>OY979695.1:15707776-20707776 GCA_963855945.1 Thereva nobilitata
TATGTATGTTGTGTCAGAATAACGAAAGCAATCTTACATGTAATATGAGGGACTATTGGAGTCCGAGCATACTTTCCCAACAAAAGCACGTTGGCCTTGCCGTATAGCTTCTTTTGCAAGAATTATAGAACTATTTTTATGATTTGTTGCAAAATATGAAGCCAAAGTAGTTCCACAATTAATAGTTGATCTCTTTAAATGAAAATATAAAACTTATTTCCAATTTATTGTAGAAGGGCGTGAAAGTTATCTTTTATACAGAAATATAGCCTTACCACGACTTTTTCATATATATTTTGAGCAAACGTGGTGTTTTTATAGTGTGCTTCCAAGGGGAATGTGTAAGATTCTAGCCATTCCATCAGTGGCTTATCTAATCCTAAACCAATTTGTGGCATTTGTGGTGCATGAATATGACAATCAATGAATCCGGGCATTAAAAATTGACTAGAACTAAGTGTAAGTTCTTGACATTTAAAACTTTCGCCAATTTCTGCCTTCCATTCAGAATAGTTGCTGCCTACGCCAATTATCTAAACAAATTTAAATGCATAAATAAAAAATTCTAATTTTTAATAAAACATCTTTTGTTATACTTTTCCATTATTAAATGCTACGAAACCATTTGTTAACACTTCGAAATCATTTAAAGATTTTGTATGAATTATTTGTCCCAAAATTACTGTAGCCATTTTCAGTTTATACTAACTTCTCCTCTAGACTTCACGAGATGTTTTTGCAAATGTTGATTCGCTAATGTGGTTATGTATAAGTATATTCAATAATTATTCTGTAAGAAGTGTATATAATTGATAAATTAGTTAATTAACTGATAGTAAAAGCTACTCAAAGCTTTATCGATATGATTTAAAGTTACATTATTACTTAGCCTAAGTTTAAGTCGTATGTACATATATGCGGCTGATAAGAATGCCTGACTGCCTGCACATATACAGTGGGGCTACGTAGACTAGTCATGATTACTATGTAGTAAAACCGATTTTTAAGAAGAGAGAGGTGAAGGGGCGGGGTGAGTATACCGCCCCTTCACCTCTCTTCTTAAAATTCGGTTTTACTACATAGTAATCATGACTAGTGTACGTAGTCCCAGTGAGTGGAAAAAGTATGCATACATCATGCTATTTTCATGCAAATCTTATATATCTTTTGCTAATTTTATTTTTTTAGTTATCTCAAACCTTTGGTAAATATTCAGAAGTGGGGCTTCAGCCCTAATCCACTACAAAAAAAATTCCACTCATCTAGGACAATTCTATAGTGTAGTAAATTATAAGGAAAATGATGAGTTTTTGAGTTGTTATGTGGTTCTTATATTTTATTATGTGAGTGGGGGGGCAACCTATAGTAACGGAAAACATCGTCAGCCCTCCGGACAAGTAAAAAAGGCCTCTAGTTGAGCCACATCAGAACACAACATTCACAAAGAACATTATGTGGTGTAGTCTCGTCGCCTTCCATGCAGAGCCGGCATTCTGTTTCCTGAGACAGTCCTAGGTTGTGGAGGTAATACCACAGCCCTACATGGCCAATCAGATATCCCACCAATAGCCTAAGGTCCATCCTGTTCCAAATGATAACGCCCATAAGGCATAGGGTCTCATTAATTATTTAGCTGTCCAAGACCTAGGAGTGATTCCCAGTAGGATGTTCAGTCCCTTAATCCAGTCTCCATCAGGGACTTAGGGAGGTGGACCTTGAGATGCTACAGAAGGGTTCTGGGTCCTGGACCAACGGATGGAATGTAGCGAAGGAGATACAAAAGCGAGTTGCATGAAATTTTTGCTAGACAATGCACCATGACGTGACAAACGACGTAACGGACTGGTGGTACAAAGGGTGATTCCCGAACTTAGCACTACCACATAAAAAAAATACTTTACAAAACGAATAAATTGTTTTTCATTAAGTGAAAATTGCATTAGCTTTTAATATCTTTTTCGCTATCTAAAATAACTGTTGGCATGAATGCCAGTTTTTATCAATTGCATTATGGCGGTCTTTTTTAGGGTCTTCCAAACGAAGCTTTTTCCTAAAGAATACTAGAACTCAATAAGTAGCAGTTCCTCAAAATTGTAGCAGAATTCCAAAGCAATTATGGAAAAAAGCTTTATTTTGACAGTTGGGTTTCGAAGTTTGAGACAACAGCATCGGCTTTGCTCTACTGTGTACTATAGTTTTTCTCAGCCGGCTGCTATTTTGGGGGGATTCAAAAAAATTGAAAATTTGTTAACATTTGACAAAATTCTCCGTATATATTGAAAGTTCACAAGTTCTTGGTTCATATTTTAATTTTGAAATAGAATAACAACAGTATTTATAATATAAACAACCAAAATGGCGTTAACGTTAAGAACACTCACTTGCCGCTCGATTACTGGAAAATCGTCATCCACTGGTCTATTGCAGAAATCAAATACTTATTTTACATATACGAATGAGTTAGCACATCCGTTAGATAGAGAACCTAAAATAGTTACACCAGAAGAAGCGGTTACTCCAATTAAATCAGGTTAGTCACAAAAAAAATTAAAAAAGATTCTTTCTTGATTGTGTTATGTAATTAACTGGAATTTATACATCAAGATCCACCTGGCAAAAGTATACTGGAATGTATGTAACGTGACATGATTAAATTTACCTACTCTTAACTTTCACCTCTATAACCTATACCATAAACATTATACATAGTAATTTTAATCCCTGGATATAATTTGGACTTTAAACCTTAATTTTGATAATAAATAGTCTTAGTTCAAAACATCGTACGCAAGGTCAAAGATTTCAGATTAACTAATTAAAATTTTAAACATTTATAACTAGATTCTGATCAATAAATAAATGGTAGTGGCCTGCTCTTTCTTAATTGTTCAATGTTTTAAGCAGGAAATCGCAACTTAAATTCATTTAGGCCTATTTAAATCTTAAATTGAAAAAATCGACATGTAGTGATACATAATGCACAGGCGGCCTAATAATTTATTTCCTAAAACTATTTTTAACTTGATAAAAATAACTTGTGCAAAGTTCAATGGGCATTTACATATGTATTTCTCTTATCTCGATCCATCTCGTATTTACATCATGCATTTAATATTTTGTTATTTCAGCTTAAATTGTAAATTGCTTTTTATGTCAAGTTTGCATCAAGAATACTTAAGCGGTAAATGCAATTGTGATGTTGATAGTATTGTGAGTCATCGTCATATGGGCCAGAAGATACCGAGTTTTACACATAAACACACAGTTACATGATCGTTTTAAATTTTTAAATGCAAAATATCTTCCAAATAAAATTATTATATTCCGGGGAGGTAGTAGTGCTATCGTGAAGCGGACAAAATTCAGTTATATTTAGGGTTTAATGCAGGTTGTTGACACCGATGTAAATCTTGCAATGAAAAGAAAAGTAGGTTAAGAACGAGCTTATCTTGACAACTTGTTTCTCTGTAATTTACCTTGGGACCGCACGTATATACGTATATTAAAAGGCACGTTTTCGACATATATTATTATTATTATTGAAAATATAATTAACAGTTCAAGTGTGTTTGACTGAAAAGCGATATATATTTAGATAAAATCCTAATCAAAATGCAAGTTGGTCGTTTGTTGACTTCTATAAACAAAAATTTCAACAAATCCAATGTTAATAAAATTTATTAGCTGATTTTAAGGTGTAAATTAGATTACTTAGCACTATTACAGTCCCAAGAATGAGCTGTACAATGATTTGAACATATGTATATCGATTCGTAACAGCAGTGAAGAAATAATTTGCCACTTGGACAGAAGTAATTGAGTGGTTATTTTGGAAATCAAAATATGCATAAACGTAGAAATGAAGTCGCAATTGCAGTGATACATTTTTCTAATAAAACAAGTAGTAAAACAGTTTTTTTACAATTAACTTTTCCTGCATACTTGATGTCGCTTGAATTTGCTATTGCACTCAAAATGTTTAAACGACATTCATGGCAATGGAATTGTTATATATCTACGAGCTACAGAAGAAGAAATAAAAGATGACGGGACATATTTAGAATGCTAAACTGTCGGCTTCATTTGCATTCAGAATGGGAATCCATAACTGCAATAGACAAAACAGTGTTCAAATTAATAAAACGTCTTCAAAAAGAAGAACTACGAATGAAGAAAATAACATCCTGGTCAATCAAGTTCAAATCAGTTCAGTCAGAAGATAAAGAAATAAAAATGTAAGCTCAAAAACCAAAAGGTTTTTAAACTAAATAAAATATATGGTTTAAAAAAACTAAAAAATTCGCTTTTGCTCCAGCCAGTATATGGGACAATTTCCTATCAATAATGTCTGGACAATTTTTATGCTACGGCAGGAATCACCACTTAACGGATTAGCAAATTAGTCTGGAACACCCTGTATTTTATTTTATTAGTCTATTATGTCTTCGCCATTTTGTGATGGACGCCATTTTACATTTAAAATTACGTCACACAGCTTACTGTACTATACTCGTCATACACTTTCATTTGATACATACTGAGGGCGTTGTAAAGAGAAAGGTAATCCGCTATTTTGCATTTGGAATGACGCCACAAAGCTGTATTCTATTGTATACCCTTTCATTTGATACCCATGTCGGGTTTCGGGAACACAATTGCAAAATTCGGAAACCGAGAAGTGGGTCAAATTTAACTTCCAAAATTTTTTTTACATAGTTAGTCACAGGTGAAGTTTTGAGGTATTAAATGGAACCTCATATACAATTCATGAAAAGGGGATTGTAGAGCAACTCTACATGAATAATTAACCCTTTGCAAAATCACTCTAACCTATTTTGGGCCTTGTTCAATCCTTTTTCAGGAAACCTGTTTTTACATTTTCGCGATTTACGCATTTTTTTTTATTAAATAGATTAACATTGCTCTGGAAGCAATAATGAGAGAAACAGAACGGAATGGAGCAAATAGCTTCTTCAAAAGAAACATTCAGATACTGGCCTTCGCAGATGACACAGTCATAATTGGACGTAAGGCGCAAGAGGTAAAGGAAACGTTTTCAAGAATTGTAGAAAGCTCAGAAAAATTCAATCTAAGAGTAAATAACACAAAAACAAAGTACATACATGTTTGTATCAAAAAGAGGACGATTAGGGCGAAGCATCAGTCTACGATCATAGAGTGGAAATTGTAGACAATTTCATCTATTTAGGAACAATGCTTACTGCAGAAAATAAGATAAAGGACGACATACATAGACGCGTCGTGGCTGCAAATAAAACCTATTTCGCACTAGTCCCAGTCCTAAAAACCAAGAAATCAGATTAACCAACAGAATATCAGCTCAAAATCATCGAAAGGAAAATCCTAAGAATATTTGGTCCTATAAGGAAGGGTTAACCAAAACGAATGGCGCATCACGAAGAGCTTGAATAAATGTATGACGAAATAAATATTGTTACACATTTAAAATTGAGCAAACTACGATGGCTGGGACAAGTACGAGCTTCAGAAGAAAAAATGCCTGCCCAGATTTTTAATTGTAGACCATCAGAAAAAAGAACCCTAGGACGACCAAGAAATAGATGGATAGATGACCTGCTGCTGGAGAGAAATAGCAAGAGGTTTAGACAACTGGAAGAAGAGACTCCAAGAGGCCCGAATTTAACAAGAACTGTAGCACCATTTAAGAAAAAGTCACCATTAAAATTTTATTTGGCATTCGGCATTTGGCATTTGGTCCAAGCATTTAAAATATTAAGACCGTCAATAGATCTTTGCACATTTTAGATGAACATGTTTGAACCAAAATGCGCTTCTATACGGTAGATGCATTTCTTCAGCGAAGCTGTATTAATTTTGTTTAAAGTTCGACGTATTGATCACTCTTTTTGAATAGCATCATTTGTGTAAAGTAGAGATCTTATTTAGATTATTTTGCTTTTTTCGTTGCCGTGGTAGACTCCGGTGGGCAGCACATCTAGCTCGTATGAGTGAAGATGAGCCTGCTTGGACAGTTTTCTGCGGTAAGACCTATGGGGTGCGACAGCAAGGGAGACCAACCTTCGCTGGAAGGATGGCGTAGTCCAGGACGCTCAGAGCTTCGGGACGCCAAACTGGATGACATCGGCTCAGAATTGGGACCGGTGGAGAGAACAGTTGCGAGAGGCCAGGACCGGATCCTGGTTGTAGAGCCGTTAAAGAAGAAGAAGAAATCTTATTTGCCTTCTGAGATCGCATACTGCATAGCGAAAGAATAGGCTCCTATTGTAATATGGAAGACAAAAGGTATTTGTTTCAGCGGCATTGAAAATGTTAAGCTTACGAAAACGGCATGGCTCTTTCACGTTTCTATTTCTAAGGAGCGTGCGGAAGGAGAGTATCGTTTAGCGCTAGTCTTTTGCACAAATAGTTGCATCAATCGTTTTTGCCGACGACAAAACTTAATGGGCCTGTTCACACTGGGGAGAAAGCTTCGAGCTGTTTTTCACACATAAGGCCGGCCGTATATCAAATCTTCATATCCTTCATATGCAGCTTTTCGTCACTTATTGCTTGGAGATTTTTGTCGCAAAGTGACGTTTTGTTTCATATATAAATGACGAAAAGCTGCATATGCAGCTTTGGTATACTGCCGGCCTAAGTCTCGCATGTTGTTTGTATCATATTCACAGTCAATTAAGCTATTAAAAAAAGAGATATAAAGCTATTTCTAAGGATATGACGACCACCGCAATTGGTCATAAACATTGAAATATACCTCAAAAATTTCATGGCTGAATGCGAACTAGATCTATACTCGATGTAAGATGTAATAACTCTTGGTACAATTCACTAATTCTATCAATTTTTGTTCTGGATTAATTTTTGTAAAGTCTTTTTACATATATCATGTAATATGTACACATAACTTACTATTTATTAAAGAATGTTTTACATCTCAATTAAATATAAGTGAGTGAATGAGTGTCCTTAAATATGCATGGAAGCGATTTTGCGACGTCTCTAAAAATCGAAAATAATAAAACTCGAATATGTCGAACGATTAGAATGAGTGATATTGTTTATAAAAATTATAGAAGATAGAAGATTGCTTGAAGAAAATGCATGAAAGAAGAATGCACTATGATGTGAGGTAGTAAGAGTTTAAATAAAAAATAAATATATGTAAAATTATATTTTAGGCGATGTTGTTTTCTGTAGTGGAGCCGCTGCTACCCCGTCAACCCTTATTAAGGCTATGACAGATCATGGGCAAGCGAATAATCTTGAAAATATAACCGTTTGCCATATGCATACTGAAGGTGATGCACCATACTGCAAACCAGAATATGCTAAGATATTTCGGTCGCTCTCATTTTTTATGGGAGGTAACGTCCGAAAAGCTGTTGCCGACGGCCGGGGTGATAATATGTCAATATTTTTACATGAAATTCCTAAACTTTTCTATAAGAAAATTGTGCAGCCTGATGTAGCCTTACTTCATGTATCTCCACCTGATAATCATGGATTTTGTTCGCTGGGAACAAGTGTGGATTGCGTACGTGCTGCTGCAACGCACTCGAAAATGATTATAGGTAAAATATTTAATTTAAAAACGGTATTTTGTAAAATACATATATTTTTTTAGCACAAATTAATGAGCAAATGCCTCGGACATTTGGTGACTCAATAATTCATCAATCTCATTTCGACTATGCTACAAGAATCAATGTGCCACTACCCCTGCATCCAATGGGCAAATTAAGCGATGCTGAATCGAAAATAGGTAAACTTATAGCGGAAAATTTGGTAGTTGACGGAGCTACCCTACAAATGGGCATCGGTAATATACCTGACGCTGTCCTTGCTGCTTTACACAATCACAAAGATCTTGGTATTCATTCCGAGATGTTTGCGAATGGTGTTGTTGATCTTGTAAAGAAAGGCGCAGTTACCAATAATAAAAAGAAATATCATCAAGGAAGGATTGTGACATCATTTTTAGTTGGCGGACAACCACTTTATGATTTTGTAAACAATAATCCCTTCATTGGTAGGAATTTAATTTTTATCTTTACAATTATATCGTTAATTAAAATATGTTCACAGAAATGCTTGTTATTGATTATGTGAATAACGTTTCTATCATTGCCAGAAATCCAAAAATGACTGCAATTAATTCTTGCATTGAGGTTGATTTAACTGGTCAGGTAAGTGCTGATTCTATAGGAACACGATTCTTTTCTGGCTTTGGTGGACAAGTCGATTTTATAAGAGGCGCCGCTGAAGGTTTTGATGGTAAAGGTGTACCAATAATTGCCATGGCATCAGCAACAAACAAGGGCGAAAGTAAAATTGTTCCAGTACTAAAACCAGGTTAGTTTACTTCTGATAAAATTATATGTAGCGCAAAATACATATTATATAAATTTCAGGTGCTGGAGTTGTAACATCAAGGGCTCATGTACATTATATTGTAACAGAATATGGTATTGCATCTCTGTTTGGTAAAAGTATGCGCCAGAGAGCACACGCTTTAATACAAGTTGCACACCCGGATCATAGAGCAGCTTTAGAAAAATCTGCATTTGAACGCCTTAAGGTTATGCCAAGTGCTTGAATGACAAGATAGAAAGTGCCATTCTCCATTTTTTATTCGACAGTGTTGCATTTATTCCTGCAAAACAACAAAAAAATATCGCGACTAGATTTTAATGCTTTATACATATGTATTGTAATTATGAAATTGGTTCCGCAGCGGGAGCTATTATTGTTTTTTTTTCTTTTACAACGTTATATTTCTTTCGGTAATAATTTTGTTTATCAATTTATATAATAAACGAGTTAAACTTTTGAATGTCTCTTAATTATATAGAATTTAATTCCTGATGTCGCGATATTTCTTGAATTTACTATTTAGTTTTTGCTGCTTTTTATTTATTTGATTTTGTCTATTTATTATTTGTCATATTTTCAACGATTCATGATAAAATAAAATTTTTGCGAACTTATTTGTTCTCTGACATAGGCAAGAACTCGACTGGCGAAGGGCTGAAAATTGAGGTTCATGTTTTGTCCGTTGTATCAAGGTTACGCCTTGTTCAGTTATCGATCATAAAATCGTTCTCCTTTCCGTTTTATGATTGTGCCAAATTTCCATTTTATACTGTTGTTATAAAAGCAGACTTGTACCGCCGATTTTATTTTCGCAATCGTTTGTTTCGTTTTAGTCCTTTATTAGTTTTTGTATGAATCCCTTCTAATTAAATCAATTTTTGTTCTCATTGTTCTTTAGCGACCCCCACACTTTCAGTTTAACTGCGCAGTTTATGACGTCTGCCGTGCCAAGGCCAAAAGACCTATCTGCAAAAAGCTCGTTTCGAGACAAACGCGTTCAAAGTTTTCAAAATACATGAAACCGAAGCAAATAAAGTAACTGTTCAAAGTGATAACTTTTAATTAAAAAGTACAATCAGTCTGAATTTTTTTTAAGGATAAATATGAATATTTTATATCAAAAAATTCATACAAAGCCATTTTGACCTATAATGCATAGAGCTCATTTGTCCTTTGCACGGCAGACGTGTGACGTCATTTCTGAACGATAAACTGTGTGAATGTGCAGTTTTCAACTATTTTCACTCAGTCCTCTGCTTCTGGATCCTCTTTTGCCACGATAAACTGCCCAGGTCAGACAGTTTATCGTTCAGTTCTCTCAGTTCCGTGCATTCTTTGCCATTATTAAAAAAAAGTGGAATATTTTTATAGATGTACTCAAAAATGAGCAAAACTGACTGAGCAAAGAAACCGTACAACGAACTGTGCAAACCCACACACTTTCAGTTCAGTTTATTGTACAGCTTTTTGTACAGTTCAACGGCGCAGTTAAAACTGAGAGTGTGTAGGCCGTTTTAAACATTAATTCATACCGATAGTTGAGCTAGGTAGTTTCCGGTATTGCATTAAGGAGTCTGTATGACTTTTCATCTAGTGTTCCGGATTCTTGCACCATCATTGTTCGAAGACCTTGCTTGATGGTTTGAACGTAAGGTTCCGCTTGGCCGTTGGATGAGGGGTGATACGCGGACCGAATTTACCGTTGCCTTTCAAAAATGATTGAAATTCTTTTGATTTAGAAGAAACTGTCGGATACAAGGACGTAAGGCAATCAGAATCTTGCAAATATTCCTCGTAGAATTTCTATTTTATTTTTGGATGTAATTATTTTTGTAGAAACTGCTTCAACCCACTTGGTGTAGGCGGCGACGATGATAAGGATTGTTTTTATAAAAGGGCGCTAAGTAATCTACTATATGGATCCTTTGCCATGGGATAGATGGTAACTCTGACATTCGCGATGACCTTCCGTCCACAACCACGGGTAGTTTGAGCCGCCGGGGTTGCTGTCAGATTGCTTGAATGAGCTTGAAAATTGAGTACGCTATATAGTGCAAAATTTTATTTTAAAAAACGACGGAATTTAACATTTTGTGGATAACACCCACATAATAACGAGGATGATTTCCCATTTTGACAGATAATCGAGACAAATAAAGATTGCTGTTTTTTTGAATAAATTTATTTTTTAATTGGTTGTTTTTTCACTTATATATAACATATAATATTTAGGCGTAGAGCCGACCGCTGAAAATGGCACCTGATAGTTTAAAGAAAATATATTATTGGAAAAGATAGTACTTATGTAGGTGGAAGTAATGCCATGAGACCCGCAGTCCCCAGAAAGTCACTTCACTAGGCAACCATTTTTTGAATTTATAAATTTTGGTGAAGTTGCTTAGCTTATTAGTTAAAGGATGATTTTACCGCCAAATGAAAGCTTGGACTTTCTAATTTTAGGAAAAAAATGGTTGCCAAACCTCAGATAGTTAGAAAATTTGGCAGCCCACTTTGAAGGCGGGCAACCCGAGTATACACTGAAACGTATTCCATAAAAGTTAGAGAGCACAGGCTCGCCAGATCTATTTCATTATCTTAAAGTTGATATTTCGTTATATGTACATAGTGTGAATGGGCCTATTCACACAGTGCATATTCATGGCGCCTAAAACCGGTTTTATAGATGAGAGAGGGAAGGGAGCGGAAGAACTTAACGAAACATTTTTCACGCAAAACCAAACGCGTGAAAACTAGCACACATATAAAAAGTTACTTCTATCTCTCTTGCATTCTTTAGCTCTGTTTTTCTCTAACAAGTAAATTTCATCTGCAATACATTTGAATGTTCCTGTATAGCATTCAAATTTACTATCCATAATTTACGCCCCGTGTGAGTTGCTAGGAGTTGAATAAAACCGGTTTTACTCACCACACTTATGGCAACGTGTGAATATGCCCATACGCAGTTAAGAACGTATGCACACTCGCTAGCCCGGAGAATGGGCCTTTGTGTATATAGAGGTTGGGGGTAAAAAAGGAGTTAAAATTGAAAAAAATTCTGTCGCTGCGTATATAGGTTCTACTAGGGCTAAATAACCGTAAATACTAGCGGCAGAAATTTTTGACCATTTGCAACCATTTGGCGGTGAAACGGCAACTTCAGCTAGGGGTGATTGGGGAGGGTGCCAGGGTGGGGGGATTACGTACCCGATGTACGGGTGAACGGGTGTTTCATACTAATGGAAGATTAAAGGATGGTGAAAAAAGCTCGTAATGTATTGCCAAATGGGAAGACTATTTGGCAAACGAGTGTCCGGGGAAAAGGTAATGTTAAGGCTAATGAATCAAAACTACTTATCGTAAGAAATACTGTAAGCTGCGAAGCGTAGGGACCTTTGGAGGAAGAAGCTGAAGGAGGCCAATCTTCGAGCGTGGTGGTAGTTGGGTAAAGGATCGAAAAAAATACGACCGAAAGCTGGTTTCGTAACTATCGATTACTCCCATGGATTTAACGTTGATGTTTTTCAGTTCTACTAGTTCGTTCAACAATAATATTATGATTTTAGTATTTAATCTATAATTGCTTCAAAACTGAACCTATTATTAACGATTCAATTAAGTCTAAAATCTATCAAAAATTACTTTTTGTTCTAGTAAGTTTTAGAAATACGTTGATCCGACGATTGCATCAATGGAGTGTTGTTTGGTGATAGAAACACTATTTCGAATTTGGGGTTACTTAATTCTTCGAAGAGAAGGATCTTATCTAGTAGTAATAGCATTCTGAAGTTCAAAATTTTTCAATGCAATGATTTTGTCAAAAAATTGGGTATCAAAAAATAATCCGACTGCTTCAGGCATTCTCTAGCTGTGCAACAATAGAGCGCGGTGCTTTTTACAGGGAGGATCTACAAAGGTGGCATGGGGATTTGCCCCAAACTACGTCTCAATCGTATTATCAGGGGTGGAAGCACGTAAGTCGTTTCAATTTGATTGTAAACGAGTTTTTCGTAATTGTTTCGCAATTTGTTTCGTTTTGACATTTGTTTCAATTTTTGGATTACATGTAAATTTGTATATTAAACTCGCTTCAATTTACATGCTACCAACGGAATTTGAAACGAGTTTGAGTAAAGGCTGAAATCCGTTCCGTCCGTTTTTAAAGGTTGGAAATTTGACATTTCCATAAGCTTTCCATGAGACAAACGGAGCGGTAACCACAATCAAGCGGACGGAACGGAAAAGAAAAACAAAAAAACGAGCGGAGCGGATTGGTTCTGTTTGAGCCTTAAAGTCGAAACAGAGTTTGTGACGACTTACATGCTTCCACCACGGTTATCATGTCTAAGCCAACTGTTGACATTTAATAGCAATCTCGCCTTGGCGGTAGCTTGCGACGAGAAAGTCGTTTCCTATTGCACAGTGGCTACGGCGGTTCAATGGAGCAAACTGTCCTATCGATAAATATAAGAACGTACTTGGTCCCGTCACGACAAGGCGGGTAAATTGTCTTATTACTGTTCAAGCAATCAATCAATGAACTTTTATTGCAATATTCTATACAATACGCAATACGGTCTAAGATAAGGGCCACAAACGATATGACTACTATATTGTTGTTTATTAATGATTATTTTTAAATGTATGGTTCGCTGACACATTCTTGGCCTCGATTCCCGAATCCGGCGGATCGGAAGATTGCGAATATCACACTTTACGATTCCCTAATCCGCCGTGTGTGTGTAGTCGTGAATCTAGACGTATAGAAATGCCAACCGGTAAACGATCTCCGCGAACAAAATTAAGGAATCTCGACTTAAACATATGGCATTTTGGACATAAGTGTCAAATCCGCGCTCACTTCCGATGCGCCGGATTCGGGCATCGAGGCCATTATTTCGTCACAACCTGCAATATTGTTTATTATTCATTAATACGGATTTATTTTTGGTTATTTCAGGTGATCTCGTATTTATCAGTGGTGGAGCATCCACCCCGAATACTCTAATAAATGCAATGACAGAGCATGGAAAAGCAAAGAACCTTCAAAACGTACGACTTATTCATATGTTCATCGAAGGTGACATACCTTACCTTAAACCTGAGCTGGCCAAAGTATTTCGATCTGTTTCTTTATTTATGGGCAAAAATGTCCGAGAAGCTGTTGCCGAAGGTCGTGCCGATAACATGTCGATTTTTTTGCATGAGATTCCGAGACTTTTCACTAGAAAACTCATAAAGCCAGATGTAGCAATAATCCATGTATGTCCGCCCGATTCCCACGGATATTGCTCTCTTGGAACAAGTGTTGACTGTGTACGTGCTGCTGCATCGTATTCAAAAATTATTATAGGTATAGTGAAATGGTTTTTGTTTTATTATTTATCAATAGCAAAGATTTGTTTTATAGCGCAAATCAATCGGAAAATGCCGCGAACTTTTGGCGATGGTATAATTCATAAATCTCATTTTGATTTTGCTTGTGAGGTTGATGTTCCCCTTGTACAACATCCACCAAATAAACTATCCGAAGTTGAAATCAAGATCGGAAAACTTATAGCAGAAAATTTAGTACAAGATGGAGCGACTTTACAAATGGGTATTGGAAATATCCCAGATGCAGTTCTAGAGTCCTTGTCTAACCATAAGGATCTTGGAATTCATTCTGAGATGTTTGCTAATGGTGTTATTGATCTTGTCAAGAAAGGAGCAGTTACAAATCGACACAAAAAGATTCATAGAGGGAAAATTGTATCATCATTTTTAATAGGAGCACAACCTTTGTATGATTTTGTTCATGAAAATCCTGCTGTTGGTAGTTTCATAGGATTCTAGCTTATTTTGAAATTTCACAAAACATTAATTTAATTTACAGAATTGCTCGTTATCGACTACGTTAATGCCATTTCGGTAATTTCAACAATGCCTAGAATGACTGCCATTAATTCTTGCATTGAAATTGATTTAACGGGTCAGGTTTGTGCTGATTCTATTGGAACGCGATTCTTTTCTGGCTTTGGCAGACAGATTGATTTTATAAGAGGTGCTGCAGAAGCAAGTGACGGCTTGGGAGTACCAATCATTGCGATGAAGTCCACAACGAAAAACGGAGAGACCAAAATTGTTCCTGTTTTAAAACAAGGTCATTATCAAAAATACGCAATATTAATATAAAGTTTACTAAAACGGAAATTAGGTGCCGGTGTGGTAACCTCAAGAGGTCACGTTCATTATATCGTTACGGAAAATGGAATTGCATATTTGTATGGAAAAAATATGCGACAAAGAGCACACGCTTTAATACAAATTGCCCATCCAAAACACAAAGAATCTTTAGAAAAAGCTGCATTTGAACGACTTAAAGTGATGCCAAGCCCAGATTAATTGTCATTCTTTTAGCTCTCTGAAATAGTTTATTAACATTTGTTGCTGTTACTAAATATTATTTAATATTATTTTTAAGTAGGTCTGCAAATAAGAAGTTTCCGTTTTTGTTACTATTTATTGAAAAGTAAATATTATGTTTTTGAAGTTAATAAGTAAATACAATTTGCTTGCTTATATTGTAGTTAAAAGTGCTGATACATTTTGAAGATTAAAAGCATTCGCTTTAAGGATTATAAGGCTAAATTGTTGATAGTTTAATACTATTCTTTATTTCTTTTAAATTCCCAAAATGGTTCGAATTTTAAGCTCAAGCTCACGTTGGCAAACAAACGTCTCTATTACAGGTACTTGTCAAACGAGCGCTTTGGTTTTATTTCGGAGATTTTATAGCAAGTTGGATGAAGATGGATGACCAAATATTGCAGTTTCATGATATTATTTTGTTTTCCTTCGATAAAGGATGTCAAGTGACGATTCTGTTTGGAAACGTGGGATGGTTCAAACAACTCCATAAGTGGTGATATTTTAATCGCACCGACACTCACTAGTGAGGGAAACGCATCGAGGTTGATGATTAAAAAATCGAAAGCATTAAGTAAGCCAAAAGAATGTTACATGACATGAGACATTGCAGAAACATCGAATATCCATCATTCAAATTTTGAAGATCACCTGAAGAGGGATACGTAAACGATCCATATTTGCATTAATCATCAATTCAAAGTTTATTTGACGGAGTCGTACAAATATTTGCGATATTCTTATTAAACGTGAGGAAACCGATTCGATTTGTTGAAACGACTAATAGCCGGTGATGAGAAATGTGAAACGTGGTGCGTGAAAGGCTTTGCTCTCGTCGTCATGGTCTGCCTCAAACGACCTTCAAAGAATAAATTCATCATAGGCTCCTACCAGTGGACCGAACAGTCAATTCAGATGTATACTGTCGGAAATTGGACAATTTGGCCGAATTCATTATTCAGAAACGCCTACAGCCTGTAATCATATAGGAATGTCATACATGCGGTATAAAGGATGTCAGGACACTCGCTGGCTTAATTACAAGTCACTGCCACCTAAACTATCACTGATGGAGGATAGGAACGGCGGAGGATCCCACATGCAGACTTTGCCTTTTGGAGGATGTCTGCCTTTAATATTCTCTGTGGCCCCGCGATAGCTCGAACCGTCAAGTCTAATCGACGAGCGACTAGGCAGATTGCTGAACCAGTTCAAGCTGTGCGACCTACAAATATGAGGTATGGTGGTGTAGTATAATAGGCCAAGCGAGGTGGGCGCTATACTTTTGGACCAAATATCTTCCCAAAGGCATTTGACAAACTGCGAAAGCAAAAAAAAAATAGTCGGGATCGGTTTTATCAACCTTCTTCTCAGATTTTCCTCCAGCTTAAGATTTTTATGAACAGGGACACTCAAGGCAGTGCTGTCGATCGTCGCCTAGTTATTTGTGTTAATTATTTCAATGTAATATGGATGTTCTACTAATCTTTTGTTTATTTTGTGATTTCTATATGTTAGTTATTAATCTTAATAATTTTTGAAATACCTAAGGTTTTGAGATTATCTACTCTTTTGTTTCCAAGCTAATTTCATAAATAGCCATACCGCGTTGTTTCGCTTTTTATAATTTAGAAAATAATATGGGACACAGTAGAAAATTTGGAATATTTTAATAAAGAAAACTTAAGATGTGGATGCATCCTTTTCTACTGGAAACTACAAATAAGAAAATACTTACCAACTGGTGTAATTTATAATTGTAACTGGTGTTTTCCAGTTTTAAATAAAAGTATAATCAATCTAATTGCTTAATGAACCTCGAAAAGAGTTATTAATTATAAATATATCTTTCAAATAAAAAAAGAACCACCGCAAGTTTTTGCGCCAACATTTTACATGCACTACATACATGTGTTTAAGTTCAAGCAAGTTTAGAGAATCCAGTACAACCCGGTGTAAACATCGAATTAATAAAAATTAGTTTAATTAGTTTATTCTTGGGGTCTTTATTTTTTTGTGACTTCTTTTTAAAGAAAATAGCATATAATAGGTCTGTTTATTAGTTTTCAGAACAGGACAGAGCAGAACAGAATAGAACAGCAAGCATTTTATGCTATAACTACAATTGGGGCGACGACCACGGCCACGGGGTTATCGCGGCGAAAGTAGGGCGATGTCGCTAGCTACAATCACTAAATTTTTCCATCGCTTTTTACATCTCACGGCTAAAAGAAGCAAGAACAATTATATCATTTCAGCATATATGAAATTTAAGCCGCTATATAAACTGCTCATAATAATGTACTATCATTCCATGTCGGAAAAACAAAAATCACAAAACAACTTTTGACAGATGACGGCTATGAATAGGCCCCCATCCACGGTCAAACAAACCATCAAATTTGTGGCCAACATCGAAAAAATTCTAAGTGTGCGTGTATAAAAGACAAGTTTTCGAAGTTGGCCGCTGTTTGAAGAAAATATTCGTCTGGTTTAATATTTCCTTCAAACAGCTCAAATGTGTGTGTGCATTTTGTATGTGTGCCATGTAGAGCATATGAAAGTTCGTTTTGTTTACAGGAATTGTCGCTCGGGATGTTTGAAGAAAGTTTTCCTCGTTGATGGTCAACAAATGTCAAAGCATAAATCATTACGTTTACATGATTTACTTGAGTTCTTGTCTTGAAATTTACTTGAAACTCAAGTTGTGTTTTCGGTTCACTTACTTGACTTCAAAATGTCTTGAAATTTTCTTGAGCTGACATTTGACATTTCTTATTATAACAGAAACTAGCTCCTTATTTTAACATAAATAACTTTAAAAAGATTGTATCAAAAGTATACATTCACTACAGTTTTTATCTTCTTCTTGTTCCAAGAAAAAAAAACCACATGCAAAATTTCAAGTATTCAAGAGTAGCGTTTACATGAGCTTTTTCAAGTCAATCAAACAATTTTTTGTGATTTACTTGACTCAAGTATACTTGAAGTCAGGACGAGTTTACATGCATATTTTGTTACTTGAAAACTACTTCAAGTACTGTGTTTCCATGCAGAGTTTATCCTGAGTTTACTCAGATTAAGCGCCCATGGAAACGGGGATTGAGTAAAGTGTCGTTAAATCCAAGTAAACTTAACGAAGCCAGTCCGATTAAGCCGGGTTTTGCATATGTGTGTGTTTCAGTATCGTTTACTGCACATATACCAACGGCGACGCAATGTAAAATTAATTATCTGTCACTTTAACCCAGAACCGTCATGGAAACAGCATCGAGTGATCTTGAGAGAAAAAGCTTTCTGTTTACTTAACGAAAACTCTACCCTGGCTCATGTACTGTGTTTCCATGAGCCAGGGTAGAGTTTTCGTTAAGTAAACAGAAAGCTTTTTCTCTCAAGATCACTCGATGCTGTTTCCATGACGGTTCTGGGTTAAAGTGACAGATCATAAATTTTACATTGCGTCGCCGTTGGTATATGTGCAGTAAACGATACTGAAACACACACATATGCAAAACCCGGCTTAATCGGACTGGCTTCGTTAAGTTTACTTGGATTTAACGCCACTTGACTCAATCCCCGTTTCCATGGGCGCTTAATCTGAGTAAACTCAGGATAAACTCTGCATGGAAACACAGTAATGGAAACACAGTAAAGTATACTTCAAGTAAGCATGTAAACGTAGTAAATGTGTGCGCTGTTTGTCGAAAATTGGTTTGATGATTTGTTTGACCGTGGATGGGGGCCTAATTAGAAATTTAATAGTCGCTCGTCGCCGTGGTACAATTTCGGGCAATTTCATAAGAATCGTGTGTATTATAACATCTGTCAAAACTGAGAAACAACAACAACAAAAACATCTTGTCCAAAAGTCTAAACAAAAAAGTAAAAGTTAGAACAACTTAATGGGCATATTCACACGCTGCCATAATTGTGGTGAGTAAAACCGGTTTTATTCAACTCCTAGCAACTCAGACGGGGCGTAAATGAGTGTAGTAAATTTGAATGCTATACAGGAACCTTTAAATGTATTGCAGATGAAATTTACTTGTTAGAGAAAAACAGAGCTAAAGAATGCAAGAGATAGAAGTAACTTTTTATATGTGTGCCAGTTTTCACGCGTTTGCTTTTGCGTGAAAAATATTTCGTTAAGTTCTTCCGCTCCCTTCCCTCTCTCATCTATAAAACCGGTTTTAGGCGCCATGAATGTGCACTGTGTGAATATGCCCACTGTGTGAATATGCCCAATGAACACCAAACTAGAACACTTTCGGACAAAAAATAACAAGTTTTAAAACTAATGAACACTAACATCTGTACTTCTCTGTTCTAGGTGTTCTCGATCGTTCTAGGACTGACTAATAAACAGACCTATTATGTGACATAGAGCTGTTTTAGACGGTGCGCTTCAGCGCATGTGCCTCACGAACGTTTGTAGATGAAGAGAGGAGTGGGAATGAAGAGAGGTACCACCCCACTTCTCTCTTTATCCACAAAGTTCGTGCGCTGGAGCGCACCGTCTAAACCGGCTCATATATGCATAGAAATATAAACTAAACACGGAATAACTGTAAGCCAGATTGAGCGTACCACAATTCCTGATGTGTTTGAGTTCACTGCGCTCGTAGTGGTCAGGCAGTGCAGGCCAAAATATGTAGAAATAATAGGAGCGTTTTAAAGCGTTTAAAGTTCCTGGCATAAATTCCCCGTTTATCTAAAAGCTCGTTCTTGCATGTCATGCATGCTCGCTAGTGGATAGGGGCCTTAAGCCGAAAAATTTCGGTTTAAGCCATAATTCGAATTATCCCGTTTATACGACAAAAAATTTTGGATGATCCATAATTCGAATTATTTTTGGAGTAGCTATAAACTAGGTATATGTTGCATAGGCCAGTTTTACACGGGCAGTGGGTCATGAGAAGGTAAGAGAGGACGAAGGGGAGGGCAGATTTTTTTAACCAACCACTGAAATATAATAATATATAATGGCTAGTTTTACACGGGCCAACAGCCAACCAACAAAAGTTTACTGAAAACCGCGTTTGTTGAGGAGAGGGTAAGAGAGGACGAAGGGGTGGGCAGATTTTTCAAACCAACTCTTTTATTGGATTTTCGAGTCAACTTTTTGCCTGCTGTGTGGTTGTTGTTGTCTTTTCTTTCTGGAACAAAAGGGAGAGAAATATCAAAAGGAAGAATTAAGATTAATAACAACAACAATAAGCTAGAACATTCTGACGTACAGTTGGTTGGAAATTTTGGCTCGTGTGATCGAATTTCAAAAGGGAAAGGCCTTAAAATGGCCAGTTTCACACGGGCCAACAGCCCACCAACAAAAATCTGCTGTCATCGTCTACGCGGTGTGAGCTCCGACGAGTTGAGTAAAACCTGGTTTACTCAAAATACTTATGGCATCGAGTGAGGAATTCATCACTTCCACTTCCCCCTTCACCCCGAACGTTCGTTCCATAACATCATGTAAACATCCTCTAATAGAAACTCATTTTCAATACAATGATGCATTGCCAGTAAAAATGCCTGTAGAGATTGTAGCATTTTCGAGTTCTCAATCTAAATTCGAATTTAGTCTTTCGTAAATGGTAGTGTGCGTAGATCTTTAATATTTGATTCTGTTCGTTTATTATTTGATTATTTAACAAATTACGAAACACCCTGTACCACAATAAATCGCTCGCACCTAGCCTTATCACTTGTCACAGAACCGCAAAATTTTCGTGAGTGCGTTAAAATTATATCAATAAAATTTATTTGGCCCTATTTGGAAAAAGGTAAAATTTATAAAAGAATAGATAACAAATCATGGAAATTAAGCAGGAGAAGTTGTATTGTTTTTTGATTGGCCAGCGATGTTGTCATATTATTTTCTAATTATAGCAAGCGCGCACTCGCGGTTACTCCGCGGGCCACACACCAATAATTTTCGCTCACCAATACTAATATTGAATACCGTGTTTTCAAAAGTAAAATTACGGACAAAAAAAACACTCAGTACACTCTTTCGACTCCGCCATTCATATATAACGAAAGATACGCCAGATTCGAGCCAATTTGCAATTTTTGTGGGGAATAAATTTGTTTAGACATAAAATCAAGTAAAGAATCGGTGGTAAATTGTGTTTATTCTGTATTGAAAAAGGAATTTCGTTCATTACAAAAGTTTCTATGTGAAAATTTCTTATATAAAAAAAACTATGATCGAAAAGGAGCAGTGATAAATTTTATTTGTGTGAGATTTCTTGATACTATTTTTTTTTGTTCATATATTTAAAACTTGTTATAAAATACTAGTTTTATTATCTTTCAAAAAAATGTTCGTTATCGGAGTTAAGTAATTTTTAGGAGATTAAACTTGGTTGTATGTATATACCCTTTCCGATATATACGCTTCGAGGACTAGGCAGTAGCCATAACATTCTCTCCCCCATTGGAGAATTATTTTTTATCAAGATTCTTTAATATCTTTAAATATCGGTAATGTGAACTTCAAAATCATGGTTTTTTTAGTGTTATATATGGCACATAACTTTGCGGTAATTGATATAATAACTTAGTGTTGGCGATGCATATTTAATTAATAAAAATTATTTTGCCCGTCTGGCTGCTGTTTTCCACATTTCTGATTTTGCTCTTCATTCATTCATATATTTACGTGGTGCATTAGAATGCATCACATAAAGAAGGGTAATTAAAAAAATCATTCTATTCGCCTTCAAATTTACATTTCTCTTTATCTACGAAAGTCAAACGTAAATGAATATATTGATAGATAAATTTTATATCTACATAGTAAGACTAATAAAGTGAATTTTACTTTGGGCAATAATTGTAGTTTGCAATGGGAACAACCCTTGAAGGATTCAGAGATGGTCCTCCCGCACCCTTCATAACAAAACTTAAATGGGAAGATAATCCACTACCGCCATCTATGGAACGGGAACGATGAAATATTGAAGTGTCAAAATTTTTGTAAATATATGTAGTTTTTTATTTAACCACAAATTATGGCTGTGCCCTAGTTAATTAACAACAAACTGAGTTAAAAAAATCATCAAACGAATAATAGAAATGTACAGCTTTGCAAAAACACGTGAATAAAGCTGGCTGCTATTGGTCTCAAATCACCTCCCTTTGAAGACATAGTATATGAAATTTGTTGCTTCATGTGTAAAACGCTTAATTAAATCGCCAAAATCAATTATTAAATGATAAATAATAAACTATCGAGCTAAAAAAAATATCCTTTTAGTCTTTATCATATTTAATCACATGAAAAAGTGATCAGCTTGTGTAGTTTGTCCTTCCTATTATTATAGTACCTTTCAATTTTCTGGGTCATCCAGAGAACTTTTGTTGTTGTGTTTGTTTAAAGTTCCGACCAAGACTGTAATTAGTTCAATTTTTAATTGGGTCATCGTTTTAATTTGTTAGCAATTTGCCAAATCGAATAGGTATTTAGGATAGGAAGGATGCAGAAATTTACCAAACTTATAATTTTTACTCAGTAGTTATTATTGATCTATTTGTTTTAAGTGTAGAGTCATTATTAAAGTTAAGTATAAAAACAATGCAAAAATGCATCTTTAATTAACGAATTAATTAAGTGAAACCTTTTAGATATGTAAGATTAAATTTTTTTTTAATTTCTAGTAGAATAAAACAATACACGTTAATTAATGTAATATTTAATAAATAACGTTTTCCTAAATAATTTAAAAAACGTTTTAAAGTATAATAATTGAGGACCGTTTTTTCAAAACTCATCATTTGAAAAACCTAATTTTTCAGGAGAAACATTTTTTGTTATAAAAATTGAAAGAAAACCAAAAGTGTTTTTGTTTAAACATTTTTTTCCTCTAACAAGGAATATAAATACAGTAAAAGAAATAATAAAAACCTCTTCAAGAGGCAGAAAACTAATAGCAAAAATAAGTTGTTTTTGCAAAACTCTTTAACAACCATTTTTCAGTGTTGAGCAAAACTCAATAACTACATTATAAATCATCTTCGTCATTGAAATCTAACGTAGCAGGATTGTTTGAGGAAAGTTTTTTAAGTCTTCTTTTTCTGACATCACAAGTAATCAATTCTCCAGAATACGTTGTGGATTTCGATATTTCTATATTTGGTCCAAATTTGTTATACGCCATCGCCCTAGTATTTGCTTACTTATTTTCTGATAGTTATAAAAATAAAAATCTTTTTCGAATACTAGGACAGTACCTGTTAAGTTTAAGATATTTCTGTATTATTCTGGTAATACTATAACTTCTCTTTTGCGGTACTCTCTTTCTACTCTTCCAAACACCCTATCACAGGCCATAAAACTATATCATCTTATTGTAAAAAAATATTTTATTTCATTAACGCTTGAACTTTTTTCAATAAATCTCATTGCAACATCGATGTGATTGAATGGCAAGCCAAGAGTCCAGACCTCAATCCCATCGAAAACCTATGGAGCATCCTGGTGCAGGATGTTTATGCAGGTGGGAAACAATTTAGTACCCTTGCAAATCGGCGCACCGCAGAGAGATAAGGCGAATTACAGTTGTCACTGATATCGAGAAAGACGGTGATTACACTGTTCGTTCCTACGTACGTTCCTCACGAGCTTTTAGATGAACGGGGAAGTGGAGATGACGCCCTTCATCATCTCCACTTCCCCGTTCATCTAAAAAGCTCGTGAGGAACGTACGTAGGAACGAACAGTATAATCACCGTCAAAGGGCAAATTCAGTGACAATTGTTCTCACTTGATGTTTGTAAGTGAGATATTTCTCATTTGATTTTAAAGGTGACATTTCTCACTATGGTGAAGTGACAACCATAATAAGGGCCAATACGTTTATAGGTTTTTGCAAAACTTCATAACTACATGGATTTAAGAAGTTTTGCAAAAACTGAAAATTTTTAAATACTTATAGTATCTAAAATAATAAGTTTGTTGTAAATATGATTACACCAAATGAAAGAGATCGTTTAAAATAAGGCGATGACATGTAAAACTCATTGGACTTATGCAGTTTTTGAAAAAACGGTCCTCAATTGTTAACTGTATATTAACCTGATAAGTTTCTTGTTTTTATCTTACCATCGTCATGATATCTGCAACAGAGTACGGAAACTCATGAGTTGTGTGCGCTTTTCTTGTCCTTATTACTCACGCACGTGAGCAATGTGCACTTGAATTATTTCGTGAGCGCACATGAGTCGAAAAATGAGTTTTGAGTCGTTCGTGTGCGCACGCGAGTGTGCGTTTCCGAACTCGGCTCCACAACATATTTTTGGCCTTGGCTCCCTGCAGCGTTCGGTTGCGTGATTGTCGATTGTCTTTTCCAATTTCTTATTCCTAATTATCTTATGTCTTCCTCGACATTGTCTATGTATCTTTTCTTAGGGCGTCCTGCTCTTCGTTTTCCTGCCGATACTTTTCTTTCAGCACTATCTTTGCCGGGTGTGATAAACAGAGGAATTCAGAGCAACGTATCGGTGCCTTTTGAAACGGGCAGAGGCTCCGGACTCACTATCCTGCTTACTATTTAACATTTTATTAGAAAAAGCTGTCCAAGAGGCATGCATTGAAACTAAAGGGACAATTTTAAACAAGTCGGTTCAGCTAATGGCATATATAGACGGACATAGCCATCATAGATAGGACAATGGCTACACCAAAGGAGAAGCCTATGTGGCGCTAGAAAAAGCAGCACCGAAATCTGAACTTATCATCATTGAAAATAAGGCGAAACATACGTATGTGGATCCCTAAAAGAACTAGCAGAAGAAGAATAGAACAAAATATAACAATCGACAGATATAATGTAGAATCCGTAAAAGAGTTCATCTACTTAAGTACTTAAATTGACAACGACAACATAACGGTGAAAATTAAAAGTAACTGCTAGCGAACAAAACATACTGCAGTATGTTGAAATATTTTAATTCAAAAAGAATAAGCAGAAGTATAAAATTTAAGTTATAGAAAACCGAAATAAAACTACGAGTTGTACCATTTACACAAAGAACCTGACATAACCAAAAGCATCAAGATCTCAAGCCTACGCTAGATAGGACATTTAATGAGAATGGCTGATGAAGTACTCCTAAAAACCCTGTTCTTCCAAATGCCAGAGGGAAGAAGGTCACAAGGTAGACCTAGAGAGAGAGATATAAAGATGACATAGAAATGGAATTACGGACAATTGGGATTACCAATTGGAAGAGAAAGACGCAAGACCGAGAACGTTGGAAGAAGATTCTTGAGGAGGCCAAGGCTCATAGAAGGCTGTAGCGCCAATGATGATGAATATGATGATCTTTGCCAGGTTCTGTTCTGTATATCGTTCGACATAACCAATCTATCGCAGACTGTTTATTTTAATCACTATAACAATGTATGGAATTTTACTGCTTTCATACAATTCTGAGTTGTACCTTTGTTCCAAATGCCATCCACGTGTATTCTGTGGTAAATTAAACGCAGGACTTTCCTTTCAAATCTCTACCAATGCTTCGTCTATGTTCTTTAATGTCGGTGTTAATACTTCCGAACCATATAGGACTCTGACCTTTTGGAGCCTCTTTTTCCAGCCGTCTCTATGCCTTGCTAGCTCTCTCCAGTTTGTTATACGAAGTTTCCGTATATCTTCTACCATGTCATTCATTCACTTATTTCTTGGTCGTTCTACCATTCCTGATGGTATACCATTGAAAACCCGGGTTAGCATCCTTTCTTCCGAAGCTCGTAAACGTGTCCAAGCCAGCCAGAGTGTGACTATATGCGCCATTCGTCTGGGTTAACCCTTACAGGACCGACAATTCTTCTTAGGATTTTCCCTTCGAAGATTTTGGGGTGATATTCTGTTTGTTTTTTTGTGAAAACCTGCTTGGTAATCTCCTACTTTGTCTTCCATATACAGTTTCAGTCTACTTAACAAAATATGTGAAAGTATTTGGTAAGCGGTGTCCACCAACGTGATTGGTCTGTAGTGTTTGCAGTTCATCAATTCCCCTTTTTTGTGGACTGGTACAATTGTGCCTAGAAGCCATTCTATCGGCCTCTTCCCCAAATAACATTATCTGAATCGTAACGGTTTAGCTGCTAGGGCGTTTTGAAGTTTTTTAGTGTTTTGCATATCGTATTGTTGTAACCCTATGTCATCTTTTCATGAATAAGGTAGCACTGCATGCAGAATATTCCTACCTATCTAAAACTGGAAAGGTGAAGGTTCTACCTTACCAACTTCAAGAGTTTTGAGTCATCAAAGTCAAAGTTTTGGTTTTTAAACAAAAACTTGGACACTTTCCTATAAATAATGTCCGGACAATTTTTGTGTTACGGCCTTTATTTTTGAAGATATTAGCAAATTTTGATGTTATAGTTGGCTTTATTTGGTATTTTTCGCCATAAGCTTCAAAAACACTGTGGGGTGCGTAGCACTCCACGCGACCATTGTCTTGAACCATTTACCATTTCTTTCATACCATTTATCTGTCCTTATTACAATTACCTAGCAAATACACAAAATTAGATTAATCCCTTCAAATATGTTTTTACAATATGTAAAACGATCTATAATAATATTCTACTTGTTTGTTATATTGTAATGAAACAAAAAAAATCGCTTCGTAATCTGGCACAGAAACATACTTTAACTTTTATTTATTTGTGACTATGACTCAGGATTATAAATTCTTTCTACCTTAAGTTAATTGTGTAAATAATGGCACAAAACCTCAACCTAAGATTTCCTATGTACTTTCTATCCTACAAAATGATTCAATGTTTTATTCTTGGAACTCTTCTAGCTATAATTAGATTTTCCTAATATTCTCTTGTTTTTGTATGATTACTTCAACTTTTTTTCTGCCTCCGCTCCCTTACCACCACCTCACCCTACTGACTTTTACTTGTCTCTTCACGAAGATCATTCACATTAATGTATTCATAATATTTTTTTCTTTCACTTTACTGTTTTTTTGAGTGAAATTGATGAAATAAAGGACGGAAGATGCACAAGAATTAATTTTAGAAGCATGAAGTGAATCTTTTTACAAAAAGAAAGCAATGTGCATTTCATGTGTTATTCATGAATTAAATAAAACTATGTGTTGAGCTTGATATATCAGACAAATTTGATATCATTTTTTGTATTGTTTATTTAAATTTTATTTTACTAAGTATGTGCTATTTTGATTGATTAGCTTTTGCCATTTTAAGTAGAGCCATTTTTCTTTCATTGAAGAAATTTTAAGTTGACAAAGCTTGAATCATTTCAAAACTTCAAAAGATTATGCAAAACACTTTCTAGACTGTGCAATAGCTCTGCAATGATCAGAGACGGTTGTAGTTTTATCGCACAAGGTCAGGACTATACGGAATTTCGAGCATCAAAATTTCCCCATCAAATTTTCTCATATTTTGCCAATTTAGTTAGACATTTAGTTATTAGACATTGTCGTGATTGAGGACAACGTTATTAATAAATTCTGGTTGTTTTTTGATTCAATCAGTTTTTTGAAATTTTAGTTTAATACCCGTATTTTAAAAGCAGTCACAATGCAATCACAACTGGGTGGTGAGTGAGTCTCAACTTGAGGCAATTTGGTATTCTAATTTTGCAATCACAATTTTGACAATCCGCAAACAGTTACAACGGCTATCAAAACTGTAACTTATTATGTACATATATAGAAGGTCTCTAGAATATAAAGAACAGGTTTCTATTTTTCATAATTTCTCTCAGACTCGGACGATCACACTCTGCATCAATATTTTTTGGAGTACTTTAGCGACGTTGTTGCCCAAACTGCTTTGGCTTGTTTTATATGACCGAACGAACAAGACGAACGTGCAAATGAACACGACGAACTGAATTTATGGGGAAGAGGCTGAGAGAGGGGCCCGTTTCCAATGTCTTCTCATTCTCGTCCCCATAAACCACAGCTCCAAGTCTGTTCGGCAAGGGGTGGGGTGGTTGCCCCAATAGCCGGTTCCGGACCGATGAATACAATTTAATTGGATCATGAAAGTCCAATGAGTACGGTACAAAAGGGAAGGTCCATCCTGACAGAGCTTCCATATCAGGAGGCATTATACAACTGGGTGCGCTCGGTACCTAGAGGAAATAATCGCTCAACGACAGTGCAAAACTACCCACTGCCGATGGGAGTTGCCCAGCATCCATTCAGAGTTGACACCGTAACCACTTGAAGGTCTTAACTTAGTAGGAGATTGGGAGTGACAGGTGGAAAGCGACATATCCGAGGTTCCGCCATCAGGTTGCACATCACCAGGGATCGGAAACGCACGCTCGCGTGCGCACGCGCCCACGTGCGTTTGGCCACGAGCAAATCTAATACGAACGCACTTGTGCGATGTGCGTTAGGGAATTTCAAACGCACGCGCACTTTGTGCGCGGACGTATGAAAAATTTCGTGTGCGCACGCGAGCGTTCGTTTGAAAAATTTTCTAACGCACGCGCTCGCGAACGTGCGGGTGCGTATACGAGTTGTTTATTCGACTCGTGAGTCGGCCTTAGATTTTTTGCTGCGATTTTTTGGGACGATTTTTTGATAGAACGAATGGATTACTTAGCAGTGATTTTTATGGTTGTTTTGCTAAAATATTAACATTTTGCGTTTGTGCATTATTTTGTATTAATATATTTTCGTATTTTTAAGGGTTTGTTGGTTTCACAGGAGGAAAGCCATAAATAAATTATATTTCGCTAGAACAGTTTTTACGATAATGGATAAAAATCAATTAAAAATTTGGATGTAGTTCCATACATTTTTGTAATTTTAGTTAACTTGAATAGCTTGAATGAAATAGTAATATTTAGAGTTTCAGACATGTGAGGCAGACAGCTGCTTACTTATAAAAGTTAGGAAATAATTATTTTGTAAATGTTGCATTACTAGAACAGAAATTAATAGAAAAAAGCTAGTTCGGATTGTTTAATCAATTCGACTAGTATTATTCATTCTTTAAAAATTTTACTATAAATTTTCTTTTGACTATTTCAGTTTTCAGTCAGACATTAATTGTCTGCATCTTTAAATTCCTAAGAGTTAAAATTATCTATGCTGTAAGTTTTCAGTCAGACAATTGTTTGCAACTTAAAATTCCAAAGAATCAAATTTAATACTGTTAATATGAAGTAAGCATTTATGATGGTGAGAAAATTCTTGTCCGTTTAAAGTTCCCTTCATGAAGAGAAATTTATGTCCCATTAGAACAATTAAATCAGTCTTGTTTAGAAAATGAAACCAGTAAGCCTTCTTTTATTCTAACGGGAGGCTGCGTTGCACTCTACAAAATAAAGTTCTAAGCGGGTAAGCAAAATAAGGTTAATCGCTATGAACACAGATTAAATAGTTTTTCCCTATACATATTACCAGGGATAAACTCCAAAATATCTTAAGATTGATTAATTTTTTCCAAGGAAAGCGGTCAGCGTCTATGGAGAATACTTCCAGTTATAAATTAGTTCATGGAAGAAATTTAGTAATATACTCATATCAACCACCCAGAGAATTGTCAATAGACAATCCAATCCAATCTAATAATCCAAAATTAATTTTCATTTTCACCAGTTTTGCTTCACCAAAATTAAAGCTTTCAAAATGAAAAATCATCCTTTCCTACTTTTTCCTTTTATACAGCTCACGAGTCATTTCTATTAACTCGCGTGCGCACACGTGCGATAGGCATGTACTCAACTCAAAGTCTCGCGAGCAGTGTGCAATACGACCGCACTAATGCAAACGCACGCGCACACGAGTTTTACCTAAGGACTCGTGAGCTGCGAGTCATTATAATGTGCGTGAGTCGTATACGTGCGCACGCGAGCGTGCGTTTCCGATCCCTGCACATCACTACCCATAAGATGCCAAATGTATCCTGCAATGCATTAAATATTGGGTATGATGCTTCGTTCTGCTTGTTATTGCATAGTTCATTATGACTGCCAAATAAACAGCAAACCATTTTAAAAAGTTATTCCTGGCTTGCCAATTAAAATTGGGATCTGGTTAGAAGACTTTGATTGCTTTTTGCGCCTGTGTTTTATCATACATGATCCATTTGCCATCTCCCTATTAAAAAAATATTCATTTCTGTGCCTTGTCAGCAAAGATTGGCAAAGTCTTTTCCTCTGTTTATTATCTCAACTGATAATTTATGAAAGGTACGAATTCTCATTTTGTTTGACTTGCACATGATTTCTCTTGCACTGTCGACCATGAATCACTTTGGGCACTATGAATATTATAATTAAGAGATCGCCGGCCTTTCAGTTATTGTCGCTAGTTTTGAATTTTCTAAGTCATTCTTGATACTGTGATTAGCGCTGGGACACTGTAGTAAAGATCGAAGATTGCTTCCGTGCCTTCAGTCGCATTCATACTCTGATAAAAAAATAGTATCTAATAAGGATTTCATCAACATCCTGTTTCGATATTTTGTGACTTTAATTGTTAGTCAACACCAAAAATTATTATTAATCACTAAAAAGTGTTCTTACACTGAAACTTGCCAGTACCGACTTCTTTCAAAGTTAAGTATAAAATATCATAAATAATGTGTTTTGTCTAGTGGCCCAATCGAAATTATGACTTTCAAATGGGGGTGCTACACAGGAGACTAAGACGCACTGGTGAAACTGGTTTTATGGGAGAGAAACGAAGAAAAGGAAAGGGAAAGTAGGTCATTTTCCCCTTTCTTTTCTTCGTTTCTCTCCCATAAAACCGGTTTCACCAGTGCGTCTTAAGTCTCCTGTGTAACACCCCCTAATTGCATTAACTGAATGCATGGATGAATTGATTCCCAAATGTCTTTGGATTGTCACCATTTCTTCTAATTGGTTATAGTATAGATATCTGTTGTAATCGTTTGACCAGCTTACATGAAGCTGTAATGGAAAAAAACAGCGCTGAACGAACCAAAGACCTGTACTATCTCTAGGATGACTTGGCCACTTACTATAATAGGCCTCATAAACAGACCCCGACAAGGTTTTGCCAGAATTGCGGAGGTCAGATAACTGACAACATTCCTAAACTACAAAGGATGGTTTTAAGCATACGCCGCGATAGAACAGAGAACCATTGAACCTTAGGTATACAAAAGCGCTAACTGGGATTCCGGTCGCACTGGAGACATCCCTAGCTCCTAACCTAGTAACTTGAATCTTTTTTGAAATTGCTTAGAGACTCGGCGAATGGAATTTTTGATTTATGCTCATTTTACCAAAAAATTGATGAAATGAACTTTTCTACTTTATTAACAGCTTTATTTTTTTTTGTTATTAGGAAATCGTATTATTTATACTTATTAAATATAGTAATTCAATATATTTTTTACTACAAAATATTTTTCTATATTTCAGATAGTGCAAAATTAGGGGAAAGTCCCTTAATAACATATGGTTCCTATGAGTCCAGTATGAAAAACAGAGATGGGAGGTTTTCTGGATAAACCAAAAACTGTTAAACACAATGAGCATGGAGAAGGTAATGGCCTCTTGTATGGAGTTGGCTCCATGCAGGGCTGGCGCTGTGAAATGGAAGATGCCCATTATGCAAAAACTGGTCTCGGTGAAAGTTTAGATGATTGGAGTTTTTTTGCTGTATTTGATGGGCATGCTGGCTGCAAAGTATCAGAACATTGCGCTAAACATTTACTAGAATGTATAATAGGAACAGAAGAATTTAAAAGTGGAGATTATGTTAAGGGCATACGTACTGGATTTTTACGATTAGATGAGGCTATGAGAGAGTTACCAGAATTAAAAGCAGATGCTGAAAAATGTGGAGGTACAACAGCTGTATGTACATTTATCTCTCGCGAACATATTTATATAGCAAATTGCGGTGATTCACGTGCCGTATTATGTCGGAACGGTGTCCCAGTATTTGCTACACAAGATCATAAACCTATGTTACCTGAAGAAAAAGAAAGAATTTGTCGAGCTGGCGGCAGTGTTATGATACAAAGAGTTAATGGAAGCTTAGCTGTATCTCGAGCACTTGGAGACTATGATTTTAAAAATGTTAAAGAAATAGGACAATGTGAGCAGCTCGTATCACCAGAACCAGAGATATTCTGTCAGCAGAGGCAAGATACTGATGAATTTCTAGTTCTTGCTTGTGATGGAATATGGGATGTTATGTCTAACGAGGATGTCTGTAGTTTTATTCATTCGAGGCTAAAAATTACCAACGATTTGGAAAGTGTCTCTAATCAAGTCATTGATACCTGCTTACACAAAGTATATTACAAAATTATTTAAAAAAATTCGTGAAATTTCTAATTCATTGTTTACTTTGTTTTTGTTTCTTCTTATTTTTTTTTATATCAAATAGGGAAGTCGCGATAACATGAGCATAATCATAATAGTCCTTCCTGGAGCGCCAAAACCTACACCCGAAGCAATCGAAGAGGAAAAATGGGTGGATCAACAGATCGAAAACATAATAAGAGGTTGTTTTAATCGTATTATTTGCTTTTGACATTAGATTATTATATTTCAACTATATTAAATTTATTCATTGTGTTCATACTGAAACATTCTAATCTCGAATCATATTGAACTCTATTGTATTTTTCTGTATTGTTCTAAAATACGTTATTTTAAATATTAGATTTGAGATATTAAAAGACATCATTTTAATATTTAAAATGAGATTGGCTTTCTTAAAATACCAAAGAAGTAACAATACAATAATAAAAACTGATTTAACAACTATATGAAAATTGGTAAAACGTACAAATTTCTTTACAAAAAAAGAATACTAGCAAAACAAAGTCACATACATTGACTTAAATTGATGAAAATCAAAAAAAAAATAATTAGGAGAAATATTTTAAAATTCATATAAAATCATCTTATCGAATCGCAAACAAAAATGAATTAAATTATAGAAGTATGAATTAGAGACTAACAAATTACAAAAAAAAAAATACATTTGTAACCTAAATTGGAGAAACGTAAAACAATCATTTTATTTTTAAAAATTTACGAATTTAACTTTGACTATCGAATTTGTAAAAGAATTTTCAAAAAAAACTTCAAATCAACTTTTCTATGTAGCAATAAAAAAAAGCAAAATGAAATTTAAAATTTAAAGCAAACATTTAGTACCCCTTTTTAGAAGTGGTTTCAGGAAATTGTGATATATTTGTAGAAGTAGCAAATGTTTGAATTATGTGATGTTGAAGTGACCGGTTAGAAAAATTATAAAAAGTCTATATTGATTTTTATTAATTGGTTAATGTGTATATATATAGGGAAGATGGCAATATTATTATTCTTTTTTTAATTTTAGTTTCATTTAGTTTAGATTAGTTAGTAGAAAACGTAAATTATTATCACAATTTGATAATGTTTGTTATTTTTCTTTAATTATTTAATTTGAAATGTTTTATTTTTCACACTGTTGCCAAGTTTAGGCTGAGAATTCTTAAATTAGTTAAAACAAATCTAGTAGGTAACAGGAAGAATTTTAAACAAAAATTATTAGAACAATTATTAAAATATTTTATGTCCTTATTTTCACGAAAGTAAATTTATTTATTTTTAAAATCCCAAAGCCACTAGCCACTAGTCGATATGATCTTACTTTGTGTAGGTAACTTCACGAATTTGTATATTAAAATATTACTCCAATATGTTAAGACTTCTCAGACTAATGAAAGATTTAACTCAAGAAATACTTTTTATTATTCAATATATATAGTGCCAAAATCTTCTACAAATAGTAACTTATTAATGCAGCATTATGTTTAAACAGATCTTTTAGTTTTAAATATTAATCGATTAAAATTATATTTTAAATCTTCTCACAGAGTTCCTTTCAGAAATTGGTAATTACTACGGAGCAATGTAAGATAAAAAAATGCGTATATTAAGTAAATTATACACCAAAAGAAAATTATTACCGTCATGAAATTTATACCTAAAACCCTTCCTAGGTTGTGATATACTTAAAAAACGAAAAAAAAGAAACAAACTGCAAATAATTCAAATGAATAAATTATTCTTTTTTAAAATATTATTTTATCGTATAACAATAATAATTCAATATATAAAAACAAACCATTAACATATTTTCATTTAAGATAAATATTATTAAAATTGTTTAATAAATGGACAAATTAAAAGCAAGAATAACCTTATGCTCACTTCGACTTGAATAATATACCATTATTTATGAACTGATTAAATCAGTATATTATAGAACAAAAAATAAATACATAAATCCATTTAATGGAATAAAATAAAAAAAACATATAGATATATATAAAATTGTTAGAGAAAATATTTATGTGTGTTAATAGTTAAACTGTTTTTATTTGATTTCTTTTTGAAAATGTTCTAACTTATAATTTTATTTAGAAATAAAGAGAGAGTTAAATATTCAATTATTGTTGATTAATTTTACTTTTTGCAAAAGTTTTCTTTTTATTATTTATTGATTTTTTAAACATTTTCATACATCATTTTATAATAATCGTCATTATTTATGAAATTGAAGAAAAAAACAACAACAACCACAACAACAAAATTACATTTAAATTATTAATATTACTAATTAGTATTTATTTCTTTTTTTCTCTCTTTCTTTCGTATTATTAAAAACGAGCAATGATAATTGATTGATTGATTGTGGCGGTGAGCATAAGGTATGTTGCCACATTTAAGTTTTTGTTCAAATATATATTTATATATTTTTCCATGTTACTTCTACCTCTTCCATATCTTACATTGCTTGAGAGATTTTTTACGTGATTTTTATTTTTAATTTTTTTTTAAAAAAAAATAAACAATATCTAAATAAAATAATTTCGCATGCATATTTTCGTCCCCGTTCCCCCTATAAATTAAAAAACTTACTATGTATTTTTATTAGTGTATAGAAAATATAAATCAAAATGTGTTTGCACTAGTAATTTTAGGCACTAATGTGATCTTATACTTTTTTTTTGTTTATTTTTAGAATATCATAAGAAAAATCAAGCATTTATTAATTATAATAAATGATACAAAAAAAATATATACTACATATATAATTTTCTTAATCTCGTAATTAATTTTTTGCAGTGCACAGTCATAACATTACATATTTATATTTATATATTTATTCTAAATTTTAGTCGAAACTATTTATTTATTTCATCTTTTTTAAATTTAATTTACAGAAGAACATAGGATCAATGAATTTACGATCACTGAATATATTGACCTGCTAGAGGTGCTTAATGAGAAAGAAATAAAAGGATTGCCTCCTGGTGGTGGACTCCAGTCAAAGTGAGTAAACTTTTATAATAAAATTAATTACGAGCCTTAAATTACAATATAACAGCAGTTTTAAATTATTAGGTTCACCCGAAATGTCTCTTAGAACAGGTTATAAATATATTTATTATAATTGGTCGAACTTTATAATTTGCATCGTTATTAATTTCACCAGCGTGATCCCAATTCAATTCTGGGATATTCAGAACCGTATTGACTATTGATAATTAGAGAAACCGATGGTATTGGATAGTGCTTTGCCCGAAAAATAAGATTGTTGTTACAGAATTTCCTAGATTAACTTTACGATCTCCTGGCAAGTCGCTACAACACTCGGTGGAGTTATAGTGGTGCCATTAAAATTTATTGCAATTACCCATCTTTTTTTTGAGTGCTTTGTTCAAACCATAAATTTCTCCAAAATACTTGACTGAAATGAACATTCTTTCGGATTTGAGAACCTCACCCGTTGAACGTATCATTTCGTATGTTTTCTTATGCGATAGTACATAACTCAGGAATCTCCATTTGTACTACCAGTCCGTCATGTCGTGGGTAACAAAAATGGGGTTTAGGTTATGAGCAGTTAGGAAGGTGTTGAAGAAGATGGCGATAAATCCTGCGTTTTGGATGTTGCGAAAGATTGTTCCAACAGTCGAATTGTTCCATTTATGCGCCAATATCTTGTCTGTAGGGTGAAAGAAGAGCTCAAGGCAATGAGAATGAGTCGAACATTAGAGTAGCCCTATTAAGGGGAGCTGCTACATTGGAATTTTTTTTTTGTCGATTTTTTTTTTTACATAAAAATGTTCCTTTATACGTAGGTGTATAATACGTACCCGAAATTAAAAAAAAAAAATATGGGTTTTGAGTTATAGCTATATACAGTGAGCGTCAAAAGTGAGTCGACCTATAAAAATTTCCAAAATAACACCAAATTTTTTGTATTTTTTGGCGAATTGCAGACGTTTTGTTTTATTTTAACATATTTTTCAAAATATAAGTGAAAAAAATTTTTTTTTCTTTAAACCCATTTTTCTCAAATTGACTATTTTTGCCGCTTAGTCAAGATATTTCGAGTTATACTTAACCGATCTTGTCGTAGGGTGTCTTGTTTTGTTCCTAAATTACATATCTACTAAACATACCAACATTTTTGAATTTTGTTATTCCTCCTCCCCTTGGCGGGGGATTAAAGGAGTCTGTTTGACCATTTTTTGAAAAATATCATGTCAAATTTTTATTTTTTGACCAAATCGTTATATTTTGGTACCGATTGTAGAAAATAATGTCTTCTTTAATATGTTTTTTTTGTTTTTTTTTCATACATCTGGAAACAAAGTTATCGTGACTAAGCTGAAAAAGCAACTTTTTTTAAAACGCCATCTAATGGAAAAAATATGAATTATTTTGGAAAATTACAAATTTTTTAGAATATTGTTTTTTGTGTTTTATTTGTATAAAAAATTTAAGGTTTCCATATATTATAGTTTTCCCACAAAAAAATAATAAAAATTATATCTTTTTTGAAATTTCAATGTAGAAGCTCCCCTTAAGACATCTGGTCAGCTTAACCGGTTAATAATAGGGCACCAAAGTTTTGTTTACGACGGGTCTTCGCCTAGCGGTTTGTACACCTTGTTTACCTGGCTCATTAGCGCGATTATTTTATTTAAGGAGGCATGATACTCCGCATGATGGCTGCTTTCCGCCAACCCCGACGCTCTGGCTAAGCCGTTTGCTTAAAAAAAAACTTCTAACATTAATCAAGAGGTTAGGCGCGACATTCATCGCTTCCCCCTCGTGCATTGCCCAGACTCCCCTTAACCTATCCTATGCTTTCTATATTCTTCGAGCTACACTTACTACTACACATTGCAGCAGGGTGGCACCTTAGCTTAGATTTTCACATAAAAAAATCAGGTATTGCGGCATAGCATTGCGATAAACTTTTATTAGTGCTGTTACTGTCCTATAGCGGCTTAACGAGTCGATGGTGGAGCAAATGACGTCTTCTCCGGCTTAAGGTCGTTTTCGAGATGAAGGGAAAATATTGTCCGCGCTTACTTTATGCTCTTTCCTCACAAAGTACTTAACCATAATCTGCTTTTTATATATGTTTCTCTATGGTTGTTAAAAGGAAAGGTGCTGTATAATATTTAAGTATCCATACGACAATCGAGTTCTGGTCGTGGCCCCTAGCTACAACGCCAGGTTGAAGAGCTGGCAGACCAGACCACTTTATTTTCGGAATTCATTACAAATGTTGATTGGTCTGGTAAGTGTTCCGGATATTTTCACTTGGGTTTCACTTTGGTAATGGTCAACTTATACAGTAGTGTTTTTTGGGATGCATAATTCTCTAGTGGCTTCGTAGAGTTCTATTCTTGTTATGATTTAATAAGCGTGCTTGAAAACTATTGCATTTAATTTTGATGATATGTGCCTGTATAATGGTCCTAACAATATTATCACCAACGAAAGATGGTTTCCAGGAGCATGCTTTATTATTATAATCACAATCACTCGCAACAATGTTATAACCTCTAAACCATCGATTTCATTCGAGTGAAACTGACATCGATCAACAAATCTTTCATTCGTCATCGGACCACGATCTAATTTGGTATTATCAATGCAAAAGATCATGCCTCCAACCTATCGATTATGTAAGGTCTGCTTCACCATCGTCACATTTAGCTAAAATAATAATCTATCGCTATTATTATGCCATATTGTTCCTTCGTTATTTGACTTTCCTGTTCAAAAGCTCATTACTATTTTTAAGCATCGCTGGACTTCGTTCAACACTTTTTATTATTTTATTAACATTACTCGATTGTTGTTCATTTGTCAATGCACTGTAGGGTAGATAAATCCTAATGAATGGTCATTTATGGTCTAAAAGGTCATTTTACTGCTTCTGTGTTTTAAAAAAACGCATGAACGTACTTCATCTACTTCGAATGTTCTGTAGCCCAGTTCTAGCCTTGCTTCTATTACAGTGAGCTTCGTTAAAATTTCTTCTCTTTGGTATGAACTCCTACAACATCTAAGAGTTCAAACGCAAGTTACATCGCCACCTGCTTCAGCATCCCCACGACTCTTATTAATCTATCCCGTCCTCTTCCCTTCTTCGAACCAAGTTTACTACTAGATGTTGCACAATGACGAGTACGACATGAGGGACTGGTAGTACCAAGCTTGAACTTCCACATAACAAATTATTATTTATGTTTGGACCTATTCTTTCTGCTAGATGCCTGGTATCTTTTCAATGTAGTTTGTTTTCAAGGACGAAATGGACCGAATTCGAACCTCTTCAGGGTTACTTGGAGTATACTTTTGCCTATGAGTATAAAGTGTGTGCCGGTCTATGAGTTTATAGTCTATTTGGTTACAGCAAGGAGATTTACAAACACATGGCAATCTCCTAGCGATTTGAGATTGCCATGTGTGGTTGTAAATGTCCTTTCTTGGGGAAAAAGGTTGAGACAACAATCATATTTTTACTAATGGCAAAGTCGATTATATGTGGTCCGTTGTGATTTGATGTTTTATGGAGACTGTGCCAACGCTTTCTCTTAAAATATTTCCATTCACGTCTCCTTCATGGATATGCTATTCGGCGATAATCTATTGAATTTGTTCAAACTGGGAAGAATAGTTAATATAATAAATTGATTGTTACCAATATTAGTTCCATGATTCAATTTTATGTTCTTGATATAAAATTTTGTATAATTTATTTATAAAATTAATAATTTGGTAATATTTTTTAATTGATTTAACTTGGTAGAAGGCTCGTATTTTAATTAATTAAAAATGTTATTTATTAAAAAATATATATGTATATTTTAATTAAACATTTTTCAGACATGAAATAATTGAAAAGACGTTTAACGAGCTCTGGCCCAAACTGGCAGAACAATGTGAAGTAGGAAATATATATTATAATTGTAGATAAATTAATTTAATGCTTATTATACACTGATTTTTCGCAAAACTTGATGCATTTTCGTTCTCTTATTTTTAAAGAATATAATATAAAAGAAAACTTGATAAAAACCTCAAAGTAATAATAAAACAAAAAAAAGTGGACGAAAATGTTGTTTACCAAAAATCTAAAATGAAATCGCTATTTCCTTTTCCGTTCTTTTATCTTGCAAAAAAAACATATATTGTTACATTTGAATGGATTTATTGTTTTTTTTTTTAATTTTTCCTAAATGTGAACTCTGTCACTTTTACTCTATTTAAAAAGAATACAAAATTTTAATTTTTTTATTGTGACTATTTGTTTTTATTTGGAGTGGAAAATTTCTAGTCTGTAAAATTAAAGAATAATTACAATATGAACATATATACATAAAATTGGCTTTAAATTTAAATAAAATTTTAATGCTTTTCTGGATTCTATTACAATTAAGCATGACAAAGAATGATTTTTATTTTATTTTACAGTAGAGTAAGATGTGACTATGAATGCATAAAAATTACTTTAACGCTTTTCATTTATAAAAAAAAATGCTAATTTGCACCTCGATTCTCAGTTACAGTTTTATTCTTGGAAGAAGTAACCGAAGACAATTATATAATCTTTTATGACGATTATTGTTTTTATAAAGAAGCATGATTGTTTAATGAAAAGCTTTTGTATATGTTATGCAAATTTGTTATATTTGAAAGGAAAATGCTGCTCACAACGTATCCTTTAAAAAAAAATAATAATGGAAATTTAAATTTTGAACTATTGTTTCTTATAATATAGAATAATAAAAATAAATCTTTGAATAGATTATTTAAACTGATATCTTCATCTTAATTACCCTTATTCTAGATTACGTCGGAACGCTAATTCAATGTGAATGGAGACTTTTAACTAATTATAAGAAAGAAAATTTATGATTTTAATTTAAATTAATGAGTTATTGGATTAAGAATAAAGCATCTCTTAAGAAAATGAATTACGATAATTCTTTTGTTTTAAGAATATCAATGTAAATTTTCAATTTCGATAGAATCAAGAATAGGGTAAAATTTTTCCATTAATGAGATTCGGACAACTTGGAATGTTTAATTTGTTTTTTTTTTATGTTTTGGATCTAAACTAAATCAAAAAGCGACTAATCATTTTTATTCTGTACCAAGTTAGAAAAGTATTACATCAAATATATTTACAAATGATTGATTCATTTTTACAATGGAAAAGCTATTTGAGGCTCAAAAAATGCAATTAAATTTTTTGTACAAATCACTATAATAACTCACTAAATGTGGCAAAATCCATTGAAGAAAACATGTAATATTTAAAATTTCCTTTTTGGTTAGAGGTAAATTTTGTGTTGATTCTGTTATTATACATATTTGTACAATGCAATTTCTTATGAAAGGTGCACACTCCTCAGCCAGTACTAGTATAGTATGACACTATTCTCAATTATGTGGTGATCATCATCAATTAAGTACAAAAAAAGACTTAATATTTAAACATCATATTATGTAAGAAAAGAGTTAGCGTTACTTTAAATAACTATAGTCCAGTGTAGCAATAATTAATGTTGTTTTTTTGCATAATTTTGAATCAACCCATATTACTTACTAACGGCTCTACAAAAGAGATCCGGTTCTGGTCTCTCGCAACTGTTCTCTCTAACGCTCCCGATTCTGAGCCGATGTCATCCAGTTTGTTATCCCTAAAGCTGCTGACAGAAACAGGCGCAAACGCCGTGCGGGCAATGACAGAGAGAATAGAAGTAGTGTATTCAAATGCGCACTAACGAAATGCTGTTTTACGCTACGCACATACCGCGCAAGTTGCTTTACTTTCTACTCTGCGCGTTGCCGCCGCGTAGTGTCAAGAGATGTTTGTGTTTTGAGTCTTGTTTTGATGGTGGTGGGCATATGTTTGGAGTCGTGTGTTGGTGTTGGGTGGGATAGCAAATTTGTTGGATTTTATATTTAATGAAAATCTTTATTTTTCCAAATTATGGTAATTAAATTAGCACCTAAAACAAAGACAAGTCCTGTAGGATAGAAAAATTTTATGTAAATCATTCAGGTTTTTCAATTTTTTTTCTATCACGTCCACTTGTCACTTTGATTTCGTTGTTGTGTTCAAAGTCGGAGCGCGCCGCCGACACCGTAACATCATGTCAGTGGGCATATTCACACAGTGCACATTCATGGCGCCTAAAACCGGTTTTATAGATGAGAGAGGGAAGGGAGCGGAAGAACTTAACGAAACATTTTTCACGCAAAAGCAAAGGCGTGAAAACTGGCACACATATAAAAAGTTACTTCTATCTCTTGCATTCTTTAGCTCTGTTTTTCTCTAACAAGTAAATTTCATCTGCAATACATTTAAAGGTTCCTGTATAGCATTCGAATTTACTACACTCATTTACGCCCCGTCTGAGTTGCTAGGAGTTGAATAAAACCGGTTTTACTCACCACAATTATGGCAGCGTGTGAATATGCCCAGTGTCCGCACCGCCTTTGCGCCTGTTTCTGTCAGTAGCTTAAGCTCTGGGCGTCCTGATCTACGTCACCCCTTCAGAGGAGACCGGGTCCCCTCGCTGTGGCACCGCATATCGCAGCAAACTTGCCGAGTAGGTTATGTCGAGGCAGCGCTCGTAGATCTCGCCTATCTCAAGTCTCCGGAATCGTCCTCTCTTATACCAAATTTATAACAGCAAAATTAAATCGATTTAACTTAAACTTACGCCAAAATTTCGAATTATCGTATAAACGGGTAACTTAAATTCCTCAACTTTGGCTTAAGCCGAAAAATTACGGTTTAAGCCATAATTCGAATTACCCCGTTTATACGACAAAAAATTTTGTATGATCTATAATTCGAATTATTTTTGGAATAGCTACAAACTAGGTATTACATGGGACCAACAATTCTCCCAAGGTCTCAAACACGGCTAAGAGATTAGAGTGGTTTTCGCTAAGCACCCAAGTCTCGGATTTATATTTGAAAATAATCCATGACTATTCTCGGTTTCTTATGGGTACGAATTATGTGTGGCTTATGAGTTAAGGCCTCTAGCTACCGCTACCACCCCAGAAGTTATGGTTCGATTTCTCGAAGCATAACATTCCTTTTTGTTTGTCATCCGTCTTTTCCTTGTTTCCTAACCCACTCTTCGGCCATTGCCTATACGCATAAGCGAAGACTTCTTCTCCTGTTCAATCGCAGAGGTCAGCATTCCGCCGATGGAGTAAAACCCGCGTGTTGGCGTTACTATTCCTATCCCTCTAGAGCTTGCTCGGTAATGGTGGTATAAAAAGGGCTTAAAGAATTACATTCTCTTTTTTTGCCAATTAAGATTCGTTTTTCTTAAAACGCGAAAGCTTCCGCAATTGTTGCCAGTAAATCTCGCTTATGTTTGCTTGATCGGTCGTATCAGCTTAAAATGAATTATATCTTTAAAAATTCATCATTCATACATATCGTCACGTTTCTTTGATGTTGATGTGCCTTCGTTGATGGATGTTCAGTTTTACTATTCAGATTTTCAAATGAAATTAGAGTAACTTAGACCACCGGTGACAATTTATTTTACTAAAAACGAGCAAAGAGGTTTTGGCATGACGAGAAATAGTTACAAATATTTAATCCATATGGTCTAATTACCAAGTAATTGTAACTAATGTTTTAGCCAAGCTTTTTTACGCTTCTGGAGCCACGCTTAAATTAAAATTTAATATGTACTAATAAAAAGTTTCTTGCATTTTTAGGATAGAAACGCATTATATGCAAAAATAGATTTAATTGTACTAAAATACCAACCCAGTTTGAAATAATTGAAACTACCACAAGTACAATCATTTTTTTTGTTAAAATTTGTATGAAAGTTTACAGCACTTAGAAGACAGCACAAAAGTACTGCAGAAATTGTTTAACGCTAGTTCTAGCGGTTTTGATCTTAGGCGGGCGGCGTTCATACTGCGGCGATATAAGATAAGCGACATATCACGACGATATATTGCTAGGAGGGTTCATCACAGCGGCGACCTGGGTGATAAAAATGTGGTGGGAACACAATTCCCACTATTTCAGTTCCATATATGAGCTCAAGTCAGGAGCATTGCTTTACCTTACCTCTGCATAACTAGTAAGGTGGAGGTAGCCGTACGTCTCGTTACTTATTTAGTAGTACCATTATGCCCCAGTTACACGAATGACAAAAAATGACAATTGTCATAATCTCTGGTCATAATTAATGGCATTGTTGTTGTTTATTTTTTATGACAGAAATAATGACACAAATTATGACCGTGTATGATGATAATGACAAATTATGACGGAAAAAATGACAAGTATGTCATTCGTGTAACTGGGGCATTACTAGCGATGGGAAATAAATTATTTTTCTTTCATTATTAATATAAAATATCTTTAAAAACAAAAGATAATTCAACAATTTTTTCGTGTTGATTCCTGCGCATATCTATTTGAAATGGTACAATTTGGTGAAGAATTAATTTATAATCTAGAGAACAGTTAACTGTTATATATTGAAACTGTCTCTTTCATGCTTGCATTACCTCTGCCTTCTCTATGAATGCAAACGGTAGGCACTCAAAAACAAATATTGCCTATATGACCTATTCTTTGAGCCTTAAGGGAGAGAGACGTACACACACCTTCTTTTGCCTTTTTCCAGTTTAGTGATATAGACATCCACGTCCAGTTTGAACAGTTGATGATTATATCGTTTACATACTCCATTTCATCATAGGTGTTTCATAAAACAAACCTCGTAAAAATACGCCTATACATAAACTTAGATAAACGTTTTCATGAATCCCCTTAATATAAATTGTAATAATAAATTTCTATACGTATATAAATACCTGAATTATATTTTTTTTAATAAACTTGTAATAATACAAAATATTGCGCCAACATCAACTAATCGCTGAAGCGACCTGCAAAGAATTGTGTTCCCACCACTTTTTATCGCGCCGATTTATCGCTGAAGCGACCGGCAAGTCGTACTTCAAGCGGTATGTCACTTGCGTTATGTAGTGCAATCGCGCGACTGTGAACCTTTTTTATCGCCTGCCTTTAGATTTCAAGTATCTGTTTGTGCGTGTCGCGTATCGCATATCGTATATCGCCTCAGTATGAACGGGGCCTGGCGCATTTTTTATTTTATCTGTAGCGAGAGGAATTTCTAGGTTTCTGTGCAACACTATTGCGTACATACCAGGAAGCAGTTACTATGTTTCACAAAACTTTATTCTGAAATGTTTGGTTTTTGTATCTTTTTAGCACATCCTCATTTTTATATACCATACAACCATATCGGTTCGAAAATTAGGAAATGTCGATTTTTTACATAAGAGATAGTACATACTACATACAATACATATCTCTTTCTATATTTTATCTCTGGTTAATTTTTTTTCTTCCCGGCATACTCTTTCCACCGAAACGCAGAAACGACATTGATTTTTACTACATCTGATATTATTTAATGATTTTGGTATATTGTATGTAATTATATGATTTTAACATCATTTCAAAAATTCACTATAAATTGAGAAAAGTTAAGATTAATATAAAAGTTAATGCTTGCTTAACATTCGCAAAGAGACTGTATAAAAATACTTTATGGATAAAATTCTGTAGCTATTTACTGTGATATCAATTATTTGCAGAATTTATTATGAATTAAATAAAAGTTTCTACAGCCATAATGATCAGCAGATATATCACAGTATTAGATTTCATATGGACATGATTAAAATATTTGAATATTGCTTTCAGGTAGTTAGCTTAATCAGTAAAGCACCATGCTAGTATATAAAAAAAACCCTGCGTTTAACACTCTTGTGTAAATTTATTTTACGCAGCTTTTTCGTTTGTACGGTATTTACAACATATACAGGTAACCCTCCTATAACGTGGTAGATAGGTGTCTAAAAAATGTCCTCCGCAATATTGAAAAGGTTCCAAAAAGAAAGTGTTCTCTAAAAGGGTGATTCTTTACACAATATGAGACTAAACATTATCTTGATTTGAAAAAAACGTGATTTTGGTCTTTTTCTGATTATTGCATACTACTGGCAGTACCTTGGCTGGAACCTTGTCGCTCTACCTTCGAGTATCAGTTTAAAGTGGATGACATCTCCAATTGCCCTAAAAAGTACAGATCATCATAATTTTTAAAAGCTTTTGCGTTTGACCACCTAACAAAAAATGTTGCTTTACCGATTTTTAATCAAATCCTCCTGGTTTTTATGTAATGCTGCCTAAACAAAAGAAGTTTCACTTATTCAATATTCTGTTAATTCATCTTTAAAGCAGTGTGTCTTCTGTTCATTCTAACGCTTTTAGTTTTAGACACTCCTCCGGGAGCCGAGTTGGTATATATTACATGTAATCTTTCGTCTTAAGTCTGCATTCTTGACCTCGACTGAATCTCAGTCTGGTAAATGTTAATTTTATATTTGTAATTCTTGCCTTCATATCTTTTGAGATACCTCTATCCTCAGATTATGTAAAACTACCTACTTGTTGTATTGTCTCACGTAGAACATTTAGTAGAATCGGCTCTTTTATGTGTTCTATTAGTCCTGTTTATTTTCAAATACTTTTTTTTCATTTAAGATGTTTGCTTATTTTTTATTGCATTCGATCGAAACGATAGAATAACAGCACCATATCATTTGCACATGATAGCTCATCTAAGGTATTCGGCAGCGTCTATTGAATCTCTCCACGCTCATTTAGAAATGCTTTATCCAATACCTCATCTAGTATAGTATTAAAAACGATGAGGGATAGTAAGCAAGCTTACTTTATTCCAGAAGTAGATGATATGTAGTCAGAGAGGCTTCAGTTGTGCAATACTTGATCCTTAAAGTTCCCATAGCCCATTTTATGATACTTATTGTTGTTGGAGTTTCTATATCCATTGAAACTATTCTATCCACAGAGCCGAAGGCTATCTCAAAGTCGATAGAAGTTGCGTTTAAGAACGAATAAACTCGATGATGATTCTGGAATGTACAGATCGAACCAATATGTGTCTGAATGTAAGTCGGCTTGACCTTTCTGAATTGTATCATCACCAATCTAAAATGTATGATTCTTTTTAACATTTTGTTAAAAACATTTTGCACGCAACGCTCAATAGGACCCATCAATTTTTGCAATCAGATGTATGCTTTTTTGAAACTTTAATTATGATACCCTCATTCCATTTGCCTTCTTCTTCCCAGATTTTCTTGAATACGATATAGCGTGGTATGTGAAACTCTGTTGATTGCTCTATAATATTAAGTTGAGTATTGATTTGCTCTATATAGATCCTGTTAGAAAGAAATCCTGGTTTTATTATCTCGCAGCTGTAATTTAAGAACAACATATGTGTTGTGATTTTATAATTGGTATTTTGTAGACTAATTCTCTTCCAGTTTATGAAGTCTTTGCATTGAGTTGCATTATATTGGCATTAAAAACTTCTTATGATCTTTTAATCATTCGTGGGACATAGGCGGATTGCTCGTAAATCAAAGATCGTCGTTGTGTTATACATCCGATTCCGAGTGGGTTGCTAGCCCTTAGCCTTAAAACTCCGTTTTATGTCACATGAGACTCGCCATTCGACAGCTCCTTCCGAAGAAGTAACCCAACGGTCACCAGCACCACGAGGAGGTAAGATTAGGACTTGCTAACAGAGCTGCTAGGTGGTCATCTGCAATGACTCTTCTCGGGTTTTGATAGAAGTGAAAAATCGTGTTCTACCACCACCACCTTTCTAGGCCAAATGGCAAATATTGTTCATGATCAGTCGATGCAGATTTACCTAAAATTCTTACGATTGTTTTAAGTCAAAGCCGTATTGTGGCTTTTTTTATACCAAAGTTGCCGAGAATTTTCCATTTTGTTTCGCGGTAAGCTATGTTCTTTAACACCGTGTTATAAAAGGGTTACCTATACATGTTAAAGTATTAGGTAGGGTAGGAGTTTTTTTCTGCAGCCTAAGCAAGGTCTTACCAGAATTGTGATTAATTGCCACATACCGGAATGCTTATTACATTCTTTCTATAAACAAAAGTCCCAAAAGCATCATTCAATTTTTACTTTTTAATTTATTTTTACTAATTTAGCCTGTTCGAAACTAATGGAAATTTGGAGCAAACATCTTGGACAAGCGGATATTTTATCTACAGAACATGCAAAAAACATAACAATTACATTATAAAATGTTCTTGAATAAAATAAAATAAAACTTCAGAAAGGTCATATTTAAATTTTAGTCATCAAAGGTTTACTATTAGGTACTTATCAATTTGATTTTATATGGAAACATATGAGCTTATTTCACCACCGGTATAAAATTATTTATTTTAATAATGTTATTAGAATGTAATTAAATGTAAAATAAAGGTGGCAATTTCAAAAATATAAATAATAAGTATCGAAATTTTAAAATTTAGTTTTCTGCTCCCAATAATTTCCTCTTATTTTTTATTCATATTCATTTTTATTGTATGTGTTTTTGTTTTTTCTTGTGTACAAATTAAATGTTTGTGTAGCTAATATTATTTTAGTACGTTCCGTCATGGCTGCATGCTATTGTAAATATTTATATATAAAAACATTTATTAATAAATAATATCGGTATTGTAAATCATTAACTCTTTTTTGTATATCACATTTTTCAGAGCCCAACTCATTGATTTTCGGCGATCGGTAAATGAATTTCCCTCCCTGGTTATAAACAAATAAAACATTAAAAAAAACTGTTTTTAGTTTATATAAAAAAAGAAACTTAACAAAACATAAGTGAAATTCTTATTAACTGAGAAAGAAATGTTTATATATTTTAATTTGTTTTATTATTTCTTTCGTTACTTAAAAAAAAGTTTGTATATTTTTTTTTAAATAAATTTTTATTATGAATTATATTTTTTCTCATGACACAAAACAAAAGAAATATTTCACAAAGGCTCGATAAATTCATTTTAATGTTTAATTTAACAATTAAAATAAATATATATAAAAAAAAACATATTAATAAATTAAAAAAAAGAAGAAAAATTCACCTTTGTGTAGTTGTGCTTGAGGTCGGATAAATGTGTTTAAAAACAAAAAGTAAATAAATAATTTCTAGTGTTTTTTTATTTAACTCTTTTCTCCGGAATACAATTTATAATTAATAATAACGATAAAAAAAATGAAGAAAAATATTCCATTGTAATATTGTATATTAGTTTGTTGATAACCTTGTTTAGTTTTTTTTTGTTTGTTTTACTGTTTTATTATTATATAGTTTTATTTATGTATTTTTTTTCGTGTGGTGTTAATTTTTTTTATTTTATCTCATATTTGTATAGAAAAAAAGAAAAAAAACAAAAACGATTAACAAATTATTTCTTAATAATAATTTTAATTGAAAAGCTTTTTTAAGGGCAGATCATACGTACCATGTACTTTTTTATTTAATGAGTTTTTTTTAAAAAAAAGGACTTTATACACCCTTAAATAAAAAGAGTATATATACTATTGTTTTTTTTCTTACTTTTGTGAATATTTGTCATAAAAAAGTATTTTTTTAGTAAAATTCTACTAAAAAATCAAGCAGCTGAGATACTTGAAATGTTTATTCATTATAATCTTTTCTTTTAAACGTATTTGAGTAAAATTACGTTTTGAACTTGTTCAGAAAAATATTAATTTTAATTTAGCACAAAAAGAACTTAATTTTGTTAATTTATTGCCAACATTAATAAAATAGTTAATGTAGAAAATTTGGCTTTTACAATTTTTATTTTTAATGAAATTAAATTAATTATATTTGAATTGTTAAGATGATAAATAGTTCATAAATCATTGAAAAAAATTGGTTTATTAGTCTTTTTCTTATGTTTTATATCAAAGAAGATAATTTTATTTTAATTGTAGAAACTACAAATTGAAAATCACATATTGAACATATAAAATTTTAACAGAATGCTTTAATATAACAAATTGATAATTTAAAAGTAGATAATGAATTTCTAGAAATAATTGAATTTAAATTTACTCTTCTTACACAGAATTGTTTATAAAATTTATTTAAAAAAAAACATTCAATTCGGTCATATCAGTTTTTTTACTAAAACCAAAAATAAACTATGTACTAATATAATATATGTATAGTCTGTCCTTGAGGTGGCATAAAGAATGTTTCATACCAACAAAACGTTAAAAGAACTATTTTTATCTTTTCTAGGAATTGTAAAATAATTTTTTATATTACAATTGTTGTGTAAAAGTTTCTGAATAGCAGAGTTATATTGTCTATATATATATACATATATATTCCGTTTTTGAATAAGAAAATATACCATTAAACGTGTCAGAAGTGTAATAATTATACATTTTTAAATCGCGTAAAAGATGATGCTGGATATAATTTTTTAAATCTATATTACCACATTTTATACAAGTACTACTTCATCTCAGTACTTTATTCTTTCGTTTACGAGGCCATTTTCTAAATCGTTGAATTAAAAAGGGAAACACCAATGTGAGGGTTGAGAAATCGCCAATTTTTGTGATGTTTTCGTTCAGAAGTGGAAGTTTATAAAAAATCCCCCATTTTTTTAAAAAATAAGATTCTTCGAAATTTTTTATTAGTTTGGCAAAAGAAATAATAATATATGTTGTTAGATGAAGTATTTATTTCAAAGCCACAGATAAACAAATCTCTTACAATCATGTTTACCGTAGAGAGGGGCGAAAGTGGCGCGGTCTTGTAATTTTACTCCCAGCGCAGCCAAAGAAGTTTCACTTCAATCACCACGATTTCATTGAGATCGTTGCGATACGTTTTCGTTACATCAGTTTTACTCCCCATTCTAAAATGCTGTTTGCGCGGCTATAGAAGTTTCACTTCCACCACAATTCCATGTAGTTCGAAGTATGCTCAATAACATATACAGTGGTGGATAAAAGTTTTCACACATGGCCGTTTGTTGAATAAAACAAAAACAAAACAAAATACTTATTTCATTATTTTGGGAAAACAAATATTGTTCACAAAAATAAAATCAATAAAATAATACCCGATTCTGAAAAACAACAAATTATTTTAAAATACAACATTTTACCCGGACAAAAGTTGCGTTAATTTTTTTATATTAATATTTCATTGAAAATCCTTTTTGCTTGATGCCCTCTCGTAATCTCCTAGGCATTGACTGCACCAGCTTTTTTTTATAATCTGCTGTTATTTTGTGCCACTCTGATTGGAGCACTTCCTTTAAATGGGTCTTGTTAGAAATTGCATGTTTCCGAAGCCGTCGTTCTAATTCTTCCCACACATGCTCAATTGGATTGAAGTCCGGTGACTGTGGGGCAGTCGGCAAAGTATAAGCAACCTTAAGAGCAATCCAAATTTTAACATTATGAGCTGTATGCTTCGGATCATTGTCATACTGGAAATGAAATTTGTCATCTAAGCCTAACTTTTCGGCACTCTTTTTCAAATGTTCCTTTAAAATATTTAAGTAAATGTATTGATCCATTTTCAATGAAGAAAAGCTGACCAACACCTGAAGCAGCCATACAGCCCCAAACCATAACTCCTCCACCTCCATGTTTTACTGTGCTTGTAATGTTCTTTGCGTTTAAGTCTGTGTTGGGTTTTCTCCATATCAGGGTTCTACCGTCAGACCGAAATATATTATATTTATTCTCGTCGGAGAATAATATATTATTCCAGAACCCTTCAGGCATATTTATAAAGTCTTTCGCGAATTGTAACCTCTTTTTTTTATTAGTTTTACTAATTAGAGGTTTACGTCTGGGTACGCATGCTTTATATCCATTACGATGAAGGACTCTGCGTATGGTCTTGGGGTAAACATCTTTATTAAAATGGACTTTAACTTCAGCTGCAACCTCTGATGATGTTGTCTTGGGATTTTTCTTAATTATTCTTACAACCTGTACTTTGTAACTGTAATTCATTAATAAATAAATAAAGTGTTTTCATTAACGTGCGCTACCTCCCTTGTACTTAGTTTTCGTGGGCGTCCATTTCGAGGAGAACTTGTAAAATCCGCGTCGTTATTGTTCCGTTTTACAATATGTACTACAAATTGTAAAACGACTCCTCCCCATTATTTTTCTGATCTCTGTATACGATTTATTTTGTTTAAATAAATTCAAGAATACTTTACGTTCTTCTGGAGTAGTTTCCTTCTGCGCTACCTCACTACTTTAAGGACTTTACAAATAAGCCATGCACGCAAATATGTTTTACCTCTTTTCAAATATTTAAGGGGACTTCCCCGTTCTCAGTCTTACCAGTGTTACAGCTTAGTAATTTAGAGTCTTTTAAAACTCAGTGTGTCCGAGGAAAAAAGTCCATTTACGAATATTTGGCTCCTTCCCAGAACCGGGTACAATTTTATTGATTTTATTTTTGTGATATTTAATAGCTGGATGGATGGATATTTGTTTTCCCAAAATAATGAAATAAGTAATTTATTTGGGCTTTGTTTTAACACTGGTTTTTTATTCAACAAATGGCTATGTGTGAAAACTTTTGTCCACCACTGTATGTATTTTCATTTAATCCTTAAATAATGGCTAACAGCGACCGACGGTTGCGTCACTGGCTCAGCCGGAAGCTCTTGAGGATATCGACTTTGCGAAATCGAAGCACCATTATCCGTGGGTTTCGTGCATATTTCTTCTCCTTGGTGTGAACTACATCCAGGAGTACAAAAGCAAGGTCCTTCACTTCCTCCGTGATCTTCAGACTTAACCTAGCTTGTCCTCTATTCCTTCCCTCGAATCAAGCTTCTACTAGACATTGCACCATGTCGAGTACGACATGACGGATTTGTACTACAAAGGGTAACTCCTAAGCTTGGACTCTTACTTAAGGGGACTTTTCGTTTCAAAAAGTTCAAAATATTCGATTTTTTTTTTACATAAGTGTTCCTAACATCACAGAAACACTGTCCTAAAACCGTCTTAAGAAATTCCTATAGGAAAAAAGTAAAGTTATAGGTAAAAAATTAGTTATGAGCGTTTTATATGCAAAAATTATGTTACAAAAACTTAAAGCACATTTTTCTCAAAACGTTTTTTGACTTGGCTCCACACTTTTCTCGAAAACTACTCAACGGATTTCAATAATCCAAAAACCATTCGATTCGTTATAAAAAATACTAGTAACTAAACCTTTAAAAATATTATGTTACTACCCCTATTTTTTATACAGGGGTGGTTTGCCATAAAAAATATGGATTTTTTTTGGATTTTTCAGAAAAATGTGTATAAAATGATAAAAATATTAAAAATTAAATTTTTTTTAGGTTTAGTTACTAGTATTTAGTCGTATGAATAAAATCCCGTTGGAATTTTTACTCTATCTGTTACAGGAAGCCCAAAAACTGTGGAGCAGTTTAAAAAGTATCTTTTGTAAGATGTTCTCTGCAGTGGTCAAGATGTACTAAAAATGCAAAAATAAATTTCTTTTTATATTCTTAATATGTTTTATAAAAATGCCCAAAAGGAATCAATTCGATAAATATAATAGTCTTTTCATAAAAAAAAATTAAAAAGTGTATTTTATGTCAATTATGAAACGAAAAGTCCCCTTAAAAAAATACAAACTAGCCATTTTTCAACCCACTCATAGTAATGTTTCATCTTTAAATAATGAGTAATTAAATTGGACAAACATAATTATTTTTGCAATAATTTCTCGTTTGAGGTATCACTTTTAAAGCGTTTATTACTTTTATATGAATATACATAGATGTATCATTATACACACCCTAAAATCGCCCATTTAAATAGAGAGGCAGAAAAACTTACCGTGTTTAGACCTGTCGTCTATAGAATTGAAACTAGTTTATATTCTTTTTTCATACTTTTCTTAATCAAACTAGCTAAATGAATAAATTTATATTTAATTTAAATATTTCTATGTTGGAATATTGAAAAACCTTAAATTATTGCAGTATGTAAGTTAAATGCATTAATATGTTCGGCCAACTGGAGTACATACACCTGATCAATCCATTGATTCAATTCCTAGTGTAAGAGAGGAATCAGAATGAAGTTTGCGAGGGAATTGAGTCAATACATTGAGTCGTGTACCATCATCCTTGTTCTCCAGGTTGAGCTGGAGCAATTTGCCGAACAGACCTATTTACACTAATGTAAGTCGTACTGGAAGTTTTGAACAAAATCAATCAGCATTTCTTCATGAAGAAATATTTGTTCATAGCAATTACCTCCTGCCTGAGGGCCTTAATGTTACAATATTGTTAAATTTTGTTATTATAGCTGCTTTGTTATCGAATCGGATTTAACAATATTCTAATAGAGAATAAGGCACCTTTACTAAGGGAGGTTTACTGATCTGATTTCGTACTTTCTTTGGAATGGTATTTCATTTCAGCAGTCCTATGTATTTTCTCCTTTCTATATATCAAATGCGTCATATCCGTCTGTCATATATAGTTGTTACTGCTCTTTCATTGTAGGATTGTTCAAATTTCAAATTTTATTTCACAAATTCCAAAGGTTCATCCATAAAAACAGGTCAAACAATTTACTTGCAAACTGAATTACACAAATTCGATTTTCACCGACTGAGTGCAACTAACCAATTCCAAAAGACTACATGAAAAGCATACTAAAAATAATATATAATGGTAATAAACATTTCAAGAAAGCTGCTTTTACATTTTAGTTTAATTTTTTATATTTGTTAAGCGTATAACAAAAAAAAACAAGAAAATAAATACATGAAAACCTCTTGCCAAAAACGCAAAGCTTTTCTTAATTCTACATTGTACAAAGTATTATTTAGTTTAAAAAAGGGAAATTAAATAATATAAAAAAATATAATTTTTTGCCATCAAAATACTTAAAAAAAACCAAAAAAGAATATAAAATTAAATCATAAATAAATCTAGTTACTTAAACTGTTTCCCTTTTTTTTATAATTGTTCAAAGAAAATAAAAAAAAACAAAGATTATCTTTATAATGTTTAAGTTTCATTATATTTCATTTATATATATTTTTTTGAACAATGGATAATAATGGGTCATTCCAAGAAAAAAATATATACAATATTATTTTTTCAAGAAAGTACGAGCACACACACTCAATTTTTTATGTATGTACCTTTATTACAATATCTCTACAACAACAAAACAAAAAAATGAATAATAATAATCTTTATTACCAATATTTTTATGTACAGTTCTTTTTGTGAAAAAAAATATTTGAACAATAGTAAACAATTTTTTAATACCTGATACATAATATTATTAATTATATACAAAAAAAGAAGATGAAGAAATTTTTAAAACTATTTTCTTTTTGGTATGGTGACCCAACAAAAAATGTTTTGAAACTTGTATTTATTCAAATAGCGTAAACTTTATAGACTGCTGAGGAAAGATAAAATAAAAAGTTTTTATTCTAATTTTTGATTTTGTAAATTAATTTATAGTGAATAAATGAAAATTGTAAAAATGATTTTCGTTGTCAAATTTTGTGTATAATTATCATATTTTATTCTATTCGTTTTCTATATTTAAGCTATGTATATTCTGAGAGCCGTTTATCTTCAATTTTTTCCGGCTGGACTATTTGGTTGATAGTCAACTACGAAAACGTCGACCTGGTTGGGAGTTCCCTAGACATTAAGCAATTGCAAAAAGCTAAACAATGCTATTCTTAATTGGTGCTCCAGTCCTCGTAGGACTCGAGCCTCTAGAGGGCTCTTCTTGCTCACCGTTGCCTCTACGTTTTGCAATTCTTTCCAGCTAGCTTATGCGTAGTATTCATATATCTTCTAGAATTTATCCACCTATTTCCTTCCTTCCTACTTTTTCGAACATGCACGAGCCATTGTAGTCGGACCTGTTTTATGTGTGCAATTATATTTAGGTTAGGTTAATGGCTGAGCTGTTGGTGTTAAGCGAGAAACACAATTGGAGCTTTTCTGCCAGCTTTCCGGCTGGCTTGGAATAAAATAAAATTTTGCAGACAAAACTCGACCGCATTCTCCCACATTTAGCGAAGCACAGATCGACAAAAGATAATGACAGCAACCAGCTGAAAATTTAAAATTTTTTAATGCTCGAGCTGACCGAAAATCGGCATTTCGCCTGACCGAAAATCTGTAGCTGTGATTGTGAGCAGATGCGTGGTTTTCCATATGCCAAAAGCTCAAGCTGGCAGAAAAGTTCCAATTGTGTTTCTCGCTTATCACCAACAGCTCAGCCATATCCCCAGTAGGGAATTTACGAATTCATGAAATTGGAATGCAGTAAATCTTTGTAGAAATTGGAAGCAATGTGAAGGCTTATTAAGGGTTCACCAAATGTGGTTAGTCTCCTTCTGCTTAGGGCTGGGCAGTGACAGAGGAGATGCAGTACACTTTCCCCCTCGTCGTAGGTCTCAAGACCTAAGCGGGTCGCATGCGTCCCTATCAGACAGTGTCCGGTCAGCAATCCCACTAAAACTGAGAGGTTTTGTCTTCCGAGGCTCAGTTGTGAAGTGGTCCGCCAGTATCATAGGAGGGCCAGGGGCCGTATTTGGTTTCTCGAGTCGATCAAACCATCAAATTGAGCGATATTACTTCAAGTGCTGCAAAACACTTAATTTAGTTCTATGAGAAACTGGTAAAAGTTTATTATATGCATAAATTGAGCCTTTTAATAAACGTCTTTATCGAGACGAGAAGGTTTTCGATATCGGCCTAAGGCATACCAATCCTTTCCTTTCCAGGAAGGAGAGTGGCGGTTGTGCCTTTCCTAGCCAGTTCGTCAGCTTTAAATTTCACTCTATATTTCGGTGATCGGGCACCCATACGAGGAGGGTCCTGAACTGCTAAGCCATCTCGTTAAAAGATCTGCGACATTCAGAGATACTTCTAGAGCTGTTTGTGCAAGAACGCAGATCTTTCAGAGCCGCCTGACTATCTAAGATGTAGACAGTCCGATTCCTATCGCCTTGCTGGTTAATTAGTAGAACAGCTTCATATATGGCTAGAACCTCGGCTTAATATACACTGCAGTGATCGGCTAGTCGGAAGGAGAACTATGGGGAACAGACTCCCCCTCCTAATCGACCCTAGAGCTTAGAGCCATCAGTAAAGAAGTTTATGGCATCCTGAAAACTGTGTGGCCTATTTCTCCATTCACGACGTAGTGTATTGAAATGCGCACTAACGAAATGCTGTTTTACGCTACGCCAAGGCCTTCTCAAGTACAGGCCTGGAAGTTGCCTACCTCACTAACACTAACGCAGCTGCTCGTAGTCCCAGTATCTGTCACTTTTGTTGGATTTATACGCCGTGATGTAAAGTTCGGAATATTTTTGCATTAGTTTGCCGTAAAAAGTCATAAAATAATATATTTAACCAGTTTTTATTGCAATAGGATTACCAGTGAATAGTGCTTCAGTGATTTAATTAAGAAAATTTAAAAAAATCGAGTGATTAAGTGTGTTTTAAGTGAGTTAATTGTGAAGGTGGCCAATTTTGTTTACATTCGCGGTGGTTTTTTCTTGTTTATTTAGGGGAAAAATGTTGAATTTGTGTAGTAATATAATAAAAAGTGCTTTTTGAGTGATTAAAGATTATTATAGAATAGTTATCAAAAACATAAGTGCAGAAAAATGTGAAGGAAAAGTGAAAAAGTTATTGTTATGTATGTTGTGTGGTGGTACTTGCACTTAATGTGTTTAATAACTATTCTATAATAATCTTTAATCACTCAAAAAGCACTTTTTATTATATTACTACACAAATTCAACATTTTCCCCCTAAATAAACAAGAAAAAACCACCGCGAATGTAAGCAAAATTGGCCACCTTCACAATTAACTCACTTAAAACACACTTAATCACTCGATTTTTTTAAATTTTCTTAATTAAATCACTGAAGCACTATTCACTGGTAATCCTATTGCAATAAAAACTGGTTAAATATATTATTTTATGACTTTTTACGGCAAAATATCCCGAACTTTTACCTCCTCCATATAATATCTTCCGATTTGACAGATAATGGGTCTATTACCAACACAAACACAAACTCTGCTTCCAGGCCTGTACTTACGAGGGTCTTGGCTACGCACATACCGCGCAAGTTGCTTTACTTTCTACTCTTTGCGCGTTGCCGCCGCGTAGTGTCAAGAGATGTTTGTGTTTTGAGTCGCGTTTTGGTGGTGGTGGGCATATGTTTGGAGTCGTGTGTTGGTGTTGGCTGTTGAATTTTATATTTAATGAAAATCATGAATGAATTTTATATTTAATGGAAATTTGATTGTGTGCGATTACCGATAACATTCGGAGTGAAAGTGAACGACAGTTTTTTCGTCGGATTCAATGATGCAAGTTACACTATCCATCATTTCGTTTATTACCCCCATACACAAACCGATTTTTTAGGCAAGGGGTCGCAGCGATGGGTGCAAATTATACGCGACATATACTTCCCTGTGAGCCCTTGCCTAAAAAATCGGTTTGTGTATGGGGGTAATAAACGAAATGATGGATAGTGTAACTTGCATCGATGGCTGCATTCGAAAATTCAGCCAGCAGCGCAGAATTGGCAGTATCGCAGTCACGCAGCTGCACAGGGACTTGTCAAAGCGAGAGCATTTGCAGCGGTTTGATTTTTTAAATTTTGGAATGATCAACGATCATGGCGGGAATGTCAGATTCACCAGATTCAGGAATAGGGCCCTTGTGTTATTTTTATTAAAGCAAAATCCCTTGCCAATTCAATATATCTTAACACGCAGCTGTAATTTTGTTTTTCAAATGAATAAACTCGAAATACGTAAAACTTTCAGTTAAACTTGATCTTTATTTATAAAATGATTATTACAAAAATATGAATTTCTTCAGTCTTGCTGAACTAGGAAAAATATAAGCTAACATAAAATATTAATCACAAAAGTTTCTAAATATAACACAAAATCTCTGATACCAAACCTTAGGACATTTTTTGCAATCATTTGATAAAAATGAATGTAAAATCCATTTCTTAAGAACATAATGAAAATGCGCTCAACACTGCTCACTACATTATAATACAACATCACCTACATTATAATACTGTTCTTAAATTTAATAAAAAAAAATACATTTCTCAAAAAAAAAACCAAATCATCATCTTAATTTTTGTGTTCATAAAAAACAAAAACCAAAGAAAATAATAAAAAACCTATGGACAAAAATGTTTTTCTCCTCATCCAGTTTATAAGTTAGAATTAATCCATTTGGAAAGATCGCTCTGCATTTTATGGTAGCTTGAGGCAAACAGCGTCTCAACGGACGGAAGTTTCTGGTTGCTAGTTATAAACTTCGATTTTGTCATGGTTGCAATTGGCGGAAGAGGAATATAAGACTGAAAATCAGATGATGGAGATGAAAACGGCGATGAATCGTTTGAACAAAGAATTTCATTTTTTAATTCTGAAAAGAAATTATTAAAGAATCAATACAAATTGAATTCCTTTGTGCTAAGATAGTGTGTGCTTACCGACATCATTTTCCAACTTTATTATGGGCTTCATATCATCATTATTAAGCAGGCCCGATTCTTCCATTTCTAAAGCTTGTTCCATAATTAAATCTTCGGCGCTTGTTAGTGACAAAGAAAGAAACTCATTTGGATTAATTGGAACGTTCGGTTCGCTTTCTACTGGCTCGATTTTAGGAATAATCGCTTGTTTATTTTGTTTTTTAGATTGGCGTTTTTTCGAATTATAACATGGGACGGTTTGTAACATTTCACCAGTTTTGTGATCAACTTTGTGTCGCCGACGAGTGTGCTTTAGCCAATTTGGAAAATTGGTAAAATCTCTCACGCAATAATTGCATTTGTACGGTCGCTCCCCAGTGTGTATGTTTGAATGTTGACGCAATTTTGAACTGCTTATAAAACTTTTGTCGCATACTTCACATACGTAAGGTCGCTGCTCTAAATGAACTAGATTGTGTACCTTTAAGCATCTTTCTGTTTTGTACATTTTTCCGCACTTTTCACACTTATAAGGTCTGGTTGGTGAATGATACCTTTGATGTCGTATAAGATGTGATCGTTCAGGAAATCTTTAAAAAAAATTAAATAAAGCACGAATTTTGAACAATTTTAAAATATTTACGTTTTCTGACACTGCGTACACTCGTAAGGCTTTTCACCCGTGTGGACTTTTGTGTGGTGCGTTAGGTTTATTTTTTGAACAAATTTTTGGCCACATATATCACAGCTAAACCTTTTGCTATCACTATGAATTTTTCGATGCATCCACATACTACTAACTTTAAGACTGCAAAGACAAGCAACGTCGTAATTCATTATAATTAAAATTGTCGAATATTAACGATATTTACTTACAATTTACCACAATCGGGACATTCCATCACAGCATTTCTGGAACCGTTTTTATGGCTCCGAATATGTTTCTTTAAGCCGCTTTCATTCAAAAACGTACGATCACATTCATCACACTTAAAAGTAATCTTATGGGAAGCCTCATGCTTGGACAATTCTTTGATATCATGAAATAAGATACAGCAGCTCTCACATTTATACTTAAAAGTAATTTTGTTTTCATTGTTTAGTTCTTTTTTGATTTCTGTAACTATAGTTGCTTCTTTTGGTTGCGGAGTTTTTCGTTTTGTTTTCTTGATTTCATTATGAAAAGTCTCATCAAGGAAACACGTATCAGATCCATGTATCCAGAAATCAGATGGCAATAGGCTGCAGTTGCTACTCTTTGATGGTATTGTAGCGCATGCAGATAAATCAATATCAAGAGATTCATCTTTTAGATTATCAAAATTAACTTTTAATAATGTATTTATGATTTCTTCCGGCTTATTTTCTTTCATTGTCAACGTGCCCAACTTGCTACATTAGGTTATGAAATTTCTAATTGACAATACACTTATCACAATTGTTACGTATCACATATGAATAGTTTTTAATTATGATCATTTATTAAACTTTATATTCTCTATAAAATTATTTATTTTTATATCGAATAATATTCCTAATTCAACGTAAACAGTTTGGATTTTTGTTTACCCGTCCGCCATTTTCATTTTTTCACAATTTCATCGCGTAACACAGTAAAACAATTCAATTGCGCAGATATTGAGCTATTTTTATAGCAAGATGGCGTACTTTATGCATCATGTTCCATTGTGATTATTGGAAACTATATCTCCAATAGGTGGCAGTGGTTATTTTAGGAAGTTTAGATACGCCCAATTCTTTTAATTTTTCCCTGGAAGAATTAACCTTTAATTTTGTAATTTCTGTACAAGGTAATTAAATATATTTTCCAAAAAAATAAAAAGGACACAACTTAGCATCATTTTTAACTCACTCCAATCCAATAAATCCACGCGGGAGTATAACTATTCTATTAGCCGGTAGATGTCGCTTTCGAAGTTTTATATCAGAATTCTGGCGGTTGACCAAATTTTACCTCATTAAGGCCGTATCAGAACCTAAAAATATGCAGCGTGCAGCAGCAGCACCAGAGCAACATTCTGCAGTCGGTAACAGATACTAGTCTTTTCCGCTGTGCAGCGCACTTTTTATTTGATAGCTAAACCTCAAATTAAAAATTTAAAAATTGCACTAGTTCTACCAATTATTACTCCATGTCCTTTTAAATAATTTAAAACTAAAAATTCCGCGTCTCCTTGTTTAAAATCACTTGCCGCATTACGAAGTGTCAAAAGTGCTGCATGTATATGCAGCAAAATTAGGATTTGAGATGAAAATGCAGCACGCTGGTCTGGTGCTGCTTTGCTTGTCATTTTACCAGCCTCAGCCAATAGAAACACTTGTCGTTGCAGCGCTGCATAGGTTCTGATACGGCCTTTATATTATTATGACAGTTGTGGTGTAGTAAAAAATAGCTGTTTTCGATTTGCCACATTTATCTGATATGCCTCACATTTTCCTCAGTTTCACTGAAAATGGCTGTTCGATTTGGCGGTTCAGTTCCTATTTTACGACAGATGGCGACAGCTTCTAACTGATACAAAACCAAGTGATGTGATAAAAATATTTTTTCATCACATCAGTTGAGTAAGTGATTTTTAAGTTATGCACTGAAGTATTTATTGTGGTGATTTGTTGTGGTTTTGTAATAATTTCATATTCAGCAGCGGAAGTATTATGAAGAGACAATTTCTTTAATCTCGGTGTAAGGAACGTTAATTTATAAAATTTTTATATTTATCACATAAGTGACTGTTCGATTTGCTTTTTGCAATCAGTTACAATTTGACAGAACAAAAGTGAGGCAAAAGTGAGTACGAGATTTGACATGTGAGCAATATGTGATGAATATCAGATAAATGTGGCAAATCGAAAACAGCTAATGTCAGAGAACGAAAAATAAAAAAAAATTATATCTTTGGTTCGTTGTTGCCCCAATGGAAGGGAAACAAGTAATATTTAATTTTTTAATATGGGAAAAAGTAATATTTTTTATTAATTTTCAAAGAAAATAAAAATAAAAATCAGCTGACTCTGGAAAAAAGCCTAAAAGCGGGCTGTTTAACATGATCTATCGTTCGACAGATGGCTCTCTTTTGAGATTTCGTACTAGATTAACCAAAATTTGCCTAATCGGTTTTCCTAATTGATGAGGTTCATATTCCTAATTAATGATGAATTTTCGTCTTAAATGCGTGCGTGTGTCTAGGCTAACAAAGCATCGAAATTAAGGAAATTAATTTTGTATTCTTTCTTTAAGGGGGCGTATTTGCAGGCACTGCGGCCTTATTTAATTGTTCTATTGTGCCAAACCGGTCGTTGAAAATTTTCGAGGTTAAGGTTTTGATGTAGCCACAATTGATATAGAATCCATATCCCAAATCTCTCTGGGAAGCCGCGATGGAAGATGCTCAAATCCTTCTCGATGTAGCGTCGCAGGCGCAGCAAGTCTTCCCGAGTCTTGGAAGCTGCTCCGTTGAACCGACAGCTACAATAAACCTACCCCTTTATTGGTTTTGGAAACGTCCGTATACTAAAATTTCAAGTTTCCTTTAAAAAGAGGCCTGCAGTGCTATCTTTCTGACCGATAGGAATGGTATCGGACAATGCAAGTATTCCCTCCAGGTTGAGCAGTGCAGCCAAATACAGACGAAAAAGTAACGGCAGCGCTTTTTTTGTAGTGACATATTGGGTCCAAAAGTACCGCGGCCACTCGCTTGGTCTATTTTACTACACCCCTATACCTCATATTGGTAGCCCAGACCGCTGGAACAAGTTCAGCGGCCTGCCTAGCGGCTTACGGATTCCCGACTGTAGTCCTGGGGTGGAAGCACGTAAGTTGTTTCAATCACCTCTTCATACAAAAATTCAGAATTTTTGATTGAAACAACATACGTGCTTCCACCCCTGCCTTCGGTTCAGTAGGAAGGAGTTCACAAAAGCGGGCTCGGGTGTGCTCTCATTCCAGTCCGGCCCTCTTTGTCTTGCCCCTTGGGTCCAGAAACTTAGTGCAGAACGGCGGCGATCTGGGTCTGCTTGTTGCCTCGGAAGGAGTAATTGCGACTGCACCCTCTTGCTTGCTACTTTTGAGGAGTTATCCTGGGGCCGTATTTGGTTTCTCGAGTCGATATCGATTCCTGTCGTGCCCTTATTCTCTATTACAATATTGTGATACTTTTTAACGAAACTGACGAAATCGTATTCTCTATTACAATATTCGCATCAATTATACTTGAAAATCTAACAATATTGTCAAATTTTTACTCGATGGCTTTTTCGTTTTCGAATCGGATTTAACAATATTGCAATAAAGAATAAGGCCCCTGAATGCGATGTGAAAGTGGGAAGCAAACGGAACTTGCGACGCGATTTAGTCTTGGTGTCGCTGAGTGCGATCGCACCGTATTGTCAATTTTATCAGATCAGTCGCAAATGGTTTGTCTGAAGTTATGCTGATTGTATCTGCACAGTGCATTATTGACAGCACCAAGCCCATCTCAACTACAGCAGTGGGATTCCGTAACGATTTAGAATTTTTAATAACTATTCCATAATAATCTTTTAATCACTTTTCTCACAAATTCAACTTTTTTTCCTTAAACACAAAAAAACTACCGCGAATGTAAACAAAAGTGGTCACCTTAAAATTAACACACTTAATCACTCATTTTTTTTATTAAATCACTATGGCACTAATCACTGGTAATTCGTGTGCTGTAAAAAGTGATAAAATACAATATTTTATCACTTTTTACTGCAAAAATATTTCTAAAACATTCGCGAACCTATTCCACGGCATATAAATTCTAACAAGTGACAGATAATAAGACCGGCACCAACACCACGAAAAACTCTACGTCATGGCCTGTAGTTGAGATGGTCTTGACAGCACCCATTCTTTGGTAGCAATTGCGACCAACAATCAACTCTCTTTTCCCCCCAAGACAAATAACTCGTACGACAGCAGAACCTCAACAAATACCAACCGATAACCTTACTTGGCGAGCACCAACAGCTAGCTAGATGAACACCTACTGCAATAGTTAAGCAAATGTCTAACTAGAACGCCGATATGAAAAATATGGGCACAGCTGCATTTGTAAAAATAAACGATTCCGAAAGTCCAAGTAGAAGAGCATAATCATTCAGATGTCGTACTTATGGCTTTGGAAAAAAAACTAGAGCTACATATATACCGATGCAAAAATTAATAAATACTTCCTTCTCCCTGCTGTCATCAACGAACACCTACATCAACATGCACTTTGCTACATGTTGCCCTTTACCAAAGCCAATGCATCCACACCTCACTCTACAGCGATCTAGAGCTGGCATCACTCTTTTGTGGACTTTGATTTTAAATGGAACATTCTTTTGAAAGGAGTGAAGGAGCAATAAGGAAACATTAAGATACAAACCCAATTAAAGTATTATTTCTTGTTTTCATTAAAATGGAAACTTACAATAAGCCGTTCAAGAGCCCATGCTATAATTTAGGAAGTTCGCTGCTTACCACATTATGTTATGTGTACAATAGCGAAAATAAATTACAAATAATGAAAAAGAAATTGTTCTAGTTTTTCGCACATGTTTCTTTTTATATGTTATATACATAAAAACTTAGAGCTGAATTCAATAAGTTGATGATGCATTTCTTAGCCAAGTCAAGTTATTTTGTTTTTGAGAAGTGGGTACCCACACTATTTCCTACTTTAAGATAAAACGTAAAAATTTTTTTAATGAATTAATTTTGTACTGCAATACGTAAGAACATATCTTTTTTCATTTTCTCTGTATACTTTTTTTTGGGTAAAAGTAAGTTTAAACTAAATTTTAAGTAAATTATGAATAAAATTCAAAATATCAAGTATAAAAAAAATTGTTACACACAACAAATTGAACTGATTCCAAAATAGGGATACGCGAATTAATGAATACATATATTATATTCGCAAGCAGTACAATCTCCCAAATAAAATTCAAATTTTTACTTTTGTTTTGTTTTTTAAAATTGAACTTAAAATTGATAAGAATGTTGGAAATAATACAATCTACTTTTTCTTATTTTTGGCGCCTTTGCCGTCCGCATTGTTCTCCAGCTTAGGTTTTTTCTTTGGCTGTCCATCATCTTCCTCTTCCTCACCCTCATCCTCTTCATCGGTATCTTCTTCCATATCGACTACCTCAACTTCATCTTTCAAATTTTGACCAAGAATATATACTGGTCCACTACCTTTTATGAGTTTGAAGGTTACCGATGTGTCGTAGAACTCTACATCAGGATTAACTGCCCGTGTTTCACCCGCTTTTAATACAGCAATTGGAATTTTTAAAGAATCCTTGACTGTATGTACCTGAAAAATAACATAAATGGTGATTTTTATTTTTGGTAATGATATTAAATAAAATTTTAGTCATATTTATGATGGATCATGTTTAGCTGAGAATTTACAATCCTCATAATCGGGAAGTACATATTGTATGTACCCGAACGTGCAGTAGCATAAAGAGGCATATGAAGCAACTTGAGTGTGGACTGGGTCAGCACAAAGTGCTGTTAGTGTATGCAAAATTGATTTAAAAACCTATAAAAAAAATTGGGTGAATTCAAATTCACTGACACGACAGACTGCGCGGTAGATGACTCCCAGCTTGATCTCCAATGGTTGTGCAACCGGCACAGTCAGCTCAACTACTCAAGCACCCCAGACCACATATCATAACATATCATATTCGCTTCTACCCTTCAAAACAGCTTACTACTAGACATTGCACCATGACTTGATTGGCATGACATTGCACTATCAATCACAAAGAGTGATTCCTAAGCCTGATTTTATCACATAAAAAACTGTATCCGTCCAAAAAAATTAATATGTTTACAGGCAAATTCTGGAGAAAACTTGAGAAAGCAATGCAGATATATACCAGATATTTGTCGACTTTCAACAGGCTTATGAATCTATTAGGAGAGAGGGGCTGTACAAGATCTTATCGAAACTGGGAGTCCCTTCAAAGCTTGTACGACTGATCAACTGCGCAACGAATTGCTCACTGGCGAAAGTAAGGATCCAAAATGCAGTAACAGAAGAGTCAACTCCGACTGAGTTCTGTACAATTACTTGGATATGCGAATGACGTGAACATCGTGGGAAGGTCCTTCTTGGCAGTAAAAGAAGTTTATGTCGAATTAAAAGAGGCGGCAAAGGTCATAGGCTGAAAGATTTAGAATGGGAAAAATATAACTATCGACGAACACAATCTAGAAGTAGAATATAAAACAGTCTACCGTCTATAAAAAGAAACGAAGAAAGGGAAAACACCTAGACGAATGCTGAGGAACGAGTCAACAGGTTTGAGAGAAAAGTTCTCAGGTGCATAATAGACCCAACGAGATAGGATGGAGTATAGCGAAGAAGATACAACAGTTGTATGAAATTTTTTACAACCCAGAACTCTCAACTTCCATAAAATTGAGAGACTTAAGAGTAGCCGGCCACGTAATCAGGATGGAGAACAATCGAATCGAAATTTCGGGAAATAGGCCTGTAGGCAGACCCAGGAGGAGATGGAAAGATTCTCTGACGACTGACGCAGAGGCAATGCTCAGCATCCGGAACTGAAGACACGCTGCAAGGGACCGTCCAACTTGGAAAAATGCTTTACAGAAGGCCAGGGCTCGATTTGTGCTGTAGCGCCATTTTATGGATGGATGATAGTTTTGGGATGTCTCTCTTCTAGAACTTACAAGTACAACATAATCAATATATTTTTAGCTATGAACTTGTAGGTTCTTAGGCAGGATTTAGTTCTAGTTGTCGCACTAGTAAATATACGTGAGATAAGCTGGATTAATACGTGATATGTGAGGGAAGTTGGATTAAATTAGAGTCAAGCTGAGGACTATTAAATAAGCTAGATTGGACAAAAATAGTGTTTTGAATTATTTCACTAAATACATATATAACAGTTTATTAAATGGTAAGCAAATAAATCTGTGTTAAAAATGAAATACCCAGATAGCAATTCAACTAAATAATTATGTAACAAAGCACACGTTCTTTCGATTCTAACTACATTCATAACAGTTATCTAGTCTTTTAAACGTAGCAAATTTTAATTTTATAACATCAAGATAAAATGTAATTGCTCACGTGAGAAAACTCATTTGAACTCAATTAAATCGACAAGCTAGACAGCAATTTAAAAGGATCATCAGACCTAATTTAGTATATGATGTAATTAGCTTTTTGTAAACACGAAATTTTATTTGATGCAAACAATTAGAACTAGACTTGATTACAATGGACGATTTCCATCTTCGTTGATAATTATGTATTACTGCCGGAAACAGTTTATTTTGGTAGAAAATGTAGAGGAAATAAATATTGCCAAGGAATGATAATTTCGAATTTATAGTGCAATATTATATGTTTTCTGTAGATGAAATAATAATGAAAAAATCTTCAGTGTTGTTTGGAAAATGTTTTTTTTAACAGTTTTCTGATTGCGTAATTTTGTCACTAAATGTAAAAATGTAGAGAACTAAAAGTAAAACGCCTTCCCTGATTTTCAATAATTACAAATATTAAAAGAGAAACCATACATAAGAAAGTTCTAGCAGTTCCTAATCAAAGGAGAAGAAAATAACAAAACATTTTTACTGAAATGTTTATATCGTATATATTTGATGTGTCCAAATAAACACTCCTGTTGAGTATTATAATGTGCAATAGATTAACCATTAATAATCGAAAAATTGTCGAATGTTTGAATTTTTTTTTCAGTATTTTGAATGAATAATATGAAAACAAAATTATAAATTTAAACGATCGAAAGGTCTAAATATACTACCTCTATCTTCTTATTTGTGTTTAAAGAGGAGTAATGAGAAAGAGATTAATTCAACAATAACTATCCGTAAACTTTTAACAACTAGATTGCTCTGTGTTGTGATGTGGTACAAGGTTGTGTGGATTGACCTGAAAAAATTAATTCAAATATACATATATATTCAAATTAAAAATGTTTTGTCGAATTTTTTTTGCATGTTATTTATCTCTACAGGTGCAAAATTCTGTAGAATTGAGATCAAAATAAAAAGATACTCCTAAGTTCATCAGGACTGCTAATGTTGCTCTACCAAGTCGATCTAAAAACCTGTTTGATAGTCTATCTGTAGCCACACACACACACACACACTTTAAAAATATAAAATTCTGCAGAAACGGCTAAATGAACGCTCAAAGCCATAAAAACACTATATTTCAACAGCCATGATAATTTTAAGCTTTTAGACTAAAATTTTATTATTCTATGTACGACTAACCTTATGGGGAACCACGACAAGACAGTAAATGGTAGAAAATATTGGTGAAGTAAATTTACATGACACTATTATATAGAGATTATAGCAGGAATATTCTGTAATAAATACATTTTCTAATACTTTATAATTGTTGCAATTTAATTTATAACTGTATGTAAATTTTCTAATATTCGTTGAAATTGAGAAAAATTTATTAATATAAAAAACTTATTGATGCCCGGTATAACAACTAATGAATTTCAAGCCTATCAACAGCATCGAGATAAAAGAAGGCAGTAAGAACTTTGAATTTCAGTATTATCAAAAATTGCTTTAAAAAATTATATTTATTAGTAACCAAAAGGAAGATGTATGCTGATATGCACTATAATAAACAATACAATATCAAACGTGTAATTATTGTTTTACGTTGATAGACCTCCACGCGATTGATAAACTAATCGCTCGCTAATAAACCCAATCTCAAAATGAAATTGTATTAAGTTCAAATTAAATTAACTTAGCCCATGACAAGAAGAATTTATGACGTAAATGTGATAAAGTTTATTAAACACAATTAAAACACGAGTCCGATAACGAAGCATAATGCAATTTAACAAAACAAATAATCTTATAATCTAAATAATCTAAACTCACATCTAACAGAAATCAATTAGACTAAATCCACTGGGGATTCCGCGTCACGTGTTGCGGATGATTAAATTAAAAAAATTCGGTGGAAGTAAAACCAGTTCTAAGTCTCATATTAACAAATTCCATGACAATAGGTATACCAAAAAATACGTTTTACATGCATACCAAGAAGTTATAATCATTATATGAAAAAAAAACAACGATAATATTGTAAAGACCATTATCAACATGCCGACAGCTGTCGATGAAGCTTTACAATAATTGTTTCACATTTTTACCCACCAAAGTGGATTTCTCTTTCATTATAGTAACAGCAACTGACGGAAGATATCGGGATTGACTCTCTTAAGAACTTTCATTCGAAAGAAATTTCAGTGTTTAGTGTGCGGTTTTTTTTGACTAAGCATGGACCGAACAGGTACGAGTGTTAATCTACTTGAAAAACATTTGTGTTAAGGTGTAAGAACGTTATATTGTGATGAGAAGATTCCGGGCAAAATTGATTGATTGATATACATATGTATTTAAATGCGAAGAAACCGGAAAATATATTTTATATACAAAAGTGATTTATATTATTTTAAAGAGAGTTTTGCCACAATTATTAATGATAAATCCAAAATCAAATTATTAAAAAATAAATATATTCATAGGAAAAATAAAACAAACGGAGGATTCACAATATATGCAATTTTAAGATCAAAATCGCCACATGGGTTTATATGAGTTTCACAAATATTTGCATTCTTTGTTACTTGAGTTCAGTAATCTTATACCTAAAAAAAAATAAAGTCAGCAAAAACAAACGATAAAAAGAAATTATTATTACAAAGCAGAAACAATTTTATCGCCGACGAAGTAATTTTTTTTACTGATATTTTAAAAAATGTGTGACGAAGCAATACATTTTATAATAATTTGTTATTTGTTGTTGTTTAAGATATTTTTAATTTTATACTTTTCATGCACTTAGTCATTCAATGCTTAAGAAAACACATTAAAATTAAATATAACTAAAAGGTGTGAAAATGCATACGTAATGCTTGAGTTTCGAGAAAAAATATTCGAAAGACATTTTTACGATATTTATGTAATGAAATAACTATTCTGTGTTTTGTGTAATATTTAACGGAAAATATGTATGCACAATTTATAAGAATTTTCTATGAACAAGTACTAATAATCTAAGTTTAAAGGGGATTCGAATCCCAAAACCATATTTAAAAAAAATCAATGCGATTGAATAGTATCCAAATTACAATATTATTTATTATCCCAAAAAAAGGTAAGCTATCGATCTGTGTTATTTACGCGAATTTCGCAAAGATGAGCACAGCTTGACCCACCTACTTACATATTAAAAATTACCATCATTGCTAAATTTGAAGCTTTCTTATTTCTCAGATGCCACTTCAATAGTCACTGTACGAAAAGATTGATTAACATATAAATAAATTAACTCCCTCAAAAATAATTGCAATACAATACAAATTCAACCAGCAAAATATTTCATTGAATTTTACTGCACCAACGACAATAAAAATTCTTGATAACTTTCCATCAATTGATTGATAAGTTTTTAAATGTAGCCGCTGGTGACAAATTCAAGAGATATAATCGTAGAAACTTGCTTTACAAGAGCATATTTTCGACAAATATAGTAAAACAGGTAGACAGATTAAAAGAGAAGATATGAATAAAACTGGACTGAACTTTTCACCTTTTTAGGCGATTTCTTTAGATAAGAACCGAGGGAAATCGCGAGTCTTTAAATCCAAGTTCAAAAAATAATAATTCTATACAGACTTCCATATGAACCTAATATTCTTACAAAAGTAAACGATCTTTCTGCAATGACCTAAAAAAGTCTGTGGTTTTGATATATGGTATATATGTACTATAATGCAAATATTTATTGCGCAAGTTAAATATTGATCATAACAAAATAAGGTTTTAATCTCTTGCAAAATTAGACATTATTATTTTGTAATTGGCGTATAAATTGTATTTTTTTTAAGATAATTTTGATTACAAATTGAAAAAAAAATTAATATTATCTGCTGAAATTTTTTTACAATGTAGTCAGTCAGCACAAAATAAATTGAACTACATATTGCTGTGTTTAAATAAAGCAGTCGTGAATTTGTTTAAGAAAAATCGCGCTAATTAAATTAGAAAAAAATATTTTATACAAACAATAAATGAAAATATATTCCCGTTCGCAAATATGTATTTATGTTATAAAATAGTAAGGCGCCAGTATTTTCCATCAGAAATTTAAAAGTGTTCTCAAAAAGCGTCCTTGGTAACTTCCACAGAAGAATTTTCTCCACATCCATATAACAGATAGCAAATCCAAAGCTAAATTATTTAGCATCTCGTCTCGTCGTGAATTCTTTGCGACACTCCTACACTACACCACCCGCCAATATACACTTGGTTTTTTAGGGCTAATCTAGTGTAGGTAGGTATCTCCAAATCTACTGGATCGAAGTCTACCGTCTAATGTCTGATCTGATCCGTCCCGATTGCAGCTCTGGAGCGCTTTTATCGCACAGAAATTTGTATGCTTTTCTTTCGTGCAAAAGAAAGCTGCACTTCCACTTCCATTTTGGACAGTCACTCCTCAATTCTATAACATGATCCATTTTACATCTTTGCTGATTACGGTACTCTGGATTACTCTTACGCTTTCGATAATTCAAAACAAGCATGTGCCAGAGCTTGTCTTTAAGCCGGCGCCATATATATGTAGCTTCAAAGATTTGAACACTTCTTTGAGGACTTTGCAAAGCTTCGAAAACACATTTGAACACATATTGTCGTAACCTGCCAGACATGCTTTGAAAAACGTTTTTCTTCATAGTCGGCTGGTAAACGGCAAACTTTGAACACTTCTTTGAAGACTTTGCCGATACGTACGGCAAAGTGCACATCTGCCACACATACCAATCAAACAAGTGTTCAAATGTTTGAAGCTATATCTGGCGCCGGGCTTATGATCGCGGACTTTCCAACGCTTATGAACGGGCTTATGATTGCGGACGGGACGACTCAAGCAACAGGGCTCTAGATTCGACCTCTTCTCGAATGCAACTCGTATGGCTGGGGCTGGACTTGAATACCAATATTAGCGAGACTAAAACAACTATAACATTCCACTTATTACTACAAGGGAACAATCCTACAAACACCCGTCCAAACTACAGGTGAATTAATTCATAAATAGAGCAACTCGAACAATGACTGCGGAACAATCTAATGCAGCCTAAAGCCTGAAATGCATTATGAGGCAGTGCGTCGCGCCGCTGTGTTTGATTAAAGTATGAACGTTAACGCACATTGAAAGCGTTGCGCGTTTTTTTGACAATTTGATTATTCATGTATTAAAAGGCAAATAATTAATTAAAAAAAATATGTTGAGACGAAACCAGGTTAAAAGAAGATTGTAGTCTCGATGGCTTTTATTATATAACATTTCTTTGCTGCGTACTAACTTAATTAACCTTTCTTCTTCCATGTTATCGGTGTGATTGACGACAACTGTCAAAAGAAGCAGTGTTTTAGAAATTAGCCTAAGCCAAAGCAGCGCGTCGCGGTGCGTCGCAGTGTGATTAATGTGACTCGCCACATTCTGTAACTATAAATCTAAATTTTACTGCACGCGACACGACGCACTGCCTCTTAATGTATTTCAGGCTTAAAAGTTTAAAAGGTAATCATCTCTTTGACCCCTCATAACGTAGAGCCCATTCTTACAATCGAGCTACTTGACATGATCGACTAGTAGTACAGAGCATTAAAATTAATAATTTCAAAATAAAAAGCCAAGACCTTGATCTAAAATGCAATAAGTGTCTTTTGAGCAGTTTTGCTATTGACATTATTTCTTTTATTAGCCCCTGACGAAGATGATAATCTTTATAATTAGAGTTTAACCGTGTCGATTTAATTTGTCAAATGTCGTATTTCAGTTAAGTATTGACTTAAAACGATAAGAACTAGATAAGTTCGATTTGCGAATTTATGATAAGTAATCTCGAACGGACTAAGTTAGTGACGTCTAAAGGAAATTCATTATTAAATTTGGTGAAAATTAGATATGGTTCGAGTTTCAATGGAATTTTTCCTGGAACTTATTCAAGTGTCAAAACAAAGATATAAAAAATAACAAATTTTAGTTATTTTTAATCGTTAATCTTAAGCAATACCAAGTTCGAATTTATTTTTTAAATTTATAAATATTAATAATATATTGAGCAGAATCTTCGTATTGGGCAAATATCAGATGCTGCACATTAAACTTGAATATGGTATGATAATCGAAAAAACGAAGGAACCAAATACTATCGATCGATCGGTTTAAAATTGAAAAAAAAAATATATTTAAAAAAATCATCAGCATATTAGCAGGAAAATTTTATAAAAATAATAATAATTATGTAAATAGATATTTACGACAATAATATGTAATACTTTCAGATGACTACTATAAAGAAGAGCTGCCAAACATTGGTCAATTTATTAAACAAAAAACGAAAACAATATGCACCGTCGATACAATAAAGCAATGTTTCCCAATTATTAAGTGGCTACCGCACTACAGGGCGTCATATTTATTTGAAGATTGCGTAGCTGGATTAACAGTTGGATTGACAGCAATTCCTCAGGGTATAGCATACGCAGCAGTAGCTGGACTTCAACCTCAATATGGGCTTTATTCAGCCTTCATGGGTTGCTTTGTTTACATTATATTTGGAAGTTGTAAAGATGTGACTGTTGGTAAAGCTACTTGTACACTTGACATTAATAAAAACCCTTTTATAACATCTTTCATATTACAGGACCCACAGCAATTATGTCATTAATGATCCAGTCTCATGTTACTCAAAGTCCCGATTTTGCAATATTGGCTTGTTTTTTAATGGGATGTATAATCACATTTTTTGGCATATTAAATTTGGGATTTTTAATTCAATTTATTTCAATGCCTGTGGTGGCCGGTTTTACAACCGCAGCTGCCATCACAATCGCTAGTGGCCAAATTAATTCGTTGCTTGGCATACCAAGTATATATTTAATTTATATAAAATTTTAATAGATAAATAACATCACTTTTAAGGCAGCTCAAATGAATTTGTGCCATCTTGGGAGAATTTCTTCAAAAAGATATCACAGACATCTCTTAATGATTCACTTCTCGGTGTAATAACACTAATAGCATTACTTGGGCTAAGGGTGAGAATTTTATTGTATAATAACAATTGTTTTTTTATTTATATATTTTAGAAACTCAAAGATTTGAAAGGATCAGCTAAGAAGATTGGAAAATACGTCTCATTATCTCGAAATGCTTTGGCTGTAATTATTGGAAGTACCATTGCATACTTCTTAACAACAGAAGACTATGAACCATTTAGATTAACTGGTGATGTGGAATCTGGTCTACCAAATTTCCAACTTCCTCCTTTTACAACAACAGTTAATGGAACTCATCTTGATTTCCCAGATATGTTAAGCCAGTTAGGTTCTTCAATAATTTCATTACCTCTAATTGCTATATTAGAAAGTATTGCAATTGCTAAAGCCTTTTGTAATTTTTTGTATGAAACTTTTATACAAATTATTAATAAGCATACAATTTTAGCTAAAGGCAAAACAGTTCAAGCATCTCAAGAAATGATAGCACTAGGCCTTTGTAATTTAATGGGATCATTTGTTCAATCGATTCCAGTTACAGGTTCATTCACAAGAACAGCCGTAAATAACTCGAGTGGAGTACGTACGACGTTGGGAGGCGCAATTACTGGATGTATAGTTTTATTATCATTAGGATTTTTAGCGAAAACATTTTATTATATACCAAAAGCTACTCTTGCAGCAATTATTATATGTGCTATGATATTTATGATCGACTACGAAAAAATACATCTTACGTGGAAAGCAAAAAGTAAATCTCATTTGAATAATAAAAATATCTTCTCAATATTTCCTTTTTAGGAATAGATATAATTCCTTTCATGATAACATGGCTTGCATGTCTATTCTTAGGATTGGAGTACGGAATACTTTGCGGAATTATTTTTAATAATCTTTTTATTCTTTTTGCTAGTGCTCGACCAAAAATTGAAATATCTTTAGAAAAAGTAAATCTTTTATCAACATTTGAAATTTTTTTATTAATAATTTTACTTTACAGATAAATGGGTTTGAAGTGCTTTTAGTTACTTTAACACAAAATCTCGTATTTTCTTCAGCTGAATATTTAAAAGATCGACTAATTGATACGGTAACAACTACAACCAATAAAATTGATTGCGTTATTTTGAAAGGATCAGCGGTCAGAGCTATAGACTCAACAGTTGCAATGGTGCAGAACTTTATTTGATCACAATATTATCAATTTTGCTAATAATAATTTTTCGTAGAATTTGATTGCTACCCGTGAAGATTTAGCAATATTGAAATGCAATATTATCTTTTGGAATTGGAATAAAAAAGCTGCTGGTGTATTGTGCAGAATAGATAAGAAATATCAAGAACTTTTTAAAAATGGAACTACAATTGAAGAAGTATTTTACCAGAATTCTAATAAAACCGACGCTGTAATTATTAATTAAGTTGTTTTTTGTAATTAATTTAAATAATAAGTGTACATTTTTTATAAATTTGATACTCCTTTTTTGTAATTAATTTGTTACCAAAGAGCGACAAACTAATTGAATATTTTTTGTGGAAGAAATTTTATAACGGATAGCAATTTGGTCGAAAGTATTGTAAAAAGCAAATTGACTCTAGTTATCCAATTAACTCTGCATGAGCTAAAATAATTCCAATTATGAGAAACCAACTAGTTTTTTCCTCAGCTAATAGGTCCCTTCAAGAAAAATGGCTGCACTATTAATTATTTGTAATTGGATCCATGATGAGTCTTGCTTACCTCTGATACATACGCTCAGTCCTAAACGTAAAAACATCCACTGGGACTTGGACATTTTTTTGTGTGGAAGTTTCTTGTTACCTGGGTTAATTTTTTCAAGTTGTTACTATCATAAATGAGAGATGAGATGGAAGAATTGGTTAGCAGAAAGGACGACTTTCTAATGAAATCTTTTATGGAAACTAAAATCCATCGAGCAAAATGGCGTAACGTTCTTGTCCTCATGTCATCGAAGGCGGAAGTAAGATAAAATGATGAATGATTGCAATTAAGTACAACACTCTTTGAACCAGTTCGGTTTCCGGAGTTTACAAAGCCGGTCGCGTCCTTCTGTCGCTGGCCCTGAGCTTGTGCATCTGTCTCTTCTTTTTATATACCGCGTGTTGTTAAGTACATTATAAAATTAAATCTTTGTGTCCTTTAATCAATTAAAATTTAGTTTCTTGTATATTTTAACGTGAAATTAATTCATAATTATTGCAGCCAAAGAAACAACCTAGTTTTTCCAAATAACATCATTGTTAGCAAAGGACCGTGTGCATTTTAAACCCTAATTGGAATCTGACAAAAACCCCTACGTGGACAGAATGTGATAGATTTGCTGATCAAGCAAAGAATTGTTAGCAGTAACCAAGATACGGTTCTACGAGTTTTCGCTTACTTCTAGCTACATTACAGATGAAAAAAACAGAGTTCAGAAACACACTCGCGCGCGCGCACGACCGACTCAAAACTCATTTTTCGACTCATGTGCGCTCACGAAATAATTCAAGTGCCCACAGCTCATCTAAACATTCATAATTTAAATTAAAAATAACCCAAAACAATGAAATATAAACTTGTAAAAAAATATATACTTCGAATTCAGGCTTAATTTATCAAGTAGTTTGCCAAACTGAAATACACTCAGCGCGACTAGTTGCCCAAACTCTTGGCCTCGCCCCAACAAAATTAAAAGATATTTATCCCAACTATCAAATCAGTTTGCCAACTGCCTCAAACACGCTTCGATTCAGTGACAACACAACTCAGTTTGGGCAACCAGTTGGCCCCATAAGGATATTCGGCCCAGTGGTAGAGAACGAGACATATAAATGCAGGTACAAACATGAATTTGAGCGACTGGTCAACTATGGGAAGGTGTGGAAAACGATATATCAGCAATTTGAATAGTAATATCGCTAGCTACCGCGAATCCTGGAAGAAAATTGTTGAAGAAGCAAAGGTCAACCAAGGACTGTAAGCTACAAAATAATTTGAATTATTATAACTTTTATCATTTCTTCTTTTTTGAATAAATCTAATAAAATACCCGTTCTGACGGACGGAAAAAATAAATGGTCACATTATATATATATCCATCTTGTTTTTATTACTTACATATAACTATATATAATTAACACTATTTCTACCAAACGTCGCAAACGACACATTTGAAATTTTAAATTGAAATTATTTTCTAAGTTTAATCATTTTTTCTCCGTATAATAATTGTTAAAAAATTATTTAGCGGTATTATTTTGCTCCAGCTCATCCTTTTTAATAATTATTTCCACAATAAGGTGTCAAAAGACGAAATAGGTATACACAAAATCATGGTAGAAATAGTGTTAATAGTAGCAATTCCAAATTATTGACGTCAATACTATCTGCTAAATATTATATATATTTCAGCACATGGTTATTGAAGATTTAAGCCTAATTATGTATTTTACTTGCATCTAACATAAATATCTATATTTATTAGACAATAGCTTGAAAACGCGCGAATTTTAAGAAATTTAGTATTGGTGGTAAGAATGAGATGACAATTCTTTAATGAGAAATTATAATTAAAGATATTTTCAGATATTCCCAAAATATATTTCCCGTTCTTAAATAAATTCATTAAAGCACTTTTAATAAAAATTGATTCATACTTCTCAGAATAATTCAATGAATACAGTTTTCTGACTAGTCATAAAGAGGACAATTTATGAGTTAGCAATTGAATCTGGCTCGTGTTGAACGTCTTACCTTTTTTTTGTTTTTAAAATATTTCAATAATCTATATCGTTTAATTATTTAAATACTTAATTGCTCTTGAAACACAATTTTAATGTACAAGCACAAGTAGCATCTGAAAATGCTCGACTTTTCAAGATAAAAACTAAAACCTAATGTAATCCACGTTATTTAAATTGTTTTCGCAAGTAAAAGAAATTTGTATGTCACTTATAAAAACAAATAGCATATTCTTAACCCGCTATTTATCTCCATCATCTACACACCAAAATTGAACATAAAATCAAACATACCTCAACCACATTAAATTCGTCGTCTTTGGCTTCCGCGCCAAGTAAAATCTGTTTAATAATTAACTTTTGGCCTCGAGGGTAATCTTCATCATTAGATAAAACATCCCACTCTACGGTACTGTTTTCACCTTTAAGGGTAACACCTAAAAACATAAACATAAATTAAAATATATATTTAACACTGAAATTTATAATTATCGACTGAGAAGCCATTACTGAAAAAAAGCTTCTCTGTACACAAACAAGACGCCAACTTTAAAATTGTTTTGCGCGGGACACAATCATTTATTAGTCAAAATTTTGATATCAACATATAGTATTATTTTGGAATTCTTTTATTTACCATAAAATGATTCTTCTCCCATTGCGATTAGCTTGCTATATTTCGATTTTTGCGGTAATTCACGTGCAAATCCTAGTAGCCGGCCTTTATTCTGCACACAAAGTGAGTGAAATATGCAACACAACAAAGCCGAAAGAGAACCCGGCAAACCTCTATTCACTGAACTGACAGTTTTGGGTAGAATAGTCCTGCCATATATTTTCATTAGGACACTGACGCGGGGCGAGCTAGCAATTTTTGCGGCAATGACTTGGGCTGTATTGCATTGCCGGATGAAGTAAACGATGAAGGCCCAATTACAATTAATTATACAATCACGCACCTCCCAAATTTGTAAAATTTTATTTTAAAATATTATTCACATAAGATTATGTAACTAAAACTTTCAGATTTTCTCAATTTTGTTTATTTTTATTATATTTGAGAAAAACACTTTATTTTGTTCACTAAAACACAACCACAATAATTCTGACAAATGAATTTTACAAGCTCATGCATCTCGCTTGCGAGAAATAATCAATTTTCCGAATATTTCTCGCAACGCATTCGTGCCACGCATCTAATTGTATATTGTCAGGTTTAATTTTGACAGCTATGCGATACTCAGATGCGAGTCGGTGTCATTAAACACAGCTATTGGTGCCTTACTACAAGATTATGAATAATTTCATAAATAATTTATTAGTTAATTTATTAATTAATAATTTTATGTCATTATTTTGAAGACACAAGTGATTTTAAGGTTATGGTCTTCTTGATTTGCACGAAACATCCCAGAACATCCCAGAAAGCGTTTTCTTACTTTCCGAATTTGATCACTCTTCAATTTGTAGTCAAAAATCTCGGGATCCCGTAAACATACAGAGCTATTATTAGTTTAGTCCATTTACTACGTTTCCATTACCTATTTATAGCTACTCCAAAAATAATTCGAATTATGGATCATCCAAAATTTGTTGTCGTATAAACGGGATGAATTATGGCTTAAACCGAAATTTTTCGGCTTAAGTCAAAGTTATAAGAATGTAAGTTGAAATCGATTGCGTATTAAATACCCGTTTATACGTTAATTCGAAATTTTGGCGTAACTTTAAGTTAAATCGATTTAATTTTGCTGCTATAAACTTAGTACATGACAGCTTGAGTGGTCGAAAGCCTCAAGAACTCGAGCGCGTATATAGTCTACCTATATACTCTATTATATTTCTTTCTTTTATCTCCCTAATGAGGCACATGCGCTGGAACGCACCGTCTAAAACGACTCTTAATCGAAATCAAGTTTACAAGCAATGAAAAGACTAGAAATTTAAATTTGATAATCAATATTGCCATTGCCAAGTGAATTGCCTGTACAGACAACTGTATAACAAAATTCGGACAAGACGATGGTTGTTTGCTACTCCGAATATACCGAAAACGTGATTCACGAATTCACGCTGTCATTTTAGAAAATTTCCACCTTCGCCGTCTCGTTTGGGTTGAAGAGACAATTTGAATTTGCTTGGCACGTGTTTTTGTTAGGAAAATATATAATTTACAAAAAAATGGATCACGAAACTTTCTATGGTAAGTGAAAAATAATTAAATGTGCCGTTTAGATAGTGATATACATATTATTTCATGAGTTTAGTGAAATACTACGCTTCGTCCGAGAGCGTCTATGCGGCGCGCCATTAAAGCATTTTTTTTTATTATTTGCAGGTGTTACTTTGAGTGAAAAGGAGCCTTTGGCACAGTTCGAGGTGGCGGAGTCGGAAAAGTTCGACCGAGATCAAAAATTAATTATAAAGCAAATAATACTTGGCGCCGATGCTAAAAATGGTGAATTCAACGTTGTTCAGGTAATTAGCTTGGGATGCTCGAGAATTGTGATGCTTGACTTGTGTGTACTATTAAAAAAACAAGTTGGATTATATGAGACTACAATTCTAAATGATATTGTTTGATATAATGGGGCAAATATCATAACTTAAAAAATACAATATGGAACTTGATTTGTGCTTTCTGAAATGCATCATACATCAAATCGGAAGTGCCGGAAACGCTACCTGTTAGCAACCGACTAGTTTGAAATCGCTTTTCATGCATCTTTTGAACTGGCATCAGTTCGGTTTTTCTGATTTCAAATGCTCAAATATTATTCATTGTTAGATTTTTCTAATCTTCATAGCGTTTACGTATTCGCTGTTTCTCATGATTTCCGTGGGTCTTAACAATGAAAACATTTCGCACTGCTAATTGGAGGTTATATTAACGTCCGTATTTTTTTTAAAGAAACCAAAATGTGTAAAAAGAAATTGATTTATTAACGAAGGAGGTCCTTTGGCTTTTAAAAAAGTAAAAAAAATGTTTTCTGAAATTTTTCAGTATACATATTTAATGGCTTTTCTCTAAATAAGGGATGTACAAAGGCCAAGAAACATTCAGGTAATAGCACATTGTTTTTTCTACCAGTGGCAGTTAAATATAATTCAATTAACTAGTTCGTTTACATTATATTTTAGAATTCCGGTAAATTTAATGCCCACTTTATTTATACCAAACAGCAAAACAATAAAATAACTTGAATTTCGGTTATTTCAGGCAGAAACACGCGTTTCAGAAAAAGAAAACTTAAAAATTCCAATTGCTGTACTAAAAGCAGGAGAAACAAGAATTCTAAAGCCAAATATTGAATTTCCAAGCTCATCGGTGACCTTCAAGCTAATTCAAGGAACTGGTCCAGTATACATACATGGACAACATGTTGTCAATGAAGCCGACGTAGAAGAGGCGTACTATGAAGAAGAGGAAGGTGAAGATTATGAAGATGACGGACCACAAGGCAATCAAGCAAATACAAATGGCAAAAACTCAAACAGCCATAAACGAAAATAGTTGCCCTTTTTGAATTGTATATACTTTTAAGCTATTAACTAACAAACATTTCTTTCCTTTAAGAACGGGCTAATTTAATACAATAATTTTTTGGTTTTATTCTCTTCACAATACTTTTGTCTTTAGTATATTACTATAGTAATTAATGTGACGAGGAATTTTAATTTGTGTAAATACACAGTACAAAAACCCCTTTTTTAAGTACATTAATAATTTTGTATTACTTTTCTTAATAAAGACATTCAATTTAAAAAAAATTGTTTCTAATCAAACGAATGTTGATCGAAAAAGTGGTAGTCCCATTCTCGATTGTAGTGAACCAAGTCGATGACAGTTCACGATTGCATTTAGATGGTCGAATGCGTGTGAAGTGTTGATTTAATTTAAACACCAATAACTTTCTTAAAACAACATTTCCATTAAATTCCCTTCGAAAAATTCATCAAAATGACACAAAATTCTTAGTTACAATGGCGGTACTTTTTGTTCGATTCAACTGCGTTACGGACTACTACTCTTTCACAATCGAATCAACTTTCGATTCTCGAGCGATTAACGAATCGAATTTCTTACTAGGGACCTAAGTGTAAATTTAATTTGCTATATCGTATGATGAATATGGGGCATTCTTTTACAAATGAAACACTAATATTGGGCCTGATCATGGTTGGCGCTTGAAGTGAGAAATGGCGCGGCGACTGTAAAACGGAATCATAGTTCTCGAAAAAACTGACATTTGTCGGGAAAAAGCCTTCAGGTGTATCACAGTTGGCCTTTTTAAGGTGACGTGACTATGGGAATAGTTTTACTAGAGGGGCCTAAACTCAACTTAGCATTTCCACTCTACTAGGCCCCTGTGCTGAAAGTCGTAATTCGACTGAAACGTCACTTTCTTCAACTCAAACCACTTTTCACGAAACACGACTCGATTTTCATCAAATGCACTCCGCGACATAGCGCGAATACAGAATACGTCAAACGCGATTCCCCACTAGGTTACGGCATCAGGGAAGTAAATATACAATGGAAATATAACATTCGGCTATTATTAACTCGATAAATTACTTCAACCATTATTAGTATAGTATAAGTAAAGGAAGTCGCGAGACCAATAGGGCTATATCATAACCTTCTATATTTACAAGCCATGAACAAGGAAAATATTGAGCGAATTTCCGCTCAATCGGACTACAACTCGGTGAAGTCACGTTATGTTGTTAGTGTAATTTGGAGAATTTGGTAGTCCGGTTCTCTCAATATCTATTCTTGTTCATGGCTTGTATATATAGAAGGTTATGGCTATATACATACCTACTATATACATACCTAATTATCGAAACTATGTTAACATATTTACGTTTAATTATAAAATAGGCACTGCAAGGAAGGCAGAGCATGAGCAAAATGCTAAAAAACGAAGAATATTGAGATTTTGCTCACACTTTGAACCTACATATCTTCTAAATGGAGCCACTCAAGTTTTTGCTCTTTATACTAAATAAAAGAATACACATTTGAGCCTAGCTATGTCACTTTTGCCCTTCAATATCAAAGGAAATTACTTATAATAAATATTCCTAATAATAAGTAACAATATTTAATATAAACTCATTATAATAATATGTAAACAACAATCACACTTTTTTACTTACATCTTTTATTTTTTTCGTAAACAGGCGCGTCTGCTGCGCCTTTATTTACGAGCACCAAATGTCATTGCTGGGTTGATATCACCACACTTGCTGGCTTGATTACCGGGCACTGTCCCCTGAATTACCACTTATGTAAGATAGGAAAGGCGGAGAACCCTACCTGCAAACTTTGCCTTGAGGAGGTTGAGTCTACCCTTCACGTTCTCTGTGTGTCTCGCGAAAGCTCGAACAGTCAAGTCTAAGCGAAAAGCCACTAGGCGGAGTGCTGAACTTGTTCAAGCCGTCGGGTCTACAAATATGAGGTACGAGGGGTGTAATACAAAAGGCCAAATGAAGTGGCTGCGGTATTTTTGGACCCAATGCCTCATCGAAGAAGAAGAACAAGAACCATATACGTATATATGAAATCACGCAATATTCAAAAAAAGGGGTTACATAACACGCATTGTATGAGATGTAGTTGTTCATCACTGCCTGATGCCGACGAGAGTTTCTTGGTGCAGTTTTAAAAAACTGTGCAGTGCGGAACTAAGTTACTAATGCTTGGTTCCACACTGCGAGTTAAAATAATAAATAGGAGATAGAGTGACTACTGAAACCGGGCATAACCATAATTTATTGGTGATTTCAATCACTAAAAGCAATCTTGTGTTCTTTTATGGACTCCCTAATACGGGCAATACTACTAATAGTTTATATTCGAAAATAACTAATTTAAAATGTAAACAAAAAACAGTTCCTAAACGTATTAAAACTTTATTGCATTCGCGCAACAGAAATTTTTTGCCTTGGTACTCTACAAAAATAAAAACTATTAAAAATTCGCTAAATTATTTAATAACATTTCCAATTAATGCCACCTTATGTGAATAACTCTCCTTCGATCGCTTGGATGTATTAAATCTAATTTTTGACTCCATTCTAAATCTCGGAGCTCTTCACGACGTTTCTTTCTATCAAAATATGATATAACGCAACTAGCTGGAATCCAGAACATCGTTGTTAACATTACAACCGCCACTAAAAAAATTTATAATCGAAAATTTATTTTAACAATATTTTTATAGGGTTTAAAATACGTACTGACGATGTTGTCTTTTAGAAAACGTAGTACTTTATTGATATTTATTTCTTCTATAATATCCCAGAAACGTTCTACAACATCTTGAATTGTTTTTTCGCACATGCCCTAAAAAAATATTTTATGAACCGACTGAATTTTGGCGGACTTTATTTTTTAAAATTACCTTATTGCAAAACCCTTGTATACATGGAGTTCCGTCAGGTAATACATCAGCTGGCTCCACAGGGAAACAAGTCTCATTTATGTTCATTCGACAGCATCTGCGGGTAGATAAATACATTAAAACGTAATTAAAATTTGAAAGTGAAGAGTTTCTGGATTATTGATTGAAAAGGCAGCCTCATCCATATCCATCAGCAATGAATTTTAACCAATAAATAGCTAGTTTCTCTCGAACTACCAAGTTCATATCATTTCAGGCTACTTAGTTAAATTTACCTTTTACATGCATCCTGAATGATGTCGCACATACAACTTTGCAGTCCTTGAGTTTCACAATACGGCACGCATTTACCATTTCTGCACTGTCCTCTTTCTTGACAAATTGTACCATCGGACATAGCAGGCGATTTGGGACATTCAGCATGACTTCCTGTGCATCTTGCCTCTTGTTCACAAGTCGCGTATTGAGCTTCACGGCATTTTACTCCAGTTGGCATATATTGGCAATTTTGGCAACATGGTGAGTTTTTATCACTGGTAAACAGAAAAAATTACGTGTATTCATTAAGTTTATTTTTTTATATGAAAGTCCAAGCTTAGAAGTTACCCTTTGTATTACCAGTCCGTCATGTCGTTTTCGACATTGTGCAATGTTTTATAGTAAGCTTGTTTCGAAGGAAGGATAGAGGACAGGATAGATTAATAAGAGTCTGAAAGGTCCCGAGTAAAAATAAAAGATGGCCTTACAACGGGCGAACAACGGCCGCTTGACTTTTTAAGGGGCATATGATGGCCGTGGAGTTTTTAACCATTTTTAACGAGAGCCAACGACGGCCAAACTTGACCAAAAGATTTAAATGGCCGAGTACTGAGCTGTACAGTTGAATGTGGTTTGTGGGATCATTTTCATTATGTACAATAGGCCTTTGGATTATCATACTGAAAGGCTATCGATGCACAAAAGAAACAGGCTCGCCAGTCGTCGGTTTGTGAAGGCACTGCACACTTCGTTCTTGGTGTTGATTTATATTATAGTGGGAAATTTTGTTAAGTTGAAGAAAAAAAGCCATCGAAAAAAAATAAAAGATTTAATTGCAGTGCGTTGATAGAAATTTTGAAATGTTCGAATTTGAAGATATGAGCACCAGGTTTCATGATGTTTTTCGCAATAAATGCGGGGTGAATTTTGTGTGATTTTCGCTCCCCAAAATGGTTTTTTTGTTGAGTAGTACATTTTTTTTTAATTTCTACATGCATTTGTATGTATATGCAAGAATTCCCGCGCTCTTTAGCATGAATCGGAGATTTTTCTTACATTTGAGCCAGAACGCAACCTTCAGAGTAAGCGGGAATCAGAAGAAGTGTTATGCCTCCTGAAACAAGTCAATCCTGCCAACTAGCCGACAAAGACTGTGACGCCGACAGTACTAGACTACCAGATGAACAAGGAGGAGTACCGTCGGCTACGTGAAGACCTCATATAAGAGGTATCTTGTGGTATCCTATTACTAACCGGTTAAACCGGCGAGATGCCTTATTAAGACTACTTTTTGGGGGACTATCATCAAATTAATCAAAATTTCAGTTTTACCTACAAACAGCTCCTTGATTCCGCCTTAGTTTACAATTTTTATCGCAACAAGCATCATTATCTTCAGTACCTAAAAGGCCAGCATCGCACTGTTCATCGCCTTCTACTCTAAGATTACCGCAGAAAGATTCTTCTGGCTCAGAAAAGCATCGTCCGGATTTCGCTTGCAATACTTTTCTGATAGATCGCAGAGAACATGGTGAAAATTTCTATTAAAAATAAATCATAATAAATAAACAATTGTACACTATTATTTAGACTACTATCACCTTATTATTAACATCGTACCCACTGACCGAGTATGTATACATTAAGAAGCTTCCACCTTGAGAAGCACTTGGCGAACACTCAGGTATGTCTGGATCATGCTCTGATCCCCAATTATGTCCAAATTCATGCGCTGTTACTAAATCTGCTTCACGTGTTATAACACGCTGTCCATAGTGATTACGGGAACTGCTTAGACCAGAATTTAAGTACAGCGTGTATCCGTTTTTAAAGTATTCTGAAATTTTTGCAATATTATAGAATTATCGATCTGGACACACTAACATACAAATAGAATTATAGTTAACCACGACACCTAAAAAGAGTTTAATGGCTTTATACCTGGTGTGCATATTCCACCAACAGAATTTCTCCTAGGAGATCCTACATATGCTAAACCCAGAATGCCACCTTCGAACTTTAAATCAGTAAAAAGGTGCGCCAGACAGAAATCTTTATGACTATATTCTCGCGAAAATACCTTTTTAAACAACATGTATATTAATACTTTTTAAACTACAAAGTATAATTTGATTTACCTCAAGTAAATTTCTTACATCCCACTTTTCTCGCACCATATTGTAATGCGCCTCACCTCCTCTTACTCTTGTGGGCTCTGAATGAACAACAATTTTCTTAATGACAAAACCCATACCTTTAAATCCTTCTTGGTCCTGATAAAGATATTGATAAATAAAATAGAGCTCGGACACAACTAGTATAGTATCACTCACCACTCTATCCTGCCACACGGTGTCATTATAAATTTTGTGCACTCTATCGATTAAGCTTATCTAGAAAATGACACTAAAACTGTATGAATTCGAATAAGAAATTAAATTTTTCGTATACCAGGTAATTAATAGTAGTCTTCGTATTTCCCCCTCCCATTTCCTGGAAGAAACGATAATCAGCTACTAAAAGCAACGGACACCGGGTTTTCGTTGGAGTATACTCGTATTGATCTGCTTGTCTTTTCTTTCTGTTCGATCTAGAGGACTCTGTTGTTGGAAATTTTAAATCTTCAACTTCATCATCGAAATGTCTATTTTCTTCAACATCATCATCAATTTCTAATTCTGTAAATAATAAGTGTGCATGTATCGTCGCATCTAAAATGTATTCAGTCTATTACCTTCGCCTTCCTTTACATACCCACAAGTGATAGGAGCCCCCATGTCATCATTATGATGATTTTTATTCCAATCGAGTTTAACATCTGAAGCTCGATATGCTAGCATTGTGCGATTATTGTGCTCGAAATGTCTCCATGACGGCTATATATAAAACACAATGAGTTTTTATCAATAAAAATTTTAAAAACTGACTTCTATGTGATAACTTTCGTTTGGAAGCACGATTGATACAGTTAATAGCACACCGTCTATATGCGCTCTAACCGAAGATTCCATCTCTCCAAATACTCTTCCCGAGTAGAAATTGCCATGGTCTGGAAGTAAATAAACAATTTCTAACTTGTATGTTTTATTTATAAGAAAGTGCTACTTACCCAAGTGCACAACTGTTTCGTTGCCATCACCATCCACAGCGTAAGCTTGGAAGTTACTGTGCAGCACCTCCCGATGAGGACTTAATATTAATCGAAAATGTCGTCCCAGTACCTTGAATTCGACCTCCTTAATTACGTTGAAAGGATGGCTGCTGTGCTTAACGCCTCTTTTCACTAATTTATGAGAGATTTGATCCGTGTGCAGAGTCTCATAATGTCGGAGCCTCTTGTGAAGGGAATCTAAGAAGAAAAAACTTTCGTCAACTTGGTACTTACATGGATTACTATGAAATACCTGTTGTACGAATAAAAGCTACAAGAACTAAGGTGACTATAACCAATTTTTTTGTGACGGTTTCAATAGTTGTCCCCATTTTTTGAATTGTATGTGGAAAAGTAGCAAACAAAACAACAGATTCCAATCGATTTTTTTTCTACCAGCTGAGGAAAGGCCTGATTCTGACAGGGCTGTGAAAGTACGCATGTCTTTGGGGTAAAGGGACAATTTCACTGGTAAGGATTAAAAGGAATCAATAAAAGGACATTACCGCTGTAGAAGCTGTTAAAAAATTTAAAAAACTTATAAATTATTATACCGTCAAGATAAAGAATTCCGATGGTCCCCGCCAGCTATGGTACATGGACGTTCGTGCTCTGATATGTAGCATTTTATTATCAACTTCGAAAATAAAGGTGTACGTTAGGCTGATCCTGCGTTGGCTCCGAAATCGCCAGGCCTGGTCAGATTGGGTTAAATTTGGTCGGGATTTAATTGCCTTTCTCCACGAATCTCTATTTTTCAACCGCATCCTCATTTCCTTAAAAATTGATTTTCCAGGATAACAAGTTTCCTTTACTCCTCTTTCCGCGCAATCGTCTTGTTTAAGAAGGCATAGCACCCGTTGGCGCGATGGTTCTATTGCCGGCACAGTTTACTATAAATGAGGTCATGAGCCTTACGCAAAAGAGTCCCCGATACAAAAAATTTTGTTTTGATTTTTCTAATATTCGGGGGGCTTCGTGGGAATTTTACATCCGTTATGTGCCCATCTGTTACGACATGCCTCCGCTATTCTTGGAGGAAGTGAGTGAAACCCAAGTCTCACCTGATACTGATTTAGATTGATATTAGGTGACGGTGTATATACCTTAGTGCACGACTTCTCTAACCAGTAGCCATGTATGAATATATTAGGAATAACGTGGCCTTTCAAAAGATGCACAAAAGTTCATCTTTCGATTAAAATAATTCCACAATTCCATTTTTGTGAAATGCATACTCGAAATCGAAATTAGATGTTCCACATTTCGATCAATTCTGTTTATCTGAACAGATTTAATTCGAGTGAAATTGAATTCCGATTTCGATTTCATTTCACTCGAATTGTGGAGCACGTCTAATTAGTCATGAATCTTCTACTTCGCCCTATTTTTATGTTCCCGCACGGAGTGTGAAGTCGTTGCGTGTGATTTTATCGTTCAGATGTAAATTAGTTAAATTACTCGAATAGTTCCAGTGTTCCTAGCAAAGAAACTGAGCTCTTTGAAACCATCAATAATTTACGTCAAATGACGAGAATCCCTGATGTTGTGGGCCAAGGAGCCCATCTCCTTGGTCTATTTCCTACTTCTCATCTAACACGGTACTTCGTCGTAGTACACTATCGCCTAGTAAGCGCCAATTTCCCTTGTCCCCCCAAAAACCACCTTAGTGTGGCTTGACAAGTTAAAAAATTGCGCTATCAAATTTATGACTCATTGAGCCACCGTAAGAATGTAGCAGCCCTGTATTTTATCACTATGAAATTAATACCCTTGTGCCTCCGCAGCAGCACCTTTCTAGCTCCATATCGTGCAATTTACCTTTCTGCGCACACTACTGTCTACAAGTTTATTTCTAAATAGAACAACTCGACTGTGAAATAATGTTCCACAGTCCGTATTTGCGAACACGTATAACATCCCCTAGTTCATACTTAAGGTTCATTGCTTTCTTAAGCACACCACAGACCCCTAACCTATTCATACCCTTCTATCCATCAAATCAAACCTGCACCATGATCTGAGTAACATGACGAACTGGTAGTAGAAATGGTGAATCCTAAGCTCGATTTTTTCACATAAAAAGAGTTCATCATTATCTCGGTAAGCACCTTTCAGACCCTTCTTAGCCTATATAGTACTTTCTCCTTCTATGCTTCTAACTAAGCTTACTACTAGGCATTGCACCATGTCCTGAACGAAATGACAGATAGTGTCCGACCGAACCTTCGGCTTCGGCCAAAAACACACCTTCGGCCGCACGGCTTGTTTGGCCGAAGCCGAAGATTTTATATCCAGGCACCACACCGGCCAAAAACGAAAGGAATTGGAAGTGTGGTGAGATTGTGTGTGCAATTGAAACGTAATTCTATTGTTCTACCCACTACGAGACAGATATCCAGACGGTTCTTACCCACCATGGAAGAGAGATTTAAGTTAACATGTACGAGGATTAACCTGCGAGTGCGTGCGCATTTTTGTATTTATTTGAGTCGCAGTATGGCCCGTCCACACGACACAAGCATGTTTGCGCCTGCTGTCTGCAACTTGCTTTTTATGACCTTTTTACGACCACAAAAAGCACGAACGTGCTTTCTTCCTTCTTCTTAAATGGCGCTCCAGTCCTTGCAGGACTCGGCCTCTTGAAGTCTCCTCTTCCAGTCGTCTCTACGTCTTGCTAGCTCTCTCCAATTTGTTATATGAAGTTTTCGTATATCTGCTAGCACGTCATCCATCCACCTATTTCTTGGTCGTCCTACTCTTCTCCTTCCTGATAGTCTACCATTAAAAATCCTGGCTAGCATTCTATCTTCTGAAGCTCGTACAACGTGTCCGAGCCATCGCAGTCTATTAAATCTTATGTATGCAGCTATATTTATTTCGTCATACATTTCTTGAAGTTCTTCGTTTGTTCTAATGCACCATTCGTTTTGGTTAACCCTTACAGGACCAAATATTCTTCTTAAGATCTTCCTTTCGAAGATTTTAAGCTGATTTTCTGTCAGTTGGGTCAATTTCCAAGCCTCAGACCCATAGCATAGAAAGAACTGGGCGGATTAATGTTTTATATAGTCTGACTTTGCATTGTCTTGAAATTTCTTTGTTTTTTAGGATCGGGACTAGTGCAAAATTGGTTTTAATTGCAGCTACGATGCGTCTATGGATGTCGTCCTTTATCTACTACAGACTGATAGTACAAAGCGTAGTTCCTAATCTTCCTAACGATCGATTGAAATTGAAGATGAACCTGCTTCGATTCCTTACGATAGGGTTTGCGGGATGCGACAACGAGGTAGACCAAACTTTCTTAAGAAGGATTGGCCGTAGACCGTAGACATCGGCTCGGAGTCCAGAGCGGAATGGATGATGGTTGCAGTGCTGAAAAAGTAAGGAATTGGTTTCTACGTAAAATGATAAAAAAAATCGTTGAGAGTGAAGACTCTCGGCGTCTTATGGGGAGTGATGCGTAGCCTGATATCGGCTCAGTGGTGACCGTGTTAACTCTGCATGGATGTATATGCAGGGCAACCCTTGCAGCGGCAAGGAGGAAAACGAATACAACAGGTGAGAAAGACACACCCTTCAAAGCTTACCAAGGCAAGATATAAATTTATCGTATCGAGGGCTGCAGTAGGTTCGTTTTAACAATCTTTTCTGGGCACCAGGCGCCCAGTTGTATAATGCAAAATGATAAAAAAATCCTTGAGAGTAAAGACTGATCTTATATTGATAGGAAAAGAAGAGGTATTAAAATCAGAGTTATTTCCTCCTAAGAGAATATAAATGGAAACAATAATAAATAAATAAAACTCAAAACATTATATTTTTTTGTGATTTATTTATTTTAATTTATTAATAAACCAGGTCGTGACTAGAAATATTCCAATATATAAAAACTAAAATAAACAAAATATGTATGTACGTATTAATATAATAAAATTTTCTTCCATTTAGACTAAATTTCCTAAATCTATACATATAAATGTTTATTTTCAATTTTTAATCTTTTTTATTTTTTATAATTTTTATATTTTTTTTTAATTCTTATCTATAGCACGCATTAGGATTTGGTTTTGTGTTAAGCCCATAATTTTTTTTCTTGGGTATTTTTATTTCTTATTTCTTTGTTCTTGCTTCAATTTCATTTTATATTATTTCATTTTATATTCTTTGCTTAATTTTAAATATGAATTTAATATTTTATTAAAATTTGTCTTAGGTTAGGGACTAGTCTTATAAATAACATCACATTTCGTGAATTGGATAAGTTATATAAAGCCTTTTAAAGGATTTCGGTATTGTAAAAGTAACCTTTTTCGTTTTTTTTGTTATTTTTGTTTTATTAATGTAATTTTTGTTTTTTTAACACGTGTGCGTTTTAAAATGCGTAACTTTTTTACTCTATACATAAGAATATTAGAGTTTTAAAACTTAAATTTAACCACGGTTTTGTTTTTACATTATAAATTATGTATTATGGAAATACATTAGCTAGATTTAATATTTTCTGCTCGTATTTTGAAGTCTTATTTATTTTAAAAATAAAAAAAAATCTCTTCATAGCTTTGCAATAAAATTGAAATTATACATTTTTTTTTGTTTTTAGTTTACAATATTGTAATAGTTTGTTGCTTGCAGATGATAAATATTCAGAGTTTTGGTAGAGATATACATATAGCAGCAGGCGTTGTACTATTTAGAGCCAGTTTTAAAATCACTTGCAATTAATAAAATATGTTTTAATATTTTACAGTTTATTATTCTTAATATTTAATAAATTTATGTGGGTACACATAGTATTTTCTAAGCAACGAGGATCTTCTTTCGAGTGTTTCAGATGTTTAATAAGTTTAATTTTTTTTTAAAAAAAATATATATAATTAAAACTATAATGTTATTTTATTTAGCAAGACGAATATTTTAAAAAGTATTGGAAATAAATATCAGTTATCTTACTAAGCATCCGAATGAATTGGATATGTAATATCTGAACTAGTTGTTGTTTTCATATTATTTTTACTAATTTTTTTTACTTTTTATCGTGGTAAATACAAATAAAAGCATTATATTATTGTTTGACAAATTTTGATCTGTTTGAACCTGCTAAAAAATATGGAAGAAGTAATGAAAATTTTATTTTTATAGTTTTGTTCAATGAGCAATCAGATCCTGAAGATAAAAATCAGAATAATATAAAAAAACCAAATAATTTAAACAAAATAAAAACAATCTTTATTACATTACGGACATATTTTCGAGCAATTTGATTTTTCACTATTTTCGATAATTATTATGTATATATACGTATAACAATTCTTATCTTCTTCATATTTGTTAAACATTTTAATTTTGTTCTTTGCTTATGTGTTAATAGTTATTTTCAATCTATTAATTTATTGCAATTATTTAAAATGTTAGAAATTTTTTTAAATTTTTAAGTTTTCTAAAGAGATTCAGTATTACTAGTTTTATGTCATGTTCTAAATAGAATTAAGATGCTTAATTAAATGTATAAACATGATTAGGGAATATTAATACAGGATTGTCATGTCTTTTTTTAATTTAGGGGCGGGCGGAGCTTAGCAGCGTGTCAAACATGACTGTGTGAAGTGTATGTGACACACTTTATTCATTATTTCGGTAGTTTTTGTTTAGTTAACACGATAGAAATTACATACCTTTGTACAAATTTCAATGCAAATAATGTTAGCTACTGAAGGTGTTACGAATAAATTCGACGTGGCTTCTGCCATGGTACGATACCAACAGTATTAGAGATGGTACAACATTCTGCCTGGATCTGTTTTGCAGATATTAGAGAGTTCTACGTAAAGACCTTTTTATTGTTTAGTATCTCAACTTGATGCAGCTCCTTCTTGAATATTACTGGCGCTAATATTTCCTCATGGAACGTTCAAACTCTGTACAGAACTTGACTGCACAACATCTAGCATATACCCTATCAAAGTACATAAAGACGACATTAGGTGCGTTCCATTTTCATTTGAGTACGTACTCCGGAGTAGTTGGGCGCACATCGGCGTAGTTGCAGCTACCCCAGCCCATACTGTGGTGTAGCAGCATTTACTCCGATGTGCGCTCAACTACGCTGGCGTACGTACTCCAATGAAAATGAAACACCTATTACCGCCATTTTAGAGATGCGATGGAGAGGGAATAGTGTACTACAAAAAGCTGAGTATGACGTGTTTTACAGGTATCATACAAAACACCATAGGTAGGTTTTATGTTCAGGAAAAGGATGAAGCCTACCATTATCGGCTTTAAAGCAGTAATTGAAAGGTTATACACCTTTCGTGTGCGAGGCAAATTAAAAAAACATAAGCCTCTAAAAGTTCACGCACCTATTGAAGAACTTGTCAGTAATGTTGTGTTGTTGAAGGGGAACTTAATGCCTGGCCCATGTATAATGTAAAAATCATCTTTGGAGATTTGAACGCCAAAGTAGGTTGAGAGCCCGAACACAGGCAGTCTGTCAACATCTTGCAGCTTGCTTGAGAACAATATAATGGCAATGGACAACGAGTTATAGGGGTTGCAGCTAGTAAAAACTTGGTCATTGCAAGCAATAGATTTTCGCGTAAAGACATCCTTAAATCCACCTAGATATCTCTTAATGAAGGGACTCGCAACCAAATAAACTGATATGTCGCTGGCACCTTTTGGGACTGATGACATGACGGTACGAACGTACCCAGGTGAAACTTCGACTTGGATCACTATCTTGTTGTTAAAATGCAGAAAAGCTTTGTATCCGTGAATCAGGCTCGAATCAACACAGCTGTACTACGTAATGAAATGGTCAGAATAAGTCCTGGAGGCGGGATGTCGGGCGTCGACAAGAGTTGAACACGCCTTAAAAATACTGTCATTAGTACTGCTGACTACATCTTAGGCAGAAGTCATAGAGATCGGAAAGATCGATGATGAATGTAAGCTGGCGACTGAACGTAAGAATGCTGAGTACTGATCAATGCAGTGAGCGAAAGCCGCGGGAGCTGTTCTACAGAGGAGTCTGTGGTATGGCGCAATTCACACCACGCTGCACATACTGCAAGGACAAAAAGGGTAATCTGATCACCGATCCTAAAGGCATCTTAGTGCGATGGGAAGAGGACATGGAAATATGGAGGGCCTACACTACACAAAGCAATGCCAGAAGATTGGAAAAAAGGCCTTTTTGCTCAGTACATATAAAAGGAGATATAACAACGTGAACCACTTATCGTGGTATAGCATTGTTGAGTACCGCGTATAAGATTTTCTCCGGCCTATACGCTAGAAGCATCATAGGTCAATACTAGTGTGCATGCAGCTCAGGCAAATCAACAATTCATCAGATTTCCACCTTTAGGCAGGACATAGAAAAATGTCTAGATTTTCAAAACTCAATCCAACACCTCTTTATAGACTTACAGCCACCTATGATAGCATAGCCAGACTAGAGCTCTATAAAGCCATGAGAAAATTCAGCATCCCCAATAAGTTAACACGGCTATGTAGGTTGACCATGACCAATGTGATAAGCCAAGTAAAGATATACAGAAAACTGTTCAACATCTATAATGGACTCCGACAAGGGGACGGTCTGGACTGTCTCCTTTTCAACCTGGCGTTGGAGAAAGTGATTCAAGCATTGGGGATGACAGTAAAGGGCCCCAATCCTCCACCTAATTACTAACTTATACAGGCGCCATTAACATCATTGGTAGAATATCAAGAAACGTACACGACGCTTTCACCCGATTGAGCGGGTGTCACGAAAGCTGGAACTGCACATCAAAGAAAGCAAAACAAAATACATAGTGGCCCGGTCTACAAGAACACCAAACCTTGGTTCCACAATCAAGGTAGGCAATATGAAGAAAAGCCAGAAGATTAATGAGGACGGCATTCAAGAGCTTATAGATGAACATGGCCGGGAGCTGACTACAGGCGAATTGAAGGATTTTCATCGCGAGCAAAAGTAAGAGGTTATAAGATAGTCTTTTTAAATAAGATAAGGCAGATGTGTAAAACGTTCCGAAACAGTAAAAAAATTTATAGAAATTCACCACACAAAGAAGCGATGCGAGTGCACCAGTCCGAGCGATAAATCTGTCCAAAGGACTATATATCCGCGAAATCCTCAAAAGAATACGTTTTCTGGAAAGCAATGATTGCATTTAGTAACATATTGAGAGTATTACTACAAAATGTTAACAAATAACTCTAAGGTCAAAAATAATAAAAAAAACTGTTTTTTTCGATCCTCAACCCTTTCCGTTTGATCAAAATGAGCTCAAATTTCGCCAAATTCAAGATATAATTGTGGGATCCTGTTTTATGTTCTGAGAACACCAATAGCAGGTAAACGTTTAAAGAAAACAATCATTTAAAATTAGGTACTACCCAAGTTAGATTTCGACCACTTTCAATACTAGCCGTAACATTTCTACGATACTTGACTAGTGAAATAAGTCTTACGTTACGTTATTACGTTAACGTCTTACGTTATTTCTGTTTTCCATAAAATATTTATTAATAAAAAATAGACTGAAAAAATTATTTAGGATAATGAGAGCAATAAATCTTAGCTAACTAATTAATTGGTAACTAAAAGAAGAGGCAGGCATGTAAAATATGATCCTGGAGATTTTGTTGTTAGAAGAAACACTTAAATAAATGCAACCGTGATCTTATTAAAACAATAATTGCTTGTTAAAAAATTTAAGCATTTTTTTTTTAATTAATTGAATTGATTAAATGAATTTTCACTTGCTAACAACTCTGGACGGTTTCCTACGAATATCTCGATTACAAAAAAAAAAAAGAAAAAGATAAGAATTCATGACCAAATGTTTCGATATTTACCAAAAAAAAATCATATATTTTTGCACACGTTTTTCTTTTCGACTAGGCTACTCTAGCAAATTTATAAATATTGCCTGAGGTTCAGAATAAATGTAAAATGTCATAAATACAAGATTTTTTAAAGCAGGGATATATATAGTATTTATATATTCATTTAAACCTGCAGAAATATAAACTAAACTTTCTTCTTTGATTTTAAAATTTTTTTTATATAATATAGCTTAGTTATTCTTACTAAATTATACTTTTTCAATTATAAGCTATTTTACCTTAACCTTAATGTTATTATTTTACCTTACAACGATTATGTTCAATATAAAAAATGATTTTCGAAAGCCAGAAAAATAAATTTTTTGTATTACCAGTCAATCACCTTAAATTATCTAGATGTTAAAGTCATATTTAGACACAATGTGTGATCTCTTTTGTCGCCCCAACCTCCATTACCTTTTCGTAATTTTGTTTTCTTCAGCAAGCTAGCGACTGTTAGTGTTAAGCTTTTTGGAAACATTTGACCGGAATTTCGTGCTATTTTCAAAACTTGCTGAACTTTTGATATTACTTGATTTGATTCACAGTTTTTCTTTTTGTGATGAACTCCACTGAAATTAAAATATTATGAAATATTATTAAGATAATATTAAAATTATTTTATAAGAAAAATATGTCCTGCTTCCTAGCGATTTGAAAAAACACGTTTTTTTATACGTTAAAGTTTGTAGTAAATTAGTATATAATTGGCATAACAACAGTCCCTGATGTTGCAGGCCCAGGAATTCAGCTCGTTGACCTTATTTACCTCTCATCCAACGCAATAATCAGTCGAAGTCCATTCACCTCTTAGTAATTCTCATCACTACCTAATTAGCGTTAGCGCGATATATCAATTTCAAACTCCAGTTAATAGAACTATCTGGGCTTAAAACCAAAACGTCAACTCTGTCGCTATCCGCGTCACCAGGATCATACAGGCTGGAATGTCTTTGTTAATTTCCCATTCAACCAAATCTGTGAACAGATGGTTTAATCGGGAATGCATGGCAATAAAAGCTAAAGAAGCTGCCTTCAGGGCGTGCAAGAGTTCACCGAGTGAATAGTTCCGTCGGTAGTAGATTAAAGTAAGGAATTCCTGTAAATCCACTATCAGGAAAGTCAAATCATCATTTGATAATAGGTTGAGAAGTAATCTCTTTAAATCCTAAATGACAAATAATATCGCTTCAGACCAAAAAGGTCCACCTTTTAGTGTGTCTGGCAGAAGACCCCAACAAAAGTATGCATCGATTTGTTGAATCTGGTCTGGTTGCTTTGGATATCTCCACGGCCTTTGATAGTTTGGCATTCTGCTCTGAGAGCTAAACTCCAAAATATTGGTATTGACTCAGTTCTGAAGAACTGGATCTAGTTCTCTTTCCAGCCAGATAGTATTGAAAAGCGTTAAATCTCTGACGGGGTCCCCAGGGGTCAATTTTCTCATCCGACATGACAAATACGTAAAATATTGGTATTGACTCAGTTCTGAAGAACTGGATCTAGTTCTCTTTCCAGCCAGATAGTATTGAAAAGCGTTAAATCTCTGACGGGGTCCCCAGGGGTCAATTTTCTCATCCGACATGACAAATACGTACGTGTATGTACGTTAAATGCGTAGATGACCTATGTCTATTATAGTTCCTGCTTAACTCAATCAACAAGAATATTGAACTCATTCTTGATCGTAGTCGCCACAATCAGGTTGAATTCAAAGCCGCCAAAACGAAAAATTCTCTTATTCCCAATAAAATCTGCAACTCTTCATCCATGTCAGTGGATGGTGTAGAACTAATGGCCGAACCATCCCTTAATATCTTAGGCGAGGCATTAGCCAAAGACGTCCGATGGTATGACCATGTATCAGAAATCGACAAGAGCATCTTAGTGCCTGAGATTTCTTAAGAGGTGCAAGTCCTCTTCCAGCCATCGACCTGGGCTGTAATATACAAATCCTACATTTGTCCTCTTCTCGAATATAACTCCCTTATTTGGGGCGCGGCTTCGAGGTTAGATAAGTTCAAAAAAGGTCTCTCAAACTTATCGGAGAGACGCCGTTTGCTCTACGATCGACCGTTTGAGCCACCGTAGGAATGAAGCAGCCCTGACAAAATTCGTAGAGATTTCTCCACCGAAATAAAAGTTCTCCTGTCTCCAAGGCAGTCTTATACCCGCAACACCAAATTTCATAAATAGAACAACTCGACTGTGGAACAACCCTACATATCCCGCATTTTCCAACTCCTACAACATCCAAGAGTTCAAATGCAGGTGCAAATGTCATCTCCTGACCCCTCATAACTGCAAACCTATTCTATTATGAAAAAGCCATCTTTGATGAAACAACAAAAATAAGAGAATAATTTTGCTGGTGTAAGGCTAGTGCCAATAGAGGGTTACGATAGTTACTAAGCTAATATTTCAGCCAATTATTTTAGAACTACTACAACGACGGAAAATCTATCCTTGCTTCTTTAACAGTTAACACATATCCGTCCGCATAACGATAATTCGTCATTTTACAGAAAACCACCAGTAGCCAAATGATGAAAATTCGTCATTTGTATATTGCAGTAAATGATTGATTCTTGTCTTACTAAATCTTGATCTTGTGTTACGTACGTTTCTACAAGTAGTGTAAAAAAATTCCGGTTTTGGTGAATGTCGGTGCAAGTAATGCCGGAGGCATATGTTTTAATTGGTCAAAAACGCATGACTTATGCTTTGCAGCATACATACATGCTGTTCAAAAATAAATTCTGAAAAGCATAAATTATGCGCAGACGTCCAGCCAGTAGCTGCGCCACTGAGGCTTGAAAGAATGAAATAAAAGACGAAGATTTGTGCGCATGAAAATTGATGCGTGCAACATTTACGTACAAAAACTACGTTCAATTTATAGGACAGTTGAGATCTTAGAATATTTATAATAGCAAATTAATACGTATAGTATACATAGTTGATTAACATTCAACTTATTTTGTTCCAATTATGTTTTGTGTTGTCAACAGTTTTATCGATATAAAATCTCATTTTTAAATCACATAAATTAATAAAATTCTAATACCATTTGGTACCGTGAAAAATTACAAAAAAATATCATACCATTCTCCTATATGGAATACTCGCGGTCCTTTGAGAATCATTGCATGTAACTTATGCTTCAAGCACTGCTGTGAAACATGCTGTAAAGACCAATCCCAATTATAATCATCATAAGAACAAAAATGTTCGGCACAGCGGCGAATTTCTTTCCAGGTGCTTCTGTTAAAAGAGAATCCCATGTTGTGTTTGCTACTAATCCATGGCATCACTTCCACCTTTTAAAATTCAAAAATTGATTAAATTTGTTTTATTTATTTTTGATTTGCTTATTTTATTATGAGAAAAATAAATGATTTTGAAAAGAAAATGTTAATTACTAAGCTAATAAACAAAATATTCGTGCGAAATTGATTAAAAAAATACACAATGCTATAAAAAATGTGTTCAAAAAGCGTTTTTTATATATAGCGAAAACTGTTTTTTTTTTAAAAGCGTAAACAAATTTTTGTTTGATCAAAATAAAATTTTCTTGATGAACAAAATGATTAACATTGTATCGGGAATTGAGCTGTTTAATTGAACAATATTAAATATTTTATTCAAAATAAATGTATTATATATATATATATTATATTTAAAGAAATATAAAAAACCAAAAATTCTAGAAAGAAAATTTGATATTAATTGCCGCTTCCGATGAGTTTATGTAAATATTTGAACGTAAAATATTTTCAAAATATTTACGACTGTAATTTAATAAATTTTCTAAACTAACAAAATTACAAAAATCGTGCAAGGTTTAACAACATTAACAGATTGATTTTTAATACAAAAACGATTAAACTAAGTACTAGGAATAATCCGTAAAGAATCGCTGATTTGAGAAATGATCTATATATATTACAAGTACGATAAAATTAAAAATAGTAAACAACCATCAATTATTGTGCACTGAATTTTATACGACTTGTAATATTTTTGATAAATTTCTGAATTCATATTTTACTTCCATGAAACATAATAGCGTCCATGTGATGGTCACATCGATAATGACTTTTCCACGTAAAATCGGGACGCCCGACTATTTCTTTAAGGTTGTACAAAGATCCAGAGTGTCGGCCTGGTCTAAAACGCATGACCTTCCGTCATTCTGCTGTATTCAGCAATTGGAAGTCTGTAGCTGAATACTGCAGAATGACTGTAGTTATGCGTTTCTGACCAGGCCCTGTCCGTCAAGCTAAAAGATTTATTCGAAAACAGCAAATGTGAGAGCTAAAAAGAATAACAGAGCTCCTGACTGGCCACTGTTCGCTAGGGCAGAATAGGGCCAACAGTTGATTATAGCTAACGGTTCCGTTAGCGGAGCACTTGCTGGGCGACAAACGCATTTTCGTAGCGCATTCTTTCGACCCTATTTTCATTTACCGTTTTCTTTAATTATGGAGTTATAATTTTCAACTTGCTTTGAATTGTTTTTAGCTACTCTTACTCCTTTCGGAAATTCGATTGGAACCCATCCATTAAAGTATATAGTTGCGGGTAACCTTTTGACAATGTAATGTCGCTTTGAATTAGATTCATTTTGTACACCTTGTACTTTTGATCATCTTGTATAAACCTGGTTGGAAAATTCATTGCGGTTGGATAGTTGTTAACTTCCCAGTTTATGGGGAAGTTATTGTAATCGGTCCGAAAATCGAAATCGAAATTTTCATCGTATTTTTATGTTTCAAGGTTCCAATAGCATTTTAAGCAAAAATTTGAGAAGAAGCATATATGTGTGTGTGTCTGTGCGTACGTGTGTGGTCATTTTTCCTGCACGATTTCGCGCGAACCAAAAAAGATATCGACTTCGTTGAGGTGTCGTTCGAAGTGTATGAAAGGAAATATGATCTGAAACGATTTTCATAAAATTCGGTCGAGTCGTTTTTTTGTTTAAACGACTTAAGTGATTTTTGTACCTGAACGATTTCGCGCGAACCAACAATTATACCGAATTCGTTGAGGTGTCGATCGTAGCGTATTACCGAAGTTACTATCTGAAAAGATTTTTTTTGTTAAGTTTTTATCAAAATAATGTAAAATATATGAAATATTGAAGGGGGTTGCTTTAGTTTTGGGCCAATACTGTAAGTGGCATAAATAATAATAATTCCTATTTTTTAATGAAAGTAAAAAACGAAACAATATTATGTCTTTTTTAATATACCAGTATTTTAAAAAATGTTCACTAATTAAAGTGTCGACATTCGTAGTCCGAGTTATAATAGCTTCTAGTAATGAGTTCCAAAAATCGTAATAATTTAAAAGTTTAAAGGGACATTATTTTATTAGACACTAAGATTCAACGTAAATGTATTGCACATAATTTTGTAATTAGAATAATCTTTTACGTACTTTTTATCCTTATTTTTATTTTTACGCAAAGATGTGAATAGATGAATTCATAATCAAAATAAAGAAGATTTTAATAATTAAAAAAAAAACCCATACAATCTAAAACCATAAATAATAAAATATTGCGTAGCTTCGTAAATGTAGGCATAAACAATTTTATAGAAAACACCGCACCACAGAAAATTCATTGCCATAATTTTATTCAGTCAGAATACATAAAATCCTCTAGTCGCATGCTTGATGACTTTCGTTCTGTTGAGTATAAACAGAATTTAATTATCTGAGCTTAAAGGAAAAAATCCAAAATGCAAAACAATATGGTTAAATAAATTTTTGATTAAAAGTGGAAGCACCCAATTAAAAAAGTGAAGAATTTCTATGCACAAAATCCATCTAAAAATAAAAAAAGGCAAAGTGAATTTGAAATAAAAAAAAAGAAATATTTATTCCTGAAGTACACAAGCTTAAAGATTCAACTAAGCAGTATTTAAAAATCACGACGCTACCAACTATTCATAATTTATGTATTTTATTTAGCTTTTGCACTTTTTCAAAAATTTAAAGAAAATATGAATTTTATTATTATTTATATTTTATTAAGCAAAAGTAAAAATAGCATTGAAGCTGATTTCGACAATTTTTATGTTGTCAATATTTATTGTTAAGTTATCCGCAAAATTTAAATAACTAATTTTCGAATATAAGAGAAAATGTACCTGATTTTTCAATCTAATATCACTTCGCTTAACATAGATTTTGCTTCTGGTAGCAACCTACAGAAATGTAGAGAATCAACCTCTTGCTAAAATCTTAAAGTGTATTTTTTTTAAAATGTGAATGTGGCTGCTGTTGAATAATATGATATGTCTGAAAATTGATGGAGATGCTTCAGAGATAATTGTGTTTTGGTATTATTTCTAAAATATTCCACCGATATTTGTTTTGTTATCTTTTAATGCAAAGAAGTCCGTAATAAGTTTGAATTTTGTAACATTTCAATTATTTAAAATAAAAACAAAATCAAGGTTGTTGAACTTGCTTTATATTTAATGTATTAATCTTATTGTCCTTTCCAATGAAGTTCTGAAGGGTCTAGATTTCGCCACCACGTTAAAAAAATTTCTTTTGTAGTTTAAACTAATTCCTTTATGTATAACTTATTTTTAAGAAATTTTACAATTTACTAATGCCCGACGCCTTCTCTGAGGTGAGATTAAATAGGTTCTTTCACGTAAATTTACTGTAAAGGACAAAATGGTGAAAAACAAAAACCCTTTCATGCCTATTCGAGTGTTTCGAAATGTTAACGACCGTTTTGGCTCAACTTCATGGTTGAGGTCACAAGTAAAGCGATCTACCCTACTCAGAATCCTCAAGTGCATTAGGCATATACGTACACATCCTTTTGGACAGGTTGTCGAGGATGACTTACCTAAGGTCCTGCATATGCGAATGCAGACAAGTTAGAAATTCGGAGTCTTCTATTGGATTTTCATTTATCAGGGTGGAAATCGAATTGGGTACAGTTAGATTCTGATCACAGGCGAGCTCGTACGGATGTCTAACATGAAGGGCAACTCTTCACTCCAACGAGTAGTGGTGTCCCTTGACATTAAGGCAGCTTTCAGTTGACGGTAAAACCGTTCGATCATCCCGTTTGTCTGCGGATGGTAGGCAGTTAATCTAATACGGTCAAAACTTTGAGGCCTAGCAACTTCGTTGTATAATTTAGATTCGAATTGCGTACCCCGATCAGTTGTGATTCCAAAGGATGCACCGAAGTTGCAATATCAGGAATGGCGTAAGTTTCTGGCGATTTCTTAAATCAGTCTACGATTGTAAGAAACCTACAATATCCAAATGGATGTGTTTGAATTTATTACTTAGCAGCTTAAAAAGACTTCGTGTGTCTCGACCTTTTGGATTTTTGGCAATAGGAGATTAATCAGCTTCTTTCACGTAAATTTACTTCGTGTATTGTATGTGAGGGAAAATTTGGAAATTGTGAGAACAAGTCCACCGAGCTTGTTTAGTGTTTTGGGAATGTTTTCATGTGCAAGCAGGCATTTGTTTATTTTGGGTTTATTTTGCTGAAACAATCGCAGTAGTACTAATTATTGAATTTTTTGAGGGTTGAACGTGTCATTATAGGTGCAAATGGTCCTATCACCAATAAGTTTAAGGATGGTGATTTTTGAGGGCGCGATCGAGAAAAACGAGTCGTCGATCATAAAGACAAGACAAGGTTTGACACGTGATTCTTTTATGTTAAGAGTACCGCCATTAGCAATGCTATGGAGTAGGTTTGAATAGGCTTAGAGAAAAATGTTTATAAAGATTAGGATTATGGAGGGTGCTAGGATAGAGGCATAAGGGGCCGCAGCCGAGATGCCATGAGGATTAGATTCGACACTATTCAATACTTCTTTGATTGAACTGTAATAAACGAAAATCTCGATGAAATTATTAAGAGCTAAGTTAATAGAAATAGCTTGGAGTTAAAGTAACAGAGACGAGTGCCATAACAGTCGAAAGCTTTGGAAATATTTCGAGCAACTAGACCGAATTCGCATGCTTTAGTTAGGATGTTTCCGACAAACTAAAATGTCTCCATCTAATGTATTGTTGAGTTCCAGGTATTCCACAAGCTTTATATTAATTTTTGTCCTTACGGTTGTGGAAAGAATAAAGGCGATTGCTATACCATAATTTTTTTGATTATAACTCAACATTAGCTGTTTTTACAATTGTGTATAAACTCCGTAGAAGTAAAATAGGAAAAACATATATTATCGATTCCGTGGATATCGGAGTTCTTTGAGACATCTATACATTTGCCGAGTTTGGGCAAATACTCCGTCCATTAATGGAAAACTCAGGAGCAAAAATGTCTAGTAAATAAGAATTTGAGGAAAATAAAGATGATAATATGTAAGCATTGAATTCGCTATCTGTTATTATTATAAAGCAGAGGTTGAGCATGTATTAAAATTCTTGCTATTGGAAGCCATTAAGTACCAGACATTTTTACTGGCAACAATAGTCCTTAGAAATTTACTTCTTCGCATGTCAAAGCAATAATTCGTTCGGCGAACGCCTTTATGCTCTACAAGGGACGTCTTTAGTATATATTGCGTTCATTTTTCCGATTAAATCATCTATATTTGGTAGAAAGAATAATATATAAAACGAATACAGAATTGCTAAAAATGAAATAGAATAACAAAACAGGATTGTAACTTTGTTTTATTGTGTTTCATAAGTAAATATTAAAAACCCTGAAATCATTATTGATTAAACCAATAATAATCACCAAACAGATACACATTGTACTTTTTGCAAATAGAGGAAAGCCGAGCACAATATGACTCAAATTCATTTGAATTGTTTGTACAGAAATACCAATTTTAATATAACATATATTAACAATTGCTTCTAGAAGATGTATCACACATTAGAGTATTCTCTTTTAAAAACGATTAACTGCAATTTCTATTAAAATTTATCTATAGTAAACCAATAGTTTTCAGTTACAAAGAAAACGTTGTCTGACAATTATGTGCACTACGACTTGTCGTGATATATAACAACAGATAAAAGCGGATGGATATGGGTCAAATCTCTCGATTGGAACTTAGTGTACAATAATCATTATTACAATGTTACAAGGTACATTGATCGATCGATACTGGTTGATTAATGCAAATTGACAATTATATTACTAATAAATAAAAAATAACTAATGTTAGTAATTTCCGTACTGCTTTTGCTGAATATAAGTGGATAATTTTGTATAAATTAGATAATTTGAGCCAAAATAATGTATTTATTTGTTGTCCCAGTAGATCTAGCAGCATTTCTTCTTTTCAAAAGCAATGAATATAAAACATGGAACAAAAGTTAATTGTATTTATGTAGATATTTGGTTAATATTATATCAATGCATGTTAATTATATTCAGAAATGTATATTCACCGCTATACATTTTGGCCTTAAAATATTAAAAAATAAAAGACATTGAAAATAACCGCTAATACATTTAACTTAAAAAATAATGAGTACAGTTATTGATTTATGCATTTTTTGTTACACCTAATTATTTTTAATAAGTAAAGAACAAAATATATTTAAGAACGAGCTTTCAACAACAATTTTATGGCCGATTAAATAATTAACTGTAAATTCCTATTTAATTTTTAATTAATACCAACAATAGAATAACGTTGACCAATATGCATTTGTGAAGAAAATACCGAATTTTATATACTAAACTAACAAATTTTCAATAAAATTCTATACCAACTGATTTCAAGTAAATACTGGATTGAAAAAAATGTGAAAATGGACATTAAAAAATAGATTCAAGTGATTACATATAAATACTGTGGCCAATAAATTGGACGGGTGTGCAAAATTAATAGCGTAATGCAAAATATACACTTTTGGCATTTTAAATGAATAATTATTATTGTGTACAGGAATATATATAAAAGATATATCAAAATATCCATTCATAAAGCATGCAAAAAATACGACCCACTACACAACTGACTTTATATATATATATCTTGTTTAATATTCAATTTATTAGCGAAATGTGTGCTAAGTGCTAAGACGATAATTTAATCTACCTTTTGATAAATTGAATACAAAGATGGTAAGATGTGATAGCTCCAAGTTTGTTGTGCTGAACTTTTTTCAGTTGTTAAAGTATTCGTAAGACCATTTAAACCACCTGATAATTGTGATACTGATTTTGAAAAGTGATCGCTAACATAACTATTGCGATTGCTCTTGTGTTTGCTATCATAATTGGCTTGAAAACTATATCCTAATATGCTGTTAGAAGCACTTGCAGCAGAGTATTGCCCGTAATAAGCTTTCTTATTAGTCTGTGTAATAATTACAAAACATAAAATAAATAACGTCATTTTACATAGGTTTTAACATTTAGGTGTAACAATTATTTAGTTAAATACCATCTGAAATGAAGTTTGCTGGGTCTATAAATGATTTAAAAGTAAGTCGACGTTTTCAATTTAAAAAAATAAATAATATTCTTGTTATAGTAACTCAACTGTATGAAGACATTCAAATGCAAGTATACCTTATAATATTTTACAGAAGCAAATTTTGAATAGCAACAAAACCTGCTTATTGTTTCATTTTTATTTTCGAATGCTCTCTTCAAATTCGTTAATAATCAATTTTTATTTAACTTCATCTCAGCATTTTTAATGTTCAATGAATCTAGTGCATGTCATGTTATGATTTCATGAATGGTTATGTCGTTTTAATTAAGACACATACTATCTAAAATAAAATACTTAAAACGGAATAATTACCTTACTATTGTATGTGTAATAATTAAATGTTTTTAGGTATGTACCTAAAGACAATATATTACACTGAGGACATAGCTCCAGAGATCTTCTTTGCATTAGTTCTAACAAATAAAGGAAATCTTCGGCTACATAGTGATCCTCTTCAAGGAACAGGAGCAGGCCTAATGTTTTTATTTGTTATTAAAACATATTATTATAATAAATAAATCGTTAAGCAGTCACCTGTATGATATCTTGTTACTTCTAATTGATCAAAAACTCGATTCGCTTTCCACCACCAATGATGTTTGGTTTGTGTAAAGGCTGCTTCCCTATAATGTCCATATAAATCTGGATGGAGGGCATTATTGCATTTTCTAATTATGGCTCTGAAATTGTATTAAATTGTAGATAAGTAGAATATTTTTATAATATTATTAAATAAACAATTAAAATATAATGATTCGGTGACTCGAAATATTATAATCCAATCTACAGAAATTCACTTTTTTATATACATATATTACATCTCAGACAGAATCCCTAATTGTGCTGCCAAAAATTATGGCATTTTTAATTATGTTATAAAGTGTAGTGTGTCTAACAGCAAGAATAAGTATAAAGAAAGTATAGAGAGAAGAATTAAACCAGGGCTGGTAACTAGAACGCCTTACCCTTTCGCTTCCGATATATTTGAAGCAACAAACGGTGGACGTATCAATTGGGTTGTATGCGAATTGAAAATATTTTACATTTAATCATTTTATTAATACTCACTGATCTTTTTTAATATCTCTCGGACAATCACCAGGATCAACACCGGGAAATTCATATGGATGAGTTTGTATTGAATACGGATAAAAGACCTGCAATGAAAAATTAATTGAATATATTTTTTTTCAATTTTATACTTTTATTTATTACTTACTTGCATAACTTTGCAAAAATCTATGGATTGCACAAGATCATTTATGTCTTCATCATAATAATCATGGGAAAATACTAATAATGTTCTTGAAATATCTCTTGCTTGTGCCAGACTGACAATCAAATGCCGAAGGTAAGTTATTCTGGTATGTACCTAAAATAAATATATCACATATATGAAATTGTTATGTAATATAAAATTTTGTAATTTAGACTATAGTTTAATAACTAAAACAATTCCATTTATTTTATCAATTTAATGAATGTTCTGTGTAAAAGCAGCAGCATAGTTCGCTGTCGGATGATGGTACAGTTATTTTTATTCCATGGAACGCAAATGCCAACGCTTTCAGATACCTGATCATTTCCGCTAGATTTCTGAACATTGACAAAATAAATAAAGAGCTAAATATGATAGGTAAGTAGATAAATTCTGTTGCCTCGGCAGCATTATTACCGAAAATGACTGAACAGAAGAAGAAGTCAACATGCCTGTTTCGCATACGGAGATCAACGGAGATCTCAACTAACACCAAATTGCGGCTCTTCAACTCCAACGTTAAGGTAGTTCTTTCGTATGGTTGGAAACATCGAAAGTCACCCAATTCATCACAAAGCGCATTCAAATTTTCGTCAACAAATGCTTACGTCATACCCTAAAAATCCGCTGGCAAGATAGAATTATAAATGAAGAAAGTGCTGTCCAAGAAAGGATAGATGAAGAAACCGAAAGAAATGGAATTGGATTGGCCACACCTTGCGACGCGAAAACGAGAATCCAGCCAAACCGGCCCTTGAATTGAATCCGCAAGGAACCTGCCATTTTGGAAGACCTAGAACAACGTGCAGGTCACCCTAATTAGCAGAGGCCGCAATAACTGGGAGATCCTGGGCTGATCTGAGAACTTTCGTACAAAACATAGCCCGTTGGAGGGCAACTTTTTCCGCCCTATATCCCACGAGGAATTAAAGGGGCATAAGTAAGTATGTACATATAAGTAAATATGAAACTTGCTATAATTTCAGATCTTCAAATACGAAGCAACGATAGAAAATTTGAGAGAGAATATACGTAAATAATAATACCACTAGTGTCACTAGCATTTTAACATTATCACCATATTTCTGCAGAGGAAACGACATTCTCTCAACCTATAAACTCGTCCTAGTCAAACTCAAAAGGTCACCACTAAACCATCACCGGGACTAAAAAAAGAAACAAAACAGCAAGATCTTGAAGTAAGAGGAAAGATGATAGACCTCAAGGGGAACTTAAGACGAAGATTAACTCAAGACAAATAAAATTGTACAAGTAAATGGCAACAGAGGCGAAGCAAACGATATTAGACAACTTTATACAATTATTAAGAATAATAGCTATTAAAAAGAAAGCTTTAATAATGATGGAAGAATGACAGATCCTGAGATTGGTGAAACACATACTACACAAACAACTTGGTGATCCGCGCCAAACCAAATCAGCAAAGTTCAACCGCGCAGAATAGTAACCGAATGTGATACAAATTCTTCGACAGCAAAAGACAATCAGGCTGCGTCAAATAACAATACCAACTTTGGCACGAGAAACTTTGAAAGTAGAAAAAATGAGAGCAGCTAGCAAGCTGAAAAAACTTAAAGCTTCCGGTGAAGACGAAGACGACATTTGAACAGAACTGTTAAAATTTGAGTCCAAGTTTTTAGCAGAAATTCTAGATCTTTTTTCCGAACTTTTTGCGACGAACACCATACCCTCAAAGAATGGAATAACAGGATCTTTGTAAAAATGGACACCTTATTCACTGTACAAGAATATATATAGCTCAAATTCTGTTGGATTGGAGAGCCTTTGCATACGAAGAACCTACTGACGCAACAGAGTTACGTGGAATAAAAAACATACATCACACAATTTAACAGAAGCCAATCAAATGGAATACGACCAGTACTGTATTACGACTATGATAACGAGACTTGGACATAGAGGAACAAGTCAACGGGTTTGAGAGAAAAGTTCTTAGGTGCATAATATACCCAACGAGAGATTATTGAATATGGGGAAGGAGATGCAACAGGAAGTTGTATGAAATATTTGACGACCCAGAACGCTCAACATTTATAAACATTAATAGACCAAGACTAGCCAGCAACGTAATCAGGATGGAGGACAACCGTATACCAAAACGGCTCATGGCAGCAGAAATTTCTGGAAATAGACTAGTAGGCAGACCAAGGAGTAGTTGGATAGAGTCTGTGACGGCTGACAACATCCTCCTGCTTCAACATGCTCAACATCCGGAACTGGAGACATGCGGCAAGGGACCGTCAAGCTTGGATAAATGCCCTAGAGGATGCCAAGGCTCAATTTGGGCTGTAGCGCCATTGGATGGATTGTTATTGAATTTTGTCCTTGGCGAAATAATGAAAGAAGCACTTTGGGATTCAGTCGCTGGAAACCAGAACAGACAGAAATATGACAACTTTTGCTACACTAATGATGTCTGCTTACTTTGAACCAGACATACAGATATGATGCAAAAGCAAAACACAAAAACGACATGCTGCTAAAGTAAGTTTAAATCGAAATTCGAAATACTAAAGGCCCAATTACAATGAACGGATGAGATCGGAACAGAATCGGATTGATCTGTCAAAATGGTTTTCCGAGCACGCGTTTTCCATTTGAGCGATTACAATGAACGGATACAAGCGCATTTGATCGGATCTGGGCGGATTCGTTTTCGTTTGTTTAGAAATCGGCGGATTGGGCTGTCAGAATTTTTGTAAACAAGTCAAGTTAAATTTTGTTTTCTTTTTTTTATAATTTAAAAAATATTTTCTGATGAATAATTTAATAGGAGAAGTGAAAGAATACGATTTATTATATAATAAGGCGATAAGTGGGTATAAAATTACACAAAACACTTTGACGTTTAAACGCGGATAGATCCGTTCATTGTAATCAGTGCAGTTTCCTATCCGCTCCGGTGCGTTTCTTTGACATTTCAATCCGCGTACATCCGTCAAATCACTGATTTGTAATCCCCAAGGACAGAAAGAAAGGACGGCAACGAGTGACATGGAGGAAAATACTCAAAGATAAAAGAAATCAATAACACGTGGAGTGAAATGAAGGCGACATCCCAAAAATGTTTGATGGTCTGATTTGCTCGAGACTGCTTACACGCGGAATTAGGTTAATATAAATATTATATATTAATACATGAATTCGACAGTCCAGAGAAGCAAAAGTATATGAAACGCCACATTTTTAATAAAATTAATATTGCATTGTATTATTGCTATAAATATAATTAATAAAATTGATTGAAAAGATAAAAAAATTATACAGTACCTGTACCACTATTATCACAGAATCATTTTGAAGGGGACCAAATATATCTTCATTTAAAACCATTTGAAGTTCATTATATTTGGCAATCATTTTCTTTATTTCACTAATATTTGGTGGGTGATATAATTCTACAAATCCACTTTGTGTTCCATTATGTACTAAAATTACAATATTTTAATATAATTAATATTATTATATTATTTTAAATTATTATACCAAATGTTTGATTTCTCGTTTTCGTTGTCAAAAACTTGTGAAATACCGATGGCACCATGGATAAAATAGCAGCATTCGAGTCATTTGTTATATCAGCTAACGATGATTCTCTGATGTCACCTTAAATTTGAAATCAAATATTATATAATAATTAGATGAAAATATTTGAAAAAATTAAACTTACTATAATTAAAAACATGAAATTGCAGTATTATGAAGAGAACTAGAAAGAGTATAAGTGTTGTCCGTATACATAACGTATTTTTTCTTCGAGACATTGCCCCTGTATTGGGCAACGGGATTGGTATCCTCCTCCCTGTGGAAATTACAAATAGTATTAATGAAATTTCATGATTGAGCTTAAATATATTATAAGATAATATAATCTTTTGTACTATTAGTCTGTCATGTCATTCAGGATAGTTTCAGGATAGTCCAGTAAGGAGTTAGTTAAGATATAGCGATGAATCTTATGTTTGAACTCTTGTTTGTAATGAGAACTAGAAAATATTCTGTGAGGTTGTTCTAACCGTAGTAATGAATGAATTCTTTTATTGCAGAGAGTGCGAACAATTTAGCCAATTGAGCTAGAATGGTGTTTAGGAATTATTGCGCGGGCAGGGCAGGTAGTTCTTTATATGATAGTTCTTCTGTGGAGTAAATGATGCCATGAAGGAAAAATGGTAAACATTTTCATTGAGATAAGACATTGATTTGGAAGTGTTGAAGTCAACACAATTCTTGTAGCCAAATTCAAAATATATTCCCTGCTTTGTCATCAGTAAAGCAGTAATGTAATGAATTATATTAACCAAAAAATTTGTTTGGTGTTTCATTTAAAAATGTTTTTAGCAGTTTTTAGCGTTTTTATATTCTTTCTGCTAAATTCAAACGTGTTAATAGTAATTTTTGTGGATATGTGGAAGTCAGTTTTAAAATTATTAGACAGTCCAGTGTACGAGAACATTACCAAGGTTGCACAAACGTGAAAGATATTAAATGAATTCAAAATACGATTTATATCCGCTTAGTTATGCTATTGGGATAACGTTTAGGATTCACACAAATTATACGAAATATAAGTTAACTTACCTCGCATTGCTTTTATTTAAAGAAGATATACTTCGCACTCGTTAGAAGTAAGTGCTCGGTTAGTTTTCTCATGGTGCTTCACGATAATTGAGATATCTGTGTTATAAATGCAAAAAGAAACAATTATATATTAGGCAATAAAAAAAAAAGTTTTATTATTAGTAATTTTTATTTATGGAAATTTTTATTAATTGCTAAATAAGCTGGAAGCTAATAGCGGACATACATATATTTGCTTTCTATAATGGGGACAGATCAGATAACTTCCCATTGTCTTCAATTGCCATCTACCTTAAATATGCCATTGTTCCCAAAAATCTCTCTATAAACAGAACAAATTGGGACAGATGATATACAATAGAATCACAATGACAAAAAAAAATATTAAAAAATTATTGTTTAGAATACATTTTGTATCTGTGCAGCGAATTTCTTCAAACATTTTTCCGCAATATATAATAACAATAGATAAAATTGTTATACTGAGTGTTCCGTGGCAGATTTATGATTTAGTACAGGCAAAATAGCAGTGGGCCCATCTCGAAATAGGGGGTTGGTAGGGGGGGAGGTGGGTAAAAAAGGGGTATTAAAATAACGAACAGGATATGTAAATTGAAATATGTATATCATAAGTATATAGAAATACCGTCACTTTTTCAACAACAGGTGACTACGAGAATACGAAAATTGGTTTGTCACATTTTTCAATGGGCGACGTGACTATGGGAATAGGGGAGGTTGAAGTAAAATATTAAATCTAAATTCCACTTAAAAAATTTTCGACGGCATTAATATTTTCGATCGAACATGTTTTTTATTACACTTTATACAATGGAAAAACTTCGACATTTGTCTTTTATGTACTTTATATCACTCGATATCGAAAAACCGAAACTCGATTATAAAAGGATCTCGTATTAATTTACTAACTTTTTGTAAAAGTTTCTAATTTCACAGTATATGATTAAAAAAATTGTTTAATTTAATTCACTAAAAGATAAATGCAAAAATTGGACGCTAGATATTAAGTTAATCGCAGCACGATCACCACATGAATAAAGCAGAAACATTTAATTAATTAATTGTCGAGTTTTTCCCGCATCTGGAATTAAAAAGTTATTTTTATATTTAGTATTACATGTTTATTTTTCTTGTTATTGTTCAATTTATATTATTTATCAGACTGGGGTATGATTCAATGATTTAAGAGGCATCTGCAACAAAGTACAGTAGACAGTAGAACTTTTTATTTTATAGTATGTTGTTTTTTGCCTAAAGAATTCTAAATCTGATTTAATCTACATCAAAAAAAAAAACCAAAATAAAATTTCTATTACACACAATTTTTCCATTCTAATAATGAAACAGCTTCAGAAAACTAAACTGAACTTCACCTCTGACGACCGATAACTGAAAAGGAGAAATTGTTCATATCTCAAATAAAATCCTCTAAAATAAAAATGTCAAGAACATTAAAAACGAAAATAATAGTTTTTTTTTTCATATTTAAATTTATCTGTAATAAACGTCAACTGTAATATGTCTGTTACAGCATTGCACCTGAGTACATAATACATAAAGACAAAACACTTATCTTGAACTAATTAAAGGTTAAAAACTTTTAACCAAAGAAAATATTAATAAAACAATAGCACCACTCTTAAGCCGACAAAAAACATTATTTATTACAACAAATAATGGCACAGACGCATGGAAAATTTCTATATTAATTAAAATCTTATTATTAATGCGGTTTTAATAAACAGGTCAGTCAAGAGACTGTAATGAAAATTTCATTATTTTTTTTTGTTACAGAAGTGCCGGCCGAGGTGGAAGGGCTATAGTGTAAATAAACCATTTAACACTCAGATGATGGCGTGCATTGCTGGTAGCACTTTGGTAGCAAATTTTATATGTGAAATCAAAAGGCTTATTAAGAGGTTGTGAAGTGCAAACATTGTTAAAGTCGTGAATTATGTAAAGCGATTTATAATTGTTTACGTTCATCCAGTCATTAAACAGAAATATCCAGATACAATGAAAATGTATGTCGCTCCGATATGTAGAATTAGCCATGAGTAACGTTCTTCTTGTAATGAATATTAAAAACGAACTTAAAGATTTGTTCGACAGATTTCCAGCTCAAATAATTTTGTGGTACCGCTTAATTTGGCCTCAAGTTTTTCCTTTCGGGCCATGTTTTTTGAGACTACTTTTCTGCTACCTTAGAACTTTCAGCTTGGAGCTTATTTGGCTAACTAACCATTTACATTTTCTCTTTGATTTTTGTTTATCTCCTTTCTCCTTATATCTAGCGACAAACCGAAAACTTTCATTTTTTAATGGTTTTTGGCCAAAACATTCCCACTATATTCTTCAAGCAGCTTGTTACTTGTTGGTTATGGGTTAAATCTCTGATGATTTTACACATGTAGCCGTAATAAGGCATTTCGCCGGCTTCCGCCGGTTCAGGTCATGACCTAGCGGACGGTACTTCTCCTTGTTCATCTGATAGTCTAGTATTGCCAGCGTCACAGCCACACAGGTTAGCGAGATTTATTTTTTTCAGGAGGCTTAACACTCCGGTCACCCCCGACGGTTGCGTGTCTGGCTCAGCCGGATGATATTGGGGATATTGATATTGCGAAACCGAAGCACTGTTAAAGACAATTTCGTGCTTCGTGCGACTTTCCTCTCTTTAGTGGCATTCCTACAACATTCAGGAGTTCGAATGCAAGGTCTATCAACTCCTCCTTTAATGCTCTTCAGACTCTTATTAATCTATACTGTCCTCTATTCCGTCCTTCAAACTGAGCTTACAACTAGACATTGCACAATGACTAGTACGACATGACCGACTGGTAGTACAAAGGATGAACCCTAAGCTTGGACCTCTATACAAAAAAAGATGGACTTTCGTTTAAAATCTCAACGCTCCTGGCCTCCAGATATATCTCAATTTGGAAAATGTTGTTTTTGGTTTTGCAAACCTCGCCCAAATACCTCTGAGGTACCCCGTCCTCAGCTACAATGCCTAAAGTAGCAAGGCCCACACACTCATACACAGCACATTAGCGCGGTTTTGATACCACTCATTCTCCTGACCATTGGGCTTGTTAGAGTTTTTAGATTCATTTTGTAGCATTCAAGAACTGTGTCCAATTCGTTAGATGCACTATTGCTAGACCCCAAGCTCGTTCAGTACGTAGGTGCCAATGAACTGTGCGTAACCCTGGCTAATGCCGGACAATTGCACACGAACTGCACAATAGTTTCTTTATCATTTGAATCCTTGCAGCTACGGAATGATGTTGGTAATGGGATGCCCATTCTTGATGCATGTTCTCCTATTGACCAGTGTCCCATATACACAGCTAATGGAGTCTATACAAGGAGAATAAATTCCGTGTTTGATGAATAAGACTAATTTAATTTTGAACAAATCGTCGAAATGGGGCAAATTCAGCTAACTTCAATTGGGGCACATCGGACAAAGATGACATCAGTGGCCAAAAATGAAGTAGTAATTTAGTTTCTTCTGCGGAACCACTTCTTGTCATTTTTCCCATAAGAGTTTATACTCCTCGTCTCCATGACACAGCTATAGCTATGGCTAAGTTCGTGCGGGATAGCTTTAGGAGGTTATCAGTTTTGTTTTTGTTGTAGGACGGCCATGTTTTCTTGGCCGTGCTGTATATTGTTAATCCTTTCCATCTTGCATTGGCCTGGGATAAGAAGTGTAGGTGAATATGTTTTTTAACAGTATTGTTAGGGGAGTCTTACTCTTCCGCATGAATAGGCATCCGTATACGCACCCTCCCTTGCTAATTCGTCAGCTTTCTCGATCCCTTGTAAATTCCTATGGAATTAAACCCATAGTAGGGTGATGTTTACATTTCTGCTTATGCGTTCAAGGTCATCTGAACATGTACTGTGTTTCCATGCAGAGTTTATCCTGAGTTTACTCAGATTAAGCGCCCATGGAAACGGGATTGAGTAAAGTGTCGTTAAATCCAAGTAAACTCAACGAAGCCAGTCCGATTAAGCCGGGTTTTGCATTTGTGTGTGTTTGAGTATCGTTTATTGCACATATACCAACGGCGAGGCAATGTAAAATTAAGTATCTGTCACTTTAACCCAGAACCGTCAAGGAAACAGCATCGAGTGATCTTGAGAGAAAAAGCTTTCTGTTTACTTAACGAAAACTCTACCCTGGCTCATGGAAACACAGTAATGATGAGATCAAGGTGGAGTTGAGAGCTAAGATGGCAGCTTGGCTGTCAGTTACCAAAGTCTAGAAATAACAAGTCTTTCATATTCATACAAAATTTTCACCAGGTTATTTGTGTGCATGCTTATATGAACATCACTTCTGAGCACAACTCAACGCATACATCGCGAACTCGGCGAGACAAAGCTAGATTCTCTCTCTTCGATAAAGTGGGTGCCTTCCATTTAGACACAGAAAGGCAATTGTGTCCGACACAGCGTGTCGCTCTGTGTCGTTCTGTGTAAGCCCAAATGGAACATATAAGTTCGCGAAAAATCCGCCACGGCGCACTTTCCTCGTTTTTATTTTTGTTTGCATAGTAAATCGTAAATTTTATGTTGATAATTTCTTTAAATTAATTACCCGACGTCTTATAAATGCTGGCAATCTTAAAAATGAAACAATATTGTTGTAATTATAAATTAACGATCACATTTCAATTGGCGAGGGTTGGTAGCATTGTCTTAGTTGTGTCCGGCTGTGTCATAACCTTCTATATAGAAAGCCATGAACAGCAGTTGTGTATGTGTTAGTCGGTGGGCCGGGTGCCATATTCGTTTCCTATCAAATTATATGGAAAAGTGGATGTGAGAATTGTTTTTTTGTGTCTTTAATGAAATAATTATATAAAAAGAATGTTATTAACTCAATATGCATGAAAACAATTAAATTAAAACGTTGTCATAGAAGTGATATCTAAAAATTATGATATTTAGTGCAATTTTAGTGTTTTTTTAGTGTCTCACAGTGGGCCTTATTAAAAAAAAAGAAACTACATATTATATTCATGTAAACCTCATGTGATTTGATTAAAAAAATTAAAAAACATTGAGTGATTAAGTGTGTTAATTGTAAAGGTGGCCACTTTGTTTACATTCGCGGTGGTTTTTTCGTGCTTCATTAAGATAAAAATGTTCATGTTGCGGTGGTAATTATTAAAAATATAAGTGCTGAAAAATGTGAAAGAAAGTGCTAAAGTTATTGTTTTGATTGCCTTCTTTCACATTTTTCAGCACTTATATTTTTGGTAATTACACCACAATGTAGATATTAATCACTTAAAAATCACTGGTAATTCGATTACCACCGCACAACATGAAAAACTCAACAATTTTCCTAATGAAACACGACAAAACCATCGCGAATGTAAACAAAGTGGCCACATTTACAATTAACACACTTAATCACTCAATGTTTTTTAATTTTTTTAATCAAATCACATGAGGTTTACATGAATATAATATGTAGTTTCTTTTTTTGTAATAAGGCCCACTGTGAGACACTAAATAAAACACTAATACACACTAAACTAAACACTAAATAAACACTAAAATTCATAATTTTTAGGTATCACTTCTATGACAACGTTTTAATTTAATTGTTTGAGTTAATAACTTTCTTTTTATATAATTATTTCACTAAAGAAAAACAAACAATTCTCACATCCACTTTTCCATACAATTTGATAGGAAACGAATATGGCACCCGGACCACCGAATTGCTTACATGTATGTGCGAGGATAGCATGTTCATGGCTTTCTATATAGAAGGTTATGGCTGTGTCGTTGATGGAACACTTCTGTGTCGGACACAGTGTAACACTGTGTCTCTCTGTGTCTAAATGGAAGGCACCCAGTATGCAGAACAGAAAATGAAGAAAAATTAAATCAGCTGTTTTTTTTCATAAATCGCAAATTTGCACCAATACATCAAGTTTAACTCCATATAAAATCATAAAATCTTCACCAGGATAGTTGTGTGTGAGCGTGTATAAAAATGTTGCATTCCCTCTCTGATAGCATGACATCGTCATTTGAAGAATTTGTGCATATAACTGTTCGCCTTTCACTTATTGGGCATATTCACACAGTGCACATTCATGGCGCCTAAAACCGGTTTTATAGATGAGAGAGGGAAGGGGGCGGAAGAACTTAACGAAACATTTTTCACGCAAAAGCAAACGCGTGAAAACTGGCACACATATAAAAAGTTATTTCTATCTCCTGCATTCTTTAGCTCTGTTTTTCTCTAACAAGTAAATTTCATCTGCAATACATTTAAAGGTTCCTGTATAGCATTCAAATTTACTACGCTCATTTACGCCCCGTCTGAGTTGCTAGGAGTTGAATAAAACCGGTTTTACTCACCACAATTATGGCAGCGTGTGAATATGCCCATTAACCATATGAAGATGAAAGGCTTGTTAATTTCTAGACTTTTTCAGTTACCACCGGCATGTTCTCTCGTGTAGAATTGTCTTCTCTCGCTAGTTGACACGCCTTCCAAATTGCCAGTATTTCTGCTTGGAAGACACTGGATCCGTCCGATACTGAGTTTCCATGCAGAGTTTACCCTGAGTTTACTCAGATTAAGCGCCCATGTACTGAGTTTCCATGCAGAGTTTACCAGCCAGCCCGGTTAAGCCGAGTTTTGCATATGTGTGTGTTTCAGTATCCTTTACTGCACATATACTAAGGGCGACATAATGTAAAATTATTTATCTGTCAGTTCAACCCAGAGCTGCCATGGAAACGGCATCGAGTGATCTTGAGAGAAAAAGCTTTCTGTCTACTTAACGAAAACTCGACCCTGGCTCATGGAAACACAGTACGGGAGCCAGAATTTTTTGGCTACCTTGCAGAGAAGACCCCAGCATCCACTCCACAGTTCATCTTTGTGTAGATTATCGGTGTCCATATATGCTAACACGTGTCCCCTCATCCACTCCCGTCTTGATTCAATTTAGAGGATTTTTTTATTATAGGAAAAATGAGAATTTTGTTCAATACTTATTTTTATATAATTAAAAAGTATGTCGAAAATGGTGCTTTTAAAATAAACTGACAAAAAATCAAAAGGCAGAAAAATAACTCAACAGAATAAATGAAATCGGCTGATTAAAAACATAACAACTGACGACCTTGAAACACTTGAAATGTTATCTATAAAATAATATCATCCACTTCATTGATCCCTAATAAAGCCTTAAACTAATAAATCGTCTCAAGTGGATTGATTATACTTTGCAAACTCTGACTTTAATATCGATTTGTGGAGAATACACAAAAACTAGAGTACTTCTATTCTGATATGATGCTATCACGTTTCCAGCCACGAATGCTTTGATCGGAAACAACCTACATTAAAATATGTATAATATGTTTTAATTAGCGAATTTTCTTGCGAAATTAAGATTAAACACGAAATAGTAAACATGGTGGGCAGATCAAAAACTAAATATTTTTATCAATTCAACAATGTAATGCAAAAAGTTTACACTCAGAAATTATTTAACTATTAATGGTTGCAAATTAATTATAAACTCAATCTGAAAGTTGTAAGGCGTTGATAAAATGTCCTGAATTGCATTAGTTTCAAATCATTGTTTTTAGTTAGAAATTCGATTTAACTTATGTTAATATAAACTAGAAAAGTAAAGAAAAAAATCGTCTCTTAATTTATTTAGCCTTTTCTGGAATAAATGATTTTATCGTGGATTAATACATTCCATTCGTACACATATTAATTAATTTAATGATAAACAAGGAAACATGGGTATCGCTGGATGGTAGAGCGAAAAATCAGATAGGTCACGTGGCCGTCAGCCGCAGATGGAGAACTATTGTGGAGGATATCAGGAGCTTTAGGGTGCAGACATTGGAAGTTACCACCATTTTGTAGTAGCAACTATTCGCCTTAAAATCGCCGCAATCACAAACGTAAAACGAGATCATAATGCCGGATCCACACGTTTGTCAAGGCTTGGCAAGCATTCGCAAATTGAAAAAGCTTTTTTAAAACGTGTGGACGCATCACAAACGCTTGTCGCAAACTTCCTTTGCAAGCGCTCGCACGTTTGCTTTGGTTTGCCGAGAATCCACACTCGACCGGATAGGCCACAAGCGTCGGCAAGCTTACACAAGCCAAGCCAAACGCCTTATCCACACGTTTGAATTTGCGAATGCTTGCCAAGCCTTGACAAACGTGTGGATCCGGCATAAAACGTAGACAGTTTCACGTAGTTCGTCTACGCGACAGCATCAAAAGGCGAGAATTTCCTGGGAATCTGCAACAAAGCTTGAACCAGCAAACCGTTTCTGACGAACCAAATATTGAAGAGCTGTGAATGAAGCACAACAAAGGACGCTTTATTGGAAGCAGCGGAAACGAACATCGGTTATGTCCAAAGAAACGGGCAACACCTGGATCTTGGACACAACCTGTCAAAAAATAGAACGCAAGAAGAAAAAGTGGCAAATTATTTTTTTTCAGCTTATTACCTTTCATTCCGAGGTGAAACTCTATTTTGACTGGACTAACAGATGACGAAATCAGCGAAGGAAATGGAATTGGATTGGCCACGTCTTGCGACGTGAAAACGAGAATCCAAGCAAACAGACCCTTGACAAGAATCCGAAAGGAAGCCGTGGAGTTGGAAGTCCCAGAACAACAGCGAGGAGAACTAACTTAGCAAAGATAGTAACCACTGCAAGATCCTGGGCGGAGCGGAGAGCTGTCGCACAAAACAGAGTCCACTGGAGGGAAACTGTTTCCGCCGCATTTCCCACGAGGGATTGAAGGAGAAAGATGAAGATATTAAATAATCACCAAACCAATTTGTCTTACAAATCCTTACATATATTATCCTTACATATATTAAAATTTTCAGAATTCATCTAATTTATCTAGAATACAAATTGTGCTCACCCCTAATGATGCGTCACTCAATTTAAACACTGGCACTGCGATTCAACATACAAAAATAACATTGTTTTTATATATAACAGCAAAAACTTTCCGCATGAATTTACTTTGATTTATAATCGATTAAGTAATAACCACCGATTATCTCTAACAAACTTCTTGACATAATTCTCAAGAAGAATATAAAGAACAAATCCTTGCGTAGCACTGAATTACAGGTCTTTCATTTTGAAAAGGTTAAGCATTACATATTCACCCATTGTGAGTACCACCATGAAAGATTAAAAGCTTTTTATACAGGCTTAAGTACAAGATAAGAACAAGGACATTACAACTTGATGAATATGAGTCATTTCAAATCGTACAACAATCTTACATTGTACTTATTAACAATGCAGCAAAGCAATTTTTTTCAAGTACTTTATTTCATTAGGGGAAACTCATATTAGCGTTAGTTTTCTCCACACACACAAATCTTAATAATCATTCTGATCGATATTTAGGGGCGTAATATATCAATTAAAGTGAAAATAATTGTAAAAACATAATTTTGATAAGTTAAAATGTACTAAAAATGGATAAATGCAAGACTTGATGATCGCTTTGGCCCCTAGTGCGGTTCTCGTGAAACAGTCGAACGAATGTTCGATCGAAAAAGTGGTAGTCGCATTCTCGATTGTAGTGAACCGAGTCGATTGCAGTCGAGAATGCGACTACCACTTTTTCGATCGAACATTCGTTCGACTGTTTGACGAGAACCGCACTAGGGGCCTTTTTTTACAATACTCTCCATTACAATCGATTCACTTTTGCACTTTATAAATGCGACATATGCCTATATTCTTTAATCAGGTCCTTTCCAAGTCGCGAGACTTTTAAAAAGTCCTTATCGTTCTTCATGAATACACCCGACTTTTCTAAAGCACCCCGACAGTTGCCCGCGCTGTTTTGTTGCAGAGACAAAATTCTATAGAAGCCTTTAGAAAAAAGCCTCTGCGAACAAAAGTCCTTGTCGTGTGGACCGACTATAAGCAAATAGACAATCAGTTCAAAACCTTCGAAAGGAAAATGTTAAGACGAATATTTGAGTTGATTAGCCAAAAAGAATGCAGCAATTGATTAAACGAAGAGCTTTAAGAAAGTAGTATGACGAAATTATAGTTACACACATAAAACACTGCAGCCAACGAGGACTCGGACATGTTGTACGATCTTCTAAAGGCAGAGTGCTAGCAAATTTTACAATGGTAAACCAACAAGAAAAAGAAGCGCACGACAACCAAGAAATGGGTGGACGGATATTCGACGCTATCATCATTATCATGAGTTCCACATGCTCTTGTTGGCCTTGGCTTCTCCAGCGTTCGCCTCTATGATTGTCAATCTCTGGCCCGCCTTTTCCTGTCTCTTATTCCTAATTGCCTTATGTCTTCCTCGACGTCATCTATGTATCTTTTCTTCTCGTTTATTTCCCAACCGATTTTTTTTTGGGACTTGCTCGAGCGCTACAAAAGTCCCTTTTATGCATTCAAGTGATCTTCCAAAGATAGCAATATCTTCGGCAAATTCTAATTCTTGCACTAACCTATCAAAAATAAACCCTGATGTATTAATTGAAGCATCTCTACTGTTGTTTCTATTGAATAACAAGCAGGAGAGTACGACATCTGGCCGTAATCCTCTACTTGTTCTGAGCGGGGAGGAGGCTTATTCACCATCTTTTCTTACTGTACACTGTGCATCGAAATTTTCGTCATTCTACTAGGTGTTTAGGTTGCTCCATAGCATCAAATAACTTATTACAGTTCACACTATCGTCAGCATATTGTAGTCGATGAATCACATATGGATGTTTATGTTAAATTTAACAGCTTTTTCAAGAGTTAGGGTAGGTTAGATTTAGGGCTGCCTCCAGTGCGACCGGAGGCTTAAATAGCGCTTTAGCTTGTCGTTGTTTTGACATACCTCGTGTACCTAGATTCAGTGGTTGTTTGGTCGGCTGTGACGGAATTTAGGAAGCTTATCAGTGATCTGATCTCCAGTCTGGAGATATCTATTGTCTTCCAGAACTAACTGCCTAGTGTGCTCTGCCGGGCTTTAGCTAAAACCGGGCATTTATTCATGAAATGAACAAGTGTTTCCCTGTCGTTCGTCTTTCCGCAGTTACGGAAACAGACGTTGCACGCGATGCGCAGCTTGACTGCGAGGTCTCCTATGGGCCAATGTCCCGTGATTCTGGAAATATTTCGTCGGGTTATGTTTAGGAGGCCCATTTTTATTTCTTTGTTCTAAGTGAGCCAAATTGCTCGTTTCTAGGGTTTCTCTGTCCATCTGATGGCGCTACAGCCCAAATCGAGCCTTGGCCTCCTCTAGGGCATTTCTCCATGTTTGGCGGTCCCTTGCAGCATGTCTCCAGTTCCGGATGTTCAGCATTCTCCCTGCGCCAGCCGTCACAGAGTCTATCTATCTCCTCCTGGGTCTAGCTACTGGCCTATTTCCCGAAATTTCTGATATCATAAGCCGTTCTGGGATGCGATTGTCCTCCATTCTGACTACGTGACCGGCTAGTCTTAGTCTGTTAATTTTTATTAATGTTGAGAGTTCTGGGTCGTCAAAAATTTCATACAACTCGCTGTTGTATCTCTTCTCCATATTCCATCCTCTCTGGTTGGGCCTATCATGCACCTGAGGACTTATCTCTCAAACCTGTTGACTCGTTCCTCTATGTCCTGGGTCATAGTCCAAGTCTCGCTGCCAAAGCAAAGTACTGGTCGTATTACTGTTTGTAGAGTGAGAGTTTCGTTTTTCTATGCACAAATCTGGAGTGTAGTATTTTTTTGGGGATCAAAGGCTTTTTCTTCGTTCCTTTTTGTGATTGTAAACCCAAGGTAGACTGTTTTATCGATTACTTCTAGGTTATGTTCGTCGATAATTATATTTCTCCGCATTCTAGGGCTTGGCCTGATAAGGTGGTTACACACTAGCAGATTTATTGGCCGATCCAAGCGATTTATATCGACTAATAAATCCGTGTATTTATCGGCAGGTAATAATCAACGATAAATTGAGGTTTCTCCACTAACGTTGAAACGATGTATCTGTGAAAAATTAATTGGGACGAGAAATTGGAGTGTGTGTAGAAATGTAAGTGATATGCCTCTCGATTTTTAAGAAATCAGGAGATAAATTGGTCATATTTGATCGTTTGGAATTTTTGAAAGATTAGAGCGATTTTCTTGCGATTTTACCAAACTTTAAAAAAAATAAATCAGTAGTGATGAAACGAGCGAGAAATTACAGAACAGCGAAGAAACTTGTGAAGTATTGTACTAAAAAAAGGATACGTAAATAGCCTTGGTGCAAAACAGAGTCCGCTGGAGAGCAACTGTTTCCGCTCTATGTCCCACGAAGGATTAAAGGATCGCAATTAGATAGTAGTTAGTTCTCTGCGGTAAGACTTATGGGGTGCGACAGCGAGGGAGACCCAACCTCCGCTGGAAGGATGGCGTAGACCAGGACGCTCAGAGAATAGGGATGCCAAACTGGATGACATCGGCTCAGAATCGGGACCGGTAGAGAGAACAGTTGCGAGAGGCCAGGACCAGATCCCGGTTGTAGAGCCGTTAAAGAAGAAGAAGTTAGCTGATGTTGTTAAAAGCACCTTCTATATCTAGGAAGGCTGCCAGGGTAAACTGTTTGTATTCTAGGGAGTATTCCACGGTGCGCGTTACTTCGTGAAGATCAGTGTCCACCGATCTGCCTTTACAATATGCATGCTGAGATATAGGCATCGGAACCTCTTTTATGGAGTCACGGAGGTACATATATGTCTAGTATGCGTTCTAGGGTCTTTAGGATAAAAGATGACAAGCTTATTGGCCTGTAGTCTCTAGCCACTTCGTGCCCGCGTCTGCGATCTTCGAGGTGAAAATCACTTTGACCCTCCTCCAGGAGTGGTACAGGTACCTGTAGTGTAAACAAAACCTGTAAATTAAGACAAGCCATGGGCCAATAATGTCATGCTTCTTTTGGAGCATAATTGTCATTATGTTGTCCATGCCTGAAGACTGGTACGGGGAGAAACTATGCACCGCTCATCGCACCTTTTCCAGAGGCTCGGTGCTCCTGTTGGGGGCGACTTTTTGACAGCCGGGAAAGTGAGTTTTTAGGAGAAGTTCCAGGACTTCATCTGAGGACTCTGTCCATGTGCAGTCTCCCCGTTTGATATAGGATGGTTGACAGTTGATTCTCTATAGTTTGACACTGGTCCCTCGATAATAATCGTTTACAAGTGCAATAAGTGTGTGTGGAATGTACGACTTATCTGCCAAGCCTATCGGCCGATATTTTTCGTTTACCAATAAAATTTATCTCATTAGCACTAACTAGAAGATTTGAATCATAAATTCGCTTGGATCGGCCGATAAATCTGCTAGTGTATAACCACCTAATTTATACTTGTTTTTTACTTCTTTAAAATGGGGTTTCTCAACAGAATATAAATTTGTTTCTATTTCTCTTTTCGTTCAAAAATATTTATATTTTAGATGATATAAAAATGTTTTTTTAGCTATGATAATCTAATTCATTAAATTTTACTAAAAGATAAATTTAACTTTTAAACTGGTATCTAAGACGCCCATATATGAACATATCTGTATAATATGTATCATCAAATGTTTAATATAACAATTAATCGATTAAAACTTGTTTTTTATATCAATATTTAAATAAAGGTATTAATTAAGGCAACTTCGTGCAATTGCATCTAATCCGCTGTAATTTAAATCAATTAACGATCAAACATAATTAAGGCACAATAAAACTATCAAGCGCAGTAGATTAAAGAAATTCGGTGCTCTCTGTGCATTGAGTTCAAGGAGTTCAAATAAATAATTACATGGAAACAAATAATAGCCAAAACTTTTGGTTTCGAACAAAATAATCTTAATCACTTTGAACAGATGGGCGGGGAGACTAATGGGCGTCTAGCAATCCTATAATCATCAATACACTTTGGTAATTTACATATAAATCATTTAAATTAACAGACTTAAGTGTATAAAAACAAACAATTGCAATAATACATCACTTTCACCGTAAGTATTATTTATGACATAAGGTTAAATTGATTTTTCCCTCTAATCAAGAGCCATTCGAGTGTCCCTCATGTCAGGTAAACGCAATGAATGAAAATATAAAATGTTAAACCATTCTATCAAAATAAACAAACAGATGAGATATTTGGGATAAATTATATAACAAATAATTAACTTGTTATCGATATTTATCCAAACTTAATTAATTACCTGAGGTTGTCAATCAATATTATGAAAAAGAATGGAACTGTTATACAACCAAAAAACTTGCACTGTCTGAGACCATCTTTTTTTTATTCTATCATGATTAACAAATACACTTTTTCTTAAGATCTTATCAGTATATATTATGTAAACACGGACAAAAACTCAGTTAAGTAGATTAAATTATAACTTATCTTTTACTGACACAAGATTTGGTAATTGAGAAATAATACGAGACAAGGCGAACACAACACACGGAATTTTGCTTACACTTTATATATTATGTTAAACTTTAATAGACATTTTGATATATGTATGTTGCTACAATACTAACACTTTACTTTTCATGTTTCTGTTTTACTGCCATAGGTTCAGATTTGTTTGTTAATATATTTTTATTTAAAATTAATTCGATTTCACTCCTTTTTATAAATCTGACTTCCTACTTCTGACAGCTGTGAAACTTTGACAGTTTTCTTTTTAAGTAGTGATAAGGTAGAGCTTCGATAGGTTTGAACGTTTTAACCTAAACTTTTTTCCCGCGAGGTGGCAGATTAGATGAAAAAGCGAATTAAAAATAATTAAGAATTTTTATTAATATTGTAATAAATTTGTCTTTTAACTTAAATATTGTTAATTAATTTTGTTATCGTGTATACTATTATTGCAATGTAGTCGTTTGTAATCATGAAGTAAATGTTATTTGCTATCGAAATCTCTGTCCTTCAACAATACCTCAACAAGACTCAAGGTCACTCGTTGAATTTTTGCCTACCATAAACGGTATTAAATTTTTAAACTGCCAACGTATAACCTAGAAATCGTTATATTGATTTTAATTAATAAAATACGTAAATTATTATCGAATTATATTTAAAAAACTAACTTGTTACCTTTAATCAAATTTGACTAATTATGGAAAAAAAGAAATAATACGAAAACGAAAGATTTTTCCGGCACTCCTTCAAAAGTGTCTCGAGCTGATTCTCGACAACTGGTCTATCTCTCTCATATGGGGATACATTCCAACCATCTGGATGGAGCTCGTCGTTGTTTTTATCTCTGAACAAGGCAACATGCCCCTGGAGTTGCCTAAATAGTAAATAGCATGGTCCTATCTACTTAAACTCTTTTCTTTTGATAACAATGGACAGTTCGCTTACTCAAAGGGAAAATCAACCGAGTTGATTTACATGAGAACAGAATTCCGAGAAGTTCAAAGATGGTGTACAACGGAGAGACTATCAATCGATCCAAATAAGGCCGTCCTGGTTCCCTTTTCTAAAAGTTACAAATTGAACCAAATTGAAATGGACTTGGAGAAACAGATATATCAGTGAGTTATATCAAATCTATGACGATATAGTCTTAGTGACGTTCATAAAACTCAATGGACTTCGCTGGGCTGGACACGTCGAGAACATGCCGGAAGACAGAGCAGCAAAGAAGGTCTTCACTGGCTTCAGCGAAGGAGAAAGACCCGTAGGCAGGCCAAGGAAAAGGTGGAAGGATGCGGTTGTTGCAGATGCGGAGACATTACTCCACATATCGAACTGGACAACTTCGGCTAGAAATCTAGAAAATTGGAGCAAAACATTAGAGGAGGCCAAGGCTCCAGTTGGGCTGTAGCGCCATTGGAAGAAGAAGAATCCTGGATAAAAGATTGACCGGCACGCTCAACCGGTCTACGCCATCAATAAATCCACTGGGTCTATATGGACCTATAAAAGGCTTTTGGGTAAGACATGGGATCTTACATCACAAATGATGTACTGCATGTACAACATGATCCATAAGCCTGTTGTTACTTATGCTGTTATAGTGGCCCAAAAGCTAACGGCGAGCTTCAAGTGCAGCAGACTGTAACGGTTTGCATGTTTCCCAATTGCTGGAGCTATGCCTAGTGCCTTCAAGATTTCAGATCTCATCGAACTGGCCAAGTACAGTCAAAGGACATGGGAATATTCTCAACAGTATCCCAAACATTCCAATTTTCCGCGTATCCGACCATATTAGTTAGTGAACTGCGGTTGCAAAGAAAATTCAGGGTGTTTATTCCGGATCGCTCTGAGGGTACAAGAAACCTTTACTGGTTCACCGATGAGTCATAAAGGGAAGTTGGTACAGGTGCTAGTGTCGCAGGACCCAACTCTAAGGTCTCAATTGCAATGTATAGATTGTCTTCTGCTTTCCAGACTGAAATACATGCCATTAAGACCTGTGATAGGCTCAACCAGCTTGTCAATTTTTTCGGACAGTCAAGATGCCATCAAGGCACTTTCATCGTATTGCAGAATAATTTCAGGGTGTTTTGACGCACTCCAGAGCCTGGCCAGGAAAAATAGGGGGCCTTATCATGGTTGGCGAGTCGAAAAAATGACCGCGCCGTTTGTCGTTCTCATTTTTCGTACCATAGTTGGCGTTGGTTTGTTGGTTTTTCTCAGGCTGCATTTTTGTAGCGTTGTCACGTACCAAAACCAAGCGCCTGAAATAGTCATTTGACGGTCGTGAAAAACGCAACTTGGAGTCTTAAAACGCCAACTGTGATACGCCTGAATACGTTTTTCTCGACAAATGTCAGTTTTTTCGAGAACTATGATTCCGTTTTACGCCAGTCGCCGCGCCATTTCTCACTTCAAACGCCAACCATGATCAGGCCCAGGGTCTCTCTCTGCTGGTCCTCGGACACTGAGATATTAAACGTAATGTGGCTACGGACAAGACCGCGAGAGACGCTGGTCCAGCGCCCCCAACCTTTCGGTGGCATTTCATGGTCCACCTCCAAGTCCCTGACAGAGGAGTGGCGTAAGAGACTGAACCTAACCTATTGGGAATCGTTCCGAGGTCTTAGACAGGCTAAAGAACTTGTAAGATCCTTTGCTTGAAGGGGTGTTATCACTCTAAACTGGCCTTTTATCACGTCGGACACTTTTCTTTCCCTCCCAGTATGCTTGGGTTTATTCCCGTTCAAATTGGCCAAGCCCCCAACCCACTGTAAATAAATATTTCGCCGCCTTGACATAATTTACCATTGCTTGTTAAAACAAAATTCCTTCACGCCTCTAATCTTCAGTTAGCATACCTCATATATGCTCTTTCTTAGAAATTTTAGATAGAATCCATTAACGGGGTTAATATTGATAAGCGAGTCACGTAGTCCCAGGGGCAAACAATTAATTAAAAGTCATGTCATTCCATATATGTACATATGTATAGTATGTGATAAAAATTGAATTTCTTCATAGCACATATAGGTAATAATATATGTTTTATAAGTAGTAAATAATGAGTGAAGATGAGCCTGCTCGGAAAGTTCTCTGCGGTAAGACCTATCGGGTGCGACAGCGAGGGAGACCCAACCTCCGCTGGAAGGATGACATAGACCAAGACGCTCAGAGCATAGGGATGCCAAACTGGATGACATCGGTCCGGATCGGGATCGGCGAAGAGAACAGTTGCCAGAGGCCAGTACCGGATCCCGGTTGTAGAGCCGTTAAAGAAGATGAAATAATACTACTTTTTATATATCCAATATATTAATATATTTATAGTTTTCCATTACAATTGCTTAATTATTACAAATATTTTAGTATAAAACCACATATGAACAATAACTTACTAATAACATTTACACCGTTTTTTTTTCGTTTGTTTTTTTGGTACAATTTATCACTTTAATAAAAAAACAATCTAATTACTAAACAATATATTCAATAAAAAGCATAAAATATATTGAAAAATTCTCTTGTACTCATAATATAATAATAGTTATCACTGTCCGATGGACGCAACTTTACTTATTGCACTGGATACAGTATCATCATCAGCCAAAAATCTTATTCTTCCTATAATCTCCATAGTTTTTGTATCAAAATTATAAACAAATGGAATGCTGTTTGGTAAATTAAATTTAACAATTTCCTCAACTTTCATTCCTATATAAAAGAAAAGAAAGGTTCGACTTGATTTCTTGTTGTTGAAAATTTACTAACTAGTTTTCTTATACCTTCAATATGTTTAACAATTCCTCTGAGACTTGTACCGTGAGCAACGACAAGAACACGTTTACCTTTCTTAATTTCTGGTACAATATAATTTTTCCAGAATGGTATTACACGCTCCATTGTGGAGGATAAGGATTCAGTATCTGGAAATTCATCTTCGGTTACATTTTGAAATTTTGAATTAGATCTAATAGAATCGTAGTAGGGATTTAGTGGTGTTATAGGTGGTGGCTGTATATCAAAGCTTCGTCTCCATATTTGAACCTGTTGAAATATTGATTTTTTTTCATATATTATATGTTTTTAATAATAAAATTTTAATCCAATTCAAATTACCTGTTCTTCGCCATATACATCAGCCATTTGCCTTTTATTAAATCCAGTTAAAGCACCATAATGTCTTTCATTTAATTTCCATGAGGATATAACTGGAATGTTTGAACAATGTAGGGTGCTGAGTATAATATTCATAGTACGTTGTGCTCGCTTCAATGCAGAGGTGAACGCAATGTCAAATTTTAAATTTTCTTTAACAAGTGCAGCAGCCGATATTGCTGTGGCATCCCACTCTCCTGTTTTAAATATATATATATATATATATATATATATATATATATATAACATGTATTATTCGTTTTAAATAAAAAAAATGTTTTTATTAATATTATCTCACCACGATCACTTAAGTGAACATCCTGCCACCCACAAAATAAATTCAGTTTATTCCATTCACTTTCGCCATGTCGAACAAAAACTACCTGAGCAGTATTCATGTTGATGTTTTGGCACCAATTGCTGTGGCTTAATTGAAATATTTTCTTTTAAATACTTTTTATATATAAAGTGAATCTCCTTCCAAAAACACGTTAAGATCCGTGAGTTTTTTTTTTGTTTTTTTTTGTTTTTTTGATTAGAGCAATGCAAGCGATTTTATCATATGATTGCTAACGTGTTGATGATCCAAAACGCACAGAACAACTCGTCCACATATGTATCCGGCATTCATCTTAAAAATAAATAAAGAAGAAAAATAATAATAATAGAATTGTATACAGAGCAGATAACGTAATGTAATCAAAAAGCTACAAAATAAAAACTAGATACAAGAACTTGCAGCAAGTTGCTGAGAAAATTAGAGAGAGATTAACATTTTCAGCTTTTGTATAAAAATCCCAATACAGTAGCTTCCGTTTTTGTTTTCAAATTAAATATTTACAAGACACAAATTTACTTTAAAGCATTTGCGCAGATGCGTCACACTTATAAGAGATTCCAAAGACTTCCGATTGCCACTCTTGTATTTTATTATATTTTCCTTTACCGCGTCAACAGCGTGTCGACAAAAATGATATACAATACAAGATTACCTTATTATTCATATTTTTTTATACTAAAATTAAATGCAAGAACAATAATTGTGAAAGAAATATGAATAAAAAAAATGTATGATCATCCCAAGTTTCTTTAAATACTAAGAATGTTGGTGTGCAGATATTTTTAAGAAATCACATAATAATATTCATTTTTCTTTAAAAAAAATTAATTAGTATAATTAAAACACATTTTCTCTATATGAATACAATATAAAACCAAATGAAAAATATAAAAAAAAGGTTTTATTAGCGCTGCTGGATATAATCTTAAGCTACGGTGCGTAGTGATCTACTTTGTTTTTTAAACTAGGTTATCAACTAGTGTTACTATAATATAATTTAACTGTAAATATCACCTTCTCTACATAGAAAATAAACTTTACTAGACCAAGAACGAAACTATTTATTTTAAATTTATCTTCTCGTATAAGCGCGACTAACCGTTTTCTGTTTTTTTTTGTTGGCTGATAATAAACTCGGTTTAAATATTATATAAGAAAGTAAATAATCGAATTCAATATGAAAATACACACTTTATTAAAGATTCCGTAATATTCTGCAATTTTAACAACAATCTTTCTTTTTAAACAAAACGAAATAAAGTTTTGAATTTCGAGTTTTGTTTGATTGTAATCTATTTATATTCATCCTATTGTTATCGCATACATTTATCTCGCTAGTAAAATTGAAGATATCATAACTTTTCAAACTTATCTTGAAAATAATTGTCTTTGAATTATATATCGTTAAATGATAACGAGAATATATGGAATGAAAATCATTTAAGCGAATTTAAATTGAGTTTAATTTTAGTCAGGGGCAATAAGCTTTTGCTACTACACTATTATGCGGATGGGGGTGTGTCAGCTATTCTATAAGGCTGAGGTTGAACTAGATGCGAGTTTTGACGAAATTGAAAGATAGTCAGAATAGGCTAGAACTGTTGGTCAGAACATAGTGTTTACACTGTGCCGTGCGTTCTGAATGTCAGTATGTCTCTGCCTTCCAGCGAAGATGGAAGCCAGTAGATTTTTACACCATTCATCCATCCAATGACGCAAATCGAGCGTTGGCCTCTTCTAGGACATTTCTTTAAATTCTCCATTTTACGGATGTTGAGCATTGCGTCTGCGACAGCATATTTCCCGAAATTTCTTCTGCCATGAGCCGTTTTGATATACGGTTGTCCTCCACCCTGATTACGTGGCTGGCTAGACTTAAGTCTGTTAATTTTTAAAAATGTTGAGAGTTCTGGGTCGTCAAATATTCATCCAACTCGCTGTTGTATCTCCTTCGTCATATTCCATAATCTCTTGTTGCATAGACGTACCCAGCGGGGGGAGGTTATTTTGGGGGTCCAAACACCCCCGAAATAAAGGCAAGAAAATCGTGAACGCTCATGTCTTTCCAAGCTCATTATCTAAAGTGAGCGACGAGCAAGATATCGCCACCGAGCAGCCCAATTAAACAAGCATGTAGACACAGAAACATTTTTGGAGTTTATTCCGACTACTGACATAACAGGTACAGGTTTGGCTAATCTTATTGTAAGTGGTTTAACGGAATATCAGAGTGGAGTAGCAAAGAGCGAACGGTTTGAAAATGTTCAAGTGTATGTACGCGAAGAATGCCCTTAGCTCTCTAAGTGCACTGCAGTGTACACTCACTGTGGGGGGCTACACGGAGACTCAAGAAGTTCGAAAAAACCGGTTTTATAGGAAAGAAACGAAGGTGAGGAGAGAAAGAAGAACGCACATGACGAAACTTTAACGAAAGAATTTTCATCCAAAAATTCCCTGGGTGAAAACTAACTTATACGCACATTTCTTTCTCTTCTCCCTTCTCAGATGTTAACAATGACCGCGGTATACACACCCAATCAAAGCTTTCACATAGGGCAGACTCAAATCTGATTTCGGCCGTCTTCTCGAGTCTCCGTGTAGCACCACCCACTGAATCTGGCGATATCATATTCTTGCTCTCAAACTGACAACCGCAATTGAGTTGGTGTAGTGTACTCCATCGCCAGCTCAGTGTGCAGACTTCTTGAAAAGAAAAAAAATACGAACACTTCTTCCAACCAACAGTTCTGACAATGTGTGAAACTCGGTGGGTTGTATATTGATGTTGCATTAGCGACCTTGAAACGTATTAGAAATAACGCCAACGATGAGTTCGAAACTGTTTTCGAAGCAACTTCTGATGCTTTGTTAATGGATATGTATCATACAAATGCCTTGCATAACAAGAAGACAAGCGCACCAGCTTCAAATGTTCAAAGCCACAACAAAATCAACGGGTTTATCCCATTTGTAGATAATGTAGGGCATTTTCGAGAATTCACCATGGTAGCTACCGGTCGAACTAAAAGTTAATCTACCATTGGGCATATTCACACGCTGCCATAATTGTGGTGAGTAAAACCGGTTTTATTCAACTCCTAGCAACTCAGACGGGGCGTAAATGAGTGTAGTAAATTTGAATGCTACACAGGAACCTTTAAATGTATTGCAGATGAAATTTACTTGTTAGAGAAAAACAGAGCTAAAGAATGCAAGAGATATACTGTGTTTCCATGCAGAGTTTATCCTGAGTTTACTCAGATTAAGCGCCCATGGAAACGGGGATTGAGTAAAGTCTCGTTAAATCCAAGTAAACTCAACGAAGCCAGTCCGATTAAGCCGGGTTTTGCATATGTGTGTGTTTCAGTATCCTTTACTGCACACATACCAACGGCGAGGCAATGTAAAATTAATTATCTGTCACTTTAACCCAGAACCGTCATGGAAACAGCATCGAGTGATCTTGAGAGAAAAAGCTTTCTTTTTACTGAACGAAAACTCTACCCTGGCTCATGGAAACACAGTAATAGAAATAACTTTTTATATGTGTGCTAGTTTTCACGAGTTTGGTTTTGCGTGAAAAATGTTTCGTTAAGTTCTTCCGCTCCCTTCCCTCTCTCATCAATAAAACCGGTTTTAGGCGCCATGAATGTGCACTGTGTGAATAGGCTCATTGATACTTACCCCCTTACACTATGGCGAGACTCTGGTTATCTTACCGGTGAATATTCGAACATGGTGACTGGTAAGTAATCAATTTTCGAACATGGTAGATCAACTTCTGGAACGACCGGTAGCTACCATGGTGAATCCTGGAAAATGCCCGTAATAAGCCATCTACCTGCTCGGGACTGACGAGTGCATTGCAAAATATGCAGCAGTTCCGCCAGAAACGAATGTGGCAATTGTCAAAGTTAAATTTAAAATCTGACGAGAAGTGTGCCGCTCTGAGAACAGCGCTAAGAGTGCTGTGGAAGCTACCACTACCTCCTAAAAGTCTTGGCTAAACGTCCCGTCTCAACCGCAACTGCGGAGAGCATTTTTTTTGCTTAAGAAGATTGAGATCCTATCTGCGGAATACCATCTCATGGGCTCATGGATATCTCAGGACAGACTGAATGGGTTGAATTTACTTAATGTCTACTTCACAAGTCACAAAAAAGTGCTTACTGCATTTGCCAAGAAAATAGAAGAATTCTTCTGTACAGTTTTTTTATGTGGAAGACTAGAGCTCAGGAAAAGCCCTTTGTACTATCGTCTGTCGACAATCTATTTTTTTCGTATAGAGAGTGCAATGTCGAACAGCAAGCTCTAGTCGAGAAGTGAAGGAAGGAACTGTCACGACCACCTACTGCCAAACCATTTCTATAGCGACTCTGGCATCGGGGCGACGAGAAACAACTCGCTGGAGTGTTATGCCTCCTGAAACGAGTTGAATCCCATCAACCAACCGATGACATGGACTGGTGGAGCGGGGAAGGGCTAGCGGAAGGCTATGACAGGAGGAATCAGGAATGTAAAGAGGGAAGAAGAAAGAAGGTGGGAAAGGCGAAGAACCGTGGCGCTGCCGGGATTCGAATCCGGACCTCTGGGATGGTAGCCAGGCGCCTTACTCCCTAGACTTCCGAGGAAGTTTAAAAAACATATACGAGTATCGAGAGTCAAGAGTTGAATGTGCTTTTGGAATCCTAACAGCAAAGTGGTGAAGTTTAAAAATAAATTGTAAATGGTTGAACTAAAGTAGACATTATAGCTAAAATACGTTTGCTTAGTCGACATAATCATCATCGACAAAAAAGATCTTACTTCACTTGATATGCCGATGAATTCTCTACTGGTCGACAATATGTTAGTTTCAAGGCGATAGAATCAGTACAGTAGTTGCAAGTAAAGTAAATCGCGAGACTGGGAGAGCTATAAAAGCTCGCTAACCACCTATAACAGGGCGATCAGAGGAGCAAAAAGAAACAGCTGGAAGAATTTCTGCGAGAGTATCGAAGACATTCGAGACTCAGCAAAAATCCACAAAGCTTTATTAAATGGCATATCGGGAGATCTCGGATCTATTAAGAGAACCGATGGCTCTTTTACACAGTCTAGGGAAGAAACTTTGATAACATTGCTCCAGGCACACTTCCCAGGCACAACCATTTATTCAAATGGGAATATAGCTTCCTCTGGGCAACTAACAGGCCCACTTTTTAAAGTGACCAAAGCTGCCTGGACAGAAGCAAACGCCGTGTTTAATCACGAAGCAATTAGGGAGGCGATTGGATCGTTCAAACCATACAAGTCCCCTGGAGCAGACCGGATCTATCCCATTATGTTACAGAAGGGCTGCGACCTAGTCACTCCCTTTTTATGCAAAATATTCAGGGCTTCCTTCGCACATGGTTATATCCCATCTGTCTGGAGGAACGTCAACATTACATTTATACCCAAGCCAGGGCGTTCGGATTACACCTCGGCTAAGGCCTTCAGGCCGATAAGTCTCTCGTCTTTTGCCTTGAAGACAATGGAGAAAATTGTCGACAGGGTGATAAGGGAAACTTGTCTTCAACGCCAACCACTAAGCTCCTATCAGCATGCGTACCAGGCGGGCAAGTCCACTGAGACAGCACTGCACAATCTGGTGCTCAGGCTGGAAGGCGCAGCACTAAACAAAGGAGTTGCGCTGGCGGCTTTCCTCGATATCGAAGGAGCCTTCGACAATACATCCTTTGATACTATAGCTAGGGCTCTAAGTAGAAGAAGTCTAAGTAGCACTTTCTGCGACTGGATCGACTCTATGCTGAGAACTCGCAAACTAATGATTTCTCATGTTGAGGGGTCTCTGGAGGGCACTATAGCAAAAGGTTGTCCGCAGGGAGGAGTTTTATCCCCACTTCTGTGGTGCCTTGTTGTAGATGAACTCCTGGAACTACTCAACGGCCACAACTTTTTCGCCCAAGGCTACGCAGACGATGTCGTCATCGTAGTAACGGACGAAACTGAAGGAGCCATGTCAAGACGTCTGCAGCAGGCACTAGATCTAGTATCTAGTTGGTGCGACAGCGTAGGACTAAAAGTCAATCCCGACAAAACTATTCTGGTTCCTTTTACCAGGAAACGATCACTACCGGGGCTTTCGGAACCGACACTCGCAGGTAGAACTATAGGCTTTTCACAACAAGCCAAATATTTAGGAGTGACGCTAGATGCCAAGCTCAACTGGAACCAGCACATGGATACTCTGATGAGCAGAACGCGCAGATCCCTGTGGGCTTGCCGCAGAGCTTGTGGCTCCACATGGGGTTTGCAGCCGAAAACCATGTACTGGATATACACCACCATCGTCAGGCCCATGGTAACTTATGGAGCCTTAGTATGGTGGCACAGAACGGCGCTTAAGGGTTTCATAACCAATTTGTGCAAAATTCAAAGAATGGCCTGCCTTTCCATCACTGGAGCCATCCGCACTTCCCCGACGGCAGCACTGGAGACTCTCCTCAATCTGGTACCACTCCACCTTGAGGTAGAGAAATCTGCGATAAACGCGGCGCTGCGGCTGAAAGCGAATGGTTATCTGGGCGCTGGTCTCGAGCGAGGACATTCTACAATTATCAACATTATAGAAGGGATTTCGGAAGCGGGGATGCTCTCCGATTGCATGCCTTTCAAAATCTCAAAATTCAAGCAACCCTCTGTGCACATACAAGACAGGCTAACCTGGACCTTTCCTAAGGTATCGCCGGGTGGACTAGTATGGTACACGGATGGCTCCAAAACAGAGACAGGTGTGGGCGCCGGAATCTGGAGTGAAAGCCCCAGATTCAGCAGAGCGATAAGCTTAGGCACCCTAGCAACTGTCTTCCAAGCAGAGGTGTACGCTATATTGGCATGCACTCATGAGAACTTAAGAAGGGCCTACCAAAATAAACGGATTTTTATCTTCTCTGATAGCCAAGCGGCAATTAGGGCGATAAGGTCCCGTAGAACCAAGTCTAAATTAGTTTGGGACTGCCAACGTGCTCTAGGTGAGCTGGGCGTTCTCAATCAAGTTACCCTTGTCTGGGTCCCGGGGCACCGGGGCTTTAAAGGCAATGAAAAAGCGGATGCCCTAGCTAAACAGGGCTCTGACACTGCATTCATCGGTCCAGAGCCGGCTATCGGAGCACCTACCAGCTTGCTGCGAAGGGCCCTAGCCGATCGGACTTTGATGAAACATACTGAACGCTGGAGGTCCGCGCCTGGACTGGCCAACTCTAAGCGGTTCCTTCCTGGGCCGTCTCCTAACACGGCCAAAGAATTGTTAGGGCGCAGTAGAAACGATGTCAGGACACTTGTTGGCTTGATCACCGGACACTGCGCCCTAAATTACCACTTATGGAGGATAGGGAAAGCGGAGGACCCCACCTGCAGGCTATGCCTGGAGGAGGATGAGTCTGCTCTCCACGTCCTCTGTGAATGCCCCGCAATAGCGAGGAGCAGGGTTTCTTTATTCGAGGAGTCCCTGCTCGATTATTCAAGTCTAAGCGACAAGCCACTAGGCAGACTGCTGAACTTGTTCAAGCGGTCTGGCCTAAAAATATGAGGTATAGGGGTGTAGTACAATAGGCCAAATGAATGGCCGCAGTACCTATGGACCCAGTACCTCCCACGAAAAAAAAAAAAAAAAAAAAAAGGTAAATCGCACGGTCTTTAAATATTATTCCGTTAGCCGAGTAGAGGTCTGTCGAAACGTACGCGGAGCTCACGAAGCGAGCACAACTGGCTCAGCGTCAGAACGCATACGAAAAAATCAACATCCTTTGAACGGTGGATAGATGCTGACGTGATGGTGCGCGATCTGAAAAGGCGGTCGGAACTACACTTTTATAGCGTTTACGTACTTTGCTTGTTCTGACGAATTCCGAATTTCCAGGTAATAAATGATTGTCCTTGTTATATTATTGCCTCAATTATTTTTATAGTTAATTTACGAAGTTAACGACTTTTATATCGGTCACAACGGAATGCTGTAAAAGCAACACCTTGATGGCCACTGTGTCTAATGCAAGCAGATTTATTGTAATAAAACCATGAGTCAAGAATGAAAATACTTCATAGATAAATGAAATTCAAAAATAATATATTTTATTCAACATTATTCAATTATTACATTTCATATTTTGACGATTGACTCGGAAAATAGTTATGTATTTTTAGTGTCATATACTATTAGATTAATTATAAATTGTTTAAAGAAAAACTAAATTAAGAGGCAATTTACATCATGAAGCACTGAATTTAGTGTTTGGAGCATTAGAGCAACCTCTCGTTGAACCATACATACAAATGCTCTAGTACTGATAAAAAATATAATTATTCAAATTTCGCACGTTTAGCATCGTTGCCTGTACCAATTTCATAAAGCCTCGTCTCTCTTTCTATGAGATTATTTAATTGAATAGTAGCACACTTATTGGTATTATCAAACGCTTCTATCAAGTTAGACAAGTCCTTATTAGATAGGCATTCAGATATATTGTAAGCGGAGTCATAATCGAGAATAATTTTTCCCTTCTTAACATCTTCATTTCCATTATCTAACATGGTATAAATTTGTATCTTGTTTAATTTATTCAATAAATCTGCTCTTTCATTTATCTTATCCAATATAATATCTTTATATAGAGGATAGCGTCCGAAATAATCAAATTTTAGTTTTGCAGGTAAGGAATTGCAGTTTATTTCTTCTGTTGAAATTGTTTGTAATAAATTCATATAGTTTTATATCGTCTGTTTTTATTCGAAGAATTTCACGAACACAGTCTTCTAGATAACTTGCTAATTTACTGTAATAAATACTACTTTCCTTATAAGGATCTAAGTTAATAATTTCTCTGTACCGTTTTTCGAAGTTTTTTAACAAAGTAATTTTAATCACAAGTAAAGCAGTAGTATCTTCTGAGAGAGTTATAGCTGCAACATCTAAAGGAGTATAAATTTTTGGACCAGCACTTTTGTTTACATCAGCCCCATGTTGCAATAATTCTTTTATAATCTCCAAGCCTCCAAGTTTGAATATTAAAACATTACTAAGAGGAGTATAACCATTACGGTTTCGTGAATCGACATCAGCACCGTATTTTAAAAGTTCTTTTACTACTTCGACCTTTTGTCCACGTGATATAACAGTATGCAGTGGGGTTTCCTTGTAACTATTTGTAAAATGTACCGAAGCACCGGATGATATAAGCTCTTTAACAACTTCTGCACTGTTGGCATAATGAATTAATGAATTTCCATACACAGTTTTCGAACTGGGACTGGGTACAAAGTTAGGATTAGCACCAGCGGCTAAAAGCGCTCTGACTTTCCCTAAGTCATTTTCATCAACTGCTGCTTTTAATTCTGTATTAATATTGCTATTTGCCATATTTTAAAAATCCTTGTTAATTATTACAATGTTTTGATTTATTATAATGTTGATCATTCGAGTTTTATCCAAGATAACTTCGAACCCTTTACTCGATTATCTACACTGATATCTTTTAAACATTGATCTGCACTTTTTAATAGTTCTAATAAATTCACTTTCAACGTTCTACTCTTGCTTAATTACCGCAACTTGGATTAATGATTTCCATTGATTTATTACAAGCGTTTCTTTGGATTTATTTTGTTTTTTACAATAACTGCCTAAACGTGTGAACAATTTCCAAACAAAACATTACTGTTGAATTACCCCGCGGAAATGGATGTTTATTATTAAGAATCTGCGTTGAATTAATCCGATCTCGTTCGTTCTCATATCAGGGCCTGTCAATGTACTATATACAATAATCAAAAAAAATTGGCTGTAGTCGCTAGGGCCGAAACAGAATCAAGCATACTTTAAAATTCTTTAAAAATAAAGCTCGTTATCTGCTTTAACACAGAACAGCAAAACCTTCTTTTGTTTATTCGTCGCGAGCCTGGCGGCCCTTAGAATAGAGAAGATAAGGAACCGAAAATAGCGTACATGTATACGGACTTAGAATAGAGAAGATAAGGAACCGAAAATAGCGTACATGTATACGCATTGGAGGGAAGCACTTAAATTAAAGAACCTCTCGCTCTAAAAGAAAAGAAACAACCGTATGTTCATAGGTTTCATGCAGTTCCCGGACAGAGGCGTACCGAAATTCGTTCGCGTTTGCTCCAAACCTTAGAATAGAGAAGAGAAGGAAGCGCAATTAATTAAAATCGGGGAAGCATTTCGGCAACACATATTCACAACACTCCCATAGTAGTTGTGCAGTTCCCGGACAGTGGCGGTATCACATTTAGTCAAAAACCGGGAGGGCATTGCGTTTCTCAGCAACCATCCAAATGAGAACACATCACTTGGCTGAAAATGTTTGGAGCAAACGCGAACGAATTTCGGTACGCCTCTGTCCGGGAACTGCATGAAACCTATGAACATACGGTTGTTTCTTTTCTTTTAGAGCGAGAGGTTCTTTAATTTAAGTGCTTCCCTCCAATCCGTATACATGTACGCTATTTTCGGTTCCTTATCTTCTCTCTTCTAAGCTCCAAACATTTTCAGCCAAGTGATGTGTTCTCATTTGGATGGTTGCTGAGAAACGCAATCCCATCCCGGTTTTTGACTAAATGTGATACCGCCACTGTCCGGGAACTGCACAACTACTATGGGAGTGCTGTGAATATGTGTTGACGAAATGCTTCCCCGATTTTAATTAATTGCGCTGCCTTCTCTTCTCTATTCTAAGGCCTGGCCGTGCTCGAAATTCCAGCATTATTGTAATTTGAATCCGGCCGGAGGTTCTCGTTTATTTTTAAAAGTCCGTTTTCAGGTGGGGTTTGTGTGTAGTGTAATCAGCAACAAAAGGTTCGAGACCCCCTGGGTGCTTTCCGTTGAGCCAAATTACACGGCCAATGAGCCAAATTATATGGCCTATGATGCAAGTTACACTATCCATTATTTCGTTTATTACCCCCATACACAAACCGATTTTTTAGGCAAGGTCGCAGGGAAGTATATGTCATGCGTCATATGTCTCCTCACTTTTGAGGCACAAAATTTGCCAGACTCACCCACGCAAATATAACATCGCACTCGAAGTCTGCGAAAACTATGAGAAATCCCCCATGTCATTCACGTTTATTGTACAACTACAAAGGCATCACAAACGTTACACGAAAGAGGCAGAAAAATGAATGCTTAGTGTAATACCCGCATCATACACAATCCGTTTTGATGTGAATATCGAGTGATGGTTAGTGTAATTTGCACCAATGTATTGCAGATGAAATTTACTTGTTGGAGAAAAACAGAAAGAATGCAAGAGATAGAAGTAACTTTTTATATGTGTGCTAGTTTTCACGAGTTTGGTTTTGCGTGAAAAATGTTTCGTTAAGTTCTTCCGCTCCCTTCCCTCTCTCATCTATAAAACCGGTTTTACTTGCCATGAATATGCACCCTGTGAAGAAGCCCATACTCAAATCATACACAAAACAGGTCTGACGTGAGTCCAAAGTGAATGGCCACTCATTTATGGTGGATCCACACTACGCGGGCTTATCTAATATGCGCTTTTGCCTTTTTTTCATATAGTTTTTAATGGCAAAGGCTGTACGGCCGAACTACGCAAACAAAAGGCTGTGCTTAAAAAGGTACATTTTACTTCCACAAAATACGGGATTTTTAAATGAAAATTGATTTTTTTCGCAATCAATATTCATTAAATAATTATTTTCTTTCAGATTAGTTCTTATTTTAGGATCCAAAACTCACGATTCAGAAAATTGAAAGGCATTTCCGCCAAAAGCGCGTGGGATCTAAGTCCGCGTAATGAGGATGGGCCTATAGACACACCGCGTTTATGTGCAGGGACCGAACCGGTCCAAAGAACCAAAAAAGGTTCAAAAAAAGCCCGCATTTTCGGTCCCGTGCTCGTTTATGCGGGGTTTTTTTGGACCTTTTTTGCTACTTTGGACCGGTTCGGTCCCTGCACATAAACGCGGCCATTTTCTCGGAAGTCCTCAGAAACAGCTCCGATTTTGATTTTTTTTTAAATTTTTGTTTTTTGATATTATTTAAAATCAGAAACCTTTTGAAGTGTTAAAATAATTATTTATATTGTTTAAACATTATTTATTATATTTGTACAATGTATATTGCCTAAAGTTACACAGCGATCGGCTGTCGATAGGTTTTGTATAGACGACCAAAAAATCGAATGGGTGAGGGAGGTAAATCGTAACGGTTTAGCCGCTAGGGCGTTTTGAAGTGTTTTTTTTAGAGTTTCACCCTTCTTTTCAAACAAAAACAAGCGAGGCCTACTGGACCTACAATGAAAAAACCCATATTGTACTAGGCATCGAAAGTGTGGTAAGGAGTGCATGTTTCGTGAAAAACATAGGGGATTAACTCTGTAAATCGCATTGCCTCCAAAAGGCTTGTTGCATACGAATAAAATTATAGAAAATTTCATATCATAATTAATATTTTTTCTGTAGGTGACCGTTAAAGAAATATTCACGTAAACCCGTTTTTAGTGATCTTTGACCTCGTAATATTTTTAATGGCAATTGAATTAATGCGCGGAAACTTTTTAAAATTTGTTCACAGCCACAATAACAAAGTTCGTACCGAGCTGGTTATTTTTTAGTCTAATTTCTCCGAGCTATAAACAAAGTTTTCATTGAAGCATTTATTGGTTGGCTTTTTGCTCATGTAAAATGGCAAAATGGATAAGGAATTATAAGTTGTAATATGTAACTTAAAAAAATGAATCAATCATTAGAATAAACGTGGATATAATGTAATTATTAATATTAATAAATATTGATATAAAATTACTGCTGGCGTGATATAAACAAAATATTTTCATTTCAGACGAACAGAAGAGCCAAACAAAGCATAAAACCAGACCCATTTCCCCCAATACAAGACCATTGTTCTGTGAATTGGCAACAGACTAAACTATATACTTACAACAAAAGAAATATTATTCCTAAAATCCATTCTGATGATTTAGTCGTTTTCATTACTTTAATTAAAAAAAATTACTTCGAGCACAGAACTTTTGCACAGACGGAGATGTGCCACACTTCAAAGCTGACAGTATCAAATGTCAAAAATCACGCCGCAGGACCGAACTTGCGCTTCTACAAAATGAAAATGGGGAGTCAAGTCGACCACTGTACTGTTCAAATTGTAACGCACTACTAATGATTTTCAGTAATTTAATTGTATCTTTAATGGAGCATAAATGGGAGCCAATTTCACTTTCACCTATAAATTGAATCACATTCACCAATTAGCAAGAGGTTAGAAATCCCAGAGCTAGTTATCAAGTTGGACAACACGATACTTATGACTTAAGCTTTACTTAGACGTGAAAGAAGAAACCTTACAAAAATAGTCAACTCCAAATATTCCATTGGAAAACGTAAAACTTATATATTACAGTTGGTTGCTTCTTATTAATAAAAAAAAGATCAGATACCTGAATCCAGACATTTATTTTCGCAATCGTAACTACATTGTTTCTAAATTTTATTTACTTTTTGCCTCTGTAAGAGGGAATGTGTGTAACTACCCATGCAGGGTATGCTACGATAGCAGCAACCATTCCTCCGCCAAGAACATACCTATCCTGTAAAGGAGTTGAAATGATATCAGCATTAAACAATGTTTGCTATGATAAAGTTTACGTAATACTTACAAAGGCAGTCAGTTTACGCTTTGGGGCTCCTGATACAACAGACTGGCTTCGGGTCTGAATTGCTGACCTAATTGCGGGTGCTAATAGTTTACCTGCTCCTGACAACATTTTGATTTGTACTTTTAATTTTGTTAAATTCACAAATTTGCCGATTGCAACTTCCTTGCTACTCAAAGGAAAAATATGATGTTCATAAATAATTGAAGTACCAGAGTAAAACAAATGAAGAACTGTACTGTACTAGAGCATAGCGTAATGAAACGGCATAATAGCACAGTTTTAATTCCAGTGACCCCAAAACTTTTCTTTTATTATGAATTCAAAAACAAAAGCAAATTTACTTTTCAATTATTTTTGAAGATATTAAATGTAACTGACAAAAAAACACGTATTTACATTTACAATTTTTTTTTGTTATATTCATAATGTTTAGATATGAAGAAATATCTCTGTATTTATGTATACTTTATAGAAAATAGATAGTCGGAAGTATCAATTTAACATTTATTATTATCCTTCTTTACCCCTTTGGGAGCATAGTTAATATATCGAACGAGGCAATAATTATTAACTTGCCAAAAAAGGAGATCTGAAAGATTGCGGAAATTGGAGTTATTACCATTCAAAACATGGTAGTAAAAAAACTATAAAGTTGGATTTAGCAAAGGTCGCGGTATCTATACACCCTAAGATTATTAGTCGAATAATCGATAGAATGGAAGTCACCATTATACATTTCCTTTGTAGATTTCGAGCGAGCATTCGACACAATCAACTTAACATTTAATTGATGTTTATTAAACTTAAAGTAAATAACAACTTGAAATTTGAATTAAATATAGCAAGGTATAAAAATATCATCACTGAATTTCCGTAATAACAAATACAATTGAATCGAAAACAACTTTTATTTCATCTATAAATAAGACAATAATTATAAATATTTAAAATAAAGTATGATCATAGCTAAATAAATTACACTAAATATTTTTAAAAGCAAAAACAATAGAAATAAAACTGTCGGTGTTTTAAAAATTAATAACACTCTTAATTCAGCCATCACCTATGTAAATATATAGTAATACTAATTTGTGGAGTATTATAAGTAAATGCGAATGGGCTCTAAAGCCCATTATAAAATATATACGGCTATATTCCTTTTTCTATTTTGCTTTGGTGAAAATTTGTCAATTTTATGCATCTTTCAAAATTGCGCATAGTGCTCTCTTGTAGTCACCAGAAGTTTCCGACTGGAATAAAATTAAAGATATTATTTGAATAAAAAAAGTTTAAACTATGGAAACATACCTCCTAAGCAAATGTGGAGGGCATGAAAAATAATTTAACATATAATTAAAAAAACTTAGTTATTTTACGTAAAAAAGAGCGATTTCTTTGAATTTTAGTGCTTAAATTGCTTTCATTGGTCTTTACAGATAAGTTAAATTTCTCAGAAATCGTATTTCTAATAAATGAGCATATACTTCGTAAAATAATAATACTAATAACAACGAATAACAATAGCTGTTATAATTAAAATAAAAGTATACACTTACGGAAACGGCACTGAAAAGTGTACGATCGTATATACGTTCATATTCGTCCTTAACGGTTTGTAAATCGATTTCAGAACGACCAACAATTATTCTAATGAGGCGTCTATCGTCTGTTCCAGCTCCGTCCATTGCCTTCTGGAGTTGTTTAGCAAAAAATGCAGCTGGAGATTGAACACATTCAACTAAAAATAAAAATTTAATTTATCATTGGTGTTATTATCATAAAAAAATACCTATTGCCATCATAGCGTCATGCAGGTCTCCATCCATTTCATGTTTGATAGCTTGCTCTATAGTCATTCCAGAAAGTGCTTTGTACTCTTCAAATACTACTTTTAAATGATCAAAACTAGAATGCCCCATTATACGATTAAAGACCTCTTCATCTGTTCCAAGTTTAGCTTCTCCAGCAGCATAAAGAGCTTCAGCATCCTCTTTAGCTTTATCTGGGTCAACAGAACCCGATGGATCTCTTGTACCAGTAACAATAAAAGTTAAAAGACGTCGAAAATGTCCATTAGTTTCGCTACACATATGTTCAGCTAAAGGTCTATCATAAAGCTGTTCATACGTTGCAACTAATTCTTTCATTTCTTCGTTTGTTTTTGTACATAATATTTCAACAAGAGTATCCTCCTCAGTTCCAATACCATCCATAGCATGATTCAGCTCTTTAGCTAAATATTCATTGGATGGCGTCATCAAAGCTATAATTACCTTCTCGAAATGGCCACCCAATTCGCTCTTTAGATCCTCAATCAAATCTCTGTCATATTCATTGTTAAAGTATTCCTTGATTTTTTGCCTCTGGCTATTCGTACGCGACGTGATTATATCAATTATTGCTTCCTCGTCTGTGCCTAATCCTTTCATAGCCCCACGAAGGGCGGCAGCATCCTCGGCAGCGTTAAAGTTTGGAAAGGGAGTTATACATGGTCTTGCCTTTAATGAGAAATTTTATTAAGGGATAATTCTTTTGCAAAAATATTTCATTCAAGTAACCTCGTATTCCATTTTAAAGATTTTTCCAGGAACACCCAATTGCCAACCTATTAACAAATGCGCCTCGAAAGAAACTACTCAAACGTCTTGTAAATTCTTGAACATTGACGTATTACAGAACCCTTAATTACTAACTTTCCTTCATGAAAAGGTAACGAGGTTGGGTTTGTAGTGGTAAGGTCTTGATGTACTGTCCTAAAGGTATTTTCCAGCACGAAAAAAAAATTAAGAATTAAGAGCTATACTAATCGCAACAAATTTTTATATTGTTTCCATGCTAATTATTTATAGCTTTTCCTCGTAATTAATGTTTAGAAAAAGAAATCAATAATAAAAAAAATATTTAATTATTAATATCAACGGCAACCACCACTTTAGGACAAACAAATATACTCGAAATTATGTTGCTTCTCCTGAAATTCTGACATCTTAAAAAGCTTAGTACACATTGGAATCGGGATGGTTTTGTTTACAAATAGAAATAATATTAAAGAAAGTTAATTAGGCTGCTTCAAATCATAATAATATATTATTTAGTTGCAATATAAAATGTTTTTAGTTGAATTATTAGATAGACTTCTGCAGTTTTTAGCAAAGGAATTCCTTGAAACTTTCATTAATAGAATCAGCAATATCCTGACTAAAATTGTTGTTTATCTTTGCAATATTTTCAAGAATAGAAAAACTGATATTCCTTTTCCTCAAGTAGTTCTGTTGCAGCGAAGTGAAAATTTCCTAGTTATTAATAAGCCGCCAGATTTATTAATAAACAGCAATGATGTGAAAAAGGTAAAATCTCATGAATAACATAACCCAACATTTAGACACATCGTCTGTGGGAAAAGCCTTATAGAATTGACTCTCTATTTACAATATATATTTCGCAAAAATAATGTATCTGTGGTATCGTGCAGCGTTTTCTTTAATGTGCCAAAAGAAGAAAATAACTAGACAAAATGCCAAGGTTTTTAATTTGTCGAGGGGCGGAATGACTCCTTACTTTTTAATGTACTTCTAGAGTTTGGCAATCTTATTTTTTTTAAATTGACGTTAAACTTGATTTCTATTAACTGATCCACTCAAGGCCCCTGAATTTTACCAACTTACATAACTTCTTCAGCGTTTTGTGGGATTCCATACAAATAGAAGTATGGGTTTAGTCATTGGGTGATCTCCCCGCATTCGAGCCTTGGCCTCCATCAGTTTCTTCCTCCAGACCTCTCTCTGTTGCGCAGCTTGCCTCCAGTTTCTGGCGTTGAGGAGTTTTGCTGCATCAACCTTAACACTGTCTTCCCACCTTGACAGTGGTTTGCCAACTGGTCTTTTGCCATCTGGTAGTAAATACGGGGCTTTCTTTGGTATCCTTGAGTCATCCATTCTTTGGACATGGCCACGGCACAACGTAAGCGCAGTAGCTTGGCATGTGTTGAAAGTTTACATTCGGTGTATAGATCGTACAATTCGTGATTGTAGCGTATTCTCCATGCGTTATCTTCATTGGTTGGACATACGATTGGACTCACTTTCTTCAACTCCAACGAATTGTCACATTACACGACTCGACTTTCAGCACAGGGGCCATCGGCTCGTATTGTAATTTACAAATCCCCCATTCGGCCTCTTCTCGACAGGCACGCCACATGGCCGGAGGCATTGGTCCCATTTTCCCGGCATTGTGGTGGAGCTCCGAAAAACACCTTATCGTGGCTAAATGAAATGAAGTGCAAAAAAGGGTCCTAAAACGTTTCGGTGACGACGCTATTTGCTGCACCGTCGAACCTTTAGGACATCGTAGGAATATGGTAGCCCTAACAAAACTTGATCGTTACTATCATAGGGATTGTTCCAGGGAGGTACACGCTATCCTGCCTGCTCGGCCATCTTATACCCGCAACACCAGATTAGACCACTCGGCTCATTCCTTCTGTCTAAAGTTCTCCTTCTCACTAGAAATTCGTTTATAAATAGAACAACTCGACTGTGGAACAATCTTGCGCAGTCAGTATTTTCGAACTCCTACAGCATCCAAGAGTTCAAATCTGCTTCAACATCCTCGAGACACCTCATAACCTATTCTACACTTCGAACTAAGATTACTACTATACATTGCACCAAGACGTGATCAACGACATGACGGACTGCTAGTACAAAGGGTGATTTCTGAGTTTAGATTTAGATTACACATACGCAGAATTATAATTTTCAACTTCAAATTTCTAATGGAAAAAATAACTAGCTACCAATATTTTACAGACGTCCGTTCAGACAATCCTTCGAAAAGAGTTTCCCGAATTAATGAATTCAGACCTTAAACATGAATTTTACTTCGCTCACCGACTTGATTACTCAACAAGTGGAATACTTTGTCTGCCTTTAAACAAAACAGCATGTTCAGCTTTATGTGGTGCCTTAGAGGCTAGAAAGTGCAGCAAATATTACATTGCTTTACTAAATGGGCATATTTCGCAGCAATTGCTTTCTATAGATAAACCAGTAGGTAAAGTAATTTTGCATTTACCAATTTGCATCTTTATTTTTTTTATCTTTGGTAAAACTTATAGGTGACGATATTCGATATCAAACTACTAGCAAGAAAATGTGTACATCTAATGAATTAGAATTTTGTAAGAATCCTAGAGAATGTAAGACAATATTGTGTGTGACTGCAACGGGTTACTATCTAGATCGACCGTGTACAAAGGTACTTTTAAAACCGATTACGGGAAGGAGACATCAATTGAGAGTACATTGCAGCTCAATAGGTCATCCGATCTTAGGGGATTATACGTATGGATCAGAAATGGATAAAAATTTACCAAGGATGTTTTTACATGCTATAAGGTTTGGTTTTAAAAGAGTTATTCAATAAGTAAATTGAATACCAAATCTATAAGTACTTCTTCTTCTTTCTTTAAAAGGGGGCTTCTTTGCACCTGGACTATTGTTCTAATCCTATCATTAAAAACCTTCGAGGTTAAGGCTTTTGATATAGCCTACAATTTGATTTAGGATTCATAGCCCAAATCTGCCTGGGAACAAGGAAGCCACAATGGAAGAGACTCAATCTCCTCCTCACTGTAGCCTCACAATCGCACAGCAATTGCTCCGTTGTTTCGGGAGCTATCCGAAAGATCCGATAACTACAATTCATTACCATTACTATAATGCTTAGTCTGTAGGTCTGCCCTGTCGGTAGGCCAATTGCAAACAATGGAGTGGATTCGCTGTAAAACCCACCTTAATATGTTTGTCTAAAACCTTCTCCTTCGTTTCCACGGGAAAAGAAAAAAAGACAGATGGATCGATACGATTTGCACGAGAAAGGACGGACACCCATGGTAGGGCTCCGCATTACCATGGCAAGGCTAAGTTAAACCAGAAGTTGCCTGGTATCCTAGCTTTATTTGCAAAAAAATTGATATTGTAATGCGCTATGCCAATATGAACCTAATGTTTTTACAGAATTTCCTTCGACGCGAGCGTATATTATTCAAAGATATATTGTTTAGTGTCTCATGCATCCTTACCTCACATTTGTTTGTTTACCTATAGAATGACTCTTAGTAATAGAAAATTAATTGATTTTTTTAACTATTAAATATCTTATAGATTGATTGCTCCTAATGAAATCGAGAATATTAGTGTTGAAACAGCTGATCCATTCGATGAGAACCTTTTAAAGTGGTGGAAACCTGAGAAGAATTGTGGTGACGCAGTAAAATATTCTAATGATTTAAGATATTTTTACAATGTACTTGAGGGCAGTTGTTAAAATTTGTAATAAATTATATGTTTATAACTTTTTTGTTTTCTTCTTTTTAAATGGCGCTACAGTCATTGTAGGACTCGGACCTCGTTAAAGACTTTTCTTCTAGCGGTCTTTACGTCTTGCTAGTTCGCTCCAGTTTGTTATACAAAGTTTTCATATATCTTCTAGCACGTCCTCCATCCAGTATTGGTAGTGCTACGCTTCCTCCTTCCTCTTCCTGATGGTCTACCATTGAAAATCCGGGTTAGCATTCTTTCTTTCGAAGATCGTAAAGCTTGTCCGAGCCATCGTAGTCTGCTCAATTTTATGCATGTAACTAGAATATTAATTTCGTTATACATTTCTTCAAGAGCTTCGTTTGTTCTAATAGCCCATTCATTTTGGATAACCCTTACAGCACCAGGGGTCCTTTTACTGCGTCTTTGAGAGCACATCAACCAAACTTTGCACCGATTTGGTGAGTTCGGTTTGATTGCTCTAGATATCTCAAAGACTTGATCGAATTTGGCACCATGTTCTTTTAGCTAATGTCCAAGAAATTGGTATTGATACAGTTATGAAGAGCAGGATCAGTGATCAGTCGTCAGTAGGGGGAATAACATGTAGATACATGGTGTATACCCTTAAGTTTACAAAGCGGCCGGCTGTGGATAGGTTTTGGATAGAGAAACAAAAAATCGTAACGGTTTAGCAGCTAGGGCATTTTAACGATGAAAATAGCTCATAGGGTTACAAAAATACAGGGTGATATGTAAACCTCTACCAAAAAAACTTCAAAACAACCTAGCTTCTCAACCTTTACGATTTACCCCCCCCCCCCCTCCCCATACGATTTTTTGTTCGTCTATCCAAAACCTATCCGCAGCCGGCCGCTTTGTAAACTTAAGGCACAGATAAGTAAAATACAGATGCCCAATCGAATAGGCGAAACGTGTTCCATGTTGCCGAAAGTGATTAATCCAAGCAAAATATTTAAATGTATCCCTAACGTCCAAAATTCTACTATATAAGACTCATGTGCATCCAAAACGTGGGTGTTTAGGAAAAGCACTCTAACATATGTATTAGTCGTGTTCAAGAGGAAAATGCTTCGGAGAATTTTTGGCCCCCTTATATGAGGAAGGGCAATTTCGGAGACTATACAACGACGGGCGCAAACGCGACATAGATGTTGTGAAGAAAATAAAGCTCGGTAGGATCCGGTAGGCAGGGCATCTAGCTCGTATGAGTGAAAATGAACCTGCTCGGAAAGTTCTCTACGATAATATCTATGGGGTGCGACAGTGAGAGAGACCCAACCTCCGCTGGAAGGATGGCGTATACCAGGACGCCCAGAACTTAGGGATGCCAAACTGGATGACATGGAACTTCAGATGTTTATACGACATGACAAACATACTCTAACTTCCGCATTGTGATATTAATTAGGGGTCATAATGGTGTCCAAGGCACAAGTTCTGTAATACACAAACATGAGTGGTATTTTACAGAGTTTTAACATAAAGTACTAGATACTAGTCCAAGGGACAACTATAATGCAGCTGTCAATACAAAACTTAGGCACTAAGTTATAGTTAAGAGTTAATACTATGGATTTACAAATGATATTTACGAAGCCAGGTGAATAGGCTGGTAGCGAGGATCTCTGTAGTGAAGTTCTGTAACATGTAAATCCTACATTCAGTCTCTTTTCGGATACGACTCCCTTATTTGGAGCGGGGCTTCGAAAATTACATTGGCGTGGTTAGATAACGTGCAAAAAGGGGCCCCCAAACTTATCGGAGAAGACACCGTTTGCTCCACGATCGACGGCAGCTTTATATCCGCAACACCAGATTGGCTCACCCGGCTCATTCCCTCCGCATACAGCCCTCCATTTTGCCCACTCTACACAGTAGGAATTCGTTCATAAATATAACAACCTGACTTTGAAACAACTTTACACAGTGTGTATTTCCGAGTTCCTAGATCGTCCAAGAGTTCAAACGCAGGGTTCATGGGCACCTTTTTCTACACCTCCTGACCCCACATAACCTAAAACCTATTCTACCCTTCGAACTAAGCTTACATTAGTCATTACAGACTGTATAAATAACCAACGTCAAGGCATTTGGAATAATAAAACAATGCTCCATTACACCTGGAAATTTAGTCACAAAAAAGCAATGGCTATATGGATTCATTTGAAAATTAATTATTATATGAAAGTAATTATTATTATTATGTTAATTAATACAAATTATTATAATCGCGAGTGCACAGATATTGAAACGAATTATTTGTACTATTTGCATTATGTTATGTTTATATAATAAATTACAAATGCGTAACAACTTATATATTATTTGTATTTTTCTTAAATATTTAAAACAAATTATAAAAATCAGGTAGTTGTTTTTAAAAAATTAATTCTATATTAACATGGCCAAAAATTGTGATTGTTTTTGAAAATCATCAGAATTTTATCCATTTTTGATTGAATTTCGTCAAAAATTATAGCTATAAACACTTTTATTCTTACAAAAACAATTTTTAATTTATTATTTCAGCAACGGCCTAAACAAATTACAAATATTTAAATATATTTATATAAAAACGAGATATTACAATTAACACTTACCTTTTTTGAAAGCCAAATCTACTCAATAGACTTTGTGTTGAAAGGTTTGTCTTCACTTTTGAGAGACCTATTCGTTTCACTTTTTTCGGCCAAGTTTTTTTAGTGTTCTATAAATAGAAATTATATTATAAATATGTAACGTAGAGAATTATTTGAACAGTTTTAAAACAACGGACAAGTTGGGCAGTTTTATATAAAATCTGGGGAACATGCTAGAAACATCAGAACCTGTTGAAGATTTTTAACGTGGGTGTAAAATCTCTTACGGGAGAGGGCGAAGTATTATTTACAGGGGATTAGGGACTTGGTTGTGTTGTGTCCGAACGTCACCCGAACACGGCAAAATCAGGTAATCTTTGTTCCAAGCCCCTTCAATGAAAGAATAATAACGTCAGTGCTGCTCTAGAGATCAGAAACGTGGAAAACTTACATGTTAGAAATACGGTGGCGAAGGATAATGACAGGAAGAAAGCTTTGGAGACTAACTAATCGAACAAAAAATAACGCCAAAATAAGGAGACGAAAATATTGATTGTTAGGACACACACTCCACGATGCTCATGATGCACTGGAATGGATCTTTTAGGGTGCTAAGCAATAGATGGCTTAGAGAAGATCTACGTACATATAACGAAACTGGTAAATCGTTTAGCAACTAAAGATATTAATGGCTAGAGGTAGAGATCACTAAGAGGTTTTTTGTGGATACCTTGAACTCCTAAATGGAAATAGGATAATAATAATAATAAATATGTCTAATGTAGATTAAAGAAATATCTTGGACAACACAGAAAATATGGAAAAACCAACTTAATTTTGTATATAGAAATTAAAAGACAACGAAAAGGATAGGTATCATTTATCAACTGCATATATCGAAGAAAATCAAAAGATTAATGAAGTTAGAACTGCAATCAAGAAGCTGACGAACTTTTTAAAGCAGACAAAGACGTAATAAAACGAGAGTAACATTCCCTTATATTAAGCAACTATATCTGGAATGAGGAGCAAATGCTACATGATTGCAACATGGGAATTGTCTATCGAATCTATAAGAAGGGAGATACATGATCATGTGATTAACTGCAGAGATTACTGAGATTGAAAACTATGTGTCAAATACTCTCATATATTGAACTAAGATATAAAAAAAATTTAATAGAAAATATTACCTGAGAATTCTTTCGGTCTTCATTAACATCATTATCATCACTATCTAATAGGTCCACCACATTTTCATTATTTGCATTTTCGCTAGTGTTCTCCGAATTATTGGAATCACAGATATTTTTATCTTTAGTACAGGTAAATTTTTCTAAGAAATTGATATTATTAATTTGCTTAGTAGAACGTATATCGCGATCGCAACTAGATGAAATTTCTTTAGGCCTTGATGAATTTACCAAAGCATTAGTTTTATCTGGAGAGCTTAAAACTGAATCATACAGAACTGATGTTTGTTCAATTTGTGTTTGAATTGAATTTTTTATATCAATTATGTCATTTTCTGATGTCTCCATAATCTTTTCATCTTTAAGATTATCACTAGCATCTTTTATTTCACTAATTAGATCGTTTTTTTCAGGTTTATCTACATTTGAATCCACTTCTGTTATCGATACATCCTTCCTCATTTCTAGACTTTTCCGGACTAGAGTTCGATTTATAGCGAAAAATCTACTTTTTACTTCAACGCTAGGATCAATCATGGTTCGCTTAAATTTACTAATTTGTGGAATTGTTTTATTCGTATTTGGAAACGAAACTGGTTTCACTTTTTTTATTAAAGAACTTTGATTTATGTTTGTTGTTAAAACAGCTTCTGTATGAATAGCTTTTATAAATGGATTGTGATTCTTATTAGTTGTGCAGTCTGTAGAATTATTAACGGATTCTTTACATTCATCCTCTTCCGATGCATCACTACATATACGATGTTTTTTAGCAATCGGTTCATCACTCTCTGTGTACATTGATAATACATTCATTTCATTCTCGCTGTAATAAAAGATACATTTTTAAAATTTACTATTATTGCAAACTGTTTATATAAACCCGATAATACACAACGAAACTAAAATAATAACGCAATAATTAAAGGGTAATAGCATTTACCTGCTATCATTTTTATCACTATCACGATCTTCAGGGTTGTAAATTTCTACCTTTTTAAATTGAAAAGCTCCTAGAGAAATTTTCCTTTTAATTGCAGAATTATGCGGTTTGAAATCGTAATCCCAAATACTTTTATGGCTTGCTCTCTTGCGTGTATTGTTGATTTTCTGAAACAAGATTTAAGGAAAATGTATGTAATTATAGAACGTTGAGGGTTAACTAGAAGTATCTAAAAAGAATTACTTTGCACTGGTCGGGATTCCAATCATCGAGTTTTTTCAATGTAAAAGGTTCAAGATTTCCCAAAGCAAGTTGAAAAGCAGTTTCATCATCCAACTTTTCTCCAGCATTACAAAGATATTCCTTACTAGTTCCAAATTCCGATGGATCATAAAGACGTACTTCTTCCCTTTTAACTGGATCATAAACATACATATGCTTGAATGTAGCCTCTGCTATACAAAAGCCATTAATGTATTCTTCAGTAATTACCAATTTGGGCATATTTAAATAACGTGGAATTTTCAACAACGCTTTTTTAATATCTGTTTCTTCTGTAAGAAGAACAAATTTCAAAGCCTTTGCTAAGCCTATTCCACGTAACGAATCTAAGTAATCACATCCAGATAATATACACATATTACGAAATTTATCAAATGAATATTTTTCAGGTTTACAGCCCATAGCTAAGTGTAATTTACTAGCTTCTACTAGACGACAGTTACCAGTCTTTATATCTAATTTGAACACTATCTTTTCGCAGCCGAATAGCACCAAATCAGAATCTTCTGTTATAACATACTGTGCTATATTTATTTTATTTAAGTATGCCATTTGAGCATCAGCTTCATACGGCGCAACTAGGCAATCAACATTCATTTCCCGACATCGCTTTATTAATTTTAATGCCATCTCATGCGATATATCAATGCATCGTCTTAACTGTGATCGGGCTTCGTCAATTTGGCCCCTTCTCAGAAGTTCGGCAGCTTTGATTTTAGCTTCTTTGCGTGACTCCCGTCGCCTCCTTTCTGTAATAGCCTTTGCTGGAAGATATCTTCCGTCAAAAACTAAAATTGGTTTAATGTTATGCGATAGTAGTAAGTCTACATATTTTAAACAATATGTAATATAACTGTAACATTAAATTTTATTGTTTCAGATTTTCGTTTTCATTAAAAAAATATTTTTTTATACATATCTGTCTCTTCTCCTCTGCTTAACTTATCAGCACAACCGATGGCACCTTTATGAAGCCAACTATATGTATCTACTGCCACTGTGGAACCTCGTAAATCCTAATAAAAATATATAGTAATTATTACGAAATTGTTATAAATTTTATTTGAAACAAGATAATTTATACGTTACTTTAATATCAATGTTCTTTGAAGCTTTTTCAAGGAATGGAATTAAACCTGTGATACCCATACTTCTGTTTTTAAACTTTTATGCGTTTTTAACTAGATAACAGCAGATATTCATTTTCGATCTCTGAAACGCAATCTCACTCTTGTTACGCAAAGTTATGTATGTTTTAAAAATATATTTTTAATGATTTTAATTTAAAAGAAACTCGCATTTGTTTGGGTTTTGTTAAGTTTAGAACTCCAACTTAAAAAGGCGCTCGCGCCAAAATCTGACTATTGTCATTTTTACGTACTAGTACACTTAGCTGGTACAAAAGACTATTACAATAAGAGGGTGTTCTGATTTCGTTTTTTCTTGTAGGATTTAAGGCCCAGTTACATGGCAGCGTTGCGTAGCTGCTATCAAAATTAAAACTATGTAATTAGGCTTGCTACATTGCGCGCAACGCAACGCATGAGTTGAACAATTTAGGGTGCCTTCCATTTAAACACAGTGAGAAACAAGTTTGTCTAACAGGGTGTTCCATTAATGACAAAAAAGTGCACCGCCGGGTGAAATATATTTAAACACAACGGTTAGAAACACCCTGTTAGACACACTTGTGTCACGCTGTGTTTAAATGGAAGGCTCCCTTGAAAAAGTCTCAGTTAGGCTGTGTGCGAAACCGGCTAATTGATTGCTAATTCTAGTACTTTTTCATTTAGTAAATTTTCAAACTTGCTAATTCTTCTTCTTCTCTTGCTTAATATTTGAAATATTTACATTTATGCTATTTTTTTTGCAATATTTCTTAATATCTTTTTGTTTTCTTCAATTTGAAGTACAATATCTGATATGTTATGAAAAAAAGAGGATTTTCGTTTTTTTTGTTTTTGTTGGCCAAAGTCATGGAAAAAAGGGTAGGATGGAAATGTCAGACAAAATTGGTAGAAAATTGGTAGACTTTCCCTTATTAAGAACCCTCTCTGCCAAGTTTTAGCATGTATCTAATTATAACCGCTATTTCGCTTAATAATTCCAAGTGAAAAATTCAATAATTTCGAAAAATATAAAAAAAGAAAATTTCAAAAATGTTTTATTAGGTGCGTTTTTTTAATCTGTTCTATTCTGTTCTGTCCTGGAACATTAAAAAAACGGCAAGGGAAATTACATAAATTACGGCTTTGGGCATTTTAATTTCTTCTAATATTGCATAAAGATCGGTCTTAGTTTATCTCTCCATTAATTTTTCTTTTTTCATCCAGTAAACAAAACATTTTACTTTATTTGTCAACTGTCAAGTTAAAAAACGATAAAAATTTAAAATCAATATTCACAAGAGACACCTGCATTCAAGAAGCATGTACTAAATGTGGAATTTAATTCTCAACATTTGACGTTATTAATGTGGAATATAATTTTTTTTTATTATTTTTGTTGCGGTGGATCGCTGCACGATGTTTTTATATCTAAACAACATTCCGTAAATAAAATTTTTGCTGAGATTACAGAAGTAGTGCTAATCCGTTTTGGAAATAAACCTGTATATATATATATTTAAAAAAAGTTATCAAAATGAGAAAGACATGGGTTAAGAGGGATAACATTTATTATAAACCATTTTATAAGCATAAACTTAAAATGACGCTTTTAATTATATTTGTTGTAGCTATTATATTTTTCTCATATGAAGTGTTTTATATTAATCAATTACCTACTACTAGTACCCCAATAAGTCTAGATAGTACTTTAGTTGTTAAGGAAGTTTTACCCAGTCAAGGGACAGATGAAATTAAAATTATTAGGTGAGTTACAATTATATTAATCAAATAAATGGAAGGAAATCCCTTGACTATCAAGTTTTCATTTATAAATGCATCCGTTCAATGTCTCATACAAAAATTCTTTTGATCAGTAATAAAAGGAAGATATTGAAATTCGAACACAATGTTTTATAAACAATCATGGTCATTAGACGTCGTTTATAAGGTCATACTTGATTATATATTAATTGCAATTAATATTAAACTAACAAACTTTATTATTATTATTATTATTATTACAGAGGTATAAGACTGCGGGATTATGAAGCGTATAAACCGAAATTTAATATGAAATTTAAATGCTTAAATGATAATATGGAGATACCATTTAGCAAAGTAAACGATGATTATTGTGATTGTATAGAGGATGGCAGTGATGAACCGAGCACAAATGCTTGTCCAAATGGTCAATTTTATTGTAAATATCAAAAAAGACATATCACTGGTCGCGGCAGAGACATATCAATTCCAAACAATCGTATTAATGATGGCATTTGCGATTGTTGCGATGGCTCAGATGAATGGATTTATAAATCATGTAAAAATCATTGCTTATAATTTTTTGTTACCAATATAAATAATTTATTTATAAAAGGAAATAAATTTGAATTTCTCTTTAAAATTTCTTTCTAAAAAAGCATGGTTGATTCAGAAAACTACAAGTACGATTGTGCTGACGTGTCCATCATATAATATTGAACTATGATGCACACTTTGTTTTTTGCTTTTGTGTAAATAAGACAAGTCACGTTTTACGCTGAACACAGCTATAATTAAATATTCACAAGACGGGAATATGGTTTATACACTGTCCATTTGAATTAGTTTTGTTAATGCATGTCTAACTCTTGATTACATTATAATTAACAGAAACTGTCGTTTTTGTATTATTTATGGACTTTAAAACAGGATACCATTTTATGCTGCGACCCAAAATCTATGAACCAGTGGTGGAACTCAACTTTCCAGATCTACTAAGCCAGCTCACTAAAACCTCGTTGAATCGAGTGTAACAGTAAGAATTCAGAACGACGTATCGCGTGTCCTTTTGAAACGGATGCCTCAGACAAGGAGACTCACTATCCTGCTTACTATTTAACATTTTTTTTAGAAAAAGAGGTCCGAGAGGCGCATATTGAAAGCAGAGGGTTAATTCTAAACAAGTCGGGCAGGACAATGACTGCAGCGAAGGAAGCCTATATTGCGCTAGAACAAGCAGCATTAAAATCTAGACTTATCATCAATGAAAAAAACTATTCATAGTAAAGGAAGAATAGGACAAAATATAATAATCGACAGATATGTATAAATATAGAATCCGTAAACGAGTCCACCTACTGAGGGACTCAAATTAACAAAGACAACAACATAAAGACAGACGATTACTACAGCATGTTAAAATATTTTAAGTCATAATGAATAAGTGCAAGTTTACACAACTGTAATAAAACCAGTATTCGTGTACGGACCGGAAGCATGGACGCTTACTAGGTATGACGAGCATGCTCTTGGAAGTTGCAAGAGAAAAATTCTCCGTAGAATTACACTGTAAGAGTAGAAGTTGTTTAAAGTAGTTTTGTTAAAGGAACATTTAAGAGGCTTTTATTTTTCAAAATTGTGATCGAAAACAGTGTTGTTTTAGGCAATATAAGTTGAACATTGTCAATATTTACTGGATCTTGCATAACTAACAATTTGTACTTTCGAGTTTGATGTTGATTTTGTTCGAGTACTTTGCACGCAGAGCATATAAAATTATAATTATCTCAAGAGAGGACTATTATATTTCCATGGGGCGATTTCTAAAGGCTATACTTCCTATACAGGCCGCCGGCAGGCCGGTTCCTCGCCTTGAGGCCAAGTTTAACCACACACTCACTCACCCATACCGTCAACTGGATGGGACCTGCTGGGCCTGCAGTCCAAGAAACCTGACAAAAATCTTTATGTATATGAGAATTTATCGTCAGTCCGTGCCTGAAGATCTGAACTTCTATTCAGTCGAAAATGTTCGTTAAGGCCATGAATATTGTTGCACTTGAATTAACACCTGCTACACTAAACTGTCGTCTTCGCATGTGTATGTAAGGAATCATCATCGCAGTCACGGCCGTGGAGCCGTCAGACGTATGCCTCAAGTCCTTATCCCTCAGTCAAATGAGTAATGTATGGCCTTCATCGGGCGGTACCTGCTAACCTAGCTTAAAAGGTTATGGCCTGCCGGCAGCCTGTTGTGAATGGGGCCTTAAGGGGCTCATATATGTAAAAAAAACAATTTTCTTGAAAACAAAATGATTGTATTTCAGTTTTTTTCCTTGAATTTCCATAATGTTGTTAACCTTAATATTATATCTTCTTTTTTTTTGTCAAAATAAGCTCACATATAAACAATTTGAAGTTCTAGTGACATGGACTAGGCGTATATATATTATATAAATATGTATTTCTAAATATTAAAGACCGAACTTAGGAACTGTCCAATCCAAATATCGATTTGAATATCCCAAAAAACACCTTACACAAACGGCTTTTTTATAATAAATACATTAAACAAATTTTATAAACAACATAAATAATTGCAACAGAATTCCAAAACAATATAATACCACCTTAACTTAATTAAGAAATCACAACAAACGGTTTATAGTTAAATCAATATGGCACCCATTTATAATACCCCAAACATTTTTAGATTCAATAAAAATAAGTTTTTAATATTTAGGCAACAATCTTTCTAATTTTAATTAATATTTTATTTGTGCTTATAATACAATCTAAAAATGAGATTTGCATTAGTTGATTATTCCAATTTATTACATTATTTATTTTCTTAAAACATATTCAGAAGTGAGCTTTTAAAAATTATATTCAGAGGTTTGTATTTTAAATATTTTTACAATGTATGCCATTATAGAAAATATTTAAATCATATAGTATTTACGGGTGTTGATGATAGATAGTTAACATTAATAATATCACGATCTAAAAAATCCTTTGAAGGTGCTTAAATGCTATGTATATAAGACTATTATGTGTCAACAACAGTGAAACAAGACAATACAATACTATTTAAAACATTACATATTATAGCTGTGAGCTAATTTAGTTATTTTGTTTATATACAAGAGAGGAAATTTGCGAAATTAATCTAATTATCCTTTGGTAAGCTTACTAACCAGCCAAGTACTCTTCTATCAAAACCGCAAGAAAACAGATTGCAGCTTAAATTAGAATCATCTGTCCATGCTACTGATGATACCATACGGCGATGGCCCTGTGATAATAATTAGTTTAAGGCAATTCTAAATTTAATTTTAAACACCAAAAATTTTACCTGTCGACTAGTTCTAGGTAAACGGGCAACTCGCTGTCCATTTAAATCAAATAATCGAATTTGTCTATTATCATGTGGAATTGCAATCACGCCATTTGTTGATACAGCAAGACGATTTACAGCTGAATCTGTTCGTATTGTTGCTAAAGCTGATCGCATATTTCTAAGCTCCCATACTTTAACAGTCCTGTCGTCTGATCCTGAAACAACTTTATCGTCACGCGTAAATACAGTTGATGTTACGCTTCTAAATTTTAGATTAAGTAAATCAAATGCGATTATATTTATATTTTTTTTATCTTACTCTGTGTGACCCTGAAATACAGAAACAGCAGGAATGGCTTCTCTAAAATCCCATAGCCTAAATGTAGAATCTCTAGATGCTGTTACAACCAATCTCTGAGTTCCATGAGCAGATACATGTGTAAGTTCGTGATCGTGTCCGGTAAGTGGTTGCAATGGTTCTTTTGTTTCAACATCCCAAAGTATTGCGGTTCTATCCCAACTGCCAGTTATAATTTGATCCCCAGCTGGTAGCCAATCAGCTGCAACAACAACAGATGTATGCCCACCCGGTCCAGAGAACTCACATAATGGAGTTCGTAAAACATCTACTCTCTCGCGATCTTCAACTTGCTCATCGCTATCATCTAACTCTTCCTCGGAAGAGTGTCCTTTTCTGTTATAAATTATTATAAAATTTTAAGATCAGTCACTTATAATCAAATAACGAATTCAATATAACTAGAATTATTTATTCCAGACGATTTATTAAACGAATCCTCCACAACAAGCTGCCCTGTTGGCTAGTAAATCCCACCGTGTATCATAAAAGACTGCCCTGAATTGTCTCCTATCTCTATCAACAGGAACAGCAACGTTACACTGACGTGGATGCCAGGCCACGAATGCCCATCGCTAATGAAATTGCCGATGGTCTGGTAAAAGTAGGGAAAAGTCATCACTTGTTGGTCCGAAGAACCTTTCTGCAGCTTAGCCAGCTCCGCCACGGAGATCGGCCATCAAGAATCGGATCGAACGGCTATTTTTTCATAGCTGAACAAAAACCTAGGGTACCCGTCAAACTAAAAGATTCATACAAATCGACAAAGCTAAAGTGGGCAGACTATTAAATTTCAACATATGGGATAATTTAAACAGAATAGAGTTGGCAGTCGGTTCTGCGGAGAAGTTTCCAAAACAGAGGAGCATCCTGCTGTGCGATTGTGAGACTACAGCAAAGGGGAGATTGAGTATCCTCCAATGCGGCTGCCCTATTCCTATAGAGATTTAGGAAATGAATCCAAAATTAATTTTAAGCTATATCAAAAGCCTTAACCCCGAGGATTTTTAATGACGGGACATAATAGATCAAATAGGTCGCAGTTCAGCAAAGACACTCGTCAAACATCGCTGGTTTGCGAAAATAAGGATGGAACTAAAAATGATTGATTTTAGAGAATGACATTTTTTAATTCCTTTATAAATTACTCTAGAATGGTTTGTCTCAAATGAATAATGGCGCTATATCATTCTAACGATAGGCGAAAGCGGCGTTGCGTCTCTAACTAATTGCTCCTTTAATCCCTCATGGAACATAGGGCGGAAACATTTGCCCTCCAGCGGACTCTGTTTTGCGCGACATCTCTCAGCGCTGACCGGGATCTCCCAGTTGTTGCGGACTCTCCTCCACGTTGTTCTAGGTCTTCCGACTCAATTGTTGTATAGAGCTTTTATCAATTCTATTATTTTATCCGGCAGTCCACGTTGCCGTAGTGCTCGCCATATAAAGCTCCTATTAACAGAGTCGAACGCTTTCTCATAGTCTACGAACGCAAGGTAAAGGGGGGATCGGAATTTAGTAGACTGTTCCACTATGATTCTCAAGGTGTCGTGTCTCTGTTTACCATAAATTATCACAGGTTTATGATCATTTATAATATGAGTTCAATTTTACAGAATTTTGAACTACGTCGATATTCTCGCAAACCAGCGCATGTATGTGCTCTCCACACTTAGAATTAACGAGTAATTGGTAATTTAAAAATAAAAAATTAAATTGTATATACGATAATTTTTAAATATCGTGTTCACCTTAATTACTATAAATCAAGGATTTTAACAGCATACCTTGTTGAAACATCCCAATTTACAGCTGCCTGCCAAATATGTGCGGTTCCATCTCCGCTTGCTGTAAGTACAAAATCTTTGTTTTGATGAAATTTAATAGAATTAACAGATCCAGCATGTCCCTGATATTGTAACAAACATCGACCACTTTCAATTCCCCAAATGCAAGCAGTATGATCAGCAGATGCTGTACCGATTATTGGCTGTCCAGTTTTTGTGGAAATTTGCCATACTCCGTCTTTATGACCACAAAAATCACGTACTAAAGAACTAACTACCGACTGTGCCTTAAAACTTGACACAATTCGACTTGTTTGAGCTCTCAATTTATGACTTGCTTTTACTTTTCCACCAGTAGCCGTAAGTTTTGATTTAAGACTTTTCTGTGCTATGTTATCACCTTCTATGAAGTCTTGGCATACAGCCCTGTCCCCAACTATTGTATCTCTTGGACCAATCGAGTCAAGTTTTTCTTGTACTAGAAGTTAATTTCATCTTTAATTACTTAATTATATTACTAAATATGTATATTTCTTACGGTTTAAATTTTCAATATAAAGAAGTTCAAATTCTCTTTCTATTTGTGAAAAGAGCATATGTAAACGAGCTCTGAATGGTGCGTCATCTGGAGCATTTAGGTCTTCAGCTAAGCTAGTTAATCTTGATGAACGTTGTTTTGTAGTTTTTATCATTGCAGATTTACTAGATCCAACAGTATTTTCCAACGGCATAATTAATGATAATTAAGTTATGTAAAAACAGAGGAAATACTGTGTTAATACAGAACTATGTTAAAATCTTTTTAATATGTTCACTTTTCACAACATTTGTTTATTTCTGTTTCTAAAAAAACATTGGCATAGAGAGGTGAACAAAAATTCTATAAATAACTTACAACACTTATCAAGAATTGCTTTTCTGACGGAATAGATGACAGTACTTGAAAATTTTTGTAAGCTAATTGACATATGGTTGCGTGCCACGGTATACAGAAACAAGGTAATGTAAAAGAGAAATGTCATTTGAATGCTGACGTCACTCGGCAAGTCTTCCCCATACAAAATCGAAATTATTGTTGTTGTTTTCTGTATTAACTTGCCGGGTGACGTCGGCTTTTTCTACGATATTCGTACGATATTCGAGCTGTCAGTCTCTTTTACACTACCTTGTTTCTGTATACCGTGGTTGCGTGCTAAATTTGTGTTCTAAAAATGTTTTCACTTCTGTATAAAATTATCCAAATTTAATTATAATTAAGAAAAATCATTTATTAATATCAATACAGATATTCGTTAAACTAATTTATATTTTTACTAACAGTTTTGGTAAATATTTTGCATTTTATTTGATCCATTTGTACTTTTTTTTATTTTTAGAACATAAATTTTGATTTTCGAAATTCGAAATTGTACAATAAATTTCGCACCCCTGAAAGAACTTCGTCGGGGTCAAGATGGCGGGTGAGTAGCATCGCTGTTAAATTTTCTTCTATTATTTAACCGGAAAACACGTTAAATTAATAAGTGATATTGCAGACCTCTTCGTAAAGTACAACTGTACCAATTGCCAAGATGATATAACAGGAATTCGAGTGCATTGTGCAGAATGCAGCTCATTTGATTTATGCTTGCAGGTGGGTCTTAAATTGTGTTTTCTTTACTGCTGCTAGTTTAGTTAAAGCGCATAGTCGCTGACGTCATAAGATTTTTGACAGTTTATAAAAATATGACGAAAACATTTTTTTTTAAATAGTGTTTTGCTGCCGGTGCAGAAATAGGAGATCATCGTAATGATCACCCCTATCAGTTTATGGATACTGGATCAGCTATTCTCTCTATATTTAGGGGGAAAGGCAGTTGGTCAGCAAGAGAAGAATTGGAACTTCTAGATGCTATAGAACAGTATGGTTTTGGTAACTGGGAAGATATTAGTAAACATATTGAAACAAGAAGTGCTGAAGATGCAAAGGAAGAGTATGTTAGTAAATTTTTAAGTGGGACTATAGGTAAACATACATGGATACCTGCACAAGCCCAGAGGCCTAATCTAAAAGATCACACGGCGGAAGAGGATAATGGACCTCTTGGTACTGCAGTACAGAAATTACCACCTTTAGATGTTAATGTAGAAGAAGCTAAGCAACTTGGATATATGCCAAATAGGGATTGTTTCGGAAAGGAGTACGATCCAAATGCAGAAGAAATAATATCGTCTTTAACTTTAAATCCAGATGATGTTGAGACTGATCTTCTACTTAAGCTAGCTCAGGTAATAGCAATTACTGATTTATTTTTTTATACATATATGTAGATAGTTTTTATTGCTTTAGTATTCACTCAAATTTCTATATTTAGCATAACAATGTGATTAGTTTCTACACCTTTTCCAATTGTAATTCAGAAACCATCAATTGTAATTCAGATTAGTCAATTGTAATTTAGAAAGTGTCAAATGTATCTAATTCAGATTACATCTTCTTCGATGGCTCTACGGCCCAATTCGAGCCTTGGCCTCCATCAGCTTCTTCCTCCAAACCTGTCTCTGTTGCGCAGCTTGCCTCCAGATGTTGAGGAATTTTGCTGCATCAGCCTTAACACTGTCTTCTCACCTTGACCGTAGTTTACCAACTCGTCTTTTGCCATCTGGTAGTAAATTCAGGGCTTTCTTTGGTATCCTTGAGTCATCCATTCTTTGGACATGGCCGGCACAACGTAAGCGCAGTAGCTTGGCATGTGTTGAAAGTTTACACTCTTTGTATAGGTCGTACAATTCGTGATTGTAGCGTATTCTCCATGCGTTATCTTCATTGATTGGGCCGTATATCCTTCGGAGAACCTTCCTCTCAAATATATCCATCTTATCTGCGGGCTTTTGAAAGATACTCCATGCTTCATCGTTTTGTGGATTCTTATTTTCGTTTTTCTGTCGATGTCTCTGGATTTCATAACTGGCTGTTCGTTTGTAACCTACAGTTTCCTTCGTGACATCTGTCAGTATCGTCTTCAGTCTTATCCATTTCCCTCGACCGTGTCTGTATTATTTATGTTTGGACCTATCCTTTCTGCTAATGTTGCCTGATATCTGTCCAATATGGTCTTCTTGGAGACGGTCAACATCGAATTTCTTTTGTTTGTTATTTCTTTTTCCTTGAGTGGACAGCCGACATCTTAATTTACATAGCTTTAACTAGGAAGTGGTCCGATTCACAATTCGCACCTCTTAATGATCTTGGAGGATACTGGAAGCTGCCCTTCTGTCTATGAGTATATGGTCTATTTGATTGCAGTATCTTTTGCTGGACTTTCCTTTCCAATGGTCGGTCTGTGCCAGTTCTCTCTTCCAATTTTTGGCGTTGAGGTCTCCTATCACCATTTTGATGTCATTGGAAGGGGCCATGTCATACGCGTGTTCGAGCTTATAATAGAAAGTGTCCTTTGTCGTGTCCGCTTTCTCTTTCGTCTCCGCATGTGCTGCAATGGGATGAATGTTGAATTTTTCTGAATTACAATTGATACTTTCTGAATTACAATTGATACTTTCTGAATTACAATTGACTAATCTGAATTACAATTGACGCTTTCCGAATTACAATTGACTAATCTGAATTACAATTGATACTTTCTGAATTATAATAGATACTTTTTGAATTACAATTGGAAAAGGTGTAGTTTAATTATTAGAATATAATAGAATCATATTTTTCCAGCAGTATATGAAATGGAGTTCTATAAAATATGGATATTACTTCTTTTGTATATATATAAAGTTTGATAGATTTTATTTATTATTTATACTACTTAGTTAACGTACTCAAAGTAGTAATTTAGTCAAAGGGTATCCAGGCGATTACCGATACTTTTCCGTGTTGTATCGTGTTAGCTTCGTTCAAGTTTTACTAATAGTTTAATATCTTTTGAGGTTCTTAATGGCGGAAACAACTTACAGTTCTAGACATCTCTTTTTTTATATTATGCTCTCTGTGCTTTAATATTTATTCTTCATGAATGGCGCTGCAGTCTTCGTACGACTCGGGCCTCCATCTTTCTTCCGAAGCTCCGTTAATATGTACATGTCCGCTGGCATTCTGTTTGTTTGGTCAATCCTGAAACCTTAGACTTGTAGAATAGAGCCGTGTGGATTAATGTTTTATATATTCTCATTTTTAATAGTTAAATGTCAAAAATAATCTCTGTTGGCGGCATTTAAAACATTTCCAATAGCGTAATAAATTATTTTTGATATTTGGACTGAAATTAATAAACCTATGTCATATTGTTGATGACTTGCCTCTTTTTTTGTTTTGTTTTGGAAATCGTTAAACTTATTTATTATTTATTTTTGTTTAATTAAACAGGTTGATATTTATACACGTCGTTTAAGAGAACGTGCTCGACGAAAAAGAATGGTACGTGACTATCAATTAGCTGCTATTTTCTTCAAAGGAAATAACAACATAAAAAATTCAAAACTAAGTCGAGACCAAAGGGAATTTCGTGATAGATTTCGCGTATTTGCACAATTTTATACAGCGCACGAATATGATAGGCTAATTGCGTCTATAGAACGTGAGCGTGATTTAAGAATACGTTTAGCAGAATTATGTAGATATCGATGGAATGGTTTAACTAAAATTGATGAATGCGTACATTTTGAACAACATGCTGCATTAGCACCACAAAAGAATACTGGTCCATATGGTCACGGAAGAACTGTGAGTTTAATTATTAATATTACTATAAATGAATCTTTAATGCAAGAACAACTTTATTCAACTTTTCGTGTTTAGTTAAATTGTAGAAGGTAAATTTGAGTGGATTTGTTTCAAAAAAAAAATACATCAAATTATTATTTTTTAAATGATAAGAAAATAATTCCATTTAATATTTCCTTCGTTTAAGTTATTTTAATTAATATTAATTTCAAGATTCAATTATACACAGAAGTGCTAAAATATCGCTTAAATAATTGGCATTCATCAAGCTGCCAATGGGATATAAATATTAGTGCTTTAAATAAACAAAACAAAAAACACTAAGTAATTTTTTTTATAAAGGAATTAGTTTAATTTATACACGAAAAGTTGAATTTATTGGTTTTTTTTATAATTTATTAATTGATATTAAATTTGCAAATCAAAAACCCGGGAAATAATTGACATACCAAACATTTTGCGATATTTAGCTTACGTGTATAATTGAATCAAATGGTCAACGTATTACCGGCTGTATAAGACAATGTTTAACAGGACAATCTAAACACTGGAAATCGGCACAGATCGTACTTGCACTCACCGCAAACCAGAAAAGCGTAAGTATTTCACTATATTTAATTAATTAAAATACTTTTTTAAATTCTTTTCATTTTACATTTGTTATATATGCCTGCAAATATTATTTAATATTAAAACTTGTTATGATAATTTTTTAAAATATTTTCCAATGCAGGATTCTTGTCAGAATCTTTCTCTCAAATGTATTTATTTTATCTTTATATTTTCCTTGAGCTTTTCAGTACAGGTTTACAGATTTTTTTTATTATATCTCGTTTTAGCTTCATTTAATATAAATTAATATTTTTCTGTCAGTTGAAAATTACGATTTATTAAAGCACAGTCTTGCCTAAGCTGTTATTCGAAACTACTTGTTAAATAACTACTTCTTAAATAACTTATTCTTAAATAATTTGCCCTAGCACTAGACTAAATAAGGTCGCTGGTGCAGTGCTGAACTAAATAGCCTGAACAAAAATAGGCGTAACGTAACACAACGTAAGAAAACTGAACAAATTTCAGCTTAGTTGTTTACGGCTGGTACTAAAAAATAATGAATAAAATTGTACCCACTTCTCAAAAAACTTCACCATCACTGGCCACTCAGGAACTGTATGAAGAAGTAAATAATTTCCCCATGTTCCCTCTTATCCCACTTCTGCACATTTGGTATGAGTCTGTAGGTCCTTAGTAGACTCGTCCCATCTACTCGGCCATGGCAAGGGACTCGCCGCGCACCAGAATCCGTCGCAGTGTCTTGGGTTAACCCTTCCATATTCCGTGTTGTATAAGCTCCTACTCTCTGGCGCAATAATATTAATTGGGGTCATTCCTGCTATGACACGTGCTGCTTCATCGGACGTAGTGCGGTATGTCCAGCATGCTCGGAGGGCACAGCCGATACAGAGTTTATTTTACTCCTATTGGCCGTTCCGTCCAAAGCCATTGCTTATAGGGGGGAGACGTCGGTTTGGCCCGGCTCCCCCTATGTTAGGGTCATCCTTGCGAGTGTTGCGCTGATGGCGAAAACTTTTCCGTCGTGCCCGCCAAGTGCAACCCGAATTTGAGCCTCCCAGATACCTAAGTGCTGTCTGGGAGCGGATGTCCTGGTCACCTACTTTCACCGCTATGGTCTCCGTCCTTTTCTGTTTGCTGATTAGCAATACTTCGATAAGTTGTCCTGTAATCCCTTACTCCGTCGTCTGACTCGCAGTGCAGTGTTCCACCTACAAGGAATCTTATCACAATGCGCACTAGATACTTCCGTGTATTCAGCTTTATCAACGCCCCGACGATCTTGCTCGATTTCGGTAGGTTGCTTGAAAGCATTTTTAACGTCATGGGTTAGCATTGCTCAACTTTTATTCACAACCATCGCGACCGTTCCTGAACCTTTTCGGCAAGCTGCCTTTTCTGTCGGCACTTGGGAGTAATCCGTTATACATCACTAGTTCGAACAGCTTGCCATGGTTTTTAGGAGGCATAGCGGCCTTCTCCAATATTATTTATGTATGCAGTATAGACTCAACGTGACTTGAAGCTAACCGAGTATATGCTAATCTCAAAAAGATAGATAAGAGTTCTGATTTAAGTTATTTTGTTTTCTCAATTATTATCACTAGACGATATAAAACAGCGAACATTTATATACAAATAATAATTTTTTCTTTTTTTACACTACGACATAAAGCAAGATTAACTAGCCATAAATTATTGGTTGCTGATTGCAAATGCAACCTTTTCAATTTTTCAATATTTATTAAACATGTTGATTGCTTTGCTTTCATTAATTTGCCATATGCAGTAAAAGAATAGTATTATGTTCTGAAGAATTTATTTCTTATTTAATTGTTTATTTTGTAATACCAGCAACGAAATTGCAAACGGAAACGAAGGAAGTTCAAATTCCACCGGGCAAAGACACATGTACCACACAGGCGACCAGACTTACTCCGACGCATCGTTGCTCAACAAAAGTTACTCGGATAGCTACCGGGGATCGTCGGGGCAGCAGAGCAACCCGACGATAGCCCCAATGATGACTGCACAGTTACAGACCAGTTACCAAATCAATCAACAACAAAGCGGAAATATCGCCGTAGGAAATCTAAAGCATCTACAGCAAGAAGTAGGAACAAATCTTCTGCAACAAGGCTATCACCAGCAGCAACAGGGAAGCGCTCCCCAAGGCCATCAACCTCAACAGCTGGGGGAGAATCTTTTATCAAAAACTGAAATGCAATTATGCGCATCCTTAAATTTACCACCTACACGTTATATAACATTAAAGACAGTTCTTTTAAGTGGAGCTCCTCTAGGCGCTAATTCATCTCCAATAGAAAATCTAATTCGAAAATATTTAATAAAGGCTGGCTGGTTAAGCCATTAAACATAAAACATCCTTTCCTTGGACAAAACAACAACAAAGAAAAATAATTATAGTATATATTTATAATTTAAAGCATGTTAGACATCTCTTTCGATTGCGTGCGCAGGATCCGTCTTAATACGCTATTAAATACTACATTTTGGATTGTGGTTAACAAAATATGTTAAGTTTCATGTTACACATTTGTATTGAATTTTAAAAACAAAAACAAAATAATTTATATTTGCGATTTCAAAATAGATTGTCATTTTTGGTATTTCTGTTAAGCAATTTACAAACACTTTCAAGCAGTGAACTTTAAAATTTATATAAAAAAAATAATCAATCAGTGCACAATTTTCTGATAAAGAAAATGATCGTAAATATATTTAAAAAAGTATGTTATATTAGCAAAAAAAATGTACATAAAGACTTCAAATTTAGAGCTTAAAATAAAATAACTTTAAAATTTTAGTTGTTCCGTTTTGTATCTTCTTAATTGACGCTACGACGCACAGTGTTTCGAGTAGAACAAACTAGCTGGACAAAAGTCATTTTTAAAATTCAGATAAATGATTATAGAAAGAACTAAAAAACACTCTGAAACTAAGGAAAAGAGGTTTTTTATTGCACCGGTTTACCTAATAAGGCGGGTAGTTGGAAGCCTATATAAAAAAGCGAAAAATGCACTATTTCATTCCTAATTTTACTGTTCTTGTGATAGTATATTAGATAGATTTTTACCACTGTGAATATATCAATATCTGGCAGCACACTTTAGTACAACTATTTTTTTTTATTTTTTTTAAAAATATCCCTACTCTGTTTAAAAAGCAGAGGTCTTTGAAGAATGGATGAAGCATGACAAATGTAAGCAAAATAGCGGCAAAAGTAAAGATCGATTTGTGAAAATTCATAATCAATGGATCAAGGGAGATCTGGGTTTTCATATCTTCTTTGAACAAGTTCAGCTTTGAACATCTGCACCAGGACGACCTCACAAGGATTTCAAGGAATCTAGCGACAAAATAAAAAAAAGAAGAATTCAAGATCTGATCACTTCAAAGACTACATCAGAATTATTAACTGCTGTGGAAGTTTCATCGTGGCTATCAACAGGGATCTGGCGAGAGTTATTAAGGAAGCTAACATTAGTCCTGAAAATTGTAAAAAAAATGAGGTGTTTAGAGGCATTGGCTTATTACGTGGACTACAAATCTACCAGTCACTCCTACAAACAGACTCGGAACTGGAGCATGACAATAGACAAGCTTCTAGCCTCCACGAGGTTACCCAAAGTTCTGTCTAAGGATCACTCCTGACTCCTGAAGGGTCCTTGACGTAGAACACCGGGGATAGCATAGAGCTATTAATGAGCACTCATTTCGCGGGTTCTCAGGTAACTGACTCTGGATTGGCCTTAGAACCTAACATTGAATCGGAGGTAGTACTTGCCCACCGGTCCTACAATAGGAACACAGCGCTGGCAAACAGGATTTTCACTGCGGGTGAGATTGAGTGGACCATTGGCACCTTCAGAGAGGATTGGAAGAGATCTTACCAATCCTGCTACCACTATTTCGGGGATGCTTTGCGCTGGCCCATATTCCGAGGTGATGGAGAGAGACTAGGGTAGTCTTTATGCCTAAATCGGGGAGATCATATAGGGAAGCAAAATCCTATCGACCCATCAGCCTCTCTTCCTTTCTCCTGAAAACGATGGAGAAAGTTCTAGACAGGCACATTAGAGAGGGTCTTACAGCGAACCCACTTCACTGCCTGCAAATTGCCTACCGGCCGGGCAGATCTACAGAGACTGCCATTCATGTGCTAGTGAGAGATATTGAGAAATCCCTCAGGGCCAAGGAAATCTCTCTGCGCCTTTGCAGACATTGAGGGTGCCTTTGACAACGTTATCTTCGACGCGATCAATGAAGCAGATGTAAAAAAAGGCATCCACCCCCCCCCCCCCCCACTGCGAGATCGATTACGTCGCTTCTCAGCAGCAGATTGATAACTGTTGAGATGAATGGTGAATCCATTACGGTAATGGCTTCTAAAGGCTGTCCCCAAGGGGGCGTCCTATCACCCTCTTATGGTCAATCGTGGTCGACGAACTCCTTGCCAACCTGAATAGCCGGGGCTTTAAAGCACAGGCCTATGCAGAGCTCCAAATAGCTCTAACATTGTTATTTTCTCGGACAGTTAAGCTGCCCTGTTGGCCATTAAATCTCAAGGGGGGTCATCAAAGACTGTCCTGGGGTGGTAGCACGTAAGTTGTTTCAATCGACCTCTTCATACAAAAATTCTGAGCTTTTGTATGAAGAGGTTGATTGAAACAAACTTACGTGCTACCAGCTTAGCAAGCTGCCACGTAAGAACGGCCATCAAAAATTGGGTCGACGATCTGTTTCTTCATAGTCAAGCTAAAAGATTTATCCAAATCGATAAAGCTAAAGCGGACAATCTTTTAAATTTCAGGAGGTGGGAGCTAAAAATAAAACAGAGCTCATGACGGGCCACTGTTCGCTTAACTACCATCTAAACAAAATAGGACTGGTAGCCGATTGTAGCTGTCGGTTCTGTGGGGCAGCTCCCGAAACTGCGGAGCACTTGCTGTGCGACTGTGAGGCTACAGCAAGGAAGGGATTGACCCTCCTCCATCGCGACTTCCCTACTCCCGGGGAGTTTTGGGACAGGAACCCTAAATCAGTTTTAGGCTATATTAAAAGCCTTAACCTAAATGGTTTTTGAAGACAGGGATGGCACAATAGACCAATTAAAATAGGTTGCAGTGCCCGCCCAGGCGCCCCTCAATAAGAAATAGAAAAAGTTCTTTAGGTTAATGTATTATTTTAAATATGTATGTATATTTAATTAGTAGCTCTAAATATTTTTGAATTAGTATGTATATTTTATATTTAATTATTTTTTAATAGAGGTTAAAGCTAAGTATGCTGTTCCTAAGTACGGCGGTCAAGAAAAATTTCCCCATATAAACTTCATGTAAAAAAACGCTCAAGTAATCGGTCAAGAAATGCTCTAGGAATTTTTGCTCAAGAAATTTCTGTACCTAGTACGGTGTTCGCTCAAGAAAAGTGCTAGTACTATTCTGACACGTAGATGGAGCCTTTTTCTGATGCGGTAAAGAAAAAATTGGGAAGACAATTTTTTCTTGACCGAAATTGACATTTGATTAGGCCGCGGGAAGTGTTTTCATTTTTTTTTATAGTTTTTATAGAGCTTAATATAATTAGAGGACAGTTTAAGTGATTATTCATTATTTTAGTGTTGTTTTAAAATACGTTTCTGAGAAAATTCCTTCTTTTTATTGTGCGGAAGAACTTTAAAAAAACATTTCCGGCAGCCCGATATTATTTTCCTACACATAAATGTTAAATGTCAATTTTAGTCAAGAAAAAAAGTCTTCGCATTCACTTGTCAAAATTTTCTGTACCGGGGTCGAGAAATAATAAGAGCATTTTTCTTGACCGCCGTACTTAAGAACAGCATACTTAGCTTAAGGCAGTAATTACTATTTTACTTTTTACACACTGAAAGTGTTTTACACGGGAATTAAATAAATAAATTGAGCGCATTCGTCAATGGCTTTACTCACGGACTGAAATCCGATGGCAGTCGCGCTAATTTAATTCGAGTTCGCACTGGGGGATATCATTTTCTTATCTCCATCGCATTCCAGCATAACCCCTAGATTATTTTTAAATATCAGGCAAAGGGTGAGTGGTAAAACTGATTTGTCGAGAACACCGACGTAATGATGCAGGGCTTGGATTCAACGCTATCCAATACTAAGGGCCAGAAAGAAATCCAGTTCCCAAGTTCTTGCTCCGACACCAGCTATGCACATACGACAGAACAGCTTGCATGAGGTCCGAGCTGGTGCCATCATAACCACCGCTGATCGTTATTACATCTTCTGCATAGGCTTGTGCGTTCAAGCTCCCAGGGATATTTGGATATATAAAAAGCCTAACCCGGAAAGTTTTTAATAATGGAATTGGTACAATAAAGCTAATAAAAATAGGCCGCAGAACCCGCCGAGACCCGTTAAAAAAAGGAGAACGCAACCAATTAAACATCATGTTAGTAGTATAAATTATTCGAACTTTATCTAAATAAAATTATACAACATCAATTTGAATTGAATTTTATTTTTACTGTATATTATGTTTATAGCAATCTGCCAGATCCTCTTCTTTCATGATTAAAATTAATTAATAAATGGCAGCTGTTGATTTTCATAGAAATGCTAGAATTTTTTGTTTCAAAAAAAAAACATAATGGGGGAAAATAGTTATTAGGTAGAATTCTATTTTAAATTTAAAAATTAAAGTTCCATTTTGTTTTCCTTTCCTCTTATACAAGGATTTAAAATTTTCATTACAATGAATGTACATTTTACTCTAGAGCAGCAGCACCAGAGATAATTTCGATAAGTTCTCTGGTAATTACAGCCTGTCTGGTTCTGTTGAATGTTAAAGTTAGTTTATCAATCATTTCACCAGCGTTCTTTGATGCGTTGTCCATAGCTGTCATTCTGGATGACTGTTCGGAACATGCTCCCTCCTTCATAGCATAGAAAATTAAAGAAGCTAATTGAAATTCCAAAAAGTTCTTAACAACATCGGAATCCAAGGAATCGTAAACAGACATTTTCTCGCCGCTCTATATTTAATTATATGAAAATATAATTGGAAGTAAATATGATTGCAAGGAATATACCTCCACCACTGGTGTGCTGTAGATTGGAAGGTTAGATAAGCTGTATGATACTACAGTTTTAAATTTGTTGTAAACTACTTTTCCATCTGTAAATTCATAATCTGATATAAGAATTTCGTTCGCAATTTTGGCAGCATCCAAAAATGTAGGTGGAAGTCGTCCAACCTAATATCAATGTACTTTTTATTATCTATTTTATTTTAAAGAAAAAACCTCAAGTACCTCATTTGCTACGCAAATAATTTGTGGTCCAAACAAGCGTTGTAAAATACCACGGGATTTATCACCAACGCAGAAAATCTTTACATTGGCACCCTCCGCACCCGCAGCAAGTATCTCATTCCTAATGGAGCGAGCAACGCCGGTATGAACCGCACCACACAAACCTAAATTTCTAGATGTCATATCTATGGATAAAATCAAACATCCTTCATACCTCTATCAGATGTAATGGCTACTAAGAGCTTTTTCGACTCCTTTTCTGGTGGAGCGATTTCGGCCTTCTCATAGAACTGTTGAGCTCCAATTCCGTAAGGACGTGCTTCTTTAAGATCACGTTCTGCTTTTGCATACCTATTAAACACATATTTTTAAGCACAGCTACATGTTAAACTATAATATTTACTTAGCGGCTGACACCATCTTCATGGACTGTGTAATTTTTTGAATGTTTTTAACTGACTTCAAACGCATAGAAATGGATTTCAATGTGGCCATTCCCCGCTGCTGTTGGGCCACATTTTGGGATGCTAGCAAAGCACTTGTTTGGGTAATAGCACGTTGCATCATGATTACTAGTTATTAATAAACGACTTTTTCCCTGTTAAAATTAAGAAAATATAGTTATTTCCAACTTTTGCGAGCACTACTGAATATTATGTAATGGTCGCCAAATCACGTCACATATATTTCATTTCTAATAAATTTTTCAAGCACAAATTTCCACAATGAGATTTTTCATGCGGTCATTTAAATTGTTATATCACCTTTAAAATTGCCTTGCGGGGATTTATCGAAGATCTTAGGTGGAGAAAAGACTTTTCTAGCTGAGCAGCTCGGTCACCTAATTTTCTGTCAAATGGCTCCAAGCACTAATTTTCGACATAACCTGTCATTTTTCTTTATACTAAAGGTAACATGCACAGCAGACAGGAATGTATTTAAATGTATATCGCCGGTTTAGAATGACAACAAATTAATTTTTTTAAAGAAAAACGACAGTTAAAACTGTTTTAACAATACTAAATTTTTTTTAGAAAAAAATAAATCATGTAAAGTAATAATGTACTAATTTTAATAAAATAATTTTAATCAAATAGGTCTAACTTGGCCATAGTGTTTCTCGCAAGGTTCATCGCCTACAACGTCTCCTCCTAATCTATCCTTTCTTTCTTGCTATTCTTATTACTAGACATTGCATCATGACGTGTACGGCATGACGGACCTATAGTACAAAGGGTGACACCTAATACTTGAGTAGCCCTAATGAGGTACCTCGCCGACTTAACCAGTTAATAAAGGGTATAAAAATTCTGCGTAGGTCGGGTCTTCACCTGGCAGAAGGTACACCTCCATGTTCATCTGGTACTGCCGGGGTCACAGCTTTTGTCGGCTAGTTACTGGGATTCACTTGTTTCAAGCGGCATAATACTCCGACGAGGCTGTCTCCCGCTAACCTCGACAGTTGCATATGTTTTTTTTATTTTTATTTTAGTATTTTATAATACTCTAATACATTTATTAAGGTATATGGTTCCACGCACATCTCCCACGTATTTGATCTCCTTTACTAAGTACTCTGGGCCACTCCTCTTATCTTAAAAATAACAATGAGTGTTTAGCTTCAGTCTTTGTTTAACGTTTAACCATCTAAGGGTATTAAACATGACCCTGACTGGTATAAACCTATTGCATCTCAAGATACTTCGCATTACCTTGGTTTGCAGTTTTTGAAGCCTATCCAGGTTATTCGCATTGCAGCATGTAAACAATATTGTCGAACAGTATTCAAAGTGGGATTTATCATAGTATTGTAGACGGTAATTGCCGCCAAGGTATCCATTTTATTTCTGATCCCTTTAAAAAAACCTATCTTTTTGCCAATTTTTTTTTACAAATGTGGTCAATAAGTTGATCGAATTTTAAATCGGAGTCAATTATTATTCCTAAGTATTTAATATTTTTAACATTTTCTATTTTTTCCTCGTTTATTTCTACCTCCGTTTTACTATTCATATTTATTTCCATAAGTTTAGTTTTAATCTATTCATTTTTAACCAGTTGGTTAAGTCTTTGATATCGCTTACCAACTTATGATTGCACTCCTCATAGTCACTTCCTTAAGCGTAAATTAAAGTGTCATCTGCATACATTGCCACTTTACATTTCGTCACCACCTCTGGCAAATCATTTATATACACGATAAATAACAGTGCTCCTAGGATAGATTCTTGCGGCACTCCCATTTCTACTTTATGGGGGCTAGACATAAAACGGCTTATTTTTGTCTATTGGCGTCTCATTGTCAAATACGATTTGAACCATTTTAGTTCCTAATTTTGAACCCCATATAGTTGCATTTTTTGAAGTAGTATATCTCGATCAATTGTTTCAAAGGCCCTTTTTGAAATCTAGAAAAAGTGCAATCGTTTTTGTTTAAGCCAAACCTTCTGTTTTCCATTCTATTACTATATAATTTATGGCCGACTCACATGAGTAATTCTTTCTAAAACCAGATCAACAGTCAAGAGTTCAAATGCGAAGTTCACCACCTCCTCCTCGTGCATTTCCCAGACATCCCTTATTCTATCCTTCAAGCTTAGACATTGCACCATGACGTTAACGACATAACGGACTGAGGCCCGGTTTCACCGACCTGGATAATAAATATCGCGGATATTTCGATACTTCAGATGTTAGAAATCCGCGGATTAACTTATTACCAGGTCGGAATTGGTATAACTTTACCCGTGTACCGAAACTCGCGGTCGGTAAATACGAAATATCCACGATATTTATTATCCAGGTCGGTGAAACCGGGCCTAATAGTATAAAGCGTGACACCTGAGCTTCAACTTTCACGTAATACAAATAAGGAGAGCGAAACAATCTTCTTGACCAATATGTTTTGTAACTGTTCACTGCATCAAAATTCAATCTTAGCCGTAGCAAAGCAACAATTGGTGAGTTGTATAAAAAATAAAATATTACTTCATCAAATATTATATATTCATCAAAAAATGTGCCTTATTAACAAATTATGCAGTCTGTGCAAATATACATATTAAAAATCGTTGTAAGTTGAATATTCTTTTATTACAATTTATTCTAAAATAAAAAATACTCCACCAATTTGTATCCAAAAATATTGTTTTATTGTATCTCTTGTTTTTTGTACTATAATGAATAAAAATTACCTCCAAAGAGAAAATTTCATCCTATTTATTCTTAATAAAATACCGATGCAATGTATTACCTCCAGCACTAGTCGTCGATGAATGTGTCGTAGTCGATTTAGCTGCTAAAGAATTCCTCCATGATGAAATTAGCTCGTTCTGTACATCAATAGGCAATTGCTTAAAAACATCAGGATCAACACCTGCTGGACATGGAATGTTGGCTAAATTCCCAGTTATTGTAGTTTTTGTGGAATTATTTTCAATTTTTTCGTCATTGCTTATATTGGAATTTGGAAATACTTCTGCTTCAAGTTTATTATTAATTTCTGTATTATTAGTCTGAGGCTTAAATGGAAATGTATTTTGAGTTGTTGTTGGGCTTGTTAGATCCTTCTCGCTGTCTCTTGAGTTCAAACGGAGTTCAGCTACTCTTAATTTACTTGGAGACGCTATATCACTCATTTCACTTGTTGAAAGGCAACGTCTCTTTGTGAATAAAAGTCCTAAGCGACTTTTCTTCGGTGATGGTTCAACTTCTGTCTCTGAAAAATCAGATACATCAGAAGGTAGTGATTCTGCATCAACCAGCATTGGAATTGGTGACGCTGTTGTACGACGACGATAAAATTCATCACCAGGCTCAGCATGGGCGAAGGTACCTTCACTTTTTAAACTAGTCACTGATTGAACTTCCAAATCTGATTTCTTAATTAGAAAATTTGCTATTGAAGATGATCCAAATTTTCTCTCTTGAAATTTAGAAAATGCTAATCCTAATAATGTTATATTAAAAGGTTTTGTCATATCAATTATTCTTTCAAATAAACGCATTACAATTTTAAGCAATTTAACTTGACCACTATCAACTAACATAATTTGTCCGTCTGGCAGCTGCTTAAATAACGATGGTAGAATATTTGCTTGTTTTGTTTCACGATGGCTAGTCTTCTTTTGCGGATCAAATTTTCGAAGTATTATTTTTATTGCTACTGGAATACGTCCATCTTCAGATACTTGATTTACCAGCCGCATAAGGAGTAGCCGAAAACGTTCTTCAACGTCTTTTTTAACAGAAATTGGCTTACAGGAATCTTCTAAACCTATAGTTTTTGGTTTTCCTGTTGGTCGTACAGAAGATGCATCACGACCAAAAGATAACTCTTTTAGTTTAAAGGCAGATTCATACCCTAGTTTTTCTTTTAATACATCAAAATCACAGTTTTGCAAATCCGTAACACTCATAACGCCACACTCACGTAATATTATTTCAGTTTTATGCCCAATACCGGTTATTTTCTGCAAAGAATCAAGACCACGCATGAAACTTTCTGCCATTGTTGGTATTAAAACCGTTTGGTTATTAGGTTTATTCATATTTCCGACCAATTTTGCTAAAAGTTTGTTATGAGCAATGCCAGCGGAGCAAGTGAGGTTCAGATTCTTTAGTATATCATTTCTTATATCGTTTGCTATATTTGTAGCTATTAATAAACGTTGAGCACATCCGCATAAGCATGATTCAAGTGTACTATTTGTGGGATACATGCATCCAACAATCGTAGCTTTCTCATCATCGTAATTTCCATTAATTTTTTGATTTACTAAGTTGCTGACATCCAAAAAATTCTCATCCAAACCAAGCTTTTCTACAAGTGGAGTGTATTTATGCAGCAGTTCGAACAATTTATTTGATGTTTGTCGGTAATTTGTTAAATCTTCACCATTGACTAAAACAATGTTTGGACACAATTTTTTGGCTTCTGTTACTGACATCAATTTCTTTACTCCAAACTCTCGAGCAATGTAATTGGATGTCACAACCATGCTTTTCTGTTGGATACCCAATGGTTTAGTTTTTAGCGAAGGATCGCGAACCTCTTCAACTTGAGCGTAGAAATAATCCATGTCAATGTGTATAATAGTACGACCGTGGTCTTCCGATACATTACTTGCCACCGAATCCATAGCTGTAAATATTAATTTTTAATAATTCAAATGTGCATATTAAAGCTTTATATATTAATTCTACTAAAAAAGGGTCATTTTCATGCATCGTCGCAGAGAAGGTAACCAAATAGAATTTCACCATATGGTATAAACGTTGATCAGTTCATATAAATAAATATTAGTAGCCCTCATAAGAAAAGAAACAACATATTTAAGATATAAGAAAAATTGAGAACCTAGGTAAAGCGCAATTACATCATGAACTCACCTAACTTGTATAGTATAGCGAAACTGGGGTATAAATTGTTTATAAACTTGTTTGCTAGTAACCATTGATTTTGAACTATTTAAGTTAAACATAAGTTGAAATAATCAAGAATTCACATTTAATTATATTTTATACCTTTATAAACACGGAGCAATTCTATAAAGATAGAGAAATTACAGAAACCTTTTTACAGAAGCCACAACACGACTTTCTTTCATTTCTCTACAAACTACTACAGACTAATAATTTTGTTTCACATACAAACTGTTGATACTGAACATGCATATGTAGGGAATGTCAAATGTAAATGGGTTAGTTTTTTTATAGCAAAACACATTTTTAACGAACAGAACCATTTATTACAATGAAGTTTGCTTCAGTTTAAAATATTTACTTTTATAAGTTTATTTTACGTTTATATTGCACAGGATTTATTTTTAAAATAATTTTCTGTAGTGCTCAGTATTCTAAATATAATTTCCATATTTGTAAATTCAAAAGTAAGGAAATTTGTTAACAAATTTAACTTTATTTCCGAGTATTTAGGCTTTGAATGTAAGTGGAAAACTATTACAAATGGCAGTAAGGTGAATAAAGTTTCATCTTTAAACTTCTATTCAAAATCAGTTTTGATAAACTATCAGCAATCAGTAATGAATCTTTGTGCTTCTTGTATTATATTATTACTATCCTTCTTTACCTCACTTGGCCTTCCACAAAGCTCTGTTTTGAGCTATTTTCTTAGGTTTTGTCCTACTTTTCTCAGGTATTTTTCGATCTACCAACATCTCTACTTCCTTGCGCACAGTAGCGTAGGAACGGGGGGAGGGGGTTTGGGGACTACTTACTTATTCCTTTAATCCCTCATTTCCTTCGCTTGATTTCGTTCTTTCTTGGCCGGCACGACGCCATAGTTCTTCATTTGAAATTCTATCTTGTCAGCGGATTTTTAGGATGCGACGAAGGCATCTGGGGCCTTATTCTCTATTACAATATTGTAAAAATTTCTAACAAAACTGCCAAAATCGTATTCTCTATTACAAAAATTACTAAATTCCGCTAGAAACTGCAACAAATGTTGTTAGATTTTTACTCGAGTGCTCAAGGGTAATCGAGCAATTTATAAAATATTAGGTATAGGCGACAAAATTGGAACCTCTTGTACTCATTTTGTGTGGGCCAGCAAACAGATATCATCCGCGTAGTCGAGATCCTTAAGGCGGCCTAGTAACCCCCGTTGTATGCCACCTGTTCTACCATCTAGAGCGCTGACAACGATGTCATTTATTACTATAAGAAAGAGTAATGGCGAAAGTAGGTATCCTTGTCGGATAATTTTCCATTGTGAAGAACTCTGCATTTGGAATTGTTGTATAGAGCTTTTATTAATTCTATTATTTTGTCCGACCATGATATCCTGGTTTATTGTCTTGTTTCTTCCGTCCATATTATTATCATTACATAGCAATGAAAGTAAACTAAAATCTTAAATAAAAATCAAGTTAAAGGTTCAATATTTTATTTAGTATTTTATAGATATTACACATTTTATACTCTCTGCGTTTTAAGTTTACTTCAAGATTTGATCTTTAGAATGTCAAGAAATTATTGAAATTATTTTTTTATGAAAATACTCAGCAGCAATTATTTAAAACTGGATTAAAAAATATCTATTATGTAGCTTTACTCACAATTATTGCTTTTCAGTAATAAAATTCTTAACTGATATTGGAATTTTATCAATTATTTCTTGATGGGAAATGCTTTTAACAGTTGCAATAATGCCTCTTCTATTAGGAAATGGTGCGTTTGCATTATATTCGTAATGTTTACCAAATACATCGGTAAGAACGCCTCCGTATGTTTCAAGTACAGCTTCTGGTGCACAAGTATCCCACTTTTGACCACCAGCACTAGGAAATACATAAGCATGGGCTGTACCTTCTAGAAGTTGTATAACTTTATAACCTGCTCCTCCAACACGAAAAAGTTCGGTAGGATCAAGAGCATTTATTGTTTCCTCAATATGTTTACTTGAATGCGTTCGAGTTGTTGTAATTGCAAATTTTCCCTGCGGTGGTTCCTTTGGATCAAATCCGCCTGTTCCTAAGCCTTTTAGACCCCAGATTGATCTACCCAAATCTCCGGATTCATGGCGATAATATGGCTGATGAATTATTCCACCAACAGCTGAATTTTCTACGGCAATACCAATTAATACAGTAACATGATCTAAATAACCTTGAGTATATTCAGATGTTCCATCTAATGGGTCCACCCATATAACAACGTCTTCCTCTTTTATGTTAACAAGATTTTCTGGACATTTATTACTTTTTAAAAATTCTTCATCCAATTCTGTCACAAGCATATCATCGGTGTTGTTCATATCAATATTACCTTCTTCTCCAATCGCTATAGCTTTTGGAAACATTTTTGAGATGGATGCTATGATACATCTTTGAGCAGAGCGATCTGCTTCTGTTTGAGGATCATTTTTTCCCTGAAAAAGTAAACAATTGAATTAATTTAAATATTGTTACATATCTGTGAGTTTTTATGTTTTTAGGAGCAATATGCCATTCAGAAGTAAGACGGGGAAAGTGGAATATGTATGACTTGTAGAACTTTGCTGCAAACATGAGAAACTGACAATCCAATGGATAAAACCGCTCTCATCGAAAGGAGTATCCACTGGCAACTTCATAATAAAGTTGGAGCCAGGAGTCCTTGGCAAAACGCTAACCAAAGTTAGAGCGGACGCATACCATGTGATAAAGTTCGATAAACCGCACAAGAGAGATCGCAATCAATGCTGCCGATGGCACGCCTTCGGGCCATTCGCATGTGGCCTCGAATGTCATGTAAAAACGGAAGAGATAGTGACAAACCCCAAGTGCGCCAATTGTAAAAGGGCCTCCAAATTACAAGGCGTGTCGGAACTTTATAAAGTATATGAAGAGAGAGAGAGAGAGAGAGAGAGAGAGAGAGAGAGAGAAAAGAAGAGCGACGCCAACGGATGAAGTCATTAAATAAGGGCACCTCCCCTGCGATGACATACGCACAGGCTGCTACCCTTCAAACTGCCAACAATGATGCGCTCGAAGACTTTTGCATGGAATCACAAAAACTATTCTGAATATCTATGGGGTCTCTCCTAAAAAGCCTTCTGGCCAAGGTATTGCAAATTACAAGACGAAGAAAAAATGGACGCCTACATAAATTTCATCTCAAGCATACAAATGTGAATTCGCTCGCAAACTCGGATAGAGCAATCTTACTTTCACAGGAATTAAAAAAAGAGACGACCCCACTGTGCTGAGCCCCACTGATATCAGACTTTGGAACACCAACAAACCGGCTACGCGTTACTAAAGAATGATGAAGGCAGGGAGCCGCCATACACACCAGGGAAAAACTAAATTACCAAAAGGTAAACTTCATATCTCCGCATTTCAGCACGAGTCTAATCAAATCGATAAAGCAAAATGGCAGATCAATCAAACTACTGATATATATCCCATGCAAACAACAAGGGGCCTGGACTGATGATCTTCGCCGACTAGAATCCATGGCAAGGAACTTCGTCAAAGAAAGCGACTTCAATTCAGTAACCCACGTTGGCGGGACTAAGAACCAAATACAAATGGTAAAAAAATAAAATGGTACAATGTCGCAGCCTTCCTATACTTGGATCTTGTACTCTGGCACACTCACGTTCGCAGTAGGATCGTCCCATTTGGATTTCTACTAGGTTTCCTCAAACCTAGTAAGCACAGAATTAGGTGATATTCTCAAAAAACATACATGGCTGTATTATTTATGATATGCTGTTCTGACTCTGAGTTGCGCTTCTAAGCAAGTTTTGTATGTTTCATTTTTTAATATTTAATAGGGATTAAAGCTTGTGTAATAAACATAATAATAAAGAATATTACATATAAAAAGCAAGGCTTGGGATTAAGTAATTATCTTACATATATCAACAGGGAAAGGAGAATCATTAAAAATGCTTTATCTAATTTTGAAATAAAGACTTTTTATCAGCAGTATCATGATAAGCAGTAATAAATGAAATTGCTCGTGATTCCTACTTACCTTTTCTACAATCCCTAGGCTACCCTCACACATGACATCCCTGATAATTGTCCCAGCTTTTGCTGCCGTTTTCAACGAATGGGACATAATTCTCATTATTACTGGATACGACATTTTGGAATTAAAACTATTTGAAACTATAAATTCGACTTAGCACACTTTCCACAAGAAGCACAGCTCTGCACGGATACGATTTCTCTATTTTGACAGTTTTGCATTTAAAACAAATCCGAGGGAGATAGATGTAACGCAAAAGTTTCAAGAATTTCCCTTTAATAATCAATAAATTAATCGTTTAATTTATTTAAAGTAAATATTATTTCTAAAGCGAAACATTGGTCGTCCGATAAAACAAGAAATGCCTGATGTGGTTTTTAATAGAATCGTCGAAAACAGTCCTTATACATCAGCTGTTTAATACTTGACAGTTTTTTATGGCAGCACACGGTGTTGTAGAAACGTCAAGAACGTCTATTTAACCTTTGGACTACTTGGCTCGTTTTCTTGTTGTAAATTTAAGAATTTCTCGTAATTTTAACTCGTTTTAATTGAAGATGGCTAGAGTTTTAGTTGGAGTTAAAAGAGTTATTGATTATGCAGTCAAGGTAGGATATGTTACCCTATATATGTAGATGACACTCATTGACCTAAATCCTTTCAATTTTTAGGTGCGGGTCAAACCTGATAAAACGGGTGTAGTTACAGAAGGTGTTAAACACTCCATGAATCCCTTCGATGAAATTGCAGTGGAAGAAGCTGTTAAAATGAAGGAGAAAAAAATAGCTTCAGAAATTGTTGCCGTTTCTGTTGGTCCAACACAATGCCAAGAAGTTATTCGTACAGCTTTGGCAATGGGAGTTGACCGTGGAATACATGTAGAAGTTAGTGGGAAGGACTTTGAGCTTCTGCAGCCAATTCATGTATCAAAAATTTTAGCGAAATTAGCTCAGGATGAAAAGGCCGAGCTAATTATTGTTGGAAAACAGGCCATTGATGATGATAGCAATCAAACTGCACAAATGACCGCAGCTGTTCTAGATTGGCCTCAAGCAACATTTTGCTCCAAAGTAGATAAAACTAACGATGGCCTTACAATAACACGCGAGGTAGATGGAGGTTTAGAGACTATCAAGTGCAAAGTCCCTGCTGTTTTGAGTGCTGATTTACGTTTGAACACTCCTAGATACGCTACATTGCCTAATATTATGAAGGCAAAAAAGAAACTGGTGAAAAAGTTAACTGCTAAAGATTTAGGAGTCGACACATCACCCAGAATTGAGATTTTGTCTGTTGAAGATCCACCAACGCGTCAAGCAGGTGCTATTATTCCCGACGTGGATGCGCTCGTTGCTAAATTGAAGGAAGGCGGGCATGTTAAATAATTTTTTTGATTTTTCCAATTTAGTACAAAACCTGATTTGAAATTGAACATCGTGTATTGCAGAAATTGCATTTACTATCTTGTCTTTTATATGGAAAGTTCAATATATATAGTTTTTTAATAATGGTGGTTTTAGAGGTCACACATACTCGACAAGGAAATAAGGAAACTTATCTTCTGCGGCAGCTGGTAAGCTCTTTGGATCGACTCTATGCTGAGAACTCGAAAACTTATTATGGTTTCTCATGTTGAGGGATATCTGGAGCGAGATATAGCAAAAGGATGCCCACAGGGAGGAATCTTATCACCAGTTCTGTGGTGTCTTGTTGTAGATGACCTTCTAGAATGAACTGTCATTTAGAGTTGACTGTTCGAGCTATCGCGGAGCATTCACAGAGAACATGAATGGCAGACTCGTCCTTCTCAAGGCAGTGAGCAGTAATCAAGCTAACATTGTCCTTACAAGTGCCCTCACATCCTCTATTGCGCCCCTGCAATTCCTTAGTCGCGCTAAGAAACGGCAGAGGAAGGAACCGCTTAGAGTTGGCAAGTCCATACACGGACCTCAAGCATTCGGTGAGTTTCATCCAGGTTCGATTGACAAGGGCCTCTTCACCAAACTGCTCGGTGCCCAATAGCCGGTTCCGGACCGATGAATACAATGCCATTGTACATAAAAGACACATGACTACGGTAGGAGTGGGAAGCTCCATCCTGACAGAGCCTCCATAGCAGGCTAAGGCTTTATACATCTGGGTACGCCCGGTGTCCAGAGGAGAGTGTTAAAACGACAGTACAAAAACTATAACTTTACATCTAGGCTTGGTAGGCTTTGAAGAGACTTTTCGCTGGGTGTTGCCCAGCATCCATTCAGAGTTAACAAGAGATTGAGATTGTGCATTATATCTGAGGATCCGCCATCAAGTTGCCTATCGCTCCCCATAAAACGCTAAAGCGATGTTACTAACATTCTTTTTAAACGAGTCAACAGACAACGCAGTTTATGGAGGAGAAAGTGTGAGAGGATGATGTAAGGTGTGTTTCATTTTCATTGGAGTACGTACGCCAGCGTAGTTAGGCGCACATTGCAGTAGATGCTGCTACACCACAGTATGCGCTCAACTACTCCGGAGTACGTACTCCAATAAAAATGAAACGCCCATGTAATGTGCAGACAGCACGCAGCGTTTTTTTCTAAAATTTCCTCTTGGTAGGACAAAAAATAAGAAAGAATAAATTGGACGCCAAGTTGGAAAAGTTGCAAAAAGTCAACGTTTTTGGGTTGGCATTGTTGATCCGTGTAAAAACGCTCTAAATAATTGATTTACGTGTTTGCGATCCCGCCTGTGTTGTGATCTCCGTTCAACGGCCACAAAGAAGAAAAAGAGCACATAAGACTGACATTTGTGTTGAATAATTCTTCCAAATATTTTTAGAATTTTAACATGGTAAATCCCGATAATGATGGATTTCTTTTAGTAAAAAGCAGGAAAAAAGGACAAAGGCGATTCAATCAGTGCATATTAACTAGAAATTTTATAAATTCCAAAATATGCATTGAAGTAAGCGAAGAGGAGATTCTGAAGTAAACAGGAATTTTCTATAAATTTGTGCTGTTATTATAATTTTATTACATTACAGAAAATTGGATTTAGCACGATCAAATATAATAAACGCAGAATGCTTTAAAACAACATTTGAAACAATTAATGCAATTATTCAAAGGGGTAATCACGAAAGAATCGATAAGCTAATATGTTTCGGTGTTGGATCATTTTCAACATGTCCAGTAGCAATGCAGCAACTTGCTTACATTTTAGAGATTCGAGATGATTTGAATATTTCACATTCAGAATTTTATGATCCTATATTCAATGATTGTGAAAGGACAGTTTTGAGAAAAGTTGGTTGTGATTTAATGACAGAAAATATTGAGGGGAAGTACCCAATTGAGACAACGACGCTTCTTTTTCTGCCGCATTGCAATAATCAAATGACAAACAATTTTCTGTGGAAGAATTGGAAGAAATCGTTACTGCTGAAATCGATTTTAATTTGCAACAGTTTTGAGACTTTACGAATGCAAAATCCAGACCGATTTAATCGATTGAATGCTGATTATGTGCTAAGAATATGTGACCATACAGTGGAGCTCCCGCTGCAGAGATATTCACAGTATGAAGATGTTTTTAATGATACATCGATACATGCGTTTTTTGATGAAAAGTTACCAAGTACTGATAATGAGTTTTGGATAAAAGGAACAGAGCCAGCTTATGACGATCCAGAACTTATAATTGGAGATTTTACGAAGAAATTAAGCATCTCAGATAAAAGAGAAAAGTCTTAGTGATCTTTCACGATTTTTATTGTTTAAATTTAATAGGTTAAGAACTCTGTGGAATAATCTGATAAGAAATAAGTTTTTTTTGTCATAATTAAGTAGGCGCTCTTTGGTTATTTAATTACGGGCAGATCAATTGTACCATTTTAATAATAAACAAAATTTTTCGGGTTCTATGTCATATTTTTTAATAAAATTTTTAAGTTTTACCAAAAAATATAGAAATTTAGAAAAAGGCCAAAATTATTTTATAACAAATGTTTAAAGACACATTTCTGGTTTTTATACTTCACAGAGAAAGAAGAAGATTGGCTGATAATCAGCTGATATTTTGACATGATTAAATACGACGTTACTTGAGTTTTTTTTTGGTTTGTGAAATTTTGGGAATTTTGTATTTATTAAGGAATATAGTAACAAAATTTGGTGTGAATTAAGGTAAGTTTTTATCGTTTAAACTGAATAATGCTTGTGAATATTAATTGTGCTAATTTATAACAACAAATTCTTACATAACAAATCGATTGCTCCACTTTTGCCGGTATATAAACATTCGGTAAATATGTTTGGATTTCTAAAAGTACTACATGGTTTCACAAGCAAAAATAATTTATGTTCGCTATGTATCTCTGCCTACTCTGTTGCCTTCCATTTCCTTTTTATGGCGCGAAAACGTTTCCAACATCTCGCGTTATTCTTTTTAAACCCCTTTTCATACAAAAATAAGAGATTTCTGTGGATCAAAAAGCGAAAAAAAGCAATTTGTTTACATGTAAACCAAGCTCTATCCACCATGAAAAACAATCAAAAAATAGTATCAATTTTAAGTAGGAAGAAATTTGGTGCCTCACCAGAGAGTATGATCCTTTTGTTCAGATCCTTGATTAGGTCCAAAATGGTATTTGCCAGATCCCTGTCGTTAAATGAATCAATTTCTTTAAAAAGAAAAAAGTAGCGACTATAGCTATTAGAATTTTGAGGATCTGCTTGGGTTTAACTCTATCCACCCCAAACCATGTCCTCTATGCCTTAGCGAAAGAAAAGCCTACGAATTTAAGGGCAAAATTAATCACAGCAAAAGATTTACTTCGAGTAATTACCATTGATCCAGATTTTCCAAGGACGTTTTCTTTCGAAACCCCGAAATCTCCCCCGGAAAAAGTGATGCTAAAGTACAGGGAAATTTTTGATCTATTCATCTGTGCTGAACCTGATGAAATCAGTGAACACAATATGATTTTTGACCTCTCAATTTTAGAGAATCATGGGAAAAAGGATCACACTCCGACGGAAACTATAAAAACCTTGATGAACGAAGAAAGATATTCCTTTCCTGCAGATGCCCAAGTCGTAGCAACTGACGCCTTAATTGCACGCAGTAGAATTGGGTTGGTTATCGCTTTTTCCACACTAAACCTTCAGAAAATGTACAGATCCTTCTGGTTGATGTCAACGCTGCTCGCTGTGAAGTTAGCGTTAGAAATTGCCTCCTCGATGAACATAAAGAAAATAATAATTATCACGGATAGCTTAACACTAAACCTACCATGACCGGGTCAAATGACCAATTTTAATCTTTTTGTCAGAATATCTTGTAAATAACATCAAATAACATTTAAATAATCAATTTTGAATCGTTATTTGAAAACCATTGTTTTATTGTTTAACGAAATTCTCAAATGTTCACTCTCCTTTGAATATGTAAAATTGGTCTGGGTTCTCTCCCATTCGTGAATCACGGAAAGTGAAAAGGCGAATGACTTGGCCAGAGTTACAGGTGAGGTTTTAGTTCACAACTTGGGCTTTGAACTTCTTGTTCTCAATATTAAAACCAAACTTATGAATGAGTGGAACAGACAATTCCAGGAGGCTTCAAGATAAAAAGGGAGAATTTTTGCAACCATATTCCCGTCCCTAACGGCAATCCCTTGGTACACAAAGCTCAAACTTCCACCGAGAAATACTAGAATCACAAACAGAATCTTAACGGGCCACACATACGACGATGCTCGCCTAGCTAGTTGGAAGATCATAAATGATAACAAAAGTGTTACATGTAAAACTGTAAAAAATGCTGAGCATATAATTCTAAGGTGCTCAAACTATCAGGTGGAGAGATCAAAGTACCCCACACTACAAGTCAGGCAAACAAACGCTCGGTTTTAGAGTATTTGTCCTCTGTTTCACCCATATGAAAGCAATTATTTAACAAAGTTTGAGAGTCTATGCATAATTCTATCGTTAATTAATAATACTCACTATCTAAAATAATACAGAAAGGAAGGATTCTTCAGCATAACATTTTCATTCATACTATACATCAACATCAACTGCACAATTATCATTAAGCAAAGAAAGGTTTTAATCACTATGATTACTGAAGAAAATATATCTTCCAGAACTCAATTACATCAAAAACGGCAATAATGGCAGCAAACACCCTTCGAAGTATCCTTCATGAGCTTCGTTTAGCATCACCGAATGGAACAATCAAAGAATCTCTAGCAGCCAAGTATGTTTTAGCGCAATTCCGAAAATATCAAACTACCGACCAGACGTTATGTAAAGCACGTGAAGAAATGGAATTCCTGGGAAAAACATATTTATGTTACTTGAAAAGCTTGCGACAACACGCCCAATTACATCAGGAGTTCCATGGAAGGGGCGAGCGAACAATTAAAGAAACAGCAGACTTGGTTGGATTTAAACTTCCAACTGATCCGAAATAAGATAAAAGGTAAAAATTATGTAGATTAGAGCTTGTAAATTTTGAAAGGCAAATAAATGTTTTAAAGGTAATTAAATTTTAAGTTTATTTTTAACCATTGTTTTAAAATCAAAACTTTTTTTGTTCAACAAACACTTGTTTTTTTGTTCGTATTATAGTATTTAAAGATTAAAGGATCTTGAGTCAAAGAATATGTTCGAAAAGCTCAATGATGCAGCAGCATTTCTTTTAGATTGGATTTGGGATTAGAGGGGTTCCGTGAACACATCAACCTATAATGTTTAATATGTGCTCTTGTCTAGTACAACTCCGAGGTCAAATTGAGGCTTTAGAAATAGCATATGTGGTTCAAATGCAAAGTTCACCGCCCCCTTCTCATGCATCTCCCAGATTCCCCTTGACCTATCCCATCCTTCGAGGTAAGCTCCGTAATCAAGCTAACAAGTGTCCTGACATCATTTCTACTGCGCCCTAACAATTCCTTGGCCGTGTTAGGAGACGGCCCAGGAAGGAGCCACTTAGAGTTAGCCAGACCAGGCGCGGATCTCTAGTGTTCAGTATGTTTCATCAAAGTCCGATCGGCTAGGGCCCTTTGCAGCAAGCTGGTAGGTGCTCCGATAGCCGGCTCTGGACCGATGAATGCAATGTCAGAGCTTTGTTTAGCTAGGGCATTCGATTTTTCATTCCCTTTGAACCCAGACCCAGACAAGGGTAACTTGATTGAGAACGCCCAGCTCACCGCTTGGCTATCAGAGAAGATAAAAATCCGTTTATTTTGGTAGGCCCTTCTTAAAGGTAGAAACAGAATGGCACGGCGACCGTGGCGGAGTCCGGCGCTCAGAGAGTTTCCCATACATTTAATTTGTCCGCGCCGCCTGGGGAGAAATTAAATGTATGGGAAACTCTCTGAGCGGCGGACTCCGCCACGGTCGCCGTGCCATTCTGTTTCTACCTTAAGTTCTCATGAGTGCATGCCAATACAGCGTACACCTCTGCTTGGAAGACTGTTGCTAGAGTGCCCAATTTTATCGCTCTGCTGAATCTGGGGCTTTCGCTCCAGATTCCGGCGCCCACACCTCTCTGTTTTGGAGCCATCCGTGTACCATACTACACCCGACGATAACTTAGGAAAAGTCCAAGTTAGCCTGTCTTGTATGTGCACAGAGGGTTGCTCAAATTTTGAGATTTTAAAGGGCATGCGAGCGGAGAGCATCCCCGCTTCCGGAATCCCTTCTATAATGTTGATAATTATAGAATATCCTCGCCCAAGACCAGCGCCCAGATTGCCATTCGCTTTCAGCCGCAGCGCCGCGTTTATCGCAGATTTCTCTACCTCAAGATGGAGTGGTACCAGATTGAGGAGTCTCCAGTGCTGCCGTCGGGGAAGTGCGGATGGCTCCAGTGATGGAAAGGCAGGCCATTCTTTGAATTTTGCACAAATTGGTTATGAAACCCTTAAGAGCCGTTCTGTGCACCAAATTAAATGTCCATAAGACCATGGGCCTAACGATGGTGATGTATATCCAGTACATGGTTTTCGGCTGCGAACCCCATGTGCAACCACAAGCTCTGCGGCAAGCCCACAGGGATCTGCGCGTTCTGCTTATCAGAGGGTCCATGTGCTGGTTATAGTTGACCTTGGCATCTAGCGTCACTCCTAAATATTTGGCTTGTTGTGAAAAGCCTATAGTTCTACCTACGAGTGTCGGTTCCGAAAGCCCCAGTAGTGATCGTTTCCTGGTAAAAGGAACCAGAATCGTTTTGTCGGGATTTACTTTTAGTCCTACGCTGTCGCACCAACTGGATACTAGATCTAGTGCCTGCTGCCTGCGTCTTGACATGGCTCCTTCAGTTTCGTCCGTTACTACGATGACGGCATCGTCTGCGTAGCTTTGGGCGAAAAAGTTGCGGCCGTTGAGTAGTTATAGGAGTTCATCTACAACAAGGTACCACAGAAGTGGGGATAAAACTCCTCCCTGCGGACAACCTTTTGTTATAGTCCCCTCCAGAGACCCCTCAACATGAGAAACTATTAGTTTGCGAGTTCTCAGCTTAGATTCGATACAGTCGCAAAAAGTGCTACTTAGACTTCGTCTACTTAGAGCCCTAGCTATAGTATCAAAGGATGTGTTGTCGAAGGCTCTTTCGATATCGAGGAAGGCCGCTAGCGCAACTCCTTTGTTTAGTGCTGCGCCTTCCAGCCTAAGTATTAGATTGTGCAGTGCTGTCTCAGTGGACTTGCCCGCCTGGTACGCATGCTTAGCAGCAGCTTAGTGGTTGGCGTTGAAGATAAGTTTTCCTTATCACCATGTCGACAATTTTCTCCATTGTCTTCAAGGAAAAAGACGAGAGACTTATCGGCCTGAAAGCCTTAGCCAAGGTGTAATCCGAACGTCCTGGCTTGGGTATAAATGTTATGTTGACGTTCCTCCAAACAGATGGGATATAGCCATGTGCGAAGGAAGCCCTGAATATTTTGCATAATAAGGGAGTGACTAAGTCACAGCCCTCGCCCTCCTGTAACATAATGGGATAGATCCGGTCTGCTCCAGGGGATTTATATGGAGCTTAGACTTTCATTTAAAAATAACATATGTATTTCAAATTGCTAAGCAAGCGGGATTTCAAGAGATGCGACCCTGCACTTATCGACAAATTCTTCTTATTTTGAACTTTTGAAACCTATAAACCTAAAATTAAGTCCCTATCTCGTGACATAATTTCCCGGCATATTCTGCTTTTACATTTGTTCCAAAGGTTTTTATTTCTAGTTTAGGTAATTAATTACAACAATTACATTTCTTTTCAGGATTTTCTTCGATTTGTGACTTAGAGGAACCATCTTCATGTGACACTTTTATTTTATTCTCATTTAATTTTCTGTTAACTGTTTTCCAGTTTCCCACATTTTAGTATTTATTACTAGCATATTTAAATTATTTCAGCAAAATGTCAGGAGTGTGCAAACTAGTTTCTAATTTTCTGACAAAAAAAAACAAACAAAATCTATAAGACCGCCTTAATCATGATTTATTTATTCACCATTTAGCCCCAGGTGCATTGAATGCAGTTTTTGTGACTATCTTAAAATATTTCTTAGCGAAACTTTTATATTGTAGCCACTGCGGTTGAAAGTCTTTCGGCGGAAGTCTTAAATGGTTTAAATATCAAAGTTCAATATGTAATTTCGCTTAATGTGTTAAAGTGCTCGGGGCATTTCAAATTACTAATATGAATAGATAAAGATTTTTATCTGAAAAGCAATTCAATGAAATTTATATAAGTGTAGAAAGATATCAAATATCATTATAGCAATTTTAATTTCTCGTTTAACCTGCTAGAATATACCAATGTTCATTTTAAATGGTTTACAATTCATACTTAGCTTATAACGCCTCACCAATATTTTCAAATTATTTGTTCATTCATTATTGATAATTTTTGTCACAACTTCAACTATTCAGCGTAGTTCAAAAACGGGACTTTTTAACTAAAATAATAATTTTCTGAATATTTACTAGATTGTTCATAAAAGTTTCTTTTCAATTTATTTAAAAAAATTAAACAAATAAATAAAAGTATTATTTTAGCAGATTGTCAGGAACAATTTTTGCTCTAGCATGAACCTAAAAGAATATACAGAATATGACATGGACGTAACCAGATGGCAGATACCACAACCAAATTGATCATGTTCTAGTAAATACCAAACATGGTAATAGCATACTAAATGTAAGGAGTTACTGGAAAGAAAGTTCGAGGATAACAAGGAACAAGGAGTCTGGAAATGGAAACTGATCTGAACCTGATGTGGAACTCGATAAAAGAAAATATTACAGAAACAAGCAACAATGTTTTAGGCCGGCCGTATACCAAGGCTTCATATGCAGCTTTTCGTCACTATTGCTTGGAGATAAATGTAGCAAATCGGCATGTGACGATTTGTTCCAAAAAGTCGCTAATAAGCATGTGATGTCGGCCTTAGGTACACAGAACAACGAACGAAGGAAGGATCAGTGTAAGGGAAGTAGGCAAAACAGGCGTATTTACAAGAATGACAAGAAGAAATCACAAAGAATACGTTGCAGGGACACGAAAATGTTATTAAGGAAGAAAAAAACGAGACTACTTTAGAAATAGAATTAGTGCAATTAAACAAAGCTACAGTAATAAAGATGCTAGGAATTTCTACAAAAAAGTAAACATGATAAAGGAAGGATACAAACCCACTTGAATCATGATAAGGAGAGAGGAAGTTGCAAATGACATTGCGAAAATGAAAAATTATAAAGCTTCAGTAAAGACTCATATGCAGTCACTGACTAAATTGAGAGGACACTTGTAAAAAATTTGAATCAATAAAAGTAAGTTTTCGTTTTCTTAACTAGAAAGAAAATACATTTTTCCCAAAAACTAAAAAAGTATCATTTTTCACGTATGACGAAAAAATATTAAAGAACTTTTTTGTAATCAATATACAATTACATTGAATATTTTTCAGTATTCAGGAATCAGCAATGTCCGATTTTATGTAATTTCAAAAAATTTTATTTTTCAGGAATCAAAAAAAGTGCGATATACAAAAAAAGATTTTTAAAGAAATTTACCGAAAAAGAGTTTTAAAGAATTTTTTTATGATCCAGGAATCAAAAAACCATGCGCGATTTACCAAAAAAGGAGTTTTAAAAGTTTTTTTTATTATCAATATGCGATTAGATTGAATATTTTCCAGGAATCCAAAAAGCAATGTGCGATTTACAAAAAAAGAGATCTATAGAATTTCATTTTTCAGGAATCAAAAAAAGTGCGATTAAGAAAAAAAGATTTTCAAAGAAATTAACAAAAAAAGGGTTTTAAATAATTTTTTTTATGATCCAGGAATAATTGCAATAAAATTGAATCGAACTCGAATGTCGAAGACGCAAATGATTACGCGGTATTATTTAACGAGGAAGGAATGTGTTGACTACCTGTAATGGTGCGTCCACACCAGAGTGCCCAATTTGGATGCGGCCAGTAAAACTCAGTATACACTACATTTAAACGCCCTGTGCGTGAGCCCCCTTTCAAATGCTCTAGCTCATCCCAATTTCTCAGAATTTTGACGACTTTTTATGGTTTTGTAATTTTCAACTTTTTTCTCAGAATTTCTAATAGTTTTTTAGTGGTTGGCGTTTTAAAAATATTAAATAACCATAGAAAACGGACGAAATCCTCTGAAAAATGGTTGAAAAAGCAAAACTGAAAAACTTCGGAAAACCCTCAACTGAAATATTCTGCGACACCCTAAAAAACGATTGAAAAGTCGTCTTGTTGAAACTTCAGAAAACCCCGAGGACTAAAAAACTATTAGAAATTATGAGAAAAAAGTTGAAAATTACAAAACCATAAAAGTCGTCAAAATTCTGAGAAATTGGGATGAGATAGAGCATTTGAAAGGGGGCTCACGCACAGGGCGTTTAAATGTAGTGTATACTGAGTTTTACTGGCCGCATCCAAATTGGGCACTCTGGTCCACACGGCACAACGCAGTTTGCGCAAACTTGCTTTGTTATGGCTTTTTTGCGACCACGAAAATCAGACCCAAGTTTTTCTCAGAGTCGGGAATTTTCAGAAAATTTTTAGTTCAGTTCCTATTGTTGTAACCAGGCATGGACAAAATTTTACAAGAAATAAGAAAACGATTATTAGTGTTTCGAGCGAAAAAGTATGTTTGAAAAAAATAGACCTATGTGGTTTTTGAAATGATCGATTCAATTATCATTAATTGTTATGACATTAAACATCGTTTTTTTCTTTAAAAAAACTACCTTAGACATAGGAACAAATTTGGACTTAGTTTAGAAATTTCAATATTGTAAAACTCTGAAGGAAAGTTCGACAGATTAAAGTGACTGTGAAAACAATTCCGGTTATTTTACGATTTGGGGTAATTTTTCCCTTGCGATCTACGAGACACCGTACAGTTGTACATTTGGCAGTACACCTGGGAAACGGACAACGAGTGTATTTCAATTCAGTGAACGCATAGCGGCATGGCCACCGTCGACAACATTGACACGCTTCTTCTCAGTTTGTCAAGCTGATGTTTTTGCTCGCACTTTGCTGTATGGTGAAATGCCACGCTACTACACATGGAACCCTTCAACGTAGAAAACAAGGAACACCAGTTGAAGGACATCCAAATGTATTTGCTTCTGACGCTATGGGTCGCATCTACACTGTGCATCCAAATAACGACGAATGTTACTATGCCCCCTTTTACACGACCGGACACCGAACAGACAAAACGAACGAACAAACTGGGGTTTATGGGGAAGAGGGTGAGAGAGGACGATGGAAAACCGGCCCCTCTCTCACCCTCTTTCCTATAAACCCCAGTTTGTTCGTTCGTTTTGTCTGTTCGGTGTCCGGTCTTGTAAAAGGGGGCTATCTTCGGTTGTTGTTGGCGAGACTTACCGTGAGGCGTGTCAACTCTTACAGTTGCTCGAAAACGATTCGCATTGGGACAATACGCTCAAATATTCCATCATATCTTCATCTCCGCATCAAATTCGTAAATTGTTTGCGATTATCATATCCACATGTTTCCCTTCGAATCCGAACCATTTATAGGTCAAATATAAGGACGACATGTCTGAGGATGTTTTGCATCGTGTGCGTCGCCAAACTTTAAATCCAACATTTCAAATGACTGCAGAAACAGGCGTTGATCATGATAGAAGTCATGTGTTTATTGATGGCGAATAAAGGGTTGTCGCTTTTGGGCATGATATCACCCAATCGCCCAAAACACTTCATCTATGTGAAATTCATATCTCGAAAAATGCCAAATCAATGGATGGGTTTTATTGGCTACTTATGGGTGCAGCGAGGCGTACCGGGTCCCAGCTAGTAATTATATATTTTTTGATAGTACATTTTCACCGTCTTTTGGTTAATATGAATTATTGTCCATAGTTTTTTCGAAAATATTACAAAATTAATATTCAAAAAAAAGAAGAAATCACACAGAACTGAATTAAGGTTAATTTGATTATTTATGCTGACAAAGTGCACATAATTCTTGAATCTTTACAAAAAGCCTTAAGAATCTTTCTTAAAGGTACAAACACAACCGCCGACCAAAACAAAGCCAAGGAGTAACTTAAGTTTCTCTCCCTCTCTCTTAATATGAGGACTTATCTTTACTTTCTTATATGTATTTATATTAAATTTGCTAAGTTGGCTGCTGTTGGGTATCAAAAAAGATTCAACAACAACCACTGAGACCTAGCAAGATTCAACTGATGGCCGCGCGCTTCGTCTTCTACATCTTTATGATATTTCTCAGTGCAAGAGAATCCCCATTTATACCAACAACAAGGCGAAAAGTGTAGACACCACAGACCCCACAGACCCACCACAGCCGAAGGCGAAGAATATTGCCAGTGCTAGTGGAGTGGCCAGCCAGAAGAGATTTGATACTCGTCGTGGTTGGACGTGGAATTTTGTTTTTTTCCGTGTCGTTCCTTATTCTTTTTGTTTTCATATGTCCATGACAGAATTCAATGGGCATTTTCGAACAGTTCACAAAAAACCAAAAAATAAACTATTATTAACAATAAAATTTCAAAAAATCTTCATTAATTTTAAATAAGAACAAAGTGAAAATTAAATGTTAACGTGGAATCGGTTTTCGATATCAGGATACTGATTCGATCCGGGGGAGAGTTTCGGTTGTCTGTTAAACTAAATAGTGGTGCAACAACATCAACAATTATAACAACAACAAAAAAAAACATTATTAGATCATCCTAATCGAAGTGTACACCTAGATTAAATGTGAGAGAGTTTAAGTGATTTTAATAATAGTGATAGCGCATAGGGGTTAACACCCTCGAATTGCTGCAAAAGCATCTATGACTATGGCTGGACGGACTCTGATGGTGATATGCTGTGAGGATCGTGTTGAGAATATCAAATTGTGGTTTCCACTTTGTCATTATGGGCATACCTTCGCGTGCCCTTTTGGATAAAATGATTTCTTAGTTATATATACATATATAGTCGTATGTGGTATTCAGGTGTTGTTAGCCAGGTACCTAACACTCTTCTGCTGCTGGTGGTGCATTCGATGTGCATCACGGCGCCTGGCTTATCTGAAAATTGTTGACTTGTGATATATGTATTATCAAAATGGAAAGTTGACACGTTTTGTTACTTTTGTTTTATTGCTGTTTTATAATAGACTTTCAAATAGTGAATGAACAAATAATTTTTAGAATTTATTATTTGTTACGTTTTTTATTTTTTTCTATTTAAATTCAAAAATATTTATAAATTATTTTTAGGTTTTAAAATTCGTTATTTTCATAAAATAATTTATTTACGTACGAAATATTTTAATAACAATTTTTTTATTGATTTTAAAATATTGTTATAACGGTTTTAGGCCACGCATTAAAATTTCGAAGTTATTCAAATTACTCCTTCAATGAATTCTTCTTAAATGCCGCTATAGTATCTTCTTGTAGGACTCGGGTCTCTTAAAGTGTCTTCTTCCAGTCGTCTCTACGTCTTGCTAGTTCTCTCCAGTTTGTTTTCGTATATCTTTTAGCATGTCATCTACCTAATAGTCTACCATTGAAAATCAGGACTAGCATTGTTTCACGGTATACAGAAACAAGGTAGTGTAAAAGAGACTGACAGCTCGAATATCGTACGAATATCGTAGAAAAAGCCGACGTCACCCGGCAAGTTAATACAGAAAACAACAACAACAATTTCGATTTTGTATGGGGAAGACTTGCCGAGTGACGTCAGCATTCAAATGACATTTCTCTTTTACATTACCTTGTTTCTGTATACCGTGGCATTGTTTCTTCTGTAACTCGTGCAACGTGTCCGAGCCCATCGTAGTCTACTCAATTTTATGTAGGTAACTATATTTATTTCGTCATAGTTTAATTCGTTATAGTTAACCATTACAGGACCATTCTGTCTTCATTTTACAGAGCTCTATCAGCTTTTTTGGGCATGCCATTTCCCTCATGCAGCTCCACAGCATACCTTTCTAATGCCCTTGGCACACGGCAACGTCGTTACGACGAATGCCATTTTAGGGGGTAAAATTCATCGTTTGGTGAAATTCGCTAGTTTTTGTCGTTACGATGATATGAATATTCGTCGATGCTGAATATTGAGTTACCTTAAAGTCGTTTTTTCATGTCATGCCTTTTTCAAAGAACGCAAGCTCAACCGGGTATAATTTTTGTAGTTTTTTGGCGTTAACTCGTAACTTCCCCATCAGGCATTATATCCAATTTGCGTAGAATGTAAGATTGGCGATTACTACGTCATATTAATATTTGAGCCTCCACAACTCGTCCAACAATCGGTCGCACATTGGGAAAAAGGTATTAATCTTTTGGTCATAAAAAGTCACCTTTTGGTTCTTATAAGAATGCTTCTCCCTCACGACACTCATCGCATTGTTTCTTCCTCTTAATAATTCTCGCTTCTGAATTCTTCTGTGTATTTTTTCTTATCAACCTCTTCAAGAGCATCAAAAGGTTCCTGTTTGTTTTCTATGAAAGTGATAAGTGGTTCGTAGAGCCTGGATACTACTGGATACTGCAGGGGTTATGCGAGCATTTGTGTGAAGTATCTAAGTGCGGAAATGTCCCGTTATTGCAGAAGAAATTAAAACATTTTTGCACTGCTTTAGTTTCCTGCGGCATGATTTGAGTTATTTCAGGCTTGGCAAGGGTGGGGTGGGGTGGGAGGAGTTGTGCGAGCATTCTCGTGAAATGTGCGAGTGACGAAATGTTCCGTTATTTCAAAAAAATTAATACGTTTTTGCACGATAATCTCCGTAAGATAATCTCCGTAATCCGGGAAATTTTGCGGATTTTATTTTAGAATATATGTGGAGACGTTCGGTATCCCGTAATAAGCAAGATCCTTTTTTTGAATTAATTAAAGCTATAAAACACGTTTACAAAATTTGATAATATAACTTTTTAAATAAGAACAAAATTGTTTTTTGCATGCATTTTTTGAGGTAATTACGTTATGCGAGGCACCGCGTTTTGAGAATGAATTTCGAGAGCCCCCCAAATTTTGAAAGAAACACATCTTAAACGGGGGGTATGGGGGCGGAGCCCCCCAAATTTTGAAAGAAAAACATCTTAAACGGGGGTATGGGGGCAGAGCCCCCCAAAACGGGGGATGGGGGGCAGAGCCCCCATTCCTTACAAGTGTACTCAACCTTTATATTGCACCTTTCGTTTAAGATGAACCTATAGGATGATTTGTGATTTTACGTTGTGCGCGAGCAGTAATTTCACGATTTTCCTGAATCCTTGCGCATATTAACCAATGCTAAGATTCGCCTGGGGAGTTCCTAATTTTAGAAAAACCTATAGGATGGTTTGCAGTTTTAGTTTCAACATTAGTGTTAATTTCACGATTTTGCTGGATCCTTGCGCATGTATCCCAATGCTAAGATTCGCCTGGGGAGTTCCTAATTTTAGAAGAATGTAAAGCATGATTTATAGTTGTAAAAGTATAAAAAGCAAATAATAGTTTTTAATAGTAGGCTTATTAGGGATATTTTGTCGAAATTCATACTCCTTGTGCCCATTATAACGGGACATTTACGCAATAACCGGTCATTTCCGCAGTTGCCCACTTCAAGAGAATGTTTGCACAACCCCTCCCACCCAGCTTCACCCCTTCGCGAGCCACAAATCATGCCGCAGGAAACTAAACCAGAGCAAAAATTTATTTAATTTTTTTGCAATAACGGGACATTTCCGCACTTACACACTTCAAGGGGTTGTTCACCTACCCCCCTCCCCCCTTATAAATTCCTTCCCCCCCACCAATCGTGCCGCAGGATACTAAACTTTTACCCGTATTGACTGATCAAAATTTTTTTTTCGAAAAAACCAGTTTTTGAGTGATTTTTTTGCCAAAAAGTGATATCTCCGGCGGCCATGTTTTTTTTTGTTATTCCGAAATTGTTTTCTTAAAAGGTCCCAAGGAAGCTGTGGGCCAATTTTCAACCATTATGGAATTTTGTCTCCTTAAAATGCTAATCTCCCCGGATTATTATTAAAAACTGCGGATTTCAAGTGCAACTAAAATTGAGCATCTATGATTCTTCCAAAAATCGAAATTTTAAATAAGAAAAGCAAATAGTCTGTCAAACCGCAAGTGGTTAATCACGCTTACAAATATGTATTATTCAAACTCACAACTCAAAGGTGAAATCATAACAAATATCCTCGGAGAAATGATTCATAACACAAAAGATGGTGGCTTGTTACCTTATCACTATTGCTTTTTGATAGATACAATAAAAGAATATGAATAAACAAATCACCTATAATAAAGCAAATTGAATAAATTTTTTAACAAATTCAAATCTAATGCGAACTAACTAAAGCTGAAACTAGCACAGTTCATTGGGTTATGCAAATCAGACATTTTTTTGCCTTCTGCCTCTTTTTATCGCTGCTGTCTCAAAAGTTTTTATGTCTAGAACCTAAGCTATTGACTTTCTTATGGCACTAACTGTTAATTTTGTTTTTTTTTCTGGCCCACAGTTTTGTCTCTGCATAATTTCTTAGAGCATCTGAGATCGACTAGAAAGAAGAAGTACAAGAAGAAAAAACTTTAGAATTTTAAAGCTTGAAGAACACCACGTTTTCGTATGCTTCGAAAACTCATAAAAGTGTTTTTTGTGGCTCCTGGCCTCATGTGTCGGCATGTGTAATCAGTATTTTTTTTCCTAGTCTCGACTTTACTTTGGTTATTGTACAAAGAATACACCAAGTAGGTACATCAACTGGAGGTAAAAAGATCATAAGCATAATAATCGCCAACCTTTTTGCTTCTTATTGTTTGTAGAATCTCTATTGAAATTAACTGAAACTAGTTTTTAGCGCTGTTGTTGTTATTTTTTGTTATTTTTTTTTACGTTATTGTATAAAGATTAAAACACTATCATGACTTCACAGTTTATAGCGGCTTGAATTGGTGAAGTTTGTTCGGTTTGCTTGTAGAGCTCTGCTGTGTCCATGGGACCCAGTCCTCAGACATCTTTGGGGTAATGTATCCCATATATATCTGAAAAGACGACAAACGACGGCCAGAAAATAAAATTCAATTAAACTTAATTGGTGGCAATTGATTCACATATGTATTGCTTGCCTTCAATTGACTTTTTTATACAAAAACTTTAAAATTCATCTGAATAATTCTGCTAAATTACAAAAAAAAAAATATATGAACCAATCGAAAAAAATATTCAGTTTATTTTAAATGAAAAAAACAGGATTTATTTCGTAAAAAAAGCTCAGATCAACATTTTACGTTTTCTATTCAACAAACAACAACCACTCTACAAGCAATTTCATCTATGTGAAGTAATTTTTGTTGTTTCGTTAAAATTATCACCTGCGTTAAAATAAAATCGAACGGCCCCCCCCTTTCGGGCAAATTAATAATTTATTATCTGTCAATCACTCGAATTGAAGACAAGGCGATTTTAACAAATAACATTATTCACTGTAATTAGCCAGAGTCTTTTGATGTTGTAGTGAAGCGCCGAGGGAAAAATTAAAATTAAAATAAAATTAACGTTGAGAGCTTGCGTATAGATTTTTTTTCCCGCGTGAGATGAGAATCATTTGTATAATTACGCCATTAATAATAAATTATTGATCTTTTTTTGCTAATTGAGTAGTCACAGTTCGGTGGGTGACAAGATTTTAATATTTATTGACGTTATTAGAGATAAAATGGCGCTTCATATGATTTAATGGAGATTTATTTATTATGCTCGTATATACTCGTCTCGTAGTATATCGAATGGTGATAAGTTATCGCCAATTTTTTGTTAGGCTTTTTCGTAATTAAAGCGTTCGCATTTTTCATTTTATTTCTCAACTTAATGAAATTGAAAGCAACTATTAAGAATTGATTTTTAAACACCTCGGGGCTTTCCCTGAGTTCTCTAGTCTTTCACATAAAAAAACAGCATACAAAAGGACCAGTTTATATTGTAGAACAAAATATAATAAACAAGAGCCAATTGCAATGGCTGGCGGCTATGTTGAACTTGAGAATAATCCAAGTGGAATTGGGAAACAAGTAACCAAATACACTAACATACGTACGCCACAAGAACGTGTGATCTTCCCTTTACTGTTGTTAGGTTAGTCATGATAAATAGTATATTACAATAGCTAGACAGAAGCGGAGGTAAGCTAGTATCGCACGCAGATGTCCTAGTGATAATGGTATCAGGAATGTTTCTAACCTTGATTAGCGAAATTATACAACTTGCCTGAATAAAGTTGGTAGATCTGGCAGTCAACTAAGGCAAAAGTGGGAAAAACGAAAACTCCCACCTTCAACCTCCTCAAGTTGAATGGGGACACTCTCACTTTATTGTACAAGTTGAAATTTCTGGGTCTAATATTGGATCCAAAATTAAACTGGGAGTGGAACATCGAGGAAAGTGTAAAGAAAGAAAACATAGCCTTTTGCGCCTGTAAAAAAAGACCTTCGGCAAGAGGAGGGGTTTCAAGCCAAAGATGGCCCCGTGGATGTACACAGTGGTGATATGTCAAATTCTAGTGTACGGCTCGCTAGTATGGTGGCCAGCGCTGAGTAGGACCTATAATGCCATAAATTTGGGAAGGAACCAGGGGCCATGAAACCATGCCCCGGGAACGCTCTTAATTGCACGTCCCCCCCCCCACACCCTAGGCAGAAATGGAAACGCACTCTCTAAAAATGAACCAGTGAAAATTTTACTGTTTCAACCAGCAAACAATAATTTCACTGGAAAACCAGTTAATTCGAGTCTGTTTACTGATTGAACCAGTGAAAAGTTCTCTCTAAAAATGAATTAGTAAAAATTTCACTGGTTCAACCAATGAATTTTAATTTCACTGGTTTAATCAGTGAAAAAATATATGTGACTCATATTCTAGGCAATTATCTTCATGACTGAAAAGGGTTCCATGTGGCATACTCAATAAGCCGGCTTCCGGTTGTTTGCGGCGGGCAAGCAGCATGTCGGTGCTTAGATGGGGGCCCGCTTGGGAAAACGACACTTTTTTCTTTTTTACGTGAATTTCACTGTTTCCTATTGGTTGACTAAGCAATGGTTCAACCAGTGAATTTCCACTGGAAAACAGTGAATAATCACTGGTTCGTTTTTAGAGACCATAGAGTTAAGTTGTTGAGTTCAAGTGTCATTTCAACTCAACCACAACTTAACTCGACTCCCATGGAAACTCGGTAATACTGTGTTTCCATGAGACGGGGTAAAGTTTTCGTTGAGTAAACAGAAAGCTTTTTCCTTCAAGTTAACTGGATGGTGTTTCCATGGCGGTTCTGGGTTAAAGCGACAGATAATTAATTTTACATTGCGTCGCCGTTGATGTATGTGCGGTAAAGGATATACTCAAACACACACATATGCAAAACCAAGCTTAAGCTGACTGGTTACGTTGAGTTTTCTGGATTTAACGAAACTTTACTCAAACCCATGGGCGCTTAATCTGGGTAAACTCAGCGTAAACTCTGAATGGAAACTTAGTAATAGTTAACTATAGTTAACGAGTGTTAAGTTTTTGAACGCGCTCCTGGAGTAACAGGACAGTCAGTGGATTAAAAAATAGACGACGTCTCTTATGAAGCAAGAATTGAGATATTATCCTGTCTAAAATAACTATAGGTATCTTAAGCGACATTTGAATTACTCTACCTCGTCGCAAATTTTATTTTAAAAATTTCTTTTCAAACGTGCAATTCCGTAAGGTCAGTATAAGGTGAAGAGGTGCTTGAACTCATTTAATTCCACACTTCAGGATAAATAATGTTTTTTAAAAAAAAAATGTTGAACAAAATTTATCCAAGGAATTAAATAATTGCAAGCAGCAGTGTGCCATAAACTAGCCAGATTCAATAATTTATCATTCGAATAAACAAACAGGCTTTTCCACTGTAAACATTTAAGAACCGTTCAATACCGTCGACTCGTTCTCCTGGCGCTGGAGTAGGTCACAAGTGATCCATTTCACAGTTTCTACTTTTCCGTAGATTTAAATTTATTGTATAAAAACATTTTTCTCCTCCCTCTATTTTATATAGATTATCACAATTCAACAGAAGTAAAAGGAGGCAGACATTCCAAAAGCTGATTTAGATTAATACAAAAAAAAATTTTTTTTATACGCGTTGTTCTGTCTCTCTTCGAGCGAGAATAACTGCCGAATGGTTAATAGCTCCAGTCACCGGTTTTTGTCTTTTGCAGAAACCTCCCACAGGGGGCACAGGCTCTATAGCAGTAAATGAGTGTGTAAACGTGTCGCGCCGCCGTCTAACCTGAGCCAAAAAAGAAACAGGTAAAAAGAAAAGAGTCTCTTCGCGCTCCCAGCCAGCAGAGACCACGTTTCTGTGTCAACACGAACCAAAAAAAAAGAAAAGAAAAACGATCCAAATCGAAGTCGAGTTCAAAATCAACAATTCCAAAATGAGAATATAGCAGAGAAGCTCGAACACCTTCGACTTCGAACGAGTTTCTGTTGATATCGTTTACAGGTAAGTTTGAGGTAGTATCGTCCATCGTCGTGCGATGTTGTCGTCGTCGTCGTCGTCGTCTTTGTCGTCATATACGCGATACCTGGCCTTACCTCTCCACTTTACACGATAAGTAGATATGCCCAAGTGTATATGCCAGAGAACAAGGAACGGTTATACTTTTTATTTGTTCGCCAATTTCCAGGTATTTTCAAACCTCTTTAAGATATTCGCACAGAGCGCGGCACTTCTTGCTCGAATGTTTCGCGGGTCGCATTTGTAGACTCAGCTGTGCTCGAGAGTGTTGTGTGTCGCTAAAAAACGGGTTTCTTTTATAGTTTTTAGTTTATTTTGGGTGAATATCGAAAAGTTGTTCTTTTTTCTCTTTCTCTTAAAAATATAACTTACAAAAAAACAACAATTGCCTTTTGTTCTTGTGTATGTTAAAAGAGGTGAAAGCGTGTTCTAAAAGTCCCAAAAAAAACACAAAATTTTTGGTAGAAAGGTGAAATTCTTACGAAAGTCCAACACAGAAAACAAAAAAAAAATTTACTCAAAAGTTCCAAAGTGATTTACGGCAATTTCTTAACGCGCCTACAGCGTCACCATCAAAAAGTTCGCTGTCCGTCATAAAAAAATAAAAAATAAATAAAAAAATAAAAATATTTTATGTGAAAGTTTTTTTTGTTATTTCCGAACCACCAAAAAGTTAACGAAAATGTGCTCAAAAAATTTTCTTCATTTCGATCTTATTTTAGCGTGCGTTAAATAACACAAAAAAAATGATTTTAAAATTTAAAAAATAATAAATAAAAAAATAAAATTTTAATTTTCATCAATAATCATAATAAAAAAAAATTAGATTTTTCAAATGTGAAAACAAAATTATTAATGAAATAGAAAATATCACTTTGCCTTCGTGTATTTTAATTTTGGAACGTGACGACAGTAAATTGTGAGAATTTTTTATCTGAGGAAAAGCAAATAGCAAAAGAAAGAAAGAAAATAAAAATAATAATAAAAAGATAAAAGATATCTTCATTATCACAATTGAGTGGAGGCAACAAAAATATTGTGTGTTTGTGTAGTTTTGTGTTAGATTAAAATTTACATCACAATCTCGTAATGGGTTTCTCGTCAGCCCTGCAAGGTCGTGCTGCACATGAGGCGCTTATTGTACGTCAGGATGCTGAACTACGTCTAATGGAAACAATGAAGAGATCAATACAAATGAAGGCTAAATTTGATAAAGAATATGCTGTTAGCTTAGCTAGCGTTGCTCAACAGGGATTAAAAATTGATCGGGCCGATGATCTTCAAGGTAAGTTTTGTTTATTAATGTCGAATTTTATATGATTTACGAGATATTGTGAAATATTTTTTAATTCGTTTTTGATAAAAAAATTTTTTTTTTCTATTTCAATTTTATCTATTATCACGATAGTTAGGTTAGGTTAGGTCAAAAGCTGCCTCCAGTGCGACCGGAGGTTCAATTAGCGCTTTGGTGCCCTTTTTTGTTGCCACAAATCCGTGTACCTAGATTTCGGTGGTTGTTTGGTCGGCTGTGGCGGATATCTAAAGCCATCCTGTGGAGTTTAGGAAGCTTATAAGTGCTGGCCCTTCTCAAGAAGGAGGATAGCTCATACACCTCTAACCATGAAGAAACCTTGAGGCGCCTGCTCACCGAGTACTTTCCAGGTTCAATCCTCCAGACTGCTTATGCCGTGGATACTGGGTACAGTCATAGAACCATCCCAGACCGTGTTCTTCCCGGAGCCTTTCTGGGAACATCTTCGACCGGGAAATAACATTCCATTAATAAATTTTATGTGCTTGGATTAGTATGGCACGAAAGATTTTATTTTTTTCTGTTCATTCAATTCAAAAAGTAAATATTGCCAAAAATGTCGCTTGGATCACTATGGTTCTCCCTTACACAGATAGGCTTTAATGTGTCTTTTAACCAGGATACATAGGTACTTCACTCATCACTTACCTTGATCCGAGCGGTAGTAATAGGTGCTGTACGTCCTGTCCAAGATCCCTTTTGTGTTCCGCCCTCGTACCCAGGGCTCTTGTACAAGGTGGGGCAAAGGTAATGTCATATTGTGAATGTGCCATAATTTTTGAAAAAGTAATGTCATAATGTGAATGTATCATAATTTTTGCAAATGGCGTCAAAAGCCATTGTGCTTGACATTTGTGTTGTTAACAGGATAGAGAATTAGTTAGAGGAAAAAAGGCGCAATGACATTTGACACCATTTGCAAAAATTATGGCACATTTACAAATTGATATCACGGCGACATCCAGGTTTTCCTCCTTTAGGAAATTCTGAAGGTTATCTGTGGCTGTTTTTGATTGTTGGAGGTTGATGTGCACGATCTCAAGAATCTGTAGATGCTCCCTGAGCGAATTTCTCGGCGCCATTCCCCAAACTCAACCCTACATCAGTTTTGAGAGAATCCTCCGCTGTGCTGGGATTTTTAAATATTTTTAATTTGGCATACATACGTCCTTTAAGGCCTGGTCTTCACATCGGTTCACCTTAAAACCTCTGACTACAACCGAGGAGTCATAACAGAGCGTTGGTTCTCCCTCCCCTGAGAGTATGTGGTCCAAAACCATCTCCGATATTTGTCGTCTCCACCCAGGGTTTCGGGGCTAACGCGTGTACTGTGCACACAATTTCGAATAAAATATTTATCGAAAATAATTAAATTAAAAATCGCTTTTCAACAAACATTTTTTTAACTGGCGTAATCTAAAGTATGTCTTTTTACAATAATAAATAATACTCAGAATATAAACTGTAAATTGTTGTTGACATGATTGCAAGTGCGATAACAAACCACATTTATTATGTTGAATAATATTTTCTGCTGTTCTACATTATATTCACAGTAAATTTATATCCAGATCTGTGATAAATATCGTAATCGAAGTACTTTTAAAGAAGTTGAAAATGAAATTAACTTCTTCAATACATTAATAGTATTTGAATTTTTATATTCAAGTGTTGACCAATTTTTAATTTCATGGATATTAATATTTTACTGTTTTTTTCTATTTATGTAAAAAAAAATATCAATAGATCTTATTTCTGCGACAACTAGACGACAAAAAGTTGATTCGCAGTGCAAATAACTCATTCAACATACTACATGGACCATATTTCCATATTTAACTAATCAAATTGGATATATGTAGAGTTGAAATTGTTCTTATCATATTGCCTGCTTAACGGACACACTACAAAGTCGTCCTTTATCATATTTTCTGCGGTGTATATCTACAATTTCCACTCTATGATTGTCAAGGCTGATGATTCGACGGTTTCTTTTACGTCGTGCGCTTTGCGTCCAATTTCAACTATGTCATCTGTGAAGGCTAGTAAGGGGAGGTGACGCTGGAAAAAACCATGTCGTCCCAATTTTCTGCCGCTTGGTATATAAGCATCTGCATTTGCGGAATCCATTTTACACTTGTCACATTACGTTTACATTTAGGATCATGTGTCAAAATGAAGTAAGTAAGCTCCGTTTACGGTACGGAACGTCATATTAAGTTCAGGCTTAAGGTTTCCATGCCTACGACAGGAGACACTGACTAAACTCATCAACCCTTATGTCAGTCTTCTGCCGCGGTAGTATTGGATGGGAGCTGGTGGATTAAAATGGCATGCTGTCTTTCTCAGTCCTTTCACTCTTCTCTCTACTATCTTTCGGACTATATCTTTCTGTCCGAGGTTAGAGGTTAGTTCTTGAGGTTAGAACTTCATGATCGCCGAGTGTCCACCATGGAAGGGAGAGAGATAATATCTTTTTCTTGATTTGATGTCAGCTATTTGCTAAGCTTCGTTCGGTTCAACCACGATCGGTCGCGATCGCTACAAACTTATACTTGATTAATATCGCAAGAATCGTGTAGAACTCGATGCTTCCAAAACGAAGTACTGTGATATTTTCGGCAAGACCTGCATTATTTCCACATGCGTGGAGGTGTCAAACTAATGTTTGACCCATCCCTTAACATTCTTGTCACGACATTAATCAAGGATCTGCGATGGAATGATCACATATTTTCTAAAAGGTTTGGGATTAAAATACAAATCCTACAATCGGCCTTTCCTCGAATGCAATTCCTTTATTTGGCGCGCGGTTGCGAAAACTACCTAAGCATGGCTAGAAAAGTACAAAAAAGTGCGACCCCAATTCCTCCACCAGGTTAGCTCTTTCGGTTTATCCCCTCTACCTACCGCCCTCTTTTCGCGCACGCTACAGTTTAGGAATTAGGTAGAACAATTCTTTCGTGTGTGGTATTTCCGTACTCCTACGACAACTAACAGTTCAAAAGCAGAGTTCATCGCCATCTCCTCCTATATCCTCCTAACGCATGTCATAACACCATTTTATATCCCTCGAATCAAGGTTGGTTTTAGACATCGCTCCACGCGGCGACAAACGACATAACGGAGTGGTAGTATAGGCCCAACTATTACTGAGTTTCCATGAGAGTTCAACCAGAGTTGAACCCGAGTTAAACGTCATGGAAACAGACACAGTTAAGAGTTTTCGTTAAAGATTTTCAACTCTGCTCAACTCAACGAAAATAGGTGGGTTGAACTGAGTTCACGTATACAACTAAAAACGGCACACTGGCAAAGGTACAAAAAGTGAAAATGTCGCGCCTCTTTATATTTAATAAATACTTTTGAAGAAAAATCTATAATAAAACTAATTGATGAAAAAAGATGAAGGAAGACGGAATGCAGAAATGGAAACGCAGAGAGTTGAGTCGTTGAGTTGAAGTGTCATTTCAACTCAACCACAACTCACCTCGACTCCCATGGAAACTCGGTATATAATGCACATAAGAAACGCACGTCGGCCGAGACGTGCGTAAATATCAAACTTTCGTCAAACGTAAAATGGTTTGTGTATACGGAAAGTTTCCACAAGTTTAAAATTATTAAAATGCATAAATATGATTCATTGACTATTCAAACTTGGCTATTAATCTTTGCATATTAAAAATAATCATATTTATTTTCAATTATAATAAATTTCTCATCAAAATCACTCCCATAAATTTGAAGCACAACCTTTTCCATACTCTTTCTTGTTTAAAACCCACAAAAAAACAACAAAAAAAATCAGCTGTCATCAATTTAACTACAAATTCTCACAAAACGTACGTTGAGCGCGGTTCTTTTCGCATTTTTACGTTTAACGAAACTTAACGAAACAAAATATGACCGACGTACGTCCAATATGGCCGAACCCATTAATTTCCATGAGAGCGCCCAGATGACGTGCGTTTCTTACGTGCATTATAGTTGAGCCTTATGAGCCAGACAGAAGGAAAATGAGCGCGCATGTTGAGAATATAAATGAGCCGGTAATTTGCGTTTTTAAACAGATACTAAGTTTATAGCAACAAAATTAAATCGATTTAGCTCAAGGTTAAGCCAAAATTTCGAATTAACGTATAAATGGGTATTTAATACGATATCGAATTATAGTTGGATTGATGAACGCATACATAACACAAGAACTGTCACCTTTTAGTACCGCCACCACCATCGAAGATTCTCACACAAATACATTCTTATAACTTGGGCTTAAGCCGGAATATTTCGGTTTAAGCCATAATTCGAATTACCTGTTTATACGACAAAAAATTTTGTATGATCCATAATTCGAATTATTTTTTTGGAGTTAGCTATAAACTAGGTAAGAGTGATGTTGCTCGCTTTTGGGGGTGGGACTGTGCATCAAAACAGCGATTTTAAAGCTACTGACAGATGCAAGCGCAATTGCGGACGTATGTGGGATTTTTCACTGACATATTGTTGCGATGTCGGCGGTGCGTTCCGACTTTGACACAACCTAAAAATCAAATACTCGGTCTCGTTCATACCTCGCGTTTCAATGTACAATAGTGCCAGTGCGACTCGTTATATATAAGTCAAATTCAATAAAAATTTTATGTTTTTTTATATTTTTAAAATTAATTTATGCTCAATCTATTAATTATTCTATGTTTTCTCCACAAATTCTCTGCATGCTGTTCGTCTAAATATGAAAATAAACACACATGATCTGTCATCGCATCTCGCTGCGTCAAAATTTCAATTTTTCGCATTTCTCTCGTCTCGCATTATCGCATCGCGTGGCATTGTACATTGCGGCATTTGAAAGCCTGCTATGGAAAAGGTTTTGACAGCGCCTGCGAGACTCGTCTCGTTCTCGCATCGCACTCTCGCATTAATGTACCTCGGCCTATACTTCTATTCTGTCATTGCCCACACCGCAGTTGCGCCTTTATCTGTCAGTAGCTTGATACCCCGTTTATGATTAGGTTGAAAAGTTGAGTCGAGGATGAATTGAAATTTCGACCACCGTATATGATGTCGAGTTTAGTTCACTTTGGGTTGAAATAGAGTTGAACTGACATCAAAACATAACCTCAAATTTTTGTGCGAAATTCTCATTTTTAGATACGATAGCCTCTTTTTGTTAATTATTTTTCTATATTTTTAAATATTTCTGATTTCCTATAGAGTTTTCCATCAAAATGAACTTCACGGATTCTAAACAAAAAAACAAATGTCATTTCAATGCAATTACAATTCAACCCGCGTATATGAGGCAAAATTTCAACTCGAACCAGGTAGGAGAGCTGAGTTGAGTTGAGTGGACCCAGTTTAAACTCGACCCCCGTTTATGAGTGGGTTGAATCTAGACATAAACGGGGTAATAACCGAAAAGGTGAATAACATAACCACACAATTTTGAAGGCGCCATCTTTTGCAAAAAAATCGTAACTACTCGAATCATCTACTCGAACATTTGAGCTGGGGTAGTTTGAACTACTCCAAAGTACACCGGTGTAGTTACTCCAGGAAAAAGAAACTCGCCTTTTATGGCGCGGCCCGTCATACATAGGTCGATTCCTGAGCTTCGAACTGCCACACAAAAAGGTGTCACATTTTTCTGAACGCAATCGATTTTTATCAATACTGTGTTCACTCTAAATATGATATTCTGTAATCTACCAAACACCATTCCATTATGGTCTACTTCATTGGATACGAATGCAACACTGCCCAACCGTTTTTGAACATATACCGATTTTTACATTCTTGGGACCAACGATCTATGATCATTATAAAAATTAAACCTAATTCTGCATCACTCTTTAATTTCTCTTTCCGTACAACTGTTCGTTGTGCGTGTCATTGTTGTTCAATTTGTAAGAGTTTCGAACAACTTCCTTAATTGTTGTGGAGTGCTGTCGTTGCACCGAACTGCAACAAAGTTGAATGCGGTGAAAATATTATTTTTCATTCACTCGCTATGAAATATTTTACCATTACTTATTTGCTAGAAAATGCGTCTTATTTATTTCAGATGACACGAAGATAATTTCATTAAACAGTAGATTAGGTTTCTTAGTTTGGACATGACGTTCTAATACTAAGAAAAAAAAACAGAAAATTTTGAAAATGCTTGCCGGTGTTACTTTTGCAATCTTCTACGTTGTTCAGATTAGAATAATACTTTTATTCATTTCAATTAAACAATAAAATGCAACAATCACAAAATGTATGTTTTTTTTGTTTGTTTATTTCCAGATAGTTTAATCACGAAGTCATGGCGATCATACATGGACGAACTGGATCAACAAGGGAAACAGTTTAAAGCAAATGCAGAACTGCTCGAAGTTGTCTGCGAAAAAATGTCACATTTATCACAAGATAAAAGAAAAGCTCGCAAGGCATACCAGGAGGAGCACAGCAGAATCGCAGCACGGCTAAATCACGTAAGTGTAAATATCTAAAATGCTTCCCAAATGGAATCTAAAAACAATCCCGCAGATTCCTGGCTTGTTCTGTATCGGATTCACTTGTTCTCCTCTAATTAAACTCATCGCGCATGGAATCGGCCCTCGGATCATGTGTATTTTACCGCTGTGTGGTTGGCTATTTTTGTCTTAAATTACGTCAAGCTATTTTCAGAACTGAACTGTTTGGATCGTTGTTGATGTTTTTAAAATATATACACAGTATTTTTGTATATATGCCTAAAAGCCAGAAGCTCTCGCACTTGTAACAACGACACGATCCTGTGTATTCCCGATCGTGACAGAACTTCGGGGTAGAGAGAATGCGCCAGTGATGATCTGGCCAACACTGATCTGGTTCTAAGCTAATATTTTTATGTTTAGCACTATCCCAAGCTATATCTAAAACACCCTAGACCATCATGCTATGGAACTGCAGATAGTTTATCACTTGCGCATTATTTTGTTGTTGTTGTTGATTTAGATTAGGGCAGACGCGCAGTCCCAGTTCTTGATGAGTTGAGAATTTCTATTTTGCATTCGGTTGAAATTAAAAGTTGCCTGCTTTTATCGGTGGTGAATGACATGGTGGCGTTCGTGTTCTGACCTAGATAATACGTTAGGTGTCAGCAAAGCGAGACTCTCTTCGTGATGTGGTAATTAATTGCTTTTATATATTTTCTTTCTTTATTTTAGGTTTTGTTTTTTTTGCGCTATACTATTTTTTATTTTATTTTTGAGCAACTTTCGCGGATTGACATTATTTGAATTTGTGCGAATGTTAATGAATATCACGTTTTTATTTTCACGGAGGGATCCTATCTATGAATAGAAATGATCATTGTAAGATATTTTTGGGTAAAATTTTTAGCATAGATAATTTACTATTTTTAATATCCGTGTGTGGATTTTCTTATTGAGATATATTTGTGGTGAAAAATATTATTTTTGTTGGTGATATGATTGATCGTAAAATCCAAGATGTTGATTTATTTTATAGGATACGATGACACACGATAAGCGATTGAAATATTTAGCTGTGGTTATCGATTTTGACAAAAATTAGATTTTGTTTGCTAATAAACGAGACTGCTAAAAATAATAACGAGACTATGGCCACGTAGAATACAAACAGGTTTCCTTGGCAGCTTTCCTAGATATAGCCCTGAAGGAGTTGGGATCCACAATGGATCAGCCAATGAATCCTACGCATGCTGCAAACTAGCATCATCTACAGCAGCTTGGGCAATAGCAGAGTGATGAACTCGACGGGCCGTGGCACCCCTTCGGGGGCGGGGGAGTTCTAGGGCCTTTACTATGGCTGATGGCGATGGACATGATCCTAAAGACACTACGAAATTACAGAATAAAGGTTATACTAGTGTCCGGAAAGTTCCTCCATACAATCAGTGAGATTGTGGAGATGGCGATTAGAAAGGTTAGCGTAAGGTCCAACCGCTTCGGGATATCCGTCAACCCGAAAAAGACAAACAGAACTAAAACACCAACTTTTAGCCCAGCCGCAGTCAACGGTCGAGTATTGGGCCTATTCCAGTCAGCTTAGTATTTGGGTCTTATTTTGTACTCATACTTGAACTCTATATCGAGGAAAGGGCTACGAAGGGTAGTATAGCTTTCTATGCCTGTAAGCAGATCGTTGGCAAGAGATGGGGATTGAAACCGCACATGATGCCCTGGCTATACGCGGCAGTGATTAGACCACTGCTGATATAAATGGCTCCGACAGATCCAGACTGGGTCTAGTTCAAAGAATAGTTTGCCTTGGAATAACTAGTGCCATGTGTAGACAACCCCTACAGAAATGTAACGTAATTCTCGACCTGCTGCCACCTGATTTATACATCAAGTAGCAGGCTGCCTGAACAGTTACAAAAAGCGGGTTTCTGGGTTGACAAGAATACGGGCATAGCAATATACTGCGCTCTCTACCACAGGAAATGGTAGAAGGGCATATTGACTACATGTTCGCAAAATTAAATGTCGGTAGCGACTTCAATATCCAGATCCCCACCTTACAGGAATGGGAAGGTTTCCTACCCAACAAGGACCATAACGTTGTGGTGTACTACACAGACGGATCTAAATCAGAGGTGTGTGTACGGGCTGGAGTTTAATCTCGAAAAATGCTACCGCCTGTCGAACGTCTGACAAACTTTCAAGCCTGGGCTTAAGAGCCGGTTTAGACGGGGCGCTCCAGCGCATGTGCCTCACGAACTTTGTGGATAAAGGGAGAAGTGGGGTGGTACCTTTCTTCATTCGCACTCCTTCCTTCATCTCCAAACGTTCGTGAGGCGCATCGCTGGAGTGCACCGTCTAAAACAGCTCTAAGAGACATATCTCCATATATTTTCTCTATATGGCTGGCTCCAGATCATGTGGCAAGTAGGGTTTGCAATCCCGTGTTATATTTTCAATCCCGGGATTCCGGGATTACATTATTCAAATCCCGGGATCCCGAGATTGGTACCGGGATTAGGATTGGACTATTTATAAAAAATCCTTACACATTAACATAGTTGAAAAGGTATGTAAAAAGGCATTTTAATTTGCCCAGTTTGGTAACAGCAAGATTATGATTTTATCCTGTTTGGCGTATCACCAGGAGTATATTCGTAAGTTTTGAACCTCGTGAACCTTGTGCTACTTTTGTTATAAACAATTAAAATTTCGAGCTTAAAATGTGAATCCCTCCGGTTCTATAAGTCGGATGGGGGCAAAATAAAAGCTTCGTAATAAAATTGCCAATAAATCCTTAACCTACAAAACTAAATACAAAATCAATAACCTACAAAACTGAAAAAACGAAAAAAAACCGTATTTTTTTCATTTTAGTGCCAAGACCGTCAACTGGACCAATCTGCATCAAAGTTTCAGAAAATATACTTTTTGATGTTATAAAAAGACCCTGAAAAGTTGGTGTCAAAATATTAAACCCATTGGCCAAAATTACATTTGTTATCTAAAATTTGAAATGCCCGCCATTTTATGCCATTAAGTCCAAAATGAAAATTTTTATTTTCAAAATATAGCTATCGACGGCAGCTTTCAAATGCAATTAAAAAGGAATTTTTTTAATGTAATTTTGTTTACTTTTTTTTCATTTGTGTATAACTCAAATAACAACAATTGCATTTTTTCGGCCATTTTGAAAAATAAATTTAAAATGTTTTATCAGATCTGGAAGAGAGTTTTGGGACCTTTAATTTATAAAAATAAAGTTCATTTTTGTTAACGTGAACTCGAGATATTTAACTTATTACATTTTGTCTAATTGTTAATTAAATGCACATTGTGAGCTAAAAATGGAACTGTATCATTTTGAAACCTATTCACTTCATGTAATAAATTCAAAAAAAAATTAAGGTTTATAGAAACTTATTTACAAGCATTATTACAATGTAAGTATTGTTAATTGAACGAAGTGATTTTTTCATAAAGCTTAGTTACAAAATGCAATAACTTCCTTGTTTTTTACAAGCTTCATATTAACTTCGTTCTCTGTGTGGGAAAAATTCTGTGATCAATTTTTTCGTACCAATTTAGCAGAACCGGAACCCGAATGGGAGTGCGAAAGATTGCAAGATAATGTACCCGATGATCTTCCTGTTAAAATTCATGATGAAGAACAAAATGGTGATACAATTTTATTTGAAACAGATTAGAGAGTGAAACTGAATTGTACCCGTTACCAAGCAAAAAATGTAAAATACATTAATTACGATTTTGTAAACTTATAAAAATCAAAATGTTGATTTTTAAATAACAAAATGTTTTGACCATATTGGATTTAAAATGACGTCACATAGCTTACTGTATTCTACTCGTCATACTCTTTCATTTGATACCCATGTCGGGGAGTTATAAAGAAAAAAAATATAGTTTAAAAAAACTAAAAAATACGCTTTTATTTTAAAATGAACTAAAAAGTAAAAAATAATTGTGAATGTAATGTTTTTATTGCTCCAGCCAGAATATGGAAACAACCTACCTTTCGAAATGTAAAACAGCGTGGGACTCTTTACCTATATTCTTATTTTATTAACAGCGCCCCACGCTTTTTTACATTTCGAAAAGGTAATCCGCCATTTTATGGGGGCCGCCATATTGGATGTACCATAAAATTGAATATACTATGTTCTATTGTCTTCAGAACCAAAGGTGTGTGACAAATTGGAGAATCACCGGATTTTGGGAAATGGTTAAAAAATCGATCGCAAGATTTGTCCCACATAGAGTCTCTTTTTCTGCGAGAGGAAAGCGAGCTGCGTTATGGCCACACCCATTTGAAACCCATTGAGAGTTCTATAAACGAGTATGCGCGGCTATGCTCTACCCTATCATCTACGCTGCGTACTGGACGTAGGTACCCTTAGTCTCTTCTCATTTTCACAATATATTTATCAATAGGAATAGAATTTAATGGACTTGTTTTGGAATTGATCTTTTATTACTACCTATGAACATATTTTATAAAAAAAATATTAATTTTCTGAGAATTAAATTCTTAGAAAATTTCGATGAGAAAAAAGTTTCAAAATATAATTCGGACAAAAATTAAATCCCGGGATTAGCTATTTAATAATCCCGGGATTTCAGGATTTGTGAAACACCGGGATCCCGGGATTTTGTGATCCCGGGATCCCAGGGCTGCAAACCCTAGTGTCAAGGTTAGGTCTTATAGCAATGAGTACGAAGGAGTAGCAATATCTTAAAATTGAAGCCAATCTACGCGAAAAACTTCAGTAACTCGAAAAGTGCCAGAAAAAGTATGAACTTTTCATAATTTTTCGGTTATCTTCATCTTAATTTCTGACATTTCAGACTTCATTGTTGATAGTATTGAAAGTTCATGGTTAATTATTGTGTATATTCAGTGAAATTGAGAGGAAAACTTGCAAATATGTGCGAATATGATAATATTATGTTGCCGTTAGCTACGAAAAAGTAATTATATTGGAAATTGACTAGTTACACAATCGAAACTGCACGAAGATGCAAAGCCGCCATCTTGGTCCCTCACATGAAGATGTCCTTGTCTTTTCATACTTAAAAATTAGACGCTGAAAAAAAGTTAGTGTCATAATAGCATAAGGTTAACATTTGAATGGTAACTTGGCACAGGTCCTAAATCGGCGATTTGTCAAATGGCTGTGCTAAGTTAGCAGCGATGTTTTACCTCAATAAAAGTTGCTTTTTAGACGCAACGCGGCCAATGGTATTCAAGCGAGTGAACAGCGGTTGTTTTCAGTTGCAGCTACCCAAATCATTATAGAAGCTAGTCCTTTGTTGATTTATAGCACCTCGGTTGTCCAAATTGTCGTTGTGACTTGTCATTTTGTTTGTAAACGTATTGAAAAAAATTATCACAAAATACCACCTTTTTGAGGTTTATGGTTACTTATTCGGCTTTTAATGCTTTTGACGAAGACGTTTTGTTATCTTGGCTTTAAATTAAGTTCATTTTTAGTATTCGCGGTATGCTTCAGTCCGTCTCATGTTTTGTTTTTTTATAACGCTTGCGGATTCAATATACAAGCATTTTATTCATATGTAAAAACTGGATCTGATGTTGGTTTTAATTTACTGGAAAAAAACAAGGCAAATCACTCTATTTGGTTTGAATTTCATATTTATTCAATTAAGACGTAGAATTATATGCTTCCGATAGGCTAACGAATGTCAAAATATCTGTCAATTGCAACTGATCGCAGGGACACCACTAAACACTCGTTGAAAAAGTGACAGTTTGAGTGTCACATTTAAGTGTATAAACATCGTTTGAAAATTTGTGCGTACAGTGCTTGAGTTTGAAATTTGAGAAAGATAATGTAAAGTGGCTTTATAATTTTTGCATTATTACGACAAAAGGGAAGAACGCTGCGCAGGTTTGTGATAAAATTTGTGCTATGTACAGTGTTAAGACACTTTATCAAAATCCAGCCAGCCTTCGCGAAGACAGGATTGACGTTTAAAATAGCATGTAGCTGGGAGAGGAACGTCCATTATGAGGTAGTTCCAGTACATTATGCAGTACATTATGAGGTACTTCCGTCAATCAGACGAATAATTCTCAACTCAACTGTGGACATCTAGAGAGATTCCCCAGGTAATTGAACGAAAACCACCCGAATTGAATAATAGGAAAGGTGTTATCTTCCATAACGACAATGCCTGACCAAACATTTTTTTGATACCCGTCAAAAATTTGGAGAGTTTGGATGTGAAGTTTTGATGCATGCACCGTGTATAGTCCATACATAGCACCTTCTGTCTATCTCTTGTTCCGATCTCTGCAGACTTCCCTCAATCGAATTAAGCTAGCTCCAAAAGAAGTCTGTGGAAAATACTTGATTTAGTTTTTCTACCAGAAATCACAGAAGTTCACTTCACCCGAAAAATGGCAAAACATTTTCGATAATAATGGAGCATAATAGTTTAAGTAAATTCATTTTCAACCTATAAGAACACCAGTTGAATTTTACTAAAATACCTCCACGACATTTTTTCAAAGACTTAATACATATTTGTAACACTTCGAGTGACTGACCATGTAGACTAATTTTTCTGCAAGGTTTTCTGTATTTCAATGAAAAGCTGGGAATGTTACTTTTAAGCTCCGTACAACTTCCATGTACAGAGCGATTTGACATGATTGCTGCTTGAAAGTCACCCCTTTTTTTGATATTGTAATCCACTGATGTAAGTAGGAAAGTATCAAACTGTTTATTATTATGTATAAGGCTTAAATTTATGAAACTCCATAACAACATTTGATTTTTTAATCGTTGAATATTGAACATCTAAATCTAGCTCTTATCGATAGTAGGACTTCTTAGAAGAGAATTTTTTTTCCACAAAATGAGACCCACATATCGTCTACTACACATGTGCTTCCGTGTTTCTTAATCACAAAAGACATTTAAATACCTCAAAAATATCACCTATTCTTTATTTGTTTGTTTATAAACAAAAGAAACCAATTAATAGGTCTTAACTATATCACCAATTATTTAAGTTACCACTTAATCTACCTTACACACGTCTGCATCCTCGTCTAGGTGACAAAATTAATTAACTGCCAGCATATAATGAGGAAATAAAGCACTCCGTTAATTGAATTCTTTCATCCATGAAAGTAGGTAAAATTCAATGGGAAACCTCAGGTCGGTAAAGTTCTCCTTAAGCTTTGTTTAGCCCCCATCACAAGCTATTTGTACATATTTCCGGGAACTTTGTAAGGCTGCCACCTCACATGTTTCAGCCACCACCGGGACCGACCCATGAGCATACCATGTTCAAGAGTATTTTATTACAATCGTAACCGCACTCGAATCCAAGGTAACTTTGCCCCAGCGACCACCATTTTTATGTTTTTATATTTTTTTTTTCACTTTTATACTTTTTCTACCTAAGCTTCACTTTTTTCACTTTTAATGATGGCATATATATTTTGGGGTCGCCCCGAATTTCATAAAAATCCTCGCCATGAAACCGCAAACGATTCAAGACATTTCTCGAGCATCAAGTGAATCACACACACTTTTATATGCTTTCAAGAGGAAGTCCTGCTTTTTTGGGATGGAGGTCGGGGATGGATTACATCCCTCCGAACGGAGATATGAAGGCAATCTACATGTTATGATCAACATCCACCATAAAAACTACCACTAAAAGTGGAAGTGAAATGGAAATGAACGTCAAATTAAAATCGACAATTCATTCTGTTACTCAGGCAATTTGGAGATTGTTGTTGAGATATTGGAATGGTGCCAGAATAACAAGATTTTATCTATGCTAGACTTGTAAGAAAATGCCATTTTGTACCGACTCGTGGCGAAAACGGAATTTAATTGCTTTTGGGGTAAATTAAAAAAGACGAATTTATTGTTTTATTTCGGAAAAATCATAATTTTCTTTGAAGACTGCTTTTTGCTTGTTTTACATATTTTTTTATTTTATTTACATTCCAACACACATTTTTAGGATGTGTGATTATTTGAAAATATTAGATTTGAGTTTCAGTTTTCTTTTGCGATGCTATTTATATTTTTGAGAGGTATTTAAAGGAAGATGACGTGTAATCGATTAAATGTTGAGATTTTCAGCAAAATTTTAGTGGATACCAAAAGAAACTTATCCGACGGAGGCTATTCTCTTTTAAGCCAGGATCACCTCAGGATGTGGATTACCTATCAATTCTCAAGGAACTAAATCTGGAGCCAATGCCAATGCTACACACGTAACTGCATGCTTGACAAGCACGCATGTTCAATCTTTTTGTGCAAGCGTGCTTGAGCGTGTGTATGAAATATTTTTCGCAAGCATGATGATTGAACACCAGCTTGAAAATTGGTCGAATTTTCATTGGTCGAATTTTCAAGGAGTTAAAACTACGTGTTGTCAATTTTCGTTTGATTGACGACATGACGGACTGGCAGTACAAAAGGTGCTACCTAAGCTTAGACTCTTCCACATAAAAAAGGAACACTGAATTCTCCTAGTATTGGCAAAAATGGACGAATCGTTATCTACCACGTATTTTCTGCGTTCCATTTCTGCTTTTAAGTAGTCGTGAGTAACGCAGAAAAGGAACACGAAATTTCACAATAGACTCAAAAAATTGACTTTTCCTCTGGCGGCTGTTAGTTGCGTAACCGTTTGTGCTTTTGCTCATAACTTAGAGCACGAGTACCTGCAAGTACTCACGAGCAAAAATAAGCAGAAAAGGAACGCAGCTATTATTATGAATTAGGTGAAAATGAATTTTTGCATATAAAATCAACATACCCCATCTGTCAATCCAATAACAAAACACAATTTGTTTTGTTGCTGAAAAAATTAAATCTTTTTAAAAAAAATTATGTCTGATATGTTCTGACATTATTATTACTTATGTATAATCTCTTTACTTTTCAAATTCTAATTGATTAATAGATATGTATATTATTTTGTGTTAATTATCAGTAAGTCGTCGTTAAAACTAAATTTTTGGGAAGTATAATGGTTGGAATCACCATCTGCTCCCTCATACAGTTTTCACTAATTTTATTGTATACTCATTTGTAATTATGTCGTTTTCATTCTTAATTCTTGATTTTCTATTACCTAGGTGGTGGTTATTAGCTTTTCATGTAACAATTTTTCTTTTTACCCTTCATTCACTTTTTAATTATAATTATAATTATTTTTTTAAAATATTTCAAGTGCAAAAACACAATATTTGGGACTATCGAAGGAAGCTCACCATGGCGACCTACCGAAAAGGTGAAAATCCAAGATTTTTCTTTAAATATAAACACAATTCTTAATTCTTTTAAAACTTAATTATAAATAATGCTTAATTCCTTGTGTCTATATAAAAATATTTGAATAATTAAAAATGTCAAATCAAAACTACAAAGAAACATTCGATTAGTCCACCTTTCTAACAAAAACTATCATGCAGTACATTTCTAGATATAATCTTATATCTATTTTTTTTTTATTGAAACAATCTCTTATAATTTATTCATAAACTATATTTACATACAAAACACCCTCCCAAAAGAAAAAAATAAATCAAAATTCATATAATTACTAAGTTTTTTGCTCAATAATAACCGATCACCCACCATGACAGTTGCTCATTTCCATAATATGTAAAATACAAACGAAATCTTAAATGTCAGCTATTTTTGTTGAGTCATCGCGGTATCCGAGGACAATCAACTGACGGGGCTCTACGTCATCGAAAAGCGAGGAACATATTCAACCGTTATGAAATACTTTTATACAGTAATTATATTAGGAATGCAACTTCATCAAGATCTGTCCTAGATCTCAATTTGGTTTTTATTCCCGTTTACTAGTTGCTAACGATCGTCAATTAATTACACCTCATGTCAATAATGTGCATTTTGATGCATTCATGCTCGTAAACTGGTTATTGAACGATTTTCTTTTATGTGGTTTTAAGGTGGTCAAACCGAACCGGAAATGGTTGAAAATATTTTCTGTTTTAACAGTATTTAAAATTTAACATAAAATTGTGATTATTGTTTATCAAATTTATTTATTGAAACATTATTAATTAAGAATTCACTAGGAAAATTGCATTCAAGTGTCGATGGAGATTGTTCACGGATGTGAACATGAAAATGCAACGTCCATTGAAGGATAATGTTTATATAGTGCATAAATGGTATTAAAGACAATATTTTCACTTTTTAATTACTATAAATTTGTAATTTGCTACAAGTTGCTACATGGAAAGGTTCTAACCATATTTCTTATTGCATTGAATGCAGGTTGGTGGAAATTTTATTTTATACTAGCAAAACCCGCGTGCGTTGCAACGCCTTTTAATAAAAAAAAATATGTATGCAGGATAGGAAAAAGGTATAATGAAAAAAAGAACAAATCTGGAAAACTTGATTTTAGATACATAAAAAAATTCAGAGTTACCTATAAAAAATATGTTCATTAGCGCCCTCCAAATTGTTTTTCCCAAAAAAACGCCAAAAAGGTCATCAATTTTGGAAATTTGGCGCCCATCGTGCAGCCCAAAAAATCACAATTTTGTGACCTAAAAAATCTAATAAATACTTACTCTTCCTACACTGAAACTTTTCATTAGCGCCCCACGCTTTTTTACATTTCGAAAGGTAGGTTGTTCCCATATACTGGCTGGAGCAATTAACACTTTACATTCAAAATTATTTTTTTTACTTTTTAGTTCATTTGAAAATAAAAGCGTATTTTTTAGTTTTTTTAAACTATATTTTTAATTTCTATTTTTAGTCTATTATATGTCTTCCGCCATTTTGTGGCGACCGCCATATTTGATTTAAAATGACTTCACACAGTTTACTGTACCATACTCGTCGTACACTTTATTTGATCATACGGAGGGCGTTGTAAGGAAAAAGGTAAACCGGCGTAGGGCGTTGTAAGGAAAAAGGTAAACCGCCATTCTGTGTTTACCGCCATTGACCTGACACAGATAATAGTATTCCACTTATCACACCTTTTCATTTGATAACCATACCGAGCGCATTGTAAAGGAAAAGGTAATCCCCCGTTTTGTGTTGGCCGCCATTTTGTGTTTGCCGCCATTTTGAATTTGGAGTGACGCCACACAGCTAATAGTAGGTTGTCATACCCTTTAATTTGATACCCATACCATGTGGCTTGCATTGTCACGCGAACTATGCATATGTGCAAAATTTCAAGTTAATAGGTTATATTTCCTACTTTTTATTCTATTATGTCTTTCGCCATCTTGTGTTGGCCGCCATTTTGAATTTGGAATGACGCCACATATGTAGCTAATTGTATTCTACTAGTCATACCCTTTCATTTGATACCCATGTCGGAGGTCGGGGAGCACAATTGCAAAATTCGGCCGCCATCTTGAAACCGCCACCTTGGTTTTTGACTTGAAAACGTCTGTAAGTTTGCTTCCATGACAAAAAACCGTTGATAATGAAATTATGGCATACAGTTTGAAGTTGCAGCTCAAAAACTGTTTTTTATATCGAAAAACGAAATATACCATGACGTAGATGAAGAATCAAAGAATTTTATTGTTTACTTTTAACTTCCCCGATATCAATGGCAATTAAGCTTTTATACGCTGAAGCTAACAGCCTGTATGTTGTGTGTATAGTATGTAAACAAATCTTGCAACTTGTATGTATAGTTCGCGTGACAATCCAATCTGACCATTCACGTCAAAATGTATAAGTTTGGCTCAAAATTTATAAAAAGGCGCAAAACGCCCTCTAGCGGCGAAACTATGAGGAATGCGAAAAAACAGTGAAGACAAAAATTGTAGGAAATTTTATACTTTCACCAAAATGTACCTAAAGTTTCTCCATAAAATAGAGAAAAAGGAGAAAAAACGCTAAAATTCATATATTTCTCAAAACGCACCCTTTTTTAGAACTGCGGGTTGTGAAAATCATGTTTAGACAACCCAAATCCTTCATTTGGCACCGGTGCTCATAGCTGTGGGAAAACTTTCTTTAATTTTTCCTAATTTGAGCGGACTAAAAAGTGGATTGAAAATGAAATTAGAATTTTTGGAAGATTTTGAAGGGGAAATATTCAAATTGACAGTTCCTTAATACGTAAATTCTCCATTCCAGTCTCCAATTATTTTTCGGGTGTAGAGATATACTCGTATATTATTTGTAAATATATTAAATAAATTAAATATAGGTGTATTATTATTATAATTTCTATCTAATAAAATAAGACACAAAATTACCTTAAAAATCTAGTTTGAATTGTAGTCATCAACCGCTTCTGATTTGGAAATTTAACTAAGCGTTCAATATAAATAGATTGATGAGTACATTCCCAGATGGCATTCCATTAGAAAGTTCATCGACATTGATTCCGTAGCATTGCAAATATTGAATTTAAAGGCACAATTCGATGAATCAAAGTTCGCGCACAAAATGATTCAGTATTTAATTGAATGTGTGAACGAAAATATATAGTTAAGGCCCAGTTACTCGAGCACTCCAGAAAAATGTTAAAGAAATACAACGTTTCAAAATAAGTCTGACCTAAAAATCGATATAATAACAACTAAGAGCAATTTTCTTTTATTTTTTTTAATTCATTGCGATATTTCTTAATAATTTCTATAAAAGCAAAAAGTCATGTTCTCAATCTAGTAAATATTGTACAGAAAAAAATTATTTCCAATCTGTGAACAATCCCAATAGCAGACAATATGCAAACTGAAACTGGATCACGGATCACTTCTAGGTGCCGAACACAATTATTATTGTATATATCCAGGAACAGGTTATGATTCCCGAAACCCGTCTATGGTGCATGTTGGTCACGCTTTTATGATTTTTATTCCTTCTTTTTTGGGCTCGTAACAGCACAATAACCGAGATGTAGTAGGCCACACCCGATCTTAAGGTATAGGCCATAGCACAATAATGTTTGGCGCTGACTAGTATGGTGTTATTAAATCAATTCACTTCAACAGCAGCAAGCAAAAACCCATAAACACATCTGGGCCAGAAGCAGACCTTCTGATGTATGTATAATATCAAAATACAAAATGAAGAATTCTCAAGACATGATCTTGAAGATCGATCTTCATTTATGTTTTTTAATGCTAGTGAATGAAGGGCTTTATTCCGCTCGCGGACCGAAACCCAACTTGGTATCTTCCCCTGGCCATCATCATCATCATCCGTTGACTTGTGGGTTTTCTTACGTCTTTCTTATTATACTATCTTTTTTTTTGTACTTTCATTATACTCGTTTCATAACTGGTCTCTGATTCTTGGAATCACTTCTGAGTCGCCGCTGTCTGACCAAAAACACTCTTGAAGAGGCGCAGCCATAAAAATGATGCTAGTAAAAATATCAAGCCAAGCATTGAGGAGGGTGTGGATATTACTGAGAGGCCAGTAACAAATTTACTTTCAGGTAATTAGTCCTGTCATTTCAATGTTTATATCTGACAGTTTTTTTTTAATCATAAAAATGAATTAATTAATTTTATATTTTATGTTCCTGGATATGATTTTGTATCCTTTATGAAAATTTTATGCATTCAACAATGATAAATCGATTTCTTGATTCAAGTGGAGGTTACTCGCTTTGATCTTGACGATTTTCATTTTAATATCTTGGAAATTGTGTGCTCGCTCGGATTATAAAACAAAAAAAAAATTGAAATGAAAATTTATTAAACGTAATTTAAATAGACAAGTTAAAAATTTGAAATTGTCTGCGGTTAAATGATCTTGCAGGCGTTTACCATTCGTTTATTTTGTTCGTTATTTGACTCTATCCTTGAAGTGCTTTCTCACTACATACTTTAGTGTCCAATCTTTTTTTTTTTGATTTTATGTTGCAAGTATAGGCTGTACCTCGTTAAACCAAAAACATCTCACTCGCACTAATAGAAAATCGTGGCTTTGGTTTGCGGACAGACTTTGACAGTTTATAGGTACTACGATCAAAGACGTCAATAGTACTTATAAAGGACCCCCTTCTAAGCTGAAATCTTCAAGTCAATGATGTTTTATCAGAAAATGCTATATGTTGAAGACGTGGTAGTTATTGCCATTGGAAATTTTTCTCTTATAATTTATAGTGTGAAAGTGGCAAAGGTTTGAGTATAGCCACCAAAACGTGAACGATATGACGTACTGGTAGTATAAAGGGTAAGCTTAGGCTCTTTCACATAAAAAAAGTGACGGTCTGTATCGCGCATACGGACAAATGGCGTGAATACGTCTACAATGTTCTGAAAGAAATAGTTTTATTTTTTTATTGGTATCAAAAAGATAGGAAATAAACAATAAAAAACAAATTGAAAGAACCTTGTTGATCAATTCTGAACCTAGGATTTGAAGATGTTCAGATTTACCAACTCTTGAACCACCTACATACAGCTGACTGGGAAAATGTTACTTATTTGTCAAAATTCGTCCGCCATATTGGCCCCGTAATTTTGAATTTATAGGTTGTGATCATAAATTGGTTATTTGCTACCTTAAAAACCCCCATATACCGATTTTCATTTGAATCGGAATACAATTGGAGAACTTGTCGGCCATATTGGCGCGGCCATTTCGACTTTATAAGCTTTGATCGTCAATCCGTTATTTGCGACCTTAAAAATCCCTAGATATCCACTTTCATTAAAATCGGAACACAATTGGCAAATTCTAATTTGTGAGCGCCATTTAGATTCTTTGTCTTTTAAGCTCCATTTACACTGAGGTTGGCTGTACACATATATTTCACACCTCTTCCCCTAGTTAAACTATGGGTATGACAACAAGTCGATCGCGACACATTTTTATGATAAAAAGTAGATCTTATGTATACGAAAGTTGGCCACCCCTGCTATAATAGGTTTTGGTGGCGACCTTATGCATATTTCCGCTCCCATGCTATTGTCGGCTGCTATTATTACCCCAATGAAGGTGAAGAGTTGCTCTAATACAAAATCATGATCCCAGTTTTCGCGCCACCCGTTTGATCTGGGTGAACGTATCCTGTAACGCTCTTGGTGTTCTACCTCGATCATCTTAGGTGGATTTGAGCAGAATTGTATACTTTTCATCCTCGTCCAAGGCTTCGATAGCATTCTCCAATGTCATATTGAAGAAGAATCTATCCAGAATCTATCCCCTTGACAGTCTATTATAAATGTTAATTGGTCTGAAAATTAATTCGTTATTTCCTTATGTGGATTGTCATAAAGACGTAAAAATCAAGTTTTATAGAAGATTTTTCAAAGAAAAGTCTAATGATAAAATTATATATCACTGGTTAATTCCCCGGACACATGCTTGGTGCAAAATATTTATTATTTATTCATGTACATAGACAATTGCTACTATAATTTCAGAATAATCGATTTCTAATGCCTTTGAGTTATCATTATATAAAAAAATAAATGTTAACCGATAATTAAACAAAAGCTGGTTACCTGGGTAATATTTTTAATCATATATAATTTTATGGCACCAAGATTTTATCATTTTAAGATTGTCTGCATTGGAATGACAATTATTTTTAAACATACAAACATTTATAAAATGTGCATTTTTTCGAAAACCTTCACCTTCCCGAATTATTCAAAGTATATTTTGGTCGAAAAGTGATTTTTGGAAACTTTGACCTTGAATAACTTCGAAAAGGTTTCAAGAGGGATTTTTTGTAGGCAATAAGTAGTGATTGATGAAAAAAAAATTTCGAAAAAACCAGTTTTTGAGTGACTTTTTTGCCAAAAAGCGATATCTCCGTCGGCCATGTTTTTTTTGTGATTCCGAAATTGTTTTCTTAAAAAGTTCCAAGGAAGCTGTGGTCCAATTTTCAGCCATTTTGGAATTTTGTTTCCTTAAAATGCTAATTTCCCCGGACTATGAATCCAATTCCTTTATTTTTAAAAATGTAACATCCGTGGAAGTTTCTCGTTTTGTTTATTTGTCGATTTTTATTCTTTTTTTTTGCTTAGCACTTGTAAACTGTTTATATTCCTTCCACAATTTAAATAAATAACAAATCTTCATTTACGCAATCCATTTTGCACTTGTCAATTTCCATTTTGATTTAGGGGTATCTGTCAAAATGCGGTAAGTAAGCTCAAATTCGATCAGTTTTCTTACTGTACGGCGGCACGTTCAGGCTAAAGCCAGTCCCTCGTGGAGAGTAGAAAACCCAGGAAGTGACTTTAATTAAGAACCAACTAAAATGCACGTAAATATCAAACTTCCGTCAAACTTATAATGGTTTGTGTATACGGAAAGTTTTCAAAAGTTTAAAATTATTAAAATGCATAAATATTATTCATTGACTATTAAAACTTGGCTATTAATCTTTGCATATTAAAAATTATGGTGTTTATTTTCAATTATAAGTTATCAATTTCTCATCAAAATCGCTCCCATAAATTTAAAGCACAACTTTTTCCATACTCTTTCTTCTTTAAACCCCAAAAAACAACAACAAAAAATCAGCTCTCATCTACGAAAACGTACATTGAGCGGTTCCTTTCGCATTTTTACGTTTAACGAAACTTAACGAAACAAAATATTACCGATGTAGGTCGAAGAATTTCCATAAGAGCGCTCAGATGACGTGCGTTTCTTACGTGCATTATATACCGAGTTTCCATGGGATTTGAGTTGAGTTGTGGTTGAGTTGAAATGGCACTTCAACTCAGCGACTTAACTCTATGCGTTTCCATTTCTGCCTTCCATCTTCCTCTATCTTTTTCCATTAATTAATTTTATTATAGATTTTTCTTTAAAAGTATTTATTAAATATAAAGTCTCTTCTGACGTCCAAGCGAGGTGCTACCTATATTTTCACTTTTTGTACCTTTGCCAGTGTGCCGTTTTTAATTGTACACGTGATCTCAATTCAACCTACCGATTTTCGTTGAGTTGAGCAGAGTTGAAAATCTTTAACGAAAACTCTTAACTGTGTATTACTGAGTTTCCATGGGAGTCGAGTTGAGTTGTGGTTGAGTTGAAATGACACTTCAACTCAACGATTAATTCGATGCGTTTCCATATCTGCCTTCCGTCTTCCTCTATCTTTTTCCATAAATTAATTTTGTTATAGATTTTTCTTTAAAGGTATTTATTAAATAGAAAGAGGTGCGACATTTTCAGTTTTTGTACCTTTGCTAGTGTGCCGTTTTTAGTTGCATGCGTGAACTCAATTCAACCTACCTATTTTCGTTGAGTTGAGCAGAGTTGAAAACCTTTAACGAAAACTCTTAACTCATTCTGTTTCCATGACGTATAACTCGGGTTCAACTCTGGTTGAACTCTCATGGAAACTCAGTATATGTTTCCATGATGTATAACTCGGGTTCAACTCTGGTTGAACTCTCATGGAAACCCAGGAAGTGGTTTTAGTTAGAATTCGAGTCCCACATAACCGGCATTTAGAAGTTGTCGGTAGTTATCATCTCCCAACGCACGAAAAAAAAGTCTGCCGAAATTAATACTTAACTTTTTGCAAAATACAATAAATAACTTAGCTGCGTGAACGTTCAGTAACTAATTTCCCCAATTGGCTTAGCCTTTCAATCCACTTATTTAATGACCATACTATAGGTGATAATTTTAATAACAAATAATCATTTTTAGAATTTCTTCTCATTAATTCAAGATCAAGTTCACTTCTCGTTTTTTGATAGTCAATGCACATAAATCAATAATTTCTGCAAATTCAATCTCATAACAAATTAAAACTGTAGGAGCCTAGTGACATTTGCAAGGTTATACAAGTTGCAACAAACAATAGACCACGGAAATTGCAATCACGCTTCATTGTTTATTACAAATGTCTCAATAATTCATTCCGTAAATAGAAACTCTCTTTCAATACTTAATTATTGCCCTCAGCGACAAAATTTCCAATTTTTCGAAGAATCACGTGGGAATTTCTCAATTAAAAATGCAAATCACGAAATGCTTCTATTAAATTACAAAAACGACACGAGCCAAAACGAACTTTCTGAAATTGATACTTTAACCAAATTAAAAACAATCCATGAAAAGAAATTCTTGTATATTATAAAAGCACAAAAAATCAAAAAACATATTTGAAAACAATTTGAAAATGTCTTGAACAATAGTTTTATAGTCTTTTTATATCTGTCGCGATTATCATCTTAAACCTGTCAACAATGATTTATTGAAATTCATTTTTCTCCATTTTTGTAACGAAAAAAAATCGCATTGTTCGTTGGTCCGTTCAAACACAAAAAAAACAGCAAGGAACGCGCGACAAAGGTGTGGATCGTAGGGTATGGACCAAGGTGAAAATGGCTCATTAGTTAGACTACAACGTTGACGACGACGAGGTTATACTACAAGCAATTCTCGTCTCAATTCCCTCATCCGATCATAATCTTAACGATCGAGATTCACATTTCATTGCACACCATTTCAAAAATGAGCTCAGCTGAAAAATTAGCTGTCGGCGAAACCTTCGACGAATTCTTAAGCTTGGCTGTTGTTTCTCATGTCAGATTGCATGTTATTAGCCTTTTCATTATCACAAGAGTAGTTCGGAAGGCCTCTTGTTAATGTTGTTTCTTTCCACTTAGCAGCCACTGCGTCAGGCTACAATAGAGGCTCCCTTTGTGGTTGCTAAATCATATCTTCCGCAAGAGGCGCAAGTCTTCAGACATTTAAAATTAAGAAACTGCGGCAATTTATCTATTTGACAGATGTTCAGTTGAAACCATTGTTAACGATCACATATTTTTAATCACAGTTTTTTTAGCAACTATGAAAAAAATCCGCTAATTTGTCAAGCGAAACCTTAAGTGAACCTTCTTCTCGTCTCCTCTTGCTCTAGTCGAGACCAAAAATATTTAATAAGAAATTCCCGTGGTGTAATAAGTGTGCGGCGTTCACGTTTCGGAAATTTAACTACCGGAACTAAGCGTCTGGGAGATATCTTGAATTATGGATAACTTAGTGAAAGGTAAACAACGATGAATATCTGCTTGCACGATTACGCATTTAACATATATGAAATCTTTGCCGCTGTTGCTGCTGTGTTATTGCTGTAATTGATGGTAGAGGTGGCGCGCGGCAGGCATTAATACATATTCAGGTAATTTCTTATCAGACGTGGGGATTACGCGATAATGAATTCTATTTTTGTATTCACACTTCATTTTTAGTGCATAAAAATATTAGGAAAATGTGAAAGAATTTCGAATGATGTTGAATGGAATTTTGTCTTAATTGATATGCTTATTGCGTTTGGTTAAGACACCAGGGCTATTTGGGCGAAAGATTCCAAAATGTCTGAGTAATTATATACAGAGATAATATCAATAACTAGCCAAAATGTATTATTAAGAAATGAATGATTTATATTCAGTCTATCTTTTTGGACGATCACTTGTTTTTCGGTTCTTAGTCCTACTAGAAACTCGCATTCAGTGAACGAGTAGTAAGTCCTGGAGACGAGATCCCGGGCGTCAACGAGAGTTGGAGACGCCTTGAAATACTGTAATTAGTATTGCTGACTCCATCTTATTCATCTCATTCGCGTTTATTGTACAACTTCATAGACATCACAATCGTTGCACGAAAAAGATGCAGAAAAATTAATATACTTAATACATACATCATACACAAACCGGTTTGATGTGAGGACCGTGTGGTGGATAGTCTAATTTACTTCTATAAGATGTACGTAAAAGATATTTTCCATCCATCTATCCATCCAAGGCGCTTCAACCCAAATTGAGCCTTGGCTCCCTCTAGGGCATTTCTCTAAGTTTTACAGCCTGTTGCAGCATGTCTCCAGTTCCGGATGTTGAGCATTGCCGCTGCGTCAGCCTTTACAAAGTTTATCTTTCTCCTCGTGAGTTTAACTACTCAAAATTTTTGCAACCATAAGCCGTTTTGGAACAGGGTTGTCTTCCATCCTGATTACGTAGCCGGCTCGTCTTATAGCGTCATCGATTCGGCAGCTCTAGTTGTGAGCGCAAGCACATTTCTTCTGGAGGTAAACACGGGTAATTCGCTCCAGAACAAATTCGCTCTAACATGAAATTACTCTGATTCGATTTCGCTTGCTTTTGGATTGATCGTGATTGAATTTTGCTCTTGTCATGATTTTTTTTTGATTGACATTTACACATTTTAGGGTTGTGAATATATTAATTGTCAGAAAAATTCTTAATTTTTTTAAATTTCTGTGGTATTTGAAATAATTGTCCATACTCCTCGCCGTCATCTGATAATAATTCCAAAAATTCTTCGACCAGTAATATTTTTTTTAAATTATTATTATCCACCTTTTTTTTATTTAGCCTTTACAACTTATACTTTACAACACGAATGATGTTTTAAATTTTACCACACTTGTCAAATATGTCTAACTGGAAACTTGCTCTTTCTTAAGGTACCTTTACATTATATGATTTGTCATATGACTTTACTGTCAACGAAGTCAAACCTAAACATAAAATGTTAAATGACATTTGTTTTTGACATGTCATACGACTATCTGTCAAAATTTGCACTGAAAATTTCTGTTTTGACTTGTCAAAATTAAGTGTGAACACAATACGAAGTCAGATGGACTATCAAATCGTAATTTTGACAGTAAAGTCTTATGACACATAATGTAAAGGTACCTTTAGGTAGAGCACTTTTTGACAAATCGATGACAAAAACTTGGTTTGCTCTTAGAATGAGCAAGAAATCGATGACACCAACCAACCTTCATCCAGAGCTAACTTCTAAATCGACGACACAATTCTGACAGGGTTCGATGATGCAATCTACTCTTAAAGTATTTTTCGAGCAAAAAAACCAACAAATCGACGAAGTTATTAGTCTGTTAATTTTTATAGCGGTTGAAAGTTCTGTGTCATCAAAAATTTCATATAACTTTTGTATCTCTTTCGCCATATTCCAACCTCTGTCGTTGGCAGTTTGGATCTTTCTTTTCGCAAGTGAGTTATTCGTTGCGCATTTGATGAGTCTTATCAGCTTTGAGGGGACTCCTAATTGCGATAAGATCTTCTACAGCCTCTCTATTTTTATAGAGTCATATGCTTGTTGAAAGTCGACAAATATTTAATATATATCTATATTCCTTTCGCAGGTTTTCTCCGTTTTAATGTCAGCAGTTTGCCCGATGGTTTACCTATTGTCCTAAAATCAGTTTGATATTATCCTATAATGCTTTCCGCTATAAGCTGTGTTCCTTTTCTACTTTTAAGTACTCCGGAGTAAAACATTAAAGGAACGCAAAATTTGTCGATTTAAGTAAAGTCGATCTACTCCTCTGTGAGAGCAGGAGTAATTCCAAGTAAATAAGAGTAAAAAATAGCAGAAAAGGAACGCGGCTATAGGTTCTAATTTTTGTTTCACTAGAATTGTGAAGGTTTTGTAACTGGTGTTGAGGTGTGAAATGTCTCTATAGTTTTACAGGTTAATTTGTCTCCTTTCTTGTATACTTACTTATGCTTCTTGAATCCCTTATGGGCATAGGGCGGAAACAGTTCCTCTCCAGCGAACTCTTGTTTGTTAAATTCATTCTATATCGGTTCATCTCGTTAGGGCTTCATCCAGCCGTCCATCAGAAAGCAGCGTTCTTATATTCCATGTTCTGATTCGTGTCCTGGTTCGAAAAGCAAAGGTCGTCGTTGTGTTGTCCATCCGGTTGCGAGATATTCCCCGTGTTCTTTTAATGAACTGGGTTTTGAGAGCTTTTGAGTTCCCATACAAAATCGAAAACCCAGATTTTATCTGGGTCTTCTGGTTCTTCGATTTTGTATGGGAACTCAAAAGCTCCTCAAAAGCTCTCAAAACCCAGTTCATTAAAAGAACACGGGGATAGTTTGCCTATTCGCAGCAATGGTGTTTTTTTTGGAACAGATTGCTAACCCCCAGCCCAACCAACCGACTTAAAACTTTGTTTTATGGCGCAGAGACCGTCTCTCATTATGTCCTTCCGAAGAAGTACCCCAGGGGGCACCGCGGGGAGGTGAGATTAGGACTTGCTAACAGAGTTTCTAGGTATTCGTCTATAGTGACTCTCCTCGGGTTTTGATAGAAGTTACAAATCGGGTGCCACCACCTTACGAGGCTTTTGTTAGCCGTTCACATCACACCCCTTTATGGTATATTGGACATATAATCGTTTTCTTCCAGTCATCTCTGGTATAACTTCTTCGTCCTAGATGTTGCCTATAAGTTCGTAAAAGGTTCTTAAGAGTTGCTATCCTCGTTCCTTTAGCAAATCAGTTGCAATTCAATCGAAGTCGGGCGATTTATTGCTTTTTTTCCTTTTTACAGCTTCACACAACTAATCCAGTGTCGATAGTTCTATTGAAATATTATCTTGAGGAATTATAAATGTCTCCGACAGTTGATCCTCGTTTACTATAGGGATCGAATTCTTCTCGTCCTTCGTCTTCCTTTTTTATCCTATGAGGGTCTGTTAATAGGTTCCTATCTACGTTTCTGCGGATGTCTTTTCAAGGCTTGAATATTCCAGCCAGCTAGAATTTTACTTTGCTCAAAAACCAATATTTCATACATGTAGACAATTAAATAGCTTTACGAATTGTAGCCATATTCACTTTTCACTGACAAATATTTATAAAAAAAAACCTAGAACAAAATGCAATCTCAAAACTCATAATGGGAATTAAAAGTTTATTTTGAAATGAAATGTATAACTTACAATAGAAGTCTATTTTTAACGTTGAAATTTCTATTGTCATACTTGGTGATCATAAAATGAAACCAACAATTTATTTCCCCAAGTTGCAGTCAGTAATTAATAACAACAACTTTTCAACTGGTACCCGTAATGACAACATTTCGCCTTACGCATTTGTACGCCGCATTCCGACTACTTTTTACCTATAAACGTGCTCCAAATCTAAGGAAAACTATAATTATATCATAAAATCCATTATAGCATATAAAAAGCACAAATAGTGCACAACAAAACTGCATTCCAATCTTTTAAATATAATTTCTAAATAGAAAACGTTCATAGCCCGAAAGCGCCAATCTGTTAACATTATAGAGAATCATTCTTAAATTAAAATCACTTAATTCGCAAAGAATTAGAGACATGCGAGCGAAAATCTATTTTAGTGGAGTGTGTCAGACTGGCGGTCGGTCGCTCTCAACATTTTATAATAAAACCGGTATATGAACAATAATAAATAAATTTCTCTGTTGGCCATTCGCAAGTTTCTTAATCTTCCTTTAAAAAGTGTTGTCACACGACTCAACGACATTCGATGGTAAAAGGTTTTTCAACCTCTTCTCAAAAACTAGTTTACGATCAGCTGGAAATCAAAATGAGTTTCAAGTCTAGGTAGAAATGAGCTCGTTGACTTATACCTTATCTAACCCCATTAAGGTAAAAAAATGATATATATGTATATATTATAGTCATAGTCGTGGTGATTGTTGGTGGTGTATCCGCGAGTTTTGTTTGGTTCCATGAAAACAACAGAGTAAGTTTTATACTTTTGTCTCGAGCCACTTTGCTTCCTTTAGTGTAAAAGTATTGCAAAACACACCTGAGATGTTGTCTGACTAGTCTTTCTAGCAGACAGACTAGTATTGCGTTTTATGACAAAGTTGTGCATAACTGCTGCTTAGAACAGGCTCAAGTCGATGCGCTACTTATAGTCATTGTTGTTCCATTTTAAATGCCGTCGTCGCTTAAATATTTTATTACTTCCGAGAAAAAGTTCTTAAATGTTGCTTAAACTTGTCCCCGTACTTTGCGGATCCATAATCTGTAAACATGACGGTTTTCTAATCTTTTGCAGAGTTTTAAGAAGATGACGAAGAAAATTTAATTTTACCACAAAATTATATTAAGCAAACCATCGACATGTATATTGGTCTTAAAGATTGTTAATTTCATTTCATATCCATGATGATGATATCACCCACAAAATATGACTCAATTTCAAAAATTTTCTAGTATTATTTTGAATTACTTTTTAAATAATCAAGTTCTTTCTCTGTTTTTAATATAATTTCAGCTCACAGATGAAGTCGTTAGAAAAAAAACGGAATATCAAAAACACCTGGAAGGATACAAGGCATTACGAACACGCTTCGAAGAACATTACATCAAATGTAAATTTTATTTTTTTTAATTTTATATAAAATATACAAATATAACATTTTCCTTCAATATTTCACCAACAGCTGGTCGAGGCGGACGTAAATTAGATGATGTACGTGATAAGTACCAGAAGGCTTGCCGGAAGCTACATTTAACCCACAACGAATATGTTTTGTCCATTACTGAAGCTATTGAGGTAGAGAAGGATTTTCGAACTGTTCTGTTACCAGGTTTACTAGAGCATCAACAATCAGTTCAAGAGAGCTTCATTCTGTTATGGTAAGATTTTAAAAATATTTCCGGTGTAAAATTTTATTGATAAATCTCTCTCTCTTTACAAAAAAAATAAACAAAGAATATTAGTGTGGGTTTTTATAAATAGATATTCACGTTTAAATTTATTGAGGCCATTGCAAAAATTTTTACCACCATCTGTTGTTTATTTTTCTAATCAAACAATTTTTTTCCGTTACCGTGTCTTTATTTACTTCATTACGTGGTTTTTTTTCGTCTTTTGTTGTAGAATTTTTAATCCCATTCATTTTGAGTTCTGGTTGCGTTGTTGAAATACATTTATCAATTACGACATTATTTTCAAACATATGAATATATTTAGAATATTTTTCATAAAAAATAGCGACCGACATTCTTTTTTTTTAATTTAATGGAACAATGTCGTTGATTTATTGTTGAAAGATGTTCAGTTTTCTTAATTGGTTTTTTGGGGATTTTTAAGATATATTTTGTAAATTGCTTTGTTTCAGAAATACAACAATAATGATTTCTGCGAAATTTCGTATAAGCATAAAGCAAAATAATATTCAAAATTATATGTCATTATTTTATTTAAACTTGCATAATTATTTTGTTCTTTTAAAACTACAATTCCCACAGGTATTCAACATGCATATCTTTATGTATTTGTAGAATGTAGTAGAATTACTATGTACAGTACATATTAAGAAATAAAAGAAACAAAACTGCCGTTCATAAACGATCTCATTTTTTCCAATACATTTTTTCTCAAAATTCCTACTAGTAATAATTTAACGAATAACATCCGCAAAAAATGTTTACATGCATTTGCAGGAAACATGCTCTTAAGACGTCCTTTGTTTTTTAAATTATACTAGCGAAAAAACTGTTAAATAATCAATATACCTCGATGTTTATGAAAGCATCTTCTACTGGATCTGGAATGTGGTGTATCACATATGTTTCATGTATTTTATTGCGTTGTTCCTTTTTTGCGTTATGGCCCATAAAATAAGACCGGGAAAACTCCCAGAAGTACGATTTTTATTTAAACAAATTCTAAGAATAAATCTGCAATGTTTTTTTACTTGTTTCTGCATTCTAGAGCAGCGCTGGGCAATAGTAGCTCTTGGGATCCACACAAATGAGGATAGGGGGCAATAAGCAACCCAACTTTATTGTTGCTCTGATTATGTCAACTATTGCACAGCACTGGTCTAGAAGCAAATCTGAGATCTTTCTTCTTTTCTTATTCTTCTTTCTTTTAGTGAGATATCGGGTCGGAAGAGTAACTTAGCGCCCAAGCCAATTAGAATCACCCTCTCTACCGACTGCGTTGTGAGACGGCCTAAGAAAACCGGGTGAAAATCACGAGGACAAATATGGAAGGTGTTCGGTGTATTTCACCGGAGGCTCATCGTATAGGGCAGTTTCGCCAAAACTGATGGGTGCCCCGGGTTTGGCCCTTTTTATTGCTCATGAAATCCTTTTTTTTACGAGGGAGTGAAGAGAATCTTACATCGGTCAAGCAGCAGGGAATGTGTGCGACCACCTGCCTAAGGCTTCCATACCTATGACAGGAGACTCCGCTGGGGGTACGCACCCAGACCGTTGTGTCAGATTCCTACTGACTAAACTCACCCATCCTTTTTTGCATGACGTTCAAGTCCAGACCGGTACGAGCCGTTAAGGCATTACTTCAGTCTGGCGTCATCAGCATAACTCTTAAAAACAAAGGGATCCCTCAAAGGTGCTCACAAGAGCCGGAACAGCCTAGCCATAGCTACCTAGATGCTACCTCTCCTTGCATTTCTTTGCCTTTCTCTGTTTCTTTGGGCTTCGTAATGCTTAAGCTTCTGGTGAATGGCCTTCAGCGAACTTCCATCCTTTTCCACACAACCTCCGACCTTATCATATGGTCCAAGATGTTTTCAGGAAATAGCTGCACTTCAGCAACTGCTTCCAACGCAATCCTGTGCTCCGCAAACCACGGGCATTTAAAGAAGACATGCTCCGCGTCCTCTTTATTGTCTGGGCAGTCCGGGCAGGACGGTGAATCATCCAACCTGAAGCGGTGAAGGTATTCCCTATAACCTCCATGTCTACTCAGGAACTGCGTGAGGTAATAACTCACTTCCCCATGTTCCCTTATAACCCACTTCTCCACTTGGTATGAGTCTATGGGTCCATCGGCCCTTAGTAGACTCGTCTCACCTCCTCTGCCATATTTCGATGGACTTGCTGCTCGCCAGAGTCCGCCGTACTTCCTTGGTCCCCCGTCTTGCATATTCCGGGTCGTAAAACCTCTCGCCCTCCAATGCAAGAATATCAATGGGAATCATTCGATCTATCACGAATGTTGCTTCGTCAGACGTAGTACGGTATGCACAGCATGCCCGAAGTGCACTAAACCGATAAGCAGAGTTTATTTTCCTCCTCGTTCTGTCCAATGCCGCGACCTACACTTGCGCTGCAGACAATAGGACCGAACTAACTACTCTTGTGATGAGGAGGCGTCGGCTTGGCCTGGGGCCCCCTATATTAGGCAGCATCCTCGCGATTGCTGCGCTGATGGCAGAAGTTAGGCAGATAAGGCAGATATGGAAACGCATAGAGTTAATCGTTGACTTGAAGTGTCATTTCAACTCAACCACAACTCAACTCGACTCCCAAGGAAACTCAGTACATATTGACAGCATCCGTTGTCGATCTAGCCTTCCTGAACCCGATTACAGTAGATTATGTGAAATGTCGCTGGGGATGTTTGAAGAAAGTTTCCCCCGCGTTGTTTTTCGAAAATTTGTTTCATGATTTGTTTGACCGTGGATGGGGGCCTACTCGATGCAGTTTCCATGGCAGTTCAGGGTTGAACTGACAGATAAAGAACTTTACATTATGTCGCCCTTAATATATATTCAGTAAAGGACTGAAACGCATACATTTGCAATACCCGCCTTAACCGAATTGGCTTCGTTGAGTTTACTTGGATTTAACGAAACTTTACTCAACCCCCGTTTCCATGGGTCTTTAATCTGAGTAAACTCAGGGTAAACTCTGCAAGGAAACTCAGTAAGTGATAAGCTTCCTAAACTCCACAGGATGGCTTTATACATCCATCCACCACGGTTGACCAAACAACCTCCGCATTTTAGGTTCACGAGGTTGTGGCATCAAAACGGGCGCGCCAAAGCCCTGTACCTAACTTAAGTTGTTTTGAGATAATTAAAAATTGTTGTAATAATAATAGTAATATCAAAATAGTACTTATATTTTAATTCATTCAAATTTGTTTCTAGGAAAAACATCATACAAGAAGCAACACAGCACAGTGATTTAACATCAGATAAATTTAAAGAAATACAAAAACGTATAGAAACAATAATTAATAACATAAATCCGAGTGAAGAATATAGAGAATTTACAGAGAAACATAAGTAAAAATAATTATATAAATATATCCGCTGGCATTTATTAAATAAAACGGAATTTATTTCAGAACATCTCCAGCATCACCAATAGTTTTTCAATTTGACGAAAGTCTTATCGAAGACATCCCGGGAAAATTACAATCAAATACATTAACGGTTGATAACCTAACTGTAGACTGGTTAAGATCTCGACTTAACGAACTCGAAAATTCCGTTAAAGAATGTCAGGAGAAGCAGGAGAAAATGGTTTGCGACTTAAATGGTGGAACAACACTGGTTAATGGTATTAATGGAATGGGAAAGGATAATAATCAAAAGTAAATTAAATTTAGTTTTTTTGTATTGTTCTATTTAATATTTAATTCTTTTCATTTTTAATTAGGCAATCAAAAGACTTAAATTCGTTAAGATGCCAAGAAAAACAAAAGCAAAAACTTGCTGATATGATCAAGACTGCATTAAGCGAAGTTGGCTGTGAGGAGCTTCCATCCGGATGTGACGATCATTTAACGGTCGATCAAAATTTTATAGAAAATAATTTTAACAATGAACAACCGGTATGTGATTGTATTTTTATAATATTTATTTGGTTTCGGGACTATATTGTTAAATTGTAAAAATAGTGTTTTGGAAATGGGGAAAAATTTGTGATGAGGAAAGTCGAAGTGTTATTTTACAATCGGATCACAGGAGCATTAGCTTATTACATTTTTCTAAAAATTCAATTTAAATGCAATATATTATTAAGTTCTTTTGATGGTATTTTGTTCGAAAAAACCGGAACTACTTTTCACAGTTACCTTTGTCTAACAAGGACTCACAATGCAGCTCACACAATTTCTATCCGACGTGGAACATGTTGTGAATTACTATATAATAAAAAAAATCTTGCATTTGGTGAAAACCCTACAGGTGTTTTATTTATCCAAAAAACTGATAGTATCAGTTTCGAATTTCATAGAAAGGACCCCGGTACAATGTATATGGAAATTGGCTTTCTGCGAAAAAAAATTTAAAGTGGGTTTTCTGATGCGGAAGACTATTCTGAACAACTTTGTTGCTTTGCTCTTTCTCAAAAAACGTCACTGGAAAAAATTACAATTCAAATTTGATATTAACAAATCCACTGACGCTGACAATGAACCCACAGACCTCCCTATTAAACAAATTCACTACCCGTTTTCGCCCTAAAGACATACGCCTCACTTTTAGTTAAACCCTTGTGCAAAGCGTTCCTTGACGATCTCTGACTTATGTCCAACTCAATCAAAAAGGACATTGAACTCATTCTCGATTGGCGCCGCCAGAATCGTTCCGAATTCGATACCTCCAAAACGAAGTACTATTTCCCTAATTTTTACGCACACACACCAGTCTATAAATTTGTTCATTACGAGAACAACTCGTCTGTGAAACAACCTCCCACAGTCAGTATTCCCGAACTTATACAACATCCAGGAGTTCAAACGCAAAGTTCATCGCCACCTCCTCATGCACCCCTAGACTCGTCTTGATCTGTCTTATCCTCTCTCTATCCTTCGTGATAAAATATGATTTAAATAAAAGATGACTTTAGATTCAACAACTCCGAGTTTTATTTGGTTATGCCACTTCAGATTATAAAAAGGAAGTAAGCAGGTCTCCTTTGACGTTTTTTCACCAATTGTCAATATGCTAAAGTTGGTAATTCAATAGCATTGCCAACACCCTGCCTCAACTTCTGCAGATTGATAGTTGGTGTACAATTACAATATTTATATTCCTAAAAAAAATTTAAATAGGTGCATTATTCACTATAATTCATTTGATTTAACAATCCAAAAAAAAGGCTTAAAATTGTACCTTAAATTCAAATTAATACTTATTCTTCAAAAGTCATGCCTATTTTCTTAAAATGATTATAATGAATATCTGATGGCAATATTTTTGTAAAGGCATCTGCAGGCATCTCCTTAGAAAGTAAAAAATGGATTTCGATAATCTTGTCTGCAACTGCTTCTTTTACATAATGAAATCGTATGTCAAGATGTTTTGTTCTTCCTTGATTTCCTTGTGCGTTTGCTATGCATTGAGCACTCTGACTGTCGCAGTAAATAACCGTCGGACCATTATGCATGTTTAATTCTGACATTAAATTCCTAAAAAATGCAGCGTCTTTGGCAACAGAGGACAACGTTATATATTCCGCCTCTGTACTGGAGGTGGCAACTATTTTCTGTTTTCTTGAATTCCAGTGGATTCCTCCACCAGCAAATACGAATACGGATCCTGACTGTGATTTTCTGTCGTCTGCGTTTCCTGCCCAGCTTGAATCGGAGTACGCATATATTAATTTGTTTGTTTTTCTATATGTTATTTTTGCATTTTTCGTGCCTAGTAAGTATCGTAGTAATTTAACTGCTAAATTCCAGTGTTGTTTTCTGGGGTCTTCGTTGTATTGTGATAGCATATTTACTGTGTATGAAATGTCCGGTCTAGTTGAGATTGACAAATATAACAGCTGACCGATTAATCTCCTGTACTTAGTTTTATCAATAGTTTGATCTTCTCCAGGAACCTTTGGATTTTGTTCCAATATTGTACCAACTGGCATAGGTAAGCGTACAGGTTTGGCATCTTCTAGCCCATATAATTTAATTAAATTGTTGATATATCCTGTTTGACTTATTTTTATCACATCACTTTCTCTTTGTATTTCTAGACCAACGCACAGTTTTGGCTCACCTAAATTTCGAATATCAAAGTTTTTGGATATTTTTTGTATAACTGAATTGTATTCTGCATTATCGTTAGTAGCTATAATTAAATCATCCACATAAACAGTGATTATGGTTATACTTTTTTTTAATATTTTAAAATAAATGCAATTATCATATTTTGAGGGTTTGAATTTTAAGTTCTGTAACGTTTCATCTAATTTCAAATTCCATTGTCTTCCAGACTGCTTAAGTCCGTAAATTGCCTTTTTTAGCTTACATACTTTTGTACTGTCTACTGTAAAACCTTCCGGTTGTTCCATGAATATTTCGGTATCAAGTTCGCCATTTAAAAATGCTGTGGATACGTCAATGTGGTATAAACTTAAATTATATTCAATAGAAATTGCTAAAGTTAATCTAATTGAGCTAATGTTTGCTACTGGTGCGTATGTATCAGTATAGTCCAGCCCATAAATTTGGTTATAACCTCTTGCAACTAACCTTGCTTTTCTTCTTTCAATTGAACCATCAGGTCGAAATTTAGTTTTGAATACCCACTTTGAAGTGATAATATTTTTATCTTTGGGCCTGTCAACTAAGTCCCAAGTATTATTGTTAATTAATGAATTGTACTCACTTTGCATTGCTGTATACCACTCCTGGCGTTCACCCATTGTTTCTACTTCCTTCAGATTTAATGGATCCAGCTTTTCATTGGCTCCTTTTTCCATTTGAGGTACTATAGATTCCTTTAGTTGGCAGTTTTGTTCCTCGAAGACTTCTGTTTTATGTAAATTACACATCGCCATTTCATTTGACAATTCGGACACTTTATTTTCACCATCATCTTCATTAGCAAGTAAATGATTATTTTCGTCTTGGTTTGAACACACAGGTAAGTATTTATCTTCAGATGCGAGTGTACTATTAGCCTTCAAATCGAAATAAAATTCATAATAGTTCTGCTTTACTTGTTTTGCTTCCGCATCATTAGGGATTTCATCTACAAATCTGACGTCTCGACTTCGTAAGACACTTCTCGTTCCAGGTTTCCACAATCTGTATGTCCCATTCTCTTCACTGTAGCCAACCAGAATATGTTGTTCACTTTTGGGATCGAATTTTCCAGACTTTCCGTCCTTTATTAACATGTATGCCTTTGAACCGATACATCTTAAATAAGAAATGTTCGGTTTTTTATTTGTCCAAAGTTCCTCTGGTGTTAAGTTTTTATTTATTTTTGTTGGACATCTGTTTCTAATAAATGCTGCACTGGCTACAAGTTCAGCCCACAATAACGACGGCAGGTTTGCTTCAAACATTATGCATCTGGCCATCTCCACTAACGTTCTATTCATCCTCTCCGCAACTCCATTTTGCTGAGGCGTATATGGAGTTGACAATTCATGTCCGATACCATTTTCTGATAAAAACTCTTCAAATTTGACACTGCAATATTCGGAACCATTATCGCTTCTTAATTTCTTTATTTTATTTCCACTTTGATTTTCTGCATATGCTTTAAATTCCTTAAATTTGTCCAAGGCTTCACTTTTTCTTTTCATAAAATATATAAATGTCTCTCTTGAATAGTCGTCAATGAAGGTTATGAAATATAATGACTTCCCAATTGATTCACATCGCATCGGACCACATATGTCAGTATGCACAACTTCTAATTTTTCAATTGTTCTTTTTTCTTCATTAGTACTGAATGGTTTTACTGTTTGTTTGCCCCTTATACATGTAACACAATTGAATTTACCTGCTTTGAATTTTTCTGGTAAGCCATTTACCATATTCTTCGCTTGTAATTGTTTAAGCGAATTGTTGTTTAAGTGACCCATTCTTCTATGCCATAGTTCCATTGACTCCTCTGGTTTTTGTGCAAAGTAACTTTTATCACTATTTAACATCTCCACTATGTATAATCCATCCCGCTTTTCGGCCAAAACTAATAATTTTTGGTTTTTACCATATAACCTAGCTTCATTACCTTTGCATTCTATTATACATCCATTATCCGTTGCTTTACTCATTGAAATTAGATTTTCCTTTAAACCCGGTACATACAACGTGTTGAAAAGATGAACTTTTTCACAAGTGTTTTCCACTATTACATTTATTATTACTGTTCCGATTCCAACAATCCTTTCTTGGTGGTTATTCGCTAACCTCACGAATCTGTTTTTGCAACTTCTTAAATTTTTAAATGCAGATTTATCTGAGCACATATGGGAGGTTGCCCCACTGTCTAGACACCATGTTTCCCGGTTGTTTTCATTTAACTTTCCACTGCAGGATCGCATACTTTGTTCCATTACAATAAAACCTTGGATATTTTCTGTCGGTTTGACAGTATCACAGCCGTTCCCCGTTATTCGCTTTGCACTTTGCCGATTTTTCCAGCAATTTTTCGCCATATGTCCCCTTTTGCCACAAGACCTACAATTAAAAGGAAAATAATTAGTTTTTGGGCCATATTGTTTTTGTGAATATTTTTTCACTTCCATTAGTTTAGTGTTGAATGCATTATTGTTTTCCCGCTTCCTATCACCGGCTTCCAGTAATCTGCTGCACACTGTCTTTAATTCTGGATATGCGCTCTGCGCGTCAAAGGCTGCTTGGATGTCTTTATATGCCTCGGACAAACTATCCAGCAACAATATTACAAAAAGGTCATCGTCCATGTTTGCTCCCAACTCTCGTAAACGATTTACTGTCGCATTAAATTCTCGAACGTATTCTTCTATTGTTTGGTTAGGGCGCATTTGCATGTTTATAATTTTTCGAAATTCTTCCGTTTTTTGTCTGGGTCCTGTTTTTTCATACGTAGTTTTCAAGAAGTTCCACACATCTTTGGAGGTTTCTAAATTTCTCACCAACTGCACTATACTCGGTTCAAGTGCTAATATAATTTCCGCACGTGCATCCAAATCCTTCTCGATCCAAGAGGTTTGCTCTGGTCCGGCCGCTTGGGGTTTTGAAATCTCTCCTTTGACGTAGGGTAGAAATCTTCCCCTATGTAATATTGCTTCAATCTGTGTCTTCCAGGTGATGAAGTTCTCCCCATTAAATAATGGAATGCGGCCCACTGTGCTGAGTGACGAGCTCATTTTATTTTATCTTTAGATGTGTTACTTCTCACAAATTTTATTATTTATATAACTCCGACTTCCTTCTATTTTATTGTCTGGGCCCATAACCTGATAAAATATGATTTAAATAAAAGATGACTTTAGATTCAACAACTCCGAGTTTTATTTGGTTATGCCACTTCAGATTATAAAAAGGAAGTAAGCAGGTCTCCTTTGACGTTTTTTCACCAATTGTCAATATGCTAAAGTTGGTAATTCAATAGCATTGCCAACACTTCGAGCTAAGCTTACTACCAGACATTTGACCATGACGTGAACGACATGACGAGCAAATGCTGACACCAGAGCTTAAACTTCCACATAAAAAAAACGTGCAACATCTCTCCCTCCGTTTCAGTGGAAACTGAAGCCTGACCTATCCCTTAACATTTTAGGCGTTACATTAGCCAAAGACCTGCGATGAAATGACCACACATTACAAATTGTCCACAAGCATCTCAGTGCCTGGGATTTCTTAAAAGGTACAAGTTCCTCCCCCAGATAACGACTCAGGCTGTAATATACAAATCCTACATTCAGCCTCGTCTCGAATTCAACTCCCTTATTTGGGGCGGGGCTTTGAAAAACACCTTGGCGAGATTAGATAAAGTAGAAAAATGGACTCTCAAACTTATCGAAGATGACACCGTTTGCTACACGATTGACCTTTTGAGCTACCGTAACAATGTAGCTGCCCTAACTAAATTCTATCGCTACTATCATAGCGATTGCTCCACCGAAAAAAATGCACTCCTGTCGCCATGGCAATATTATACACGAGAGAGAAGCCTGCTCGGCCCTTTTCCTTTGCTTACGGCCCTCTTTTCACGCATAAATAGAACAACCCGACTGTGGAACAATCTTACACGATCTGTATTTCTGATCTCCTACAACATCCAAGAGACGAAGGTCTCATCGCCATCTCCTTCAACACGTGACTTTTTGTAACCTGAAACCTCGTCTATCCTTCGAACTAATCTAACTTGACGGGTCGGTAGTACAAATGGTGATTCCTGGGTTTAGAACTCATACAGAAAAAAACACTTCTGCCTTCAAGGTAATCATTTTTCAACGACTAATCCAATGAGATCGCTCCAATAAGAATGTAGAATAAATTTCTAAAGTCGGTTTTAGTCCATGACTACGTCCTTCCGCACCCGTAGATTTCATTCAACTTGCTCATTGATCTATTTCCTTGATAAGACGACCCAAAATGTGATAAACTCTCATCAAATTTAAGATTTCTTTATCTCGATTAAATTGGAACGAAATCTATTTCATCTCGAAAGAAATTACAATTATAATTGTCATCAAGAACTTTTTACTTCGATACCTATTAAAGAAGAAAACAATTATTTATATTAAGTTCCATAAATTCATTGAAGCTTCAATATTCCATGGTTCAATAAATTCTGTATGATCTGCAGAAATTTTAATTAATATTAAAAGAGAAATTTCTTTTTCCTTTTTACGATTACTACGCTTTCGCTTGGAAGTAGAGCAAAAAATCTTCGATGAGCGATTTAGAGATTTGCAAGATTTTTGCAAATTCAGGGATGGTGGGAAAGCGTAGACGGTTCCATTTTTACTCTTCTTTGGCATATTTTATATTCTGTTTTTCGTGCTCTAATTACAGATTTTGTCGGCTGGTACTTTTTTAAACATGGCTAGCTTCCGTACTTAGGTTCATCTATCTAGTTAGATTAACCCATGTTCATGGAATTTTGTTTTGAATTGCAAGAATATCTACAACCCATAACAAAGTAGCATTATTAGCGAAAGCAGTGATCGTACTTGGGTCAGGTTAGGATTCCCCCAAGAAAGATAAATTATATGATTTAGTAGCTCGATATAAAGATACGGATTTAGTAGTGCGACTTTATTTAGAAGAACTTAAAATACCATTCAAAAGATCTCATCAGCAATAAACACAATAAAGGCTCATTTCGACTTTCCAAAATATAAACTTAATAATAACAAAAATTGGTGATGGGTAGCTTATAAATATTTTGAAAATTTAGGTACATTCTGTTAGTTCAAAATCAACATTTCTACAAAAAGGAGCCGATGTTATGTCAATAATAAAAGCTCCATTTAAACGTAAATCAACACCAAATGGTTCGCAAACACCAAACTTGAAGCCAAAATCACGTGAAGCAACCCAAACTCGATCCCAGAGCTGTGGATCACTTTCGGTAAATAGTGTTAAAGATTCACCGTGTTTCCTTAATGTTGAAACTAACGAAAGTGATAAAAATCATACTTTTGTGTTTACTATTAAAGAACCCACTAACATTTATGCTGAGCTACAACTTGTAGGTAGTTGTCCCAATTTGGGACAAACAAGTGAAATGATAACAGAATTTGGAATTGTAGAAGAAGAAAGATCTCAAGAATTGGAACAGATTGAAGATGTTAATATTTGCGTTGAAAATGAGTTAACAAATGATAAAGTAATATTGAATGAAACAGCTAAAACTTCGGTGGATGTACATTTAGATAAAATTGATCAAATAAACAAAATTATGGATGAAAAATTGAAGCAATCACTGCCAATTGAAGCAATTAAATTAGATTCATGCCTAAGTGTGTTCGAAACAAATAATTGTGAGACTGTTAAAGATTCTGATATAATAACAACAGAATCGATTGATATTATTATAAGCCCAACACAAAATTCTTCACATAACGATATTACAGAAATAAAGGATGTTAATGTTTCCGCTAATATAAATACAAGCGACACTGATCTATCATCAAAAAAAGAATATAAGAAGCGAACAACATCTTTTTCACAAAAGACAATTAACTCATTTTTGAATAATCTTAGGGAATTTAAATTTCCAAAAACATCTTCTTCTATGAAATCAAGTAGTAAGAAAATTGAAGACCACAGCAATGGTACTTCACTTGAAAGCGTATCAGATGCAAAAAGTCAAGAAAATATTCAAAATACTTCTACAGAACCAAATCAAACTTTTAATATACAAGAAACATTTAAAATAAAATTCGATAAAAAAATTCAAAAACCGAAAAGTTCTAAATCAATTCGAAATACATTTCGAACGAAATTGCTCAGTTTTCAGACAAGAAAAAATAAAATTTGTGATCGATGTTCGAAAAAACGAAAAATTCATCCAAGTAAAAGTGTTTTCGATTTTCAACGTGAATTTCATACTGAGGAATTGTTTGAAAATGAATTTTGCATTTGTGCTGAAACTAACGCAATTGAACAGTCATCTAACGATGTAATTTGTATTAAGGAACATACTTATAGTGAACTGTTTGGTGTGAGTATTTTAATTGCAACTAACACGTATGTTTTGCATGATTAGTAATGCTATAGTGTTGAAGATTGCCTTGACCTTGAATAGATGCTTTTTTCTTTCATTACTTCATTCGAACTTATTGTTTATTGGAATATCAAAAAAAGGTAATTTAACATAAGATATTTTGGTATTAAAAATAAACTGTACACAAAGACCCCTTAAATAGTGAATTAATTTTTTGAGCATGTTTTTATACGAGTTAAACTGGGCAAGAAGCACATATTTATCGGTAGATTCTATGTGATTTTAACCGGCAACTAAATTTTTCTGGTAAATGGGTAGAAATAATTTTCACCAATTCATAGGTGAATATTCTACTAGTTTCCGACCATACAATTGTTGAAGGATTTTCCTTTAATATACCGTTTAGTTTATGAATTTTCGACCAAAAACAAGGGAGTCACAGAGATTTTAGTCGAGCGTCGGGGTATATTTTATGATATCCCGAGTTATTCGCGCGGAAATCTGAAAATATCAATTATAGCTCATTATCTCTCACAGGAAGCAATTTTCAATAAAACATATACAGACCTTTTTGTGAAGATTTTCACGCTCTACAACATGGGTGGCCAACCCAAATGGTATCGCGGGCCACTTTGAAAATGCATTATGATCTCGCGGGCCGGGGTGATATATTGGGTGATTCAAATTTAATTTAATATAATTTAGGGAGAGGGTTCCAAAGCTGTGCTGCGAAAACAAAGAAAGAACGCTGAGCAGTTAACAAATATACAATGGGATTTCGTAGGAGCTGCAGTAAATTTAATGTCGACCAGAAGGATACATGACGCAAGTCAACAGCAAGCTTCTCCACACACATATGTATATATCTAATCTCTTGGCGCAGGGGAAAAAAGCTGCACATCGTCTGCATACATATGAATCTTAGAATATCGTTAATAAAAATACTGAATAAAAGTGGCCCAAGAACGGAGCCTTGGGGACGCTAGAGTGGAGTAGGGCGCTTGAGGTACTGTAGCCACCGAGTTTAGCCTTTTGAGAGCGGTTAGATAAGAAACTTTGCAAAACTTTAAGAGCAGAAAGAGAAAAGGTGCTTGTGAGGCCAGTTTTCGTAGAAGCAGGGCGTAATTGACGCTATCGAAAGCTTTTGAGAAGTCAAGCAGCAATAGACAGCAAATGTCAAGTTTATCAAGAGAGTTGCGAATATCGGCCGTATACCAAAGCTGTATATGCAGATTTTCGTCCCTTTTATATAGAACAAATCGTCCCATGCCACTTTGCTACATAATTCTCCAAGCAAAAAGTGACGAATAGCTGCATATGAAGCATATGCATCTTTGGTATATGGCCGGCCTGAAGGTGGAACCTCAATGTACGCTTGTTTGCTTGAACTTGTTGAGCTTTTCAGAGCTTTTCAGATTGGCATTTGGTTTTGCCTCATAACAAAGCATTGATTTATTTGATATGTCAAAGCACCAAAGCATGCCAAGCGTATATTGGGGTCTGTGGGCTGTGATGTTTACGAAAGCCAGATTGCCATATATTTATAAGTTTGAGACGCTCACAATACGCAATTATTTTAGTACCTATGAGCCAGAAATGTAAGAATACTGATAGGACTGAGAAGGCAACTTGGGGATGGCTATGATTAAAGCATGCTTACAAGTCGAGGGAAACTTGGATACCGTGAGGCAGGAGTTAAGAATGTGAGTTAAAATAGGCAATAGACGAGGTATGAGCATTTTAAAGAAACTAGGCGAAATGTAATGAGATTGGTGGTGCAGTTTTTCGTCAGACAAGGTGACGCGATATTGATTTTTCGTAAATTCCATTTTCGAAAAGAAACGATTCGCAGTTGAAAACTGAATCAAGTTTCAAAACTTTTTGTCTCAGGCAACTCAATTTACAAAACTTTTCTTTTATAACATAAAAATCAAGTTTTGAATCTGATGCCTGAAAAAGGGGTTTTCACATTCAGGACATCAAAAATATGTTAAACAATTTAGCAGCAGAATGTAGTTCGGCAGGCTTAAGGTTAAATTCCAGTAAAACTACAGAAATGCGGATAAATGCAAACACCATTGAACGCACAGCGCTGACTCATGGTGACTTGGAAGTGGTAGATTAATTCTGTTACCTTATTAACATTACATATTACTGAAAATGGCGGAGTAGAAGAAGACGTCATTACCAGAATAAATAAATCATATGGAGATCGACGGAGATCTTAACGCCAAATTGCGGCTGTTCAACTCCAATGTTAAGGCAATTCTGTTGTATGTTTGCGAAACAGGGAAAGCCGCCCAATCCATCACAAGCGCTTTCAAGTTTCCATCCTAAAAATCCGCTGGCAAGATAGAGTTACCGAGAAAAGCAATTACTTGGATTTTTATCCATCAACACGGTCATCCGGTGCACCACGAGAGCTAATTCTCTATGGCAGGCTGTGAATTGTAATCATAGCTCATGCCTGGCTCTTGTTTTTCTTTTTCACATGTTGGAACCTTCTAGCACAAAATATTTTGTTAAATATTGTTTAATCTCGCGGGCCGCACAATTTCCTGCTAAGGGCCGCAAGCGGCCCGCGGGCCGCGGGTTGGCCACCCCTGCTCTACAAGTTTGTTCTATACATTAAATCGAAATTTTCAACCCCTTCCACGTTATTGATGGAATATCAATTTTCCTTCAGTTTTCCCTGGAATTTTCCACGGTTTCCATGGGTGTTCGCATGCAGAACAATTTTTTTTCTTAAAGTACTCGTCAAAAACTCCTCGTGTGCCAAAAATCATTTCTATTGGTTTTAGTGTCAGGTTTTAGTAAAATTTTGGCTACAGCGCCTGGACTATTATTAGCGCGGCCATTTTGACTTTATAAGTTCTGATCATAAAAAATCCCAGCTTCCGATTTTCTTTGGAATCGGAAAACAATTGGCAAATTCGTCGGCCATTTTGAATTTATAAGTTTTGACCACAAATTCATTAATAATGACCTTAAAAACCCCTAGATAATACCCACTTTCATTAAAGAACACAATTGGAAAATTCAACTATATTTGAATTTCGGTCATATTGGCCATTTTGAATTTCGGTCATATTTCGGCGGCCATTTTGAATTTCATTTTGGAAGTAAGCAATAAAATTCTTTGATTAATCCATCTACGTCATGGTATATTTCTTTTTTCCATATAAACAATAATTTTTGAGCTGCAACTCAAAACTGTATGCAAAATTTCGTTATCATAGGTTTTTTGTCATGGAAGCAAACTTACAGAAGTATTAACACCAAAATACACAGGAGCAGTACTATTATCTCAGCGACATGATATTGAATCAGGTTGATCATATCGTAGATATAGGTGTTGCCTTAGACAGCGTAATCGCAACCTTATCTTGCCTAAACGTGTTCACATCATCCTACCATTTCTGGTGATTCTTGATGGCCTATTTCTTGTTGGGGTTCCTTACCAGTCCTCTACTAATAGCAGAGCATGATTTCGGACAACAGATCCGGTAAGTCATCTGAACCCCTTTTTTTATGTGAAAGACTAGAGCTCAGGGAAAGCCCTTTGTACTGTCGACAGCCAATCTATTATTTTGGTATAGAGTGCAATGTCGAACAGCAAGTTCTAGTCGGAAGATAGTGAAGGGAGAGAGAGAGAAGTGAAGGGAGGAACTGCCACAACCAAGCCGCGATATTTTTTATTCCACTTACTCCCAACGGGAAGGGAAAGGCGAAGGACCGTGGTGCTGCCGGGATTCGAACCCGAGACCTTTGGGATGGTAGCCAGATGCCTTACTCCCTCCCTTTGACATGATCCAGGATAAATGGGAAAGGCTAGATATAGGTAAAACTTTTCCTCATCATTCGCATTTCTGTATATCGATCTATTTCTAATAATACTCTTCAGTTTTTGTAGCTCAGAATAACACCAAACAATACAAAACCAATTTATACTTTCAACTACTTCTGGCCATCGAAAAAAAAACAATTCGCAATCCATTGTATCGCTAATTTCGCTAATATTTTTTACAACATGTGTAAGTATAACCTGTTGAGTATGTCCCAAAATAGCACGACGATTTGTTAGTTCGCCAACACTTATAACGTCAAAAAAATTCTCACTCAGTGCTTCCCCAGTCTCCTTTGTGCGTAACGTAGCCACGACAAGCACTGAGATTGACCGTTCAAAGACCTAAGTCTATACGGAAATAAGAAAAAAAATGTCGCTAATCGATTTGCTATTTCATCATCATCACCAATTAATCTTTTCCGGGGTGGCGCAAATACACCATAGTGAACGATCTGGAAAGTAGCATGCATGTGCGAATAAGTTTACAGTGGCGATCCGCGTCAGTCAAGTGTATATCAAAAATAGAACTTATAGATGTTTTTAACTTTATTTTATGAAACCCCCACACATCCTGTGAGAGAGAAGTGTTGATGCTGGACTATATTCATCTATCCACAATCACTCAAATCGTTCACTTAAGTGGCATAGTTGTTTTCGCGCACGGTTTATTGTGTCAAATTATGTTAATATTTTTTTATACCTCATAAATCTTTGCGGCTTGTTTTTCTTGTGTTTATAAGAAAAAGAATTGTGACGACAAAAAAAATATAAAAAATGAACACATCGGAGTTCAATACTTCTACTTCCTCGATTTTTGAAACGATTTTCTTTCCACCAAGACCACCAGTAAGAAAAAAGAGGATTCGCAAAGTTTTGGTAAGAAATCTTGGTATGATATATATTAGTATTCGTATTATGCAATCGTTTCCTTTTATAATTATAAATTGTTTATTTTATCTTGAAATAACACAAGACAAAAACCATCTTTTAAATTAGTAGAATATTCCGGATTATAATTTTACATAGTGAAAAAAGCAGTTGCAATGTTTTTTTTTAATTTTAAGTTTAATCAATGAGAAAAAATTTACGAAAGAACCAATTTTTATAAAAGATTAACCAGTAAAAAATAAAAAATCGACATCCAGCTGGTGGTTGCGTTGCTACGATGTATTCTCAATTTTTACATGTTCCAAAATTATGAAGAAATCTGTTTAATTTTAGATTTGCTCGTTCATACGATATATGGTAAACAACAATTTAAACGGTGATATTCAAATACCATTAAAGGTTTCAGCTGCAGTGTAAATTGTTAAATAAATAAATAACCGGACGCACGACGCCGACCACCTTTCCTAACCTTGATGTTCTATTATCGATTCATGGTATTTTGAATTGCGTTTTTGATTGTGACTCTTTCATGAATCATTATCATTGAGGGTACCTACACTGGTATTCCTTCAACTGTTACCAAACCGGGTTTTTAGGAGAGAAACCTAGATTATGTTGCAGAACTGGTTCGGTAAGAGTTGAAGGGACACCAGTGTAGGTACCCACATTGGCATTTAACCCGTCACGCCCTGAGATACGTGAATGCTTTCTTTCGACGGGCCTCGGATGTCCCTGAGTCTCCCCGGTAATGCGTGAATCTACCTTAAAGGAGTATCCACACATATCAGGGCCGTGCCCGGCACGTCACAGGGCAGTGTTCTGTCATGTGTGAAGGAGCCCGTGCCCGAACACAGATATGTGTGAACGAGTAAGGAGTATCCACACATATCAGTTCCGTCAGGGGTTCAAAAAAATATCGGTGCGTATATTTTATAGTATATGAATCGTTCACACATGTCCGTGTCCGGGCCGGAGTAAAAATCTAACGTCCCGGGCACGGCCCTGATATCTGTGGATACTCCTTTAGTGGGCGCCCGGCCTTGCGCAGCCCGTATTTACGCGTCATTCAATTTTACTTCTCAATTGTTTATATTTAAGAATAAGATACCTTACCTTTAATAATTAATTTTATTTATTTTGCAAATATTTATGCAATAAAAACAAGATGAATAAAATAATATGAATTAGTATAAAATAGTTATAATATTAGTGTATGTTGTCTGTGCTTATAATATTATACTTAAAATGTATATTACACCGAACAAACTGACTCACGGCAAGTAAGTTTTCTCTACCTGGACAACCAGCTTGGCTTTGCCGGCGTCACAATCTTTGTCGACTGGTTAAGCCGGCTCTGCAGGATGCGGTGAACGTTTGATTGGAACCCTAACCAAGGACAAACGTTGGACGCTCATAGCTCGAGCATCTGCCACACGATACGTCTTACCATCAAGCGTCCAACGTTGGAGGGTGTTCATAGCATCGTATAGAACCGGTTTTAGGGAGATTCATTTGTTTCAGAAGGCGTCAAACTCCAACGAGGCTGTCTCCCGCTAACCGCCATTGTTGCGTCTCTGGCTCAGTCGAGTGCTATTGAAGATATCGACATGCGAAATCGAAGCCCAGTTACAAAAATTTTTGTTACATGCGTGGGCTTCATGAGTTCTTCTCTTTAATGTGAACTAGTATTTCATCAGTGTTTGATATTTATTAGTATTTCATCTTTATTAGTCTTTCCATTTTTAAGCGTACTTTTTATTTATCTTTTCACATTAGAAAGAAGCCACACCGTAGTTTCCATTTCATAAGTAGATCAACCTTTTAAAAATGTACAAAATATTTCTATTTCTGTAGTTGCTAAGTAAAAAAGCACGCTTCTATTAAGAAAATGTTAATGCATGTCTAATATAAATTAATCACTTACATCATCCAACTACCAAACAATAAAACACATATAAAATATTCAGCAGATGTCCTTTTCATCAAATCGTCCTCTATACGAAGAAGAATGGTTCCATGGTGTCCTTCCACGTGAAGAAGTTGTTCGCCTGCTAAAAGTCGATGGTGATTTCTTAGTACGTGAAACTTTCCGCAATGAAGAAAGCCAAATAGTACTAAGCGTTTGCTGGAATGGCCATAAACATTTTATAGTACAAACAACAGTCGATGGACACTACCGGTTTGAAGGACCACCATTTCCGAGTATACAAGAACTCATAATGCATCAGTATCAATCAGAAAGCCCAGTAACAGTTAAATCTGGTGCAATACTTCGAAGACCAGTAATGAGGGAACGTTGGGAACTTAGTAATGATGATGTTATATTATTGGAGAAAATTGGAAGGGTAAATAATCTATATTGTTAATAACAACTTTTCATAATATTATTGTTTAGGGTAACTTTGGTGATGTATATAAAGCAAAATTAAAATCAACTAAACAAGATGTTGCTGTAAAGACATGTAGAATGACGTTGCCAGAAGAGCAAAAGCGTAAATTTTTACAAGAGGGACGTATCTTAAAGCAATATGATCATCCGAATATAGTTAAATTGATTGGAATTTGTGTACAAAAGCAGCCTATTATGATTGTTATGGAACTTGTTCCAGGTAAGCTATTACCACAAGCTTGCATATTTGTTAATACTTTTAAATGCTTATGTTATTTTACAGGTGGATCTCTTTTAAATTTCTTACGGAAAAATTCAAATACCTTAAATACAAGGCAACTTATGGGAATGTGCAGAGATGCTGGTGCAGGTAAGATTATACTATGAGAACAACAATGCTTTGATTTGAATTAGAATAATGTATTTAAGCTAGATAGACTCGATGGTTTGTTTCCATCAGTAATTAAATGAATTATGTGGTTTTAGAGTCCGCAATTTATCCTTCAGCAAGACCCAATTTTCTAGACTGTTTTTTTTCAAAGGCTCTGACTGCTGAGCAAATACTCGGTCATGTTTTGTAGAAACTGAAATAACTTCCAAACTGAATTGTAATTCTATGTTGCCAGCAGATTTTTAGGATACAACGTAGGCATCTGTTGATGAAAACTTGTAGGCGCCTTGTGATGAATTGGGTGACTTTCCATGTTTCGCAACCGTACAAAAGAACTGCCTTAACGTTGGAGTTGAACAGCCGCAATTTGGTGTTAATTGAGATCTCCGTCGATCTCCATATGTGAAACAGGCATGCATATGCGCTTCTTGCTTTATTTATTCTGGAACTGACGTCTTCTTCTGCACCGCCATTTTCTGTAAAAATACTACCGAGGTAACAGAATTTATCTACCAGTTCCACGTCACGGTTATTTAGCGCTGTTCGTTCAAGGTTGTTTGCATTTATCCGCATTTCTTTAGTTTTAGTCGGATTTTACCTTAAGCCAGCCGAACCACTTTCTGTTGCCAAATTGTTTAACATGTTTTTGAGGTCCTGGTGGGCCAGCAAACAGATATCATCCGCGTAGTCGAGATCATTAAGGGCGTCTAGCAATCCCCGTTCTTCTGTCTAGGACAAAGATGTTGTTTATTACTATAAGAAATAGTAATGGCGAAAGTAGGCATCCTTGTCGTACTCCTGAGCTCACCTCAAAGCTGTCGGATAATTTTCCATTGTGGAGAACTCTGCATCTGGAATTGTTATATAGAGCCTTTATCATTTTATCCGGCAGTCCACGTTGCCGTATAGCTCGCCATATAAAGCTCCTATTGATTGAATCGACGCTTTCTCATAGTCTACGAAAGCAAGGTAATTCAGTAGACTGCTCCACTATGATTCTCAAGGAGTTAATGGCCCCTATTGCGGTTGTCGGGTCGACTAGCAAACGACCCGACAATCTTTAGTTGAGGCGATTTTGATTTTGTATTGCGTAAGAGAATCGACTTGAACAAACAGGAAAAGCATAAGTTATCGACTTTTAATGTCGATAAAATTGACAAATATTTCGACATTCGCAATGCGGATTCAGTCATCATTTTAGAATCGACTATCGACTCGACAATCACAATAGGGGCGAATATCTTTTCCAGCTGCTTTACCATTGGCCATTGCATGAATTGCGGTTACTACTTCTGTCTTGGATGGTGCGATTCTTCTTGGCTGTGCATTGTTGTTATTTTCTTCAAGTTCCTGCGAAAAAGAACCATTCAGGGCGGCGAAGAAGTAGTCTCTCCATCTTTGGAGTTGCTCCTCATCGTTGCACAGCAGCTTTCCATGCGCACTCTTTACGGCATGTTTTTTAGTAGAGTGCTTTCCCGAGAGCTGTTTAGTGATTTGGTACAGCACCTCACCAGGGGCGGATCCAGCCCTCAAAAAGGTTGTGGGCACAGCCACCCGAAAATCGGACAAGTGCGAGTCGGAGTATGAACTCGCTCATGATCGATATAGTTCATTCGTACAAAGGAGATGTTTACAAAATATATGACGCCCTGACCAAGATTTTGTACAGTGTATAATTCCACGTGGGCAAACACTAGTAGGTAAATTAATTACCCAGTAAAATGTTAGTTTGTTCGCTCACGAAAATTACAAAAGTAAATGAGTGTTTGTTTACACATCACAATGTCACATTTAGACTCGAAACTACTGAACCGATTTTGATGAAATTTTTACAGCTTTAATGGATATCAAATTAAATTAAACGCTAGTATACATTTTACATTAAATAATTTTATTTAGGTGCTTACTTAAATTACAAATTCAAGCTTACGTTTCTTTTTCGCGGAAGCGTTGGTAATTTCATCGATATTCAGGTTCACATCTTTCTGTATATTTAGGAGAGCCCGGACAATCTTTCCTGTGCCATTGAGGCACGAAACCAAGACTTTACGCTTCACAGAGTAGAAAACGATCTCTCTGCGGTAGCTACGCTGACCGGGAAAGTTGCCAGTATTTGTAAGAAAATTTTTATGTTAGGGTACAAATCTTGGTCGCTTCAATGAGATAAGCTACCACCTCTGGTATAGTGAAATTGTTTTCACATTCTCTTTTCCATTTGGCCATCCAGAGTCGGTATTCATTTATAACAGTTGATTCATTATCGTTAATGAATAGCCGGTAGGTACATCTGGAAAACTTTTTTAACTGTTTCGATATCGATATTCCATTCGCTGACACTAACATTTGGTTTATGTAGAAAAACTCCAAACTGAAACAGGTCGAGTATAGATCGGGCCAAGTCAATAATGCACGTTGCGCGAGCAAATGACTTATTCAGCTACAGACTTCCAATTGCTGAAGAAGTCATTTGCTCGCGCAACGTGCATTATTGACTTGGCCCATCTTTTCAAACTCCGTGACATTTAGCGCATGTTGGGGTAAAAAGCTCTTAAAAAGGTTTAAAAGCTTGAGATAAATTTTCTTCTTTGTATTTTACATATTTGCTACAGAAATAATTTGTAGCAATTTCAATTAAAAAATACGAAATTTGTGTTTTTAATACTTTGATACTAGGATTGTGACGTTTTTCGTCAGTCGCATGCGCGCTTCTGCCTGGGGAGATTGTGTTGCTTGCGGCTGCGGAGAACTTTCATCTTATGAATGAAAACGCTCATGTATATTTAAAAAAAAATTATTCAGGATTGTTTTTAAATTATTTTAAATTTAGAGATCAGAAATATTTCGCCTAATTATACTAAAATTATACTTATTATGATGAATAGATTTACTTTGTTGAGCTCTGCTCAATACATATAAAGATAACTTAACTTTATTCATTCGGCATGCGCGCATCCATAACCTTCTATATTTACAAGCCATAAACAAGAATAGATATTGAGAGAATCAGACTACCAAATTCTCCCAAATTCTCCAAATTACACTAACAACATAACGTGACTGCACCGAGCTGTAGTCCGATTGAGCGGAAATTCGCTCTCAATATTTTCCTTGTTAATGGCTTGTAAATATAGAAGGTTATGGCACATCCCTTCCCAAATTATTTTGTTGAGTTTTTGCTGCATTTGTAGTCTTTTTAAATGAAAAGAGGGGAAATGATAGAACAAAATTTATAAAACTTGGCAACGAGGTGCGCAGAACTGTTCAAATTTTTTGTGTCACGGAGTTTTTTTTTATGTGGAAGATTAGAGGGAAAGCCCTTTGTACTGTCGACAATCTATTTTCTTCTTTTGGAAACATCTATACTTCCGGAAAAATCTCTGCCCTAAATCATTAATAACGGAATCTAATAAAGGTGTGTAAATTGATTTCCGAAAGTACTCTTCTGCCGATTTCATTCTGCCGGAATTCATACATGACAATCTTCACTTCTGAAGGTTCAATTTTACTAGGCCAAAACTTCAACGAAATCCCCATGATTTTGAGTGGCGATTTCAATATTATTTTTTCATCAGATACTAGGTTCGAACTTTGTGGATGAAGGGGAAAGTGAGGATGATGAGAGGTACCACACCACTTCTCCCTTCATCCACAAAGTTCATGAAGAACGTTCTTGGAAGCGAAGGGTCTAAACAGACCCAATATTGACAAAAGAACCACGACATAAGGAACCTCACGATTTTTAGACCAGTTTCAATCGAAAATATTTCAGTTATCCTAAAACCTTTGCTTCGTTTTTAGGTTTTAATTTAAATAGGAATTCACAAATATTGATATTCTGAAATTGTACTTGTATCAAGTCCCTCGGTAGGCTCGTCACTATACTTCCTGCATCTGTCGTTGGCCCTACTTTTCTGAAACCGTACTATATATCCGACAGACCTCCTATATCAATTGCATATTGCTAGCTGATTAATATTTTAATAATTGTGGCAGTTGTTGGGTAAAAAAGTTGTACTTCTAAAGTGTGGTCTGAAGCATATTTTTTTATTTTATTAAGGCATAGGATATAATATCATCAGCCTATCAATCTCAATAGACCGTGAAAGTGTGACGTCAAAAGTCTATTAGGGTTGTGGGCATGCCCATCGTGCCCACAACGGTGGATCCGCCCTTGCACCTCACTGTTGCCTGTGTTTGTCTCGTTTTCCGCTTTCTCTGCGAGCTCGTTTATCTGCTCTCTTTTATCACGCCGGATACTTCCCTTTACCTCCCGGTGTAATTGGGAGTATTCCCGTTCAAGTTATTGACGTTTTCCGGGTCGCTTGTAAAGTTAAAGCTATTTATTTTTTTTCCTATTTAAAATCTACATTTATTTATTTTTTAACAGGAATGCGATATCTAGAATCAAAAAATTGCATCCACAGAGATTTAGCAGCAAGGAACTGTTTAATAGACTACGAAAATTCTGTTAAAATATCAGACTTTGGAATGTCCCGAGAGGAAGAGGAATATATTGGTAAGGCGCACTTCTTAGTTAATAATATTAGATAAAATCCTAATAATCAAAATTTTCCAATAGTCTCCGATGGAATGAAACAAATTCCTGTTAAATGGACAGCTCCGGAAGCATTGAATTTTGGCAAATACACGTCCCTTTGCGATGTATGGTCATATGGTATTCTTATGTGGGAAATCTTTTCCAAAGGTGATACACCATATTCAGGCATGAGTAACTCAAGAGCTAGAGAACGAATAGATGCAGGTTTGTTTTACAGCGAAATCTACAATAAAATTTATTATAACTAAAAAAAACTAAATTATTTCCAGGATATCGAATGCCAGCTCCTGAAAATACTCCGCCTGAAATGTATCGCCTAATGCTGAGGTGCTGGGCAGCTGAACCAGAATCTCGTCCGCATTTCGATGAAATATTCACAGTAGTTGATGCCTTACTGATGCGTCAGGATAATTAATTAAATAAAATGAATTGTATAAAGTGATAACCATTAGTTCTTAAGATTACATTTTTTAATTGATTAAGCTATGTATAAAATAAGAGATCGGTGCTTTCGCACTAACTCAACACTCGACGTGCCAAAAAAAAAGAATAAGAAATGTATAATTTTCCTTTTTTGTTTTACTAGTATTTTTTTTTTAAATTTCATGAAATCATATTTTTGCGTTAGTTAATTCCTTTTTTTAATAATATTTTACTCACAGAATTTTGTTTATTTGTTTTTTTTTTAAATTCACATTAATTTAACATGAAAGTATTATCGTTGAAACAAGAAATAATCTTCACTGGAAAATAATGTTTTATTTTTTATTGTTATTATTTATTTCTTTAATTTTCATTCAATTATATTTTTAAGGTGTAATATTATTATTATTACTTTTTTAATAAGCTAAAGAAAATCTTTTTACACATGCTTATTAAAATATTGTATTGTACCTAATTATTTCCTTAGGTAGATAATGTTGTATTGACGATGGAGATTCATTTCTTTTGGGAATTTCACCATTTCCATGTTTATTATACATATTTAATTTTTATTCTCGTTTACCTTTCTTTAATTGTTAAAAAAAATTAAATAAAATATTTAGTATTAAATTTTTAAAAATTCTTGTTTCGATATCTTATTTTAGGAAGTTTAAGTAAATTAACAAGGACTGCCAGGAAAGTATTTTACGTTGTAGTAAATAAAAAAGGGATCAAGCATAATTGCAGCTAGGGATGTTACGAATGTTCGCATTCGCTTATGCGAATGATTCGCATCATTTTAAACATTCGCATCGACATTCGCATTCGCATCAAGTAGTACGAATGTTTTGCGAATGCGAATGTGCGTAGGTCGTGTCGTGTCTCGTGGAAAAAATAGGACAAATTGACAGATCTGGCTCGCAAATATCTGAGCGCCCCATCGGGCCTTCCGAGTGAGCAATTGTTCAGTGCAGCCGGCCTTATGTATGAGCCCCTTAAGACCCCCATTCGCAGGCCGTATCCTTTTAGGCAACGTCAGCAGGTAACGCCCGATGAAGACCATAATTACTCAGTCTGGCTGAGGCATAAGTCTGACAGGCCGTCATTGTAGGAGACCTCGGGATTCTCTACATACACACAGGCGAAGACGGCAGTATAGCGTAGCAGGTTGTTAATTGTAGTGAAAAAATGTTCATGGCCTCAAAGAAAATGTCAGACTGAATAGAAGTTCAGATCTTCAGGCACAGACTGACTATAAATACCCACACACATAAAGATTTTTGGCAGTTTTCTTGGACAGTAAAGGCCACATCCAGTTGAGGGTGTGGGTGAGTGACTGGTGGTTATACTTGGCCTCAAGGCGAGAAACTTTCAGGCGAAGGCCTGCCGGCGGCCTGTACCTATATGAAAAATATAATATATTCGCCTTCGCGAATGTGAAAAATATGACATTCGTAACATCTCTAATTGCAACTTGTAATATACATATGCGTTTGTTCCAAGGCAAGGATATGCCTTCAGTATTCAGTACATAGTAACTGACGTGTTACATTTTCAAGATGTGTAAACACTACGTTAATTTGTGAACTTTCGAGGTTTATTGTCTCTATTCTTGCATCTAGCCCTAATAAGGCATTTCGCCGGCGTGGGTCAGATCTTCACCTAGCGGGCGACACACCTACTTGTTCACCTGGCAGTCTGCTACTGCCGGAGTTACAGCCTTTGTCGGATGCTGACGAGCCTTGCAAGGGCGCAATGGATTTGAATAAGAGTTGCGCATTGATATCCCTTGACGTGAAAAATGCTTTCGACAGCAGGAGGTGGATCAAGATCGTCGAGGCGTTGATAAAACTTGATACATCGAAGTATCTAGTGTGCATTGTGATAGAATTCCTAGTAGATAGGTCACTACACTGCGAGTCAGACGAGGGATTCAGGGAGTTTAGGACAACCTGCGGAGTCCCCCAAGGCTCCGTCCTAGTTTCTCTTCTGTGGATCATCATGTACGATGAAGTACGACTCCCGCGAGAAGCGGTCGCTATTGGGTTCGCCGATGACATCGGGGTAGCTGTAGTAAGAAAGCGACTCGACGAAATCGAGATATTCGCGAACGAAGCGGTATGGGAAATAAAAACGTGGCTCGAGAATGCTGGTCTAATGCTAGCTGAGCACAAAACGGAAGTAGTGCTAATCAGCAAGCGGAAAAAGGTGGAGACCACAGCGATGAAAGTAGGTGAACAGGTCATTCGGCTCAACTTCGGGGTACACTTGGCGGACTCTAGCGCGCAGGCAGTCCATCGCAATATGGCAAACACCTTGGACCATATGATAAGGTCGGAGGTTATGTGGAAAAGTATGGAAGTGTCGCTGAAGGCCATTCACCAGAAGCTTAAGCATTACGAAGCCCAAGAAACAGAGAAAGCAAAGAAATGCAAGGAGAGGTAGCAGCTAGGTAGCTAGATGGCTAGACTGTCCTGGCTCTGGTGAGCACCTTTGAAGGATAAATTGGTTTTTAAGGGTCATGCTGATGACGCCAGACTGAAGTAATGGCTCGTACCGGTCTGGACTTGAACGTCATGCAAAAAAAGGGTGGGTGAGTTTAGTCAGTAGGAATCTGACACAACCGTCTGGGTGCGTAGCCCCACCGGAGTCTCCTGTCATAGGCATGGAAGCCTTAGACAAGCGGTCGCACACATTCCCTGCTGCTTGACCGATTTGATAGTAAACTCGATTTTGCTGCCCACATTAACTATATTGCTTCCAAAGGTAGTTTAGTCCTGGGTTTTATAAAAAGGTGGTCCAAAGAGTTCAATAACCCCTTGATTACTAAACACCTTTATATCTCTCTTGTCAGACCATTACTCGAGTATGGGTCCCAGGTTTGGTCTCCTCACTACTCCTCGCACGTTGGAAGAATTGAGTCAGTTCAAAGGAGGTTCGTTCGATTCGCACTGAATCATCTTCCTTGGGATAACCCAATAGTTCTTCCACCATATGAATCTCGGCTTAAGTTACTCAACTTAAGCTCTCTTTGCAGGCGTCGTGAGGTAGCCGATGTTGTATTTGTTCATCAGCTCCTTAATGGAAAGGTCGACTCAGGTTTTCTGAGTCGCCGTACATCGTTTAGAGAGAGTGGATACAATTTGAGAGGGCCACCTCTCTTACACACCAACTCCTCTAACACGAATTACGGCAGATTCGAGCCTGTTAATCGCATGCTCATTAATGTGAATAAAAATATTGATGTTTTTAGCGTGAGCATTAGTAAGGACGTCCTTAAAAGGAGCCTTTTCAATCTCACTTGACTGACTTTTCTTGCACGCTTCTTTGTGTATTGCATTTATTATTGTTTTAAGTTATATGTTTTTAACACTTTTTATGTTTGCATGTCTTAGCTGAGCCACTGTGCAGTGGTAAATGTGACCGCGTTTGTGTGCAGGGACCGGACCGGCTTGGTACCGGAGTGCCGGGGAGGGTCGAGAAGGAGCCTGCATTTTCGATCGCATGCTCGTTATGTGGTGTTTTCTCTTCTTATACCTTTTTTGGTGCTTTCGGCTGGTTCGGTTCCTGCACATAGGCGTGGCCCGTTTCTCAGCCCAGCTGAGAAGTGTACCTTCTGAGCTAGAAGGATAAACTCTATTATTATGTAAGATTCTCATCACTCCCTCGTAAAAAGAAAAAAGAAAAAAAGCCTTTGTCGGCGGGATTCACTTGTTTTAGGAGGCAAAACATTCCGACAATGCTGTCTCCCGCTAACCCCGACAGTTGTATCTCTGGCCAGCCGACTATTTAAAAATCCATACAACCATGGAGGCTATACAAGTACTGTGTTTCCACGCAGAGTTTATCCTGAGTTTACTCAGATTAAGCGCCCATGGAAACGGGGATTGAGTAAAGTCTCGTTAAATCCAAGTAAACTCAACGAAGCCAGTCCGATTAAGCCGGGTTTTGCATATGTGTGTGTTTCACTATCCTTTACTGCACATATACCAACGGCGAGGCAATGTAAAATTAATTATCTGTCACTTTAACCCAGAACCGTCATGGAAACAGCATCGAGTGATCTTGAGAGAAAAAGCTTTCTGTTTGCTTAACGAAAACTCTACCCTGGCTCATGGAAACACAGTAAAGGGGACAAAACTCCGTGTTGTCAATTTTCGTTTGATTATTGGTGGCGCTGCAGTCAAATGTACCCCAAAAAACATGGCCGATTGTATTTATCCGGTTCATGGTAAAGTTCGTTTATTACTAATATATTTTACGTTTAGCAGCTTACAGCTGTTTACCAGCTTCTAAATTCGATTTTATATCAATGCGATTATTCGTAATTAATCAATTTTTGATGTTTCCAATGAATTTTTATCAAATTCATGTGGGGTACATCGGACAAAGGTGACATCTGTGGCCAAAAATGAACTAGAAGTTTAGTTTCTTCTACCCATCCATTTCCTGTCATTTTCCCCATAAGAGTTTTGTCTCCTTGTATATTCTCCATGCATACAACAACCAAGACTTCAAGCGCGGGGTTCACCGCTTCCTCCTGTCGTACGTCGCGGTTCTAAGGCTGGCCGCACACATACGGTCTCCGTGTTCGGTTTCCGTACTCAAAAACCCGAATGCAGGCATTTCATACAAATAACTCTACACAGCGCACACGTGTTTAAATTTTCCGTTCGGAAACCATTCCTGATATTCGGTTCGAAAGCCAAAACGTGCGTTCAGGATGCCAAAAACCGAACGTCTGCGCTAGGCTCACGGAATTCCGAGTCGGAATTCCGTATTCGGAAACCGTATATGTGCGGCCAGCCTAAGACAGAGGCAGGTATGAGTGCCTGGCGGAAGCCCCAGAATTAGCAGAAAGTCGGATTGGGACTGTCGTTCAAGCAGAAGTGTATGATATACCGATATGCACCTAAAAAACCTTGAGGAAGGCCTACGTTAACAAATGGGCTTGTATGTTTTCTAACAACCAAGCGGCAATCACTTTCGGCTCAACAATAATGCCACAGACAACTGGTGGTAAAGCTGTTGAAGAACTACTTGTCAAGGTTGTCGGTATGGCCGAGCAAGAAATTGGTAGCACCAGTTCCCATATCTTTCGGGGGTACAGTCTCGTGCCGGGTCGATCTGGTTTGCTGCGTAAACGGCAGCGGTGACAGGACTTTCAAGGGGAGCAGGAACCCCAGAAAAAGAAAAAGGAGGAGCCGTAAGGATTCTCCACACGGGATAAGTTGACCGGAATCGGAATTGCGCTGGTTCTGGGCCACTTCCCCGAAGACAAATTTACGGTTGTTCAATTCTCCTAAATTTTTGACTCCTTCCTAACTGGTAGACTTCTTCGTCTTGAACGCGATTTTTCACCTAAATTTTTGGAAGTCAAGCTGACGTGTGGACCCATTAAGATTAAGGAAAAGGACCTTCCCAAATTCAAGAGGATCAGCTTCCGGGTACTTATCGATGTTAAGGAACCGGAACTGGGCCCTTATTCTTTTCTTATGGGGCCTATATTGTCATATTTTTTTAACAAAACTGACGAAACCGTATTCTCTATTACAAGGCTACCGAAAAAGGGTCAAACTCTTGCCTTAATCATGGATGAGAGGTCGCTGACGCAGCAGAAATAGCAGGGCATGTCTCTGTTCTACACGTTCGCCCTGGTCAGGGCTAAGGAAATGAAAAGGGAGACTCCTACTGGCTCACAGCAGCAAAAATTACATATAACATAGACTTCTCCTAAAGTACCGCGGCGTGGATTAGTTTGGTAAACGTGGAGCTGCAAAGCAGGGTGTGGGCGCCGGAATCTGGAGTGAAAGCCTCAGATTCAGTAGAACGATAAGCCTAGGCACCCAGCAACTGTTTTTCAAGCAGAGGTGTACGCTATTCTGGCATCCACTCATGATAAAGTAAGAAGGGCCTACAAGAACGAACAGATCTTTGTCTTCTCTGATAGTCAGGAGGCAATCAGGGCGATAAGGTCCCGTAGAACCGTGTCCAAATTGGTTTGGGACTGCCAACGTGCCTTTGATGAGCTAAGAGCTCTTAATCAAGGGTAACTTTGGGTGTGCTTCAAGTTTGTGATGTTGACAATTAACCACAGATGAAGTGATTGCAATAATTGATGAAACTTGAAATACACCCTTTGTTTGGATCCCTGGTTACCGGGGCTTTACAGGCAATGAAAAGGCAGACGCCCTGGCTAGACATTGCTCTGAGATTGTCTTCATCGGTCCGTAACCGGCTATTGGAGCAACCACCAGCTTGCTGAAGAAGACTTTTGCCGATCGGACATTGATGAAACATACCGAACGCTGGAGTAGCCAACTTTAAGCGGTTTCTTCCTATGTCGGCCTAACGCGGCCAAGGAATTGTTGGGGCGCAGGATAATCGATGTCAGGACACTTGTTGGCTTGGACACTGCGCCCGAATTATCACTTATGGAGAATAGAAAACGCGGAGGGCCCAAGCTGCACGACCAGGGCTGCGACACCGAGGAGCAGGGTCTCGTTGTTCGACGAGGCCCTGCTCGAACATTCAAGCCTAAGTGACAAGCCAGTATGCAGACTGCTGAACCTGTTCAAGCGGTCTGAACTACAAATATAAGGTATGGGAGTGTAGTACAATAGGCCAAGCGAATGGTCGCGGTACCTTTGGACCTAGTATCTCACCAAAAGCAGAAAAAAGAAAGAATGGGAATCGTCCTCATCTAACATTGGGTGCGGTCAAAAAGTCAGCTAAATGCGCATTCTGTGCATTTAGTCGTTCACTGAACAAAACCACTGTAAACCACATATAACCATCTTGATTAAAGAAATACATTTATACCAGTAGTTGGAAGCGTGACATACGTGTACTGTATGTAGTGTTCTCTCGATAATTCGACCAAGCTAGCAGAGCCAGCCTATGTGACTGGCGTCCTAGAACTGCCTTATTTTATGAGCATGAAGGAAAAGTATTTATTAATTTTATTTCTTTTGGGAAAAGGTTATTTTAAGAGAAACAAAACAATTTAATATTAAAATGAACTCTGTATTAAAACTTATATATTTCGAATATGAAGAAGGTGCACACGATCTACACTGTTTGATAATCTACTAGAGACTAACTCAAAACTATTCACAAGGATATATTCTACCTAACTATTCTCTTTAGAATATTACATGTGGCCTGCAGATGTTTTAAAGCATTTCAAAGAATCCTTAGTCCTTTATTTTATTACTTATGAACCCTTTATCCTTTATTTTATGGTTCTAAGGAAAAACTGAGTTTGTAATTTCCCAGCCTTGTTTTATTGGACTTGTAGTTCCGCTTAGGTGAAGCGGCATACATCAAACATCTTCAGCCATAAATAATACCCTCAATATATATTTATTTTTGTACTTAGTATTTCAACAATTTCAAATAAACACAGCGATTCCCGCAAGCAAGTTCACTGCTATTATCGCTCGGAGTGAGCGTCAGGGAATATGCCACAATATAGAACTCTTACGGTTATTTATAGTTATAGTCCAGTCAAATTAGGGTTTCACCTCGGAATGAGAGGTAATAAGCTGAAATTTTGTATGAACCTTTGTTTTGGCATTCTAAACTATATGTATGTCAAAAGTCTCATAAAATCTCGTGTCCGCGTCTTGAGATATTAGAGGTCAAAGGTCACCAAAATCAGTTTTTCGGAAATATCTCGTAAATTATCGGCTTTACGTAAATTTTGGTTAAGTAAAGTTTGTTCATTAGATAAATCTGCATAAAAGTGTCCTATACCGAATTTACGTAGAACCTATAGTTTTCGAGATAAAGGGCTGAGAAGTCTTGGTATCGTGCTGCATTCGTTTCCGCACCACCTCTGAGGTAGAATGCAAGGGGCGTTTTTTACATGGTGTTCCCGTAGGCATATTCCATGGGTTACAAGTTATGATAAAAATTTTTGATTATCTCTCTATCTCTTCTATTTTCACTTCTTCCATATTGTCATCTTCATCTACAATTATCTCAGAAGAAAATAACGAAATGTGGTCGGCGTCATCATCGTTGAACTTATATTCAACGGTTGTATCCTCGGACATACTATTGAAACACGACGGGCCCCGACAAGAGCCATACGCTACGGAACAAGGCAATCTTACTTTTTTGCATTCACTTAATACATGTACCTCTGCTCTGACAACTGCCAACTGGAGATTTTCGACCGGGATTCTCTTTATTTTGGAGTCACAAATAATTTCTCAAAAGTCCATAAAGCCAACTGACCGGCTACTCAAGTTTCGGAGGTTCAAAGGCACATGCATCAAGTGAATGCAGAAAAGTAGGATTGCCATGTTTCGTAGCGTATGGCTCTTGTCGAGGCCAGTTGTGCCTCAATTCGATGTCCTAGGATACAACCATTGAACCTGAGTTGAATGATTATAACGCCGACCACATTTCGTTATATTCCTCTGAGATGAGTGCTGATGAAGATGACAATACGCAAGAAGTGGAAATAGAAGAGATAGAGAGAGGGCGTTTTCAATAATGCAGGTTGCGTGCGCAAATGACTTATTCAGCAACACACTTCCATTGCTGAATAAGTCAGTTGCGCACGCAACCTGCGTTATTGAAAACGCCCAGACAAAAAAAGCTTCTCGATTTTCTCTAAGTTTTATATTTGGCATTTCGACCAAATCGACAGATAAGCGCTGCCACACAAAACCATCAAATTTTGTGATATTACTCCAATTGTTGCAAACCACGTATATATAATTAAAATAGAAATTGTTAAAAGTTTATTTCATGCATAAATTGAGGGGCATTTTCAGTAATGCAGGTTGCGTGCGCAACTGACTTATTCAGCAATGGAAGTGTGTTGCTGAATAAGTCAGTTGCGCACGCAACCTGCATTACTGAAAATGCCCGAGCTTTTTAATAAACGTCAAACGTCTTAACGGCACGTAAAGAGACGATAACGTTGTCGATATCGTGCTGCCAAATGCCAATTTTTATTTATCGACAGAAGTCGATATCGACTCGAGAACCAAGTACAGCCCCTGGTAAAATTCTGCAAGGGACTTTCAAACTTGGAGCAATGCCCTAGAGGAGACCAGGTCTCGATTTTTTTAATTAAAGCCTCAAAGGTTACCGTTTAAATATTCAGGAATGTTACAGTAAAGCAATTAAAGTGACAAACTAATAAATATAAAAACCTATTAGCAATAAAAACAATAAAAAATTGTGCAAAAATGATTTTATTTTTTAACAGCTTCTCCCAAACTCAATGCTGAAGTTTCTTTGTCATCATTGTCGATCAATACGTTCAATATCTTAAATACATGATCTACCGATTTTCTCCAGTCTCATTTATTTCGATCAAAATCAATTTTGTAATTTTAAAAGAACCTGTGTTGATCGGTCTCGAGCTTGATTTCATAGCTACTTCTAAAAAACCTAAACAATTAAGTTAAGTGTTTCCATGCGCGTTATACTTCCATGCTTGGTTTGACGAAAGGCGAAGAAACTGCACAAAACCATAATGGTAATCACGAGAAAAGTTGTATATATCAGCCTCTTTCAGTTAAGCACAATAATTTATTTTCTTTTTTTACTAATGTTCATCGATCTTTGACCAATTCTCTGTGGAAGAAATCGTGACGGTAGATACCTAAATTTGATTTGATTTAATAAAATAATAATAATAATAAAAAACTCAGCTCTTATAAATACAATTTAATCAATTCATCACTGACAGCCGATGGTGTTAAGATACCTAAATCAGTAAATATTAAGGTTATATATGCTGGAGGTGTATAGTCAACCATTGGATGGACTTTGGACACATCGTCTTTCTCCCCTTTATTTGGATACTAAAGAAAATATTATTATTAAAATATATTATTGAAAGGAGGAAATTTATTGTTTACTTTATAATCCTTAGGCAAGTCTCGTTGATTAAGAGGATATAATCTAGTGAACTTAAAACTTTCAGCTAAAACGTAAAAAGGTTTCTTCATTTCTCTGGCACAAAGACCCATTGTGAAGCTGCCAATTCTATTAATAATTCCTCCACTTTCGACAACACCCTCGGCCCCTACCAGTACGATATTGACATTCTCCATAACATATCCAATTGCTGAATCCAGAATCAATGTGCAATCAATTCCGGCATTCTCTAGATCTTTGCACATTTGGCTTCTACAAAAAAAATTCTAAATAAAAAAGAAAGATTCAAGTCCTGTGAACAAACCCTGCACAGTCTGGTCCACCTTGCGTTACATAGACATGAAATTGCTTGTTAGTCTTAGCGGCATGTATTAACGCCTGCAGAACAACTCTTGATCTAGAATGGGTAAGGATGCGGCAACCGTCTGTAACAAACTGTGCCGATTGTCGAGCGATTATATTCCTAGATTCAAGTAGCTTCGCTAAAAATAATTCCCCACGATGTAACATAATTTGTTTGCATTCCTCCATTGGTTTATCATCGAATTTTGCTAGTGTTATAAATCTAGAAAATAGCTCACAGCCGGACACAACAGCTGTAATGGCTTGATCTGTGCCACGCATTGCCTTTACTGCTTCTTGCATTTTCCAGTGTAAAATGTGGATAGTGTCAACTATAATATATGAAATTATTTAGAAGAAGGAGTATTAAACATTTTTTTTTGTACATTTTGTCTTTTCCAGGACCATGAGGAGAGTTTTTATAGCTGCTATCCCTGATGACATGTCCTTGTCATTTTGCAGTAGCTGTTTGAAGTACTTAACAACTTCTGGATTAGATAATTTTTGTTAAATGTATTATTGTTTTTAGTTTAGAATATATTACCACAATCTTCTGGTTTTATTTCAGGCATTTTATCGTTTTTTTTAATGATTTTTATTTGCTTCTTTCCGTTTATGTACTATTTCATCACGCCACAAACTGTCAAAAATCAGCTGTTCAACAGCATAAAAATGTTTCGTGCCAGATACGCGATTACATATACCCCGTTTATGACTAGGTTCAACCCAGGTTCAACCTAGATTGAAACCAGTCATAAACAGTGGTCGAGTTGAAACTGGGTCCACTCGACCCAACTCAGCTCTCCTACCCGGGTCTAGTTGATATTTCGCCTCATAAACGCGTGTTGAGTTGAAATTGGGTTGAAGTGACATTTGTTTTGTTTGTTTACCAAAAGTAAAAGCCGTAGGATAAAAATTTTTCTAGACATTATTCATAGGAAATTGTCCAAGCTTTCCAATTTTGCAAAAAAAATATCAGTTAACTACGTATTTTTTGGAGAAAAAGGTGGTTTTAGTTGAAATTTTAATAAAAAAAACCAAAGTTTTGACTTTGACGACTCATTGCGCTGGAAGTTGATAGGGTACAACCTTGATTTTGACGGTTATTTCAACCCAAAGTGAATTCAACTCGAGATCATATACGGTGGTCGAAATTTCAACTCAACTTTTCAACCTAATCATAAACGGGGTAATATAGCTTCTTCCAAAGGTTACAAAGAGGTTGTTGAAGTTTTATTACAATTACTATATATACCTGGCGAGTTCAATAGTTTAGTTGAGGTTGAGCTGATCTTTTGACTCGCGTATATGAGCAACAAGATGAAGAGTCGAGTCGAAATAGAATTGAACTGACAGCATTATGGTGTAACCACAATTGGGGCGACCGGCGAAACTATCGTCGCAGCTATTGTCAAACACATTTATAATACACACGATTCTTATGGAGTTGCCCAAAATTGTACCACGGCGACGAGCACGACCACTACATTAAATTTCTAATTCGTAGCCATCTTCTGTCAAAAGCTGTTTTGTGATTTTTGTTTTTCGACATCGAACTATAGGGTGCCTTCCATTTAGACACCGAGAGACACAGTGTTAAGGCGGGAGTACAATGATTCCGCTCCGAACCGCACCATAAGCGTACCGTCCCGTGGAGTTGGATAACTGGCTACAATACAACCTATTCATTCAGTTTTTGACAACTATCAAGTTTAAAAGAAATGAGTGCAGAAATGTTGTGTTCAAATAGAATTAATTTGTTTTATCAAAAATTTCCGGATATTTTTTTACTAATTCAATTAATTTTTCGTCGTTCACATTTATGTTTTAAATTACCGACCACCAAATGAGGTTATGTCTTCCGACCTTTTCGTAAAAAGATGGAATTTGCTCATCTTTTCCATTCCGCACCGTTCCGAACCGTCCATTGTAGTCACCCTTCCGTTTCCACGAACATTTCCAATGAAAATTCCTACAATCCGACTTTTGACATTTATACGAAACGGTACGGAGCGGAATCATTGTACTCCAGCCTTTAAGGCCCAATCATATAGCAGAAACGAAAACGAACCGAAACGAAAACGAAATGAACTTGAAAATGATAGCGATTATATAGGTGCCTGAGCGAATAGGTTTTTGACATTTGTTGACAAGTTCTGCATTGAGTAGAAGAATTTTTTATTTTCGATAAATACATCTATTAAGGCCCAATTATATAGCAGAAACGAAAACGAACCGAAACGAAAAGAATGAAATAAATCGTATGAAAATGTATGAACGCGGTTATATAAAGGAACAGAACCGAATCAGAACGAACGATATAAATTTATTTCATTTCGGTATTCGTTTCAGCTATTCAGCCCGTTACTTTGACAGTTCGATAGACAGTTTGTTTTCCAATTTAAAGTAGTTGAAAGAGCGAAAAAGAAGTTATTTTAAAAGAATTCAGTGAATACAAGGTGAAAAAATTTAAATTTTGATTTCTCTTGTGATTTGTCGACATCCGCCATAAATTATATAAATTCTATAATAGATGTATTTATCGAAAATAAAAAATTCTTCTACTCAATGCAGAACTTGTCAACAAATGTCAAAAACCTATTCGCTCAGGCACCTATATAATCGCTATCATTTTCAAGTTCATTTCGTTTTCGTTTCGGTTCGTTTTCGTTTCTGCTATATGATTGGGCCTTTATAGAATTTATATAATTTATGGCGGATGTCGACAAATCACAAGAGAAATCAAAATTTAAATTTTTTCACCTTGTATTCACTGAATTCTTTTAAAATAACTTCTTTTTCGCTCTTTCAACTACTTTAAATTGGAAAACAAACTGTCTATCGAACTGTCAAAGTAACGGGCTGAATAGCTGAAACGAATACCGAAATGAAATAAATTTAAGGCCCAATCATATAGCAGAAACGAAAACGAAAACGAAATGAACTTGAAAATGATAGCGATTATATAGGTGCCTGAGCGAATAGGTTTTTGACATTTGTTGACAAGTTCTGCATTGAGTAGAAGAATTTTTTATTTTCGATAAATACATCTATTATAGAATTTATATAATTTATGGCGGATGTCGACAAATCACAAGAGAAACAAAATTTAAATTTTTTCACCTTGTATTCACTGAATTCTTTTAAAATAACTTCTTTTTCGCTCTTTCAACTACTTTAAATTGGAAAACAAACTGTCTATCGAACTGTCAAAGTAACGGGCTGAATAGCTGAAACGAATACCGAAATGAAATAAATTTATATCGTTCGTTCTGATTCGGTTCTGTTCCTTTATATAACCGCGTTCATACATTTTCATACGATTTATTTCATTCTTTTCGTTTCGGTTCGTTTTCGTTTCTGCTATATAATTGGGCCTTTATATCGTTCGTTCTGATTCGGTTCTGTTCCTTTATATAACCGCGTTCATACATTTTCATACGATTTATTTCATTCTTTTCGTTTCGGTTCGTTTTCGTTTCTGCTATATAATTGGGCCTTTACACTGTGTTCGACACAGAAGTGTTCCATCAACAACACAGCTAGACACAGCCGGGCACAACTAAGCCAATACTGGGTGCCTTGCATTTAGACACAGAAAGACACAGTTGTGTCTAACAGGGTGTTCCATCACCGTCGTGTTTAAATATATTTCACCCGGCTGTATGGAAAGCACCCACTACCAACCCTTGCCAACTGAAATGTGATCGTTAATTTATAATTACTACAATATTGTTTCATTTTTAAGATTCCCAGCATTTATAAGATGTCGGGTAATTAATTTAAAGTAATTATCAACATAAAATTTACGATTTACTTGTCAAACAAAAATAAAAACGAGGAAAGTGCGCCGCGGCGGATTTTTCATGAACTTATGTGTTCCATTTGGGCTTACACAGAACGACACAGAGCGACGCAACTGTGTCGGACACAATTGTCTTTCTGTGTCTAAATGGAAGGCACCCATAGTACATTATTATGAGCAGTTTATATAGCGGCTTATAAATACATGTGTACATATATGCTGAAATGAAATCATTTTTATTGCTTTTTTTAGCCGCGAAATGTAAAAAACGATGGAAAATTTTAGTGATTGTAGCTAGCGACATCGTTCTAATTGTGTTTACTCGACTACTTTCGCCGCGATAACCCCCGTCGCCGTGGTCGTCGCCGTAGTTGTCGTCCCAATTGTGGTTATAGCATTAATCTATCAGCTGTGACATAAAAAAATGTTATAAAATTCAACATTGTTTTTGTTTCGTCGTACCGCCAAACATTTCTCATAAACTCATAAAAAACACAACAAAAACCCGTTAAAAGACACAACACAGACTCTGTCAACCAAATTTAACCACTGAACTACTGAACTCGCGTCTATATGCACAAAATGAACTCGATTCAGGTAGCAGAGCTGAATCAAGTTCACTCGACCCTATCTCAACTCGACTTGCGTCTACATGCAGTTGAGGTCGGGTTCAACCTGGGTTCAACTCATCATGTATACGTAGTAAATATGTAAGTCGTGATCACTGACATATAATAATGGACTGCTCATCAGACATTATTCCACTGACATATAATAATGGACTGCTCATCAGACATTATTCCCATATAAACTCATGGCACCAAAAAGTATAGAAAAGTATAGTCCTCTCGCTCATCCATAAGCCCCTTTTGTCACTGAACTCAAATTTTGTTAAATTTCGTGTTAAGAGTTCAGTGCATTCACTGGCAGAAATAAAATCAGATGGTGCCAAAATTGAAAACATAAAATTTGACATTCAAAAACTGCACACTTTTCCATTTTCTTAAATATTTTTACTCTTGACATTTAATAAACCACAAAATACGATAACTTTTTTATCTTTGCAGTAAAATAAGAACGGCAAATAAAATTCTGGAATGATTTTAAGCGAAATTTAAAATAAAACCGCCACAACGGTTGCACGATATTAAAGTTGCCATACCTGATTTCATTTTTTCCTTTGAACTGTCAGAATATTTACAAAAATTAGATGGGTATAGTGATTTTTTTATTTCTGTCTCTTTTCGCCATAAGACCCGGAATCACTGACATTTATATGAAACAGAGGTAGAGAACTCGCATGGTTTAACATAAATATTTGTAATTAATGAAAAAAGGCATTTTAAAAGGGAAATAACATCAAAATTGCATTTGTTATTTTTTTTAACAAAAATTTATATCGTTTCTATCGTCCAAAATCGAATATAAAAATGTTTAATTTACAAAAGTGTTTACATGTGAGTGAAAAAAGGTTTGTCAGCTATGGAACGAATTGGTGCCGGGATAATTTCCTGATGAGCAGTCCATTCCTTAGAATATAGAACTACAGGAAGGGCCCTCGCCGAATTTTAGCGTAGTGAAATTCTTTTTGTGTGAGTGCTCACTTTTTGGTAGTTGTTTGTCCACTACTTTGTTAGTTAATGTAAACAAAGAAATCCAGCACACAAAATTTATAATATTTAGAGTATTTAGCACAGTGATTTACATAATTATTAATGAAAATATGTAATATATGTGTTTAGGAAGTGTTTTAATTAGCACACTTCCCCAAAAAAGTATTTTCCTCGCGGAAATTTCGTCTTGTTCCTACACTCACAAACTGCACACTTCATTGTTCTTTTTTTCACTGAAAATTCACTCGCAACAACTCCAATTACACTAAAAACAAATTCTTCAAACTTTCTTTCTTTTTTTATATTAGTTTTTAAAAAAACTGTAAGTAAATTTTATAGAAAAACTCGTTTCAAAGAAAGTGCGCTCGAACGCGGAAAAATTTGACAGTCAACTAACAATCAGCTGATCCCCTTGAATTTTGCGTGACATTAGTTATGCCCTAAACCAAGCCCTCGTAAGTACAGGCCTGGAAGCAGACTTTTTGGTTGTGTCTGTGCGCGGCCAAAATCGTCTGACAGTTGTGGAATTAACATGGCCGAAGCCGTACGAAGCAATTTTTTAACTTTGGTTTTGGAATAAAAAGTGGTAAAATATTGTATTTTGTCACTTTTTAGTGCACACGGATTATCAGTGATAAGTTATTTAGTGATCTGAGTCCATAAATTAAAAAAAAATTAGTGGTTAAGTGTATTTTAAGAGTGTTAATTGATTAGGTGACCATTTTTGTTTACAATCGCGGTGGTTTTTTTTGTTAATTTAGGGAAAAAGTGTTGAATTTGTGTAGTAATGGAATTAAAAGTGAATTTAAAGTAGTTAAAAATTATTCTAGAAGAGTTATTAAAACCATAAGTGCAAGTACTACCACACAACATGAATAACAATAACTTTTTCACTTTTCCTTCACATTTTTCTGCACTTATGTTTTTAATAACTATCCTATAATAATCTTTAATCACTTAAAAAGCACTTTTTATTATGTTACTACACAAGTTCAACATTTTTTCCCTAAATTAACACGAAAAAACCACCGCGAATGTAAACAAAAATGGTCACCTAATCAATTAACACTCTTAAAATACACTTAACCACTCACTTAATTTTAATTTTTTTTATTAAATCACTAAAGCACTAATCACTGATAATCCATGTGCACCAAAAAGTGAAAATATACAATATTTTACCACTTTTTAGTGCAAAAACAATGTTAAAAAATTGCTTCTTATGGCTTCGGCCATGTTAATTCCACAACTGTCAGAAATTTTTGGCCACTTTTCGACAGCTTCGAATATCGTAGAAATTTCGGGCCGAGTGACGTCAGCACTAATGCAGAAACAACAACACAACTCCGATTTTATATCGAAGAGCGTGCCAAGTGACGTCAGCACTCAAATGACATTTCTCCATTACATTACCTTGTTTCTGTATACCGTGTAAATTAAACAAATTTCTTCCGCATGTCAGCCATGTAAAAACGCGAATACGAGATACAAAAATAGAATTAAATCTAATTTTGTATTTGATATAAAATATTTCTTGTCTCTTGTACGCGAATTGTGAGCGATTGCACTTACGTTCATGTGTTTTAAAAATTTTGACATCTCTTGTATCATGTATTTTGTCTCCCGTATGTGCATTGTGTTTAGGAGGGCATTATTCGTACATCCACAAACTGCACACTTCATTGTTCTTATTTCACTTAAAATTCACTCGTAACAACTTTAATTGCACTGAAAACAAATTCTTTGCACTTTCTTTCTTCTTTTAATTTAGTTTTGAAAAAAACTGTAAGTAAATTTGATAAAAAACACTCGTTTCAAAGAAAATGCACTACCTGAACACGGGAAAACAATTTATAGTTTGACAGTTGACTGATACCGGATTTCACTACGCTCACGTACAGGGATTTTACACGCGGGGGCCTTTCCTGTAGTTCTAATTCTAAGTTCGTGGTCGTGCTCGTGATGAATTAAGTGGGTGCGGTCAAAAAATCAGCTGAATGCGCATGGTGCAACCAGTGCAACTTACAACATTGAGAATAAAGAAGGCAAAACACCTATTAATCTTTCCAAAGATCAGAAAATTGCTAACTTCCTGAAATTAGTTGAAGAATTGTTTGAAGATACAAAAAAAGGTAATATTGAAATTATCAACAAGTTAAGGTTAGTAAAGTAAGATGAATTTTTAGCTGTAACGAGCGCCCGTAATAATCAAGGTGATACATTATTGCAAGTTGCTATAGCTAATGGACATAAGAATGTTGCGAGTAAATTGTTAGAAATGCTAAAAAAGCCTGATCAAAATTTACAAGACGTCAATATAGAAAGTGGAGTTAAAAGTTTGAAACTTTGAATAATACTATTGAAATATTTATATATAACCGAACTTAATGTTATGTTAGTTAAATCAGTTACAATATCTGATTTTCAGCAAGCCATAGAGTCAAAATAATCGAAAGCAGATTGTAGAAAAAAGTACAAGTTTATTAGACATTATTGCGTTAACGGAGTGTATGTAAACACCTGAATTTGTTACAGAAACTAAAACATTGCAAGATAGTAAAAATATTTATGTTTAAAATAGTTTGACTTATATTATACACTGTGGATAGTTATATCATCTATTTATAATTATATTAATATAAGGAAAAAGGACGGCAAGCAATTATGCTAGGTTATCAGGATGTAAACTCCAGTTTAATTTCTGCGGTTCGTGAAGGAAGACTAGAAAGAGCAAGGGAGTTAATTAATTCTTTTGGGCTGTCTTACTCACAATCATGGTCAGAAGGATATGTTTTACTTTGTGATGCTCTTAAGAATAAACATGCAGCAGTTGCTAAGCTACTTTTAACAAGCGGTTCTAAAGTTAACAGCAAAAGTAAAAAGCCTTCTAATACTCTTCTTCATTTTGCTGTTATAAATGGTGACATAGAAATTGTTAAGATGATTCTAGACAAAGGTGCTAATATTAATGCTAAAAATCAATATGGTAGAACTCCACTTCACAATGCAATTGAAAATAAGAATATGGAAGTTACTGAATTACTTTTAATGCATAGAGCTTATGTTAATGCCAGTGACAATGATGGTATAAGTCTACTTCATGTTGCAGCTGAGATAGGATGTTTACAAATTGTTGAGCATCTTTTAAAATATGGAGCTTATGTTAATTGTATATGTACTTCAAGATGGAGAGAAGGTTATACACCACTGCACATTGCTGTTGAAAAAGGTAGTAAAGAAGTTGTCACGTTGCTTTTAAGTAGAGGTGCTAATGTTGATGTTAAAGGGGAAGATAATATAACCCCTCTTCACATTGCTGCTAAGAAAGGATATATACATATTGCCGAAGATCTTCTAAAACATGGTGCTTGTACTCATTCTTTCACATTGAAGGAAAGATATACGCCACTGCATTTTGCTTCTGAACTAGGTAATGAAGAAGCTGTGAAATTATTCTTGAATAAAGGTGCTGATATTAATGCTAGCACAAATGGTAATTTAACGCCGCTTCATATTGCTACCAAAACAGGACGTGAAATAGTTGTAAAACTGCTCTTACAACATGGAGCTAAAGTTGACAATCAGGATAAAGATGGCAAAACCACACTACACCTCGCTGTTGAAAAAGGATATTTAACAATTGTTGAGGATGTTTTAAGGTACTGTCCTGATATTAATGATCAAAGTAACAGAAGCTCCCTTAAAATCGCAGTGCACGGCTATGGAGAAGAGTATGAAAAGATTGTTGAGGCTCTTCTAGAATATGGCTTTATTGTTAACCCAGAAGATGCAAATAATCCTAAGTTATTACATGCTGCTGTTGAAAAAGGATATTTGAAAATTATTGAAGATATATTAAAGTATGGTGCTGATGTTAATACGTTATACAATTCAACATATAAAGAAGGTTTTACACCTTTACATAGTGCAGCCAACAACAAACAGGAAGAAGTAGCTAAATTGTTGATAAGCTATGAAGCTGATATAAATGCTCAAGATAAAACCGGAAAAACTCCAATATTTTATGCTATTGAGAAGGCCGATTTAAAAATTACCAAGCTACTTTTAACTAATAGAGCTAATATAAAAGATAGTCCTGATCTATTGAATATTGCTGTTAAGAAGGCATGCATAGAAATCGTTGAAGCTCTTTTGCAACATGATGCTGATATTAACGCTAGTGACAGATATGGAAGAACAGCATTGTATTTTACTGCTAAAGATCCTGATATTAATATTAAGGCAGAAATTGCTCAACTGCTTCTAAGTAAAGGTGCTAATGTAGACGCTCAAACTAAAAATGGTGTAACAACACTTCATGCTGCTATTCAAGAAGGAAATGTAAAAGTTGTTGAAGCTCTTTTGAAATACAATGCAAATGTTAACTCTGGAGTAAAAAGTGGCATTACACCGCTCCATCGTTCTGCTCATAGAGGAAATGAAGAAATTAGCACGATGCTTTTGAATAAAGGAGCTAATGTAAATGCTAAGCAAAAGGATGGAATCACTGCACTGCACATTGCAACTCAAAAGGGTCATAAAGAGGTTGTAAAAGTATTGCTAGAATACGGTGCTAATATTGACTCGAGAAATGAGTATGGCAGAACAGCACTTCACATTGCTTCTGAAGCAGGACACGTAGAAGTTGTTGTCACTCTTCTGGAGTATGGCTCTGATATTAATATTACAAGTAGAAATAATGACACACCTCTTGATTATGCTATATCTGGAATAAGGTCGGTCTATAGTCAACTCAACAACTATAGCTCTGATGAAGATAGTTATTACGATCCTGATCGTGGTTACTTGTCGGGTGAAGTAACTGCTGAAGCTCTTAAACGCCACATAGTTAAAATGAAAACCGCGAATTTATATGTAAGTGAAAATAATTTACTATCAATGAGGAACAATCGTGAAATAAGTGGTTTTCAGTATGAAATAAGTGGTTTTCAGTATGAATGTAAGGAAGAAATAGCAAGCATGAAGAGTGAGAAGATTAATAATCCTAACATTTCATTTTATGATATCTTGACGAAGGGTACAAGCTCATTAGCAATATATATGAGGAATGAAAATATAGTGCAGGTTTTAAAATCAGACGACTATAAAACAAAATTTCCAATATATGCTAGTATGATCGAAAGTCGTTTCAGAAAGGGTATGGAAAGAAAAGAGTTACTTGAACAAGGCAATAAGATTGTCCATTTTCTCTTTAACAATTTTCCTGAGTTACCATATGACTGTACTGAAAAAATATTTAGTTACCTGAGTAACGAAGACTTAAGAATTTTGATGGATGCTTGTAAACCTCTTAGCATCAGTAATCCTAATACTAATTGACGGGCTGAGAATAGAAGATCGGCAATGCAGTGGTAAACGATGCAGCAGCCGAAGGAACTACAAGAGTCAAGAGGATGACGAAATAAGAAGGGAGTCATTTTTGGAAGCCGACATTAGCAGACAACCGCGAAAGAGAAAAGACGCAGCCGCCTGCCGCGTAAATAAATATTGAGAATAGCCGACTGCTGCGTAAATAATATTTTGAATAATAAGTTTTGTTTAGTGCCAGATGTGGCAAAAAGAATAATTAATATTTTTTATAAAAATAAATTTTGTTAACCGTGTCAACAGTGTATTTTGTTTAATTATTATTGTTCAGAGCCACAGAACCATGGAGAATATACAAGGAGGAAAAACTCTTATGGGGAAAATGACAGGAAATGGATGGGTAGAAGAAACTAAACTTCTAGTTCATTTTTGGCCACATATGCCACCTTTGTCCGATGTACCCCACATGAAATTAATAAAAATTCATTGGAAACATCAAAAATTGATTAATTACGAATAATCGCATTGATATAAATTGAATTTAGAAGCTGGTAAACGTAAAATATATTAGTAATAAACGAACTTTGCCATGAACCGGATAAATACAATCGGCCATGTTTTTTGGGGTACATTTGACTACAGCGCCACCAATAATCAAACGAAAATTGACAACACGTAGTTTTGTCTCCTTGTATAGCCTCCATGCACAGAACCTAGAAGAAATCGTCGTGCCGCGACAGCTTTATTCTTTAATTTGCCAGCTTAATTCCGCCATTTTGCCAGGAAGGAATTGTTCTTCATTGGGCATATTCACACGCTGCCATAATTGTGGTGAGTAAAACCGGTTTTATTCAACTCCTAGCAACTCAGACGGTAAATGAGTGTAGTAAATTTGAATCCTATACAGGAACCTTTAAATGTATTGCAGATGAAATTTACTTGTTAGAGAAAAACAGAGCTAAAGAATGCAAGAGATAGAAGTAACTTTTTATATGTGTGCCAGTTTCCACGCATTTGCTTTTGCGTGAAAAATGTTTCGTTAAGTTCTTCCGCTCCATTCTCTCTCTCATCTATAAAACCGGTTTTAGGCGCCATGAATGTGCACTGTGTGAATATGCCCATTGGGCATATTCACACGCTGCCATAATTGTGGTGAGTAAAACCGGTTTTATTAAACTCCTAGCAACTCAGACGGGGCATAAATGAGTGTAGTAAATTTGAATGCTATACAGGAACCTTTAAATGTATTGCAGATGAAATTTACTTGTTAGAGAAAAACAGAGCTAAAGAATGCAAGAGATAGAAGTAACTTTTTATATGTGTGCTAGTTTTCACGCGTTTGGTTTTGCGTGAAAAATGTTTCGTTAAGTTCTTCCGCTCCCTTCCCTCTCTCATCTATGAAACCGGTTTTAGGCGCCATGAATGTGCACTGTGTGAATAGGCCCATTTGCCAGCTTAATTCCGCCATTTTGCCAGGAAGGAATTGTTTTTCATTTGCCAGCTTCATCATTAATAATTCCACCATTTTGCCAAGAACGAATTATTCTTCAATTGCCAGCTTTATTATTATTAATAACTCGGCCATTTTGCCAGGAATTTATTCTTTAATTTGCCAACTTTATTGTTAACAACTCCGCCTTATCCTTTTGTTGCCAGAAAGGAATTTGTTCTTTTGCGAGAAAAAACGAAATTATTCGTCGTTGGAAGCGTCATATTAGCAGCCGATAGAAAAATCATCCAACAGAAGTAGTACGTGCTGAATTTCATCAGAAGCACCCGGTATAAGTACATCACATAGCAGCCAGCATTACTAGCTGTACTCCAGCCATTTCGTCTCAGCATGCCAAGAAGGGAAAAACGTCAGGGAGATCCGCCAGCAAAGGTTAGTAAAAAGTTTGATGAACATGTGCATGAAACCTTCTTTAGTGAATTGAACAATACAGTCATACCCATAAAAAATAATTATAATAGCTAACGAATTGCTAGAAAACATGAAAAGAATGCAGGTTGAAATGATCGACCAAATGAGAGAATTGAAGGCTGACATCCAGGATGTCAGGCAGAATAGTATAAAAATTAAGGACAGCGTGACGACGGAGCCATGTACGCCGAACGCCCCAGGTGTAAACCCTGCTCAAACGTTCGACTTTACTTCCACACCAAATAGGCCAGCGGTGACATTAGCGCCGAATACAATGGAACCAGGTAAAAAATTATATGACACCGCGCTTTGGCGGAAATGTAGAAGAGTGGCCGTTGTTCGTTACAAGAAACAACTAAAGCATACCACTATTCAAATCTAAAAAACTTAATCAGGCTTCAAAAAAGCTTATATGGCGAAGCTAGGGAAAGTGTACAGTATTTATTGATTCATCCACAAAACATAATGAGAGTAATCGAACAGCTGCAATTAAGGTATGGTAGACCAGAAAAACTAATCAGGTTACAGATAGAGAGAGTAAAGGAAATATCGTCAATAGGTGAAAATAAATTAGAATTAATGGTTCCATTAGCTACAAAGGTCACTAATTTAGTGGGCTTTCTGGAGGCATCCAAGGCATGTCAGCACTTAGGGAATCCAGTACTATTGGATGAATTAATAAACAAACTGCCAATGTCAAAACAATTAGAGTGGGCCCAACATGCCACAAAGCTTGAGTCGCATCCCACACTTCAAGATTTTAGCTGTTGGCTGGAAGGTATTTCCAAGCTTATCATAGCGATATCGAATAATTTGCGAAGCCAACGCGGACGGGGAGCCGACAGGCATGGCAACACGATACTACACGCAACAAATGACAGCCAAATAGAACGAATTCAATGTCTAGTCTGCCAAGAAAACCATCGGATGACAGTATGCGTCAAATATATTCAAATGTCAGCCGCAGATAGATGGAAAATAGTTAAATCAAAAAGTTGATGCTTCTCGTGTCTCCGTCCAGGGCAGTGTCAACAACTGCAAAAGAAAGAAAATATGTGGTAAGAATGGTTGTACACGCAAACATCACGTCTTACTGCACGAAGAAATTACCCTCGGCCTGTTCTTAATTTCGGTGCTGCCAAAAACCAGGAACAAAAGGTTCTCTTTCGAGTGCTGCCGGTGAAGATATATGGTCCAAATAAGAGTATAACTACTTATGCACTTGGCTCTTCAGTAACAGTTACGGATGAGAGTCGAGCGGTGAACTTAGAGCTGGGAGGTAACAGAGAGACGTTAAATTTGCAATGGATAAGAGGTGTTATATCCTCCGAACCGTCAAGAGCCGTCAGGATGGAGATATCCGATGTAGCTAAGTCAGCTAAAAGATTTCATTTGCCAAAAGTCTATACAGTCAAGAACCTCGACTTGCCTATTCAGAGTTTTAATAGTAGTTAAGTTGAGCAGCAAGTGCAATTATATGAGAAATATACCGTTCATGAATGTTAAGCCCGAAATATTAATCGGAGTCGATAATTGTCACCTCGGAATACAGATAAATGCAGCTAGAGTGGCAGATTCGGGCGCCGTTACAGTGAAAACCCTATTAGGGTGGGTAGTCTATGGCCCGATCAAACCTAATGCCCAAGGAAACGGACACGTGCTAAACATATCGTTGAACACGCGTGAAGACAATGGATTAACGGAAATGCATAAGGTCGTCGAGGAATATCTGGAAATAGAGGAATTTGGTATGAAAGAAAATAGCGAAGTGCTAGTATCAGAAGATGAAAAGAGGGCCAAAGAGATTATGAAGCAAACAACAAAGGATATAGGTGGACGTTACGAAACGGGTCTACTGTGGAGAGAGAATAAAATAGAACTGCCTGATAGTTTGCCATTAGCTGAGAAACGCCTCGAAAGCTTAGAGAAGAAATTGGCAAGAACAAACGGTTTAGCCAGCCTGTACGGACAAAATATTAAGGAATACGTAAACAAAGGACGTCGATGACTATGTAGCCAGTTTTGAGACGGAAAAAGAAGCCATAAAGATTTGCGCAGAGGTAAAAGACATGCATAAAGCCGGTGGGTTCGATTTCAGGGGGTTCCTTTCGAATTCAATGAATTTAATGACAGAAATGAACAAAGAGCAAAAGAATGACTTCGAGAATGAGAAGAGGATGAACAAAGGTGAACGTGTGTTGGGAATGTTTTGAAAAATTGACAGCGATGTTTTCAGATTTGGTTTTAAGTTTCATCATGCGCCGCCAGAGATACTGACATTTGAAAGAAAGCTTAATAAAAGGGAGTTGCTCAGCATTGTTATGTCAATCTTTGATCCTTTCGGTCTATTGGGTAACATGACTATATATGGGAAACTGATTTTGCAGGAAACCTGGAGAGTTGGACTAGATTGGAACGAGCAGTTGCCAGATAGTATCTACCACAAATGGAAACAGTGGTTCAAGCGGTTGAAGTTAGTTGAAGAGTTGAAGGTACCCAGGTGTTATTCAGATAATTTACCAAACCAAAGAACTTCAATTACATATATTCGTGGATGCGAGCGAAACAGCCTACGCGGCCGTTGCTTACTGGCGTATAGTAGATAACGAAGATCATGCGGAAATAGTATGTGTTGCCTCCAAAACGCGTTGTGCAGCACAGAAACTGTTATCCATTCCAAGACTTGAGTTGCAAGCAGCAGTCCTAGGGGTACGTTTAAAAAACCTGATAGTTAAGAATCATTCAGTTACCGTCGACAGGTGTACGTTCTGAGTGACTCGATGACGGTCATTAGTTGGGTAAGATCAGACCATCGTAAATATAAGCCTTTCGTCGCCCACAGAATAGCCGAAATTTTGGAAAACAGCTCGGTAAAGGATTGGAAGTGGCTACCGTCCAAGGATAACGTAGCCGACGAAGCAACCAGGATGAAGTATCCGGTAGAGTATAACCCTGATGGTAGATGGATACGAGGTCCGGAATTCCTAAAACATCAAACTTTATGGCCAACACAGAAATACGATCCACAACATTGTGAAGTGGAATTAAGACGAAAATATTGCCAAGTGACGCACACCGTACAGGTCATTGAAAAACGTTGCCAGATGTCTCTAGATTTTCAAAATATGAGCGGCTAAAAATAAAAACTGCATGGATGTTCAGATTCATAAATAATTGCAGAATCAAGGAAAATGACGGGGAAAAACGAGGGGAACTGAAGGCGAATGATTTGGAATTAGCCGAAGATTATATTTGTGCGAGTGCCCAGAGGTCGTCGTTTACTGAAGATTACGAAACATTGAAAGCGAGCAGAACCGTTGATAAACGAAGCGTCTTGTACACTTTAACGCCCTACATGGACGATAACGGTGTAATACGATTGAATGGAATAGTCGATGCTGCCGCAGCCTTGCCAATATCGGCCAGAAACCCTATAATACTTCCGAAGAACCATACATTAACTTACCTGATAGCCGATTATTATCACAGAAGATTCCATCATCATAATCATAGTTTGATATGCTGCGAGATTAGAACGAAATTGTGGATACCACATTTGAAAAGTTTGGTACGAAAAGTCAGTCAAACCTGTCAATACTGTAAAATAAGAAAGGCTAAGCCGAATCAGCCAATAATGGGGCAATTGCCAGAGGACCGAGTTACGCTATATGTGGCACCATTTACCTATACTGGTTTGGATTATTTTGGACCTGTCAAAGTCAAAGTAGGGCGTAGACAAAAAAAACGTTGGATTGCTTTGTTTACCTGCCTTACCATCCGTGCGGTACATGTGGAAATCGTCACAGATTTGTCGACTGACGCGTGTATAATATGCCTTAGAAACTACATCAATAGGAGAGGGATACCGACGAGAATAAAATCGGATAATGGTACCAACTTTGTGGGTGTGGAAAAAGAACAGCGTCATGTCACGGAGTTTTTTGATAATAGCAAAATCGAACAAGTTTTTTCGTCATATGGCATAGAATGGTTATTCAACTGCCCTGCTAATCCTAGAAGTGGAGGGTGTTGGGAAAGACTGGTTCAATCTGTAAAGGGGGTACTTAAGCACATATTGAAAGAGATCACCCCTCGTCCAGAATCGCTATATAGCTTGCTGGTAGAGGCAGAAAACATAATAAACTCCAGACCATTGACCGATTTGCCTGTCTTGCATGATGAAGAAGAGCCGCTAACGCCCAATCATTTCCTTTTGGGGCGGACAAACTCAACCCAAACTCCCTTGCCATTTGAGAAAAAGTTATTGTGCATGAGGAAACAATGGCGTATAGCACAACAGTTGTAGAATCATTTCTGCAGGAGATGGGTACTTGAGTATTTGTCAGAGTTGACACGTCGAACTAAATGGCATGGAGACGATAGGAAAAGAGCCATACAGGAAGGAAGCTTGGTAATAATAATTGACGTTGATAAGCCAAGAAACGAGTGGTGCAGAGGTCGAGTCGTTAAAGTATATACTGGAACAGACGGCGCAGCAAGAATAGCAGATGTTCTGACGCTAGGGGAGCGATCCTGAAGAGACCGACGAACAAATTGGCCGTGTTGACTGTGGAAGGTGAATCTATTATGGGGTCGATTCACGAGGGGGAGGATGTCGAGGTGAGAATAGAAGATCGGCAATGCAGTGGTAAACGATGCAGCAGACGAAGGAACTACAACAGTCAAGAGGATGACGAAATAAGAAGGGAGCCATTTTTGGAAGCCGACATTAAGCTGGAAACAGATTGAACGTTCATAAGCGTTCATCAGCGCTGTGAAATGTCAAAAGACGTTCATAACGTCGGGTGGTAAATACATTGAACGGTCATCAGAATTCGCCAAACCTCAAAATAAGAACATATTGGAAACTTCAAACGTTTATTTTTGTGAAATTTTTCGTTTCTTACTGCATTGAAGTTCCGTGAAATTTATTCTCGTCGAAATTAATTTCATTAAAAGAACCCATTATTTAAAACAACCCAAACTGACAATCACAACCGCCAGAAACGTCTAAAAACGCAGAACTACGTTCATCAGAATAGAAATAGAGCCTATTCTAGCGCTGATGAACGCTGATAACCGTGCAATCTGTTCACTGCAATTAGGTTGTGTGTATTCATTTTCTTTTAGACATTTCTCAGCGCTGATGAACGCTTATGAACGTTCAATCTGTTTCCAGCTTTACCGCGAAAGAGAAAAGACGCAGCCGCCTGCTGCGTAAATAAATATTATATTGAGAATAGCCGCCTGCCGCGTAAATAAAATTTTAAATAATAAGTTTTGTTTAGTGCCAGATGTGGCAAAAAGACTAAAGAATAAATAAAACAGGTCAACAAAAATAAATTTTTTTTTTGAGTTTCTATTTTAATGATGATTTTCTAAGTCTTTATACCAAAAAATAACTAAAACCATCGTTGACTCTTGAAAAACTTTGCTTTTGTACCGTTAACAATGATCAATACATATTTAAGCTTTTGTATGAGCAGAGCAAATAACTAAGTATTGTTAAGCTCCTTATATGAGGGAGGACGATTCGAGACTCTACAACGACGAGATCTACAAGTGCTGTTAGTGTAGCTATGTCAGTTCTGGCACAGTAAAGGCATCGGTTTTAGTCTCGGGTGTGGATGTGGGCTTAGCTTGGGTTTTGGTTTATTCTTGGCTTGAAGCTTGGTCAACAACCTTTGTGGTGAGTTTTGGGTGGACTTAAAAGCTTTCGTTGAGCTTTAATATTCTAGAGATATCGCCACTAGCTTTGATATTCTGGACTACAAGCGATAATGTCACTGCGTCAGAACCGGCATAGCTATACAACTCAAAGCAATTCGTTAAAGCTTTCCGTCAACATTCTGTAGCTTTTCAATATTATTTAAAGAATTTCTATCCTCATTTATCGAAGCCAAAGTAAAAGCTGGTATGTATTTTAGTCGGACCACAAATAAAGAAAATAAAGGCCAGCAGTGAATGTTGGCAGCTACTCAAGACTCACGAAAGTCAAGCATGGGACAGCCTCAAAGCAGTGGTTCATGTTTTTCTCGAAAACAATAGAGCTGACAATTATAAACAGCTTATTTCAATTACAAAACTTTAAACACATGTTGCAGAATGTCCCTTAAAGAAAACATTGGTGGTTGTTCGCAAGGACAAGGTGAACATTTTCATCACGACTTTCATTCTGTCATCTACAAAAGCAAACTTTTTCAGGTAAAGCTATTTTTTCTTTAATTAGTAATGTGTGAGAAATACAAATCAGATACGCAGAACTCAGACTCAAAATTTGTGTTGACCGGTGTAATATATATGTTTTATAAAAATAAATTTTGTTAACCGTGTAAACAGTGTATTTTGTTTAATTATTATTGTTCAGAGCCACAGAACCTAGAAGAAATCGTCGTGCCGCGACACTAATATTAACCCTTAAGTAGTGACCAGGGTCTGACAGACCGCTCAAAATTTTTAAATTAAATTTTTTTGTAGTAAAATTTATTTTAATGTCTCGAATCTTCTAGTACCTTCTAATTTAAGTGTATAGTTTAATATAATACAAGTAGAAAAGCTCCACCCTCCCCCCTGCCACGAGATAATGACACGCCGCGGTCTTCTATACCGAGCGTTACCTTTTTTCTATGTGTTCAACTAAACGCATCTCGAATGTTATATACAGTGAGTTATGTTATTGATATTTTAATAGGAATTTTTCAAATTGAATGATTTTTATTTCATTTTTATAACACTACAAATACATACATATATTATAAATAAATTACACGCGTTCATTTATTCAAAGCCCGTGGCGTGTGAGTCGGAAAAAAACCCGAAAATGGTAAATATTTTGAGCCGGAAGAAGAATACCTTCCCCGGTTTTCGAGGATGCTGAACACGATCGCGTTGTTAGAATTTCTCTTGAGCGTTGCGCAACCCCCCAAAACGGCCAAAAACCACCCCCAAGAGGGTTTAAACGCGCTTTACACGGTTTCCCTGTAAAAAAAACACTTTCCCCCCGTTTTCGATGATGCTGAGCACGGCGGGGGTGGGGGGCCTTTTTGGGCGGTTAAGTAGCCCCAAAGAGAAATTTTACCAATGCCGTCGTGTTCAGCATACTCGAAAACGGGGGGGGGAGACACTCTTGTTCCGGCTCAAAATATTTACATGGTCGTCGGACTCACACACGCCACTATATCTTCGTTATTGCAAACCAAATTTTGAAGTTGAAAAATAAGTACCGATTAGGTCCAATTAATAAAATTTTTGAATTTTTTGTTCAATTATAGCGGCTAGTATTTGAATCAAACGAAAAAAAAAATAAAAAAATTGCAATTATTGGAAAATTGGCAAATATTTTCTATTTTTAAACAATTGCAAAACCATCAATGGGAAAATCGTTCAAATACTTGCATTTGTATATTTATCTTCAATATACCCCTCAAACCCTCAAAAAATCTACTCATATATATAATATATATATTCACTTCAGGGCCATATGCTCATATAAAATGTATATCGGTCCGTCAGACCGCACGTCACTATGTACTAACGTGAGTTTTCACCTGGTCACTACTTAAGTGTTAACGATGTAGTGATAACCTCAAGTGCATCTCAAACAGTACGTTTAAGTTAAGGAAAAATAGCAGAACAAGCTATTTTCAACATTAAGTAATGGCTTTAGTAATTTAAAGATTATTTTAAAGGTTTTATGGGAATATTCAAAAAAGTATACATGTCAAGTTAAGGGAAAATGAGCAAATTTAGTGCACTCAAAGTTGGGGGATATTAAATAAATCATTGGAGGCAAGTTTGGAAAGTAAAATACTTATCAAATGAAGATGAAGAAAATAATCGCAGAAATGGGAGGAGCAGGCGCGCCACGTAGGGGGGGGGGGGGCAACTGGGACGAATTGCCCCGGGCCCCAGGCCAGAGGGGGCCACGAGAATAGATTGAAACTAAAAAAGTGAAAACCCCATATCCCGGCGTACTAATCGCCTAGAGGCCCCGAAACTATCTTGAAACCCAAAAATCAAGACCGCCATATTCCTGCGTTCTACTTGTCAAGCAAGCACCAATCTAGGGCCTGAAACCCAAGCATGCAGCATTCTAAAATATATGTTATGTTTGTATGGATATGGATTCTTCTACTCATACTTAAATAGTAAACACTATTTCTCTTGCTTTAACTTCCGCAGTCGTCGATGACATCGTCATAGTCTATATTTTTTGCCAGGTCTGATTCTATTAGTAATATGCAATGATTTAAACGTGACTGACCCATACATGATTTCAGATAATTTTATATCATTTTTAATTTACTGAAACCGCGTTCGCCAGTTGCAACACCAATAGGTATCACAATAAAAAGACGTAAGCAAATCCATAATTGAGGAAAAACAGATTGAAGACCTTTATCAAAGATTAGATTGGGAGATTTAGCTTGCCCTTAAGCAGTCTCTTTACTACCACTGAAGTAGTATAAGCTCGAATTGAGTATTAAGGAAAAGTCGAAAAGTTCAACTTGTGCAATTGCCTTTTCGTCCTTCCGAACGCGAGTGTCGACAGCGGTTTTACCAAGCGGTCCCCCAATAAGTACCAACCGCGTTCAATATGCTGCTTGACCACCGAATGGATTGAGAACCGGTCTATGTTTGCCGTTTTCTTCGTTCCATACAATTCCTTAAAGGATCAATTGGAGCATATAACCAGCGCTTCGAATTCGCTTCCCTTAGTAGTGCTTCGAATTTTTCCCTCTGGTATAGCTTCTGGATTGATTCTGCCAAAAGAAAGATGAGTACTGAGCCCCAGCGCTAAGCACAAGCGCCTGTTTACATAAGAACTGTTTCATTCAACATTGCACTATGTAACTTTAGACCGGTTCTACACATTCAACTTTGCATTCCATTTTTTGACGTTCAACTTTTTTTCTCTTTAACGCCAATGCAAAGTTTGAAACAGACTAGAGTTGAAAGGAAAATGGAAAGCAGCTCAGAATGGAATGGAAATTTGCGTTCAACTTTTGTATTTTCATTCCATTTTTTTATGAGTGTGCGTATATGTATGAATATGAGTGTACACGAATAGCAGAATGAGATCATTTTTTACCTGAATTCAAAGCCTCCTACATTTAAATTTTCATTTAAATGTAGAAGGCTTTGCCGGAACTTAAAAGTTGAAGGAAAAAAGTTGAATATGTGTAGACACGAGCCAAGAAATATTACAGGATTGAACGTCAAAAAATGGAATGCAAAGTTGAATGTGTAGAACCGGTCTTAGGTTTATCCGCGAATAAAGAACCGACCATTCGGTATCTACATATATTTAATGCCCTGAATGAACTTATTCTTACGTTACTCAAATTTTTTTATAGTCAAAGATTTTTTGGAATTTCAAAATCCTTAAAGGGCCCCAAAATATATTTTAGCCCCGGGCCCCGCAAGGTGATGTGGCCGGCCTGGCGAGGAGTGCAATAACTCTACCTACTACAATTAATCTAGTTTATAGCATTACCCATGGTAATCCAAATAAGATTAAATTGGAACAACTTTTCACATCTAACAAAAGCTCGGACTTTAGATTTAGGATTGAAATTAGTAAGTAGAATGATTATGTAATGCATATACTAGTGAAAGGAGGTACAACATGAGTAATATAATGGGTCCGCCATGTAACGTTTTTTTTTTCAACTAGTGCTTATTTCGTGTATGGCAACACTTACCTCATGTCTGATTTGACAGATAATTAGTTTTATACTTCCGCTGAACGAATATGGTTGTGTATACGCTTGAACAACGCTGGGAAATATTGCGACATTACTTTGAAAATCATGGTAATGTTGCAGAATGTGTGCGAAAATTGCGTACGGATTTTGGAAGAAGAGAAGCACCGTCAGCTCCGTATGTTCGTTACCTTGTGAAAAAAGTGAAAGAAACTGGCATCCTCATCGATAAACCAACGCGTGAAAAGCCAAAAACAGTGCGTACACCCGAGAATATTGCTGCTGTGGCCGAAAGTGTGCGTGAATCGCCATCAACATCAGTTCACCGTCGTTCTCAACAATTGGACATTTCGCAGACATCATTTAGACGAATTTTGCGTAAAGACCTTGGCATTGGCAACATTTGGTTTCAACAGGACGGCGCTACGTGCCACACAGCCAACGCTACACTTGATGTTTTGCGCCCTTTTTTTGAAAATCGCATTATCAGCCGCAGAGCTGATGTCGTTTGGCCACCTCGGAGCTGCGATTTGACACCGTTGGACTACTTTTTGTGGGGTGCCGTCAAAGATAAGTGTTACGCCGACAAACCAGAGACAATTGACGCTTTAAAGGACAATATTCGTGAAGCCATTGGTGAAATACAGCTGCACACAATCGATAATGTACTTAAAAATTGGACCGATCGTGTAGGCTACTGCATGGCCAGCCGAGGCAGCCATTTGAATGAAATTATTTTCCATCATTAACCGGAGGGATTGTACTTTCAAATAAAAAAAGAAATTTGAAAAAATATTCAGTAGTTTTTTTTTTATAGCATTTTCAAAAAAAAAAGTTATTTGGCGGACCCTGTAGTTCATTCAAATAAAAACAATAACCGTGATAACTTTAGTGTAAGAGGACTACAAAGAACCGTTAATAACATATTTGATAGCTTCTTTGCAGGATGGGACTCAGAGCTTTCCAGAAGAGGTAGTAGTCTATTACCAGCTTGCAATTTTTATGAAATAAAAGAAAGCTATTATCTCTCGCTAGAGCTACCAGATATTTCCAAAGAAAGCATAGACATTAGTATATCTGGCGACAGCTTAATTAATAGTGAAGGGTGAAAAGACGTGTAATAACGAGTCAAAAGATATAGTCCAAGAGCTCGTGACAGAATTGCAAAGTGATTTTGCAGAGGATGGGCCTTTGATATAAGGTAGATTACTTAAAGCACAACCGATTAAAAATATTCGCCAGTTCGAGTCTACTTAAGTTTTAATTTTATGAATTTTTGAACTTGTCGATTTTTTGACCATGAAAAAAGTGATATTGCAGAGGAAGGGACTTGGTATATAGGTTAATTGGGTTGCCCCCAACACATATTCCGATTCCCATCTCGTTCGACTTTTGGGAATTTTTGAAAATGTCGGTCCGATCAAGATGGACAAAGTGATATTGCAGAGGATGGGGTTTGGTATAATGGTGAGATAAGCCACCAAGAACCCTAATTTGCCCACCTCATATGCAATCAGGGTTGCGATTTTGTCGGCTTTTAATTTTGTAGCCATTTTTGGTATGACCCAAGTGATTTTGCAGAACCCAAGATTTGGACCATAGGTTCATGGCATCTACCAAATGTTACATTTTCAATCCCATCTCCTTTCCATTAATATTTTCCGTTTAATTGAGAAAAATTGGTTGATTGAAAAAAAACATTTTGATGATTATACAGGGTGTATACCTTTAAGCTTACAAAGCGGCCAGTTGTGGATAGGTTTTGGATAGACGAAGAAAAAAAACGTATGGGTTGGGGGTAAATCTTAACGGTTTAGCAGCTAGGGCGTTTTTAAGTTTTTTTTTGGTAGAGGTTTACATATCACCCTGTATTTATGTAACCCTTTGAGCTATTTTCATGAATAAGATATCAGTGTACGTAGAAACAGTCTAAAACAACTATCTAAAACAGTCAAAATCAAGGTTCCACCGTACCAACTAGTCAAAATTTGGTTTATTTTTACTAAAATTTCAACTAAAACAACCTTTTTCTCCAAAAAATACCTTGTTAACTGATATTTTTTTTGCAAAATTGTGAACTGACATCAAAACAACCTCTTTTTGTTAATTCCTTTTCTATATTTCTGACTTCCTATACAGTTTCCCATCAAAGTGATGAAGGGAATTTTGTTCGTGCATTATTTCTATCATAGTTTTTGTTTCCTGATGCTCCCAAACATTTTTTTAGCCATTGTCAAAATTAAATTTCCACTGTTTTTACATATATAGTTAATATAAAATAATTAACACGCTACAAAAACACCGAACACAAAATTAACGCCGAAGGCAGACTTCACGGATGGTAAACAAACAAACAAAATGTCACTTCAACCCAATTTCAACTCAACACCCGTTTATGAGGAGAAATATCAACTCGACCCAGGTAGGAGAGCTGAGTTGGGTTGAGTGGACCCAGTTTCAACTCGATCCCCGTTTATGACTGGGTTCAACCTGGATTGAACCTAGGTTGAACCTGGAGCGCGTTCAAAAACCTTACTATGGTAAACCACGAGGTAAGCTGTGGTTATGCTGCATCACTTCACTTAACCACGAAAGTTTATGTTTAACCATGGAGGTTTTTGAACGCACCGTGGTTAACTACAGGTTAAAGAAGAAAAAAAAAATAAAATCAAAATTTTCCATAAAATGCCCCGCTAATTGCTTCAATTATTTTATTAATTATTATTTGTAATAATCCCACAAATCCCACTTTGATTTGTTCATGTGATTAAAATTAAAACAACTGTCAGAGAGTTGTTTTTATTCTTCTTCTTCTTAACTATCGCTAACCATGCTCCCGAGCAGGGTTAAAATTTAACTACACCATGGTTAACCACGGGAGTTTTTGAACGCCAAAAAGTTATGCTCGTGGTTATGTTGTAGTTAACCACGGAGTTTTTGAACGACAAAAGTTTACCATAGTTAACCATGGTTAACCATAGTAAGGTTTTTGAACGCGCTCCTGGTCATAAACGGGGTATATCAGGGTGTTCCATCAACGGCAAAAATGTGCATCGGCGGGTGAAATATATTTAAACACGACGATAATGGAATACCCTGTTAGACACAACTGTGTCTTTCTGTGTCTAATTGATGCAAGTTACACTATCCATCATTTCGTTTATTACGTTTATGATTAGGTTGAAAAGTTCAGTCCAGGTTGAGGTGAAATTTCCACCATCGTATATGGGCGCGTTTAGGCCCAAGTTACGTTAACTCTGTTAAATTATCGCTGTTAGGCACCGTTTCTATCTTGCCATTTGACAGTTCTCATTTTACATCTAATAACAACCACAAATAATAACATTTCTCATTTTAGACATAATAACAAGCAAGAAAGTTAATAATAATAATAATATCTTCATGCTGTATTGATTTCAACAAAAATTTACAAGTAAACATCAACACCTTTTGACAGTTATAAGCTACGCTGCATTTTAGCTAAGCCAAAAAGCAGAAATAAGTTAGCTAATAGCGTAAAAAAATTTGCTGTTTATGCCGTTGTTAACATGCCTAGCACAGTTAAAGTAACTTCGGCCTAAACGCACCCAATGATGTCGAGTTGAGTTCACTTTGGGTTGAAATAGAGTTGAACTGACATCAAAACATTCAGTTTTTCATCAAGGGAATTTTGTTCGTGCATTATTTCTAGCATATTTTTTGTTTCCTGATGCCCCCAAACATTTCTTTAATTTAATTTCCACGCGCTACAAAAACACCGAACACCAAACTAACGCCGAAGGCAGACTTCACGGATGGTAAACAAACAAAACAAATGTCACTTCAACCCAATTACAACTCAATATGCGTTTATGAGGCGAAATTTCCACTCCGCCCAGGTAGGAAGCTGAGTTGGGTCGAGTGGACCCACTTTCAACTCGATCCCCGTTTATGACTGGGTTCAATCTGGATTGAACCTAGGTTGAACCTAGTCATAAACGGGGTAATTGTTTCAACCAAAATTTCCTTTCCTTTATATTTTTGCACTTTCAACTTTTTTACTGCATCTTGTGTTCCGCTTTGATCTATGTTAGTACAAATAACAAAATCTTTCAGTTCACCATTGGTAAAGTCTTGATTGTATTTAATCTTTAAGTAGGAAATTAAATACTTTACCATCTTTATTTTTTGTGAGTAACTGCCTGTTCCCAATGAGCCCGCCACCGATATTTTCCATATAAATTGTTGTTGTTTTCCCATAGAAGTTGACGTTGTCGGCCTCATTGGGAACAGGCAGTAAATCGCTCGCCGCCATTTGTCAAAAGTTGCTTTGTGATTTTTGTTTTTCGACATGGAATGATGGTACATTATTATGAGCAGTTTATATAGCGGCTTATAAATACATGTGTACATATATGCTGAAGTGAAATCATTTTTATTGCTTCTTTTAGCCGAGAAATGTAAACAACGATGGAAAAATTTGGTGATTGTAGCTGGCGACATCGCCCTAATTATGTTCTCGTGAGTACTTTCGCCGCGATAACCCCCGTGGCCGTGGTCGTCGCCGTAGTTGTCGCCCCAATTGTGGTTATAGCAAAAACCTTAAATTATCAAATTTTTCAGCATTATTGTTCAGCATATTATTTGAGCGAATTTGTTAAATAACAAATTCTTATGGAATTATAATTATTTTAATTTCCTTACATAAATAATATATTAATTTGAGTGCAGTTTATTTTTGAAAAATCGTATTATAAAAAGTTTATCCTGCTTACTAACCGGTTTTAACGGTACAATCCACCAACGGTGAGATCTCTAAATTCTATGTTTTTAATTGAACTTTTTTTTTAAAATGACGCAATATTTTAGTAAATAATTTTTAAATAAATAAAGGAATCTGAATTAATATTAATGATACTATATAAAGTCATTAAAATTATAAAATTTGTTTTAATATTAAAAAATAATTCTCATATACAGCATTGCCATATTAAAATAAAAAAATAACATCGAATCGGTTTAAATGAGAGGAAATATAAAAGCATCCAATCAGAATCATGAATTTTTGGTCACATGACCACCTTCCCTTCTGTCAATTCTCGATATTGGATAGTGAGTGGTGATTAGGTATGCCGTGTCATTTGTGATTTTGTGTTTTGGACCATTTAAAAATCAAATAATTACCTATTGTAAGTAAAAAGAGTTTAGTTAATATCTAATGAACAGTTTTATATTAAAGTAAATTAGTTTAATTATCAAAAATAGTGTTTAAAAAGTTTTTAAACTTGTGCAAGGTATTCACGATTGCTTCACATTATGTGGCGGCCATCTTTTCATCTCTTCTACCATGTCGTGATGTTTCGAATTTTATTGAAAAAAATAGCATGAAAAAAATATATATAATTATAATATATGCGGGTTAACTGTTAAATGAAATTTATTAATAACGTTTGATAATATTTATTTCAATGATAATCCCGTATTTTATATGCTATATATAAATGTAAAAAAAAAATTATTCTAGGTACCGCAAGCAATTTATCGCTGCGTTATGTTATTTACCAATAAAATTGCAACGTCACATTTTATATCAAGGCTGTAACACGATAAAAGTGGGCTTTGAATGAGAGAAAAAAAATAAAATTTTCTTCTAGGTAACTTAAACTGGCAATTTTCAATTGAATAACAATATTTTTTGCGTTCATTACTTCTGGATTATTGTGAGGATTATACAACCCCTGGGATAAGTCGATAAGGCGCAATCAGGGATTTTTTGTATTTTACTGGAATGGTAAGTAGACAGTCTTTATTATTTTCTTGTTTCTATGTACTTTATACTTCCACCATAAGCTCGTGAAATGAGAACAGCAAAAAAAACTGATGGTTTTATACATATATTTTTTTTTATATAGACATATAACGCCCAACAAATTTTGTGCACAGATTAACTGAAATAGAATTTGATGAATGAGGATTTATGCTTTCTGTTTTTATTATGATTTCTCAACATTAGTTTGGCACAGCCTCTTGCTCTCTGGCAGCAAAATAAAAAAAAACAAGATGAAAATAATTCTCCTATCTTGCCTCTTCTATGTTCGCCTTCTTTTTACCGATAGCATACAGTTATTCATTCTCAGCTCATTCGCACGCATATCCATCCCACAATTCCATGGATTTTGAACTTTTGATTAAATCAAGAGCGCGCCGAACACTTGATTATATGTGCGCATATGTGTTAGTGAGCGGGGGCCAGAGGGTGGGCGCATTGGGGCCCCCAGTAGAATTCAGGGGAGCACATTCAGTTTAGCAAAAACCTATACTACATACACACAAGTCGAGCTTTTTTTGAAAGCTATCACAAAAGTATATGCATCGTGATTGTGACTATCTTCTATACACGCAAAAGTGAGATAGCCTTCACTGGTAAACCGTTCCCTTTTGTCTATCTATCTGGGGAGCTTTGGGAGCAGCTCATAGCATGCAAATGAATCCAGGGATTATCATATGATATCTACCGATAGTGACGTTCACCAGCAAAATGTATAAAGCCAACATCCACTTTGTGTTGGTTTGCACTCTGTTGTTTCTCTTGAATGGTAATTTTTTTATACTTACATGAACTCCTCCTCGTCATGGACTTCTGTCGGTTTTCTTTTCCTTTTTTTTGTTGTTGAATTGAGGGGACAAATAACATTTTATCAGTAGTATTTGTGGATTTTATATAGATGTGAAAAGGCGAACCAGAATGGAAGGTACAAAATACGAAATTCCGATTGTCTGCTGACCTCCTTCCCTGCATGACTTCTGTCTTTCATTTATTTACTCCTGCTTTGCTTTGCTGTTTTAGCTTTTACTCTTGGTTGGAGCAAGTGCGGATTTTTTTTTCTGTATTTTTGTCTTGTATGAAAACAGTTTTGCTGCTGCTGCTGATACCATCGACACTCGTTTCCTGTGGATATTTTTGTGTTCTGCAGCATTGCCATTTCGGTGAGCAATAATGAAATTACTGTATATAAATTAAGTAAATATTGTTTTAAATTCTATTGAAATCATGGATTTCAAAATGTCACCAACCGCAGATTTATCAATAACAATTTCGACAAACTGCGAAAAGCTGGCACGATGAACAATAATCTTTTAAATTGAGTTTGGAATATGACGGTAAACAAACACGGTTCCTTTTAGCTTAACACACTTTATTTCAACTGGGTTCAAGAATCTTTATGAATCGATCATTCCAAACATTTCAGATTTTATGTTTGCGTCAATCATTTCGTGATTTAACATGCAATTTTATTTTCCAGTATTCATTGTTTTCTATTTTGAAAGTAAAACAAGCTAAAAAAAAGTCCAATTGGAGAGTTCAAATGACACAATAACATACTTATAGTTGGTCTTTTATTAATCCTGAGAAGTTTTCATAAAAAATTCTAATTGGTTCTTCAAATTACACGAAGATTCATGCATTTGAAGGAAAAGTTATTTTGGACAGAGCGTCTAAACCACGTAATTTTCTACATTTTACTCTTTGTGTGCTTTCATGCCCAAATTACCTAAAAAATATTGCAAATCAGTCACAATTCTGAGTTTGATCTCGATTCCATGTTTCTTCTTCTTCTTTGGTGAGGTATTGGGCCCAAAAGTACCTGCACTTTCACTTGGCCTATTGTCATACACCCCTATACCTCATATATGTCGGCCAGACCACTTAAGCTAGTCTAGCAGCCTTTCGCTTGGATCTGTTGGTCGAACTATAGCGGGGCCCTCACAGAAAACATGAAGGGCAGACACATCCTCCCCAAAGCAAAGCCTGCAGGTGAGATCTTCCGCTTTTTCTATTTTCCAACAGCGGTAATTCAAGACGCAGTGTCCGGTAATTAAGCCGACAAGTGTCCTGACATTTCTACTGCGCCCCAACATTTCTTTAGACGCTTTAAGAGACGACACAGGAAGGAACCACTTAGAGTTGGCCAATCCAGGCGCGGATCTCGACGTGTGTTTCATTCTAGTCTAATCGGCAAGGTCCCTCTTCACCAAACTGATGGATGTCTCAATAGCCGATTTCGACCCGATGAATTCATTGTCACAGCTCTGTCTAGCCAGGGCATCCGCTTTTTAATTGATCCATAGAAGTGTCACAAACATGGTAGGAAAAGAATGTCCATCCTGACATATGCTCCATATCAGGATAAGGCATTATATAAGGATTCGCCCGGTGTCCAGAGGATATCGTTATAGCGACTGCTATGTAGCCCCGACACAATGACATTTACCTCTTGGCTTGGTAGGCTTAAAAGGGTGTGCTTACTCTCACCTACTGCATTTCTTCTACTCCTTTCCGCTGGAGGTTGTCATTCGGAGTTAACAACGTCACCACTTGAAGGTCTAATAGGATATTGGGAGTGTGAGAGTGGTCACATCCGAGGATCCACCATAAGGTTTCAAATCACTCACCATACGACGCCTCCAGTGTAGTTTACTAAATGTATTGGACCCGTTGTTTTCTTGTAGTCCATTTCTGAAATATCAATAGACGCGCACCTGTACATTTAAACAGAAGAAGTAATGCAGACCCATCAAAGTCAATAAGAATACTGGTGACACGTCCAACAAAGCGTTTATGCAAGTAATAAAATAATAGCCAATAGATAGTGTCATATTTATATATACGGTAGAGATAAAGAAATTATGATTATTTTTGTATATATGAAATTCTCATTGTAATCTGTTACAAATGCCCAAAAATATATATGATTTATAGATTATAGATAAAGAAAATATGATTGTTTTTATACATAAGAAATTATTGTCGTAATCTTTAGACTGTTATGACGTCATATTTCCTCAATTTCAATTTCGTCCCACCTTTCCAGCAAAACATATAAGTTTTGCCTAGTCATCAATGATGTTTGCATTCTGGTATTATCGTGACAACACTTCTTGATCACTTGATCCTTTTTTCGCATTCCCATATAACACACCACTGCTTCCTGATTGTAAAGGTTCCTCTCGTCGGTTTCCTTCCGTACTTTTTCGCACATTAGTTTCATATATGGGCATCAGCTATTAATTTCTTCAAACGTGGTTCTTTTTCTTTTCGTTTCAGTAGCAGTTGAACGCCCTTTTGGAAATATGATCCATTCATTTTTTTTCATCAAATTAGAAGTGACACTAAATATATCAAGTTTCTTTTTATATTTTGCTTAGTTCTACTTTTTATTGGATGTTTTGTACTAGTCAATATAGTTTCCTAATTCGTAGATAGTAGCGAAATATATCATTCTTATCGAAGTTTTCAAATATGAAATTCAGTAAAGGAGTCTTATGCTACGCGTATAGATATTGTAATTCTACAGTATACCGTCGTCTCCTTCCTGGTACCCATGCTAAGAATAACAGAAATAACAGAGTGTTTTTTATGTGTATTTTTAAGATGAGGAATCGCCATTAATGCTTCCAGTCGATGAATCCCGCGTTTGAACTCATGGATGTTGCAAGAGATCGGGAATACTGACGGTGGAAGGTTGTTCCATAGTCAAGTCATTCTGCTTATAATCAAATTAAATACACCAAAGTGATGAAGTTGAAGATGTGCCCTGGTCTTCTTCTATTCAATTTTTCCCATTGTCATTCATTGGACAAATATCAAATTCTTATTAGTATTACCTGACGTGATGGATAATCTCTGATACAAAGTTATGAGACTGAGTTATTTATTAGCAAAGAAACTTGTTCGATGACCTATTATTTCAAATATCGTTCGAAAAACCTTTCATATAATTCGCGATGATGTCTTACATGACAATAAAAATGTTCGACAAAATATGGAACATGGAATTTATGGGTACGGTGTCGAATGTCAAATGCGACATCCGTAAATATGATTCACCATCGCTCTGTTAAAAAGTAACTGATTTCTTTAGAACCTTATGACCTTTATACCGTCATAAGTAGGTGATGAAAAGCAATTAATAAACAATGAATTAAATGTTTACTTGGGAACGAACATTTAAAACTCGAACTTTGATCATGTTATTCGAAAAAGTCCCAATATTAATATTCATTTGCTTTTCACTAAAAGTTAAATGATTCACAATAGCAAAAACAACTTTCTAGAAAATCATGAAATATTTTAAAATCTTAAATCACGATCCAAAACCACAAAACACCCCAATTTACATATATATATAAAACGTTCGTGTAAATATTTACAAAATGTTATCAATCCAAGAAGAAGCAATTAAGCAACAAAAACCACATGTTGGCTCATATTGACTGGCCGCCAGATCGAAAAAAATGGCAAAATTTTAGGATAAAGGTAGAATAAAATTGCGTTTCATCCAATTTAGCTTTTTTTTTATATATGTGTGGCCACTTGATCAGCTCGAGTGGAGGAGGCAGCGTGGAAGACATTCTGCCTTTGTATAATATATATTGGCGAGGAGTCACTGGCCTTCAAAAGACAAGCATTAATAATAATATTAACAATGAAAAAAAAAAACTAGAAAAAAAATAGCAACATTACTTTGTCTACACCTTCGTGCATTTTATATTGAATGTGGATCTTTGTTATTTCGTTTTTGTTTTATCATTTTCTTTTGTGCGAATTTCATGCAGAATTTAAAGTACACACGCCACTTCTTTACGCTACGTCGCCCTGTCTATTTCTGAAAGCGCAACGTTAGTAAAAAGAAAAAAAAGAAAATGAAAAATCGAAAATTTTCTCTTTTTTCTGTTTATTTTTTTCCCTCGTAATTCTAATTTTGTTTGACAACACACAAAGGCACAAAAGCATATATCTGTAGATTAACATTTACTGATTATACTTGGACATACTGCGGTAACATGGTCGCGCTGTAGGATACTTGAAAGTTCTTTAAAGATATAAAAAAAAAATTTGCTTGTCTTAATCTAAAGTTGATTTATGTAAGATTGGAGGATTCTTTGCTGGTTATCCGTCCCCGCTTGATGTTTTGCTGCAAGAGTTATTTTTATAATTTTCAAATTTTGTTTTTACTTAAGCGCAAATTTCTGCAATTATAGCTCTTCTTGATAAAAATAATGTTAAGCAAGTTTTAGGACAATTTATCCGATGTATATATTTTTTGAATAATTTTCTCGATATTTTAAGAGTTTTATATTTTTGAGCCTTTTGAGAGCGTGTGTTTTTGACTGAATTCTCGATGCCAGAAAAGTAAAAAAAATCTTTAAGAAAAATATAAAAATATATGTGCACATTACATAAACATTTAAGAAAAAAAAATAAATAGTAACATACAACGTCTTGTGACACATCTTTCTTCGGTCGCTTCTGTTCGTAAAATTTGGCAATTTATGTGGCAATGTCATTTATCTCGACAGATTTGTTCGAAAAGAATAAAATTGTATTGATATCAATAAATTTAGCTTAAAAATCTCTGTTAAAAAAAGTTTTTTTTTTGTTGAATACGTTGATATTAATATGCTGAAATTATAAAAGACAGAAATTTTTCCATAGTTCCACCTACACTTGAGCGTATTTTTTGTGATGTAAAGAAGTAAAATCAGATTTCTTCCTGTTTTCTGTAGCAATTTAAGTGTTATTAATTAGGTATAATAAATTTTTCGTTTATTTTTGAGATTTTTTGAAAAAAATCTACATAATTATGAGAATAATTGTCTCAACTCGTCTTTCTCTTTTGACTGTAATATAAAATTTAAATTAAATAATATTTTGGAAGGGGTACGAGAAAGTTTTTAGAAGAACATGCAAAACTGTAAAGCGGCAATTTTTCATAAAAACTTGGATTTGTATTCTTTGTAATGCTATTGAAAAAAATCTGCTTTATATTATCACGAGAAAAGTATTTATTTTTATTTTGCTTCAGGAATTCTTAAAGTTATATACCAACATTTTAAAGATTTCAATTTAAGCGGGGGAGATATCTATCTTTAGAGGGGTTGTTGGAATGAGAAGATTTCTGTGATTTTGTAAAGAGTAAACATGATACTTCAAAAATTTTGACTAACATTTATTAGCAAAAGACGCAATAAATCATAGATATACGAAAGATGAGGCATTGAAGGAGTATCCACACATATCAGGCCCGTGCCCGGGAAGTTAGATTTTTACTCCGGCCGGACACGGACATGTGTGAACGAGTTCATATAAAATGTAAGCATCGATATTTTTTTGAGTCCCTGACGGAACACGGACCTGTGATGTCCCGGTCACGGCCTTGATATGTGTGGATATTCCTTAACTCGATTCCTTTATCTTTTAAAGCGAAAGTACACATGCCTGTAATATAGGAAGTATTTGGTACACTTATGATATTACATATTTGAAATGAAACTAACCCCTAGGATATCTAAGCACCTGTTCTACCACATTGCATGCACGGGCACAAAACATGACCTCTTGTTATACGTGTCTTTTAATGATCTGTAATTGTGTTTGAGGAGCATTTGTTTCGATCAATCACCACTAATCTGATTTTGGGTTTTTGCCAAATTATCTAAGATCCATCAGCTTTCTCGAGATTATGTTATTCGCACTAATACCTATATTTGCTTAAATTTCACAATATGTCACTTGTCGATCTTCCTTCGTGAAAATTTTCGAAAAAATTGCTTATAGTCAGTCAAATCTTCTATAACGTGGAGCAGCCATTCCTTTGATCGTCATAACCTAATACTGGAGTAAGACTAAGGTTTAAAATCTGGATAAAGTGATTGACCAACTTTACTTTGAGTTGGGGGGAATGATTTTACAATGAGTCAGTACAGCATATTCGAAATCCGCTTACAAACTAGTTTACCCAGAACCGGCTCCACGTTAAACTGTATTAAAAAAGAAGAAGATAAAACTGACATCTTTTTCTTGTCAAAATGTGAATTGGTTTTTAAATAGAACGAAAAGTTCAAGTATAATCCCACATTCAAAATGGAAATAAATAAAGATGCTGGTTTTAAAAGAAATACTAGGAAATGCTACACGCATCTCCCAAGGATTTGATAGGAGTACACTCCTATATTTTTGTGTTAAATTTTATATTTTATTTATACAATATGTTGCCTTTTCCCTCACACCCAAGCTGTTGAGCTTCTCCTCCTCCATTCTAGCGAATTCGTATTTAGTTTGGTTTTTCCGAGTTCACCAACATTACTAGCCCATACTAGTGGTAGGTGGACGTGACCAAAAACTTGTTAGACATATGTATAACTTTTTGGCCTCGTTCACCTCCCATTTTCTTCTACATTTTCGCATATATAGTGATCTAGCGCTATTTTCATAGCACCCAGAGTTACGTTTCTTTTTTCATCTTATTTAATTTTTACTCATCGATGGCGCATCACATTTAACTCTGTATTCATTAGATTTAATGTGTCAACTAAACCGAATTAAAATTTACATGAAGCAGCTCTTAATTGGCTTGATTGTTGCTTCTTTGGTTTCTGGATCATACACACAAAGGTAACGTTTGGTTACCTGCGACAATTTTTGATTAAAAATCCTTCAACGAACATTTGTCTAGACAACCCCATTTATAACCCCATGCTTAGTTCAAGGCTTCCTCTTCGTATAGAGTTTTCCGCTACTGATTTCTCTAATGTGAAACATAGCTTCATATTTACACGTTATTATGGACGGTTTCGCAAATGGAAAATCGCCGATTTCCTACAAGGAGCACACCGATCTCACATACGCTTGTCTAAAGATGACGGTTCGTAGCATCGTAAAATCATCACTCATAAAACCTTGAAGACAGCTTTCTCTCCTCTATAGCTTTCACCTTAGAACTAATGTATGTAGTCTTTAAGTCTAAATCGGTCCATGCGGATTTTTCCAAAAATTGAAATATGAAGAATGGGTGTATTAAAACACATTCAAAGTGGATTTTGAACTTTACATCATTTCACAAAAATTGGATAGAAATATTAGGTAATAATAACTGAAAAACATTTTAATATTTACAAGCTAGCCGGTCAAGTTTAATGATTACTCCGTTGAAATCTAATTGAAAGTCTTCGCAAATGCATTTTATGTAGGATGCAAAAAACAAAAAATTATGTTAAAAGTTTAAAGATCTTTTGTCCAACCAGCAATCGTCGTAAATACAACAAATTTTACCGGTTTAATGTGGTTAATAGATTATTTTTAACAATTTTATTGTTTGATTAAAATTTTATTAAACATGTGTCTGGCAACTCGTTTGACCAATTCTTTTGTATGAATCCAACTATATAATACCAAAAAAAAAGCTCCCGAACAACTTCAAAAGCGGATTGTTTCTTTCACCAATGCGACTTAATATTAAACTCTTAACCCAAAAATACCCAGTTTTAAAGCTTAAGAACCATAATATAAGTATGTACCAACGTTAATACATATGTATACAGTAGTACACCACTGTCAAACCGAAGACGAGTTTTATTACACGTCCCAGTAAACGTAATCTCGTCATGGTGGCTTTGGTGCAAACAGAAAGAGGGCAATGACAACAACTAAAAATTTTCTGAATGTTTTTATTTTCTTTTTACTATAAAAACGAGCACACAAAGATAAAGCGCTCTCAGAAAGTATAAGGTTGGCTGTCAGCTTGAAAAAGCTACATAGTTGCCCCTGGTATAGTATCATCGGCTTTAGCAATTGTGTATAGAGGCAATCATATATATACTTATATATACATATCTACAGCAAATTGTACGTATATATACTACATTGATTTTCAGCTGTCGTCAGTGCCGTCGTTGCTGTCTGCCAAGTGAAGTTTTTGCAAAAGTACACATCAAGGTCGACTTGTTTTAGTTCCGTCATTGAAAAACTTTAAACTGATTGTTTTCTTGAAACTTAAAAAACACACAAAAAAGAAATATAGGTATTAAGGGTAATCAATAGCTCTTTCTGCTAGTATATCCATAGTGATAATTGCATCTTTTCTTGTCTTCTTTTATTTATTATAAAATATGCGTAGTCGTCCCCCTGATTATACTTCACAAAAACAACAAAAAAGAAAGAAAGATGAAGCACGCAAATAAGCAAGCAGCCTTGAGAAATTTTAAATTAAATTTATCTCAAGCTTTTCTAGATTCTATTTTAAAATATACACAAGGCATTTCCGCTTCTCCTTAAATTGACGATTGTAGATTAAAGCAAAGATTGTAAAAGTGAATTCTCCTTGTTGTATTGTTGATGTTTCTTCTTGCTGCAGCAGCAGCAGCATTCAACAATTGTGAGCTTTATAACCATTTTTAGATAGAAATCAATCAACATTGGATTTTTAAGAGGAATTAAAAGTCATTTTAAGGACGTCTATCTTAGAAGCAGAGTGGTTGAGCATCGGTTCTTTATTATATAATATTTTATTTAAAAATTCGATGCAGTTTTCAAATTATTGATGATAGAAATTTTAGATTAAAAAAATGTGTATATATATTTTTTTCTGATATTGGTGCACCTGTCTGTCACTTACATGTATGTAATTAGCCATGTTTTATGCATAGCTCCCAAAAAAATCCGTTCTATGCGAAGCGCAACACTATGCTTACTTAATCACATTATACTTTTAAATAGCTTAACCCTATTCAAAAAGCATCACCTGCCGCATCAGGTAAATTATCTTTTTGGAAGGGTCATTCACCTTCACTGTAGTTTCCTGGAGCAAAATTAAACAGAACATTTATAAAGTCATTAATGCTTTGGTTCTCATTCTTCATCCCTTCTACAAAATAAATATGATCTTACCCGATGCACTTTTAGAGCATTTACAGAATTACACGTCTTAATAGTAAAACTTCACTGACCCTTCGATGCACGAGGAATGTCGCTCATATGTATGTATATGTTAATGGAAGGACGATTCATTGTTGAAGATAATTTGAAAAAGGACGCATCATGCGCATATTTCATGAATCATACATATTCAGTAAAATTCAAAACAAAAATCAATTCAAAAATACATTTCTGCAGGCTTTGAAAGCAGTGTTTTGGCGAAATTGTTTTGTAAAGGATAAATTGTGGTATTTCGATACTTTCAGGCAAAGTTTCTTCATTCCTTCACCTACAATTGAATTCACCTTTTACAATGCTTTTCGTGAAATCCCTGTGAAGTAGTCTTTCAATTTATCTAAGGCGTTTGTCATGATGTGCAGTAGCAATTGTGATTATCCTTTGGGCAGTCCTATTAGAATCCTAACGACAAAAAGGTGTCATTCTTTGCTTAGGCTCGGAAGTTGTATCTTAGAGCAAATTTGTTCAGGTGTTGTGGCTTACCAACATATTCTTTCCGATTTCTCAATGTTTTTCTCTTTTTCAGGGATTGCTGCGTTTGTTTTCAGCCAAATTTATTTTTTGTCTAAATTGAAAAAAAAAATTAAACAGAAACTTGCAAAACTTCAGAAAACTTTATTTTTGTTTCTACTTCAGGTTTAGTCCTGTAAGTTACAATTTCTAGGAAAATCCAATCGGTAACAACAACGAAAATATTTCAATCGATCAAACAGGTGATGGACTTCCAAGGAATCCAAGCTACGGTATTACCAGGAATCGATGGGACTAAATAAGAAGATCAAGGGTGTGTTCTGAAATATAACCCAATATACAGGGCAGTGCTAATGCCGTCCTTAATTGATGCTATATTTTACTTATGTGAATCGGTTCTGAACTTGGCAAATTCCACCGTTTAGAGAATATTATAATTAATTTGGGATGTACCACTACACTGTAAAAAAATATGTAAATTCACAGTGCAAATGTACAGTAAAATTACAAATCGTCATATGAAATACTAATTTACTACGCAATTATTGTAATTTTACTATAAATTTTGTAACTTCACATAAAGAAATTGAGAATCTCCAATACTGCATAACGTAAATGATGATTACATGAGTGTGACGTATATTTTACACAATGTTGTGTATTTTTCTAAATCGTTTATGTAGGAAAATTACAATATTTCTTAGTATATTTTATCAATGTTATGTACTAAACAAATTCTAACACTTTGTACTGTAATTTTACAGTAAGAAGCGTTATTTTAGGACATAAATTTTCAGTAAAATTACAAATATGTTATTGGAATGTGGAATGGTTTAAATTTTTCCTCTCATGGATATAATTCACAGGCAAAACTAGAATACTAAGCATATACAGGGTGTTTCAAACCACCCGTGCCACTCCAATTACCCAGAAAAGTGGGTGGCACGGGTGGTTTGAAACACCCTGTTTTTAAGTTAAGGTCAGACCTTTGACTTTGATCAAGGTCTGGGCAGTTATTGTCACAGCCAAGAAATTTTGATAGCCGTTGCTTCATGTACATGCTTAACAAGTATAGAGCGTGGGTAAACTAGGAATAAAATTTGGCGCTTGAAAATGTTTCAAGCAGGGCTTGGCACAGGGGGGGGGGGGGGGGAATTTTTAGCTATACGTTTTTACACAATTTTGGATATTTACAAAACTATGAAGTGAAGGCTCCAATACTGATTGTATTTTTACATCCCACAAATAATGTATATTTACACAGTTGGTAAAAATGCTCCACAGGTTCGTCCCAACGCGGGTACCAGCCAACGAACGTTGGCGCAGATTCCAACACGCGGTGGCCAATCTCCAATGCCCACGCAAATGCAAATTTCTCGATCCACACGTTGGAGCCAACTTGTGGTACCGGCCCAATAGAACAAGCAGTCAAATACAGGGACAGTTGCGACCCCTTCCAACTGTTTCATCGACATTCGTCTTGTATAGTTTTTTTTATGTGAATATATCAAGCTTAGGAATCACCCTTGGTAGTACCAGTAGAATATAAGAGAATAGGATAGGTTAGAAGTTTTTGGGTCTATTCTTCAATTTCGATTAGTTTATATCGCATACGACATATCTCGAACGGTTGTTGTCGTACACTTCAAATATTTTTTATTCTTGAGAAACCATTCTCGCATACGATACTTGACTGACTGTCTATGTATGTGATAACACTGCAATTTACGAATTAATCTGACAAAAGATTTTACAGAAACCTGTAACTTTACAGATTCATGCTCGACCAAAAAAAGGAGGGTGTTGACACTTTTTAACAAATTAATGGCACGAAATCCGTTACTACGTTACAGGCGTTGTTTATGCTTTCGCATATGATTTGCAAAGTCGCTCGTGGTTTATGCGCCCGATATGAACTCGCCATAGTTCTGTCACTATTACCGAGTTTCCATGAGAGTTAAGTTGAGTTGTGGGTGAGTTGAAATAACACTTCAACTCAACGACTTAACTCTATGCGTTTCCATCTTTTACGGAAACTCTTAACTTTGTCTGTTTCCATGACCTATAACTCGGGTGCAACTCTGGTTGAACTCTCATGGAAACTCAGTAATTGTCGCACACGAAGAATACAAAAACCAAAATTTGTACGAGAATTGACAAGTGTCACATTTGACATTTATCACAATATTGACATTTATCACAATAAGAAATTGAAAAATACCCCCCCCCCCCCCCTTGGGGTCATAGCTGACTGTGCCGGTGACACAAGCATCAGGGTTAACAGGAAATCGCCTTGCTGCAGTGTATGCCTTGTATCGTAATAACTCCTTTCCGAAAACCTACTTCTGCCGATACGCTATGAAATTTCAATCGCACTGAACGTGCGCGCCAGCACGTCGTGTTTTGTGGAAGATCAACGCTCAAGATGCAAAGAGCCGCACGTGGCTCGCGGGCCAGGGTTTGCCGATCACTGATCTTGACCGGTTATTTCTCGACACACATTTGCAAAGGATTTAAAAAAATCCCCGCGGTCCTAGGGTAACCTTTAAAAAAAACCTTTCGTGCTGTTTTTTTTTTCGTTTACTCAAGACCCCCTTTTCAAAAACTTCCTCCTTTCTAAACTGTCAAAAGTGATGACACACATTTCAATTTTATCCTCTCAACATGAAAAATTCCGATACAGAAAATTCGTCTTGTGTTCCACAAAGAACCTGTAAGAATCACGAAACTGAATGTGATACGAAATTGACATTTTTATTAAGTTTCAAGTGATTCATATGCTAATCCATAAATGAACCTACCATTTTGCATATATGTGTAAATAATTTAAGGTACTGCGGATGCCAGGCCAAAATTCGAACGAGTTTAGAACTCTCCATTCTCCACACACACATACACAAAAAAAAATCAGGAAACAGGAAAAAAACGGCTTATTTGAAAAAAGCTGCAGTATAAATCTGTCACGTTTTATCAGCTCTCTCCACACAATGCCGATTAACAGAACAGTTCGTGCGTAATTTATCTACCACGTGCTGATGAACTTGTTTTTTTACCTTTTCGATAAAAAGAAAGGAAAACGGAAGAAAATTTAATGTGTGTACACTTGGAATTTTATCTTATATATATGCTTGAATGCCTGCCTATATACATAAGTGGCCGCGCATAATGATCTCGATAAATATATATGTATGGACTCGTGGTCTCTCAGGGTCCTTTAGGCTAAATGCAATGTCTGAGCTCCTTAGCAAGTTCAATGAGATATTAATAGCGGACGTGTCTGTCTGTCAGAAATCGAGTAATGACTGCATATTAATATACACAAAAGGCAATCGGTAATGACGTTCATTCTCAGGTATCTTGAAGAAAAAAGACAAGAGAAAAAAAATGTAATAAAGCAGGTAAATTTGCTCTTTTAAGATATTAACCAAACAGCTTCATGGAAAGCATGAAATCACTACCAGATTATAAGAATATTTTCATTCAAAGGAAAACTTGTTTAATTAATGAAGTATATGTATTTAAACATAGCGATTTTATATTGGTTTTTAGAAACTTTAATCGTAGATCGTTTTATTTCCGCAGAGATTTCATGCATATAATCCACAAGGTCATTTTGTTTTGATTGGCAATGCGAAATCATTATACGAGTAATATTAAAATTAAATCGCCACCCAAAAATAAAGCATAAAACAAGCTTTTTTCTTATTGTGCAAAATTTTATTTGTTTTTGTTAATAATATAATAAACTACAATTTTCCATTGGTTTTATGTCCAGTTTCAGCTATGGTGCACGTGTTGGTTTATTTCTACCGTGTGTATTTGAAACACGCGTTACTATATTTTTTTTTAATCATGGGGTCAAATTTTTGTACTTTGTATGATAATTTGACGTCGAAATATACTGTGAATAAAATTTTCTTTTTATATTGTAACAAAATACAGGTTTTTAGTTTTAGTTAAGTTGCACCTGGCTAAATTTTCTTATATGTTTGTACAGTTGTTTTACGTTTTTTCTTAGTCTTGCCTTGCTTGATATGTTGATGTTGTTTTACAAGTTACTGGGTTAAGAAATTCAAATCTGTTAATTTATTTCCACATATTGCAAAAATATTGATATTAGATTCTGCAATTTTGAAGTATTTCGTTTTACTAAAAATTAAGGCTTTTTTTTATATATTTTTCCCTGTTAATGAATGTTTCTTAGTGTTTCGTTTTTTTAAATGAATATTGAAACAAGTTTTACGTTTTTAAGAGTTTTTAATGATGTTTAAATTTGTTGGATTTTATCGTCCTTATGTTTGATGTTGAAATTGGCCTTATTTGGTGCTTATTTGGTACTTTTTAGCAAAGATTAGGTGAAAAAGTACTAAATAAGTACGAAATAGAGCCAATTTTAGCATTAAAATTGCTTATAACTCAAAAAGTAAAAGCCGTAGGATAAAAAGTCATAGGGAATTGTCCAAGCTTTCCAATTATGCAAAAAAATATCAGTTAACTACGTATTTTTTTGGAGAAAAATGTGGTTTTAGTTGAAATTTTAGTGAAAAAAACCAAAGTTTTGACTTGGACGACTTATTGCTCTGGAAGTTGATAGGGTAGAACCTTGATTTTGACGGTTTTAGATAAGTGGGACACCGCGTACACTGATATCTTATTCATGAAAATAGGTCATAGGGTTGCAAAAATACAGGGTGATATGTAAAACTATACAGAAAAACTTCACAACGCCCTAGCGGCTAAACCGTTACGATTTCTCCACCCATACGATTTTTTGTTCGTCTATCCATAACCTATCCACAGCCGGCCGCTTTGTCACTGTTCGTGATACACCCTGTATATAGATAACATAGCGAACAAATACGCCCGGTATTATTATAACACGCTACTGCTATGGGTACAAAAATTGAAAAATACGGCCTGCTACACATGCATGCACGCTCCCGGCCACAGGAACACAAATCTAAAAATGCTTCCACTATGGGGGAATGCACGCATCGGTTACATATATGAAAGTATTCGTAATCCAAAAATCGAAACGCGAGTGTCGTTTTACCAAGCGGTCCCCCACTAAGTACTAACGATGTCCGATTCTGCTTGACCTAAGCAATCGAACAAGAACCGGGGCCAGTTCACGCAATTCAACGTCGACTGAAAATGACACATTAAGTATCGTTAATCTTCTCGACGCCAAGTTTGACGTCGAATTCATTTATTCGTATGTTAATTTTTTAATATAACCGTTAATTTCTTTAAAATTAATTTATTACATGGTCATAGTAAGAAATGGGAAAGCAGCTTGTAATTGTCATCTATGAAAAAAAAAATTTGGGTGCATTTGAAATATTTTTTTTTGTGGACTTGGAAACACATTTTTCTGCTACTATTGCACGATTTCTTAGCAGTCGTCAGAATCTCCAGAAGGTTCATGTTTGTGTTCTAGTAATTATTTTGTAGTTTTTGGTACAGCTTATGATTTAAAATAAAACCATTTAACTTAAAAGTTTTTTTAACTTTTTTTTATTGTATTCTTTTTAGTCTTAATTCAGTCATTTTTGGATTTTACTTTTTACAAAATTCTGGTGAAGTGATTTGTTATGCATACCATATTGCCAACGCCATTTTGAATTTTCTAATTTTGACAACAAATTCATTATTTCCGACCTTAATATCGATTTTCAGCGAAATACCGATTTTCAGTTAAATCGAATCGTAGTTGCCAAAATCGTGCCGCCATTTTGAGTTTTGAAATTTTAACCACAGAATCGTCATTTTTGGCCCTAAAAACTACCCGATACCGCTTTTCAATGGAATCATTCGTCCGCCATCTTGGAACCGCCATCTTGATTTTTTTTACCAAATTGTCAGATTGCATTGTCACGGGAACTCAATGTGTGTGCAAAGTTTCATAAGAATCGGTAGAAGTAGTTGAAAAGACTCACAAAATTTGAAGTAAAGAAACAAATATACGAGGTCAAGCTAAAGAACCATTAAATAAAAAATAAACAAAAAAGAAGCTTCACTCATAACTTATTTACTGTAGAACATATTGACATTTAGAAATCACTTTCGAAATACTGCATATGTTCCAATTTAGTATTTAAACTTTGCGCGAAATATAATTAAAATTAAGTTGGGCATGTTAATCGTAATTAAAAAATAATTATTGCTGATGTGCAACGATGTTAAATTAAAAAGACATCTTTGTAGAAAAGACAAAACTTGACCATGTTTTTTAATACTTTTAGCTTCTCACCCGAGTAAAAATAAAACTTGCCCGCAGCTAGCATGCATCAGGTACGCACTAGCCTGCACGGCGCACAGTGGGGCAAATAGCTCATTTTTTGGACAAGCGACAATTCCCTGGAATTAATGAAACTTAAAAATTTTTTTTTAAACTGTTCGTGATAAAATTGCCTTTAATTATATCGCGCCAGAATTTTGAAATTTGAAAATTAAAGATGGCTAATCCAATATGGCGGACTTAAATTTTGTAAAACAAATAAATTTTTGTCAAAAGATTCTTTAATATTTTAAAAAATTGTTACTTTGGGGATTTTTTTGGAAACCAAAAATTAATTAATAATAATTAATTTCAAAAATTTTAAAGAATCTTACGAAAAAAATTTCATTTTCTTACCAAATTTATGTCCGCCATATTGGATTAGCCATCTTTAATTTTCAAATTTCAAAATTCTGGCTCGGTAGAATTAAAGGCAATTTTATCACGAATAGTTTAAAAAAAAATTTTTAAGTTTCATTAATTCCAGGCTTGGGAATTGTCGCTTGTCCAAAAAATGTGCTATTTGCCCCACTGTGCGGCGCCCACAGCTAGCACGCATAGCGAACAAATGCTCACGGCACATTTTTACTAGGGTGCACCTAGCATGCAGCTGGTACGCACGCAGTGTCAACCCGAGTAAAAATAAAAACTAGCCCGCAGCTAGCCTGCACGGCGCCCACAGCTAGGACACATGGCGAACAAATGCGCACGGCACATTTTTACTAGGGTCAAAATGATAATTCATTAAATATTATAAAAAATGTTCAATTTTTGCGAATTCATTCGTCATAGTTATAAATAAATTTCCCTTTCACAAGTTAGTTCTTCATTTCAACAAATTTCCAATGATTTCGCAATTTTTCCTTGTTGTCAACTTCTATTTTCCAAGAAACGTTTTAAAATCACTACAAACAAGGCATACTGCATTTACGCTTTAACTTTATTTATAACTCTTTCAAAAACGTGGCTTATTTCCATTTCCGTATTGAAATATGAAAAATACGCACTTATTGAACAGAAAAAAAACGCATTTATTTTATTTTTGGATTAAGCTCTTCCGTTTTGGCAAACAATCGCATTAACAAAATTTCATTTAAAATACAAAAAAAACCCGAAAAATTCGTGTTTAGAATAAATTTGAAAAAAAATATTCTTTCTTTCCCGAATGAAAATTAAATGAAGAAGAAAAAAACCCAAACAAATTTTGCTCTAAAAATACCTGTGCTAAGCTACAGTACACCCCCGCCCCCAAGTGTATCTGTAAAGAAACGTGTAAATATAAGGCGTAAAATCGTTAGTGCACGGGGGGTTTATGACCTCTTCCAATGTTTTATTGAGCAGAAGATATTCCCATAATCCTCAATTTTGTTCTGTGAGACGTTTTTATGCCGTTTTTGCATATAAATTTTCACGCTTTTCTTTCCAGGTCCCAATTTGCACACAGAAAGTCAACAAATTTCCTTCTCTGACAATTATTAAGGATAATTGCATCTTTGTTTTGGCAAAAAAAGGGGTTCACTCTCTTTGTATTTCCTCGTGTTTATTTGCTTGCTCCTCAGTTGCGAAGATGGATGAATGAACAGACGATGAATATCAAAAAAAAAAATAATAATAAAAAAAATTATGAATTTGTTTAGTCCTTGTCAGCGGGCCCCACTAAGCCGTTGGCCTTGTGGTTCGATGAATCTTAAGTTCAATGAATTTTTACGAGTGTGGTTCGATGAATTTTTAATTGTTGAATGATTTTTTTTTTGTTTTGGTGGAAAGTTGCGAATTTTCTTAATAAATAGAAAGAAAAAAACATATTTTTTTTTTGCAAAATCATAGAAATATATATATTTTTTTTTATTTTTTTCTAGAATCAATTTAAGTTAAAAGTTTTCGTTAAATAGACCGCAATTTAAAGAGTGGTAAGTTGAGGCACACCTTTTATAATTTTTTTAATAAACAATTTATTTATATTTGCTTGTCATTCATTCATTCATCCGGAATTAATCTATTTATTAAGGAGTAACATTCTCTAACAGGTATTTTTGAAGATTTTATTTGGATATCTAAAGTTATGTATACATTAGAAAATAATATTGCGGAAGTTACTTGTGTAAATTATTAGTTTTTCTTGTTGAAACAAATACTAAACTGCAAATAAACGAATCCAGAAGTATTGACACTTGCAGAAATAACTTCCAAGAACTTTAGGAAATTATGTAGAAATACTTTTTTCTTACTCTAAGAAGTGACTTGTAACACTTGCTACCACGCTGGAAGTTTTCAGAGAGCTTTTCAGATGTTGACTTATACAGGGTGTCACGTGGTAGATTTAGGATTTGAAATTCGAATATTTGTATAACCGTTGCGCGGAGGAGTGGGAGAGGGATATAGTTCGGTGCGAGAAGCGTGCCACGGGACTCTTTATAGTTTTGCCACCCCGCATGCATTATTCGTATGATAGCATAAGTGGAGATAGACCGTCGTTTATGAATGTTATTTGACCATATGCCAGATAGAAGAAAATCAAAATCCGCATAAGATAATCTGACGAAATTATGTATCAAAACTGTCCATTCGCAATTCTGTAATAAATTTAAATCAGTTTGTCTTTGAAATTCACTCCATCATCTAAACAATTCTTTCTTTTTCAATTTTATGTTTAGAATCACTTTTCTTTTTAATCAAATACACAACGGCAGCTACTGCTGACCTTATGGTGGGTCAACACGACAAGGACTCTTGTCCATCCGATTGTCAATGCGACTTCGGTACAGATTGTGAAGTTTGAAAGAAATTACCGATGGCAACGACTTTCCTTTGTTTCACAGATAAAATTCTATACAAATCTGACAGAAGTCTCGGCGACCAAAAGTCTTGATCGTGTGGGGCCACCATTATTTTCGTATTTTATAAGTAAAAAATACAGAAACAAGTGGAATTACTTGCAGCAAGTTCTTCAAATGGACTTCCAGAAGTTTTTGCTTCCTTCTACCCCTTTTTTATCTGAAAGACTAAAACTCAGGGGTACTATAGACAATTATATTATTCTATTATTTTGGAGGGCAATGTCGGATAGGAAGCTCACTCAAATCGGTAGATAGTTGAGAGAAGAATTAGAGAGACGATTTCTTTACTACTCAACTACTATATCAAATACAGCCACGACAAAATGTTGAGTTCGATGATTTAACTGGAGACTTTTCCCGCTCTATTTAATAAGCGATCAGCAGTCAGTATTTTCGAACTCGTATAACATCCTAGAGTTCAAACGTAAGGCTCATCGACATCTTCTCGAGCGCCCTCCAGACCTGCTCTAATCTTTCTTTCTCTCTTCTATCTTTCAAACTAAGCTTATTACTAGACATTGCGCCATGACCTGAACGACATGACGGACTGGTAGTATAGGTAGGCATACTGAATCAGTGGAGAGTATAGATGTTTTCAAATGCCGTGACATTTGGCGCATGTTGGGGTAAAAAGCTCTTAAAAATTTTTAAAAGCTGGAGATAATTTTTCTTCCTCTCTATTGAGAAATTAAGCTCCAAAATAGGAAGCCAAAGGCGCACGCAAAAGAATTTTAGCAATTCCCATATACTTTCTGACAACTTGTTGTAAATATTACGACGACTCTGTCTTTTTATTAGAGCTTCTGTATATACCACAGTGGCTTAAAAAATCTCAAACGAAAAACGAAATTTATATTTTCCTATTTGAATAATTGATAGGAATTTGAAGATCGAAGATAAATATTTCTTAACCGTAAGTAAAATAAAAATGCGAAGAAACTATTTTAAACATAATTTATTCAAAAGGAAACACTTTTCTAATTAAAATTGAATTTTTATTTTTCTTATAATTTTGTGAACCATTGTATATTGTAAAAAGTGAGCGAGAATTGACTCCTCCTCCTCCTTATCAAATCACTTGCTGTCATTTAATCAATCGCGACTGCGTATTGCTAATTTTACAAATTATGAATGAAAAGCGTCCTTTTTTATATATTTTTTAATTTTCAGGTTTTTGTATTTTACATATTTGCTACAGAAATAATTTGTAGCAATTTCTATTAAAAAATACGCAATTTGGGTTTTTAATACTTTGATACTAGGATTGTTGACGTTTTCGGCCAGTCGCATGCGCGCTTCTGCCAGGGGAGGTTACGTTGCTTGCGGATGTGGAGAGTTCACAATTTATGAATGAAAATGCTCATGAATTTAAAAAAGGATTTTCAGCCTTTTTTTTAATTATTATAAATTTAGGGATGAGAAATATTTCTCATAATTATAATAAAATTATGCTTATTATGATGGATAGATTTTCTTGGTTGAGCAGGGTTTTTACATGTATTTAAAAGCTCTGCTCAATACATATAAAGATAACTTAACTTTATTCATTCGGCATGGGCGCATCCCTTCCCAAATAATTTTGTTGAGTTTTTTCTGCGTTTGTTGCCTTTTTAAATGAAAAGAGGGGAAATGATAGAACAAAATTTATAAAATTTGGCAACGAGGTGCGCAGAACTGTTCGAATTTTTTGTGTCACGGAGTTTGAAAACATCTATACTCGATTAAATACTCATAAATAGAATCGAAAGAAAATCACTTAATGAGTACTTTTTACTCGTTCAAAAATACTCGATTCCTTGAGAATCGATGAGTACTTTTTTTGACATTTCTGCGAACTGCTTTAGCGTATACTCGTACATTACTTGATTTTCGGCTGCAACAGATTACAAATATTTATGTATCTTACATCCCGAGTAAAAGTAATTTAGTTAGTTAATTTTTTAAAATGCATATACGCGATGAAAAAATTCCAGTGTAGACTAGATTAACTTCCAAAAACGGTTTCGCTGCTGCTGAATGAATACTAGTTTAGATACCCACATTGTGACCAAATGCTGCCGATACAGACATGAAAATCTAAAAATGCACCCGCCAGAGATATGCACGCCTGTTACAGATATGAATGTATTCGTAATTGATCATTCCAAACGTGAGTGTCGCTTTACTAAGTGGTCCCTCGACTAAGTACTAACCACGTCCAATGCTGCTTGACCTGCGCAATAGAACGAGAACTGGTCTACTGAGTATGTTTAATGGCAACCTTTATGGTCACCAAGATAATTTTCCATTTTCTAAAAAAGTGTGAGGGTATCGTGTTCGTTTGGACTATTCCGTTCGTGCCTGAAGCGAGCTGCAGTTGGAAAAGTAGAATTTTTACTCAGGCGTACGGTGCTCGTTTCATGCTAAGTGCGGGCGAGTCCTGTTTTTACTTTTACTAATGATCCCTAAGTTTAGTTTTTTCAAATAAAAAAAGCGATGGCAAGAGAGAGAAAGTTGTAATTTCGGTGAAGAGGGAAGACAATTTAAGCCGGAAAAGTAGAATTACGAAGGGCCTTGTCCTTGTCGCTGGGAGTGCCTCGGAGCGAAAACTCTGGGGTAAAAATGTGATACATGAACAACTAGTATATTGAGACCGATACTCCATTGTATTGCCCTTCTCATTGTTCGCATCAAGTTATTTCTTTTAGTAGTAACTTTAGTTACTAGTTGGAGGATTAAACCCGTTACATGCATTGCAGACGGGCTGAAGAACAAAGCCAGCTTGACCATGGATTGTTGAATCGTGTTGAATTCCTTGAGTTATGTGTGCTCGAAAATGAAACCTATGTGGTGGAGACGATCGATCGATCTAACTTACCTGTTGCAGAAGTAAAAATTTCGTACATGTCCACGTACATTTTCTAATACATCGATATTTTATTTCGATGAAATACATCAAGATTGTGTATCGATGTTTCCCGCTGCATCGATCAGAAAGATCGATGGCTCAAAATCGAGTACTTTTTCTAACATTACATCACTAAGCTGTAGTCAGTCTCCTGACGATTTGAGCTGCTTTAGAAAATAAATGTTCAGATGGGATTGAAGTCTCCATTCCCACCATGGTCAAGTCATTGTATGAAGTTTAGATAGCTGAATTTTGAGATCCATTCCCAATTTCCAAAGAATCCTCATTGAGTCTTCCTGTTGGACTACGCAAGTAAATAGACAGTTCGTCAGAAATAGCATCGTCAGAATTCTCCGTTTTCCAGCTAACTAATTTGTGCTGATCTTCTCACAAAGAAAAGTTCTCTTTTGGTTTGTTAGAATGGTCTGAAGAAGAAGATTCCCCGGTCACATTTTTTGCTATAATTTTCTTCATCAATTCTTTGACTTTTGCGACAGCCAAAAAGGCAATGCATTTTTTCGATCATTGGACCTAATATCGTGGATACAGCCAAAGGAGTCACTGTTTCTATAAGACTTTTTCTCTTGTCAATTTCTTTAAGGACAAGCGACTGCACTTCTTTGGTGAGAGAATCTTCGTGTCTAAGGGGTCTACAGATTCGATGTTTTATGAAAATACATCGATGCATCGAGTAAATAAATAGTTTTTAAAAACATCGCCTCGAATCGATGTATCGTATTGTAAACATCGTGTGAATTCGATGCATCGATGTATATCGAATATGTCGAGCCTATTGGATTTCGCTGGAATAGTCGCTTTAGTAGTAACGATTTAGTTTTACCATCTTCAACGTTCCAATAATGGATCAATGAACCGATGGTTCAACAAACGAATTTGGGAGCGCGATTTTGTGCATTGTCACATTGGAGTGGTTTTCTTCTCTCTTCTAAAACGAGGCTGAAAGGGGAATTGCAATGTAATTTTATTTGTTTGCAATCTAGATTATTGATTAAATGTTTTATTGTATTTTCGTGGTCAAAACATAGCTAAGTAATACATACATAGTTAATTTCTATGATGAGGAAATATTTATGAAGTCATGTTAACTAGACGGAAAAGGTTAAAACGAGACTTCACTCGAGGATCACTAATATAGTGAATAGGTAGAGAGGATGCTGTGAATATTATACAAAGAGGATGTAGTTTATAATGCTTTTTTGCATTACCATTTTTCCTTGTAAATAAAAGAAGCGATTCTGCTTATAGTGAATTTCTTCATGGTGGAAATTACCAATGGATTAACAACAATTTATTATTCATGGCTTCTGATGTAATATGTCATTTCTGTTAGGTTTCACTTTACAAATATGTTTTTGCTTTGTACAGACAAAATCTGTAAGAAAAAATTTACTAATAATAACGTTAATTTAATAAAACTGCAACATTTTAAAAACCCTTATTTATGTGTTGTTTATTTCCTATAAAATACGCAGAATTATAAATATATACAAAAAAGCGCCATTCTGATCATATTTTTCCATTTTTTTTTATTTTATTATAATTTTATTTACACATCTCAATTGTTATTAATAATTGAAATTAATTCTATTTATCATGTGTTGCGTCAAGGTGAATTATTATAAACCATTTAAGCAGTCTCAAGAGTCTCTTCGTAATTGTCTTTTATTTTATTTTTATTTTTTTTTAAAAAAAAAATTATTTAATGCAAATGTACAATCGATAAACCAATAACGTGCATGACCTGACACTATTATGTGCTTGTGCGTCCTTATAACGACTTTTATGAAATATTTTCATTTAAATTTAACCATTAACAAGGTCAAGCAAGGAGAAAAATAGTCGTTATTTAAGTTCGATATTGACGTGTGTGCCGGCAACTTTCAACATTTTACTTGAAAATATAATTTCTGTGTATGTATGTGCAAATTGAGTGTTTTTAATTATTTATCACTCTTTAAGAAGAAAATTGCAATAATTCTTTTAAATTTCGTAAAATCAGAAATATACAGTTGATACCTTGATTGGCAGTCTTTAACTGTTTCGTGTACTTTTGTATTGCATGAGTGCAACTATAAAGTAAAAAAAAAAGAACACGTTTACTTCTTTGTGCAACTAACGTGATTGACTTAGCATGGCAAGCACTACATATATGGGCTCTATGCGGTTAAAGTTTTGGTTTCAAGTTTTTGTGGAGGTGAAAAATCTTGTAAACGTATTTTAATATTTGATGAAACAATTCAATAATTCCACATAAAATTCCATTGAAAAGAAGTTCGTTCGTATTTTGATTGAAATTGTGATTAACTTTTTAATAGTTTAGTAGAACTCGTTTGAAACAAAGCACTGTAGCACTTGTAACGTTTTTATACGCTTTATATTAGCTTCACCTGTATGTATGTGTGTATGTATGTATGTTCTATGTAAACAAATCTTGCAACTTGATTTTGACCCACTTCTATATAACCGATCAACTTCAAATTTTGCACATATGCATAGTTCGCGTGACAATGCAATCTGACCATTTTGTAAGAAAATCAAGATGGCGGTCGATTTTTGCTATTGTGTTCCCCGACCCCCCGACATGGGTATCAAATGAAACGGCATGACAGGTAGAATACAATTAGCTGTATGGCGTCATTCCAAATTCAAAATGGCGGCAAACAAAATGGACCTTTCTCTTTACAACCCACTCGATATGGGTATCAAATGGTGTAACAATTAGAATACTATTATCTGTGTGGCGTCATTCCAAATTCAAAATGGCGGCCAACACAAAATGGCGGATTATCTTTTTCTTTACAACCCACTCGGTATGAGTATCAAATAAAAGGATGTGATAATAGAATACTTTTCGCTGTGGGGCGTCTTTCCAAATTCAAAATGGCGGCCACCACAAAATGGCGGTTTACCTTTTTCTTTACAACCCACTCGGTATGGGTATCAAATGAAAGTGTATGACGAGTATAGTATAGTAAGCTTTGTGATGTCGTTTTAAATCTAATATGGCGGTCACTACAAAATGGCCGAACACATACATATAATAGACTAAAAAATAGAAAATAAAAAATATAGTTTAAAAAAACTAAAAAATACGCTTTTATTTTAAAATGAACTAAAAAATAAAAAATAATTTTGAATGTAAAGTTTTTATTGCTCCAGCCAGTATAAGAAAACAACCTACCTTTCGAAATCTAAAAAAGCGTGGGGCGCTAGCTAAAAGTTCCGGTGTTAATAAAATAAGAATATAGAGAGCCCCACGTTTTTTTACATTTCGAAAGGTAGGTTGTTTTCTTATACTGGCTGGAGCAATAAAAACTTTACATTCAAAATTATTTTTTACTTTTTAGTTCATTTTAAAATAAAAGCGTATTTTTTAGTTTTTTTAAACTATATTTTTTGTTTAAAAGATTGGTCCATGTGGTTTTTAAAGGGTTCTTTTGAAGCCAGCTATATCCCATTATGGAAAAAATAATTGATAGTTTGGTAGTACAGATAATGCTCCTATAAAAATTGTTGTCTGAAGTGGTGTTATGTAAGAATCAGAGCTAACATGCACTTAAGAGAACTTAAGAAAATCCTAAAGCCGGCTCTACACGATGCTATGAACACTCGCCAACGTTGGACGCTTGATGGTAGGATGCATCGTGTGGCCGATGCTCGCACTACGACGGTCCAATGTCAAGCGGACACGTTCGGGCGGTCGTCAGTGCTGCTGACTCAATAGTTGGAAGCGAACATTCGAATGAAACGTTCACCGTGCATCGTGTAGAGCCGGTTTAAAGTAAAAATCTTTTTAGATCATATTTCCTTTAATACGCTTCGAACGGCACCTCAACGAAGTCGATATCTTTTTTGGTTCGCGCGAAATCGTGCAGGAAAAAATGACCACATACATACGTACGCACACACACTCACATGCTCCTCAAATTTTTGCTTAAGGGGTAATATAGCCTTGTGAACAATAAATTTCATGTGATTTTCTGAGACGTACCACCAGTGTTGCCAGGTGTTTTTGGCAATAATTCCCACGAAAATAGTAATTCCAAGGTGTTTTTCCCACAGGCTTTTATATAAATTCCCTTAGGTTTTCCCACGGAGAAGAAATTTGGAAATTTTGAAAAGTAGAAAAGCAAAAAACTTCCTTACAATAAAATTATTTTTATTTCACAAAGCTAAGAAAATTAACAGCAACAATTCACATAAGAAAAGTTATGTAACAGGGAAACAAAATTAAATAAAAACACTTTAAAACTTAACAATTGTTCAAATGAAAGAAAAAAATCAAATATATTAGTTTATTCGTACAAATTTTTCGTGTATAGTACTTTGCAGTCGGCTCGAAGTTGACGCAGTTTCTATTTCTATTTGTTGTTGAGAGGCGTCTTGGCGGGCGCTACGACCTATTTTATTTGGTCTATTGATCTATTTTAATATAGCCTTAAACTGATTTAGGGTTCATGTCGCAAATCTCCTGGGACTAGGGAAGTCGCGATAGAGGAGGCTCAATCTCTTCCTCGCTGAAGCCTCACAGTTGCACAACAAGTGCTCCTCAGTTTCGGGAGCTGCCCCGCAGAACCGACAGCTATAATCGGTTACCAGTCCTATTTTGTTTAGATGGTAGTTAAGCGAACAGTGGCCCGTCAGGAGCCTTGTTATTATTTTTAGCCTACGTAGATTTAAAAGTTTGCCCGCTTTAGCTTGATCAATTTGGATGAATCTTTTAGCTTGACGAAGAAACAGCTGGTCGACCCAATTTTTGATGGCTTATGAGGCAGCTTGCTAAGCTGCAGAAAGGTTCCGGACCGATAGGTGATGAGTTTGCCCCTACTAGCCAGGCTGTCGGCAATTTCATTACCAATGTGACCTTCGCGGCCCGGAATCCACATCAGTGTGAGGAACGTACGTAGGAACGAACAGTCTAATCACCGTCAAACTGTGTTGCGGATAAAGTTATACTTTTGGCATAAATTTAAAAAGGTAAAAAATGATGTTGCACGATATATATATAGATTTTCGAGGGATATCGAATCAGACCACTGTTTGCGGGTCCCTTTTCGTCCCTCTACCTAGAGTCATCTTATCGGGGTTGCAGTGGGTTGTCCCATTGCTCCCTTGCTTCGACTCCCCTAGTTATCGCGAGCAGCTGATTGAAGGGAATCTGCCTCATGTCCTCCATCCAATGGAGTCCAGTTATGGCAGCCCTTTTTCTCGCCAGCGCCGGACAGTGACACACTATGTGTGTGGCCGTCTCGGGTTCCTCCAGGCACATCCGACAGGTGTCGTCCTCCAGAATTCCCATTCTTTTTACGTGATACCTGAAACATCCGTGTCCTGTAATCAGTGCCACCAACCATCTGAGGGTTCTCCTTTGCATATGCAGGATCCTTCTTCTGGTTGCGGCAATCGGCAACGTAAGCACCATCTTAGCCTGCCTGCACGTGGTCATAGCGTCCCACCGTCTCCGGTGTTCTTCAGCGACCCATTTCTCGATGCGGTTCCTTACCAACCCTCTGCCAATGGCAGAGTATGGCTCCGGTCCCCAGAATTCCGAGGTTGACACCTGTTTTGCCAGGTTGTCCGCCTTTTCGTTCCCATCGATGCCTGAATGTCCTCAAACCCAAGCTAGCGTCACGTTGTTTTGTTTCGCACACCTGTTCAGTTTTTGGACACATTCCAACGCCAGAGACGCATTTATCTCTGTCTGATTCATGCGCTTAATCACAGCCTGATTGTCCAGCGCTATGAGGATGCTCCTTCCCTGCACCTGACCATCATTTATGTGACCCAGCGCGTACAGCAGAGCAAGCATCTCCGCCTGGTAAACTGAGGTGTAATTCCCCAAAGCCAGCGAGCAGGTTAGGTTTAAGTCCTCTGAGAAGACTCCCGCACCTGCTCTGCCGTCAATCATGGATCCATCCGTGAAGATATATATGTCTTCCGGCCTCCCTTCCGGAAGCGTTCCATTTCCTATGAGGGTTTTGTGATACCTTTCGGTCACCCTCATTTTTGTGATCCCTTCCATGGGCATCATGAGCTCCCTAATCCCCTTGATACGATCTAGGATCTTCATGTGCCCATATAAGGCTCCTGACGTCTGCCATACGGCATCCCGTCTCATCCGGATCGCTGAGGCCGCCGCAGTCTTCACCACCTGGAGATCTAACGGCAGCAGACCTAACAGCGCCTCCAATGCCACGGCGGGTGTGGTGCGGAAAGCACCGCTCACACGCACGCAGGCCATTCTTTGCATCTTGTCCAAATGCCTGTTGACGGTTTTCTGTGTGACTTTAGTCCACCAGATCACCGAGGCATATGTTATGATGGGTCTCACCATCATGGTATATGTCCAGTATGCTAACCTTGGTGAGATACCCCACCTTAGTCCATATACTCTTCTGCACTGGTGAAGCACCCTTTTCGCCTTCTTGATCTTCTCCTCAACGTGGTATTTCCAGGTTAGTCGTGAATCCAAATATACACCCAGATACTTGACCTTCCCAGACACCTTGATCTCCGATCCAAAAAGCATAAGGGGCTGAAAATCCAGATCTTTAATCTTCCTAGTGAAGATTATAGCGTCTGTCTTGTTGGCGTTTATGGTGAGGCCTTGTTCCGTACACCACTGCTCAACCACTTGGAGTGCATTCCTCATGATATCTGCAGTAGTGCTCATAAACTTGCCGCGTGCCACAATCGCTACATCATCTGCATACCCAATGGTATGCACGCCCATTTCCTCTATCCGCCTGAGCAGAGTGTCCACAGTGATGTTCCACAGGAGGGGTGATAAGACCCCGCCCTGTGGGCATCCCTTGCTGACCCTCCCTCGAAGCCGCGAGTCTCCTGTCTGAATCCTTACTGCTCTGTTTTTCAGCATGCTGTCCACCCACCTTACAATCATGGGGCTGACCTCGCGCCTCACCAGAGCATCTTTAAGTTTGCTGAACTGTATCTTGTCGAAGGCACCTTCGATGTCCATAATTACGGCCATCGCTATGCCTCCGGTATACAGTTCCCCCTCGGCTACTCGCACCAATTGATGAAGTGCCGTTTCTGTAGATCTGCCAGCCTGTTGTTGCACGATAGAATTCGTTGTTTTGTTTTACATTTTTTTAAATATTTAGCTCTTGTAACTTTTCCCACGTTTTTCTTCATGAGGGCAAAATTATTCCCTTTTCCCTTTTACCAATTTTTAGCAGTAAGAATTCCCAAGAAAAGGGAGAATTCCCACGAATTGGCACCACTGCGTACCACGAACGATAAGAAAGAGATAGAGATATGAGGTTTTGTACATATGAAAGTACTAGTCTTTAACTACAAAGAGCATGTTTTATTTTAATTTTACGATACAAAATGGCGGCGTAAGCAAGGAAAAAGAAAATCTTGGACGTTTGGCATGGGCGTACCGCTACAGGTCACAATTTTTAACCTGAAACAAAACACCAAAAAGTTTCTTAAAATATAGTCCAAAATCTAGCGAACGTCATAGGATTTTTTCGAAAAGTTAATTTAAAAAAAAAGGCGTTAATTTAACCTTTTTTTCTTCTTTTTTTGGAAAAAATCGACCGAAAATCGCTTATAAAATCTATAAAAATATCAAAAAAATTCTCACAAAGGTATATTACCCCTTAAAATCCCTATTGGGACCTTGAAACATGAAAATACGTTGAAAATTTCGATTTCGATCTTCGGACCGATTACAATAACTTCCCTATAAACTTGGAAGTTAAAAATACGATAAAAATAAATGTTTTTCTTTTTACCACTTTAATTTGTGTCAACAATTAATAGCAATCATAGTTTACAGTTGCATTGAACCAATTTCTGTCACTTTGTTAAATCATAAAATATTAATGTCATTATTATTTGAATTTTAGTAGCGGTCTGTTCGTATTTTACCCTGTTTTGAGTTTTGACGTTGTGACGTGGGGACAAAATTGAAGAAGTGTAAAAATTCCAAGTGGATTAATTGAAATATAAATATTTTTTTGTGAGGGATAATAAAGTGTGTTTTGTGCGTATTTTTTCTTATTTTTTAGTTATTTTTTTTTGGCAAGCAAACAGAATAATATATACCATTTGAAGTTATATAAAAATAAATATTTTTTTTTATTATCTTCTTATGGTGTAGGCGCTTTATTTCCGAAACAAAACAGATATATACATATGTACATACCTCATCCCGTCAAGTAAAGGAGGCTATTTGTAAGTTTTGTTTTTAAGTATGTTAAAAGTATTCAAAATGTTCTAAATTTATATTTATTATATATCGTAGAATTTCTTTAACCTAATCAACAAAAGAATTGTCAATGTATGCATATTTTGCAAAGTATACTACTCGGTAAAATAAATACTGAGAATTTGTTCTATAAAATACAAAGTATTGATTTATGCATTCAAATTTATTTTGTCGCCTTGAAATAACAGTTCAATGCCGGGGATGGAGTTCTTTCTCTGTCAGCGAATTTTTTTATAGCTGACTCTTTAGTTTACTCCGCTTTAGTTTTGGTTATTTAACTCAAAATGTCTTCCACGTGGCATTTTGATTTCAAGTTCAAAAAAAAAGTTATACGGTGCCCTGTTCTGTCACATTAGTTGTTTTGATGGGCCTTATCATGGTCTTATCTATAAATCTGGTCTCTTAAAGGCCTCATATGGCCCAGATAATATTTGTTGATCCAAAAAGATGTCCGAGTGGAAAATTCTCGATAGTGGTTCCTAATGAAACGAGTGGGCGTTAAAGATGTCGGTTTGATGATGGCATCATTTTTATTAGTAACTATTTGTTTGTTAGTTAAATCAGGAGATAATGTAATAAAGAACTCAAAAAAAGTTTGTCCTACAAAATTGATGGTCCAACCGAAAGGTCGCCCACTCCCAATACTAGCTCATAAATAATTACTGGTAACAAGCTGATTTTTTCACTGTTGGCTAGTACTTGTGCGTACAATAAGATGGCCACATTGTCCTACAAATTAAGTAGCCCGATTTTCCAGTTCTACGCTCTGTAGACCCAGTCTTCTTCTGTCGCAAAATTAAGTATGAGTCATCGTGAACTTGACAGTTCCATGATTTTGCCGCATGAACAAGAGATTTTCTCTTGTACGACTTTTGCAGCAAGACTGTGTAAGAGAGAAAACATGTGTCGAGACAGATATATTTTCCTGGCCAATCAGAGAACATTAAAAGCTTTTGCCGTGCTAAATAGCAAAAAAACCAAGGCAGCTGCAGTCTTTGAGTGTTCCACGAATTTTTTAAGCAGCTTTTGAAAATGTTAAACATGTTCAGAAAAAAGGACCTCAACGGTACTTTTTGCATTACGGTAAAATAAGTGTGAAAAATTGTTGAATTTTTTTTGAATTGGCAATTAGAAAAAAAAACCAAAAGCCAGATGGTCTTAGACTGTTCCAAGAACTTTTCAGGTAACTTTTGAGGATGTTAAAATTGTTCAGAAAAAAGGTCCTTAACGACCTAGTTTTTGAATTATAGTGGAATATGTGGGAAAAATTTGCTTTTTTCATATTTTTTTTTTTACAAATAAGACCCTTTATTTTTGTGTTTTCCCATCACACAGTATTGTTTTTATTAATAAAATGAAAGACGTATTCACCATAACGAAGATACTCTATTTGTGGAAATAGAGCGTTGTTTCATTAACTTTTTATTCTAAACTACTAAGCTACATTTTTCCAACCAAGTCAAAATTCAAAATGCCAAATCTCGAAAACGGGCAGAGATAGACCGCGTTTTTGGGTTTTTTGTCGATCATTTTTCGTCTACTATCTACCATTAAACGTTTAACAAACTGTGACGGGACACCCTGTATAAAGTATCAAACATTTCTTCAGCAATTGCAAACGTCATTTGAAAGCTTTCATTAACTTTTCGTTTGCTGTGTTCGCCGTACTTGCTGCCACGGTATACAGAAACAAGGTAATGTAAAAGACTGAATATCGTTTTAGTGCGACGTCACTCGGCGACCTCTTCCCATATAAAATCGAAATTTTTGTTGTTGTTTTTCTGCATTAGATCGCCGGGTGACGTCACCTTTTTCTACTATATTCGAAGCTGTCAGTCTCTTTTACATTACCTTGTTTCTCTATACCGTGCTTGCTGCAATCTGTCAAAACCATTGGGGAAAGCATAGCAGCCGCGCTGCGTTCATTGGATCTGTACCTTTATTGTGCCTGCACAGGCACTGGCAGGAGAAAGGGTATAGAAGTGGTGTAAAGGGACTTTTACACGATACAACGGTTGGTGCGATGTTGTCCTAATATAACTATCGTATGCAACGATTATCTGGAGTGTTTGCACGTGGTTGTATGATACTATAACTGTTGGACCGATAAAAGCTCTATGTTTACGCCAGATGGTATGCCGCGTGCCCAAATTCTGCGTTTTATTATCGGGCCTTTACACGGGACAGTGATACTGACGGACAGTTTTGTCTGGAACTGTCAAATACTGTCCAGCTGGCCGATTAGCGTTCGATCAACTGGCAGTTCATTTTATAAATGTTTTCACACGCTGCGAGTGTTGCAGTAACCTCTTATATGTGCAATGAAGAAAAACGGAGACACAGGAAAATAAAATATTGGGTAAATCCGTTCCTTTCAAAGCGGATTGATTTTGAGATTAAGGTCTGAAAATGAATTTTTATTTATTAAACTGAAGTAATAAATTAAAATATTTAATGAGCCCTTCAAAGCGAAGGGCTAGCGGAGCTCTTGCATATGCTTACCACTTCAAAATCATTTTTCGCCGTTTTGATTTCACAAGCTGTCAAATTACTTCCTAGACAGTACTGTCGAGATTGCAATGTTTCCAGTACTGTCGCGACAATAAAACAGATGGGATTGTAGACGTTTACACGAGCCAGTGACAGCGACAGTAACCCGGCAATTACACGAGTCAGTTCTGTTGACTGCCAGTACTGACTCTGTTTGTCAAATCCACTGACTCTGCGTTGATTACGTTCGGTCAACTGATAAGTCAGTTCATTTCAAAAATGTCGTCGACCAGTGTACATGCTTCCTTGACAGCATTATTATTAACACAAATTATTGACGACATGAAAAAGGAAGAGAAAAGGAAGTCAATAAAAATAAAATATTGGGTCAATCCTTTGTTAAATCCCATAAACAAGGATTTTTCTCGTACTTTTCAATTAGATTAGAAGATTTCCAGACGATTAAATTTTTTTTCTGCCATTTTTTCCTAAAAAAACGAATTTTGAGATTTTTTAATTATATTTTCTAAAGACATATCCGTAGCATCTGTACTCCGCCATTTCAAAATAAGAATTTGACATTTCACTGACTAGTCAGCACTGACTCGAAAACTGTCTCGTCAGTACTGACTTGTCAGTAAAAAAGGAGCGTCAGTAAGTATTTACACGAGTCAGTGTCAGCGACAGTGTCAGTAGAACTGACCCGTGTAATGGCCGTGTAACGGTAATACTGTCCCGTGTAAAGGCCGGGTTACTTTCTCGGGATCGAAAAAGAGGCGAAATTTGCGCTTCACCTCTTGTAAATTTAGTTCCCGAGGTCTCGAGTCCCGATGACTGTGGCTTGCAGTCAAAGCGGATTCTGTAGTGAAATTTGAATTGTCAAAAGCAATTGTCAATTGTCCCAAAAGCAATGTCACCAAAACGATTACGACGCACAGTGATTCGTGTAGAACAAGTTAGCTGGACAATATTATTTTCTTTGACTTTTGCTTGTGAATGAGCTTAATAAGCACAGATTTGTAGTTCTCAGTACTTTATGAAGAACGATTCATCATTTGAACTGGCATTGTGAAAAAAAGAACAAGCTTCAGCAATAATGTGCATAATATACATATATTTTAAACATTCTTATAAATAATATATATCTAAATCTTATTATAAAAAGTAATTACAGAAAACCAAAACGCTTAACGATTATATCTGTCATTCATTATCATCACTTTCATCAGATGAATCGTCCATAGAATAGTCATGATCATGAATGACAGAACTATGAAAACTAGAAACTATATTAACACTTTGCTCCTTACAGCTAGGTTGAACAATTAAATCTAAGACTTCAGAAGGGAGGGCGCCAATTTTTTTCCGGGGAACTTCTCTTAAACCGTTTATCAAAGGGTCAGATGTAATCAATAACATATTGAGTAAATCTCTATTCGTAGATACTCGTGATCGCTTTTGCGTATTGTGTTCACGAAATCGTCTGCAGTCCTTATTCCGCGCTTCTTGTGCTTCCTCGGACAGTTGGCCTATAGGCAGAAATGATGATTTAATTACCTCTGCACTATGCACGAGTATTTTGTGAACAGTGGCGGGCATGTAGTACCACGAATAGAGATTAACATAAAGTTGTCGGGTTTGTTTAGCTAATTCTTCAAATTTTTCAACATTTATGTCGTACCCCGACGATCAAGTAAATTTTTGTATTAAAGAAACATCTAACCCTGTGATATCAGCACTGGCCTCGGGATTTTCAAAAAATCTTCGCGCGGTATTCCCGTCATTCGTGTTGCCGAACCCTGGTTTTGGTTTGTCTACAATTAAACCCATCTCATTTCTGAAACGTTTTTTAATGTTCTCTGATCGTTGCTTCACACTAACTTTGTCTTTGTTTGCTCTAAGCTGCCACTTTTTTACATCAAGTCGATAGCTAATGTGAAGGAAGCATTCAAAGCACCAAATCCAAGCGTGCAATGTAGACAAACCAAAACCAAGATGATCTTTATTTGCCTTAAACTCTCTAGACAAATCATTCATCATTGATGGAGTTGCTCCACAAATAAAACATTTCTGTGAAGAAGAAGTTTCGGTCAGAGTATTGCAAACTTTCCCATCAACCATTGTGAGAAGCATTACATGTTTGACAGATACCTCACTTTCCATCACCTTGCACATTGTCGGCAATAAAGCATTTATCTCCTCTACAACCTTATTGGTTTCGGTAATGGTTAAATCTTTTGTTTCCTTAGAAAAAACAAACTTTATTGGGCGACAATACATTGTAGAGGATGGGCGAGGGTTCTGCCACACAATATTGCCATCTTCGTCTCGTAATTGAAGGGGAACGAATGAAAATACAAACAAAAATTCATCGCTGTCATCACAGTTGGTGAATTTTTGTTTGTACAAACTATGACCGGAACTTCCGTCGCAACCCCACTTAGTGGTCAATGTGAATGACGTGCAAGACAACAGATTATTGACAACTTCTTGCTGTGCTGAAACCATACGTTCTGCAGTTTTATCTAGAACTGCCTGAACTTTGATTTCAGCACGCGTTTCGTTAACAAAAATATGTTCACTTGGAGGGTAGCAGGCTACTTTAGCCTTTCTAATACTATACAATGGCGGGAATACCTTATGTCCTGCTCTGATGCTCCACTTCCGAGTCTGCTTATAACTGTGGCTACTTGATTTGCTTTCAACGTAGTATGCCAAAGCTTCCTCACTCGTCAAACACCTGGGGGCACTTGGTTCAACTTTTTTCTCGTGGCATTTTGAACCGTCAATTACGTCCTTAATTTGACGTGCTACCCTTCTCTGACCGGACAATCGCGCTGATACTTCAGCAGCGTATGCTAATTCACCAGCACTTCTCGACTGTAAGAGGTCATCAACGCGTCGTCTTTTCGTTTTGAGACTCGAATCTTCGAACTCTTTAGTTGGTCTTCCACGTCCCGGTTGGGGTTTGATAGACGTACTTGGCATGGATAAGCAAACGGACACATCAAAAGATATATCCGCACCCTCTAGCCACGTAGAATTCTTGTCCAGGAACCGTTCTTTGTTTCTTCCACAGCTGCTCCACTTTTCAGTCAATTTTGATGAATGTTTGGAAATGATGACCTTAATGTCTCTGAGAGACTTCTCCGTAACACCATCAAAATCATGTTTTGAAAATATAAAGCGAAAGAGCTTCTCATTCCGCGTTTCTTTCGGGTGTTTTAACCATTCTTCAAAAAAATCACTTTTTGAGACGGTGAAAACTATAACAGAAAAAAAAAGATAAAATTTAGTTGTGCAAATAATTCGCAATATTTTTTTGTACCAGGTAATGCTACATACTTGTGAGAATCACATACGATAGATTTTACGGGGTGGACACGAGTGGACATGTAACTGTTTTTATATTAAATTTAAAAAATTGAGTTAAAACCATCACTATTTTATAAACAATTAACTTAATAGAATTGGAAAATGAAGTTCTTGTCATAAACTTAACACAAAAGAAAATACTTACTATTATGTACGCAATCCATGACAAAACACTTGCACAAAACTCTTTTAGTAACTAAAACTACGTTATCTAGCATGGAACATAAATGCAAATGAACGCACTTTGAATTTTATAAACTTGCCGTAACGACACTACGCGGCGCTCCTAATGAGAGTATTTTCAAAAAATTATAACTGAATCTCTTAATGTAGAGGCCTACTGAGTTCCAATTAATAAGTTATTACTAGGAATTTAGACTTGGTTTTTGTCCAGCTAGCTTGTTCTAAACGAATCATAGTGCGACGTGCTGAAATTAAATTCTTTATTTGGTGCCTTATTACAAGATTGTGAGTAATTTCAAAAATAATTTATTAATTTTAATAGTTTTATATCATTATTTTGAAGACACAAGCGATTTTTAGGTTATGGTCTTCTTGATTTGTACGAAACATTCCAGAAAGTGTTTTCTTTCTTTCCCAATTTTATCCCCACTATTCAACTTTACTGTCAAAAATCTCGGGATCACGTGTGGCGTAAACATACAGAGCTAATAGGTTTGTTCCCGTACTTTCTGCATTCTGCCACTTACTGCAAGTTGCTTATTGAGAGGTGGGGATGAAGTACAGAAAGTACAGGAACATGTTTCTGCAGGTTTCTGCAGTTTTAACACGGGAATGACAGTTCTGACCTTAGAATAGAGAACTACAGGAAAGGCCCTCGGGTATAAAATCCGTGTATGGGAGCGTAGTGAAATCGCTATCAGTCAACTGTCAAATTGGTACAATTTCTTGTTAGTTAACTGTCAAATTTTCCCGCGGCACTTTCTTTAAAACGAGTTTTTCTATAAAATTTATTTACAGTTTTTCGCAAAACTAATTAAAAAGAAGAAAGAAAGTTTAAAGAATTTGTTTTTGTCAATTAGAAGTTGTTACGAGTGAATTTTCAGTGAAAAAGAGAGCAATGAAGTGTGCACTTTGAATTTCACTACCCCTAAATTCTCCGAGGGCCCTTCCTGTAGTTTTGTATTCTAAGGTTCTGACATTGCCATATTTCAAATATCTAAGCTGCAGCAGGTTACAGCAGCTCGTAGCTACTGCAGGTTTCTGCTTCTTACTGCAGGGTGGGGAAATGAGTATGGCGGCTGCAGTAAAAGTACGGGAACAGAATTCTGTTAAGTAATTCGAAGCAACTGACAGATTCTGTACTTTCTGCAGGTACGGGAACAGACCTAATGTGAAAAGATGAAATGTTATGAATATGGGACAAGTCGAAAGACGAAAAACTATGGCGCTGCGTAAAATCGAACCACGAATCTCTGGGATGCTCGTCGGTCGTCTTAATCTCTAGGCTACCGTGGCCTGCCGACTTTATCTATATTTTAACCGACGAAAGTGTGATTGTATGTATCAAAGAAGAATATTTTAAAAAACGGACATTTTTATCCGGCCAACCACTAATTGATATTAAGTTTGTTTATTCTTACTATTTTTCACATCTCCAAATAAGACGGTAAATTTTCTTCTCATCTCGACAAGAGCTGCTAAAATTCTATATATAGCCATACAAATTAGCACCGTCGTCGTCGTTCTTTTACAAGCTCTCTCAATACAAAATGAATGTACGTGTAAAGAACTTACAAGAAAAACTTCAAGTAGGTTATTAGCACGAAAAACAAGATATTATACTTATATCTCTATTGTTTTGTTTTATACTAATAAAAAAATACCAAAGTCACCAAAAATTTGTTATCTTTGAAATTTTAGAACAGATATTGGCCTAAGCATTTTCTTTTTCCGCAGTTAAAATAATGTCGCCTTTTTATATTAACAAGTCAAGAATGGTATTTTTTTTTTGTTTTCAATTTTTTACGTCGTTTTATCGTAGTTATTTTTTTTTGTCGTTGTTTGTCCCAAAACTTAAACCATATTTTTTTTAACGATTATAGGTAATTTATTACGGATACCTCAATTCTTTAAATATTCAGAATAGTAAACAAGATCACGTAGAAAGTCTTACTCATTATTATTATCAATTTTTGTTTTTTTTTTGTTTCATTCTGTTCTTATTCGAATCACAATTCAGTGACCCCTGCTTTATATTATTATTATTATTATTATTATTGTTATACAAGGGAACTCTAAGCTATAAGAAGAAGCATACAACAACAAAGGAGCGCGCTTCCTCCCCTGTGTTATTTTTTTTTTTGATATTGCGTGTCTATCAGGTTCCTTTGATGAAAGTACTGTGACCTCGTCTTCTTTCTCCTCTCTTTCTCTATGCTTTTTGGGCTCACATTGTACACGAAGTCTGCATCATTCACACACCCCATCCCCACAGAATATCCATGACAATACACACAAATACATTGCATTTTTTGATATCTCCGCGTATACCCCACACCTGTCTCGGAATTGTTATTATTATCTGCAACGGAATTAACCTTGCATGTCAAAATGTGTATGACAATGCTACATACTGTATGAGTATATACGCCAGGACAGGATGTTTCTTTTTTTTGCGACTTTCTATGTGTATGTGTGCTGTATAATCTTTAATCCGCAAGATTAGAGGTGAATTTTTGTTTGAGATTTTGAATGACGTTTGAGGTTTTTTTTTGCTGTTGTCGAATATTTGGTCCAAATCGCCCATATTTTTTGTGTCGTTTTGCTCAAAGTTAAATTTCTGGTTTGTTTTTTCGTGAAGAGATGTTATAAAGAAATTTTTTCTTGTGTGCTTTTTAACAGGAAAAAAGCTTCATCACACAAGGGGAGTCATCGTAATTTCCTTTTAAAAAAATTCTTGGTATTTTTTCGATATTTTTCTCGTTTCTCTCTTGGGGCCTGGCGTGTTTCATGTACAATTTTATTATCATCATCGCCATCAAGAAATTCTTTGTTATTTTGAGCTTTATTTCGCCCCTCTTTCTTAATCTGCTCCCCTTAGCCCCCCTTCCGTCGTGTTACCACTACTTACTCTCATACCGCACTTTACACCATATTTTGTATAGGTTACATTTTTCATGATTAAAAATAATTGAATTTTACTTTTGGGGTCTGTATGGAAGTGTTTGGTTTTTCTTTTCGATAATAAATACCACTTGAGAGTTTTTGAAAATAAAATTGTACATGTATATATAAATACATATGGGATTAATCATGTTTTGAATGTGTCTGTTTGATTTAGCCAAGACGCAAACACATTAGAGCATTTTCTTTGTAAAAGCTTTTATGTATACATATATGAATAGGTTTTTTTCTTATGCACACAACTACATTATGTGTTCTGACTAGGATGATTTCAGCATTTTTTCTTGTTAGTTTCCCTTTCTTGTGTATATGTGTGTGTGTATGTGCTTTTTAATATAATATATCTCCGCTGCGGGTAGAGTCTTGGCTTGAAAATTCCAACAATTCAGTCGGAAACTAGTGCTTGGAGACTTCGTTTATATCGGGAGGATCAGATCCACAATTATTTGCCTGGAGATTTTTTATTTTTCTTTTGTGTATAATTTTTTCTTTAAAGCTAAAAACATAAATTAAGAAAAACACACAAAAGTTTTTAGTGGAGACAGGGAAATAATTATTAAAACGGAATTAAAAGGATTTGTTTTTATTTGTTCCTTTTGTGGCTTTTTTTTTAAAAAATAAGTCCGTGGTGATTTTCTTCCCCCCCCACTCTCTTTAAAGTGAAAGTGTTTAAATAACAAAAAAAAATTAATTTAAAAAAAAAAGAAATATTAAAGTGATACGATTTTTGTGAAAAGAAAATTTATTATAATTACTCTGTGATTTATTTTTTGTGGTTTTTTGTTGTACAAGAAGCAAAAAAAAACGTAGAAGAAGAGAAAAATACATATAATAAAAAAAATATTTTTGTGATACTCAATTTTTTTTAAAAATCAAAAAAAAAAAGAATTAAATTTTTTTATTAAAAAAAACGTACTAAAATTAAAAGCAGGAAATTACGCGTTTCTCAATCACTCGAAGAAGCAAAGAAAGAAGAGCATATATATATTATTATACAGTGAGTGTGTGTGTTACAATTTTTTTTTCTTATTAATTCCTATTATAAACCGTCTGCATATATAACTACACAGGCGCGACGTAGATTTTCTTGAGAAACCTTTGTGTCGTTCGTTCGTTGCACTGAACTCGCTTCTATAAGCTTCCTTTCTGGCTTGCTATTTTTTTTTTGTTCGTCTTACGTTGGAATATATAATTTTTTCCCCGTCGATTGATAATTCTCTCGATTCACAATAACCAAAAATATTATATTTTTAAAAAAAAAGTGATTGGAAAAAAAAATTAATATAAATTTTGAAAAGTTTTTTAAATACTAAAAAGAACTTCGAAGCACATAACTACACGTCTTTTACACAACATTAAAGAAGCAAGAAAAGAATAGAAAAAATTTCTCTTACTTAAAAATTATAGTGGATTTCATCATCTCTCCGGGGTGTGTTATAATTGTGAAAAAAATAAATAAATATAATATATGAATAAAAATATAAATTAATAAAATAAGAATATAAAAGGAATTTATCGCAATATTTTGGATATTTTTCAACGATATTAATATCTTCTTTGGGATTATATAAATGCTGCAATAGGAGTAAAAAGAAAAAATATGGTAAGTGTGCAATTTATACATATCATTACATACGCGCGCTCCGAGTTTAATTCTCGTTCGTTGGTGTGTTGTTGTTGATTAAAAGCTATACTAGATATCACTTAGCGACTGAATTTTCTGTGAGTCATCGTTCCTCTTCTTCTTCTTCTTTTTTTTGTTGTTGGTGAATGTATTTTTCTTTTTGTCCGTGCCATGACAATGCTATTATTATATTCCTTTATCTGGGGGGGTTTTCTTTTGTTGATTGCTGGTGTAGTCGTTGTACTATTATAATATATGATTTCCTTATTAGTTTTTTCTTTTATCGAAGGTTGCGAGCAGTTGACTTGATACAAAGAAGAACGTTGTTGTTTAGAATATTACCTTTTAAAAATTGTCCACAAGTCCATTGTTTGTTTTGTTTTTAGTTATATCTTCAATAGTATACTTTACACCAAATTTTAATGTATATAATCACTCAAAACAACCTTGGACAGTACAAATTTCTAAGAACAATGACTTTAATGTGTCATCTCTTTATACCATTAAAATCGATTTTAGTAAATACAAATAAAACATTACCGCTATGTTAAAATAAAAATATTTACATATTTCCTGATGATATTAAAAATATAAAAGTTTATTTAAACTAACTCGATTGATGATGAAACCACCCGATGCGAGATATGTAAATTTTATGGCCTTCGACAGCATGTTTAATAAAATAATGGAGTTAGGTACTTGACGTTATGTCTATATCATTGCATTTACGGATCATATATAGATGAAATATACCATTTTGTTCATAATTTTGTATGTTACATTACTAATATTTGATTTGTAGTAAAACTTTTCAAAAATACCATAGCATCCGTAGTCCAAAAGGATCGCACGAGGACTACTCAAATGTGTCGACGGACTTTCAAATGATAATTGATTTTATTCTAAATGTTTGTACTCGTAGTAACGAAAAGTCCACCGAGACATTCCGTCGACATGTCTCTACAAAAGTGCCTGCGAACAACAGCCTTTGTCGTGTTGACCTATCAGCCGTACATTTTCGTAGGCCTATTGAAGTATGGGCCCCTATTCCCATATTCACGTCACCTATTGAAAAATGTGACAAAACAATTTTCGTATTCTTGTAGTCACCTGTTGTAGAAAAAGTGACGGTATTTCTATATACATATGATATATTTCTATTTACATATCCTGTTTGTTATTTAAATTCTAGGATATAAAAATAATGTTAATTCATAAAATTTTTAAAATAAAACATATTTTTTACCCATTTTAAGAAAATCGTAGCGTCACCTACAAATTCCAAGTGATAAAAAATGACAATTATCAGTGACATTTGCAACAAAAAATGACTTCGAGAATACCACACCTAGTTTTGTGACATTTTCTCTCAGTAACTTTTTCCTTGTCACTCGACTATGAGAATACCACTTTAAAAGTGACGGCCCCTATTCCCATAGTCACATCACCCAATCCCATCAAAATGTGACAAACCAATTTTCGTATTCTCGTAGTCACTTACTGTAGAAAAAGTGACGATATTTCTATATTCTTATGATATATTTCTATTTACATATCCTGTTCGTTATTTTAATTCTAGAATATAAGAATAATGATAAATCATCAAAAATATTAAAATAAAACATATTTCTTACCCTCTGTTACTATTCATTTTAAAAAAATTGTAGCGTCACCTACAAATTCCAAGTGATAAAAAATGACAATTTTCAGTGACATTTACTACAAAAAATGACTTCGAGAATACTACACCCAGTTTTGTGACATTTTCTCTCATTAACTTTTCCCTTGTCACTCGACTATGAGAATACCACTTTAAAAGTGACGTGACAAAAAAGGTGAGGTGAGAAAAAAAGCGAGGTGACTATGGGAATAGGGGCCGACGTGACAAAAAATGTGACGTGGGAAAAAAAGTGAGGTGCTCAATTGATTCCAAACCCCTTGCTCGAAATGGTAATTTTATTTTAACTTTGGGAACATGAAAAAGTGACATGAATCCTTATAAGTCGAGTATGGTTCTTGGTCGATGACATTCATCGATTTATTGACGCAACAATTCTTTCAGAACAATGATTTCGTGCAATAATGAGAATTCCATGAATTTTGCTTCCTTAAAAGGTGTTCTACGCCATCAGTTCAGTTGTTCGTTCAGTCTCAATTTCAGTGTTAAACTGACATGTGGACTGGAAAAACTGAAAGGAATACTGAACTGAAAACTGAATTGAGGCTCCATTGGAATCTCGTCGTGCCCAGTTCAGTTAACAATTCAAATGAGAAGTAACTGCCGACTGACTCCACTTTGCTTTTTTTTCCTAGGCTTATTTAGAGATAAACATAGCGCTACAGCAATAACGCAAACTTCATCCATGATGACAAAAAAAACGCTGCGATGAGCAAGTTTCAAAAATGATAACTAAACACAAACATAATAACTGAACTGATATGGAAACTGATCGTCTAGCAACCCACCACAAAATTAACTGAACTGACAGTTTAACTGAAACTGAACGAACAACTGAACTGATGGTGTACAGCACACTTTAAATCTGGTCATTTTCGCGGGTATTCTCGCGCAAACGCTTTATGATGCCCAAATATTATTCCTTATTCATCGTTTGACTGTTTTTTTTCGTTTGGGAATTCAAAGAACGCAATGAAAGGAAACGATCCGCTTAAACTTAGTTTTGGAGCGTATTTGATACGTTCTTATCAGGTAGTATTCCCGTTTGCGAGTGACGACGAAAATGTCACTTCACATGCCACATTGCGACAATTATAATACGACGTTTGTCGATCTAGTCGCCAGGAGTCGCTTAGATTGATAATGAGAATACCAATTTAAGGTCGAAGTGACATCTGTCACGTTACTCGACAACGAGAATATGACCAATCGAGTTTCCGTTCTTTTTATACGAGCCAGTTGAAACATTGTTGACTTGTTTACATATAATTTTCGTACACCCATGTCTCATCACCAATTGTGATGTGTTTCATGAAGATGGGGTCTGAAGAATCTCAGGCAATAATATCTTCATCTTGGGGGCCTCGGTAGTCTAGGGAGTAAGGCGCCTGGCTACTATCCCAGAGGTCCCGGGTTCGAGTCCCGGCAGAGCCCCACGGTCCTTCGCCTTTCCCACCTTCCCTCCTGTCATAGCCTTCCGCTAGCACTGCCCCGCTCCACCAAGCGCATGTCATCGGTTGGTTGATGGGATTCAACTTGTTTCAGGAGGCATAACACTCCAGCGAGTTGTTTCTCATTGCTCCGATGCCAGAGTCGCGATAGAAATGGTTGGGGTTAGGTGGTTGTGGCAGTTCCTTCCTACTTCTCTGTTCCTCTTCACTATCTATCGACTAGAGCTTACTGTTCGACATTGCACTCTATACGAAGAAAATAGATTGTCGACAGTACAAAGGGCTTTCCCTGAGCTCTAGTCTTCCACATAAAAAAAAAAAAAAAATCTATTTTTGACAACTCTTCACTTCTTTCGTAATCAGTCGTTCTGTGGTGTTTTTCATGCCCATGTCTTTCATGCATAGCAATTACTGTTACGTATTAAAATATATGTTCACTTCTTCAATCAAATATCTTATGGCTCATACGTCGATTTTCGATCACCACCTTTCATGATTTGATCGATATTTTCGTCGTTTGTAGACAGTAAGGGTCGCCTAGAACGAGGCAGATAAATCAACTAGCACTTCTCAGCGTTTTTTGAATTTTTCAAACCATTCATATGTATATGCCTAGTTTTAACATGCACAAGTGTCTTCTGCAACATTTTCAGCGATTCCGAAATTTACTTTGAAATACACGCAATTTAATGCAAACTCTTTGTTCAGCCAATTTTCGCAATAACAGTGTAATAACAAACATTTTTTGGCACTCGACAATCCGTTTTTCGATGATATTTTTGTACATTTCACTAAGAAAATATTGCGTTTCAAGTCGTCAATATTTTTTATACCTTTTGCGTTGTAGTAAACCTAAAGGATAAAGTTAAATGGTGTTAAATCTCGCAACATCATTGTGGCCATCATCTCTTCAAGTAATTACGCGCCTTTCAAACTTCTCTTTTGCAATAAATAATCCATTGTTCGAGTCTTTGTGTGACGCCTTCTTATTGAAATCAATGTTTTTCAAGTCAATATCGTCGAATTCGTTCCATACAAAAAATGAAATCATAGCACGATAGTTTCTTCATCGATGACAATTCTTTTTTGTTTTTAGTTTTCAAAGACTTCTAACACCAAACAATACACGTTGAAGAAGCATTGGCTTCTCTTAAATCACTATCGTTTTTTCGGAACCCCAAATTCAAAAATTTTGCTGGTTGCGTACCCTAGCGCCTCATCGCTGAAAAAGATTTTGTGACAAAAATCTTCTTCTCGCTCGATCAGTCGCAAAAAACAATTTGACAATATACGACGCTGTATCGTCTGATCGTTTGGCTTCAGTTCTTCGGCCCATTGCTTCAAATCAATCAAAGGTATGAAGATGCATATCTTTGTGTCTAAATACACTTCATGTTACTTCTGCTGATTGGTTGAGTTGAAATCGATGGCAAAACAACGGTCTTGACTGTTGCTCAACAATTTCTTTAACTGCGACGATGTTCTTAGTGGAATGAACTGTTATGGGACTCCTAGACTATCAATAATATTGTGCAATATTTTGATTTGCGCAATGTTATTGACGGTCTGTGGGCAATATTGAAAGATTGTCTGGAGCAAAGAAGGAAACCGTCAATATTTTGTTCAATATTATTGCACAATATTCCACTTTAGACAGCCTTCCGTTCTTTTTCGATCAGAAACTGAACAAGCTTCGACCAAATTAGCGATCACGTTACGAATTGTTAGTTGAAATGGCACTCGATTTGAACGAAATTTCGACGAGACCTTGGAATTGCTTCCTCCATAGCAGCTGTGGGACAGATCCGCGTAATGTAGAGCCAAGCAAGCCGTTGCAGTCTCCTATTTTTTTTTCTATTACATTAAACAATTTTATTATCCACCAAACTTTTAATCTTCCACTTATAAAAATATAAAAAAGTTATTGTGTTCTCATCTACCGCAGCGCACATTCTCATATAAATTTAATTACATATTTCGATCGTGAATTGCTGCTATTAAAATTGTTACCATGAATTCCACTGAATATGCAAAAAAAATATCAATTTGTTTCTATATTTGTTAAACAACAACGCAAATGAGTAATATGCATAAAATTTACCTACACGTGCGCGCATTTCGTTGTCTCTACATTGATATGAGCTAAAAATTTCGCTTCTACCCCAGACGTTATAAAAATTCTTATCTTCATTAATAAAATTGATACCTAAGGTTGTGGTGAGGTTCAATTTTTAAAAAGAACGAACAAATGTCGTCATGCAATTATGTGAAAAATATTTAATAATACAAAGATGACGTATTGGGGAAATTTCTTTACGTGTTTTCGAAAGTGAGTTTTGTTTTTGTAGATTTATATTTTAATGGAATTTGGATTTTCTGTTGTGCTTACTAAATAATTATTAAAGTGCGCTCTGATCTAAAAATATAATCCATGCTGCTTCGTTTCTATCGATTTCATTAAAGTGCCACGTGGAGGCTTTATCGGGATATTACTTGCACGTGGATAAATTATTGCGATTTAAAATTTGTTACACAAGTATTTCTCGTCTTAAAATGAGTTTCTTCTAAGAATATTAAAAATACACGTGTATTTTTTCTCCATCTCTTTTTTTTTTAATTGTATGAAATATAAAGAAAAGTTTAAACAAAAAAAAAACTTCTCATTTGTGTATGCTCTCTTCAGCTTGAATGAGGAAAAAAGAAATTTCTTTTTCTTAAACAAAAATCACGTTTGTTTACATTTTTATTGTATAATATTTAAAGATGGTATGTCTGGAGTGTGTTCATAGTCGTATATAAATATATATTGCTGTTATATACACATAAAGCATATCACGTGCAGACGACATACATATTTATATACATATTCATATGCTGTATGTACGTCATCATCAAACAGCGCAAACAAAATTTGTTCACGCAAAAATCTATAGGCGAAATAGCGCAAAAATTTTGTATAAACATGAAAAAAAAATGGTTGCGATATAAATAAATTTATATATACATATATATTACACTCTCGTTTACGTGACTGCGACACAAACTGACTAGACACACGCGTCATTTTCTTAGAAATGGCCTTCAGATAATCATATGCTCGACGAATGAAGATAATTTTTGGGCGAAAAAGCTTTTTTTGGGGAATTTCACAAGAAAAAAAAATTTAATTCGTGGTAATTTTAACACCACAAACGTATTTACTAAATTCTTTATTATACTTATTTTTATTTTTAAATTCTAAAAAGAAAAAAACAATATATTTCAAAGCAGGAAGTTATTTATCTAATAAAAAAAATAAAAGTAAATAATTTTTTTCGTATATAAATAAAATCGTTGCTATTTTATTTATGACTCATCCGCGATTAATATTAAAACTGCACAAAAATAAATATAAGTGTATTAAATAAAATTAATAATAAATTATTAATTTTTGTTCTGTTGGGAATTTCTTGTGCGCTCTTAACAATAACAAAAAATAATGATAATTTTATGATATTTCATCGGATACAACAAGTTTCTTGTTTTTATGAGCGAAAATATTGTGTTTGACTTGTTTATTTTTATTAAGCTTGTGGATTATTTTCAAAAATAATGGGGACGTGACGTTCTAGTGCATAAATAGTTAATCCATTACAGAATTACCGACCGAGTTTTAAATAAATAAAACTTGTTTTTGAAACATGTTATTATATTTTAATATTAAATTTGAAACAAAAAAAAAACATGTGCGTTTTTAAAGGTGTCTGGTCTGTTTAATTTATTAGACCACATGTGCTAAGCTGGAAATATATTATATATTTAGTACGGTCGATATTGATCAAATTGCATGTTTCACTTGAAATATATCGATTTTTGTACGTTTAATTTTATTTAAAGCATTATTGTATTGTGAATGTTATGTAAAAATTTGTATAATCGATATAATGATATTTTATTGCGTCGTTATTTTCTTTGTATTTTCATATATTTTGTAGATGACAATTGAAATAAATTCCAAAATGAAGCGGGAAGGTGGTGAATTTGTAATTCGTAACTGCAAACGTAAATGAAATCTATGTCGTGTATTTACAAGAGACTTTAAAAGAGGATTGACTCTTCGTTGTAAATTTTCAATGTATATTTTACACTGTTTAGTTATGTTTATTTGGCTTTACAACCGGGATTCGGCCTTGCCCTCTCGCAACTGCTTCCACCACCGGTCCTCATTCCGAGGTGATATCTTTAACTTTATTAACCCAAGTTCTGGGCGCGCTGATGGTCTACGATATTCTTTTTCAACCTGGGGGTCGCCATTCGACATAAGGGGGCTCGCAATCTGTCCAAAACAATTATTTTAATAAACAATGTATTTTAAATTATAATCAAGTTTTACATATGAGGCCCTGAGAACCAGAGTAGCCTATCTACAAAAACAATAAACTGAAATACAAAGGGATTTATGAACCTATAAATTTCAAAGTAATTTTTTCTCATTTTATTAGCGTTTTGTATTGATATTAAAATTTGGTGACACTTAACACTGTCTACTTATTTATTTAAATAAGAAATTAAGCCTTTTGTCTTTATTTTTTTGTAATTTTTTTATAGTTAGGCCACTATGGTCATGGGATAATTAAAGAAATATTATATTTGGATATTAAAGAAAACAAGTTAGGTCAGACAAAATTTTATTATTATTGAAAGATTTTTAACAAAATAATTAAATTACTGTTCTTAAAAATTAATCACTGTCATAGCAGTTCTCTATAATGTCTACAGTATTTCCCACGGTAGAACTATCCTTTATATTCTTATAGAATTCATGATGCACTGGTGGCACATACTCAAGCAGCTCTATTAAATCTTTCTTTTTTTCCTTGCTTATCTCCTTTCCATCAGGGTACACTAGGTCCAACTCTATACCAGTCAAACTCTTTGAGTTTCTTTTAGAGACATCAACTGACTCAAACAGTACGGCTGTATTATTTGAATATTTAAAAAATATTTTAAACTGGTGCATTTTATGAAATTTCAACCACTGCATTTTCAGCCACATAACTTTAGAGCGTTCAGCTGTAACTTTTCTATTTGTTATGTTTGTTTCTAGTTTTTTTGTTGAAAAGAAGTGTTCCTTATTCATCGTCATAATATTGAAGGGGTTCTTATTTCTTGCTGCTTTGATAACTGCAAGCCAATCATCAGGTATGTATATGTTTTGAAACATTTTTTTTTCTTTTCTATCGATCCGAAATCTTGGTCACAAACAAGGTAGGAATGCCCACTTACATAAAATTTGTGATCAATATTTTCTACTACAAAATCAGAATGTGATGTAATATACTGACAGAGTAAAGCCATCTTGATGTTTCGATTCTGCCCACCACATTGATCCGAGTAAAGAATTAAGTTTTTCGTCTGCACTCTTTCTTTAATATATCGCAACAGACATGATCCAATTTCTTGTGGACCTCTCGATGCAATGGTTTCGTTCCATACACACATTGTAACATTGTCGGTAACAGCATCATGAATTCCCAGACAATATGTCTAAAGTTGTCGTTTGTAATAACATATTCCAGTTGAAACTATTGGTGTAGGCAATGTTTTCATCAAATCAAATACTAAGACTGTAACATCTTGATTTTCCTTAGCAAATTTTTTATCATTTTCATAATTATCTCTGGCAGATTGAGCTTTTTTCAAATGAAGTGTTTTCTGGACTTGCAGTTGCATTTTTTCTTCTTCAGAGTCTGATGCTTGTATTTTAATTTCGAAATTGTCACACTTCTTGCATGAGTCACTTATTGGGGTATGAAATGAAAGATTGAAATTTTCATTGAAAATTTTCCTGAATATGTAATTAGATACTGGTAATGTATTTGGTTCATTAGAATATAAAGAGTACATTTTATTTATATTCAAATCCGGAGAAAGAAACTGCCTGTTTTTATTTTTGTGCAAAGTATAATGTGATTCGTATCGTGGAAACCTTTCTATAAATGCTTTTACACATTCGAACTTTTCCTGGGTCGTTTTGTTCTTTGGTGGATGTTTGCCTCTTTGGTCTTGTGGTGGTACTTGTATGGTCAGTTTATTAGCAAGTAATCTTGTTATCCTACCATCACTTACTTGAAATATTTTTTTAAAGAATTCTTTGCAAACTTTTATTAGTAGTCCATCACTGTTAGGGACATAATAAACTCGTGAGTTTGAACGTCTACTCTCTCTCTCTCTATTTTCTGAATTTTGGGCAGTACTTCTCTTTTTAGGTGCTACCTTTATTAACGAAAACAGATATGATGTTTGTATATTAAAATTTCCAAGCTTATAAAACTTTTCAAATAATTCTTTCTGTTGTGTAGGAGTTATTTTAGTGTGACAAGTCCCGGTGCAAAGACATTGTTTGTCACTGTTCATATGCTTGGCAGGAACTATATTTCCTTTAAAATTTAAATATTGCTCACCTTTAGCCCTTTTATCTTTTCTCAAGTTCTTTTTCCACTTGCCAGGATTACGTTTTCGTTTCCTAGACTTTTGCTCTTCGCTGTCTTCATTACAGACTGCTGGTGTATCATGGATTTCATTATTAGGAGCGAAGTTTTCATCTTGAAAATGGTCAAGTAAGTTTAAAGATGCTGGGGAAGCGTTTCTGGATGGTAGGTACTCAGAGCCTGAATCTTGAAAGGGATCGTCATCTGTTTCAAACAAATCTACAGAGAAATAAGAAAATAAGACAAAGAAATAAGTTTGTAAACATATTCTGAATTATATCTGAAAGCATGCACAGTTTTACAAATATGATGTGAAACTTACCTTCCATCTGTATTAGTTCTTGGTCTTGGCTTTCATTTAATGGATTTTCTTCTTCTATACTATCCATTTGAATTATTTTAAAATAAATCAAAACATAAAATGTATTTTTCTCGTAATTTTCGCTATGATTTCCCACCAATTTGAGACATGACATTGACAGATGGCCTAACACTAACTGATTGACAGATTGATTTTCTAAAATTATACTGGCCTAACTTACTTAGGCCACTATGGCACATTCGTTTTGAAAAAAAATGGAAAAATTCATAACAGTATTGTGACGCCATCTATTAAAACTTATAGGAATCAATGTTAGGCCACTCTGGTTGGAAAAATTACCTTACGAGACCACACTTAGGCCAATAAAATGAGATTCTGAAAATCGGCAGTTAGGCCGCTCTGGTTCTCAGGGCCTCATATAACCATGCAATAAAAACGGTATAAAAGCTAACAATTTAGCCATGATTTTCGGGATAAAGTTCGATTCACACATATCCGTGACGTGACGGCGACTTCAGTGCAGTACCGGGGGCATCAGTGAAAAAAAGATATCGGCACGATGTAATACCATGTAAACAAATTGGAAAAGCGCGGCATGTTCCCACACATTCGACCCAGTGGGGCACCGACGTTCTCAGTACCCTTCAGACGCCCGCTAAAACTTCAAAAAATACGTTGTTACCGATATTTTTTTAATTTATTCCGGACGTAAAACAAACGTTTTTTTTTAAATTAAACGGAAAATTGTATAAGAATTCAACACAAATTTAGGTAAAGTTTATTTGAAATACACTCAAACCTGTTTCTGTGCAGTCTTTTCTGTGCAGTCTTTTTTTTTGTAGGAGTTTCGGAATATAACAATATTTCCCACAAAGTACATGCGAGGCCTGTTCTAAAAGTAAGGTGAATTTTCAAATTTCGCAGGCTACGTACATTCGATTATCGATTTTTTTATTTTGTTATGTTGGTAGACATGCCCCTGTAGTATGATAAAATATTCAGCTGTATTCATTGTTTATTTTGGCGTGTTCGACGATTTTTGGTCTTGGCTCTCCTGGGCTCTTCCATTGGGACGATTGGACTTTGGTTTCGATGTCATAACCATACATCCATGATTCGTCACCAGTTATGATTCTTTTAAGCAAATCTGCTCATGCGACGGTTTTTTTTGGTCAAAATTCAGCAATTTTGGAACGAACTTCGCTGCCACACGCTTCATGCCCAAAATTGCCGAAAAAAATGCCTGGCATGGGCCAACCGATATGCCGACATCCTCAACAACTTCTCTAATAGTGATTCGACGATTCTCCATAACAATTTTCTTCACTTTCTCAACATTTTCAGTTGATGTGCTGGGGCGACCGTCCTCCTCGTCTAAGAGCAATGCTATTGCAGCAAGATATTCCACGTTAAATTCCATGATGTACTTGAGATCGCTGCGAAAATTTCAAAACTAAAAAGTAAAGAATGTCAGTGAAAAAATCACGGAAGCCACTGACACGAAAAGCATCGGTGCCGTGCCGTCACGGATATGTGTGGATCGATATTAATAATTCAATTTTACCGCATATTTGACGCAAGAAGATGGAACTCGATAAAACTTTTGCTTTTCCTGTCGTCTCCATCAGACTCAATTTTTGATTTTTGACCGAGAAAATCGCTCCAAATACTTGAATTTTTAATTTTAAAACAATATTATAATGAGAGGGTCGCCAGATTTTTACTTGATTTTTTGGCTTTTCAGGGAGTCGCAAAACTAAAAAGGTTGAGAAATGATGGTCTACGCCAGTGTCGGCAACCTATGGCACGCAAGAAGATCTTGGATGGCACGCCACGAAAGTGACAATTTATTAAAAGTTATGTTAAGAAAGTACATGCTGACATGAAAAGGTATGCCGACAATCGTGGTAGAGTACTTGGTTATAGTAGAGCAGAGTAGGATAGCACCGTGGTAAAGTTACTCTTCCACTTGGTGCGGCTTAAAAGTATGCCAGTTACTCTACTACTAATTCTACTAATGAAAACCCGGCTTTATACATATGTGTCAGAGTACACAGACGTACATATTACGTAAGGAATATACGATACCGCAGCTGCCTCGGGGACACAGTTCACTTGAACGTTGATAAAAAGGCCCTCATTCACATACAGGCCGCCGGCAGGCCAGGAAAACTGACAAAAATCTTTATGACTGTGGGTATTTATTCAATCTGAAATTTTCGTTCAAGCCATGAAGATTTTTGCACTTGAATTAACAACCTGCAACGCTAAACTGTCGTCTTCGCCTGAGTGTATGTAGGAAATCATGAGGCCACCTGCAGTCCACGGCCTGTCAGGCGGATCCCTCAAGTGCTCATCCCTCAGTCACACTGAGTAATGTTGGGCGTTAATCGAGCCGTACCTGCCGTCCTGGCCTGAAAGGCCATGGCCTGCCGGCGGCCTGTATGCAAATGGGACCTTAAAATTGCTCTGTGAAAAGTTTTTACTATGTAAATAAAATTATCTTCATAAAGAATGGTTTTTTTGGTGGCACGCTTCATATGTAGTAGTTTTAATTATCTGTTTTGTGACACGCCAATTCATTTGGGTTGCCGACCGCTGGCTCTACGCCATTTTTCCAGGTAGGTTTGGTCTATCTCCTCGCATAAATTCTACCGCAAATACCTTATTCGCCAATACAAATTAGATATTCTGTTCACGGATCCTTATTCACTTCTTCATGACATATACATTATGTCACATTAATAGTTCTCGTTATTGTAGATTTTGTAACTGCCCTCCTTTAGGCCGGCCGTATACCAAAGCTTCATATGCAGCTTTTCGTCACTTATCGCTTGGAGATTAATGTAGCAAAGCGGCATGTGACGACTTGTTCCATATATAAATGACGAAAAGCTGCATATGCAGCTTTAGTATACAGCCGGCCTTACACCAGTAACGGCCAACAATTCTCCGAAATATTTTTCCTTTCGAATATGGTTATAGCCGCAATGTAATGGAAATAATAGCCGTGTTCCTTTTCTACTTTTAAGTACTCCGGAGTAAAAAATTAAAGGAACGCAAAATTTGTCAATTTGAGTAAAACCTATGAATTCTCTGTGAGAGCAGGAGTAGTTCCAAGTAAATACGAGTAAAAAATACCAGAAAAGGAACACGGCTAATATAGTCGATAAAATCACTAGTGAAGTATGGTATGTATGTTGCCCGAATTTAATCAAACGTGTTCCACAATTCGAGTGTAATGAAATCAAAATCAAAATTCAATTTCACTCGAATTAAATCTGTTCAGATAAATCGATCGAAATGTTGAACATCTAATTTCGATTTCGAGAATGTATTTCACAAAAATCGAATTGTGGAACATCACCGAATAAAAGCAAATATTAAATCTTAAAATCTCTCACACAAAACAAAATTATTCCAAAGTGACTAGAATCGTCGAAAGTTAAACTAAATACAAAGTTTCAAGTTACTAACAACTAACAAAAAAGGGATTCACTTCCACAAACCATATTCTCCAATTCGCACAACATTAAGAAACTCTTTTCGTTTTGTTCTTTAATTTCGGTTTCAGTTGACAAGTTTAATTATTATAATGCGAACTTGTAATCACTGTAAACTGGCGATGATAAGAAACTTGATCTTCCATTTCACCAACACACCAAAAAAAAAAACGTTCGAAGCTTAATTGACAGATTTCTTCATTTTTTGTTTAACTTGTGGACAAAACAACTTAGGTAGAACTAAACTTACTAAAGAAACAAGCCACCATTGAAAAGTTGAAAAACGATCAATCGAAAAAAGTGTCCTCGTTAAAAAAAAAAGAAATTGTTGAATGTTGCGGTGAAAATTGTGTTTTTTGGTGTGACACTTTTTACTGAAATATATATAAAATAAAAAAAAAAACACAAGGCTTTGTGTGGACAACAAACAAACTTAAATAAAAATAAACTTGGTAATTTACATTGAACAATGGGAACAACACGAAAAGAAAATGCGTCTTAAAACGGGAGCATTTACAGTCAATAAACTGATAATGGCTCAAGACATCCCATTTTGCGGCCTTTTTCGCTGCTTACTCTTGGACCCTTGAAGCGCAAAGATGAACTTTCAGGGCGATTTGCTGTAATTTATGTGTTTTTAGGGCGTTCTTTTTTTTTTTATTTATGCCTTGGGATTTAGATTTATATATGCGTGTGTTTTCATGCATGTTTTGTTTGGTTAGAATATATCGAAGTTATTTTTAAATATGAATAAAAGTTTTAAATTTAATTAAAACAGATTTTGGTAGATGCTAGTCGAATTACTACTACACATACAAAGAGATTTAAATGTGATTTTAAACTTAGTTTGATAAAAGCCACCATCAAAATCATTATAATTCAAAAATAAATCCTGAATATAATGTAAATTAACATCAACATCTAAAGTAAACTTCACTGCTGTTAGCTCTCTTTATTTCGCAAAGCCCCCCCCCTCCCCCCATCTATTATTGATTTCCTGTCAGTCCTGTCTGGATCCATAACACCCATAACTATCATCCATTCACCTACCACCACCCATCCTTGTGACGTCTCCAAAATCAATAGACGGTTTATTTATGTATTCTTTCTCTTCTTATACATTATATACTATAAAAAAACTGGAATATCCCCACTTTTTTTTGGTATCCCTAAAAAAGCTTCGTCGTCCAAAATATGCATTAACATAAACATCCCTTCTCCGTCTTCTCTTTGTATAAATTTAATATCTAACTTGTTGGAAAGTAAAGTAGATATAGGGTTGGGGATTGTGTGGAACGCCTGATAAAAGGGAGGGGTTGGATGTGTGGAACAAGTATCCCCAAATCCTGTATAATATAAGAAAAGCTTTTAACGAAAATCTCACCAAGCACACTACGTACGTAAGTAATCTTAATATTTTACCATAAAGATTGCACATTTTGCACTTTTTACGATCGTTGTAAAAAGTACAATTACCGCACTTTTCTCCTGTTATTTGTTAAAAAAAAAATATGTCGTAAAATGTAATTTATTTTATTACAAAAAGAGGGGATACAGATTTTCTTTTCACTTTATTCTAATTTCCGCGCTTTATCCTTCACCAAAAATATGTCTTGCGCATGCTTTTCAATTTCGCATTTTCTTTACATTATGTTCCCGCCTTTTTGCGAGAAAAAGCATATTTCTTATGCTGTGGAAGAAAGCTTAAGCAAATCCTTGCTTGTTAACCGTATCCTTTTTATATTATATGTATCAAAGTATGATTTTTGTAGACGCGTTCTCTCCTCAAGGGCGGTTGCTGCATATGGCGGGGTTTTTTTTTATAGTTTATGCATAACCTAAAAGGGCGAATAAATCGGACGAGAAACAAAAATATATATATTTTTTGTTATTTCGAAGGGGTGAGATATAAAAATAGAAATCGTACAATTTTCCCGTCAGTAATGTACAGACATATATTATTTACCTTCATATTTATCAAGGTCGTTAACCCACATTTTATTGTACTTAGTAAAAATTATGATCGAATGAATGACAAAAAAAAATGGGGCGGCCCCCCTCTGTTTGGTTTGTTTTTGGATATAGATAGCGCCCGATAATGTGTGGGGGGTAGTCGCCGGGATATGTAGGTGTAGGGGGTGGGAAAAGAGAGAGAGTGGTGGGTTATGATAAATGGGGCAGATTTTGATTCAAATTTTTATTATCATTTATGAGATATTTTTATTATCCATTGTGGACGTTTAATGTATAAGATTCGGACGCTTGAGATTATCGGAGGGGAATATGAAATTTTTATAGGGTGTAATATCTATAAGCTTGGGATTATGTGAAATTCTTATATGCATTTAAAAAAATGATTTATTTTTAAGAGTATACTTAGCTTTGAGATTGAATGTTAATGTAGAAAAGGCAAATGCAGAATATTTGTTTTTGAGTTTTATGTAGAGTGTTTTCATATAAATATAATTTTTATTTGTCAAGACCGGTTTTGAAAACTTTGTTATAAAATTCCAAAAAAACCTGCAATGTTATTTTTTTTTTACCCATTAACGCTCACTTTGACAGCGGTACTGGGCCGACAATATGCCTGTTCACGCTGGGCTGAAAGCCGGGGTTTCACGGGAAAGGTCAGGTACAGTTTGTGGAATGATGCACCCGGAAAAAATGTTTGTGCACGGCGCTTCATCACTCTAATGTGATCGTCGTAATTTAAATCAACCTTTCATTTCCGTAGTTTGTGTTATTGTTGGACATCGTAGCCTAGAGTTTAAGGAGTGAGACTGGGCCTGGTCAAAAACGAATCAATCATGCTTTGCGGCGTTGTAGTGTGTTCAAAAAGAAATCCTGTGCGCAGATCAACAACGTTGTAAATCCGGTTTTTTGCGCATAAAATAGGTTGAGACTAATTTCATCACACGGAAGCACGGAAAAGAGAGCGACGGAAACACGGACATATTAAATGAGAAAATTATCAAAAAATGAGAGACACGGAAACACGGGACATGTCAAATTTAATTTACTAACAAAAAGGGAAATGGGTGCGGTGTCCGCGCAAATCCCATTCCCATTTCCCGTGCATCCCTGTTTCGCTGTGGTGAAAATACTCGATTAGCACAATGAATTAATTCCATGTCGCGTGTAGGTAAAAATACATACATTGGTAAATGTCCGTTTTTGTTGGTAAATTTCCCATTTTAACATTTCCGTGCTTCCGTGGCTCTCTTTTTTGGTAAAGGTTCCATTTTGACGTTTGCGTGGTTCCGTGGCTCTCTTTGCGTGTCTCCGTGTGGTGCAAATAAACATTCCTCCTAAAATATGCGCAGACTCCCATAAACTTCACTCGGATCCCTCCCTTGGCCTATCAATGAAGTACGAATTAAGCTAATGCATTGAGTGGTCTATCATCACCGCTTGTGGTCCAAGTTTAGCTGGAACAGGTTGCCGAACACATTTAGTGTTACAATATTGCCTTACGATCTTCAAAAAACGACCCTATATGATGCCGCGGCCCCAAATGGTGTACCATACAATCACGCTATCAGGGTTGTATTAATTAAGGATTTTCTACGACCCAATAGCGGCTATTCTATTTATAGCAGGCTCGATACATGCATATAATTATGATGAAAATTCATCATTTATTACGAATATGAACCTCATTAATTAGGAAAAGCAATTAGGTAAATTTTAGTTAATCGTTTACGAAAACTCAAAAGATGGACATCTGTCGGTCACCTGATTTTAATTTTAATTTTAAATTTACTTGAAAATTTATAAAAAATATTACTTGTTTCCAAATTGGCGGATTGAGAAATCGGCAACAACGTTCCATGGAAATCATTTTTTTTTTATTTTTCGTTCACTGATATTTTTCACTTCGCTACGAATTGTTGCAACTGTCAAAATATGGCGTATTTTAACGTGTGTCATCCACTTAAGGCTTTCGTCATAAATAACGAATTTTCGTCATAATTTGATTGCCGTGTGTCGATGTTATTAACAAAGTCAGCTAAGTCAAAATGTTTCACATCTTTGGAAAGTCTTCCTCTGTCATTTTACCTAAGACCGGTTCTACACGTTCAATTTTCTGTTCAAGTTTGCGATGTTCAACACTTCGTTCTCTTTCGCTCGTATGCAAAATTATAAGAGTCATTTTCTTGAACATAGAATGGAAAGAAAAAGTTGAACAGAAATTTCTATTCAACTTTTGATCTGGCCTTCAACTTTTTTATGAATGTGGGTATAGGAGTAGAGGTATGAAGGAATAGCTGTGATAGCCAAAAAATATCTTCTTCTTCACATCAATCATATTTGATATAAATTTGACATAAATGCATAAAATTTACGTAATTCATATTTTATATAAATTTGACATTAGTGTTGACAAAACTTCGTTTCAACTCTATTGTCTACACCAGCTGTTTAATTGAAGAACAAATTTCTAGCAAAAAAAAAGTATTGAACATCGCAAAATTGAACAGAAAATTGAACGTGTAGAACCAGTCTAATAATTTGACCAAGAAATATTTGCAATTACTTGGAAAGTTGCAATATTAGGAAAATATCGGAGCAGAGGTAAAGTGCGGTTGCTTGTGGGATTCACCTTGTCACATACGATCTAAAGTTTTCGTGATAAAGAATTACACCCCTTCGGTTGGCCAAAGATGGACGTTAATGCTGAATTTCTGTACATATTTCAAATGTCAACCTTTGATCAATAGCGATCAGCATCGACCTTTCGGAAATTTATAATACAGGGTGTACCCTTAACGTCTCGCCAACATCAGAGCATACCCAACTCCTGATGCACAACGACAGCTTTTGACGTTGGCGACGGAGTTTCTCCACCATAAACATAGACTCTTTTCCTAAGTACGTTTTTACCCAGTTTTCTTCGTCACTCACCATACGACCCAAAAACGGCTCTCTATTGTGACGGACGACCAATATTTAAAGAACATACTATATGAAGTTCAATTCATTAAATGTTTGTCGTTTAATTTGTATAGCACACAAACAGAGGGTTTTGACACCAAACAGTATCCCGATGAAAGCCAAACTTGAAGGTCACATATACTCAGGTTAATGTGAGATTTGTCCAGATCGTATTGTTTCCTGATCAGGGTCCATCTTCGGCATTTTTGGAACTCAGACAACATTCAATGTCTGAAGTGTACTTCTTCTTCAGTAATGTTGACAGTTCTAAAATGTTTAAAGAGACTAACAGACACACGGAAAAAATTCCACACATCATCTACTACCTGCTCAGTCCGGTTTAGTCGGGTCTTATTCTTACTCAGCACCGGTCGAGGATTAAATGTACGTACTTCCATTAAAAATCGATAGAAATTTCCTTTACACTTAATACTTTTGAAGAGTACTTCAGGATGATCTTGCCACTTTGAAAGATAAATCACACCTTTTCTACATACATGTGCTTACCCTTTTTCGATATTTTCCACGTGACTGAATTTGGGGTTCCTTTTTCGATTAAGGGAAAGCGTTCGTTCCATTTGAGCGCATTTTAAAAATTAGTTGTTCCTTGCAATGATTCAATACTGAGCACAGACGATTTCTGATTGATCATTGGAAGTATTGATAGGAATCGGCCTTCAACATCACTTCAATATCGCTTTTATCAGTTTTCAGCAAAAGAAACCAATTTTATTATTTTTCACAGTAATCTTCCAGCTGAAAACATTATTATTTTTCTTTATTTTTTCCAACAATTTTTAATTTTTCATTAAAAAAAATAAAAAAAAATTACCACTTACTGCAAAAACTTAACTACCAAACAGCTGATGACAGGAACTACTCGTTGCTTTCATAAAAATATCTTCCCACCATCACCGAACCATATTTAAATTAAAATTTTGCGAACAGGAAAACCTTGTGCAGAATTTGCTCTTGCAGAAAGATTTATGGGAAGGAACCACGGCGACCAATTCATGGTTTAATTTATGCATTACCGGCATATTGTGTCAGTTATTGCATGCATGGGTTGGTTGGTGGCTGCTTTTTCGTTCAATTTGCATTTCTCATATAATATTGTATAGTAGTAAGGAGTGTCCTGATATTGATTGTTATGCTTATTGCATAGATGTCTTCATTACGAAATATGATGAACGTGATCTTCTAAATTTTAAAACGAGCTATCGTCTGCTTTAGCATTATATCATCAATCGTTGCCGTCCATTGTTTCAAAAGTTTGAGAGTATATTCGGATATGCAATTTATAAATTGAAATTATATTAAATGTTTGTATGATAATTGACTATTGCAAAAAAAACAAATCAACGGAAATGTTCTTTCGATTACGCATTTTGATCGATAATAAAGAAATCGATGCATTATTATTTATTGCACAGAACAGTTTTATTTTCATAGTCATACATACTGTTTGAAGCATTATACTTCATTACTATGCAAAACTTGAGCGCGATATGTTGACCAGTTTACTGCAGCTGGTTAAATCAGCCCAAAGTTTTTTTTTATAATGAACGAATATTGAACTGATTTTGCCTTAAATTTTGGCTTACGAATGATACAAAGAGTTCAGGGAGCGCCGAGAGATCGCCGAAGACATGCCTTGTTCTTCGACCTTTTTAATAGATGAAAACAATGAAGAAATAAAGGAAATTATGCTCGGTAAACACCATTTCCAGCTTAAGAAAGATAACTTTAAACCTTAACTTCTTCACTAGACTGTTCGTTCGATTTTGGTCGATATTTTGGACACGAGACCCATCGCTGCATGGCTAGTTCCAAAACATCTGAATTTTGTTAAAAACAGATGCGTTTAATTTTCAGTGGAGTACGTACGCCAGCGTAGTTGGTCGCACATCGGAGTAAATGCTGTTACACCACAGTATCGTCTGGGGTAGCTGCAACTACGCCGATGTCCACCCAATTACTCCCGAGTACGTACTCCAATGAAAATTAAACGCACCTAACATACCGCGAGCAGGTCTCTTTAGCCAGGCTGGATCGCACCAATTCTGATTCCACAGTCACAGATCGCACGATAATTATTTTGATCTATAAATAACTTGTAATTCGCCACGATCAATAATTTTATTTTATTTTTAGCACACGAGCTACAAACAATTATTTCTAATCTACATTTATATATTAAATCCATTTTACAAGCATTGTTGAGAATTGGTGACATATTAAAATAAATTTTAAATGTTCCGCCATAGTCCGGGGAAATTAGCCATTGGCAACGTTATTGCCTACAAAAAAGCCTCTTGTCATTTTTTCGAAAACTTAACCCTTTCGAAGTTATTCCAGGTCAAAGTTTCAAAAAATCAGTGATTTTTTGGCCAAAAAGTGATTTTTGATAACTTTGACCTTGAATAACTTCGAAAGGGTTAAGTTTTCGAAAAAAAAATTACAACAGGCTTTTTTGTAGGCAACGTTTCTTCGTATTGACTGATCAAAACAAATTTTCGAAAAAAGCAGTTTTTGAGTGATATTTTGGCCAAAAAGTGATTTTTGATAACTTTGACCTTGAATAACTTTAAAAGGGTTAATCGGATCAACATGTTTGTAAGAACTAAAGTTGTATTGCCAACATTTTGGACCCTCGTACGGGGTTGTACGACCTATAGAAACCGAGATACAAGTAGAACAAGGGAAAAACGCGATATCTCCGGCGGCCATGTTTTATTTTTTGTGATTCCGAAATTGTTTTCTTAAAAAGTCCCAAGGAAGCTGTGGACCAATTTTCAGCCACTTTGGAATTTTGTGTCCTTTCGTGCGGTTTTTTTTGCTAATTTCCCCGGACTACCGCTGGTAATGAAATTTTCTTTAAGACTGAAGTAGCAATTCTGTTAAGAAAGGTAATGAACGCTATTTCGTGGGCGATAATGGTATTTTGTTTTTTCAAAAGAATTAAATATCAGCGAGGCCTTTTAATTTTCGGTAAAATTTTAAATTAATAATAATGAATTAAACAGAAAACTTGCCTTCGAGCACACATTCGATTGTGCAATCTTACATTATCATGCCAAAAACATGTTTTAATAATAAGGAGGTTGTTGCAACATTTCATGCACAATTTTAAATTCTCTCGGGCACAATATTATAAGACTCGGCTACACTCATTAAATCAGGTTGCAGTACTTGAATAATGAATAATATTGAGCTTGATTCATCGTATATTTACAATCTACGACCTTCTTTGAAGAGGAGAATAGGTGCTTTTCTGTGATCGACACTTTCGCTTGATCGTATTCGGTTTAGTAAAACTCGACTCACACAATTATTGTATTTTGTGTTCTGAGTACTTTATTGCTGCTTTGGTAATAAGATGGAAGGTCGAACATCTTACTAATATAGCCTGTTGTATTTTTCTTCTTGACTTGTATATGAAATACTAGGATTTTGCTGCGTAGTCATGTTTTTGCATGTGTTCGCCGCGACTACCGGTACTCATGCCACACGCCATCATATTCGCAGGTCTGGGGGCAGATCATTTGCAGTCTAATGGCGCACAGAAGGTCAACACAGCGCGCAGATATATAGTAAGCCAGCAAAAAAAAGTAGCAAAAAATACGATCGCACCATTGCGCGAGCTAGGCTTAAGTATCCCCAAGGTATCTGATTTTTTAAGGGATTAAATCTATATCCTGGCATTTTGTCTTTACCCAATCGTAGTATAGAGCATTTATGCTTGTCAAAAAGTAAATTGAGGAAGGGATTCGCCATAGCTGTTACAGTTCATGATTGTATCTTCTCCTTCAAACATTATTGTCGTTCACTCCTTCCTCATACGAAGGATTTTTATTTCGAACGAAGCACCCTAGGACCTGTTCTGCGTTACTTCTTAATGTCAAGGTTTCGGATCCATACAGTATTATTGGTCTTATAAGGGAAATCCTTGATATGTTCCTTGTTAAGAAATGTTTAGGAAGCTTATTACTCTATGCATTAGGGGTGGTCATGGTCAACCCCGCGCCCCTAAGCGATTCATTTTGCGGCCACGACCCGATTCGCGATTTTTTTATTTTATTTCTAAAGTTACACAAGACATAGAACGAACAACAACAATCAGATGAAGTGGCCCATAAAAAAATTACGGAGATGGAGGAGATAACAAGGGATCTAGAAATGGAAACTGATTTGAACCTGATACAGAACACGCTAAAAGAAAAATTACTGTGAACCAAGGACGTCGACATATTTAGCGCTGAAAGAACAAAGTTTTGAATCCGTACTCGAAAAAACCTGTTACATAAACGCATTTCAGTGTGTTTGGAGCGACTTTAAATCCAGCCTGTCATATCGGATCATATCTTTCACTTTAAGCTTCGAAATCTCTCGGTGCACGGTGTTTGATCCTAGCAAAAGCCAGACAACTGCAAAGAAAGTCTTGGGTTGTCTTTCTGGCAGGATTTTTGGAGGTTCATCAGGGAGAAAACAACAGGTCATACACCCGCCTCTGATTTAGTGCCATCTGTGTACTCTCTAAAAACGAACTATTCACTGGTTTGCAGTGAAAACTCACTGGTTGAACCAGTGAAATTCACGTAAAAAAAGGAAAAAAGCTTTTTTCTAGCGCGAGTGTCGTTTTCCCAAGCGGGCCCCCATCAAAGCACTGAAATGCTGCTTGTCCTCCGTGATCAAACGAGTATGCTAAATGGAACCCTTTACAGCCATGAAGATAATTGCCTAGAATATGAGTCATATATTTTTTCACTGGTTGAAACAGTGAAATTTTAATTCACTGGTTGAATCAGTGAAATTTTTACTAATTCGTTTTTAGAGAGACTTTTCACTGGTTCAATCAGTAAACAGACGCGAATGCACTGGTTTTCCAGTGAAATTATTGTTTACTGGATGAACCAGTAAAATTTTCACTGGTTCATTTTTAAACAGTATAGAACCACGTCATAGCTCTGATTTGGCTGGAAAATTTCCCATCCCTTTCTGGTGGAAACGTGGACATTGAAACCTACCAGGCAATAGGTCCATACGTCTTCTTCACCCAGCAATCCGCTTCTCGTAAGCTCAGGCGGTTGTACACAGAGCTTCATAACTGCGCGACATTACACTTTTTGGATTTGGCCTAGTCTGGATTTGTTATATTCTTTTGCAAGAGCGGAATACGAAAGTTATATGTCAGCACTGGTCTAATCACTCCCATGTAGAGCCAGCGACCCATGTGTGGCTTCCAGTCTCATCTCTTGCCGAAGGTCTGCTTACTGGCATAGAAAGCTTTACTGGCGCTTTTTGCCCTTTCTTCGATGTTGAGCCTGCAATAAAGCTTTAGGTCCAAAATAAAGCTAAAGTACTTAGGTGATCGGAATAGGGTCAGTACCCGGTAGACTGAAATCAATCAATCAATCAATCAATCGATTTTCTCTTGCAATATGTATACTGAGAGGAAAACATTGGGACTTCTGCTATAGAATTTCGGAGGTATAGGTCTAACGTGCGTTCTAGGCTCTTGACACAAAAATCATCCATTGCCGTTTCGTCATTAGATATTGCTGCGCCCGCAACGTTCATGAAAATTTTAAATCCGCCCTCGCTTTCAAAAATGTTGGCCACCCCTGCGATTAAAGCATGAATCGTGGTTCATAACAGTGCCTTTTAAAATATACCAACCCAACTGGTGGAGAAAAATCACTACAGTAACTGATCGTAGACTCAAATATCCCTAAATTTTTGCATAGTCGTCCAATTTAAGTAAATATTCTCCAAACCAATTAAAAAATCACAAGATATAAATATTCACAAGATTATTGAAGAAATTTAGGGCCGTAGGGTTGTTAAATACATAACTCAACGGGGCGTTGAGAACTCTAGCTGCCATCAGAAGGGATGCAAGTTCGAATCCGACCTCAACAATATCTTTTGCCGCTCCGTTTCTCCTGCCTAATTTTTTTTTATTAATTTTCCTCATTCTTCGACAGTTTTTTTCTCGCTTTCTTCAAGCGATGATAGTAGCATAGAGAGAAAACCGATCATCATCGAAGTAAAGAAGCATGTCTTATAGTAGTAACTGAATGGCGAACCATTAACGAAAACGGGACAAGGCCATTGCTCGATTTTCTTTCAGATATGTAATTGGTATCCTCGAGAACAGATAATAGGATTACGTCCGAAAATTTCAGAGCTCTTTAATATTTTCCTATAAATAAGGAGAAGGCAGTAGCCTAGGAATGTTTTTTAGTTCTTTAAAAAATCGTGTATCAAGACTTTTTTTTGCGTTTAAACTTATTAAATAAAAACTTTGATTAATGTAATGTGTATAAGTTTTCAGAAACGAACATCCGATACTACTTGAGGTTTTCCTTTTATTGTATTGCAACATACGTTTCTATTATCAACCACGTTAAAGATAAGAAGTAAGAATTTTTAACGATAAGTTATTTCCGGTGTTTTCACTTTTGTAAGAAACCAAAGGTTGTGTGGTTATTAAAATTTTTACAAACCACAAGTTGAAATTTTTAGCTAAACGTTTCTAAGTTGAATGTTTCGATGAAAATTATCGGATCTATATTTTGTAACACATTTGTTGCTATTAAAGATTTAGTTGCAAAAAATGGTTCTCTAATTTTTCCTTTACGACGATTAAACTGGAGTTTTAATTTATCTTTTCAAATAATTTAAACAAAATGATTTATAATTGTCGTATTTGTTTCATAGTTGTTAAACTTTGGTATTAAAACTCTTCATAGTATCCATTGCCAGCTTTTAAGTTTATCTCATCTTCTTATCTTCTCACTTACAATGTCGTTTGCTTTTGTAAGATTTAATTTTTTTTGTTGATTTTAAACAATATTTAAAAAAAATCGTGTTCATTCTAGACTGAACTTGAAAAATCTACAATTATGTAACTATGTTTGTGTCGTTCACAAACATAAAAACAGCAATTTACAAAAACGTGACAGCTCGTCTTCATACAATATTATCACCGATCAACTATCTCCAATCACCAACCAATCGACCAACAATCAACGAAAAACCTAAAACTTCTCAAGTCGAACGTTCTGTTTTATCGTTGAAATGAGGTCAGCGAAAATACACTTCAATATTATTAACGTGCACGAGCCGCCTTAAAATGCACGGAATGAATGCCGTTTTATTGCGACACTTATCACGCATGCCACATTCACACATATCTCGTATGTGATGATGAAACAAGCTCCACACAGTCGCGCCACTACCAATAACTTCTATAATTTTGCTTTTTATTTTTATTTTTTTTTTGGTACGCGCTTGTGCACATATAGAAGACAGCAGCTTTAAAAGAGGACTAAAAAATATGAAGGAGGAAAAAATAGCTGCGCACGCACGTTCACTTCGCGATGATCACTGATCGGTATGGCAACATTGTTGGTTTGTGTATTAAATCAGCAATCATGTGTCATTATTACGTTTCTATAAAAAAAAATGTGTCGTCACTCGATTTTGTTTCGATATTTTCGTACGATATTCTTATCTCAAATGAAAAGACCGAGAGATAAAGAGAGAATTTTGTGTGACCAACAAAAATATCATTTGTTATCATAAACACACACATACATAATATTTTCTATTTTGTACGCCAAATTCTTGTATTGCTTTTTCTGTAAGCAATTAAATATATCATAATTTCTCAATTTTTCCTTGGTTATTTTTGATTTTCTTAAAGTACATATCTCAAAAAAAGATAGAATTATCACAGTGGCATTACGTATTAGCAAAAATATCAATGCTTTTTTTTATTGCACGGGAAATGTTCCAATGTTACGCAGTCACGAGAAACTTGAAAGGTTGCCTCCGTCATATCACATCTTGGTTTATGTAATTTTTATCATTACCTTAGTGCGACCTTCAAAAGTATTTTACCCTGAGGGTTACTTAAGCAAAAACCTAGAGGTGCATGTATGGTCTTTTTTTTTATATCTTATAAAATTTTCGTATTGAGTTGTGAAATTTATTTTTGAATCAGTCAAGGTAAAATATGCTGTGTAGGGGGGGGGGAAATATTATTAAGTTTTAATTTATTAATACTTGGGGAGATCTGGGGACCTGCAAGAAAGTGAATCGATGCACACAATTCACAAGAATATAATACATGAATATAAAAAGCTTCTGAATCATATTTAATTAAGTATTGCGTCTTCAAATTTTTTTCCATTATTGCACAAGATCATGAATTACACAAAAACGTCGTAAAAATGTAGTTAAAAAGAAGGAAAAATATGTAAATTTTTTTTTGTACAGAACGACAACATTGAAACATGACTGATGAGTAGTTTGATGCTGGATCTAGTAAATTACAATGTTAGCAACTGATTCTTCAATATCACAACTTAATAATTAATGAAACATTAAGATTAACGTATTGAGTAGGTCTTGAAAAATATCTTAGAACTATGGATGTTACGAATGTTCGCATTCGCTTATGCGAATGATTCGCATAATTTTAAACATTCGTATCAAGTAATGCGAATGTTGTGCGAATTCAAATGTGTGTAGGTCGTGTCTCTTGCTTCGTGGAAAACAAAATTAAAACACGACAAATTTACATATCTGGCTCGCGAATATCTGAGCGAATATCTGTCCAGTGCAGCCGGCCTTTTATATGAGCCCCTTAAGAACCCCATTCACAACAGGCCGCCGGCAGGCCGTAGTCTTTTAAGCCAGGTCAGCAGGTACCGCCCGATGAAGGTCATACATTACTAAGTCTGACTGAGCGATGAGGACTTGAGGCATACGTCTAACAGGTCGTGGACTGCAGGGGACCTCATGATTCCCTACATACACACAGGCGAGGACGACAGTTTAGCGTAGCAGGTTGTTAATTCAAGTGCAAAAATATTCATGTCCTCAACGAACATTTTAGACTGAATACAAGTTCAGATCTTCAGGCACGGACTGACGATTAGTACCCATAGACATAAAGATTTTTGTCAGTTTTCTTGGACTGCAGGTCCAGCAGGCCCCATCCTGTTGACGGTATGGGTGAGTGAGTGTATGGTTATACTTGGCTTCAAGGCGAGAATCCTTCAGGCCATGCCGGCGTATAGGAATGTGGGCCTTTAGAAATTGCCTCATGGAAATATAATATTCCTCTCCTGAACTTTGGTTATTAAATACGAGAATATATAAATACCGTATATTACACTGGTCTATTGTTCTAATATTTTTTCATCCCTGAAAGTAATCTCTGTAAGTAATAAAAAATGAGACCTTAATTTATAGTCCGGGGAAATTAGCAAAAAAAACGCACGAAAGGAGACAAAATTCCAAAATGGCTGAAAATTGGTCCACAGCTTCCTTGGGACTTTTTAAGAAAACAATTTCGGAATCACAAAAAAACATGGCCGCCGGAGATATCAGTTTTTGGCAAAAAAAATCACTCCAAAACTGGTTTTTTTTTCGAAAAAAAAATCTATCTACAAAAACTTAGGAAGAGCTTGTGATAACAAACGAATTTTTATCTTCTCCGACAGTCAAACGACAATCGAGAGATACGATCGCCTAAGATCAAGTCTAATTTAGTTTGGGACTGCTAAAGTACCCTTGATAACGTAGTTTTTCTTAATCAAGTTACCTTTATTTTGGTGCCGGGTCATCGGAGATTTGTGGACAATGAAAGGTGGGCACCGTGAACAGGCAGGAATCTGAACTTGTATTCGTCGATTCAAAAGTGGCTTGACACCCATCAGCTTAGTAAAGAGGTACCCTGATGTAACATATCGAAAACTCGAGGCCTAGTTTGGTCAACTCGAAAAGGTTTCTTCCAATGTAGCTACCTCGCTTCTCGATCAGATAAGTCGGGAAAACAAATCACGATTGTCGACTACGGTATTAAAATGCCACAAAATAAAGCAGTTGATAATATTTTGTGAAGTTTTTCTTCGTCACCTCGTTGCGAAGTACCTGATGAAGCGCGCGTTGTGATGTCTCATGAACGATTCTTGCCTACATACGATGCATTTTAGTGGTTGGGTCGGTTGATATCATCGATATGTCTTGAAAGTTTGGGACAAGATCCGAATTTCTTATTGGTAAAGTCAAGAAAAGCGCACGAAAAGAACGGCATTCTGAAACGTATGATGCTAGGTAAATTTTGGGACATTTATGGTAACAGTGTAGCTCCATATTCCAAAATCACTTAAAAAATCACAATAATTAATTAAAAACAAAAGAGAAAACAAATTCAGCTTTTTTGCAAGGTTGATTTTATAAAAAATTTTGAAAAAAGTATCAGTTGACATTTTCTTCTTTATCAAAGCATTAATAAATTCCCCCCAAAAAAAATACAGCTATATTATTTATTAGAATTTGTTTATAAATATGTCGCAGTAATTTTTCCGGAAAATTGACATTTACCACTAACCAGAACCAACCTGTATTTCTAGAATATTAATTCTAACATTTCAAAGAACTCGTTTAAGGCGAAAACTAATCCCACTTTGTTTTGATGCACGTAAAAAACTACAAATCTTGACCCACAACTATTTTTTTGTCTCTCGTCTCTATCTAAACGACACAATGGAAGATCGGATTTGGTTAAATTTTATCTAAATTCAATTTTTAAACCTGTGCGCATTTTTATTATCACCTATATTATTGTGGTGTTGTCTATACTTGCCGAGGATCTGAGCCCGTTAATACATTTTTACTGTCGAACACTTCCCACACACTTGATCCGGTTTAGGTTTTGTTGAAACACTTATCATTATACCCAGAGACCTTCTAGGGTTATGCTGAAAGCCTTTTGCATATAACAGATGTTAATAAGCCGTTCCTGATTTACATCATTGAAAAACATAAAAAACAACGGCCTTCAGCATCGTGCGAACCACATTCATTGTGTATATTATCAGGTTCGCGTCACAGTTTCCATACAGAGAGCGAGATCGATCGGTGGAGAGCTCCACATGCTTACCTACTGCTACCTAAGAGGTCCAACGTCGTAGTCTTCTTCGTCCGCCACGTTGAGGGATAGACGTTTTTTATAAATTCGTCTTTGTCTGAAGCACAAATTTTTCTTATATAGTTTCTCTTCTTCATCCAGACTAAACCGAATATACATACGTCTGGAAAAGGGGTCTTTACCTCCTAGAAGGCCGGTGTGGTCTTTATGCTGATGCCGTTTTTTTCTTTCTTGGCTTGCTTGTTCCTTCTCATTACAAGCCGCGCATTCATGGGCTCTTTTTCCACACACAATGTTGAAGTCATGTTAGCCAATATCTTGGTGAGAGCATCTGAAGTCGGGAGATGGGAATGACGGGAAAGAAACCTACTCCTAGGGTCAAAGACTTGGCTTGGTTATGTGCACGATGCATATCTTTTATGTTTTATGTTTTTGCTGCTGCTATCAGAACAACTTTTGACTTCTTACCCAAAAAATAATTCTTAATGTTGGGCTATAAGACGAAAATTCAGCTGCTCTGATGCTGCTTTGTGACGACACGGGGTCGAGTTGACAAAAAATTGGGGTGAAACATTTAAGGATTTTTGTGGAGGTTTTTTATGGAGTTTTTTTTTGGGAATTTGTAAAAAGGAAATTTAAACAAGACTTCACTGCATGTACGGCTACGGTGGTTGAACTTGATGTTGATATTATCATATGTTCTTGTTGATATCTTTCCCGCTAAACCCGAATTTATCAGAGACTAGTCATCAGAATAACGATTGACCATTTTTATTTCAACCACCTTAAAACTTGATAGTTTTTAACTTTGGTCAAATACCTTAAAGGTTAAATCATTTCATGAAACATTTCTTTCTAATTTCGAAATGGATATAGAACCTTATACGTGGGTCCCTTGTGGAAAATCTGTTTTATGCTAAAAGCCGACGTGAAGCAACCATGTATATATGGAATTGATCCCTTAACCATGAGTCATAACGTACTGCAATCATCTCTACTCTACCAACTGAGTCAACTGACATCTAGACTAGTCATAAATGAAATTCACGGTAGGATGACGTCGTCGATGTAAGCTGGGATCCCTTCACTTCACTAGCCTTTTTAGTTCAATGCTTTTACCCACTCAACCGTTGCGAATTGTGGAAATTTTGATGTATGATGGTTGGGTTGTATGTATATGGAATTGATCGTCTGAAACATTTGCATATTGCATTTTTCTGTCATTTACCTTGATGCCATCATATGGATATTGCGTGCTCTGAACAACCTGCAATTAATGTATCCAACTGGAATTCAATTCATTATAGTAAAATTTGTTAGATTAAATTGATAGGATAAATTTTGAACATAATTTCTGACGAGTAGTGACTGTTTAACATAGAATAGAAATAATGACTAATTCACACAGAATAACCCAGAAAATATAAGACCATACATAATAATTAAGAATAAAAATATTTTCTTTCTCCACTGGCTTAACTTTTTATTATAATTGATATCGGAACACCCGACAGATTTCTGATAATACTATTTATAGATAATAATAAGATATATAAAGTACCTCAGGATTAAAACAGAGGAAGGAGGTTTGACAAAGACAAGGCAAACAAAATAAAATTAATGTGAGAAAACTCAATTTACAAAAAGCTACTGTCAGAACTCGATGACAATTAACAACAATTGTATTCGCGTTACAATCTTTCAAATGAGGCAACTTAACAACCAAAACCAACAAAATGAAGAAATGCCATCTTTAGGTTCCACCAAATTTAATTGTCGAACAGGTACAGACGATACTGGACGTTCAGCCCATCGAAATGAGGCGAATTATCCAGAAAACATAAAAAACACGAGAGTTCGGGAATTATAATAGAAATCGCGAGAGGGTATCCAAAACCAATGAGAATTTTTTGTACCATTTTGTATTACACATATTAAAAAATTAATCGTTTTTAAAATACGTTCCATCGCAATTGATCCAATTGTTCATCTATTGATGGTAACAGTTTCTAAGACTGCTTGAAGGAATGCAAATCCATTGTCATTAGCGGTTTGCCAAAAAATTGCCTTGTTTCTTTTGGTCGCGGTGATGAAGCAGCTTCTTATTGGTTCGATTGTTGCTTCATTTCTAGATGCATAACACCATGTTTCGTCGCCTTGGATTATTTTTGCCAAAAAGTCTTTCAATTCCTCGTTTCCCACCTATACTCATAGCTGGAGCTCCGTTCATCGGGTAACATAAGCAGAATTAATTTCGCTACTACTTGTTTCATCTTGAATTCTCCGTGAGATCTTGGGTCCATGGTCAGTTCCTTCAATTTATCAATTGACTTCAACGGACATCCGAGCACTTTTGAAACGAAAAAACCACTCATAAATCCAGGCTTGGTTTAAGGCTTCTTTCCGGTATGCTAGTGAAGCGCCGGTTTTTGTAGGCCAGGGGTCAAGGTGCCCGACTACCATCCCTGAGGTTCGTGGTTCAAATCCACTTCGGCTTTCCATTTTTCCGATCAAGAGAACTCTTCATTTTTTCTTGCCATTGGCCCTAAGCATAATAAGCGAAGAAGCCATTTCCTGTTCGATCACCGAAGTCAGCACCGTTCTTTCAAACCGAATTCACAATGATAGAATAGTCGGCTTCTAAACGCGCTAGTCTTTCGCATAAAAAACAACGACCTGATGCACGCTTTTTCAAGAATGTCTCAGAACGGTGTGTAGTAGAGTCACCTCGGTAGTCTAGGGAGTAAGGCGTCTGGCTACCATCCCAGAGGTCCCGGGTTCGAATCCCGGCAGCATCACGGTCCTTCGCCTTTCCCACCTTCTTTCTTCTTCCCTCGTTACATTCCTCATTCCTCCTGTCATAGCCTTCCGCTAGCACTGCTCCGCTCCACCAGCGCATGTCATCGGTTGGTTGATGGGACTCAACTCGTTTCAGGAGGCACAACACTCCAGCGAGTTGTTTCTCGTTGCCTCGATGCCAGAGTCGCGATAGAAATGGTTGGGAGTACGTGCCTGTGGCAGTTCCTTCCTTCACTTCTCTCTTTCCCTTCACTATCTATCGACTAGAGCTTGCTGTTCGACATTGCACCCTCTATACGAAAAAATAGATTGTCGACAGTACAAAGGGCTTCCACATAAAAAAAACCTAGAGGCAAAAAGCGGATGCGCTGGCTAAACAGGGCTATGATATTGCATTCTTCGGTCGGAGCCGGCTATTGGGGCACTCATCAGCTTGCTGCAAAGAGCCCTGGGGTGGTAGCACGTAAGTTGTTTCAATCGACCTCTTCATACAAAAATTCAGAATTTTTGTATGAAGAGGTCAATTGAAACAACTTACGTGCTACCACCCCTGGCCGATCGAACTTTGATGAACCTTACTGAACGCTGAACGTCTGAACGTCTCCTGACGCGGCCAAGGAGTTGTTAGGGCGCAGTAGAAATGATGTCACGACACGATAGTAGCCTTGGCTTCTAGTGGAAGATGAAACTTACATATTTTAAGAAACCCTATGAAAATAATGGACAAAAATTAATTTCTGTACAATTTAATATTGATGAATCCAGAACTTTGAGCTACATTCCATGCTAGTCACAAATCTTCACTAGGGCCTTATTTTTTCGACAGAATCACACAACAATTATTGGTGTTTAAATTTATTTCTTATATTTTTAAACTCCTTTAAAAAAGTTTATTTTCGCCAGAAATTGTTTGTAAGTCCGCGGTTGAAAGCTTCTTTTTTCTGTCCAAAAAGTCGGTTAAGTGTAGCAGAAAATAGGTTTATTGCAGCATTTTCTTATTTATGACTTCTCTTCTTGCTTATTTGTTTGTTTACCTAAATTGTTTTTTGTTTTCATTTTTCTGTTCACTAACGATAACTGTTAAAATTTTTAAGTAAAAAATTACATAATTCTTCAATTTTTCCTCGAAACGTGCATAATTTACCATCCATAGTGCGCCAATATTGAATTTTTATTTCCTCTCTTTATATTTCCAAATCTATAAAATATTAAATTTCCTAAATTTAACACGTTGTGTGAAAGAGATATAAATTTGTTTTTTTATTTTTCGTGGAGAGAAACTGCGGAAAACGAGGTGGTAAAAACACACAAGTAAGAAGTACAAAAATAAAATCACCACAAATATAAAATCCGTAAAAAAAAAATAATGTAGATATATTTTTTTTTTTACCTTTTCTCTTGACACACGAATAACGGGGCACGGTATTTTCGTTTTCTTCTCTTCCTCCTTATAAAGTTGTTCGGCAAGGTTGATTTTCTGTTTTTATATATGCCTAACCAAACAGCTTTACAAAACCCGTACATAATAACCTCGCATAGCAATCAACCCGCATATTTCCAGGTGCATCAAAACGAACATTAAAAAAAACATTTTTTTATATACATAATAGCAAAAATACCTGTAGTTTTTACCTGTAAATTTGTGTTGTGTGTGTGTGTGTCTGAGTTTGTGCGTGCATGTGCCTTGTTATTTTTATAGTTTACCTGCCGTGCTGAAAAGTGGATGGTATTGATATACCAACTGTTTTAAAATAGTATGCGAGGTGAATGTTGTTGCTCCATGAATGATTAAAGCGAATTGATTTCTGCGCTCTTAAGCATGACTTGTGAAAAATAAAAAATTTTTATATCAAAAAATTAAATTTCCTGGTATTTTTTGTAAAGGTGTGCGAATTGTAGAATATCACCTTCAAGCGAAAAAATTAACCGGGTGGAGAGGGGGGAGGATAATCCAATGAGTAGGTGACCGATGTGTGGTTGTGAATATTCAGGTATGATGTCAGAATGAATAATATTTTTGCCCCGTGCAATTATCAATAATTGAGTGAAGGAGGAATGAATGATGAAGAGAGGTCAACGGGGAGACGACGTTTTAATAATGAACTAAAACTGTGGGCAGTTATTTTACGGCTGAAAGAGCTTTCCCCCGAGTTTTGTGCTCACGAAACTGGTGTTTATGCAAAATAGCTTACCTGTATGGAACGCATAAACATGCACACCGTCCGTTTTACGAATATTTCGTCAGCGCTGCTCTATGGTGGCTTCGAGAAAGTGGGCGAAGCTTTTATTTTTTTCTGTGCACATTCATTCCCAGGTTTAACTGGAAATTTCATTTTTCGTGTGACGGGATGAATTTAGTTCTATTTCAAAAAAAAAAAAAACTAATGAAGTCACCATCATGAAATTATTGTGGCGAATCAAAAAAAAAATATTTCCCCTAAAAAGAGACTAGCCTTCCACATCATTATTTTTGGGTTGTGCTTAATAGTCACAGTATGATTCATTACGACATAATATATACAGACAAGAGACAACACGTCATCATTTTATGCTGAATTACGAATTTCTTTTTTTTTTCTTTATCAAAAGCTCTTCCCAAATCCGCGAACGAAGGCAAACGTCATTGTTGAATTCAGCAATGAGTCATAGGAAGATGCAGATAAAAATTGTGCTTGTACTAAGTGAGAATTATAAATCATTTTGTGAAGTAAACTTTTTATCTGATTTTCAACATACACTCACCATCGGGGCCTATCCTTCTTGTAAGAGTGACGTAATAATGCGGCTGTGTACACACGATCAATTTTATGTTGTTTAATGTTGCAAACTCATTTTTAATGAATGAGAAATACTTTTGCAACATTGCGGATTTTGATGAATCTCCAAGGATAGGTCAATTTAGTTCCGTGATTGTGATTCGATGCGATTTTATTGGGTTTTTGCTATTGTGAATTCTCAAGTGTCTTCTGTACGTATTTCGAAAATTTATTCAGAGACTTTAGTTGATCAAGATGTAGTTTTTTCCCGGCTATTCTGGTCACTGGTTTTCCACGAACTTTTGACCACACTACAAGAATCTGGATACGATGTCATCGGCTATGCAGGCGACCTAGCCATCTTTGTCTAGAGGAAGTTTGGCTCGACCATTACTAAGGTTATGAGAACAGTTCTCCGAGAAATTCAAAGATGGTGTTACACGGAAGTCCTATCAATCAATCCAAATAAGGCCGATATTTCCAATTGAACCTAGGTACTATTTATGTTCAGCTTACCACAGTTGAGTAGTTAACCTAAGTATCTAGGAGTGATGCTCGATAAGAGACTGAATTGGAACGCTCAACTGGACTACGCCATTAGTAAAACCACTAGTGATATATGGGCTTGTAAAATGCTTTTGGGTAATGCATGTAGTTTTACACCACAAATTATGTACTGGATGTACAACACCATGGTTAAACCTGTTGTTACTTATGCCGCTATAGTCTGGTGGTCTAAGACCAACCAAGGAACAGCGATCTTCAACGGCTTGCTTTACTCTCCATTACTGGAGCTATGCGAATCTGTCTCACAGCTGCTATACACGCAAGCATTGGACTGATTCCACTGTACATCTCCATATGCAAATCCGCCGCCATAAGTGCCTTGAAACTTCTGATCTCATCGAACTGGCCCAATACAGCCAAAGAACATATCCTCAACGGTATACCAAACATTCCAGTTTTGCATGTATGGTATCCGAGACCATATTGCCGGTGAACTGCGGTTCCTAAGGGAATTCAGGGCATTCAGAATAAACGAATCGCTCGTAAGTGAGAGGAACTCATCCTTCCAGGGCGTCTAAGGAAGCTCCACAGGTTGACCGATAGGTCAAAAATTGAACATGGTACAGTGGGTGGTGTTGAAGGATCAAATTCCAAGGCATGAAGAAGCTATCCTTGTGCATCTTAGAAGTGCTTCCCTTCCGTATCCCTATCCATATCTTTTTTACCATTGCATGTCATTAGCAAGAAGCAGTTTGTTCGATTTTCTTCTAATTAGCTTCCTGGGAAGCTTGTTTGAAGTTTTAAGTTTTGCAAGCAGCAAAGAAGGTTTGAAAGGTTTGGAAGCAGAGAAGAAGGTTTCGCTCTTCATTTTTGAGTAATAAGGATAAACAAAAAGATTTCAAAAATCTATATTTTTATTTCAATAATTGTTTTAAAGGTAAACTAAAATTGCAATTACACACAAAAAAAAATAAAAAATTCAACACTTTTTATGAAATCACATTTACTATACTATATAAACTGTATCACCACAATTAATTGCTATCGACTCTTTTTACTGAGCGCATAACTCTAAAAGGAAATTTTTCAAAACAAAATATTTCACAACAAACCCAGCGAGAAATGGAATCATATCAAGAAGCATGACGGTAGCCTTTTTTGGAAGCCGAAAATTCCTTCCTTTTAGCATTCCGCTCCTTATCTTTTTTGTGCAGCCATATGTCATTAGAAGGAATGAGTCCAAAAGCTCTAAAAGCTCATTCACCTTCCCAACGCATTCCCGGTAAGGTGTTTGTGATAAGTCATCTTTTATTTCTTCCAAGGAAGTACAATTTCTTACATTTTCTAAATATATTTCCGGTGAGTTCCTTGGAAGATATTGCTTTAATTGCGGAAGCACATACGGAAGAAACACTGCCCTATTAGTATGAAAATTTTATTAAAACGCAAAAGAACATACTTATCCATATTTCGCCCTTCCATCCTACTTTTGTGGAACTACGAATACGAACTCCTTCCTAAAAGCTTCTTGAGGAAGGCCTTCAAACTTTTCCCGCTGGGAATGGAAACTTTACTAATCGAAATCCAGAGAATCTCTCAAAACAGAAAATTTATTAAGAAAGTTGAGAATGACATATTTTGTAGCCATATGCACAGGAAAATCTTCCAAAATGCTTCTGAAGCCCGACCAGGAAGCACTTCCAATTTGATTCCAGAGGAAGCTGCTTTCACTTTTCCCGCTGGGAAATAACAAGTTCACACCCGTCAAAATGTATTTCTCTTTTTATATGCAACAGAAATTAACTGGTTCAAAGATTCGCAATATTTAACTAGTTTAAACTGGATCTGTTTACCTTCTACTAATATCAGTGCCAGCGATGAGTTTTACTTGATTAAAATTTATACTCGAGTGGCGATGTTCCTTTTTAAAACGAACGAACGAACTCTTTTCTGGTTAAACTGTTTTTCTTTTTCTTTCTTTCGTTAGTTAAGATCCTTGGACTTATTGTTTTCCCCGGTGATTTGATTTGTTGAATGTTGTAGAGAAGTATATGCACAAAATAATCGAATTACAATAAACAAACAAGCGTTTCTGGGAGAACCAATCATCGTCTATTGGAAGCTTCTAGTAATTTCTATAATTCAATATCGTGGCAGTCACAATGGTATTAATATTCAAATTTAATTAGGTCTTCGTTCGACTGCTCGATCATTATATAGTATTCAAAATATTCAATATTCAAAGCTAATTGAATTTATTATAGTTTAAGTTTATGATCACTTTGATAAGTTGTATTAATTATAATATATCACATTATTGTTTGCTTTGTTTATTTTAGTTTAGATTTTTGATATTCAATTTGCAGTTTAATCGTCATTGTCAGATCTAAGCTGAAGAATTAAGGAGTATCCACACACATCAGGGCCGTGCCCGGGACGTCACAGGGACGTGTTCTGTCATGTGTGAATGAGCCCCTGCCCGGACACGGACATGTGTGAATGAGTAAAGGAGTATCCACACATATTAGTGTTCCGTCAGGGGTTCAAAAAATATCGGTGCGTACATTTTATACGAACTCGTTCACACATGTCCGTGTCCCGGCCGGAGCAAAAATCGAACGTCCCGCGCACGTCCCTGATGTGTGTGGATACTCCTTTACCCTTAGTTCTACCAATCCGTCATGTCGTTGGTCACGTCACGGTGCAATGTCTAATAGTAAGCTTAGTACGGGGAATAGGTTTTGGAGATACGAAGAGCAGGGAGTATGTTGAAGGAGGTGATGAAGCCTACATTTGAAGTCGTGGATATTATAAGAGCTCAGATATATACTGACTGCTAAAAATTCTTCTATAGTCTAGTTGTTCTATTTATGAATGAGTTCCTTGTTTGTATCATAAGGGAAGTATTGTAAGAGTGGGCCAATCTGTTGTTGCGTGTATAAGATTGCCGTGGAGGCAAAAGGGCGTTTATTTCGATGAAACAATCACTATGATAGAGCGATAAAGTTTTGACAGAGCAGAAGAAGAAAGAATACCCTATCCGTTGAGTGTGTGGTACACTTGGGATTATGGGGTGCCATAGCAGTGACGGGCAGAGATGTATTCAAAGCGAACAGAGATGGTAGTACGTCGGCTTTGGATTTTCATCTCCGCCTTTGTTATCAATTCCACCTTGTAAGGGAAATGATGGTGGATTTACAGAAATTTCTTAGTTTGATGTACTTACGACGATAAGATTCACTCTTTTCTTGTAAAAAATCTCTATAAGCTTAAAAATAAAATAAAATTCGAAATAACATTATTCAGAATTTCCAAGTATCTCGTATCTTTAGTTTCACAGAAATAAATAAATAAAGAAAACACATGTTCCAATCTGATTCTAATCAATTGAAAAATTCTATCGAATTAAAAGCGAAAATTTTCAACATTGATTTTAAATTTTTTTTTATCGCCGCCAAATTCTCTCATGGCAATAAAAAATGTCCATAGTTTTTTATTTTTTTTGTTGTTAGATGAATGTCGTGTCTGCAATTACATTCCAAACAAAATCAATTAAAAAAATTAAAAAATCGTGTTTGTGTGTATAGAGAGTGACTGCACAATTGAGTTGCAATTTGTTACGTGCAATTTAGCCTTGGCTGGCTTCTATCTATCTCGCTCTATCATCGCAACTGTTCCACCTTTAATTTTCACACAGTCCGAAGTGATTTAAGCTTATGTGGCAACATCATTCGCCATGCTACAAAATTGACTTCAGTCTGCTGTGAAGTATTTTTTTTTCCTTCTCCGTTTCTTTCCATCATCTGTCTTCTCTGCGTTGTTATTATTTATTCGTAATTATGCTCTACCTCGTGATTTTCCCCTTTTTTTAGTGCTTATATACTTATGTTGTATGTTCCAGCTTTCAAAAGCTCTTCTAAAAAGCTAAAAATCCATTGGAATATGTTCGCCCATTGACGTCATCTAGATTGAGCTTGATGGATTATTTTACAAGTTATATATATGTCTACAGCTGTATAAGTAACACAAAGTCTCATTGCTACATATTATGGGGGCGTATGTTTTGATAAGATAATTTGTTCGCTTGTATTAGAGAGCTCTAGTGCACTTTCCTTCCAGTATTCCAGATTGCAAAACTTCCCCTATTTTCGTTACTTACAACAATTGCAGTTACTTATTGGAAAATATCCTTCGAAAAACTTACAACCTTGAGTAAAAATGGAGGATGTTGAGTGGGTGGGTGGGTGGGTGTTGGCGCTCTCATCATAAATCGAATGCACCTTACGTAAATGAAATTGTTACATTTTATCTGATCTAGTCGCTTTTCGTAACATCTTTATATATACATACATATGTATACATAAACCCAACTCCCAGTAAAATCTTTCGTTGAAAGCATCCGCATTACTCAAGGGACACCATACTCTTATCAAAAGAGTGAGATCGGGGTGAGGGAGAATCTTACCGACTGTGCCTTCTCCTCCTTACTATACATCGACTAGTTGACTTCATGGAAAAGGAATTGCTTGACAAAGGAATTTGCCCTCGGGTGTTTTTATGATGGCCATTAAGGGAGCTTTTAACAATGTCACCAAGGGTGAATTCCTTGATACTTTGAGTTTCATTAAAGTGCACTCGGAATAGTTTGAAGGTGAGGAGTTGGATGCGCACAGGTGAAAAATTTTCTGTTGATATTTTAAAAGAAACCACACTCAGCAGAGAGAAAGTTTTGTGGGTTCAACTGGTTTAAACACTTTGTAGTAATATTGAATAAAAAATAAATTTTGGATTTCTGCTTTTTGGTATGAGAAAATGTAGAAATTTGTAGTAAAACGACATTTTGTAGTGTAAGATCGATGCGGAGCTGGAGCTGGAAAAAATGACTAAAAACACTTAATAGTAGTCAATGTTACGAAAACGAAATCATCCTTTTTTCCAAATAAATAAATATCGAAAACGAAATCAATCTGCTCAATCAAAAATACTGTCGTAATTCACTCTGATTATATTGGCCCCTCTGCTGAAGGTCGAGTCGCCACGACACGACAAGTCGTTTGAGGTGAAGAAAGTGACGTTTCAGTCGAATCACGACTTTCAGTACAGACGCTTAAACTCAACTTCGCTTTTGCACTCTAGACCCCTACGCTAAAAGTCGTAATTCGACTGAAACGTTACTTTTTTCAACTCAAACGACTTGTCACGAAACACGACTCGACTTTCAGCACAGGGGCCATTATCACACTTTGCTTCTCTTCTTTTTTGGTCAAGTATCGTAAGTACCGCGAGCACTTCACTTCGCCTATTGTACTGCACACCCATACCTCATATTTGTAGACCTGACCGCTTGAACAGGCTCAGCAGTCTGTCTAGTGGCTTGTCGGATAGACTTGACTATTCGAGCTATCGCGGGCCACTCGCACACAGAGGGAAGGGCAGACTCATCCTCTTCGAGGCAAAACGTGCAGGTGGGGTCCTCCGCTTGCTCTTTTCTCCATAACTGGTAATTCAGTGTTCGGTAATCAAGCCAACATATATGCTGACATCCTTTCTACTGCGCCCCAACAATTCCTTAGCCGCTTTAAGAGACGGTGCAGGAAGGAACTTGGTTGAGTTGGCCAACCAGACACGGACGTCGAGCGTTCAAGTCCGATTGGAAAGAGCCCTCTTCACCAAACGGATGGATGTCTCAAGTAGGTAACTTAAATTTAGGAGTAAGTCTGCCATTGTAGAGATTGTGGATTCAAATGTCGGTCAATAACAAGTTCTGTCATTTTCGCTAATACCAACTAGTTACTATTGCCCCTGAAATCTTCCCCTTCAAATTAAAATCAAATCTTCCTGGCTATCTACAAAATTCACTATGTTATAATCATTGAACGAGGCTTTCCGATCTCTACAATGTTTGCCTAAGCTAAGATAGAGTCAGCAATATTAATGCTGAAAGTCGAGTCGTTTGTGGCCGATCCGGTAGAGTGTGGATGCTTCCCAAACCAAAGCAAACGTTTTAAATTTGCGAACGCTTGCCTTGACAAACGTGTGGATCCGGCATAACGATTCTAGCCTAGTTCGCGGATTATAAAGCTTTTCTTCGATGTAATGCATTCTTGGAGCACCATACGAACAATATGGAAATCCAAGTCGACTTGGGACTTTCGGTACGTTCGCTCCTCAGATTAATGAATGCTATAGATGGAGTGTAATCGAGTGGCTGTGAAACCAAGCCGGGTACGTGTCCGCCATTTTGGAAAGTTTCGCTTTCTTCTCCTATGCTAAGATAAAATGAAGATAATTATTAGTTTTCTTTGTTTTTTCTAAAAGTTTTATCAGGTTTTATGGACTAGATTATTTGAAATGTGGAGCATACCAAGATGGCCGCCAACGCGTTCCCTCATGGTTTCACGCTTGATATCTAATTCGCACCTTATACTAGCTCTATATAAGTTTAGTTACTCTGCGGTTCGCACCATCATCAAGTATTTTTGACACCATCATGAGATACCCACCCATTTACCTTATGGGATATCTTACACACAAACCTAGTACTCGCAATGACCAAGTTCATAATTGTTGAAACCGCCACCCTCCTACGCATCAATCGGTCTAGATTGCTGGTACCACCGAATACACGGCCCCAATACCGAAAAGTGCACTTTCAATTGTACTTATCTATAAAGCCACACGGAAGCGGATTGCCGCATAGTCGAATCATAAGAAAATGGTAAATTGTGAAGTGGATTCAAGGGTATTGAGAAAAGGTCGTTTAGAAAGATTACAGGAATAGGGAGTAATACAATTAAACTCCGGCATAGGTTTGACCCTCAAATTCTACTTGATTAAACGACCAAAAAGAAATTCCATTCCAGTGAGACGTGACGTCCATCCATCCATCGCTCTGATAAATCTGGACTGGTTGCTTTAGATATCTTCAAGGCTTTCGACAAAGTACGTCCCGCTCTGTTGAATAAATTCCAAGCTATTGGTATAGACTCATTCAGAGTTTTCCTATTGATCGTTCAATCAACGGCTGATCAATTTCTTAACATCCTAGGCATAACTTTAACCAAGGAGCTGCGGGAGATGGATCACATATTCCAAATCGCGAAACATGCATCCTAATGCTTGGGATATATTAAGAGATGCAAGCTCCTCTTTCAGCTAGCACGCGGGCTGCAATCTACAAGTTGTACATTCGGCCCCGCCTTGGGTACAACTCATCTCATTTATCTCGGCTAGCGCCACCAAAAACCACTATAGCTTGACTTGACAAAGTATAAAATTGCGCCATAAAATTTATTTGTGATGCCACCTTTTGCGCCACCATTGACTCATTGAGCCACCCGTAGGAATATAGCAGGATTAACAAAATTCTTTCGCTTTAAGAAGTTCGTTTATAAATAGAACAACTCGATTGTGGAACAATCTTCCGCAGTCCAAAATCGCACATCTTAGAGTTCAAACGTAATGTTCAATACATCTAGTCGAGCACTCTCCCAACCACCTCTAACCACCTCTATTCTCTTCTATTCTTCAAACTAAGCTTACTACTAGACATTGCACCATGACCCGAACGACATGACAGATCTGTAGTAAAAAGGGTGATTTCTCAGCTTGGTTTTTTTCCAAATAAATAAATATTAACTAACAAGTTTCATACGTTGCTAATTTAAAAAAAAAACATCTGTTTTCTTTCTGTCAAAAGGATATGCCACATTTCAAAAGAATTTCAGATTTCGACACAACGAATAATCGAGTAAATTATATTTATTCAATTGAAACCGTCCTTATGATGCTGGTAAAAATATGCTTTTCCTGTTCTCATTTTAAATCGATTCCTTTTATATAATTTATATAAATGCAATTTTTGTCAATACTGTAGGTACATACATATAAACTAATGATTTCCTTTTTGTTTGTTTTCAGGTCCAGAACCAGCAATCGTGACATTGCCTACCTACTTACTCATCATCAGAAGTATTTAAATTCAAGAAACTGACTATACCAACCCCCAGAAAAAAACAATAGAAAATAGCAGAAAAGGATAAGACAAGTTCCATAATAATTTCGAACGTACTTAGCTGCGTTTATCGCAGCCATTGTTCGTTAATTCTCTGTGTATGATCAAAAAAATAAAAACAAACCCCAAAAGAAAATAATAGTGGGTGTAATTCAAGAGCGAAAACGTCATTTTCGGATAGATTTTTTTCATATAACATATATTTTCCGTATTTAAAAAAAAAAACAAATTGATCATTAATTCAAGAAATATCCGAATTTTTTTGGGACACATTACATACATACATTTATTGCAAAGGGGATAAAATTTGGTTTAATTTTCAGGAAGAAAAAGAAAATTGTGTGCAAAAAGTGTGTTTAAATAAGTGAATTAATTTTTTTACAAAATAACAGAGAATACATATAATATAAATATATTAATATATTTCCATTTGGGACCTTTCGTTTCCTAAATAAATAATAATAAATAAAATTAATAATAAAATTTTTTTGTCGCTGTGCGAGAAGCAAACTAAATAAATAATAAAAAAAAAAATTTGGCTGTAGATTTAAACAAAAAAAAATTGTTAGCTTGGGTGTTTACAATTTATAATCAAGAAACAAAAAAAGTAGACACAAAACAACAAAAAAGAAGAAAAAAATAATAATTTCAAATTATATATCCAAACGCCTAAAATACAAGACCACCACAATATAAAATATATATTACATATTAGGATAATTTACACAATTTAAATAAAAATAAAACAAAAAATACAGAAAGATATAAAAATGGAGCGCGAATCGAATCCAATGCAACCAATGTGCCGTTCCGGATGTGGATTCTATGGTAACCCAGCTACAGATGGACTTTGTTCCGTTTGCTATAAAGTATTAATTTTATATTATTTATTAATATTCATTGTTTTTATTAATCAATTTTAAATATTAAATTTTAGGACTCATTAAGAAAAAAGCAACAACCACCAGTTAGCAGCACACCTGTCACCGTTTCAAGTCCACAAACAACCCCCACATTCAGTCCAGCCATTACAGTTACCAATACAGCACAACCTACAGTACAGAGTTTACAGCAACATAATGAAATAAAAGAGGTAAATATTATAATTTTTATAAATTATTAGTAGTTAATTTTAAAAAAATATATAAAACAGAGCATTTTAATTCTTTATTCGATTACTTTAGATGTAAATATAAAGAAAATCATTAGTTTAGTTATTAAATAAAATGATGTGAAATAAATTGGACATACCTATAAATGTTAAAGGTGAATTCCCCAAAAAAAATTAAATAGTAGATATTTTTTTACAATATAGCAATTTACTTTACCATTGGAACTTCACAAGCGTGTCCACTTCGACCCCTTTTATTTTTTTCAGAATAGGTGTGTCCTTCATACTTGCTCATAAGTAATAAATAGCTTAGCAACACTGTGGTGTGAAGTGCGCAACTATACTGATAATACGTTAGTTCAAAAGGCTTGAAAAAGAAGCATATGTTTTCATTTAATCTATAACATATTTTGCTTTTTAATAACATGAGCTTGGAGTGGAGCCTGCACCAATCTCGATCGAACACAGTATCTTGAGGATCAAAGATCGTGCATTTAGATCAAAACTTTACTCGAAACTAAAAAAGTCTTAAGCAACAACAAATGGACGAAGTGTTAAACTTGTGACATACAATGAGTACGAAAAGTATACATTCGTATGAAATATATAATTTATAAAATGTTATCATTACTTACATCATTAATTATCGTAAAATTAGAACAAAATTATTAATCCATTATGGTTAAAAAAAATTGAAAAGAATATCACTGCTTGTTACCCGCGCAAAAAGTCTGCGACTAGTTGTCGATTTCCTTATTAATTACAAATATTTGTGGTACACAACGTTACCTTACTGCTAATATTTCGTGGGATATCTTTGGCTTTAAGTATAATTTTGAGTCCTTTACTCAAATCTGACGATATTAAAATCCATTCGTCTTCGAACGCAGACTTCATAGGTCACTTATTAGAAATACTACTTTTATCAGCATTCCACAGATGTTCTATTAGATTTATATCTTGGAATTGTGGAAGTATCTTCAGCACATGAGGCGTGTTGTACCAGAGCCAAAGTCGAGTATTCAAAGCAGTGTTCTTTATAACATTGGCATGCATAAAAATATAATTGTTTTGCATCTCCATTTTCGCAGCACTGGAAGCTCAATTGTTCTTTAAGATACCAATCATCTATAAATACCAAATTGTCTACACCAGACGCACTCATACATCTCCATACTAATATTAAATCTCCTCCATGTTTCACAGTAGAACACAAGTTTTTCTTTTCTATCTCGGCATTTGCTTGTCTCCACGCCATATATTTTCCATCTGAGTTGAGTATTTTATACTTGCTTTCATCGGTAAAGATTACACGTTTCCAGATTTCGGGACACCCATCCTGATATTTTTTTAGCAAATTCCATTCGCTTTTTTTCTGGTTGGCTTTATTTATAAAATATTTTCGTCGAGCTATACGACCATGATAATCGAACATTCGGAGTACGTTCCTGACTGTACTAGCGGATACGTTAAGTCCACGCCCTACATATTCCGACATCTGGGCAACAACTTTTGGGGCACTTATTTTAGGATTATCCTTAACTTTTCCTCTTACTATGATCATTTAAAATTTGAGGTCAGCCATATCAATGCTTATTCCTTCACAGTTGTTCTTTCAGAAAATCCTTCAACAATGTTTTGCACTAAGATTTGATGTTTTCCAGTAATATTTCTAATTTGTTGCAAAGATTTGCATTTCTTATGTAGCCTCACTATGATTTTATTTTCCTCTTCAGGAGGATATATTTTAGCTACATTTCCTTAGAATATCTTGTGCTCGAATGCCCTTTTAAAGCGCTGTCTGTCCGGGGCATAAAGTCTCTAAGAAAAACTATTCCCTTTTGAAAATTTTCATGCATACGTACTCTTTGTACATAATGTTCTTAAAGAAGGTGGACAGGGACTCCAACATTTGACAAACAATTTAAAGACAAGTACACCAAAATTGAAACAATCTATGCGTGAATATTGCTTACCTTCTCTAGAAGAGTACTCTGCCACCGATATTCGATGAACAGAGATGATGTACTAGATGAAATAATAGTAAAGCTTCCCAGACATTGGAACTTGGTCCTTGAAAAACAGGGAGATTAAATTTAAGGATTGTCAAGAATTACGACCGCCGGACATGCCCACACTCGCTTTGGTCGACACGAGCCGCGTGTGAGTGTCAGTTTTTGAACCCTATGGCGCAGTACCAAAACTCCGCATTTGCTCTCACGTATCGACGCAGACGCGTACATGAGCGTGTAGCGCTTGTCGGCTAGGTGGCCGAGACACTAATTTCGAGTGGCAGTGACGTGAGTGTTTGCAATGATGGAGGAACTAATTGAAACTGTTTGAAGTGAAAAATGTTAATACGACGTAAAACACCAAGATTACATGAATACAAAATTAAAGGATTCTCTTCAGTACTAATTCGTTCATGACCACCACTTCCTTGATCTTCTAAATGTGAAGCAATTAACGCATGTATGGGCCTGGTCAAAAACGAAGAACTGCAGTCATACTGCAGAGTTCAGGTACAGATTTCCAATTGCTGAATTCTCCAAAATGACTGCAGTTCATTCCTAGACAATCTAAAATAGTTTTTGAATGTTTCGTCTGAAAACTCGGAGGTTAATTTAAATTCTCCATGTGTTTTCCTTCTGAACATGTAAGAGCTCTTTCCGTTTTTTTCCAGACGCTTTCCTTATTAACAATAATCTATATAAGAACTCGTTGTCGGATTCTGAACTTAATTCTTACGAAGCATATATCATCTGAGTGAAAGCATTGAAAATTGGAAGCAGAAACGAAAACGATAGGATTAATAATTAATGAAGAAAAGATAGAATTATTAAAAATAGCAGTAGATTCACACAGCAAGATCATATGTTACAATGATGAATTAAAATATCAAATATGAACAACATTTTAGGTTTATGTAATCGAAAAAGAGACAATGGCTGGGACACAAAATGAAATGAATGCCAAAGATTGTGAGCTAGAAGTAAACCGATGCAAAGGCCTACGAAGAGTGTGGTGTTAAGACAGACGATGCGGCGAAAAACAGATTTGATTGGAAAAATATTGTCTAGAAATTTTAATAGGCTGTAACACTGGGGAGAAAAGAATATACATATACAAATCAATTTGCTAAATTTAAAAAGAAACCTTTTTTATTATGTTTCAACAATGACTAAGTTGATAGTATTAAAATTATTAAAAACAAATTAATTGCTTATTGAGTAGATTAACTACATACTCGTTGCTAGTACATAGCATGCGTCCAAGTAAACTGTAATTATTACTAAAACCACATCGTGATTAAATGTATGCATTATTATCAACTTAATAATAGTATCAAAATTGAAATAATTAGAAAAATTCGCTCTCTGCGTTTTGTACCCCATGATATATGTAGTTATTTCACGGGCGTAAAATCTCCCACAGCAATCTTTAATTTTCTAAGAAATAACTTTCAATAGCTGAATATTTGCAAATGACTACAATGCATTTAAAATAGACCCATAAACTATCTTATAACGCGCATTTTTCGAGGTCCTACCGTAGATATGTAGGATTGATAAATTACAGTCTAGCCCCATTGGCTGAAGGAATAGTTTGCATCTCACGAAATTCCGGGAAAATGGATGGTTGTTTTGTAATTTAAGATACATATAAACATAAGTTATTCGGTCGTATATTCTCGGTTAATGTTATGCTAGGTTTTAAGAAATGATTGAGCATCTGTCAATTCCAAACTGTTCACTAAAATGGAAAGTAAGGAAGTTTCGGTAGAGATCCTATCGTGCATTAAGGAGGACGTTGCATATCACTAGAAGAAGCTACATACACTAATTATTAAAGCCGAAGTTTTTTTTATATATTTATATGCAAGCATACTATAAACCAACTAAATTTACCCACAACAAATCCCTGCATTTACAATATTCTCTATGAATGTCAGTATAGTCTATAATATTGAATCAAATCTAGAGGATGCCATTTAACATCAAAAGTCCCTTTAATTAACTGCCCTTGAAATGAGGCTGCACTTTGTTCTTCAATCGAATTAAATTTTGATGTTAATATCCCTAAATTTCTATTAGTAAATAACAAATGAAATTGGAAACAAAAGGGATTGTAAAATACTCAAACTTAGCCATATTCAATTATTCTCACTCAAACACGAAGATCATTAAAATTCTTGCTTGTGGTATCTAGTCGAATAAAATGGTATTGTTCTATGGTATCATAACTAGTCTATGATTTCTTTAACACAAGTAAGATATGGACTTAAATAACACGCATTTGAATTAAGTACTAAATTCTACTTCTGCTCCTTTTATTCCTCGGTGGGACATAGGGCGAAAACAGTTGCCCTCCAGCGGACTCTGTTTTATGCGTCAGGTCTCAGCTTCGTCCAGGATCTCCAGGTTGTTGCAGCCTCTGCTAATAAGATTCTCCTCCACGTTGTTCTAGGTCTTCCAAACATGCAATTAATTTCAAATTTTATATTTGTTTTTATTAGAGTGAAAGAGTTTTAAAAAGAATTTATTTTAAAGATTTGATTGATTATTATTTACATATGGCTCCATCAGCTTTTATTAAAAACATTTTTGTCTTTACGACACTATACCTTCAAACATATTTTAGGTCGACATAAGCATGATGTATAAGCCCGCTACCTACAGTAACAGTAACAATAGCTCTTTTATCCCAGCAGAATGTTGAGATGATTAATCGATAGTAAAATATATACAATTATTCTGAAAAGTGCTTGTATTTTACCAAATACAAAGAAATAAAAATATAAAACCCTTTTTTAATAATATTTGCTATGTATAATATATATTCAGCCAACCGAGAAATTAATTACATATTTTAAGATTGAAAAGCTAGTTGCGATTTGTTTCTATTGCGGATCCTTAATCAAATATTTCAAATGTAACCCGGCTGACCGAGCGAGGTATATCTTAAGTTATGCACACGACTGGATTTTTTTTAACAAGCATAGGATTTTCGCAAGATTTTTATTTCACTCTTTGCCCATATTTTCTGTGAGTGTGCCAGTCTATTTGAGAGGGTTTAAACCCAGCAATTAATAAGGAATGAGCCTCTGTTTGCCAAGGCTTATTAGATAAAAGGCCTGGATTTGCATATTTAGTTCTTCATTCAGTATAAGGGCAAATATTTTGTAAATTATCTCTGCCTGCTTAATGGTGTCTGTTGGTTTAGATAGCTAAAATCATTATGGCCAGTGGTCATCGTTTTTTTTCTTTATATTTTCTAAAACAATGTAGAAATGGTGCCAAATTTTATTTCTTGTATTTATTATGGTTTTATAATTTAGATTGTAACTTAAAACATTTTATTGATCATAGATCCCATATGAAAGATTGCAATATTTACTCGGAATTAAAAATACTGTCAATTTTTATATAATACAATTTTTGTTTAAAGACAGCAACTTCAATCTAAAAATTTGCGTTTGCTCAGTAATGATGAATTTTTGTTGAATTATATCAATATACCACAGAAAAATATGACATTATTTATTCAAAACATATCTAAAATAGTTTTCCTTGCTTCTTACTAAAAAAACAATATTCCATAAATTAATTTACTTTAAACGTTATCAATTTATTTTTTGCAATTTTATTATAAATAAAAGAAAATTTTAATCTTCCCATGTCTAATGATAATTCGACAAACAAAGATAAAGATGAAAATTCCGATGATAAAAAGATGCCAAAGACTACTTCAGCAGGTTTGATTCTAGAGGAGCTATTCTCTTTCTAACAATTTTAAAAATATTTTTCTAGAAGGAACAGAAGATTCTAAAAACAATACACCAATGAATAGTCCTCAAAGTTCAAAACAAAGCTATATGGGCACCAGAAGACATTCCTCAAAGAAAATTTTAAGTAAAATAAGTTTGAAGTTAAAAAGTGGAAAAAAGAGGGTAATCATATTTTTCTGCAAAATTTAGGTCGTTCATTATATTCTTGTTTCCTATTTTTTAAGTTTTGTTTACACGAGTTTTTGTTTGGTTGGTTTTTGTATGATGGTGGACTTGCCGTGTGGTTTTCAATATTAAAAGGCCCATTGATGATCTTTTAGTAGCTTGGAATAGAAAAACTCGTGAATGCGATTTTGTATCACCCTCATTGTTGCATATGAATCTCTACTTCAGTGTAAAGGCCAAGTTCAACTTAATGCTCACTCCAACATTGTAAATTTTGCTTAATGGCCTAGTTTACAGCCGGTTATTTTTAAAATAGGGTAGGGATACAGATCTAAGTTAAATAAGTTGTAGGTTCAAGTTAAATAATATATGTATATCCTACATTTCTGCAATATGCTTTCGCATGAAATTGAATATATGTAATTCGAAATGATATACACTGAAAAGTGTGATGGTGCAAGAGCGTGATCGCTGAATGCGTATCGTACCCCATTCTAAACTGTTGTAGTTAGAGAAATTGGCAAATCTAATCGAGTTTATGTCGATTCAGAATGCAACTTTTCGTTACTATAAGATCTATAAGAAATTTGTGCCATAAATGCTTTTGAACTGAATTCAGTTTTGCTACCAACTAACAACATACATACATTTTCTTTTTTGTTCAGTAGTTCGTCTGCATTAACTTCGAATCCTCATAAAAATTCTTTCGTATCTGAATGATATTTTTCGAGTTTTTCAGTAACCATCTTATGCAGGACTGAACATATTTATGTTATCTTATCTGTTTTTTTACTTTTAAGCCTCGGTAAGAGGCCAAGAAATTTCTGAAGTTCAAGTTGGTTCGAATTGTTTGTCGCAGAATGGATGTAATTATTCTACGACCACTTTTTGGTTCGGTTAATTCCCGTATTAGTATTAATCACCTATTCTGGCCGGGCCGCTCCGTTCAATTCCGCATTATTTCACGATCGGACTACGATTGAACTAAGGCTTTGATCCCAAGAGGTTAAGGGTCTCACAAACTATAAACATGTTTTCCGAGTGTATAATGTGAGGAAGCTGTCGAAAACTTCTGGGTGTATATGGCTCATGCATCTCCTTGGGGATTATCTAGTGATAATAAAAGTAAAACTGATGGTAATTATCGAATGGAAAGATCAACGATGCAATAAAAGCGACGCCTCATTACTTCCTCGCAGAAAAGAGGGCTTCACATCGGAGTGCTTTGTGCAACGCTTCACAAATATTAAAATATTATCAAGCAATTAAAAATCTTCGCCTTGGGTGATCTCGTCCGAAACGGGTTATTTTTGGGGAAGGCATTATTACTTTGTTAAATGTTCTGTTTGCCCCTTTGCAAAAATGTTATACCAACTGCCATTAGAGGTATTTGGTTGAGGGGAAGGGAATTTTCACTAATTAAGTTATGCCGGTCACGTAGTCAGGATGGAGGACAATCGCATCCCAAAACGGATTATGATATCAAAAATTTCGAGAAATATACCAGTAGGTAGACCCAGGAGGAGATGGATCGACTCTGTGACGGCTGACGCAGAGGCAATGCTAAACATCCGGAACTGGAGACATGCTGCAAGAGACCGTCAAACATGGAGAAATGCCCTAGAGGAGGCCAAGGCTTGATTTGGGCTGTAGCGCCATCGGATGGATGGACATGCGGCTAGCCAGACAAAGGTGGAGAGCACGGGAGACCTTTATTGTCGCTAGAACGACTTGGCCCACTTAAAATAAGGCATGAAAACTACGCTGCCATGCTATGTATGTTACCGTAGCTGCGGGAAGACGAACAAGCTAAAACCAGGCTGCACATGCTAGGAATGTACCTTCTGGAAAACTTGAAAGAGATCCCAAGACTGGAGGTAGCTGCTGGAGCGCAGATAAGCTTGGGTGTTTTCGGAAACGTCGTATGACTTGCAATCATCAGAATCAAGTGTTCGGAAACTAGTTCATGCATTTGCTGACAATTCTAAAACAACTTGACTAATCCTGAGACAGCAAAGTTTTGACAAAGATCAAGTGACCTGTGCATGTGATGAAGAAGGAATGCTTTGTTTTGTTTTGCTTTTTTTGAATAAATTTTATTGAATATTATCAAAAACGTTTAAATTTAGTTTAAGCTGAAAATAATGTAGTTAATAAATCTCGTTTTCTTTTAGCTGCTCCATTTTGAGAAGATTGATTGTTCGCAGATTCATGAAATATTTCATCATTTACATTTCTTTCGCTTTGGTCTGTTTCGATTATAATCACACCTTGCTTTTTAATGATAAAATTATGCAATCATATACAAGATGAAGCTATGTACTTGGTCTCAGTTATGTCATGTATGGGTAAACGTTTCAAAATTGGAAATTTTCCTTTTTAAATTCAGAATGCTTGCTCAATACAGTCGTGTTGAACTTAGCACAAAATTAAATTTTCTTTCCGATGCTAAAATATGCCCATTTTCTCGAAACGGAACCATAATAAATGTGTCGAGCGGGAATGCGGAGCCTCCTAATATGTGATTCGTTGGGATTCTACTCTTTGATAACATTCATATAGCGTCGAATTTTTGGAATTTTTCGAAGTTCTTTATTTTGCAATTCCATCAAAATCGCTATCTTTTTATTTATTCGCCGAATCCTCTTTCGTACTTTTTTGATCGCTGGATTTACAGCGCAATTATCAATAACTTCCTTACTTATAAAATTCACAATAAAAGAAGTGTTCATCTTAAATTCTTTCACAAAATTCTTACAAAGTCAAGTTCACAAACGTCCAAGGATTAAAATCACTTAGCAGCGAATTGTTTCCAGCAGATGATTGTCTATAGGCAAAAACCAGTCAACAGACAATGCAATTGTCAAGTCATATGATGTTTCCGAAAACACCCCTTCCTAAACTACATCCGCGGCAGTCGATCAAACAACATTGAACATCTTTCAATGACCAAACAACCACCGAAGTTTAGAAACTCGAGATAGAGGCACCAAAGGTAGTGGCCAAAGCATTAATTGGGGTTCGGTCGCACTGGAGGCAGCTCTACACCTAACCTTACCTAACCTACATGTATAGGCTGCGTTCAAGTTACGCAGCTGACTGCAAAATATTGCATTTATGCGCTCAAAATATGAAAACCGCTGCGAAAATCCTTCAATTCTCGGCATTCGAATGCTGATGAATGCATTCAATTTGCAGTCAGCTGCGTAACTTGAACGTAGCCATATATAGCAATGGCAAGCGAATCGAAGAGTTACAACAATGCGAAAAATATCAAACAACCGTTTACATGATACACTACAAAACGTGCAACCTAACTTTCATCGCGCACATCTGATATTCTGATCCTCTGATTTGTTTAAGATATGTTTTTTTTATGTCCGTGTGCATTCCATAAAAGTGGATGTTCGTTATTTAGGTTAAGGCGTCTGCTTGCCGTAACAAAAGATCGTCGATTCGAATACTGATCAGTCGCATGATCCAAAGGCGGCATCCAATAGACGATAGGTTTTGCTGCCAGTTTTGCCTATGACTGACGGAAAACCTAACGTCTAAGGTGATACTGACGTAATCCTCCGTATATTTTGATTTCTATTAATCATGACCGGTGCAATTGATTGACGTTTGCATGAACGTGTAATGGACGCATACATAAGTTTTTCCGCTTAGCTACTGCTGTTTGTCAAATCTTCGCATTTCATAGGAATTCCCCTGCATCTATCTTTGGTGAACTAGGATCTGTAATCTCAGAAGGGATATGATCGGCATCCTATCTAAATAATTTTCTTGTGTATTATCGCCCGAACAAATTGTTCACTTCCCAGTACATACTTCGTCGTTTTTATTATTTGCTAAAGTAAATTTTAAGAATAAATTATGGAATTTAATGTAACTTTATAGAATGTAAATGTGAATGAATAATAGTAAAGAAAATGCCTAATTTTTCACATAATCAAATCTTAACTTATATCGAAAGACGTGAATACGAATAGATGGGGCTTAGAATGTACACCTGGCTACCACCGGACTAGATGTTTACTACATCTTCTAGGTAAATTTACTTGTATACTAGCGTGTATGGTAGCAATTCAATTTATGAAGGTGGTTTAGTTGATAATTATATCAAATACTATAAAGAAGTACGTAGATTGGAAACAGCAAGATTTGTCTTTCCGTTATTTAAATGCTCTGTTTTTTTTAATACAAATATTATTAATTTATTATTATGTGATAACTAACATTTTTATTTATTTTAATAGAAAATAAATGAAGAAAGTGCTGCAAAAGAAAGTGTTCCAGCAGGACCTTCAACTTCCACAAATAACGAACAAGACGACAAAGATGGTGATAAAGATGCAAAAAAGAAAAAGAACCGCTGTGCTGTTTGTCGCAAGAAGGTTGGCTTAACAGGTACTTATCTAATCTAATATAAAATAATCGCCAAAAAAATGTTTTATAAATATGCAAAAATAAATTCAACTCCTTCAAATAAACTTATATATCTTTCAGGTTTTGAATGCCGATGCGGTGGACTTTACTGTGCTGTACATCGATACAGTGACAAACATGACTGCACATTTGACTATAGGGAACATGGAGCCCAAGAAATTAGACGCAATAATCCTGTAGTGGTTGGCGAAAAAATTCAGAAAATTTGAACTTATATTGTGCCATCAATTTTATATATATATAAATAATAATTATAATGATAATATTAAAAAAATATATACATACAAGAAAAAAACAAAAAAAGAAATAAAAAACAATTAATTAAAAAAAAAGAAATTTAAAAAAGAAGGAAGGAAATTATATTACTATTAAAAATTTAAAAAAAAAATCAAGTCTTTACACAACAAAAAAAAAATGCAAAAAAAAATTGAAAACATGAGAAAAAAAATTTCAAAAAATTACTAGATATATACATAACTGCAAACAGCAAAAATTAATATAAAAACAAAAAAAAAATATTTTTAAATAAAAGAAGAAAAAAATATAAAAAAGGAAAACCAATTTTCAAGTTTATTAATTTTTAAATTCTCACTTGATAAAAAAAAAATAATTATGATTCTTCTTCAACCATCCACCAATATTTGAATGAAATTATGTTATATTCTTCGTTTTTTTCTCATTTTTTTAGTCAAATTTATTTTTTTTTCTCCAAAATATAATTAAAAAAGAAATGAAACAGAAAAAACAAAACTGGGTATTTTTTGTCTTTCATTTTTCTTTAAGAAATAACGACGATTTTTACTGATTATAAAACAAAAAAAAACAAAACAAACCAACAGAAATCACAAAAACAAAAATTGCATAATTAAAAAACAACCTTCAATCATTACGAGAAATTACAGTAAAAATACAAAAAAAAAAGTTATAGAAATTACTTGACAGTTTTTAGTGCACCTGCTTTTAGAAATAAAGAAAAAACTATAAAACTGTTAATAATAAAAAAAAACCAACGTCTTAAAAAAACATAATAAGAAAATGAAATAAAGGAGAAGTGTATAGATGAAAAATGATTAAAACCAAAACAACAAAAAAAAATTTCGGGTACTTTTTGAACAGGTTAAAAAAAAATAATAATATAATTCTTTTTTTAAATAGGTGATTCTAATTTCTCCTTTGTTTTTATAATAATTACTACATAATTTTACTACCTGTTAACAAACACTATTATTAATTATTATTATTCATATACAAGGAAACTGAGAGATTTTTCGGAATTTTTATTTTATTTTTCTTTATTTTTTTTTTTTTTATTTTATTTTGCTCCTTAAAAGGGTAAATATTATATATATATATTGTTGCTCTTGATTTTTTCTTCGTTTCATTGTTTTTGTAGCTAATTGTAATATTTAAAAGAAAAAAAAAGAATACAAACAAAAAGGAAAAACAAAAATTAATTAAAAACTTTATTATCCTCGATGCGTATGTATTATCTTAGGGTTTATTTTTATGACTGTAGTAATAATTTTGTCCTAATATTAAGTAGCTATATTTTTATGGTCGCATATGACGAATTATTTTTGTTTTTTTTTTCTGGCATAAATGTGAGTTTTTAAAATAAAAATTCATCACTAAAAATAAAAAAAAACGGTCTATTAAAAATTTTGTTTTCTTTTTTTGTTTAAGTCCTTGGAATTTTTGATTAAAAAAACTGTATTTCGATTTTATTTTAAACATTTTGCTCAATTTGTTTTGAAAAAAAGCCCTGATTACAGTTAGTTTCCTTAAAACAAATATTTAGCTTGGTTTTAAACTTATAAGAACTTCTTACAAATATCGCTTCAACGTAATTAAAATGTACAACTATGAATATGATAGAGATTTGGTTGCAGAGACTTCTGTCTATAGAATTCTATAGAATTTTATCTGTGAACGATAAGTCCCAAAAAAAGGATTCCTTCGGCCGTTCCATGCCAACTTCACAATATACGAAAGCCTCACGGAAAGTATGACGAACAGAAGTCCTTGTCGTATGGACCCACCATTAGTTAGTTAAATAACTTTCTGTTATGAATGCTTTAATAACGTCGAAACAAGCCGTCCCCATCGTGTAGAGCGGGGGTTTTGGCTCACGTTGGTGTGTCTTGGAATGATGCGGAGTGATGGCCAACACGTTGGCGCGAGATCCGTGTGATGTGGATTTTTGACCAATACGTTGCATTGGCGCGATATCCGCGTGGTGTGATGAAAGGGGGTTGAGGCAGAGTTACGGCGTCCTGCGTCCGGTTACGCGTCCACACGTTGGGCCATTTTGCCGCAACCATTGGCACACATATTGGCCAACGTGTAGAGGAGCCATCAAATGAACCACGTAAAATTGCTGTATGAAAAGTACGGAACTCATAATTGCGTGGCTGCTAATTGCCTGAATGCAAGCGAGTTTGCGCAAAAACAACTCCCGATGGGTTATAAATCAGACAACTCAGAAACCTTTGCTTTCAACATTTTGACAAATAGTTCATATTCTTTAATCTGATAGGGTGCGGCAAAAGGTCAGCATTCCGTGCATTTAGTCGCCCAATGAGCAAAAACCACTGTTAAAAAAATGATTTGGATTTACGATTCGATTTGAACTTAGCATTACTCATTGCGATCGTAACCAAATATTTTTCCGAAAATATTTAACCGCAGTCAACTTCTAATTTGACAATTAAATTGGTTTTAAGGTTTTACCGAAGCATAATTATTGTATAAAGATTGTAATTAGAGCATTATTTCCGCCTTTATTTAGGACCACCAAATGTCAATCGTTAACATTTACGATTAATTTTTTACGATCTGAGGGCAAATCGTTTTGAGTAATACCATATATACGATTTACGATTAGTTTGCATCGAATCGTATTCGGTAATAAGGCCCCGGGGGGTTATCCTCGACTGCGATTCGAAAGTCATGAATTTCGGAAATAAGAAAATGGTATCCCCCAAAGCGAATTCGAATTAAATTTGTCTGTCTGTCATCGGCTTTCGGTCCGTGAGTAAAGCCATTGACGGATGCGCTGAATTTATTTGTTTGTTTTAAAATATTCTAAAAACTCTCTAAATATTCTTGAACCAATTTTTCGCATCAAAATGTCATAAAGTTGATAAATTAAGTTGGTTGGCTGAAAATAATTTCTTTTCGAACATTTATCAGACAACAATTTCAATACGATCCGATTCGTACGTATCAATACGATACGTGATACAAAAACTAATAGATCAAGAGCTAACGACAGATTTCCTCCGCCCTCATTACACACATAGACAGTGTCGATTGGGTCGACGCGTCGATAATATTGATCTTACCGATTCCGATCGGGCAGCGACACTTCGATGGCTTTTGGGATTTAACAGTGTACTTTGTACTCAATTGTTGATTTTTTTGGATTAGACACGATTTGGAACTATAGGACTCACTTGCTTTGTCGAAAATATAGGGGAATATTTCTAGCCTATACGAACCACGTAAGCGGTAATGAAATGCAGTTATATTTTAAATCCAATATTATTTAGTGTAAAAAACGAAGTGAATGCAATGTCATCCACTATAAGCTGGTCAATTATTTCAGGTGTACTTAAAATATGATTGAATGCACTTTTATTTAGTCGGAAATAAAATATAATTCGGAAATATATAATATAAATTAATGAAACAACAAAAGTATAATTTAAAAGATATTTTACTTGTTGTCTGGTGGCTCCATAGACTTAAATTATCCCTTAATATTTTTTTTTCTTACGCTAACACAAAAAATAGCCTATACTACCCATTTTTATAATTCGCGACACAAAATATGCAGATTTCATATAAACAATTATAATCTCAAATTTTATAATTTTCCTCAAGGGAATTTCATCGACAGATATCGGGAATACCAAAAAAAATTTGTGTCGGTGCGATGCGTCAGTCATCGATGTCAACGTCGAATGTGCGTAAAAGGCTATTCGTTAAGGTCCTATCTCTTACTGTAGATTTAAAAAATGTTTCCTTCATATCATAGCTTGGAGAAGAACGAAGAAAAGATCCATTCCTACTGAATCACGGAGCATAACCCAGCTTATAGACCGGGAGATGATGACAGAAGTTCAAGAACGATTTTCTCACTCAGTACCGAAATTTACACCCCAGAGGTAACTAGAACGATCGTAAAATTGAATAATTGAATTAAATAAGCACCGACTTTATGATCGATGAGCTAGGCATAAGTGCAGCAATGGTCCTAAGGGTTGATATGGTAGGGTGAAAGTGTAGAAAAATGTGATAGTAGGTAATTTTCTCACCGCTGCCAATGAAAGGTTTGAAATTATTCAACTTACACAGTCCATTAAAAATATTGGCATAAGCGGAGATAAGGGCTGAATGAATTTCGGTTCTGGAAAAGATGATAAAATTTTTTAGCTTGCTTCTGTGATTTTCTCACTTATGCCATTGAAACTGTATAATATTTATGATAAATTGAACACTTTTTGTTTTTAGGTATCAAAAAAATTTTCTAGCTAATTTTGCGGGCATACAACAGATTCTGTAAAGTGACACCTTGATTTTTATTCCTTGCACAGTAAAATGTTTGCAAGTGCACACTGCATAATTGAACATCTAATAACGAAAATCGTTTTGAGGCTATCCACGCTCAAAAAAGGATACAACGGGATATGGTATTTCATCAAGTTTAGGAATGAGTATGGCAGATGCTTGCAATTTTTTTCATACCCATTTTTAAGCATCCTTCCAAACTAGCTTTCTGTCTATAATTACGCAGCATACGGTTTGTTTCCATCGCTGCTTGGTACATTTTAGTTATATAAATGATCTGTCTGGAAGGTACTTTGAGATCTACGTAGCCCAATATATAAATGGACAAGGATTGTGACGCTATGGTCCTAAAAAACTAATCGATAGGTAACATCGCAATACCGTGGAAATCTGCAAATTTTATTCGGTGCATTTGGTTGAGGAAATTCATCCGATGTTGAGATGCCTTTTACAAGACATTTTCTGGGTTACTCATCATTTTCCAATAAAAAGTAAAACATTTCTGCACAAAACAGTCCTGTATTGGTTCACAAAATAATCACTTGCTAAAAACATCAAAAATTCCGGTTAATCGTCCAGGGATCTTTTTGGGGGCTTTTTTTTACATAATTAGCATTTTGTTAAACAAACAATAATTTTTTAGGCTAATCTATATCATTTCATAAATATATATCAATGTAAAAGGCGATGGGGTTTAAAGTGATCTCAACACAATTTTTAAGAGGGGACAAATTTTCAGAGTGTCTCTATTACCCTCCAGTAAAAACGGCAGTAACATATGTAGAAAATTGTATTTGAAAACAAGAAAGAAGATAATATTGTACGAGTATGTGCGCTGCAAAAAATGCACCATTAAAATACTTGTGTAAATTCTGTGTTGTTTTCTTCACAGAGGTATGTGCTTCACATCATCTTATAAGTTTAAATGATAATAAACAAATGATTCTAATTAGTTTCGAAGTGGTGGTATATTATATTGCCAAAAATTAACGTTTTATTGCTGTATTTTTTTTTTTTTGGTTTTAATTGCGATTTTAATCTTTTATTATAACTGGAAAAAGCCCCATTCTACGGGTTAGTTACTCAACTATTCACTTTCTTACTATTACTCACCCCCGAAGTAGCAATTGCTCGGGGAATTACAAAGGACACATGTTTTTGAAAATGCGTTCTGAAAAATCTGCCCTCAACCTAGGAGGTGACATGGCAACTAGCATCATGATTCTCGCCTTGAAGATTTTGCAGACGATGTTATTGTATAAGCAAGCAAAATTAATGTAGTACAAAAACAAGCAGGGAAAACCTTCTTATAAACAAATTTTTGATTAGAATCTGGCTATCATAACAAAAGATCTTTGAAGACTCACTTCGTTTATATCTGCTAAAAGCGTTATAGCTAATAGTGGAGTTGAGGGTCCATCGATCCTTCCGAGTAGGAAGTATCTTATTAGGTTATGGAAAAGAACTACAATACAAGAAATATCTTCAATCATCAAAACCTAGTCAGAAGTTAAGCAAATTGCACAAAATAAAGTTGGCTGGTGGTGCTTTTTTACAGTCAGCAATGTTTCCAATGCCATCGTGTACAGGAGAATTTGAAATTGGTATTTGAAGAAGAGTCGAAAGTTATTCAGTTGAATACAGAGTAACACAGAACTCGATTAGGAATGGAAGTTTCTTTTCGATGTAATATTATAGGAAATAAGTTGGAATAATAAATATAAAAATTACCAAAAGAGAGAGTCTCAATATTTACAAGTAAACGCTAATATTCTTCATTCTAAAATCTCGCCAGTTTATTACAATACTATCAATTCTTTTTAATTATATAAGGATTTATTGCTGAACGAGATCTAATGTTTTAATGGTTTGTTAAAATTCCTCAATCATCCTTTGTACTGCAAGACCGTCAGGAAGTAGTTCTACTCCATCCACTGACACGGATGGGAAGTTGCAGGTTTTATTGGAAATACGAAAGTTGGAAGCATTGAATTCAACTCGGTTCTTACGGCCTAAATTGAGAATGAGCTCAATATTCCTATTGATTGAGTTGGCCATAAGTCCATGATCATAGAGACAAGGTCTGTTTGTGCCTGTGCATTATTATCGAAGGCGTAAGAGTAACGCAAAGTAATGTCATCATCGAAGCTGTGAAATGGCTTGGATCAGACCCAGAGCAGGTCGTTTATAAAGAAATTCTCGATCCCAGTTTTTTAGAGTTGATCAATACCAATAGCTTGGAGTTTAGGTGACAGAGTAGGGTGCCATACTCGTATCAATTGAAGATATCAAGAAAGACCAAATTAGACTCACCAAATCGGTGCATACTTTGGCTGAGGTGTTCTGTTAGTCACACTAAACTAAAAGGTCGCCACCGGCCTTTTTGTCTAAAGCCGTATTGTTTATAGAGAATATAAGAAATTGCTATTGGGCGGTAGTTGGAGGGTTCTTGTGGTCACATTTTTTTTAGTATGGGCTGAACATGTGAGTTTCTAAGAGTCTGGATAAACTTCAGAGAAGTATGATAGGGCAAACAGTTTGCGCAGAGGTTTAGACAAAGGGAGAGATTCATCTATTTAGGACTATACGCGGTCCAGTGGATTTGTTAATATTTAGCTGTTTGAGGCACCTTATATATACCACGTGAGTCGTGAAGAGTTCAAGTCCTTATAAACAGCCGCAGCCACCAATTGACCGGTTGCCCTATTCAAAAGACGCAGGATGCAAATAAAAAATTACTTGAGCTTCTGTTTCGTCTAATACGAAATAAACATACAAAAATCAGTCATCACGTGGATCTACCATGTTTTAATAATTACTGGAAATAAAATGCCGACTAGATAAAAAGTGGGGAAAAAATAAGTGGTTAAGAAAGAAAAAAACAATTCTTTGATTGATTTCCAGATAGATAAGATTTGCGAATTTTTTTGTTGAAATATTCTAAGAAGGTTTTTTGATGAATGACATTTAAAACAGAAAAGAAATATTGAAATATATGCATGACATCATTTGCCACCCAAAATTGCAATATTTATAAAATGTTTAACAATTCAGACATGGAGGCGGCTGTCTGTTTACAACATTCACGTGATGCAGGTAGGTATATAGTATCACAAAACAAGAATTTTTAATGGTCAACTATAAAATAAAAATCTATGGTAATATTTATATTTAAATAACTCTTTTCTACTGGTTTTATGGTTAAGGAATATCGGTATTAATTTATTTTTGATGATAATATTCTAAAGTCGTAGTTTTTGTTCTTGTCATGTTCTGGGTTTTATATCTTAACTTATCATTTAAAACAAGTTCTATGTTATACTGATAAAACCCAAAAAAAAAAATGCGGCATTGACCGTAAAAAACTAATGTTTTACCGATGAAATCCCAATCAACATACTACACTTGTTATTAAATCCCAATCAATCAACTTTGTAGATTTAATCAGAATCAGCTATTTTAGCATTTCTATAAATTGCCAGGATTAAATTAAAGTGAAATTCAAAAGAAAAATGATTTTCATTTTATAAAACTAAATGCCGATCAAAGATTATTTAATAAATATGTAAGTATGCAAATTATAATAATTTAATAAAAAAAAATGAGAATAAAGAGAACAGCTACAATAATGTTAACGGCTTGTAATTAATTGTTCATTAATCAGAACTAATAAAATATTAACATGTCGTAATTTCTTAATATATTTTAAGATCGATGGATCTTCTAGCTTTCTAGCATGTACTTGTGTGTTCTCGAAGTGAATTATTTTCATTTTGCATAGAAATATTTGTTTGATAACAAAAATGGCGAGGATGGAGATCTCTGTTTGGTGTTCGCTAAGGGGAATTCCTGGAATAATAAAATTTCCACGAACTTTCCGATTTTATTTTCTTCTTTTTATGAAGATCAGTTTGGCCGATGAAATAAAAAGCGCAAGTAGCCTAGAGTAAACTATTACTCGATCACGCGCTGCGCTGAGCGTCGGACGTTGATTTTACTGATAATAAAAGTAAATAAAAACGGTGTGATTTTTTCAAAAATAATATAACTAGTTTTATTCAAAATATAAAATTTGTGTTTGATTTTTTAAAATTTAAAAGAAGTGAGTTTGAATGATTTTTGTTATTAAATGAAGTGCAAAGGGATCATTTTGAATATAGTACTTAGTTTCAATTGAATATTATTGGTGATCTTTGGGATTTAAATATAAAGAGAAGTTTAAGAGAAATTTAAAACTATAAGGATTTTTTTAGTTTTTCAATATTTTTCGATTGTTGCTTCTAGATAAGATGTACATTTTAGTTTATTTGTTTACATAAATACTGCATTACTTTTGTTACTTTAAATAATCCTGAAAAAAATTTATTTTTTTTTAAATACTAATTAAAATCAGTTAAACGTTATTATTTAAAAATATTTATTTGCTTCGAAATTGTGTCTATACTAATAAAACATACTCTTATAGTTGACCCATTTTTATATTCAGCTGAGATTAATTAACCAAAAATTAATGAATTTTACTTTACTTTAAAAAAAATCTTTTATTTTTATTATTTTATTAAAATGCCAAAACTTTTTATGTGTTTATATGAATTTTTTTACCTAAGAAAAGAATCAAACCTATAAAACTTTTTTTGTGCTGAGAATTAATGCGCCGTAGTTTCTTGATATAAAATAATTTTTTATATAAAAACTTTTACTTACATAATTCAACAAAAAAAAGTAATTAAATTCAAAATATAATCAAAATTTTAACGACCCAAGTTAACCTGTTGATTTTAAGATTTAACTTATTGGCGACTTATTTTTATATGATGAAAGGTTTTGTTTATTTGGTTTAATTCTTTTTACTATATTGGTGATGTTTTCAACAATTTCTGCTTTTTTCTTTTTATAATTTTTATTCAATTGCCTTATTGTTATCCTAAAAGCAGACAAATAATGAATTTGTATGTGGTAAGTGTCGTGTCGGTTGATGCAAGTTGATCTACATATATCGAAATAGAGTTTGAAGGGGAACAACCCTAATTTTTTTTTATTAATTTCGAAAATATGGAGAAGAAATTTCTATTAAAAAATCGAAAAAATACCGACGTTGTAGGGCGTGTCCCTGGGCGCGTGTAGCACAGCCATCTCTCGCTTCCTCGACAAATAGTACACGTTTCTTGCCTGGGGTCAATACCGGTCCCGTTTCTTTTGTAAAATTACCTTTATACTGAAGATCTAAACTTACTTTAAATATTCTAATGGTGAAAATTCTATACAATTTACAAATTTTCATACGATGCTTAATGCGATTTATTTTGCTCCAAAATTCTCTTCATGGCCTTAAATTCTCAATCGCGTTTTTCTCGAAACTACTTTTCTCAACCAACGATTGTCTGATGTTGAATTTTTAAAAAAACCATTATTTGTAATTGCAGAGATTAACGTTGTACGCAGGATTTTTTTTAAATTAATTTGTATTTTTTAGAGCCGCCGGAAAAGAAATAAAAGAAAAGTAAAACTCATGTCAGAAGGGGTTTTTAGTTTGAACACTCGTCATTTCGTACGACGCTTAACGAAAATTACAGTTTATATCGATTAAAAAATGTTTGGATTTTTTTCGGACCAATGAAAAAACGATGCTGCCGTTGTATAATTATTTTTAAACAGCACTTTCATTAAGAAATCATTACTTTGTTATTCTTTTTCAATAAAAAAAAATTACATTAATATAAGTTCAATGTTTTGGTGTGTTTCAATCAAATTTCATCACAATCAGTAATCAAAAATCAGTGATGGAAATTAAGGCCTAAAACAGAATGAATGCATGACTTCACCGTTGCAGTAAAGGCTGCTCGCACATTGCATCAGAATTTGTACAAATTTGTGCGAATTCTGATGAAATTGTATCGATTTCATCAGAATTCGCACAAATTCGTACAAATTCTGATGCAATGTGCGAGCAGCCTAAATTTTCTAATTTGGCTACAGTGAAAAAATTAGACTGTTAATGTTGGTAGTTCTGCAACTTTTGCAGCAACTTTTAAAAATTTTCAAAATCCAAGTCGACGCAAAGTTTACTGCAACGCTTACTGCATTGATTCTGTTAACTGAACGTGAATACTATAGAAAATGTATGAAACTGTCAAAATGCAAAATTGAAGTCGAAGTTTCTGCATTCAATCTGTTTTGAGCTTTACCCTAATCATTGATGGACAATTATTCGAATCCGACAAAAAATGATGGAATATGGGACATGTGTTATGTTAACAAGATGGAGTAATTGCAATAATTGATGGAACTTGAAACACATGCTTAATAACATACTTTTTCCCAATTCGAAATTTTTGGGTACTAGATTATTTATTTAGGTCCTAAATAAATAATCTAATACCCAAAAAAAATCGAGAAAAGGGCCCTTTTCAACCAATTCACAGGGGTGTCCCTCCTTAACAGCCTATCGACTGAATATACATTATTCGTAAACTCAGATCAAAAAATTATACTTTATTATTAAATAAATTTTAAAAATTAATACAATAAAGACACTCTTGCAAAAAAAAAGTTTACTCTTATCTAAAGTCCCTTCGATCCCATATAATTCCCCTATAATGCAAATTAAAATTAAACAAAAAATCTACCTGAGTTAATATTTTTCCTAACCTCTGTCTTTCATTATGCAATAATTTAATTTGTGAGCAAATAAATTTTAAATAAATTCCATATGACGCATGAATCATTAACCACATAATTTTTGCACATAGTCCATAATTCTGCAGAACAGTTTCACCTGTTCGGGGATTTTATCTAAAGAGATCTTTCCCATATATAATTGCATGGTCATTCAACTCAATCAACATCACGTGTGACTTCCGGGGAATTCCCAAGCAAGAGCATTATTGCATAATGTCATTTAATATCTTGCATAGTGTTTGACCTTCACAATGTTATATATGAGAGTTAATATTGGGTTAACAAGTTGCTGGTCTCGTGCGAGTGGATACATTTTTAATCTGGAAATATGAAAACATGTTTTATTATTTATTGATTATTTAAAACAAGAATAATTATAATCAAAGCGAAGCTGATAGAAAGAAAATTTAAATACTATCTAAAACTGTACAAGTGGTACATTGAAGTTACACTATAGAGAGGTGAGATAGATTTTATTATGGTTATTGCTTATGATTAAAAATTACAAATTAAGGGTGTTTGTAAACTCTATAGTGGTTGGGCATTGAAATAGTTTGTGGCTTATTTTATGATGAATGCACAAAACAAAGTTTATCGACAGATCGAGTGTGATCCATTAAAGATATTCACGGTAATTTGAGGAATGTGAGGAGATCACAAATAGAAAAAGATTATCTTAATTGAACTCTCACAGTCTAAATTCGATCCAATATTCGATTTTCGGTGAATTGTGCCAGCTTGCAAGAATAGTACGTGTATTATCGCCAATCTAACATAATTATATTATATTTGTATTTAATACTATAATTGTAAGTTCACAGTGGCGAAAATGTTGAAAATGATTGATAGATTCATTTAAGTAACAAAAAACATGAGTTAATAAACACGTGATACTGTAAGCATGAGCTTATACAGGTTTGTGCTTATTAACGATTTAATTACAATTTTAAATCAAATTATCTGTGGATAAGCAAAAACAAGTTTACGCTCAACAACGCATTAAAAGTAGATTTTATGTACATATGCGTTTAAGATATTGTATTAAAAATTTAGGTATTTTAATTAAAATATAAGATTTTTTTTCGCTTAACAAAAACAAAGAGCAGAATAAGTATATATGGACGCTCTTTGCCCTGGACAGACAGCGCTCTTAATGGACATTCGAGCACAAGATATTCTTAGCTAAAATATATCGACCAATCAAAATTCTCATAGTTTTGTATTCTTGAAACTTCTATAAGAACTATAAGAATTATATTTTGCACCAAAAAATTTCTTAAGCGCTTAATTTTAATTCTCAATGCTTAATGCTCATTAAGAGCGCTGGCTGTATAGGGCATTAGAGTTGGAGCCTCTCCAGGATTCCTCGTCTTTTCACTTTTTGTGCCAATACGCCAGTAAAATTGTCGAAAAAACTCGTTTTTTTGCCAGCCGAGTCATGCGCAAGGTCAAATATGGAAAAACTAGGAAAAATTCCGTAGAATTTGATGAACTACCTTTGGCGCTCGTAGACGTTTGAGAACGTTTTCAAAATGGCTTTAAAGAAGAGCCAAAAACAGTTTTTCGCATTTTTAAAAGAAAGTAGACTTTGAACAAAAAACAGATTTGCATTAAATTTGTAGAACTCTTTCATACAAACAAAATGAGACCAGTTTGATGTCAACACATAAACAAATAATGGACTTATTACAAGAAAACCGCTAAAAATCGCGTTTTTTAAATGCTCATCTTTTACAAACAAAACGATTTTGTAATGAAACTTGCGGAAAGTATAGCTTTGGGGAGTGCAATAAAAGCGTTTTTGAAAATTTGCAAAATAAAAAAGAGTTTTTGCAAAATGCGGTTTTTTCGAAAAAAGACTGTTGTCGAATTTGTTTAGCTCAAAGCCATACGCACCTACAGAAACGTTTTTGGGCTTAAAATGTTTTTGAAGAGTTGTGCTAATAGTTGTTTTTTGTGCGAACATTGCTACTTCATTAGAAACATGCGAAAAAATGGCTAAAAAATCTAAAACACCAAATTTTCCCACAAAATGCGATTACTTCCTTCCGCCATTTGGTAAAGAAGGCCTTTGACGATCGGAATGGAAATTTCAAACATTATTGGTCCGCGCATGGAGAATATACAAGGAGCATCAAATCTTATCTATGGGGAAAATGACAGGAAATGGAAGGGCAGAAGAAATTAAATTACCAATTCATTTTTGGCCAGAGATGTCACCTTTGTCCTATGCAGTTAGCTGAATTTGACCCATTTCGATGATTCGTTCAAAATTAAGTAGTCGAAATGGGGCAATGCAAAAAAACCATTGGAAATTAATAGAAATTCATTGGAAAATCCAAAAACTGATTAAATATGAATAATGGCAGTGATATAAATCGAATTTAGAAGCTGGTTTTTCAAATTAGGCGTAAACATAAAATATCTTAGTAATTAACAATTTCGGCCATGAACCGGATGATTACAATCGGCCCTGTTTTTTGGGGTACATTTGACTGCAGCGCCCTCATTAATCAAACGAAAATTGACAACACGGAGTTTAAGCTTCTTGTATAGTCTCCATGGGTCCGCGGCTGGTTTGGCCAATTCCAAGCGGTTTATTTCTGCGCCGCCTCAAACCACGTGTAGTAAATTGTTAGGGCACATGGGAAAGTATATCAGTACACTAGTTTGCTTGTTTAACGGACACTGCGCCACCAATCGAGAATAGGAGGGATAAAGGACTCCACCTGCAGACTTTGGATCGAGGAGGATGAGTTTGCCTTTTATGCTCTCTGTTACTTTCGCGCGATAACAAAGGGCAGGATCACGTCGTTCAACACGACCTGATTATAATAGGGAGTCTGAGCGAGAAATAACTAGGCACACTGCTGAATCTGTTCAACACTGTAAAAAAATATGTAAATTCACAGTGCAAATGTACAGTAAAATTACAAATCGCGATATGAAATATTACTGCATTACTACACTACACACACATTGTAATATAACTACAAAAGTTTTGTAATATTACTATACATTTTGTAAATTCACATGAAAATTTGACGTAAATTAGGAATATTCCTAATAATATTTATTGTAAATTTACAAAATTGCTTGAGAATAAAACTTCCAGTACGGTGTTGGAAGATATTTTTTACAGTGAAGCGATTTGAAGTGTACCGGTTGCAATACAATATGCCAATTAAAGGCCGCGGTACTTTTTAACTAAAGCCCGGTACGCTAAGCTCAACAAATTTCTTTGCCTATCTTAAACCTATGTAGAAAAAATGGTGAAGAAATGGCTCAGAAATATTTTCTGTATCTATTTTTGTAACCGCTATGGTAGAATCAAGAAATCACACCAGAACTATCGTGTTTTTTACTGACACGCAGATGTCGCTTTTGATAAAATTTTAGTTTTTCCTCAAGGAATAAAAGCGTCGATATATTTATTTCTTGAAGAAATTTTAACGGTTTATGAATACATGACGTGTCAGGTGGTTTTTGAAATTGAAAGGAACTTTCCACAATGGTAAAAATAACATGCTGTGGGTTTTTATTCATATTTTTTTTATTCTTTTTTAATTCTTTTCTAATTAAAACAATTTTATTTATTCCAAACAATCATAAACCAATTTGTGTAATGTCTGCAATGAAAATAAGTAACTGTCAAAATTTCTAAACTGTTGTCATTTTTAAATGCAAAAATTTTCTTGAGCAAATTTCTTGAGCCTAGCATACCGGGCTTAACTCAAAGAAGAATATTAGAAAATTCACCTTTAACGTATACAACAATCAGTTATTGTTTCCTCATAAATTTTACCAGCTTTTAAATTGCTTTGGGTTTCTTAGTATCGGCTTTCTTCTAGGTACACTGTCCAATATTATTGATAGTATCAAATAACGGAAACAAGAAGATTAAATCATTGTTATCAAATTTGGAATTAAGATGTATTCTGAGAATTCGCAATGTCGTATTAAAAATAAAAATCGATTACTTTTATAAAGAAAGAAATAATCAATATAATCATATCATATTGTATATTTTTGGAAGTAACGGTAACTCAATTATCTTTTATTATTACCTATTGTATCTTGGAATTAAATAGTTCAATAATTCTTGTAATACAAATTATACAACATTAGAACTTTTTAAATCTCAATTAACAGTTTTTAATTTTCTCCTGCTAACATTCAATAATAAATTGCATCAAAAATATATATGGTCAAGCCAAAAGGCGAAAAAGAAAATCCTAACATAAAGGCCGTGTTCCGTAATATCACCCAGCATACTGTTCAGTGAGAAATGGTAAATTCAAGCGTTTACGCTGTGGTTAACGGCAGCATACATGAAAGTGTTACAACTTGAAACTGTTTCAGTCTCCAATCTTTAAAATTTTTGTGATTACCATTACGTCACACCGGTGCACACGAGTAAAATATGGCATCAATTAAAGACGTCATTAGCACTGGCCTGTATACTGGGTTATATTTCGGAACACAGCCAAAATCTTAGACTTACATAAAAAAAGAGATATTCTTGAAATACTGTTAACAATGTTTTTTTGATTCGACATGTTCTTAAATTTTCACATTAACAGGTAGATAGGTGCCAGTAGTTTTAAGAGTTTGGTATAATTTCGTATCAGTCTGCTATATCTTCTTCTTCTTTCTTTGAGGGGGCGCCTTTGCAGGCACTGCGACCTATTAGGTATATTATGCCAACCCCAGCATTAAAAGACTGAGGTTAAGGCTTTTCATATAACCTAAAATTTAATATAGGATTCATATCCCAAATCTCCCTGGGAACAGGAGAAGCTTTAATTGAGGAGACTCAAACTTCTCTTCGCTGTAGCTTTAAAATCGCACGGCAAGTGCTCCGTTGTTTCGGGAGCTGCTCCGCAGAACCGACAACTACAATCAACCTCCAACCCCATTCTGCTTAAATATGGCAGTTTCTGTAGATTTTCACGGCCGAGTGGTTCAGAATCCCGAAAACCTGGTCAAAAGTCCCCAAAATGAAGTATTTTTTTAGGGATTTTGACCCGCTAAATATTTGTAGTGAAGCCCTTAGCATCATTTGGAACTATTATAAAAGGAAGTAGAATCCGTTGTATTTCACTCTGAAATTGGGCGTCTCACGACCGAAATTCCATCTCCACTAAGTAAGAAAAAGTACTCCGCATTCAAAGCGCTGTGGAATTTTGGTTTTTTAGTGCATTGTAACAGTCAGACATGAATCCTTCTCCTAAAAGTGAGTATAATTTTATAACGTCACTAAACGAAACCTTTATTGCAAATTACGCTAGCCGTTAACAAGGTAAGCTGCAAATAAATTTATGTGGGCGCGCTTCAGGAGATAACTCTGATAAAATAAGTGATGAGTCGAAAGTATCGCAAGGTACCGCCTTGAAGCTGGTCGTATATTGTCCGGTAGACATTTCTGCTTAAAATAAAAAAGAAAGTAGCTGCACCTAACTGGAAAATTTACAATTCAATTTTTCTTCATATTCATAATAAGTAATTTTATTTTTCTGGAATTCTGAAGCCAGACATCTTTTTACAGAGAAAAGATATTTTCTTTCTCGTAAATAAAAATTTAAGTATTATTGAGGATCAGCGCCCTCGAAAACCCAAATATAATGAGTTTCATGAAATTTGGCTTGATTATTAAGCAAAATTGTCCGCCATTTTGTGTTCGCCATTTTGTTTTTTGGAAAATTGATAGCGGATCCTTAATCAACGCCCTTAAAAACCTCCAAGTACGAAATTTCGTATAAAAAAACTACTTTTAGATGCTAAAAAGACTTTTGACCAGGTTTTCGGGAGTGCAGTACGTTCGCTGTAAGAAGCACGCCTAATAAGCTTGTTTAAAACTTTCTCTATCGTTTTCTGGAGAAATTAGGAGAGGTTGATAGGGCAGGAAGGGATTTTGTTTCCTTGTATGATCTTCTCTCCGTTTTGAGAATAAAAACTACCCTAGCCTTTCTCCAGCACCTCAGAATATGGATCAATATTGATCCTATGAGCTGCGAGAGAAAAAACGGTCACCCGTGGCAGAGCTCCGCATTACCATGGGAAGTCAAAGTTAAACCGAAGGTCGTCTGGTATACGGAGTCCATCGTTGGTGGTAAATTCACGCAGTACCATTCAGGCGCGGATTTAAGGGGGGGGGATCACGGGGGTCATGACCCCCCCAAAAGCAATGCCGCGGCCAGACAATTGAGAGGCCCTGTGGAAAAATTCAGCCAGAGGCCCCAGAGAGTCCAAAAACATTTTTCGGTCGCTTCGCTCGCAGATTGCCCGTACCCGTGACAGAACTATGGCCCATATGCTGATTTCTGTCGTACTCATTTGTGTGGTCCATTCGATGAAGTACATATGCAAATAATGAATTCAAATGATTTTTATTGCCAAAACAATTTTTCGCTCGCGAGGCCCCTACACACGGGGCCCTGTGCAGTTGCACACATGCCAGCAGCGGCACTGCTCAAAAGCGTTCGCTGTTTAAAAAACAAAATTGACCAAATCAAAAAACAAAAACAAAAAATAACCAAACGCACAAAACCGACCCAACTTTTTTGCAAATTAAAAAAACAACCTTAAAAAATGACCTTCAAGGTAAACAGCAGATTTAGTCCAGGAGGTATAGAAAAAAAGTTGAAATAAATTTACCCTGCGATTTTTGGACGCTATAATTAAGAGAAAAATCGTAGGAATTTCGAGCGTTTCCATATATGCCTGACAGGAAAAAATTTTAATTTCTCGAAATCTACTGAATAGAAATCCACACCATATTCCACTTCACCTTCGCCCAAAGGTGTTTTTTCTGAAAATCAAGAAAAGTGCCTGTTTTCAAACGCGTTTATAAGGTATTAAATCGAAACTCACCAACTTTTCATGAAAATGGGTTGGTAGAGTAACTCTTCGAGAATAAATAGGGCTTTTCAAAATAACTCTAGCACCACCGTGTGCCTTGTTCAAATTTTTTTCCTGGAACGGCTGTTTTTACATTTTTGAGATTTACGCGAAAAGTTATAATTATTTTTGCATGAAATTTTTATTGTAGGTAGGCACTAACAGAAGTCACAATTTCAGCGCTGAAACAAGGCTCTACGATAATTATAGTCCCTGTAATTAAATGTCAAAAAATGGCCATATTTCGTGTTTCTTTTTTTGCAAAAACCTGTTGACCGATTTCTATTGTCCAAAACTCATAATTTTCGTCTTTTTAAGCGGTATTACGTACTATTTTTTGTTTTCCAAAAACAAAATTTTTTCGCCTTCGATACCATTATTAGCTTTTTTCCACCTATTCTCCTGGACCGATTTTTTCAAAACACATTCATTGAATTCCTACGATTTTTCTCTTAATTATAGAGTCGAAAAATCGCAGGGTAAATTTATTTCAACTTTTAAATACTTTTCCGCTATCTCTCCTGGACTAATTGATCTATACTCTTTCTATATGTTTTGATTTGAAAACTCTGAAGTTAGCTGCACTCACAAGAAAGGGCGCGTCTTCCTCAAAAACACATTAGGGCACGTTTTCGTAGGGCACGTTTGTTTTTAATCCACCCGAAAATTCGGTTAGTTTTGTTCGTTTTGTTTTTTTTTGTTGTTTTTTTAGGAGTAAAAATTTTTTTTCGCCACTTTTAATTCCGTGACCCCCCCCCCAAAAACAAAATTCTAGATCCGCGCCTGGTACCATTCATCCCTTTAGCCTGATTACCCGTTGGGGTTGCGGGTTTTATCTAGTACGTCCTCTTTTATCTAGTAGATCCGCGACATTTAGTCTGTTCCATAACCTGTCCACGCAGCGTACAGGAGCACAACGAGCAGGATATGACCAGAACGCTACGTATACGGTCGGTCTTGTAGAGAAGGCCCCCTCTGATTGCGCCGTTTTCGGGTCATGTTCGGACACAGCACCACCAAGTCTCCAATCCCCAGTACATAATAGTTCGTCCCTCCCTTATATTAAAACGTAATGTTGTAACTAAAGACTAAACTTTCTCTGTTATACATGTATAAAATTTTATAAATTATTCAGAAGAGACTTGACATATTGATTTAAATGAATTGCGAAATGTGCTCTGTGCTGTCATCAATTTATTAACTTAAACCCAAAAACTCCTGATAAATATACTCATAAAATATTTGAGCAAATGGTCCATATTCACGAACCACCGGCAACTTAACCTTGAACCTGATGTTTACAATCGCGGTACTTTACTCACAACACGATTTACTCCATTTGACTATACAAAATTAAAAATCACCGGCAGCAAACTGAAACCATCTATATTAATAGATTTACATATTTCCCAGGAAACACATTGCTCAAAATAAAACTCTCGTAAAGAAATTATTTTCATATTTACACACAAAAAAAATTGTTTTAATACAGTCTAATGATAGTTATTTACTTTATTGCATCATAAAACATTTAAAGTTTTTATCAGTTTAATTTTCCCAAGAAAACCCCCGTATTAAAAAAAACTGACTCATGTGCAAAATTCAAGCTAGACTTTATTATTTATTGTCAGTTGCAATTAATTATTCGAAGTGATAAGGTGCAGTACGCGTGCAGTGCTATTGAATATTGATAAATAAAATTGAAACAATGTTAGTATTATTAAGAGCAGAAACGTGATGAGGAAAACGCACTAATGGTCCACAATTATACTTATAGGAAAATACACGTGGAAATGTATTTTCAATAGAAATTAATTAGCTGAAAATTTGTAAATAAAAAGTTGTTGATATAAACAATCACCGTTAACGATTAGATTAGCGTATAAATTCAGATTAGACTATGTATGATAAGTTCAGACTTTTTGGTATAAATAGGAAGTAATAAAGGTCCTGGGACAGAGTAGTCCTACTGACGATTGGACTTCCCCGTAAACTCTAGTTTTTAGAAAGGTAAAGTTACAACGTTTTTATGTATACTTTAATGTTCGTAAACATTTGTTAATTTTCTAAAAGATGATAAATAGAAATATTGTTATGTGTTTAAAAAACGAATTTTTTGTGTTTAAATAAGAACGAATTCGATGAGTTGCAATTTAGTAAAAACTATGATAATAAAAATATGTACATATTTTTAAATGTAATCAGGATGTTGTTGTGTTATGTTGCGATTTAGTGAATTGTAAGAAAGCATCTAAAATTAAGAAACAAAAGAGCGTAAAAGAGTTTGTTGTTATTTGTTGTAACATCCTAGGTATCATAAAAGTAACTTCCTAAGTATAACAAAAAAATTACCTCATTTCATTATTGTTATCGTTGGTTGATATAATATTCTTCAGATTACTTGTAAATGTGATTCATAAAGTATATTCGTTACACATCTTTTTAATCGCCTTAACTCTAGCGGAAGTGGCGTCTTTTTATATTTCGAAAAATCCTAAAAATGAACTTTGTTTTTGTAAATACTTTTTATATTGACTTCACAATCATTTTTCTTTTATTATAAAATATTGCTTCCTATAATGGATTATTCAGGTATTATACGTTTGATTACATTGTTTTTTATTTCATTTGTTGCGATCTTCTTTAATATTGTAACTAAATGGAATAAGGTGAACTTTTCTTGAAGTTTTTTTTCTTTTGCTTTATAATTCTTATTTATTTTATTCTTTACTTTCGTTACTTTTATTCGTTACTTTGTGTAATGGTATTCAGTTTACATAGTTTAAGTTAGTGCAATAACATTTCTTAAGTCAGACCTTAACATTTTTCTCCATGAACAGTTTGCGATATCGCTGATATGAACTCCAATAAGGAAGTTAGGATGTTACGTAATTATTTTTTTATTTTTTAGTATGTATATTTTTACTGAAATAAAAGAACAAAAAATTAATTGGATCCAAAAATACTAATATTTTCTTACTGAAATGTGGTAGTTGTTTCGATGGTATATATTTTGAATTGAAAAGTTCTGAGTCATATGTTAACTATTTTCATTTGACTGTTTGTCTAAGCCTGATACATTATTCCAGTATTTTAGCTGAGTGGTGAAACATTTACTTATACCTTTAAACGTATAAAGTTTATTAGCTGAAAAGCATCCGAATATAGTACATCAGTGAGTGGAATTTCAGAATGAACCGAGTTCAAGACCGCAGCTCATGAACTAAGAAAAGTTGTTCAGTCTTTTGTGATATAATTGGACAATCTTTCTGAAAGCCTATTACACAAGGTGTTTTGCACTAAGTGGCTAATCCGTTACGGAATTATTCCTGGATGCATTCGCAGGAAAAAATTGTTCTAGAGAATGGGGCTATCTGCTTTATCCACTGAGATACATGGTGTTTAAGAAAAGACGTTTGGACAATTTTTTAATTTACTTAAACTTTAATAGCTCCTCAACTATATATTGTAGACCAACGTAATTAGGCTCAGAGAAATGTACATTCATTATTTTGATATCAATAGCATAAATCGCAGTCACTCCGTTTAGAAAATATGTTAGTTCAACGTCAAAATTTTGTTTTTTTAACTAAAATTTTAACTAATACTACTTTTTTCTCCAAAAAATACGTAGTTAACCCATAATTTTTTTTCCAAAATTAGAAAGCTTGGAGTATTTCCTATGAATAATGTCCCAAACAATTTTTATGCTACCGCCTTTATTTTTGAAGTTATAAGCAATTTTGATCCTAACCAAAGCTTTGTCGAAAAGTACCAAATAAGCAACAAATAAGGCCAATTTTAACATCAAAATTGCTTATAACTTCAAAAATAAAGGCCCTCAAGGTGCTTTAAAAAAATTACATAAGGCTGGTGTTCACTCAAGTTTTCTACAATAAATTAGCTCTTATTTATTAAATAGAAACCAATATGTCGTTCTTGATTCGGTTTCTTCTAGAATAATATGTTTCAAATCAGGGGCGTTTCCAGCCAACTGGCTAAGGAGGGTAATTTTAAAAAACGAAGAAACTTAAATATTTTTTATTCCATAAATACAAAACAATCAACATCAAAAACAAATTATAAGTGCGTGTCAGCTCCGACGATTGTCTTAAATTATATACAACTAGCTGGAACCCAAATAAATCCCACATTTCCGCTTCTCCTTACCATCTCACCAAAAAAACCTTGTTGATCCATTCTGAACCGATTGCTTAGAGAGCTTCAGGATACACTATGTCCAATGTTTTTCCATTTGTAGCTAGAGTGTCAAGATTTTCCGATTTTCCAACTCTTGAGCAACCTACATACAGTTAACCGGGAAATGACACTTAGTTGGAAAAATTCGTCCGGTATATTGGTCCCACAATTTTGAATTTATAAGTTTTGATCATAAATTCGTTATTTGCTACCTTAAAAAACCCCAGTCACCGATTTTCATTGGGATCGGAGCACAATTTGAAAATTCGTCGGCCATTTTGAATTTATAAGTTTTGACCAAAAATTCGTTATTTGCGACGTTATAAACCCCTACATATCCACTTTAATTGGAATCGGAACAAATTTAACAAAATTCGTCCGCCATATTGGCACGGCGATTTTGAATTTATAATTTCTGATCATAAATTCATTATTTGTTACCTTAAAAAATTTCAGATACCGGTTTTCATTGGAATCGGAACACAATTTGCAAATTCGTCGACCATCTTGATTTTATAATTTTTGACTGCAAATTCGTTATTCGCGACCTTAAAAACCTCTAGATACCCACTTTCATTGGAATCGGAATAAAATTCCCAAATTCAACCATATTTCTGCTTCCATTTTGAATTTCGGTCATATACGAGTATACCCCATGTTACTCGCTGATAATAGAGCTTTCTATTGGCGACAGAATTTTTAAAATCGGTTCGGTAGTTTTTGAGTTTATCCGGAACAAACAAACAATCAAATCTTTTCTCTTTATATAATAGTATAGATAGGCAAAGGAAGCAAATGAACCCATATATTTATTCATATTGATTTGATAAAACATATTACATAAATTTTCTTTCCTACTTTTTAGTCTATTATATGTTTTTCGCCATTTTGTGGTGGCCGCCATATTAGAATCAAAATGACGTCAGACAGATTACTGCATTACAATCGTCATACCCTTTCATTTGATACCCATTCTGAGGGGGTTGTGAGGAAAAAAGTAATCCGCCATTTTGAATTTGGAATGACGCGACACAACTAATTGTATTCTAACTGCCATGCCCTTTCATTTGATGCCCATGTCGGTGGGTCGGGGAACACAATTGCAAAAATCGGGCGCCATTTTGGAACCGCTTCTTGATTTTTTTACAAAATGGTCAGATATTCAAGCAAACACAGATCAAAAATCTGCTGAAAAGATCATTCAAATTTGTGTGCCCTCCCCATCGTCCTCTCTCACCCTCTTCTTCATAAACCACTTTGCAGCCGACTCTTGTCGTGTCGTGTGTACGCTCGTGTGGAATCAGCCATAGCGTGCCATATTAGCGGGAGTCTCGGGTATCGGTCCCTTCCACGACTCTCCAGCAGTTTTGGAAAAATTCACCGTCATATATCGCCGACTAGATTCACCATAACTTATCTTGTTTGTTTGAAATTGTGGTAATTTTTAAGAATAAAAATAAATAAGCGAACGAAAATTCTTTGGGGGGGTAATTACCCAATTACCCCCCTCTGAAACCGCCCCTGTTTCAAATCAGGTGTACCTCAGAGCAATCATTGCGGTCCTTTGCTATTCCTAATTTTTATTAACGATATAATTAATTGCTTCAAGATTGCCCATTGTTTAATTTATGCCGATGACCTAAAAATTTTTTAGAAGTTAGTGGAGACGATTGTTGTAATCGCCTTCAAGTAGACTTCAACAATTTATCCATCTGGTGCTTTATGAATGACCTTCAACTAAATTTTTCTAAGTGCCGAGTTATGTCTTTCTATCGCTCATTGGAAAGCATAGAATACAATTACTCTTTCTCCACTTCTGCTCTAGCTAGAGTGTATGAGATTAATGATTTAGGTATTGCTTTAGATAATAAACTGACTTTCAATAGACACATTGATTTAATTTGTGGTAAAGCCAATAGATTGCTGGGTTTTGTTAAGATAAATACTAAAGAATTTTCTGATGTTTTTACTATAAAGACCTTGTTCATTTCCTTGGTTAGGCCTACTATTGAATATGCATCATGCATTTGGAGTCCTCAATATGCTGTTAATTCGAATAGAATTGAATCGGTGCAAAAATCCAAATTTATTTAAGGAACATGTTCCTCCTTATGCATCCAGACTATTATTATTTGGTCTTGCTAAACTTAGCTTTCGTCGCGATGTGAGCTGCGCGATTTTCATAAAAGATGTGTGTATTATGCAATTCAATCAAGTGTTCTGAGCTGTTGGGTCGAATTAATATTATATGCTATAGAGAGGCCACTTAGGTCGAGAAACTCATTATATGTCCCTTCTCAGAGAACTAATTATGGCTCAAACGGAGTTATTACTAAAGGTATTCAGAAGTTCAATTTTTTTTAATGGATTCGATGATTTTACAATCGAACGATCTATAAAAATGTAATTTTAGGTTTAGAGAATCATTTTGAATTTAATTCTTTTTAAAAATATTGTAACTTAATTTTAATTTAATTAATTTTCTAACCTGTGTTCTTTCTAATCTGTAAGATTGTAATCAGTAGACTAAATAAATACATATATAAATATTTGTAATTAGACTATAAAACTGAATATTTGGTGCTTACGAAAAAAAAATTGTAGTTATTGCTTTTTTATTACTTTTCATATTTTTTAAAAATCTCTGACTGCTTTAATTGGGTGAATATAAACTTCACTTTTTTTAAAAAATGTCTTCCGGGGATATTTTTGTTATTTTTTTGTGATATGACATTAATTTATTTATATAATCCCAGCGGAAATGATTCCACTTCAGTCTGATTTTAATACACTTAATAATCTATTATTCGCATTTATTAATCTACGTACTACCGTTTGTTACCATATATTAAAGAGGCAGAGAAACCATAAAATAATTATCTTGTAAATTATTTTCATTGATATCATTATCATTGTCAAAAATAGATTTCAAGTGGTCTTGAATAGAAATATAATGCTTTAACTAATTTACGATACAATAATTAGGAAGATGTCTAGGTTAAACATATCTAAAATAAAACCACTTATGTATGACTTTAGGAAAAGCGTAGTTATTATACAAAAGAAAAAAACCGCGACCTGAGTTCTTCATTCAAGTGCAAAATACAAATTGTTATCTATAAATATTACGTTGAACAAATATATGTAGGTCAGTTCCAACAAAACTAATAACAATTTATTTATTACTTTAAGGACTTTTCAAATGCCCACTATACAATCAACAACAACTTCCAATCACAACGGTGGTATTATAGAAACAGAAAATCTATTTAATGTAATGGGATATCAGAGCGGAAATAAAGATAAAGTTATTGAAGAAATGGACAATTTATTTGGGCATTATATAAATAAAACAAACAATGATAAACGGCAAGAAGATAAAACAAAAACATCTGAAGGAGATAGTAACAATAATGAACAGAAGACAGAGGCATGGGATGGGAATAATGCAGAAGAAATTCTTGATCCTTATTGCAATCCTGATGATCCAAAGACAATTACATTTCAAGATATTACATCAGCCGCGTTCTTAATTAAAGATGGTGTAAATCATACTAGTTGTGAGGTAATTATTCTTTTGGTAGTTATATTTTTAGTTAATAACTTTTTCTTCTTATTTTTTTTAATAGCGATCAAATCTATCAGATCAGCTTGGAATGGAGATATATTTAAAGAAAGAATTTATGCAGACTACAGGAAGGTAAGCATTTTTTGTTAGTTAGTAATGTAGTGAAAAACTTTATGAATACATCTTTTTATCTTAGTGATGTAAATAGAAATAGTAGTATAAGTAGAGTTAAACCATGTCATTCAAGAAAATTTATATCTGTTTTTCGAAAAAATAGTAGCATAGGTATATAAACATTATTTACAGTACTAGGATGCTCCGTTTTTCCTTCCATTTTTTGTATATATCTACCATGGTTTCGTACGACGAGATTTGCATTCTATATCTATGCATTTGGAAAGTATCACCATTCTTTGACACATGAACTTTTCAATCGTCGGCTACAAGTCTTTAGCTATCAGATAGAATTCCTAGACTCTTATAGCCTGGTACAGACTATGCCAGTATTTTAGTCCAGTGGCGAGTAATTTACTTACTACTAAACGTCTTAAAACGTATTAGTAGTTAAAAACACAGTGCATTAGTAAGTAAAGTGTCAAAATGAACAGATGACAAGATAACAAAGTAAAAATTAATAAATTAATTTGTAATGGAGATATTAGAAGAAGGGGGGGATGAAATTGGTGCCAGAAAAAGAAAGGGAATATGAATAAGAACCGACATTTTCGTATCAGCTCAAGAAAACGGCCGAACAAAATTTGTTCACACTTGTCTAGTGGCTTATCAAGTAATTAGTGAGTCATAGCATCCTGCCCAGTGGCGTATTTTAAGATATGACGCCCCGGGTCTAAGAGATTTACCGCCCCATAAATTAGGTCATACAAAAGAATAATCACCATTTATTAAATGCGTCACATGCTCTTCGCTTATCCGGGAACGTAGGTATTTTTTTTTATTTTTTTTAGTACTACTACTATACACTACCGGTGACAAGAAATTTTCCCAGGCTCAAGTAACCCAATACCTACTGATGCTATTTCTGTATTTGGAAATGCTTCCTTCAAATCCTTGTGCTTTTTTTTAATATGAGGCCAAGAATTTTTTTAAAAGAACACATTCTTCTTCTAGACCATCCGCAAAATCAATCGGGTATAATTTTTGTAGTTTTATGGCGTTAACTTTAACTTCCCTTACAGGAATTGTATCCGATTTTCATTTGAATGAAAAATTGGCGGTTACTGCGTCGTATGAAGATTTGAGCCGCCAGAACTCATCCCACAATTTGTCGCATATTTGGAAAAAGGTACACTGATAAAAAATTGTCTTGATTCCAGCAATTCGATAGTTTTCGTTTCGTTGTCTTGAGTAGAAAAATTTTTCAGTCTTAAGGGGGTAGTACACTTCTTTTGCACTTTTTGTTTTTGTATTTTTTTTCTTCCAAGGGCCCCAATACGGCTGCCTGAAGGTGACCCCTTTTTAATCTTGGTGACATGATATCTCAACTCTGGATAGTCTGAAACAAAAAATTCAACGTGCATATTAAAATATAGATCAGTCTCTATCGTCCCTACCACGATAAAAAATTTTGGTCCAAAAAAAAAATGGCGGACTTTTTAATTTTTTGGGCCATTTTTTTGCAAAAAATTGTTTAAAAAAAGGGTTAAATATTAATCGATTTTCACAATCGTGGTAGGGACGAGAAATACACATGTATAGAGTATCCCTTGAGAATTTGAGCCCAATCGGACCAATAGTTTTTTCAAAATCATGTCAACCAGGTCAAAAAACGTAGTTTTGAGAAAAATGCGCTTAAAGTTTTTTTCTGAAAAATACGAAAAAAAAAGTATTTTACGCTCACTCAGCGATACCAGGTCCATACATTATGCCTTCCTCCTTTTTGAAAAGCTCATTTTCTGCCACTTGAATTTGATGTTTTTAGAGAATCGATTTTTTCAAAAATAAGAAGTGTACTACCCCCTTAACATAAGAATGCTGTCTCAGAGTAAGACACTGGAAATTCTTGAGCCAAGCAATCGTATTTCTTCGTTCAATACTTATATTTTTCGACCAAGATATATTTTTCTCGAAATAAGATTGTTTAATTTTTTACTCAAGAAACTAAATTCTTAATTCATCGGACTTTTTTCGGTTACCGGAATTTCAAGTTCTAAAAATGTATCACAATCATTAAGACCGATTTTAGAGCTTGAATTTTTTTAAATTATAATAGCATCGGTTTCGTATTTTTTTTACTTCAAGTCAACTTTTGTCTTCATCCAAGACAACAAAACCAAGACTATGAGTATTGCTTATCCTGAGAAAATTTTGTTTTCGTTATATCCAAAACATGAGTTGCTTGGTTCAAGAAAAAGTGCTTTAAGCCAAGAAATTTTTTTTATCAGTGTATTTATCTTCTGGTCACAAAAGGTCGCCAATACTCCCGACACGACACTCATGGTATAGTTTCTTTTCTTCTTCTTTCTCTTGTGATCTCTTCTGAATTCTTCTGTGCGTTTTTTCTTACCAGCCTCCTCAAAAGCATTTTGTTTGTTCTCTATAAAAGTGATAATAAGTGCGATTTCTTCAGAATTCGCACAGATTCGTACAAATTCTGATCCAGTGTGCGAGCAGCCTTAGCCATTGTTTCCACGTTTTAGACATTATTCCACACTGAAAAAAAAATAGACAAAATAATAATTTCAAATATCATGTAGATATTTGATTTCAGATTCTAATAGTGTAGGCTCCCACCTCAATAAAGCTACCCCATCGAACACCTCAAAATTATAAAGTGAGAATGGCTGAAAAACATGTAAAAAACATTGATGCATTGATGAAAACTTAGTCTGACAAGTTTATTAACAAAAATTGTCAGCCAGACAAGTTGTAATAGATAGAAGAGATCTTAAACTTTATTTTAAAAAAAAATCAAGGAGGTGTTATGTGGTGCATTTTCATAAAAAAAAATTATTTATAACAAAAGGTCTGTCAGAAGTTAATTAACAAAAATTGTCAGACATACAAATTTTTTCAAAAATGGTTCTTTATTTACTACAAATTGTATAAATTTCAAGCAGGTGTTTTGGAAAAATAAATCATTTTTTTTAGCTAAATTCAAAAATTCATAAAAAATAACAAATTTTTACTAGTCTGGCGGGCGTAACATGTTGTTTACATGTTTTTCAGCCATTCTCGCTTTATAATTTTGAGGTGTTCGATGGGGTAGATTTTTTACGATGGGAGCTTAGACTATAATTGCATATATTAGATAATTTATTTAAAACAAAGTAGAAGCATGCAACAATTTTCTTAGGGCATCTGTAAAACTTATTCATCTAAACTTTTTTATTATTACATCTCGATTTGTTTTTTTTCTCCTACCAAATTTCATATCATCGTACTAATTATCTTCATTGTAGCTTTAAAGAGCGTGGAGCACGTTATGCCTTACTTATGTTATCAGATGAACAAAAAAAGCGAGGAGTTATATCAGCATCTTCTGGAAATCATGCACTGGTAAGAATATTAATCAATACTTTTAAATCAATTTATTTTTCAATTCTCATCTTTCCAGGCACTAAGCTATCACTCTTGGAAACTTGGTATATCTGCAACTGTTGTAATGCCACTGGCAGCACCAATGATAAAAATTCAAAAATGCCGCAATTACAAAGCTACTGTAATTGTAACTGGGGCAGATATGGCTGAATCAAAATCTGTAGCTATGAAAATATGTAAAGAAGAAGGTCTTATATACATAAATGGCTACGACCATCCCCATATTATGGCTGGTCAAGGAACAGTTGGATTGGAAATTCTAGAACAAGTCCCCAATCCTGATGTTATTATTGCTCCAATTGGTGGTGGCGGTTTGGTTGGTGGTTTATGTACTGCTATTAAATCAATTCACCCTAAAACGAAAATAATTGTAAGAAATTTTTAATCATTTAAAACAGAAAATAATATCTAATTCAAAAAAATTATTAAAGGGCGTCGAAACTATAAAAAGTGCAAGTTTTACAAATGCTTTAGAAAACGGAGGTCCAAAATATACACCCATGGGTAATACTCTAGCAGATGGTTTAGCTGTTCCTAAAGTTGGTTATAATGCTTTTGCTACTGCGAAACCACTTATGGATAAAGTGGTTGTAGTAAAAGAAGAATGGATTTCTTTAGCTATATTAAGGCTAGCCGAAGTGGAAAAGTGCATAGTAGAAGGAGCAGGTGCAGCTAGTCTTGCTGCTATATTAGCTGGTCATTTAGATGAATTCAAAGGAAAGAAGTAAGTTTACTAATATTTTTATTAATATAAATGAAATCTAATCCAAGTTGCTCTTTCAGAATAGTATTAGTGTTAACTGGAGGTAATATAGACACAACAGTGTTTGGACGTTGTCTTGAACGAGGACTTGCTGTAGAAGGACGTCTCTTCGGATTTAGAGTTCGAGTTAGTGATCATCCTGGTAAAATCGCTGAATTGTGTGCACTGTTAGGATCGCTCAATGTTACTATAAAAGATATATCACACGAAAGAATATGGTTAAAAGAACTGAATAATGTTGAGGTATTTATAATTAGCGTTTTATCAAGAAAAAATAATTTTATTTTTTATTTATTTAAAAAAAGGTAAGAGTTATCTGTGAAACACGAGATTGGGCACAAACTTTGGAACTAAAGCAGGCACTGAATGATAAATATAGTAACGTTATTTTTACGGATACTCCATTGGCTGTTCAAAAGAAGAAATTTATCTGTTATAATTGTTCTGAAACTCCTGTCGTTTATGAAGAGACTCAATTGACTGATGAAGATCAATCAATAACAAAAGAATAGTATTATTTAGCAATTATTAAACTAATAGACTAGTATTAACAATTTAAATTAATTATGAATCTTATTCCCAGTTATAATTTATAGATATAAGTAATTTTAGTTGATATTAATTAATAAGATTTTATATACTTAATTTAATTTCCTACAAAAATCTAAGCTGGTTCTTAGATATACGGAAATACATATTTACATAATTATTAAGAAACCTCCATCATAATTGTTCATATTTATTAATTATGAAGATTTATTTGAATTATTAAACTTAGGTAATTAGAAAAGAAAACTGAATTTTATTTCTTAATATCGGAATTCTTAATTAGAACTTCAAACTGGGAGAGCTGAACATTCGCTACAAAGTATTTTTTTTGGAATTACTGTTTTATAGTGTTGGCAAATTTGTTGGTTATATACCCAAATTGTTTCAAATGTTACTTGATTTAACGCACTGCACTTTAAGAGGTATCATTCGAAAGTCAGCTTGCAGCACAACAAATACCAAATAGCAAAGTTATGTAACTACTATTACACTCAATTTATTTAGTTCAAAGCTACACAAATCAAATAAATGTTTCAATAGCAAAAGAGTAAAATATAAATAAATCAGAGTTTTATAGATAATATCTTCTATATATAAAAATGATTCCCTGTTTCCCTTGGTCACGCCATAACTTGAAAACGACTTTACCGATTTCATTCATCTTTTTTTCAAGTTTTCTAATACTTTGTACAAGGTTCTTATGGAAAGAAAATTTAAGAAAATTACCCAGAAAATTGGATAATTTCAGGAAACTTAACGACTATTTTAACTTCGCGCGACTTTTGTATAGGAGGTACTCTTCGAATCACTGCTAAAGAGCTCAGATCCATTTTATTCTGATTTTTTCCGAAAAAAATACGATTCCCAAAGTTTCAGATCGATCGAAGGCAAGGCCCTCGTAAGTCCAGGCCTGGAAGCAGACTTTTTGGTTGTGTCTGTGCGGGGCCAAAATCGTCTGACAGTTGTGGAATTAACATGGCCGAAGCCGTACGAAGCAATTTTTTAACTTTGCTTTTGGAATAAAAAGTGGTAAAATAATGTATTTTATCACTTTTTAGTGCACACGGATTATCAGTGATAAGTTATTTAGTGATCTGAGTCCATAAATTAAAAAAAAAATTAGTGGTTAAGTGTTTTTTAAGAGTGTTAATTGATTAGGTGACCATTTTTGTTTACAATCGCGGTGGTTTTTTGTGTTAATTTAGGGAAAAGGTGTTGAATTTGTGTAGTAATGGAATTAAAAGTGAATTTAAAGTAGTTAAAAATTATTATAGAAGAGTTATTAAAAACATAAGTGCAAGTACTACCACACAACATGAATAACAATAACTTTTTCACTTTTCCTTCACATTTTTCTGCACTTATGTTTTTAATAACTATCCTATAATAATCTTTAATCACTTAAAAAGCACTTTTTATTATGTTACTACACAAATTCAACATTTTTTCCCTAAATTAACACGAAAAAACCACCGCGAATGTAAACAAAAATGGTCACCTAATCAATTAACACTCTTAAAATACACTTAACCACTCACTTCATTTTAATTTTTTTTATTAAATCACTAAAGCACTAATCACTGATAATCCATGTGCACCAAAAAGTGAAAATATACAATATTTTACCACTTTTTAGTGCAAAAACAATGTTAAAAAATTGCTTCTTATGACGGTGATTACACTAGACGTAGGAAGGAACGTGCCCACGTACGTTCTTCCCCCTTCATGTTCACATTACAAAATTAGACGAAAGCGACTGTCACTTTGATTGAAACGTTTGGAATCGGAGAAATATATTTTGTTTTGATTATGTTTTCAATGTTTGCATAATTTATTTTGCAAAATAATGGAGAAAGAATCCGGTTAAATTCATTCGGGTTTTCCACCTTTTTTATGACTAAACTAATGAAAACCTTATGCAAAAACTGTTTTTGCCAACAAAAACAATTTGAAAACAGTTTTGCCGGCGAATATTTTTATTTAAGATCAGGAACTAAAATATATTCACTCAAGGGGTGATGGTTATTAAAAATTTAATTCATCTTCAGTTGCAATTTTATTCCCGCATTTTTTGTTAAATTTTGAAAATTCGAAAATTCAGAGGATAGAAATCAGCGGATTTAACTTATTACCAGCTCGGAACTGATATTAACTTTATCCGTGTACCGAAAATCGCGGTCGGTAAATACGAAATCTCCACGATATTTATTATCCAGGTCGGTGAATACAGGCCTAAGAAATTCTTAAAACGTTTCAACATTTGAGGAAAGGAAGTTAAATAAATAAAAAAATAAATAGTTTAAAAAAACTAAACTAAATTTATTTTTTAAAAAAAATATACATACGGAAAAACCAGACACGAATACATTTCAATTCTAATAAAAATTTTCTAACTACAATTTCAATTGTTTTTGCAATATTAATAATTTTCTATATAAACCTAAAACAATATTTTTAAAAACATAAAATAAAAATTCAAATTTACAATTTGAATAACACTAGTTTAGTTTAATTGTAAAATTTTAATTTTTTTCTTTAAATCTTAAATAACGAATTTAACTCCTAACGTCAATTTTAGGAAAAATGTGAAACAGTTGAAAATGATACAATCACGTGGCTTGCAATAAGCAATCAAAAACTGTTCCACATTCCGTCACGAACAAGAATTTTAATTTTCGTTCGTCATTTTCCTTCATCACCTCCACTTCCCCCTTCACCGTCAAACTCGTGACGAACGTTCGTTCCTACGTCCAATGTAAACACCCTCTATGGCTTCGGCCATGTTAATTCCACAACTGTCAGAAATTTTTGGCCACTTGTCAGCTATGTTAGTATTAGTTGGCCTGTCTGCTTCCAGGCCTGTACTTACGAGGGTCTTGTCGAAGGTGATTTACGGGTAGTTGCCGTACAATTTTTTTGGAAAAAGTAGATTTAAGGGCGCAATTCTCTGAACTTGGAATGAAGTTGCGCTTCGGCTGTATGTGCCCGATTTTAGAAGTCTATGGCTTAAATAAAAGGTCTCGAAGCCAAAAAGACAACAAATTCAATAATCGGATATTCATCACTTTTACTTTTTGAGCTGTGGTTCCTCGAAATTTACCTTGATTTCAAGATGCTTGAATTTTCCAAATACAATAATTTTGCATGTCACATATTTTTTTATTTTATTGTGTGTGTGCCGTGTGGGCTGAACGACCCCCATCCTGACAAGTTTCTTCGGGATGTGCGAAGTGGATGAATTTTCAAGAGCTTTCCTTTACTCTGAAATGCCACGATATTACACTTGGAAACAAACTTCAAAAACATTCCAATGTCGCAAAAAAGGAACACCAGTTGAAAGCGAATCTCTTCTCGATGGATGCTTTAGGGCGGATTTATTGGTAGCACACGATTGTAAGAAAATTCCAGCGGAATCGATTCCAGCGGAGTTCAGAATAGGTCTGATCATGAAGCATGTCAAAAGTTACAATTGTTAGAAAATTACCAAGTTTATAGCAGCAAAATTAAATCGATTTAACTTAAAGTTACGCCAAAATTTCGAATTAAGGTATAAACGGGTATTTAATACGCAATCGATTTCAACTTACTTTCTTATAACTTTGGCTTAAGCCGAAAAATTTCGGTTTAAGCCATAATTCGAATTATCCCATTTATACGACAAAAAATTTTGGATGATCCATAATTCGAATTATTTTTGGAGTAGCTATAAACTAGGTAAATGATGCACATTGGGAACACACGCTTGCTGATGCAGTACTTTCATCCCATCCACATAAAATACGAACGTTATTCGCGAGGGTAATATCGACATGTTTTCCTTCGAATCCAATCGATTTATGGGAGAAATTAAAGGGTGATATGGAGGATGATATTTTACATCGGATGCGTCGCTTACGATTGGCAAAAAAATACCTGTTTTTGAAAATCCGGAGACTGAAAATCGACTTTCGAACTATGATTTCTTGGGTAAAGTTGCTCAAAATTACCCATAGAATATCGCTAGGGGGTGTAAAAGGTCGACTTTTTTCATCCATACAAATTGACCCACCCTAATGTATATATCTATCCTTGTAACAGAGACTTTATCGAACGATGCCAGGAAATTAAAAAACATCTGTAATTCTTTCACTGAGAATTAAATCATTAATCGATAAGATATTGAGACCTGAGGTTATAAACAATTACCATAGTATGTATTATTATATAATTACCAAATAGTAAAAATTATATACACGGCTGATTTACTAGCATATCTGTTCATCTCCAATTCTTTCTTGTCCGATTTTTTCTGATTGTACTATTAATTTAATGGCTACAGATTAGTTTAGCACTTGCTTGATTTACAAATGGCTCAAAGAGTTCGACATCAACGAGAATCAGTGTTGGTCTCCTGTTTCTGAACACGTTCAAATGAAAACATGTTTGACCGAGTATGATCAGCTTGCTAACACTATTAATTGTTTTAGCGCAATGAATTCTTACTAGGACAGACTAACTTATTGTTGAATGGCGTCGAAGCCTAGCTCCACTCTATCTCTGTCCTCAAGGTTTCATCCTATAACCACGTGTTTTCTTATCCTTAAAAATGAATTCAGATAATACCGTTTAAACACATTAAACGTATTCTTAATTTGAGCTACAGAATTGCTTTAACTCCTTAAAGAACCAATCCAATCCTTCTTCTGTATGGGGACTGTCTCGAGCTCTACTTATCTATTAATAGCTGTGTTCCTTTTCTACTTTTTAGTACTTGCGAGCAGAGCAGAAAAGGAACGTAAAATTTGTTGATTTGAGTAAAACCTAACCTAACATTTTTGATGTTATTTCATTTGTATACAAATAAAAGGTTAGAATAATAATGTTCAGCATAATTTTAATTAATGCGATTTTATTATTTATATTTTTATTTATTATTTTTATTTTTAATATACGTTTTTATTTGAAAAAAGCTCAAACAATCAATAGGGATAGGGTAATTAAAATGATTCACAATAGACTCCAAATGGGAGCTTTCCTCTAGCGGATTTTAATTGCGTAACTAAAACACTAAAAGTGTTATCTACTCGTATGTTAGAGCAAGTGTAGCTGCGAGTACTCACGAGTAAAAAATAGTAAAAATTAGCAGAAAAGGAACGCAGTTAATATTTCAACTGTAATCTTAACTGATGGTATTCAGTCACCAGCGAAATAGGGGAGCAAAATGTAATGTAGGTAAATACGTGGGTGCCGTAACAATATCGGACTGGTGGAAGTGCGATTATAACCTCCGCGTGGTGCCCACTGCAAGCTATCCTGAAAGGTATAATATTAGAAATGATTGGGCCAACCAAGCCAAGAGGTAAAGTTATCGTGTCGAGCGGTGCTAGTTTTTGTACTGTGGTTTAACGATATCCTCTGAGCACTGGTCGCACCTTGTTGTATAATGCCTTATCCTGATATGGAGGCTCTGTCAGGATGGACTTTTTCCTTCCTACCATACTCTTGAAACTTTTATGGACCAATTAAGCTGGAGAGGGCAGGACGGTGGTCAGGAACTCGCGAAGCCAAGAACTAGACCCAGACAGCCACCGTTCCCTGTTTAAAGTTTCTGGATCCACCAGAGTTCTGGAGTGGAATTAAGGAACACCACGGAGCCCACTCGAGCCGCGCTTTCGTGAACTCCTTCCCAAAAGACCGAAGGAAGGACTGCAGTCAGAAACCCGGGAAGCCCCAGTTGGCTGGTATCACTATGGCAGTGGTACTTTGTTTAACGAGACCTTGCTCGTCCTCGTACATTCAAGTCTAAACGACAAGCCAATAGGCAGACTGCTGAGCCTGTTCAAGCGATCTAGCATACAAATATGAGGTATAGGGGTGTAGTACAATAAGCTAAGCTAGTGGCCGTGGTACTTTTTGACCCAACACCTCACCAAAAGAAGAAGAAGAAGACAAGAAGAATCTTAACTGATTATCTAAGACAGAATGGTTATGTTTTCCAACTTGAAAAATAACCATCTGAATGCCTGGAATTTCGGAAATACTGCAAACAATTTTTTCAGGCATTGATTTTGACTTCAATTTCCCAATAGTGCTTTGCGATTCTCTTCCAATATACCTTATTTGCTCGGCAGACACCTAAAACCGAATTCTATATGGCTGGATTATTTGTCTAGAACTGCCCGCGCCACAGCCTTTGTTCGCTGGCTATTCACTTGTTTCAGGAGACAAAACACTCCAACGAGGCTGCTTCGTGCTAATCCCGACACGGTTGCATCTCTGGCTCAACGGACTGCTATTGAGGATGTCCACTTTGCAAAATCGAAGCCCTGTTACAAAATTGTTTTCTTTTGTTTTTTGTTTCAGTGAAGTTCGCGCAAATTTTTGGTGTAAACTCCTACAACATCGAGGAGTTGAAACGCAAGATGCATTGCCACCTCCTTTAGCACTATCCAGACGCTTATAAGTCTATCATGTCCTCTATTCCTTACTTCGAATCAAGCTTACTACTAGACATTGCACAATGACTTGTACGACATGATGGACTGGTAGTACAAAGGGTTACTCGTAAGCTTGGACTTTCACTTAGAAAAAAGGTTTACTTATTATCAATCGAAAGATTAGTAAAATAAATGATGAGTCATTTAAACGGTGGAAATTACAAGCTCGCAATAAGTTTGTAAATACGGAATAACTTTTACATAAGCTACTTTCTAAAAAAATCTATAATCATTCACTGAGACTTATCATGACCCTAAATAAATTTACAACTCCTTAAACTTGTTACATGAATATGCTAGTAATAGATTATACAGTTTTAAATACCTTATTTTGCAGCTTTTTACTTTTAAGCTACTTTAATAATCTCAAACATCGAATCCTTTTTTAGGGTATTTTAAAATATAATTTGGAGACGTTAGATTATGGTCGAAAATAATACAGACAACGCTAAAACTATTATCTTTAAAATTCAAGATCGTATACCATAGAGAGATAAATCTATAATCAGTATACAAGCTCTAAAACTGACAACAATCAGTTAATCATTTTTTAACCAAATAAACCTAATAAAATATTTTCGCGTGCTTATCACGCGTCAAATTAAATCACAAATTACGTCTGACTATTCTTAACCGACTTCTTCAAATTCAGCACTGTTGCGATAGATCTTTCAGCGCGTCAACATCTCTTTATGCACTTATTTGATAATTAATATTGTAAAGATTACCAAATTCATGTTGTTGCCTCGATGAATCTAAAATTCAATTCGAGCTGAGAATATATAAAAGGCCGCGCAGACGGAGTTTGAACTTTCATTAAGTGAAGATAGTCATCGGAAATTTACCCGAGGGGAAATCTCTTCATAATAATAATAATAATAATAATAATTGTCATAAAATTTTAATTAATTATCGTAAAAAACTGCTCTTTGTTTCTAAATTGAAAGTTTTGTTAATATATAAAGTGGGAACGATTTAAAGTGCAGTGTTAGTTAAGTTCTTGAGCTAATCCCTGATTACGCGGAAATTTTGAAAGCGGTAAAATTTTTAAAACGTCTGACCTTTTTTTATTTGGGTCAGAATTTTGGTAATATTGTTTTTGTTGTGATATTATAAAGTGCAAAAAAGTGAGTACATAAAGAAATTGTGTCATGTTTTGTTAATAATTATCAATGGTAGTAAAATCTAATTTTAAAACCATTAAAATAATCACTAAATAATTATTACTCTACAATAGTACTTAATCATAATATATGTTCGTGTCTACTCCTTAGAAAGCTAGGATGCATTCGTAAATAATAATAGAAAAATAAATAATATTTTTGTTTTCTTAAAAAACATCTTTTCTTTTATGAAAAATTATAATTAATTAATATGAAAATAGAATAAAACTTTCGGGATTTCCAGCTCCATCTAATTAGAAAAACTAGCCTCCCACAAAACTAAGAAATATATGTTATATAAAATTGGATTAAAAACTATTCAAGTAACTTGGTTAACGTTGATCTACGTCATAAACAGCTCTTTTAAGGGATGTAACATTTTCTAGATATAAAAAGAGTTTTGTGTTTTCGGGCATTTAAGAATAGCAATATATCTCTGTTATATAAAACAGTGATTTAAACTTTTCCACTATACATTCCGAGAAGATTAGCACAAACGCAAATTAAACGATATTTGCAAAAACCCTCATTTCTTATTTACAATTTATTCCTCATGCTCACATGAACTTATACACAAAAAACTTTACATTTTAATTCTGAAATCCTTGTAAGATTTATAACTGAAATTAAAATTAAAAATTGATTTATTTTCATTTTATTTTACGTGAAAGTCTAAGCTGATTGGACTTTGCACTACCAACTCGTCATGTCATTGTTCATGTCTGGCCTGGTATAAAATGTAATAGTCAGCTTATCGCTAAGGAATACGAAACCTTATCTCTAAAGCATTTATTTAATCTGTGGTATAAATTGGATCCAAAGGCTGCTGATGAATATGAAACCTATGAATTAAATCCTTGAATTTTCAGATGATGTTCAATAGTTCACGAGCGAACTTTTGCAGTGTGCAAGAACAACTTCAAGCAGTGGAAGTTAAAAAAATTTAATAAAAAGGAGCCAACTTTTGCGAAAAATCTGCTTTCGTAAAAATTGTACATTTAGAAAGTTTAACTCCATAACAAAAAATGTGATCTACAGACCATTCCATGAAAATTCGACCAACGGCTGGGACACGACCTTTTCCGATTTCCTTCATATTTTGTACATTTTAAGTGACAAGTATTACGTACATAGGTGCAATATTTTGCCAAAATGTTAGGTAGTTTCATATATAACGGTACTTAAATATTTCGAAATTTGCATAATACAATTTCCTTTAAAAAATCATACAAAGTGCCTATTAAGCTATTAAATACCTTCAAACTATTAAATAAAAATGCCGAAAAGGATATTCGACGGAAAAGGATTCAAAGGACGTGTCCTTTATCCTTGGGTATCTCAAAAAGCTCTTCTGGGATTTTTTCCAAATTTTTATATGTTTTGTTATATGTTTGATTGGTTCAGTTGCCTTAGTCTCATGCTTGGATCGAAGACCGCTTAAGCGGAAGAATTTTTTAAAGCATTAACTGTGAAACGTAGTGGCGTGTGTGAGTCGGACGAACATGTAAAATATTTTGAGCCGGAACAAAAATACCTCACCCCCGTTTTCGAGGATGCTGAACACGATGGCGTTGTTAGAATTTCTCTTTGAGATTGCGCAACCCCCCCAAAACGGCAAAAAACTACCCCCAAGAGGGGTTAAACGCGCTTTACACAGTTTCTCTGTAAAAAAAACACTTTCCCTCCGTTTTCGAGGGTGCTGAGCATGATGGTGGTGTTGGATATCGTTTCCGACCGCCGCCGGCCAATACTCTCCCCCAAAAAGGGTGCATTTTTTTTTGTAATTTCAGTGCCAAAATATATTTCCGCCCGTTTTCAAGGATACTGCGCACGGTGGTGGTGGATAAATTTTTTTCAAACCCTCCAATCCCTGTAATGCCCAACAATCATATCGGTTCCCTTTTTTTCATTTACTTTTTTATATTTGTTTATTTATGTCGCGTATAAAAAGGTACGTGCCAAAAAAACCTCAGAAAATCGAACAAAATTGCGATTTTTCAAACAACGGGATTTCATTTTCAATTGTTTCTTAAGTTTTCTAAATGAGTTTCCCAATTTTGAAAAAATGTTTTGCCACAACAGTATTGGGCGATATGGATCAACTCCGAGAAACTAGGTAATATTTTCATACACGAGCAGTTAAGTTGAATAACTATTGCTCGCTATGGACGACGTTTTTCTTGTAGCGCTTTTATTATTATAAGTCAAAAGCAAAAAAAGAAGAAAAGGAATAGACGTATTTGGGTGCAAGAGGAAAGCAATCTTCATTGTGCTGTGAATTAGATGATATTTTATTCAAAAACTTTACTCGAATGTCCCGAAGTGATTTTGAAATTCTTTTGAATAAAGTTGGCCCATTAATTACGAAGCAGAAGACCAATATGAGAAAACCAATTATGCATCGACGAAGCTTGCCTTAACCCTTCGTTTTCTGACTACTGGGGATTCATACAAAAGTTTAATGTATCTGTTTAGAATTTCCGATAGTTGTATTGCGAGATAGAAAAGAAAAATTGACTTAAATTTCCATACCTACTGGATATTCGACAATTTGTGTCGACAATATTGAGCAATATGGAATATATAATGGAGCAATTAGAAACTTTATTGCCGAACAATTGCCGCATTTCATTTTAAGTGCTCTAGAATCCTCCACTAATTGCTCCAGATTGCTCCATTACAGTTGCCCGGCGATTATTGCTCAAACAATTGCCCGTGTAAGCGCACCTTTACAAAAAATGGCAGCATTGCTAATTAAGGTTAACAAAAAAACTAGATCGTTAATTACTCAAAAACTAATGAACCGATCTTGTTGAAATTTTTTGTACATTGCCGGGACTACATAAACACCATCATCAAGATCAATTTTCAGCCTTCTGTGTGCAGTTGTTTTCCTATAAACAAATAGTGAAAATAATGTGTTTTGAAAACTTTGAAAGCTATTTGCAAGATCACCCTTGCACCTAGCGGCCTCTAACAGGGCTTATTTTTTAGAGAATTTCATAACGAAGAGCTTTCCCACGGCATATGTTATACCAAAAGATAGCAGGAACGGAGCTATTTAAAGAAATATAAAAAAAGTGCCTATTTTATTCACAATAAGTTAATTAAAAAGTTATGTGGTCAACCAATTTGTGGGCAAACTTAGGGTGTTTGACTACACCCTAAAACGAAGCGATTCCATCAATAATCTCGCCTATGGGCCAAGAAATCATTTTTTATCATTTTTTTCCTTTTCGCCTAGGTTGTTTTCATATTCCACTCAAGAACGTAATAAAACACTCTACGCTTGGTCTTTGGAATGAAGGTTACTCAAAAATCTGAAAAATCTTTTGAACTTCATACACATGTAAATACCTTGATTTTTCACTCAGGTTATGAGATACTTCCTTCTTTCTGCATCTTTCATATTGCAATCGAAAATATATTTTTTAAATTCAGGGTTTCTAGATGAAGGATTTGTTGGTTGCAATCTAAACTAATGTTTTCAACCATATATTATGATACATTTCACAAGGCATTCCTGTGTTAGTTAGGTCTAGGCTATGATAAAGAAGAGAGAGAGTAGTGTTTGATGAAGCTGGGGCATTTTTTTGTTTTGAAAGGATAAATCTGGACACGATAGATTTTGCGACTCTAATAAATAATAATTAGTGTTTCTGGAATAAAACGTATCTTAAGATAATAAGAACAAAATTTGATTTTTCTTGGTTAAGATTATTGAATACAATTAAAGTGATATTACAGACAAAGCAATGCTACAGAATTGAATTTCTTGCGACAAAACTACCAAGAGTATTCTATTAAAAAGAATTATTTAATCAAAAAGCTTACAGTTTCTCAAAGTGTATTATGTGCATTTCAATTGCATCCTAATTGGAACACTCGTTTGCAGGGTCTTTTTCTGGTATGATTTATTTTTTCCAGAATGATTTATTTTTTCACTGAGTTTCCAAAACTGAAAAATATAGTTTCAAAAAATCTGAAATAGAGGTTGTATATTATTTTTGTAATTAATAAACCCAAAAATTACCTCGTATTTTCTAAGGATAGCTTTGTCCGGTAGCCGAGTATCAGGAATTGGTCAAGTAATTTGATTTTGTTAATAAATTCATTTCGCTACATTTTTGAGTTAATGATATAACTTCCATTAAGTTGTCGTTTTTACAGTTGAAAGTTATGAAAAACTGCCTTAGAAAAAACAAATGACATTAAATTTGGAATATAAATCTGAATCTAAAAATTTAATTAAGAAATACACAATTAAGAAATACACAATTGTTCCTATTTTAGATGATCACATTTTCCCATATGTCATATCAATTTGTGGAAACTCATTCAGTCATCACCACAAATCTTTCATATAATATTATTTCCATCCCGTGTAAAATATTATATTATTAAAACATAATTCTTAGGTTCGTATGCAATTACACGTATTTTCATCTATATAAATATAATTGGAGTGTCTGTCTGTGATTTCAAAATAATTGTCATTTTCTAAGTTCATATGGTTATTTACACGATATTAACACGAAATCAAGTATTTTTAAAATTTTTGTCTGTCTGTATGTCTGTCTGTCTGTTTGTCCGGGCTAACCTCGGAAACTGCTTATCCGATTGCGATGGGACTTTCACTGGAAGATTCAGTTTTTTCTTGGGCATGTTTTAGGCTATTTTTTTTACTAGGATCCGACTATCGGATCCGATTATCGGGCCCGATTACCGTGTTCGACTACCAGATTAGACCGAAAACTTGAACCTTGCAACTTGATTTTTACCCACTTCTATATAACCGATCAACTTCAAATTTTGCACATATGTATAGTTCGCGTGACAATGCAATTTAACCATTTTTGGAAAAAAATCAACATGGCGGTTCCAAGATGGCGGCCGAATTTTGCAATTGTGTTCCCGGACCCCCCGACATGGATATCAAATGAAAGGGTAAGACAAGTAGATTACAATAAGCTATGTGGGGTCATTCAAAATTCAAAATGGTGGCCAGCACAAAATGGCGGATTATTCTTCGGTACGGGCATCAAATGAAAGCGAGTATAGTGCAGTAAGCGGTGTGCCGTCATTTTAAATATAATATGACGGTCACTACAAAGTCTATAGTCTAAAAAAACTAAAAAATACGCTTTTATTTTAAAATAAACTAAAAAGTAAAAAATAATTTTGAATGTAAAGTTTTTATTGCTCCAGCCAGTATATAATAACAACCTAGCTACCTACGTACCAACAACGGCTAATCCGATTGCGATAGGATTTTCACGGGAAGATTCAGTATTTTCTTGGGCATGTTCTAGGCTTCACTCGGTTCCGACTATTGATTCAGGCGGAAAACTTGATGCGATAGTCGCAGAAAAGCCAGTGGAAACTTTTTTTATCATTCCAATTGTAAACCTCAAAGCTCGGAACGGTTAATCCGATTTTAGGACTTTCACGGGATGATTCAGAATCTTCTTAGGCGTTTAGCATACTTTTCACTATTATCCGACTGTCGGGTTAGACCGAAAACATGACTCGATAATCGAAGGAACGCGAATGAAATGCTGTCACGGCGAGATATTGTTCTTTCAATTTGCGGAAATACTGTGAAAATTATGGTTTGCCATCTCCGCAAATGATCGATAGGTCTGATGAAAATTAAAACAGAGAATATATCGAACTCAATAAACAAATGGGAACAAAATGTTGAGGACGCTATTGGGCAAGTTCCGCACAGGGTGAGGCACGTGTTCTGAATGTGATTGTTGTGCATGTAGCACACAATTTTTCCGATAGGTGGCGCTCAACACCGCATTTTAAAAAAGTTCTAACACATTTTTTATAAGTAACTTTAAATTTTTTTATTTGTTTTATGTGGCAGTGCCAAGCTCAGGAATCACCTTTTGTACTACCAGTCCGTTATGTCATTTGCACGTCATGGCGCAATGTCTAGCAGGGAGCTTAGTAAGGGGGGAATAGGTTAAGGGTTATGGGGGTTCGGGGGGTTTGTTGAAGAAGGTGCGGATTAACCCTGCGTTTGAACTCTTGGATATTGTAGGAGGTCGGAAATACTGACTGTGAGAGATTATTCTATAATCGAGTTGTGTGCCCTAAATTATGTTTTGCAAATTTGTTATTTTTTTCATTATACCTATTTCCTATCCCGGACTGTGCACACATTAGTTTTTTTATTAAAAGGCGTTGCAACGCACGCGGGTTTTTGCTAGTTATTTAATATATTTAATGTGGCTTTGTTGATCAATTTTTCTGAGAAAAATTTATTGCTTTGGATGAGTTTAAATACGAATAAATTTTTTTAGAAAAGTTATTAGAACTAAAACATGAATTTTTTAGGGATACTCCTCATTAAATTCTGATCATTCCCAATACATTTCCCCAACGAATATGATATTGTGACTAATATTCATTATAAAAATAATAGTTTAAAGACAAATTTCTATATACAAGAATGATTAATACAAACTATTTAAACAATATTACAAGGAGTCTAAATATGCCAACATCAGAGAAGACAACCAACAGCAAACTCAATCCTGTTTCTATAACAGTAGAAAATGCGAATAAAACTAAGACTAAAGATGAGCTAGATGGAAGCGTAGAAGAAATTGGGAATGGAAATGGAAATAAAATGAAGTGTGATAATAAATCAAAAGATACTAAATCGGATGAGATTTTAGATCCATTCTGCAATCCGGATTCTCCACAAAAGATCTCTTTTCAAGATGTTACATCAGCTGCATTTTTAATTAAAGGAGGTATCGATTATACTCCATGTCCAGTAATTTTTTAATATATTTTTTTTTATTTTAAACAATTAATTTGTTTTTTATTAATAGCGATCACATCTGTCGGATCAACTTGGAATGGAGATTTATTTGAAAAAGGATTTTTTGCAAACTACAGGAAGGTGAGAAGTGTTTTATTAAAAGCTATAGGTACTATTAAAAGCGCTTGTGTAAAATTAAGTCGGCTTTACTTATATAAAATTATTCAAAAGGAAAATGTAAATAGCATTCTTAAGCCTCGGTCACGATACGAGCGGCGAGCGGCGAAAAGTGAGCGGCGAGCGGCACCAGAAAAATTTAATGTCTCGAATTAGCGGCGAGCGGCAGTTGAGCGGCACTTTAGTATTGCCGCTCTACCTATCAACGCTCCTCGCGCGTATCGTGTCTGGATTCGAGCGTTTTCCATATAAAACAATACTAAATAAAACTCAGAATCGCCGCTCTGCCGCTCACCGCTAGCCGCACGCCGCTCGCCGCTCGTATCGTGGCCGAGGCTTTAAACGTTAAAAAAATTTTAATCAACGAACTCAACTTATGCACTTCAGACTACCTAATACCCCGGCTTCACCGGGCGAACTGCGCAAGTTCGAGCAAATTAGTCTACTGAGCTTCAATTTTTGCCTGATTTCCCATACATTTTCACCTGTTCAAGTCAGGAAAAATAAAGTCTGATTTCGCCCAACAAAACAAGAAATCAAGCTTGAAAGTAAAAGCTCGCTCAAAAGAGAGTAATCAACTGGAATAGTGGAATGCCATTCCAGGGAGGTTTTGCATTTCTGACTTCTGGCGAAAAAGCAACAACAATTTCAAGCACTGAACTCGACTTCAGCCGGTGAAGCCACTTATGCGGATTGAATTGAACTTGATTAAACTGTGGCCGCGGTATAAAGGAAAATAAAGTTGATCAAGATCTTCAAATTTAAAGTTGTAGGTACTTCTGGAGCCAGATCCACCTTTTGCTATTGAACTTTCAGCTTCATGGCTTGCTATGGTACTTTTAGTTCGAAGAACAGCAAAGAGTTAATGGGCCTATTCACACAGTGCACATTCATGGCGCCTAAAACCGGTTTTATTGATGAGAGAGGGAAGGGAGCGGAAGAACTTAACGAAACATTTTTCACGCAAAAGCAAACGCGTGAAAACTGGCACACATATAAAAAAGTTACTTCTATCTCTTGCATTCTTTAGCTCTGTTTTTCTCTAACAAGTAAATTTCATCTGCAATACATTTAAATGTTCCTGTATAGCATTCAAATTTACTACACTCATTTACGCCCCCGTCTGAGTTGCTAGGAGTTGAATAAAACCGGTTTTACTCACCACAATTATGGCAGCGTGTGAATATGCCCAATAACATGAAGCCATCAAATCAGTGAAATAGTTCAACTTTCTTTGAGAATTTGGACTTTGGAGGCTTTGGTTTGTGGAATTGTGATTGAGAATATAAATGAGCGGGTTAGGCCAGTTATACACGACCGGACACCGAACAGACAAAACGAACGAACAAACTGGGGTTTATGGGAAAAAGGGTAACACGCCCCGTTTTAAACCAATTATTATGTTGATGTCTCGCACTCCCAACTTTTTGACGAAAAGTTGATATTTGACTCATAAAAAATGTGTCCTTATTTTTTTTCAAATCGTTTCTCGAGCTTCTTCCGAGATTTTGAAATTTAAAAAAAAGCGTGATTTTTAGGGGAAAAATTCCGTTTTTGACTAATACCTCTTAAACGGTAAGTGTTATCATAAAATAGTATTTGCAGAGTTTGTAGATTAAGCGATTATCTACAAAAAAAGATATTATATATTTTCCCGTACGAATTGCCATTCATGAGATATCGCCGTTTTAAAGATTTAAAATACTCATTTGAGTATACATCAGTTTGTTCGTTCGTGTAAAACCGGGCATATTTGCATTTTTAAACAAACAGTGTAACCTTGCTCGCTTGTGGGGGGCTTGAGACTCTCACTGCCCATCGAAACAGCAATTTTAAATTTCCCTTATTTTATGGCGCGGAGTGTATTGCCATTTCATTTAGATCAGTGATTCCCAAAGTGGTCCATACGGACCCCTGGGGGTCTATGGGATGATCCAAGGGGTCCGTGGTAATTAAAAATTATTTTGGGGGTGCGCGAAGAACTACAGGGGGTCTGCGAAAAATATCGAAGGCTTTCTAAAATTACAAAAATTTAAAAAGCGATGTTTGGCGAATGAAATCGTGCGTGCATTGTTTCATCATAGACAAATTACTATATACAGGGTGTCCCGCCACAGCTTGTTCAACGGTTGAATGTAAATAGTGCACTAAAATTATCGACAAACGACATAAAAATGGAGGTCTATCTTGCCCGTTTTCGGTATAGGACATTTTGAATTTTATTGTTGGGAACAAAATGTAGTTTAATGAGTTAAAAGAAAACTTTAATGAGACAACGGCCTATTTCCACTAATAGGGTATCTTTGTAATCGTAAGAAATGCCGCTTTCATTTGATTAATAAAAACAATTGTGTATGATGGGAAAAACAAGAAACAAAAGGGCCTTTTGAAAAAATATGAAAAAAGAAGCAAATTTTTCCCTTATATTTTACTGTAATTCAAAAAGCAGGTCGTGAAGGACCTTTTTTCTGAACCTTTTTAAAATTCTCAAAAGTTACCTGAAAACTGCTTGGAATAGTCAAAAACTCTATTTATTTGCTATTTGCCATTCAAAAATAGGAGTCTCGTAGTCTAGTATTTTGAAACACTAAAAACAGATCTTTGAGTGATTTTTATGAAACTTTGGAAGAGGTTAAAAAAGTTCAGAAAAAAGGACCCTAACGACCTCCTTTTTGAGTTACAGTGAAATAAGTGGGAACAATTGTTGAAACCATTAACCAGTGAGGGACACCTTGTTTAGTCCAATGAAGGAAAGATAGAGGAAAAAATACATTTAGAAGTAAATATTGGCACAGTTGTAGAGGAAGATGTCCTTTATAACATAGTAAAAGTACTGACGGGTAGGGGTAGGAGCTAACGGGTTGGGGCTCTAAAGGTCCCTTTTTTCAATGTTGCGTTAATAACTCGAAAACTATTGCCTCTAGAGAAAAAATAATTATATACTATATTAATCTACATAAAATACTCTATAGAAAAGGTCCTTTACACTTTTTCGCTAGGATCAATATTTAAGTAGCTATGGAGGGGCGAAAATGGTAAATTCTTAAAAAAACAGTTTTTATTGTTAAAAATGAAATAATTAGTGTTCAAGGATGTATCTTAAACATTAATTTTCGTCGAAATTTAAATTTTTATCATCGATGTTGTCTGCGATGGGGTGTCTGTTCGTACATGAGCTGAGGCACACGAAGCAGGTACCGGAGCGGCAGCCGCAACACCCATAGTGCATTGGCAAAATATCATGTTCAAAACGGAGTCGGGTGCCACAGGGTCTTTTTCTGTAACGACCAAACCTCATTTTACCGGCTGTTTGTAGCTGAAGTTATACGCACCATGATACATAAACCAGCTTTCGATATCATAAAAAGAAATCCATTGAGTAATAATACAGTACAAAGAATTGGCGAAATGGCTCAGGACCTTGAAAATAATTTAAAAACAATTCAATTTTCTATGCAGCTTGACGAATCCACTTGGCCAGGAAACGAAGCTTTACTCCTGGCTTACGTAAGATTTGTAAAAAAAAGAAGAACTGCCAAGAACTGTTATTCTCCAAATATTTGGAAACAGATACAAAAGGTGAAACAATTTTAAATACAGTAAAAAAATTCGAAGAAAAAGATCTACAATTAGGTAACATCCTCTCTATTGCTACCGACGCGAAGGTACTCCAGCAATGATGATGGGACGACACTGAGGATTCCTAGCATACTTATAAGAATTAACTGTACATCATGTCATTCTTCGGCACCAAGTAATATAGCTTGAATTGCAGATTATTCGCCCAAGTTTGCTAGGAAAATGATGAAGAATGCACTCCCTTACTACTTAATACAGAAGGTAGATGGTTGTCTAAAGGGCCCCCGAGACGGTCAAACGGTTTGACTCAAACACGTAGATTCTGGTTTGAGTCACACCAATTTGAACGTATACGCGGTTTGCTTGACAGGTTTGACAAACATTTACGTGTTTGAAACCCGTTTGATGGAATTTCATATTTTGTTTTGTTTCAAGCAGCGTTTGATCGTGCTCGCGACGTTTGATCAAACCTCATCAGTCGTGCGCTAAATTTCGAAGCGATAAGTTGTGTGCGGCGGTGGCAAATTGACCCTTCTGGTTTGAAGCGACTTTTAAAACTGCGCTTCCAGTTTGACGCAATTCCAAAGCGACTTCAAACGGTTTGATCAAACACGTAAGGTTTGAGTTTGACGGTTTGACCGTCTCGGGAGCCCTTAAAGGTGCATACTTGGATAGATTTTATGGACGGTTCAGTATTTCAATGCCTAGAAAGCAAAGACTATGGTTTACGACATAATTTAAATAATTCCAAAAACGACATAGCCTTGTTTCACTGATTTATTCGACAAGTTTGATGAAATAAATTTAAAGTTGCAAGGCGATCAATTAAATTTTATGAAAAGTAAAAGTATTATAGCTGCATTTTTACAAAACTTTTGTAATACAAACCGAATCTGGGGAGAGGAGCATGTTCTCAATCTCAGTTTCCAAATCGTGCAAAATTTCAGAAAAACCATGAAGATTTGCTTGCCTACTGCCAATACTTAACATTACTACATTCTGACAAAGATTTCATGACATTCTTCACATTAACATACCAGATTGGGTATTGGGCCCTTATTCAAGTAGAATCGAAGTCTCAGATGCGCTGATATCTATACAAGAGCAACTTATTGAAATATCCACAAATGGGGAGATAAAAGTTGGAAGAAGGATTTCACCAATTTTGGTTTCAAAGGCAGGTTTCAATTCTGCACCCTGCATTATGGGCTACTGTACTGAACTACTTTCGTAATATTTGCTTTCCCGTCATCATATTTGGTAGAACGTGGATTTAGAAACCGACTACAAGTTACTATTAATTCTTTTAAAAATTAAAAATGTGCACTTAATTCATTTACCTACCTATGTGCAATTGTCTTATTAGCAGGCCCGCCACATCACCTTCGGGGGCCCGGGGCTAAAATATGTTTGGGGCCCCTTTAAGGATTTAAAATTCCAAAAAATCTTTGGCTAAAAAAAAATTGTGGTAACTTAAGAATAAGCTCATTCAGGGCAAATAGATACCGAACAGTCGGTTTTTAAAGCGGGGTTTCCACTTAGCGGGCTACCAGCGCTGGTTGTATCTTCCGCTGGCTAGTGGCTCAACCAGCTCTAGAATAATCAGAAATTTCCAAATTTAGGATGGCTGCTAGCTACAACACACCACCAGAACAACCAACGCTGGTAGCCAGCTAAGTGAAAACCCCGCTTTATTCGCGGGTGAACCTAAAGTTACACAGTTTAACCTAGAATGGAACAGGTTTATGTAACAGGCCCTTGTGCTTAGCTCTGGGGCTCAGCACTCATCTTTCTTTTTGGCAGAATCAATCCAGAAGCTATCTCAGAGCCAAAAATTCGAAGCACTACTAAGGGAAGCGAATTCGGAGCGCTGTTAATATGCTCCGATTGGATGTTTAAGGAATTGTATGGAACGAAGAAAACGGCAAACAGAGACCGGTTCTCGTTCGATGCGTTTGTCAAGCAGCATATTAAACGCTGTTGGTACTTAGTTGGGGGACCGCTTGGTAAAACCGCGGTCGACACTCGCGTTTGGAAGGATGAAAAGGCATTGCACAAGGTGAACAAAAATATAAAGCTTTTCGACACTGCAGTTGTTTCTCATATCCATAGGCGCTATAACATAAATTGGAGGGTTAGAAATTTTTTTCTACTTTTGTAACTGCTCAAAAACGCTTCTAAAAAAAGCAGCAGTAAAAGGAGTGCTCCCCACTGCGATCATGCAATATTAAAAAAGATATAGAAATGGGATGGGAAGGGGAACGCCCCAAACTTTTTAATAGTGCTCTAGCTTCATTTCCCGCTGGGTAAGTTTTCCCTTTTTCTTAATACTCAATTCGAGCTTATACTACTTCAGTGGTTTTAAAGAGACTACTTAAGGACTAGCCAAATCTCCCAATCTAATTCCTGATAAAGGTCTTCAATCTGTTTTTCCTCAATTATGGATTTGTTTACGCCTTTTTATTGTGATACCTATTGATGTTGCAACTGGTGAACGCGGTTTCAGTAAATTAAAAATGAGATAAAATTATCTAGGATCATGTACAGGTCAGTCACGTTTAAATCATTGCAATAGAACGACAGCTGGCAAAAAATATAGAATATGACGATGTCATCGACGACTTTGCGGAAATTAAGGCAAGCAAAATAGTGTTTACTATTTAAATATGATGAATACAAAAGAATCCATATCCATACCAACGTAAAATATATTTTAGAGTGCTGCATGCTTAGGTTTCAGGATCTGCTTGACAATTAGAACGCAGGGATATGGCGGTTTTGACTTTTTGGGTTTCAAGATAGTTTCGGCAATAAGTACGCAGCGATATGGGGTTTTAATTTTTGGGTTTCAATCTATTCTCGGGGCCCCCTCTGGCCTGGGGCCCGGGGCAATTCGTCCCAGTTGCCCCCCCTATGTGGCGGGCCTGCTTATTAGAGAGAACAGATTAAAGTATTTTTAGTAGGTTTTATTATATCATAAGAATTAATTCACTTGGGGTTGGGGGTTCATGATTAAGTTTTTGTTATAGTAAGGGGTCCATGACCGAAATAAGTTTGGGAATCACTGATTTAGATCGATCGAACCAATACAAGTCTTCCACCACTTGCACTTTCTTGTTCGGGATGTAAACTCACCCTATTTTTTATATTTATATAAGTTCTAAAAATTCAACAATTTTTTTATTTTTCAGTTTTAAAGAACGTGGCGCACGATACGCTTTACTTATGCTATCAGATGAACAGAAGAATAAAGGAGTTATATCGGCATCGTTAGGAAACCACGCACAAGTAAAAATAATTTTAAAAATCAAACAATTTTTGTTTATTTATACATAAATTTGTAGGGTTTAAGTTATCATGCCTGGAAACTTGGTATACCAGCAACTGTTATAATGCCACTTGCTGCACCAATGATGAAAATTCAAAAATGCCGCAGTTATAAGGCTAATGTGATTGTATTCGGAAAGGACATGTCTGAGGCAAAATCCCTAGCTATGAAAATGTCTCAAGAACAAGGTCTTGTATATATAAATGGCTACGACCATCCCCATATTATGGCTGGTCAAGGCACAATCGGATTAGAAATTCTGGAACAAGTCCCCCAGCCAGATGCAATTATTGTTCCAGTTGGTGGTGGTGGCCTGATTGCAGGTATTGCTACTGCAGTCGCAGCAATACGTCCAAAAACAAAAATTATAGTAAGATGTTTAATAATACTGCAAAAATATTTTTTTTAACAATAAAATTATTAAAAAGGGTGTTGAATCTGAAAAATGTCCAAGCTTCCGTAATGCTTTAGATAATGGCGGTCCAATTCATACGCCGATTAAAGACACTCTCGCAGATGGTTTGGCTGTTCCTAAAGTTGGCTACAATGCTTATGTTACAGCAAAACCACTTTTGGATAAATTGATTGTCGTAAAAGAAGAATGGATTGCACTTTCTATCTTAAGGCTGGTCGAGGTAGAAAAGTGTGTTGTAGAAGGAGCCGGAGCGGCTGGTCTTGCAGCTATATTAGCTGGTCATTTGGATGAATATAAAGGAAAAAAGTAACATTAAAAATTTTTTATTTAATCTATAAAATAATAAATAATTTTTTTTTATATTAGAATTGTTTTACTACTTTGCGGTGGTAATATTGATACAACAGTTTTTGGACGTTGCCTTGAACGAGGACTTGCAGCTGAAGGACGGCTTTTAAGATTTAACGTTCGAGTTAGTGATCGACCTGGTGGTATTGCAGAATTGTGTAAGCTTCTAGGATCAATTGAAGTTTCTATAAAGGATATTATGCATGAAAGGGCTTGGTTAAAGGATATTCATAGTGTTGAGGTATTTGTAAAAAACAAAAATATAAATTTCAGTCATTTTTTTAATGTTATTTTTCAACAACAGGTTAAAGTTGTATGTGAAACACGAGACTGGGCTCATAGTTTACAGCTGCGGCAATTGCTAAAGGATAATTATAGCTATGTTACTTTTGTTGATACTCCTTTAGCTATAGAAGAAAAGGGTAATAAGTAAGGAAATTACAATACTGAATCTAAAATAACGAAAAATATCCAGCAATTATTGATATAACTTCTTAGTAAACATTATTAACTGATTTATTATAGCTTTGAATATGTATATATAAAATTAAACCTATATATGTAGTTGTATAAGATATGTAATTTGCTTATTAATAAAATATTAATGCACGTCATGATTTGCTTTGATTTGATATGATTTAAAATAATTTAATATGAATGCAAGTGAATTTTTGCAAATATATTTAATTTAAATTGCCAGTTCTGAACTAAACTACTGTTTTGGTATTATCTATGGATGTTTGATCTCCATATATAGTGCGAAGGATTTTTCTTTCGGATCCGGATCAGGTTTCAGGTGCTCAGCATCCTCGAAAACGGGGAAAATATATTTTTTATTACAAAAAAATTCACCCCTTTCGGGGGAGAGTATTGACCGGTAGAGGGGTTGGGGGTGGGGTCGGAACAGATCGAACATCACCACCGTGCTCAACATCCTCGAACACGCGGTGAAAGTGTTTTTTCTACAGGGGAACCGTGTAAAGCGCGCTTAACACCTCTAGCGGGTGGTGGGGGTGGGGATTGCGCAATAGTCCAATAAATAGGTCGAAAAAAGGCCTTCGTAATGCCACAAAATACCGCACGCGATATCTCCGAACATATAGACTTTACAAAAAAAAATTCTAAACAAGAAAGTTAAATCACTTATTTATCTACAAAAAAGATTATATACATTTTTGTCGAAAAATGCATAGTTTCTGAGATATAGAATTAAACGCGTTTCCCTTCACAGTAAGTTTAGCAAAAGGGTGGGGATGACGCCATTTTGAATTTAAGCTCATAAAAATATATAAACTCATTTGGTAAAAGAAATGGCGTGCGATATTGTTCGCAAAGAAAAAGTACCTATATTTATTGGACTACAACCCCAAAGAGAAATTCTAACTCCGCCATCGTGGTCAGCATTCTCGAAAACGGGAGGGGGGAGGAGTAATCTTGTTCCGGCTCATTTTCGGGTTTTTTCCGACTCACACACGCTACTATAAAACAATAACTGAATTTTCAATTCAGGTTTGATTTTAATTTATTTGAATTCATTTTTTATTCTGTGTTTACCTTATGATATAATTGTACAATAATATAAAAAATCCACAACCTACTTATATTCCAGAAGAAATTTCAAATACATTCCATACATTTCAACTAATCAAAATTTGAAAAAAGTTAAAACTTCTCAAATTATATAATAAAAAATTTTAAGTATAGAATGATAATTACTTTAAAATAAATAAATATTACGTGCTAAAGGTGATTCTCAAAAAATGTTTTACAATAATATTAAAGTTGCAGAAGTATATCAAAGCAAAACTTCAAAACTTATATCAATGCAAGACGGAATATTTTCCCATAAGAATGAAAAACGAATATTTCCAAAAGATGAAACCAAAAATCCAATTTGCGATTCAAATAAACCAAAAATTCTTATGTTACCTCATGTAGTATCTGCCTCTTTTCTAATTAAAGGTGGTATTAAACCTACACCATGCACGGTAAGAATTTAACTATCATTCCAGTTGCAATTAAATAGATTATCTGCATTTTTATCAGATTTCGCATTTATCGGCAGTAGCAGGAATGGATATTTATCTTAAAAAAGAATTTATGCATTATACAGGAAGGTATGCATTTTTGTTATTTGGCGTTTTCTTTTATTAAGCAATTTTCAAGCAATTATTTGTGTTGATAAGTAGCTTGCAATGTTATAATAGAGTCTTTGTAGTTAGTCGAAAAATATTGTGGGGAAAAAAGGAAAACAAGTTATTTTCTAGGAAAATATTTAGGAAAACTCGAATTGAACATCGATATCAATATTTTATTGGGACGTAAAATTTATTTTATTAAATACTAGCAAAAAACCCGCGTGCGTTGCAACGGCTTTAAATAAAAAAAGTTTAAATCTGGAAAAAATGATTTTGGATACCATACAAAAATTTCGATTTACTTATAAAAAATATTGTAATATTTCTTCTCGAGCGTTCTTGGATTCGTCAAGGATTAATTGGAACAATTTGTTTCCTTTTAAGAACTTTAATTTCAAAACAAAACTTCTTGCCCACATGTGTTCCTCCGCCCCTTCTTGGCGGTTCAGTTCGAACAACCGTACTAAATTGAGTTGTGACACTACGTTCTGTATGTATTCAAGTAGATGCCTTCGAACATGAAACTTCTCGGTGAATTGGAATTTAAACTTTCTCTTTTCGGTTAGCCGTTACACTGCCCCCCTTCTTACTGAGTATTCGTTCGAACACAGCTTCCTGCAGGTCCCGTTCTTACCGATCGAACCTTTTTAGATGCGATGGATGACATCGTTTAACCTCGTGATGACCGTGGAGGGGGCCTTCCATTTCCTTAGTAGTTTTGGCGATTTACCTTTTATTCGTAGAGGAATTTATAGCTAGACTCGATCGCCTCTCTTAAATCTAGATCTGTTTGCCCTTAGGTCCATCCATTTAGAACTAGGATGTGAAGATTTTTCGATTTCCCAACTCTTGAACAACCTACATTCAGCTGACCAGGAAATGTAAAAATTCGTCCCCCAGATTGGCCCCGAAATTTAAAATTTATAAGTTTTGATCATAAATTCTTTAATTGTTACCTTAAAATCGGAATACAATTGGCAAACTCATCGGCCATATTGGTGCGGCCATTTTGAATTTATAAGTTTTGATCATAAATTCGCTATTTGCTACCTTAAAAACCCCAGATACCGATTTTCATGGAAATCGGAACACAATTGGCAAATTTGGCTGGCCATTTTGAATTTCTGTCAATTTACGGCGGCCATTTTGAATTTCGAAAATCAGGCTTCGAGGGACATCATGGGAGACCCCCATGCAAAATTTCGAAGCTCTGCGATGAATGGTGGGCCCGCTATAGCGAACACATACATACACACGCATACCGGCATACATACAGAAACTTTCTTTTTTATACGCTTTATATTAGCTTGACCTGTATGTTGTATGTTGTATGTTGTATGTTTCATGTAAACAAATCTTGCAACTTGATTTTGACCCACTTCCAGGTAACGGATCAACTTGAAATTTTTCACATATGTATAGTTCGCGTGACAATGCAATCTGACCATTTTGTAAAAAAATCAAAATGGCGGTTCCAAGATGGCGGCCGAATTTTCAATTTTGCTCCCCGACCCCCGACATGGGTATCAAATGAAAGAGTGTTGCAAGTAGAATACAATTAGCTATGTGGCGTTATACAAAATTCAAAATGGCGGCTAACAAAAAATGGCGGACTACCTTTTTCTTTACAACCCACTCGATATGGGTATCAAATGGAAGGAAATGACTATTAGCTCTGTGGCGTCATTCAAACTTCAAAATGGCCGCCAACACAAAATGGCGGACTACCTTTTTCTTTACAACACGCTCGGTATGGGTATCAAATGAAAGGGTGTGACAATTAGAATACTATTAACTGTGTGGCGTGATTCCAAATTCAAAATGGCGGTCAACACAAAATGGCGCTTTACCTTTTTCTTTACAACGCCCTCAGTATGGGTATCAAATGAAAGCGTACGACGAGTATAGTACAGTAAACTGTGTGACGTCATTTTAAATCGAATATGGCGGTCTCTACAAAATGGCGGAAGACATATAATAGACTAAAAAATAGAAAATAAAAAATATATAGTTTAAAAAAACTAAAAAATACGCTTTGATTTTAAAATGAACTAAAAAGTAAAAAATAATTTTGAATGTAAAGTTTTTATTGCTTCAGCCAGAATATGGAAACAACCTACTTTTCGAAATGTAAAAAAGCGTGGGCCGCTAGCGAAAATTTCCGGTGTTAATAAATATAGGAAGAGAGTCCCACGCTGTTTTACATTTCGAAAGGTAGGTTGTTTCCATATTCTGGCTGGAGCAATAAAAACTTTACATTCAAAATTATTTTTTACTTTTTAGTTCATTTTAAAATAAAAGCGTATTTTTTTTAGTTTTTTTATACTATGTTTTTTATTAATATAAGATTCGAACCCTTTGGTTAATTTATTTGAAGGTCTTGAACAGATTTTTTCCTTTTATTGTGACTTTACTGGTTTGATAGGACGGTTTTAAAAGTGGGATTCATTTGTGTGGTACTAACTAGTAAACCAAGCTTGATTCTTCACATTAACAATTTCAAGACAATGATACTAAGCAAAAATTCTTCCTCTAAAGCCAATGCATCACTGATGATAAATTAGCAGGAAATGACAAAGAATATAATACAGTGGTTTCGTATACTAATCGTATTCGCTTCGCTCTATTATAGTGACCTTTTGAGATTTTTATGTCTAGAAAATATTAAAGAATACAATTTCAACACGAAGGAAGAACCAGAAAATGATTCTATAACAATGTGGAGTAAGCGTCTCTATTCCTTTAACAACCAATGGGTTGCTGCAAGGAATCAATCAATTCAAATCAGAATATATGTACGAATTAAAATTTGCATAGTTTGTTTATGATTCCTTAAAGCATGTGCAACAAACTATTTTTTTATAGTTTCAAAGAACGTGGAGCAAGATTCGCCTTATTAATGTTGTCAGATGAAGAAAAAAAGAGAGGTGTTGTCACAGAATCAATTGGAAATCATGCTCTGGTTTAATTTATTTTAATTCATTTCTACAATTATTACTTTTATAAAAATACCATTGCAGGCACTTAGTTATCAAGCTCGGAAACTTGATATACCAGCAACCATTGTAATGCCAATAACAGCATCGGTAACAGCGATTCAAAAATGTCGCGATTTCCATGCTAAAGTATTAGTCTATGGGCAAAACATTACACAGTCAAAGTCGATCGCTTTAAAAATAGCTAGAGATGAAAAATTAACATATATTAATGGTTATGATCATCCACAAGTGATGGCTGGCCAAGGAACAATTGCTTTAGAAATCTTAAATTTAAATCAAGTCCCTACGCCTGATGCAGTTGTTGTGCCTGTTGGTGGTGGAGGATTGCTTGCTGGTATTGCTACAGTTATTAAAGAATTAAGTCCTACGACTAAAGTTATTGTAAGAAATATTTTTAAATATAATTAAGTCAGCTCTTATATCACCTAAAAACAGGGCGTTGAATCTGAAAAAATGCCTAGTTTTTTCTTAGCAGTACAAAATGGTGCACCATTGGTTACACCAGTACAAACCTCTATAGCTAATTCTTTGGCAATTCCGAAAGTTGGTGACAATTCCTTTGCCACAGCAAACATGCTTTTGGATAAAATGATCACAGTGAAGGAAGAATGGATTTCACTTGCTATGTTGAGATTGCATGAAGCAGAGAATTGTATAGTAGAACCAGCAGCCGCTTGCCCACTTGCTGCCATTTTGAGTGGACAACTGAGTGAATTTAAGGGACAAAAGTTCGTTGATAAATTTCTTGCTACAAAAAAAAATATAATATATTATATATTTTTATGCATTTTAGAGTAGTATTAATACTTACTGGTGGAAATGTTGAGCCCGAATTATTTCAAAAATGTTTAGAACGTGGACTTGCGACTGAAGGAAGACTTGTTAGGTTTACTGTTCAAGTAAATGACTGTCCTGGAGCAATGGCAGAATTATGTAATCTTGTAGCATCAATTCAAGTTTCTATAAATGACATTTCGTATGAGAGAAAATGGTTAGAGGACATAAATAAAGTTGATGTAATGTTATAGTTTTATTAATAACTTAAAATTTTGTTATTATTAATTATTTTTCCCTCCTCCAGATAAGAGTAGAGTGTAAAATGAAAGATTGGAATCATACTTTAGAGCTAAAGAAAATTTTAACCGAAAAATATGATAGTGTTACTTTTGCGAAATATCCTTTAGATATTGAGCGTTAATCCAATTGGCACAGTAAAACGATCAAGAAGAACAAAAAGTATTTTTGAATGAAATAAGTTTTTTATAGTAACATTTTAATACTCAATTTATATTATTAAGTAAAGTAATACTTTTGTTTGATAAGCTATGGATGAATATAATCATATAGGGAAAATGTTTCTAATTTTGTTTTAATTTATAATTTGTTTTTAAGCAACAACCAATTTTAGACAATTTCGACTGTTGACAATAAAATTTCTTTGTTGCTATAGAAAATTTTCGCTTGAAGTAAAAATAGATTCAAATTGCAGTTGCTAACCTCTCAGCAGTGGGAGAACTTCTTCCTTAAGTTCCAAAGTAAAAACGAACTTTACAATAATTCACTTTAGACGTATCAAGTTTTTAGGATTGTAGTTATAAAATCTCCACCATTAAATTTCATTTAATATAGTGATACGATTATAAATCTAAAAATTTTAATTCCATGACTTTCACTGTGAAAAAACCACTTTAAAAATATTAATTTGTAAACAATTGTAATTTAAGATTCATAAAATGGAAACTTAACTTAACTTTGTACGATCAGTAGCTGTGTTCCAAAATTCGAGCAAAGTCCTCGCAAGCAGTTGGCTTCTACTCGTTCCTACTTCTCAACAAAGTTATGAGTAGCTTCGAGTAGAAGCCAACTGCTTGCGAGAACTTTGCTCGAATTTTGGAACACAGCTACTATTGTATAATTCGAAATATAAGGTCAATAAAATAAATAATTTGTTCGAGACTTTAAAGACTATATTCATTACGCCTAGTAATACTACCAAAAAAAAGAATCCTTGCCTTGTGGTAAATCGAAACATGGATTGGTATTATTACCTATTATATTTAAAAAAAAATCCAAGTTTCGTTGAATGCAAATGTAAGAAAATTTCAGCGGAATCAATTCCAGCGAAGTTTGGAATAGAACTAAGTAATTGGAAATGCCAAGGCAAAAATAGGTTAGAGAGTTTAGCTTGCATGAATACCACAACCATAATGGATTAAGACCCCTTAGCATCGCCATGTTGCAAAATATGGTCATTTCCAGCATTCCAGATTCCAGCATAAGAATATTCAAAAAGTAACCTGCAAATCGCCTGATGGAGCAACCAAAAACACAATTATTGATCCTGTCCTTATAGGCGCACGCCATCAATTCAATGTGTTGGACGGGAGTCCATATCGAGGCGCAAATGTAGCTCTGATGACTTCTTGGGTAGGAATGAGACTTAGGGCCAAAATATTTGCAATAAAAATAAGAAGAGGAAACAGAGATAGAAAATATAATGTGGCGAGATTGATCCGGAGCGCGTTCAAAAACCTTACTATGGTAAACCACGAGGTAAGCTGTGGTTATGCTGCATCACTTCACTTAACCACGAAAGTTTATGTTTAACCATGGAGGTTTTTGAACGCACCGTGGTTAACTACAGGTTAAAGAAGAAGAAAAAAAATAAAAAAAAATTTTCCATAAAATAGTCCCCGATAATTGCGTCAAATATTTCATTAATTATTTATTTGCAATAATCCCACAAATCGCACTTTGATTTGTTCATGTGTTTACCATTAAAACAACTGTCAGAGAGTTGTTTTTATTCTTCTTCTTCTTAACTATCGCTAACCTTCCTCCCGAGCAGGGTTAAAATTTAACTACACAATGGTTAACCACGAGAGTTCTTGAACGCCAAAAAGCTATGCTCGTGGTTATGTTGTAGTTAACCACGGAGTTTTTGAACGACAAAAGTTTACCATAGTTAACAATGGTTAACCATAGTAAGGTTTTTGAACGCGCTCCCGATACTCGAATATGAACAATTGCAATGAATAAGTATGAGTGAAATTCGAAAAGGATTTACTGATCAAAAAAAAATTGTAATATATTCTCATATACATGATAAGATTGAGGAATAACTGAAAATTGATAATTTAAGAGGCGGAGAAGATGATATTGTAGATCAGCCTCTGCTCTAGGGGCCGGCAATTTACAGTTCGTAGCCTATTTATATTTTTTATGTCTAAAAGCTAAAAATATTACAATTTATGATTTTTTTTATTGAAAACTAGCAAAAACCCGCGTGCGCTGCAACGCCTTTCAAGAAAAAAAGATTATGTGTGCACAGTCCGCGGTAGGAAAAAGGTGTAATGGAAAAAAAAAGAAATCTGCAAAAAATGACTTTGGATATTTAAAAAATTTTATGTTACAACTTTTTTAAGATTCGATAATGAAAAATTGTGATTTTGCTATGCTGTGGGATTAGACGTTCTGTGCAGAACTTCGCTCATGGCGCCCTCCTCCGCACCAAATTATTTTTTCAAAAAAAGCTCCAAAAAATGTAATCAAATTTACAAATTTGGCACCCACCGTGTAACCCAAAAATGCACAATTTGGTGGCCTAAAAAATCTAATAAATACCTTACACACACATTTCCAACAGATGTTTCGGATTTTTATCAAAGAGCTTCAGGATAAACTATATTTAATGTTCTGCACTGATAAAAAAATTGTCTTAATTCGATAATCTTCGTTTCGTTGTCTTGAGTAGAAAAATTTTTCAGTCTTAACATGAGGATGCTGTCTCAGAGTAAGACACTGGAAATTCTAGAGCCAAGCAATCGAATTTCTTCGCTCAATACTTATATTTTTCGACCAAGATATATTTTTCTCGAAATAAGATTGTTTAATTTTTTACTCAAGAATCTAAATTTTTAATTCATCGAACTTTTTTCGGTTACTTAGAACTTGAATTTTTTTCAATTATAATATCATCGGTTTCTTATTTTTTTTTTACTTCAAGTCAACTTTTGTCTGCATCCAAGACAATAAAACCGAGACTATGAGTATTGCTTATCCCGAGACAATTTTGTTTTCGTTATATCCAAAACATAAGTTGCTTGGTTAAAGAAAAAGTGCTATAAGCAAAGAAATTTTTTTTATCAGTGTGGCATTTGGAGCTAAGATGTGAAGATTTTCGGCTTTATCATCTCTTCAACAACTCACATACGGCTGTCCGTGGGAAAGGCATGGCTTTATCAAATCGAGTCCAACAACTTTCAGTGATTGTCCTTTTGACTGCAGTAGAAAATTTTAAAATGAACTAAAAAGTAAAAAATAATTTTGAATGTAAAGTTTTTATTACTGCAGCTAGTACATGGGAACAATCTACTTTTCGAAATGTATGACTTTGGTCTAGTCATTGGCCAAATACGCCCGAAAATGCTCGAACGTGATATTAAACATTGGAACCCTCAGAATCAGTGGCGGATTTAAGCTCGACTGCGCCCTAGGCCCCGTCCGATATGGCGCCCTTTTTGCTTTGAAGTGATACTTTTCACCTTCGCTTTTACAGTTTTAGATAGGTGAGAGTATTCTGCGTACACTGATACCTTATTCATGAAAATAGGTCATAGGGTTACACAAATACAGAGTGATATGCAAAACTCTAAAAAAAACTTCACAACGCCATAGCGGCTAAATCGTTACGATTCCCCCCCCCCCCCATACGATTTTTTGTTCGTCTATCCAAAACCTATCCACAGCCAGTCGCTTTGTAAACTTAACGGATGCACCCTTTATATATACTAAGCAGTAGAAGGCCTAAGATAGATTCTTGGGGAACGCCAGCAAAAAGCATGGCAGGAGAGCAAATGAAATGGGAAATCTTCCCCTGTTGTGAACGAGCAGCTAAAAAGCTATACACGAGCGTAAGGGCAGAAGAAGGAAAACGAAATTGTGTACAGAGTTTACGTAAAAGGACGGAGTGATTGACGTTGTCAAAAACTTTGGAGTAGTCTAACAAGAGTAGACAACATACCTTGTTAGCATTTATATATTAATAGGCAAAGCAAAACTTTGTGATCCCTTTTTAACCTATTTCCAAAAATTGTGATTCCATTTTAACGTATTTCCCGGGCACGTATCTTAATGAAACATATATCAAACGAAAGGTATTTTTTCATAGATGGTCAGAATATATATTTTATTCAGGTTCGTCCATAGCGAAAGGTTTGAAAGCCAGGTAGAGTTTTTACTATACTGAACATTTTTCTCTTCACATGTGCACTGATACACTGTGCATGTGCTACCCATCAAATTAAAAGGAAAAAGAATACATATTTGAAGAGAATACATTCATTTTGTTTCGATTTTCTCTTTGCACTCACATTTCCCCACTCAATTGCTAAATATAAATTTCCTGCTGCGAAAGGATGTTCAATATCGTTCAGAATAGATAGTAGATGTAAATTGTCATATGATAGTGATACTGGTATAGTTGCGGAGTTGGATTTTTTTATTTTTTTCTTTACATATGTTAATATAAAGCGAAAAAAAAATTCTGCAAAATCGGGCCTGTGCTGCAAGAGAAAATTACATAAATGTGCATTGCTACACTATTTTTTTAATTTCTCCAGTTCAGTTGGTCAGTGAAAAATATTGAAAATTGACTTATCACATATCAAATAAACTTTTTTCTTGCTTAAGCTTGGGCGAAAACATCACATTTTTTTGCAATTTTCCTCCAATAGGCAATAATTCAAGTTGAGATTGTCTTGGCCCATGCTTGCACGCAAATAGCTTTTCACTCTTTTTGGAGTAGCAAAGGATCTCTCTCCAGAACAGCAAACAAGTTAAATCAATTTTTAAAATTTCAATGGCTCTTTAAATTTTGCAGCCTCTAAAATTTTGCCGCCCCTAAAATTTTGCCGCCCTAGGCCGGGGCCTCACGGGCCTAAGCGTAAATCCATCACTGCTCAGAATGGACCATGTTAGCCGCAGTTGTGGTCAACATTTGAAAGAAATAGTCTTTAAAAAATAAATGTAAAGAATGGTTCTTTTGTATGATAATCAAGATCACCTGATAAAATTAAATTTTTTTATATTTTTTTATATTTGAAAAAAGTACCTATAAATGGATCACCAAATCTATATTCTTAAGGGGGCAGAAATTTGTCTTTCTGGCCCGGGCGACGTAACCGCTAGAGAGGGCGCTGTGTAGATCCTTGTGATCCTGTTAAACCAGTTGTTAGTCGAGGAAATAAAGCACTAAATACTGCCAAACCTAGGATTTTTTTAACAGTAAGATGGATCTTAATGCGGTTTTTTGTGTTCGATTCGTGAGAGCCTCTACAAACTTTGTGACCGGTAGTGATGAATTCATTTTGAAAAAATGCATTTTCTGCAATAAAAATATGCATTTTAGAAGTGCATCTCAAAGAGACACTCTACCACTCGGTAAATATTGATGGACATGAGTCGAGTTTTGCTACTCGGGGGTTTTGGGGGTCTCTAAACACGAAAATAATGACGGCAACGGTCTCCGAGGTACTTGGTGCCCAGGGTGGACTGTAACACCCCTGTTTAAGGGTTTTTCGCGATAAATTCAATAATAATGAAAAAAATCCAATGAAATACACTTTTTTCAATATTTATTTGCGAAGGTGGTTGATTTATACTAAATCAAGCCAAACCTTATGATAAGGGATAATCCTTAGGGGATAAAACCACCCCTAAATCGACTGAAAATTAAAAAATTTGTAAACATTTTTTTTTCAAGTTTATGATTTAAATTCCATTGTATGCGTATTGTCAGGCAAAACTAAATTTATTTTCAACCCTTAATGGGTTAAAACTACCACTACAATTTGCAAAATCAACTTTAAATAAAAAAAAATTTGCAAAAAAAAAATTTTTTTTTACTATTTGCTTGAAATTTGGTTGAACAGGTATTATCAGCCAAGAATATATTATTATCAACCCTTGGGGGTAAAACTGCCCCTAGATTAAAGTTGTATTTGAAAAAATTTTGAAATTTTTTTGGCATTTAAATTTTATTTGCATCTACGAAAATAAGTTTTTCTTCGATGTATTTTTTATTCTGTTTCGATTTAGGGGTGGTTTGGAGGGGTTAGAATAAATTTCCCAAATTTTTTAATAATATTTCATCAAAAATAAAAATTATATGCAAAAAAATAAATTTAATCTTTTTACAAATTTAACTTTAATTTAGAGGTAGTTTTACCCCCTCAAGGGTAGATAATAATATATTCTTGGCTAATAATAACTATTCAACCAAATTTCAAGCAAATAGTAAAAAACAATTTTTTTTGTAAATTTTTTTTATTTAAAGTTTATTTTGCAAATTGTAGGGGTAGTTTTAACCCCTAAAGGGTTGAAAATAAATTTAGTTTTGCCTTACAATACGCATACAATGGAATTTAAAGCATAAACTTGAAAAAAAAATGTTTAAAATTTTTTATTTTCAGTCGATTTAGGGGTGGTTTTAACCCCTAAGGATTATCCCTTATCATAAGGTTTGGCTTGATTTAGTATAAATCAACCACCTTCGCAAATAAATATTGAAAAAAGTGTATTTCATTGGATTTTTTTTCATTATTATTGAATTTATCGCGAAAAACCCTTAAACAGGGGTGTTACAGCCCACCCTGGGCACCAAGTACCTCGGAGACCATTGCCGTCATTATTTTCGTGTTCAGCGACCCCAAAAACCCCCGAGTAGCAAAACTCGACTCATTTCCAACAATATTTACCGAGTGATAGAGTGTCTCTTTGAGATGCACTTCTAAAATGTATATTTTTATTGCAGGAAATGCATTTTTTCAAAATGAATTCATCACTACCGGTCACAAAGTTTGTAGAGGCTCTCACGAATCGAACACAAAAAACCGCATTAAGATCCATCTTACTGTTCAAAAAATCCTAGGTTCATTGCTTTATTTCCTCGACTATGTAAAATTCTCTTTTTAACGTAACATCAATTGCATTTATTAAAAGTGGAGTAAATTATATATGTACTATGCCAAGTAAATATTATTTAACATTTAAAATTGTGCTTTGTATTTTATTTACCAGCTTCACATTTTTCAACTTAAACTGAAATGGAAATTTATATGAAGAAGGAAATGATGCAGCATACTAGAAGGGATACTCATATAATTTTACAATAGGGGTGTTCATGATTTGTGTTATTTGTGTTATTCCTGTTATTTTTTGTTAAATCGAAAAACTTTCCTTAGTAAATGACTAAGGAAAGCTTCTCGATTTAACACCAATAACACGAATAACACAAATAACACAGATCATGAATACCCCTAATATATTTATCGCTTGTGTTATTAATATGCTGATGTTAATTTATGTTCAAATAAAGTGATTTAAATTCTTTATGATACGTTAAATGCAAAACGAAAATATTTTTTTGTCATCTAAAAATAACATTGTAGAAAAAAAAAATATTGTTATTTAATATTTATTGACGAATTTTATTGACGCATGCAAATTTAACGTAAATATTATTGACCAATTTTTTTAAGACTTTTTGCCGCTACTGCTTTTTTAAGACGTTAAAATAAATAAATAAAAGGTGAAATTATATCTTGTTTATGATGCGTTTAAAAAGTGGGAACATAATTTATTTTTTAGCATACAGGTTCTTCATACAGATGGTTATTTGTATCAAGAGGTTTTTTTTAAAAATAAATTGAGTTTAAAAAGTCATAAAGTCTATCCTATTTTTTTAAAAATAAAAGAAGTTTCCGCATTTTTTTCTACAATCAATTAGTACAGTACAGATGGACTGGAAAATCGGGGTATGCTCCTTTAATTCTTGGAAGGATGATTTTTCATAAATCGTTAATGGAGCATAAAAGAAGCTCAACTCTAAATTTGAGTAAAATTTCTAGTAGACCTTTTTGGAAAACTCAAAAAGTTTTTAAAAGCGTAGAGGACATTGTTACCTACAATTTGTGTCATAGAGGTCACGCTGTATAACTTCAAATATATGGTGGCGCCAAAGTTTCCAAAAAAAGGGTTTTTTCGTTTTTTGTCCCAAATTACAAAAGTGTAATTCAGTAAATTGTTCCTCTTAAAAATGTCTACAACATTTATTTAAACTTTTTTTCCTTCCGACTTACCGTTCCAAAGTTATAGCGTGCTGAAGTGTGAGAATTGTGCTCTGAAGATGGCACACAGGTTAATTTAAGTACAATCTTTTTACAAACAAAACACACACTCATTTTACAAGAGCAAAGTTTTGACGGTTACACTCTCGAAAACTCGCATAGCAACTGAAAAATGGACGCTTCTTAGTAACAATAGCACCGTTAACTACGCATCGTAGCATTTACTGCCCTGTAACTTTGGAACGGTAAGTCGGAAGGAAAAAAGTTTAAATAAATGTTGTAGACATTTTTAAGAGGAACAATTCACTGATTTACACTTTTGTAAAAAAGCCATTTTTTCTGGGAGAAAAAACGAAAAAACCCTTTTTGGAAACTTTGGCGCCACCTAACTTCTGTATTTGAAGTTATACAGCGTGATCTCTATGACACAAATTGTAGGTAACAATATCCTCTACATTTTTTGTTTAAAAAACTTTTCTCTAAAATGCGTAGATTTAGAGAAAAACGCCTTTCAAAAACTTTTTGAGTTTTCCAAAAAAACCTCTACTAGAAATTTTACTCAAATTTAGAGTTGAGCTTCTTTTATGCTCCATTAACGATTTATGAAAAATCATCTTTCCAAGAATTAGTGGTGCATCATGGTACATCTGTAACTGTACTAAATATTTCATATTGGATTGACACAACAAGAACTTTTGTCCGTCCGACTTTTCATGCAACTTCTGTACAGCAGTGGCGCACTAAGCCCGTCAGAGGCCCGGGGCGGCAAAGTTAAATGAGGCCCTCAGTCTAAGAAGTCGATGTAATTTTAGAAGCCTTTTATTCAGTTGCCATTTGTAAGGACAAGTGTGTGTATATGTTTATTTCCCAGTAGGAAAAGAATTTAATTACCCATCGATTCCGAAAGTCGTACTAAAGCCAAGTGTCCACTATAGAGTTTTTTCTGTAGAGTGTAGAGTGTAGAGCTCTACCTGTAGTATGTACACTACAGCGCTTCTCTACCACTCCACCGCCCGTAGAGTTGCTCTAGAGAAATTTTGAGTAGAGATCTACCACGAGCTCTACAGACTGAGTACACTGCAGATGCGTGTTTCTCTACTGTAGGGTCGTATGGTAGAGCGCGCAACTGCGGTCATCAACTTTTGCATGTCATTTCATTTCTCAGTCATTCAGAGATGCGTGCGTACATATATTGCGTAAAAAATTTAAAGGAAATTAATAGAAATCAAAAAAATAATAAAATGAGTTTCACAAAAAGAAGGGAAAAGAAGGAAAGGAAATGTTGGGAGCGAGATTGGATTGCGAAAAGAAAACAAAACGCTGGAATGTATCGAGAATTATGGAATGAGCTCACGGAAGAAGATACATCTTCATACCAAAATTTTCTGCGTATGTCGTACTCGAATTTGGTTGTTATTGAATACGCCGATGCAGTGCCGCGGCTGGCATATGTGCAGGGTGTGGAACTGCACAGGGCCCCGCGTGTTTGGGGCACCGCGAGCGAAGCGAGCAAAACATTTTTGGCAATAAAAATCATTTGAATTCTTTATTTGCATTTTTACTTCAATGAATGGGTCATACAAATCAGCATATGGGTCATATCAGACGAACTCGCATAACACTAAATATTATATAGGGTCCATTTTCCATAATTCTGTCGCGGGGACGGGTCTTTATGACAGAAAATTTTTTTTGGAGACTCTGGGGCCCCTCGCTGAATTTTTGCACAGGGCCCCCAATTGTCTGGCCACGGCACTGCGCCGATGTACAACAATTCGAAGCGCAGTCGAAACGCAAATAAGAATGCATACTGTAGAGGGAAAAACTCTATCAAACATGCTTGTTAGAGCGTAGAGCAGATGTAGAGCTCTACCAAACGCAAAAAAATTGCCTATACGCTATAGAGTTTTTTAGCAGAGCGCGTAGAGTGGGTGTAGAGAGCATGTGTAGAGCTCTAGACGGTGTATACACTTCTCTACGCATCTCTACGCGAGAGTTTTCTCTAGCTCTACGCAAAAAACTCTATAGTAGACACTAGGCAAGTTTACAAAAACTCCTCTTGCATGATACATCCGAGATGAAAATGGTCAAGAACTATTGAAGTATGTATAAGCGATGTACAGGGTAACGATTCAGTAAAGACCCATTTTAATAATTACATGCTGTACTTATTTGTGTCTACGGGAACATTGTACGGGACCTCCGACTCTAAAGTACCACTTAGGTAGGCACTGACCATATTTTAAAAGCCTTGTTTAGGATTTGATCAAGGGCACTTGTAGACATTTGGAGGCCCCAGGAACCAGAGGCCCGGGGCGGACCGCCCCTTCCGCCGCACCCTTAGTCCGCCACTGCTGTACAGACGGTGAAGTTTGAATGAAACAGCCGACGGAATGTTTGTGCGTACATGTCAACGGAATGTTTCTGGGGATTTTTTCAGCGCCTCATGGTTGGTCCACACGACAGCGACTTTTGTTCGCAGAGACTTTTTTCCTATTGACTTTTATACAATTTAGTCTTTGCTACAAAGCAGCGGAAACTTGCCGTCACAGATGAAATTTGTTATTCTATGCAGATGCAGACAACTCCTCTGTAAATTAAAAAAAGAGTGCCGTTTACAAATTGAATCAACATTACAAAATTCGACTAGATTTTGATTTTCTACTTGCAATACAGGCAATAGTAGTCACCGACATCTATATCAAACAAGGGCTATTTTAAAAAGTCGCATTCTCACTAAAAAATACATCTTTGACCTATCAGAAAATATAATAAAATGTATCAAGATTGTGGGGAGTTTGAAGAAGAGCCGCCACCGATATTGGATTTTACTTGCCAATGCGAAAAAGTTCAGAAGAAAAAACGTGACGTTCCACAAATTCAAAATGAAATTAATATTGCTAAGGCAGTTTTACAACAAAGTAGTTCTTTAACAGGAGAGAATATGTAAAACCGAATAACTCTGTTCATTATTTTTTTATGTGTAAAAAGATATAATTTCATTTAAAGGTTTGATCATTTAAGCGATATAATTAAAAGAATATTGGATGAAAAACCGCCAAACGTTATTGATTATTTTGAAGAATATAGTCGAAATATACGTGAACAAAAATATCATGTCGGTGATCCTTATATGAACAGTTTACCAGAAGAACCAAAATTTCTTAGCCAAGCTTTAAATCTTATGAGATTGTTAGCGGTATTTTATTTTTTATTAAATTTAAAATTATTATATTATTTTACAGCAAAATTTTGTTCAATATAGCCGAAGCATCCTCCAGGTGATGACTATGAAGATGAGTGCGAAATTGAAATGGCTGGTGAAGCTCTTGGTCCTCCACGTGTTGATATTCGGCTTATAGCCGTGCACGAAAATGTTCTGTTAATGCAATACTATTGGTTTCTTTGTGGCTTTGGTTTTCACATGGATGAAATTTTCTTGTTATCATGTTCCTTAAAGAAACTGCAACAAACCCCAGAAGTCGTTGAGTGTCGTTTTTGGGGAAAAATTTTTGGATTAGAAAAATCGTATTATGTAGCTGAAGTTATCTTAACTGATCCAATGATTGAAGGTAGAGCACGAATGGTAAATTATGAAAATCAAAATAAATTAAAAGAATATGTTGAGACAATGTTGGCACCACAACCTACTGTGCTGCTGGATGCATTCACACCTGGAATAAATTGGAGAGATAAATTAGGCGAAGAGGATGTAAAATTTCGAACTTATGTTCAACCACAAATGCCACTACCAAAACTTATACCTGTATTTGAAATGCCCACGGAGGTTCCTGGAACAGGCACTAATACTCTCACTTATTTTGTTTGCACCAATTTATGTGAAAACTGGATTGAGCTACCATATGTTACACCGAAGCAAATAGTAACGTCTAGGCAAATTAAGAAATTCTTAACTGGTAATTTAGAAGCTGAATTGGCATGCTTCCCAAGATTTAGTGGCAGAGAAAAGCATTACTTAAGAGCAATAATAACAAGAATAACGGCAGGAGGTTTTGCATCTCCGGAAGGTTATTTTGTCAAGCAGAAAAAGAAAAAGCATGGTGAAGGTGAAGAAGAGGAAGAAGAGGAAGAGGAAGAAGAAGGAGGAGAGGAGGCAGATGATTCGAGACCAGGTTTTTAATTCGCATTTCAAATAGAGCATAACTCTTCTCACACACATTTTCTTTATACTTTTAGATGATGATATGATTTTAGTTAAAAACAAAAAGTACAACTCCCTTCCAGCGAAAGATTTAATGGAAGTATCTAACTGGGTCCATGTACGTAGAGCTATCTTGAAACAAGGACGATCATTTTGGTTTAACGAAGATAAAGCTATTAAAGCAGCAGTAAAAGCTGCAACAAAAACAGAAGGTGAAGAGGGCGAAGAAGAAGAAGAGGAAGGTGGAGAAGAAATGGAAGAAGAGGAAGACAAGAATAAAGAAACAACTCAATTGCTACTAACAAACTGCGCTGATGATTTGTCATCTGAAAGGATTCAATGTTGGGCAGTACGTTCTAACGCTACCTACAATGTTTCCAATCAAATTGCAATACTACGATCAAATTTATGGCCAGGATGCTATAACTTTTCAATGGGAGATTATATGGATCATTTATATGTCGGTTGGGGTATTAAGTTTGTAGCCAGAAATTATTCACCTCCTCATATTTTGCCTATACAATATGAATATCCTATGGGAGCTGATATAACAGAAACATTCGATCCAACTGTTCAGGAAGAAGAGGATGCAAGACGAAAGGATGACGCAGGCCAAGGTGAAGAAATGATGGATGATGAGGGGGAATTGGGTAATGATGAAGACGAAGAGGAGGAAGAAGAGGAAGAGGAGGAAGAAGAGGAATAGACACTTTTTAATATCATATTTTTTGGTGAAAATTAAGGACAAGTTAGTTAGAATAAACAAGACACAAGCCTAGTCATCTATGCATAACATCTTCTGGCCTGGGTCTTATTTTTGCTATAAATGCGACCAAAACCTTTTCTGAATTAAATTAATAATTTCTTTAGTTTGCTGCAAGTAAAATATTTTATAATTTAGGCAATTTACTTTTATTTAAGTAATATTTTTAGTGCAAAACAAAATATATATTTTTTATTAGAAAAAAATTAAATTATTCTAGTTAATAGTTGGTATCACCACTTTTATATGATTCCTGACGACCTTTGGTTCATGCATTTTGAAAAATTTGGATTATTTATGAACTGATGCAATATTTGATTTGCTCCATTATACAATGTGTTGGCTACAAGAATAACCAGCAAATATGCACATTGCGTAAATATATTATTAGGCCGGAAAACGGAGGAGGGTTTAGGGCAACGGTTAATAGTAAAATATGTAAACCTAGTGTCTAGACATATAACTAGACCACCCATGCCACGAGGAGGTATAAATGCTTGAGGACCGGTACATAGAAGATTGGTCGAGAGGTTGACAACCGCTCCTCGGAAAACAATAATTCTTATGGAATCGAGAAGTCAGCCCGAAAACAGTCAGGATTTACGGCAAAAACCTCAGCAACATTCCATATGATTTAAGGCACTTTGCGCAACATGGAATGTCAAAACATTATAGCCGTGTTTTTTTAATGAACCATATAAAGTCTTCGGTCCAGTTCTTTAAAAAAACGACAAGGGAAATTTCACTGAACGCCATCTTCAGTGCTTTAAATATATTAAAATTAAACCGAAGTTGCGTGTCACATTGATTATACACAGGGGAACTGTTACACGAATTCCCCTCTAGAAAATAATAAATAAGTTTCTAAAAAATAAATTATTTGTTTCCTCATGCCTACAAATTTGCTCTAGTCAATTCCCTGTTATTTTTATTTTAAATGACGTTTTCCCGACAGCCGGTAAGTATGCTACATTCCGAAAAGAAAGGGAAGTTTTGGAATTTCCCAAAACCTGGATAAAAACCTCGATAAAACCTGGGTTTTCAGATTTGTATGGGGAAGAACTATATAGTTCATTAAAAAAACACGGCTTATATAAGCTTGCAGCGATGGCAGAAATTATAGAAGAAATTATATATTATTATCATGCCTCACTGTGTCTCATTTGCAAACTATGAAAAAACATAAGGATGCCGAAAGAATGTCTTCTAGGCACAATTTTTTCAGTCCACGAAAAAGGTAAATTGATGAACTGCAAAAACTACAGACCAATCAAGTTGTTGAACACAGCTTATAAAAGTACTTCCATATTTTGTTAAATAGACTGAAATAATTTGTAGAAGATAAAGTAAGAGATTACCAAGTACGATTTAGAAAGAACAGATCAAGCTGTATAGGCTAGTACACACTTGTAGACATGTTGAACGATTTTGGTCTGCGAGACATGTCTAGAGTTGTCTACATAGACATGTCTATAGACCAATTGTCGCCTACGAGTCTGTTGCGAAACAAAAAATCGCAGGTCTACGGTCTCCCGATCGGAATGGGAGACAACGTGCAACGGTAGACACATCGCGTAACATTTCGCCAGTGTGGACCTTACGACGAGACGCAAGACAGGTCCCTCTCTTTCTCCACCTACCGAGTTTGTGCTTCGGCCGTTTTTATTTACATTGTTTAAACCTTTTTTTTGAAATCTGGTCAAATGAAAAAGTATTACAACGTATCGAAGACTATCAGGCGTCTTTGGGATGTTACGAGTTCCAATTACAAAAACCGCGTAATTCAACCATCAGAAACAAATCTTCAAAATCGGTTGGTGTCAGCCGGGTGAAATTCCGAAAACCCATTAATTTAATAACATAAATAAAGGGGTAAATTTTTACCCCTTATCACAACTTTCAAAGAGGTGTGTCCGACCTTTTCGGCTTATTAAATCTACGCATACCAAGCTTATCTTGTTCGTCTAACTTTCGAGTACCAAAAAATTTTCCAATTCCGCATGACGGGACTTTTAGTGTCACCGACTCCCCGCCTATAATGAAACAACGAGGTAAGAAAGAAAATACTATCGCAGATAAATTGAATTCAAAAATAATAGTTTATTGAATGATATCAATTATTACATTTCTTATTTTGATAGACAGCTTCCAATTCTTGATTCCTAAAACTCGGAAGATGGTTATGTTTTTAAATTTGTAGTATCATCTACTATTATGTTAATGATATATTATTTCAAGAATACAAAATTGAGAGGCATTTTACATCTGTAGGGACATTGTCCCACTACTCTCATATTAGTTGACTGAAAAAGACTGTATTTTTAAAAAGAAAAGTCGACGTGCATCAAGTATAATTTAAAAAAGTTTAAAAAATAAGTTTTCATATAAAAATTAACAAAAGACTGTTTAAAAATAAATCTAGATTCCAAGAGCGTTCATTCATGTGTATCAAATACTATAAAAGAATAACTTATAAGTAAAATATAGAAAAGTTAATACATAGTTATAAAGCTTGATAAAAATAAAAGTTACAAGGGAAGTGCAGTAACGTATCTCGTTGAACTATACATGCAAAACCTCTAGTATTGATAAAAAAATATAATTATTCCAATTTCGCACGTTTAGCTTCATTGCTTGTAACAATGTCATCAAGCCTTGTATCTGGTTCTATGAGATTATTTAATTGAATAGTAGTACATTTTTTGGAATTATCAAACGCTACTACAATGTTAGACAAGTCCTCATTAGACAGGTATTCAGTTATAACGTAAGTCGAATCATAATCCAGAATAATTTTTTCCCTTCTAACATCTTCATTTCCATTGTCTAGCTTAGTATAAATTTGTATCTTGTTTAATTTATTCAATAAATCTGCTCTTTCTAAAAATGGTTTCATTTTATCCAATATAATATCATTATATATAGGATAGCGTACGCAATAATCTATTTCTAGATTTGCAGATAAGTAATTACATAGCATATTTTTTCTCTTGACTTTGTTTGTAATCAATTCATATATTTTTATTTCGTCTGTTTTTATTTGAAGAATTTCACGAACACAGTCATCTAGATAACTTTTTAGTATACTGTAATGTGAACATCCTTTATAAGGATCTAAGTCAATAAATTGCCTATATCGGTTTTCGCAGTTTTTTAACATAGTAATTTTAATCATAAGTGAAGCAGCAGCATCTGTTGACCAACGTACTGCATTATCTAAAGGAGTACCATGATGACAAAAACCCGGACGGTTCCTTTTGTTTATATCCGCCCCATGTTCCAGTAATTCTTTTATAATCTCCAAGTTACCGCTTTGCACTGCAGCAATATTAAGAGCAGTATTACCTTTACGGGTTGTTGCACTGACACAAGCACCGTGTTTTAAAAGTTCTTTGACCAACTTGGTCGTCCGTCCATACGTTATAGCAGTGTGCAGTGGGGTTTCCCTATACCCATTTGAAGAATTGACACGAGCACCGTATGATATAAGCTCTTGAACAATCTCTGCACTCGTGGCATAATGAAGTAATGTATTTCCTTGCTGATGTGGATGTATATTTTCAGTGGGTACAAAGTTAGGATTAGCACCAGCGACTAAAAGCGATCTGACTTTTCCTAAGTCATTTTCATCAACTGCTGCTCTTAATTCTTTATCAATATTGCAATTTGCCATATTTTAAAAATCCTTATTTTATTACAATATTTTGATTTTTTTATATGTTGATTATTGGAGTTTCATTCAAGAGAGCTACAAAACTCGAAGCCTCGATTATACACACTGATATATTTTTTTAACATTGAACCGCACTTTTAGTTCTACTAAATTCACTTGCAATTGCAACTTTCTAAGTCTTGATAATTGCCGAAACTTGGATTAGTTAATTTGCATTGATTTATTTTGTTTTTTAAAATAACTGCATAAAAGTTTAATTTTACACCCATATTTTTGTAGTGAATAATTTTCAAACCGAAACTGCTTTGAATAATTCGATCTCGTTATCATTCGATCTAGGCCTGGTCATAAATCCGTCATTTCGTAATAACATGCAATCATTTGCAGATATTCAGCTAGAGATTTCAAATTGCTGAATACAATAATCAAGAGAGGTTAGCTGTTCGTTATATCTACACAGAACAACAAAACCTTCTTTTGTTCCTTTTCTCTGCCATGTTGGTTTTAAAAATTGACTAATTTATTACCTAGACAATGGCAGCAATATTACCATCGCCGAAAATTGGCCGTAGGCCCTTCGCAATCTTGTCCATCATTTCAGGCCGGTTTTAATCTGAGTTCAACACTCTGAATTTACTTTTCTCCATTATTTTCGTGTTAACGATTGTGATGTCTATGCAGTAGTGCTGGGTGCAAGCTAATTTTCGTAGACCGCCGCCCAGTTGTGAAAACTGAACTGATTCCAGAAGAATCAGTTCAGAATTAATAGCTTTCGTAAGGAATTGATTCCTTTTTTAATTAGTGGTAATGCAGAACAGAATCAAATATGATTTCTTGTGTATCAGAAAGATTAAAATGCAACGTAAAAACATGTCATGTAATCGCTTTTGAATTGATTACAAGTTATGCAGGGGGTAATAAATTTATTACCGCCTATGATGCAAGTTACACTTTCCATCATTTCGTTTATTACCCCCATACACAAAACGATTTTTTAGGCAAGGGGTCGCAGCGATGGGTGCAAATTACATGCATGACATATACTTCCCTGCGACCCCTTGCCTAAAAAATCGGTTTGTGTATGGGGGTAATAAACGAAATGATGGAAAGTGTAACTTGGGTGTATGACATGCCTGTGTAAAAGTAATTCATTCTTTACGTGTATGGTAATCCGAAGTAGAATCGATTTAGAATCGATATAATTAATTCTGAATTAATCCAGAATCAATTCCAGTTACAACTGGGCGAGAACGAAAATATGCCTGTGTTATTGTGATGGACGGTGAAACCAGAAAATGTTTGGGTGAACAAATGATGGAAGAAAAACTGTCTTCCCTGCGACCCCTTGCCTATAAAACCGGTTTTTGTTTTGATGTTATGGGCAAGTGTGCGGAAGGCCGTAGAGACTAGAGGTTAGGTTCTCAGCATAATTCGTCGCGAGCCTGGCGGTGCCGGTGGTCAAAATTCCATTAACGTTGAAATTTAAATTCGGCCTAGACTAGAAGTTTATTTTCAAATGTACAATTTTCAGATTAGGCATTTGTGTGTGAGGTGCATTCAACGACGAAAGGTTCGAGAAACTAGGGCTGTGTTCCGAAATATAACCCAGTACACAGGGTCGTGCTAATGACGTCATTAATTGATGCCATATTTTACTTGCCTGAACCGTTGTGAAGTACTGGTAATCACAAAAATATAAGAGATTGGAGGCTGAAACAGTTTCAAGTTTAAACTTTCATATGTGCTGCTGTTAATCACAGCGTTAACGCTTGAAGTTACCCTTTCTCACTGGGCAGTATGCTGGGTGATATTACGGAACACGGCCTAGCTTTAAAGCGAGGTTGAATATGGGTAACCCTTCTACACGTTCACGTTAATACAATTTTTTAACGCTCAACCCTCCTTCTCTTTCTCTAACATGCAAAGTTAAGATAGAATCTCGTCTTAAACGTAGAATGAGAATTGCTCATAGTTTCCGCAGAACCTTGAGTACGATGTTATATTTGTGCTAGTGCGATGGAGCTTCGTTTTCCCACTGAGATCGACAGAAGGTATCGATGTAAGTTTTAGTAGAGATAAGACAGTATTTTGTTATAGTTGCGGTGAATTCAACCCGATTCTTGCAGGCCCCAAGTTTGATGTTAATAGAGTTGGACAGACATGAGTTTACGATCTAAGAGAAAAGGTCTGGCACGTGCTTGACTTATATTTTCGAAAGCGTAGGAGCATCGCAGGGTACCGTCATCGGCGAAACTTTGAAGTGGGTTGCAGGGGATTGAGAGCAGATCATGCAGCAGAGATGAAGGAGGGGGGGGGGGGGTTAGATTCTACTCCATCCAACACTACCTTCATTCAACGGCTAGAAAAAAAGCTCTCAATCCAGTTCCTGAGAACTGCATTAATAACAATAGCTTGGATTTTAGACAGTAGAGTGATGTGCCATTCTCTGTCAAAAGTCCAAAACAACAAGATCAGACTCGCCAAAATGCTTTGGTTGAGATGCTCCGTCAGGCACACGAAAAGATCGCCAGTAGACTTTAGGTGCGTTTCATTGTCTTTGGAGTACATACTCCGGAGTAGTTGGGCGCACATCAGCGTAGTTGCAGCTACACCAGCCTATACTGTGGGGTAGCAGCATCTACTCCCGTGTGCGCCCAACTACGCTGGCATACGTACTCCAATGAAAATGAAACGCATCTATTGGGTCTGAACCCATACTGGCTGTCGTGCAGAATTTGCTTAGATTCAAGATAGTCCATCACCTTTCTATGGATTATTGTCTTCGTGATTTTGGAGAGAATAAAAGTAAATGGATATAAGGCGGTAGTTTAAAGGGGCGATTGCTTCATCTTTTTTGGAATGAGCTGAACATGAGCTAGTTTAGTTAGGATAAACTCCCTAGAAGTAGGACAGGGCAATATTGCCAAGGATTCTGGATTTATTGGCGTCGATCTCTCTGATATATTTATAGGCCTCGCGAGTTCTGAAAAAACTCCGTCCATTGAGATAGGCGTTGTCTTTAGAATTCGGGTAAAGATAAGAATTTGGTAAAGGTTTCGGGTAAAGATAAGAATTTGAGCCGAACAGAGGTGGTAATAAATCGGCCTTTGATTTACATACATACATAACGTTCCTTTAATCCCTCATGGGACATAGGGCGGAAACAGTTGCCCTCCAGCGGACTCTGTTTTGTGCGACAGCTCTCAGCTCTGACCAGGATCTCCCGGTTGTTGCGGCCTCTGCTAATAGGGTTCTCCTCCCAGTTGTTCTAGGTCTTCCAAGTCAACGGGTTCCTTGCGGATTCCAGTCGAGGGCCTGTTTGGCTAGATTCTCGTTTTTGCGTCGCAAGGTGTGGCCAATCCAATTCCATTTCCTTCGCCTTATTTGGTCGTCTATCCTTTCTTGGCCGGCACGGCGCCGTAGTTCTTCATTTGAAATTCTATCTTGCCAGCGGATTTTTAGGATACGACGTAGGCATCTGTTGATAAAAACTTGTAGGTGCCCTGTGATGAATTGAGTGACTTTCCATGTTTCGCAACCATACAAAAGAACTGCCTTAACGTTGTGTAGACCAAGGAAACCACCCCGGGACCCCAGGCTAAAACAGATCGTCGCCGACATAAGGTGATGCTTTTCGGCGTGGCGAAATTTACCGTTCGAATTGTACTACACGGTTGAAACTTTGCACTAAGAATAAGAACAAGGTAAAATTACTGCCTGTTTTTATAATAAGTTGATACAAGAAGTTTAATCCCTTGCTCGCTGACCATTAGTTCATGCATTATTTATGGGATATAACAATATTATCTGAATTTATCTTCTTACCATTTTCGTACGAATAGAATATCAAGCAGCAAAAATACATCCAACCTTATTTTAATCAGAAATATCTGTTTTTAGTTAAAAACGCGAATCCTTAAAATATGAGAACAGAGAACACTAGTATTGTTTTAAATAAATAGTTTTTAATAGTTAACAGTGATTTAACTCGCAGTGAAATTGACACCTTAATAAAAATTGCCGGGAACGTTATAACTCATGCAAAGTTCAATATATATTTTGAACCCCTACAAAAGTCTAATAAAAGGTTCTTGGCTTCGATAACATCGACTGCACGTGCTGGGAAATGTCAAGTCAAATCGTCAAAATTGCCAAAATCGTTGGTCTGCCTTTTTCACAATGGACGGGCTTTTAAATATTTTCCAAACCATTTCGAATGTAAATGCTATAAATTTAAAAAAATACTTAGATGCTTTTGATGAGCATCAATGCTTTCAACAACATGTAAGTTATAATTAAATTAAAACAAAAAGAATAATGTGCAAGAAATCTTGTTTTTCCAGGTCTCGAGTGCCGGTGATATGATTCCACAGCATCTAACCAATTTGCTAAGTAAACCAGCAACGAGACACGAGGGAATTCTATTACTAATTGTATTCGTAAAACAATGCTCTCTTGATGTTATCGAACAAAAGGGTGTTCTATGGAGCACACTTTGTATAAAAACATGTCATCATAAACTTTCAGCACCATCAATTCCTTTGGCATATCAAGCATTGGGTACACATTTTTTTTTGGTTAAAAACATCTAATATCTTGCATTTTTTTTAGCATGCTTAGTAGCGAAGTCAAAAGACACTTCAGATTTCTCCAAAGCAGTTATGAATAATATTCTTGGGAAAATATTTGAGACATTAACTAGTACACCACCGGAAGCATATTTATCTGCATTGAAGTGCATCAAGATTTGCCTGAAAATTTATCCAGGTCCAAGTGGTGTCGGTCGTAGCACTGTTGAAAAGTTTCTGCTAAATTTTATCGATTCTACAGATGAAGCCTTAGTTTGTTGGTCAGGCAAATGCCTTCATTTACTGCAACAGGTGAGTCCATTTAAAAAAACAGATTGATTTTTAGAGTAAATAAAATATATTTTCTCAGGTGAAAGGTGGTGGTAGTCAAGGTCAAAATCACAAGATTGCTTGGCAAACATACCAGTTAAAAATCCTTGGTAGCTTACATAGCATTTTAGATTCTGTTTTCTCTAATTACAATGAAATCTACGATGAAGCAGCTGAATATGATTTACTATCCATACCCGCTCTTGAATTAAGCAGCGAACCGGTACAGAGATCACTACAACTTTTCCTCAGATTTGGAAATCTTATTTCTTATCTAATAACTGCACTTAAGTAATCATTAATCCTTGTGAAAGATCAATTAATTTTTTTATCATTTCCTTTTTTTTTACAGAGATCCTTTTCCAGTATCAAAAGGTATTATGGCAAAGAAGATACTAAATTTAATTACAAGGGGATTAGCTGTTAATTGCACTCTGCTAGAGAAGAATCCTATTTCCGATAATTTGGCGGTTGGAGCACTCTTGCCCGAGTTTCATATTAAATTATTTAATTTATTGGATACTTTAATATTGATGTATGTGAATCGTTATATTGACGTCGATTAATTAGAAAATATCTTTTAGGTTGAAGTCTAATTTAGCAATGTACTACAAATTAATAATTGGTTTTATTTCCGAGACTTTGAAATGGACATCTTCAGGTAAAGCTTCTGGATTTAAGAAGCCGTATTCGTAAGTAATCAAGAAAGTTTGTTTTATTTTGAATTTTCAAATGTTTTTGCTGATAGTAAGTTTTGGTATTTGGTTACTGGTTTAACCAATAAATATGAATTTATGGCACGTCTACACGACAGTGATTTGCCTGCTCGTTCAAATTACCCCAAAAAATTTTATAACAAGGTTTCTTAGGCGTAGATTGATAACTGCTGAAAGGAATGGCGAATCGATTACGACAATAGCTGCCAAAGAGAGTGTGTCCAATCGCCTCTCTTATGGTCAATCGTAATCGGCAAAATACTTGGCGATCTAAATAACTGGGACTATAAAGTATAGGCTTATACAGATGATATCGTTATAGCAATCATATACTCTACTGGATACCCCAGATTGAAAGATTAACTGCCAAGGCAATTATATCTCTCCTTATATGTCGTCAATTTGTAGACAAAACCTGGGGGCTCAAACCGAGTTTAATGTTTAGGTTTGATCACCTATCAATTCTCAATTAATTAAACCTGGAGCTAATGTTCGCATTGTCCGATTCTATTCCTGCCATTCTGGATTTTGAAAAACCATATATGACGATTATCAGAGGTCGGTCAGAAAGGCCCCTCTTTAACGAAAATACGGCCTTGTGGTACACGGACGGTTCCGAAACCGATAATGGGGTAGCTCAAGCTGAGGTTCTTGCCATCCACGTGTGTTCTTCGACGTGTATTAGTGGAGTTCCAAATAGCTCTAACATCGTTATTTTCTCAGACAGTCTAGCTGCCCTGTTGGTTATTAAATCCCACAGGGTGTCATCAAAGACTCTTGGATTTTCTCCTGTCACTAAAATCCCTCAGCACGAACAACAATGTTACGCTGATGTGGATTCTAGGTAGGATCAAACTCATCACTTGTTGGATCGGACGTTTCTGCAGCTTAACCAGCTGCAACGTAAGATCGGCCATCAAGAATTGGGTCGACCAGTTATAGTCATAGCTGGATAAAGACCCAGGGTGCCCGTCAAGCTAAAAGAATCATAAAAATCGACAAAGCTAAAACGGGCAACTTTTTAAATTTCAAGACGTGGAAGCTAAAAATATTAACAAAGCTCTTGACGGCTACCGCTTGCTTAACTAGAACAGAGCTGGTAGTTGATTATAGCTGTTGGTTCTCCCGAAACTGCATATCACTTGTTGTACAATTGTGAGGCTAGAGCGATGAGGAGAATGAGTCTCCACCATCGTGGCTTTCATGCTTCCAGGGAGATTTGAAATATGAACCCTAAATCAATTTTAAGGCTATCCTTCTTCTATCAACGAACTAAGCTTATTACTAGCCATTGCACCATGACGTGAACGACATGACGGGCTGGTAGTAGAAAGGATGACACCTGAGCTTACGCTCTTTCACATAGAAAAAAAGCAGTACCTGCAGAGACGCTACCTCAAAGAAGTAAAATTGGATCGAAGTCGATCCATTTTTTGAACAGAACGTGTCATGAAAAATGGATCACGTACAAAATAATGGGTAGTAAACGTCGTTGAAGATCTCTCTGCTCTGCAAGTTACGATAAAGTTCAGATTTATGCCAGCGATAGTAGTTTTAATTGTTTCCATTATATTAACTTTTAATTTCAAATATTAACACACTATTTATTTTGCAATATTTTATTCTTAGCCGTTTGAGAATAGCTGCTTATAACACCCTAGCATTATGGTGTAATACTATGAAGTATGGAAGTGCTGGCGAATCACTTGCTGATTTTGTAATTGCAGAAATTTTCCATGATATAACACCATTTCAAAGCGAAGTTACATTGAAAGTTCTAAGTGGATCGAAGAAGTATATGTCTAAAAAAGCAAGACGACAACTACATAAAGCCCAAAATGAGGGAACAAACCTTGCACAACGTCATACAAACATCCCTAATGCTGCACAGATTACAAAAAATAAATTATCAGATGAAGATAATACAGGGATTTGTATTGCAGCTTTAGAATGCTTAAAAAGTATTTTAATAGCATCAGCAATATCTATGAAGCCAACATTAATTAAGGTATATATTTCTCTTGCCACATAAATATTATGAAATTAAAAGTCATTTTACTTCTTAGGAAATTCAAGAGAAAATTTTACTACTGACTTACGGATTCACTGAAGGAGGACTACACAAAAGTTCACTATATGCAAACAGCCAATGTCGTAGAGAATTATATGACACACTTCATTCTTTAATAGTAGCTTCGCATTATCTTTGCCCTCCTCCTATACAACTAATTATGCCAGTGTTGATCAATGGTCAAAATACCGATAGCAATCCAACGGTACGAGAAACTTGCTTTTCACATTTAAATAACATTGAAAAAATAATCCATCCGCAAAAAGAATTGTTTCTCTTTATATCTGACTTTGGTAACATTAAAAATGCGCTGAAAAAAGATCAAAACGAGAAAGTAATAAATGATGCATCGGATGAAGAAGAGGCGGAATTTTCTAAAGATGAAACAGAAGAAGTAGCAAGAATTGATAAAGATAAAGAACAGCCTGAGATAGTAGTGTGTGCTGATCAAATGGATGTTGAAGCTGACGAAAATGACGTAGGAAGCGTTGCCGAACGTGAAGTTCAATTAAACGAAATAGTTTTCAATCAAGAACAAGGCGAAGGATCAATTCTTACCGAAAAAGAACAATTAATATTTATCGAAGAAGAAGAAAAGGGAATTGCAAATGAAAGTAGATTATCAACTTTGCCTGATATTGTATCTGAAGTTCGAGTAGATGATGGTGAAAAATCAGATGATACTACTTCTTGTGCTGGAGATTCTGGAGCAATATTGAAAAGATCTAGCCCAGATGTTTCAGTTGCGGAAGTTACTGAATATATGAATGAACCATCTCATAAAAAACTACGATTGTCTGAAGAAATTGATTCCGAAGTGGAAAAAGTAGCCGAAGGAGATTCTCAAAGCGCAACAGAAATTATTGAAGAAAACAAAAGTTCAGAACAGAATGAGGCTCAAGAAGCAGACAAGGAAGTGAATGAAGATGATGTATTAGCACAACTTGTATCTACTTTTGTAAATGAAATAAATGAAAGTTAAAAAGTTGTATTGTAATTTCTATATGCATTAATTTTAATGTAAGCATAGGGCGCTGCGAATAATGCACTGTAGAATGCTTATTTGACTATGTACATATACACAGTCAGCATAACGTCAGACAAACCATTTGCTTGTGTGATTGATCTGATAAAATTGAATTAATTGAACCTTTGACAAAAATCATGTTGATTTATTGACTTGTGTGCAAAAGCAACAAAGTCAATTGCTCGTGCAACGTGCATTATTGACAGCACCCATAATTATAGTTCTTCATATAATTAGAAGTCATAGAGATTGTAACGACTGGTTATATGATGAATGCAAGCTGGTGACTGAACGTATAGACCGGGAGCTGAGCGGCCATAAAATGCAATTGTTTTAGAAAAGCTGAAATTTTGGTATTATGTAGTAATAAGGGTGTACAGCAATAGCGCCGTCAGTCAGCTGGTTTCCCTAACATTTGGCGTGGACGTGGCTTCAAAGTTGTCAAAGGAGCATGTAAGTCGCAAATGCTTTATAATATCAGAAAATTGGTTTGTGAATACTAAAATAACTGAAAAACGATGTGGATATGGTCAGTCTTCAAAATTTTGTAACGGGCGCGTCAAGGGCATTGTTGGCCCCCTATGTTTGGAAGGACGATTTTGGATACTATACAACGATGAGATCTACGAGTGCTATCGTGACATGATGTGAAGAAAATAAAGCTCGGTAGCCTCCGATGGGCAGGGCATATAGCAGGGAAATTTCTGTGGTAAGATCTATGGGGTGCAGCAGCGAGCGAGACCCAACCTCCGCTGGATGACTTTCAGCGGACGCCAAGGCTTGGTATGTGTTGTAGAAAGAAACGTTTAAAAACAACTAATGATAGATGTGGAGTAGAAAAAGAGCCCAACACGTGTGTTGAAATAATTTTTCAACCAAGATAATACTTCCCAATAACACTAAAACTATTTTATTTAATAATTGAAAGTTTTTATTTCGAATATTCTTTTTAATTCTAAAATTATTTAAAACGCAGAAATATCATTACTATTTTTTTTTAAATATACGCAATCAGCTATCAGTTTAACAATAATTGCGGCTTGTAAAAAGTGCGATGCCGAAATACATAGTATTTTTTTATATTTATATATTTTTTTAGAACGAAATTTTATTAACTTTTTATCTATGTATAATCTAAAAAAGGTTTAATCGAAATTTTCATGGTTTGTTTTTATATTATTTTCAAAACAATATTATATGTTTTGTTTTTATCTTTATATTATGTTAAAATACAAAAGATGTAAGTGACGCTACAGATGGAACAGCAAATGCCCATCTTGGAAGTTTGGCTAATAAATTGGCAAATGTTGGAGTATGTTCTTTATGATACTCCCAATGGAAAGTTACTAAAGATATATCAACAACAGATAAATTATGATCTGGAGTTTTTGTCTAAAAAAAAAATACAAGAAAAAGTTATATTATTTACAAAAAAATATACACACTATTTCATACCTCAAATTCTAAAGTAAAATTCATGGGTGGAGCTTCTAAACCATGCGTTATCATAACAAAGTACGCTTTTTTATTTAGATAAATATTAGGCGACGGAACATTTTTCATTATATTCCAATTGGTTAGGGTAACACCATCTTTTGGACGAATTTGCAATGAAATTAAGTAGCTACCGCTTAAGACAAAACTTAATCGTTGAGTATTTCTATTAATAAGTTCACGTCCGATATATTTTAAGGTAGCAACTTCTCGAATTAATGGTGACGGTCCAGGTATCCAATATCCCCTTAAATAAATTAATTTATTATAATATTTATGAATTAAAAACAATTAATAACATACGCAGTATGTAATTGTCGACAACTATAAAATGGTAATCCACAAAAAACTTCATTTGGACAAAGGATATTTTCATCTTGTGAAATCGGTATCTCTGGTGTTGCTAAACTTTCAATTGTTTTCTTTGCATTTCTATCAAGTTCTCTTAACCAAAAACCGGAATCAGTATATCTAATGTTACCCTCTTTATCATAGAGAGTACGAGTAGCATGCTGAAAAAAATATATATACATTTATATTATATTTGATTTGAAATAATTATATTCTTACTGTTATATAATGTCTTTGTACTGTTGGTGCACCATTTGTTTCATCTCTATAAGGGAATCCATATGAAGATGCTGCGATAAAATAAAATCGCGATATTGCATACATTACAATCAATGATATAAAAATATCCTTGGATTGCTTCAATAGTATCACAAGTGGAGTTATAAAGCTTGTTACAAAAAATGTTAATGAACAACATATAATTGCTATCATAACATCAGGATTTTTTAATCCTCCAGCTCTACCAGCTATTGGTATAAACATATCAAGTACCATATGATAAAAATGTGTTGTCCATAGTATAACGAAAATTTGACCAAATATATGAATGTAAAGCCATTTTGAGACTGAAATTAATAAATTGTTATAAATATATTTTTAATAAATATAAGATTTAACTAACTTGAATTTTGGTATCCGAATATGCCAATTAAGAAGTTCGTTAATAATGTTATTAATAATGGTACCATTAAAACATAACCAATACGATATTCAGCTAAGGTTATAGATGCAGTTAGAAGTCCCCAAAACAGACTGGTACCGTTAAGACGTGCCTGGGCACGTAATGCTAAGCTTAATGGCGCCTAGAAAATATATTTCAATTAAAGTTATTTTGTATTATTTCAGATATTATTAAGTACAATATATGAGTAGTTTAAATCTAGTATTTAGCAAGTATTATTTTGTAAAATACTGAGCTCCTGAGTTCAGCCTTGAGTCTCCGACGATGTGAAACTAACGCCTAATCCATCTATTAAAATCCTAGACATAACACTAACCGAGGATCTGCCAACCAAGCATCCCAATGCCTGGGATTTCTTAAGAGATACAAATTCTTACAAAGTCTTATATTTATATATAGTTCTAAAGTTCCTAACTTCGTTTATTTGAGCAGGGGTCCATAAAACCGTCTTGCCGTTCTCTGAAACTCGTCAGTGAAAGCTACATTTGCTCTTCCTTAGAAACATTAAGCGACGGTAGGAATATTACAGCTTTAGCAAAGCTTACCGCACAAAATTTAATGCTGCTCCGAACTCGAACAACACCATGCACCATGACCTGATCGACATGACAGACTGGTATTACAAAGGGTTATTTCTAAGCTTGGCTTTCCCCACATAAAAAACATCCAAGTGTTTAAACGCAAGGCCCATCGGCTTCTCCTTCAGCACACTTCAGACTCCTCTTAACCTATCCTAGTCTCTATTCTTCGATTCAAACTAAACTTACTACTTAGACATGACGAGTATGACATGACAGACTGGTAGTACATATGGTGATTTCTGAGCTTAGTTTTTCACATAAAAAAACCACAGTCATATATTAGCAATCATATTCATAGAGTGAATGTCTGACAGCAAACTCTAGTCGAAAAAGAGTAAACGATTGGAAGGAATCATCAACTCTGATGAAAACGTATAAAGCCAAAAGCCCATTGTAGAGTATTGCAATCATCAATCTCGATGAACGTCAGTCAGACACCTTTCCCCAAGAACTATTGCTATAACGGTTGTTACCGAACTTATAGCTCGCCTGTTCTCCACCGCGATTTTTTGTCGCAACACTAGATCATCCTTTAATCCTTCTTCTTTTAACCTATTTCATTAAACTTCCTACTAAATAAAACAGCAGGACATCACCATAGACCTAACTCAACGTAACATGATGATTGATGATATAAAAGCTGCGTTCCAAAATTCGAGCAAAGTTCTCGCAAGCAGTTGGCTTCTCTCTCTCTACCCATGCCTTTGTTGAGAAGTAGGAACGAGTAGGCCAATTGCTTGCGAGAACTTTGCTCGAATTTTGGAACGCAGCTAAAGAGTGTTTACTGAACTTAGATCTCACAGAAATCGTAGAATTACAAAGAAAAAATTCAACATAAACAAAATAAAGGATAGTCTTACCTTCTGGTTAGTATTAAATAGAAGATGAACCAAACATTGAACAAATAACGTTGCCCCACAATAAGTTGTAACAGATAACATTGTACACGAGTACCTATATAAAAAAAATTGGAAAATAGAGGTAAAAATTGATAAAGATATTCATCTTACCATGACATAGATTTCCCTGTCATATCTAAGTCATACGCAATCGCATAACAAACAGCATTAGCTCCAACTAAACAAATAACATTTATTAAAAATCCCAAGAACATTTCGTATCTTATATGTTTTCTATTGATTCCTAGAAATAAAATTAACTTGAAATTCACTGGGCCAAGGTTTTTAGCATGGATAATAATTACCTTTTGTAGCCTTTGATAATAAGAAATATGGTAAAACAATTGATAAAATTACAACCACATAGTTAAAAATATTAGCAAATTGTTTTGAGTATGTAACAAAATAAAAACCAAGAATATCAAAATAAACTTCTGCTTCTTCGGTATTTATCTGTAGAATGAAATAATTAAGCGATTTATATATAAAATATAATTAAGAATCTTGAAGCAAATACCTCTGCATATTTCAACTCATCGGAATTTGCCATCAATTTTGTTAATTCTAAGATATTTTCACCAGTATGCTGAATAGTTGCTCTAGGAATATAGTCAATGTGATCAAATTTTGTGTGGTATCTATAGCCATTTATAACATGAGCAAAATCCAGTCCTAATAAAATATAAAATAATGGTTTAACTAAGCTCGTTGTAACAACAAACTTGTTTCAGTACCTGGAATATGTCCAAAATCTCTAAATATCCGAAAGTCAGTATCAGAAGGTATTAGGCCTGATTGAAATACTTCTTCAGCTGCGGCTTGGGCATTGGGATAAGGAGCTGCTTTTCCATACATCTAAAAAGAGGCTTTTATAATCTACCACTATAATTATTGAATAGGATGATTTACCTTTATTAACCAGGGATGTTTAGGTCCCGATTGAAACAGAAGTTCTTTGCCAGCAGATCCAACTGATTCTAGATTAATAAAAGCTGAAATATTTTGGGATTAGTAACATATTGCTATAATTTAAAATACTTTATATTAATAAATTTACCTTTTATTTCCTTTGCCCATTTATGTCGCGTTATAAAACCGTGCGATGCTTGAAGTGGTGTCTCTTCCGCACCATTAAAGAGGAAAATGATAGAATGTTTATTTATAGTATTTTGTCTGGATAAGACACGGAGAATTTCTAGCATCACACAACAACTTGCAGCATCATCACTTGCACCTTTATATAAAAAAATTCGAATTTGTAATGGAATTTGTAGTAGGGATGTTACGAATGTTCGCATTCTTATTCGCTTATGCGAATGATTCGCATTATTTTAAACATTCGCATCGACATTCGTATCAAGTAATGCGAATGTTTCGCGAATGCGAATGGGGCTACGTAGACTAGTCATGATTACTATGTAGTAAAATCGATTTTTAAGAAGAGAGGGGTGAAGGGGCGGGGTGAGTATGGAGTAAAATCAGAGTAAAATCACTCTTACTACATGTTGAAGCATGACTAGTCTACGTAGCCCCAATGTGTGTAGGTAGTGTGGTGTCTCGTGGAAAACAAATTAAAATACGACAAATATCGGAACGCTCCACCGGCCAGGGCCAGCGTTCCGAATTAGCAATTTTTCAGTGCAGCCAGCCTTATATATGAGCCCCTTAAGACCCCCATTCCCAATAGGCCGCCGGCAGGCCGTAGCCTTTTAGGCCAGGTGAGCATGTACCGCCCGATAAACGCCATCATTACTCAGTCTGAGGGAGGGATGAGAACTTGAGGCATACGTCTGAAAGGCCGTGGACTGCAGGCGATCTCTTAATTCCGTACATACACACAGCCGAAGACGACAGTTTAGCAGGTTGTTAATTCAAGTGCAAAAATGTTCATGGCCTCAACGAAAATTTCAGACTGAATAGAAGTTCAGATCTTCAGGCACGGGCTGACGATAAATACCCACACACATAAAGATTTTTGTCAGTACTGCAGGCCCACAACCTTCTATATTACAAGCCATGAACAAGGAAAATATTGAGAGCGAATTTCCGCTCAATCGGACCACAACTCGGTGAAATCGCGTTATGTTGTTAGTGTAATTTGGAGAATTTGGGAGAATTTGGTGGTCCGATTCTCTCAATTGAGATTCTTGTTCATGGCTTGTAAATATAGAAGGTTATGGCAGGCCCCATCCAATTGACGGTGTGGGTGAGGTCGTGTGTGGTTATACTTGGCCTCGTGAGTCATTTTTTTAAGCAGCCAACCCATAAATGAGCGGGAGACATGCCACATGAAACAAGTGAATCCCGCTAACCATTCCGACCAAGGCTGTGAACAAATTCTTTATCTGCAACCGGTAGTGTGCGCGAAATGTGAGCTCTACGCACTGGGCTAACCTGGTGTTAGGAGTATATTTGTTGAAGAATTCAGACCTATTTTTGATTATAAATACACATACAGAGTTCTCGCTCGATTCAAACTGAATGTCCAACATTGAGCCTTGAGAGAAACCTAACAGAAGTCATAAATATGATAGGCTAGTACAAAATTCCCTCGCGACCAAAATTTCCAAAAAAATAAATGTTACTCGAGAATAATATCTAATAAATAAAAAAAGTATTAACTACAATTTACCTGGACTTCCTGCAACGGAATCAAAGTGACAATTTAGCATTAACGAATGATTCCCAGTAGGATCATATTGACCATGTAATTTCACAACAACATTTTGTACATTTCTATAAACATTTGTCATTCCATGTGGCTTAAATGCGGCCCAGTAAGCCCCACTGACAACCTGTAAATAAAAAAATCAATAACTTCATTGCAGCAAGTAATATATATAACAAAATAATATACCTGAACGTCCATTTCAATCCTTTGATTTCTGTTTGCCATCTGTGTTATATATGAAATTTCACGCTTAAGAAAATCAACAGCAAGAACTTCATTGCTGTAGGCTCCAGTTGGCCTGGGGCCAAAGCTTGTTAAAATTTTTAAATCTTTCCATGCTCGTTCTGCAATAAATGCATTCGGATGGTGTAAGAGATCTGAACTACTTAAGGCTTTTGGTAAGTTTTCTCTATAATTATATCTTGTTAAACATCCGACTAGGAAAACAACAGCAATTGTAATAAAGCCCCAGATTTCAGATAAATGATGTACATTTTGTTTTGCTTTATAATCTAGAAAGATAGACGTACATAATTTAATTATATTTGCATTGATAACAATTCTACGTGTATTTAAACAGTAAATACACGTAAATTAACTTACCAAAATCGAAGACATTTGATTTTCGATCTTTTCTACAGTCCTATAAGCATAATATTGTTTTAATAATTATTATAAACTACCTTAATTTGCTTACCTTGTAGGCCTTATCTAGAATGTGCATTTTTTTCAAAGCAGGGAAATCGATATCACTTGAAAAAATAGTAGGTCTAGGTGAAAATTTATTTACAGAGCACGTATAGCATTGTTGTTTAGAAAACTAGCACCGGGAGTACTTCTTTAAAATATATTCGCAGATTGGAAAACTTTTCTAGTCTTTATTTTCATTAAATTAGCCGGTGAAGCTACTTTGTTGACACCGTGACGGTGAAATATTTTCACTGTATAAAAAAAGTGTTTTGACATTTAGTCGACAAATTTGATTTCATGATTCGGGAAAGTGAATCTATTTTGATTCCATCAGTCAAATCACAAGAGTCAAATGTTGATTGAATCAGTTGATTATACTTTTTCAATTGTGTAAAAAAATTATGATTTTCTAGACTAATCTATGTAGTATACAAGAAAAATATGAAAATATTAATATGTTATATGCTAGGACTCGACCTACTTGTTAAAGATTAAAAAAGACGTTAAACGACTCTGTGATTAGTTCGTAAGTACTAAAATAGGTTAGACTAAAAGCCTTCCTAAGTTTAGTACCTTCATTCAGGGACATTTCCTGTTCCAGTCTTCCAGTCCTCAAATTTAAATTGTTTCTGGTGTATACTCAAACAGTGATTAAAACCGAAATAATAAAAATATAAACAGGTAAGAGAGAACTATTTTTACTTCGCGCAATTTAACGCTTTTTTATTGACACATATTTCGGTTTTAATATATCTCAAAGTTGTTAATAGAAGTACGTAAGTTTACCACCAATATTTTCTTTCAGTGTTAAAGTCCCTATCCACTATCAGTTTTGCGTGTCATGCAAGACGGTTATTTTCCCATCCATTATCATGCATGCAGTCAATCCTCACTTTTAAGGAAGAATCGGTAGTAATTTTTGTCATGCATGCATGATCCTCCATCCTGCAAGCCCATCCACTATCCGGCATGCATGTCAGTCAGCCGTGAATGTCATGCATGCTTGATAGTGGATAGGGGCCTTTATGTAGGTGACCAAGCGATAGCTTATAAAATACATTTTTGAAGTTACATTAGAGCACTAAACGAAGCTAGGTATTTGATGGGAAGGTTGGGGGCAGGGCAAGTGCAAGAGAACATCAAGGGCGTTCGTGGGGTATGTGCTCATGGCCGCTATTGTTGCCGTCCTCTGAACCTTTCCCAACTTTATGACATTATAGGTCGTGCTCAGCGCTGGTAACCATACTAGCGAATAGTACTTCAGAAATGGACTGTGTACATCCACAGGATGGTCCCCAAGATCTCATCTCTTGCCGAAGTTCTTTTTACAGGCGTAGAAGTTTATAAATTTCACCCCAACACTTATGCCAAGTTTTTTTCTCCCGAGGTATACGGGTGCACTGAACTTGACAATATACTCCCTATCGTCTTAACGAAATGCACCTCACCTTTGGCTAAACGTCGGCGTAAATTTTTTATCGTAGGCTACTTCTCTTATCCAAGCCCTTCGCACACTTTCAGCCCCTACCGAAAAAAGGTGACTGCAACAATCCCCCTAACTACCGTTCAATAGCAAGTATTTATTTTGTCCAAAACCACGGACATGATAATCAACGAAAAGCTTTTGAGGTACCTGAAGTCCAACCAAATCCTAAATGATAAACAGTACAGCTTTGGACCAAAGAGGTCCAGCGGGGACCTTTTAGTGTGCCTGATAGAACAGTTCAGCCATAGATAGTTTGATTGGTGATTCAGGCCTGGTAGTTCTAGATATCTCAAAGGCTTTCGATAGAGTACGGCTCTGTTAGTTAAATTCAAAGCTCTTGACTCAATTCTACAGAAATGGGTTGAGAGTTTCCTTTCTGTCTCTTCAATCGAGATAATACTGGATGGAGTAGTCTGCCGGAATCCCCCAGGGGTCAATTCTGTCACCCTCTATTTTTAATATTTATAAATAGCCTCAATCCCTTCTAACCCACTTCCCAGCTTTGCTGATGACAGTATTCTACGTTACTCTTGCGCCTTCGATAATGCCTGTCCGAAGATGGGTATGAGAAATTAGCGACATTCTGAAGTTGTATTTTTGTTTGCTTTTAAGATCCTTGAACTATTTGTGTACCATGTTCAAGTTAAGCTATATTGACCCCAAGTCTTAAAAGTAATTATGATTAAAATTTAAAAGCTCATCCTTCCTGTTAAAATCAAATTTATTTAAAAATTAAGCACAAGCATGAAAATTAGAAGTTTTTCCAGTGTGATAATGAATTTAAAAATATAACAGTGCAAAATTTTTGGTATAACTATGTATTAATAAAATCTTGCTAAGAAAAAGTTTTTATCATTAAAAATTCATGATTATTTCATGTCATAGATAAAATAGTGTATCTGTTCTATGTTTTAAGCAAAATACTTTAATTGTCAATATACTACTAAAAAGTAAAAGAAGTTAATGATGCCACAGATGGAACAGCAAATGCCCATTTTGGAAATTTATCTAATAAATTGGCAAATATTGTTGTATGTTCTTTGTAATACTCCCAATGGAAGGTTACCAACGATATGTCTACCAAGGGATAATTTTTATTTGGTACTTTTGCCTAGAAATATTATTTTATACATTTAATTATAGAAGAAACCTTATTATTACCTGAAATTCTAAAGAGATATTGAGAGGTTGAGCTTCCAAACCATTTGATATCATAACAAAATGTGCCTTCTTGTTTAGATAATTATTAGGAGGGGGTAAATTTTTCATTAGGTTCCATTTAGAAAGTTCAACACCGTCTTTTGGATGGATATGTAATGCCATTAAATAATTTCCGGTTAAAACAAAGTTAAGACGATGAATTCCATCGCTGCTATCATCGCGTCCAACATGCTTCAATGTGCCTTCCTCACGAATTAATGGTGGAGGACCTGATATCCAAAAACTCCTAAATTAAAATATATTTATTAAGAAAACTATTTGTTGACAGTAAATTTTACCCAGCATGAAATTGGCGACTACTATACATAGGTAATCCACAAAAAACTTCATCTTTACATAAATTACTTTCTTCCTGTGGTATTAGAATTTCTGAATCAAATAATTTCTGAATAACTTTTTTTGAATTTCTGTCGAAATCCTTTAACCAATATCCAGAGTCACCATATTTTATATTACCGTCTTGATCATAAAATTTTCTAATTGCATTCTAAAAATTTAATTATTAAAAATAAATGTATTTAAAACAAATCTACCATCTTACAGTTATGTAGTGTCTTTGAACCGTAGGTTCACCACTTGTTTCATCTCTATATGGAAATCCAAAATGAGATAATTCAATAAAATAGATTCTGGACAATACATAAACCAAAATTAAAGATATAAAAATATATTTTGTTCGTTTTAAAAGTATCACAAGAGGTGTTATGTAGCTAATTGCCGAAAATGTTACTATACAACAAATCACACCGATCATAACATCTGGATTTTGATCACCGCCAATACCACCAGCTAGTGGTATAAATAAACCAGTTAATAAATGATAAAAATGTGTCGCCCATAGAACAACGAAGGCTTGGCCAAAAACATATATGTAAAGCCATTTTAAAACTGAAAAAAATTATATTTGCAGTTAGTTTCTGTAGTTTTTAATACACAGAATACAGTACTTGAATTTTGATAACCTAATATGCCAGTAATAATGTTTGTTAACAATGTTATTAATAGCGGTATTATAAAAATATAGGCAATTCGGTACCCTGTTAATGTTAGACCAGCAGCTAGTATCCCCCAAAAAATATTTGTTCCATTTAAGCGCGCTTGAACGCGCAGGGCTAAACTTAGAGGGACCTTAAATATAAAAAAATAAAATATTTGTTGTTGAAGCAATTAGTTATTACCTTTTTTTTGGTGTTTAGAATTTTATGTACTAAAAGTTGACTAAATAATGTTGAGCAACAATACATAGTAACAAGTAAAATTGAATTTGTATACCTAAAAGAATAATGTGTGTGTGTTTCTATTTATTTTGTTTACAAATATAATAATATTAGCATTTATATAAATGTAGCTTTGCAAATATAAGAACCTTATAAACACAAAATATCTGTAAAACATCGTTATTTCGGGAATTAAGATATACAGCGACTTAAATCATTGCTGAAATTGCAATGCGTTTTATCGAATATTACTCTTCTAGCCCAAAAACAACAATAATCGAAATTATTGCTTAATATTTCCTTAAGTTGATGCTTCTTGTTGTAATTTGTATATAGAAAACTCCAATTTTGTTATAAAGAATTTAAGGTTATCTATAAGAAGCAATTGGGTTCTCATTGTGATATTTTGTTTGTAACGTTGAAATTATCTTTTATTGAAGCTAAGATTATAACGTAATATTTGGGGTATATAATCTAGAATGCATGAACGCAATAAAAACTAAAGAAAACATATTCACAGCGTACAATTATTCCCGGAATTTTGTAATCATGACAGACACCTCTAGCCCAAATAAAGAATAGTAAAATGAACAATAAAAGCCGCCAAAGTCGTGAAGAGCTACCGTGACTCCACCAAGTATTCAACATTTTCCAAATTTCATTTCATTTGTTTCGCTTTATTATATGTTTATTTTTTTCTAAATTAAAGGAATAGGAATAAACTTACCACGACATTGAGTTTCCCGTAAAATCTAGTTCAAATGCAATAACAAAGCAGGAAATAAACCCTCCAATTAAGGAAATGAAATTAATTAATAGTCCTAATAGCATCTCATATACGATGTGTTTACTATTTATCCCTGAAAAATATAAAATTAAACAAAAATGTTAATAATTGATTTAAATAATTACCATTTGTTGCATTTAGTAAGAAGTAATATGGAAGTGTGATAGATAAGGAAACAACAATACAATTAAGTATTGTTCCAAACATTTTTGAATATGATATAAAAAATAATCCAAGTACATCAAAATATACTTCAGTCCCTTTAGAATATTTCTATAAAATAATTATGCTTAAATAGAGAATTTCTTACTTATATACATTAGATATTAAATTACTTCTGCATCCTTAAGCTCATCTGAATTTGCAATTATTTTAGTTAATTCTAAAATATTATCTCCAGTATGTTGTATTGTCTCTTTTGGAATATAATCAATATGATCATATTTTGTGTGATATCTATATGCATTTATTACGTAAGCGAAGTCCAAACCTTCAAGAAATAATATAATTTGTAAACTTATATGTGGTTTGTTTTAAAAATTGGAAAATTTTACCTGGAATATTACCAAAATCTCGGAAGATACGATAATCAGTATCGGCTGGTATTAAGCCTGATTGAAAAACTTCTTCGGCTGCTGCTTGAGCATTTGGATGTGGTGCAGCTTTACCGTACAACTAATACGAATTATTCTTTTTATTGTTTAAATTTTGTGAATGGGTTTTAAGTTTTACCTTGACAAGCCACGGATGCTGTGGTCCTGATTGAAATAAAAGTTCTTTGCCACCAGAACCAATAGAATCCAAATTGATAAACGCTGTAAATTACATTCAGACATAGGATGGTAAAATAAGTAGCAGCAGAACATTTTATATAAAAATACTAAATAATATATCAAATGAATGCAATTTATTTGATGAAACCTTATTTTGTTTGACCTTATCGGTATAGCATTACCAGTGGCCAGGTTCTTTTTTATGTGAAAGTCTAAGCCTAGGCATCATCTTTTGTCGAAACTGGTCTTTGTGCAATGTCTAGTAGTAAGCTTGGTTCGAAAGAAGGAATAGATGACAGGAATGATTAATACGGAGGGTCCGGAGGGTGCTAAAGGACGAGGCGATGTACCTTGCGTTGAACTCCTGGATGCTGTAGGAGCTCACAACAAAGAGGAGCAATTTTGACGAAGCCCACTGTAACAAAAATCAAAACAAAAAAATTTTGTAACGGGGCTTCGATTTCGCAAAGTTAATATCCTCAATAACAGTCGGCTGAGCCAGACATGCAACTAACGGGGTCAGCGGGAGACAACCTCGTCGGAGTGCTATGCTTCATGAAATAAGTGAATCCCCCTAACCTGCAGACAAATGCTGTGACGCTTCCTGCTACCAGATAACCAAGGAGGAGTTCATCGGTGAAGACCCGATATAAGCGAAACTTTGGTACTCTGTTATTAATCGGTTAAGTTACTTTCGATGGGTTGATATAATTAATTTAGAAGCATAGGACTACACAGCCAATATTAGATTATTTACAATCATATTTAGGGTGTACTAGAATAGTAGAATATTTCGTAAAAAGCATGTGAGTATTGCAATAAAGAATAAAGGCCGAGGTACATTAATGCGAGACTGCGATGCGAGGTCTCGTGCGAGCCTCGCCCAATACTCGGTCTCGTTCATACCTCGCGCTTTAATGTACATTAATGCCAGTGAGAGTCGTTATATATACGTCAAATTCAATAAAATGTTATATATTGTTATATGTTTAAAAGTAATTTCTGCTCAATCTAGTAATTTTTCTATGTTTTCTCCATTAATTCTCTGCATGTTGTTCGTCTAAATATGAAAATAAACACATATGATCTGTCATCGCATCTCGCTGCGTCAAAATTTCAATTTTTCGAAATTCTCTCATCTCGCATTATCGCATCGCGTATTGTACATTGAGGCATTTGAAAGCCTGCTATGGAAAAGGTTTTGACAGCGCCTGCGAGACTCGTCTCGTTCTCGCACCGCAGTCTCGCATTAATGTACCTCGGCCTTAAGGCCCCAGGTCTCTAATTAGGCAACCATTTTGGATGTACCAAGGTTCGATCATCTAACTAATTGCTCCTTTAATCCCTCATGGGACATAGGGCGGAAACAGTTGCCCTCCAGCGGACTCTGTTTTGCGCGACAGCTGTCAGCTCTGACCAGGATCTCCCAGTTGTTGCGGCCTCTCCTCCACGTTGTTGTAGGTCTTCCAACTCGACGGGATCCTTGCGGATTCCAGTCAAGGGCCTGTTTGGCAAAATTATCGCTTTCGCGTCGCAAGGTGTGGCCAATCCAATTCCAATTTCGTCTATCCTTTCTTGGCCGGCACGACGCCATAGTTCTTCAATTAAAATTCTATCTTGCCAGCGGATTTTTAGGATACGACGTAGGCATCTGTTGATGAAAACTTGTAGGCGCCCCGTGATAAATTGGGTGACTTTCCATGTTTCGCAACCGTACAAAAGCACTGCCTTAACGTTGGAGTTGAACAGCCGCAATTTGGTGTTAATTGAGATCTCCATATGTGAAACAGGCATGCATATGCGCTTCTTGCTTTATTTATTCTGGAACTGACGTCTTCTTCTGTACCGCAGTTTTCGGTAATAATACTACCGAGGTAACGGAATTTATCTACCAGTTCCACGTCACGGTTATTTCGCGCTGTCCGTTCAAGGGTGTTTACATTTATCCGCATTTCTTTGTTTTTAGTCGGATTTAACCTTAAGCCTTCTGAACTACTTTCTGTTGCCAAATTGTTTAACATGTTTTTGAGGTCCTCGTGTCTGTGGGCCAGCAAACAGATATCGTCCGCGTAGTCTAGGTCCTTAAGGCGGTATAACAATCCCCATTGTATGCCACTTGTTCTAGTATCTAGAGCGCTGACGAGGATGTCGTTTATTAGTATAGGAAATAGTAATGGTGAAAGTGGCATCCTTGTCGTACTCCTGAGCTCACTTCAAAGCTGTCGGATAGTTTTCCATTATGAAGAACTCTGCATTTGGAATTGTGGTATAGAGCTTTTATCAATTCTATTATTTTATCTGGCAATCTACGTTGCCGTAGAGCTCGCCATATAAAGCAAAGATCCTATTAACCGAGTCGAACGCTTTCTCATAGTCTACGAAAGCAAGGTAAAGAGGGGATCGGAATTTAGTAGACTGCTCCACTATAATTCTCAATGTGTTAATATGGTCTATGCAGGAGCGGGCTTTTTTGAATCCAGCCTGCTGTCTTTTAAGCGTTCGATCTACTGCCTCTCTTATCCTTGATAATAATATGTGAGACAAGATTTTACCCACAGTAGATAATAGACAGATTCCTCTCCAGTTGCCACATATTGTTAGGTCCCCTTTTTTGGTATTGTGACTATGATACCTTCCGTCCAATCCTCCGGAAAGGTACAGGTATTACATGCTATTTCCAGGATTTGCTGTAGCGCATCTGCTTTGAGGCTTGAGTCGGCTTTCAAAAATTCTGGCGGGCTGCCATCTTTTCCAGCTGCTTTACCATTGCATGAATTGCTGTTACTATTTCAGTCTTGGATGGGGCACGAGTGGTGATTCTTATTCGCTGTGCATTGTTGCTGTTTTCCTGAGGTTCCTGTGCAAATGAACCATTCAGGGCGGCGAAGAAGTAATCTTTCCATCTTTGGAGTTGCTCCTCGTCGCTGCACAGCAGCCTTCCATCCGCACTCCTTACGGCATGCTTTTTAGTAGAGTGCTTTTCCGAGAGCTGTTTAGTAATTTGGTACAGCACGGATCGATCGATCATCTAATATAATACAAAGAATTCTATTGTGGAATTTTTGTATAAGAGAGGGCAGCACTATTAATTAAAGCATTTTTCTCCACTTCAACGCATGTGAAATCTGACAACACAATTTTTTCAAAAGTTATATATAATAGAAATAGTAATGGGTTCTATTCTATTACACTTCCCTGCGGCATATCTACCTCTATAAAATACGAGGTGGAGAATGAAAAGTAAATGATTAAAAATATTATGCTTTAACTAAAAGCAAAGAAATTTAATTACTTCGCCAAAAAAAATTGCAAGGGTTAACAATTACGTAGGTTATCGTAATCGGTTAAATGACGTATAATAGATTAATAAATTGATAGAATGAAAAACTTATATTGCCGATTAAAGTTCACGCTAGTATCGAACAAATTATATAACTGAAATTTTATTTATTATCAAGCTTTTTAAAGACTGAACTAATTAATTTCTTCTACTTCAGTATGAATATTTGAAATTCTTTTATTAGTATCATACAAACCTTTAATTTCTTTAGCCCATTTATGTTGTGTAATAAAGCCGTGAGAAGCCTGTAACGGGGTCTCTTCTGCTCCATTAAAGAGGAAAATAATAGAATGTTTATTCACATAGTTTTGCCTAGATAGAACCCGAAGAATTTCTAACATTACACAGCAAGCCAAACCATCATCACTGGCTCCTAGTTTTTGTATATATATTTAGTATAAAGCATTAGGCTTAAAATTAATTAATTTACCTGGACTACCGGCAACGGAATCAAAATGGCAATTAATCATAAGGGAATGATTACCAGCAATATCATGTTGGCCGTGCAACTTAACAACAACATTTTGCATATTTCTATAGACCGTAGTCATGCCTTGTGGTTTATAATCAATCCAATAAGCTCCACTAGCAACCTTATTTTAAATATATATAAGAAGACAAGATTTAGTCAATTAAAAATATGTTTTATATAACAAAAATTACTTGGACGTCTAGTTCAATTTTTTGATTTCTATTTGCCATTTGAGTAATATATGATATTTCACGTTTAAGAAAATCAACTGCAAGAACTTCATTGTTATAACTTCCAGTTAATCTTGGGCTAAACGTTGTTAAAATTTTTAAATCTCTCCATGCTCTTTCAGCTATAAACTTATTTGTATGGTGGATGATATCTGAATTGCTGAGAGCCTTTGGTAAATTATCACGAAAATTATAGCGCGTTAACAATCCTAGCAGAAGGATAACAATAATTGTTAGGAAGCCCCATTTTTCAGATATATTATGGACGTTTTGTTTTGTAAAATCTATAAATAAATTAAAATTTTATATTAAAATATCACTAAATTAAAAATTTACCTGAATCAAAACTACTTGATTTACGATCATTTTTGCAATCCTATAGTTATAAATTTAAATATAATCTTTAATTAGAAATAAACGCAAAATATTACCTTATATGCTTTATTTATTATATTCATTTTTCTAAACAGAATTCAAAGTTCAAATTACACCCGATAAGATAAACATTTAATTTTTCCAACTTAATGGAAATCGATATGTTTACAGGTCAAATAATAACTGAATATAAAGTAAAGAGTCAATCATTTCCCTGTGATGGGAAATATATATCATTCAAGTCACTATTATTTTACTTAATAATATCTAACAACCATAATAATTTTAATTATTGATAATAAAAATTAGCCGGGAATATTCATCTGTGTTGTATTATGACGGTTAACTAGTCCGTTCGTTTGACAGTTCGATTTAGACAATTGCAGTAACAATAGTTGTCGATTTAGTGTCGAGTTTTTGGTCGAGATCTTTTTTGAATGCAGTGAATTTGGTATAAAAATTTGCACTTCCGCGGTTAAGATGTTTTCGTTTTATTTAAAATGCATTTTTAGTGGGGATTTTTTAAAAAGATATTTACGTACTAGTTTTATTATTTGAACGTAGATACTTTTTATATAGGCAAAAGATTTTATAAAACATTTCGAATTACATATAACAATAAAAAACCCGAAATTGACTTTTTTATACTAAGGGCATTTTCAGTAATGCAGATTGCGTGCGCAATTGACTTCTTCAGCAATGGAAGTGTGTTGCTGAATAAGTCAATTGCGCATACAACCTGCATTACTGAAAGTGCCCTAAGATTAGGAATTTGTACTACTTACTAGCTCATCATATCGTTTAAGTAATGGTGCAATGTCTAGTAGTAATTTTATTATGAAGAATAGAAACGGATAGGATAAGAGGGCTCTGGAGAGTTCTTAATGGGATGGCAATGACTCTTCTTAATGCAACCGATGGTAGAGTAAAAACCATAAAAGAAGACAACGAGTGTTCCATTCGCTCTGGTTGTTTGAAAGCACAGCTTTTTCACTCAAACAACAAGAGCTAATGGAAAGCTCGTTGTCTTCTTTTTTGGTTTTTCCTCTAGCAAAAATTTCTGGTCTTTTATAAGTTCCATTAAAAAAAATTTTATTACATCAACAACCCCATCCTTTATCTACACGGGGGAGGTGATGACAGATTTATTAGCATTATCTGTTAGCCCAAAATTCTTCTTTGCTCGCCACTGCTATGCCAGTCCCTGCACCCAAGTATTCCACACAGTTAATGGACTGGCTCTTCCTAAGGATTCGCGAGGTATATAAGGGCCACAAGGAGCTCGATGCCAATAAATCCACTGGCCCCGACAATATACCCCTTGTGTATTAAAGAAATGCGCCTAACGTATGGCCAGACCTTTGCCTTATTATACTTCTCCGAAGTTCATCCGGACTACTAGAAACTTGGACACAACAACTCTCCAACTATCGCCCTAAAGCAATTACTTCTATTCTCTCCAAACCCATGCAGTCGATAATCAATAAAAAACTTATGAGATATCTACAAATCAACCTAATTATAAACGACAAACAATGCGGCTTTAGATAAAAAAAGTTCCACTAGGCCATTTTTTAATATGCCTTACAGAACACCTCAACCAAAGTTTGCATCGATTTTGCGAGTCTGGTCTGGTTGCTCTAGATATCTTAAAGGCTTTCGATAGAGTATGGTGCAATGTCTAGTAGTAAGCTTAGCTTAAAGGATAGAAAAATGATATGATAGATTAAGAGTAGTCTGGACGATGCATGAGAAGGAGGCAGTGAACCACGCTCTTGAACTCTTAAGCGGCCTACACGCTCTCAGTTTTAACTGTGCAGTTTAACTATGTAAAAAACTGTACAATAAACTGAACTGAAAGTGTGTCGGTTCGTCAGTTTTATTTGAGTACATAATTTTAATAATGGCAAAAATGTACGGCACTGAGAGAACTGAACGATAAACTGTCCACCATCCGCAGGGTCCATCGCCACCTGGCTCAATTCCCTCCCGAACCCTCATAACCTAAAACTATTCTATTACCCTTACTAAGCTTACTACTAGACATTACAACAGTATGTTTTGGTTGGTGCGAAAGATTGATATGCGGAATTACCTTTGACTAGAAAGTAGTCCAAATTCCAGAGGTTGGTCAACATCGACGAAGTACCATGTTGGATTGAAAGAAAGAAATATCTTATTGGCTTCTTGGTCTGCAAACGTAGGAACCTGCAGCACATTTACATTATGAATGTTTAAATCAATGTTTTCACGCTCCGATTTGGAGGACATATTATCAAATGCCAAATATAGAATTTCTGTTGGTTCTACTAATGCTATGGAGTGCGAATTAGTGTATGAAGTGAGATTTAATATCAAAAAGAGTTTTTCAATGTAGCTTTGAAATGGAAAATCTCTTAATTACGTGATAGAGATCCACAGTTTTTGGTAGTCATATTTTGAAGAGTGCTTTCTATTCGCAACATCTTAACATCTTTCTTGCATCCGTCTCTTCACATCTCAAAAACATACGCTCAAGCAATTGTTTGGAAAGCTACGAATCAAGCATACTTTATCGTCGAGTTTGATACTCGTATATGTCCAATAATTAAAGGGAATATATCAGGCAGTACTATACATCAATTCGCGAAATGCAGATTGACAAAAAATAGATTTATTAATTGTTCAAATTTTGCTTTAAAATATAATAAGAGAGAGTTCTAAACGTCAATCTGTATTTTCCACGGGTAATATTAGATCATCGTATGCTTGCAGTTTGCTTTAAAACTATACAATTTCAAAAGCAATTTTTAAACAACAATAAAATAAGTTAAGAGAAGTAATAGTTTTTTTGTTACAGTTCTCTGATCACGTAACAAATAGTTAACTGTAAAAATATGTTAAAATAACTAAAGAAAAAGGGAAGAATAACTGTAAGAAGAAGGTGAAATAAACGAAAAATAAAAGATTTATGATATCAACCTACTCTTGATTATGCAGAATACTGAGTTCAAAATAAGACCCAATAGTGGTATATCAACCATCGTGGGCCACATCCAGAATAAATCGGATGTTTTATAACGAACCACCAAGCACGTAGCCCATCGGAATTCATTGAACTTTCTTTCTCGGAAAAAGAAAAATAATTTCACTCGAATGAATTTCTTGTTGAAAACAAAATCATCGTTTTTTATTCGTAGATATTTCATATATATTTAACAAAAGTAAAGAAAATGAAAGAATGCTATTTTAGTCGTATAATATCTCAAAAATCATGATGATCATTAATTCTGTGGTAAATGCTTTTACAGGGAGCAATCAAATGTTTCTGAACTGCAGTCCATTGAAACTGAAACCGTTATACCGAATTAATACCAGGTTAAAAACATCCCAAATATCTCAATGTTGCGTGATCAAAATACTAAACGAATTCGAAATACAGCATAAAATTCGGTGGGAATGTTTTGATTTTGGTTTTAGTGGTGGCTAAGAGAATTCTAGAAGAACAAGAATTCATGACGTACCATAAAATATATAAGTAGGTCAGTGCGGTCGGTACCCAACTTTAATAATTTCAGTTCGTTTTTTTATTTAATTTTATATGATCAATTGTTATTTTTTAATACTCAGATTGTATTTTGCAAATTCTAAATCAGATCTGTCCAGACTTTTGGAAAAAAAATAATAAGTAGCTTCATTTTTTGTCATGGTTAGAAATTTTTTTAATTTAATTTGTTTTTTTTGGATATTGGAATGGAATGCTTATTAATAATTCAACACTTTCATGTGATGACTCATATGTTTTGAAAAAACTATTATATAATTTTTACTTAGCAGAAATGGGATACGTGATTTTCGACATGCTTTTATTTGGGAGTTTCTCCATCGTGGTTGCTGGAGTGTTATAAGCGTAGCTTAAATTAATTAAATTACAAGCAGATCTTCAGATGTTTAATAAGTGTAAGAAGAAGTTTTTTTTTGAAGATTCCTTTGTGTATTAAAGTAATGCTAATATTGTTTAAAGTTTTCTTTCAAAGCCAATTAATGAAAAGGTTATAAATTGAACATCCGTTTTAGTTAAATGGAACTACAGATCTTACCCTCAGAGATTGAATACTCATATTTTTTAAGAAATTTACGAACAATAGTAAAATATTCAACACAATTATCATATAACAATTATCATATCATATAACAATTATTCATAATAGTCCGGGAAAATTAGCAAAAAAAACGCACGAAAGGAGACAAAATTCCAAAATGGCTGAAAATTGGTCCACAGCTTCCTTGGGACTTTTTATGAAAACAATTTCGGAATCACATGGCCGCCGGCGATATCACTTTTTGGCAAAAAAAATCACTCAAAAACTGTTTTTTTTCGAAAATTTTTTTTTGATAAGTCAATGCGAACCGTTATTGCCTACAAAAAAGCCCTCTTGTCATTTTTTCGAAAACCTTGACCTTTCCGAATAATTCAAGGTATTTGGGCCGAAAAGTGAAAGGGTTAGGTTTTCAAAAAAATGATAAGAGGGCTTTTTTGTAGGCAATAACGGTTCGCATTGACTGATCAAAATTTTTTTTTGAAAAAACCAGTTTTTGAGTGATTTTTTTGCCAAAAAGTGATATCGCCGGCGGCCATGTTTTTTTTATTGTCAAAAATATAAAATTATAAGTATATTACGATGCGTGGCATATTTACTAAGGCTTGACGATACCGATCCTGCAAAAAAAGCGAAAAATCGAATCCATGATGGAAGGAGAAATACCGGTCGACCAAAGAAGAGACATATGGACTCTGTTGAGTTCCTTGTCAAGGCCAGTAATAGAATTTAGTATTACAGATGATGATGAGTATAATAGACCTGATATCTGACTCAAAGAATAAAAATGGTAGACATGTAATATGAAATGAGTTGTCTATACAATCTACTATTTATTTTTTAATAGACAACGAATTACAACATTTTTTGCATGGAATTCCCTCATTTTGACAACAACTAATAATTCTGCACTATATAAACTTGTCTCATAATTAAAACGGTGAATGCATTATTAACAACATAGACTAATGTTTGAAATATTGTGCTTAGTTTTAGCAAGATATCTATAATTTAATCTATATAGTATTAGTTCTTGATATCAGTACAACGTTAAATTATCAAGAGTTTTTTTAAGGACTGCAATATTAATTCATTTCACAGTATCGATCAAAATTAAACAAATAAAAAATTAGATCAATCACGAACACATTCAATTTGAATAAAATTAAAATTTTCGTAATGTAAATATTCAAAATTTATCTTTATTTGTCGATAACAAAATTTAATCAATTTCAAATCCATAAAAATTTTCCATAATTTCAAAAATTACATTTTTTATTAGAGTAATAATTTACATCGAATAAGTGCATATCAAAATATTGTTGTCTGTCATAGATAAAATATGTAAAAACAAACATTGAAGGAATGATTTAAAAATTCTTGAAGCCTTGTTGGATTTCCGGTCTTTATCAGTTGCTCTTTATGAATTAATTTGTCATAGATAAAATCTTATAAAATTTTTATTTGCATAAAAATCCTGGAATATTTGTTTGTTGTTTTAGAATAATTCGCGCTTTTATTGCAAGGGGGTAGTCCTAATAAGGCATACCGTCGGCTTAACCGGTTAATAATAGGGTACCAAAGTTCCGCTTAGATCGGGTCTTCACCTAGCGGACGGTGCACCTCCTTGTTCAATGGTAGTCTGGCACTGCCTTTGTCATAGCCTTTGTCGGCTGGTTAGCGGAATTCACTTGTTTTAGGAGGCGTAACACTCCACTAGGTTGTCTCCCCTAGGGTGAGGTTATGGCTCAGCCGACTGCTTAAAAAATGAACTCATCCAAGAGTTCAAACGCGAGGCTCACTGCCTTCTCCTCATGCATCCACCATACTACCCTTAACCTATGATATCCTTTTTCTATCTTCACATCAGCTTACTGCTAGACATTGCACCATAACTTGAATGGCGTGACGAACTAGTGGTACAAAGAGTGATTCCTGAGCTTGACCATGCCACTTAAAAAAAGCCCATATTGTGGTCCTTTTACCAAAATTCGTTTTACACATATCTTGGATAAAGAAAATGATCACGAATTTCTTTTGTAAAGTATATAATTGTCTGGGAAGAGAATTTTGTTTAGATTTAAAGATGGTAGTCAGGTAATATAAAAAAACAAATTTTGTCATTCATCCCAATGATAACTAATTTTCTCAATGATAGAAACAGTAATGGATTTTTTTATAGATGTCATCCGAAAATTGATTTTCTTATCTCATAGTAATTTTAGAATTGTAAATTGCTCTTAAAACTATGATGATAAAAATTGTCTTTCTTTTTTTTCGACTGCAGATAATTTAAATGGCATACTATATTGAATTTAGATAAGGCAGTAATTAGTAGTTATTAGTAGAGTCATAATTGTAGAAATTACTATGTGGCTTTAGTTATTTACAGAAAAACAATTGATAGTGAAACTAAAATAAAACATAATTTTGTATCATTTTAGATTTCATGATGACTCTCGTTGTAATTATTGATATTTAAAATTCGGATCTCGCAAATCGAAACAGCGCAAAATAAGACAAAAATGATTAAAATACAGAAGAATATGTCCAACTAAACTCAAAACGGCCTAAAGAATTTAAAGAAAAAAGCCGAGGATATGATAATTATACTATATTATAATATTATAAAATAACGTAAGGTTTATATGAGAAAGAAGAGATTGGGTGAGTAATGATAATTTAACGCTTAAACTTATTCAATTTGTTTATAAAAGCAAAGCTTAAATTTTCATATCCTTAGGATCTGGATCTTGGTTCAAAAATACCTTTGCACTTTGCAGTTATCAGAATGAATATAGCATACGATGGAGCATATAGTTTAGTCAGCGATAAAGAGCTTTCGTAAGTGTTCTAGAGTTCTGAAATATGTATTTTTTTTGTTTTCTTATAAAGCATGCATGTATGTATATTTAAAATTATATTTGTGAAAATTAAGGCAATAATTTGCTTTTCTTGTTATCTTGTTTTTATATATAGGGTTTCCTATAGAATGATCAAGATATCCTTAGGCGACCCTGGATATTTAAATTAAGCTTTTCGAGTTTGAGACTACCAACGTAATTTTAACTTTTTGGACTCGGCATCTCATTAAGAGAAGGAGAAGAAGATATATCACCGCAATACAACCTATAAACTCCTATACTTTCGAGTTATTTGACTGGTTTCTGTTTCTTGAGTTTCCATCTCTAGTTTTTATTATTGTGGGTTGTTAGCCCTTTTTCTAGTGAGAGGAGGGTGGGTACATCCTTTCTTACCCATAGACTGGCCGTTGCGTCTTCTCAACTGAAAAGGGTTTTACTGTGATGGTATCCGTGATATGCAGGACAACTATATTTCCCCTCCTTTTTTTAACAGGGCTTGTTACTGGTTTTGACGGAGTTATGTTCACACTTATTATAATTTTATTTCCTATAAAACAAACATTAAAAAGATTATGTGTTGTTATATCATTTTCTATTTTTAACTAATGCAGGTGCTATATGCACATACGATTAAGGTTTTTTTTTCTCCAGCATTATCCTTTACTTCACAACATTTTATTTAAAATTTCCGATTTAAACTCGATCGACTATGCATAAGTTTTTGTTGTAAAGTAAAACAACTCGATAAAAATTACAAATTACAAATCCTGAAGTAGCAGCAACTACAAAAGTCTAAATAAAAAAAATAAAAAAATAAGAAGAAAACAATTTCTTATTACTGTAAACAACCTATTCTGGCATGCAATTGAGAAGATCTTATACACAACAAAAATAAAGAAAAATAATACCAAGAATTTTCTGAGAAATAAACGCGGAAGTCTCGTACAAATCATGAATCTTTAAAATGTGTCCCGGTTTTATTCCATTCTACAAAATATCCAAGATAAACCAAGTATATATTGTATACCTAGATCAGCTATATAAAACTACATCCATCCAGTGCAAGGTATATATACGAATTCTATACTTAAGTATGATGAAAGGATTGTAAGGAAGGTGGGTCGGGGTGCCTTGATCATAACTTCGCGGCATTAAAACCTAACGATGAACAGACTTAGGTCTCAAGATTCCAGCTGGTAACTCAATTTCCTGATATAAATTTTATATAAATTTCAATGTTCGACTTGAACTTGTATCAGATTCTCTTTTCTACTATATAAGTAAAAAAAAAAATAAAAAAAAAATATCTTTCATGTTTCTACAACATGTCTTGAACCGTAAAAGAAAGTGAATTAATGAGATCGGCTGCAATTTATGCAACGCATCTGTGATTAGATAGTGCAGTTATATTTTTAGCATAAATTTTTGTGCCTTTTTTTACACTATACATGCTCGAGATGATTTTCATTTGAATTTCTATGATTTGAAGACGAAGAAAAGAAAATTTTACTACACATTTTGAATTTACGAGAAAAAAAAAAAGGAAAGACACTGCCCTGAAACATATTTTATTGTATCGCGAATAGTGTGGCTAAAGCGTAAAATATGTATAGGTACCACGAAATTTGCACTATTTTTTAATGTAGATCAAATTCTAAGACCTGGTTGCTCTCTTTGTCCCACATTTTATTCAAAGTAACGAGAACAAATAAGAAAAGCTTCCGTGTGGAATTTTAATTTATCGACGCCATTTGGTCATGTTTATCCTATAAGAAGCTTAAGTGAAGTTTTGGTAATCATCTGGGACATCAATAAAATGACCTAATTTGATTTTCACGAAACATTTATTTCTCCTATCTATGCGACATGTTTCCTCCCGAAATTTTAAAATCGCCCGGTTTTTGTTTTATGTTTTATTCTATTTTTTTTTTTTTGATTTTTTGTAAAAAGCCAGACAAAACAAGAGTGGAAAATAGATGTGACTAAAAAAACTTGTTAAAATACACTTTAAAATTCTCGATTACAAGTTTGGCGGATGGCTTTTTAAAACTTCCTTTTCCTGAGGTTTTTTTTTTGTGGAGAAATAGAATTATATTAGTGGCTTATGAGATAATCTGTATTTAAAGATTAGTTTGAACCTTGAGTGTTTTAGCAGATACTTGCGGTAAACAAAAATATTTTTGGTTTAGTTAATATTATTTACAATTAGTTGCAATAATCAATTTTATTTAAATTAGTGCTTTACTAATAAACAATAACAAGATCTTGTGCTTGGCTTATAAAGAATGCAAATGACTGTTTGTATTAAAGGACTAGAGCACAAATCGAGCTTCTTTATACGAGTATGGAGTCATGACATAGAATACAACGTCGCTTAACGAAAAAAAATAGATTAGGAGCCGATTCTTTTAAACCTATATTCTTTTTTTACTATATTCGAAATATAGGTAAACGTTTAAAGCGGACAACGGCAATTTTTAAACTATTTATTTATTCAACTATTTATGGTCTTCGATTTTTTACTTCACTAAAAATATTTGTTTTTAATTTTTAGGAAGCATCTTTTAAAACTAATAGAAGAACAACCAAGTGCTGTACAGGACTCTTTCGAGCAGATACAAACGAGCGGCACGAAAACTTAATCGAAACAATGCAAAGTACATAGTAGCCCCGTTTACTAGACAATCTAACATTGGTCCCACAATCAAGGAAGAGGAATATGAATTTGAAGTAGTTCAATACTTCAATTACCTTGGGTAAATATTAGCAGCCGAAATAGCATGGAGTCAGAAATATGTACATGTCTTTCTTTTGCCATTGCCTTTAATCATAAGAAAGAAGTCGTCTCCTTTTCGATTGTTGAGGTCAATGTAATACCGCGATAGTGCTAGATGGGAACACGATGGTTTTATCTGTACTTACTTATGGATTCTTGACTTGAGTCTATATATCGTGAGATGATTTAAGCTTAGTAAGTCGGTGGGCGCACATGGGAAAGGAACCTGCTCGAAAAGTCTTTATAACCTTGGGTTATTTGGCATGTGACAGCGAAGTGCACCAAACTAAATAGTATAGTTCAGGACGCACAGAATGTAGTGATACCAACTGGATGACATTGGCTCGAACGGATCGGAGAAGTTGCGAGAGCCCAGGACTGGGTCTCGGTTGCAGAGCCTCCGCTTAAGTAAGTAAACTTTTAAAGCTAGAATATATTTATAAGATAATAAAAGCTTAAATTATCTGATTTTACCACTAGTAACTTGTTTAAAATCTTTATTTAACTGCAGTTGTTGATGGTGGTTCTGCCACTCGTTGCCGTACATTTTCTATTGTAAATTGCACACACTGTCCATTTTCTAGATATACTGCCAAACGAACTACTGTTGGATGCCGGTCATGTTTGAATGACAAAATACGTCATACTGTTGCATTGCTACTAATATAATGTCCCATTTGATATTGATTAATTTTATCCATAGATTGTTTCCTTTGCTATTCCAAAAACGACCATATCACTACCTTTATTGACGTATTTGCAAATGGATTTAATCGATTTAACAGAATTGCAATGCTCAATATTGGTGAATATTTTCAGGACTGCCTATCAAAAAATGTTTAAACTATGTTAAACGTTCGTGACTTCAAAACAAAGATGCCCTGTGAATTTGAGTTTAATTGGTTCAGTAATTTCCAGGTCTACAAGTCTTATACAAACGATTATATACTATATTAGATAGATTAAGATTCCTGTACATCTGATGTTTATTAATCGTTTCACTTCTTTCTGATAGTTTTCAGAACAGACCAAGTGTTTATGTCGTAATTTTTCAGCGGTGCCTTTTAGCCACTCTAAATAGCAAAACTACTTAAGCTAGTTGCGTTTAACATGTTTCCCGCTTCTACCGCTGCTAACATGTCTAGTAACGCTAAGGTGGCTCCAGCATAAACTATGAGTCTTCCGGTCCCTAGTAAAAGCAAAAGAAAGACGCATATTTGAGTAATCCGAAGCGAATGAGTTAATATAAATGGATACACCACTGCAACTGCTCATGGTCATACATTTCTATTTATTTTACTTGCAACACATTCCACAGCCTGTTGGCACGTCCTGCCTATCAACTAGGCCCCATTTATTTGTTTACTTCTTGAAGCGAACGCAACCTACAACCAAGTGTGTTGTATTGAATTAAAAATATCCGTCTTTGTTTTGAATAAATAATACCAGAATCCATAAATGTGTAAATTTACGAACTTTTTTTTCTTAACAACAATCGTTACACAGGTAAACACATCTCTCACGCAATTTAGCCATAAAAAAGCAATGAATGACCTACCACAAGCCGATCGAGAACTTCATGTCCCATCTTTTAATGAGCCGAGGGAGCGCACCTCTCTCTCCTATTATGCAAACACACCGCTGCGACTGCGCTATTATATGCTGTGCTGCGTCGAGCCATATTTACCCGAAAAGCACATATGGGAGGCATGCCGCTTGGTGGCTTGTCGCACGGTGAAGCGACGAAGTTGTTAAATCACAACTGATATCACTTTTTAATCCCGAGGTCACACCTTTTTTTATGTCTTCAGTTAAAGTCAAGTTCAAGGTTTGTAAAGAAAACTGGAAAAAGTGTGTTATGCGTTGCATGCTTGGATCAGGTATACACAGGTGTGGACTCTTGCTTCATGGGCAGGTATTCTTATGTTGTTCATATATATTCTATAGGCATATAAAGATGGATTGTTTATTCAAAGAAAAACATGAGATTATGTTTCAGGTACTTTTATCGGATGTGGGAAAATAATAATGAAAACAACAACATAAAAATGTAAAGGAAACAATGTTGCTAGTTGGAGGAAGTCAACCGTTCTTAGGTTTTAGTGTTTTTTTCCTTTTATGACACTAAATAATTGACCTAATTGAGATCATGTAGGATACAGGTATATTGAGATAATATGAGAATGTAAACAATGAACATAATCCTTTAGATAAAAACTTTAAACTAAAAATTATATTTTTACTCATTCGTATCATTGCGACATTTTAGTGTGTCGAATTGAACACTTCAACCAAAGTATGCGCTGATTTGGTGAGTCTAGTTTGTCGCTCTGGATATCTACAAGGCTTTTGATGGAGTAGGGTACGCCGCTTACTAAATTCAAAGCTATTATTATTGACCCAGCTCTAAAGAACTGGATCGAGGGTTTTCTCACTGGCCGTTCACTTAAGGTAGAATTGGACGGTGTCAAATCTAAATCCCAACCCATCTTTGGCGATATTCCTCAGGGGTCAATCATGTCACTCTTTTCATAATCTTTATAAACGACTTGATATCGGTCCATGCAACCCACTTCATAGCTTCGCTGATGACAGCACTTTGTATTACGCTTACGCCTTCGATAATGTAAGACGAGCGAGTACCAGATCTTTGATCGTGGACTTGTGTCCAAATTAATCAACAGTCATTGAATTCATTCTCGATTGGGGCCATAAAAATCGAATTGAGTTGAATCACTAAGCATCCTTTATGCTTAGATGTTGAATGCTACCAAAACACAGTACTGTCGCATTTCCAATAAAACCTGCAACATCTCTTCATCGGTGACAGTCGATGGTGTAAAACTATTCCAATGAAATAAACGCCCTGCTGCCCCTGGCAATCTTATTTCCGCAACACAAGATTAGCCGCTCGCTTCAATCCATCGGTCTACAGCTCCCTTTTTCGCAGACAATACGAACAAGTAATTCGATCATAAATAGAACAATTCGACTGTGGAACAATCTTTCGTTGTAAATATTTCAGAGAGATCAAACGCAGGGTTCATCACCGTCTCCTTTAACATCCTCCCTACTACTAGACATAGCACCATGACGTGACCAACTGGGTAGTACAAAGAGTAGTTCCTGAGCTTAGAACTTGTTATAAATAATCATTTCACTAGTGTTTAAAGCTCAAAAAATCCAAAAAAATAAAACCTTTTGATATTATTTATTATTTTATTATTTTGATATTATTTATTATTGCAAGGAGTTGAAACGAACAAGCATAAGACTCTAGTGTCCGAACACACAAACGCGTCGTTTACACCAAGATGTTATGATTTAAATATCGTTTTATTGTGTAAAACCATTAAAATAGGAATATAAAAATTAGTTGTTTCTTTAAAAAATCGGAAAACTTCTTGTCAATTCAAAACTAAATTTTCCAAAAAAAAATTTAATTATGAACGATCAACGAAAAAAAATAATTAACTTCCTATGAGTATGCAATATTATTCATATAGTCTAGAATGGTCGAATTTTTGATAGATGCGGATTTTTTGTGAATGCTTTGATGAAATAATGATTTAATTGAGTAAGAAGGTTCTTATATTTCTAATTTTATCATAATAGTTTCCTTGAATTATGCCGCGTTGTCGAGAGCAATATTAATACCAGGACGTTTAGAAAGGACGTGCAAATGAGATAGAGTCTTTCATCTTTACAAAGGGGCCCTAATAAGGCATCTCGTCGGCTTACCCAATTAAAAGTAGGGTATCAAAGTTCCGTATAGGTTGTGTCTTCACCTACACCTTGTTCACCTGGTAGTCTGGTACTGCCGGCATTACAGCCTCTGTCGGCTGGTTAACGGGATTCATTTCGTTCAGGAGACATAACACTCAGACGTGGCTGTCTCCTGCTAACATCGACGGATGCATCTGAGGCTTTGCCGGCTTCTTAAAAAATGAATTCATAGAACATTCAAGCGTTCAAACACTATCCTATTTCTATGCTTCGAGCTAATACCCGGGACAGACTAGCATCATTAATGACGAATATGACGTCAGAATGACGTAGACCCATATAAAAGATATGGAAGTAAAATGGAGTCTACGTCATTCTGACGTCATATTCGTCATTAATGATGCTAGTCTGTCCCGGGTATAAGCTTGCTACTACACATTGCACCAGGACTTGAACGACATGACGGACTGGTAGTAGATATAAAGGTTGACACCTGAGCTTAGACTTTCACATAAAAAAAGCAACGTTATCGCATAATCCACTATGAAAAGAAGTAATATTTTTTTTTCTTAAACCGTAGTTTTACCATGGTCCTTCCAAATCATTACGTAAATTCAATAATTATAATTTTATTTTGAAAGCGACAAATCTTGTTTTCCGCACACCCCCGCCGAAAAAAATCCCATAACAACACAACAAACAATATCCATACTTCCTGATAACGCGAAAACAGTTCAAACACCTTAACTACCTCAAAAAAATTCCAGTGCACGTAGTGAAGTTAAAAAACGAGGACATTACAAAATTGCGAAAGGCATCAGCTTTCAAGCTTCGATTAACGTCAAGCGTGCGTTGGTCAGTAAATTCAGGAATCAATAATAATCAATGTTCATGTCATCACAATTTTTTTTTGGTTAATTCTGTTGCATGTATGATAATTGTTGTAAAAACAACGTGACTAGGTCACATGTTGCACGATTTTTAATTTTAATACTTTTGATGATGCATCAAGAGCAGCGCGCCCACAATCTACACCTTAAAAAAATCGAGGGGGTCAAGCTACTATTTTTGAATATTTCTGTATTGAATGAAAATTAGGCTTTACCATCATTTTATATTGATTTAAAATTTCATTCGGAATTCAATATCGGCACGAGACAGAGGTTTTAAGGAAAACATAAATGCAATCGATGCAATTTTCTAATAATAGCATTTCTGGATATAAATATTAAGATCGAATTGCACCTGGCAATTGAACCTAATCTGTAGGCCACTAAAAGATTGTAGATAATCTTCTTGTAGGCGATGTCGGAGAGAAAGAGCTCTATTATTTAAATGAAACGAGTGAAGCTGAAGCTTAATATTGAATTGCACATGGGAGACGGCAGGTCTTCACTCGATAGCTTTAGTGTGCAGACGACTTTCAGATAGAAGAAAATGCCCTTAGGGACAGGTAAAACTAGTTTCACGGTGTTCATCGATGATAAATAATTTATTGCTGTTATGCAATGTTAAGGCCATTAATAAATACTTCCTTATGCATTCGGTCAAGGATCGTTTTGCAGATACCCATTTTTAGAGATCAAGTGAAAAAAAAACAAAAACAAAAGAGACATCATTCATTAGATTGAACCTCGTCATATTTTTGTATAAGTGTGTATTTTTGTTTATTTGTTTGGTTTTTATGTAATATTGTTTATATTGATAAATTTCAGTTGAATTTTGGAACGTGAGATATAATGTGAAAAATGTAAAAGTAATAATTAAAAATAATAATAAAATAACATTTGCGGTGTTTTTTAAATCTGTTCTATTCTGTTCTGTCCTGGAACATTAAAAAAACGGCAAGGGAAATTTTCATTTTTATTTACATAAATTACGGCTTTGGGCATTTTAATTTCTTCTAATATTGCATAAAGATCGGTCTTATTTATATCTCCATTAATTTTTCTCGTTTTTCATTCAGTAAACAAAACATTTTACTTTATTTGTCAACTGTCAAGTTAAAAAACGTATGTGAGAAAAGGGAAATTTAAAATTTCCCTTTGTGCTGGATAGTGTTCTTGATAATTATCGGGGACAAGACTTTTGTATGGAAGCTGTTCTGTTCTGTGCTGGAACAGATTAAAAAAACACCCCTATTAAAACTAAACGTAAATACATTGATTTATAGTCGAAAAGTTACGCCGCCGTTCAGATTCGGAATCATTTTCCATAAGTTAACAATATCTGAAATTTTTTGGAAAGATGATGCATATCAGAACTATCGTTTTAGAATGAATTAGCCATTCTGTTCGAAAAATTGTTTTAGAATAGCTAAGCTGGCTCAAACGCCAAAAAACATGATTTTTTGAACAAGTCTTAAAGTACTATTTTGGTATCTTTTTCATCTTTGCTTTGAAAGCTTTAGTGAAGTAAATCAAAGATTGTGGTTTGACACTATGAGAAAAATCATGATAAGGCTCATATAATGCGATGGCTTAAGTGTATACATACTAGAAAACAATTTTGCTGTATTCTATTCCTATCGAATTTTTCTTTAAATTGATAGAACTTTCGACAAAGATAGAATGTCCGTTATTTCAGTGATGGTGAAAAAAATGGTGTGTTTTGTAAGGTTTCACAATTTTACATGCGGAGACTTGCACTTCTACAATAAAGATGCGAATTTCTTTATTCGTCGCCTTTCTCCAACTGTTATTTTATTATTATTTATTATTTTATTATTTATTATAAGAAAAAAAGGAAGTGCACAAGACTTAAGGTGAAACCCCAATGTAGGCTTGGCTTGCTTGAACTTGGTGAGCTTTTCAGGTACCACGTGCCAAAGCAAAACAAGCCCAACAAGCCAAAGCAAAACAAACCCAAATACACGCTTTGTTTTAGTTACTTTACAGTTTGCTTTTCATGAGCACAGGAAATAGAAATAGTACACGAAAGAGGTAAGAGGTATGAATTTTGCGTAATTTTTCCTTTGGAATGAACATTATTGTTTCATAAAAAGAACAAAGGATCGAATGTAAATATGTATCTATTGTTGTGTAGAGTGATAAAGAAGCACAAATGGTTTATGGCATTAACTCTTCAAACATTTACGAGAAATTAATTTTGAACTCATAAATATTTATAGTTAATGGTATTCCCAAAAAAATAATTTCTTTATGAAATAAATTTTCTCAAACCTCTACATACTTTTATTTCTCTAAGCAAAATAAATATTAAACGAACGCGAAAGCATACAAAGCGTCAAAAAATTGAACATTGGTCATTTCGAGCTTTGCTTTGGCTTTGCCGCTTTGTCATTTGGTTTTTTCCCATAACAAAGTACTGGTTTATTTGATATGCCAAAGCAAAGCAAAGCACTAAAGCAAGCCAAGCCTACATTGGGGTTTCACCTTTACATCTTTCAGAGTATAGTAAATAAAATATATAAATGAGTGCAAAATTAAAAAAATAAAAATTAATACATAATGCATAGACTAACCTAAACTTAATAAACTATAAGAGTACGAGGAAGAAGGAAAAAAGGTAAGGACAGAGAAAGGACAAAGGGCAGGAGATAGAGAGATAAGTGGACAGAGAAAAAGAAAATACCAAAGAGAAGAAGAGGGAGATAGAAAAAGAGATGCTTGCTTTCTGAAAGTGTTGGCTGTGCCTATTCTTTGAATATTGCTAGGAAGATTATTCCAAATTCTAAACGAGTGTACACAGAAGGAACGGCTACCACTAAGGGAATAGTGTACAGGAATTTAATAGAACGCATGGATTGGAGAGGAAGGAGGAAGTCTGAAAGGTAAGAAGGACTTTTCGTGTGGAGAACTTTATGCACTAGCACCAATGTTGGTCTACTACATTTCGAAAAAATGACAAGAGGGCTTTTTTGTAGGCAATAACGGTTCGTATTGACTGATCAAAAAAAATTTCGAAAAAACCAGTGCCAAAAAGTGATATCGGCCATATTTTTTTGTGGTTCCGAAATTGTTTTCTTAAAAAGTTCCAAGGAAGCTGTGTACCAATTTTCAGCCATTTTGGAATTTTGTCTTCTTTCGTGCGTTTTTTTTTGCTAATTTCCCCGGACTATCAAACATATTTAGGTGGTCGTTTAAAGGGTGTAACCACAATAGGAACAATACACCTCCAAACAATAAATAATTCAAATCCTAGTAATCTCCTCACTGGCTGAGTCTTTGGACAATAACTTAAGCCAGTGTTTCCCAAACTTTCGATGTCTGTGTACCCCTACTATAATTTTCGTAACGCTGAGTACTCCTCGATAAAAAAAAAATACATATACTTTAAAACAATCAAAATATATTTATTTTTTCTTCTAGAAATTTTTTATTGTCACCTCTTGTCAAACCCCGCATTACTTTTCGAGACTGATTTTCAAAACAAATGACGCAAAGTGAAATAGGCTAATTTGAATCTCCAAATTGAAGATATTTTTTGTCGTACCTACTTGCAAGTTTTCTTTGCTTCTTTCTTAACAGGTTGTTCAAAATTGAAGGTGTTTCGCCATCGTTAATTTCATTTTCTGCTTGTTGATTGCTACTCTAATCACTACTTTTTTCGGTTTACAAGTTCCAGATTTCAACCAGTGATCCATAATGTTGAACGTTAGGGATAAAAATTGTATTTTGTAAAATAATCATCCAGTGTTTCCATTGAAGCAAACCAAAGCGACAAAAAACTAGTCTCTTTCCGCATGATACAAAATGATTCTTGTTGCCAGAACACATCGACAGGATTCAACTTGTCGAAGTGTGTCGTCGTAATTCAACAGTCGGCTTGCGGCTTGTATCGTGCGACATGGACTGGAATAATGAGAAAACCACATCATTTATTAAAGATTGCGATAATTCATTCGAATTATGGAATAACAAAATTAATGCTTTAAAAGACATTAGAAATAAAAATGATAGCTGTTGGCGATCAAATACTACCGGAAGCGAAAAAAGGTAGAATCAAAAAAGAGTGCTTCATCTCCTAACAAAAGAGGAAAATGGTTTGCTTTTGGGCTTTTAAGTTTGTTAGTGGACGTCGATGTACCCAAATGAACGTTGTCAGCACACGTCCTTCAACTGATTTAAAATATCTCATAAATTCATTTCTCATTTCTTCAGTTTCAAGAGTTAACTTTCGCGCTCCATGTGGTAAATCTGTGCATACCTCTGGAAAAATTCGAGAAATGCTTGGCTCAAATATCCGAAACAGATACCTAAGTAATGGATAGCTATCACTTGTAGCCGATGCGGTATTACTTGGTACAGTCCGTACCATAAAAGAAGGGAAATGAGGGCGCATGTTGAGGATATAAATGTGCCGGCAATTTGCGTTTTTAAACAACAGAGAGACGTTGCTCGCTTCTTGGGAATTGAGATTGTTCATGGAAACAGCGATTTTGAAATTCCCTTCTTTTATGTTGCGGCGGACCATGCACTAAACTGAAAATGGAATCGTTTTAGGCGCATGCTACAAGCATAGACGAAAAGCCGCATGCCACATTCAGAGACAAATTCCGCATGCGACATTTCTGAATTTTGTAACACATAGTCGCACACCTAGAATTAGGATATCATGCCTCATCTCTCTCAGTGTTGCTTCAATAGCTTTAACAAGTAACGAAGCTTTTTTATTATTTTTCTATGTTTGTAATCGAAAAAAGTAAACTGCTTGTTGCACCAGGTACGCGTACCGCCACTAAACTCTTCCCGTACCTCTGGGCGAACGCGTGCCACACTTTGGGAAACACTGACTAAAGCAATCATTTACAAAGGACATTTTTTGCTTCAATTTTTCTCAGCGTAATTTATTATTTGCCACTTAAAAACTGTCTGTCTCATCTTTTTTTAAAAAAACGTTTTTATCTACTTATTACACAAATTAGATGATATCACAGGAAGATTTTTTTCTTGATTTTTTTATTTTATTTTTATTTTTTATATCTATTTCCTTTAATTAACCATTCCGAACACCTTAACTGTCAATTTAAAGTTATGCAATGATCAAACAAAATTGTGGGTTAATCCAAAATAAATTGCGGAGGAAACTAAGCCTGTAAGACGTAAAAATGTTCCTGTACAGAATTTTAATATATTTAGGCAAAATTCCCAGACACCAAAAACTTTATGGATGACCCACGTGCGACCCTGACTTTGCCATCATAAAACGCATTGCTGGGTCTTTGGGGGAAGTAACCTAAAATAAATATTTTCAACTCGTACATATAGTATGTATATGTATTTCCACAACACATTTTTCCTATTTTTTTCATTCAACCACTATTGTAGAATATTGTAAAGTAAATGAATCCCGATCGATAAGTTTCGATATGCTCAAATACAAAATACCAAAAAAAATAACAAAAAAAATAATTCAGTAACAAAAGCATAAACTGAGAATCACGTTAATAGGCCAAGTTCACCACGAAAATTTGCATGGACGTTTGAATGATTTATGTCCTTTTTACTCGTGCGCCTGCGGTATATTAACTAAAAGAATAAATTAAGACTTGAAGCATTTCTTTCCGCAGTTGATTTTAAATTGTTAGCCACCACCACACTGACTCCCAAATATCGGTGGCATATGGAAAAATTCGCGCAATACTCAAGGAGGCTGACGATTTGCCACAGTCTCAGCCTTGATTGGACAACTTGGATAATTGGCAAAAATTATTGGCCATGAACTATGAACGTGTGTTTTTGGTATATAGCATTATTTTAACTTAAATTTGAATTGAAAACCGTTTAAAAAACTTTAAAAGTTTCCTTGTCTATCTCAGAAAACATGACCAGCTTCACCTCTAACACCTGAAGGACTTTATGTAGATGTTCTGGGAGCTCGTGTGACATAATTTCTTTTGATATAGGAAACAAGCCCCGCTAACTTTTATTCCGATCAGGCTTTTGTGGATCCCAGTCAGGTGGTCGCTGCTGCGGCTACTTAACAATATTAGAAACTACGTAAGCAGTGTCACCATGAAAGGTTGCCATCGGATTAGTCATGATGGAGCGCCATGTTTTTTCCGTCGATTTAAGATCGCGGATTAAATTTTATTAAGCCCCGGTGTCGGGGTATAGAACGGCAGGTAGCCTCCAGTTCATCAATGGAAAGTGGTTGATAAAAGTCTTTTAGTGCTATGAGGCACCATGACGGGCTGTCGTAAGTCGGCAACATAATGCTTGTGAATGAGCTTTGTTTTTGTGAACATGAATAATTTTTTGGGGAACTGGAGCACGATCATAATTTATTCAAATTATGTGAAGATTATTAAAATACCGGAAGTGTTGTCGTCTGCCAGGAATTTGTAAATAAATCCTCTGTGATTGTCAGTAGGAATTTGTTTCATTTTGGAATTTGTTTTTCATAAAAATTTCCTTGGAATGTGCTTTCACTTTATTTTTAGTTTTTTTTTATTATGAAATAGTTTTATTTTTATATCGTTATTGGGTATCCGAAAAGTATGTATAGGATTTAAAATTTGCTCTTTTTGTAGCATATCTAAAATAACAGAATAAAATTTGGCACATGTCCGAGTGTGTACGAAGAAAGTTTACCAAATAAATGGAAGGACGCAATAATTATTTACTAACATAAACAAAATTGGGTCATAAAAAAAACACTGACCTCGATAATATAACCAATATATAATATATTATATAACCAATGAAGAGAAGTGCATACAGGATTTACCAAAGATCAGGGGAACGGTCGGTACAGTGGAAACCACCATTTCTATCACCTAAGTAGACTTTGAGCGAACATTTGCGACACTCTACGGCGAACTATCTGGGAAATTTTAAAACAAAAGGAATTACTAGTAACATGATGAAAAAGTAGAACTAGAAATACTTCTTATTATATATTAAATTTTTTGATCTAGAAAAATCAAACACAGAATTGCAGGTGTGTTGGTAGACCCTAAAACACTTGAAGAAAAACAATTATAAACGGAATCTAAAATCATGAACTCCGGACTGAAACTAGTAGAATAGCTTAAAACCGATTCTGAGCGAAAGGCTTTGTGAAAGCCTTTTACTTCCAAGACTATGTTATTTGGACGCACGTAAAATTCGTTGGAGAACGTTGTTCCGTAATAGAGTACTTTGAAATCATTAAAGCAAGAATTCATCACGTAATTACTAATCTAGTTGAGCCTGGTTCAGTTTGCGATCGAAAAGAAAAGCCGTGGTGATTTATACGACACCTGGCTCCACTGATAATATAGATACGTTAGAGAAAATGATAAACAAAAAGTAATGGGCATATGCAGAAGCAGTATACAACGAATTTTGATCTAGGATTTGCATATAAACTTCAATTCGATCAATAACTAAAGCAAAATGATCATTTACATCGTTACACGTTCTCAAATTGGTTGTTGGGATTGATCGACCGAGATGCCGACTTTTGTCGTAAGATCTTTCTCAGCGATGGGGCGTATTTTCATCTTGGTGCCTACGTAAAATTGTCAAATTTGATGCTCGGAAAATCTGAGAGTGATTCAAGAGCAGCCAATGCATCTTTAACCTGCCACTGCAATCCAGTTGGTGTGGATTTTGGTCTCAAGACGTAATAGGCCAGTCAAATTAGATTTTTTCGTGCCAACAGGTCAAATATGGAAAAAATAGGATAAATTCCGTAGAATTGAACTACTTTTGGCGGTCCTAGACCATTGGGAAAGTTTCCAAAATGGCGTCAAAAAAGGGCCCAAAAACAGTTTTTCGTGTTTAAAAAAACTACACTTTATACAAAAAAAAGGTTTTAATAAAGTTTGCAGAGCTTTTTCATACTAATAAAATGAGACCAGTTTGATGTCAATACATAAACAAATGAAGGAGTAATTGCAAAAAAAACACTAAAAATCAAGTTTTTTTTAAATGCTCATATCTTTTACCATAAAATCGATTTTTGTAATGAAACTCGCGGAAAGTGTAGTCCTTGGGGATTTCAATAAAAGGGGTTTTGAAAATTTGCAAAATAATAAATAGTTTTTGCAAAATACAGTTTTTTCGAAAGAAATACCCTTGTGGTCGAATTCGATTAGCTCATAACCATCAGCACCTACAGAATCGTTTTTGGGCTTAAAATGCTCTGGAAGAGTTGTGCTAATAGTTGTTTTTTGTACGCACATTGCTACTTCATTGGAAACGTGCGAAAAGATGGCCGAAAAAACGAAAAGAATAATTTTGCCCACCAAATTTGATTATTTGCCTACAAAATTGAATTAATTGCCTATCGATAGGCAAAAAAAATATTTTACGACTTCAGGCGCGTACGCAGGGGGGGGGGGGTTACTGCGGGTTAAACCCCCCCCATGATTCCAATAATAATAGGAAAAATTATAATTAATAAATATATCAACTTATTAAACAATTAAAAAAATATTCCGAATAACGATGTATAATATATGGTGGATTCTTTTCAAACGGGATAGCAAAAAAATAAATATCTCTCAAACTTTGGGAATATGTTCGTGAACTCGATGTGATATACCAAAATTTTTTTAGCGCAATTGGGTGCGCCGTTTCGGAGTTACAACTGTTATTGAAAAAAACGCGATTTTTCAAAATCACGTATTTCTCATTTATTTATAGCTCTCGACAAACTCTGAGTTTCGGGATGGCCATATAGATTTTTGTAGGAAATTTTCCGTCTTTTCAGATGAAATTACGCAAAAAACAATTGGACGTATTTTTGGCCTTTTTTGGCCAAAATTTGAAAAAAAAGGAATTTTTAAGTTTTTTTTTCATGTCACCAATCGATTTTCTGACTCAAAAACTACTACGCGCCACCAAGTTTTCAGAGTAGTTCCCTTCTTTTCGGTAAAAAAATTGTAAAAATGCCCTAAATCAAAGTCTAAAGTCTTGCGCACACCACGAGATCATGATTTTTGGAAAAAAACAAGACATTTTGTGATATTCGAAAAAAGGTCAAAAATTATTATTTATGTTTCTTCACAATTTTCAATAAAAAAATTGCGATAAACATATACCTATAGGTAATTATTTTTGTAGCGAAATAACATAAAATATAATATAAGTACATAGTCCTATACATGAGAAAAATTTTTTTTACCCAATATGTGTACAAAATATGTTTTGTGAAACCCCTGTTTCATCCTGCGTACGCTACTGCTGGTAATCACAAAGATATTAGAGATTGGAGGCTGATACAATTTCAAGTTATAACACTTTCATGTATGCTGCTGATAATCGCAGCGTAGACGCTTGAATGTACCCTTTCTCACTGGACAGTATGCTGGATGATATTACGGAACACGGCCCATATTTATATTTATAATCAAGCCAGGACGATCTGATTACACCTTGGCTAAATCGGTCAGGCCGATAACTCTTTCGTATTTTGCCTTTAAGACAATGAAGAAAATTTCGACAAGCAATCTATCTTCTGCGCTAAGTTCTTACCAGCATGCGAATCACGCGGGTAAATCCACTGTGACAGCCCTTCACAATCTGCTGCTCAGGCTGGAAAGGGCAGTACTAAACAAAGGAGTTGCGCTGCCGGCCTTCCTCGATATCGAAGAAGCCTTCGACAATTCATCTTTTGACACTATAGCTAGGGCCCTAAGTGGACGAAGTCTAAGTAAGGCCGAATTCGTATTTGCAATTGATTGACAGTTATCATTAATCAAGAATTCGAAAACTTTTTTGACGCATCCGTCAACAATTCGAATTCTTATAAGAACGAAACCAATGCAATTACAATCCATAAATCACAAGGTGGAAATTTAAAGGTGATTGTGTATGAATATAATCGATCTCACAGTCAACAATTAGTTTATGCTGCTTTATCAAGAGTAAGAAATATTGAAGGTTTGTATATTATCACTAAAAATGATAGTAATAGTCCATGATAAAATGGACTAAAAGATGCAGCATCTATAAAGAACGTACAAGATGAATTCAAGAGACTATCTTTAAACAATGTTCAAACGATTTCTTCTACAATTTTAGATTCTATTTCGAATTGACTTTTGCTAAATTGTCAAAGTATCCGTTCGCACGTACAAGATTAGGATTACGAATTTGTAAACACAGTTAATGTATATTACTTTTATCAGAAACTTAGATGAAAAATATATGTTGTTATTCGAAATTTTAACTATGTTGTTAAAGAGCGACCTGAGGTTGTAGAGGCGGAGAAGTTGTATTTTTTCGTTTGTTTTCTTTACTTATCTTAAGATAAAGAGAAAATTGCAGAAATGTCCATTTTTGATGCATTTTGAGTGTATTGCTGCACTATTTTTTTAATTTCTCCAGTTCTGTTGGTCGTAGAAAAATAAAAAAAAATGAAAACTACTCGTGAATGAATAGACTATCGAACTGATTCGGTATAAATACTTTAAAAATGAATCCTAACGTCAAAAAACCAAAATGTATGAAATTTTGTTTTATTTTACTAAAAATGCAATAAATAACAGGAAAATAGTCGGATTTTGATAACAATTGGAGAAAATATGTATTTTGATGCTATAAATACGTGGCGGAAATTTCAAAAAAAAATTTCGATTTTTACGGCAACGATTGGCACTTTTCGAAAAATATTAAAATTGCCGCCATTTTATATCAAATCATCGTAAGGTAAAATTTTTTTTTTAAATTGTAGGTTTTTTATGTACTTTCATGTGAGCATGCGCAATACTTCGTTACTTTATTTAATATGCCCATTTTAGGACTTTGAAAAAACTAAAAAATTTCAATTCTCAATTTTTTGCCTTTTGCTAACTATGAAAGGCTACTTGCCAACTATAAAACTTTGCATCGGTCGTTGGGCTGGCTTTTCTGAAAGCGTACTTTCTATCCGACAGACCAGACCCTCCACTCTTTCGATACTGGGAAGTATACTATCGACATTTTTTTTTCATAATCTATATATATAAAAATGAATGTGTGTATGTATGATCGCTATAGGCTCCTACACCGTGCAACCGATCTTAATGAAATTTTAACCATGTGCTATTTACATTCAAACTTAGAACATAGGCTATTTTATTACTTTCTAAAGCCACTCCTAGATGGCGCTGTCATGGAGAGCTTCGTTGAAAATCATCGCAGAGCTTTGAATTTTTGGAGGTCTCCTAAGATACACCTCGAAGCCCGATTTTCGAAATTCAAAATGGCCGCCGAAATATGACCGAAATTCAAAATTGCCGCAGAAATATGGTTGAATTTGCCAATTTTATTCCGATTCCAATGAAAGTGGGTATCTAGGGGTTTTTAAGGTCGCAAATAACGAATTTGTGGTCAAAACTTATAAATTCAAAATGGCCGACGAATTTGCTAATTGTGTTCCGATTCCAATGAAAATCTGTATCTGAGGTTTTTTAAGGTAGCAAATAACGACTTTATGATAAAAATTTAAATTCAAAATGGCCGCACCAATATGGCCGGCGAGTTTGCGAATTGTATTCCGATTCCAATTAAAATCGGTATATGGGAGTTTTTAAGGTAGTAAATAACGAATTTATGATCAAAACTTATTCAAAATTGTGGGGCCAATATGGCGGAAGAATTTTGCCAAATCACCTGATTACTACTATTGGCTTTTGGGAGCAGCATAGGCGCACCGGGTCCCAGCTAGTGGTTAATATTTTAATAATTTCGGCAATTATTGGACAAAAAACTTTTACTTAAAGTCTCATTTCATCTCATATTTTTTTTCTTGCGCACATACTCAAAAAATTGGTTTATAAATAGAATAACTTGACTGTGTAACAACCTTCCACAGTGAGTATTTCCAAACTTTGTCAACATTCAAAATTTCAAACACAAATTTCATCACTGTCTCTTCCAGTACCTATCTTAACCTATATATTATCAAATGAGCTAAGGTTACTCTACTATATTTTGCACATTGACGTGATTAAATACTTAACAGACTGGTAGTCTGCTTAAAGTTAAAGGAAAAATAGCCCTTTATAGACAGAATACATTAGGCATAGACTTCTACTTGTATTGAGAAGAACAAAATGATATAATGTTATATCCCAGCGGGAAATATTAGACGTGCTTCCAACCGAAGCACAAAAGAATCGCTTTTATGCCACTGCCAAAGGAATCTCTTCATAAGCACATGCTATCCCAGAGAGAGAATCAATATTTTTTAGAGTCATTTCATCAATGAACTGGGATGGACGTCAACGCAAAATAAAAGTTATAAAGACTTTTAATTATAGCAGCAGCATATCAAATCTAAAAAAAGCTTTTTCCCAACTGGCATAAGGGAACCGAGCCAATTGTGCTTCCTTCTGCATTCCTACGAATCGCTTTCGAGTCGTTTCAAATGAACTTAATTGAATCGCTTCTCCGCTAGGACATGCAATGTTAAAAAAGAAATGTAAGGCAAGGCTAAGAGAAGCACTCCTCTGCTTCAAAAGAAACGATTCAGTACCTTTTCTGAATCGCTTCATTTCCCGCTGGGATGGTTATAGATACAGCATTTTTTTGTAATTCCTGAAGACGATTATGCAAAAGGATCATCCAGATCCAGATCAACTTTAAACCTATCAACCAGCCTGCAAAATATAACAAAATTATGTAGATCGCTGATGTAGCTAATGTATCTTATAACAGGTTTAGGGAACGAGAGCACAAATTGAATACCTGTTTATATTTTCACAAATAAATCTCTGATATATAAATAATTTTAACTACTTCTTATATTCCCGTTCAACTTGATTACGTGCAACCATGAATCACGTGCATAGAAAATATTTCTGCATGTTTTATTAATACATCATCCAACAACCTACAACATTGCATTTCCTCAAAGTTACATAAACTTTATATATGTTGGCCTATTTTTGTATGCTCATGTATCACCCGGCGCCTAGTTTATCTAGGACATTCAAAAAAATAACACGAAAAGCGGTTATTTCATCACTGTATATGTATATAAGAAATCCTTGAAAGCCAGTTTTCACTGTGCACTCTATTTCTATAAATTCATATTTTTTTTATCTCTCTACAATAATATTATGTCAGTGGGATTCGAATGTCTGCAAGGAAAGTGCACCTTATGCAATCAACATGTTTGGTGGTACTATAAATGGTCATTATTATGGCTACCATTTCCTGATGATATTGAGTGTGAATTGTTGTAAGGAATTTCTTTTAATTATTAAGATAAAAGGATATTTTTTTATTGTTGTTGTTTTGGTTGTATTTTTTTTAGAAGAGGATAACAAAGTTGTCATAATTTGAAAAACAAGTTCATAGGCATAAGAATGTAACAAACAACATAGTATCATCAACGTAATCATAATAACCTCCGGGTATTCTTATAAATTATATTCAGATCGGCTGTGGCTCTATAACACAGCAGGTAGGCGATGTTGTAAATATAATATCAAGATTACCTGCACATTTGCACCATTCTCAACGGAACGAACTGAAGATCATAAATCAGTAAAAGATTCACCTTATTTTTACTTTTCATCGCATCTCACACATCACTTTGCTGAGAAACCACATCTTTACCACACTCTCTTCTTTATCTATCTAAAAATGGTAAAATTCTTAATTAAATTTCTCTAAGGCCTTTGATGATGCCTTTAGGTCTGTCTGCTCACTAATGTTACTGATCTGGCCGATCTTACCGGCTTTCCGTATATATTTAATTCAATTTGATTGGATATGGGATATGCAAAGGTGTTTGTTTGGTGCGCTTCCAGCAATGAAGATATAAAGTGTGTGATATATACGTACAGAGAGGCTTGGTAGTCCGATACACATGCGATACTATAGGCTTTCAGTCAATTGTGGATCGTGGATGGTAGAAATAGTTGTCGAAGAACCGCCGAAGAGCAAATATATGGAAATCATGATACAAGACTTGGACAATATAAAAGCGATCGTTGATAGTCAGAATCGCTCAGTTAACGTATCTTGTATCTCGAGATAAGGTAATCGGATTGGTGCATATATATTTCGTTTTTATATCTTCGGATAAATTTTCTGTTTTCATTTGGAAGTGCATTTTTATTTATATTTTTTTTGAGAAAGAAAATTTTTTTTTTGTTGTGAGAATTTTTGAGTTAGAAGAGACCAAAATAAACTAAAGAAAAAAAGTGTTTTTTTGTAATTGTTATTAGTCACAAGTGCATTGTCAAAGCTAATTTCTTTTTTTTTTAAAAAAAAGAAATAGAAAATAAAATGGGATTTACAATTGCAATATTATTAACAATCCTCATAATACTATCAGTGATTAGTTACTTAAAAGTTATATTTGAATATTTTCGTAAAGTACATATAATCACTGATGAACAAAAAGGACAATTGAAAAATGGTGAATTAATTGTTAATAACACCGAATATAGGCAGGCACCAGGACCAGTACCATGGCCAATATTGGGTAATTTAGCACTATTAGGACAATATGATGTACCATTTGAAGGATTTACTGAATTGGCTAAAAAATATGGTGATGTTTATACATTAACATTAGGCACAACAAGATGCTTAATTGTTAATAATTTAAATTTAATACGTGAAGTACTTAATCAAAATGGAAAATTTTTTGGTGGTAGACCAGATTTTATGAGATATCATAAATTATTTGGAGGTGATCGCAATAACTGTAAGTTAAATATAATGTAGTATACAAAAATATTCATATTAATTTTATTTTTTATTACTTTTTAATTAATTTAATTACAATTCATCGTGATTGAGTAATGATTTTTCGAATTACAAATTAATGAAAAAATTTTTTTAATTTAATTTTAATTTTTTAACATTAAAAATTGTTTGTTATCTCTGATTTTTTGTTTGTTTTTGTTTTTAAAATTTTTAAAAAAAAGAAGTTTGTCGTGAGAATAAGGTTGTTTAAATTTACTTGTAGTAAAAATTAGAGGTACAATACAAGTATATTTATAACCGGTATTGAAATTAGTGTTTTCATTTTATTTATTTTAATATATTTTCTTAGAAAATAGGGTTAATAATCTGTGTTGTAATCGAATGGCCCAAAAGATAATATGTGTTTTTCGTAAAGAATTTGATTTTCTTCTTAGCTTTCTCTTCTAACTCTATCAATGCAAAAGTAATCTTTAATTGAGTGATATTTGTTGAATCAAAATGAATTTTATTAAATTATAACAAATTCCTCTAATCAAATACAGCAATTCATGTATAATATATGTACTTTCGGTCACGTTGGTCAATGAACAGTTTGTAGTTTATGTCGTACCATATCGAAATTATATCAATTAAAATAATTCACCATGTAGAATTATTATTTAAACAAAAACTCATTAAAGATCGCCTTTGATTGGTCTAAAATTACAGATCAGGGTTTCGTTACTTATGCTAACTAGTATATTTAATTTTCTATAGTTGATTCAAATAATTATTTTTAGTTTTATTCACTTTACATCATTCACTCAACTTGTACCATCAAAGCAAATCCTTTTTCTTATTTTAACACTTTATGTATATATCCAGGACTTTTCTTCTTTGGATATGGCATCACTATGTAATTACTGTTGATAATGGTCAAAAGTCTTCTAAAGCATATTACCTTTAGTCCAAATGATAATTTTCTTTATTTATTACAGTGGTACTGTAGTTACTCAAACAAAAAAACATAATTGAGCCTGATCTATTCCCATAAAAAAATTATAATTAAATTTTGTTAAACAGACAATCGATTATCTAAGCTTCGAAATGAATTTCAAATTTTAGTTGTTCTTTATCTCAGTTTAAGCCTGTCAATAATGCTTACAACTACATTGAGCGAGAAGCAGACATTCCCAATCGATAACCACAAGTCAAGCATTGTAACCTTTCAAGCTTTGTGTATAATGACTTTGGTACCCAATATTTTTAACTTTTCTATACTTTCTTTTGACTATAGTTTGATATAACGCATTACACTCTAAATGGCATGGCGATTGAAAACATAAAGCAGTTTCTCTCTGAACTCTAGTTTTCGATTTAAAAAAATTATACAAATAAGTTATTGGACAGTATTTTACTAGAATGATACAATTGTTGAGATCAGACACAATTCTTGAGATCAATATGCAATTATTAACCATTTTTTGATTTTTTCATATTCAATACGTGTTCTTCTAAAATTACGAGTCCTTTTCTTAGTAAAAATGAAATTAAAACACGACGATCCTTTGTAAGAACCGTTAAGCGTCGATCGATACGTGGAAGTAATCATTGCTATACGATTTATACACACTTCCAAGAAGTATTTTATATCCATTATATATTCTGGTGGAAACAAATTATAAATTGTTTTAATATGAAATAAACCATAAGCAATATTTTTTTTTAAAGAATGTCCTTGACCTAAAAACCAAACTGCGATTTATAGAACCAAATTGAAACTTGAAACATTACTTGTAAAGTTTTTAATAAAATACTGTAAAAGAGAATCGGTGCAATGCATTTGCATTGCTTTGCTTTCTTTCAAATAGATCTCTCGATGATATTAATACACTAAAATATCATCAACTAATCTTTAGACTTCAAATCGCTTTTATAAACAACTTTCATCGACTTTAAAATGGCCTTCGACTTTACGGAGAGAATCAGTATGAAGAGCATCTTAAGGAATAGAAGAACTCCAGATAAAATAGTAAATATCACAAAAATGTGTGATGAAAGCTTCAAATTGCAGAATTTTGCCTAAGGACGGCCCCGAGTAAAAATATAGGACTGAAAACAGACCCAAAAATTACTAATTTATTCAATTTTTAAGAGCAGTCGGGAAACGAACGGAAACTAGACTGAGGTAGTGAAGAGAAGACGGAACTGAAAATGCATTTAAAATGATAGGTAATTTCGACTGAAGAGTTAGAATGGAAATCAGGCGGAATTTAGACCGAAATATTCAGATATTTGGATGAATGGAGTAACAATTATTTAAAAATTTCCAAAATTTTTCTTAATCCAAGAAATGCCGAGTCCCTTCCTAAGAATATTCCAAATCTAAAAATGATAAAAATTTCCGCCTTGCTTCGGTCTCTTTCCAGTCTTTTTTTGATACTCATGGACGGTAACTGATATCAGCTTTCAGTGTAAACTGTAAATAATAATTTCCGCCTTATTTCGGACAGAATTCCGTCTAAAATTCATTTTTCGGTCTCTTTTCAGTTTTATATTTTCAGCCGGGGCCGTATACCAAAGCCTCATATGCAGTTTTCGTCACTTTTGCTTGGAGATAAATGTAGCAAAGCGGCATGTGCTTACTATCAAAACTACTCTTTATAACTGTGATACATGTGGTATTAGAGAAAGAATTTCTAAATGATCGTAGAGGACTGCAATAGTTGCTAACAAAAACCTTAGGAGGCCAGGCCTATCATCCTTAGACAAACCCGTTTCAATCCTTCATATAAACCTTTATGGAAGATCATTATTCTCATTGAAACTGTTAGCATATTTTTTTTATCAACTTCGCACAAAATTATTTTCTATACAGGGTGTAACGCATAAGATTGTACACCGGGCGGGTATGAATAGGTTTTGGATAGACGAACAAAAAATCGTTCCGGAGGGGGTGGGGTAATCTTAACGGTTTAGCCGCTAGGGCGTTTTGAAGTTTTTTTGCTAGAGTTTTACATATCACCCTGTATTTTTGTAACCCTATGACCTATTTTCATAAATAAGGTATCAGTGTACGAAGAATACTCCCACCTATCTAAAGCTGTAAAAATGAAGGTTCTACCGTACCAGGTTCCAGAGCAATGAGTCAACAAAGTGAAAATTTTGGTTTTTTTTTACTAAAATTTCAACTAAAACCACCATTTTCTCCAAAAAATACGTGATAAACCTAAACTTTTTTTTGCAAAATTAGAAAGCTTGAACAATTCCCTATGAAAAATGTCTAGAGAATTTTTTTCCTACGACTTCTACTTTTGGAGTTAAAAGCAATTTTAATGCTAAAATTGGGTCTTTTTTAGTACTTTTTCACCTAAGCTTTGCTAAAAAGTACCAAATAAGCACCAAATAAGGTCAATTTGAACATCAAACTTGCTAATAACTTCAAAAGTAAAGGCCGTAGCATAAAAATTGTCACAACATTATTCATAGGAAATTGTTCAAGCTTTCCAATTTTGTAAAAAAAAATATCAGTTAATTACGTATTTTTTGGAGAAAATGGTGGTTTTAGTTGAAATTTTAGTAAAAAAAAACCAAAATTTTCACTTTGTTGACTCATTGCTCTGGAACCTGGTACGGTAGAACCTTCATTTTTACAGCTTTAGATAGGTGGGAGTATTCTTCGTACACTGATACCTTATTTATGAAAATAGGTCATAGGGTTACAAAAATACAGGGTGATATGTAAAACTCTAGCAAAAAAACTTCAAAACGCCCTAGCGGCTAAACCGTTAAGATTACCCCACCCCCTCCGGAACGATTTTTTGTTCGTCTATCCAAAACCTATTCATACCCGCCCGGTGTATAATCTTATGCGTTACACCCTGTATACTACACTATCAATGCTAGTCCATTGAAAATTGAATGTTTCATAAAACGGTTCTGTTAATCCTTTATAGTACAATCGTTCACTATTACTACCTTTTTTGGAATTACTTTCGCAACGGAACCTTTTTTTTTGTTTTGTTTCATTTCCGTAACAAGAAAATATTACTTTGCTACATTACCACTAAAAAACATGTGATGTAGAAAAAACTATTGAAACTGTAAGTCCAGAGAGACATTTGGGTGGGCACTTGCATATATGTTGCCCTGGTAGAAAACGTGTTAATTTGGGTGGTCACTTGCATATTATGGTAGAAAAAGTGTCAACACATAGGTTCCAAAAGTACTGAAGCGCCGCAGCAGATTAGGAGGCAACTGGAGCATCCTCTGGAGGGGGGGGGGGGGGGGGGTAAGCAGGCTACTTATCGCAGATATTAATAATAAATATACCTGGGACGTAGTTAAAAATCTTCGTTAGCAGGGGGAGGGTACATGGATAATTCTATTATTGAAGTAGAATTAATTAAAATGAAAAACAACTTGCTTATTGTCAATCAAATGACGTTGATCAAAGTAAAAAATTCCAAAACTCAACTTTCGAAATTTCTTTGCCTTTGTCGATTCGGATCAACACCTAAGTCCCCATGGATCAACAGTACGGCGAGTGCACGGAGTCTCTCATTGCCCGTTGAGTTTGATATGTAAGTTTTGATTCTCTTCAGTGTCGAAAATGACCTCTCAACACTTGCCGTGGTGACCGGAAGAGTCGTCAAAACTGTTAAAATATATTTGATTGTTGGAGATCTGCTCGGGTCACAAAAATCATAAACTTCCAAAACCTCGGTATCTTTCTCGAGTTCTGATAATTTTTCATACCACAATTTATATTCAGCTCTTACAGCGGATTGTGATACTCGATTATTGAAGTATGGAGCAAGATGATCCAAGTAATGTACTTTTTCAGTTGCGGCAAATCTAGGGAGAAGTATCGGTAAGCTTGAAAGGATTCCCGCATTATCATTAAAAAATTTGTCTGACAAATTCTGAATCAGCGTATCGACCCAAGGAATAAAAATAACACGATGAAAATTACGCTTCAACAGAGTCTGTTTGATAATTAAAACGAGCTGTTTACTTCAGTCTCGGAATTTTGAGTTCGGTATCGAATACGTCTTTCGAGAGTTTTTCAGCTGCTCTAAAAATTTCGTCGAATGATACTTCTGCATTTTTTCGTTCTTCTTGAAGCTTATCCACAATTTCGTGAACATGCTTTACTGCTGATGCCAAATTACGTGATTTTTCTTGCAGTCGAACTGACAAAGGAAGCGTGAAACTGAAAAGTCTGTCACAAACCAAGAGACTAACGATGAACTCACTTTTCTGAACTGCTGCAAGTAAGCAGACCGCTCTTTTCGAGATGATACTAGATTTCCCAGAAAAGAGCCCGCACTTTTCCTATAGAAAATGGCTTTCGGCTAATTTTCTTAAAATTTCCCCGCTCAAAAACCACCTCCAAGGGGCTAGAGGGATATAACAGATTTCTGAATGTAAAAAAATTTACCCCACCCCTCCTCTCCTACGTCCCCTCAACCCCAACTGTCAGTAAAATCAAAATTCAGAGTACTCACTTTTCAATTCATTCGTTCTTGATTTTTTGAAAAACCAACAATAATTTGTTGGCCTTGTTCGCGTTTCATTTCGACGATTCGATTCATCCGTAAACAACCCTTTTACATCCCAAACGCAAATTGGAGCCCTTTTATCGCACAGAAATTTGTATGTTTTTCTCTCTGTTGCACGATGGGCCTAATATCAAAAAATTGGGTTGGGGTTCGCGGGTTTTGGCGATTAAAATGTGAAAAAAAGATTTCCGCGTATTACGAATTTGATAATTTTGAATTTGAAGTTGTGGGCATATTGGAAATTATAAAAATTAGGGAAACGGGAAAATTACGAAAATGCAAATTTAGGAATTTGGAAAATTCTGCGAATTTTCAATTCGATATTCGAAATTCAATATTTTCCGAACTTTTTGACATTCACAATTCTAAAAATTGAAAAATTTTCAATATTGTTACTCAGAATTTCGGGAGGTATAGGGCCCCTATAGGGCTGGCTACGGCCCTGTATTCAAGGATGTTTTTTTCTACATATAGTCCATGGAAATGGTACTTTAACATTGCAAAAATGCAGGACAAGATTTTTTTCTTGGGTTGTGTAGGGGGGGTCGGTGTTAGCTTAAATTTGAGTTTTCGAGTTCCCCACCCCGCCCATTTGGCCGCCATCTTGGAAAAGGTGTGCAAATGGTTTTTCCACTATATCTCCGTAACAGTACATCTTACAGAAAATTTATAAACAGACTTTTTGTTTAGAATTAAATTATCTACAATTTATTCTTTAAGGGTTTTGTCGTAAATTGAAGAATTAAGAAGTTATAAGCCTTAGAACACAAAAATTAGTCACAATATTTTCTTTTAAAGGCTATAACTTTTTTTCCTTCAATTTTAACAAAAATAATAATAACAAGTTTTTTGTAGAGGGTTTCATAACGAATAATTTCCATTCATTCTTTTTTTAATTTTGTTCACTACGAAGGGTTCACAGCGCCCCGAAGGTATCAAAGTGACAGATTTTCTGAATAATTTTTTACGATTTTACCTCCTCCTCTCCCTAGAATTTCTCAAAAACAGGTAGCAAGTAATAATAATGTATGAATGACTTTCCGTTTGAAGAAATGCCGATGTTTGAGTACTGCAATAAAATTATTTATTACGGTTTTTTATTATTGTTATGGTATGTTTTACAAGGTACGAGATGGTTTAAACTGAAATTCTTTGAATAATAACATGTATTAGTTTCTCCAATTTTTGAAAATAATTTGTGTTAGGGCTGCAAAAAATAGTGCTTCATTCAGTTATGCTAATTATCTAGCAAAATACGGACGTATTCATTTTGTGGGAAAATTTTGAATTATTTTAGTGTAATTTCAAAATTGTTATTTCAGCTTGATCTTAGTAAAATTTTCAATTTTATAAAAGTGTACGTGTTATTCAGTTGTGCTATCTACCAAAATTGAAAATATTAATTAAATTAAAAAACCTTAATAAATAATTTTATTGCATTACTCAAACATCGGCATTTCTTAGAACGTAAAGTCATTCATTCATCACACAAATTATTTTCAAAAATTGGAGAAACTAATACATGTTATTATTCAAAGAATTTCATTTTAAACCATCTCGTACCTTGTAAAACATACCATAACAATAATAAAAAACCGTAATAAATAATTTTATTGCATTACTCAAACATCGGCATTTCTTCAAACGGAAAGTCATTAATACATTATTATTACTTGCTACCTATTTTTGAGAAATTCTAGGGAGAGGAGGAGGTAAAATCGTAAAAAAATATTCAGAAAATCTGTCACTTTGATACCTTCGGGGCGCTGTGAGCCCTTCGTAGTGAACAAAATTAAAAAAAGAATGAATGGAAATTATTCGTTATGAAACCCTCTACAAAAAACTTGTTATTATTTTTTTTGTTAAAATTGAAGGAAAAAAAGTTATAGCCTTTAAAAGAAAATATTTTGACTAATTTTTGTGTTCTAAGGCTTATAACTTCTTAATTCTTCAATTTACGACAAAACGCTTAAAGAATAATTGTAGATAATTTAATTCTAAACAAAAAGTCTGTTTATAAATTTTCTGTAAGATGTACTGTTACGGAGATATAGTGGAAAAACCATTTGCACACCTTTTCCAAGATGGCGGCCAAATGGGCGGGGTGGGGAACTCGAAAACTCAAATTTAAGCTAACACCGACCCCCCCTACACAACCCAAGAAAAAAATCTTGTCCTGCATTTTTGCAATGTTAAAGTACCATTTCCATGGACTAATATGTATAAACCAAATTGTCTTTTAGATCCTTGCTCACTTGTAGATAAAGTTACGATATGGTTGTCTTGCAGATTGCACGGTGATCGTAAAATGTTTGGAATCTGTGTGCTAATACATCAGAATTGACACGCAGTTACTAGAGCTCACTACAACAATTGGTAGCCGTACAGCTGGATTGAGTGCTTCGGCATCTCTTGCAACGATCCTCCTGTCTGTCATACCTCTGTGGTTTTTTGGGGCAATAGCTACATATATATATATATATCATTGGCATAACTTATTATTTTCCATAACTTGTTGAATATAATACCTGCCTAGTTTGCCAATCACACAGTTGAAAATAATATTGAACAGGATCGCGGATAACATGTCACTCAAACGTGTTCCATTGTTGATACTGAATTTCCTCGTTGTTTGGTCTTCAACTATAACATTGGGCTTAGTGTTATTCATTGTCCGTCCTCATGACGAGGTTGGCAAACTTCCTTTCGGGTTTGCGACAGTACTTCTATTGACACTATCAAATGCTTATTTAAAATGTATAGTGTGGATGTGTATTTCAATGTTGATAATTTTTTTCTGTATTATATTTCATTGCAAATATTTAGTCTATTATTTATCTCTTTCTTCTAAAATCAGTTATTTTTATTGATCCAAAATTTGCGTCATGTTTTTACAATTTTCCTTTTAAGTTGAATTGAGAATTTTTTTATCGACTATCTTCTCAAACATAGCAACTTAATAACTTTCGGTTTCTTCTGAGAAAAGTAATTCTAGCTACTAGGTATACAAGTCTATTAATAGAAAATAACGATAGTTTTCTAGAAGTTCTAGATATTTAATAGGTTCACCTTCCCTTTTTGTACTTCTTAAAATGTTTGGACAAGATACCCTATAATGAAATTTAATTGTATTAATGCGACACTTTTAATTGCAAAAATTAGTCTCAGTTTATATTTTTAAGGCGATCCACAAAAAAAATCCAATATAGCAAAGAACTTGACATTGAAATAACTAAAATCTTTAAAATGGGTCTAGAACCCATATGTAAATGATTCCTGAAGGTTGTACAGTTTTATTATTTCTATTTAATGAAAAACCTTTTCGAAAAAAAAAATTAAATAAATAAATAAAATTTCCATATGCCAAAAACCCAATGTTTTAAAACCTTGAAAACGACATATTCATCCGGTGGCTATATAAGTCGTCCACACGCAGCATATTACTTACTGCCCTACTTAAGTTGACATTGAACTTCAAAAAATTACGTATCCAAAAATAGTTTTTCCAAAACAAGAAACATAAATCTTATAAAAATGCTTCTCTCTTTCTTATTATAATTTTTTTTGTTGTTGTTTCGCATTTTCTTTAAATACAATTTTTTTTTCTCTTATTTGTTCCATTGCAGCACTTGCCCTTTGCGATTGGTCACAGCTGCAGCAGAAAAGAAGAAATATGGCAAGAAAACATTGTTCACCTCGAGATGCTTCATCGTTCTTCACAAAAATGAGCGAAGTCGGCTGCTTTGAAATGCAAGAATTTATGGAGAAATTACAAGAAGACGTTGTCCCTGGCAAGGAGTTTTATCTTAAGCCACTTATAATGCAGACATGCGCAAATATGTTCAGTCAATACATGTGCTCGGTAAGATTTGATTATGCTGATAAGGAATTTCAAACGATTGTACGAAATTTTGATGAAATCTTTTGGGAAATTAATCAAGGATATGCTGTTGATTTTTTACCATGGCTATTGCCATTCTATTCTGGACATATGAAGAAGCTAGTTTCATGGTCATCATATATTAGAAAATTTATTATGAATCGTATTATAAATGAACGTGAACAAAATCTTGAATTGGATGAACCGGAAAAAGATTTTACTGATGCACTATTGAAGAATTTAGCTGAAGATAAAACCGTATCAAAAGAAACTATTATTTTTATGCTAGAAGATTTTCTTGGTGGTCATTCAGCTATCGGAAATTTAGTTATACTTGCCCTTGCTTATATTGTAAGAAATCCAGATATTGGTATAAAAATTCAGAATGAAGTTGATAATATTACAGAAAATGGTAAGAGAAAAGTTACTTTATATGATACAGAAAAAATGCCATTCACTGTTGCAACAATCTATGAAGTTTTAAGATATTCATCATCACCAATTGTTCCACATGTTGCAACTGAAGATGTTACAATAGCTGGTTATGGTGTTACTAAAGGAACAGTAGTATTTATAAACAATTATGAATTAAATACAAGCGAAAAATATTGGGAAAATCCAAAATTATTTAATCCAGAAAGATTTTTAGAAAAAATTACAATATCACAAAAAATTAAGAAAACAACAACAGATCTACATACGGATTTAAACAGTAGTAATGATATTGATGTTGATATATACAATAAAACATCAGATACAGAAATACTACGGATAAAGAAAAATATTCCACATTTTTTACCATTTAGTATTGGAAAAAGAACATGCATTGGACAGAATCTAGTACGAGGTTTTGGATTCATTATGCTCGCTAATATAATGCAAACATATAATGTCACTTGTAGTGATCTTAGCTTAATAAAAACATTCCCAGCTTGTGTTGCTATTCCACCAGATACATTTCCACTTATTTTAAATCCAAGATCACGATAATTAGTTTTGTTTAATTAAGAAAATAAATAAGAAACTATTTATATAGTATTAAAACAAAAAAAAAAAACAAAAAAATTGGTCGCACATACTGAAAAGACCTTTTATTTTAAAACATTTTATTTCTAGAAATTTAAGCTTATTAGAGACTTCTTAGGCGTAATTTTAATTATTTGCTTAAAACTGCTTTATATTATTCTAAATTAAACAAGAAGCTGGTCTGTTTTTAATTTAAAGACTTATTAGTTCACAAAGAACAGAAAAACTAAATATATGCTCTTTGCTGTTGAGAATGGTGTAGTTGTGCATTGTGCTAGATTGACCAACAATTTCAGGAATTATAAAAAGGAAAGAGCGCTGAATTCACTATATCGTCTTCTCTGCATTAACATGATTGTACTAACTCATATGGTTGAACTAGGCAGGGCTGAATCTAAATAATTCGAATTGCAAATATAAAAGCGTAGAGGATGGCAAAAGGAGATGTTTTTTTAAACAAGGTATTAAAAGATTCAGCTTGGAAATGTGGTTACTACAGAATATAGTGCTGCTGTCTAACCCACATTGCAACGAAAGGGAGAAATGTGCAAATAAAAAATCGTGAACAACTAAAACGATATAATTTCCCCCGAAGTACTAAGTTCGTGATCTTACAACGTTAAATTAATTATTTTGTATCTATGCCCAATATTAGTTTTGAATTTACATATAAATAAATTTGCTAAGGAAAATATGACCAATTCATGAGGATTCGATCATATTCAAAGTTCCTCGTTTTGCCATCGGGATAAGATCCAATGTAATTAAGAGTATATACAGTTCTCTACGATATTGGCCACTATTAACTTAAACAATACTGCAGCTCAACCTGAGACTAAGGCAGAAGAACAGTTCTAACAAAGGCGATCGTGGAAATCAGACTATATAGGCTTGATGAAATCACAACAAAGAACTTAAAAACAAAACCACACACAAAAAAAAGAAATTAGCTAAAGAAGTCGTTACATTCTTGTATGTTGTACATATGTTTTTTCATATATTGAAGAAAAATAATATTATTTTGCTCCTTAAATATATATTTTTTTGTTGCATAGCTTTTTATGATCTGCGATCATATATTTTACTATAATTATTATATATTTTTTGTATGTTAGTTTATATTGATAAAAAAAGTTATCCTATATTTTCCTAATAAGTAATAATAATTGTGAAATATGTTAAGTAAAGCATTTTCATTGAAAAAAGTTGAAATGCTTTTTTTTAATTTTTTTGTAACTTTTTTTTTACTTTTCTTATTATGATGAGAACTTTTAATAAATTAAAAGAATATAGACTTTAAATAAAACAAACAAAAAACAATTTTGTTTTATATATTTATTATTATTTTTTTATCATTTTTGTATTATTGTAAAGTTTTTTTTAGATTTTATTAATAATCAAGAAACAATTTGTATTTATTTCAAAGGCGATCAAAAATGCGATTTTCATTATAGTTTTTTTTATATTAGTATAATAAATATATATTTTTTATTGCTTTTTAAAATTTCATTTTGTTTATGAGTTTAAAAATAATAAAATTAAACATATAAATGAAAAATATAAAGGGCAACACAAATGCGGAGACACGTATGGAGAGTTGTTTTTTCAGAAATAATTTTTAAATATTGTTCCATGTTTTATTAGTTTGAAAAATGTATAAACAACAAATAATATTGCTCTTATAATTTGCATTATTATTTCAATAATAAAATTGATTACTTTTCTAAATCGTTTTCGGAGTCAGCCTTATTTTATATAATATATAAAATTTCCCTTACTTCTTTTGTATTTGTGTTTTTCAGATTTATATTAGATTTTCGGTTGGTCGATGCTATGCGGACGACCTGGGGCCGTATTTGGTTTCTCGAGTTGATATCGACTTTTGTCGATAAATAAAAATGAGCATTTGGCAACACGATGTCGACAACGTTAGCCTTGTTCGTTTACTCCACACGGGATCCCGAGATTTGAGACGTTTTGACGTATTTGCATGAGAGGGAGTGAGAGAGAAATAGCAAAATTTGTGCCCGCGGGATCCCGTGTGGCGTAAACGAACAAAGCTGTTATCGTCTCTTTACGTGTCGATAAAGACGTTTGACGTTTATTAAAAAGCTCAATTTAGGCATACAATAAACTTTTAACAATTTTTATTTTAATTAAATAAACGTAGTTTGCTGCACTTGGAGCAATTTCACACAATTTGATGGTTTTGTATGGCAGCGCTTATGTGTCGATTTGGTCGAACAGCCAAATATGAAACTTAGACAAAATCGAGAAGCCTTTTTTGTCGAGTCGATCCATCGACTCGAGAAACCAAATACGGCCCCTGGTGTTTCTTGTATTCGGAAAGTTTCCCTTAAAGTTAGGGTGTGATTCAATCGCTTTGAGCCATTTGTTAACACGAAAAAGACAGCTTTTCACCAATAGAACAAAAATTATCGATTTCAGTCTACCTAGAATTAAAGGGTGAGTGTTCAGCCTTTCTCAATCAGCCAATTACTAAATAAAGCTTTGATTTGGGCTCAAAGTTGATTTGGAGGCTCAAAATCGAGGAGAAGACAAAAAAGGCCAGCCTAGTTTTCTATGGCAGTGAGCAGACTTTCGGCAGGAAATGGCGCTTGAATCGGTGGTTCGCCTACACCGTAGTAATGAGATCAGGTAATACATAGGGCTCCGCCATAGCAAAAGAAAGTATGCGAAGACGTGCAGGTACTAAAGTGGTGCTGCGTGACTAAGCATTGAAAAGTGACGCGTGCAGCATTTACGTTCAAAAACTTTTCTTTGCAGTGCACAAAATGCGCATAAGCTGCTGGTAGCAAAGCAGTTACAACAGTGCTGTCACTGCTTTTCTGCACATGATATCAAAATTTTAACATTTTTGACCCACTCCTATAAATAGTTTTATACAGTCGTCTATAGGCGCTGCATTTTTTCCTCCTTCGATAAAACTAAGGGCACTTTCAATAATGCATTACTGAAAGCGCCCTTAAATACCACCACCTGCAGAATTGGCCAGTGTCTTTCAGGCAGAACTGCTGACAATTTTCAAAGACTGCCTGGTAATAAACACGAATCCAATGTCAGGTGTCAGGGTAATCCTATTATCGGGTAGCCAAGCAATTAACAACGCCTTAGGCGAGGTTTTTATAATGACTAAGCTGGTTTAAACCTGGTAGCACGAGCTCTCTTCTTTGGTGAGGAGATCCAGGAGCACTCTTCAATGGCTTGCACCAAACTCGTACTCACCGGTGGAGAATGTACAAAAACTTGTTATGAGAAAGGGTATCACCATTCATTTTTTTCAGGAGTATTACCATTCATTTTTTTCAATAGCTCTAGATAGTGGAATTTAATATTATACTCTAATACAACAAGATCTGGGGCCGTATTTGGTTTCTCGAGTCGATGGATCGACTCGACAAAAAAAGCTTCTCTTTTTTCTCAAGTTTCATATTTGGCATTACGACCAAATCGACAGACGCCCACACATAAAACCATCAATTTGTGTGATATGACTCCAAGTGCAGCAAACCACGCATATTCAATTAAAATATAAATTGTTAAAAGTTTATTGGCATAAATTAAGCTTTTTAATAAATGTCAAAAGTCTTATCGTCTCGAGAAACCAAATACGGACCCTGGCCTAACTACAGCAAGCATATATGATGCAGATTGTGAATACCGGACACCATCCACTGCCGCCGCTATGCGAAGGAATAAGCCAGAGAGACTCCTGAACACTTTCTCCTAGTGTACTTACTCCCGCTGTACTTACGGAAACGTTTTTCTTAAGTGCGGGTAAAAATGTCCGCTTTTCTTCAAATGGACTGCCACCTTTATACCTTATACTAGAATATCAAAACTATCTTTTCAATAAAAGTTGTTCGATTGGCTGCACATTGTTTGCTGCTAATGTTTCACTCTACGCCTTCAGGCCCGGTTCGCCTGAATAATACACGAGTACACGAATAAAGTTAATACCAGTTCCGACCTGGTAATAAGTTAATCCACTCATTTCTAACCTCTGAACTATCGAATTTTCAAAATTGAACAAAATTATGAGTGAAAATTCCAAAAATAAAATACGAAATGGGCCTGATCATGGTTGACGCTTGATGTGAGAAATGGCGCGGCGACTGTAAAACGGAATCATACAGCCTCATTACGCGCATCGACAGTGTCGATAAAATCGACATGTCGATAAATTCGGGACACAAAAACATGAAGATTTCAAATAATAAACAATATTATTATCTCAAATTTTAAAATTTCCCTCAAGGGAAATTCATCGACATTGGCATCGACATCGATAGATGACGGAAATACCAAAAAATGTGGTGTCGATTTAAGTCGACAGCTGTAGCCGACATGTCGGTATGTGTAATGAGGGTGATAGTTCTCGAAAAAACTGACATTTGTCGGGAAAAACGCCTTCAGGTGTATCACAGTTGCCCTTTTTAAGAGACAAAGTTACGTTTTTCACGACTGATTTTAAATTTTTTTAATTATAAGAAATGTTCAAACATTTTCAAGCGACAACCATAAGGTTTTCATCGAAAATTGTCATGTCGCTGCATTCGCCAACTATGATACGAAAAATGACAACGACAAACGGCGCTGTCATTTTTTCGCCGCGCCAACCATGATAAGGCCCAATATCCATGATATTTATTATCCGGGTGAAACCGGGCCTTCAGGGATGAGTCGAAATTATAATTATTATCTTAGGCAGTTAGACGGCTACCAGAGCATGTTTGGGACTGGTAACGCGTCCTTGATGAGCTAGGTATTCTCAATCGAGTGACCCCTTTTTGGGTCTAAAGCCATCAGGGCTTGGAAGGTAATTAAAATGGAGATATTTTAGTCAGACAAGGCTCTGGCATTGGATTAATTCTTCCACAAGTGCCTATTGCGACATCTACCATTTTGGGTGCCCCAATAGCCGGTTCCAGACAGATGAATACAATGTCAGAGGCCTGTCTCGCCGGGGCATCCGCCTTTGAAGCCCCGATGTCCCGGACCAAACAACGGTAACTTGATCGAGAACACCAAGCTTACTTGTTCAAGGGCACAAATAATTTTGACAAGTCCTACGCAGTCTTATCGCTCTGCTTAGTTTTAATCTAGCTGGCGCTATGCCAGAGGTGTTCAATTTATAATAAAAACACAACAAAAATTATTTTTATATTTTTATATATTTAAACTCCATTAAAATTATTAATTTATAAAATATAAAAATAATAAAAAAAATAAAAATAAAAAAAATCTTTTGTTTTTATATTTTATCGAATACAGTAAAAAAATTACGACTAAATTTTTAATAATTTGTTTTTTTTTTGTTTATAAATAATTTAAGTAATTGCATTTTAAAAATATATTTGGATGAATTGATATAAAAAAAGGATCAATTAAAAAATTATTGACCGATATAATGAAAAATAAAGAAAAAAAATGCGAAACTCTATGCGAAAAGTCTTTTTTTAGGCAAGTTAATTTAAAAATCTTTGCTAAATAGATTAATTAATATAAAGATTTTTATTAATAATACGCTTTCAAATGCGACTAAATTCATCAACTTTACTCTCAAAGTGCAACTATAATAATAATAATAATTCATTCTTTTTTAAAATATATATAAATTTTTTTTTGTGGAATTCTTTCAAGATATATTTATATATAATATATTATATATGTTTTGTCACCAACTTTTCTTTATCTTTACTATTTATGAATGTGTGTTTTATGGATAAAAATTTATCTTTACACCGCATCCGTTGGGCTTTGGAATTCTGATAGTGCATGTATCGGATTTTGAACCTTCTTTTGTGAACCTTTCCGTACTTTAGCCCGTACTTCTTCTGGTTTTTCTGGCCGTACTAAGGGTTTCTTTTCCGGTGCTTTCATCTTCCAAACGACGATTGGTGACTGAAAATTAAGTTAAGTGTAAATATTTTTAGATCTTGTAAATTGATTTTGATATTATTTATTTTTAAAAGAAGTAACGACGATTAGTTTCTTTACAAACAACGTCGAAACATATAACAATGAATTATGAATTATGTTGGACTTGTGAAGGTTTTGGAATAACTTGAAAACTTAATTTGGAAATCAGTAAATACAATTTTAATAATGTTTTAGTGTTAAATGAAATGAATCCTTTTTTTCATAAGTAACAAAAACGTAGTGGTGGTGTAGATATGGTGGTCTTCCAAAGTTATTAACTAGTTGTTGGAGGTGTATGAGTGTACGAGCCAAAGTGCATAATGTAGGATTTTAACAAGGCTGATTTTGGGCGATTATTCCACAGTCGGGTTTGTTCTATTTATGAACGAATTTTTATGCCGAAATGTGTGCGAGAAAGGGTCTGCCGGCTGTGGGAGTTAACCGGCTAGGCTAGTCTGGTATTGCGGAAATAATGGGCTCGATTCCCAGATCCGGCGGATCGGAAGTGAGTGCGGATTTGACACTGCGATTCTCAAATTCGCAGTCGCGAACTAAAAACCGCGGCCGCGGATTGAATGCGGATTTAATTACCGAAAAAAATCAGAGTGAACACTCACGCGATTATGAAATACGCGATATCGGATTTGCTTAGGCAAATTTGACGTTTCCAATCCGCGGAATTGCGACCATTTAAATAGCGCAGCCTTATTAAAACGAGTAGTTTTTTTTCTTAGCCCCTTGCTACCCAAGTCATCCAATGCATGGATCAATTCGAACTGACAATTTATTGTTAGTAGATAGACCAAAGGAGGGATCGGACTGAAGTTTGCGGGCTTGAGCATCCTCCCCTGGCTTATCAACTGACAATTCCCGTAGAAAATTAGTTAATGCATTGAGCCGTGTATCAACGGCCTTAGAGACTCGGAAACCGTCAACAAATCAAGTGAATATCGTCCAAAGGTGAACCAATCCGCTGGTAACTGTATCACCAGGATCATACAGGCTGGAATAAATCTGTTCATCTCAATTTTACCAAACCTGTTAACCTTTGGCGAACAAATGGTTTAATAAAGAGTGCACGAACGCAATCAAAACTAAAGAAGCTATCTTCAGAGTGCAGAAGAGTTCCCCGAGTGAATCGGTCCGTCGAGAGTATATAAAACTAACAAATTCCCGCAAATTCACCATCAGTAAAGTCAAAATCTCAGTTGGCAACAATTTGAGAAGCAAGCTTCTTAATGCAACCGGTGGTAGCGAAAAATTCCAGTCCTTGGGTAAGTTCCATCAAGGAGAATTTCACTACATCCAAAACCCCCTCAACTCATTGACATTGAATAAAAGGTGTAACATCTCTCCTTCCATGTCAATGCATCGTGTTCAACTAATGGCCGACCTATCAACTAATGGCCTTTTCCAAAACTCCGTTCCGAAGACAGGTCTTGAAGGGGATGAAATAAATTTGGAAGAATTATAAGACGGTTGCGTTTTATTTAAAAAAATCTTACTATTTTTTATCACGCGGTTATCTTCCTCCCAGTCTCGGTTTAAATTATTGGCTAGGATATTAACGATGGATCAACTATGAGATTTAAATTGTCCACTGAAGTGGAAGGAATAGTGGCACATGTTCTGTTAGAAATTAGGCAGTACTTCGTTTTAGATGAGTTAAATTCAGTAGAATTCTTGCGGCCGCGGTTAAGATTAGTTCAATGAGTTCGCTGTTGATAAAATTTTACATAAATTCGCGATCATAAAAAGAAGGTCAGGCATCATTGTCGATCCAGTCCGTTATGTCATTGGTCACGTCATGGTGCAATATCTAGTTGGTGTTGTAGGTTTTGGAAAAGATTAACTGCGGAAAATTGTTGCACAATTGTTGCACGATTGGTTATATTTATAAGGGGATTCCCTGTCTGTAACTTGTCTTTATTTTGTTCGTTCATAAATTATATATTTTATACGAAAGACGATCAAGCTTTAGGTAAGAAAAGTTTTTATCGTGTCTATTATAGCCAGTTTTACTTGATGTTGTGAATGTTGCCTTTGGTCTGTTATATTTGCATTCTTAATAATACAATGCATTGCGGAATATGCTGAGTAAATTTTGTTCATTTAAACTGCTAACTTTTACATACTTTAGTTAACTGCTTAGACATTTGCAAATGATATAATATATTCCCAAAAATTGTATACAGTAAATGCATTACGTGGTTAATAGTGATAAGGTGAATGCGCCAAATATGTACCTTTCTTCAAATTTTAAGATGAAACAAATTGAAAACTACGTTTACCTTTTGTTAAGTATTATCCCTTATGAAGAAACTAGTATTTAATGATTTCATTATAATAATTTTTTCATTAGGTGCACTAAATAATTCTATATCCTAATGTATAATTCAAAACAATGAGTGCTCTTAAAACAAAAATAGAAAGTTAAGGTTTCTTTTTCCATTGAGAAATTGTAATAAAATTGATATACTTTAATTGGGATATTAATGACAAAAAAAAGATCTCTTTTACGGAAATTAGTAACTCAAAATAAAAATCAATGAAAATAAACAAAATCACGGTCATAGGAGTGAACATGAATAAAAGATACTGAATTGAAAGCAACAATATGGGTCACATTTAAAAATCTATGAACAAGATCTAGAATGAATAATGAATCCTGTAGCAGATTTCGCAGTTTCTTCAGAACGATGTTGTATGTAAATATTGATCATGATGATTTCTCATGCACAAAAAACATTGGCATATAGTTTTTAACACATTTTTAGCTTATACTCACAGTAGTCTAAAATATTCCAAAATATTTATGAAGCACGCGAATATGAATATAATGTATTCATTATATATACATTTTTAAAGTGAACTAAATTATTTTTATATGAATTTACATATTGAAAGATTAATACTATTAAAAAAATATTTTAACACTTACCGCAACTGTTCCCTGTCGTGTATATTTCGTCGATGCAACATAAGAATATTTAACAGTTAAAACGACTGCATTCATTAAATTTTTAGCAGCTTGAATTAATGATGTTGCACTGTCCAACTGCAATATAAACTATTAATTTTAATTATTCTATATAGAAATACGAATAATTATACCCCCGATACAATTAATTCTCCGCTAATATTTTGAACATCAGCTTTAACTTTAGATGTAATTTGAATTTGATGACAATATAGAGCAATTCTTTGTAAATATGCTAATAAATCTTTTTTCGTACTACTTTCTGGGCATTGTTCAGCAATTTCTCGTGTTAGTTTATCTAATTTAGTACCCGCTTCTGAGATTTTCTTTGCTGCATTAATAACATCCATTGTAGTTTTAAGTGGTCCACGTCCGCTAAAATAAATAAATAGGTAATATTGAGTTAAATAAAATTATAATTTAGATAAAATGAATTGATCGACTACCGAGTAAAATCAGTCATTTCCATCATAATCATGCACATATGTTTGGCAAGGAATATTATATCATTTCCAGTATCATCCCATTTGGCAACTTCGGAATCAAATGTAAGTTTTTCACGTCGGAATAATTCAACTTGTTGGGCAATTTTTTGCTTATCCTCTTCTGGCATCTTACGCATAGCTTCCTACAATAATTTTATTGAATTATTATAACTGTTAAAAAATTTCATATTATAAAAAACAAACCCTTGCTGTGGTAATACCACTAATTTCAGGATATTCATCAACAGTTTGATCACCAGTATGAGCGCTTGCTGTAATTAAATATAAATTCTTTTATGTTGTCTTGTATTATTTTAAAGATTCATGCATTGGCAGATATACGTAAATCGTATTCGGAAAGAAACAAATTTAATTATAGTGACAACATAATGAAAAATGTGTAAATTAGTAAATGAACAATAAAAAGTTCTGTGCAAACAAAATTGTGTACAAAAAGAAATTTATTCAAGCACACTAAGAGAGTACGATCAAATACGATTTATGTAACAAACAATAATAACAAAAGAAAAACATAAATGATCAAACAATAATGACATAAAAATAAGCATACATCTACTTCGAGTTTCCAATGTCATATCCTCCACAGGTTCAAATTCTGTATCAGTGTCTAAATCTTCTGGGCTCTGTAAAATGAAATAAAGAAATATGTGTGGACAAACAAAACATAAATTTCTCCAAAACAATCACTCTCAATGATATTATAGACAATAATAAATAACAAAAAGTGTAAATGAAGAAAAAAACAAGCGCAAGCAAAGCATGAATTAACATGAAGATTGTAATTTTTATTGACGATGCTTACACTTGCTTCTAGTTTCCGTTGTATAATGTTCATCGAACTCAATATCTTCAGGATCTAGTTCTTCTTCATCCTTTTTTTAAAAATATTATTTATATATGTTTATAAAAAATGTTTTGAAATATTTTTATAGAATCATAAATATAAGTTTTATTTACCCTGTCCATTAACACAGCCCGGCGAATTTCACGTACACCATCATAAACTAATCTGGAAGCATCAATAAAATCATTTTCATCAACATCTTTTGATGAATTAGAAGATAGCGCATTAACAGCAACATCAACACGTTGCGCAAACTGAGACATAACTATAAAAAAATGCCAGATGATTTAGCAAATAAATTAGAAAATTATAAAAAATATGACCAACCTTGATCTCTCAAAACTTTAACCGCTTCTAATACCCGTTTAGTATAAGTACACGGCTCATAATTATCCATTTCAGCTTCAACAACATTACATACCCTAGCCGATCGACCCTGTATAGCACCGGCAGTATTTCGTAAATCTTGAGCATCGCCTTCTTGTAGAGCTAAAACGCATTTATTAACATCCTCTAAAATGTGATTTTCAGAAACTGCTAAGAAATCATCAATTGTTGTTATATCATCAACAGCCTCGGTTAATATGCGAACTTGATTCTCCCATGCTAATCGATACGCTTCCATATTTTCTTGAGCAACTTTTGAATTTGGCCTTGCTACCAGTATATGTGCTGCATTAATAACTTGTGGGCATAATGTCTCAATTTGTGCAGCAGCATATCGTACCATCTTAACACCATCCTCATTGTTTGACATACTACAGACCAAATTTGCAACTTCAACTAATTTCTCAGCGTGTTTAGTGAATATGTCAGCTTTTTCTCTGACTTTCTTTTCATTTCCACTTTTAGCTGCTTCAATAAGATCAATTAATGGGGTAGTAGTTTCTAAGAATGAATCAGAAACATGATCAACAACAGCTTTTCGTAGTTGACGACGTAAATCACGAGTTTTTCTGCACATTTGATCGATAGCTCTTTCTAGGCCAGGCGATTGTTCCTTTTGACCCATCTGAAATTAAATATCATAATTTTTTAGAACATAATTAAAGAAGAAAGCAACTTTCGTTGGAGCATTACTATTGTTAGTGCTGCAAACTCTAGCCTAGGTAGCGATTATACACTATTTTACCATTACTGAAAGGGGATACTTCCCTGTTATTTTGTGTGGAATAATTTCAAAGAATAAACGCAATTATGTTCAAATATTGGAAAACTGTTGTATATTAATATAATGATCGATTCGTTGCGTGTTTACGTAAAATATGTGCCATCCTGTTTGATTTTTACAGTACAATTTGTGAAGTTATAAATCTCAACTGGTTTCTCCAGCATTGTTTTAAATGTTTTCTCATTCAATTCAGCTTATTCAAACTAATATGAAGGAATATTGTGATCCACCGAAAGACACCATCTAATATTTTATACATTCAGCAAATACCGATGATCTTCAGGAAAAAAAATCCAATTGATGAATATTTTAAATAAATTTAGAATCGCAGCTCTGTATGAAAAATGTAGATTGCATTGGTATGAAATAGAGGAAAAATTATGCGTTGGAGAAGAAACACCTTGCTGTAAGAAAGATTTTGTTTTGTCAAATAATTCTTTTAGCAGCCAAATGCAATAAGTGTCCGTTATACAAATCGGAAGAATTTATGCTTTAAATAGAAGGTTTTTCAAATTAAGACCTTATGTATAAGGTGCTAAAATTTACAATGAATAAATATATATGTGCAAATTCGATCAAAAGAATAATAAAAAATGTACGAAAACCTTATATAAGAAAAACTGAAAAACTTCGATTGGAATGCGTTAATAATATCAAAAAAGATTACATAAGTGTTATAATATTCAAAATGTGCCATAAGTTCAATGACTGTATTTTAAGAGTGGCGCAAATTAATCGTGTGAATTAATGCACATCCAATTATTAATTCTCCGAGAACACCATTTGCCATTTTTAAAAAAAATCACTCTTAGATAAGGTTTAGTTCTTTTTGTTACTTCAAAGAATCAAGAAACAAATAACATTGCTCCTTAACATAACATGTTTTCTTTGAAGAAGTCTCTTCTCCAACAGACCAAATCTATTAATATAAAAGAATGCGGTAACGTGTAACCCATCCATCTTCCATTATTCAATTTCAAAACAGAGAGAGACTAAACAATTGTGAACTTTAATTATAAAAATGGGTACTTTTAAATTCCTCACGAAAATGATTACAAATACTTTGGGGAAATAACTACTGCTGCTTTAATTATACATTATAAAATCTAGCTAAGAAAGCATAATATGAATATTTCTTACTGTATAACAATTATGTTTTGAGGGATAAAACTACAAAAAAATCAAAATTTATCTTTTCTGTTTTGTTGTGATTAATAAAAGAAACAAAAATGCAAAAAAATTATGTGATTCGCACTTATTAAATAATTTTCACTCATGTTATTAAAAAAACTTCTTTTTATATCAACTCAAAAACCATTGCGGGAATTAAGATAGTGCTGCACATTGCCATAATTACCATTTTTCTTGACCTTGCCGCAATTAGCTATGAATTATTAAAATTATAACACAGTTTAAATTATAATGAAACTAATAAAATTAAACAAAATATATAGTTTAACTCATCGAAAATATAATATACTTACATTTGCCATATACTCGGAAAGTAGATCTTGCAGAGCCTGACGTACAGCATTACATTCAGCGATAATTCTTTCTCGGCGCTCCTCGCGAGTACAGTCAGCATCAGCCATTAGCGCAGCTGCACTGACAATACTTTCTAGTCTTTCTTCAAGCAGCTGCCGAGATCGTTTTTCACTGTATGTAAGTGGATCCATTATAATTCCTTCCTGTAATATGGGGTTTTGCTTAGTAAATTAATGGCTGATTAAAAGAAAATTTGAAATAATTTACATCGAAATCATCCAAAGCCGCTGCAAGCTCTCCAGCACCACTGTAGATATCGGTTGGTTGAGAGGATTTACCTTGAGCAACATCGCTTATGGTATTAACAGCTTCACATACTTGTTTTAACACATAATCCCGATTTACTTTTGCCAAATCTAATTCTGGATGGCGAACATACACTTTTGAAGCAGTTAGCAGCATTGTTGAGTGTTTTTTCAACACTGCCCGAGCTGCTGCTAAATCATCACGAAGTTGTGGATCTTTAAGTTCTTGTTGCCGTTTGGCTGCTTGCTTAAAAAGTTCATTTGCATTTCGACCAAATTGCTACAATTATAATAATTTTATTTAAAAAATGCGCGAAATAAATAAAAAGCAAATCACATACTCTCATTTTGCTTAACAGTTCGTCTTGACTTGAAGCATTTTTGAGCTTATTGAGATCATCTTCAACAACGTGTAATGATTTAAGTAAAAGATGTACGTCGACCATATCAGCCAAAATAAGAAGTCTTGTGACGGCTGAAAGAAGATTTCTAGCTGCTCGCACCATATTTCCTCGCTTTAATGAACTGCAAGGATCTTCTGAAAATTCCCGTGCAGCTATGCTCATTGCATCTCCGGTTTTTCTTACTTCATCAACAGCTGTCAGCATTTCTTGAGTAATGTCTGGATTTTCATAGGCGATTTGTTCACCTTTTTCAATGAAATTCTCTGTTGCCTTTTCAACTGCTGCAACTAGAGCACTTGCACGTTTAGATTTTCCTGTGAAGATATAAATTATTGTTATTTAAAATTAAGCAAAACTTTAAATAAAAGATTAACCAATGAAATATAATAGATTTTGAAGACACCTTCGAACATTGCTTGAAAAAGAAAACATCATTTTATTTTATTTGAAAACACCAAGCTTAGAAGTCACCCTTTGTAGTACCAGTCCGTCATGTCGTTAAGGTCATGGTGCAATGTCTAGTAATAAGCTTGGTTTGAAGAATAGAGGAGATTAAATAAGGTTAGAGGGGGTCTGGAAGGCGCTCGGGAAAATGTCGATGAACCTTACCTTTGAACTCATGTTGTACAAGTTCGGAAATACTGACTGCGGGAGATTATTCCACAGTCGAGTTGTTCTATTCATAAACGAACTTCTAGACCGTATTGGCACGAAAGGGGCGCTGCAGGGTATGGGGGTGGGCCGAGTGGGCTAGTCTTGAGTTGCGCGAAAAATATTGCCGCGGAGACAGGAGGTTCTGAATTTCAGTGGAACAGTTGCTATGGTAATAGCGATAAAATACAGAGAGGACTGCTATGTTCCTATGGTGACTTAAAGAATCTATGGAGGAGCAGAGGGTGCTATCGCCAATGAGTTTGATGGCGCGAGTTTGCACCTTATCTAACAAAGCCAATGGTTTTTGGGGCGCCTGCTCAGATATTCCAGTGGTATTCAAGGCGGACCAAATGTCTGAGGTTAAGGCTTTTGATGTAGCCTAAAGTTGATTTAGTATTCATATCCTCAATCTCCCTGGGAACAGGAAGCCGCAATGGAGCGTCAATTTCGTCCTCGCTGTACCTTCGCAGTGGCACAGAAAATGCTCCGTTGTTTCCGCTGCTGCTTCACAGAATCGACAACCACAATTATCTACCTGCCCTATCTTCTTAGGCGCCCATTAGAAGATAGGTTTTGCTGTCTGTTTTGCCACAGTCACTACTATGACTGAAGGAAAACCTACCGTCTAAAGTGATGAAGGCGCAGAAAGATGGCAAAAGAATGCCAATTGTCCGTGCAACAAAAAAGGTGAATTGATGAACTGACTAATCACGTTGTTGAAAATAGTTTACAAAGTACTTTCGCATATCTTCTTAAGTAGACTGAGATATGGAATCTATTTTAGTAAACAGAATTTAGAAAGAACAGATCGACAATAGACCAGATTTTCATAATGACTAAAGATTTCTTGCAACTCCTCTCGCAAATTTTCTCTCCACCGGTACCGATTCTGAACCAATGTCAGCGTCTTGATCTATATCATCCTACCAGCGGAGTTTGGGTCCCCCCTGCTGTCGCACCTCATAGATCTTACCGCAGAGAACTTTCGTCTTCGCTTATACGAGCTAGATTTCCTGCCCACCGGAGCCTACCGAGCTTTATTTTATTCACAACATGTATGTCGCGATAGCTCTCGTAGATCTCGTAGTTGTAGTCTCCGGAAGCGTCCTTCCTCACATAAGGGGCCAACAATTCTCCGAAGGACTTTTCTCTCGAATACTGTTAAGAGGTTAGTGCTTTCTGCTATACACCAACGTCTTGGATGGATATATGAGAACCGGTAAGACCACCATGTGGAAAGCTCAGCTAAGTTCAATCTAAGGAAAGCGACATGAAAACAAAGTATACATGCTCATATCACAAGAGCAATGATTAGGACGAAGCATCAGCCTTGAAGATCACAGAATGCAAATTGTAGTCAACTTTTTATATTTAGGCAAAATGATTACCGCAGAAAATAAGATAAATGACGAGATTCATCAAGAACCAAGAAATCTTAAGACTGGAAAGAGAAGCGTAGGACGGCCAAGAATTAGGTAAATTGATGATGTGCTAGACGAGATACGAAGAAAACTTCGTATAACAAACTGGAGAACTAGCAAAACGCAGTCGAGACGACTGGAATAGGAGACTTCAAGAGGCCGAAAAATCTAGGAGGAATTATATAAAAGTACCTTGTGTCTCATCCAGACCTTTAAAAACAGAGATTTGAGTGGAGTCTTGATTTTATAAAATCTAATATTAAAACAAATCACAAAAAGAACCAATAGCAATTATGAAAATTAAGCATGATAAAAGCGACAAAAATGTCATTCTGTTCATTGCGATTTTGGAGTCCAAATACTTGTTCTGCATCATTGGATTTTATGTTTAAAAATGCTTCAACAACAAACAAGAAGAATATGATCCATAAAACTCTTGAAAGCCACTTTATGCACTTACAAAGAAATATCGCAGCGTTCCTGTAGAAGCTGCAGAAGTTTTCACACCATTATACATTCCAAATAAAAATTAACTTCCAGCAAAGAATGCTCACGAAAGCAGCAATTGAAATCCGATCTAATTACTAGCAAAAAACTGCAGAAGCAAAACAAAATTGCTAATTGATTACTTGTTGCCCTGATTGGACATTGGGCAATCACACAGCTATCGACTACTTCACTACTTTATGACTAATCAATGGGGAGCTCAACTGAAAAGAAGGAAGAGACCACCATAAAACTTGCAATTTTCCACCTTACCCTTTTTCTTCTTGCTTGGCCCTTTTGTGTTAACTAATGTAGTTACTTGCAAAACTAGTGGCTCCAGGGTCTTTTCAACCGACATTGTTCGTATTTCAAGATTTTTCGGATCCCATTTTAGGGCTATTTGACCGAAATCTCCTATGGTTCCCATTTTTTCTTCTTTCAAGTGTCAACGCCTTTCGTTACAAATTAAATCAATCACTTTTTCTTGTATTTTATATATTACTCAGTGTAATGTAATCAATTTATTTTAATTGAACTGTTAACAAAACAAACTTCACTTTTGATTAATAAATTCACATAAAGTTTTTTAAGATATTAAAATATTCAAGAAAATTTTTCAGACGAATCCCACTGCCGTTGCAAAATCACAAACAAAATATGGCCGACTGAGAGAATATTCGACGATTTTCTCATCTTTTGAAAGATTATGGTGCTGCCATGTTATATTTAGACCAGTACTGTACTTCGTGTTGAGCGGGTAGATGGAGCTTTGTTTGGCAATGTGGGAAAAGTTAGTGAAAAGGTCAGTGAGCGGAAAGAAACGTTGAGTGAAAGTTTAATATAAAAAATTGGTAAGGAAATATTTAATTTTAATAGGTATCGTATATCCTTTACAAAAATATTTCAATTTCTACATATATTAAAGGTTTTGTAGATTATATGATTTCTATTATGCTATACAAATTGTCTACATACATACATATACTGGAGAAAAATAATTCTACTTTTAATAACAAATGGATCATCCATCCATCAATGGTGCTATAGTTCAAATCGAGCCTCATATCTCCAAGTCTGACAATCTCTTACAGCATGTCTCCAGTTCCGAATGTTGAGCATTGCCCCAGAGTTCTGGGTCGTCAAAAATTTCGTATAACTCACTGTTGTATCTTCTTCGCCATATTCCATCTTTTCTTGTTTCTATTATGCCCCTGAGAACTTTTCTCTGCAACCTTTTGACTGGGTTTCTCTACGTCCTGAGTTAGAGTCTAGGTCTCGATACCGCTGGACTGCTGTTTTCCTTATCACACATTCTAGGGCGAGGCTAGGAAGCATTGGGACCAGTACTTACCTTGTCGTACTTCGAGCTCTCCTGCCACTACACTTTGGATATTCACCTTCGCTAGTGCGTTATTCGTTGTGCATTTGATCAGTCGTACCACCTTTGAGGGGACTACTAATTCCTATACGAAATTGTATATCCTTTCTCTTTTTATCGAGTCATATGCCTGTTGAAGTCGACAAATATTTGGTATACATTTACATTCCTTTTCCAGGTTTTCTCCAGGATTTGCTTTAAGCTAGTTCGATACTGACCTGTTTGTCCTAAAACCAGCTTGATATTCTCCTATAAGGCTTTCCGCTGTAGGTTCTAATTTTTGTTTCATAAGAGTTGTGAAGGTTTGGTAACTGGTGCTGAGGAGTGAGATGCCTCTGTAGTTTTTACAAGTTAATTTATCTCCTTTTTTGCATATTGAATAAATAATCGCTTTCTTTCAGTCATCTAGTATAGCTTCTTCCTCCCAGATGTAGCATATGATTTCGTGTAAGGATTTCAACAGATGGTGTCCTCCTTCCTTTAGCAACTCAGCGCTACTACTCAGCTACTTAACAATTCAGCGCTCTACTACTCCTTCTCTCAAGTTTTGTTTAACACGATTCTGGAAATCATCTCTTCGTTCTTTAAGTTTTAGCTTATTTATGTCGTATTTTGGTTGTGTGGTCCGCTCCTTGCTTTGTTCTTACATCCAGTATACTCATGGTCCCGTCTTCTCCCAATTAGGACCTGATAAATTTAATTATTTGTTATCCTCTCTGGGGACTGCCACGTCATTTTATAAATATTTTTGTGCGGGAATATTGTTGAACTTATTACAATTGAGCTTGAGCTAGCTATCACCTCTGAGTGCTAGTCTTTCACCGAAAAAAGGAGCCAGGGTATTACTGTTATCAGTTAGCCAAGCGGTTATCAATGCACTTGTATAACGTCCAAGCTGCTCGAAATGAAAAAGAGCTCTCTTCCTTGGCTAGGAGGTACAGGAACGCACCTAAGTGAGCACCGGGCCACAGGAACATTGATGTCAATGGGCGCGTTTAGGCCCGAGTTATTTTAACTCTGTTAAATTATCGCTGTTAACTTAGCACCGTTTCTAGCATGCCGTTTGGCAATTCTCATTTTACAGCTAATAACAGGAAAAAATAATAACATTTCCCATTTTACAAATAAAAAAAGGTAAAAAATGAATAATAATCATAAAATCTTCATTCTATATTGAAATATTTCTAAATTATTTGCTTACAACAAAAAATTACAAGCAAACGTCAATTCATTTTGGCCGTGCTAAATTTTAGCTAAGCCAAAAAGTAGAAATAAGTTAGCTAACAGCGCTAAAAAAATTGCTGTTTATGCCGTTGTTAACTTGCCTAGCTCAGTTAAATTAACTTCGGCCTAAACGCGCCCAATGAAAATGCAGGTAAATTTGCTAAACTAGAAGCAAATTTTGTAAACACAAGGGGGAGACTTCCGATATTTTCTATCCTACGAACTAGATGGGTTTCCCACCAGAGCCTACGGAGCTTTATTTTATTCACGATTTCTATATCGCGGTTGATCTAGTCATTGTAGAGTCTCCGAAAACGTCTCCTATTCCAAAAATTGTTTGAAGTACTTCCCTTTCGAATAGGGCTAAGGGGTTAGAGTGATTTTTGCTAACCTTAGATGCATATGTTATTACTAGCCATGAATGCTGGGATTTGAAGAGCCGTGACAGACTACAGCCGACTTTTGAAAGCCGGGCGCGTAGCTCCCCTTCTATGCTGTTGTCGGGTGATTTTTTTGTATACAAGGTAGGCGAAGGATTGCACTATGCTCTTCTGTCTTGATTATGAAGCCTAAGTTCGATGGTCTCGCCTGCTTTTATAACAACAAAAGAGGGTATTTCTTTTTACGAAAAACACCATTTCGAATACACTTGCTTTATATTCTTGTGTGATCATATTTGGAGCTTTATTTCATTTTTGCAGATCGCTTAGTTTCATTTTAGGTATTTTTTTTGCTGAATCAGAATAGTCATTTGAAAACTTATCGAGTTGTTTTGGGGATGGTTTAAGTAAAGTTGGTACTTATTTTTCATAAGATGATGTACTTGAGGATCACTGTGTGCTAGACACAAGTCATGCAACTATGATTAAGAAAGAGCTACTTACTAATTTAAGGCTGTAAGGAAAGCATTAGTTTTAATAAATAAAAACAAGACAACATTTTTTTAATACATAATTTGATTTATTTTTAAGAGTAAAATTGAAACAATATAGAATAACATAAATAGATTTCCAAGAAAATAACTAAAGTTAATTCAGTCTTTTGAAGATTTTAAGAGAAACTTTGCTGAGCAATACAACAATTCATAAAATGTTTTTTATGTTCTTTTTTTTTAAAAAAATATATAGGTATATTGTCCTAGTAGAATAAGATCAAAAACATACAAAACTTTTTGTTTTCTTTAATCTAAGCCTTAAAAAAAATTTAATAATAATAAAATATTAATTTTTCCCAACAAGCTGAATTGAATGTCTTTTAATTTTTTTATATTTTCAATTTTAAGTGCTATATTTAATTCTAATATGTATGTTTAATATACCATCTATATATGTATAGAAAATTTTTAAGCAAAAAATTTATAATATATTTTTGTTATAAACTAATTCAAAAGAAAAAGTTAACAAAAATTTGCAACAATGTAAAAATGTTTTTGCTATGCTTTGAGATGCTTTAAAAAAATGCGTTTTTTGTTGTATTTTTATTTTGTAAATCCTTAAGAGGATTATTTATTATTATTATTATTTTTTAATTAACGCGCTATAAGCTAAAAGAATATAAACACTACGAATTTTATAGTCTGGCAAAGACCTTAAGGAACAACAGTAAAACAAAAAAAAATAAAAATAAAATAAAAATTGAGCACACATCGATCACACTAATCTAAGGTTAATAATACTTAACAATCAGAACATCCGCGATTTTCTTTCTGTCTTATTTTTTAAATATATATTTATATTTTCACTTCTTTTTAATTGTCATTTAAAGCTGCCTCGGCTTAAGGATAAGGGGGAATGTTTCCGGTGGTAATGCAACACAAGCTCTGTATGTTTTTATTAGATTTAAATCACTACAGCTAACATCATAAGCCTGGAGAATTCTTGCTAGCATCATGAAACCGAATCCTTTAACTAAATTTTGACCAATGCATGTCCTTTTACCAATGCTAAATGGCAAGAAGTGTGGGATATTCTTTTTTAGATGTTTCGCTTCAATTTTATCATTATTGATTCCATCAGTTTTTGTTACTAGTTGCTCATCAATACCAGAATCAGATCCATCACCTGATGTATCTGTAAATTTTCTTGGATTCTTTGGATTTAGTTTAACTGTTGGTTCAAGGAATCTTTCTGGATTAAATTCTTTTGGATTATCCCAATATTTTTCGCTTGTATTTAGTTCGTAATTGTTTATGAATACTACAGTTCCTTTTGTTACACCATACCCAGCTATTGTAACATCTTCAGTAGCAACATGCGGTACAATTGGTGATGATGAATATCTTAATACCTCATAAACTGTAGCTACTGTGTATGGCATCTTTTCGGTGTCTGTTAATATAATACTTCTCTTTTCAGTTTTCGTTATATGATCAACTTCATCTTGAATTTTTTTACCAATTTCTGGATTTTTAACAATATGAGCTAGAGCTAACATAACTAAATTACCAATTGCTGAATGTCCGCCAATAAAATCTTCAAGCATATAAATAATTGCATCACGTGTTACATTTGGATCTTCTGCTAAGCTTTTTAATAATGCATCAGTAAAATCTTTTTCTTGCTCATCATTATCTAAATTTTGTTCACGCTCATTAATAATTCTATTTAATATAAATTTTCTAATTTGTGATGACCATGAGCATAATTTTTTCATATGTCCAGAATAGAATGGTAATAGCCATGGTAAAAAATCAACAGCATATCCCTGATTGATTTCCCAAAAAATTTCATCAAAATTACGAACAATTGTTTTAAAATCTTTATCATCATAATCAAAACGTACTGAGCACATATATTTACTAAACATATTTGCGCATGTTTGCATTATTAATGGTTTTAAATGATAATCTTTTCCTGGTATTATTTCATCATTTAGTTTTTCCATAAATTCTTGCATTTCAAAATTACCAACTTCACTCATTTTTTCATAGAATGATGAATAATTTTTTGGTGAACAATGTCGCCGTGCAAGATTACGACGTTTCTGCTGTAATTGAGACCAATCACATAATGCAAGAGCTGAAATAAAATAATAGAAAAATAAATTAGTTATTATTTATTTTAATGCGTTATTTTAAATTTAGTCAATACACAATAAAGGAGAAATATATGCTTTTGTAAGTGGAGTGCCACAAGGCTCCATCTTAAGACCTTTACTTTTTAATCAAGAAATGTCTCAAAGAATTTTTATTACAATGCAAACAAACATTCAGTTTTTAAAACAGAATACATATTGTAAGTTATTCCGTTCTGTATTGTTGTGTAATGATTGTATTTATTTTGAATTTTCTTAAATAACTTTTGGATTACGTCAATGTAACACTTAAAGGAAGTGATTTTTTAGGAGACTATTAGTTGTAAAAAAAAGAATTGACAAAATACTTTGTTTGCATCAAGATTATTCTACTTGTTCACCACTACTCTACTTCTACATTTAGACTTTTGATATGGCTTAAAGATCAATATCAATATAGTGATTTATTACGGTTGGTCAACATATTGGTTGGTAATGCTACTTTCCAAAATGAGGACGTGAAAATTGTAATTTTAATATCTGATCTTCAACTGATGTTTATTTGACTATTGAAGAAGGCTACTGAATGAGCATTTTTTAAATTGAATGTCTTGAGTGGACCAACCACCGATGGATTTGGATAATTCATTGAATTTGGATAATCATTTCCGAATGTATTTGGATACAAAACCCATTGATTTTACAAGAAGTGAATTTTTATTTCTAGTCCACATAAAAAGTGATGCAAAACCGGGATTGCAAGTTTGCTTTAGAAATACGTTTATCCAAACCTGAACCATGACCATTTTGGGTACTGACACACTATTGTATACAGCATACTTTTAAAAATTTTTTTTCATTTTATGGTGAAAATAAATGGTTTGTTAAATAATATTACAATGACCTACAAACCTAAATAGTACGCACATGTAAATGCATTTTAAAGTCTGGTAAGCAAAGCTATATTTTGACTCCCTCTTTCTTAAGTCATTGAACATAAGCCATATTATTGACATATATTTTGATGATATAAGATCATTGAAATTAAATTTTTATATAACTGAAAAGTTACGTACGTCAATTGTAGTGTACCAATCAATTGTAAATTTGTTTAATGCTATAGAGATGCAATTGGTTTGCAGTTAGATTTATGTTATATTTCACTTAACCATGCTGTATGTGAATAAGGGGGTTTTATTTTAATTTTTATTTTTTTCGCTTTTAAATTAAGAATATTTCATTTCTTTTAGGTAGACCAAACCTCCGTTGAAAGAATGACGTAGACTAGCGCAAAGCTTGGGTATATCGAACTAGGTTATACGGGCTCATAACCAGGACCACTGGAAAGAGCAGCTGCGAGAGGCCAGAAACCGATCTCTGTTATAGATAGGGCCGAATATGTAATAAGTAAGTATTATCAAGGATTATTTTTATAAAACATATACAATCGCGTATTACTACATTTTTATTATATCATAGCTCTGACATGCTGCCTTCCTCTGCTAAATCATTCCAATCTCTTTTCATAGTAGAAAGTTATTTTTAGATAAACCCAAAACAAATGGAAGTTTGGGCTATATTATATCATGCCATATAGATTCTTACAATTCAGAAGCTTTGAAATTTATAGCACAAACCTTGGGTATATTTGGTATTGTTTAAACAATTAGAAGATCAGCAAACATATTTGAAATATTTACAAAATTGTTCTTCATTATTAGTGTAGAGATTCGATATGCAAAAAGGATAAATAATAAAGATCTAGTTGAATTTTCGATATAAGCTCGTTATTGTGCGCATAAATTTAGGCGCTGCAATTTAATGCATGATGGAGGCTTGAATGATGGTGAATGGGAATGGTGATCACAAGAAGATTTGTGAAATAATTCGCGTTTTTAAAGTGTAAGAATTTAGTGAAAAAAGTAAGAATTAAAAAAAGGTAAGATTTTCCTTGACAACGCCTACTATTGATTTGTTTGAAAAGTATAGAAGCAAATAAAAATAAAACTAGGAACAATTATTCCAATCCAATCATTCTTTTTTGTCGTTAGGATATACTTGAATGAATTTAAAAAAAAACTTAACAAGAAATCGCACTTCCTTCCTTTTTTTACATCCTATATTATATTTTATTTCATTCTTTTTTGTTTTGTTGCTATTTAAACCAAAATTCATGTTAAACAACACACAGTATTTTATTATAATGTTATACACCGGAAATACACATTACCTCTCTACCCAACTTGGATAACATTATGCAAATTTTATTTTATCTCTTGCTCTCAATGCAATTAACATTATTTATAGAAATCAGGATTCATTGATTGAGAAGAAACTATAGACACACGTTTTTTTATTTCATTTCACGTTTCAAATCCTTTTTTTTTAAATCTTTTTATTTTTCGTCCATTCTGTATTTTTTTATATAATCCTACCTTTTCAGTTAGAGGTTGTTATTGTACGTGTATATACATCCATCCGAAATAATTTACAATTTAAAAATATTGTATTTGATGATCCACATACATGTGGATACGTTAGTTGTATCAATGTGATATTTTTTATTAATGGAGGTGGAACTACAATGTCCTTTTTACTGAATCGCTTAATAATTTTTTGGAATTGTATTATTGGTTTTATAAAAACACGTAAGTTTTATAGAAATTAAACTAGTATTGTAGTTTTATGAAATATAGTATTAATTTTTTTTAGTATTTTTTTAAATAAACAATAAAGATCGTGATCGGGTGTTTGATCTGATATTTAGTGATTACTTATATTTAAAAGCATATATTCACTCCGTAAGTTTTTTTTTAAATGAAACTATGAATAAAAATAATAAATTCTTTTAGTACTTACAATTATTCCGATCGCCACCAAATAGCATGCTGTATCGTATAAAATTTGGACGTCCACCAAAATGTTTACCATTTTGATTAAGGACCTCCCGTATTAAATTTAAATTGTTGACGATCAAACACCGTGTTGTACCCAAAGTCAAAGTGTAGACATCGCCAAATTTCTTAGCCAAATCCGTAAATCCTTCAAATGGCACCTCATATTGTCCCAATAAATTTAAATTTCCAATTATCGGCAACGGAAGAGGCCCAGGAGCTTGCTTAAACGATTTTATAATATCAGATGATTTGTTCGATACTGTTGATTGTCCAGTAACGGTTGAAATTGATTTTAATGCTGTTGCTGATGATGTTATTGATGTTGTTGTTGCTGATGATCTGATTTTCACATGACGGACGCACTCGTACACAATTTTTAAGTAACTCAATACGAAAATAATAATGGAAATTATAAGTAAAATACCGAAAGACACTGCCATTATATTTTTGTTACTAATTTATAATTATTTTTCGTTAAATGTAGAAAATCACAAAAGATTTTTTTTATTCTTTATTTTATTTTTTTAATATTAAGATTAAAAAACCGCGATTTTTTTATTGCATAACAACAAATAAAAAAAAAACTGTGAAAACCCCGGAAAAAAGATTCCAGTTGAGCTCTTCTTGGTGCACGCGATATTCGCCGTCTAGCGAATATATGTATAAAATATATATAGTGAGATATATTTTTTTGGTTGGTGGTTGTTGTTGGTTGGTAATCGTTTATTGTACGATATTCGTACAATTGACCAAGGGTACCAAAAATGTAAACTGAGCCGTTTCGAATGTCCACGATCGCTTTTATATCCCCCAGTCGAGAAAATACCCTGGGATAGGTAAAAATTCTCTTTGATATCGTATTCTTTTGATCACACTCTGGTTCTGTTATATTTTCCTTCTTACTTATTCCGATTTAGATATAAAATACATGCGCATTTATAAAGGGATATACAAGATACGATGTATATGTCTTGTTTTGTCTTGTCTTTTGGTTTATAACTTTGGCGCTCTATCATCGCGCATATAGAGACGATGGGACTGACTTGTGGACTATCCACCATTTGTGATCGTGTATAGTTAGTTACTTGCATATCGTTAATGAAAATTTTATCAGTCTTTTAGAGAAAGTTAGAACGTTCTTTTAGGGAGTAAAGAGGAAGTTTTTTTCGTGAAGAAGAAAAAAAAAGATAAAGCGGAAGAACCCGCGAATATTTGATTATATTTTTTTTTTGGGAGGTTGAACATGATCTTTCGTGCGTTTCCATATATCTTTTACATATATGTCTGATTTTGCTTTATTATTTTAAAGTATTTTAAAATTATTATAAAAATATTGATTTAAAATTTTACAAATTTTTATGTAGAAAAGCGTTTTAAAAATGAAGATCGTTTTTTCACAATAGATATTAACAGAAAATAGAATTAAACCAGCACTGCTAAGTTTTCTTGTATTCAGACACGTTTTCATCCTTATAGAAAAGGTTTATTGCATAAATTAACACGATTTATATTGAACACCAGCGAAAAACCTCATAATTAAATGCGATCTTCTGTCTCAGAATAATTTTTCCATAAATGAATTTAATGAGCAACGAAAAATAAATGGTTTTGTGTTTATGTAATCTCTTGATATATTTTAGCCTCTTTTTCGTTATATATTAAGATTTTTAGTTTAGATTATTTATTTTAGAAATATAACATTTTGTTTCCTCGAAAAAAAAATAATCGCATTGAATTGATAAAACATGTCTCTTCAATAGTACTATATGATTGCATTATTTCTTCTTTGTAAAAGTAATGTGTTTTCTGATTAAATTAAATTTTTTTTAAAGAAAGTCACTTCCTATTAGTATAAATATAATTTTTGAAATTTGTTTCTTCAAAAATATTTCAAATCTTAAATTTCTTGCCAAATAATTTAAGGAGTAGGTACAGCCTTTTAATTAGAGTATATTGATCGTTTTGAGCGTTAAATAGAAAATATGTGCTCGTTTTCTACAAAATTACTAAAAGAAAAAAGGGAGTTATATCAATGGTTCTATCTAGAGTGCAATGCCGAACCGCAAGTTTTAGCCGGAAAGTTAGTCGAGGGAGAAGGACTGTCAACGACAACCAGCGGTTTAAGGAGTATCCACACATATCAGGGTCGTGCCGGCACAGAGCCCCTGACGGAACACGGAACTGTGACGTCCCGGACAAAGCCCTGATATGTTTCGATACTCCTTTAATTCGACCGGCTCCCAACCGTGAAAGAATCTTAACTTCGGCGGTCGAACAGGAGATGGCTTTCTCCTTTATTGTGCTTATAGGCGATGGCAGGATGGAGGGTATGAAATTGATTGAACAAGGGAAGATAAGTCAGAAGGAATGTTATCTAGGTAGGAGAAATGGAAAAATGAAGGGCCAAGTCGCTCAGTGACCACGAACGTAGTCAGGCGCTACCATATTCGGAATTGATTCCTTCCTATACCGCTACAGCACATATCGAGCCTTGGACTTCTCTAAAGATATACTCCACTTTACACGGTTTCTAGCGGCTTGTTTTCAGTTACCGATCGAACATGTGTTTGCGGTTGTTTGTTTCAGTGTCTTTTCAACTCTTTCTTGGTCTGCCTACTCGTTTATCACCTTCTATATCGCCAAATACTATTCTATTTTTATCGATGTGTCACCCAATATTGTAAAATGTCCTGCATGCCTTCGTCTGTTAATCTTTATGTATATGGATAGCTCGGGCTAGCTATGTAGTTGATATACCTACTTCATAATTGTAACTAGTTATCCACTACCATTTTCATATTTATCTTAAGACTTTCTTTCAAATCGGAGCGAAACTCGATCTTCTTCGCGTTTTAAATGTTTTTGCTTGGGGACATTTCCTTTTCTATTTCCTTTTTTTCTTCATTCAGGTCAATTTGCAATTGCAAGTATTTTGTTAGATTGAAATCGTCCCAGCTTTGATTTTGTATTTTTTTATTTGTAGTCCTGTTTCCTTATTTGATCATTTAAGTTCTTGGCGTAGTTCTTGTACTGCCTGCACTTATCGTCACACAATATCTAAATCGCCAGCATACTCTCTTTTATGTGAAAGACTGAGAGCTCAGGAAAAGCCCTTTGTACTGTCGACAATCTATTTTTCGTATAGAGTGCAATGTCGGACAGCAAGCTCTAGTCGGAAGATAGTGCAGGGAGAGAGAGAGAAGTGAAGGAAGGAACTGCCACAACCAAACCGCGATATTTTTAATTCCATCTACTGCCAACCATTACTATCGCGACTCTGGTATCGGGGCATCGAGAAACAACTCGCTGGAATGTTATGCCTCCTGAAACGAGTTGAATTCCATCAACCAACCGATGACATGCGCTGGTTTAGCGGGGAAGGGCTAGCGGAAGGCGATGACAGCAGGAATCAGAAATGTAAAGAGGGAAGAAGAAAGAAGGAAGGTTATGTAGGTGGGAAAGGCGAAGGACCGTGGTGCTGCCGGAATTCGAACCCGGGACCTATGGGATGGTAGCCAGGTGCCTTAGACTACCGAGGCCCTAAATAGTTAATTTATGCCCTAATAGGTAATTTAATTTTTGAATAACAATGCCATTATAAATATTTCTTTTTTTTATAATCCATTTCAGCTTCCCATTAGGAGCATGATGAATAACATCGTTGATGTCAATCCATGCTCACCATAAACAAATCTATTGTCATTAGATCTATACATCAGGCATCATTGAGACTGTGTAAAGCTAGCTACTGGGCAGATAGTACAGAAATATATTGCGCTCTTTACCACTGGGATTGGTTGATAGCCGACTGACTACATGACATTGAAACTCAACTTCAACCTACGTTTCGATGAGTAGATCCCCACTAGAGAATGATGGGGAAATTTCCAGCCTAACAAGAACTATCACACAAATGGTTCTAAATCAAAGTCGGATTTATGTGTCTAGTTTGATCTACCTCGTTAAACCTCCAAAAATATTACTATTTTACTAATTCTGACAATATTTTCCAGGCGGAACTGCTGTCAATACCCAAAGTCTGCCTAGCAATACAGACGAACACAAGGGCAGGACCCTAGGACACTTTTGTAGTCGGATAGATATGTGACTATGAAGGCCCTAGGCGCGGTCTGACGAAACCTTTAAAAGGAGCTCTCTTCATTGAGTAGAAGGAACCGGATTCCTCTTAAGTGAGTACCGGGCACAGGAAAATTGATGGCAACGAAAAGGCAGATGAATTGGACAATCTAAAAGCAAATGCTGTAGAGAAGCTGTTGTGTATGAAAAAAAGAGACATCACTATGCACTTCTTTTCAACTACAACCTCTAGATGGACGTGTCTAATATTAATATCATGAGGCAAGAAAAGGAAGGGACAAATATCGCGGGAGCTACTGATCATGCCGCGTTTTGATATTGCCAGAATCATCATCTCAAGATCCTGCCCAATTGGGTAACATGCGGTAGGATCGAGAATTCCATACTACACCCACTGCCATATCTGCGAGGATGAACAAACCAGAGAATTAAATTCTATTCAGTTATCCGTTTTTGGCTAGAATTAGAAACTGTGCATTAGAAAACTATTTCTTATAAGACAGGTTTCAGGCTTTTTTCAGGGCACGGCTTTTGGACGGGGCTGCCACCTGTACTTACCTACATTTACTTCGAAAATACAGTTTAATTTTACAAGTAATTTCTGAAATTCTTTCGATTAAATGACACCAAAACTTTGCTTATGTGTTTAGATTATAATTTACGTTTTCGGCTGATATATCATGAATGAAAAAAACGGAATGAAATGTTGCCTCAATCTAAATACGAAGGATTTGTTAAATATTTATGTAGAAATTTAGTCATCCATAGAATTTCTTTTATTGTTGCTTATTGGATAAATTCAAAATAGAAGCAATGACACCAGCTTCAATAACGTAATACTATACATCTTCAACCCTCAGATCTTTATTCAAGATAGTCCATCCTTATTTCCAGACTTCCGTTCTCAGTTATCTTGTGCCAGTTTTACCTCGATCTGTAGGTGGTTGTCATGCGCAAAAATGTTTAAACTTTAAGTATAATGTCTTGATTTTGTTCAAATCTTTCTGACTATTTATGCAGCCGAAAAAAATGTATCCTTTAATTGTAAATCATTTTTGATATATGTACGTTATAAAAATAAGTCTCTAATTTGTTTGTCCTGTGACTTTAAGCAAATGAAAATTTCAAAACTATATTCTATGATAAAATAATATTTATTAAAAAGTGGAAATTTTCCCATTGAAATAACTACGACACGAATTTAATAAAAACATTGCGCAACAATAGCGTTTTCGTGAAACAGTTATTCAAAATAATTTCATTTAAAACAAATTCAAAGAGCACCACTAGAAGTCGAAACTTAAATCGAAATTCATTCTTGATAATTTGTTTTCTTTTTGAATTAAAATCGGTTATTTTTATATCAGTTCTGTTTTTTTTTCGTTTTTGTTTTTTCCTCTTTCTGGATCAAAATTGAATTTTGGCTGTTCAAGGTTTCGTTAAAAAAGGATAAAAAAAGAATGGACGAAAGAAATATATGTTGTACTTGTACCGGCGATATGTATTTGCTAACACGGTAACGTATTTCCTTTTGAGATTGATATCAACGATTTTAAAACAGGCTGGCATTGATCGGATTTAAATAACAAAAATTACCTTTCTGCTCGTATTTTGAAAGCCAGGTGAATTTTTCATACATAAATAAATCTTTTCTTTCTTTTACATTTATTATTCAATGAATCAGATGGAAAAAAGGCACAATCACCTTTCTTGCTGTGTCTGGAAAATTGAAGCTTTTAAAAATTCTGAAATTGATCTAGAAAACGAATAAATATTAAAAATTCGTTTCCGTTTTGTGCACTTTACCTTTTAGTGCCAGAGATTTGTTTGATTTTTTAAAATAAATGATCTAGTAGATTCTATCTATATGAATCTTTAATTTTTGTTGTTATTCGATGATTTGGCGATTTTGTAATAAGCTTGTAGTTTACGAATATAGGGTTTACGAAGAGTTCGACAATCTTAGGTGACGTGTACAGTCGAAAGTTGGTAGTGGGATTTAATTTTTTAATTGTATCTTCGGAAATAGAGAATAAAACAACAGTAGGTCACGTGATGATGTATTTTGAGGAAGGAATGACAAATATTTGGTGCGAACTCCTACAACATCAAGGAGCTTAAACCTAAGGTCCATCGCCTCCTCTTTTAGAACCCTTCAGACTCTTATTAATCTGTCCTGTCCTCTATTCCTTCCTTCGAACCAAGTTTACTACTAGACATTGCACAATGACGAGACATGACGCATTTTTAGTATAAAGGGTGACTCCTAAACTTGGAATTTCCCATAAAATCAAATCTGAAGTACAGGGGCTGTAAAGATCATACATAATAGGTCCAAATGGCGGCCGCAGTACTCGGAACCTTATGCATGAAAGACGAATCTTAGGTATAACTCTTTTTACTACCAGTCCGACATGTCCTTCAGGTCATGGTGCATTTTCTAGTAGTTACCTTACTTTGAAGGATAGACGAAGCCTCAGGCAGGTTAGATGGTGCTCAGATTTACTCTTTTCCATTTAATATTTAGCCAATTTTGTTTCTACATATTGGGATTTTAGGTTTAAACGATTTTCGTGGTTCCTCAATTTTTGTGTAGAATTTTTCTTTATCTTTAAGTTTCTTAGTTATGCTGTTTTGCTCAGTTTAGATTCACGGTTACTTTGTGTCCTTGCATCATGGTTAAATTTTTGCACTCTTCATTGTATATGTAATGTGTTCGTTTGTCCCTAATAATATATACTGTTTCAGTTTCTGTTCTTGTTTCTTTAACTTCCTCCCATGTCTTGTCATATGTCATCGTTTCCATTTTAAGAAGATAACCTTTATTTGTGATGTTATGGTAAACATTAACCTAGATTATCCGAGATAAAATCTAAGTTAAGATAATGAATAAAATTTCGTAAATTTCCAAGATATTTCGTTTTATATTGAAATATAATTGGAAGAGATATAAAGACGACATAGAAATAAACTTACCAACTGGAAGAGTAAGACGAAAGACCAATAACGATGGAAGAAAATTCTTTAGAAGGCCAAAGATTTTCTGCAATGATTAACACCTGATCGGAATACGGTTGGAAGTAATCTAATGAAATTAGTAATAATAGCATAAAAATGGTCGGAAGTGTCTCAACTATCTTGGAGCACCGATTATGAATACAAATAACGCAAGGGAAGAAACACAACACATTGAGAAACAAAGCCTTTTACGTGATATACCGATAACTAAGAAGTAGCCAGAATAAAGCTCATACGGGTACCATCCTAGGGGCCCGTAGTTCGGATCTACGCAGTGACATGGTCTTTCGTCTTTCCATTTCTCCCACCTAGATTCAATCACACATACATATGTATGTGTAAATGTATGTTTGACTGTGGAGTCTATTGCAATGAAAAGTTGACATTAGCCGTGTTCCTTTTCTACTCTTTTTTACTCGTATTTACTTGGACCTACTCCTGCTCTCACAGAGAATTCATAGGTTTTACTCAAATCGACAAATTTTGCGTTCCTTTAATTTTTTACTCCGGAGTACTTAAAAGTAGGAAAGGAACACGGCTATTTTGCGTGAAATTTTTCATTCGGACAAAAGTCTGTAACAGCAATAGTCCGTGTCGTGCGAAAGCACCATTAATACTCGAAATCAGCGCTCTGTAGCGGTAGTATAGGATGGGAGCCGATGTAGAATCAAACTTCTCCCTAATATCATGCTTGATATGTTTTGTAATCTTATGTAGAGTCAAAAGTTGATATTTTATTTTGATGGTACTCAATAAATAGTAAAGGATTAGACAACATTACTTGTATCAGCAAATTTGTAAGAAAAAATTTCAAGTTAAAAGAATTAAGTTTAATTTTGTATATGAAATTTTTTGATGAAATTTGCTAAAAAATATTTAACTGATTGGATCGCTGCAGCTCTTTTAACAATGGAGTTGTATGTATATGCATAAAAACTATTTTATTTGGAATATTACGTACTTTCTCAGACCTGTTATTTGATGACATCTGACATCTCTCATATATTTCAATGTAACGTGACATCACCTAAGAAGGTGAGATCTAATCTACTATTGCGGTGTCATTCTTCTTTGTTAGATTACTTCGTGGAATTTCCATAATTCCTGAAGTAACCTTTTAAAATTACGCAATATGTTTTAGCATTAGCAGGCATAAATAATTCTTTAGTCTGCGGTTTGGGGCAGTCGACTGTCTTTTCCAAAAATTTAATCATTATAATAAGCGAATTATATGTATATAAATTTAACCTTAGCATTCGGGTATGTGGTGATTTCGGTAAATCTTTCATATTTTTTTAATAAATCAAATATTTACCCACAATCGATATTTCAAAGTTATTAAAAATACATAGAGTGTATGCAGTCCCATGCTAATCCTTATAATATATTATATACAACCAATTTAATAATGTTCCTCTAGGCATATATAAAATCTAATCTAAAATCATTTCTCGTTTTAGATCGTTCACATTGTCTGCCACCACATGACAACTAAAAACATACAAACTAGGCATATGAAGTATTTTTATTTGGTGTTCCAATAAATTATTTGGGGTAAATCCCGAACAGTTTATTTATTCTAGACAAGTTCAGAAACGGGCTGGTTTCAGGGCAATAGACGTTTATAAAACGTTTTAATAAAATTAAAATTGAGAGAATATTAACGAAAGGCTGAAACTATTGCATAAGTTACTACAGCCTTGTTTCTTCGCTTGTACTTTTTACACGTGCTTCAATTTCTCTTTCTTTTGGTAAGTGATATTTAGTTTTTTTTTACTTTTTTGTTTGATATTTGCCAAAATTTATTATTAAAAAAAATTGTCTAAGAAGTGTAAATAAAAAGAGAGATTAATTATTATTATTATTATTTTAAATTCACTTAGATTTGCACTTTATATTGCTAGAACTTAAACAAATGATAAATTTAAAAAAAACATTTGACACATTTAAATTTCTATATCTTCAAATCCATTTGAGCATTTATTTTTGATTAATAAATAAATTCGCGTCGTTTTCATTAAAAGTCAGTTTTAATTATCAAAATCATTTATTATTCAGCTCCATTGCAAGTTTTTGGTAATTATCGTATTTACTCCATCATTATCGAATAATAAGCTATACATCCATTACACAGTAAATGAAACCTATGTCAAGTAGAGTATTGCCCATAGTATTGTCACTAATGATGGGTAAGGCTTGTGTCTTTAAGTATCACCAGAGTTTTTAGGTATCACAAATCATGCGATCCTGTAGTACAATGATTAGTCGATATCGTGAAATAATTATACTGTTAAATTTCTGCGCCAATAAATGACACGTATAAACCAGATATCACTCAATTTAATATACATAATTCAGTTCTGAAAATTGATCATTTGTCTGTACCTAAAACCAATAACTGGAGCAGTGATTATGAGGCATCTGCATAATTTTGAAAAAATTTTTGTCTTATAGTAGCAATTCGGACCATTTATCTGAACCATCCTCAATTTTCTGTTTTCAGATGTTCCAATCTCTTGCAACGCTGTTATCCAACGAAGCTTGGGCCTTCGGATATCGCCGTAGCCAATAATATTCGATGGAGACAAGTGTATATGAAGGGCCCTTTTCATTCAGTCTCCAGTTTAGCCGTTGAATACATTTTGTTAAGATCTCATAATTCAGATTACCGCCTGGTCCTAGGATTCTTCCTAGAATAATTGCCTCAAATGTATTTATTTTTTCTACATCTATTTTCAAACCGAACGTTAGGGGGCGTCCATAAATTACGTGAGGTGTTTTTTGGGGGGGGGAGGGGGTCGAGCCGAATCTCACCAAATCTCACGTGGGGGAGGGGGAGGGTCTCCGCAAATCTCACGTAATTTTTTTCCGCAAGAAACACTGTAAAATCGCGAGAAAACTGGGTTAAATTAATAGTACAGGTAAATTTAGCCGAAAAAAGCGATATAGCGGAAATAATTAGGTACAGGCTGAAAATTGGCAGAGCGCTTCTTTTTATGCTTTTTAATAAGGGGTTATAAAGTGTACCGATTTTCTACTCCGAGAAGCCCACTTTTTAGGGGGTTTTAGCCCTCAAAATGGGTATTTTTCGATTTTTCTGTAATTTTTTTGCAAAATTTCTTAATATCTTTTTGTTTTTTTCAATTTTAAGTACAATATCTGTAAATGAGAAAATCTTTAAAATCGTCTTTTCGGACCCGCACTTAGATTTCATTCACGAAAATCTTGGTGCAGTATCAGATGAACATGGTGAAAGGTTTTATCAAAACATATTGCAAATAGAGAAGGAATAATGAATCAAAAGTATACGTGATACTTACTACGTATACATGATGAGTTGAATAGTTGAGTTGAGGTTGAGTTGAATTTTCGACAATCGACAAAATTCGACAAAAATCACAAACAAAACACAGAGATGCTGCTGTCAACTAAATTCAACTACTCAACTACTGAACTCGTGTCTATCTGCATAGCTTTAACTCAACCCAGGAAGCAGAGCTGAGTCGAGTTCAGTCGACCCTATCTCAACTCGACTCGCTTCTACATGCATTTGAACTCGGGTTCAACCTGGGTTCAACTCATCATGTATACGTACTAACTATTACTATATTTCGACTCAATAGCAATTGGGTATAAAAATTTTGCACTACCGTTTACACTGTATTTGTTCACTGTTTCAAATACCATCCAACTGGAACATCCAAAAAAAGTAAAGAAAATAATTTAAATATCTGGGAATGAAGACGTGATGAAAAATTCTTATCTTTTTATACAATGCTCTGGGAAAAACTGCGAAAGTAATGTATGCATTGACTTATACCACCATTTTTGGACAGATTGCGGGGTCTAAGCTTAAACAAAACAAAAAGGCCTAGAAGCCCAATTGAAAAACCTGGAACCTAATGCGCTCCTAAGAATCTCAAGTGCATAATGCACCCAATCCTACTGCAATCATAGAGATTATATTAACATGCTATCTGCGGTGCATTGTCACTACAAAAAGCAGACATTTGCACCGGGCGACATAATTAGTTATCTAAGCATCTTACAGGACTCGAATTTTGAATCGACGACCATCTGCTCTGCCTCTGACATACCTACTAGAGGCCAAGATAGATTTTGAAAACCTTTTGTTATCATTATCGAGAGTTGTGAAAAATGGAAGTCTAACAGATCCGCACTTCTTGAATCTGTATCCTGATGTACAGGCGGCTCAAACGTCAATTTGAGAAGCTGGCTGTGACTTCAGACTCCGCTTTTCTAAGGCGATACGAAAGTAGGAAGCAAACGGAAACTAGTAGCGATGCCTGATAAATCTTCGAAAAGAAATTATTTTCAGCCAACCAACTTCATTTATTAACTTAATTTGACATTTTGATGCGAACAATAAATTGTTTCAAGAATATTTAAAGAGTTTTTAGAATATTTTAAAACAAACAAATAAAAGCAGCGCATGCGGAAATGGCTTTATTCACGGACTGAAATCCGATAACAGGCGGACAAATTTATTTCGAATTCGCATTGGTGGAAGATACCATTTTCTTATTTCCGAATTTCATGACTTTCGAATAGGATTCCAGGATAACCCCCCTGGGTCTTTCAGTCACAGTTTTTTACCTAACGATGGCATATATAGAAGAATGCTCCGAAGTTTGTATATCTCCAGAGTCATAAATGGCTCTACCATTACTATTCAAACAGTCAAGTCGTTACTCTCTAAAAACGAATCAGTGGATGCCAAAGCCAACCTTCGTATGTCAATATATTGTAAAATTCTAAATTTTTTTTATATTCCATATGCTTGCTCTACAAATACACGAGTTTTCTGTTCTCTTGTTAAGAAATCATTATCCCTGTAAGGCACCCTGAGGTTGGTTTCCAAAGGGTAGGCAGAATCACCTGCTGAATGGTAATCCACAGGTATTGTAGTTTATATTGGGTGCATGCCGAGTTGGTGCTGTTATGATTTTGTGGTACTGTTCTTCAACACAAATTATGATTTCTAAATGCAATCAAGCACAGGTTAAGGTATTTACACTAAAAATACGAATAATAGTGTAAATCCTACAAATTTTTTAAAATTTTAAAAATCTCACGTGAGATTGAGGGGGGGGGGGGAGGGAGTCGGGCCAAATCTCACCACATCTCACCAAGGGGGGAGGGGGGGTCGAAAAATCGCCAAAATCACCTCACGTAATTTATGGATGTCCCCTTAGCATAGTTGGTCATATTATAGTTTTATCGATTTTTAATTTGCCAGTTTTAGTAACAATTGATGATCCCAGCAGATCGTATAAAGTGTGGAGTGGATTTATTCTCTTTCCTTCAATACCTCGTTTGCACAATTTGTATTTTATAGTTTTTTTTATGTAAAAGGCTGAAGAACAGAAGCCCCTTGGTACTGTTTTATATAAATACTAGTTGGGACCCGGCGCGCCTATGCTGCTCCCATAAGCCAATAGTAGTAATCAGGTGATATGAATTTTAATATACAGTAGGAGAGTTTGAAAAAGGCAATTTTATGGTATTTTTGATTCCAAATAACAAAATGTGAAACTATTAGGGATCTGGCATTTTGATCGAGACAATAAAAACCATCCATTGATACGGCATTCTTCGATATATGAATTTTCATACACAGGTGAAGTATCTCAATGAACCACTTACTTTCTGTATTATGGATAGCTTGGACCCGGTGCGCCTCGCTGCACCCAACGTTTAAACATTTAAAATCAATCCAAACCTTCAAAATTCAACTCTTCTTAACCATTAACGAAAAACCAACTATTCCTATAAAAGTTGCAGTCATTAGATTCAAAATACATTTATTTGAACTATGACCACAATAAAACAAAATTGAAAAATGAAACAAATATTTTATAGTTGGAAAAAGCAATGCCAAAAAACCAACTTTTATTTTCTCTTATATTACGAAATTGTGTTCGTCAAAACATGTGAAATTAATGCAAATATTGAAAATCAAACTATTCGCAATATCTAAGGAAAGAAGCAATACTTATTTCTGTAAAATTTGGAGACATTAGATTTAATATGCTTTCATATTAAGTGTGACCAAAATTACCTATGTATGTATTCTTTTACAAAACTTGCTGGTTAACTATGTTTTTGGTTTTATTTTCCGGTGCGTAAATAAATAAAGATTATGCCTTTCCGACTCGCTGCAGCCAACCTTAAGACATTTAAAATTAATCCAAATCTTCAAAATTCAACTCTTCAACAAATATGTATAACCATTAACGAAAAACTAATTATTCCTATAAAAGTTCGAGAGTTTGGATATTGGTTTGTTTGTCTAATTCTGCGAAGTATGTCTTCAGCCATGCCGTTCTTGTATTTTTCCCACAAAACCGATGGTTCTGTTGGGTATCATGTCGTCAATATAATTGCGAACAGTTGACGAATGTTATTCGGCGTGGATGCAAATGCTGCATCAGTAAGTGTCAGATCCCAATGATTGTCGTCTTCCAGCAATTGCAACTCGCGACATGCATCTTGAAATGTATTAAATATTTGACCATTGACTGTTCGTAAAAATTCGAAAGACGTTGGTCCTGGAACATTCAACAACAACAAACGCAAAAAGAAACATTCACGTTGTTTTGGATGTATTGTGTAAAGTCGTCCCAATGTCTTTGCTTTCAATACGCGTGCGATAGTTGGATGTGGTTCGCCTTGCCTACGTGGCTTCCATTTTTTACCTGATTTGTTCCATGTATAATAGCGAGGGACGTCGGTATATAACAATGTTGTTGCGAATTGTCCGAAAATATCAAGTTTTTGGCACAGTGTGAAAAATTCAGTAAGTGTAGTTTTTGGTGGCTGGAAAGCTTGTTGGAGAGTATTTTCTTCAGTGAAATATACACGTTGACCGTTGTCAAGATGTACCGCAATCTGAGGCATAATGCAAAAACTCGACATTTATATATTTTCTTATTAACACTTTATTTAATCGCACCAATTAAAAGCTTTTACGCATTTTTCGGTGGAAGCATATAAAGAACAATGGATATTTTACAGGTTTCCCAATGTTCACAAATACTACAAATGTTGAAGGTAATCCAGATGAGAATGATGGAGAATACCTTAAAGATGCTAATAAGATAATGTTTTAGTGTAATTTTCAATTATCTATATAAAAATCAATTGCCGTGCATTAGTCTCACAAAATCTCGAAAATGGGTCGCCTCAATACAGGGGTGGTTAAAAAAAAAGAAAAACCCAAAGGAACTACTGAAAAATCCAAAAAATGGTCATTTTGGGAGTTTTCACTGCAGATTAGTTTTAATAGCTTCATGGCCTACCTATATATTGTTTGACAGCTGCGTAAATGTGAAATTGTCATTAAATTGGGGTTTTTGAGAAATTACCGATTTAATTTAATGACAATTTCACATTTACGCAGCTGTCAAACAATAGGTAGGCCATGAAACTATAGAAACTAATCTCAAGTGAGAAATCCCTAAAATACCAGTTTTTTGATTTTCCAGCTGTTCCTTTTGGTTTTTTCTAATGGTTTTTTGTCTAAAACCACCCCTGTATTGAGGCTAACAAAACAAAACAAAAATTATTGAAATCGGTCGAGCCATTTTCGAGTTTTTGCGAGACTAACGCACGGCATTCATTTTTATATATATAGATTTGCAAAATATATCTGCAAAATATTCTGGTCACGAACAATCAGCATCGAAGCGCTACTAAATAGTTGTGGCGAGAGACCAGTAGCAATAGACACAAAATGACATACATAAAGGCCCAAACAGATTGGCGCGGCAGAGGTGGTGGTGTCCGCCCGCCAGAGAGTTTCCCATATGTACATTTAATTTCTCCGCAGGCCACCTCCGCCACATCCTATAACGCCTTGCAAATAACGTCACAAAATAAGCACTTGACTGGAATCCCCAAAATATAGAAGCATATAAAAAATCAAAAAAAAATCTGGAGTTAAATCGTGGTGATAGCTGAAAATAGAGTCAAATGACGTGGTTATTTTGAGACCTTATACTTGTGTGACGGGTCATGCTGATTATCACTTTAGGGGGTGAAGACAATGGAGACAATATCATTCAGTTTGTTATTCCTTAGATGAGGGTGTCCTAGTCTACGACAGGTTTGGTCTACATCGCTGTCGAATCCTACAAACTCAATACCATAGGACTGTCAGGCTCTTCTTCACTCATACGTACTAGATGTTCTGTACACTGAAGTCGTTTGATCATAATTTGATAGTTATTTTAAATCTTGCCATTGTATTGTCGGCGGAAAACCTAAGCTTATATATGAAAGGGACGATATCTTCATTTGCATCCTCGATTATAGTAGAGTAGAGTAATGTAATCTAGCTTATATGAACTAAAGGAATAATTTGCTTAATATTTTATCAAAATCGGTCCAGTCAAATTTATCGTATACAAATATCAATGCAGACAGATGCGTAACATTATACAAAATTTTGTCCAAATTGCACGAAATATGATATTATATGGCGTGCTGTATGCATTATGTCCACAAGTGATAAGCGAACGACACGCAAATACCAAAAATATTCCTATTCCCTTAAATAAAGGAAAAAAAATCCAAAAATTCCAGTTTTGAAAAAAAATGCCAGTTGTGCATAAAATTCCAAAACGGAAGTAAATAGTCGCAATTTTTCTTAAACTGATAACGTTAATTCTCACAAAAATTACCTACCCCACATTTCTCATCAATTTTAAGCGCCTTTTCCTGTCAACAAATATTTGTCTAGGCAAAATTTTATCCTTCAGCTGATAAGGCCAGACGACAAGCGAAAATATTCCTGATAAGGACACACCATGCAATGAAGAAAGGTCTGTGTGCAAAGAAAGCACGCGGATAAATCTGATTGTGCACTAAATTAAAGATGGATCATCCACAATTCAGCCCAGGTATGAAAATAAGAAAACGGATAATCAAAAGTAAAAAAAAAATTGAAAATAAAATAAAACAAGAAAAAAAATAATAAAAATAAAAACAACAAACAAAATCAAATCCCCGTGTCCCCAGTGTATATGGTGTTCTCGTATTCTGGCCATTCTGAGCTCAGCTTAAGGAAAAGGCGAAACCACAAAGTGTTGGAAGCTCCAGTTACCGCCTTGGTTAGTCTTGAACGGAAATTGATCTCAAGCGCTCGTCTCGAATCGGGAAGTATAAAGTGTTCTTGAGTGAAGTTCTTGCGTTTTGTTCTCGTGGACCCAAGTGGCTATTGTGGATGACGACTGGTTCTCGCTGGTGGTGGATCAGTGAAAGTTTTTTTTAAGCAAAAGGTAAAAATATTTAAGTAATCCTTTCTGGTACCTTGTTTTCATCGCGAGGAGAGTGCCAGATCGTTGATATTCGTTGTTTTTTTTGGTGCGTACGGCGAGCTCCTTCCATAGTACAGAGTCTGCGCTATTAAGAAAGAAAATGCTGACTTTGTGTTAATATGAAACTAGCTCGTAACTGGGGTGCACGCTGGACTTTCCGGTTCGGTTACTAGAAGACCAATTAAGAATTCGGATTGAGCATGTGCACCGGCCTCAATGGAGGAAGGCTTATCAATATACACATCGAGAATGCTGCGGATAGGAGAAATTATAAAAAAAATTTTTTTTGCCGGTGTTAGGAAGAAATATATAAAAAGATTGATTGTTTTGCCGGTGTTGTAACATTGAAATCGGAAGACATTGAATTCTCTAAGAAGTGGGCCATGCACAGGAATAAACATACAAGTTTAATTGCAACATAACAGAGACGGCTTTGACCGTGAATATTTTGTAGATTTTAGTTAGTTGCTAAAAAAAATTTCTGATACTGCATAAAATATGTCCCAATTTTTTAATTGTTTTATTGTTTGTTTTATTGAAGTCAATGAAAATGCTCTTTATTTTCTATATATACATACATACATATATGTATATATTTTTAAATATAATATATGAAAGTGTATACATGCAATTTTCACGCAACAAAAATTCTAAAGTAATAATACTAAGGCTAAGAAGTTCATTTGCTTCTAGATCGCTATATCGTATTTGGACTAGAAATTAATGTGGGGATTTCGTGTCCTTATAAAAAAATAGAAATAATTTACTATGATAAACAAAATATATGTTCCATCTTTTTCAGCTTTCTACTTAGCCTTCGTATGATGAAGATGATCAACCTGGCTTTCCATGGGAGCATAGGTTCCAAAATAAGCACACCACTTCACTATTTTTTGAGCAAAAGCCTTTATTTCACTTCAGGTCTTATTGATTTCTCTTAGTTCTGCTTTTGTTTTTCTTCAAGTAATTCTTGGCTAATCTTTTCTTTTCTGTCTTTGGGGATTTCAGTGCAGTTCCTGTTTTGTGACGTTGTTGTAGGGTTTCATAAGATTTGGCCTATCTATCTCACTTACGGCAGTTGGTGTCTATTGCTAATGGTTTTTCATCTCAAAGAACTCTACATTTCTGATTGTTCGTGGTTAAAATATTTTACAGATACGTTATAAACCTTTGTTAACACACATGTTACTCTTTTTTTTATTGTAGACTTGGGTACTATCTAGCAGGACTGACTTGTCACAGAATACAAACACTAAATTTTGTTGTACGCGATATTACTGATAATTTGCACACTTTGTCTAACGACCCAAATGTTTATATGGCTTTGTTAAACTTATTGCTTACATCAGCATATGTTTCTTCTGAAGCACTTATAATACTGTCAAGATATATACGGGAGTGTTGATTCGTAGACATTTGGTATTCTTCATGTTTTTCTTTAAATTTATTTCAACTAGCTTCTTCACCATATCTTTGAGCCGGTTTAGACGGTGCGCTCCAGCGCATGTGCCTCACGAACTTTGTGGATAAAGGGAGAAGTGGGGTGGTACCTCTCTTCACTCCCACTCCTCCCTTCATCACCAAACGTTCGTGAGGCACATGCGCTGAAGCGCACCGTCTAAAACAGCTCTTTATCTCTGCGCAAACGTAAGTAGATATCATCGGCGTAGCAATGATGTTCAAGTTTTCTGTTTGCCAGTCACTGAATCCTATCACTGCTTAAGTTGATTTTTATAGATTGGCTCAGTTTAACATTATGATGTATTCTACGAATACAATCAGCTGGTTCAAATTCTTAGGTATTCTCTTGTTTCACAGAGGTCAAATATTGCAGCATCGAGGGCTCTCATAAAGTCAACCATCGATATAGCGACGTATTTTATTCCATTGACTGCTCTGAAATTATGCAAAGGCTATATATTTGGTCCTCTAAACTTTGCTGTGTGGAGAAGCCAGCTTGCTTATTTCTTGATTTTTTGCCAGACATGCCTGATCGGGAAAGTGTAAGGCATGTAATGCAGAAGATGTATAAGGACCTGATCAAGAATGCCTTATCAGGACCTGATCAGGAATGCCTAACCAGGACCTGATCAGGACCTAACCGGGATTGCCTGACCAGGAACTGACCAGGATTACTTGATTTAGAATTAATTAGGCTCTTTTAACCTGAAATTATGGGGTTAAAAAAAGATATTAAAAAATTAATATATTAATATAAGATGAGTTTATTTGTTTGTTTATAATTTTGGATTAAGATCCCATAAGATCTTATGGCAGCTATACTATATTTCATTTATGCGGGATCCGGTGCGGGGATTTAGTCGGCGTACCAATTCTTGATGGGGTTTGCATATTAGTTTTGTTGTAAGCATACTTTTAGGGATGCTGATTTTTTCGTTGATTTTCCGCAACGATAGCGCTACGTAAAAAAGTTTAATGCCTTTTGATGGAGAATATCGCGATATTTAATTTTGATTATTACCACCTGCCTCGAAAAACCAGCGCGCAGCGGTTTCCGAGATAATCGCGAAAAACCGCAAAAAACTGACATTTTCTCTCTTTTAACCAAAATAGCGCCGAAACTAAAACTCCTATCAAAAATAGTATTATTACCTTTTTGATGAAGAAATCGCGAGCTTTAATTTTGGTCCTAACCACCTGCCTTAAGGTTTCAGAAATAAGCGCAAAAAAGTGAAACTTCCTAATTTCACTAAATTTTCGCTATTTTCTCCATTTAAAGCCCGGTATGCAAGGCTCAAGAAATGTCTTTGCCTATCTAAAAACTACGCAAAAAAATGGTCAAGAAATGGTTCAGAAATAATTTCTGCAACCGGTATGCTAGAGTCAAGAAATTCACACCAGAAATATCGTGTTTTTTAGTGACACGCAGATGTCGCTTTTCATAAAATTTTAGTTTTTCCTCCAGAAATAAGTGTCGATTCATTTATTTCTTGAAGGAATTTTAACGGTTCATGAGTACATGACATGTCAGCTGTTTTTTGAAATTGAAAGGAACTTTCCGCATTACTAAAAAACATTTTATTATTTTTTAAATTCTTTTTTAATTCCTTATTAATTAAAACAATTTCATTAATTCCAAACAATCATAAAACAATTTATATAATGTACGCAATGAAAAAAGGGAACTGTCAGAATTTCTGAACTGTTGTCAATTTTTCTTAAGGAAATAAATGCAAAGGTTTTCTTGAGCAAATTCCTTGAGCCTTGCATACCGGGCTTAAAGGTGCACGATGTCGACGCATTCTTTGCCGATTAAGTTGTACGCCTTGACATATTCGTCATTTTCCATTAATTAAAAAACACCAATGTTTTCCACAAACTATATTAATTACTGAAGACCCAATTTTTTCACAGACCTTATTAAAAAACACAAAACCAATGTTTTATACAAATTTTTCACACCTTTTCAGAGCAAGGAAAACTCGTGATTATCACTTGTCATTTTTAACAAACAAATGGAATTTACGTCTTCTTCTTTCTTGGTTTACAAAAGCTGCATCTTCAAAAACTTTCAATACTTTTCGGCCTTATAAAACCCGTAATGTTAATGATGAGGATTTCCTGATCTGGACCGGACTAGTTCCCGACTAGGAAAACCTCATTTTCATAAGATGAGGATTTGCTGATCTGGACCTGACTAGGTCCCGACTAGGAAAACATGGTGTGCCATACCTGATCAGGACCTCTATGTTAAGGGTTTTCCTCAGCTAAATTCTAGTCGGGCAGCGAAGGCTCTATTTTTGGCTGAATTCAGTTCAATAGAACTTGAGGTAGAATTTTATAAATATAATTTAGCAACGTTATACCCTCCGCTGCACAACGACTCTTTTTTGGGATCTTTAAAATAATTCTATTCTTTCCAAATTTTTCGTGAGAGTTCGAAAAGTTTAAGAACTTCTGGGGAGAACTAACTAGTTTGAAAACTACTTATCATTAATTTGTACATAAAAACCTATTAGATTGCAAATATTCTCTCTTCTTTTCTTTTATCCTATGAGGGTCTGCTAATACGTTCTCATATATGTATGTCTCTGCAGATATCCGTTCTTGGCTGGCACTTATTGCTGATCTGGCATGTTTCTTTGAACGCTTTTCTAATTCTCCCTTCATCGAAGTCTTCCTGTAACTGCAGAATCCTTCTGTTTAGATATTCTGTCTTTTTATTTCTGCAAAGTTTATCTGCAGTTTTTCTTTTTAGCTTGAAAACTTCCATCCTTGCACTTGTGGGGGGGCTTTCGATGTACTGCGGTGGCTCTAGTTTGTTTCTTCAATTGCGGATCTACCATGATCCATATTTTGTCAATTTTTTCTTGAATCGCTTGGTGTAATGTACGTCCTGATTCCCGGGGAACCTGTCCGCAGCCGAAGCCCTGTTGTTTTTCAGGCGGTTTATGACTTTGCTAACTTCTTCTAAGCTAGTCGACGGAAATGTATAATTATCATCAGATTTATTGGTGGAGCCTCCAATTCCTTAGTTAGCTCGCCACTTTGACTATTGAATTCTGTACAACGCTATCAAAACATCAATAATATTTCTAGAATTACTTAAAGATACCCCAATCAAAAACATAATTTGTATTCTCTCTAGTCATGTAACAACTCCTCCGCTTATGCAATTTAAAAAGAGAAATTATTTTGTAATACAATAAAATCAAACTTCTTCTCTCCAAATTGAATTAATCAATCATCAATATTCATTACAAATAAACTAAGTACGACAAGGAGATAACAAAAAGGGAAGAATTGCATAAAATCACAGAATTTCTTTAATCAATGTGCGTGTGTATTTATGTGTATAAAAATAGAAACGTGCACTAAAATAGGTTAACAATTGACCGTTATGGCAAAATTGCCATTTTATATCTTTCTTCGATATATAAAATCCGTCAATTATTCAAATCAATACAAGGTTGAGGCGCAACGACATAAGATAACGGGCAAATTATTTGCAATGCAATTATACAACGGTAAAAATAGAATATTTGTATTAAATTTTAGACAATCGCATAACCGTTAAAGGACTCTTTAACAATTTTAAAATACATGTAACGAATTGTGACCGCACAAGAAATAAGTTAACCTAAAAATTTCAAAATCATTAATGCCCTATATATTCTTGGCAATTGTCTGAAATAAATTAAAATCATAAAGAAATAAATAAATAACAAAAACAAAAAAATATTTCAGTTGCACCTTTAGCACCTATTTTTATTACGTACAGTTGCAGTGAACAAGTGTACAAAATATATTGAATTACAATTCAATTTTATAAATTGTTTCAATTAAAATAAATTGAATAGTTTTTCGACAAACTTGAATTTTTAATTTTAAGTTTTTATTCTGGTTTAAGGAGACTTAACTACAGGTATTTTGAAGGTTGTAGACATTTGTTTAAAATAGTTAAGGTGCCAATTTGAATGTTTAGATTTGATTGATTTATGATTTTAAAAACGGTGTATTTTATAATGGACATTCAAATAGATTCGTTAAAAAAAAGGTAAATAGAAAATAGAATGCAGGTCATGTTTGTATTTAATTAAGAATTGGGTTAGGACAAACAAGTGAAGCTTAGATTGAGTTTAAATACGGCAGTTTGTCTGATTAAGAGGGGGTTACAATGCAATTATTGCACTAAAGGGGTGCATTAAAGTTGATGTAGGAGTTAGTGTCTAGATATATGTATCTCTGCGCATCTCATCTTTGCAGATGAAAATTGTGCATTTTGAAATCATTTTATCACAAACAATTTATTTTACATAATTTTCTACGTCTTTTTAGCAATGCAAATTTTAAGTTACCTGACATTTTTGTGGTTGCAAATGACGCGACAGACACAATTTCTCTAATTAAAAAATAATAATTTTCAAACCATTTTAGTATAACTGAAATTTTAATATGATATACCTAGTCCTCAAATCGAAGAATATACTATAAATTTGCCAGACAGAAATTCCGTTGTTTAATTAGGAGCCAGACCAATTTAAGTCTCGGCGAGAACAGCTAAATTGGAAGAGTGCGGCAACTAATTCGTTGAGAGAGAGAGTCTCATGTGAGAGATATAGTCCATGAGCAATAGTTTTTTGTTTGAACTAAATATGTCATTGTCATCAGCCTTGCTCAAGCCTCTTTTCGGGAACATCTTTTCACAGTGGTGCTAGAGTTATTTTGAAAAGCCTTATTTATTCTCGAAGAGTTGCTCTACCAACCCATTTTCATGAAAAGTTGGTGAGGTTCGATTTAATATCTCATAAACGCGTTTGAAAACAGGCACTTTTCTTGATTTTCAGAAAAAACACCTTTCAGCGAAGGGGAAGTGGAATATGGTGTGGGCAAGCTTTCTGCCGGCCGAGCTTCCTGCGATGGAAATTTTCGAGCGTTTTCATATATGCCTGACAGGAAAAAAATTTGATTTCTCGAAATCTACTGAATAGAAATCCACACCATATTCCACTTTGAATACTTTTCCGCTATCTCTCCTGGACTAGTAAGCTAGCATTCAATTCCGAACACAACTTGTCGCACCCTAGTATCCGCGCTACACAAGCTGTCGTTAAGAAATATTTCTGGCCGGTAATTAACAAAGACTGCAATGAGTGGTCTCGTTCTTGCCTCGGTTGCCAAAAATCCAAAGTCACGAGACACACAAAGTCTCCACTTGAAGCATTTAAGGTTCCAGATAAGCGATTTGAACATATCCATATGGCTATTGTGGGACCACTTCCGCCATCTCGAGGATACTCGTACATCTTTACAGCCGTAGATCGATTTACGAGATGCCCAGAAGCTTACCCAATTCAGGATATTAACGCTTCAACAGTGGCAAAGCGATTTGTCACTGAATATATCGCACGATTCGGCGCACCCCTCGAAATCACTACAGATCTTCTAATTCTTTATTACCTGACCCACGTCACGGAATATACGACCCAATCAATGAAGGTAATTTTCTTCAGGACTCTCGAAGAATATACGGCCCGCTAAACCTCTGCGCAAATTTTTTGTCCTTTCATACTTTCCTATTTTAAACTAGCTCATGTTCAGTCCATACCGAAAAAAGACAAATTCAAAGTACGCCTGGTCTAGTTAGTCTAGATATTTCTAAAGAGTATGGCACCCCGCTATCTTCCCCAAACTCCAAGGTATTAGTATTGACTCAGTTATAAAAAAATGGATTTTCTTTTTGTTCATTCAAATCTAAACCTCAAATCATTTATGCCGGTAATTTTATCATTCGTTCTTTTCCTAATATTTATAAATTCACCGGTCAACACAAATTTTGATTCTGAGTTCTCCGTATCTGATTTGTATTTCTCACACATTAAATTACAGAAAAAATAGCTTTACCTGAAAAAGTTTTGCTTTAACGAATTGCTTCCAGTTGTATAGCTATGTCGGTTCTGAGGCAGTGACATTATCGGTTGTAGTCCAGAATATCAAAGCTAGTGGCGATATCTCTAGAATATTAAAGCTCATCGAAAGCTTTTAAGTCCACCCAAAACTCACCACAAAGGTTGTTGTCCAAGTTTCAAGCCAAGAACAAACCAAAACTCAAGCTTCAAGCTAAGCCCACATTCACACCCGAGACTAAAACCGATGACTTGACTGTGCCAGAACTGACATAGCTATACAACTGGAAGCAATTCGTTAAAGCTTTTCCGTCAAGATTAAGGTTAAAGCTATGTCTAGGATGTTAAAAGATGGCCCAGCCAGGGCTGGACTGAGAATGAATTTAGGACCGGGAAATTCAAAAATTTCGGCCCATTTCAATACATTTTGTTTTAACAATCAACTAAAGTTCTTTTTTGCTTTCAAAAGTTTTTCTTTAAGCATAATTATAGCATAATTATACACATAGTTCTTGTGTGTATGTGTAGGTGTGTTTGTGCGTACGTCCGTAGTAATTTTTTCCTGCACGAGAATAGGGAGAACCAAAAAAAATATCGTCTTCGTTGAGGTGCCGATCGAAGCGTATTAACTAAAGCATGATCTAAAATGATTTTCATAAAATTCGGTTGAGCCGTTTTTTTGTTTAAACGACGTACGTGATTTTCGTACCCGCACGATATCGCGCAAACCAAAAATGATATCGGCTTCGTTGGGATGCCGATCGAAGCACATTAACAAAAACGTGCTTCGGAAAAAATTTCATAACATTCGGTCAAGCCCTTTTTTGAAGAGACTTCGGCCAAGAGCCACAAGCATCATCTAATAAACTCGATGGAATGAAAGCGGTTCTAAATGAAATTAACTTTTCTGGATTCCGCTTCCGATAGCTTCCCCATAAAACATTACTTGCCAAGAAAATTCGAGCATTCTTTAAAACCCGTGCAAAAATTACGTTACCCTTTTCCAACATCACTATTTTTTTCAAACCTTAGATCACCACTTTTTGGACGAAGAATTGTTTTCCAGGTCCTACATTTACTGAAAAAGAAATTGGCCTTTTCGGTCACGTCTGACGAATCCTTTAAGGAGTATCCACACACATCAGGGACGTGCCCGGGACGTTCGATTTTTGCTCCGGCCGGGACACGGACATGTGTGAACGAGTTCGTATAAAATGTACGCACCGATATTTTTTGAACCCCTGACGGAACACTAATATGCGTGGATACTCCTTTACTCGTTCACACATGTCCGTGTCCGGGCAGGAGCTCGTTCACACATGACAGAACTCGGCCCTGTGACGTCCCGGGCACGGCCCTGATGTGTGTGGATACTCCTTTATAGTTATTTGAACCTATTATCGTTATTTGAACTAGCTTCTCTCAGGATTACTTAAGGACTAGTTTTGGTACTACCAACCATACCAACTTCCAGAGTTATGAGTCGACAAAGTCAAAATTTTGGTTTTTTTAACTACAATTTCAACTTTCACTACTTTTTTCTCCAAAAGTTACGTAGTTAACCTATACCTTTTTTTCCAAAATTAGAAAGCTTGGAATATTTCCTATGAATAATGTCCGGACAATTTTTATACTATGCATTTAAAAGTTCTTGATTTTTAGTTTTTTGTTTCTCCCAACCTCTTCGTCGTTGCGTTGACATTTTGAATTTTTTAGTTTTTTTTTTAAATTCCACACAATCCTTATTAAATAACAGTCTTCAACAAACTAATTGGCAATTTCGTAGGAGACCGGGAGATTTGTGTTCTTTAAAGGAATTGTGTTTAAGGAATACGCTTGAAATTTTTTTATTTTTTTGTGGGAAAATTTTATTTTTTTCAAAAAAAATTATTTAGAGGAAACAATTTTGATTTAACATTCGGCACGGCCCACCGGGAAACTCCCGGTAGCTTTGCAAGCCAGTGCAGCTCTGGGCCCAGCCGTTAGATTCAAACCGTCCACTTATATAGAAGGAATGTCAGTGCAGGTTTTATGAGAGATGAGACATAAACTCGTTTTGCAGATGTTGAGGTCTACACGATTTTTGCGTCCCCAATCAAGAATAAGCTCGATGTCATTGTTGATTGAATTAGACAGTAGTTGACGATCATGAAGACAAGGTCTGGCGTATGCTTACATTGTCGAAATCATAGAAGAACTTAAAAAGCGTTTCATGAAAAAGCGTAGTTAGTGTCTAGTCTTAGACACAAGAACCCACTTTTGTTTGATTTTAGGTACACATTTGGTCGCTGGTTTTAAAAATAATAGTATTATGGCCCCTGTGCTGAAAGTCGAATCGTCACGACACGACAAGTTGTTTGAGTTGAAGAAAGTGACGTATCAGTCAAATCACGGCTTTCAGTATAAGGGCTTAAACTCAACTTAGCATTTCCGCTCTTGGCCCCTGTGCTGAAAGGAGTAATTCGATTGAAACGTTACTTTCGTCAACTCAAACGACTTGTAACGAAACACGACTCAATTTTCAGCACAGGGACCTATGAGATTATTACATCTACATCATTACCTGATAGCCTTTTCTTTTAGTCAACTAGAGATAGTTCAGAATCAATACTAATAAAATCAGAATTTTTGACTTTACTTGTAGAACGTATGATGATTAATTAATAATTGTAGAATTGAATTGCAAAGTAATGAATAGTATTATTTAATAAGTTTTCCTCTTCAGAAGCAGATAGATTGTTGACTTCCTTACATTTCCCTGCATGATCTCGTCGAATTTCCTACTTTGGTATTATGTCTACTTTCGGTGGAAATTTCCGATTTATTTACTCAATTTTAGTTCTGTTAACCTAGACTTACAATTTCAGATATACCACGTGTCTGTAGTCAAAGTTGTTTTGGGAAATGAAAGTGGGTCACGGACAGAACATTTGCTTAAGTTATTTTGTTTTTGAAAAATTTAAAAATGACTAAAAATTCTGTTACAACACTCTCCTTGTCAGGGTTTTGAAAGGGTAATGACCATCAAGTTTTTACAACTGGATGAGAATTCCTCGATTTTTTATTAATAACACCAGATATCTTCAATCTGATATAAATCTATTATACTTATCCATATTAGTTTTGAAGCGTTTAAAAAATTTATTTCATTAAATCACTTATACAACCAAGAATATTCAACGTTTCTGACTAAATAACTTTATTTCCAAAGAAATGTGTTATCAAAAATCACATTTGAAATGTTGAAGTGGTCCTTGAAGTACTTAAGTGCCGACTTCCCCTATTCAGCATCATCCTCGGATACTGCTTGTAATTCCCTATCCACGTTTACATTTAAATAATTAATTTCCTTTAAACACAAATCGAATTGCTCTCCCCCAAACATTTCGTCACTGCTAATTATTTATGTAAAACTTGAAGCCAAGTGTGGCATTAGATTTACATTATTTTTCGCCCAGCTAAAGCCGCGGGACTGGATTTTTTCTTTTTAAGCGAAATAAATCCAGGCTCTTCAGAAGGCCTTGAATGATCTCACATTTCTTAGACTGTATAATGTATCGGGACAGAATCAGCAGCATAGTCTGCAGCATAGATCCACTTGACAATAAAGGAGAAAAAAGCGTCTAGAATCATTTTTTTTTAATTTGTTTTTTAAATTTTTACCGATATTTAAGCGACAAAATTTCGCTTAACCTTTTTCTTGGCACAGGCAGTTACGTGACACTCCAGACAGTTTTCATTGTCCTCAAGGAGATTTTCAAATTAGACTCTGGAAGGTGGAAGTTGGAGTTTCTTTAGTATTTTCTGTAAAATTCGAGAATTTAAGGATTTTTTTTGTGTTTGTATAAAATCTGACCTTAATGCATATGAAATTTCGACGCACTTGATTTGATTTCTTCAGGTGATATGATGGCGCTTAAGAAAAAGAACTTAGTCACATTAAAATATTTCGTTGTTATGTACTTGATTTTAATTTATTCGGAAAATTAAACGGTTTTTATTTGTCAACATAAATTAAATCCATTGATTTTGTTTTTTTTCCCCAGATTACATAAAAATCAATTATATCTATGAAGGTCATCATCCACCTTTTATGAAATGTATTTGCGTACCTTATTCTTGCCCCGCCACCTCACCTGAATTTTAATAAAAACGTGGTTAATGAGATCGTGTGTACTTTATTTGGCGCATGCCTTAAATTATTCCAGCAAAAAATTGCTTAACAAAATATGAAATTTGATACCAGCTGTCGACTTTAAAGTGTCATTCAATACCTTTTTTCTTTAGGATGGATGCAGCTCGAGGATTTGGCTTTTTATTATTTATTTGTTTGCTGTTTGTTGTTTTGTAATAATTCACGGCTTGCCATTGATATATTTATAGGAAGTAGAAATATGATTTATTGCAGTTTAAACTAGACAAATACGTCATTAGATTTTTTTTTAATATAAATATGACGATAATGATAACAACTTTAAATGATTACGCAGCTTTTGATCTAATGTGTAATTAGAAATTTGTGAAAAATTTAACATCACATTTATTATATTATTGCACCAAGCATCTAATAAATAGAAGATGCATGTTCAATTGAATATGTAATTTCGAAAAGGGCACATCTCCCGTACTTTTATATGCGCGATGTGACCTTTTCGAAATTGCATATTCAATTCAAATTGGTATCTTCACAAGTGATGTCGATTTAATTATTGTTTAACATTATTTATTACATATTTTGCTTGTTCGTTTCATATAAAAATTCAATAATAATTCTCTTTGTATTATTTTAAAAAAATGCTGAATAGTCTCAAATCAGCAAAATCAGTCTAAGTACTTTAGCTGTTATTGTAGAATCAAGTTAACCAGATCAAATTATTTACCATTAATATTTACCAATTATTGTTGTCTGAACAAGCTTAAAATCTTACCAAGCATTAAATTTGCCTAAAATAAATTGCTTCGATAAAAATATAATTAATTCAGTTGTCGATTAACATTGTTATTGAAAATCTGCTTCAGAATTTTTTTTTTGTTTAAATTGAGTAAAGAATTTTTGATTTTTTTTTATTATTGGGCAATAGGCTAACTAATCTAGAAATTTCCCAACTCGATGATATTTTGTAATTCATTCATCCAATGGCGCTACAGCACAAATAGAGCTTTGGCCTCCTTTAGTTTCTTCAAGTTTGATGGTCTGTTAGAGGAGCATGTCTTTAGTTCCGAGTGTTGAGCATTGCCTCTGCGTCAGTCGTCACAAAGTCGATCCATCTCCTCGTGGGTCGCCTACTGGTCTATTTCCTGAAATTTCTGCTAGCATGGACCGTTTGTGGAAATGGTTGTCCGCCATCCGGATTACTTGGTCGGCTAGTCTTAGTTTGTTGATTTTTATAAAAGTTGAGAGTTCTGGGTCGTCAGAAATATCGTACAACTCGCTGTTGTGCCTCCTTCGCCATATTCCATTTTCCCATTGAACCTATTATGTACCTGAGAAATTTTCACCCTTCCTCTTTGTCATGGGCCATAGTCCAAGTCTCGCTACCACAGCACAGTACTGGTAGTATTACGGTTTTGTAGAGTGAGTTTCGTTTTTCTGTGCACAAATCTTGAGGGAAGTGTTTGTTTTTGGGCATAAAGGGTCTATTAGCCAGGCCAGTAGTATTCGTCTAGTTTTCTCTTCCTTTTCTTCGATTCTTTTTGAAATTGTAGATCCAAAGTAGACTGTTTTTTTTAACTTCCCAGTAGGAAGTTTTTGTAATCGGTCCGAAAATCGAAATCGAAATTTCCAATGTATTTTCATGTTTCAAGGTCCCAATAGCATAAGCAAAAATTTGAGAAGAAATACGTGTGGGTGTGTCAGTGCGTACGTATGTGGCCATTTTTTCCTGCACGATTTGGCGCGAACCAACAATGATACCGACTTCGTTGAGGTGTCGATCGTAACATATTACCGTAGTTACTATCTAAAAAGATTTTTATAAAATTCGGTCGAGCGGTTTCTTTATTTAGACGACGTAAGTGATTTTTGTACCTGCACTGTTTCGCGCGAACCAAAAACGATATCGACTTCGTTGAGGTGCCGTTCGAAGCGTGTTAAAGGAAATATGATCTGAAAAAATTTTCATAAAAATCGGTCGAGTCGTTTTTTTGACTTAAGCGACCGTGTTTTTCTTACAATTTGTTGTTCATTTATAATTAAATAAATAATAGAAATACTGCAAATTCAAGAAAATCTTTATTCATTTACAATTAAAATATCCATTGATAATATTCAACATTCATCATACTGGGAAGTTGATCGTGTGGACCGAAAGGGTCAAACCCACATCCCAGCTAGTTTTGTTTCATTTTATAAAAGAATTGCCTCTAAAAATAGCACAAATCCAAATTTCACAAAAAAAAATTAAATTTTCTTGTTTTGCTTTATGTTAAGAGAGGAGAGTTCGTTGTTGTATGAATGTTGTATACAGCATTTCGTGCGTGGTTGCAGTCACGTAGTTGGTAACGTCACCAAGCGTAACATATGACTAGCCTCTGTTTGCATACTCCTCTTGTTTTATAGCTTGTCGTTCAAACATAGTAGATCTTGCCTCTAATAAAGATAGAATATGGGGTGCGCCATCTAGACCTTCGGTATTTCAACATAAAGTCGATTTTGGCAAATGTGCAAGATTTACTTAGGATATTCTCTGCCATTTATTTCAAATCAGTTTTTGAATAAAATGTCGATTAAATGATCACCTGCATTCGATACGCAAAAAGCAGCTCTTTTTCGGACATTGACCATTGACCAGCATTTCGGACGTTATAGCAGGTATTTCGGCTCGTATCTTGGCTTTAAGTTCATCTATGGTCTTCGTTTTACTGGCGTAAACTCTACTTTTTAAATAATCCAGAAAAGACTGGTGCCGTTAACTCTGCGGCTAGGTGGGTTAAAAACTGACCCACTTTTTGCTTAGCCTTTTATGTATGGTGGGATATATTTTAACCCACCTCTTATTTTGAGTAACGATTTATCTTAAATAATCAAAGGAATGTTTATTTCCATTACTTATTTATTTATTATTATTTATTCATTATTATTTATTCATTATTATTTATTTATTATTATTTATTTATTATTCTTAATTTATTATTATTTATTTATTTTATTTTTTTACTTATTTCCAAAAAAAGATCTGGTTTTTATTTTCGTTAAAATCGTGTGCTCAAAGAGTTAAATCCGGAGAACGAGGAGGCCATTCCAAATCATAATTTTGCGCGTGACTGGGTAAACTTACTCTGCAAGAACATCATCGTAGCGGCTGCGGTGTCAAACCTTTTTCCCGTCTTATTTTTTCTCAAGCGTGCGTGCTAGTTTCGGGCGCCATGCAGGCTAGTGCGTACCTGCTGCATGCTGGCTGCGGGCGAGTTTCATTTTTAGTCAGGATATTAAAATCAATTTTCAAGAATATTTATTAAAAAGGAATTGACCTCAAATACATGCACAGCAATTCCCCCCCCCCCCCCTCCCTTGCACACTTTTACATTCGTTTTCAAGATTTTGCTCCTATATACGTTGAACCGCGCAGTCAGCGCAAAAAGTAGAGGGAACATTGGCTGTGACCAGTTTGGGTTTGGGCCACCAGGCTATAGTTGCAACAGTAACAACAGGTTTAACACCCCGTATATCATTTGATGTAAAACCATATGTCTTACCCAAAAGGCTTTTACAGGCCCATATATCCCTAGTGGCTATACTGATGGCGTAGTTTAGTTGAACGTTCTAGTTTAATCTCTTATCCAGCAATACTTTGACTGCCATGCCTTGGATATAAATAGTACTTAGGTCAAATTTGTAACGTTTAGAAAAAGGGACCAGGGCGGCCTTAGAAGTACTGCGAATTCAAGGAAATCTTTATAGAAGGAACGGGCTCGATATTGCTATAAGTGCCATTTGAAAGAAGAAAGTAGAACTTGCTCATGGTACATGTCATGAACATTCTGAATTAAAATCCAGCTCTGTTAATGATGATCATGTTAATGATGCTTTTTCGTTGGGCAATGCCGAATTCCGATTTATAAATTTTGTACTCTTCATTGAATGTTATAATAGTCGAGTCTTTAGATTGGCTTATTTTTGTTTCAAATACTAGGGATACTCTTATTATTTTATTATTCTAAAAAGTCATATGTCAAATAATATCGGCGATAGTTTTATGTACTTTAATGTTAAGAACTTTTCTACACCATTTACATATATACAACAAATAAATACACAAATAATAGATAGAAACTTAAACGTTATTTGTCTGTGACAGTCTTGTCCTTAAAGCTATCTCTTGATATGTCTGTGTATAAAAATAAACACGAAAATTTTCCATCATCTCTACGATAGTAAAAACATAAACACATACAAATAATAAAAGAAACAAACTCAACAACAACTTTTAAAAGTATGAATTGAAAATCCATTTCCAAAGCAGGCCCATAAAAAGTTCTTCTTGTGCCCTGGCCGTTATCCTATCTGACAACTAAAGTGGCCTTCACCTATTATGGAATGCAGGTGTGCATCTAAAGAATTTAATCCTAGTCACACGGAAATTCCGGTCTTACAATGTAAACAAAATTTTATAAACTGAATACATTAACATACATAAAAAGGGAGAAACGAAAATAAAAGAAAAAAACGAAATTTGATTTGATAAACTAATTAACATCAATCAAAGCAACAACAAAAAATTGTACAAGGAATGATAATCAAAAAAAAAAAATATGTTTTTCTAGAACCAAAATGAAAGTAGCAAGCCGGAATTCTTATCACCCGTCAGCAGCAGCAGCAGCAGCAGCAGCAACAAAAACCGGTCTCCACTTTTCCTTTTAATCTGTGTATAGGTTAATTTGAATGCGTGTCAGCCCTCTTCATATTTCAGCATTTCCTCCTCTTATAGAAAACGAGATAACATTTCCCAAATTAAGCAAGTACGCAAGATTCAACCGGTTCTTAGCTTCTTTTGATTGAGCAAGAATACAAAAAATAAAAAAGAATACATCCAGAATTTGATCCTCCATCCAAAAGAACCAATCAAGTCAGCACCAGCAGCAGGTCAAGCCGAGCCGATCCTTGATTGCTCAAAAAAATCATGAAATCTTCCGCGGTATAAAACATATATAAGTACCGAGGGGCAAAATGGATATTAATTTATCAAATCGGCCAAAGTCAAAAGTAATTGCATTTCGTTACGATAAATTCGTCCTGAACAACATATCCACACCGAAAGGTGAATCAATTTTTGTTGCCCGAACTTCACTTCAATTTGTCCTGACACGAACCACCACCTGCAGACCTTAAATCTGTACCTAAGGAATGCCATGAAATTGCAATTTTTATCGTTATTTATTTACTTTTTTGTTGTTGTTGTTGTTGTCGCTGTTGTATTTTTTTTTATTCTAGTGTGTTTTTTTAAGTAGTTGCTGTTGTTTTTGTTGCTTTTGTAACATATATCCAAGGAGGTCAATGCGGAAATGCGTAGCTAATCTGCCCATGTTAGTACGATGGAACATCACATTCCGTGACACATGTACGATCTTTGGATCTTCTGGACGCAACTTGTTTTTCAAAAGGCAATAAGCCGGCAACAGGTTCCTGTCTAACAGCAGTAAAAGTAACGAATAATTTATCGAGAACTTTATCTTGTTCTTACTTTCCTGTTTTTGATTATCTGGACCCACTGGAAGTTATGCGGTAACATAATCACTTCATCTTGACTTCACTTTTACCGAAACAAAAAATTTATTCCTCTTCGTTTTCTTGTTATTCTTTTAATTTTTTTTTTAGCTTAAAGGAAAGTGAATTAATTAAAATATAAATGCTTGAGCTTTTTTTTTTATTTTGGAAAATTTTTTGGAATTGTAGGAGATTGTATATATGTTTAGTTTCAATCTTTACAAATTTGTATTTTTAATCATGATTTGTTATTTGCAGATCCTTGTGAAGGACCTGATATATTTACTGGTTTATATTACACGCAAGAAAAAGTTAATGGAAATCTACTAATCATCATTGACCATTCATAACAAATAACCTCCGCAAATTAGTTTATTGGCAAGCCTTACAAAAATTAACAGGATAATATTCAGACTAGCTCAACACAGACAATGCGTTAATGGATTCATCTGTAAAATCGGCTTGAAAAATTACTATAATCGCATTTATCAGATTTCGAAAAGTAAGTCAACTTTATGTGTGTAAATATATTTATTTCGTCAAACATTTCTTTTATCTTCGTTAGTTCTAATGGGATGTGTTGGTTAATCATTACAGGACCAAATATCCCAAGCGGTTAACAATCGTGCTGAATTGATAAATGGTATTGCGTGAATGTACTACCAACGATTGACTCCGGATACCGGGGACCTCTGGCTTATCTTAGCCTTTTCCATGGTAATGCGGAGTTCTGCCATTGTTGGCCGTCCTTCCTCGCACAACTCGTGGGGTTGATATTGATCCATGCTCTGTGGTGCTGAAGAGAATCTAGGGTAGTCTTTATTCCCAAAGCGGGGAGAGTCATACCAAGAAGTAAAATCCTATCTAGAGTTGAGCCGGACTTATACGATTCAGTACATTTGTCCCTTACAAATTGTACTGAGGCCTCAATATTTTTAAATGTCTCGGTTCAAAAATAATGTCGAACTGGTATACGAGCGTGCATCGAAATAAATGAAGCGAGGTGTGATTGTAAACACGAACTGGAGACGCATTTCTTACATTTTTCGAGGGAGTGAAATTTTGTACTGGAGAGACATTTCTTACTATTTTTTGAAGATGTGAAATTTCCAACATGAAATGAGATGACGCGAGATTGTAAATACGTACTGCAGAGACATTTCTTACTTCTTTCGCGGTAGCAAAATTTCCAACTTGAAATAAGGCGAGGTGGGATTGCAAGATTTCTTACTTACTCTAAGGCAGGTTAATGCATATAAGAATTAAACTCGTAAAAAAAGCTCTTCATTGGTATTTATCTTCTTTCTTTTGCTTGTTTTGTCATTTTGGCATTACAATAGCGCTCGCCTCATTTGAAGTATGACATTGTACTGGCACAATAGAAAAAAGAGGCACCTCTTACAAACTCATTTTATAATCGTGTCCTACCCAACACTAATCCTATCGACCCAGCAGCATCTCGTCTATTCATTCTCCTGAAAACGACGAAGAAGGTTTTAGACAAGCATATTAGGATGGGTCTTTCAGCGAACCCACTCCACTGCTTGCGATTTTTGCTTTTTTTGGGCAAGGGAAGCGTGCGGAGTGTCTCCGGGCGGTGTACTTGCTGTGTGATAGTGAGGCTACAGCAAGGAGGAGATTGAGTCTCCTCCATCGCGGCTTCCCTGTTCCCAGAGATATTTTGGATATGAATCCTAAATAAAATTTTAGGCTATATCAAAAGCGTTTTTAATGAAGGGGCTGGCACAATAGACCCAATAGTGCAGTCCCTGGAAAGAAGTTCCCTTAAAGAAGGAAGAAGAAGAATAAATTTCCAGAAATTGCATAGTTTGGCTTGTGAGCTGAGCAAGACATAGGGCCCGGTCAAAAACGTAAAAATTTTGATCTTAGATGCAGATAAGCAGCGGTCATAGTGGATATGTTGTCGAATCTAGGCGATTTATTGCACACTACATGAGTCCTGAAGTACGCCCTGTCTAGTGAGTAGAATTTGAAATTACCTTTACCTATATATTTTGTCATGAATAGTATGTGATCACAAACGAATAATTTGAAAAGGAATTACAAATGATGTTATCAAATACTACCTAAAAAAAATACGTTTTCAAAATATCGAATGTAAATTTTTTTAATTCTATGTCAGCCTGAATCACTTTTTCCCAAATCACGCATCACCCATTTTATGCCAAGGCTTGGCCAAACAATTTCTCTCACCCACTTAGAATATAAACATTCTGTTGCCAAATATTGATGAAGTTCACCAAGCCAAAAAAAAACGAAGAGAGGAGAAATCCTCACGCCATGGTTTTTCCAACTTTAATACGGTAAATATCTAATAATACAAAAAAAAGAAGGTAGCGACGAATTACCTCTGAGTCGTTGACTTCTTCTACGAAGAATATTTTCGTAAGAATGAAACATAATAATGTAAAAATCTCACAATGAATACGTAACGATCAGCTGGGGATCGATAAACTTGCGTCCTACTTTCGTAGAGGTCGACGATTCTCCTCTCCTCCAAAAATACAAAATAAAAAGACACAAAATAAAACTTGTGTGCAAAAAAGGATATAAACATTAAAACAGAAGGTGAGAACTGCTCTTTTGTAGCTGTTTAGAATTTTCGGTTTTGAATTTAAAACGATAAATCGAAATGAAATTCAGACAAGAAATGCCCAAAAAACAATAAAATGTCACATAATTTATGCACGTTCAGGAATAACTTTCAGACTCATCAAAGATGGGAAAGTTGTTACCGCACACACGAAAGCAAAATTAAATAAAAAAAATAAAAAAAATACGAATGAAACAAGAAAACAATTCTACTTTTTTTCGGAGCACATAAAGCTACATACAATTGGGCATATCAAAATCTTAGAATTTTTATGCTAATTTATGCTGGTTGCGATTTTTTTATTGAAGACTAAATATTGAAATGGTATAGTAGACGTAACATGTGTGTAGAATTTTGATTGTTGCAATTTCAGCCGTGTTTTTTTAATGAACTATATAGTTCTTCCCCATACAAATCTGAAAACCCAGGTTTTATCGAGGTTTTTATCCAGGTCTTGGGACATTTCAAAATTTCCCTTTCTTTTCGGAATGTAGCATACTTACCGGCTGTCGGAAAAACGACATTTAAAATAAAAACAACATAGAAGTGACGAGAGCAAATTTGAAGGCATGAGGAAACAAATTATTTATGTTTTAGAAACTTATTCATTATTTTCTAGAGGGGAATTCGTGTAACAGTTGTTTACTGACACGCAACTTCGGATTAATTTTAATATATTTAAAGCACTGAAGATGGCGCTTAGTGAAATTTCCCTTGTCGTTTTTTTAATGAACTGGATCGAAGACCTATATAGTACATTAAAAAAACACGACTTTCATTTCGTTTAGATAAATAAAAAGTTTTGGATCATGCGGCAGTAAAAACAATAAGTTTCCTATGATTTTTAAAGTTTTTGTTTTATTACTGAACTTCAACCTCAAGTCCTATATTGTAACTTAAATTTTTAAATATTCTTAATCTTCCATTTAGCAAACTTTTATATAATTTAAATTAAAACGTAAACAGAATACGAACAACAAAATTTTGAAATTCGTTCGAAGAGGATCAGTGGTGTTTAAACTTTTTCTTGTACGTTGCATACTTATTGGCTAAGTTTTAATATCGTTCATTGCTGGCTTATATCTCTATATCGAAATTTTTCACTAAAATAAAAAATAAAATAAATTAATAAATATATTTACTGAATTACTGTTTAAATTTGTTATTTTTTTATAATTTAAATAAGGAATCATTTGAAAACGGCAAAAGTTATCGCAAAACGGCAAAATTAATGCCACGGAAAATCGAAGGGCACTGTGAAACTGAAACGTGGTCCAAGTTGTTGCATACACAGTTAGGTTTTCGCAAAAGGATTAGTTGTGAAACGAGACTGTTGAAGGTGATCAGACCAGCGACCTGCGGATGGCTCTTGATTCTGATGGCATTGCCATTCTTGCGCTTCTTGACTTCAGTAAGGCATTTCACAGTGTTTTAGCCATAAGTTTCTAGAAAGTAAGGTAACCACATGAGATTTTCATCAATTTCGGACGCTTTAGCAATTATTATGCGTGGTTTTCCACAAGGTTCCATACTAGGACCATTGCTTTTCAGGATGTAATGATCTCAATAGTGTCGTGACAAATTGTAAACTGCACATGTATGCAGATAATGTCTAAGTTTATTTAAATAGTCCTATTAGATTGTAATAGTTCCTATTAGACGAGCTCCTTACGGATTACAGTCCAGGGTCTGTTTGGATAGATACTCGTCCTCGGGTCGTTGCAAGATGTGGCCAATCCAATTATATTTCGTTCGCCTGATTTCATCGGCTAGGTCTTGGCCGACATGTTGCCTTTCTAATTCTATCTTCCCCACAGATTTCTAGGGTATGACGAAGGCATCTGTTGATGAAAACTTGAAGATGGCCTGTGATGAATTGGGTGACTGTCCATGACCATACAACACCACTGCCTTAACGTTAGAGTTGAATGCCGCAATTTGGTTTTAGTTGACATCTGTGTTAATCTTCTTATGCGAGGCTGGCATGAATATGCGCTTCGTGTTTTATTTATTCTGGAACTGACGTTTTGCCCCCAATTTTCGGTAACAATGCTACCGAAGTTACAGAATTTATTTACCAACTTCACGTCATGGTTATTATGCTTCTTATAGCAATAAATAGGCTGCTGTGATGAGATATGAGAATGCAGAAAAGTAAAATTTAATGGTGGAATAATAAGCTCTTCAAGTTGAGTTCCACCGTAAAAAAGCTTTTTATCTCGTACCTGAGAGAATTATAAAGTCACTATAACAGAGCGATGTGACGAGCAAATAGGGCCCACTGACAGCTCTTTTTCACACAAACCAGTGTAGAAACCTTGAGAATATTACTTCAAGCACACTTACTTGGAAAAGCAAATGCTGCGTTCATTTATGAAGCAATTATTGAGGCGACACGAAACTATAAAAATCCCTGGAGCAGACAGGGTTTATCCTAATTAATTGTTTTCGATGCTATTACTACGTATACATGATGAGTTGAACCCAGGTTGAACCCGAGTTCAAATGCATGTAGACGGGAGTCGAGTTGAGATAGGGTCGACTGAACTCGACTTAGCTCTGCTACCTGGGTTGAGTTGAAATGATGCATATAGTCGCAAGTTCAGTAGTTGGGTAGTTGAATTTAGTTGACAGCAGCATCTCTGTGTTTTGTTTGTGATATTTGTCGAATTTTATCGATTTTCGAAAGTTCAACTTAACCTCAACTCAACTATTCAACTCATCATGTATACGTAGTATATGTTGGTTTTTTATGTGAAAGTTCAAGCTTAGGAGTCACCCTTGGTACCAGAGCCCGCGTCATAAAACAAGGAAATCTCATCGTTGTTTCCATGCACAGTGAGAGGCTCAAGTCCCCACAAGCGAGCAACGTCACTCTTTACGTTTTACGTTTGCGCCTCTTTCCCTTCTTTTATGGCGAGGGCTCTACCAATCCGTCATGTCGTACTCGTCATTGTGCAATATTTAGTAGTAGCTTGGTTCGAAGGAAGAAATAGAGGACAGGATAGGTTAATAGGAGCTGGAGGGTGTTGAGGGAAGAGACGATGGACCTTGCGTTTAAAATCCTGGATGTTGTAGGAGTTCACACCAAAGTGAAGAAATTTGCACGAAGTCTGGTGTAACAAAAACCAAAATAAAAAAATTTTGTAACTAGGCTTCGATTTCGCAAAGTCAATATCCTCAATAGCTGATTACCTGTACGTATGCACGTGTGCAGGGTTGTCTGTAAACTTTGCGTCTTGCTGGATGGATCTGTAATGGCTCCGTCGAGTTTATGACACCCTAGCACATAATAAAATTTGATTATATCATTGACTCACGCATAAATAAATAATACAACAGGTCGGATTTATACGATTCGAGAGACTATGCATCGGACGTTATTTTTCGCCTTAGTTCCCAGTAAAATATCCTGAAAAGCAGCCAGCAAAGTACCCAGAACGCAATTTATAATCGCGTGAGGCAAACTTCATTGAGTGAATCAATACTTTTCGTGCATTAATATCTAAAACTCTAGAATCACAACGTTAGACGGGCAATTAGCTTCAAATAACTGCTAGAGCAACTTTGACAGTTTTGTTGCCTCTACTCTCTTTCTATGGGCAATTTCACGTGGAAGACTCATAATACATAGTTACGAACTGAAGCTTTGTTTATCTTCAGATTTTTTCACTTGGTGCATATGAAATTTTTCTAGTTTGATCATCATTAAACGTTTGGACTGAAAGTCTTGTGTTTACAATAGCTTAAATGATTTCGATCACTTAAGCTTTACAATAAAAATTCCACAAAACCCTTAAGTAAGCTAAGTAAGCGAAAACAATAACAATTTTGCCCTTGAACAATTCTGTTAAGTAACTATGAATCAATTAAACAACTTGAACCATGAATGGAATATCAAAAGCAGAACTTGAATAAAAATCTTGACTTCTGCAAGTTCACAAAACAAAAATAATTTCTTTACACATTTCCCTAACAGATTTCTGTGTTGTTACAAAGCCACGTTCTTTCAAGACCTCCACAAGAAGGGAAAAAAACAAAACGTTTATATTGAAGTCAAGTCAAAACAAATATATGAAAAAAATCCAAAGGAAATAACTGTTACATCGCGGCAAATAAATAATGCACAAACCGAAATCGAAAATCAGCCGTGCTCCTCCGTACGCGCGTACTTGCAAAATAAATCGACTGGAGGGAATTTCGAATTTGTTGAATAATTTTAAACAACGTTTTATCCAAGATCTGGTGCTTCCGCTGAGACATTGGCTGTCCCATGTGCCCCATTCAAGTTTCGTCGCTTCTAGAATAAAGTTCAATCTGGTCTCCACAGTCAGATTCAGTGTCAATCAAAAGAATCCAAAAAGGAAGAGTGTTTCGAGTTTGATATTAACAAAAAAAAAAAATAACAAAAAAATAACAATTTCCAATTTTTTTTGCTGCTTCTGTTTTACCAGATTTTCAAACCAGAGTATTTTGTAGTTAAGTCAGTGGCTTTTTAGTGGTTGAACGTGACCTGCAAAGCTGAGCAATCTTCAAAATAATGCCGTGTCTTCTTCTCGATGATATCTACATTGGAGTTTCCTTGGGTGGTTTCGCTGCTGTGATCTTCGTTATTTACTGGACTTTCTTCATTCCGATAAATTGGACGAGGGTAAGTTGGATACATTAAAAGTGTTCTTAAAGTTTGTGCATGATAAATAATTCAGTGTTCTTTATTTATTTATGTTTATTAACTTTTATGGTTGTTTAATATTTAATAAAATTCTAATTTACTTTTAGTGATTGAAACTAGCTTTAACTATAGCTCGTTTTTGGATATTTATGTTTAGTACTAGTATAATATTTTTTCATTGAATTTCAAAGATTCTATATATATGCATGCTCACATGCTAATCAATCATCACATACTTTTCCAGTCCAACCTTAATTTTTCTTGCGTTAATAAGTATTGTTTAATGACATCCAATTAAAAAAATTCCCTTCTTTTATCGGTTTTTTGAATAATATCCAAATAATATGCCTCAGCATTTGTTGTTATCGCTGCGAATCTGTGATATTAAAATTAATTTTAAAGGAATTTTTCTGTAATTTTTGAAACAAAGTGAGAAGCGCATTGTTACTCAAAGTAATGCCAATTTTTTCCATTTTTCTGGTGAAAGGCGGATTACTCAGCGAAAGAACGACTTGTCTTTTAACACTAGAAAGTCCGAACATAAATTGGCACCCTTGAAAGTCCAAGGCCAAAGATCTTTCGCAACTTGTTTTTTTTCAGTAATTTAACATTAAAATTTCGATGTAGTTTGTGTGTAATACTGATAATAATTATTTATGTTTTTAATGTTCGAAGCATGAAACACGCTGCAAGTAACTTTTGAACAAATGGAGCACTTTCTGTTACCCTTGTGTCTGTTGCAGTTCTTTCGTATCTGACAATTTTTGAACGGCTCCAAAGAAACCGACGTACCCGCATCCAAAGTTTCAGCATTGTTATTCCTTGGTCTAGCTTCCGCATAGTCTTTACTCAATTCTTCATCTAAATCGAGTAAATACTGCTTTCGTGAAAGCTTGCTCCCTGTCACTTCCGTATAATCTTATAATCCATGGGTTGATCCCAGCCAAGTCAAGTACATTGCAGAAAGTATCAAAAGGCCACCTTCGACACGATGCTTTGGCAAAATATTTCAGGCCTTTTTCCTTCTGATTGGACTTCGACTTCAGGATGCATTGTGCTCAGAACAATCACATTTTTAGCAGCCTTCCCTTGATACACTTTTGAGAATCGCCGTCTCATACAATGGTCTGCGAACACATTTTACAGCAACAGGTATTTCTCTTGTTGCTCGACTGACGGTACCAACGATACTTGAACCTTTAGATTTCAGATTTTCAGCTAATGAAAAATCGGTGAAAAAGTCCATGATGAAATTTCCGCCACTGCTGAGAAAATGTTCAGCTAATTTGGAAATAACATTCTCGGAAAGCCGTTGATTTTCTGAGCGTTTCTCGTCTTTTCCAAGATATGGCAACTCGTTGACAATATACTTGGACGTACTTGTCCGACTTAGATGCCATAAATTGAGTGAACGGACATCTCGTTTTCGTTGGAAAGAGTTGTTCGTCATCTGTGATGTCAACACGCTTTACTGTTATCTATGAATCTGTTCAAAGCCTGCAGATGGGGTCAATCAACAGGGAATCGAATTAATCCTTGAATGGAGCCGCAAAAATCGTGTTGAATTTAACGAATCAAAAACGAAGAACTGTCATTTTTAATAAAACGTGCTCTACAATTCCTCCTGTTTTGATGGGCCGTCTTAAAGTAACGGAAGAAACCTCTCTACATATCCTAGGGATAAAATTAACCGAAGATCTGCGTTGGAATAATCATATATTTCAAATTGCTAAACAAGCATCCCAGTGCCTGGGATTTGTTAAAGATGCAAATTCCTCCTTCAGCCGTTGTCTATAATCTACAAGTCCTCCAATCGTCCCCGCCTTGAATTTAACTTATTTATCTGCTATTCAATTTAGATACTAAATCACCGCCGGAATATAATAGCAATGTCAAAATTTTACCACTTTTACGACAATCACTGGTTCCACTGAAAGAAATAACCTTCTGCCTCCTAGGCAACGTTTTTCTCAAAACACAAAATTAGCTCGTTAAGTTCACTCGCACAGTCTACAGGGCTTTGCACACACTTTGACTAGAAATTCGTTTATAACTAGAACAACTCGACTTTGAAGGTTCCACAGTTAGTATTCTCGAACTCATACAACATCCAAGAGTTCAAACGGAGGTTCATCGCCTACTCCTCACGCATCCCTCAGACTCACCTTAACCTATGCCAGTCCTCTTTCCATTCCTTCGAGGTAAACTTACTACTAGACATTACACCATGATGTGAACAGCATGACGGACTGGTAGTAGAAAGGGTGACACCTGAGCTTAAAAACAATAGACCACACTCTTCTGATCACACTAATTACGATGGATGGTTCTGCTATTAATTTTGAAGGCTAAGCTTGCATCCTGATTTTTTGGGATTTAAATTATTGTGAAGTAAATCTTTCGTTCTTTGCTATTAAGGCAACAATTCACTCGTTAAAGAGATCTGTTGATGTTTCTTAGTTACAATTCGCAACGCACCCATTTTCCTAGTTTTTGAAACATTCCCAATCTCAATCCTTCTCTTCTGAACCAGTAGAGACCTTCTTCCTCCGCAGCGGGCCTCCAGTTTTTTGTGCTGAGGAATTTTGCTGCAGCAACTTTAACACCATATTCCCACAATTGACCGGGGTTTGCCAACTGGTCATTTCGCATCTATTAGTTGGTTCAGGGCTTTTTTCGGCATTCAAATCATCCATTCTTTGAGCATGATATGCCCAACGTAAATGCAGTAGCTCGGTATATGTTGATAGTTTACATTCTTTGTTTAAGTTATACAATTCGTGATTATAGCGTATTTTCCATGCATTGTCTTCATTCACTGGGCTGTATATGATTCGGAGAGCCTTCTTTGAATTTTTTCCCTGACGATGATGTCGTATGCTTGCTTGAAGTCAATGAAAAATTGATACACGTCAATGTTGTATTCCAAACATTTTCGGAGGACTTCCTTACTGAATATAGTTGGTCCATTGTTGACCTATTGCTTATAAATCCAGCTTGGCATTCAATAATTGCTTCTTCTTCTTCTTCTTACTGCTTGCAGCGATTGTCTTAAAATATTTAATTCTTCAGCATGTCATAATATGTAGTTGTGCACTGACTTGCCAACAGTGCCATTCTTTTAAATATTCGTTCTACAGCTAATCCATTTTAGCCTCAACTTAGGAGTAGAGCTCCTAGGTTTTAATGCTTGTGTTATATCAAATTCGTCTTTAAGTTAGCCTTGTATTTGCAACTGTGCGGCATTCACAGGAGACTTGGATAGCAGACAACCTCCTCCAGGTGGGGTCCTTCGCCTTTCCTATTTACCATAAATGGTAATTTAGGGCGCAGTGTCCGGTAATCAAGCTAACAAGTGTCCTGACATCATTTCTACAACGCCTTAAAAATTCCTTGGCCGTGTTAGGAGGCGGCCCAGGAAGGAACCGCTTAGAGTTGGCCAGTCCAGGCGCGGACCTCCAGCGTTCAGTATGTTTCATCAAAGTCCGATCGGCTAGAGCCCTTTGCAGCAAGCTGGTAGGTGCTCGGATAGTCGGTTCTGGACCGATGAATGCATTGTCAGAGCCCTGTTTATCTAGGGCATCCGCCTTTTCATTGCCTTTGAAGCCCCAATGACCCGGGACCCAGACAAGGGTAACGTGATTGAGAACGCCCAGCTCACCAAGAGCACGTGAAGATAAAAATCCGTTTATTTTGGTAGGCCCTTCTTAAGTTCTCATGAGTCCATGCTAATATAGCGTACACCTCTGCTGTGAAGACATTGCTAGGGTGCCTAAGCTTATCGCTCTGCTGAATCTGGGCCTTTCGTTCCAGATTCCGGCGCCCACACCTGTCTCTGTTTTGCAGCCATCCGTGTACCATACTAGTCCCCCCCCCCCCCGCGGTACCTTAGGAAAAGTCCAGGTTAGCCTGTCTTGTATGTGCACAGAGGGTTGCTCAAATTTTGAGATTTTAAAAAGCATGCAATCCGATGACATCCCCGCTTCCGGAATCCCTTCTACAATGTTGATTATTATTATAGAATGTCCTCGCCCAAGACCAGCGCCTAGATAGCCCCATTCGCTTTCAGCCGCAGTGACGCGTATGATAATTCTGTAGTTTTTGCATTATCCTCTTTTTTAAGCGAGCTGCAATGCTGTTCAAGATTCGTTTCTGTTTAAGTCCAGCGAATTGCGCCAAACTGGACTTAAAGTTTTCATTTATCGTTACTTTTTATTAGTATAGATTTTCTTTTCATTAACAATTTCATGAATAAACTCCTCCTCGATATGGGAACTGCTTTTACTATTATTTTCTACTATTTCTTCACGTCTTTCAGTAGTTAATCTCGCAATTTGTATTATTATATTATTGGCTTCTTACTTACCAATAAACTTGATGCTGTAATAAGTGGTAACTAAGATTCATTTGTCGATTTCAAATGCTTATCTTCCGTTCTAACTAGTTACTTGTTCAATAATAAGAAACAACACAGTTCTATTTTACGAATCACACATTCTTTTCTTTATTTTACTTCCAGGAGCTCACAGATGTTGGATACAACTTTATAAAAGCAAAACACAAAAGTAAAAGTGCCCGAAAAGAAGCAATTAATCAATTACGACAACTTCGTAAAATTGGTGATCAAATGCTACCACCATTTCCAAATGGATGGATTCCAATAACAGAGTCTCGAGATCTAAAGCCAGGACAAGCAATCGAAGTGACATGCCTAGATGAACATTTTGTGGTATTCCGAACAGAAACGAACGATATACATGTACTAGACGCCTATTGTCCTCACATGGGAGCAAATCTAGGTATCGGCGGAACTGTCTACGGAGATTGTATTGAATGTCCCTTTCATCAGTGGAGATTTAGAGGTAGTGATGGTCAGTGCACTAACATACCATATAGTACAAGTGGAACAGGTAATATATTGATAGAAGAAATATAATAAAAAAATAAATACTTATAAAATATTTTTATAGTACCTAAAAATGCAAGGGTGAAAAACTGGATATCAAAAGAAGTTGATGGATCAATTTTTGTTTGGTATCATGCGGAAAATGTAGAGCCTTGGGATTTACCAATCACAAAAGAGATTGAAAGTAATGAATATGTTTATCATGGACGAAATGAATTTTCAGTTAATTGTCACATACAAGAAATACCAGAAAATGGTGCTGACCTCGCCCATTTTACTGCTGTTCATGGTGACAGTCTTTTTGCTGGAGGTGATCCTAAATTTAAGTGGAGAGCAGCTATAGGAACGCATGCCTGGGAAGCAACGTAAAATACCATATATACATTTTTGACTTATTCTATTACTAATTATGAATTTAAATAAAAAATTCAGGTGGCAACCTAATCCAAAAATTAAACATTTCTCAAACATCACCCTTTTACATTACATGAGATTCTTTGGCAAATTAAAAGTATGTAGTATAAATGTATGCGGCCAACAAGTAAGTAATTGGTACAGTATTCAAGCAAAAAAAATTATTATAATTTAAATTCCCATTGTAAAGGTTGGACCAGCTTTTGTTAGACTTCACATGAGATCAATATTTGGACCATGCACTGTAGTACAAACGGTTACACCTGTGGAACCTCTAGTACAGAAAGTAATTCATAGATTTTATGCACCAAGGTATGCAGCACCATTTATGAAATTTTTAATTTTTGGTGAAAGTGTTATGGTAGGTTTTTATCGATTTATAAACAGTGATATTATTATATAATGTTTTTATTTTCCAGTTTGAACGTGACACATTTATGTGGAATCATAAAATGTTTGTGAATTCTCCATGTTTAGTTAAAGAAGATCGAAATATTAAAGTTTTCCGAAATTGGTACAGTCAATTTTATTCTGAAAATAGTAAACCGTTTTCACAAGCTAAAAAATCTTTAGAATGGTAAATCATTGTTTTATTTCAAGTATTGTTTTCAATTCTCATTTGTAGTAAGATATTAGAATGTATTTTTTTGTTTTTAAAATAAAAGACAAATTATGTACCAAATTTATTTGGTAATATAGGCTATTGCCGTAATAAATATAGAGAAGTATTATTGTGATTTTACTTTTTTAGTTTGATAAAAAAAATTTCTGTGCGTTTTAATCGTCTTAAGATACATAGCTCTCCGCAGTTAAGCAGGGCATTGGATTGCCAATTATGATCAGCACCTCATTGAAGGCAGTATGGTCCGGGTGTAACGAAGGCATAGAGCAAACTTCGTATGGAGTTCGAGGGGAAACCTACAGACTTACCGGTAGTGAGAGAATGCAGAAGCAAGAAGGTCTTTAGTTGAAGAAGACCGGACTTGAGGAGGGCTCATAAGGTCTCTGATAAACGGTCTTCTTTTAAGCCAGATCGGAGCAGGGCATTCACAAGGAATATGTGTGGAAGTCTCGTCGTCTTCTATGCAAAGTAGGCATTCTGTCTCTTGAGACAGTCCTAGGTTGTGGAGCTGATAGCGCAGCCCTACATAGTCAGTTAGATAACACACCAACAGCCTTGGGTCCGCTCTGTTTAAAGTGGTGATGCCCCTTAAGGCAAAGGGTCTTATAAGATCTTTAGCCTGTCTAAGACCTGGGACTGATTCCCAATAGCATCTAAAGCCTTGCCTCATTCGCCAAGGCGGCCACAACTGAGTACTAATCATGTCCAATTCTGCTTGAACTCTGTAATCCGAACATACCGAGATTCTACCACACAACTTTCATTCACACAGATATTCTCAATGCAACCAATTTATTATTTAAGTAACTACTCCCACCTGGCAATCTAAATTATTCCACTGATCAAACACTTATGGCACTTTTAGCGATTCTGCGATCTGTCCTTATGGAAGTCGAATTAAGACGAAATTGTTACCTCGTGTATTTCCACTATTCGGCTTTGTTCGAGCCAAGGACTGGGCTTTTCTTAAGAACATACTCTGTTTGTTCTTCTTTACATATTCTTTATAGTCGGCATTTATGAATTTGAATCCCTTTAAAGGCGGCTTCTTTTGTCTCCAATCCTCGCTACTGCTTTAATAATTTATGGCTCTGTTTATTCCGAATAGATTTGGTGCCTTATGTCTCATGCATTCGCAGATGTTTAATTCCTTGATTGCCTTGTTTAGATGCCGATTCTTAAGATTATTTATCCTACTCACCCAGCTTGAGTGTAACACTACACACAATATTAAAAATCAATTTTATCATATAAAAATCTTTTATATATTTATTACTTTTCTCTTTCAAAGCACCAAATATAAATGCATAATAATCATAAAAAAATTATATTGGTTTTGTTTCACGGTTTAGCCAATCAATAGCTAGTTGATCGCCTAATTTTTCCAAAATTGGGGTCAGAATTTCTCTTACTTCTTTATGATACTCATTCAGCATATTTATCTGAAAACAAAAAAAAACAATTTAAATCCCGAACAATATAATATGATATGACCAAAAAAATAACCTCTTTAGGATTAAGCATACTCTTATTTATTAATTTTGTTTGCTTTGGACACATTGTAATCGTTTTAAATCCTAAAGCGCCGCGACCATCAAAATCATGAGCAGCTTTTACTGGTATAATTTGAGCAATATCTTCTATTCTTATACCAAATTTTCCAGGTTTATAATATCCAGGTTCTAAATAAAAATAAAGATTACAATTTATACACTGAATATAGCGAAAATAATTGTAGCATACCGATTGATACAAACATATTTTCTACAAGACCGGGATCATCAGGCATTAGTCGTTTTCCAATACCCATCGGACCTTCATGAACATTTAAGTAATGCCCAATACCATGACCAGTTCCATGCTCATAATCTAATCCAACATCCCATAAAGCTTTCCTAGCTATTGTATCTAGTACTGCACCCTTGAAATTATTGTTTTCATTTACTTGGAACAATAGAAAATAAGATTTAAAAAATATTTACCCTAACTTTTTTTGGGAAAATTGTTGCTGTTAAGCCCAATTGACCCTTTAAGACACGTGTATAACATTCTTTCTCAAATTCAGTCGGCTGCCCAAAGTGAACTGTTCTAGTAACATCTGTTGTTCCATCCCTAAAAAGAAAATTATGTAAGAAATTAACTTAATAATAAATTTATAGCAATGTAATTACATATATTGAGCACCAGAATCGCAGAGATAAATATCCTTCTTTGTTATTTGACGCTTTGTTGATTCTTTTGGTTTATAGTGAATCACTGCAGCATTTGGTCCAACGGAACTAATTGTTTCGAAACTTAATCCTACGAAACGTTCAACATTTCTAGGAAAGAAATTAATTTTATAAATTGATATTTCCTGCTTTCCTTTTAATTTTAAATACCTAAAATCTTGCAGTTTCCTTGCACCAGATATTTCATCAACGTAGTTTCCTTCTGCAACAGATTCTTCTAACCAGGCTAGGTATCTACATAAGGCGGCTCCATCTCTTTGATGGCTTTGAATCATTCCTTTGGTTTCTATACAATTTTTAATTGCTTTCATTCGAGCTATAGGTGTTATCTAAAATATAATATAGTACATTTAGAATATGGACTTTTGGCATATTGAATAGTAGGACTTAAATCATCAAAGAGTTTTACTTTCATCAAAAAGAAAATATACTTTATAAAAACATGAACAGGGCTGGATATAGATAGTAAGAAATTTGGAGTTTTCTTTCCAAGAAAAGGTAAACTACACCGACATTATTTGCACGACACCAAGATTGCATTGACTGGAGCTGATCATTAACGAAAGTAAAGCAAGGTACATGGTTGCCACGGCTGCAAGACGATCCAAAATTCCTCTCACTATCAAGGTAGACGAGCATTTGAAGTAGTGCAATCCTTCACGTAGTTTGGGATAATAAAAACAGCCGACAACAATACCGAACCAGTTCCTCAAATGCAAGCATTTATTCATTTCTGCTATGTCGTTCCCTCTACTACTTCCTCAATAAATAGGGTTTACTTTAGGACTTACGAAATGTGTCTGGACGAGCTAGATATCAACAAACCAATTGTATTCGGCAACATTTATGAGCCGACAATTGGTTAAAAATGCAATTAGAGTGCTAAAGAAATTTATTTCTATTTTTGGCTCAACTTCTGCAAGCCTTAATCAAAGCGTCGCATCGCGTAGAAGAATGTGGGTTCTTCCAAACTCTTTTGTCCAAACTTCAAGTTTTTGAAAGTTCTAAGTGATGGGATTAAAAGAGTTGCCTTCCTGGCTGTTCGAACAATCTGATACATACATACATAACGCTCCTTTAATCCCTCATGGGACATAGGGCGGAAACAGTTGCCCTCCAGCGGACTCTGTTTTGTGCGACAGCTCTTAGCTCTGACCAGGATCTCCCAGTTGTTGCGACCTCTACTAATAGGGTTCTCCTCCAAGTTGTTCTAGGTCTTCCGACTCGACGGGTTCCTTGCGGATTCCAGTCGAGGGCCTGTTTCGCTAGATTCTCGTTTTCGCGTCGCAAGGTGTGGCCAATCCAATTCCATTTCCTTCGCCTGATTTGGTCGTCTATCCTTTCTTTGAAATTCTATCTTGCCAGCGGATTTTTCGGATACGACGTAGGCATCTGTTGATGAAAACTTGTAGACACCCTGTGATGAATTGGGTGACCTTCCATGTTTCGCAACCGTACAAAATAACTGCCTTAACGTTGGAGTTGAACAACCGTAATTTGGTGTTAGTTGAGATCTCCATCGATCTCCATATGTGAAACAGGCATGCATATGCGCTTCTTGCTTTATTTATTCTGGAACTGACGTCTTCTTCTTCACCGCCGTTGTCGGTAATAATACTACCGAGGTAACAGAATTTATCTACCAGTTCCACGTCACGGTTATTTAGCGCTGTGCGTTCAATGGTGTTTGCATTTATCCGCATTCTTTGGTGGTTTTAGTCGGATTTAGCCTTAAGCCTCCTGAACTACTTTCTGCTGCTGAATTGTTTAACATGTTTTTGAGGTCCTGGTGTCTGTAGGCCAGCAAACAGATATCATCCGCGTAGTCGAGATCCTTAAGGCGGTCTAGCAATCCCCATTGTATGCCACCTGCTCTACTATCTAGAACGCTGACAAGGATGTCGTTTATTACTATAAGAAAGAGTAATGGCGAAAGTAGGCATCCTTGACGTACTCCTGAGCTCACTTAAAAGCTGTCGGATAGCTTTCCATTGTGAAGAACTCTGCATTTGGAATTGCTGTAAAGAGCTTTTATTAATTCTATTATTTTATCAGGCAATCCCCGTTGCCGTAGTGCCTGCCATATAAAGCTTCTATTGACCGAGTCGAACGCTTTCTCATAGTCTATGAAAGCAAGGTAAAGGGGGATCGGAATTCAGTAGACTGCTCCACTATGATTCTCAAGGTGTTAATATGGTCTATGCAACAGCGGCCCTTTCTGAATCCAGGCTGCTGTCTTTTAAGCGTTCGGTCTACTGCCTCTCTTATCCTAGATAGTAATATATGGGACAAGACCTTTCCCAAATAGATAATAGACAGATGCCTCTCCAGTTGTCACCCTTTTTTGGTATTTTGACTATGATACCTTCCGTCCAATACTCCGGAAAAGTCCAGGTGTTCCACGCTATTTCCAGGATTGGCTGTAGCGCATCTGCTATGAGGCTTGAGTCGGCTTTCAACAATTCTGGCGGGATGCCATCTTTTCCAGCTGCTTTACCATTGGCCATTGCATGTATTGCGTTTACTATTTCAGTCTTGGATGGGACACGAGTGGTGATTCTTATTGGCTGTGCCTTGTTGCTGTTTTCCTAAGGTTCCTGTGCAAATGAACCATTCAGGGCGGCGAAGAAGTAATCTCTCCATCTTTGAAGTTGCTCCTCGTCGCTGCACAGCAGCCTTCCAACCGCATTCTTTAGGGTATGTTTTTTAGTAGTGCTTTCCCTGTTTAGTAATTTGGTACAGCACCTTACTGTTTGCCTGTATTTGCCGCGTTTTCCGCTTTTTCTGCGAGCTCATTTATCTGCCGCGTTTTATCACGCCGGACACTTCTCTTTACTTCCCGGTGTAATTGGGAGTATTCTCGTTCAAGTTGTTGTCGTTTTTCCGGATCTGCTTTTTCACAGAAAGAAAAATAAAGACTAGGAGGCGAGAGGGCCTTATTGCTCATGCATTTACATATGACAAGAACGAGACATGAACTCTTCTCACAATAAAAACAAACAGTTGAAACTTATTATAGAGAGTACCAATACAGCATGTGCATCTCAATAATTTCAAAGTATATTATACTTACTTCTTGATGCCTTCGTGTTGGAGGAATTAAATTTGTAAAGAAGAAACTGGAAGTGGGGGATATCCAGATTTTATTCGTAGTGTTCTTAATCTACAAAAAGGAAACAAACAAATCATCTATCGAAGTGAACAATAAACAAATTACAACACTTACAGTTTCCAAAAGCGCATCCTTAACGTTCTCATAGCGACGACAAACAACTTTCGCTTCATTTTGCTCTAAAAAGGTGCCATAATTAAGAAATAATTTCTCAGGATTTACAAATAGCATAACGGCTTCTTTTGTAATAATTAAATATGCAAAAAATACTGGATTAAAATCAATGTCCTTTCCGCGCATGTTCATGAACCCTTATTAAAAATAAAAATTGGTTATTTTTTTTAGTTTTTATAAATATCTATAGCTACTCACAGGCAACTTCATCTAAAGCAGTAACTAGGACTGCGTCAACACGTTTTTCTTGCATTTCTTGTATAACTTCCATATGTTTTTCTTTGATTGTTTTCCCTGTATAACAAAATTCTAAAGGGCTTATAAAATTATCTGGAATAGGTGGTTGCTGTTCCCAAATCATGTCTATTAGGTTTTTCTCGATGGGGACTAATTCGCATTCTATAGGAGGTATTAATCGAGATTAATTAAAGAAATTGTTGTGGGTATATTGCAGACCATTGGAGAAGAGCTCCTTTTGTATGGGTTTCCAACTTCTAAAGGAAAATAGTTTTGGATCGACGCCAACTTGACTACCCTTGGCTAAATTTTTAACCAACCAGCCTTCAATAGTTGGAGTAGTTGGCTGACCTGGATTTTAACGGATATTCTAGTAGCAATATTCTATATTACATACAATAATACCGTCTTTCATAAGTGTCCAATTGCTATCCAGCTCTTGTCTAGCTTGTTCATAATACCGCCCATCAGTCCATAAGAGCGCCTTATCTTGGGTGACAACTGCAGTTCCAGCCGATCCAGTAAACCCTGTTATTTTTTCACGTCTTTTATCTCTTGCACAGATATATTCACTCTAGAAACATAGCATTGAAAGTATTTAAAACACAACATAAACAATGGTGTATCACCTGGTGGGCATCATCCGTAGGTATTATATAGGCATGGATAGCTCCTGGACGTCCAGGTGGCCTGAGCATCACTTCTCTTAATTTTGACAACATTATTCCAAAACTTGATTGCGTTTTTCAACAAAGAATTTAACTTGTGATTTTTTTATGCGGTGGTTCCTAGATTTCAGTCGTTATATTCTCAATTACTAAAATTTAGCTACAGCTTAAGGCAGGCACTAACGTAACACTCAATCTTGCTTCAAGTATTTTCTTGTTCACTTTAATCCGTGCTATATATATTTATAAAAAAATCACTCGATTATGATAACAGCAATAAATAATCTTTAATCTTATCAAGATAAAAGCAGCTTTTCACTTTAATGGAATTTCGACCTTATTTTGACAAGTCGGCTTGAAATTCAGGGGAAATTTGAAATGTCATCCTGTTTACTCTTAAGAGTTTTTACTGATTCCAGCGTCACCTGTACGTTAAAAATTACAATTAAAACGCTAGTTTTGATATACTTCCGGTGAAATTTGTATGAAGATTATTTTTATCGGTTTTACGTTATTTATAAAAAAATTTTAAGATACTAATATATTTCAACATTTTTAATTTAAAAACTTGCGACAAAAAATAACTCACTTTAACACTTTTAATTAATTTGCTTTCAAAAAACACAACAATCAAAACAAAATTATAAAACAGTAATTCAAAAAGAATGTCTTTTTTGACAACTCAGACCGTACTTTTTGAATAAAACCGTTATTCCAGGAATTAAAGTTTCATAGAAATTGGTTTTTATGGCCGGACGAGTTTCAACGACTATTGTAAGTCTCTTGAAAAGTGATCAGTACAAGGAGAGCCATTGATTAGCACGTGTTATGCAAATTAGCGTAAAAATGCCACGGAATAAGTATAACAATTTCACCAAAAAGTGCATTATTGACGACTTTAGCCGTGGTGTGGAATATCTTCAGAAGCAATTCTCAGGGACATGGGTTTACAAGTTTCCTCACGAACTATCAGAAACCGAGCACTTGCTGTAGGCTTAAGGAGTAGACGACCAGCATCAAAGCCTCTTATTTCAAGGTAAACTCGCATATTAACGGTCAGGTTTGCAAGAAAGTACATAACATGGACTGAAACACAATGGAAGAGTGTATTGTGGTCAGATGAATCGAAATTCAATTGGATCCAGAGCGACGGAATGTGTCATGTCAGGAGGCCGAAAGGTGAGAAGCTGCAACTTAACAGTGAAACACGGTTGAGGATCCGTCTTGGTGTGGGGATGTTTTTCCGGAGCAGGTATTGGACCTATCGCTAAAATTGACCCCATAATGTATAAATTTGTGTACAGAGACATATTGCGAAACAATATGCTCCTCTATGCGGAGGAAAAAATGCCACTACGTTGGAGATTTCAACATGATCGGGATCCCAAACACACATCACTTGTAGTGAGGCAGTGGCTACAGGATGATCAGGTTGATGTGCTAGAATGGCCAGCTCAATCACCCAATTTAAACCCTATAGAAAATTTGTGGGAAATTGTAAAAAGAAAACTGCGTGGAAGGGGGTTTTCAACCAAAACCCACGATTGAAGCCGTTGCTACAGAATGGGCTAAAGTCCCGCCAAATATCATAACTAGCCTAGTCAGATCAATGTCAAAAAGATGCGCAAACGTTATAAAGAATAGAGGATATGCCATCGATTATTAAACTTATAAATTTTTAAAAATTAGAATTAAGGCTTCGGGAGGGCAGGGATATACTAAATCGAGAATCGAGGAGGTTATTTTCAAATTGTGTTCATACATAATAGCCGTGTTCCTTTTCTGCTATTTTTTACTCGTATTTACTTGGAGCTACACCTGCTCTTACAGAGGAGTAGATAGGTTTTACTTAAATCGAAAAATTTTGCTTTCCTTTAATTTTTTACTCCGGAGTACTTAAAAGTAGAAAAGGAACAGAGCTATGATAAACGACAGGTGACAGGGTATTCCCCGAGCCGAAAACTTGGATCAGCAAGTCTTGATTATAAAGATATGATTCACAGCACTAACTCTCTAGTAGCTTATGGTGTTGTTGACCTTATTGCAAAACCCTGTACCTTTGGTTTTTTAATTTGTATCTTCCAATCTCTTAGTTTTTGGGAGCAATCGATAAACCTCCTTGAGATTTCGATGTGAAGCGTACACTTTATTGTTCCGAAAAATTTGCTCAAACTGGGGAAGCATTTTAAGTAGAAAGATCAATTCTATTTCTGCAAATTGCAGTTTAATTATAAAGCGATAGGGGTGCATATTACCAGTTGCCTTCACTTCCTGCAACTATTATTAAACACGATACCATATCTAAGCATGAGGCCACACATTGTGCTGGTCACTTTAAAGTCTTCTTGTTTCCAATCGCCCTCATGCTTATTATTTCATAATTCGCAATTCACGTGCGCACCGTGAACTCCCGAGGTCAACAGCCTTCTTACACACGGTAGCCAAAATCGTCGTCCCTCCTTCTCCATAAATCACTTACTTAATCACATTACCTTGCAGATGTCGCGATATAGTGGCCCGTGTGCGTCCGCATCAGGAATACTATCAACTTGGTTAAATGCGTATATTACCCGCCAGCAGAATCTACATCACCATTATTCAATTACACTCCCTCAGCTTCGGGCTCATCACAACATTGTGTCAGATCTTGATCTTGACCGTTGGAAAGCTACCCGGTCGTTCCGTCAATATAACCTTATTACAGACGTGCGTAACTTACTTAATAATACGGAAGCGCATGCGGCCGGGTGCTTCGCTGCTGATAGCAATCGGGGCTGCGATAACTCTGGCGATACTAAAATATCCGCGAATCTAATTCACGTTAATGGATTCTTTCCCAAGGTTTTCGGTTTTTACCAACCTCATAATTCGATCTCTTCTTTATCTTTATGACCCACTTGCCGTCAATTTCTTTTATTTATGTATAGTTCTGCGGGATTTTCGCCGAGAGCTTTTACTGCGGCTCTTATAAAATGTGGTTCCTTCTAAAATGATCTGGTCATTCGTCGTGTGGACGACCTTATCAGTGGTGTTCGATCGTGGGCGGATTTTGCAGTTAGCATAAAATATTTTTAAATATGCCAAACCTTAAAACTTTTATCAAACTATTATGGATTATCGGAGTAGTGTTCGGGAATGCTGAGTGGTGTTTTGGCGGGTAATTGATTACCAATAAATTAATGTAGTTTAGTGTTTTATATTCTTTTGTGATGGCATAAACGAACCGTTTTTATTGATGATTATTTAATAGCCAATTAGTGGCAATTTTATATAAGCGTTTTTGCTATTAGTTCCCATTTTAACACGTGTTCTTTTGATTTATTTTTCAATTATTTTTAATGTGATTTTAAATGAATTTTGCAATGTTTATTTATATATTTTTGTGAACAATCTGTTTAATATAATTGAGCCGTTTCGTAATCTATGGCGATACCTTTGTAATTAAAAGGGAAGTTCTTAATTTATTTGCTTTAATGGTGCTTAATGATTAGTATCTATAATTAAGCCTATTACAATTATTTATTATAGCAGTTGTTTTGTTTGAAAACTTAAATTGATCGATTTTCCTACATGCACATTAGTATTTTGTTTACTATTATTTACTATATTTGTAACATCATTTAACAAACCTTAATCAACCTTCTTTTAAAGTGTGTGTTAGTTTTTAGTATGCTGCGCAAATGCAAATTAACAATTTGTTCCGTGGGCAAATTTTTGTATTTAAAAAAAATTCAAAACAGTGCTTTGCTGGCTTTCAGTTTGTTTAGAATGAAATTCTGCGTCAATGTGTAAGGTTGAATTAAAACAATTATCGAATGCAGAAAACTATAAAACGTGAAGTATGATACAGTGTAGCCGGTTTTAAGTGTAGTCTTTTTCGTACTGTGTTGTAATCCAAAATACAGTGAAGCTCAATACTTTTAAAGGTTTTTTTCACAATTACCAAAATTGATGGACTCAAGCAAAATTTGGTGAGATAGGTGTACTTAACAAGATCCTTCATCCTTTGGCCGGATCTCACTTTTTCTCTCGCTATTCCTCAATCGCCATTGCAAGGCATCGTTAGGAATAATCTCCGGAGATTCCGTGAACGTGTAAATATTTACACGGCATAATATTAAAAAAATAGAACCCGTTTGTTTAATTTTCCATTTGTAAAGAAACACATAATATTTTGAGGTGATTGTAATATGTTAAGTGTCTATAGTACGTCAATTATATTTAAAGCTTGTAGAGGTAACGTCTGCAACCTAATTTTTCAGACTTGAACACATTCAGTAACAAATCTCTAAACTTTTACTTTTATATTTGTGACCATTAGAATCAAAACCGGTACTTCTCAGTGTAAATCAATTTTTGGTAGACTTATCAGCATTCTCAGAACATTTATTTAATAAATCATATTTTATTACTTTTTACAAAAAAACATATTTATTTTTTTGGAGACGTTTGTTTTAGTTGCAAAAAACTAGGAAATGTCATACATTGAAGCGCTCATAAGTGGAAAAGATAGTTTCTGAAACTAGAGAAGAAAAAAAATTTACTTTGTTCTAAATATTTTTAATTATCAAAAAAGAAAATAAAAATAAATCATTTTATTCATAGTAACAAAAAATAATACTATTACAAAAATAATAAATTCGTTTGTTTATAGTTTCTTTTTAGGAACTTCTTTAAAAGGTACTTTAAAGAAAAAGTATTTTCTATTTTGTGGAATAAAATTAATTGCATTAATATTAAGTAATACTAAATTCAGACTGTGGGGGTATTATCTTCTGCGAATATTTCGCAAATACTTTCTTTTTGTACTAGTAGGGGAGCTGGCACTTGAAAAAATCGTGTCGTCCCAACCTTCTGCCGTTTGGTATATAAGCTTTTGAAGTAATTTTAAGCATTTTTTATAATATGACATTTTTGCGGGAAGTGGACCCATTTCGAGTTAGGGGTTTTGGGGGGTAAAAGGGGGTTAAAATTGAAAAAAATTTCTGCCGCTTCGTATGTAGGTTCTTTTAGGGCTAAATAACCGTTAAATACTAGTGGCAGACATTTTTGACCATTTGGACCCTCCCCAAGCCACCCCTAGCTGAAGTTGCCATTTTTCTCCCCACACCCTAGCAAATAGTCAAAAATTTCTGCCACTGGTATTTGACGGTTATTTAGCCCTAAAAGAACCTACATACGAAGCGGCAGAAATTTTTTTAAATTTTAACCCCCTTTTTACCCCCCAAAACCCCTAACTCGAAATGGGTCCACTTCCAGCAAAAATGTCATATTATAAAAAATGCTTAAAATTACTTCAAAAGCTTATATACCAAACGGCAGAAGGTTGGGACGAGACGATTTTTTCAAGTGCCAGCTCCCCTACTATACGGAATCTTCTTGAGCATATTGTTGTGAAAAAAGCGGGTGTCTGTATCGCGGATACGAACAAATGACGTGAATACGTCTACAATGTTCTGAAAGAAATCGTTTTATACTTTTATTGGTATCAAAAAGGTAGGAAATAACCAATATTTTTTAAATTGAAAAAACCTTGTTGATCAATTCTGAACCGATTGCTTAGAGAGCTTCAGGATACACTATGTTAAATATCTTCCATTTGGAGCTAGGTTGTGAAGATTTTCAGATTTTCAGTTGACCGGAAAATGACATTTATTTGGCAAAATTCCCCCCGCCATATTGGCCCCTCAAAAGTTGTGATCATAGATTCGTTATTTTCTACCTTAAAAACCCCCCATATACTGATTTTCATTGGAATCGGAACACAATTGGTAAAATTCGTCCGCTTTATTGGCCCCGACATACTGAATCTAAAAGTTTTTACCACAAATCCGGTATTTACGACCTTAAAAACCCCTAGATACCGATTTTCATTGGAATCAGAATACAATTGGCAAATTCGTCAGCCATATTGGCGCGGCCATTTTGAATTTATAAGTTTTGACCACAAATTCGTTATTTACCACCTTAAAAACCCCTAGATAGCCACTTTCATTAAAATCGGAGCACAATTGGAAAATTCAACCATATTTGGGCGGCCATTTTGAATTTCGGTCATATTTTGGCGACCATTTTGATTTTCATTTTGAAAGTAAACAATAAAATTCTTTGATTCTTCATTTACGTCTAGATGCAACTAAAAACTGTATGCCATAATTTCGTTATCATCGGCTTTTTGTCATGGAAGAAAACTTACAGACTTATTCACGTCACAAAACGTTACTGTAGTAACTTAAATCTTGGTTAAGCATCCAGCATGCATTCAAAATGGCCACTGACTAGAAAAGTTTGTTTTTGATGTAACCAGTATAAATTTGTACTGGAAATCAATAGAATTTGTTCTCATATTTAAGTGAGGAAAAGAACCGGCTTTGAAAAAAACAGGTCAATGGAAAACAACAGCATTTGATTTGAACCAGGGTTTAAATTGCTGCAGCAATTTTTATACTGTTGCTGTTGACTTTGCTTTGCTGCTAAGAAGACCACATCAATTTACTTTGCTTTGCTTTACAGCAATCATATTTTCAAACTTTTTGCTCCATGCTGTGAAAACTTTTTGTTTCATATTGCTCCGAATGCTGTTGCTTACAAATGCTGGGGCATCATGCTGGCCCGGCTGCGAATGCTTTTACATACACATAAAAAAAAGCTTTCACCCGCCTACAAAATTCCATTTTATTATATAAAGTTGGACCGTGAAAAAACAAATGCTGAAGGAAAGCAAAGTACTTTACAGCCTTGGAGAGCAAAGCTTTGAAAAACTGTAAGCAAACAGAAAGCATTTCACAGCAAAGTATTTTAAAGCCGAAGCATTTGCAGCCGGACCAGTATGCTCCTGAAAGTTTTTAAGTAATTTGAAAGCAACAGCATTCGCAGCAATGACACAAACAGCTTTCACAGTCTACACAGCAAAGTAAGCTTAAAAATATGTGCAGTTTACTTTGCTTTCAAACCCTGATTTGAACACTACTTTTCTATTAGGCCGATGTTACAATTGGGGCTTTGACTTTACTTTGACTTAACTTCGGGCTTTGATTACATGTAATGTCATTAAAGCAGATTAAATAAAAGCTTCGACTGAACTCTCTACTGTATTTCGACTGCAGTCCGGCTTTAAGAAAATTCAAAGTTTCGTCCGCCTGCAGCCAACTTCACTTTATCTGAAAAAACTGAAAACCACTTTTTTAAAGCGAAAGGAACGGTTTTGAATTCCGAGTATTTTTTATAGACTACGAACAACATTAAAAAAAATTCCAATTCCTTTTCAGACATTTTAAAATTTTGATTTTTCTAAATCTGAAAAATCTATAACAAAATTAATTTGTGGAAAAAGATAGAGGAAGACGGAAGGCAGATATGGAAACGCATAGAGTTAATCGTTGAGTTGAAGTGTCATTTCAACTCAACTCGACTCCCATGGAAACTCAGTATATATAGAAAACTTATATGTAGTAGAAGAGTGACTTTTGAAGTCCCAAAGTTCTTTAACATTAAAACCACAAGTTAACTTTTGTTAATAGCGCAAATTTGCCAATTTTTGAAAAAGTTGAGAACGTACGGGTTTTGATTCTAATCGACACAATTTTGATATCGATAGAGTATTAACCAGCTCCTGTACTATGGGGGTTAAAGCGCCGTATTTCCATGATATATCGTTCCTAGATTACATTTTTTCTTCTTGCCTCTTTATAACAGTTCCCTAGCCATGGCCTGTAAGCATAATAAGCAAAGAAGGCATCTCCGGTTTCATCACCGCAGGTAGCGTTCTATCGACGGAAGTATTTGGTGGCAGCCGGTGGAATTAAGCCGCTTCGTTCAGAGCATGCTGTACGATGATGCACTCAATAATAGAACTGTCGATAAATATGTACAAAGAGGCTCTCCTCTGAGCTCTTATTAAATTTTTTTTCTGTACTTCTATATTATTAAAAAAGGAGCAATTTCTTATTTAATATAGAGAATTGCAATTTCTAGTAAATAGAGCTTCAGTCATTTGAACTAAACACTTAAAACTTAATATTAATATTTTTATAACTGCTCCAAAGCGCGTCTTCAATCAATGAAATTAATCATTCCAAAATTTGTTACCTTTATCTGGTGTAACCACTAATATAAATCATTGACCATTGAAGTGCCTTTTCAAGGATGACTATGTGATAATGCGGTGAAAACAAAACAAAATATTTTAAAGGTAAAAAGATTTATTAAACCTTTTATTACATTTCACTGTAGTATTTTGATAAGATATAAAAAGTATTTACTGATGATTATTATAAAAAATTCCGACTGATTTATTAAAAGTGGTTTGTTGTGGTGAGATTAATTCGAAAAGGTCATTATAATCGTGTCAAATTAGCATGATTTAGTGTAGAAGTTCCCATTTTTTTGAAGTAGAACCAAATGGCCTAACTTTTTTGGAAAGTGTTCAAAAACAACTATTGATCAAGTGTTATATGGTCTGAGGATATGCAAATGTTTTTATCTATTATTTATTTAACAAATGGCTAATGTTAATGAACAATTAATGTAACAAATTAAAAATCTCGGAAAATATCTAACGAAATGGACCCAACATTTATACTCGGGGTTTTTGAGGTCGCTGAACACGAATCCGAGGTCCATATTCGGGGATTTTTTAATGAGACGCTTAGTCCAGTTTAGGCCCTTCGCATTTGAACAGATCCGCGGGTATGCTATACGCACCAAATGGCTGTATCGGCTAGTATGCATGGGCGTAACTAGAGAATTTTTCTAGGGGGGCAGGCCCTTTGAGTTCGAAATGCAAAGTACTACTATGTCAAGAAAGTACCGGGAATTGGCCAATGAAACACAAAATGTTGTATTTATTGTATCGCCTTCAAAGTAGGCAATGTTCGTTCCCAATGATAGCCTTGTGAGATGGTGCGTTATCTTGGTACAAAATACATGAGTTTTCTTTCAACAAATCTTGTCTTTTCGACGAATTTGCTTTCTCAAACGCCGCACAGCGCTCAGTTAACATTTTTTATTTACTGCCTCACCTTCTGGCAAGAATTCCGAGTGCATAACACCGTGGTAATCGAAAAAAAACGAGCAAAACCACCTTCACTTTTGATCGACTTTGACGAGCTTTTTTCGGTTTCGGCTCAGTTGGAAGGCGGCATTCCGAAGCTTGTTGACAGGTTTGCATGTCAAACTCGTGGGGTCGGAATTGACTCGTTCTAACATGTCTTCAGCGACCTTTACGCGATTGAGTTTTTGCAGAAATTGAGGTCTTTCGGCACTAGTGGAACGGCAACGCGTTTCATGCCCAAATAATCGTTCAAAATGGTACCAATTGAAGGTCCGTCATCGAGCGTGCCATGTCAGACGACAGACCTAGTTATATTTTTGTTGAAAATGTTATCTATTTCGTAAAGAAAAGAAAAAATGTCTGCACTATTCATACTGCCGGCAGACACCCACAAACACGTACAGACATAAACCGCACAGACAAAATATTCTTTCCGCGAATACTGGCCGGGCACGGCCCGTGTCTGTCCGCGTCTGCGCTGTCGTGTCACGGTAGATGTAAATACGTTCATACACACTATAGGTATAGGAGAATATTATTTTGTCTGGCACGGCACGTGTCTGGCACGCTCGATGTCTGTAGATATAAACGGACCTTGATTCGTGAGGCACAGAAACTTCAGCGCCCAGCTCTATCAAAATTAAACGAGGATTTTCAGTCACCATTTCCTTTACTTTAGCGATGATAAGTTCAGTTGAAGACGTTGATGGCCGACCAGAGCGAGGCAAATCTTCCACCACATCTCGGTCGCTTTTAAATGCACTGTGCCACTCAGAGGCACGTGTTTTTGATAAAGTCGATTCACCGTAAGCCTTATGTAACATTTTTAGCGCTTCGGCACACGAAATTCCATTTGCAATGCAGAATTTAAGACAGATTCTTTGTTCGATATTTATATCCATTGTAAAAATCGAAAAACACACTTGAAATGAACTGACAAAATGCGCAATGTAAACAAACTAAATGACAAGTGACACTCAAACCCCGAGGAAATCCCATTTTGTCGCGAACCCCCCCCCCCCTGCTAGTTACGTCAATGGTAGTATGTGTAAGCTCTTTGTGATCCTTTCTTTTAATACCAGTTGACATTTTTCATAACCGGTTAATATCTTCGCTCTGTGGCGAATCCATTTTCGTAAAGTTCTCTTAAGCTATTATGATACTCGTTAAGTATCCTTTCCCCTTTCAGCTTCACAGCTAACTTTTACATGTTTAGCCTATAGTATTTAATATGATTAATTCAGTGAATAGGTTATTATTATAATAGACTGATATAATAAAAACTATGTTAAAATTCTGCCTTTATTAAGCTTAAAAATTCTCTTCATTAGGGTAAAATTTTCGCTTACCAATTTCTTTCATTATGAGCCCAGCTTTAACCGAGGATTATGAGGGAAGGGGGACAAGTTATAGCATAACTAACATACACCTACAAGCTTTCCTACTAATTAAAATTGTTGATGTAGACATAAAACAGATTTAATAATTTCTGCGCGTATCTACAGGAAAAGCTTCCCCATGTGACATAACACCACCTTTGTGGCTTGGCTCTGTGACTTATTAATAGAAAATCTCGAACTGCTGCTGCTGGAAATTGAATGAGAATTATGTAGGCATGATATGAGTACATTTTATTGAAACAGCTTCCTTTTTGCATAATGGGCTAAAGTTGTAGCTTTAATAACATTCCTGTTTAGTATCATAGTATAGCTAAAGTCATCTCATGAAATATTGTAGATGGAATCTATGTATGTACATGAAAATATTTTAATGTATCATGAAACTGCATTTGTTTTCAATAATTAAAAATCTGGCTTCTACGGAAATGTAAAGCTTTGACGGTATTTTTAGGAGTTTTATTTTTGGTGGAAAAAAACTTGTTTGAGTTTCACAGGTATTAAAAAAAATCGAAGCACTTTCTAGAAATTCAATTTCAATCCATATTCGCGAATTCCCTTCAATCAAAGTGCGCCTTTGTGACTCGGTGGGTTACGTACGAGTACTAATGAAGATTTATTAATGAAAAAATATTGTTGTGTGGAAAAAGGTTGCAAAATTTGTTTGGGATTGTTTTTTAGTTTGTCCCAAAATTAATTTTGATAAAATACCTTCGGTGCTGGTGATATTATGTTTGTGCTCGCGTTGTCATTTCAAAACAAAGAAGTAGGGGAGATGTTGGTAGAGACCTAAAGCCACTTGAAGAAGAACAGTAGTGAAGGAAAATGAAAGTCATGATAAAACTTGTATGGAAACCAATAGAATATTTTGAAAAAAGAACTTCCAATGTAGAATTAATTTATTTTTTCCTGTGATTCTCGGTTAAATCACTCACACTTTTAAAAGTTGCGTGATAAAATCTTACTTTCCGGTTCAGTGGAAAAAAGCGAAAGTTATCGCACTATCTAAATACAAATCTCCTACTGCATTGCACTTCTGAAGGGGACCCCCGATCTTTACGAATAGCTATTGATTCTTGTGAGTAGGAACCTTGCCTACTATTCAGTTCGTCCCGTTTTCGTCCAATTGTCTAGTGTACTCTCTCGTTGGCCCACCACACAGCATCACCTTTTTCAACATCAATTCTGGCTTGCGACGCTTGTGAAGAGTCACCACGAACTGTAAGGCTTCCGATTTATCGTACGTGACCTATTTTTCATCAGGGGTTATGAGACGTTTCAGAAAAGCGTCGATTTCATTCCGTTTCAGCAGCATAACGCGGATGTTATTCTTCTTCTTATTTATTTGAGGGGGCATCTTTGTAGGCACTGCGACCTATTTAGTCTATTGTGCCAACCCCGTCATTGAAAACCTTGAATTGTTTTAGGCTTCATATCTCAAATTTTCCTGGGAACAGGGAAGCCGCCATGGAGGAGACTTAATTTCTTCATCGCTGTAGCGTCACAATAGCGCAGCAAGTGCTCCGTTGTTTCGGAGCCTGCTGTGCAGAACCGACAACTAAAATCAACTACCAGTCCTATTCTACTAAAATATGGCAGTTTTTGTAAATGTACCCGTACGGTAGGGAAATTGTAACCAGTGGAGTAGGTTCGCTGCGCGGTCAATCCGAAAAACCTTCCCCATCGTTTTCAGGAGAAAAGAGAGGTTTCCTCTTGTATGATCTTCTCCCCGTTTTGGGAATAAACAACACCCTCTTGAGTACCTCAGGATGTGTATCAATATTGATTCCACGATTTCTCGGGACAGGATGGTCACCCATAGCAGAGTCCGCATTAACATGGGAAGGCTAAGTTGAACCGGAGACGCCTAGTATCCGGAGTCCATCGTTAGTAGTTTATTCGCGCAGCAACATCCATTCCTTTAGCACGATTGTTTACACCTTAGGATTGCGAGTTTTATCGAGTACGCCCGTCTAGATCCACCGTATTGTCTGTTACATGGCCAGGCAGGAGCACTATGATAATCCCTCACCTGTCCACGCATCAGTGCAGAGGCACCTCGAGCAAGATGTGGCCTGAGTGCCACGCACGCTCGCTCTAATAATACTTCTTCATCGTACACAGCACAATTTTTTTCACAAGCATATGTAGCGATCTTCTTTTTACTGCAATAATATTGCAAATAATACTGGAATTTTTTATTATTTTTCTCCATTTTCAAACGCAAACAACTTTCCAAGCATTGCTCCAATTATTGCAGATGTTTACACACTCAAAGAAACATTCGAACTGTCATTTTTTAAAAGAGCATTTAGTATTGTCGCTGCGATCAATTGTTCGTGACTTATTTTCAAATGACGCCATCTATTGGGAAAATTTCACAAACTAGACCTGTAGTTCCATGTATTCTAGTACATATATACCGAACGATTTGCTTTGTAAATATTTAATTGCTCTTATTTTAATCCTATGAGTCCTTATGAAATTCCATTTTCACAAATTAATGCATTAAATAATCAAAATTATTCATGTTTATGCAAATCACTTCAAGCTACAACAACAAAAAAACCCAATTATTTTCTTTTTAGTGTTATAAGTGATAAAGTTGGCAAGCCAGAATGCCATGGAGAAGACTATGAAAAGCTTAAATCCATTAGAAATTTAATGAAAAATATTCAAACAACACCAATCCAAGCATACTTTGTACCCATGAATGATGCTCATCAGGTAATAAAAGGGATTAAAATTTTATTTAATTATTTTTTTTTTTTAAAAATTTTTCTTTTATACATAAAATTATATTTTATCACTCACTCCATAGAGTGAATATATTAGTGAACGTGATAAAAGGATTACATTTTTATCTGGATTTCGTGGCTCGGAAGGTTTTTTAGTAATAACCGAAAATAAAGCAGCTTTATGGACTGACGCGCGGTATCATCTTCAGGCAGAACAGGAGATTAATTTGGATTGTTGGATACTAATGAAAAAAGGTAGAATTTAAAGCACATAACATATAATTTTTATTTTTAATGAAAATAAATTTATTCTATAGCAATAATGTATGTATGTATATAATTTCAGGTAACAAGGATGTTCCAACCATTGACGAATGGTTATTGGATAATCTACCTGTTGAATCGAAAGTCGGTGTAGATCCTTTTATTATTGGATCAACTAGTTTTAATAGTTTCAATACCAAATTAAATAAAAGCGGACATAGTGTTGTTAGTGTAAAGGGAAATTTAGTAGATCTCATTTGGGATGATCGACCACCAATGAGCGGAAATCCGATTGAAGTTTTGGATTTAAAATTTTCAGGTAAAAATTTGTTTCTATTTATTTTAGTTTTAAATTTCGCGTAATTATGATATAAGTGTAAGTTAGTTAGGATAAAAAAAAAGTAAAGAGAATTAGGAAGTAATGTAGAAACGCACAGGGGAATGGTTCGAACCCTTGACCCCATTGAATAGTAATAAGGATTCTTTACACGTGGATTTCCCATTCAGAAACTGATAGGTTTTACTACTCCTGTTACAAGGTGATCATTAAAAAATATTTGGTTGATGTTTATCGAGTGGTTTTTTGTTTTAGAATTGTGCATAATACATCCTTGAGATTCGTTTCAGGATACTCAAAGTTTTTTCTCTGGAACCAATCCCCGCGATACACAAAATTTAGCGAGGGCCCGTTATTATATCAATGTTCTTGGTGTTCATTTGGCTCTATTAAATAAACATCAGTATTTTCGAACTCCTATAACATCCAAGAGTTCAAACCTAGGGTTCTTCGTCATCTCTTTCAACATCCTCCTGATACTTTATAAACCTAAACCTTTTCTATGCCCCGTAATATGCTTGCTAGTAGACATCATGCATCATGACGTGGCAAAGACATGACGGACTAGTAGTACAAAGGGTGACTCCTGAGCTTAGATCTGAGACACAAAAAAACAATCGTCTACGTCTTCTGCAGTCATATAGCCTCTATCTATAACATTGCAATGTCGTGTCTTTCTGTAAGCACTGTAGATGAAGTGTTCTTTCGATTATCCTTCTAAAAAATGTTGGTCCAGGACATTAAGCCTTTGGCAGAATAAAGCTCTTCTTTTCTGCCCCTGAAACCTGGGACTAATAGTGGGTAGTGTATGAACGCAATTTAACCTGAAAAAACCGCCTACAGAAAGGTACAGATATTCTCTGAATAAGCCTCTTCCATATAAGGAAAGGTAAATTATCTTTTGAGGACAGAAAGTAACCCCCGTTGGGAGTTGAAGTTATTGGTTTCTGGTAACATCCATCAGGAGAATTTCACTTCATCCATTGTAATGCTTCAATATGGGATTCGCAGGGTTTGACTCGAGGATTTAAATAAAACAGTTATTTTATTTGGAGACCGTTTATTTTATTAATTGTTCCTCAGCGACAGAGCGTAGAGCTAAAGCCCATTTAGCGCCCTGTAGTCGTTGAGTATTGAACAGTGACTGTAATTTTCATACAAAGTTCCCTTGTATTTATAGTAGGGATTCTTATATACTATCCTTATATACTATTACATATTATCATAACTAGGCCTACTGACTCATATCTATATACATGACTACAATCTAGTTTTCTATATAAACTACCTTAAATTACTATAGTGTGAATCAAAGTGTATGTATAGTTATTTTCTATGAGGTTATACGGGCACCTCACCCCCAACGGTTCACGAGAAAAATTTTCCCTTTCAAGGTAAAATTTTTCATATTATTTATTCGTTCTTAGTCTTCTTTTACTTATTCTCTCAACAATTCTCATTATTCGGCAGTTTCAATTTTATAGTTTTTCGTGAATAGCTTTAGTTTCTCCAGAAGTAACTCCAAGTTTGCTTGCGGATTATCACCAAGCTTTTTTCTTTACTCAACTTCATAATTACGTGTTCATCTTTTCCATTAGTAGCATTATCTTTCTTCTCTTTCTTTTCTTTTGTTTCCATCTCTTTCTTCTCTTTTGGCTCCTTCTATTTCTTCTCTTTTGGCCCCTTCTCTTTCTTCTCTTTTGATGCCTTCTCTTTCTTCTCTTTTGGTTCCTTCTCTTTCTGGTCTTTCTTACCTTTCTCTTTTCCCTTTTTGCCCTTTCACTTCTTGTTATCATCATCTGATTCACTCCCGTCACTATCTTCCCTTTTCGATTTTCCCGTCTTATCCCTCTTTGCTTTTCCCTTGGGTCTATAATATTGTAATTTCTTAACGGCAATATTTTCATCTCTGGTAATTTAATATTAACTTCTTTCTCGTGTACGTTAAGTAGTTTTAGATGTGCTATCTCTTTTGAAGGAATCAATGAATTAGCAATGAAGACTCCATCCTGAATTTGTTGGCTTAGGGCAGTGCTATCTTCCTTAATTTGCTGATTGACAGCTCGTAGGATTTGTGATCTTGCTGGAATCGTTATGGTGTCATGTCGAGGTACATAAGTGGTAATTGGCACTATGATATTCCGATCCTTTACTACAATTGTTAGTGTGAATATCTCAAAATCAAGTTTGCACTTATTTTCGTACAAAAAGTCTCTTCCTAATATTGCATCCGTACCAATAGCTAAGTCATCAGATACTACGTGCAGTCTCTGCTTAATTTCTTCTCCTTCAATCAAAATTTTCGTTTCAAGCACTCCTATTGTGTACGTATCACTTTCTGTAATGCCTATTAATTTGCATATATCGTACCTATCAATTTGATTATTGTTTATCAAGTTTCTTTTGATTATTGATATGTCTGCTCCTGAATCTATCAAAAATTTTACCGGCTTATCCATGCCTATTATTTTAGCAGTTATATAGTTATTGACACGCTGAAAGTTATATGAAAACATCTTTGCATTTCTGGACCTCGTATTCTCATCTAATATTCTTCGTCCCTCGAACGATGAGCTTCGGGGGCGGTTTGTTCGTTTCCCGAATCGAGTATATTGATTCTTCTTGGGTAATTGTTTGAGTTATAACCTCTGTTATACCGTTGTTGCGCATAGTGTCCTTGTACATTGCCCTGCCTTTCTCGCTTGTCATTGGGATTATTTCTTGCTGGTTCCGCAGAATTCCTTTTATTGAAGTTTGCAGTTCCTCTATAACTATAATTTTGACTATCATCTTCCCTGTTCCTATTGAATCTCTGATTTCCTAAAGATCCACTTTGAAACTTATTATTGCGATTGCTCTGCCAGTTGTTTCTGTAAAATTCTTCGTTCGCGCTTCTCCTTCTTGGAGCGCTACCATGATAGAACTGTTTGTTAGCATCATTCACTGCTTCTATTTCAGTAGCTATTTTCACAGCCTTACCTAAAGTTTCTGGCATCGCTGCAAATACTGCTGTCTTATAGGGTTCATTTAGACCTGCCTGAAAAGCATTCAGTCCCGATTTGTCGTTAAGAGCATTAATCAGCTTTCGACTATCTTCGCCATGTTCCGTTATTTGTACGTCATTCAGCTGTGCTATTAGATTTTGTACCCTTGTCGCAAAGCTTTGAACTGCTTGATCTCCTTGTTGAATCCTTGACAACTTATTTTGTATACTTAAGGGATTGCGTTTCACCTTAAAATGCGTCTCGAACAATTTTTTGAAACCATCTATGCCTTGCGGAGTACTTGCTCCAATCTTTATTCTAACCTTTTCTGTGATACGTGCTTTCAGCACCAATTGCACCAATTTCTCTCTCTCCGGATCATCTTTTAATGTCTCTCCTATAATTTCAACGATATTGATGAAGTTGGTCAGCTCCTTCTCTTCACCGTCAAAAGTAGGTAACAATTTTAAAATTTGGAATGGATCTAGAGTTCCCATATTGCTGGTTTCCTGTCTATTCAAATCGATAATTGAGTTGGAAGCCTCTAAAGCTCTATTACTCAAGCTATCTTGCTCTTCTTCCGAGCTTGTTTCCTTCTCCTCAGTCGATACCTCGCTCAACTGGAACTTTATTATTTCACCTACTTCCTCGTACACTGCTCTAAATTCTGTCAGTGTATCCTCACTGCTTTCTACAACGTTAATTCGTAGTTCTAGTTCATTTAACTCAACTCTTCTTCTTAATAATCTCTCCGCCGTTCTTAGTTTATATGGCGCCTTTTTTACCTTCGCTTTTATTTTATGGAGTTCTTTCAAAATTTCTACCGCCTCATGCTCTGGCATCTCTCCTTGACTTAATACTGTTGTGCTCTTACTATTGCACTATCTTATCCCATATGTGTATCTATATTTTAGTTTGTTGTTGTTTTTTTTTGACTATTACAAGAAAAAACGCGCATCTTTTTTTGCTGTAAACATTATTTATTTTGCATATCCTTTATCGTATGCTTGGTTCAGTCTTCGGATCTTTAAATTTTTCCTCCAGGTTCTTGTCGTGCAGGGTCGCCATGTAATGCTTCAATATGGGATTCGCAGGGTTTGACTCGAGGATTTAAATAAAACAGTTATTTTATTTGGAGACCGTTTATTTTATTAATTGTTCCTCAGCGACAGAGCGTAGAGCTAAAGCCCATTTAGCGCCCTGTAGTCGTTGAGTATTGAACAGTGACTGTAATTTTCATACAAAGTTCCCTTGTATTTATAGTAGGGATTCTTATATACTATCCTTATATACTATTACATATTATCATAACTAGGCCTACTGACTCATATCTATATACATGACTACAATCTAGTTTTCTATATAAACTACCTTAAATTACTATAGTGTGAATCAAAGTGTATGTATAGTTATTTTCTATGAGGTTATACGGGCACCTCACCATAACCCCTGATATATTTGTAAAGGGGTGGTGATAAAAGAAAACAAATCCGAACCCGTTTTACTAGTAGCTCTGTTAGCCTCGACCTACTCCTTACCTTCGATTACACCACCCACTTTATGAACGAAGCTTTTTTCACGACTCATAAAGTGCACAGAGGTTAACATTGATAAGTCCATTGGCCCTAATAATAAACCCTTTATGGTCCTTATTATACCTCAACTTTGGCTAATCCTCTACGGAAAGAGTGCGCTTTATATGACATCTTTGAAGTTAATCCGAAAGGCGAGATACCTTTACTAGTATCCCTTATAAGGCATCTCGCCGGCTTAACTGGTTAACAGGGTACCAAAGTTCCGCTTAGGCTGGTTGTTCACCTAGCGGGCGGTACAGCTCATTTTTCACCTGGTAGTCTGGTACTGCCGTCGACACAGCCTTTTTCGCCCGGTTAATGCAATTCACTTGTTTCAGGAATCTGTCTCTCGGTAACACTGAAGATGGATTTACATATCAGACGTTTTTCTGCCGCGCCGCATAACAGTTGATCATTTCTGTCGCAGGTTTTCAATACGCATTTTACATTTCCGACGAATTCTGCCGCAGGCAAACACTTTTGAAAAACTTTAAATTTAAAAAAAAGCAACAAACAATTTAAAACAGTCACTCAACAACAACTCAACTAACAAATAAATTTTAATAATCTTTACTTCCAAGCAAAACCAAAGAAATCCAAATAAACAAAGATTTCAGTTACACATAACCTCAAATTTTACTTACAATCAGCTGTTTCTATCACCCTGCCACAGAAAAAGTTGAAGTTTATTCAGCTCTTCGCCGTGACGACAAGATGTCGCAGACATTGTTTCTGATTGGTCGAAATTTTAAAAAACAATTTTAAACAAAATTTTTTTTCGAGAAACGAGTTTTTGAGTGATTTTTTTGCCAAAAAGTGATATCTCCGGCGGCCATGTTTTTTTTTGTGATTCCGAAATTGTTTTCTTAAAAAGTCCCAAGGAAGCTTTGGACCAATTTTCAGCCATTTTGGAATTTTGTCTCCTTTCGTGCGCTAATTTTGCTAATTTCCCCTGACTAATTGGTGTTTTTGTAAATTATGACTACAACCCAAATCTTACATTTTCATTTCAGGAAAAACGGCAGGAGAAAAAGTCGTTGAAGTTGAAGAAAAATTAAAACAGCTGAATGCGGGCTCAATAGTAATCACTGCCTTAGATGAAGTTGCATGTTTGTTTCAATAGCATCATTTTAAAATTAAAAAAAAACTAACTAAACCATCTTTCAGGGCTTCTAAATCTCCGAGGATCAGATATCGAATATAATCCTGTATTCTTTAGCTACGTAATATTGTCAAACAGTAAAATTATATTTTTTGCTAATAAAACAAAAATTACTGATGAAATTCGAAATCATTTAAAAATAGAAAATGTCGATTTCGAAATTAGAGACTATGATGAGTTTTTGGAAGGATTAACCGAATTGGTATCTATAAAAAAAACTTTGCTTTACTTTGGAATTGTGTTAACTTGATTTTTTTTCAGATTAGTACAACAGATTCAAAAATTGCTATATCGAGTACTGCTAGTCAAGCTATATACGAAGCTATACCAGAAGATAAGCGATTGCAAATGACTGGTTCAAGTGTTATAGCAAAAATTAAAGTGATTAAAAATCATGTTGAGGCGGTAAATTTACGAAATGCACATATTCGTGATGGATTAGCTGTGATACGTTATCTTCATTGGTTAGAGGATAATATTGATGATATCGCAATCACTGAAATGTCGGGTGCAGATAAATTACAGGAATATAGAAGGTAATTGAGGACATATTCTTCGTTTTGTTAAATGGCACTACAACCCATTTATTACTCGAGCCTTTTGAAATCTCTTCTTCTAATCGCGTCTTCGTTTCGTTAGTTCGAATCATTGTAGTCTGCCGTAAGAGAAGTAACGGTTTTTTTCTTTTAACCTTTATACTTTGGCATGCTTTAGTTGAGCCTCATGTCAGCGCTTTCTAGTGCTGAGTTGGTAAATTCTTCTTGGCCCAAAAGAGAAGTGCGCATTCTGTGTTAGAAGGATTTACTCTATATATTTAACTGCAAGATATTAGCTGCGTTCCTTTTCTACTTTTTAGTACTTGTGAGTGGAGCAGAAAAGGAACACCAAATTTGTTGATTTAAGTAAAACCTAACCTAAAATTTTTGACATTACTTCATTTACATACATTAACTTATTAGAATCTTATTGGAAGCTTCTCAGTTAAGTGAATAAATAGACTACAAATGGCGACTTTTCCTTTAGCGGATTTAAATTCCGTAACTTGTAACTCGTATGTTAGAGCAAAAGTAGTTGCGAGTACTCACCGAGTAAAAAATAGTAAAAATGAGTAGAAAAGGAACGCGGCTACTGTGTCATGAGCTGCCAACTGAAGAGTACGAGCTATGCACCTAAAGTGAATGATATTGGTATATAATGCTATGGACACACATGTGGTTTCGATACCATGGTATCGATACCAAGATTGTTTTATACTACATAGTATACTAACCCCTGACACATATCTTTTTGTGGTATACATTTGACAGCTCTCAACTGACTGTTATTTGTAAAGCTTTTAAAAATGGAAAACGAATCAGTTTGTGCTCTTTTACGTCAATAAATATGCTTGAAATCGAAAGTAAAACTTTTCACTTAAAAAATTTTCTTTTTTTTTCAACAAAAACACAGCTAAATTTTTATTTACTCAAAAATTTAATTTTTAAAATGGAAAAATTAGGTGTTTTTATTTTCCGCTTCTATATAATGGCGTTGTCAGCAGTTAAAAGGCCACTATACCAGGTTTGTGCATAAGGAAACCAAGAAAAATTGGCTCATTTCGATACCACGTCGAATGATAGTATACCAAGTTTTTGGAATGGTATTGATCTGGTATTAGGTGACACACATCTGGTATACTACGTGGTATTTGAATACCATGGTATCGAAACCACATGTGTGTCCATAGCATAAACTAGACAAAAGTTCTAATCCTTCCTGGTTTTCACTTAATTCTTCTTCCTCATCTTCTAATTCTTCAAGGTGAGGAATTTCATTTCTTAGTAATTCAGTTGCTTTAATCATGTTTCTACCACTATCAGCTGTAACTGGGTAAATTTGATTTATTATTATGCCATCGATCACTTCAACTATGACATTTTTAATGTAATTTGCTGTTTGCCGGTCTTTAACTTCGTACATTGCTAAGGTTCTCAAATGAATTTTTCCATTGCTAATGTACTGAGCGTTTATACCAATTACGCTTCTACCAAGCCGCGATGCTGAATCAATTTTTATGAATATTAATTTTCTTTCAAGTTCAGATTTAATTGTATTTTTTACTTCATTTGCTTTATTATTATTACAAGATCGTTAATATTTTCTGAATTTACAGTCAATTTTAGTGTTTTCATTATCGGTCCTAATATATCGCGCATCCCATAATCTTTGAAAATTGTAAACTGTCGTCCATTAACTGTAACTAATTTAACGCAGTTTAAAAAAGAAGTAACAGAATAAAAAAGTTGTTAATTTGTACTTACCATAAACATTGGTATTTGTAATTTACTTACCAATTTCCATATTCCGCCGTAACAATAATTTATAATTTTTGTATCTTTTACTTCTGCATGCTGCGTAACAAAACTTAAAGACTAATGAAAATTACAAAAGCTAATACAAATCAAAGAATCAAACAAAATAACAAGCAAAAACAAAACATACCCAAAGAATAAAAATCCTGCCTGAAACAAAAAGAAAATACTGCGAAATCTGAAGTTCGAATTACTCACTAATTGCCATTAAAAATTGAACCTGAAACGAATTTTTGATTGGGTTCGGGTTCAGGTTCAAATAAATTAAAAAAAAATCTTGAACCGCAGCGGAATCACGGTTAGGGTTCGATTCGGGTTTGAAACCCTGCTTTGAAGTGTTTAAATCACAAACAATACCGTTGCGGTACATAAATCGATCCAAAATTGGAGGAGTAGCAACCGGAGGTGACGTTTACTGACTAAAATTCAAGAACATTCATATTGAAACCAAAGCTTATAAAGGATGCATGAATTCCCTGAGCGCATCTCCGAGCAGAGTTATCCTGAAGTGGATATCCGGGCCTGAAGCAGGCAGATAGATCGCCTAGTCAAAAAAGGTGTTCGGACGCCACAGGAATGCCGTTGTCATCCAACGCTTTGTTAGTTTTGATCAGTTGTTTGACCTTGCAAACTTATTCTCAATTTTATGGTGGCAGCGGAGAATCATCATCAGGAATTGGGAGCGCCTCCAGTTCTTCTGATAGCTTACTACTTAGCAGTTTATGAAGTGCTCTTCCCGACGATCTCAAATCGGGATCGGCGATCACATTATCCCTTTTGTCCTTACATTACGTGCAACGTGGTCTGAATCGAGTCATATCGCGAATTCTTTATTAGAACTCACGCCCAAGCGGGGATTTGCTCTCTGTACCGTTCTAATACTGATCTAATTCACAGAACAAAATCTCAGCCTTCTTTTTCGTCTGTTGTGAGCTTCTCGTATTCTTGTATTCTCATCTCGACGAGATAGTGCTTTGAGTCGAAGTTTCCACCTTGGTATGTTCGGAACTTTCCTTATGCACAAACGTGGTACTTGCAACGACTAAACTCTTACTTGCTGCAATATTTGTGATTTATTGTTAATTTTCATTAGTACAAAAGAGATCCGGACCTATTTTAGCGTTCCAATCTGCCAAGATGTTTTACATCATACAGACTTCAAAGACTTCGATTACTTCGAAGAATGTGTCTTTTTCGTCTTTGGGGATTTTTCAGACGGTACATGAGCGTTATGTAGGCTGGGGTATCTTTACATTTGTGTCAAACTCGAAGATGCATAGCTTTGTTTTAAACTTCTTTGAACCTAATAATGGTTGCTTTCAGCTGTTTGGCGACCATAAATCCTACTCCAAGCATATTGCCATATTGTATCTTTAAATAACTCTGACGTGTCCATACGTCTCAGGCTTTTGCAAGACAATACTCCTTGTCAATCGCATTCCTCTTCGATGGCTCTTATGTCAGTACTTGGGTTACCGGCTGATTGCAGTAATTTACAGGTAGTTTATATGAACGTTTTTCCTAGTTGTTGAAAATGAACAATGTCGAAATTCATGCCCTCTGAGGTCTGTGCTCCTGGTATACTCGCTCCTCTTCCCAGCCCTTAGCTACGACACTGATAATTTCAGAACATCTTACATAATACAATAAAAATGAAAACAAAACAGTTTTTACTAAAACACTTTTTCTCTCTCCCCCAGTGAACTAGAAAATTTCAAAGGATTAAGCTTCAGTACAACCAGCGCTGTTGGCTCAAATGCTGCCATGGTACACTACAATCCAATCGAGGATACAAACAAACAAATCACACGAGATGAAATTTACTTGGTCGATTCAGGTGGACAATACTTGTGGGTATAATCAAAAAATACAAAGAGTTACAATAAAATAACCAAATTCTATACTTCCCCTAAAAAAGAGATGGAACTACAGACATAACACGAACAATGCACTTCGGAGAACCGACCACCTTTGAAAAGGAATGCTTTACTCGTGTCCTGAAGGGCTTCATAGGACTAGTAACATCCATCTTTCGAGTGAACACTTCGGTGAATTTTATTCTTATTTTTTCGTTTTGGCGATGTACATTTTATAGGAATATACAAAACCAATCGAAATTTATGAAAAGCGCAATCCTATAACTCTAGTTTTATTCCACGTTCTTAGCTAGCATATTTCGATTACGTTGCAAGAAGACATTTATGGCAAGTTGGATTGGACTATGGTCACGGAACGGGCCATGGAGTTGGAGCATACCTGAATGTCCATGAATATCCGCCCTTGTTATCACCTACCGGAGGAAAGGATCCTGGGGCTTTAGAAAACATGTTTACTTCGAACGGTATACATATATAATATACTTATGAAATTTCCCTTAAACTGGATAAACAAATACATTTTCAGAACCAGGATACTATCAAGACGGTGAATTTGGTATAAGACTAGAAGATGTTATTCAGGTGGTTAAGTCAACGTTGCCAGGAGCATTTAAGGGACAGGGTGCGCTGACTTTCAAGTCTATTACCTTTTGCCCTATACAGACTAAAATGATTGATACAAGTCTGTTGACAAAGGAGGAGGTTTGTCTATGAAATTTTGTGAATAAATTCTCTTACATTGAAATTGTTTATTGAATAGGAAGAGTATATAAATCTTTATCATCAAATGGTATTGGATACAATTGGTCCATTGTTATTGAATCAAAATTTGAATGCAACTTACGATTGGTTAATAAATGAAACAAAACCAATCCATAGAACTTAGAGACTAGGTAAAACTTAAGGCGAACAAATTTATTATAGATATTGTTAATTGTTTAATTTTTTTTTAGTGATTTGTTTTAAAATATAATTTTTGTTTTTGTTTTAATTATTATTATTTACTATACAATTATTTTTCATGTACTTGTAAGATTCCGAACAAGAGTTTGGACTGGGCCAATTTGCTGTTGCCAGTCTGTTAAACACAACACGTAGCCGTTAAAAAAAGCCGTAAGAAATGCTGGTTACTAAAGGAGTTATCCGCCGAGCCTCTTAACAAACCAAAATGAAATACACAAATTTCCACAAAAGAGAAAAACACCAATAGCTCAAATAGTGGCTCTCAATTAAGAACACTATAGTGTTCTTGCGTAGACGTCGAAGATGGTAACATCGAAAACAAATAACAACAAAAAAACTAACGGAAGGTAATTAAGTTTCTTTTACCATCTTTCTGCACAACTATAGCACGACCTTGTCGTGGTAGTCTAATGCCGCCGATACACGACGAGACATGTTGATCAACTCGGTTGAATCTAACAAAAAGTTTTGTCGTGTGTGGAGTGATTGGTCAACCAAATTGTAAGTGTGTGGCAAACAACGCGGGCAAAGTAGTCAACCAAGTTGATTGGAGTGTCAAAAAAAGCATTGGATCGGATAGGAAATTGACTGGTTATAATAACGTATCAGTTCGGATTAAAACTTAAAGTTTATTGTAAAGAGCAGTGCAAAAAATTATACGCTAAAGTATATTTGAGTCGCTCAGAAGCCAAAACGGCTAAGTTCATGGGCATGGGCATAGATTTAACCGCATTGGCTTCTGAGCCACTCATTTAAAGGGCGAATAATGGACGGAGTGATTAATAATTGAGTGATTAACCGTTCGTTTTAGAAGAACGTATAGGAAGATTTGTAATTTTTCGTTCGGCACAAACAGTAATTTCACGATTTTCCTGAATCCTTCCGCATATTAACCAATGCTAAAATTCGCCTGGGGAGTTCCTAATTTTAGAAAAACCTATAGGATGTTTTGCAGTTTTTCTTCCAATATTAGTGTTAATTTCATGATTTTGCTGGATCATTGCGCATGTACCGCAATGCTAAGATTCGCCTGGGGAGTTCCTAATTTTAGAAGAATGTAACGCATGATTTATAGTTGTAAAAGTATAAAAAGCAAATAACAGTTTTTAATAGTTGGCTTATTAGGGATATTTTGTCGAAATTCATACTCCTTGTCCCCATTTTTTACGTTTTTACGCCAAAATTATATTATAACGGAACATTTTCGCAATAACCGGACATTACTACAGATGCACACTGCAAGAGAATGTTTGCACAACCCCTCTCACCCAGCTTCACCCCTTCCCGAGCCACAAATCATGCCGCAGGAAACTAAACCAGAGCAAAAATTTATTTAATTTTTTTGCAATAACGGGACATTTCCGCACTTACATACTTCAAGGGGTTGTTCACCTACCCCCCTCCCCCCCAAAAATTCCTTCCCCCCCCCCCCAATCGTGCAGCAGGATACTAAACCTTTACCAAACTGTGTCTTATCCCATATAAATATGAAATATGAAAAACAGTTTTTCCTAATTTCTGAAAAAATAAGGAAAGTAGAAAAGACACGTTTTGGAATTATAGGACTCAATTATAATTAATATTATTAATTAATAATTTTTAACCTCGTTGGTGAGTTGTTCGCCGGTAAAAATTTTTGCACTTATACTTTTAAGGTTATGTTTATCAAATTTTTGACAGTTCAGTGCGGCAATTTTTAATCTTTTAAAAACGATTGCGCCTAAATCCGACCGAATCCGCTTGAATGCATTCATTATAATCGATTAGGTCTAAAATGTATGCTGAAAAAACCGATTTGATAGTTCAATCCGTTTTGTTGCGCTCAAATCCGTTCATTATGATTGGGCCTTAACTCCTCCTTGCGCACATCCTTTTACTATGGTGCTCTCCAGATACCTTTCAAAATACGTGACCATTAATCTGCGAGTTCTTAACATAGTCTCATTAGAACCCTTGCTATAATGTTAAATTATGTGTTGTCGAAGGGTCTTTCGATATCGAAGAAGATGGTGATCGCAAAAATTTTGTTTAACACTGTTCCTTCAGGTTCAGAACCAGATCGTGAAGAGTCATCTTAGTCGACATGCCTTCCCCTGAATAAGACAGTACTTCGCTTAAAAAACTTTAAATTCCACACGATTCTTGACGTCATCCAGTTTTTCTTGTTTTTTATGTGAAAAAAACCCAGCTTAGGAGTCAACCTTTGCACTACTGTTCTGTCATGTCGTTAAGGTCAAGGTGCAATGTCTAGTAGTAAGCTTCCCAAGCAGCACAATTTGGTTAGAATCCGGTTAATTAACCAGCAACTAGCCAGAGTTATTTAACCATCATAACTTAGTAAAACGTTTGTAAAACGTTTCCTAGACATTTATTAAACCGTAAATGGTCAGTTATTTTATAACTCTGGTTATTAGATTACCTATGTCTAAGGTTTATAGAACTTCTAAAATATACCTCTACACAACTTAGCAGTTACAAAATAACCTGAAGCAAACGTTTCTAAAACTTCTATCATTAGCCTGATGTTGTTTAGTAAATAACCTGAAGCAAACGTTAGTAAAACCTCCATTAAAAACCTTTTATAAACATTGGTTAGAAAATAACCTGAGGAAAACGTTTTTCAGATAGTACATACTTACCGTTAATTAACCTAAAAGTGATTTTGTAACAGAAATCTAACTAAAAATTTGATATTTTATAACTGTTATATAAGAATGCATTGAGTGAAAAAAATGCAACGAATTTACTTAAAGAAAGTATGTTTTATTAAATAATAATAATAAAAATACAAGTATTGTTATTACTAAATTAAACATTTTAAAAAGATATTTGTAGATGGTTCTTCCTGTCCTATTCCCCCAAACCTGTAGAGCATTTTTACCTAAAAATATAAGAAAATTAAAAAAATATGAGTTTTAATAAAGACTTTAAATATGTATATAGAATTAATAGTAATTAAAAACTTACCCACGTTTGCTTTCTCCAAAAAAATATTAATTGTAGATACTTTTTACGCCCGTGAAGAAGTTCATATCACTGATGCTTGGTTGTAAATGAACACGTTTCGGCAAGCTTGTTCTTACATATATTTTACTTTTTCGTACAATTCTAACTTATAATAAACCTTAGCATTAATAGCGAGTATGTTTCTAGCTCGCAATAAACTCTTATGTTACGCTTAGGTATATTTCCAACTCAGCCTAACCCATGCATTAATAACGAGTTATATTTCGAACTAGACATAAACCCTTATATTAATTTCTTTACATCGCGAAATACTGCTTCCCTTTAACTTACTTTCAGCCACGTCTGTCTGTTGGCTTTTTCACATATTCAAAAATTTTGTTTCATTTCAATCATCGGGTTATTTTCGAGTTTATTCCCTAACTGTTATAGGAGAGTACATTTTTAACTCATAATATGATCATACGTTGTTTTGAAGAATATTTCTAACCTGCAAAATTACTTGTTAAATCAGAATATATTTCTAACTTATAATAACCTTATACATTATTTTCGAGTTTTTTTCTATCCTCTGAAAAACGAAAACACGTTTGCATGGTTAAGTTTGTGTATATATGTAACCAAAAGTATTACAAATTAAAAATAAGTGCTGAAGTAACTCAGTAGCAACGGAATTTTGAAGTTATATTCTAACTTAAAAATTAAGTAATATTCTAACTTAAAAACTAAGTTAGAGTTTAGTTAGAAGGTAATCCGGTTAGATTATAACGCTTAAGTAACCTGTTTTTAACAAAAGCGAAAGTTATAAAATAACCTAGGTTAGATTTTGCTACTTGGGTTAGTTTGAAGAAGAGAGTGGATGTCGCATGTCGATGAACCTAACGTTTGAACTCTAAGATGTTGTTCGAGTTCGGAAATATTGATTGCAGAATATTATTCCCCAGTCGAGTTGTTCTATTTATAATCGAACTTCTAGACCGTATTGTGCGCGAAAGGGGGGGGGGGGCTGTAGATAGAGTATGACGGTGGGCCGAGCGGGCTAGTCTTGTGTTGCGGGAAAAATATTGCAGTGCAAGCAGGTTGTTCTTACCCGAGTAAAAATAAATGATGGCCTTAGAACGGGCAAATACCGACTGTGATTGAAACATAGTCCTCGGCCATCTGGCGGTTAACAGAAGGCTCGTTGCAGGACAGTACGGCCGTACAGGGGACGACTGACGGTGACACAACGGCCTTACAGTTCCAATAACGGCCATACGACGGTGGTACGACGGCCGTATGGTTGCTATTACGGGTATACGACGGTGGTACAGTGGCAACAACGTGGATATTCGCCCTCCTATAAGAAAATATATTTCACTGCAATTAAATGTTTGATTTTTTTCGGTTGTTTTTTTCAAGCCGTTAAATAACAAAATTTCCCACTAAAATATACATAAACACGCACCACAAACTTCACGAACAACAAACCGACGACTGGCGAGCTAGTTTCTCTTGTGCATCGATATCCTTAAGTAGGATAAATCGAAAGAACCATTGTACATAACGAAAATGATGAAGTTCCCATAAAACACATTCAACAATACATTTGGTGCAGATTTTTTTTGGCTCAAATTTCCCGTCGAATGCCCGTCTCTACAGCTCAGTACTTGGCCTTTTAAATCTTTTGGTCAAATTTGGCCGTCGTAAGGCCGTATGTGCTCCCATTAAAAATAGTTAAAAACTCTACGGCCATCATATGCCCCTTAAAAAGGCAAGGGGCCGGTGTTCGCCCTTTGTAAGGCCGGCTTTTATTTTTACTCGAGTAATTTCAGTGGAATAGTCGCTATGGTAATCGCGATAAAGTATGGAGAGGGCTGCTATGCTACATTCCTAGGGTGGCTTAAAGAGTCGATTGAGGCGTAAAGGGTGCTTTCGTTAATTTCGGTTTTGCACCTTGTCGAAACAAGCTAAAGTGGTTTTTAGGGCGCCTGTCCAGATATTCAAGGTCTATTCAAGGCGGGGCCGAATATAGGATTTGCAGATTGTAGCAAAGGCTGATGGCTGATATTACGTTGTTCGAACGGCCCGAAAGGAAACTTCAATTCAGTTCTATAGAAGATTGGAGTTTAGCTTTAAGAGTTCTGAGGGCCATGCGCGATTGAAAGCCTAGGAGATATCTAGAGCAACTTCCTTGAAGCACCTATATAAGTGACGAGTCGTGAAGAAGAGCCTGTCTAAATTATTAGGTTCGAATGACCGAATCGCCTTTTTAATAGCTTCATGTGTAAATGTGACATTGACATCTGCTAACATTCTCTCGTTGATTTTGTTGCATCCCCAAGTGAACCATATTCCTTTTAACCTGTCCTATCCTCTATTTTTCTTAAAACAGCTGGTGTCATCATCTTACTTCTAGACATTCCACCGTGACGAATACGACTGGACGGTTACATAGAGGATCCAAATAAAAAAAAATTTAAATTTCGTGTCAAAAGTAGGAAAAATTCTTCAATAAATTATGATAAAAGAACGAAGGTGGGAAAAATCGTTAAATTTAATAACACAATTTAATACCATCAGTGTTATTATCTGACCTTTTCCCCTTTTAAAATTAAAAATTAAACCAACAAATCAATAAAAAAAATGTTTATCAAAATTGGTAAACACATGTTATTTAGAAATAATTCTTTATCAATTTCCCATTAATTGTCAGATCACATTCGATAATGAACACGAAACCCAAGTAGTCCCTTCCCCCATATATAATTGGTTTCCATGCCAGAATTAAATCTGTTTAATTAATCACAAGTTAACAATCCGTGATAATTTAATACCGTTGTTACCTGTGTGGTACGACAAATCGATATTCTACTCCTTATGATCTCTCTCATTACTCTACCATCTCCACTGGCCCCCGCCCGAACACCGCACCGGCCATTATATCTTCCGATTCACTAATTTGGATTGAGAAATGCTGCCATACAACATGGAACTGATAAACCAAGAAACGATGCGAAAAGTGAAAAAGGTGGTGGTGTATTAGGTGGTAGAGGTGGTGGTATAAGACCGGTGGAAGGGGCGGTGCGACAGAGGTATCCTGGGGAAAATGGCGAATGATTGAATTACAACAGACTCTAGACAAGATTTCAGACTCTTGCTCCTATTGGACCTTGGTCCCTTTTCGTTTCGCATATTCCCTAACAACTATAGCAGACTACATCCATGATGGGAGAAGATGAAATGAATATTTTATACAAAATATGGCATTTGTATTCTCTAACAGTAGTCCAGATAAAGGTAAAGTGTAGAGTGTAGAGGAGGCTGGATCATACCACCACTAGCCCACCAGGTGGGCACGTAGTTCACTTAGTATCCAGACAACGGTAAGGGAATTGAGTTAATCAAATTAAATAAAAATAGCCAAGTCCTTACTATCAAGGATAATGGGGCTCGAATGTAGAGAAATTTAATATGTAGTGCTCTTTAGCAAAACGGCTTTTAATGGCATTATTTTCAAAGGGGACCCATTGTTACTATATACAATGTCTTCGATCCTATACAACAGTGTCCCATTCCGGGGCTAAGTAAAGTGAAGATTTCTTATTAATGGGAATCCCAGTGAATAGGATTCCGTCCCACAGAGGTGTTCATCATGGGCAATACCATGAAAGATTCTCATCTTGGATATCTTTTGCTTAAATTCAAAATTAATTGTGCCCACGACACTAACTAATACTCTATAGATATTTCCATAGCATTGATGATGCTTTATGTCTCGACATGTTTTTGAAGTAAAATTTGCTTTGGAAATTTGCAAATATCAAAAATAACACCGCCACCGCAATAAAAGGTCAAAGATCCATATCAAAAAGGTGAGCTGCACGTGACCTTCTGTGGCTTTCCACTGTGTATTATACCTCAAACCGTGTCGTATCTATATTTACCCACTTGCTTTGGTATTTCCAGAGAAAAACCCATAAAATATCGAATTAACTATAGCAATGATGATAGGTTCAAGTTAACAGGTTTATTTGGATGAGAGCGATTATAAGGTTCTTGTTAATTTACACCAATCACCTGTCATAACTGAATGGAGAATTTTACCTTTGAAGCTTTAAGTTCCCAACAAAATATTCGGAAGCCTTTAGAATTTGATGATATCCCAGGATGATTATTTATTTCTTCTTCTTGTTTTCTTCTCCTTTATTTTGTTTATTTTCATTCAATTTAAATTAAGTGAAAAATTAAAGGTAGAAATTAATGCGGATGGGTTGTAAATGGATTTTCTATAAATATTTTTCACTAATTTAGAGCAGAAAGGTAAAATGAAAGGTATTTATGAATTAAAATTTATTTTCTGTCACCGACATCAAATTATCGAAACGGAAATTTATGATGGGAATCTATTTATGATAAATTCTAAGTACATACAATTATATCCGAGTGATATAACAACTTTAATTGACATTTTACAGCTTGAAGGATGGTTTATTACACAAAGTGTTCATGAGAGAAACAATTGAGTTAATTTTTCAACATTAAATTTTGATATTATTTAAGATTTTTTTAATCATTTTTAAATTTGTAGTATTCAACCAACTGCTCTATAATTTTTAAGTGGTTTTAGAATGCTGAATATCAGTGGCGGGTCCAGAACCAATTCTTGGGGGGGAGGGGAAATGAAATTTTACTCAAAATCTGGAAATGATGTTACCTAAAATAATATTCGGTGTACAGTTAAAAAATATATATGTACATAGGTGCGGGCTAATTTTATTTTTACTCGGGAATAAAACTCGCATGCACACTCCCACCACAGGCATGCACCAAATCGCCTGTAGTGCTTTAAAAAATTGTCGAGGACGAAAAAAAAGGGCAATTACTTGGTGACCATAAAGGGTTCCAATAGCATACTCAGTAGAACGGTTCTCGTTCGATTGCGTAGGTCAAGCAGCGTTGGAAGTGGTTAGTGCTTAGCTGGGGGACTGCTTGGTAATACAACACTCGTGTTTGGAATGGTCTATGCCGATGCGGATGCATTTATAAATTGTTCACGCCTAAATTTTTAGATATTCGTGCCAATGGCGGGAGCGTGCATGGCTGTGGCGGGAGAGTGGATGACTCTAACGAACAAATTTTTAGATTTTCGTGCTTGTGGCGAGAGCGTGCTAGTAGGAAAATTAACCAACTAAATTATTTTTATTCGGGTAGTTAGTAAGCTTAGCTCGAAGATATAAAAAGGATATGATAGGTTAAGGATAGTCTGGAGGATTCATGTGCAAGAGGCAGTGAGCCTTTGGATGTTGTATGAGTTCATATTTGTTAAGCAGCCCGCTGAGCCACAACCTTCGAATTTAGCTGGACGCAACCTCGTGCGAGTGTTTGCCTGCTGAAACAAGTTAATTCCTCTAGCCAGCCCAGAAAAGATGTGACGCAAGAAGTACCACACAAAGGAATAAGGAGGTGGACCATCCGGTAGGTGAAGATCATACCTAAGCGGAACTTTGATACCCTATTATTAACCGGTTAAGCTGGCGGGACGCCTTATTAGGGCTACCTCTGAGGGCATATGAGTATTTTAAATCTTCAAACCGGCGATATCTCATAAATGGCCATTCGTACGGGAAAATGTATAATATCTTTTTTTGTAGATAATCGTATAACCTACAAACTTTGTAGAAAGTATTTTATGATACGACTTAGCGTTTAAGAGCTATTTGCAAAAAACTGAGTTTTTGACCTTTTGAATAATGTTTTTTGCACCCCACCGATCTTTGGGGAAAATCGACATTTCATTAATGATTTTTTAAGGGCTGTTCAAATTTGCACTGTGTCCACATGCGTTTCATTCCTGACTGTGACTCGATGTGTTCTATTTAACCCTATTGTTACCAATTTATACGAAAATGGTTGCATCAATGCAATGGACGGATTAAAATGAATGTGTTCCTGTTTTCCTTGAGATTCGTGAGTTGGGCTTGGGTAGGTAATGATGCAGGTATAAACGCTCATACCAAGAATAGTCGGACATTATTTTTGAAGTGGGACATTTAAAAAATTGAAGCCTCAGTACAATTTACAGTCGTGTGATGGACAAATGTACTGCCTCGCATAAATCCTGTTCAACTCTAACCGTAGGGTATATGTTAATGAAATAGCTCACAGAGTATTTCAAAATTGGGTGGCATTTTTTCAAGATTATTTTTTTCGTTAAAAGTAGAGTAATTTTTATGACTATACAGAGTGTACCCATTAAAGTTACAGAGCGGCCGGCTGTGGTAGTGATGAGCAAAAATCGTCTTGTTCGTGCAGTCTTGTCTTGGTCTTGCACATTTAGCAAGACGACCAAGACTTAGCTACTTAGCTTGCAAGACGAAAACCAAGACCAAGATTTAGCAATGTTCGCATGGCCATGACCAAGACTTACTATGCAAGAACAAGACCAAGACTACATCAGTCTTGTCTTGTTCTTGCGTTTGCTCATCATTAGGATAGGTTTTGGATAGACGTACAAGAACTTGTATGGGTTGGGGAATCGTAGCGGTTTAGCCGCTAGGGTGTTGGGAAATTTTTTTGGTAGAGTGTTGCACCCTGTTTTTTTGTAACCGTATAACCTATTTCCATGAATAAAGTACCAATGAACGGAGAAACCCTATCTATGATGGTAAAACCGATGGTTCGCTATCTTACCAACTTTTGGAGTTATGAGTCGAAATTTTGGTTTTTTAATGGTTTTATTTAGCTTCACCTCGTATATTTGTTTGTTTGTTTGTTTGTTTGTTTGGTTCAAATCTTGCGACAGATTTTTCGTCTACTTCTACTGAACCGATTCTTATGAAATTTTGCCCACACATTGAGCTCCCGTGACAATGCAATCTGACAATTTTGTACAAAAATCAAGATGGCGGTTCCAAGATGGCGGACGAATTTTGCAATTGTGTTCCGATTCCATTGAAAATCGGTATGGGGGGGTTTGTAGGGCCACAAATGACGATTCTGTGGTCAAAATTTGAAAATTCAAAATGGCGGCGCCAATATGGCGGGTGAATTTTGCCAATGTGTTCTGAATCCATTGAAAATCGGTATCGGGGGGTTTGTAGGGCCACAAATGACGATTCTGTGGTCAAAATTTGAAAATTCAAAATAAATAAAAGTAAAATCCAAAAATTACTGAATTAAGACTAAAAGGAATACAATAAGGTTATTTCATTGGAATAATTTTTGATGTTTTGAATGCACCCAAGTCGCTTAAGGGCTTTGGAAGGGCTATGTATTGAGGAGCTTGATTGTCAGAAATTAACAGGTAAGAAACCGTGCAATAAAGATGCAATGAAAGAGTTGGAAAGGATGAGGAGTTTGCATAATGATACGAGCCAAAATCAAACTAAAAACTAGAAAATAAAAAAAATAGGTAAAAAAACTTTTAAGTTAAATGGTTTTATTTGAAATCATAAGCTGTACCAAAAACTAGAAAATAATTAGAACACAAACATGGACCTTCTTGAGATTCCGACGTCTGGTAAGAAATCATGCAATAGTAGCCGTGCTGTTTTCTTATGTCGTATGCCAAGGTACCCTTTGTGTCGCTGCGTCAACGGATTAAGTAATATTCTGGGACTTTTAGCAGACTAAAATAAAAACATGGGGCGCATAAAAACCTGTATAACCACTGTATAATTAAATAAGAACGACTTGTCTAGAAGAATGTGTTTCCAAGCCCACCAATATATTTCAAATGCGCCCCATGTTTTTATTTTAGTCTGTTAAAAGTCCCAGAATATTACTTAATCCGTTGACGCAGCGACACAAAGGGTACCTTGGCATACGACATAAGAAAACAGCACGGCTACTATTGCATGATTTCTTACCAGACGTCGGAATCTCAAGAAGGTCCATGTTTGTGTTCTAATTATTTTCTAGTTTTTGGTACAGCTTATGATTTCAAATAAAACCATTTAACTTAAAAGTTTTTTTACCTATTTTTTTTTTAACTTAAATTTCAATTTCAAGTACATTTTTCTCCAAAAAAACGTAGTTAACCTATGCTTTTTATTCCAAAATTAGAAAGCTTGGAGTATTTCCTATGAGTCTGATCAATTTTTATGCTACCGCCTTTACTTTTGAAGCTATTAGCAAATTTTGATTTTAAAATTGGCTTTACTTGATACTTTTCAACATAAGCCAATGTGAAAATGTTAAATAGTACTAAAAGTGCACCAAATAAAGCCAATTTTTACGTTTTCCCCAACCTCTCCAACGATTTTTGTCGTCTATCCAAAACCTATCCACAGCCGGCCGCTTTGCAACTTTAGTGGGTACACCCTCTATAGAGAGGTAAATTTCCCAGTTCAATTTCTTTCACTGGACATTTTTTTTCAGAACTAAAGTAATCCATAAATCTTCTTTGCTCTTGGGGGGGGGGGAAATGTCCCTCATTTCCCCCCTTGTATCCGCCACTGCGAATATTGATCTAAAAGTGGTGGAATAGCTTTGAGAAATAATTGGAAATTGAAGCAATTCTATAGATATGTAAAGCTTAGTTGAAATATTCGTGAAGTAACAGATTGTAAGTTGTTTTATAAGCAGTCATAACATCGATACCCGCCCGAGTAAAAATGAAACTCGCCCGCAGCTAGCATGCAGTTGGTACACACTAGCCCGCAACCAGCATGCACGCCTGAGTAAAAATAAGACTCGTCCGCAGCTAGCATGCAGCTGGCACGCACGAAGAGTGTCAAAGGGTCTTTTTCTAAGCTCAAATTTAAAACGAAAGCAAAAAATATTTTCGTAGAATAAAGCCTCCTAGGCTTCTTAAAACAGATAGATAAGAGTATTATTTTAATAATCGTTATTAAATCGAACTTTTTCATTAATAGTCCAGTTGTCAGAGACTGTGACCTCGCACAAAATGTGATCTTGCTGAAAATGTGAAATGTGATCTCTCAGAAAATAAAAATGGCGTCGAATGAATGCTGTAAGAAAAAATGATTATTTTAAAACATAAATTTTATTATTTAATTATTTTTACATCAAAAGGAAATGTCTAATGATGATAAATGTACAAGGATTTTTTTTGTACGCCTCTATTAATATGTATATATATCTTGAATTTTATAAACATCAGTGAGAATTTTACAAATAATCAATTCCGGTCAATTTTTCTATGAGAAAAAAAACAAAAAATTAAAAACTAATGGCTTCCTTAGAAAGCTTAGAGTCTCCTCTTTAAAATGTTTTTTTTATTTTTATTTTTGCGTACATTTTAGGCAAGAATACTTTAGATTTTCCCCGAACGCCTCGCTAGAATATTTGAGTTCAGCTTTTTGGCGCGCTTAGATTTTTCGAATTTGCTTCTTATTTTTAATAATTTTTTATAATAATAAAACAATTTTTTTAAAAATAAGTTGTAATATAAATTTTAGTAAAATTTTCCGCTCTTTCACGTGGCGCTATTAGTTTTTCGAATGTTTTTTTATTTTTCGATATACATATGCAAAAACCAAATTTTCGAATTTGTTCTCGAAATTGTGAACTTAGCATACACTTTAGAGCAGCAAAGTTTTTTTTATCGTTTTCTACACCCAAAAAAGTACCAAAGTCCCAATTTTCAGCGAGGTCACATTTTGTGCGACCTTTCGGTCTAAATTTGGCTCTGACGACTGGGCTATAATAGCTTATCTGTCAGTGAAAAAGTTAACTCGCAACGTTAATGAAAAAATACTGAAGCCCGTTCGGGGCCTAAACCTCAATATGGACCCAGACTGTATTGAAATTGGAACGATAGTGTGAATCGGGCCTTAGTAAGCAAAACTGGGTTCAAAGCTATTAACATGATTGTCTCAACGAAATTCTAAAGAAATTCTGCATTTCGTTCAGCTAATAACCGTTGCACAATATCCCTCTGATAAATTTATTTGCAATAATGTTTCTTGATAAATAACTTTATTCATGGACAGATAAATTTAATTAAACTTCAATATTGCACGTAAACTTAGTCGATAATCTTTTTCCTAGAACGTCCGGATCATATTTTAGATCTATAATCCTCTGATACATTGCAACGCCAACACGGGGGGACTAACTTAATCCATAAATTATTAGGTCACTGAATGCTCATTGAAATTCCCAAACCAGTTTAGATCGATGTGATGCAATTATCTAATTGCTTTTTAGACTATTCAAGACGATATCGTCCCTTATTTAGCTTTAATCAAAAACTAATTAATCACAATTGAAAATTCAATTAAAATCGTTGTGCATTTCTAGAAAATTTCACTACCACGAAAATCTGTGAGAATTTCTTTCGTGAGTTTTTCGCGTGTTCAAAGATTTTTTTATTTATTGCACTAAGAAAAATTTTCACTTGAATTTTCTATAAAAGTTTATTTTAGTAGTAGTTTAAGTTGAGTGGTAGTGACTGTTACGTGCGATTTCTTAATTAATTTGAACTTTTAAAATTTGATACTTTATTATTTCATTTGGTTATATTTGATGTAATTTTATTATGATTTGTCAATTGTCTGTTGAAAAGGCAATAATAAGTGTCGACAAATGAACAAGAGCTTTAAAAAGACAACGTTTAGGAGGCACTATTGCAACTGGATCCTAACACGTGGTCACCAAAAGGGCCTTTTTTTGTCTAATTTCCCTGGATTAGATTGCAATTTAAAAATTCAAATTTCGAAGGTTTGCGTCTTTGGAATTGTAAGGAAATATTTTGAATTGTAGGGAAATATTATCCAAACATTCGTTTAAAGCCGCGTACACACCGGCCCAACGAAGGCCAACAAATGGGATTCTTTGGCATTGGTTGGTTCTAAATGGACGGCTTAGCGAAAGCCAATGAAGGTTCGTTGGCGTTCGCTTGCAACCCGGAAACATCAAGAAAATAGGCCATTCGACCGAATGCGGTGTGGACGGTCGTCGAACGCAAACGAACATTTTGACAATTCTGGGGTATCATCAGTTTTTATTTATTGCATTATTCCTAATTTTGACGTATGGGGGGTAAAATCGTACCGTCACCTCCACGCTGGTGCCTCCTGGATAACCAACCGACGACGGACGTACCCAGTGCCCGGGGGTATAGCTGGGCCACCCTGTCCGATGGGGTATAATTCACGGATCCGGTCCCCCAGGTTCGGGGGTTGGGCGAAAGGTTGACAACCTCTCCTCGGAAAACAATTCTTGTTATGGAATCGAGAAATCAGCCTCGGAACAGTCAGGATTTACGGCAAAGACCCCAGCAACGTCCCAGGACTAATGATTTAAGGACTAACGATATAAAATTTGCAACATGGAATGTGAGAACATTATATAGACCTGGAGCAATGGCAGAAATGATAGATGAGCTTAGACGATATAGAATACTCATTGCAGGATTACAGGAGCTAAGATGGACTGGTAAAGGAGTCCTAGAACGAAGAGACGCTACGATATTCTACAGTGGCAATAATGACTCCAGAAGAAACTTTGGGGTAGGTTTCTGTGTACTTAAACCTCTACTCAACAATGTAATAGACTTCACCCCGATTAACGATCGGATCGCGACCCTAAGAATCAAATCCAGATTTCATAATATAACATTCATCACGGTGCACGCGCCTACAGAAGAAAAACCAGAACAAGAAAAGGATGACTTCTATGAAACTCTTAGAGTGACTTATGACCAAGTCCCTTCTTACGACATGAAAATCGTATTAGGCGACTTTAACGCTAAAGTGGGTAAGGAACCATATTATTACCCCTACGCTGGCAAATTCTCGTTGCACGAAGAATCAAACGATAACGGGAACAGAATGGCCGAATTCGCTATAGCAAGAAGTTTGACAATAGCTAGCACCTGGTTTAACCATAAAAATATACACAAAAGGACATGGACATCACCAGATGGCAGGCACCATAACCAAATCGACCATGTTCTAGTTAACACTAGGCATGGAAGTAGCATACTGGATGTAAGGAGTTTCCGAGGAGCGAATGTAGACACCGACCATTACCTAGTTGTTGGGAAAATGAGGGCGAAAAAACTAGCGACAAGACATAGAACAAACAATGATAGACAAACAAAGTGGAACATAGAAAAATTAAAAAATGAAGAAACAAAACAACAGTATGAAAGAATGTTAACAGGAAAGCTAGAGGAAATAGCAAGGAGTCTGGAAATGGAAAATGATCTGAACGTGATGTGGAACTCCATAAAAGAAAAAATCACAGAGACAAACAACAGTGTATTAGGCACACAAAACCAAGAGAGAAGGAGGCACTGGTTTGATGATCAATGCAAGAGAAGCATTGAAATAAAAAACCAAGCAAGACAGGTGTACCTAGAAAGAATGACCAGAGGAAACCACGAGAAATATGTAGCAGCACGAAGAGACACGAAAAAGTTATTAAGGAAGAAAAAACGTGACTACTTTAGAAATAGAATAAGTGCGATTAAGCAAAGCTACACTAATAAAGACGCTAGGAGTTTCTACAAAGAAGTCAACATGATTAAGAAAGGATACAAACCCACCTGCACCATGGTAAGAAGAGAAGATGGTACTATAGCTAGTAGTATCGAAGACATACTCGAGGTGTGGGAGAAATACTTTAGAGACTTCTTCAAAGAGAACATAAACCTAACACAGGGAGAAGCAGACAACCGGAGTACAGATGACCCAGAAAACGATACGCCAGATCCTACAATAGAAGAAGTTGCAAATGCCATAGCGAAACTAAAAAATCATAAGGCTCCAGGTCCAGATGGCATACCCCCGGAAATCTTAAAAAATGGTGGGGAGAAGTTATGCCATGTCTTACATAGCCTCATCGTAAAACTATGGAGAAGTAGCAAGTTGCCAGAAGAATGGCTTTTAGGTACAATAGTCCCAGTCCATAAAAAAGGTGAATTGATGAACTGCAAAAACTACAGACCAATATCTTTGTTGAACACAGCTTACAAAGTGCTTTCACATATTTTATTTAATAGACTGAAACCACATTTGGAGGATAAAGTAGGCGATTACCAAGCAGGATTTAGAACAAATAGATCGACAACAGACCAGATTTTCATAATGAGACAAATACTTGAAAAATGCTGGGAAGAAAGCTTTGATATTCATCTTCTTTTTGTTGACTATAGAAATGCTTACGACCTGCTTAATAAAAGAGAGTTGTGGAAGAAGATGAGTGAAATGGGTTTCCCGAAGAAATTAATAGGCCTATGCAGAATGACGACCAAAAATTGTAAAACACAAGTGAGAATACGAGGATGCAACTCGATCAACTTCCCTCAAGAATCGGGTCTGCGACAAGGAGATGCGATCTCACCAATACTTTTTAACATTGCTCTGGAAGCAATAATGAGGGAAACACAGCTTAATGGAGCAAATAGCATCTTCACAAGGAACATTCAGGTACTAGCCTTCGCAGATGACATAGTCATAATTGGACGCAAGGCGCAAGATGTAAAAGAAACCTTTTCCAAAATTGTCCAAAGTTCAGCAAAGTTCAATCTACGAGTAAATGACACAAAAACAAAGTATATGATCGTATCAAAACGAGGACAACGATTAGGGCGTAGTATCAGCCTTGATGATCATAGTGTGGAAATTGTAGAAAACTTTATCTATTTAGGGACAATGCTTACTGCAGAAAATAAGATAAAGGACGACATCCATAGACGCATCGTAGCCGCAAATAAAACCTATTTCGCACTAGTCCCGGTCCTAAAAAACAAAGAAATTTCAAGACAGTGCAAGGTCAGACTATATAAAACATTAATCCGCCCAGTTCTATGCTATGGGTCTGAGGCTTGGACATTGACCCAACAAACAGAAAATCAACTTAAAATCTTCGAAAGGAAGATCTTAAGAAGAATATTTGGTCCTGTAAGGGTTAACCAGAACGAATGGCGCATTAGGACAAACGAAGAACTTCAAGAAATGTATGACGAAATTAATATAGCTACATACATAAGACTGAATAGACTGCGATGGCTCGGACACGTTGTACGAGCTTCAGAAGATAGAATGCTAGCCAGGATTTTTAATGGTAGACCATCAGGAAGAAGAAGAGTAGGACGACCAAGAAATAGGTGGATAGATGACGTGCTAGCAGATATACGGAAATTTCGTATAACAAATTGGAGAGAGCTAGCAAGACGTAGAGATGACTGGAAGAGGAGACTTCGAGAGGCCCGAGTCCTGCAAGGACTGTAGCGCCATCCAAGAAGAAGAATTTTGACGTGATTTTTTATGTAAACGTCCACCACCTCCGCTTTCGTTTCATTTTCCTTACAATTTCATCAAGGTATATGAAATTCGAAAACATAATTTCCTCGTCGTCATCCATCATCCTTTTGATGCACCTAACCCGAATACAGGTCCCAACGAATGTTTGATAAACCAACAAATGCTTATGGACGTATCTTCGAACGCCAACGAACGTTCGGTAGCCAACGCCGAATGTCGTCCGTTGGCCTTCGTTGGGCCGGTGTGTACGCGGCTTAACAATTTGTTGGATTTGCTGATAGATACGAATAACGAAATGAAATAAATTTATATCTTTCGTTCCGGTTCTGTTCGTTTATATAACCGAGTTCATACATTTTCATAAGATTTATTTCATTCTTTTCGTTTCTGCTATATGTTTGGGCCTTAAGAGTACAAATTGAAAACCACCGTTTTCCAATAGATGGCGTCAGCAGTAAAATCCTGGGAAAAAAGTCGAATCAGTAACTTTAAATGATTAGCTAGGCATCTGTCAACAACTCCTTATCATTACATTTTGGGAATTTGTATTGGCGTCATATATGTTTTGCGAATGAAAATGAAGAAGTTTGAGCCAAGTAGGCGTCATTTGCGGGAAGTTTTGCCTTCAGCACGAAAAAAAGTATTAACTTATGGTGAGGCTTCTATTAGTTAAAGAATGTGTCATAAATGGTTTCAACGCTACAAAAGTATTTGGACGTGGAAGATAAGGATTGGAAACATTACTGTATATGAAGATCCATGTCAAACACAACAAAAACTGACAGATTCAGTGGGCGTGAGTCAACATACCATTTTCTTTAGTTTAAAAACCTTGTAGTACAGTAAAAATAGGAAAAATCTGACGATTTTGGGTAAGGTGCGTAATTCGTTTTGTTTATTGTCGAATATGTTAAAGTGAAGAACAAATTCGATTTGTGGGACTCAGGGAGTTGTGGAATCGCCGCCATCTTGAAAAGAAGGGCGAAAGTGTTTTTCTCGAATAACGTCTGTCTAAGTTGTAAATACCATGGTCCTATTTTCCTGTATAAGGTAGCACTGCACGAAGAATACTCCCACCTCTCTAAAACTGTAAAAGTAAAGATTCTACCCTACCAACTTCCAAAGTTATTTATGAGTCATCAAAGTCAAAATTTTGGTCAACTTCAACTACTTTTTTCGCCAAAAAATACGTAGTTAATCAAGGGGTTAAAATTGAAAAAATTTCTGCCACTGCGTATGTAGGTTCTGTTAGGGCTAAATAACCGTTAAATACTAGTTGCAGAAATTGTTGATCAATTAAGTTTTTTTTGCATTGTAGTGGATCCGTTATGATAATTTAAAGCGAAAAAAATCTTGAGGGTACCCCGGCATGCATCAACATCAACGGCCAAGGCAAACATGTATGGCTCGAATCATATGCTGTGTATTTAGTGGGGTCAGCTTAGCATGGTATATATTATAAGCTGGGTTGCAAACGAGTGAAACCATCACAGGAGCTCACTACCTAACACAACTAAGTTTGAGCCGAAAATTGAAGGAAAAGCGACCACATTTCGAGCAGAGATGACAAAGTGATTTTGCAGCACGACAATGCTCGGTTGCATGTTGCTAATTACGTTAAACCCTATTTCGAAACAATGAATTGAGACCCACCCGCCACCGATTTGTGGATCGCCTCAAAATACAAGCAGTTTTTTCGACGCGGAAGCCGCATGCTGTCAGAAATATGGGGAAAGGTTGTGGTTAGCGATTGACAACAATTTTTCTACTAAAACAAAATGGCTTATGTCATTTGGAAAGACGTCACATGTAAACATTATACACTGCTGACATCTAGGGGTCACATTTTCATGACCCTTTATCATCTTATACTCTCTTTTGGAACAGTTATCTATGGCTACAGATTGGAGGTTATAATTGCACTTCCATCAGTCTGGTGTAGGTACTTACGGCACATGCAAAATGTCATATACGACATGTTAGTCCCCCTATAACACTGATGGTTGGTCATTACAGTCAAATATAAAAAGAGCTTGGTAGCATTATCTTAACACCGTCATTGTTTTATGTATTTCACAGTTGCAAAACAGAAATTTCTTACATTCTCTGTTCTTCTTTTATTATATGAACTTTTTTGTTAAAAACACTTCAAAATCCTTTCAAACACTTCCTGCAGTAAAAGGATGCATGTCAAGGATCATCGTTATCCTGATATTGCACGTATTCTAATTCGAAAGCAGAGAAAAAAATCGATTTTAATTCAATTTTGGTAATTATGAACGACAGAGAGAACGTTCCAACTTTTTTAAATGTTCATGATTATAGTTCAACTACAGTCATTACGGATTCCAGAATGTTCTCCACAAAAACTTTTCGTTCCGGAATGCTACTGCAATACTAAGTTCGAATATTTTCCAGTTTTCAACGTGATCTTGAAAAATTAACTAGAAATGTCCAGCAACTTTCTGGTTTCAAGCAGTCGATGCACAGGATAACTACGACCACTTATATGGTAGTGTCCTTTGTGTTTTGCAAAATTCATTAAAACTAGTAACAAAATTTTACAAATTATTCACAAATCCTTTTTCAAATAGAACGATTCCGTAGTACACAAAATAAGAATCAAAATTGCAAAAAGTTAAACCCATTAACAGAATTTCTACAAACACGATGAAAAAGTCTGAACTTTTATCTAAGGTGGGTGCTAGAAAGTTTGACTTTTTTTTTGTAGGAGCAAAAAAACTAATTTTGAGCTGTAACAAGGTGGTGAAACTCCCTTTTTCGTTAATATGTCAACTCCATTAAGGCTATTTGCTGTGCAGGCTCTTATCGCAAACGAGCACAGAGCCCGGAGTGCGAAAATAAATTAGAAATAGTTGTAAAGAGTAATTGAAAGTTTAGTAATAAAAGCATGACGGAAGAGACCATGCTGGAAGTTGAGTACGTGTAAGCAGTTTCCCCTCATTCACATATCATTGTAGTGCCGAAAAGCGTCAGGATTCACAGGATATTTGTTTGGAATGGTGCCGGTACGTGGATGGCAACCCTAAGCGTTGAAATTAAATTTCCACGGTAGGAATAAAGTGCGCTTCGTTCGCCTGCAGTTTCAAAATGCTGAAATTGTCACGAAGGCTTGTGTTGAAGTTGGTTCCGTTCCTGGAGCTGCATATCAAGCAAGTCCTATAGTAGTACAGCCAGCTCCATCCGAGTAGATTCAGAATGTGCCCCCAGATCCACTGTCTGGGCTCCTCATCTGCATGTTAGACGAATCCTTCTCTAGTGCAAGGGATTTGTTTTAATTTAATTTCGCATGAAATCGAATTGGGGCGACTTTTTTGTCTGTTCCTTCCGCTGTTTTCATTTATTCGCGACCAGCGATAGACCAGGCAGGGTGGAACTGAATGCAACCACTCGTATCCATTTAGTTTTTGCTGTGGGACCTTTTTGTCATCCTCGATGCATGCCTGTCCCCTAAGTGACGTGATTTTGGCTGCATGTACTCTGTATATGTATGTAGCTTGGGATCCTGTATGGGGGATGTACAGAAGCAGGATTTTTATTTTGTCCCTAAAGCAAATGGGATTGCAGAGCATAGAGCGGCTGAGATTAGAGGTCAACCCAGGCAGGGGTAGTCTTCTATGGTACGCTTCAGGCGTTTTGTGCAACTCTCGGGCTTTTAAAATGACATTTTCGGGAACAATAAAACAGATATTGTGCGGGAAAAGGTTTTTAAATGCCTATTACATTTTTTTTTACTTTTTTTACAACATCTATGAGCCATACTTGTTTTTTACTACTTTGAAATTGTGTAGGAAGAGGGTTGTATAGTTTGTTAAACGTTATACTAACTAAGATCAAAGTGAAGCTATTTTGTCTTTCTTGAAGGAGAATGAACTTATACCGCATGGTGGTTATCTAATACACGTAAAAATTCTGTGAAGCAATCGCTTCCATTTTTATGCTGACCTCGGTAGCTTAAGGATTAAGGCACCCGACTACCACCCAAGAGGTCCGTGATTCGATTCCACACAACGGCATGGCCTTCGTATTTTTAGCATGGCTTCTCTTTTGCCATCGCCTGTAAGCATAAAAAGCGAGGAAGCCGTCTCAAATTCACCCACTGAAGTCTGGGTTCTGTTGCGGTAGTTTTGGTTAGGGGCTTTGGTCCTGTCTACAATAACACGGGTCGAGCTTAATCCCTTGATATGTTTTGGGGGGGGGGTCACGGAATTAAAATTGGCGGAAAAAAATGTCTACTCCTAAAAAAACAAACACAAAATTAACAAAACGAACAAAACTAACTGAATTTTTTCGTGGATTAAAAACAAACGTATAGTCCGCTCAAATTAGTCAAAAAATCGCTGTTTTTAGGAAATTTTTCCCACAGCTATGAGACCGGTGCCAAGTGAAGGATTCAAAACCCGCAGTTCGAAAAAAGTGTTGTTTTTGAGAAATATGTGAATTTTATAGTTTTTTCGCCTTTTTCTCTATTTTGAGGAGAAACTATGCATTTTGGTGAAAATGTCAAGAAAGCAAAGTTGGAGAGCATAAAATTACCTACAAATTTTACTTCTACAATTTTTTCCAACAGTTGTAGTTTTTCAACGGCCTTTCTTTGGACGCGACGCTTTGATTATCCACAGACTCTGAAAAAAGGCGCAAAACGAGCTCTAGCGGCGAAACAATTCCGAATTCGGAAAAACAGTGAAGGCAAAATTTGTAGGAAATTTTATGCCCTATAATTTTGCTCTTTTGATATTTTGACCAAAATGCATAGTTTTTCTTAAAAATAGAGAAAAGGCGAAAAACTCTAAAATTTACATATTTCACAAAAACAACCCTTTTTTCGAACTGCGGGTTGTGAAAATCATGTTTAGATAACCCAAACCCTTCTTTTGGCACCGGTCTCATAGCTGTGGGAAAAATTTCTTTAATTTTCCCTAATTTGAGCCCACTAGTAGGGCAGAAAACGTGCCCTAATATGTTCTTGATGAAGACGTGCCCTTTCTTGTGAGCAATGTTCCCTCTAATTTTTTTGCTGACTGCGCGGTACGAAATACATGGGAGCAAAAATATTTAAAACGTACCAGCAAACCAAATTTTAAGATATCTTACCGAACTCGTTACGAAAATTCGTATATTTCTCCCGAATTCGCAATCGATTTCTGAACAAATTCGGAACGAAAAATATATGCAGGGGTTGACACGACATCGTTACAAAAATTCTTTTCGAATTCGTTACGAAATTTAGTAAAGATTTAGCAAAGCTTTTTACCCCTAATAAAAGCTTCAGATTCATAGGTTTTTTTTTGCTTTAAAATAAAATAACAAAGGACATGGCTAGTGAAATTCATATAACTCCATGATAATATTTTAATATATTTATTTTATTATAAATTATTATTAATTATTATAAATTATTATAAATATATAATTGAATATATAATAAATTCATAAATGCACTTGCGCACTTCACTTAAAAGACACACGATTTCACATGGAAGCTGTTTTCCGAATTCTTTTCGAATTAGTTTCGACTAATCGCCACATACAAAGCTTTAGTTTTGGTGGTTGTATTTCTTCCGAAAATTTCCGACTTGTATGAATTCGGAAACTTTGGTTTGCTGGGTATGTAAAAGTGTGCAAGTGGAAGCTTCCACTTGCACACTTTTACATGTCCTGTGCTGCTTTTGACGCTCACTGTATATAACAAAAAATAGGGGAATTCAACTAATTGTTACAACACTTTAGTTTAAATCTTCGATCTTTGCACTTCGAAACAAACTATGAAATAAGAGTAGTATACAACCTCGCATGCTAGGCTCGGGCAGGATTCCGCAAGTGTGCATCGTTTACATGTGCGTACCACAAAAAAAATCCCTGTCACAGCGGTTGGCACCAGACTCTGAATTTTGTTACGCTGAATAAATTTATTCTGAAAACGCTGAATTTGATTTTTGTTCCTCACTCGCTTTTTACGCTCTTTTATTCTTCCATTTTTCACAACATATTCATGCACATTTCTAATATGATTAAGCTGTCCCACCCGTGTGTAAGCCTTCTGTAAAAAAAACTTCACATCCATGCTTGCGGGATCAAAAGCAGAGCAGTGCATCCGTTTGGCCGTGCACACAGTCGTGTTCACGCTTGCGGAATCCGGCCCCTGCATATAAAACTCACACAACAACGGACTCCTCTCTCTTAACATAAAGCAAATTTTACTTTTTTTATTTTTAAGTTTGGATTTTTGCCATTTTTAGATGCAATTCTTTTATTGAATGTAATAAAAAATTGTGAAGAATCCCATTGTGCGCTGAATACAAAAACGGCTCCGCAACTTTCGATAAATTAGTGCGCGGACCCGCGCAACTTAGAGGGAACATTGCTTGTGAGTGTATAGGCTAGTGCCATAACCTTCTATATTTACAAGCCATGAACAAGAATCTCAATTGAGAGAATCGGACCACCAAATTCTCCCAAATTCTCCAAATTACACTAACAACATAACGTGATTTCACCGAGTTGTGGTCCGATTGAGCGGAAATTCGCTCTCAATATTTTCCTTGTTCATGGCTTGTAATATAGAAGGTTGTGCTAGTGCCGATAGTTTTTTGGATAAAAAAATTAATAGCAGGGAGGGACCAGCAATGAAATGTCATTAAGTTTATAACTAAAAGAAAAAAAAATTTATACTCGAAAAAAAGGGAAATGGTAAAATGGGGATAAGATGCTATTTAGGGGTTGAAAACGATTTTTTGCGATTTGCGGTGAAACATGACCTCCTAGTGGAAAATGTTTAATACAAAATTTGTAGATAATAAATAGATCTAAAACTTTTGTATTTAACATATTTTGACATAACCTCAAATTTTCCAAGAAAATGGCGGAAAATCGATTTTTCAGTTTTTAATTTTTTTCTCCCGTAAAAATGATTCAATTTACATGAAAATTTGTAAGAGTATACCTTGTGTTGCGTTAAATAACCATGATTTTTTTTTGTTTGGAAAACGGATAGTTTTCCAGAAATTCACATTTTTCGAAAAAAAATACCCTAATATTGCATGAACAACTTTATTGATGTTTTTTTTCGAATTTTGAATTTTGAATAAGTTCTCATTTAACCATTGGAATGTCTAGTTTCAAATGGTCTATACCAAGGGTGGGCAAACTTTTTATAACATGGGCCAGAATAAATTTTACTTTTTTTTCCGCGGGCCTTAGCAGTTAATAGGCACAGTGTGACTTGTAATTTTTTAGTCTGTATTTGAACTGAAAGAAATGGGGTAAATTACTCTATTAATCACTCGGTCCTCAACTCAAACCGGTTTTGTGCATGATGCAGTAAGACAAGATTAATCTTGTGACGAATCTTGTGATAGATTAGGTGTTTGAGACTCTCAGTGAAAAATCACAACGTTCATCACAAAAATGTCACCACAGTTGTGGTGGAACTGTGATATGTCAAATGTTGCGAAATTGTGATCAACTTGTCAAAGCCTTACCAAAGAACCTCTCCGAACCAAATTGGACAAAATAAAAAACAATACACTTTTTTCTTTTCCTGTTCAAATGCATATTTTTTTCTTGGTTATAGTTCAACAAAACAAAAATTAATAAAAATTCTTCCATTATTATTATCCCATTTTATTATTATTACTCCTCGTGACCTGCTCAATATGTCATCACAAGTCTATTTCGATTATCATAACTTGTCACTGGAGCACGAAAATACGAAATAGTCACAACTATGACTCACCACGCCTTCATGACTTTGTGTGGTATGTCACTGATGATTTGACAATTTGTCTATAAGTATTAATTTTTCTGCCTCTTTTTCGTGTAACGATGGCGATGCCAATGTAGTTGTACAATAAACGAGAATGCGAAGCGAAGGCAAATTTTTCACAGTTTTCACACATCCCCGAGAGCGATTTTATGTTTGTTTTAGTGTGATGGTTGGATGAGTCCGACAAACTTTCTGAGTCAAAAGTGAGGAAAAAACACGCACTTTACTGCGACCTCTTCCCTACAAAACCGGTTTGCGAAAGGGGGTAATGCAAGATATGATGCATGCATAGTGTAACTTAGACCAATCGATGTTAATTTTAACATTAGTACTAAATTATGAACAGAACATACATGTTGCTTATGTGCGTTTAAAATTCAATTCAAACTGGACGAATTACATTGGGCTCTCAGGATACTCCTCAGCATAGTCCTCTGTTCTCTGTTCTCAAGTCCTCGAGCATTACTGAGCGTGTAGAACGTTAGTGAGCGTGAATCCTATCCAACATTCAACACTTTAAAAATCTGAACAAAAATTAAAAAAATAGTAGCTCTTGAATAAACGTTAAACCTCGAAATGATAATCGGGATACCGGGCACTAAATTCGAAACATGGATAACCTTCAGCTTTCAAAATATTTTATTTTTCGCTTTAGGCGTTTTCTTTACAATTCTGTCCACTCGAAGCGTGGTAAATTTCAAGGACATCCTAATCGATACTCCTGAAAAGAGTTTTAATAGTTTTTTTGTGATATTATTTATCAGTTACTTACTGGGAATATGTGTCTCACCTCTGATCCTAAATGTTTATGGCATGAAGCATGTCCTTATTGCCGCAGTTGTTCCAAATTTTTCAATAATATTATTAGTTGCATTGCCAAGAATAGTGATGTTAAATATTATAGGAATATTTATTGGAGGTACATTAGCTGTACAGCAAATGGCTATAGGTGTTTATATATCAAATCTATGTGAAAGAGAGATGTATCCATCATCACTGTATGTCGGTGTTGGTGTTATCACAATTAATTTGGCTGTGTTCCCTGGAGATGTAATACGTTTTTTCAAGAACGATTTTCACTCAACACTGTATGGGAGATGTATATTTGTGGTTATTATTTACATCACAAGCTGCCTTGCAATTGTATGTTTCATTTACATACGGAAATTTGAAGAATACCCAGGATATTGTGATAGTAAAATAAGAATTAGAAATGAATTTTTGCGATGTTTTTACAATATTATAAAAGTATCGATCAATCTTGAAGTTATACTACTAATTCCGATGTTTATATTTTGTGGACAATGCATTTCTTGGTCAGAAGGCAGTTACGGCCGAGATGTGATATTAGGAATAACAAATATATTACAAGACATTGGTGCATTATCATCACTTTCATCAACAATTGGAACTTGTAGCTCGGCTATTTTGATAACGTTAATTAGTTACAATTCGGGTGGTGGATTATCAAGATGCACACTACTAACTGCTGGTGTAGTTTTACAATTTGTTTGTTTTGGATTTTTAATAGTTTATTTTCCGCTTAAAACTTTACATCCAGCTGAATATACCGATGAAGATTTAGTTGCAATTCATTTAGCCATAATAATATCATCACTAATGCATGGTGCATCGGTATCATGCTTTATTATACACTTGTATGTTACGATATTTGAAAGATTCTCACAATCTATTAATTATGTTTTTTTCTTAACTAAATTTTCGGAAATACTTGCATTTCTTATTACATTGTCATGTTTTCAACCATTTGAAATTCAAGGGCAATATGGTTCCCTTATAGTATCTGGAAGTATGGCAATTTTTATTTTTTATATTTATCTTCATTTCACTACAATAAAATATGATTTCGGATTTAAAAGCTCCGAAGAATCACTTTCAGGACTTTATGTTTACAATCGGTATAGTTGAGTTGTTTTTTTTTGTTATTATTTTAATAAATTTTTGGATAATGTAAAGAATTTGTTTTATTTTTAAGAATTCTACAGTTTATCTCTTCTTCTTCTTTGTTGAGGTATGTGTTCCAAAACTACTTCGGCCATCTCACTTGGCCTATTGTACTACACCCCTATACCCTTATTTATAGGCCAGCCCACTTAAATAGATTCAGCAGTCTGTCTAGTCTCTAGACTCCAGTGGTTTCTTTGCTTTAAGGCGTGGATACACAATACGAGTTGCTGACCTGACAGTGGACAGCTGTTGCACCTGTGTACTCGCATGACAGTAGATCGACTCGCCTCGCCCGGTCAGACAAGTACGAGTTGCAGCCCTGACAGTGGGTGTACTTGTGTGCTCGCATGTCAGTAGCTTTCAAAGATTTCAGTAGCTTCGAAGAAAGCCATGAAAATAGCATAGTCCCTGGTTTACGTGCTAGTGTCATTTCCCAATACCGCGACAGTTGACGTCCGAGTCGCATGCGAGCTGCTGCTTGTGGCGTGTTGGGAAGGCGAGAGGCGAGTAAAAACAAAAAATGTTGTAGTAACTTGCGTGCGACCCACTGACCCACACGCACATGACAGAAACTCGTATGATGCGGTCACACTGTGCGAGTAGCTGCACTGCAGTAACTGACTAGGCCAGCTGGCGTGCTAACTCGTACTATGTAACCCCGGCATTAGGCTCCCATACACCAGCGATCTATCCATCTAAATTTCACCGGGCCACGCCAAAACCTCTCCGTATGTGGAGAAACTTGGATGAACTCGTGGTCTAGAGCCGGGTCAATGTACCGGCGTACAGTGGTTCAGAATCCCGAAAAACTTGTCAAAAGTCCGAAAATGAAGTATGTATTTTTTTAGGCACTTTTGACCCGCCAAATATTTGTAGTTAAGCCCTTACCCCGGGTCTACACGAGACATATCTTCTGGTATGATATCTCTTTTGACATATGACAGAACATTTTTTGTGGGCCAATTCTGTCATGACATTTCAGTTGAAAATAATTTTCAACGAAGCAACATTGTTTTAAAAGCGCCAAAATCATCGGGAATAAATGGCAAAGGCAAAATCGTTCGTAATCTTTTGCAGTTGATTCATTATTCTAGTCCTGAAATAATTTGGACACTTCAAATCGACAAACCGCCATTTCGCTGGTTTGCGAGAATAACGACGCAATTCAAAATTCTGAAAAATTAAACTAAATATGCCAAATGACCAACAATCTTTGATAATTTATAGTAAACAGACACGCAACGCCGATTTCGCGTCAACTATCGTTAGAAAGATATATCGTCATTATTCATTTGAGGCAAAACATTCTCGGGTAATTTATAAAAATATTAAAAAACGTCATTTTCTAAAATCAATCATTTTTAGTTGCGTCACTATTCTCGCAAACCAGCGATTTCTGTTTTACCAAATGTCAAAAATCTTTCTTAATCAGTGTCTTGCCATCGCCATCGCTTGATAAATATTTTCATGGCCATGATAGATATTTTCATGGGTATAAGGGCAAATGTCCAGAGAGAATTTATGTCTGGTGTAGACCGGGGGTTAGCATCATTTGGAACTATTAAAAGTAAGTAGATTTTCCAGGAATCCGTTATATTTCATTCTGAACGTCTGCGTCTCGCCACCGAAATTTCGTCATCGCTAAGTAAGAAAAAGTACTCCGGACTCAAAGCGCTGTGGAATTTTTGTTTTTTAGTGCATGGTAACAATAAGACATGTACCAAGTTTATAGCAGCAAAATTAAATCGATAACTCTGATAAAATAGGTGATGTGTCGAAAGTTCCGCAAGGTACCGCCTTGAAACTGGTCGCATATTGTCCAGTATACATTTCTGCTTAAGATAAAAAAGAAACTAGCTGCACTTAGCTGAAAAATATACAATACAAATTTTCTTCATATTCATAATAAGTAATTTTATTTTTCAAGAACTCTGAAGCCAGACATCTTTTTACAAAAAAACATATTTTCTTTCTCGTAAAGAACAATTTAAAAGGTAAATTTGGTATTATTGAGGATCGAAACCCCCCATATAACGAGTTTCATGAAATTTGGCTGATTATTAAGCAAAATCGTCCGCCATTTTGGATCCGCCATTTTATTTTTTGGAAATTGATAGCGGATTCTTAATCATCGACCTCGAAAGCCCCTATATAATGAGTTTCATGAAATTTGGCTGATTGTTAAGCAAAACCGTCCGCCATTTTGTATCCGCCGTTTTGTTTTTTTTTGGAAAATTGATAGCGGATCCTTAATTAGCGCCCTTAAAAACCCCCAAGTACGAAATTTCATATAAAAAAACTACTTTTAGATGCTAAAAAGTCTTTTGACCAGGTTTTCGGGATTCTGAACCACTGTGCTCCTGTATGGGCGCCTTTACACTTGACTGTTCGAACCATCGCGGGGCACTTACAGAAGGGCAAACTTATTCTTCTCAAGGCAAAGCCAGCAGGTGAGGTGCTCCGCCATTTCCATCCTCAATAAGTGGAAATTCAGGCGGCAGTGTCTTAAGCTAAGTATGCTGTTCCTAAGTACGGCGGTCAAGAAAAATTTCCCCATATAAACTTTATGTAAAAAAACGCTTAAGTAATCGGTCAAGAAATGCTCGAGGAATTTTTGCTCAAGAAATTTCTGTACCGAGTACGCTGTTTGGTCAAGAAAAGTGCTAGTACTATTCTGACACGTAGATGGAGCCTTTTCCTGATGCGGTAAAGAAAAAATTGGGAAGACAATTTTTTCTTGACCGAAATTGGCATTTCGTTTGTGGTTAATAATTTTTATAGAGCTTAATATAATTAAAGGAGAATTTAAGTGATTATTCATTATTTTAGTGTTGTTTTAAAATACGTTTCTGAAAAAATTCCTTTTTTTTATTATGCGGAAGGACTCTAAAAAACATTTTCCGCAGCCAGATATTATTTTCCTACACAAATGCCAATTATAGTCAAGAAAAAAAGTCTTCGCATTCACTTGTCAAAATTTTCTGTACCGGGGTCGAGAAATAATAAGAGCATTTTTCTTGACCGCCGTACTTAAGAACAGCATACTTAGCTTTAACATCAAACCAACACGTGTGCTGACATTCTTTCTATTGCGCCGCCACAATTTCTTAGCTACGTTAAGAGACGGTACAGGGAGTTATCGTTTAGAGTTGACCAGTCCAGCCATGGACCTCTAGCGTTCAGTGTATTTCATCCAAGACTGACAAGGGCCCTCTTCTCCAAACTGGCGGATGCCCAATAGGCGATTCTGGACTGATGAAAGCAAGGTGTGTTCGAAAAATCAGCAAATTGCGTTCATTCCGACTGTTTGACAGTTCTTTTCTCTTCTCAATTGTTGTGCTCTGTGTTCTTTGAGCCTACTCTTGGTCGAGAATTCTCACTTGTTCTGCTCCACCAAATTTGTAGGAGCAGGCAGAACAGCCGAATTCTTCTTCTTCTTATTATTCTTTTGACAGTTGTTAAATCGAAAATAGGAAAAATCGGAAAATTGATTTATTAGTAGAGGGAAATTAAACAAAAAAAAGCGAAGTTATGATATAGTTGGGAGTTGGATTTTTTTGTTTTATTTCTTTACATATGTTAAAATAAAGCGAAAAAAAAATTTCTGCAAAATCGGTCCTGTGCTGCACGAGAAAATTGCATAAATGTCCATTTTTTATGCATTTTGAGTGCATTGCTACACTATTTTTTTAATTTCTCCAGTTCTGTTGGTCGTAGAAAAGTAAAAAAATTGGATATTACTCGTGAATGAATAGACTATCGAACTGATTCGGTAAAAATACTTTAAAAATGAATCCTAACCTCAAAAAACCAAAATGTATGAAATTTTGTTTTATTTTACTAAAAATGCAATAAATAACGGGAAAAAGGTCGGGTTTTGATAAAAATTGGAGAAAAGATGTACGTACTTTGATGCTATAAATACGTAGTTGAAATTTCAAAAAGACATTTCGATTTTTACGCCAACAATTGGCAGTTTTCGAAAAAAAATTAAAATTGCCGCCATTTTATGCCAAATTATCGTACGGTAAAATATTTTTTTTAATTTGTAGATTTTTTTATGTACTTTCTTGTGAGCATACGCAATACTTCGTTACTTTTTTTAACATGCCCATTTTAGGACTCTGAAAAAACTAAAAACTTTTAATTTTAAATTTTTTTGCCTTTTGCCAACTATGAAAAGCTACTTGCCAACTATGAAAAAAAAGGCAAAAAATTGAAAAATTGAAAGTTTTTAGAACTGGAGAAATTAAAAAAATAGTGTAGCAATGCACTCAAAATGCATCAAAAATGGACATTTATGCAACTTTCTCGTGCAGCACAGGACCGATTTTGCAGAAATTTTTTTTTTCGCTTTATCTTAACATATGTAAAGAAAAAAAAACAAAAAGTTCCAATTTCCAAACTACATCACTATCATATGAAAATTTCCCTCTACTATATGAATGATTTATTCGGAAAATACTCGTATTAGTATTTTTTGGAAACAACGCTGGAGATTGTTTTTGAAAATACCTAAAACTTCAAGTATCGATTTCTCAAAAACGAAGCGAGATATTGAAAAAAATTATTTTACATTTTCGAAATTCATAAATAAAATATCGGTGCCACGGAAGTCTTAGCCGTGATATAACTAGAAACCTTTGGGAAATACCTCAAAAAGTAAGCTTCAAGTGTCAATCTCTCGGAAACTAAGCGTGATATCGAAAAATTTCAATATATATTTTCGTCTTACTTTGTGGTGCTTCATCAAAATTCATCGTCAAGAACCGGGCCACGAAAGCTGAAGAGGTCCTAATAAAAAAAAAGGGCGTAAACAAATTGGACCCAAAAATGGACCGGCAACATCCAAATTATTCATCTTTGAGCTATTCTCAACTGAACTCTGCTGACGGAATGCGGTCCTCACTTTTTGCACACTCAATTCCGCCCAGCGCCTGCACTATTCGGCATTTTGACCCCTGTCAGCCACCCCTTTTCCACCAACCTAGCTGTCGGAGACTTGGACTTTATATTAAGTAGCTTATAATCTTCGATCCTACCAATTTTCATGCGCCACATCGATGAAATTTTTTTAATAAAAAAATGGCTACTTTTACCATTGTTCCCTTCATCCTGCACCACTAAAAATGTCGGAGAGCTCGGACATGTAATCCCGTTTAGAAATATAATGAGTTTCAATCGAGTTTGCCCATATCAAAGATGAAAGCACTTTTTCGTCTCCAGATCTCCGACTATTAGCCCCGATTGTTGCATCGCCGGTGCAGTCAGCCACACCGCGCCGTGCGGGCCCGTGACATTTTCCTTAGAGCAATAATATAAATGCCCATTCCAAAATTCATCTTTCCCGGAATTTTTCCGAAGTAAAATGTCTAATTTCCCTGGGCTAGTAGTAGTAGGTATAGGAGCCGTTTGGCTTGGGAACCAAAACCGGTTTGGTACTATTTGAACCAAAACAGTTATCAGGGCAGATCAAGATCAATAATTCTTCATGGGTTAATTAACAGGCAATTATAGCTATAGAATGAATGACTAATTAAATGATTTTATTGACATATTTGACAAGGCAAGTAAGAAAGAATGGTAGTTATGTGAGTGGGAGAAGTTGAAATATTTTATGGCTGCGAGGAATTGAACCCCAACTTCTGGGATGGCAGTCGGACGTCTACGCCCCTAGGCTACAGAGGCTAGTCTATTGTGGTAGTCAAGAAACTCTCCTAGCGGAATCGACAACTATTAATCTGTCATCCGATTTAAGTAGTTATAAACTGCTACAATATTTCCATTCAATTTTGTATCTTGGGGTGTATGCAATCATGGCTTACTGTTTATTTTTCTCCAGCTCCCTCTCTCTCTTTAGTTCTTTTTCTCTTTCCATCTATCTTTCGACAAAATGTTTCTTACCTTATCCAGAAGGTAAATACAACTGAAACTAAAACCAAAAACAGGTACGATTATCCTACAACTGAATTGCTGAAGAATTGCTTAAGGATACTCGATGAATGAAACACAAGGAACGAAAGAAATTTGCTTTTATGTGTCAACAAGCCTCGGGGGCTTATGGTTGCCTTCAACTCTCTAGTAAGGATATAAAGTACATAAAACCCCAGATGTTTGCCAGTTTTTGTTCGCAAACAATAATTAGATCACCCGACAAATTCCTCTTAAAAAGGATTTTTATTTGTTGTTGAAAAAAATTCGATTAACGATTTTTTTTTGTCGGCCCACAAGAGTAGCTAAAAGATTGAGTGTTTTTGTACTGTGGTCATTTTCTACACCGTAAAAACGTCACAATCGATTTGCTGGGCAAATACGCACTAGATATCAAGGGGTAAGCCTGTCAACGGGGAGGTGGGTGCTGTATTTGCGCAACTCATCGATTATTCCCCTTACCAGATCTAGCAGAGAAAAAAAGGTCCAATTTTAACGAAGATCCTGAATTACTCAAGTAGTCCCGCATAGAAATTTGGTGTTACTCGGGCGCCCGAGCAGTGTATATAGGGGCCTCGCTGGGGCTGGTTGGAGCCCCCCCGTTGCAGGGACCTAATTGAATTTTGTTGTGTGCCGTGAAAGATTCTTTTATGGAGAGAATGTCATTAATTAGAAAGTTCTTAGGTTCCGGAACCAATGCCCGCCCGACAGTCACGAGGATCCTTATGGGTTTTGCATATCCTGTGCCGCAGCAGCAGCAGCAGAGAGAGAGAGTGTGTCCTGACGAAGGTCTTCCCTCTACTGGTTTAAAAAGTTTTACGACTAAATTTGTATAATTTGTCGTCCATCAGGGACATGTCTGCGTATAATTAGGTCTCCCTTGTGAAATGAATTAACAAAACTAAATCTCCCGAATGTGTATGGCTATTTGGATTCATCTCTTCCTGCAAAAGGGGATAGTGCTGATAACGTGTTGGCGGACCGCCCAAACGCCCGAACGACCGAATCTTAAGTCCTTCTCAGCCCCTTTTAGCAGCAGCAGCAGCAAACGGGATAATTTCGATTGTGGATGGGGCCTTGGTCGGGACTCTCTGGTTTTTAGGATTGGGATTGGGATTCCTGGTGGTGGCAATGGGGCTCTATGCCTTTTGCGGAAAGGGTCGCTAAGTTGATTTATATCGTCGACTTTACATAACTTTGCACAGTGAGTTTGAATAATTATCTTTATGGAATGTATAGTGGGATAGAAAAGGGGTTTACGTCCGGTAAATGATGATGGCTTGACTTTATTGCTATCGGACTTTAAAGGCTTGGTAGGGGACCTACATACTTACATACATATATACACAGCAACATAACATATCTATGCATATGCGATAATCGCTGGGGTAGAGAACACCAGGATCCTGATTACTTTATTACTAATTGTGCGGGCTTTAAAATAAAATTCTCTACATCGTTTTGGGTATTAATGTCAAAAAAGGTTATGCTACATAAAATGAAATTATTGAGGGTGAACGCTTTTAAATAGGAAATTATATACACACAACATTCCCGTATTATGTACTCGTATGCAGCTGACATTCGGGTTTACGGGGTTTGGTTATTGTTATTTTTACTTTTATTGCGTTGAATTTTCCGTCCACGAGATTATTTTGATATTGTTTTTATATGATTTGATGGAATCGATTCCGGGTTGAAACACATTTAATTCCCATGTTATGATTGTTTGCAAAAAAAGAATTAATCTACCCAAACACAAAATTGCTACTTTTTTTTAAATTTTTTTTTATTTCTACACTCATAATCAAGTTTTTACGGAAACAGTTTATTCAAATACAATTGCAGTGTTATGAAATGCTTCATGGATAGAATTTATTATTTGAGCCTTAGGAATTTTGTGTAATCTTTTGATGCGGCTCACGTAGGTTTGTTTATTTTTGTAAAATTGACATATTATAATATTAGGATTAGGTTTAATATGCATTTGAAGGGTTTGTTTGTTCTTTTGTAGAGAGTGATGGACGACAGTACAGCAATGTCACAAAAATAGGGGTCTTAAAAGTAGATACCATCTGGTAACACCCAAGAATATTGCAGTGATTGGAGGCCACATTAGCTAAAAGTATTATTCTTCAATGTAATATCTCTTGACTATCTTAGACATAGTCTTTTAGTACCATCACAGATCTTCATCAAAATATTGAGTAGGGATATTATAATTGATGTTTCAAGGGATACCGAATTGGACTACTTTTTGCGGGTTCCTTTTCGTCTCCCTAAACAGGGGTGCCAGCTAGAGTAGAGCCGGAATTACCCGTGGCAGTACATGTCCCTTACACTATTGTAATTTCTACCATGGTACAATAATTCCAAGGTAAGCTCATAAGGGTCCCTTGACAGATCTTAACTCATAAGGGAAAAGAGCTTTCCCGTGACGTCACTCAGGTCTTTTCTAAAGTAAAAAGCGGAAAAGCTTTTCAAGATGGAAACAGAGCTTTTCTTTATGAGCTTACCTTGTATTATTGTACCATGATTTGTACTAAGGCCTCAATTTTTTGAAATGTCCCGGTTCAAAATTAAAGTGTTACTGGTACTATGTGAGCGTGCATCTAGATAAATGATCTTGTGATTCTAAATATCAAATTTGAACTGAGCCGTGGTGAGATTGTAAATACGAACTGGAGAGACATTTCTTACATTTTTTGAGGGAGTGAAATTTTGTACTGGAGAGACATTTCTTACTTTTTTTGAATCAGCAAAATTTCCAACTTGATATTAGGCGAGGTGAGTTTGTAAAATATAAATATGTATATATTGTGGAGACATAGCTTTCTTACCTACTTCTAAGGCAGTTTGCAGTAATGCCTATTAGAATAGAACTCATAAAAAAAGCTCTTCATTGGCATTTATTTTCTTTCTTTTTTTAATTTGCTTGTTTTTGTCATTTTGGCATTACAATAGCACCTCGCCTCATTTGAAGTATGATATTGTACTGGCTCAAAAGAAAAAAAGAGGCACCTCTTACAAACTCATTTTATAATTGTGTCCTACCCAACACTATAGTGCAAAATACGGCATTTCAAACGGCTCCCAACTCAGAACTCTCCTAAGCTTCGATTACTTTGGTAATCGAACGAGAACCTATTTATTTCGTGCACTAATGACGACGCACGTTAGTGTGTAGAAATCAAATGGATCAAAGTGATTTCTTGCAACTACTACTGGAATGTCGTTCTTTTTTCAGAATCGGACTGATATAAAAATATTATCTATCCCAGCCGAAGACACTACTTCCTTACAGGGCCGTAACAACCCAGGGGCTTATACTTCATATATGGGTAATTCTTTTACAAACCGTACGGATTTTGATGAAAATTGACCGACACATCTCCGATTTGGCTGAAATTTTTTTCACGGATTCTATATCGAAAAATAAGAGATACGTGTCCGAGGATTTTTTTTCCGACATATTTTCGATAAATACAAGTGATTGAAAATTTGAGAAAATCGAGTTTTTTGGCTTGGATAAAATAAATGTATAACTCCGGTTATATTTGAGCTACAAGCTTCTTATCTTTTTCAATTTAAAGCTAAAGGACTGAATCTTGAGAAAAAATATTTTAAATAATAATTATTAACAAATTCATATTGTTATTAACAATTTAATTGTTTAAATCAATTTTTTACAATGGCCCCAACCTGGTAGCAAGTTTTTAATATTTTTATCGTATTCTCCATTAAATTTTACGTTTGCGCCTCTGAAGAGGAAATTTTCTTACTTTATCTTTGTCAAAGAATAGAAAATTTTTGATAGATGCCTGTATTAAAAGGAATTTAAATTGTCGTGCATTTGTGGCTGAAAAGGAACTAGAAAGAGATGATAAAAATTTCCTCATTTTATAAAATGTCAATAAAAATGTATATGACAATTCCAAACTTGACGCAATGGAAAATATTGTACAACTATTTAATAGTCCTTGGAATTTATCCAATTGCTTGGGAAGTTCGGATGCGCAACTCGACTAGTATGATACTCAAATCGCGTGAGACTAGCATGCAGGTCGCGTGCAACTGGTATCCGACGCGTTGCGTCGACAACGAGTCGAGTCGACTCGTGTACGAACTTAACTAAAAATGTATGGCAGAAACTTCTGAGCGACTCGTATGATACTCGTATCATACTCAAATCGCGTGCCAGTCGACCCGTGGAAGAAGGGCCTAAAAGTTGTAGAGTTCATCGTAATTTGGGATTTCTCGGAAAATTATGCCTTTGTTATTCAAAATTCTGTTCAAGGTATACACTGGAATAACGTGTGTGAAAAAGTTCTCGCTTTCGTTCGTCTTCATTCCTCTCCGTTCTTCCTGCTGTGGACACTTCCATATGAAGTGTACAGCATTAGACTCGCAGACTGAAAGAACGAAAAGAACGAACGAAAGAGAACGAAGCTATGTGATTCAGCCTTTAGAATTACTTTGGGGTAAAGAATTAAATACTGCGTTGTAAGTAGCATTTATTTCTTCTGCACTAAGAAAGTTATAAGTACATCAATTTTCTTTTTATTGTATTCTGAAGGAAATTTTGCATAATTTGGCGGCCCCCGCAAATCTTCTTACGGACCCCCAGGGGGCCGCGGCCCTCCTGTTTAGAATCACTGGCCTAAAGGATGTCATTTAGAATCACTGGCCTAAAGGATGACGTGATTAGTACTCAGTTAGGGGACCGCTTGAGAAAACGACACTCTCAAATCTCTCATATCTCAAATTTTTCAGCGTCTTTTTTCCCCTCGGGATCGGGTAGCAATTATGCGGTATTCGTAAATAAAATTATATCACCCGATCTTTTACTACTTTTTACTGGATCTGCTCTCAATTCCATTCGGCCCACATCAGAGATACGCTGATCACGTTTCCCTGATTTTTTCCTATGGTTCGATAATGCAAGTGAAGCATGCGCCAGATTTTGTCTGAAAAATCGACAGTTCAACCGAGTCATCGAACTCATTCTTGATTTGGGCCCCAAAAATCGTGTCTAATTCTAGGCCTTTTTAACGAAGTGCTGTCATATCCCTGATAAACCCTGCACTGATCTTTTAGAAGAAAGGGATAGAAGAAAAAGAGATTTCAGTAGACTGACTAGCGGCTGACCCATCTGTTAACATCATAGACATAACTTTAACTGCATATCCCTGATGGAATCTCCATATATACTTCAAATCGTCAAAAAAGGGCCCCAATGCCTGAGTGTTTTTATTATATGCAAGTTCCTTCTTCAGTCAGTAGCCAAGGCTACAATGTACAAGTCTTACATTCGGCCCCGTCTAGAATACAACTGGCAGTTTATCTGGCCCCTTGAAAACTGCTTAAGCGTGGCTCGACAAGCTGCAAATCTGCGCCAACGCCAACAAATCTGTAATAGCGCTTTTTGCTCCTCCGTGGACTCATTGAGCTAACGTAAAAATATAGCCGTCTAAAGAAGCACAGCACTCTGACATACACAAATATCCGCGCAACTGAAGTCCCAGTTCCGATTTTTTTTTAATTTGTGCGAACAAGTGAAGCCCAATATGACCCTGATGCTGGCTTAGGTCATTTACCAGATGTCGGGATACACTTTAGTGCACAACGTCTCCCCTATAAGGGTATTGCCATCTATATACGATAGGGATAACGTAGCTTACCATAAAGTATATAAAAGTAGTTCTTCTGATTTTATCCACCTCTGGCATGAAAGCATCGTTCGAAACCTTATATTCTTCTGCTTCCTATAAACAAGTCCTATCATAACTAACGAATCCTCAACTTCATATTTTGATGTTGTTTCGGTCAGATCTCGCGATTGTTATCATTCAAACCTGAGTGTGAAATCATTGTTGCGGATGAGCTGTTTCTGGAAACCACCAATAATATATCAAATTGTGGAACATTCCACGAGAGTCCCTCTTGTTTCAGGTTAAGGAGATCACCTACTTGATCTATTGAGCTCTCATACAAAATTCCCATCCCAAAAAACCAGCTACGAGAACTGTTTGGCATTATGGGAAGGTCCATTGGTTCGGGCTCATTCATTTTTTCCAATTCACTGACTGAATCCTGCTTTGCCGAAATTAAAACAAGGCACACTTAAACTAAGTACAACAAAAAATGAAACAAATCACTGGCGTATTTAAATTACTTAATTCTAAAAAGTGTTAGTATTTAGGATGTTAGGACGGATTTAAGTTTTTTTTATAGGAGGCTTTATTTATTTAAAGGGAGTAACATGATCTGTAATTGTTAAAGACCACGCAGCATCTGTTGACCGGCTCAGTCCTTGCATACTCTGCCCGATGTGGGTATTCCTTTAACAGTTTCGTATGTCTTGTAAGTCGGATGTCTTCATTGAACTTGATCATATCCGTCAGAAACTGAACGTTAAGGACTTCTAAGGTGAGAGAGATTTCCTCCTAGCAGAGAGCGGCAAGAGATCCAACACTTTAAGCCTGTCCGTGTAGCGTGGTAGGCTTAGAAAGTCACGCGGGTCGTGTAGACTTCTCAGAGCAAAGAGGATAAATTTATTCTGAATTGTTCTATCCTGCTGCTACTTATGAGAAATATGGGATCCCAGATAGGACATGTATATTCCAGGATAGGGCGCACTAGAGAACAGAAGAGAGTTTTTGTGACCCATATATTGTTCAATTCTTTATAAAGCCATGAAGTTTGTTGGCTCTGGCAGTATTGTTATCATAGTGCAAATTGAAATTAAGTTTTCTGTCTAGGACGGCACCTAGATCGACAATTTGATCGACTTGATTCATCACCCTGTTGTTGAGACGATAATAGTAATACTGCTGTGTGTTATGTTTACGAGAGAAGGTAATTGCTTGACATTTGTTGGTGTTAAGGTGCAATTTATTGGTGGTGCACCAGTCTTGTAATGCATTGAGATTCGACTGAATAAAGGATACGTCAGTTTTGTATTTGATGACACTATATATTTTGGGATCGTCCGCGTAAAAGAGATGCGGGATATTCTCTAATTTCTTGGATAGGTCAGAGATGAATATATTAAACAGAAGAGGGCCAAGGTGACTGCCCTGAGGAACACCGGAAGTTACTTCGCTGTCATCCTTGAAATCTGATAACCTGTGTTCTTTCGTTGAGATATGATCTTAACCATTCAAGGGCAGAACCTACTATTCCAAATTTTGAGAGTTTAGCAAGTAAAATATGATGGTCTTCCTTATCAAAGGCCTTGTTGAAAACAGTGTAAATAGCATCTATTTGATGGCCCTTCTCCATACTACAGAGCAGTTCGGAGATTAGGACCATGAGGTTTGAAGTGGTCGAACGCCCTCTTCTGAAGCCGTGTTGCTGTTCATTTAAGTGTCGGTCGAATTTTTTGGGGTCTTTTATAATACTATCTCCAACAGAATTGATGTATGCGGTCTGCCTACCACGAGACCTAAGATTAAATTCTTAGGCTAACCTATTGTATTCCAATTTCAATTCCTCGGTAACATTGGTGATTGTTTTGATCAGGTTTGATTTCGAAGAGATCGAATGTTCCTGTCAAGCCAAGGCTCAGATCCTTTTAATAATCTTGGGTACATATTTGTCAATGGTATTAAAAATGATGGTATAGAAACAAGATACTATTTCGTCAAGGTCATTGGCAGATAGCCTATGTTTCCAGTGAACTATGCTTCAAAGTTTGCGTTTTTAAAGTCATAAGCAATAGTGTGGTGTTTAGGGATTGAAGAATTGAGTTCCAGGATCCATGCAGAGTGGTGAATACAATTACTGAATAGATTCTCCTCTTCGGAAGCAGGTAGAATATTCAACCGTGCAATTATGTGTCAGTGGAAAATCTCCGCATATGATGGAGCCGCTGAATGCAATGCATGTACGCTTGTAATGTCACCTGCTTAAGGAAGCCGCCTTCAGAGCGTATTAAAGTTTCCCGAGTGAATCGCTCCCTGGAGAATACATAAAACTAAAAAATACCTGTAAATCCATCACCAGGAAAGTCAAATCATTATTTGACAACAATTTGAGAAGTAAACTCTTTAATGCAACCGGTAGCAGCAAAAACTTCTGGTCCTTGGTAACGTCCATTTACTACATCCACAACCTCTTCCTTTGTCTACTAGGGAAAGTTGATAACAGAAAACAAATATAAGACCAACTTATTAGCGCCTCTGTTCGCCTAAATTTCCTCTCTTCTCTAAAGGTGAAGCGCATTTACTTAAGTCGATAGGAGTCTATTGTCGAGTCGAGTGTATTTTTTGACATCGAGCTCCTTGAGGCACGTATATACCTCGCAAATCCTGAAGAACACCCTGCCCATTGAGTGTTTGGAACTCTTGGGGACAAAGGTGTCTTAGAGGCAGAACAAATCCATTGTGGAACAGTCAGTATATTTCCGTACTCGTACAACATCCAAGAGCTTAAACGCAGGATTTATCGCCACCTCCTTCAACACCTTCCTAAATCGTTATAGCCCCAAACTAGATATTGTAGCATGTCGTGACCAACGTCATGACGGAGTGGTGATTGCTAAGCTTGGGTTAGCCCAAAATGATCAAACGGCAATATAGAAGCGCAAATACTTCAAAATTTCGCAACATGTTATATTCAATTGACCATTCTCCATTTGGAATGGAAATCAGAACATTATTTAGATTGAATTGACGGAATCCGTCATTGATGTTGCTCATCAGTCTATCCATAATATTGTGCAATTATTCTATACGAAAAATAATTGGTCCTTTTAACAATTGACAAAACCGATTTCACATTAGTATTAGCAATTTATGTACATCATGTATTTCAGCCATAAAGATAAATCTCCGATTCGATTAGAGAATAAATTTGGGTAGGGAATTGCAAATTTTAGGTGCAATGAAATCGCAAAATCTGCCCAAAACTGAATTTCAATTGGGGAAGCGATTCATAGTCGATTTTCAGGACTTATGAGATTAAATATTTTCCATTTTAATGCTCTTTCCCTAGCGTATAGAAAGCGTGTATAGCAGCGTTCTCTATTGAAGGAATTTCCGAGGGTGGAAAACCTGAAAACTCGTGTTTTCATGTTTATCCTGTCAGTCGGCGGTATTTGTCCATATTGAATTTCTCAGGGCCCTTGTCAGGATTTCTGAATGATTTATTACACTTTTCGTTCGGTGAGTTGCTGTGAGCAATAGCGCACCGGTGTGGTATGGAGGGTGAAACTCTCTTTCTCTACTCTGCTTATTTTTCTCTTGTTCACTCTCTTTTTGGGGGTCTACTAGCGCGCTATAGCATTTTTTTTATATTATATATACATATTCTTTTTATCCTAAAGAATATCCCAGATTCAGGAATTGAAAGCTTGCCTCGTCCCAATATTTTCATTTAATTCTTGTACAAGTACAAGACACGAAGATGAATCTGTACCCAGCATTCAGTCTGGGCCAACCTAGGGTTATCAGGCATTAGTCGCATTGTTGTTATCCTTTTTTGAGTGGAAGAGGCTATATTGCAGGGATGTACTTGGAGGATTTCACGAGACGAGATTAAAATGAAAATGAATTTTGCAATTTTAATTGGAATTTTGAAGAGAGGTTTTTCTAATTACCATTTGTAAGGAATATAACCAAAACCAGTGAAAAGCATCAACGACGAATCAAAAGCCCGCAAAAAGCGACGTTTTAATCTCAATAAAAATTTTGATTTCGGCTTGAACTCTTCAACTCGAGTTAATTTTTCCTCTTTTTTCTGTTTTTCCTGTTTTCCACCCCTCCCCCTCACCCCGACAACAATTTTTTCGTGTGCGAAAAAAGTTTTTTTTTGTATTTATTTTTGCGGGTGAATTTCTGTTGTTGTTTCATGTTATTCTGAAATTTTTATGTTATTTAAATTTTTGCATCCTGTTTGAGAGTATTTCGAGCAGAATGACGATGAAGCTTGTGAATAATTACGAGCAATTTGAAATTTTGAAGATGGTTTCTGCTGTACGTTTCGAGTTATTATTTTATTACCTTACACAACCAAGGATAGACAGATATAATATACACTGGTATTAAAGGGCATGGATTTCGAGCAGCTGAATTTAATATAATTTGAGTAAATAGCTAATGTTTGATAAGGAATTTTCGAATTATTTTAGGATGAGAGTGTGTTAAATTAAGTGTGAATGTATGTATATGATTGTTAATCTTTTTGTAGTCTACTAAAATCTTCTTTTGAAGTATTCGTTCGTAATAATGCCTGCAAGTTGTTTACGTCTGGTTTAACTTTTTGTACAAACGCATTCTCGCCTGAGGTAAGCTTCTTATGTTCATGGCTATTTGGTTTGTGAATGAAAAACCCAACTGCCCTTGAAGTTTTGTACGTATTCTTTGCAGTTTTCATTGAATCATATTTTAATCGGATCCAGAGTCTGCTCCTTTGTAGATAGTGTAATTTTATGGCTTATTTTGTTATTGAATTAACATTAACGTTTCCAAAATAGAAAAAATCATATTAAGGATTTAAAAGGTCATATTTAAATTTTCGTCAGTTTTTTTTTTAATTTTAGTTTTTTTTTATTTTCACAGAAAAGTACATTAAGTATGATTAAATACAGAAAAACAAATGTACGTGTAAAGTAACTGGACTCGACAACACTTCATTTATAAAAGGGGTGATACAGTGGCGTACCTAGACGTTTTGCCGCCCGGGGCGTTCTCCAATTTGCCGCCCTTTCTAAGTCAATCAAATGGTGGTTTTATAAATTAATAAACATAAATAAATAATTGTAACTGAGACAAACTATAGGTGAGGAACTTTTAAGGGGCGCCATATTTAAATTAGGCAGTAATAAAGTAGGCCGCACAAGTTGATATACGTAAAATTGCAACTTTTATAAAAATACAAGATACTTTTTGAAAGGCCACAAGAAAATTACGGAGGTCGCAGGTTCCGCACCTATGAGACAAAAAAAATTGCCATTAAATTTTTTTTATTTTATATTTATAAATAAATAATTTCATTTCTTTTGGATAAACAAACAAATTGTACACATGTGTATGCCAACATGTTTACTTTTCTAACTTTCATAGTAAAAAAAATCGTATAATGCTCTCAAAATTTATATTCTTTTTCATTTCTTGTTTTATGGAAAATATTGCAATATTTTGTAGTCTTAAATCACTCTTTGTGGATCGAAGATAATTTCGATGCTTTGCGTTGATACCGGCACAACTCAAAAAGTGCAATGTTACAGGAAAGGCTCTTTAAGATTTACATTATGGAAAATACTGAAGAATAGAAATTTTATTAATTATTATCAGTAGTAATGATATATGAAACTAATAATTAATTATTGGGCTAGTCGGTGAGGCATTTCCATTGCATTTTTGGCCCATAGGCGAGAGTATTGTTTATTGAAATCGCTTCGTTTTAGGGTGTAGTTAAACAACCGAAGTTTGCCCACAATTTGGTTGACCGCATAACTTTTTAATTAACTTATTGTGAATAAAATAGGCACTTTCTTTATATTTCTTTCAATATCCACGCTCCTGCTTGCTTTTAGTATATCATTATGCATTGGGAAAGCTCTTCGTTATGAAATTCTCTAAAAAACAGGCTCTGTTAGAGGTCGCTAGGTGTAAGGGTGATCTTGCAAATAGCTTCTAAAGTTTTCAAATCACATTACTTTCACTATTTGTTTCCTCGAGAACAACTGCACATAGAACGCTGATAATTCTTGAAGATGGTTTTTATGTAGTCCCGGAAATGTACAAAAAATTTCAACAAGATCGGTTCATTAGTTTTTGTGTAGATCTAGTTTTTTTTAACCTTATTAACAATGATGCCATTTTTTGTAAGATCAGGTTATAATTGGGAAACTCATTTGGAAAACTTAAGAAACAATTGAAAATGAAATCCCGTTGGAATTTTTGAAAAATCGCAATTTTGGTAGATTTTATGAAGTTTTTTAGGCACATACCATGTTATACGCGACATAAATAAACAAATATAAAAAAGGTACGTACGTACGTAAAAGGTACGAAGCGATTCTAACAATAATCTCGCCTATGGGCCAAACATTTCTTTTAGCAATTTTTCTTTCTCGCCGACCAGCCTATATGGTGCTTTTCGATAAATTTATGAAATTTCACCAAAAAAGGTGTCGAAAGGTGACGAAACAACTGAAAATGAACCAGTGTTGAGCAGGTTGACAATGGCACAAGGCGCCATCTGACAAAATTGTAGATTTAAAAATATGTCATTTTACAGAATGAAAGTAGACAGATTATGCAGATATTCTATACAATAAAAAAAACTAGAAATTTTTTTATTTATACCAGTATGAACGCAAAGCAGGGATTTTTAATCAATTTCAATTTGTAGAAACTCCTTTCGAAACTAGCGACACTGATGGCAATTGTTAAAAAAGTTCTTAGTAAAATTGCAATGTTGTGTACAGAATTTTCCAATCTACAGGGCGTCCTGTCACAGTTCGGCAAGCGGTTAATAGTAGATAATAGACAAAAAATGATCGACAAAAAACACAAAAAGGGGGCCTATCTCTGACCGTTTTGAATTTTGCTTTTGGGGAAAAAATGTAGTTTAAGGATCTAGAATAAAAAGCTAGTGAAACAACGGTCTATTTCCACAAATAGGGTATCTTTGTTATCGTAAGAAATAAAAAACAGAAACAAAAAATAAAATGTTTCGCACATGTTTCACTGTAACTAAAAATGTACATCATTAAGGTCCTTTTTTCTGAACCTTTTTTCTCGGCACATGTTCTCTCACTTGCACAGCATTGCTGCAAAAATCATGCAAAGAGGAAATCTCTTATCCATGCGGTAAAATCACGGAACTGTCAAGTTCGAGCTTTTGCCGTGCTGCCCATGTCAACGTGCTGCAAAATCACGGAACTTTCAAGTTGACAATTCCAGCGACATATTTTTCTTAATTTTCTTTTTTGTCACTTTGTCTTTCTTTATATTTAGTTATTAGTACTATTGCACTCGTTAACATAATTTATTTTATTTTTAAAGTAATCCATTCCACTTTTTCACTTTTTCAAAATCACAAAACACCTGATTTTTGACAACCAGCAGATGCACCCATGTGGACTAGGAGATGCAGGCATGCGCCAAGCTTTTTGCAGCTTCTCACGAAAATTTCCGAATACTACAGGAAGGTAAGCCGAAGTCGAGCTTTTGCCGTGCGGCATGCCATGGGAACGCGGCCTTATTGGCATCTCTGTTCCCCTAAAATCCTTGTACCCGAACTAAACTGGTATGCCACCGAGGTATAGACTTAGTTCTAAGAAACTCAATTGAATCTTTTTGGCTGTTCAATCAAGGTAGTATTGGATGACTTCCCATCTAAACGCTACACAATTTTGCTCGGTGTTCCGCAGGGGTCAATTCTATGACTCGAACTTTTTCTAATCTAATTGTTAAGGACCCAATACACGAGCGCGCCATTCGACCATGCCACGCCAAAACCACAACAATTTGTATACACTCGAAATTTCGAAGGCATTCAAATTCTTGCTGTTTTGTCGTGGCGTGGTCGGATGGAGCGCTCGTGTATTGGGCCCTTTAGGGCTAGTGGATTTGTTGACGTCAAGCTCTTTGAGACTTATATACACTGCGCGAGTGGCTGAGCCATTACAAACCTCTAAAGAAAGAATGCTAGCCAGGATTTTCGATTGCAGACCAATGAGGAAAATATTGATAGGACGACCATGAAATAGGTATCTTCCACCGCATCACATTTGCTTGCTGTAGTTAGACCAAGTCTTTATATTCTTGCCGCATGATGTTAAATTCCTCTGTCTGACATTAAAAAGGAAGTGCATGGTGATAACTCTCGTTGCGACGCACAGCGGCTCTTGGAAATTCTCTACTGGTGTATCTACAAGCTCCTAGCCTGGCCAATTTATATGCCTTTTCGTTATTCTCAATGTTCCTGTGCCCCAGTACCTACTGAAGGGTGACTCTGTACCTCCTAGCGAAGGATGAAAACTCCTTTTCGCAGATTTCGACCAGTTTGGACGTTATATAGTGCCTAGAGAGACGCGCCTAGTGCCTCGATAGCCGCTTGACAAACTAATAACAGTATAACCCTGTCTCCTGGACTTGGGTTCGTCTGTATTGCCTGAAGATTGCCTACAGTTTTGCTTGGAAGATTAGGGCAGGCGGTGGTATTTTTGGAGGTTTAACGGGGGGGGGGGAGGAAACTCCAAACTATAATTTGGAGGTGGGGATCTGGGCATCGACCGCTGTTTATAGGTCAGTTTTAATCAGAGTTCGGAAACGCTCACCCGCGTGCGCACACGATCGACTCAAAACTCATTTTTCGACTCATGTGCGCACACGAAATTATTCAATTACTCACATATCACGTGCATGAGTAATTGACAATTCTCCTTATTACTCACGCACGTGAGCTGTGAGTAATTGAATAATTTCGTGTGCACACATCAGTCAAAAAATTAATTTTGAGTCGTTCGTGTGCGCACATGAGTATTTCCAATTACTCAAAACTCATTTTTCGACTCATGTGCGCATACGAAATTATTCAATTGCTCACAGCTCACGTGCGTGAGTAATAAGAACAAGTAAAGCTCACACAGCTTAGGAGTATGTGCGCTTTAGCGCACACACAATTTATCGCACACGAGCGTGTGCGCACACGAGTGTGCGTTTCCGTACTCTGGTTTTAATGCGATGTAGCCAGATGCCCTATTCCCAATGAACGAGATCGCAGTATATTTCTGTGCTGATATATAGATTAGGTGGCAACAGTTCAGAAATTACAGTCCTTGCTGGGCCACCACATGTAAAAGCTGTGGAATAGTTGGTATAATTACTGGTAAGTGAGCTAACGCCTCATTCCGACTATCATTTAAGGGTGGTGTAACAGATAAAGCCGTTACGAGGCTAGCCCTACTGCCTCATGCGGATTCCATGCTGATTGCACTATGAGACCTGCATCATTCGCGCCTCATAAGGAATGCCACCTGTAGCCCCCGTGAGGAAAAATGATTGCTATCCGATCCCGAGTGGAAAAAAGGCGCTGAAAAATTTGAGAATTTCGGCGTGGATATGTGAGTGATAGCTGCGGCTGTGTCGAAAGCTTTATATTTTTAAACGCGGATGTCGTTTTACCAAGCGGTCCCCCAACTGCGTACCAATTACGTCCAATGCTGCTTGACTTCCATAATCTAACGAAAACAGGTCTCGTTCTATTGAGTATGCTAAATAACACCCTTCACGGTCACCAACATAATTGCCTGAAATATGAAGCCGAGCAACAGCAAAAACCTTTGTTTATGTAAAATTAAAGCTTAAGTGTAAAGTAAAGCTTTTCAGAGCTTTTTACAGTTTATATGTGAAAGCTGTGCCTTAATCGCTTCGGGAGTTGGTTCTGCCTCATAACAAAGCATTGGATTATTTGATATGCCAAAGCAAAGCAAAGCACAAAGCGTACATTATGGTTTCACCTAAAGTCATAAGTTGAGATTGCCCGTTCCTAGCCTGCACTCACGGCATCAAAACGTCTGCACGACAAGCGAAACAGACACGGTACGCCTGAGTAAAAATAAGGTTCACCCGCATGAGGCAGGCTGGGTACGCCTATATGAAAAATTTACTTTTCCAAATGCAGCCCGCTAAAGGCACGTATCAATAAATGACGCACGGAATAGTCCAAACGAAGCACGTTACGCTCACACTTTTTTATACTGAAGGGAGTAAAATTGGGTTTTTAAAAAATTCTAGAGGACGAAAGAAACGGGCAATTATTTTGGTGACCATAAAACGTGCCATTAGCAGCATACTTAGTAGACCGATTCTCGTTCGATTGCGTATAGTCCAAGAGTCAGCGCCAAAAAGCTGTTTGAAATTACTAAGCCTAGTTTTTTTTATAGGTGATTACCATGGTTGTGTACGCAAACATACTACGGTCAGTCAGCCGAAACTGAGAACATGTGGCTTCGGTACGCTATCAAAGATGTCGTATCTGAAGAGGTAATAAAATTAATTTACTAAGACTGAAAAGTGTTATACAACTTGTATAATGTATACAAATAAAAGTTGTGATGGTCAGTCAGCGGAATATGGGGACGGAGCTGGTCAGTCGGCCACAATGTATGTGCAAAAAATAAAAAATGTGCAATTCATTTACTACACTTCAAAATTTTTTTGTGGGACTGCCATAGACGTGAGCAAAAGACAGTCAAAAATATTGTAAGCAGATTATTTTCGCAGTGATTATGTAAGCGCTCCTTTTCCGTTTTTGTCGAGTATGCAAAGACTAAACATTTAAAAAATTCACAACTGCACAAGCTTTTTGTTCAATTGTTGAAAGTCAGCTGAATTATATTCAATAAATTCCCATCCGAAGAATTTCAAGCAACTTTTAATTACCAATCCGCACATAACAACCCCTAATGCATATCTAATGAATCTCCTACGGGATTTCTTTCATCTCTAAACGTGTCTATACAATAATGCACCATAATCACCCTCTCGTTCCCATTCATACTCTTCACATGTATTATATATATATATATATATGTATTATACGTAAATAAATGTTGGTCCACAAGATAACATACCTAGATTGATTGCCAAAATCCAATTAAACATTTTCTTACGTGTACCTTAGCAATTAATATTGGGTCAGTGTCTCTCCATGCGAGGCGCCCTAATACACCGCAGAATTTGACCATTCTACCACAATTACGTACGTCCAATCTGATTGCGAGCCAAGCCACCCCGAAATGGCAGAGAAATGAATTTCTGTGGGTAGCAGACTGAAGTAAATATGAATGTTTTACATACATATGTGTGAGGTAAATTAGAGGATTTTTTTGATTTTGCGGTTTTTGGACGGGGGCAAGGGTTTTGTAACAAGATTGACACTTTGTTGAGTGTTGCACTTTACGTGACAAAAATTTGTATCATTTGATTCTGACACGGAGAAAATAGACTAAAACTATACTAGGAATCTACATGGGTTAAGATTGTGTTTTTAGTAACTCATCAAGAAAAATTACTATTAAAACCGCCAAAAAACCTTGTTACCGTAAATGGCATACGCTATCGCGCCATGATAACATTGTGTCCGCAATTGGAAGCTATGGAAGTTGACAATATGTGGTTTCAAGAGAATGATGCCACTTGCAATATAGCTAAAAAAACATTGACTTTCTTACTGCAAATCATAATCTCTCGAAATGATGATCTCAATTGACCGCACCTTAACTGCTTCGCATTTTTCGCCATGAGATCAAACTAATGAGTAAATGTAAAAAAGCAGTTTTATTCACAAGCAGTTTTGTAAATTTACAATGCATAGTATTAAGACTAGCACACTCTTGTAGACATGTTGAGCGATTTTGGTCTCCGAGGCATGTCTAAAGTTGTCTACATAGACATGTCTATAGACCAATTGCCGTCTGTTGCGAGACAAAAATTGCAGGTCTACGGTCCCCGGATCGGAATGGAAGACCACGTGTAAATCGCGCAATATTTCGCCAGTGTAGACCTCACGACGAGACGCGAGACACGTCCCTCTCTTTCTCCACCTACCGAGTGTGTGCTTCGGCCGTTTTTATTTACAGTGTTTGAACTTTTTTTTTTGAAATGTGGTCAGACAAGTCCTCCATTACGGACTGACGGAGGCTAAATTCAAATCATAGTGTGGACACTAGACGAGACAAAGTACAGTCTCCATAGACGGGGTATAGAAATGGTCTATAGACCGTCTGTAGACAGTTTGGATACAAATCGCTCAACATGGTCTGCTAGTGTGTACTAGCCTTTAGGAATATTCCTATCAACGTTGAATTCTTCATAATGAAGTTACAAAATTTATAGTAAGGCCATGTCTCCACAAGACAGATGTCAGTCAGACATTTCTGTCTTTCCAGATGGAATTGAACAAACATTTATTTTTGACTGGGCACTTCTGTCAAGACTGATGTTTTAACATTTCATTATTTGACAACTGTCATACTGTGGAAGTTAAATAGAAAAAAAAACAATTAGTATTTATTATGGATAAAAATAAAGTTCTACCAATTTTATTACATTTTCTTTTTCTTTTTTTCTCCATTATTATTCACTTTCACTTCCCGCCATATAAGTTGTAGAAAAATTTAAAAGATGTCAACACAGTAATGCCAAGACAGATTTTTAGACATATCTGTTTTGCCATATGTTTGTGTCCTTCCATAATAGTCTCCACGAAGCATTTCCAGGTAATCTGGAAAAAGCAAGGCAGATATCTGGAAGACTTCTGTCTCGTGGAGACACCGTGTAATATCTTATATATTAATAGGCCATTCATACACGAGGGAGCAAAAGCTTTTTTGGGCAAGGGATGCGTGCGGAGATGCAATAAGTGGAGAGTTTCGTGCTCCGGTGGAGACTTTTGTGCTCCTGCCTTTGGCCTGCGAACACTCCCAACGGAAAAAATTGGGAGTGCTCCTCAGGGGAGCTAATTTTGAGCGCTGCCAAATATGCTCCCTAGGGAGCATTTACTGGCGTTTTCAGAAATTATATAAAACGAAGAAAAGGGGCGATTATCTTGTTTACTATAAAGGGTGACATTAGCATACTCAATAAACCTGTTCTCGTTCGATAAGGAGGACAAGCAGCATTGGATGTGGTTAGTATACTTGGTTGGGGGACCGCTTTGGTACAACCACACTCGTGCTGAAAAGGAAAAGCAATTTAGCCTACTTGGTAACACCATAAGCCTTTTTACTCTGACTGTAGAAAGAGTGTACTAAAATTGTGAAATAACTCACTTGTATTTAGGCAGTCAAATAAAGAAGTTCCTTTGAGTTTTTTATAAGCGTTTCGTTTTTTACTAAAGTTTCAAAACTGATTTCAATAGAAGTTTCAACAGTAGAGACCGCCATATTGGATTTAAAGTGACGTCACACAGTTTACTGTACTATACTCGTCGTACGCTTTCATTTGATACCCATACCGAGGGCGTTGTAAAGAAAAAGGTAAAGCGCCATTTTGTGTTGACCGCCATTTTGAATTTGGAATCACGCCACACAGTTCTGCACTGGGATTCCGTAACGATTTAGAGTTAGATTTTAGAGTCAAAATTCTAAATTTAGAGCAGTTTGGTATTCTGTAAGCCTAAAGATTCTAAAATTTAGAGTGCATTAAACATTCTAAGTTGGCAAAAAGGCGAAGGCAGCGCCATCTACCGCAAATTCCGGTTATTAATTTTTGTAGTAGCTGGCACACACTTTTGTACAAGAGTTCTCTAAATTTTAGACGAAATTTGGAATTCTGTAACACATTTCTTGTCTAAGTTAGAGTTCGATTTCATTCACATATAAGGTGTCTCGTGAGCAAGGTTGGGAATTTGCAAAAATGTAAGTTTAAACAATTTTTAAAGTTTTTATTGATTTTATGGAAAATCACCCGGAATTAGTAAAAAATCGTTTTACAAGCGAAGGAAAAACCCTGTCGGACGAGTGTCTTCAGCAAAGAGAAGCAAAGAAGAAATATTAACAACCTTAAAAAATTTAAATTATATATTATAAGGACAGATAATAAATATTATAAAACCAAAAAACTACACTTATTAGAAACAAATAATAAGTATTTAGAATTATTCGAAAGTGAAAATACGTATACGTAATATAAATGTTTGTTTAAATTCTAAAGAAAAATACTTTATTTTGGGTTAAACATTTTAAATGTAAATAGTTTAAATTAAAATTGTAGTTAAAGGGGATCATAAATTTCAAATACTTCATTTCTTCATACTTATTTTCATTTTGGATGTGAAAACATACTATCTTATCTAAAAATCTAGTACATCACTCTAAATAGCTTACCGAATACCAACCCACTCTAAGTTAGAAAACTTGTGTGCTTTAGGAAAGCTCTAAATTCTAAATTCTCAATCGTTACGGAATCCCACTGCTGTATCCTAATTGTCAGAACCTTTCATTTGATACCCATACCGAGGGTGTTGTAAAGAATAAGGTAGTCCGCCATTTTGTGTTGGCGGCCATTTTGAATTTTGACTGACGCCAACAGCGAAAAAACCACAATTTTGTTTTTAATAAAAAATTTGACATCTCACTAATACGAAAAAATATCACGTAGCAACAAAAAAGCTTCCATCGCTGCGTATTTTCAGAAAACTTGCAGCAAAGCTTTTGTTTGCAGAACCATGGTCCCTCGTATATAAATGGCCATACGCAAGCAAGAAGTTTGTAAACGTTAAGGATTTTTTGTTCGTCAACCGATTTCGTTTAAATTTTCAGGAAATATTCTGTTAATGGAATAGTTGTGTAATAAGGAATTTGAACGAAATCGACTCACAAATAAAAAAGCTATAGCGATTTTAATTTTTCTAATTTGAAAAAGCCGTTGAAAAATTTGAATATTTTTGTGAACATCAAAGCAGAACTGAGTAGCCTACGATTGACACAAACGCCGTTTCAGTTAAGCGAATGAGAAACAGAGAAAACAATCGTTTGTTTGGATTTTTAGCGGCAGAACTGACTTAAAAAACTCGCTTACTTTAAGCGTGCATTTTTTTAGTCTTTTTTGTGTATTATATTATTGTGTAAGGTGCTGCCGCTGGTTTTTTTGGAGAGTGAAGTCAAGTGCAAAGTGATAGAATGCATTTATTATTTGATTTGAATTTAAAGAGGCCAGTTGCGATGTTATTTTTTTTCAATATTTTAATTTTAGTAAAGTAAAGTAAATGCCGTAGGATAAAAACTGTTTGTACATTATTCATAGGAAATACTCCAAGCTTTCTAATTTTGAAAAGTATAGGTTAACAAAGTATTTTTGTGGAGGAAAAGGTTGTTAAAGGTGAAATTTTAGTTAAAAAAACCAAAATTTTGAATTTGACGTGTCATAACTCTGGAAGTTGGTCAGTTGGAACCGTCGCTTTTATAGGTGGGAGTATTTTGCGTACACTATTCATGAAAATAGGTTAAAGCATTACAAATAGCAAGAAGTGATGGAAGAGATTAAAAAAGTCTCTGGAAATTTGAGACGCTGTGGAACGACAATGGAAATGTGCCCTAGACAGACATGTGATTTCGATATCATAATAACAAAATCATGATATGGAAATATACTAGGTAGTGACAGACATAATATTATGATATCTTTGACAGCACTATGTTTGACAGAAAGAATTTTAATTTTTAATTTGAAACTGAAAGTTTTTGCAAATACATTCCAAGTTACTTTTTTGAAAGTGATTTCGGTTTTATTTAATACAAAATATTTATTTAGATTAAGAATGAACGTTTAAAACACGTAAATTGTTAATTACTCTGCTATACCTGCTGAGAAAACGAAAATTTTATAGATTTATGATATTTCCGCTAGCCAGAAATAGCGCTGCTCTCATTAGAAGGTACACATATCACGTTTATATTAGGAAAGTTGGCTGTGTTTCAATATTACGTTAATATTATGTTGTTCTGTTTCGATATTATGATATAAGGGTGACAGACTAATACAAATATCATAATATTATAGTTATTGTGATATCGAAATCACATGTCTGTCTAGGGCACAGAGTAATTAAAAAATCGCCATTGCGAATAATTTTTTTTTAACTTTTTTTTTGGAATAAAAAAATTTAAATTGAATTTAAATTCGAACAAATCTTATTGAATTTATTTATTTTTTGGTGACCGAATTTCGGTAACAGGCTTTCCTACTTAGTTACAATAAATGTGTTTTTTAAATCCGTACATTTGTACATTTGCAGTGTGAATTTACATTTTTTTTTACAATGTAGCGTAAAATAAGAGAATATCTCACAAGTGTCCATAAGGGGCCAAGTAAAATAAGTCGAAAAATGCCATTAAAAAGAAAATCTTTTGGAAAACAGCGTACACATAAAGAGAGTTGCAAAGCTCAAATTCCCAATCGGATTAGACACAAATTATATTTTCATTGAATCAAACGCCCCAAAGGAATCCGAGCAATTATTCCAGATTTGGCAATTGCAGAATAGTAAGCGTAGTAAAATCAATTTTATAGCGATACAACCGCGTGATTTTCATCAGGATAATTACTTTATTAATGAAAATATGGCAAAAGCAAGGGGTAGTGTTATTTACATTAAAGTAAGTTAATCCATGGCATTAAACACCGGTTTTTTGTGCACAGTCATAAGGTCAACAAAATTTATATAATTTCTCATCAGTCATCGCATGGGCTTGACATGAGTTAAAAGATTGAAATCCACTTCATTCTAAACTACCCTCGCAAGGGAAAATATAATAATAATAAAAAAAGAATATTCTTTGTAGAAAATCGTCCCTTTAATTTAAAATTTCATACATTATATGTTAAATCTGTCTTACGCAGAACCGTACAGTAACTGACCCTCGTTATAGGAAATTAAAGTTGCCACAAGAACATGACCTGCAACAAAATAATAATTCTGAAGAAGAGAAACAACCTTCTTAGCTACACAAAGCCTGTGTTGGTTACAGAACGGATAGATACACCCCTACTATGTACAGTACACGCAGCAGCACCAGCAGCTTAAATATCCCAGCTCTAGATATAATTTGCCTCTAGCAGCCCCTGCACACGTATAGTATAGTAGAGTATCCTTTTGCAGAGTCACTGGCGCTCCCCTTTCACTATACAACGGGAGTAAGAAGCATAAATTTTATCCAGTCTCTGGTTTTCGCAATACTAACCTAGTAGCATGCCAAGATTCTTGAGAAGGAACAATGGAAATTTTCCAAGTTTAATTTAATTTAAAAAGTTTAAACTTGAAACGTACCGAAAGCGTTGCCAAACAAAAGCCTTCTCCATTTTTTATTCATCCCTTGCTTTCTCTCCCCCAGTTTTTTTTTTTATATAACTTCGCAATTTTTTTTTCTTTATTTTATTTTTTTTCCTTCTTTTTCCATTCCTTGCTTTTGTTTACATGCAAAGAGTACATGAGTTTAGGCTGCCTGGAATGGAAAGGTATGACTGTGTAGACATTCCGGAAATTCCTTCCTAGGAGTAAGATAAGTTTGTTGGACTTTTTTTTTTCTATATGTATGTGTATATATTTTGTACTTTCTTTTCTGTCTCTAAAAAGCAAATTTTTGGTCCTTCAAAGGTTGAATGCTTGTACTTGCAGAAATTCCTCTATCTTGTTTTACTTCTGGGTTAAATTTGCTTCTTCTTTGCCGTGTTATATAATTGATAGAAATTCCTTACAAGTTACACTTTCTTATGATAAATGGCATTGGGGAATGAAACATGACATCCTGAGTACTAGTTGTGATGATGGGACTGGCAGTTACCTGACGATTTAGTCAACCTTTTCATAAAGAATAAAAATGTATGTATATATATACAAAATGTAATTGCCAATTTAAAATAAACGTTGATAAATTAATGGAAAAAGATTCCAAGAACACATTAAATGATATCGACAACTGGATTGAATAGGAATGATACTTTTTTTTATGAAAAAACCAAGCTTTGGAATCAGCCTTTGTACTATCAACCAGTTAAATCGTTCTGGTCACGAAGGAAGAGGATGGGATAGATAAGGAAGTGTCTAGAGGTACTCAGGGAAGAAACGATGAACATTGGAACTGGAGATCTAACTGGAGCGCGTTCAAAAACCTCACTATGGTTTACTTAGTACTTTTTCAAGTACTTCCATTCCCTACTGGGAATGCTGCTATGATATCTTGGACGCAAAGCGCTGTAGGCGTGGGGGTTAAGAGGGCCGGCTACCATCCCAGAGGTCCGTGGGTCAACTCCCCTTCACGGCACGGTGCTTCTTCTTTCCTTTTCTTCTACCAAAAGACTTTCGTTCTTTCTTGTCTTCCCTCATTACAGCATTTCCCTGCCCTTTCTCTCGTGCCATCGCCTAAGCATAATAAGCGATTGCGGTAGTATTGGATGAGAGCCGGTAGAATAAAACCGCGTGTTGCGGATAGTAGTTCTCTTTCACTTTTCTCTCTTATATCTTTACGGTTGAGAGCTTCCAGTCCAGTATTGTATTCAATGTTCAGAACCGTTGACAATACAAAGGGGCATTACTCCTGAGCAGTGGCGGACTAAGGATGGGGCGGAAGGGGCGGCCCGCCCCGGCCTCCGGTTCCGGGGGGCCTTCAAATGTCATTGATCAAATCTTAAACAAGGCTTTTAAAATGAGGAGCTGGGGAACATAAGCGGACTTGTCCACGACAACCAAATTTTTTTAATTTTTTTTTATACTCTCTAAGCCAACGGTGAGCAACCTCCGGTCCGCGGGCCTTCTACGGCCCGCGAAAAGTTTCTATCCGGCCCGCGAGACCTTTAGAAGAAATCATAAAACAATATTTTTCGATGTGATTCGTCAAGTTTAAATTGAATATTAAGCGCACATAGCAACATGTATGTTCAAGTACTAATGTTAAAACTTACATCCATTGCGGTAAGTTATACTATGCAACATTTCTTTCATTATCCCCATACACAAACCGGTTTTATAGACAAGAGTTTTCAGGGAAGCATCAGAGTCAGAAAATTTGTCAGACTCACCCATCCATCACACTAACACAATTATAGCAGCGTTCTCATCGAAAATGTGTCTCCAAGCCAAAAATCACCAAATTCTCAAATTTTCGATCTCCTCTATTTTCCAAAATATTGAAAAAAAATAAAAAACCTCGAATACGTATCTCTTTTTTTGATGTAGAACCCGTAAAAAAATTTCACCCAAATCAAAAATGTGTCCGTCAGAAAGGTGTTCGGTTTGTAAAAGAATGACCCATATATATATTTTACAATTTCACTTCACCTAATTTCAGTATGAAATGTCTCTCCAGTTCTTATTTACAAACTCACCTCGCCCCAGCTCAAATTGGATATTTTACTGCCGCAAAAGAAGTAAGAAAGAAGAAACCGTTGTCTCTCTACTAGAGGAAAACCATAAAAGAAGAAAACGAGCTTCCCATTCGCTCTGGTTGTTTGAGTGAAAAAGCTGCGCTTTCAAACAACCAGAGCGAATGGGACACTCGTTTTCTTCTTTTAAGGTTTTTACTCTACGTATTTGCAATCACACCTCGCCTCATCTATTTCGATACACCAGTAGGACATTATTTTTGAACCGGGACATTTCAAAAAATTGGGGCCTCAGTACAATTTACCATATTTTAAGGGACAAATGTACTGCCTCTATAAAAATTACAGGTCACAAAAAGGTGTCAATTGGCTACTACGGCCCGCGGAAAAAACATAAAATTTATTCTGGCCCACGTTATAAAAAGGTTGCCCACCCTTGCTCTAAATTACAGATTTCGTTCATAATTGGACTTTTAAAATGTGCTCTAGAGTAAAAATCAATTAAAATATTGTGGGTGAGAAACTGGATTCAGAGTATTTGAAAGGCCTATTAACCTTCGCTCCTGATAAAATTGACAAGGTTGTCAAAACCTGTTGCGTTCTTCACAATTGGCTTCATAAGACAAAAAGGGACATGAATGTTCCAACAATAGACATTGAAGACAAACACAGTGGCCAGGAGATTGTATTCCAGGAGATTGGAGACATGTACCATCAGCAGGTTTCCAAGATCTACCTATTTCAACTTATTACTAAATTCAATGTTTACTTAATGTTTACTTATAGTCCGCGGAAATTACCAAAAAAAACGCACGAAAGGAGACAAAATTCCAAAATGGCTAAAAATTGGTACACAGCTTCCTTGAAACTTTTTAAGAAAACAATTTCGGAATCACAAAAAAAACATGGCCGCCGGAGATATCACTTTTTGTTAAAAAAATCACTCAAAAACTGGTTTTTTTTGAAATTTAATTTGATCAGTCAATACGAACCGTTATTGCCTACAAAAAACCCTCTTGTCATTTTTTCGAAAACGTTTACCTTTCCGATTAATTCAAGGTATTTTTTGGCCGAAAAGTGATTTTTGGAAACTTTGACCTTGAATAAAGGGTTAGGTTTTCGAAAAAATTACAAGAGGGCTTTTTTGTAGGCAATAACGGTTCGCATTGATTCATCAAAAAAAAATTTAGAAAAAAAACAGTTTTTGAGTGATTTTTTTACCAAAAAGTGATATCTCCAGCGGCCATGTTTTTTTTTGTGATTCCGAAATTGTTTTCAAAGTCCCAAGGAAGCTGTGGACCAATCTTCAGCCATTTTAGAATTTTGTCTCCTTAAAATGCTAATATCCCCGGAATATTAATTAAAACTAGTATCGCCCATTGGTCGAAATTCGACCCTCTCCCCCTACTCTTCTCTCAAACCGTTCCGTTAAAGTTTGACGTCTACGTATTTCAAATAACTCAGTAATAATTTAATTGAACTATTACCACTTTTTAATTTCTCTATCAGTGCTAAACAAAAACAAAAAAAAATGTTTTAAAAATGTGTAATTAAAAACTCAACTAAAACTAAAATCGCTTCTTTGAACAAAACTTTCTTCATTTAAAAAACACCATCGCTTACCGTGATATTTTGATAATAATTTCCACTTTGTTTTATTATTTGTTTTTTTATTTTTTTTAATTAAAATTTGCCGGGACGGTAAAAAACCCACAGAAGAAAAACCTTTTCAACATAAGCGGAATGACGTTGACATGCAATCGCACTACGGCAAGAAAAGTGGCACAACTCAAATATTGACTGTTTTGAGTTATTGCCGCCAGGTGACTGTTGGCACTTTTCTTGCCGTACTGCGATAGTATATGCATTTATTTTTAATCTAATTTGTTGAAACAAAAAACAAACAAAATTTTGAAATGCCAATTTGATTTGTTTAAAGCGTAGTGAAAAGAAGTACGGCAAACTTTCGCTAAGCAAATCTAGGCTCATGAAATTTAGTCGATTCACAAACCTTAATAATAAATTTTTATATTCGTCTGTTTATATGCTAACCGTAATTTCTACTTTATATTGTTGTTGTTCTTTTATCATTTTATAATGGAAAATGCAATACTCATTTCTGAGTGACAGAATTGAGATAAATGAATAATTCTTGTTTTGTGCACACCTTTACGACTCCGACTTCCATATAAAACCAATTTGAGCAAAATCGGTTTAGTAGAAGTCGGTTAAAGTGCTGTACAAAAAAAGTGCTTGCGTATTAATATATAGATTAAGTTAAAAATTAGTTAAATACTTGACTATTTAATACGTGTAAACCAGCCAGGGACTGAGGGTCTCATTCAGCTTTGCCGCCCCGGGCCTCTGACGGGCTTAGTCCGCCACTGCTCCTGAGCGCTAGTCTTTCTTCACATCAATAAAACGCCTAAAGGAGTGTGGAACACAAGTCTTTAGATCTATCTTAAGACTGATCAATGGCATAAATCCTGCTCTTGAATGAATAACTATTGTAGTTAATACACAAAAGATCTTTTCTGCAGGTCAGGGTGTATGTATGAAGGACACTAGCAGCCGAACGCTTCGTCGAAATGCAAATAATAAAGCCCGGGTCACACCGAACGCGGCGCGGCGCGGTGCGGTGCGACACGGTGTACCGCAAGAAGGCGCGGTAAGGCGTCTGATTCACATCGGACGCGGCGCGACGCGACATATTCTCCATACAGACCTTGTTTTCATTCAAGAAATAATAATGAAATGTGATAATCACCGCTGGCGGCGACGGCAAAATTTGGTTTCGAGTAATCACGAATTTTGCCGCGCGACGGAATTTATCTTTGCCGTCCCGCGCCGCTTCTGATGTGAATCACAGATTCATTTTTCGTGTAGAAAACGCCTAACGGCATTCGCGCCGCGCCGCGCCGCGTTCGGTGTGACCGGGCCTTAATACCGAAGTGGATATGAAATACCCAATCCAAACTCAACAATTTTTTTAAAAGTAATTCCACACAATATATTCTCCGATAAAAGCCAATCGATGTACATACATTATTTTCACCCTATCAATATGAAAACTATTTTCGAATTTTCCCTGTGCAGGAGCCAATATAAAATTCCATCAACACCTCAATTTACCTTTAAGAATGTTTACCGAATTTAATTTAATAAAAACCCACAGAAAAGGGACCATAAAAACATCAACAAACACAAAAAAAAATCTTGACCCAATTCAAAATCTGTTTGAAAAATGATGAAAACTTTGAGAGCATTCAGAGCTGGACAATCAATATCACGATTTCACGGTGGTTTATGTGGAAGCCCGGGACTTTTCTAATTTCATCCGATTCATAGCCGTTGGCCAGAATTTTTGTTTGGTGCATCTCGCAAACAAAATCGTAAAAAAAAACGAAATTTTTTTTTCAAAAAAAAAAAAATATTCAATTTCGTAAATGGTCACAGTTCCAAGAGGACTTTTTTTTCTGTAGATGCTCTGTGCCAGGAAGTAGAGCTTGAAGCCTGCTTGAATTTGGGGAAATAAGTCGCTCAAGGGTTCCTAAGCTCCTTTTTTGCCTTCAACGTCCAAAGCATTGATTTCTCGCACTCCATAAATAACTTAAAATTCTGGGGAAACATCCATTGGCGTATTTTAATGGCCGAACGAAAAAAAAGGTTGGAATACTTTTTTCATCCCTGAGTGAATTTGGCTAAAAAAATTTCCCTCTTGATAAATTTCGATCGATTTTAATATTTTATATGCTTCAGTTAGCGACAAATTTACCGTGTGCAAGTCTTTAGCATAAAAATGCTTTATAGTATCTGAAAAGTCGCTTGCACTTTATGAATTCAAGAATGGTCTGCAAGAAGTATCAGATCTTATCATATCGCTCCAACAGCCTTTGCCATGTCGCAAAGAATTTGAGCCTTTTGTGGGAGGGTGTAGTTCATCCTGCTATATACGGGATAATGTTGCATATATAAAAAAAAATATGTTTAAGTAGGTTGATGCTTTTGTACAGGGTAAAGATGGTGTATGTTTTTTTTCTCGTAGAAATACCGTACGTAGTCCTTGTTGTCAATGGGATCCTTGTGGAATTTTTAACACGTTGTTGAACATTGATTGACTGCATGAAATAGACTCAGCTATGCGACGGGTATATTTATTAAAAATTACATTGAACTAGTTTGTTGTACTCAAGCAGAGTTTACTTTTTTTTTTGGATTATATTAATAATACATGAATGCTGTAAATAAGAATCGTCTGCGTAGTATGTAGTAAAATATGTTAGGATAATAAGTTTCAACGAGACGAACAAGAAATTTATGTAGATGGCTCGGAATTGCTTTCGTATGAGGGTTTTTTTATAGCATAAAAATTTTTATTTTTTCAGACCACCTTGCATATATAAAAGCACATAAGCATCAATTTGGTAGTTTTAAAAATATCCAAGCAAACATTATATCCTGTACGTTTTAGGTGTCATTGCCCACAATGAGTCTTTTTTTAAAGAGTTATTTAATAAGCTTGATAGGATTCAAAAACTAAATAAAGCAATGACAATACACGTTTTCTGCCTTCTTTTTTTTTATTTCAATACCAATTTTTTTTTTATGACTAGAGCTAAGGGAAAGCCCTTTGTACTGTCGACAATCTTTTTTCTTCGTATAGAGTGCAATGTCAAACAGCAAGCTCTAGTCGATAGATAGTGAAGGGGATATTATAAAGTTCCTTGCGAAACTAGCTAGGAATAGTATCCAATTTTATCAAGTGTTACGAGGAGTCTGCGGAAAGGATGTACTGAAAAGAGTACAAATTTTCCGAGAAGGTCGTAATGCGATAAGCATGTTGCAAGGCAAGGGAAACACTATTATCTTACGACTTGATGAAAGCTTAGACTATGTTTGTAGAAATCGCTAACTGACCATCAAAATGATAACTTCAGAACTTGGTATTAGTCCAGGAAGGATAGCGGAAAACTATACAAAACTTGAAATAAATTAACCCTGCGGTTTTTTGACGTTATAATTAAGAAAAAAATCGTAGGAATTATATGAATATATTTTGGATAAAAACGGACCTGTGTAAAACAAATTAATAAAACTGTCGAAAACCGGTTTTCAAAAAAAAGCTCAAAAGTAAAAAGCTTTTCATGCAAAAAAAACTATCGAACCTGGAAAAATGGGTGGTTTTAAAACGATTTTTTAAGGTATTAAATCAAAACCTTACATACATTTCATGAAAATGGGTTTGTAGAGCAACTCTTTACGAATAAATAAGGCGTTTCAAAATAACTCTAGGACGATTGTGAGCCTTGTTCAAACATTTTTCTGGAAAAAGCTGTTTTTACATTTTTGCAATTTATGCGAAAATTATTCATATTTTTTCATGAAATTTTTATTGTAGGTAGGCACCAATAGAAGCCACCAACAAGGCCTGCAACAAGGCTCTACGATAATTACTTCCTTATAATTAAATGTCAAAAAAATGGTCATATTTTTCGAGGTTTACTTTTTTTTTGCAAAAATCTGTTGATCGGTATCAATTGTCCAAAACTCATATTTTTCCCTTTTTAAGCGCTCTTACGTAAAAATTTTTGTTTTCCAAAAAAACAACATTTTTCGAACCCGAAATTTGAAAAAACGTGAGTAGGTATGGGGTCGGTTTAGCGTGGGAACCAAAACCTGTTTTGTGAATCTAAGTCAGGACCCCGTCCCTTGGAATCTAGGTCAAACCCACCTATTAATTTTTACGACCAATTATAATGTTTATTAATAGGCTATTAAAATGACATTTATTGTTTTTACGGCTAATTAGGTGTGATTTATGACTATTGGGATTACTGGGGTTGTCACCTTGGCTAATGACCTTGCAGTCGGGGGCCTAGCCGGTGTGCCCGTCCTTGGAATCTAGGTCAAACCCACTAGGTCAACTAGGCCAAGGTCGTTGACCTTTGCGACTGGCGCTCCTCGCTCCTACCCCCGCCCCAGCCCTTGTGAGAATTGAACCAGTTATGACACTCTGGCTAATGACCTTGCAGGTGGTCACTTGGCCGTCCGCTTCGGCATCCGGCTCCATTGCCGCCGCATACTAAAGGACTGCTGCTATGGGGTATCTTGCACTCTGCAAGCAAGCAAGCATGGGTTTCTATAGGGGCGTAAAACGAAACCTGAAAACTGACCAAACAATATGTTGCTTGCTGAACATTTTTATTTTACTTTTTAAAACCGGATTTATTATTACACTCAGTTGTGAAATTCTGTTCATAAACTTATTTTATTTTCTAAAATTGGATTAATTATTACACTAAATTGTATCCACTGCTAATGTTTCCCAAGGTCCCTTTCATGCTTTGTGATATGCAAACTTCCAGGTGTACAAATATTTGATTGCAGGTTTGTCGCTACTATTATTAACTTTTTTCCACCTGTTCCCAAAGCACATTCATTGTACTCTTACGATTTTTCTCTTAATTGCATAGCGACAAAAAAATCCTAGGGTAAATTTATTTCAATTTTTCCGCTATCCCTCCTGGACAATCATCATCTATTTACCCAATTGGTTTTGTGCTAAAATTAGCTGCCTGCTTCTGCGCAAAAGCTTCGTCTGGGTTGGAAACTTTAAGTACTAAAACGCAGTCAATCAGTCTCGATTTAGTCTCGGTCCGATATCTTTAAAGGAAAAATAATGCGTGTATTCACAATATCACTACTGCTCAGGCCTCGTTCCTATAACGAACCGATAGCTTTATATCCTAAACGAATATATTGAATCGAAATCGAAAGGACGATTTACATTTTACAAGTATACGCAACATTTTGCTCTATGGTAACAGCAATAAAATTTTGCCAGGTTAGCTAGGTGGTTCAATGAGTCAGTAGAGATGGAGAAAACAGCGCGTGAGTTCAAGGACACGACCTTGTACTTGGAAAAAAAGTCTTTAAAAGAAAATATTGCGACTGACTTTTGTATTCTAAGGCTTATAACTTCTTAGTTATTAAATTTACGACAAAACAGCTCAAATAATAAATTGTAGCTAATTTGATTCTAAAAAAAAATCTCTTAACAAATTTTCTGTGAGATGTACGGTTACGGAGATATAATGGATAAACCATTTGCACACGTTTTCCAAGATGGCGGCCAAATGGCAGGAGGCCGACCCCGAAAACTCAAATACACTTACATCGACCCCCCCCCCAACCCAACCCAAAAAACTTGTCCTGTACGATTATGCAAAGGTGGCCTTAAAAAATGTACCATTTCCATGGGTTAAATTGGGATAGTCAGAATCGTGTTGAGTTCATCGCATCAAAAATGAAAGAGCTGTCTAATTTCTAATAAAACCTGCACAAATCTTAAGTTTCAGTGGACGGTTTAGAGCTAACGACTGATCTTTCTTTTAATAACTTAGGCAAAACATTGATAGATGATATGGGTTGGAATAATCGCATGTTGCAAATTGCTAACCAAGCACTTCAGTGACTGGGATTTCTTACAAACGGTAAATTCATCTTTCAGCCATTGGTTCGGGCCATAAGCTACAGTATTTCTACATTCGACCATGCATTTATTCAACTCATTTACAAGGGCCGCGACCTTGAAAATCGCTAGACAAGTGTGGCTAGACAAGGATCAAAACCGCACTCTCTAATTTATTGCTGATGATTCCATTTGGTCCATTTGAACAGAACAACTCATCCACAGACAGTATTTCCAATTGAGGATTAGTAGATCATAGCTTAGGCGCCGCTTGAAGGAGGAGGATGCTTGTTTTAGGAATTTGAATTAAGTGTGAACGCAGATCCTCGGTTAATGTTACGCATAAGATATTAGGCATGGTTTATTGAAATGAAAGGAACCACGTTCTTTTTGTAAGCGTTGGATTCGAAGTTACTCTTTCGTCTCAAGTTAAGAATGACATTGAGTTGAGTAGGTACTGGGGTACTTTGGCGTGGGAAAAAAACCTGTTTTTTTTTACTAAGTTTATTAAAAGGTGTTAATTGGCTACTTAATGGCTTTTATTACCTATTAGTGGGTTATTAATCACTATTAATGGGTAATTAACCACTATTAATAGATGTTGTCTATTTAATGATTTTTATTAGCTGTATTATTGTTAATTATATTCATTTTTATGTTAATTACATGTTTTAATATGTAATTACAGTAATATCTATGTTTATTGCCAAATTATTATGCCATCCATACTTAAAAACTTGTCAATAGACATGTAATTATTGTTGCGACGCATTTCACATTTTTATTTCTTCTGCTATTGCCTGTAAGCATGATAGTAAGAGGAAACCGAAGTTGTCTTCGTTTTTTGGATGGCAGCGGTACACAAAAATCGCATATTGGCGTTGGCTCTTTCCGACTAGACCTTGTACTCTATGACATTGCACCCATTCGACATTGAACTCTGTAATAATAGTAGAATCTTAGTCAATACCAAGAAGGCTTATATCTGAACTTTAGTCTTCCACATACGATATCTTTAATAAATTTTTTTTAGAAGAGCAATATTCAGATTCAATTTTTATAAAAGTACAAAGTCTGAATTTAATGTCCATCACTAAAGAAAACAATGCCAACTAAACAGCCTGTAATAATAGGGGACTGCTTTTGTTTGAACTGATGTTTGTAATGTTTCTCTTTTATCTATTTGTCCCTCGTTGAGTTCAGCTTTTATCTTGGTATTTAATTTAGTGAAAGGGAAACAACTTGAGCTTATTTACACTTTAAATGATTTTTATTATACAAGCTTGTGCACCACGAGCGATTGAGCTAATGCCCATTTAGTGCCCTATTGCAATCAAGACTTGTTAATTAATTTACTTAACAATTTAGATATAAAACTTGACTTGCTTGTTAGTAGTTATTGTTTCTACTTTTATAGCTATCTGTTCCTACCTAATTTACTCTGACAACCAATCAGATCATTCGTTTTATCGTCAATATTATTTGCATCATCTTTGACTTTATTTGGGTCATGCGGGACGTTTGTTAATTTTCTTGTTGATCAACCTAAATTTTCTTTCTCGGAAGTGAAACTCGATTACATCACTTCTCAAGCACTTACTTCATTTCTTTTGCTCATGTTGTTTATTGTTCTGACCGCATTCATAATTATTCAATCCGGTTCACACCTGTTCTTGTCTTGTTGTTTTATTTCGGCGGTGGATGACTTGCTAATGAACTTGCGGTGTCAAGTTCGTTGTCGAGTTTTGTCTTTTCTTTCATTTGTTTCTTTTGCTTGCGTGCTTGTTGTTGTTGTTCAATTTAGATTTGTGCTCTAGGTTTTTATTGTTGTGCTTTCTTGTGATTGCACTACACCCCCGGCTTCTAAGAGAGGAAATTTTCTTTGCTTCTTTTTAGGAAAGAAAATTTTCTTGGTTTGGGTTATTTTCACTTCGCGTTTTTCAGTCTATTCTTGTGAACTTCTTTGATCTTGTCGTCTATCATTATTGTAGCATTTACTCCATTTAACTCGATTACTTTAAATGGTCCCTTGTATGGTGATTCATGTTTCTTTTTCGTGCCTGTCTTTAAATATACCATTTCACCTGGCTTGATGTCTAGTGGACGCGAGTTGGTGTCGTATTCCTCTTTTCTTTTATGTTTTGCTATCTCGAGAAGTTTTTGTGCGGTGGCGTGGGCTTGTCTTAAGCGCCATTTCATTTCAGCGGCATAGTCATCTAAGTTGTATACTGGTGTTGTATTTTCTTCTATAATGGTATCAGGTAAAGTTGCTATCTTTCCAAATAGTAATTCATGGGGGGATATATTCGTATCCGTGTGCGGCGTGATGTTATAACAAAATGTAAAGTATTGTAACCATTCATCCCAATCTTGATTTTGACTGAATGAGAGTAGGTGTTCATTCAAAGTTCTATGGTTACGTTCTATTGATCCTAGAGTCTCATGATGATACGGTGTTGAATTCACATGTTTTATTTTTAGTATGCTGCATATCTCTTTAAAAGTTGAATTCATGAATTCAGTTCCCATGTCTGTTCTAATTACTTTGAAGGTTCCAAATCTTAGTATGACATTTTCAATGAGTGCACGTGCTATTGTCGTTGCTTCTTTATTCTCGATTGGTATTGCTATGACATATTTTGTGAGCTCGCATTGTATCGTTAAGATATATCTGTATTGTTTTGCTTGTCTCAAGGGTCCTACTGTGTCCATTGTTAAAATTTCTATACTTGTGCTCGGTGTTTCTGTAATTTCCATTCTTTCTTTAGTGTTCCTTATTTGCTTGTTTCTTTTACATGTCTCACAATTATTTACAAATTTTTTCACCATTTTACTCATGTTCTTCCAACAGTATCTTTGTTTCAATTTGTTAATAGTTCTCTTTATCCCGGAATGTCCTCCAATCATAGGGGAATTATGATATTCTTTTATTTTTTCTATCTGTTCTTCTTCTTGTTGTACTCTTATTAGTGGCGTATATATTAATATTGTTAACTCGCTTTCTTTTCTTTGATGCATCTCATCGTATTTATTCTTAAATTCTTCTTTGTTTATTTCTTTAAATATCATATCATCTGTTGCCATGGCTAATTTATCTATCTTCTTATTATGAGCATATAGCATTAGTTTCTCCAGGAGTAACTCCAAGTTTGCTCGCGGATTATCACTAAGCTCTATCTTTAGCTCCTTTTTATATCTATTTAGTATCATCTTCATGCGCATTTCATTATTCTTTTCATTATTACGTTTCTTTGCTTCATTCTTTTGCATCTTTTTACTTTCTGTTTTCCCATGGGTTGTTATAAATTTTAACTTGGTTATATTTCTTGTTTCTGAAATTGAAATGCATTCCCATATGTGGAGTTGGCCTGTCTCCTTTGGTATTTGCATTTTTTCTTTCTTATCATATTTATTTTTCTTCTCCTTCGCCATGCTTCTAGTGAGTACTTTTATATCTTTTTCTGTTGGTATCATTGCTTTGAGCATCTCTGAATCTAGTTTAATTCTGGATAAGGCATCAGCATTCGTATTTAAGGCTCCTTGTTTATACACTATTTCGAAATCATATTCGCTTAAGTCAATTCTTACTCGTGTCATTTTCGATGAGGGGTTCTTGTGTGTGAATAAGCTTACTAGTGGTCTGTGGTCTGTTACTACTGTAAATTTTCTTCCATACAGGTAGGGTCTAAAATGTTTTATTGCCCAGTGAATACCTAATAGTTCTTTTTCTATTATTGGTTTGTTGACTTCATGTTTGTCTAGTGTTCTACTGGCATATGATATTGGCAAATCTTTTCCAATTTCTCCTTGTGATAATACTGCTCCCAGTGCATAGTTAGATGCATCAGTAGTTAATACAAATGGCTTTTCAAAATCTGGGTACTGAAGTATCGGTGGATTTATTAATTTGTTCTTTAATTCCATGAAAGCATTATTGCATTCTTCAGTCCATTCAAATTTTGCGTTCTTCTTCGTTAGAGCATTTAGCGGTTTTGCAATTTTCGCAAAATTCGGGATAAATCTTCTGTAGTAGTTGCAGAATGCTGTAAATCTTTTTATTTCATCTGCGTTTTTAGGTACTGGGTAGTTCTTTATTGTGTCATGTTTCTTGGGGTCGGTTTTCACACCTTCCTTGGTGATTAGATGTCCAAGATAAACGACTTCTGTTTGTAAAAAGTTACATTTTTGTGGATTTAGTTTTAAGTTGTATTCTCGTAACCTCTGGAACGTCTTCCTTAGGTTTCGATTGTGGTGTTCCAAACTACAACCGAATGTTATTATGTCATCTACATATAAGAATGTTTCCGCGTCTAGTCCAGCTAGTGCTATTGAAAGCATTCTTTGGAAGCTGTTAGTAGATATTTTTAACCCAAATGGTAATCGTTTAAAGTGGAAATGGCCTTTTCCTGTGGAAAATGCTGTGACTGGTCTTGACTCCGGGTGTAATTCTATTTGGTGGAAAGAGCTTGTTAAATCTAATGTTGAAAAATATTTCGCTCTTCCTAGGTTGTCTAGAATATCTTCTAGCCTTGTCAAAGGAAATTTATCATCTAATACCTTTTTATTTAATTGTCTGAAATCCACAACCATTCTCCATTTTTGATCTCCATTATCACATTTTTTAGGTACCACAAGTAATGGTGAATTATACGGACTAATTGATGGTTCTATTATATCTTCTTCTATTAGTTTCTTCACTTGATTATTTATTTCTTCCTTTTGTGATTCTGGTAGTCTATAATTTTTTATGTATACAGGTGTTCCATCGTGTAATTTAATTTTTTGCCTGTAGAAATTGTTCACTGTGAGCTTATCATCTTTTATATGAAATACATCTGCATACTCCATGCATAGTTTAATGATTGAATTTTTTGCTGCAGTATCTATGTTATCAACCTTAAGTTCTTCTAGTAGCTTATCTTGTCTCTCTTGATTTCTTTTCACTTTTTGCCTATTGTCTATTATGTTGTAATTTCGTAATGGTGATATCTTCAGGTTTGATAGTGTAACAGTTACTTCTTTCTCACTTGTATTCAGTAGTTTTACATGGGCTATTCCTTCTGCTGGAATCAAAGAGTTGGCAATAAAGATTCCATCTTGCAGTTCTTGACTTAATACCATGCTGTCTTCAGTGATCGATCTATTCAGTACATGTATCAGTTGACATCTTGCTGGTATTGTTACAGTATTATGCTGAACTGTATCATCCTTGATTGGTAACACAATATCCAAATCTCTTAGTCTTATAGTTAGAGTAAATATATCATAGTCCATTAGGCATTTGTTTCTATATATGAAGTCTCTTCCTAATATTCCATCTGTACCTATGGCAATATCGTTTGGTACCACATGTAGTTTCTGTCTTATACTTTCCTTTTCAATTTGAATGCTGGTATTTATTGTTCCTAAAGTGTATATCTCATTTTCGGTGATGCCTGTGATTTTGCATATTTCATTTTTCTTATAGTTTCCATAATTTATTACCCCTTGTTTTAATATTGATATCTGTGCTCCAGTATCTATTAGAAATTTAACTTTTCTATTTGCATGCTTTATTCTTATTTCTATGTAATTGCTTAAATCCTCTATATTAAATGAGTAAATTTTTGTTGTGAGAACATGTTTTAGTATTCTTCTGTTTCGTCCCTCGATTGATGGGCTTCGGGGACGCTCTGTCCGTTTCCCGAGTCTATTACATTTATTCTTCTTGGTTTATTATGGCTATTCTTACTTCTAGTCTGGTTATTGAATTTGTTATCTTTGTTAAATGTTCTGTCTTTATAGTTGAATCTATTTTTATTTGCTATATTATTTTCATTATGACTATTCTTGTTTGCGTATCTATAATTCCTATTACTATTATTATGTTGCACGTATCGGTTATTCTGTCGCATTTCATTTGCTCTTCCTTGGAATCTTCTATTAATATTACTTCTAAATTTCATATGTGTATTATTACTCCTAAAATGATACATCTTTCTTTGTGTGTCATTTATCGCCTCTACTTCAGTGGCTATTTTTATCGCTTTTCCCAGCGTGTCTGGCATTGCTGCGAATACAGCTGTTTTAAATGGTTCACTCAATCCAGCTTGGAAAGCATTTAATGCTGTTTTGTCATTAAGTGCTACTATTATATCTCTGTTCGCTTCACCACGCTCAGATATCTGTATATTATTGAGTTTGGAAACTAAATCTTCGATTCTTGTTGCAAATCCTTGCACGTTTTGTTCTCCTTGCTTGGTTCTCGCTAGATCATTTTGTAACTTAAGTGGATTTACTTTTATTCTAAAATTATCTTCTATAAGTTTTCTTAATTCTTTAACGGTGCTTGGCTTTGTATTGGTCCCAAGTTTGTTACGCACTTTTTCTGTAATTCTTGTCTTCAGAACTACATTTATAAGTTTCTTTACTTCTTCTCCATCTTTTAATGTCTCCGCTATTATTTCTATTGTGTTAACGAAATTATTTAAATCCTTTTCTTCTCCTGCAAAGGTTTGTATTAGCTTTAAAGCTTGGAATAAGTCTAAAGTTGTCATGCTGCTGGCTTTAGTGATATCAGCTTTTATTTTGGGATTGCCTTCAGCTTCTGTTTCTGGTTCCGATATTTGATTTAGCTGTTCCTCTATTGTTCTGTTAATTTTTTCTTGTAGAATTTTAAATTCCTTTATTTGTTTCTCAATATTTTTTGTTGCAGATATTTCGTTAATTCTTATTCTGTTCTTATCTAGTTCTATCTTCTTCCTTAATAGAGTGTCTGCTGTATGTATTCTACGTGGTGCTTTTCTGAAATTTGATTCTATTCTTATTAATTCTTGCACTATTTCTTCCGCTTCCTTCTCTGACATTTTTTCTTGACATGGTTGCCTTACAATTGTTTCTATTCCCTACGCTTTTACTATAACTTGATGTTATCCCTATATTATCTTTTTTAACTAAAACTTGTCTCTTTTTAATTCCTGCTATGTAATTGATCTTTTTCCATTCTGACTCATGAATGTTATTTATGGCATGGATGAAAACCTTCTTAAATATAGTGGCATATTTTCAATTGCTTTTTGTTGGTCTTTTATTGTTTTAACAAATATAGTCACCATCAAATATAACATAAACATACTAGCTATTAGCATTCCAATTACTGTTATGCCATTCATTTTTGTAAGATTGGATAAAGATAATAAAATTATAAATTATTAATTCTTTGTTATTTTGATTTAAATATTTTTGTTGTATTCTATTACCTTGTGAATTTCATTTATAAAATGGTTTATCATTAATATGCCTAACGCTATGCAAATTATTACTACTAAGACAAATAAACCTATATGCTTTAACTCTGTCATTACTCAAAGTTTAATTCCTCAATTTTCTAACATTTATATCAAGATAGAGTAGAAAATATTTTATTATATTTTTTTTTTTTTTTTTTTTTTTTTTTTTAAAAAAAAACTTCGCTTTTCTTTTAAATCTGAAGAGAAAAGAAGAAAAAGAAATTGTTTACGACCTTAGCGGAAAATTGAGAAAATAAAATGCTGATAAAATATTTTTATTTAAAATATTAATACATGTGTTGAATAAATTCTTAAGCTACAGCTACGCTAGTTATATTGGATTTATTAATCTGCTTTCTTACTTTTCTAACAATACAATTATAAATAATGACTACACATAACGCTACTATGCCTATATAACTAATTTCCCTAATGTGCTCTCCATGTAATGTTGCTCTGCAGTGATATAATTTACAACGCTCCCAGATTGCGCATTGTTTACGATTACTTCTTCCTTCGTTGGCGTAGAGCCCATAGCTTGGCTTTTGCTTCTTTTGCTTCTTTCAGGAAATGGTTCTTTTCCTCAGTCGTTGTTGCGATGGCTGCTATTCTTAACGCTTCCCTTCTTTGCTCTCGCAGTCTTCTTTCTAGGCCTCCTCGTGTGGTTACTGGTTTCGGGGTGGGGGTGTTTGGTACTTCCTTCTTGTGGATCTGCGGTTTGGTGGCGTTCTTCCTTCTATATTCCTCGATCGAGATGGGTCGGGGTCCTGCTGTCGGGTCTTTCAACCTCTCCTGTAGATCTCCAAATATTTCTTTAGCCCAGCTGGTTTCAAGATAGTCCTCAAGATTTATCTGTCCTTCGGGATTAAATAGTTGTAGCTCCTTTCTTAAAGATGCCTGGTCCATAGGCAGGATCGCCATGTAATGTTTCTCTTTTATCTATTTGTCCCTCGTTGAGTTCAGCTTTTATCTTGGTATTTAATTTAGTGAAAGGGAAACAACTTGAGCTTATTTACACTTTAAATGATTTTTATTATACAAGCTTGTGCACCACGAGCGATTGAGCTAATGCCCATTTAGTGCCCTATTGCAATCAAGACTTGTTAATTAATTTACTTAACAATTTAGATATAAAACTTGACTTGCTTGTTAGTAGTTATTGTTTCTACTTTTATAGCTATCTGTTCCTACCTAATTTACTCTGACAACCAATCAGATCATTCGTTTTATCGTCAATATTATTTGCATCATCTTTGACTTTATTTGGGTCATGCGGGACGTTTGTTAATTTTCTTGTTGATCAACCTAAATTTTCTTTCTCGGAAGTGAAACTCGATTACATCACTTCTCAAGCACTTACTTCATTTCTTTTGCTCATGTTGTTTATTGTTCTGACCGCATTCATAATTATTCAATCCGGTTCACACCTGTTCTTGTCTTGTTGTTTTATTTCGGCGGTGGATGACTTGCTAATGAACTTGCGGTGTCAAGTTCGTTGTCGAGTTTTGTCTTTTCTTTCATTTGTTTCTTTTGCTTGCGTGCTTGTTGTTGTTGTTCAATTTAGATTTGTGCTCTAGGTTTTTATTGTTGTGCTTTCTTGTGATTGCACTACATGTTATAGTAAGCCTATCTTATTGTTTTTTGTAGTATTATTTTAAATTAATTTCAAACTAAAAGCAGATTATTACAATCTCTCAACAATAAAGAATGAGATTTGATATACCCCCGATAATCTAAGAAAAAGGAAGACACATTTTATATTTTTATATTAATCTTGTCCTTGAATGTCTGCAGTCTGAACACGTTTTGAGTAAATGATGCTAAATCGATTTCGTTGAAAATCTATGTCTGTCTAGTTCAATAATCTCTTATAAAGCGTGTCGCTTAAGGAATTATTTTTTCTGTTAGGTTAATTTACAAAAAAGTTATATTGGTAACTTGTTGAGGTAGTTGGGGGGGGGGGCCTGCGTGTTTAGATCTTCCTTAGCACGGTATGTTGATAACTAATCAGATTCTCCACACAGCTTGATAAAATATATAAAGTAATTTCATTTTATTTTGGTCTAGTTAAAATCAGCGTGAGCTCTAGAGTATTTTATGGCATTCATAATTAAAGAATTTTCTGCAGATGATTTTTTTATTAAATTTGAAATTTTAACTTTGTTTTCTGAAAAAAAATCAGATTCGTCCCACATTTTGACAAAATAAAACTTTCATGTTTCGGTGCATCAAAGGCATCGTTGATTGAGCCTTGCTTCGCTTATATTTGATACTATCTAAAGTTTATATTGGCTCCAGTCGCATATGTGACATTCGAATCGTTCAGAATTTCAATAAGACTCAGTCGGCCTAACATAGAACAGCAATGCAAACAAAATATTGAAGCTCTATCATCAAAGACGACATAAATATCCTGGCCATAATAAACAGATCTCGAAATTTGTTCGTATGCATGTACACATTCCCATATTTCAATGGGATATGCCAATTATGTGTCTCCTACCAACATGGAGGAATATATCATGAATAACTCTTGAACTAAAAAATCAGACCAACATCTGAAATTTTCAGCTTTTCATGCATGGCATTGCAAAATATTTTCGAAAAATTAAAAAGGATTTGGTAAAGTTTTTAATTAACTTTATCAGAATATATTCTAAAAAAAATCCAGTTTTTCATGAAACAGCAGGAATTTGAGAAAATGTTCAATATCATGATAAAAAAACAAATCAAATTAATCATGTTCACTACAAAGCATCTGGACAATTGATCGAGGGCTAAAAAAGGATATAGTATGAGGCCTATGTCAGTATTTCTGGTTTTGTATAAAGCTGCAAAAATTCCTCTTGTTTAGTTGCAGCTAAAATTGGAAAAATCCTTCGACTTGACAGAATTATGAGTTTCACACCTCTAATAATAGAAAATTCTCAAGAATGAATTTTTAAGCAATTCTCGAAGGCGTTTCAAGTGCAGAGCTGAGTACTCTTAAAATAGTCATCTTGGTTTCAGCTACTGGCAGCGTTATCGTTCTACTACATATGTAGTAGTTTTACTACCTTTATTAAAAAAAATTGATAATCTACTACACTACTACCTCAAGCTATCATTCAACTACCTTTTATTTTGATAGTTCTAATATTTTTTATTTATGGCTAAATCTATCGCAGCCCACTCGCTATCAGAAACATGTTTTCATTCCATTCTGTTACTTTGGTTCATTTTGCATACGAAATTTACAAATATTAAATCCAGAAAAGGCAAATTCTCCGGAATACCCATCTATCGCCAATTTGGTTAAGTCGTTTTCGCATATATAGTTAAAGCCTCTAATTATGATGTGGAACAAATTTGTACTGAGTGGAGGCTTCTTAAAACATTTAATGATATACCTTCCAATTTGCCCATCGAAGAACACTGGTATGAAATATCTAAGTTAAAAAATGCAGTAGGAGAGTTTTCTTTCGTAAATCTTTGTATTTTTGTTTCTGCCTTGTAGTGCTATAGTGCTGCAGCCGAGTGTGCATTTTAGAAACTCAATAGGGTTAAAAAGGGAAAAACAAACTGCTTAGGTACAAATAGTAAGCTTTATTATGGCTGCAGATGAACTAAGAAATCACATTAAAACCCACATACTTTACTCTGATTATGGCAATATACAATGTATATACGGCAATTAAATAAATACTCTTTCTTAATGATAAAATATATGCGTAAATGTTCATAGTGTTAATGGGGTATTTTAAAATTGGTTTGAAATCAACAAATTTACTACCTCTTTTTTCAAAAAGGTAGTAGATTTTACTACTCTAAAAATTCATCTTGCGGAAACATTGGCTACTGGGTTGTCGCGGCTTGGAATCGGGAAATGAAAAACCGGCCCAGACAGTATTTTGGCACAATATTTAGCGTCCCGAAATCAGGTTTGGGAATGTCCTTTGGCTTGGTGAAAAAGGTACTTGTTAATCGGACTCTGATGATGAGACACATACGGTACTGGAAGTCCACCCTTCCTCTGGTTTTAAAGCGGTTTCTTGTTATATCGTCTGGCAACGCTGCCAGAGAATTGTTTGGAAGCAGTAGAAAGGATATCAGGACACTGGTTAGATATCAGACATGGCGCCGTAAAATATCATCTACTGATGTTCGGAAGAGCAGCGAAACCCACCTGCACGCTCTATCTAGGAGAGAATTAGTACGATCTTTATTATTATCTATTAGGGGTTAGGGAGCCTGCCTACATACCAAAAAGACGCCACAAACTACTTTCCTAAATCTGATATCTTGGCTTTCGAAATTTTAGACATGTCGAATGCGGTGTACTATATAAGCTTTATCTTATTTCTAATATTGGAGTTTATCTTATATAATCTAGGTTGATGTTTTTAGGATAATAAGGATTATCTTCGTTGATGTTTTCGGACCTAAGCCGGTAGTCCGTCCCAAGGAAATTTATTAATAGGAGAAGAAGAATAGTTTCTGATGTTGATGGACTACTTTCAAGGGGGGACTACTATTGTGTACACGCCTCACTAAAGCTAAAGGCTCAAAGGGTGATATACAACAGACTACTCCCAAGCGCCAAGGGGTAAGGCGGTTTGTGGGAAACGCAATTCGGTTTCAGGAAGGCTAGATCGACAACGGATTCTGTCAATATGATGACTAGCCTTGCAAGGGCAGCAATGGATTTGAATAAGAGTTGCGCATTGATAACCCTTGGCGTGAAAAATGCTTTCAACAGCAAGAGGTGGATCAAGGTCGCCGAGGTGTTGATGAAGCTCGATATACCGAAGTAACTAGTTCGCATTGTGATAGAAATCCCACGAGAAGCGATCGCTATTGGAAAGCGACTCGACGAAATCGAGATATTTCCGAACGAAGCGATATGGAAGATAAAAAAATGGCTCGAGAACGCTGGTCTAATGCTAGCTGCGCACAAAATGGAAGTAGGCTAATCAGCAAACGGAAACAAGTGGAGCACATAGCGGTGAAAGTAGGTGACCCGGCCATCCTCTCCCAGCCCACACTAAGCTATTTGGGAGTGATGATTGACCGAAACTTCAACTTCGGCGTGTACTTGGCGGGCACAGCGAAAAAAGCTTCTGCCATCACTGGCGAGGATGCTGCGTAATACAGGGAGCCCTAGGCCAAGCCGACGCCTCTTCATCGCAAGAGTAGTTATTTCGGTCCTATTGTATAGAGCACCAGTGTGGGCAGCGGCATTGTTCAGATAGACAATAGGAGAGGAAAAATAACTCTGCGTTTCGGTTTAGTGGACTTCGAGCATGCTGTGCATACCGTACTACGTCCGAAGAAGCAGCATGCTTGATAGCAGGACATTCTTGCATTGGAGGGCATGAGGTTGTACGACCAGGAATATGCAAGAGGGGAGTCCAAGGAAATGCGACGTACTCTGGAGCGCAGCCAGTCTATCGCAACAAGGCAGAGGAGTTGGGACGAGTTAGACTCATACCAAATGCTGAGAAGTGGGTTATAAGGAAACATGGGGAAGTGAGTTAGTACTTCACGCAGTTCCTGAGTGGGCAGGGCATGGACGTTATAGGGCAGTGGTGGCGAACCTATGGCACGCATGCCAGAGATGGCACGTACGAAAATTTTGCTGGCACGTGAACGATTTAATATTAAATTCGATTTAATATAGTATAGATTAATTTTAAAATTAAGCCATGTTTTGGATGAAGCTGCGTGTGCTTTTTAAAATGAACCCGTTCAGTCATTGGAAAGTGTACAATCATGTACTTACATATACTAGTCCGGGGGCCAGATTCCGCAAGTGTGAACACGACTGTGTGCACGACGAAACAAAGGCAATTTCCTTGCGGAATCCGGTCCCAGGTAGTGAAACGAAAACCTTAAGGACTAATACATCGATAGATGGTATCACTAACTCACTTTCTCTCTTGCTTCGCACTTATCGTGCTGCTTTGAAACAGGTCTAAAAAACTAGTTGGGATGTGGGTTTGACCCTTTCGGTCTGCACGATCAACTTCCCAGCATAATGAATTGGCCTATTCACACAGTGCATATTCATGGCGCCTAAAGCCGGTTTTATAGATGAGAGAGGGAAGGGAGCGGAATAACTTAACGAAACATTTTTCACTCAAAACTCACTGACTCACTGAAAACTAGCGCACATATAAAAAGTTACTTCTATCTCTTGCATTCTTTAGCTCTGTTTTTCTCTAGCTAGTAAATTTCATCTGCAATACATTTAAATGCTCCTGTAAAGCTTTCAAATTTACTAACCGAGGAGTTGAATAACACTGGTTTTACTCACCATACATATGGCGGCAACGTGTGAATATGCCTAATGTTTATTATTATGAAGTGGAAAATTTACAGGATTTTTCTAGAGAATTTGTTTTTTTCTGAACGTTAGCAAACGAACATTTCCTTCGTACTTCGTTCTCGACACTAGAGCGCATGGTCGATGGTGGAAAATAATTCCCTGTCCAAAAAGTACTGATCTAAGGTTTGAAAAATTCCTGATGTTTGTAAAGGGTAACGTAATTTTTTGCACGATTTTGCACGAGAGTTCTCGGATTTTGACAAGTGGTGTCTTGTTGGGAAGCTATCGCTGTGCGGTATGCAGATCAGGTAACTTTATTTAGAACGGGTTTCATTCCAACGAGTTTATTAGATATTAGAAAAACTAATGCTAAAATAATGCTTGTGATTCTTAGCCGAAGTCTTTTCATTTAAACAAAAAAGGACTCGACCGAATGTTATAATTTCAGAGCATGTTTTCGTTAATATGCTTCGATCGGCATCTCAAAGAATTCGATATCGTTTTTGGTTCGTGCGATATCGTGCAGGTACAAAAATCACAACGTCGTTTAGAAAAAAACGGCTCGACTAAATTTTATGAAAGATATATATGTCAATACTTTATCTATGCCGAGAGTTTTTTCTTTACGAAATATTTAACAGCTGCCCGAAGAAAACGCGTTGCAATTTCAACTCGATGACATTTCCGTGCCTTACTGCCTTACTTTTCTTTGGCGTTCATTTCAGCAAATGTACGTACTTTCAATCTACGTGTAGGGCGCTCGAAAAATTTTTCATTGGTAGCGCACTCATCAATAAATGCTGACTTGAGCTTTTCCCTTTTTGATCAACATTTAGCAAAAAATCTGCGATTAATCGCTCCCTTCGAAATATGAAATAGCATAGTTTTATAAATATCGCTCGCGAAAGTATTGACCGTTTGCTTCAATGCTGATAACAAGGACTTTTTGTGGCTGTTACTATGTACAACTTTGTACTGCTTCAGATCCTCTGTTACTTATTATTTTTGTCGATTTTATTGGTGCTCAGATTTCGCAATTTTCTGGGAAATTTTACATAATCAGCAGCGTGTAAGAACCATTTTGCATCCCTTGCCAGGTGTAAGAAATGGTTTTTCGTTATTAGTTATCCATAAACTAAATACTGTCAAGGTTTCATACCTGATCTTTTCTTACAAAAAAATAACCGCGGCCTCCCGGATTATTGTTTCAAAGTCTTGTTTAGTTGTTTTTCGGTAAGTACAAGTATTGTTTTAATCTAGTAATATTGTGATTGTGAAAATAAGCGTTGATGGAAAATTCCAATATTATATTAAATTTTTCTTTAATTTTAAATTTTTTTCTTTTTTTTCTGCCATTTAATTTTTGTATATTAATTTTTGAAATTGTCTAAATAAAATTCTCAAACACAAAAATTAAAAACTGTCCGGCACGCCAGAAACACGATAAGTAATATTTGTAATTTTCTGGCACGCGCACATAAAAAGGTTCGCCACCACTGTAGGGCATACCTTCACCGCTTCTGGTTGGACGATTCACCATTCTGCCCAGAATGTTCCGACGATACTGGGGACGCGGAGCATGTCCTTTTTAAATGAGCGAGGTTTGCGGTGCAAACGCAAATAGAGAAGTTCTCTACCAGAATTCTATATTTCATGTCATTTTGATGTAATTGTTCACCACATTTCACCGCATTATTCTCAACTGCACTGTGCTCGTGACGTTATGGGATAGAGATTTTTCTCCACTGAAGTTACAGAAACGAGCTGTGTTGGAAGCAGTTGCTGAAGTGCAGCTAACACCTGAGAACATCTTGGACCATATAATAAAATTGGACGATGTGTGGAGAATAATGGAAGCAGCGCTAAAGGCCATCTACCACAAGCTTAAGCATCGCGAAACCTAAAGAAACAGGGAAAGGCAAAGAAATGCAATGAAAGATAGCAGCTAGGTAGCTAAAAGGCTAGACTGTTGCGGCTCTGGTGAGTCCTTTGCGGGATCCGCTTTTTAAGGGTCATGTTGATGACGCCAGGCTGAAGTAATGGCTTTACGGCTTGTACCGGTCTGGACTTGAACTTCATGCAAAAAAAGGGCGGGTGAGTTTAGTCATCTGACACTACCGTCTGCGTGCGCACCCCCAGCGGTGTCTCCTGTTGTGGGCATAGAAGCCTTGGACACACATTCTCTGCTGCTAGACCGATGTAAGATTCTCACTACCCCCTCGTAAAAAAGGCCAGCCCCACATGGCCAATCAGATAACCCGCAGCCTAAGGTCCCCTCTGTTTAGAGTGGCGATGTTCCTTATGAGCTCTTTAGCCTATCTAAGACCTGGGCCTGATTCTCAATAGGTTGCTTTCAGTCCCTTAACGCAGTCCTCTATCAAGGACTTGCAGGTGGGCTATGAGATGTCACAGAAGCGTTCTTGGCTCTGGACTCCTTCGCAGGCAAGATATCTCAGTGCCCTTGAACCCAGCAGAGCGACCCTCCAGTTTTAATGGCCAGGATCTGGAGTATGTCAAAGCACCCTGCAACTACATATTTTGGACGAAAACTTCCACGATTAGAGTGCCTTGATGGCAGCTTGACTGTCCGACTAGGTTGACCTATCGCTGGTCCTAATGGCATTTATTTCGGTCAGGAAAAGGAAGGGCCACCTACCTATTGCAATTGAGACCTTGGAGCTGGGTCTTGCGGCAGCATCCCCTGTACCATGTTCCATTTTTGACCCTTCGATAGTAGAGGTGTTTTGGACAACCAGGATAGGAGCGATAAAATTTTGTCAGGACAGTCATATCCCTGTACTGGCAGATGGGATTGATGGTGAAGGAAACAGCATCGTTGGTGATGAATTTGCGGCTCCTTTTAGTTATCTGTTTAGCCATGCTATAGGGTAAATTTCGGAGCTCTGCTCCAAATAAATTAGATATATTCGAAGAGACCGAATGTAGGATTTGTATATTACAGCCAGGGCCAATAGCTGGTGGAAGAAGTTGCATCTCTTAAGAAATTCCAGGCGATTTAGAATACTTGGTCGACCATCGCATATTATTGGCTTATGTCACGCCTAGGTACAGTGCCGGCGCTTGGTTTTTTTGCGACCGGTGCAGTAGGCCATATTGCGCCCCTTTAATTTTTTTTTCAAAGTATAATTTTTCTTTTAAAATCTTTATTTGAAAATCTGAAATTGCGCCCCGTCCAATTGCACCCGGTGCAAGTGCACTATTTGCATCTATGAAAGCGTTCGCCCCTGCCTGCGTCCAATCAGGATTTCTTTCGCTATCTTGCTTTTGTGCTGTGTTTGCTTCCGCTTTAACTTTACAAAACTCTCCCGCTACTGCTGTTTCTTTAAGCTTCGTACTGCTTACGCTTCTGGTAGATGGCCTTCAAGCTGGTGACATATCCAAGCGTAAATGCGTTGCATTCGTTGACAGATAATCTAGAAGTGTGTGTATTCAAATGCGACCTGACGAAATATTCCGTGAATGTTCCGCATGCCACGCAAATGTCGGGCTACTTTCAACTTTTTCTGCATTGCCGCATTCAACATAGGACACACAAGCATACACAACAAACACTCGTTACTCAGATTTTTAGGCTATCTGTGAGAGCCGGGACGGAACGCAACCATGCAATTATGTGTCAGTGGAAAATCTCCACATATCAGGGAGCCGCTGAATGTATATATGTCACCAGCTTCAGTGCCACTGCCACCATTCTGCACACATCCCTCAACCTCGTCATCTGCTCCATGATGTTTTTCAATGAACTTCCCTAGCCGTTTTTAGCACAGCCCTGAGCTCCGTCAATCTATAGACCTATACACTCCAATCTCAACAACTTCAGAGCAGAGGCGATCCAGGTGTCCTGCCTTTTGATCTAGCAGTTCCTTCAATGTATGAAACTGAAGGCACGGGATGACTTTTCAACTTTTTTCGAAGTTTTAATTTTTTTTTAAAATCTTAATTTCTGAAATTGCGCTCCGTCCAATTGCGCCCGGTGCGAGTGCATCATTTGCACTTATGAAAACGCCGCCCCTGCCTATGATAGTAAGTGAAGGTTCAGCTATTACTCTTTTATACCGTCTACGTAGATGGATTAGGATGTGTTGGAATTAATTTTGTATTTAGGATGAATTTCGACATGGTTCTTGTGGCCACAATCAAGAATTAGTTCAATGCCCTAGGTCAGACACAATTCCGCGATCGTAAAGACAGGATCTTATCGGAAACGTGAGAGTAACGCAAAGTACTGCCATCAGCAAAGCTGTGAGGTGGGTTAAAAGGGGCTTGCGAATAGGGCATTTGTAAAGATTAGAAAAAGAGTAGGTGAAAGAAGTAACCCCTGGGGTCTACGGTTGAAATGAGGTGGGATTTGGCTATGACGCCATCCGTAGTGGTTGAGGATGTTTCTGTATTAACTTCACTACTTCCCCTAGTGCATTACAGGGCTGCAATTCTCCATTTCAACACAATAAAAGTTCTAAATGTAAAAGGTTGCCCCTGAAATAAACACTTTGAGTGTACATTTTGACACTTGAATCTGTGCAAAATAAAAGGCCAAAAGCGTATTATCAGAAAACAGCACACCCCGATGACTGACTGTATACCCTCGGCTATACATATGCTATATGTTTGCAATATGCCAACAGTATAAATGGCAGAAAGGGTTGGATACGAGTATACGAGTATTTATGTATTGTATATGTGTGAGAAATTCACTTTGGAATAATTAAGTACGACGTCAGTTAATGAGGTCACCCCCTTCATTCCCCCGGCAAGGACCCCAACCCGAAACAAGCCAACCCGCAAACGGAAACCCTGGCATCATCAATCACAGCACGTGCCTTCGATAATTACGAACTTTATGGAAAACTCGTAACGCTTCCTGATTATTGTGTGAAAAGTAATTTTGGCTCCACGTACTTGTGCCGGGGGTTTGCAATGTTTAAATGAACGTCAATTACATTCCTCCGATGATAGTGCAAATTGAATTTTATTAGAATGTAAAAAGTCAGGTAAAATTCACTGAACTCATTCGAACGGAGCGGAGCCCATAATTTACGTGCAAGCACATATCAATCTTTACGTGGATTTCTTGCATAATACTCGTTTGTACCTGTATAGAAAATACATACCTGTGATTCTTACTTATTGTATATACATACATATATATTTTTTAAATTTCCCTTTAGTATTTGAGTTTGACCGTAATTAAATATTTCAAAGCTTATTTTCCCATGAAAACGTTTCTGGTACGGATGTGGGCAGGAGTATGGAAAAGTGAAACTTCGTGACTAGGTTTACATGACATAGCAGTAATTGGTGGCAAAATTACATGCCCTGTCATGGCGCTTGCAACAGGCTAGGCTTTGTGAGCCTGATTGGATTAGGGATGTTGTTTCCCAGTGACTGATGGGGAGCCACGTTCGTGGATAATATCTGATATCGTATATACACGGGTAACGGGGGCGTTATACCATGATATGATGTGATTGAACTTCTGATCCAGAGGAGTTAAGGAATAAGACACTTCTTCCTTCTTATTTTTTTTTATTGTTTAATCAAAAAGTGTGTTTGAAGGACGCATATACATACATACAAGATAGACTGTCAAACTTTTACCCTCGTTTTTAGACAAAATTTTTTTTGTTGTTGTATATTTTAATATTAAACAAAATTTTCTGTGTTTTTTTTTGTCTTCTTCATAAAAATCATCTCAAGAATTTTGTTCAGAACTTCATTGTTATCTCTAAGGGTTGCGAATACTGAAGGGATTTACAAAATAAACATCAATCATTTATGTCTACAGTGTACCTGGGTATGACAAGAAGAGTGGGAAATTACTGCTACTGTTTTGATACAAGGAAATACTCTTTTGAGTGAAGCACCTGTCGAGTCTGTCACTCTATGACCTACTATAGCAGTACATTAGACAAGAAGAATTTCCCTAAGGAAGTCCAATATTGTGACTTTATTTTTTTTTTCGTCCTGGAAATTCTAAGATAACGGACATTTCCTTTTGTTTATTTAACGCTTAATGACTTGAATTCCCTATGTGTATTAAGGCTGTTTTCATTTATGAATTCCCGGATTTTTTTTTTTGGATGACATAATTATTTTGTTTATTTTTTATATAAAATTTTATGTTTTTTACAATGGTATACAGTGCCGCGGCTGACATATGTGCAGGGTGTGCAACCAGTGCCGACGGATCGTGTTGGGCCCGGGTGGGGGTAGACAGACAAACATAGCCCCAGCCAGGGGCGGTTTCAGAGGGGGGTAATTGGGTAATTACCCCCCCTCAGAATTTTCGTTCGCTTATTAACTTCCCAGTAGGAAGTTATTGTAATCGGTCCGAAAATCGGATTCGAAATTTTCAATGTATTTACACGTTTCAAGGTCCCAATAGCATTTTAAGCAAAAATTTGAGAAGAAATATGTGTGTGTGTGTGTGTGTGTGTGTGTGTGCGTACGTATGTGGTCATTTTTTCCTGCACGATTTCGCGCGAACCAAAAAAGATATCGACTTCGTTCAGGTGCCGTTCGAAGCGTGTTCAAGGAAATATGATCTGAAAAGATTTTCATAAAAATTGGTCGAGCCGTTTTTTTGTTTGAACGACTTAAGTGATTTTTGTACCAGCACGATTTCGCGCGAACCAAAAAAGATATCGACTTCGTTAAGGTGCCGTTCGAAGCGTATTAAAGGACATATGAATTGAAAAGATTTTCATAAAAATCGGTCGAGCCGTTTTTTTGTTTGAACGACTTAAGTGATTTTTGTACCAGCACGATTTCGCGCGAACCAAAAAAGATATCGACTTCGTTAAGGTGCCGTTCGCAGCGTATTAAAGGACATATGAATTGAAAATATTTTCATAAAAATCGGTCGAGCCGTTTTTTTGTTTGAACGACTTAAGTGATTTTTGTACCAGCACGATTTCGCGAGAACCAAAAAAGATTTCGACTTCGTTAAGGTGCCGTTCGAAGCATGTTAAAGGACATATGATCTGAAAAGATTTTCATAAAAATCGGTCGAACCATTTTTTTGTTTGAACGACGTAAGTGATTTTTGTACCAGCACGATTTCGCGCGAACCAAAATAGATACCGACTTCGTTAAGATGCCGGTCAAAGCGTGTTAAAGGAAGTATGATCTGAAAAGATTTTCATAAAAATCGTTCGAGTCGTTTTTTTGTTTGAAAGAATACTGGGAAGTTAATCTTGTGGACCGAAAGGATCAAAAGCCACATCCCAACTAGTTTATTTTTATTCTTAAAAATTACCAATATTTCAAACAAACAAGTTAAGTTATGGTGAGTCTAGTCGGCGATCTATGAATTTTTCCAAAACTGCTGGAAGGGACCGACCCGAGCCGATTTTTGATCGAACACTTTGACAGCTCTTGCATTGTTGTTGTTTTTTCTGAAATTCAACAACAACAAATACACTATGATTTTTTGCCTGCAAGTTGTTCCCTAATGTAGAAGCTCATACGATTTTTCACCGAAGACAAAAGAGAATTGACGATTGCAGACGACTCTGTCTGTCGTGTGTACGCTCGTGTGGAAATAGCATATGTAAACAAAATGAAGATAACTGCGATGTGCGATGTGCGATGTGCGATGTGCGATGTGCGATGTGCGATGTGCGGTGTGCGATGTGCGATGTGCGATGTGCTATGTGCGATGTGCGATGTGCGATGTGCGATGTGCGATGTGCGATGTGCGGTGTGCGATGTGCGATGTGCTATGTGCTATGTGCGATGTGCTATGTGCGATGTGCGATGTGCGGTGTGCGATGTGCGATGTGCGATGTGCGATGTGCGATGTGCGATGTGCGATGTGCGATGTGCGATGTGCGATGTGCGATGTGCGGTGTGCGATGTGCGATGTGCGATGTGCTATGTGCTATGTGCTATGTGCGATGTGCGATGTGCGATGTGCGATGTGCGATGTGCTATGTGCTATGTGCGATGTGCGGTGTGCGGTGTGCGATGTGCGATCTGCGATGTGCGATGTGCGATGTGCGATGTGCGATGTGCTATGTGCAATGTGTGATGTGCGATGTGCGATGTGCGGTGTGCGATGTGCGATGTGCGATGTGCGATGTGCGATGTGCGATGTGCGATGTGCGATGTGCGGTGTGCGATGTGCGATGTGCGATGTGCGATGTGCGATGTGCGATGTGCGATGTGCGATGTGCGATGTGCTATGTGCTATGTGCGATGTGCGGTGTGCGATGTGCGATGTGCGGTGTGCGATGTGCGATGTGCGATGTGCGGTGTGCGATGTGCGATGTGCTATGTGCTATGTGCGATGTGCTATGTGCGATGTGCGATGTGCGATGTGCGATGTGCGATGTGCGGTGTGCGATGTGCGATGTGCGATGTGCGATGTGCGATGTGCGATGTGCGATGTGCGATGTGCTATGTGCGATGTGCGATGTGCGGTGTGCGATGTGCGATGTGCGGTGTGCGATGTGCGATGTGCGGTGTGCGGTGTGCGATGTGCTATGTGCTATGTGCGATGTGCTATGTGCTATGTGCGATGTGCGATGTGCGATGTGCGATGTGCGATGTGCGATGTGCGGTGTGCGATGTGCGATGTGCGATGTGCGATGTGCGATGTGCGGTGTGCGATGTGCGATGTGCGATGTGCGGTGTGCGATGTGCGATGTGCGATGTGCGATGTGCGATGTGCGATGTGCGATGTGCTATGTGCGATGTGCGATGTGCTATGTGCTATATGCGATGTGCTATGTGCTATGTGCTATGTGCGATGTGCGATGTGCGATGTGCTATGTGCGATGTGCGATGTGCGATGTGCGATGTGCGATGTGCGATGTGCGATGTGCTATGTGCGATGTGCGATGTGCGATGTGCGATGTGCGATGTGCGATGTGCGATGTGCGATGTGCGATGTGCTATGTGCGATGTGCGATGTGCGATGTGCGATGTGCGATGTGCGATGTGCGGTGTGCGATGTGCGATGTGCGATGTGCGATGTGCGATGTGCGATGTGCGGTGTGCGGTGTGCGATGTGCGATGTGCGATGTGCGATGTGCGATGTGCGATGTGCTATGTGCTATGTGCGATGTGCTATGTGCTATGTGCGATGTGCGATGTGCGATGTGCGATGTGCGATGTGCGATGTGCGATGTGCGATGTGCGATGTGCGATGTGCGATGTGCTATGTGCGATGTGCGATGTGCGATGTGCGATGTGCGATGTGCGATGTGCGATGTGCTATGTGCGATGTGCGATGTGCTATGTGCGATGTGCGATGTGCGATGTGCGATGTGCGATGTGCGGTGTGCGGTGTGCGGTGTGCGATGTGCGATGTGCGATGTGCGATGTGCGATGTGCGGTGTGCGGTGTGCGATGTGCGATGTGCGATGTGCGATGTGCGATGTGCGGTGTGCGATGTGCGATGTGCGATGTGGATGTGCTATGTGCGATGTGCGGTGTGCGATGTGCGATGTGCGATGTACGATGTGCGATGTGCGGTGTGCGATGTGCGATGTGCGGTGTGCGATGTGCGATGTGCGATGTGCGGTGTGCGATGTGCTACGTGCTATGTGCGATGTGCGATGTGCGATGTGCGATGTGCGATGTGCTATGTGCGATGTGCGGTGTGCGATGTGCGATGTGCGATGTGCGATGTGCTATGTGCGATGTGCGGTGTGCGATGTGCGATGTGCTATGTGCGATGTGCGATGTGCGATGTGCGATGTGCGGTGTGCGATGTGCTATGTGCGATGTGCGATGTGCGATGTGCGATGTGCGATGTGCGGTGTGCTATGTGCGATGTGCGATGTGCGATGTGCGGTGTGCGATGTGCGGTGTGCGATGTGCGATGTGCGATGTGCGATGTGCGATGTGCGGTGTGCGATGTGGGATGTGCGATGTGCGGTGTGCGATGTGCGATGTGCGATGTGCGATGTGCGATGTGCTATGTGCGATGTGCGATGTGCGATGTGCGATGTGCGATGTGCGGTGTGCGATGTGCGATGTGCGATGTGCTATGTGCGATGTGCGATGTGCGATGTGCGGTGTGCTATGTGCGATGTGCGATGTGCTATGTGCGATGTGCGATGTGCGATGTGCGATGTGCGATGTGCGATGTGCGATGTGCGATGTGCTATGTGCGATGTGCGATGTGCGATGTGCGATGTGCGATGTGCGATGTGCGGTGTGCGATGTGCGGGGTGCGGTGTGCGATGTGCGATGTGCGATGTGCGATGTGCTATGTGCGATGTGCGATGTGCGGTGTGCGATGTGCGATGTACGATGTGCGATGTGCGGTGTGCGATGTGCGATGTGCGATGTGCGATGTGCTATGTGCGATGTGCGATGTGCGGTGTGCGATGTGCGATGTGCGGTGTGCGATGTGCGATGTGCGATGTGCGATGTGCGATGTGCTATGTGCGATGTGCGATGTGCGATGTGCTATGTGCGATGTGCGATGTGCGATGTGCGATGTGCGATGTGCGATGTGCGTTGTGCGATGTGCGGTGTGCGATGTGCGATGTGCGATGTGCGATGTGCGATGTGCGGTGTGCGATGTGCGATGTGCGATGTGCGATGTGCGGTGTGCGATGTGCGGTGTGCGGTGTGCTATGTGCTATGTGCGATGTGCGATGTGCGGTGTGAGATGTGCGATGTGCGATGTGCGATGTGCGATGTGCGTTGTGCGATGTGCGGTGTGCGATGTGCGATGTGCGATGTGCGATGTGCGATGTGCGATGTGCGGTGTGCGATGTGCGATGTGCGATGTGCGATGTGCGATGTGCGATGTGCGGTGTGCGATGTGCGGTGTGCGGTGTGCTATGTGCTATGTGCGATGTGCGATGTGCGGTGTGAGATGTGCGATGTGCGATGTGCGATGTGCGATGTGCGATGTGCGATGTGCGATGTGCGATGTGCGATGTGCTATGTGCAATGTGCGATGTGCGATGTGCGGTGTGCGATGTGCGATGTACGATGTGCGATGTACGATGTGCGATGTGCGGTGTGCGATGTGCGATGTGCGATGTGCGATGTGCGGTGTGCGATGTGCGGTGTGCGATGTGCGATGTGCGGTGTGCGGTGTGCGATGTGCGATGTGCGATGTGCTATGTGCGATGTGCGATGTGCGATGTGCGATGTACGATGTGCGATGTACGATGTGCGGTGTGCGATGTGCGATGTGCGATGTGCGATGTGCTATGTGCGATGTGCGATGTGCGGTGTGCGATGTGCGATGTGCGGTGTGCGATGTGCGATGTGCGATGTGCGATGTGCGATGTGCGATGTGCGATGTGCGATGTGCTATGTGCGATGTGCGATGTGCGATGTGCGATGTGCGATGTGCGTTGTGCGATGTGCGGTGTGCGATGTGCGATGTGCGATGTGCGATGTGCGATGTGCGGTGTGCGATGTGCGATGTGCGATGTGCGATGTGCGGTGTGCGATGTGCGGTGTGCGGTGTGCTATGTGCTATGTGCGATGTGCGATGTGCGGTGTGAGATGTGCGATGTGCGATGTGCGATGTGCGATGTGCGATGTGCGTTGTGCGATGTGCGGTGTGCGATGTGCGATGTGCGATGTGCGATGTGCGATGTGCGATGTGCGGTGTGCGATGTGCGATGTGCGATGTGCGATGTGCGATGTGCGATGTGCGGTGTGCGATGTGCGGTGTGCGGTGTGCTATGTGCTATGTGCGATGTGCGATGTGCGGTGTGAGATGTGCGATGTGCGATGTGCGATGTGCGATGTGCGATGTGCGATGTGCGATGTGCTATGTGCAATGTGCGATGTGCGATGTGCGATGTGCGATGTGCGATGTGCGACGTGCGATGTGCTATGTGCGATGTGCTATGTGCAATGTGCGATGTACGATGTGCGATGTGCGGTGTGCGATGTGCGGTGTGCGATGTGCGATGTGCGATGTGCGATGTGCGGTGTGGGATGTGCGATGTGCGATGTGCGATGTGCGATGTGCGGTGTGCGGTGTGCGATGTGCGATGTGCGATGTGCGATGTGCGATGTGCGATGTACGATGTGCGATGTGCGGTGTGCGATGTGCGATGTACGATGTGCGATGTGCGGTGTGCGATGTGCGATGTGCGATGTGCGATGTGCGATGTGCGATGTGCGATGTGCGATGTGCGATGTGCGATGTGCGATGTGCGATGTGCGGTGTGCGATGTGCTATGTGCGTTGTGCTATGTGCTATGTGCGATGTGCGATGTGCGATGTGCGATGTGCGGTGTGCGGTGTGCGATGTGCGATGTGCGATGTGCGATGTGCGATGTGCTATGTGCTATGTGCTATGTGCGATGTGCGATGTGCTATGTGCGATGTGCTATGTGCGATGTGCTATGTGCGATGTGCGATGTGCGATGTGCGATGTGCGATGTGCGATGTGCGGTGTGCGATGTGCGGTGTGCGATGTGCGGTGTGCGATGTGCGGTGTGCGATGTGCGATGTGCGGTGTGCGATGTGCGATGTGCGATGTGCGATGTGCGATGTGCGATGTGCGGTGTGCGATGTGCGATGTGCGATGTGCGATGTGCGATGTGCGATGTGCGATGTGCGATGTGCGATGTGCGGTGTGCGATGTGCGGTGTGCGGTGTGCGATGTGCGATGTGCGATGGGCGATGTGCGGTGTGCGATGTGCGGTGTGCGAGCCGGCCAGCCGGGAACAATAAAATTTAGTGTATTATTGACACTCAAACAGTTAGTTGCCATCGTTCAAGGTAATGCTCCTTACCATGGAGTCATTGTGAACACAATGCACTAATTGTAACACTAACATTCTTATACATCGTGTTCACTTCCGTCTTAGGGTTTGTAGGAGAGTTCTGTCTCAATTACATCAACTTCGTCAGGTTTACTTGTTCTGTGCATGTTAAGGAAATTGATGTTAAGTAGTGATACAATAAAGAATAAAAACATAACCGTACAGTGATTTCTTCTTTTACTAATTCCGTTTACAGGTTTGCATTTTGTGCTTTTCAAATAGATTTCAATTTTTCACATATTTTCCTAACTTGTAAATATTGATTTGGTTCGTTTTCCCTTGACTTCTTAATACAGTCTGTAAGTAGATTCGAGACGTCCTCTTCTTCTTCCCCTTGAACTCTATGTTCCTTATTAAGTTGATTTCCATCTTCATTTAAGGTTTCGTTTTGATTCTTACAATATGTAAGTGCAAGTAGGTTTAATAATTCATTTTGTTGAATCGATTCTTCATTTAGAAGGCCAAGTTAGGCTCAGTGGATAAGTTGGGTTGATTGAATAAAAGTTTCAATTGGGCATTGACGAGTACTCTTTTATTGCCATACCTCTCCGTCAAAAGTTTCCAGGCTGGCTCATAGTTGTCATTAGTGACCAACACTTGTCGCAAGAGACCTTCGGCTTCTCCGCTTAAATGTAATTTCTAGTACTATTTTTCTAGTGAAATCTTTGGCAATTTGTGAGCGGTGCGTGCAGACCGCGTCCGCTGTGCAGTACTCCCATGAATGCTGCCCAACGGGGGCGCTGGACCGAGTCGTCGCTTCCTGATGGCGAGGCTGGTTATCTCGGTGTTATAGGCAACGCCAGTGTGGGCAGCAGCATTGAACAGGACGGCTAACAGCAGAAAACAGAGGGCTGCATACAGACTAAGCGCCATCTGCGCGTTCTCCACATACAGGACCACGTGCAGCGAAGTACCGTGCGTGATAGCGAGAGTGATCCCCATACGATAGAAAGCATTCGTCTCTATCATCCAGAATATGTTAGAATGGATCCAAATACAGTCCGACGCCAGGTGACGCACAGCGAGTCGTAACAGAATGACAAGGTAAGTGGAACGAGTCCATCAAGGGTCGGTGGGCCCACAGACTTATGCCAAATTTGGATGGGTTGAGAAGTTGCGTGCTGGTGAATTACATGCCCGGCATACCGAGGTACCCAGGATACACTAACACCGAAAAACATCCTAGCACAGATGGTGAGGAACAAGGATGGGTAGAGGCAAGTGGAAGTGACGCTGAAGGCCATATACAGGAAGTATAGGCTGGAAGAACACGAGAAGGTGAGAGAGAGGATAAGAAACGCCAGGACTATTAGTATCTAGATAAAAGTTGATCCACCGCCACAACGCTATGCTAAAAAAGCCAGTCACGCGGGGAGAGTGGAAGACCGGGAGGTGTTTTTAGTGGATTCGAGTCCCACATAACCGCCATATAGGAGCGTGTAGGTAGCATGAGTAGCTTTTCACCTCCCAACGCACAAAAATAAAAACAGGTGATTGAACTCAAAGAGTTTTAATAGAACACCAAAGCAAATAAAGTAATAAAAGCGAAGGTGCGAGGTTAACTCGGTGTATATTTACAAATAGAAATCATGTATCATCATATATCTTCTAGGAATACTGAATGTGAATATTATAACGAAACCTGAAGTGAGCTATTAAATAACTGAAAAATAAAAAAATCATGTCCTCATGGTTCCTCTCAAATTCCGGGTGGATTTTACCCACCATGAATCTCCCGGGTGCGTACTGCTACCCACCATACCCACAATATCCGCCGCAGCGCTCCGCCTATGTGTGCAACTGCACAGGGCCTCGCGTGCGAAAATTTTTTTTGCCAATAAAAATCATTTGAATTCATAATTTGCATTTTTACTTCATTGAATGAGCCACACAAATGAGTATGGGGCACACAAATGAGTATATGGGCCATAATTCTGTCGCGGGGACGAGTTCATATGAAGGGAAATCCGCGAGCGTAGCGAGCGTAATATTTTTTTGGACACTCTGGGGTCTCCCGCTGTATTTTTGCACAGGGCCTCCAATTGTCTGGCCGCGGCACTGATGGTATACAATTTTAATCAGACTCATAATGAATTGAAAAATACATAATTAATTTGCGCTATAATAGTTTTCTAACTTTTTAGCCTACGTAGCTTCTTAGGGCTCAAGACAACACAATCGAATACCACCCCGAAAGTCTATGGTTCTATTCCACGCAGCGGAATGGTTCTCTAACTTGCTAAATTTCCCACCTAGTTAACATTATTTCTTTCTTGTCCCTTTTTCCATTCTACATTAATTCGCTGCCCTCTCTACTGGCAGCACCTGTAAGCACAATAAACGAGGAAGCCATCTCCAGTTCTATTGCCGAAATCACTGCGGTCTGTAGCAAGATAGTATTGCATGGGAGTTGCTGGTGTAAAACCTCGTGTTATCGTTGGCAATCCTTTCTCTTTCTTCTCTACTACCTTTTTCACTCGAGCTTGCCTAAGCGTAAATCCATCACTAGTTCTCACTAATAGCTTTTAAAAGAGAACGAAAGAGCGTCTTAAGGCCATTGTAGTTGTTAGTTCTTGTCCCCATATAAGCGTACAATAGGTGGTATTCTCGTTGGCGAGTGACGTGACTACGAAGGACACGGTGGAATGAAAATATCGATACCTACAAACGTATCGAGGAAAGTGTCACTTCACACGACACCATGAGACAATTAAAATATGACGCTTATCGATCTAGTCCTCAGGAGTCTCTTAGATTGACAATGAGAAATGCCAATTTAAGGTCGAAGTGACATCAGTCACGTCACTCGACAACGAGAACAAGGCTGAATATCTTAAGTTTTTTAAGACAACTTAAGTAGTGAAGCCTAAAGTCGGCAGTATATTTTTTTCATTAATTTATGTGTCCATGATTTTGTAGAGAATAGAAGTTATTGGGCGGTAATTAAAGGGGTTATTGAAATCACATATTTTCAGTATGGAATGAAAATAAGCTAGATGCCATGAAACTCAAGATGCCAAGAATTATAAACTAAAACTTTTGAATGCTTATTTTAAGTAAAAATTTGCATTCAAATTAGTTTAACATAAAAAAGTGTGAATATTATATGAAATTATTGAAATGTACTTAATTCGTTTTAGACCGAGAGCCCATAATGACAAATTATCTGAGTGTCAGGTCTACTCTCTGAATTTACGTTTAATCGGTTTAAATTATACTAAAAAATATAAATTCGATGGCAGACTGGAAGATTTACCTTAATTGATATTTTTTAGTAATTTTTTAATAAGACATTTTTCAGATGACACAGGGAATTCATATCAACTCCTTCATATTTATTCCGTTATTAGATTATTATATACCTATACCAAACGTTAAAAGTGGCAGACCGAGGAATTTTTGTTAATTTACCCGGCAGACCTAATTAAATAGTTATTTTTTTTGTATATCACCTAAATTATCAAATTATACTAAACAATATAAATACTGGAAGATTTGCGTTAATTGGTATTGTTTTATAGGCTTCTTATTAGCTTCACCTGTAACTAACAATGTAAAAAATTGAGCTGAAATTTAAATGCGCGGACGAATTTTGCAATTGTAGAATACTATTAGCTGTGTGGGATTATTCCAAATTCAAAATGGCGGCCAACACAAAATGGTGATTTACCTTTTTCTTTACAACACCCTCAGTATGGGTATCGGGTATGACTAATTGTATTCTACTTATCACACCCTTTTATTTGATACCTATGTCGGGGGTCCGGGAACACAATTGCAAAATTCGTCCGCCATCTTGATTTTTTTACAAAATGGTCAGATTGCATTGTCACGCGAACTATACAGATGAGCAAAATAAGATGAGGAAACCGGGAAGTGGGTCAAATTTAACTTCCAAGATTTTTTTATATAGTTAGTCTTCAATCAGCTCCAATGTGACACAAACTCAAATATCGACTCCGAAAGATATCAATGAATATAACAGTATAGATCCAGCACAAGTGATGCATGCCGCAAAGATAGAGGTTGAAATTGGAGAAATGCTTGCTTGCAATGGACAATAGTGGTATTACAATGGACTATCGTATATCATTTGTGAAAATAAATTTTGTTTAAGGTAATTATTTGTATTTTAGGTAAATTTTGACCTACGATACAAGGAACAAAACAATAAAAACATTGTAGAAGCCTTTCTGATTACTCTTTTATAGCTATAAAATTCGTCATTTCATTGTGGCTAAATAATTGAAGACATTTCAAAAATATTAAAAACTTATAAAATTGCGAATTTATTTTTAATTTGCTCTTAATAAAATTCTTTTACAAAAATTCTTTTTTCTACTTTAATGAAACGATTATGTATCAAAATCCTTTTTAAAGAAATTTTTTTTTTGTGTAAACGAAATGATTACATCCCACGAGCAAAGTGCCTAGCGAAAACTCTTATTTCGTTAATCCTAATTTCATTAAATTTCTTTTTTACCTTTTCCCTGAAGCGCATTTAAATTTCCATCGATGGGTTGCGCAAAGGGTATACACCCACACACATACACAAAAAAAGGAGAAAAAAAGTGAAAGAAATTGCAGAAGCCCAAGAAAGGAGAAGAGAACTTAATTACAGATCTCCTGTACAAAGAATTGTATTCAGTGATCTTCTTTTCAAAAAAAAAAAAAAAAATCCCCCCGGCTTAAGGAGGTGCGATGCGGATATTAAAAATATAAAAAGGGAAAAATAACAAAAATCCTTTGGTATAGTCCCGGCGCTCTCTACTTCTTGCCCCTAGTCAGGGACCTATTTCAGCCGTTAAAGGACTCACGAAAAAAAGGGTTTTGCTCGTTTCCGACAAAAGGCAGTAGAGGTAGCATGTCAAACTGGTTACCACCAAGGCAAGGATACAGCAAGGATACAGCCGTACCAACCAAAAATGATGAAGTACTTTCACCTGTTTTCGTAATTACGACCTTAGACTTGAGAGATAATTAGATTTTCCTGGCGAAATGTTACCAGATTAAGGGACTCGTTGCTGTTGTTGTTGTTGTTATTGTTGCTGTAGTTGTATGCTCTAATATTTTATTTCATTTTTTTCTCCTTCGTTTTTGACTGGAAAGATGGGGAGGTGGGGCCGCTAATTCATTTTTATTCTCGTTTCCTGCTTATTAAAAATGTTTGCTGGTTAAGCAACTCTGGAGGGTGACATTTTTTCGCTCGTGAAGATTTGTTTCCTTTAATTTTTGCTAAAGCAACACGAGAACAAAATTCAAAATAAGCTGCCGCCTTAATTGTATGATCCCATCTGCATCTATTAAAAGTCCCGGGAAAATGTATGAAGTTTTACTTCTGGGAATATTTAATTTTTTTTTGTCGTGCCATAACAGAGTGAGAATAATAGTTGCTGGGTTAGCGTGTGAGGAGGATTTTCAATTAGATTTTGCAGTAAAGGGTAAAATAGTGCATTGTTGTATCTTTCAGTATAGTTTTCAGTTTTTTAAAATGACTAATTTTATTTGGTTTTTCATTGATTGACATCCCGAGCAAAAATAAAACTCGCGCACCTAGAATGCAGCAGGCACGCACTAGTCTGCACGGCACCCCTGATTAAAAATATGACTCTCCTACATAGGACTAAGAAAACCTGTAATTACTTGGTGGCCATAACGTAAAGGGTGCCAATAGCTCAGTAACTCAGTACAGCGGTTCTTGTTCGATTTCGTAGGTCAAACGGCATTGGACGTGGTTAGTGCTTAGTGGGGGGACTGTTTGGTAAAACAACACTCACGTTTGGTCTATGCCGATGCGGATATATTTATAAATGTTGTTCATGCCTATGGCGGGCGGGTGAATACCTCTGGCAGGCGAATTTTTAGACTTTCTGTGCGTGGCGCGAGCGTGCATACCATACCATACCGTGTGGCATGCGCATGTGTTCGCTGTGCGTGCTAGGTGCGGATGCGTGCATGCTTTTAAGAAAACTAACCAACTAAATTATTTTACTCTGGATATCTAATGTACGTATCGTACTAATAATAATAGAGTCTAACCAAATTATAGATGACAAACGGCACGGCTTCAGACCAAAAAGTCCAACGAGAACCCCTCAAACAAATTTGGTGAGTCACCGATTTGGTGAGTCTGGTTTGGTTGCTCTGGATATCTCCAAGCTAAACTCCAAGCTATTGGGCAATCAAAGTAGTCTTGGTATGCCGGGCTAACATGGGCTAACAGGATTACAGGATATTAATGCGAGGACCCAGGTAAGCTGTGTAGGCGTCCCCACAAAGGGTGCAATTCAAGTAGGCCGGGAATATTTTCTTGCTTATTCCAAGCAGGCTAGGGAATATTTCCATCCAATATAAATTGCATAAACGGAATAGTCGAGGAAATAAAGCACTAAAAGCTGCCGAACCTAGGATATTTTGAACAGTAAGATGGATCTTAATGCGGTTTTTTGTGTTCGATTCATGAGAGCGTCTACAAACTTTGTGACCGGTAGTGATGAATTCATTTTGAAAAAATGCATTTCCAGCAATAAAAATATGCATTTTAGAAGTGCATCTCAAAGAGAAATTCTAGCACTCTGTAAATATTGATGGAAATGAGTCGAGTTTTGCTACTCGGGGGTTTTTGGGGTCGCTGAACACGAAAATAACGACGGGAACGGTTTCCGAGGTACCTGATCCCCCGGGGGACTACAACACCTCTTTTTAAGGGTTTTTCGCGAGAAATTCAATAATAATGAAAAATTATCCAATGAAATACACTTTTTTCAATATTTATTTGCGAAGGTGGTTGATGTATACTAAATCAAGCCAAACTTTATGATAAGGTATAATCCTTAAGGGTTAAAACCACCCCTAAATCGACTGAAAATAAAAAAAATTGTAAATTTTTTTTTTCAACTTTATGCTTTAAATTCCATTGTATGCGTATTGCCAGGCAAAAAAAAATTTATTTTCAACTCTTAAGGGGTTAAAACTACCCCTACAATTTGAAAAATCAACTTTAAATAAAAGAAATTGCAAAAAAAAATTTTTTTCTATTTGCTTGAAATTTGGTTGAATAGTTATTATCAGCCAAGAATATATTATTATCAACCCGTGAGGGGGTACAACTACCGCTAGATTAAAGCTGTATTTGAAAAAAGATTGAAATTTTTTTTGCATTTAAATTTTATTTGTATCTACGAAAACAAATTTTTCTTCAATGTATTTTTTATTCTGTTTCGTTTTAGGGGTGGTTTGGAGGGGTTAAAATAAATTTCCCAAATTGTTTAATAATATATCATCAAAAATAAAAATTATCTGCAAAAAAATAAATTTAATCTTTTTTCAAATTTAACTTTAATCTAGGGGTAGTTTTACCCACTCAAGGGTTGATAATAATATATTTTTGGCTGATAATAACGATTCAACCAAATTTCAAGCAAATAGTAAAAAAAAGTTTTTTTAGCAAATTTTTTTTTTCAAATTGTAATATGAGGGATAGTTTTGTGAGTTGAGAAAAATGTAACCGTGGGGGAGAAGGTTATTTTTTTCGTCACTGTGGTGAAAGCCGTAACATTTTGTTAGGACTGTTACGCTCCTACGATGGCTCAATAAAATTGTGCCATCACCAAGCCATACATGGTCTGTTTTCGGGGTCTTGCCCCAGATAAACAAGTTGAATTCAAGACTTAGGACTTGTAGATTATGGCCCGGCCGTTTGAAAGGAGGAATTTGCATCTCCGAAGAAAGGTGAGCGAGCGCTCATGAGACTTTTGTTCTGAAATTAATCTCTCACCGGAAGAAGGAATTGCGTTTAGATCGTTTCTGTTTACTAACACAAAAGGAAGCTTGATAAAATAGACAAGTCAGACATCGTTTACAAAATCGACTGTTTAGCGGGAAGAGGGACGGCCTGTTCAGCTGTATAAGTTGGTACCACCAAACAAAACGTCTCACCGAGCATCACTCTGACATTAACAATGGTGGTTCCCAAAAAACTGCCCTAGCTCTCTATGTCAAAGAGAAGGAACATAAACATGACTTCAACAACGATACGATTTTGGAAGTTGAGAGACACTACAAGAGATTGCTACTAGAGAATGCAGTCAAGACGGTCTGACTGCCACAACCAGCAACGCATAAAGACAGCTGATTGATACGAGGACAAACAGTGACAACAGTAGAAGATGACATTTGTGATTTTGTTTGTGGTTCTGTGGAAACTAGTTCTTCCGTCGCATTATTATTTATAGTGCTGTAAAATTAGATTTATTTCTTTGTACTATAAGTTGTAACGGCATTTGTATATGTTTATTGATTCTTAATATGAGCCCTTTTATTCCGAGCCCCTTTTTATACGTAATTGTGTTAAAATATCTTATATACTTCCTCCACAAAAATAAAGAAGCGAAAAAGCGGTCAGGTTAATCCAAATTAGAATAGCTCCTTAATTGCTGCTTGAACTTATTCTGTAAACCATTATCTTTTCATTTTATATACTTTCGTTTTTTCCTGCCACTCTCCTAAATTTCTTGCAGATGTAACACTTATTTCTGTTGGAATTTTTATCTCATATACTATGAAAACATCTTATCTGCAATTTATTTAATCTATATTTCTCATTTTATTCTTGTTCATAGATGTCGCCTCTATAACACTCAAGAATTCACCAGTTAATGCAACACCATCAGCTACAATTTATTCACATCCTTAATTTTGTAACCTTTTGATCATTTTGAAAATCCTGTAAGGACCAGAAGAATAAATATCCTGAACAAGACACCCCATCTTCGATTCCAAGCTTTGCTAATTTTTGTTTATGGTTAGTTTGCCATTGCCATTGTGGAATAGCATCACCTTTTGTATTGGTCAATTCTGATTGATTTTCTTGAATATGACCCAATTTGGCTTGTTGTCGATAACGCATTATCGGTATATCATTGCCGTTCAGCAATTCAGAATAAAGAGGTCAATACTGATTGATTCCCTTAAGTACTATGGCCTGATTTGGCTTGTGGTCAGCAGCAGTGTAATTAATTATATTTGTCGCGTTAAGCAGTTTAGAACAAAAGGGTCCTTTACATATCTTAGCTATAATCACGCAATACGTTTTTTTGTTATATTAATACTGGGTTTTAGTATTGAAACACAAGTCTAATGTAATACATTTTTTTTCTCTCCAATTACAGTGTTATTAATAAAAATTGTGGCATTTCCTATTCGATGAAGCCAGAATATTAATGTGCGATTTCCTTTTACTGTTCATAGTGTGGCTGTGGATTGAACCTGTAGACTTATATCAGGGGGAATCTTTTAGGTCTGTATAATCTGTATCTTCTGAGGCTTGTGAAAACGATTTTGTTTAAATACCATTTCATGACATCGTAATCTCTCACTAAAATGATTTTGATTGACTAGTATAAGCGAAATAAATTCATATTTTAGTTGAAATATCCTTTTCCCAAATTTTCAAAGCAATACTGATAATTTGGCAACAAAAGTAGACATAGTAGAGTCAGACAAGCATCAAATTTTAGTGAAAAAGGAATTGTTTCCAGACTAAAAGAAAATTTTTTTTAACATGTTAGTACATCGAACACTATACGAAATGGTCATCTTATATTTCTAGTAACCTCCGCTATGCTAGTTATCGGCCATTTCCGCCTAGTATTTAAAGGGGCATGCCTCATGCAGCTTGTGAGCCCCATGTGGCAAATGAGGTGCATGCCGAAAGAGACTCCTTATGAGGACTCCATGTGGCAAAAGGGGCATGCCGAAACAGAGCTTTCTCATTAGATTCCTCATGAGCACCACACAAAGAAAAAATCTGCAATACCGAAGTGAGATATGGCCTATCAGTTTCTCATAAAGGTCCAGTTACACGCAACGATCTGCTTGTGCAAATTGACTGGCGCAAGTCAATTGGTGCAAATAAAATGAGTGAAAATGACACAAAATTATTATATTATATTGATTATGATAAGGTCGGAGGGGCGTCATAAAATTTCACCATTCACTCAAGGGCGTGCTAAGGGTTGTAGCTGAGGCTTGAACATCGTTTAAACGCTCATGCCAAAACACCAACCTCAAGCCGATTTTCTAAGAACACATATTTTGCACAAGGCAATCATTTTGGCTTGCGCAAGCCAAAAATTTACATTTAACCCCAACGATACACTTGCGCAAATTGACTTGCGCAAGCCAATTGGCAGAAGCAGATCGTTGCGTGTAACCGGACCTTAAGGGCCCCAAATAGGGTTCGAACGATACTCTCGATACTGAGTAGGTATCGATACTGTCGTCTTGAAAACCGATACTGAGCACTCGATACCAAGATCATGGTATCGTCATTAAAAGTATCGAGTACTTTGTCAACCCACACGGCACACGCAAGAAGTTTTAAACTGATGAATTTCTTTTTTCTGTTAAATCAATAGATATTATTAAATGAATTTAAATTATTTTTTTTTAAATTTATTGTTTATAATTTAAATAATGAAATTTTAATCAATAAAATTTGGTAAGATAGTTTAGTCTTGTAATATCTTCCTCAGTTGTAAAATTTCTAGGGTGTGCCAATAATTTTGACAGCCACTGTATGTACTACTGATAAACCGCAAAAATCGGAATATTCTTCAATCTTCAGAGATGTCGCTACATACAAGTTACGTTTATTTCTGAATGTAGCTTTAACCAGTAGCTGTTTTTAAAGGAGCATTTACATCGCAAACACATTGTGGGAACCCAAAATGGAGCTCCTCTATCACACAGAAGTTTGTATGCTGTTTTACCAAACATATGAACATGCTCAATATCTTGGGCTAAAAATGAAAACGGGCCTTAGTCATGCCTTTGTTCATATGTGTCTGTGCTGTTTTTTTGTCGACGGAGTCTTCATACCGTTGGGTTATATTATTTACGTAAATTTTTGTCAACAACGTCTTCATATCCTCGAGCTTTTGTTCTAAATAAATTTTTTGTTTAAATATATGTATTTTAAAAAGTACTCGATACTGAGTAGTATCGATACTTCCAGCCCGATACTTTCTAGGTATCGATACCACGGTTTGATTCTGTTATTAGTACTTGGTATCGATACTAGAAGCCGATAGTTCGAACCCTAGCCCCAAAAGGCAAACCTCATTACAAATGAAATGGGGCAATCCCAACATCTGCCTTACATATTCGGAAAGCTTTTAAAAAAGCTTTAAGCTTAAGCTTTAATTTTCGTCATAAAGCTTCGGTTTTTTTGTTAATATTTCAGGCAATTATGTTGACATAGACAGGCGTGAAAGCTGTCTGTAGTATACTCAATAGACCGATTCTCAGTGATTAGTACTCAGTGCATTTTTGAAAATTTACACGCTCCCCAAGCAAACCCTAGCTGAAGTTGCCATTTCGAAAACACTCCCCAGCAAATGGTCAAAAATGTCGGCTGCTAGTATTTAACGGTTATTTAGCCCTATACATACACAGCGACAGATTTTTTTTAAATTTTAACCCCTTTTTTACCCCCCACCCCTCTATCTACAAAGGGTCCATTCTCCGGGCTAGCGAGTGTGCATAGGTTCTTAATTGCGTATCACACTATGTATAGACGAAATATCAGCATTAAGAATATGACGTAGGTCTGGCGGACTTGGGCTCTCGGACTATTAGCTGAACTAATTTTTAAGTAAAAGTTCAACGGTTAAAATAATAACCAATGGCCACATTGCCAATTCCTGGAATCCGGATCAAATTCGGTACAAGATCGCTCCCAAGACCCCAGCACGAAAACCAACGCAAAACACATACCAAAGCTCCCCAGCGGGGAAGAAGAGCGCTTCCACACTGCAGATAATGCGCTTCTCTGAAAGCACGTAGTGCTTGCCTGTTCCATTCCACTTCATTGCAATTTTACATGGGGATGTCATCAGAAAGATGCGCTTCCCCTTTCTTTCCTTAAACGCGATTCTGAGCTTGTTAAATGGATGCAGCGGGAAGCACTTGCGATTATGGTCCTGTTTGGATATGTGAAGCTTTTAAGCTTTTTTTAATTAAAGGGGAAGGAAAAGAGCTGAAGAGAGAGTAAATATTTCATACTTAAAACCGGAGCATTTTTGCAAAGAGAATTCGCAGCTTGCATCAAACCTACTTCCGATTCGTAATACTATGGAAGCGCATCACTAAAGCTTCCAGTGAAAGCACTTGCTTTATTTCTCGCTGGGTCTAGATAAAGTAGTCGTTATCAAAATTAAAGAAAATTAAAGCTCATGATACTCTAACTAATATGCAAACCCCATTAGGAATTGGAACCCAAACCAAATCTCCCATCCGATCCCGCATAAATGAAATCGAATTCTTATTATTATTGAAATCTTATTGTCCAAGCCCCCACAATCCCACCCAAGACGCGCCCGCCAAGCAGATTGGTCCAAACACCCCTAGCATGAAAATTCACCCAAAACACTTTAACCCACCCCAACGATGTTCTACTAATTTCGTACAGGTGGCGCTCACATCCAAAACTTACCACACAGATTCCTGTCCCGAATAAAACTTACACCCGAAGCTATCACCACACTCCAAAAAAGCTTTAGCCAAGACACAAACCTAAATGTGAGTCAGAACAGACATTGCTCTACTACTAATGTCTAGTCGAAGGATGGAAAAATTATAGGATAGGTTAAGGCGAATCTAGGGGATGTATGAGAAGGAGGTGGTGTACCTGGCATTTGAACTTTTGGATTTTGTATGAGCTCATTTTTTTAACCTGAGCCAGGGTTGGAACTGTCGATGTATTTTATTAAGGCCAGTTTCACACGGGCCAACAAACACCCAACAAAAATCTGCTCGTCGTCGTTTGTGGAGAAGAGTGTACGAGACAGGACGATGGGTGGGCAGATTTTTTGAACCAATTCTTTCACTGGATTTGTTGACAGCTATGTGGTGGCTGTTGTTTTTTGTTTCTGGAAGAAAAGAGAGAGAGAAATGGCAGAGGGGAGAAATAAGATTAAAGGTGAGTTTACATCCCAACATCAAAGTGGAAGAACAAAGTGGCCCTGTACAAAACTCAAGCGCAAAGTTTCGTTGAAAGCTCGAAACTTTTTAGTGTCAGATGTAAAGAATTGTGATTTCTGAAGAAACATTTTTAAAGAAAATTGTGATTTGTGAAGACACTTCTTTTAAAGAAAAGTGTGATAATCAAAAACTTTAAAGTTTCATCACGAACAACGTGACATTTTCATATTTTATTTTTGAAATAACAGAATTAAACGTGAAAGTGACATCTAGTGGGCATTAGAATACATAAATTTAACGAAACTAAAAGCTTTTTTTCGGACTTCGAATTCGTAGAATAGAGTAGAGCCCTACTTTGAGGCTGCCGTTTTCTGTTGCCACGTTGGTGCAACAGAGATAGAACCATACTATTTTCTATGCGATAAAGGAGCTCAGATTTGCTCTCCCACTTCATTCTTGGGATGTAAACTCGCCTTAAAAACAACAACTATAAGCTAAGTCAATCTGACGTTGGTTGGAAAAGTTGGATCGTGTGAAAGGCCATGCGAATTTTCATCGAATTTCAAAAGGGAATGCACGATTACAGGTACAGCAGCAGATATTTGTTGGTTGGCGGCTGTTCGCCCGTGTGAAACTGACCTAAACAAACCCTGCTACTTTTTTGACAGCATAATATATAACACCTAGAAAAGAAAAATAAAACAAAAATACTAAATTAAAAACCAATTTCAACTATTCCAACAATGGAATGCCTTAAGATGAGATCAGTTGGTTGAAGTGTCCTTCCTTAAAACAAATGTCGTACATAATTGGTTAACTTTCGATATTATCTCGGAATATCTCTACATCAAGAACCTAAATCAGTCTAGATGTCAAATGAATAAAGTATATGCCTCCAATATGGCCACAAAGTTTAACAGGAAAAATTAGCAACATAAAAAAAATATTTTAAGTCGACTTTTTTAAAAATTGGATATTAAACCCGGAAAGTTTTAGTATAAAAATTGTTGTGTTAAGTTAAACAAACCTTTTTGAAATTTGTGATTACATTTGAGGAGAAATAACAATTAATAAATTTGAAAACATTCACAAATTCCAATTTTATTTGAAATATAATAACCAAAAAGATCGTAACTCTCACTCAGATACAATTTAAAAAGCCATTAGATAGCGAGTTATACTGTTAATCTGTATTCGATCATACACATGCTAAGTAACTGACTTCACCTTCAGTACCTTGTTCCCAGGTTAAATGGGAAACTCTGTAAGCTTTAAAATAAAACTTTTGGTAATTTGTCAAATCCTTTAAATTTTAAATATATGCAAAGATTATCTGCAAGTACGACACTGAGTCTGAGCTCCTGTATTGATAGATTTATACTTGCACTTTAAACTTCATAGGAGGCAACTTTAGCAATTAAGTTCATTACTGAGTTATTAGATTCCTTACAGTCGAGTCAAAGCCATATAGAGACTGAGATGGAAAGAGAGAGTTAGAGCGATAGAGATAAAGACAGAAATGGTGCCGGGAGAAACCTACTAAACAATTGGCAAACTTGCAGCTTTATTGATTATGTCAAGAGTTTATTTCTATTTAATGTGCAGACTCGTATTACGTGCTGTACTATGGTTGCACGTTCTTGTGGAACTGGGACAAGAAGCAAGAAGTCCACTAAACTTTGGTAATAAGATTTCAGCATGGGCATCGTGTGTCCACAGCACAAAGTAATTATCTACTCCACAATCCTTGGGTAACTTTAAAAGACTCGTCGTACTTGAGCTTCAATAGTTGACTAAAGTCCATTTGTTCAGTAGTCTGTAGAATGTTTTCCCAGTGTGTAAACTTATAGCTGACAGTTTATTGGAAAAGGGTTGGACATCTGATTAAAGACTTTGATACTGGGGGCCGATGCGAACGACCATAGGGAACCGTAGCAGCAGCATCCCTTGTTTTGTTATTAGGAAATAAAAGCACTTCGTGTGTTTGGTAACCTTTCGAAGATTTGGGATAAAGTAACAAAGTTAAAAGGCACATGTATCTAAAATACCTACAAAGGGACTTAGTAAGGAGCAACAAAATGGACTTTTCTTCCTACTGGATACCGAAGGTCTACTCTCTATGTTTTGTAATTTAAGAAAACCCGCCCTATCAGTTCCCTTCGGCCGGTAGTATGAGCGATCTAAATTTGTTGGAATTATTTATTATGTTGAACCTCCTTTAAGTCCCTGAATTAACATATGTTTCTCGTCTGAACTTTAGTACCGCTTAAGTGACGGGGGGTTTGGCATAAATTGGTATAAATTTATTACCATATTGTTGATGACATATTTTTTCTATCTCTATTTAATATCCATATTCTTAAATATTTCACGATAACAAAAAAAAAATCACAAATACTAATTTTATTTATTTATCATCATTTTTTTTTGTGTTATTTGTGAGAATTCCCAACACACAATGTTGTGGCTGTTTGCTTATTTTCTCATATTGTACAAAGACTTGAGCAATTCAAAGGTTCATTTTCAAGCTCCAATCATTGCTGCTCGAGTTTAGTGATATCCGAGTATATCGATTGCCTAGCAAAACGTTTATTATCTAACATTGCAGGCTTATTTCAATGAGATATTGTGTACTATATATACCTCAGTGTATTTACATATAACTCCGTGCAGGAGAAATACAATATCTTTCTGAGAAGCGTTGAATCGATTGAAATTCTTTATTGACATAGTGAATATTGCTTGTTTCAAGAGCGCTCTTCTTTGATGACAATGCGAAACGAAATTGCAATAAATCACTTTTATCGGGGGCTTTTCTAGATACAACGATGTTATTAAGACTTTTGTTTTCTTGTTCTGTTTTTAATAAAGGAACAAAAAAAAATATATGTGTACGTACATACATATAGAAATAAAGTTCGGACGCTATAGTCTTGATTTGTATTGAGGAATTTCTTATAATGTAAATCAATTCCAAAGTCAAAGTTCACAAATATTCGATATAAATAATAATAAATAAATTTAAGGAAACATACGAGTATATACTTTTAACAGAAAATATCTTTTGGCTAAACGATAACGAACGAATGAACTTGAATTAATGGTGGGAGATATGACCTTTTGGTGTATGTTATCTAGGGAATAGCAAAAGTTGTACGCGTTTTTCATAGAAAGAACAAATGTGGAATCGATATTAATTTGTTTGCATAGAGGAATCTTTCTTAAGTTTAAGGCAAAAAGATAAATATCAGTACTATTTTTGAGGTGTAAACACAATTTGTACAAAAAGTGAACTAAAAAATGATTAAATATATTTTTTTTAAATAAAACATTGGTAATGATCTTAAATTGAGGAGCAAGCATGCAAAACGCTTTAAATCCATTTTTGGCCATTTGGGAGTCTGATGCAGTTTTTATATATTTGGGTTGAGATAAATCCAATGGCGATGTCAGAATCGAGCTAGACGCGTTAAAACCTAGTGAAATTGTACCGGCACAATGGAGCTCCTTGCTGGTGACAGCAAGGCTACTGCCATTATGCTTGGGTATACATAAAAAATTTTGAAAAACCACATCCTCCCTAGTTTTCTAAATTCTTATAGGGGATGCTAAACAGGCCACACGGTTTACGCTAGCTCGCCGGTGGGGGCGTGGGGTTGTGTGACCGGCAATGTACACATATGATTCACCACTTACCTATTAGTCAAAAAGGAGATTTCTTCATACCGTTCTTGTCCTAGGTTAGCCAAAGGGATTCATCGCTGGAAGTTCCCAACGACCTGGTGGACCTGTAAATGTTCAACGCGACTTCGAGAGGACCCGGAAGAGAAAGCAACACCCAACCATCCTGGATAAATTACCCCCTTAGGCTGTCATGCCCAGTAATACTCGTTGAGTTAAAGAATTGTTAACAAATGTATTGTATATTAATTTAAAGCACAATATACTAAAATTTAAGTAACACCAGAATAAAGAGTTGAATTAATTAGGATATAAGTGTAAATCAAAAGTAATTTTACAATACAGGTAATGTGGATGCAACCACCTATTACCAGAAAAAAACAACAACTTCCATACAATAACGGAAAGGAAAAACACAAATCGTCGAGCTGGTACCAGTCGCTGATTCCTGATTTTTTTTACAACGCACAAAACTCTCAATATAATGCTTACGTGATAACAAATTAATTAAGTCAACATTATTAATAATAATGATGTGTAGCATAAGTAGAAATGTCAAGTTTAAATGGATAATATAATTTGTTTTGATAAATATTTAATATGTACTGAGTAAATATCTGGTGTAGAATATCAATATGATTAACAGTTGGAATGTAAATTGGGAGATTACAAAAACTAGTATACAATGCTAACACAAAAACGAACTTACTTCTATTTTCCACAACTGATAACCTGCGTCTAGCTTACAAAAACGTCCGTGGTCCGTCAAAGAGGGAACGCCCGTTGAGTGTCCTTCTGCGTCTTGTTAGTTGGTTGGCCCTCGGGTGAAAAGATAACGGTAAAAAACACAACGATATGGTTGTGATGTTCTGGTACTTGACGGAAGATAACCTAATACATGCAGAGAGGTTCTCTTGATTAAGTGGTATCAAAAAAATGGTGGCTCCTAAAAGTGCATCTGTTACACCATTAATATCAGAGGTCGCCGTGCCTCCTATCTCCTTAAACAATCCTTGGGATTAGAGTTTTGCGGCTTCTTTGAGGTTGACAATTTCAAAACTACTATTTTGAATAAAGAACCAACGTTTCCGATTATTCAATCGGAATAACAGCAACAAAATTCTGAAATCTTTGCCTAAATAAAAAAGTAAAATTCGGAAAATCTTTGGGATTTAACGATTTCTTGGACACTGCTAATCTACAGAGATATGTTCGTGCCTTGGCACTAAAACGACAATCCAATGTATCAGGAAGTTGAATTGTTTTTATAACTCGTATAGCAAGCCCTCGTCTAGCAAGTTCTCTGGTTACCATTCGGGTTACACCGGTTGATGAATTCCAAGTTCCGCTAGGTATTCTTAAATCAACATGTACAGATGAATCTAGAGCGTGCACACCGGAATCTGTTCTGCTGGATAATTCCACTTCTATAAGATTAACACTAGAAAGACCGAAATTTTGAACTACCTAGAAAGACCAAGAGCGGTCAAATGACGTCTTATGTCTTGTTATGTGTCATTTATGTGTGCAGCACTCCAAGTATTTCAGAATCGCGAAGGGAACGGTTTCTCGACATGATTGCGAACAGTAATACGTCGTTGCTTTGACAAGAACGAAAAGAAATAACATAAAGCCGGCTCCACACTCACGCTGCGAACATCGCGAATATTGTGAGTGCGGACTGTAAAAATTGTGAGTATGGAGTCCATCGTGTCGGGCGGAGTTGATGCTGTAAATCGTCGCTGCGACTTCACAGCGTGAGTGTGTAGCCGGAATAACACAATAATTCGTTGTATTCAACTACCCTCACGCGCATTCAAAGAATTGTAAACATTGCGGTCAAATGACCACTCTGGACTTTCTAGGGAGGTAATCGTTTTTTACAAACATCAATCCAGCTATCAATACAAACATAGCAAAATACAGTAAACAAAGTTGATTTATTAAAAGTCATAAAACAAAAACGATTACAATGCGTTGGTTCTGGAAAAATGTTTGATCAAAAATGAGATTGCGGTCATTTGACCGCTTTGGTCTTTCCAGTGTTAACTGGGTTTAGTTTTCCTAAAACGATCTCAAGACTTCCTTGAACAGTTCTCGTATCGGGTTTTAGCTCTTGACCATTAATTATAGTTTTCCAAAAAAAAAAACCTCCCGTAAATTCGTGACAGACGTATCAAAAAAACTATTTTTTTTTCCATTTTTTTCCCAGAACCAAAAAAAATTTTCTTCGACTACTAGAATTTAAAAAAATTTTTTTCCAAAATTTTTTTTTGTGAAGTAATTTTATTAATTAAGCCTGAACTTTCCGATAGATGGGGGCCATTAAAAGGGAGAAACTTTCGGTAAATAACCGACCGTTACAAAATTCTCGTTTAAAAACTTGCAAATCAAGCATAAGACCGGTTCTACACGTTCAATTTTCTGTTCAATTTTGCGATGTTCAATACTTTTTTTAGCTACAAATTTCGTCTTGAATTGAACAGCTGGTGTAGACACTAGAGTTGAAGCTAAGTTGTGTCTACACTAATTTCAAATTTATATAAAGTGTGATATGCATTTATGTCAAATTTATATGAAATGTGATTGATGTGAAGAAGAAGATATTGTGTGGCTGTCACAGCTATGCGTTTATACCTATACCCACACTCATAAAAAAGTTGAACGCAAGATCAAAAGTTGAATAGAAATTTCTGTTCAACTTTTTATTGCTTTCCATTCTATGTTCAAGAAAATAACTCTTCTAATTTTGCATACGAGCGAAAGAGAAGGAAGTGTTGAACATCGCAAACTTGAACAGAAAATTAAACATGTAGAACCGGTCTAACGGGTTTAATCCAAAACGAAAATCGAGCTCAAGCAAAACGTGATGAACTCTTAGCTTACTAGATGGCAGCGATTTTTTCTCCTCGTAAATACTTGCGAGTACATCACCAATGGAACACGATTTTTGACAATTACCATTAAAATATAACATGCAATCCCGAAATACCACGCTCTACACGTGGTCCGAAGACCAAGCTGGACGAGCGTCTGTACAGATAGGTTCAGCACTTTTAACCTACTTAGATTAGAGGGTACAGAAAAGGTACGATTATTTTGCGATGGCTGTCGAGGCCAAACCAAAAATTCACATATAATTCACAAATGTGCGTATATCATCAAACGGCCCCACACATTTTTTTCAAAAATTAGTAGTAATATTACCTCAGCACCTTCTACAACATTGGTTTACAAAAATATTTCTATATGAAACGGACCTGTAGTTATAACATTTTTGCGATTTACTCAAAACTAGTTTAAGTGAATTTATCGCGTTTTGCATGCTTGCTCCTCAATTGCCGGCCTTGGTTGTCTAGAGGTTAATGCGCCCGACTACCTTTACAAAAGTCCGTGGTTCGGATCCACTAGGTGCGGTTTTGTGTCTTTTTTCTTTTATGTGTAACTCTAAGCTTACCCATTTCAGTAGGTAATGCAGCACTTAGGCGTGGTAAACTAAACCGTTCTGCTGCGATTGAAACTAAGGTTCTTAAGGCTATTAAATAGGCCATTAATACCTGCCAATAGTGGTTAATTACTCATTAAGTAGGCAAATAACAAACTTTTTAATGACCTTAATGACCTTGGTTGATTGCTGCAGACCGGGTTATTTTTCCCAGCCCAAGTGCCGCATTACCTACTCATGGATACATACACAATGCAAATTATTAACATTTACTATCGAAATAATGAATCTGACAAGAAACGTTAGGAGTACTTCGTGAATATTGTGGTCGAAATAATTAAATTTGAATGAAGTAGTACTGTTTTTTTATTACTATTACTTTAAAGTAGTACAACCAACATGGTGGGCACCGCGGTCTATCTAGGCCTATTCTGAACATACACCACTAACGAAAAAAACTTTCGGCCTGCCGGGCGAAGGCAACATGGTTTTTAGTTGAAGACGGCCGAACCTGGGCGGAACTCAGACGCTTTCGATCTTCTTCTAAGCCAGAGCACTATATTCGAAGAAAACATGCGTGGAAGGACGAGATGCTACAGAAAAGCTTTTTCACTGCCTAATTACCCTTGATACCCAGGGCCAGGCTCTGGAGTACGTCAAAAAATCCTGTAACGTGCACCTTGGGGTTGGATGCCCGAAGAGACCAACCTCCAATACACATACAAATAAAAAAAACGCACAAAACCAAAGTCTCAAAAAAAACATAAACAAGAAAAAAAATCGGAAGGTGGTACCCCAGACGTCAAGAATAGCGGTGGCTCGCCGGCGGTTCGTGGGTGTTCCGATCGCAGCACTCTAAAAAACAAGAAAGAAAAAATCGAAAAATTATAGGAATCGAAGTGTCAATAAAATATTAGATAGCGAAGCGAAGTTGAACTGAATCGACGTATTTCAGTATCATTTGTTAAATCATAGAAATTTAGAGAACCCTCTTTGTATATTCAAGTTGATTATTTGTTACCAATAAACTAATTCCTATTATTGGAATAGATTGTAGAATATTGCAAAATTGGAATTGGTGGTTTTTATTTCGCCAGCACTCTAAGTTCCGAGGTTAAGGCAAGATAAGTTGCGAATCGCACCAATTGGTTATAATTGTGGTATCTTTGCACAGTGGGTGTGTGAGACTCCGGAAGTACCACCTGTGAGAAGGCATCACCACTTACCTACTCGGGAACGCCACCACCAGGGCGGACGCAAAGACCCTAAGGGAGAATACGCGGTACCTGGAAAAAATTTCACCACACCGGTAGTAATCCTGCTGCCAGTCTCTGGCTAGAATCAGCTCCAAAAAAAGGTTAGTTTTTCAACTGCACAAATTAACACAATCACCGGATCTCGCCCACAAAGCTCAACTCGTTCCCGTTGGCCCAGGTCAGTTCCAAAAAACTCCCAAAACTCAAAAAAAAATTTCCTCGTCCTTTCTGTTTTTTTCTTCTCCCGCCTACTTCCCTCCTAGATCCTTCCAAAAAAATCAAGGTATCCTACAGTGGGCAATAACTTAAAGGGCGTATTTATTTCGCGGTTCTCCTCCGGATTTATCTAAGCTGTTGGTCCGTCATTAATAGTATCGAGATTCCCTCAGGCCGTACCAGCCTGTGGCTGCATTTCAGCGAAGGGAGTAGGCCTGCCGTTACAATCCTTCAACTATTTTGGAGAAAAGGTTGTACAATGAGGGTGCCTTCATGGAAGCTTGACTTCACATTGCAATAGAGAGTTTGGAGTGAGTGAGCCAGTAGAAGTTTCTTGGAACCAGAGGAAGGATCCACTCAAAACGATCAGCAGCTCATCAACCATATGGTCGAACACGTGGCAAATTTGAATGTTTCGGATACTGTTGGAGATATCCAATAATGGAGAGGCAAGCAACCCGTTCGTTGCAGTCTGCTGCACTTGAGGATCGCCATGACCTATTTGGTCTTGGCCTACTATTCTATAGCGGCATAAGTGACAGAAGGTTTAACTATCGTGGTGTATATCGAGCATATCATTTGTGGTGTCAAACATCATGCCTTACCCAAAAGCCTTTTACAGACGCCCTAGTCCTAGATTTTCTGATGGCGAAGTCCAGTTAAGCGCTCCAGTTCCAGTCTGTTATCCAGAATTACAAAGATATTAGGCTGCATTCTAAAAGTCAGCCAGATGTGAAGTATTGGCAGTATCGCAGTCACACAGCTGCACAGCGGTTTGATTTTTTCAGCGGTTTGATTTTTGCACCGGTTTCATTTTTGCAGCGGTTTGATTTTGCAGCGGTTTGATTTTTGCAGCGGTTTCATTTTTGCAGCGGTTTGATTTTTGCAGCGGTTTCATTTTTGCAGCGGTTTGATTTTTGCAGCGGTTTGATTTGCGCAGCGGATTGATTTATGCCGCGGTTTCATTTTTGCAGCGGTTTCATTTTTGCAGCGGTTTGATTTTTTCAGCGATTTCATTTTTGCAGCGGTGTTGATTTTTGCAGCGGTGTTGATTTTTGCAGCGGTTTGATTTTTGCAGCGGTTTGATTTTTCAGCGGTTTCATTTTTGCAGCGGTTTGATTTTTGCAGCGGTTTGATTTTTTCAGCGGTTTCATTTTTGCAGGGGGTTGAATTTTGCAGCGGTTTCATTTTTGCAGCGGTTTCATTTTTGCAGCGGTTTCATTTTTGCAGCGGTTTTGTTTTTTGCAGCGGTTTGATTTTTTCAGCGGTTTCATTTTTGCAGCGGTTTGATTTTTTCAGCGTTTTGATTTTTGCAGCGGTTTCATATTTGCACCGGTTTGAATTTTTGAATGATGTGCTGCCAATTTTGCCCAAAGTGGTCCGGGAAGGTTTTATTTGGATTGATTGTTAGGCCCGGATACAGGATACACCATCTTTGAACTTCTCGGAGTGCTGTTGTCATGATCTCTGTAGTTTGGTCAGGGAAATACAAGGTGTACAGTCAGAATACAAAGACAACTGACTGAGTCCTTCCCAATCCAGGAACATGTTGATCTGTAAACCGTCGGTCCATCTTCCGATTCACAATGAAGTGAACTACGTTCTTTCCTTTTTAAAGCTGGTTACCAAATAACAGTTTCGGGGAAGGGGATATGTTTGTCTGACTACCCACCCGGGCCTAACACGATCCGCCGGCACTGGTTGGAATGCATCTACAATTGAAGAGACAGACAATGTTTGTCAAGAATCAGCTCGAGACGCTTCTGAAGTATTGCTCGGAACTTGTAGAGTTGAGGAGGCCACTTCCCACTTATGCCCCGGCTTCACCGGCCTCAGTTCAATAATATTCAGTTCAATCGACATAAGTGGCTTCACCGGCTAAAGTTCAAAGCTTGAAATTGTTGTTGCTTTTCGCAAGAAGTTAGCAATGCAAAAGCTCTCTGGAATGGCATTCCACTATTCCAGTTGATTACTCTCTTTTAAGCGAGCTTTTACGTTTTATTTAAGTTCGAGTTCCATTTGGGCGAAGTGAAGTCTGTTTTTTCCTCAGTTAATATGTTGAATTTACATAAATGTTTTATTTGTTTCCGATTGTTTTTTTTTTGTTTGACCTGTTACATAACAAAATTTCCCACTAAAATAGAAATCAACACCAACAAGCACCAGACACTTCACGTAAAACAAACCGACGACTGGCGAGTTTGTTTCTTTTGTGAATTGATAGTCTTTAAGTATGATAATCTAAAGGACGATTGTACATAACGAAAATGACCAAGTTCCCATAAAGTACATACATTCAACAATATATTTGGTGCAGATTCTTTTTTTTTGGCTCAAATTTGCTTAGTACTTGCCCATTCAAATATTTTGGCCGTCGTGTGCCCGTATGTGCTCCCATTATAAATGGTTAAAAACTCTACGGCCATCATATACCCCTTAAAAAGCCAAGCGGCCGGTGTTCGCCCGTTGTAAAGACATTTTTTATTTTTACTCGGGGTCCCGATTCTGAGCCGATGTTTGAAATTCCTAAGCTCTGACGGTCCCGGGCTGCACCATCCTTCCAGCGGAGGTTGGGTCCCCCTCGCTGTCGCACCCCAAAGATCTCTACTGTAATATGAGACAAAGTCTAACCAAAAACTAATCAAAGTATTATATTAAATAATATTCACAATATTCACCTATTAGACATCTTAGGTTGTAGCACAGATATACAACACAACAAAGAGATATTAATTATTACACTATTTACTCTAAGCATGTTTGTGAATTAATCTTAAACATAACGATTTTCTCAAACAATTACTTCTAAAAGCTCTTAATCCAAACTCTAACCATATAATCTGCTTATATCCGGCTAGAGACTCGAGCAGTTTGAAGGACCAATAACTGGAATTACCTGGAATATGTCATATTCACAAGAATAATATGACTTTGATTGGAAAACTTCAGCTGCTCTTGAATCAACAAAAAATTAACTCTAATATAATTTCATCTACAACCCAATTAGGTTCTTTTTTTATTTTTACGATATAGATTTTCGTTTGGTCACTAACTTTTGTAGATATTAGATCCGTTTAAGACATATGTAATCAATGCAATTGCCTTCAGTACACGTGTCGATACACAGGTATGAAATGAAAACATAAATTTATATCAAATCCAGTTAGGCATAATCCATCCACAGAAACATGCTTATTATGTTTATTGAAAAGATATTTAACGCATTGGTTAATTACGACTGAAGAAGTAAACATTTTCATCTATTGAACCTGAGCCAAGCCCAATACCCCAGCCCGGATGCCAACTCTTAATAGAAATGCAAACCTGCGTTGGATTAGGTAAATCATTAATTAATTGCCAATTGTGCACACACATTCACAATCATACACTAAATGAATAGCAGCCTTATATACATACTTATATATATATTGTATATATATATATATATACATTAAAGCCCATTCACTGAAGCTGAAGGTAGCAACTAAATGATGAAAACCTCCAATCTCCAACCTTTTCATTGGAGAACTCCAGTAGATCCCAATCTCTGAGTTTGCTTTCATAACCACACAATTTGTGGCGGACCTAATTCAATTGCTTGTGCGGGTAGATAGCCACGAGTAAGAGCAGATATAAGGAAGCACCTCGCTTTATATACACAAGTAATTTATTTTATTGATTCAATATAACTTGGGGAGAGATACCTTCAAATCTCTATTAAGGAATAGCTTGCCCATATAATGATACTGGCGCTATTCCAAACGTTCTGTGTGTTTTTTTTTTTTGAAAAAACTTATCCATGTGAAAGAACATTTTCTAATCTAATTTGATATTTCACTAGATTCAAGTTTCTGTGAATTTTTCCACGTGGAATCTCTAATTTGAATGCGATTGGGAAAAATATGATGATTTTTATGAAAGAATCGCGTAAAATCAATAATATCCGGTTTCGTTTCCATATTTTTTAATTTATTCTAATTGAATGAATAATGATGTCTTTCACGTTTAAAATGATTTAATTTTTCTGTTTTTTTTAATATATAATGAAATGAGTTTACGTTGTGAATCTACTTTTGGCTATCTTAAGCAATACTTTAAATATTTCCTCAAAAGACTTTTCAATCTTCTGATTACTGTTTAAACTTATAATATTATTATACTCAATTTTCCGGCAGTGTGTGTATCAAGATTTTCTTTGAATTATTCTGTAAAAGTTGGAAAAGTCTATAAAAAAATATCGTTGTGTCTTTAGATGATATACAAAATCTTACATCACGAGAGTCAAAATGTTTTCGTAAAAATCACGGAAGCACAAAAGCTTTCAAACCGGAATCAAAGCTTAAGATTCAAGGATGACGTCATAAAAGCTTCACACCGGAATCAAAGCTTAAGATTCAAGGATGACGTCACAAAAGCTTTCGAAAGCTCTTTTTAGCACGGGAGCTTGGAAATTTATTTGAAAGTTTTCCATAATAAAATATAAATTAATAATTTTGAGCAAACTGCAAATTTCAAATGCATTTGTAGGAATTTTGTAAAAAGAAAATATCTTGAAAAGAGTTTTAGTAAATGTTTGTTACTAAGCTAATAAAAATATAATGAAATTAATCACAAGTGGGAAAGTTAAATATGAAATAGCAGGGGGCCTGCAAATTAAAACTTATTTGAAGCTGATGTGGAATTCGATAAAATAGAAAATTCAAAACATTATAATAATTTATGTATTAGCTACATAAATCAATCAAGGATAAAGGCGATGGTTTTATGATCGATGTACAAGAAGCTGAAATGGCTTGATTATGTAGGTTGGCCATCTTCAATAAGACAAGCCAAGTAAACAATGTGCAAACCAATAAACATCTAGAATGGACTCAATGCCACATAGCTGGCATCCAATTCAATCCAGCGTTGGAGAAAGTTATACGAGATTCTGGTTCGATAGCATGAGTCACAATTCTCTGAAAGTCTACCTAATCAATCCTCTATCAATGACCGCCAAACAAAGTTCATGATGACCCCGTCTAAAAAAAGGTCTTACATTGGTCCCACAATTACAGTAGTGGAGCATGATTCTTCTTCGTATCCTTCACCTACCATGGTCACTAATAGCAACCGATAACTACATGAAACCAAAAATACACTCACTTTTATAAAAAGATAACAAAGCCCATTGTTATTTTTCAAGGATCTTGAAATACAAGGATCTAATGCCGGATCCACCCGTTTGTCAAGAATTGACAAGCCTTCGCAAATTAAAAACGTTTGCTTTGGTTTGGGGAGCATCCACACTCGACCGCATCGGCCACAAGCGTTGCCAAGCTCTAGTCTTCCACATAAAAAAAAAGCCAAGCCAAGCAAAACGCCTTATCCACACGTTTGAATTTACGAACGCTTGCCAACCTTGATACACGTGTGGATCCGGCATAAGACCATGGACGTACCAGTAGTCACTTATGAATCTGACACGTACAACTTACTACAAAGAACTTTAACTTCGTGTTCGACTTGAAAGTACTTTGGGAAGTTGTTGGCCCTCTATGTGTAAGAGGACATTCCCTGAGACTCCACGATCACCAGGCCTGCCAGCGTTATCGCAATAAAGATGTCGTGGACGGGACATCCATCTCGTATGAATGAAAAGAAAATGAGGAGTGGAGTAGACCAAACATCCGAAACAAGGATGGCGTAGACGAGGTCTCCCGGTATCTTTGTGATGCCAGGCTGGATGGCATTTAATTGGAATCGAAACCGGTCTTACGGGCAGTTTCATGAGACTAGGGCCGGATCACAGTTGTAGAGCCGAATAAGTAAGAAGATAAGTAAATTAGAATTGAATAACGCACAATTCAAGTATTAATTTAACATTTGGGTTTCACGTTTTAAAGCAATTAAAATTGATTGCCAAAAAAAAGCCAAATATTTATTCTGAAACCTTCTTTCTACTAGCTTACTACCACATTGGCCATCCTTAATCCCCAATTTAACAAATACAAATCCAAGAAACAATATCCCGTTTTACTTATTCTAAATATTAAAAATAAAGACACTAATAAGACTCCAACAATAACACCCAACAAAACAGTATAACCACCCAAAAGATTCCACAACAAAATCCTTACGTCCTTGTCTATATATACTAAGTCATAATAAACAAGGGAAGGATTTGAAGTAACCACCGAGTCCATTTGTCATTTTGTAAAGCATTGCAAAAATATGTCACAGCCAATTTGGATCCTTGCTTGTGAGAAAGGATAAATAAAGTTTTTCGGAAAGCATCTATTCACGCTGAGTAGGATGGGATCGTAAAGCCTACTAAATCTGAAAGGAAGGATCACTAAGGTACAAATTTCCATGAACGAAAGGGTTTAACTGGTCTTAACTTCTGTATGCAAAAGATTTCAGAAAAGTATAAGTCTATTTCCAATAGGGAACCAACCAGAAAAGGAAAACTTCCTCCTTGCCCCATCAGATTTGGCATTTTCTCTATGTTATTACTTTTGCCTCACTTTCTTCCCCCAAAAAGAAAAAAAAATATATCTATATACACAAGTAAAAAGAAAACAAAGTGACCTAAAAATTCTTAACACCATCACAGTATAGGGAGAATGGCGAAGGCGTATGGTTGAGTGAAATTTATCCTTCTTTAAGTACATGTTTGCGTCTTTCAAAGTTGTTTAAGGAACCGTCTGGTAAAACTTTGAACTTTCTTGATACTGCGAAGTGGTAAAGGAGTTTTACGTAGGAACCAGTAGCAGGAGCTGGAGTAGAAGGTCTCGGGGTCTATCTGTGGAAAACTTACTTCTAAAACATTCGATCTCGATGAACATATTTAAGTGAAGGATGTTAGAAACTTAAATGAAGACTAGAGAAACTTCATAAATTTCATTTCTAAGTTACTGAAAGATGGAAACAAATATCGATTAAATTTAGTTGACATGAAACAAAATTTTCATTAAGTAAAGAATTGCCTTTTTGATTTTGCAAAATGTCTTGGGGACTCCAAAACGGAGTAAATAGTATACGCAGACAAGTTTAAGAAGTTTGTGGAAATTTACATCCATCCATGGTTATTTTGGTTTGGAATTTACTTTCCTTGACGAAAGGATGATGGATGGTTAAGTTTTAAATTTAATAAAGATTCAATTTGAAGGAAACTAAACAATCCTTCAGGGAAAATTTAAAAAAAATATAGTTTAAAAAAAATAAAAAATACGCTTTTATTTTAAAATGAACTAAAAAGTAAAAAATAATTTTGAATGTAAAGTTTTTATTGCTCCAGCCAGTATAAGAAAACAACCTACCTTTCGAAATGTAAAAAAGCGTGGGGCTCTCTATATTCTTATTTTATTAACACCGGAACTTTTAGCTAGCGCCCCAAGCTTTTTTAGATTTCGAAAGGTAGGTTGTTTTCTTATACTGGCTGGAGCAATAAAAACTTTACACTCAAAATTATTTTTTACTTTTTAGTTCATTTTAAAATAAAAGCGTATTTTTTAGTATTTTTAAACTATATTTTTTATTTTCTATTTTTTAGTCTATTATATGTATGTGTTCGGCCATTTTGTAGTGACCGCCATATTAGATTTAAAACTACATCACAAAGCTTACTATACTATACTCGTCATACACTTTCATTTGATACCCATACCGAGTGGGTTGTAAAGAAAAAGGTAAACCGCCATTTTGTGGTGGCTGCCATTTTGAATTTGGAAAGATGCCCCACAGCGAAAAGTATTCTATTATCACATCCTTTTATTTGATACTCATACCGAGTGGGTTGTAAAGAAAAAGATAATCCGCCATTTTGTGTTGGCCGCCATTTTGAATTTGGAATGACGCCACACAGATAATAGTATTCTAATTGTCACACCCTTTCATTTGATACCCATATCGAGTGGGTTGTAAAGAGAATGGTAGTCCGCCATTTTGTTTGCCACCATTTTGAATTTGGAATGACGCCATACAGCTAATTGTATTCTACCTGTCATGCCGTTTCATTTGATACCCATGTCGGGGGGTTGGGGAACACAATAGCAAAAATCGACCGCCATCTTGGAACCGCCATCTTGATTTTCTTACAAAATGGTCAGATTGCATTGTCACGCGAACTATGCATATGTGCAAAATTTGAAGTTGATCGGTTATATAGAAGTGGGTCAAAATCAAGTTGCAAGATTTGTTTACATAGAACATACATACAGGTGAAGCTAATATAAAGCGTATAAAAATTGCTTAAGAAAAGTGGTGTTGAAATTTTTTGTTTGACTCATTTTTGACATAGAGAATAGTAAACCCGTTGGATATTTGATTTAACAACTAATTATGTTAATTATGCTAGATGCCACAAGAGTAGCTTATATAGGTACAATTGTGCCGATCCACAAAAGAGTAAAACTGATGGAATACCAAATACACACATGCATTCGCTCGAACTTTGAACTGAAATAAAACAATACCAATGTAAAATTTAAATGAGCTTTTTATTCAATTGAAAGTATGTTTGATACCATTTAGTATGGAATATTATAACCTCATCTGACTGATGATCACCATGGCTCCGTTTCGTTGCATGGCTTCTTTGGACCGAAGCTCTCCCATAAATGATACTGTATTTCAGCGATAAAATGTTCAATATTGCCTTGTAATGCATTAACTATTTGTGGTGTGTTGACATAATATAACACATTAACTTTACATAACCCCTTTACATTACCTGTATGACATGTGGCAAGATGTTATTGACACTATATGTCGTCTGCATCGATATCATCAAATTTTGGAAACAAAAATTTATTAAGCTTTTATCTGTAACGAATTCCATTGACAGTAGCAATTGATGGGTATACTCACGTACACTTTCACTAGCAGTTAGGGTGACCAAATAGCCTGAGAGCAAATAAAGGACACCTTGAATTTCACCCCCCCTAGTATTATTGAAAAAAAAACTCAATAATTTATATATACATATATATATATTTTTTTTTTAATTTTTTTTAAATGTTTATAAATTTTTTTCACAAAATGTAATCTCAAATGGAAGTATGTAAAAATGAACGAAGTTTTGATTTTACAAAAATTCATTTATTCTTGCTGTCAACAATAACTTAGTTTTACAAGCAAATAGATTCACTTTTTCTCAGACATATTTTTCACTACTGCTTATTTTTTCAAGAATGCGTACATTATTTGGTTGCATCAGGAGTTGCTTGAATTGAATACAGTTGTATTCTGAAAAATTGAATTTGACTCTCAAAATGTGTCGCATGGTTTCAATAGAACAGCGATTTCTCTCTTTTGTCCATTGTGCGTTCATGAGAGAGAAAACTCTTTCGCAATTAGCGTTATGTGCTGGGATAGCATAAAAAAATTGAGCGATTTTGAGCAATTCAGAATAACTTTCAATGTTCTCATTAGCTGTAAAAAATTCGCAAATTCGAGAGCTCGCACATTTTTCATTGTAAAAATTGTCATCATCGCTTTTCTTCGCCAGAAAGTTTTTTAAATTGATAACTTAATCGTGCAGCTTCGCATCGTCGATGTTAATGTCTTTTTCCAGCAAGTATTTGACACATTCTTCAACATCTTTGTACTGCAAGTTTTTGCCTCGTTTCAAGTCCAACCATTTAAATACTTTGAATTCGGAGAAACTCTTCGTCCACATTTCGAAATATTCTACAGTTTCATGGTACACAATTCCGATTCTCGCTAAAAAATCATCGCACGTTTGACCTTTTCCATCATTTCTGAGTTTCGTCAAAATTGATTGGACCATTAAAGGGACGAAATTCGACTGTGGTTGAAAAAGAGACATGAGAGAATGAACAAAAAGTAAGAAAAATTCTGCAAGATCGTGCAGAAAAAAATTTTCTATCATGACTGGAGGTTTTTTCTGCGATAAGAAATATGACTTCAGTGGTTCAAACATTTTTAAAATTCGCTCAACTGCTGGAAAAAGACTTAACCACCGCGTTCGACTGTGACATAACAACTCGTGATACGTACATTCAACGAATTCACAAAATGACTTCAATTCTTCGGTTCTGACAGTATAAATTGAGAAATATTCGAATATTTTGAATACAATACAATCGATGTCAAATAAGCCAAAGCGGTCCAGTCCGTGGTGAACTGCGTTATGAACAATATGTGAAGAGCAGCCTATACCTACTAAATGGGACTTGTTTAATTTTTCTTTCAAGGTATAGAAAATGTTTTTTTTTCCTCCGCGGTTCACACCTCCAAAATTCGTGTTAGTATTATCGGCGACAAAAGCACTGAACTTCTCAGTCAACGCAGGATCATCAAGAGTTTCTTCAATGTACGACACAACTGTTTCAGCTTTTTCATTTGGAAGGTTATTAGCATGTAACAATCGGACTTTGAGTCCTTCATTTTTATCACGGTATTGAATTGTGATAGGAAAAATTTTCAAATTTTTATGATTACTTCCATCTGTACCGACTCCTATAAATGGTACATCAGTCACTTCTTGTTTTATCAATTCAATTGAATATGGAGAAAAGATACCATTTATAATGGCTTCGGTTTTTGTTCGCGAACATGATATTTTTGATGCAACTTCTGAGTCCGCAAAAAGTGTTCTGAGGAGAGGTGCCGTACAATCCATCTGCCGATAAGATATGTGATGTGTGATTGTGTGAAATGCGAGAGTCCCCTCGGCGATGGCAATTTTTGTTGCAAGCGGAGAAGTTTTCTTCACAATATGTTGGTCCATTGAATGTGAAGTAGAAGCAGCGTGGATGGCCGATTTGTGTTTGTCAGAATTCAAGTGAACGTCCAGTGCACCTTTACCTAAACAAATGAAGTTTATAAATAAATACCTTCATTTTTATCTTAACATATAAATTGTATTTTGGTATTTCTATACTTATGTTTTTATATTGTTCATAAATTTGGTATAAATATTTACACTTGAAATTTTGCATACAAACAAATTTTTCTAGTTTTACATTTGAACTCATTCTGATTCAAGTTAATTAAATATTTATATAATGCCTTCCAAATGTTTTATCGAAAACATACAAATATTTATATTTTATATTTATACTAGTTGGGACCCGGCGCGCCTATGCTGCTCCCATAAGCCAATAGTAGTAATCAGGTCATATGAATTTTAATATACAGTAGTAGAGTTTGAAAAAGGCAATTTTTTGTTATTTTTGATTCCAAATAACAAAATGTGAAACTATTAGGGATCCGACATTTTGGGCATTTTCATAAACGCAGAACTGCCGCAGTACTGCGGAATTCAGCAATTGGAAGTCTGTAGCTGAATATTGCAGAATGACCGCAGTTCTGCGTTTATGAAAATGCCCTTTTTTCATCGAGACAATAAAAACCATCCATTGACATGGCATTTTTCGAGATATGAATTTTCTGAATTTTGGATAGCTGGGACCCGGTGCGTCTCGCTGCACCCAACGTTTAAACATTTAAAATCAATCCAAACCTTCAAAATTCAACTTTCCTTAACCATTAACGAAAAACCAATTATTCTTATAAAAGTTCGAGAGTTTGGATATTGGTTTGTTTGTCTTATTCTGCAAAGTATGTCTTCAGTCATGCCGTTCTGGTATTTTTCCCACAAAACCGTTCTGTTCTGTTGGGTATCATGTCGTCAATATAATTGCGAACAGCTGACGAATGCTATTCGGCGGGGATGGAAATGCTGCATCAGTAAGTGTCAGAACCCAATGATTGTCGTCTTCCAGCAATTGCAACTCGCGAAATGCTGGAGAGCATTTTCTTCAGTGAAATATACACGTTTACCATTTTCAAGATGTACCGCAATCTGATTCATAATGCAAAAACTCGACATTTATATATTTTCTTATTAACACTTTATTTAATCGCACCAATTAAAAGCTTTTACGCATTTTTCGGTGGAAGTATATAAAGAACAAAGGATGGTAATATTTTACAGGTTTCCCAATGTTCACAAATATTTTTATTTTGTATATAAATTATATGTTTCTTAACTGGTGTGCTTTGCGGGCTCCGGTAGTTACAGTATACAGTCCGTAGTACATAGTATATAGTACACAGTACACTGTACACACTGTACATACTGTACACACTGCACATACTGTACACACTGTACACTCAGTACACTCAATACACTAATTCATACGTTGTCACTCGTAAAAATCAGAGTGCTTTTTTAAAGCTAACGGTTTTTTATATGTACATGACAATTAAAATTAAATATTTTTTCGCTCCGCCAACTTAAATATAATCAGTGAAACATTGGAATTCTCTATATTTCGACAACAGCTTCACTTATCTGGAGCAAAATTATCCTATCTTTCAATCTGGAACCAACCCTACACATTCCCAAATTTTCATTTAAATCTGTTGGGCGGTTTCGGAGATTAGCGTGTACAAAACTTGTGACACGTAGTTTTTATATATTAAGATTTAAATTTAGTATATATAATTTTATTACACAATATATTATTATACATATTTGTTTTATATTTATAATTTATATTTCATTTATGTTTTTTCCTTTTGATTAATTTTATTAGAGGAAACGTATTGTATTGATTCACTTAGAAAAGATAGGATTTTTCACACATGAAAAAATCGAGCAAAAACAGTGTTGGAAAGAGAATGAAATCAAGCAAGTACATTACATACCTATATAAGCCACCGAAACACTACATCTACATATTTCGCATTTTGCTACTGTAGGTGTCTCACCCTTGCTGAAGCATGGGTATTTTTTTTGAAGTTCATTGGTAAAATTGCATTTACGTTTCGGCATCTCGCAGTTTGAGGTTAGAATTCCAACGAAAGCAAAAGTTGTACCTGCATCCCTAGAAAAATGACATCAAATATGCAATGATTATATTATTGAGCCCTGGAATAAGAAGATTAAGAAACAACTTCTACTCACTGTTTAAACCACTGGCATATCAAAAAATACGAAAGTTTTCTCGCACAAATGTTGAATGTCAATAAGAGCTCAATACTGAGTGAACCCTATACACTGCCCTTCACGTATTGAAATATGTGTGAATTATGGTTGACCCACATGAACACACACGCGTGCCCAACACTTCTGCGCATTTACACCAGGAATCCAGTGACTTAAACTTATGAATTTAAACAATTCACACAGCACAGCGTAAACAAACAAACAAACTGAAACAACAGTGACGACACTGAAAAATGGTTATGGCGTGAAGCCACTTGAAATATATTTGAGTTTCTGAATCTGAATTTAATTAAAAAAAGGACATTTGGAGCGAGATAAAGGACGCTCCTCAAAATCGATGAAATAAAGGACATGTCCTTTAAAAAAAGGACGTCTGGTCACCCTACTAGCAGTAGCAATATTCCCTTCACTACGTGCATTTCTTCGTCTCACTGGAACTTTGGTATCAATTGCAATACCACTTCTGAAAAAGTAGAATAGGAAGGAACCCTGAGGTGCCTACTCCGCAAATACTTTTTAGTGTGAATTCTCCAGACCGCTTATTCCTTGGATTCTGGGTACAGTCATAGGACCATTCCAGACCAAAATCCCCGGAGTTTTTCGGGGAAGATCTTCTACCGGAATTAGGTTAATACTCCGGCTTCACCGGCCGAACTGCGCAAGTTCGAGGAAATTGGTAAATTGCACTTTAAAATAATCTTTAAAATACATAATTGCAGTTTCTTTTGTAAAAATGTTTTTTTCACTTTCTATATACAAGAATTCCCGCGAAAATTTTTCCTACATTCTCTATTAGTACAGGGAAATTAAACAAAAAAAAAGCGAAGTTAGGAAGTTGGATTTTTTTGTTTTTTTTCTTTACATATGTTAATAAGATAAAGTGAAAAAAAAATGTCTGCAAAATCGGTCCTGTGCTGCACGAGAAAATTGCATATAATGTCCATTTTTGATGCATTTTGAGTGCATTGCTACACAATTTTTTTAATTTCCATTTCTGTTGGTCGTAGAAAAATAAAAAAAATTGGAAAATACTCGTGAATGAATAGACTATTGAACTGATTCGGTATAAATACTTTAAAAATGATTCCTAACCTCATAAAACTAAAATGTATGAAATTTTGTTTTATTTTACTACAAATGCAATAAATAACGGGAAAAAGGTCGGATTTTGATAAAAATTAGAGAAAAGATTTATTTTGATGCTATAAATACGTGGTTGAAATTTCAAAAAAAAATTTCGATTTTTACGGCAACAATTGGCACTTTTCGAAAAATTATAAAATTGCCGCCAATTTCTGCCAAATCATCGTACGGTAAAATTGTTTTTTTAAATTGTAATTTTTTTTATGTACTTTCTTGTGAGCATACGCAATAGTTCGTTAATTTATTTAAAATGTCTATTTTAGGACTTTTAAAACACTAAAAAATTTAAATTTTTAAATTTTTTTGTCTTTTGCCAACTATGAAAAAAAGCAAAAAATTGAAAATTGAAATTTTTTAGTGTTATAAAGTCCTCAAGTTTTTAAAAAAAGCGTATACCCGTAGATGTGTGTGTGGTATACGGCGAAAAAACATTCTGATGCCCGGTACATGGCCGAGGGCTATGTTTCAATCACGGTCGGTGTTCGCCCGTTGTAAGGCCATCTTTTATTTTTACTCAGGACCGGAAGAGAACAATAGCGAGAGGCCAGGACCGGATTCCAGTTGTAGAGCCGTCAAAGTAAGTAAGAAAATAAGTTGGTCTAATATTATGAGATATCCATGATAATTGCACGCATTGTTCTGTATCTGATGAAGATGAGCTATTCTAGTACAAAATAGTGCGCGTAAATAATTCTACTGGAAAATATTCCTTCACACTTAGTTAGAAACCATCTCTTTAAAGGAGTATCAATATTGAAGTTATACCCCAGCCAAGACCTTCTAATTAATCCCAGGCTTAATCCGATAAGCCGATAAGGTTCTCGTATTTCGACTTGAAGGCTCTGGGAAAATTGTCATCTAGGTTAGTGGAAGTACTTATCTGGTGCGTCAATCATTCCCCTTCCCTTTCAGCACGCGTACCACGAAGGAGATTTCACTTCAACGGTCCTTCCTCCTGGTCCTCCTGGAAGAGCAGTTTTAAACAAAGCTATTGCACTTTCCTTGATATCGAGAGAGCCTTCGATAATGTATCCTTTAATACTATAGCAAGCGCTCTGAAAGATTAGGTTTAGGCGAAACTTTTTGTGGCTACATCGAATCTATGTTCAGAATCGGCAATCTTATGCTCCATATACTAGATTAACCCGCTTGGCTCATTCCATCAGCTCACAGCTCACCTTTTCGCGGTCTGTGGAACCATTTTCCACAGTCAGTATTACAGAACTCATACAACATCCAAAAGTTGAAGTGCAGGATCCGTCGCTATCCCGTTCAAAATTCTGCTTGATCCTTATAACCTAAAACCGATTCTAACCCCTACTTAGCTAGATTGCACCCTGATGTGACCAACGACATGACGGGCTGGTAGTATATAGGGTGATTCCTGAGCTTAGATCTGCCATGTAAAAAAAGTATTTTTGCGATGAGTCTATAAGGACCATAGAAAAGGGATGAGCTATACTGCCTTCGTATGTCGCCTTGTTTTGTTGAACTTCTGAAATTATTAAGTAGGTGAGCAAAACTTCATCAAACAGGATTATTAGCCTGGGGAAATTAACCAAAAAAAAGCACGAAAGAGACAAAATTCCAAAATGGCTGAAAATTGGTGAAAGTTATCAAAAATCACTTTTTGTCCAAAAAACAATCAAAAACTGGTTTTTTTCGATATCTATTACCTACCAGAAAGCCCTCTTGTCATTTTTTCGTAAACTTAACCCTTTCCAAGTTATTCAAGGTCAAAGTTTCCAAAAATCACCTTTCGGCCAAAAAATCACACTTTAGCCTTGAATAATTTGGATTTCGACTACGCGGATGACTTGTTCTACTACCTACAGCGCTGACAAGGATGTCGTTAATTACTATAAGAAACAGTAGTGGCGAAAGTAGACATCCTTGTCATGCTCCTAAGCTCACCTCAAAGCTGTCGGATAATTTTTCATTGTGAAGAACTCTGCGTTGTTGTATACTAGAGCTTTTATTAATTTTATTATTTTGTTCGGCAATCCACGTTGCCGTAGTGCCTACGATATAAACTCCTATTAACTGAGTCGAACGCTTTCTCATAGTCTACGAGGGGGCATCGTAATTCAGTAGACTGCTCCACTATGATTTGTATTAACTGTAAAATTCGAACCCCATATGAGCGGCTAAGCTTACTTATTACATACATGGAAATTCTCCTATAACCAATCAAATCTCATTTTCCTCTACTTGGGTTTTTTTTACAAACTTTCCTTTTTTCAGAAAAATTCAATTTCCTTATTTAATTCATATTTTACATCGTGTCACATCTGTATTCTAATTTCTTGACCTAGTTTTGTGGCACTTTTTTCATACCCATGTTACTTCAGAGGTCTTATCAATTTTGTGTCAATTCATAAATCACTGCAGAACTCTGTGCTGACTCGGTTATTCCATGTGCGCTGGTGGCGTTAGTTGATCATCACTCTAAGTGCTTATGTTGCGTCACTGTGACGTTCCCTGCATCATAAATATGTGTCTTTCTTGTTTAGCTTAAATGAACAACCCTGGGTTATCCTATCCTAGGGTGGACTCGCATTGCACCCGGTTGGTTATAGCGTCCAACTACCATCCTAGAGGTCCTTGGTTTTAAAACACCATGTCGCATGGTCATACGTCTTTCTATTTTTCCGACCAAGATAATTGTTTTGCTAGGAAGCCATCTCCGAATCTATCATCAAAGTCAGCGTTCTGTCGCGGTAGTACTGGATAGGAGCAGGTGGGAAAAAATTTCATGCTGGTGTTCGCTATTCTTTCACTATTATCTCTACTAACTTTCTCGATTGAGGTTTTTGTCCGACATTGCGCTCAATGTAAGAATCGTCGACAGTACAAACTGGCATTGCCTCTGTATTTTACGAATGCATGCTTTAACATACAAGTCTTTACCAGTCTCTGTGGAGAGCATAACAATTTCATGGTATCTTTCGTATTACATAAGTATCTACACAAAATCTGCATTCATGCAAATCACTTACATTTCTATCATCTCCAAAGGCAATTCCATTACGATCTGCTCCGGAAGGAACTCTGCTGCACTTATAACATAAGTTGCAACCTCTTGAGACTTAAGATTTCTAAATTGAACTAAATTGAAAATTTTGATAGGTTTCTTATATGAACAATCAATACCAAACTCTGAATTATTTAGCAACAATGATTCCCAAAAAGCCAAGGACACCAGCTCCCAAACTCCCAGAGAAGTTATTTGCTTGTATTTATTTGCTAAGTAACTCATGAATTTTAGTATAAGAAAGCGAAAAAACAACATACAAAACCTCTGACAGGGTTGGTCTAGTGCATTGTCTGTTGGGTGAACGTGAATTTAATACACCATTAGGCACCATTTCGATTGTGTTACGTGGACTTGTCAATCCACATAAAAATCCAACTCAGTTAGACAATACGTGCCCAAAACATGTCGGACACAAAAGGTGTAGTAACCATAGAAGAACACAAAACACTAGAACAGGTAGAAATATATATTATATAGGCAAGACACCTGTGGCCAAAAAGTAAGATTCTGTTTTTTGGGTAAAACCAGAGTACGTGACGACGCCAGCAAACATATCTAGATAAGAGCTGCTGTACACGCATTGTCTTATCTTGTAGTTGTACAAATTTAGAATGAAGCTATACAAAAGGCCGGCAGCGAAGCCAGATACTGGGTTCACTAATTCCCCCAAAATCGACGGAAACGTGTGCCAAACGACTGCTTAAATCTTAACATCTAAAGATATCAACGTTCTTGAAATACAAATTAAAGAGCCTCGAACCGCCCCTAAACTTTGGAAAAAATTGAAAAGTCTTAAAGTATCGCGCTCACATAGCAACCATTAAGGAAAAGCAGGAGAGGGGCGAGAGTGGATTTCGGCGCTTTAAACAAAATCCTTAAAGAGGCTATTGATTTTCTAACCTGGATTTAATGGTTATGTTTGCTAAGCATCACCCATTAAAGGGGTACCCGTGCTCTGGGGTAGGGTACACCGACCGGCAGCTACCCTAAAACACCGATATTTACCTAAAATTTTCCAGAGACCGATGAAAATTCCATAAAAATCCAATCACCTTGATGTGTTATCTTAGGGTATCTTAGGCATTAGGAGATCATTTGCTATCCTGAAATGACGAGACCACCTGTGCTAGCTTTTAAGATAATTACTTAGGGTTATAAAAATATTCCAAGGCACTTATAAGCCCTTTTTAGAAAAGTTCGGTGCTCCTTCCATATCAAAGGAAATTTCATGCTGAAATATTTCGATATAAACAGGAGGTCGGCGCCGATGGTGTCTTATATCTTATCCTTAAAGCAGAAGCTCCACGAGATGCTGGCCAATGTTTTCGTTTAGCCTGACTACGCCCTTATTTCGTTTTTTCTTCCCTTCTTTCGGCTTTACTTATTTATTTTCTTCCATTCTTTCTTCGTTTTTTTTTGAGCTATTCAAGGTAAAGCCGCAACAGCTTTCCCTTCATGAAACTGAGACCTTGATAAATTTGACCTTCGATAGGATAAAAATTTATCACGCTTCAATGAATTTAGATATGGGTTCGATATGGGCTCTGCTTGAGATGGCAGGTAATAGGGAAAATTTTTTTATCTTTCGATGCTCAGTATTTGTTGTAATATTTTTTTTTGCTATATTTTTTTTTAGTCGGGGCTAGTTGTGTAGTTCCTTTTCTTTATATGTCGCATGTGGATTTAATATCTGTCACTGAAATGTCATCAAATAAATATGAAGGAACAAATTGTTATTTTAATATGATATTTTCGGAATGCTTATTGTAGGCGGTGAATGGAAAAATGTAATTATTACCTTCAAACGTGTCAAGACTTATCTCGACATATCGATGAGGATGCCTCGTATCGTGTAGGTTTTCAGTTGTTAGGAAAATTTCTTAATCATTTTATTATAGACAAAATATACCTTTTAGAGTATTGATGGTGTCAACTGAATTAGAACGTTACATGGCGCTTGGATTGTTTAGATACTTTGAGTAAGCTTGGCCAGATTGAATTCATTTACAAATCTCTTTCGTAGATTTTTCCATAACAATTGGAAATTAAATGTTTCTGGAATATTCGGTGAACGCATCAAAACTTCCCAACCAAACACTCCCAATTTTTGACGGGTCACTCAAAAACAAAAGTGGGTGGGGGTTGTGGTGATGGAAAAAAACTGAAGTGGAAATACGCACTTAATACACGAATAGCGACAAAAACAAAAAAAAAGTAAATATGACCCAAAATAACACTTCGAGTGAAGATCGACTAACGCCACCAGGCACATGAATTAACCAAGTCAGCACAGAGCTCTGCATTGATTTATGAATTGACCGAAAATTTACAAGACTTGTGGAAGTAATATAAGTCTGAATAAAGGGACATGGAACCTGGTCAAGAAGTTAGAGCAAAAATGTGACATAGTGTAAAATCTGAAGTAAAGAAGAAAATTGAATTTTGCAGAAAAAGAGCAAAATTGTAAGAGAGACCAAGTAAGGAAAATGAGATTTGATTGCTGATGGGAATATTTCGATGTATACAAGGTGTATACCTCTAAGTTTACAAAGTGGCCGGCTGTGGATAGGTTTTGGATAGACGAACAAAAAATCATATGGAAGGGGGGCGGTAAATTGCAACGGTTTAGCAGCTAGGGCGTTTTGAAGTTTTTTTGCTAGAGGTATACATATCACCCTGTATTTTTGTAACCCTATGAGCTATTTTTATGAATAAGGTATCAGTCTACGCAGAATACTCCCACCTATCTAAAACTGTAAAAGTCAAGTCCCTACCCTATCAACTTCCAAAGCAATGGGTCATCAAAATCAAAATTTCAGCTATAATGGCGGCAATTTGTAAAATTTTTCTTAAACTGCCAATTGTTGCCGTAAATATCGAAATTTGTTTTTGAAATTTCAACCACGTATTTATAGCATCATAATACATATTTTCTCCAATTTTTATCAAAATCCGACTATTTTCCCGTTATTTATTGCATTTTTAGTAAAATAAAACAAAATTTCATACATTTTGGTTTTTTTGAGGTTAGGATTCATTTTTAAAGTATTTACACCGTTCGATAGTCTATTCATTCACGAGTATTTTACAATTTTTTTTTATTTTTCTACGACCAAGAGAACTGGAGAAATTAAGAAAATAGTGTAGCAATGCACTCAAAATGGACATTTATGCAATTTTCTCGTGCAGCACAGGACCGATTTTGCAGACATTTTTTTTTCGATTTATATTAACATATGTAAAGAAAAAAAACCAAAAAAATCCAACTTTCCAACTACATCACTATCATATGACAATTTCCTTCTACTAATTGGACACTCGTAGTTGGAGCATCGGCCACACTATGTGTCCTACCATCAAGCGTCCAACGTTGGAGGGTGTTCATAGCATCGTGTAGAGCCGGCTTAACCAACAGTAAGTATCTTATAGTGGCCTATTCGCTTGCAAACCTGCCACACACATTATCACCCATTTCAACGGCCTCGTGAAAATTTGTGGCAGCTCACCACCACTTCTTCACGATCTTTGACACCTTTGGTTGCCATATGGACCCATTTTTCATCACCGGTCTCTTAGGCCGGGCGCCCACTGAAGTGACGTGGCAGTGGCGTGGTTTTGGCCTGTCATGTGGAAACAAAGTGGTGCGGCAGTTGAATGGCGGCGGAGTGGTATTAAAATTATTAAGCGCGCATAGAAATGGCAAGCAGCGTATCACATAGGTAAGTGATTTAACATCATCTTAGTACTTACGAGAAGTGGCATGCCACTGCCTCTTACCACTTAAAAATTAAACTTGTCGGAGACTAGTGGCAATCAAGTGATGCCACGCCACTTGCCAGATGCCACACCATCGCCGCTCCACTTCAATGTGCGCTACTTTATTTGATTATACGGGAATAAATTTTTCCACTTGCCATTTGGGCGCCCCGCCTTAGACGTCTTTAGATCCATTTCATTTTGTTTCAGCAGCGAATCGTAGATGGTACTTTGGTCCATGGCTGGTTTTTCGCGTTAAAATCTACAAATCCGATTTTTATAGGATTAAAATATCCTTATCCCAAAGAAAGGTTTGTGTTATTATAACAATTCAAAAATCCACCCCAGCCACGCCCCATAAGGAAAAGGAAACATACAATCATGAATGCGGGAAACATTCCGAAGAAGTTTAGAAGCATTCGCCTCCGTGCTCTAGTTCATATTCTTTTTATACATCCATGTCATTGGATGGAAGACTTCCTTTTATCTTCTGTGGAAGTTTTTACGAAGTCTTCTGTTTTTATCCTGCAGAAGTGATATGAAAACATTCTTTGTAAATTATTTCGAATTTTATAAGAAAATTTCATTTGACTTTTCTTGGAAGCTATTTTGAAGCCTGAACTTTGCATTCCGGAAGAGTAATATATAGCAAACATGATTTTTAATTTCAAATGTTAGTTTATATATCAGTGGATTTGTTCAATAGCCGCAAAAATGTTCTTTACTCGAATGTAACATATAAAAGTGCCCGTCTCTAACAAAAACAGAACTCTTTAAAACAGAAAACTAAACAAGTTCAAAAAAGGAATATTTATTTCACCCGAATTCTAAGAATGAAGCTTTTGTGGAAATAAAATTCAAAAAATTCTCTATACCTTCTCTTGGCAACGGACAGGAAGGCTTACTTATTCCTACCAAGAGAAAACTTTGTCAATTTTCCTTGTGGGGCGCTTAACATGCCTTCATGCGTACACACTTATTTAATTCCATCGCCAAATTTCAACAACGAAGCTCGTCGCTCGTTCATTTTCAAGATCATTACAAAATTATGGGCTGTAAATATCAGGATTTTTACTTATGTGATACACTAAGGTAAGGAAACACCCTATGCACTATTTGCCGTCATGCCTTTCAGGTTATCCCGCAATGTCTAGTAGAGTAAAAACCATAAAAGAAGATAACGAGTGTCCCATTCGCTCTGTTTGTTTGAAAGCGTTTGTTTCACTCAAACAACCAGAGCAAATGGAAAGCTCGTTGTCTTCTTTTATAGGTTTTCCTTTAGTAAGCTAACAGGATGTGGGATGGAAAAAACACACACTGCAAATCGCCAAACAAGCACCCCAGTGCCTGGAATTTTTCAAGAGCTGCAAATTCAGCCTGGAGCCAGCGGTATAATCTAGTCCTAGACCTACATTTGGCTCCGCCATACGTGCAACTCGTTTATAACCCAGCGGGAAATAGAAGCATTCACTTATGCACGAAGAAGCTATCTTTGTGCATCTTAGAAGTGCTTCCCTTCCGTATCCATATCCATATCTTTTTTTTACCATTGAATGTCATTAGCAAGAAGCAGTTTGTTCGATTTTCTTCTAATTAGCTTCCTGGGAAGCTATTTTGAAGTTTTAAGTTTTGCAAGCAGCAAAGCTTTCATTTTTGCTTCTTTGAAAGCAGGCAAGAAGGTTTCGTTCTTCGTTTTTGAGTAAGAAGAAGGATAAACAAAAAGATTTCAAAAATATATATTTTTATTTCAATAAATTGTTTTAAAGGTAAACTAAAGGCTGGACAAGATGTAAAATCAAACCATACGCGCTTGCGCTCTTTGCACGGAAATTTTCCCGCACTATACGCAGCGCGCTCGATTCACTTCCCCATGCAAACTTAATTAAAGAATTATGAAAGTAAGTATCTAAGTGACTAAGAGGAAAGAATAAAATCACGATTGTATCCATTTTAACTCTTATTCGAAAACAAATGTGCAGCAGTAAATTACTGCCAAAATGGCTTATGAAAACAGAGGAAAGTAACCTAATAACAACATATACAGATGATACTGTCGCTTGATATCTCATATGAACTTCTTCTCCTTCCATTATTGCAATAAAATTTCTTCTGATAACTTCAAATCTGTTCAAATTTATTCCTTTGATTTCAAATCTGATCAATCCTCCATTCTAGATCCAATTTCACAACTGAGAATTTCCTGGTTTATTCTGTATATGCTCAAGTTCCTTTTCGATAAAGTAGACTTTTTCTACCAATTTGCACGCTTCTGTAACTAGCATCCTGATAAAAAATGGTGAGCAGGTTGATCTGGTTTCCGTATTGATAAATCCATTTGTTGTCTGTTCTATAGATAGTTCCAATGTGGTACTTTCACTTTAGAGAAGAAAAAAATATTGTAATTTAATGGTAGATATTTTTTGAAGGTTTTATATGACGAAATTACCTGTTAAATTGATATTACGTTTTCAATAAAGCTGAAATTGTTGACAGGTGTTAAGAATCGGTGTTCCAACTTAACAATAAAATTTTTTTTAATGAGGTCTTCAAAACTGATTCTTTTTTCTAGATACATTCTAATTTTCCATTCCATTCTATTTCATTCTTTTTTGTGCGTCACATTGGTTTTTTCTGAAGTCAGTCTTTAAAAATTTATTTCCTTTGGTTAAAGTCCTGGAAATTTTAAACCTAAGTCCTTCCGTTAATGTATGATATTATCCATTCCAAGGCAGCCGTTGATATTTCAAATTTTATAATGGTGTTTCGTTCGTTGGTTCTCTAAACCTCCTTTTTATTTAAGGGATGGTTGCCGGGAGCTCTTGAATTGTCTAGGGTTTTGTAAGAACAAATACCTTCTTACAAAAATAATATCTCTTTAATCATTCAAAATTCTTGTTTACTATCAATTTTAATCTCTTAAATCTAAGTAACTACTTGTTATCTCTGGATACATATTTCTTACGGGTATCGCTAAGCCTAAAGCCTAGTACGGTGACCAGCCAAAATTTTGCCTCGTATTTTTATCATTTGAGGAGCTGGGGAACAAAACCGGACTTGTCCCAAAAATTGATTTTTACACTAGAGCAAAAATACTGAATTCGATAGTTGCACATTAGTTAAAATTTTTGCGTTTGAATATAATTATAGCTTATTGTATAAATAATCAATAGCCTAATTTTTGGGCAAAAAAATTCATGTTTTCTATTTTTTTTTAATTTTTTTTGAATGGACAAGTCCGGTTTTGTTTCGCAACGATGGATATGTATGGGACATCTCCGGTTTTGATTCAAAACCGTCATGGGCAAGTCTAGTTATGAAACAAATTCCTTTGAATTTTTTCATTTTTTAACAGGACAAGTCCACTTATGAACCAAATCAGTATTTTTAAAAATTTTTTTTTGTGGGTTTGCAACACTTTTTGATGGAAATATTTCAGGGGTCTATAGAGGTGGGCTTAGAGAGTACAAAAAAAATTTAAAAAAAAAAACCGTTATCGTGGACAAGTCCGGTTTTGTTCCCCAGCTCCTCATTTTTCAGGCAAAACTTTGCCCAAGTGTAGAGTGGTGAAGAATAGTGGAAAGTTTTTTCTTTACTTGACTTGTTTTTTCATTATAAATCAAATAAATATTCCTCTTCCATTTTAAGCAAATTTTAACTGCTGCATTCGACTTTTTTTAAAACAACTGTCCAACTGCTTTTGTCAACAAAAAATGTCCAGATAATTATTTCTGGAGGCAAAAATTTCACAAATAAAAGTCTCCACAATTAGAAAATCTACCTACTAGAAAATCTTGAAAGTATTTTTGCTCGAACAACGTACAAGGCTTAAGACTGTTATGCACAATGGCGCAAATGCTTTAGTAGTAAGTTTGTGCGCCATTATGCTAGTTCATGCTCCCATATCGGTCAGAAGCCCTGAAAAAACTGACTCAGGAAGCAATCACCAAACATAAAAATTCAGAGAAAATACCCACTCCCTAATCCATCTAAATACCTGTTAGGGGGGTTTTTGCCGGTCACACGGTAAACGCTAGCTCGCCGGAAGGGGTCGTGGGGTGTGTGACCGGACCGAAGCAGGGTGGTTCACCACTTACCTTTATGAGAGATGAGAGATTCTTTTCATGTCCTTCCAGGTCTATCGCTCAGTATCGAGCGCCATCGTTGCTCCCTAAAGAACAGGTGGACCTGCCATCGAAAACAAACGACAAGAGAACCCCGGAGAGAAAAACCGCCCAACCATCCTGAAAAACAATTAAAAAATTTAGGGCAACATGCTTAGTAATAAATTAGACCCAAATAACATGACAAATCCAATATATTAATTAAAATCCTCTTTAACAAGTTGTACAAAAACCAACAGTATTACATGAAATGGTCAGACTATCTGTCGTACTAACGTGTTAAGTGTATGACAAATCACTCCGCCGAGCAAAACAAAGTCAAAAACTCAAACTTTCCAAACAAATCGTTGAGGAGAAACTACCCTGCAAACATTTAGATTCGGAAACGATTCGAGAACGATTTGCCAAAAGCGAAAGCTTGCTTCGATCTCGGACTCGTAAACGAATCGTAAATGAATTAAAAGCGGAGCAAGATATCGAATCGCTTTCTCGTGCCGATAACGAATCGCATGCTCGTATCGATGGCAAATCGCTTCTGCGCCCTGCATATTCATGTGCACGCACACATTGACCGAAAATCACTCCGCCGAGCAAAACAAGTCAAAAACTCAAACTTTCCAAACAAATCGTTGAGGAGAAACCAAAGGCTCTCAAAATTTCCTCTCAATGAGTGAAATTACACGGTCATTCACTTGGGACTCACGTCAAACCTGTCTGTGTATGATTTGAGTATTACACGATGTACTTAATTTTCAGCCTCTTTTCCGTGTAACGATTCTATTGTCTATGTACAAAGCAACAAAAATTCTCATAATTTTCGCAGCCCCAGAGAACAAAATTATGCTTGTGTTAGTGTGATTTGCTGTGAGTCTGAAACAATTTTTGGATTTACAAGTGAGGCTCAACACATACCCTTCCCTGCGCCCCTTGTCTAAAAACCGGTTTATTGGAAATATTGGAAAGTGAGTTTGGGAAAGCGATAGGCCGTGTAATTTGGCTCAATAGGACTTCAAATCGGTGAAATGACGTTATGTTGTTACTGTTAGTGTAATTTGGAGATTTGAAGTCCTATTCAGGGGAAATTGGCTCTCAATATTTTTCTACAGCATGGCTTGTAATATAGAAGGCTTTGGGGGAAACAAATCAACCAGGAAAGCTTTCATGTTTGCTTTTGAATCTATTTCTCGTTCCCTTCGCAAGCATTTTTCGAATCGAGATTGGTCCGAGAAAGCGAGCCTCCGAGAAATTGTTTCCAGGGTTGTTTTCTATACCACATAGCAGTTTAGAAATTTAGATTATAAGATTTAAAGTGGTCCAAAATCCTATTCGGAATCGTTAATTTCGTTAAGAATTGGGTCTATTAGAAAGGTATTCTTGTCGGAAGCAAGTTCTTCACTTCACGGAAAGTCATAAATATAATGTATTTACGTTTTAAGGATACCGCAAAACTGCCATATTGCTACCAGAACCTTCCCTAGATCAGAATTACCAAATCGATGCATACATTGGCTGATGTATTCTGAAAAGGTACATTAAATGGTCATTAGATCTTTTCGACAATATTTTGTTGTAGACTATTAATTCTATATCCATTATTAATATGATGTCATTCTTGTGGTAGGGCAACAGCAGAAGTAGCAGCACAAAAAAACAACCCCTAAAAGTTTGACATAGCCCGTCGTCTTTTTACATCCACTCCTATCGGGCAACTGTATTTTTTTTTAATTTATTTGCCCACCCGCTATAGAATTATATTCTATGCTGGAAAATACATTAAAAAGGTCTGATTTAATGTTGGAATTTTCATCAATACCAAAAAAAAGAATAAGTGAAATACACGGAAACCAACACTAATAAATTTTCTTTATTGTTGACAATATTTGCCGCCACCATGCTCCACATGCACATATAAGATGGAAAAATCCCTTTCAATGAGAAGAAAAACAGCTTAAGGACTAGCTACCAGCATTCAAAATCACCGGTTGCTTTGAAATGGCCAGGACTTTGGGATTTTCGTCTCTCAAGTAAATATATATTTGCACACAAAAAAAAATAAAAAAAAATAAAAAAAAATACATGTATACATCTTCGTGGACGTAGAATTGTGGCATTTAGGAAAACATATATTTGTATATGCCTCAAGAGTTCATGTGGCGAACTGGACTAAACTATAGTACATATAATAAACACCGAAATAATGTAAAGAGAAGGGAAATCCATTTTCACTGATTCTGTTTAAGGGAAGAAAATTATTTTGTGCCTCTTGTGCAAGTGACTTGCCATCAAGTTTCTATGAGATATTGGCAATGAACCTTTATTGAGATTGGGGTCAGTCCGATGTGTCCCTGCGAAAGGATAATAAAAGAAAACTATCGAGACAGGATAAAATAAGGGTGCCGAGTTCCAAAATAATCCAAACTTTATAGAATTAGATGTAGAGTGAAAGAAGGTCCTTTTTCTCAGGACATTACTGAAGAGGAGGAAAAAATTGCCAAGGCACTTTTACCCTTTAATTTTACATCTCTGCCCCGTGTCGTCCTCCAGCATTCCCCCGCCCCACCCCCCACAATCTCTACTATCGGCCTTATCGTCCTTGTGAGCCTTATGCCTTGGGATTGTATGGAAAAAGGACACTGGCAATAGCTATAGTAAAGGGCGTCCGTGCATTTTACATTTAAATCGTGTGAAAGTCGCCGAGAGGGGCTCTGATGGCCATGGGGTAGATAAAATTTGATTACCTAAGTGCTTTGCGTTTCGAGTGGGGGAGGTGAGACTACTATAACGGTGCAGAGGACAGGGTATGCGGCCCTGCCCCTGTGCCCTTGGTGCAAATGTTGATTTCCATTCATAAAATTTGGATTAAACTCGGCAAATAAATAGCTCGTCCTATGCTATTAGCATTTATTTGCATATTTCTCGGTAGTCCCTGATTTAGGGAGTTTAGCATGCCAGCAGCAATTTAAATACGCACCAAATTTGATTTGATGCAGGGTAAGGAATGAACTCTCTTGGAGTCAATTAATTCCAGCAATTTTGCGGTTAATGAGACATCAGATGGTAATTTAAGGAACCTATTTTTATTGCCTTGATTTCACGCATTAAATATACTGAAGGAGATTTGCTACTGGTATTCGTTTGCCTGAATGTACACGCTATTATCGGAAGACATTATGGAAATAATCTTGGCTTCTATATTTTTTTTTCTCTCTATTCAAAAAAAAAAAATAAAAAACGAAAACACAATTTTTTTCTTCTTTAGAATTTTAAAATAAACGCAAAAATTCCGAGGGTGGATTATTGAGTTTGTGTTGAGTTTTTAATATTCTGTGAGGGTTTTGTAAGTTTTGTTTAACGAAAAGTGACAGGTTTGGCTAATTAAGTAAAACCAACTTTTTGTGTTAGGGTACTTTTAAATGTAATTGAAATTCAGAAATTCAAACAAAGAAAAAAGTTTGAACTTTTAGAGTCAAATAAACAATAAATTTAATGAGTACAATGCCTTTACATTTTGGTTAGTTTAAAAGTCAACTTAAAACATAAAAATCAACTCTCAAAAATTTTATATTTTCAGAGTTTTGTTGCTTTTGTGAAATTTGTGTTTTTTCGTGATTTTGGGTTGATCTGTTCTACCAAAATATGCTGTTTAAATTGAAGCAATTTTTAATGCATAGTTTGATTTTTACAGGTTTTTACAGATTTTACAGATTCAGGTAATTAACATCGGGACACAAAGGGATGAGAGATGAGGAGTTGATGAATTTAAATTATAATAATCTTTTAGAAAATTTACATTTATACAGAAAATTCTAAACTCCATTAATGAGTAGTATGAGGGTAAACGATAAGAGATTTTAATGTTTTTTTAAGTTTGAAAGAATATAGAGTAGGTTGCCATCGAATGGCCCTAAGTACATGGGAAGCAAGCTTCTGAAGGAAAAGCCGTTTTTGGCAAGCGAAGCGTCGAAAGGTGAAACAAGTGGAGAGTTTCGACTTGCACTAGAGATTTTTTTGCTTCAACTTTTGACTTTTACAAATTATAAATTCATAGTTTAAAATTTGTTAAAATAAGGAAAAAATTTATTTGAGAAAAACTTCAGAAATCACAACAAACACAAACATATCATCACACTTTAGAAGTAGAAAAACTGCTTCCCAATATACTTTCAGCAAACAAGGAGCAGAGCTTATTTTATTCAGACGCCTGCTTCCCGTGTAGGTACTTAGGGTCTGTGCGAATAGTGACTAAGGGCCTGTGCGAATACTTATTGGAAAGATCGGTAAAGCAGTGCGATTTAGTCTTTTTACGAGGTAGCTAAAGTTTGACAGCTACCCGAGTAAAAATAAAAAACGGTCTTACTAAGGGCGAACACCGGCCGCTTAGCTTTTTAAGTTTTTAACCATTTTTAATGGGAGCACATACGGCCTTACGACGGCCAAATTTGACCAAAAGATTTAAAAGGCCAAGTACTGAGCTGTAGAAACGGGCATTCGACGGGAAATTTGAGCCAAAAAATGAATCTGCACCAAATGTATTGTTGAATGTGTTTTATGGGAACTTCATCATTTTCGTTATGTACAATGGTTCTTTCGATTTATCCTACTTAAAGATATCGATGCACAAGAGAAACGAGCCCGCCAGTCGTCGGTTTGTTGTACGTGAAGTGTGTGGTGCGCGTTGATTTATATTTTAGTGGGAAATTTAGTTATTTAACGGCTTGAAAAAAAAACACAACAGAAAAAAAATCAAACATTTAATTGCAGTTAAATATATTTTCTTATAGGAGGGCGAATATCCACGTTGCTGCCACTGTACCACCGTCGTATATCCGTAATAGCAACCATACGGCCGCCGTACCACCGTCGTATGGCCGTTATTGGAACTGTAAGGCCGTTGTTTCACCGTCAATCGCCCCCTGTACGGCCGTACGTTCCTGCAACGAGCCTTCTGTTAACCGCCAGATGGCCGAGGACTATGTTTCAATCACAGTCGGCATTTGCCCGTTCTAAGGCCATCATTTATTTTTACTCGGGACTTACTAAATGTTGTTTTGCTGTTATTTTATGTTTTTTTTAGAATTTATGCCCTTAATTTATATGTAAATAAAAAATATAAGCTTCGAATGTTTATACTTTTTTTATTTTGAGATTTAGACTTTAGGTGTTCGACGGGGAGATAACATAAATATCAAATTTAGGCAACTGAGTAAAGCTACTACCTTTGAATTTTTAAATTCAAGTTTGTAAAGGTAGATATGTTCGTAATTGCGATGGATTTAAGTTTATTTTCTTATAATAATCTTTTATGATGTCGGGAGCATCTAGAGTTTCTCAAAACCCGGTCTTTTTTGGATTCGCCGAATCCGAATCCTTAAAACTGAAAACGCCGATTTCAATTCCAAGTGAAAACTCACAATTTTAATTTACAAAAAAATATTATTGTATTAAAGAGAATTCAGCAATAACATTAGCAATATATGGGTGATTGTCACGAAATGGTAGTTTTTCGAATGTATTGAGGAATGGATAAAAAACTATTTAAAGAGCAATGTTTCTCAGGTTTTAAATATCATTCAAGCATCTATATAATATATGATTACCACAATCTACACCAGGAGTCGCCTGTAATATGTTTATTTGAAAATTTCAAAATTCCAGAGCTTCGGAGGCGACAGGAAAATCCGGATTTTTTTCATTTTATAGCCGGTTTCACTCTTGAAATCAAATTGAATAGAGATCATTATACGATCTGAAAGTCGAACAAATGAAAACCGACGTACGTGATTTTTGTACCAGCACGGTATCGCGCAAACCAAAAATGATATCGGCTTCGCTGGGATGCCGATCGAAGCACATTAACGAAAACGTGCTTTGGAATAAAATTTCATAACATTCGGTCAAGCGCTTTTTTGAAAACACTTCGGCCAAGATCCACAAGCACCATCTAATAAACTCGATGGAATGAAACTGGTTCTAAATGAAATTAACTTTTCTGGATTCAGCTTCCGATAGCTTCCCCATAAAACATCACTTGTCAACAAAATCCGAGCATTCTTTAAAACCCGTGCAAAAATTACGTTACCCTTTTCCAATATCACTATTTTTTTCAAACCTTAGATCACCACTTTTTGGACGGGGAATTGTTTTCAACGTCCTACATTTACTGAAAAATAAATTGGCCTTTTCCGTCAAGTTTGACGAGTCCTTTATCGTTACTTGAACCTATTATCGTTATTTGAACTAGCTTCTCTCAGGATTACTTAAGGACGAGTTTTGGTACTATAGGCTAGTCGATGAGGCATTTTCATTGCAATTTTGGCCCATAGGCGAGATTATTTTTGGATTCGATTTTATTATTCGTTTTAGGGTGTAGTTAAACATCCTAAGTTTGCCCACAAATTGGTTGACCGCATAACTTTTTAATTAATTTATTGTGAATAAAATTGGCACTTTTTTTATATTTCTTTCAATAGCTCCGTTTATGCTAACTTTTAGTATAACATATGCCATGGGAAAGCTCTTCGTTATGAAATTCCCTAAAAAATAAGCCCTGTTAGAGGTCGCTAGGTGCAAGGGTGATCTTGTAAATAGCTTCCAAAGTTTTCAAAACACTTTATTTTCACTATTTGTTTACAGGAAAACAAATGCACATAGAAGGCTGAAAATTCTTGAAGATGGTATTTACATATGTAGTCCCGGCATTTCAACAAGATCGGTTCATTAGTTTTTGTGTAATTAACGATCTGATTTTTTTTTAAACCTTAATTAACAATGCTACCATTTTTTGTAAGATCTATATAATTTATAATTGGGAAATTCATTTAGAAAACTTAAGAAACAATTGGAAATGAAATCCCGTTGGAATTTTTGAAAAATCGCCATTTTTTTCGATTTTATGAAGTTTTTTAGGCACATACCTTTTTATATTTGTTTATTTATCGCATATAAAAAGATACGTGCCTAAAAAACCTCATAAAATCGTTCAAAATAGCGATTTTTCAAACAAACGGAAATCCCGTTCCCCAATCCTAGGGGAAAGATTCGCCGAATCCGATTCCGAGTTATTCGGTATGAGAAACCCTAGGAGAATCTAATATTTATCGGAGCTGGTCGATATATGTATATTTAAATTAAATTGAAACTGAGAAAAGAAAGTCAAATCTAATTCCTGTCAAAATCAAATTTAGCCGACTAAAAACTCGCACGCCACTAGCTTACTAAATTTAACATTGGGATTTTTGTGGAACGTTTCTTGGAAAGATTTAGCCACTATTCGCACAGGCCCTAAATTGATGATTAAACTAAATTTTGCAGTTTTTGTGGATAACGTATGGAATCGCTGTGTGAATTCTTTTGATGACTAAATTCTGTCAGTTATTCAAATATTTAAATTGTAACCATAACAACAATTTAGTCAACTGTCGAAAAATTTAGTCTACTCGCCAAAAGACTAAATACTGTATTATCGACACTAAATTTTAGTCATAGAATTCAGACAGGCCCTTAGGTAAATTCTAAAAATTTAATATTATTTGGGAGAAATTTAATTCTAATAGCACTCATTCTTAATAATATTACCCATTTTTTTTAAGTAGTACTAGTTCCATAAGCTAGAACCACTTTAGTAATATGTGTAGTCATGCTCAAAATACATACGAGGTCTGTTCAAAAAGTAAGGTGGATTTTCAAATTTCGTGGGCTACGTACATTCGATTATCGAATTTGTTTATTTTGTTATGTTGGTATACATGCCCCTGAAGTATGATAAAATATTCCGCTGTATTCATTGTTTACTTTGTCTGTGGCAGCCGCTAAGGTTAGACGTGTTTTGCGTGTTCGGCGATTTTTGCAGTCGAAAAAAATGGATCAAAGAATTTGCATCAAATTTTGTGTAAAAAATTGAATTTCGATGTTATAACCATACCCATGATTCGTCACCAGTTATTACCCTTTTAAGCAAATCTGGATCGTCGTTAATGTCATTCAACAATTCCTGAGCGATCCTCATGCGACGGGTTTTTTGGTCAAAATTCAACAATTTTGGAACGAACTTCGCTGCCACACGCTTCATGCCCAAAATTTCCGTAAAAATTGCATGGCATGAGCCAACCGATATGCCGACATACTCAGCAACTTCTCTAATAGTGATTCGACGATTCTCCATAATAATTTTCTTCACTTTCTCAACATTTTCATCAGTTGTTGATGTGCTGGGCGACCAAGGCGAGGTTCGTCATTCACATCTTCTCGGCCTTCTTGAAACAGCTTGTACCACTTATATCCATTTTTTTGACTCAGAGTACACTCACCGTATGCCGCTGTCAACATTTCAAGAGTTTTAGAGCACTTAATTCCATTTTTTACACAAAATTTGATGCAAATTCTTTGATCCTTTTTTTTCGACAGCAAAAATCGCCAAACACGCAAAAAACGTCTAACCTTACCGGCTGCCACAGACAAAGTAAACAATGAATACAGCGGAATATTTTATCATACTTCAGGGGCATGTATACCAACATAACAAAATAAACAAATTCGATAATCGAATGTACGTAGCCCGCGAAATTTGAAAATCCACCTTACTTTTTGAACAGACCTCGTACTCTTATAAATCTATCCTTAGTGCGGTTTTTGGGCTGGTGGTGTAATCTGGTCATACCTTTTTGGAAAATGCTACTGGTACGAACTTCACAGTAAATAGATTGTGTTAGCGTTACCTGTTGACTGACGTTTAGGCCTGAAATTGATTCTATTGATGTGGATAACATTTATTTTCAGCGGGGCAACGCCACCTGCGCTCAGCTCGAGAAACAATGCTCTATAGTGCGAAAAATTTAATATGACAACTTTTGTTGAAAAACCCTCTACTAACTCAAATACCTTTACTGAGTAGTAAAGGTGTTAAAAAGTCAATCAATGTCATATTTGTGTACACAATGTATAACAACCAACTTGACTTTATTTGTATTATCTTCCTCTCAACAAAGAATATTCCCTTAAATCTACAAAATAATTCCTGTTTTACCTGTTAATGTGTACCTGTTAGTGCCTTCTGCTATCACAAAAATTCTCATGGTAAGTTCCCTTCTATTCTATTCACCTTTCGCGTATTTCTTCTGTATTACGTCAGAAAGGAGGGCATGATGGGATTTTAGAAATATTCACTATCGCTAAGGATACGTTTTATCTCTTGGTGTTATGGTTTTGCATGCGCCTTTGATCCTGTCTACCTAAGAACATCTGTCTTCTATTCAGCTTCAAGTCCTGGGAAGTTTTGGATGGCACTATGTTTCTTGTGAACTGAACTGGAAGTAGGGTTTACTTAAAGACAGAGACTTAGAGAGAGATAGAGAGTGAGAAAAAGGAGAATTTTCTTCTTAGTACAATGTTTGTCATCTCGAGGGCTTTCTTGAGTTCTGAATTTTTCAGGTTTTGGGAATGTCTTTGACTACTCAGAATAACTTAGAAATGGTAAATCCCTTTTTAGAATAAAATAATACCCTTTCATTAGTTTATTTTTGATAAAAATAGGTTTTTACATACAATCTAATACTTTAGGTACAGTGGTGGCGAACCTTTTTATGAGCGCGTGACAGAAAATTACAAATATTACTTGTCGTGTTGCTGGCGTGCCGGACAGTTTTTAATTTTGGTGTTTCAGAATTTTATTTAGACAATTTCAAAAATTAATACACAAAAATAATATATTACCAGAATCAAAATTGACAGAACCTTCGCACCTATTAAATAGCAGAAAAATCAAAAATTTTTAAAATTAAAGAAAAATCTAATATATAATTCCTTCGGGGTGAAACTCGTTTGTTCGTATTGCTGTATTTTAGGTTTAGGCCCCGAAAATCACCGAAAAAGTCGGAAAATCGGAAAAAAATTTTGAATGCTCAGCCAAGCTTACATTACATTAAATTCAACTACATTTGCAAAACAAAATAAAACATAATGAATCAGTTGAAAAACAATTGAATATATTGAATAGCTTTTTTTTACCAAACAAAATTTGACCATCGTGTGAAAGGTCACAAAAACTGTAAACAAATAAACGTCAACGCGCACGACATAATAGCCGTCTGGTGGCCAACTGTTGCAGGCAAAATGGAGTTATGCCGGGTGCAGCTAATTTAATATAATAGTGGAATTTTCCATCAACCCCTATTTTCACAATCACAATACTACTACAATTAAAACAATAGATACTTGTGCTTAACGAAAAACAACTCAACAAGACTTTAAAGCAACTCAATTGAAACAATATTTTGGGAGGCCGCAGTTTTTTTTGTAAGATAATGAGTATACGTACGACATTTAGTCAGCTTAGCTATTAACGAAAAGTATAAAACATTGGCACTAGTCCAGGGGTTGCGCGCGGGTGCCTTTCTGCACAATATTGTTATAAATATGTAGGAATTTCGGTTCAAATGCGAAATATGAGCAGCTATGAAACCTTTACAGTATATAGTTTCTGGATAACTAATAATGAAAAACCATTTCTTAAACCTGGCGGGTGTGCTGATTATGTAAACTTGCCCAGAAAATCCGAAATCTGAGCACCTATAAAATCGACAAAAATAATAAGTCATGTAACAAAGGGTCTGAAGCAGCACAAAGCTGTACATAGTAACAGCCACAAAAATTTCTTGTTATCAGCATTTAAGCAGACGGTCAATCCTTTCGCGAGCGATATTTATAAAAATATGGTATTTCATATTTCAACGGGAGCGATTAATCGCAGATTTTTTGCTCAATGTTGATCAAAACGAGAAGAACTCAAGTCAGCATTTATTGATGAGTGGGCTACCAATGAAAATGGTTTCGAGCGCCCTACACGTAGATTGAAAGTACGTACATTTTCTGAAATGATCGCCAAAGAAAAGTAAGTCAGTGCACGGAAATGTCATCGAGTTGAAATTGCTACGCTCTGGAAAAATTTCATAACATTCGGTTAAGCCGTTTTTTTGTTTAAATGAAAAGACCGTCTAAGAATCACAAGCACTAGTTTAGCATTAGTTTTTCTAATATCTAATAAACTCGTTGGAATGAGACGCATTCTAAATAAAGTTATCTGCTCTGCATACCGCATAGCGATAACTTTCTAACAAGACATCACTTGTCAAAATCCGAGCACTCTCGTGCAAAAGTTACGTTACCCTTTACAAACTTCAGGAATTTTTCAAAGCTTAGATCAGTACTTTTTGGACAGGGAATTGTTTTCCACCATCGACCATTCGCTCTAGTGTCGCGAAGGAAGTACGAAGGAAATGTTCGTTTGCTAACGTTCAGCAAAAACAAATTCTCTAGAAAAATTCACTTCATAATATTAAACATTCATCATACTGGGAAGTTGATCGTGTGGACCGAAAGGGTCAAACCCACATCTTCTTCTTCTTGGATGGCGCTACAGTCCTTGCAGGACTGGCTAGCATTCTATCTTCTGAAGCTCGTACAACGTGTCCGAGCCATCGCAGTCTATTCAGTCTTATGTATGTAGCTATATTAATTTCGTCATGCATTTCTTGAAGTTCTTCGTTTGTCCTTATGCGCCATTCGTTCTGGTTGACCCTTACAGGACCAAATATCCTTCATAAGATCTTCCTTTCGAAGATTTTAAGTTGATTTTCTGTTTGTTGGGTCAATGTCCAAGCCTCAGACCCATAGCATAGGACTGGGCGGATTAATGTTTTATATAGTCTGATTTTGCATTGTCTTGAAATTTCTTTGTTTTTTAGGACCGGGACTAGTGCGAAATAGGTTTTATTTGCGGTTACGATGCGTCTATGGATGTCGTCCTTTATGTTATTTTCTGCAGTAAGCATTGTCCCTAAATAGATAAAGTTTTCTACAATTTCCACACTATGATCATCAAGGCTGATACTTCGCCCTAATCGTTGTCCTCGTTTTGATACGATCATATACTTTGTTTTTGTGTCATTTACTCGTAGATTGAACTTTGCTGAACTTTGGACAATTTTGGAAAAGGTTTCTTTTACATCTTGCGCTTTGCGTCCAATTATGACTATGAGCCGGTTTAGACGGCGCGCTCCAGCGCATGTGCCTCACGAACTTTGTGGGTAAAGGGAGAAGTGGGGTGGTACCTCTCTTCATTCCCACTCCTCCCTTCATCGCCAAACGTTCGTGAGGCACATGCGCTGGAGCGCACCGTCTAAAACAGCTCAATGTCATCTGCGAAGGCTTGTACCTGAATGTTCCTTGTGAAGATGCTATTTGCTCCATTAAGCTGTGTTTCCCTCATTATTGCTTCCAGAGCAATGTTAAAAAGTATTGGTGAGATCGCATCTCCTTGTCGCAGACCCGATTCTTGAGGGAAGTTGATCGAGTTGCATCCTCGTATTCTCACTTGTGTTTTACAATTTTTGGTCGTCATTTTGCATAGGTCTATTAATTTCTTCGGGAAACCCATTTCACTCATTTCACTCATCTTATTCCACAACACTCTTTTATTAAGCAGGTCGTAAGCATTTCTATAGTCAACAAAAAGAAGATGAATATCAATGCTTTCTTCCCAGCATTTTTCAAGTATTTGTCTCATTCGGAAACCCGGTCGGAAACCCACATCCCAACTAGTTTTTTTGTAGACTTGTTTCAAAGCAACACGAAGTGCAAAGCAAGAGAGAAAGTGAGTTAGCGATACCATGTCGATGTATTAGCCATTGAGATTAAAGTTTCACTAGCTTGGGTCGGACTCCGCAAGGAAATTGCCTTTGTTTCGTCGTGCACTCAGTCGTGTTCACGCTTGTCGAATCCGCCTCCTGGACTATATGTAAGTACATGATTGCACACTTTGCAATGACTGGACGGGTTCATTTTGAAAATGCACCCGCAACTTCATCCAAAATACGGCTTAATTTTAATATTAATCTATATTAAATCCAATTTAATATCGTTCACGTGCCAACAAAATTTTCGTACGTGCCATCTCTGGCACGCGTGCCATAGGTTCGCCACCACTGCTTTAGGACTTAATGCCCGGTTCACATTATTCCAGTCCAGTAATCCAGCGAGTCAATCCAGTCCAGTGCTGGACTGGATCATATCGTCTACATTATTCCAGTCCAGTAATCCAGCGAGTCAATCCAGTCCAGTGCTTGACTGGATTCATATCGTCTACAAGTCATTCAACATTTATTGGATAGTGAATATGATTTCAAGAATGGATCTTAACAATCACAAATTATTAATTTTATCAACTAAAATAATGCGATTATAAAAAAACAATACTTATTTACTCTTCAACATTTAATCCAGCACTGGACTGGTCGTCTACACGCTGGATTGGGCGAGCTGGAATGAAAAAGTAGACTGTCAATCCAGTCACTGGACTGGATTGTTCACTGGAATGGGTACAATCCAGTGCCGGTTCACATTATTCCAGTAGCACTCCAGCGCTGGATTCGATCACTGGACTGGATTGCTACTGGAATAATGTGAACCGGCCATAATAGGTTTTTTGTCTCAAATATATTTATAGTCACAAACAGCAAAAAGTTTGTCGTAATTACCAATTAAGTGTAAATATATTATTTAGGTTGTTACAAATGCAAATCTGTATAAAAACCTTTAAAGTCTCTTACATAATTATGTCGTTATCTCTTGCATTTATATCTTTTAAGCTCGTATACTTATTAATTACACTTATGAAGGTTCTGTTTTTTATGGTAAAATACAATGATAATGTTTTTAGTATAATTGGCAATTTAGCAATTTCATTTAATTAAATCATTTTGTTAATTGCCCAACTCTCAAAATTCACTTGGTATTTTTCATTGGATATATATAGCATAGGTATTTTGGGGTATGCTTGGAAAATTTCCGAGACCTGCGCAAAATTATCTAACAACATAAATTAAGGTAATCGAATGTAATTGCACCTTGAATGTCTGCCGCTTCAGCCATTTATCTAATTACTCAACTTACGAGTATGTACACACCAGTATCCGGGGTTATGCGCCATGGTAACCTTGAATCTGAAACCTTTTGGGATTTAGAAAGAAACCTAATAACGACCCTTTCTAGAAATGGTAAAACCCCGGGGGCGATAACCATACTAGAAGCTAACCAAAATCCTCTAATTATATCTTTGATACGTGAATGTAAATGTGGTTATATACATTCGTAATTAGGTCATTAAAGATGTATATACACAAGATGGAAAGCAGTAAAAGAAGGACCAACAGGAAAAAGGGCTTGATATTCTATACAACAACTGTGTAAGAATTCTCCTTTAAGGATACATAATGCAATGCGAGCCAGTATTCATGAAAATTTTCCCTTTTCATTTCTCCAAGAAATATGTAAATATTTCTAGTCTTGCGGTTCCCTTTTATTCAGATTCCCACCCCCCATCCATGGCCATGGATGTTCTTAAAGTTTAGGAGATATGCCAGATATAGCATCCCACAAGCCCGGTGTACACGGTAGCGCAGTTGCTGCAAAAGAAGCTTAAGAGACTTGTTAGCGTATGAATTTTTTATAAAGAAGCACTCCAGGATATTTCAAGCGTTCAAACCTCATTTTTGGCTAAGACGTGAAAGATTTTAAAATTTACCCCTAAATGGTACAATGCTGGCAACTTTTATCTCCGTCCAGAAGATCTTTTCATGTTTTCATGTTGGATGTTTCACTTTTTCGCTTTGCATAAAGTAATGCAGCCATGGGAGACGGGACCTAAGTCTTTCCGCTACCAACGAAAACTGTTCTCACCATCTTTCCATGCACGATGATAACCGCATATTCACAGTCTTGATTACGAGAATTGGGGAACATTTGCTGCCTTTCTACTTTAAAAAATTCATCGGTATATAAAAATTTTATAAATCTATTTGGCACTTGAGAAATAATCATAACGACATACGATTTGAATTGAAGGAAGGAGTTCACAAATTTCCAATTTTCAAGGATGGTGCTATGTAGAATAGCCTGAACAATGGCTTGTTGGCTTATAGCATCAGCGAATGATTTTGAAATGAGAAGAAAGAAATTTATCTGAAATATTGATTTATTTTTACCTACAATTTCGTACAGTTTTCTCAAAGATTGCCAAAGATTTTTTGATCTTCAGAGAAGGCATTTTTATGGTTGCAACACCAGTCCCACCCCCCAACCCCCCCGTTTATTTTATGAGCCAGTAAGATGAGGAAGAGACGTGGACGGAGATATATGCAGAGGCACTGCAGTTGCCGGTAAATACGTACTTCTCCGGATGCACGGAAGACACAGAAGAGGAAACCTATATAGGCGACCAGATAAGCGGGGGCGGATTTGCTCTCGGAGTGAGTCAACTATTGCTGGCAGCAGAGAGAAAATAGCCTGCGCAATCGACAACCTCCTCCTCACCATATAAATCAACCGGACCTGGAAAAAATGAAAATAGCATATATATCATCTATACCATAGGTTCTCAACCTACCGGCCACTGTGAGAATATTTTTTTTCTAGAGCCCCCCATTTTTTTTACTTACGTTCTGTTGCGAATCTGAAACAGCTATTGCCTACTGTAAACAAGATCCAAGTCCAATGTCAAACGTCCAACTTTCGTATTTGGAAACGTTCGGGCTGATGTGGGTATTGACTCTATCGTTGGAAACCCACATTCGAACGAAACGTTCACCGCATCATGTAGAGCCGGCTTTATATTAAATATAGTCGTAAAATGAAGCCGACTCTATACGATAGGGTGAACGTTTGATTCGAAAGTTGGCTTCCAACGTTGGGGTGATACCCATCACTGCTGGAACATGTCCAAGCACAAAAGTTGGACGCTTGGCCACCACACGATACGTCATACCATCAAGCGTCCAAAGTTGGAGGGTGTTCATAGCATCGTGTAGAGCCGGCTTAAGATATGACTCCTATCCTATTTCTGAGTTTAAAGAAGAATGTTTCAATGAGAACTATTAAAACGCATACTATTCAAAAATAAGGGTCACTCACTGATCTGTATTTAGTATTTTGAAACATTAAAAACAGTAGTAACAGGTCAGTGAATTATACTTATTTTTGCATGGTAAATAGCAAAAATATCAAGGCAGCTGGAGTCTTGGAGTGTTTCACGAATTTTTTAAGAAACTTTTGAAAATGTTAAAAATATTCAGAAAAAAGGAGCTTAACGATCTACTTTTTGAATTAGAGTGAAAAAAGTAGGAAAAATTGTTGAATACTAAAAAGTGATACCTATTTTTAAATGGCAAATGGCAAAAAAATGAAATTTTTAGGTAAGTTTTGGGGATGCTAAAAAAATTCAGAAAATAGGACCTTAACGATCTATCTTTTGAGTTACAGCGAAATATGTGGGTAAGAATTGTTTTTTTTTCATATTTTTTTACAAATAAACCCCCTTATTTCTGTTTTTTCCATTGTACAATATTGTTTTTATTAATGAAATAAATGTCGCATTCCTTACGATTACAAAAATACCCTATTTATGGAAATCGACCGTTGTTTCATTACATTGTCATTCGAAATAATTAAACTATATTTTTTCCCCAAAACCAAAATTCAAAACTCTTTATCTCGAAAACGGGCAGAACCCCCTTTTTGGGTTTTTTTTCGATCATTTTTTGTCTACTATGGCTGGATTTACACTACCGGACACTGAACAGTCAAAACTTAATCGTTAATTCTCTTTTGTAGTTCGATGGAGTGTCGCATGGGCTTTCACACGGGCGAACACCAACGAACGAACGAAATATTCAAAGCTTTTTAGCTCTTTTTGTTGTTACTTTTTGAAATTTCTCTTTTGCATTCTTGCCCTAAGAACAACAACAACGCAGGAACTGTCAAAATGTGCTGGGAGTCTCCAGTCCAATTGTCTGCCCTCCTAATCGTTCTCTCTCACCCTCTTCCCAATAAACCCAGCTCGTTCGTTCATTTTGTCTGTACAGTGTCCGGTCATGTAAAAAGGCATTTTACTTTATTAGTATAAGTGATTAGCGTGTTTTTTTGTCTTATTTAGACTATATTTTTTTAACCTGGCTATACCCTCACTGTGCCATCTCAGCGCCCCCTAAATCTCTCTGGGTCGTCTACTGCCCCCCAGAAAGTCTCAAACGCCCACAAGGGGGCGTTATCGCCCACGTTGAGAACCTATGATCTATACTTATGGAAAGCTTTGAAAGTTCACTCATATTCTCTCAACGTGAGTTTTTGCCCAAGGTATGCTCTTACGGAGAGCTTTTATGGTGTGACGTCACTGGTAGCCGATTTATGAAATTTTATTAGGAAATAAATTGTTTTTAAATTTTCACGTGAAAACTACAGCACCGATTTCATTGAAATTTTGGATGGTATACGATGGTACACCAGGTAAGAATATTGTTGACGTGACAAGTCCAAAGAAAATTTGACTGATGAATTAATTAAATTTGAATTGACAGTAAGACAAAGCAACCTACATATGGCAGTTCCAGTACTATAAAAATTATAATGAAAGTTTATCAAAAGCTCGCCTACTAGAACATTAGAGCGAGCTTGAGCAAAGTAAACAGAATAAAAGGCGAATTTCGGCACAGAAAAATCATTCTTTATCTAGACGTGGGACTCCCCACTGAAAGTAAGGAATCCAACAAAATAGGGTTTAGACATAGTTTGGGATCTACCACACTATATCACAGGATTAGTCAGACATTTTTTAAATACAAATATTCAAGATAACCAACAGGTTATTACAAGACTGTAAAAAGTATCAAAGGATATTACTTGTTTTGTTCATATTAATAAATTATAATATTTTCTGTTCATTATATTGTCTCATTTCTTTACAATTCAGCAACTGAAATATTATTAATATTCGTACCAATTCTACCCTATAAACACAAATAGTCATTATCTGTAAAAAGAGAAGTCACATGCAAAAACAAATATATGCTACCAATAATTTCAATTTTTCAATGCATTCAACCGATATAATGGTGTTGAATGAAATATATGGGATAACTCAAAAGTGAAGTTTCTGATATTAAGTACAATCTTCTTTAATTTGGTTTTACGTTTTGTTTATTTGCAAGAACATTTAAATATTTATTCTAATAAATAAATGCAGCCTGGAAAAAATAATTCCTTGCCTTTTACATGAAGTATTTGTACCATGATTTTTGCCTTTCGAAAAGCTTAAAAGAGTTTGTTTACTTGCTATTGAATGAAATATATGAAAATCGTCGAATCCTTTCGAAACGTCATATTCAAACAAATTCTACCGATTGTGTTCGTAGGCAATCTAAAGCATGATTCAAGGCTGCCATTCAAGATTATTGTAATAATTTTATACCAGAAAAATTCAGCTTAGATATTGTTCAGGTTTAAGTTATAGATTATGAGAGCTTTAGACCTGATCTACACGACACGTTTTTTGCTGCATGAAGCACGAGTTTTTTGGGAGGGAAGCTGAGGGACCGATAGGGACTGCCATCACGGGTAGGCCACTCACAGCAGACGTTTTCTTGATTTTCTTTTCTCCCTTTTTCGTCATACAAACACACACACAAACATCACGCTGTTAAAACACAACAATGTGTCAGTTTTGACGCACGTTAAAAACTTCATCGTATAAACCTACAGCGCTGGGCACGCACGTAACACAAAGTAACACAAGTCTTAGTTGATTAAGATTTTTCAAGTTGGGTTCTCAAAGTTGGCAATTCTACTGTTGAATGTCCAGAAGGAATTAAAAATACTCAGCATAGTATTTTAATTCCCTCTAAATTGATCCCGAAAAATATTGTTAGGTACTGGTGGGTTTGGTGAAACTTTCACAATGCAAGATGTCCTTAGTATTTCTAAAAAAGCAGTTTTATGTCCTAAAATGATCACGTTCGTGTAAAAAATGAATCTGTTCTTGCTAGAATAAACGCGGAAGAAGAGTCATACTATTCAATCGATTCCATGGCAAAGATTACGATAGTTTTTTTTACCAAGCACAAGTAAACTTTCCAGTAGAATTTCTTAATACCTTGAGCCCAGCCGGTAGGCCCCCACATTAGTTAAATTTAAAAAAAGGTTGCAGAGTTTTGTTACTACGAGACCTTTCTATTAAGAATGGTTTGTGTAATGGAACCAGATTAGCTATTCGGGACTTTCGCACGAATGTAATCCAAGCCGAGTGTCTTACATGATCTTAAAGAGGCAAGATTCACTTTATCCCACGGATACATCAAACGACCCTGCTCTTCCATTTAATTTTAAGAGCCATCAATTTCCCCTGCGCCTAGCGTATCCAATGGCAATAAATTAGTCACAAGGTCAAACATTCGAAAAAGTTGGTCTTTTTCTTGCGGAACCATGTTTTACGTACGGTCAGTTGTATACAGCGATTGTAAAATTGATGTTTCAAGTGGTCTAAAACAGGAAGTTACCCCTCAAGGAATTGTCACTGAGAACTTGGTTTATAAAGAAGTTTTAATGTAATTAAAAAAATAAACCAGGATATAACTCTTCCTTTTTGAACCGTGCTTAAGCGATTGTAAAATTCAAGTTCGAAATGATTCAAAACAGGAAGTTACGATTTGAAGAATTACCACAATTGTGCAGTGGCCCGAGTAGTATCCACTTTAATTAGAATCGGAAGACAATTGACCAAATTCGTCTGCCATATTGAATTTAAAAGTTTCCATCATAAATTCATTATTTGCTACCTTGAAAACCCACAGATACCGATTTTCATTGGAATTGGCAAACTCGTCGTCCCTGTTGGTGCGGCCATTTTGGATTTATAAGTTCTGATCATAAATTCGTTATGTGGTGCCTTAAAAAACCCCAGATACAGATTTTCATTGAAATCGGAACACAATTGGAAAATTCATATTTGGGCGGCCATTTCAAATTTCGGTCATATTTCGGCGGTCATTTTGAATTTCCTGAACCTAGAAGGCGCTTTTATCACCTTTCCTAAAATTCCTGACGGAGTTAGGGTTAGATTCAAAGTTCGGTCGATTGATAGCAAACTAGAGAGCTTCATGCGGTAAAATTGCCAGAAGGGTTAGTAGGGGCACACCACAGTGAGGGGTGCTATCCCCGCTACTATGGCTTCTGGTAAATAATGAAAGAAACTCTCAGGAAACTAAAGGAAGGAACTAAAGTGAACGCATATGCTGATGACGTAGTAATTGCAGTTTCTGGCAAAAACCTGCACGTTATGGAAAGAGCTCTAAGGCCGGGCGCCCACTAAAGTAGTGTGATGTGAAGTGGTGCGCCAGTTGAATGGTGGCGAAGTGGTATCAAAATTTTTAAGCGCCCTTCGAAATGGCAAGCAGCGTATCGCGTAAGTAATTCAACATCATCTTATTACTAACGAGAAGTGGCATCCACTGCCACTTACCAGTCAAAAATTAAACTTGTCGGAGGCTAGTGGCAATCAAGTGATGCCTTGCCACTTGCCAGATGTCACCCCATCGCCACTCCACTTCAATGTGCGCTATTTCATTTGATTTTACGGGATTAAATTTTTCCACTTGTCATTACACCGCCACGCCACTGCCACGCCACGTCCCTGCCACACTACTTTAGTGGGCGCCCGGCCTAACAGGTTTAGCAGATGGGTCAAAGGCTGTGGTCTGTGGGGGTAATCCTGCAAAGACAGAACTGATGCTGTTCACTACAAGAACAGAGAAACCAACTTCTAACTGTCCAAGATTGGATGGAATACAGTTACATCTAGCCTCGACGGTCAAGTACTTGAACCTAAATTGAACTGGAGTCACAATATTGAGGAAAGAGTCAGGAGATGGAAAGGATTCACAACATGCATCATGATCAAGAGAACATGGCCGTTCTACAACTAAAACAAAACTGATAACCTCCAAAAGCTATCCCTCAAGAACCCAGCCACAGCTACAAATGTGTATACGGGGCACTGGCTAACAGGAGAGCATGCACCAAGAACGGTCATCCCATGTAACACGTCATGCCGTAGCTGCAAGGATTCAAATGAAAAAGAAACTATTGTGCACTTCGTGTGTAAGTGTTCACAACTAGCCAAGTGTTCATAATCTACGCAGCATAAAGAAAATTCAGTTCAGAGAATGGCACCTGCAACACTATGTTGAAACACTAAAATCAGTAAAAACAGATCAGCGAGTGACACTTATTTTTGAATGGTCAAGAGCAAATTAACCAAGCCAGCTGGAGTCTTGGAGTGTTCCACGAATTCTTTAAGAAACTTTTGAAGATGTTAAAAAGTTCAGAAAAAAGTACCTTCACGGCATACTTCTTGAATTACAGTCAAATAAGTGGAAAAAATTCTTGAAATACTGAAAACAGATGAGTGAGTGATAACTATTTTTCAATGATTAATAGCAAGAAAACCAATCGTATTGGTTGTGGTAAGCTAGGAACCATCCAGGAGACTGTAGAAATCATTTCTACCTCTAAAGTAATTTTATTTCAATTTCTTTTAACAGGATTTACTAAACGCTGAATGCATTACTTAGAAAATAAATCAACTAAATGATTTTTAATTCATATTGATCAAGCGATATTTGCACTAAATCAAATTTTAAATTTCTCTTAAATAATTTTTCATCCTTCGAACAAACTTACGTTAATTTAATAGAAAAAAACTCTTTTTGATTTAAAGTTCTTGAAAAAATATTTTTTTTGCTTCCAAAAAAAAAAAAACCTGAGCATCATCGTCAATCATAAAAATTCATCAAGAAATGATAAATTTCCTGAAGCATAACGAAAGTACTTCAACTTTCGTCAGTTGGTTTGGGGTTGGAAAAAAAAATTTCCTCCTCCCTTAACGGAATAAGTTTTATTTGATGCCAGAAATTTCAAAGTCATGAAAGAAATTGTAGAACAGGAAATGCACCATCATCGATATTTTATCTTCAATACGTGGAAGTAAACACAAGTCTATAGTCATGGTTTGAAATTGTTCATTTGGAGACTTTGACAAGAGGGGGGACGAAAATCGGGACTCTTCGGCGGTTGGTAGAAGAAATCCATGCCAAGGTAAACAAAGTTCGTCCGGAAAAGTTGAAGAGATCGAAAGTTTTCGCTGTACACTTTTTGGGCAACTTTAATTATAATCCAGTGTTGAGTGTTCAATTTTATTTTGATGTCACTTAAGTGTAAATATTGATCTTATTTAAGAAATTAATTACTTTACTTTCAAAAGGCGCTGCTACTTAAAAGACTTACAGGTTAGATAGAAAACACTGAGGGTGCATTTAGAAGCGTTATGCGTTGATCTAAGGTAATTGTGACACAGTGGCGGACTAAGGGGGGGGCGGAGGGGGCGGTCCGCCCCGGGCCTCTGGTTCCTGGGGCCTCCAAATGTCTACAAGTTCCCTTGATCAAATCCTAAACAAGGCTTTTAAAATAAGGGCAGTGCCTACCTAAGTGGTACTTTGGAGTCGGAGGTCGCGTACAATGTTCCCGTAGACACAAATAAGTACAGCATGTAATTATTAAAATGGGTCTTTACTGAATCGTTACCCTCTACATCGCTTACATATACTTGAATACTTCTTGACCATTTTCATCTCGGTTGCATCATGCAAGAGGAGTTTTTGTAAACTTAAGCCTAGTGTCCACTATAGAGTTTTTTGCGTAGAGCTAGAGAAAACTCTCGCGTAGAGATGCATAGAGAAGTGTATACACCGTCTAGAGCTCTACACATGCTCTCTACACCCACTCCACGCGCTCTGCACTCTACACATAAAGTGTATACGCAATTTTTTTGTGTTTGGTAGAGCTCTACATCTGCTCTACGCTCTAACAAGCATGTTTGATAGAGTTTTTCTCTCTACAGTATTCATTCTTATTTGCGTTTCGACTGCGCTTCGAATTGTTGTACATAGGCGCAGTGCCGCGGCCAGACAATTGGGGGCCCTGTGGAAAAATTAAGCGAGGGGCCCCAGAGTCTCCAAAAAAATTTTCTGTCATAAAGACCCGTCCCCGCGACAGAATTATGGAAAATGGGCCCCATGTAATATTTAGTGTGATGCGAGTTCGTCTGATATGACCCATATGCTGATTTGTATGACCCATTCATTGAAGTAAAAATGCAAATAAAGAATTCAAATGATTTTTATTGCCAAAAAATGTTTTGCTCGCTTCGCTCGCGGTGCCCCAAACACGCGGGACCCTGTGCAGTTGCACACCCAGCACATATGCCAGCCGCGGCACTGCATCGGCGTGTTAAATAACAACGAAATTCGAATACGACATACGCAGAAAATTTTGGTATGAAGATGTATCTTCTTCCGTGAGCTCATTCCATAATTCTCGGTACATTCCAGCGTTTTGTTTTCTTTTCGCAATCCAATCTCGCTCTCAACATTTCCTTTCCTTCTTTTCCCTTCTTTTGGGGAAAACTCATTTTATTATTTTTTTGATTTCTATTAATTTCCTTTAAATTTTTTACACAATATATGTACGTACGCATCTCTGAATAACTGAGAAATGAAATGAGATGCAAAAGTTGATGGCCGCAGTTGCGCGCTCTACCATACGACTCTACAGTAGAGAAAAACGCATCTGCAGTGTACTCAGTCTGTAGAGCTCGTGGTAGATCTCTACTCAAAATTTCTCTAGATCAACTCTACGGGCGGTGGAGTGGTAGAGAAGCGCTGTAGAGTACTTACTACAGGTAGAGCTCTACACTCTACGCTCTACATTCTACCGAAAAAAACTCTATAGTGCACACTTGCCTTTAGTACCTACGACTTTCGGAATCGATGGGTAATTAAATGCTTTTCCTACTGGGAAATAAACATATACACACACTTGTCCATACAAATGGCAACTGAATAAAAGGCTTCTAAAATTACATCGACTTCTTAGACTGAGGGCCTCATTCAGCTTTGCCGCCCCGGGCCTCTGACGGGCTTAGTCCGCCACTGTTGTGACAAATTCCATGCCTTCGCCCGAGTGTTTGATGGCATCTGCTTCCCTTGCAATTTCTTAAAAAATAAAAATAAAAATTTAAAATGGGTCAATAATAATTTTTTTGTTTTACAAACTTTTTATTTTATTTTAGCATTCTCAGATTAGCATTCTTATTGCTTTGCATTTTTTCTAGCCCAGACTGTCATCGTCTCGAAATGAAAAATTATATAAGAGCAATATTTAATATTATGTCCATCAGCGAAAGTTCTCTTCTCCTTCTCTCCGAATTCTCATACGAAAACTACTCTTTGTACTCCAAGAGACATACCAACGGACTTCGAGAAGCAGAGTTTGAGTTGCTTTCCTTGACTAGTTTAGTAGGAATCAGTTCTTTTCAACTTACGGATGAAGAGTGAGGTGGAGATGGCGAGTCAACGTCAAGGGAAACAACTAAAATATTGCATCCAAGCGAAGTTATCTCTCTCTCGCTGATGGACATAATATTAGCAAATATTGTTCTTATATAATTTTTCATTTCAAGCAGATAACAGTTTGGGCTAGAAAAAATGCCAAGCAATAAGATGAATATTAATCTGGAAAAAATAAAATAAAATTTTTTTATTTTTTGAAAATTTCATGCAAATTGGACTAGTCTTGGGCACTAAAATGAAAATATACAGTTTTGTAGCTTATGTACATACTTCAGAGACTTGAAACCAACGAGGATTTATTGGCAATTTTATTACAAAGAGACTGGTTGTTAGTTTGGCCCGATCCGACTTATAGAACCGATGTTATTCACATTGTAAGCTCTAAAGACGCGGTAAAAAAAATCTTTAATTGTTTATAATAAAGTAGCATAAGGTTTTCGAGCTTGAAAACTAAGGAGTATACTCCTGGTGAAAGGTGATACCCCAAACAGGATAAAATCATAATATTGCTGTATACAGACTATACATATCTCTTAATTTTCTTGGCCTTTTTTTACTGCACTATTCATTACTTCGGGTTGTTTTCATTTATTCAACTTAGTTTATCCTGAAATTTTTATGCTTTTATTGACAGGTATTTTTTTATTGTGAAAACCAAAAACCTGCTCAAATATTACGAATTTATAAAATTATCAGTATAAGACGAGCAAAAATATGAGTGACACATATTTCACGCAATTATGTTAATGACCAATAAGGGTATCATTTGCACATTCAGTACACCGCATCTCGTTCTATCACGGAGGTCAAGCAGCATTGGAAGTGGTTCGTACTTAGTCGGGGGACCGCTTGGGTAAACTGCGCCGGCGCTGGAATTTTTTTCCCCCTTTTCACATTGATTAATAGTTCTATCAAAATAATTTTTATTATTCATACCCAAAAACGCGCTACAAACGTTTACTAATTAAACACTTAAGTGTTTACTCATTACACGCGGCTAAGTGTTTAAAATTCGTCTACAACGGTTTACACGCTTTAGGTTTTTAGAAACTAAACACTTGAGCTTACAGTGTTAAGAATGACAACTCTTGTAAGTAATATCAGCTCAATTAATCCAAACAATTCTATACGTCAGAGCAATTCAACGAGCTGTATCCTGGCCGCTCGTATCGTGTTAGAATTTAATAAACAATGCAATTCTTTCAGTAATAAAAACTTTCAAATCATAAAAAAAAGTTCAACAACTAAAAAAAGTCTGAAAGAAAGAAGCCTTCGATTGGATGCACCGTTTTAATTAGCAGCAGCAGACACACACTCAAATTAGGAAGCTCAACACCATCGTTTTGTTATGTTATATCGTGTTCAAATACGATCAATAAACTTCCTTTATAAAGTTATCGATTTATATTGGAATATTTCATTTAGTATTCATCTCAAATACAAATAATAAATTACTACAATTCAACAACTTTCAATCAAAATAAAAACGATTCAAAAATATATTTCATAAGAAAATTTACAGAATACATTAGTATAACAAAATCAACATTTGCTGCAATTTGAATAATTTAAAATTTCTCTCATTTTTGTAGTTGAAAGAAAAATTAACATATTTCAACACAATTGGCAAAAAATAACATTGTTACAATTACTAATTACAAATAACTGAATTCAATTAAGCCTAAAAAATAACAGAATTATTTTTTTTGTTGGCAAAATATATATATTATGTATGTATAAAAACAGGAGAGAATTTACCTCTACTATAAATATTTATTTTTATGTAATAATCTTTGTTTTTGTTAATTAATGTTAATATGACCGCCGTGAATGTTAAAGTGTGCATAAAGAAGTATTTTATTTTTATCTGAATAGATAATGGAACTGTTGTGCGGGGGGGGGGGGCGGTGTTATTGGCTGGCTGAAACTACTACTAACAATATTTTAAAATCACGACAGGAGAAACGGGGAAAAACCTTTCGACCAAGTAAATTGTTTTATTGAATATTTATTGCTATTGGTGAAAACGATTTTTCGAATCACTGCACGAAACTATATAAAAAAAGTAATATAAATAATGCGAACACAAAGCATAAAAAACGTGATTCACGTTCATAGTTTCGTCCGTATAACTTGCGAAGTATAGCGATACACGAAGCGGAGGTACGCTCCGTAACCTTCATGTCTGTTGAAAAACTAAGTAAGATTAAAACTTAGGCGGATCCTTGGATATTACGCCTCCCACATATCACTCCAAATCTCCTACTATGACCTTCAACTGATGACACTCTTAACTGCCTGTCCCCAATGAGCCCGTCACCGATATTTTCCATATAAATTGTTGTTGTTCTGACGTTGGCGGTGAATTGGATTTAATTTTAATTCTGTCGGTATAACCCCTCCACGAGCAAAAAGCTCTCTCATTTTTTCGCTCAATTTTATATCTATCTGCCACCTGGTTGTCGATTTTTGGTTGAGTTACATGTGAGTCCTATAGTTCCAAATCGTGTCTTAATCCCGGTATGCAAGGCTCAAGAAATTTGCTCAAGAAAACTTCTGCATTTATTTCCCTAAGAAAATATGACAGCAGTTTAGAAATTTTGACATTTACTTATTTTCATTGCAGACATTAAATTAATTGTTTTATGATTGCTAGGAATTAATGAAATTGTTTTAATTAGAAAAGAATTAAAAAAGAATTAAAAAAATATGAATAAAAAAACAACAATATGTAATTTTTTCCATTGCTGACAGTTACTTTCAATTTCAAAAACCACCTGAGACGTCAAGACCTCATGAACCGTTAAAATTTCTTAAGGAAATAACTGAATCGACACTTATTTCTGGAGGAAGAACAAAATTTTTATCAAAAGCGACATCTGCGTGTCACTAAAAAACACGATATTTCTGGTGTGAATTTCTTGACTCTAGCATACCGGTCGCAGAAATCGCTCCAGAGAATATTTCTGAACCATTTCTTGACCATTTTTTTACATAGGTTTAAGATAGGCAAAGAAATTTCTTGAGCCTTGCATACCGGGTTTTATCCAAAAAAATCAAAAATTGAGTTAAGTACTCTGCTACAATCTATGACTTTTTGAAAAATCAGGGTGTACAAATTTTTTTTTCCTGCCCATTTTGATAAAACAAAAATGGGTATTTTTCCAAACTGTGTCTTATCCCATATAAATATGAAATATGAAAAACAGTTTTTTTTCATTTCTGAAAAAGTAAGGAAAGTGGAAAAGAAACTTTTTGGAACTATAGGACTCATGTGCTTTCTTATGTTTTTTGTATTTATTCTACTTTAATTTTTTGTGTTTAATTATTGTTATTTAATGGCGACAGCTCATTTATTAACTTATTCAATACTCTAATTTTTATTTAGATAATAAAAAATTACACACAATTTTCTTGCACAGAAAGAGGCCATTTAATAATAATTTACGGTGGCGGTGTCGGTATCACTGGGCATGTTCTCACCGTGCGTTGAGGGGAAATTATCGTTGACGGCTTAATTGGGAACAGGCAGTAACTCTGAATGGATGCTGTGCAACCCCGGCGTATATAGGGTTGCCAACTCGACGGAACGGAATTGCCAGTCTCCCCCAGCCAAAAAAAGGTCGCTCGGCGAACTCAAATATATATAGTATAACTTTTGCTAACTCGACCGCAGTAATTTTATCTTCAAATGCAGTGTCAACTTTACAAAAAAAAAATCAACTTTTTTCGACATTTTCATGTCTTTTAAAGATTTCTGGCGTTTCTCGACTTCGTGGTGTGTTTGAATGGTTTTAAAGCCATCGTATTTTACAGTAAAATACAGCACTTGGCTTCGCTTTGGTATCTTCCAATTACAAGCCAACTTGAAAATTAGTTAACCACGATTTATTGAAAACGCAGTTTCTAGATCGTGGTTTTTTCGGAGGCGGTGACTTTTCGTTGCCGGACATAGTTTTGATCGCACTCTTGACGTATTATTTTCGTACACACTAAAATGCCTGTTTTTAAATAAAATTTATTCACCCGCAAAATCTGACAGCGTCGAATCAACACAAAGCTGACTGCCGTTTGCTAGTGATGCGTATAGTTACATATCTATAGATAGTCGGTACAAAAGCTACTAGGTCCGTGCGCATGATAACGCGCTAACTTCAAGTTGCGTTTGAGCATAACATTTTAAAAATGTACGGATTTCTTAATAGTTGTAAAGATTTTGTAACTTTACAAGTATTAACAAAAATTATAAATATTTAAACATTTTTGATGAAAGAAATTGAAATTGTCGGCTTTTTTTGAATTTTTCAAATTTCTGGCCGGCCGCCGGCTCGAGAGTAATATTGCCGGCCGCTTGGCAACCCTAATGACATTGAACGTTGGAAATTCGCACCTGGATTGGCCAACTTTAAGCGGTTCCTTCCTGTGCCGTCTCTCAATGTCAGGATACTTGCTGGCTTGATTTCAGGACACTCTTTGGCTACACTTGTTGGCTTGGCAAAAGAAGAAGAAGACCATACATGCATGGACCTGGATACGCGGGCCGAATGAATGCATATCATCCCGGCTATCACGCAAAGCTCAGGAGGCGCAGCGTGTATTGAAATCGCCAAGTTTATATGCGACTCATATTTTTTTCCTGCTTGTCGCCATGGCCAGTTCTGTTGCCAATACCGGAACCGCATATAAATACGACTGAGCTTACCACACTTGAGATAAGAGCGTTGTGGCTTTACCTTGGTCTCTCTACGTACGGCAGCAATCCTTATGTCAGTAATAGACGCCTATTGCCTGCGCTCTCCAGGTGTGATTAAAGCTGATTTTACAGCCGATACTTAGATTAATGCTCTCTTAATCCGATCCTTACTGCCGTATTCTTGCATCTGTTATTGATCGAAATCGTCTCCTATTTATGTTTTGCAATTTCACCGATCGCGTCGTTTGCATAGTATGTTTCCATTTCTTGAAAGTATGATTTTTCGACCGCCACACTGATATGGTCCGCAAAATTGATTGTAACCAGTTATTTATTTATTTATTTATTTATTTATTATTATTTGCCAAACAAGGCACACTTAAACTACACATTACTTAAACAAAAATTACATTTTTAAGACTTAACATAGGACAGGCACTTAAAATTAGGTACTGGGAAGCTAATCTTAAGTTATAATAAAGGTTGTGCTGTTAGTAGGGATCTGAGTTTCATTTTGTAGGAATGTTTATTTATGGAGGGGGAGAAACATGATCCATAAGAGTTAAAAACCAAACAGCATCTGTTGACGGGTTCGTTCCTACCATACTCCGTACGATGCGGGTATTCCTTAAGCAGTTTCGTATGTCTTGTTTGTCGAACGTCATTAAATTTGATCATATCCGACAGGTACTGCACTTTAAGGTTGCCTTTCAGAACGTCAAAGGTGAGGCAAGATGTGAGCAGCTTTCTCCTACATGACAGAGGCATGAGTTCTAACACCTTTAACCTCTCCATGTAGGGTGGTAGGCTCTGATAGTCATGCGGGTCATGCAGATGCCTCAGAGCAAAAAGAAGGAATTTCTTTTGGATTGATTCTATCCTGCTGCTGTGAACCTGGAATATAGGGTCCCAAATTGGGCAAGCGTATTCAAGGATTGGGCGGACTATAGAACAGAAAAGTGTTTTTGTGACCCATACATTGTCGAATTCTTTAGCCCTTCTCTTTATAAAGCCAAGAAGTTTATTGGCTCTGGCCGTAATATTATCATACTGCAGATTAAAGTTTAGTTTGTTGTCCAGGACAACACCTAAATCCACAATATGATCAACATGATTTAGTACTTTGCCGTTGAGATGATAATAATGTAGCTGCGAGTTTTTTATGCGTGAGAAGGTTATTGCATGACATTTGCTGGTGTTAAGATGCAATTTATTAGCTGTACACCAGTCATGTAAAGCATCGAGTTTCGACTGGAAAAAGACTACGTCGATTTGGGACTTAATGGCGCTATATATTTTCAGGTCATCTGCATAAAAGAGGTGTGGGATATCTTCTAACTTTTCAGATAAATCCGTGATGAAAATATTGAAAAGAAGAGGACCCAGATGACTACCCTGAGGGACCCCGGAAGTTACTGCGATTTCATTAGAAAAAAATCCTTGAAATCTAACGACCTGAGTTCTTTCATTCAGATAAGAATTTATCCATTTTAGGGCAGCTCCTGATATACCGGCTTTTACAAGCTTTGCCATTAATGTGTCATGGTCTACCCGATCAAAGGCCTTGCTGAAGTCAGTATAAACAGCATCTATTTGATGGCCATCTTCCATGCCACGCAGCAGATCAGAGGCTAAGACCATGAGATTTGAGGTAGTCGAACGTCCTTTTCTGAATCCATGTTGTTGTTCGTTAAGGTATGGGTCAATTAGGGGAGCAATTTTGTCATAGATAAGTTTCTTAAAAAGTTTGGGGATAGATGACAAGATAGCAATGCCCCTATAGTTGCTCACTGAGTGCTTGTCACCTGCTTTATGGATCGGCGTCAGGAAAGATTTCTTCCACATCGTGGGGAATTGCCCTAATGATAATGATTTATTGAAAATAATGTGGAGAGGAAATAAGAGCTGTTGCGAGCAGCACTGCAAAAAGGTAGGAGGCAGATTGTCAGGACCGTGGCCTTTTTTAGCATCAAGATTATTTAGGCCGGTCATTATGTCGTCAATGGATAGGGATAGGTTATTTACAACAACTGGACTGGCAGTGTTCGTATCAGTTGGATCGGTGTGCACCATATTGGATTTTGGGGAAAAAACTTCGCTGAACCATGTAGCGAACATGTTGCTGATTTCCTGTGGGCATGAGGAGTGCTTTCTACCGTTTGTCATGGATGTCGGATAGCCCAGGTTCTTTCGTTTTATATTAACGAAGTCAAAGAATTTTTTGGGATCCTTAATGATGCTCTCTCCGACAGAATTAAGGTACGCAGTATAGGCCTCACGTGACCTAAGAGTAAATTCGGAGGCTAGTCTAGTATAAGCTAAATTTAATTCCGCGTTGGGATTCTTTTTAGTCCTATGATATAATTTATTCCTCCGATTTCGAAGAGACCGTAAATTTTTATCAAGCCATGGCTCCGATAATTTATCCTTTTTTTTAATTCTGGGTACATATTTGTCAATTGAGTCGAAAATGATAGTATAGAATCGAGATACCGAACCATACCACCCTGAAAACATAGCTAGGTCCTTCCATATCAAATCAACCAATGCTTTGGGCCTTACCACCGCCCGATAGTTATAATTTTTTTTATACGCTTTATATTAACTTCACTTGTAACTATGTAAAAAAATCTTGGAAGTTACATTTGACCCATTTCGCGATTTCCGATTGGGCTGAAAATTCGCATACACGTTTAGTTTGGATGACAATGCAATCTAACCATTTTGTAAAAAAAATCAAGATGAGGGTTCCAAGATGGCGGCCAATTTTTGCAATTGGGTTCTACGACCCCCCGAGATGGGTATCAAGTCAAAGGGTATGACAAGTAAAATACAATTAGCTGTGTGACGTCATTCCAAATTCAAAATGGCGGCCACACAAAATGGCGGAGGACATATAATAGACTAAAAATTAGAAAATATACTTATCAACTACAAATTTTCCACATATGCATAGTTCGCGTGACAATGCAATATGACTTGACGGCCATCACAAAATGGCGGATTACCTTTTTCTTTACAACCCCCTCGCTATGGGTATCAAATGAAAGGGTATGACGAGTAGAATTCAGTAGCCTGTATGACGTCATTTTAAATCTAATAGGGCGGCCGCCACACAATAGACATACATATAATAGACTAAAAAGTAGAAAATAAAAATAAATAGTTTAAAAAATCTAAAAAATACGCTTTTATTTTAAAATGAACTAAAAAGTAGAAAATAATTTTGAATGTAAAGTCTTTATTGCTTTAGCATTTGTATCGGAACAGCCTACCTTTGGAAATCAAGCTCAGAAAAAAATTAATGAGGTTATTGGTAAAAATTATAAATATAACTTACTTAAATGTAAAAAAGCGTGGGGCGTTAACTAAAAGTTCCAGTATTAATAAAATAAGAATATAGGTAAAGAGCGCCCCATGCTTTTTAAACTATTTATTTTTATATTTGTTTTTCTGGTGGAAACTAAGAAAAAATCAAATTTTCAGATTTTTTTGGAAATTTTTTAGTTATAAATTATCCAAAAATCCAAAATCGCCGTAACTCTGTGCGAGTCTGCAGGTTCGCATTCGCATGAACGCGTCATTAGTAGCTACGGACTTGAACTCGTTTTGAAGCTACTGTCGCGAACATTTACTTGATGTTTTTTACACCATATCAAATCGGTGTTCTAATTCCTTGACCTGATTCCATATCACTTTGTTGATACCAATGTTACTTCAGGGGTCTTGTCAATTTTGGGTCAATTCATAAATCATTGCAGAACTCTGTGCTGACCAACTAAACTGTGCGGTTATTCCATTTGGGGTGGTGGCGTTATTCGATCATCAATCTAAGGGTTTGTCTTCTGCATATCTTCTTTATTTTGGGTTTATTTGTTCTTCTTAACATTTCGAATGGAGCAGGAAAGTGCTTCGGAACTTTTTTAAGATTTTTTTGTGAAAGACTATACTTTAGAGGTAAGTTCTTTTGTACTATCGACTGTTTTTCCTAGATTGCAATGTCGAATATCATGTTTCATTCGGAAAGATATTTAGCAGAAGGTTGCTGTTTAATGGATGTTTTACTACATCATTTTGATCGAACCTATGCTGATACCCTTTTAAGTTTTTGTGGTTTTGCCTATTTCTCTGCTCAGAATCTTACTTTTTTAACATCTTTGCATACTCACTTCTATTGTTTCGTCCTTGAGTAATGAACCGCTTAACTTATGTGTATGGTATCCTCCAAAAGCTATCATTGATTGCATTAACGACGAAGACATATTTTGATGTCACATAATTCAATAAAAATGCCAACTGGAAAAATAATATTGAGAAATAAAATAAATACCAAAGAAACAGATACTATTTATGCATAGGGAATTAGATAATCATTCTGAATGACGGTATCTTAATCAAAAAATGCTAATGAAAAAGCACTAGTAGCCAGGGAGAAAAAAAAGCATCTGGAAACCTCAATTATTCTTAGGGAAATCATGTCTTACCCACAACAATTCCTGGGAGAAGGAACAATAAACCGGAAAGCAGCTCTTAAATAACCCTCATAAATACCAACAACTAAGTATTTTCCGGGTCAGTTTTGTGGGCAATCGCATAAAAATTCTGACCCCCACACCACCCCCCAAACCCCACCTAAGGGGATGAATGGTATAAACAACGGTAGTGGCACATAAACGGAAATGCGTGTCTAAGAGGGACTAGCATACCCGAAATTGAGAAGTTGTGTTCCATACCATATATAAAAGGATATATGTAAGGAAGCCACAGGATATAATATAAGCAGCTCTAGCCCTTCAGCCAGGCCATTGACGTTTTCTGCCCGTTAAAGATGTCCCATTTAACAGTAGTCGTCTATGCTCATCAATTGATACGAATTAATAAAGTCCCCGTTCATCCCCGCTCCACAACAATACCCTCTAAGGATATTCGGGCATTCAGCGGCTCTCGGATACAGAGCCGACGCATATAATCATGCCCAAAATTGGTTATGTTATGATGTCCGCTTATCGGATTTAATAATTAATGTATGCTACTGGCTACTTGAGCTGTAGAGCATTACTTCTTTAGGATATATGTCCTTCGGGATTTGGCCTGATTATGCCCGATATTAGAATTGGCATTTTCATTAGAGCCGATATCAGACCAGGGTCCCCCAACTGAACAAACGATTCCTTTCCTATCACTATATTAGGATTGATTATTGTTATGAAATATTCATGGACGTTCCATGGGTGGGGAAGGGGGTGGCATTTCGTATTTATGTAAATATCCCACAATAAAATAATGAACTTTTCTATTATAATAAGCGTAATGGCTTGGAGTGGATTTACGGGTATTTAACCAATCGAAAGGTGTTTTTCAATTATTAGATACAATTTGATGATAAAACGATGTAAAATATTTGATGTTGTATTCCATATTAGAAGAGATTATGATCAACATGGAATATGATATTGACCGTTGAAAAGGTTATTGCGTGATATATGTCATTTTTGAATATATAATGGCCAAATCGATGTCTATTAATAAAACAATTTAGTCCTTTAGCTTTGCTGAATTATTTATGCAATGGGAATCAAAATAACTAATTTTTTTTTAATGACATTTGACTTGTGGCGGCAGAGTACAACTTAATTTACAAGTTTACACAAAGTCACAAATTCCCGCACGATCAGAACGATCGATCGACTAGGTATAGGGATTTTGTGGTTCTTTAGAAGTACTTATTTTTTAAGACTCTCGATTTGTTATTTGGAAGACTAGAACTTAGAAGGGACCCCCCGCTGGTGCTGTTGTGAAGTGCAATCCCTTTCTCCATTGGGATATGTTCTCAATTTCCCTTAGTACTTACCTCCGCCCTAAAACTACCTTAGGGGACATCCATAAATTACGTGAGGTGATTTTGGCGATTTTTCGACCCCCCTCCCCCCTTGGTGAGATGTCGTGAGATTTGGCTCGACCCCCTCCCCCCATTCAATCTCACGTGAGATTTTTAAAATTTTAAAAAATTTGTTGGATTTACACTATTATGCGTATTTCTTGTGTAAATACCTTAATCTGTGCTTGATTGCATTTAGAAATCATAATTTGTGTTGAAGAACAGTACCACAAAATCATAACAGCACCAACTCGGCATGCACCCAATATAAACTACAATACCTGTGGATTACCATTTATCAGCTGATTCTGCCTACCCTTTGGAAACCAACCTCAGGGTCTTACAGGGATAATGATTTCTTAACAAGAGAACAGAAAACTCGTGTATTTGTAGAGCAAGCATATGGAATATAAAAAAAATTTAGATTTTTACAATATATTGACATACGAAGGTTGGCTTTGGCATCCACTGATTCGTTTTTAGAGAGTAACGACTTGACTGTTTGAATAGTAATGGTAGAGCCATTTATGACTATGGAGATATACAAACTTCGGAGCATTCTTCTATAGATGTCATCGTTAGGTAAAAAACCTGTGACTGAAAGACCCGGGGGGGTTATCCTGCAATCCGATTCGAAAGTCATGAAATTCGGAAATAAGAAAATGGTGTCCTCCACCAATGCGAATTCGTCCGCCTATTATCGGATTTCAGTCCGCGAGTAAAGCCATTGCCGCATGCGCTGCATTTATTTGTTTGTTTTAAAATATTCTAAAAACTCTTTAAATATTCTTGAAACAATTTATTGTTCCCATCAAAATGTCAAATTAAGTTAATAAATGAAGTTGGTTGGCTGAACATAATTTCTTTTCCAAGACTTATCAGGCATCGCTACTAGCTTCCGTTTGCTTCCTACTTTCGTATCGCCTTAGAAAAGCGGAGTCTGAAGTCACAGCCAGCTTCTCAAATTGACGTTTGAGCCGCCTGTACATCAGGATACAGATTCAAGAAGTGCGGATCTGTTAGACTTCCATTCTTCACAACTCTCGATAATGATAACAAAAGGTTTTCAAAATCTATCTTGGCCTCTAGTAGGTATGTCAGAGCAGATGGATTACTAATTATGTCGCCTGGTGCTGTGATGTCTGCTTTTTGTAGTGACAATGCACCGCAGATAGCATGTGTTCTAATTGATGTGAGCCGATTCTTAATATAATCTCTATGATTGCAGTAGGATTGGGTACATTATGCACTTGAGATTCTTAGGAGCGCATTAGGTTCCAGGTTTTTCAATTGGGCTTCTAGGCCTTTCTGTTTTTTTTAAGCTTAGACCCCCACACTAGTTCATCGTAGGGTCGCAATCTGTCCAAAAATGGTGGTATAAGTCAATGCATACATTACTTTCACAGTTTTTCCCAGACCATTGTATAAAATGATAAGAATTTTTCATCACGTCATACATTCTTCATTCCCAGATATTTAAATTATTTTCTTTACTTTTTTTGGATGTTCCAGTTGGATGGTATTTAAAACAGTGAACAAATACAGTGTAAACGGCAGTGCAAAATTTTTATACCCAATTGCTATTGAGTCGAAATATAGTAATAGTATCACGTATACTTTTGATTCATTATTCCTTCTCTATTTGCAATATGTTTTGATAAAACCTTTCACCATGTTCATCTGATACTGCACCAAGATTTTCGTGAATGAAATCTAAGTGCGGGTCCGAAAAGACGATTTTAAAGATTTTCTCATTTACAGATATTGCACTTAAAATTGAAAAAAACAAAAAGATATTAAGAAATATTGCAAAAAAATTACAGAAAAAGAAGGGCTAAAACCCCCTAAAAAGTGGACTTCTCGGAGTAGAAAACCGGTAGATAAGACTTTATAACCCCTTATTAAAAAGCATAAAAAGAAGCGCTCTGCCAATTTTCAGCCTGTACCTAATTATTTCCGCTATTTTGCTTTTTTCGGCTTAATTTACCTGTACTATTAATTTAACCCAGTTTTCTCGCGATTTTACACTGTTTCTTGCGGAAATTGCGTGAGATTTGCGGAGACCCTCCCCCTCCCCCACGTGAGATTTGGTGAGATTCGGCTCGACCCCCTTCCCCCCCTAAACACCTCACGTAATTTATGGACGCCCCCTTACTGTTATTGCTTTGCTTATTACTGCGACCGGTTTCTATTTTATCAACATTGCTCGTTGGGGTGCCATTGTCTTTTATAAGTTTTTCGTTGTTGATAGCTTTTGATTTGTTGTTGCACGTGTTACAACAGCCTACAGGTTCTTGGTTTAGAAAGTTTCGTGCTATTAGTAGTGGTTGAGTCAAAGCATCTTCATCTATCATCAGGAGAAATGATTATTGCACAAAATCTAATCACTAAAGTGTTCTTTCTGGAACACTTAAAGAATTTAACAAAAACAAAACACGTGAGGTGTTTACCAATAATAATTTTAATCTAATTACAAAACGATAGAAGTGTTTAAAAGTAAAACACTTATTCATCTATTAAACTTTTGGGATAGTAAACACTTAGTCATGATAAACACTTATGGAGAAATAAACATGCAATTGTGTTGGTGCCCGTAAAGGTGCTATTTATTAACATACTCAACAGACAGGTTCTTGCTCGATCACAGAGGTCAAGCAGCATTGGACGGGTTTAGTACTTACTGGCGGACCGATTGGGAAAACGACACTCGCACTTGGAGGACGGAGGAGAGCAGTAAAAATAAATAGAACCGACAGCTGCTATCCGGGGTGGAATGGGAGGGTTTTTAGGGGTTGCAAACAGTTTTTCGCGATTTCTGGCTAAACTGTGCATCCTATCGAAAAAAGTTAAATGTAAAATTTTTTGGAAATAAAAAAATCTACTATTTCCCATTTTAACCTCAAAATATTTCGAAAAAATGGCAGAAAACCGATATTTCGGTTTTTAATTTTTTTCTTTGACAAAAAATTGATGTGAAGCTGAAACTTGCCCAAAAGATACCTTTTAGTGTTGCAAAAAGGCAGTATTTTTTTCAGACGGAAATATTTAGATTTATTTCGTTAAATTTAATTTTTTTTAAAAAAAAAGCCAATGTGCGGTCGGGCCGGCTTGAACCATAGTCGAAGGATCTTGTCCCGTGCCTCATGTAGCTCGCTGCCAAGTGAAGGATTTGGGTTATCTTGGGTTTTCACAACCCAAAGTTCGAAATAATTGTGGTTTTTGAGAAATACATATGTGAATTTTAGAGTTTTTCGTCTTTTTCTGTATTTTGAGGAGAAACTATGCATTTTGGTCAAAATATCAAAAGAGCAGAGTTGTGGGACATAAAATTTCCTTTTTTGTGTTCACGGTTTTTTCGAATTCCGCATTGTTTCGCCACAGGGCGCTTTGAGCCTTTTTTCAGATCCTGTTGATAATCAAAGCGTCCAAAGAAACGCCGTTGAAAAACTGCAACTACTACATTGACCTCATTACAAATCATACAAATGCATAATTTTGGCTCAAAATCTAAAAAAGGCGCAAAACGGCCTCTAGGGGCGAAACTATGCGGAATTTGAAAAAATAGTAAAAGCAAAGTTTTTAGGTAATTTTATGCTCTACAACTTTGCTTCCTTGATATTCTCACCAAAATGCATTAGTTTCTCCTCAAAATAGAGAAAAAGGCGAAAAACTCAAATATACACATACCCTTTTTTCGACCTGCGGGTTGTGAAAATCATTTTTGGACAACCCAAATCCTTCACTTGGTACCAGTCTCATATCTGTGGGACAAATTTCTTTAATTTTTCCTAATTTGAGCGGTCTAAATGACATAGGCCAGGCGGTGAAGTATATTTTCTCCTAAAAGTAGAAAAAAAAACCTGACACTAATTTTTTTGTTTAATTTGCTAATTGAATAGCGTGCTTTAACCTCGCTAAGAGTTATCACGAAAGTTAGAGAAAACCGTACAAAAAATCGCAGAGTTACGTTGGGAAACTTAACTACGGAAAGACGACCAAAAATAAGCACTTTTTTAATAATTTTTTTCTCAGCCGCTTTGTTAGATATTATCATGATTTTTTTTATAATATTATTAGTTCTTAAGGTTTATAAAAAAAACATTTTTTAGTTAATTTCTATTTTTTGTCTTATTGGTAGGGGGCGCTGCAGTCAAGAGCTCGAAAAGAGAGAAAAGAGATGAGTGAGAGATAATTTCAGAATTGAGAAGTCTGAAAAAAGAATTCGTACGGGATTTTATAAAGGAAGGTATCTTACCTTGTAATTTATCATAATTAGTCAAAAATTGAAAAATGAAAAAAATGGCGAAAGTTTGAAAAAAGTTTGAAAATAATGCCTTTTTGTTCACCCTTTTTCTCTTGCCAATTTTTTTTTCATTTTTTGTCTAAAATGTGGTAAATTACAAATGGGTATACCTTAACAAAAAAACGCACCCAGGGTTATTAAAATCGGTTCAGTAGATCCTGAGATTAACTCTCACTCAGTTGAAAAAATGTCATTTCAAGAAAAACGCGTTTGATGTTTTGGTGCGCTTTATTAGTGCAGTAAAAAAGGCAATGCAAAAGTTAAATATCTCGGGTTTTCGTTAACAAAAATGAACGTTCTTTTTTTTAAATTAAAGGTCTCAACATTTTCTACCAGATCTGATAAAAAATTTTACATTTATTTTCAAAATGGCCGAAAAAATGCAATTGTTATTATTTCAGTTATAAACAAATTAAAAAAAAGTAACCAAAATTACATGAAACCGAATTTTTTTAAATTGCATTCGAAAGGTGGCATCGAGACCTACATTTTGAAAAAAGAAATTTTCTATTTGGACTTAACGGGGTCTTACTATATAATACCTCATTTCCGAGCGCTATATTCAAAAATTGATTACTAGAAAACTACAAATGATTTCGGGAAGCAGTTTTTTGTAATGTTATCATTAATTATTGAACTTTACATAGTTTTTTTGGTTTTACATAAAAATGACGTATGTGACCGCTACACGTCCTTCATTTCGTCCTCGTCAAAAGTGTCCAGGGCGTACGGGGTGAACGATTTTGACCGATCAGATGATCTGAAACCAAAAAACCTTTAAAATTTATTTTTCTCATTCCCCTGGCTATGGATAGACACGACCTTTTTCAAAAATTCAAAAAATTCTTATAGTAATAGAATTTTGAAAAAAAAAAATTTTTTTTTGCACTTTTTTTTCTGCTATTCAAGGCTGTTAAAAAATTTGGACCAGAATTTCAAAAAAGCTCGTGTTTTCTGATAATAAAAATGTGTAGTATGACAAGATCGGTCAGGTAGATTTTTCGAAAACGTTCACCCCACCTCAAAAAAGACAACTTTCGGAAAAACACGTTTAAAGATTGACAACGTAATAAAATATTGTTAAAAATTCTTACGATCAATCTGCGATCCCAGGTCCGTAGAGTTCACCTTCTTGTTCGAGGAGGAATTCGCGTTGAGATGAAAAAAATGTAAAAAAAAATCGATTTTTTGAAACTGTTACATAGTAAGACCCCCTTAATGACATAAAATGGCGGGCATTAGTATATTTTTTGAAAGTTTGATGCCAATTGGTCTAGTTGACTGTCTTGGGGATTAAATTGAAAAAAAATACTGTTTTATTCTCGTTTTTTCAGTTTTGTAGATTATGTATGTATTTAGTTTACCCCGATCCGACTTATAGAACCCGAGTAATTCACATTTTAAGCTCGAAAAACGTCGTAAAAAAACTTTAATTGTTTATAAAAAAAAGTAGCACAAGTTTTTCGAGGTCCAAAACTTAGCAATATACTCCTGGGGATATCCCAAACAGGATAAAATCAAAATCTTGCTGTTACCAGACTGTGCAAATTAAAATCCTTTTTTTACTGCACTATATTTAAAATACTTAAAAATAAATCGATTTTTAATGCTTACAATTAATTAGTCTGCTATTCCTAGACTTTGTAATAGTATACCTGAGTCCAACTCACCCTCATATTCTTGTTGTTGAAGATATGCCATTGTAGTAGCGAGCCACCTGCGAAGAGTCGAAATCACGCTACGAAGGCGGTCGACTATAAAGTGCTGTAACTTTTTTTCCATTACGAATTTCGTTATAAAAATTTAGCAGGTTTTTCTTAATAGTAGGTATAAGGAAAGAACCAGGAATGCTGAAACAATACCAGAACCTACCGTACAGGAAGTAGAAGAAGCTATAAGTAAGCTTAAAAATAACAAGTCTCCAGGTGTAGACAATATACCAGCCGAAATATATAAAAAATGTAGTAATATATTAAAAATACACTTGCACAAGATTGTACAACACATTTGGAGGCATAAAGAACTACCTGACGAATGGAACATAGGAATAATCTGTCCTCTGCACAAAAAAGGGGACCAGCTTGAATGTTCAAACTACAGAGGTATTACGTTACTGAACGTAGCATATAAAATATTCTCATATATCCTGTATACTCGCTTATTGTACCAATATGACAGAGTGATTGGCAATTACCAGTGCGGATTCAGGAAACAAAAGTCCACAACCGACCATATATTCGCATTACGACAGGCAATTGAGAAGACGAAAGAATTCAACATAGAGACCCACCTCTTTTTCATAGACTTTAAAACAGCATATGATCTTGCCCTACGACCAAAAATCTACGAAGCAATGGTGGAGCTGAATTTTCCAGATCAATTAATTCAGCTCACTAAAACCTCATTGAGTCGAGTGATAAACAGAGTAAGAATACAAAGCAACGTATCGGTGCCTTTTGAAACGAACAGAGGCCTGAGACAAGGAGACTCTCTATCCTGCTTACTATTTAACATTTTATTAGAAAAAGCGGTCCGAGAGGCACGCATTGAAACCAGAGGGACAATTCTAAACAAGTCTGTTCAGGTAATGGCATATGCAGATGATATAGTCATCATAGGCAGGACAATGACTGCAGCAAAGGAAGCCTATGTAGCGCTAGAAAAAGCAGCATCGAAATCTGGACTTATCATCAACGAAAATAAAACGAAACATATGCGGATCCCTAATAGAAATAGTAGAGGAAGAACAGGACAAAATATAACAATCGACAGATATAACATAGAATCCGTAAACGAGTTCACATATCTAGGAACGCAAATTAATAAAGACAACAACATTACTGCGGAAATTAAAAGAAGAATACTGCTAGCGAACAAAACATACTACAGTATGTTGAAATATTTTAAGTCTAAAAGAATAAGCAGGCGTATAAAATTCAAGTTATATAAAACCGTAATAAAACCAGTACTGATGTACGGATCGGAAGCATGGACGCTTACTAGGCATGACGAGCAGATCCTCGGAAGTTGCGAAAGAAAAATTCTCCGCAGGATCACAGGCGCAGTAAATGAAGAGGGAGTCTGGAGAAGAAGATACAACCACGAGTTGTACCAAATATACAAAGAACCAGACATTATAAAAAGCATCAAGATATCACGCCTACGCTGGATAGGACATGTAATGAGAATGCCGGAAGAAGCACCCCCGAAAATCCTGTTCCTTCAAACGCCAGAGGGAAGAAGGTCACAAGGAAGACCTAGGAAGAGATACAAAGACGACATCGAAATGGACTTACGCGCAATTGGGATTACCAACTGGAAGAGAGAGACACAGGACCGAGAACGTTGGAAGAAAATTCTTGAGGAGGCCAAGGCTCACAGAGGGCTGTAGCGCCAATGATGATGATGATGAGGTATAAGGAAACGAGAAACTAAAAAAAATTTTTTTTTAGAAAAATTTTTCCGGTAATACATAGTACCTTAATCGCCGCCCTTTTCCTGATATTACATTACATTTTAAGTGAATCCAATGACAGTGGAAGACTACCTCGCCACCCGCAAACAATTTTAACTAACGAAGGATATCATATTTTGGATTAAATTTTAAATAAAAAGTCAAATTTTGTTTACTTAAAAAAAAGGCAAAACTTTGCTTTAGACCTAATATATACTAAAAAGCAATGATCCTAGTATGGACCCCTGTGGAACACCACCCGTGATTGGTAAAGAATTCGGAATTGAATATTGTAGAATCGATTACGTGAATAATTTCGAATTAAGAAGATAGCTGATGATGAAAATTTAATTTGTTTAGTTTCAAGAGCCTACGGCTACGGCTTACTCTGTCAAATACCTTACTGAAGTTATAAAGCACTAGAAGAACTCTTCAAGCAATTTTGATTTTAGATTTGATTTATTCTTAAGGTTTTATTACATCTTCTTTTTGTATGTGTCAGATCTAAGCTAAGGCATAAATTCCGAGGTAAATCCCGACCAACCGATAAAACCTGTGATGCCAGGGAAGCCGAATCGCGGGTACGCGTAAGGTGTAGAGTACTTACTTTATAGTTATGTGTGTTAGTTAATTTCGTATTTGTTCTTAATGCCAATGACGCCTTCACTTATTTTTTCCCACTAAAAGACACTAATCACAAAATGTTTTTTTTTCTTATGGCACACAGGCACATGTGGAATCCTAAACGATAAGCAGGTTTAGACATAAAAAGCCAATGCTGATATTTTAGGATATGTAGACAAGACAAATTATACTAAAAACCATGCAACATACTTTATTTTATAACTTTAAAATTAAGTATTGTCATAGTGTTAGAAGCAAAAATTGCAGAAAAAGATGAAGTTTGTTGCGCAAAATGTATTTGAGGATATTTCGCTATCAATTATCTAGGACTCATCACAACAGGCAATATTAGCATCTGGTCCAACGAAAAGATATTTTTGATACTTTGAAAAAAATTAAATAATTATATTAATGTTAAATTTGAATCATGTTATATGTTAAATTTGAACCAATTCCCAACAATAATGAACTTTTCTATAGGGAGTAGATACAAAAAAATTGTGCAACGTAAAATCCTTGATTAAAAAATCGTGGAGGGCCGAACAGCAAAATTTTCCTGCAAACTTCGACCCTCGCAGTTCAACCACTTTTTTATCATTTAGGCGTAACAAAACAAGCAAAAACATTCCTTTTAAAAAACAATTTATAGTCACCATATTCTATCCGCAAAACCGTAATTTTAAATCCATTAATGCCATCGCCATGAAATTAATTTGCATGTTTGCATTTGCCTCCGTTGTTGGCTGGTTTCCCCACTCTTAGAGTAAATTTGAACCAAATCAATTTTTCAAAAGCCTTTATGGCACAGCAAGCAACCCCCCGATATTCCCACACCCCACAATAATCAATTTGGCAGAGTCTTTAATATTCGAAATTAAAGAAGGGCTCTCTGCTCTTTGACATTGCCGATTCCGTTTGAAAAATTCAATAGCCGCCATTTATAAGATTTTTGTACTTAAGGACTTAATCCCCTTTGGCACCAAATTGTTTCCTTTTGTTTTAGAAGATAGAAAACAAGAGGAGAGAAAACATGCATAAAAGTTTCCTATTCCATTCTCCTGCAGCAAAGGCGTCATTATGTTAAAAGCACGCTTTAAGCGGGAAAATTTTATTGTTCACCCCCGGAACACAGTAAGCCGTAAAAAGCTTTTTATTCAAGCAATGCAACCTTTGAGGGCTGAAAAAGCAGGCAGACGAGCTGGGTAGTAAAATCTAGGAAGCTATGAGCCTCCCAATTGCTGATGCCCTTCCTGTTTTCGAGTAAAAGCAACAAGCTCTTAAGTCTAAGGTGATATAAGGGCCATGCCGTGAACAGGGCCTGATCCTAGTCCCTTTAATGGTAAAATGTAAATTTTACTTTTTTCCAGTCTGAATCGCAAGTTAAAAACATTTTTTGACTTCCTTTCTCCATCACATTTTTTTGGTGCTTTCAAAATTTTTAATGAATCTTATTATAAGGGAGACGGAGAGGGCTTTTAACTCAGAATCTGCAATTTTTTTTTTGGGAAACAGATTAGAGAATTACATCGGATTATGCAGAAATACAGACTGGAAACATTCAATATCGTATGAGAAGGGCTGGTGGATGTTCGAAAAACGCATTCAATATGCAATTTTAATTAGTGTTCATCCAAAAGTGATACTGAATTCATACCAGCAAAGTATGGGTATACTAATGTGTGGTCCACTATCATTATACAGCTCTGCATCCAGAATACTCCTATCTACTTGACTCACTCATACAATCCTACTCTTTCACGGAATCAGCTTAATAAGTATACCAGCAAACTGATTCATACTACGAGTACTTAAAGCTAACAAATAAAGTGAATTAGAAAATGTCCCGAATTTTCAGAAATACTTAAGTCGAAAGCTGTAATGTTTCCGCGAACTTGTCTCTTTGTATGTATTTATTATGATATTTTAATCTAGCGTGAAACTTGCTCATAAGGTACTCTCTCTATATATGAAGTGAAATATAAGTCCTTGACGAACTAAAACTACTTGTCACAAAGATAGTTGACTTTTTCTTTGACTTCTTTCAACTTGCTGCTTGAACATGAGACCCTTGACGTTTGTAGATACTTAACGTAATACTTCACATAATTACCGTTTCTTTTTTGCTTCTTATAAAATAAATAAAACGACATATTACCTTAAAAGTTTAGTAAGTGAAAACTACTTTAGCGGTTTCTCTGTCGTAAGAATTTCAAAATGGAGCTCGTTGTACATGTAGTATACACATAATGCCCTTAAATGACTCGGTTATCTTGTTGATCGTAATGCTAAAGCAGGCTGGTAATTGGAACTTATGCAAGGGTTTAATTGAAAGATAAGTGCGATCAAAAAAAAGCGAGAAGTTGAAAAATACTGTGTTGAAGTAGGGTTGTATGGAATTAGGGTAGACGTTTTAAATCTTGTAACGTTATTGCTGCTTTTTATAGATTTTTCGTTTTTTTTACATTAACTATAATAGTTTTAATTGATTTTGTAAAGACGAAAAATAATACTTAACCTTTTCCTTATACACAGCCTGAAATTTTGCAATCGCTAAAAAATCCACTAAGCTACATATTCTCAAAAATGTGAAGAAGTTCGAAGACGCAAATGTTGAGCTTTCAATTCAAAAAAGCTTTATTAAGTTTTTCTGACGTCATGCATGTATACAAATTTCAAATTGTAAATCGAGCGTTAAGCTTTTTAATGTAAATAAAGATGAACTTTTAAGATTCAATTCTACTAATGTCGAAAAAGCTTTATTAAGCTTATCAGACTTCATATACATTTGAAAATTTCGGATTATAAATTGAGCTTCAAGCTTTTTAATTTAAATATAGAGCTTTAAATGTTTAACCCAACAAATGTCAGAAAAGCTTTTTTAAGCTTAGCTGAAGTCACATGAAAATTTCAGATTATAAACCGAGCTTTAAGCTTTTTACATTTAAATAAATTCAACAAAGGACAAAAAGCTTTATTAAGCTTATATGACGTCATATATGTATAAAAATTTCAGATTATAAATCGAGCTTTAAGCTTTTAATTTAAATAAAAATGAGCTTTTAAGATTAAATTCAACAAAGTACAAAAAAGCTTTATTAAACTTATATGACGTCATATATGTATGAAAATTTCAGATTATAAATCGAGTTTTAAGCTTTTTAATTTAAATAAAAGCTCATTTTAAGCTTTTGTAGAATTTTACTATTTTTAAATATTAAAAACTACCGTTTATTTCTGCTTAATGTAACTCAGTCAGTCATAACGACTAGTTCGAGACATAAAGTGTATTCTGAACCACTCCATCCATTAATGACCTATTTCGCATCGATCTAGGAAATAATCTATCATTTTTAGGTTCCTGCCTTTGCTCTGATGAGAAGTAGGTCCATGCCTTCGCTAAGTAGTTCAATTTCTTTTGCGACTAAAGACAAATCGAAAAATTTGTTGCTGATACATTTTGCAAAGATAAGTAGTTTATCTCTAGTTTGATTCAAGGCATGGGTGTTTGTGCTTGTCCTGTGCGATTTGAAGTAGATATATGCGTTTGAGTGGTGTTATTAGACTTACCCTGATTTTCCGATCGAGCTTTACTCCAAGCAATCTCTTTTACGGGGTTTCATTGGTTGCATCAGTGAAATCGATTCGGCTTAGTGCATCCGCATTAGCATTCAACCGCCTGCTTTGTATCTTATGTGATAATCCTTTAAACGGATTCTGCATCTTGTAAGCCTTCGTCGGAATGTCGGAATCTGTTGAACCGTGTAGACTATATGGTGAGGAGTTCTCTTTAAATAGTCGAATATTTGTTCTCAGCAGGGTTTAAGGTTCGGTTAGTGTAACAGATGAGGATATCTTTTCCTATTTCACCTTGCGACGCGACGGGATAGCTCCCAATGCCACAACTCTCGCATCTTTGGTAGCTGGAAATTCTTTGTTGAACTCGGGATAAGCCGCTAAAGATGCGGGGATGAGTTTTCCTTCAAGATTCGAAGGCCTTGTCACAAAAAGTATCCCACGCATTCTCTTCATTTCTTGAAGAGTTTCGTTAGAGCAACCTAGGAAAAATTAGTTATAAGCCTTCGATAATAGAAGAAGAAGAAGAAGAAGGCTTCGATGTTGTTTGGTTTCTTCTTCGGTATTGGATATGTTTTCTGTACTTGTATTTTTGATTGGTTAGGATGAACACCATTAGAACTTACGATAAAAACGCGATTTCTTTTGTCAAGTAATTTTAAATTTCCCCACCCATTTAGCCTCCTTGAAGAAAATTAATTGCTACTCACCGATCCCCGGAAAGAAGCCGAAAAATTTGAGAATTTCGGGGTAATAACTGCGCCCGTTTTGGAAACTTTATATTTTTAAACGCGAGGGTCGTTTTACCGAAGCGGTCCCAAACTGAGTACTGGCCCCATTCAATGCTGCTTAACCTCTGTAATTGTACCCAGTCTATTGAGTATGATAAATGGCACCCTTCACTGTCACCAACATAATTGCCTGAAATATAAAGCAACGCAACAACAAAAACAAAAATTTTTAAAAAGCTTTCCGAATACGTAAGGCAGATGTTGGGATTGCCCCATTTCATTTGTATTGAGGTTTGCCTCATAAGGCCCTTATGAGAAACTGATAAGGCATACCTCACTTCTGATTTTTTTGTATGGTGTTCATGGGGAAACTAAGGGGGAAGCCCTCTTTCGGCATGTCCCTTACAATATTGCGAGAAAATTGGCCCTCAATTTAAAGAGCGTTTGCGTGGTGGTATTGGATGGTGTTCGTTCCAAAATCCGTCTGACATGACGAAGTTGTTGATCTTACATGTTATTTCTAATATTTTTTCTGTCAAGAAATTATATGGAATTGTTATCATATCTATATTAATAAAAGAAAGTGTCTGTGTATCTGCTTGTGCGTACCGTCACGCGTTGGAGCCAAACTAGAAGAGATAGAAACTGATTTTTTTTGTAGATGCATGGATACCCCAACAGGTGACTAAAAGTTTCCGTTTTTCGAAATTTTAATTAGTTTTTTTTTAATTAATTAATTAGTAATTAGTGTCACAATTTTTTACGTTCTACGCCTCTTGCGACTTGATTTTGACCCACTTTCATGTAACCGATCAACTCGAAATTTTGCCCATATACAAAGTTCGCGTGACAATGCAATATGACATTTTTGTAAAAAAATCAAGATGGTGGTTTCAAGATGGCGGCCGAATTTTGTAGTTGTGTTTCCCGATCCCCGACATGGGTATCAAATGAAACGGTATTGCGAGTAGAATACAATTAACTGTGTTGCGTCATCCCAAATTCAAAATGGCGGCCAATACGATGGCGGCCCGTCGGGGGTTCCTTGCGGATTTCAGTCGATTCTAGATAGGCTAGATTCTCGTTCTCGCGTCGCAAGGTGTGGTCCATCCAATTCCATTTCCTTCGCCTGATTTGGTCGTCTATCTTTTCTTGGCCGGCACGGCATCATAGTTCTTCATTTGTAATTCTATCTTGCCAGCGGATTTTTAGGATACGAAGTAGGCATCTGTTGATAAGAACTTGTAGGCGCCCTCGACATGGTTCAGGAATATTGCCAGGAAAATGGTCGGGTCTAAACCTCGGCACTGTTTATTAGGAAATATTGTCGGATCTACACCTCGACACGGTTCAGGAAATGTTGTCGGGTCTACACTTCTACACGGTAAGGACCAGAGAAAATGACTTCTTCGGAACGAGTCCGCGAAAGAACTGAACTTAGACTGGTGCATCGGTTTATTTTATCGCCTAGAAGCTATTCTGGGAAAGAAGCTTTAAGCTTCAAAGTGAAGCTTTCCAAGAGAGAACCCTTCGTGAAGCTTTCAAAGAGAGAAAACCATGGTACAAATATTACAAGGTATGCTCTTACGGAGAGCTTTTTCCTCATGTTTTCTTGTTGTGGCGTCACTCGTAGCCAGCTTTTTTGCTGTTTACCTTTTTCCCACATGAAATCCGTGCGTGAATTTAAATTTTTTGGAAAATTTGAATATATCGGAGGAAACAGTTGAAGAATCAATGAATTCCACTTTTCAGGACATTTCTATTGTTCAATTCGAGGAATTGCAGGGAAATGCACTGGAAAATTTAGCTGGATATATTATTAAATGCTTAAATAAGTTAAATTCGCTAGGACCATCACTTAGAGTTGTTCGAATTTTATCTCGTAGGCAAACGAATTATCTAAATTTAATTAAATACAATTTTACCTCTTGAATGCTTTGAACACTTAAAATTATTGCTATCATATATTCTTACATACTATTCTACTTATAAATTTCAATAGGAAATAAGTTGTTTTTAATTTTTAACATAAAAACTACTGCACCAATTCCATTGCAATTTTGCATGGAGTTAGATAGTAGACCGATCTAACTCCATGCAAAATTGCAATGAGATCGGTGCAGTAGTTTTTATGTTAAAAATTAAAAACCATTTATTTCCTTATGAAATTTCAAAAATCAGCTACGAATGACGTCACACCATAAAAGCTCTCCGTAAGAGCATACCTTGTAGTATTTGTACCATGGAGAAAACCTCTCTTTGGTTTGGTGTTTTAATATTTGCTGTCTGAAGTTCTTGGAGAGGGATTCTAGTAACGAATCGTAGTTCGTTACAACTGCAATAAATAACACGTTGGTGTATTTTGGTAACTGGATCAAATCTATGTTGAGGACTCGTGAATCTTTCAAGTTGTTGTGCAATTATAAATAATTGCTCTATCCTTTCTAAATCTTTCTTGATAGTCATATGGTTTCAGTCTATTTAACACAATATGCCATTGTAAGCTGTGTTCGTGTCAAGTTCATCAATTTACATTTTTTGAGGACTGGGACAATTACGCTCTTCCTCTATTTTTCTGCTTCCCCATAGTTTTCAAATGAGAGTATAAGGCATGGCGTAGTTTCTTCCTACCTGTATATATACCATCTGAACCTTAAGCCTTATGATTTTCAAGTTTTGCTATGTCAATTGTAACTTCTTCTATTGCTCTGGCGCATCGATTTCTGGGTCATATTCACTTCAATTGTCTGTTTTTCTTCTATTTAAGGGTTATGTTTTCTTTGAAGGAATCTATAAAACACTTTTCTCACACGTCAAGTTTGTCATTGATAATAGCATAGCACCTGTATCCGCTCTTCTAACCATGGTGTTAAGATTGGATTGTCAAAATTTTTATTTAACTACGGTGATATCTACAGTGATTTGTAGAAACGATGTGGTTTCACTCTAGTCTATGGAATCAACAAGCTTCTGTTAGCAAGTGCTGCCAAACTTGAGAAAGACTTGCCAAATTCATATTAAAAAGTCAATCGAATACAGCGCATGAAACGTTTAATATCTCCAATTTATTAAAACAATTTTACCTAAGATCTTTGTTAGAAAATGTTTCTCATTTCTCTTTAAGCAAAACATCTAACCATGCAAAGTTTTTCTTGATGCTTTTGACATCTAATTGGCAAGTCACTCATGCTTAGGAATAAATCATACAAAAAAGAAACAAGGTCGAAGACCGAAAATCGTCAAACTTCCACCTCCTTCTGGCGAAGAACTTCGTTCAGGTTAAGGTCGATTTATTTTTCTCAACAAAAAAAACACATTTTCCTTCGCATACATGAAAATCTACATAGGTACCACACCGCCGCACCTTTGCTACCACCACCACCACCATCACAACCAACATCGTCTCCGGGATGTATAAACAAGAGTCCCGTTCCATGCCTCGAAAGCGATGTATACATGGTATTTTGTTTTCCAGTGAATTTCCCTTGAAATATATTAAATTTTACCCATGTCTACGCTACACGAAATTTAAAGGCTACAAAACTATTCTTTAGAAACAACATGCCGACATGAGGCACATTTACATAAGTAAACACAACACATTTGCACAAGCTCCTGGAAAACATTACGTGTCGAGTTCGAATCGAAAAACGAGTCGGGAAGAAGCGAAATTAGATTTTCGAGAGAACGAGAGAGGAGCCGCTGTCGAATCGTAATCGTTTCGAATATTTGTACGATGAAAAAGGATCGCCATGGAGACTTGTTTTTATGTGGTTCTAAATGAAATTTTCATTAAAAATAAAATAAAATAAAAGATGACATTTTCTCCAACGAAAAGTACTCACGAAATGAAAACGTCAGAGAGAGAGCGACATTTCAAGGGATATATATAGCATATATTTTTTTTGGCAAAGGATTCTCGTTGTCCCTTCAACCACAAGGCGACGAATCGAGAAACCGTTTACAAGGATCAGGCATATGAAAATTGACGGTGGTATACACACACCTTTGGCATTTCAGTTTGCTCGGTTGTGCCTTGTGGCTAAAGCAAGATAATCCGAAATGGTCATTCGACTGAACCCATCCATCTTAAGCTCCTTTCAGATTTCCTGTCCTTCTCAACAGTTAATGGAAAGGCATTATTCGGTTGAGTAGTGAAAAGTTTGATATTTCGAGCAGAATAACCGAATAAGGGTTATCTACGTCCGAGTATACGGATTTGCATTTAACTGTACGTGTCCTGTGTCCTTAGGTTGAACGTGACTTACATATAGATTTAATTCCCTGTATTCCATCTTGTCTGATGTGGCTTTCAGGACCGTTTCCATCTCCTTGCTTGTATTCAGATATAGAGAAAACGTAAAAACAAAAACATAGAAATTTTATGCAATGTCACTCTGTTTTATAAAGAATGTCTTTTTCCTGTACGTATACAAAATTTTGCTTGCTTTCATGTTGCTGGCACAAAAGAACAAATTAACCACAGCAACAACAACAACAAAAATACTTGAAGAGGTCTGCAGATAGCTTACGTAACTCAAATTATTCCCAAGTGCGAATCTTGCATTCATAACCCGTATTTTTCTCATTCTTAGTATCAAGACTCAGACGGAACAACGTCCCAGCTGTATGGAGAGAAGGATTGGCAATGCCTTTGTGAAGTAAAGATCAGAATTGTGCCTACGCAGAATTTAAATTGAATTGATACATGAAAGACAGGAATACGACGAACCAATTTTATCAAATTCTGTCGACTTAGAAACAGTAACTTAGTGATGTTTTATTAAATTATACAGGAACAAAGAACAAACTGCACCGACAAGCCTTGAATAGGTTTGCTAAAAATAATGCTTTAATTTTTTAAAATCCATTGTCCTAGGGTAGGGTAGAGGTCTTCCGAAAAAAAAACTACCGTCTATGGGTATTTATTTCTTCACTCGATACTAGTGTTGGGTAGGACACGATTATAAAATGAGTTTGTAAGAGGTGCCTCTTTTTTCTTTTGAGCCAGTACAATGTCATACTTCAAATGAGGCGAGGTGCTATTGTAATGCCAAAATGACAAGAACAAGCAAATTAAAAAAAGAAAGAAAATAAGTACCAATGAAGAGCTTTTTTACGAGTTTAATTCTATTAGTCATTAAAATGTCTTAGAGTAAGTAAGAAATCTATGCCTCCATAATGTATATTATATTTTGCAATCCCACCTCGCCTAATTTCAAGTTGGAAATTTTGCTACCGCAAAAGAAGTAGGAAATGTCTCTCCAATACCGTAATTACAATTTCGCCTTATCTCATTTCATGTTGGAAATTTCACTTCTTCAAAAAAAGTAAGAAATGTCTCTCCAGCACAAAATTTCACTCCCTCGAAAAATGTAAGAAATGTCTCTCCAGTTCGTATTTACAATCTCACCACGGCTCAGTTTAAATTGGGCATTTTACTGGCGCAAAAGAAGTAAGAACGGTCTCTCCACTACGTAATTTACTATCACACCTCGCTTCATTTATCTCGAAACAAGCTCTGCGTGGCCAGCTAGTAAGGGGACATCCATAAATTACGTGAGGTGATTTTGGCGATTTTTCGACCCCCCCTCCCCCCTTGGTGAGATGTCGTGAGATTTGGCTCGACCCCCTCCCCCCCCCCCCTAAATCTCACGTGAGATTTTTAAAATTTTAAAAAAATTGTAGGATTTACACTATTATGCGTATTTTTAGTGTACCTTAATCTGTGCTTGATTGCATTTAGAAATCATAATTTGTGTTGAAGAACAGTACCACAAAATCATAACAGCACCAACTCGGCATGCACCCAATATAAACTACAATACCTGTGGATTACCATTTAGCAGGTGATTCTGCCTACCCTTTGGAAACCAACCTCAGGGTGCCTTACAGGGATAATGATTTCTTAACAAGAGAACAGAAAACTCGTGTATTTGTAGAGCAAGCATATGGAATATAAAAAAAATTTAGAATTTTACAATATATTGACATACGAAGGTTGGCTTTGGCATCCACTGATTCGTTTTTAGAGAGTAACGACTTGACTGTTTGAATAGTAATGGTAGAGCCATTTATAACTATGGAGATATACAAACTTCGGAGCATTCTTCTATATATGTCATCGTTAGGTAAAAAACCTGTGACTGAAAGACCCAGGGGGGTTATCCTGCAATCCGATTCGAAAGTCATGAAATTCGGAAATAAGAAAATGGTATCCTCCACCAATGCGAATTCGTCCGCCTATTATCGGATTTCAGTCCGCGAGTAAAGCCATTGCCGCATGCGCTGCATTTATTTGTTTGTTTTAAAATATTCTAAAAACTCTTTAAATATTCTTGAAACAATTTATTGTTCCCATCAAAATGTCAAATTAAGTTAATAAATGAAGTTGGTTGGCTGAACATAATTTCTTTTCCAAGACTTATCAGGCATCGCTACTAGCTTCCGTTTGCTTCCTACTTTCGTATCGCCTTAGAAAAGCGGAGTCTGAAGTAACAATCAGCTTCTCAAATTGACGTTTGAGCCGCCTGTACATCAGGATACAGATTCAAGAAGTGCGGATCTGTTAGACTTCCATTCTTCACAACTCTCGATAATCATAACAAAAGGTTTTCAAAATCTATCTTGGCCTCTAGTAGGTATGTCAGAGCAGATGGTCGTCGATTCAAAATTCGAGTCCTGTAAGATGCTTAGATAACTAATTATGTCGCCTGGTGCAAATGTCTGCTTTTTGTAGTGACAATGCACCGCAGATAGCATGTGTTCTAATTGATGTGAGCCGATTCTTAATATAATCTCTATGATTGCAGTAGGATTGGGTACATTATGCACTTGAGATTCTTAGGAGCGCATTAGGTTCCAGGTTTTCAATTGGGCTTCTAGGCCTTTCTGTTTTGTTTAAGCTTAGACCCCCACACTAGTTCATCGTAGGGTCGCAATCTGTCTAAAAATGGTCGTATAAGCCAATACATACATTACTTTCGCAGTTTTTCCCAGACCATTGTATAAAAAGATAAGAATTTTTCATCACGTCTTCATTCCCAGATATTTAAATTATTTTCTTTACTTTTTTTGGATGTTCCAGTTGGATGGTATTTGAAACAGTGAACAAATACAGTGTAAACGGCAGTGCAAAATTTTTATACCCAATTGCTATTGAGTCGAAATATAGTAATAGTATCACGTATACTTTTGATTCATTATTCCTTCTCTATTTGCAATATGTTTTGATAAAACCTTTCACCATGTTCATCTGATACTGCACCAAGATTTTCGTGAATGAAATCTAAGTGCGGGTCCGAAAAGACGATTTTAAAGATTTTCTCATTTACAGATATTGCACTTAAAATTGAAAAAAACAAAAAGATATTAAGAAATATTGCAAAAAAATTACAGAAAAAGAAGGGCTAAAACCCCCTAAAAAGTGGACTTCTCGGAGTAGAAAATCGGTAGATAAGACTTTATAACCCCTTATTAAAAAGCATAAAAAGAAGCGCTCTGCCAATTTTCAGCCTGTACCTAATTATTTCCGCTATATCGCTTTTTTCGGCTTAATTTACCTGTATACTATTAATTTAACCCAGTTTTCTCGCGATTTTACACTGTTTCTTGCGGAAAAAAATTACGTGAGATTTGCGGAGACCCTCCCCCTCCCCCACGTGAGATTTGGTGAGATTCGGCTCGACCCCCTCCCCCCCCCTAAACACCTCACGTAATTTATGGACGCCCCCTAACAGGACGTAAGCTGTTTCTTCAGATACCCGGCCAAGGTCGGAGGGTACAAGTGCATTATCTTGGTAAACAACTCTGCCAGGATGTCAGCAGTAGGCACTATTGGGACTTTCTTTGAAAATAAAAATTATATAATAAAAAACAAAAATTGCCAGCTGTGCAGGGAATGTCAGCCAGAGTACACCTGCACATACAAAATGACGGTTATGTGGTCAAAATTTGAAAATTCAAAATGGCGGTGCCAATATGGCGGATGAATTTTGCAAATGTGTTCTGAATCCATTGAAAATCGGTATCGGAGGGTTTTTAACGACACAAATGGCGAATCTGCGGTCAAAATTTGAAAATTCAAAATGGCGGTACGATTTTGACAATTACGATTCGATTTCACTGAAAATCGCTATTTGGAGGTGTTTAAGGTCGGAAATAATGAATTTGTTGTCAATATTAGAAAATTAAAAATTTCGCTGGTTATATGGTATGCATAACAACTCACTTCACCAGAATTTTGTAAAAAGTAAAGTCCAAAAATGACTGAATTTGTACCGGCACAATGGAGCTCCTTGCTGGTGACAGCAAGGCTACTGCCATCATGCTTGGGTAGACATAAAAAATTTTGAAAGACAACATCCTCCCTAGTTTCCTAAATATTTATAGGGGATGCTAAACCGGCCACACGGTTTACGCTAGCTCGCCGGAAGGGGTCGTGGGGTGTGTGACCGGAAATATACACATAAGATTCATATGATTCACCACTTACCTATTAGTCAAAAGGGAGATTTCTTCATACCGTTCTTGTCCTAGGTTAGCCAAAGGTATTCATCGCTGGAAGTTCCCCAACGACCTGGTGGACCTGTAAATGTTCAACGCGACTTCGAGAGAACCCTGGAGAGAAAGCAACACCCAACCATCTTGGATAAATTACCCCCCCAGGCTGTCATGCCTAGTAATACTCGTGGATTTAAAGAAATTGACAACAAATATATTATATAATAATTACAGCCCAAGACAATATAATTAATTAACAACAAAATGAAGGTAAGTTTGAATTAAATATTAGATAAGTGTAAATAAAAAAAAATACCCTTACAGTATAGGTAATGTGGATGCAACCAACTATTACCACAAAACAACAACTTCAATACAACAACGAAAAGGAAAAAAACAAATCGTCGCTCTGGTACCAGTCGAGGATTCCTGTTTCTCTTACAACATACACATTCAAAAAGGTAATACGTAAGTGGAATCAAAGTAAATAACTCAATATTATTATTAATCACGGTGTGTAATATACGTAAAAGTGTACAAGGAGTACAAATTCAAATGTGTAATATAATTTTTCGATATTTAATTAGTGGATATAGTGATATGTATAGTTAACAATATAATTAAAATTAGAATATATTTGTACTACAAGTAAAAGTTAATTATGTTAAATATCTCGAGGTGTTATATATTTCATAGACTACTCAAAAAAAAATATAAACAAACAAAAACGAGCTTACTGTGATAACAAGAATTGTCTTTATCAAAACTGAGCCATTAACCCATGAATAGTTCAATGGAAGCACGGCTACAATCCCTCGTTGCCCTTGATAGTTTATCCTCCGTCCGGTTTTTTTTTTTGTTTATCGTTGATATCACCTGGAATAACACAAGGGACACTGCCTCTGACAGATCGAATATTTTCCCAGTAGGGTATTCAGAATTGCTTAAAAGTCCTGAAACTACCTAAGGTATTCACCCAATTGTTCCACAATGACTCCAATAGCCGACTATATAAGGGTGACTTAAATAATTACTACACTTACATGTAAACACTCAACTTGCACCAATGAACAGTTCCCTTCTTCTGGTGACAAAATTACTTCAGTGGGACTTATCTCGACAACAGTCTGTTTAGCGCAATCACCATTAATAACGTATGAATAATCGGGAAGGTTCTGTGAATGTTGACCTAGCTTGAATATTGGAATAAATCGTGACTACCAACGATTTACTATTTGAAAGTCTTCTCCTGTTTCTCCTGGAGCTGCTTGCACTTGTAAACCCGAAGAAAAAAATTTAGGAAAACTAGGTCGTTGCAGCACGAAACTCGGTCAGGAAGGCCAAGTTTGTGTCCACAGGAGAACTTCCTTCTTTATCCAGGGGTATAACACTAATTATAAGGCACCAGATGAACCAATCCAGATGTGGTGGGTAAATTAGTTTCGCCTTATAGTATAGTTCCACGTTAAATATTTACCAAACGTATTGAACAAAGTGGACACCTATTCCCTAAGCGGGCAACATAAATCGACTGTATTAGACCGGGTTCTACATAAATCGACTCTAATAGACCGTGTTCTACATCCAACTCTAATAGACCGTGTTCTACATCCAACTGTCATAATATTTTCTTTTTTCCATCCAGAACAAAAATTATTTTTTCTTTAGCCTCCTTGAAGTTTTAAATTTTGTACTAATTTTTTTGTGACCAGTAAATTTTGTTATTGAATCCTGAAATTCCCGATAGATGGGAGAACCAACCAAAGGGAGAATTTTCCGGTAAATAACCGACCGTTACAAATTAAGGCTAAAAAGAATACAATAAAAATAGGTAAACAACTTTTAAGTTAAATGTTTTTATTTTAAATCATAAGCTGCACCAAAAACTATAAAATAATTAGAGCACAGACAAGGACCTTCTTGAGATTCTGACGTCTGGTAAGAAATCATGCAATAGTAGCTGTCTTCTCTTGTCGTATGCCAAGGGACACTTTGTGTCGCTGCGTCAGCGGATTAAGTAATAATCTGGGACTTTTAAGAGACTAAAGGAAAAATATGGTGTGCATAAAAACCTGTATAACGACTGTATAATTAAATAAGAACGACTTTTCTAGTAAAATGTTTTTCCAAGTCCACCAAAAAAAATATTTCATATGCGCCCCATGTTTGATTGAATTGGAAATACAGAATGGCCATAGAAGTTTTCACTTCCTCCTACGCACACCAGTTTTTTTTATGTACTCCTTTCTGCAAATCACTGAATCAAAAACTTTTAACTACCAATCCTCTTCCATAAGCAAAACTTTTCGAATCAGAATATAACGCGTGAAGAGCACTAATTTAATTAAGGACCAAAGTTTTTCCTTAAAGTTAAAGCATTTTAAGGAGCCAAACCTTTTATAAAGTGGCCTAACAATTGCATCACTTGCTTCCAGCTATGGTTCAGCTTAGCCAGCCTAGCACAGCCAACAACATCATATTATTACTTATATCAAAACAAGTTTGTAACAATAAACAATTTATAGCGTGCAATTTTTCATTTAAAAGCTTTCACATGTGTTACTTGAAAATCGTAATATCCGAGCACATTTATAAGCAAGTTATATACCAAGTAAATTATAGCATAGAATGGCAAGAGTTAAAGGTTTCCTAGCTACAAACGTATTAAATCATATTTTTCCTTTCTGCACCCCTAACCGTGCGCAGCAGTTTTCAATCCCACTTTGCCACCCTTAAATGACTCATAAAAATTCATTACTTCCCACATTTCACACCTTCTGCTAAGAATCGACAAACCAATAAAATGTATTGACACGATGTTAAATTTATTTCTGGCACAAACGTTACCCCCAATTTAAAATAAATGCCACGAAGCAAAACAGGAACCTCTAGCCAATAGAAAGGAGGGCTGGAGGGTCCTTTACTCCTTGCATAGCAGTCCCGGCGCTAAGTCGGAGGCGAAGACATTTGTAACTTTATCCTCCTTTAGTATTGAATATTTCCGAACAAATGTAGCACATCCGGAACCTTTTTCAATTTGACAGCACATAATACTTTCCGGTCACGGAATTTATTCCCCACTTGAATTATGATAAGCGCCGTCTTAATTTTTCGGATGGAGGGGGGGGAAGCTTCCTTTTCTCGAGTATTTTTTTGCAAGGTTTTTATGTACATTTCCGATTTTGATAGGCGGATGGGGGTATAGTCGTTCTCTGGTCCCTGGGCACTCTCTCTCTTTCGGCTATGGTGGTTTCTGCCCTTCCTGCCGCTCAAACAGAAAATATAATTCAGCCATTCAGGACATTCAGCCAACACTCAATTGCTGCGATCCAGAGCACACAAAAGAAACACAATGGAACAAGAACAAGCAAAAATCTAAGGGAAAGAAAAACAGTGGAACTAATAAAAATCACGACTGCAACACTCTGGAAAGGACTCAGAACATCCTTCTTGTCGCAATTTCAAACCACCCTCATAAAAGATTCTTGAAAGGAAGTCATTAAACTCTGGGGAGTCGCGGGACGATGTCGGGGGAGTGCTTGCGACGAAGAGTTTCCTTGTTTTGTTTACACGAGAAATCTTCCGTGATTTCGAAACAATTATTTCCAAGTTTTAAAAATTTAAAAGATGCTGGGCTTAGAGGAATCGTTTACTTGAGGTTACAGCCGCTCAATTTTAAAAAGAGTATACCAATTGGATGGATGCAGGGGGCTGAATGTGGGGCACATTTTTTCCTCCCTTTTTCTTGAGTAGAGGGGTTCTTTTGATTATTCTAGAAGGGAAACATTTTATTTTCGCTTTTGTAATATTGAACGCAAAAAAAAAGTTTTCGAACGTCGATTTTTGCTGTGTTGGTTTTAGGGCAACCAGCATTATCTGAATGGAATGGAGATTTTCCAAGAACATTTGTACGTGATCAAACAATGCGTGATAAATTAAAATGATTTGATTCGATTCGATATTTCATGCATTATAAAACACCTTCTACTTTAACAATCTATATCTTGATAAAAACTTATGTAGTTCCATCTCCGACTAAGGAAAAGAGAATGAAAGCTCATCGTCTTAGAGCCATTAGAGACGAGGATGTATGCATCCAGACGCAAAAGTTTTTACAGGCAATAGAAGCTTGCAGATATGTAAAAAAAGTGGAGAATTTCGTGCGTACGTGGTGAACTTTTCACATGCGCTTTTAACGTACCCAGCGGGAAAAGTGGAAGCAGCTACCTCTGGAATCAAATTGGAAGTGCTTCCTGGTAGCGCTTCAGAAGCATTTTGAAAGATTTTGCTGTGCATATGGCTATAGTAGGGGAGCTGGCAGTAATTTCAAGCATTTTTTATAATATGAGATTTTTGCGGGAAGTGGACCCATCCCGAGTTAAACGGGGGGGGGGGGGTGGGGTAAAAAAGGGTTAACATGGAAAAAAAATTCTGCCGCTGCGTAAAAAAGTTCTATTAGGGCTAAATAACCGTTACAAACTAGTGGCAGAATTTCGATCATTTGCTGGGTGTGGGGGGTGAAATGGCAACTTCAGCTAGGGGTGGCTTGGGGAGGGTGCAAATGGTCAAAAATTTCTGACACTAGTATTTAACGGTTATGTAGTCCTAAAAGAACCTACATACGCAGCGGCAGAATTTTTTCAATTTTAACCCCTTTTTTACCTACCCTAACTCGAGATGAGTCCACTTCCCGCCAAAATGTCATATTACTTGAAAAGCTTATATACCAAAAGGCAAAAGGTTGTGACGACACGCTTTTTTCAAGCGCCAGCTCCGCTACTACTACAGAATAAGTCATTTTCAACTTTGTTGGTAAATGTTCTGCTTTGAGAGATTCTCTGGATTTCGATTAGTAAAGTTTCCATTTGTTGTGAAATATTTTGTTTTGAAAAATTTCCATTTAGAGTTGTGTAAATGGCGATAGCAATAATTGTGGTGATTCAGTTTATATAGTATAGTAATTGTGATTTCATAATAGTGTTGAATTCTTTATTTTTTTTTTGTATGTAATTGCAATTTTAGTTTACCTTTCCCAGCGGAAATAGAAGCATTCACTGATGCATGGAGAAGCTATCCTTGTGCATTTTAGAAGTGCTTCCCTTCCGTATCCCTATCCATATCTTTTTTATCATTGCATGTCATTAGCAAGAAGCAGTTTGTTCGATTTTCTTCTAATTACCTTCCTGGGAAGCTATTTTTAAGTTTTAAGTTTTGTAAGCAGCAAAGCTTTCATTTTTGCTTCTTTGGAAGCAGAGAAGAAGGTTTCGCTCTTCGTTTTTGACTACTAAGGATAAACAGAAAGATTTCAAAAATATATATTTTTATTTCAGTAATTGTTTTAAAGGTAAACTAAAATTGCAATTACACACAAAAAAAAATTTAAAAATTCAACGCTTATTATGAAATTACAATTACTATACTATATAAACTGTATCACCACAATTAATTACTATCAACTTTTCTTACTGAGCGCACAACTCTAAATGGAAATTTTTGAAAACAAAATATTTCACAACAAATGGAAACTTTTCTAATTGAAATCAAGGGAATCTTTCAAAACAGAAAATGAAGTTGAGAATGACTTATTTTTGGAAAATCTTCCAAAATGCTTCTGGAGCGCGACCAGGAAGCGCTTCCAATTTGATTCCAGAGGAAGCTGCTTCCACTTTTCCCACAGGTATAAAACAGCGATGGGCAAACCTACACACCTAAAGAAATGCATTTGTGTAAATGCTATTAAAAGTTTTCTAAAGCTTCACACTCAAAGTTCACACTGCATTTATCAAATTGTTTGTGCAAACTGTTATAGTGTCGCTCAATATTGTATTTTTTAATAGTAGCTAACGTGCGATAGCATACCATACATTGTGCTTCATTAAAAAGATTTTGCGCAAATAGAAATTGAAGTTCCCACTCAACACAAAACATTTTTCGTATGAGCACAAAGTCTTATACGCTCCCACTCGTATGAAGTCTTAATTAAGGCTGATATGCTTTTTGTTGGATATTCGAGTCATCTGACTTCGAATACATATGCAAAGCTTTAAAGCTCATTTGCCCGCGAGCATAGGAATGCCCATCGCTGCTTTAAAACAATTATTGTAATAAAAATGTATATTTTTAAAATCTTTTTGTTTATCCTTATTACCCAAAAACGTAGAGCGAAACCTTCTTACCTGCTTCCAAAGAAGTAAAAATGAAAGCTTTGCTGCTTGCAAAACTTAAAACTTCAAAATAGCTTCTCAGGAAGCTAATTAGAAGAAAATCGAACAAACTGCTTCTTGCTAATGAAATACAATGGTAAAAAAGATATGGATAAGGGATACTGAAGGGAAGCACTTCTAAGATGCACAAGGATAGCCTCTTCATGCATAAGTGAATGCCTCTATTTCCCGCTGGGTAATTGGAGGACATTAGCCAGGAACCGAACAGCATGGAGAGAAATGCTGGAGGAAGCCAAGGCTAATAATAATAGGGTGTAGTGATACAGGTGATGACGATGATGAAACAAATCATCAACAGAAAATACTTTCTTAAAAAGGGAAAAAATATCAGTCTCTTATAATATGATCCTGAAATAAATCAATCTTGACCTATGGAGATGGAAATCTTTAAAACTGTTGAATGTTTGAATCCCAAAAGGCAACAGCAAACTTCGAATTTTCGTATGAACAATATAATCTTATGAAAAAGTCAAAAGTTTGTTTGAGATTTTGGATAAGAAAAGAAAAAATATAAAAGTGTAGTTTCAGATCAGAATAATCTATTGATAGAAAGTGTGATTTAAAATACTTTAAAAGCTGCACAGATTGCATGAAATTATACTTATGTATATCTGAAAAAAAAAACAGAATCATTGCCGATGATGAAATCACAAATATAATATATAAAAAAGAACCGATTTAGTCAGACAGGCTTCGCTATTCAAAAAGTTTTCAATGAAGGGTAAAATGACTCTTCATTGAGAAAGAAAGTCTGATCTATTCCTTTTAAGAGATGAATAATTGGGGTCAGGATAAGAAGTTTTGCAAAGTTTATTTAAAGGCATTGGAATTCATTTTTCTTCTATCTTTTGCCTAGTGCTTCCTGTATAAAATTGAACTGTGCCTGTGCGATAAAAATATCGTTCACTCCGGAGCACTAAGTCTTCTCCACTTTAAAAATAAACCGGTTTTCATTATTAAATTGATTTAAAATAATTTTTGAAATGTTATTAAGACACGGTCGAAGAATTAAAGTTGTACATAAAGAAGAGAACCAAATTTATGTAATTTATTGCTTTTGAACATACAAATAAGAAAGTTTAAAAAGGTAACATGTTAAATACTCAAGAGACAACAAATTGATCACAAGAAATTGTAGAAAATTTTATTTTGTTGAAGATTGGAGGTGAGAGGTCATGTTTTTATGGTGGAGCAGAGCGCAATGTCTTTGCCAAGAGAATATGTGAAAAGTGCCGTCATATACGGTTTTTATATGAGAATCCAATACAGCTCTCGCAAATGAATTTCTGTGAGAACGTAAGCCTTGTAAATAAATGGCAACTAGGCTGGAAGGGGGATGTATTATGAATGACAATCGAACCCATGATCTCTGGAATGGTAGTCGGCTACTTAACCTGTAAGTTAGCGAAATCACAGCGTGCATGTTTATTGTGCTTCAAAATTATTATTCATACTGAGTTCATATTAGGTGTGGCAAAAAGTTCGTGGTGGCATTGTTTTAGTAAAATTCAACTGGCTTTGGTTATAGCGTGAAAATGAATTTATTTAGACCAAATATGCTCCGTTATTATAGACAATGTTTCATTTTTCGGATGGAGTAATGATTTTTTCTACGCCTCTGTTAGAATACAGGCATTCTGATATTACTTTTAGTTACGGAATTAGCAGCATTCCACACCCGTGTGGAATATTCATTCCATTAGTTGTTATGGAATGACTACTATTGGCGACATCTGATTTATTAATTAAAGAAAAAAAAGATTTATTAATTAAAGAAAGAAAAGGATTGTTTCAATAATAAACAATCAATGATGTTCCGCTAGAAACATTTAGCTTTAAATAAACTATTCAATTATTAAATGGCAGAAAATAATAGCATTTTTTTAATAAATTTTGCGGCGGCCATCTATTAACGAATTATTAAATTACAAAATTGTTATGAATTAACACTCCCTACTAATATGTTATTTAGCGTTAAAATATCTTGCTGTGCCTTATACATTATATTTTTGACATTAGCTTTACAGAAGGTACGTTTTTCTTTACAAAATATTAATGAAAACTAATTAAAGGCGTAGAAAAAGTATAGTCTGCAACACGTTTTGAATTGCATATTCCGCACTCGTGGACCGCCACCCTCGCTCGTGTGCCAAACTTCCACTTGTGCGGAATATGCATCATTCCAAACTTGTTACAGAATATACTATTCTTTATGTGAAAGACTAGTGCTTAGAAGTAATGCCCCTTTGTTCTATCATTGAGTGTGGGGCGAAGGAGTGTGTGCCGGACAGAACGCCCTGGTCGGAAAGATAGTAGAGAGCAGAAGTGAAAGAACTGATGACGCCAACACACGGTTTTATATAAAAGATGACCTAGGCGGAGGATCAAGTTTACACGAGAGTATGTTATGAACCTTGAGATTTAGCAAAAGTTTGAAAATGAAACAAGTAAGAACCATATAATTTCGCAGAGAGAATCCAACTCAACTATCGGAGTAAAGCTAGAATTCATAGTCTTTAAAATGAGAATCAAAGATTGAGGTCATGTGTACTTGAAGTCTATAGTGTGACCTCTCAGCATACCCGAGCGTCTACCGATCTCTTCTTCTTTTTTTCAGGAAAAGAGGAGCGGAGAGAGTCGAGGACGCAGATCGGTTGGACGAACCTGCATAAGCATATAGACAGAACTTGTACATTGTGTTTTTTTGCATTTTGCATTAGTTTTTTTAATCACCAATATACTTATAGTACAGTACAGATGTAATATTGATGCGCCAAAAATTCTTGGAAGGATGATTTTTCATAAATCGTTAATGGAGCATAAAAGAAGCTTAACTTTAAATTTGAGGGAAATTTCGAGTGGACGTTTTTTGGAAAACTCAAAAAGTTTTTGAAAAGCGTTATTCTCTGAATCTACGCATTTTAGAGAAAAGTTGTTTGAACAAAAAATGTAGAGGACGTTGTTACCTACAATTTGTTTCATAGAGGTCAGGCTGTACAACTTCAAATACAGAAGCTAGGTGGCGCCAAAGTTTCCAAAAAAGTGTTTTTTCGGTTTTTGTCCCAGAAAAAATGGTTTTTTTACAAAAGTGTAAATCAGTAAATTGTTCCTCTTAAAAATGTCTACAACATTTATTTAAACTTTTTTTCCCTCCGACTTACCGTTCCAAAGTTATAGGCAGTAAATGCTACGCTGCGTAGTTAACGGTGCTATTGTTACTAAGAAGCGTCCATTTTTCAGTTGCTATGCGAGTTTTCGAGAGTGTAAGCGTCAGTTTAAACAATCATATCTCATTCAATCGCAACGTACCAATTATAACTGTACTCAAATTAACCTGTGTGCCATCTTCAGAGCACAATTCTCACAGTTCAGCACGCTATAACTTTGTTACGGTAAGTCGGAGGGAAAAAAAGTTTAAATAAATGTTGTAGACATTTTTAAGAGGAACAATTTACTGATTTACACTTTTGTAAAGAAACCATTTTTTCTGGGACAAAAACCGAAAAAACACTTTTTTGGAAACTTTGGCGCCACCTAGCTTCTGTATTTGAAGTTGTACAGCCTGACCTCTATGAAACAAATTGTAGGTAGCAATGTCCTCTACATTTTTTGTTTAAACAACTTTTCTCTAAAATGCGTAGATTCAGAGAAAAACGCTTTTCAAAATTTTTTTGAGTTTTCCAAAAAACGTCCACTCGAAATTTCCCTCAAATTTAGAAATAAGCTTCTTTTATGCTCCATTAACGATTTATGAAAAATCATCCTTCCAAGAATTTTTGGGCGCATACCCCGATTTTCCAGTCCAGCTGTACTGTACTATTACTAAAACTGAATAATCATCGTTGTCAAAAGTAATCGTGCTTGCAATTGTTTTGTAACCGCTTTATAAAGCGGCCTACAGACGATCAACTTGGGTAGCTATGGTAGCAGCTATTTTCAAACTGCCAAATTTTCTAAAGCAACAAAAAGCTGCTCTAGTCCGGGAAACTAGCAAAAAAACGCACGAAAGGAGACAAAATTCGGAAATGGCTGAAAATTGGTCCACAGCTTCCTTGGTGCTTTTTAAGAAAACAATTTCGGAATCACAAAAAAAAACATGGCCGCCGGAAATATAGCGGTTTTCCGGTGTTTTCCTTGTATCTCGGTTTCTATAAGTCGTACAACCCCGTAGAAAGGCAATGAAATTCTCTACAACTTTAGTTTTACAAAGATGTTGACCCGATTAACCCTTTCAAAGCTATTCAAGGTCAAAGTTTCCAAAAATCACTTTTTGGCCAAAACATCACTCAAAAACTGGTTTTTTTGAAATTTTTTTTTGATCAGTCAATTCGAAACGATATTGCCTACAAAAAACCCTATCGTCATTTTTTCGAAAACTCAACCCTTTCGAAGTTATTCAAGGTCAAAGTTCCGAAAAATAACTTTTCGGCCAAAAACTCACTAACAATTGATTTTTGCAAAAAATTTCGAAAAGTTTTCGAAAAAATGACAAGGGTGTCATTAGGGTAGGCAATAATCTTTTGTATAAATAGAAAAAAAAATATTTCTTAAGTTCCTGAGTCATTTTTTGACCAAAAAGTGACTTTTGGAAACTTTGACCTTGAATAACTTTAAAAGGGTTAAGTTTTCGAAAAAATGACAGGAGGGCTTTTTGTAGGCAATATCGTTTCGTATTGACTGATCAAAAAAAATTTTCAAAAAAAACAGTTTTTGAGTGATGTTTTGGTTTTCTGTCTGTTTAGAGGCTTTTGTAAACTCTTCTTCAATGTGGTTTTTGGGCATTTTTACATGGGAAATAGGTGTCTCAACGAGCTTGATGTTAGTAAATCCACTGACCCTGACAATATACGTCCTATGGTTCAAAGGAAATGTGCTTAACCTCTGCGCAAACTTTTTGCCCTGTAATATTTCTCCGGAATCGATCCTAATGCTTCTTATGATCTTATGAAGACGGTCCCAACTCTTTATTACTTTAGATAGCACAATTGCTTCGCATGGCGTGTTTACGTCGACCGACTGATTGAAAAAGAGTTTACGTACTCTAAATTAAAAGGATGATTGACTAAGATGAAATATTTTACCCTCAAAATATCATAGATTATTTCTGGTTATGTACTAGGCCGGAATATGGTACATTTATATTAGCAATGTCTATGATCATTTTCAATTGAAACATAATCTATGCGCTTCCGCCTGCGCAGCGTCTGGGTGGGTGGATGCTCCCTAGGTATCGACGTCAGGGATGGTGGCTTGTGCCGGAACGCTCGTGGACTTATGGTTGGGATTTTCGCTCTCTTTGTTATTTTAACTCGCGTTTGGTCCGAGGGTGTTAGTTCTGCAAAATAACATTTTTTTTGTATTATTTGAATTTTCAGTTCTACCCGCAACTGTTGACGCAACGACCACTGCAAGTAGTGGTACCGAGCCCACTAATGAAAGTGAGGCAAATACGGGAAAAAATAACGAAAGTAAGAAATTTATAAACCATAATGTAAGAATTGTTAAATAAAGTATTCTTTTAGAAAACAAATGGTCAGATGCTGAGATAAGGCTCCTTTTAGACTCGTATAGTGCCCATAAAGATCAAATGGATGGCAGTATCGTCCGAAAAGATGTAGTGTGGGACAAAATTGATAAAGATTTGCTTAGCAAGGGTGCTACCAAACCTCCTAGCTTATGCAAATACAAATTTCAGCACTTCAAACGCCAGTATATTGCGACGAGAGATCATAATAGTAAAACTGGCGTTTCCCCAAAACACTTTAAATATGAAAGGGAGATGGAGGAAATATTCGGTACTGACCACAATGTTAATCCGGTGGCATTAGCGTCCTCCTTAGAGCCGGCACTTGGCCTCGTTGTCTTTGACCAAGACAGCGATCAAGGAGACAGTGGCGGAACTTCATCTTCAACAGCCTCCGCCAGCAAAAGGCGGAGGGAAACTGGGCCGGAACTTTTGGCAAGGGTTTTTGAGTAGGCCCAGAATAAAAAGTTCAAGCAGGAAGAGGTCCGCAACAAGTTGTTGGCCGAACAAAATGCCACTTTGAAAACCATTGCGGAGGAGAAAAATTATAAGTTAATTTTTTTAAAATTTCTCCGCTATTTAATTAGTTAGTTTTGTTCTTCAATTTGAAGTTAGTTTGTTTTGTTCTGAAATGAGGAGCGTCAGAACAAAAACCGATAAATCCCATTTTGACATTATTTTTTTTTATGATGGCAATTGATTGTTTTCGTACATATCTATAACCATCGCTCATCGAACGTGTTCAGAAACGGCTGAATCCGCTTCAGAAACCTTCCCAAAATCACTTACCTGAACATAAACCGATAAATACATTGAGGGTGTCTACAATAGTATTCCTTCAGCAGCAGCAGATCCGGTTTTACAACTTAATCTAGGTCTGTACTGGTATTCCGCACACAGGAATGCGACATTTAGGTTTTCACACAGTGTTATCAACACCAATAAATTGGAAAACTTCGTTCACCTCAAAATTATAAAGCCATAGACTTGCACAGATTTTTTCAATTTCCCAAAAAAAACATTTATGTGATATATCGGTTTTTGTTCCGACGCTCCTCAAATATGAAGTTAGTTAGTTTTGTTTTTCAATTTGAAGTTATAGTCCAGGCGCTGTAGCCAAAATTTTACTAAGACCTGACACTAAATCCAATAGAAATGATTTTTGGCACACGGGCAGTTTTTGAAGAGTACTTTAAGAAAAAAAATTGTTCTGCACGCGAACACCTAGGGAAACTTCGGAAAATTCCCGGGAAAAGTCGGAAAATTGATATTCCATCAATAACTTGGAAGGGGTTGAAAATTTCGATATAATGTATAGAACAAACTTGTAGAGCGTGAAAATCTTCACAAAAAAGGTCTCTACATGTTTTTTCGAAAATTGCTCCCTATGAGAGATATGAGCTATAATTGATATTTTTATAATTCCGCGCGAATAATTCGGGATATCATAAGATTTACCCCGACGCTCGACTAAAATTTCTGTAACTCATGATAATGCTGAATTTACTCCAGTCAGGCCAAATTTTTCATATAGTCCACCCCAAAAGAAACTATGAGTACATTTGTGCTGACTCGGTCCCCGAGGTAGGAAATTGCCTCTTGGAATTTCAAAATAAATTGGCCTGAGTTTTCCAAAAAAAAATGAAACTCACCGCGAGAAAGAGCAGATTCTCAACTACAGATTTTCACATTTATAAAGCTCTAGTCGATAAGATAAACTCGAGAGACTTATCAGAAGAATTTTCATGCGTTTTTGGAAATTTCCGGGAAATGTAGAAAATTATGAATGAAAACTTTGTTATCAGGGGTTCTTAGATACACATTCTAAAAGGTCAGGGTCTTGGCAATAGAATAGTCCAATCAATCTACAATAGCTCCTTGTAAATTTAGCGTTAATTGCCAACAGGAAACAAAAAATATGGTTATATAGGAAAAAAAATTCTAAAAATGATAGCGTTTTCTTTTTTTGAATTTGGAATGGCGAACCTAACCTAAAAAATTCTGGAAAGTGAAAAAAACGCTTTTTTGCGAATAAAAAAAAAAATAGAGCTCGGATCGAAAAAAATCAAATTATAAAGTTGTAGGTATTCAAATTATTAACAAAAAGTCTATTAAAAGGTTTTCCAGTACTTAAAATGACCCCCAAAAACATATTAATAATGAAAAAACAGACTCAAAAAGTTAGTTTTTACAATCGAACGTCTGTTTTTTCATTATTAATATTTTTTGGGGGTCATTTTAAGCAATGGAAAACTTTTAAACAGACTTTTTGTTACTTGTACGTGATAGTACAAGTTTTGAGGAAAATTTTAAGCTATAGAACGGTACTCTAGAAGAATCCGTAGACCAAGAGGAGCGTTTTTAGAAGAACGCCTTTTTTTACAAAAAGTGAAATTTCAAGGAAAGTGTTCAATATTTTGCAACAAAAATAAAACTGTTTTTTCAGCTAGCAAGAAGCAATGGTTTTGCCAAATAACAAATATCTAAGTTGCGTTAAACAAAAGTAATTAACAAATTAAAAAAACGTGATTTTTAACATTTTTTTGCATTTTTCTCTATGGTTTGTGCTCTAACCTATAACTTTATATATATCAATCGAAAGATAATTTGAATACCTACAACTTTATAATTTGATTTTTTTCGATCCGAGCTCTAGTTTTTTTTTTATTCGCAAAAAAGCGTTTTTTTCACTTTCCAGAATTTTTTAGGTTAGGTTCGCCATTCCAAATTCAAAAAAAGAAAACGCTATCTTTTTTAGAATTTTTTTTCCTATAGAACCATATTTTTTGTTTCCTGATGGCAATTATTAGATGGATTTGTGTAGATTGATTGGACTAGAATGACAAGTGCGCTTTTTCAGAAATCTCCACTTTGATATTTTACATCGATTGTAAAGATATCAGTCATGAAAAATGAGCGAACTAAAAAACAACAGGTATAGAAAAACTTGATTCAATTAGGCCCAAGATAAATTGGGAATGAATGTTATATCTGATTTGTTCAAATTTGACCTACTGAATCTTTGACCGAACTCAGCTTGTCTAGCCAATTCGATAGGAAATGGTAAAAAATTAGTAAAATTACATTGTTTATTTATCAAAGATCATTACTTCACCTTTGAATATCAAATAGAAACCACTTCTGCCGACACCCGCCAGCTATATATGATAATTGTTGAAGAATTTTCCTTTAATATACCGTTTAGTTTATGAATTTTCGACCAAAAACAAGGGAGTTACAGCGATTTTTGTCGAGCGTCGGGGTAAATCTTATGATATCCCGAATTATTCGCGCGGAAATCTGAAAATATCTTTATAGCTAATATCTCTCATAGGAGCGATTTTCGAAAAAAACATGTAGAGACCTTTTTTGTGAAGATTTTCACGCTCTACAAGTTTGTTCTATACATTAAATCGAAATTTTCAACCCCTTCCAAGTTATTGATGGAAGATCAATTTTCCGAGTTTTCCCGGGAATTTTCCAAAGTTTCCCTAGGTGTTCGCGTGCAGAACAATTTTTTTTCTTAAAATACTCTTCAAAAACTGCCAGTGTGCAAAAAATCATTTCTATTGGATTTAGTGTCAGGTTGAAACCCCTGGTTCCTGGACTATTAGTTTTGTTCTTCAATTTGAAGTTAGTTAGTTTTGTTCTTCAATTTGAAGTTAGTTTGTTTTGTTCTTCAATTTGTTAGTTAGTTTTGTAGCTTAAAAGCCGTGGATTAGGCCTTCTGGGGATACCACGTAATAAAAAAACGCGCCCGGTACTCGACCTCTCAGCTGGTGTGGAAGAGAGTGCACACACTTATTGCATTTATGAAGCACTTTCGCGATTCCTTGATGCGTTATATCTCGAGAGGACTCATAACTCTTGAAGTTGGTAGGAAGCTGTAGGGAACCGAGAACCGAGTATAAAGGTTTTTGATATGTCACCAAAAATAACAATTGCATGAAATGAAATAATTTTTCATTATAAAAAAAAGTAGAGAAAATTTCGTCTGTCAAAATTTAAAATATTAATAGGGAAGTTTTGTTGTTAAAAACCACCCTGGGATGAAAATATAATATTATTGAAAACGAATTTCATGCAGGGGTCAATAACTCTTAGTATACAAAAGTATAAAGTATAACGAATTAAATATCATTTTTCATTAAACCAAACGATAAAAAAAACCTGATAAAAGAACTAACACCATTAAAAATTTCTAATCAGACATTTTTATTGTTCTGTGTCTACCATTGCGTGTCGTATAATTACAATCCCATCCATTGTGTACACGAAATTGTCAGGATATCAAAGGTTGACATTTAATATCTCAAATGATATCAGGCAATCAACCTGTTTCGTAGCCAAGGATAAATGCGTGACTAGGCTTGCGTGTTCAAGATAAAGTGTCTCAAAATTTTATTACAACACAAAAACGGGGTTGGTGGCAAATGAAACGAGAGGTGATATCAAAGTGATTCGTGGAGTGCGAAACAATCACTAGAAATTGTCAGTCGATGACACTGGGTAACGCAGAACAAGAACAACAACAAAAAAAAATAAGTGAACATTGTAGCCATGTTAAAAATGTCGAACAGTAATCATATATGCAAATTATGTTGTGTTTGCTAGCTTTTCAAAGGTGTATCTACCCCCGGAAAATGGGGCACATAAAAGCATTATAAGGCCGGGCAGTAAAAGCTTCTATACCGCCGCAATATTGCTGCTAACATACATTGCACAGGCACACCATGGACGGAGATGATGCATTCAGGCATGCACTTTACGAGCATCTAAAATTTCCTTATAGGGATTATATTACACTTTTATGATGCTGATGCAAGGATATACTACTGTATAAAGGTTGATGGTGTTATATGTGTATGTATATTGGTACATGCTGTAGTGCTAGTGCTAGTTTTAATTTAACTTCATCTTCCTTAAATTTAATAATGATAAACCAGTTGCAGAAAGTTTTTTTTTTATTTTTATTTTTATTTTTATTTTTTGTTTTGATGTCAGAACTTTTTTACTGCATTATTTATAAGGAAAACTTTTATCAGAATTTTCTTTAATACTTTGTCGTGTATCTTTTTGCATTTGGATAACATTTATATATTTTTATCCCAAAGCGATGAGAAAAAGGTTTTACAGAGAAATTTATTAACTGTTTGCGGCAACAAAGCAGGGGTAAAAAAAATTGATTGAAAGTCTCCAAGATTTTCCATGGAAAATGCGGATTTTCTTGATAGTCAAACCCTTGTTATCTGACAGGATTCCAGATGATTGAATCAGTTAGCGATTACCACAGAAAATTTAACCCATGCGACTGACTTATCCTCCCTTTCCCACACACATAATGTCAACCGTCAGTACCACCATTGAAAATACATACCATAACCATCATACATACATACATACATATAAGGTGTACCTTAGAGCTTTAACCGATTTATGGCAACCACTGGATTAGGGGATGAAAAATGTTACCCAGAAATGTCAAAACAATTTGCCTTTCTTACTTAATTCTATATGGCGTTCCATAACAGTAACGGAAAGTACGAATTTACTTCAATGGTAGAGTTAAGTAAATTCAAAAAAAAAATACATATAAAGATGAAGCATATAACAACTATGTAGAACATGTCAATAACGCTTCCAGGTAAAAATGGGATTATCCTACTGTTAATACTAGAAATTTTTTTTGATGTGAATAAGTAATATTGAAAATCAAGAGAGATACACCACACTGGTACTGGGAAAAACGAGGAAAAAATAGAAATTTTTATAGGCAACATTCAAGCATATTTTTTATTATTATTATTAAAAATAGTATAAATACAATGAACAATTAGTCCGGGGAAATTAGCATTTTAAGGAGAGAAAATTCCAAAATGGCTGAAAATTGGTCTACAGCTTCCTTGGGACTTTTTAAGAAAACAATTTCGAAATCAGAAAAAATAAAACATGGCCGCAGGAGATATCGCGTTGTTCCCGTGTCTTCCTTGTATATCGGTTTCTATCGGTCCTACAACCCCGTACGAGAGCCCGAAATGTTGACAATGAAATTCTCTACAACTTTAGTTCTTACAAACATGTTGACCCGATTAACCCTTTTAAAGTTATTCAAGGTCAAAGTTATAAAAAATCACTTTTTGGCCAAAAAATCACTCAAAAACTGTTTTTTTCGAAAAAAAATTGTTTGATCAGTCAATACGAACCGTTATTGCCTACAAAAAAGACCTCATGTCATTTTTTTGAAAACTTAACCCTTTCAAAGTTATTCAAGGCCAAAGTTTCAAAAAATCAGCTTTTTGTCAAAAAATGACAGAAACTGATTTTTGCTAAATTTTTTTTGTCTTATTTATACAAAAGATTATTGCCTACCCTAATGACATCCTTGTCATTTTTTCGAAAACTTTTCGAAAAATTTTGCAAAAATCAATTCTTGGTGATTTTTTGGCCGGAAAGTGATTTTTGGAAACTTTGACCTTGAATAACTTCGAAAGGGTTAAGTTTTCGAAAAAATGAAATGAGGACTTTTTTGTAGACAATAACGCTTCATATTGACTGATCAAACAATTTTTTCGAAAAAACCAGTTTTTGAGTGATTCCGAAATTGTTTTCTTAAAAAGTTCCAAGGAAGCTGTGAACCAATTTTCAGCCATTTTGGAATTTTGTCTCCTTTCCTGCATTTTTTTGCTAATTTCACCGGACTAAATATATTTCGGAAAAATACTTAAAAAATCTATATATATATAAAAGTGAAAGTATGTCTGTCTGTAAATGTTCAATAGACTCCGAAACCGCTCATCCGATTGGCCTGAATTTTTGTATATAGGGGTTTTCGGGTACGGCGGTGTTCCTACGCGGTCTATTTTGCTCTATCTCGAACAATTCGGGTGGCTGTAGTGTACCGATATCCGTAAAATTCGAACTTTTGTATGGGAGGTACTTTTCGAATTACTGCTAAAGAGCTCAGATCTATATTATTTTGGTTTTTTTCCGAAAAAAATACGATTCCCAAAGTTTCAGATCGATCGGTCCAAATTTAAAATGGCGGCCAACACAAAATGGCGGATTACCTTTTTCTTTGCAAGCCATTCGGTATGGGTATCAAATGAAAGGGTATGACAAGTAGAATATTATTAGCTCTGTGTGGAGTCATTCCAAATTCAAAATTCATATCACCTGATTACTACTATTGGTTTATGGGTGCAGCATAGGCGCACCGGGTCCCAGCTAGTTTATAAATAAAAGAAGAGATATCAGCTATTATGTGGAACGCATTTTCCGTATCTTAACCACCGTCAAACTAAAAATTTAAAAAAAAATATTCCATAGGAAAAATCCTATGTTCAAAAGTGGTTCAATAAGTCCTCAGAAGAAATAAATTATTTCGGGTAGTTTTTTTTTATTTTTCAAAATACTGTCACTTTTTGGGTGACACATTTTACCCAGCGTTTCTCTAAATTTTTAAGCGGTCCAAAAAGCAGGATTCCCGAAAGGTCCTTAAAATAGACATCTGTTGGAGAGATAACCTCCTTGTTCGACTAAACATTTATGGTTAATGGTTAAACCGACTACACCCCGCGCCATAAAAGAAGGGAATCTCAAAATCACGAGATTGGAGACTGAACAGTTTCAAGTTGTAACACTTTCATGTATGCTGCTGGTTGATATTACGGAACACGGCCTAAGTAAACATTAACCAAGTCAAGGTCTCTGGTAGCTTCGTTTATGAACCTCTGAAAAGTTGGGCCTGCATTCTGTAGTCCCGAATTGTATAAGGGTATAGTCATATAGGCCAATTGTCGTAATTAATGCAGTCTTATGCACATCCTCTGGGGCGATTAGTATGTGATGGTATGAACGTACCAAATCCACCTTGAAGAAAATTCTGCAGAAAATTCTGCAGCCGTCTAAATTCATGGAGAAATTGGAAGTTTTTTAACCATATTTCATTGGATTTTTCATTTTAACAAGAAATGTTCAGATAATTGACACAAATGTCAACAATATACTTAATGTACAAAAACCACTTACAACAAGACAGTACTAAAACGATGACAGAAGAAATGTGATACCAACCCGCCCTAGACTGTCTCGACACAACATCCATTTGCGGATCATAACATTGCTACAAAACAAGCACTCTCAGTGCATATGTATATGTAATATTATTTCCGTTTTGCTTCTCTTTTTTTTTCAATAATGCACAAAACATACAATTTTAAATTCAATCATAAATCTCAAAAATCGTTGGCAGTCAAGGGATGGCTTCCGTTTATAGATGGTAACACTTAGAAAACAGTTGGAAAAGAAAATTGAATCCTGTGAGGAATATCCTTGCACTTGTGCATCTGTAATAGATGAATGGCTCGAAGCTGTTCTAGAAAATTAAAGGGCGAAGGACTCACTGATAGTGCCGATATCTCGGGTAATAAACTTTACTCAAGCAGAAGGAAACAAAAGTGAACGGATGAAGATGTATTTTGAGATTATTCATCTATTCATTAAAGTTGGGAGGTTAAAGGTCGTATCGTTCATCTGAAATGGGATAATATTCAGTTCTAATAAGACAGAAAGAATATTGTGATGAGAACTGCGCGAATACATAAGCAAAATTGAATTATATTGAAGTAAATCCGACAACGTTGTTTATTAAATTAACGACAAGCCTATTGAAGGTAACAGCATTGCAAAAATCAATTTTAACATTTTAAAACCAACCTTACAACTACACCAATCAGAAATAAAATCCACTCGAATGTCCTGTGGGACATCACAATTCACTTTACATATGAACTGTGAAAATAAATATTTTATGTCGATATTGTTTGATGAAATTCGATCTGCCATTGCGTCCCTCGGCATCCATTGCAAAACTCAAAGATAAGTTTTTATTTTAAGTTATTTAAAACTTGAGCGATGTTTATTCACTAAGATTCAATATTTTAAAATGGAACTGAAAAACTATATCCTGTCAAGATTGCTTGTGTGTACACAATATTAAAGTCAATTTATCAATCTAGGATCTGGAGTAGAAATCTTGAAAAGTTTTTAGAGATATCGTAATCCCACAGACACGGTAGCAGCATAGATAGAGAAATGGGATGAAAATGGAAAATTTGTTATAGTATGAATGTCTGCTGCTTTAGCACACACGGAGGATGCACTTATCTTTAGTAAGATGCACGTGCTTTGATGTTTGCATCTGTGCCTGCCAAGAAGGATATGGCTGTCAGGGTCCTGATTAAAATAAATGTTATGTGTAAATATCTACATTAGTTTGGTTGTAAAAGTTTTTCCGATGGTAGCGTTTGAATTATGTATAGTAAATATTTCACCATCCTCTTTCACGTTTCTCATTAAAATGGTGGCCTGTACTAACACCACCCTATATGATGATGGTTTAAGTATATTTTAGCAGAATTTTCTTACTATCCCAATGTAAATGATTTTCACGACACTATTTATAGATAGTAGAGGGAAATTAAACAAAAAAAAGCGAAGTTATGATGTAGTTGGAAAGTTTTGTTTTTTTTCTTTACATATGTTGATATAAAGCGAAAAAAAAAATTTCTGCTAAATCGGTCCTGTGCCGGACGAGAAAATTGCATAAATGTCAATTTTTGATGCATTTTTAGTGCAATGCTACACTATTTTTTTAATTTCTCCAGTTCTGTTGGTAGTAGAAAAATAAAAAAATTGGAAAATACTCGTAATAGACTATCGAACTGATTTCGTATAAATACTTTAAAAATGAATCCTAACCTCAAAAAAACCAAACTGTATGAAATTTTGTTTAATTTTACTAAAAATGAAATAAATAACGGGAAAATAGTCGGATTTTGATAAAAAATTTTCCTTTTTTTCATAGTTGGCAAGTAGGTTTTCATAGTTGGCAAAAGGCAAAAAATTGAAAAATTGAGGTTTTTTACTTTTTTCAAAGTCCTAAAATAGACATTTTAAATAAACTAACGAAGTATTGCGTATGCGTATTTATTGCAGTACGATGATTTGGCATAAAATGGCGGCAATTTTAAAATTTTGTCGAAAACTGCCAATTGTTGCCGTAAAAATCGAAAGTTTTTTTTGAAATTTCAACCACGTATTTATAGCATCAAATTACATATTTTCTCCAATTTTTATCAAAATCCGACTATTTTTCCGTTATTTATTTCATTTTTAGTAAAATTAAACAAAATTTCATACAGTTTGGTTTTTTGAGGTTACGATTCATTTTTAAAGTATTTATAACAAATCAGTTCGATAGTCTATCCATTTACGAGTATTTTCCATTTCCATTTTCACGACCAACAGAACTGGAGAAATAAAAAAAATAGTGTACTCATTAGGAATTCTAGGTAGCACTTACCGATGGAGCACTGATATAAGTAGTCAACTGGTAAGGGGTACTCCTATTTTCTTAGGTGTTAGAAGAGCCCTTATATAACGCATTACAAGAGAAGGCAGATGGTAAGTGGTAATCCAGAATTAGACCTAAAGAAGTTAGAAATTTGCCCGATGACTCAAATACCATTCCAAAAATACGAAAACAAATGAGTCATCGGGTAAATTTCTAACTTCGTTGGGTCGAATTCTGGATTACCCCTTACCATCTGCCTTCTCTTGTAATGCCTTATATAAGGGCTCATCGATGTAGTAAAAAGTAAGGCCTTACCTCCTATGGCATCGTGTGTAAAAATAAGTACTTCTGTAAGGGGTATGGTAAGGCCTACCCCTTACTAGTGAGGGCTCATTTCAGTACTTCTGTAAGCTTACAAGTCCTACTGGGTAGCATTGCACTCAAAATGCATCAAAAATTGACATTTATGCAATTTTCTCGTGCAACACAGGACCGATTTTGCAGAATTTTTTTTTCGCTTTATCTTAGCACATGTAAAGAAAACAAACAAAAAAATCCAACTTCCCAACTGCATCACTATCATATGACAATTTCCCTCTACTAAGACTATTGATTATGTCATAAAAAACAGGGCAATAAGGAACTAACACGTTCACGGGTTTTTATTGCAGGAATCGGTCAATGGGTAATTTAAGAAGAAAAAACCGCGGAGTGATATTAAATTAGGGGGTGGAAATTGGAGATAGGGGTGAAAATGGACCCTTTTCAGTGTTTTCAATATATCTCGCAAACGAAACAAAATTTCGATATACTTTATATAAAATATTTTGTAGAGAATTGAACTTTCCATCAAAATTGCCACTTTAAACAATTTTAAAAAAAATTTTAAGCCCAAAATGTTGAAACAAAAAGCAAAAAAAAGCCAAAATTTTGACTATCGAAATTTTGTTTCGTTTGCGAGAGGGGTTGGTACACCGCGAACCAGAGTGCTATGGCAAAGAGTTACGAAAAGTCTGTGCTCCCCAAAAAAATATATTCATCGTACGCCGTCAAATTATAATTCTAGGTATTTAGTTCTCAAATTTACCGTTATAGCGCTCGTTATTGTGCTACTAAATTCTTTGTTATGTCGACAGTGTGAAAAATGCATTTTTAATCTTATTCAACGTCAAATTATAATTAAATTGCTTCTCTGTCGACTCTTGTCTTCCTTTCGTTTCAAAACAATACAATTAACAATCTTCTTTTACCAGATTTAATAATTTAAACCCGCCAAATACGAGATTTTAGCTGAAATTCCACTAAAATAGTAACAAAGGTTTAGCTAAAGTTCGGCATAAAATACCAGTGAACATCTAGCAGTGCATGAAAGTATACAAATTGCATCTTTTTTTTGTTTAAAAAAAAACTTTCTTAACACAAAAGGAATTCCTTTCGTCGTTCAAAATCTTATTGCATACTTTGCCCATAAATAAAAACTTTATGCAGAAGAATCACAGCTAAAAATTTGCTTTTCATTTCGTTTTTAAAATTTAAATTTGAAAAAGAAGCCAATTGAGAAATGGAGGAACTTCAAAAGTAAATGTTTGAATTATAAAGTAGTATTTGAAACGAGAATTGCCATTAGACTATCAAATTACCACCAGAAATAGTAAGGGTGAAATAATTTTTAAGTGTTTTGTATTAAAACTGCAAAAGAGTGCTTCTTGATAATCGCATATTTTATTCTGCGGTTTCTTTTTAGTCAAAAAGCGTGTAATTGCGATTGTTAAAGTTTCAGTGGATATCATATTCCAATCTTAGTAGTGCGGCCGGATGCCCAATTAGCTTCCTTTCGATTCCAAAATCTCATGTACCAAATGCTTGATTGTTGTATATTTGACTGTGTTGAATATTTAAAGCCATCCTGTGAAGCTTGTCAGTGCCTCGAACTTTAGTCTGGAACATGGTACAATCCCAGCGGGAAATGGAGTGGTCCAATAGCCCTGTTTGAGCATTCCTTAAAAAGCCCAGAAAAGTTCCCATACCAGTTCCATTAGGCGGGGTTTACATCTGCAATTTATTCGCGAATTTTTCAATAGGAATTTTATTCACAAAAGTTAACTTTCTATCGAGGAAGAAATTCAAAAAGCTAATGTAAACTATTTTGAAACAAGAGATGAATTTTATTCGCGCAATTTTTATCGAATAAATTCCGGTGATACATGTGGGAAGTTCACTATATTTCTTAAAAAATTCAGTGAAATTAATTCAGCAAAACTAGTTGCAATGTAAACCCCCTTGCTATATATTCACTATCCGAAAAGTTCATAGAAGTTCACGGAAAAGAATGAGAGTGAATAAATTCATGAAACATCAGCAGTTGCTTTGGTGTTTACAGAATTTTATGTTTGTATTGGGCCCTTTTAGACGAGCGGACACCGAACAGACAAAATTTAACTGTCATTGTTAATTCCTTCTTGAAGCCCGGTGAAGTGTCGGCTGGGCATTTACACGGGCGGACACCAACGAACGGACAAACGACCGAAAAATTTCAAAAATTTCAAACAAAATTTCAAAACTTCATGGCTTGCTGCTCTTGTTTTTTGAAATTCTCTTTTGCTTTCTTGTCCTAACAACAACAACAACGCAGGAAATGTCAAAATGTTCGTTCAGAGTTCGCTGAAAGTGTCCATGGAAATTGTCTGCCCTCTCCATCTTTCTCTCTCACCCTCTTCCCTATACACCCAGTTTGTTCGTTCGTTTTGTCTGTTCGGTGTCCGCCCGTCTAAAAGGGGGCATTGTAGAAATTGGAAAAAATTTACAAGTAGAACTGATTTCTACTTTTGAATAAATTCACTTAAAAACAAACTCGTACTACCATTTGACGTTTTTTGTCTAATTTTGTCTAATCAGATATGAAATCAATATGGAACACCAGATTTCAACGATTTTGTTGAAATTTTACATAGTCGTAAGGTCAGAGGAAAGAAAAATGATTTATAGCACTTTGAAAATTTCGCTGAAATTGGTTTTGGATCTCCTTTAAAAATTCTTAAATATGTCCCTTCGGAGGCTAGTACAGTGAACTAGACCTCATTTTAAGAAAAGACCTGATTTAAAAAAAATACCTTATAATATCAATGAAAAAGGATATCAAGAATAGGCCCCCATCCACGGTCACACATGTATGACAAACTTCTTTCGAATTATACGGCGGCCAACTTCGAAAATGTGTACTTTACACACACATATTATGAAATAAATGGAAATATTCTGGAAAGTATGACCGCGTTTATGTGCAGGGACCGAACCGGTCCAAAGTACCAAAAAAGGTCCAAAATAAGCCCGCATTTTCGTTTTTTCTTGACTCTTTTGGTACTCTGGACCGGTTCGGTCCCTGCACATAAACGCGGTCTTTACCTAAGTTTCTTCTAAAATTTTCATTTTACTAAATTTCAAAATTTTAAGTTAGAAACTTAATAGGTTCAAATTGTGAAAAAATAATAAGACGGTTTCTCGAATATATCTCTTAAATAGTAAGTTTGGCCCTTTGACCCTGACTAGCCCCAATTTCAGTGCCAAAGTGATTGATACAAACTTCCAGTATTTATTTGGTAATGGTATTCTTAAGGTTTGGGCGAACCTGCTGTGATTCCTGCAAAGTATCCTAAAGTGCCGATCTTGCAGAGAAATTGCCTTTCGGAAATGGGTATTTTTTTGTGGACGATTGGTGCAATACTCCAAACGTATTGTTTCTTATAATATCCAATTTTTCATCCAGACACATTTTGGTTTTTTATTAAAAATGTCGTTCTCCTCGGTATTTTTTTTGGATGGTCCCATAAATTATCTTTTTTCTGTGTAATGTTTTTGGTTGAATATGATAAATGAAACATCTGTCTATGTACATATGTACACATTCGTAAGTTGAATATATTCGTATAATGGTGTAAACTGACTGTACAGCAGTATCTATAAATTCACATTGAATTTTATTCCTTGCAAAATTCACAAGAACATTTTGGCTATATGTAAACGCTTCTGCAATTTTTAAATAGAATTTTATTTATAATGTAAACTACTTTGAATTATATTCATTGAATTTATTCACGAATAATTTTGAGCTCTTGTTCTAGGAATAAATGTAGGTAATTTTGTGTCGAGATGTAAACGCTTTTGAACTATGAATGATTTTTTCCAGTAATAAATTCGGCGAATAAATTGCAGATGTAACCCCGCCTTAGTAGAGGGAAATTGTCATATGATAGTGATATAGTTGGGAAGTTGGATTTTTTTGTTTTTTTTCTTTACATATGTTAAGATAAAGCGAAAAAAAAATTTCTGCACAATCGGTCCTGTGCTGCACGAGAAAATTGCATAAATGTCCATTTTTGATGCATTTTGAGCGCATTGCTACACTATTTTTTTAATTTCTCCAGTTCTGTTGGTCGTAGAAAAATAAAAAAAATTGGAAAATACTCGTAAATGAATAGACTATCGAACTGATTCAGTATAAATACTTTAAAAATGAATCCTAACCACAAAAAACGAAACTGTATGAAATTTTGTTTTATTTTACTAAAAATGAAATAAATAACGGGAAGATAGTCGGATTTTGATAAAAATTGGAGGGAATATGTAATTTGATGCTGTAAATACGTGGTTGAAATTTCAAAAAAAAAAAACTTTGGATTTTTACGGCAACAATTGGTACTTTTCGACAAAATTTTAAAATTGCCGCCTTTTTATGCCAAATCATCATACGGTAAAATATTTTATTTTTTTATTCCCCCGCCCAACATGCCTATCTCAGAGGTAGATTCAATGAGACAACTATGCAGGAAGTGATGGGGACTATCGAAAGGACCTTACATTAAAAAAAATACACCCAGCCAGCTTTTTTAGGGATAGAACGTGTCGAATCGATTCAAAAAGCTCTCATAGCCCTAAACGTAGAAGTAAGCCTTAGGCAATGGCTAGTGGCTATGTTAAGCGCGAGAATAATCCAAACGGATTTCGGAACCAAAGTTATAAAAGAAACATGCCAAGAGATTGATACCACAAGCAGGAGTGCTTTCCACCTTACTGTGGCTAATAATGATATACTGCATACTACAAAAGCTAGATGGAAGTGGTGCTAACGTAGTAGCATACTTAGAGGACTTAGTGATATGGTCAGGAATTTTTCCAACCGTGATCAGGGAGGATGCCTGGACAGAACAAGTATTTGAGAACCAGACTTTCGCCTGGCAGTTAACCCAGTCCATCTTAGCTATTGGATGGACAAACCTTTACTCTATCCTCCAGAGTGAAATTTCTGAGCCAAATCCTGGACCCGAAACTCAATTACAAGTCGAACATCTAGGAAATGGTAATAAAAAGCCTTCGGAAATATATCAGGTTCCAAGCCACATGTTGCCCTGTAACAATAAGGGCACAGGGGCCACATACATGCTCTTTCCCAGCCTTCACATTAAACGCTTGGTCTTGTGCAGTCTCCTTGGCCTCACGGAATCTGGGGCGTGGATCTCAAAATCTAACGGTCATAGCAAAATTTTGAAATTGCCACAACCACGTATCGTCTGCATTCCTGGACACAGGAGCATAGATGGGAACGAGAAATAAGACTACCTAGCAAGCCATTCTACCCAAGCTCCATTCCCATTTCTTATCAAGGAGGGACTGAAGAGTGTACTGCCTAATTCTTAATCAGGCTGTGTCTCCTAAGCTCTCAATAAATGGGTAATTCGCCAGGTCTTCTATTGGCTATAAGCAGTCCTTATAGGGCCTGTTTTGGCAAGATATTGCACCTTATATGCCGTGTGGATGACATATTTAGAAGTATTCAAATCTTAACTAAAATGCAATCAGCAATGCTCTCTCCTTTTTTCAAAGTTATTTTTGTGGGAAAGACTAGAGCTCAGAGATGGTTTTGTACCGATCTTTCTATCAATGAGTGCTAATGTCTAATGTCAGCCTGCAAGCGCAGTTGGAGAGATAGTATAGGAAAGAGTGAAAATACTGCCAACATGAAAGCGCGTTTTATTCCACGGGCTCCCATCTAATACGACCTATACATAAAACGCTGACTTTGATGGTCGAACAAGAGATGACTTTCCCGCTTATTATGCCTAAAGGCGATGGCAAGAGAAAGGCAGACATTTTCTGTAAAGAGTCAAGACAAGAAAGAAGGAACGCTATCTATGTGTTGAGCGACGAATAGTATGGAATCGAACCGCAGACCTCTGGGATGATACTCGGGCAGCATAACCCCTAGGCTACTGAAGTCTAGTCCGTCATATGCAAAAGAGACAGGAACAGTTGTACATTTGATATAAAGGTTGTCCCAAAACTCAGGCAAGATGTGAATTTTGCACCATTTATGCTGTAAAACGTATTCCACCGAAAAAAAAGCCCGCGTGACAGTTCATGGTTATTGAAAATGGCGCATTACACGAATGAGCAACGCGTTTTCATTGATAAAAATAATGCAGATTTGGCAGTTACAGTTCGCAATTTTCGTGCAAAATAGAATCGGAGTAATGATTTAATTTTATTCGTTCAACACAAAACATTGAAACATCGTGAGAGTGTCGCTAAGAATCCATTGATGTCAATTCCCCACTATGGTCAAAAATTTAACCCTCATAAAATCTCTCTACTGCATTTCCTGGTAATTCAATTTTCCGTTCACAGTTAGGTTCCCAGATAAAGCGATTTAACACCTATGGACTTTTTCTTAGGGGTTTGTATGAGTCTAAGGTTTATGCCAACAGGGCGACGACCAGCCAAGTCTTGAAGGAAGAATTTGAACGTTGTATCAACGAAATTTAGCCACATTTATGCAAAATTGTCTTGAAAAGTGTCAACAAAAAGAGTGCATACATATGTATGTGCCAGCAAAACCATTTATGCGATATGCTTTTCCATACATAACTCTATACTGTATACAATACATTATGAATCAATAAAAAATTATCAAAACTACTTGTGTTTATTTTAGGACACCAGTTCTAAAAATATTATTTATACATTTGGTTGGCACCACATATATTAAATAAAATTACATTAATTAAATCAATAATAAAATCCAAATTTGTATATTTAAATTATTCAGTTCTAAGTATTAAATTTTCACAAAAATTGCTTCATCGAAAAACAAACCCTGATAACATGGGAGCTGGAATTTTCCATTTGAAGATTCTCGGAAAATTTAACAGTTTTTATTTTGTTTAAGCAGAATAATGAGAAATATGCCAAGTCCCATGTTGTAACAGCTGTCATTGCAGTCATTTTAAAAAAATATCAATTTTCTATGTGTACCAGGAAGTGAAAGCCCTTATTTGTGGAATTGGCAGCGCCAGTAAAATACTTTTAGATCGTTAATGATTTGATGGATTATACGATTAGGGATAAGGAATCGGTGGAAAGTACTTGATTAAAATCACTCATGAGTAGAATCGAAAGAAAATCACTCATGAGTAGAATCGAAAGGAAATCACTCAATGAGTGCTTTTTACTCGTTCAAAAGGACTCGATTCCTTGAGAATCGATGAGTACTTTTTTGACAATTCTTCGAACTGGCTTAGCATATGCATTACTCGATTTTCGACTGCCAAACACTTATGTAGTTTACATCACCAGTAAAAACACGCATAGTAAACAAAGGCACCTGCCACATGGATATGCACGCTCCCGCTACAGGCAAGAAAATCCTAAAATGTAGGCACGCCTCTGTTACGGATATGAATGTAGTCGTAATCAACCATTCCAAACGCGAGTGTCGTTTTACTCAGCGGTCCCCCAACTAAGTACTAACCAAATCTAATGCTGCTTGACCAGCGCAATCGAACGAGAGCCGGTCCACTGAGTATGCTTAATGGCACTCTTTATTTTTAAAGCGCCATTTTTGCTCCTTTTAGTATAAAAAAGTGTGAGCGTACCATGCTTCGTATGGACTATTCCGTTCGTGCCTATAGCGGGCTGCATTTGAAAAAGTAGAATTTTTACTCCGGCGTACCGTGCTTGTTGCGGGTGCCATGCAGGCGTTTCGATGCTGTCCTGCCGGTTACAGGCTATGAACGGGCGAGTCTGATTTTGACTCGGGATGGGATATAATTTCAAATCTATAAAAGCCCGTTTACATCCACAACGCAAATTGGAGGTCTTTTATCGCACAGAAATTTGTATGTATGTATTTCTCTCTGTCTGGAATCCACCTACAAGTAATGATATGGGTAAAAGTATTCGGTCAAAAGTATCGAGTACTGATATGAGTAGAATCGAAAGCCAAATACTCATATGAGTAAAGAGTCGAGTACCGATTCCGTATCCCTTTATATGCGACTACTAAGTAAGAGTTGAAGTTACTTTTATTTAATCCTCAATTTATTTTTCAAGTTAAATTAAATAAAGTCCCTCCACAGTGGTGTATTTTTTTCACATTTTTCCACGTAGCCTACTGCTATTTCATCCTTCCACAAAATTCAAGCTTTAAATTGCATTCCGAAAACTTCTCACGTTCCATAATCCCAGCTATGCATGCCAGTAGCTAAGGGAATAATTGATGTTTTCGCTTGTAATAAAAACCCAGCCGCAGCCGCAGATATAATTTCTTCTCAGCATAGCCGAAAAAAAAACAATCTCGGTAACCATTTTTCAGTAATGGATCCAGAGCGGTATGGCACCTTCTGTGCAGAGAAAGAGAAAGGGCGATATTGCGTACATATGTAATTTAAATATATTTCCCTATGTATGAAAATTGAAAAGCAAACATCCAGCACGATTTCAAGGTGTGCCCTTTTTAACGTAGTTCATTTTTTCCCATTTTGTAGGGAATAATTGTTTTGAAATTGTTATGCAAAAATGGAAGAGAGTTAGTCCATGAAATCGCCCGATATTTATACAACCCTTACCTTAGCTGGGGTAAAATTTATGGAAATTCAGATTTATTTTGGAAGGAAGAAGCTTCATGCTCCGTCATGCGGAATATACGTCAAAATATTTTGCATACGGTTTCTGATTTCTGTTTGATGAGCAATCGTCTCGAATCTGTGCCAGCTCGAATCGGTATTCCAGCTTGAAATCAACAGTTCCCCAAGACGAGCAGAGAAATGAAATATAGCCCGCCTCAACATCAATGGAACTGATCTAAATACATCCTATACATACCCCAGTATCAGCTTTTACACCTCACTTAACCTAATCGAGAATTTATAGGCCCTCACGGAAATGATACATAAACATGAATAGGCATGGAGTTGAGCCAGGATCCACTGGATATGCATCTGGAGGGATGCTGGTGGTCTTGGTTCCTGGTCTGCTTACGTTATTTATGTGCCATGATAAAATTTGGTCGGTCTCCATTCTTGCCGACGATGTCTTTCTTTATAGCGCTTCAAATAGAGATTCATTTCGTTTTCTTGACACTTGTCCTTTTTAGCATCTACTCATCAACTATTTATGATTCTCGGCGGAGATTCCACCAACGAAGTGCCAACTCGGTAGCTTCACTCAATGTTTCATGTTAAGGGAGTAACTGAAAGCCTTTTAACGGTGACAGTGCAAGGACGTTTGCCATGGCTACCAGGATATTCGGAATTGAAGCCTCAGAGATCCATTTCAATGAATGCTTTGGGAATATGTAAATAAGCTTGAAATAGAAACACCAAATTTTGGGGTAAATGAGCATATCTATATTCCTGTCGGCATTTTGTGCAAGCATGTCTCATTTGCATATTAATCGGCTGTGGTTTCAGTGTATAGCTTCTACGTATTCAGAATTTTGTTTACCTGTCCGATGGCATCCCCAATGGCGATTTAATTCATTTTGATGTTGTTCGATGACACTAACCAATACAACAAAGGAATGACAATGCCTTTACTTCCACGAAAACCATATAATCGTGTATATCGATTTACGTATCGATATTATACCTTATACGATTATACGCTACAGACATATTAATGCTTACAAATGTTGCCTTCGTTATTGGACAGCAATTGGGTTGTAAATTCAATTACTGAGTGGTATACGCTTGTGTTATGCATCGTAAGAAATATATTCCGTCTCGGCAAAATTTCTGTTATGCATATTTAGTTTACATTTGCTAAGCTATGGATTTTCCTTCATGAAATGGGATCATCCTTCAATTAAATCTTCAAGACTCTCCAAGGAGATTAAATGATCCCAAAATGCATCCCTTCGGCATTACTTTTGTATACTCAATAAATGGAGAATAGATCTATTCAACCTCTAGCCTACTATGATATGTTTTGTCTACTTACGATTCGATATTTACCGTCGGATGACCTTCTATTATTCAGGCGTTATAAATCTGGTATTTGTTGATATTTGGAGTTTACAATTTCGACAGACACGTTTTACTAATGCAGGATGATAACTAATCGAACAGGACACTTAGTGCACTTATTTAAAAATTAAATCAACTCAGACTTCTTAATAAGAATGAGTTAATATAGGGATGCCCTAGCTCCGGAGACTCCCGCGCGCAAGAAATACAAAGATCTCAGAAAAAATAAAAGAGAGTATGCAGGCTGAAAGATATCTTGGAGCGATGAGAAGGGCTCTTTCGTGAATTTCTAACAGTAGTATAGCAACAGGGCTCCTGGCTCAGTGACGTCATCGGTTCTAGACTCAGATGTGAGCTTTATTCGGGACAAGAATATATTTGACCTGGTAATTTTAAAAGTGATGAGTATTTTACTTAAGACTCGCAAGTTCGCGATTTTTAAGGAAACTTTAACTCCTTCAACCTACATACCTATAGATACCTCTAGCCTGAAACACTTTCCAGTGTCCATGGGAACTATAATAATATTGATATCGTTAAATTAATTATATTGCATAACCTTAACGGAGACGCAAACCAAAACTCATCCAATCGAAGCTAATCCACCGACACATTGCGGTTTGTGTCTTGGGTTGAAGTCAGTCAGGTCAGTGCGTCTCGTCTTTCATGAGATAGACCAAACAGACCGACGAGATAGGACAACCTATCGTTTTAGCTATGTAGCTGCCTGCCTGGTCTATATCTATAGTTGTATCAATTTGAATACGAAACATTATAAGCATAAACGTATACATCAACACTCCTCCATATTAGTTACCTTCAAAAAATAGTTGACACTGGGTAGGCGAAATGGGCCCTAACGCTTTTTCCTACCGGTTTAATTTTTGCGACTCGATAATTTTAAAGCTGATGAGTATTTTGCGTATGGCATGGCGAAGTTCAACTATAGATTCTTCACAAGATCCCATCCAAGACGCACCACTGCGAAGTTGAACTACAGATTCTGTCACCAGTGTGTAAGCTCGCCAAGCGTAAAGGTGATCCGAGACACATCCAAGAATTGGAACATGAATGAAATTCTCCCACGAGATCCAAGACCAACGATTCCCATCCAAGGCTCCCTCGTCATGAAAGCCCACTCGAGATACACTAACCCAACCCACCGAAGTTCAACTAGTTTAAAACAGGTGGCGTTCACATCCAAAGCTCACCACACAGGTTCTTGCCCCGGATAAATCTCACACCAAACCCCACAACCGATGATACTACCGATGATACCGATATTACTATACTACTTCTAACTGGCGGGCTTACTGAGAAATTGGAGGATTCGCCAATTTTAGAAGAAGTTAGAAGAGTCATAAACCGGCTCAAAAACAACAAGGCCTCAGATGCAGATGTCATCCTCGCGGGGAAAAACATGAAAGACGGACGACGAGATCTACAAGCGCTAATAATCTACAAGCGAGAATAAAACAAGCCATAAGTTAGTATAAGCGAAGAGGAATCTACTCGGAAAGCTTTCTGCGGTAAGATCTATGGAATACGGCACCCAAGGAGCAGTTTCCGTTGGTTGGAAGGATGGAATAGACCTGAGTGGACTTGGAAAAAACTAAAAAAATTCAATTTTCAAGATTTTGCCTTTTGCCAACTATGAAAAAAAGGCCAAAAATTGAATTTTTTTAGTTTTTTCAAAGTCCTAAAATGGGCATTTTAAATAAAGTAACGAAGTATTGCGTATGCTCACAAGAAAGTACATAAAAAACCTACAATTTAAAAAAAATTTACCGTACGATAATTTGGCATAAAATGGCGGCAATTTTAAATTTTTTCGAAAACTGCCAATTGTTGCCGTAAAAATCGCATTTCTTTTTGAAATTTCAACCACTTATTTATAGCATCAAAATACATATTTTCTCCAATTTTTATCAAAATCCGACTATTTTCCCGTTATTTATTGCATTTTTAGTAAAATAAAACAAAATTTCATACATTTTGGTTTTTTGAAGTTAGGATTCATTTTTAATTTATAGCCAATAAGTTCGATAGTCTATTCATTCACGAGTATTTTCCTATTTTTTTTATTTTTCTACGACCAACATAACTGGAGAAATTAAAAAAATAGTGAGCAATGCACTCAATATGCATCAAAAATTGACATTTATGCAATTTTCTCGTGCAACACAGGACCGATTTTGCAGACATTTTTTTTCGCTTTATCTTAACATATGTAAAGAAAAAAAACAAAAAAATCCAACTTCCCAACTACATCATAACTTCGCTTTTTTTGTTTAATTTCCCTCTACTATGATGATTTAATTTACATTACGGTGAACTTCACAGGAGTTACTTCACTTAATTTACTCACCATGAAGTGACTTATTCGGAGAACGTCTCTAGACGCTGTATAAGCCCTTCATGCATTCAAGATTTAACATTATATTCGGCCTAAGCTTTATATCATAAGGAATAAAGAAACTCATTCCTACAACCATTATTTTGGAGATGCAAACAGCAGCAAAATTATTGTGTTACTACTCCGAAAACACAAGTCCCAGTCAGCACCTTGAGATAAACGAATAAGCCTAAATCAGTTGCCTTTAATATAATGCCAGACATTTCTCCTAGTAGTCCGGGGAAATTAGCAAAAAAAAACGCACGAAAGGAAACAAAATACCAAAATGGCTGAAAATTGGACCACAGCTTCCTTGGCACTTTTTAAGAAAACAATATCGGAATCACAAAAAAACAACATGGCCGCCGGAAATATAACTTTTTGGCCAAAAAATCACTCAAAAACTGTTTTTTTCGAATTTTTTTTTATCAGTCAATACAAAACATTATGCCTACAAAAGATCGCAAAATCCCACGAAAATTTGAAAAAATCAAATCTATAAATTTTGTATCGGGGCTTCGCAATCGCTGACGGAAAACAACTAAGCTATATTGTTTGCCATACAGGATTTATTTGAGCTATAGATACTTCCTTCCTTAATTTGCATTATTTTTGCAATCGTACTGGGAATTTTCTAAAATATCGGCGGTGGACCATGATTTATCAGTGTTGAAAAATATTTGTGCGTTTGACATTTCAGCTTTTCCATGTATCGACATTCAATTTAAGGGGTTATATCTATGGGACGGTCAAAAATCAAAGCTTTTTCAGGATTTTTTTTTGCATTGATTTTGTGAAAAAGGTGTTACAAATAATATACCAATCGATAAGGCAACTCTTCAAGAGTACAAAAAAAAATTTTTATACGAAATTTAAAACAAAATGGCGGCTGTAGATCATGGTAACGTATGTAGTATTTTCAAAAGGTGTTCCGCGGCCGGACACATTACGCAGCCCTATTAGCATCTGGAACAATAAAAAAAAATTTTTCATTATCTTCATGAGTTTTGCTAGTGAAGTACCCACGATTATATTTTTAGAATTTTTTTTCGCAAAATAGCGGCGGTTTAAAAAAAAATCGTTTTTTTGACGAAAAAAATCGATTTAAATTGTTTATAATTTTTTTTCTTGTTAACCAATCGCAAAAATCGATAATCATATTAAGAAGCTACAGTTAAAATTTCAAGTCAATCGGATGACTGACGGAGTTTGGTGTCCGGCCGATTTCACAAACATGGTTTCGAGAAAAACGCGTTTGAAGTTTTAAAACGTTGTAGATCTGTGAAATTTCAATTATTTCCTACCTGGGCATGGGGGCCTAAAGAGTGTATAATATGTGCTATATAGTATACAGTGACATCTATACTTCAATTTAGAAGTCCATTATCTATGATCGATAAGTAATAATTTAATTTACGACCGCCGAATTCAAAAAATCAAGAACCGCTGAAAAGAGCAAATTTTACGTTTTTCGAGCGTTGGAGTTGCTTCAGAAAATTAATTCTCAAAAATTATCTGAAGTATATTAGTATTTGGACTTTTTTTTATTCTAATTCTAGGGATGTTTTGGCATACTTTTAGCCAATAAAAAAAAATCGAAAAAAAAAATTTTCACATAGATATAACCCCTTAAAAACTGTACCTTCCTTTTTGAATACTTTTCGTTTTTCAAGATTTATGACTAATAGTCCGGGGAAATTGGCAAAAAAAAAATCGGTAATGGTTGAAAATTGGTCCACAGCTTCCTTGGGACTTTTTAAGAAAACAATTTCGGAATCACAAAAAAACATGGCCGCCGGAAATATAGCGGTTTTCCGGTGTTTTCCTTGTAACTCGATTTCTATAGGTCGTACAACCCCGTACAAAGGCCCTAAATGTTGACAATGAAATTCTCTACAACTTTAGTTCTTACAAAGATGTTGACCCGATTAACCCTTTAAAAGTTATTCAAGGTCAAAGTTATCAAAAATCACTTTTTGGTCACAAAATCACTCAAAAACTGCTTTTTTCGAAAATTTGTTGTGATCAGTCAATACGAAACGTTATTGCCTACAAAAAAGCCTCTTGTCATTTTTTCGAAAACTTAACCCTTTCAAAATTATTCAAGGTCAAAGTTTTCAAAAATCAGTTTTTTGTCAAAAAATCACTAACAATTGATTTTTGCAAAATTTTTCGAAAAGTTTTCGAAAAAATGGCAAGGGTGTCTTTAGGGTAGGCAATAATCTTTTGTATAAATAGAACAAAAAAAATTTCTCAATAATCAGTTTTTGGAATTTTTTCTTCTTTAAATGCAAATTTCCCCGGACTATAATCATACTCTCTCTAAACAAAGGAAATAATTAAAAGTGTCCAAAAACCTGTTTTTAATTACCGAAAAAAAACAAACACTAAAAAAACTTTCACAATTCTATAACAGAAATATACGATGAAGAAAATAATTTTATTTTATTCTATGGAACTTAAGAATTTATCGTTGCTTACTCCTTGCTTCAACTTTTATATCCTTAATAAAAATAAAAATCTTCTCCTTACTTCATTATATTTCACGCACGGTTTATTCCAGTTTAAATAAGATTTGATTGTGTAGCAGCATTTTCGGTCTGTGTTGTTTTGGAATTATGATACCGAAAAGGGATGGGTAAAAGGAAGGAAGGAACGTTGCTTTTTGGTAAAAGGCACTTGAAAAACATATAACATATAAAAGGAGGCAGCCTTAAGTTAAAGGAAAATTTTCTTAGATTTATTAAGGGGGAATCTTGAAATTAGCACTAAAGACAAACAACCCAACTCATATCTTATACGGGACACGTCTCGTTCCAGTTAATAGTTTACTAATTTCATGTGTAATCTGGAACGAAATGATTTTCTTCATGCTCAGTTTAGTAATAATATTCAGGTCACATAGCCGGTTTGGTTAGAGAGATTTCAAGTCAAAGGGCATCTTAAAGGCACTTGGTATATCTATTCTATATAATACTAGCTCATGACGGACCTGGATGGATACCCATCTACTATATGGTTTCATGCTCAAGACATAACCTTATCACTAACTAACTGGAAATCTTTGATCTAATAACAAACTTTATTATAACCCAAAGGGAAACCAAACGAACAACTTTCAAGGAGTTAAATTAATTTAAGGTTTTTTTTTTATTTGTATTTTGCATTTATTCATCAATTTATCCTTTAAAAATATTTATAGAAAAAGGTTTTTTTTTGCTTCATTTGAAAAACGTGAAAATTGGACTGGGCGTATTCATGCGAGTATTTGTGCGGACGATATGATACGCATCATGAAAAACTCCTACGAAAAGTCCCATAAAACTCAATTCACTTATCTGAGTTTAAACTAAAAAACAAAAACATAAAGTAAATATTTGTAAAATTTTATCTGATATACGACCCTAATACCGAAAAGTACTAAAGGCCTCTTCTCCAGTAGCTTATAGGGACAATGATTCATGTATAGACTCTAGGAAAACTTAAGCCTATTCATAGTAGTAGAAAAGAGAGGCCGGAGGTTTTCTTGTGAAAGGAAGATCAAAGGCCACTAACATCGTGAATTTCACTTCGTCTCACTGTGTGTACAGGAGTTGGCCCAAGTCTCATGAATAGGCCTTAGGGTCCTTTGGCTTACGCTGTCTTCAGGAAAAGTATCTGATAAAATCTCACATAAGCTCTTACTATTTGGATTTCTTATTCAGCTTATGGCAACGATTGAATCTTACTTGTGTAATCATTTGTTCAGTTTTGTTTTCCCAAATGGGATTAGTTTGACACTAGAATTTCATGCCGGCGAAGTCGTTCCTGGCCATTACATGTATTTTTCTGCACAAGTGTAATCTTATAGGGATTACCCATCTAACCCTGAGCGTGTGAAATCATTTTGCAGGCATCGATAACTTTGCTCCAGCTAAATAAGAAATATTGCTGATATTATTGAGGGTAGTTTTTTCCATTATTTCTACCGGACCCGAACAGAAGTCCCCTGCCAGAGGTCTACTTATTGTCGCACACCACTTAAGGTTCTTGATAAAAAATTAATTCCAAAACTACCCGGTCACTTTGTACAAAAGGCCTTGACTTATCTCATACATATTTTGCTAAATTGTATAAAACAAAATATATCGTAAATTTGTTTTTATTTTACATCTGAAAATTGTTATAACCTTATCATCCTCGCAATTGATCCTTATGGGTGGGCAATGTCCTTGTTCGCTCTGCTGTATATATATGTATATTAAATATGAAATCGCTCGAGGACTATGACCTTGCTGTGTAGTCGGAAGTCTCATTACTTGTTACTTAAGAGGCAAACCGAGATATTCAATTACACTCTGGGGGAATTTCACCATATTCGGTAAATTGTTGAAGTGATAATTTGCATGGGTGGATAGAGCCCCATGGTAATGGGTATAATGCCCCAGTAATTCTGCTACAATATCCATCGTAGTTGCGGTTAAAGTTGATTGTGGTATGCGTTTCATTATTGTACTTCAGCTGCAAGTTTATTAGGGAGATAATTGCAATAAAATTGTATTATTATTTTTAATCAATTTTTGGAAAATATTAGAACAATTATGGTAATTAATTAATCATAAATTTCAAAATGAATATAGTTTGGAAAATACTACTACTCATGCAAAATAAAACTGCTACTATATAAGCTACCCAGTAGGAATTCTAGGTAGCACTTACAAATGGACCACTGATATAAGTAGTCATCTGGTAAGGGGTACTCATATTTTCTTAGGTGTTAGAAGAGCCCTTATATAACGCATTACAAGAGAAGGCAGATGGTAAGGGGTAATCCAGAATTAGACCCAAAGAAGTTAGAAATTTGCCAGATGACTCAAATACCATTACAAAAATACGAAAACAAATGAGTCATCGGGTAAATTTCTAACTTCGTTGGGTCTAATTCTGGATTACCCCTTACCATCTGCCTTCTCTTGTAATGCGTTATATAAGGGCTCATCGATGAGCAGTTCTGTACGTACTAAGAGGTAAGTACTTATGTAACTACCCTAAATGAAATTTTTATGAAACTGTTTCTAATTAGTTGTCCGTGGCCATATATTTATATTTTGCAATCCCACCTCGCCTAATTTCAAGTTGGAAATTCTGCTACTGCAAAAAAAGTAAGAAATGTCTCTCCAGCACAAAATTTCACTCCCTCAAAAAATGTAAGAATTGTCTCTTCATGACAAAACCTCACTCCCTCGAAAAATGTAAGAATTGTCTCTTCATGACAAAACCTCACTCCCTCGAAAAATGTAAGAATTGTCTCTTCATGACAAAACCTCACTCCCTCGAAAAATGTAAGAAATATATCTCCATCCAATTCGTATTTACAATCTCACCACGGCTCAGCTTAAAGTGGATATTTTACTGCCGCAAAAGAAGTGAGAAATGTCTCTCCAGTTCGTGTTTACAATCTCACCTCGCCGCGATTCACATTGGAAATTTTACTGTGGCAAAAGAAGGAAGAAATGTCTTTCCACTAAGTAATTTACAATCACACCTCGCTTCATTTATCTTGATACACGCTCATATACCAGCAGGACATTATTTTTGAACCGGGACATTTAAAAAAACTGAGGCCTCAGTACAATTTATATTATGTAAGAGACAAATGTACTGCCTCGTGTAAGTCCGGCTCAACACTAGTTGCCAGACCCACTGAAAGTGATTTCCCCAAACTTTGTGTGAAAATTCCCCCAAAATTATACCTTTCCAACAAATTTTCCCCATTTTTAAAATATGACTACAATTATAAATTACAATGAATATTACTATAAACCAGCTGGGATCCGGTGCGCCTCGCCGCAATTTTGGATGATTTGAATACAAAATTTTACCTGAAAATTCTTTTTCGGACTCCCAAGCTTCTCTATAGTGGTGTTTTTTTAATCTGTTCCAGGACAGAATAGAACAGCTTCCATACAAAAGTCTTGTCCCCGATAATTATCAAGAACACTATCCAGCACAAAGGGAAATTTTAAATTTCCCTTTTCTCACATACGTTTTTTAACTTGACAGTTGACAAATAAAGTAAAATGTTTTGTTTACTGAATGAAAAACGAGAAAAATTAATGGAGAGATAAATAAGACCGATCTTTATGCAATATTAGAAGAAATTAAAATGCCCAAAGCCGAAATTTATTTAAATAAAAATGAAAATTTCCCTTGCCTTTTTTTAAGGTTCCAGGACAGAACAGAATGGAACAGATTAAAAAAACACGGCATATATTTCCTAGTTGACATTTTTTCAATTCGTCGAGGAATTTTTTTTATTAGTTAAAAATCTTTTCTTGCTCACACTGAATTACTGGCTGGACTACACTGACTTTAAAAGTGTTTCTTCGAAAAAACTAACGAATCCAGTTCTATGAAATCGTAAACACAATTTTGACGGCTTTATATTAAAAATGTATTAAATTTGAGAATTTCATGTTTCTTTATGCAAATAATTGCATTCTTTATTTTTAAATATATATTTTTTAGTTCGAATTCGAATTGTATCAGCGCAGAGCATAATGAGCAAAAATGAATTTAAAATCTCTGAATCAATTTTTCCCCACTAAATTTGTTTCGCCAATTTTTCGCACGGGCATAATATTTTCCGCAGTTTGGGGAAAAAAAACCCCAATCTGGCAACACTGGGTAGGAAAAAATATGGGTTCCTGTAAAGACCGTATACGGGCGAAGTTTTTACGTGATAACGTCATTTTTGTGTTATAAGTTTTTTTGGAACAAAGGATTAAATGAAGATTACACTTTTAAATTCATAAATCACTGACATATTTCGTTTTATTTAGTTTTTCAGTTTTATTTTTCAGTTTTATTTACACTTTTGTTTTTAAACTTTACTGAAACTCAACTGTTTCTAATCTGGGTAATTCTGTTGAGGATAGGACGATGATAGGAGAAATATGAAATGAAAGGAAGTGTTTCCATTGTGATGTGCCTTGCGAAAGTCAAGTCGATGGTTATTGCCCCGCTGTTTGGTTTGATGAAGTACTCGGTTGTAGAGCAGCTTGAACTGATGCAGGTCTACGCTGTCGTCCGCCATATTCAATTTTCAAATTTTAACCACAAATTCGTCATTTGAAACCCTTGATGCCCCCGATACTGATTTTCAGTCCAATCGGAACACACTTGCCAAAATTAGTCCGCCATTTTGAATTTTCAAATTTTAACCACAAATTCGTCATTTGGAACCCTTAAAGTCCCCCGATACTGATTTTCAGTACAATCGGAACACAATTGCCAAAATTAGTCCGACATTTTGAATTTTCAAATTTTAACCACAAATTCGCCATTTGGAATCCTTAAAGCCCCCCCCCCCCGATACTGATTTTCAGTACAATCGGAACACAATTGCCAAAATTAGTCCGCCATTTTGAATTTTCAAATTTTAACCACAAATTCGTCATTTGGAACCCTTAAAGCCTCACCCGTCCGAATTAGTCTCGTGTGGAGCACCCCCCATTGAGACGCTTTCTTTCTTTTTTTTTTATGTGGAAGACTAAAGCTCAGGGAAAGCCCTTTGTACTGTCGACAATCTATTTTCTTCGTATAGAGTGCAATGTCGAACAGCAAGCTCTAGTCGATAGATAGTGAATGGGAAGAGAGAAGTAGGAAGGAACTGCCACCTCTGGGATAGTAGCCAGGCGCCTTATTCCCTAGACTACCGAGGCCCCCTTTTGCTCCGACGCTAAGATCGCGAGCCTCTTTCTCGAATGTTACGCGAGCATCGTAACGTTACTGGACGTTAGTGGCTTCGTTACAACTTTTCCGTGAATGCCTTCCAACCGCATCGATTTATAAGACATTATCACGTCAAAAGGTATAATGAAAAAAAGAACAAATCTGCAAAAATTGATTTTGGATACTTAAAAAAATGTAGAGTATGCTACAACTTATAAAGACATTTTTTAAACACTGAACTACGTAGAATCGATATAATATCAAATAGAATTAAACAAAAACACACCTTAATGATTCTACTCGCAATTTATTGGAATCTAAAAAAAAATTATTCGGGTTTTTATTATTGAGAATATAAACTATTTTTTTTTTTAGATTTCAATAAATTGCAAGTAGAATCATTAAGGTGTGTTTTTGTTTAATTCTATTTGATATGTTACAACTTTTTTAAGATTCTACGATGAAAATTTTTGTACTACGTGCACAGCAGACACATATTCACAATCGTCCGCATAGATTTTGCTATGCCGGGGGATTAGACGCCTTGTGCAGAACTTCGCTCATGGCCGCCACCTGCACACCAAATTGTTTTTTCCAAAAAAAGCGCCAAAAAAAGTAATCAATTTTGCAAATTTGGCACCCGCCGTGAAGCCCAAAAATGCACATTTTGGTGCCTCTAAAAAAACTAATAAATACATTACCCAGACCATTCCAACAGACGCGCCAGATAGATTTCGCTGCGTAGCCTGTACAGTCATATTCGTAAACCTTAGGCGCCCATTACACGATAGGTTTTGCTGTCAGTTTTTCCACAGTTTTGCCTACGACTGACGGAAAACCTAACGTCTAAGGCGTTGACTGACGTAATCCTCCGTATATTATGATTTCCATTAATCATGACTGGAGAAATTGATTGCCGCTTGCATGAACGTGTAATGGCCGCCTTACCAAACAGTTCTTCAGCAATACCAGAGAAAATATTGCGGTTTTGTGGGGACGAGCTCTCTAGGCCATACGAGGTACTTCCATCCATAGTCCTCCTCACGCTCCGAGCCTACGCTGATAGCATCAGACTGACAACTCACTAATTGGTTATTATTTTTTGGGTTTTTTGAAATTGTTCAATAAAAATTTCACCAGTATAAAAGAAAAGGGTTGGTCCATAGCTTCCCTAACACGATACAGTGGCGGACTAAGGGGGGGGGCGGAGGGGGTGGTTCGCCCCGGGCCTCTGGTTCCTGGGGCCTCCAAATGTCTACAAGTTCCTTGATCAAATCCTAAACAAGGCTTTTAAAATAAGGGCAGTGCCTACCTAAGTGGTACTTTCGAGTCGGAGGTCGCGTACAATGTTCCCGTAGACACAAATAAGTACAGCATGTAATTATTAAAATGGGTCTTTACTGAATCGTTACCCTCTACATCGCTTACATATACTTCAATACTTCTTGACCATTTTATTCTCGGTTGCATCATGCAAGAGGAGTTTTTGTAAACTTAAGCCTAGTGTCCACTATAGAGTTTTTTGCGTAGAGCTAGAGAAAAATCTCGCGTAAAGATGCGTAGAGAAGTGTATACACCGTCTAGAGCTCTACACATGCTCTCTACACCCACTCTACGCGCTCTGCACTCTACACTATAAAGTGTATACGCAATTTTTTTGTGTTTGGTAGAGCTCTACATCTGCTCTACGCTCTAACAAGCATGTTTGATAGAGTTTTTCTCTCTACAGTATTCATTCTTATTTGCGTTTCGACTGCGCTTCGAATTGTTGTACATAGGCGCAGTGCCGCGGCCAGACAATGGGGGGCCCTATGCAAAAATTCAGCGAGGGGCCCCAGAGTCTCCAAAAAAAATTTTCTGTCATAAAGACCCGTCCCCGCGACAGAATTATGGAAAATGGGTCCCATGTAATATTTAGTGTGATGCGAGTTCGTCTGATATGACCCATATGCTGATTTGTATGACCCATTCATTGAAGTAAAAATGCAAATAAAGAATTCAAATGATTTTTATTGCCAAAAAAATGTTTTGTTCGCTTCGCTCGCGGTGCCCCAAACACGCGGGACCCTGTGCAGTTGCACACCCAGCACATATGCCAGCCGCGGCACTGCATCGGCGTGTTAAATAACAACGAAATTCGAATACGACATACGCAGAAAATTTTGGTATGAAGATGTATCTTCTTCCGTGAGCTCATTCCATAATTCTCGGTACATTCCACCGTTTTGTTTTCTTTTCGCAATCCAATCTCGCTCCCAACATATCCTTTCCTTCTTTTCCCTTCTTTTGGGGAAAACTCATTTTATTATTTTTTTGATTTCTATTAATTTCCTTTAAATTTTTTACATAATATATGTACGTACGCTTCTCTGAATAACTGAGAAATGAAATGAGATGCAAAAGTTGATGGCCGCAGTTGCGCGCCTTACCATACGACTCTACAGTAGAGAAAAACGCATCTGCAGTGTACTCAGTCTGTAGAGCTCGTGGTAGATCTCTACTCAAAATTTCTCTAGGTCAACTCTACGGGCGGTGGAGTGGTAGAGAAGCGCTGTAGAGTACTTACTACAGGTAGAGCTCTACACTCTACGCTCTACATTCTACCGAAAAAAACTCTATAGTGGACACTTGCCTTTAGTACGACTTTCGGAATCGATGGGTAATTAAATGCTTTTTCTACTGGGAAATAAACATATACACACACTTGTCCATACAAATGGCAACTGAATAAAAGGCTTCTAAAATTACATCGACTTCTTAGACTGAGGGCCTCATTCAGCTTTGCCGCCCCGGGCCTCTGACGGGCTTAGTCCGCCACTGCGATAGTGCATTTATACAACTGCATTTGCTTGGTGCCCAGAAGGGATCTAATGAGACAGTGCTCAACTACCTACTGAAAGAAATTTGACATATAATAGGTTTGTTTATTATAAAGAAATAAAAGTGTGTCTTTCAGTTGAGATTCTTGATTTGAATGTGGTAGCACACACCGGGGTCGGTAGCCTAGGGGAACTACCACTATAGAAATCTGCGGTTCGATTCCACGCAGCATCATGGTCCTTCGTTTTCCAGTTCTTCCACATAGATAACATTCCTTCTTACTTATCTAGCCTCTTTGCTGCAATTAGCTCTCATGCCATGCCGTTGTCTGTAAAAACAATAAAGTGAGAAAGTCATTTCTAGAAAAATTAAAACCACGCCTTTATTTTTATTTTTTATACAAATTTCCTGGTTAGTAGGGCTACTATGGAACTGTTGCCAGTACAAAGAAATTTACCTTCGAGCTATAAAAAAATATAATGTACACTTTTTTTTATACCAAATGAGACAAAGGAAATAAAATAAATTTTTTTCTATAATTTCTTTTAATGAAAAAAAATAACCTTTCAACTAATTACCAAAAATTTATTAATTAAACCACAATTTAATTTAAAGAGATTTAATAAACATCCTTCTATCTATTAAAATGTTAATCGGCTATTTGCATTGCTAATGGCCGCAGACATTGTAAATAATTTAAAATACAAAGGAATTAAATTAAGAATAATTACTAATTGCAATTTGAGAATTTCATTTACATACGATTTTAATATATAATCTGATTGAAATGATTTTTGTTGCTACGAAATGATCAATTTATTTTGAGTAATAATATTACCATACAAAATAAGTAAAATTTAACTAAGTGATTATTGTACTCAAAGCGATGTTTGAGTTTCAATATAATAAAATAAAATATTGGTGTTCACTTATCAGAAAATATTGGTTTTCTGAAATTAAATTTGTTAAAAATAATTGTGTTGTAGTCGATCTAGAAAAAATTGTCGTACAGTTAAAAAAATATTAAATTTTTTTCAACTAACCCTTTTATTACAACTTATCTCTGGTCTCTTGTAACGTCGATAGAATTCAAAACCCCAATTTTTTGTTTAAATTAATAAGTACGGACTTTTTTATCTAAATAAATTCATTCATGTTTGACTATACTTAAATTAAGGGATTGCGGTGCAATTATATAGAGGATAGGTAAAACGGCATAAAAGGCTGACCAGGTTTACAAGGGTTTTCCTACTTTTTAAAATCATTACAGAATGTTATAGAAAATATTTTGGAGATTGCCTATGGAAAAGTAGTCGATAGAAAGCCACTTTAAATCGTAGTTTTAACTAAACCCAGGGGCGGATCCAGAGATCTGTCTTGGGGGGGGGGGGGGCGAAGGTACTTACATAAGTACAAGTACTTATAATAACTAAAAAAAAAAAGGTCGTAGCAATCCAATGAGGTGATTGTAATGTAAGTTTACGATACAATAAAACTTATTATATATTTTTAATTTAATTATTTACTTTGATTTTGGCGCATTGAGTTATATGAGTATACGACAATTAGCAGCTTACGTCAAGGTTTTCTTACGCTCATACGGTTGATTCGTTAATTTTTATTTATTTTTTTTTTTTTTTAGTTTTGAGTACTGGATTATGTGAATTTGGTTCGTTTGGCGTTTAGGGTATTCCGGGTTTTGTGGGTTTGGTTGGCTTGGGGGGGGGGGGCGATGGCCCCTACCGCCACCCGCCCTTGGATCCGCCACTGACTAAACCTGAATTATACCAGTCGTTATGACTGTCTCAATTATCTCACATTTGATTGATCGTTTTTTTATATCCAGGATTGAAGGTAACCTAGTTCATCATCGAATTTATGGATAGGTTTGAGAATCCCGGATAATTGATCCGGTGTATCGTTCAAAAATAAAGATCAGTTAATATAAACGAGAACGAGGATAATATTTACTTATGATTTTACCATAAATATCAATCGACATTATCCGAGATAAAATACATGATTAAGGCTAAATTAATGGAAAATAGAAAGTGTTTGAAATCCGAGATTTTTTGAATGTCAAATCTGAGAGCGTTTTCCGTCAAATTACAACGATGATGTTTAATTTGTGAAGAGTTGGTTTCGTTTTTGGCTTGGGTAGCTTTTATCTTCTACATATGTTTAAGAAGGTATTTTTTTATGATTGATATTTTATATAAATTATTAATCAGAAAATTACCCAAAATATGGAAACAAATTCCTTTTATTCATTATAAATTAAAATATTTTTTTCAAAAATTTACAATGTTGGTGTGAGCTTAACGCTGAGTTGAAGCTCATTTAAGTAAAATTGGTACCGAGAGATTTTTATACGAAAAGGCTGGTAGTCACGATTTTTAAAATATTTTAAGTCATTAGATATTTTGAAAAATTCGGAAAACTTTACCAACCCTGAACATTTTAAATTTTTCACTGGTTGATGTTTAAGCATGTTAAAAATATCTCGAATTATGAATTAAGGTAATTTGGTGGATTTGATATATTCACAATTCTGATATATTTTTACGGGCCTAAATTTTCTTCCTTACAGAATTTAGTTAATGTCATTGTTAAAACTTCCAGATTATGATACCTGTATGCTTGCGCAAGAATAGGGAAGAGAGTACTGGAAGATATTGGCTTGAATGGAGTCACATGTGATACATGTCGAAGAAGTGGTTTGAATTGGACAGTAAGATTTTGTGATTAAAAGTCATGCACTTCTGCCTTCGGGGTTGGTTACGAAAGTGGGAAAGTCCTGCACAATCGGTTCACAAAATATTGAAGATCCCAAATGCAAAATTCATGTAATTTGTGCAATTTGAAAAAATTATAATTCCAAATTTTGACAAAAGGATGGTCGTCTGCTAAAAATATTGGAGGAGGTGCCGAACTATACAGGACAGCCATAGTTCAAAACGGGTATGGCTAAGGCATAGACCACTATTACATAGTAGCGGCGTGTATTTCATCAATAAAAGCTCTAAAATTGTCTTTGAGTTCTTCAATTATTGCTGGACATTGGAGAGGATCTTGTTTTTAACATAGCCTAAGAAAAAATTGTAATGATGATCGCACAATCTTGGCAGCCAATTAAAGTCACCATTTCGAGAAATCACACGTCCAGGAAAGTAAGAGATTAATAACCAGGTTTTAGAAAGCATACATCGACAACAGACCATATATTTATAAGGAGACTCAGGAGACTCAGACAACGATAACTACTTCCTCCATTACTCTTTCCTATAGTAATAAACGAGATCCCTGTCAGTGCTCTAGATCAACGGTGGGCAACCTTTTTATAACATGTGCCAGAATAAATGTTACGTTTTTTTCGCGGGCCGTAGGAGTCAATTGGCACCTTCTTGTGACCTGCAATTTTTTTAGAGTTGAGCCGGACTTACACGAGGCAGTACATTTGTCCCTTACACGATGGTAAATTTTACTGAGCCCTCAATTTTTTAAATGTCCGGTTCAAAAATAATTTCCCACTGCCGGTATATGAGTATGTATCGAGATAAATGAAGCGAGGTGTGATCGTAATTACAGTGAGGTTGTAAATACGAGAGACATTTCTTATTTTTTTGCGGCAGTAAAATATCCAATTTGAGCTGAGACGAGGTGAGATTTTAAATACGAACTGGAGAGGCATTTCTTACTTCTTTTGAGGCAGTGGAATTTCCAACTTGAAATGAGGCGAGGCAAGATTGTAAATACGTACATTTCTTACGTATTTTGTGGCAGCAAAAGTTCCAACTTGAAATTAGGTGAGGTAAGATTGTAAAATATAAATAAACATTGTGGAGGCATAGATTTCTTACTTACTCTGAGGCAGTTTAATGCATATAAGCTTCTTTCTTTAATTTGCTGGTTTTTGGCATTTTGGCAGTACAATGAACCCTCGCCTAACTTGAAGCATGACATTGTACTGACTCAAAAGAAAAAATAGGCACCGGCGGATCGGAAGTGAGTGCGGATTTGACACTTTGCGATTCCCTAATCCGCCGTGTGCGTAATCGAGAGTCTAAACGTATAGCAATGCCAAGCTGTAAACGATCTCCGAGAACAAAATTAAGGAATCTCAACTTAAACATACGGCATTTTGGACATAAATGTCAAATCCGCACTCACTTCCGATCTGCCGGATTCGAGAATCGAGGCCTTTATAATCGCGTCCTACCCAACATTAAATTTTTATTCTGCGTTTTAAAGCCACACATCGGGAAAAAATTTATTGAAAATCGATTTTTGTTTTTTTGTTGATTATTGATGTACAACTATTCAAAAATGTGTACAAAAATTTTCAAACACATCCCGCTAATAATAAAGATTCTACAGCTACGAATAAAAGTCTAAAAATAAAAGGTAATATTGATTTTGTTCATATTCCGAACTTTCAAATGCATTTATCCCAAAACGCAATTTTTCAAAACGGCCCGCACGATAACGGTAAAAGTAGTTGATCGATTTTTAAATTTTTTTTTTAACTTTTTTGTTATGCAATTCTACACATCTTAAGCCTCAATGAACGTGTTTGAAAAATTATTTTAGTTTTTACACGCGAAAAATGAACCAAAAATGACGTCCATTTTGCAACTTTTTTTTAAAGTCGCATAACTTTCCTAATTCTGAATATTTTTTTTCATTGATGGTTAAGATGTGTATAGTGTATTTTAGTGTCTAAATTAAGATGCATTTTTTGTTTTTTTCTTCAAACGATCCAGAGGTGAGTTATGATGCGGGCCGATTTCCACCTTTTTTTTGAGGCAGCAACTTTAACGCCATTTTTAATAATCAAAAATTTTGCAAAAAAAAAATATATTGATGTAAAATTATGTGTAAAAAATATTTTGTTTATATCTATTAAACTTTTTTTAAATCGTCTCTCAAAAAACGTGTTATTTTTACTCAAAACTCCCGATGTGTGGCCTTAAGTGAAAGATGCTTTAATGGGGTAAATCACACAATCCATCACTCGGTCCTTAACTCAAACAGGTTTGTGTATAATGTAAGTATAACGCTCTAAATATTAATTTTTCTGTCTCTTTTTCGTGCAACGAAACCCGAATGAGACGGGGAGTTTCTCATAGTTTTCTCAGTCCCCCGATAACGATGTTATAATTGTGTTAGTGTGATGGATGGGTGAGTCTGACAAATTTTCTGAGGTAAAATGAGGAAAAAACTAATTTTGTTGCGAGTTCTTGTCTATAAAACCGGTTTGTGTATGGGGATGATAAAAGAAATGATGCATAGTGTAACTTACCCCAATGGATGTAATATTCAATTTAAGGGGACATTTCCCTCTGTGGGCCTAAAATATTACCGATTTTCAAGATTTTTTTTCTCGTTAACGAACAAAGCAATTCAACTGAAATTTTTTTATACATAATTTTTTCGGATCATAAAAAATATTTTTTTCTCCTTAAAGGCGATTATCTAATAATGACATATTTTTTCGCGGTGGCAGAGATTCAGATCAAACGGTTCAAAATATTTCCCTCAAAGTTGTTCTAATTATTTGTCAAATATGTCATTTCAGTATAGACCAATAATTTTGATTTGTTTTTTATAAAAAAAATAGAGGCAAAAAAAAGACCGAAAAAATGGCACATTTTTTCAAATGTCCGCCATTTTTTTTTGGAATTTTAAAAAACTGTTGGTCTATACCGAGCGCCATATTGTACAATTTAAGAAAATGTGAAAATTTTTGATATCAGGTCACGTGTGTAACCAGGATTACTGCCACGAGCACGATGATGGCGTGGAGGGGGGATAAAAAATATTTTTTCTGATCCGAAAAAATTATGTAACTTACTTGAACGATGAATTAAAACAATAAAAAAGTTCAGTTGAATTGCTTTGTTCGTTAACGAGAAAAACAATCTTGAAAATTGGTAATTTTTTAGGCCCACAGAGGGAAATGTCCCCTTAAACTAGACGAAATACATCGAAAAATATTTTTTTATAATTCCTTGTCAACATCCCGCGGGCCGGATAGAAATTTTTCGCGGGCCGTAGATGGCCCGCGGGCCGGAGGTTGCCCACCGTTGCTCTAGATAGTATAACCGGTGACATACAATGGGGATTGCTAGACCGTCTTAAGGATCTCGACTACGCGGATGATGTCTGTTTGCTAGCTCACAGACATCTGGACCTCAAAAATATGTTACACAATTTAGCAACAGAAAGTAGCTCAGCAAAACTAAAGAAATGCGGATAAATGCAAACACCATTGAAAGTACAGCGCTAAATAACCGTGACGTGGAATTGGTAGATAAACTCGGTTACCTCGGTAGCATTATTAATTACTGAAAATGGTGGTGCAGAAGAAGAAGGTATTTCCAGAATCAATAAAACAGAAGCGAAGCGATAGAATGAAATGCAAACAAGAACTATTGTGCCGTGTCGGCCAAGAAAGAATAGGCGATGGAATCAGGCGAAGGAAATGGAATTAGATTGGCCACACATTGCGATGTGAGAACGAGAATCTAGTCAAACAGGCCATTGACTGAAATCCGCAAGAAACCCGTCGAGTTAGAAGACCTTAAACAACGTGGACGAGAACTTTATTAGTACAGGTCATAACAACTGGGAGATTCTGGACGGTGCTGCGAGCTGTCGCACAAAACAAGGCCCGCTAGAGGGCAACTGTTTCCGGCCTATGTCCCACGAGGAATTAAAGGAGCATACGAATGAGAATATCAGAAAAAGGTCGTTGCTATTGAACTTTTTGAAAATGTTTATACCACCAAAATACGAATAAAAGCAGATTTCTCTCCAAAATATAATTTCGAATTTTCGCATTACAAACATCGAAAACTGCCGGCCTAAAAGCACATTTGTCAAATATAAGGGCTCATCCTTGACGAGGGTACAACAAAACCACTTCCATTAACCTAAATTTATGCCAGAAAGTCCCTGCAGAACAAAAACAACACATTTTCCCGCCATAAAATGAAAATAAAATAAAATGTAAACACAATTAAATAAATATAAAAGCATCTTCGTGCCAACACAGAAAAAAAAACTGTGCAAGTATGTCTTTGCCCTTAAAAGTTGCTCGTTGCCGGGCCGCTTCCGTCCGCTGAATAGAGTTCGCCATTAAAGGAGTTAACCGTATCTTACCCGGTTAAGTTCGCATCCTTGCGTTTCCTCGTTTCCCATGAAAGGGCGACAAATTCACATTCCATTGAGCTTCCGACGAATGTTTTGTTTCTTCGGTTGCTAATTCCTGATGAAAAGAACTAGAAATGCCGGAAATTTTGTTTATCCCTGATAGCTGAGCTGAAAATGGGGAATGGCTGAGACCGGAATCCTGGATCCCGAATCCCGGAAACCGTAACCCGTAATCCTTCCCTTGATTATTCATTTGGCATCGAAATGTTCATAAATCTGCTTCCTTGCAAAGTTTTCTGGGTATTGCAGAACAAGCATTCCTGTCGCCTCCAGGTACAGCTGCTTATGGATGATTGCACGTAAATCAAAAGGATCTCAGGACCTTTTATATCATGGCTTCCTCTACACTTGCTTCCGTGGCTATGATAACGATGCCAGTGGTAGTGGTGGCGATGGTGGCAGCGGTTATCGTGTATGATTTGTGCTCGCATTTTCAGTTTGCATTGACGTTCCGATATCGAGGATTCGGAAGATTCAAGGATTCGAATATTTGCTATCGTCGTCGAATTTTCCCAATAATGTACGCTATGCCTCGCATCCTGCTGCTACGGCTGCTGCTGTGCTACACATTCTGGGCTGGAGTGAATTTGCCTGTTTGTCTAAGCCCCAAAAATCTAATCTTTCATAAGTGGAATTTCAGACGCTGTTTCCTCCCTATTTCTCTCCCATCCACGTCCCAGGATAAGGGATCAAGGGTAAAATCGATGACTGATAGGCGTAAGGGCGCACATGTGAATACACCGGACGGAAAGTTTTAAGCACAAACGACTTTCGTGCGCCGGGATGGGAGGATGTGTTGGAGATTATGTGTGGGTTTTGTTTTCCCCAGCCTGAAATGGCATGTAAAAATGGAGCCCCGTGAATTATGTTGGCGTACTTTGACTAGGACTTTTTTCAGGGACTTTTGTTCCATTCTCCCGGTTTTTTTGGTCCTTGTTTTGTTTTGTTTTGTTTTTGACAGTATAAGAAGCTAAAGAAGTTTGAATGGGTTTTTTGGACGATAACGGATATTGAGATGTAAACAGATCAACTTATAAAAAAATAACTTAAAAACTTTCTTTAAAGGGGGAGAAGTATATTACCTATGAGAGAGATATTGTTGTCTTTATTAAGGATAGCTGTTCAAAATTAATAGGGCAGCATGATGTCGCTATGGGTTTTATTGAAATTTCATATTTCAAGCTTACGCAGGATTAAGCTTAAAGATTCAGTTGATCTATGCTTGTATATATTAATACCTTCAAGCGACTCCTAGTCGCTGAATATGTTGAAGCTACTAAATTTCACTAAAAAAAACATCAGTAATCGGATCAACTTGCTTATGAATTTGATTTTGAAATCAATGCTGGCATAGTTTTTTTAAAATATGTTTTGATACCATCACTTTTGATGATAAATCACGATTCTGCAAAATACTCATTGTTGAAAGTTTTTAGGATAAATGCAGTTATGTCATTATTTTATATTGTTAATAGAAAAATTTATTAAAGTTTATATTAATATTTTAGGCAGTATGTACAGTAAGCAAGTAAATTTCCAGGCTTCCAGAAGTAACTTGCGGAAGTTTAGTTTTGTGAAAGTCTCAAATGAACTTTTTGCTTATTTCTAGAAGGGATTCTCTAGATTCTTTAATTTGTAGCCTGGAAGCTTAAATCCGACTATTTACCTTACACAAATACCTTTCTCTTTCAGCTCTGTTTTGAATCTCATTTCTGATCTGTATTTTGGATAGAACTTTCGCGCACAACATTTTTCAGATTTGATACGTATCAGGTGGAAACATGTTTGGAAGTGCTTGCTGCAAGTTTTTTAAATCAGTTTCGAAAATTTACTTTTTAAAGTGAAAGACTATCGTTGAAAATGATTCAGTTCAATGACGGACGGCAAGATTTAGTCGGAAAGCTAGTAGAGCGAAGAGTAAAAGAACTGATAGGGCCAACACGCAGTTTCTGCCGACTGCCATTCAATTCTGCCGGACAGAACCATGGTTGTAGTGATTAAATAGGAGTTGGCTTTCTCGCTTATAATGTTTTACAGGGCATGGTAAGAGAATATTTCAAGCAACCGGATACAAAACGGATACAAAACGACAAAGAAATTAAAAACACCATAAATTGCAAACGGCATAAAAAAACATGACTATAGACTTAAAAGGCAGAAGGTACGATTGAAACGTTTAAGAAAGCTAATGGACGAAACCAACGAACAGTAAAAATCAGAGTGCGGAAACGCATACTCGCGTGCTCACACGAAAGACTCAAAACTCATTTTTCGACTCATGTCGCACACGAAATTATACAATTACTCACAGCTCACGTGCGCCAGTAATAAGGACAAGAAAAGCGCACACAACTCATGAGTATGTGCGTTTTGGCGCACGCAAAATTTATCGCAAACGAGTATGCGTTTCCGTACTCTGGTAAAATACTCTTATTCATAAGGGCAATCCCTTCAGTACCAAAGAGTAAAGAGAAAAACTCTTTGATTTCGATAGAATAATTGCTAAGGCTGTCATGGCTGTACCTACGGTGGATCAATGAGTCGATAGTGGAGCAAATAGGGCCCTCGACATCTTAGGGGTTAAGGCGCCCGACTACCGTTCCAGAGATCCATGGTTCAAATCCACGCAGGGGTATAGTCCTTCATTGTTGCACTTCTTCCAGCGCGATTATATTCCTTATTTCTTGTCTTTCCTCCTTGCACTCTCTTATTCATAGATTGCTAGCACAATAAGCCAAGAAAGCCTATCACTGAAGCTACCATTCTCCGAATTATTGGATGGAAGTTGGTGAAGTAGAACTGTTGGCAAGAACTTTTAAATGCTTAGTATAAAAATTGTCAGGAACTATTCCAAGCTTTCTAATTTTGGAAAAAAGGTATAGGTTAACTACGTAATTTGTGGAGAAAAAAGTAGTGAAAGTTGAAATTGTAGTTAAAAAAAACAAAAATTTTGACTTTGACGACTCATAACTCTGGAAGTTGGTAGGGTTGGTTGGACCAAAACTGGTGCTTAAGTAATCCTGAGAGAATCTAGTTCAAATAACGATAAAGGACTTGTCAGACTTGATCGAAAAGGCCAATTTCTTTTCAGTAAATGTAGGACGGGGAAAACAATTCCCTGTCCAAAAAGTGGTGATCTAAGGTTTGAAGAAATAGTGAAGTTGGAAAAGGGTAACGTAATTTTTGCACGGGTTTTAAGCAATGCTCGGATTTTGTTGACAAGTGATGTTTTATGGGGAAGCTTTCGGAAGCTGAATCCAGAAAAGTTAATTTCATTTAAAACCGGTTTCATTGCATCGAGTTTATTAAAAGGTGCTTGTGGCTCTTGGCCGAAGTCTTTTCAAAAAAGGGCTTGACCGAATGTTATGAGATTTTTTTCCAAAGCACGTTTTCGTTAATGTGCTTCCATCGGCATCCCAACGAAGCCGATATCATTTTTGGTTTGCGCGATATCGTGCGGGTACAAAAATTACGTACGTTGTTTAAACAAAAAAACGGCTCAACCGAATTTTATGAAAATCATTTTAGATCATGCTTGAGTTAATACGCTTCGATCGGCACCTCAACGAAGACGATATATTTTTGGTTCGCCCAATATCGTGCAGGAAAAATTACTACGGACCTACGTACTAACACACATACACATACACACATAGTTCTCATAATTATGCTTAAAGAAAAACTTTTGTAACCAAAAAATAACTTTACTTGATTGTTAAAACAAAATGTATTGAAATGGGCCGAAATTTTTGAATTTCACGGTCTTAAATTCATTCTGAGTCCATTTCAAGTGGGTTCAATTCGATTTTTTTTTGTACTGGTCATTTTGTATTTGGATTAAAGTTTTTTATTAACCTTGCAACACGCGGGTTTTCATTTTTTCGACTTTCAGATCGTATAATGTTCTCTATTCAAATTTGATTTCAAGAGTGAAACCGGCTATAAAATGAAAAAACAAATTCGGATTTTCCTGTCGTCTCCGAAGCTCTGTAATTTGGAAATTTTCAAGTAAACATATTACTGGCGACTCCTGGTGTAGATTGTGGTAACCATATATTATATAGATGCTTGAATGATATTTAAAACCTGAGAAACATTGCTCTTTAAATAGTTTTTTATCCATTCCTCAATACCTTCGAAAAACTACCATTTCGTGACAATCACCCATATCCCAGAGGGCATAGGGGCATAAGTCAAGCCTAGATTACCTGGTTTTTAGGGGTATGACATTGTCGTAAGGGCAGCAACATTTTCCTAGAACTACAACTTTCCAAAGGTGCTTCAATAAGTGATTGTCACGTTGTTGCGCTTTATCTAGCCACGCTAAAGTGTTTTAGAAGAGCAGCATCCCAAATTTATAAATCATTCGAGGAGATATCGAATTTGGAATTGGTAGATTGCAACTCGGTCTAGCGGAGAAAATTGCATCTTTTTCGAAATACCAGGTACACAGAGTTGCTTGTTTAGCGATTTGGAAAACAATCTTTATTCCACCTCAGATCCTTGTTAGTTCTACATAGCCGGCAAAAATAAAACGAAGAGCTCAAAACAAAAGTAATTTTGTAGAATTAAAAGCTAATAAGAGAAGAGCTTTTAACTTTTGCTTTTAATTCAGTTTTTGAATTTGAACGAAACCTTTTTGTTCTGAAAGTAAAAGGTTTGGAGAACGTGATGTTTTAATGAAATCTATACTTCGTTCAATGCCTGGAATTACATTCGGATTGATCCTTATGGCCCTAATCAAAAATTAGTTTTATATTCCTGACGTTCATAAAAATAAGGCATAGAACGAGCTTGGATTTAATTTTGCCAGGCGTAGAAGAATAACCATATCAATAGTAGTTTAACCAACAACTTAGAAGTCATAGCCTGTTAAAAATTTTGCAGATAACAAAAGGATCCAGTGCAGCTTTGCTAAATTATCGCCTTATTCATCGCCATATTTGATTACAAAAGAACAAAATATCCATAAATTTTACGCGAAAAATATTAATACATTATTCAGTAAAGTAAACAAAAAAACAACCAAGATAAATTTTTTATGAAGGAAATTTTTCCGCATTATGTCTAGAATTATAAATAAAAAAAATGACCATCACAATAAGATGTTCAGCTCTGCTAAAGAAGAATCCCTTAATAAAATGCCACGGCCATCAGCAACAAAAACAATACCCGAGCAAAGTATTCACTGTTTTGTTGCTTTTATTGCTGTTGTTGTAGTTTGTTGTTGATTTTGTTGTTGTTACTTTTTTGTATTATAGGAAAAACCCTTCTCTGGCTTTCAATACCTTTTATGACTTTCTAATGATGTCAAAAAGGTTCAACAGAAAATAGAAAGATAAAAACCTCCTTCTATGTATCTTTCCGGAAGTTTTAGTCAATGCTAAAATATTGTCCTTTCCTTTATATTTAATAATTAATTAGGGCCAAAACGGACCATCATTAATGTCAGTTTGATTAAAAGAGAGAAAGAGAGAAAGAGAGGAGAAAAAAAGAAATTATATATATGTGTGTATAGAGAAGAAACAAACGATTCTGCTTTGCCTTCACGGAGAGCCCAGGACTAACGAAATATTTCCAAAATACATAAAAAAAAATTTTTTCGGAAGAAAGAAGGATGGACGTCAGCTTTCTTCCTCTCCATTTGTAAAAGGGACCATTCAGGAACACGAGTTATACGAGTCACGTTCATTTCACTTTTTTCATTTTATTTTTTTCCATTAATTTTTTTTTTATTCTCTTGTTTTTGAAAGGTTTTTGTTAAAGATTCATAAAAAAGGATTTTTCTCCCTTATCTGTTAATTAATGATGACTTAATGCGACTGAAATCAGAATATAAAATATATTTTGTTTGATACGAAAATTTTTACGCAGTACGCTCCAAGTGTATGAGGTCGATAATCTAACTTTGCTTAGAAATAAATGGAGCATAGTGAGTTGAGTAACTATCGTATTGAAGATTCTTCGATTGAGTCCTGTCATATAGAAACAAGAGTGTAGCCTAAATCTTAAGACAGGTGTGGGCCCTGGAATCTGCAGTGAAACTCCCAGATCCCAGATTCAGAGCGATAACCCTAGGCACCGGTCGACTGTCTTTCAGCAGAGGTGTATCCTATACTGGCATGCACTCGTGGAAACTTAAGAAAGGGCCTATAAAATCAAAGGATCTTTATCTTCTCTGACTGCCAAAGTGCCCTTTGTGAGCTGGGCGTTTTCAATCAAGTTACCCTTGTTTGGGTCATCGGGAATTCAAAGGCAATGAGAAGGCGGATGCCCTGGCTAGGCAGGGTTCTGACATTGTATTCATCAGTCCGGAACCGGTTATTGGAGCACCCACTTGTTTGGTGAAGATAGCCCTTGCCGATCGGACTTTGATGAAATACGCTGAACGCTGAAGGTCCGCGCATAGATTTTCCAACTCTATGCAGTTCCTTTCTGGGGTGAGAAACGAAAAAAACGGTTCCTTCCTGTGCCATCTTGATAACCTGAATTACCACTTATGGAGGAATGGCAAATCGTACGGGAAAATGTATAATATATTTTTTTGTAGATAATCGCATAATCTACAAACTTTGTAAATACTATTTTATGATAACACTTAAGCCTGAACTATAATAGACGTAGTTTGACGTACGTTTTTTACGAACATACATGTGGGTACGTATCTCTCACCGTAGACCTTGACGTACAATCGGCTATAATAATCGCAGTAACATTGTTTGAATTTGAGTCTGAATCAGTGATGGGAACCGAAAAGAACCTTTATATCGGTTCTACTAACTAAAAATCAATTCTGGAACCTTTTTTTAAAAATTCTTATTTTGGTTCTTCCGCAGAGCCTTTTTTTAAGCATCAAAATATAATATGGAATTCGTAAATGATAAATTCTCAATTTAAAATATCTGTTCTGGTTTGGTAACGAAACCAAAAAATAAAATTTTTCTGGTTCCGATTCCCGACTTCACAGTTTTTATTTATTTAAATGCAGGTTACAGAAGTACGGAGAATTGCTTTTGACAGAGAGAAGTAACCATTATCATTATATGGATGATATGAGTTCTTTATTGCTTAACTCAACTATAGAATAATCTCTCACAGTCAGTATTTCCGAACTCCTACAACATCCAAGAGTTGAAAGGCAGGGTTAATCCACACCTTCTTCAACACGCCTCCGAACCCCCTTAACCTATTCCCTTCTTACTAAGCTCGTTGCTAGACATTGCACCATGACGTGCATGGTAGTACAAAGGGACATGACGGACTGGTAGTACAAAGGGTGATTCCTGAGCTTGGCACCGCCACATAAAATAAAATAAAAAAAATTAGAATTAGTTATAAAAAATATGTTAAAACTTTTTTAAAATGCGATGTTGAGCGCCACCTATCGGAAGAATTTTGTGCTACACAATCATATTCAGAATACGTGTCTCACCCTGTGCAGAACTTGCCCCATGGCGTCCACAACATTTTGTTCCCCTTGTTCATTGTGTTCGATATATTCTCTGTTTAAATTTTCATCATTTGCGGGGATGGCATACCATAATCTTCACAGTATTTCCGCAAATGCCATGACAGCATTTCATTCGCGTTCCTTCGATTATCGAGTCATGTTTTCGGTCTAACCCGATAGTCGGATAATAGTGAAAAGTAGGCTAAACGCCTAAGAAGATTCTGAATCATCCCGTGAATGTCCTAAAAATTGGATTAACCGTAACCGAGGTTTACAATTGGAATGTTAAAAAAAGTTTCCAATCGCTTTTCTCCGACTATCGGATCAAGTTTTCCGTCTGGATCAATAGTCGGAGGCGAGTGAGGCCTAAAACATGCCCAAGAAAATACTGGATCTTCCTGTGAAAGTCCCATCGCAATCGGATTAGCCGTTGTGGTAGATAGGTAGGTTGGTTGTTTCTTTACATTCAAAATTAGTTTTTACTTTTTAGTTCATTATAAAATAAAAGCGTATTTTTTAGTTTTTTTAAACTATATTTTTTATTTTCTACTTTTTAGTCTATTAGAATGTCTTCCACCATTTTGTAGTAACCGTCATATTAGATTTAAAATGACGGCACACCGCTTACTGTACTATTCTCTCTTTCATTTGATGCCCATACCGAAGAAAAAGGTAATCCGCCATTTTGTGTTGGCCACCATTTTGAATATTGAATGACCCCACATAGCTAATTGTATTCCATTCTATACCATTTCATTTGATATCCATGTGGGGGGGGGGGTCAGGGAAAACAATTGCAAAATTCGGCCGCCATCTTGGAACCCCCATCTTAATTTTCTTTAAAATTGGTCAGATTGCATTGTCACGCGAACTATACATATCGCTGGTTTGCGAGAAAAGTGACGCAAATTAATTTTAGAGAATTACGTTTTCAATTTTTTTTAAATTACTCGAGAATGTTTTTTCTCAAATAAATAATGACGATATATCTTTCTAACGATAGTTGACGCGAAATCGGCGTTGCGTGTCTGTTTACTATAAATTATCAAAGATTGTTGGTCATTTGGCATATTTAGTTTAATTTTACAGAATTTTGAATTGCGTCGTTATTCTCGCAAACCAGCGATATGTGCAACATTTGAAGTTGATCAGTTATCGGAAGTGGGTAAAAATCAAGTCGCAAGGTTCAAATTTTCGGTCTAATCCGGTAGTCAAACACGGTAGTCGGCCCCGATAAACGGATCTGATAGGCGGATCCGATTAAAAAATAGCCTAAAACATGCCCAAGAAAATGCTGAATCTTATATGGGGTTCACACTGGCACCCAAAACATGTTTTAGAAAGCTCTTTAAAGTTCGGTGCAAAACAGGGTAAAACCTGTGTTTTACCCATATATTTTATAAGGAGCGAGCTTTTTTAAACAAGTAGGTTTTGACGTGTTTTAAAATAAAACACGTACAAAACACTTGCTGACAATGCTGAATACTCGCTCAGCTGTAATCAGTACGTCATTTTTGAATTTTTGATAGGTGATTTATATTGTTTACAAGTTTTTCATCGAAAACTAGATGGAAATAACATTTTTAATATTAATTCGATTTCTATTTCGCGGTAAAAAATACTTCCGAATATTTGAAGCTATGAAAACTGACACTTGAAAACATTTTAAAACATGTCGAGTCAGTGTGAACACTTTTGAGCTTTTCAAAACGACTGGTTCATAAAACATGTTTTGGGCGTCAGTGTGAACCCCATATTACAGTGAAAGTCCCATCGCAATCGGATTAGCCGTTTCCGAGATTAGCCCGGACAAACAGACAGACAGACATATGTATGTATAGATACACAGAAATTTTAAAAATACTTGATTTTGTTTTATTATCATGTAACTAACCATATGAACTTAGAAAGTGACAATTATTTTGAAATCACAGACAGGCACTCCAATTACATTTATATAGATTTGACAGATACGTTATGAAAATCGTCTCTCGAAAGTGACCTGTTCACGACTTTTGCTGTCAGCCAAAGTGTTTCACAATACATGCATATTTACTGAAGATCAGACTACAAAGCCTCAGCACACAGGGACATAACAAATAAAATTCAGTCTTGTGTATCATTGTCTTTAAAAAAGAAAGAAACCATATTTGAAAATTGTTTTGTTTTTTTTTATTTTCCATTTTCAAACAAGCAATCAACACTTAATGTAGTGTAGCTCACACTGTCAGCACATAAGCAACCCCCAACAATAAAGTATCTTAATCCTCCATTCCGTGTAATCCAACACTTCATTTTCCTTTATACAAAGGCATCGTTCTGGTGCAAATCTTTCTAGGATACTCTATTCTCTTATACCTTCCAGCATGGTATAACATCCGTGCATAAGCTTTATACACATGCCTTTAATATAGCAATAGAATGTCAAGTAAAAGCCTTTTGCTAGGAAAATGCAGAACACTCCCGCAATATGGTGAGACAAACTCGCTTTCACTTAGTTTATATATGTTTTGTTCCTGTTCCGGAATGATGCGAGCCCACCCCCAGGGGATCACATAAATTGAGTAAATGTAAAAACATTAGTTTTCCCTTTTTTGGTCATGTCCTTTGTGACAAAATGCTTATAACACGGTCCTATAAAGAAGCCTTTCCGTTTATGCCAAAAAAAAGTTTGGTTGTCATTTTTGATGCTGCTCCTTTTTCGTTACGCTAATTTTACCAGAATAACGTAATAATATTTTTTCTCCATTTTCATAACATCCTTTTCGAACATTTTAAGCAATTTGCGAGCATGTATCGCAAAGAATGAAATTTTGTCATTTAGTATGCACAAAGGATATGCTTATACACAAATCTGAAACCTAATGCAAGTGTAACAACCTCACGTTCCTCCTGAAAGTCACATCTACAGCGACATCATCACCGCTCTACTTTTTATACTTAATACCCCGTGCCAGAATGCTAGGGTTTCACGAGTACATATATGAAAACTTCGCAGTGGTAGTATGCGTGCAGCATCCTTCTCAGAAATTGCTTCCATTACAAAAGACTTCAACTCTTTGAGTGTATCTCCGTCGTCTCTGCCTCTCAACCCTAAGCAGCTTATACAAAAATACACTGAGATAAATTTCCCCGAGTACAGAGAAAAGAAAAAAAAGGGAAGCGCAAAATTCTGATACTATTAGTCCAAGGACTCTAAGGTATAAAAAAGGTTTTTATCACGGCGACGTAATTAAAGCAAAACATTTCCAGTCTATTTTGGCAGAGCTCTCGAGTGCAGCGTATCCTTATCAACACGTTCCAGCCAGATCCTTTGGCTGCCGCAAATTGAATTTTGGATGGGGAAAAGGTAAGGACTTCAGGAAATCAAACATAAACAGTGGTCGAGCTCTCGTTGTAGTGAAGTTGTTAACAAATTTTATGGTCCCAGGGTAATTCCTGTTTTTACAGAGCACGTCATTATATACTTAAAGAGTTTCTCTGCTTCATTTTTCTTTTTTTTAAAGTAGTAAAATATCGCTGGAGAAAAATCAGGACTACACTAATTAATGACCGTGTAAGCCTCCGTTATAACGTCTGGTATTTACTTTAATGATCATGTTACCAAAGTATATTTTATTCCATATTTTTTATTGGAAAAGTTATGGGAACCGTCTCAAGATTGCATGAAGTTAAAGGATGAAAAATTAAGAAACAAGTCCACCCGAGTAAAACTTTGCCGTCCGCCTTTGTTCGCTATGCGCGCTAGCTGTGGCGCCGTGTGTGCTAGTGCGTACCTGATGCAGGCTAGCTGCGGGCTAGTTTCATTTTTACTCGCGCAGTGCGACTGGAGGTCCAATTAGCGCTGTGGCGCGCCCGTTTGGATGTCACGACTCGTGTATCTAAGGTGTGGTGGTAGTTTTGACCGACTGTTGTAAAACTTTAAATCCATCCTGTGGAGTTCAGCCTCGACTCGTTGTATGGAGTACAATATCCTCAAAGGTGAATTTGGTACGCCCGTACGTACCATCATATTCCTATCGCTCCGGAAGACGCGCATAAGACTTTAATAACGCCCTTTCGTTTATACGAATTCACTCGAGTTACGTAATGACATGCAAACGTCTCAGAGGTTTATAAATGAGGTTAAGAGAGATCTGGAATTCGTATTCGTCTACTTAGATGATATACTCATCGCAAGTAGATCTGAGGCGGAACACCTGACTCATCTAGACCAGCTCTTGGGACTCCTTAACAACTTCGGCTTAAGCATTAAAAGAGTTCGTTTTTGGTGCGCAAGAGATCAACTTCCCACATCTCTAAAGATAGAATACTTCCATCCTCAGATCGGGTTAAGGCAATCGCTGATCTCGCACCCCGAACTGGCGGTGAAACAGATACAGAAGTTTTTAAGGATGATGAACTTTTATCACCGAGTTATCCCTAACTTAGCCGAAGCTGAGATATCTTGTTTACGTGCCACGAAAGATAAAGGCGGCGGCATTCCTTAAATTAAAAGATTCAATGTCCAGTCGTGGATGCCAAATAGTCTACAGTCTAACGGCTGATCGGAGGCGAGTAGGGAAATTTTGACGGCCAAAGGTAGCAACTGAATTCTATCGCCATCTATGTAACGATCAAACATTGCCGCTATTTTGTCGAGCTTCTAGTATTTGCAATTCATACAAAGATCGAGCAATCCCCTCGTCACCTATGAAAAAAGTGCCACAACCCTGTTTGGTAAAATCTTTCGTCTGATGGACCGGGACCCACTAAGGGCGAAGCGATTGAAAAAAAAACTCTGTTATATAATCACAAAGGAAGCTTATACTTTGAGTTCGTCACAGCCATGCAATTAGTGTTGCGTAGGACACGATTATAAAATGAGTTTGTAAGAGGTGCCTCTTTTTTCTTTTGAGCCAGTACAATGTCATACTCCAAATGAGGCGAGGTGCTATTGTAATGACAAAACAAGCAAATTAAAAAAAATAAAAAATAAATACCAATGAAGGGGATTTTACAAGTTTAATTCTAATATGCATTAAACTGCCTTAGAGTAAGTAAGAAATCTATGCCTTCACAATGTACAACCACGGAGAACTAATTAGAAACACTTTCTTAAAAATTGAATTTATACATTTTTTATGTTTTTATGTAACAATTCTGTTGGGAATTCATTTATTATGATATTGTTATTGATTTACTTTAATAGGTCCACAATTATATATTTAAAAAAATTTAAGAGGACGTAATGGGAATTCTTTAATTTGTTTCCTACATAAAACATAAAAACTGAATAAATGCTATTTTTATGAAACTGTTTCTAATTAGTTGTCCGTGGCCGTATATTTATATTTTGCAATCATACCTCGCCTAATTTCAAGTTGGAAATTTTGCTACCGCAAAAAAGTAAGAAATGTCTCTCCAGTACAAAATTTCCTTAACCTCAAAAAATGTAAGAATTGTCTCTTCAGTGCAAAACTTCACTCCCTCGAAAAATGTAAGAATTGTCTCTTCAGTACAAAATTTCACTCCCTCGAAAAATGTAAATGTCTCTCCATCCAGTTCGTATTTACAGTCTCACCACGGCTCAGTTTAAGTTGGATATTTTACTGTCGCAAAAGAAGTGAGAAATGTCTCTCCAGGTCGTGTTTACAATCTCACCTCGCCGCAGTTCAAATTGGATATTTTACTGCTGCAAAAGAAGGAAGAAAATATCTCTATACTTCGTGATTTACAATCACACCTCGCTTCATTTATCTCGATACACGCTAATATATGTACCATTAGGAGGACAATATTTTTGAACGGGGACATTTAACAAAACTGAGGACTCAGTATAATTTACATCGTGTAAGGGACAAATGTACTGCCTCGTGTAAGTCCGGCTCAACACTACATGCAATCTGATACAATTTATACCAGTTGTCAGTGTAACTGTAGAATATCCTCGTTGAAAACCATTGCCCAGGTGTAAATAAGTTGTATCCAAAGCGAGGTGAAAAGTGTAGCTTCGATTCCGGGTTGCTGGATGAAGAAGAAATTTGTTTGTATATAAGCCGTGTTCCTTTTCTGCTCTTTTTTACTCGTATTTACTTGGAACTACTCCTGATCTCACAGAGAACTCATACGTTTTACTCAAATCGACAAATTTTGCGTTCCATTAATTTTTTACTCCGGAGTACTTAAAAGTAGAAAAGGAACACGGCTATAGTTATTTGGAACATTAGTACAGTACAGATGGAATATTGATGCGCCAAAAATTCTTGGAAGGATGATTTTTCATAAATCGTTAATGGAGCATAAAAGAAGCTTAACTCTAAATTTGAGTGAAATTTCTAGTAGACGTTTTTTGGAAAACTCAAAAAGTTTTAGAATAGTATATTCTGTAACAAATTTGGAATGATGCATATTCCGCACAAGTGGAAGTTTGGCGGTCCACGAGTGCGGAATATGCCATTCAAAACGTGTTGCAGACTATACTTTTTCTACGCCTCTAATGAGTTTTTATTAATATTTTGTAAAGAAAAACGTACCATGTAAAGCTAATATCAAAAATATAATGTATAAGGCACAGCAAGATATTTGAACGCTAAATAACATATAAGTAGGAAGTGTTCATTCATAACAATTTTGTAATTTAATAATTTGTTAATAGATGGCCGCCGCAAAATTTATTAAAAAAATGCTATTATTTTCTGCAATTTAATAATTGAATAGTTTATTTAAAGCAAAACCTTTCTAGTGGAACATCATTGATTGTTTGTTATTGAAACAATCCTTTTCTTTCTTTAATTAATAAATCTTTTTTTTTCTTTAATTAATAAATCATATTCTTGAATTACGACGAACAGATGTCGCCAATAGTAGTCATTCCATAACAAGTGATGGAATGAATATTCCACACGGGTGTGGAATGCTGCTAATTCCGTAACTAAAAGTAATATCAGAATGCATTCTAACATCTATTCTAACAGAGGCGTAGAAAAAATCGTTTTTCTCACCTTGCATCGTAATTGTTGTTTGTTTATTCGAGTTTGTTAAATGCGTAGATTCAGAGAAAAACGCTTTTCAAAAACTTTTTGAGTTTTCCAAAAAACGTCTACTAGAAATTTCACTCAAATTTAGAGTTAAGCTCCATTAACGATTTATGAAAAATCATCCTTCCAAGAATTTTTGGCGCATACCCCGATTTTTCAGTCCATCTGTACTGTACTACATGTGTTCATTCGATCACATATACGTTGGTGTTACGCCTGGAATGTTAAGAGAGGTATCAGCTTCTAGATCCAGATAGTCTACTGAAACTGAAGGAATGCTTGAGTAGGTTTTATTAAAGATCTGACAGTGTTGAACTCAACACGAACCAAAATGATGCCCGTATTAATTGAAGCGGATATGAGTTCTCTTCGAGAAGAAGAGATTCAAACTAAAATTTCCTAGAAGAATAGGGAATGAACAATCGCATTCCCGCTCGTATAACATTGATGACTGAGTTAGCTCTTTGGTCAATGCGAAGAACAGCTGAGCTGGTGTTCTTACTGCAGAAACACAAATCCCAGTCATTGGCTTGGAAGAAGCGAATAAGCTTCAGCTCCAGTTTACTTGTCAAATTGTGGTTCTTTTCGAAGCCGTGTTGGTTGTGTTGGAAAATTTCTATTGGAAGTTAGCGCTCCAGCTGCAGTGATGCTGATTGCCGATAGATCAGTCAACATCGTAAGTAAGAGAGTCTATAGGATGATTTAAAGTTTGATGTTTTGTCTACAAAAAGTTCAACGACTTTTCCTGACTCACTTGAATAGTTCAGCCAATTTACACTGTTGAAATTTTGCCCATCAATAATTTTACACTCCAGATGGAAGGATAAGTACCCGGAGATCTGTTCGGAGGTAGCACAAAATTATAAAGTCGTGGTTTCTTTACGAATAGAAAACAGAAGAATATGACGTGGCTTTGAAGAAATAACTTGATACAGAGAAGGTTAAAACGAGAAAATTTATAATTGCACTTTTTCTTGGAGGCCACATCTCTCTTAATATAAATGGAAATTTCTCTATGTGAAGAGAAATTGTGCAATAAGCTATACCCTGAGACTTGATATTAATGTACGTAATAATGCATCTCGCCGGGTTAACTGGTTAATAATAGGGTATTAAATTCCCATTTAGGACAGATCAGTGGAGTACTAGTCCTGCCAAACTGTGACGGGTTTTTGGCGGCTGGTTAGCGAGTTCACTTGTTTCAGGAGACATAACACACCGACGAGACTGTCTTTCGCTAACTCGTACCGTACGATTGTCTGGCTGACTCAGCCAGCTGCTATTGAGAATATCGACTTTGGAAAATCAAAGCCCCGTTACAAAATTTGTTTGTTTTGAATTTTGTTACATCCGTAAGCCAAATTTCTTCTCTTTGGTGTGAACTACTACAACACCCAGGACTTCAGACACAAGATCCATCGCCTCCTTCTTCAGCAGCCTCCAGACTCCAATCATCCTGTCCTCTGTTCGTTCCTTCGAAACAAGCCTACTACTAGACATTGCACCCTGACGTGACCAAACGATGACGCACTGGTAGTAGAAAGGATGACTCCTAAGCTTGAAATTTCACATAAAAAAAGAACTTAAGTGTTTTCTTAGTAAACGTCAACAAAGCAATAAATAAAATCTTGTAACGATATCGGAAAATTTAAGTAACCCATATACAGTACTCACATCCACAAGACATCTGGGATTTGTTTTTTTTTTGTTTCGAAAGGTGACCAACAATCTGCCGACCAATTGTCTTCCAAAATGTTAACAGAAAAATATTGATTTTCTGTTCCAGGCTCACCATTCTCATCCCCCGCTGTTGTCCATAAAACGCAACTCAACGTCTTGGATTTTCCTTTCTCGATTCCTTGGCAAAGATAAATCTTATCTCGTTTTAACTCCAAAATGTTAGCCTAAACTCATTCCGTTCCCGTAGGAGAGCGACCAGAGGCAGAAGGAGTGCCAGTGTCCTAAATTATCTGAAATGCACGAAATATGTATCACCACTTTATCTCAAAATGGCCAAAATAACAGATGAATCCAGTGAACTCCACTGAAATGCTGAAGCATAGTAAATAACTCGTGCTTTGTTATCTGTCAATTACGCAAGGAACAGAAAGCCTATTAGTGGGGCTCTTTCAGCAGCAGAATGAGAAATGGCCCCATTAAAGTAAAATTTGTTCACAACGACAGACCAGACCGGTAAAGTAAGTCTGTAATTAAAAGACAATTAAATACCCGCTTGAACACTTGTCTCTGATTAAATGGAATTTTTTAGGACTAAACGAGTCAGCATCCTGTCCTGGGACGGCCGCCCGGGTGTGGGGGAAACCTTTTAGGATAAGTGTTGTGAAATCTATTTTCCTTTTGGTTCTGTTTTTTTTTCTTCTCTCCTGCAACTTCTGTTCATGTTGTTATCCAAATAGCTGCGAACACGTAAAGGGGAGGATTTAGTTCATTTGTAAATTTCACCTGAACGAGAATCTCCTCAGGTATCTCTTAACCTAGGTTAATTGCAATTCGGACGATGGCGCAATGACCATTATGTACGAATTAAGCTCCACTTTTGGCCCGGAGTCCTTACGAAATTATGTCTACACGCTCTCATGCAAGATAAAAACAGCGACCTCACTCCTTTTTGGCGCTGCTGACGTTGGACATATTTCATTTAGAGAAGAAAGAAGAAAAAAACAGCAAAGGAATTAATTACAAGCCCGAAAAGGTTTCATTTTAAATTTTTAATTTACAGTTAAATCTTGTCGTCCTGTAATTAAAACTCAAGAGTCCTTATCGCTTGATTTTGCTTTCAAGCTCAGCTGAATTGAGATAAGATGGAAATTTCATTTTATTGAAAGTCTGTGTCCCTGGCCACCCTCGGGCAATGGCCAAATTGATAACCCGAATTTGGGACTGAATGTTTTTCGCACAGACCTGTTATTAATGTAACTTTAAGCTGATTCAGATGATACTTGTTTAAATATCGTTTTATGTCTTATTTTTAACGTTTTTTGAAAGCAATTTTAAATTCTTGGGAAGGAGAATTATAGTGTCATCCGAATTTTTATATCAGATTGAAATTTTTTTGTAGACAACATAAGCTTTTGCCATCGGAAAGACCTAATATTTTAAATGATAATTTTAGTCCAATTTAATCGAGTAGCTAGTTTGAAACACTTTCCAAATCCACAATCCAAATAACCTAAATACACAGGGTCGTATCCAGCGATAGGGCCCCACAAAATTCTGAGAAACAATTTTGCAAATTTTAAAATTGAAGCGGTCATTGTTGAAATGGGACATGTGTCAGGAATAGATATGTGCAAAATTTCAAATAGCAAAACAATATTCATAATTATTTTTTTTATAGTAAAACAGGCAAAAACCGACTTCCAGTTGCATTTGGAGAAAAATTTGAGTGCCGCTGTTCCACTAAAAAACTTCTCTTTCCATTTTTCAGATAGTTTTTTGAGTTTCCCAACAATTTGATATTTTTTTCATATCCCCTTTCAACAATGACCGCTTCAATTTTAGATTTTAGAATGTCAAAGAGTTCGGAAAATTTTGAATTTCCAATTTCCAATTTCGAATTGAAAATTTGCAGAATTTTCCAAATTCCTAAATTTGCATTATCAAAATTTTTAAAATTTCCAATATTCCCGCAATTCCAAATTCTAAAATTTCAAATTTGGAAATCCCGAAAATCTAAACTTTTCATTTTGATCGGGGATGAAACCATGGATATATCAGGCACTGAACAAATGTCATTATCTCAGATATTCGACTGCCACGACGACTTGCGCAAACTGATTATTCGCGAAGATTTTATAGGATTCATACCGATTTACTTCTGAAAAAATATCTGAAGCTCTCCAGAAACGTGGCAGAGAGTTGAGTCTTGAAATGAAAAAATGCACTAGTCAAGGTTATGATGGAGCACGTAATATGTCTGGTCATTTCGACAGGGGGCGTCCAGTCGAGGATGAAGAATTTGTATCCATTGATGATGTACTTTCACTGTTATAGGCATCCTCGCATTATCAAATGCCATGTCAGTTCCAACTGTTCGGAATTGTCTAGGGATTTTGAACGATGTGATGAACTTCATCAAGATCATCTACATGGGATTAGAGAAAATTTCTGGGAAATCTTGGATCATCTCAAAAACAACGGTCTGTTGCTTACCTGCAGCAGTTCAGAAAAGCCAGTTCATCGTCAGCCTCTTGGATTGTCATAGACTTTTCATTTCAGTTTCACACTTCCTTTGTCAGTTCGACTGCAAGAAAAATCACGTCATTTGGCATCAGCAGTAAAGCACGTTCAAAAAATTGTGGATACGCTTCAAGAAGAACGTAAAAATGCAGAAGTATCATTCGGCGAAATGCTCGCGAACGACGCATTCGTAACTTTGTAAGTAACGATCGCGGTCCCCACGACGGGCATTTTCACTCTGTTGAAGCGAACTTTCGGTCTGCTTTTTTTATTCCTTGCGTCGATACGCTGTTTCAGAAATTGTCAGACAAATTTCTTAATCATAATGCGGGAATCCTTTCAAGCTTACAGATACTTCTCTCTGGATTTGCCGCAACTGAAAAAGTAGATTACTTGATCATCTTGCTCCAAACTTCAATGATCGAGTATCAGAATCCGCTGTAAGAGCATCAAAACTCGAGAAAGATGCCCAGGTTTTTGTGACTCGAGAAGATTTATCTTTTGTGTTTTTAGCCGGTGATATCAAAAGAACGTCCAAAATCGTCTACGAGCTACGGTTTCCGAGATATAAGCATTTTTGTATTTTTAGCCGGGCATAATAAAGGTTAATAAAAAAAAATTTTAAAAACGGACTTCAGAAAAAAGGGATAAAGCTAGGGCTAGGATATTAAAAGATGGGTCAACTTCTAGAATTGAATCCACTAAGATATGTAGGAGAAGGTTTTATTAGAGATGGGACAGTAGTTTTGAAGATGTTGAGCTCAAGACGATTCTTACGACTTCAGTCAGGAATTACAGAGTTGGGCATTAACTAGCAATAAAAAGCGATGTACTTGTCTTAAATTTTTGAAGACGTAAGTTTAACATACAGTACCGACATCAGTGAAGCAAGTGGGTTAGAGGGGATTGTGAGCATTATGATTATTAATAAAGAAAAATTGGCGGTCATAGAATTGACCCTTAGGGAACACCGGCCGAAATTGCGTGGAGTTTACATTTGTCGCCATCCACAGTTTAAAGTCATAAGGTGGCAGATGTACCTTAGTATTGCAAATTGTAAGGCATAAGCGAATAAAGATAAAGAAAAGATGAGTCTAAGGAGGTCTCCTTTAATATAGTATATGGTAGATGTCTTTTAATATAGTATAGTAATAATGAGCGCTTGAAGCAGCTATAAGTGTAGTACTCTACACTGTTGGAACAAATTATATTAAATTTAATGCTTTGTGCTGTGAAGTCGATATCAAGCACGCGAACTAAAATTAAATATTGTGTTCTTTAATTTTCATTATCATAATATTTAAATTTAAAGATGACGGAAATTAAATTTAATGACATGTTTGTCTTGAATATTAATTCCAGAAGGCTAAAAAATCATTCAATTTCGAACATTAAAATTACGATATTGTATTCAATTTTCAAGAGACGTCCTGAATGAAATTCCAATACGTATTCTTTAATTTCAAAGATCTTATGCATTAAACTTAATGCAATAAATTTAAATGTAAACGAAAAAAAAAACAGAAAATGTGTATCTAAGAGAATGTCTATCTGAAAGAAGAATTAAGCCAATCATTGTATTATAAACTTATACAGACTAATTAAAAATCTGTCCTTTTACAAATCTTAATGAGCAAATTTTAGAACTTATTTTACACAACATTGTAACATTTAGTAACTAAGAATGAATTTTAAAGCGATACTGTAACTCAAAATTAATGTATAGGTAATAATAAAATTTCAAAAAAATGAATTCACGATACTTTTGAGTTAGAAATTCCATTCACATGTACATGAAATTTTATTCAAGTACAATAAAACCTAATTTTAATTCTTCTATCCCCGTGTTCTTTTAATGAACTGGGTTTTGAGAGCTTTTGAGTTCCCATACAAAATCGAAAACCCAGGTTTTATCTGGGTCTTCTGGTTCTTCGATTTTGTATGGGAACTCAAAAGCTCCTCAAAAGCTCTCAAAACCCAGTTCATTAAAAGAACACGGGGTTTGTGTCATCAATTTAGATGTACATCAGTTGACAGTTTCATAGTAGAAAAACTAGACTAGACTCGCCAAAGCGATGGATGCTTTGGTTGAGGTGGTCGGCTAAACACACAAGGTGGTCGCCAGAATACCATTTTGCTTTTGTGGTGAGCGCGTACCACTGAACTTATAAGTTTACGCAAAGCTCCGCCAGAAACTCGTCCCGTCGGGCTAATCTGCAAAAAAGGGTTAAAAGAAACACTCGATCTACACCGTGCACAATATACTACTAATATTATAAATGCGAAAGTAACTCTGTCTGTCTGTCTGTTACGCTTTCACGCCTAAACCGCTTAACCGGTTTTGATGAAATTTGGTGCAGAGAAAGATTAAACCTTGGAGAAGGACATAGGCTACTTTTTCTCCCGAAACAAGGACTTGAAGGGATTGAAATAGGGGATGAAAATCTGGGTGTAGTCCTAGACAAAAAACTTAATTTCAATCTGCACTACGATAATATTACTGCCAGAGCCAACAAGCTTTTAGGTTTCATAAAGAGGAGGGCCAAGGAATTCGACAATGTATGGGTCACGAAAACACTCTTCTGTTCTCTAGTCCGCCCTATCCTGGAATATGCGTGTCCTATCTGGGATCCTATATTCCTAGTTAGTAGCAGCAGGATTGAATCAGTTCAGAAGAGATTTCTCCTTTTCGCCCTGAGAAATCTACATGACCCTCGCAACTACCTAACCCTACCGCACTACCTGGACAGGCTCAGAGTGCTTGACCTTATGCCGTTATCAAGCAGGAGAAAATTGCTCATATCTTGCGTTGCTTTTGACGTCCTTAGCGGAAAACTTAAAGTGCAGTTTCTGTCGGACAAAATCAAATTCAATGATGAAGTCCGACAGACCAGACACACTAAATTACTTAAAGAATACCCACATCGTACCGATTACGCTAGGAACGAGCCCGTCAACAGATGTTGTATGGTATTCAACAGTCATTCCTCCTGTTTCTCCCCTTCACTCAACAAGGCATCCTATAAGAAAAAACTTAGATCCCTACTAACATAACCCCACCTTTCCTGACAATAGTAGCTTAAGTTTTCAGTAGTTTTCAATAGTCATTAAATTAATGTGATTTCATTATTTATAATAAGAACTGTACTACTAAAAAAAATCATCCTTTAAACAAAAAATTGTATCCCTCTTGACATCACAATCACCATGATAACCATAGACTTAAGCTGACAAAGTATAATTAACTATACCCTTTACCTGATAATATGGTATTTTGCATTGTATTTTCTGCATTGTAATTTTTGTAGTAGGTTTAAGTATGCCTTGTTTGGCAATAAATAAATAAATAAATAAAATTTGTATGGGAGTCCGTCATTATTGCGTAGAAAATTATTAAAGCCACCCACCATTTGAACCCGATCAACTTCTTCACAAATGCGCAGTTTTCATGAAAATGCAATGTGACCATTTTGTACAACAATAAAGATGGCGGTTCCAAGATGGCGACCGATTTCTGAATTTGTCTTCCTCGACCCCCGACATGGGTATCAAATGAAAGGGTATGACAGGTAGCATACAATTAGCGATTTAGCGTCATTCCAAGTTCAAAATGGCGAAAGACATATAATAGACTAAAAAGTAGAAAATACAACCGATCAACTTCCAATTTTGCACATACGCATAGTTCGCCTGACAATGCTATCCGACCATTTAGTAAAAAAATTAAGATGCGGTTCCAAAATGGAGGCCGATTTTTGAAATCGTGTTCAGGGGGGGTCGGGAAGGGCAATTGTGTTCGCTGGGTAATGGAAGGGCATGACAGGTAGAATACAATTACATAGTTGTGTGGCGTCAATATAAATTCATAATGGCGGATTATCTTTTTATTCACTACCCTCTCAGTATATAATATATATATATCAAATGAAAGGGTGTAACGATTATAATACAATAATCTGCATAACGTAATTTTAAATTTAATATGGCGGCCACCACAAAATGGGGGAACACATATAATAGACTAAAAAGTAGAAAATAAAATGTATGTAATATATTTTATCAAATCATTATAAATATGGCTTCATTTACTTCCTTTGCCTATTGTATTTGTATATATTTTAAGACAATCGTTTTTCAGGCACGCATTTTCTTTTTTTATAGGCAACTCTAAATTTTTATATGTATCCAAAGTCAATTTTTACAGATTTATTCTTTTTTTCATTATACCTTTTTGCTACCGCGGACTGTGCACACATAATCTTTTGTTAGTTAAAGGCGTTTTGATAGTTTTATTATAACTTTAACTATTTGAACAGGACTTTTTTGTTTATTTACACATTAATCAATTTATTTTAATCTTCAACTTCTAAAACTGGCAGCACGATGAAAACTGATGATTCCTGCCAGCCTCAAGCTTTCCTTCGCGGCGATCCACTCGCTCAGGAATGCAAGCGCATCGGATAAGTTATGATGATAACAAACTATTATGCTGATAACTATTATTTTAATTTCGTGTTGCAAGTTGAAGGCTTTTCAGCGGATGTCAATTCTTTTAATTGCATTTAATGAAATTAATACTTTAGAAGTGGGAAGGATTTAATACTTGAAAAAAACGCTTATCTGGCATACACACACTCAGTGGATCGCGTACATTTAAAAGCCCCCGGTAGCAGTGTTGCCAGGTGTTTTTGGCAATAATTCCCACGAAAATAGGTATTCCAAGGAGTTTTTCCCACAGGCTTTTATATAAATTCCCTTAAATTTTCCCACGGAGAAGAAATTTGGAAATTTTGAAAAAGGAGAAAAACAAAACGAAGGTTATTTTTTCTTCTTGCATACTGATTCACATGAATCGCTTGACATATAACTAATAAATTAACAGCTTAATTTAATATAATGATACAGAAAAAAATACTTACTGCCTTATCACAAATAACAGGAGAGAATGACTTACGTATTCATACTTATATTCACTGCTAAGCAAATTCACTCCACGTGTTTTGAGGAAAGAACCGCGTTTACAAAATAATTGACTGCAAAAGTCACGATACAAAAAGAATTGCGATAAAGCTTTATAACCTAAGACATTAGACTGTTCGTTCCTACGTACGTTCCTCTCGAACTTTTTAGATGAACGAACGTAGGAACGAACAGTCTAATTACCGTCAAACTGTGTTGCCGATTAAGTTATACTTTTGGCATAAATTTAAAAAGGTAAAAAATGATGTTGCACGATAAAATTTGTTGTTTTATTTTACATTTTTTTAAATATTTAGATCTTGTAATTTTTCCCACGTTTTTCTTTAGGAGGACAAAATTATTCCCTTTTCCCTTTTACCAATTTTTAGCAGTAACAATTCCCACGAAAAGGGAGAATTCCCAGAAGGGTTGTTGGATGCACCTTAGTTAGAAGGGTTGTTGGATGCACCTTACAATATCCGAAGTATCCCCCGATTTTGTGTTGTTGGTTTAGTTCAAGTCCTTAATACTGTATTATTATTTGAACCACTTGAGAAAAGTTTTGTCAACCTCAAGGACCATGGCTCTCCTCCTTCAAGGTGTGGCCAGAAAGTGAGAAAAGCCGATTCAATATGCCATAAACCGATAACTCACCATAGATGCCAAAAGTAATTCGTCTGTGGCCACATGATATCAAAACAAATTAAAAATTCCCGATTAAACAAGATGTCATCCACTAAAAGCAATTTCCAAAATTAAATTCAATTAAGTGGAAACCCCCAAAGTATTAGAGTGAATTTTTCTCTGGCGCTTAAGTACAATCTAATTATTAACAATAAATGTCTATAATAAAAGTCAGTCATATCTCCATTTTCATTATAAACCTATTTCTCCCCTAAAGCTGCTCAGCGGCAGCCCCAGCCCGGCAGTATCCCCGGCTCGTACGTAGCTGGGGCTGCTGATGCTGCCGTGCCAGTCTCACAGCATAAACTCAATTTGGCGCCATTCAAAGTACCAATAATCTGGGAATATGTGATATCAAAGAAAATGAAGATGTTATGTGCTTATACGCCTTGCTTAACACCTCCCGAATTTCGAAGAGTTGAACCTAAGCACACCCAGGGAGCAAATTGAATATCTTCTGTGGGAATAGCTAAAACGGAAAGAGCTTCTGGGCGGAAAAGTGGTAATTGGGGAGCGAAAGTAGAGGAGCCGTTATAGCAGCTGTATGAGAACAAGAAGAAGAAGAGGAGCCTCCAACGTCAATCTGACGGAGGAGCTCATTCTATGGAGGCGCTTCACTTTAAGTTTTCGTGAGATATTTCCTGCTATTAGTTTTGATATTGAGCATATTTCAGCAGATTTATCTAACTTCGCCTGTGAAGGGTGGAGAAAAAATGGGATGGATCGAAGTCCTTGAAGATGGGAGAGTCTTGCAGTTGTCGATGTGCTCGTATGTATCCATCCCTACCCCAAGCTGTGCCCATTCAATTACCATACAGACTTGGGTGGGGCTGGAGTATTATATGGCAATTGTTATAACTAAGGAATGCCATTCCATTTCGGATTAACGGTCTTTGTCCGAAAAATTTCTTTTTACTGTACAATAGTCGAAAAATGAAGAGTCTGGTAAGAGCCCCAGCATCAACTACGGACGTGCACATATTAAACCTCAACAATGGGATGGGGATTCATTGAAGCCGGATAATGGCAATCTATTTTTGGAGTTGTTTAAGTTAGATCCTGGCTATCTGGCTGCCAGCAAGAGGACAAATTAAACCGAAGCCCGATAAACACAGCCATAACACAGGGACATGGGGACACACTTGAGGAACGAAGTCATCCAATTTAGCTTCTGGTGCGATAATAGTCAGGCAAATAAAAGCTCCTTTATACACACTGTTGTCCTGTCATACACTATATGCCAAAACTCTTGGACACAACATGGGACAGTAACTTGAACTCAGTATTAACAAGAACCATATTTATGCAAGCAAATTAAACTTGGACATCGGTGGTAATTCTTGATACATGAAATTGCCTCTTTTATGCTTCACAAGAAACATCGCCGGACTTATTCGTATTGCCATAACGCAAAAACTCATCGGACGTATGGTAATTGGGCGAAGTTGTAAATAAACTGATAATGTCAAAATGGGGAGCGAGGAAAAATTACTTGAAGAAAAGCTAAGAAATTTCTTTCGGCTTTCTTTCTTCTGTGTATATGTCGTTTTCTTTATCATGAGATTATTTTCCTGGAACAGCTTCTTAGTGGATTTTTTTTGTCACCACCACTGTCAACAGTAGGATAAGTGGCGACTTTCCCTTTTTGAGTATCTTTTAGCGGACAGCAGTAATAGATGCAACAAAGCTTTTCGGTCTGGATTTTCAGGCGATAAAAATTAATCATGGATAAAAGTTTCCTTTTTTCTATATTTATATAGAAATTTTTTGTTATCTTATTTAAGTTGGTTCTTTTCATGGGTGGTTTTAATAATGGTAATTTTTAAGCTGACATAATGACAGGGTTATTAATCATGTCTACATTGCTTGGTTAAGGAATTAATGATGGAAGGTCTAGTGCCGGCTGGGATAAAACACTATTTTGAATATTCAACGTTTCTAAAAGTTTAATTTCATATTTTCAACCAACCAACTTCATTCGTTACTATAGTGCCTACATGCATATGTATATATATTAGGTCTGGAAAAATTTCGTGGAATTTTTTTAGTAACAATTAGTTCTACTACATCCACTGATTTGGATGGAGAGATGTGTGCAGATATTATTCGAAATAAGACAGTACTTCGTTTTGTAGGTATTTAATTCGGCCCGTTTCTGACGGGCCCAATCGAGAATGAGTTCAATTAGTGGAGTGCCTGGGGGTTTTGGCCTCAGACTTTTGTTACGCTGAATGAATTTACGTGATCGAGGTGGGATTTTTTTTTATACTATAAATTGCAAAGTTTATCAAAAATTTTTTTGTGCTTTTGATTTTACCATTGAAAATTCCATACCATGAAAACTCTACCAAAAAAAAAAGAATATTTAAAAACCGACCATTTCCGATTTCCTTCATATTTCGTACATTACCTAGGTGCAATATTTTGCCAAAATGTTAGGTAGTTTCATCAATAACGGTACTTAAATATTTCGAAATTTGCCTTTAAAAAAAAATCGTACAAATAGTCCAGTCAATGACCGTTTCCCTCATAATTCTGTGAAACAGCAGTGATTTGCACAGAAATTTGGATTTAGGTTCCACCTCTACTTCAAAATTAGCTTTGTGCGGGGATTGCTTTTACCCCGGGGGTGGATGCAACCCCTTCTCGGGGGTGTGAAAATTTTTTCATTGAAAATAAGTCCGGGAATAGTTCGATTGGCTAATTCTAAGCAACTTTTGTTTTTTCTGAAAGTCAACACTTTTCGAGTTATTCGCGAGTGAAAATGTCAATTTTTCAACCAAAAAAAAAACCACGTTTTCAGGCGGTTTTTCGCGAATAACTCAAAAAGTAAGTATTTTAGCGAACAAATTATTATTATTAAAAATGTAGCTTATAAAAAAACAAAAAAAAATGATGGGTTTATGGTGTCTGTAGACCCAATACAAAAATAGTAATAACTTGTTGAAGGTTGGCTCTTATTTGTCAAACGCCAAAATTGTAAGTTTCAACTTGAAATAAACAAAAAACAATGCATTTTTCGGGGAAAACTCATGAAACCTTTTTTAAACTGCTTGAAAAAACCTTTATTTTTGTTTTTTTATAAAACTCCCTAGCATTAAAACTAAGCGAGTTATGACGAAAATAAAGTTGGCCCCTATTTTTTCGAGAACAAAAAAAATGTGAAAATCACCCCCTAATTACCACCCCCATTGAAAATAATCGGTACCACTTCACAATTCACTTTATTAATGTACTTGTAATATGCTCTAGAAGTTTGACCGTTTTACAGTGCTTAGTTTTGAAAAAAATTGAGCTTGAAGTGAAGAGATCATTTTTGTAATTTTGCAAAATATTACCTTTTCTTCAAAATAACTCAAAAACTATTAATGATACGCAAAATTTTGTAGAGTACACAATCGTAGGTTTTGCTTTTCTGTAAATTTTGGTTGTTTTTTTTTTGGATAAAAATTGAGTAAGATATTGCCGTTTACAGTTTGCATATGTTCGTAAATAGTAACTTGTTCAAGCCCTTTCAGCTCAAAGCCTTTCAAAAATAAGGGGTGAAAGATAGTTTTATTTATACATATATGAGCTTATAGCTCTTGAAAAAACCTACAAAATATTATTTGGAAGGACTTGATAGCCTAAAAACTAAGATGGGTAAAAAACCAATCACATATTTTGCAGATATGAGAACACGTATATTGGAGCATTGATGAATACACATTATACCCACATTTTAGGCGCAGACATTCTTACAAGTATTTACACACGTCACACACAATGATCTTGCAACCGTTGAGGAGATTTTACAAGCTGGTCAGTACTGTATACTGTCATGTTGTACGGACTTCCGAAGAACACTCAATTGAATATCAATTGAATATAAGGGGGAAGACTTACCATTTTGAATTTATAAGTTCTGAACATAAATTCGTTATTTGCTTCCTTAAAAACCCCCAGATACTGATTTTCATGGAAATCGGAACATCGGTAAATTTGGGTGGCCATTTTGAATTTCGGCCATTCAAATTAAGATCGCAATTTTTTAATAGGTAAACTTTTTTATATATATTATTAGCTAAACATTCCATTTTGAATTTTTAAATTTCATTCACCGTAACTGAAATCCGAGGTTTTCATGTTTTTAACGCTCCAGGAACTCCACTAAGTCATTTATAAAGATTAGAAAAAGAGCGGGTAATAAAATTCACCCCTGGGGGACTCCGGCAAAGATGGTTTGGGTCTGAGATTTGAAGCCATCCAATCCTACCATGATTGTACGATCGGTAAGAAAAATATTGATTCAGTACTTCAATACTGAGTTAATACAAATAGCTTGGAGCTAAGATAACAGAGTAGTGTGTTAAAGTCTATCAAAAGCCGTGGAGATATCTCGAGCCGGACTCACCAAATCGGTGGATTCTTTGGTTAAGGTGTTCTGTCAGACACAACAAAATGTCCGCGGTGGACCCTTTTTAGTATCTGAAACCGTACTGTTTGTCGTATTGTGTAAAAAATAATTTATTTAAACCAAATATGCTTCATTGCTCGATGAAGACATTCTGTGGTTTCTGGTTAAAAAAACTGAATCACGTAGTTTCCACAGGCTTCTTTAGAACCAAGCTTAATTTCATTGAGAGAGTTCTCCAGAGATTGGAATTTGGAACTAGTGATAGTCAGAAGGCTCCCAACCAAACTGTCCCAATAATTGAGGAGCCATGGAAGAAGTGTGTGGTCTGACCGTTGACCGTTCCTATTATTCAATTCGGGCCATTATTTCGTCTTATTGTCTGGCGTAATATCTTTAGTTGTCCACTGCAGAGTTCAGAATCAATCGTCTGACCCACTGGAAAAACCTTATAGTGGACGCTTCCTTTTTAGTCCCACACACAGACTACATTAAATTTTTTGAGCGGGCGTCTTTGCGGTGACTGCGACCTAATTGGTTTATTGTGAAAATCCCGTCATTAAAAACCATTGAGGTTAAAGGTTTTGGTATAGTATAAAATTGATTTTGGATTCATATTCCAAATCTCCCTGGGAGCACGGAAGCCGCTATGGAGAATACTCATTCTCCTCCTCGCTGCAGCCTCACAATCGCACAGTAAGTGCTCCGATGTTTCGGGAGATGAACCGACAACTACAATCAACTGACACCGCTATTCTTCTTAAATGAGAATTAAGCAAAGTTTGGCTCGTTAGGAGCTGTGTTATTCTTTTTTGCTCCCACCTGTTAAAGTTTAAAAGTTTTCCCTCTTTATCTTAGTCGATTTATTCTTCTTTACCGGCTCTACAACCGGGATCCGGTCCTGGCATCTCCAAACTGTTTTCTCCAATGGTCCCGATTCTGAGCCGATGTCATTCAATTTGGCATCCCTAAGTCCTGGGCGTCCTGGTCTACGCCATCCTTCCAGCCAAGGTTGGGTCTCCGCCGCTGTCGCATCTCATAGATCTTTCCGCAGAAAATTTTCCGAGTAGGTTCGTCTTCACTCACTTCAGCTAGATGCCTTGCCCTCCGGAGGGGAAAGGAAGAGGGATTTTAGGGTGGAAAGGGATTTTACTTCCTAGTATGATATTCTCCTCGCTTTAGGAATAAAAACCAATCTAGCCTTTTTCCAGAACCTAGGAATATTGGCCAGTGCAAAGCTACCCAGGATTAATGGCAGCAAGATTGGTATTGGATTACTGAATGCGAGAAGGGAAGATTTGGCAATTCCCAGCAGTCTTGAAAGGGTTAAAGGTGCCTGTTTTATGGATATTTCTTGAGTCAGTTACTAGTGAAGCCGGGAAATGAATGCTCATTAGTTGCTCCAAGGTATCCCTGGTATTCTCCTTTAAGGACTCATCAGGGGTCTTGAGAGAGACAATGCCATTTGAGTGATCCTCAAGCTGGGAGCTTATCTATTTCTTTGCAGAAGGCTTTCCATGATCTTCGTTTAGATATTCGCAACTCTTTGTTGTAATCCGCCCTTTCCTATATGGTTCCTAGTTACCGAAGACTTTAGCCTCCCTCTCCACAGGACTGCTGCTTTCAGAAGTTGCCAAGATCGCTGTCCGCATATTAGCAGACACAATATCGAGGTTGGTCTCTGTGATACAGCTATTTCTTATGTAATTTCTGCCCTGAGGGCTGTGCGACTCTAAATGCTTCTGAAGATATTGCAGATCAATTCGAACAATATATGTCTATGATCAGGCATTGATAGCTCGCTTGAGACGTGGCAGTTCAGTATTCTGGAACTGAAAAATGGGCTGGCAAGAGACAAGTCAATCACGCATGCATGCGCAAAATGCGTAAGTTGGACCTGCATCAACTTGCGTAAAAATCATTTGCACATGCACGCAAGTATGCATTAACGTTGATTCACACACATCAGTCACGTCACAGTTCAGTCACTTTTCCGAACCAGAAATGTCGCCGTCCAGGCTCAGTCAAAATGATGACTGTATTCACATATGTCCGTCAGTTTTTTTTACTCCATTCAATCATTTCTTTTCTGTCAAGTGTGTCTTACCTATATCTACCTATTTTTGTGATGGAGTTTTCGAATGAAGAACTCTGTATAGAATTTTATTATAGCTTTAAATCTTGTTTTTTACTTACCTTCTATATTTAATTCTTCCTCAATTTTTTTAAACTTCTATTCTTGAAAGCCATATCCATATACTTCGGATTTCGTAAATGGTAAAGTACGGAGTATTTACGAACTCCCTCAATTAATATTAAGTCACTCATTTTTATAAAGTCTTTCGAAAAACTCGTCAGTCAAAAACAGAAAAAATCGTCCAGAAGAAATCTAAAATTGACGGTTGGGTGACGGCGATGAGTTTGACTTGACTGATTCGGAACGGCGACGGCTCAGTCTAGACAGTTCCATTAACTTTCAAAGAAAGCATATTTTTGTGACTGATGATTCTCGGAACGGATGTAACTGACACGTGACGTGACTGATGTGTGTGTGTGTGTGAATCGGCCTTTAGTGAACTTGTTTCGCCATAGCGAAAATTAAATTAATAATATTTATCACTATTTATATTTACCGCACGCTATCAATATTCTTCTCATAAATTTTATGTTGTCAACCAATACTTTGACATTTTACATCAAAGTGTCTTCTTGTTCTATGAAACTTGTAGGGCTATCGAAAAACTTGCAAAGCTTGCGCACATTTGTTTCGCATGCTTGCATTTATGAAGTCTGTGCAAACGCATGTTTGCTTTAATGAAACTAATGCAAAAGCAAATACGCGCAAACTGCATTACTGAAAGCACCCTCCTCTAATATCCACTGACCTTCCCTTTGACTTTAAGAGACTTAATTTCCTCTCACAGTATTCTTCGACATGACTATAAATAAGTCTTAAGGCCAAACTTTAAAATACGCTGGCGTAGATTTATGCCCTCATTCAAGAAAGCAGTCACAAGTCACAAACTAATCAAATCACAACTGTGTAATGTGTCAACTTCTTGAGACAATTTGGTATTCTAATTTTGATGTCAAAATTGCGACTGTATAAATCCCAGGTCATAAGAGTTCTAGCGTTTTTAAAATTTCTCGCAGACTCGACACACATCCAGCGACTTTGCTTTATCTCCTTACAATACAATTTCACCATTAGAATTATTTAAGACTTTTCTTGTGACTGAGTGTTTAGAATACCAAAAAAGCTGACAGTCTTGTGACTCAACAGTATCAGTATCAAACTCTTAATGGCAATCACAATCTCAAAAGCTTGTGATACTATGACTGGTCACAATTTAGAATAGGGAGAGGTAAGAGAAAATTGTCAGTTTTACGTAGGTTGCTCACACGTAAGTTCGCCCAGGAGTCGGGTAATATTGGTTCCTCTCAATAAAGAAACAAAAAATATTGTCCTCTAAAAACCAATTGACGTCATAATTTCCCCGCGTGTAAATGCTACTAGTATTAAATAAAATCTATAATTGTCCATTGGAACATTTATTTATTTACATGAATAAAATTTAAAGCATTTATGTAATTACTTTTTAATATAATAAATATCTTGTGTATTGCTTGATTTTCTTCTCATTTAAAATATTATTTTCTAGTAGCAATTTTTTAGCATTAAATATAAAGCTGCTCAACTAAAGTATTACAATTTGTCAAATAATTAAATCATTGTTAATTTATCCTTAAAGCTATATTTAAGTATATTATTTGTAATAATTTCATTTTCTAGATTAGATAGTTTCTTTAAATTGTATTCAATATTATATAAAATTTCAAATATTTTAAAATGTGAGGGTTTTAATATGAAACCACTGCAATATAAATTTGTTTGAAGTTGAATTAAATGATTTACACACATTTTATTGAAATCATTATGAGGAATTTTCATTATTTCATTTATATTTATTTCTGCATCAATATTATATATAAGACCTGCCATATGTTGTAAATATTCATGGTTCGAAATTTCGTAATTTATGATATAATCATCTAAACAACTAAAAAAGACTTTGTGAGAAATTATTTTACTCTTCTTTCTAAATGGATTCTCAAAAAAAAAATATTCAAAACTAACTTCAAAAGATGGTTCATTTTCAATTTCTTTTTCAAATTTTTTAATTAAACTATATAAAGTTGGATTTGTTATATACTTAATATCATCCATATTAATAGGTTTCAAAATATTTACATAGTTTTTTATTTCAGTTAAATCGGAACAAATTGATATATTCTTCAATATTGTTTTAATAAGATCGATTTTATTACTATACAAAATAATATTAACAATTTTGCTTAATTTCATTAAATCATTTTCGGTTAATTTGATTTTTGATTCAGTATTAGTTATGGTTGTATTTATTTTTGTAATTATATTTCGTAATTTTATTAATTCATTTATTTTTTTCTTACTAAAATAGTTAGTTATCATATTTTTTAAATTATCTGACATATTAGGATTTTCTGTGGTATTCATAAAGCATTCACCTATAGCTTGTAAACATCTTTCATAAACAATCTGCTTAAATATATCTCTATTTAATTCTTTTGGTATATTTCTGTCCGAATAATTTAATAAATTTAAATAATATTTTATTTGTTCTAAAATATAAATATCTTTTATTTTGTAATAATCAACGTATAGTTCAGAAAAATGTAAATTATTCTTCAATACATTATTTATCACTGTTTTACGATCCAAAAATTTATTATTATTTGGTGTGATCTTGCCAATTTTTACAAGTCCTTTTAGCACAAAATTAAAAACATGTAAATAATATAGCAATTTGTGTTTATTTAAGTATGTTTTGATAACAAAATTTATATTGTCATCCTTAACATGCGTCATAACAAATCGTATTAAAAAAAATTCAATTTCCTCCCAAGGTATTTTTAAATATGTTGATTTTATCAAACTTTTTAATATATGAATATTTTTAGCAATTATATTACAATTATGTAAAAATTCTTCATCAACATCATAATTATACCAATATTTCAATTGTAGTTTATCGATTGATTCAGTAATTAATTTTATACGTTCAAAAATATTCTCCATTGGAATTTCATTAATATCATCACTTTTATTGTTTTCATAATAACGTAAGTCAATTAATTTTTTTATAATATAAATATTCATTTGCTTGGATATGAATGTTTTTTGCAATATTAATTCATGATACGCCTTGGACAGCAACTCTTCTAAAATTGTATCAGGAATTGTTGGTTTATTCATTAAAGAATCTATAAGTTCAATATTATCGGTTTCAATTGCATTGTAGAAATTATTAATTGAAATTAATTCGACTTTTTCTTTTGTTTCTTTTGTTTTAAATAAATTCGTAAATGCTTTAAACATTTTCTTTTTTCAATTTTAAAGAGAAAGAGCTTTGCTTCCCTTCACTTTCACTAAATTTACTTTTTCAATCTTATGAATCGGATTATTAATTATTTTTTTTGAGTAAAATAAAACTAACCTTCAAACTCAACTGCACTCAAAAGCCAACATAAATTTAACTGGGCTGACTCACAGATATAGAATTGCAAAATGGATGACTTTACCTAATATAAAATAAAAATAAGTTTAAGCACAGACTACTTAAGTGGGTGCTTTCCATTTACAATACAGCGAGACACAGTGCTTCATACAGGGTGTTCCATCAACGTAGCAGATGTGCACAGCCGGGTGGGATATATAGTATATAAACACGTCGGTGATGGAACACCCCGTGGGACACATTGAAAAGGTGTTATCATCAGCTAATCTTTTATTGATAACACATTTGAAGAGAGAAATCTCTTACCAATTTAAAAAGCTCAACTTTATTTCGCGAAATGCAAGTGCCGGGCAGAAGCAGGTGAAACCCCAATGTACGTTTGCTTACTTGAACTGACTTGGACTTGGGGAGCTTTTTAGAGCTTTTCAGATTTTAGTCACTTGGGCATTTGATTTTGGCTCGGGTGCGGTCAAAAAGTCAGCTAAATGCGCAGTTACTTGATGTTGAATGCCGAAAATGCACAGCTGATTACTGTTTTTAAAGGTACAAACAGATTGGAGCGGCGACGGTGGAAGTGGCAGTCGACGGCGACGGGAAAACGTTTAAAATACACGGGCCACCATATATGCTAACACAATGGCAAGGAGACGCCTAGCGGCGCGGAGAAATTAGAGCAATTTCGAATTCTGCCGCCGCCGCTAAGTGGTACCAACCATTAAAAACTGATTTAGTACACATTTAGTACACATTTTTTGTTTTAAACTGCTGTCTGCCTGCAATTTGACAATTTGGTTGTGTCGCTGTTTGGCCGTTATTTTCAAATTAATTCGTGAATTTTTTTTAGTATTTTAAATAAATTAATGCAATTTATTATATAATGGCAAAAAGGAGTTATTTATAAATTATGGGGGATTAGAAAGACTGTGTTGCAGGTATTTAAAACTAATTTTTATAATAAAATCAAACCAAAACAGTAAACAATAAAAAAAATTTCTTGTCTTTATTTAGCAAACTCAAGATGAATTAAATTGAACTTGATTAATTTAAACTTTTGGAGATACTTGAAGGTTCTGTGATGTTATTCATTTTCTAATAAATACTAATAACTTGTAACTTTAATTATTAGTGAAAAACAATGATCCAAATGTTGAAATGTTTGTATTTTTCCTACAGGAATTTAACATGCGATTAAATAATATAAAATTCTGCAACCAGAGCTTGTGTTGTGATAGCTGAGGAAAAACAGGAGCCAAAGTAAGTTATTATATTTATTTCTGGGAAAGTTTTGTAGTTAAAGATTTTTGTCAGATAAAAGTTGAAATAAAACATGCTGAGGATTCAAGCTGGAGATAGTGATGCTAGATATTTTGGGCGGAAACCCGGAAAGGTGAGAAGTATTTTTTATTGCTTTCTAATGATGTAGTATACATTTTTTGTACTTTCAGGCTGTGAAAGTTATAAGACCATCCAAGAGAGAAGGAAATATATGTCTTATAGATTATGTACTGTGCTATGTCTTAAAATAAAAGTGCTTGTTTAATAATTTGTTTTTCTTGAATTTTCTCAATTAGATCTACTGTGACAAGCTATATTTTATTTCTTTAGGTTGTTTTCAGTTCAGATTTCTAGCGAATTCGTCATTTATTTATGAATATGTATATTTATCCCTTTTATGAAACGCTCACTTATGGGCGTTTATAGACATACTGCGGAACTCCTTCGATTTTTTTGTACCCGCTTGATAAAGTATGATACACCAGGTGGTTGTGGTGTTAAGGTTGTCTACTACTACTTAATAAAAATTGGTTTTACAGAAAAGAAAAGAAATAATGGTCATCCAAAACTTCCTTGAATGAAAACATGAACACATATGACAATTTCTTTCTCTTCTTAACAAGAGAAATTCCTTCTCGGTGAAAAAATGTTACACGCCCATTCAAAGCTTCATATAGGGTAAAGAATTATTGTAATCTTAAAGCAGCCCCTTGTACCATTAAACAACGACACGGAAATACCCTGGAGACCAGCTTCTTGACTCTTCATTCATATATCGGCAATTTCTTTATTTTCTGAGTATACTAGTCATAAAGAATAAAGGGTTTAAAAACAACTTGGCGACTTTCTCCCCCTTCTCTGCTTTAAACAGGTATTTACCAGAGGTAATGAACCATTTCGAACCATTTTTAAATTTCGGGTAATCTTCGGTAAATGGCTAAATATTATATAGCAGCTCAATTTTTAAAACAATTCTTCCATTTTTTAATTCCAAGTAAATTTTTCTTTACTAAATTATTGAAAAAAAATAATATACGAAAATATTGAAAATAACTTAAATTTTTAATTCCAGGTAAGAGCAAAGTTGCAATTAACAATCATGTGTTTTTACAAAACAAATAATTAAAAAACTACAGCATAAATTCATAAAATTATATTTACATTAAAAATTTCAAATTCGTTTATTTCAATTCCGTCGTCCGCTCCGCTCCAATCTGTTAGCTAAAGCGGAATCTAAATTCCGTCGACTGCCACTTCCACCGTCGCCGCTCCAATCTGTTTGTACCTTAATTCACACTGACCCATCAGGTCAAAACAGAATTGCGACTGTGACGGCGGACGGCGAAGTCGGTCGTTTAGCGCAAATGTAAAACAATGATGTATAACGAAATTACAACTGCATCGGTACTGCGCCGCGAAGACGAAAGTCGCCGTTTGAGCACAATTCTAAAATTGCCGTCGCACATATCTAGGAGTATTTGGGTCCAAAACTCGGTCAAAATTATTTAAAGTATTTTTTGGCATCTTTTAATTAAAAGACAATAACTGATCATAATTAGGTAAATTTTAATAAAAAAAAATAGAGGTCTTGACGTTTTTTGTGTTTTTTGAGAGAACTATGATGAAAGTTGATTTCGTACTTAAAAATTCACAAACAAAACTACTATATTAAATGACATCAGCACGTCCCTATGGATATACTTCACATGTCCTTTAGTCTAGAAACTGTCGTTGACTTACATCAATGGATGCCGCGCCTACATAACAAAAGACAACCTTGTCTGATTCAAGAGATTCTTGCGTGATATTTTTTAGAAGAATCCTATCATGGTTCTTATGTACGTTGATGATATGCAAATTTGTTCCACTTGAGGAAAAGATTTAATTAAAGGAAATCGGTGCCAGTCTTAAGATATCCAAAAGGCAATACTTTTGTTGAAAGTGTTTTGAAAGTCAACGTCTCGAGGAGATTTTAAAGTCTGGAAATTTGCTCTCTCAACAACGCTTCTTTTATATGCATAGATCGATCTTAAATTTAGTGAATAATCAACAACTGGGGTAATAAATTTTTGAATACCATCAACATTCCGCAACAAATCAAATTAGTACAGAGCTTAGCATTTCATCGCTTGATGGAACAAATCCCACGCTGTTATTACGAACAATATTAACTTTTGAATTTCATGGGAAACTTTCAACAGGTATGACTACAGCCAAACCAAACTTTCTTAGCATAAACTTTTAAAAGTTGCCCGGCTGCCGCCCCCGCCGCCCCCATAGAATTACCGGAACAATTTCGAGCGCATCACACAACACCAATGAACAGTGAAACCAAAATAGGTCCATTCTCAGCAGCTCCGCAGGATTGTTGGTGCAGCATAGAACTTACGGAAACTTTAAACGAACCATCATAAGACCCACGAGAGAATAGCGACGGCATAAGTAGAGAAATTAGCATTTCAAAGTGACGCTACTTGTGCGTATACTATTGGCGCAATATACAAACTCCAGTCAAGCCCAAGTCCTTGCAGGACTTATGAAGCGGTAGTTGAGTGGTCCGGAAGTTGCCGCAAGGCAAATGACTTTTCCACATGAACACCACCGTTGAGTTGGCGGTATGGAAGGAAAGGACTCTCAAGTTCCTGCCGAGGCAAATATTCGGGAAAATCATGAAATATTGTCAGAGAAACTTGAGGCATCGCTTGCTTATCTCCAAAAATCTGAAAGCGGTAAGCATCCAGGACTGGCTGAAAGATAACAGGAAGTTTGAAATATCTTTAAGGAGTTGCGAGAATAGTTTCTAAGTCAGATTTTGTCTGGTGTTTGTTTGCAAGATTTGTAGCCTTTGAGCACTATTTTCCTTTTCCTTTGTATCTGGGTGCCTGTTTATGGTGTGGAAGGAGCCCCTTTTGTAAGTCCGAAAAGTCTTTGAAGTTTTTATCTGATATGGAATGGAAATAGTTTGTTCAGTGATTCAAAACCAGTAACAGAAGCTACACCATCAGTTTTGCAATGGGTGAACATGAACAAATTGAAGTTTTTGGAGCTACACTTGGACACTCGTATTGTTTGTAGAATCTGGAAGTAGATCCGATTTGCAGTATTTGCTTAAACAAAACATTCTTGTTGCTGAAATCAAAATGTTTAAATTTCAATAGATCAAATAAAAAATACTACTATTAAGTCCAGGGAAATTAGACAAAAAACAAGGCCCAACTTCGGAAAAATTCCGGGAAAGCTAAATTTTGGTAAGGACATTGACATAATTGCTCTAAGGAAAAAAAGACGAGTCACCATCGATTTGAGACTCGGACACGATTTTACGCGGGTTCAAAGGTCACCAAAAGCAATTTTTCACAAATATAATGTAATGCTCTCTTTTACAGAAAAATTATGTGAATAAAATTTGTAGCTTACAAGTAGAGGGAAATTAAACAAAAAAAGCGAAGTTATGATGTAGTTGGGAAGTTGGATTTTTTTATTTTTTTCTTTACATATGTTAAGATAAGGGGCCATCCATAAATTACGTCACACGTTAAGGGGGAGGGAGGGGGTCGACGAAGTGTGACATAGTGTGACAAGGGGTGGGAGGGGTCCTAAATTTCGTGACGTCACATTTCAAAATCTAATATATCTAAGTACAGTAAAGGTAGCCATAGACGTCGTTCTTTTTTGGCAGTTTTAACCGCACGGGTAAAACTGTACGGGTAAAATGGTCGGTGTGTGGCCAAAAACCGTCCTTCTTGCTGGCGTTCAAAAATATCTGCTGCAGCTAGTCGGCTAGTCCTAGTCCCAGTCCTAGTGTGAATAATTTTGTGTTTTGTTTTTAATAGAAATTTTGTTCTTATTTTCACAATGACAGACCTACGGAGTTATAACAAACAATTTATAATTGAATTCATAGAATTGCATAGAAGCTATCCGTGCCTTTGGAAAATTAAATCTACTGAGTATTCTGATAGAGATAAAAAAAATAAAGCTTACGAAGACATGTTAATAAAATTACAAGAAGTAGGAAATTCCGCAACGAAAGAATCTGTTAAAAAGAAAATCGACTCTCTACGTAGTTGCTTCCGAAAGGAGTTAAAAAAAGTAATGCAATTTAAGAAATCGGGGACTGATGAAGTGTAAAAGCCCCATTTGTCTATTCGCAGATAATTAAACCAATCTCCTGGTTATAGTTGTAATTCATTTAAAAGATTTACGTGTGAAAATTGTCTTTGTTTAAGTAACCATTCTCTAGTCAATTTTGAACGTTTTGTTTTTGAAAATTTTAAATTTATAGTCAGTGCGCGGCCGCAACTGCTAACGTTGTCGTAGGATCCATCATAGCAGATCAGATGATGATGATAACGCTACGGTTTCAGAAAAACTGAACGAAACAACGCCGGGTGTGGATATGGTCGTTGTTCGTCTCTACCCGTACAGTTTCACCCGTGCGGTTAAAACTGCCAAAAAAGAACGACGTCTATGGCTACCTTAATACCTCGCTTTACGCGAGGGATACGTTCCGAAAAAACTCGCGTTAAGTGAAATTCGCGTATATATGGGGTTGCGTTTAAGGAAGCATAGCCAAAAGTCAGTACAAAATGCAAATCAATTCGATTCGTCCTCAAAGAATTGCTGCTGGATGTGCCCGAGAAATTCTTTGTTTGGATGATCACGATTATGCTGTATGGTTGGATGAAAAAGATGTTGACACAACGAATGTTCCTGACAATCCAAACGAGAACGAAGTGACTGCTATGCCAGGTATAAATAACTTAAAGGAGTGGTTTCAAAGTCCATTGACTCAAGATGATTAAGTTTGTATCTTTCATTTAATTAGTCCGGGGAAATAAGCATTTTAAGAAGACAAAATTCCAAAATGGCTGAAAATTGGTCGACAGCTTCCTTGGAACTTTTTAAGAAAACAATTTCGGAATCACAAAAAATAAAACATGGCCGCCGGAGATATCGCGTTTTTCCCGTGTTTTCCTTGTGTCTCGGTTTCTATAGGTCGTACAGCTCCGTACGAGAGCCCAAAATATTGAAAATGAAATTCTCTACAACTTTAGTTCTTACAAACATGTTGAGCCGATTAACTCTTTTAAAGTTATTCAAGGTCAAACTTATCAAAAATTACTTTTTAGCCAAAAAGTCACTCAAAAACTGTTTTTTTCGAATTTTTTTTTGATCAGTCAATACGAAGCTGTGGAGCAATTTTCAGCCATTTTGGAATGTTGCCTCCTTTCGTGCGTTTTTTTTGCTAATTTCCCCGGACTATAACATATAATATTCGTTTTTTGTTTTGTTAATTTTTTCAAAAGTGTGACTTAATGTTGATTTTATTAAAAAATAATTTAAATAGAAATAAAACTAATTTCGGAACTGCTGTTTTAATTTAATAATTTCTACATATAAAATTGAAAAATATGTGACGTCACACTAGGGAGGGGGAGTCTCATAAATGTGACCAGCTGTGACAAGGACGGGGGAGGGGTCAAAAAATCATGAAATTCGTGTGACGTAATTTATGGATGGCCCCTAAAGCGAAAAAAAATTTCTGCAAAATCGGTCCTGTGCTGCACGAGAAAATTGCATTTTTGATGCATTTTGAGTGCAATGCTACACTATTTTTTTAATTTCTCCAGTTCTGTTGGTCGTAGAAAAATAAAAAAAATGGAAAATACTCGTAAATGAATAGACTATCGAACTGATTCAGTATAAATACTTTAAAAATGAATCCTAACCTCAAAAAACCAAAATGTATGAAATTTTGTTTTATTTTACTAACAATGAAATAAATAGCGGGAAAATAGTCGGATTTTGATAAAAATTGGTGAAAATATGTAATTTGATGCTATAAATACGTGCTTGAAATTTAAAAAAAAACTTTCGATTTTTACGGCAACAATTGGCAGTTTTCGAAAAAAAATTAAAATTGCCGCCATTATAAGCCAAATCATCATACGCTAAAATATTTTTTTTAAATTATAGGTTTTTTAATGTACTTTCTTGTAAGCATACGCAATACTTCGTTACTTTATTTAAAATGTCTTTTTTAGGACTTTGAAAAAAATAAAAAATCTCAATTTTCAATTTTTTGACTTTTGCCAACTATGAAAAAAAGGCAAAAAATTTACTTTTTTTTACTTTTTTCAAAGTCCTAAAATAGACATTTTAAATAAACTAACGAAGTATTGCGTATGTTCACAAGAAAGTACAAAAAAAACCTACAATTTAAAAAAAAATTTATTAAAGTACGATGATTTGGCATAAAATGACGGCAATTTTAAAATTTTGTAGAATACTGCCAATTTTTGCCGTAAAAATCGAAAGTTTTTTTTGAAATTTCAACCCCGTATTTATAGCATCAAATTACATATTTTCTCCAATTTTTATCAAAATCCGACTATTTTCCCGCTATTTATTTCATTTTTAGTAAAATAAAACAAAATTTCATACAGTTTCGTTTTTTGTGGTTAGGATTCATTTTTAAAGTATTTATACTGAATCAGTTCGATAGTCTATTCATTTGCGAGTATTTTCCAATTTTTTTATTTTTCTACGACCAACAGAACTGGAGAAATTAAAAAAATAGTGTAGCATTGCACTCAAAATGCATCAAAAATTGACATGTATGCAATTTTCTCTTGCAGCACAGGACCGATTTTGCAGAAATTTTTTTTTCGCTTTATCTTAACATATGTAAAGAAAAAAAACAAATAAATCCAACTTCCCAACTACATCACTATCATATGACAATTTCCCTCTACTATTAGGTAATTTCCTACAAAAAATATTTTATAATTTTTTTTGTGAGAGTAACCGTTTTTGAGATATTTTGAATCCTTCGAGCAATAATATCAATGTCCATACCAAAATTCAGCTTTCCCGGAATTTTTCCGAAGTAAAATGTCTAATTTCCCTGGACTAAATTCTACTCTTATAGATACGGATTTTAATTTGTATATTTATCTTATTTGGTGAATGGTATGGTGACTCTGGGAAAACATTTACAGACGAGGATATGGCAAACGAAGCGGCGAGGAGGTAACGGAGGCTCTGTGCAGCTTAATTGTCTCATCCCAGTTGGGAAAAGAAGAAGCCATTCCAGAAGAATTGATTCAGAATGCATTCCGAAAGAACCAATTGATTCCTTTTCTGATTCTGGGGAATGCAGAAGGGAATCGAATTTATTCCCAGTTCGCTGCTAAGCGTAAAAAAATTGCCAATCAATTCAAAGGAATCAATTCCGAACCGATTCTAGGGAATGCAGAGAGGTATGAATTGGTTCCGCCCTATGACATCCCAATGCAAAAAGAATCGGTTCTCTACATGTCTTTGAATCTGAAGTGGAATCACTTCCAATGTACTGGAATCAATTCTGAATCCGTTCTGAATGCATTCTGTTCCCAACTGGGATGTTAATGCGCGCGATTGTATTGTATTTTGAGGGGAGGAGGTCTTTCGGAAGCCATTACTCTTGGTAGAGCCCGATCCAAAAGAGATGAGGTTTGTCAAAAATTGCATTTTCCATGCGCAGAGAGAATAACAACAGAAGAATGAGAATAACAACAGATTTCGAAGGGGAAATGTGAAAATACATGAGCGCATGTCTTATCCCGATATGCGCAATGTTTATTTGTGTGTAATTTTCATTTCCCCACATGCGCGAAGAAAACCTCAACTGATTTGGATCAGGCTGTATGGTACACCTCGACCTGTACTCAATCTTATGTGTAATCCTATATAAAAAAGGCGTTTAGTCAAGAATTGGATTACTAATCAGTCTGTTTTTATTCCATACATCTTTACGTGCTCTCTCCAGCGCAGCACAATTCCAAAACCTTTCCTACTTTTTTCAAGATCTTAAAGTAATGCTTGACATAAGCATATCCTGTGAAAAGACCTTTTAAGTCTCCGAGGTCGGGTTCAGTGAGTTCGAAGCTTCTTTTAGACCAGAATACTGAATTTCTGGCCTTGTATTTTATCCAATGCAAGAGTTCACAAATGGAAAAGATCTTTTCTTTCCATATCCGAAGGGTTTCTTTCGTGTGACTTCTGAATGTCACAGAAAAAGGATCTCGACCGATAAACAGAGTGTAAGCGACTGTTTTGATTCAGCCCACCCATTTCCATCGAATATCGCGGTCCGGAAACCGATGCATTCCCTCATAAGCTTGGATTTCACTACTCAATAGCTGGATTTAATGGTTGCTTGACTGACAGATGTCTGTCTGCCTGGAAAACTGAAGTTATTTGTCTGGAGTTACAGTCAAACTCCATCTGGGTTGGGTTGCTCCTCCTGCTTTTGGATACATCTGTTTACCACAGCTGCTATCCCCATCGTGCGTTGATTTCTCATAGTACCACTTTTGACAGTCCTCGATCGAGACCTGGCGCTCGAAAGTTGTGCTATTAGATCTCTAGGGCCCATGACACACGAGTAAATGAATCAGGCTCACTGCCTCCTCCTCGTGTATCATCCAGACTACCCTTAGCCTATCATATCCTTTTTTCTATAATTCGAGCTAAGCTTACTAGTAGACATTGCACCATGACGTAAACGACATGACGGACTGGTAGTATAAAGGGGGACACCTAAGCTTAGACTCTTTGACGGTGATTACACTGTTCGTTCCTACGTACGTTCCTCACGAGCTTTTAGATAAACGGGGAAGTGGAGATGACGCCCTTCATCATCTCCACTCCCCCGTTCATCTAAAAAGCTCGTGAGGAACGTACGTAGGAACGAACAGTGTAATCACCGTCTTTCGCATAAAAAAATCAATTCAAACTGTCACTTGACAGTAGGCCAAGGGAGGTATTAGGGTCAATTTGAATTCGATTGAGAGAAAATAAAATCGGTTTCTATTTTTCAGTCGATTGAATTGAAAATGTTTATGTGTGTGTAACTGTGAAGTTTATATTTTAAACGTCAGCAGAAAAAAAAATATTTAAATTAGATTTCAGTTAAACGTTATTCTTTTGACAGTGATTCAGTATTGGAGCTTGGATATTTAGGTTCGTTCTTCCGGTGAAGGTTCGGGTTCAGCTTTTTTTCTTGGTTATATATTTAGCCCGGCAACGTGACACTTAAAATAAGCCTTTGAGCTAGATTGGACAATTCACAGCCGGACATTCAGGACGCATATATCAGGAAAAGACAACGTAGTAGCCAATACAATATCGAGAGTTCAAGGTATCTTCTCATCATCAGATATCAGCTATGAAGACGGCTGTTTTTGAAAATAAAAATGGCGTCGAATGAATGCTGTAAGGAAAAATGAATATTTTAAAACATAAATTTTTTTAAACACAGACAATGTGTATCATTTCAATTATTTTTACATCAAAAGTAAATGTCTAATGATGATAAATGTACAAGGATTTTTTTCGTACGCCTCTATTAATATTATCTTCAATTTTATAAGCATCAGTGAGAATTTTACAAATTATTACTTCCGGTCAAATTTTCTATGAGAAAAAAAAACAAAAAATTAAAAACTAATGGCTTTCTTAGAAGGTTTAGAGTGTCCTCTTTAAAATGCTTTTTTTATTTTTATTTTTGCGCACATTTTAGGCAAAAATACTTTAGTTTTCCCCCGAACACCTCGCTAGAATATTTCATTCAATTCAGCTTTTTGGCGCGCTTGGATTTTTCGAATTTGCTTCTTATTTTTAATAATTTTTTATAATAATAAAAATTTTTTTTTAAAATAAGTTATAATATAATTTTTAGTAAAATTTTCCGCTCTTTCACGTGGCGCTATTAGTTTTTCGAAATTTTTTTTTATTTTTCGATATATAACACAAAAACCAAATTTTCGAATTTGTTTTCGATATTGTGAGCTTAGCATACACTTTAGCGCAGCAAAGATTTTTTTATCGTTTTTTACACTCAAAAAAGTACCTAAGTCCCAATTTTCAGCGAGATCACATAATTGTGCGAGGTCAAAGTCTCTGACTATACTCATTTGTAAACCAATAGAAGTGTTCCTTAAATAAAGATAACATAAATTTATATATCGGGTGCGCCTTCTAGACCTTCGGTATTTCAATACTGAATAACTCTGACATTTTTTAGCCAATTTTGACAACTGAGCAAGATTTATTTAGGATATTCTCTATCATTTATTTCAAATCAGTTTTTGAATACAATGTCGAGCAAATTATCACCTCCATTCAATACGCAAAAAGCAGCTCTTTTTCGGACATCCTGCATTACATTGGCCAGGAGCGTTATATCAGCAACTTCGACTCGTATGTTAGCTTGAGTTCGTCAATGGTCTTCGCCTTGCTGGCATAAACTTTACTTTTTAAATAATCCCACAGAAAAAAGTCCAGTGCCGTTAAATCCGGAGAACGAGACGGCCACTCCAAATGACCATTTTTTGACACGTACGTAATTAAAAAAATAAATACAATATCTTTTAGTAAAATATGCACCGGAACAAATCTCCGTAACTAATTCACTTTTTATTGATATTTAAATTTAGTAACTTTTTCATCAACCTTAATGAAAATCTTCTTTCGCTCAAGGGCACCACGGGGTGAAAAACCTCAAAGACTTGAAATTCTTTTTGTTTTAATAACTGAACCCTTCCGTTTGTCAATTAACTAGAAGATCGCATTAGTGCCGATTGCTCTTTGGGTGGCCTCCGCTAGAAAAGAAAATAAGAAATCATCGGCATAAAACAGCAGAATCGAATTTTGCCTACTTCTAAAGAGAAAAAATTTGAATTATTCATAGAGTTTAGAAAAAACCAATTTCTTGCCCCTACCACCATCATATTGCCATAAAAGTGTATTTTAATCAATATTTGGGTCTGGGCCAAGAAGACACTGGCTATAGGATAGGTCCCAAGCTCGCTCGACCAAGGGTATATACAGCCCGAAGAAATTGATATCGAAGACCGGGTCTCCCCTATACTTTTTTTTTATCATCTCTTCTGGGGTACAGTTTTCGCTTGTTTCAAATCCGGAACTCACTGAAAATTTATTCATTCGACACGACACCATAGTCCCGTCTTCATAAAAACAAAAAAAAAAGATTTCAGCGATTCCCGATAGAGGGTAGAAGACTGTTCAATTGGTTTCGCATTGAAGTTAACCCCCGACCAACGGGACAATCCCGGCCGACCATACCGACCATCCTGACAGAGGAAAGTACTTGCCAATGACCAGTATGAATTTGAACTCTATTTCCATGAGGAAACCATTTTGCAAACAGAGGAACAGAAGTGGTAATGGAAAAGACATGTTAGTTCAGAGAGCACCTTAAAGTGCTCGTAAATAATAAAACGTAAAAACGTAAAAACCTTTTTCTCCAAGGAGCAGATCCGTAGTCCTTGGTCCTTAGGTGAAAACGATTTCGTGTTGTTTTACCGTCAGCAATAAGACAGGGTGCAAATTTTATTTTGGGTTGGCACGGAACGAATACTTTCAGACTTTTATCAGTACTGTTCTGCTATACTCGTATAGTCGGGAGCACTGACGTTTTAGTTGAAGTGTATACATCGAACGATGGTTTGGGGGTTGCTGGGAATCTCCCCCACCCCCCGCCACTTTCACATCATCAAGCACAATTGCCGCTCTCTGATAAAATTTTATAGTCGCTTTATGCCACAGTAAACTTTATATGGCATATACCTAATAGAAATAATATAGACAAGAGTAGCATTTAATGCGGATTATTCGCATTTTACACTCTGGCTTCCCTTGTTGTTCCGCGGCTATACCGCTCCATTGTCATGCATGACATTGACAATGGAATTTTTGGGGCATTAACACAAATAACCTCGAATTCGGTTTCATTCTCGGTTCATTTAAAATACTTGACAATTTGTGATGCTGTCATAACACAAGGTGCTTCAGTTTTACAAATATGCAGGGGAATGGCGGGCAATAAAATGACGCATGATAAAATTTCTTTATGCGTTCAGGAAATTTCGTTTTAAACACCAATCTTCTATTCACACACACATTAAAGTGTTACCAAGTGATGCTTTATACCAGTTTTTATTTAATGGTTTATACAATAATATACATTCAGGATATTTTCAACAACAGCAAAAAAAAAAACAAAAATGCTGCTCCTAAAAGAAATATAAGTTAGGAGCTAGCTATGGGCTGGTTAACATTTTATTGCACGTTTTATTTCAAGCTATAAACGCTTTAACAAGGCGCCAAGTATTTTCTTCGGCTAAAGAGCTGCTCGTTAAATTCACAGAGTAGCCTATGCTGTGTAAACCTTGGACGAGGAAAAAATACAAAAAGTGTTAAAGCTCCTTGCCTAGATTATTTCTCAATTTTGGCTTAATATGGTTAACGCTTAAGGATTGCAGGATCACAAACCAAGGCCATACAGGAAGTTAAACGTGAAGCTGTTTATTATGGAGAAAATAAAAGCAATGTTGAGTGAAACTGTATCCGAAAGAAATGCGTGTGTGCATTGTTATTTTCAATTAAATTTCACAAATGTTTGCTAAGGGAAAATCAAACTTAAACCAAGAAAATTTTCCTAGAAAACTTGAATCAACATTAGCAAACGTACGTTATGTTTTTAACTTTTCGCGCTTTTCCATTCACATATAGGTTTGAGTACCGAGTACCTTTATGGGAATTCTAAAACAGTTCTACGAAATTCGATTTGGTCTACAGTTGGATTCTGAAGTAGTCCGCCAAATGAAGTATTCCATTCGGCCCTTAAACCTACTGAGTGTTTTTGCATCGTATGTTTCTGTTTCTGAAGCAGGTATACCTCTCGAAATAAAGAAAAAGAAATAAAAACGTTGCTCCGCTCCACCTACTATTTGTCGATTGCTTGAATGGGCACTATACCAATATACAACCATGTTATTACACAATTCATACCCATTTAACTGAGCTGCCATAAAGTGCAGATTGTGGACTAAATGCAGATAGTGACCTCACAAAGTTTTATAAAGCGCGTCTATTAGATAAAATTAAAATTTGCTCTACAACTTTGTCAGAATCTGTGAAGAATTTTAGATAATTTTTAATAGAAAAATTTCATACACCCTAAATACACATGGATGCATGCACCTGAAGTAAAAGCTCGTTTTGCTCAAGTGGTCGTACGGCGATTCAAAAAGTGAAAAGTATTGTATTAAGGTATGTTAAAAAATCGGAAATTTTCCATAATATTAATGAACTATTTTTAAAATAAATATAGAACATGGTCCTTTTCAAAATGGCTGCCAAAGTTGGCGGAAAAGAGTTTTTTATGTTTAAAACAAATGACAAAGTTGTGTAACTTTTTAATACGGTTCGAGCTGGCCCATAGGCTATTGACTATGTAATTAAATAAGGAGCTAATTTATAAAAAACACATAACAAGGTTTTTTGTAGAGAATCGAATTTGCTATCGAATAAGCACGTTTTGAAGTAAACAACAATTTTTTTCACCGAAATAAGTCAAAAAAAAATCTTTTAAAAAAAACCGAAAAAATTCGATATTCTTATATGAAACTTTTCGTAGAGAATTAAATTTCCCCTCGAAATGGCGAATTTAAAAAATTTTGAAACATTTTTTTTTATCCCAAAAATGTTAAAACACAAAGAAAAAAAAGGAAAAATTTAAATTTTTTTTGGCTTTTTAGCCTATAATTTTTTTTGGGTCAGAGATAGGTATGGGCATTGCTTTATAGAAAAAAAATAAACAAAATTTCCTTTAAAATGCTGGGCCGAAAAATTTTTTTAGTTAAAAATTGACCGAGATATGGCCACTCGACATAGATTTTTTTCCGATTTTTATCTCCTTTATACGGATATTGTTTTTGAAAAAATTCATTAAGATAAGGTATTTTAAGTTTATTGGTTGATAATACATAGTTTTTACAACGGTTATTTCCCCAGAGAACATTTTTCATTTTTTGATAATTTGTAAAAATGCTGGAAGCGACAGTTGCTTGGGCTTTGCCCATACAAAGAAGCTACAATATATTCTGATGCAGAGCTTATAGACCAATGCCTCGTTGGAAAGATATTTTCATTGCCCGTATTCCTGCCATTTACTACTTTTTCATAGGAGTAACCGTTAACAAAATATTCAAAAAAAAATGGCGTTATCAGTTATTTCAGGCACGTCCAGTGCGAACTTTGACGTTGGATTACTCGCAAACTACATAAGCGATAACGACGATTAAGGGCTCATTCTAAAGGTAATTACTAGGACTTTAAACTTGTTAATGGGCATTAACGCAAAAAAATTAACATTTGGCGAGTTAATTGCAAAAAATTGCATTCAACCTTCACCACACGATCATGGTTGAACTTTGACCGGCCATTACTTTGAGCCAAATCAACTTACAGAGCTCGTTGAGGGCTCATTTTTTAGATAAGTTTATTCTCCACAACTTTGCCATTGATCATTATCAGCTATCATTGCATGCAAACGAGCTATTTAATATAAACAAGCTCTCCCTCTTTTTCAAGATGGCGGCTTTTCCCAAGCCACTGCGACCCCACAAACTTAGTTTTATCATTGTCAGATGTACCCGAACAAATACCAAAAAAAAAAAATTCTGTACCTCTTAAAATGCAATTTCATTTACTAATTTGACTGGACTAAAGTTATAGCAAAAAATTCAAAATTTTGGCCTTTTTTTCTGGGATTTTCGGGATAAAAAAAATGTTTCAAAATTTTTTTAAATTAGTCATTTCTATGGGAAATTCAATTCTCTACAAAAAATCTTCTTATGTGTTTTTTTATAAAAATGCTAGTTTTTGAGTTATAATCGAAAAACTAAACAATGGACCAATATTCCCCCTTGTCAAAAGTCCAAATAGCACTTTTGGATTTATCTTTTTTAATGTACAATCGAACATACATATAAAACAATAAAATACCTTTAACGAATTAGTTCCTTTTACCCCTGTTTTTTTCGACATAGTCAATAGCCTACTAATTCGGTTTCAATTAATTAGTTATTGCAAAAAGACCGCTAAAAATCGCAATTTTTTTAAATACCTGAAAAAAAGATATTTAAAAATGAAACTTGGTGAAAGCGTAGCCAAGATAAGTCCAATAAGAGCGTTTTTTTAGATTTGTAAAATATTGCATGCTTTTCGCAATCGATTTTTTTGGAAAAAAGGAATTTTTGTCAATGTCTAATAGCTTATACAGGCCATGATATTGTTATACCGGACCAATTCCAAAAGTTTTTTTAATAGTAGCGCTTACATGTGCAATTATTGCCCATAGTACAAAACGATCCCTAATATATGTATGCGAAAAATTGGTCGAAAGATCGATTTTTGTTACCCCAAAAAACCTCGAATACCTTTGAGATTTTTAATCGATTATTGGCGTTTTTTTTTACAAATTTACAAAACAAAAATGTTTGCTCTCCGACCTTGTGGAGCCGAGATAATTTTTTTTTTGAAAAAAATCCTGTGACGACAAGTAAAATTTAATATTATTTTTAGGATTTTTTTTAGGTAATTCTAGTATTATTTTATGAATAAAATGGTGATAATTTATATCAATTTTCGTGGTTTTTGGTAGCATCGTAACCGAGTGAACGCCAATTATTTGTCCCGTCTGTTCCGTCTTCACAGCTTTGGTAACTTCCTTACTTTTACGCCTTCTATAATGCAGCAAGTGGAAGATCGTACCTTCACGTTTGTAAAATTAGGTCTGACTTAACCAACAGAGACATTGAACTCATTCTTGATTAAGGCCACAAGAATCCTGTCGAACTTAATTCTTTCAAAACGAAGTACTTACTGTCTTATTTCCAACAAAATCTGAAACAGCATGTGGTGGAATGATCACATATTCCAAATCACCAAACCATTTTAGTGGTAAGCCTTTTTTAGGAGATACAATTCCCTTCTTTAGCCCACAGCCACAGGATGTTACTTACAAATCGACCCCTGTTTGAATTCAAGTCCTTCTTTGGGGGCAGGGGATTCGATAACCGTGGGGCAGCATTGTTAGATAGTACAAAGAAGGGTCCTTATGCTCATCGGCGTCGACACTATATTTGCTTCACCATCGACCCCTCGAGCCTTCTTGAACCTTCAGACAAATATTTCATTCATAAACAGTAGTTATCGGTGACTCGAACCCTTAACCAAAAAACCGTCCTGGTCTTAAACTCTCGCCGCGGGCATGGCTTTTTAGCATTGCGTTGCAGGAATGGTGCAGCTTTATTTCGCTGCTAGTACTCCTGGCGTTTCTTTGACTTTCTCTATTTCTTTCGGTTTGCTTCAGCCTCAACTTCCGGTGTTTGGGTTTCAGCGTTGGTTCCACTGTCCCCACATATCCTTGGACCTATCCATGTTTTCCGGCGTTAGTGGCGTCTCGACCATTTCTTCCAATTCTGGCCTTCTGACCGCCAGCAACTTTCAGGAAATCGTCCTTTCGTTCGCTTATTATCCGGGGATGTAGAAATAGTGCCACTTCAGGTGATTCAAGAACTCTAGAGTTTCGTAGCAAGACGAACTGACAATTCGTCATCGGTTGTGATGCAAATGCTCACCACACCACACTCTATTTCGGCGGGATCCGAAACTAGCGTGTTCTGGACGAGGCCCCATTGTCGGACCATCTGCACATCAGGTTCGAAATTTCGGGTCTTCCACATATCTGAGCCTCTTCCGTGGTTCCTAAGAAAACCATATGCTTTAAGCTTTAAGGATTCGTGGCTTCGAAATCAGACCTGCCCGCCGCTTCTATCAGCTCAGTGTGTGATCTGGAAACGGCTGATCCGTAGCTCACGATGTGTCACTCTAGTCAAATCGCCATGAAGGCACTCTCATCGTGGAAGTTTTCCTTGAAAATAGTTGGAGAGTGCTTTGACGTATTCCAGAGCTGGCCACTAAAAAATGAGGATCGCCCTGGGCTCAGAACCTTTCTGTGGCATTGGCATCTCAAGGTTCGCTTCCAAGGACTGGGCATACTGGATTGGCTTTAAAAACCGTCGATATTTTGAGTAAATTTTCAAGCACGTGTTCGAACTTTTCTTAAAATAAATTTTCTTACTAGAAATCCTCGATCGATCTTTACCAAAAATACTTTCGACACTCATATAAAACCATCTTCAAAAACGTGCCAATTTCTTCGAAAAATTACTTTTTAAAATAAATAAAAACTGCTCTTTGAACTTGGGTTAAATCAAGGGAAAGTGACTTAACCACACTTTCTAGCGACCGGGAAGAAAATTGTTTGAATCGTAATTACCGAGCACGTAACTCATTAATCCTTGTTCTATTCCCAAGGATAACTGGGAGCTCACAACATACCCATCGCCCACATGCCGCGTAATCACCATAAAAATTCATCCAAAACAACCATCATTTCCAGAAAGGGATTTCTTCTTCATCTACTGGGATTAAATCACACATCTTGAAATATCTTGCAGCCCTTTAATAGCCTTGTGTACAATTTCATTTTAAGAAAATCACGATTCTGTGGGTGTATGTGTGTATGTTCTTTTGGGGGGGGGGGGTGGTAGCGGAGGATTGAGGAAAAATCCATAAATCATCCTCATTTTAGCAACTGACAGATTGACATACTCCGACATTTTTCATTACTTCAATTTATATGCAAATTATGTGTCATCACGCAGAGAGATATTTGTATCGACACAGGGAAACATAATGTGTCCATGCGGGGGGGGGGTGTGGGCGGGGGTATGGCGTTCAGCTATACCCCAGTTGGTCCTATCTGAATGCTTTGTGGATGGCAAAAACCGGAGTGGGATGTAGAGAGTGGAACGACATCAATTTAAATGAAATCCAAATATTGAAATTTATTCCGATCCACCTAATGTGCGTATGTGCAGATACTTTACAATAATATTATCCTGTTGCAAAGGTCCTTCAAAGTGATTCTCAAATAGAATTGAAAATTTCCCTTTTTGTTATTATATGGTCTGTCGGACTTTACGGTTTATTTAGAGAGACTGGGCGTATTTTTGCCGGCCTTGTACCTAGGAAAGGTTTTGGCATTTTGTTTTTGTTTTTTTTTTATTTTTTAGTCTTCATGATATATATCTTTTGGGCTTGGTTAATAAAACATCAAAGTATAAAGAGTATTGGGTGCCCACCCGAATAAGTATGCCCAGTCAAAGTGGAATTATCCCTAGATCCTGGAACGCATTTTGTTTCTGTTAAGAGTTTGTTTTTGAAGCCCTTTTTTCTCATAATGCTTTTAGTAAGGTCGATTTATTGATATGTTTCTTGATGTTCCTTTTTATATTCTTGGCAAATTTTTATTTTCGGGGCAACTCTATTTTCATTTTAATATCAGATTTTTTTTATAATATTTAAAACCCAGACGTGATTCTAGATCAACATCCAAGGGTATACTTTAGAATACACTCTCTTCGCTTATCTTTCGGTTTTAAATTACCTATGGCTATGGAAATCAAACTCCAGAAACACATCATATTCCTTATATCCTTTAAAAAAGTACTAATGTAACAAGTAACAACGCCCCTACCCTGGAAAAGAAGCCTACAATAATTCCGAGGTTTTTAACTTCTATAATCCAACATAGCCTGGAATTTCTTAAGAGATGCAAATTCCTCGTTAATTCATTGGGCCTGACTAATATACAAATCATGCAAACGGCCTCTACTCGAAAATAATTCCATTCTTTTTGGGGCGCGGCTGCGATAACTACTCTAGCTTGGCTAGATAAAGTGCAAAAACGCGCTCTCAAACTCATCGGAAATTATGCCTTTTCTTCACACCATCGTCCCTTTGAGGGACTGAAGTAATGTATCAGCCTTGACAAAATTTTATCGTTACTATCCCAGCGATTCTTCCATCGAAATAAAGCTGTCCTGCCTTCACGGCGATTCCTTCAGCCTAAGTAGTACAGTTGTGGCGGTATCAGCGCAGTGACGTCAGCGGTTGTGGGCTCGGGTGTCCGGGCAAGAACCTGTGTGGTCAGCTTTTTTACTGTGAACTTTGGCGACACCTGTGTGAAAGTGGTTGCACTTCGCTGTAGTGTGTCTTGGGTGGGCTTTCATGCTGGGTGAGTCTTGGGTGGGAATCATCCAGGTAACCAAGGAGACGAGGTAGACCAGGTAGAGCACATAGATCAAATAGCTACTGATTAAGAATTCGTCCCTAAAGAGAACAACTCGACTGTGGAATAATCTTTCGGAGTCAGTATTCCCGAACTCCTACAACATCCCAGTGCTCAAACGCAGGCTTCATCGCTATCTTTTCCAAAATCCTCCCGACTCGCCATAACGTCAAACCTAATCAAATCCTCGAAGACATTGCACCATGACGTGGCAACGACATCACGGACTAGTAGTACACAGTACACCTCAAAGCAGACATTCCCCGTGTTCTTTTAATGAACTGGGTTTTGAGAGCTTTTGAGGAGCTTTTGAGTTCCCATAAAAAATCGAAGAACCAGAAGACCCAGATAAAACCTGGGTTTTCGATTTTGTATGGGAACTCAAAAGCTCTCAAAACCTAGTTCATTAAAAGAACACGGGACTATGAATTTTGTCTGGTTGCTCTAGGAAGCTCCAAAGCTTTTATCAGAGTTTGACACATAAAATCGAAATTGTTGTTATTTGTTTTTCTGCATTAGGTCGCTGCGTGATGTCACCTTTTTTTACGATATTCGAAGCTGTCAGTCTCTTTTACATTACCTTGTTTCTGTATACCGTGGACTCAACCTATACGTAACCGGCAAGAGAAAACAAGAGGCAAAAATGTGTTTATACGTGCATGAGAACCACATCCCTGCTTTGAAAATTACGGCGCGGGTGCGCTTCATCAGATACTTTATTTTACCAGACTTGTTTTGGCGACGAGATCTCTAGCAAATAATCTCGCCTCGACGAGAATATGTTTGTCTAGACCAAACTTTACTCTCGTCTCGATTCTCGAGTCGAGACCAAGACGAGACTCTCGAGTTTGTCGAGATCTCGTGATGCTCTAGACCAGGGCTATATCACGGCATTCATCTGCCCAGAACAGGCTATTGGGTTACAGGCAATCGGACTATAAAGGAATAAACCGAGCACTGGAGGTACACCTGGAATATGGTCAACTCTAGGCGATGTCTAATTTGAGAGAATTATCGTCGGGAGTAAATTACCATCTTTAGAGAATCTGAAGAGATTAGAGTAGAGAACCCAACCTGTACACTTTAGCTCGGGCAGACTCGGGAAGACTTTGCCCTAGACGTTCTCTGTCACTGCTATAGTGAAGAACGTGATCTCGTTGTTCAGGGCGGACCTGCTCGACAAATCTAAGCAACAAACCGTCAGACTTCTGAGCTTGTTTAAATGGTGTGGCCTATGAGGTATAGGTGCTATCAATTAGCTATCATGGTTTTACAAGTTAATCTAAGTCTACACTGATATTCTTTTATCGCGAGTAATTAACTTGTATTTACACGAAGACATTTGTGTGTATGCCGCCAACTCCACTTTTAAGGTTTCGTTTTGGGTTCAAATTTTAAATTTTTCAGCTTTCGCTTTCAAGGTTCGTGACGTCGACACTAGAGCTATTTCGCTTTTCTTCCGCTACTTTTCCAGCTCTGTTCCACTTTCGCTTTTATTCCGCTACGTTTCCACTTTCTTTTAGGTGTAAACAGATATTTTATTATTACCTGACGACCTAGTTATCAAGTCATTGACACAGTTCCCACGTGACCTAGATTCTATCTGACCTACTGACCTAGCTCCCAGGCCCAACCGACGCATTACCTACTTACTTGCTACCCGCTAGTAAGAAGGAGTAATTAAAGGCGAATTGTGATTACGCTAGGTTTTCACGCCGAAATTTTCTGGTGAACATAGACTACCCTCTTGTCCTCTCTATACTTCTCTCATAAAAAACTGGTTCGGCTGCTGCTAAAGGAATACTAGTGTAGTGTGGTGGGCCAATAGCGCAATAGGTCCCGATACCTCATTAAATGGAAGAAAGAAGTAAAAGGATCACAAAAAGTCAGTATTACATATTATTGGAAAACAAAATGCGCTATTGCTAAAGCAGAAGCATGTGCTGTGCATGTATATCTTCGTCATGCCCTGATCTATGACTGAGACGACTGCCACTGTTATTATGGCATTTACCTTGCAGTGTTATCAACCTTATTTCTTCTTTAGCTTCATAGTCCAATTATTTGAAATCTAGTCTAATGAAGCACCCATAGTATCTATAATGTCCTAATAGCATCATAATTAAGCATTGTGCCCCAAAAACATGTTGTCAGTCTGAATCCTGTTCATAGTATACTTAGGTAGGAGGTACTTATGTTTAAAACATCTCACGCATTAATACCGTTCAGGTTTACCTCCTAACTGTAGTACGAAAATGCTTTCAATTTTTCAAAAATAATTTGTTATCAATTACATTACAAATTGAAATTATCATCATTTTGATTGTAAATGAAACTCATCATCTGTCGACGTCGTAATTCATCAATGGAAGCCTTTATTAAAATTAAGACACGAAAGAATGAGACCTCAACACTTGGTACACCGCCACTCTGACCCCCTAATTAATGTAGAAATAACTTCATGAATGATTGCCTCAATTAATCAAAATCACCTGGAGCGCAGCCTACCAGGTAGCGATCACGTAAAAAATTACTTCGTTATGCTCTTGAAGATTAAGGAAAACCATACCAAAAGTACACAGAAGTGCCGGGTATGGGGGAGTGGTGGGCGGCGAGATGAAGTCAAAGTCGCTATTTTCATGTCAAGTAGTAATCAGGGACTTTCAAGTGGAAACGCAACAATAAAACGTGTCGGAATGGGGACTGTACAGGTTGAGGTAAAACTCCATGTTCTGTAATTTCCAGAAACTGTCGTGCTTAAAAATGTGTACGTACTTTTTTTTTGTGCCAGCCAGTCGGAGGGTGGCTGAATGGGGAATTGGATATGAGGGGGGGGGGGTGGTTGAAATAACACTGCTTATGCACTTGAACGGTGGATGACAAGCGCGCTAAATTATACAAAACAGAGCAGAGAGAATAGTGCTCGAGATGCGGACGCTATACTAGCATTGTATTCATGCCAGAGGATCACGGATGTAAAGCAGCACTTAACCCATTCAGTATGGTTAACAAGGCATTAAACCCTTCGCGTTAGTTTTCGTCTCATGTCATTAATCTTTGAACTGTGGGATGATGAGCGTATTCTTTTGCTTCGTCATGAACCGCCCCGCAACGTTGTGTGGTTAAACCTGAAAGTGCCAGGAAACTACGTACAGAATTGGGGATTAAACTCCTGGTGATTAGTCTCTGTAGCATTTGGTGACAGTGGTAGAAACCCTTCTGAGATATTCGTAAAATTTTCTCATATTCCTTACTATGGGAGAAGGTCTTAAGAATTTGTGGTTTTGTCGTCTTATTGCTGAATGTGCCCAAATTTCAATTTTAGTTAAGTCAAGGTTGCATTTTATATAGAAAATTTACTTTTAAGATAAATTTTGCGAAATTAAATGGAATTTTGTTTGCATTTATGATTATTATATAAAATTACAAAGCCACAAATAAATAATAACTTAGTCCTGTTAATTAATGATTCTTAAATTATTTATACTTTTACTTTAGTAAATAAATTAATAAGATCGAGCAATAAATCAAACAGAAATTGCATAGAAAAGACGCGCATAATTGCAGTGTATGTTAACAGGCCCCAGCCTTATAGAATTGCATACTAGTCATAAAATTCATAGAAAGGCTATGCACGCTATGCAGGCTATTTGTGCGAGACAAATTTAAGAACATCAGCCTCATAAACGTTCACGTACATACAGAAGAGTTTCCGGACTAGAGTTGAGCCGAACGTACACGAGGCAGTACATTTGTCCCTTACACGATGGTAAATTGTACTGAGGCTTAAATTTTTTGAAATGTCCCGGTTAAAAAATAATGTCCTACTGGTGGTATATGAGCGTGTATAAATGAAGCGAGGTGTGATTGTAAATTTAATCCCTCATTAACAGAAAAAATTAAAAAAATTGAAAAAAATTGAAAAAATCTAGAAATATGTACGTGATTCGAAAAATCAGGTGTTCGGTTTTTCTTAATTTTAAGCAGTTTAATGAAAATAAAGTATCAAAATGTATAGACCATTTGAACCTAGACACATAGGTCAAACGAACACTTATTGAATATCAAAATTCGAAAAAAACATCAATAAAGTTGTCCATGCAAGATAAGGGTATTTTTTTCGAAAAATTTTAATTTCTGGGATACTATCCGTTTTCCAAACAAAAAAAAATGCCAATCAGAAACAAAATGACGTGACCGAAATTGTTTCTGATTGGCTGAAATCTTAAAAAAGGGCGGCGCGGCAGAAAAACGTTGGAAATGTAAATTAAGCTTTACATCCAAGCTTCTGCCGCCCAAGCGATGGTCTGAACAGTGCTCGTGGGTGCATACGGGTACAGAGACGTGGGTGTATAGCAAGAAGCACTCTCACCTTTTAGCTGTGTTTGAGAAGAAACTCCTTTGGAGAATTGTTTGCCTCTTATGTGAGGAAGGAGAATTCTGAAGACTATAAAACGACGAGATCAACGATCGCTGTCGCGACATAGATGCTGCGAAGAAAATAAAGCTCGTTAGGCTCCGGTGGGCAGGGAATCTAGTTCGTATAAGTGAATATTAGAGATGCGCCGAATATGGGTTCAACCGAATACGAATATTCGGCCGAATATTCAGTCAAAAATGTACCAAACCGAACATTCGGCCGAATTATTCGGTTCATTTTGGAGCTCTGTGGAAATTTAGTTTGATAGCGATGAGGAAAGAGGAATTTAAGGCTTCTTGTAAGAAAGCCATGAACAATAAGGGATAAATCAAATCCTTTGGAGCTACCCGGCTTGACGTAACCGAACATTTCATTTTTTCTTAAGATAGATAGATTTATTTTATTTAATAGATTTATTTCTCTTCAGATTTAGACTACATATATTTCAGGAACAAGGCAATGTTTGTATTTCTTCTGGAATATTTTTGAGGGAGAACTTTGTCGCTTGGTAATAAAATTTCCTTCGATGTCTGAAGAGATGATGGACCTAAACCATACAGCATCAGTAAACGTCCATTTTCTAGTAACCTCTGCTTTAGTTTGGCTATATTTTACGCTCTACGATATCTCTTGGTTTTTCTCCATAAAGGCAACATGACAATCAATTTGTCTCCTCCTTATTATTTTAACTCGAGAATATAAGAGCCTTTATAACTTTGTGGATAAAGGGAGAAGTGGGGTCATACTTCTCATCATCCTCACTTATCCCTTCATCACAAACGTTCGTGAGGCACATGCGCTGAAGCGCACCATCTAAAACGAATAATTTTAATTTACGAAAAAATTAAAAAAAAATTTTCCTACCCTTCGTCTCTTTTTATTTGAAAAAAAATGGTCGCGTCACTTAAATATTTTCCGTGACAATAAGTGACTTATTATCCATGAGAAATGCAATTATAAATGGCTTCGGGAATGCCACACTCTCACTTTTGTGACAATTGTCACTGAGGTGCTTATGAAAATACGAAGGTCACATGGTTTGTGAAGGTCAGGTGGTTTGTCCCATTTTCCGATAGGTGACGTGATATAAATGAATCGGTAATTTTTTTAATTTTCGATTTTTTAAATTAAAAATGGTTACAGAATGTAGCGTTTGTTTCATTTAGTAGTACTACCTATGTACGGTTCGAGAATCAAGCCTCTTTAACATGTGTAAATCTTAAAATAATACTATTTCAATATTCGGTAATTATTCGGTAAACTAACCGAAAATTCGGCCGAATACGAACATAAATAAATACGCCGAATACACCGAATACGCATCTCTAGTGAATATGAACCTAATCGGAAAATTGTTTGCGATAAAATCTCTGGGGTGTAACAGCGAGGGGACTCTGGTTGCAGAACCTTCAAAGAAGAAAGTGTTGAAGTGTTGAAAGCAGTGGCGGACTAAGTCCGCAAGAGGCCCGGGGCGGCAAAGCTGAATGAGGCCCTCGGTCTAAGAAGTTGATGTAATTTTAGAAGCCTTTTATTCAGTTGCCATTTGTATGTACAGGTGTGTGTGTATGTTTATTTCCCAGTAGAAAAAGCAAGCCCATCGATTCCGAAAGTAGTTCTAAAGCCAAATGTCCATTATAAAGTTTTTTTCGGTAGAGTGTAGGTAGAGCGTAGAGTATAGAGCTCTACCTGTAGTGTGAACACTACAGGGCGTCTCTACCGCTCTACCACTCCACCGCTCGTAGAGTTGCTCTAGATAAATTTTGGGTAGAGCTCTACCACGCACTCTGCAGACTGTGTACACTGCAGATGCGTTTTTCTCTACTATAAAGTCCTATGGTAGAGCGCGCAACTGCGGCCATAAACTTTTGCGTGTCATTTCATTTCTCAGTTATTCAGAGATGCGTGCGTACACATATTGTGTAAAAAAATTTAAGGAAATTAACAGAAAACAAAAAAATAATAAAATGAGTTCTCGCCAAAAACAAGCTGCTGCCGTTTTATTTTTGCTCGAAGAAGAGAAAAAGAAGGAAAGGAAATGTTGGGAGCGAGATTGGAATGCTAAAAGAAGACAAAACGCTGGAATGTATCGAGAATTATTGAATGAGCTCATGAAAGAAGATATATCTTCATACCAAAATTTTCTACGTAAGTCGTATTCGAATTTCGTTGTTATTTAACACGCCGATGTACAACAATTCGAAGCGCAGTCGAAACGCAAATAAGAATGAATCTGTAGAGAGAAAAACTCTATCAAACATGCTTGATAGGGCGTAGAGCAGATGTAGGGCTCTGCCAAACACCAAAAAAATTGCGTATACACTATAGAGTTTTTTAGCAGAGAAAACTTTCGCATAGAGTGGGTGTAGAGCGCATCTGTAGAGCTCTAGAGGGTGTATACACTTCTCTACGCGTCTCTACGCGAGAGTTTTCTCTGGCTCTACGCAAAAAACTCTATAGTGGACACTAGGCTTAAGTTTAGAAAAACTTCTCTTGCATGATGCAACCGAGATGAAAATGGTCAGGAAGTATTGAAGTATAAGCGATGTACAGGGTAACGATTCAGTAAAGTCCCTTTTTAATAATTACATGCCGTACTTATTTATGTCTACGGGAACGTTATACGGGACCTCCGACCACTTAGGTAGGCACTGACCATATTTTAAAAGCCTTGTTTAGGATTTGATCAAAGGAACTTGTAGGCATTTGGAGGCCCCAGGAACCAGGGGCCCGGGGCGGACCGCCCCTTCCGCCCCACCCTTAGTCCGCCACTGGTTGAAAGTAAAGCGATTAAAATGCTCGGCCACATGTTCCCAATTGTTGAAACCCGGATTCTCCCAATTCACTGAATTTACCAAATTGTTTTCCTTTTGTTTCCTTTCTACTCAGAACCTCAGTTAGGTAAGTATCTAAAAGTGACTCGATTCATGGAAAGCCTCAAAAGACGAGTAGCTCTTTCGCCCAAGAATCCGTTTTTACCAGAAATATTGGAACAAACTACATATAGTTAACATCGTGTTCCGAAAACCAGTTCTTGAGTTGAGTACTAAAGCACCAAGTCAAAACTTTCTGCAAATGTATAAAAAATATACATTTGCAGAAAGGAGCACTAAATACTCCTGTAAAATGTAAAATGATAAAATGAACGTAAAGAAGAGTTGCAGCTCCTACTTTACATTCATTAGTAATAAAAAAAATATTGTGTATAGTTTTGTATAAAATTACATTTATGCCTTAATTTTAGCAGCATTATCCCCTCCCATCCAGAAAAATGTTAAATGAACTAAAATTCAATTAACATGAATAACAAAATTCCCCCTAAAATACAGAAGCACATCCTTGTTGTGTTAAGGGCCGCTAACACTATACGCTTCCGCAATTAAGACAATTTTTATGCTGAGGTAATGAAAAGCTTTTCAGCCAAAAATTAAGGACCAAGCTTTGAGTGTCCAAAATGTACGTTAATGCAGCAGGTAAGCCCAGAGAGATACCTGAATATTTTTTTTTGTATTATAATAAAAAAGGGAAGTTTATGTTATGACTAACTTAATTCTGTCGAGTTACTTCATTGCGGGAAAACCTGCTGAAAATTTAGGCATAAAAAAAGAAAACATTAAAAAAAAACTCGCTTCAGCTACACCCGTGAACCAGAATGAGACATACATACAAACACAAAAGAGCACTCATGTATATGTGTAAGTAACCGTATCCAGGAAGAACAAAAAAAAAAGTTTCAGAATAAATTTACATGCAAATGTTCATGGAATTATGTGAGGATCAGCATTTAATTTCCGGCACGAACGAAATGGAAAAATAAAACACCGAAAATATAATTTATTGTAATAGCAGTTTTCCCGTTGCTTTTTTAAATAATGGCCAAGGGTGCATACAGTTCATTCATCCGAAAATTGCACAGGTAGGACTCTCCGCCATTGCTGGCTGTTACCGAGAGTATATAGGCTCATGTATCTCACTTCCGGGGTTATTATTTATTATGTTTTTATGCAAATGTTTTTAGATAAAGGAACAAACGAGAAATAAACAATGACAAAAGTTAAGCATCTGATTACAAAGCCAAAAAAAATTTTTTTAAATGCTATAATTTCATAGGCAAAAATATGGGTCGATCGTAAATATACTCGCAATATTCATTACTCTTGGAATTTTGTAAAAGCAAAGACCCTAATTCATTCGTAGTGTGACTTAGAAATCAGTTTTTAATTGCACCTGAAAAAATATAGCTTTTTTGACCATTCGTGAAACCAACAACTACAGAAAATTGGTTGGTTCCCTCAGGCAGAGTTTGTTAAATCGTTCGTTTGAGACTCTGTTGGAGGGATTTATGCGAGTATATACATATATTTATCACCCAGCAAAATTTGGTCCAATATTAGTTCTTAAAGTTGCCGTAGTGTCGCTGTTGTTGTTTCCTGGTGTGAAAGTACATGCTGAGGGATGACTCCGTGTACTACCGGCCCATCAAGTTTTTGGTTACGTCGTCGTGTGTAAACTGTAGCAGTAATCTGGTCTTGGACAAAATTTTCATAAAGTTGGTTAAGGAGAGCTATGATCTTCACCAGGCTTTCTGCTCTTCATGCATAATGTAATGGTGTGTAGTTCCTCAGTCGGAATAAACTGATTACTTAGAAAATAGAAATAATTTTAGCATTAGTATGCAACTGACTAGTTCCAGCACTGGTGCCAAAGTAATCCTGAGAGGAGCTAGTTCAAATCACGATATCAGTGGTAAGCCAACAAGATTTTTCTAAAGAGTTTGTTTTTTAGTTAGTAGTTTTGTTAGTTCAAAATGAATTAGTTCTCCAAGAACTTCAAAATGAATTAGTTCTCGAAATAGTTCAGAATGAATTAGTTCTCCAGTTAGTTTAAAATGAATTATGTCTCCAGTTAGTTCAGAATGAATTAGTCTTTCAAGAACTTCATATTGAATTAGTCCTCCAAGAACTTCAAAATGAATTAGTTCTCGAAGTAGTTCAAATTGAACTAGTTCTCCAGTTAGTTCAAAATGTATTAGTTCCACAGTTAGTTTAAAATGTATTATGTCTCCAGTTAATTCAGAATGAATTAGTCTTTCAAGAACTTCAAAATGAATTAGTTCTCGAAGTAGTTCAAATTGAACTAGTTCTCCAGTTAGTTCAAAATGAATTAGTTCCACAGTTAGTTTAAAATGTATTATGTCTCCAGTTAATTCAGAATGAATTAGTCTTTCAAGAACTTCAAAATGAATTAGTCCTCCAAGAACTTCAAAATGAGTTAGTTCTCCAAGTAGTTCAAAATTAATTAGTTCTCGAAGTAATTCAAAATGAAAAAGTTCTCCAGTTAGTTAAAAATGAATAAGTTTTCCAGTTAGTTCAAAATGAATTAGTTTTCTAAGAACTTCAAAATGAATTAGTTCTCCAAGTAGCTCAGAATGAAGTTAGTTCAAAATGAATTAGTTTTCTAAGAACTTCAAAATGAATTAGTTCTCCAAGTAGTTCAAAATGAATTAGTTCTCCAAGTAGCTCAAAATGAATTAGTTCTCGAAGTATTTCAAAATAATGCAGATGGGGCAATTGACTCTATCGTAGGACAGCGGTGTACAAAAGTAGTGGGCTGTTTTCATATAAAAGGTATCCAACTGAGAAATACTACTCCCTCCTAAGAAAGTAGTTATTCTACTAGTCTTAGAACTAGTTCACTTTCCTACTGGGTCTCTAATCCTCCTTTTTTAAGGGAGGGCTGCCAGGGGCTCTTGAGTAGTCTAGGGTTATTGAGAACAACACCTGCTTACAAAATAATTTTTTTTATCTCCTTGGCCTTTTACATACTATCATGGTTATATTTTCTTAATTCGTTACCAACGTGCCTATCCATGAGGTCTTTATTTGGTTCTTAATTGCTAATACTGGTATAATTACTTATATCTCTCTAAAAACGAACCAGTAACTATTCACTGGTTTCCAGTGGAAATTCACTGGTTGAACCATTGCTTAGTCAACCAACAGAAAACAGTGATATTTCACTGGTTGAACCAGTGAAATTCACGTAAAACAAAAAGAAACATTTTTTCTAGGGTGTCATTTTCCCAAGCGGGCCCCTACGCACCAAGATGCTGCTTGCCCGCCGTAAACAAACGAGAGCCGGCTTATTGAGTATGCCAAATGGAACCTTTTACAGTCATGAACATAATTGCCTAGAATATGACTCACATAAATGCTTACACTGGTTAAACCAGTAAAATTAAAATTCACTGGTTGAACCAGTGAAATTTTTACTAATTCATTTTTAGACAGAACTTTTCACTGGTTCAATCAGTAAACAGACTCGAATTAACTGATTTTCCAGTGAAATCTTTGTTCACTGGTTGAACCCGTAAAATTTTCACTGGTTCATTTTTAAAGAGTGTGCCCGAATAGATCAAGTGCTATAATAGTGATAAAGAAGTCGAATACTTCGGAGTTTAGATCGAAGAAACGTCACAGTGGAAAGATCACACCCAACAGAATAGCTCTCTTGCATTTGACAGGTACCAAAACTTGGATACTTGGTATATAGACAGGTAGACTTCGTCTTACTTATGTGGTGAACGAAGGTTGTTCAACTCATTCAGTGAATACCGCGGTTCAGATCCGCAATCGCTCAGCTACAATTCTTAAAAACAAAACAACTTATGAGATCTGATGTGGCCGATCGCCGAAATTTACTTAAGTGCAAAAGTTTATGGTGTTTTCGATATTGAAGAAAAATCGTAGTCGAAATGACAGATGCCAGTTTTAATTAAGATGTGTTGAATTATCATGAGCCCATCGAGTACAAAGAAAACGCTAACATTTGTAACTCCTAATTAGAAGAATTTAGAAACCTTCGATCATCAACTTATCACTGCCCAGAATCGGCTCCGGTACTAATGAACATTTTTAACATGAAACAATTGAAGATCAAATTGAGCTACGACGATCTAGTGATATTGCTGCAAATCAAATAAAAGCGAACTACAATCTTTGCGCTACCAATAAATTTAGAAGAAGCTCTCTAATGTCAGAACGCGAAATCGTTGCATAGCGCAATACAGAATCCAACACGTGATAACATAGGGGGGCCTCGGTAGTCTAGGGAGTAAGGCGCCTGGCTACTATCCCAGAGGTCCCGGGTTCGAATCCCGGCAGAGCCCCACGGTCCTTCGCATTTCCCACCTTCTTTCTTCTTCCCTCCTTACATTCCTCATTCCCCCTGTCATAGCCCTCCGCTAGCATTGCCCCGCTCCCCCAAGCGCATGTCATCGGTTGGTTGATGGGATTCAACTCGTTTCAGGAGGCATAACACTCCAGCGAGTTGTTTCTCATTGCCCCGATGCCAGAGTCGCGATAGAAATGGTTGGGGTTAGGTTGTTGTGGCAGTCCCTTCCTACTTCTCTCTTCCCCTTCACTATTTATCGACTAGAGCTTGCTGTTTGACATTTCACTCTATACGAAGAAAATAGGTTATCGACAGTACAAAGGGCTTTCCCTGAGCTCTAGTCTACCACATAAAAAAAAATAAAATATGGGAGTCGGTTGAACAATCCAAAGATAAAGGCGTACTCTACGTAAATGGGTTTTTAAAGCCAATCGTGAGCAAACGACTGTCGATACAAAGAACGTTTAGTCCATGTTCGCAGGTACATGGCATTGACTACCAATAATCCTTCGAACCTATGGTCAGATACACATCCATTAGTTTTTTAATCGTGCACAACAACCACATTCAAATTTAACTTTCGTCAAATGGACAGTAGAACCGCCGTTCTAAACAAAGTGCTTAAGAAGATATTTGCAAGAGTTTGCCTTAAGCCGGAATTACACTATTGTGTTGTGGTGTGTCGTGGCGCAATCAGAAGGCCAGAGCGGGAACACAACAGAACGCGCCACACCACAACACACCATAATAATGTAAGTAGCCCCATATAAAATATATGAATTATCAATCCAATCAATCCAATTCTATAGCGAAAAAACGTTGACTCCGGTGATCCAACGGGAGATGGCTTCCTCGCTTATTATAACTGCAGGCGATAGGGCTGGAGAAAGGACAGGGAAAAGCTGTAAAGAGCGTAGAGTAGAAAGAAAGCATATTATCTAGGTGGGACATGTGGAATGCCGAAGAAGCATATCGCGAAGTGAAATCGAACCACAGACTTCGGGAGACGGGAGACTTAACTTTTAAGCTAGCGAAACCGGCGACGTTGCTATCGCGAAGTAAGCATTCTTTTTGATAGCCTACAAAATTAATTTGGATCGAGATATAGGGATAGAATTATTGGTTTAGGCATTGTGAATTATGGCATTCGTAACTAATATATCCTTTATGCACAAGTATACCAAACACATTTGAGTAGGTATAGGGTTACTTGGGCCTGAGTAAATTTGTCTAATTGTACGTGATGTTGTATTCAATTTTCTGTTTTTACGTCTAAAATGAAGGAGTCTGAAATGCATATTAATATTTTGCATTCTGAAAATTCGTGCCAACATAATTGAAGGATAAATAATATTTGTTTAACCTACATATGTTTCAGTTTGAGCAAGTAATTGTGACATCAACGAGGTCGAATATATCGTTACATTCCATTTTTATTCTTCAAATTTTTAATTGAAACCTTTAAAAAATAGTTTGTTTTAAATTTCATTTCTCTTTTATATTCAGAATCAAGCTGCGATAGTGAATGTGAGAAAATGCATGCAAAAATCACATCAACAAAACACCCTGAATATTTTGCCAGGATTTAGCCGTCACATCGGGGATCAGCAGGCTGCTGACGACTTGCGTATGAATAAAGTTTCAATGCCAAAACTGACAGAATGGCATCAAATAAGTGGAGCCTGTCGCCACAGTCGTCATCTAATGGTGCACTTAGGGCCGTCAGAGGCAGGCAAAGGAACTTATTTAAATTTAAAATTGTGCAGTAAACTTTAGAGAAATTGCCCAACAGAGATGGCAAGACGGCCGCCCCAGGACGTGATATAATGGAATAAAAAGAAATCGCACTCAAGGATATTCCAACTCCTGTCATGTAACCATCATAAAACAAAATCCTCTTCTCTCAAGTCTGAATTTCTGACACGTTTTATGCCACCCATGAATATGTTGCTTCTTTTAGACTGTAACACGTGATTATCCCCTCCATCCCCCCTTATATTCGTGAGGAAATGTAAATATGACCATTTGCACCTACTTAGAGATTTAGGGGGGGGGGTGGAGAAGAGCGGCGGGCGACGACGGCCGGGTGGTGGTGGAGGGGGGGGGCGTAAGTGTGTCACAAAAATTTCGTTCTTCTATATTATACACAATAGGGTCCCAAACCTTAAAGGGAAATTTTATTGTTGCCGGTGGAGATTTCTACCGTCTCATGGGAGAGTGTGAATCGAGTAATGACACATTACAGACGCAGTAACCTAAATTGAAAAAGGATAATGCGATCATGGGGAGTCATTTTTCGCCAGAGTCCTGGTCCCAGTTACGAACGTAGGCGACTATATGTTCTCTATGTTACATATATGCCTGTATACCCTACAACTCTAAAAAGGAGATGCACAATTACTTTGTGGCAGCGTGCTGGGTTGAATATCATATTTTTGAAAATTTTTGCCAAGCCATGTTACTATTATCATGGTGAAGTACAGCAGTAGGTGGGGGAAAGGGATGTCAGGGTTATGAGTTTAGGATACCACTCAGGGTAAAGTTTTGTAAATGAGTGTGTGCGTTCCACTTTAGCAGCAGAGGGGGTTATGTCCATAGAAATGCAATAATTTTGTACATAGATTCGGTAAATATGATTTTTGTTCATGTTTTGGTACAATGTATGCTTACTTGAATCCCAAGAACATTGTTTTGAAAATTATTTGAAGATTACATTATATGAGAAGTGGCAGCATGTTAACATGATGTTTTTGCACGTTAACGTGGCATAAAAGAAGCTACAAACGATATTTTTAGAATTAAGTTGATGTAATACACTGATGGAGTATGATGATTGCCTTTCTGGGATGTTTTACATGTTATATGCAGATTACTGAGTAGACGAGTTCGGCAACGCATTTATGTATACTTGCAAGCCAGGATGTTCTGATTACATCGTGCCTAAATCCTTTAGACCAATATGCCTTTCGTCTTTTCTCTTGAATAACAATGAAAAAGATAGTTAGGAAATAAGAGTCATCTACCTTTTACCGCAATCCCTATGAGCCTATTAGAACGCATACCAGAAGGAGACGACCACTGAGGCGGCTTATGTCCATATGGCGGCTTCGACCACATGGCTCTACGAAGACGAGGTGTAGGCAATACTTTTTGTGGCTGATTCGACTCTATATATTAGAACTTTGGACTTTATTGGTATTATATATATATTTTATTCGCGTATTTTAAAAAGTAAAACCCAAAGACAATGCCTTACATTTATTAAGTTACATAAGTATATCAACCGACTGCAAAGGAGAAAAAAACAATAGTAAGTATCTACTGACATGAGCCGACAAAATTACATTTTTGGTGTACTACGATACATATTTCATAAATATAATTAAAGTAGAAGTAACAGCTTTATTCAGCTGTCTATATCAACACACTTACTCTTTTGCTTTTTTAACACTTTCCCTTGTTGAATAGTCAGCTCACGCAGCCTTACATCATACCCATTCGTTCACACAAAGTCTTTAAACGGGTTTATGGCAAAGGTTTTGTCATGACATCTGCAACTTGTCTATCCGTAGAAAACTTGTTCTATATCAAGCCTCCCCTCAGTCACCTTTTCTCGTACAAAGAAGTGTTTCGAAATGTGTTTTGTTCTGAGATGAAATTCTGGATTTTGTGCGAGTCTTACTGCTGCAGAATTGTCCACTTGAAGGACCGGAACATGTTCGATTTTAGTTATGTTCTTAAATAACCTGGTAAACCAAATGACCTCTTTTGCTGCTACAATCTCTTACCACGTATACATGAACAAATCGAAAGATTGAAAGTGAGAATTTGCGTATTTGACATCGTCGGATCGAATAATTGAAGTTTAAATGGATTCAAACGTAATCGAAAAGCAATGAACATAACCTACAATTTGTAGTTTTCGTATCGTTTTACTGGTGTTTCGCTTTTTCATCGAACTCCGCTCGATCCTATTTGAATTCGATCTGCGTATACATGGATTTTTCTAAGATCCAAGCTGGCTTGAATCCGGCTTCAATTTCGCATGTATACGTACTAACAGTCAGGAATGAAACGCAGGTGTACACAGTTTTTTTTATACCCACTGAAAATAGTCATTCAATTGCGGCATAAACCGAGAATAGCTGAAAATTGGAACAGCCCTTAAAAAAATCATAAATGTAATGTCGAATTTCCCCAAAGATCGGTGGGGAGCAAAAAACATTATTCAAAAGGTCAAAAACTCAGTTTTTTGCAAATAGCTCTTAAACGCTAAGTCGTATCATAAAATACTTTTTACAAAGTTTGTAGGTTATGCGATTATCTACAAAAAAAGATATTATACATTTTCCCGTACGAATTGCCGTTTATGAGATATCGCCGGTTTGAAGATTTAAAATACTCTTATGTCCTCAGAGGTAGTCCTAATAAGGCATACCGCCAGCTTAACCTGTTAATAATAGGGTATCAAAGTCCGGTTAGGTATGATCTTCACTTAGCGGATGGTCCACCTCCTTGTTCATCTAGTAGTCTGGTACTGCTGGCGTCACAGCTTTTCTGGGCTGGCTAGCGGGATTGACTTGTTTCAGAGGGCGGTACGAGGTTGTCTCCAGCTAAATTTGAAGGTTGTGGCTCAGCGGGCTGCTAACAAATATGAACTCATACAACATCCAAAGGCTCACTGCCTCTTGCTCATGCATCCTCCAGACTATCCTTAACCTATCGTATCCTTTTTACATCTTCGAGCTAAGCTTACTAACTACCCGAGTAAAAATAATTTAGTTATTTAATTTTCTTACTAGCACGCACGGGCCGCAGCTAGCACGCATAGCGAACAAATAGGCATGCCACAAAAGTATGTACGCTTCCGCCACAGGTATCCACGCTCCCGCCACAGGCATGCATACTCCCGCCACAGGGATGCACGCTCCCGCCTCAAGCACGAAAATCCTAAAATTTGTTCGCTAGAGGCATTCACTCTCCCGCCACAGCCAAGCACGCTCCCGCCACTGGAACGAATATCTAAAAATTCAGGCATGAACAATTTATAAATGCATCCGCATCGGAACAGACCATTCCAAAAGCGAGTGTTGTTTTACCAAGTAGTCCCCCAGCTAAGCACTAACCACTTCCAATGCTGCTTGACCTACGCAATCGAACGAGAACCTTTCTACTCAGTATGCTATTGGCACCCTTCATGGTCACCAAGATAATTGCTCTTTTTCTTCGTCCTCGACAATTTTTTAAAGCAATACAGGCGATTTCGTGTATGCCTGTGGCGGGAGCGTGCATCCCTGTGGCGGAGTGTGATTGCCTCTGGCGGGAGTGTCCATGCGAGTTTTATTCCCGAGTAAAAATAAAACTAGCCCGCACCTATGTAGATGATTTTTAACTGTAGACCGAATACTATTTCAGATAACATCATTTCCAGATTTTGAGTAAAATTTCATTCCCTCCCCCCAAGAATTGTTTCTGAATCCGCCACTGAATGATAAATACAATATCATCGCAACTCGAAAATAGGTTTGCTGGAATGAATAATGCTGCAATCTCAATACTTCACGTATTCATCAAAAAGTGAGGTGGAGAAAAAAGCTGAACTGTTCTCCAAAACGTTTTCGAAAGACGTGTCACCTTTTTTTTTATAAAACATTGCTAGAATATGATAACTGTTTCCACAAGTTGGTATAAGATGTTAAAAATAAATATGGTAATTAACAAAATAGTGCAATTTTTACCCTTCATTTATACTATATATTATCAACACAAGTGATTTTTGAATGGGGCCCCGTCATTTTGTTTTGCCCCGGGGCCTTATCAGCACAAGTTCCGGCCCTGCATCTGACAAACATGACACCTATATGGATCTACAAGGAGTATACCGCCAAAAGCCCTTTATTGGATATAGACCACTCATTTTGTTTCTGATTTCTACCACAATACCACTTTAAGAATCACTAAAATTATCCGAAACGTTTGAACTAGCTTATCATATCATAACCAATTTCGTCGAACCACTCTAGATACTTCTTTTTCCTCATGACGCTCCATAAACATTTGATAGCAAAATCATATTGCGAACACGAATCGTAAATATAGAAAATTACATGGATTTTTTCCAGACAGCACAGCTCATTCCTATAATAACAATTGAAGTGAACTATGATTACAATTGATAACGGAATCGCACGATGCCGAGATTTTATCTTATCAGAATCAGAATCACGCAATAATCGATAACTGATTGTATAATTTTTGGCAATCGTTTGTAACATCTTCGATTTTTGATATTTCTTATAAGCTTCCTGGAATATTGAAAGCAGAAGAACTAGTTGATCATTGTGCCATATAATAGCAAAAATCTAAATGGAGAGTCACTAGTTTCGCTACTAAAGCACGAAAAACACTAGACAGCAGTCTTTTCGTTTTAACAACAACTCGAGGTTGTCGTTTAGTACGTCTATCTTATCAAACGATTAACACGTCCCTCTGATGTTTTATGGAAATGCTGTTTATCCTAGCGTCCTAATAGTCGGATATACTTTTAGTGGAGCAGCATTTAAAAAATTTTGGGGGTTTTTAATGCAAATATCCCCAACATGCGAACGAACGATAACATCACAGACCTACCAACAGACAGAGTATAGTTTGTTCATGCACATTACTCCGAAAATGTTATGCAAATGTATATAGTGTAATAAAAAATTCTTCTAATAAATAAGACAAAAACTAAGGACTTTTTGCAACTCTTAAATATTTATCTATAAAGAAATGTTTTTGCATGTCCTTAAGAACGAATCTTGCCAATTATCACTACGTTCGACTGCTGTCGAAAGATTTAATTCTTATTAGAGAAGCTCATCAATAGGGCGCGAGAGAGAAAAAAGGATTTTACGCAGCCAAAAAGGATATCCTCCACCCATTAGAAGGATTGAATTTTTTTTCCTAGCTAATGAACAGCAGCAGCAGCTCAGAGATTGTGCTCAGTTCAGTATCGATTTTTAATTAGCCGTGGTGGGTGTGTAATTACCACACGTAGCAAATGCCTAAAACAAAAGGCACAAGGCACTTCAAAGGGGAATCCGCGTAAGACCCAATAAAAAGCAAGACCCGGGACTTTCATGCGGGCCCCCCACCACTTCACTAAACTTCATTTCTGATCCCTGGTATCTGTTGAAGATTTCCTATAACAGTCAACAAGGACAATAATCCACATTCGGCATTCGGAATAGGAGCCCAGAGATTCCAGATTGCGCTCTGTTGGAGCATAAATGACAAAAATGGCTTTGGTGACAATGTGGGATATTCTGGTCTGCCGGTAGCAATTGGTTAACAGCTCTGGTAAATAATTATAGCACATCAAAGGACAACCGCCAGCATACAGGCCAGAAAGCATGACGCTTCATTCAGCTGTGAAAAGCGTTTGCTGCCTACAACACTGCTGCTGCTGCTGTTGCTGCTTCAAAAATGAAATTTAATTAGTAGTGCCCACGGTTGGAAGGACTTGCCGAGTTTTTGTTTTTGATGTTACAGAGCCGAGGCACAAGAACAAGTCTACTGATTTATGAATAATGGATAAATAACATGGAATGTCAATAAAGCTGTGTACTATTGTTCAGTTTGAAATATTCTCGAAAAACCTTTGCTTGTTATGCTTTGTAACTGGAAGCACAAGATCCGATACTTCTGAGAAATATCCAGTGTAGATATTAACTCAAATTTAGTACAGAAAGACGAACTTCATCTCACAAATTATACAATTTCTGCTATGAGCTTTCACTTGAGAACAATTCAACTTTGAGCGAATGAAATTCAGTATCGGTTTTCAGTTTGTGAGTGTGGGAAATTGGGCAAAAAAATACATATAATAGAAAATGTTATATTCAAGTACATCAAACTTCTATTGCTTACTCGCTTGGTAAATTTTCCTGTTCAAAGATTGAGATCCAATTTGAGCCTGTCTTACGTATTACATGATGAGTTGAACCCAGGTTGAACCCGAGTTCAACTGCATGTAGACGCGAATCGAGTTGAGATAGGGTCGAGTGAACTCGATTCAGCTCTGCTACCTGAATCGAGTTCATTTTGTGCATATAGACGCGAGTTCAGAAGTTCAGTAGTTCAATTTGGTTGACAGCGTCGGTCTCTGTAAATTGTGTTTTTTTATTGCCTTTCGCGCACACAATATTTTTATGTTACAGCTGTTATATAAATGCTGTCGGTTCAACCCTATTTCGACTCGAATCTTCAATCTTGTTGGTGAAATACGCGAGTCGAAAGATCAGCTCAACCATGGTACAATAATAATACAAGGTAAGCTTATAAGGAAAAGCTTTGTTTCCATCTTGAAAAGCTTTTCCGCTTTTTACTTTAGGAAAGACTTGAGTGACGTCATGGGAAAGTGAGCTAAGATCTGAGTGACGTCACGGGACCCTTATGAGCTCACCTTGTAATTATTGTGCCATGCGATCAACCTCAACTCAACTATTGAACTCGCCATGTATACATAGTACTAGTTGCACCCTCCACTTGTCCTATGCAATATCCATTCAGTGTTCAAGCTCAAAACTTTGGGAGCTGTTCTGCGCCATTCTTCCAACAGAGGTTTGGCCAACCGCGCTGTCGCATCCTATACCGAAAAGAACATTACAAGCAGATTCATCCATACTTATACGAGCTAGATTAGAGCATCACGAGATCTCGACAAACTCGAAAGTCTCGTCTTGGTCTCGCCTCGAGAAACGAGACGAGATTAAAGTTCGGTCTCGACAAACATATTCTCGTCGAGGCGAGGTTACTCGCTCGTGATCTCGTCGGCAAAATAATAGCAAACAAGTCTGGTAACATAGAGTATCTGATGAAGCGCGCACGGCCTTATTTTCAAAGCTGGGTTGCGGTACTCATGCACATACACATTGCCTCTTGTTTTCTCTCGTATAGGTTGAGTCTATAAGTATAAGAGCCGTGATGGGCTCATAAATTTATATTCGCCCGAGAGACGAGACGAGACGAGTCGAGACGAGACGAGACGAGACGAGACGAGTCGAGTCGAGACGAGACGAGATTAGGATGGGCAACATCCGCCGAGAGTCGAGGCGAGACTCGAAATGGTCGAGACTTACCGAGATCAAGAAGAGAGTCTTCAAAATCTCGTCTTGTCTCGGTCTCGTGATGCTCTAAGCTAGATGTCCCGCTTAGCGGATCTCGGCAAATTCACTTTCTTCATGACTGCTATGTCGCGATTGAGCTATTGGAGCTGAACGTTGCAGGGTCTTCGGAATCATCCTCCCTCACATAAGCGATCAACAATTCGCTCCAAATAACAAATCTTTTCGAACACACCTTATAGTACACGTCAACTCGGTGGTAAATATTCAGTAGAAGATCGTAAAATGTTTGCCAAATCTGATTTGTCTGTTTTATGCATTTCACCAGTACACTAAGCCAGAGCACATGGATCTGGTGATAATGGATATGGTAAGCATTGTGCCATATCTATTTTTTTCTAAAGCAATTGCCAATTTTCTTAGAATTAAGTAATTTGAAGGATTGTTTGCATAACGTGCGTTTTTTACTTTTTTTTTCATTTTCTACTCGTTCCCGTTAATACTCCCTACCTAGTCCCCACCGATAAAAGTATGCAAGCAAGACCATTCTTGTGTATGGAACTATTTTAGGGAATGGCTTGGTGCATCAGAGACTTAACAAAAAAAGTACTGTTAATGATGCATTTTTCAAAACAAAAATAATACTTTTTGGGAGGTTCAGATGCAAAATATCAAAAACCCTCCTAAATGAAGTCACTCAACTCAAGTTTCTGTTCTTTACTGCAAACTAGCTGGAACCCGTTGCACCACATTTCCGCTTCTCCTTACTATCTCACCAAAAAAACCTTGTTGATCTATTCTGAACCAATTGCTTAGAGAGCTTCAGGATACACTATGTTCAATTGTAGCTAGAATGTCAAGATTTACCGATTTTCCAACTCTTGAACAACCTACATACAGCTAACCGGGAAATGACACCTTTTTGGCAAAATTCGTCCACCATATTGGTCCCAAAATTTTTAATTCATGTTTTAATCATAAATTCGTTATTTGTTACCTTAAAAACTCCCATATACTGATTTTCATTGGAATCGGAATACAATTGGAAAACTCGTCGGACATATTGGTGCGGCCATTTTGAATTTAAGTTTTGATCATAAATTCGTTATTTGCTACCTTAAAAAACACCAGCTACCGATTTTCATTTGGATCGGAACACAATTTGCAAATTCGTCGGCCATATTGGCGCGGCCATTTTGAATTTATAAGTTTTATTGGTAAAAATTATAAAAATTATAAATATTACTTACTTAAATGTAAAAAAGCGTGGGGCGTTAACTAAAAGATCGAGTATTAATAAAATAAGAATATAGGTAAAGTTCCATTGAAAATAAACTGAGTGGTAACGATCTGAGTGTGATGTTTTCACGTATATTCATTTAATAATTGATTTGGCCAATTATTACGTTTCTACTAACACTTACCCGTCCTTGTACATTAATTGCTGGCAATCATACTAAAATATAAACAGTAAACCAAAACATAATAATAGCATGTATTTTATTATATTAAATAAAGCTCTAACCTTAACGAAGCGTAAAATGCAATATTGATTACAAAGTGTTCTTTTGTAATTATGAATTGCTGTAAGTTATCCCCACATTAGTACAATAAATATTATTTAATTCTCGCAAAATTTTCCATTTTTGGCTCTGGCCATCGCTGTTGATTTCAATATGTACTTCATTGTCGATAAAATAAAGTCGAGCATATATAGTTCGACTAATACCACACAATGATGGTGTTTTAATAGGTTGTTTCTTGCCCATAAATAATTTCGATACGTTAAATTTTAGCTTCACATTATTTCACAGTTCGCTAACTGTTGGCCTTTCTATTTTTGTGGAAAAGCAAATAAGCGATAATTGGAGGATGAATAAATTGTTTTATAACAAAGTCTAATGTTACTAGTTTTAGTTCATGCATAAAGCGATATTTTTGAATAAAACAAGGTAGAGAGATGGGAATTTATTCGATTTTCATTTTCATTTTTATTTTGTTTGTTCTTAAGCATTATTAGCAAGTTCAAGCCATTAACTAGCGACAAAAAAGAAAATCTTATATCGTAGAAACAAGGGTTGATCTTGATATAGATTCAACATTTTTAAAGAGCACCCCACATACCAATATTACCCAATTCAGCGGTGCTGAATATAATCCCAATTCGCTGAAAACATCTTCAGGCATATGAATATTAGCCGTCGTCACACAGATGAGTCGATTTATTAATTCGGCGACGACGTTGAATAGTAAAAGTAGTGAAATACTCCGTTAGTTACTTTGGAAGGTAAGCATAATGATAGTAACTATCATGCTTAAAATCCTTAAAAATTCCGGAGAATACCAACGATACAAATTTGAACCAGAATTGTCAGCAGAAATTTTAGAGCCTTCCATCCGAAAGGTTTGTGAAGAAAAACCATACCCTTAAACAATGGAATAACATCGCCAAGAATTAGAGAGAAATAACTTAGCTGAACTTGTTACATTAAAGTGTACATCAAATAAAAATAAATTATTTTCATCCCTAAAGGGGTTAAAACCACCCCCACAATTTGAAAAATCAACTTTAAATAAAAAGAATTTGCATTTTTTTCTGTTTTTTGTTTGGAATTGGGTTGCATAGGTTTTATCAGACAAAAATTAAATATTTTCAGCCCTTAAGGGGGTAAAACTACGCAGCCGCTCATCTTTCTCCGCCCGCCCACCTACCGCCAGACGCCAGCCGCTGCCCCGCCACTGTCCGTCTTTCTCCGTCTGCACCACTGCCGTCTCCGCCCGCCCTCCTACAACAAAGGGGTTACAATAAAATTTTCCGAATGTTTTAATAATATTTCCTCAAAAATAAAATTTCCCGCAAAAAAAATTTAAATATTTTTCAAATTCAACTTTAATCTAGGGGTAGTTTTACCTCCTCAAGTGTTAAAAATAATTAATTTTTGGCGAAAAACAGGAAAAAAAATTCTCTTTTTTCAATTTTTTTTTATTTAAAGTTGCTTTTTCAAATTGTGGGGGTAGTTTTAACCCCGTTAGGGATTAAAATAATTTATTTTTGCCTGACAATACGCATATAATCGAATTTGAAGCATAAACTTGAAAAGAAAATTTTTTACAATTTTTTTTATTTTTAGTCGATTTAGGGGTGGTTTTAACCCTTTAGGATCATCCCTTATCATAAAGTTTTGCTTGATTTAGTATAAATCAACTACCTTCGTAAATAAATATTGAAAAAGGTGCATTTTATCGGAATATTTTTCATTATTATTGAAATTATCGCGAAAAGCCCTTAAAAAGGGGTGTTTTTCGCGATTTTAAGGGTGACGCCCATATTTTAGGACCGCCGGACCCCGATTTTCGTGATCAGCCACCCAAAATCCTTGTAGGGTTCGATTTTCTTAACGGTGTTATGTTGGAACACCCCCTCCCTCGTTTTGAATGGACTATTAAGCTTAAATGGAGTTACACACTATGAGCTTCAAAACTGGTACAGGGCTACGTGAGATCGAATTTCAGTATAGTCACTTCAAAAACTTGTACTAAGAAACCAATAGTTGCGGCCATTTATAGAAGTTCCTGAGGTATACAAAATTTGATCCTATATGTATACATAAGATTCTGAAAGCTTAGGTTTTCCCCGTATAATACACCATTGGATTTGTCGAAATCCGTCCAGTAGAGCCTAAGTAATATCAGTCACAACTTGAAAAATGTTCTGTCTTGTTCAAAATGTCGGCCGTTTCCAACACGAGCGTTATTATGATGGTCTAAGGTATTTTCCGAGAAAACCTTTGACTTTATGTAAAAAATTCATAGAGCCTTTTTTGTCAAGAATTTTTATAGCGTTATTTTTGTTCTCTTGACATTTTTCCAATTTCGACGTTTTTCTCAAGTTACGGTTGAATTTTCTCTTGATTTTCACAAAGAACGGCCGGGAACTCATCAGATACTTTTTCCGTTGTTGGAAAACTGACCAAATACCAAATGCCTGACATACCAAATTTTATTACTATTCAATTTTTTTGTCAGAAAAAATCTGTGGGGGCTGTAGTATAGGTAATTGTTTGGTGCATGAGAAACGAAAGAAAAAAAATATGGTTAATAATGTATTTTTCTGAAAAAAATGCTAAAAAACCGTTTTTAGAAGAACGCCTTTTTTTACAAAAAGTGAAATTTCCAGAAAAGTGTTCAATATTTTGCAACAAAAATAAAACTGTTTTTTCAGCTAGCAAGAAGCAATATTTTTGCCAAATAACAGATATCTAAGTTGCGTTAAACAAAAGTTATTAGCAAATTAAAAAAACGTGAATTTTAACAGTTTTTTGCAGTTATCTCTATGTGTTGTGCTATAACTTTATATATATCAATCGAAAGATAATTTGAATACCTACAACTTTATAATTTGATTTTTTTTCGATCCGAGCCCAATTTTTTTTGTTATTCGCAAAAAAGCGTTTTTTTCACTTTCAGGAATTTTTTAGGTTAGGTTCGCCATGCCAAATTCAAAAACAAAAAACGCTATCTTTTTTAGAATTTTTTTTCCTATATAACCATATTTTTTGTTTCCTGATGGCAATTATTAGATGGATTTTTGTAAATTGATTGGACTATTATTAAAGTTTAAGAACATGAAATACTTTTCAAAACGTATTTTCGTACACACCTGTATCTCGGTGGATAGTGCCAATAGGCCCGCTCCTTAGAACAATTTTTTCTCTAAATATACCCAGGAATCGCCCTCAAAGGATTAGCATTTAAGTCTGAAAGACAGGGGTGGCGGAGCGCTTGGGGATGGAAGGAAAACTGCACACGCACTTTCGCTTTGGGTGGGGAAATGATGGTATATAAATTGACCGATTAACATTTTACATTTTACATCTGCTCACGTGCTCCCCACCCACAATGATTATGCTCCGCCGCCCTTGCTGAAAGACCCTGTAAATTATGCACACTTTCGTATTTCCAGTGCCGTGCGGGGCGGTATCTGTGCATGCTGCACAGGGCATCAACACGAAATCACGAAATACGAAAACGAGAAACAGCAGCGGCCCTTTTCAGGATCAAATCAGTGTTAGTAGTGTCTCCACGATAAAAATATTCAACTCATGTTTAATGTTGCCGATGTTCGTCTCAAGTCGGAATGTATTTATGTGGGTTCCGGTTAGGCAAGGGTTCCGATCCTTCCCTAATGGAACGAAGGGAAACAGCACGAAACGGAAACAGAAAACTACATTGGAAATAATATTTATTGCTAAGCCAGCCGTTGTAGCGAAAGGATCGCAAACAAATAAGTTAAACATTTATATAAAATAAAATAAAAGCATTATATCTTCCACTAGGTCTTTCACTTCCTACATTTATTCAATTTTTTTAGGGGCTCCAAAGTGTGAATTTCTGAGTTGCACAGTGAGCGTCAAATTTTGCAAATTACATAATGGCCTTTTCGGTGCTTTTTTGGGGAAAAATGGGAAAATGCTATAGCCGAAGTTCTGCACAGGCGCCAAATTTTCCCGGCACGGCAAAATCGAAGCGGACGAGATTGCCGGCTAAAGCTCGTGTTAAATAATAAATAATTATAACCAAATTTTTCAAAAAACACCTTTTATTGCAAAAGGCCCCATCAAAATTTTATTTTTTGCTCGAAATTGTTTTTCACATTCATTTTGGCGCCCCTTGCCACCTGGCACCTAGAGCGACCGCTCCACTCACTCCACCCTAGGGCCGCCGCTGATTGCAAATGGCTAAGCTGCAAAAAGTTTACGGATCAAAAATTGATGAGTTTGTCCCTACTCTAGCCAGGCTATCGGTAATTCCATTACCGATGTAGCCTGCGATTCACATCAGCGTGACATTGTTAAGTAGTGCTGCACACGAGACGAGACGAGACGAGATTTAGCCCAGTCTCGGGCCTCTGTCTCGAAAAAATGGGTATTTGCAGGTCTCGTCTCGATTCGTCTCGAAAAGTCTCGTCTCGTCTCGAAAAGTCTCGAATTTCACTGTCAATACAAATTGCTCAGTCTTCTGTAATTCGAGAAATATCAATATATGCCATATTAATGAAATTGTATACAAATATTCCTTATATTTCCATGCTAGTCACTTCCCAGGCGTAGATACGTAAATCTGCCTTTTGCAATGGCCCCAGGGCGGGGTAGAGGGGATCAATGAATCGAAAGTTAATTTCTAATTTGTGTAAAGTTACATTTACGTAGAGTCCGTTCCAAAAGAGAAGAGGTATTTTCCAGTCATTTAATTTCATTTCAACCCATTTCATTTTAAATGCGTTGAAATAAAATGAAATGACAGTAAAATACCTCTTCTGGTTGGAATGGACTCTGCATTTAAATGCTTATGGAATGCGTACTCTTCGCCTTGTCTCCGCAGCCTGCTCAAGTCATGTATTGGTGCCGAATGTTGTGCTCGTCAAAGAGCGCAGCGTGAAGATACTGAAATAGTTGGTGTCGATACGAGTTCAAAATAACGATTTGATTTCGAGACCTTGAGATGTCTCGCGAGATCTCGAATGGTAGTCTCGGTCTCGCATCGATTTTTAATCTGGAGGTCTCGTCTCGATCTCATCTCGAAAATCGAGATGAGACGAGACAATTTCGAGACAAGTCTCGTCTCGTGTGCAGCACTAATTGTTAGTGTTGCTGTTTAGAGATAGGATAGATTTTTCGACTGAAAAAGAAAATAGCATGTGTTGTCTCAACTAATATTTTGTTACTCTGTAATGGATGGTGCGAAATTTTCTTAAACACAGAGATACAAATCATAGCTCTTGAATATTATATAATTTCGAAACAAAAATATAAAGGGTTTTTCAACAGAAATACAATGATAAAATGTTCTGAAAAAAAATATCTTTGAGAAAGGTAAAATTTTAGCTATACTCGTATATATTCCATATTGCTCCAAAAACCCTCCAAAAATTGTCCTCTTATAAAGGTCACATAGTATATATCCAAGGACTTATCCTTGATAACGATCATCGACAAGTAGGTTACACAAAAGGACATCCCCTACCAATCCTTAAATTTACTATACTATGCGACTGGCAATTTTCGTGGATACAATGGTGACCTCTTTCAGCATTTTGTCTATCCATCTTAAAAACTCGTCCCATTTCCATAAAGACACTGAAGGAAGAGAAGAGTTTGTGTTTGTTTTTTTTTATCAAGGTAAAGCCTTCTTCTGTAGTAATCTTTATCTATGAAGGGAACCGTTTGATGTCGGATGGAATCGGTAGATTTTCTTCTTTGATATGCATGCTGCTGTCCCTTTTGAAGAGGAACATTTTTAAAGGATTTCGATCTAAAGTACTCATCTAATTCTGGTATTTTTCTTTTAGTTTTTTTTTTACGTTTTAGTAAAATTCGTTAGTGTAATAGAGCGAAAAGACTTCGCAAGTTTGAAGGCTCGCTTCAGTTGAATTCGGGAAAAAATTTAGTTTCCTTTCTCGGTAGTTTTTTTTTGTGGAATGTTGGAAGTAAATATACTGCATAAGCGACGAATGTTCTGGATGAAAATTTACCTACACTATGTATTTTTGTTAATCGAAAAAATAATCGATAGCGTTTAAGATAAGAAACGTAACATACAAGGTCCTTGCATGTCCTATATGAATATTTTCCACAGCTTTTGCAGCTCCAAAAAATAAACGGAATAATTTTAGAGTTTATACAAGTTTTTATACATAAATCTAAAATATTTCTTAAGCCGTCACTATACTGTTTCACGTATACATCCCCGTACAAGCTGATAAAGATAAGACGGCATTAGTGTGACACTTACATATTGAAAATATCCTTTGAAGGCAAGCTGAAATATTAAGAAATGTCCTCCCCCCGTGTTTGCTGTCACAGATTTTTATCATATGGCAAAGCTTTCAATTAAGTAAAATTCAATAAAGCTTGGCAAATATCCTTGACATATTATCAAACTAAGGATACTTCTGAATGTTATGCTGAAATGGATTCTTGTATAGTCGTTGTGAAAAATTACATCTCAAAAGGAGAACACCAGTGTACGTACGTACAGGATTTAGTTACGTGCTTTTTCTACCAGTATCCAAGTTTCCTTTTATTTTGTTGGTTTTTCTTTTGCAAGTTTTCCTCATCTCGAAAAGAAATCATTTGTATCCTGACATCAAATTTTCCCTCTCCTTCCTGTATTGTTCCCATTTTATCTGACAATTAATCTTTAAGTAACGACAGCAATCGTGATTCGTATTCGAAGCACCAACGAGAAACAAACTAAATGCAGTGACGAAGTATGAAACTTTGCAGTTTGTGAATGGTGGGTGTTTCGTGAAAAAAAAACCCTATATATACCTACGTATATATGTATTTTACTTTTATATTCCATTATAGTGAATGTCTTGCTTCTTATTCTTTGCATCTATCCCCCTAGTGACGAGGATCCAGGGGAGCATGATAGGTAGGCAAAGTTTGTATAAAGGGCCGATATACGCGCCAAATTGCCGAACATGTTCTGTGCTGTGCTCTTGAAATTAATGACAAGTTAATGGTAAGGCCACAAGGGATAAAGACCTACGAACCTTCCCTATTTGAACTATAGACGTCACGTTCGGTTAACGATTTCCTTGGTAGCATGTGTTCAATCGGCTTGGGGGGTAGGCGGAGGGCTTTGTCAAGCAAATGTTATCAGAGGTAAAATTGATACCTCTGGACCTGTTAAGGGTTTTTTTTCCATCTATCATGGGACGCAATATGGGTTCAGTGTTTTCGGTAAACGAGCCAAATTGAATTTTGAATAACATGTTTGTTGAGTATAATGGAGGGGCAATAGTTTTGTCCTGAATTTATAATATACCTAAGTTTAACCCCACTTTAGAAGGTAGATCGAGAGCCGCCTTCATTGAATTTCGTTACTATAAATTAATGAATAGCGGCAAATTGATTTTGTGTGTACTATATACGAATACGGTAAAGTCCCGATGGGAAGATCTTATAAAAATTTATTTGAAATGCATTACGATTGATTCTTTGGCTGATTCTTGATAATGCAGAAGGTACTCGATTCTATTCCCTGCGCGTTGTACCACATGAAAAACTTTTTAGCAGTAAATAAAGTTTCTCTGTAGAATAGGGGTTAAGGCGTTTGCCTACCAAGGGTGTGCTTTTCATGTTTTCGCAGCGGTATTGCACTTCACTTTTCTATTTGTAAAATATTAGTTCAGGGAAAAATCTCTTGAATTTTTTTTAAGTAAAAAAAACTGGTTTTCTTATAGTGTAAAAATTGATTCTCTATTATTAAACCATTATTATGGACAATGTTTCATTATTTTCCAGGACGAGTCATGATCCCACTCCTCTTCTTCCAATGGCGCTACAGCCCAACTCGTACCTTTGCCTCCTCTAAACTTTTCCTCCAGTCTTTTAGATTTTTGGCCGAAGTTCTCCAGTTTGTTATGCAGACTATTAGTCCAAGAGCTGACTACAAAAAACGTGACCTATCGAGAAACAGGATTAAATGTTTTTGAAATGTTAGTACTCACAGCGACCATAAAAAAAATCTTGGTGTGCCTGGGCGGAAGTTGTGCATAAGTTTGGAATGTGCATTTTCCGGAAAATTTTTGGAGGGCCTTCGTGACCTATTGAGAAACAGCTTGGAATTGCTCTTAAAATGTAGTATACTCACGGAGTAAAAAAAAATATGTTGGTGTGCCTGGTTAAATCTGGTGCTAATACCTTGGCAGACCACTTTTTTGTTGTTATTTTAGGACCGCAGCTGACCTATCGAGAAGCAGTTTCAAACTACAACCAAATTAAAGTGTGAACGTTTTTATACTGGAAAACACTGGTGTGCCAGGTCTGGGCCGGTGCTAAGTGCCTGGGCACACCACCTTTTATTTTAGTGGTTTTTTACTACTTAAACTTTAATTTCTCCTACACCGATTATCGTAGAACAACAAAATTGGGCTTGTTTTTTAAGGTAACTGTGTATTCTTTAATATGCTATAAACAACCGAAACTTTAGTAACTCCATTCAGGAGGGTTTTCGATATTTTCCTTTTGAACATTCCAAAAATTTTCCTTTTTTCGCATTTTATTAATTATAAAAAAAATCTAACATATCGAGAAATAGTTTCAATTGATTTTATAAAAATAAAAGGTGGTTTGCTCGACGTGTCCAGCCCAGCGAAGTCTATTGAGTTTTATGAAGGTCACTAAGTCTACGTCGTCATAGATTTGATATAACTCGCTGTTATATCTGATTCTCCATGTCCCTCCCTGTCAAATTGGGCCTATTATGCTTCTCAAAATATTCCGTTCGGGATGCCCAACTTCGAAGCGTGGTCTGCTTGGGCCAATGTTCCGTGAGGATTGCCGTGATTCTGGCAATATCTCGTCGGGGTCTGTTTAAGAGGCCCACTGTTTTTTCTTGGTTATAAGTCGGCGAAATCGCCCTAGAGATAGTGCAACACTGGGATTCCGTAACGATTTAGAGTTAGATTTTAGAGCCAAAATTCTAAATTTAGAGAAGTTTGGTATTCTGTAAGCATAAAGATTCTAATATTTAGAGTGCATTAAGCATTCTAAGTTGGCAAAAAGGCGAAGGTAGCGCCATCTACCGCAAATTCCGGTTATTAATTTTTGTAGTAGATGGCACGCACTTTTGTGCAAGAGTTCTCTAAATTTTAGACGAAATTTGGAATTCTGTAACACATTTCTTGTCTAAGTTAGAGTTCCATTTCATTCACATATAAGGTGCCTTGTGAGCAAGGTGTAAGTTTAAACAATTTTTAAAGTTAAAATTTTTATTGATTTTATGGAAAATCACCCGGAATTAGCAAAAAATCGTTTTACAAGCGAAGGAAAAACCCTGTCGAAGGAGTATTTGTCTTCAGCAAAAAGAAGCAAAGAAGAAATATTAAGAACCTTAAAAAATTTAAATAATATATATAAGGACAGGTAAATTTAATAAAAATTATAAAACCAAACAACTGCAATTATTTGCAAGTATTTAGAATTATTCCAAAGTGAAAATACGTATTTCGTAATATAAATGTTTGTTTAAATTCTAAAGAAAAATACTTTATTTTGGGTTAAACATTTCAAATGTAGATAGTTTAAATTTAAATTGTAGTTAAAGGGGATCATAAATTTCAAATACTTCATTTCTTCATACTTATTTACATTTATCATGTGAAAACGTACTATCTTTTCTAAAAATCTAGTACATCACTCTAAATCGCTTACGGAATACCAGCCCACTCTAAGTTAGAAAACTTGTGTGATTTTGGAAAGCTCTAAATTCTAAATCGTTACGGAATCCCAATGCAGGTCTCCAATGCTCTCCACTATGCCTAATGGGCTGCCGACCATCACGTTCTGGTCTCTAGATAAACCCCTGCTCCGACGCCCTCTGACATCTTGGAGCCGTCGATGCCTTGTTGCCTTGTTGAAGGAACCAGGCGCGGACCTCCAGCGTTCAGTATGTTTCATCAAAGTCCGATCGACTAGGGCCCTTTGCAGCAAGCTGGTAGGTGTTCCGATAGCCGGCTCTGGACCGTTGAATGCAATGTCAGAGCCCTGTTTAGCTAGAGCATCCGCTTTTTCATTGCCTTTGAAGCCCCGATAACCTGGGACCTGTGCTCTAATAGTTCTTGATTTGTTGTTAGTAGGCCAAGTCGTCGTAAAGATAATGCAGGTCTCCAGCCAGACTTCGCCTATTGCGCTGCTAACTCTCTCTATATCTGAACCCTACTTCTTGGTTAGGTAGTCGGCTTTCTGGTTTCCATCTATGTTCCTATGTCCAAGAACTTACACGAGTCACTTCATGCCTGTCTGTTCGGAGACTTTCCACGTTTTTTCTATGATTTTTTTTATTTTCTAAAGACATTGTTTGATAATGTCATCGTCATTTTACTGCCCATGTGAACCATGTGTGCTTTTGTGCCTTTCATAATATATGTGCTTGTTACCTAATTTTTATAAATGGTCGATTGTCTTCTACTAAATTTAGTTTAATAGCAAAAAACCCCCAAAAATATTACCAATATAAAAATTCGCTTAAATTTAAAAACCAAAAAAAAAACGCCGGCAAGTAAAAAAAAATTGAATTAGTATAAAATTGCTGGAAAATGAAATATTTTCACAGAAAGCTTAAGTGTAAGGCTAAACAATTTTCGCGGCCATTATGAACTGCACGTAAATCACTTTTATATGACAGGACTTTTAGTTATCTGCTCTAAAGCGAGCGAAATTGAATTGTTTATAGGTTTTTTGCTATCAAAATGTAAATTTCCTGCCATTATTTTGATAAATTTTACAATGTTCATAATAACGCATAAATTTTACGTGTATATTCTGCGTTTTGAAAAATTCAGATTTCATAAAATGAAACAAAAAAAAAAGAGGAAGGCGCATCCCATAAAAGGAAGGACTACACTAAGCTGTAAACGTGCTTCCGATAAAGTGAGAAAAAAAATGGAACAAAAAGGATAAAAATATGAAATAACAAACGATGAACGAGAAATTTTCATGTCCAATTTGTTTCTGATACGTTATATAGAATATGGGAGATTTCGGAAAAGGTTTTTTTTCGCGGCTCCTTCAGGAAGATAAAAAAAAGTACACGGAAAATTTACATGATAAAATTGAACAATGAAAAATTATTAGATATTAATAACTTGATACATAAAAAAATCGCCTGTGTGTGTTGAAAACATAATTTCAAAGATTTAACATCGTTTTTTGGTTGCTTTAAACAACAACAAAAAAAAAATCCCTTCAACTTCCGAGAATTTCTGGGAATAGCAAAAATAAAAATAACAAGATAAAGAGTTTGTGGGTGAGACTTTTTTCTACCCAACTCTATTCTGAGATAACCATTTTCCTTTAATACATAATTGAGAAGCGCTTAAATATAGCAACATTTTCTGCTTAATTTAACTTTACAGCTTATCAGTAGTTCAACTGAACTTGGTGAACATTAACATTAATTACGTCTGTGCATTTTATATGCATTTACCAAGTCGTTAAGGACGCTCTTTTTACCCATACAACCATCATCACCCTCAACTTTAATGACTTCTTTTTCGTATAGCTGCAGTAATTATAAAACTATCAAGATTTACCTACTTTTAAAATGAAATTTATGAAATTTTTCTTTCTACTGGGAAAATATGATTTTTTTTTCAAGTACATACAACTACTAGAAATTATACAGAAGGATCTCAATTATGGTATTAACGGTTTAAGTTGTCCTCGAAGTTCTTGAAATACATGGGAAGATTGTGTTTATATTTTAATGTAGTTGTATATATTAATATTTTAATTATTTATGGTATATTAACTTTAACGGATGGTCGTGTTTTTCTGTATAGGGGACTCCATCAGACACAACAACTTCCTGCTGGTATTATGTAACAACGTTTGAACAACGAACCCAAAGTGCCTGGTATTTAATAATTTAAAGTATTTTCATTTTCAATTCCTGGAATTTGTAGTTGCAGAGGTAATAAAAGGGTAATAAAAAATACAGTTTATAAAAACTAAGAAATACGCTTTTATTTTAAAATGAACTAAAAAGGAAAAAATAATTTTGAATGTAAAGTTTTTATTGCTCCAGCCAGAATATGGAAACAACCTACCTTTCGAAATGTAAAACATCGTGGGACAGAGACTCTTTTCCTATATTCTTATTTTATTAACAGCGGAAATTTTTGCTAGCACCACATGCTTTTTTACATTTCGAAACGTAGGTTGTTTCCATATTTTGGCTGGAGCAATAAAAACTTTACATTCAAAATTATTTTTTACTTTTTAGTGCATTTTAAAATAAAAGCGTATTTTTTAGCTTTTTTAAACTATATTTTTTATTTTCTACTTTTTAGTCTATTATATGTCTTCCGCCATTTTTTAGTGACAGCCATATTAGATTTAAAATGACGTCACACAATCGATGACGTCGATTGGCGTATAAAATCACCATAATAATTCATTTGATTCTAAAGCTTTCCATCGAATGGGCCCGAGTAAAAATGAAACTAGCCCGCAGCTAGCCTGAATCAGGTACGCACTAGCACGCACGGCGCCACAGCTGGGGCGCATAGCGAACAAATGCGCACGGAAAATTTTTATTTGGGGTGTAAATTGCACCATGCACCACTCTGCTCTCACCTCAAACTGGTTTTGTGTATGATGCAAATATATTGCACGATATCCTCAATTTTCTCCATCCTTCTCCTGTAGCGATTGTGATACCTATGCAGTTGTACAATAAAAGCGAATGAGAAGGAGAATTCCTCATATTTCTAGCCAGTGGCGGACTAAGGGGGGGGGGGCGGAGGGGGCGGTCCGCCCCGGGCCTCTGGTTCCTGGGGCCTCCAAATGTCTACAAGTTCCCTTGATCAAATCCTAAACAAGGCTTTTAAAATAAGGGCAGTGCCTACCTAAGTGGTACTTTGGAGTCGGAGGTCGCGTACAATGTACCCGTAGACACAAATAAGTACAGCATGGAATTATTAAAATGGGTCTTTACTGAATCGTTACCCTCTACATCGCTTACATATATTTCAATACTTCTTGACCATTTTCATCTCGGTTGCATCATGCAAGAGGAGTTTTTGTAAACTTAAGCCTAGTGTCCACTATAGAGTTTTTTGCGTAGAGCTAGAGAAAACTCTCGCGTAGATATACGTAGAGAAGTGTATACACCGTCTAGAGCTCTACACATGCTCTCTACACCCACTCTACGCGCTCTGCACTCTACACTATAAAGTGTATACGCAATTTTTTTATGTTTGGTAGAGCTCTACATCTGCTCTACGCTCTAACAAGCATGTTTGATAGAGTTTTTCTCTCTACAGTATTCATTCTTATTTGCGTTTCGACTGCGCTTCGAATTGTTGTACATAGGCGCAGTGCCGCGGCCAGATAATTGGGGGCCCTGTGCAAAAATTCAGCGAGGGGCCCCAGAGTCTCCAAAAAAAATTTTCTGTCATAAAGACCCGTCCCCGTGACAGAATTATGGAAAATGGGCCCCATGTAATATTTAGTGTGATGCGAGTTCGTCTGATATGACCCATATGCTGATTTGTATGACCCATTCATTGAAGTAAAAATGCAAATAAAGAATTCAAATGATTTTTATTGCCAAAAAAATGTTTTGCTCGCTTCGCTCGCGGTGCCCCAAACACGCGGGACCCTGTGCAGTTGCACACCCAGCCCATATGCCAGCCGCGGCACTGCATCGGCGTGTTAAATAACAACGAAATTCGAATACGACATACGCAGAAAATTTTGGTATGAAGATGTATCTTCTTCCGTGAGCTCATTCCATAATTCTCGGTACATTCCAGCGATTTGTTTTCTTTTCGCAATCCAATCTCGCTCTCAACATTTCCTTTCCTTCTTTTCCCTTCTTTTGGGGAAAACTCATTTTATTATTTTTTTGATTTCTATTAATTTCCTTTAAATTTTTGACACAATATATGTACGTACGCATCTCTGAATAACTGAGAAATGAAATGAGATGCAAAAGTTGATGGCTGCAGTTGCGCGCTCTACTATACGACTCTACAGTAGAGAAAAACACATCTGCAGTGTACTCAGTCTGTAGAGCTCGTGGTAGATCTCTACTCAAAATTTCTCTAGATCAACTCTACGGGCGGTGGAGTGGTAGAGAAGCGCTGTAGAGTACTTACTACAGGTAGAGCTCTACACTCTACGCTCTACATTCTACCGAAAAAAACTCTATAGTGGACACTTGCCTTTAGTACGACTTTCGGAATCGATGGGTAATTAAATGCTTTTCCTACTGGGAAATAAACATATACACACACTTGTCCATACAAATGGCAACTGAATAAAAGGCTTCTAAAATTACATCGACTTCTTAGACTGAGGGCCTCATTCAGCTTTGCCGCCCCGGGCCTCTGACGGGCTTAGTCCGCCACTGTTTCTAGCAGACCTCCAATGATGTTATGTTTGTTTTGGTATGATGGACGGTGAGTCTGACAATTTTTTGAGGCAAAAGTGAGGAAAAACACACACTTATCTGTGGCCCCTTGTCTATTAAACCGGGTTGGGTATGAGGATAAATAATAATAGAAATGATGGATCGTTTAATTTGCACCACTAGCGGCTACCGAGTCCAGACCGACTGGTTAACGTGTTTAATATTTTAAAGTATTTTTATTTCGAATTATTTGATTTTCTTTTTAGTTTTTTTAATTATTTTTGGAAAATTCAATGAGATTTCATACCCACCAGAGGTAATAAAAGGGTAATAAAAAGCTTCATAAAAGGGTAATAAAAAAATCACGATAGGCATTTTAAAATGTCGAGTTTTTGTTACATATCTTGAAAAATAGAGAAGATACACGAACGAGGCACAGAAGATTCCCTCAAATCCCGTATTATTAGTAACCCAACGGAAGTCCAAAATAAATGGAAAAAGTAGTTTGAAGACCTGCTCAACCAAAATGCTCCAACATCAACAAGAAGAGACACCGCAGAGGACCACATATAATAATAACGAGGCCAACCCGAGTAACTCTGAACAAGAAGAAGATGTTAAAGAAGAGGTTAACAAATGTTAAGAATGAGCCGACAGAAGCAGGACATTCTTTATAAGCAAATTTTGAAAACCCCTTAGTTCGCTAATATTGTGAGTCAGCTAGAATCGGGTCACATTTCTACAAAACCCAAAAAAAAACAGCGCTCAGAACGGAAATTCATATTTCAAATAAAAGTAATTGAAAAAAATAAAAATAATTTAATAAATTAATTTCCCACACACTTTTTATCTATAAATAATTTCCCCCCGAATGAGAATAATTCATGGCGTTGCGTTGTGTCATGTCAGTTCATCTTTTTATCTGGCAACGGCCAACGGAGAAAATAAAATAAAATTTTAACGAAATCCCATTTAGAATCAGACCAATGTTTACTTCCACTGGCCGTAATCTCATTAATATTCATTGAATTATATCAGATTAAAACCGATTCCGGGTAAAAACCTGACAGGATGCCTGCTTATGAAGGGTAATTATTTGCTTTTAAGCAAACAAAATTAATTTTTTTTTGCACATTTTCATGTTAAGTTGCGGTTTTCATTTTCTGAAAAGAGACAAAAGTATAGTAAAATGCAATTTTTCTGTGTTAAATAATAATAATGATCAACGAAATTGAAATTGATACACGGACATGATCGTTGAATTTTACGGAATAAGGATTATATCGGCACTACCTACTCAGTTCAGTGGAATAACACTGTTGATGTTTCAATCTGTAGTCGTAATCAATAGCGACGGGCAAAACCTGGTGGATTTAAGGATTTTTTAAAAGTTTGTTGAGAGTTCATTGTTGGAAGCGGAGCGTTGCAATCTGATTTAATTAATCGCGAAATAATTTTATTTAAATTGAGCATGGTTTCGTTTTGAAAACCACTCCATCAACTACGGGGATTTATTTTTTATGGAAAATCATATAAATACTTGAGTTACTTAAAACTCTTTAAAGTTAAAACAGTACGCATCAGGATTTTTTATATATGAAAGACTCGGAGATCAGAGTAAGCCCCTTTCTACTCTCAACTGAGCTATCTAAATAACACTCTCGGGCAGCAAGATGTAGTCAAAAAAAATATAAAAAAAAGAACAAAAGAACTGTCAATCACTACACGCTGATTCACTTAAAACCTGACTCCCACCAACACTATCGCAAAAGAACGCTTCGGAGATCGAACAGGAGATGGCTTTCCCGTTTCTGCTTACAGACGAAGATAGAAAAGTAATTAGGGAATTGATGTAAAGAGTGAAGGCAAGAAAGAAGGAATGTTGTCAAGGTATGAGACTTGGACAAACGAAGGAACACGGCGCTGTGTGGAATCGAAACACGAACCTCTGTGATGGTAGTCGGGCTCCTTAACCCCTTATATTACCGAAGCCAATTACAAACAAACTTTAACACACCAATAAAATTGGTTCAATCACCGAAGTAAAGCAACTCCCTCGTTAGTCTAGGGAGTAAGGCGCCTGGCTACCATCCCAGAGGTCCCGGGTTCGAATCCCGGCAGCACCACGGTCCTTCGCCTTTCCCACCTTCTTTCTTCTTCCATTCCTCATTCCTCATGTCATAGCCTTCAGCTAGCACTACCCCGCTGCACCAGCGCATATCATGGGTTGGTTGATGGGATTCAACTAGTATCAGGAGGTATAACACTCAGCGAGTTGTTTCTCGTTGCCCCGATGCCAGAGTCGCGATAGAAATGGTTGGGACAGTTCCTTCTTTCACTTCTCTTTTTCCCTTCACTATCTATCGACTAGAGCTTGCTGTTCGACATTGCACTCTATACGAAAAAAATAGATTGTCGACAGTACAAAGCGCTTCTCCTGAGCTCTAGTCTTCCATATAAAAAAAAAATGAAAATTAATATCGTCAAAATTATTGCTAAACTTAAAAAAATGACTCAATTATTTAGTTATCCAGCCCAAAAACAGGAATACGTTCCTGGACCATCCTAATTCACCGGTCTCAATTCCAAATCGATGTCATCCAGTTTGTTATCGCTAAACTCTGATCGTCTTGGTGATCATCCGATCATACGATCTACAGTGCCGCGGTCAGACAATTGGGGGCCCTGTGCAAAATTTCAGCGAGGGGACCCAGAGAGTCCAAAAATTTTTTTCGCTCGCTTCGCTCGCACATTTCCCTTCATACAGACCCGTCCCCGCGACAGAGTTATGCCTCATATGCTGATTTGTGTGCCCATAATCATTTATGTAGCCCATTCAATGAAGTAAAAATACAAATAATGAAATCAAATGATTTTTTTGGAAAAATAATTTTTCGCTCGCGGGCCCCAAATACGCGGGGCCCTGTGCAGTTGCACACTTTGCACATATGCCAGCCGCGGCACTGACGATCTAGATGCCCTACGTATCAAAAACATCCGAGCTTGGTTATCTTCATGACAACTTTTACTACGTACACATGATGAGTTGAACCCAGGTTGAACCCGATTTCAACTGCATGTATACGCGACTCGAGTTGTGATAGGGTCAAGTTTTGTGCATATAGACGCGAGTTCAGTAATTTAGTAGTTGAATTTGGTTGACAGTTGATATATTAATTCTGTCAGTGCAACTCTATTTCGACTCGACTCTTCAATCTTGTTGCTCATATACGCGAGTCGAAAGATCAGCTCAACCTAAACTCAACTATAGATTTCGCCACGCATCTATACATAGTATTTTGTCACTATATGTAGCTACAAGGCGGATGTTTTTGAAGTGTCCCGCTGCAATTTGGCGAGGCAAGGGAACACTAGTTTGAAAAAAGTTCTTCTTCTTCTTTAGCGGCTCTACAACTGGGATCCGGTCCTGGCCTATCGCAATTCTTCTCTTACCAGTCCCGATTCTCTCCATTTTTTTTGCGGTTTAAAAAGACTGGATATATTCCCCATCCTACTTAAAGTAAGCAAGAAAATATTCTCAGCCTACTTGAATTCCTTATTTTGTGGGGACGCCATATCCATATTCCAAGCCGGTGTAATCCATTTTGAGAACCCTAAACTCTGGTCTATCTATGCAACTCTTTCTAGCCACGTAGTCACTCCGTTTTACTTGGGATGTTCAATTTTATCTAAGGTTACTAGAGTTCTATCTATACTATCATAGGCAACGATAAAGTCTACAAACTCTACAAGTAATGCTGTCTGTTGTTATTATCCCGAAATAGTAGTTCAATCGGTGAATTAAGAAACAATACTCTTAATAAGAAAAGGAATGCTAACTCTTATCACCATTTAAAGTCATTCAAATACATTAAGTGTTGACAAAATTAACTCACCAAATACTATACAAGTCCACTATACTATGAACTAAAAAATATACTAAAAAAATCGATAATTGTGTCTGGATTGTTGCATAAAACTTGTATTCTAACAATTATTTTGACTTTAAACAAAACAGTTTCCGAAAAAAGGTTTATATCCTTTCTGTCTGTCTTTCTCTCTCTCTCTCGCTTTCTCTCTGGCATTATACCCCAATCAATTATTCGATAACCGATAAAAAAAATATCCTAAACACTTTCAATTGATTGATAACATGAAAACCCCTTATTGGAAAAAAGGATTTTAGGGCTAAAGTTTTATTGGCAGCTGGAGGACATTCGACTTAAGTGAAAATGTTTTAAATTTATTTTTTTTTCGGCACCCTTCAACTTTTCGCTTAATTTTATTTTTTCGAAAAGATGGTCGTGTCCGTAAGCGAGCGATTTATATGTAAGAACGTGTATATCATGAATTTTGATCTATAGCAAAAATTTTTATGCAATATCGTCGTTTTTTCTTTGGTATTCATATAACATAGTTTATATGTAGGTCTCCGCTACTATGGTTTGTCTAACAATCCTGTGCTATTGGGCGAGTCTCATGTATAGTAGGGCGATCTTCTTTATAGACTGTCTGGGTTTTAGGGCTTCATGTATATCCATCAACGCCGGTAGTGCTCGAGTAAATGTAGATGAACCTTACCGTTGAACTTTAAGATGTTGTACGGGTTCGGAAACACTGACTGGAGAAGATTATTCCACAATCGAGTTAGTCGAGATTATAACCGAGCTTCTAGAACGTACTGTGCACGAAAAGAATCTCTAAGGAATGAGAGTGAGACGAGCGGGTTTATCTTGTATTGCAGGAAAAGTATAGCCGTACAGGCATGGGGACGGTAATGTCAGTGGAACAGCAAAAGCTGCAACATTCCTACCATGGCTTAATGAGTCAATGGCGGTTCAAAAGGTGGCATCATCGATGAATTTTATGGCGCGGTTTTGTATTATGTCAAGCCACGGTAAGATCGTTTTTGTAAGCGCCAGCCCTGATAAATAAGTTGTACTCGAGGAGGGGCCGAATGAAGCACTCGAAGATTGTAGCCCGGGCTGCTCGCTGAAGGAAGAACTTGTAGCTCCTAAGGAATCCCAGGCATTTGGATGCTACGTGATAATTCCATCGCAGATTCTTAGTTAAAATCAGATCCTCAATGAATCAGCTGTTTGACTCACACTGTCCACTGAGACAGAAGGCTGGTTGATGCAGGTTTTGGTAAAAATAAGACAGTACTTCGTTTATGGGGGAGCTAAATTCGAAACGATTCGTGCGGTTCCAATCAATAATCAATTCGACATCCCGGTTGATTGAATTGGAGTTATATAGACAAGGTCTGGCACCGTGTCGAAGAAGTAATCTGTGAGTTAGAGGTGATTAGTAGCAGATCATTTATAAAATTTATAAAGAGTAGGGAAGGAGCGGGTGATAGAATTGACCCCTGGGCAACACCTTCCGAAATAATGTAGGGCTTACATTCGACGACATCCTTGGCCTTGGCCTCCTCTAGGGCATTTCTCCAAGTTTGGCGGCCCCTTGCAGCAGCTCTTCAGTTCTGAATGTTGAGCATGGCCTCTCCGTGAGCCGTCACATAGTCTATCCAACTCCTCTGATAATGCAAGATAAGCACGTGGCAGATCCTGTCTTGATGATCGCAAACTAATGTTAAACTCAATAAATAAAGACATTGAACTAATTCTAGAAGCAAGAAGTGTGTCGAATTCAATCCCACCAACCAAGGACAGTCTTATTTCCAATAAAAAGTGCAACACCTCTCCATCCGTGTTAGTGGATCGTGTTTAACTGCTGGCCGACCCATCCCTTAACATCTTAGGCGTGACATTAGCCAAAGACTTGCGATGGAATTACCATATATTCCAAATCGCCAAACAAGCATCCCAGTGCTAGGGATTTCTTAATAGGTGCAAGTTCCTCCTCCATCCATCGGCCCGTGCTGTAATATACAAATTCTACCTTCGACCTCTTCTGGAATACAACTCTCTCATTTGGGATGGCGCTTCGAAAACCACCTTGGCGTGGTTAGATAAAGTACAGAAAAGGACCCTCAAACTAATCGGTGACGACGCCGTTTGCTCCACCATCGACACCTTGAGCCACCGTAGGAATGTAGCAGCGCTGTCAAAATTATATTGCTACTATCATAACGACTGTTCCACCAAAATAAACGCTCTCCTGCCTCCACTGCACGCCCGCAACACCAGATTTGACCACTCCTCTCATTCCCTCCACCTGCAACTCCCCCTTTCACGCACTCTGCAGACTAGTAATTCGTTTCTAAATAGAACAGCCCGACTGTGGAACAAGCTTTCGCAGTCAGTATTTCCGAACTCCTACAACATGCAAGAGTTCAAAGGCAGCGTTCATCGCCACTTTCTTCAAGACCCTCCCGAACGCTCGTAACCCTTAACCTATTCCCCTCCCGTACTAAGCTTACTGGTAGACAATGCACCATGACGTGACAAACAGGCAATTAGCTTGGTAGCCATAAAGGGTGCCATTAGCATACTCAATAAACCGGTTCTCGTTCGATTGCGGAGGTCAAGAAGCATGTAGTAGTATACTTACTTAGTTAGGGGACCGCTTTGGAAAATAACACTAGTGTTTGGAATGACGGAAGCATTTTTAGATTATTGTGCCTGCATTCTTTATCACCTCCCCCTTATAAATAAACGATAGTGTTAAGAAAGAGGTAAAATTCTTCTTCATCGACGTTACCAAGGAGCAGAAGTTGGTAAATATAATACCCTTTGTACTACCAGTCCGTCAAAGTTCCATTTTTAGTAGAAAGCTTAGTTCGAAGAAAATGAAAGGATAGATAAGTTAGGAGGAGTTTGGGTTGGTGTAGCAGGTTGTGACGAGCTTTATTTTTGAACTTCGGGCTGTTATAAGAGCCAACTTTACAGCAGCAAGAAAGTAAATAAGCAACAATCCTGCCCTTATACCTCGCTAACTTGTTGATCTGTCGTAATATTGAAGAATGGCGTCATCGCCGATATTAATTACATTATTACGAACCTTTTAATTAGTCGCCTCTTGGCAAGGATAAACGAGTTTTTGATGTAATATTTTCGCGCGTGGTCTTATCAAATCGATACTGCAATAATCCTATTGCGATAATACTCCACACAGCTCCACCATAAAATATTTACGTGTAGGCCGGCTTTTTAGTCCGAAATGGTGAAAGGCAGTGATTTTACATTTAGCTCATGGCAACGACATCAGCAGCACAAAACTTGTCACAAAAATATAGCAGTTCACTTCCTGTAGAGTTTAGCAGCTTTAAGTTGCCAATGTTTGGAAACTTTTGTTTACCGGGAAAACTTTCCGGGGGATGCTGATACTTTTGTCTACCCTGAGGTTTCGCGCAACCTCAAAACTCATCAGAGCGTTATAATTAAAAGCAGATTCTCCTTGTATTGGACAGAAATTATTTCATTAAAAGGATACCCCTTGGTCTTTTGCTCGTTGCTCCTTTTTGGTTTTGGCCAAATTACCTACAGCAAATCTTAGTGAAAATCAAAACTTTCCGAAGGTTACACGTTTTTGCCCCATACCGCCCCGCCCTTGCCCGCTTTCAGCATTCGGTAAGGCGCCTTGGTACTTCGCTTAAGGACTCCTGTATCCCTGCCAGATACATTATACTTTCGCTTCACGACTGTGTCGCTTCTTTATTATTTATTTAGGTGAACAGGAAAAATAAACAGTCGAGCATTTTCTTAATTAAAAATGTTTCCAGTACAAATAACTTATCGGAAGAGAGTGCAATTATTTTCGCGTCCTATAAAACCCTCACACCCCCTACAACCCCCGGGGCAATGGGCGCGGGGTTAGGAATTGTTTGCGCAACTAGAAAATGTTTGTTTAGGCGAGTTAAATGCGGGGATTTGTAACTTTAGGATTTCTTTTAGATGCCTCACCACAATTTCCATATTGCTTCTATTTGAACAATAAGAAACGAAAGGAATCGTAGTGGAAAAATGGAAATTCAAATGAAAATTAAAAAATCTAAAAAAACATGAACGATTCCAAAGAAGTAATAAAAGTACAAATACAGCAATTTATCTTCCTTGTGCGTCATTGTGAAGTTTTATTAATATTTTAATTTTATTTTTTTTTTATTTCTACTTAATTTTTATTTTTCACCTGGTTTACTTGTAACGGAATTGCGACATGCCTGAAGCGAATAATATATAGTGCTAACCTGGTATGCCGTGATGCATGCATGTTTCCTGATGTGCAGGCTTGCTGCTTGCTGATGAAAGTTCAAGTGTTCATTTCGAAATTGCTTCGGGCACAATACCGTATACATGAAGCTAAGTGATTTTGTGTGTTCTATGGCGGATTTATAAAGGAACGTGTTCGTGTTGTTTATTAGATCTGAACATTGTGTATATGGAATGAGATGCTTATCGATGTATTTAAGGCTTATTTCGTGGAGTTACTCAGCAAGAAATAATTATGATACTTTGGTTTTTAGGGTAGATTATTGTATTATGGTTAGTGATTTTTAAACACCCCCGGATTTGTATCCGGGTCATGATTTTTTATTCTAGTTTAGCTAATTTGAGCTTACTTACAGCTAGTTATACTCAACTAGTTCTACTTTACAGTTTCGGCTAAGCCTGCGAGGGATGCGGGAGTATGGTACCCCTAACCACTTAAATAAGCACATATTTCATTGCAAATCCAAGTGTTTAGCAGGTGTTTTGAAATAAATCACTCTAGTGTTTTATTTCTAAACGATAAAGTATTTAATGGTGGGAAGTGTTTACTTTTAAAACAGAAAAAACGATTAATGCAAAACATTTAAACGCTGAAGTGTCTGATTCTTAAACACTTAAAGCATTTAACATAAATTAAACGCGTAAGGTGTTTACCAAAAAATTCTAACCTAAGCACAAGTGTATAAAAGTAAAACACTTATTCGCCAATTAAACACTTTGGAAGGTAAACACTTAGTTATGATAAAACACTTATGGGAAACTAAACTCCCTATCGTTTTATTTTTAAACGGTAAAGTGTTTAGGGGTAGGGAAGTGTCTCTCTAAAAATGAAATACTGGGTGATCCATTTAGAGGTACTTTTTTCAGAAATAAAAAAAATAAACACATTTAATTTTATCGGGTAATTTTTATTATCATACAAAAGAACTAGAATTTTAGAAAACAAGGAAGTGATTGCATTTTGCAACTAAGCTTAATGAAAAAACCAAAAAAAACAACTCAATTAACAATAGTTACAATAATGCTTGAAAATGAGTTTCTATAAAACTATTGTTAATTAACAATTGCCCAAAATACAAAAAGTTTTAGATCTCGAGCTCATGTTAACAAAACTAAACTTTATTTTTTTTAAATTAAAGGTCCCAAAATTCTCTACGAGATCTGATAAAAAAATTAAAATTGCTTTTTCAAAATGGCCAAAAAAATGCAATTGTTGTTATCGCTGTTTTTAGGAAATTTTTCCCACAACTATGAGACCGGTGCCAAGTGAAATCTCTGTTTTGTGGAGAACCTGTGCATTTTGGTGAAAACATCAAAGTTGGAGAGCATAAAATTACCTACAAATTTTACTTTTACAATTTTTCTCAACTCCGCATTTTTTCGCCGATGGAGGCCGTTTTGCGCCATTTTTAAATTTTGAGCCAAAATTATGCATTTGTATGAAAAATTAAATGAGATCAAAGTAGTAGTTGTATTTTTTCAACGGCCTTTCTTTGGACGCTTTGATTATCAACAGAAACTGAAAAAAGGCGCAAAACGAGCTCTACCGGCGAAACAATGTCGAATTCGAAAAAACAGTGAAGGCAAAATTTGCAGGAAATTTTATGCCTTATAACTTTGCTCTTTTGATATTTTGACCAAAATGCATATTTCTCTTAAAAATAGAGAAAAGGCGAAAAACTATAAAATTCACATATTTCTCAAAAACAACCCTTTTTTCGAACTGCGGGTTGTGAAAATCATGCTTAGACAACCCATATCCTTCACTTGGCACCGGTCTCATAGTTGTAGGAAAAATTTCTTTAATTGTCCCTAATTTGAGCGGAGTAGGGCAGAAAACGCGCCCTTATGTTTTTTTGATGAAGACGCGCCCTTTCTTGTGAGTGCAGCTAACTTCAGAGATTACAAATCAAAATATATAGAAATAGTCCATGGAAATGGTACTTTAACATTGCAAAAATGCAGGACAAGATTTTTTTCTTGGGTTGTGTAGGGGGGGTCGGTGTTAGCTTAAATTTGAGTTTTCGAGTTCCCCACCCCCCCCCCCCCCCATTTGGCCGCCATCTTGGAAAAGGTGTGCAAATGGTTTTTTCACTATATCTCCGTAACAGTACATCTTACAGAAAATTTATAAACAGACTTTTTGTTTAGAATTAGATTATCTACAATTTATTCTTTAAGCGTTTTGTCGTAAATTGAAGAATTAAGAAGTTATAAGCCTTAGAACACAAAAATTAGTCACAATATTTTCTTTTAAAGGCTATAACTTTTTTTCCTTCAATTTTAACAAAAAAAATAATAACAAGTTTTTTGTAGAGGGTTTCATAACGAATAATTTCCATTCATTCTTTTTTTAATTTTGTTCACTACGAAGGGTTCACAGCGCCCCGAAGGTATCAAAGTGACAGATTTTCTGAATAATTTTTTACGATTTTACCTCCTCCTCTCCCTAGAATTTCTCAAAAACAGGTAGCAAGTAATAATAATGTATGAATGACTTTCCGTTTGAAGAAATGCCGATGTTTGAGTAATGCAATAAAATTATTTATTACGGTTTTTTAATTTAATTAATATTTTCAATTTTGGTAGATAGCACAACTGAATAACACGTACACTTTTATAAAATTGAAAATTTTACTAAGATCAAACTGAAATTACAATTTTGAAATTACACTAAAATAATTCAAAATTTTCCCACAAAATTAATACGTCCGTATTTTGCTAGATAATTAGCATAACTGAATGAAGCACTATTTTTTGCAGCCCTAACACAAATTATTTTCAAAAATTGGAGAAACTAATACATGTTATTATTCAAAGAATTTCATTTTAAACCATCTCGTACCTTGTAAAACATACCATAACAATAATAAAAAACCGTAATAAATAATTTTATTGCATTACTCAAACATCGGCATTTATTCAAACGGAAAGTCATTCATACATTATTATTACTTGCTACCTGTTTTTGAGAAATTCTAGGGAGAGGAGGTAAAATCGTAAAAAATTATTCAGAAAATCTGTCACTTTGATACCTTCGAGGCGCTGTGAACCCTTCGTAGTGAACAAAATTAAAAAAAGAATGAATGGAAATTATTCGTTATGAAACCCTCTACAAAAAACTTGTTATTATTTTTTTTGTTAAAATTGAAGGAAAAAAAGTTATAGCCTTTAAAAGAAAATATTGTGACTAATTTTTGTGTTCTAAGGCTTATAACTTCTTAATTCTTCAATTTACGACAAAACGCTTAAAGAATAAATTGTAGATAATTTAATTCTAAACAAAAAGTCTGTTTATAAATTTTCTGTAAGATGTACTGTTACGGAGATATAGTGGAAAAACCATTTGCACACCTTTTCCAAGATGGCGGCCAAATGGCGGGGGGGGGGGGAACTCGAAAACTCAAATTTAAGCTAACACCGACCCCCCCTACACAACCCAAGAAAAAAATCTTGTCCTGCATTTTTGCAATGTTAAAGTACCATTTCCATGGACTAAAAGAGTATAGATCAATCTGTAGTTGACCTGTAGTTGGTCATTTTTTAAGGTCGTTGCTTTAATTTGCAAAAATTTGGGTCGGTTTTGGACGTTTGGTTATTTTTTGTTTTTTTAGTTGGATCAATTTTGTTTTTTAAACAGCGAGCCCTTTGGGGGGGGAGTCATGACCCCCGTGAAGCCCCCCCCCCTTAAATCCGCGCCTGCACCGAATGTGTTTTGGGCCTAAGTTTTCTAAAAAAAGCTTTTGGCAGATAAAAAGACATTTTCTTTAATTAAAAGTTCTTGTTTTCAGTTTTTTATGTGTTCCAATCATGCTAATATTTTTATTTTTTATTGAAGAAAAAAATTTCTGACATAATTTCCTATAAAGGGCACTTAACAGAAAGTTGCATTGCGGCGCCAGCACCGCTAGAGCCGGGCCTGGTCTTATCTCTTGGAGAGCTGTTTTGTTAGCATTGTATTGGGTAATCAGCTAACTGCTCTATACAGGGTGGTGCGAATATTCCATGAGATAATTCTTAAATCGTTTCGACATCTTTAAAAGTTATTAGTCCTTTAAAAATTCGAACTTATTTCTTCAATTCTTTTTAATTTCTATTCTTCAGCAAGTCACGTAGGAAGTTTTCAAGAATTTGGTACAATCGCCACCGATAGACCGTAACCATGGCCCCCGACGGCGAACTAGCCCGTATATCGTATTATTTTCTGGTGATAGTAGATATACATAGGTGATATGGTGTTTGCCACGACGGCCTTCCACCTCCTTCCCCTACAGCGTATACTCCCGTGGGGCAGCTACCCTTTGGAGGTGATATGGCAGGTACATATACAGTGTTGGAAAAAACTAAAGCAACTCGCTTCGCAAAATTGTTTTATTTTTTCGAAAAATGTCAATAAAAAGTCCATTTTTTGGCGGAATGGTTATAAAAATATATTTTTGAACACTTGGAAGGCGGTTTTCAACCAAATCCCAATTGTTTGAAGCCGTTACTACAGAATGGGCCAAATATCATAACTAAGGCCCGGATTAGTATGTAATATAAAAGTCAAAATATGTACATATATATGTACTTATTTTTGGGAAAACATGTAATAAAAATTTGAAAATATGTAACAAAAAGTGATATTTATTATTTATTAATCATTAACAAATATAGATATATATTGTGTAAAACATAACAAAATTACATAATTTTGAGAAAAAATGCTGTTAGGAAAAAAATACAAAAATAGGTAATTTAGGAAAAAATACAAAAATAGGTAATTTAGGAAAAAATACAAAAATATTTGACAAAAAAATTGAGGAACAATGCCAATATTTCGATTATATAAAGATCTAATCATTAAAATTATTCGACACCACATACATTTTTAAATGCTCAAAACTAAAGCTTCTGCGATCTGGTCGCAAAATATTTTTGTATCGACTGAACGATCTTTCGACGTCCACAGATGTGATTGGAGCGTATTTGAATGATGCTAATTCTTGTGGCAAAAAAGAGGTGATGTTGTCGGACATTTTCCCTTCTAAGATAGCCGAAATATCTCGAAGTTCATTTAACCCTTTATTTTTGCATAGAACGTTTTCGAATTTTTGTATAATTTTTTTTCCGATAGCACCTGGAATTTTTTTTAAATTGTTGGTGCCCTCATGTACAATTGCCAAGCTTTCGGACAAACTCATGTTTTGCGTTTCTAGTTTTTTTATAGAATGGACAATAAAAATTAAATTCGCAGATATAAATGCCAAATTATTTTGTAGTGTCATATCCTCCATTACAGTTTTAGCCTTACTTATAGACACTGCCGTGTCACTGTCTAGTTTTGATAATACGTTCCTGATTTTTTCAAAATTCTTACTGTAATACTCGGCAGCCTCCAGCCATGTCCCCCATCTAGTGATGATTGGTTGTGGTGGCAAACTTAAATCGGGGTAGCTTTCTTTCAAAATCTTCACACGACTTGGTGCTTTTATAAAGATTTTTTTTACTGTGGAAATGATGAGATCAACAGAAGGGAATTCCGATCTTACAAATTCCGCAACTCGGTGAAACCCATGGGCCAGACATGTTACATGAATCATTTTAGGGTAAAAAACCTTAATTGATTGTCCCGCCTTAACCATGTAAGGTGCTGCATCTGTCAAAAATAAATAAACATTGTTGTGCAAAATACCACCAGGCCAAAGTATTGCCATCGAGTTGTTCAAAAATCTGGCAATTTCTTCATGGTTACAATGTTCTAACACGGCTATATTTAAAAGATATGGTTTACTGTCGTGCTGTGGTAGTTTCCCCACAATGATATTTGCTATGTACCGTCCATCAACATCTGTCGTCTCATCTATGGAGATCCATATTGGTCCTTCACCAATGATTTCGCGTATTTTAGATATGGTTTCATTATATATGCTAGGAAGATAGTTTTTTCTTATGGTACTTTCATCCGGCATTTTTTTACCAATATATTTTTCTAAAAAGTTTCTTAAACCGATATTATTTAATTTATGGAAAGGAATATCGGCCTGAATAAAGGCACGGCTTAAATCTGTAAATAACTCGTTACCTGTTGAAGAAGATGCAATTGATGTAGGTGCTGTCAATAAAACTTGTTTTAAAGTGTTCTTTTTTTGTTTATTCGCTTGATGCTTTGCTGTTGCAATATGTTGAACAATTTGAAATCGTTGAGACATCGATACAGGTCGATCACAGCAAGTGCAGTACAAAACACTGGAATCACCCCGAAAATGTTCATTAGGAAACTCGCTTAAGTACCTAGACACGAGATCTTTTGGTGTTGACTTCACTTTAGGCATGTTTATTCCTTGATATTTCGAGGCAAACTGAGAAAAGAAAATCTAGAAGGGAAGTAGGGAATACACATTGGAGGGAGATTTCAAGAAATTTTGTAGTAAGCAAAGGGCCGGCAGATTCTAAGAATCTGTGGAGAGATTACACCATAGAAATATAAACTAACACGGAACACATTTTACGTTTGTGCGTTTCTTAGAATTTGACTATGGCAAAGGAGAGTCGCATAGAATGGAATGGGTTTTAAAGTCAAATTAAATTATATGGTCGAAAACTGTGAAATATTGACAAAAATTATGTAAAAACAAGCGAAATATGTAAAAATATGTAATTTACTTAAAATATGTACAAATATGTAAAATAAAAATGGGTTTATTGGGTTGAAAACCCACTAAAACCTCTTTTAAAAACCATTTCAGACTATCAGAAAACCTAGGAGAAAATATGTAAATACATAAAAATCCGGGCCTTAATCATAACTAACCTAGTCAGATTAATGTCAAAAAGATGCGTGGACGTTACAAAGAGTAGAAGATATGCCATCGATTATTAAACTTATAAATTTTTAAAAATTAGAATTACAATCTAAGAATTTTATAAAAAGATGCTTTAGTTTTTTCCAGGTTATTTTTGTTATATTGAATTTGAAGTTTTATAATTTTTTTTTTTAATTTTTTTATAAAATAATGTTAAGAAATCTTTGAATGGACATTACTGAAGAATGTTATAAGGTTTTCAAACATATATTTTTATAACCATTCCTCCAGAAAATGGACTTTTTATTGACATTTTTCGACAAATAAAGCAATTTGGCGAAGCGAGTTGCTTTAGTTTTTTCCAACACTGTATATTTTCTAATACTACATGTAAATCTCTAGTTCACTCTGATGGTTGACCACTATCAAGCAAGACAAAGGGTTGGAGTAAGTAAAGTATGATGAATAGAGTTTCAAAAAATTCCTTTAATTCTCTAAAACAGTCTTATTCCAAACAATTCGTGTTTACTATCTGGAAGAATTTTTGGCAAAGGTTTAACGTAAACTCTATGATAAATTCAAAAATATAAATTCTGCACTCTAACTACATTCGTTCCAGGATCTCTCCTGTTGCCTCAAACCACGACCATATTAAATTCGGAAGCATCCAAAACGTACAAAAATACAGAACCAAGCTGAGTTTTGCCTAAAGATCGTGGGTGAGGGTAATAAACGATGGCAAGACTGAGGTGGATGGAAGAGGCGGTAGGAAACACCAATTCGGAAAGTTATATAAAGCATTTCGCAGTTGATGAAAGCGTATTCAGTCATGCAAATGCTGTTTCAAAACACGTTCGTTTCGAGCGTTTCGAGTCCGATTATTGTTTTACGGCAATGCCCGTAAAAAAAGAGAGACGGAAGCGGGCCAAGGTCCAAATGAACTGGCAGCAATGTGAAAAACGGGGTAAACGCTAACTTCCGTACGAGCTTAACTATAACAAGTTGGGCGAAAAGCGTGTAAAATTGATTTACGGTCACGGTTTTCTATTCTGGCGCTAGCTGCCTCTATATTTCCAGGATAGCTTTCTACGGGGGCAACGCTCAAATGGTGAATTTATAAAGCAATTGTGTAGTCCTGTTCCTGTGTGTCCTGATTCGAGCAGTTCTTTTCCACGTTTTGAGCTTTTTGCAATTATTTATGAAGCAAGCCAGAAGTAATTTATTGGTTGTTACCCGTGCGGGTGACACAGAGCAGAGATACCCAAATTTATTATATTCTGTGCCAAGCGATGAAAAAGGATTTCGTCCTTGTGATGATGCTTTGTAATATTTTTGTTTGTTTTTTTTTGTTGGGTTTTTGCTTATTTTGTAGTTCAAAAATTTGAACCATTTGTTTTTAAGTATCGCTCATTTAACTAAATTTTTATTAAGAGAAAAAAATATTTTTGATTTACAACAAAATCGGTAACATATGCCCGGAATTATTTTGTTTTTAAATGAAATGTGACTGTTTTTGTTATCTTTGTTCAAATTTCCGAGCTATGGCGTGTGTTTTAATAAAAAATTTTCTATTGTTTTTGTTTTGATTGAGGTCGAGTGATTGCCATTCACAATGACAATAATTTATGAACCTATTAAATTCCAATCGAAATTTGAGAAATATTTATTGGTGTAAACATAGTGTGCTAAATTTAATTAATGTGTCGAATTACATATCTCGTCGTTCAACTATGGATTGGTTGTTGGCTTATTAGCGTACAACTACTCTTTTGAAGAAAGAAGTCCAACGGTGTCAAATCACATGATCTGGGCGGCCAATTCGAATTACCATTTCACGAGATAATGCCACCAGTAGCGTACGCAAAACATATTTTGTACACATATTGGGTAATAAAAATTTTCTCATGTAATAGGACTATGTACTTATATTATATTTTATGTTATTCTATATATATAAGAAAATAAAAATTATAGTTTAAAAAAACTAAAAAATACGCTTTTATTTTAAAATGAACTAAAAAGTAAAAAATAATTTTGAATGTAAAGTTTTTATTGCTCCAGCCAGTATAAGAAAACAACCTACCTTTCGAAATGTAAAAAAGCGTGGGGCTCTCTATATTCTTATTTTATTAACACCGGAACTTTTAGATAGCGCCCCACGCTTTTTTAGATTTCGAAAGGTAGGTTGTTTTCTTATACTGGCTGGAGCAATAAAAACTTTGCATTCAAAATTATTTTTTACTTTTTAGTTCATTTTAAAATAAAAGCGTATTTTTTAGTTTTTTTAAACTATATTTTTTATTTTCTATTTTTTAGTCTATTATATGTATGTGTTCGGCCATTTTGTAGTGACCGCCATATTAGATTTAAAACGACATCACAAAGCTTACTATACTATACTCGTCATACACTTTCATTTGATACCCATACCGAGTGGGTTGTAAAGATTTGCAAAATTTGAAGTTGATCGGTTATATAGAAGTGGGTCAAAATCAAGTTGCAAGATTTGTTTACATAGAACATACATACATACATACATACATACATATATACATACATACATACATACATCTGGTAAAGCTAATATAAAGCTAAAACATACATACCTACAAACTTACAAACAGACATACATGCATACTTTCAGAGACACATACATACAGGTGAAGCTAATATAAAGCGTATAAAAATGAATGGCTGTTGGTTTGTAATGCGACACTAAAACTCAAAAACTAGACGGCCGATTGAGCTGAAACTTTCACAGAATGTGCGTTTTGACTAAATCTCGGTAAACCGCATGGCGCAAATACGCTCCGGTAGATGGCGCCCAAGGAAAATAGAAAAAAGGTAATTGCAGAGAAAATTTTTGGTACAAAAGAAAAAAAAAGAAGCGAAACGCGCCCTCGCAAAACAAACAGTTCTTAAAGTTGCAAATAACGAATTTGTGATCAGAACTTATAAATTCAAAATGGCCGCGCCAATATGGCCGACGAATTTGCCAATTGTGTTCCGATTCCAATGAAAATTGATATCTGGGGTTTTTTAAGCTAGCAAATAACGAATTTATGATCAGAACTTATAAATTCAAAATGGCCGCGCCGATATGGCCGACGAATTTGCCTAATAGTTTCACATTTTGTTATTTGGAATCAAAAATAATTGCCTTTTGAATTGCCTTTTTTGCAAACTCTCCTACTGTTTATTAAAATTCATATCAACTGATTACTCCTATTGGCTTATGGGTGCAGCACAGGCGCGCCGGGTCCCAGCTTTTCACTATAAAAATAATTACCTATAGGTATATTTTTATCGCAATATTTTTATTGAAAATTGTGAAGAAACATAAATAATAATTTTTGACCATTTTTCGAATATCACAAAATGTCTTGTTTTTTTGGTGTGCGCAAGACTTTAGACTTTGATTTAGGGCATTTTTACAATTTTTTTACCGAAAAGAAGGGAACTACTCTGAAAACTTGGTGGCGCGTAGTTTTTGAGTCAGAAAATCGATTGGTGACATGAAAAAAAAATTTAAAAATTCCTTTTTTTTCAAATTTTGGCAAAAAAAGGCCAAAAAATTGGCCAAAAATGCGTCCAATTGTTTTTTGCGTAATTTCATCTGAAAAGACGGAAAATTTCCTACAAAATTCTATATGGCCATCCCGAAAGTCAGAGTTTGTCGAGAGCTATAAATAAATGAGAAATACGTGATTTTTGAAAAATCGCGTTTTTTCAATAACAGTTGTAACTCCGAAACGGCGCACCCAATTGCGCTAAAAAAATTTTGGTATATCACATCGAGTTCACGAACATATTCCCAAAGTTTGAGAGATATTTATTTTTTTGCTATCCCGTTTGAAAAGAATCCACCAATCGAATACATCGGTATTCGAAATATTTTTTTAATTGTTTAATAAGTTGATATATTTATTAATTATAATTTTTCCTATTATTATTGGAATCATGGGGGGGGTTTAACCCGCAGTAACCCCCCCCCCCGCGTACGCGCTTGAATGCCACCATCGTACTTTTAACTCAAGAAAGTCATTGTCATGTTGATTGTGTGGCAAAAGGCACCATCATGTAGGAACCACATACTGCCACATCCATAACATCGAATTAAGGCGACAAAAAATCCGATATCGTGGGGTGACAGTGTACGCCATTCACTGTAACAGCTTGGCCGGCTTCGTTTTTAATGCCTGATGACTCCGCCTTTCCAAAAAGCGGCCCAAACAGTGTTTTTTCGTGAATGCATAGCCTTCTCAATAATATATGAGATGCGAGCTCAACATCAGCACTGATGCGTCAATTCTGCTTGTTGATGTTGACGAATGCATCGAGGTGAAAGTATGCCTCAGCCCAACGTAGAAGCAAGCCTCAAGCAATGGCTAGAAGCTACGCCGAGCTCGAGAATAATCGAAGCGGATTTGGTAATCAAGACGGTATTTAAATATGCCAACAGAAGTATACCACAAGGAGGCCGTTACTATGGTTAGTAAAGATGATTATCAACTACAAAAACTAGACAAAAGCGGAGCTCAATGTACCGCAGCCAGTACATTTGAAGTGGTTCCACTTCAGATTCAAAGACATGTAGAGAACCGATTATTTTTGCATTGGTATGCCATAGGACGGAACCAATTCATTCCTCTCCGCATTCCCTAGAGTCGGTTTGGTATTGATTCCTTAAAATTGATTGGAAATTTTTTTACGCTTAGCAACGAACTGGGAATTATATTCGATTCCTTTCTGCATTCTCCAGAATCAGAAAAGTAATCAATTGGTTCCTTCGGAATGCATTCTGAATCAATTCTTTTGGAATGGGTTCTTCTTTTCCTAACTGGGGTGAGCACATTAAAATTATTTTTACTACAGAGTTTGAAGATACGTAAATTCCATGCGATACACAGTGGTCGAAATCGGCAAAAAGATGGACAAAAGTCGAAAAAACTGAGATAATTGTTTGAAAATAAAGTTATAAAGGTTTTTGGGGTCGCTGATCACGAATTTGTTATTATTTCTTAAAAAAAACAAAATGGCGGCTTCAAAATGGCGACCATCAATATTGAGCACTATTTTTCAATGAAATTGGGATTGTGTTTTCCAGGTCGCTGATCACGAATTTGGTATTATATTTTATTTTATTGGATATGGTAACAGTTTAGCCGCTAGGGCGTTTTGAAGTTGTTTTTTTAGAGTTTTACATATAACCCTGCGCAGAATACTGCCACCTATCTAAAACTGTCAAAATCAAGGTTCTACCCTATCAACTTTCATAGTAATGAGTCATCAAAGTCATAATTTTGTTTTTTTTTAACTAAAATTTCAACCAAAATCACCTTTTTCTCCATAAAATAGCTAGTTAACTAATTTTTTTTTGCAAAATTGGAAAGCTTGGACATCCTATCAATAATGTCTGGACAATTTTTATGCTACGACCTTTACTTTTGAAGTTATTAGCAAGTTTGATGTTAAAATTGACCTTATTTGGTACTTTTTGGCAAAGCTTAGGTGAAAAGGTACTAAAAAAGTACGAAATGAGCCAATTTTAGCATTAAAATTGATTATAACTCCAATACTTATGTTAATTTGACCTCGAAAGTTGATTACCAAAGATAAAACGGTTCAATTTAAGCTAAGCACTACTTTAATAAGTTAAAAAAAACAAAACATGGATTACGCAGAATTTTGTACAAAAAGTGGAATTAAACAAAAACGGGCAACTTCGGGCAATAGTTATCGGAATATGTTTTTGCCAAAGGGTTAATAAACAATATAAGACAAAAATCAGAGCGGCATATAGCGGCACTTCTTTTGTAGGTCTTGTAATATAAAAAAAAAATTTTACTTTTTCGATAAAAAGACAGATCAAAAAATCTTCACCGTGTTAAAAATTTGTGAAAAAATTAGTATTCTTGTTAATATTATTAAATTATACTTACGTTCCTGAGAATAATCCATTTTATAACATTTAAAAATATGCGACACAACACTTCCTATGTATGTTTAAATAATTGGTTGGCGCGGGGATTAATGATGCTATTTCAAGCAATGCATGCAACGGCCACTTTCAGAATGATTTTAAAAGGCAAGAAACGCTATTTGATTGGTTCTATTTGTCTTATGCTATCCTAGGTTCCCCTTATCTAATAAGTTAAAATAAAAAAGTTCCTAAATCTTCATTTTTCGACTTTTGGCCAGCTTTTTGGCATTTTCGACCACTGTGCGATAGTCGGAATATAAATTTAAAACTGGATCCGAATCGAAACCGATTGCTTAAAACTGCATTTACCGATTTGTTACGAATAGGTTTCAAATAAATATGAGACCAACTTATATTTTGTGACCATTGTAGCAATAGGAACCTTTAAAAAGCTTAAAGCGAAAACCTTTCCCTGAAATGCTGCCTTAAACTCGGACTGAACTATTCGTTCCCTTTTTCTCATTTCAAACCAATCACAAGTAAATATGAAAATGATTTACGAACAGTTCCAACTTTGTGAAGGCGGCCAATTTATAGCAATCATTACAACCTATCCAACAATTTGAATAATTGAAATTTAAATAATTTTAACCCCAGCTTAGCCTCTATGTATGGGTTAAGTACATTGCTGCAGTACAGTACAGTACAGTACAATTGCCCTTATGTGCTACAGGACATAACTGAATAACTCATGCAATGTCTTACCCAAGAACTGTTGTGATAAATTTAGGTGTTCAGCAACTTCTGACAACATAAATGGCCTTATCTAGTGAATTTATCAATTATGCAAGGCTAAACGTTGACACAAAGCTTGCGCTTAAATGATGTCCTTTCCGCTCCTGTTAAGGGAGGATTCTTTGCGTGTGGAAATTTGTCAACTTGGTATTATGTTGCTCAATAAATTTCTAAAGTAAATTTAATACTGAGATTATTGTAATGATTTAAAAATCAATTAACTTTTTCATTAATGTTTGATGGTAGGATGTAGAAATGAAAAGTTTATAACACAAGCAATGTTAGTAACTTTTTGAAAGATTACGAAATAGTTTGGTGTAAAAATTGTTCTATGATTGTGTTGTTTCAAACTTTAGAAGTTGATTTGTTAGTTTATAGTCCAGGGAAATTAGACATTTTATTTCGGAAAAATTCCGGGAAAGGTGAATTCTGGTATGGACATTGATATTATTACTCTAAGCAAAATGTCACGAGTCTTCATCGATTTAAGGCTCGTACACGATTTTACGCGGGGTCAAAATTCACCAAAAGCGATTTTTCACAAATATATCAGTAATGCTCACTTTTACAGAAAAATTATATAAATAAAATTTGTAGCTTAGATAATTTCCTACAAAAAATATTTTATAACTTTTTCTTGTAAGAGTAACCGTTTTTGAGATATTTTGATTTACAGAGTTCTAAATTTTTATTTCTCATGAATCGTGTACACTACTTTACGGTACGGTGAGTGCAAGCCGCGTTTTGTTACGTGGTGTACCCAGTAGGCGTAATCCACGCTTTTAAAAGGTGCATTAGTATTGAATATTATTTCCTTTCATCCCTGATATTCTCTTTGATGGATCCTACAAATTAAGACAAATTCCTTGGGGATGCGAACACGTACCGATTCAATTCTATGTTCTGTGAAAAATTTGAACCTGCTAATGTCAATGTAAAACAAAGGCGGTAGCTTAAACTATGGCGCAGAAAAGTTGGCCTTCTTCACCAGTATTCTTCACCAGTTTGTGGTAATTGCCAAGGTCAATCTTCCTTAAATGTATCGCCCGATAAGGATGATGAAGAGGAAAGCATACAAATACCTTCTAATCTATAAAATCCTAAAGGTTCCCACCACGCTCGAGTAAATCCCCATTTAGCATCGTGGGCATAGTGGGGGAGCCCTTTGTCTACTTTCTAGATCGAAACATCTCTTCGATTGGCATTGCGACTTCCTAGGGTCGAAGTCATAACGACAACCTTTTGCATTACCATTCATTTCAAAAAGAAGGTATAAGCACATATAAGTAAAATGCAGATGCCTAGTCGAATAGGCTAATCGTGTTCCATATTGCCGAAAGGGATTTGCAGCCATGTAGCTGGCTAGAGCATGGCAACTTTTGGTCGAGCTCCAGCAACAGACTAGTTTAACTATCGACTACAACGTAAATCCCTAAAGCCTTCGAGCGGCGAGCGTCGCCAGAAAAATTTAATCTTTTAATATATCGGACTAGCGGCGATCGGCAGTAGAGCGGCACTTGAAAAGGTTATAAAATATTTTTTGTAGGAAATTACCTAAGCTAAAAATTTTATTCACATATAGTCCAATCAATCTACAATAGCTCCTTGTACATTTAGCGTTAATTGCCAACAGGAAACAAAAAATATGGTTATATAGGAAAAAAATTCTAAAAAAGACAGGGTTTTTTTTGAATTTGGAATGACGAACCTAACCTAAAAAATTCCGGAAAGTAAAAAAAACGCTTTTTTGCGAATAACAAAAAAACTTGAGCTCGGATCGAAAAATATCAAATTATAGTGTTGTAGGTATTCAAATTATCTTTCGATTGATATATATATATATATATATATATATATATATATATATATATATATATATATATATATATATATATATATATATATATATATATATATATATATATATATATATATATATATATATATATATATATATATATATATATATATATATATATATATATATATATATATATATATATATATATATATATATATATATATATATATATATATATATATATATATATATATATATATATATATATATATATATATATATATATATATATATATATATATATATATATATATATATATATATATATATATATATATATATATATATATATATATATATATATATATATATATATATATATATATATATATATATATATATATATATATATATATATATATATATATATATATATATATATATATATATATATATATATATATATATATATATATATATATATATATATATATATATATATATATATATATATATATATATATATATATATATATATATATATATATATATATATATATATATATATATATATATATATATATATATATATATATATATATATATATATATATATATATATATATATATATATATATATATATATATATATATATATATATATATATATATATATATATATATATATATATATATATATATATATATATATATATATATATATATATATATATATATATATATATATATATATATATATATATATATATATATATATATATATATATATATATATATATATAACCTATAACTGTTAGAGCACAAAACATAGAGAAAAATGCAAAAAACTGAAAAAATTCACGTTTTTTTAATTTGTTTATAACTTTTGTTCAACGCAACTTAGATATTTGTTATTTGGCAAAAATATTGCTTCTTGCTAGCTGAAAAAACAGTTTTAATTTTGTTGCGAAATATTTTCAGCCATTTTGGAATTTTGTGTCATTAAAATGCTAATTTCCCCGGACTAGAAGCAGATTTTTCAATCATACTTCTACATCAGTGTAATGCTCAAGTTCAGCGTAGAGGTCGTTTCATTTCCTTCTTGTCTTTCAGTGAGGTATTGGCCCTGAAAAACCGCGGCATTCTTTGTCCTTACAGTTGCTTGACAATACAAGAGTTTGACCTTTCTGATTAACTTTCCTGCCCATGTCAAGAGGTCGCTTCTATCGGCCAGTTCTGTAATTCCCGCCCTCTTAGAATCACGATGTTAGAAACCCAGAAGCTGGGGTTTTCCCTCCTCAGCTACTTTGGGGCTAGAGACCTACCGAGCCCGCAGCCTTGTGGCAGTATTTACCAGCCATCTTAGTATTAGCAGTGGCAGTATTTACCAGCCAAGTTAGTTTTCAAAGGAAGGCTTAATGAGCCCGTGAGCCATTCTCGCTCCAAAAAACTGAGGACATTCACCTCCAAAGGCTTCTCCTATCTCAGCCAAAATGTACCTGGTATTAGTGTCATGGTGATCCTAGTCAGCTATCTCGGTAAAATTTTTCCTCTTCTTCCTTTTTTGTGGTTCCTGCGATGCTGGAGATCCCTCTGACGGCTCTCGTTTAGGCATAAAGGCAGAAATTCTCGGTGTAGGATTGTTCACCCTGAAGGATGTGGAAATTACTGCTGCTACAATCTTTATGGGTCTAGAAACCTTGAGCATGGAATATGTCCAGTCTTCGGGCCTTAGGAGTTCGCAAGCTCAAACAAGCCGAGGTCCCCTTGCCCTTTGGCCCGCATGCCCTTAATACTTTTTCGCCTGGCAGATAGCTATCGCTTGACAGGATAAACAGCATAGCGACAACTCTGGCAAATAGTATTTCATCATTACCTCAATTGCTAAATCCTCTATGCCGGGCGAGGTATCTCAGGGGAGTTTTCTCTCCAGCTCCGAACCTCTCAACAACCTATTTACAATTTTCCTTTCCGATTATGTAGCCTTTTGAAGGTTTCTATTTTCGATTAGCTAGTCTATCTTGAAATAGTTCACAACAAGCCCTAGAATACGAACTATACAATAATTAAAGCTGGAATTACTGTTATTAAACTACATCTTCAGTTATAAATTTCTCATCCATTTTATCCTCAAAATGCATTCTCCATCTAACAACGAACTTGGTCGATTCTCCGAATAATATTTGATCCGCAGTTCAATAAAACGGATTTAACTTTAACAAGAAACATTTGCCCAATTTCTTAGTACCTTACAATATTTCCTTAATGACCACATTTTCGCACAACATCCTTCCAAACAGTCGATTAATTAAGATGCATTTGTATATTCTTCCGACAATTACTGATAGCTCTTATCTGGCCTCATGCGGAATTAAATTGCTGCCAGGATTTTGTGGGATTTGGTTGGATTTTCATAAGCCTGAGACAAGTTTTCATTATCTTAACGTAATATGGAATTAAACTTCAACAAAAGTTTTTACTACTGTTAAAAGTTGACCATTTAACACAATTTGTTATAAGGAAGAAATCTCTTTGGTAATTTGCTGGTTATAAGCGTGCATGGGTAATTGCAGTTCTTGAAGTTTGATCATTAAAGAATTTGATTTCATGATTTCTAAAAAAAATAGAGAAATAGAGTAACACGACAATTCAGCCATGAAAATATTTAGAGCCGTAAACATCATCGAGGATTACCTTTACCCATAATCGGAGGTATGTTTAAAATGCTTAAACACAAAATCCTTTGAAATATGAGTATTTTTAGGTTTGGCAATGCTTTTAAAACATTTTCGAAAATATTTTTATTGACATTTTGGCCGTTTCAGTAAAAAGCAGTTAATGGTAGTAGTGATGGTAGTTGGTAGTGCTACAAGATTTGATATTCGAATACCTTGGTTTTCAAAATTTTACTCATGACAAGGTGTAAAACCATTCTCCTAGCTTCAGGCCTAGATTTTGTCTGGGATAATCTCGATTGATATTTCTGATAAAATCATAATTAAAGGTTAACTTCGTTGATGTATAAGGCTCTAAGTCTATGGATAAAGTTCATCGTGCAATCCTGGATTAGTTGTTTTATAACTAGTGAATGAAATTTTTAAATTAAATAGTTTTTTTTTATTATATTGCTTCTAGTTCGCTGCATTTAAAATACCTGAAATTATTTTCTTTTATCAAGAATCTGTTTTGGAAGAATTACATGTTACGATATTATTTTGGTTGCATTAAAAAAATGCTACAACTTCCCCCATTCCACCATCCTTATCTCACTTATATCCTTTGGCCTTTCTAACTTTCATTCATATTTAACTTAAATCCTACTTTTATTGCCTGCCAAAGATGAATAATCTACAAAAAGGAATCTCCTTTCATATTTTTCCATCTTGTTTTTTTACTTTTTTTTTACTTTTTACTTTGCAAAAAAAGGGGCAAAGACTGCAGACTATGGAGTGATAAAAGGGATAAAAGTTTCAGCAAAGAAAAAGGAAAATGCAACACTTGAGTGGCAAAAGGATATTTTTACGCTAATTTTCTCTCGATCCTTAACTTAATCAAGAGGAAGGCTCAACCGTAAAAAAAATCTACTATCAACAGCTTAAGGTGAACATTATACATACACATACACACCTGCAAAGGATAATATACTGAAAATATAGTTTGTTCTGCACCAGGGGGGAATTTGTCCAATTTTGTTGTAATGACAGTTGCCCCCCAGTAAAAAAACTTAACATTTTTTCCTTTATCCTTCATTTTTTTTGTTGTTGTTGTTGGGATCTGGAAGTGAAGAAAAAAACATTGTAAATCCTTCGGGCATGGAAGACAAGCCATTGCACTTAAAGGGGATATTGATTCCACAAAGCAGCCGAGAGGAGATTTTTTAAAGGCTCTCTCTATATATCTGCTCGCAGCCTTAGAAAACGAAATGCTAGTGACGGTAAAGGGAATGGTATGTGGGATGTGAAAAGGGAACGTCAGTATGCTTCCTGTCCCTTAGGGGATACACATCGTCTCTATCAAGGACTCTTTATGACTTGGAGCGTATGGAGGAGGAGAAATTTTTAGATAATTCAATTTTGTCAACCGAGCTCCGTGCGCTATAAAAAGTCTAAGCCACACATTCCAGCTGGGATTTATATGCATATAAAGCTTTAGTGTGGGAATAACAAAATCAAAATGAAATGCTTTCGGTAGGGTAAAGGTGAATTTTTTTAATTTTTTTTTTTTTGTAATTTTGTTAAATTTTTGAAGTAAATTTTTGTGCTATCTATAAGATTTAATATGTGTGGAGTATCGTTTCCTGAAATTTAATATTTTAGACGGATTTCAGTTTGTATTAGCACCAGAAACCCGGACGTGATTGATTTAAGACGAAGAAGAGAATCCGATCTCGTAGCAGTTTAATCTATGAATTTTATTAATTCAACTTACATTTCACATTAAAAGTGATTTAAATTAGATATAATGGTATAAACATAAGCAAATTCAATGTATGCCTATACAAACGACATGGGTCGTTCGACAGACATTATTGGTGTTTTTGGAGATATTAAGATGAGCGCAAAAATTTAAATGAGCGGCGACTATAAACAAAAAGAAGACAAACAACAAGCACCACGCTCAACAGATTTCATTCCAACTTATGGAAACCATTGCTTTTGATCCCATCATGAACGAGCATTTGGGCCTTGCCATGCAACAGACTTAGAAACGCGCAAACCGACGAACAAATCAAGGAGGCCACTTGCGCACCTGACCTTTCACATGTGCACTACAATGCAGTGTTGCCACTTTGGATACGTTCGTATCATTTTGGATACTATTTAGTCGAGAAAAATCATATGGATACGATGATACGTTTTGCCGAAAAAGGATACGTTCGCGCTTATCGTAATTTTATTTTCATTTTTCAATATCTACTTAACGTTTCTTGTCTAATCACAACAATTAGTTTCTAACATTTGCTACATTTTCGCTCAAAGTTGTGACCTACTTTTCATTATTTTGTCCTTAGCCTTGTCATGTTCATATGGGGTTTTAAAAGTGAAAAACGGTTACGTTACTTGTTGTTTGCGTATTGTATCGTATTGGGGTGCTGTGAAATTAGTGCGATGATAGGTCATTTTTTTAATAATTACGAGTTACGGCATAACAGTACAGTGTCGACAGTACAAAGGGCTTTCCCTGAGCTCGTCTTCCACATAAAAAAAAAAATTTCCTGTTTTTATAGAAGATATGCAACGGAAGACAGTCGCTCGATTTGAACCAATATGCAATTGGGCTGGCATACACGGATCATAACGTCAACAATAAAAACCGGTTTTCAAGATAGAGGGACAAAAGCAAGGCTTGTTGTAACTTTTTGAACAGAAATTTTTGGCGTGAAAAATAACACATGCACAAATGTATCTTCTTATCATCTTTTTTTTGGGTCTGATGTTGACATATCTGTTTATGGATCATAAAGTTACTCTCGCTGAAGGGAATACCCATGTACGCCGAGAGCATCATAAAAACCGGTTTTTTTAATGTTGACGTTATGATCCGTGTACTGTAGTATTGGATACTTTTTCTGTGTTGTAATGGATACGACCAAGCGCTCAGAGAGTGGCAACACTGCTACAATGTCGAAACCACACAGTACAAAATCTTCAAACGTTTCATAGAATTTCGAGAAGTAAACGACAATAGCGGTCAAGGCATCGCCGCACACTGGGACAGATAGCAAATTTACGACGACAAAAATAATAACATTCAATTTTCTCGGAAAGTTTCGTTTGAAAAAAACACGTGTTCAATATTTTTTGAAAATCTATCTGACAATACCGAGATTGACTGACCCCCCAACCCCCTTTTGGGGGGTGGAATAACTCTAAAATTTCAACTGGCAACCCGCATTTTTTTCACGGATTCTGATTCTCCGAAGAGAAATATGAAACTTTAATCTGAAATTTTTTTTATCCGAAGCCCTCCTGGACCCACAAAAAATCATCAAAAATCAAAATTATCCCCAAAAATCCCCAATTTTCATATTGGGGCGGGTGGGGCGGGTCGTCAATTTCTGTATGGTCAGATAGATTTTCAAAAAATATTGAACACGTGTTTTTTTTCATTCGAAACTTTCCGAGAGAATTGGATGGCACGGGTGGTTTGAAACACCCTGTATATGTCGTATAATATGTCGATTAACATAATTCTAAAATGAACCAGCATTATTACTGCTGTGCTGTATTACCATCATTGCTATTACCACCACCTTGTTTTGGTTGGTCTACAACAAGACCCATTTCGTTGTAAAAGTCCTGTGCTATTTTATTTTTTCTTTGTTTTAATTTCTCTTGCGTTTCCTTGCCTCTGGCCGGCCATTGTTTTGTGTCCAATTTGTATGCATATATTCATAGCATCTCAGGTAAGCGTCCAAAACAGAAATACCGAACTTGTATGTACTTTCATCACAGGTATGATATGTCGTCTGTATGGTAGTATGGTCGTGACGACTACCTAGAAAAAAGGGTCTGTTTAATAAAGGGGGAAATATGGGGACCGCTTTATGGATTTTTTGAAATCACTAATGTTTATTGCGTCTAAAAAAATTTAATTTCAAATGGAACTATGCGGAACTTTTTTTTAATAGCTTAGTTTTTTTAATTACAGTGTGTAGAAGTCATTTATTTAATACTTAGAAAAACGTCTTATATACTACATCAGTTTTTTTATTTATTAACAAATTTTTGTAAATAGATACCTGTCGCTACTTCCTTCATGCTAAATGCCTTGACTTTTCAAAAAAATAACACAGAACAAGCGTAGTAAGCCGTTGATATTTCGAGCGCAATTGATTCTCGCGTTGGCCCTGCGCAGAAAGGGGAAGTTTAGCGCGTGTTAACAGCTAATTATGTTATTATATCGCCATTTCTTATTTGTAGTATTATGGAGTGGTTATTTAAGAATGCATCCCAGTTAGTTTTGGTCAGTTAAAATGTAAAATTTTTTTGATTTTTGTCATCGTAAAAGGGCAATCCGTCCCAGTGTGCGCCGTAACAAAGATGCCGTGCAAAGACTATTGCAATCTGTCAAGGCTCTTAGAATTCAAGCATTTGACTTCTTATTTCTATTAAATTGCACTACAGCCCTTTTTTCTAGGTTTTAGGACTACGGCCTCTTAAAGTCTCTTTTTCCAGTTGGCTCTACGTCTTGCTAGCTATGTTCATTTTGTTATACGAAGTTTTTGTATATTTTCTAGCACATCATCCATCTACATATTTCGTCCTACACTTATTCTTCTTGATAGTTTGCCATTGATAATCCTTGCCAGCATTCTGCCTTCCGAATCTCGTATAACGAGTCGTCCGAAGATTAGTCATCTGCCATAAGATTAGTTAAGGAGTATCCACACATATCCAGGCCGTGCCCGGGACGTCATAGGTCCGTGTTCCGTCAGGCGCTCAAAAAAATATCGGTGCTTACATTTTATATGAACTCGTTCACACATGTCCGTGTCCGGACCGGTGTAAAAATCTAACTTCCCGGGCACGGCCCTGATATGTCACATATCACATATATATATGTCACATATATGCCACAAAAAAGCTTTTGCTTCATGAAGCGTTCATCCTCGTGTATTTAGTCATTACTGTGTCGCACCTGATGAAAATTTTCTTCGTTTGCAGTCAATTAATTGAGTAATAAGATACATAGGTTAATTCAGTGATGGATTTACGCTTAGGCCCGTGAGGCCCGGGCCTAGGGCGGCAAAATTTTAGGGGCGGCAAAATTTTAGGGCGGCAACATTTTAGAGGCTGCAAAATTTTAAAAATCGATTTAACTTGTTTGATGTTCTGGAGAGAGATCCTTTTCTACTCCAAAAAGAGTGAAAATCTATTTGCGTGCAAGTATGGGCCAAGACAATCTTAACTTGCATTATTGTCTATTGGAGCAAAATTGGTGGAAAAAATTGTGATGTTTTCGCCCAATCTTAAACAAGAAAAAAGTTTATTTTATATGTATGTGATAAGTTAATTTTCATTATTATTCTATGACCAACAGAACTGGAGAAATTAAAAAAATAGTGTAGCAATGCACTCAAAATGCATCAAAAATGCACATTTATGTAATTTTCTCGTGCAGCACAGACCCGATTTTGCAGAAATAAAGAAAAAAATAAAAAAATCCAACTTCGCAACTACATCACTATCATATGACTATTTTCCTCTACTATCTATTGTGAACGATATTGAACATCCTGTCGCGGCAGGAAATTTAATAAGACTTTATTTTGCATTTGAGTGGGGAAATGTGAGTGCAGAGAGAATATGTATATGAACAGTGAGTGCAAAGAGAAAATCGAATTAAAATGTATGCATTCTCTTCAAATATGTATTCTTTCTCCGTTTAATTTGATGGATATCGCGTGCACAGTATATCAGTGCGTATGTGAATAGAAAAATGTTCAGTATAGTTAAAATTCTACCTGGCTTTCAAACCTTTCCCTATGGACGTACCTGAATAAAATATATATTCTGACCATCTATGAAAAAATACCTTTCTTTTGATATATGTTTCATTAAGATACGTGCACCGAAAATAGGTTGAAAAGGGATCACAATTTTTGGATCACAAAGTTTGGCTTTGCCTATTAATATATAGATGCTAACAAGGTATGTTGTCTACTCTTACTATACTACTCCAAAGCTTTGACAGCGTTAATCACTCCGTCCTTTTACGCAAACTCTGTACACAATTTCGTTTTCCTTCTTCTGCCCTTACGCTCATGTATAGCTTTTTAGCTGCTCGTTCACAACAGGTGAAGATTTCATATTTAATTTCCTCTCATGCCATGCTTTTTGCTGGCGTTCCCCACGGATCTATCTTAGGCCCTCTATTGTTTAGTATATATACAGGGTGTATCCGTTAAGCTTACAAAGCGGCCGGCTGTGGATAGGTTTTAGATAGACGAACAAAAAATCGTATGGGAGGAGGAAATCGTAACGGTTTAGCCACTAGGGCGTTTTGAAGTTTTTTTTAGAGTTTTGCATATTACTCTGTATTTTTGCAACCCTATGACCTATTTTCATGAATAAGGTATCAGTGTATGCAGAATGTCCTGCCCATCGAAATCTCTTTGTGCTCCTCTTTATTGCCAATTCGATTTTGTTTACTTTAAATGAATTATTACAATCCTATCCTATCAGAATTTGCAAGTACCTTCGAAATGCACAAAGGTTGATGCATCTTACAAATTGCCAGCTACATACCAAATACACGCTGGTTACACTAGTTACATTATGAATCACCAAGAACAATATCAAAAGGTTTTGCCGAAACATCTTCTGTAAGGTTTCACATACTCGTATGTTACATGCAGACATACATCTCTGTCTAGTTCGAATCAGACCGTACAGGGTTCCAAACATAACCCAGTACGTTGGATAGAAACTCTGGGGTAGCAAAAAAAACTCATGTTACTGAAATTCGCCCCTGAGAAGGATTTTCTACATTTACTAGAGTGTAGCCTTTGACCAGAAAGGGGCTAATCAAAGGCTGTAATCTTGTCTGTTTGTGATGAGCAAGCGAAAACAGAAACGAACTATGAAACACCGGTAATAAATTTCTACAGTGGAAGACACAATGTTCCGGTATCTCGCATGGCAAAGACTCGAGGATGCGCTATTTTAATTAAAAAGAACGAAATCATTGAAATTCTAGCTATAAAAGCTTCCATCTCTGTGCAACCCAGTATCATGACATCATATCCCCTTACAGCATCAAAGTCTATAATCTAGCACCAGCATGTCTTCATTTTCTTTTAAAAGCCGAACTATAACACTAGTGCTGTGCACATAAATTGTATATGTGTGTGCATAGGAGTAGCACTAGCAGGCTATGTTGGGACGTATAAAGTTAGTCAGGAGCTTTACAACAAATTTCAGGAATTAGTTTCCTTTGCCACAAAATTTGTTCTGTTGTTTTGCGGGTGCTGGATTTAAAGTTCCACCACTGAACCACTGAATACGGTGTTCATTTGTAAGCTGTACGACCTTACCCTTACTCACTATTCTATACAAAACTACACATACATATATATATACTATGTTCATCCATCGGTGATGGCTTATGCTAGTTGCAACCATACTGTGTCCTTTACTTTCCGACTGCTCTCTGGGTATTTTGAGGCTTTGAAGCGAGATTAGTTCCGCATTGTTCTGATATTGTTGCCTTTTCGATATACCCTCTGGCATCGTAGATTTTAATGTAAGGATTTCTCCTTTCTCGCATGAGGTAAAATTATTTGATTCATTAGAATTTTGCCGAATGAACTGCTGCTGCATAACACACTCCTTTTTATACCAAAAATTTACTGGCCATGGTGAAACCATAAATCTGAATAAATACATACGTGATAAGTTAATAAATTAAGTTTTATGCGATAAAACGCCAGAAAGTTACTCAAAATTCATTAAAATTTTCGTATTTACAAAATTTCTGCCAAATTTTGTTGATAAATATAAATCATTTTTGATTTGTTCATAAAGGAATAAAGTCATCCAACCAAACAAACAATTGTTTACTGAGTTGCCAAATTTAAATTAAATGCAACTACAAAGTTTAGAAATATGCCAAGACAAAAAGAAAAGTTTTATTCTCACAAAAGTTTTATATCAAGGAGATTCTGAAATCTTCATAAACTAAAATTTGAAAACGACACGATTTAAGCTATAAAGTTTTGTTCCAATGCTTGAAACTTACATAATTTTGAATTAATTTTTTGAAACCACATTTATTTCATCACTTAAATTTATCAGAACAATTCTCAGTGAAGGTTTTGCATGAGGTATTCTACTTATATGTATTCAACTATTAGAGGTACTTTGCTTGTTGGATGCTATGTAGTGAAGTTCATATAACTGAACCAAAGGTTGAGGTTATTCGGATTTCAATTATCAAAATTTGAGGGTATGTCGTATCGATTGTCATAAATTTGTCACCACAAACCTACATTAATTGGAAATTCAGTTTGGTAGTTTGAAATTCTTTGAAGCATAAGGCCGAACACAGGGACAATACATTAATAGGTATTTTATATATGAATTGAGAGATGGTTTTCTGTGATTAAGAATTAAGGAATTGTCGAACTGAGTGAAATTCTGTTATTGACAAGTTTTAATACTGTCATATGTGTATTTGGTATACACTGAGCGACAAAAGTTGAACTTCAGATAGAAAAATGGGAAGGAAGTTAGGTGGGGTGGTGTCGCAATTACCCTCCTACTGGAACAGCAAGCAGACCCAGCCCGCCGCCGTTCTGCCCTAAGATTCTGGATTCACTAAAGGCCCAAGGCAAGGAGAGTCGTAGTGGAATTGGGGAGCCCACGGATCATACCTGAGCCCGCTTTCGTGAACTCCTTCCGAACAGACCGAAAGCAGGACTGCGGTCGGGAACCCGGGAAGTTTGAACAGTCAAGGGTAAGCGACAAGCCACAAGAACTCCATCCAGCGGTCTGGCCCACAAATATGTGGTATAGGGTTGTAGTATAGTAAGCCAAGCGAATGGCCGCGGTACTTTTGGACCCTATATCTCAAAAAAAAGGTTGGTGTACTGACCGCATTAGTAGTAAGGCTATGGGGTTCCGGCTCGCTGCACCTCCGTGCCTAGAAGCAAGGTTGGGGGGAGGGGTTGTTTGATTAGTGGAAATATGATTTTGTTAACGTTAAGCGGCCCATACACTTTCAGTTTAACCGCGCAGTTTATCACGTGTGACGTCATGTCTGAGCGATAAATTGTGTGAACTGTGCGTTTTAAACTATTTTCATTCAGTCTTCACACCTGAGCTTCTGGACCCTCTTTTGCTGCGATAACTGCGCATACAACGAACTGACGAACCCACAAACTTTCAGTTCAGTTTATTGTACATGTTTTTACACAGCTCAACTGCCCAGTTAAAACTGAAAGTGTGTGGGCCTCTTTAGCAATGTCATGGGAGGTATGAGTCATAGCTGTTGTGAAACACTGTACTACTACTGTTGTGTAGGTTGAAAATATCAAAATCCAATTTGTATGCAAAGCATAATAGGTTAAATTAATGCTCTCAGGTAGACAGCTATACAGGCTGGCAGCAACACAGTTAGACAGGTATGTTAGTCTGTCTGTCTGTCTGCTCTGTACTTTCTGCCTGGCCTATTGCAAAACCATATTTCCGCTGATGGCTCATCCTACACAAAGGACTTTGATATTGCACTTCAACCCCGTTGCATACCGCCGCTCCGATATCATATCAACCATAATATTGCTAACGTTAGTAAAATTATTTCCGCGATTGTAGATATTAAATCGTTGTCAGATCTAAAAACTCGGCCCAGATTTCGAAAAGTGTTTGGGCGTAAAGCTTTCCCTCGATTTTGGAGAATTTGAGTAGTCAGACTTCCCGTTCAGCAGTCCATGACCGATGACTCATCCTGATGAACAAGTTCGAACACGATATTGCTCTTAAACCATAGTGCAACCCCTCCGCGGGACTAAAAAGCTCATAATCCCCCCGAAAAACACTTAAACTCATCCCAACACCCAACTAGTATTGGGTAGGACACGATTATAGAATGAGTTTGTAAGAGATGCCTCTTTTTTCGTTTGAGCCAGTACGATGTCATACTTCAAATGAGGCGAGGTGCTATTGCAATGTCAAAAGGACAAAAACAAGCAAATTAAAAAATGAAAGAAAATAAATACCGATAAAGAGCTTTTTTACGAGTTTAATTCTAATATGCAATAAACTGCCTTAAAGAATAAAGCGGCCTACAGACGATCTACTTGGGTTGTCAACCTGTTGCCAACAGAAAGTGTACATACGCTTCAACTGGTTGTCAACCAGTTTGCAAACATTATTTCATTTTCAGTTTTTGATTCCAAAGCACCCTGATGTTCACTGTTCAAGCTCACGATTTAAAATGATGTTGCCCACTACAATTGTCAACGTCACTACAGACGCGCAAACTGGTTGGCAACCTGGAAGCTCCGTCTACCAAAAATCTAAATATTTTGATCTTGCTTCAACCATTTAACAACGGTTGCTTTCAACCATAAACAAAACTACAGACGTGCAATTCGTTGACAACATGTTGAAAACCCAAGTTGATCGTCTGTAGGCCGCTGAAGTGAGAAATCTATGTCTCTACAATATTTATTTATATTTTGCAATCCCACCTCGCCTAATTTCAAGTTGGAATTTTGCTGCTGAAATGTCTCTCCAATACATATTTACAATCTCGCGTCATCTCATTTCATCTTATTCATCTAATTCCACTTCTTCAAAAAAAGTAAGAAATGTCTCTCCACCAGTACAAATTTTTCACTCCCTCGAAAAATGTAAGAATTGTCTCTCCAGTACAAAATTTCACTCCCTTGAAAAATGTAAGAATTGTCTTTTGAGAACAAAATTTCACTCCCTCGAAAAATGTAAGAAATGTCTCTCCAGTACAAACTTTTACTCTCCAGTTCGTATTTATAATCTGACCACGGCTCAGTTTAAATTGGATATTTTACTGCCTCAAACGAAGTAAGAAATGTCTCTCCACTACGTAATTTACAATCACACCTCGCTTCATTTATCTCGATACACGCTCATATACCAAGCAGGACATTATTTTTGAACCGGGACATTTAAAAAAATTGAGGCCTCAGTACAATTTACAATAGTGTAGGGGACAAATGTACTGCCTCGTGTAAGTCCGGCTCAACTCTAATCCCAACGCATCAAAACCCCATTGCATACCTCCAGGCACCATACCATGAACACAAACCACTTACCACGGACATAGCCCCCCTTTCCGCTTGTAGGAAAGGGGGGGGTGCAGCGGGGCCCCATAGCCTTACTACTCGCATTGTAATTAATTATGAAGAATTCCGGGTTGATTTTATGCGATATTGGTGATATGGTTACCAGCTTTTACTAATTGTTCTAAGAAATAAGGCACAATTTGTAAAAAATGGGACAAAACCGTCGCGACAAAAGTATGACCTCACCAGTTTTAAAACACTTCTTTTAACACTAAAAGCGACTGGTTGTTAGTGAAGTTGTAAATTTAACTTATTTAGTATTTTTTTTAAATATATCGGTAGTGGAAAGCGCTTATCACGTGAAGAAATCGAGCGAATTAAAACTTTGAAAGAAGAAGGATACTCTAACAGGCAAATCGGCTTGAGATTGGGTATGAAGTGGCCTACCTATATATAGTGGAGAGGTTGGCCACTAAATATTAAAACAAAGTATATTTACAATTAATTATTTATTAATTATATGTAATCCATATACAATGGATGAGTATCCGAAGATAACTAAATTATTATACTAGTTTTTTGCCTTATATAGGCTGCAGATATTCCATCGCCTACTTAAAGTAGACAAGGAAATACCTCCAGCCTGCTATATTACTATTTACTATGGGACACCATGTAGCTGCTCTAATAGCCTACCTGGGTCCCATAGGTAGAAGCCGCCGAGTCATCAATAATTTGCTTAAGGACATCTACGGTAGGAAGCCGATATCAACCAAGGGCTACAACATAGAGAGAAAGGAAAGGAGTAGGATTCTGCCAACATCGTCAAATTCATCCATGACTGCCAGGAAAATTGGAACTGAAGTCGGAGTTAATGTAAGTTTACGCATGGTGCAGAGAATTTTAAAGCGCTCACCGCCACCATATTTCTATAACGTCGCCAGCTCAACGAAAAACGCCTGGAACTCGCTCGGGCTCACATGGCCTGGAAAGAAGAGTGGAACCGAGTTATCTTTTCAGACGAAAAACGGTTCTGCCTTGATGGACCGGACGGATACGGATATTATTTCCATGATTTACGGAAGGAAGAGAGGTTTTTGACTCGACATCACCCCCGGGAAGGAGGAATAATGACATCTCAAATTCATCGAGAGAACCCAGACAAGAGTACGGTACCGTGGCATGTTATAAGAGGTTAAGCCTGCAGCAGTTCATACCGCTGGGGTGGCCAGGGAGTGGTTTAAGGCCAATAACGTGGTGGAACTGGAGTGGACAATGGTGTTTTCTTTAACTAAGCCTAGTACGACACTCTTTCTTCTTGGTTCTTTCCTGGTTATTCTTGTTTCCTCAGACTATTTCACCTAATGACAGTCAAAATCTTACGTACATATACCTACATAATTAATAAATTAAGGATGATCGTAGTCTGGCACAGTCCAAACTCTAAAGGGAGCTGTTGTTAGTCCATACATTTGTGGGTACCTGGTCTGCAGCAGATTTCACATTTTGCAACAAATATATCAACTATCTTTGCAATGGCAGCCAGTTTGTCGTTTTCTTTGCTTTACGAAGAAATAGCGTGGGGTCGTGCTAAAGATTACGAAACATAGTAACTGAAATGATAACCTATGAATTGGTACACCATGACATTACGACAGACTTTACTATTACCTCTTGGAAGAAATAATAGGCTGGCAGCATTCTATCGTCCATACAAGTCAATAACCTTATAGTGGGTCCACAACAAGGAGTTTTATCTGTCCGACTTTCCATGTGGCTTCTGTTCAGACTGTGAAGTTTGAAATGGTCGACGGAATGTTTCTGCGAAATTTCTCCAGCAACTTAGAAGGAACTTTAATTTGCTTCACAGATAAATTTCTATAGGCCCATTTTTGGACTTTGAAAAAAATAAAAAATTTAAATTTTTCAATTGTTTTCCTTTTTTTCATAGTTGGCAAAAGGCAAAAAATTGAAAATTGAAATTTTTTACTTTTTTCAAAGTCCTAAAATAGACATTTTAAATATAGTAACGAAGTATTGCGTTTGCTCACAAGAAAGTACATAAAAAAACCTACAATTTAAAAAAAAATATTTTACGGTACGATGATTTGGCATAAAATGGCGGCAATTTTAAAATTTTTCGAAAACTGCCAACTGTTGCCGTAAAAATCGAAAGTTTTTTTTTGCAATTTCAACCACGTATTTATAGCATCAAATTACATATTCCAATTTTTATCAAAATCCGACTATTTTCCCGTTATTTATTTCATTTTTAGTAAAATAAAACAAAATTTCATACATTTTGGTTTTTTGAGGTTAGGATTCATTTTTAAAGTATTTATACCGAATCAGTTCAATAGTATTATTCATTCACGAGTATTTTCCAATTTTTTTATTATTTCACGACCAACAGAACTGGAGAAATTAAAAAAATAGTGTAGCAATGCACTCAAAATGCATCAAAAATGGACATTTATGCAATTTTCTCGTGCAGCACAGGACCAATTTTGCAGAAATTTTTTTTTCGCTTTATCTTATTACCCTCACATGAAATTTCGATGTGAAACATGCTGCAGTAAGCCAATTCCTGCGAAATTTTTTTTAAATATTTCTGGTCCGTTATTTCAAAATTCCTAGTAATCAAAATAATTCAAAGAAATGAAACTAACGAAAAATTCCAATTTTTGCATTTTATGTGTTTTGAAAGAGGAGCACTTGATTACCCTCATCAGTTTCTTTCTGTTATTATTAACATAAAAGTGCAGTGAAACTAAGGAATTTTTATTAAATTAAATTATTACTTCTTTCAAATAGTGTTTTTAAGTTGTTTGCGTGCAAATTTTAAAATATGGGTCGTGGGAAAACTCTATCCAAAGAAGAAATCGGCAAAATAATTGCATTCAAGCAAGACAATTATTCAAATAGGGAAATCGCGAGGAGAATCGGACGAAATTCTTGGACTATTAATAACTTTTTAAAAGATCCCGAAAATAATGGGCAAAATAGAAAGGGACGCACAGCAAGGGCGACAACAGAGCGGGATCGGAGGTCAATTTTACGAGAAGCGTCCAACTCCACGTCAACCGCTCGAAAGATAAAGGAAAAAGCCGGAGTTTCAGCGAGTGTTTGGACAGTTCGGAGGGTAATTAAGCAATCCCCAAATATTCGCCGCAAAAAACTACAGAAAAAACCACTTTTGCTTGAACGTCATAGGGATGCCAGACTAACTGCCTGTTCCCAATGAGGCCGACAACGACAACTTCTACAGCAAAACAACAACAATTTATATGGAAACTATCGGTGACGGGCTCATTGGGAATAGGCAGTAAGGTTTTGTAGAGATCATCTAAGTTGGAGGAGTGAGTGGGAACGCGTGATTTTTTCGGACGAAAAAAAATTTAATCTGGATGGTCCTGACGGGTTTCAACACTATTTCCATGATATGCGGAAATCGGAGGTGTTCCTATCTCGTCGTCACTCCGCTGTTGGTTCGGTGATGGTGTGGGCGGCCATTTCGTATTTCGGTGTCATCGATTTGGTCGTTTTAGAAGGTCGACAGAGCTCGTCCGACTACATCGAACTTTTGCAAATTCAAAAAATTAATTTCGATGAAATGTTTGAGGGGCAGAGGTGGATACTGCAACAAGATAATGCGCCCATTCACACAGCAAGACGTGTGAAAGCATGGTTTGCAGAAAACAATATAGAAGTTCTAGATTGGCCAGCCTTGTCTCCCGACTTTAACATCATTGAGCATCTTTGGGGATGGCTTTCAAGAAAAGTATACGGAGAAGGAAGGCAATTTGATCACAGGCAAGCCCTAATAACTGCCATTTATAATGCTTTCGAGGAGATACCTGTCCACTACGTACAAAATTTGTACAAATCACTTGGAAATAGATTGTTTGAAGCTGTTCAAAACAATGGAGGACCAACAAAATATTAATAATAAAAAAAAATAATAAAAAATTAAAATACGTTCGTTTTATTGGTTTTTTAAAGACTGAGGGTAATCAAGTGCTCCTCTTTCAAAACACATAAAATACAAAAATTGGAATTTCCGGTTAGTTTCTTTTCTTTGAATTATTTTGATTACTAGGAATTTTGAAATAACGGACTGCAGCATGTTTCACATCGAAATTTCATGTGAGGGTAATCAAGTGCTCCCTAGTGTATGTATGTAAAGAAAAAAAACAAAAAAATTCAACTTCCCAACTACATCACTATCATATGACAATTTTCCTCTACTATTTTTGATGTTTTGATTGCGGAGTCATCGACTTCATAATTAATTTTATTTAAACTATTACGAGAAATGTCGTCATTCTTATCTTGATCAGTTTCCTTGGCGCTGTCTTATTCATGAAGGTCATTGAATTTTGGATCATCATATAGTCCCGTAGCCTAGCCTTAGCATCTCCTCTTTGGATCACATATTTTTAGAACAACATTTATAGCTGGCAGAAAAAGGTAGATACTAATCCAAATCACTTCGAAGGAAACAACATACGTGATGCACGTCAAAACTGAACTAAATAGGTGGTCCGTGGTCGTCAAGTAATGGATAGAAAGGTTATTCGTGACTGCAGTTTTATACTATCAGACAATTACTCCAAATCGCACAATAATATCAATGTAAAATATGCTACTTTAATAGTATAATATAGGTAAAAAAATTAAAGTTTGCTGTGGACGTCTGAATTTGGACTTTGTGGACTTCCAGAATTTGAAGCCAAAAAAAATTAACCGAGCCATCAAGGTGTGCATTCATTTTTGGGACAGACCCTGCATTTTGGGGACAATCTTTAATACCCAGAAACATAGCAGTCATCGAACCCTGGTTAAGCCGTAATCTCATCGCAACTCCTAATTCTTATTTAAGCCTTTCCATACAACGAAAAAAAAATAATGTTACAAAAAATCCTATACTTTAAAGTTTCCATAATTACACGAGATAAAGCAGGTGAACACATATCATTACCGCCACCATAAAAACCCAAACTAAAATATTTTCGGTTGAAGTTTTCCTTAGAGAGATAAACCCATGGATAAAAACGTTATATTGCCACTTGAAGAATCCAAAATCCCTCCCATCACATGCCAGCATCCCTCCATTATATTCTTTGGGTATGGGTGTATGGTTTGAGTATTTTTATAATTTATAGTTTTCCTTCCTTATCTTTTGGGGCAACCGCTTTTGCCCCATTAGAAAAATGTTCGTAAAGCCTCACCCTCATATATACATACAACGAAATACATACAACAAATATTTGACAATTTTAAGGGGTCTCATAAAGGATAAAGAGCCACCCTTATCCCCCCAGGGGAGCTATTAGTCTGTTCCTGTTAACTAGTAATGGTCATTAGGAAGACCATGTCCTTTTATAAAAGGCATAATTACAGGCTTACTCCTTATCACTGTGTATATATGTTGGGCAACATTCCGTTCGCAGCACAAGAAAACGTTGACAGAAGTTTGTAGCTTATTTCGATTTTGAGACCCAAACTTTAGTCCTGTTTTAAAGTTATCATTCCCGATTAGGTTTCTGTAAGTGGTTTATGCTGTGGGGGTTATTGCCTAAACTTATCAAGCAAATTCTGTTTCATTTTGTGGTCAATGCCTCTAAGAAATTGTTGTTCTTAAAGTTGATTGTTCTAAGTGCTGTCGACTATTTTCTAAAACAGGCAAAACTATAAAATTAATGAAAATTTTATGAACGTTCAGAAAATTTGTTAAATTGTTTTAATTGTTGGACTATATTGAAATTTTGAAAATGGCTTCATTTAGGCTTCACATAGTTTTAAATTTTTGTTTTTTACTTTGGTTTTGAGAGCAGTCTATTAACTTTTATATTTTTTAGACCACTGCCTAGTCACTGCCAAATGTTAAAAAAGGAATTACAATATTAAAAGGCTTTCCTGGTATTGGCATAGTTTGCTACAATTTTGCTATAAAACCAACCATAAGCATTTATTACTCATTCCAAGAAATATGAAAATTTAGACTTGGAGTATCCAATTTTTCACAGCGCTGCGCTCAATGTTATGAGCTGCGCGATGATATTCTACAACTTTTCACAACCTTCCATCTAGAAAATCTCATTTTTCTTTCGGCGAAGCCGTTTTGATAAATGATCGAATTCACTTACCACTGCCGATATTTTCACCTATTACAACGAAACCAGGAGTTAAGGCACCCGAATGCCATCCCAAAGGTCCCTGATTCGATTTCCACCTAGATAAAATTCTTTCTTGCTTGTCTGTCCTCTTCGGAGCAGTTTTTTGCACTCTTTTATACAATCACTAGCACATTAAGAAAAGAACCCATATTTGACAGACAAAGGCAGCATTACGTCATGGTAATATCAGATGGCATCGGTTTGAGTAAAGCCGTGTGATGTATTTACATATTTCTGACTATAACTTCTTGTTCTACATTGCACTCAATATGGAAGACTCGACAAAACGAAAGAGCTTACTCCAAGGAGCAGAATTGGAGGTACTACTGGATGGAGATCCATGTCAAACGCAACAAGATTCATTGACTTAAGAAGCCGTTTTCCTTTTTTGAAAGCCTTGGATCCAAAAGTGAGGAAATTGGGTTGCCATACAAGTTTAAGCCGAGAGACGCGAACATGTTTTATTTGTCAAGTGCGGACAGCTGCTTCGATGGCAAAGAATGGAGGGTTTATGGTATCGTATTGTGACTGGCGATGAAAAGTGGAACGAACCATGCTTTGTATTTGATGGGACCACCTCTGCGTGGTATATTATGAGCTGCAACCAACCAGCTAAATCATCACAGCAGCTCGCTATCGAACACAGCTATTGTGTTTGAACCGAGTATTGAAGGAAAAACGGCCGCAGTTCCAGCAAAAACATTGACAACGCTCGACCATAGGTTGCTAATACCATTAAAGCCTACCCGAAAACACTGAACTGGAACGTCCTACTCCCTCCGGACGTCCTACTCCCTTCCGACTACCATCAGTTCCGATCGATGGCGCACTTTCGTTCATAAAGAGAGACCAAAACTTGGGTCGATTTGTGGAATCCGTATGCTTCCAGAAAGAAGGGAACAAGTTGTGGTTGCATGGTTGATGGACAATATTTTGAAGAATAAATATGTAAGCACTTTCCCACAATAAAGCCTAAAGTTGTGAAAAAAAGTCGGATTTCCCTTTGTACTCCTAATAGTTCAGTCGAATTAACTTAAAAAATCCAAACCCAAAATTGGTATAGATCATCGGTGGGCAACCATTTTATAACATGGGCCAAAATAAATTTTACGTTTTTTCCGAGTGCCGTAATAGTCAATTGACACTTTTTGTGGCCTGTAATTTTTAAAGAGTTGAGCGGGACTTACACGAGGCAGTACTTTTGTCCCTTAAAATATGGTAAATTGTAATGAGGCCTCAATTTTTTGAAATGTTCCGGTTCAAAAATAATGTCCCACTGGTGTATCGAAATAAATGAAGCGAGGTGTGATTGTAAATACGTAGTAGAGAGACAAGGGTTTCTTCTTTCTTACTTCTTTTGCGGCAGTAAAATATCCAAATTGAACTGGGGCGAGGTGAGTTTGTAAATACGAACTGGAGAGACATTTCTTACTTCTTTTGCGATTTCCAGCTTAAAAATAGGTTAGATAAAATTGTAAAATATAAAAATATGGGTCATTCTTTTACAAACCGAACACCTTTCTGACCGACACATTTTTGATTTGGCTGAAATTTTTTTTACGCGTTCTACATCGAAAAAAAGCGGTACGTATTCGAGGTTTTTTATTTTTTTTTCAATATTTTGGATTTTCGATCGCGGATCGAAAATTTGCGAATTTGGTGATTTTTGGCTTGGAGATTCGTTTTCAAAACTCCGGCTCTATTTGAGCTAGAAACTTTTTTTTTGATTTTGACGCTAAAAGAATGAGTTTTTTAAAAACAATAGTTTCAATAAAAAATTAGAACAAATTCATATTTTTATAAACAATTAAAATGTTTAAATGAATTTTTAACAATTGCCCTCACCTCGTAGCGAGTTTTTAGTATATCCATCGTATTCTATGCCAAATTTTCTATAGCATTTTTAACTGATGGAGAAATTATTAGTACTATTGGAAAAAAACTAATTTATCAGGCGAAGAACCGGAGTTGTGAATTTTTGAAAATGAGTCTCCAAGCCAAAAATCATCAAATTCTCAAATTTTCGATCCCCTCTTTTCCAAAATATTGAATACAAATAAAAATCCTCGAATACGTACATATCTCTTTTTTGTTCGTAGAACCCATAAAAAAAATGTCAGCCAAATCAAAAATGTGTCTGTCAATTTTTGTCCAAATCTGTCCGGTTTGTAAAAGAATGACCCATATACATTGTGGAGACACAGGTTTCTTACTTACTCTGAGGCAGTTTAATGCATATTAGAATCAAACTAGTAAAAAAAGATCTTCATTGGTATTTATTTTCTTTCAGAAAAAGAGGCACACCTTACAAACTCATTTTGTAATCGTGTCCTACCCAATAATAAATTTTTAGATGCTTTAATCACACTATCCATCACTTGGTCCTCATCCTCAATGTAGGTATTACACTAACTATTAATTTTTCTGTCTCTTTTTCGTGTAACGATTGTGATGCCCATGTTGTTGTACAATAAACGCGAATGAGAAGGGGAATTTCTCATGGTTTTCGCAGACCCCCGAGAACGATCTTATAATTGTGTTAGTGTGATGGATGGGTGAGTCCTCCCTGCGACCTCTTGTCTATAAAACCGGTTTGTGTATTGGGATAATAAAAGAAATGATGCATAGTATAATTTACCCCAATGGATGTAACTTTTAAGATTAGCACTACATTATGAACATTATGAACATAAATATTGCTATGTGCGTTTAATATTCAATTTAAACTAGACGAATCACATCGAAAAATATTTTTGGTAAATGTATAGTATAACTGGCCTAACCTCCGATTTTTTTGAAATTAAATATGTAAATTTCAAAAAAATCGGAGGGGAAAATGGCGATTTTCACGTTCGAAATAAGCGAAATTGGGCAAGTTTAAAATTGCATAACTCAGAAACGGTGCGTCAACGGCAATTAGTTTTTTCAGAAATGGATTCTACGCACCAAAATACATAAAATTTGAAAATTTCAAAAAAACCGGAGGTGGGGCAGTTATACTATACATTTACCCTTTTTCGCCAGAACTCAGAAATGCAAAAGCTCCCTGGAATGGCATTCCACTATTCCAGTTGATTACTCTCTTTTGAGCGAGCTTTTACTTTCAAGCTTGATTTCATGTTCTGTTGGGCGAAATCAGACTTTATTTTTCCTGACTTCAAAATGTGAAAATGTATGGGAAATCAGGCAAAAATTGAAGCTCAGTAGACTAATTTGCTCGAACTTGGGCAGTTTGGCCGGTGAAGCCGGGGTATAAGAGATATCTGCACGAAACCTCGTATTTTTGACTCTTTGATCTTGAGTAACATTTTTAGTTTTATTGAGTGACTGAGTAACATTTTTAGTTATTTTTTTTATATATATTTTTAAGGTCTATGTTTCGGCTTTCGGGGAATTCTTCCATATAGTTGATTGTCTTTATTGACTGGATTATATCCTCGCATATACGACTATTAATCTCAAAAAGCAATAGAAGATCAAATTTAATATAGGAATTAAGGCACACAAATTGCGTTCGCATAAATCCCGATACAAACATAAAAAGAATTTCCATAAAACCTTCCACATGAAGGTCAAAGGCGATTTCCTTCACAAGCAATCAATTTGACCACACTACCACAGAAGGACGATGAAAAAAAAAACAAATCAAGTAGCAGAAGAAGATTACGTAGAAGAAAAAATCTGAAGGAAAGCAAATCATAAATATGAGCATTTAGCAAATTGAACAGCGTCTAGCGTAAATAAATAATGAAACTTTGTCTACGGAACAGAGAAAATACGAGGCCTGTGTATTTGTAGGTCATCGAACATTTTTCAAGCTTCATAAATCAGTGACTTTGAAAGCCTCCACTTCCCGTGCTAAAAATATATCCGAAACTAATTTAGAAGATTCTCTTTAGCGGAAGAGGGAATTATTTGAGGGAATTTCGTTTCCGGTGCTTTAAAATTGAAATCTGTTTGCTTATCAATTTCCTGTAAGGATACAGAAGTTTATTTACAGTTTCCGGACAAATAGAAGACAAGCAAACAAAGGGGCCAGGAAAATATCCTTGCCAGAAATCATTGCCAATATATAAAAAATCTTTCAAAAAAAATGTATTTATATATATATAAAAAGAATATTTTCTCCACTTCAATATCGGATATCTAGAGTACCCTGATATACAGCCCTCAGCCCTTCTCCACTGATGATGGCTTGTTCTTGAATCTAGGTTGTTTGCTTGTTATCCTATTCGAGATACGCGTCTCTTCGAGATCTGCAAATTCTTTTATGCTCCTTTCTTCCTCCGATTTTTTCTGCCTCCCCTTTTTGTATTGAAAATTTTTAAATCCTTACCAATAAATAAATGAATTCGACATCTAAGGACATCGGAAAAATTTCAGTCTTACTTCTGGTATGGAGTTGAATAACAAAAAATTGATTTATGTGCCATCGTCTTCTAGCTAAAAATCGGAAACCAAATGTCACTGGAAACTTTTATTTCCGAAATATGCCTGCCAACCCCAATTTCGCTGTCACTACATATACAATACTGAAATGTTGACCGAGTTTCAGCGGCAGGCAATTTTCTATAACACTATGAAAAAGTGTAATGTCATAAGAGTTTTGATCCTTTTGCTGCCGGGCGCAGAAACAAATGTCGTCCAGTTGCTATCACTGTTGCGGATCCTTCGGAAAGGATTTGTGGATTAATTCCTGGGGGAAAAAAATTTACTGTATTTAGGATTTTGGACTTTACACCACCCAGTAGCAAAATCAGTGACCCGGAAACCAGGAAGTTTTAAGATTATATCTTTTGATTGGGAATGCGATATGAATCTGAAATGTACAATCGGTTCAGTTACATTTAGTTCTATATTTCCTATAAGAGTAAAACTGTAAAACTGTCATTATGGTGTGAGTATAAAGTAACAAGGAACAGTATTGACATTCTCTTATTTAATAAGCCTGACAACTTAAGCCTATATTGTTTAAATAGTGGGCATATAAAGGCTAGCACACACTTGTAGACATGTTTAGCGATTTTGGTCTCCGAGACATGTCTAGAGTTGTCTACATAGGCATGTCTATAGACCAATTGCCGTCTACGAGTCTGTTGCGAGACCAAAAATCGCAGGTCTACGGTCTCCCGATCGGAATGGGAGACCACGTGCAACGGCAGACACATCGCGCAACAATTCGCCAGTGTGGACCTCACGACGAGACGCGAGACACGTCTCTCGCTTTTTCCACCTATCGAGTTTATGCTTCGGTCGTTTTTATTTACATTGCTTAAACTTTTTTTTAAATGTGGTCAAACGTAAAAGTATTACAACTTATCGAAGACTATCAGACGTCAGGTTGTCTTTGGGATGTTACGAGTTCCGATTACAAAAATCGCGTAAAAAAAATTTGGCACTTGTATCACTGGCTAAAAAGCACGACGTGACAGTGGAAGACATTGAAAAGAAAATCCACTATCTAAAAACATCCTTCAACCGGGAGCGAAAAAATATAGCGTGAAGAGTGGGACCTCTCCCAAAAAGTCCACGTGGTTTGCGTTTGATTCTTTGCTATTCCTGCTGGCAGCCAACGAGTCAATAGCAGCACAGATTTGGACGATATCGACCCAGAGAGCGGAAACAACTAATGGAGTGACGCGGACTAAATTCAAATCATAGTGTGGACAATAGACGAGACAAAGTACGGTCTCTATAGACGCGCTATAGACATGAGGCCTACCCTAAATGGGAAGTGAAGTGAAGTGAAGTTAGGTACCATTGCATATGAATGTATGAGAGTGACCAAAATGGAAGTGAAGTGGAAGTTTAATTTCGAAAAATTTCGAAAAGTCATTTACAGAAGTAACCGTGCGGTAAGAACCGCACAAGAAGTAAACAAAAGTTAAGAAAGTACGGCTGTTCACTTGCTACACTTCTTATGATCTTTTGATTTTGGTTTATATATCAATTTTGAAAGAAATTACGACTACTTCACTTCTACTTCACTTCTGCGTTAGTTTTCATTTAGGGTGGGCCTATGGTCTGTAGACAGTCTGTAGACGGTCTACATACAAATCGCTCAACATGGTCTACTAGTGTGTCCTAGCCTTAACATGTTATCAGGGATCATAGTTTTCATTAATAGGAATAGATCAAAGTAGACTAGCCTAGAATACTTCGTGCTCAGAACCGAGGAAAGGGTGGACTACTCCCTATCTCATATGCAGACGACCAATTAATAATGGTGTCAGGAATGCTTTTAACCGTAATCAGTGAAGTCATGGAAGGAATATGATGAGATTTGGCATCTGGGCTGCAGACTGAGGCCTGGAAGTCAGTCCACGCAAAACTGGGCGAATGACATTCACTAGGAAATTTTCAGAGGTTGGATGGACATATTCTCACTCTATCCTCTAGGGTGAAATTTCGGGGTCTAATGCTAGACCCAAAACTCAACTGAAAATCGAACATCAAGGGACGGTTAAAGAAAGCCTACCTAAAAGCCTGTAAAAAATATTTCAGAAAGATCGGGTCTTAAATCAAAGGTGGTTTTTTTACGATTGAGTCGCAGGGGGATGTCTGCCTGTTAGGTATACGCCCAAAACAGGAGATACAGATGCAGTTTCACTCAGACGGTTCTTACTACTAAGCTCACCAACCCTTTTGCATGATGTTTGAGTCCAGACCGTCACAAGCCGTAAAGGAATTACTTGGGGTTATCAACGTCACCATTTAAAGGGTCCCTCGAAGGAGTGCTCAGCAAGACCGATACAGTGGGGAAAACGGGTAAGCGACGGGGTGACTTCGACGAAAATTGCTACACAATTCTCTGGATTCATAGTGCCCGTAGGTGCGCTCCTTCCTCTAGTTTTTGTGGGTTTCTAACCCGGCCCAAAAGTAAAATCTTCTCCTAATCTTTCATTCTCCCCCATTACCGGCTTGCGCCATTGCGTCACGGGGCTGTATCAGCTATCTAGCTACTATTTTTCCTGGAATTTCTTTGCCTTTTTGTGTCACCTTCAGCTTCGATGAAGGTATGCCCTATAACCTCCAAGTCCACTCCTCCAGGAGCCATCGCACTGCCCTGGGCTCACCCCTTGCATATTCCTAGTCGTACAAGCTCTGACTCTCCGCCGCCAGAATAACTATGGGAGTCATTCCATAGCGGGAAAAATTGGGAGTGCTCCTCTGGGGAGCTAATTTTGAGCGCTTCCAAATATGATCCCGAGGGAGCATTACTGGAGTTTTCAGAAATTTTATAGAAAGAAGAAAACGGGCGATTGTCTTGTTGACCATAAAATGTGACATTAGCATAGTCAATGGACCGGCTCTCGTTTGATACGGAGGACAAGCAGCTTTGGACGAGGTTAGTATTTAGTTGGGGACCTGCTTTGGTAAAACCACACTCGCGCTTGGAAAGGAAAATGAACAAAAATAAAAGCTTTTCGGCACTGGAGCTTATTCACATATCAGGCCCCTATGAATGGCTCTACTGTAGATTTTTAAAAAAGCTCTCTAATGCCCCTTTTTGTCTGTAACCAAATCGTTGCAGGAGTGCTGCTATGGGAGCTCAAAAGGAGTGCTAGCCTAGGCGGACATCTAATGTTAAAAAATATATGAAGAGGAAGCGGAAAGGGAGTACTCCATGCCTCCACGGGAGTGCTCTTTCATTGTCTTTGGAGCACTCAATTTCCCGCTGGGTCCTGCTATGACACATTTTCCTCCACCTGTGTAAAACAGCTGTCCACACTGGCGCTACGTACTGTAGGATCGAACTAACCCCTCTCGTCGCCACCCGCCACCATTCAACTGCCGCACGACTTTGTTTCCACATGGCAGGACAAAACCACGCCACTGCCACACTACTTTAGTGGGCGCCTGGCCTTAGACAAAGGTAATCTGGAGGCTGGACCTCAAAGCATTTTTGTTCTACTACTAGAGAGTTGTAGACCACATTCCCCTAGATTGGCATTCAGGAACAGTTCGCTGTCGAAATATCCTAGAGAAGAGAGTCGGGAAAATGAAGACGTCCTGAAGAAATTTGATCAGCAGCGAAAGTACTGGCGATCCTGAAGACCTGTCAGAATATGAATCTTGTATCTTCAAAAGAGTGTAGCATTGGAATTTTTGTAGATCACCAATCCTCTATAAGAGCTGTAGACGTGGAGATGATGCACTTCCAAAAGAACATAATATGGAAACAAGAAAGTCGACTATTTAGCCAAGTAGAAACTCTTTTCGAGGATAGGCTATTTAGATGGTTAACAGTCCAAAAGTCGGGGTCAAAAAAGCGATTCATTACTATCATCTACTTTTAGGTAGTCATAGGTGATCCGCGCTGGAGACCTGTATTATCTCTAGGGCGTCTTTGCCCACTTACATCAAGGGGGAAACACTGGGGAGGGGAGGTCCTGCACTGACCCCGAAGAGATATTTCCAGAATTACGGCAATCATCATTGCTTTAATGTGCAAAACTAGCACTAGGTAAATCCCTTTTTTACTATGGACTAGGTTGCCATTGAGCGCAATCTCGGACAGCAAGCTCTAGTCGTAAAAATAGTAGAGAGAAGAATGAACGAATTGATAAGGCCTAGAATCGGTTTTGTTCCACCTGATCCTATTCAATACTACCGCGACTTCGGTGATCGAACAAGAAATAGGTTCTTCGATTATTATGCTGGCAGGCGACGGCAGAAGAACCGTTAAAGTTTTTCGTATTCTCTACCAAGGGCAATAATATTTTTTTCGTAGGACTTCTAGGAGATTGCTAATACACGAAAAATGAAACTCTCTAAAACTATGCTTCCATCCTCATCCCTTGGAGCCCAAATCAAATCCTCCTCCGAATTCAGCATAAATGGAATCTAATTTTTATTATCATTAAGAGTGAAAGCACGAAAAGCTCACTTGGCGCAAAAGCTCACCCAAGACACAAACCCACAACATTGAAGTTCCCAAAAATTCACACCCTCTACCACATCCCCACCTGAGGCCACAACCGATGATATCACTCCCCGTGTTCTTTTAATGAACTGGGTTTTGAGAGCTTTTGAGGAGCTTTTGAGTTCCCATACAAAATCGAAGAACCAGAAGACCCAGATAAAACCTGGGTTTTCGATTTTGAATGGGAACTCAAAAGCTCTCAAAACCCAGTTCATTAAAAGAACACGGGGACTATGATCGTAGCGGCATAGCTATACTACTGAGAAGAAATAAGCTATTTTTCAAGCAGAGTGGTGTAAAAAACTACAACTACTACCAATTTCTGGGTTTCTCAATCTGAAATGGTTAATATTATCCCCAAAGTTTTGTCAAAATTGTAAAGATGAATAATTGTTATCTAATTAATAAAGTATTGTATTTGACATTGCTCCTAATTAAAGTTTTCTTTGCATAGCATTCACATAGTAGAGGGAAATTGTCATATGATAGTGATGTCGTTGGGAAGTTCGATTTTTTTGTTTTTTTTCTTTACATATGTTAACATAAAGCGAAAGAAAAAATTTCTGCAAAATCGGTCCTGTGCTGCACGAGAAAATTGCAATTTTAATATATTTAAAAAAGTGCCATTCGTTGCCGTAAAAATAGAAACTTTTTTTTTGAAATTGCAACCACGTATTTATAACATCAAAATACATATTTTCTCCAATTTTTATCAAAATCCGACTATTTTCCCTTTTTTTATCGCATTTTTAGTAAAAAAAAAAATTTCACACATTTTGGTTTTTTGAGATTAGGATTCATTTTTGAAGTATTTATACCGAATCAATTTTTCAATTTTTTTTATTTTTCTACGACCAACAGAAGTGGAGAAATTAAAAAAATTGTGTAGCAATGCACTCAAAATGCATAAAAAATGGACATTTATGCAATTTTCTCGAACATCACAGGACCGATTTTGCAGAAATTTTTTTTTTCGCTTTATGTCAACATAATGTAAAGAAAAAAAACAAAAAAATCCAACTTTCCAACTACATCATAACTTCGCTTTTTTTGTTTAATTTCCCTCTACTAACAGTACTATAGGTGTCAATAATAGTCTAATATTTTGGTAAAAACAAAAACACCCTATGTTAATTTGTTTTAGGCCTTAAAATAATTGCGATGTAGCCCACCTGTTAGGTATCGTAAGAAAAATAGGTTGGGAAGATGAGGACTAAATCATTTTCAATTTGAATAAATAAAATTCCATAATATATTACGTAATGATTTCCTTTTCTTTTAAATTCCCAGACCGAAAACGCTTTCAAAAGTCCGAAAGTGTCTCACAAACCGCTAAAAAAATCCTCTCTTCCTTTCCCTGTGTGGGGGTTGATCAAAAATATTATAATGGAAGCCGCCCTGAAACAGGATCAATACTACGGCAATGAATAAATGACTTAAAAATCGCATCATAAAATTCTATAAGATAATGACTCCAAGGAGAAAAATGGTGGAGATTTGAAGGATGAGAAAAATTTAGCAAATTTAAGATTGATATTCTGGATTTACATAAGGACGAAAGGTAAAAGGTGTTGGTCAAGAAGAAAAGAAATTTAATATTCTCAATGCAGATGAACGTGGACACTACTGAGGGAGTGGTTGGATACTTTTTGCTGGATTTTAAATGATTCGTTACTTTACACGGAAACTCATCTCTTTTGCTCGTTCGCAATTATTATAAATTCCGCAAACTTGACACAATGCTGGAGTTCCGGTTTAGTCATGTTAAATGCACTGATTAGGTAATTTTGTCATGTGCCACAGTAACATCAGACAACGTGCAGATAAGTAGATTTGTGCTCAATGGAAACTTTTCAAAATACGCGTGTATTTGACGTATTCTACATTTGAGTTTTGAATAGGTTTGTTGTATGTTGAAGCTGTACACAAGGTGTGTAATTAATTCGAAATGGTAATTTTAGTGTAGAAGACCAACCTTTGCATGGACAGCTTTACGTAACGAATGATGATATTAAACAGTGCTGTGATAGAAAAGCAGGAATAATTTCAATTAACAAAATTGCTGAAAATGTGAACAATAGATTTGTGATAATGTCAATCACGTGTTTGAAACAGAGAGAAATGGGAGATTTCTAGCCAATAAGTCAAAGAACTAGCTTACTAAAGAATATAAGGCGATTTGCTAACATCAGCTTCTTTAATGTGGATGGGCCCATGACGGATAAAACTGGCGATTTAAAGCTGGAATTCTGTGACAATTTCATGTGCTTTAACGAGCGTAATCATGAACGATCATATTAATAATTGGCATGATTCTAAAAAAAGTGTCTTAGTTTAGTGATGTCGCTGTCGCTGCCAGTGGTTCGTGAATTACTTCCAATTAAGGTCAAACTCAAAACGAAATTGTGACGATGGCAAGTGCGCTGCCTTTTGTAATATTCTTGGGTTTCATGCGAATTTTTCTTTTCTAGGGGGTCACTAGCCTCAATTTAAATCACCCATTTTCGAAAGTACGAACTTCTGACTCTATTTCAGCATACTTTTTTGTCATTTTGAACGAAAGCGACAAATGTAATTAGATTGTTTTGTTCGCCAGCTCCTCATACAATATATGTAAGTAACGAAGCCTCAACTTAAATTTTTGATATTATTTCTGAACAGATCTTGATATTTTTAACATCCTATAATACTGAGTGTAAAATCATTGTTTCGGGGGATTTTAATGTACACAATGCCAACTGGCTGAGCTACTTAATCGACACTAGTTTTTCTGGTAAAGACGCCGAGCTCTTTGTAGACCCAAATTGTGCATTACCGCAGAGAGTGCTGGATTACGCAGGCCAAGTTCTTTGGGCTTTGGTAACGTCCATCAAGAGGAATTTTACTACGTCTACTACCCCTTCCTTTATTTGAAAGGGGAGGTGTTAGCAAGCAGCAAATCGAAGGTCAAATTACTAGCATCTCCCTTCTTCTCGAATTCCTCTCTTTCCGACACTGTTACCCCACCTTTTGTCCCAAGTGCAACTCATTACATTTTTGTCCACTTTTTTCCTTATCTAGCCCACTGTGCACCGTAGGAATGTAGCAGCTCTTGCAAAATTTTACCGCTTTTACCACGACTGCTCCACTGAAATAAGTTACCTCATGCTTCTACGGCAACATTTCTCTCGCAATACAAGAGTTGCCCGCTCGGCTCACTCTCACAGTTTATAGCCCTCATCTTCGCGCACATTCCGGTTTTGAAATTCGTTTATAACAATAACAATTCCACTGTGGAACAACCTTCCACAGTCAGCACTCCCGAGCTCTTAAAACACCCAAGAGTTCAAACGCAAGGTTCACCGCCATCTCTTCCAAAACTACTCGACTCCTCTTAATCTATCTTTCTCTCTATCCTTCGAGCTAAAAAAAAACCTCCCAAAGAAGCTTACTTACCGGTCCGATACCCTTGGTCTCTCGTGAAAACCAAATGAACCAGTGAAAAAATATTCCACCTTCAAATTTACTAGAAAAATTATTTCACGTTCTCCGATTTACCAAAAAAAAATGATGTCAAATCACTCATTCAAGTCCGCTTCCTTTTGACTACAAATTGGCCGTACGTATACACATTCTTGTAATACCCAGCCAAGACGCCCAGTTGGGAAATAATGCATTCAGAATGGATTCAGAAATTCTGTGATTCTACTTTAGATTCAAAGACATGTAGAGAATCGATTCTTTTTGCATTGGGATGTCATAGGACGGAACCAATTCATTCCTCTCTGCATTCCCTAGAATAGGTTCGGAATTGATCCCTTAGAATTGAATGGACATTTTTTACGCTTAGCAACGAATTGGGAATACATTCGATTCCCTTCTGCATTCTCCAGAATGCATTCTGAATCAATTCTTCTGGAATGGATTCTTCTTTTCCCAACTGGGACACATCATAAACACATCCATGCGCAATTTATACAGGCTTAGGGTACGTGCAGTACGCAGCGTAGATGATAGAGTAGAGCATAGCAGCGCATACTCGCTTATAGAACTCTAATGGGCTTTAAATGGGAGTGTGCATAACGCAGCTTGTTTGCTTGATCATAATTAGTCCATGGAAATGGTACTTTAACATTGCAAAAATGCAGGACAAGATTTTTTTCTTGGGTTGTGGAGGGGGGGGGGGGGGTCGGTGTTAGCTTAAATTTGAGTTTTCGAGTTCCCCACCCCCCATTTGGCCGCCATCTTGGAAAAGGTGTGCAAATGGTTTTTCCACTATATCTCCGTAACAGTACATCTTACAGAAAATTTATAAAGAGACTTTTTGTTTAGAATTTCATTTTAAACCATCTCGTACCTTGTAAAACATACCATAACAATAATAAAAAACCGTAATAAATAATTTTATTGCATTACTCAAACATCGGCATTTCATCAAACGGAAAGTCATTCATACATTATTATTACTTGCTACCTGTTTTTGAGAAATTCTAGGGAGAGGAGGAGGTAAAATCGTTAAAAATTATTCAGAAAATCTGTCACTTTGATACCTTCGGGGCGCTGTGAACCCTTCATAGTGAATGAAATTAAAAGAAGAATGAATGGAAATTATTCGTTATGAAACCCTCTACAAAAAACTTGTTTTTTTTTTTTGTTAAAATTGAAGGAAAAAAAGTTATAGAAAAGAAAAGAAAATATTGTGACTAATTTTTGTGTTCTAAGGCTTATAACTTCTTAATTCTTCAATTTTCGACAAAACGCTTAAAGAATAAATTGTAGATAATTTAATTCTAAACAAAAAGTCTCTTTATAAATTTTCTTTAAATGTACTGTTACGGAGATATAGTGGAGAAACCATTTGCACACCTTTTCCAAGATGGCGGCCAAATGGGGGGTGGGGAACTCGAAAACTCAAATTTAAGCTAACACCGACCCCCCTTCACAACCCAAGAAAAAAATCTTGTCCTGCATTTTTGCAATGTTAAAGTACCATTTCCATGGACTAAATTTTTGGTATTTCTAAACAGAGATGTTTTGGGCGCTTTTTCCTAGCAGCGGACATTGTGAATGGTGTGATGTATGATGTACGATTTTTTCCAAGCGTTTAATATGAAAATTTTTTAGAAATGAACTCAATTAAAAATTTAATATTTTTTTACCTTGAGCATTTTTTGTAAAGAAAGGTAAAGCAGCGAATGCTTTTGCAAAAAAAGTGTTTTGTAGTGTATATAAGAGCACACTATGGAAAACACTGTAATACAAGTTAATTATGACAGTTCTAATAGACAAATAACGACTACTGTATTACAAGTGGATTCCATAGGGGAATAGATTATGTAAAGTAAATTTATTAAGCTAAGTAACATAAGTAGGGGAATTAGGTAGTATAAATAGTTGTAAGGATTTTGTGAATAATCATTGATTCCCAGAACTCAGTCCGAGTAAGAGTGGCAATAACTTGCCCTGCGGGAATAGGTATTTTGGTATGAATAAATGTTGCATTATTTAAAAGCAATTGTATTTATTCCACACACTAAATAAGGCGGCAATAGACGCCACAAGCAAAAGCTGGTTCACTAGCTTGGTCCACAACACCCAAACGTTACAGTATGTCGAAAAATTTTTTTAATTGTAAAACGTGCTTTATATGTAATTTATTTTTTGTACTACTAATGACTATTTTTTTCTCTAATATCTTTGTGTAATGGAAAAAAATAGTAGAAAAATGAAAATAAACGAATTTTTAAGATTATATTTATTCCTAGTTAGTATGATTATAAGAAAAATTCTTTTAACCCTTAATGGGTGAAAAATCACCCAATGCAAATAGATATTCGGTGAGATGTACAACATTTACCAACTTCATTTGTAACAGACAACATAGTTATTAGCAATTATTATGAAAAATAAATTTTATGATTTTCAGAAAAATATTAAATTCTTAGAATGTATTTCTCATTTATATGTTTTTATTTATTGAATTTATAAAATAAAATTCATTTACTTAGGTGAAATTTCGGAATCGAGAAAAAATGTAACCCCCAACGCAGAAGTCTACGCGAACGACCAATCGCACACTTGAAAAAGTTTTTGTGTTTACCTTTTTGTCCTTTACCTCATGAGCGATGATTCTACGCTTTGTTATGCACGCAACAGCAAGAAGCACTGCTAGCAATCAGCTCGCTGCTATGCTCTACTCTATAGCTGCTGACAGAAACAGGCGTAAACGCCGTGCGGGCAATGACAGAGAGAATAGAAGTAGTGTATTCAAATGCGCACTAACGAAATGCTGATTTACGCTACGCACACACCGCGCAAGTTGCTTTACTTTCTACTTTTTGCGCGTTGCCGCCGCGTAGTGTCAAGAGATGTTTGTGTTTTGAGTCGTGTTTTGGTGGTGGTGGGCATATGTTTGGAGTCGTGTGTTGGTGTTGGCTGTGATAGCAAATTTGGTGAATTTTATATTTAATGAAAATCTTTATTTTTGCAAATTGGAGTAATTAAATTAGCACCTAAAACAAAGACAAGTCCTGTAGGGTAGAAAAATGATATGTAAATCATTCAGGTTTTTCAATTTTTTTCCTATCGCATCCACTTGTCAATTTGATTGCGTTGTTGTGTGCAAAGTCGGAGCGCGCCGCCGACACCGCAACATCATGTCAGTGAAAAGTCGCCACATACCGCGAAGCCAATGTCCGCACAGCGTTTGCGCCTGTTTCTGTCAGTAGCTTATCATCTACGCTGCGTACTGCACTCAGCCTTAGGCCTCTGTGCTGAAAGTCGAGCCGTGTTTCGTGACAAGTTGTTTGAGCTGATGAAGTGACGTTTCTCAGTAGAATTACGACTTTCAGCACAGGAGCCTGGAGTGAAAGTGCTAAGTTCAGTTTAGGCCCCTGTGCTGAAAGTCATAATTCGGCTGAAAGGTCACTTTCATAAACTCAAACGACTTGTCACAACACACGACTCGACTTTCAGCACAGCGGCCTTACAAATAATACACAACGTTTACATAAATTTGGATGGCACGGTTTTACCTTTATTTACAGAATAAATCCTATCACACTTACTGGATATTTTTTTAAATTCACATGCAAATGTAAAAAGTGAGCCAGAACCCTCCTTGCTATACTACCAGCTTCTGTAGCTTCTTTTCAGTATAAATTAAAAATTTCTTGTAGGATATACAAAGACACTGCAATCGAACAAAAATTAAACTTAATTTCTTAAATTCCAAACATAATTTTCCAATTAAAAAATTTCAAAAAATATTTCGAATTAAATTCGATCCAGTTTGTTTCGTGTAACAATCCCCCCCCCCATTAATTCTTGTAATATTTCGTATTTTACAACAAACATCTGGCCAGTAATTGATTTAGCGTGGGTACCTTCCTTGCGTTTTTATCAACTTCCGTTCATTAAGGATTATTTCATTCGTAATTGTTTTGTCCTCCCTCAACTTTTGTAATCGGAGACATTAAGATAATATCAAAAGATAAGGAAAATGTTCGATCGATGCCTTGTTAAAAGGCAATTCCATTCCAGCAGTGGGATTGGTCATGGTATCTCATCGTTTTTTTGTTGAAGGAGTTTTAGGTTAGATTTGTTAAGTAATTTAAGTCATAAATCAATATAATTTTTTTTTAATTCTTTATGTATGTATGTATTCCTAAAACTTTTTTTGTTGTAATTTTTTTCCTATCTAGCGATTCTATTGATTGTTGAAATTGAGAACTTTTTTAATTGTCCTTTTTTTTAGTTAACTTTCAGTCAAAAATTTCAATAAAGGAATTTGAACCATTTAAAGTTTGAATTTTTACATTGTTGTAACATTTCGTTTTGCCTACGTGAATATAAAAGTTTTTTTTTTCAATTTTATTGATTGGAAAGCTTACACCTACTTACGGAATGGGTAGGTAAGTAACCAAGTGAAACCCATACCACACAACGATACCGAAAAAATTTAAAATTCAAATCAAATTACGGAAAATCCATAATCACTCTGCGGTTTTAAAATTAAAAAAAAAAAAAAATTTAATGAATTTTTTTTCTTCTAATTCTGCTTTTATTTCTGGCACAGCATCCCCCCTACAAAAAGCATCGTGCATTAAGAGGGTAGTAGGCATTCGGTTACCATAAAGTACAAACGAATTATACCCAGTGTTAAACCAAAATACGTTCCCTAGTTTCCACCCTTAAGCTGTGTAATATTCCCTGAAAATATTTCAACCTACACCACTAACTTTTTAAGCATGAACGAAGATGGGAAGGAAACATCAAAATGGGGACGACTACGACGATGGGAATATATACTTGAAAGTGAGGATACCAAACAGCCAAAAGCCGCATTCCTGTACCCCTTCGTGAAAGGTAAGGAGATTAATGTAGCGGCGCGCAACAACAACAAAAGCAACAACAATAGCAACAACAACAACAACAACAACAACACCAACAAAACAACAAAGGCAGCACCACCACCGGCAACAACAAGAACGACAGCAGCGTTTTTGGTAAAATTTGTTTCTTCTAAATTAAAGGGATTTATTTGTACAATAACAATTGTTGGCATAAGGAGTTCAAGGAAGAAATGGAACCTTGCTTACCCCGGAGATCATTCATCCATTCAGTATGAAAGAAAAAGGTAAAGCCAAGGACCAAAGGAAATGAAAACTACCGCTGGAGCCGGATCCGAGGGCCCGCCGCTCCTCTGCTGGCAGGAGCAATCAAGGACTTGGGCAGGATATCGTTCGTTGAGTCTGCGCGACCTACATATATCCCTTCGGGCCGTTTCCTTATTACAAGGAGGGCGACTTAAAGGGCATAACAACGCTGTAAAGCTCCGCGTGTAATGGGAATTAATGTTTGAGCTCAAGCAATAACCAGCAGCAAAATAGGGAGCTAGAATAAAATTGGCATTTAAATTCTACAGTAAACGAGTAATGTTTGTTGTTAAGTGGATCCAATTTCTAAGGATACAGGGGGGCCGTGCCGCATTCATCCGTTTCGTTCAGCCACTTTAAGGGCGCGCACATGTATTATTTATGAATGCCAGTGACTACGACAATATGTGCTAGAAGTGCTGGAAAATGGATAACAATGAAGCCTAACGCCTTAAAGAGTATCCAAACTTCCTGCCGTTGTTCCCCAGAGCACTCGTTCCCCATTCACTTTTCCATTCCATTCCGTTCTCGCCCTCCTGCTCCTCCTCCTCCTGCTCCTTATACCATATCCTGGCATGCTTTTCGCTATTGATGTGGCAGGAATTACGGAAACAAGTGAAAGTCACCCTTCCGTGTGGTGGCTTTGAAGCAAATAAAGCACTCGAAACCAATTACTCACTTCCCTGCTCCGTTCAAAGTAAGATGTGAAAAAATTCCTGGGATAGTGTACATTGCTTAGAGCCAGGTGCATTAATGGGGTGGTATGCCAACACTTCTGGAACGTGTTACTGCCACCTGCCGTATTATATAGCTATTACGATAACGTTTCTAATTATCATGCAAATAGAGCTAATTCTTAGAACAGAATCACATGCACTAAATTTTGATTTAACGAGAAGAGCATAACTTTTCTGGCGATTGCATTACCTGCAGAAGGTGAACAAAATTTCAATTATTAATTTCTGAATTTGTTGGAATTATGTGAATTACTTAAATTAACAGAGATTTCAAGTTTTTGCATAAACGGGTTAACGTCTAAGGATCTCGTGCTCTTATTATTTCTAATGCGTAATTTGCATTTATTGAGCATGTTTTAATCTGGTCTGTTTTCTCTATATTAATTACAGCCATGCAAATAGAATGCTTGTATTAGGTATGCCACAGTCAGGCTTCAATAAATATCGTTGATGTAGTCTCTAGAGCTAGACTTTATCATTTAATACTTTTTTTGCTCTCAGAAGTACTTTTTATTTTTAAGCAAGGCTCTTCTTCTAATTTCAGGCCCTTCGGCTTGCGTTTGTGTCATTTTTGTGTTAAATAAAACTTTAAATAGGCCTTTTCAACTTCAATTTAAAGCGGGAGCCACATAGCACACGACTTTCGTTCTCCGTGTTCCGTGTTTTGGTTGTTGTAAAAGTTGAGAGCTATACAGATGCAGCTATATAGGTATATAGTTACACAGGTTGACAGCTCAACGTATGTAATCTACGTAAATATGCAAAGCCCATAGCTCAAGTTTGATATTTCTTGGAGATAGCTTGGTTACATTTGGTGCTGATTTGGTGGTACTAGTTTACCCGTAAAGGTACAGGTTTGGTGTAACTAAGGCATAAAGATAGGGCTTCGAGGATCAAACCCGAAAGGCCAAGGAGCTGGCGAGCTGATAAATACTCTACATTTACAGCCGCCAGCTCGAAAGCTAACTTTGTATCCTTTTACTTCCAAAGAATTAAGTCTGGGCCTCCAGTCTCACAACTATAAAAAGGACAGCTACAATTAGAAATAAATAGCCCATCAGCATGGTGTCAACCTCTAGAAATACAGTTATCAAGACCGCCAGCCAGGATCTAGAATTTTGTTTTTTGGGGGGGGGGGGGGTCACGGAATTAAAAATAGCGGAAAACAATTTCTACTCCTCTAAAAAAATTGTGGGTTTGACCCTTTCGGTTCACACGATCAACTTCCCAGTATAATGAATGTTGATTATTATGAATGGATATTTTAATGATAAATGAACAATGATAATAACAAATTGTAAGAAAATTCATACACGGCTCTTGAAACTAACACAACTCCTATACCCAATAGCAAAAATTTCGTAATATTAAATAATATAATATTAATAAACTGACTACTTCGAAAATAGTAATAGTTTCAGTACAAGTGGGAAATTGACTAGTACCAGAACTGGTGCCAAAGTAATCCTGACAGAAGCTAGTTCAAATAATGATAATAGTGGTAAATGCACAAGATTTTCTAGAGAATGTTTTTCTCGAACATTAGCGAACCCTTCGTACTTTGAGCGCGTGCCGAATTCGTATTGAGTGTGGTGAAGCTCCCGCTGATAAACTTTGAAGCAAATTACGCAATTTGGAAATTCGAGGGCTTGGCAGACTTGACCAAAAAAGCCAAATTTATCGGTAACTGCTGGAAATTCGGTGATGGACTTCAATTTCCAGAAACTGTGGAACGCGGAAAACAATTGACCGTCCAAAAGCTGCTGATCTATGTTGTGAAAAAATTCGTGGTGTTTGTGGCGTTTGGGTAACGTAATTTGTGTACAGTTTTTAAAGAGTGCTCGGATTTTGACAGATGACGTCTTGTTGGGAATCTTTCGCTCTGCTGAATCCATAAAAGGTAACTTCATTTAAAACGGGTCTCGTTCCAACGAGTTTATGAGATATAAGAAAAACTAATCAATTTAAGGTGCTTGTGACCCTTAGCCGAAGTCTTTTCATTTAAACAAAAAACGGCTTGACCGAATGTTATGAAATTTTTTTCAGATCATGTTTTCGTTAATACACCTCGATCGGCACCTCAACGAAGTCGGTATCATATTTGGTTCGCGCGATATTGGGCAGGTACAAAAATCACAAATTTCGTTCAAACAAAAAAACGGCTTGACCGATTTTTATGAAAATCTTTTCAGATTATAATTTCGGTAATACGCGTCGATCGGCAGCTCAATGAAATCAATATCATATTTGATTCGCGCGATATCGTACAACTACAAAAATCACTTACGTCGTCAAAAAAAAGAAACCGCTCGACCGAATTTTATGAAAATCTTTTCAGATTGTAACTTCGGTAGTACGATCGGCTCCTCAACGAAGTCGGTATCATTGTTGGTTCGCTACAAATCGTGCAGGTGTAAAAATCACTTATGTCGTTTAAACAAAAAAACTGCTCGACCGAATTTTATGAAAATATTTTCAGATCATATTTCGGTTAATACGCTTCGATCGGCACACCTTAACGAAGTCGATATCATTTTTGGTTAGCGCGAGATCGTGCAGGAAAAAATAACCCCATACGTACGCACGCACACGCACACACATCTTCTTCTCAAATTTTTGCCTATTGAGACCTTGAAAAATGAAAATACGTTGAAAATTACGATTTCGATTTTCGGACCGATTACAATAACTTCCCTATAAACTGGGAAGCTAACAAGAACTAAATTAACAAAACGAACAAAAGTAACCGAATTTTCTGGTGGATTATAAACAAACGTACCCTACGAAAACGTGCCTTTATGTGTTTTTGATGAAGATGCGTCTTTTCTTGTGAGTGCAGCTAACTTCAGAGTTTGCAAATCAAAACCTATAGAAAGAGTATAGATCAATCTGTTGTTGACTTTGAAGGACATTTTTTTAAGGTCGTTTTTTTAATTTGAAAAAAAGTTGGGTCGGTTTTGTCCGTTTGGTTATTTTTTGTTTTTGTTTTTTTAGTTGGGTCAATTTTGTTTTTTAAACAGCGAGCGCTTTTGGGGGCGGGGTCATTAAATATGATAATCCAAGGGACGATTGTAAATAACGGAAACGTTCAAGTTCCTATAAAGTATTTACATTCAACAATACATTTGGTGCAGATTGTTTTTTTGGTTCAAATTTTCAGTCGTATGCCCGTCTGTACAGCTCAGTACTTGGCCATTTAAATCTATTGGTCAGGTTTGGCCGTCGTGATCCCGTATGTGCTCCCATTAAAAATTGGTTAAAAACTCTCCGGCCTTCATATGCCCCTTAAAAAGCCAAGCGGCCGGTGTTCGCCCGTTGTAAGGCAATTTTTTCTTTTTACTGAGACCCTCTGGCATTACGGCAGATGCATATCTGTTCCACTGGTCCTAGTTGTAGATGATCTTCTAGGGTTACCCGGTGACCAATACTTCTGCACCCACAGTAACTCATTGTAATTAATGAATATTGAAAGAATATCACATATTCGTTCCTTGGTGACTACAGCCCTGGAGATTTTACTCAACTTGGGAACGCTCTACCTTGAAGTAGCTTCAGCAAGAAAATTCCACAATTGCTGAAGAGAATACAGAAAGTGGACTTCTATCAGACGGATTACATACGCGCAAAGATCCAAAAGTTAATTCAACCTTTCGCAAAAAAACAAGATAGCCAAACCTAAGCTCTTCCTAATAAATATACTACGGGTAGACTCGTATGGGTCGCGGACCGCTCGAAGATTAAAACAAATGGCCTGCAATCTGGGGCACAAACCCTATAGTAGAGGGAAATTGTCATATGATAGTGATGTAGTTGGGAAGTTGGATTTTTTTGTTTTTTTTCTTTACATATGTTAACATAAAGCGAAAAAAAAAATTTCTGCAAAATCGGTCCTGTGCTACACGAGAAAATTGCATAAATGTCCTTTTTTGATGCATTTTGAGCGCATCGCTACACTATTTTTTTAATTTCTCCAGTTGTGTTAGTCGTAGAAAAATAAAAAAAAATTAAAAATGCTTGTGAATGAATAGACTGTCGAACTGATTCGGTATAAATACTAATACTAAATGGATCCTAACCTCAAAAAACCAAAATGTGTGAAATTTTGTTTTATTTTACTAAAAATGCAATAAATAACGGGCAATTAGTCGGATTTTGATAAAAATTGGGGAAAATATGTATTTTGATGCTATAAGTACGTGGTTGAAAATTCAAAAAAAAATCTCGATTTTTACGGGAACAATTGGCACTTTTCGTAAAATATTAAAATTGCCGCCATTTTATGCCAAATCATCGTACGGTAAAAATTTTTTTTAAATTGTAGGTTTTTTTATGCACTTTCTTGTGAGTATACGCAATACTTCGTTACTTTATATAAAATGATCATTTTAGGACTTGGGTGGGTGCACTGTGATGTTATGAAAAGCTAAAAAGGGTCTGGATTTGCAAGATTCTCACTGACAGCCAGGGGGCTAACAGAGGAACCAATCCCTGAAGGATGAAATATAAATTAGTTTGAGCCAATAGGGTCAGCAGCAGTACCTTCTATCATAGTATTCTTTGGTCTCGAACAGGCTATTAAAGTTTTGCAATCTTACATCGGTCTAGCAGCAGAAAGTGTGTGCGACCGTCTCTCTAAAGCTTCCACTGGCGGTGCACACCCAAACGCTTGTGGCAGATTACACACCAACCCTTTTGTATGACATTTGAGTCCAGACCGGTAAGAGCCATAAAGGCATTAATTCGCCTTGGCGTTATCAAAATGGCCCTTAAAAAGGGGTCCCTCGAAGGTTCTCACCAGAACCGGGACAGTATGGCCTACGGATCAGCCACCTACCGTCTATGCTTTCTCTGCGGGAAATATGACTTCGACTAAGTTCGCTGAGCAATTCACTAGCTAAATAAGTGCCCGAAGGAGGATTGTAAAGCGGACAGCACTCTACCGAGAATTTCCTGCCTCAGTTCTATGGGAATCTAGTGTTTGGTAGAGTTCTACATCTGCTCTACGCTCTACCAAGGATGTTTGATAGAGTTTTTCTCTCTACAGTATTCATTCTTATTTGGTTTCGACTGCGCTTCGAATTGTTGTACATTGGCGTTTTAAATAACAACGAAATTCGAATACGACATACGCAGAAAATGTATCTTTTTCCGTATCATTCAATAATTCTCGCTACATTCCAGCGTTTTGTTTTCTTTTCGCAATTCAATCTCGCGCCCAACACTTCCTTTCTTTCTTTTTCTCTTCTTCGAGCAAAAATAAAACGGCGGCAGCTTGTTTTTGGCGAGAACTCATTTTATTATTTTTTTGTTTTCTATTAATTTCCTTTAAATTTTTTACAGAATATGTGTACGCACGCATCTCTGAATAACTAAGAAATGAAATGACATGCAAAAGTTGATGGCCGCAGTTGCGCGCTCTACCATACGACTCTACAGTAGAGAAAAAAGCATCTGTAGTGTACACAGTCGGTAGAACGCGTGGTAGAGCTCTACTCAAAATTTCTCTAGAGCAACTCTACGGGCGGTGGAGTGGTAGAGACGCGCTGTACACACTACAGGTAGAGCTCTACACTCTACGCTCTTCACTCTACCGAAAAAAACTTTATAGTGGACACTTGGCTTTAGAACTATTTTCGGAATCGATGTGTAATTAAATGCTTTCCCTACTAGGAAATAAACACACACACTTGTCATACAAATGGCAACTGAATAAAAGGCTTCTAAAATTACATCAACTTCTTAGACTGAGGGCCTCATTCAGCTTTGCCGCCCCGGGCCTCTAACGGGCTTAGTCCGCCACTGCACCTCCTTCCTAAGTCCCCTTCTCGCCGCTTGACCGGTTTACGCCATTGCATGGAGGTGGATCAGCTATCTAGCTGCTATCTCTTCTGGCATTTCTTTTCCTTTCTCTGCTTCTTTGGGCTTCGTAGTGCTAAGCCTCTGGTGGAAGGCCATCAGGATAATAAGGGCTTCGAAACCCAATAAAAGGAAAACGCCCAGGTCAGACAGCAGCATCTGGCACTGTGTTCCTTGGTCCCGAACTGACTATTGCAACAACAACAAGTTGGGTGAAGAGGGTCTTTCACAATCGGACTCTTATAAAAAATACCCAGCGCTTGAGCTCCACACCCGACCTGGGGCCCGATTCCGCAACGGTCAGTTTTTGGCCAGTGAACACCGAAGGAAAAACTTACTGACAACCTCGGTGTTCACTTTTCCTTAAAATGGGATTCCGTAAGTGCCAGTGAGTTTTAATGTGCTGAATGATTTTTAAAGTGGCTGAATAATGCGCTGACTTTTTAATTTGTAATAGAATATGTAATTTTCCAGGATGATCTTTTGCTCCGCGCTTGGCTTTCTTGACCTTTCATTTTAAAAAATGTAATTAAACAAAATCTTTTAGAACAATAAACTAAAACAACATTTTATTTTAATATAACCAAAAAATCTGTCAAAAAAATTCTTTTAAAAAAGATTAAAAAACTTATTCAAAAATAATCGCACGAAATTACAAAAACAACTTTACTCGTCAAAATTCAAACTCACCGAAAATTCACAGCCTTTTTCTCAGTGAGAAATTATTCATGGCGGTGTTCTCCGCAAATGTCAAAAAAACTCATTCTCACTCTTGCGGACGCGAAAGTAAGCAGTGTACACTGAAATCGGTGAACACCGTAAAACTCACCGTTGCGGAATCGGGCCCCTGGTGAGCTCTATACGGTTTCTGTCTCCGTTTGGAATTGCGTCTATGAAATTGTTAGGGCGCAGTAGGAAGATGTCGAGACAGTGATTGGTTTGATTTCTGGACTATGCGTAGAAGAAGATGCCAAGGGCAGTGGACCCAATCTTCATGTTTTGCCTCAAGAAGGATGAGTCTGGCCTTTACGCTCTCTGTGACTAGCATGCGATAGCGAAGAACAGGGTTACGTAGTTTGGTGCGATCTTTGGCTCGAACCGACTAATCTAAGCGAGTAGTCAGTAGCTGAGCTTGTTCAAGCGAGTTGGCCTATAAATCTGAGTAAATGGGGCTGGCAAGAGTATTGTAGAATGAGTTCAACTCGCATCTGTTGTACTTATAGACCATATGCTTTTTGGCTTTGAACTCATTGGGGACTCAGAGCTTAATTTAAAGAGTATAAGGATTTTTGAAATTTGAGAAGAAATATGTGTGTGTGTGTGTGCGTACGTATGTGGTCATTTTTTCCGGCACGATTTCGCGCGAACCGAAAAAGATATCGACTTCGTTCAGGTGCCGTTCGAAGCGTATTAAAGGACATATGAATTGAAAAGACTTTCATAAAAATCGGTCGAGCCGTTTTTTTGTTTGAACGACTTAAGTGATTTTTGTACCGGCACGATTTCGCGAGAACCAAAAAAGATTTCGACTTCGTTAAGGTGCCGTTCGAAGCATGTTAAAGGACATATGATCTGAAAAGATTTTCATAAAAATCGGTTGAACCGTTTTTTTGTTTGAACGACTTAAGTGATTTTTGTACCAGCACGATTTCACGCGAACCAAAAAAGATTCCGACTTCAAAGCGTGTTAAAGGAAGTATGATCTGAAAAGATTTTCATAAAAATCGTTCGAGTCGTTTTTTTGTTTGAACGAATACTGGCAAGTTAATCTTGTGGACCGAAATGGTCAAAAGCCACATCCCAACTATTTCTATTTTGTAAATTGCTAATCGTGCTTTTTATGTTCTGTTTGCATACCCACATTCATATGAATTAACCCATCCAACCCAAGGTAGTACTTGACTTGAAATTTACATTCAGGGTTGACTGGGAGTATATATAGATTAAAGACTGGCAGATTTTGACGTTATGAAAATGGTCTTCAATGTGACTTGTTCCAGGAAAATCCCTGGAGCTTATCCATCAGCTTATCTTTAGGTCCTAAACCCGGACTAGATATTATAAATCCCTAAAGTCCCGTTCATCATTCTGGAGAATATTTTATATACAATATTATAAATTACTGTTAATGATTTCTTTATCTTTCCTATTATCTTGAAGCCATTAAAAATGATTGAACGGAAGTTTGATGCTGGTCGTTCATTCGATACCGAATTGATGTCCTCTGTTCGAACTTCCAGTCGATTGTACTAGAGACTAGAGGGCTTGTTATATATTGTAGCATATCCTTTAGCGGTAAATATTGTAAGGGACATAAAAACAATAAAAGGCACCCTATCTCCCCACGATGTTTACCAATTACTATCACCCCCATTTTTATTGAAAAAAACAACCACCACCGGCAGGAAGTAGAGGAAGCCATAACTCGGCTGGTGGCTAACCACTCGGCGGCCCCTTAATCCTTCAAACCTTATATTTTTATGAAAAGTGCTGAGTCGTTCCTGTCGATTTAACCCCGTCGCTACTGGAAATAGCTTTTAGCAGCAATAAATTTCCCCACCCGGCGGCCCCTTGGCGTCGCCGTAGGTTTTGCCTCCTGTCTTAAACGGATCACTTTCTTCTCAGCTGCAGAAATAAAGTTACCATGAATTATTCATGACTGAAAATGTGATTATTTAGTCAACTTTGAAGGAGTACTTAATGTTACGGTATTAGCAGCGGATTAACTTAATTAGATTTTAATCTGGTGATTGATGCAGACAGTTTAAAAGTTTCGTCCTTACTGAACGGTCCCTAATTAAGCCGGAGATGTTGGATCCTCCCTATGCTTCGGAAAATTTTAAGTGCAATTCATGTTGTTTAGGCGCTTTTAAGCTCGACGAGCGCCTGTTGCTATTGATTCGTATCATGTCTAAGTATTTTTGATGTTTGCCGCTATTCGGTGACATCGTGATGACACAAGGACTTGTCGCGATGTGCAGAATATTGTAAAGTTCGCGGTCTTTTTGGGCTTTTCTTTGAGACGAAAAAAAAAAAATTTGCAACGATAACAAAATTTTTGCTGTAATTTCATTGTCAAACCAATGGGAAAAGTACTTTGCTTGCGAAGATAGAAAATCATCGGAAAATATGATTACTTTGAGATGGAAACTTCAGAACACCTTAGAGCCAAACGCTAATTCCCATCCTATTTAGAGTGGCGGTTTCTACTTGGGCATCATGAACAAGGATTTGTCGAAGCCTTAACCGTTATGAATAATAGCTTGCCTTTCAAGGTTCAATTTTCATAGTTACCCCTTGGGATGGGGGTGGAAAATGCGCAACGAAAGTTGAGTTTGATGGGAATATTATTCTCATGTGGATTTGATGTATAAAAGTTTTAAAGTGGATAATAACGTATTATTGGATATAATTCGGCATAAAGTTAGCTCTTAGGTTACATAGGGATTCCGTATTATCTCTCGTTTCCTTCAAAATTTAAGTTTAAACTCTTCGCGAATTGAGTATTGGAAAACAAGTTGAGTTGGTGTGGTTGGTTACAAGCAAAACTCTATTTACTAAAATGGCCGAGTATATACTAATTTAACTACTTAACCCTTTCAAGACTCGAAAGTAACCCAGAAAATGTTTAAAAGATTCTGTTTGTATACTGTTGTCCCAAAAATGCACGCAGCAAACGCATTTCAAACTTTATTTTTCTCTGTTATTACGGAGCGAATGATAGCTTCGGAAGGCGGTGACACCCGATTTGTCACTTCTATCAAAACTCTAGCAGATTCACTACAGATGATCTGTTAGCGAGTCCTAATCCCTCCTCCCAGCTTGGCCACCTGGGGTACCTCCTCGGAAAGAGCTGACGGCAGATGATCGAACAGCTACTCCTTTGCCCCATACAACAGGATTTTCAGGCTTTCCCTGAGCTCTAGTATTCCACATTAAAAATACTAGTGCTGCACACGAGACGAGACTTGTCTCGAAATCGTCTCGTCTCGTCTCGACTTTCGAGACGAGATCGAGACGAGACCTCCAGATTAAAAATCGATACGAGACCGAGACTATCATTCGAGATCTCGCAAGACATCTCGGGGTCTCGAAATCAAATCGTTATTTTGAACTCGTATCGATACCAACTATTTCAGTATTTTTACGCTGCGCTCTTTGACGAGCATAACATTCGGCACCAATACATGACTTGAGCAGGCTGCGGAGACAAGGCGAAGAGTATGCATTCCATAAGCATTTAAATGCAGAGTTCATTCCAAAACAGAAGAGGTATTTTACTGTCATTTCATTTCATTTCAACGCATTGCAGAGTTCATTCCAAAACAGAAGAGGTATTTTACTGTCATTTCATTTCATTTCAACGCATTTAAAATGAGATGCGTTTAAATGAAATGAAATGGCTGTAAAATACCTCTTCTCTTTTGAAACGGACTGTACCTAAATGTAACTCTACACAAATTAGAAATTAACTTTCGATTCATTGATCCCCTCCACCCCGCCCTGGTGTAGGGATGGTCAATATTCATCGATGTTATCGAAACATCGATGTTGAGCGTGAAAACATCGATATTTTAACATCGATATTAAGTCCTCTAAAACATCGATCCATCGATGATGGGAACAAGAACATCAAAATTCGATGTTTCCACATTTGTTTGTTGTAAAAATTAAATTGAGCTTATGCAAGCCTTCATTAAAGTAAAATTTCCAAACGACTTTTAAAATGTTAAAGCTTAGTACGGTGATCAGGCAAAATTTTGCCATCCCTTTAAAATGCATGTAAAAAACCTTGGCAAAATTTTGCCTCAAGTACGGCAAAATTTTGGCAGCGCAACAGTACGCCGCCAAAAATTTTGCCAGAATAAGCATACTTTCAAGATTTTCTAGTAGATGGATTTTCTAATTTTGGAGACTTTTACATGTCAAATTTTGCTTCCAGAAATTATCTGGTCATTTTTTGTTAGCAATAAAATTTGTTTAAAATGGAAAAGGAATATTTATTTGTTTTATAATGAAAAGACAAATTAGGTAAAGAAAAAACTTTCCACTATTCTGCACCACTCTACACTTGGGCAAAATTTTGCTTGAAAAATGATAAAAATGACGAGCAAAATTTTGCCCGATAACCGTACTTGGCTTAACCTATCAATGCACATTTCGAACTTGGCGAAGTAGTTCTTAATTTTTATGCCAGATGTCACTAATATAGATTTTTGATTCAAGGTTATAAAAGAAAACAAACTTGCTACCGTTCTGTTTATCTGTAGTCTATGGTTAAATATGTTTTTTTTATTCATACTTACCCCGTTTATGACTAGGTCCAACCCAGGTTCAACCCAGTCATAAACGGGGGTCGAGTTGAAACTGGTCCACTCCATAGAGAATTTTAAAAATGTTTGATTTTAGCACCAAAACTTCGATGTTTTCAAACATCGATGTTTTTTTATTGATGTTTATCGGACATCGATGTTTACTTACCGATGTTGACAACGATGTCATTATCGATGTTTTTATAACATCCCTACCCTGGTGCCACTGCAAAGGCAGATTTACGTGTCTACGTCTGGGAAGTGACTAGCATGGAAATATAAGGAATATTTGTATACAATTTCATTAATATGGCACATATTGATATTTCTCGAAATACAGAAGACTGAGCAATTTGTATTATTGACAGTGAAATTCGAGACTTTTCGAGACGAGACGACACTTTTTAAGACGAGACGAGACCTGTAAATACCCATTTTTTCCAGACCGAGACTCGTCTCGTCTCGTGTGCAGCACTATTAGCAACGTAAAACAGCAACAAACACGCAATGCCTTGGATTCGAAAATAAACCCGGTTGACCGGTTTGTGTCCAAGGTCATTAAGTTCATGTTAATTTCCTACTTAATGTCTTTTATTACCTGTAATGGGTAATTAATCAATTTTATTTTCCCATGCACAAGTGCCGCAATACCTACTAATGTGAAAACACTGCTTGATGATGGACGGCTGGATGAAGTCGTTAACGAGATCAACCGCTATAATATCAATGTCATGGGACTCAGCGGGACACGATGGCCCGATGCGGGGAACATATCTGCCCAAACGGTGAGTCCTTCTTATATTCTGGGAGAAACGAAACTGAAACCGTAGGAATGGCGTTGGCATAATACTCACAAAGGAAGCCAAGTGCAGACTCATTAGCTGGTCACCAGGTTCTGAGAAGAACATTACTGTGCGTCTGCGTATCAAACTAAGAAGCACTACCGTATTGAATGCTACACTCCAACTGAAAACGCAGATCATGATATCATGGACGAGTCTTATAAGCGACTAGGGAAGAATTCATAAAAACAATCCAAAGATCGGCCCTAACAACACCAGCCTTGAACACGCAAATCACGACATAGGCCGAGTTACTAACAACAATGCTTTTCGTTGACTGCTGTAGTTTTCATGAAATCATGGTAGATGGAACTTCCTTTTGCCACAAGGAGAGTTTAGTGTCGCCTGATGGTACAACGAGAAATCAGATAGATCACATGGCCATCAGTCGCAGATGTAGAGCTATTGTGCAAGAGTAGGATGTCAGAAACTTTAGGGAAGCAAAGATTGGGCCACCAAGTGACCACCATTTGGTAATAGCAACTATTTCCCTCAAAATCGCCGCAATCAGAAACGTCTAACGCCATGCCATAAGAATTTCTGCGGGACAGCATTAAAAGGCGAGAATTTGCTGGGAACTGCAATCAACCTTAAATCATCATAGCCTTTCGAACGTAACAAAAAATTGAAGAGCTGTGGAATACAACAAAGAGAGCTGACGGAGCGGAAGTGAGCATCGGTTACGTCCAAAGAAACACTGAACCTGAACGGTTAATTTTCACAGGAACCCAAAGAAAACAGCAACAATGCACAACCAATGGCCATTCATACACGAGGGACCATGGCTCCGGAGCAAAAGCTTTTTTCGGGCAAGGGAGGCGTGCGGAGATGCAATAAGTGGAGAGTTTCGTGCTCCGGTGGAGACTTTTGTACTCCTGCCTTTGGCCTGCGAGCACGGAAAGCGTGCATTCACACCAATAAGAAATCAATGCTTTGGCGATAAAAAAAACTTTCAAACAGTAAAATTTTGTCAAAATAAGAAAAAACTTTTAATTATTGAGAATTCAAAGTGAGTGAGTGAATTTTTTTAAATAAATTACATATTTCATAACAGCGAAAAAACCTCCATTTTGTTTATAATAAAAAATTTGACATCTCACTAATACGAACAAATATCACGTAGCAAAATAAAAGCTGCTTCTATCGCTGTTGCTCCGTGTATTTTCAGAAAACTTGCAGCAAAGTTTTTGGTTGCAGAACCATGATCCCTCGTGTATGATTGGCCAATAAGAATCACATTCGTGCTCCGTCCAAGACAGAAATAGTAGCCCAAATTCGTGCAATGCCCAACGGTAAAAGCAGCTGGAAAATATGGCATCCCACAAGAATTGTTGAAAGCCGACTCAAGCATCACATTAGTGGTGCTACAACCAATCCTGGAAACAGCATGGAACACTTGTACCTTTCCGGAGAAAGGGAAGTTTCATAGTCAAAATTCCCCAAAAACGGAGGGCGACAACTGGAAACGCATCTATCAGGAGGTTAGCTCAGGGGTAAGACAAGGATGCCTACTATCACCATTACTTTTTCTTATAGTAATACACGACATAATAAGCTGCCTCCAGTTTCTTGTATTGAGCAGTTTTACTGCATCAGGCTTAACAGTTTCTTCCTACCTTGAGCGTGGTTTGCCAACTGGTCTTTTCCCATATGATAGTAGATACAGGGATTTTTTCGGTAGGTTCGGCAGTACTTTGATATGTGTTGATAGTTTACACTCTTTGTATTGTTTCCACATACAAGAGCTTTGTTTCTGTATTTTTTTTGATTTTTTATCTGCCACATTATCTGATTGGTGTTGTCCTTTCTAAAATATTTCTTCACTTCTACAATCATTTTCCCAGCAACTAGGTAGTGATCGGTGTTCACATACGGTCCTTGATAGCTCGTTATCCACTACGCAACTAATATTCCATATATTAACTAAAATATGGTCGATTTGTTTATTCACAGTAGGAAAGTAGTTCTCAGCTGGATACCTTTTATATGAAAACAACTCACTACTTTTGTACAGTGTTGTCCTACGAAGGAGTCAGTTGCACCTCTGCATTACTTCCAAATACTTCGAGAACTAATTCATTTTGAAGTTCTTGGAGAACTAATTCATTTTTAACTAATTAGAGAACTAATTCATTTTTAATCACTTGCAGAACTAGTCCATTTTGAAGTTCTCGGAGAATTAATTCATTTTGAACTAATTGGAGAACTAATTCATTTTGAACTACTTGAAGTACTAATTCATTTTGAACTAATTGGAGAACTAATTCATTTTGAAGTTCTTTCAGTAGTAATTTATTTTGAACTGATTGGAGAACTAATTCATTTCGAAGTTCTTGGAGAACTACATAATTCATTTTGAACTAATTGGAAAACTATTCATTTCGAAGTTCTTGGAGAACTAATTCATTTTGAAGTTCTTGGAGAACCAATTCATTTTAAACTACTTGGAGAACTAATTCATTTTGAACCAATTGGAGAACTAATTCATTTTATTTTGAACTACTTGGAGAACTAATTCGTTTTGAACTAGTTGGAGAACTAATTCATATCGAAGTTCTTGTAAACTTTAGAACTAATTCATTTTAATTCATTTTAAGCTACTTGGAGAACTAAAAAACAAATTCTTTCGAAAAATCTTGTGGGCTTACTACTGATATGGTAAATTGAACTAGCTCCTCTCAGGATTACTTTGGCACAAGTGCTAGAAATAGTCAATTTTCCACTAGTGCTAAAATTATTTCTATTTTCTAAGTAGTCAGTTTATTCCGACTGGGTTGTAACATCCATATCATCTTGTGTGTGTTCTTGTGACTTAATCAGCGGCTTTTAATCTTCTTCCGATGTCGAATTTACACATTGTGTTGCCTTTGCTTATGGACGAAAGGACTTCTCTACGTATGGATAATAATATGGTTTTTACCCCTTTGCGTTAAAGTCGGCTTATACAAAATACCTCTCCTGTGTAGGATCTTATGGCATTTTTAGTGCTGAAATGCCAGGACGAGAACAAGCGGAAAAAACAAAAAAAAGAGCCAAAAGAAAATTTTCTTGATCAATACCACTAAAAGAACACGAGCTACGCGAGACATGAGTTAACGAAACCAAACGTGCAAGCAAAGTTGGTAAACAAGAAAGCCACAAATTAATGCTTAAGGTGAGTGGTGGTGGTGATCGCCACCAGAGCACATGGAATTGTCGATTCAGCACAGAGTGCTGTAATGATTTATTGGTTGACCCGAAGTTGAATTGATCTTGGTGCAACAAGACCTACGAAGTAGCATGGGTATGAATAAATTGATGTAGAACTATGTATGTCAATGAATTAGAACGCATTTGCGACATGGAAACGGAATCGATCACTAATTGAAATAAAGGCTTTTGCCGGTTTTTATACGCTTTATATTAGCTTCACCTGTATGTATGTATGTATGTATGTATGTAGACAAATCTTGCAGCTTGATTTTCACCCACTTGCATATAACCGATCAACTTCAAATTTTGCACATATGTATAGTTCGCGTGACAATGCAATCTGACCATTGTGTGAAATAATCAAGAAGGCGGTTTCAAGATGGCGGCCGAATTTTGCTATTGTGCTCCCCGACCCCCGACATGGGTATCAAATGAAAGGGTAAGGTAAATAGAATACAATTAGCCTTATGGCGTGATTCCAAATTCAAAATGGCGGCCATCACAAAATGTCGGATTAACTTTTTCTTTCTGACATACTTAAAATGGGTATCAAATGAAAGGATACGACAAGTGGAGCACTATAAGCTGTGTGGCGTCATTCCAAATTCAAAATGGCGGCCGACACAAAATGGCGGACTACCTTTTTCTTTACAACACCCTCGATATGGGTATCAAATGAAAGAGTATGACGAGTAGAATACATTAACCCATTTGGGACCAAATTTTTTTTCTACAATTTTTGATAATTTTAAGATAGTTTGTGATGTTATTAGAGCAACACACTATCTGTCAAATAAACATTATACATGTGGCAAAATCACTGATGCATAACACTAAGCTAACTTGGTAATTTTTAAAATCCGCGAACGTTAGTAAAATATGAAAATCTGATTGTTCCCATTTGGGAACGCTCGCTACGCTGGCCGCGGCACGCTTTTTTTACATTTAAGTAAGTTATATTTATAATCTTTACCAATAACTTCATTAATGTAGTTATTTGCCTGATTTCGAAAGGTAGGTTGTTCTTGTTGTTGGAGCAATAAAAGCTTCAAAATTATTTTTTTCTTTTTAGTTCACTTTAAAATAAAAGCGTATTTTTTTAGTTTTTTTAAACTATATATTTTTTAAATCATGATTGCCGCTGTAGAAGATAGTATGTTTATTCTAAACTCCTCCACCAGTTCATCTTTATTCTTGTAGCCCAGTAATGTGTACGATCTATCTTTTAAGTTCATTTATCAGTTTTTTCATTGTCCCGGGTCAGTATAGTGTCCCAAATCCAAATATATAAAATATTCCAAATCTAAAAATATAAAATATTGTTATATTGATGTATAAATTTTCTTTTCGGTTTGTCACTGTTCAAGCGAATGTTATTGCCTAATCATCCCCCAATGTTACACTTCAACAGAGACTTATCCCCATGGTTTAGGGGGTATAATAATCAAATTTAAGAGCAAACTTTCCTATATGTCCAACTAGCGTTATCTTACCCAGCGATTACAAGACAAAGCGGATCCAATTTCTTTTTGGGGTGTCGTTGATGCTGAGAGGGGTGGACCGGGAGGGGGCGATGAAACGAACAAAAAACTAAGATCGTAAAACAAGATAAGAATCGAGAAGACCCTATGTAAGCATATTTCTTAGAAAATCCTTGTAAATAATAGAAAAAAATAAATCAGAATTTTCCACCTATAACAGAAATCCTTGTTCATGTTGCGGACAAGGGTAACTGGATGCGTAATACAAGCCACGTTGAGCATCATTAAGAAAAATTGAGGGAAGTTTATGGGTGTTTTGACTTTAAATTTCTGCTCTCAAGTGTAAATAAGAAAATTTCATCCATCCATTTCATCCTCATTTTACCCAAGAGATACGAGCAATGAAGGTGTGCGTTCAGCACCGTAGAAAACCCTTAACTTGTCGAAATGGTGGGGGCGGAGAGTATGGGAGGACAGAAGCGCCACTCTGTATTCAGAGAACAATTACCGTAAAATCAAAGATGTAAAAAAACAATTTACCGTTTCAATCCACTCTGTTAGACAAAATTTGTACCATTTACTTAAGCAGGACCAACTTCAACGCCGGTTGCTTTTGCCAGGACTCTGAAAGAGAGAAAGTGTTTTACGCCGCACTCTATTCTCGACACACCAATGGCACAGTTATAACCCAGGAAGGGTAAAGCCCTCCACCGGCACAGAGCCACCTTTTGTAGAAATGTTTGCGTACTTGTCTGCTTTACAATACCCCAGGAGGTAAAATTTATTAAAGAGACTTAGCAAAGTAATAAAAAGTTGTTTAAGTTTCATTTTCCTTGCGATCCTCTTGTTCTTCCGCTTTCATCCCTTCAGCCACCCCCGCCGGGCAAAGCTATCCACCATACTCCAAATACCAGAGGGTCGGGGTGGTACGTCTCCTCGTCGGTAGTTCCTTGTTTCTGCTCCAGGTGCCTGCTTTTTCCCTTCTTTCAGCAATCAACAACGCGACGGAGGACTTACAAGAAACTAGAAACTGTAACGAAAGTTTTGTGTCTGTTTTTTTTTTACTTCTCTTCATCCAGAATCGCGCCTGCACCATCAGCCCTCGGCTGTACCTGGTGGAGGTGGCTAAACTACACCCCCCCCACCCAGAGTGAACCCTTTTATTCCATTTCAGAAAGAGAAAAACAGAGAGAAAGAGCGTAATTCAAGACAAAAACTCATTGCATAAAATTCTCGACAGTGAAGAGATTCAGATTTCTTCGTCCTGGGTATGATGATGGGTAGTGGGGGTAGCAAGATGGACTGCAGTTGTTCTTAACCTTAATTAAAATCAAATATGCTCTTTTCCGTGATAAAGGACATTTCATAAGGGCATCCTGTTAATTAAGCTCATTTTTTAAGCGAATTCCCGGAGTTATTGTTAACACCCAAGTAGTTTTATCATAACGCAAAGTTGGCAATCTTCTTTTCTCTTGATAGCATTTCATTTAAGATGGTGGCTGTGCCGGGAAACACGAGGATGAGGCTGCAAGGAAGGTAATTCAATTCTGTGTGAAGTGGGGGAGGAATCAATAAAGCTATTGAATTAAATTTCCTGAATTTTCCTGAGAAGAAGAAAAATTTTGTTTTATTTATGAGAAGGAAATTACTCGGCTTTTGTAATTGAAAAATTTCTTATACAGAAACCTTAATGTTTGCAGTTAATAGAGTTTGAAGATTTAAGACCAGAATTAAAATTCGGCACAAGTATTTTTAAGCAGTCTAAGTATTTTTAAGGATTCAATTTTCCCAAAAAAATTTTCTCGAATAAATTGTTCTTGAAGACAAATGGATATGCTTAAACAGAAGAACATTCTCGTTAAAAACGGTATAACTAATTATTAACCAATATTAACAACAGTTATGTTCTTTAACACTTACAGAAACGCTACGAACTGACAGCTTAGTATTTGCCTCAATGTATGCGAGGATGTACTCTTCCAGGTGTATTCTTCCAAAAGTTTGCTAAAAATGCACCAATATTGAAAGCGAACCTAACGTGTGGAGAATTTTCTCCAAATACGCTTAAAACTTCAACCACAAGGGTGTATATAGTCGCGATCTTGGCAACATTTATGCGTGAGTTATATAATAAGGTTGATATAGCGATGCCTTGTACCAAACAACAAGACGCTGCTCAGGGGCGGATTCAGGAGGGGGTCACGGGGGCCATGACCCCCAAAAGCGCTCGCTGTTTAAAAAATAAAATTGACCCAAATAAAAAACAAAAACAAAAAATAACCAAACGAACAAAACCGACCCAACTTTTTTGCAAATTAAAAAAGCGACCTTAAAAAAATGACCTTCGAGGTCAACAACAGATTGATCTATACTCTTTCTATATGTTTTGATTTGCAAACTCTGAAGTTAGCTGCACTCACAAGAAAGGGCGCGTCTTCATCAAAAAGACATAAGGGCACCTTTTCGTAGGGCACGTTTGTTATCCACCAGAAAATCTGGTTAGTTTTGTTCGTTTTGTTAACTTTCCAGTTTATAGGGAAGTTATTGTAATCTGTCCGAAAATCGAAATCGAAATTTTCAATGTATTTTCATGTTTCAAGGTCCTAATAGCATTTTAAGCAAACATTTGAGAAGAAGTATGTGTATGTGTTTGTGTCTGTGCGTACGTATGTGGCCATTTTTCCTGCACGATTTCGCGCGGGCCAAAAAAGATATCGACTTCGTTGAGGTGCAGTTCGAAGTCTATTAAAAGAAATATCATCTGAAAAGATTTTCATAAAAATCGGTCGAGCCGTTTTTTTGTTTGAACGAAGTTCGTGATTTTTGTACCGCCCAGCGAGGACCAAACATGATACCGACTTCGTTGAGGTGCCGATCGGCGGTTATTAACGAAAACATGCTCTGAAAAAAATTTCATAACATTCGGTCAAGCCCTTTTTTTGTTATAAAATTTTTTTTCTGGATTCAGCAGAGCAATAGGACGGTTTTTTGCCAAATTTTCCTCTCCTTTTGTATTTAATCGCCTTTCTGAGTTGTTGCAACACCGCACAAAAGCGTGCAGCTATGATCGTGGTCCCACGGGTTAGGTAATTGATAAAAAAACTCCCCTTTGGAATCTCAAAAGAACGTTTACCATCAAACGTATTCCGGATTCCACAACTTTCACTTTATTTGGCGTTTTGGCGGTAGGTGCGATTGGGGTCTCCATAGTAGCTGAAGCCTGACTCTCGGATCGATCGACGCACGCGTGTAGAAATTTTACAGTGCTGCCACTACACCCAGGCGCAAATTCCCTGAGACTCCCAGACTTTTCCCGCCAAACGACACGGATTTAAAAAAATAGTGGAACTTAATTTTGAGACGACCATCGTACAATATTGAACACTATTCTTTATATGATAGAAGTCATTCTCGTTGAATATTAGTCACAAACAATCCAAACCCAAAATAAAATACGGGCAAGTCAGTACAGACGATGTTACCAGTCGCTACAATGAGCAAGATGTCTTTATTATACATTCACTTAAAAAGAGGGGAGTCCCCGATTTCGTAACAGTGTAAGTAATAAAAAATTCCGTGCTCATTTCGATCGGTCCGAATCGTAGGTGCAACAAAAGTAATATTTACAAGATATTATTATTTATTGTGAAATTTTGCCGCCCCTGCCGCCCCTACTACGCTACGCCACTGGGTATAGGGTACAAGAGGCCAATTTGGATCCAATACCTCATTACAGAAGAAGAAGAAAAAGAAGGAATTCACATTAAAGAGAAACGAAACTCACTGTAACAAAAATCAAAACAAAAATTTTTATATCGGGACTGCGATTTTGCAAAAGTCGATATCCTCAATATAAGCCGACTCAGCTAGGCACGCAATCGTCGGGATTTGCCAGTGACAGCCTCGTTGTTAAGCTTCCTGAATCAAGTGAGTTCCGCTAACAACCAGACTTTGTCGCCGGTAGTCCCACACTACCAAATGAATAAGGAAAAGTGCCGTCTATTAGGTGAAAACCCGACATAAGCGGAGCTTTTCTACTCTATTATTGGACACTATTCTGTAATTTTTCATAAAATAATATTTTATGTTATGATGATAAAATTTCTTCTTCATAAAATAAAAATAAAATATTTTAAAAATTCGTATTTTGTCATGCTTTGTTAAAATTATTTTTTATGAAGTCTTTTATGAACACATAGGGTCATTTTACACGATGAAACACGAAACAAAAAGTTTCATGCAACTTTGCTCGGTTTGAGGGGGAGAGGATAGAGAGGGTTTGAGGAAACACGTGTTCCCTCCAGCCCTCTCTCTCCTCTCCCTCTCAAACCGAGCAAAGTTGCATGAAACTTTTTGTTTCGTGTTTCATCGTGTAAAATGGGCCATAACATAAAATATTTAGTACAATCCGCTATGGGTTCTATTACGTTTTGAACAGCTAATCGGTTGAAAATGAAAACAAATAAAATTATGAATGAAAACAAACAAAATCAAAGCGCGCCTTGTTTCAGTATCTGACAAAATACAATTTTGTTAATGCATCTGTCATATTAATTTTTAATTAATTCAAAATTCAATGACTTTCTCGCAAATGTCAATATTCCCGTCTGTTATTTTCATAAAATGGGTTAAAATACCTGTAAAATGTATTGCTTAGATTATTTTATGTTATGAAGCGTAACAGAAAATATTTTATGTTATGATCTATAAAATAAAATAAAATTTGTCGGACAGAATATAATTTTAGATAATTATTTTATTTTATGTCATAACATAACATAAAATGATAAAATTTTACTGACAGAATAGGCCCCATTATCTGGTTCGTTTGGCGAGATGCCTTATTATGGTTCCTTGGTAGTTAAAAGAAGGCAACACATTGACTGTTGTTTGACACTTAATGATTGTGGACAGCTGATGATCCTTTTGCACACAAAAATGAAATTACAGCACTCACTTCGTAATTGGCTGAAGCAACAATTTTCGCGGACATTGTTTAGCTGCATTCACCGATAGGCGAACGACTATTGAATTAAAGCTATAAGTTTAGTGGTTTTAGTGGTTAAAGGTATAAGTAGTGGTCAATAGATGGTGCTGCATGCGTAAAACAAATGGCAAATAAAGGTAGTAAAATAACCAGATAACCCTTACATTTCGAATATGACTCCTACTTTTAGAAAACCAGATTTAATTATTAAATTAAAATAAATTTTTAGTATATTAAAGGGTTTTAAAAAAGTTTTAATGTAATACATTCCCAGTCAGTAAAATATCTCTGAACTTACCCGGCACCATTTTTCTGACTCTTACGTTAATAACTTTTGTATAAGCTTTAAGTGTGCCTCGAACACATTCTAAAAAATATATATAAACGTTGAAAAAATGTAATAAACGTATATGCAAGCATGAAACATTGTGCATAAAACATTGTACAGATGGAAAATGAAAAATTAAAAAAAAGTTTACTAGTAAAAATTACAAGTGCACTTTTTTTACATTTAAAGTAAAAGTTTTTAAATCAATAAACGAAACTACAATGAGAGCACTCCGCTAAGCCCTATGTCCATTTAGTTTGACTTTTGGATAAGGTAAAAGTTTTTTTTTTTGAATAAAATTTACGTAGAAAATATCTTTTCAAATAATGCAAATTCTACGAATTCTGTGTAACAAAATGTAATTGTGAGAGCATCTGGATAATAAGAGTGTAAATTTTGTTTGATTATATCAATTAAGAGTAAATGTAAAATGAGTTCATTTGGTTATTACAAATAAACTATAATTTATCTCCTATTAATCAGCGTGGTATTATTATATTGAATATTGCCATTCACAGGAAAATCTATAACTATACAACTATATAATTACGCCCAGACAAACTGATATCCTCGAGTAGTTCAAATGTTGGCCTAGGATATTTTATATACGCCTCCAAATTTTCCACATATACTGTCAATATCATATATGCCAAGTGCCAAGGACATATAGAAGGTATTTCTGGTTGGTAACAGATATTTTTTTGTTTTTGTTATTTTGTGGAATAAATCTGCGTAGGTAGGATCCATTTTAGAGATATGAACAGTATTCAAAGGAATAAGTACATAAGTCATGCACAATTTGTTCAATTTAAATCTTTTTTTCGTCTTTCTTTTATTTTTAAAATGTTTCAGTGAAGCAGAAAAGGAAGCCGGATACCACTGGAGATGAATGATATCCTGGTATGGAAATGAAATCTTATCCAAGCAGGAACACAGAATCATGGTATAACTTTGAAAGCGAAAAAAAGTAGCACACACAGTAAAAAAAAAACAAAGAATGAAAGAAATCGAGAATAGACGAGCAAAGGCACAGAAAGCAAAAAAAAAAAAATATAGAGAAACTCGTCCGAATTTCGTTTTCTCCATGCAGAAAAGATTGGTGTTATCACGCGTCCCAAATCAACATTATGCTAAGCCTTTTCGATTGTAAGATCCACTTTTTCCATTTGTGTTTCCTTCCTGGGTTATATTTTTCCCTTCTTTTTCTGATTGAATTTTCGTAACATATTGAGTTCACCTATGAGTGGCTCCGATAAAAGACATTTCTACTCTCGCGATAACATTGTCAACGAATAGTAGAAAAGACGAAAGGAAACTTTGTGCCATTATTCGAGATTTCTGATTTTTTTTTCGTGCCACTAAGAAGGAACAGGAAATCTATGAACATTACCGCGCTAGAAGGGTTTCCTAGCGAGATTTCTTCCGGTGAAAAATTTTCCCTTTTCTTTTGTAGTATATAGAATGAAAAATCCACCATCATATCGCCCCGGCTGTACGGTGCAGCTAAAAGTTTCACAATAGAGGAAAAGAGAATGATTCTGGGAAAAATATATATACTTAGTCTATGATAACGACATGAAAAGACATCATTAAAGCTGCAGATGTGTGATCATTATTATCCGTAAATTACATACGATACCATGATTGTTGGGTGAAAAAGGACTCTTTGATGCAATCTACCGAGAAAATTACATAATATAAAAACTTGAAAAAAAAAGAAAAAAAATAGCGGAAACAATAGGGACCGAGAATATCCTGGTCAAGATGGAAGAAAATATTTCGCGCTCAACAATGCTCTCCCGTTGAAGTTATCTACACTCATCGCCAAGCACTTTATTCAAGTGCGTTTGCTCTTTATTGTTTTCAGATAGGATAGGATATAGATGAACGAACGAATGATGATGAGCCCATGAGAGATGGGCTGTTCACCCGTATTCATCAAGCGGTAGAATGGCAAATATTGATTTACTTGAGCTCTTGATATTGGATCGTTGAGTCGCATTTCAAGGGAATAAGTTAACAACTTGATTTTTAATGGATTTCATCTTCTAATTTTTATCATGCCGTCATAGAAAAAAAAAAGTTTTTATTTATTTATTTCCATTAAAATGAAAATTAATTTGAAATTTTTTTTATTAGAATTTTGAATATTTAAGCAATTTTCGACTTTGTTGACAGAATGAAGAGATTGCTGAGCTTGATACCCCATAAACAGTTTACCCTAAGGGTGTTTGACTTAACCAAGCGGAAAAAATATTCCTAAAACAGTAATTTTTAACAATTTTTTTTAATTACACTTTTTTTTAATCATTTCAAAACAAACAAAAAAGTAAAATTATCAAGGGAATTTGCAACGTTGGGTATTTATTTAAAAAATAAAACTCCCACGTTTGCTCTAAGCGCAAAAATAAATAGTTTTTTTTTATTTGAAAAAGCCAACTTCGCAATCGTCCTTTTATACTACGAGTCTTCCATGTTGTTCAGGTCATGGTGCAATTTCTAGTAGTAAGGTTAGTTTAAAGAATAAAAAAGAATAAACTAGTTTAAAGGGTCTGAGGTAAGCAAAAGAGGCGATTAACTTTTCGTTTGGACTTTTGCATGTTATATGAGTATGGGAAAGTGGAGTTATTCTACTTACAAATGTAATCCTAGATTTTTTTTTATAAGTACTGGGGTAACGGATTTGGTGGGCAGGGCCGTAGCCAGCTATAGGGCTCGTAGAGCCCCCCCCCCGAAATTCTGAGTGACAATATTGTAAATTTTAAATTTTTAGAATCGTGAATGTCAAAAAGTTCGGAAAATTTGGAATTTCGAATTGAAAATTCGCAGAATTTTCCAAATTCCTAAATTTTCATTTTCGCAATTTTCCCGTTTCCCTAATTTTTAATATTTCCAATATGTTCACAACTCCAAATTCGAAATTTTCAAATTCGTAATTCGCGAAAATCTATACTTTTCACATTTTAATCGCCCAAAATCTGCGAACCGCAACCCAATTTTTTGATATTAAGGCCCATTTACATCCCAAGCGAAAAGTGGAAAGGCAAATTGGAGCTATTTTATCGCACAGAAATTTGTATGCTTTCTCTCTGTCTGGAATCCACGTTTGTGCAACAGAGAGAAAAACATACAAATTCTTTGCGATAAAAGAGGTCCAATTTGCGTTTCCACTTTGCTCATCGAATCGTCGGAATGAAATTGTTGGTTTTCAAAAAAATCAAGAACGAATGAATTGAAAGATGGGTATTTCTGCATTTTGACTTTACTGACGTTTGGGGGTAAGGGGACGTAGGAAAGGAGGGGTAAGATGGTCGGTGGTTGGAGGGTCCAAAGGGGTGGTTGTTTTCGGTAGCCGTTGGGTGGACTACAAGAATAAATTGTTTTACATTCAGAAATCTGTTATATCCCTCTAGCCCCTTGGAGGTGGTTTTTGGGCGGAGAAATTTCAAGAAAATTAGCCGAAAGCCATTTTCCAAAGGAAAATGGCGGGGTCTTTTCGGGGAAATCTGGGATCATCTCAAAAACAGCGGTCTGCTTACTTGCAGCAGTTCAGGAAAGCGAGTTTATCGTTAGTCTCTTGGTTTGTGACAGACGTTTAAGTTTCACACTTCCTTTGTCATTTCGACTGCAACAAAAATCACGTAATTTGGCATCAGCAGTAAGGGCGCGCGCACACAGAAAGCGGAGCGGAGCTGAGCTTATCAGCTCTGCGCTAACTTTACATTAAAATCCCCGGTGCTGCGCACACTTTGAGCTAGCTCCGCTCAGCTCACAGTGTGCGCAGCACCGGGGATTTTAATGTAAAGTTAGCGCAGAGCTGATAAGCTCAGCTCCGCTCCACTTTCTGTGTGCGCGCGCCCTAAAGCATGTGCAGTTCAAGAAATTGTGGATACGCTTCAAGAAGAACGGAAAAATGCGAAAAACTTGCGAAAGAGGGATTCGATATGGAACTCAAAATTCCTAGACTCACGTTGAAGCAAACAGCTCGTTTTAATTATCAAACAGACTCTGTTGAAGCGTAACTTTCGTCTTGATATTTTTATTCCTTGGGTCGATACGCTGATTCAGAATTTGTCAGACAAATTTTTTAATGATAATGCGAACTTATAAATACTTCCCCCTGGATTTGCCGCAACTGAAAAAGTAAATTACTTGGATCATCTTGCTCCATACTTCAATGATCGAGTATCAGATTCCGCTGTATGAGCTTAATATAAATTGTGGTATGAAAAATTATCAGAACTCGAGAAAGATGCCGAGGTTTTGGAAGTTTTTGATTTTTGTGACCCGAGCAGCAGTCAATCCAGCAATCAAATTTTTTTTAACAGTTTTGACGACTCTTCCGGTCACAATGGCAAGTGTGGAGAGGTCATTTTCGACACTGAAGAGAATCGAAACTTACATATGAAACTCAACGGGCGAGAGAAAATGAGAAATTCAGGGCACTCGCCGTACTGTCAATCCATGGGGACTTAGGTGTTGTCGGATCAACACCTAAGTCCCCATGGATTGACAGTACGGCGAGTGCCCTGAATTTCTCATTTTCTCTCGCCCGTTGAGTTTCATATGTGAGGTTCTCGAGGTTATGGCAGCAAAGAAATTTCAAAATATGAATTTTTGAATTTTTTATTTTGATCAACTCATTTGATTGACAATAAGCAAGCTGTTTTTCACTTTAATTAATTCTCCTTTAATAATAGAATCATCCATGTAACCCCCCTCCCGCCAACGCAGATTTCTAACTACGCCCCGGGCCCCCCCGGACCAAATTTCTGGCTACGGCCCTGGGTGGGCGCCTCGGCCAATTTATATACATATTATATATCGGCATATTCAAGAACATCTTTATTTAAAGAAAACCGAGCCTGAGCGGAGCTCTAAGCTCTCTGATAATCGTTCTTCTTCTAAGCCAGCTCAGAGCATAACATTCACAAAGAACGTGTGGTACTGCAGTCCCATATTGCCAGTCGGATATCCCACCAAAAACCTAAGGTGCGCCCTGTTTAGAATGATAACGCTATCAGCTCTTTGGCCTGTCTAAGACCTGCGACAGAGTCTAATAAGAGACGATGGACGCCCTAGTAAAAATGTGCCATGTACATTTTGTTCGCTATGCAGGCGCCGCGCAGGCTTGTGCGTGCCTGCTGCATGCTAGGTGCGGGCGAGTTTCATTTTTACTCGGGCCGATGGGTTATGAGGGAACGGGAACGGAAAAATTAGTAACTACGTCACGCAGTTCCTAACTGGATATGTAGGTTATAGGATTTACCGTTCTGCCCAGGTTACCTGGACGCTAAAGAGGATGCGGAGACGTGATACAAAGGCGTAAGCCGGACACACCGATAGAATGGAAGATAAAACGGAGGTGGTTCCTTTTTTTTCTTAGGCCGGGTTAGAGACCCATAGAATCGATAGGAAAGAGCTTTTCGGTAGATCTCCTGACCTACGAGCACTTCTGCAGCCAGTTAATTGGCTAGCGATTTCCATCGAAGCCACCTTTCTCACAAAAGAAGCAGAGAAGGAATTTCTTTGGTGGGTATGTCTCACTGTTCCGGGTCTGGTGAGCACCCGTTTGAAGAACCTTTTATGGGGTCACATTGATGACGCCAAACCGAAGTAATGCCTTAATGGGGTGTGCCGGCCTGGACTCAAAAAAGGGTTGGTGAGTTTAATCAGTAGGAATCTGATACACTGGTGTGGTTCCTTCAGGCGGTCGAGCTGATGGAAGATTCTGAAAAGACCTGACACCGATTCCCAATAGGGTTTTTTTAATTGTATGAGTTATAGTCCGGGGAAATTAGCAAAAAAAAACGCACAACAGGAGACAAAATTCCAAAATGGCTGAAAATTGCCCCACAGCTTCCTTAGGACTTTCTAAGAAAACAAATTCGGGATCACAAAAAAAACATGGCCGCCGGAGATATCACTTTTGGCCAAAAAATCACTCAAAAACTGGTTTTTTTCGAAATTTTTTTTCGGTGAGTTAATACGAAACACTATTGCCTACAAAATATCTCTTTTGTAATTTTTTGCGAAAACCTTAACCTTTCCGAATTATTCAAGGTATTTTTTGGACGAAAAGTGATTTTTGGAAACTTTGACCTTGAATAACTTCGAAAGGGTTAGGTTTTCGAAAAAAGGATAAGAGGGCTTTTTGTAGGAAATAACGTTTCTTATTGACTGATTAAAATTTTTTTTCGAAAAAACCAGTTTTTGAGTGATTTTTTTACCAAAAAATTATATCTCCGGCGGCCATGTTTTTTTTTGTGATTCCGAATTTGTTTTCCTAGAAAGTTCCAAGGAAACTGTGGACCAACTGTGAGCCATTTTGGAATTTTGTCTCCTTAAAATGCTAATTTCCCCAGACTATTACTGGATCCAAAGGCACTGCGACCATTTTACTATAACCCTATACCTAATATTTGTAGGCCAGACCACTTGAAACAATTTAGCAGCTTGCAGGCTCCTCCGCCTTTCCTATCCTCCATAAGTGGTAATTTAGGGCACCCCAACAATTCCTTGGCTCCGTTAAGAGACGACTCAGGAACGAACCGCTTAGAGGTGGCCAGTCCAGGCGTGGACCTCCAGCGTTCACATTGTTTCATCAAAGTCCGATCGGCCTGGGCCCTTTGCAGCAAACTGGTGGGTGCCAATATCCAGCTCTGGTCCAATAAATGCAGTCAGAGCCCATTTTAGCCAGGGCATCCGATTTTTCATTGCATAGACATATCACATTCATTGGTAGACATATCGCCTGATCTACATACATTACTGATTTCATATCACAGGTATATGAAAACAATATTTTTCTCGTTGTTCGATACATAAAACACTATGCAATTCAGACCTACGCCCTCTTCGATAGCCCCAGGGGTTAAAGTACCCGACTACCATCACAGAGGTCTGTGGTTCGATTCCACGGAGGGGCATGGTTCTTTGTTTGTTCATGTTTCATGATTTAATACTCTTCGAGCTATAATAATTGCTGATTAGTAGTTGCAAAATTACGGCTTTAAAAAAATTAATTCATCCACTGTGCATAAAATGAAGATATTGTGGTGAAAGTTAAGTTACGTGTTGCTATTGAAGGGCCCTCTCCAGCAGAAAAATAATATGAAACATCCAATTTCGGTTCTTAGTAATTTCGGCTTTCACGCCGCCATCCAGTGCCTAAAAGGCAGCTTTCAATTGGAAATCAGATTTATCCCCAATTTATGAAAACTCAGTTCCAATACGTGACTACCCATACTAAATTCACCTAATCATATACCCAACATGTGCAGCAGATTCTATCAACACGTAAGTACTCTTCATAAACAGCTCGTAACTAACCCATTCCCTTAGCAGGCCAATACAGAATACAGGATCCTAAGTCCTGAAACGGTAAATCCATCCTTCATCTACGGGAATATCATAAAACAAATCCCAGGCTCAACTTTGCCATTTTATCTCCGCAGAGATCCCATCTGTTGTGTTTGCCAGAGGCACTAGACACCATTTTTCATCTATTCTGGGTGACAAATTATGGTCAGGTATTGATAAATTCGGGCTCATGCATGGTACCCGGGGCCCGGGATAAATGGCTGCAAGTTGGAATCCTGAAATTGCTTTTTCATTTCAGATGGTAGCCTCATGATGTAACCATGTCTGGAATTTGTCTCTGGGAGTTCCGGATGAATTTCCAGAATAAATTGCGGATCACAACTCTGCAATGCCCCTAAAAACCAACCCGAAAAGGAGGCTACTGGCGGGGATTAGCGGAAAGTTACACATTTAACCTGCTGTAAAATGAGTGAAAAATGGACTAGCTTCCGCATAGTTGACCATAGATCGTTCGTTTATCATGGATTATGGGAGCCACTAAATGAATTTCGCCAGCGTCAAGTTGATTTTGTCTTTCTGTTTGTCATGTTATGCGCATTAAATCGCTGCTGAATGACTGTTACGTGGTAGACGCTCAATTTAACTATAAAAATTTGGGGGATATTACCCTTAATTCTGATGTTAAATATTACAGCAGTTGCTCGGTCTTCTTTTGATTGTAATCCACGAAGGCAGATTTTGGTTGGGGTTAGTTTTACGATAAAATCAAAATTTATTTTGTCGCTTTCAAAGTAATCGAGTGTAATATAACTTTTTCACTGCATGAGCCAATCCTACCTACATTTTTCATATTCTGATTGAAGTATACCTTTAGTTCCTTCGGCGAATGATCTTTAAAGGGTCCAATTGACTCGATTTCAGCTTTTTTTCGTGACGCCATTCCGAAGATTGCTGGCTTTTGTGCCTGCCATCTCATAGGCACTTGTTACAAGATCTCTTTTCTAGATGCGCCTCATGGCAGCCTTCGTTCTTTCTTTCTTAAAGATATTGGGTCCAGGAATACCAGCTATACCTCAAAATTTCGAGGCCAGACTATTTGAGCTGGTTCAGTAGTTTGCCTTAAGTGTGGGTTGCTATTACTATCTAGAACAGGTCATTGCAACCGCCATTTGACCCTGGTGTGAACATCCATCTTTCAGCATATTTCATTGGTATAAAGATATCAACAAATGATACTAACTAACAACTTTGAATTGTGTTGAGCAAAAATATATTCAATTAAATGCGATCAATTGATTAATTGACCGTTTTAAACGTCTACAAAACGAATTTGTGGCAGCACCAAAAGTATTGTGGCAGCACATGAAAGCTAAGCCAAGTTTACCAAGAAACATTCGACTTGTCACCGGCGATGGACGCAAAAACGACGCGAATTGAATTTAAAAGCGTATTTATTATTGTTATTCATAATTAGAAGTTTTGTATAGTTTTATATAAAGAAATTATCTTTGTTTATTAAAGTGTAAAATCTAATATCTTTTTCATTTCGGGCATTTCCTACCTCTAGTGTTTATACCCGCATCCACAGCCATAAATGGTGACCCCGAAAACCACGCCGCGAATAACCTAAAAACGGCGTGTGCAAAAAACAAAAATTTGTTTAGTGGCTCGATTAGGACGAAAAAATTCTTCAGAATAAAAAAACAGCAGCATGGAGGATAACAAGGATGCAAAACCCAACGATATAGACGAGGAGAAAACATCGCAAATAACTCGCGTTGCCACCAAGATACCACCATTCTGGTACGAACACCCGAAAATCTGGTTCGCCCAAATAGAGGCGCAATTTTCAGTTGGTGGCATCAAAACCGACTTGGCCAAATTCAACACCGTCGTAAGCGCCATAGAATCCAAAATTTTGGCGCAAATTTCGGAAGCCATTTTGTTACCACCCGACCAAGGAAAATATGACAATTTAAAAAGCATCATCTTGGAACGTTTTGGGAACAGCGAGCAAAGGAAAATAAAGAAACTGCTATCTGAAGTCGATTTAGGGGATAAGAAACCTTCAGCGCTCCTAAACGAATTACGTGATTTAGGCGGAACGCAGATCAACAGCGAATTTTTAAAATCTCTTTGGCTTCAAAGACTTCCAAATCAGGTACGAGCAATATTACAGGCATCTAACGAAGATCTTTCAGGTTTAGCAAAGTTAGCCGATCGTATATTAGAAATAGGAGATTTCCAGTGTTCAGTAGTGACTCAACAGGGAATACCGCCCACAGAGAGTGACACTTCATTGCTTCGGCATGAAATTTCACAGTTGACCAAAAAGGTCCAACAGCTCCTAGTACAAACAGACATGAAGCGCCCACGTAGCAGGTCAACAAGTCGAAACAGAGCCGAGATATCAAAATGTTGGTATCACTAAAGATTTGGCTAAAAGGCGAAAAAATGTAAACAACCATGCTTATACAACAACAGCAGTACTACACAAAAAAAACTAAAGAAAGGCCGGCCACCTGATACCTACCGAGGTGGACCAGCCAATCAAATTTGTAGGTTATTCATTAGGGACAACAACGATAAAACAAAATTCTTGATCGACACAGGCGCCGATATTTCCGTTTTACCAGCCACGACATTACAAAAGAGAGTTGCTTCACAACACCCATCAACAGCATTCCAACTTTATGCCGCAAATGGGACACCCATTAGAACATACGGAAAAAAAGTACTCCGTCTAAATATTGGACTACGTAGGTCATATACATGGACTTTTGTTATAGCAGACGTGGAAAACCCAATAATAGGTTTAGATTTTTTGACGGCTCACGACCTTTTAGTAGATCCACGCAGGGCTACCTTGATAGATAAGCAAACAAAATTGGAAATAAAAGGCGTCGCAGCAAATCACAACATCCATAGTATTTTCACATTTAACAGAGAGGACGTTTTCTCCAAAATAATCACCGCATTCAAGGACATAACTATCTTGAACAGTAACAAAGCGGCACAACACACAAAGGTACTACATTACATACAAACAAACGGTACTCCAGTTTCAGCCCGTCCTAGAAGATTGACTCCGGAAAAATTTAAAGCCGCAAAAGAGGAAATTAGATTCTTAATGGAAAAAGGAATATGTCAACCGTCGAAAAGTCCTTGGGCAAGCCCATTACATTTAGTAATGAAACCAAACGGACAATGGCGACCATGTGGCGATTATAGAGCGCTAAATGCCAAAACAGTACCCGATAGGTACCCGTTACCATTCATCAATGACATGACTTCAATTTTAATAGGAAAAACATTATTTTCAAAAATAGATCTCCAAAAGGCGTACCACCAAATTCCAATAGCTCCGGAAGACATTCCTAAAACCGCTATAACAACTCCATTCGGATTGTACGAATTCCGATTTATGACATTCGGATTAAGAAACGCCGCACAGACTTTCCAGAGATACATCCAACAGATATTCTTAGGCATGGATTTCATATTCCCATACGTAGATGATTTACTAATTGCATCATCTAACATAAAGGAACACGAGGAGCATCTATATATCGTCTTCAAAAAATTAAGAGAGTATGGTTTAACAATAAACGTTTCCAAATGTGAATTAGGAAAGGAAAAAATAAATTTCTTAGGACATACAGTCACCGCTACTGGTATCAAACCGCCTAAGGAAAAAGTTGAAGCAATCCTTCATTTTCAAAAGCCAGAGCAAGCGTGTCAACTAAAAAGATTCCTAGCAATGATAAATTTTTACAGAAAGTTCATCCCTCACGCTGTCGAGAACCAGATGTTACTTCAGAAATTAATATCCGGCAATAAAAAAAATGACAAATCAGTCATAAAGTGGACGACTGAAGCCGAACAAGCTTTCATCAAATGCAAGGACCAATTAGCGGACGCTACAATGTTAGCATATCCAATTCCGGAAGTGAAATTATTTTTATTCGTGGATGCGTCAAACCGAGCATTGGGAGCCGCATTACATCAGTTTGTTAAAAATGAACTACAACCATTAGGTTTCTACTCAGAGAAACTGACCAAACCACAACTTCGGTATAGCACATACGACAGGGAACTGACGGCAGCATACCAAGGAGTTAAGCATTTTCGGCACGACATCGAAGGACGTACAACTACAATAATGACGGACCACAAGCCGCTCATTTTTGCCTTCAATCAGAATCCAGATAAAGCCTCTCCACGACAATCACGCCAGTTGGATTACATAGGACAATATACCACCGATATGCAACATGTAAAAGGAGAAGATAATTGCGTAGCCGACCTGTTATCAAGAATAAATTCACTTGACACAAACAGTAACATCATAGAATTCAACAAACTTGCACAGGATCAAAAACAAGATCCGGAGTTACAAAAGCTTTTAAACAATAGCCAAGCTACTTCACTCCGATTGCAACCTTTCCACGTCCCGGAAACAACTGCGAAACTATATTGTGATACCTCTCGCAGAAAAATTCGTCCGTGGATACCAGAAAGACACAGAAAAGAAGTCATCAATAAGCTTCACAACCTGTCACATCCAGGATATAAATCAACAAAACGGTTAGTTGCGGAACGTTTCGTATGGAACCACATGTCAAGGACAATCAAACCAATAGTACAAAATTGCATCCAATGTCAAAGAGTCAAAACACAACGCCATACAAAAACTATTCCCGCTACGTACCCGCTCATCGATAAAAGGTTTGAACATCTTAACGTCGACATAGTCGGTCCACTTCCGTCATTCGTAGGATTTCGCTACATATTGACAATGATAGACCGATTTAGCAGATGGCCGGAGGCTATTCCTTTGATGGACATTTCAGCCGAAGCAGTAGCAAAGTCATTCATTACGGGATGGATATCAAGATATGGAGTACCGGCCAGAGTCACTACCGATATGGGACGCCAATTCACTTCTAACATATTCAAAGAAGTGACGAGAGTATTGGGAATCAAACACATCACGACAACGCCCTATCATCCTCAGGGAAATGGATTGGTGGAAAGATGGCATCGAACGTTAAAGGCTGCCTTAAAAGCTCACAACAGTACCGACTGGACAAACACACTACCTTACGTAATGTTAGGGTTACGCTCCACTTATAAAGAGGACATATCAGCAACCGCGGCAGAAATGGTTTATGGATGCCCGTTAACATTACCTGGAGAATTCGTAAAAGATTCACACAAAAAATCAATGGACAAGACGGAGTTTGTCAAAGATTTAAGAAGAAGAATGACCGATCTGCGCCCTCAACAGACATCACATCATGCTACAGCGAGACAATTCGTGCATCCAGCCCTAGAGCACAGCACACACGTGTTTATAAGGAACGACAAGGTCCGCGCACCTCTAGAATTACTATACGATGGACCCTATAGAATAATTAAACGCTATGAAAAATGTTTTGAGGTCGACATAAATGGACGAAATTCACGAGTATCCATAGAGCGTGTCAAACCAGCATTTTTGGAAAGCGAAAACCCGATGAAGGCCCCAGAAAAACAGGATACACAGATTGCACCTATGGATCCGCCTCATCTCAAACCAGCATTAAAAAGCACCGCGACAAAAGCAGGAAGAACTATAAGGCTTCCAGTACGTTTCAGATGATTTCTCCACAGGGGGGAGTATTGTGGCAGCACCAAAAGTATTGTGGCAGCACATGAAAGCTAAGCCAAGTTTACCAAGAAACATTCGACTTGTCACCGGCGATGGACGCAAAAACGACGCGCATTGAATTTAAAAGCGTATTTATTATTGTTATTCATAATTAGAAGTTTTGTATAGTTTTATATAAAGAAATTATCTTTGTTTATTAAAGTGTAAAATCTAATATCTTTTTCATTTCGGGCATTTCCTACCTCTAGTGTTTATACCCGCATCCACAGCCATAAATTGAATGATATTTTCATCATCCATTTACATACATATATAAATTATTTAAAACGAAACTTTTGTGAAATTATTTTGCATTTCTGTCAGTTAAATCTATGACTATAAATTCGTAACAGAAAAGCCTGTTCCACATATAGTTCAGAGCTCCGCAAAGCTGATATCCACTGCACAGGGAATAATTTATATCCCATTGGTTCAAAAATTGTACTTTCAAAGGAAGTTTGTCACTTTACAGCTTTGCCCATTCACTGCGCCAGAATCACAAAACTTGAAAACAATTCAACAAAACGAAAACAAAAATGATTTCGTTTTCCCATGGCCAAAAATTGGTCCGACAAAATGAAATGCATTAAAAATTCATTCCGCCCCGAAATGTCATGCAAAAGCCCAAACCTCAACATTGTCCCTTTGCTTTGCTTAGCTACGATTACGACTTCGAAATGAACAAAAACCCTTTTTCGGGTATTCCCCTTATTAATCCCTGCCCCACGGAAAGAAATGCTCTTTATGACGTGAAAGTATTTTTTTTCTTCTTGCTGTGTTGGGAGTGTGACTAAAGCGTGAAGCATAAATAAATAATAAAATGGTTTTAGGTTTTGTTCACAGAAAGTATACGGCAGCCGCAACGCCACACCCGACAGCTTGGGCTAAGGGTTGTATACAAGAGCCTAAGCCTATCACTCGTGCACTAAATAAGGTAAATGCTGATCCTGCAAACTCTTTCTAGGACCTAAAACCAAAAAGCAAAGGGTTTTGGATCGGGATGCGCGCTAAAAGCATGTTGGCTATGGTTTCTCAATTTATGTGCCTAGGTTTGTGCAGTATCCGTGAACGTGTTTGTCTTTGACCATAAAAGCCACAACAGAGGAACTATATCCTGGGGGCCCTCCACCAAAAACAATGAATTTTCGGGATAAATAAAGTTTGGTTTACGCACCTGATGTGGCTGTGCCATGAACTCAATGGCGGAAAGTTGTGGGGCTGTTAAGGGTGTTAATTTCATAAATTTGCAATTCTTGTATAAAAAAAAACAAGCACGGGAAAGGATTCTAGGCAGTTTCATTCAGACGTTAAGGGCTGTAATTATAAATTAAGACCATAAGGAGGGCATTTTTAAAGAGGAAGAAGCTTTCTGATAGTAATTGGTGGTAGTAAAATCCACTTTAAGGCTTTTGCTTTTCATGAAGATTTAATTTGGGTTTCTTAGTAGAAACGTACTTTTAAAGGAAGATCCATTTCAATATCAACAGGAATTAAAAGAAGCTCATTGATTTTCTCACTATTTTTATGAATTATTATAAATGAACGAGTTATTATCCGACATGACTCGTACTTAACTGGCTGCATTTGTGAAAAAACCTTTACGTAACTACATGGAAGTGTGCTTGGAGTAACTTTAGGTCCAGCTCGTCACATTCAGGTGCCAGGTCTTATCTCATATTTAAAGGTTCGAAACATCTACCAAAGTTTCCCAATGACCGATATCTGATCCTAGCCAGAGCCGGGACAAAGAATATAATCTAGCTTATTTCTACCCACAGCTAAGGCAGTGGGTTTTGTATGGATTTCTCAATCAGCCGCAGTTTCCACAATTGACAGTGTACCATGATGATCGGCAAGACTCTGGCGATGTTCTTCCACGGCATCATCAGTAGGTTCCGTGTTCTAGTCATACCATGTCTTTCACTCTTCCCCTTGGAGCTTGTTACTGAGAGGAAGCGCATTCTGATAAAGTCAGTGTGTCTAAGAGATTCGTTTCCAGTCCGGCTAATTCATTTGCGATACCATTACCCTCGAGGTGCCTGTGACTCGGTTCACTGAAGAGTGATCCTATAATCTGGTCATTAAAACCTAGGTTAGTTAAATTTCGAGGCCATATAGTGAGAAAACCCCTCAACCATTCCCAGTGACATAGGGCGCGATATATTACTTCGTCCATACGTCTTCTGTACTCAGCAGCACGCTTTCTGTAACCTGAGGGCCGTGCAGGATGCTTCTGCCTGATATGTAGATCAGATAGTATGATATTGACCCTGATCCTCGAAGACATGCCATTCCTTGGACTTGGCCTTATTTGTAATTATTCGGGAGAGACATCGCACAGCAGAGCCTGTCATATAAAACAATGCTTTGTTATGAGATAAAACCAAACCAAATACTAAGGCACAACTTTCTCATACAAAATCTAAAAAGCTCTGAAAAGCTCACCAATTTCAAGCAAGGAAGCGTACTTGTGCCTTAGTCGCTTGGGCATTTGGTTTTGCCTGATAAAAAAGCTTTGGTTTATTTAATATGTCAAAGCAAAGCAAAGCATCGAATCAAGCTAAGCGTACTTTGGGTTTCACCTTAACTCAAAGTCAGAGCTAATTTATAGTAAAGCTTTTGCCTATATAGTCCGGGGAAATTAGCAAAAAAAAATGCACGACAGGAGACAAAATTCTAAAATGGCTGAAAATTGGATCACAGCTTCCTTGGGACTTTTTAAGAAAACAATTTCGGAAATCACAAAAAAAACATGGCCGCCGAAGATATCACTTTTTGGTCAAAAATCACTCAAAAACTGTTTTTTTCGAAAAAATGTTTTGATCAGTCAATACAAAACATTATTGCCTACAAAATACCCCTCTTGAAATTTTTTCAAAAACCTTGACCATTATTCAAAGAATTTTTTGGCCGAAAAGTGATTTTTGGAAACTTTGACCTTAAATAACTTCGAAAGGTTTAGGTCTTCGAAAAAATGACAAGAGGATTTTTTTGTAGTTCGAGTTGTTATTGCCACTCTAGAATATTAGAATAAGGTAGCGTTTCTTCGTTCTAGTGCTTTACCACTCCATCTAAGGCAGTGTTTCCCAACGTGGGGCCCACGCCCCACCGGGCGGCAACTTGATTGTTAAGGGGGGGCAATTCGAAAATGGACTCGACACGAGTTTAACCCTTTCGCTCCGAGCCATTTAAACGCAATGCAAGATATCGGTGCCAAATTTAACGAAAAAAGCAAATTCTTAAATGATTGCGGTAAATGTGGGGTGCTACACGGAGACTCAAGAAGTACGAAAAACGCGGTTTTATAGGAAATAAACGAAGGAGAGGAGAGAAAGAAGGACGCACATGACGAAACTTTAACGAAAGAATTTTCACCCAATTTCACAATTTCACGTCAATTTCGCTTGACGAGACCAAAATATCAACTGGGTGTTTGGCGGCAGACGGCAGGCTCCGCGGGAAACCCCGAATCTCGCTAAACAACGCACCTGAATGGCTCATCGCAACTTCTGTAGTGTTTCACAGCATTCAGTTGGTGTTAATTTGAAATAAGTGTATTCAAGGTCAAAGTTTCCAAAAACCACTTTTCGGCCAAAAAATCATTCAATACTGATTCTTGCAAAATTTTTCGAACGGTTTTCGAAAAAATGACAAGGGTATCATTAGGGTAGGCAATAATCTATAAATAGTATAAATAGAACAAAAAAATTTGGCAAAAATCAGTTTCTGAGTCATTTTTTGACCAAAAACTGATTTTTTGAAACTTTTTATAGGCAATAACATTTCGTATTCACTAATCAAAATTTTTTTTCGAAAAAAACAGTTTTTGAGTGATTTTTTAGCCAAAAAGTGATTTTTGATAAATATGACCTTGAATAACTTTAAAATGGTTAATCGGGTCAACATATTTGTAAGAACTAAAGTTGTAGAGAATTTCATTGTCAACATTTTGGGCTTTCGTACGAGGTTTTACGACGTATAGAAACCGAGATACAGGAAAAACACGGTCAATACGCGATATCTCCGGCGGCCATGTTTTATTTTTTTGTGATTCCGAAATTGTTTTCTTAAAAAGTCCCAAGGAAGTTGTGGACCAATTTTCAGCCATTTTGGAATTTTGTCTCTTTAAAATGCTAATTTCCCCGGACTATATATGTTTTGAAAATTTACTTACTGTGTTTCGTTACCAATTTCCTAGTGATTTCGTCCTAAAACCTATCATTTAAGTTTCTTAAGTGAACAATTTAATTTTTTAATATTTAAAATTATGTATGTTACATAAGGGGGGTGGGGCATAAGAATTTTAGAAAGGCTACGGTGGGGCATGGCACAAAAAAGGTTGGGAAACACTGATCTAAGGTCTTGTATTCCAGTGATGAGAATTCTATGTCGTTTAAGCTCATCAGTCATTGCTGCCATTTCTACAGGTTTATATACTATTCCAGCAATCCACGTTGCGAATTCGATATCGTTGTTCCTTAAATGATTAGTCCTGGGACGTTACTGTAGTCTTTGCCGTAAATCCTGACTGTTACGACGCTGACTTCTCGATTCCATAACAAGAACTGGTTGTCAACCTCTCGCCCAATCCCCTACTTTCTAAAAAAACTTGTTACATTGACATATTTTTATCAAAAACAAAGATTTTACATGGAATTGTATTATTCACTAAATTTGTTTACTTCTTCTGGTTACTAAGTAAAAGCTTGTGTTGTTTCCTCTTATTTCTATTAAAATAGATGCAATGCTAGATTTTATAGGATAGAAGATATTTCATCGCTATTTCAATATTCAATTTCAATATGTATAAAATAAGCAGACACCAGCAACGAATAAATCATCCCTTAATTTGTCCCAGCATATAAGTAGGAGGTAGAAACAAATGGCACCCATCAAACCCTTTAAGGAGATAACAAGATACAAAGCTGCATAAAACCCACTTACATGTAAATAAGAAAATAACAAAACAAAAAAAAAACAAAAAGAATAAGGGAAGCATCAGAACAGTACAAGAAGTAAAAAAATATCGTCAGGTGTTGTTACCCTCAATTCTTTTGAAAATTCTATTCTAAAAAGAAAATTTAACACCATTCGATACAGAAAGGTAATAAACATGTCGGCTAAATGTCTTGTTGAAGAAAATCTCTTTGTGTCTTTATATATGTATGTACCGAGCACAATCTATAGAAAAAGAAAAAAAAACGGAGACGAGAGGAAAACAAGATACGGCTCTATCCATAGTATCCGTGTGTATATCCGTTAAGAAAGTTGTCAGTTAAAATGTTTTACCGAACACCTTTTTCGTGGCGGATGAAGCTTTTATGTGTAACACAAATTGGAAATCAGGAATAAATTTGTAGAATATGTGGTGTGGAATGTTGAAAAATCCTTCTAAACGTTCCCTTGTTGTATATGCCATACTTGACTAGATTCCCTGGTCTCTATCTAGCTATGGTTGAGTATATATATTATGTATATACAGTATATATATATGGTATTTGGAGAAAATATCAGTGCCTGCCGCCCCCCGTCGTATTGTTTTTTTCCCAAAGCCATACCATACAAGAAGTCAAAGAAAATCGATAACTCCCTTAAATATGGAAAAAGCGGATATCGGTTCAATGAATATGTTACTTCAAGCATCACAATTTCTGCATGACTTATAAGGAGCCCGTACGTATATAATGCAGATTTAAAGATTTTTATTTACTTGGTTTAACAACTTTTAATACAGGAAATGTTTAACCATCCCAAAATTATATTTTCTTTAAATATAGTTACAGAAAGAGGCAAAGATGAATGTAGTGAACTTTGGGGGATATTTTCAAAGGAAAGATGGGGTTTTCTTTAGAGAAAAATATTTGAAAATTTGATGAGTTTCGTACAAAAGAAAATGATTTTCATTTTAAATATTTCTTCTCGAATATCAAAATATTTGATACATTTGCTATAACTGATTTATAAAGGGATGCCTTTTCAGAGCTAAATACACTGCATATTTAGAAGGCAATTACAACGACCTCAAAGGCCACCATTGGTCCTGATAATAAACCTCCATTTGTCCTGAAGAACTGCTCCTCATCTTTGGCTAAATCTCTGGGCAAACTTTTTGCCCTTCTTAATTTTCCCGAGTTTACCCTTGAAAATAGCTCATGTTTAGCCAACACCAAAAAAGGGGACTCCAACAAGTCCTCTAAACTGCCGCTTAATAGCAATTGTTTATATTCTTCCAAAAATCTTGAAGCAAATAATCAACAAAAAGCCTGCATGAGACCAACCAAAATCTACGATACAAACAGTACGGCTTTAAATCTCTTTCCAAAAGAGAAGATCGAACGAGAGACCAAAAAAACCAAGCCTTCCCAGGGTCCACCAGGAAAAAGGCTGCCGCAGCAGGTACAGCAGCGGTCGGATTCCAGAAGGTTTCCGGGCATGGTACAAGTATTACAAGGTATGCTCTTAGGCTTTTCGCAGACTTGTCCATAATTTAAAACCGGTTTTAATATGAGTTAAATAATATACTCTGAGCTCACTTTTCTCCATCATTTTCGTGTAACGATTGTAATGCCTATGTAGTAGTGTAACGATTGTAATGCTAATGTAGTAATTCACAGAACTAAAATTAGCTTGGGTTAGTGTGATGGACGGTGAAACCAGAAAATGTTTGGGTGAATAAATGATGGAAAAAGATGGAAGAAAAACTGTCTTTCCGGCGACCCCTTGCCTATAAAACCGGTTTTTGTTTTGATGTTATGGATAAGTGTGCGGAAGGCCTTACGGAGAGCTTTTATGGTGTGACGTCACTCGTACACGATTTATGAAATTTCATTAGGAAATAAATGGTTTTTAATTTTTAACGTAAAATCTACATTGCAATTTTGTATGGAGTTAGATCGATCTACTCTCGAACTCCATGCAAAATTGCAATGGAATAGGTGCAGTAGCTGTTACGTTAAAAATTAAAAACCATTTATTTCCTAATGAAATTTATAAGTAGAATAGCATAATGATAAAACTCCAAGACATAGCTTTATAAAAAAAAATATATATATATATATATATATATATATATATATATATATATATATATATATATATTTATATCTCCGTCTGAAAATACTAGAGTATACTTGCCTAGGACACAAGCTCCAGTTGCTCCACCTTTGTGGGATCCGTGTACGGTTTAAATTCTTAGACTGTGACTTTGATGGTCCTCGATCGAGACATTAAATTTCTAATCGACTTTGTAAAAAAGAGGCATTGGGTGTTGAATCTCACTCAGTATACGAAGAGGACTTTTTAGATTTCCAGGCTTAATTGCATGTTTGGGTTAATGATAAATAGTACCTGCCCTAATTGATCGATCGTGTGATCCCAACACTGCAAATCTCAGCTTTTGGAAGTGTGTTATTTTAACACGCCTAAAGCATGTTATTGTGACGTCACCCATTTGATTATCATTGTAGTCACTTTTTACACACTTTAAAGCGTGTAAAAAGTGACTACAATGTAAATCAAATGGGTGACGTCACAATAACGCACTTAAATCGTGTTAAAATAACACACTTCAAAAATCTGAGATGTGCAGTGAAGGAAGGGCGTTCTAGTACCTTTTTAGGGAAGCCTCTGGATCTTATGATCTTGGACCTTGAAGCCAGGTGTCCACTGTAGAGTTTTTTTCGGTAAAGTGTAGAGCGTAGCGTGTAGAGCGTTGCGTGTAGAGCTCTACCTGTAGTGTGTACACTACATCGTGTCTCTACCACTCCACCGTAGAGCTGCTCTAGAGAAATTTTGAGTAGAGCTCTACCAGGCGCTCTACAAACTGTGTACATTGTAGATGAGTTTTCTATACTGTAGAGTCCTATGGTAGAGCGCGCAACTTCGGCCATCAACTTTTGCATGTCATTTAATGCCTCAGGTGCGTGCGTACACAGGCGCGGATTCAAGGGGGGGGGGGAGTCACGGGGGTCATGACCCCCGCCAAAAGCAGTGCTGCGGCCAGACAATTGAGAGGCCCTGTGCAATTGAGGGTCCAAACAATTTTTTCGCTCGCTTCGCTCGCGGGTTGGCCTGCTGAGAAACTCGTTCCCGTCACAGAATTATGGCCCATATGCTGATTTGTGTGGCTCATACTCATTTATGTGGCCCATTCGATGAAGTAAAAATGCAAATAATGAATTCAAATGATTTTTATTGCCAAAGCAATTTTTCACTCCCTATCCCCCAAACACGCGGGGCCCTGTGAAGTTGCACACCTTGCACATATGCCAGCAACGGCACTGCCCAAAAGCGCTCGCTGTTTAAAAAACAAAATTGACCCAACCCAAAAAACAAAAATAAAAAATAACCAAACACCCAAAACTGACCCAACTTTTTTGCAAATTAAAAAAATAACCTTAAAAAATGACCTTCAAGGTCAACAACAGATTAATCTATACTCTTTCTATATGTTTTAATTTACAAACTCTGAAGTTAGCTGCACTCACCATAAAGGGCAGCGTTTTCCTCAAAAACACATTAGGGCACGTTTTCGTAGGGCAGGTTTGTTTTTAATCACCAGAAAATTCGGTTAGTTTTGTTCGTTTTGTTAATTTTGTTTTTGTTTTTTAGGAGTAGACATTTTTTTCCGCCACTTTTAATTCCGTGACCCCCCCCCCAAAACAAAATTCTAGATCCGCGCCTGTGCGTACACATATTGTATAAAAAATTTAAAGGAAATTAATAGAAACAAAAAAAAATTATATAAAATAAGTTCTCTCCAAAAACAAGCTGCTGCCGTTTTATTTTTGCTGGAAGAAGAGAAAAAGAAGGAAAGGAAATGTTGGGAGCGAGATTGGATTGCGAAAAGAAAACAAAACGCTGGAATGGGTCGAGAATTATTGAATGAAGATCCAAGCCGATGTACAACAATTCGAAGCGCAAATGAGAAAGAATACTGCAGAGAGAAAAACTAAACCAAACATGCTTGATAGAGCGTAGAGCAGATGTAGAGCTCTACCAAAAACAAAAAAAAATGCGTATACGCTATAGAGTTTTTTAGTAGAGAAAACTTTCGCGTAGAGTGGGTGTAGAGCGCATGTCTAGAGCTCTATAGGGTGTATACACTTCTCTACGCGAGAGTTTTCTTTAGGTCTACGCAAAAAACTCTATAGTGGCTATATAGGCTTAAGTAAAGGTAAAGTTGCGAAGGGACCATGAATTTGATCTTTGATGCTCGCAATACGTGACAAGGTATTTTGGGTTTTGAAATCCCGATTTTGTTCTAAAAGCCGCTGGGAGGCACACAATATTCTCATGGTTTCTTAATATCACTTTAGGTGTATTCAACCCAGTTGTATTATAGTAGAGCGATACTTAGGTACTTGAGCTCGATTCTAGATATTTAATAAGCGTTTAATGGTTTTATTATATCCTTGGTTTCGATTAAAAAAAGAGATTTATATTAGATTGTATTTTGTTGGAGACACTATTTTTGTTATGGGCTGAAAACGAACCAATTTACAAAGGTTTGGATAAATTCCGTAGAAATGCCAAATAAACATTTGAGAAATAGCTAAACATTTTTGTAGAAAAACGAGAGCTGAAAAACATTTCTTAAGGATCGTTGGTATATTATTATCAGGATTTATTGACGTCAAGCTCTTTAAGGCACCTATACACCTCGCGTACACCTCATGAAGACATTTCTGTAAACTGAGTCAATGGAACACACATACCCTGCGCAAGCGCTGGCGTAGAAATTTCAGACAAAGAAGTAGTCGAGTTGAGGAAAAGATAAAGGTTATTTTGCCCGTTTGGAAAATTATAGGGTAGTGGATGAAGTTAAATTCTTGTAGATGGACGATAAGAGTCAACTTAAAATCACCAGTAATCCTAATAAGGCAAGTTTCGCTTAGGTAGGGGTTCACCTACTTTCTTTTCATCTGATAGTTTGGTACTAACAGCTTCACAGCCTTTGTGGGCTGATTAGCGGGATTCACTTGTTTCAGGTATAACACTCCATCTCGTGCTAACCGGGACGGTAAATTGTCCGGCTCAGACGGCAACTATCGGGAATATCGACTTTGCGAAATCTTCCAAAAATTTTAATTTTGATTTTCGTTACAGTGGGCTTCGAGAAAATTTCCCACAAAAAAAATCTAGATCATAATTCAACATAGTAATTCCTGTTTCAAACTACACACAGCAATTTCACGAACTAAGGTAACTATCACAAGCTCACATTTCTACCTAGAAAATCTTTTTTAATTTAATAACTTCTCACCATTAAAATCCTTTCTGCAATAAAATTCTACTGCCATAGCAATACTGTTCAGGTATATACTTACCTGGAGAAAGAGAGAGATTGAAGTCGTACATTTGGATCTGACAGCCTTTCTACACAACGAATAATATTTATTCACCGTTTTCATTTGCTAAAGGGAAAAACGTAATTATTTTTCAATACCAAAAAAAAAATTAAATGGCATTCGTATTGAAAGGGAAAATAAAAATACTAACATTATTCTTTCCATTTCCTTTTGAATTTCTCTCTTACCTAGAGGACGTGTATTAAAAGCAATGTTTTGAATAGGTATAAGATTAAAAGGATAAAACACGTCACACTCCTGACATAATTTACGTCTTTCCGTAAAGCATAAATAGGCGAGTGCACCCACCATAAACCTTATAGGCGACTAAGTGAAAAATGACTAAAAAGATTTCCCGCTGGGAAATGGGAGAAAAAAAAACAGCAAAGGAATAGGACTTTTATCTTTGTGTTGGTATATCTACAGATGTATTATATGTATATAAAAACAATATCTCAAAAAAAAAAAGATGAAATGAAATAACGAAAAAAACGAAGTGAAATGAGTTCATTATTTTACTGCATCGCATTTTTATTTTCCAACTCGGTGAAAAGGAAAGCCGGGAAATGTTCTTTTGCTGGAAGCATCAATTTTTCTCTTCCGTGTTGTCCTTTTTCCCCTGTAGAGAGACTTTTCATCAGTTCCAATTTTTATAGATTTCCTGTCGTCTTTTTAGATTTCATTTTTCTGCAGGTGTTTCTACATTTTTTTTTCTTTTATTATCTACCTGTGTATTGTAGGTAGCTAGCTATACTAGCTGCAAGGAAGGCATGAAAACGGTAACTCCGTCAATTTATTTAATTCTTTATAGAAGAAAAAAGTAGAAAAAATATCGGAGTTAGGAAAAAGGGGAAATTTATGTTTCCATTTTATCAGCATTGTGTAGTTTATTGAGATTCTATTTAAAGTAGTTAAAGGTAAACCGGTTTGCGGTACTTATAAATAAAATATAGAGAAAAATAATTATAGTCTTTGTAATTTAAAATTAAACTTCTACTGTAAGCATAAATATTAAAGATTATATTAATGTTGACTCAGTTCTGCAGAACTGGATTGATAGTTTTATTCCTGTATTTCCGAACTTTTACTCCGAACTCCTACATTGAAGAGTTCAAACGCAGGGTTCATCGTTATCTTCTTCTACATCATCTCGACTGCCCATAGCCCCAAACTACGTTCTAGTAAAGTATTGTACTGTGATACAACTTTCTTTTGTCGAAGACTAGATCACAGAGGTATGTACATATAACCCTTTTTATTGCCAAAAATTCAATCATTGAGTCAAGGCCCTCTCAACTACAGGCCATGCTGTAGATTTTTGCATATGTGTGACGTAGTCTGAACGTTGGCTGAAGAACTGTCAAATTTATATGGAAAGTGCCCGAGTCGGGGCAGTTTTTAAGTTTCGTAAAAGTAATTAAAGGATATTTTGGAGTTAATAATATAAAATAAAGGTGAAATAGTAATGATAAATAGTGGCAAGTTCTTATAATAAAGTTAAATAGTGATAGTGTTAGGGTAATTCCTGCTTCTATGTGAAAATTTTAAATTGTTGTGCCTCTAGTGAAAATGGTTTTTAAAATAATTTTTGTTTATTTCTAATAAGAATATTCTTATTAACAAAATGAAATAGGGAAGTGGTTAAAGTGTTTAAATTGTGCGTTTAGGGTAAAACGTCCTTACCATAAGTCAGAATTATTTTTTACAGAATGTAATCAAAAATTTTGAGGTTATGGTGAAGGCGCCAATTTGATTAAAATGGAATTTCGTCGGTTTCCATATAAAAAATTTTGAATTTTATAAAAAATAAGTAATAATTAATTGCATCGTGAATAATTTACTTATATGAGGAATGTGGAAAAAATCAATTTTTTTTATAGTGCAAAATCATTAAAAAAACTAATTTAATAATATACTGTTTTAATAGAACACCATATAAAAAATGAAGTTTCTAAAATAAAAAAAAAATTTTTTAAAAAGCAGAGAAGCTGGTATTCAAGACGTACGTAATTGAAATTAATAAGCTTATATCTTAAGTAGTTCGAGGTGTACCAATTTGATAAATAGTCTTTGATTTTTATTTATTTGAAAATTTATTTTGTTATATTTTATTGTTAGCATTTCATTTATTTGAAACATTTTTTAAATAAGTCTAGTTAATTAAAGAAATGCTAACAATAATGTGGCTCCTAAAATCCAACCAGTCGTCCGTGGGAGCTGGAAACGCAAAGCGGCTAACGGGGCGCTGGTAAAACCCTTATAACATTTCCGAAACGATAGTATATTTTACTATACAATCAACTCTTAATAACTTTTCTCCTTTCAAAGGCGACACTAAGAAAAGTTGTTTTAGATTTTTCGCAAAAGCATCTATGAATGCTTTTCTTGTGATCTCATTGTACTAAAAAAAAGTTGTTAATTCAATATTACCTATTACTAACACTTTTCGTAACACAACACTTCCGTACTACTAAAATTTTAAAATTCATTTATGTTACATGATTTATGATGAATAATTTACATATTTTTTATGTCATTCTAAATTATTTAAGAAATTAATTGATTGTCGAAGTTTTTATAAATAAATTCAGTATAATTTATTTATCTAAAAGCAAAAAAACTTAAATAAAATGGTTGTCATGGAAATAATTCCATTCATAATGTCAAAAATCCCATCACTTGCCTACCTTGTTCAACAAAAATTCAGACTAAGTTTGCGCTTAGTTGTGTTTGTGCAAAAATTTTATGCAAGGCCTGTGGTTGAGAGGGCCTTGATTGAGTGCAATGTGGGACAGCAAGCTCCAGGTGAAAAGATAGTTGAGAGAACAGTAACCGACCGACCAATAACAATATAGGGCACTATTATACCCAGGACAGACAGCGCTCTTAAATTCTCAATTAACGTTAATCATTGTCAATTCCAGTGTGTGTCGCCCCGAGTTGTTAGTTAATACCCAATTTTTTGATGATTAGCATCAAGCTAAATCATCAAAATATTTTGATGATTAGCGAGTTAATCGAGTTCGTTACAGCGGTTCTCTTAATTTTTCATTTTCTCATAGATGGCGAACCATGCAGATGTTTAATGTTTATGTTTAATATTATACATTTTTTGTCTCCTTAATGCGGAACTTTTTAAAATAAAATGTTTTATATATACCTACTTCTTTGCGTATTGCGTATTTTTTCTTGTTGTTGTTCTGTACTGCTATGTTTATTGCATTTTTAAAATTTCAAAGTTTTCACTGTCAAAAAACATATGTTCATCAAAGAGCTCCAATGTCATGCAGATAGTGTCTGTCTCCTTATTTTTTAATGCACATTAGCGCTTAATGTCGATTTAGCAAATGTATGGGTGAATTCAAAAATTCAACACTGCCGCAACACTGCAGAATTCAGCAATTAGAAGTCTGTAGCTGAATTCTGCAGTGTTGCGGCAGTGTTGATTTTTTGAATTCACCCTATATTAAGAGCGTGGTCTGTCCTGGGTATTATACTGGCGCAACCTTGATCCCCTCAACCTCGGGGGCCTCGGTAGTCTAGGGAGTAAGGCGCCTGGCTACCATCCCAGAGGTCTCGGGTTCGAATCCCGGCAGCACCACGATCCTTCGCCTTTCCCACCTTCTTTCTTCTTCCCTCCTTACATTCCTCATTCCCCTGTCATAGCCTTCCGCTAGCACTGCCCCACCAGCGCATGTCATCGGTTGGTTGATGGGATTCAACTCGTTTCAGGAGGCATAACACTCCAGCCAGTTGTTTCTCGTTGCCCCGATGCCAGAGTCGCGATAAGAAATGGTTGGGAGTAGGTGGTTGTGGCAGTTCCTTCCTACTTCTCTCTTTCCCCCTTCACTATCTATCGACTAGAGCTTGCTGTTCGACATTGCACTCTATACGAAGAAAATAGATTGTCGATAATTCAAAGGGCTTTCCCTGAGCTCTAGTCTTCCACATAAAAAAAACCGGATCTCAAAATATCGGTATTGTTCGCTAATATTCCGGATGCATTCTCAACCACTCGACGATTCCTTGACAACATATGATTGAAACTTATCACATCATCCGTCAAGGATGACTTTGAATATGGTTTCATGGTGTAATATGTCAGGGGAAACGCATCATCCGATATAAACGTATACGGAGAAATTATTGTGGTCTTTGGTAAAGGGAATGGTTTTGGCAAAGGAATTCTACCATTCTCAATGTCTTGCTTAAGTTTACAGTTCAGCCATAAACACGCATCTTCCATTCTGCCGTTTACTCCAAATGTCCCCTGCAAACAATTTCTCGGAGGCTCGCTTTCTCGGGCCATTCTCGATTCGAAAGCTGCTTGCGAAAGATACGAGAAAAGTACGCACCATAAAAGCTTTCCTAGTTGATTGGTTTCGATATTTTGCTGCGTTTTTATTGCCTTCGAATTCGTTTACGAGTCCGAGTTCGAAGCAAGCTTCCGCTTTTGGCAAGTCGTTCTCGAATCGTTTCCGAATCTAAATGTTTGCAGAGTCCACATACACAAATCTGTAATGGAGTCTGGGTGCATCACTGTGGCCTATGCTGATGATATTGTGCTGGTGGTGGTGACCGGCAATTATGTACATCTCAACAATAAGAGATAAGGCTGTATCAGATCCAAAGCAGCGCAACAAAAATATCGGCAGCAAACTGTTTCTATTGGCCAACGCGGGTCACATGACAACAGAAGCAGCAGTAGTGCTGCTGCTGCTTTTTCATTCCTAATCCTAATTTTGCTGCCCGACAAGGCAGCATTTTTTTACATATCAGTAAAGTTTCTTCTTTGATACGCTTTTTGTTTGTTTATTTGTATTTGTTTTGGAAATTAATTGAATAAATGGAAAAAAATTAATAGAATTGGTTCGGGGCACCCTATATTGTACGATAAAAAAAAGTTTGCTGCCTGCTGCTGCTACAACGAATCTGATACAAGAGGCAGCATGCTGCTCTTTCGCTGCTGTTGCCGCTGCTTGAAAATTTTGATCTGATACGACCTATATAAACCATCGAGCATTGGACACTCTTGTTCATTGGGCTACTACAAAGGGTCTAGGCGTTAACCCAGCTAAGACTGAAGTAGTGCTCTTTACAAGGAAGAATAGACTTCCCGTTTTTCCTTCTTTAAATCCGGAATTACACTACATATTGTGTTGTGGTATACCGTGGCGCTCTATGCCGTGTTGGCAAGTATTTACATTTGTGTGGTGTGTTCTGTCGCCTTCTGGCGCATTTGTAAATTAAGCTGGAATTACACTATTGTGTTGTGGTGTGTTGTGGCGCTCTGTGTTGTGTTGGCAAGTGAATGAACGAGATTTTGTTTCTCTCGCAGCCGTGCACACTTGTGTAGTGTGTTGTTTCGTGCCATAACCCCATCCATCGCTCTGGCGCTATCAGAAACGCAAGATAGGGAACACAACAGAACGCGCCACACCACAACACACCATAATAATATAATCAGCCCCATATAGAATATATGAATTAGATCATGAGACAGAGCGCCACGACACACCACAACACAACACGACACAATAATGTAATTCCGGCTTAAGACTGCAATGAAAGACTGCCACTTAAGGAGGATGTGAAATTTCTGGGTCTCATACTGGATAGGAAACTAACTTGAAGGCCGAATCTTTTAGAGAGATCCAATAATGCCAAAACAGCTCTCTTCTTATGCCAAAGAACGATCATAGTCAATTGGGGCGTTAAACCCAGCATCGTCCACTGGTTGTATACAGCCATAATCGGACCTATACTTATGCATGGCATATCGGTATGGTGGACTGCATTACAGAAGATTACGTATCTTAAGATACTGGAAAGACTCCAAAGAACAGCTGAGCTGTGTAGTAGTGGTGCCATGAGAAGCACCCCAACAGCTCCGCTGGATGTCTTGTTGCATCTTATTCCTTTGAACATACATGTCGAGCAAATGGCGGCCTTGACGGCCGCCAGGATAAAGGTTTCTCTTGGATGGACTCCATTTTCATATAGTCATTCATCCATCCTTGGGAGATTCGCTACCGCTGCAGACAACCTGGATTACATTACACCTACTCGGACTTTGGAGACAAGGTTCAATACCATCATTCCGGCCAGAGATGACTGGACAGATGGTGTTATCCCGACTGGATGTATCGATGTACAGATGGCTCTAAAATTGGGAGCAACGTAGGCTGTAGTATCTTTTCCGAGGCAATGATTATAAATACCTCTTCGTCTACCCGACACGAGGAAGAAACTGTCTCCAATCTTCTCTGTACATGCCCGGAAAGAGGAACCTTCCTGGGCTCACCTTTCCTTGATGGATTGATTGAGCTGCAAAACACTGGTGTTCCTGACCTCTGTTGCTTTATTAAGGCCGGGCGCACATTGAGACGCAGGCGACACAGGCAGAGCAGCACAGTTTCGGTGTCTCATGCTTTTTAAGGGAGAACCGGGAATTGCAACGCAAAACAGGTGACACGAATACTACGCCAGGCGCAGACTTCACGACACTTGTGGATGGGGCACAGAAACTGTGTGCTACGTGCCACGTACGGACTTTTTTTTTAAAAATGGAAGAAAAATCAATCGATTTTAATAAATTTCCAATTTCCTGAACCGAATCTGACTTAGAGTTTAATAAATTTAGATATTCCTCCATTTAAAAATTACTTTCGACAAACTGTCTAACAAAACTGTTCCCCAATGTGCTTAGACAACTGTGTAAGGCCGTTTTTTTCTGTGCTGCCCTGCTCTGCGCTTACTGCGTGACACAGCTCAACGTGAGCCTTAGATAAAAGCTCCAAACGGCTTGAAATGGCCTGAAATTTCGTCCCAATACAAGAATGGCATCACAATGGGCCCAATGCTGTGCCTAAGTGGACCCCCTAGTGGGGGAGCAGCTATTTCAACCTAACCTATCATTTGTGTACATGAACGATGACAAATCAAGGTATGTATATATTTTTAATCTAAAAACCATTAAGACACATTTTAGATCTAAAACAACACATAACACTTACATAACCCTGAGATTGAGGTCATCGGACAAATTATAAAAGTACAACAGCGGATATTAACATGTCCGGAGAAAAAACACCTCTAAAGATACTAGTAACAAATGCTATTTCATTAGCAAAATAACCACTATGCATAGAAGTGGCCAAGGACTTCTCTGTGTTTCGGGTTTGTAATTCAAAGGACATAAACTAGTTAGTAGCTACAAAATGGAAGCGGATAGCCAGAATGAAATGGAGGAACGTCGCAGAAGAAGCTCAAGCTTATCCCAAGCTGTAGAATTAAATTATGATGCAGATGACTGTAGTAGATAAAAGTAATTAATGATTCAGAGGTTAATCTACCCTTATGCAAATTTGTTTAAATCCTTAAATCAATGATTGGACTACAGAAAATAGTGACTAGATAGCAACCGGCAATTTACGTGCAGATGGCTTACAAATTTTTGATCATTCGACGTGGGTATAGTGTTTAAAATAAAATTGTTCCATTATTCACAAACCCATCTGACCTACACAAAAATAAAAATTGTTTTCCATGTTTTCACCACTCCCACCCCCAAAAAGAAGAGAATTATTTTTCTTCTGGTTTTCCTATAAACATTTTAAAAAAATTTAAGATTTTTTCGGTATATTCTCAGCTGCAATTCTCAATTCTGTACTAGAAACAGAAGTCTCTGCTGCAAAAACTTTTTTTTTCTTTCAATTTTTTTTTCTGCTTGGTTCTTAAGTTTTTAAACCGAGGAATTTTCCGGGAAATTCTTCTGCTAACTGAAAACTTTAAGTAGTGAACGTCCCTTCAAAAGCACTAAGCAAACGAAGAAGGTTTAAAGTTTTTGGTTTCTTATAGAATTACCAGTTACCAGGTCAGTGAAGCCAAGAAGGAGGAAGACGATTTTCATTTTATGTCATTGCGAAAGTTTCGTCTCTTGGAAATAGTTTTTTAAGTATGTGCTATTTTCTGGAGTTAGTTAGATTATGGCATGTAGTGATTTTTGTAATGTTACTTTGGATGAACTAGGAAATGCTAATTTATGTTTGAATGGAGCTCTTAATCTTTCTGCATTGTTTGTTTCGGAAATTGGACTGCCATGTTGTTATGGCTGTTTTTAGTTCTGTAAAGATGTCTTGATTTTTGTGTTTATAAATCATTCGGTTATCGTTCAATTCATGGTGTAATGTCTAGTAATAAGCTTAGTTTGGAGGATAAAGGAGGATAGGATAAGTGAGTTGTACACACCCAGCATCCCCAGACTCGTATACAGTTGACGCTGACGTTTGAATGCTAGGATGTTGTACGAGTTCGGAAATACGGACTGCTGAAGTTCCATAGTTGAGTTGATCTATTTATGATTGAACCTCTAGTGTGCATGAAAGGACCACTGAACTACTGGTCGAGTCTTCTATTGTGGAACCGTCGTTATGAAAAAAGCGATGAAATTCTATCAGGGCTTATCTCAATGAATCTATGTAGGTACAAAGACACCAAGATGGGTTTAACCCGCCAGCCCAGATAAATGAGTTAAAAGTTAACATCCAAGAGTTTAAACTGAAAGATAGTCGCCATCTCATTCAACACCGTAAAATCTCATAACTTCAAACCTTGTCATATTCAGATAGCGGGTCATATCTATTATAGCCTGCGTTTTATGTTTCCGCCGTTTTGGTTTGATTGTCATATGTCAATTCATATTTGACAGTTGTGGATAGTCGTCGATAACAATTTATTATGGTGTATCTACCGTCGCAACCGGGGGCTTTACATCATGGGTGACAAGGCTCAAGGTTGGCTTTGTTAATAAACATAATAGCGGCTATTGTGGCATCTTCAATTGATACACCAACGACCATTACACCCTCGTAGAGGGACTGTATGGTAGACTATTGGACGGCAATATCATAAGACCATTCTTCGAGGATGGTAGGGGCAATGCTGCCTCTGAGAATCGTAGAGGGAATGGTTACCTGTGATCGCTACCGTGACATGTTGAAAATATTTCTTGTGCCGCAAATCAAATCATTGGGGCCTAAAACACATGTGGTTCCAGCTGGGCGGTGCAACATCACACATCTCGTGCTACGATGCAAGTTGTATATATCGACCTGAAACATAAAACGTAAACTGTACCTAGCTCACTAATAGTTTGGCAGTCTCAGACTAACATACATTTGGTCGTATAAGGCCCTATTGTAGGTGCATGCGAGTATAGTGTTCACCTCTGATTACAGGAAAATGGCTTGGATGCCGAAGCGAACGCTCTTCTAAACCTTCTGCTTCCATCTCAAAAAATAGCACACCAAATCCCATCTACCTGGCTGCCATCTTTAAACCATATGAGCCCAACCAGCGGTTATCTTAGGAAAAACCCAGCAAACCCTATCTTGTATGTTCACGGATCACCATCGGCTAGAGGGCAATTTATATTCAGTCTCTCTCTTCATAATGAATTTCTCTACTTCAACATGGAGCGATAACAAATTATAAATGTGAATCTTCCCGGCGAAGCCAATGGTTCTGTGCCATTATACTCAGGTCCCGCATGGTATTAAAAGCTTTAAGATGGACTACATGAGGATCCACTAGCCATGCGACAGAGATCTGCTCTTCTTCTTATTAGATTGTTCATTTCCGAATCTACTGTCATTGGCTTGTTATGAAAAGCATGAAGCTCTGCCTGTCAATATCAGTTCTCCCAATTCCGGCAGTATTCGTTCTCCTGATGTTTTATCGGGATTGACCGTAAATCCTGCGATAGCGCACCAACTGGAGACCAAATACGAGCATCATGCGCATTGACGAAGTACCCTGGTATCACAATAAAACACCAAGCTTATTACAAGGTTACGCGAAGTTCTGTAAGAAAAGACTTCCAAATGCACAATGTCTGATCTTAACCCAGAGCCGAACAACTGCAAAGAAACTGTTCGGTTATCTTTCTGGCTTGTTCCACCAATAGAACAGGCGTTGTATAGGGTTTTCTTCTGGAATTCTCACGAAGACATTCCACGGCATCATCAGAAGGTCATGTGATATCTGCTTGCTGTAGTAAGGCCAACTTTTTGGAGTCCTGGCACTTGATGTTAAACTCCTACATTTAGCGATTGCTATTGAAAGGAAGTCCATGGTGATATCTCTCTTCGTCACATGTAGAGGCTTCTGTATAGACAAGGTTGGCTCTTATTCTGTCCGATCCATTTGTATTCTTGTTGCCCTCGATGTTTCATTGTCTCTGACGATCCTATATCTAGCACCCAAGGAGGAGATGTTTTTCTGATAAGTTTAGACCAGATTGGACATTATATTATAATAGACCAAAGCTACTTAGACTATCCTATAACAGCATTGCCCTGAATCCTGGGATTTGGTTTGTCTCTATTTCTAGGCAGGCTTTAAAATTTATAGCACTTGCGCCTGGAAGACGCCAGAATTAGGAAGGCGGAAATATTTTTGGAGTTTTATCGAAGGGGAAAAACTCCATCAAACAAACACACCGACTCCGATTTAGAACCATCTGTTAATAAAACCATATCTTAGTTTTTGTCTCGTTGGAAGTTTTCCTATTTATCTCTGGCGAGGATGTGGATATCCAAACCTGGGTTGAACTAGAGTTTCGATGACATGTAGTCAAATGGGTCTACTACGATTCCCAATGGTAGAGAGCGCCGTATATACTACGAACATACATACGTCTTCTCCACCCAGTAACAAGCTCCCATAGCCTAAGGCCGTGCAGGCGATCAAGTTACAACAGATGGACAATTTTTGCCCCAGTGGGAGTTGTAAAAAAACCCCTGTTACTGTGAGATATGCAATCATTAGGCCCTGTCTCCACTTGTTATATTGTTTTGTATGAGCAGGCCCCAGGTCGACATTGAGCTAACCACTTTACTTTGCCATGTAGAGCAAACGCACAGGCACCACGTATGACTTCAAACATTATCTCTTGCCAAAGGTTTAGTTTTGTGCTATAGAAAGCTGTACTGGTCTCATTTGCTCTCGCTATCTCTCTCTCCCTCCCTCTTTGAAAATAAACCTGAAATTTAAAAACACACCCAAGTTCGTAGCTGAAAGAAATTGAAAAATTGAGCGACCATTAACTATAGGTAGACTAGAATCAGGGATTTATTTGGTAAAAGGCAACAGCTTTGCCTTCATCGGGTTAACGGGTGGATTCCAAATTCCGCCAGGGTCCTGTGGGATGATCTCAATATTGATGTTGTTGAGAACGACTTCCAGGTCCATGAAAACTTCCAAGGCGAACTGTTTGTGTTCTTGGTAGTATTCTGCGTTATGGACTACGTACGAGAGTAAACAATTTTCTTTTGTAATAGGCTTATGCCCCAGTTACACGAATGACAAAAAATGACAATTGTCATAATCTGTGGTCATAATTAATGGAATTGTTGTTGTTTATTTTTTATGACAGAAAGAATGACACAAATTATGACCGCGTATGACGATAATGACAAATTATGACAGAAAAAATGACAAGTGTGTCATTCGTGTAAAAGCACCATTACTGGGAGGCAGATATAGTTACCTATACACATTCGTTGTAGACGTTCAGAGGTATAGAACTGGCATGCGTTCTAAGTTTATCAGGACAAACTTACTTACTTATAATCCCTTACCGTTTCGATCTGCTTCTATCTACCTGCAAAGATTGATCACAGTAGTAGGGGTGTAGCGGCATGAGCACAGTTACGTTGGTCACGACTAAATAGCTTTAACCTGGAGCTCCGGGGTATTATATTTTGTCCACCCACTGCCTTCTGCTCTTAACATTTTTATTCAGGATCCACTTTTCATCTACAGTCACAATTCGTCCCAAAAAAGGTTCATTCCTGAGTGTCACTTCAAGCAAGGAAGAGCACACATTCACTCTCTGTGCACGTTTAGACTCCGAAAATTAATAAGAAGCCCATTGGCACACTTGCTCACTTCCCCTATGGCATGAAGGTGTCAATGATCGGTTGAATGACTAAATCCAAGCTGCTCCAATAGTTCGTTAGTGATTACAATTGGGTTTTGTTTCACCAGTTTTCGCAGGACCTCATCGTCAATTTCCAAACTTCTTCCACGACAAAGCTCATATTGTAAGCTGTAGTTTCCGGGTCGAGTTTTCTTGAACCACCTACTGCGTACGTGATAGCAAGCATGGCTCCCATAGACATACAAGAGAGAAGGCATTTGACTTTACGACCAGGATTATATTAGAGGGAAGCCAAAAACCGTGCGCCGACAGAACTTGCTGTGGATCCCTAACTAAATGGCAAAGAAGTGGGATGAATCTGCTAAGGGCCGATGGGCTCATTGACTAATTCAAAACGGGTAGAGATGGGTTACAAGTGAGAAGTAAACAACTTCACGAAGTTCTTGAACGGGCGTGGACGATATACAGGGTGTAACGCATAAGATTGTACACCGGGCGGGTATGAATAGGTTTTGGATAGACGAACAAAAAATCGTTCCGGAGGGGGTGGGGTAATCTTAACGGTTTAGCCGCTAGGGCGTTTTGAAGTTTTTTTGCTAGAGTTTTACATATCACCCTGTATTTTTGTAACCCTATGACCTATTTTCATAAATAAGGTATCAGTGTACGCAGAATACTCCCACCTATCTAAAGCTGTAAAAATGAAGGTTCTACCGTACCAGGTTCCAGAGCAATGAGTCAACAAAGTGAAAATTTTGGTTTTTTTTTACTAAAATTTCAACTAAAACCACCATTTTCTCCAAAAAATACGTGATAAACCTAAACTTTTTTTTGCAAAATTAGAAAGCTTGGACAATTCCCTATGAAAAATGTCTAGAGAATTTTTTTCCTACGACTTCTACTTTTGGAGTTAAAAGCAATTTTAATGCTAAAATTGGGTCTTTTTTAGTACTTTTTCACCTAAGCTTTGCTAAAAAGTACCAAATAAGCACCAAATAAGGTCAATTTCAACATCAAACTTGCTAATAACTTCGAAAGTAAAGGCCGTAGCATAAAAATTGTCAGGACATTATTCATAGGAAATTGTTCAAGCTTTCTAATTTTGCAAAAAAAAGTTTAGGTTTATCACGTATTTTTTGGAGAAAATGGTGGTTTTAGTTGAAATTTAAGTAAAAAAAACCAAAATTTTCACTTTGTTGACTCATTGCTCTGGAACCTGGTACGGTAGAACCTTCATTTTTACAGCTTTAGATAGGTGGGAGTATTCTGCGTACACTGATACCTTATTTATGAAAATAGGTCATAGGGTTACAAAAATAAAGGGTGATATGTAAAACTCTAGCAAAAAACTTCAAAACGCCCTAGCGGCTAAACCGTTAAGATTACCCCACCCCCTCCGGAACGATTTTTTGTTCGTCTATCCAAAACCTATTCATACCCGCCCGGTGTACAATCTTATGCGTTACACCCTGTATAAAATATCTCCACAATTTCGGGCCCGATGATTAACCGATCTGTCCGGCATGTCCATGGGTGGAGGAAGACGCAGATCATGCCTTTTTTTAGTGGTTAAGATTCGTCGATAATTGTGCAGAGCAAGTTTTGGAGAAAAGTGAAGGCCACAGACAGTACGTTGTGGCTGGAAACCCCGAGAGAAAGGAAAAGAAACGCAAAGAGTATTAGCAGCTAAATAAAAGCCCTTCCATCCCCGTGACGCAATGTTAAAAATCTAGTCCCGCGGGGGGGGGGGGGGTGCAAGACTAGTACGTGTTTTAAGTTAGGGTTCGACTGCAGGGCCGGCGCTTGAGGTTTTTTGCGCCCAGTGCACTATGCCATATTGCGCCCCATCAGCTCTTCATTTTTTAATCGCAGTGAAGGAAAATGGTAAAAGACACAATTCCTTTAATAGATGAAAATGAAGTCACGGGAACACCTTTTCAATTTTTTTTTAGATTTTCTGAAATTGCGCCCGGTGCAAGTGCCCCATTCGCACCTATGTGAGTTCGAGTCCTAGATAATCAGCATCCAGTAGCATGCCGGTACCATGAATAACTTTTCACCTCTCAACGCACAAAAAATCGTAATATTAAGCGGTCGGTTTCCACTTGTTTTTATCACAAAATTCCCTTTTTATACGACCTAGATAATCACTCAAACATCCCACAAGTAACTGTACCTCAAACTCCTTAAAATCTTGAATAAAAAATAGAATCAAATGAAACAATATTTTTTTTTAAAGAAAAAAAAATCACTCATATTCAATGACACCAGAAAAAAATCCCTTCATTCCCCATTAATCTTAAGAACATCGAAGTCTGCCCTCCTCGCGTAAATCTTACCCTCATCCATATCGTGAACCGCGAAACGAAAATAATAATAATAAATGGCAAACGAAGCATAGTTCCTATATATCCTTAAAATGCCATATATATAGCATGGTTATATGTAAGTATGGGCGAGCGTAATAGTCCTTGGACAATACGATATATCATCCTTTTTATTATTATATTTTTTCTTCCCTCGTCTATCTCCGTCCTTTCTCCTTCGTACTGGATTATTCCGTCTCTGAAAGCTTCTTTAACAACAAAAGGAGAAAAAGATGACACATCGATAAGGAGACTCACATTTTGTTAACATTGATGTGTTCAGAATTTTAAAAAGTATATTTCGTTCTCGTTTTGGGAACATTTTACTACAGGTAAAAATCCATGAAAGATGTTGATCTTATATGTATGTATGTGGTGCTGCTGCTGGTTATCATCTGCCATATTTATATTTTTCTTTTTTTGTTTCTCTTTATTCATGTCCGTTTTCGTGTATTATGTCGTTTTGTTTTACAACGTAAAAAATAAGAAAAAAAAGGAATTTATATTTCACACTCTTTTATTTTCTTTTTTTTTATTTGTAGTGGTGGTATGTGTATACATATACATAGTAAAATTTAATTAGATACATGAATTTTTTAATAACTTCTTGTCTTGGATAAAAAATTGAAATGTCTTTTTGTTTATGTTGCGGAAGAAACTCATTTCTTGTGGACATCCCTAGCAAACATACTAGAAACATTGTTTTAGGAGCAGAAGTCAATATAATTTTACCTTGAAACATTTCCTTTTTTTCTCGCATATAATAAAAAGGAGTTTGCAAGTTTAGGTCTACTTCGCAGGCAGTGAAACATATTGGGTTGTACAAGTAGAGGGTGGTTGGGTCATAGTATAAGGACCAGTAGAAAAATCAACAACAACAACAACAACAAAAACAACAAAAACGAAAACAGCAACAACAAGAACAGCAAATGAAAGAACTTGAGAAAACTTTGAAATCACTTAAAAACACCCTTAAGAAAAGGAGGAGAAATGGATGAGAGCCTTTATTTTTTCTTTTCCTTTTTTTTCTGGCTCTGCTCTTTTATTTTTTTTTTTTATTTTTATTTTATTTTTTTGTACTTTTTTTTTGCTTCTTCTCAAATAGTATAAGGGACTGTTTTTCAAGTTTCATGAGTTGTGAAAGTTGGTACCCTAACATTACGGGGTGGCACGGCCACCCCAGAATGTAGCCGTCGTCGTCGTCGTATCCCCTGACACAATCGTATATGTAGGTGATGCTTGCTTGCTTGCCTATGGGTTTTTTCTTCTTTCGTTGTTATTTTTTTCCCCAACATTTTTAAGGGGGATTTTTGTGTTAAGCATCCACCCCAGTTTTTGGGGAGCACGCATACTCGACAGGAAAATACAGAAATGTACACATATATTAAAAAAAAATCTCAGAAATTTCTTAACGATAAAATTTCCACAAACCCCAATACATTTACATTAGTATAGTGTATGAATACATGTACATTCGTCAACTTCCTTGATCTTTCAATAGAGATTGTTATACTGGAATAATGTTTTTTTTTTCTGTGGGGGGCTATAATGGAGCAACGAAGTGGAGCGATTTCGGGGGGATATCTTATTTTATAATAGAAATACGCAAACTCAACGAATGTTGGGAAATTTTGCAGCAATACCAACTCTCTGGTAATAGAGTAAGGATACTTATATTATATGTTTTTTTTTCTTTCGTTTTGTTACAGGTGGGGTTCGTCCAGTATCCTTTAGTTATCTCCCTTAGTTTAGCCCGGACTTGAATATGAATCAGATGGTCTGCACTTGATAAAATTCTGCACGTTTTTACTACCTGTCGGATTACATAAAGTACAAGAAAGAAAAAAAATATATAATAATATAAATAATTTTAATTACAAAATAAAATAATAATAATTATTATAATAAAAAGTTTAAATTTTTTTTATATAAATTAATATAAAAACAAATAAATTTTTTTAATAGTGCATCGTTTTAATTTTTTTTGTTTTAAAGTTAATTACTAAAATTTTAGTTTAATACTAATATTTTTTCATTATCTTAGAAAAATTAAAACAAAAAGTACTAAAACAAAATTATAGATAATTAATAAAAGTGCATTCGATCTTTCTATCTCTGTCGTAACGCGTGCAACTTTGTTTATTTTGTTTGTTTGTTTGTTTATTTATTTATTTTTTTAAATTCACTTCGTATAACATCACCCCCAAAAATATTATATTAATTTAAGTGCAATTTTTTTATGTATGAATAAAATAAAAAATAAATTAAAAGTAATTAATTAAAAGAAATGTGCAATAAAAATGAATTTATATACACAATATCCTGGAAAATTAAAAAAATTATTTATCAACAACATCCTTACGGACTGGCAAACTCGTTTTAAAATAAATTATAGGAAACAGGATTAGAATAATGTGCATAGTTACATCTTTGTTATAATATTTCAAATAATAATAATACTAATAAAAAAATACCCCAGAGTGTGAATAAAATTCATAATAATAATGAAATTTAGTGAATTATTAATCAATTTTATCTTAAATTTAATTTTCTAAAAAAAAAAAAGAAAAAAAATTTTACTCAAAAATTTTTATAAAATATCCCCTCCGATGAGTGTGTTGAGAGTGTAACCTACTTGAAATATAATAAATAGTTCTGTTTTTTCGGAAAAATTTTGTGTAGAATATTATAACAAAAAAAAAATTATGCAATATAATATAAAAAAATAAATAAATAAAAAATAAAATTATGCTTAAGAATTTCCTAAAAATCAATGTTTTATTCATAAATATTTTGGATGTTATTATCTATATACATCCGTCTTGGGGATAATATTAATAATAATACTAAATACAAATCCTTAATACAACATAACAACAAATGACGAAAGTGAATAAAGTAATAAAGTAAATCCAAAAAAAATATAAATATTTATTAAAAAAAGTTACATCAAATTCAATCACTTCTCATCTTATCACCCCTTGACAGCAGCGCAACAACAACAACAGAAATAACAAAATATAATTAAAACAAAATTTTTTTGTGAATTTTAATAAATATTTAATGTTAATGAAGACGTCATGGAGGTGCTTGTATGGGTTACATTGTTCCTTATAATAGAAATGGATATCTCAGCTGGGGTTAAAGATGGTAAGGATTTTTTTTTATTTTCTATTTAAATCTTCTCGATAAAATAAAAATAAAAAAAAATAAAAAAAAAACAAACAAAAAATAAATCTATTCACATTTATTTATGCATTTATCAACCAACTAACTACACAGAAACGAAAGAAATAAAAATAAAAAAAAAAATAAAACAAAACATAGAAGAAAAAAAAATGTCAACAACATGATGCTTTTCAATCACTCAAAGTCTCTCCAGAAAAAGGACCTTGCGTGTATCCCTTTTACCTAAATAACCAATATTTTATTTTATCTTTTTCTACCGCCCCCGCCGCCACCCCAACCCTCCAAAAAAAAATACCCATTTCACATATATACATATCCTTTCTACTACTTCGAGGTAAACACAGTTTTAACCGCAATAAAACTTTGAATGTGAGCTCCATTAATTTTCTTGTGTCAATCGATAGGTATAGCAAAAAAAAGGATAAATTATTGCAAATGTTTTTTTCCCTCCACCTTATCCTAGTATATGTGCAAGGACACGGTATATATGTATACATGTATTTGCCTCTACGAATGTACTTTTTGTTCTGTTTTTTTTTCTTTCTTCTGTGTGTTTATAGTATATATCGTACAGGACATTTTAACCGACGACGGTCCGCAGGCTTTTCTTCTTCAAATGTTCGGTAGTGTCCTCTTTTTTTTGTTCCTTTTTCACACTGGTATTGTGTGTTTTGTTGTATATGCTGCTTCTATGGTGTTGTGTCGTTATTTTGTTTTTTTTATATTCTTGTCTTGTTGTTGTTGAGGGTAACTGAAAATTTGGTGACCAAAGCCCAGCCAATCTCTAACCACCTAACACAACCCTTTCTTTGCCGATTGCCGATCAGGATAAATAATGTTCTGCAGAAGCGATAAAAAGCTCAAATACTCTTTCAAAGGATTAAGTTATCCTGATGCTGCCAGACTTTTAGATGAATGAGTTTTGTATGTTTTTTTTCTGGTATTTTTTTTTGTTTTGGAGAATAATTTATCTATATTTTCGTTTTTTATATTTTTAGAACTATTTTATTTTATTATAATTTAACTGCTAATAGGGTAAGTTTTTTTAGTAGACAACGGCAATTTATTAGTATATAATATGACTATTCCTCGGTAACTTTTACATTTAAAGAGGTTGACTACCAACTCAGAGGTCTGGGGTTCGGTTCTACACACCATTGACAACATTCATTCTTCTCTGCCTTCCGTGTATACAGCAATTAGCTGCTCTCTAATTTGGAAATACATTCCTGTAAGCATAATAAGCAGGCATCGGTAGTCTAACTGTTAAAATGCCCGACTACCATCCTAGAGGTCTGTGGTTCGAATCCACTACCCACGGAACGGTCTTAACTTAACTTTCCTTCTTTCATGACTTCACTCTTTACAGAAAAAGTTCCTTGCCCTCCTCGTGTCATCACCTGTAAGCATAACAAGCGAGGAACATCTCCTGTTTGATTACCGAAGTCTTCGGAACATTTCCTGTTTGATAATCGTCCTCCCGGCGTTTTGCCGAATTAGTATTAGGTAGGATTCAGTAGAGTAAAGGCGGGTCTACACATAACAAACATTTGCAAAAAAAACATTTGTTCAGCGAGTTGACAAATGTTTGACAATGTTTGATAAATGTCTCACAAATATTCGTCAAACATTTGGTGAAGTTTTTGCGAAAAAAATATTTTCCGAAATGTTTATTACTTCCTGTATCTGTTCCGTAGGAAAAATACATTCTTCATTTCCCACAATTTCGACAGTATTTTCTTCCTGATCTTTCACTTCAGAAGCCACTGTTATTGAATATCTCCTTTCGTTTAGATTTTTGTCAGTGCCATCTAGAGTTGTCCGGCTCAACTTACACGAGGCAGTACATTTGTCCCTTACATGATGGTAAATTGTACTGAACCTCAATTTTTTGAAATGCCCCGGTTCAAAAAAAATGTCCTACTAGTATATAGTATGAGCGTGCATCGAGATAAATGAGGCGAGGTGTGATATTAAATACGTAGTGGAGAAACATGGATTTATTCTTTGTTATTTCTTTTGAGGCAGTAAAATTCAACTTGAAATGATAGGTGGTGTAATGTAAATACCTAGTGGTGGGCTTCTTTTCTCTTACTTCTTTTGGAGCAGGAAAATATGAAATTTGAAATGAGGCGAAGTGTGATTGTAAAATATAAATACATATCGTGGAGGCTGGTGTTTCCTACTCTTTTATTCTTACGCTGAGTCAGTTTAATGCATACTAGTGTCGCCTGTTGTCGATATTCGACCAAACTTATTCTAAGAAAGAATAAAACAAAACCGAGTCGGTCAGTTCGACGGGTTAAAGTATGTCATCGAGGTATTGAAAAACACAACCGGCTTATAAAAAAAAATCAAAAAAAACACTCGCCGCAATTATAATAATTTTTCAAACCAAAACCACAAAAAGAAAAATCGGAAAGCACACTTTTCAGCGTTGGCGCAATTATAATCGCGTCCACTAAAAACACAACCGGCTTAATATCAAAAATGAATAATAAAAAGAAAAAGCACAGAAAGCACACTTTTCATCTTTGGCGCATATAATCACTGTATTTAATTTGAAAAAGATTTTCTTTCGAAAAAAATCGGCACTTTAGTCCTCAAAACGCACCTTTTTTTTAGAACTGCGGGTTGTAAAAAGCATGTTTAGACAACATAAATTCTTCACTCTACACGGCCTCATAAGTAGCTGTGTGAAAAATTTCTTTAATTTTTCCGAATTTGAGCGGACTACTTGTTAAATTTGCACTTAACAGCCCAAATAGCAATTCAGTATAGGTAAAACTTTACCTGGCGTTCACACCTTTCCCTATACATGTACTTGAATAAAATATATATTCTGACGATCTATGAAAAAATATCTTTCGTTTGATATATATTTCATTAAGATACGTGCACCGGAAATAGGTTAAAAAGGGATCACAATTTTTGGCTTTGCCTATTAATATTTGGATTAGAATCAAACTCATGAAAAAAAAACTCCTCTTCTTTCTTTAATTTGCTTGTTTTTGTCCTTTTGGTATTACAATGGCACCACGCCTCATTTGAAGTATGACATTGTACTGGCTCAAAAGAAAAAAGAGGCCCCTCTTACAAACTCATTTTATAATCGTGTCCTATCCAACACTAATATCATCTTCATCTTCTTTCTCTAAATCCGCTTTAATGTCTTTCGCAGTCATTCCGCAAGATATTCTGTGCCTCTTTGCCACGACCTCCGGGGATGGTGCAACAGTAGTGTGGGACTTTATTACACTAAAACACCAACCCTGTTTTAAAAAATTAAAACCGGTCAGAAGGACCAACCCATAATTTTATGTAAACGTTAATCTGGGAAAGTTTACAGCTCTACGGTAGAAGTGCTGCAGAAATGCCATACTAATTCGAGAGGTTGCCTTCTTTTAAGCCTCCTATCGGAACTACGAGAATATATCAGCTGACGGGCCTCAACCTTAACATGATTTAGGAGACGAGGTTTGTGCTTTTCCGCTAACTTTTTTATTTCATCTATAACGAAAGAGATTTTTAGATCTCTGTGCAAGTCCTTATTGCGCACATAGCACGGGACACTTACCTTGTTTCTTACGACTTTGTTGTGAAACGTATGGAACGTGTTTTTTGGCACATCCCCATGTTTGTATGACGTATTTTATAATTTGGTTATATGTACAACAAAACCTTATTTTATAGCGTCAATCTCACTCTCTACGTCATTTTTTTCTTTTTGACGTACTCTTTCCACATTTTGACATCTAGTGTCATTCCGAAATATTTGGCCATGTTTTCTTGAGGCACCACACACGTATAGGCTAATGTGGTTCACTGTTACGGAACGGCAAATGTCGTACCGAGGGATACAGGTAACGAGTATATTCCGGATGCTTGAACAAACGTTCATACTTATCTAAAAAACACTGAGCGACGGGCAACGGTCGGTTGCAAAAAAACGGACCGTTACCATTAACCAGCGGCCTTATGGTGAAAGGGGGCAACGCGGTTTCATTCCAGTTGTTCTTGTTGGATAACTTAATTCATCATTTTGAAGGATTCTTAGCTCTTCTGAAGCAGAATGACCATTTGATGAATCATGATCATTTGAATTAATATTTTTAACGCTTCCCTAACGTAATGTACAGTACCGGCTTTAGGAGGGGGCAAAACCGGGCGCCACCAATACGGTCGAGATCCAGTAATGTGTTCATTTAGTTAGATGTTAAATGATAACGCCTCCACAATACAAGACACAATACCGAACGTGCACACGAAATAAACAAGTGTTTGAAAAACGTAGGGGACAGCCGACACTGTAACTAATGTAAATTCGCACAGTAAAATTACAAATCGCGATTTGAAATACTGATTTACAACACACTTATTGTAATATTACCATCAAATTGAAAACACTAAAATAGCTTCTTGTACAATTAATAGAATTTTACTTTGTAGTTTTCTTTCTTTTCATATTTTCCATTGGAGTTTCCGGCGAATCGACCAAAAAAAATCTGCAAGCATTTCTTTTGACCATTTTCCGTTTTGATGAAACCTTTCACATGTTCATCTGATATTGCACCAATATTTTGAATTTTAAAGATTTTTTCATTTTTCACTAAAGGCTCTTTAAATATATTTCAGACTCCAGGGGTTGAACTCGCTCTTCTTCGCCAGTTCTTACTACTTAGGGTTTATCTCTTGCACGAATGTCCCATTCACATAAAAAAAACAGCTAAACTTAGTAGGGGTATCTGCAGCATTACTAGTTAACGTTGATAGGCCTCATATGCAGCTTTTCGTCACTTTTGCTTGGAGATAAATGTAGCAAAGCGGCATGTCTCGATTTGTTCCATATAAAAAAATTGCAATATGTCACTAATAAGCATGCGAAGCTTTGGTATACGGCCGACCTAACTTTTAAATCAGCACAAATATTCCACCAGTACTATGAATACTGAATACTGTCGGGACTGAAGGGCATATATTACCATTCTGAAGCAATGTAAGAAGTTAAGCCTTCGATTTTGAGAGACCTAAATTTCGAACAAGATCATCCAAATCAACAAAATAGTTTAAGGAGATGAGGTTCTTTTCATGGGCTGGAAGAAGTACTTACAAAGCAGTTGTTCGAAATAGACGAAAAAAAGCTAAAGAGTGAAGACAATTCGGAAGTTGCTGAAAATTGGTACACACCTTAAAAACATCATTATAAATAAAATGTCGAGACTGACACGCTATTGGCCGCCGGGAAAACTTGTTATTCAAGGTCAAAGGGTCAAAATATCAGTTTTTTGCAAATATCTCGTAAACGGTAAGTCCTATCATAAAATAGTGTTCACAAAGTTTGTAGATTATGCGATTATCTACAAAAAAAGTTATTATACATTTTCCCGTACGAATTGCCATTCATGAGATATCGCCGTTTTAAAGATTTAAAATACTCATATGCACTCATTCGCGGCTTGTATAAGGTCATCAGACGCTCATTAAATCTTTTGTGAGCCTACGCGGCTAATATTTTCAGGAGTGATTCCTGGATGTGTTTGGAGAAAAAAATTGTTCTAGAGAGGGCGGCTATCCCCACTATCCACTAAAATACAGGGTGTTTAAGAAAAAAAAATTATTTTTTTTTAAATTTACTTAAACTTCAATTACTCCTAGACTAATTATCGTAAAACAACAAAATTAGGCTCATCTTTTAGGTAAATGTGTATTCTTTAATTTGGTACAAAGATCAAAAAGTTGAGTGACTCCGTTTAGAATATATGTAGGTACAAAATGTGAGCAAAATCCCATAGTTTCTTCGTTTTTCTGCATTTAAAACCTTCATACCCAATTTCATTTGAAGGAGGATTGACCAGTGTAATCTACCTAAAAGAAATACCTTAAAAAATTAACGGCGCATAAAAATATCTCGCACGGGGCCCCAAAATACCTAAAGCCGGCTCTGGTGTTGTGTCGAGTTCGTGCTCGAAATCTACGAAGATCATATTTCCTAAATCCTATTTGATGTTCTCTTAGCTGGAAATCTATTTTGTCTTCAATTCTACAAAGAATCATGGATTTTTGCTTTTGATTTTTGATTGTAGTATAATAATTGTATTCTATTGTATTGTATGGTAATACTAATACCTCTCCAATTTCCGCAGATCTCCTTTTTTTGACAAGTTAATAAAATTATTGACTCCTTCAATTTTTTTGGCTATCTTTCTTCATTTCTTATCTGCTCTTATATAGGTAAGATGTAATATCTCTGATATTATTGCAACGTTGGCTTTGAGCAATTCACCCTTGCGCTATTTTGGCATCTCTCAGCGTTGGTGCATTCGTATTAAATCATATCCTGGTCCGCTGTCTTGTTTCTTCCGCCTATATAAGTGGTTTCCAAACTTTATGATGCTGGGGCCCCCTGTTACAAAAACACCCTTGCCCCCCACCAATGAAGTATGTAAGTTCGCATACTATATGGAGCGCGCCATCTAGACTTTCGGTATTTCAACATTGAATAACTCTACCATTTTTTAGCCAATTTTGACAAATGAGCAAGATCTATTTAGGATATTCTCTACCATTTATTTCAAATCAATTTTCGAAAACAATGTCGATTAAATAACCATTCGATACCCAAAAGGCAGCTCTTTTGCAGCATCCTGCATAACATTTACCGAGTTTCCATGGGAGTCGAGTTGAGTTGTGGTTGAGTTGAAATGACACTTCAACTCAACGATTAACTCTATGCGTTTCCATTTCTGCCTCCCGTATTCCTCCATCTTTTTCCATAAATTAATTTTGTTATAGATTTTTCTTTAAAAGTATTTATTAAATATAAAGAGGCGCGACATTTTCAGTTTTTGTACCTTTGCTAGTGTGCCGTTTTTAGTTGCATGCGTGAACTAAATTCAACCTACCTCTTTTCGTTGAGTTGAGCAGAGTTGAAAATCTTTAACGAAAACTATTAACTCATTCTGTTTCCATGACGTATAACTCGGGTTCAACTCTGGTTGAACTCTCATGGAAACTCAGTAATTGACCAGCATTTTGGGCGTTATTGCAGCTTTTTTAGGTCGTATATGTTAGCTTGGAGTTCGTCAATGGTCTTCGGCTTGCAGACATAAACTTCACTTTTTAAATAGTCGTCTTTTAATAGTGCGCCGTCGAGGGTTTCTCGAACTTTGACGAAAAATAGTCCGATGATGGTTTTTGGGGACACTCTGGCCTAAACAGTGACTTTCTCGTCGTGCAGTGGTGTTTCGTGAATAACTTGTGATTTCTCTATTAACCAAATTCAACAGTTTTGCTTATTGACTCCGCCAGAGAGTGTAAATTGAGCTTAGTCCGTCATCAAAATTTCCATATTGCAAACAACGCGGCTTGTCTGTTGGCAACATTCTTTGAGTAAGTTGCAGTTTGTATGGAAAGAAATGAAGATTTTGCTTCATGATCCTTCTTTGAGTCATTCCACTCACTTTAACTCTTGAGATCGGCGGCGATACGACGGGTTTGTTTTATCGGTAGCACTCTCTCTTACCGCTTCAAACACTTCATTGGAGCGTCGCGGACGTGGTGGAATGGGGCGCTGGCGAGTGGCTACAGACCCGTACTCAATGAAATTCTTCACCAAACGACGAATTGTGTTGTCTGCAGGCGCCGAAATTCTCCCATATTTTTTACGATAATCACGCATAGTTTTCACAATTGAACGATTGCTTTCAATATAAAGCGCCACAATTTCAGCGCATTCTTTCCGTGTGAATTGACTCATAGCTAAAATGGTACTGAATGACGTTTTAGAATCGTGTAAATTTGTAGAAATCGGCTAAAAATGTCAGATTTATTCAATGATGAAATACCGAAGGTCTTGATGGCGCCCCCAGTTTGGAAACCGCTGGTCTATATTGATTTACTGATCTCTCTCTATTGGTTTCGTTATGTATATTATTGCTGCCATCCTTGAATCTGATCTTCCGTAGATGCAACAAAACGTCCTCCTGAGTCCAAGAGGTTTATTCGTCAATCCTTTATTTGACAATGGTATGGTGGTATAACTGCTGAATAATACCTGTGCTTCTTTATCAACATTTTCATAAAATTTCTCTTTAACTGTTTTTGTAGCAGGTTGTCTGATTTCTTTTGCTTTACGTCGATATAATGTTTTAGCGGGTTCTAATTTCTTTTGTTTAGTATTTAATAACTTTGTCCTCAACACCTTTTTTCCTTTGATGTTTTTTCACGTTTCGCCTGAGATCGATTCTTTCATTTCCGCTTGAACATATCCTGGGACTTCCGTAAATATTTCGTATATATTTTCAGGGGTTGGAGTTACTTTTGTGATCTTTTGTTATATTATTGATATAAATACACCTTTTTTTCTTCGCTAAACCACTTATAAACTAATTTATTATGCGTCATATTATAGAGTATTTCGTTGTTAATACTTCAAATTAAACTTAGGTTCAATATTTTTTATTAACAACTAATAAGTTTATATCTGTCGGTGTCGATTTGTATTTTACGTATTCAAAACTCCTTAAGAAAACATATTGTCTCTTTTAGATCCATTTTAATTTTGACTACATTTAAAACAAAAAACATTTTCATTTATCTAAGTCCCAGCTTAAATTTAAGTATTATTGTAAAAAACTTGTAATTTTCTTTTTAAATAGTTGTTGTTTAACCACTTCAGAAATTAAAACAATTTTATTTAACTCCAACAGCGGCTTAGTAGCATTAAATGCATACTATCCCAAAAATTAATTCAAGCTTAACTAATGTTAAGCGCTAGTAATTCTGGGATAATTTTGTGCTAATTCCGTTTTAAGCTTTCTTAAGCTTTCTCTCTTCAAAGCTTTTTCTACTTTCTATTTAATTGCTTAGGTACAGAAAGTCATCACCACAATCGAAATATAATATAGGATGAGGTGATTCGAATCATAATCAGCGCCTCTACACGTTTTCACGCCTGAATTGTTATAAGAATTTTCGAAATTAATTCCTTTTATGAAGTTTTAAGTAACTTTGTGAGGGTTTCAATTAACATGTAAAAATTACCTAAAATTCCTTATTATAGGAAATGAAATCAAATAGTGTTTGCTATGTTTATGCAATTCATGATAAACATGAGGAATATGCCTATACTGAAAAGGACAATTACTGTGCAGTCTCTAGTCATTATAAACGTTTGAAAATACATATTGTATCCAATCTGACAAAGTATTCAACGAAGCTTAGAGGCTGGATTTCGAGATGTACAATACATCAAATTCTCTATCTAATTTTCAGAGAATTTTAGCGTACAACTCTCAAATGATATTCTGGATTCAATGGGAAATTCAGATGAATGCAATTAGTATATGCAGCGGCATGGTGAAAATAATAACGTGAATTTCTAGTAATCACGCTTTGTGTGAATGAAATGTGAATGACGTTTGAAATGTAGATAGCATAGATTTAGAAAATAATACTTATATAGAAGTATAAGAGTGGAGTTAGATTTTAATTTTGGGATATCAATGATGAAAATTGTTTGTTATTTATATACATAACACTTTGATACCTGAGAACAGATACCATACATTTTCTTGATATTTCAACATGTGTAGTTTAGTATACATATGCATGGATAACACAATTCCTGCTTTTCACAGAAACCGGCAGCGTTCTTTACCACACTGCCAAACCTAATATTACTTCATAATTACATTATTTAATTATACTTCTGAACAAGTGAGTTTTTATTATTATATATAAAACTGAACTGTATGTCTGTCTGTACGCTATAGACTCGGAAACTAACCAACCGATTTTGCTGAAATTTTTACAGTAACTTTTTAAAAATGTAAAAAAAAGGCATAGTGCGGTTACTGAACAAGAGATGGTTTTGGTACCTGAAATTCAAAATTTCGTAATTTCAGATGAAAATCGGAACATTTGTATGAGAGGTACCAATATTTTTTAGTGGAATGACTTGAAATTTGTTGAAAATTAGTTTCTCATAAAAGTGAATAATATCTGTCTATAAATGTTTTATAGACTCGGAAACCGCTCAACCGATCGCCACAAAAATTTTACCACATGAGTTTTATAATATGGAGAGTGTCTATACGCTATCAGTTTTGCTCTGCCTTACCTCTGGTAAAAAGGGGTGGAAAAGGTTGTAAGGGAAATTTTTTTTTCTTTAGTCAGATTTTCTTCAAACTTAGTATAAATACTCCACACCATAAATAATGAAACACGTGCTTTAAGATTTTTCGAAATTCAATCCCTAAGGGGCTAAAAGGGTTGGAAAAAGTTGTAGGGGAAGTTATCTATTGGGCTCTATTCTGTAATTTTTCATAAGATAATATTTTATGTTATGTTATGATAATAAAATTTCTTCTTCATAAAATAAAAATAAAATATTTTAAAAATTCGTATTCTGTCATGCTCTCTTAAAATTATTTTATGAAGTCTTTTATGAACACATAACATAAAATATTTAGTACAATTCGCTATGGGTTCTATTACGTTTTGAACAGTTGATCGGTTGAAAATGAAAACAAATAAAATTATGAATGAAAACAAACAAAATCAAAGCGCGCCTTATTTCAGTATCTGACAAAATACAATTTTCTTAATGCGTTTGTCATATTAATTTTTAATTTAATTCAAAATTCAATGACTTTCTCGCAAATATCAATTTCCTTCTGTTATTTTCATAAAATGGGTTAAAATACCTGTAAAATGTACTGCTTAGATTATTTTATGTTATGAACCGTAACAGGAAATATTTTATGTTATGATCGATAAAATAAAATAAAATTTGTCGGACAGAATAGGATTTTAGGGAATTCTTTTATGTTATGGCATAACATAACATAAAATGATAAAATTTTACTGACAGAATAGGCCCAATTATCAGGTTTTCTTCGAACTTGGTATAAATACTATACAGCATAAATAATGAAACATATGTTTCGGCATTTCTCGAAATTCAACCCCTAGGAGGTGAAGTGGGGGTTCAAAATTTGTGAAACTCGAAATGGTAGCACCGCGCCACAAAGTCATTGACTTCATTTACGATTCGTTTTTAAGTTTCACATTTTGTTATTTGGAATCAAAAATATGATAAAATTGCCTTTGTTCAAACTCTCCTACGGTATATTAAAATTCTTATCACCTGAACTGCAAAATAAACGGAAGCTGCGATTGGCTTATGGGTGCAGCGAGGCGCAACGGGTTCCAGCAGGGCTGCGGCTAGGCACTTTGCCGCCGGGTGCACATTCGACGATGGCCCCCTTTAAGGGCAAAAGTTTTTTTCGCTCGCAGGTTTATTTTTTTCTTTATAGGAATTAGTACATAAGAAATTGTTAATTAAATAAATTTTCTTTCTATTGGCAAAGTTAACCAAGTAATTAGTTAGTACAATTCCTCTCTTACGCAATCCCTCACACTCCTCGTAGCTATTTTGCTTCACACACCGTAGAATTTTACGCTGCTGTCTGTTGCTGGAGCTCGACCACAACTTGCCATGCTCTAGCCAGCTACATCGGCTGCAGATCGCTTTGGGAAACATGGAACACGTTTCGCCTATTCGACTAGGGACCTGCATTTTACTTATCTGTGTTTATATCTTCTTATTGAAATGATTGGTAATGCAAAAGGTATCTCATATGCCTTCATATTGGAATGAATTGTAATGCAAAAGGTTGTCGTTATGCCTTCGACCCTAGGACCTCGTAATGTTAATCGAAGAGTTGTTTCGATCTAGAAAGTAGTTCGAAGGATAATTTACGGAATCGACTCTAGATGGTTTCTATTCCTTACTGGGTTATTTTTGTATCGCCTTTCGTTCATCGTTTGTTTATTGTGTTCATGCTGCGTGTGCTTGGTAATCTATTAAGTCTTGTGCTTGATGTTTGCCTTCTTTTTGTTTATCTTCGCCGCTCATTAAAATTTTTGCGCATACATCAGGATTCTTTTAACTGGAACGTGTGGGCTTGAAATTTCCGGCAAATATAGTAACGTTCCAATAAGATTCTGATAAGGATCATCAGATACTACCGCGGCAGATCGCTAACTTTAGCGATTGAACATGAAAGAGTTTCCTCTCCTATGGTTACAGAAAAGTCAAAAGAGCGGTTTGAAGATTCCTATAAATATTGAAGATAAATAGGAAAGAATGTCATCTAAATGGGAGTAGTAGAAAGACGAACAAACATGCCGAGAATCGGATCCCAGCCGGCTAGGATGAGGGCTATGTTCCTTAAGTCTCGTATGTCTTAAGAATGGGGAATTTCATCATTGAAATTGGCTGTTTCTGATAGAAACTGTATAGTGGAGTGCCTGAGGGTTTTGGCGTCAGACTTTTGTTACGGTGAATGAATTTACGTGGTCGAGGTGGGATTTTGTTTTTTATACTATAAATTGCAAAGTTTACCAAAAATTTTTTTGTGCTTTTATCCTGGGGGTGAATCCTACCCTTTATCGGGGGTGAAAATTTTTTCATTGAAAATAAGTCCGGGAATAGATAGATGGGCTAATTCTAAGAAACTTTTGTTCTATAAAGTTTTTTCTGAAAGTCAATTTGAATTTTTCAACCAAAAAACCACGTTTTCAGGCGGTTTTTCGCGAATAACTCAAAAAGTAAGTATTTTAGCGAAAAAACTATTAGCATTAAAAAGTAGCTTATAAAAAACAAAAAAATGGTGGGCTTATGGTGTCTGTAGACCCAATACAAAATCAGTAATAGCTTGTTGAAGGTTAGTTCCTATTTGTCAAACGCCAAAATTGAAAGTTTCAACTTGAAATAAACAAAAAATAATGCATTTTTCGGGAAAAACTCATTTTAACCTTTTATAAAGTGCTTAAAAAAACCTTTATTTTTGTTTTTTTATAAAACTCCCTAGCATTAAAACTAAGCGAGTTATGACGAAAATAAAGTTGGTCCCTATTTTTTCGGCGACAAAAAAATGTGAAAATCACCCCCTAATTACCGCCCCCATTGAAAATGAGCGGTACTACTTCACAATTCACTTTATTAATGTACTTGTAATATGCTCAAGAAGTTTGACCGTTTTAAGGAGTATCCACACACATCAGGGACGTGCCCGGGACGTTCGATTTTTGCTCCGGCCGGGACACGGACATGTGTGAACGAGTTCGAATAAAATGTACGCACCGATATTTTTTGAACCCCTGGCGGAACACTAATATGTGTGGATACTCCTTTACTCGTTCACGCATGTCCGTGTCCGGGCAGGGGCTCATTCACACATGGACCTGTGACGTCCCGGCCACGGCCCTGATGTGTGTGGATACTCCTTTACAGTGCTTAGTTTTGGAAAAATTGAGCTTGAAGTGAAGAGATCATTTTTGTAATTTTGCAAAGTATTGCCTTTCCTTCGAAATAACTCGAAAACTATTAATGATACGCAACATTTTGTAGAGTACAGAATCGTATGTTTTGCTTTTCTGAAAATTTTGGTTTTTTTTTGGATCAAAATTGAGTAAGATATGGCCGTTTACAGTTTGCATATGTTCGTAAATAGTAACTTGTTCAAGCCCTTTCAGCTCAAACCCTTTTAAAAATAAGGGGTGAAAGAAAAAACCTACAAGATGGAATTTGGAAGGACTTGATAGCTTAAAAACTAAGCGAGTTATGGGTAAAAAACCAATCACATATTTTTACAGATATGAGAACACGTATATTGGAGCATTGATGAATACACATTATACCCACACTTTAGGCACAGACATACTTAAAAGTATTTACACACGTCACACACAATGATCTTGCAACCGTTGAGGAGATTGTACAAGCTGGTCAGTACTGTACGGTCATGTTGTACGGACTTCCGAAGAACACTCAATTGAATATGTATATTGAAAAAGTTGGAAGACACCATTTTGAATTTATAAGTTCTGAACCTAAATTCGTTATTTGCTTCCTTAAAAACCCCCAGATACTGATTTTCATACAAATCGGAACACAATTGGCAAATTTGGGTGGCCATTTTGAATTTCGGTCATTCAAATCAAAATCACAATTTTTTAATAGGTAAACTTTTTTATATATATTATTAGCTAAACATTCCATTTTGAATTTTTAAATTTCATTCACCGTAACTGAAATCCGAGGTTTTCATGTTGCTGCTTTGTTGAGGAGAGAAAATTCTATAGAAATGTATTGGAAGAAAGTATCTACGAACAAAAGTAATTGTCGTGTGGGCACACCATAGGCTTTTGTGTTTATAGTGTAGCTCATATAGCTAATAACTTTGTTCCTAATAAAAATTAATTTATAATATTTTTTTACCCTGAAAATATATAGTTGAATGACTGGTTTCAGGCGATAAACGTTTTGGTCATCCCATTAACAATCGTTTATTTTCTAAAGAAACCTTTTAACAATTAAAAAATTGTTGTTATACTGAAATTCCCGGTAAATCGTATCAAAAATTGTCTATAGTTCAAAGGATTAACATTAAAATTCACAATTTTAACCAGAAATTCGCGTTTTATACATTTCACCCATGAACTCATTGTAGTGTGGCATTCATACTTCAGCCATGCTAGCAACCATTTCAAGTTAACGTAATCACTTTAACACGGTTGACTGATTGATTCCAAGAATTTCTGAGATGAAAATTGTTTTCACATATGACATGTATGAATCACCTGCGGCAAGTGAAATTGTCAATTACTTTATTACTTAATTTTTTTTATGCTCGAGGTGAATATGTTGAGAGTTCTTTTAATTGAACCAACCTAATTGACATGATTGTTTTGTTAGTACATACTCTTATTAAAAACATTCTCTTACTTAACGTACTTAAACTTGGCTTATTATGAGGTGAATAACATTTCAGTTTTTATTTTGTTTTCGAAACCACAAAATTTTGCATTTACTTAATATTACCAAATTCCCTCTTTTAAACCGATTTGCATGTGAAACCAGAATAAACCGTAAAGGTTCGCTACCTGTAAACATCCTGGGCAGAATTGCCCGCATGAGATTGAAAAAAATTTGATAGTATTTTGTCTATATGTATACGATGGCGCCTCCGTAATCCGAACCCACACTTTCCGAATTCAAGAAAAATTGTGAAATCAATATTTGTTCACTTGATTGTGATTCCTGTAGTCCAAATTAAATCCAAAGTTATTCCTTATTGATTGCTTTTCGCGGTTTTGGCTTTTTGCTTCAACTGAATATGGTCGCAACTTTTTGTGCCAACTTGAACAGACAAAGGACAAACATATTTAGTTATTGTGTACGCCCATTTATAATTTTAATTGAAATGATCAAAGTGCGAAACAAATTTGTCTGAACGAAAGCATCGTATACAATTCTTGATAAAATAACCTGAAATTTTCAGAAACATATAAAGAAGTGAATCTGACACAAATAAATCGCAGGTGATTAAGATATCGAGGAAATTACGATTTCTAATTTTAGGCGCACAACAAAGAAAAAAATTGTTGGTAATAAATCATCCTTCACAAACCTTCATAGACTATTGTTACTTATCGTGGTATTGTTTGGATTTTTTCCGATTGTTCTAAAAATATCAAAAAGAGCGACCTTAAGGAGCTTAGAATATACTGAAACAGAGAAATCATTTGTACCCGTGGTTGAAGGACCTACGACAAAAATATGCAATAATCACAGAATAAATCCTCGGTGTCAAAGCACAAGGTCTTTTTTCGGGAAACTAATCCTTGGGGGAGCTTTTCATGACAACAGAGGATGAGTGTTTAAATTGAAAAAACCATTTGGGATTAGACACCTGAAAATTGTGGGTGAAAATCTCCCTTACGGTCACGGAAGCAGTGGATACCTTCATTAAGAGAAAGCTACAATTGTTATAGTATGGAGTTGCATTGCAATTCCGATAAGAGTGCTTTGTTTTAAGGGGGGGGGGGGTTTAAATGTTTTGTATCAGAACCCAACTTCCTTAAGCATCTGCATATAAGACTTTTTTATCTCAATTGCAGTGGTATGAGAGGAATACTAAGAAACTTGTGATCACAAAAAATGGTTAAAAGAAATTTTTCTAAACGTGGAGATTTTCGAAAGCGACTGGTTAATCTGCTCTCTAAAAATCCAATGGCGCTACAGCCCAAATCGAGCCCTGGCCTCCTCTAGGGCAGCGTTGCCTGGGTCGTTGCCGGTGAGTCCGTCCTGTCGGAGGCCTGCCTTGAGGATTCGTGACGTGTGGGTTTTTACGGTGGAAATTTGTCAGCCTGCTGCCCAACTCCCAACCTGGAGGACCAGTCCGGTATTTTTTTCGTTTTGAGGCGCGAAACACTCGCCTTTCACCCTCCTCCGTCTGTTACTCTTATTAAGACAAGAGTATCCAGGGGTCACCCGATGTAAGGACAACATCTTCGTGGAGGCGGAGGTAGGATTCGGCAGCATAGCGGAAGATCTTAGATCGCAGATGGCGTTACTCAGAACTTATCTCTTTGGTGTACCGGCACCACCAAAGGTCCCCGAGGCCGTTGCTACCATTTGACGCCCGCTCTCTAAAAATGAACCAGTGAAAATTTTACTGGTTCATCCAGTAAACAATAATTTCACTGAAAAACCAGTGCATTCGCGTCTGTTTACTGATTGAACCAGTGAAAAGTTCTCTCTAAAAATGAATTAGTAAAAATTTCACTAATTCAACCAGTGAAAAAATATATGACTCATATTCTAGGCAATTATCTTCATGGCTGTAAAGGGTTTCATTCAGACTACTCAATAAACCGGCTCTCGTTTGATCACGGAGGAGGCCAAGCAGCATTTCAGTGCTTTGATGAGGGACCGCTTGGGAAAACGACACTCGCGCTAGAAAAAAACTTTTTTCTTTTTTTTACGTGAATTTCGCTGTTTCCTATTGGTTGACTAAAGGCCCCTGCCCACTAGCGAGCATGCATGACAAGCAAGAACGAGCTTTTAGATAAACGGGGAAGTGGAGATGATGATGGGCCTCATCTCCACTACCCCGTTCTTCTAAAAGCTCGTTCTTGCATGTCATGCATACTCGCTAGTGGATAGGCCCCTTAAGCAATGGTTCAACCAGTGAATTTTCACTGGAAACCAGTAAATACCCAGCGGGAAATGGAATCATACCAAGAAGCATGACGGTAGCTTTTTTGGAAGGCGAAAATTCCTACCTATTCTCATTCCGCTCCATATCTTTTTTGTGTAGCTATGTCATTAGAAGGAATGAGTCGAAAAGCTCTAAAAGCTCATTCACCTTCCCCACGCATTCCCGATAAGGTGTTTGTGATAAGTCATCTTTTACTTCTTCCAAGGTAGTACAATTTCGTACCGTATGCCACTGTCAACATTTCAAGAGTTTTAGAGCACTTAATTCCATTTTTTACACAAAATTTGACGCAAATTCTTTGATCCATTTTTTTCAACATCAAAAAATCGCCGAACACGCAAAACACACCTAACATTAGCGGCTGCCACAGACAAAGAAAATAATGAATACAGCTGATTATTTTATCATACTTCAGGGGCATGTATACCAACATAACAAAATAAAAAAATCGATAATCGAATATACGTAGCCCGCGAAATTTGAAAATTCACCTTACTTTTTGAACAGATCTCGTATGTAGAAGACGAAGTAGCATTAATCGCACAGCTAGGGACACACCGGTTTTAAGTGGTATAATTCTCGAGGGCGGCGCTTTCATAGGTGCGAATGGTGCACTTGCACCGGGCGCAATTGGACGGGGCGAATTTCCAGAAAATAAGATTTAAAAACAAAACTTTAATTCTTTAAAAAAAATTGAAAAAGAGTTTCCGTGACTTCATTTTCATATATTTTCTCGAGAAAATATTTTGTACGTCTTTCTCCGAACTCATGTGGATCCAGCGCGGCAAGAACTTACACAATTTTACCTAATTTCTATTCCTGTACTTTGTCATGCAAAAAAAAGGCGGGCAAATTTTATTTCCCCTCGTGCAGGAACCTTCCCGAGATTTTCATAAAATTTCTGCCCATGTAAGTTTTTACCCAAAAAGATTTTACTCAAAAAGTGAAGGAACAGACCTTCGTCTTCGAAAATTGAAGAAAAGAAGTAAAGTAAAATTTCACAAGAAAAATCCTTTAAGTGAAAGAAAAATGTCTCATTCTCACTTTTTGAAAACTCCTTAAAAAGCGCCATATCAACTCACACAAAAAAAAATTATTCCGATGGCTCTGTATTGTGTACTGCTGTTTACTGTGATTAATATAAACTTCAGGGCGCTGTTGTAGTACTTTTAAATTTTATTCCAAGATTTTTTAATGTACGAAATGAGGAAAACTTCCATTGTCCTTCACTAAGATCACAAAATGAACAGCTGATGGGGCGCAATATGGCACACTGCTCCAGGCACAGAAAAAAAACAGCGCCGACCCTGATAATTCTTGACATACTTTTGTACTACCAGTCCGTTATGTCGGTTGTCACGTCGTGGTACAATGTCAGGTAGTAAGCTTAGTGCGGGAATATAATAGATTTAGGGTTATGAGAATAGTGAAGGAAGCGGCGATGAACCCTCCGTTTGAAATCTTGAACGTTGTAGGACTTTGAAAATACTGGCGTGTTCCACAATCGCGTTGATCTATTTAGAAACGGATTCCTAGTTTGTAGTGTGCGCGAAAATGGGGCTGTAGGTGGAGGGAATGGCTAGAGCTGGCTAATTTGATGTTGCGGATACAAGATTCTCGTGGAGGCAGGAAAGGGTCTATTTCTATCATTGGACTTTGCGTCAATAATTGCAGGCAAAGCTATAATATGGTCGACCAAGGCTATTCAAATTGAACCTTGGATAGCCTACATTACCATGACTTCCAAACTGCTGCAGTGTACGACAATGGGCTGTATTTAAGGAGACTGCACAATAGTGATGAGCAAAACTAGTTTTGCAGTCTTTCCTGGTCTTGCACATTTAGCAAGACCAAAGTAAAAAAAGAAAAGACAGTACAAGATAAGACTGCAAGATCAAAATAGCAAGACTTTTTGGTCATAAGTGCCAAAAGTATTGCTGTGATTAGCAAAAAGTTTTGTCTTGCCTTGGTCTTTCTAAATGTGCTAAGGCTGCAAGAAATTTTGCAAGAACAAGACTGCAAGACTTTTTGCAGACTTATTGCTCATCACTGCAAGACTTTTGGCACTTATGACCAAAAAGTCTTGCTGTCTTGATCTTGCAGGCTTGCCTTGTCCTGTCTTGCCTTTATTTTGCTTTGGTCTTGCTAAATGTACAAAAACAGGCAAGAATGCATGACCACTGCAAGACAAGTCTTGCTCATCCCTACTGTACAATGACGGCCGCGAAGAGAATAAAGCCCGGTGAGTAAAACATCAAATGGAAGGGAAACTGCTTGCAAAATCTTCTACTGCAAGATGTATGGAATGCAACATCGAAATGAAATAAAATCAACTCGAAAGATGGCATAATTTAGACCAACTAGAGCTTCCATAGCCTAGTGGATTGGAATCGGGACCATAGTTCGATGAGGCCAGGTTTTGGTTGTACATTCGGATAAGTCAGTCCGTAATAGTTTACACTTCAAATTAAATTAAAAATAAGTGATGAAATTTCGAACAGCTGTTTTAAATCTTCACGAAGGCTTTAAATAGCTTAATATTAATAGCACGAAGCCAATAATTATTATCGAAGTAAAAAGCAGTTCCTTTAAAGGCAGAACCTTAAATTTTTATAAATTCCCACAACATCAAAGCGATCAACTGTTGAACAGGATGTAGATGGTGCTTGCGCCATTAGAGGGGCATATTTGCAAGGAGCAAAAATAAAACACACTGTAAACCAAGTGCTTAAGCATGAACTCAAAATTTTGAGGAGGCGAAAGTAATTTAATTTTCCAATGGCGAATATTTTGCAAGTTAAGTGCTTTCCTCGACCGGAGGGAGAAATATTGCCTTAATTTGTTATTTTGCAAATGACTTGCCTTTCATTTTTTTCTTTTTTTTTTGCACAAAATGAAATATTTCACGATATTTTCTGTGTATTTCAATTTTTTTTCCCTGGGTGTTTTAAAAATCCAACTAGGAACCCATTTTGGCTTTAAAAATAAAAAAAAAACAAAAAAAAACCCTGATGATTTATACCACCCACCGCAGCACCATTGAACCCCCTCACACCCTTGCAAAATTTTCACAAATGGGCAAAAAGGTTCTGCGTTATTTAATTTTGAGGCTGACGTTTTGTTAATCTGCCGTTCTGCTTGGGGAGATTTTAGGTTTGTTTATAAGAACATTTTAAACTGTTTTCACATTTATAACATCAATTATAAAGGATTTCTTGGGAATGTATAAAAATATTTTGATTGTGGGATTTTCATTTTTCCCAGTTTCTTTTTTTTCCCCATTTTTCTTTCTCTTTCTCTCTCTGTCTTTTGATTTAAGTGAAAAGGCGGCAAAATAAAAAGGAGACCTTTTTCTAGGTTAAAATTTACTTGAAAGTGAATGGGAATGAAATAAATTTAAAAATTTCATGTTTTTCTTTTTGGGACCTCAAATATTTTCAGGGTTAATTAAGATTTTGGCACTTTTGGTTAAATTTAAATATTTTTTGATTTTATTTTCATAAAATGTTAATGAAGGTTTTTCTTATTCAAAAATTCGTTCAGTTGTATTAAAATACGATTGAATACAAGCGAACTTAATGGAAATAAAATTCTTTAGAAATAAAATTTTTTATTCTTTTGTAACATACATTTTTCCTAGCAATACCTTAAAACTAATTAAATTTCGAATTACACAGTCAAATTGTGGGAGACCGTGTTTTCGTAGTGTTAAGGTGCGTTTCCACTGCGGTCTGCAGACAGTGCGCGCACATAAAAATCCACACAAATTGAGAAAAAAACGAAAAATCTCAAACTGTGCGGAGACAAAGCTTTCATTGCGTATCCACTAAAATCTTGCAGGAAGCACATGAAAAGTCTCAAACTATGTTCTAAAGGACTGTGCGCGCACTCTACAGAGACAAGAATTTAGGTGAATACGACCTTCAATGATAAAATTATTGTGTGCGCGCAATGTTTTATGTTTTCCGATTTAAGTCTCTAAATATATTACCATAGTAGGGGAGTTGGCACTTGAAAAAATCGTGTCGTCCCTACCTTCTGCCGTTTGGTATATAAGCTTTTCAAGTAATTTCAACCAATTTTTATAATATGACATTTTTGCGGGAAGTGGACCCATTTCGAGTTAGGGGTTGGGGATAAAAAAGGGGTTAAATTTGAAAAAAATTCTGCCGTTGCGTATGTAGGTTCTATTAGGGCTAAATAACTGTTAAATATAAGTGGCAGAAATTTTTTACCATTTGCTGGGGTGTGGGGGGTGAAATGGCAACTTCAGCTACGGGTGGCTTGGGGAGGGTGCAAATGGTCAATAATTGCTATTTTTATTTTTATACCCCTTTATTCGGCATCCCACAATAACTTATTTATTTTTTATTTGTCCATTCCATCGTAGGAAAAATCTATCTCTAATAATACCCTTTTTTGTCCTAAGATGTTTTGTGTTTTCCATATTCACTGGAAAACAAAAGATAGGCCTCAACAAGCAACTTCAAGACTTTTCGAAGTCTTTTTTCAAGTATCCACTGCATTTACTTATCCGCGCACACTCCCCGCAGAAGTTCTCCGCACCGACACAGAACATTTTTTAATGGATACGTTTTGTATCCACTGAAATATCGGTGTGCGTGTGTAGTCTCCGCACTTCTTATCTCCGCACATTTCTTATCTCCGCGCATTGATTTTGGTGGAGACACTTCGGCGGATAATGTATGGAGATAGTGCGGAGACAAAACTCTTGGTGAATACCCACCTTTATGCCTCCTGAAACAAGTGAATCCTGAAACCCGCGATCCCGCTATCGCTTTGGTGTGTCTGGTGTGGTTGCTCCAGATTTTTCCAAGGCTTTTAATCGAGTATGGCACCCTGCTTTGTTGACTAAACTCCAAGCTATTGGTATTGACTCAGTTCCAAGGAAATAGATTAAGAGCTTTCTTTCTGGCCGCTTAACCAACGTAATATGGCTTGACGTTTAATCTACTCCGCACACACCATCTCTGCAGGTATCCGCCAGGGCTCAATTCTATCACCAGCTTTTTCCTAGTTTTTTTAAATGACCTGCTCTCAATCCCCTCCAACCCACTTCACAGTTTCGCCGATGACGGAACTCTGCGTTATTCATACGCCTTCAACAATATTAGACAAGCACGTGCCAGATCTTGTCTCTTAGATCGTAAACTCATGTCCAATAGGCACTCATTCTTGAACAGAACCATTTGGCTGTAGAATAGTCTCCCACAATCAGTTTTTCCGAACTCGTACAACATCCAAGAGTCCACACATAAAGTTCGTCCATCTGCTCCAACACCTCCCAGGCCTCTCCTGTCCTATCCTATTCTCTTCTTTGCTTCAAACTAAGCTAACTCCAAGGCATTGCACTCTGATCTATCCTATTGTTTGCTATCCTTCAAACTAAGCCTACTAATAGACATTTCACCATGACCTGAACGACATGACAGACAAGTAGTGCAAAGAGTGGTTTCTAAGCTTGATTTTTTCACCTGGCAAAGGTAATAGACTTCCAAGTGAACAAGAAGGTAAAGGCTGAATTTTAGTACCCTATCATTAACCGGTTAAGCCCGCGACTCAATACCTACGTTAAAGCTGTCAGTTTATTGAGCATATGGGTACTAGATCGTAATTAACTTCCAATCCAGTATAATTGGGTGATATTTTTCGAAGGATACAAAAGTTAACCAGATCAAGTATTTTATTTACGTTAATAGTCCCACGAAAAGGGCGTCTCGAACAGCACAGATAAATATAACATTTATTGAACTTTGGTCTTTACAAATTACTTTGAAATACATTGACAAAAAATTTGCCATGACTTCTCTGACAACCGAATACATGAAGGTAATGTAACAAGATGAAAAATTCATTTTCCCTAAACAATTTTTTTTTGTTCGGCAACTCCTCCTTAGGTCACACAGAATACGAAACACTGTAGCCATTTTTATGATATCCTGTCGTCGGCCTGTCTGTTCGATGGTATGGAGGAACATGAGGGTTGGTTAAATGTTGTCACAACCACCCACGACAATTTTTTATGTAACATTCAAGAGAGAGAAATTAATTTTATATACATATACATACTTATATATATAATATAGTATATTCCTGCTCGGATCTATAATTATCCTTACATATTTCTGTAAAGGAATTATTTCTGCTGAGCGTGTTACTTGGAAATAAATTATCTTGGCTAATAAATAAAGGATTCGGCACATTCTGTGTGGTCGTGAGGTGGAAGCAAATTCTTTTGCGAGTAAAGCTTGTGTATTTTTTTTTTGATATTTGTTTGAGATAGATGAAAATATATATTTTGGTGAGTTTGTGATGTGAGCTGATGGAATAAGATTGACTTGGACGTTATTTCGTTTTTGTGTACAAGAGTAGTATTATAAATATAAACGAAGTTGATTTATTTTCTGGACTTATTATTTTTGTTATAATTAGGAACTTTTATGTTACCTATGTTATTGCAAATAGAATTAATTCTAATGAAATTCGAGATTAACAAAATATAATGTAATATTTTGCTGTTTAGAAATAGAGTTTAATGGTACAACGATTAGCATAAGGCATGCTTTCTTACAAATCAGATACTTCCGCTTTATTTTACTTTAATTATTAAGGCTATACCGGAGACTATTATATTGCAAATTTCAAATTGTCAAAGTTCCCCATTTCAAAATTAGTTTTGTTTAAATTGCGTGGTCAACTAAACCCAAGCAAGCAACCACTCATTCCCTAAATTACTGCGACGTAATGGCATGAAAGCATTAATTTTGGATAACTTTTTTTCATATTCACTTCGTAAGAAGGTAAGGTATATAAACCAGCTATTCGAGCATATAAAAGTATTTTGCCATGCTAGGAAGTAATTGTCAAAAGCAGAAGCTTTGAAGGGTTTCAAAATTAAAGCTTTGTAGCTTTTCGAAAATGAAAGCTTTGGAGCTTTGTGAAAACAAAAGCTTTAAAGCTTGAAAATAAAAGCTTTGATGTTTTCGGAAATAAAAGCTTTGAAACTTTTAAAACAAAAACTTTGCAGCTTTTCGAAAATAAAAGCTTTGAGTCTTTTCGGAAATAAAAGCTTTGAAACTTTTAAAATAAAAACTGCAGCTTTTCGAAAATAAAAGCTTTTTGAAACTCAAAGCTTTGAAGCTTTTCGAAAATAAAAGCGTTGAAGCTTTTAGAAAAAATAAAAGCTTTGAAGCGATTCGAAGAAAACAGCTCTTCGGAAATAAAAACTTTGAAGCTTTTCGGAAATAAAAGTTTTGAGAAAAAAACGAAGTATACGTTTCGAATGCTGGAGTATGCTTTCCCTGATGCTCAGTATAGATTGTCTCTATTTCATTTCATTCTTGTTTAGGGGCTTAGATGATAATTGAACGAACAGTTTACCCGCTAAAGCTTTATCGATTTGAATGAATCTTTTAGCTAGACAAGCGCCCTGGGTCCATGTCCAGCTATGAAGAAACCACTAGTCGACCAAATTCTTGACTGCTGTTCTTACTTAGCAGGTTCCCAACCGACAAGTGATGAGTTTGCCCCTACTCTAGCCAGGCCATCGGAAATTTCATTCAATCCAGGACAGTCTTTGATGACAACTTATTTAGAGCCATGGATATTTGGCTCCTTGGGCCATGTATGTCCTGTCCCAGACCATTATCATTTTGGAACCGTCCGTATACCCCAAAGGCCGTGCTTCCTCTAAAGAGGGGCCTGTCATGTTACCATTTTGACCTACTTTGGATAATCGTCGTAAACGGCTTGTCGAAGTCAAACGTGACAGGAATGGTATCGGACAAAGGCTCCAGGATTAGCTCCTTGAGAATCTGTAAGTGATCCACAAGTCTCCTGACTTAAAGGAGAAAAACCCGCACAGACGCAGAGCTCCCGCCAGAGCCTCCTTCTTCACTACTAAGTGGAGCGGAGGAAGAATCAGTGGGGCTTTCACAGGCGCAGTCGCACAGATGCTTTTAACTCCCGTGATACCCAGACAGTCAAGCCTTTGCACCTTAGCCAGCTTCTTGCCCCACCATGCAATGGATGCATACGTAATCATTGGCCTTATGACTATCGTATATAGCCAAAACATTAACCTCGGTTTGAGGCCCCAGGTTTTGCCTACAAATTGGCGACAGATATGGAGAGATGTAATTGCCTTGGCAGTTACTCTCAATCTGGGGTTTTCAGGGGAGCTTTTGATCCAGAATTATGCCTCTTTCGAGAAAACCATTTTTTTGCCATCCAGAGAGGGAGCTTTAAAATTTAGCTTCCTTCTATTTCTAAATGGTACAATGACCGTTTTTTGTGGGTTAATACCCAAAATCTTGCTTCGACACCAGTTATTCACATTGCACATATGATAGAACATAAGGTCTGAAATGGTGCCATCATGACCGCCGCTGATCGTTATGATGATATCGTTTGCATAGGCCTGTGCTATAAAGTCCTGGCTATTCAGGTCGGCAAGAAGCTCGTCGATTACGAGTGACCATAAGAGAGGTGATAGGACGCCTCCTTGAGGACAGCCTTTAGCAGCCATTGCCGTAATCGATTCGTCAGTAGTTAACAATTTGCTGCTGAGAAACGACGTGATCCATCTCGCCGAATGGTGGGGGTTCAATGCCTTTTTTTGTTCATATTTTCAATGCGAGCGTAGTATGCGTTTCGAATTTTGAACTTTGTTGTGGAATGCTGTAAGCAGCTGATTTGTGAAATTTGTATTATTGGTTTGTGCAAAATGCCTTTCTCTGCGAACCTAATTCTGGGATGTTGTACAAGTTCGTGAATATTGACTGCGGAAGATTGTTCCACAGTCGAACTGTTCCATTTATAAACTTTTCGTACTGTTCGCAAAAAGGAGGACTGAAAAAAATAAATTAAATAAACAGTTGTAATATAAAATAAAATGAGCATTATAATATTGGAAAAAAAACCTATAAATCACACAATTATATGTATCCGAAATGATAAAATATTCAAAATATGACTGTTTTCATTATATCGCATCGCCCATAAAATAATAATTACATATTTATTATATGAAGTACGAGGAAAATTAATGAATACTGACTACCATATATCCTCATATCTTCTGTGGTATTTGCTTAATACCTTTAATTTTAAACGTAAATAAACCAATTAAAAAGAGTAAAAGATATGTTCGGTAGAACCTTTTACAAAATTACAGATTTAGTGGAATGAAAATACTTGGAAAACAAAAGTTTTTTTTTTTAAATTTTATAAAAATAATAATGGAATTTCTCAAAAAATTATTGTAAATTAATGAAAAATATATTGCATTGCACCGAAACTTCATGGAAAATCAAATTGAAGCTGTGATCTTCAGTAACAATCTCTATCGCATCTAGAGTCTAGTCAAGTATAAGGCATACTTTTATATTCCCTTACCAACTATCCCGATATGAAAGGTATGTCCGACTGCTCCTAATGACTGATTACCTGAATAAACTCTCTTATATAGAACGTAATGCCTGTGATATCACTTGAATATTCGTTTGCTTTGAGTAATTCAGCTGGAAGTTCATCTGGGACTTATGTTTTCGTGTTCTTCAGTTCCGCTATTAATTCTTTGATCTCTCAATTTCGATGGACGTTTATTAAAGATAACCATTATTCGTTCCGTTTCGATATATTCCGTTTCAAGAAATTCACGCATTTGTTATATGTATATGCCTTTATAGTGGAAATAGTGGACTCCAATTCCAATAGTAGTCCAGGGAAATTAGCATTTTAAGGAGACAAAATTCAAAAAGGGATGAAAATTGGACCACAGCTTCCTTGGAACTTTTTAAGAAAACAGTTTCGGAATCAAAAAAAACATGGCCGCCGGAGATATCAGTTTTTGGCAAAAAAGTCACTCAAAAACTGGTTTTTTCGAAAAAAATGTTCATCAATCAATACGAAACGTTATTGCCTACAAAAAATTGCTCATGTCATTTTTTCGAAAATCTAACCCTTTCGAAGTTATTCAAGGTCAAAGTTTCCAAAAATCACTTTTCGGCCAAAAAATACTTTGAATAATTCGGGAATGTCAAGGTTTTCGAAAAAATTTCAAGAGGGTATTTTGTAGGTAATAATGTTTCGTATTGATTGATCAAAATTTTTTTTCGAAAAAACCAGTTTATAAGTGATTTTTTTTGCCAAAAATTGATGTCTTCGGCGGCCATGTTTTTTTCTGTGATTCCGAAATTGTATTTTTAAAAAGTACCAATTGTGGTCCAATTTTCATCCATTTTGGAATTTTGTCTCCTTTCGTGCGGTTTTTGCTAATTTCCCCGGACTATAACCAGGTTTTATACTTCAAAAAATTCTTTCAATGGTCCTTTATTAATATCTTTTGGTGAGTATAATGTATTTATAAAACCCCAAATTCTTCAGGCGCGTGAATTCTAATCCCACCGCTGCCACCAAAATTTTGTTGTGAGCTGATTTTATCCTTGTTTAAAAAGAAGGACGCGAATGCCTGCCGTTTTTGATAATCGAGCTCCAAGTTCAGGGAATAGGATAGAATTTTATGTTAGTCCAGCTCTTAATGCTCTATGGATAGCATCACCGACTGAGATTCATCAAAAGATACAGGCTCGTAATCAAAAAATCTCATTGAATTTTACTCCTTCATTTGGACTCAGCTTTTTTAATTACCGAGGCTCCCTAGAGATATAGCAATCCTAGCAGTAGTCAATCACTACTGTTACAGGTTAGGTAAACCGTTATAAAGTTAAGTTTATTACTCAGTAAATCTTGGAATTTTCATCCCCACTTTCATTAAATTTCGCACTTTTAATAAGGTTAAAACTATCACGGATAATTAACGGAAAAGTCACACCCAATATTACCGAAAACTACCATTTACAAAATTCAGTGATAATAACAAAATTAATATTACTTATTAAACATTGGTATTGGCTGATTAACTTTGGTATCTGCCAACAAATAACACATAGCAATCCCAATTACGCGAAACACAGAAAAATCAAGTGTAGTCAGTCTCTTTAAACCTTAAACTATTTAGAAGGTAAAACATTTTAACTCAATGCGATGGTTTAGCACAAATTTACTGACAAATAACGCCACAATAGTAATTTAATAATAAAATAAATTTAATTAATTACGTAGAAATTGAAATTTTTTAATTAAATTAATTAATAAAAGAATGCAGTTAAAAGCTACTTCAGCGAACCTCCAGCGATATTATCAATTATTAATCGCGTTGCGTGTAAACAATTACAACAACATGAGTTACATGAATTGTTTCGGTAATATAATATATTTTAACACAGAATTTTTGTGTATTTAAATATAAAATATTATTTGTAAAACCAGAATATTAATTAGTATTATATTAAAAATTGTTTTCTCTCCTGGAAATAACTTTTACTTAAAATAAAAATTGATATTGCATGTAAATTTGTTTTAACTATGTGTGGACTGCCCAAAATGCAATTTGATTTACAGACTTTTCACCGAATTATTTTAAATACAAATTCATACAAAAGGAAATATAATTATTTTCTCGAAAGTGCTGCACAAATCGATTTAATATATTTATAGCAAATTTAATAATTAAAGTATACCTTTATCAAAAAACGTAGAGTTAATACAGGTAGAAAAGAGAATTTTTTAGTTTTTGTCTAGTAGATTCATAGTTAAACATTTAATTCTTTAAAATAATTATATTCTGTGAATAAATTATTCACTTTCCTCAGCCATTTTTTGTGTTTTTAACTTAATCCGCATATTTTTCGCTATCAGTACTTTTTACTGACTGCCATTTGAAATGTGCCTTCGAACTTTATTGCTCCCTTCTCAGGCAACATAAATGATTTTCGTTTCAACTTATTAGAAAAACAAGAAAAATGCTTAAGATATTGCCGTTTCTTCTTTCCTCGACACAACCACCACCAGGAGTTCCATATAATCAAGCCAGTGTGCAAACACTTTGCAAGAGTGTGCCTACCTACTAAAGTCATTGGGCAAAATCTTTGCTTTATTGAAAAAAACTATCTCAAACAAACCTTCCAATTACCGCCCAAAAAATATATGTGTTTATTCTGTCTAATACCCTCGACAGACTAGCACCCTTAATCTAGATTATGACGTCAGAATGACGTAAACTCCATTTAATTTCCATTTCTTTTAGATGGTTCTGCGTCATTCTGACGTCATAATCTAGATTAAGTTTCTAGTCTGTCCCCGGTATAAATAGAGCATCACAAGATCTCGAGAAACTCGAGAGCCTCGTCTTGGTCTCGACTCGAGAATCGAGACGAGAGTAAAGTTCGGTCTCGACAAAAATATTCTCGTCGAGACAAGAGTAAAGTTCAGTCTCGACAAACTTATTCTCGTCGAGACGAGATTATTCGCAAGAGATCTCGTCGGCAAATTAATAGCAAACAATTCTGGTAAAAAAAGTATCTGATGAAGCGCGCACGCTATTTTCAAAGCTGGGATATGTTTCTCATTCACGTATAAACACATTTTTGCTTCTTATTTTCTGGGAGGACAGAGATAGCGGAATATTTGGAAGCACCCTTTGTGCACGGAAATGTGGACGTTCTAAAATGGTGGCAGGCTCTTCAAGATTCGTATCCTCTCTTATCGAAAATGGCGAGAAATTTGCTCGCTATCATGGTGACATCTGTTCCGGTAGAGCAACTCTTTTCAGGCGCCGCTTCGGTCTAATAATGACCGAAAAGAGGTGCTCTTTGAAAGACGCCACGTTCAATGCCCTTCTGTGCATTAATTCTTGGTCAAAAAGTGTTGTTCGAAAATATACCTGCGAGATTAATTTTTAACGTATATTGTTCTATGCTCTTTAGCATATATTTAGCTTATATTCGTACTTTATATGAAATTATAAATTAAAAAATATTTTTAAAATATTAAATACCTCTTCTGTTCATAATAATATATTAATTTTCAGCAACTAAAGTAAACGACTGAATAATTTAAATTAATTATCTCTCTCCAATTTCCTTTAGAATTTTGGTCGAGACTCTCGATTCGGACGAGACGAGACGAGATTTGTATGGTCGAGACTTACCGAGGTCGAGACGAGAGTCTTAAAAATCTCGTCTTGTCTCGGTCTCGTGATGCTCTATGTCTAAACTATGCTTAAAATGACGTAAACCTTATGGAATACCTTGCACTCAATTTGTGAAGCAAGCTTGTTTGTTTTAGATACCTCAAAGGTACAGCACCTGACTATGTTGGCTAAACTGTAAGCTATTGGCACTCATTATGGCCGTTTCGTTAGATATATAGATTGGATGGAGTTAAATGTAAACTCCACACCGTCTCCACCGGAGTTCCTCAAGAGTCAATTCATTAATCTGCTCTATTTCTAATTAGTATAAATCGCACTTCATACCTTTGATGTTGATGGTACTGAGCCTTACTTCTATTCCAATAAGCCGGACCTTAGCTTCATGACTGCTTACTTACGTCTCTTCTCAATCAACAGAGACATTCCCGGTTGAATCGGTGTAGAACCTATAACAGACTCATTTCTTAACATCCTAAGCGTAAGTTATGCGATTGAACAAACACGGTATACCCGACTCGAATGATACCGCATTGCTCAATCACTCAAATTCATGACCTAGTCCATGGTGACACCAAAAAAAGCTTTTTACATCTGTTTCATGCGTACTGGTGTATTTTGGCTTATAGGATGTACACCGAAATCGTAAGAGCCCTACAGATGGTCAAATTGGTCTGTCCGACGACCAATTTGATTTCTGTGGGGCGGCTGTCAAGCCAAAAATGGGTCTGCTGACCATTTGACGAAAATCAAGCTGGGTTAGATTTTTTATGGGCGTGATCACCGGTCTTTCAGTATTTTCTACCAGTCTTTCACTATGTTTCCAGGAGTTCTAGCGCCAAGAAAGGTCATCAATGGTAGAGCTCCACATTAGCATGGGAAAGCTAAGTTAAATCAGAGTTCGCCCTATATTCGAAGTTCATCGTTAGTACTACATTCACGCAGTACTATTCATCCCTTCAGCACGTCTGTTTACACCGTGGGATCGAGTATGTGCTCTCTAGATCCGCCGTATTCATTCTGTTCCAAGTAAAGGCAGCGAGGCTTGATGACCACAAAATTGCCTACATGTCGAGCAATATATGGCCTAAGGACTACCACCACATAAATAAAACTTCGCCCCCACTTATCTCTATTACCATAGCTCTCGTGGCTGCACTGCAATACTTTTCCTGCAATACAAGCGATCTGTTCAATCGCACACCCTGCAACTCTCCTTTTCGCGCACATTATGGTCTAAAAATTCGATTATAAATGGCACAACTGGACTGTGGGGCATTCTTACGCAGTCAGCATTTCCCAATTTTTACTGCATCCAATAATTCATACGTGATGTTCATCGCCATCTACTGCAGTGGTTTTCAGACCCCGAATCTAACCTATTCTCCTGTATCCTTCAAACCAAGTCTCCTACTTGATATTGTATCAAGACCCGAACAACATGGCCGACTCGTAACAGAACGGGTGATTCCTAGGCGTAGCTGATTAGAACAGCTTCTTCTTTTCTTCTTTTTGGCGAGGAATTGGGTCCAAATGGACAGCGGCCACTGGCTTGGCCTATTGTACTACACCCTTACACATCCCCCGTGTTCTTTTAATGAACTGGGTTTTGAGAGCTTTTGAGTTCCCATACAAAATCGAAAACCCAGGTTTTATCTAGGTCTTCTGGTTCTTCGATTTTTTATGGGAACTCAAAAGCTCCTCAAAAGCTCTCAAAACCCAGTTGATTAAAAGAACACGGGGCATATTTGTAGGCTAGAGCGCTTGAACAGGTTCAGCAGTCTGCATTGTGCCTTGTCGCTTAGATTTGACTATTTGGACAGAGTCTCGTTGAAAACATACCACTGCCATGGTGATCCCGGCCAACTGGGGCTTCCCTGGTTCCTAACCACAGTCCCGCCTTCGGTCTGTTGAGAAGGAGTTAGGCCCGGCCCTCCTTACCTCGTGAGGCACTCTCAAGTGGGTCCAGAAACGGTCTGAGTCTACTTGTTGTCCTAGTAGAAGAGTCATTGTGACTCGCGCCTTTTCTTCTTCTGGGCTCCCTGCTCCCTTAGATGGTATAGGAGCTGGTGCTGCCAATTTTCTGGAAGAAACTTTAGGCAGAGCGGGGGCTGTTTGGGTCTGCTTCTTGTCTTTCCGGGTTTCTGACTGCCGCACAGTGGTTCCAAATACCGAAAAGGTGGCCAAAATATGTAGACACTATTCAAATTGTATGAAATTACGTACAAATATTATTTTGAAGTCGCTGATTACGAATCTTCACTCAAAATAAAAAAAACAAAATGTCGGATCCAAAATGGCGGACAAAATTTTTATAAAGTGGTCAGATTTTTATGAAATTTGGTATGAAGAATATTTCGAGTCGGCTGATTACGAATTGCTACTCAAAATTTAAAAAAACAAATTGTCGGATCCAAAATGGCGGACAAAGTTCTTATAAAATGGCCAGAATTTTATGACATTTTATTTAAATTAAACAAATCGGGGCAAACTGGGGCAACTTTTGAAACTTCCAAGAGAAAGATCTCAAGAATGCGACAAAACTTGTTAGAGAGTGAGATGTCGTGGGACTTTTGAGTAATGTAATTTTAAACATTGACGTTTACAACGGGAAGTTATAAAAAACTTGTTTTGAATGGTACTTTACTAAAATAATTAAGAAAATTGATTGTTAATATGAAATAACGTTTGAAAGTACTTACTTTCGTTAACATAAGCCATTTCAAACGATTTCAGGTCACTGTTAACACAAAAAACCCGTTTCGCTATGTACCGCGCCGTTTCGCTATGTACCGCGCCGAGGTAACAAATGCTGCCGAGAGCCCCCCATGCAAGTTTGACCGTTATAAAACGGCGTTTCTAATACCTTAGGTACCAACCTATATAACTAGACCCAAAAAGTCCCCAAATCAAAGATCGATTTTAGGGACTTTGGCCACCTTTTCGGCATTTGGAACCACTGTGAGCCGTCCAGCCCTTGTTTCGGTTGGGAAGGATTGTGCAAAGGAGGGCTCGAGTGTGCTCCGTGGGCTCTACAATTCTTCTCCCGCCTTCTCCAGCTGAATTGTTCATAAAAGTCCCATGAGTATGGTAGAAAACGAAAGTTCATAATGACAGTTCCTGCATATCAGGATACTTCATTATACAACTGAGTGCGGCCGGGTGCCTAGAGGAGATCGTTAAACGATAGTGCAAAAACTACCCTCAGTCACCCCTCCATATTGTAACTTCACACCTGGGCTTGGTAGGCTCGATCATATTAGCCCCTCTCTTTCAGGACAGCTTCCAGTGGTCATTCATGAATTTTTAGTAGAATTTTAAGAAATTGAAACCATTTATTTTATTATAGAAAAAAACTCGTAATTTATTTAGATTTTTTTCAAAAAAAATAGAATTAGACGATTTATGTCATATTTAGGTACAACGTTTCAAGCCAATCAAGTAGCAACTAATTAAATAAAAATTTTACGTAAATGCCCACAATTTAATATGAAAATCAATGTATTCAAACCACCCATGTAAACCATCCATACAAATATCACCATGAGATTTATAATCCTCATTCAGGGCCCCACCTTTTTCCACAAACTTTATAGAATCATTTCCCCAAAAATCGGCATCGTCTATACATATTAATTATTATAGGTTACCCTCGCTTTTTTATTTCACTTTTTTTTTAAACCACATCGAAAATTTAAAAAAAAACTTTTAATTGATTATTCCACGTTCTTTTTTATACCTGGAAAAGAACTTATGCCTCACCAAACGAGCGAAATATGTTTACCGGGAAATATCACGAAAAAAAAATGTAATGGAAAAAATTTTACGCTTGTTAAAAAAAAGCGAATCTTTTGTGTGTATTTTCATTTTTATTTTATTTATAAAATAAAAGAGAACGCGTTTTTTTTCACTAAGTTTTTGTACCTTTTAAGCCAATCATGTATATGAGAAAAAAAAAGTTGTGCGCAAAAGTATATTCATTTTATTATTATCAAAACACAATTTATCCACGCCTCTTCATAATGAGATTTTGAATGAAACTAAAAGTAAGCCAACCCCACCCCCACCTGCCGTAAAACGTTATCCACACCTTGGGTTAGTCGATAATGTGATAATTTTCCAAGTTTTCTCATTTATCCCAACGAAAATTTTTTCTTGCAAGGGAATATCCTGATTTGTGGAAGGTAAGCAATAAATCGCACACCCCATTGCCTATGTGCTGCCGCCGCCCGTCCCGGTTTTCCCAACTCATATTGCTAAGAGTTTGGCATTAAATTTGTACGAAAGGCAAATCGTGTAGCATATGGGGTCTCAGAAAACTTTTATATCTGGAGCTTCTATCACCAATTTTACCTTTTCCCCTCAATTTAAGACAAAATTTATACTGTACCAGCGCGTCTCTCAAATTTAATTAAATATACATAGGAACCCAAAGAATGCCATACCGCTCCTACCTCACCCATTCCCTTATTTGTATGGTTCGGATACCACACCAAGGGCTGATGGTGCTGCTACTGCTGCTGCAGGAGGGATATCATCATACCATGAAACAAAATTTGCGTGTGTACCCATCTTTACCCCCAGCAGGGGAAAGAGTAGAGATCCTTTATACGAGTACCAGCCCAAGATCCTGGATTTGAAGAGGGCATATCCTAGAGCTTCCTTGCCTTGGGCTAATTTGCCAACCTGGCAATTTCTGAGGATAAATTTCACCTTAATTTCGTGCATTTCTTATACTCCTGGCACCTGAAATTATCTTCCAGAAATTTCTCGTTGCGGTATCCATAGACCCCATCTCAACCCGGCCCGCCCTCATTCTCATCACTCGTCGCTACCCCCGTCAGAGCCTTGGTGTATGGCCTGTCACTGCGTGGGTGTGGGTGTATACTTCTTTAGCCCTGGTAACCTAAAGTTAATTTGGAAAATAATGTACCAAAACACGCTCATTAAGCCCGCTCTAAACTTTTCCCCTGCATGTCAAATCGGTTATTAAAATCTTAGTGGCATCTTGCTGGCAGCCATATTTCGGGTGAACTAATAAGATACCGTCTCGTAAAAACCGCATATAGGCAACCACCCCTGCACAAACAGATGCTCTGGGCCGCCCTGTGTCGCCGCCCGCCGCCACACGTACGTGAGGGTAACGAGGTATTAATTTTTCCCTACTACCAAGGCAGCGCCATGCTTGATGCCTCCGTCAGCACACCATCTACCGCCACCTGTGTACTTCTCTCCACCTCGCAACAAGATAAGGGTTGGGCGCCCCTGCCTTAATTTAAAATCGAATTACTTTCGGGCGATATCTTTATCTCAAAGGATGGGAGATAATGTTTGAACGACAATTTGTAACGGGTGTAATTTACAAAGTTGTATGCATTAAGGGAAGTTTCCCTGGTGCCTGACGCTTGATGCTAGGTGCTACTATGCATATACCTTCACGTTCAAGTCTACGATCTCTACGTGAGCCTTCGCATCCACCTTAAATTTTTAGCAATAATAGAGTTACGTGAGTTCATCTTTCGAGTGGATTTCAATTGTTGAGTCTACAATGTAGCAGACGACTAGGGGAAGGGCTCCGTAATCTGGAGATGCTATTTTTTTTCTTTATTATTTCGAAACTTTCAATCATTTGACACCTACACAGTCTGAAAAGTTAAGCAGTTGCGTAAACTAACCAAATATTTTCTCGAATAAATTTTTAATCTAATCTCAATTTTATATTAGAAAACTTTAAAAATTCGCCCCAAAACAAATTCCCATTCAATTTAGCCAGCAGCAATTTTATATATACCTCTATGTATTCTGTTGATGCGCACCGCAATAATGTTTTGCATTATGCCAGTGCTTATAATGTGATAATATAAATTGATTCCATTCACGATTGGATAATCCTACGGCGGTCTACTCTACAACAAGATAGCTTAAGAGGCATCTGCCTTTAGTAGTTGAGTTTTCTTCGAGAATCAATTTTCTGATAATGGAACGTGAATTCCATTATCTTCAATTGAATGGAATGGAGAAGTGAACGAGAGCGGAAATATTCTTTAAACTGATATAATGTTTATGTTATAAGTGGAAAATTTCATTTAAACTATCGTGCCTTGGGGAAATTGCCATTTATGGGAAGATAGATAATCGTTATGTGAACTGCGAAACTGCGATTAGTTTTTTTAGGATATTTCAGTTTAAAACTTACAAGTTTTTTTTATTGTATTTTACTTTAAGACCTGGAAGTTTGTGTACTACTGAAAAAAAATTAACATTGATTAAATTCGTATGAAAACTCATTTTACTACTGAGTATACTTTTTTCTTGTATAAGAAAAATTCATAGCAATTTTCACGGCAGTAGATAAACGAGAGCGGTTCTGGGGCACTTTTTACATACAAAATGATACGTCACAAATTTAAAAACCACCCCAAATTTATGTGGAGTCTTTTATCATGATGTGACTTGGCTGGATACATGGTACAAAATCTGCGTTCCTTTTCTACTAATTTTTACTATTTTTTACTCGTGAGCACTCGCAGCTACACTTGCTCTAACATACGAGTAGATAACACTTTTAGTTACGAAATTAAAATCCGGTAGAGGAAAGCTCCCATTTGGAGGCTATTGTGAATTATTTTAATTAGCCTATCACCCCATAGATGGTTTTTGATTGTACCCTCGACACCCGACAGCGCTTTACGACGAATGATCCTTGTTACGACGAAAGCCCAAAAAGGGGGTGACACACTTTAAATTGCTTCGTTACCTATATTTTTAACTGTTAAAACTGCGCAACTGTCGTGAAAAAGCTCATAAAAAATATATTATGAATAAAAATAAAAAGGAATCTACTTCTTTCGTGATAAAAAAATTTCCGAAATTTATTAAAGAGGTATATTTTACAATTATAGCGTTAAAAACCGCTTTCCATTTAAAAACAACGAAATGATGTGAAATAAATTTGACATAAGCACAACAAAATGGGCTTTTTTTAAATAATCTACCAACCGATAGGTGGCTCTTTCTCAGAGCTTTTTGAGTTATCGTTGTTAACAAAGCAAAAATTGCTTTGTTACGTTTCTTCGTTACAAAGCAAATATGCGTGTTAACATCGATTTCTCGTCGTAACAACGCTCGTGTATCGAGGGTATAAATAAAAAAATAAAAATAATAAATTTGTAAATAATTTAAATGAAAATATAAATAATAAAATCGCATTAATTTAAATTATATTGTAAATTATTATTCTAACCTTTTATTTGCCAACAAATTTTGCGTTCCTTTTCTGCTCTGCTCGCAAGTACTAAAAAGTAGAAAAGGAACACAGCGAATAATACAAGGTAAGCTCATAATTAAAAGCTCTGTTTCCATCCGTTTTTTACATCAGAAAAGACCTGAGTGTCGTCACGGGAAAGCTTTTTTCCCTTGTAAGCTAAGATGTGAGTGACGTCACGGGACTCGTATGAGTTTACCTTGTAATTATTGAATGTGAAGTCTCATGAATTTAAAAAACAACCTCATCAACCCGTGGTAAAGGCACTTTTTTGCAATTTTACAACATCAGCTTTTAAGCATATGGTTCGTGTCTTCGCTAGAATGAAAGCTGTTTTGTCAGGGGAAATTTTCATTGCTTGCTCATATAATTTGCTTTTGGAGTTTTTTTTTTGGTCCGCTTAATATGTTTATATAACCATACAAACATGTCTGGAGGTTTTTTGTTGGTGTAAATTGAGCTGTTTTCGAATTTTCGCATAAGATTTCTTTAGAGCAGCGATGGGCACTCATATGCCCGTGGGCAAATGAGGTTTAAAGCTTTGAATATGTATACGAAGTCAGATGACTCGAATATCCAACAAAAAGCATATCAGTCTTAATTAAGACTTCATGCGAGCGGGAACGCATAAGACTGTTTTGGAGAGAATAGAAATTACTTGCTATTAGTATGTAATTGGAGGGATTGCTGGAGTCAACTTTTTTCTGTATGGGCTGAACATGTGAAGATTTACAAGAATCTGGGTAAACTCCTATATTAGTCTTGTGTTGTTCTTGGGTTTGCTCATCACTAATCCACTTGGGGTCTACAACCGAAAGCTACGTACTGGATATATACCACCATCATAAGGTCCATGGTAACTTACGAGGCTTTAGTGTAGTGGCACAGAACGGAGCTTGAAAGATTAAGCAATATTCAAAGAATAGCCTGCCTCGCCAATTTTTCGGCATTATAGAAGAGATTCCGGGAGTGGGAATGCTATCGGACTGCTTGCCCGTTAAAATCTCAAAACTTAAGCCACCTTGCTTTCACTTACAAGATAGGATGTACTGGACTTTTCTCTAAATTACCGCAGGGTGGACTAGTATGGTAAACGACTTGCTCCAAAAGAGAGATAAGTGTGGGGCGCCGGAATTTGGAGCGATAAACCTAGACACCCTAGCGACTGTCTTTATCCAGCAGAGTGTATGCTGGTATGCGCTCATGATAACTTAAGAAACACCGAGAGAAGACGAGATTTTTAAGGCTCTCTTCTCGATCGCGGTAAGTCTTGACCATTTCAAGTCTCGTCTCGACTCTCGGCGGATCTTGCCCATCCTAATCTCGTCTCGTCTCGTCTCGTCCCATCACGGCTCTTATACTTATAGACTCAACCTATACGTAACCGGCGAGAGAAAACAAGAGGAAATGTGCATGTGCATGAATACCACATCCCAGATTTGAAAATAAGGCCGTGCGCGCTTCATCAGATACTTTATTTTACCAGACTTGTTGCTATTATTCTGCCGACGAGATCTCGAGGGACCGATGATATCTCGAGCGAATAATCTCGTCTCGACGAGAATATGTTTGTCGAGACCGAACTTTACTCTCGTCTCGTTTCTCGAGTCGAGACCAAGACGAAACTCTCGAGTTTGTCGAGATCTCGTGATGCTCTATCTCTGATAGCTTAGCGGTAATCAGAGCGATAAGGTCCCGTACGACAAAGTCAAAATTAGTCAGGACCCTTGTGGGCTTGATTACTGGACACTGCGCCCTTATGGAGGGGAGAATAAGAAGGGCGGGACCCCACCTACAGGCTTTGCCTTGAGGAAGATAAGTCGGCACTTCATGTTCTCTGTGAACGTCCCGCGATAGCGAGGAGCAGGGTCTCATTGCTTAACGATACCTTACTCGAACAGTCAAGTCTAAATGATAGTTTCATACTGCATAGTCCTAATCAAACGCAAAATGTCTTTACTTCAAGGGTATTGCTATGCAAAGTATACAAATTTTTTTGAGCTTAACACAACCGCATCAAAAACACATTCTCCTTGTATTTATTCTTATACAAAATTGAATATATATTTTTTAAGTTCCATGAAATTTATAAAGTTAGATTTGTTTTCTAGTTGTTATTGTTCAATATCTAAAAACACTAAAAATTGCTGTTTGAAACTAGAAATTGAAAATTTTTGCTTTTACGAGTTTTATTTGAAAATGTTTATTTTCTTGAAGTACAAAAAGTTAAACAATCTGTAATGCACAAGTGTTCTGAAATTTGCATTAAGTCTTTTCACCATATGTTGTTGTATGATAGTTTGTGTTTAAATTTTTTTGTAAATCTGTTTCAATATTTTAATATTCCAATTCCAATTGAAACTAACTAAAATTAATAACAATTTATAACTTTCTTTATAAATGCTAAAAAGATTCTTTTTTGCCGCTTTAAATTACCATTTTTTTACAACCCCATAAGGCAAAATTCCGCCAACAAATTTCCTCTTCCAATCCAATATAAAGTACCAATTCTATGCCTGGCAATAAATACAACAATTCGCACCCTAGAATACAATAAAAACAAAAGATAGGCGATTGGTAACTTCCCCAAAAAAAAAACAAAAAAAAATCCCAAACCAGACACGTACAGGAACGAATTTCGAAAATTTTAATAAATTATTGTAATAAAAACACCTCGATAAAGCATAAAGTAACACAGCACAGCCTCATTGCTTCATAACTTGGGCTGGCAACCCCCCATATAGCCCATACCTAGTAGTGCCACCCTCTATATACCCCCTTTCGGGGTTTATGAAATAAGGAACGAGGAAAAGCACTTATCAGCCCAACCGTGCCCCCAGCAAGTAAAAGATGATCCGCAAAAAGGATACCGCAGCCAAATTCAAAGTAACAGCCGCACTTGGATTCAAATCGTTTTCCAATATTTGTTTCGAAATTGAAACGAAGACAAGGACTTCGAAGGAGCCCCCAAGCTACTAGTATATATATACATATATATATATATATACACGGTGTGGTAGGTAAAAGGATCTGTGGCTGATGTGGAGAGCTCGAGGTGGCACAAGTCGGATTGGGCGATGCTGCGGATGATGGAGAAGATGAGGCGAGCGGCAGTATAAGGGTATATACTGTTCAGTAAAGAGTGCCAGGATCCAAAACAGGACGTGAAGGTATGCGCTGCATATGGCGTATGAAAGTTATAGAAGCCCGTAAAGAGGGATCCTTGCCGTTTTATATCTTTACATAAATTATGTAAATTGGGATCGAATAGAAAAAAAACACACAAGATGAGTTTTTATGTGTCTCCGCTCACTGTACTGTAACAGTATCGAGTATCCTTACGGTTTTCCTTTATTATATATATATATATACATATATCCTCCCGACTCCTGGTAACAATGTTACCGGCATTTTTTCAAAAAAAAAAAAACATAACATATATCCACACATATAAAAATACAATATTATTTATTTGGCGCTCGCCTCTCGCTCTGTCTCGGCTCTCTCTCTTTGTACTTTTGCCGTCTTTAGGAAAGCAAAAAAAAAATACCAGAAGAGATTTATTTGGAAACATTTCGTGTTGGATTATGTTGTTTTCATACAGAAAATAGGAAATTCGTACGTGATTCAATTTTTATTCTATGCCATCTGACACATAAAAAATTGTTGGCTTAGTGCCTTAATAGTACTCAAGGTGTCACATCAATATGCTTCCTCTCTCTCTCTCTGTATTGTAGCTTGGGTAGCTGATGGTTACAGCTGACTAAGATACCGGCAGTCCAGACGATAGCAGTCATACTATAGTTTGAAGAAGGATGTTCTCTCTGTTTTATTTTGCCATGTTATGTTATGTTCTGCTCCTTTTTAATAATGCCCAAAACGAAAGCAGAAGGATATTTTTATAGAAATTATTGCCCAAGTTCAGGCTTAATTGAACCAATTTATCACTTTCACCTTCTACGAAAATTGGAACAACTTTAACTGAGTTTTTCCCTGTCGGAAATAATGGGAACTGATATTTTATATACAAAATAAAAAGGACCAACAAAATTACATTCTTCCTAATGGCCCAGGACGCAATTGCAGCTTAACTGGTAAATTAAGTTCATGCCTAGTATAGGGTAAAAGCTAGTCAAAATATAACAAGAATTTGTGCATTAGTTTTTTTTCTTCTGTTCTCTTTCTGTGTATAGAGTAGTGTCAGCCAGGATCTAAAAGCTTTACACATCACACCCTCCACACCATTTTTAGTATAAGTATATACTATATGGTATTGATGGTATGCATGCATGTAGATACGTATATACATATATACACATTATCCTTTCGTCCTAAACTATGTTCGGATTAGGGCCAGTCATTTGCTACAACTGCTACACTTTCTCTCTAAATAGGTAACCTTTCCGCATGAGCGTTTGTGAAATATTGAAATCTGCTCGAAAAGTGATAATTTCGATTTATTGGGGTTTGGGGTGCATATCCTATATCCAACATACATAGTTATATTCCGAACATAAAATGAAGCATAGAAAAAGGGGTGGGTTGGTTGGTGGAGAGAGAACATGGGAATTCGAATCGATTGCCTCCTCTATGTGTGCTCTTTTGGACTGAGTTAACTCTCTACTAAAATTTGAATTTATAATATCAACCATTTATACATCCCCTGTGAATTTACTATTGGTCAGAAGACTTGCGTTATGGAAATGACTACACCCCCTTCTCCGATTTCTCTTCTCTTTCTATTCAACGAAAAAAAAATTATAATAATATTAATGCCAGCCATTGTACGATGATCATCAAAAAAAACATCCTTATTGGAGATAATTTGGGATTTAACATAAATATTAACTATATTTAGATATACACGATACACACACAGAAATATATAATATTTAAAATTAATGATAATAAAATCTGATCATATTTCGTATTCAGTGTTGATATATGGATTAACGGTATAATCTAAAAGTATTGATTTTGTTTTTGCTTGTTTAATTAATTCAATACTGAAAAATAAACAGAAAAAGGATAAATCGAATCGAATTGTTTTTACTCATTTTTGTTATGATTTCATGAAATTTCTATTATTGCTGCATTTTGGGAACATTATCTAATTATTTATACAATAAATAAGCAAATATTTGGTATATAGACAAATCTTTTGATAGTTTCGATGTTTTGAAAATTTGAAAAATAATATAATTAACATAATGGATGTTAACGGTAGTTTCAAAAGCATAATAAATATTTCTTCTTGTTTTTTCTAATATGGAATCCTAAAATACTTGAAAGTACCTCAACCTCCAATTAACTTATTCGTAGCCTCATGTTCGATAGTAGCCCTTTTCATTGTACCATGTGAATAAAAAGTATCCGTTATTATTTGAAATAAGCACGTAAGAGATATTGCTAATTTTCCCTCCAACTTGGCAATGATGTATCGAGATAGCACGAGGAGTTTGACAGTTTGAGGCCCACACGGTATACAGAAACAAGGTAATGTAAAAGAGACTGACAGCTTCGAATATCGTAGAAAAATGTGACGTCACCCAGTGACCTGATGCAGAATAGTCCATGGAAATGGTACTTTAACATTGCAAAAATGCAGGACAAGGTTTTTTGTTGGGTTGTGTAGGGGGGGGGGGGTAAGCATAAATTTGAGTTTTCGGCCTCGGAGCCCCCATTTGGCCGCCATCTTGGAAAAGGTGTGCAAATGGTTTTTCCACTATATTTCCGTAACAGTAGATCTTACAGAAAATTTGTAAAAAGGTTTTTGGTTTAGAATTAAATTATCTACAAATTTTCTGTAAGATGTACTGTTACGGAGATATAGTGGAAAAACCATTTGCACACCTTTTCCAAGATGGCGGCCAAATGGGGGCTCCGAGGCCGAAAACTCAAATTTATGCTTACCCCCCCCCCCCCTACACAACCCATGGGGGGGGGGGCTCCGAGCCCGAAAACTCAAATTTAAGCTTACACGGACCCCCCCTACGCAACCCAAAAAAAAACCTTGTCCTGCATTTTTGCAATGTTAAAGTACCATTTCCATGGACTAGAAAAACAACAAAAACCATTTCGACTTTATATAGGAAGAGGTCACTGAGTGACGTCGCACTAAAGCGATATTCAGTCTTTACATTACCTTGTTTCTGTATACCGTGTTTGAGGCCAATCTGTCACTCAGTGTCTTAACAGCAGTTGTTTATGCTTTTCCACTTTTTTAATGCTCTGAACTATTTTGACAATGAAAAAATTATTTGAACAAAGAGTTCGAAAGACCTTCAGAAGATGGTGAATCGTTAAAATCGTTAGGTTAAAACAAACCAAAGGTATATTAATGGTATAAAGTATTCAAAGATGGCCGAGAAGTGGTAATTGATTTTCCTCATTTGGTAGACTTTCAACGTCTATGAACAACATAAAGATGGATAAAATCAACGAGTTCGTTCTTGAAAATCATCATATGTGCCTTAAAGAGTTCCATTTCTCTAGTGAATTATCGGTTCTGTCCCATAGACAAGCTCGGCAGGTGTTGCTTTGAGATCCTCTAGTTCAAGTAGGACTAAAGGTAGTCACTCAATTCATCACAGGGCGCCTACAAGTTTTCATCAACAGATGCCTACGTTTTATCCTAAAAATCCGCTGGCAAGATAGAATCACAAATGAAGAACTATGGCGACGTGCTGGCCAAGAAAGGATAGGCGAAGGCGACCAAATCAGGCGAAGGAAATGGAATTGGATTGGCCATACCTTGCGACGCGAAAACGAAAATCTAGCCAAATAGGCCCTTGATTGGAATCCGCAAGGATCTCGTCGAGTCGGAAGACCTAGAACAACATGGAGGAGAACCCTATTAGGAGATCCTGGTCAGACCTGAGAGCTGTCGCGCAAAACAGAGTCCGCTGGAGGGCAACTGTTTCCGCCTTATGTCCTATGGGGGATTAAAGGAGCAATTATTAGTAAAGGTAGTTTGTCTGTCCATCTTTCTAACTCGTGAAATTTTATTGATGTTTTAAATGCCCTATTGAAATGCTCTATCATCACTTTTGCCTGGGCATGATATGGCGTAGTAGTTTGGTCATTTCGTTAAAGAGCTGTGACTCGAATTGCCGACGCCGTTCGGTAACTTTGGTACGCCAAAACATGGAATCCAACCTGTGAGAAATCAGGATCTGTGATATGTTTTATAGGGAAGGCTTCAGGCAATCTAGTGAAACAGTCGAAGCATGTCAGGGCATAAGTGAAGCCTTGAGAATAAGGTAGTTGTCCTATTAGATCAAGGTATATACGTTGAAATCGTCCTGATTGTGATGGAAAATCGACCAATGGTGGTTTGAGGTGCCGCTAAACCTTGCTCTTTTGGTAACCGATGCACTCTCTAGGCCATTCGTTGCAGTCTTTTTGAATACTGGGCCAGATGACCCGTTCCATGGCCAGGCGTGTTGTCTTCTTGCTTTCTGGAAGGGATAAGTTGAGCACTGCGTTGACAATCTCCCCGCGGAGTGCTTCTGGAATGTAGTGTCGAATCTTTTCCGTTGATATCTCACAGCAGGCCCGCCATATAGGGGGGCAACTGGGAAGAATTGCCCCGGGCCCCAAGCCAGAGGGGGCCCCGAGAATAGATTGAAACCCAAAAAATGAAAACCCCATAATCCCTACGTACTAATCATCTAGGGGCCCCGAATTTAGCATGAAACCCAACTAGTTGAGTTGTTGCTTTGACCCTTCCGGTCCACACCATCAACTTCTCAGTATGATGAATGCTTAATAAATGGCTCGACCGAATGTTATGAAATTTTTTTCAGAACATGTTTACGTTAACATGCTTCGATCGGCACCTCGCAGAAAACGATATAATTTTTGGTTTGCGCGATATCGTGCAGGTATAAACTGGGAAGTTAAAAAAGTCAAAACCACCATATCTCTGCCTTCTAATTGTTATGCAAACATAACCTTGAGCCTGAAACTCAAGCATGCAGAACTCTAAAATATATGTTATGTTTGTGTGGATATTGATTCTTCTTCTTTAAAAAAAACACTATTTTTCTAGCTTTCATTTCCGCAAAGTTGTCGATGACATCATTATAGTCTAAATTTTTTGCGAGCTCTCGTTTCATTGATAATATCATGTAATGATTTAAACGTGAGGGACCCATACATGATCTTAGAGAATTTTTTTTATCATTTTCACCGCATTCACCGATAGCAGCACCGATAGTAAAAAGGAGTAAGCAAATTCATAATTGACGAAAAATAGATTGAAGACCTTCATCATCGATTAAATTGGAACATTTGGCTTGTCCTTAGGTAGTGCGAGTTCGGAAACGCAGGACTGCAGTCATTCTGCAGTATTCAGCAATTCATAGTCTGTAGCTGAATACTGCAGAATGGCTGCAGTCTTGCGCTTTCGAACGCGCACGCTTTACTACTACAAGCTCGAATTGAATATTAAAGAAAAAGAGAAAACTTACCAAGCGGGAAATGGAGCGCTGCATTTTCAATGCTAGAACGCTCATTATAAAAGCTGGGGGTGTTCCCCTTCCTATCGCAGTTCTATACATTTGCTAACATTGCATGATCGGAGAGAGGAACACTCCTTTTACTGCTGTTTTTTTTAGAAGCGCTTTTAAAGCAGTTACAAAGTAGAAAAAACTTTCTAGCCCTCCAATTTATGTTATAGCGCCTGTGGATGGAGATGTGAAGCAACTGCGGTGTCGAAAATCTTTATATTTTTGATCACTTTCTGCAAGTGCCTTTTCGTCCTTCCAAAAGCGAGTGTCTACAGCGGTTTTACCAAGCGGTCCCCCAACTAAATACCAACCACGTCCAGTGGCGCGGCACCCATATGTGCAGACTGTGCATTTGCACTGGGCGGCACTTGGGAAGGGCGGCATTTTCGCTAGCGAAGTGAGGGAAATTTTTTTACAATATACTCGTGTGTATTTTATAAATATGCCGTGCAGACGGCAAGGGCGGCATCTTAATTTTAAATGGGCGACGACAGCCGCCAAAACACAAGGGATTTTTTGCTATGAGCGCAACAACTTAAATGAGCGGCGACGATAAACAAAAAGAAGACAAACATCAAACACAACACTCAATAGATTACCAATAAATAATTAGCACACGCAGCATGTACACAATAAACAAACGATGAACGAAAGGCGACACAAAAACAACCCAATAGGGAATAGAAACCGCCTAGAGTCAATTCCTAGGTCCTAAGCGAGGTCCTAGGGTCAAAGGCATAACGACAACCTTTTTCATTACAATTCATTCCAATATGAAGGTAAAAGCACATATAAGTAAAAAGCAGATGCCTAGTCGAATAAGAGAAACGTGTTCCATGTTGCCCAAAGCGATTTGCAGCCATGTAGGTGGCTAGAGCATGGCAACTTTTGGTCGAGCTCCAGCAACAGACAGCAGCGGAAAATTCTTCTATAGCCACGAGGAGTGTGAGGGATTGCGTAAGAGAGGAGCTGTACTAATTAATGACTTGGTTGACTTTGCCAAATAGAAAGAAAATTTATTTAATTAACAATTTCGTATATACTAATTCTTATAAAGAACAAAAAAAACCCGCGAGCGAAGCGAGCAAAAAAAAATTTTGCGCTTAAAGGGGCGTCATCGGCGGACCTGCACTGGGCGGCAAAGTGCCTAGCCGCGGCCCTGACCACGTCCAATATGTTGCTTGACAACGGCATTGAACGAGAACAGGTTTATGTTTGCCCGTTTTCTTCGTCCCATGCAATTCCTTAAAGCTCTCATCGGAGCATATTAACAGCGTTCTAAATTCGCTCCCCTTAGTACTGAGAGTACTGAGCCCCAGAGCTAAGCACAAGGGCCTGTCTACATAAAACCTGTTCCATTCTAGGCAGCACTATGTAAGTTTAGGGTCATCCGCGAATGAAGAACCTACAGTTCGGTATCTATCTTCTTCTATAATAATATTCGAGTTGTGCCACTTTCAACATTTTTCCAAGAAAATTGCCTTCTTTTTCCCAGGGAGCCGAGAGAAATCGAAAGAGACTTTTTTTCTCAGAAGAGATTTTTTTTTATTTTCTGTTTTTGTTTGATCGGAAAACATTTTTTTTACAGAAGGGAATTTCGTTTTGTGTTTGATATTTTTGCTATTTTATTACGTTTTGTGTTTCAGGGGGCCCCACTTATTTAATACTCTGGATGAATTCCTACCACAATTTTTTTTAGTAAAAGATTTTTTTGGAATTTCAATATCCTGAAAGGCGCCCACAAATATTTTAGCCCCGGGCCCCTCAAGGTTATGTGGCGGGCCTGCTGACTCCATTATAGATGTTGGTCTGGACAGCGTTCCGGATATCTTTACTTGGCTTGTGACATTGGTCATGGTCAACCTACATAATCGTGTCAGCTTATTTGAGATGCCGAATTCTCTCATGGTTTTGTAGAGTTTTACTCTAGTTATGCTGTCATATTCTATGCCATCTGCACCCGAGGCCTTGTTGATTTTGAGCCGGTTTATGGCTCTGCTAACTTCTTCTAAGCTAGGTACCATAGGATTATCATCAGATATTGGTATAGCCTTAAATTCGTCAGTTAGCTCTCCATTTAGCAATTCATAAAAGTGCTCTTCCCATCTTTTCAAGATCGGTGTTAAGATTACCCTCTTTGCCGCGGGTGTGAATTGCGTCATAGCACTGATTCTTCCGTAGAAATCCCGCACCTGGTGCAGCTGTCGCGTTCTTTACTCTTCTAGTTCACAAACGAGATTTTTCTCCCAGGCTTCCCTTTTACATCTGCGAACTATCCTTTCTTTTTTTTTCTGAGCTCTTTATATTTCTCTTTGCATGTCTGTGCTCTCTGAGACTCCTGCATTGCTCGGTTGGGATCATTCTTACGTTCAGTCGTCAGTTTGCATTCATCATTGAACCAGTCTTTAAGATCTTTATGACTTCTGTCTAAGATGGAGTAATCAATACTAATGATAGTAATCCAACTCTCGTCGACGCCAGGCATCTTGTCTTGAAAACTTACTTTTTGATCACTGAGCGGGAGTTCTAAAATGCTCTCGGAGCTCCATTCCAACAACAGAGTGATCCGAGTCGAATATGGAACTTCGGTAAGTTCGCATCAGCCTCAGACCGAGAGATGTTCAGGTGGCTTTATAGATTTCTTTAAGCGCAAGTCTAGTGCTTGACAAGTTCTTACTTGCTGTCATCTACATAACTCTTTAGCTATTGTGATTAGTGTTCTCATGCAAACTCTGGGTGCCGACATACTGCCAGTACACGGGCTCCCAACCTTCCTTGGCGTTAAAATCTCCCCACCATTAAGTTCCCGTTTAACCTTCGAAGAATTCTTCTCTTTCATCGTTCAAGGACTTTTCTGAAGGTGCGTGAACGTCATCAGGCCGACTGCAGGAACGTTTTAACCGGAATATTTGCGGCAGGTGCATATTTTCATATACCACATGTTATTTCGTATTTCCCCTATTCCGATGATTGCCTCTAAAAGCCAATTCCCATATTCCGTATACAGGTGGTATAAGAGTGGTGACTGAACCATAAATTACGAATTCCCTGATAACATTATTCTATATACAAACAAAAAATGACATTTTTCCCAAATTTAAATTTCCAATAATTCTAAAAATATCTCCAAAAAACACTAATAAAAAATTTTATATTAAAATAATCAACAATTCAAAATATCCACAAAAAAAACAGTAACCGCCACACAGCACTCTCAATACAGGTAAATTGATAACAAACAGGCGGCATTCCTTCATGTCAATCAAACCATCTCCGTGCACTCCTCCGCTCCGCCGAAAGCAAGAACGACAGTCCTTCATGCAAACACATACGTCTCTGAAGATGATAAAAAAAAATTCAAAGGATCTAGCAATAAAGGTCAAAAGGCAAATTGAATGACATACGACGTGCTTAGCATGCATACTTAATCAACCGGCAGGTAGGTAGCTCGCCGGTATATTTTATAAGGAGGTTTCCCATTACCGTGGATGACAGCTCCTACATAGGGTAGAGAGAAGGTAAAGGCAGATAAAACATGTTCAAACACTCATTATACACTGCGGAAACAGACTGCTTAAGAAAACCTCCCGTGTGCCATATCGTTTGCATCATCTTCACGGAACACCCTCGTTCAGGTAGAAGAAGAGGGCGGCGTCAACGTGGAACGCTGGAGAGTCATCTAACGCCTCTAAACAAGATGAGTAGAGAAGAAAACAGGACAAAGAGGTAAAAATATATATATATATATATATATATATATATATATATATATATATATATTTTTTTTTTTTAAGGCAGATAACCTAACAACTGCAGGATGAGAGAGAATGCCTGAAGGCTGAAATTGAGTTCATAGCATAAACAAGGAAGGAGCAAACTGCCAAAGGGGCACACGGGTCCAGGTCCTTACCCACATCCCGGTGCATTGAACCTGGGTGCATTTTTCTGCTTCATTAAAGTTGCAAACAAAATAATTTTTAAAATTTTTGTTTTTGTTTAAACAAAACATAAACCAAAGAATGCAGGAGTTGAGAAATGATGAAGTTATTTAATGCATATTTAATTAATATCAAAAAAAAAAAAATTGTTATTAAAGAATTCCACCCCCAAAAACTGCAACTTTTATAACTTTACTCCCATGCCTTGGATCCGACGGGTCGAAATATGAGATAGATTAAAATTAATGGGCGAATTCTTAAAAAGGGTGGAATGGATGCGATAAATCCTTGGTGGGAAAAAAAAGAAACGAATTCATGCTGCCACCCACCCACCCCCGACGACTCTCGCACAAATTACATTACGACAGTAAAAATCGCACTTTGTTGTATCATTGCAATATTTTCCAGTTATCGAACAAAAACAAGGCAAAAGGAAGAGCCCATAAATCTGCCTGTCATTTGCCTTGTACGTGCTTAAAATATGCTTAGTCCCTGCACGGGTGAATGTCGCTCTTATGTTCCGCTTTAAGGAGAATCGAGAAATGGGATGCGAGGTGGGGGTAGGTGGGTCGGTGGGGCGTAATACGCTATGTATCCCCGGCATAATGCGCTAAAAGACAAAAAAAAACTCCCACATGAAATCGATAATAAATCAGTTTCACACTTTTCAACTCAAACACGAGCAGCTCGGGCTAAAGAAAAATCTAATTTTATCACCCTTAACCCCCCCGCGGTCCCAAAACCACCCTTACCCCATTCATCGTGACTGCTCTGTCTTATTCGGTGTTTTAAATTTTATACTCCGAAAAGAAAAACTCACAGGGAAAATTTTTAAAGCTGGTTTTATTCAGAAAAATGACTTATGGGTGCACGTTCCATACAGAAACATAAATTCACCAACTTCAAGGAAACTGGAATTTTTTTTCAGTCAATGGTATTGAAGTGGGTTTAATCAATTTTAAATAACCTCTATCTAGGTGAGAAAGCCCCAAGTAAGACCATTGAAAGAGAGATAAATGACAGTCGAACGAAATTAAACAATGGCGAGTTTTGGTAAAGACGTTCAATTTCGAGTGTTGTTTGTTGCTGGAAGTGTTATTTAAGTATGGCGCTCTATACCTTGCCCTAAACACTAAAATATTGACATTGATGCACTTCTAAAGAATTGAATCGCGTTTTTTCTATCCGGCCGTTAAATTAAGGTAACATAGGATGGTATCAAATTTAAACCCCAGACCATTTATGTTGGTGTCCCACAAGGGTCAATTCTATCACACGTTCTTTTCCGAATCGCGCCAAAGTGCATCGACAAGCGTTCATCAGCTTTAACAAAACCTACCACGGCTGTCTCTGGAAATGTGGCCACTGGTCTTCAGCATTTCAAAAAGCACTTTTAGTAGCAGTACCGTGTTCTTACTAATAGGTTTGCGTCTGTAAGCATGACAAAATCTGGTTAACTCTATAACTCAAGCCTATAGACCACGCATGATGAAGGTTAAATTGAAACACAACAAGTGAAGGGAGATTTTTCCAAATAAATTTTTTTCAACGATGCGGCCAGGGCCGTAGCAAACCAGGGGCTACGGGGGGCTTAGCCCCACGCGTTTTTCTCATACATCATTAGACATCGGATTATATGAAAATGCATATTTTTTGTTAATAGAAATAAATTAATGGCACTTTAATCAAAACTTGTTTTGGATAATTTGCATTAATTTATTACAAAATAATTTTTGCATATTTTGCATATTATATGATTTTTGCATATTTGCATATTTTTTACATATTTGCATATTTATTGCATATAATTGTTTATACTAATTTTCTTATTAAACCCAAAATTTCATCCAAATTTTATAGATCATTTTAAATTTTCGATCGTATTTATATTTCAATTCTTTTTCTTTTTATGATGTGTGTTTACATATGGATCATTCCACGTCAAATCGACCACTATTGAACCTGACCCTTTTTGATTTGGCTGAAACTTTGTAATTTCGTTCTACCCTATCAAAACATTTTTCATAATTTTTTCAAATTATTTTACCCAACCCAAAAAAACTCTCAAAATTTTTTTAAAAACCATAACTTTTTCAAAAATTGACCTATCGAGACGTTTGGTTTTCAAAATTTTTGTTTTTTAATAGCTTTCTAGAAAAAAATACCAAAAAATTTTCAGACAAATTGTATGAAATTTTTAAATTTTTTGTAAAAAACCGTTACTTTTTCAAAGTCCGACGTTTTTTAATTCCGCCAGTTCCAAAGTGGGTCGACTTTGGTATTTTTGGTATTTTTTTTAAAAACCTATTAAAAATCAAAAATTGTGGAAAAAAACGTCTCGATAGATCAATCTTTGAAAAAGTTATGGTTTTTGAATAAAATTTTGAAATTTTTTTGGGTTGGGTAAAAAAAATTGAAAAAATTATGAAAAATGTTTTTGATAGGATAGAACAAAATTACAAAGTTTCAGCCAAATCAAAAAGGGTCAGGTTCAATAGTGGTCGATTTGACGTGGAATGAACCATGTGCATTATAACATGTACACTACCGTGCAAAAGTATTTGAGCAAGGGATTTTGTTTGGTTAAGCTGCAAATTACATTTTAGTCCGGTAGGCAGCGTTGCATTGATGTCATTTCAGGACAGTTAATTTTTTTAATTGATAGTTTAGGTAAGGCTAATAATAGAAGCAAGAGCCAGCCACCAGAATCTTGGTGTGGGTTGTGGGGAGAAAATGTACATATTGTCACGACCAAGAGCGCGTTCAAAAACCTTACTATGGTAAACCACGAGGTAAGCAGTGGTTATGCTGCATAACTTCACTTAACCACGCAAGTTTATGTTTAACCATGGAGATTTTTGAAAGCACCGTGGTTAACTACGAGTTAAAGAAAATGAAAAATGTTTTTATTATAAAATTATATATTAAGTTACGTTTTGCATATATTTTACATATTTATGCATATTTATTGCATATGCAGTTTGCATATTTTATGAATATTATTTGCATATTTGGATATATGAATAAACAATCAAAAATAAACATATACCCAAATTTTGGGCCATTTATTTATATATTAGAAATAAATGCATATAATCCGATGTCTATACATCATATATGTAGTTTATTTTTTTAAACAATAACATTTAATCATTTTTTTAAAATAATTGCACTTGGTGATTTTTTAGTGCGTAGAATCTTAAATGAACCGTGTTCTATCTAGTGTTGCTCTATCAGTCGACATGTAGTAATACGTTGAAGCCACATAATTCGTATCAAGGCCGAACACGATGATTCGCATTCTGCCGTTCCGGGAAGGAAAGTTGTACACGTTTTCCATTCCCTGGCGCACCTTATACAGCTCTGTCAGTCCCACAGTCTTGAATTTTTTAACCTCTGAAGTGAATTTTTACAAGTTTAATTTTAATATTCATTAAACTGCCTTAGAGTAAGTAAGAAATCTATGCATCCACAATGCACAGCCACGGTCAACTAAAAACAGTTTTATGAAAATTGCATTTATACATTTTATATGTTTTTATGTAGCAATCCTGCCAGGAATTCATTATGATATTGCTATTGATTTCCTTCAATCATTATTTATTTAAAAAAAATTAAGAGGAGGTGGTGGGAATTCTTTAATTTGATTCCTACATAAAAACTGTATAAATGCAATTTTTATGAAACTGTTTCTAATTAGTTGTCCGTGGCCATATATTTATATTTTGCAATCCCACCTCGCATAATTTCAAGTTGGAAATTCTGCTGCCGCAAAAGAAATAAGAATTATCTCTTCAGTACAAAATTTCACTCCCTCGAAAAATGTAAGAATAATTGTCTCTCCAGTACGAAATTTCACTCCCCCGAAAAATGTAATTGTCTCTTCAGTACAAAACTTCACTCCCTCGAAAAATGTAAGAATTGTCTCTTCAGTACAAAATTTCACTCCCTGGAAAAATGTAAGAATTGTCTCTTCAGTACAAAATTTCACTCCTTCGAAAAATGTAAGAATTGTCTCTTCAGGACAAAACATAAAACCTCACTCCCTCGAAAAATGTAAGAAATGTGTCTCCATCCATCCAGTTCGTATTTACAATCTCACCACGGCTCTGTTTAAATTGGGTATTTTATTGCCGCAAAAGAAGGAAGAAATATCTCTCCACTAAGTAATTTACCATCACACCGCGCTTCATTTATCTCGATACACGCTCCTATATCAGTAGGACATTATTTTTGAACCAGGACATTTAAAAAACTGTGGCCTAAGTACAATTTACATCGTGTAAGGGACAAATGTACTGCCTCGTGTAAGTCCGGCTCAACACTAATCTACTGTATCGATAGCTGTGAGATAGGTATCGTCTCTTACGAAACGTTTTGTCATTTCGATTAACACAATGTTGATCGTTTCGTAAAATGCCGATTTCAGGCTGACGTACGATTCGTTTCGTTCTCGCAGAGTTTCTTCGACAACAGAATCCTTTAGCATTGTTGATTGGCGTCGATTTCGATTTGGGCGAGGACGCTCTAGGGTGTAATTTCTTCAAAACTTTTGCTGCTTCGGAGTAGTATTTCTCGAAAATATCTTCTGTTCTTATTTTTTCGATTGTTGTATAAACGGCTCTAATGAGTGCTATCGAATTTTTGTATCCCATCGCTCGACCTTGCAATGCTTTTGTTACCGGTTCAATTGTTTGTGGCGACTGAAAAATTTTGCATTAAGCACAGTAGACATTCATAATCAAAGATGATTGACAGCTAAATATCGAACCTGGTCAAAAAATTGGCCTTGATTATAATCAAATGAAATTGATGGCTCAGACAGCGAAAATACGGAATCTTTCGCTTCAAATCGTCTTAAATCAATCTTTGCACACCGCTAATACACAATCCTGGAATGGGCACTCTTTTTTCCCATATATTTTTTGCCATTTTCTTATGCCGGATCCACACGTTTGTCAAGGCTTGGCAAGCGTTCGCAAATTCAAACGTGTGGATAAGGCGTTTGGCTTGGCTTATGTAAGCTAGGCGACGCTTGTGGCCGATCCGGTGGAGTGTGGATGCCAAACCAAAGCAAACGTTTTCAATTTCCTAAAGCTTGCAAAGGAAGTTTGCGGCAAGCGTTTGCGATGCGTCCACATCCACACGCTTGCACGTTTGAATTTGCGAATGCTTGCCTTTACAAACTTGTGGATCCGGCAATAGAATGATGATGCAATTTTGATAGTACACTAGAAGGCGGCGCTTTAAAAAGGCCATAAAAAAGCGGAATGACCCTTTTTCCAAAGGATTTTTTTACAATTCTCTGAAATTCTGAAAAGAAACTAAAATGAGTGGGCACCGAAGATTGTGTAGTGTGGATGGGCCATTAAGGATATCGTACGCAAAGCAGATGATGTGTGAGTGTGAATATTGTTGAGATCTTGTACTTCATTCTATTCTAATAATTATCTGTACTACAGACTGTACTGTCGAATGTCAAAATTTCTTAAAATAGACGTTATATTTAGTAAAATTTCTTTGACCCCCCCAACGCGAAACAGAGTAGCTACGGCACTGCTTTAGGGGCGTCAACACTTTAAAGTGGCTGCTTTTTGGTTCCTGACTGGCCGTGTAGGCCTGCGATGTCACATCGCAACCTAGGACTGTCTCAGTAGGCAAAATGCCGACTCTGCATGGAAGGCGACGAAACTTCCACATGTGTTCTCCTGCTCTGATCAGGCTTAAAAACAGAACGTTTATCAGAGTGCTTCTAGTCCTCTCTCAAGTCCGGTCTTCTTCAACTAAAGAGAAAGATGTAAGTTTAAATTTGAGTTTTCGGGGCTCGGGCCCCCCATTTGGCCGCCATCTTGGAAAAGGTGTACAAATTGTTTTTCCACTATATCTCCGTAACAGTACATCTTACAGAAAATTTGCGCAGAGATTTTTTGTTTAGAATTAAATTATCTACAATTTATTATATAAGCTTTTTTGTCGTAAATTGAATAATTAAGAAGTTATAACCCTTAGAACACAAAAATTAGTCACGATATTTTCTTTTAAGGGCTATAACTTTTTTGCCTTCAACTTTAACAAAAAAAAAAATAACAAGTTTTTTTAGAGGGTTTCATAACGAATAATTTTCATTCATTTTTTTTTTAATTTCATTCACTACGAAGGGTTTTACAGCGCTCCGAAGGTATCAAAGTGACAGATTTTCTGAATAATTTTTTTACCATTTTACCTCCTCCTCTCCCTAGACATTCTCAATAACAGGTAGCAAGTAATAATAATGAATGAATGACTTTACGTTCTAAGAAATTCCGATGTTTGAGTAATGTTATAAAATTGTTTAGCAATTTATTGCAGTTTTTTTATTATTGTTATGGTATGTTTTACATGGTTTAAAATGAAGTTGTAGATAATTTAATTCTAAACAAAAAACCTCTTTGCAAATTTTCTGTAAGATGTACTGTTATGGAGATATAGTGGAAAACCCATTTGCACACCTTTTCCAAGACGGCGGCCAAATGGGGGGCCCGAGCCTGAAAACTCAAATTTAAACCTACACCGACCCCCCTACACAACCCAAGAAAAAGACCTTCTCTTGCATTTTTGCAATGTTCAAGTACCATTTCCATGGACTAAAACTCTTTGGTGATGGTAGATGTAAGGCTCTTTTACATCCCAAGCGCAAAGTGGAAACGCAAATTGGAGCTCTTTTATCGCACAGAAATTTGTAAGTTTTTCTCTCTGTTGCACGAACGTGGATTCTAGACAGAGAGAAAAGCATGCAAATTTCTGTGCGATAAAAGAGCTCCAATTTACGTTTCCACTTTGCACTTAGGATGTAAAAGGGCCCTAATTTACCCACCGTATAAATGGAGCAACTTTTCCGAAATGTTATTGCCAATACCTATATATGACTGTGGAGCAATCTTTCATAGTTAGTCATCCCTGATCTCGTATGAGATCCCAGAATCCTAACGTAACTTTCCTTGGCATCTACTCAGCACCTTCAGACCCATCCCATTCACTTCTAACCTTCAAATCAAGATTACTACTAGATATGGCATAAAGACATGAACGACATGACGGACTGGTAGCACATACGATGATTTATCATTGGCTTTAACATTAGAGCTGTCACTTTAAAAATATTTTCGATCAAGGTAACATAAGTCTGTAGGAACACGTTTACTGCATATCCAAGAGAACTATCGTACATAACAAGAATTCCTGCTGTAAACGAAAAATTCCAAGAATGAGCATCGAAATTTACGCGATTGGCACGTACCTGTAGCATTTTTTAAGCTGGAGGATGAATAAGCTTTGATTTAAAAATGATTCAAGGCACCCAGAAAACTGCTCCGCTTAGCATTAATAATGTGTGCACTGTGCAGGTATCACCATTCCGTTAACAAAGGCTTGTGCCTGGCACGATAAGCAGGCGCCAGGTACATAGCCATTGCCTTATTTTATAACAAGCTGATCTCGTGCTTAGCTTGAATTTCTCATGAGGCCACGTTCGAGACTCGTTCGAGTCATTCCAGCCACAATACACACGTAGAGGCGCTTTTAAAAAGAGATTTATTTTCTGTTTAAACTATTACAGGAGATAATAAAATGATGTTGCTAATAATCGATTTTTCTTTTTTTGTCTTTCTCTCTTTTTTTTCTGATGCTGTGCTCCTCTCTGTATGGCCTGGAAACGAAGTACCAATTTACAAAATGGAAGCCCTAACTGGAGAAACAATTTATCTTCCATGTAATGTGAGCACCCATGAAGTTGGTGATGATGTCGTCCTTATTCTGTGGTATCGTGAGGATAAAGGAACACCCATATACAGGTAAGATGAATACGTCTAAATTTTAATAATTTTATTTACATTTTTTTTCTCTCTTCTTCACTGTGTGTTATCAAATTGGATGTACGATAAGCTATTAAAGTTTAACCCGGGGTAAAATGAGAAAATTCTTTCTAGTTGGAATCTCATTTTAAGGGGGTTTCATCTCCTGTTTTATATGCATAATAACATCAATTTTCCAGGGGGAAGAATGGGAGAATAATGTTGGGCTTTTTTCTCCACATAACATTATATTTTTTTTTTGGGGGCTTTATGTACCAGTCAAGTGGTAAGATGTGAATTTTTTATCCTTAAAGCAGAGTGGAAAATGGGAAGCATTGAGACCTTAAATGGTATACAAAAGTAGAATAATTTGCATAAATTGCCTGTTTAACTGTCTCAAGTACTTAAAAAAAATTAAACAGGGTATTTTCCGGGATAAATTGGAGCTAGTTTAGAAGAAAAAAATTTCCATGTAATTCTTTCAATTTTTTGGATTTACAATTCTGTAAGAGTTTCTTGTTATTTTATATTCCTTTATTGTATTATAGCTTCAGGGCTGCTTTGCTAGTGACCAGAAACACAATTATAGACATACTATATATTATAAGAACAGCAATAAAGATCAAGCCTATTTTCGTAATGGATACAAAAAATAAATTACTCAAATTTATTACAGCAAGAAGCGAACAATATTCTAACCTATCAATATTCTAATATTAGAATATGTTGAAAATATTTGTTATTCAAAAATAATTAAAAAATTGTGTAATCAGACGCAATTGCCAAGAGTTTGCGTACTTAGTCGGCCCTACTATATATTTCGAGCCGATTTCATCCAAGTTTAGGAATACAAAAACTTTGGACGTCATGGCATACTGCGCCAAATCTTTCCGTTGGAAGTTTGGTCTACCTCGCTGTCATATCCCATAAATAAATATTACCTCAAAAGACTTACTGAGCATCGCGATAACTAAGATTTTGTCATGGTAGGGTTTCCGGAATCATCCTTACCTCTCATAATACCCAGGAAAGACAGCGCTCTTAACCTCTCAATTAACGCTAATCATCATCAACTGGCCTGTGTGTCTCCCTGCGTTGTTAGTTAATACCCAAATTTTTGATGATTAACATCAAGCCAAAATCATCAAAATATTTTGATGATTAGCGGGTTAAACAAGTTCGTTACAGCGATTCTCTTAGTTTTTCAGTTTTTCATAGATGACGAACCATTCACTACGGAGTTATTTTTACATTAAACAAATTAATTTTGAAATTTCCAAAGACGCATTTAGTTCGGTTATCCTAAAAATTGTGCACCTGCCCCACTAAAGGTCCCCATTCATACACAGGCCGCCTGCAGGCCATGGCTTGAAGGTTTCTCGCTTTGAGGCCAAGTATCACCACACACATTCAGCGGCCGCCGGCAGCCTATGGCCCGCAGTCCAGGAAAACTGACAAGAATCGTTATCTGTGTGGGCATTTATCGTCAGTGCGGGCCTGAAGATCTGAACTTCTATCCAGTTTAAACTTTTCGTTGAGGCCGTCAACATTTTTACACTTGAATAAACAACCTGCTAATCTAAACTGTCGTCTTCTCCTGTGTTTCTGTGGGGATTCATGAAGAGACCTTCAGTCCACAGCCTGTCAGGCGGTTGCCTCAAGTCATCATCCTTCGGGCAGACTGAGTAAAGTGTGGCCTTCATCGGGCCGTGCCTGCCGACCTGGCCTGAGAGGTCACAGCCTGCCGGCGGCCTGTAAGTGAATGGGGGTCTTAACGGCGGAGTGAATCAGACCTTCGGACGAAGGCAAGAAGATCTTTAGTTGAAGAAGACCGGGCCTGAGCGGGAGTCAGAAGCTCTCTGCAAATGGTTCTTCTTCTAAGCCAGATCAGAGCATGACATTCACAGATAACATGTGCGGAAGTCTCGTCACCTTCCATGCAGAGTCGGCCTTCTGTCTCCTTTGACAGTCCTAGGTTGGGAAGGTGGTAGCGCAGATAGTGTGGACATTGTTACCAGGGATAGTCTGGACATTGTTCCGGATATCTTAACTTGGCTTATCACATCGGTCTTTTGCAGCCAAACATAGTCGGATCACTTTATTAAGGTGTCGAACTCTTTCGTGGTTTTATATACTCTGACTGGCGGAACAGGACCTACAAAACGTTGTCGTATATACATACATGTGTCGTATATTCAAAATTCTATTATGCATAGGCGCCAAAATTTATGAAGAGGTATTGCAGTGAGTTCTGAAAATCTACACATTTTTATTTAGGGTGAAAATCTGATCAGTTGTCTAACCTGTTATGAAGCCACACTGTCTTTGGGCTGTGATGATCCTCGCCTTTTAGGAATCTCAAGAGAATGAACTTGGAACTTATATGCACCCTAGAATCAAGTTGATTGGTGAACTTGGCAAAATGATCCATACCTTTGAGTGTGCCTTGAATACGGCATACAGGTCATCGTCTCCAGTCAAATATAGTAAGGAAGCCTTTGCATTGTAAGAAAACCAAGAGATATCTGACCGCCGGCAGATAACCAAGAGGTTTTAAAATATCCGTTACAAGCACAACTATTGCCTATTGGTATACAAGAAATTCTTTAGGGTATCAAAAAAATTATCTCGAAGGGAGCATGCCAAGATATAAAGGGTCTCTAAGCGAACCGGCCAAGCTTAGTAAGATTCTCTTCAAGAAACCTTTACAACAATCCTACGTCAGGCGTTAGGTTGGCCTTACACTGCAGCCGATTCGGCCGAATTTTTTACGGCCGCAATCGGCCGAATTTTTCAAACAATTATTTTGCTATTCTCATTCGCACATTACACCGGTTTTTCGGTCGTTGACGTCCGTAGGTTTTATCCGATCAGATTTGAAGTTGATAGTGGAAGTGCGTTCCCATAGAAATGTTTATTAATCTTCCTTGTGACCATTTAAAATGAAACAACTACATTTAAAATGAAAACTAACCCTTAAAGTTCGGCCGAATTTAAAGTTGAAATTCGGTTCAATACGACCGTAAAAAATTCAGCCAAATACGGCCGTAAAAAATTCGGCCGAATCTGCTGCAGTGTGAAACCAGCCTTAGGCGGAACGGGGATATAGCATTTTGGGAGTCCTATAGTTCCCACTGTAAGCCTACTTCTAGGACTGTACTAAATAAACCCAAGAGAAATGCATAAAGCTTCAGGCGAAGACAGCAGTATCCTGCAAGGAAGCTTGCCAAACAGTCAAAATGGGAAAGGTGCGTTGGGTAGGGAATAGATAGCTTATAAGTCACCACACAAGGATAACATAGTGCCAATTATGTTCCAGAAGATAAACGACATTCGGTGTATAGCTTATGTCAATCTATAAGAACTGCCTGCACTACAGCTAGTCAAGTAGATGCGTGAACATAGCAGCAAAGGATTACAGGCCGATAACCTTGCATTCCCTTGTCCGGGGCCTCTGGGACTTAACAGAGGACCCTATGTCTTCTTCGTTGCGTGCATTTTTCAAGAAATGATAGATTTTCCATTATGCCAATAAATACAGTTGAATACTCCTTAGAATGCAAACTCCAAGCACCAAAAACAAATTTTTAGGTACCTTGGCAGCCTTCCTCGATGTAGCAAGAGATTTCAACAATACTTTGACAGACTTAGGAATCCACAATGAAATCCATCATTGCATTCCTGAGTCCTGAAAACTAGAATCAACCACAGTAGCTTAGCAATATGGTAAAGCCCACTTTGGCTTATGGCTTTGGCTTATAAGGTTTTAAAAGCATTAAATAATATTATGACAAAGTCTTCGCCTATGCGGACCACATGGTGATCCCAGTAACCGTAAAACTTCTCTCTACAATAGTGAGGTTATGAGTTGACTCTTGGAAAGGCTATCGCTATCGAAAGGTCCAACCGACAAGTTTTTCACCAATAGAACAAAAATCATCAATTTCAGTCTACTTGCAATTAATGGACGAGCGCGGAGACACTCTGAATCAGCTTAGAGTTGGGTCTCCTTTTGAAACCAAACTGATTTGGAGGTTCAACATCTTACATAACAGTGATTATTAATTTAAAGGAATGTTATGTATCGCAATACGGCGTTTTTTGTTCTTCTTGATATGTTGTAATCTATACATCAAGCAGTAGATATCGTACGCGACGCTGAGGTTAAGGGAACCGGTGGAGAGGACGTTTAGACATATCAATATATGTGCTGCAATTTCTACCATTGGAAATTGTCGGTGGGCCATTTCACTACATGTTATGGAAACTCAGAAACACAGGTTTCGATGTCTAGCTCCCCAACAGAAAGTAAAAGAAAAAGTTATATGCACACAGAGGTTTCAAGATCATAGTTGGGTATATTTCGTAGCGATTTGTCCACTCCGCAAACAGAGATCACATAGCCTTCTGATCATGCCGCGGATGATCAACTTCAAAATCGATCATCACATTGTTACTAGTCAATTTCGGATTGAGAATTCCATACAAAACCCACTCCCGTGGCTGTAGATATGTTCTTTGTAACTTATAGAAACTCCTAGCATTTCTGTCATGTGAGTTATTTTTATTTATACCGGATTCTATTATATTTCTGATGCAGCCTCGTTTGTGCTTCTAAAGAAGGTATTCTGATCTTTCTGACCTTTTAATTTAACGACGAGTGTTGTCGTAAACGTTTGATTACTTAGTATGGACTCTCGTATGGAGTTTCGAACGGTTTTTGAACACGATGGACCCGTATGGAAACGTAGTCGGCGTCCCCAGGGCTATTCCCTGCTACAACATACAACAGATCAAAGGAAAGGTTTATTGTCACCTCATTTGGCATAATCCAGGCTTCTTCTTCTTGAATAGATCCTATTCTATATTTAGAGCTAAGCTTGCCACTGGATATAGAACTACGGGATAGCTAACACACTATATTGACCCCGTAGTATAAAAGGCGATTCTTAAGCCTTGTCCTCAGTGGAATTCCACATAAAAAACTACAGTGTTAAGAACTTACTTGTGCCGATCTTTAAACGGAATGAGGTCTTTGTCTTTTCTTTCTGGTCTCTCCACTGGTTCGACTCCGAGCTGATCTTATTCAGTTTGGCATCCCAAAGTTCAGGAATCCTGCTTCTTTGTCATCTCTCTAGCGGAGGTTTGGTCGTATCCCACAACCTCTACTACAAAGGACTCTCCAGATTCGTGTTTGCTCATAAGAGCGAGCTGCCCTGTGCACTGGGCCTTGCTGTCTTGGAGGTTATCATTAAATGAAAGTTGAAAGAGCGCTTGTAGATCCCGTTGTAGGCAAGTCCGCGAAATTTGCCTCCCTCATATACGGAAAGCAATTTGTATGAAGAGATTTTCTCTTGAACAGGGATAATGGGTCAGAAAGCTTTTTGCGGACTACCTAAGTCACGGAACCATATGTGAGCTCTGGGTAAACCAAAGTGTTATACGTTAGATATTTTCACTTTAAAAGCCTGGACATATAGCAACCGGGGAAGTACTTTCGTTTCCACACTCTTGTCCGCTACTATTATTGACACAAGAAGAACGATTGCACTTCTTCAAACTCTAGTTTGCAATGTTAAATTGTGTCGTAGAGAGGCCAACCATATACTTTGTTTAACTTATGCCTCAGTTGAGATGAGATGTCCCACAATGGGTAAGCTTCAAGAAATTTCGTGAATCTGTGTACTATCATAATGGTGTAAGAGTCTCCACGAGATGGTGGTATGGGTTCCACTATGTCCAAATAAATACGGTCAAACCTGTTATTTGGAAGCTTGAAGTCTCGACACCCCAATTATTATCAACTTCCTCAGCTGTGTGCTTTAAAACCTTTGAACTTTGAAATATGATACTCAAGTTTCATAAGTTTTCCGTTGCTTGCTTTTTTGTTACGTCCATTGATCCAAGTGAAATTTTTGTTTGTTGTTGGTGTTTCGAAATTTGTTCGCCGGGATTTATGTCACGTCATAAAAATGCAAACTTTCGAACTTGTCAAATACAGGAATACCAAACAAGGAAAAGTACAGCGTTTGTCTGGTTTATTTTTATATTTCACTCGAACTTCTTACACTGACACTGCATTTTCCACAACAATGCCTCATCCTTGAATTTCACATCACATTCAAATTGCTCTGGAATCGTTCGTCAAACATTTTCCCGTTTTATTGTTAACAGAAAAATACGATCTTTATCACTGACCCAGCATTAAATTTATCTGCATAAAAACATAAAATCAAATTGCTTAAGGAATCCGACCGAGTATTGATTAAGCAAAAATATTAAGGATTTCGTGTCTTTTCGCTGAGGAGATGGCCACAAAAAATATTTATTGCAGGCCAACAGTCCATGTAAAACGGGCCATTAAATCCTCCATCCATGCAATATCGACTTTCAATCCATTTCAAATCAGAAGCAGTGCAGGCGCGGGCATAAAACTTTTATTATACCGAGGAAGTCCTTAAATAATTGAATCCTCAATTTTGGTCAAATACTTTGTAATTTAATGTTTCCCCCCCTCTATTTTCAGTGTCGACATCCGGGACAGGGACTCGAAGGCAGCCAAGCGGTGGTCGGATGAGACGGTCTTCAGTAATAGAGCTTATTTTTTATTTGACAAGGAGCCGGGGGAGCTGGCCGTGCAGAGCACCAGGGAGTCCGACTCGGGAGTCTACAGATGTCGAGTGGACTTCAAAATAGCACAAACTAGGAACAGTATTGTTAACCTAACGATAATAAGTAAGTACTTAGTGGTAGCGATTGAGATTACTGATAGCCCTGATAAGGACACCCTTTTTTTCGTGAACCGAACGCCCGCCCTGCGTGTCGGAATACCTAATGCATGCCTGAAAGTGACATGCCAAGTGCTGTGTGGGGGTTGGCCCACAATTCGGTAGGGCTTCTTTGCCAGGGCTAGAATTATTACCCAAATTAGACAGAGCTGCGATGGGGAAATTTATTCTAACAATTTGCGTATAAATTGCATGTCGTAAACGATTCCTGCTCTTTGAGGTTTCCATCAGCCCGTCGTCGTCTACGGTGAACAGTGCGAGTCTCGTTAAGCATGAAATGTCCAATTTGGGTGACAGTTTTGGGGTTGACTTACTGTCGCTGCTGCAGGGTAGATTGCCGGTCATAATTTTTATGGAAGACATTATTTCGTGTTTATAGTTCAATTATGCATGAAATACCACTCAGTATGTGAAAATAGTCCTAAGTTATGTTTTTATAAATGCGGCTTATTACAAAAGGGTTTCACACACAAAAGAGACGAAAAAAACCACCGACCCACCCCTGTGACTTGAGTTATTATCCACCCCCAAATTCCCAACTTAAATACTATAAAAAAAAATGAAATGTAGAAAGGAAAATTTGATTTTATCATCACCTAATTGGTTGACACGAAAAGGGACAGATACATGAATCATGTGATATTGTACCTTTAAAGGTGGGCTCGCTAGCATATATGCGTGCTGGGGGTGGGATTGCAGGTAATAGCTGTACAAAATTGCCCAACAACTCATGAATATAAGAAATATTTAGTAGGAGCCTTGTTATTAATTTTTGTCGCTCTGTGGAATTTTTTAAGGGATTAAGTAAAAGAAAAAATGTTTGTTTATTTTGCTTTAATTAAAACAATTATGTTTACCGTGTTCCGTTATTTTAACGTTAAGATAAGAGAAGAGATAATTTCGGTTTTTTTATGGAACAAACGTAATTGATGTGAATTATTCAAAAATGAAGTCAAGGATTTTTTTTTATTTTGATAAAGATAATGGTATGCTTTTTTATGCTGGTATGCTTTATGCTTATTTCTATTGAATTTATAGCCTTATGACACTGGGTTTTTCGTAGGCTGAAAATGTTGCCTTGGCTAGGCTGAAAATGCCGAAATCTGTTACACTGTGTGACGCAGATAGCATGTGAGAACGAAGAACGACCCAGCGGGAAATGGAATCATACCAAGAAGCATGACGGTAGCCTTTTTTGGAAGGCGAGAATCCCTTTTCGCATTCCGCTCCATATCTTTTTTGTGCAGCCATGTCATTAGAAGGAATGAGTCGAAAAGCTCTAAAATCTCATTCACTTTCCGCAAGCATTCCCGGTAAGGGGTTTGTGATACGTTCTCTTTTATTTCTTCCAAGGAAGTACAATTTCTTACCCGTCTAAATATATTGAGATCCTTGGAAGATATTGCTTTAATCCTTTTATAATAATCTTTTAGATACACATTTTTTTACACAATTTAATGCTAAATTGTATTAACTGAATAAAAACTGTACATTAATTACATATCCATATTTGACCCTTCCATCCTACTTTTGTGGAACTACGAATACGAAGTCTTTCCTAAAAGCTTCTTCAGGAAGGCCTTCAAACTTTTCCCGCTGGAGATTGTCTGATTCCCAGCGGGAAAAATTGGGAGTGCTCCTTAGGGGAGCTAATTTTGAGCGCTGCCAAATATGCTTCCGAGGGAGCATTACTGGAGTTTTCAGAAATTTTATAGAACGAAGAAAATGGGCGATTATCTTGTTTACTATAAAGGGTGACATTAGCATACTCAATAGACCTGTTCTCGTTCGATACGGAGGACAAGTAGCATTGAACGTGGTTAGTATACTTAGTTGGGGGACCGCTTTGGCAAAACCACACTCACGCTTGGAAAGGAAAAGGCAATTGTAAAAAATGAACAAAAATAAAAGCTTTTCGGCACCGGAGCTTATTCACATATTCACAGGCCTGAATAGCTCTACTGTAGATATTTAAAAAAGCTCTATAATCCTCCTTTTTGTCTCCAACCAAATCGTTGCAGGAGTACTCCTATGTGAGCTCAAAAGGAGTGCTAGCCTAGGCGGACATCTAATGTTAAAAAATATATGAAGAGGGAGCAGAAAGGAAGCAATCCATGCCTCCAAGGAAGTGCTCTTTCATTGTTTTTTTTTTTTTATGTGGAAGACTAGATCTCAGGGAAAGCCCTTTGTACTGTCGACAATCTATTTTTCTTCGTATAGAGTGCAATGTCAAACAGCAAGCCCTAGTCGATATATAGTGAAGGGGAAGAGAGAAGTAGGAAGGAACTGCCACAACCACCTAACCCCAACCATTTCTATCGCGACTCTGGCATCGGGGCAATGAGAAACAACTCGCTGGAGTGTTATGCCTCCTGAAACGAGTTGAATCCCATCAACCAACCGATGACATGCGCTTGGTGGAGCGGGGCAATGCTAGCGGAAGGCTATGACAGGGGGAATGAGGAATGTAAGGAGGGAAGAAGAAAGAAGGTGGGAAAGGCGAAGGACCGTGGGGCTCTGCCGGGATTCGAACCCGCGACCTCTTGGATAGTAGCCAGGCGCCTTACTCCCTAGACTACCAAGGCCCTTTGGAGGTGTCTTTGGGGCACTCAATTTTCCGCTGGGTTATAACAGATTTTTGTGAGTGGATTCAGAAGAAATCCGTTGGGAAATATTTGAAAGTGAATAATTACACAGCCCTACAACGAAAAACCTTTTAAATGATCAAGTATTGTTTCTCTTATATTTTTGGGTGCTGATTACGGGAAAAATAGTCAAAAGTCAGAACGTCAGAATTTTGAAGATTTTGCATTTTTATTATTTCATAATTTCGACTGATAAAATTATGGAAAGATCAAAGGTAGTAAGGAACAATTTCGTTAAAGGGTTTTTATTGTTTCATATGTTAGTTAAACACCTATAAATATGATAAAATCACAAAGTGCCGTTTTTTGAGGGGTGCGTTTTCGAGAGCCAACCCTAAGTAACCCTTTTAAAGGTTTTTCGAAATAACTCGAAAACAAAGCGAAATTCGTGATTTTTACTAAAACACTTTTTTGTAGAAAATTAAATTTCTCAGCGTTTTTTAATTTTTTTTACCATTTGTAATTAAAAAAATTGTCGAAAAACAAAACAATTTTTTTTCGAAAAAACACCTTTTTTTTATTTTTTTTTATAAATATGGTTATAACTTTTTTTACGGCATCCTAGTTATACATAAATGTTCAGGGAAAAGAAAGATCTTGAAAAAACGAAGAAATTTCTTTTTTTGTAAATGTCCGTACGACCAATGGTGACCGAGAAATCGCCATTCAAAGTTGAAAATTTTTTGCCATTTTTTAAACTATTTGTTCTTAAAAAATTTTTCTTTGTTGAAGATTTCGTTTTCTACATGGATGGAAACATGCTTTTTTTGTAAGCTCAATGTTTGGCAATTTTAAAATGAGAAAGAACAAAAAATCTTATATTTATACTATGCCTACTGGCGAATCATCTGAAAGTTCTTGCCTGAATGAAGACCAGGTAAATCTAGATCTTAAAAGCCTGAACCAGATATGACGTGCCGGCCCGTAACAAAACTGAACGAATTTAAGCTTAGGTACGGCACTCTGACAGATAGCCCTAAATGAAAATGTAAAGTAACCAGTGACAAGTGGAAAATAGATAGAATAATTAACGATTTAAGTGATTTAATTGATTTATTTAAGTTGTGGAAAGAGTACAAAAAACTTAGAAGTGATCGGCAAAAAAACAAGAAAAGAAAGCGCGAAGAAACAAAATGAGAAACAGCCACGGATATTACCGTATTACATTTGTAAAAATAAAGATATTGGATTCAGCACAATTTTTTATTCACACAAGAATGAATAAAAATATCTTTGAATTTTTATTGTACATATGTCATAATTTCTTGGTTAAACAATCTAGAAGGCCTTCAATATCTCCTTTATCTGTTTTATGTCATTCACTGCTCCAAATTTATTAAAATTGCTGAAATGTGAACAGAGATGTCTTTCAATAACTAACGGATCCTAAGGTTTTTTGCCATTCTTACGACACCCGTACGTACCATTCGAGAATTTAACGAACATTCAGCAAGTTCGTTAAGTCAATTTAGGTCGGTGCCATATGAACACTCATGTTCGTACGTTAGGGTACGTACGGTTACGGTCCGGCACGTCATATCTGGTTCAGGCTTAATTTTGTGCTCTCTTCTCAACCACAACTATTTAATCAGATAGAATTGAATGATTTGACGAGATATTTAGGACTACCTAAAGATGCCGCGGAACTTCTTGGTTCGATATTACAACAGAAGAACTGCATTCTGCTGGTACCGGAAAAGAGAGAAGGAATTCTCACAATTTTTTTGCGGAAAACGCAGATATCGTCTATTGCAAAGACATTCCCGGATTAGGGAAGATGTATGGCATAAAATACGATGTGAAGGACTGGAGACTTTTTATTGATTCGTCATAAAGAAGTTTAATGGCAGTTTTACTTCATAATGGAAACAAACACTCTTCTTTGCCCATTGTCCATTCTGTCCACTTGAACATTTGTAAATTTTCATAAATGTGTATTGTGAAAAACTCTGACGTAATAGAAAAAAAACCGATTTCAAATTCGTGATTAGGAGGTCTCAAAACCCAAAAAATCAGTGCTATTATCGAAAAAGGAAAAAAAAAAATTTAATTTGTAGGTTTGTGTTATTTAAATTTATTGTGATTAAAATTAAATAGTTTTAAATTTATTGCGTTTAAAATTAAACATCGGCAAAATCAGATGTATTAAGATGCTTTGTTCTCTTCCTTTCAACTTGATACTCAATAAAAAATCTGTTTTTGACCTGATTCCTTGTTTACCACCACTAGATACCGAAAAATCTACCATTTTGGTAGTTCTTTCTAAATGTAGATGAGAATTTCTCGGTATGCGTAGGTCCAAAGAAAGAAAAAAAAATTTTGTATTTTTTCGTCAATTTTCTCGAAAAATTCCACTTTTTTTAATAAAACTCTTTTTTTTGTATTAATAATTGTCACCCTCAGAGCAAAAGCGGGCTATATTTGATGTTGCAGCAAAAGAGGAATAAAAATATTTCAGAGCAAAAGGGGTTCAATTATTATTCAGAGCAAGAACGGAACGGAAAAAATCTTAGAGCAAAAGCGGGTTAACTTTCTAAACCGTTTTTGCCCTCTATCGAAAACTTAAACCTCTTTTGCCCCAGTTTTTATTTATACCGGGGTTGCTTACATTATTACTTGGAAATCTATATTTAGACAACATTTTCTTCACTTTACTAGACAAGACAATGCAACTCAATTCATAATTTTGAATTTTTTGGAATTTCCGCGTTTGAAACATAAATTCTTTGTATGTGTGGTGTTTGTAATTATGATAAATTTTATGTTTTTGCCATTTTCCCATTTATGACTACTTATTTGGGGATTTTTGCATTTTTGACATAAATTTTTGTCATTTTTATCTTTTATCTGTATAGTAACATTTAAAATAAGAAAAATAGCGGATAAATTAGGTACAGGCTGAAATTTGGCAGAGAGCTTCCTTTTAGGGTTATTAATAAGGAAAGTCATCTTTTTAGGGAGTTTTAGACCTCAAAATGGGTATTTTTCGATTTTTCTGCAATTTGTTAGTTAAAGGCTAAAAAGGGGCAGAGATCTTCCTTTTAGGGTATGAAAGTCTCACGAAATAAAGTCTCACGATTTCCCACCTCGGGAAACCCCGTTTCTAGGGAATTTTAGCCCGCAAAATGGGTATGTTTCGATTTTTTTTCAGTGTTTTGTTTTTCTTTTTATCCTAATGATATTTTTTTATGCAATTTCAATCTTAAATGTTATGAGAAAACGAAGATTTTCTCTTTTTTTTTGAAAAATTGTACCTGCTTGAGTTATTGAATAAATAAATATATAAGATACAAATGTGTTGGTACATATAGTTCTGGTTCTTGTTGAGTTTTCATAGTCTCGTAAAATCCATTTGCAGTTCCCAACTCTATTCGCTTGGATTTTTTTTTATTCCCAAGCCAACATTGTACCTGTTAGTATGCCCTAAATGAGTGAAACATTGCTTTATCTTTCCGAAGGGACTGTTTAAATGCATTATATCTTTGTTCATTCAATGAATGCTTTCCAGTTTTATAACAATCAAGTTTCACCGGCCTTTTGTAGTTCTTCATAAGTGGATTCGACATTATTGAATACATCTAAATTTTGCTTGGACTTTACCACTTCTTGGCTCAAAAAATAAATATCATTTTGTGTTGGAGTTAATGCAGTTAAAAGAACAAGTAGATCAACATCCTCTCCTAAAATAGCAGCTTGCATTGCATACGATTTTTCAATTGCAGTATTCACAATCAAAACCTGCAATTTTGTCTGACATTTCCATCATAGCTTTTTCTCCATGACTTTCGGCCAAAACCAAAAAAAAACGAAAATCTGCAGGAACATCGAAAAATATCCATTTTGGGAGCAAAACACCAAAAATAGGGTTTCCAGGGTGGAAAATCAGTAGACTTTAATACCTCTTATTGAGTACCCTAAAAGGAGATCTCTGCCCATTTTTATCCTTTAACTAACAAAATTGCCGAAAACTCCAAAAATACCCATTTTGCGGACAACAACCCCCTAAAAAGTGGGCTGCCCTGGGTAGAAAATTGGTAAACTTTATAACCCCTTATTAAGAACCCTAAAAGGAAGCTCTCTGCCAATTTTCAGCATGTATCTAATTATTTCCGCTTTTTCGCTTTTCGGCTGCATTTACCTGTACTATTATTACTACCTTCAATTTTTGTAATGTTTGCATTTTATGAATTTTTTCAATTTACGTTTTTTTACATAATAGTATTAGTAGAAAAAATGTTAATTTTTTTCAAAAATTCCGAATTTTTTATCTACATTTCAAAAATTGCAAACATCAAATTCAAAAACTGCAGATATTATTGTCAAAAATGCAAACTTATTAATATTAAAATAAAAAGGGCAATCCTTTTAAAACTGAAACTGTCAAATCCAACAATTAAAGAAATAAAGCAATTTTTTTTAGAAATTAAGGCCATACAAAAATGGAATGACTGAACAAATGTAGAACATTTACCCTAAAATTAAAGATAAAATTTCAGAAAGTGGACAAACTAGAACTAGAGACAAACTTATAACAATTGTAATAAAAAATTACAACAATCGTAAAAATGTACGTTAATAATAATTCCAAGTGTAAAATTCTATAATTTCGAAAAATATGAAAAACGAAAATTTCAAAAATAACTAAAATGTTTTATTGTTGCAAAAATTAATCTCAGAAATGAAAAAAAAATTGCAAAATTGCAAAAACTATAGTGGAACCTCATTAATTGCAAGGGACTGTAAAAAATCTTCGAGTTATGGAAAATTCGAGTAAAGGAGGTTGACGCTTTGGTTAGGCTTTTATTGGGAAAGTATAAGCAAAAGCATTTTTAATGAAAACTGAGAACAAAAGCAGTTCAAATTTTAGTACTGCGCAAAAGCGGTATAAGTTTTCATTAAGAGCAAAAGCGGAATAAAAAGTTAACCCGCTTTTGCCCTCGGTTTTTTGATAGACCGTTCTTGCGCTGAAGTATAGTTATACCATTTTGCTCTTAGAACACGAACATATTCCTGTTTTGCGCTAAAAAAATTACCGAACCGTTTTCGCTCTCTTTGTTATTTTAACCCGCTTTTGCTCCGAGAGTGTCAATTCATTTTTGACATATGCCAAAAAATAATTTAGTTTTATCAAAAAAAAAAGTGGATTTTTTCAAGAAAATTGGCGAACAAATACAAAAATTCACGATTTTCTATTCGATTTTTTTCACTTTTTTCATGTTTACAAAATTTTTTTCTTTCACCATGATAGAGTACATAAAAAAACCTACACTTAAAATAAAAACGAACCCCATACGTTGCGATGCACAAAGTTATTGGCCAATCAATTTTCAAATTTGAGGTTAATTTATGAGACTTGTATTAAAAATTTCGACTTCAGATATTAACCAGTTTATTGCTCACATTATAAAGTATAATTTCTGAAAATTTCGTCAAATTTTACTTAAAACATCCGAAGTTATAACCAAAAAACCAAAATTTAGCAGTTTTTATTTTTTTTTGATTAAAAGATTAAGATTACAAATTAAAATATCATTTTGTAACCGCTGAGAGGTAATATCATAATGAACAGCCTCAATTTTTTTCACTTTCTTTGGACCTACACTACACATACCGAGAAATTCTCATCTATATTTAGAAAGAACGACCAAAATGGTAGATTTTTCACAAAATGGCCCATAACTTACGTAGCGGCGGTTCGCGGTTGCCAGTGGTAGAAAATGTCCATTTCGTAAAATATTCGATGTAACTAACAAATTAAAAAAAAAAATTTGAGACTGGAAACAATTCCTTTTTCACTCAAATTTGATGCTTGTCCATATACCAAAATAAAATATTTAAAAATTTCATTATCAAGTTAAGTGATAAACATTGTGGCTACAATTTTATATTTAGAATAATATCAACTAAAAATATTTATTTTTTAAAGCAAGTTAACATTATCACCACATTGACTTCCGCTCATTCCACTTATCAAAATGCGCATGCGCTTTTATCGCAAAGAACTTAAAAGTTTATTTAACAAACCATAGCCTAGATGGGTTTAATTTTTATCAAATAAAAAAATAAGAATTGGAGTGCAAAATGGATAAAGGGGAAAACATTTCTGAGAGAAAATTTTGTTAAAAATTTTAGTAGATAATAATTTCAAATGTAAACGGAAAGCATTGATTACCAATTGAAAATTGTTTTCTGTACCTCACCTTGAGTATTTCATATAGTTTTGTTAGTATTCCTTTCAACCCGGATCTACATTTTATTGATTAGATCGTTCGAGGAATGTCAAATGAGTCCTCTTTTTTCGTGTCCCTTTTCATTCCTCTGTTTAGAGTCAACGCAATGAAGGTGCAGTAGATTTTCCCTTATTTCAATTTCCCTACTTATTTCGAGTAGCTGGTTAAATGGTACTAATTTCATATCGTCCAACCAATGAAGTTTCGTGATGACAGCCCTTCTACCAGCACCCAACACCTATCACTGGATAGTGGTACACAATTTTCGCGGTCGTCTTAGGTTCATCCTTGCACAAATCTTCAAAATCTTCATCCTTTTCACAATCTTACATAATTTTATTTGTGCAGAACTATTTTTAAGATATCTTCGTTAAATACAAACGTATTCCTTCTCCAGCAAGCGGTATGCACTGCTCCAGATTTGTAACCTTGAAAAAGTAGTTGAAACTAAGTAGTCGAAATTTATCCTACCCCTTTTCTTACCTATTTCATATGACCTAGGCAGACCAGATAAACCATGAAGGACAGATAGACTAGACAGATCACATAGACCAGGGAGACCTCTTCCTCCTCTGTCCACACATATATAAAAAACAAGATGGCTGTAGGGAAATTGAAGTTATTCAAGGTAAATTTTTCCAAAAATCACTTTTCGGCCAAAAAATCACTTTGCAAAATTTTACGAAAAGTTTTCGAAAAAATGGCACGGCTGTCATTAGGGTAGGCAATAATCTTTTGTATAAATAGAACAAAAAAAATTTCTCAATAATGAGTTTCTGAGTCATTTTTTGACCAAAAACTGATTTTTTGAAACTTTGACCTTGAATAACTTCGAAAGGGTTAAGTTTTCGAAAAAATGACAACAGGCTTTTTTGTAGGCAATAACGTTTCGTAATGACTGATAAAATTTTTTTTTCGAGAAAACCAGCTTTTGAGTAATGTTTTCGCCAAAAAGTGATTTTTGGAAACTTTGACCTTGAATAACTTTAAAAGGGTTAATCGGGTCAACATCTTTGTAAGAACTAAAGTTGTAGAGAATTTCATTGTCAACATGTACATGGCCTTTGTACGGGATTGGACGAGCTATAGAAACCGAGATACAAGGGAAACACCGGAAACCGCTATATTTCCGCCGGCCATTTTGTTTTTTTGTGATTCCGAAATTGTTTTCTTAAAAAGTCCTAAGGAAGCTGTGGACCAATTTTCAGCCATTTCCGAGTTTTGTCTCCTTTCGTGCGTTTTTTTTTTGCTAATTTCCCCGGACTAAATGTCATAATACACTGAAAATTATCATAGAAAATATAAAATAATGTAGAAAATCGCATTTGATTTATTCAAACAAAACTGCATGGTGTAGGAAAAACATATAACGACGAAAAATATGGCGAGCGTAAAGCTTTTTGACAGATTTTATCCAAAGTTCTTGTAAATGAATAAAAACTTCCCTGCAGCGTTCTTGTAACTAAATGAATTTTATAAGTTCGATTCGCCGCTGCAGTGCTCAAATAAAGCAAAACTCAGCTGAAGCTTGTAGTTTGAAGCTTGCAGCTTGACGTTTGCAGCTTGGAGCTTTCATTGCGAATCGGTCCTTGCATGCGGAGCAAAATGCTATTTTTATGTATAGGGAGAGGGCATACACAAAAGTTTTGGAAATTCACAAAACTATGAAGTGAAAGCTCCAATACTGATTATATTTTTACATCCCACAAATAATGTATATTTACTACTACACAGTTCGTAAAAATGCGTAAAGTAGATTAGGAATATTCCTAATAATATATATTTCAAATTTACAAAACTGCTTGTGAATAAAACTTCCAGTATTTTTTTTTGTAAAATTACCACAGAAATTTTTTACAGTGTAGGTGAAAAAGTATGTACTAAAATCGACTCCGTTACGTTTGTTTTAGTAAAATTCAACTGGTTTTCTTATAGTGTGAAAATGAATTTATTTGCACCAAATATACTCCATAATTTTCGACAATGGGTCGCTATTTTACGGTGAAGAACTTCTGTGGTTTCTGGTTGAAAACCTGAATCAACAGTAGACAAGTAGTTTTTACAGACATCTTTTGAAGCCAACTAAATTCAATTGAGAAAGTTCTGCAGAAATCTGAGCAAGTGATAGTGAGATAGTGGTTTGTCTGGACTATTCGGTGGATGCATTAAAACTTCCCAACCAAATTCTCCCAATTTTTAGGGAGCATGTCATGATGGGAGGCAATACCATTCCTATTATTCAATTCGGGCTGTTACCTATAAATTAGTTGGGAGAACCTCTCCAGTTGTCCACAGTAGAGTTTAAAATGAATCCTCTGACCAACTGGAAGTACCTGTTAGGGGACGATTTATTTTCAGTCTTCCGGTGGTCTTATGTGACCCATTTATAAAACTTTCAAAAAAGGGTCGATTTCATTGAGTTTCAGCAGGGCATCGCAGCTGTTAAATTTCGCCTATCATGCTTTTCGCGTTCAACGCATTTGGAACTCGTACATCGAGGTTCATTTTATATCCGGTTCTGTGTAAAGTTTTTTGGTCAAAGCATAGCTCTATAACAATACAGACATTGCTCATATGCCTATATTGTTGGAATTTTTCAAGAGTTTTATCGCGTTTTTCAGAGATGGGACGACTAGCGCGTGACTCGTCTTTCAAAATAAAACTTACAGAACGAAAGCGAGCGAAGCATTCCCGTATAGCAGACGATAAAGTAGTGGCTCTCGACTTCTAGTTGTTTAAAGTCATTCAGTCAGTGAACGCGATCTATTTTGCCCAAAAATGTTTAAGTTGAAATATTTTGTAGTGATTATATTATTAAGTCCGAGTATATTAGCAGAATATAAATATACACACAAATACTTGAATACTGAAAAGGCGCGATTAGGGGAGTTTGTTAAGAAAATTAAATCATCGTACAGTCAGGATGTGGATCCTTGTAAGAATTATGTGGATTATGTAACTGGAGATTTGGAACCAGTTCGAAAGTATATATCACCAGTCCCATTTCACATTTATAATAAAATTTATGATTTAACCGAATTCAATTTAAGGCAATCTATGAGTTTTTTTCATAGCTCTTGCTATAATTGTTATCGATATTCACAGAAGATTAATGCATCTGTAGTAAATGTTGATTTATCAGACATTGGAAATGTACAAGCAATATCTAATCACAATTTGGATAAATCTAACATGAATCAAGCTAGATCTAGTGATGAAGAAATATTTAAATGGTTTGACGCTAATATGAACTTGATAAGTTTAGCTCAGCTTTTGCTACCTGACGTACCTCCATATAATCCTAAATTTGGCAATTTCAGAAACATACCATCAATCAGTTTGCCGATACTAATGAAATATAATTTCTTAGATGACAACATTGTACCGGAGATGTTCAGGGAACTTTTCGAAAATTATGAATACACCAGTGACGAGATATTAAATATTAAAAAAACTTTCAGAAATTTACAATTAAATTTTAGAAGTATAGACGACACGCTTTTAAATAATGATAGCAGCTCTCGATATAAAAACTGCATGAGCTCAAAAAATGAGAGTTACCTTCATAAATACAAGCGCATTTTTAATGATACAAACGGAAATGATATTCGTAATTATTTTTATTTTGTTGCATACGGAATTTTTTACGAAATAAACGAAAAAATTAAGAAGGACTCGGAAATTTGTAATAAAATTACGTTTTTGTCATTACCATATACCTATGCACGAACTATTATTACAGAATACTTAAACCAGCACGACAAAGAACATTTCAAAGAGCTTGTACCATATTTTAAATTTCATAATGCAATTATAAAAAAACGTTTAGTGGATGAAATCATTCATGATAATTGGAGCATGGAACAATATTATCATGATATTACCGGTGAATTCTTTGTTGATATAATGAAAATATATGAAATAAATAAAGGTAAAAACTATGAGCCTTATGTGACATATTTTAACTTGACATACTATATTCAGAATGAGCCAAGAATCGTTATGGCATTTTATTTTCAGTGGTTTGAAATTAATCGATACAATAGCGTAGTTCCAGATCCAGAAAAGAAATGCGATGAATATAGTCAATGGAAATATTGGTTTACAGAATTTATGAATTTATTACAAGTGAGCTTGGAACGTAACGATTTTAATTATAGACTAACAGAACGATTTTTAAAGAGGCATGACTTGTCAATAAATAAAATTCTATTTACAATTATATCACAACAACTTGTTAATAAAAATTGGACAATCAGTCACAAGGAGGAATTTCAGAATGTTTTACTTGAGCAATCGGAATTTGTGAAAGAGTATAATTGTGAGAAGAACCTATAAAAACTGAATCCAAAACTGGGGATTCTGGTTTTTTTGGTATACGTTAATCGACGAATTACAAGCAGTTGTACGTAATATATTTCAAAAGTGTAATTTATCCCAATGTGTCCACAAATATTTCCAGGCGTTCTTTTGAATATCCTGTTTTTTTTGTAAACAATAAAATTCAATAAAATTTTCAATACTAATTTCATCTTCTTTATCAGATTGTATCAAATTAATTTTCGTATTTATTAGTTAAATCATAATATTTTTTTTGCATTTTAGTAGAGGGAAATTAAACAAAAAAAAGCGAAGTTATAATGTAGTTGGGAAGTTTGATTTTTTTTATTTTTTTTTCTTGACATATGTTAAGATAAAGCGAAAAAAAAATTTCTGCAAAATCGGTCCTGTGATGAACGAGAAAATTGCATAAAAGTCCATTTTTGATGCATTTTGAGTGCATTGCTACACTATTTTTTTTAATTTCTCCAGTTCTGTTGGTCGTAGAAAAATAAAAAAAATTGGAAAATACTCGTGAATGAATCGACTATCGAACTGATTCGGTATAAATACTTTAAAATTTAATCTTAATCTCAAAAAACAAAAATGTATGAAATTTTGTTTTATTTTACTAAAAATGCAATAAATAACGGGAAAAATTTCGGATTTTGATAAAAATTGGAGAAAAGATGTACTTTTATGCTGTAAATACGTGATTGAAATTTCTAAAGAAAATTTCGATTTTTACGACAACAATTGGCAGTTTTCGAAAAATTTTAAAATTGCCGCCATTTTATGCCAAATCGTACGGTAAATTTTTTTTTAAATTTTAGGTTTTTTTATGTACTTTCTTGTGAGCATACGAAATGCTTTGTTACTTTATTTAAAATGCCCATTTTAGGGCTTTTAAAAAACCAAAAAATTTAAATTTTTGGCCTTTTTTTATAGTTGGCAAGTAGCAAGTAGAAAAATTGAAATTTTTTAGTTTTTTCAAAGTCCTAAAATAGACATTTTAAATGAAGTAACGAAGTATTGCGTATGCTCACAAGAAAGTACATAGAAAACCTACAATTTAAAAAAAAATTTTGAAGTACGAAGATTTGGCATAAATTGGCGGCAATTTTAAAAATTTTCGAAAACTGCCAATTGTCGCCGTAAAAACTGAAATTTCTTTTGAAATTTCAACTACTTATTTATAGCATAAAAGTACATCTGTTCTCCAATTTTTATCAAAATCCGACATTTTTCCCGTTATTTATTGCATTTTTAGTAAAATAAAACAAAATTTCATACATTTTGGTTTTTTGAGGTTAGGATTAATTTTTAAAGTATTTATACCGAATCAGTTCGATAGTCTATTCATTCACGAGTATTTGGTGGAGTGCTCCCGCGGTTGTTATGACTCAAGGCGATAGACAAGCTCAAGTTACTAGAAAATCAGTAAGTGCATGGTCCAAGCGCGGCGGGCTATCCATCAACCTGGAAAAGACAGAGCTGATGCTTTTCACCAACAGGACTAAAATATCCACATTTAGGCCACCTTCAATTAACGGTAGAGTACTGAGTCTATCCCAGGCAGCAGGTATTTGGGTCTAATACTGGACCCAAACTTGAACTGGAGGCTTAATATCGAAGAAAGAGCAAGGAAGCCCAATATAGCTTTCTATGCCTGTAAACGGATTTTCGTGTTATGGCTCCGCCGTACGGTGACCCGCCCATTTTTTATACGAGAGATTGATGGTAATCTTACAGGGAATATGTTCGACCAAGGCCATGCCTACGACAGGAGACACCGCTGGGGATGCGCACACAGACCTTAGTGCCAGATTCCTACTGACTAAACTCACCTACCCTTTTTGCATGATGTTCATTAGACCGGTATGAGCCGTAAAGGCATTACTTCAGTCTGGCGTCATCACCTTCGCCCTTTAAAAAGGGTATCCCTCAAGGGTGCTCACTAGAACCGGAACAGTCTATCTGCTATCTCTCCTTGCATTTCTTTGCCTTTCTCTGTTTCTTTGGGCTTCGAAAATCTTAAGCTGTTGGTGGATTACCTTTAGCGCCACTTCCATCATTTTCGACATCTTCTCCGACCTTATCCAGGTTCTCAGGTGTTAGCTGCACCTCAGCTACACCTTCCAACTCAGCCCTGTCCTCCGCAAACCCGGACATTTAAGGAGGACATGCTCCGAGTCCTCTTTATCGTCTGGGCATTCTGGGCAGAACGGTGAATCGTTCAATCTGAAGCGATAAAGGTATGTCCTATAACCTCCATGCCCACTCAAGAACTGTGTGAGGTAGTAGCTCACCTCCACCTTGAATGCAAATCAGAGTCGGGTGTAAGGCTAGAGTTTTTTCCCTATCTCTTAATTTAAAAAAATGATATAGCCTGCCTAAGCAGAATTTTTGGCAATAGGCGAGGAAATATAGCAGTCAACTTTCAATTTTCTGTGCAGTAAATCGGATTGAGATGGGGTTTTTTGCATTCACTTCGTTAGCTCGTCTAGAAACTTTGTGCCATATTTTGGTTCAGTACTTTTTTGAAATTGCATTTCTGCATCGAAAAATGCAAAATAGTGCATCTTTATGTAGACCAATCTTGAAACTTGATTTTGACACACTTCCATGTAACCGATCAACTTCAAATTTTGCACATATGTATAGTTCGCGTGACAATGCAATCTGACCATTTGGTACAAAAATCAAGATGGCGGTTCCAAGATGGCAGCCGAATTTTGCAATTTGTTCCTCGACCCCCGGCATGGGTATCAAATGAAAGGGTATGGCAAGTACAATACAATTAGCTATGTGGCGTCATTCAAAATTCAAAATGCCGGCCAACACAAAATGGCGGATTACCTTTATCTTTACAACCCACTCGGTACGGGTATCAAATGAAAGGGTATGGCAAGTACAATACAATTAGCTATGTGGCGTCATTCAAAATTCAAAATGCCGGCCAACACAAAATGGCGGATTACCTTTATCTTTACAACCCACTCGGTACGGGTATCAAATGAAAGGGTATGACAAGTACAATACAATTAGCTATGTGGCGTCATTAAAAATTCAAAATGGCGGCCAACACAAAATGGCGGATTACCTTTATCTTTACAACCCAGTCGGTATGTGTATCAAATGAAAGGGTATGACGACTATACTACAGTAAACTGTAGCTTGCAAAAATTGTGCCGGCTCAAATTGCACCAACGTAGAGGAATATTCCACAGAAGAATTAATTGCCGCCGAAAATGACACTCTCGATGAAGAAAGTATTAATGATGAGGCGGACGATGTTTAATTTAATATAAAGAAATATAAAGTTATCTCTTAAATGTCTTCCGCCATTTTGTGCTGACCGCTATATTAGATTTAAAATGCCGTCACACAGCTTACTGTAGTATACTCGTCATACACTTTAATTTGATACCCATACCGAGGGCATTGTAAAGAAAAAGGTACACTGCCTTTTTTTGTTGGTCGCCATTTTGAATTTTGAATGACGCCACATAGCTAATTGTATTGTACTTGTCATATCCTTTCATTTGATACCCATACCAAGTGGGTTGTAAAGATAAAGGTAATCTGCCATTTTGTGTTGGCCGCCATTTTGAATTTTGAATGACGCCGAGCTAATTGTATTGTACTTGTCATACCCTTTCATTTGATACCCATGTCGGGGGGTCGCGGAACAAATTGCAAAATTCGGCTGCCATCTTGGAACCGATATCTTGATTTTTGTACCAAATGGTCAGATTGCATTGTCACGCGAACTATACATAAGTGCAAAATTTGAAGTTGATCGGTTATATGGAAGTGTGTCAAAATCAAGTTTCAAGATTTGTCTACATAAAGATGCACTATAAAAGTGCATTTTTCGATGCAGAAATGCAATTTCAAAAAAGTACTGAACCAAAATATGGCACAAAGTTTCTAGACGAGCTAACGAAGTGAATGCAAAAAACCCCATCTCAATTCGACTTACTGCACAGAAAATTGAAGGTTGGGGCTATTTTTGTGTTATATTTCCTCGCCTACAATCTTGCAAGCCTGCCTAGCAATACGGTCATACTCAAGGCCGGGAGCCAGGGTAATTCTGTTTTCATTTAGTCCAGTGGCCATAAAGGCATTAGCCTCGGCCGTATAACTTTCAAGCTCACCGAAAACTGCCAGAATGAGCTCTCTTCGTTGGCCTGGTGGTACAGGAAACATTCTTCAGTTGATACCGGGTCACAGTAACATCGAGGACAATGAGAAAGCAAAAAACTCTGAACAGCTTTAACAGGCACACCCGTGGAGAATGTACAGAAGCCGCTGTGCGTGCTATAGAGAGACCTATACCTGCACTTTTTCTCAATAGCTGTTTCCAGATGGAGAAGCCTATCCACGTGGGTCCTTTTCGGGTCCGTTTCCATTCCTCTACTAAGAATCCTCTCAGGAAGGCTGCGTTGGATTGCCACACTTCTCCTTCTTTTGATTCTCCTAGTTATGCCAAATCAGTGTTTGAATAGAATTTACCTTATGTCCTCAATCTAATGGTGTCCCATGATAGCAGCTTTCCTTTTCATCAGAGGTAAACAGTTCCACACAATGTTCGTGATTTCATTGTAGACTCTCCCAGACGCAGTCGACAATTCTCATTCCTTTCAGCTGATACCTGAAATTTCCGTGTCCTGTGACTCATGCGATTTCTTACCGGCTGCGCGCCACCATATCTGCTAACAGAACATCCTCGTCAAAATATCCGCGACATAATACCCGCAGACAATTGTTCCTTATACAAAAATATATGCCAGTTCAAATATTTTCCAGGAATAACTGAATATCGAACAATCTTTGCTTATAGTACAGTCAATCTGTATTTTTGATTTGAAAAAATTGCACCGTCGAATTTTTTTTCATACATCATCGTTAGGGGGTCATAAAAGAAGCTTAAATCCAGATTTGTGACCTCCCACTCCTTGCAGGTTTTTGGAAAACTCAAAAAGGTTTTTTTCTCTGAATCAGTACACTTTAGAGAAAAAAATTTTAAGCAAAAAATGTAGAGGATATTGCCGTCTACAATTAATGTCCTTGAGTCAATTCCGTACGACTTGAAATGCAAAAAATAGATGGCGCTAAAGTATCAAAAAAAGTGTTTTTTTTTTGCTTTTTCACCCAAGAATCATTTGTTTTCGTTATAATTTAAATGGAAAAGTTGTTGGCCCAGATCACCCAGGTAATGAAGGGACATGTCACAGTTCTGTACGTTCAATACGCTGACTTAGGTTAGACACTCCACCTTTGATCACATAGTCTCCTACACTGGCACAACCTTCTATATTACAAGCCATGAACAAGGAAAATATTGAGAGCGAATTTCCGCTCAATCGGACCACAACTCGGTGAAAACACGTTATGTTGTTAGTGTAATTTGGAGAATTTGGGAGAATTTGGTGGTCCGATTCTCTCAATTGAGATTCTTGTTCATGGCTTGTAAATATAGAAAGTTATGACACTGGTAAAATACCATTTTCGCTTTCCCAATATTTTCTTCAATGTGTTTACTAAGTCAGCTGCTAACCCAAGTGCGTCAGCAAAATCCGAAGACATGATAGGATGATACCGCGAGTAGGACAAATCATATGATATCCTCTTCCAGATAACTTATTTTGTACATGGTAGTCCTGTCATTTTTTGCAGTCCTAGAAGTTTGTCAATTTTAAAAAAAAGTTGTAAGTTTCCAGTCGCTTAAGTCAGTCTATTCGCGTTCCTTGGTCATCAGTGATTGAATTTCATTCCCAGTTTGTTAACCTTTCTTGTTTCGTAATAGATTATTTTCTTGTATTGAGTTTTTAGCCCGCTGGCAACCCCCTACAGGTCCTTGGCTCCAAATTACACAGTCAATTTCCAAGAAGTTATTATTTTCAATCTCCACTGAAGGTTAACAACACCGCAAACGAAAAGACATGTTCATGGAATTGTGGACGGATGTGGTTGCACTTCATTCCCGTTGCGGTGCCAAATCTCACTTATAGTAATGTAAATGAATAAAGTCAATGTCCTCCCAATTTTGAAATAAGTCGCAAACAAGTCACCGCCATCACCACCACTCACTTACTGAGTATTAGTAAAGCAATTATTTTACGAGAAATGTTCATAAAATCTGTGCGAAGATACAAAGGCAGCAATACTTTTCTGTGACAAATTGTTTCAATTTTTCACCAAAGTCATCGTTTTAGATCAATAAATATTATTGATTGATTTTAAATTTTTCTGAAAGCATTTTTAAAGGATGATTTGTCAATCCCCACGAAAAAGACATTAATTTTGTTCATAGTTCGTTCGTTGAGATTTTTTTTTTTTGAATCGTTTTCTTGCAAACATTTTTCAATTTTAAAAAAAAGTGAAAGAAAGATGAGGTGAGAAAAGGAGTAGTGAAGGAAATGGTTAATGATTTTATAATTCTAGCAAGTATACCATTGCAAAAACAGGAGACTGTATTGTGATGTACTTCTGTTGCAGAAGGCAGTAGTGACGATAGTGGCGATAGTGACAGTTTGCCTCGGCTTCTGCCAACGGAGGGGTAATTAAGAACTAAAACTGATAAACAATTAAGTTATATTACAGGAATCCGCAAATCGGATGAGCACTTTCAGTAGTATCCAAATAGGTCTCCCGATAGTGTAGTGCTACTGGATTGTAGATCTCTTGAGACGTTCGTGCTTGAGTAAAACCAGGCCCGGATTTAAGCATGTGCAACAGGTGCTATAGATCAAGGACCTCCACCACTTAGGGGCCTCCAAAAAAAAAAGATTTTTAAAAATGGCAAAAAATTATCCTACAAAACGTCCGAGGTTCGTCAGCATAATGAAAATGTTAAAAAAGTTATAAAAACTATTAGAATTCATTGATTAAATTACTAGGAAACTCATGTTTTAATGCTAAGGTCCCCATACACTGTCAAATTGGAGGTGATTTACAACACAATTATCGAGAAAATTGATGCCACAGTTGCGTCTTTTCCTTAAGGGTCCCATACACGAGCGAACAATTTGCGCAAATTTGTGTTTGACAAAAAATATGTGATTGTCCATACACTACACAACGAGCTGCGCAAACTTGACTTGCGTTTATGTTTTCGTGGAGAAAACATGTCTTAAGCTGCGTGTTTGGCAATTATAATTGCAAATTATGCAGAAAGTAACTTTAGAATGCACCAACATCACCATACACGATGAAAAAACTTGCGCAACGCTGCCGTTGCAGAAAATATTTCAAACGCGTTTGTTTTTCATCAAACAGTTGCGCAACACATTAAACCGCCCCATACACGGGGGAAATGTTTGCACAAAGGGCTGCGTTGCGCAAATTGTTCGACCGTGTATGGGCCCCTTTAGAATTTCGTGTCGAAAAACCCATCACTGAGTACAGCAAACAAGCAGAAAGGCTGTAGCGCTGCAAAGTGTGGCACGGCACCCGGCTTGCTTCCAGGTGAGTTGTGTCGGATATGTGGCTGCATTCGAAAATTCAGCCAGCTGCGCGGAATTGGCAGTATCGCAGTATCGTCTGCAGGGGATATATGCCCGGCTACAGCGGTTTTGATTTTTTCAATGATGTACTGCCAATTCTGCGCAGCTGGCTGAATTTTCTAATGCAGCCTGTATATACTCTGTTAGTTTTGACTCCATTAGACCATTGCATCCAGTGTTGTGTGGAGGAGTTCGTCGTTCCTAAGACAAGGCCGGAACTAGTGGAAGTAAATTTCATTCGAAGTTAAGTGTTGATTCGCAGTATCATATCAGAGCATCGCCGTGGAATTCATGATGAAAGACAGCAGGATAGTCACAAAGCTGCTTTAACCCGCGTTCGAACTCGTAACGTCCGCTTAAATCCCCTTTACTACGGAAAATCACCTGAAGTACAATTTTCCCAAAGCGAAGAGTTTCGTGTAAAATGCTTTCTCCCCGTTATTGACTCTTTAAATGAGTGCCTGTCAACCAGGTTAGAAGCATATGATATTATTAATAGTCAGTTTGGATTTCTAGGAGAACTGTTGAATTTGTCGAAGAAAAAAACAAAGTGCGAACTGAAAATTTAAGAGCGATATATTCAACCGATCTGGACGATTACTTTGGCTCAGAATTGAAACAATTCGCTGAAATTGTAAAAAAACATAGTGACAAAATTAACGAAAGCTCCTCCAAAGAATTGTTTTTCTACAAATTTCTGAAGAAAAACAACCTTCAGTGCACGTTTTCCAATACAGAAATTGCACTACGAATGTACCTAGTTCTGATGGAAGCAATTGTTCAGCCGAAAGATCGTTTTCAAAACTAAAAATTATTAAAAATCGCTTCAGAATTACCATGGTACAAGACAGACTATCTTCCTTGGCAATACTAAGCATTGAAAGCGAAGTCATGATGAAAATGGACTTTAACGACATAATTTTTGATTTTGCTAAAAAGAAGACAAGGAAAGTTTACGAACCCCCCCCCCCCCACCAGCTCATCCTAAAATCAAATAACAATTAGGAATATAATGATCGTGTAAAAACGTTTTTTTTTCATAAAATGACAAAAATTTTCTTTGCTGAAATGTATTTATTTATTAGTTTTTATGTTCCCTTAACGAATTTGTTAATCATTTTGTTTTGTTATCGAAAAAATCAAAAATCACTTTGTTTTAAACCCAACCCTAAAATATAACACAAAAAACATGTAAGTTTTAAAAGAATTCTAATTGTTTTTGAATCGCAAAGTTCAAAAAGTGCGAAAACGTGCACAAAGTAGCCCCGTTTGACGGTACCTTACTTTCTACGGGTAAGTTATTCACACTTTATTAAGTACCTTTAGAGCCAAAGACTTTAAATTTACTATGTATGGGCGCAAATAGTTAAAGCTTGGTACTTAACATTTTTTAATTTTAGTGGCCCCACCAGCAAGTTGCACAGGGCCTCGAAAAGTCTTAGTCCGGCCCTGAGTGAAAATAAGACTAGCCCGCACCTAGCATGCAGCAGGCACGCACGCACAGTGTCAATTGACACTGGTGGGTATTATTTTAAATCAAGCGGGCGTGCTAGTTGCTGGCGCCGTGCAGGCTACCGCGTGCCAGCTGTATGCTAGGTGCGGGCGAGTTTTACTTTTACTCGGGAATAAAACTAGTCCGCTCCTAGCATGCACCCTCCCGCCACAGGCATGCACAAAATCACCTGTATGGCTTGAAAAAATTGTACAGGACGAAGAAAACGGGCAATTAGCTTGGTAACCATAAAGGGTGCTAAAAGCATACTCAGTAGAACGGATCTCGTTCGCTTGCACATGGTTAATGCTTAGCTGGGGGACTGCTTAACACTCCCGTTTGGAAAGGTCTGCCGATGCGGATACATTTATAAATGTTCATGTGTGTAACGAGAGCGGCAATGCCTCTAGCGAAAAATTTTTTAGTTTACCGTTGGCGGGAGTGAGCATACTCTTGTGGCATGCCTATTTGTTCGCTATGTGTGCTAGGTGCGGGCGCGTGTATGCTTGTCAGAAAACTAACCAACTAAATTATTTTTACTCGGGACCAAACACAAAGGTACATATATACAGACGTCTGAGTTATAGCTAGAGAAGCGTGTATTATGTATAAAAATTTGATTTCCAAATTTTCCACCAATTCAAAAATTCTTAACGGAAAAAACTTTAAATTCAAAATTTTCAAAATCCTAAAAGTCATAAAAAAGCCCTCAAAACTTTTCTTCAAAGCCAACGTATCCAAATAGTGGTAACCCGAGTAAAATTGAAACTCTCGCGCAACTAGCATGCAGCAGGCACCCAAGATCTATTTCCTACGCAACTAGAAAATGTGAGGACATGGATATTTCAATTTAAAGAAGAGGAAGAGATTTAAAGAAACTGCTGAGAGCAATGTTAGAATGTCTTCATCGATTTTACGAAGAACTACCATCATCAGGAGCTCCAGAGTCTATTGTTGGCCTTGGCTTCCTCCAGCGCGTTCGCCTCCATGATTCTCGATCTCTGGCCCGACTCTTCCAGTTTCTTATTCCCAACTGTCTCAAGTCTTCCTCGACGTCATCAATATATAAAATAAGTTCAAATCGTTGGTCTTTGTACGTTTGCGGGGTGGTCTCCGTGAAATCTGTCCATTCCAAGGCTCTGCCGTGGGTTCCATAGCAAAAGGTTAATGCCAGGAAGAGTTTCTAGCCCTTCGCTGGTAGGCGAGAATATAGCGTCTCACACTCGCTACTACCGTCGTTAGTTGGTTATCCAGGGGGCACCACTTGGAGGTGACGGTTCGATTTTGCCCCCCTTTACGAAGAACTAGTCCTCCTCATAACATTTGGTTCTATGTAGCCTACTAAAACTCTGCTTACGTCAACAGAAGAATAACTTCGTGGTATAGTTCCAAACTTATACCAATGCTGAATTTTCTGGAGAGGACATTACTTTAGTAATTTTACGGCTGCTATGCCACTTGGAAGCCGCCAGCATTTCTTCCCAAGTGGCGGTCTAGTGGAGCTTCTGAGATTCTTTGTAAAATGGGGCTATTCTGAGTCTCCTCCGAGTCTAGTGAGGTGTCTAAGATTTTTCTTTTGCGATTCGGTCGCTACGACGCCACTGCTTATGAATAACAATAATGCATCATAGTTGTGCAAAAAATTTTGGGCAAAGTCTGAACGACCAAGTATGTACCATACTCGCTTGATATGGCCCGTGTGACCGTGTTTGAAGCTAAAAGAAGGCCTTTAAAACCCCGTTCCGAGTCAATTAAAGCGTTTAAAGAAAGACCATACATCTACGAAAAATGTATGGAAAATTGGATCATATACTGGCATAGTTACATTGGCCTTGGTCGGGTCTGTCGAAATAGACTTTCATGAATAATTTAAGGTTTTCGTGTTTTGCTTAACTTTTGACACAGAAGGTATAATTCTATACGATATATCAAGCAAATGAACGCCTTATACATATCGAGAGTGAAAATTTCAACATTTGTTAAAGTTTTTAACTATCTACAAACAAAATATAATATTACTAAAAATTTTACACTCTTTAAACATGTTACATTAAACACCATTTCCTTCTCTCCATTTTAGTGTGAGTTTTCATAAAACAAAAATACCCATAAAGCCTCCCCAAGTGCAATAAAAAATTTTTAAAAGTCAAATGCAAACTCCCCCTTGTGTTTTTATACCAACCCCCAAGCAATTATTTCAGCATGCAAGAACCATATTCAAAATTAGCCTATAAAAAGAATGCACCAAATTCATATTAAATCCGTCTCCTCCCCTATCAACCCCTATACTAACTATCTCAATGTATTGTGGTGGATATATTGTTGTCAGGATTTTTGTCCTCAAAAACTCTATTCTAAAAGAAGAAGAAAAGCAAGATGAGAAAAAAAACACCCCCCATATAAACATGTCAAGCACTTTGCGCTCGTGTGTAAAGATTAAAATTTTTATAACCCAACTTCACAGCCGTGAATGTTTCGGCTGATATTCTGCCATTTTATAGGAAAACATATGTGATATAAAAATTATTTATTACAGCGCCACCTGAACGTATAAGTATACGAGACGACTCGGGCATTGAACGATCAACAGTGGTTGGACCCTACAGCGAAGGAGATGCCATAACACTTAGATGCGAAGTTTATGGCGGTAAGTTTAAAAAAAAATATATATATATATATATGTCACCTAAGATGTTTTTACGGTTTATGGTATTTTAATGTTATCAATGTTTCTTCTCTTTTTTCTCGTTTTGTTAATAATATATATAGGGAAGCCGACCCCAACGATAACATGGTACCGAGACGGCATTCCAATAATCTCGGAAACAAATCATGTCCCGGGTGGGTATTATGTACAAAGTGAAATAACCCTTGGTCCCCTCGGCCGGGAGGACCTTAACTCAAGACTGACATGCAGAGCAAACAATCATCCCAGGGCGACTCCTCTTGAATCCGTAGTACAAATTGATATGAACTGTAAGTATACAAGACTCTCAATGTTTGAGATTTATTCATTATTATTTATTTTCGATTTGAGGGTTGTTTTCGACCCCCTTTTGGGGGTTGTGATTAATACCCCCGAGGGCTGGTTTCTCGTCAATTCCTCAACGACCGACGACGTCTTAAAAACTCGTGTCTTTCCAGACCCTGCATGCCCCAGTTAAAATTACGTTGTGCCTGTACTAAATGGATGGACCGATCGGCCAGGCATTTCCACCCAAAAGCTGTTTCTACATAATTCCACGAATTTAAAGCCCTCCCCCAATGGCAACTGTTCTCCCTAAAGGGATTACTACAGCTTTTTTTTTTGTTTAACTTTTATTTTTTGCCATAACAAATGGATGGGGGTCGTGATGACATTTTTATCAAACTGACCTTCCAGCTTCAAGCTTGCCGGTGTACAAACGACCTTCTTCCGCATAAGATAAAGCCCTTCTGTACCAAAATGAGCCTAGATAAGAGCTGCTGCCTAAATGATTCTTCTCCTTCTTTTTTTTGTTGGTTGCCTGGACTAATGACTAGAGCAGCCAAGAGGAGGTCATATGGCTACATTAAAAATTGGGGTCAAGTTGATGAGTGTTGTGCTTTGTTGAAGGAGGATAAAAAAAATGTAAACATAAAAGTAAGCTTCGGTCAAGTATGGTTTCGTTTTTATCTTTTACGTGAATTTTGTTGGAAATTATTTTATTTTTTTTTATTTTTTTGTACCGAAAAAGAAATTTTTAAGTTTATTATTAATTAAAGATGGCAAAGCTTCAAAGTTGATTTAAGAAGGTTATTTTTGGTAGCAAACGTAATAGCTTCTTTAGGGTTAAAGCTATTAAAATTTTCACATGTTATTAAAAGATTTCCTACTAAAATTTTATTTTTGGAATACATACTATACAATCCGAAATTTAGCTTCATTAATCATCTCGTTATTCAAAAAGTGTTAATCGTTAAAACCTTGGTTAATCGTTTCATTAAGCATCGAATATTTTTTATAAATGTTAAATCATTTGATCCACCAAGCAAAATTTTATTATAATAACACAGCTTATCATAGCTTATCATCTCTGACATTATAGTATAAGTAGTGAAGGTAGAGTGAAAGTTGATTAAATTCCTCAGGATTCAAGAGCTCGCAGGGCTCCTTAGTCGCAAAAACTTAGTAAAGGTGAAACCCCAATGTAAGCTTGCTTGCTTGAACTTGGTGAGCTTTTCAAAGCTTTTCAGATTTTATATGAGAAACTTGGGCCTTAGTCGCTTGGGCATTTGGTTTTGCCTCTTAACATAGCATTGGTTTATTTAATATGTCAAAGCAAAGCAAAGCACCAAAACAAGCCAAGCGTACATTGGGGTTTCACCTTAACGTCTACGGGATTTCCCACAATAGCTTTCTCAGCGTAGTTCGATTCATGACGTCCATGGCGTAATCCTGGGCAATGCAATCTAATCGTAGAAAAGTTGAAATGGCAAACACGAGTGTTCGGCTCGTAAAAACTGAACTTAAGGTGTAACCAAAATGAACGCGTGCTTGCTTGAACTGGCTTGAACTTGGTGAGCTTTTCAGAGCTTTTTATGTAGATCGCAAACAAATATGTCAAAGCAAAGCAAAGCACTAAAGCAAGCCAAGCTTAAGGTGAAACCCCAATGTAGGCTTGGCTTGCTTGAACTTGTTAAGCTTTTCAGGTACCACATGCCAAAGCAAAACAAGCCCAGCAAGCCAAAGCAAAACAAACCCAAATACACGCTTTGCTTTAGTCACTTTACAGCTTGCTTTTCATGAGCACAGGACATAGAAATAGTACACGAAAGGGGTAAGAGGTATGAATTTTGCGAAATTTTTCCTTTGGAATGGACATTATTGTTTCATAAAAAGAACAAAGGATCGAATGTAAATATCTATTGTTGTGTAGAGAGATAAAGAAGCACAAATGGTTCATGGCATTAACTGTTCAAACATTTACGAGAAATTTCTTAAAATGGGATATAGAAATAGTTGTCTCAGATTAATTTTGAACTCTTAAATATTTATAGTTAATGTTATTCCCAAAAAAAATTTCTTTATGAAATAAATTTGCTCAAACCTCTACATACATTTATTTCTCTAAGCAAAATAAATATTAAACGAACGCGAAAGCATACAAAGCATCAAAAAATTGAACATTGGTCATTTCGAGCTTTGCTTTGCTTTGGCTTTGCTTTGACTTTGCCGCTTTGTCATTTGGTTTTTTCCCATAACAAAGCACTGGTTTATTTGATATGCCAAAGCAAAGTAAAGCACTAAAGCAAGCCAAGCCTACATTGGAGTTTCACCTTTAGATTGGGGTTTCACCTTTACTGCTTGGTCACCAGGCCAACAACCCGGTCCCGCAAAGAAATCTACTTTTATAGATTGATCACACAGCTTAAACCAAAGCGACGTAATTTAGACTTGATTTCGCGTACGTAGAACTTTAGGACAACGAATAGAGAAGGATTGTTAATATCTTTTCTTTTCGAACTAAAAAGATACAAAGTAAAAATTTCTACAGGAAATAAAGTAGAACCAATGTTAGAACTCACAGACTGCTCTCAAGCGAAGGCAACACGCAGCGCCGGCTCTAGTCCTTATTCAGAGTAGAGCGAGATTGTCTTTTGTTGTCCTTTGGTCGACGATTTCACATCATATAAATTGTATTTCATCCTGACATTCGAGCAACTCCTGCGAGACTTCAGCTGGTAACCTCGGGGTTTCTGCATCCTTGATGATAGGAAGCCTCGCACTTTGTGAAGTACTCTCCACTCCTGCATCTTTAGGGTCCTGTTTTGGACTCTTATCTTTTTCAACATAATGTCAGTGGGCTCTTCTGTTACCGCCGGGAACGAGCTGACAGGAACATGGCTACAGCGACGAAACTATTGGTTCTACGTAAATTCGGTATAGGACACTTTTATGCAGATTTATCTATTAAACAAACTTTACTTAACCAACATTTACTTAAAGCCGATAATTTACGAGATATATTATTTTGGTGACCTTTGACCTCTAATATCTCAAGACGCGGACACGAGATTATATGAGACTTTTGACACATCATTTAGAATGCTAAAACAAAGGTTCATACAAATTTTCAGCCTATTACCTCTCATTCCGAGGTGAAACCCTAATTTGACTGGACTATAAGCTGACTTTCGGAAAAAATGTGCACCAATTTTTCACATTGAAGCAACTCCTACAAAAATAATGGGGAAGAAATGTGAACATATAACATATCATCGAAGACTTCAAGCAGGCATACGACTCCATCCAAAGTAAAATGGTACTTCTAATAGAACTAAGCCACCTTGATGGAAAACCCCGGCTAAGAGTTCAGAACAGTCTAGCAGATACCTTTCAAGTTTGTTAAGGTCTCAAACAAGGAGATGGGCTGGCGCCTTTACCATTTAACGTAGCGTTGGAAACAGTCATTCGAAAGAAGTCAGTTCAACGAAATTATACCTTGGTAAAAAAAATCTGCTCACGTGATCGGATATGCTGGTGACATCAACAAAGTAGGAAAGTTATTTACAGAAGTTAAATAATATTACTCGCACATCGAAGAAAGAGCCAAAGAACTATTTCCGACAATCATGAAGAGAAAACCAAAGTAATTCGGTAGACACGAGTGTATAGATCACGGCGTCTTTGATTATTATGCTTCTAGCTGATGGCAGAATAACGGGCAGGGAATTAATGCAAAGATCGAAGAGAAGAAAAAAGCACAATAATCTGGGTGGGAGAAGTAAAAACAGAAAGGACCACTACTCAGCGCGGAATCGAACCATAGACCTTTGTGGTGGCAGTCGTCGCTTTAGCCCCTACACTACCAAGGTCCCACCAATCTTAGTTTTATTCTAGCTTATGTTGTCAAAAAAGATAGGCAAATAGAGAAATACAGGAATATAATAATAAGCTTAATAATAAGACTTAAACTAGGGTTATATCCTAGACGCAAGAGTCCAGAGCTGGAAGATTTAGAATGGGAAGAAATATAACTATCGACGAACATAACCTAGAAATAGTTGATAAAACAGTCGGCATTGGGTCTACAAATACGAAAAGAAACGAGCTAAGTTATATCCTTTGGGATCTTGAGTTGGTTTTCGTATGCCCTTTTTAAGTTCGCATGCGTACATGACAGTGTGGCGTACACATTTGCTTGAAAGACAGTTGCTAAGTTGTTCCAGGATTATCTACTGAATCTGGGCCTTATGATTATGGTGCATATCCTGTACAAGGCTTTCAATTATAGACTCCATGTCTATCTAAAAACACTGCAGCAGGCCCACAGAGATCTGCGTGTCCTGCTCATCAGAGTATCCATGTGATGGTTCCAGTTGAGGTGGGCATCTAGCGTCACTCCTAAAGCTTCGTTAACACGGTGACACTGATGCCGTGGCATTTATCATCATGAAAGTGCTCGACATTTGCTATCACGGCACTAAGTGTTCACATGATCCACGCATAGTGTTGCGACACTCGTGTTAAAAAATGGGCGAACTTGTATCGCAGTAGCGGATGTGTTAGAAGTGCCGCGGCATCAGGTGTCAAATATCAAAAAATTTTGATATGCGGCGTTATTGTCACGACGTCGAGACGGCGCGACATTCACTAGTTCAGACGATGACACTTTTCCGACATTCACGTCGCGACATTAAATGCCACGATATCAGTGTCACCGTGTGAACGAGGCTTAAAAGTTCCAATGTTTACATCATTTGAAGTAGTGATGTGCGATTTTCAAAAAATAAAATCGATTTTGGAAATCAATTTTTGTTTTAATGAAATCGATTTTTCTATAAATTGGCCCTAAAAAAACGATTTAAAGAAAAATTACATTTATTTGGTAAAATTTTTTATTAAGTTTAACAAAACAAAAGAAAACGAATTTCATTGCCAAATTAAAATAAATAATTCACTATATTATAAAAATAAAGGCATTTAAATAAATAATTGATTGTTAGAGAAAAAAAAGGCATCCAGGCAGGTTTGGTGCTTATTTGGTACATTTCGACAAAGCTTAGCTGAAAAGGTACTAAAAAGGTAGGTACGAAATAAAGCCAATTTTAACATCAAAATTGCTTGTAACTTCAAAAGTAAAGGCCGTAGCATAAAAATTGTTTTAACATTATTGATAGGAAATAATCCAAGCTTTCTAATTTTGGAAAAAAAATTATAGGTTAACTACGTATTTTTTGGAGAAAAAGGCGGTTTGAGTTGAAATTTTAGTTAAAAAAAAATTTTGACTTTTAACTAACATATTCGAACTCGCCCGCAGCTAGCATGCATCAGGTACGCGCTAGCATTCACGGCGGCGCCACAGCCACCACGCATAGCGAACAAATGCGCAGTGCACTCTCAGTGGATAAGTACGATAGCCCCATTCTGTAGAATAATTTTTTTCTCCAAATATACCCAGGAATCATCCCTTAACGGATTAGCATCTTAGTCGGGAACACACTGTATAGTGAGAAGTAAGGTGCAATTGATGATTACGATTCTCTAAAAAAGAACGATTATCGAAAATCGTATCGGCTGTAAAAGAATCGGAAAAAATCGGTTTTTTTAAACGAAAAAATCGATTTTGTTTTAAGTCGATACAGAATCACACATCACTAATTTGAAGAGGTCGAAGGTCATGGTTAACGAGGCATCCAAATTTAGGAGTCTACACACGATGGAGCCGAAGCTAATCAGTTCATTTCGTTGTTTAAAAAAAATGCTGGTTCCATTACTTTGTTTCTAAAATACTGTGCCTTCGTTGCAAGCTTCAAAATTAACAGCTTGCAGCTTTCAGCTGTTTCGAAGCTTGAAGTTTGAACCTTTCATGTACACAGACGGCTAGTTCAGTGGATGATATCCCCACACATGAGTGAGCCAATAAATGGTTCTGTGGCTTCGCGCAATGGATTTTGAATCAAGTGACGAGTCAATCCGAGTTAACCACACAACGATGGTATTTGGGTATGGCCCAGCGCTATTTGGAAGGATAGATCATTCGCGTAGAGGGGTCTTAAAAACAAGATCTACTCCTCTTAAATGTACCTTTATTTATGTGATAGTCCAAGATTAGAAGTCACTCTTTGTACTAACAGTCCGTCGTGTCGTTCCCGGCTTTGTGTAATTATAGTAGTAAGCTTGGTTCGAAGGAAGGATAGGAGGACAGGATAGGTTAATAGAAGTCTGGACGATTTAGGGGTTTACACCAAATAGAAGAAATTTGCGCACGCCCCAATCAAAATAAAAATTGTTGGTGTCGGGGCTTCGATTTCGTAAAGTCGATATCCTCAATAGCGCCAACTAAACCAAATTATAATGCTGCATTTTTCTTTTCCAAATCTACGTTCTTTTACCAATTGAATTTTAAATGGAATCAAGGAAAAAATATTACTTAAAAAATACAAAAATTATCAGCAATTTACTTCAGTCTAACACAATCTGATTTAATAACTGCAATAAAAAACACTTAAATATCAACAAAAACTCGCACACACACGTACAATATACAAACAGTATTTGCGAATGAAATTTATTTGGAAATTTAGCACAGGTATCAGGCACTAACAAAAGGCTCTACACTTCCAATTACACCTGAGTAAATGATGCCTATGGTTAATGCTTATCAGTTTATTTCATTGCCTTTTGTTTCAAGGAATTCCCATGAATAGGACATGGGGGAGGCTTAGCCGTTCTGCTGCGTCAGCCTAAGTATGATCCTTTTTGTAGCATCTATTTGGATAGGAGCCACGCAGCATTTGAGTGCGCTTAATCACCTTTAAGGTAAAGCATCGTAAAATTAACTGATTCCCGTTTTCTCTTTACCTTTCAGAATTCACACTCTCTCTCTCTTTATCTCTGTTCGTCTGTCTTATATTCTATTTAATGCCGGTATAAAATATTGTCAGCGATTAGATGCCATTATTCAACCCTATTTACCTCCCGATGACACATGTCATTTAGCTGTCTTTATCGCAGTATGATAAGGTAATCAAACAGCTTTTCCGTGTTTGTGTTTGTCGGGGGCTTTCCTGGGTAAAAGTGGTCATTTTGTGTTGAGTTTCCGCAGTTAACCCAGCATGTACATAATATTAAATAAATGCCGGATATTTTCTTCTTTATTTTTTTTTCTGTATTTTTATTTATTTATTTTTTTTTTGCTTTTCTTTACAGTTGCTCCATTAAACATAAGACTGCTTGGGGCTCACCAGCCATTATCGGCAGGACGTAGATACGATCTATTGTGTCAAAGTGCTGGTTCACGACCACCCGCTGTAATAACGTGGTGGCAGGACGGACAAAGGTTGGAAAAAACCACCGAAACGGTATGGATTCGCCAGAAAACGGAATGTTTCACTATATTTACCCAGTTTCTGCCTGTGAATTTGTTCAGATGAACCACATTGATGTGGCACCTACATAGATGGGGAAATTTATGCATATGTATGTACTTGTGCACAATATATATACAAGTGCCTGACTGCCTGTATACCGAAAATCTTAGCATAAACCAGGATATTCCAGGATACACAAGCCCATGCAGGCCAACTTGCTGTGGAGCTATATATACGCAATCAGGCACTTGTATACAGCAGGATTGCTTTACAAGGACTTTCTATTAACCAGGCAGAAAAGGGGTTTCTCCTCTTACCACCCATCCTGCAACAACAACAAAAAAACAGCATACAAACGAAGAGAATAATAATTTTTTCCTTTCCCTTTGTATTTTTAACAGACATCGAGTGATGGAAATCAAACAACGAGCACTTTGTCAATAACACTAAGCAGATCAGATGCAGGTAAATACCTGTCCTGCAGGGCATACAATCACGCCGTTCCATCAGATCCGCTAGAGGATGGCTGGAAGCTGGATATACAGTGTAAGTTATCATTCGTTCTCTCTAAATTAGATCATAATGATTTTCCTATATGTGTAATGTATACATACATATATCGACTCTATTTTTTTTTTTGTTTTTGCACACTACAAGCATACAGCCAAAAACATATATAAGCTTTGAGCACGCACATATGCTTCTATCTACACCATTTATGCCCTAATTGTTCTATTTTAATGGAAATACTGACAGCACACATGTCTTACACAGATGTTCCAGAGACTGTTGTTCGACTAGGTACATCCCTTGACCCCAGCTCCATTAGGGAGGGCACAGATGTGTACTTCGATTGCTTAGTTACTGCTCATCCACCCGTGTATAAGGTTGAGTGGCGCCACAATGTAAGTATTTGCGATAAGGTCTACTTATGCCAAGAGAAACACTTATTCAGGGTTGTTTATGCTGCCCTTCAGGCTTCCTATGTATGATAACCTTTCCTTATTTCATTTGCATTTTTCCTACAATATATATATATATTTTCCCGACCTATACACACACCTTCCACCTACTACCAACTTCCATTTTCCATTTTCCAATGTTCCGGGCAACGATTCTCTGCCTTGAAAGTTTAATCTTATTTTCAAAACTGAAAAGGAAAAATAAAAAGCTGTGATAACACTTTTTTTGCTTTTGTATTATTTTTACATTAGACCAGGGATACCTGAAATGGTTTCAGCGTTATCTCAACTTTTTATTTTAATTTTTAATTAATATTATTTTTATATTTAATCCATTTTATATTAACAAGTTTTAGCCCACGTCACTATCTATCAATGTTGGTGTAAGTCCATAAAACTTAGTTTGCAATAACCGCCAATCCTTTTCTGAGTATTTTTTCTTAAATTGGAATTATTAATTACTAGTAAAAAAACCCGCGTGCGGTGCAACGCCTTTAAATAAAAAAAGTTTATGTGTGCACTGTCCGCGGTAAAAAAAATTATAAATTAAAAAAAACAAAAAATCTGGAAAAAATGATTTTGGATACCATACAGAAATTTAGAGTTACCTATAAAAAATATTGCAATATTCCTTCTCGAGCCTTCTCGGATTCATCAGGGATTAATTGGAACAATTTGTTTCTTTTTAACAGCTTTAATTTCAAAACCAAACTTCTTGGAACACATGCTCCTTCCTCTTCTTGGCGGTTCAGTTAGAATAGCCGTACTATATTGAGATGTCACCTGCGTTATGTATGTATTCAAGTAGGTGGCTCTGAACATGAAACTTCTTGGTGAATTGGAGTTACACTGTTACACGTTACACTGCCCCCTTGTTAAACTTCACGACAATAGAGGAAATTACCAGGATACACTATGGTCAATATTGTTCCATTTGGAGCTAGGGTGTAAAGATTTTTCGATTTCCCAACTCTTGAACAACCTACATACAGCTGACCGGGAAATGACACTTATTTGACAAAATTCGTCCATCAGATTGGCCCCGAAACTTAAAATTTATAAGTTTTGATCATAAATTCTTTATGTGTTACCTTAAAATCCCTCAGATACCGATTTTCATTGGAATCGGAATACAATTGTCAAACTCATCGGCCATATTGGTCCGGCCATTTTGAATTTATAAGCTTTGATCATACATTCGTTATTTGGAACCTTAAAAACCCGTAGATATCCACTTTCATTGGAATCGGAATACAAATGGAAAAATTCGTCCGCCATATTGGCGCGGCCATTTTGAATTTATAAGTTTTGACCACAAATTCGTTATTAGAGACCTTAAAAACCCCTAGATACCAACTTTCATTGAAATCGGAACACAATTTGCAAATTCATATTTGGGTGGCCATTTTGAATTTCGGTCATATTTCGGCGGCCATGTTGAATTTCGAAAATCAGGTGAAAGTCTAAGCTCAGGTGTCACAATTTACACTACCAGACCGTCAAGTCGTTCGCGTCATGGTGCGGTGTCTAGTAGTACGCTTAGCCAGAAGGATAGAACATATTAAGGGAAGTCTGAGGGAAGCATGAGGAGGAGACGATGAACCAACCTTGCGTTTAAAATTTTGGATATTATATGAGCTCGGGAATACTAACTGTGGAAGGCTGTTCCGCAGTCGAGTTGATCTGGTTATAAACAAATTTCTAGACTGGAGTGTGCGCGAAAGTAAGGGTTGTAGCAGACTGTGATAGTGAGTCGATTGGGTCAGTCTGGTGTTGCTGATAAAACATTGAAGGTTATGTATTTCAGTGAAACAGTCATTGTGGTAAAAGCGCTAAAATTTTGCCAAAGCTGCTATACTCCTGCGGTGGCTTAATGAGTTACTTGAAGAGAAAATTCCGCCATCACCAATAAGTTTGAGAGCGCGGTTTTGCACCTTTTCCAGGAAAGCTAAGGCGGTTCTCGGGGGCGGACTAGATATACGATTTTAGTTCATGCCGAGAACGAATGTAGGACTTATAGATTATAGCCTGGGCCGACGACTGAAAGAGGAATTAGGACCTTTTAAGAAATACCTTCGGTTAATGATATGCTTAGAATATTTAGAGAAGGTTCGTCGGTTAGTTCTAAACAGTCTACAGAAACGGGAAGAATGGTTGTGCGGATTTTGCTAGTAATCAGACTGTACTTAGTTTTACATGCGTTAAATTTAACACGGTTCTTGCTGCCCTAATCAAGAATTAGTTCGATGTCCCTGCTGATTGAATTAGACATGAGTTCAACCCTGTTCATGTCTTACATTATCGAAGTCATAGGTGTAAAGTCGAGTGCTGTCGACAACAAAGCTGTAAAGTGAGTTGGAGAGGATTGAGATCAGGTCTTTTATAAAAACTAGGAAGAGATTTAGTGATAGAATTGATCGCTGAGGAGCACCTGCAGAAATGGTGTGCGGTTTATATTCGACGCTACCCAATGGTTCAAGGGTTAGAAATAAAACCAGTTCTTTATAACAGAGTCGATACCAATAACTTGGAGTTTAGTCAACAGAGTAGCGTGCCAAACTCAATCAAAAGCCTTGGAGTTATCTAGAGCAGCAGAAAAGATTTTGGAGAGAATATAAGTGATTGTTATTGTGGGTAGTCAGAGGGTCGCTAGAGTCACGTGTTCAGTGTGGGCTGAACCAGTATCAAAGAGCAAGACAAACTCCTGAAAAGTTTGAACGGGGTAAAGTTTTCGCAGAGGATCAGCCAAAAGTTAGGCACAGTTTTTAGGAGCCATAGGGGAAATATTATAAGTGGAGTCAAACCCTTTGAGACACCTATGCACTTTACTAGTCCTGAAAAAATCTCTGTGAGTGAGAGGAACACTCGACAGTAGGTGGCGACATGGCAGTCTTAGTCCGGGGAAATTAGCAAAAAAAACGAACGAAAGGAGATAAAATTCGGAAATGGCTGAAAATTGGTCCACAGCTTCCTTGGGACTTTTCAAGAATTTCGGAATCACAAAAAAACATGGCCGCCGGAAATTTAGCGGTTTTCCGGGGTTTTCCTTGTACCTATAGGTCGTACAACCCTTACAAAGGCCCTAAATGTTGACAATGAAATTCTCTACAACTTTAGTTCTTACAAAGATGTTGACCCGATTAACCCTTTCAAAGTTATTCAAGGTCAAAGTTTCCAAAAATCACTTTTTGGCCAAAACATCACTCAAAAACTGTTTTTTTCGAAAAATTTTTTGATCAGTCAATTCGAAAAAATGACAGGAGGGCTTTTTGTAGGCAATATAGTTTCGTATTGACTGATCAAAAAATTTTTTCGAAAAAAACAGTTTTTGAGTGATGTTTTGGCCAAAAAGTGATTTTTGGAAACTTTAACCTTGAATAACTTTAAAGGGTTAAGTTTTCGAAAAAATGATAGGAGGGCTTTTTGTAGGCAATAACGTTTCGTATTAACAGATAAAAATTTTTTTTGAAAAAACCAGTTTTTGAGTGATGTTTTGGCCAAAAAGTGATTTTTGATAATTTTGACCTTGAATAACTTTGAAAGGGTTAATCGGTAAGAACTAAAGTTGAATAGAATTTCATTGTCAATATTTAGGGCCTTTGTAAGGGTTGTACGACCTATAGGTACAAGGAAAACCCCAGAAAACCGCTATATTTCCGGCGGCCATATTTTTTTTTGTGATTCCGAAATTGTTTTCTTAAAAAGTCCCAAGGAAGCTGTGGACCAATTTTCAGTCATTTCCGAATTTTCTCTCCTTTAAATGCTAATTTCCCCGGACTATCTCGGGTAAGGAATAATTTTAGGGGAGCAAAGACGCAAGTACGTCGACCTTGGTTTGTTTCTGTTAGCACCTCCCCTTCGCAAATGAAAAAGAAGTTATGGTTGAAGTGAAATTTTTCCTCAAAAAGGGCTACCCAAAGATGTATTGAAGGTGGGTACCAAAATTTGCATTCTCCTTTAGATGCAAAATAAAATTTCAATCTTTTTCCAAATTCAGCTTTAATCTAGGGGTGGTTTTACTCCCGCAAGGGTTGATAATAATTAATTTTTGGCTGATAATATCTATTCAACCAAAATTCAAGCAAAAACCAGAAAAAAAATTTTACAAACTTTTTGCAAATTTTTTTTATTCAAAGTTGATTTTTAAAATTGTATAGGTAGTTTTAGCCCCTTAACGGTTCAAAATAATTTATTTTAAGCATTCAATCGAATTTGAAGCATAAAGTTGGAAAAACAATTTTTTACCTTTTTTTTTTAATTTCAGTCTGTTTGGGTGTGGTTTTAACCCTTTAGGACTATCCCTTTTAATAAAATTTTGGCTTGATTTGGTATAAATCAATCACCTTCACAAATAAATATTGAAAAAAGTGAATTTCATTGGATTATTTTTGATTATTATTGAAATTATCGCGAAAACCCCCAGATGGATGTTTTTGTATTTTTAGGGGTAACGCTGATATTTTAGGGCTGCGGGACCCCGATTTTCGCAATCAGAGACCCAAAAAACATATAGGGAAAGAGCTTCAAAACGGTATTATGTTTCGACACCCAAAAGCGTTTTTGAACGGACTAATGAATACAATTTCCCCCAAAACTGTAACCTTTGATCCGGTATGGCTCCTTTTTTCCACCACCTCAGCGGTTCGGCTGTTTTATTTTCGTTATTAGGATAGTACGAACTATCATTCCTGAAAATTTGAGCTTTATTCAAATGAGTAAAAATTTTCATCTTTCATTTTCAAAAATTTAAGGGCGCTCACCCCACCACCCCCGTTCAGCCATACCGGTCATTTCTTACTTGGGAGAACCTAAACTAACTTTTTGCAAATTTCCAGATTTATTCAAATGGGTATGTTTTCGAGGCCACTAGCTCTTAGACTATTACATAAATGATCGGTCATCAGAGAATATTTTCCGACCTCCTAAAATCACTCAAGTTCTTGAGCAGTTTTTTGTGCAATGACACCAGCATCTTTACAGACTAATAAAACAACATGGAACAGTATCACGACCAATTCAATTTAGTGTTCAATAACGTAAGAGTGTTTCTTGTACCACAATTGAGTCTGGTTTAGCTCAAATTGTTTATGTTTTCAGGATTTTTTTCTCGGCATTTCATTATCTTAAAAGTTTTTGGTTAAAACAACTTTTCGCTAGCCAAAAAAAAAAAAATAAAATCTAAAATAAAAGAAACAATCTCGAAACTTAAATTAAGATATCTTAACTTTTTAAAGAAATTGAAATTCTCAAGATTGAAACTTTGTTATAAATTCGCATAACTTTGAACTTTAAAAGTGGACATCGCTTGACAGGTATATATACTTTATCAGGTACTTTAATTGCCCTCTCTTAATGTACAATAATTAAACCATTTCTGTAGATGATTGAAGCAAGTCACAGATTTCTTGCGGTAGAATCGAGGAAATTAGTAGAGGTACTCAACTTCTCAAGTCGTCAAAATTTTTCCATTTATTCAGAAAGTTTCCGTAATGAAAATTTACTTTTAAAATCATTTTGTTTCATTTTCAATTTTATGTTGATTCCATTGATTGTTTCTCTCAACTAGAAGCTCAGAGTGTGAATTAAAGGCTGGCTGACATCAGACAAAGGTGATCTAATGCATTATTCAGCAATGCTTTGAGCAGTAAAACAGATTGTAGGAAAAGCCTTTCTGTGTGTGTTAAAAATTTATACTAATGACATTTCAGGCTAAATCTGTAATCCCCAAACATAATTACATATCGAGCAAATCTATGTAATTATTTTGTCCAATAAATACCGAAAATTGTTTAATAAAGCACAAAATATTGCTTTAATTATCTAAATTAACTTTACCTTCAGAATAGGCTCAATGTTATCGGATACCCTTATGCCATACCAATGAATAATCGAAATACTTTGTAAAAACAATTTTCTATTTTGCCTCCAGCTTTTCTGTGAATTTTTGTATTATCCCTTCCACAGTTTGTAACCGTATTACACGGAGTGGTAACTAAGTTTACCGAAAAGAGGGAAAAGTCATACCGTATACAGGGTCATATCTTATGAAAATAGCACTAGATTGATGATATTTGTGTGTATTTTTCTATAGAATTTATATGTCCAAGGGTCCTTATGTTGTATGGCGCACTATAAGGATGAAAAATCTAAGAATTTCTTTTGCACAAATCTGTTGTTTTTTGCGAAACAATATCCATGATGATCAGATTATATTCTTTCTGGAGATTTGGCTGAATTTCTTAATGGACAAGACAGTGAGAGTAAGAGAACAGTCAACATATTTCGACGTGTTTAATTCGCCCTCGAATAGCCCATTTGCAAGTTTTTCGGCTAATTTGGCCGTTTTTCCTCTTATCGTGGCTTCACACCAGGGACAGCGCTTTCATAGGTACGAATGGTGCACTTGCACCGGGCGCAATTGGACGGGCGCAATCTGAAGTTGTTGAAAGCCCCTTCTATGTTCAGGAAGGCTGCAAAGGTGGACTGTTTTTATTCTAAGCAGAATTCTACAGTGGGAATTAATACATGCAGTACTGAGACAACTGATTATCTCCTGAAATATGAAGGCGACATAGGGATCTCTATTATGGAGATTCGAGTGTATAGGTCTATAGATTGGCGGGAGCCCAGGATTGTGCTAGGAAAAACACCGAAACACATCCTGGAGCAGATGATGAGGTTGCGGGATGTGTGAAGAATTGTGGCAGTGGCGCTGAATGCGCTTCTACCAGAAGCTTAAGTAATACGAAGCTTAAAAAAATAGCATTAGCGGAAAAGTTTTATGAAGTTAAAGAGCAAGGAGGCCAAGCATTAAAGCAAGTTCATAGGTGCAAATGGTGCACTTGCATCGGGCGCAATCGGACGGGGCGCAAATTCAGAAATTAAATTTTTTTAAAAAATTTTAAACTTTGAAAAAACAACTGAAAAAGAGTTGCCTTCATTTTCATATATTAAAGGAACTCAACAGAGTGTTTGTGTATTTTTCAATTGCCTTCACTGCGATCAAAAAATCAACAGCTGATGGGGGCGCAATAAGGCACACTGCACCAGCCGCAAAAAAAACTAAGCGCCGGCCCTGGTTCACACTTTCGTTCGCAGTCCTGCAGACTTCAATACCATTAAGTCTCTGCAACACAATAGTGCCAACAATTGTCGCTGCGTTAGAAAAGTCGGATTTATGCTTAAAATGGCTCCACACAATAAGGACTTTTCAAAAGTCTCTGCGGACTTTCAAATAATTTGAATTAATTTCTTTTTTAATGTCTGCAGTAATTAAAAGTCCGCAGTGACCTTTCGTCGACATCTCTCTACAAAATTCTCTGCGAACAAAAGTCGCTACTATGTGGAGCCACCATTAAGAACACAAAGACAAGTCATAAGAATTTGTTTCCGAATTTTTTCATTACTTTTTTCACAACACTAATTTTAATATAAGTACAAAACGATAGAAGTATTTAAAAATAAAATACTTATTCATTTTTTAAACATTTGGGATAGTCGTTCGTTATGATAAACACTTATGGATAAATAAACACTTTAAACTTTTTGGGATGTTAATTCATCCCTTTCCTAAAAGGACCTACATATAAAATTATGACGTTACTCATATTTCAGGCAATTATGTTGGTGACCGCAAGGAGTGCCATTTAGCAAACTCAATAGACCGGCTCTCGTTCGATCACGGAGGTCAAGCGGAATTGGACGTAATTAGTACTTGGTGGGGGACTGCTTGGAAAAAGAGACGGCAACGAAAAAGGAAACCTCTGGAGCTTAGTGTTTCATCCAAGACCGCTCGGCAAGGGCTCTCTTCACCAAAATTATGCTTGCTTTAATATGTAGCCGGTTCCGGTATACTCCATTATTATCGACAATACTTCGCCATTTTCCGGGCAGAAGCATGTTGCCATCTGTAAAAAAAATTTGTGGATTCAACCAGAAACAAGCACGTTAATTCCACTGAGGGAGTTGTGCAGATATGGACCATTCCAACTTCCCAATTAAATTCTCCCAATTTTTGACGCGTCATCAAAGAAGTTTGTAGTGTTGCCTTCCATCACGACTCTTATTCAATTCGGTCCGTTTTCGTTCAATTGCCTGGCGTAATCTCTTTAGTTGTCTCTAATTTTCAGTAGAGTTGACCCAGTTGGGAAAAGAAGAGCCCATTCCAGAAGAATTGATTCAGAATGCATTCCGAAGGAACCAATTGATTCCTTTTCTGATTCTGGAAAATGCAAAAGGGAATCGTATGTATTCCCAGTTCGTTGGTAAGCGTAAAAAAAATTCCAATCAATTCTAAGGAATCAATTCCGAACCGATTCTAGGGAATGCAGAGAGGAATGAATTGGTTTCGCCCTAGGACATCCTAATGCAAAAAGAATCGGTTCTCTACATGTCTTTGAATCGTCTTTGAAGTTAACTGGAATCACTTCCAATGTACTGGAATCAATTCTGAATCCATTCTGAATCCATTTTAGAAATGGATCGATCTTAGCACCGAAAAAATTTAGTAAATTTTACGTTTTTTCTGTTATGATTAACAAATTCACTTTTTCCAAACATCTCATCAGTACCTACGTTAGATAAACCGCCCAAAATTAAGTTAATCAGGTTAAATTATAAATTATCTTTTACGAACTGAAGATTAGAGATTTGGTAATTGAGAAAATATGAGTCAAGGCGAGCAGAACACTAAGAATTTTGTTTACACTTCGGCAGGGAATTTTGGGGACCGAAGACATACATTCAATCGTTGATATTAGCTGCGTTCTTTTTACAACAGGATCCAGATCAGATCGGCGGAGCATAAAAGAAAGGAGTTGGATCATGGAAGAAATTTATTTTTTTAAACTTTTAGTTCTGATTTTAGATGTGTTCTGTGGCAATTCAGTTTCCAAAACTTATTAAAGGTATTTCTGCTTTAAAAAAATTTATAGAAATTTATTTATAGAAAATTAATTAAAGTCAACTTGAAATAATCGCGCAATTTCCACTAACATTTTTTCCAAAATAAATTTATGCAATTTCGCAGAACTACCAATACACAAAACTAAAGAAAACAGAAGTAGCAACCCACAAAATTATAAAAGCACAGGATTTCGATTTTCGAGACGAGATCGAGACGAGACCTCCAGATTAAAAATCGATACGAGACCGAGACTACCATTCGAGATCTCGCGAGACATCTCGAGGTCTCGAAATCAAATCGATATTTTGAAATCGTATCGACACCAACTATCTCAGTATCTTCACGCTGCGCTCTTTGACGAGCACACCATTCGGCACCAATACAAGACTTGAGCAGGCTGCGGATACAAGGCGAAGAGTACGCATTCCATAAGCATTTAAATGCAGAGTCCATTCCAAAACAGAAGAAGTATTTTACTGTCAATTCATTTCATTTCAACGCATTTAAAATGAAATGCGTTGAAATGAAATGAAATGACTGTAAAATACCTCTTCTCTTTTGGAATGGACTCTACGTAAATGTAACTCTACACAAAGTAGAAATTAACTTTCAATTCATTGATCCCCTCTACCCCGCCCTGGTGCCACTGCATAAGGCAGATTTGCGTGTCTACGTCTGGGAAGTGACTAGCATGGAAATATAAGGAATATATGTATAGAGTTTCATTAATATGGCACATATTGATATTTCTCGAAATACAGAAGGCTGAGCAATTTGTATTATTGACAGTGAAGTTTGAGACTTTTCGAGACGAGAGGAGACGACACGAGATCGAGAGGAGACCTGCAAATACTCATTTTTTCGAGACCGATACGAGACTGGGCCAAATCTCGTCTCGTTTCGTCTCGTGTACAGCACTACTTGTATGTGGTAAGCTATTTTCGTATCACAGATTTTCATCCAAATATTTTCTGGATCAAGTTGTTGTTGTTGGTTTACTTGAAAGTTAATGATCTGAGCTGAATTACGGTGTAAAAAAAACGCAGCTATTAGAACACCAGGCTATAAAAATTCTCAGTCGCATATCCATTTCATGTAACATTCGACCAACGAGTCCAGCGAAAAGCCTGTGCACCGTTCTCTCTTTTGTCGTAATAATATAGCAAAATATCCCAATATTATTTGGTTAATTTCCGTACCTACTAGCACGCACGCGCCCGCAGCTAGCACGCATAACGAACATATAGGCATGCCACGCTTCCGCTACAGGTATCCACGCTCCACGCCACAATTTCTTTTTTTAATGAAGATATTTGAAAATTTAATGAAAAAGTTCGATTTGATGACGACTATTTTTTTATAATACACTTATCTAACTCTTTTAAGAAGCGTAGGAGGCTTGATTCTACGAAAATATTTTTTTGTTTCTTTTTAATTTTGAGCTTAGAAAAAGAACCTTTGACACTGTTCGTGCGTGCCAGCTGCATGCTAACTGCGGGTGAGTCTTATTTTTACTCAAGCGTGCATGCTAGCTGCGGGCGGCCGTGCGTGCTAGTGCATACCAGCTGCATGCTAGCTGCGGGCGAGTTTCATTTTTACTCGGGATCCCACCATTTTTCATGTTTTGTTTCCTCATTCAAACGCAAACAACCTTCCAACCACTGCACCAGTTTATACACTCGAACTGACATCTTTCAAATGAACATTTAGTTCTGTCGCTGCGATCAGTGATTACTGACTTATTTGCAATTGACGTCATCTATTGGGAAAACCCAACGAACTTTTTCCCTATAATATACAGTTCTTTTATCATTCTTTTAGCTATCAGTGTACATATGTATATTGCTGAAATTAAAGACTATTTAATTCTACAGAACCTACATAAAATGAAGTTCCATAGAATCCAGATTTTTAATTCCAACTAACGATAAGATCCAAACCACAAATTTTCAGCTCATTTCAGTATCAATCCTGCTTATGTACATAACTTCTATCACATAATTCCCCTAAAACTAATGAAAATGTATCTCCTTTTTTTTGTATGATAAAAATATCTACATCCTCCCTGTTATCCTAGGCAACATGGCAAGAAAATAAATGTCATCAATTAGTCGCAAAATAAAGGAAATAATATCACCATGCATAATTAAGTGTCACTAAAAGCAAAAATAATTATGGAATAAATTAAATTGGACTAAGAGTAAAGAATTTAATACCAGCCATAGGTTAACGCTCGTCGCTGTTACTTGCTAGTCGCTACAATGTTTTTTGTTTTTTGTTTTTGTTTTGGGAGTAATGTCCCAAATCTGAAACCCGAATATAGTTGCCGGTGCTTTAGGATATCTTAATGGCCCATAATAGAATAAACCATTCAGGGACCTAATCCAGTTTACTTCGTCCTAAATCTTAATGCCTAAGACATTCAGGGGCAAAATGTAACTTGAACAAATCTAATAATGAGGACTAGTACGGGATAAGTATTGCCGGGAATATGTGTGTGCGGGAAGCCCGAAACTATATGCTGCTATGTAACACAAAATAGATGACTATGAGATTTGATCTGTTCCTTAAATCGATTACGAAAATGTGCTTTTAGAGCAATTTAATTGGATTTTAACTAAACATGGATTTTCTACAATGTGAACGAAAAAAACGTGTGGTATTAATTGAAAGTGCTTTCTGGGATCTGTTAGTTTACACTGGTATCATTTTGAATTTAATATCATAGTTAGTTGTTATGAAACAAACATTCACAAAGTTTTATCTATGCTAGTTTCGATCACATTCATTGTTTGAAATTTATACAATTTCATCGACAGCCAAAATAACGACAAATAAAAAAAATGAAGCCCTAACGAAACATAAAGAGTAAACTTTCCAGCTGAAGGCAAAACTCTCTCATTCAATATTTTTTTGCAATACGATGAGTATTTTTTCGACCCAATGAAATTAGTTTTCCCAACTAAACTTTGTGTCAAATTTTCCGCTTCAAATTTTTAATGAAAGTGTAAATTCCTTTATTTTCTAAAATCAAGCATAGTAATGTTTTCAGGGAAATTATGAAGATTGGTAAGACAGACAAACATATATTATGTATGTACTTTAATCCGCAATTAGTTCCGCTTTCGATGGGCCCTCAATCGAGACCTTGAGTTGTCAATCGAAGTTGTATAAAACCAGCATCGAGTCTATGATTCTAAACAGGAACTCGTCTTAAAATTCATTGAGTATATTTAGATGCTCGGTTACTTTAGGCACACCAGTTGTGGCATAGAAAAGGCGCATCCAAGCCCTATTTGGATCCCTCCATGTTTAACCTAACCTAGATGTGCTATCTCCGCCAGTTTACGGCACCAGTTAATATACCAATCGCTAGTTAAATCTGTAAACCTAGTGTCTAGAGGTTTTACTAGACCACCCATGGGGTCGGGCGAGAGCTTGACAACTTCTTCTCGAAAAACAAATCTTGTTATGGAATTGAGAAGGCAGTGTTTGAAGATATATACGAAAACTTCGCACTGCACACCGAAGAGAATTATCAACACGTAGAGACGACTACAAGAAGAGACTTCAAGAGGCCAGAGTCTTACAAGGACTGTAGCGCCATTTAAGAACTGGATGTCCTATTAGATGTTCAGTTTTATAGTTGGCAAGTAGCTGTTCATAGTAAGCAAAAGGCAAAAAATTGAAAATTGAAATATTTTAGTTTTTTCAAAGGCCTAAAATGGGCATTTTAAATAAAGTAACGAAGTATGCTCACAAGAAAGTAGGTACATAAAAAAACCTACAATTTAAAAAAAAATTTTACCGTACGATGATTTGGCATAAAATGGCGGCAATAATATTTTTCGAAAAGTGCCAATTGTTACCGTAAAATCGAGATTTTTTTTTGAAATTTCAACAATGTATTTATAGCATCAAAGTACATATTTTCTCCAATTTTTATCAAAATCCGACTATTTTCCCGTTTTTTATTGCATTTTTAGTAAACAAAAAACAAAATTTCATACATTTTGGTTTTTTGAGGTTAGGATTCATTTTTAAAGTATTTATACCAAATCAGTTCGATAGTCTATTCATTCACGAGTATTTTTCAATTGTTTTTATTTTTCTACGACCAACAGAACTGGAGAAATTAAAAAATAGTGTAGCAAAGCACTCCAAATGCATAAAAAATGGACATTTATGCAATTTTCTCGTTCATCACAGGACCGATTTTGCAGAAATTTTTTTTTCACTTTATCTTAACATATATAAAGAAAAAAAACAAAAAAATCCAACTTCCCAACTGCGTCATAACTTCGCTTTTTTTTTGTTTAATTTCCCTCTACTAAAAGCTAATATCCCCGAGAATATTTCTGTGGTGCTAAGGCAGAATCCAATATGTCAAAATAGGTAATTGTCGATATTGGGTCAAGTAATATTGGATTGTGCCTTCGCCGTATGGTTTGTTAGTTTTGATCTAAATTATTTTAGAGAAACAGTCTGCTCTATTGGCTTTGGGGAACATTTTCTGTAATAAACTTTCGACTGTTGGAAATATAAACTAAAAATCGATTATTTGACATATCGGGTTCTGCCTTAGCACCACAGATTTCTGAGTTAAAACATTTCTTCTGCTATCCACCAAAATTTAATTGTGTTCAAGGATTAGAAGACTTTGATTTTTTTTCTTCGAATGCGCATAAAAAGAGAAAATACTCAATCCACGCATAGCAGACGAATGCGGCATAGAATAAACCTCCCCCAAAATTCCCTTACACCACAGAATACCGCAATTAACTTCATGAACAATAATCTGCTACCAATTTAGCACTCCGAAGTAGATTTTGGTACTATTAGTCCATTCAAAACACCATTTTGAAACTCTTTCCCTCTATGTTTTTTGGGTCGCTGATTACTAAAATCGCAAAAAAATCGCGTTAAAAATGCAAAAAAACACCCTGGGTTTTTGCGACAATTTCAATAATAATCAAAAATAATCCATGAAATACACTTTTTTCAATATTTATTTGCATAGCCAAATTTTATGATAAAGGAGAATCCTGATAGTCCGGGGAAACTAGCATTTTAAGGAGACAAAATTCCAAAATGGCTGAAAATTGGTCTTGAGACTTTTTAAGAAAACAATTTTGGAATCACAAAAATAAAACATGGCCGCCGGAGATATCGCGTTTTTCCCGTGTTCTCCTTGTATCTTGGTTTCTATAGGTCGCACAATTGCCTACAAAAAAGCCTCCTTGCATTTTTTCGAAAATTTAACCCTATCAACGTTATTTAAGGTCAAAGTTTCAAAAAATTAGATTTGGTCAAAAAATTACTAAGAAACTGATTTTTGAGAAATATTTTTGTTCTATTTATACAAAAGATTATTGCCTACCCTAATGACACCCTTGCCATTTTTTCGAAAACTTTTCGAAAAATTGTGCAAAAATCAATTGTTAGTGATTTTTGGCCAGAAAGTGATTTTTGATAACTCTGACCTTGAATAACTTTAAAAGGGTTAATCGGGTCAACATGTTAATAAGAACTAAAGCTGTAGAGAATTGTCAACATTTTGGGCCCTTGTACGGGGTTGTACGACCTATAGAAACCGAGATACAAGGAGAACACGGGAAAAACGCGATATCTCCGGCGGTCATGTTGCGCACGCAGCAGCGATTGCAAATCAGTTGCCTCGTGTGCGGATGGCCTAAGTTTTAATTGGGGGTAGTTTGATCCCCTTAAAAGTTGAATATAATTTATTTTTGCCTGACAATACGCTTTCAAACGAATCTGAAGCATAAAGTTGGAAAAACAATTTTTTTTATTCTCAGTCAATTTAGGGGTGGTTTTAAGCCTTCATAGTCCGGGGGAATTAGCAAAAAAACCCACGAAAGGAGACAAAATTCCAAAATGGCTGAAAATTGGACCACAGCTTCCTTGGGACTTTTTAAGAAAACAATTTCGAAATCACAAAAAAACATGACGGCCAGAGATATCACTTTTTGGCAAAAAAATCACTCAAAAACTGTTTTTTTCAAAAAAAATTTTTGCTCAGATAATACGAAACGCTATTGCCTACAAAAAAGCCCTATTGTCGTTTTTGCGAAAACCTAACCCTTTCGAAGTTATTCAAGGTCAAAGTTTCCAAAAATCACATTTCGGCCAAAAAATACTTTCTATAATTCGAACGTCTGTTTTTTCATTATTAATATGTTTTTGGGGGTCATTTTAAGCACTGGAACCCCTTTAAATAGAATTTTTGTTACTTGTACGTGATAGTACAAGTTTTGAAGAAAGTTTCAAGCTCTAGAACGGCACTCTAGAAGAATCCGCAGAACGAGAGGAGCGTTTTTAGAAGAACGCCTTTTTTACAAAAAGTGAAATTTCAAGGAAAGTGATCAAAATTTCGCAACAAAAATAAAACTAGTTTTTCAGCTAGCAAGAAGCAATATTTTTGTCAAATAACAAATATCTAAGTTGCGTTAAACAAAAGTTATTAATAAATTAAAAAAAAACGTGATTTTTAACAGTTTTTTGCATTTTTTTCTATGTTTTGTGCTCTAACCTATAACTTTATATATATCAATCGAAAGATAATTTGAATACCTACAACTTTATAATTTGATTTTTTTCGATCCGAGCTCAAATTTTTTTTGTTATTCGCAAAGAAGCGTTTTTTAAACTTTCCGGAATTTTTTAGGTTAGGTCATTCCAAATTCAAAAAAAAAACGCTCTTTTTTAGAATTTTTTTTCCTATATAACCATATTTTTTGTTTTCTGATGGGAATTTTTAGATGGATTTGTGTAGATTGATTGGTTGGACTAGTTTGTTTTTCTATGTTTCAATATATTTCAAACTATACTGCTTTTATGGTATGTTTGTCATATTCAAAAAATGGATGACCGGGATGACAGAAAAAGGTGTAAAACTACTGCCAGAAAGGCAAATGATACATGACTAAATGCATTAACTCAATTCCTACGACAATATTGTCAGTTGATAGACCAGGGGAGGATGCTCAATCCCGCAAACTTCACTCAGACCTCCTACCTTGGCCTATATATCAACTGACAGTTCGAATTAATCAATGGATTGACTCATTTATCATGTGCTTAAGAAAAGTCCAGGTGACAATCCAAGGTTAAGGTGGGGGAGACAGTATTAAGTCTGATGAAGCAAAACCACTTAACATAAAAAACTGGTGGCAAGCTGTGAAGCAGTGAGAAGTTTGGAGGCATAGAGTAAAGGACACCAATACTCGAATGGGTCTATAGAGTCATCGATGAAAAAAATAGCAGGAAAAAAATGTAAAAAAAATCAAAGCAACCTTTGTTTATTACTTTTGCTTGCTTTGCTTGCTTTCACCACCAATGCTATATAAACGAGCTTAACACATAAATGAACTTCAATTATAATATATCCATTAAAAATTTTTTTTTAAAAAAAAACCATTTTATATATTTTTTTCTTTTGAATTTATCCACCAGTAAAATTACTTTTTCCTCTGCCAAAAAAGGAAAAGCAAATTTTGATTTTTCCAAAGCGAATGCACATCAAAAGTGTTAAATCAGACGATCTTAATTCAATTTTAATCGCAATTACAGTCTTCATCCTGGGCATATTCTTTACCAAGGACCATGCTCCAGTAAATACCTTTGTCCCATACAACTGCAACAACAAAATCATATTTAAAAGAGAAATTGCATTCAAAATCAGCCAGGACAAGTGTATATGTATATGTGTATACGCATTTGCATAATAACCCTGAAGCCATAATTTAAACACAATTTTTATTGCTTGGTATCAAAATAAAAAGTTTTTACCTTTACCTTCTGCAGGGACGAGCGCTGCCGCACAATATATCGCAGGGCGTGATAATAAGCAATCATTCCTTAGTCCTGCAAGGTGTATCTCGAGCAACGGCAGGCAATTATTCATGTGTCGGTTACAATGCTGAGGGCGACGGCATCAGTCCTCCGTTCAAATTAAATATTTTATGTAAGTATTCGAGTATAATGGTACTTGGCCGCCTGCAGGCCGAGCCGAAAACGGAGGGCCCAAAAGCCTGTCCAGATTTGTGAAAATTTTGTTCCCTTTGTGCACCTGATAGAATTCATTTAATTTATTTGACAGATGCACCAACGTGTATGCCGAATCAGCCACGAATATACGGCGTTGCAAAGCAGGAGGATGCAAAAATAAAATGCACTGTGGACGCCAATCCTCCTGATGTCGAATTCAAGTGGACCTTTAATAATTCAGCAGAGAGCATCGACGTAGCTACGAATCATATAACGCGTTCAGGTATGTTTCCTTTAGGTATTCCCTGCTTCAGTCCTTTTCTGGGGCCGTCTCCCTTTAGTTTGCTTATCAGGGGGAGATGTGCTGTAGCATGCTAGCGCTTGCATGTTTGTTCAATTCCCATCTCAAATTGAATTCAACCATCAGTAAAATTTCAGGTACATCGTCAACAGTCACCTATACACCAATCACGGAGCTTGATTATGGCACATTACTATGCGTTGCATCAAACAAAATTGGCCGACAGAGGGTACCATGTGTGTTTCACATTATTGCTGCAGGTAAGCCAGCCTCTATATTCATCATATCTATGTTCAGGTAGTGGTGGATGCTTTTACAGGTAATATCTGGCTAAAAACATTTGTTCTACCATGATTTTCACAATGTTTATAGTTAACTACTGTGTATTACTTGATGAATTTGTAGACATTGTGCATTGTTCTGTTAGCTTTTCACAACAAGCAAACTTATCAGCGGAATATTTTTGGGAAATTAAAGCAATTTCAATTTAAAGAGAAAATCTTCTTGGGAAATTTTTTACCAAAAAAAAAAAAAATAAATAAAAATTTACTGCCAACATAAATTACTGATGGATTTTCTGGCTGAAATCTGTGTTTTATATTTTAATGCTCGGCTTACTGTGCATTGAAAATAATTTCCTCTTCTAGATGGCAATTTTTATTGGTCATATTTTGTCTTTTTATTACGGAAACAAATTGAGTCTGATACGTATGCATTCGTCTGGCAGACAGAGTTTCATGACGGAAAAATAACACGGAAGATTTCACTTTGCAGAAAAAAATAATTGCAAAATTTTAATTGTTAATTGCATACATAAGTAAATTGGACCATTAAATGTGGCTTTACCTAGAGGCCATAATTATTTCACTTATAATTGCAAAATTTGTGCCCTTTTCATTAAAAGCTCATGAACATATATACAAAAAGAGAAACTGCAATTTAATACAGGTTGGTGCAATTAGGATAATATTAAATATATTTTTATTTTTGAAGTCATTTAAACTTATATTCTTGAGTAAACTCATAAACCACGGATAGCATGGAGGTACTAATGTGTCCTCTTTTCTCTAACAACTGACCTTGAAATGGCCTTAAAACATTACACTGGATTGGAGGTAGTTTCTGCCCAGCTATCCTACAAAAGGAACAAAGTCCTGGCAAACAGTATTTTCATCGAGTTTGCCATTTGGCACCTTCACGCCGTTTAAGGCTGCTGGGGAACACCAAATCTTCAGGGCTCTCCTTCAAAAAGACCTGGAAGTGATCCTACCAATCTTGCTGCCACTATTCCGAGGCAGCCTTACACTGACTCAAATTCCGCGCTGTTGGAAAGGAGTCAGGGTGGTCTTAATTTCTAAAGTGAGGATAGTCCAAAAAATAGGTCGAAAAAACGGCCTTCATAATGCGAAAAATACAGCACGCGATTTTTTTTACCAAATAATTTTTATATATTTTTATAAGCTCAAATTCAAAATGGCGTCATCCGCACCCTCTTGCTAATCTTACAGTGAAGGGAAACGCGTTTATTTCTATATCTCAGAAACTCTGCACTTTAAGACAAAAATGTATATAATCTTTTTTGTAGATAAATAAGTGATTTAACTTGCTTGTTTAGAATTTTTTTTGCAAAGTCAATATGTACGGAGATATAGTGCTTCAAACTTCATATATCACTTTCTTCGCACTATATTTCGGTAATGGCTAATTCTACATGAAAAAATCCTTCGTCAGACTTATAGAACACACAGTTATCTATAATTTTTGTCATAATCATTTTTTACCTTTGGCTAATATTGCACGAGTTATAACGCTTTAAGTGTCGAAAAATGTAAATTCAAAATTAGTTTTTTGCCAATATCTTTTTAATTACACGTTTTATTGCAAAACTGATTATAACGTTTTTTGTGCTCAATTTCATTGCCAACATTTTTTGTTTTAACTTTTTTCTGTAAAGTTGACATTTATGGATTTATTACACCTTAAACGTTTATTAAGAATGATTTTTATAAAATATCTCAACTATTCATTTACGACAAAAAGTTATAACAACAAATATGTTTGTTATAAAATTAAAATTTACTTGAAACATTTTTTTCTAGCACTTACAATTTAGCCGCTATTCAGGGCCGAATGTTTCATATACAATGCACATAAATGTTCATACAAATAACTGAGAAATTTTTTTGGCGCACAAACTCTTTTCCACAGAAAAAAGTTAAAACAAAAAATGTTTCTGAGATATAGAAATAAACGCGTTTCCCTTCACTGTAAGATTAAGAGGGTGGGGATGACACCATTTTGAATTTAAGCTTATAAAAATATATAAAATCATTTGGCGGGTGCGGTATTTTTCGTAAAGAAAAAGAACCTATTTATTGGACTAGGAGAAGATCATATAAGGAAGCAAAATCCTCTCGACCCATCAACCTCTTTTCCTTTCTCCTGAAAATAGTAAAGAATGTTTTAGCCAAGCATATTAGGGAGTGTTTTACAGCGAAAACACTTCGCTGCTTACAATTTGCCTACCAGCCAGGCAGATCTACAGAGACTGCCAACCACATGCTAGTGAGAGATATCAATGGTCCCTCCTCGAAAACGATATCTCTCTGCGCTTTCACAGATATTTAGGGTGCTTTTGACAACGTTATCTTCGAAGCGATTAATGAAGATGAATCACGTCGTTTCTCTGGAGGCTGTCCGAAGGGGACGTACTATTATCTCTCCTATGGCCAATTGTAATCAACGAACCGGGATAAGCGGGCTTCAAATCGCAGGCATATGAGGATCATTTTGTCATAACGATCCGCAGCGGTCATGATCGTACCATCTCAGACCTCATGCAAGCCGCTCTGTCATAACTGCATGGCTAAGGCCGGAGCAAGAGCTTGGGTGTTAATCCACAAAAAGTGTCAATATCTAGGCATAATCCTGGATCAACAGTTCTTTTGGAATCCCCAGAGTGGGAGATTAACTGGCAAGGTAATTCAACCCCATATCTGTCATCGTAGGCGAAACCTGAGGCCTCAAACCGAGGCTCATAAGGCCCACGGTAACCTATGCATCTATTACATGGTGGTTCAAGACCAAACAATAGGGTGCGCTGATAAGGCTCGCCAAGGTTAAAGGGCTGGCTTGCTTCGGTATCCGGTGTCCAACTGCGGCTATGGAACTTCCTTCGACTTCACCTACATATAGTTCTTCTTTAAGCCCGGAGACCATGTGGATCCCCTATAGATGCTCGCAATGTCCAATGACATTCCTGCCAGTCTGGACTTCGACAAACCATTTATGAAGATTATCAGAGGTCGGGCAGAATGGCAGCCCGGCAGGCACCCTTTTAATGAGAACACGACCTTTTGGTATGCGGGGTTCCAATTGATTCTAAATCCGATAATGGAGTAGGACTGGGTGCATATGACCCAAGATGAAAAAATATCCATGGCCCTTAGTACCATTCCTGTTTTTCAGGCTAAGGTACTCGTGACGTGTGCCCAGACTCGTATTAATAGCGCTCTAAACTTCACTATTTTTTTCGGATAGAGAAACTGCCCTGTTGACTATTAGATTCCATTAATTATTACTTAAGCAGAGTAGGGCTGTTGGATGGTGGTAGATGTCGGTTCTGCGAAGCAGCGCCCCCTCAAAGAAGTACTTAAGTAAGTAAACTTATAACCTTCAAATAGTTCACTCTAATTTTGAAAATTTCCTTTTAAATAACAACAACCACTCTGGCCCCTGCAGAAACAAACTCCTAGTATTCCTGGGAAGAGCTACTTCAAATCACGATATCAGTGGTAAACCCACAAGATTTTTCTAAGGAATTTCTTTTTTGATTAATAGTTTTGCTAGTTCAAAATGAATTAGTTCTCCAAGAACTTCGAAATGAATTAGTTCTCTTAGTACTTCAAAATGAATTAGTTCTCCAAGTAGTTCAAAATGAATTATTTCTCCAAGAGCCTCAAAACTAATTAGTTCTCCAAGTAGTTCAAAAAGAATTAGTTTTCTTAGTACTTAAAAAAGAACTAGTTCTCCAAAAACCTCAAAATGAATTAGCTCTTCAGTTAGTTCAAAATTAATTAGTTCACCAGGAACTTCGAAATGAATTAGTTCTCATAGTACTTCAAAATGAATTAGTTCTCCAGTTAGTTCAAAGTGAATTAGTTCTCCAAGAACCTCAAAACTAATTAGTTCTCCAAGTAGTTCAAAAAGAATTAGTTTTCTTAGTACTTCAAAATGAATTAGTTCTCCAAAAACCTCAAAATGAATTAGTTCTTCAGTTAGTTCAAAATTAATTAGTTCACCAGGAACTTCGAAATGAATTAGTTCTCAAAGTAGTTCAAAATGGATAAGTTTTCCAGTTAGTTCAAAATGAATTTAGTTCTCCAAGAAATTCAAAATTAATTAGTTCTTGAAGTTCTTCAAAATGAATTAATTCTCAAAGTATTTCGAAGTAATGCGGACGAGGGGCATTTGACTCCATCGTAGGACAACGCTGTACAAAAGCAGTGGGTCGTATTCATATTAAAGGTATCCAACTGAGAACTACTAGTTCCTCCTAAGAAAGTAGTTATTCTACTAGTCTTAAAACTAGTTCCCTTTCCTACTGGGTTCTTGTCGTCAGTGTTTTCGATCCAGAGGAATTTCACTTCATCCAGAACTTCCTTTTTTATTTAGAATGGAGAGGGGATAACAGAAAGCAAATCCAAGGCAGAGTTGTCAACGATTCTGTTCAGCTCCCATGTATATATTTTATGGTCCTCAACAAATGTACCCCACCTTTGCTAAATTCTGGCGTAAATTTTTCGCTTTGCCATACTCCTGCGGGTGTAATACTGACTCTGGGACTTTTTTGTACTCGCCCATGACCAGTCCATACCTAAGAATTGGCTGCTCGAACTGCCGCCGAATAACAATTACTTGTGGACTCTCCAGAACTATGGAGGCAATAGCCAATCCAATCTTATAAAATATCTTGAATCCAATTAGAAGCTATGTGGCAATGGTAGTTCCATATGTCCACGGTCACTGGGACTACGATCAAAAATTATTATGAAACACTATGGTCTCAAAAAGTGTTCAAGTATAAAACAATATTGATCTGGATGCTTCCGAAGTATGAACGAATAATTCTTTCAATCCCTCAAATAAATGTTCGCACAATTCCATTCGTTTTTGCGGATGTAATTCGTTTCATAAATTCTTTGTTATCATCACCGATAGGCCGATTACCAACGAAATCACGTTCCTAGTTCTGGAAACGACGTATAGTTCTAGTTTATTGTTCAAAACGAACATCATAAGTAAGGCGATTTCAAAATTACTAGGCTTGAATGGACGGACTCAATCAGATTCGTTTGCAAGCTGCCCATAATTGCTTGGAGCGTCTTCTTTTGGCAGTGCGGCTTGATATGCGTCAGTCCATTGGTGGAGGAAAATCATACACGTTATAGGCAACGAACAGCTCCAAAGCTTAAAATTTATTGAAGGATATGTGGGGCCTAGGAGTATTTTGATGGGCATTTTAAATGAATGTAATTTGTTTTTGTTTGCTAAATTTTCACGTGTATGTTTTAATGTCGTATTACTTCGAATGTAAGCCACAACATAGTCATATGTAGTAGTTAATTTGGCAACATAAAAACAAAAGTAATTAAAATAAAAATAAATATTTTATAATTATTAAGAATAAATACAATTTCCCATCTTTCTTTCTTGCTATGCTGCTTCAACCCATACCTTTTTTATGTTGAGAAACCAAGCTTAGGAATCACCCTTTGTACTACCAGTCTGTCATGTCGTTCAGGTGGTGGTGCAATGTCTAGTAGTACAGATAGAGGATGCAATAGGTTAAGAGTAGAGTTAAGAGTCAATGAATCTTACGTTTGAATTCTAAGATGTTTAACGAGTTGGGAAATAATTACCTTAGGGCCTTCTTTCAACATATTAATTCTGTGATCTTCAATTTGCAGATGACCTGTTCTGTTAAATCAAGACTGTATCATGGCTTTGTTTTATTTATGTTATTATCGCACCTATAACCAGGCCCGCCACATAGGGGGGGCAACTGGGACGAATTGCCCCGGGCCCCCGGCTAAAGGGGGCCCCGAAAATAGATTGAAGCCCAAAAAGTAAAAACCCCATATCCCTGCATACTAATCGCCTAGGGTCCCCGAAACTATCTTGAAACCCAAAAAGTCAAGACCGCCCTGTCCATGCGTTCTACTTGTCAAGCAAGCACTAATCTAGAGACTGAAACCCAAGCATGCAGCACTCTAAAATATATGTTATGATTGTATGGATATGGATTCTTCTACTCATCATACTTAAATAGTAAACACTAGAGAAGAGACAACTTACCCAGCGGGAATTGAAGCTAGAACACTCTTAAAAAGCTTGGGGCGTTCCACTTCCCATCCCAGTTCTATATCTTTTTTAATATTGCATGATCGCCGTGGGAGCACTCCTTTTACTGCTGCTTTTTTTAGAAGCATTTTTGAAGCAGTTACAAAAGTTGAAAAAATTTTCTAACCCTCCAATTTATGTTGTAGTTGTAGCAGTGTCGAAAACCTTTATATTTTTGTTCACCGTGTGTAATTGCCTTTTCGTCATTCCAAATGCGAGTCTCGACAGCGGCTTTACCCGAGTAAAAATAAAAAACGGCCTTATAAAGGGCGAACACCGGCCGCTTGGCTTTTTAAGGGGCATATGATGGCCGTAGAGTTTTTCACCATTTTTAATGCGAGCACATACGGCCTTACGACGGCCAAATTTGACCAAAAGATTTAAAAGGCCAAGTACTGAACTGTAGAAACGGGCATTCGACGGGAAATTTGAGCCAAAAAAAAACTGCACCAAATGTATTGTTGAATGAGTTTTATGGGAACTACATCATTTTCGTTATGTACAATGGTTCTTTCGATTTATCCTACTTAAAGATATCGATGCAGAAGAGAAACGAGCTCGCCAGTCGTCGGTTTGTTGTACGTGAAGTGTGTGGTGCCGGTTGGTCTATATTTTAGTGGGAAATTTTGTTATTTAACGGCTTGAAAAAAAACACAGCCGAAAAAAAATCAAACATTTAATTGCAGTGAAATATATTTTCTTATAGGAGGGCGAATATCCACGTTGCTGCCACTGTACCACCGTCGTATACCCGTAATAGCAACCATACGGCCGCCGTACCACCGTCGTATGGCCGTTATTGGAACTGTAAGGCCGTTGTTTCACCGTTAATCGCCCCCTGTATGGCCGTACTGTCCTGCAACGAGCCTTCTGTTAACCGCCAGATGGCCGAGGACTATGTTTCAATCACTGTCGGCATTTGCCCGTTCTAAGGCCATCATTTATTTTTACTCGGACCAAGCGGTCCCCAACTAAGTACCAACCGCGTCCAATATGCTGCTGGACCAACGCATCGAACGAGAACGGGTCTCTGTCTGCCGTTTTCTTCGTTCCATACAATTCCTTAAACATCCAATCGGAGCATATTAACAGTGCTCCGAATTCGCTTCCCTTAGTAGTGCTTCGAATTTTTCCCTCTAGCTTGGATTGATTCAGCCAAAAGAAAGATGAGTGCTGAGCCCCAGAGCTAAGCACAAGGGCGTGTCTACATAAACCTGTTCCACTCTAGGTTAAACTATGTAACTATGTAACGTTTTACTGGTTGTCCAGCCATCCGGAATATGGAAATTTCTGATTATTCTCAAGCTGGTTGAGCCATTAGCTAGAAATGTTCTGGGAGCCAGCGGAAGATACAACCAGCGCTGGTAGCCAGCTAAGCGGAAACCCCGCTTTAAAAACCGACAGTTCGGTATCTATATTTAATGCCTGAATGAACTTATTCTTAAGTTACCACAATTTTTTTTTAGTCAAAGATTTTTTGGAATTTCAAAATCCTTAAAGGGCCCCCCAACATATTTTAGCCCCGGGCCCCCCAAGGTGATGTGGCGGGCCTACCTATAACGACTTCATAAACTCAATTTTACACTTCCTGACATATATTTACTGTAAACAACTAACTAATGTGTGCCCAACTTGATGGACTGTCATACTGGTTTTCCTTCGATTTTGTCATCTGCCTGCCTCTGCATCTGCCTCTTTCATATGGAATTGTACAGGCGCAGTGTAACTCCTGTTTCCTCACTCGGAGTTCAAATATTTCTTGTAATACATGTAGTGGGCGCCTAGTATATCTTAATATTGGCTGTCGTTCTATATACTGTGCAGTCGTCGTACTTATTAGATCGTCCTTTCTACTGTGCATTGTATCAAACGTATCAGTTTTGAGGGTACCCACACTTAAAATCTACCAATATTTCTATCAGTTTTTTTGCATATCTAGTCCTAAGCTTGCTTATAATCAGTCCATGAATATTTGATATACATATATTTCTACTTTTTTCTCTCAGCTTTTTTTAAGGATTTGTCTAAAGGTAAGCTTTTGTTGAACTTTTTCTTCCTGAAGCCTTCTTCTTGCTATTCGCCTAATATCCTTTTTGCGAATGGTTTTAACCTATCCTTTAGAATTGAAATCTTATAGCCAACAAGGACTAGCGCGATACCTTTTATTAGCTGGATAATATTTTTCCTTTCTTATGGCCAGCACATACATATGTCGGATTTTTTTTACATCAGTTAAAGTCTCTGCTTCCCAAATCTCATATATTAGTCCGTGCAGATGTCCTAAAACTTGTTCCATTCATCTTTTAGTGCATCAGCGTTAATGAAATCAGGGCACTTAATCTTGATTCTCTGCTTCTTGATTTAATCTCCCTAAGATCTGTTAAGCTATTACCGCTCTCTTCTTCATATATTGCAGTTCTTAGCTGAAATTTTGCTACTGCTTTCTTTAATTCTCTGATATACACTTTCCTATACACGTTCATGTAGTACCTTATCTTATTTCTACAAATTTTGCCAGCTGCTTTCCCCTTCAGCTTGTTAGCTTTAGTTAATCGGCTTTTAATTTTTGGCTATCATACTCGGGTTGTTTTTGCCCTTTTGGGGTGTCATTCTGTTTCACTCATTCTTAACATTGCCTTTACTAGATAGTGACCTGATCAGCATCATGCACCCCTCATTGTTCTGAATATCCTTAATGATCAATGCGCTTCTTCTCTCTGTGAAAATATGTCGATTTTATTATTAGTTTTTCCTCTTTCTGAGAACTTTTTAAAACTTATGACCGTTGAATTTGAACTACCTTAATCACTTTTTTTATCATATAAGCCAGTGGTGGCGAACCTATGGCACGCGTGCCAGAGATGGCACGTACGAACATTTTGCTGGCACGTGAACGATTTATCATTAAATTGGATTTAATATAAATTAATTTTAAAATTAAGCCATGTTTTGGATGAAGTTGCGCGTGCTTTTTTAAAATCCGTCCAGTCATTGCAAAGTGTACAATCATGTACTTACATATAGTCCAGGGGCCGGATTCCGCAAGCGTGAACACGACTGTGTGCACGACGAAACAAAAGCAATTTCTTTGGGGAATCCGAAAACCCTAATGACTAATACATCGATAGATGGTATCGCTGACTCACTTTCTATCTTGCTTTGCACTTCGTGCTGCTTTGAAGCCAGTATGATTAATGTTGAATATTATGAAGTGGTAAATCTACAAGGATTTTCTAGAGAATTTGTTTTTCCTGAACGTTAGCAAACGAACATTTCCTTCGTACTTCGTTCGCGACACTAGAGCGCATGGTCGATGGTGGAAAACAATTCCCTGTCCAAGGTTTGTAAAATTCCTGATGTTTGTAAAGAGTATCGTAATTTTTGCACGAGAGTTCTCAGATTTTGACCAGTGGTGTATTGTTGCGAAGCTATCGTTGTTCGTAATCCAGAACAGCTAACTTTATTTAGAATGGGTCTCATTCCAACGAGTTTATTAGATATAAGAAAAACTAATGCTAAACTATTGCTTGTGATTCTTAGCCGAAGTCTTTTCATTTAAACAAAAAAGGGCTCGACCGAATGTTACGAAATTTTTTCAGACCATGTTTTCGGTAATATGCTTGGATCGGCACCTCAAACAATTCGATATCGTTTTTGGTTCGTGCGATATCGTGCAGGTACAAAAATCACAACGTCGTTTAAACAAAAAAAACGGCTCGACCAAATTTTATGAAAGATGTTAATACTTTATCTATGCCGAAAGTTTTTTCTTAACGAAATATTTAACAGCTGCCCAAATAAATCGCGTTGCAATTTCAACTCGTTGACTTTTCCGTCCAATGCCTTACATTTCTTTGGCGATCATTTCAGCAAATGTACGTACTTTCAATCTACGTGTAGGGCGCTAGAAACGATTTTCGTTGATAGCACACTCATCAATACAATACTGACTTGAGTTCTTCCCTTTTTAAGCTGAGCACTGAGCAAAAAATCTGCGATTAATCGCTCCCGTCGAAATATGAAATAGCATATTTCTATAAATATCGTTCGCGAAAGGATTGACCGTTTGCTTCAATGCCGATGACAAGAAGTTTTTGTGGCTGTTACTATGTACAACTTTTTACTGCTTCAGATCCTCTGTTAATGGCTTATTACTTTCACAATTTTCTGGAAATTTTTGCATTATCAGCAGCGTGTAAGAACCATTTGGCGGCCTCCGCCAGGTCTAAGAAATGGTTTTTCGTTATTAGTTATCCATAAACTGTCAAGGTTTCATAGCTGCTCATATTTCGCATTTGAACCTAAATATTTATAACAATAGCTGTGTTCCAAAATTCGAGCAAAGTGCTCGCAAGCAGTTGGCTTTCTCTCTCTACTCATGCCTTTGCTGAGAAGTAGGAACGAGTAGGCCAACTGCTTGCGAGTATTTTGCTCCAATTTTGGAACACAGCAGTAGCGAGTAGCTAGCAGCAGTTTTGAGTAATTTACCAGTTCCAATGGATCGCAGCTAATCATTTGGTAACGCTGCAGAGTAGTTAATAAGAAAGAGAGAGAGTGTTGGCCTTTCGTAACGTTCTTACTTCCATGATCCTGTATCGAAGTCAATGCTTCGTTTGTATAGTCTTTGCTGCTATCAGTACGCCCAGTCCGAAGCTCTTATTGAAATTTCTGGGACAAGTCAATTTTTTTATAGCGGTAGGTTTTCATCCTGCCTTTCAACCGGTTGATCAGATTTCCATGCCAAGTTCTCGCGTGCTCTCTTTCACTCCTGCTGCAGAATTGTTTCTGTATATTCCAACAGAAACGATCGGGACGTGTTGATTCGAATTTTTTTTGACCTTGCTGCGTGATGTGACATTTTTTTGCTTTCCTCAGATTTTGTGGCACAATGGTCTTGTATACCACTGGACACTGAGATCAATTGTCAGCACTTCTGGTATCCCATTTTCCATTATTGGTTAAAATAAATTGGTTGGCTTCACATGGGTCCATTATGAAGCTCAAAATTTTTCTTTCAACAACTTCAACATTACTTCTTTGTACGCCTTGAACATTTTTAACAGTACAAAGTGAAAACGATTGACCAATCTGTTGTAAGTCACTGTTTGCGCCCTATTACTCAAAACTACCTTTCGTCTGTCGATTATACTCAGAGATTCCAATATGCTCTATTTCTGTGTAGAACTCTGTAAAAAACATACCTTCAACTTTCCTTGTCTGATTTGTACATTTTTTTATTACTTTTTCCGTTCATTTGTAGATTAGATTTTTTTCTGGAAATCTCAACAGCATTTCTTTGAACTACATGTTTGTTTGTTGAACAATATTACCTCAAAGTTTAACAAAAAAAAATGTTTTAAAAAATCAATAAGTTCAAAATTATTTCCTCGAAATTGTGATTCAAAACTCTTGTATCCTGTCGAAAATTAAATCTCTTGTGGTAAATTATTGCCTGAGCTTCCACCAGTACCTCGCCAAATTTCCATAACGTTCACTCTGTTCAATTTCTCTTTCAAATTCAATTTACCTTTGAATATTCACTAGTATTGCACCTTTCTCTGTTTCTTGGAACTATAACACTCGAAATTGAGTGATAGCACAGTTCTAAAACAAATTCCATGAAAACCGTGCTTGAATGACTTGTTTTATTGACTTTATAAAGGACTCAAATCAGTAATGGTTTTGGAATTTTAGAGAAAACTAGTTGAATGCAAAAGTGAAGGTATCAAAGCCAAACAAGGGATCAATTTCGACTAAAAATCTCACTGGCTGTATGAAAATTTCAGAATGTATAGAATGTATAGATTTAAATGAGTGGGAAAACACCAAGGACTAAGTGATGATTACTTAATTGCAGAACGAGTGAAAAATAGTGGTGTAAATCTCCAAGAAGAGCTATAATTAATACAGGTATATAGGATTTGGATTAGTAGGCAAATTCTAGTAGAGAGGTATAATGGCCTAATAGTACCAATCCATAAAAAGCCGACAAGAAAGTACATATTGAGAGAGAGCCCCGGTAGACTAGGAATTAGGGCGCTCGACTTGCATCCCAGAAGCCCATAGTCCGATTCCGCTGAAAATTGGGACTTAGATACTTTTTTGGGTGTAGAAAACGATAAAAAAAACTTTGCTGCTCTAAAGTGTGTGCTAAGTTCACAATTTCGAAAACAAATTCGAAAATTTAGTTTTTGCTTTATATATCGAAAAATAAAAAAAAATTCGAAAAACTAATAGCGCCAAAATCTATATTAAAACTTATTTTAAAAAAATTGTTTTATTATTATAAAAAAATTTTTAAAATAAGAAGCAAATTCGAAAAATCTAAGCGCGCCAAAAAGCTGAATTCAAATTTTCTAGTGAGGCGGTCGGGGAAAAACTAAAGTATCCTTGCCTAAAATGGACGCAAAAATAAAAATAAAAAAAACATTTTAAAGAGGACCCTCTAAGCTTTCTTTCCGGGCCGCCGGCAGTCTTTCACATTTCTCGTTTGGTGCCGGTTGTTTTTGAAAATAAAAATGGCGTCGAATGAATGCTGTAAGAAAAAATGAATATTTTACAACATAAATTTTATTAAGCAGAGACAATGTTTATCTTTTTAATTATTTTTACATCAAAAGTAATTGTTTATTGATGATAAATGTACAAGGATTTTTTTTTGTACGCCTCTATTAATATATATCTTCAATTTTATAAACATGAGTGAGAATTTCACAAATTATAACTTTCATTCAAGTTTTCTTTGAGAAAAAAAAACAAAAAATTAAAAACTAATGGCTTTCTTAAAAATGTATGCATTTTTTTCTCAATTTTATGAGTCCAAGTAGGTCCAGTAGAGTCCATGTTAAAAATTATATTTCAAGTCCGCCATCCATTTTCACCCCTACCATTTTCACCCCTTGCACCCCCAATATTGACATTTTTTAAAAAACAGCGTATTTTTTAATTTTATGACGTCAAATAGGTTTATTGGGTCGCTGAATCCGAATGTCATGTTAAAAAACATATTTGGGGTCCGCGTAGGGGTTAAAATCCACTATTTTCACCCCTTGCACCCCCAATAACTGACATTTTTTAAAAAACAATGTATTTTTTAAGTAGAAATTAAAAATTAAAAATTAAAAAGAAATTAAACGTCAATCTTTAAACCTACCTACCTCATACAATTAAAAAATACACTGTTTTTTAAAAAATGTCAGTATTGGGGGTGCAAGGGGTGAAAATAGTGGATTTTGAAAAAAAATGCATACAAAAACAATGCAATTAGGGGGTGGAAAAGTGGGGTGAACCCACCCCCCCCCCCCCGAGGTTTCCGAGACTCAATTGTTTGTAGAAAATTCTGCTGACACCTTCCCAAATAGAATGCAGAAGGTTTCAAGTTTTTAAATTACGTCGAAATATTTTTTTGGACCCAATCACTATCTTCTCCGGACTATTAAAGGGACATAGCACCTACAAATTTTCAAAAAATCTAAAATTTTGTTTTGATAGAATTTGTTAGAATAAACTTTTACGAAATATGTTTTAATAATATAAATAAAAGTCATCGTAGATTGAATTTTGGTAAGGTTTTTTTAAAAAAATGTTGTATTTTAACTTGAACCCGATTTTCTTAAAACAACGTGTTTCAAGATGGTGGGCAAGATTAAAAAAAAATTTATTCGATCGTTCTAAAATTTTAACACGATAATCTACACATATTAATGTACAAAATCAACAGCTACCGATGAAAAAATCGGCGTACAATTTTTTGAGTAACAGGATGTTTTCGATGGCAAAAAATTTTTATTTTTGAAAAAATGCCCCCATTTTGTTATTTTTCAACCAAATTTTTTTTTTAGTTCATTTTATAGCGGCTTTGATGCTGATTGCGAGCGGAAATCCTGCCTACCGTGATTTTTTGGGGTTTTTTTGAAAAAATTCTAGCAGACGACTCGGGACCAAAAAAAATTAAAAAAATATTTTTTTGTATAGTTAAATTACAAGTAAAACATATGTGCAAAGTTTCATTAAGATATGTCTACGTTTTCATTTAAAATTTTACATTAAAAAACAAAAAAAATTGTAATTTGAAGGTACTATGTCCCCTTAAGCTCGAGCGTTTAAGTTCATAAAAATTATATCGAAAAATATTTATCACGAAACTGTCGTCCTTGTATACCTTGTTGAGTGTAAATTTTAATATCCTCTACATAATCCCCTATAAATATTTTTTTCAAAATTCCATAATTTTGTATGTTTTGCAATTATATAAGTTACACAAATTTTAATCGCATCCAGAATTTCATTAGTCTGCATTTACTAATAAACCTCACAAATGTTGGTCTAGAAACTAAAAACAGACAATTGATTTAATTTCCAAAATCTCAAGATTCCATCATGCCCTACTTACCTGATTCACTAAATATTCAGTAATTTCAACGAGTGTTTTGAATGAAATTTTTTATTTCTATGGTAATAACTTAAACGCTTCCAGCTCATGCCTTAATCTTTTTAAAATAATCATTCTCTCATACACCACAAAAAAAAATACTACTCCTTTTGAATAAGGCAAATGGTAAGATAACACGGCTTCATAAACAAAATTTTGTTTACATTCCGTAAAACTACTCCAATTAATCCATTGCAGTAATAAATATATTTCATTCAGTCTGAGTATTGTTTAAAAAACTTTATTGCAGGCTTTTGTTAATCCCTGCTCCACTCCACATTTGCCAGCATGTAGTATACAATACATATTTAAATAAAATATTTAATCCGTGTAGCACACAATCGCAGCTTATTTGATTCAATTCTAGAATACAAAAAAAAACCGCATTACCATTTTTTTTACCTTATAAATTCAGTAGTGATGATGGTTACATAATAAATAAATTTCCATTCAGTTTAGTTTAAGGCTGGGTGTTTTTGTTAATATATAGTATTATTTCATAAATAGTTAATTGGTCCTTAAATAATTACAGCAAACAATTTTGTTTTGTTTTTAAAAAATTTCAATACAGGACGTCCGGATCAAGTGCATAACTGCACCCTGACCAACATATCAATGACATCCCTCACTGTCAAATGCACGGATGGATTTAATGGTGGACTACCACAGTCGTTCATGCTCGAAGTGAAAGACATGAATTCCCATGTACGTATTTTGAACATAGCACATAGACTTGTTTTCGACATTATTCTAGAATTTCAATTTATCATGAATTTCTTTGATATATATATTGTATGTACATAAACAAATATAAATATATATGTATATACATACATACAGGAAATAAAAGCGAACTACACTTCACCAGTGCCAAGGTTTGCGGTGTCTAGTCTGACACCTGGGAGTATTTACCTGCTATCTGTATATGCATTTAATTCAAAAGGAAGGTCGGATCCAACCACCTTGAATGCAGCTATGCTGAGGATGCCAGAAAAGCAATTAACTTCGGAAAGAGGTAGTCCTGCGGCTTGGTATAAGTTTCCATTCCTTAATAAAGTTTCTCCAGAAACGCCACATCCAACATTGCTGCTTTCACCTGTTCTATCGTTAACGATTGGCCTTACAGCAGCGATCATGGTTGCAGGTTTTGCTATTATACTAGCACTAAGGATACCCTGCAAAAATACACGCCGTAGCAGAAAGGAACTATCAAACGAGAATACATCCAGAGATGGTTCACCAGGGCCAAGTGATAAGAGCTCTGGTAGCAAAGAAATCGATGGCAACGAGAGTGATGAGAAGAATCCAGATATAATACCGGAAACAATTGATTCGGATGATCAGGTATTTGGCATTATCCATTAATCTATGCATCAATATCCTTCCTTCCACTAATCAGTTAAAATTTATGTCCTATTTCTTCCAGATCGATTATATCAGGAGACGCCAGCATATATCAACTATAGATACCAGTAGTCCTACAAGAGGGTTATTATCATCTAGCACGCCCCCGCCACAGAAGTACAATTCAGCCGGGATGACATTACATGCAGCACACAATGCCATGGGCTATTGTACTCTGAGAAATGGTGCACAACCTCCAACCTCTGTTGGCACACTTTCTATGGTGAGTACTGGTGCTCTACTCTTAGTCGTTTTTGGTCCTTTAGGTTTTATTTCACTCTATATTGCCCACACACATCTCATCTTTAGCTAGGGTATTACCCCTTTCGCCACTGTGTTAACCCAAACCTCCTTACAAGCCCGCACCCATACCATTCCACCGTATGGCACCATAATGCCGTATACTTTGCGGGGCGTTTTGTTAATTTTAGAAAGGCTCTCAACACTTTTATCCATGGCTTGAACTTTCGCCTATAAATAAAGAATTCACCATCATGCCACCCCATTCCCCCCTTTCGCCAACCCTTAAAAGAAATCTTAGCCTGCAGCAGCTATTTCTGCAAGAAATTCCCTACAACAGATTCAGCAAAAATATGCCATGCAATGGTGTGAGAGAAGTTCCTCTTAATGTGAATCAGTATCGCCGGGACTGAGTGTATAGCACACAGCATAACTTTGGCTTGATGGGGGGAATGGGTAATTACAGCATTGGAGTTAATAAGGGGTGGATCAAATGGGGTTGTATAAATCGAAGATTGGGAATTGGGAGCAACATTTTCCTGCAGTGCAGCATGTACCCGGGACAGGAGGTTATATGCATAAAATTCCTTGTTTGTTTAAATATTGATTTAATTCTGGATTAAAACACACCGTGGGGTGGGGCATAAAATTACCTTAAAATGTTTTCAACTTTTTTTGTCGATGTACCCTGGGAATTTTTACAAGGTAATTAATTAAAGAAATTTTGTTTTGCAGCTATTAAAAAACCTCTTTAGGCTAGACGCATTTGCATACTTTATTAAGCGAGATAAATATTATGTATGAAGTTTATTCATTGTAAGATTCACTGTGGTCCAAATTAGACAAAACATTAAATTTTGTTAATACTTTACAACACACAACTTAATTAATAAGTACAATTATAATAAACAATATTATTTACATGAATATAATTAGAATAAAATTGTTGAACTAGATTTTTTACGATCTTGCCTAGTAATCCAGTGAGAGCCGTAAACACTAACGAGTGTAATCCTTAATAGTATTTTTTATGGTAAACGTCAACATAGCTTTATTAAAACGAAAATCCAAAATCTGAAGTTTTTAACTGAGAGCTTTTTTCTTCACATTGGAAAAATACGGTGCTTTGGTATGTATAAGGGGTTTCATGCGTTGGTTCTCTCACTTTGCATACAAGCAAACGTCATAGCGGCGGATTTCCATATAAAGATGTGCAATGGAGTTAATCCAATGGTTGCCCCAATCGCAACTGTGGGGCAGGTCCGCATAGCTACATTAGTGAATAGGCAATCAAACCGTTGCAGTCTGCTGCACTTGAAGATCTTGGTCTTGGGTCACCAGACTATAGCGGTATAAGTGGCAACAGGTTCAACGATCGTGTTACACATCCAGTACATCATTTGTGGTGTATAACCACATGTCTTATCCAAAAGCCGATTACAGGCTCATATAGCCCCAGCGGCTTTACTGATGGCGTAGTTCACTTGAATGTTGCACCATTACTCCCAATCCCAGGTAGAGGGGGAACGAGGGACATCCCCCCCCAAGAGCTCTATGATTTATGGATTATTTTAGTTCTAAAAAAATGTCGAGTCAATTGAAATAGGAAATTTACCTTTATATACATATGTATAATCATAAAAATTACTGTCTTTGCTTTTAACGAAAAAAAAAGTCTTGAAAAAATGCCACCCAATTTTTAAATTGTAGTTGTGTGCTTAGTTTGAAATGTTATCTAATCAAAATAGCTCTGTATCCGAAATTTTTGAATTATGAAAAACTCGGCTTAATAGAAAACTCATTCATTTTACACTACATCTAGCGACAATAGCGCTGTGAGCTATTTAATTAACGCCTTCCCTACGGTTAGAGTTGAACAGGACCTATGCAAGGCAGTTCATTTGTCCCTTACACGACGGTAAATTGTACTGAGGCCTCAATTGGTTTAAATGTCCCACTTCAAAAATAATGTCCTTCTACTCTTGGTATGAGCTTGTAAACCTGCACCATCACCCACCCAAACCTACGAATCTCAAGGGACACAGGAACACATTCATCCCTTTCCTAAACCAATAGAAATGGTTGGGGTTAGGTGGTTGTGGCAGTTCTTTCCTACTTCTCTCTTCCCCTTCACTATCTATCGACTAGAGCTTGCTGTTCGACATTGCACTCTACACGAAGAAAATAGATTGTCGACAGTATAAAGGGCTTTCCCTGAGCTCTAGTATTCCACATAAAAAAAAATTGGTACCGATAGGGTTAAATAGATCACATCGAGTCACAGTCAGACCTAAAACACAGGTGTTCACAGGTTTTTTTTAAAACCGGTCAGCGGCTTAAATCGAGAATTGCTGAAAATTGCAACAGCTCTTAAATACATCATTATAAATGAAATGTTGAATTTCTCCAAAGATCGGTGGAGAGCAAAACAAATTTGTTCAAAAGGTCAAAAAGCAGTTTTTTGCAAATATCTCTTAAACGCTAGGTCGTATCATAAAACAATTTTGACTAATTTTGTAGGTTATGCTATTATTTACAAAAGAAGATATACATTTCCCGTACAAATTGCCATTCATAAGATATCGCCGTTTTGATGATTTAAAATACTCATGTCCTCAAAGGTAGCCCTAATAAAGCATCCCGCCAACTTAACAGGTTAATAATAGGGTAGCAAAGCTCCGCTTAGGTCTGGTCTTCACCTAGCGCATGGTTCACCTCTTTGTTCACCTGGAGCGAGGTAAACCACGAGGTAAGCTGTAGTTATGCTGCATCACTTCACTTAACCACGAAAGTTTATCTTTAACCATGGAGGTTTTTGAACGTACCGTGGTTAACTAAGAGTTAAAGAAAATGAAAATTTTTTTCCATAAGATAGTCTTCGCTATTTATTCAGTTATTTCGTATGTGCCCATTAATTATTTATTTGCAATAATCTCACAAATCCCACTTTGATTTGTTCAGGTGTTTAACTTTAAAACAACTGTCAGAGAGTTGTTTTTATTCTTCTTCCACTTAACTATCACTAACCATGCTCCCGAGCAGGTTTAAAATTTAACTACACCATGGTTAACCACGGGAGTTTTTGAACGACAAAAAATTATGCTCCTGGTTATGTTGTAGTTAACCACGGAGTTATTGAACGACAAAAGTTTACCATAGTTAACCATAGTAAGGTTTTTGAGTGCGCTCCTGGTAGTCTGGTACTGTCTGCGTCACTGCCTTGGTTGGCTGGTTAGTGGGATTCACTCTTGTTTCAGGAGGCATAAAACTCCAACGAGGCTGCCTCCCGCTAAGCCCTACGGTTGTGGCTTAGCCGGCTGCTATTTTTATATCTTCGAGCTAAGCTTATTACTAGATATTGCACCGTGAACGACCTGACGGACTGGTAAAATCAAGAGTTATACCTAAACTTAGACTTTCACAAAAAAAAATCGCGTATACGTCATCAAACTTTCAATAAAATCATTTGTTGGAATACGTGGGGAAAAAATTGTTCTAGAGAGGGGGCTATCCCCACTATCCACTAAGATACAGGGTATTTACGAAAAAACAGAAACTTGAGTGACTCCATTGAGAAGTAGGGTCAAAGCATGAGAAAAGTACTATATTCTTCGTTTTGTAGCATTTGGCGATTTACACCGAATACTATTTCAGATAACATTATCTCCAGATTTTGAGTAAAATTTAATTTCCCCCCCCCCCCCCCCCCAAAGAATTGTTTCTGGATCCGCCACTGAAAGAATCCAACCTAAGGCAGTTTCCTTAGCGTTCTTGCTTGATTTTCTGAGTAGGTGGTGTAAAGCAACCTCTACTAATTTACCCTTTGAATAAGCGAACTGCGAGCAAGGGAGAGCTCCAAATTGTACCTGATGTGAAGGGCCAGTAGTCTTTTCATCGTTGTCAAAAGAAAAGAGAAGCTGATAGGTCTATACGATTTAGACAGCTGCAGGTGCCTGTTGCCTTGTTTAGGGTTGACCATCACGACTCTCCTCCTGTAGTGCCTTCTTAAATCCATTGGAAGCAAATGATTGCGAATCGTTATCTTCTAGAAAGGTAATCGATTAAGATCACTACTGTTAATAAAGTATGCAGTTGAAGAATTCGGTTACTATAAAAAACGGCCAATATTGATCAATAAAAATTCATTCTCGAATCACGACAACATCAAACCATATAGATCTCTGCAACCACTCGCCAAAAAGTCTAAATATATTCTGAAGCATCCAGCTTGTCTTAAGGTTGAAACATTAAACTACCAATATTTGTTTGGTAGTCTTCAGAAGATTTTGGCTAATGTAAAAGCTAAAAGAGACATGTAAAAATCATTTATATAAATAAGTTCGTCAACCATAACAACCCTGAAATTCTATAGCGATAAAATAATAACTGCGAAAAAAAATAATCGATTAAAATGGCAAACATTTTTAGTTTAGTAAAAGTTCAGTTAAAAATGCTAAGAACCGAAGAATTTTTTTAGAAGAACTATGCATAAAATAAATAAATTCAACGAATAGAACTTTTGAGTTTTTTTTTCCTTTGATTAACGCAACGAATTCTGGTATAATTTAGGGTGTTTGATGATAAAATAAACCCAGTATATAGCCCAAACGTTTAATACATCACAGATGCACATCACGTTGCTCTGATGCATCTCAAAAGAATTTCATCAAAGGCCTCCCGCAAAAGTTCATAAAATGGCTAAATTAAAAACTGAAAGGGAGCGCGAACACATATTTGTACATCCACAAAAATCCAACTTCAACAGATCAAAAAAAATATATGATTGCATGGTGATTGATGATAAAAATAAATCATCATAACTCTTCCACTACAAACCCTCCAAACACTGCATGCTGCCATATTTCAATCATTTATCGTGTACAAGTGCCCACTTTAAAGTAAAGCATTTTCTTTTTTTTGTGAATCATAATCAATATAATTAATTAAATTATTGCTCTTTTGAACCACACTTAAACTGAGGTTGACGTACACATGTATTTGTATATTTTTGTTAAGGGATAATCAAATTTTCGATTACAATTATTGCATTTGTTGGATTAATATTTTTCAGTTGACATACAAAATTTCTTGAATGCAATTTTTTATTATTATTCGTTGGATAAATTGGATCAAGTGCTATTATCCAGTTATTGACAAATAGTATAAGAGATATTATTTTGCTTTTCAATGCAGGTATGCAAAGGTAATAAAAATAAAATGGAAAATATTCCTGAGGTATTTATATACTAGTGTTGGGTAGGACACGATTATAAAATGAGTTTGTAAGAGGTTGCCTCTTTTTTCTTTTTTAGCCAGTACAATGTCATACTTAAAATGAGGCGAGGTGCTATTGTAATGCCAACATGACAAAAACAAGCACATTAAAAATAGAACGAAAATATATATCAATGAAGAGCTGTTTTACGATTTTAATTCTAATATGCATTAAACTGCCTTAGAGTAAGTAACAAATCTATGCTTCCACAATGTATGTATATTAATATTTTGCAATCCCAACTTGCCTAATTTCAAGTAGGAAATTTTGCTACTGCCAGAAGTAAGAAATGTCTTTCCAGAACGTAGTTACATTCGAAAGTTGCACTTTAACTGTCTACATAGAAAAATTGGCCATTGTGAATTAGGAAATATGCGGGACTTTGAGTTCATTCTTTCATCACTAGTGCTGCAAGAATTCGTTTCACTGGATAGTCTGGATCTGACATTTAATCCGAGAACAATCCTAATTCGAGATTTTTTCATAAACATCAACCGAAATATACCGAATGACAAATTCGAGATATTTTTCTGTCAAATTACTTATTAATTACATGATTAATTCTCTTATTAAGGCCCATAAACACTAATGGAGATTTTTAATGTTACAAATAAAAGATTGCCTTTAGCCGCAATCAGTAACATTTTTAAAATTCTTTTCAATTCTTTTCCTATATTTTCGAAAATCACTGGGATTTTGTATAGAGGCATTCACCCTCTCTCTCTATCATGTGGATTTCTCTCCTTGTACTTCAACTTCAATGTAAAACCCAATATTAACGCTTGGTTTTACGCAAAGTTAAAGCCTTTAAAGCCACTCATGAGACCACATCCAAAAAATTACAATAAGGGATTAATTTCGTTAATGTACACGGTCCTAAAATTATTTCAGATTGCAGATAAAGGTAATCCTTGATTTGGATATGGAATATCCTGGTTGATGTTTATGGCTGTTAATATGCTAAGCCTTCCTTACATTGATCGAAGATCTCCGGGTATGACAACATAATCCAAACCACCAAATAAGTCCCAATACCTAGAATTTCTTAAGAGATGCAATGTCTTCTTTCAGCCAGCAGCCTGGGCTGCAATCTTCAAGTTCTATATACTGCTCCAACTTTAATACAATTCGCTCAGAAATAAATCGCGAGTTAGCGTTATCAGTTCCCTCATACCTTTCTGCTGCCTTTCCGATTAAAGATTGCTGTTCGATATAGATAGAACTATCGACAGTACAAAGGGGTTTGCTGAGGTCTAGCCCTTCTCAAAAAAATTACGTTACGAAGGCAAACAGCTTCTCTATTTATAGTTCCAAAAAGAATCTATACTATATGCTGTGAGAAAAGCTAGAAGTAGATTTTAATGTAACTGTAAACCTCAGTATACTATTTCTTTAAAAGAATCACCCTTTAGTATCAGTTTGTAATATCGCTCTCATCAAGGTGCATTGCCTTATATGTATTAAGGTAAGTTCGAAAGGAAAAGATTAAGAGGACTGTGGAGCCTGTAGATGGGACGCTATGAATCCTGTGTTTGAATTTTTATATATTGTCGGAATTCAGAATTACTGACAGGGGAAGATTGGTCCACAGGCAAGCAGTTATACAGGGTGTATACCGCTGAGTTTGCGGCGGGCTGTGGATAGGTTTTGGATAGACGAAAAAAAACGTATGGCGGGGTAAATCGTAACGGTTTAGCAGCCAGGGCTTTTTGAAGTTTTTTTGGTAGAGGTTTACATATCACCCTGTATGAATAAGGTATCAGTGTAAATTTTCGTTTTTTTTTAACTAAAATTTCAAATAAAACCACCTTTTTCTCCAAAAAAATACCTAGTTAACTAATTTTTTTTTTGCAAAATTGGAAAGCTTGGACGATTTCCTATGAATAATGTCTGGACAATTTTTATCCTACGGCTTTTATTTTAAGGGATTCTTTTTTGTAGGCAATCCCACCGCTGCCACCAGAATTTTATTTTCTGCGTGCAATTTTCGCAAGAGCCAAATTTGAGCGTGATGGGTTTGATTTCATTTCTCTTGGGGTGCATTTGTGCTGTGCCTGATTTAAGAATTTTCTATATGATTATGTATTTCTCCGATATGCCTGATGCATTCTGTGAAATTTCTTATCTTCGGCCAACGGAATTAGGCGAGCATGCGTTAAGAGTAAATAAGAAATAAGCCTAAGCTGAAATCTTCAAGTTCTATAGTAACCTTCGACTTTAATACAATTGGGTTTTCTGAACTAGCACTTTGAAAACAACTGACTGCGTCATCAAATTTATCGGCGATGGGGCTAATTTCTGCTTCGACGAATCATTAAACCACCGTAGATATAAAGCAGACGCATGCCTGGCTAGACTGGGCTCTGACATTTTATTTATCTTAACACAGAAAGGAATTGTTGGGACGAAATAGAAAATATGTCAGGAAAGGTGTCGGCTTGATTAGCGGACAATGCGCCCTGAAATACCTATTATGGAGGATAGGGAGAGCAGAGAACCCCACCTGCAGGCTTTTCCTTGAGGACCATAAGTTTGCCCTTCATGATCTCTGTGAGTGTCCGCGACAGCGAGGATAAGGGTCTCGTTGTTTAATCAGGCGCTGCTCGAACAATCAACCGTAAGCGGCAAGCCAGGCGGCAGGCTACTGAACCTTTTCAAAGGCTTTTTTGGACCCCCATAGCAAAACAAGGATTATTTTATCGTAAAACACAGCAAAATACTGCACAAAGCTAAGAACCATGCAGAAAACCGAGTCCGCTGGAGGATAACTGTTTTCGCCCTATGTCCAACGAGGGATTAAAGGAGAACAAAAAGGAGAAGAACACAGAATAATACCGACTCACTTTCTCCTTTTCGTGCACACTACGGTCACTGTGGGACAATTTTCTGCAGTCGGTATTTTCGAAATCATACAACCTCCTAGCGTCCAACCTAAGCAGCCATCTCCGAGGACATATGACCTAGAGTATATCACAAACTTTTCTTAAATGAAATATTCAATGATCTGAGACTACTTCTAATTTCCTATCACAAATTTATTTTAATAACGCGCAGGAAGTGATTGCTACAAGTAAAATAGGTTTTAGTCGTTAGACTTTACTAGGTTTTATGGTGGATCCACACGTCCACGTCTGTCTATAGAATTTTATCTGTGAGGCAAAGGAAAGTCGCTGCTAAGTCCCTGGAAACGGTGTGCACTTTACAGTCTGTGCAGAGGCCGCACGGAAAGTCAGAAGGACAAAAATTCTTGTCATGTGGACCCACCATTTCTCAACCCAATAATATTTTTAAACAAGCTATAATAATTAAATTGTTCGAAATTTCCCTTTAAAACCCACAAAAAGACATTGGCAAATGTTTGTGATATGTAAAAAGCAATAATATATTCATTTCCAACTGAATTCCATGACATTATGTTAAACCCATATCCATACAAAAGTGTTTGGCCTGAAAATGTTGATTTTATTCTTCTCTTTATTGAAATTCATATACTGAATATATTTAGGCAATCGTTTCCACTTTATCTCCATTCCACAGAATGCACCACCGCATCTTTATTCCAATTCGATGACATCGTGTACCCTACCAAGGCATCCGAGTCATATGTGGCCAACATACAGTGGAGCAATAGCTGGTGTAAGGCATATTCAGCCGGTGCCAACCCTCCATCAATTACCCCAACAACAGCAAGCCCTTCAGCCCCAGCCCCAACAGCAGCAGCATCAGCAGCAGCATGCAGCACAACAGCCGGAACTGACACCAGTTCCACCCTCAACGATAGCAATGCAGCACCTGGGCCAAAGTCAAAGGGCAAGGGTCTGTGTAGGTCTTACCGAGGACGAGGTTACAGCGCAAACACCCCTAATGGTAAAAAGGGAGAGCACCGTATGACTATAGGAGTCACACGGGGTCGGCGATACGGCCCTGTGATAGCTTTATTCAAATTTAGTTGTTTTCTATTTAAATTAAAAAAAAAGTAAAGTAAAAGAAAATTCGGTTGTTTATCTAGGAAAAGGAAGCGGGTCTGACTCGTTCTGCAACTTGTAAAAAAATGGGAAATAATACTTTAAACAAAGGGACGGCAATTTTTATATAACCACCTCCACAATCTGCCAAACAAAAAAAAATAATATACTACGTAAACATTTCATACAAAAAAAAACACCTGAAATTCAACTGAAACTATCCGACGACACTGGCAACAAGTTTTTACTTCCCAAACTCCAAAAGACAAGAGATAAAACTGACAACTAATAACTAGGCTAAGGTAAAAAAAAAATTTGATAATTAAAAATTTATTTAATTCTAATTAAAAAAAAAAAAGAAAAGGAAAAACGCGCAACTATAGTCAATCATTTTCATTCTTATCCATCAGAGGTTTTATTGTTAGATAAATTTACTTTTACTGTTTTTTAGGGACGAGAGAGAGAGAGTTGATAAATAAATAAATAAATTGTTTACATTTTTTATTTCTTAAGTTTTTGATAAATAATTTATATAAATAATAATATTAAATGAAAAAAAAAAACTATGTCTGTATCTCCAGTTTAAAAGAAAATGATGTTTGTGATATTAAAACTACTTAAAAGCATGTTTTTTAACAAAAGCAATTATTAATATAAATTTATTTTTTAAATTAAATTAATTGGACAATTGTCAGTTGTGTTTTTTTCAAATAGCGAGGAAATTATGGAAAATTAGAAATTTGATAAGTGAATTGTTGATTCGATTTCAATCACTACAAAGTTTTACATATTGCTTTGATTTTCGAAGTTGGTCTTTCTTATTTTATATGCTCTGAGTTCACAGACTTCTATTAGGCTAGTGCCTATAGTTTTTTGGAAAAAAAAAATTAATAGCAGGGAGGGACCAGCAATGAAATGTCGTTATGGTCATAACTAAACGAAAAAAACATTTTTAAACTCGAAAAAAGGGGAAATGGTAAAATGGGGATGCTATTTAGGGGTTAAAAACGATTTTTTGCGATTTGCAGTGAAACATGACCTCCTAGTGGAAAACGTTTAATACAAAAGTTGTAGATAATAAAAAGATCTAAAACTTTTGTATTTAACATATTTTGACATAACCTCAAATTTCGAAAAAAATGGCGGAAAATCGATTTTTCAGTTTTTAATTTTTTTCTCCCGTAAAAATAATTCAATTTACATGAAAATTTGTAAGAGTATACCTTGTGTTGCGTTAAATAAGCATGATTTTTTTTTTGTTTGGAAAACCGATAGTTTCCCAGAAATTAACATTTTTCGAAAAAAATACCCTTATCTTGCACGGACAACTTTATTGATGTTTTTTTCGAATTTTGATATTTAATAAGTGCTCATCTAACCATTGAAATGTCTAGTTTCAAATGGTCTATACATTTTGAAACTTTATTTTCATTAAACCGCTTAAAATTAAGAAAAACCGAACACCTGATTTTTCGAATCACGTACATATTTCTCGATTTTTTCAATTTTTTTCAAATTTTTTAATTTTTTCTGTTAATGAGGGATTAAATTGTAATGACAGAACTTAAATAAATTTAATTACATAAAGAGTGGCAAAACCGTCCTGAAAATTTTAAATAAATAAGAAATAAAATAACAATTTCGTTTGAATTGAATTACGCCGTGACTAGGTAAATGTTTCCAGTTTCGTAATAAAATTTTTACAGCATCATACTCAATATGGTTTTGGGAAATTTTTTATACATTATTTATTTTAATTAATTTAAAAATTATAGATTGACAATATGACCGTATTATTTCCAAAAAAGATGATCCAAATGATTTGTATGAAATCAAAAGCAGTTTGGTTCGGTCGAGCAAACAAAGATTTGACCACAAATACAAAATAATGGAAAAATTAACAGCCGCTCACATTCGTCGAAAATCTCAAGCTAGTTATAATAGACTATTTCTTATTTCTTATTTATTTAAAGTTTTCAGGATGGGTTTTCCACACTTTCTGTAATTAAATTTATTTAATGTAAGTAATATTATATGACACTAAGTTCTGTCATTAAAATTTAATCCCTCATTAACAGAATAAATTAAAAAATTTGAAAAAAATTGAAAAAATCGACAAATATGTACGTGATTCGAAAAATCAGGTGTTCGGTTTTTCTTAATTTTAAGCGGTTTAATGAAAATAAAGTTTCAAAATGTATAGACCATTTCAAACTAGACATTTCAATGGTTAGATGAGCACTTATTGAATATCAAAATTCGAAAAAAACATCAATAAAGTTGTCCGTGCAAGATAAGGGTATTTTTTTCGAAAAATGTTAATTTCTGGGAAACTATCCGTTTTCCAAACAAAAAAAAAATCATGCTTATTTAACGCAACACAAGGTATACTCTTACAAATTTTCATGTAAATTGAATTATTTTTACGGGAGAAAAAAATTAAAAACTGAAAAATCGATTTTCCGCCATTTTTTTCGAAATTTGAGGTTATGTCAAAATATGTTAAATACAAAAGTTTTAGATCTTTTTATTATCTACAACTTTTGTATTAAACGTTTTCCACTAGGAGGTCATGTTTCACCGCAAATCGCAAAAAATCGTTTTCAACCCCTAAATAGCATCCCCATTTTACCATTTCCCTTTTTTTCGAGTTTAAAATTTTTTTTTTCTTTTAGTTATGACCTTAACGACATTTCATTGCCGGTCCCTCCCTGCTATTAATTTATTTTTTTTTCCTCATTTAAATCCGCTTTGGCACTAGCCTAATAGTCTTCGTTTCCCTTAGAATTCAATCAACTTTTTTATTTGAACTATACCAACCAGGGGGGCAACAAAGGGGGGGGGGGGTCCAGGGGGTCCGCACCCTCCTCATATATCGGGGCCCGGATCCCTCCTATATTAGGTAGACCCAAAATAAAATCAAAATTGTTCGAACCTATATGACTGTAAGACGTCGACTAGTGAGCAGACAAATCATTTTTATTCTTTTTCAGGGGCGTGAACTTTCTACCAAAAACAAAGAAAGTCGAAAAACCACTAAGAGCCGTAAACATTATCGAGGAATACCTTTAACCGAGAGTCAAGCATTACCTTTACCCACAATCTGTGGTATGTTTAAAATGCACCCGAGTAAAAATAATTTAGTTGGTTAATTTTTTTCAAAAGCATGTACACGCCTGCAACTAGCACGGATATGGACAAAATGCGCTGGCCACACGGGCATGCACGCTCCCGCTACAGGCATGAAAATCTAAAAATGCTTCCACTATAGAGGTATGCATACCCCTCTGTATAATGATTCGTAAATATATTCCAAATCGACCATTTTAAACGTGAGTGTCGTTTTCACCAAGCGGTCCCCCAACTGAGTACTAACCATGTCCAATGCTGCTTGACCTTCGCAATCGAACGAGAACCGTTCTATTGAGTATGCTAATGGCACCCTTTATGATCACCAAAATAATTCTCCGTTTTCTTCGTCTTATACAATTTCTTAGAACTCCAATTTTGCTCCCTTTAGTCAAAAACAAAAGTGAGAGTATCGTGCTTCGTTTGGCTACTCCGTGCGTATTCAGGCGTACCGTGCATGTTTTGGGTGCCATACAGGCGTTTTGACGCTGTGCGTTCCTGTTTCAGGCTAAGAGCAGGCGAATCTTATTTTTATTGAGGCATCAAATACTGTAAAACATGAAAATTTTTAAGTTCGGCAATTATTTTCTAATATTTTCAAAAATCAACTATATCGCGACTTTTTCCCACGTTCAAACTCACTTGAAATCAAAATTTATGAGAAATCATACAGCTGCTACAACAAGGAGATCTTTGATGATCTTCCACTGTGACACTTTAAGAAACTACAAAGATAGATTTGTTTTTAGTTCGAGATTTTATTTAAAGAAGAAGTTTAGAGTTGTATGGAAAAAATAGTATCACAATTGTAGCGAATTTATACAACCAATAACTTGTCCTGCAGCTTGCAGTTAACGTTAAGCAATAAAAAAAGTAACAATCCATCAAATACATGAATCACTCCCATTTTTCTAATTTTTTCCAATACATTCTCAAATAAAAAAAAACACAACTCTTTTGTCCAAAAATTGTAAAAAAAAATCCCTGAATTGCTCAACTATAAAAATTCATTAAAAACCTAAATGTAATTAAGAAAAAAAATATTTTTACCAAAAATGTTTTCCGACTTTAATCAAAAACCAAAAAAAAAATAAAAAAAAATTGCAAATATAACAACAAAAAAAGTGGATGTTACTTCAATGTTGATAATTTTTAAGATCCTGGTAACATGCAGGTGTAAATAAATAAATAAACGAAAAACCACACAAAAAAAATATCTGTTTTTACCTCAATTTATTTAACAAAAAAAAAATTGTTTAAGAAAAATTTGTAAATAATATAAAAAAACATAAAATTACACATAGTTTTTAAAAAAAACAAAAACAAACAAATTGAATGGTGAGAGAAAGGATAGAAAAAAAAAACAAATAAATTAATTCCTGGAGTGAAAATTATAAACTAGTAACGATAAAAGGAAATTCGAAAATTAATTCGAAAAAAAATTAATGCAATTTTATATAAAATGGAAAGAAAATAAATAAATAAAAAAATTATATTCGGCCAAAAATTAAAAAAAAAGGAAAAGAATAAAAAAAAAATTAAAAAAAATACTATGAAGAATGGGAAATATGAAAATTTCTGGCAATTTTATGCCAGGTTGTAGTATAATTAATTTAATTAAAAAAAACTGATATAAGGGGAAAATTTCTGTATGAAAAAAATTAATTTTTGCTCTTCCAAAGAGTATTTAAAAAATTCCATAAATGAGAAGACGAAACAAAAAAATGATACAAGCTTATTTAAATATAGTAAAATGAAAATATAAAAAAAAAACAGGGTTTAATTTTTATTCTAAAATGGCAAGCCTTAAGAATTCACAATTTTTTTATTATAATATTGTTTATTTTAATTAAAAACAAATTTTAATTTTGTATGTTATTGTCAAATTCAAAAAAATGCGCAACGAAAACATTTATTTTTTATTAACAATTTTTGCAAAGAAAAAAAAAAACAAAAAACAATAAAAACATTTTATTCTTAATTTGAAAATTTTTTTTTAATTTTCTCTTCTTAATTCTTGCAATTTTAGGATGAGAACAAAATAAATTAATAAAGTAAAGTAAAAATGAAAACAATTACTACTAATCAATTAAAGAAAAAAACAGAAAGAACAAATTCATTAATTTATGAAAGAAAAAAAAATAATGAATTAGTATATAAACAGTTTAAAGAAAAACAAATGAAATAAAAGGATCTTCTGCACCTTGTATCAATATTTGTACATATAAAATAGATATATAAAAAAATAAAAAAATAAATTGGAAAATTTTTAATGTAGTGTTGTTTAATTAATTTCTTATCAATCCTTTTTTCTTTTAATTAATCTTGTTTTAAATATTTTGGAATAAAGGTAATGGGTAAAGGTAATAAAGGAATAAAAGTAATGGATAAAGGTAAGAAAATAATCATGGGTTACATATTTTTAAGTGCACTTTTTTTGGGTAATCCGCTGGAATATAAAAGTAAGTTATTTCTGATTTTTTATTTTCTGTAAATTGCTGTAAACAACTTCCCAAAGGGTAGAATGATTCGGCTCTAGCAAATAAAGCAAATCTAGAATAGAGCCGCTAGTTACGTTTTTTACAGCACCGTTTCAATTCAAGGGCAGACTTATCTTCCTCAAGCTCAAGGCTGTAGGTGGGGTCCTCCGCCCTTGAATAACGGGATACGGGGCGGTCAAACGAACAAGTGTCCTGACATGAAGCCAACAAGTTTCCTGACATCATTTCTACTGCGCTCCAACAATTCCTTGACCGTGTTGAGAGAAGGCCTAGAGTTGACCGATCCAGGGGAGGACCTCCAGGACACGCACACTGCACTTCATCAAAGTCTGATCGGCAAGGGTCCGGTTCGACAAACTGTTGGGTGAACCAATAGCCGGTTCCGGACCGAAGAATACAATATCAGAGCCCGCTGTCAGTCCCAGATAGTATGATAGGAAAGGGAAGGCCCATCCTGACAGAGCAACAAATACAACTGGGTACGCCCGGTACCCAGAGGAGATATAGTTAAACGACAGTGCAAAAACTACACACTGTAATCCATCCCCTGGCACCACAACTTTATATTTTGGCTTGGTAGTCTTCAAAGGGTGGGCTCCCTCTTACCTTCTTTCCGTTGGTATGTAGTTGCCTAGTATCCATTCAGAGTTAACAGAGTCACCACTTGAAAATCATAGTGGGCGATTGAGAGTGAGAAGTCGAAAGTGTTATATCCGAGAATCCGCCATCAGGTAGCACATCACTTTGAGCGTGGAATGTAACAACAACTCCGACAAAATTCTATCGCTAGTATCATAGCGGTTGCCCCATTGAGATAAATAATCTTCTGCCTCCACATCAAAGTTGTACCCGCAACATCAGATTGGCCAACTTGGCACATTCTCTCTGCATACAGTCCTCTTTTCTTCTTCTTCTTCTTTAACGGCTCTACAACCGGGATCCGGTCCTGTCCTCTCGCAACTGTTCTCTCCACCGGTCCCGATTCTGAGCCGATGTCATCCAGTTTGGCATCCCTATGCTCTGAGCGTCCTGGTCTACGCCGTCCTTCCAGCGGAGGTTGGGTCTCCCTCGCTGTCGCACCCCATAAGTCTTACCCTCCCCTTTTCACCCACTCTAAAAACTAGGAATTCGTTCATAAACAGAGCAACCAGACTATGGAACAATTTTACACAGTGTGTATTTCCGAACTCCGACAACATCCAAGAGATCAAACGCAAGGCTCATCGCCACCTCCTTCAACACACTAAAGACCCTTCATAAACCAAAACCCAACTTTTAAGGCCCCATACACTGTCAAATTGGATGTACACAGGAGCGCCGGATAGCAAGGAAAATTATAATTGTATTGTTCTACCTCCCAGCGGGAAAGTGGACGCAGCTTCCTCTGGAATCAAATTGGAAGTGCTTCCTGGTCGCGCTTCAGAAGCATTTTGGAAGATTTTCCTGTGCATATGGCTACAAATAAGTCATTTTCAACTTTGTTGATAAACTTTCTGTCTTGTGAGAATGAAAACTTTCCTGCTTGCAAAACTTGAAGCTTCAAAATAGCTTCCCAGGAAGCTAATTAGAAGAAAATCGAACAAACTGCTTCTTGCTAGTGACATGTAAAAAGATATGGATAGGGGTATGGAAGGGAAGCACTTCTAAGCAACCCAAACATAGCTTCAGACAGATATCCAAATTCACCACTGGTTCTTACTCAGCATGGGAGGGAGAGTTAAGTTTACATGTACGAATTAAGGATGCACCTGTGAATGCTTGCGCAGTTTTGTATTTATTTGATTCGCATTAACAAAAAAGGGAAATATGTCTTTTGTTTTAATGTTTCTGTTTGTTCCGATAGACGATAGGTTTCACTATCATAACCATTAGACGATAGGTTTTGCTATTAGTTTTGTAACAGTCACTACCATGACTGATAGAAAACCTACCGTCTAAAGTGATGACGGATATGCAACCTTCAATCATGACTGATGGAATTAATTGATCTCGATATGCAACCATCAATTTAATGAACGCCTTTGGTATACTTTTCAGCCAGTATAGGTACTAAGATTGCTGAGTATGATATCGGCTTCGGCTTTGGCCTAAAACTGACCTTCGGTCGGACACTAGTTTTTAGCATGCGGACCATTCACCAACTAATGGCATAGTTGGTCGCAGTCAAGAATATTTAAAGAGTTTTCAGAATATTTGGAAACAAACAAATAAATTCAGCGCATCCGTCAATTGCTTTACTCACGTAGTGTAGATAGGGCCCCTATGATGCTAGCATGTGGATCCCTTGTAGATTGTCCTATAAGGCCCACACAGGGCTAATCTCCTTTCCTCATTCGCTCCTCGTCATACGGAATGCCCCATTTGGCCTCCTTGAGGAAAAATCATTGCTACCAGGTCCCGAGTGGATCGAATTTGAGAATTTCGGCGTGGATATCAAAGTAATAACTGCGCCGGTGTCGAAAGCTTAATATTTTTAAACGCGAGAGTCGTTTTACCATGCGGTCCCCCAACTGAGTACTAATGATTTCCAATGCTGCTTGACCTCTGCAATCGAACCAGAACCGGTATATTGAGTACTAAAACTTAAGGGTATTACTTTAAAGCTTTTTAAAAAGTAAAGCAGATGTTGGGATTGCCCCATTTCTTTTGTAATGAGGTTCCCTCTTAGGGCCGTTATGAGAAACTGATAAGGCATACCTCCTTCAGTATCGTTGATTTATTTTGTGTGGTGTTCATGAGGAAATTAAGAGAAAGCCCTCTTTCAGCATGCCCCTTATTTGTCACAAGGGGTCCTCCTGGGAACCAACGGGGAAATCCGTCTTTCGGCATGCCCCTCGTTTGCCACATGAGACGCACACCTTGCATGAGGCAATCCAGTTTTTAAAAGCCAATCGGGTGGGGTTTAAAAAGCTTAGGCTATACAGTTATAAATTCTTAGATAATATTATATTGTATTTAGTTTTAATATGAAAATCCCTGCTTGCGTGCAGCCCCCCCCCCCAAAGCGAAAGTGCGTGTGCACTTTTCCTTGCATCCCCACCCTGAGTCACTTTATTTGGTACTTTTCGACAAAGCTTAAGTGAAAAAGTGCTTTTTGGCAAAGCTTCATTGAATCTGATGACTGATTCCTCTGGAAGTTGATAGGATATAACCTTAATTAACATTTTTAGATAGGTGGGAGTATTCTGCGTGCAGTAATACTTTATTCGTGAAAATAGGCCATAGGGTTACAAAAATACAGGGTGATATGTAAAACTCTAAAAAATAACTTCAAAACACCCTAGCGGCTAAACCATTACTATTTCCGCCCCCTCTCTTACGATTTTTTGTTCGTCCAACCAAAACCTATCAACAGCCGTCCGCTTTGTAAATTTAGCGTATACAGCCTGTATAAGTTGCCAAGGAGGGTATATGAGTATTTTAAATCTTTAAAACGACGATATCTTATGAATGGCAATTCGTACGTGAAAATATATGATATCTTCTTTTGTAGATAATCGCAAATTCTACAAACTTTGTAAACACTATTTTCTGGTAAGACTTGCCGTTTAAGAGATGTTAGCCAAAAACGGAATTTTTTGTGTTTAGGGGGTGGTTTTTGGGGGTAACATACAACCAATTTTCCGAATTTTTTTTTAATATATTCTACTCACTGAAAACTATTCCAAAAAAAAAATTATTGAGTTAACATTTTATTAGAGGTCAAAACCCCTAATACCATGTTTCCATCGCACTTGAAATCAGCAATTTTTAATAAAACGATTTTCAAGAAATTAAAATGAAAATTAAATTAAATTTTTCGCGCTTTATATTTTCTTTTTTTTGATATCGCACTATTTTCCGATGTTTATGACATTGTAAGGACTGCAAATTAATTCAAAAACGTTTAGCACTGTCAAAAAATTATGACAACCGACAAATTTTCCATGCTGAGTGTTAATACTGAATTGGCTGAATAGTAATTAGCTAGATTTCGAGCGAGATTTTGTTGAAATCTCCACCGTAGGGCGATTTCATTTTACATGCAAAACACGAGATTTCATATGGGATTTCGTTCGAAATCTTCATTTTTGCCGAAATCGGAGGATTTCAAGTGCGATGGAAACATGGTATAACAACTGGACTATTAGGCGATTTCGTTGCATTTTTTCAATTTAAGATTTTACTATGTTAGAAATTTGCACACATACATACATATATCACATAAAGTTACATTAATTTATCAGTCGCAGTCGTAACTTTAATGTTCATGCATTTAATATCCAAATTATTTATCTTAAAGGATAAAAAATATTGAGAAAATTTATATCTCTACTCAGAATTTCTGGGTATTCTGTGGTGACGAAATATACATATAATACGTTATGACTAAACCTAAGTATCCCTGCCTACCACAATAAATTAACTTCCGAAAAGGATAAAGGAGAAAGTGTTTGCCTGATTGAGTACAATGAAAGCAAACAAACTTTTAATCTTGATTTCTCCAGGCCGCACCCATTTACCGCCCATAATGATTTCGCATTCACCCCCAAAAGTGTCTGTATATCCTTTTTCGTCCAGACTAAATAACGCCTTACAGCAATCCTTTTGTCTCGTCGAAATTTCAGGAAATCAAATTCAATTCGATCAAGTTTTCTTTCTGTCGCGATATTTTTGTTACTACAGCTTCGTGTTAGAATATATGTAATATTTTTAGTAGTTTATTTATAGTTTTAAATATTAATCACATTTCTAAAGTTTTTATGCTTAATTGTTGCTCTATTAATTCACATATGAATACATTTTCTATTACCAGAAAATTAAAAAATGCAATCGGTATTTTTGATGAATGAAATCGTCAACAACATTGGTCTAGTATCAAAACAGAAACTCAATGTCATTTCTTGTAGGAATTAAATAAAAAATAAAATATAAGTTATTAAACAAGAGTGAGCAAAATCGAAAAGAAATTAGAAAAAAAAACTTAAAGTAAATTTCAAATCTCTGTCAAATTCCATTTAAATGAGAGCCCAAATACCACACCAAATGATCCAATGTTTCCGAAACAAAGGCGTTCCTTTTTACGTCTAATATCCTGTATTTTAAAGGAAAATCTTGAATACAAAAAAAAATAAAAGAGGAAAAAAAATCCCGCCTTCATAAAGTATTCTCGTAGATGAAGCAGAAAATTGATCTATTTTCTTCCTCGTTTCAAAGCTGGTGCCTCTGGGTATTCCAAGTCCTTGGTGTTAAATATGCTTCTCAAAGCTTTGGATGTTTAATGGAATGAAGCTGATACGCCGATGGACGTTTCTTGGTAAATTTTTAATTTTCCCGTAAATTAATTTCTTCTCTACTTCAGAATTTATTGTATAAAAGGAAGAGAGCTTCTTGTACTAAAAACTTCTTGGGAAAAGGACGAATATTGGCACAAGCACAAATATACTTGAAAATGAAATTTTTAGTTAACTGCCCAAAATTCTCATTATTTTTTTACGCTATGCTCTGCTTTCTAATTATATAAGAATATTTTCTTCAAGCAAATCTTAATCCTTTACGAAAAATGTATATTTGTAAGAAATTTACCATTTCAATGAGAAAATTTTAAACAGGGAGAAAAAAAAGTGGTTCTGGTTCTGTGCTGTGAGTCTAGATTTTGTACTTCGATTTTTTTTATATTCATATGTACAAAAAGGTATGTGAAACCAAAGAACGATTTTTTTTTGAAACTTCTCTCTGTCCACTATATTCCAAAATTGCTGCATTTGCGAAATAATTCGGTTAGCAAAAATGTCTACTGGAATCATATGACAGGATTATTCAGAAAAGCCGGAGGTAAAACATTCGATTTTATACCAGTACATTGCCCAAAGAGATGGTTTGTGGATGTGTATATTCGTGATTGGTAAAACATTATTCGATGACCCTTCGGCCATAACTCCGCACAAAATAGTTCAGGGCAGTAAATGGATGCATGGAGGCAAATGAAGTGGAATAATCAGGGAATGGGCAGACACACTCTTGGGAGGAGATTTCCACTATTATTTCAAAGGAGGAAGTTCTCTGTGCCATTAAAAGATTCTACCTCCTTAAAGCACCAGGCCCAGAAGGTATATTACCAGTCGTGATGCAGAAATTACCTCAGTTAGTAGAACCATGGCTGTTGGTTATGTACGAGAGATCAGTTTCGTTCTGGTGATTTGGAGAAGGGCGAGAGTGGTATTCATCCTAAAGACGAGAAGAGGAGATCATGCGAACCCTCGAAGGACTACAGGCCGATTAGCCTAGCATCCTTTGTACTCTCGCCAGCTGAACAAGCCTATCTCATAGCTAGATCTGCTAAAACAGCTTTGCACGAAGTGGTGGGAACTACTGAACTCTACATTACATACCCTGGCAGCCTTTCTAGACATAGAAGGCACTTTTAAAGATGTACGTAGCGAATCTATTTGAGAAGCCCTCATTAGGCAATAGTTAGAAGCAGTATTAGGCAATAGTGGGATCACGCCGTTTTCGTAGCTGCTCGCTGATGGGAGCAGTTTTGTTTAAGCAGGCATAACGCTGCAACAAGATGGTTTCCCCTTACCACCGATATGGTTGAGTCGCAGCACCTATTCAAGCAACCCCAGACCTCTCACTTTTCCTATTCTTTGGAAGTACAAAGGATGATTCCTAAGACAGATTTTATCACATAACTAGCGCCGGTGCTTGGGTTTTTTGCGCCCGGTGCAGTATGCCATATTGCGCCCCATCAGCTCCTCATTTTTTGGTCGCAATAAAGGACAATGGGAAAATTGCGCCCCTCCAATTGCGCCCGGTGCAAGTGTACCATTTGCACCTATGCAAGCGCCACCACAGCTTAAGTCCAATGACCTTCTTGTCGCATTGGAGCAAAGCGGAGAATATTTCGCCAAGCCGCGATGTCTTAAACGGGAAAAATGTATAGCACGTTCCAATCCCTCTTCTGTCACGATCCTGTCAACCCAATCTCGGTTCAGCCTCATTTCCATTTGATTTCGAATAATCGCAAGACCTTCCCAAGAAGTAGCTTCCTGGAGAATGAACTTCCGTCATGATTTTACTACTTTCCTCCTGCTTCTCTGCCATTCACCTCATTGTTTCATGAACTTTGGGACTTCCCGATATGTTCTCAGAATTTTCTCGACCACGTCACTCTTCTTCGTTGTCGCAGAGTTTTCTTCAGTTATTTTTTTTCTGGCCAAGCAGATGAGTCGTCGTCCGTCATTACCCAAATTAAGGCCCTTCTAATCTTCGTCTTCCGCTACTCCAGTTCCATGCTCTACTAGAGTATATGATCGTGGTTCTCTACTGGCGTAGGAGGCAAGGGCGGCGCTTGTTTTTTTGCGCGGGCAATGTACCATACTGCGCCCCACCAGCTGTTTTCAAAGTTTCAATTTTTTTTAATTTTAATTTCTGAGGTTGCGCCCGGTGCAAGTGCACCATTTGCACCTATGAAAGCGCCGCCCCTGCACATAACAAAGTAGGTTGACAGTCAGCCCGGGGAAAACTTAACTAATGCTATCCACTAGAAAAACGAAAATTTCCAGTTTCAATGGGCACACCGTCACTTTTTCCCAGCGAGAAATCTCTGGATCAAAAACTCAACTGGAAATGGAACATTGAGGAAAAGGTGCAGAAAGCCTGTGCAGTACAGCCTTCAAAGCCTGTTTTTCACTACGACATGCTGCTAGAAAGCCATGGATGGAGGGCACTGGAGACCTGCACTATCTCTAGGGCGACTTGGCCCACTTACAACAAAGAAAGAACAATGGACCTCCTAAGCCGATACCTACGAAATAATGTCAGAATTACGGCAATCATCACATTGGCCTATTAGGGACCTTGCCAAGCCGGGTATTCCTTACAACATCTGTTGCCATAGCTACAAGGAAAGTAACTAGAGGGAAACACTTTTTAACTTCCTGTGTAAAAATGCCTGACTTGAGTTAAAGTCAGGCATCGCACACTAGGCAGTGACGTTCTGGAAGACTTAAAAGGAAGCTCCAAACTGGAGGTCAGATCTCTGAAAGGATTCCTAAACTCCACAGCATGGCTTTAGACATCCCCCACAGCCAACCAAACAATCACGAGGGTACAAGAGGTTGCGTCATCAAAACACGCGCCAAAGCGATAATTGGGCCTTCGGTAGCAGTGGGGGCAACCCTACACCTAAGCTAACCTTACCTAACCTAAGGCCCGTAAACCTCAACGAAGATAATCCCTAATTTTATATTAAACATGAACCCAGACTATCCCAATTATAACTCAGGAGCGCGAGTAAAGGGGCCTATCCACTATCAGTTTTGCGTGTCATGCAAAATTGTCATGCAAGAAGGTTATTCTCCCATCCCCCATGATCCTCCATCCTGCAAGCCGTGTGCAGTCAGCCATGAATGTCATGCATGCTTGATAGTGTGGATAGGGCCTTAAGATAATGATTTTACAGGTCATCCGTCACTTGTATAATTTTGATATCCAAGATATTGGAATGTGATCTGTCGTTTGAGGTATTAGGAGATAGTTTCGACCGTGGCCTTGAGAGCTCTTACTTTGCACACAAGTAAAATATTCGGAGCAAAGATCGAGAAAATTGTTTGTAGGCTAGTCAATTTATCGAAAAAACCTCGTTTTTTTGCCAACCGAGCCATCCGAAAAGTAAAATATGGGTAAAATAGGAAAAATTCCGTAGAATTTGATGAACTACTTTTGGCACTCGTAGGCCTTTGGGAAAGTTTCCAAAATGGCCTCAAAAGAGGGTCAAAAACAGATTTTCGCGTTTTTAAAAAAAACTGCACATTGTACAAAAAAAAGGTTTATGTAAAGTTTGTAGAGCTTTTTCATACTAATAAAATGATAGAAGTTTGATGTCAATACGTAAACAAATAAAGGAGTAATTGCAAAAAAACCGCTAAAAATCACGTTTTTTTAAATGTTCATATCTTTTACAAAAAAAACGATTTTGTAATGAAACTCGTGGAAAGTGTAGCCCTTGGGGGTGGGCAATAAAACGTTTTTTGAAAATTTGCAAAATAATAAATAGTTTTTGCAAAATACGTTTTTTCGAAAAAAAGACCTTTGTTGTCGAATTCGATTAGCTCCTAGCCATCAACACCTACAGAAACGTTTTTGGGCTCAAAATGTTCTGGAAGAGTTGTGCTAATAGTTGTGTTTTGTGCGAACATTGTTACTTCATTGGAAACATGCGAAAAGATGGCCGGAAAAATGACAAAAAACAATGTTGCCCACAAAATTCGATCATTTTCTCACAAAATTCGATTAATTGCCTATCGATAGGCAAAACAAATATATTTTACGAACTTAGTATAAAACTAACAGCTATCGATAGGCAATTAATAGAATTTTATGAGCAAAATTGTTTTTTTCTTTTTTCCGGTCATCTTTTCGCATGTTTCCAATGAAGTAACAATGTTCGCACAAAACACAACTCTTCCAGAACATTTTGAGCCCAAAAACGTTTCTGTAGGTGTTGATGGCTATAAGCTAATCGAATTCGACAACAAAGGTCTTTCTTTCGAAAAAAAACCGTATTTTGCAAAAACTATTTATTGGGGCCTATTCTGTCAGTAAAATTTTAGCATTTTATGTTATGTTATGCCATAACATAAAAGAATTCTCTAAAATCCTATTCCGTCCGACAAATTTTACTTTATTTTATCGATCATAACATAAAATATTTCCTGTTACCCTTCATAACATAAAATAATCTAAGCAGCACATTTTACAGGTATTTTACCCATTTAATGAAAATAGCAGACGGGAATTGACATTTGCGAGAAAGTAGTTTTCATTGAATTTTGAATTAAATTAAAAATTAATATGACAAACGCATTAAGAAAATTTTATTTTGTCAGATACTGAAACAAGGCGCGCTTTTATTTTATTTGTTTTCATTCATAATTTTATTTGTTTTCATTTTCAACCAATCAGCTGTTCAAAACGTAATAGAACCCATACTGGATTGTACTAAATATTTTATGTTATGTGTTCATAAAAGACTTCATAAAATAATTTTATCAAAGCATGACAGAATACGAATTTTTAAAATATTTTATTTTTATTTTATGAAGAAAAAATTTTATCATCATAACATAACATAAAATATTTACAGAATAGGGCCCAATATATAGTTGTGTATTCCATCCGATTGGCTGTTTTGAAATTACTTGTGTTAATTTGATCCAACCAACTTACCCTTACCCTTAGAGGAAGCAGGTCTGCTCACTCTCTCTTATATGAACTAAATTCGGTCCAACTTGAACATACAGAGTCTAGTTGCAGCTCCTGCACAACAGATTAGGCAATGGCTGATTTCTTATTGTGGGGAAATCTATAAGGATGGTTTTATAAAAAATCACACACAAATCAGAAGCTCAAGGAAATATACCTTTTTGGAATCTTCAAACTTTATTCCTTTCTTTGAGAGTACGCTCTTGTGTCCAAGCTTAACACAAGAATCCAGATTTTCTACTAATAACTCCAGACTCTGCTGTTGTGCACTTTATCAAAGGATTTTATGACCAGTATTAATCTCTAAATGTACTGTAAAGCCAACAAAGATAATATAAGAAGATTTTTCCCATTTTTGATTATCATCATAATTTTTTACTCATAATTTAAATTTGTTTTTTTTTCTTAATTCCTCTTTAAAGTCAAAAATTGAATAGTAAATCCTTGTTATATATACATATTTATTTAGGGATTATATAAGATAGAAAGTGATAAAGAGAATAATAGGGCTTTATCTGTAGGAGTAAGTGTCAAGTAAATCACAAGTCACTTAACTTAGGGTTATGATGTCACTTACAGTATACAGCTCCATTTATCCAAAAGTTCTGCCTCCACATTAAACCCACTCGACAAGGGTCCGCACAGTTGCGCCCAAGACAAGTTATTTGACGTAACCATTTTTAGTTTTTATCAAAAACTTTTACTCAATGGGTGTGCTCTTTATGGAGAGATTAAAAAGGTTTGGTACCTGCCAAAAAACTTGAAAACACCTTAATCAACCCAACAAAAGGTTTGCTAGCCCTAAAAACCTTTATTTGCTCTGATCGATCCTAATAGTTTCCTCCATTTCAATTTTACAGCCAAAAAAGATGGGGTTACCCCACATGGCATACATATAAACCACTTATACATGCTATGTACACATATGTATATGTATCTATTTTCTTAGCAATACATTTTCAAAAAAGGGACATTTTCGATGATTGTATTTGTATATAAAATATATCTCTTCCCAAAAAGTTGCCCTAGGATAATCTATTTTATAACTTTTATAAGGTCCTGTGAGATTTTTCAGTGAATTATTTTGAACTTAAATTTTGCACCTCAAGAGTTGGGGGTTAGAAAATGTTTTTGTTTTCGGGTGAATTTATTTGAAACAACTAGTTTGAAGGACATGGTTCCACTTCTTCCAACGCAAACAACAACAACAACAACAAAAAATACTTTATTGTATGTTCTTTGTGGCTACTTTCTGCAAAACTTTCCATTGTCTCGCCTCAAAAAATTCTAAGGAATTTCCTTAAAGAATTTTCTAGTATTCATTGAACTGAGTGAAATATTTAGGAGATCTTCTGGGAAGCTAAATTTTTGAAGAAGGTTTCTTAATGCCAGCCAAAAATGTTTAGTTTAATTGTAAATCAGCAACTCCTTTCATTTTGGTTTTTTTTGTTGAGATGGTTTCAATGTAAAAAGAACCCAACCAAGGAAGGACAAGTTGGTTTTTAAGGTGACTTATTTTTAGGGAATTGAAACACATTTTCGGCGAATTTATTTCAGAATCCAATCAATAGATGTAATTTCCCAGAAGACTCATAAGAATAGAAAATTTTTCTATACTAAAGGGTGCCAGAAATGCCTACCTCTAGAGAAAATGAGAATAATACAGATAAAAACGTTGATGCCAATCAGAAACATTGTAACTAAACTTTAGTCAGTTTCGAAATATTATTAATAAATTTTTCAAATCAATATTTGTAATAATGAGATTTCAAATATGTATTGACAAAAAATATTTTTTTTATTACTTTTCTGTTTTTTGGTAAAAGATCAGGTCCAAGGAGTACCGCGTCGCAACTTGGACCTATTGGGTGGTGTGAATAAAAACTGAGTGCAAGTGTTCACTCCTTTTTTTGGAGTGAACACTTATTTTGACGTGAATAAAAATAACCTTCGTTAGGTTTCGTTAAGTACTTCACTCTGTCATTTCTCCATATTGAGTGAACACTTCATTTTGATGTGAATAAAACAAAATTTTAACGTTTGCCTGTGAGTGAACACTTGTAAAATTTGAGGGTGGTTGCGAGGACCTTTTTCATTCATTTTAATAAAATAAATTAAAAAAAACTTTTAAAATAAATAACTTTTATGAATGAAACGCACTAAAAAGTAAAAAATAATTTTTTCTTTTGCAGTGATAGGTATACACACGAAAAGTTTCATTGCAAAATAAGAAGTTTAATGCGTATTAACAATTTTAAAATTATTTTCTCGTTTAACGTTAAATGTTTGAACTCTTATCCATGAATTGTGTAAATTTACAGCATTTCAAGTGCATTAATAAAAGTTTGGGCATGAGTTGCAGTTAGACAATTGTGAATATAGTTATGGATGTCCAAACTTTTATTAATGCATTTGAAAAGCTGTAAATTTACACAATTCATTGATAAGAGTTCAAACATTTAAAGTCAAACGAGAATATAATTTTAAAATTGTTAATACACATTAAACTTTAAGATAAGCATGAGTGATAAAATTTCTTATTTTGCAATAAAGCTTTTCTTGTGTACTGCCAAAGAAAATATTATTTTTTACTTTTTAGTCACAACTATAAATAACTAAGAAATTTTTAAATTGATCCATTTTAAAAAATAATTAAAAAATTAAAAAACACGACGCCGAATTAAAAAATGAACTAAAAAGTCAAAAACAAGTTTTAAGTACTAATGTAAGACAGAAACAAGGTAGAAGATATTTTATTTATTTTGTTAAGTATCACACAACTATCGTATATGTATAATCTGTATTTTTTCAGTCGGGTACAGTTTTAATTGTACTTATTCACGTAACATTTTGTACCCCGGCTGCAAAAATACAGATTATACATATACGATAGTTGTGTGATACTTAACAAAATAAATAAAATATCTTCTACCTTGTTTCTGTCTTACATTAGTACTTAAAACTTGTTTTTGACTTTTTAGTTCATTTTTTAATTCGGCGTCGTGTTTTTTAATTTTTTAATTATCTATTAAGTGTTATATATATTTGAAATCGTCTCAATTTTACCTTTCGTTTGATACCCATATTGACCCAATCAGAAAAAAAAATTAAATTGGGCGTTATGTAAATTGCGTCTGACGGCCGCCATATTGTTTTTTTAAAAATTAACCTAGCCTATGTTACTCAGACTCATTAAACGATTCTAACGGTACCCCAGTCATCTAAACCCGTTCAGGGGTTTAGAAGTTATGGTGGTAGAAAACAACGTACATACACACAACAAACCTAAACACATTACACTCCTTTTTTTGGGGCAGTCGTGTAAAAAGCAGCAGGTAAGTTTCTCATGCGCTCCATTTCCTCAAGAGCACCAGTATTGCATGGTTTTTAGCCTGTTAATTGTACTGGTTTTATTTTTTCAATTTTTAATCCGTTTATAGATCTTAATCTACTCAGCATTATATAAATGCTTGACGTCGCAACAAAACCACCTTTTGGCCAAACTAAACCCCCAAAAGGCAAATTTTTCCCACAGAACCACCTTTTGTCCTAACTAAACCCCCAAAAGCGGATTCAAACCACCTTTTGCCCAAACTAAATCCCGCAAAGGTAAATTTTTCCCACAGAACCTCATTAAGCCCTAAAAATTTTTTTCCAAAGTAAAACTCCATATAAACCATCCACGTTTACTATCCTACTAATTTCACAAAAATGACATTTCCCTTTAATCCCAAAATTTCCCGTGAGTGAACTAAAATTTCCCATGAGTGAATAGTATTTGAATGATAGAATTTTTATTCACATCAAATTGAGTGTTCACTTTTAACGAATCACTCCACTCAGGAGTGTTCCCTTTAAGTGTACACTTAGTTTTTATTCACTCCACCCATTGTACCTACTCTTAGCAGACCCTATTGTACTCTTAGCAGACACTATTGTCCAGACAAAATATTTTTGCCTAGATTCTATCTTACTTATTCTAAAAAAGTAAAAAAAAAACAAATTCGAATACTTCATAGCTTTAAAACCTTTATTATATAGTATTTAGGACCATTATAGACGGAGGCGTATGCATCTAGAAGCAAAATCCTAAAAACTCCGGGAAGGGAGACTTGCGTTCAGTTTCCTGAGTCCATTGATAATATTTTACGTTCGCTTTCAGCCTAGATGGACTGGAGATGAAGTTCCGAAGGGACGCGTAGAGTCTCGAGTCTCTAAGATGGCAGCCAGACACCCTAAATCCTAGGCGACAGTTTTAAATGGAAAAAAAACCTCACAACTGAAATGAATCATTTGCATACAAACAGATTATAGATTACCGGCTTATCCATGTAGATTTTGGACTTTTCATAGAGAAAAGTCTAGACGTGTGGTATCACAGCGTGTACTGCTCAAGAGATCATGGGCTTCAAATTCAGGCAGAAAATAGTCCGTTATCCTGGCATGCGGGCTAAGTCTTTCCAATGTCAAACAGTACTGAAAAAAATGCCATGACAGATCTGTCATAAAATCATTACTGAAAAAATACCTCGAAATCGATCATCCGTATGAACGGTAAGTATTTATAGGAAACAACTAAGCTCGAAAGTGCTGTCAAGAAGAAGATCACTGCAGACCTACAGAAGCCCAATTAGACCAAGGGATGTGAAACCCCAGACGCTATAAGCATGTGGCATGCCGGAACTAGCAGCTTTCGAAAGGAGACTATTAAGAAGGACATTCGGCTCAATAGTAGAGAACGAAACAACCATGAATTGGAGCAACTAATAAATTATTAGAATGTCATCAGGTTCATCAAGCCCAAGAGATGAAGATAGCTTGGTCACGTATTAAGAATGCCAAACTCTACAATACCTTAAGTCTTACTCCGTGCCACAACAGCAGGTTGTAGAGGAAATAAAAGTTGGGAGGAAAATATCCTGGGTATTACGATCTTTGAAAGCTAGAATTTAAAGTTGTGGACGACGATCTTTAAGCGTTGGGAGTACGTGATTGGAGTAATATCGTCAGCTGCTGGAAATCCTGGAAGAAAAGTGTTGAATGAACAAGATACGTCCTTTGATTTGACGATGTTCTTACGCGAAAAAATTAAGCCAACTACAGGCATGAAAGTTTTTACCATTTCGTTATTATACTCAATGTTTTGCCTCATACGTACCAAAATCAGCAGTTTTTATAAATGTTCCCACTCTTTCTCAACATATTTGGGGCAAGAATTGTATAGTTTTTAAGGACAAAATCCTGGACAAGAAAGAAATAAGTATGATGTATTCCGCCGGTTTTGTTGGAGGTTAACATCGATAAATCTGATCAGTGAATCCATAGAAGCTGGAATATGACCTTCTAAGCCAAACATAAATAAAAAACAACTGCAAAAGATCCATTGTACTATTTTCATCTTTTGCACATCCAACACAAACCGCAGCATTCCCAGCTACCATTTTGGTTGCAATTTGAATTCGAATCGCTGCAACAAGATATAGACCAACTACACAATCAACGTTTGTATCAGATGATAATAAAGGACAACCACTAACTTCAAAACATCCAACCCTTTGTGGAAAATTACACCAGTTACTCTTTGTCATTTGCCAGTTAAAGAAACCCATATACAACTAAAACCAAAAGGATTCAAACAGTTGAAGTGTAAACTAGCAATTTTATAAAAAAAAAAAGAACAAGAGAAGATAAAAAGATAACAAGAGAAGATGATAAAAAAGAATTTGAAAGGAGAAGGAATGGAATAAGTACAGAGGGAATTTTACTGGGATTGATTAACAAAACTTTCTAAGGCTGGTCTCACACTGCAGCAGATTCGGGCGAATTTTTTACGGTCGTATTTGGCCGAATAATCAAACAAATCTGATCGGAGTAAACCTAGGGACGTCAACGGCCGAAAACAACGGCTGTAATGTGCGAATGAGACTAACAAAATAATTGTTTGAAAAATTCGGCCAAGCACGGCCGTAAAAAATTCGGCCGAATCGGCTGCAGTGTAAGACCAGCCTAAAGCATTGCCTGATTACTTACACTTTTAATTTTTTAAATTAAATTCTCAAAATTATTATAAACATCAAACTGGCAACTGTCTAAACACAGCGCCGGCCCTAGGGTAGAGCGAGTGGAGCGGTCGCTCTAGGAGCTAGGTGGCAAGGCGCGCCAAAATGAATGTGAAAAACAATTTCAAACGAAAAATTAAATTTTAATGGCGCCTTTTGCATTAAAAGTTGAGTTTTGAAAAATTTGGTTATTATTTTTATTTAACACTAGATTTCGCTCGCAATCACGTTCGCGTTGATTTTGCAGTGCCGGGAAAATTTGGCGCCTATGCAGAACTTCGCATTTTCCCCAAAAAAAGCGCAAAAAAGGTCATTAATTTTGCAAAATTTGGCGCCCACCTCAAAACTTCACATTTTGGTGCCCCTAAAAAAATTTCTTCCGGCTTGAGACGAACATCGGCAACATTAAAAATATCTCTGTTATGTTTTTCTCTTGGCGTCACTACTAAAGGCCGATTTACACACATCAGTCACGTAACGTCTCAGTAACGTCAGTTCCGAGAAGCATCAGTCACAAAAAATTTGTTTTCTTTGAAAGTTAATGGAGCTATCTACACTGAGCCGCCGCCGTTCCGAATCAGTCAAGTCAAACTCATCGCCGTCACCGAACCGTCAATTTTAGATTTCTTCTGAACGATTTTTTCTGTTTTTGACTAACGAGTTTTTCGAAAGACTTTATAAAAACAGGTGACGAAAAATTAATTGAAGGGGTTCGTAAATACCCCTCGTCTGTTATATCTCCTGAATTTCTGTGTTAAAATCCCAAAGGTGATCACTCTCCTTATACGAGACAAGCGGTAATTAAAAATTCGTTTTGAAGTATCCAAATTTTGCCCTGGGTATGGTCTCATTAAATAACTTCTTAATGGAAACGCTTCATCACACACAATTACGTATGGAACCTCAGCCAATGTGTTTGGCAACGTGCTTTCTCTTGGTATTGACATTGTGCAAATTGTGAAATTGTAATTTGGGTCAACAAGTGCCATCACAAAAATAGGTAGTGTAGGTAAGACACACTTGACAGAAAAGAAATGACTGAATGGAGTAAAAAAACTGACGGACATATGTGAATACAGTCATCAGTTTGACTAAGCCTGGACGGCGACATTTCTGATTCGAAAAAGTGACTGAACTGTGACGTGACTGATGTGTGTGAATCGATCTTAACTCTGATATGATCCTCAAAAAGCCCGCTGCTGTTTCTGGTTTTCGTATTTTGTCGTATCGTACTGACGCCCTGTGCAGCTTGTACAGATACCGCCCGCACGGTACTGGAAATTCAAAAATATGCATAATATACAGGGTGTTTCAGACTTAAATGTTAATCGGTTTAATCGGGAATATTTGGAGAAAAAAATTGTTCTAGTTACTGGCACTATCCACACATACAGGGTGTTTACCAAAACGTAGCCGATAGCCGGATCCGATAGTCGAATAAGTAGCATTAGGGCGCCGAAAGTCAATCTCGCTCTACCCTGATCAAGGGCTAGGGCAGGCGCTGTCTAAACACATCGTGTCCGTCCATATTCTATGAATAACGAGAGCAAAGATAGTTGTTTCACATATAAATTGTTTGGATATAATCATGCAAGGGTGAATTACGGAAAGGCATAGAGAGTATTTGAAAAATATTATCTAAATGCACATTGAAACGTTTTCGAGAATTTGTCAACACCAACCAATATTCTCCATGTTAAAAATTATATTACGCCTGTGGCGACCGGGTATAACTTAATTTACATATAAATTTGCACCAGTCGCAATAAACAAACTCCAACATGATCAGAACGATTAAAAGAACACCTCCTATATCACTGAACTAGATTGACTAGTGATCTAATGTGTGTTGTGGCGCTCTGTGCCCAATCAGAAACGCCAAATCGAAACGCGCCACACCACAACACACCATAATAATGTAATCAGCCCCATATAAAATATATGAATTAGATCACGACACAGAGCGCCACGATACACCACAACAAAATAGTTTGTTTTCGGCTTTAGTCGTTAGCTCCACACCGGCCGCTTAGACCCAAAGAAAATTAATACGCGTGTTATTAAAGATAAGACAGTACTTCGCAATCGCAATCTCTATTTGCTATTATTGGTCCGTAGGCTTCAGTTCTTCACAAGTCCACCCAATTACTGGCTTATGCAGCCGACATTGACATCATGGAAAGAACAAAAATAACTGTACAAGAAGCTTTCACTCAGATTGATCCGGCTGCGGCGGCTGCAAATCTAGGACTGCACAACAAAGAAAGCAAAACAAAGTACATTGTGGCCTCGTCAAAGTAAGTAAGTAAGGCTTCATTTGTGGAGTCAATTTAACTTTGTAAGTATGAAAATGCAAATATTTCGTGAGAATAGGCTTCTCGAAATGTTCAATTCTTGACCATAGTGCCGAATTGATATTCCTTGACTCTATCAACACTCTCACGACCTGCTTCGATGTTCTATTTTGAACGACTTGCTGAGTGCTTGCAGTCACTAATTCATCCAGTCTCCCTATATTTATTAAATAATCTCTTCACAGTTGATGAAGTTAAATCACTAAACTGGCCATATTTGTACGAAAATTGCGAACTGTAGATGCTAAACTTTTTCACGATATGGGCTAAAAATTAGCTAGTTTTCAAGTTTGAAGAAACTTCAGAGAAATATGAAAGTAGTTTAGCCAAACGTGAGGCATATTGGACTATAGGAGTAAATGGAAAACCGCCATTTTTCAATAGTTGCGCCAGCAATAAAATGCTGGGCAAACATGTCAGATCAGAATCGTCAAATGATAATCTAAGCATCTGTCAACCCATGTAGGTTTTGCCAGATCTCACAACGGAGCCAATGATTGGCCAAAGTATGGTTGTCATCGGTCGGCCAAGACTCGGTAATTTTTATTGGGCCACGCTTGGTACAACGCTGGCAACGGTTAATGTCATATATTTTAAAATATTGATTGAGTCTACAGTTAATGCATATTTCCCATGTAGGGTTTAACAATTGGCCCAGTAATGGACCAGTACTGGGTGCCAGTTAGCCAATAATGGCGCAATAACACCACCCATGACTGGCCTATCACAGTAAAACTGCCGGATGATAACTTCGGCCCAGTACTGGCCACTTGTAATGGCTCACGATACTGGACCAGCAACGCTGGCAACCGTTAATGTCATATATTTTAAAATATGGATTGAGTCTACTCTTCAAGAGTGGGTGGGTGGGTGGGGGTCTAATAAACTATATCATATATTAAAATAAAATAGTATATTGTCTTGCTAACTTTTCGAAGCCGAACATATTGATACCTGATACTGCCACCTGATCGTGGGGGAGGCCGTAAGCAACGTTAAAACTTTAGTATACTTCCTTACATTACATCAAAAATCAATGAATTTCCCCTCATTTACCGTATCAATTAATTATTAATTTCAAAAAACTAAATTTTTTTTATTCTTGGCGGTCTTTGCTGGCCCAGTATCGTGAGCCATTGCAAGTGGCCAGTATTGGGCCGAAGTTATCATCCAGCAGTTTTGCTGTAATGGGCCAGTCATGGGTGGTGTTATTGCGCCATTACTGGCTAACTGGCACCCAGTACTGGTCCATTACTGGGCCAATTGTTAAACCCTACATGGGAACAAATCTCTATCATTACATTTGTGAAATTTTATCAGCGACTTTGAGGACTATAGACTATAGAAGCTGGTTGATGTGGGGGTGTTTTTCGTGCACTGGTATCTTACCATGAAAATAGGGTTTACGGTTACAAAAATACAGAGTGATATGTAAAACTTCACCAACAAAATTTCAACGGATCCTACCGGCCATGCGATTTACTTCTCTTTCACTTAGGCAAAGGGACTCATTTTAAATTTGACTACGGTCACACATTCCCCATTAAACTATCGGTTTGGAGGGTACGTTTCGTAAATTGAAGAATAAACGAACTTGCTCCAGCCACTATAATTCTGGTGACACAGAAAGCGACAAATGTGGCGTTCTTTCAGGGGAAACACAAATCCCAGGAGGGCTTGGGAGAAGCGTGTAAAACCTGCGTGTTATTTTTGCATGGTGCCACACAGTTCATTTAGGAGCTGTGTTGGTTGGGGCAGGAGACTGATGTAGGAAATTAACACTGACTAATCAGTGCCCTAGGTATAATAAGGATGGAGTCCCTCACTGCATGAGAAGTAAAAAAAATTTAAAAGCTCAACTGGTTGGATGATCTATGCTTTGATGTAGGTTATTAGTATCAGCAAAGTAATTACTCATACAAAACTAAAATATATCTATGCAAAATGTGTTGCCAATTGGAATGCAATTTTAGTCAGTTTTAGTTGATATTAATGTCAATAAAACTTTGCATATCTTCCGGATCATTTCATTGCATTACGCCAACATGGTTTTGCGATGAACATTGAATTATACCTTTCATGTTGGCCATTTTTGAAATCCACAGCCAATGTAACCAAAGCACCCAAAAACTATCATGCTTGTATCAACTTACACCCATACCAGCTACAATAAATTAATACTAGTTAACCATCACCGGAACATAGTCCATTCCAAAGTCAACATATGAAGCAATTTTCGCACATTTTCTGCACTAAAACTGGAAAATTAAAGTCTTTTATTTTTCATTCTGTTCTGCCACATTTTACTATGGAAACTGTGCGGGAATCCATTTTTTCTTGCACACTTCGTACAGCGAAATTCATGTTTTACTAAAGCAGTGGCATACATAAAAATTCAAATTAAAATGTTATTTTTCCACTTGCATGATAGCGTCGCATATAAAGTACGAAAAGTGATTTAATGTAAATTTTGGCTCGCATAGTTATTTACTAAGCGTGTCATGGCCGTACTATGTGGTATGCGAGAGCTGTGTTTAAGGATGCACAACGAGAGTTTAGCAAACAATTTCGATTTTAAAATCTACATTTAAAGTAAAATTTCAATTTTATTTGAATATTGACTATTAGCTATTTTTTTTTATTTAGTATTTGTAATCGTTTGTAGAGGGGAGGGGGAACGTGTTATTACAGAAAATTATGTTTAGTTTCCACTATGCAGAAAGTACGTTCTATAGATGGAGAAAAACAATGGGGAAAATTTAGTATCCGATAGTGTAAATCATTGTTTCTCAACCTCCAGGGTCGCCATTAGATATAAGGGGGTCGCAATCTGTTCAAAAAAATTATTTTAATAAACAATGTATTTTAAATTATAATCAAGTGTTTCACATATAACAATGTAATAATAACCGTATAAAATCCCAGAATTTAGCCATGATTTTCCCGGTAAAGGTCGATCATATCCGTGACGTGTTGGCGACTTCAGTGCAGTACCGACGGGATCAGTGAAAAAAATTATCGGCATGATGTAATTCCATAGGAACAAATTTGGGAAAAGCGCGGCATTTTCCTGCACATCCAACGTACGGGGTATCGACGTTCTCATTACCCTTGAGGCGTCCGCAAAAACCGCAAAAAATACGTATGTTTTTCAAATTCAACGGAAAATTTTATTAGAATTCATCAGAAATTTAGGTAAAGTTTATTTCAAATACCCTCAAACCTGTTTCAGTCTATTTTGTGCGATTTTTTGTAGGATTTTTTATACGGAATATAACAATATTTGCTAACAAAGTACACATGTAGAACTAAGAAATTTAAAGATTGCTTTGATGTAAGGTTGCTTGAGTGCTCAAATGTATTTCATCCTCCTCATATCTACAGACGCGTGTGAATCAACGAACTCTCTTCCACTTCCGCCGAAGAATCCACATGTTATCTCTTTTTTATTCTTTTCCTCCTCGTCTAAGAGCAATGCTATTGCAGCCAAATATTATATGCTAAATTCCATGATGCACTTGAGATCAATGTCCAAATTTCAAAACTAAAAAGTAATTACAAATGCCATTGAGCATTGAGCACTGATACGGAAAAGGCGGTGCTGTGTGAATGTCATTGACAAATTCATCGCGGAAGCCACTGACACGGAAAGCATCGGTGCCGTGCTGTCACGGATATGTGTGGATCGACCTAAATAATTCAATTTTACGACGGATTTGACGGAAAAAGACGGAACCCGATCAAACATATTTGTTTTTCCTGCCGTCTCCATCAGACTCAAATTTTGGTTTCTTACCGAGAAAATCGCTCCAAATGCTTGGACCAAGATTATAGTGAAGGGGTCGCAAAATTTATTACTTCATTTATTGGTTTTCCAGGGGGTCACAACACTAAAAAGGTTGAGAAACGATGATAAATTATTACATGTTTTTCGAAATTTGGAGGCACAAACACAAAATTTCGCCGCGCGGACATGGCTAGGGACTGACATTTGGGGTCAATAAAAATGATTTTAAGAGTATAGTATATTATTATTTTAAACAAAGTTTGAGGAATAAATAAAACATATTTTGAACAGTTACTTAGCAATCTTAAAATAAAAGTAGTGGTTTTGACCCTTTCGGTCCACAAGATCAACTTCCCAGTATTATGAATTTGGAATATTATTAATGGATATTTTAATAATTAATAAACAATAATCAATATATAATATATAATACCTAACATTTGTCACATTTGTTTATCAATACTTTCGCTAGGTTGTAAAATGATATGTAAGTATTTACAAGAAAATTAGTGAAATTTTTAACACTGACACTTGGATGAAAAATAATATGTTGTTATTCCAAAACATATTTAACAAGTATATTGTTAAATTTAAGGGACTTGAAGTTGCAGCTATTGGAGTTACGATCTACCAAAATAAGGACCACTCTGCTAATTCTTTAACAACTCATGCGGACGTTGGATTACAAAATACGCCAACACTTAGCCACGATAAATCACCTATTCGTGAAGTGTGTGTAGGCAGATGTATGGCAGCAAATGGAAAAATGATTGAAAATTTCGTGGGAAGCTATTGCTCGGCTGAATCCATAAAAGATAACCTCATTTGGAACGGGTTTCATTCCAACGAGTATATAAGACAGTAGGAAAACTAATTAATTGAAGTTACTTGGCACACTTGTCGAAGTCTCTTCATTTAAACACAAAAAACGCCTTGACCGAATGCTATGATAAAATTTCAGATCATATCTTCGTTAATACACTTCGATCGGCACCTCAACGAAGTCGGTATCATATTTGGTTCGCGCGATATTGGGCAAGTACAAAAATCACGAACTTCGTTTAAACAAAAAAACGGTTCGACCGATTTTATGAAAATCTTTTCAGATCATATGTCCTTTAACACGCTTTGAGCGGCTCCTCAACAAAGTCGGTATTTTTTTTGGTTCGCGCAAAATCGTGTTAGTACAAAAATCACTTAAGTCGTTCAAACAAAAAAACGGCTCGACCGATTTTTATGAAAATCTTTTCAATTTATATGTCCTTTAATTCGCTTTGAACGGCACCCTAACGAAGTCGATACCTTTTTAGGTTCACGCGAAATCGTGCAGATAACAAAATCACTTAAGTCGTTCAAACAAAAAAACGGCTTGACCGATTTTTATGAAAATCTTTTCAGATCATGTTTACTTGAACACGCTTCGAACGGCACCTCAACGAAGTCGATATCTTTTTTGGTTCGCGCGAAAACTTGCAGAAAAAAGGACCACATACGTACGCACGCCCACACACACACATACACACATATTTCTTGTCAAATTTTTGCGTAAAATGCTATTGGGACCTTGAAACGTGTAAATACATTGAAAATTTCGAATCCGATTTTCGGACCGATTACAATAACTTCCTACTTGGAAGTTATTAATATTAATTATATCAAGTGGGGAGTGCTGCGGACACAGAGTTGCCGGATTTTTGTGGAAACACCCACATACTTTATTTGTATACTCAGTCATTTTGTGCACCTTATAGTTCAGCTGAATTTGTCTGCAGGATTATGCCATTTAACCTCTTTGGGGTTTTCTGAAGTCTAAGATATATGTCAACAAGCCCACGACTACTCACGCCTTGCTAGAGACCATTTACCCGATATGCTATTCTATGCATAACCCTATAAAATTTTTATTTATAAACCTATGTTTTCTATCAAAATGACTTCTCGTGTAAATTTTGGGATACCCTTTCAAATGCCTAGACTTAACAACAATAATAGAAAAGGAGCTATGCTTCCATCGAAACAGGCTTTGAATGTAAGTATATCAATAAACATAGCACGAAACCTTTCCTTTCTCAATCTTAGTACCATAATAACAATAATAATAACATTAGCATAGATTTCAATTTTACACCCAATAACTATTTTCCCAAAGTGTCAATCCGATAACAACCTAATTACTAGCAGCACACCTCTAAATATAAACTGCCTGGCAAATCGAGAAAATCTAACGATCGAGTTAATAAAAAAAAACAAAATTCTCGGCTTTCACTTAAATGTCGGATTATTTAAGCATTCAGCATTTTAGCTTTTCAATTCAGATACCCTAAAAGTAGATGTAATCTTGCAAATGATAAGCACTGTAATAATTGCTCCACAACAACAACAACGAAAAAAAAAGTTGTAATGAGATTTGGCCAGGTTTGAAATGCTTTTGAAAAGTTTTACCTTAAATTTCACAAACATTCCCGATAAGCCTTGATGAAAATATTTTTCCATATTCATGGGGAATACCTCAAACCCCAAAATGTCGTTTTATAGACTACCCTGTCCCCTAACCCCACCTGCAAACCCCCCCCCCCCCCCCCTATTAAGTTGAGTCTTTGTTTTTTCGACGGTATATACATATATTTGTTAGATGGATGGAAATTCTTGGGCGTCCCGATTCTGTCGTCGACAGAAAATTTTCAAAAGCATTGTACACCTTTGTATCTAATTAAGAGAATAAATTGTCTCCTGTTTGTTTTACCATACTTTTACGGCTTCAAGCAAACGAACAAATGATTGTTTGACATAAATCAAAACTTTCCAAGATTTACACAGTCAGGCACGCTCCAATTTACATAGCCAACAATTTGCTGAAGTTGAAGAAAACATGTTGAGAGCACTCCAAGCAACTCAATTTATCCTACTTCTTCTTGTTTAATTTACATTTTCACGAGTCTTGAACCAATTGCGGAAGATGTTCCCTTTTTTTATAAATATATTTATTGTATATATAAAAGGAAATCTGAATTATTGATCACACGCGAATCTATGCAAATATTTAGTTTTTTTATATTGTGATTGAGTAACGCAATCCTCATATACATTTTATTCCCAAGTATTATCTGTGATATTAAGGAACATTCTACAACCAAAATGCATTTATTGTATTTGTAAAATGTCAGGTATTCGCCTGAGGTAAATGAGTTTGAATTTACTAGAAAACTTTGTTCTGTACATTAGACATGGCATTGTCCTACCGCACAGATAAATCTCTGTAAGTAGAGAATTCCACATAAAGTTGGCGCCTAACAAACATACGCAGGAGGAGTTGCATTTCTTCTACAGTTGGTCGTGTTACTTTGAGATTTGGAGGGTTTTACATCCCTTATTTAGTGAGCCACAATCAGAGATAGTTCCCGGAGGTATTACCGGAAAACTTTATCAGTAACAAGAATGAAATGTCCTTTGGGTTGGATGAAAACGTAGCTCCGCAGCTCATTTGCCGCAATGTGAATTACCTTTGTAATAAATAATATTTCCCGGTTTGAACAGTAAGAAATCATTCAGCGTACTTATGACATTCTAAACATAGTTCTAAAGCAACTTCCTTTGGTAAACTCGAAAACAGCGATGGTAACTAATACCTGTAAAAAGTAAAGAACAAATCAAATGGATTGAGGACGAAAAATACATCCGTAATATAGCAACTACAACATTGCAATCTGCATCAAAGGCAACTGCAAAAATAATACACAACCTAGAAAATAAAAAAGCCACAGGCTGCGACCTAATAACCGGCGAAGTTCTAAAAAACTTGCCAAGAAAAGTTCTAAAAAACTTGCCAAGTCTTCTTAACTATGAATTACAATACCATTCTAAAGTTCCACTATTATCCAAAATTATGAGAAACGTCACAAATATGTATGAAAGCAAAGCCACGGAAACCACCCACCCAGGGCCGGCACTGGGTTTTTATGCGCCCGGTGCAGTATGCCATATTGCTCCCCATCCATCACCTGTTCATATTTTCAACGCAATGAAGGACAATGGAAAAAGACAGAAAAAGGGAAACACTTTTCCAATTTTTTTTTCAAAGATTTAAATTTCTAAAATTGCGCCCGGTGCAAGTGCACCATTATCAGCTATGAAACGGTGCCTCTGCACCCACCCAATAAAATCATCTCTATACAAAAGAACCCTCCAGCACAAATTTTTAAAAAAATACTCAGACTTATATGAAATTAGAACTTAATAAGGTCAGTCCTTTGCAATAACTGAGGGTGTTGATTCGGCAGCATACGCTGATATACGGGTTGTTTGGCCAGAAGCAAAGATCCCATTAGAGCATCACAAATATTGCAATCATATCTAAACAAAATTGATCTGTGGGTGAAAAGGTAGAGGATAAAGTGCAGTATTAACAAATCGAACCACTTCACATTAACGCTTAAGAAAGACGACTGTGTTCATCCTTGTTCGATAGTCAAGTCGGACTACAAATCTTCGTTTTCAATCTAACTCGTAATTGTGCGTTCTCCAATTTTTTTCTAATTCCAGCCTTTTCGCAGAATATCGTTTTCTCAAAATTTATTTATTTGCTTAAAGTTTACTTTTATTTTCTTCAGTAAACACGTCCATAGCTCGCATCCATAATTTCCGGAGGGCTTATGACAATTTTATAAATTATGATCTTTGTTCTTCAGCGCAAAAGTTAAGACTGCATGCAGATAGACCTTGTGTCCTGCTTGGATTCTATCATAGGTTGATGGTGTCTTCTTTCTTTCTTTCTTTTACTAAGAAATCAAGTTTAACGTGCAGAAATCCAAGTGCGTCTATTGTACTCTTAAGGCCCCCATTCACTTACAGGCCGCCGGAAGCCCGTGGCCTCTCTGGCTAGTTCGGTAGGCACGGACCGATGAAGGCCGTACATTACTCAGTCAGACTAAAATACGAGGACTTGAGGCAACCGCCTGACAGGCCATGGACGGCAGGTCACCCCATAACTCCCCACAGACGTACAGGCGAAGATGACAGTTTAGCATAGCAGATTGCTAATTCAAGTGTAAAAATGTTCCCGGCCTCAACGAAAACATTAGACTGAATAGATGTTCCGATCTTCAGGCCCGGACTGACGATAAATCCCCTCACCCATAAATATTTTCGTCAGTTTTCCTGGAGTGCAGGCTACGGTCTGCTGGCGGCCGGTGAGTGTGTGGTGATACTCGGTCTCAAGGCGAGAAACCTTCAGGCCACGGCCTGCCGGCTGCCTGTGTGTGAATGATGGCGTTTAGTCGCCCCTATACCTGCGATTTGTAAGCCAAACCTCTTGAACAGGTTCAGCAGTCTTTTTTTTATGTGGAAGACCAGAGCTCAGGGAAAGCCCTTTGTACTGTCGACAATCTATTTTCTTCGTATAGACTGCAATGTCGAACAGCAAGCTCTGGTCGATAGATAGTGAAGGGGAAGAGAGAAGTAGGAAGGAACTGCCACAACCACCTAACCCCAACCATTTCTATCGTGACTCTGGCATCGGGGCAATGAACAACTCGCTGGAGTGTTATGCTTCCTGAAACGAGTTGAATCCCGTAAACCAACCGATGCCATGCGCTTGGTGGAGCGGGGCAGTGCTAGCGGAAGGCTATGACAGGAGGAATGAGGAAAGTAAATAAGGAAGAAGAAAGAAGGTTGGAAAGGCGAAGGACCGTGGGGCTCTGCCGGGATTCGAACCTGGGACCTCTGGGATAGTAGTCAGGCGCCTTACTCCCTAGACTACCGAGGCCCCCGAGTCTGCCTAAATATTTGTGACTCATATGTGCTTTGTCAAACAAGATCAGGCTGAACAGTGAGACCCATTCTCCTTGCTATCACGGAACAGTAACAGATAACTTAAAGGGCATACTCGTCCTCCTCAAGGCACAGGTTGCAGCATGGAGTCTTACGTCCTTTCGACTCTTCATAGATGGCAATTTCAGTTTAGGGTCCAGTGCCCAATGACCAAGCCAACTACTGTCCTGACGTGCAGTAGTTCTCTGGCAGAATTTGAAGCCGCGGTAAGAATAAACGGCTTCAAGAACACCAGGCCAAGTATGGCCCTAATATCCCGTTCCGGACCGTTGAAAACTGTCTCAGAGTACTGTTTGGCTTAGGTGCCCTCTTTGCATTGCCACCGAACGTCTGATTGGGCGGTACCCACATAAGGGTGACGCTAGTAAGAGTACTCAGAGCATCAAGGGCATGTTTCAATATCAGTATAATTTTGACTTGGTCCTACCGTACTTTGTTGCCCTAATTACCGCTTGGCTGCCAGATAAGATGGATATCCGCCCTACAGGTCCTCCAGGTCGGTCCTTCCTCAGTTTTCATGAATGCATTACAGTATAGACAGTAGCTACAAAAACCCATCGTAACCATTTACAAACAAGGCCAGGTGTGGACCTCTAGTGTTAAGTGCTTTTCATCATAGTCCGATCGTCTTGGACCCGTTTTACTTAAATGGTGGGTGTCCGAATAGTCAATTCCTAACCGACGAAAATAGTGCCAAGGCCTTGTCTGGTTTGGCCACACCTTGCGAAGCGAGAACAAAAATCTAGCCAGGACCTTGACTGGAATCCGCAAGGAACCCGTCGAATTGGAACACCTAGAGCAATGTGGAGGAGAGCCCTATTAGTAGAGGACGCAACAACTGGGAGATTCTGGAGGGAGCTGAGAGCTGTCGCACAAAACAGAGTCCACTGACTCCACTCCACTTCTGACATATAAGTAAAGCTAGAATTAATAAATATCTTGTTTAGCTCTTAAATTTTCAGTCTACTTCGTGAATTTATCCTACAAACGTTGAATTAGGGCGTTCTAAATGGAAATAGTAAAGTGGCTAAAACGCATCTCGTTCCGCCCAATATAGTACAGAATTCAAGACGTGCACGTGGTTATCTTAAATGTAGGCGACATTCTGCTGGTGCCTGCCTCCTGTACATCTTACAAGTCGTCGTCGCATTTTTCCTAGGATAAATAAGTAAAAAATCGTCGTGCATAATAAATCAAATCACAGTTATCATCGCCGCATAGCCCCGCAAATCCTGCTAGCTAGGAAAGCCCCCAACAGTGGCATTTTGGCATGTTTTTATGAAACAAACAAAGTACGTAAGTAAACAGTCCCTTAATAATTTATTTCATCTCTCGGATCCTTTTGTTATTCAATCCAGTGAGATTGTTATCCTTTGATATCATAAATCACACTGGAGGAAGTTCAATGTCAAAGTTGTTTTGGGTAACCTATCAGCTTTTGACAAAAGTTTCCTTCCCCGTGGAATGCGTCACGTAAGGGCGCTGGGGGACTGAAGATGTTAGGGCTCCTGAATAAAAGATGCCAATTTGAATTCGCCCAACTTGGTCCTGGCTCACTCCTGTTCACGGCTCCGTTCTTGCCTAAGTGACGAATTCAAATGAAGCGAAAGTGTGACAGTTCATGCGGCACGGAACACATGTGTTTTCCGGTAAATCTGCTTGTTGCGGTTTTTTTTATTTAAGGACTCGCAAGCCTTCGTGCCAGTCCATCCAGTTGCATAAATAATGAGTCCGGGTTATATGGTTGCTGCTGACACTCTCTCTCACTCTGGTGCCAGCCTAAATGGAAAAAGTTGAGGCGCAATATTCTGGGTGATAAAGGGACCGCAGCTTGTATAATTATATGCATACCGGTGAAAACTATTGCGAATATTTTCCCCCTCTCTCTGGCAACTTTTTAATTAGGTTTCGTGATTTCAGGTTAAATTGGGAAAATTTGGTTTTAAACAAAAGTTTCTCGGACATAATTTTCCATGGCAGTTGGTAGCTTGTCAAAATTATAAATAATTCTTAATTAAAACGCTGTCTTTTTTGGAGGCCGTCATATTTTGCTTTTGAAGGAGGACATTGTTAAAACCGAATACCGCCGGCACAGCGACACGGTGGAAAAAAACTATGAAAGAGTTTTCGTTTCGAATCGTAAATTTTTTTACATTATAAGCAAAATGAATGGAATAATGGTATAACGAGTATACCAATTTCGTAACGTTGTAATGTTGGAATATGTGCTGTGGTTTTACATACTTATATCAGCGAGTAGTTAGTTTGGCTAAATTTTAAGGACAAAAATGCCATATGAGAACTTTTGGAGGAGTGCAGATAGATACAATTCCAAAAGAACGATTGCACTTTGATGGATCGATTTAACATGATTGTATGTAGCTATAGAAGAACGACCGGAAACTTTTCAATCCTGGCTAATGAAATCAAATATGTAATTCAAAAATAAAATAACTAATTCAAAATTTTACATATTGTCAAGAGACCAATTCTAATTACGGCGAAAATCGTTAATTAATTTAAAGACTTCCGTATACCGATTTTTATTTTTTGTTTGCCTAATTAAATAATTATGACAAATGTAAAATTACTCGGCTACCCGATTGCCTTAATATTTAAGCCGGCCGTGTACCAAAGCTGCATATGCTTCCTATGCAGATTTTCGTCAATTTTTGCTTGGAAAATTATGTAGCACAGTGGCATGTGACGATTTGTTCCATATATAAATGACGAAAAGCTGCATACGCTGGTCCCAGTACAGCTCAACCTAGCACAGCATAGATAATCAGCTGGGAGCCAGCAGAGATATAGTTTTCTGTCCAACAGCGAACATTGAACGCAGGTCACAGAACGCAGTGCACAATTTTGTATTGTGGAAATTGTTATATCAAATTTATTTTTACCGTCTTTATATCGTAATTCAATTGTAATTTTACTCCTTATTTTATTTTTCAAACTTTCTCTTACATAATTTTCATTATTTGTACCATATAAAATTGAAAAACGCTTTACTGCCTCTTGACTGTGTCTTACCGACAGAAATCCAATTGAATCCTTCTCGGACTTCATTCACTGAGTTTCTTCGATTTTGAGTAGTGAGCAAATTTTCGGAAAAAATGTTAACTTCTAATGGTGGACTAAGAAACCTGTTTTTCTTTCCAATGTCGCCTCCGTAATCGTCGCCTCCGTAACAGCTATCATTCAATTTACATGTAGGTACTAAGATCTGGACTGGCTTACCAAGCTACCGGGAGTTTCCCGGTGGGCCGTGCCGAGTGTTAAATCAAAAATGTTTCCTCTAAATAATTTTTTTTTGAAAAAACTAAAATTTTCCCACAAAAAAAAAATTCGAATTCCAAGCGTATCACAATTCCTTTAAATAACACAAATCTCGCGGTCTCCTACGAAATTGCCAATTAGTTTGTTGAAGACTGTTATTTAATAAGGATTGTGTGGAATTTAAAAAAATCTAAAAAATTCAAAATGTCAACAGAACGACGAATAGCTTGGGAGAAACAAAAAATGAAAAACCAAGAACTTGTAAATGCGTAATATAAAAATTGCACGGACATTATTCATAGGAAATATTCCTTTCTAATTTTGGAAAAAAAGGTATAGGTTAACTACGTAATTTTTGGAGAAAAAAGTAGTGAAATTTGAAATTGTAGTTAAAAAAACCAAAATTTTGACTTTGACGACTCATAACTATGGAAGTTGGTAGGGTTGGTAGTACCAAAACTGGTGCTTAAGAGTAATTCTGAGAGAAGCTAGTTCAAATAACGACAATAGTTTCAAATAACGATAAAGGACTCGTCAGACTTGAACGAAAGGGGCAATTTCTTTTTCAGTAAATGTAGGACGTGGAAAACGATTCCCCGGCCAAAAAGTGGTGATCTAAGGTTTGAAAAAAATAGTGATATTGGAAAAAGGTAACGTAATTTTTGCTCGGGTTTTAAATAATGCTCGGATTTTGTTGACAAATGATGTTTTATGGGAAAGCTATCGGAAGCTGAATCCAGAAAAAGTTAATTTCATTTAGAACCGGTTTCATTCCATCGAGTTTATTAGATGGTGCTTGTGGCTCTTGGCCGAAGACTTTTCAAAAGGGGGCTTGACCGATTGTTATGAAATTTTTTCCAAAGCATGTTTTCATTAATGTACTTCGATCGGAATCCCAACGAGCCGATATCATTTTTGGTTTGCGCGATATCGTGCGGGTACAAAAATCACGTAAGTCGTTTAAACAAAAAAAACGGCTCAACCGAATTTTATGAAAAAGTTGACCTCCTGCCCGGCGTCACCGCAATGGCTGAGATAACTTTCAAGTGGCTTCAATTCGCTTTTTTTTGTTCTGGTCATTGTGTATTTGGATTAAAGCAACACGCGGGTTTTCATTTTTTCGACTTTCAGATCGTATAATGTTCTCTATTCAATTTGATTTCAAGAGTGAAACCGGGTATAAAATGAAGAAAAAAATTCAGATTTTCCTGTCGCCTCCGAAGCTCTGTAATTTGGAAATTTTCAAATAAACATATTACTGGTGACTCCCGGTGTAGACTACCATTTCGTGACAATCACCCATATAATGAAGCACAGTTTTCTCTGTTGTGCCGTGCTATGCTAGGCTGCGCTGTACTGGGACCAGCGTTCGCCCAGCCTTAGAGTTATCCTGTTGTCTGACGATGACAATATCAAAATTGGTTTGCATGTAACATGAATGTTTGAAACGTATACAAGTAGAAACAAAGCGTTCTATCCCTTCAATTTCTATAGCCAATGGATATGTGAATAATTTCTGCGGTGTCGGAAAGCTTTATATTTTTGCTAACCTTTCCACAATTACCTTTTCGTCCTTCCAAATGCGAATGTCTACAGCGCTTTCATCAAGCGGTCCCCCAACTAAGTACTAACCATGTCCAATGCTGCTTGACCTCTATAACCCAACGAAAACCGGTTTATTAAGTATGCTACATCGCACCCTTTACGTTCACCAAGAAGATTACCCGAAATATGAGTCACTTATATCACCTACAAACCTTTTTACTGTTTCGATCAGTAAACAGACCCGAAATAATTAACTTCCCAGTGAAATTATAGTTTACTGGATAAACCAGTAATATTTTTACTAATTCTGTTTTTAGAGAGTGCTGCAGGACTCACTAGATATTAATACCGGTAAAACAGTTCCGGCACGTAGTGAATACACCAGGAAACGGATAATTAAAAGGATAGACTGAATTGGTCATTGCAGGCAAAGGCTTCTCACAACAAGCCAAATACTTAAAGATTATATTAGATGCACCATCACCATTGACACCATCATGATCAGTCCATGTTATCACGTCCCTTATGATGGCTTTGGTTTTAAGAGCCATGTGGATTCACAATCTCTGCGACACCCTACTGAAAACTGCCAGACTAACTCATGTATCAATGAAATTTGGCATATCATTTCACAGCCAAGTATTTGGATTGTTGCGAAAGGACCCGACCAGTAATCCTGGCTTGACTTTATCCTTATCTTGGTGAATGGTACACGACCACTTCAATTTACCACGGCAATTTTCGGAGACAAACCTAGCTTTTAAGTAGAGATTTTACTCTATTTACCGCTTTTGTTTGCAAATTATGTTGAAAATTCGATCAACACCAGAACAGTGAAAAATTTATAAAAAAAAATAGAAAAAGAAAGTTGTAATATGTTTTTTTGAATTTCTTAGAACTAATAGAAATGTAAAAAAATCCAAAGGGTGAATTAGCACACAGCCTTAGATTATTTCGTTAGCTAACACATTTTGCACCGATCATATTTAATTGCCAAAGAATTTAACTTTAAATAACATTTTACATGTCGTCATGTTCGTTTCATTATTAAATGCCTCAAAATCTTTGCAGAATTTCATTTTGAAAATCGTCGTCCTTTTTTGTTCAAGGAACATAGACAAATTGTGACTGATTCCGGTATACGCGTATGCGTATGTTTATCCCAACGATTGTTCCCTTTTACACACCGCTCAGAAATTCAAATTTAGGACGATTTATTTGTAGGGAACTTGCACAAATTTATTTTCAGCTCTCCCTACATTTATCACAAGCATAAAGTATAGCATACGAGAGGCGCAAAAAAAAGCACATCGTGAAGACGAAAATAAAAAAAGTAGAAAAAAAAAATAAAAATAAAAGAAAATTTCTGTGAAATTGTTTTCTTGAAAAACAGCACACACAGAAAACACATGTGGATGCTCATGATCTTCTTGAGTCTGCCTTAATAGAAACAAGTAGACAAAATTTGTTTTATTTAACGTCAGATTAACTTTGCTCAGGAGAGGCAAGGTTATAGCATCAATTTTAAAAACATATTTATTTCCTCCTTTTGCATTGTGCTGGAGCATATCTGGGAGAGAATATGCGTGAACATGTCGGCATTTGCATACGTAAGAGAGGAATTCTTAGTCCTAAGGGGTGAATATATACAATTATTATTAAGAATGTCTGGCGATGCCAGCCTTTGAGGATTACAAAAAAAATTTCGTTCCTTCTATAATTTTTCTTCTTCTTATTCTTGTTATAAAATGTCAATAAGAATTTTCATTTTTTTTTGCCTCTTTTTAGCATAGAAATGTGGTTTTGTCATATCATCTTTTCCTTGAATTTGTGCATTGGAAGCCCTTCATTTTGTTGCCCTAATTTTCATGCTATTTACATATGGTTATGGATGCCCATTCTTAGGAAGGAGTTTAATTTTCCATTCCTATGTTGTGAAGAGATGTTTATATTCCTCATTGGAATTATTTAGATATACAGAACTGAATTAATCTAGATTGTCAGGTAGAGTACTGCTGATAAGAATCTTTCCCCTGAGTCGTTTATATTCGCTATTCAAAATTATACAAATCGAAAATATATGATTATTGAATCAATTTATGATCTATGATAAAGTTATGCAGTATTTTATTAAGATGAGGCATAGCTACACTTCAGTCATGCATTAACTTATTTTTATAGTATACCCCGGCTTCACCGGCCGAACTGCGCAAGTTCGAGAAAATTGGTAAACTGAACTTTAATTAAAATAATCTCAGTTCGCATACAATTTCCACATATTAAATGAGGAAAAACCAGACCTCAATTCGCCCAACTCGAACTAGAACTTAAGTAAAACGTAAAAGATCGCTCAAAAGAGAGTAATCAACTGGAATAGTGGAATGCCATTCCAGTGAGCTTTTGCATTTCTGACTTCTGGCGAAAGAGCAACAACAATTTCAAGCACTGAACTGAACTTTAACCGGTGAAGCCACTTATGTGGATTGAACTGAATATTATTGAACTGAATCCGGTGAAGCCGGGGCAGTAGGCCCAATTTTAATGATATCAGTGCGAGGACTTGAATACCAAACATTATTCAAATAAATAGCTGCGATCCATTGGGACTGGTAAAGTACTCAAAACTGCTGCTATCTACTTGCAACTAACCTTGCTCTTGTTTGTGGGCATAACATTTCCACCGGGCTTTTTAAGGCTTTAAGTTCTCAACAATAGATGGCTTTTCCTTTTTGAAGGTTAAGTTTATGTATTTAAAAAAAATGTTTTATAATATAGTCATTTGGTAGTTTTACCTGAAAAGTTTTCCGGGAGTTTTGAAAATGAGTAATTTTATAGATTTTGATGTGCTCTTTCCGGATTACAACTTTGCCACCTCGTATCTTTGCCGCTCGCTCCGCCATATTGGAAAACTGGCTCCTAAAAGCAGTTTTTTGACAATATCTCCTTTCCGATTCATTTCACGATAAAAACATTTATACACAAAATGAAACTTGAGAAAATTTCCAACAATTTATGTAAAAACCTTTTTTTTTCGTAAAACCAATAGTTTTGGCGTACGAGTGCCGCAAACCATTATTCATCTACGCCAACCCATGACAACAGGACGACAACATTCGTTCCGAACCTATCACCAGGTTCAGTTGTGGGATGGGAATGAACAAAATGCAGAGTAGGTATCGGTAATGTACTCGCAAGTACTTACGAGTAGCAAAAATCACCCAATGGATCGCAGCTAACGATGCAAACCAACAATTTCCCTTCCAGCGCCCGCTATGTGGCAGCTCGGCTGCCTTCTTGAAATGCGAGTAAGCACTCAACGCAAGAGATTATTGGCCAAACCCGCCAGAGGACGTGGAATGGCCGATTCAGCACAGAGTTCTGCAATGATTTATGAGTTGACCCAAAATTAATCTTAATGCAACAAGACCTGTGAAATAACATGCGCATGAACAGAGTGACATGGAACCCAAATTATCTTTAGCCTTGAGGTGCATTTTACATTGAATAGACATCTCAGAAAAAAAATTGTCGCCCCTGGGACGAAGGAAACTGCTAACGCTCCATCAAAAAAGTTACCTTTTGGTGTGAAATTTGAAATAAAGGAATTTATGCATTACCATTAATGCTGCTTGCTATAAAATATTAAAAGGGAAGAGCAAGTCCTCGAGACGTGATGACGAACAATGACGAAAAGTGCATACGCCTTAAAAATTCTGCCATTAGAGCTGCTGACTTTATATTAGGCAGAAGTTTTAAAGATTTCTAAGAATGGTTAGATAATGATAGGCAACGTAACAATGCTGCGTACCAAGTAATTTGGAGCATCGTGCCTCATTGAACACGTGCACAACTTTATAGAAAAACAGTCTACTGCCAACATTTTTGGGTTTACCAAAGCAACTAAGCAATGGTTGGGTAAGTGTGAAATGGATGCCCTCGATATATCCAAGGCATTCGGCAGATTATTAAATCGTTCACCTTTATCTAAACTCTAAGCTCAGTACTAAAGAACTGGATTAAGTATTTTGTTCCCGTTCAATTAACGTTATATTGGAGAGCGTCCAGTTTAATCCCCACTTCATCTCCACCGGCTTTCCTCAGGGGTCTATGTTATCACCTGCACTTTTTCTAATCTTAATAAATGAGTTTCTCTCAGTGCTCTCAAATTCATTTTACCCTTTCAGGTATTCTACGTCGGTTTTATGATTTCAAAAATCGAAGAAAAGCACGTGCGAGACCATACCTTTGGCATTGTACTCATTTTGAATTTAATACTTCTAAAAAGAAGTACTGCCCTTTCTCTAAAAAAGCCTGCAATACTGCTCTTGCTTTTCAATAGACGATGACGAACTATTGATTGACCAATTTCTTAACATCCAAAGTATAACAATTAGTGCGATGGAACGAAGGCACATTCCAAATCGCAAAACAAGTATTCCAGTGCAACATGAGAACTTCTCCTACAACGTCCCGGGCTATTATCCACAAATCCTACATTCGACTTTTTCGCAAATCAAAGACTTTTACTTGGGTCGGGGGTTCGAAAACTTTCCAACCTTGGCTATAATAGTATACAAGAATGCGCCCTGAAACTAATCGGCGATAAAGATATTTGCTCCATGATTGCCACTATGAGCCATCGTAAGAATTTATCAGCGCTGACAAAAACTGATCGTTCCTATCATAACTGCTTTTTACCTATAGTTGAATGGTTGAAAACCCATCGGACTATTTCACTAGATCCTTCCTACTTACTAGATCCGCAAGAGACAGGATTAATAAAACTTCCAGGCGACAGAATACTTACAAGAATTTTACCGCCTGCCTACTTATGTTAGTGTCTTTCAGTCAGAATTGTTGGCCGTCTTCAAAGAATGCCTAGAAATACAGACGAAATCGAGGCCAGGAGTAGGGGTAATCCTGTTATCGAAAACCTAAGGCTATCAAGGCACTAGGCGCGGTCCATGCACAGAAGCAACCGTTTTTTGTGATGAATAGCGCTGTCATCATGTGCTTCTTTCGCTAGAAAGTTCCATACGAGGGGGTTTAAAAACATGCCACAAGCCCCTGAAAGGCTCCAGGCCTGGCTATAGTATGCAGAAATCACGCCAGAGAGACAAAGGACCAGTTTTTTTGCAGTTTTCGGCTCTGGATGGAATCAAACACCTTTCTTGCAAAGGTTGAAAAAGGTTACGAAAGTTAAAACAGCAGATATATGAGCAGAATAGGATAGGCTGGAGCTAAAGTCTTTCTTCTCCTTTCTTTCTTTTGGTGGCCGCGATGACCCAGGATCCAAACAAGGGTAAATTGGTGGAGAAACCCAGCTCACCAAGGGCTCCGTGGCAACCCCATTCGTATAAACATGAAACTCGCCCGCACCTAGCATGCAACAGGCACTTTCTAGACTAAAGGGAGCAAAATTGGGAATTTAAAAAAATTGTATAAGAAGAAGAAAACGGGCAATAATCTTGGTGGCCATAAAGGGTGCCAGTAGCATACTCAGTACACCGGTTCTCGTTCGATTTCGTAGGTCAAGCAGCATTGGAAGTGGTTAGTGCTTAGTTGGGGGACTGCTTGGTAAAACAACACTCGCGTTTGGAATGGTCTATGGATGCATTTATGAATGTTCATGCCCGCAGCGGGAGCGTGCATGCCAGTGGCAGGGAATTTTTAGATTTGCGTGCCTGTGGCGGCAGCGTGCATTCCTCTAGCGTGCACATGTTTAGATGTTGTTCATGCCTATGGCGGGAGCGCGCATCCCTGTGGCGGGCGCTTGCAGGCAAAGCTTTGGCAGGCAAAGTTTTAGATTTTCGTGCCTGTGTGGCGGGAGCGGGACAGAGCATACCTGTATGACATGCGCATTTGTTCGCTATGCGTGCTAGGTGCAGGCGCGTCCATGCTTTTAAGAAAATTAACCAATAAATTATTTTTACTCGGGCAGTTTTTTGTAGGCCCTACTTAAGTTTTCAAGAGTGCATGCCAGTAAGGCGTATACCTACGGTTGAAAGGCAGTCGCTAGAGTGCCTAGACTTACCTCTCTACTAAAACTGAGGCTTTCCATCACATTCCGGAGCCCATACCTGTCTCTGTTTTGGAATATCCATGTGATGGTTCCAGTTGGCTTTGGAATCAAAAGTCACTCCTTGGCTTAGGTATTGTGGAAATCCTATAGTTGCATCTGCAAGGGTCGGAAAAGCCAGTCCCGGCAATGCTCGTTTTCTGGTGTATGCAACCAAAATCGTTTTGTCGGGATTGACATTTAGTCTTGCGCTGGCGCACCAGCTGGAGACCAAATAAAATGATTACTGTAGACGTCTTGATATGGTACCTTCTGTTTCACCTGTTACCACTATGATAACATCGTCTGCGAAACTTTAGGCGAACAAATTTTGTCGACAGTTTTTTTCAGTGTGTTCAAGACAAAACACGAAGGGCTTATCGGCCTGAAAGTTAAAGTCCAGGTGTAATCAGAGCGTCCTGGCTTGGGTATATGTATATGTTTTGTTGACATTCCTCTAGACAGATAGGGTGTAACCATTTGCGAGGTAAACCCTGAATATTTTGCTTAATAAGGGAGTAACTAGATCGCAGTCTTATTGTAGCATAATGGAATAAATACCGTCTGCTCCAAGGTACTTGTATGGTTTGACCGATCTAAAGTCACTCTAAACACACAGCCATAATTTATTTTTTCACAAGTGCGGATTCAAAACAGTGCTCTTTCAGGGCTAGTTGTGTCCACGTCCTCGATCATTAGACCAGGTGCCGCCTTTAGCTTCCTATCTATTATAGCAAAATAAACACTCTCCTGCCTCTACAGCTAAGTTATACACACAACACCAGATTAGTCCACACGGCTTATTAACACTGCAAACAGCGCTCTTTGTCACCGAAGCGAAGGCAAGAAATCGTTTTTAAATAAAACAACGTACCTGTGGAACATCCTTCCTTAATCAGTATTTCCACAGTCCTACAATGTCCAAGAGCTTAAACGTATGGTTCCTGGCCTTCCACTTCAACATTTCTCCTGACCGGTCATAAACCAATACCATCTGTAAAGTTTAACTTGTTACTCCACTAGGACAATACAGCATGATGTGAACAACGATATGACGGACTTGTAATACAAACCCTACTTCTATATAAGGACTGATTTTCTATCCATTGAATTTTTGAAGGGAATTACAAAAAACCTCGACGTATAATCGTCGTATAATCGACTTTTGAAACCGTATTTTTCACAAGAATCCATCTTCCTCAAAATATCAAAATTATTCAAATCAATTTAGCACATCAAAATAAGCCAATTCGCTATGTAATTGCCGCCGTGTAAATTGTTTTATATTCGGTTTTATGATTTATGTTCTGTGATAAGCAAAAAATAAATGCCCACAAGATTTGATTTTCACTTGGGGATTTCTTAAGTGCTCTCTTCCCTATTTATTGCCCCACTATAACAGCATAGATATCTATGCATTCAGGTACTCCAAGATTTTCCGCCTTCAAGACATCAGACGGAGGAAAATAATGTTGGAATTTGCTAAAGAAGTGTACTTTAAAAAAAACAAGCAGAAACGTAAAAAAAAATCTGCTTTAACAGATCGAAAAAATTAAAAATAAAATACAAAAAAAACAAAATATAAAGAAAGGAAACGAGAAAAAAAAGCCTTAAAATACTTCTTAAATAATTCTTTTCATCTGACAGAAGCACTTTAGAGCAATAATGGAGAATACACTTCAATACAATTCACCTGGGCTCTAAAAATCACAAGATATAGGTAGGTCTGTTGGCTTGTTGTATAAAGGTTCAGTTTTCTTTAGTCCTGTGTCCCAGAAAATTTTCTCATTTTAGGATTCGTGAAAATCTTGATTAATGAAATGCTATCGTTTGTAAAAGTAAACAAATGACGTTAATAAACTGGAAATCTCCTTCACCTGGTGATTTCATCCCTAAAGGACATAAATATTAAACAACTTCGATTATTTAGATCTTATTCAAATAACACAAAAAAAAATAATGCTAAATTCTTGATGGTATTGGTTAGTTGTTATAGATGATGTTATCCGTGTATTCGTCATCGTTTGATTTTTAAAGGATGTTTTCTTGGCTATCGTCAAAAAAGGACTTTCTCCTTACTATAATACAAAATTGCTGACGTAGATTTAAGCCCTTCATTAAATATGTACGAGGCAACAGATGGTCGTACTTAGCTGATGAATGGGTATGAAATATTCTAATCTTGTATCTTGGAAGAGGGGCAGTAAAAACATAAAAGAGAAAAGGATACTGATTCTGACTTTAAATTAAAAATTGGGTCGTCCTTCTTGGCTTTAGCTTTAGTATTAAATATATAAATACAAGGACAGAAAGTCTCGCTCTCCTCATCGGTTGACAAATTATTGGTATTCAAGGCTGGCTGGTTGCCGCCTTGGTTAAGTGTGGAAAGTAATTTTAACTCAATGATTTTGCTCGTTCCTTAGATCCCAGCTCACCCCCAACACTAAAAATATCTCAAGAGACTTACTTTCACCATCGCACCATATATGTCCATTGAGTGGACGGACTGTCAGTCAAAGGAAATCTTAAAATCTCCTCGAGTCTCTCTCTCTTTCTCTTGCTAGACCTTAAGTATTTGGGATTTCTTGGTTAAAGACCATCCAGCTTCTAACTGGGAATCCTTGAGAGCGAAATGAGAAATAAAATATATATATGTAAGTAAAAAAAAAACGCCGGGGTTGGAGGCGAAGGCGAAGAAATTCTCAAGACACCATTCATTCATCTTCACCAGGGAGATCAGAGGGGTGACAAGAAAAAATATTTCACTCATTAATAACTCACGGGAGACATTTTCATTTATCTCCCCGCAGTTTCATTGTTTCTATCATCGGATTAGTCCAAGGGATTTATTTTTGGGGGCTATCCTGGGGAATTTCTTAATTAATGTTTTTGTGTAACTCTCCTGTTTTCTGCTTTTAGTCATTTCCATTCACAACTAAGACAACCTTTGTAATAAATTAAGAACTGCTGAGAGATCTACCCTCGTGGGTATCCAAAAATGTTGGTCCTTTTTGGCAAGAAGATACGCAAATTTCCATTTAATCGCTGATTAAAAAGAAGGACTCTACACCCCAGGAGTACTTTATTTCAATTGCGTTACAACAGTGCGTTTTCCACTCCATCCCCTATAATACTCTTAACCAAAAAAAAATATCCCGGGAAAATACCACACACATATTTTTTTTGTTGTGTTTTTGGTTATTAAATCGGGATGTGAGAATAAAATTTTTATGCTTTGTGTTCCCGTGGCATCAGGGTATATCAGGCTACAGCAACAACAAAAAACAAACTCACCTGAATTTACAATCTACATTTCGAGTGGTATTGTATACTGTCTTGTGTCGGTGGGGTTGTGAAGTCAATAAAAGATAAATCAGATCCGGTCTAGTTATGTACTGCAATGTTCCAGCCTTATTTTTATCCTCTCTTTCCCTTCGGTAATCACCATCCACCACCACTACACCCCATCGTTTTTCTGTGCTCGAGAGTATAAATTAAATGGCTTCCCTTGAGCTTTGATAAATTTCCCAACGAGATTCTTTATATGAAAATTCTTCTAAGAGCACCAAATACACAGAGCATAGATTCTAGGGGTGGAGGGCTTTTAGGGCCAGGCCAGCCTCGTAAAGTTAAATGAGAAAATTTTGCAGTGTTTTTATGCTGGTTCCGTTTTTTTTTGAAGTTGCCTTTGAATTTGTGTATTGACATGATACTTCTTATTGTTTGCCAAGTCAGTGATGTTCGCCCCCTCTCTTGATGGTAATCCTCTTGTGTATATGATTCTTGTTTTATTGCCTTGTAAGGAGCAAAATATAGACTTGGCTCAGGTAGGGTGTATGTCGATTGTTGATAATGCCGGTTTTTGGGAAATCTTAATTTGTTTCATAATAAATGTAAAGTGTAAGTTGGCTGAAGATTGCGCAGTATTACAAAAGAAACCAGATGGGTTTTCTAATATTCTAGTTTTCGAGGAAAAAGAACTGTTTCCAAAAGAATTAATTCGGAATGCAAATTGATTCTTTTTCTGGTTCTAAGTAATCCGTAAAATAAGCGAATCTGTTTCTAGTTTGTTCCCAGTCGGAAAGAACTGACTACTTAGAAAATAGAAATAATTTTAGCACTAGTGGGAAATTGACTAGTTCCAGCACTGGTGTTAAAGTAATCCCGGGAGAAGCTAGTCCAAATCACGATATCAGTGGTAATTCTACAAGATTTTTCTAAAGATATTGTTTTTTTGGTTAGTAGTTTTGTTTGTTCAAAATTAATTCGATCTCAAAGCACTTGCAAATGAATTAGTTCTCCAAGTAGTTCAAAGTCAATTAGTTCTCCAAGAACTTCAAAATGAATTAGTTCTCTAAGAACTTCAAAATGAATTGGTTCTCCAAGTAGTTCAAAATTAATTAGTTCTTCAAGTAGTTCAAAATGAATTAGTTCTCCATGTAGTTCAAATTGAATTAGTTCTCCAAGAAGTTCAAAATGAATTAATTCTTCAAGTAGTTCAAAATGAATTGGTTCTCCGTATAGTTCAAATTGAAATAGTTCTCCAAGAAGTTCAAAATGAATTAGTTCTCCAAGAACTTCAAAATGAATTAGTTCTCTAAGAACTTCAAAATGAATTAGCTCTCCAAGTAGTTCAAAATGAGTTAGTTCTCCATGTAGTTCAAATTGAATTAGTTCTCCAAGAAGTTCAAAATGAATTAGTTCTCCAAGAACTTCAAAATGAATTAGTTCTTCAAGTAGTTCAAAATGAATTAGTTCTCCATGTTGTTCAAATTGAATTAGTTCTCCAAGAAGTTCAAAATGAATTAGTTCTCCAAGAACTTCAAAATGAATTAGTTCTCTAAGAACTTCAAAATTAATTAGCTCTCCAAGTAGTTCAAAATGAATTAGTTCTCCATGTAGTTCAAATTGAATTAGTTCTCCAAGAAGTTCAAAATGAATTAGTTCTCCAAGTAAATCAAAATGAATAGGTTCTTCATGTAGTTCAAAATGAATTAGTTCTCAAGAACTTCAGAATGAATTAGTTCTCCACGTAGTTTAAAACAACTAAGATCTCCAAGAACTTCAGAATGAATTAGTTCTCCAAGTAGTTCAAAATGAATTAGTTCTTCAGTTAGCTCAAAATGAATTAGTTCTCCGAGTAGTTCAAAATCAGTTAGTTATTTTTGATATTTTGATTTACAAATTTTATAAGAATAATTAAAGTGTAAAATTTATGACGTAAAACGCATACTTTTTTTTAAACGGCCATGAATTGCTCAATTTTTCGGAATTCAAAAATCCGGCTTGACATACTATAACTACAACTTTATTTTGCAAGAATTTTTTTAAAATTTGCAAATCGATCAACATTTACTGGAGATATGATGCCGACCGTGGAGCTACTTTTTTTTCGTAGTGTTGTGGAACACGTCATTTTTTATCCTAGTAATTTTTGTAAAAATAAAGTGGAATAAATTTTTTTATAAAGTTTAAATACCAATAAACAATGTGTACTTTTTATGTTCATTAATTTCTATTGTTATCCCTACTAAAAAAAATGTTTCTTTTAGCCCATTTTTGGCGCTGCTTGACGTATGTAAGGCTTTAAGGGTGCTAGTCTGTCTAGAGGGTATTAAATATCAAATATCACCACTTTTATAACATAGTAGTGAAGAACCGTTCAGATTTCGGTACTAGGTGAGAATTAAAAGGACAATCCAATTACAACATTTTTGGCCATTTTTGAAAGAAACGCAGTTAAGCATTTTAAACTTTCAAACAAAACCGATTCGGTAACTTTAAAAGAGATGAATTGTTTGTTATTCAGTGAAAAGTAGCAGTAGAAATATAAATATATATAACACACCTTGAAGGTGTTTAATGCCAGCAAACTCTACTTTAGTAAATTAATTGCTACAATTAAGAAACCAGCTTGCAACATTTAATGCCGCATTGTTTTTCGTGGAATTTTCACTTAATTATTTACGGGTCTCTATCTTTCTCGCAGACAAAGAAAGCGTCTACTTGGAAGAAGAATGAGCAAAAATAAAATTGAAGGTAGCACATTATTATATATGGGAAAACGAAGTGGATTTAATATTAGACGTTTACCTTCAATTTCAGTCATAGACTAATCCCGGAAGGGGTGGAATCGAAAATCAGCCCCAAATCCTGGCGCCGCTCCCAGCAAGGGGGAAGTAAAATGAACGCACTCATGAGAAAAGGAAAACGTACGTTATCAGAATCTTTCAAAAGATGAAATTTAACGAAGCTAATCTTTTCGTCAAGTGCACACACCGTTTCTATCCTGTATCCTCTATATGGTATTTTTTGCGTCCTTTTTTCTTCTACGTTATCAGGAAATTTTATTTTTTTTTATTTTATTTTTTTTTTGTGAAGGGAAAGACACGCTTTCTCAAAATATATAAAGGAAATATTTTTCCTCCAGCAATTGGATGCTGGGGTATGTATGTATTTGGGGTTGGGTGGTGGTGGAGCAGCTGGATTGCGATTATTTAAGCTACGAAAATTCATGTGTGACGTCAGATCCTTGCTAGAGGGATATGTACACATGATAAAAGTTCGTTGTAATAATTAAAATTTACGCAGCACCAAGCAAAAAAAAAATTTGTTACAGGATTCTTGGGAATTTCATCCCATGGAAAGAGAGTGCGTGAGTAAGTGGTTGAAAGAGAGTAAATGAGAGAATTAATTAATCATAAATATTAAGAGACCACCCGTTGTTGGTTCTCCTGGAATTCGGGACGGTGGGCGGTGTTTAAGGGAGGGGGTGTGGGGGTATGACTCCTTTTGGAGTGAGGATCCCGCATCGGTTTCAGCTCTTACTTTTGCTTGTACGTGAAAGTTTAGAGAAAGCTGAGTGCCTTGGCAGATCATCATCATCGAAAATATTTAATCAGGGCATTACTTATTTAATTCTTAATTTCGACGGCGAATGACTCACGAATTAACTTCTTGGCTCCTATTGAAATTCGCCCTTAAAGAGTTTCATTAGCGCGACTCCTAGAGCCCATCATCATCATTGTGGGGAGTCCTTGGTTTTTTGGTATACATATATATATTATATTGTAGGCGTCCGTGGAAGAATGGCGGCGCAGATTGTGTAGTGGGAATATAGAGTACGTGGCAGCACCTTTTCCCAAAAGGTATTTTTGCTACGTGATCAACATAATATAAGCGCAGATTCTCTAAAACATGGCGAGACAGCATAATTAAATATTGAGGAAAGTATGCTTGAGGCTCATGTTAGCGTAATAATTTACCTTTTAGGTACACCTAGCAAAATAACAAGCTTTTTACGGGAGTTTCTAAAATATACTCTCTTTCTCTCTCTCGAGAAAAAAAATATGGGTTTCCGCAAGGATCCATTTTGTTGCCTTTAAGTTCGTTTTTGTTCGTCTTTAAGAAAAAAAAATTCATGGGAATGAGCTGGAAATGAATTCAAAAAATTCTCGAAGGCTTTTCAATGTTCTTTCTGATTGGCAATTTTGCTAGCAAGAGGATTTTAATTTGCTGACGATATCTAAATAGTCTTGACATTATTTTCCTAAGCAATGACTGACATTGATGTTAATGAAAGGAACTGAGCAAAAAAAAAAATGCGTATTGTATATAAGTAGAAATTGAACTTGGCTTGTATTTCGCCTCTAAATGATCTAATAAACTGCGAAAAGGCACATCTCTCCCTCTATATTAGTGGTGTGGGGATGTAGAGTCGTGTTCGTGAGTTTTTTTGAACGATGGCAATCAACGAGTCCTTAAAGATCGATGTCTGCACACGACTTTTCTGTAGAATACTACTGCTAAAGAAAACGCGCGAGCCAAGGAGTGATGTTGGTTGGAATAAAGGGCAGCAAGAATTGTGTGCATGATATAGTCCCCAGATGTAAGGGAAGAGAGGGTGCTCACAAGACCTACACCCCCCCAAAAAGGAAGGACTCTATGTCAGTCGTATTTATCTGAGTAGGAATCAAAGTACTTCGACGGGGGATGAGTGTGTTACGATGCCTGCCGTCGTCTTGTGAAAAGCTTCCAGAAAAGACATGAGAGTGAAAATCAATTTTTTTGCTGATTTCACATTTATTTTTTTTTTTGTATGTTCTCTCCATTTTTATTTGCAATGTCGTACGTGGAAAATACTAACGACACAATTTTTTTAAGATGTTTTTTTTTTGTGTTCTTTCTTCATTTTTATACTCTCTATGCTTGCACGGGAATTATGGTTTCCTTATTTTATTACTGCTACGCTAGGGATTAATTATTTTATTTAATGTAGTTTCTGAGCGAGAGAGGTTAGAAAATATATACTTAATTGCATGGACACTGGGGAATGTGTAAAGAGTTTTATCGGAAAGATTAACTTGGGATGATAAGGATAATTATTGAGAATTATCGAGTTCGTGACACTTGAGAGAAAGGCAATAATACTAATGCTTGATGGATTTTGTCTCGTTTTAAAAATGGTCATTAAATTGAGGAAAATTATAGTTGTTTAGTACTTTTCTTAGTATTTACGTAATTAGAGTCTTTTTTATATAAACTTATTATATTTATGTATAAATTCTATAAATTTACTCAAATAGCAAATACACATACATTTTGAGTCACCATTCAATTATTTTTCGCTGTTTTAAATCGATACTTTAGCTCAGTTCATTATCGGTGATTTAGTATAGTCCAGAAAAACATTAGTCCAGCAATATGGAAAATTTAGTGTAACTCAACGATATCTTATCAAATATGTACTAACTAAAAAATGTTGTCAAGTCTTGTGTCAAACACATAAAAGTTGTGGTTTTTGCCACAGCCTGTACGTAAATGTTTGTACCCAGTAGCCTAGGCATAATATACCATGATAACAGATAACAACTACAACGTCGAGTTATTTAGCACCTCTCTTGGGGCTGGAATTTTTCTTTATCCAAAAATGTTTTGCCTTCCCGTCCCCAAGTATAGCCTGTGTCGTTTGAACCGGAATGTTGTCAGCCTGCCGCCCAACTCCCAACTTGCAGGACCGGTCCGGTGTTTGGTTCTCTGTCTGTCGTCTGTTACTCTTGTATAGACAAGAGTATCCATGGGTCACCCGTTGTAAACTCAACATCTTCGTGGAGGTGGAGGTAGGATTCGGTAGCGTGGCGGTAGATCTTAGATCGCGTTGATCTTAGATCGCAGATGGCTTTTCTTAGGACTTACCATGAAGCCATTTGACCCCTCTTTTCCCAGACTCATGGAAACAAGCTTACGTTCTGCCAATACTGAAAAAATTTTAACCTCAACAACTACAGGTCAACAGCAATTATTTCTATTGTCTACAAAAGTATTAATGAAATATTCAATAAAAAGTTTATTGAGTGTACCAAGAATGCAATCAAATATAAAATGACCAGCTGTTTACCTTTAGGTAAAAGAGATCTACTGACGAAATTCTCTTGTGTTCAAAATAACATCTCAGCCAAAATATGCATAGCTTCAGTGAATTGGTTGCTTTGGATATCTTCAAGGCTTTTGACAAAGTATAGCACTCTGTTCTATTAGCAAAACTCCAAGCTGTTGGCATCGACGCTTTAAGGTCGGTTTACATCTGCAGACATCGAGCGTGCCAGAGGCGTGCCGTTTCCGACACCGAGAAACGCCTTTTATACTCGCCGTATCAGACGACAGACACTAGTTATATTTTTGTTGAAAATGTTCAAACACTTCTCAGTGGAAGATTTATCCAAGAAAAAATGCCTGCATGGTTCCGATGTTCTATTCATACTACCCGGCAGACCCCCACAGACACTTACAGACATGAACCGCACAGAAAAAATATTCTTTCGGCGAATACTGGCCGGGCACGGCCCGTGCCTGTCCGCGTCTGAGCGGTCTTGTCATGGTAGATGTAAATACGTTCATGAACACTGTATAGAAGAATATTATTTTGTCTGGCACGGCACGTGTCTGGCACGCTCGATGTCTGTAGATATAAACGGACCTTTTAAGAACTGGGCCGTTCAATCAAAATAATGGCGGAATCTAAAAAAACACCATCTCTGTCGGTGTCCCCAAGGAGTCAATTCTATCACCTGCTCGTTTCTTAACCTTCATAAACGATCAGTACTCAATCGCCTCCAATCCACTTCAAGGATTCGTTTATGATAGTACCATGCCATACAGTGGTCGAAAATGCCAAAAAGCTGGCCAAAAGTCGAAAAATGAAGATTTAGGAACTTTTTTATTTAAACTTATTAGATTAAGGTACCTAGGATAGCATAAGACAAATAGAACCAATCAAATAGCGTTTCTTGCCCTTTAAAATCATTCTGAAAGTGGCCGTTGCATGCGTTGCTTGAAATAGCATCATTAACCCGCGCGGCATCCAATTATTTAAACATACATAGGAAGTGTTGTGTCGCATATTTTTAAATGTTATAAAATGGATTATTCGGGGGAAAGTAAGTATAATTTAATAATATTAACAAGATTACTCATTTGTTCACATATTTTTAATACGGTGAAGATTTCTTGACTTATCTTTTTATCGAAAAAGTAAAAAATTTTTTTATATTAATAGACCTACAAAAGAAGTCCGGCTGTATCCCGCTCTGATTTTTGTCTTATATTGTTTATTGACCCTTTGGCAAAAACATATTCCAAGAACTATTGCCCGAAGTTGCCCCTTTTCGTTTAATTCCACTTTTTGTACGAAATTCTGCGTAATCCATGTTTTGTTTTTTTTAACTTATTAAAGTAGTGTTTAGCTTAAATTAAACCGTTTTATCTTTGGTAATCAACTTTCGAGATCAAATTAACATAAGTATTGGAGTTATAAGCAATTTTAATGCTAAAATTGGCTCATTTCGTACTTTTTTAGTACTTTTTCACCTAACCTTTGCCAAAAAGTACCAAATAAGGTCAATTTTAACATCAAATTTGCTAATAACTTCAAAAGTAAAGGTCGTAGCATAAAAATCGTCGAAACATTATTGATAGGAAATTGTACAAGCTTTCCAATTTTGCAAAAAAAAAATTAGTTAACTAGGTATTTTATACGGCGTTTACCTCGCCTCGAAAAAAAAGTGTTTTCATGAACTCGTTTTCGGAAAACGAGTGAGGTGTTTACATCGTCTTTTGCTTGTTTTCGAGTGACAGTTATGCCTATTTAATTAAATTTTAATTTTTTCCATGGCAAACTGAGAATTAAAAAAAAGTGTGATACGGAAAATGACATGCGTATAACAAGTGCTGAACGCTGCATTGGGTTCTTGTCCACACTTTTCTTCTTTTCGTTGTCGTTTTTATTGAAAGGGAAGAACCTTGAATTTTACAGTTTTAGATAGGTGGCAGTATTCTGCGCTCACTGATACCTTATTCATGAAAATAGATAATAGGGTTACCAAAATACAGGGTGATATGTAAAACTCGAAAAAAACAACTTCAAAACGCCCTAGCGGCTAAACCGTTACCATATCCAACAAAATAAAATATAATACCAAATACGTGATCAGCGACCTGGAAAACACAATCCCAATTTCATTGAAAAATAGTGTTCAATATTGATGGTCGCCATTTGGAAGCCGCCATTTTGTTTTTTTAAGAAATAATAACAAATTCGTGATCAGCGACCCCAAAAACCTTTATAACTTTATTTTCAAACAATTATCTCAGTTTTTTCGACTTTTGTCCATCTTTTTGCCGATTTCGACCACTGTGCATGCATCACTCCTTCGATAATGTAGGAAAAACACGTGCCAAAACCTTGTATTTATGGTGGTTAACTTATTTCCAATTCAGTCAATCAATAGTTAGATCAAACTCATTCTTAATTGGGTCTTCAAAAATCGTGTAAATTGTTCCAGTTTTTATGACGTTTTGATTTTTATGCAACTGAAACAATTAGAGACAATAAGATATTTTATATGACGCACTCAATAAAAATTTACCTTTATTATTAAGTATAGGTTCACCTGGTCATCTTTTTTAAATATAAATCACACAATGCCCTCGTTCCATTTATTATTCGTGGTTCCAAACTATATTAGAGCCTGCGCCATAAAACATGGGAATCTCAAAATCGCTTTTACCATGCGCAGTGAGAGACTCCACTTTTCACCAACGATTAAAGTTACTAGCGCAAATAACTGGATAATTTATGCTCTCAATCACAATTCCACATGTGCGCTCAATTCCTTTTTTATGGCAAGGACTTCCTTGGGACTTTTTAAGAAAACAATTTCGGAATCACAAAAAAATCATGGCCGGCGGAGATATCACTTTTTGGCAAAAAAATCACTCAAAAACTGATTTTGTCGAAAAAAATTTTTGATCAGTCAATACGAAACGTTGTCGCCTACAAAAAGCCTTCTTGTCATTTTTTCGAAAACCTTTACCTTTCCGAATAATTCAAGGTATTTTTTGGCCGAAAAGTGATTTTTGGAAAATTTGACTTTGAATAACTTCGAAAGGGTTAGGTTTTCGAAAAAACTACAACAGGGCTTTTTTGTAGGCGATAACGTTTCGTATTGGCTGACCAAAAATTTTTTTCGAAAAAACCAGTTTTTGAGTGATTTTTTGCCAAAAAGTGATATCTCCGGCGGCCATGGTTTTTTTTGTGATTCCGAAATTGTTTTCTTAAAAAGTCCCAAGGAAGCTGTGAACCAATTTTCAGCCATTTTGGAGTTTTGTCTCTTTTCGTGGGTTTTTTTTTGCTAATTTCCCCGGACTATGTTTGCTTAATTATTATTTAAACAGAATAGGGCTCGCAGCTTATTCTAGCTGTCGGTTCTGCGGAGCACTTGCTCTGCGGTTGCGAGGATATAGTAAGGAGAAGATCCCGAGTAAAAATAAATGATGGCCTTAGAACGGGCAAATGCCGACTGTGATTGAAACATAATCCTCGGCCATCTGGCGGTTAACAGAAGGCTCGTTGCAGGACAGTACGGCCGTACAGGGGGCGATTGACGGCGAAACAACGGCCTTACAGTTCCAATAACGGCCATACGACGGTGGTACGGCGGCCGTATGGCTGCTATTACGAATATACGACGGTGGTACAGTGGCAGCAACGTGGATATTCGCCCTCCTATAAGAAAATATATTTCACTGCAACTAAATGTTTGGTTTTTTTCGGTTGTGTTTTTTTTTCAAGCCGTTAAATAACAAAATTTCCCACTTAAATATAAATCACCACGCACCACACACTTCTCTTGTGCATCGATATCTTTAAGTAGGATAAATCGAAAGAACCATTGTACATAACGAAAATGATGAAGTTCCCATAAAACACATTCAACAATACATTTGGTGCAGATTCTTTTTTTGGCTCAAATTTCCCCCGTTTCTACAGCTCAGTACTTGGCCTTTTAAATCTTTTGGTCAAATTTGGCCGTCGTAAGGCCGTATGTGCTCCCATTAAAAATGGTTAAAAACTCTACGGCCATCATATGCCCCTTAAAAAACCAAGCGGCCGGTGTTCGCCCTTTTTAAGACCGTTTTTTTATTTTTACTCGGGCTCCCATTAACTGGCTGCTATTGAGGATATTGACTCCGCGATATCGAGGACCAGTTACAAAGATTTTTTGTTTTGGTATTAAAAATTTTTCCGTTCTTCCTCCAGCACCTTCCCGACTCCTACTAATCTATCCTGTCCTCTATTCCTTCCTTCGAACCAAGCTTACTAATAGGTATTGCACAATGACAAGTACGACATGATGGACTTGTAGTACAAAGTGTGACTACTTAGCTTGGATTTTCACACCGAAAAAGGGAGATTGAGTGTCCTCCGTCTGGGTTTCCAAGTACCAAGGAGATTTGGGACATGAATCCTAAATAAATTTTAGGCTATATCCAAAAGCCTTATCCTAGAGGGTTTTTAATGACGGAGTTGGCACAGTCGACCAAACAGGTAGCAGTGCATGCAAAGGCGCCCCTTCGAAGAAATGAGTAAGCAAGTATTCTTTTATTTGAAATATTGAAAATCTCAGTTGAGCCTTAGAACTTGTGTTAGTTGTTCTCAGTTTAAAAAATCAGATCTAGTATTGATATACATCAAAATGCAAATGCAAAGACTAAATATGAAACACTAATATCATAAGAAAATAATTCTCCATTTTTAAATGAAACATAAAAAATTCTTCTACATCTCTCTAGGATCGTGAAGACATCTTCAGCAGTTAACTTTTAAGAATATTCATTTGATTTATTAAATCGTTTCCTTTAATTGTCCCAAATAAATCAGGTAAAAGCATCTAGCCTAAGGATACACAGTTTTACATATACTTCAAAAAGAAGAAATGTCGATATTTTTTTATGCTTCTCTCTATAAAGCCGAGAATGTCGGGAGAGTAGTAAGATTACCCACTTTTAGTGATTGAAAAGTATAAATAGGGGAAAAAAGAAATGGAAATTGAATTGAGGCAAGAATTCGTTCAAAAGAAATTTTAATCGAGTTTATGGAACTTTTTTTTTTATGTAAGAAAAGGAACCCAACCTTGTGTAAAGTTAAAAGAAAATGACTACAACAGCGCAAAATGAAAGTATAAGAAAGAAAGTGCGAAGCATGAAAAGTTCATGAGAAAGATTGACGAGAGAATTTCATTCAATTGATTTTCACTTTCGCGTGCGACTTTAAATAGAAATTAAGAAAATATATTATTTTTTTTGGAGAAATAAAATTACCGAAGTAGTTCCAGTTTAGGAATTTAGTTTTGTGGAGTTGTTTGTAAGAGTTAATAATTATTTGTCAATTTGTAAATTAATATTTTTTTGTTTCTTTGATTGGTAAAAAACAGAATCTTTTTTAATATTTTAATCTCTATACATAAAAATCCCCTTTTCATCTGGCAGATCTAAATCTAGAAATCGCCAGTCTATAATGTCATCGGATTTTGTGCAGGATAAACTAGGTTGATGTTGATGATGAAAATAACGATTAAGGATAAACTTCGTTGGTGTGTACAGCCCTTGTTCAGTTCAAATCTTATCGATAAATTTTTTATATTTATATTTTGACTTTATCGCTGTTTTTGGAGTTGTCAGGAGGTAAATATGTATATCTACTAAAAGCCCCGGAATTACTTGATGAGCTAGAAGCGGAAGGCCAACTGTTTTGATGCAAAGCACATTAGTTGTAGATATATGAATCAAGTACCAAGTTTTTGGGTTCCTCTCCAACACTATATTTTACATATGTATCAATTTCAAAATTTCCAATTTCGAAAAAGATGTAGGATACAAAATGGTGTAAGGAATTTTCAGGGTTGAACACTCTGAAAAATAGGGCAATGAGTATTCAGACAGGAGGCTAGGTTTTAAGGAAGAGTCAGCAATAGATGCCCGCAAAGAGGGCTTCTATCACATCCAAGCTTAGAAATCACACTTTGTACATCTAGTCCTTCATGCAAGTCATGGTGTTATGTTACGCGTAGTAGGGATACGGAATCGGTACTCGATTCTTTACTCATATGAGTATTTGCTTTTCGATTCTACTCATATCAGTACTCTATACCAACGGTGGGCAAGCTCCGGCCCGCGGACCATCTGTGGCCCGCGAAAAGCTTCTATCCGGCCCGCGAGATATTAAGAAGATATTATAAAAAAATATTTTTCGATGTATTTCGTCTAGTTTAAATTGAATATTACATCCATTAGGATAAATTACACAAGAGGTCGCAGGGAAGTTTGTTTTTTCCTCATTTTGCCTCAGAAAATTGTCAGACCCACCATCATCACACTAACACAATTATAACATCGTTCTCGGGGGTCTCAGAAAACTATGAGTAACTCTCCGTCTCATTCGCGTTTCGTTTTACAAAAAAGAGACAGAAAAATGTATGTTTAGAGGATTATACCTACATTATACCCAAACCTGTTTGAGTTGAAGACCGAGTGATGGATAGTTTTATTTACCTCATTTAAATGCACACCAAAAATTTAGTGTTGGGTAGGACAGGTTTATAAAATGAAGTGGTAAGAGGTGCCTCTTTTTTTCTTTTGAGACAGTACAATGTCATACTTCAAATTAGGCGAGGGGCCATTGTAATGCCAAAACAAGCAAATTAAAGGTTATATGCCTCAGAGTAAGTAAGAAATCCAGATGCCTCCATACTGTTTATTTATATTTTACAAGCTCACCTCACCTAATTTCAAGTTGGAACTTTTGCTGCCACAAAATACGTAATAAATGTCTCTCCAGTACGTATTTACAATTTTGCCTCGCCTCATTTCAAGTTGGAAATTCCACTGCCTCAAAAGAAGTAAGAAATGCCTCTCCAGTTCGTATTTAAAATCTCACCCCGTCTCAGCCCAAATTGGATATTTTACTGCCGCAAAAAAGTAAGAAATGACTCTCGTAGTTACGACCTCACCTCACTTCGCCTCATGTTAAGTTGAACTTTACTGCCCCAAAAGAAATAAGAAACTCTTGTCTCTCCACTAAGTTATTACAATCATACCTCGCCTCATTTAACTCTAAACACACTCATATACCAGCAGTCGGACATTACTTTGAACCGGGACATTTCAAAAATTGAGGCCTCAGTAAAATTTACCATCAACAAATTTACCAGGTACAAATGTACTGCCTCGTGTAAGTCCGGCGCAACTTGAAAAAAATTACAGGTCACAAGAAGGTGCCAATTGACTACTACGGCCCGCGTAACAAAGGTAACATTTATTGGAGCTCTTTTATACCACAGAAATTTGTATGCATTTCTGTCTGTTGCACGAACGCGGATTCCAGACAGAGAGAAATACATACAAATAAAAGAGCTCCAATTTGCGTTTGGGATGTAAACGAGCTTTTATAGATTTGAGTTTTTATCCTATCCCGAGCAAAAATCAAACTCGAGCATTCTTAGCCTGAAACAGTCATACACAACGTCAAAATGCTTGCATGACACCCAAAACAGATACGATACACCTGAGAGAAATAGGACTCGCCTGCACTTAGCATGAAACAGACACGGTACTCGTGAGTAAAAATAAGACTCGCACGTTCTTAGCCTGCAACAGGCAGGACAGTATCGAAACGCCTGCATGGCACCCTCAACAAGCACGTTACGCCTGAGTAAAAATTCTACTTTTCCAAATGCAGCCCGCTATAGGCACGAATGCAATAGTCCAAACGAAGCATGGTACGCTCAAACCTTTTTATACTAAAACTAGAAAAATTGGGACTTGAAAAATAAAGGGTGCCATTAATCATACTCAGTAGAACCGCTCTGGTTCGATTGCGCAGGTCAAGCAGCATTAGACTTGATTGGTACTAACTTGGGGGACCGCTTGGTAAAACGACACTCGCGTTTGGAATGGTTGATTGCGACTACATTCATATCTGTAACAGAGGCGTGCATACATCTGGCGGGTACATTTTAAAATGTTCTTGCCTGTAACGGGAGCGTGCATATCCGTGTGGCAGTTGCCTTTGTTTTTACTCGTGGTGTACGCTACATAAGTATTTGGCAGTCGAAAATGTATACTCTCAGTTCACAGAAATGTCAAAAGAGTACTCATCGATTCTCAAGGAATCGGGAACTTTTGAACGAGTAAAAAGTATTCATTGAGTAATTTTCTTTCGATTCTACTAATGAGTATTTAATCGAGTACTCTCCACCGATTCCGTATCCCTAACGTCTAGTCGTACTCATAAACTTAATTGGAAGGTAGGAATTGAGGGCAGAATAGGCTAATAAACATTTTTGGGTGCAGAAAGAGTAGGCGACGAGTCAGGCGTTTTAACTCTTCGATGTTATAGAAGTTCGGAAATACTAACTACGGACGATTCTTCCACAGTCAAGATGAACTACTTCCTAAACTGTGGTTTGCACGACAAGAATAGCTGAAGGCTGTGAAAATGTGTCCAGCAGAGTATAGTCTTGTGTTCCGGTAAAATATTGCCGTGGTGGCTTCTGCGGAACAGTCTCTATTGTTATAGCGATTCAACTTTGCCGAGGTAACAATATTCTTACCGCGTTGAATGTTTTAATTGTCAACCAAGGCCAGCGTTGCTGGCTGAGAGCGAAAATTCTCTGGAAATCCCAGACTTTAGGATACTTTTTCAGAGATTTAAGATACGTTGTCATTCCTTCGCAGTCGATATTGACTGAGTTCCATGACTCTGTTGATTCGAGTGAACATGAGTTGCCGATTTTAAGGACAAAGTCTAGCACGGGGTTGGCTTACATCACTGAAGTTATAAGAGTAACACTGAGTATTGTCATAAGCCAAGCGCGAATTTTATTCAAGGGACTAAAAGGGGTCGTTAATAAAGATCAGAAAAAAATTAAGTGATAGACTTGAGCCCTGTGCCATACCATCAGAGGCGGAATTTTGCATTTGACGCCATCAAATCCTATCTTAATTGGTTGTCTATTTTTTAGAAACTAAAACTGCTCAATTTGTTTACTTAACAACTTAAAAGATCCCGTGCAAAATAATGCGACTAGCCCTGTTAAAGAGTGCCCTTACTGCTATCATCTTGTCTCTTATTCCCGTTAATATCAAATTTAAAATAAATTAAAAACCATAAAGTTTGTCCATAGTCAACAAGGTTAACAGAGGGAGCAACAACTTTCTACTACTGCATAGAAACTACTCCATCTTCATCTCAGGATTAATTAAATTTGCGTGAGGAACGTGCACAGGTATTTTTCCATAAACAAAGAAGTTAAGTGATTTAAAAAAAAATGGTGGGTGTTTACCATAATAAACACACTAGAATTTTCGTGTGTGCATTTATTTTATTTTATTTTATTTAATTTTATTATTTTTCACAAATTGACATTTATGTAAAACGTACCTAACCCCATTCGTCGTATAGTCTATCGTCTCCCGAAACTAATTAAGATGCTTCACAAACCCTGCAATCAGCTCCTCCTGCGCCCAGGCATCATCATACAGGGTGAAACATAAAATTTAATGTAACATTTAATTAAATTTCACGCAGTTTTAACTTTCAATTAGAACTTAATTAAATGGCTTTCATATTACGTTCCACAGTTTTCGCCCTTCCTCCGTCTCCTTTAAAGCTCATAATTCATGAATCAAATTATATTTCTTTGTTGTTGTTTTTCTGTATTATTTTTTTTCTTTTAATTTTATTTTCCCTTTTCCCTTTTGGACTAGAAAAATTTAATTTTGTAGCCCCTGATGTGAGCATGCAGTCAATCTTATTTAGTCCTTTTCTTTTTTCTCCTTCTTTTGGGGAGCATTGTTCCTTTTTAACAGAAAAGAAAAGAATTATGCTTTCTGGTGAGGAAATGTTGTATTATGCATAAAGGAGAATTTACTTCCTGCCTCCATATGGGAATGACTGGTGAAGGTGAAATGTGAACAATTGAACTATTATTTGAAGTATTTCCTGAAGGTTGAAATAGACACGTATAGGTCCTGAGGATATGAGTCCTTGTCAAGAGCAGGTGATGTTACTGCTAATTATTTGGAAAATTTAATTCCACTTGTAGCTACTTAACATAACTGCTTTGTTGTTGAAATTTCGACATATTTTTTGTTTCGAAGACGATAACGTTTCACAAAAGTGACATAAAAGAGCACTCGAACTTTCATGCTTCCGGAAATATATATGCTCTCGTTCGATCACCTTTGTCTATGTTTGGACTTTGCATGGGTTCATCTTTCAGGAACTCTCTGGAACTTGTTGAAAAATTAAAGTTATAACAAAACCCACCAAAAATCATTGAAATTGCAAGTTTAATCATAAAAAACTAAATTTTACAATATTGACGACAATCGACACTTTTTTGTGAAAGACCAGAACTTAGAGATTAGCCCATATGGACTGACGACAGCTCTGAAGTGCGAATACGCAATCAGTGCACAAAAACAAAACCCAAAGATGCAAATTAATAAAAAATTAATTAAAGCATAAAAAACCCGATAATACATTACACACTAATGAACCCCGCGTAAATGCAATACCGAGAACAAGCGGCAAAAACAAAAATCCTAGCACCAGCGGAGGAATTGCATGCAGTGCGTAGGTTCGCTGTAAACAGGCGCGGATTCAAGAGGCGGGGCGGGTCACGGGGGTCATGACCCACCCAAAAGCTCTCGCTGTTTAAAAAACAAAATTGACCCAACTAAAAAAACAAAACCAAAAAATAACCACAAGACCAAAACCGACCCAACTTTTTTTGCAAATTAAAAAAATAAGATTCAAGGTCAAAAACAGATTGATCTATATCAGAGGTGGCCAACTTTTGTATGCATAAGACCTACTTTTTATCACAAAAATGTGTCGCGATCGACTTGATGTCATAACCGTAGTCTAAGTAGGGGAAAAGGTGGGAAACACACATGGGGCGACAGCCAGCGTCAACTTAAATGGACGACGCATCAGATAACGCCATCCAGGTGTGTGCTCAGACTTGTATTAATAGAGCTCCAAAAAGCTCTAACATTGTTATTTTCTCGGACAGTCTAGTTGCCCTGTTGGCCATTACATCTCACAGGGTGTCATCAAAGACTGTCCTGGATTGTCTGCTATCTCTGCAATCCCGCAACAATGTTACGCTGATGTGGATTCCGGGCCACGAAGGTCACATTAAGCTAAAGTGGGCAAACTTTTAAATTTCAAGAGTTGGGAGATGAAAACTTAGTATATTTACGGACCACAAACCGCTTACCTTCGCTTTTAAACAAAAATCCGAAAAAGCCTCACCTCGTCAGCTTCGAGAGGTCATCGGCCAGTTTTCAGCGTACATACGGTAAGGAAAGTCGAACATCAGCAGATCTATTATCCAGAATTGAGGAAATAAATGTAACAACAGAGACAATAGATTTCAAGAAATCAGTTAAATGACGACGAATTAGGGGATTTGTTACGAGACCAAAAAAGAAGCTCGTTCTTGTTGCTCAAGGAATTTGCTATTCCCAATAGCTGTTGGCTAGTCTACTGCGACATAATTCAAGACAAAATTCGATCTTACGTTCCTGAATTACTTCGAAAATTAATTATAAAAAAACTACACTGTGCGGTTCATCCAGGAGTACAGACGGGCGACTACAGAACTCTAACGGCAACGATCATGTCGTACAAAACAAAAGACTGATAATGCCATTAATACTGTTAGGATAACAGCAATTAAGCCAGACATACTAGCAACCGCTGCAGAATTGAATCTTGGAACATCATTGCGATTGACAAGTAGGAAAATTTCAACAAATATGTGAATTTGTGAAGGAATTCAAAAAAAAGAGAACGAGATCAAGCCTAGAGCTGCTACGTAACATGCAAAATAAACCGTTTTCATCGAGAAAGATCTAATGCCGGATCCACACGTTTTTCAAGGCTTGGCAAGCATTCGCAAATTCAAACGTGTGGATAAGGCGTTTGGCTTGGCTTGTGTAAGCTTGCCGACGCTTGTGGCCGATCCGGTCGAGTGTGGATTCTCGGCAAACCAAAGCAAACGTGCCAACGCTTGCGAAAGGAGTTTGCGTCAAGCGTTTGTGATGCGTCCACACGTTTGTTTTAAAAAAGCTTTTTCGATTTGCGAACGCTTGCCAAGCCTTGACAAACGTGTGGATCCGGCATAAAAAACTGCCACTTCGTGTTCAAAAGAGACGATAAAGTCAGGGTATTTTTGGACCCACCACACGAAGGTCCGTTCGAGGTGTTGGAGAGAAATCCAAAGTATTTCGTATTACGGATAAAAGGAAAGAATACCAGTTCATCAGGAAAAACAAATAAGTAAACCACAAAGAAACCAGGCTTTGCAATGGGGAGCGTCACAAAGCATGCAACATCAAAGCAGACGAATAGCGGAAGAGAAATCAGTATTTCACTGCGATATCGCTGTCGCCAGAGGGGGAGTATGTGGCGCCACCCAGCGTCAGTGTAAATGGAGCTTAAATGGCAAAGCAACTCTATGCCATGACCATTAGATTTCAATCTTCAAAAGAAGTGCGTAGGAGGCTCTCAGTTCCGCGGTACGTGTCTAAAAAATTAATATAAGATCTATCGACTAGTCATTCACGTTACAATTAACACGTTAAATGAATCGTGAGAGATCGATCAAAGTTGGCTTTGCGATCGACTTGCAGGCCACCCCTGATCTATACTCTTACTATATGTTTTGATTTGCAAACTCAGAGGTTAGCTGCACTCACAAGAAAGGACGCGTCTTCATCAAAAACACATTAGGGCACGTTTTCGTAGAGCACATTTGTTTTTAATCCACCAGAAATTTCTGTTAGTTTTGTTCGTTTTGTTAATTTTGTTTTTGTTTTTTTAGGAGTAGAAATTTTTTTCTGTTACTTTTAACTCCGTGACCCCCCCCCCCCCCCAAAACAAAATTCTAGATCCGCGCCTGGCTGTAAGATGCTTGTCTAAAACCTTTTCTATCGTGGTCAATAGGATTTTGCTTCCTTGTATGATCTCCTTCCCATTTTGTGAAGAGAGACCATCTTAGCCTATCTCTCCCCAGCATCTCAGAATATGGATCAATGTTGATCTCACGAGTTACACGAAAAGGAGAGTCACCCATGGCGGAGCTTCGTATTGGGAAGGCTAAGTTAAACTGGAGGACGCCTGGTATCCGGAGTCGATCGTTAGTAGTACATACACTCAGTACCTACTATTCATTCTTTCAGCACGATTTTTTACAACTTCGGATTGCGGGTGTTATCGACCATGTCCACTCTAGATCGGCCGTATTCAATCTGTTCCATGAACAGGAAGGGGCATGGTACGATTCCTGAGGCTCCAATCAAGAAAGTGCCCAATGTCCATGTTAACTGAAGTTTACATGTGTTCACGATAGAGAAGATCAGACCTGGTACGTGCTTGACTAATTTTATTCTAGGTAGGAAAAGTCTAAATTCAGTACATTCATTTGCTTATACTATTCTCTGCTCCTTTTGAAAATGCCTTTTAGTTCTTTTCTGTGTGAGTTTAGTTCACCAGATCACACAAGGTTTTTTTATCATGGTTTACGGTATGTGGTATACTAAATTCAAAGCTATTAAGTTTTCGACTTTATTCTAAAATCCTCTACGAGGTACGGTTTCCGAGATTAAAGCATTTTTGTATTTTTAGCCAGTTTTGGAATCACCTCGGTAGTCTAGGGAGTAAGGCGCCTGGCTACCATCCCAGAGGTCCCGGGTTCGAATCGCGGCAGCACCACTTTCCCCACCTACCTAACTTGCCTTCTTTCTTCTTCCCTCTTTACATTCCTGATCAGGGCCAGGGTTGAATGGACTATAGCCCCGGGGCGCAAGCCTTTTCGGGGCGGCAATTTTTGTTTGTTTTTATATTTTTTTTGTTATTTTTAGTTATTTGTTATTTTTAATTAAAATTTTTTCATAACAAAAGTAACCAATTAACCTGTTTTAATGATTGCTTATTGGTTATGAAATTTTAAAGATGCTTTGAAAGAATTTACGAAGAATACCTTCAAAAGCCTGCAACAAAAGCTGAAGCTGAGGGATTGTTAAATGAGTTCAACTCACTGCAAGCTACTATTGAACATGGTGGCAACTTTCTGGAAAACCTGGAAAAGTCGGGAAATTTTTATTCAATCATGGAATTCTTTCATCCATAATTTATAAATTATTTTCTGATGAAACGTAATAAATCTGTCTCATGTGAAATTTCGTGGAAATCGAGGAAATTTTGGGAAAAGGCAAAATGTTACTTAGCGCATATGCCGGTGAACTCGAAATAGTCGTTGTCGGAATTATCGGAATTGCATTGTATTGGAAATTTTGTTCATTTAAAACGCAGGGTATGACGATCGCAAAACCCCACGCAACGAGACTACTTGTACTGTATGTTTTTTGCGGCGCTGATCACGAAAGTCGGGGTTCGTGGCTCTAAAATTGGTTGGATCAACCCTAAAATCGTCAAATCACCATTTTTAGGGATTTTTACGCAACAATGTTTATGAGACTCCGAAATAATGCTCTGGAATATGCAAATTGGCAAATTTAGTGAGTCAATAAAAACTGAGCGCAAAATGTATGGTAACGGGTGAAGAGAAGGGCTGAAAACCACCTCTAAATTGACATAAAGATGGAAAATGCTGGAAACAAAAATTGTTCACTCTTTTATATATGTAAGTTTAAAAGAACGGTGATTCCAAAATTGACAAATTTTTTTTCACTAGAGGTGAGAACTACCCCTAAGTCGCCTTAAATTCAAGGAAAGCTCAGAAATTGGAATTAAAATTTGTGCCAAAGATGAAGGATTGAGCGAGAGAGCTGAGGTTTATTTCCACCCTAACACGAATCCCGATGATTTATGGAAAATTGCTTGTAAGCGAAATGTATGTTGGAAGAAAGTACCCATTTCAGATTTTAATAGTATACGATTGGAATGTTAAAGTGGACAAATTTTTTTCCAGCATTTTCCATCCTGATGTCAATTTAGGAGTGGTTTTCACCCCTTCTCTTCACCCGTTATATACACTTTGAGCTCAGTTTTTATTTTTTAATATTGTATGAATTTTATGTTATATTTAATGGAATGGTAATAAATTAACTTTGTCTAGTTTTGACACTTTCGTATAACTTTGCCGGTCACCCCACTCCCACAAAACATCAAGTGTATTTTCTTAGGAAGAGGGGCGCATTATTTTTAGTAGCCCACGGACGCACTTTAAACATTGTTTTCTAGCATTGATACTATAGCCGCTATTCAGCGCCGAACATTTCATATGCAATACACATAAATGTTCATACAAATAAATTAGAAATTTCTTTGGCGCACAAACTCTTTTCCACAGAAAAAAGTTAAAACAAAAAATGTGGGCAATGTTTGCAATAAAACGTGTAATTAATAGGATATTGGCAGAAAAATATTTTTGAATTTACGTTTTTTAACACTTAAAGCGCTATAACTCGCGAAATATTAGCCCTACGTAAAAAATGATAATAACAAAAATTATAGATAATCGTGTCTTCTATAAGTCTTACAAAGGATTTTTTCATGTATAATTAACCATTACCGAAATATAGTGCAAAGAAAGTGATATGGGCAGTTTGAAGCACCATAGCTCAGTACATATTGACTTTACAAAAAAAACTTTTTAAATAAAAAAGTTAAATCACTTATTTATCTACAAAAAGGTTATATACATTTTTGTGGTAAAATGCATAGTTTCTGAGATATAGAATTAAATGCGTTTCCCTTCACTGTAAACTTAGGTTGAGGATGACGCCATTTTGAATTTAAGATTATAAAAATATATTTTGGTAAAAAAAATTGCCTGCGGTAATTTTCGCATTACGAAGGCCCTTTTTTCGACCTATTTATTTATATAATCTGACTCTGTTTCGAGCTAGTGCTTTTTTTTAACTCCATGTTTTGCTGATTTAATGAAATAAGCTTCAAAAACGCTGGCAGAAAGTTTTAACTGATGAAAGAAATCTTATTTATTTTCTCTTTGGAGTTGACTTTTTGTTAAAAATGAGAGAGAAAAACCTGATTAAAAATCTCGACAGAACTCTCCTTTTCGTGACACCGTACTGCATTTAATTACTTAACCTTAGAAAAATAAGACAAAAGTACTAAAACTCCTAAGTTCAAGGTTTCAAGCCCCTGCAAAGATGATCCTGGTCGTAACTAATTCCACCCACCTCGTACAAAAGGCACTTTCTTTTGCCATATCCTGCTACATACTATATATGACGTTAATTTGATTTACATACGATACGAGTATATGTGGTTTTATTGTATCCTCTGCTATAACTACACAAACTTTCCCCTCATTTTTCATTTGCTGAACCTCCCTGCTGGCTAAATTGTAATAGGAGCTGTCAAATAAAGCTGTTAATAAAATAATTGTAAACGATATTCTCGGAAGCAAATAAAATCCACATCCACCCTTAATGCGGGAATCCATTCGCTACTTGCAACTAACTCCTTGAAGGAGGTCAATTTATAATCCGGTCCTTGTGTCGCCGCACCAAGAAAGGGGTTAGTTTTACCGCTTTACCATTTTACGAAGGGATCAGAGGACCCTAATATGGCAATTTCACATCAAAAACGGTCTAAAGGAACATGGATATAATTCGCATCTACAAACGCCCCCGAACTGGGCCCCGCGCCATGGCAGCCCTCCCGCCAGCAGATGAACGGCTGTTGGCTTTCATTAGATTTGTGGCTAGCGCCCAGACCTACCCCTATCAGATAATCGGACGTCGCATCTAGGGGAGGGCCATAGGCAGATGAAAGGTTTTACGCTCTTTAAGGTATAAATTTTCATTCTTGGGTTCACCTAAATTATAGGTCCTCGAATGATGATAGTGTAGTGATGGATATTCACAGCACAAAACTTTTATCGATTTTTTATGGAATCCCCCGGAATATAGAAGAAGAAAATGGGACTTGCCACAAGAGATCCTTTCGGGAAATTTAATTTTTGAAAGTACCTTTTCTGTTGGATATTTCCAACACGTTCCAAGCCGTGGTGATTTACCACAGAGCAATTTGAATAGAGAACGGGGATGTGTCCGGGTGGTGAGGATTTTCTTCGTTGGGTTGTTATCTTCATACTAAGCTAAGCATCGCACACAATCATCTCGAGCAAGAGCAAACTGTACCCAGCACGTTCATAAACTTTTCACTTGCAGTAAATTGTCTACAAGTATTACTTAAAAGTTTTCAGATTTTATTAATTGTTTTTGTATTATTATTTTTTTTTTCATTATCCTGGCGACTTAAGGATGAAGAAATAGTTCTTATTTTTGCTTATGGGGTTGATGGAGATTTAATTAATTTGTCATATTTTATGGATCGTGGAGTGGGGGAACTTTTCAAGAGTTATTCGATTATCGTTGGAAGTTAGATAATGAAGTTAGCCTTTCTCTTTTATCAATCTTTTGCATCGTTATGTTGGTGAACAAAAAAGTTTTTCACCTTTTCAGCTAAAATCAATTTTAACTCGAGATTTGCATTTTATGTTATGCCTTTAAAATCTTTCTAAATTGAATGCTAAATAGATTCAGTCATTAGAAATATTAAAGCTTATTAAGATTTGTTTAGAAATTCTTATTTCCAAAATTTTTGCTGATGCTGTATGTGGTAACAAATATATTATTTTTGAGAGCAGCATAACTTTCTCGTTTTGAAACCGTAGTTCGTAGTTCGTTGCCGATTTTGGACGTTTTTTTTATGTGGAAGACTAGAGCTCAGGGAAAGTCCTTTGTACTGTCAAGAATCTATTTTTTCGTATAGAGTGCAATGTCGAACAGCAAGCTCTAGTCGGAAGATAGTCGCCACTGGAAACTGAGCCAACCCTTAAAATTATCTCGTCGAATCGTGGACCCATCAGAAAAATGACAGCATCAGGTCTACATGTCCATCGGGTGGCGCTGCTTAAACGGTCAGAGAGCTCTCCAGGGGAGCAGTACCTATCCTTTCTCTTCTGTCGTTCAGATCAACCTTACTACTACACATTGCACCATGACTTGAAAGACATAACGATGACGCAGGCGCGGATCTAGAATTTTGTTTTGGGGGGGTCACGGAATTAAAAGTGGCGGAAAAAAATGTCTACTCCTAAAAAAACAAAAACAAAATTAACAAAATGAACAGAATTAAAAACAAACGTGCCCGACGAAAACGTGCCCTTATTAGCAAGGACGGCGGAGCATAATCATTGTGGGCGGGGAGCATAGGAGCAGATAATCGTAAAAGTTAATCGGTAAATTTATTTACCAGCTGTCTGTTGAGTTATATGGTTTTAATTTCTTTCGATATGGAGTTATGCACGAGTACCATTTTGGGGGTTTGACCTCTATAAGCCCCACAGCCTTATGTGGACCCAGTGTAGATTGCCTTATAAGGCCCACACAGGGCCTCTAAAGGCGTACATTCACACTGAAGGTTTCTTGCCTTGAGGCTAAGAATCACCACATAGTCACCGACCGCCGGCAGTCAAGGAAAACTGACAGAAATCTTTATGTTTGTGGGCATTTATCGTCAGTCCGTGCCTTAAGATCAGAACTTCTATTCAGTCTGAAGTGTTCTTTGAAGCCATGGTTGAAAAAAAGTGCAATCAGCCGGAATTTATTTCTGGTTTGATTAATGTACACATAGAAATAATTCCTGTTCGCCTATATGTCTGGGAATCATGAGGTGGCCTGCAGGCCACGGCCTCAAGTCCTCATCCCTCGGGCAGACTGAATAATGTGTAGCCTTCATCGAGCCGTGCTTGCCGACCTGGCTTCAAAGGCCACGGCCTGCCGGCGGCCTATAAGTGAATGGGGCCCTTAACGCCTTGCCTCATTTGCGCTACGGTATAAGGAATGCTCCATTTTGCCGCTTGAGGAAAACTTTGTTGCCCGATCCCGAGTGGAAAAAAGAGACCGACAAATTTGAGAATTTCGGCGTGGTTATGTGAGCACACATTGCGCCCGTGTCAAAAGCTTTATATTTTTAGATTCGAGTGTCTTTTTACCAATGCGGTCCCCATCTGAGTACTGATAACGTCCAATGCTGCTAGACCTCTGTAATTAAACTAGGGTCCAAATTCCACAAGCGTAAACACGACTGTGTGCACGGCCAAAACGGTTCACTGCTCTGTTTTTGATTCCGCAAGCATGAACATGAGTTTTTCTGACAGAAGGCGTGCACATGAGTGGATCAATATATTCACAGTAGAAACGCAAGTGAGTAAGTGTTGAAAAATGGAAGAATAAACGAGTGTTGAGGAGGAAAAACCAAATTCAGCGCTCTATGCTTTCACAATGAACTTATTCAGCGTAAAAAATTGACACTCTGTTGCGGAAACTCATGAATCGAAAAATTGTAATGAGGGTTGCCTAATAGGGCCCTTATGAGAAACTACAAGGCATACAGCAATTTTAGTATCGCTGATTTTTTTTTGTTTGGTGCTCGTCAGGAAACTAAGGAGAAGCCCTCTTTCGGCATGCCCCTCATTTGCCACATGTGATCCTCATGAGGCCCTACGGGGAAATCCCTCTTTCGACATGACTCTGAGGCAATCTCCTTTTTAAATGCGAGTGGAGTAGGGTTTAAAAAGCTTAGGGAATACAGTTACAAATTCTTAATAGCTCTAATGGCTAGCTTCACTCGCTCCAATAGCCAACCAACAAAAATCGGCTGAAAACGTCATTTGTGGTGAAGAAGGTAAGCGAGTACGAAGGAGTGGACAGATTTTTTGAGCCAACTCTTTCACAGGATTTTTTGGGAAATTTTGACTTTGAATGTATATTATGTATCTAGCAATTCTCTACACAGCAGTTGCAACACCATGAAAGAGACAGTCACAACAAAATTTTATACTATAAAATATAATAACGGTAAGTACTTCAAAAGACATAAAAAGCAGTTTTTTGCTTCTCCTGAAAAGTTTGAATTTTTCTCGTACGCGGTATTAGAATGAGGGTATCGATATGTGTTTTTGATGAAGACGCGCCCTTTCTTGTAAGTGCAGCTAACTTCAGAGTTTGCAAATCAAAACATATAGAAAGAGTATAGATCAACTTTGAAGGCCGTTTTTTAAATTTGCAAAAGGTTACTTTTTGTTTTTGTTTTTTTAGTTGGGTCAATTTTGTTTTTTAAACAGCGAGCGCTTGTCAAGACCCCCGTGACCCCCCCCCTCCTTAAATCCGCGCCCGCGATGGCGGACTAGTAGTACAAAGGGTGACTCCTAAGCTTCATTGTACCAAAAAAAAGTATTGCCAAGCTCCTGTCTGTGGGGGGGGAAGTACCTACCTGAATCAGCTTTTATATAGTTGGTAATATTTCTGTTGTTTCCAAACGTTTCTCTCCTTCTTTCGGCTTCTTCCAAACTTAGCTTGGTGGGTATGACTTTTAGCGGTTGTAGCGTTGTAACCAAAGATCCAAGAGAGCAAGTCTTAAAGAATACTCGAAAAAGTAACTCGAATGGTCTGCCTAGGGTAGTGTTGGGTAGGACACGATTATAAAATGAATTTGTAAGTGGTGCCTCTTTTTTCTTTTGAGCCAGTACAATGTCATACTTCAAATGAGGCGAGGTGCTATTGTAATTCCAAAATGACAAAAACCAGCAGATTAAAAAAAAAAGAAAATAAATACCAATGAAGTGCATTTTTACAAGTTTAATTCTAATATTCATTAAACTGCCTTAGAGTAAGTAAGAAATCCATGCCTCCCCAATGTATAGCCACGGAGAACTAATTAGAAACAGTTTCATAAAAATTGCATTTATACATTTTTTATTTTTTATGTAGCAATCCTGTTAAGAATTCATTAAGATATTGTTATTGATTTCCATCAATTATTATCTATTTAAGAAAAATTAAGAGGAGGTGGTGGGAATTATTTAATTTGATTCCTACATAAAAACTATATAAATGCAATTTTTATGAAACTGTTTCTAATTAGTTTAGTGGTGGGCGAAATGGCTCTTTTCAGTGACCTGGTTCGTTTGGTTCCGCTCACTAAAAAGAACCATTCAAAAGATCCGTTCATTCGGTTCATTTGGCTCATTTCCCGCAAATTTGGTGAAAACTGCAAAACATGGAGTGCCCCTAAATACAATTACAAACACACATATAGTTCAATAAAAAACTAGATAAGCCATGCACCCACGTTTGAAAAAATTTGCTACTGATAAGAATTAATGAATTTCCTAATAAAATCAAACTTCCAGTTCGAACTAATTGACTCCCCTTAAGATATACTATATTCTATTCAAATAAATTAAAAACAATCTCCTATTAAAATCTCTTTTCCGTTACATTTTATAAGTAATCCTCCTACACTCGAATAATACGAGTTAAATTCTAATTAGAACTCTTCCTAAATCTTAAATGTTCTTCATAAAACTATTTTAACTCTCATCAATTTCAAAATGTCTATTTCCAATTGGAATTGCTTAGAGAGAAATTACAACTCACATCTATCTATATAAATATAATTGGAGTGTCTGTCTGTGATTTCAAAATAATTGTCATTTTCTAAGTTCATATGGTTATTTACACGATATTAACACGAAATCAAGTATTTTTAAAATTTTTGTCTGTCTGTATGTCTGTATGTCTGTATGTCTGTATGTCTGTATGTCTGTATGTCTGTATGTCTGTATGTCTGTATGTCTGTCTGTCTGTTTGTCCGGGCTAATCTCGGAAACGGCTTATCCGATTGCGATGGGACTTTCACTGGAAGATTCAGTATTTTCTTGGGCATGTTTTAGGCTCTTTTTTTACTAGGATCCGACTATCGGATCCGATTATCGGGCCCGATTACCGTGTTCGATTACCAGATTAGACCGAAAACTTGAACCTTGCAACTTGATTTTTACCCACTTCCATATAACCGATCAACTTCAAATTTTGCACATATGTATAGTTCGCGTGACAATGCAATTTAACCATTTTTGGAAAAAAATCAACATGGCGGTTCCAAGATGGCGGCCGAATTTTGCAATTGTGTTCCCGGACCCCCCGACATGGATATCAAATGAAAGGGTAAGACAAGTAGATTACAATAAGCTATGTGGGGTCATTCAAAATTCAAAATGGTGGCCAGCATAAAAGGGCGGATTATTCTTCGGTATGGGCATCAAATGGGATTTTCACGGGAAGATTCAGTATTTTCTTGGGCATGTTCTAGGCTTCACTCGGTTCCGACTATTGATTCAGGCGGAAAACTTGATGCGATAGTCGCAGAAAAGCCAGTGGAAACTTTTTTTATCATTCCAATTGTAAACCTCAAAGCTCGGAACGGTTAATCCGATTTTAGGACTTTAACGGGATGATTCAGAATCTTCTTAGGCGTTTAGCATACTTTTCACTATTATCCGACTGTCGTGTTAGACCGAAAACATGACTCGATAATCGAAGGAACGCGAATGAAATGCTGTCACGGCGAGATATTGTTCTTTCAATTTGCGGAAATACTGTGAAGATTATGGTTTGCCATCTCCGCAAATGATCGATAGGTCTGATGAAAATTAAAACAGAGAATATATCGAACTCAATAAACAAATGGGAGCAAAATGTTGAGGACGCTATTGGGCAAGTTCCGCACAGGGTGAGGCACGTGTTCTGAATGTGATTGTTGTGCATGTAGCACACAATTTTTCCGATAGGTGGCGCTCAACACCGCATTTTAAAAAAGTTCTAACACATTTTTTATAAGTAACTTTAAATTTTTTTTTGTTTTATGTGGCAGTGCCAAGCTCAGGAATCACCCTTTGTACTACCAGTCCGTTGTCGTTTGCACGTCATGGCGCAATGTCTAGCAGGGAGCTTAGTAAGGGGGGAATAGGTTAAGGGTTATGGGGGTTCAGGGGGGTTGTTGAAGTAAGTGCGGATTAACCCTGCGTTTGAACTCTTGGATATTGTAGGAGGTCGGAAATACTTACTGTGAGAGATTATTCTATAGTCGAGTTGTGTGCCCTAAATTATGTTTTGCAAATTTGTTATTTTTTTCATTATACCTATGCACACATTAGTTTTTTTTTTAAAAAGGCGTTGCAACGCACGCGGGTTTTTGCTAGTCTTACATAAAATCAATACAACCAAAACAAGTTCTCTGAGAAAGATATCTCACCTTATGTATTCATTGTGATTCATTCATTCGCTCTTTTTTCAAATCATTCAAAAGTTCAGGTCATTTCATCCGAGACCCGTACATTTGGTTCTTCGTTCATCGTTCATAACACAGTTCAGTATCACAGTACCATTGTACGAGTGAACGGAACATGTACTACTTAGTGAACCAGTTCATTTGGGTCAGTACGCTGTTCCGTTCAGTACACAGACACAGCACTAAATTAGTTGTCCGTGGCCATATATTTATACTAGTGGGGACCCCTGTTTAAACACAAACCGTAAAATAATACTCGTTCGATTTCTTGGAAAAATGTTGGAAGTGGCACAACTAGAATATTATTATAGATTTTGCAATCCCACCTCGCCTAATTTCAAGTTGCAAATTCTGCTACCGTAAAAGAAGTAAGAAATGTCTCTCCAGCACAAAATTTCACACCCTCAAAAAATGTAAGAAAATGTACAAAATTTCACTCTTTCGAAAAATGTAAAAATTGTCTCATCAGGACAAAACCTCACTCCCTCGAAAAACCTAAGAATTGTATCTTCAGGACAAAACCTCACTCCCTCGAAAAATGTAAGAAATGTCTCTTCAGGACAAAACCTCACTCCCTCGAAAAACGTAAGAATTGTCTCTTCAGGACAAAACCGCACTCCCTCGAAAAATGTAAGAAATGTCTCTCCAGCACAAAATTTCACACCCTCAAAAAATGTAAGAAAATGTACAAAATTTCACTCTTTCGAAAAATGTAAAAATTGTCTCATCAGGACAAAACCTCACTCCCTCGAAAAACCTAAGAATTGTATCTTCAGGACAAAACCTCACTCCCTCGAAAAATGTAAGAAATGTCTCTTCAGGACAAAACCTCACTCCCTCGAAAAATGTAAGAATTGTCTCTTCAGGACAAAACCGCACTCCCTCGAAAAATGTAAGAATTGTCTCTTCAGGACAAAACCGCACTCCCTCGAAAAATGTAAGAAATGTCTCCATCCAGCTCGTATTTACAATCTCACCACGGCTCAGTTTAATGTGGATATTTTTCTGCCGCAAAAGAAATAAGAAAATGTCTTTCCAGATCGTGTTTACAATCTCACCTCGCCGTAGTTTTAATTGGATATTTTACTGCCGCAAAAGAAGGAAGAAATGTCTCTCCACTAAGTAATTTACAATCATACCTCGCTTCATTTATCTCGTTACACGCTCATATACCAGTAAGACATTATTTTTGAACCGGGACATTTAAAAAAACTGAGGCCTCAGTACAATTTACATCGTGTAAGGGACAAATGTACTGCCTCGTGTAAATCGGGCTCAACACTAGCCTAGGGATCACAGGAATGATAAATGCGTCTACTTGTAGGCAGGGGCGGCGCTTTCACCGGGTGCAATTGGATGGGGCGCAATTTCAGAAATTAAGAATTTAAAAAAAAAAAGAAAACTACAAAAAAAAATTGAAAAAGTGTTCCCGTGCTTTCATTTTCATATATTAAAGGATCGTCTCTGTTCTAAAGTTATTAAAAGCGCTGCGTTATCACCTCCACAATCTAGGAATTCTCAGAAGGCAGAATTCTGACTCTGCATGGAAGGCGATGAGACTTCAACACATGCTCTCTGTGTGTGTTTTGCTTTGATCTAGCTTAGAAGAAGAACGATTAGAGGCCGCATCACAAAAGAAAGGAATCTTAAAATCGCTTTTTTACATGTGCATAGAAAATATCAAGTCCGCACAAGCGAGCAACGTCACTCTGGTTAAAAACGAAAGTTACAGGCTCATTTATGTTCTCAACATACGGGTTCATTTCCTACTATTATGGGTCGAGCTCTATCAGAGAGCTTCGCTTAGATGCGGTTTTCTCCAATAAAAGACCGTATTGCTGTCCGAAGGGCCAACGATTTTCCAGTTAGTGAGCATGTGCAATGCGTACCATATGGGTTTGCCCGTACATAATATAAAAAAAACATATCTCCAATGTTTCCCTGATATCTCCAATATTGCAACGATATTGCGAGAAAATGGTATTTCCTTAAACTATCGAAATTAATGATAACATACCGGAAAAACATAATTGCCCACACTTGTTGTTCCACTTTACATTTATTGCATCCGAAACGGAAACCTGTATTCATTAACTTTACCTCAAAAATTGCCTTTACAAAAGTCTTTTCACTGAGATCTCTGTGAATGCATCCTTAATTGGTGAAAGAGAAAACACCATTCACGGCCTGGCCTGTAGGTTTGTGTAAGATTTCTGTCACAATTTAGGAAACACATAAGAAGAAAAAAATGGCTTCAATTTACGTGGATACCTTTTGTGTTTCACCCAACAAAGGACTGCAATATAATCTTTTTATTTCCTTTTCCTTAGTTAGCTTCGTTGTTAGCGGCAATTGTACAGAATGCAGTTTTGCAACAAGCCAAAAGAAAATAGCGTCCGCTTTGGTTCTTTAACAAATAATGGAAACCATTTTCTCTTTTTCTATTAAAAAGTCCAATGGTGTAGGGATGGGGGAAGGAAAAACGTTGAAATCGTTTCGTTTGTATCGTCAAGTACCACAAGCATACATGTACGGTCTTATTTCTTGGGTACATATTGAAGTTTGGTGAATTTGGCCTGAAGCTCAATTTGGACTTGGGGAACCCTTTCTATCCGGAAAGGCCTTTGATGTTAGCTGGGGACGAAAGAAAGGAAGCAACAGGATAAAGTTGAAATAGGGTAATGTCAAGAAATAAGTTAATAACAGAAAGGAAATCCACTTACAACTATTGAGGGACAGGACTCTATGGTTGTGTGCAGGGCCTGTTTAGGGCTCTGTGCAAACCCTCAGAAACCATCATGTACTCTTCTCTGATGCTATACATTCTTATTGTGGCGTTAGCGTTACTTCCCCCAAAGAATCATTTAAACTTGTGTTGAGTGATGCCTATCTGACCTTTTCTCTACAATCTTTTTTTTTTGTTGTTGTTGTCATCCGGGTGAAGATGGGCAAAAATTTTACGGAAGGGAGTAAAGAATTTTCATGCTGATTCTTCCATTTAATTTTCTTAGGGATGTCAACCCTCCGCAATTTAGGTTAGTCACAATTTTCCATACATAATGAAGTAGTACACCGAGGGAAACTGCCTGCTAAATTAAATATTCACTAATTCTTCAAGCCTCATTTCGTTGGTGGTTGGGGAGGTGTATATTTTAAAATTTTTATAATATTTTAATTAAAGGGGTAGTCACCAATTAGGTAGAAATGAAAACAAGTGACTAAGTGCCATAGAAGTTAACTTTTCCAAAGGGGTTCACTCTCATTTGTTCGTCCGTCCTCTACTCCTCTCGACCCAGAAGTCATTTAAAATGGAGTGTAATGAAAAAAGTTCAATTTACCCTCAAAAAAAAATGAATGAAGAAGAAGAAAAAAAAACGAAAACAGAATGACCAAAAAAACGAAAACGCAAAGCCAACAACCAGCAGAGGCCAATTTGACAGATTCAATTAAAATTAACTGCGCCTTTAATTATAAATTCAAAAGTAAGCATTTTTAGAGAATTGTTGTTAATCTTTTTCATTTTACCCAATCCTGAAATACTCGGGATAAAGCCACAACAACATGACCATCATCCACCCGCACCGACATGGAAGTTACTACCAAACAAAAAAAAAAATAAAATAAAAGTAAGAAAGAAAAAAAATACAAGAAATGCCACCATTGCGGTGTTGAAGCTAAGGAATCTTTTGCCTTCTGCTACGTAAACATAATTTGAAAATCCGTTTAAATGGGGGCCGCTGTTAGTTACAAAGAAGTCATTTTAAGACGTCTGTTTTTGCGATAAAAAGAGTCTTATTGCCCCACTTCGAGCTCCTGAACGGGGGACCAGCAAATTAAACAGAAGCTATCGCGGATTTTCTTGTTGGTCTTAAATAAATGAATTTGCCTTATTATAATAATTTTCGTTTCATTTTGTCGCCTGTAACCTTCTGCCGTGTTGTTCACCCATCCGTTTTTACTAGGACCACACCACCACCATCCCCGCCGCACCAGCTTGACACTAGGGCCACCCGCGCTATAATGGGGTGATTTGGTGTGAGCAATGCTATTGAAATTATTTGCAGGAATCTAATCCTGTAGAAATTAAAGCAATAAAGGGAAAACTGCAAAACCGTCCTTTCTTGTTTTGTCCTGAATAAGTGCTTTTTACTCCCTAGTTAGCGCTTTTTGGAAAAAAAAATTGAAGACAGAGAAAATTACATTTTGTTGCTTCTTGAATATGAATCTTAGTAATAAGATTAGAAAATTAAAAGACTTTCGTATCATAACACCAAACGTGGGTGTCTTTATAGAGTTATTTTAATAATTCAGGCCTAGAAAGACTACTAGGGTTACAACGCCGTCATTCTGATACTACAAAAGGCAAGATATGCCGAAAAGGCAGGCGATTGAAAAATGTTTAGAATTTCAAAACTCAATACAACATCTCTATATAGACTTTAAGGCCGTCTATGGTAGGATAGTCAGAGTAGAACTCTTATCTTGACAAATTTCTGTCTAGGAAACCCTGCTACCCTTTTCATATCAAATGGGAAGACGGCACATCGACTGAGTCCTCAAGGGACGCCCTGGAACTAAACCTCGGTATACCTTCATAACTCCATAACAGAGGTCCCTATGTCTGCATACAGCATACATGCATACAGAGAGCATACTGCAAAGGAGATCGGGGAAGACTGCTCTTCACTGCGATTCCCTAGAATAAAAACAGTTTACTTTGCAGCTTTCCCAGATTAGAAGGTCTTTTCAACACCGTGGTCATCCGGGAAGTTAGGATTCACAACGGAATCAGTCAATGGATCCTTCGCATGCTACAAACTAGAATCATCTACAGCAGCTGTGCCAATAGCAGAGTGATAAATTCGACAGTCCGCGGCACACCTCAGGATGGAGCCTTGTCGCTTAAGATATGCGTGAAGGCGAAATATTCACTTTTAGCCCACCCTCAATCAACGGTCGAGTACTGAGCCTATCCCAGTGATTAGACCAGTGCTGACATATGGCTCCGTCTTATGGTGGCCCGCTCTTACCAAAGAGTATAACAGATCCAGACTGGGCCAAGTCCAAAGAATGGGTTGCCTCGGTATAACGGTTGCTATGTGTAAAACCCCTATGGAAGCGCTTACCCTAATCCTCGCCCTGCTGCCCCCAGGTTTATACATCAGGCAGCAGCCGGCCCTGCACGGTCCTAAGGTTGGAAGAAGTGGTTTGTTGGGTCAAGACAAAATACGGACACAGTAATATACTGCGATCTCTATTAGAGCAATGGTAGAAGGACCTACCGACTACATGGTAGCAAAATTCAGAGACGTCAATATCCAGATCCCTACCAGAGGGGTATAGGAGGATTTCCAAATCAGAGAATCTTTCTAGCAATACAGTCATACTCAAGGCCAGGAACCACAAGGCATTACGTTCGGCCGCTATTGAGTACAAGTTGGTCCAAAACTCCCAGAAGGAGCTCTTTTCACTAGCTGGTAGGTACAGGGTCACTATTCAGTGGGTACCGGGTCATAGTAACCTCCAGGGATACGAGCAGGCAGATGAAACGGCCAGACTCAGTAGCTCCCTCCAGAGGAGAAACGAGCTGGTGAGGTCGGAGGGTAAGTGCCGCTGAGAGCCATCCACCAGAGGCTTAAGCAATACGAAGCGCAAAGAACTAGAGAAAGGTAACGAAATGCTAGAAGACATAACAGCTAGCATAGGTGGTTGGCTGATCCGTAAGCCCCACTGCCGCAGCTCTGGTGAACACCTACGAGAGACCCCTTTTAATGGTTAGGTTCATGATGCAAGGTCGAAGTAATGCCTTTATTCCTCGTATCGGTCTGGACTTAAACGTCATGCAAAAGGGTTGCTGAGTTTAATCAGTAGGAATCTGACACTACCGTCTGGGGGCCCTCAGCGGTGTCTCCTGTCCTAGATATGCGCCTCAGACAGGCGGTCGCACACATCCACTGTTACCAGGATGTAAGATTCTTACCACTTCCTTGTCAAAAAAAACACCATGCGTTAGGACTAGGAAGATTTCGCAATCAATTTGGCATGGCGGTTCTAGCAACCAGAGATAGCGCGACCTGTGGGAGTTGTATTGTAAGATCATCGTCTCAATCGTAACGATAATTACCCAAACTGTAAGCAACATCTATACATATATCTCTATTTTCCCTGGAGACAAAAACTAAGGCCAAGGTAATCTTTTTCAACAAATAAAAGCACTACCTTGGCCCTGTTACGAGACAAGGAATGGGTAACAAAAAATTGGTGGCAGCGGTGGGATAAAAAAATATAAACTTTGCAATATGTACTATATGAAATAAATATAGACAAAAATTTAAAAAAAAAATTATATAAAAAATACAGGTGAGGTTAGGGGACCTCCATCAGGAACGAAATTCCTTATGCTTTTTCTTCAACTGCGAATGTAATTCCAAATAAAATCTGCACTTTCCATTACTCAAAACTTAACTTAAACGCAACAATATGGGAGCTTTCAAAAATTCAGCCGATTGCGAATGTAGGGAATAGAAACCTTCCAGAGTCGATTCCGTAAATAATCCTTCGAATGCTTAATGTCTACTTTCTAGATCGAAACATTGCGAGGTTCTAGGGTCGACGGCATAACGTCAACCTTTTGCATTACCAATCATTCCAATATTAAGAAGTATTTTCAATACAATTGATTTCATTAAGAAGATATTCGCATCTATCCTAGATAATGAACAAAAGAAAATTTAGTTTTTTTATTGCCGGTTGCCTGCTTCGTATCAAACTGGAAATGGATACCGAAAGTTTACCAATCTGTCGTTATGATGTCTTAATTCTCCCGATTCAGAGGATGAATACCCATGGTTTTATTATACCAAGTACACATTCTAGCGCAATCAAATCATCTTCGAATCAAGACGACATCATGTAATAGTTCAAACGTTATGAGCACAACTGATGAGTGATTTTCTGCTTGCACCCGATGTGTTTTAGGTCGCCACTGCGTACGACCTAGGCAAGCAGGAAACCGGCTACCACTGTGTTTTTACCCTTATGCCTGAGACTTTGCATTACCATTTCTTTCGTTAGCAGCTATCGGTTCCCATTGCTTCCAATTTCTACAAAAAAACACTGCATTCTGATTTCGTGAATTCGAGAATTGCCTATTAGGAAATTGCCTACTGGGTTCGATTCTCGCACGCATACACACAAATCATACCGCATTTTCTTACGTGACGATTTCTATGAATTCCCTCTACCCGCAAGCCGCCTTAGGGAACTTCGTTCAAAAAATGGTTGCTAGGTCATAAAGCCAAAGAAATAAGGAATACCAAGAAAGATTCAAAACAATAACACCAGCGACTGTAGCCCTTCAGTACTTCGGTGGAGCCAGCAGAGTATTTAAAAGAAAGAATATCAGCCAAGATGAAACAAGGGACTTCATCACTTATCAGCAAGGAACTTTTGATCAACCAACGATGGCCAATACCGCAGAAAAACTCCCCTATAATTGTGACTGCGAACCATGTTACTAGTTGTGTCCTAGAGGCTCGAGGTTATCGAGCTTTACGTAGCTGTCAAGTTCGCCGAAATCAAAATGGATGTACTTAATTGAATTGAAAAGTTGTAGTTTTAAGTTCAACAATTTTACAACATTAAAACGTTGAACAAAAGAGAGAGGGCGAGTTGTTCTATTTAGGAACTAGCTCGTGTCGTCCAAAATCCTCATTGCTTAAGAAATCCCATGATGTAAAGATGTACAAAAAAGAATTTGGAGAAGAGAACGTAACGGAATCGAACCACATGTTGTGGAATCGAACCACGGACGATACGGTGATTACATACACCAGGACTCGCAGTGCTTAAATATGACAAACTGGATGACATCGGCAAATTCAGGTTGTAGAGCCGAATAAGTACGTATCAATGCAATAACTCACATCGGTTTTCGCAGGAGAAAGTGAGGACTCTTGACAATAATAAATATAAATGTTAATAGCGGAATCAAGAAGTCGTTACTAGAATGGTAGGCGATGCCAGATCAGATTATAGACAACTCGATTGAATTCGAAGTCTCTCAAGAGTACAATTGCCCAGTTATATGCACCAAGATGCGCACACGAATTTAAGGAATAATCTTACAGCGTACTAGATAACACACTAACAAATGTAAACTAAAACTATTGATAGTCCTATATTTTGGAAGGACTAAGAGTAACGCAGAATATCGTTATCATCAAAGCTTTGAAATGGATTAGAGAAGGTTGCGAGCACCTTATTACTATAAGGACTGGCGAACACAGGCAGAGGTGATCCAGTGTTTAGATTTTACTTTATCCAATACTATTTTGATTTAACAGCCAAAAGGATACTCTCATGGTGCTATACTCTTTCAAAAGCGGTGGATCTAGAGAAACTAGTCTTTACCTACCAAAGAATAATCACCATTTACTAAATGCTTAATTTTTAAACGTCGAATGTTCTTCGTTAATCTGGGAACGTAGGCAATTTTTTATTCTTTTTAATACGGAAAACAAAAGTTCTACAGTGCGGTGACATGACATTTTCCCAGGCTCAAGTTACCCAATACCTATAGCCCAGTTGTCAGAGCCAAATTTAGACCGAAAGCTCGCACAAAATCTGATCTCGCTGAAAATTGGAACGTAGGTACTTTTTTGGGTGTAGAAAACGATAAAAAAATCTTTGCTGCTCTAAAGTGTATGCTAAGTTCACAATTTCGAAAACAAATTCGAAAATTTGGTTTTTGCTTTATATATCGAAAAATAAAAAAAAATTCGAAAAACTAATAGCGCCACGTGAAAGAGGAGCGGAAAATTTTACTAAAATCTATATTATAACTTATTTTTAAAAAATTGTTTTATTATTATAAATAATTTTTAAAAATAAGAAGCAAATTCGAAAAATCGGTTGTTTTTGAAAATAAAATGGCGCCGAATGAATGCTGTAAAAAAAATGAATATTTTACAACATAAATTTTATTAAGCAGAGACAATGTTTATCTTCTTAATTATTTTTACATCAAAAGTAATTGTCAGTGATGATAAATGTGTAAGGATTTTTTTGTACGCCTCTATTAATATCCGTGTTCCTTTTCTGCTCTTTTTTGCTCGTATTTACTTGGAACTACTCCTGCTCTCGCAGAGAATTCATAGGTTTTACTCAAATCGACAAATTTTGCGTTCCTTTAATTTTTTACTCCGGAGTACTTAAAAGTAGAAAAGGAACACGGCTAATATATATCTTCAATTTTATAAACATGAGTGAGCATTTTACAAATTATAACTTTCGTTCAAGTTTTCTATGAGAAAAAAAAACAAAAAATTAAAAACTAATGGCTTTCTTAGAAAGCTTAGAGTGTCCTCTTTAAAATGCTTTTTTTATTTTTATTTTTGCGTCCATTTTAGGCAAGGATACTTTGGTTTTTCCCCGAACGTTTCGCTAGAAAATTTGAATTCAGCTTTTTGGCGTGCTTAGATTTTTCGAATTTGCTTCTTATTTTTAAAAATTATTTATAATAATAAAACAATTTTTTAAAAATAAGTTATAATATAGATTTTAGTAAAACTTTCCGCTCTTTCACGTGGAGCTATTAGTTTTTCGATTTTTTTTTTATTTTTCGATATATAAAGCAAAAACCAAATTTTCGAATTTGTTTTCAAAATTTTGAACTTAGCATACACTTTAGAGCAGCAAAGATTTTTTTATCGTTTTCTACACCCAAAAAAGTACCTAAGTTCCAATTTTCAGCGAGATCACATTTTGTGCGAGGTCAAAGTCTCTGACAACTGGGCTACTACTGATATACGTAATGCTATTGCTGTATATGGAAATGCTTCCTTCAATTCCTCGTGCTTAAGAGATGGGCTGAGTTTCCTTAAACTTTTTTTTTAATGTCACGCCAAGAATGGTTTTAAAAGAACACATTCTGCTTGTAGATCTTAGTCAAAATCAAGGGTATAATTTTTAGAGCTTTATGGGGCTAACTCTAAGCTCCCCATCAGGCATTGTATCCAATATGCTAAAGAAAGCAAAATGGCTGTTACTGTCTGTGCAACCGCAAAAAGTTATTTTTCTCTCAGTGTATTAAGTATTAATTAGTAAATATTGGAAAGTGAAGCTGGAAAAGTCATAGGCCGTGTAATATACCTCAAAGGCTTCCAAAGCTGATCACACAAGCAGTTCCTTGCAACCTACCGCCCCGGGCCTTGGCCTCTATGACCCTAGAGTAAATACGCCACTGCTTCTGACAGTTTTACTTTTCATGCTTTATTATTACTTTATTTTAATAAATACTCTCCTTACTCCTAGACCACCATTTTATTAGATCCCTATATTGCCTTTCAACCTGCTACTTGGAAGCTTTGGGAGGGAAGGGTCAAGAGGGTCATTTTAGTAGCTACCTTCTTGTGGCTTTCTTAGCGTCAAGGCCTTAAGCATATATCATCCGACCAGCTTTCATTCCTTAATGATTTCATCTTTCTTGCCATAGGGTTTGCAGCATTTGTTATTTTATTACAACCTTGATTTTATATCATTCTCCGCGCCAGCGTCGTTTGCCAAGTTACTCTCCTACGTAGAGGCATGGAGCTGTTACGTTTGTGGCTCCTTAAATTTAGCTGAATTTCATCCTTTCCATCTATTGCCCCTTCTTTTGCTGATTGTAGTAGTTCTTTCTCTACATTTATCATACATCAGGTGGTGATCTGTATTAATAAACCATTTTCTGTAGCTCCTGATAGTGAGATATAGATATTCCTTTGCTGCAGAAATTTTATGATCAATTTCGTTTACGTAATTTTCATTTTCTACTGGCTAAGCATCTTTATGAATACGTATATTTTTATAAAGGAAGGTTTACCACCTACTGCTGATCTCTAAATTCTTGCTTTGGGCAAAACCTGAGAAGCGTAGTTCTTACATAAATTACGTAATTTATTCAATGTCTTGAAAATTGCAATTCATAATCGCTAGCCTTAAATATTGAAATAATCGTTTATCTTTAATATTTTGTTAAAAGTTCAAAATTTTATCACCGATTATCGTATTATCAATAAAAACAAGTGAAACCCCTTTCAAAAATTTAACTTAAATCCTTGATCGTTCTTCTCACGTAATTTTCTCTACTTTCCTCCTACCTTTTTTGGTTGTGGTCGGTGGTAGATAATAATTCTCAAATGAATATAATTCATTCAATTTCGTACGTGATCAGATTTGATTTATATTAAGCGAAGTTTAACTAGGAATAATTAAACCAAATCATTTCCTTGAGGAACTTTTTATAACTAAATTCCACAGAGTTTGGATTCCAATAATTGCAAGGAGCACCCTCATGGCAAATGAGAAAAGTTTCTAGAAACTTCAAATGAATTTACAGGACTTGTCTTATTTAGATGTTATCTAAGAAAACTATGGAATTTCTTCTGGAAAATACCCTATTTAGTTTGTTCTAGATATTTTCATAAATTTGTTGTTTTTTTTTTTCTTGTGCTCGAATCTTGTTTTTATCAGAAATTTTAAGTTGAAAATTGTTTAATATGGGTATGTCGTCCATTTAAGCAAGAATTCGTGAGGGAAAAGTATTTGTAAATTGAAATTATTAAAGATTTTAAGTTTTCATTTGGAATGGGGAAAAAATTATTGTTATTTTTCTGTATAAAATTTACAAGAAAAACATTTTCGAGCAACGATAGCACTTTCAAGATGTACATGAAGTTTTATTAGAACTTTGTGAACCTTTTGTAATTTTCAACAAGAGTTGCATTGCAAGGAAGACTCTGAACGTACAGTATGCATCATCAATTATTACGTTTATTTGAACTGGCGTGAGTTCTGGACTTGATATCTACTTGAAACTCAACCTAATTTCACTTATACTTGACTTGAAAAGGGATTGTAATATTACTTGTATAGACATTTGTTGTTGCGTTCCTTTTTGCCATTTTAAGTTTTCTAGACATTGTATACCGGCCAATCAAGCGATTAACAAATATGTACTGAATTTTTTTCTTGTTTTCAAAAGAAGTACTCAAGATGCGTTGACATGCCATTTTTCAAGGGAAGAGCAAAAGTTTTTGTACCTGACTTGACTCAAACCTACTTGAAATCAAGTTGAGTTTACATACGTACTTAAGAGCTACTTTAAGTAGTCTTCCAGTTAGCATGTAAATGAGCTAAAGGTCTACACAACCCGGTTTGGGTCTGCGCTGCAGGGGCGGATCCACAGGGGGGGGGGCGATTGGGGCGATCGCCCCCCTAAAATAAAAAAATTAAAGTTTTTTTATGAGAAATATACCCAGCAGTAAAATTTTCAACTTTATATTTGAATTTTAAATGAAATTAATAACTAGAATTTTTACTTTTATTTATTATAAATTTAATAATCAAACTTATAAAATAAATTTATAGAACAAAATCGATCCTATGTTTTCTAGTATTGGCGTATCTATCAATAACACTATCTGTATTAATTTGTATATTCCAAAAGCGAAAGTTTTCTGCGAATTGTTTTCTTTTAAGGTGATGGAGAGCAATTCAAGTAATTCACGAACATGCATAAAAATGGTTTTTCAAAACATTATAGATAAATGTGCATTTACAGCCTCAACCTCTTTTTCATTTCACTCAGATTTCATTTTATTTCTTAGACATATCCCGAAGTAGAAGCATTCAAACAGTGTACGTAAATAAATATTCACAAGTTCATTGACATATAAACATTACAAATAATAAATTATCCTTAAAATTTGTTATTACTCAGATCGCCCCCCCTAAAAAACTTTACTGGATCCGCCCTTGCTGCGCTGACGCCTCCACATTTGTTAGTTTGTTGAAAATGTCTTCCATTTTTTTATTTATACCAAATTGGTTTCCTGTTCTAAACCATTTTCCATCCTTCCATTGTTTGCCTTAGATGTTTTGGAACATAATTTGCCTATTCTTTGGTTGATTTCTATCTTAATACAAACTACACAGTATTTGTCATAAAATATTGTAAAATTTGATGTTTTGCCAACTCTTATTTAATTTACTTCGATAATTGGTAGTTCTGCCACACTTGATTTCAGCTTAATATTTCTTTTTGGCTAGGAAAAAATTGCGCCTTGTTCAATCTCGGAAAAAGAAGACCAAAATTAAAAAAATACATCCTGTGAATTCAAGAGAATACTTTATATGTAAAAAATCAGATTTGCAAATCTACGGTCTTGGGAGTCTAGTAAAAACTAATACAGCACCAGAGGTTTTAAACTTCCAAAATTTAGAGGGTAGTTTAAAAAGATTTCTGACGATGTTAAATTTCAATATTTAATCCAGGTTGACCCTTTAATCCAAGTTGAAACTTTTAGGCCAATTCTTAGTTGTGACGGATCATAAGTCCTAAGCAAATATGAAAATATTAATCTTAAGACAAATCAGCTGTTTCCGATTCACAGGGAAAAATCACAATATTTATCACTAGAATTGTGGTGGAAATGTGAAATGTCAAATGTTGTGAAATTCTTAGGTGAAATGTCAATCATTAAACGGGAGCCAAAATGGAAACAGGTAAATTTTTCTGTAAATAGTATGAAATTTGACAGTTTATATATTATTTTTAAGTCTTTCCAGAATGAAAAAAGTCGTACCAGAGAACCTCTTCAGAGCAGCTTGAGTATTTCCTCGAATTTTGCCGGAATTATCCAGAAATTTCACAAAATAAAAATTACCCCACCAACGCGAGGCGGATACAAAATATTTGGGTTCATTAGGCTGGAAATTAAAATGCCCTTAAAGGGCCAACCCGGACCCCCGTGTGAAAAAACCATGTTTTGTTAGTTTGCTGTGAAAGTATATTTTATTTGGAATTTAGTACAAATAAAACGTCGAGTGAAAAAAAAGTCATAACTTGAGACTGGCGCAGGAGAATACGAAAAAGTAACAACTGCGACTCACCACGCCTTTATGAATTTGTTGTGATTTGTGATATGTCACAGATGATTTAAGAATTGGGCTATTAGTTGAACGTTCCCCCTGTTCAGAAGAAACTTATTCCAAGGATTACAGTGTTTTAAAAACTATTATCTTCAAGATGATTTACGGGTGGAAAGTATGTATATGATCGCAGCTATATAGACGGTGTCAAAAATGCTTTTTGTTTATCACCTGCTACGAGCTAGCCAATGCCTTGAAGCCTTAGAGCAGACGAAGAAAATTGGGCCTCCTAAACACACGATTGGCCAATAGGAGACCACGCGATCAAGCTAGGTATACCATATACCGTCTACTGCTGTAGTTGTGGGAAAACGATAACTACAGACAAATACTCCTTCAGTTCCTGAGTAAAAGCCCGGTTCTAGCCAAAGCCCAGCAGAACCCACTAACTACGTTCTGCAAGACTAAAAAAAGATCTCCATACCAACGAACGGAGTACTGATAAGCTTCCCAAAACTCCACATTATGACTTTAGACATCCGCTACAGTCGGTCAAACAACCACCAAATCTTAGGTATACCAGGTTGTGGCATCAAAACTGCGCCCCAAAAAGTTAATTTGGTCTCCGCTTAGCCGCTTGGAAATATCCCTACACATATCCCAGGATGCAAAATCAATTTTGACGAACGGAAATTTTAAATAAGTAGGTAAGCTTGATAAAAGCAGCTGCTCCATCCAAAGGGCCGAGAATAGAGACACTGTTGGCGCTTAAAACCGCATGGTAAACGAGTCCTTCAAGAAGAAGTTCCGAACCTCACGATGTCTGATCCCAGTAAGAGCCGGACAGGTACAAAGAAAATATTCGGTTGTCTCTCTGGCTTGCTCCTTCCCAGCAAACCAAGCTTTCAGAGCATCAGACGCTTCGCAAAGTTTTCGTAAATCGAAAAAAACAAACAAAAAATATTACCGCTGTTTCGGATTGAACTCGGAAAAATATCGTTAAAAAAAGGAGCAACGTGCTTGGTCACTTTTAGTTACAATGGTTTGTAACGAAATCAGAAAGAAATCGTAAAAAAATATTCCTTTTAACTGTTGACTGTAGAGGCCCGCAAGTCCACTAACCCGAGTATTTAACTATGTAGTGGACATACGGCCACTAGCCAAAAATATATAAAATACTGACTGCTATTTACAGTTATTATTTAATTTTATACATATATACAGATGAGTTAGATTAAGACTAAATAATTATATTACATGTTCGCCTTATATAGGCTGGAGATATTCCATTGCCTACTTTAAAGTAGACGATGAAATATCTCCCGCCTGCTATTTTATTATTTTATATGGGACACCAGGTAGCTACTATCATAGCCTACCTGGTTCCCTATATGACTATGATGGTTTCAACCGAAATTTACGAAATTTCGTCATACTATTTCCAGTTCGATTTAAAGTGCCGGAAAGTGAACTTCATTTAATTTGTTTTGTTTTTTCTTCAATTTATATGTGCTTTATAAATATATTAAAAAAAATAAAATTATTTTTTCTTTTATTTTTGAGAATCTTACTCACCTATTGCTTTTATTTCAGATCCCATACAGAATTTTCTTATAAATTTCGTAACTACACATAATATACTTGATCTTGATGGCTTGATAATTATATGGTTTTAATTATGACTGAGACAATAGGACTATATCAAGATCAGATATATTCTAGTAAAAACATGTATTTACGAAATTGATAAGAAAACTCTGTATGGATTCTGAAAGCTTTAGACTGCGGTTACTGAACACGCTAGTAATGCTAGTACTAGCTAGTGCTAGCAAATATAATGCATGTAAACAGTGCGTGCTGGTTATAAACGCACTCGGAAGCTGGCGCTAGCTAGCATTTACTCGCGCTAGTCATATTCTGCAATGAATTGAAACATTGATACTAGCGCGAGTGTTTGAGAAGTAGCTTGCAGTTGTAATTTTTAATATTGTTTAATATATAATTAAAAGTATCCTAAGACATCCTGTAATACTCAAAGAAACGCTGTTCATCTTCTATAAGCATTTTATGCAAATTATGGAACTCTCCGAATATTTCTCGCACTGTATTTATTGCTTGTGTTTTTACTTTTCGTTTAAAAAGATGTCTATATTTTATTTTTCAGATGCCATAATTTACTCTGTAAAAAATAAAGCCATGGTGATATTCACAAGTCACATAACACACAACTACTGAACAACGAGCTTGCTTCAGCTCGCTTTAACAATAACCACCCAACTAGAGCGAGCTCGAACCTGCGATACTAGCGCTTGCTAGTATAGCATTACTAACGTGTCCAGTAACCGCAGCCCACTGACATATAATAATGGACTGCTCATCAGACATTATTCCCATACAAACTCATGGCAACAAAAAGTATAGAAAAGTATAGTCCTCTCGCTCATCCATAAGCCCCCTTTGTCACCGAACTCAAATATTGTTAAATTTCGTGTTAAGAGTTCAGTGCATTCACTGGCAGAAATAAAATAAAATTTGACATTCAAAAACTGCACACTTTTCCATTTTCTTAAATATTTTTACTCTTGACATTCAATAAGCCACAAAATACGATAACTTTTTTATCTTTGCAGCAAAATAAGAACGGTAAATAAAATTCTGGAATGATTTTAAGCGAAATTTAAAATAAAACCGCCACAACGGTTGAACGATATTGAAGTTGCCATACCTGATTTCATTTTTTCCTTTGAACTTATGTCAGAATATTTACAAAAAATAGATGGGTATAGTGATTTTTTTATTTCTGTCTCGGTTCGCCATAAGACCCGGAATCACTGACATTTAGATGGAACAGGGGTAGAGAACTCGCATGGTTTAACATATATATTTGTAATTAATGAAAAAAGGCATTTTAAAAGGGAAATAACATCAAAACTGCATTTGCAATTTTTTTTAACAATAATTTATTTTGTTCCCATCGCCCAAAAACGAATATAAAAAAATTTAATTTACAAAAGTAACTGACGTGTTTACATGTCAGTGAGAAAAGGTTTGTCAACTATGGAACGAATTGGTGCCATGAAAATTTCCTGATGAGCAGTCCATTCTATATGTCAGTGCCGCAGCCTTATAAAAGAGGGGAAATTTCACTTAAAAAACTTTCAGAGATCATACAGACTTTTCTCATCTATTTATTAACAATACTTCTTTAAGAAATCGTGTCATCATCTTCATAAAAAATTCGTGTAGAAATCTATAAAAATTCTTTTACGATATCGAATAAATTTGTCCGATATTAGGAACTATTTCGTTAAGAAATCGCAAAGTTTGGTTTGCTGGGTTCCCACAGTTACCTACTGCAGAGGGTGTTGTATGCGATTCTCAACCGGGGATCATGTTCTTCAATCGTTATTATCGTCACGATTCTGGTGCTGTCCTTCCTGTACATCACGGGTGGCCAAACCCGCGCCCGTAAGCGATTTATTATGCGGCCACGACACGATTCCCGATAAATTAAAATATTTTTTTATTTTATTTCCAAAGTGACACAAGACATAGAACCAAGGACGTAGGCATAATTAGCGCTGAAAGAACGAAGTTTTGTAACCGTACTCGTGAAAAGCCTATACATAAGCGCATGTCAGTGCGCTTGGAGTGACTTTAAATCCAGTCTGTCATATTCAGATATCATTAACTTTTGAAATCTGTCCCAATAGTCCATAGTAGTTCTTTAAAGTACGTAGTTATAAAGGAACTTAACGAGTTTATCAGGCAATATATACTAAATGTTTAAAATAATTCTAATACTTTAAGTGCATAGATTTTCAATAATGGTTTTGCCATTGAATTTTTCATATATTTCATTAAATCCTAAACAAGCACTTCTCCTTTCGTTTACATGAAGCCAAGTATACTTACAAAAAAAAAATAAACGCTTTCCAGTAATAAAATGGCCTTCAGGTCCATAAAAAAAATTTCTGATCTGATATTATTAATTCCCCCATGTATAATTAAAAAAAAATTGGTGTTAATAAATTTAAATGTTTTATACTTATCTACTCAAACCTATGACAACGTAATAACTTTCCCTAAAGCCAAAAAGATAAAATAATCTGAGCGAAGATAAATCAAAATTTCTTGTTTACACTAATGTTTACAAGTTAAGGCTAATAAAAATCTCGAGACTTCAATTAAGGACGAAGCGATATCCTCCGCGCATCCTTGAAATAAAATAAAAATTCACCAGTTTTCACAGTACCCGAATTTCCATGGAAATTAAATTCCTTGTGCCACTTTTTAATAATAATAAAATCAAAAAAAAAAAAAGAACAAAATACTGAAAAAAAAATTCCAGACACGCTTCCATAATTGCTGAAAGGTGATTAATCGTCCAGCGTAATTTAATCATGGCTTAACGATTGTATAACCTTCCGTTCGAGGATCAGAACAAGGATGCTTCGGGGGATGTACAGCTCTTGAAAAGTCATGGAGCTATAAAAATACTGTCCCCCGCCCGCCTTCATCCCTGCCAGCAGCCACTCATCATCGGTCTTCAGATGGATTTCCTAGTGTCTGAGGCTAAAAAGTAAGTGTAATCTTCTTTATTTCTCATAAAATAAGCCTCAAGCCAAAAGCTACTCCCCCGAAAGGAACAGGACCTCCACGCTAAGAAAAAAAAATGAAACTTTGCTGCTGTTCCTGTTCCTCGTAAAACTGCTTTTTATAGTCCATCCGGTCCTTCACAGGAATTTTTGCGTGAAAGCTCCAATTTGTCAAAGGTTCGATCAATAAATGGCGGCGGTTCATTGATGCTGCCCGGTTTACACTTTGCAGATTTATTAATTTACGTAAGAATTCTGATTCCTTGATTTTTTTTATGGGACGCTTAGCTGGAATCCATCCGCACACAACCGCAAAAAAAAAGGAGAAATATTTTTATTGGGCTATGAAGCAGAGGACGGAAGTAGAGGAGGACTTTAAAGTTATGTCAGGGTATCCCGCAAAATTGATCACTTTTTTTAACGGACCTTTGAACTAAGGCAGTCCTTGATCCTTTTAGTGAAATATTTATAAGAGGATATCTTGGGTGTTTTACGGAACATTAAAGGATTGCTTCTCATCATTTGAAAGGAATGACCAGGCATTTTTGAACTATCTATTTTTGGTGTTTTGCGGATAATTTTATTTTTTACGAGGAAATTTGGAGTTTTTTGTAAGTATTATATTTGAATATTTGTATGTATCTGTGCTAATAAATAGAAGATATCAAATCGTTGATGGCGTGGCCCATAGGAATATTCCTGGTAATGTTATCCTGGTCTTATGATAAATAAAAAAAAGGGCTGTAACTCAATACAGCAGATAATGGCTCATCGTGAGAAACTTTGACAACATAACATTACTTTACAGGTGCAATAATTTATACAAAAACAGTTAAAGTCATTTATCCTGGGCAGATAACAATGGGGCATCAAAAGCCGTCTGGCGAGAAACAAATGACCCGTTCACTCATAAAGCTATCAGAGAGATCATTTGGTTATTAAAACCATACATATTTCTTGCAGTAAATAGCATCTATGATCAGTGGCGGATCCAGACAGGGGCTTTGAGGCTGCCGGGAACAGTGGCGGATCATACACCTCGACACTGGTCCAGGAAACATTCCTCAGGTATTCGGTAGTCGGTCGGTATCATCATACGGTCTGCGGTCGGATCATACACCTCGACACGGTATAGGACCGGAGAAGATGACCTCTCCGGAACGAGCCTGGTTAAATACTGAAATTGCCCTCATGAAGCGGTTTATTTTATAGTCAAAAAGCTCATCTGGGCAGGAAGCTTTAAAGCTTCGAAGTGAAGCTTTCAAGGAGAGAACCAACCCTATTTGGTCTAGTACTTCAATATTTTTATAAAGTTCTTGGAGAGGGATTCTAGTGACGAAACGTGGTACTTTAATATTTTTCAAACATTCGTGGAGAGGGATCCTAGTAACGAAACGTGGTTCGTTACAGTGTGTCGTAGCGCTCTATGTCGTGATCTAATTCATATATTTTATCTGGGGCTGATTACATTATTACGGTGTGTTGTGGTGTGGCGCGTTCTGTTGTGCTCCCGATCTGGCGTTTCTGATTGCGCCAGAGCGATGGATGGGGTTATGGAGCGACACAACACACCACACAAGTGTGCACGGCTGCAAGGGAAACAAAATCTCGCTCATTCACTTGCCAACAAGACACAGAGCGCCACGACACACCACAACACAATAGTGTAATTCCAGCTTTATTCTCTTGCCAAAACTTGCAGTGTGGTTTCCTGCAGGAATGCTATGGGGACTATGAAAAATGTGATTCCGTTCGCTAATGCTTTAGCCAAATGGACTTAATTTTTTCAAGAAGAACTCGATATTGGGGTCTTTGCAAAACTAGATGCGTGGAAAGACACGATGACGTTTTGCAATTTGCCAAAAATCATGAACGCACTTGATAAAAACGCGAATTGGCAGCAGAAGTCAACCTCATCAGAAGCTTTTCGTCTTCGGAGTGTCCTCGAGAACAGCGACTTCTCGGTATCAGTAATATTGTTTTTTTGCGATGATCTGGGAACTTCCCAACAACTTAGCACTCTTCTGCAGTCTGCCGTTCAAGAAGTTTTAGATGTGAAACAGGGTTATAAATCAGCCAGCAAGATTTATAATGTCCCTCAAACCACACTCGAACGTAAAGTTAACCAAGTCAGACAAAATGGGAATAGTATATATAGAATGTGGGTATCTAAACTAGTATTCATTCAGCAGCATCGAAACCGTTTTTGAAAGTTAATCTAGTCTACACTGGAATTTTTTCATCGCGAGTAACTTTCTTGTTTTTACACGGAGATATCTGTGTGCGTGTCGATAATTATACTTGCTACTCGCGATTAAGAAAAGTAGGCCAAGACGAATTGTGTATGTGTTAAGTTTTCACGTCAAAATTTTCCCGTGAACAGGTTACTACAGTTCCCGCTTACCCTCTCTATACCTCTCTCCTAAAAGCCCGGTTCTACTGCTGCTGAATCAATACTAGTTTAGGTAGGGCCAATGTCTATGTCCTTGGGTCCAATTTCAACAGTTTTTCCGAAGAAGAAGAACAACAACTTATTGTCACTTATTTAAAGGAAATGGCAAGAAGGATGCTTGGTTTGTCAACTTCGGAATTGCAGAAGTTAGCGTATGAGTTAGCAGTTCGTGACTACAAACAAATAAATAAAATAAATAATAAATATAAAATAATAATAAATAATTAAATAAATTTAATAATGAGAAGGGAAAAGCGAGTATTCTTAAACCGCCATCCTGACATGAGCTGGCGAATGCCGGAAAATACATCAGCGGCTCGTGCTGCTGGGTTTAACAGAATGTCTGTTAACAGAGTGTCCGAACTGCTAGGAAAAGCGCTTGACGATCATCCTTTTACTCCAGACAGACTTTATAAGTGTGTGTGTATCCAAGGTGATCGCTGCAACTAGCAAAAAGCAAGTGGGTACGCCGAACGATTCACAACTATAAAGCCTCGTTCACACGGTGACACTGATGCCGTGGCATTTATCATCATGAAAGTGCTCGACATTTGCTATCACGCCACTAAGTGTTCACATGATCCACGCATAGTGCTGCGACACTCGTATAAAATAATGGGCGAACTTGTATCGCAGTAGCGGATGATATGATGATATGATAAATTTTGATATGCGGCATTATTGTCACCAAGTCGAGACGGCGCGACATTCAATAGTTCAGACTATGACACTTTTCCGGCATTCACGTCGCGATATTAAATGCGACGACATCAGTGCCACCGTGTGAACGAGGCTTAAAACGATTGAAATTTGTTTCAACGCTGCAGGGACATACATGCCTCCTATGTTTATTTATTCCAGAGCCGAGCCCACGGTCCTTCGCCTTTCCCACCTTCTTTCTTCTTCCCTCCTTACATTCCTCATTCCCCCTGTCATAGCCTTCCGCCAGCATTGCCTCGCTCCGCCAAGCGCATGTCATCGGTTGGTTGATGGGATTCAACTCGTTTCAGGAGGCATAACACTCCAGCGAGTTGTTTCTTATTGCCCCGATGCCAGAGTCGCGATAGAAATGTTTGGGGTTAGGTGGTTGTGGCAGGATCCTGCTTCTCTCTTCCCCTTCACTATCTATCGACTAGAGCTTGCTGTTCGACATTGCACTCTATACGAAGAAAATAGATTGTCGACAGTACAAAGGGCTTTCCCTGAGCTCTAGTTTTCCACATAAAAAAAAAAAAACTTACGAAGCGCGAATTGCCCAATGGAACTCCACCGAATTCATGGCCTGAATGTTCAGAATGTTATACCCTAGACACACACAGGATGAAATTAAGAATCTTGCTAATTTAAACTTCGAAATCCGGAAAAAACGACCGATTTCGGCTGAAATCTAGTTGGCGAAAATACATAATAAAATACGTAATAATAGTTTAAATCTACTAAATTTTCGCTCTTTACGTAGAACAGAGACATCTTTATAAAAAAAAGTTACGCAAAAAATGTTGATTGACATTTCATTTTTCTGTTGAAACCAAAAAAAAAAATAAATGTTTTTGCTTTTCTTTCATTAAATGATTTTGCTTTTCTTTATTCAAAGCACGCTTTTGGCTGTTATATATATATATTGCTTCAAAACTTAATAGTTTCACTAAATTACTTTGTAAAAGATTTGATAATAACACATGCATGCACATCCATTTTGACACGTGAAATTAGCCAAATTTTCAAAATCTCTGTGTGTCACTTTTTAAATTTCAACTCGAAATTAAAATAAAATCTACTAGATTTCAACCTATAGTCTAGGGTATTACAGAATTCCAAATTTATTCAAAATTTAGAAAACTCCTGTACAAAAGTGAGAGTCATCTAATACAAAAATTCCATCCCCCTTTGTTGGAACTTAGAATGTTTAATGTACTCTAAATTTAGAAACTTTAGGCTTAGAGAATACCAATCTACTCTAAATTTGGAATTTTGGCTCTAAAATTTAACTATAAAATCGTCACGGAATTTCAGTACAGAATTGTAAAACTAAAGGATCTGAAATCTCAACAAGCAAACACAATTCCAATCCTTCGAAGTAGAAAACTGACCTGTTGCCGAGTAAACCATTATAGCTTCTAGCCTCCACAAAATAAATTCTTCTAGTACCTACTGCCCATTTAAATCCACTAGCGTCGCTTACAGCAGTGTTAAATACAACCATTTCAACAATCCAACAATCTCACATTAGAAATATTCGGTATAGAGATTTATTACGTTCCAGAATCCAATTGTAATTCGAACTTGTGATATTTGGCGCAAATGAAACAATTTGAATGGACCGAATACCCGCGAACAATCCCACATATTTCAGCAATGTAAAAGTGTGTTATCGGATTACCTAAAGCACAAAATGCGAATCCTGCCAATCACCAATTTAAGGAAGAGTATCCAAAGGCAATTTTCAATAACAGTTGTCTATCAATCAATGGTTAACACTAGGGTAATTAATTAAACACAATTTCGGCATTTGTGAAAGTATTGCCGTAAAGATACAATTGCATTTTTTTTAAATTTCCCAAAGCCTATCAGAATTATTTGTTGGTGGTAATTGTGGGCTTTGTTAACCGCAAATTAGATATTGATTATCAAATTATAATTATATAGGAATTGATATTAACTACAGTAATTCAAATCCATCAAATTCTTCACATGATTGACGTAATTTTGATGTAATTAACTCAAGTTAATCAATAATTAGATGAGCACTTGCTAATTAAGTCATTGTACAATGCATATTACAAATTTATTTAATTAATTAGATGTTGAGGTTTAAAATGATTTCTCTTCTGGGTCATTGCTGGAGGAAAAAAGTTCGACTCTTCCAATCTGCTTAAGCTCACGCATTGTTTTCAGTTTGTCAACCAAGTGACCAAGTGAAATCTGCATTTTTCGAAAGATTTTGGTCACAGTCACCCATGGATGCCAACTTGGTGGTTTTCCTAAATCTGGGAGGGGGGGAAATGCTGCATGGGGATTTTTTAGGGTCTTCAAATTTTTAGGGGTAATTTTAGGGGGATTTTAACAATGCTCTGAAATATTTGAAACAGTTATACGATAATTTAAATACGTCATTTCTCGTCATTTCTATTCGAATTCTGATGAGCGGTAATTTGAATAGCCTGAACAAAAAAGAGACATAACGCCACATCTTTTTCTGCAACATTCCCCTAAAATATTACCAAGGCAACTATTGTCTAGGTCAACGGTGGGCAACCCCGGCCGGCGAGTCAACTACGGCTCGCGAAAAGTTCCTATCCGGCCTGCGAGATCTTTAGAAGAGGCTAGCCCCACTACATCATGTGGAACCCCTATAAGGCCCATACAGGGCATCTAATGCCTTGCCTCATTCGCGCCTCGTCATAAGGAATGTCCTATTTGGCCCCTTGAGGAAAAATCATTGCTATCTGATCCCGAGTGGAAAAATTTGAGAATTTGGGTATCGAAAGCTTTATATTTTTAAGCGCGAGTGTCTTTTTACCAATGCGGTCCTCCAACTGAGTACTAATGACCTCAAATGCTGCTTGACCTCGGTAATTGAACCAGAACCCGTCTATTAAGTATGTTTAATGACGCCCTACATGGTCACCATACATAATTGCCTGATATATGAAGCAATGAAACAACAAAAACTAAAGCTTTCTATAAGTAAAACTTAAGGGTATTACTTTAAAGCTTTTTTTAAAGTAAGGCAGAGATTAGGGTTGTCCCAATTTGATTTGTAATAAGGTTGCCTCATAGGGGTCTTATGAGAAACTGACAAGGCATACCTCACTTCAGTACCGCTGATTTTTATTTTGTTATAACCTAAGGGAAAGCCCTCTTTCGGCATACCCCTCATTTGCCACATGGGGCCTACACGCTGCATGTGGCAGTCCCCTTTTTAAATGCTGGTCGGGTGGGGTTTAAAAGCTTAGGCTATACTGTTATAAGTTCTTAATAGCTCTAATAAAATGTATTTAGTTTTCGTATGAAAAGGCTTGTTTTTGTGCGGCCGTTCGACCACGTTCCGACCGAGACGGCCCTTCTTGCATTCTGAGTTATTAGGTGTACATGAAATATTTTGGGTGTGGATTCCCTACCTAAAGCGAAAGTGCGTGTGCCCTTTTCCTTTCATCCCCACGCTCTTCGCAACCCCTCGGACCGAGTTATGGACAGTGGCCTTCCGCACACTTGTCCATAACATCAAAACAAAAACCGGTTTTATGGGCAAGGGTTCGCAGGGAAGACAATTTTTCTTCCATCATTTTCCATCATTTGTTCACCCAAACATTTTCTGGTTTCACCGTCCATCACACAAGCATATTTTCGTTCTTGACGGTCTACGAAAATTTGCTTGCACCCAGCACTACTACATAGGCATTACAATCGTTACACGAAAATGATGGAGAAAAGTGAGTTCAGAGTGTATTATTGAACTCATATTAAAACCGGTTTGAAATTATGGACAAGTCTGCGAAGGGCCAGTGTAATTTACCCACTGACATATAGAAATGGACTGCTAAATAAGCAAAATCCCATAGAAAAAAAATGACACCAAAAACTATTGTTGTCTCCCTCCCACGTTAAATTCCTATGAACTTTAACGATTTTAAAATAAAAAAAAACAGTTCCGTGCATGTCAGTGATATCAGCAGGTATAGTTTTTCTCTTCTTTCTCTCTCTTGCGTTAAAGTTCGTTAAACAGAGGGACAGAGCCCTCACATATTTAAAAAAAATACATTTATTTAATGAAAAAACTGCTACTAAGTAAAAAATAATGATGAAAATTTATTGATTTCTATCAATTATCTTATCGTATTCTTCTTATTAGTTATTTTCTCCTAAATTTGAAGAAAAATGTTTTGTTTGCATAAAAAAGGTTTTCTACTTCTGGAGAAAAATGGTGCGATTGAAAATTGTCAATCGGCAGTCCATTTCTATATGTCAGTGATTTTACCACATTAAAGCATCTTTCACTTCAAAATTTAAATTGCAGGTCACCAGAAGGTGTCAATTATGTACTACGGCCCGCGGAAAAAACGTAAAATATATTCTGGCTCATGTTACAAAAAAGGTTGCCCACTCTTGAGCTAGATAATGAGTTCAAGCAACAACATATACATTTTTTTATTTAACAATGATTTTAGGGGATTTTAGTGGTATTTCGACCTGGGCTTAGGGGTAAACAATTTTACGAGTTGGTAATCCTGCAGTCACCATTGTGGCACTCGCGGCGTGCTTAGTAAAGGGTCTACCAATAAGAGCGATACAACTTGTTACTTTAATTACTCAACCGTGTAAGATACAATGGATTTGTTTGTGTTTATTTGAAGCTCAGTTCATACCATTTATGTTTGGAACAAAACATCATTTATATATACACCTCTGGATCGTCTGCACGCACGCATTCGATGGGACCAATTTTCGATGACTTTTCCAAGTAAGGCCGGCTAAATACCACGAATGATTTGCTCGATGTTGGCTTTCAAGTCATCAGTTGTTTGCGTTTTATTAGCGTAAACTAATGACTTTATATAGCCCCAAAGAAAGAAGTCCAGCGGAGTTAAGTCACACGATCGTCTGATTTTGCGAACTTCTCGAGATGATAGACTCTTCGAACTTTTCTTTCAATAAGTCGATTGTTTCGTTCGAAGTGTAGCATGTTGCGCCGTCCTGTTTAAACCACATTTGGTCCATTATAGCCGCCATAAAATTCGCAAGAAATTCGAACAGAGCTCCCACTTTGGTAATATAATTTTACGATTTGCAAACGTTCTTGCGGCGTCAGTTTTGCCATGATGAAATGGTGAGCCTTACTGAATATAATTCACTATGGCGGCAATCCCTATCGAAATTTCTATCACCCCTATTGCTATATACCCTTTAGTTGCATTCTGCGTTCTGTAGTTCTGAGCAAAAGTTTGTGTTCTAGAGAATAGGGCTATCGGTCCTATCCACTGAGACACCGGGTGTTTAAGAAAGGACGTTTAATTTACTTAACTTTTAATTACTCTTAAACTATTTATCATAGAGCAACGTAATTAAGCTCATTTTTTAGAGAAATGTGCATTCATTATATTCCGGGGAAATTAGCAAAAACAAAACGCACGAAAGGAGACAAAATTCCAAAATGGCCGATAACTCGTACACAGCTTCCTTGGAACTTTTTAAGAAAACAATTTCGGAATCACTTTTTGGCAAAAAAAATCACTCTAAACCTGGTTTTTTCGAAAAAAAATTATGATCAGTCAATACGAACCGTTATTGCCTACAAAAAAGCCCTCTTGTCATTTTTTCGAAAACCTTTACCTTTCCGAATAATTCAAGGTATTTTTTGTCCAAAAAGTGATTTTTGGAAACTTTGACCTTGGATAACTTCGAAAGGGTTAGGTTTTCGAAAAAAATACAACAGCCCTTTTTTGTAGGCAATAACGTTTCGCATTGATTGATCAAAAAAAAATCTGGAAAAAACAGTTTTTGAGTGATTTTTTTGCCAAAAAGTGATATTTCCGGCGGCCATGTTTTTTTTTGTCATTCCGAAAGTGTTTTCTTAAAAAGTTCCAAGGAAGTTGTGTACCAATTTTCAGCCATTTTGAAATTTTTCTCCTTTTGTGCGTTTTTTTTGGTAATTTCCCCTGACTATAATGAATGTAAATATCTCTAAAAAATGGGCGTAATTACGTTGCTCTATGATAAATAGTTTAAAAGTAATTAAAGTTTAAATAAATTAAAAAATTGAAATTGACAATTTGTCGAAACGTGCCCATGATTGAGAAAAAAGCAATCGATAAGTGGTCAAAGTGCAACTTCACAAAGAATTGTAAGAATTGTAAAGCTATGAAAGCCTTTAAAGTGAATATAAAATATAATTTCAAAAAATAAGTAAAATATTTCAAAAATAACTGAAACCTGGGGTGGCAGCACGTAAGTTGTTTCAATCGACCTCTTCATACAAAAAATTTTGTAACACTTGAATTTTTGTATGAAGAGGTGGATTGAAACAACTTACGTGCTACCACCCCTGCACTAAATACAAAATACTAAGGCATAAAAACCGTCCAAAAACGTCAGGATAAGGCAAAAAAAGAATCTCGATCCAATCTCACTATAAAATAAATTATGTGAAATCATTCTTACCCCAACCATAAGAAACTGCGTCCATTTCTGTATATACATAAAAAAACATGGAACAATCAATAACTTTCCATGTAAATCGTAGAATTTGGTTAAAACTTTCATAGCCCTATTGTCTCACTTCCCAGTTTGATTCTTCCTTTGTGTATATCCGGTGGAAGTTAACGTGCGAAAGTGAGCCCCTGAACCATGAAAGCTATACCTGAATGACATCAATTTAAACATTTTCTGTCAAGTCAGGCAAACAAACTTTTCAGCTTCTAACTTTCGGCACAACTAGAGATTAATGGTTTAAAAGTTTTTTCGTTTCTTAAAATAAAAAAAATAAAAAAAAACATAAACAGAAGAAAGTAAAATAAAAAAAAATGTTAAAAGAATGCCAGCAAGGTATACGGTATCAGCAGAGCGCGGCAATGACACAACCATAGTGTAGTAGTAGCAGTAGTAGCAGCAAAAGAGCGGAATAAGTCAGAGGTAGAAATTCTTGAACGCCATTGATTAATGTATTCTAGCTTGACAGCGCCTGTCTTCGCAGCACTTTCTCATGCTGATGTAAATGAACACACACTTATCAAGACTGTCAAGATATAAGACACGGTGAACCTTTCACTCAAGCATCTCTCATTTAAATATCTTAAAAAGTTTATTGGGTATTCCCTTAGCGCGAGGGTGGCTGAACGGGGAACGTAGTAACACTTTTCACCTCTATTGTTCAGCTTACGGTATTAAAATCCTTTCAGAGCGGTATAAATATTTTATAAAGTGCACATTAAAACTCTCTCGCTCTTTCTCTGCTGAGCCAGCAATAGAAATTATTCAACAATTTTAGATCGAATTTACAAAAAAAAACAAAGTAAAACATCGCAAAGCTTTTACGGGGCTAGGAAAAATCGGCCAGGAAAATGCCAGAGAGTTTCACACAAAATTCAGAAAAGATCTCCTAGAAACAGGACCACTGTATGATGCCCTCCTCCGTCAGGTAAGTCCTGTCCTGATCCAGTAAAGGACAAGAATGAGACAAATAAAAGGTCAGGTGAAGGGCTCATATTACTTTTTGAAACTTTTATTCGACTCCTATACACATTTTGAGGAACCCTAGCAGAAGGGGGTTCAGGAAAATTGATATACCTGAGTAAGCCCCTCAGAAAATACGACTTTTGTCAAGTAGTCATATTGTGCAGGAGCAAACTTTTCTTATATTACATATACATCTATACAATTGTAGGAAGACCTTCACTCGCCTCTCGTTGATCGGGGTCCAACATTATTACAATATCCGTTTTTGCTGGCTTCTGGTGGATATGCTCGAAACGGGTGAATTTCCGTAGGGGTTGAAATGGCTTCTGCGGGGGATTCTAGCTATAACGTTCGATTGTGGGAAGCATCCTCATCTAAGTTTTATTGACAGGAAATCAATTAAGTTGATTCCTTCACAGTTGTACCTAATTGAAAAATCTCAAGCACATTGCCTCAACCTCTATTGTGTTTATAGTTATCTTATTGGTTTTTGAGAATCATATAAATTTTATGAAAAAAAAAAACGTTTACGCTTTAGAGCTGTAGTTTCTCTAATGATTCCTTTCATCTTTTATCTCCGCACAAGGATAATGTAATTTACTTGAAACCACCCTTTACTGTGAAACTTTCTAGAATGATGTTAGCAGGGAGGAAGCACCCCGAAGTACTTATGACTGCATCGATGCTGGTTATAAAAATAAAAGCCAACAGCTTTTGCATCTTCGTGTAAAAGTTTCACCTCATAAATCCGTGCACCTATATAGAAGGTGCATCTTGCACGTGCTTTTAATGGTTTCTTTCTTGTGCATGAAGTAAATTTCAAAATATTTTAGTGGGAGAACTGTTGTTGGAAGAAAATTAAAAATTTAATCAATAATTTTTATAAATTAGTTCAAGTGACTTAGTAAGCAATTAATTAAACAAAATATGTATAAGGAAAATTTTATTTTTTTTAAAGGAATATTTTCTAGTATGCTTTGAGCAAACTACAAGCCTCATGTTCAAGAAACTAAAAAAAAGCTCAAGGCAAAAAAATTTAACAAGATTGCAGGGAAAAAACTTAAAGGTATTCTTAGTTCATGATAAAGTTTCTTATGTGTTATTTTATTATTCTCTTATAGAAGCTACATGAAATTTTATTCTAATGAAAACAGCATAATATGGGAGAAGGAGTAGATGAAAATCTGTAAATATCTAAAAAATGGTTAAGATAAGTTTCTTCAAGACAGTATCATCTAATGTTTTGATAAATACTCTATGCTCACAAATTCACATACCTGAAACAAGGCAATGAAGAGTGTAGAAGAAGAGCGAATCTTTCCAGGCTTTTGAATTTATATCAAATTTTTACACAAAAATCGGCGGACAAGAACAAGGGCTCTTGCTTCCACATCGGCGATCTATGCACATTCTGCAGGCAGTGTTGGATTTACGCTTAGGCCCATGAGGCCCGGGCCTAGGGCGGCAAAATTTTAGGGGTGGCAAAATTTTAGAGGCTGCAAAATTTAAATAACCATTGAAATTTTAAAAATCGATTTAAGTTTGCTGTTCTGGGGAGAGATCCTGTTCTACTCCAAAAAGAGTGAAAAGCTATTTGCGTGCAAGTATGAGCCAAGTAATCGCAACTTGCATTATTGTCTATTGGAGCAAAATTGGTGCAAAAAATTGTGATGTGTTCGCCCAATTTTCAATATTTTTCTACGACCAACAGAACTGGAGAAATTAAAAAATATTGTAGCAATGCACTCAAAATGCACCAAAATTGCAGCACATTTTTTTTCGCTTTATCTTAACATGTGTAAAGAAAAAAAAATAAAAAAATCCAACTTGGCAACTACATCACTATCATATGACAATTTTCCACTACTATCTATTGTGAACGATATTGAACATCCTGTCGCGACAGGAAATTTAATAAGACTTTATTTTTGCATTTGAATGGGGAAATGTGAATGCCGAGAGAATATGTGTACGAACAGTGAGTGCAAAGAGAAAATAGAAACAAAATGTATGCATTCTGTTCAAATATGTATTCTTTTTCCGTTTAATTTGATGGATAGCGCGTGCACAGTGTATCAGTGCATATGTGAATAGAAAAATTAAACTCTACCTGGTTTTCAAACTTTTCCCTATCGACGTACCTGAATAAAATATATATTGTGACCATCTATGAAAAAATACCTTTCTTTTGATATATGTTTCATAAAGATACGTGCATCGGAAATAGGTTAAAAAGGGATCACAATTTTTGGAAATAGGTTAAAATGGGATCACAAAGTTTGGCTTTGCCTATTAATATATAGATGCTATCAAGATATGTTTTCTACTCTTACTAGACTACTCCAAAGCTTTTGACAACGTCATTCACTTCGTCCTTTTACGCAAATTCTGTACACAATTTCGTTTTCCTTCTTCTGCCCTTACGCTCATGTATAGCTTTTTAGCTGCTCATTCACAACAGGTAAAGATTTCATATTAAATTTCCTCTCCTGCCAAGCTTTTTGCTGGCGTTCCCCAAGGATCCATTTTAGGCCCTCTGCTGTTTAGTATATATACAGGGTGTATCCGTTAAGTTTACAAAGCGGCCGGCTGTGGATAGGCTTTGGATAGACGAACAAACAAATCGTATGGGAGGGGGAAATCGTAATGGTTTAGGCGCTAGAGCAGAGGTTCTTAACCTTTTAGTGATGAGGGACCATTTGCCTAAATTTTTGACTTGCGATGGACCACCAACTATTTGGCGGTATTATAAATTATTACGAGGTTGTTTTCTAAATAAAACACATATAACATTGTTCGAAAGCAAGAGAATTATATTATGTGCGAAAAACTTATATTAATTATATTATTTTAGTGAGATTTTTGTGACTGCATACTGTTCACCAGCTGCCGAATCCTTGGTTCAGTGCTACTCAAAGCCAAACGCATGTCTGCACTGGCATCCAAACGATTTCGTTGTTTATTTTTAATTATCAAAAGCGCTGAGAATCCTTGCTCGCATAAGTAAGTCGTTGAAAATAAAGTTAAGTAACGTAAAGCAATGTCTCGAATTTTAGGGAAAGAGATTGTCTTTTGGCTCCAAAAATCTTCAAGTTTAATTCCTGTCTCGAACGTATCTTTGCAGTTGCCATCGTGTTGCATTTCAATTAACTCTTCTTGAATTTCATCAGGCACCTCAGAAATATTGATAATGAAAGGATTGCGGATCAGTTTCCGAATACCTTTGTCCTCGCATTTTGGAAAATAGCGAGTGAATTCATTTTTTAAATTTTGCAAATGGAGTGTAACGTTATTTTGTATTTCTCCTTTAATCTCAGCGCACTGTCCGTCAATAATTGAATTCAGCGTATCAAACATAGAAAAATTCTTTCTTGCGATTTTGCTGATCCACAGGTCGATTTTAGCTATGAACGCACTTACTTTATCTTCAACTGCAAATATATTACTCGTACCTTCCAACATCATATTTCCTGATCCTTGCAGCTGAAGGTTCAATTTATTTAGTTGTGCGAAAAAATCCACTAAATAAGCAAAATGTAGTTGGAATTTGTACTGACCGAACTGATCCAGCAACTCTTTGTTCTGCTTATTAGTTAAAAACAATTTTACTTCTTCTCTCAGTTCGTACAACCTGGACATCATGTTTCCTTTGGAAAGCCAACGCACTTCGGTATGAAAAAGCAGCCTTTCGTGTTCAGAGTTCATGTCAGAGCATAATTTTCTGAAGAGACGAGTATTAAGTGAACTCCTTTTAATAAAGTTGACTACTTTTATAGCTGTTTTCATTGTATTCGCAAAGCTTTCTGGGAGCGTTTTGGCAGCCAATGCTTGGCGATGAATAACGCAGTGCGCCGTTATTGCATATGGACTTTTTTTTTTAATTAGAGCTGCAAGTCCAGATCGGGAACCGAGCATAGCCGGAGCACCGTCCGTGCAAAACCCAGCAAGCTTTTGCCACATCAGCCCATGTTTCTCCAAATATTCACTTATTGTATTCATAACGTCTGCACCTTGCGACGTCGTTTCCAGTTCTTGAGAAAATAGTAACTCCTCTTTAAACGTTTTATCGTCATTCAAAAATCGAATGAACACAAGTAATTGACAGCATTCTGAAACGTCGGTAGATTCGTCACATTGTAGGGCAAAATAAGGACTACATTTTATCTTCTCAATAATCTGTTCTTCAATGTCATTTGACATTTTTTGAATACGAGACTTCACTGTGTCGTTTGATAGTGGAATTTCACGGATTTTCTTTTGAGCTTCCTGCCCTAAAAGTTCTTCGGCAGCTTTAAGCATGCAAGGTTTAATTAGAGATTCGCCGATTGTGTGTGCTTTTTTGGATTTGGCAATCAATTTTGAAATTTCAAATGATGCAGCCAATGTTTTTTCAGATACGTTATAACGGGCTCCGCTAGGTCCAAGTTTCATTTTTTTTAGATTTATTAGTTTGCCTTCGAAGAATTCTCGCGGACGGTCACAATAATTTGGATGTACTGTTTTTAAATGACGTTCCAACTTTGCCGGCTTTAAAGCATCATTTGCAAGAACAGTTGCGCATATTACGCATTGAGGTCTAGTCTCGCCATTTATTTCTATTGAAGTAAAGCCCAATCTAATATAATCGCTGTCATACTTCCGTTTCGGTGCCATTTTTCTAAAAACAAAATAACCCTATTATATGTACTTAACTATACGTAGGTCCTCCCTACTTAGTTACTTACATAATTTGAACTCTCACAGTGGTTAAATAAAAAACTTTGTAATATATAAAACTGAAGAAAAAATTGTAGGAGATTATGGCGGCAAAAATTAAAAACCAAACTAAATGTTTTAAACAAAACTAAATGTTCTTCTTTCGGCGTTTATTAGAAACTAACTATTCAAATTTGTTTCTTATTAAATCTTTTTATACTTGGTCTCAGTAGGCCGAATGCAAATTCGACACATAAGCGTTTAAATGACAAACCGCTGGAACTGGGTAGAAAGTAATTCGCAATTAAAAACAAACTTAGCAGATTTGACAAACTAACATGTGACGTGGTGTTATATAGTATTACAGTACCCACTTCGTCGTCGACTCGTTGCCATTTATTTAATCATTTTAGGATAATTTTAATAATTTTAGGATACCGTCGCGGACTACTTCGGGTGTTGTCAGGGACCACCAGTGGTCCACGGACCACCGGTTAAGAACCACTGCGCTAGAGCGTTTTGAAGTTTTTTTAGAGTTTTGCATATCACTCTGTATTTTTGTAACCCTATGACCTATTTTCATGAATAAGGTATCAGTGTACGCAGAGCACTCGCACCTATTTAAAACTGTAAAAGTGAAGGTGAAAAGTATCACTACAAAGCAAAAAAGGCGCCATATCGGACGGGGCCTAGAGCGCAGTCGAGCCTAAATCCGCCACTGTCTGCAGGCGACTCCAGAATAAGTAACTGGCGAAAACAGAAAAGTGATCCTAAAACCTGCAGGAAGGGGACTACCTCACCTAGTTCCTTAGTGGGAATGGAGGTTATAGGGCATACCTTCACCGCTTGGAAAATTCACAATTCTCCTCACAATGCCCGGAAGTCTGTGCAGCACAGGAATGGGCCGAAAACAGCCGCCGAGGTGCCGGTAACACCGGAGAACATCCTGGACCAGATGATAAGGTTGGAGGATGTGTGCAGAATTGTGGAAGTAGCACTGAAGGTCATTCACCAGAATATTAAGCAATAAGAAGCCCAAAGAAAGGCAAAGAAATGCTAGCAGAGATACCCCCTCTGTGTCAAGAAGGAGAAGGTTCTTTTCTTAGACTGGGCTAGAGAGAGACCAACAGAACCGAAGGGCAGAAGCTTCTCGGAAGAATGCTGTCCATCTTCCGACTTACCTGCTGGAACTTATGTAGTCGAAGTCACCTTTCCTGCAAAAAAAACAGAGACGGTAGGTCGCTGGTCTGTAAGCCTTACCATTTCGGCTCAGGTAAGCTTTTAAAGGTCACGTTGATGACCCCAGGCCGAAGTGATACCTTTATGGCTCTCACCGATTTGGACTCAAACGTAATGAAAAGAAGGTTGGTTAGTTTAGTCAGTAGGAATCTGACACTACCGTTTGGATGCGGACCCACAGCGGTGTCTTCTGTCTTATGCCGGGTTTTCACTAGTAGAATTAGTGGTAAAGTAACTGGCCTACTTTTAAGCGGTAGAGTAACTTTACCACGGTGCTACCCCACTCTACTCTACTATACCCGAGTTTTCATTAGGTGAGTTCACAGGATAGTTTGTTCTCGACCAGTATACTCTCGCGTCCTTATATATAAATCCCACATTTCCGCTTCTCCTTACCATCTTTCCAAAAAACTTTGTTGATCAATTTTGAACCGATTGCTTAGAGAGCTTCAGGTTACACTATGTTCATTGTTTTTCTATTTGTAGCTAGAATGTCAAGATTTTCGGATTTTCCAACTCTTGAACAACCTACATACAGCTAACCGGGAAATGACACTTAACCGCACAATTTTGAATTTATAAGTTTTGATCATAAATTCGATATTTGCTACCTTAAAAACTTCCATATATTGACCAAAAATTCGTTATTTGCGACCTTAAAAAATCCCAGATACCTATTTTCATTGAAATCGAAACACAATTTGCAAATTCGTCGGCCATATTGGCGCGACCATTTGAATTTATAAGTTTTAACCACAAATTCGGTATTTGCGATCTTAAAAACCCCTAGATACACACTTTAATTGGAATCGGAATAAAATTTTCGAATTCAACCATATTTCGGCGGCCATTTAGAATTTTGAAAATCTGGCTTCGAGGTGCATCATGGGAGACCCCCACGGACCTTCATGCAAAAATTTAAAGCTCTGCGATGATTTTCAACAAAGCTATCCATGACAGAGCCATCTAGGATTGGCTTTAGAAAGTAATAGAATAGCCTATGTTCTTTCTTTTAATGTAGGCTCAGTGCGACCGGATCCAATTAGCGCATAGGCTAACCTAAAATTTAGTGGTTGTTTGGTGGACTATTGTGCCGGATTCCTACAGTCATCCTGTACAGTTTAGGCTTATCAGTGATCTGACCTCCTGTCTGGAGATCTCTTTTATGTCTTCCAGAACGTAACTGCGTGCGTGTGCGCCGCCTGTCTTTAGCTTAAGCCGCCAATTTACACAGGAAGTGAGCAAGTATTTCTCTCTCGTTCGTTTCCCCGCAGCTACGGCAATAGACGTACCACTGCTGCCGAGTACGTCAACAGGCCCAACTTTGGCTTGAGATCCCATCTCTTGCCGTAGGTATTTTTACAGGAGTAGAAGGCTATGCAGGCTTTTCTTACCCTTTCGTCGATGTTCGACTTCCAGTTGAGTTTTAGGTCCAATATTAGATCGTGAAATTTCAGCCTGGAAGGTGTGCCGATCCAACCTGGGCATGTTGAAGGTAGAAAATTTCGTTTACCACGTGATTAGCAGATAAGCTCAGAATTTTCGGGATTGATTCACAGACCGCAGCCTAATGTCCAGTTGCCAACGTTATTCAAGTATCCTTGCATAATTTCACTAATTCCACTAGGTAGCCCATAATAGATCTTCACCCTTGCTGTCTTATTGTAGTCATACAAACTGAAAGATTTTTCGGTGTGAAGATTCCGGGTTCTTTTAATTTGCCTTCGCATGCAAACAACGTAGCTGCACCTACAACCATACATACCATACCTACACTACACATTACATAACTACACTATTGCTCCATCAAATTCAATTTTCTGCACATCTGACATATTAATTACACTTTAATTATACACAAGAATTCGTTTGCAAAGATACAGAGTACGCTTCATAGACCAAATAGCATTATATGTTTAGGTAGTCATAAGGGCAATAATAATGTCTCTCCCTCGCCATCGACTAGATCATACATGTGCTACTAAAATGCTATAATAGGTCATTCAAGGATCATCAACAACGTAACTAAAATATAATTACTCTATCACAAACAAAAATATAATCAAGTTTAGTCAACGTATAATCAATAGATGTCATTTATGGCCATCCATACTTGACCAATAATAAAATTGAAAACCAGTAATGAGTTAATACGTCATTATGGCCAGGGGCAGCGGGTCACTTATCTATGGCTAGAGCATAACGTATATTTCTGTTATCTAAATGATCCGAACATTTATTGAAAGGAAATTCATTATCTTGGCTTCAACATACAAAAGCAGTTAATAATATAATCGAAGATTGTCCTTTGCTAAAGCGATATGAAATGGATTATTGCTAGTTTGTTGCCCTTGTGCAAGTTGCGGGTAATCTGGCAACTTCTATTGAAATTACATTATGTTGTTTAATGGTCTTTCGGTTGATCAATAATGTGTAATTTGATTTTATTGTGAAAGTGTAACTAATTCTACTAATCTCTCATTATTTTGGGTTCGTAAATTGTGCATAAAACGACTCTTTCAATGCATAAACTGATTAATCATAATTAGTTATTAAAGCATTCAACATTTACATATGATTGAACGTATTTGCCTTTAATAGAGAACCACATTAAATCCTGTATACGTTCATGTAAATACTCATAAGGACAAAACTGAAGTAACAAATTCATCATGTTTAAAATGCATTTAACCCCAACTTATCATTAACCACAATCTGGATAAATAATGACAATTCTCTAAAAATCTCTCTCAATCAAATAATATAACATTGAAAAACGAATGTCAAGGACAGATGTACAAATTTCCACACCAAAAATGTATAAACGAAATATTTCAATCGCAGCAAATTGAACCATTTTGAACAAATTTCGTAAAATATTGTGTAAATGGTCCCACGTTTCGGTGAAATATTTCATGAAATAATGTCGCCACTTTGTGCACGATTCACAACGTTCACAGGAAACTAAACTAAAAATTTGTTATTGCTTTGCTTGCTATAAAAAAAAGTACAAACCAAGCACTAAAAAGGATATCTAAAGGAAATAATTTTGTTGTTAGATGAACGTGGTAAAGTCCTGTAGCTTTGAAGCTTAGTGGCATGAAGGATATATTTTTTTGTTTAGTTGAATTTGTGTCCTGATAAAATTTACTCCAGGAAATTAAACAGAAATTCGCTTTGAAAATTTTTCTCTTTTATTTAACAAACCAACTCTATGTGGAGCATTATTAGGGAAAAAGCATTAATACTGAAGCGTAGACAATGTTATGGTGAGGCAATGATCAAAGTCGAAATTTTGCGCCTTTGTTGAAAGTACAACTAATTTTAATACAGGGTGATGCAAAAACCATTACTTTTAATGATAATATAACTTTCTCCACTCCAGAGTGACGTAACATAACGACTTGGAGCGGTGGTGATGGACTGCCGTCACCAGCGCACATGGAATGGGAGATTCAGCATAGAGTTCTGCAATGGTTTATAAGATGACCCGAAATGGATATTGGTACTTGGTAAATTGAGGTATAGTACTAGGTCACTAATATATAAAAATCCGAAAGAAAGGAGCATTTAGCACCAGCAGGCCTATACAAAGTACAAGAAGGAACATCAGCACCCGCCGACAACTTGGAGAAGACAACACGCGCTTTGAAAGATTAAAGGCCGTGACACAATGGTGGCTTCGGCTTCAGATTCGAAAGCGGCGCTGAAGTGCTGAAGTAGGTACTGAATAGAATCGAAGCGGAATCGAAGCCAAGTATAACACAATGACGGCAATCGTCTTTGTCTTGCAAATCGTAGAAAGTTTGTATAGTAAATTTGTTATATTTAAATAAAGTAAACTTTGTGAAATTATAATGCAAAATAAACGAGAGGAAGTTATAAAACTAATGGAAATAGCAACATGTGTTTATTTAAAATTAAAAAAAAAAACAGAAAAAAATAGGCGATTCTGGTCAAGAGAAATATTTCTACAAAGGCAGGAACATGGGTTCTATGAAACTACCTATCAACAAATAATATCTTGTGATCATGAACTGTTTTTGAAAACCTTTAGAATTAGTGATACCATGTTTCCATCGCACTTGAAATCCGCAGTTTTTAATAAAACGATTTCACGAAATCCAAATGTGTTTACATTGCATCAAGCAGTTTTCGCTTGTCAAAACAAAATTTTAAAAATGTTTCAAGAAATTAAAAAGAAAATAAAATTAAATTTTTCGCGCCTTAATTTTGTATTTTTTTGATTTCGCACTATTTTCCGACGTTTCTGACATTGTAAAGACTGCAAATTAATTAAAAACGTATAGCAGTGTCAAAAAATTATGACAACAGACAAATTTTCTATTGTGAGTGTTAATGCTGAATTGGCTGAATAGTAATTAGCTAGATTTCGAGCGACATTTTGTTGAAATCTCCACCGTAGGGCGATTTCATTTTATATGCAACACACGAGATTTCATATAAGATTGCGTTCGAAATCTGCATTTTTGCCGAAATCGGAGGATTTTAAGTGCGATGGAAACATGGTATAACTTGCTGGCGCTGACCCACCGTTGGTCAAAAATTCAATACGGACACCCGAAACAGAATGTAGATTGGTACATTGGCTATTGGTATATATAATTATTAAATAATGAAGCCAATACCTTTGTGTCAGGTATTTGGGATATAGTGGATAGTGGATGGAAGTATCTACAGTGGCCAAAATAGTATTGGGAACATGCCAAGTTTTATGGGATGTGTTATAGGCAACTTATTTCAAGCCCGTAACAATACCTAAAACTGATATTATTTTTTTAATTTGTTATAAAGCCTTCTCGATAAACAAATAAAAGGATTTAACTAAAAATATATAATATTAATGTATATTTCAAAGAAAACCGATGTGAGGCAAGAAAGAAGGGCGCGCAGTGGGACCCGCGCCGATGCGACGTAGCGCGCTAAGTTAGTTAATTTTTTTTCGATAGTAATTATAATTTGTCCATCGATTAAAAAAGTTTTTTTGAAAGGAAATTTGACGTAGAATACGATGGTAATACTTAAAACTCGCTACGAGGTGGGGGCAATGGTTAAAAACCAATTTAAACATTTAAATTGTTAATAACAATCTATTGTTAATAACAATAGTATTTTTTTCTTAAAGCTTGTTCTTTTATCTATAAAATGATAACGGAGCAGTCTGTAGCACAAATAGAACCGGATTTGTAAATTTTTGAAAACTACTCCTCAAGCCCAAAATCACCAAAATCGCGAAATTTCAATCCTTTCTAGCGTCCAAAATATTGTGAAAAAAAATACGTGTCTCTTTTTTTTCAATATAGAACCCGTAAAAAAAGTTTCACCCAAATCAAAAATGTGTCGGTCAATTTTTGCCAAAATCTGTACGGTCCCTTATACGTATTAATGTCCTTCATTGCATAGATGATCCATAAAATATTATAAACTTTGTCGTTTTGACGGGTCTTAGTATAAATAGGTAAAGGTCATACTGATTATGGAAGTTAAAATGGTTGAGTGGAAATTGAATAGGAATTTGTAATTGTTCTCATATTTCATTAAAAGTCGTCATAAAGTTCTAGAACAATACATAAATCATTTCAAAATTTTTAAGCATGAAATTTGAAAACCGTCAAAATGACGGTTTTGGTAGTTTTACTGCTCGAAGTTGATCAATCACAATCGACCACAGGAGTAAGGAGGGGACTCATCCTTGTGATCACTCTTTGAAGGCCTTAACTGTGACAGTACAATTACTTCCCTACTAAGGATCCGTTTCATGATGTGATGTAATCATAATATCCTTTCCGTGTGTCAAGTTTACTTGCTTCCTTGGGGCTTTTCTTAATAACCCTAGCAAGTTTACTTTTTTATGTGAAAGTCCAAGCTGACAAATCAAGTCCAAGTTTGGTAGTACAAGTCCGTCATGTCGTAATCGTCATGGGGTATATGTATCTAGTAGTAAGCTTGATTCGAAGGAAGAAATAAAAGACAGGATAGGTTAACAAGAGTCTGGAGGGTGCTAAAGGAAGAGGCGATGGACCTTGCTTTTGGACTCTTCAAAGAAAATCAGAAATCACTTGTCAAATAATTGTTTACTAGCCCACGTTGCCACGAGGCGAGTTTAGTGGTTAGCTTAGAGAAGCGGAAGATAGTGGTCTACTAAAACCCCCTGGGCTATCTGCTGGCAAGGGCACTACTCACCAGGTTAGGGGACTAATCAAGAGAGTACACTAGCAAAAGTGTTCAAACGAGGAGCAGGCGCGGATCTAGAATTTTATTTTGGGGGGGGTCACGGAATTAAAAGTGGCGAAAAAAATGTCTACTCCTAAGGGCCTATTTATACGGTTCGCTCACAGGAGCATTCCTCACGAACTTTGTGGATGAAGGAGGTAGTGGGGCAGTGCCGCGGCTGCCATATGTGCAGGATGTGCAACTGCACAGGGCCCCGTGGCGTTCCTGGGGGCGAAGCAAACAAATTTAACAAAACGAACAAAACTAACCGAATTTTCTCGTGGATTAAAAACAAACGTAGTCCGCTCAAATTAGCCAAAAAATCGCCGTTTTTAGGAAATTTTTCCCACAACTATGACAACGGTGCCAAGTGAAGTCTCTATTTTGTGGAGAACCTATGCATTTTGGTGAAAATATCAAAGTTGGAGAGCATTAAATTACCTACAAATTTTACTTTTACAATTTTTCCCAACTCCGCATATTTTCGCCGATGGAGGCCGTTTTGCGCCATTTTTAGATTTTGAGCCAAAATTATGCATTTGTATGAAAAATTAAATGAGATCAAAGTAGTAGTTGTAGTTTTTCAACGGCCTTTCTTTGGACGCTTTGATTATCAACAGAGTCTGAAAAAAGGCGCAAAACGAGCTTTACAGTGAAGGCAAATTTTGCAGGAAATTTTATGCCTTATAACTTTGTTCTTTTGATATTTTGACCGAAAAAACTATAAAATTCACTTATTTCTCAAAAACAACCCTTTTTTCGAACTGCGGGTTGTGAAAATCATGCTTAGACAACCCATATTCTTTACTTGGCACCGGTCTCATAGCTGTGGGAAAAATTTCTTTAATCGTCTCTAATTTGAGCGGAGTAGGGCAGAAAACGTGCCCTAATGTGTTTTTGATGAAGACGAGCCCTTTCTTGTGAGTGCAGCTAACTTCAGAGTTTACAAATCAAAATACAATAGAAAGAGTATAGATCAATCTGTAGTTGACCTTGAAGGTCATTTTTTAAGGTCGTTGCTTTAATTTGCAAAAAAGTTGGGTCGGTTTTGGACGTTTTGTTATTTTTTGTTTTTGTTTTTTTAGTTGGATCAATTTTGTTTTTTAAACAGCGAGCGCTTTTGGGGGGGGTCATGACCCCGTGACCCCCCCCCCCCTAAATCCGCGCCTGACGAGGAGTGTACTGGCATACCAGTTACTGGTAACAACCAGTACTCACGACGTACTAACCCTTTGTACTAGCCAATGTGAACACCGCAGCTCAAGGAGCAGTCGTAGGTACCCTATTACAGCGACATATACCATTCTTTGAACGAGTCAGCTAGGGTACGAGGTGTGGTTTCAAGCCTCATCTGTTGACGATTGTATGCTTACAGGCAAACAAAGCTATGCTGGACTTCTTTACTCTCTCCTCGATGTTAAGGCACCAATTCAGCTTTGTACTGAAACGACCCAAGTCATCTACTCTACTAATAGTAGATTGGTACCTAAATAGTAGCTATAAACAAGGGAACACTATTTCCTACCATCATCTCTATCCTTTCCTGAAGATTTTAATGTCTAAAAGTTGTTTGGATCAAAACTGTCCCCCCCCCCCCCCGAGGCTTCAATTTCTTCTTATTACCCGTGAGTAGAAATCCGTTTGCTCTGTGGCATTAAAATTATGATGGAGTAGAAAGCCAGGATGGTAGGTTTCCATAAAAAGCCCAAGGGTTTTTTTATGGTGGTTAGTGTAGGTCCCAATACGTAAATATATATCTAAAGACCCTAAGGCTGCTGGTTACGCTGAAGCTTGCAAGCATTCACACTATCATGGACATTCATGACAGCGTGATAGAAAATCAAATTTTTTTAGTTAGTTGGCACCAGTTTAGTAGATTAAAAAATGGTTTTGGGTCTTATCCCTGTGATGTAGTATTCTCGATCTCCATCTTGCCTCAAATGTGTAAATTATGAAACTCGCCGTGTTGTGATCGTTTTTTTAAAAATAGAATGAACAGCAAATTCTCTACTTTTACATAACAGCTTGTACTTAAAATAACTAGTTTATGTTAAAAATAACATGTCTTCAAATGACTCGTTTATTATGAAAAATTGCTAAGTATTGCTTAATAAATCATTGAAAAGCTTGTACCAAAAAACGATATCAACAGACCTAATCGATCCTATGTAAGTACATAACTATCACGATCTGTTTTGCGGCATAACCATTAAACAGTGATAGCTTGGATTGTAACAGCTGGCACTAGCTGAACTATCACGTTCTATCAGCCAGCGTAACCGCAGCCTAAGCCTTTTGAACCATAGTTCGAGTTTTCAAAGAAGTTTAGCGAAAGGTGACACACACTTTTTTGGGTGAACTTATAGGTGATATATTATTGGGAGCTATCGACTTATTGATGTCGAATTCTTTTAGTGTTTCAAAAATGAAAGTCAATTTAAGTTATCCTTTAAATTTCGAAAAATTGACTTTAAGATAATATTCTATGCTGAAATCAAAGAATATAAAACTTTTATCTTTGAAATATTAATTCACACTATTCCAAAAGTAATGAATATATATATTTTTTATTATCTGATGTAAAAGTTGGTGGTGTCAATAACGGGAAAAGAACTAAATCACTACCAGATAGCCCAACAATAAAGTTAGAAACTAAAATCTCAAATGATCTATCGACATCATTCATTTAACTGCAGGCTCTCGCTCTCCCTCTCCTTATACTAGGATAAAAATTTATCCTCTCGACTGGACGGTACTACTACAGTATATGGGAACCACTATAAGGATATTGCCTTTTGCGCCATTCCTTCTTTTGTCCCCCCCCCAACCACCCTGTTCAACGGTTCAACCATATGTCGATCACACTCTTCTTGGTAATTGTACTAAACACAAAACAAGAAACTTTTCCAATGTGAAAGTAAATAAACATAAAATAAAAATTTATAGCTGAACACTACAATAAAAGTTTGCGAAGCACAAAAATATCAGAGATTACACTTTTGGCTAAGAGGGAAAAAACTTTATCCTGAGTCCTGAATCCTGTGTTCCTTCCTTTTTTTTTTTATTTTATTTCCGCCATCACATACAGAAAGAGCGAAGGATGTGGAACGACCGACGACATAGACCACTGACGAAGGAAATTTTTTTGGGTAAGCTACACTGGGAAGGTTTTGTATGGTAATGGCATATGTGTGTGGTGTGGCCGTGGGGGTGGTTTTTTCTATGTAATTATAACCTATGAAATTATTTTCAATTGCTTGAAATTTAGGACTTACGTACCCTCATCTTGGTCTAAACACGCACAAATACACGCACTCTAGCAAAGAGTTTGAAAATTTCATTTTTTTTTAGTTTAAAGGAAATTCCTTGAAGAATTACTTTGAAAAAGGGACAATGATAGGACCTTTAGTAACTTTCATAAAAGTAGTCATCTGCTGTGTTTGTTGTTGTTGTTTTTGTTTTTTTTTTGTTATTGTATCAAAGTTACTTGAAAAATTTACCTTTTTTAAATAAAAAAAAAAGAATCTACCATCAGCCAGGATCTCCTGGACTCCGAGTCGGTTGAGTCCTTTGGTGTCTGCAAGAAAATAATTGAAAATTTTTACAACTCGCATAGAATGAGTTTTTGCCAGCGTTTTTCAAGGGAAATGAGCCCACTGGGAAGAAATTACCTTTGGGAAATGCAGAAGAAATTTTTATAACTTTTTCTTTTTTTTTTTTTGTAAAAAAAATGAAGAAGGAAATTATATTTATAAAGGAAAATATTACACAAAACGCGCACACCCAGCCTCATCGTCCTAGCAACAAAGTATCCCAATTGTCAAAAAGTTTTTTCATGACTTTTAACAAAATTTATTTCACAAAGTCCTGCTAATAAAGCCTTGGAAAATGACGATACTTGAGGCGGAAGGACATCCAGAAGGCGGCAATTAAATATGAAGAAGAAACTTTGGAATTTTGCAAGTAGAGTTCTTTATTAGTATATGTATATATATATAAATATGTATGTGTGTGTATTGTGCATAAAATTTAACATTGTTGCAAAAAACTTTTGTTTCTAGGCTCTGATTATGGCACTGGCATATTTTCAGAATAATATTATTTAAGATATTTTATATAAAGTAAGTAGAATGGAGTCCATTTTACATTGTTTATAATTAAACAAAAAGAATCAGGCTTTAGCAGACAGCAGCAAAATAAAGCAAACAAGATTTTTTTTAGCAGGTTGTAAACGGTTCGTCCTTCCGCTGTTGTTGTTGTTGTTGTTGTTGTTATATGGCAAGGAAAATATTTAAATTTTATTTTTATTTATCTCGTTGGATACTATGCGAATTGTGAAAGAAGTAGCAACGAAAATTAATTACATGATGATTTTATTTTTGGGGGATTCCTGGCCCGGGATATGGAAAGAGAGTCCTTTGTATTTTTTTTTTTATTTTTTTTTATGAAGGCATATTTATTTTCTCAGGATTTCCTGGAAGTATTCCTCAAAGTATTTAGGGAACCTTTTATTAATCAGAGTGTATTAGAAATTGCTATGTAATATCTTTTTTTAGGTTGGAATGTCCTGATTTAAAATTAAGTGGAACTCGCTTTATTTTAAAAGATTTTTCAAGGGTACAATTTTTCGTGTTATTATTTGTGTTTCCTACACTCGCTAAATAAGTATAATGTTTATGGTAAAACTGAACTTTTGGATACAATAAAAGTATAAATACTGGAAATATACTTTAAAATTTTTCAACTAAATTGTGTAAGATAGGGCAAAGTATAAAATTTAAAGTAAATGAAAAATTATAATGTTATAAAGGGTCTAGTATAGGTACTTGAATAAATGGTTTACGATATTTTAAAAATATATTGTTCTAAATTAAAAGCTGATTTCACGCTAACTTTCCCCAATCCCAGGATTGAAAAGTGCACTTTCTGATCCGCTCAAAACTTTTTTTTTATTCTTTAACTTGCCTTTTCTGAATTTCATTTCAAATCATTTGAAATCTTTTCTAAGCTACCTAGAGCCGCCGTGACTAATGAAGGGTCATTATTCAGCCCTTTTCCAGGTATCCCGCGAATAATCCTAAAGTTCGACAACATTTTCACGTAGACGCGTTTCAACAGGAAACAGGCCTACAGCTGAAATTCCTTACAATAGTAAAAAATCTGCGGCTTCATAAATCTATTCGTATAATTTGTTCGATTGATGCATATCGAATCATTAAGCAACAGTCAGTCTATCGTCGACCAAGCATCTGCGCACATCAGCCTTTTCGCCAGGCTGTATCAGTCCATCGTGCGACAGAAATAGATGATGGTATCGGAGTAAAAATAAAAAGGCCCAAGGTCGTGGGACTTCAAAAGAATCAAGAAAATTACTAATCTAATTCAGCAAAAGAATACTTTCGCAAGTCTGTTTTCTTACCATTTGTCACTTTATTAGTGCTTTAAGCGACAAATTCGTAAAACCCAAAAAAACATTGTCAATTACACAGAATATCATTCCCAATAAATTGGTAAAACTTGGTTCGAAAAATGGCAACGGAAAGGAGATGGCAAGGTGGTCAACGAAAAAACTTCAGATACTATTTCTGCAACTGATGAAGCAACAATGGCCAAGTTTTAACAGTGTCAACTAAATCCATCATCGAAAAAGAGATTAGATTATGGAGGCAACGCTGGGTTTCAGCAGAAGAACGCCCGCACACATTTATCGATGCTTTAAATTTTTGGGACGAGACACTTTTTCCGAACGTCGCTAACTCTCTGAAGATTGGAGCTACTTTTGTTGAGACTATTGCTAGCAACGAAAGAAGTTAATACGTTTAAAGGATTAGCAAAGAAGTGCCACTGGAGAACAGCAGCTGAACGCTCTTGCTCTTTTGAGTATTCTTATAGAAATCGACGTAACGGCTAAGGAAGTAATGAACAAATTTACTGAAAAGCGTATAGCCCAGTTGTCAGAGACTTTGACCTCGCACGAAATGTGATCTCGTTGAAAATTGGGACTTAGGTACTTTTTTGGGTGGAGAAAACGATAAAAAAATCTTTGCTGCTCTAAAGTGTATGCTAAGTTCACAATTTCGAAAACAAATTCGAAAATTTGGTTTTTGCTTACTATATGAGCCCTTGAGAATCATAGTGGCGGCGTAAGTCAATTTTAAATTATTCGGAGTAACATTACTTTCCTCACCACTTTCATTCTCAGCAATGTGCCGCTTTTGTTTGCAATGATAACAAAACGCTGCCTTCAGCAGTTCTAACGGTAACTTGTAGCTAGTTTAAATATGGTGCTGAACAGGGAAAGCGTAAATGATAAATTTTAGTCTTAACTCAGTTTTTGAAAATTTTTGACTTATGCCACTATGATTCTCAACGGCTCATATGTCGAAAAATAAAAAAAAATCGAAAAACTAACAGCGCCACGTGAAAGAGCGGAAAATTTTACTAAAATTTATGTTATAGCCTATTTTAAAAAAAATTGTTTTATTATTATAAAAAATTATTAAAAATAAGAAGCAAATTCGAAAAATCTAAGCGCCAAAAAACTGTATTCAAACGCTGAGGCGTTCAGGGAAAAACTAAAGAATCCTTGCCTAAAATGTACGCAAAAATAAAAATAAAAAAAGCATTTTAAAGAGGACACTCTAAGCTTTCTAAGAAAGACATTAGTTTTTAACTTTTTGTTTTTTTTTTCTCATAGAAAATTTGACGGAGGTTATAATTTGTAAAATTCTCACTCATGTTTATAAAATTGAAGACATATATTAATAGAGGCGTACAAAAAAAAATCCTTGTACATTTATCATCATTAGACATTTACTTTTGATGTAAAAATAATTAAAATGATAAACATTATCTCTGTTTAATAAAATTTATGTTTTAAAATATTCATTTTTTCTTATGACGCCATTTTTATTTTCAAAAACAGCCGGCAAAAATTTATTTTCAAAAATTTTCAGCGAGATCACATTTTGTGCGAGCTTTCGGTCTAAATTTGGCTCTGACGACTGGGCTAGTAGAAAAATAGAACTGTGACATTTCCACAAGCATTGCTCTGGAACCAGTGATCATGTATGTCAGTATGTCAATAGATAATAAACTGAATTCCTCTAAAACACTTCTTCTGGTCTTATTTGTATTAAAACATAACTAAAATTTATATCAATTTTGAAACATAATGTCTAAAGTTCAGGACTCGACTTATAACTATTTAACCCCCGCCCCCTCTTGCTCACCGAATAAAATATCCACGACATAATATCAGGCTCAGTCAAGATGGACCTTTCCGTTCCTACCACGTTTGTGGGACTTTTATTACCAATTAAAAGGTGAGTTCCCTGATGGCTAGACAGAAATCTGACATTGTATTAATCGGACTCGAACCGGCTATTGGGGTACCCACTAGTTTAGGATAGAGGGCCGTTCCCGGTAGGACTTCGATGAAACGCACGGAAAGATGGAGGTCCGCACCTGGATTGGGAAACTCTAAACAGTAGAAAAGTAAAAAATATTTCAGGAGACTTGTTGGGTTGATTACCGGACACTGCCCCCCAAATTACCCTTTATGAAGGTTGGGATGAACGGTGGACCCGATCTACAGGCTTTGCCTTGAGAAGAATGAGTCTGCCCTTAAATGTTCTCTGTGAGTAACCCGCGGTAGCGAGGAATGGGGTCTCGTTGTTTAACGGAAACCTCATCAATTCTAATAAACAAAACACTAGGCAGACTACTGAACTTTTTCCAGCGGTCTGGCCTACAAATATGAGGGGTAGGATTATAGTACAATAGGCCAACCGATGATGGCCGCGGTTCTTTTACACTCAATACCTCACCAAAAGAAGAAGAAGAAATAGGTACAGTCAGGCGCGGATTCGTGGGGGGGTCACGGGGGTCATGACCCCCCCCAAAGTTCTCGCTGTTTAAAAACAAAATTGAACCAACTAAAAAAACAAAAACAAAAAATAACCAAACGACCAAAACCGACCCAACTTTTTTGCAAATTAAAAAAACGACCCTTATTTTTATCTGATAGTGTAAGCTCAGGTGGTGTCACCCTTTGAGCCTTATCATGGTTGGGGAATTGAAAAAATGACAGCGCCGTTTATCATTTTAATTTTTCGCACCAAAATTGGCGAATGCAGCGACACGACAGTTTTCGACAAAACCTTATCATGGTTATCGCTTGAAAGTTTTTAGACATTTCTGATAATTAAAAAGTTTATAAAATTACATTATTTATTCAATCTATTTAAAAAATATTTATATATGGCTGCACTCACAAGAACGGGCGCGTCTTCATCAAAAACACATTAGGGCACGTTTTCGTAGGGCACGTTTGCTTTTATGGGGTCTTTCTGGTTACGATTTAAAAAAAAAATTTAAACATATTTTTTTCATACAAAGAATAGAGATAGCGTTTTGAAAATTTGTAGGTATGTTTATTGACGTTCAAATATTATTAAAAAAAATTTTTCAGATTTAAAATTTTTTTTTTGAAAAAAACTTCAAAAAATGACTGCGGGCCATGATTTTGGGAGACTGCATAATGGCAAATTATTCCTTGTTGAGGTGGCTATAGCATGAACTAGAATATTTTTTTAGATCAAAAAATAATAAAAAGGCGGCCATTTTTCGAAAAATAAAATTTTTGAGGGTGAAAAATCGGGCGAAAATCGGAAAAGTTTTTACGAAACAAAACGATTCTAGTTTATGCGATAGCCATACCTAAATGTGTACAATAACATATTCAAAAATCAGAGCAATCGGTCAAGTAGTTTTTCTTTATTCATGCCCGCAACCCTAAAAAACATGGTTTCTAGAAAATCCCGTTTAAATTTTTGTTGGAAATTTTTAAAGAAAAACTATATACCCTTATAATCTGCAATGTACGGCGCCGTACATCGAGCCTTTTGTATCATGTTTTTGAAGATATTTATTAGTAAAACCCGTAAAAAGTATTTTTCGATTTTTTGAAAATTTGTAACAAAAAAATTCGGTTAGTTTTGTTCGTTTTATTAATTTTGTTTTTAAGGAGTAGATATTTTTTCCGCCACTTTTAATTTCGTTAAAACGTTTTTTCGTTAATAAAAAAAACTATAGCTCGGTTCAACAAAAGTTAAATATAAAAATTGTAGAGTTCATCGTAATTTGGGATTTCTCGAAAAATTATGCCTTTGTATACTCTGGAATAACGCTCAGTCGTGTAGTGCTATATAAATTAATGTTTTAATAATATTTACAATTAAGGTACCATATTTTGAAAACATGTTTTTTATGTAAAGTTTTATGGAGAATACGATGAAAAACTTGCTACGAGGTTGGGGCCGTTATAAAAAATTTATGTAAACAATTAAATTGTTAATAACAATATGAATTTGTTAATAATTATTATTTAAAATATTTTTTTCTCAAGATTCAGTCCTTTAGCTTTAAATTGAAAAAGAAAAGAAGTTTGTAGCTCAAATAGAACTGGAGTTATACATTTATAAAAATGAGTCTCCAAGCCAAAAAACTCACTTTTCTCAAATTTTCAATCACTTGTATTTATCGAAATTATGTCGAAAAAAAAATCCTCGGACACGTATCTCTTATTTTTCGATATAGAATCCGTGAGAAAAATTTTAGCCAAATCGGAGATGTGTCGGTCAATTTTCATCAAAATCCCTACGGTTTGTAAAAGAAATTACACATATAAATAAAACTATTTTTCTTTCTTCTACATATATAGTCCGGGAAATTAGCAAAAAAACGCACGAAAGGAGACAAAATTCCAAAATGACTGAAAATTTTTAAGAAATCCCTCTTATAATTTTTTCGATACGCTTGACCTTTCCGAATTATTCAAGGTATTTTTTTGGACGAAAAGTGATTTTTGGAAACTTTGACCTTGAATAACTTCGAAAGGGTTAGATTTTCGAAAAAATGACAAGAGGCCTTTTTTGTAGGCAATAACGTTTCCTATTTACTGATAACATTTTTTTTTTCGAAAAAACAGTTTTTGAGCAATTTCTTGGCCAAAAAGTGATATCTCCGGCGGCCATGTTTTTTTTTGTGATTCCGAAATTGTTTTTTTAAAAAGTCCCAAGGAAGCCGTGGACCAATTTTCAGTCATTTTGGGATTTTATCTCCTTAAAATGCTAATTTTTGCCGAACTAATATCGCATTTATTTCTTCAAACTATTTCAGTAACGATGATAATATTAAAAATTTAAAAACATTGAAAATTTACTCAAATTATGTCTTTCTGGTAATCTTGGCTTTGTCGGTGTCACCGGTGACCTCCATGGCGATACGAAGAAACTCAGTGCTGGTCACCGGTAACTCCCATGGCATTCGCTACGTGTTAAACAACGTACCCACATAGGTATATATCCTACAACCTCAGAAACATCCAAAAGAATTGGTTCATTATCAATTAATTGAAGGTTCCTTTGAATCACGTATTAAGATCCAATAAAAGACGCAGATACGTTTTCAATTAATGACCGATAGAAAATGGATAGTCAATTCAATATTACCAAAAATATCATATATATACGATTGCTATAAAACAAGCCTCCTGTGAAATCTAAACAGATTTTCTCTTACTAATTTTCACAATAGACATGAATCGTTGTCGATAACTTTCTTTGATACGAAAGCAATTTGCATCTAACTCTTAATTGGTAACCTCAAACAATGTTTCTCTAGCGTTGGCACACAGAGGCTGCACGTCGTCGCCCCCAACAGTCCGATTAGTGATAAGAGATTCATTTCCTGAATAACACTGAGCACCTGACTTCTTCCCATCGTAATCTAAAGGACTAGAACCGAACTAGAAGGACTAGGGTATAACCAAGATAAACCCCTCTCGGCCAGCAGGATTCCTATTGGCGAAATAAAGCCAGTGAAGAAGAAACTTAAATGAGGCACTTCCGAGAGACATCCCTAGCAAGGACAGGAGGCAAGGGCAGGATCTATGAAGTAGCAATTAATCGGGGCCCTAAGTAATTTCCAGAGAGTGTTATTGGTTTTCTGCTGACTCATTGTTCCACCTCTAGACCCTAGAAATAACGAACAGAACAGAAGTTTTATATCCAAGCAGCAAGCAAGGCTGGGTTGAAAATTTGCGCAGATTTTTTTCTATTACGGAAACGGCACATTAACCTAAAACTCAATGAGACTGAAATAAGTAATCTTAAATCTTAACGATTTCGTGAACGAAAAGAGACTTTTTGTCTGTGCCCCAAAGAAAACGTAAGACCGAAAAATATAAGTGAATTCCCCTCCAAACTATGCCCTGGTCCCCCCTCCTGATTCACCTCATCCCTTGGTCTGTTTGCTCGTCATTTCAAAGCAGTTCAGAAAGAAATAAAACCAGTGAAGAAGGCGTAATTAAAATGTAAATCTCCGGCCTGAATTAATTAACTTTTATATGTCGTCCATGTTTTGTATATCTTGGCCCTTCCTCAATGGCTTACAACAAAGTGGCTAAGAAAAAAAAACATCCTCCTAGCTTCAGCAACAAAAAAAAACAAAGAAAAAAAATATAACGAAAGAAAATCATTTGAAAACACAAGAGTGCGATAAATTTACATCAAAATTCTCTAGTATTGAGGTCTTTGGAGTGAAATTTTTGTTATAATAAATTTTAAATTACTTTTCAGGACGAAAACCATGACAGCCTGGTTTCAACATTTTTATCATTAATTTGAAGAACAAGAGGAGAAAGGTCCTTAGCAGAATTTTTTAATTAATTCCTCACTCTTCGGTAGTCGCATCCTAAGTCAGGGGAAATTCAATTTCATCAGAATTAAATTTTCTTAGATATTTTGTCAGTTTGAAACTGTTCCTATGAAACTAGATACTTTCAAAGGAATATCCTTGGTAAATATTTAGATTTTGATAAGGAACCGTGTCTATTTTCGTATTTTTGGTTAAATAAAGGAAAGGATAAATTTATCTCAAGTATTAAAGAACAACTATAGTAGGTGTGGGTATTGTAAAATTTGACTTGAGTATCCCAATCACTCACCTTTGCTTCTGTATTCTTAAGTATTTTGAAGCATCAAAAGTAAACTTTTATGTTAAGATTTAAATCCATATGCTTTTTATAGTTCTGTAAAGTGACTCGTTTGAATTATGTATACTGTGATACGAGTTAAAATAATTTATTTCGCCCGCAGCTAGCACTCATAGCGAACAAATAGGCATGCCACAACAGTATGCACGCTTCCGTCACAGGGATGCCCCCCCGGCACAGGTATGCACTCTCCCGCTACAGGCATGCAGGGTCCGGCCACTGGCACAAAAATCTAAAAATTCAGGCATGAACATTTATAAATGCATCCGCATCGGCATGGACCATTCCAAACGCGAGTGTTGTTTTACCAAGCAGTCCCCCAACTAAGCACTAACCACTTCCATTGCTGCTTGACCTACGAAAAAGCAGTCCAAAGCGCCCAAAAATGCACAAGTCGGCTGGGTGGTTATGAGGTACGTATTCGAGGATGCGCAGCGCATGGTCATCGACTATATTGAAAAAAGGAAAGAGAATCAATTGTGAATATTACATATCGTTATTAGTGCGCTGCGCGTGAAGGACGAAATCGCGCAAAAACGGACCCAAATAAAAAAGAAAAAAGTGTTCTTATAAGACAAGACAATACACCGTGCTCCAAACTGATCGCAACAATAGCAAAATTGTACGAGTTGCACTTCGTAATGGTTCTGGAACCACCGTATTCTCCTGATTTAGCTCCCAGTGAAAATAACCTGTTCTCAAATCTCAAAAAATTGCTCGCCGGAAAGATTATAGGGTGATCAACTAAACTGAAGCGTTGTTGAAGCGGTGGACAAATCGTTTTATAAGAAAAAAGTTATTTGGTATAGCGTTTCTCAACTATTGTTTTTGGCACTGTTTTCAAATCGTTCTTAATTTTTTTATTGAAGAAAGTTTTCACTTTTCATAAGGACTGTTCCACTGAAATAAATAACCTTCTGCCTCCACGGCTATGTTTTTCCCGCAACACACGACTATCCCACTCGGCTCACTCGTCTTTTTTATTACACAAACTTTGGTCTAGAAATTCGTCTATAACATGAACTCGACTGTGGAACAATCTTCCACAGCCTGTAATCCCCAAGTGATACAGCATCCATTATGCATCCGCAGATTTCCCTTAACATACTTCATCTTTTTTCTATCCTTCAAGCTAAGCTTTCTACTAGACATTGCAGCATAATGACACCTGAGGTTAGACTTTCACATGCAAAAAAGCCCTATCTAAGTCAAATCAAATGCTGATTTTTATAAATTAACTAGCTGGGACCCGGCGCGCCTATGCTGCACCCATAAGCAAATAGGAGTAATCAGTTGATATGAATTTTAATAAACAGTAGGAGAGTTTGCAAAAAAGGCAATTTTTTGGTATTTTTGATTCCAAATAACAAAATGTGAAACTATTAGGCAAATTCGTCGGCCATATTGGCGCGGCCATTTTGAATTTATAAGTTCTGATCATAAATTCGTTATTTGCTAGCTTAAAAAACCCCAGATATCGATTTTCATTGGAATCGGAACACAATTGGCAAATTCGTCGGCCATATTGGCGCGGCCATTTTGAATTTATAAGTTCTGATCACAAATTCGTTATTTACAACTTTAAGAACTGTTTGTTTTGCGAGGGCGCGTTTCGCTTCTTTTTTTTCTTTTGTACCAAAAATTTTCTCTGCAATTACCTTTTTTCTATTTTCCTTGGGCGCCATCTACCGGAGCGTATTTGCGCCATGCAGTTTACCGAGATTTAGTCAAAACGCACATTCTGTGAAAGTTTCAGCTCAATCGGCCGTCTAGTTTTTGAGTTTTAGTGTCGCATTACAAACCAACAGACATTCATTTTTATATACATATATAGATAAACATAAATAAACAATTGTAATTGAGACAAGGTGGAGAACTTTTTTACCATTAGTTGCCATATTTAAATTAGACAGTAATAAAGTAGGCGCGTAAGTTGTAGCCCAGGGAAATTAGCAAAAAAATGCACGAAAGTAGACAAATTTCCAAAATGGCTAAAAATTGGTCCACAGCTTCCTTGGGACTTTTTAAGAAAATAATTTCGGAATCACAAAAAAACATGGCGCCCGATGATATCGCGTTTTTCCCGTATTTTCCTTGTATCTCGTTTTCTATAAGTCGTACAACCCCATGCGAGGGCCCAAATTGTTGACAATGAAATTCTCTACAGCTTTAGTTCTTACAAAAATGTTGACCCGATTAACCCTTTTAAAGTTATTCAATGTCAATATTATCAAAAATCACTTTTTGGCCAAAAAATCACTCAAAACTGCTTTTTCGAAATTTATTTTTTATCAGTTAATATGAAACGTTATTGCCTATAAAAAAAACCCTCTTATCTTTTTTTCGTAAACTTAACCCTTTCGAAGTTATTCAAGGTCAAAGTTTCCAAAAATCACTCAACAATTGATTGACCTTGAATAACTTTGAAAGGGCTTGAAACGGCGTAGTACATCCAGGGCTGCGGAGTCGGGGTCGAGGAGCCAAGGTCGGAGTCAAGGAGTCGGAGTAGGAAGGAATTTTCTAGTTACTGGAGTCGGAATCGGAAAAACCGCTGAAAACCCTGTTACAAATTGCATACTGAAATTTTTTGCTTTTGTTTTCTTCTAGGAAAAAAGTTATTATTTTTTTCATATAACAATTTTCAAATTTTTATTTGTGCAAAATACCACAATTACAAATTATAACAATTATTAATTATTGAATGAACTACATATTTTACAAAGAACTACACATAATGTTCCAATCTACACTAGTACTGTTTCAGCAGCAGGAAAAACCGGTTTTACAAGTTAATCTAGGTTCACACTGGTATTCTTTCATCGCAAGTGACTTTCTTGTCTCTGCACGGAGATATCGGTGTGTGTGGTGTGCCGATATTTTTGTTATGCACGGTAAGAGAGTAAACAGAAGCACATTGTGTATGCGTTAAGTTTACACGCCGAAATGAACACTACTTTCTTGTCCTTTCGATACCTCTCTCGTAAAAAATCGGTTCTGCTGGTGCTGAAGGAATACTAGTGTGGATTCGTCCAATGTGCGTAACTCATTGTGGTTAGGCCTTAATGCTGGTAAACAATAAAATTTATTTTGAAAAATTTCGGGAATTCCTGGAATAAAGAAAGGTGAACGTGGTCAAAGAATACGCTACTCAATACTTTTTGCTCTTCGTTACAAATCGGAGTTTGATTTACAATTTAAAAAAAATGGGCCCTGCTTCTACTCGAGATCGACACCATTGATGTCTATCCGAGCAAAATTTTTAGAGAGAATATTCTCAATCCTACATTTTGACTTGACGATGAGGAAAAATATTCGAAATCATATAGTAATTCATAATTCGTAGAAATAGAATATAGTAAACTTACGAAGTGAACACGTTGTTTTTTACAACTAAAACTAAATATAAAAAATGCCACTCCAAAATATGTGCCGCCCGGTGCGGACCGCCCCCACCACCCCCCGCTAGGTACGCCACTGAGTGGATCTAGTGTGTCTCTTTATTGATCAAAGTGTTGTCAACAACCAAACGATTTTTGAAAACAACAATCATTGAGTTCTGTGACGATTTATGCAGTAATGTGTCGCCATCTATTAGAAATAATTTTAACATTGGATGAACTGCAGTTTAAGACTTGGAAAAGCCTTTAAATGCTCTAGAATAGTGTGGAATGATGTGGAGGTTGGACAGGAAAGGATTTTGTGGTATAAATACAGGCACAGCGATAGTTGGCTACTCCGTTTTGATTAAAAAAACCAAAAACTTGTCCTTAAGGAGTGTACCCACTAAACGTATCGACCGTAACCGTATCGACACATGCAAAAAAAATTCTTTCTATGAATTAATATAAAGCAACCGCCTACTAAACCGTCGTCCGTCACCGACCAATACTTTAGCGTGTGAAAATTACATATCCGATGGTGCAGGGGTCGGATTCCGCAAGCGTGAAAATTACTGTGTGCACGGCCATACGGGTTCACGGCCATGTTTTTGATTCCGCAAGCGTGCTCATGAGTTTTTCTAACTCACAGGAGGGAAAATTTATTCACACTTGAAACGATCGTGAGTACGGAGTGATGGAAACGAAGAAGTGCAAAAACGCGAGTGACAAATAATTTCTCAGCAACTGAAAAAATTCAAATCGCGCAGTAAGCTTTCAAAATGAACTTATTCAGCATAACAAAATTCACAGGCGATTGCGGAAACGCGTGAATCGAAGAATTGCAAACCGCTGTGAATGTGAATTAATTTTTGTTGTGTGCACAGGAAAACGATTCACGCTGGCGAAAACCGGCCCCAGGTTATTGAATGGATTCCGAACGGCATACGTTGCATACGGGCATAGAACGCTGTCGATCGGCTGCAGTAGGCATAGTAGTATGACTCGTGTTTCTTTTCATGCCTGATACATACGTTCATAGCACAGTCATGGTAAGCTCCGGTTATGTGGGCAGACGCCTTCAGTGATAAAAGCGTCCTAAGCTATAAGTGTAATTAAGAAGTGAATAAATTCGAGTTATTAGTGAGGGATATTAATTTTCAAGTGAATTTTCAGAACTGTATTTGCATTCATTAAACTGTCAATACAGAACTTTTGTTTACTGAGCATAACCAGGACGCGGGAATCTGGAGTGAAAGCCTCAGATTCAGTAGTGCGGTAAGCCTAGGCCCCCTAGAAACTGTCTTTCAAGCAGAGGTGTACCCTATACCGGCTTGCACTCAAGAGAACTTAAGAAGGGGCTACCAGAACAACTGCATCTTTATCTTCTCTGATAGCCAAGCGGCGATATGGCGATAAGGTCCCATAGGAGCAAGTCTAAATTAGTTTGCACTGCCAACGTGCCCTTGGTGAGCTGGGCCTTCTCAATCAAGTTACCCTTGTCTGAGTCCCAGGTTACCGGGGCTTCAAAGGCAATGAAAAATCGGATGCCCTAGCGGCTAAACAGTGCTCTGATATTGCATTCATCGGTCCAGAGCCGGCTATTGGGGCCACCAACTTGCTGCAAAGGTCCCTGGCCGATCGGATTTTGATGAAACATACTGAACGCTGGAACTGTCCAATTCTAAGCAGTTCCTCCTGTGCCGTCTGCTAACGCGGCCAAGGAATCGTTAGGGCGCAACAGAAATGATGTCAGTACACTTGTTGACTTGATTTTCGGACACTACGCCTTGAATTACCACGGAGGATAGGAAGAGCGGAGGACCCCACCTGCAGGCTTTGTCTTGAGGAGGATGAGTCTGCCCTCCATGTTAGCACTCGTTGGAGTGGAGAACGTACCAATGAAAAACGTACAGTTGCTGGTGTGAATGACTATGATATATACCGCAAGGCAGTTCTTTCAATGGCAGACTACAGGTGGAGGTTGTTTACATCATGCGCCATGACTACGTAGAAAGAACTTTGCCCTTTTTATATGAAAAATTCTAGCTTAGAAATCCCCTAGCATGTGGCTCAGGTCGTGGTGCAAAGTTTAGTAGTAAGCTTAGCTTGAAAGATGGAATACAATCGTGTTGTCTTATAAAGGAACTTCTAGAAAGTAGTGTGCGCCAAAAGGAAGACTTCAGGATGTGGAAATGAGCCGAGCAGTTTTATTTTGCGAGAAAACTAGCAGGTCAATATCAATGGAACAGTCACCTATACTAATAATGATACCATTGGTCACTATATTAATAACTACGGTGGCTCAATGAGTCAATGGTGACCCAAAAAGTTCTATCATCGGTGAGTGTTATGAGGCGTTGTGGTGGTCCAGATAAGTTTATAAAAATTTTTTAAACAAATTATATTTTATTTTTCAAAAAGAAAATCATAAAAGTTATACTTTCAACAATCAAATTCAACAAGTTAAAAAGTAAACAAGAAAACTTTAAATACTAAATACAGTTCGGGAGTACTTATTGAAAAACAAAATCCAAAAAGTAAAACTTTCAATTTAAAAGCAATTTTATAAGAAAAAAAAGGAAATAAGGGAAATCCCAGACCTACGTGCACCGAATTTCTATAGCACTGTTTGAGAGAATCTTTGTACATATTCTGGTTAATTTGTGCCAAAAATCAAACCAAAACAACCGTAGGTATCACAGTTTGCCTCTAATTAAGAAGCAAATTTAAATTCAGCTTATCACGAATATTTAATTAAGCAATTTGCAAGGAGGAAATTAAATCCTTTTACAAGGATAGCGCGGAGGGGCGGAACTAATTGCCACTTTACTTGCTATCAATGAAATATCGCAATCCAGATATTCTCCTCGTCGTCGCTATATTCGTAGTCTTACTATGTTTTGATTTGGCTGGCTGCATTTTATCGCTTGATAAGATAATACCTACCACAAGCCGCCCGCCTTTGCGAGTAAGAAACCTGTTGATTAGAACCAGAAATATTTGCCAATTTTTATTTGCGAGTGTAATTGGGGGCGGATGGATTTTGTTGATTAATAACTTTTTTAGATGAATTAACTAATCCCGGAGGATACTGAAAGAGCAGAACAAATTGATAAAGATCTGCGATCTGATTTAATGAAAACGCATAAAGATTTTATAGTTATGCCAGATTGCCTAATGGACAAATAGGAACGTTGGAAGCATAAGTATTGGAAAATTTGGATATGGAAAAATAAGGAATAAGGGTTAAACATTTATAAGCTTTTTGGCTGAGCATAATCTGGTCTATTTTAAACAGCTTTGTCAAAAAAAAACTACAAGCACAAGCATTCTCCTAACGTTTTTCATTAACAACATGAATTTCAATAAGAAAATATAGTTTGTACTTTGGACACAATATCCGAGATGTCCGATTACCATTTCAGAGGTCCGTGGTTCAATTTCACACAACGATATTTTTTCTTTCTTGTCCTAGTACTTTTGCCAGAAATAATGAAAAGTAAGCCATCATCTTTTCGATTTCCGAAGTCAGAGTTTTATCGCAATAATATTGGTTGAAAGCTGGTGAAATAAAAAAAACATGTTAACATTGGTAACAGTTTCATTTCTCTGCCTACAACAATGCCATCTTATTTAACATGTTCCCCCCATTGTCGCACTAAGTGAAACTTAGATCAAACCTGACGAAGGCCTAGGCTGATATCAAATATTTGGGTATACTTTTGTGCACAACCTATCTGCACATTGGGAAATTGTCGTTTATGTTAGGAGTGACGGTCATTCAGAAAGTGTACAATAGCTTATCTTGCGATTTTAACAATACTTGGTTTAAAATTAATTTCCGAAAGTGCGTCATAGTTTTCTGCTTGCTTTACAGAAACCCATATATAAATAGTGACTCCTCTACCTTAGCACCCAATTTCATTTCAGAACAGATCTTCGAGTTTCTACGATCTCACTCAGAGTGAGAGATTGTTGTTGCGCGTGATATAAATTGGTTGAACTATTCAAATCAGCGGAGAAGAAAAAATATGGAGAAAAAAGCTGATAGAGGCCAAGACTCGAATTGGGCTGTAGAGCCATCAAAAAATAAGAAGAACTATTCAAATGGCACCAGTTTTTCTGGCAAAGTCGAACTTTTTTCAAACAAAAACAAAACTTCATCCAATGGTAGATCAACCCACGCCAATTCCGGATACTGCAGATGACTTAGCATATCTCCTAGATCTGTTTCTTACTTCTCACCCAATTTGGTATTCCGTCGAGGTAGACTCCCCACTCGGAAACTTGGAAGATGGAAACTGGCTAGTCAGTGTTAGTTTTTCATCTCATTTTCCTTCCCTTATCAACACAGTTCCAAAAAGAACTGTCTGCCCTGTCTGCGGGGGGCTTCTTCGTTTCTTTCAAGCTGATGAATGGAATCTGTGTCTCCAGTGTAATAATGTTAACTTTTCTGCTCTTTTCATCATCAATGCCGGAAATGCCTCCGTTGTTGAAGCAAACTGGAGGAAATAGCCTAAATAGTGGAAACGAAGCTTTTATAAAATAAAATGCGCTTTTGGAGCAGTTTACCAACAAAAAAGTGATCCGATTAGAAGTTGGCACTCCGATACAAAAGGTGGCCGTGACACCGGAGGCCCAATTAGAGCTATGGCGCGTCGTTTTAATGCCAAAGCATATTGTTTACTTTGTTGCGACTGATTTCAACAAAAACCCAACGTGGCGACGATCGAGTTCTTATTTAAATCCATCTCTATAATTGATGTCAATCGTCACTACAATCTGTGGGTGCCGACGCGTACTGCCGGATCATCACCTATTTCTAGATTCAAATCTCTTTTATCTTTTATCTACTTTTATCTACTTCAAAGAATTCTTCTTTTTTTGATCCGGGAACTCTTCTGTAGGTGCGGGAAAGTTTATGCGATTTATGTTCTTAAATGCATCCTTGTGCTGACCTTTGTATGACAGCTGTAATATACCCCATAATAAGATTTTTAAAATGCACCGGTCTCTGTTCATCACATCTCTTGGGTTGCTGTTATGTCAGCATTAGCAATTCAGCCCCCCCCCCCCGCAAAACACAATTTTGTAAATTTTGAATTTTTAGAATTTTGAATGTCAAACAGTTCAGAAAATTTTGAATTTCCATTTCGAATTTCCTAAATTTGCATTTTCGAAATTTTCCAGTTTCCCTAATTTTTAAATTTTCCAAAATGCTCACAACTCAAAATTTTCAAATTCGGAATTCCCAAAAATCGACACTTTTCACATGTTAATCGCTAAAACCCGCGAACCCCGACCCAGTTTTTGATATTACTGTTTACGAACGAATCGAATCGGAATGAAACGCGCACAAGGCCAATTTTTCAAAAAATCAAGAACGAATGAATTGAAAGGTGAGTACTCTGCATTTGGTCTTTACTGACAGTCGGGTGTGAGGGTGAGGGAACGTAGCAGAGGAGAGTTTAGATGGTCGGTGGTTGAACCGTCAAAGTGGTGGTTGTTTGGGGTACGCGTTGGGTGGACTACAAGAATAAATTGTTTTACATTCAGAAATCTGTTATATCCCTCTAGCCCCGGGGTTATGGGGCCTTGTGCCTATTGAGAACTATCAACCTGCAAAATTTCAAGAAAATTAGCCGAAAGCCATTTTCCATAGGAAAAGTGCGGGGTCCTTTCTGGGAAATCTTGGATCATCCCAAAAACAGCGGTGTGCTTACTTACAGCAGTTCAGAAAAGCTAGTTCAGCGTCAGTCTCTTGGTTTGTGACAGAGTTTTCAGTTTCACGCTTCGTTTGTCAGTTCGACTGCAAGATTTGGCATCAGCTGTGATTTGGCATCAGCAGTAAAGCATGTTCACGAAACTGTGGGTACGAAATTGTGGAAGAACGTAAAGAGACTCAAAACTTACATACCAAACTCAACGGGTAATGAGAAACTCAGTGCACTCGCCGTAGTGGCAATCCATGGGAACTTAGGTGTTGATCAGAATGAGGTTCTCGAGATTATGGCAGCAAAGAAATCTCGAAAATTGAAATTTTGAATTTTTTACTTTGATCAACGTCATTTGATTGACAATAAGCAAACTGTTTTTTACTTTAATTAATCCCCCCCTAGTACCGAAGATTACTAACTACGTCCAGCCCCCCCCCCCGGGCCAAGACGCAAACTAACTTTAGTAGTTACTAAATTACTCTTCCGCAGTTTTTTTTATCTAGCCTCATTCCTCTTGATATAATAGTATAAAATTTTATCCACTCAGCAAAATGTTCCTATCTACAAAACACCAACCATCCCCCCGGGCCAAATTTCTGGCTACGGTCCTGAGCAATTAGATAGGATATTTGCAGGCCCTATACAGTAGAGTTGAGCCGGACTTACAAGAGGCAGTACTTTTGTCCCTTAGACGATGGTAAATTGTACTGAGGCCTCAATTTTTTTAAATGTCCCGGTTCAAAAATAATGTCCTACTTGTATATGAGCGTAGTAAATTACATAGTAGAGAAACATTTCTAACTTCTTTTGCGGTAGCAAAATTTCTAACTTGAAATTGGGCGAGGTGGGATTGCAAAATATGAATATACATTGTGGAGGCATAGATTTCTTACTTACTCTAAGGCAGTTTAATGTATATTAGAATTAAACTCGTGAAAAAGCTTTTCATTGGTATTTATTTTCTTTTTTTATCATCGCTTGTTTTTGTCATTTTGGTATTACAATAGAACCTCGCCTCATTTGAAGTATGACATTGTACTGGCTCAAAAGAAAAAATAGGCACCTCTTACAAACACATTTTATAATCGTGTCCTACCCACAAAGTTCCGCTTATGTCGTGTATTCACCTAACGGACCTCTTTGTTCATTTGGTAGTCTCACGTCACACCTTTTGTCGGCTGGCTAACGGGATGCTCTAATTTCAGGAGTTATAACACTCCGACCAGCCTGTCTCCTGCTTTTAGCTAGCGTGAGCTTCTTCTCTTTGATGTGAATTTCTACAATGAGTTCATCAAACGCTTGGTACATCGCCTCCTCGCTTCGCACGCTGCAGACTCTTATTATTCTATCCTGTCCTCTATTTCTTCTTTCGAACCAAGCTTACAATTAGACACTGCACCATGACGAGTACAATATGGCGGACTGGTAGTTCGAAGAGTGTGACTCCTTAGCTTTAGCTTTCACATAAAAAATAGGACATCGTTTTGGAAGCCCAAAAACTTGGTCAAGAGCCTCATTCGGTTCCAGAGCAGAGGCTGTAGCAACTGCGAGATCCTGGATGAAACGGAAAGTTCCCGAACAAATTAGAGTTCGATGGATCTACTATTTTAGAGAAAATTTTTGACCTTTTGAATTAGAATAATTTTTTGCGTAAGCCTGATGACGTTTATACGAAGTTTCATGTCGATCAATATTTTCCTAGGTGGAGTATCTTTTACTGGGCTATAAATGTGTGTGCGGGCAAAAAAATTGCTACATTCGGTAGGGAGAATCTGAATGGGTCAGACAAGGTCAAGTCTTTAAAAAGTACAGCTTATCAGCTTTTGAAAAATTAGTTCTGTTTCAGCCGTGTAAAATACGCGATAATTTAAGAAAACTTTTCTGTAATAATCAAAAACCAAGTCAAGACACCTCCAAGCCATCCCTCTTGCACCGGTTATCCTAAAAACTGTTCATATAAAAAACGAACTTAATTTATTCTTCACAGAGATTGCAACCCGTCCTGTAATGTCTGACAAGACGCAAACTAACTTTATTAGTAGTTACTAAATTACTCTTCCGCAGTTTTTTTTATCTAGCCTCATTCCTCTTGATATAATAGTATAAAATTTTATCCACTCAGCAAAATGTTCCTATCTACAAAACACCAACCATCCACCTTTCGTCCTGAAGAAGGGCGCGCAAACAAATTTACTTAAGTTTTAAAGCGGTTTCAACTTTAATAAAAGCAACGAAAAAGAAGATAAAGAAAGATTTAAAAGCGTCTCAACCCAGATTTATGTCTGCAGGAAGAAGAACATAAGCAACGCCTCTAATGTCTCCATCAAGGGCTTTTATCACCTATTTCTGCATAAGGCCCTGTGTTATGTGTATGTAGTACTTTTGAGGAAAACTTCCTGCTTCTTTCCTTTTAAAAGTTATGGAAATTATCTTAAGTAATTAAAATAAAATTATACTGAAACTTGCTAAGTGAAGTTGCAATTAAGCTTTTTGTAAATTTAACATAGAGTGCTTTACGCGATTGTGGAATTTAGATTTTTTTAGGGGGGTGGGGGATGTTGGGTTTATTTTCTTGAGAATTATGTTTAATAGTTTTTTTTTCGTAAATTTTTATGACTGTAATAGAATATTTCTAAAAAATCGGTAAGGTGCAGAAATTTTTATCTTTAAATTCGATCAAATTTTGATTCAGTTAAGGTGAGGTTCTCATCAAGCCGAACAAGCCAGTCAAGTGGGGCCGCTTTCAAAAATTCAGCCGATTGCAGCAGTCGGAGCAGTGAAATGCAAACGAATCCAAATGCTTGCTCTGATTGCTTAAAAATTTTGACTTAAGGCTGGATTACAATGCTGTCGCTGTCGCGGTCGTTGTCGCTGTCGCACCAACTGTCAAAAGTTAAAATGTATGAAATTCTCTAATCGCAAATACATTTTGTCGCTGAGGTGTCGCTGTCGCGTGTCGCGTCGCGGAAAGTTCCCAACATTTCAACTTTGGTCGCGCGACACTAGCAACGGTAAACTTTTTGAAAGTTAATATTTGTGTAAATTATTTTTTTAATTTTATTAAAGCTACTTTTTCATTCATTCATTAATTTTACTGTTTATTTTAATACAAAAAATACACCAAACTTGAAATTTAATTTTCTAAATGACAGATAACTTGATATTCAGTGCGACTTAATTGTAACTGCGAAAGCAACAACTGGAGCGTCAGCATCTACGACAAGCGGCAGCGACGGCGACAGCGACAACATTGTAATCCAGCCTTTAAGTTGAATATTTGAACAGTTGACTGCTCCGACTGCCGCAGTCGGCTGAATTTTTGAAAGTGCCCCGGGATTTTATGAGGTCGAGGAAAGACTATTATATGGCCCTGGTATCACCGATTAGCCGAGAGGTACGTTGTTTTGCCATTTAGCCAAAAAATCGGCCACCAAAACTTTAAACGCGTTTTTCTCAAAACCGTATTTTTTAAGACAGGCAGCATGGTATCTAAAAAACTACAGCATATATCGTTTTTTTTTATTTTAAAGTTGATTAAATTTAGGGGACCCTGAACCTAATTGCAGATGACTATTGTTATTATTTTTTTTATAACACATTTAAGAGCCGAAAAATAGACGAAAAAAAGAATATTTTTTTTGAAAGTTCGCCATTTTTTAATTTTTGACTTTTCCTTAGTTGGATAGGTTCAAGATCCTGTAAATGTCATATTTTATAAAAAAAATATATCTTAATTTGTCCCAACATATTTCTTTTTCCATTACTAAATAAACAGTCCACCATCAATCTAGTTTATTTGTCATACTTTTCGTGCGTGATGCAACCAAATCAGCGCAATATCATTCCCTTTAGGCAGGCCCGGCTCTAGCTGTGCTGGCGCCCTGATGCAACTTTCTGTTAAGCGCCCTTTACCAGGGTTAGGGGTCATTTCTGTCACACAAATATTTTAGTGAGCAAATTAAATATTGCAGCAAAGATAGCATGCAAAAATGGGATAGCATGCATATAAAAAGGTTCGCGTATATAAAACTTTTAAATGAGTTTCCCAATTAAAAACCGCTTTTTGGAAAAAATGGCACAATTGTTAATTAAGTTAAAAAAAACTAGATCGTTAAATACTCAAAAAGTAATGAATCGATCTTGTTTAAATTATTTGTACTTTGCCGGGACTACATAAACACCATCTTCAAGAATTATCAGCCTTCTATGTGCAGTTCTTTTCGAGTAAACAGTGAAAATATCGTGATTTGAAAACTTTGGAAGGTATTGGAAAGATCACACTTGCACCTAGCGACCTCTAACAGGGCTTATTTTTTAGTGGATTGCATAACGAAGGGCTTTCCCAATGCATGTGCTATACTAAAAGTTATCAGGAACGGAGATGTTGAAAGAAATATAGAAAAGTGCCTATTTTATTCACAATAACTTAATTAAAAAGTTATGCGGTCAGCCAAATTGTGGACAAACTTAGGGTGTTCAACTACACACTAAAACGAAGCGATTCCAACAATGGCCCTTATTCTGGTTGTCATTTATGGTGACAAATGGCGAAGTTAGACAAATTTTCTATTATGGTTCTCTAAAAAAGAAACATTTCAGTGAAATAAGGCGAATTATAGCTGTCACTAAGGGTTAACCAAAACGAGTGGCGCATTAGAACAAAGGAAGAACTTCAAGAAATGTATGACGAAATCAATATAGCTGCATACATAAGATTGAATAGACTGCGATGGCTCGGACACGTTGTACGAGCTTCAGAAGATAGAATGCTAGCTAGGTAGACCATCAGGAAGGAGAAGTGTCGGACGACCAAGAAATAGGTGGATGGATGACATGCTAGCAGATATACGGAAACTTCATATAAAAAATTGGAGAGAGCTAGCAAAACGTAGAGACGACTGGAAGAGGAGACTTCAAGATTCCCGAGTCCTGCAAGGACTGTAGCGCCATTTAAGAAGAAGAAGACATTTGCCACTGATATCGAGAAACGGCGAATTCAGTGACAATTGTTCTCACTTGATGTTTGTAAGTGAGATTTTTCTCATTTGATATTTAAAGGTGACATTTCTCACTATGGTGAAGTGACAACCAGAATAAGGGCCAACAATCTCGCCTATGGGCCAATAGCATTTTTTCCTTCTCGCCGACTAGCCTATGTGCAAAAAAATTAAATTGACCTGATTTTCATTTCAATTTTGGATTTTAGCGCCCTTTGTTCGTGTGGCGCCCCGATGCTTTGCATTTTCTGCTTCATCGGTTAAGCCGGGCCTGCTTTAGGCATCTTCAAATGGCTGCTACAAACTTTTTTGAAGACGACAACCCGACGAAAGAAGAATAATTTTTCGTTAGGAAATTAAAAATAACATGGTATAAAAGTTCGTTAAAAACTAGGTAACTTTGAACGACTGTGTCTCAGCCAATTTTTATCTTTGCTTCAAAACGTGCTTATTCGATAGGAAATTCGATTCTCTACTTTTTGATTTTTTTATCTTATTACGTTTTTTTTTATAAAAATGCATATTTTTTGAGTTATTGTTGAAAAACTAAACAATGGACCAATCTTCTCCGTTCTCAAAAATCCAAGCCTAAATTAAATAGCACTTTTGGATTTATCTTTTTAATGTACAATCGAACATTTTGTTTTGTTTTATGTGAAGACAAGAGCTCAGGGAAAGCATTTTACATATGGAAATTGAGTTTTTTTGACAAAAATACATTCTGCATTAGCAAAAATGCAAAGAAACGTGCCAAAAAGGCGTATTTGAACCTTTAGCTCAAAAAAGATTATTATTTCCTTAAAAAAGTATGTGCCAAACATTTTTTTTGCACCATATTTTTTTCTAACTTTTTACATGATAAAGAACAAAAAAAAATTTCAAGTGCGTGCAACTATATTTAAATTTTGAAATTTTGAAACCGTCTAAGGGCTGAATTTTCATACATATCCTCATATATCATTCATTTTTCTTACAAAGTTATTGTACATTCTCTCAACGTCCGGTTCCTCGCATAAGCTTTTCCAGTTCGTCTGCTCAATTAGTTGGTTACCTTGATACTGCCTTATTTTAATATGCCTTTCTTCTATAAGTTGTTGTTCTGTACTGTTTTTGTGGCGTACACTGTTGCGTAGTGATCCGAAATTTCTGTTTCAATAACGTCCGATACAATGTCTTTTTGGTAATCCTAACGAAAATATGATCAATCATTGTCTAAGTATTTGCCATTATATTAACCCGAGTGGGTTGATTAATAACGTTGATTAGGGGACTTTTCGTTTCAAAAAGTTCAAAATATTCGATTTTTTATTTACATAAAAGTGTTCCTTAACATCACAGAAATACTTTCCTAAAACCGTTTTAAGAAATTCGTATAGCAAAAAAAAGTTATACCTATATTTGTAACGGTACGGTATGGCGTCTTATATGCAAAAATTATGTTATAAAAACTTAAAACGCGTTTTTCTCAAAATCACGTTTTTTGACTTGGCTCCACACTTTTCTCGAAAACTACTCAACGGATTTCAATAATCCAAAAACCATTCGATTCGTTATAAAAAATACTAGTAACTAAACCTTTAAAAATATTATGTTACACACCCCTATTTTTTTATACAGGGGTAGTTTGCCCTCAAAAATATGGATTTTTTTTTGATTTTTCAGAAAAATGTTTATAAAATGATAAAAATATTAAAAATAAAATTTTTTTTAGGTTTAGTTACTAGTATTTAGTCTTATGAATCAAATCCCATTGGAATTTTTACTCTATCTGTTACAGGAAGCCCAAAAACTGTGGAGCCGTTTAAAAAGTATCTTTTGGAAGATGCTCTCTGCAGTGGTCAAGATGTACTAAAAATGCAATTAAAATTTAATTTTATATTCTTAATATGTTTTATAAAAATGCCCAAAAGGAGTCAATTCGATAAATATAATAGTCTTTTCATACAAAAAAATTAAAAAATGTATTTTATTTCAACGAAAAGTCCCCTTAAGCCTTTTGATGCCATATTGGGAAGTTGTACGAAGTTATTGTAATCGGTCCGAAAAGCGAAATTTTTAATGTATTTACATGTTTCAAGGTCCCAATAGCATTTTAAGCAAAAATTTGAGAAGAAATATATGTGTGTGTGTGCGTACTACGTATGTGGTCATTTTTTCCTGCACGATTTCGCGCGAACCAAAAAAGATATCGACTTCGTTGAGGTGCCGTTCGAAGCGTGTTAAAGGAAATATGAATTGAAAAGATTTTCATAAGAATCGGTCAAGCCGTTTTTTTTTTGAACGACTTAAGTGAATTTTTTTTATTTATTATTAAAATATCCGTTGATAATATTCAACATTCATAATACTGGGAAGTTGATTGTGTGGACCGAAAGGGTCAAACCCACATCCCAACTAGTTTCTAAGTACTTGTTAACATGATGGTCATTTGAGTTTTTTAACCTAATATAGCATCACCTAAGACAAGACAATAAGTTCGTTTTCTGTTTTTTATATGATTGTCCAGTTCTTCGATAAATTTTGGGATGCTTAACTTAGGTGGCCTATAGATAGCGTGAATATACCTTTTTCCTTTAAAGTCATCGATTTCTATTTGGACATTTTCGTAGTATTCCGTATCATCATTAATTCTTGTATGTAAACTTTATATCGATAGAATTTATGATGTAAAAGTTATAATTTTGCATGCGTGTGATATACTTTCTTCATCTACTCCTGAATTCAGTACGGTGTAAAACGATATTCAACAAATTTATTTAAACATTCTCTAAAAAGGACATTCGATAACGATTGCATACAGCTGCTATATGTATTGATTTATGTTGCAGTTTTAATGTGTTTTGGCACTCGTGATTTTCATATCAGTTTCGATTGCCATTAAATCCTGCCCAGATGAATTTGTGCAGTCACAAGTGAATTGCCATTTGGAATTTTTTTTTATTATTTAATTGCATTTCCATATTGGAATAAAAACTATAAATGTCCCAAAATCCCCATTTTAGCCGCACTTAGTCCACTAAAGGAGGCCATAGGAAAACTTTTGAATAATTTCACAACTTAATACTATGTCCCACAAGCTGTTGCTGCAAAAACTGCTATATTCAAATTCAAAGTCCTCTGCTCAAGTGTCCGCATATCTCCTCGGACACAAAAAAAAAGTTATCTACATTAAATATATCCACACTTAAATGCTTACCGATTTTATAGGATGAAAATTTTGGCTCTTGTCTGGCGACTGGGACAGTTTTTGGGTATATAGGCGACACAGAAAAGGACACTTTTCCTGGTATGAACGATTCGGTTTCGGGTTTTTCTCCCCTGCTCCTCCGCAGCCCTGGTGTGGTCGTGGTGTCGTTTAGTTGCTATCAGTTGCCTCTGGCAGTGCCATAAACATAAATTGAAAGCCGTTCAGATAAGCAAACTTTATCGAAATTATTAAAAGTTCATGCAGTGCCTCACTTCGGGGAGTTGTGATAAAATTTCCTGTGAATTATACTCTCAAAAGTGTAGATTTCGTTTCACTATATCAGAACAGGAAATAGTTGAACTCTAGGACGATTTTCGATTTCGGAATTTTACAGCGTGTCCTTAAGTAATTTTACTGCAAAGTTAAGAGCAGGCTGCTCTTGATGGAATCGTTTCAACGTTGTTGGTCGAAACGGTTTAGAATTGTGTGTAAAATTGTAATTGTAAAACTACAATTTCACTTTTGACAATTTACAAAACTTCATTAAAAACCTGAATAAACTGAAACTTTTATGGTCGAGCTTTTTGGGTCTCATTATAATATTATGTAGTCGCAGGGTTTTGGTAGTTGAATAGACAATGTGTAGCGGGGGTTGGTGAGTGAAATTGTCGTACATATACCCCAAAATTAGTCAGTTGCCTTTTACAGTAGCAAAAGCATTTTCTTGACCATAAGGAAAATGGGGGATGAAAGTTTGCGGAAACAAGTAAACAAAAGTCTCTAATAATCATGCATGCAAATGGAGTTTGCACAAGCTTGGGGAGGATTCGGTTTCGTATTTGATGTTTAGCAGGACGCCTTAATTGGCGAACATTCTGCTCTGCAATCAGAATGGTCTCTATATTAGTATTTCATAACTGGGTGTGGTTACATTAGATTTAAAAGTTTACATTTGGTACGAAGCATTAAAATAAATTAATTTTCTGCTAAAATAATCAATTTAATTAGAGAATTTTGCTATCTTGAATCTGTATCGCTTGCACAATACTCTTCATCTTCTGGTGTTTAAATAAAATCGATTGATACAATGTACTCGAGTGAAATTTAACATTTATTTAATATGGTTTGAGTATGTTGGGATTTAATACAAAATTCATTTCTATCTTTCTGTCTGGCATATATTTTTATTTTTCTGCTTGTCATCCTTGTACCTTTTTTTATAGTAGGGGAAACAAAAATCATTTTGTATATATTTGCACAAAATAAAATTGAGCCAGGCATGCTTATGTGTTGGAGGCTTAAAAAATGAATGATTTTTATTGGGTTTTTTTTGTTTCTTTCTTTCTTATCAAACAAAAATTTCATTTTATTATTCCCTGTTCTCAATGATTTAAATGAATATTTAATGAATGTAGAATTTATTAAATTTTAAATGCTTTAACCTTATCACAACCAAAATATTTTTATTGAAAAATTAAATTCCCTATAGATATCAAAAGAATTTTTTTAAATGGTTACTTCAGAATAGTTTACAAATATTTCTTAAAGTTAAGTTAAATTTAATTTCAAACTTCTCCAATTTTCCCATAAGTGAATATTTAATTTTAATGAAAACAGGAATATTTTACAGTTTTTGTTGTAACTTTGTAAGTTCTGTGAGTGATGATAGGATTTATATTTCGGATTTCTTAGCAATGAATTGAATACAGAGTGGACCTAGCCGCCATTCAGGAGGTGAAATGGACTGAACATTGAATATTGGAAAAAAAAACAATTTACATCTTTTATACATTTTTTAGGTACAGAATTCATTGTAAGGAAAGAAATGAAGCAGGGTTGAAAAACAGAGTCTAAGCCGCAAATTCTTTAATTATTCAGTCATAAATGTACTTACTCCATCAGAAAATGCGATGTTTTATTCGTGGCGTAGCGGGTGCAGAGGGGCCATGGCCCCGCACGGCGCAGATGAGGGGGCCGCGGACAAAGTGGATGAGCTAGCAATCCTGTTGGCACCATGGGGCCATAGCTATGGCACCGCGACGCATAGTAGTTCAAAACGCCAAAAACACGAGCAAAACACAAAAAATTAAGTTTTTCTTATAGGGATTTTTGTCCCTATAAAGTTAGAGTGGTAGCCTTGGGATGTTATAAGGATTATAAAGGGGTCGGATAAGCGCGCCTTGCCTCTTAAAACAGGGAACTGATGGTGTTGCAAAACGCTGGGACCGGTAGCTTCTATGGGAAAATGAGCCTGTCACTGAGACGTGTATAAAAAGTTATCTATTACCTCATTACCTTAACATACCTTAAACCACCTAATTCCAGAATTACATTGAAAAATAATAGTATTTTATTTTGTTGGCTTAACTTAAAAGTAATGATGCAGTTTTCGGTTATTTTGCAATGTAAAAATTCAAATTTCAAAAATCCTACTTCAGCTAAGTTTTAGCAAATCCAATAACGAACAAAACATGTCCAACAAACTTTTCGCCTACGTCTTCGCCCGAACATAGAGCCTGGGCGTTCTGTGTGAGTAGTACGCCTAGTGAGCGTTTTATTCGAACACCACGCTTAGGCGTTGTATTGCAAAAAAATTGCTGTAAATTTATATTATGTGGCTCATAAAAAACACACAGAATTCACGGATATATTTTCGCTTTTTGGGTAAAGGTTTTTACATAAAAAATCATATTGCAATTTGTTCCAATTCATTAACACATTAAAATATTTTAATAGTAGGTACAATTTGAAAAGTAGGCTTGGATATATTTTGTTATTTTCGAAGTAAATCTACAGTACACAGCCAGAAGTCCACATGTGTTTCAAGAAAATCGCCTTCAAAGATTTTGCGTTTGTTTATTTTTTATGCAAGCAACAGGAACAAATAAAAAATTGTTTTGTTGCCTGCCCCCACCAACAAGAAATTTGAGTGCAGTATCATAAAAATTTTCCAGACATTATTCATAAGAAATTGTTCAAGCTTTCCAATTTTGGAAAAAAAATATTAGTTAACTACGTATTTTTTGGAGAAAAAGTTGAAGTTTTAGTAAAAAAAACCAAAATTTTGACTTGGACGACACCCTGTATATGACTATTTTAAGAGACTGCGATATGTTTTAGAAGAAAGTCTTGCCGTGGGAGTTTTTAGACTTTGGGTTCCCGCTTAAGGAATTATTTGGTTCAACACAACGAAAACGTCCTTCCACCTCAACCTGGCGCCCCTTTGTCGATGGCGCCCCAAGCGGCCGCATGGTTAGCTTGTGCCTCGAGCCGACCCTGCTTTGAGTCCACATAAAACAGTTATTTATTTTTAGAAGACTTTCTGGAAAAATATATGGTCAAGAAATCGATCAGAAATATTTTCTGTATCAATTTCTGTTACCGGCTAGAGAAAAGAAATAACACCAGAAATATCGTACTTTTTAATTTTTTTTGTCAAATTTTAGTTTTTCCTCCAGAAATAAGTGTATTTATTTCTTGAAGAAATTTTAACGGTTCATGAAGACATGACGTGTCAGGTAGTTTTTGAAATTGAACGGAACTATCCGCAATGGTAAAAATAACATGCGGTTGGTTTCTATTCATATTTTTTTAATTCTTTTTAATTCTTTACTAATTAAAACAATTTCATTCATTCCAAACAATCATAAAACAATTTATGTATGTCTCCAATGAAAATAAGTAACGGTCAAAATTTCTAAACTGTTGTCATTTTTTCTTAAGGAAATAAATACAAACGTTTTCTTGAGCAAATTTCTTGAGTCTAGCATACCAGGCTTAAAGCAGATTTTAAGATTGGTGGACTTCATTCTGGGTTTCAAAACATTTTACAATCTGACTTTAACTATGACGATTGGCTTGAAGAAAATCGCGATTTAATTGATAATAATTCCAATTTTTTTGAAAAATGAAGAAGAAGGTGATTGGTTTTTGCCGCAGGATGTGACCACAAGTTTTTTGAACGTATTCATGAAATAAAAGAGAAAGAAAGCTCTTTTGCGCCATTTTTAAATAATTATGTACCACAAATAATTTCATTAATAAAACATAATCCAGACACATCCGATATTTTAGTTAGGAATGATGAAGAACTCATAAGTCATGGGGAAAATTCTTCATATGCGCGTAAAGAAAAAAAGTGTTATAACAGTAGCGGAAGTAAACTAAAATGGTTTTCAAATTGGATCCTTTGCTTATGAGATAGATGATCCAATAAAATTAATCTTATTAGTCATAAATGAAAAATACTTTACTTTACAATATATAAGAATAATTTGAAATTATATTTATGTGAAGGTAAAATTTTTTTTATTAATATAATTGAATTTTAGAATAAAAAATTTCTTATTTAAATAAACTGCCTAGGCGTTTTATTTTATTAGGCGTTCTATTCGAAAAGAAATTCATAGTTTTAAAACAAAGAAAAAAAAACTTTCCCGAATATAATGCCTATGCGTAGAAGCCTTCGATTAGAGATATTTATCAAAAAAGGTCGAAAAACAGGGAATTTTTTGAACTTTTCAGTTTTTGGGCTCCCATAAATTTTCCAGGCGTTTTCATGTTTGCGCACCCCTAGATATTGTTGGGGATGTCCTTTCTGACCAATTCCACCAAAACAGTCCGTTACATCACATCGCAAAACCAAACTGGAAATGCTCCAGCGCCTGGACTACTAGGACACTTTTTATATTCGATTCTAGGTTGCACAGTACAATATTTCAAAACGTCAAAACTCTGCCAAAACTAGAAGAAATTGAGATAATACTTTGAAATTTGATGTCCGGGTATTTTCAAGGTCGCTTATTACGAATCATTTATCAGTTTTTCGAAAAACAGAATGGCGGCTCCAAAATGGCGGCTAACAATGTTAAAAAATCATAATTTTTTAATGAAAAGGCTGTCTAGGGTTTTCGAGGTCTCAGATTCCGCATTCGTTATTATTTGTTTTATCAAAATTATTGCTTCATAAAGATTGAGATGTCGGAAAAACTATTTCTCTATCGCGGAAAGAAATATTCGAACTCGTTCAAGAAAATTTGAAGCATGGTACGGAAGTTTTTCGTATTTTGGAGGAGTACGTACCACATAAAATCGGCCGAACAGTGTTGGATAACTAAAAGAGCCAACTAAAAAAGAGATATCCAAAATTCGAATTAAATGGCAAGAAGTTCATAGAACGAAGTTCCGCTTTTATGAAAATAATTAATTGGGGCTCAAGAAAGAGGCGAGTATCATTGATTCCGTAAGAAATATGGAAACAAGCAATGCTGGTGGTTCTCCATTTACAAGATTCGCTGAAGCAAGTGTACGGAAAAACGAATAAAAGCGGAAAAAATGCGACAAGAACACTGCACGGATGAATTTGCATTTGTTATTTAATTCGCGTGCAGTAGGAAAATGACCGATTATTGTCAAATTCGAAATCTGCAGCCTCAAGAAGCCCAAGAAACCAAGTTTCGTACAGGAAAACTAATTTTCAATCACCATTTTGAGACCACCATTTTGTTTTTTAAAAAAAATTTGTAAAAATTTGTACCGGTTACCTCAAAAACCCCCGACACTCATTTTCACTAAAATAAATTGAAGCCGCCATTTTTAAGTCGCCATTTTGTTTTTCGAAAAACTGATAACGGTTTCGTAATCAGCGACCTCGAAAACCCTCGAACACAAAATTTCAAAGAATTATCTCAATTCCTTCTATTTTCGGTCGAGTTTTTGGCGTTTTGCACGATTCTGTGACGGTATGGCTAAACTGAGGCCAAAAACGACATCTTTATTGGACGATTGGCTTCCAGCGCAGATGCAGCAGATGTTAATTTGGTCTATCAGGTTTTTCGCGTTCAACTCATAAGGAGCTCATAGATCGACCTTCTTTTGGTATCCAGGTTTGTGTAAATGGTTCAAAACACTTGTATGGACAAAAGCTACCTATATTTTCTCCGCGCCATAAAAGAGAGTGACGTTGCTCTCCTGTGGGGACTTGACTCTACATAAATGCGTATGGAAAGAGCGATTTTGGGATTCCTTTCTTTTATGGCGCGGGCTCTAACTGCTGAAATCGGAGAAAGGCTCCAGCAGTTTCCGAATTTGTGGTAAAAATGGCCTGTAATAATATTAGGCTTCGATGATGAGGAATGCAACCTCGACCAAGCTCCTCCAGATATTGATATCTAGCTTAAGTTCGTGCGTCTACGAGATTTTCTAGCTACAGACAGACTGCAAGAGAGAAATTACCAGCTCTCTGGGTTTATTAAAGTTTATATTTTAGTCCAACCTTGAAGGAGGGTTATTGAACATTCATTAGTTACATAAAATTCATTACTTTTACATGATGTCTTGAGTTCTATCTAGAATTGAAATTTACTTGAAATTCAAGTTGCGTTTTCGATTGTATCAAATCGCGCTTTACAAAAACGGCGCAGAATAAAGATTTAATTTAAGAAAGATGTTTAATTTTGAATCCCGTTAAAATAGTGACTTTTCGACATCGCAGATTTTTTAGCAATTTTTTTCTTAGTTGCGAGAGTAGGGGCGGCAAATTTTCGGTTTGCCCCGGGTTACAGAAATCCACGTTATGCCACTGTGTTTTATGACTTTTTAGAGAGAGTATACAGAAACTGCTCTCATAATGATAAATAAATATTCATTGGAGATGCCAATGCAAAAATAGGACGGGAAAAGCATTTCAATCTACAATCGCAAAGTTTAGCTTTAAAACTGATTAAATTCGCCATGGCGCAAAATATGGTAATTTCCAGTATAAGAGTATTCATAAAGCAAACTCAAAGTCGCCAGGAGGAGTAACCAACAATATACAATTGATCATGTGTCCTTATAGACGTCGACTACAAAAATCCATTGTATTGGTCTTGAGAAAGTACCGGGGAGCAAATATAGACTCTGATCACTTCTTAGTAGGAACTAGTATTGGGTTGGATACGATTATAAAATGAGTTTGGCTCCCCTTTCTTTTGAGGCAGTACTTCAAATGAGGCGAGGTGCATTATAAAAAAATTTCTGTGGTAATTTTACCAAAAAAATTCTGGAAGTTTTATTCACAAGCAGTTTTGTAAATTTGCAATATATATTATTAGAAGTATTCCTAATCAACTTTACGCATTTTTACCAACTGTCTAGTAAATATACATTATTTGTGGGATGTAAAAAGACAATCAGTATTGAAACTTTCACTTCATAGTTTTGTAAATTTCCAAAACTTTTGTGTTCTAACTTTTTACCAGCTATGGCCCCCTTGAAATATTTTCTAGCGCCAAATTTAATTCCTAGTTTACCCACTCCCTAAACATAAAAAAATAGCATTTTGCTCACCTCTTGGTCCTGGTCTGGCACAGTTAGTCTTGGTCTTAGTCTTGCGAGCATAGTTAAGTCTTAAGGTCTTGCTAAATGTGGAAAACCAAGACAAGGCTGCAAGATCAAGACTATTTTTGCTCATCACTCAGGGGCGGCGGAACATAATCATTGTGGGTGGGGAACACGTGAAAAGTTCGGCCAATTTATTTACCTGCTGAGTTATATTGTTTTAAATTCTTTGATTATTGGGTTATCCTCTACATTTTGGGCGGAGGGGGGGGGTGCAGATAGGGCCCTACGAGATTAGCTCCACTGCCTCATGTGGACCCTGTGTGAATTTCTCTACAGGACCCACACACTGGATCTAACGCCTTGCCTCATTCTCGCCTCGTCATAAGGAATGCCCCATTTGGCCCATTCAGGAAAATCATTGCTACCCGATCGAGGAAAAAAGAGGCTGAAAAATTTAAGAATTTCGGGTTGGATTTATTAGTAATAATTGCGCCGGTGTCGAAAACTTTATATTTTTAAAGATAAGTCTCGTTTTACCATTGCGGTCCCCAACCAAGTACTAATCACATCCAGTGCTGCTTGAGCTCTGTAATCGAATCAGAATCAGTCTATTGAGTAGGCTGTATGACACCCTTCACGGTCACAAGAATAAAAACATAAAAGAAGACAACGAGTGTCCAATTCGCTCTGGTTGTTTAAAAGTGCAGCTTTCTCAACTCAAACAACCAGAGCTAATGGAAAGCTCGTTGTCTTCTTTTTATGGTTTTTCCTCTAACATGACTGAAATATGAAACAATGCAACAACAAAAACTAAAGCTTTTTATGAGTTAAACTAAAGCTTAAGAGTATTTCTTTAAAGCTTTTTAAAAAGCTTTCCGAAAACGTAAGGTAGATGTTGGGATTGCCCCGCCCCATTTCATTTGTAATGAGGTTTGCCTCTTCGGGCCCTTATGATAAATTGATAAGGAATACCTCACTTCAGTATCGTTGATTTTTTTTGTGTGGTGTTTATGAGGAAACTAAGGGGAAATTAGGGTATTGCCCCTCATTTGCCACATGAGGTCCTCGTGAGGAACCTAAGGAGAAATCCTTCTTAGTCGGGTGGGGTTTTAAAAGCTTAGGCTATATAGTTATAAGTTCTTAATATTATTTCGTTAACGTTATTTCATCACCAACGATTGAGATGGTCCTCCAAAGTTCTAGGTTATTAGATGTACATAAAATATTTTGGGTGTGGATTTCCCCACCCAAAGCGAAAGTGCGGGTGCAGTTTTCCTTTAATCCCCACGCGCTCCGCCGCCCCTGTCATCACTATCCCATAGTACAAGTCCGTCATGTCGTACTCGTCACTGTAGGGTTCATTAGGTTCTTTATGACCTGGTGTGTCGCTCTTAAAGGATTTATATGCTTATATAGTTTGTATGTATTGGGCAGATAAGATTAAAATCTTACCTACGAAGGTTTAAATTCTTAAATTCTGGCAACTACTTAATACGATTTCATAAGCATATCTACTTAAAATCACATATCTCACTGTCACCTTATGTGATCCTAAAAATTTATATTTCACTATCCTCCGTACAAGAATTCTATGTAGACAGATAGCTCCACCATTGCGAGCGAAAAAAAGGAGCAAGAAAAAAAGAAGAAAAAAATATATATTTTTTTTTCTTGAAATCCGGATCCCATTGTCCTACCATCTTTTAAATAGCTGAAAATTGTATCCTTGGAAGTGCGAGCATAAGCTCGTAAGTAGGGTACAAAACATTATGTGAGTCATTTGATACACATACATCACAGGCTGTCAAATCCATTTTTGATGATGTGTACTCATACGTGCAGCTTTAAGAGCATCCCATTTGGGGAAACTGTGTAATAATGTATTCTTTTGATGTCAGAACTTTTCTACATATGATCGATATAAAAGGGAATTCAATTATAAAAGGGAACTGGAAAATAAATTGGAAAATAAATTGAAAACATAATGCACCGTTGGTTGTATTAGTTTTAGGGATTTATGTGTGGGTGTTTTTTGCTGACGGGGGGGTATGGTAGGTATATCCAGTGCGGCATATCTCTCTTACGTTTGTACGTCGTAGAAGTGTGTCTTCTTGTTTTTGGTTGGATTCTTAACGTGAATCCACGGATTCAGAAGTGATTACACGCCACCTGCTTTAATTAAATATAAGTGAATTAATACCGCAACCTTGAAATATTATTAGGCAACCGTTTTCTGTTTAAGGATCCTTGACAGGGTAGAATGGAACGGAGATAGCCAACAAAAATGGTTAGGGATGTAGAGAGGGGCGGGCTAATTATATCCGCAAAATGTAAGAAGAAGAAGAAGAAGAAAAGGACTCCCTTTAGCTTTTCTTTAAAAGTAGAGCTGGCTGTTGTGTATAACAGGCAGGGCGAGAGAGGATTCATTCGTGCTTAAAAGGAATCACTGCAAGATATTTGGTCATGGGAAAGATGGAAGAAATTACAGAGCACCACCAGCGCATCAAAAATAAAATAATAGACTTTCTTTCAGAAGTAAATTGCTTTTTACTTATCACATTATGACTCTGAGATATTATGGTATAGCGTTATTATGAGGATAGAAAGAGCATCATACTTTTATGTGCCCCATAATATAGGGCGCCCGAGGAGCAATCCCCGCGGCAACTGTTCATTAATTTAGGTTCAAAGGTTCTTGGTTCTTTGGCACAAAGTACAGAAACATCAGTTTTAATTTAGATCCTTGCTCCTCTTCTCTCTGCTATGCCTTACAAATAGAAGTTATAGCTTTTCATCTCTTAATTATGTATTTCACTCTTTAATAAGGATATGACTTCATTACGTATCAAATAGATCAAAATCTAGTAATAAAAACATTATTTAATATAATACAACATATTCAAACTCGAATTTATATGTATGTATATTCGTGTCGTGTTCCACATTAGAAAATATTATATTACTTGAAACATTTAAAAAACGGAATTTATTTGGAAATCCTTAAATGTATATATGTTTATAAAAATCCTGCCTCAACCGTCCTTGCATGAGGAGAGCGGTGTAATATATATGTATGTTGTTGATATGAACACTGTTCGTCTGAAGTGTGCTTAAGAAATCGATGTTTGCTACTACAGTGATAAATTTCTTAGCACCGAATTATTATTCTTGTGGATTTTATTCAAGGTCAGAAATTTATTGCACAAGAATAATTCTTAGTCCCGAAAAAAATATTCTGGTTTATGTCACTTAAATAGCATAGACATTTCTGCTAAGCTGATGTGGCATTTCTTGATATGTAAACAACAAAAATTTCGAAGAAATTTTTCACCATTCCGATTCAGGGTTATTTTCTGCCATATTTATTGAAAAATATATTTTAACATTTAATTTTTTTTATATATTTCCTCCCTTTATTCTTCATTTTTTATATTATTAAAATACTTGGTTTATGTTTCCAAGTATAGCTTGTTTTTAATATTTCTGATTTAATATTTGTGGTCGTGCATGTTGTTGTCAATAATAATTATGTGGCCATGCAAACATGTCGAGTGAAAATATCGATTTATTCATTTTAAAAATATTGTTTTTAAATCCGGTTGTGGCTTTTCTTAAAAAAAAAATAAATAATTGCAGCTCATATTTTTATTTTATATTTCAATCGAACATACGAAAATAATGGTTTTAACTAAAAAAGCATTTCATACAAAAAAAATATGATAAATATTTATTTATTTGTATTTATGGTTGTCACAAATTTTAAGCACTTTTTATATCACATCAAAAGAACTAAGCTGTTTTAACCCTTTTTGTGACGTACTACACAGCATGTGTGTCATCATAATTTACTTTGCGAAATCGAATCCCTGTTACAAAAATTTTTTGTTTAGATTATTTTTACGTCTGTGGGCTTCGTGCAAATATCTTCTCTTTGGTGTGAACTCCAAAAATATCCCAGAAGTTCGACCGCCAGGTTTTTATAGCTTCCTCCTTCAGCACCCTCGAGACTACTATTAACCTATTCTGTCGTCTATTCCTTCCTTCGAACCAAACTTAGTATTAGACATTCACATACAAAAAAACTCTTGACTGGCGGTTCATTTATTATTAAAAATAATTATAATGTGCGAATGATGCAAAACGTTAAATGCCTTTTGTGGGCTATGTTAAGCATGTCCGTGAGGCAATGTCTATCAAAATTTTTTGGCTGTTTAAATAACTGCCCAGATCCTGATCAAATTCAAAGGTCTGGCCTTAACTTAAAAACAATTGGGTATATATGCTTTGTATTCTATTCTTGCTTGTGAATTATATCCATGAGAGGAAAAACTGAAACCTTCCATTCCAATAATTATAGACCAAAAGCCAGCGACATATTTTATGTTGTCATTTCATCCCTCATGAAAATTTCCACACAAAATCTTATATGCCTGCTGAACAATAAAAGTTACTTCTGGCAGCCCCCTGTGGCCGGGATGAACTACCCCAAAATTACAAAGAGGGTAAAAAATAAAGTTCAATTTTGTTATAGTATTACTCATGAATTTTCTGGAGATTATTTTCGATAGTATTCTCTACTTATAAAAATTAATGCCAGAACATTTACCCTTCACCTAATGCTTGCCAGAACGCTCTAAATATTTATTTAAAGGGGTTTATTGCATAAATAGTCCATTCAAGATGCGAAGGGGGATGTTCCAACATAACACCATTAAGAAAATCGAACCCTACATGTATTTTGGGTCGCTGATTACGAAAATCGGGGTCCTGCGGTCCTAAAATATGGGCGTCACCGTTAAAAAAGAAAAAAATACCCCTTTTTAAGGGTTTTTCGCGATAATTTCAATAATAATAAAAATAATCCAACGAAATACACTTTTCTCAATATTTATTTGTGAATGTGGTTGATTTATACTAAATCAAGCCAAACTTTATAACAAGGGATAATCCTAAAGGGTAAAAACCACCCCTAAATCAACTGAAAATAAAAAAATTTGTAAAATTTTTTTTTCTAGTTTATGCTCCAAATTCGATTTTATTCAAATTATTTTCAACCCTTAAGGGGTTAAACTACCCCCACAATTTTAAAAATCAACTTTAAACAAAAAAATAAGCAAAAAAATTTTTTTATGCTTAATTATTTTCAACACTTTATCCCCTTAAGTCAGCCAAAAATATTATTTTTGATGAAATAATTATTAAAACATTTGGAAAATTTATTTAAAATTTAAATTGGAAATTCTTTTCGTAGGAAAAGAACATTTTTTCAGTGTATTTTTTTTGTTTCGATTTAGGGGTGCTTTAATCCCTTTAAAAGGGGATAAAATAAATTTTCCAAATGTTTTAATAATATTTCATCAAAAATAAAATTTTAATATATAATAAAAATTACATTTTTTTCAAATTCAACTTTTATGTAGGGGTAGTTTTACCCCCTTAAGTGGTGAAAATAAATAATTTTTGGCTTACAATACGCATACAATCGAATTTGAAGCATAAACTAGAAGAAAAAATTTACAGATTTTTTTATTTTTAGTTGATTTAGGGGTGGTTTTACCCTTTAGGATTATCCCATGTTTTAAAGTTTGACTTGATTTAGTATAAATCAACCACCTTCGCAAATAAATATTGAGAAAAGTGTATTTCGTTGGATTATTTTTCATTATTATTGAAATTATCGCGAAAAACCCTTAAAAAGGGTTTTTTTTCGTTTTTAAAGGTGACGCCCATATTTTAGGACCGCAGGACCCCGATTTTCGTAATCAGCGACCCAAAATACATGTAGGGTTCGATTTTCTTAATGGTGTTATGTTGGAACACCCCCCTTCGCGTTTTTAATGGACTATTTATGCAATAAACCCCTTTAAATAAATATTTAGAGCGTTCTGGCAAGCATTAGGTGAAGGGTACATGTTCTGGCATTAATTTTTATAAATAGAGAATACTATCAAAAATAACCTCCAGAAAATTCATGAGTAATACTATAACAAAATTGAACTTTATTTTTTACCCTCTTTATAATTTTGGGGTAGTTCATCCCGACCACAGGGGGCTGCCAGAAGTAACTTTTATTGTTCAGCAGGCATATAAGATTTTGTGTGGAAATTTTCATGAGGGATGAAATGACAACACAAAATACGTCGCTGGCTCTCCCTCTATTAGTTTGTAATTTTACCGAAAACGTATGTTCTAAAATTACGCCTCTTAGTGTAAAATTACAGTACAAAGTGTTAGGATTTTTTTAGTACATAGCATTGATAAATATACTAAGAAATATTGCAATTTTCCTACACAAACGATTTAGAAAAATCCACAACATTGTGTAAAATATACGTCACATTCATGCAATCAACATTTACGTTATGCAATATTGGAGATTATCAATTTCTTTATGTGAAGTTACAAATCCAGGACGGTGGCAATCCATTTTAAAAATAATTGCACTGTGTGATTTTTTAGTGCATTGAATCTTAAAAGAACCGTGTCTAAAACACTACTGAACACGACCGGGAGCGCGTTCGAAAACCTTACTATGGTTAACCATGGTTAACTATGGTAAACTTTTGTCGTTCAAAAACTCCGTGGTTAACTACAACATAACCACGAGCATAACTTTTTGGCGTTCAAAAACACCCGTGGTTAACCATGGTGTAGTTAAATTTTAACCCTGCTCGGGAGCATGGTTAGCGATATTTAAGAAGAAGAAGAATAAAAACAACTCTCTGACAGTTGTTTTAATGTTAAAAACATGAACAAATTAAAGTGGGATTTGTGGGATTATTGCAAATAAATAATAAATGAAATAATTCAAGCAATTAGCGGGGCCTATTTTATGGAAAATTTTATTTCTATTTTTTTTATTTATCTTTAACCTGTAGTTAACCACAGTGCGTTCAAAAACCTCCATGGTTAAACATAAACTTTCGTGGTTAAGTGAAGTGATGCAGCATAACCACAGCTTACCTCGTGGTTTACCATAGTAAGGTTTTTGAACGCCCTCCGGGTAGGACACGTTTTTAAAATGAGTTTGTAAGATGTACCTCTTTTTTCTTTTGAGCCAGTACAATGTCATATTTCATATGAGGGGAAGTGCTTTTGTAATACCAACATGACAAAAACAAGTAAATTAAAAAAAGAAAGAAAATAATACCAATAAAGAGCTTTTTTTTACGAGTTTGATTCTAATATGCATTAAACTGCCTCAGAGTAGATAAGAAAGCTATATAGCTAGACTGTATATTTATATTTTACAATCTCAAGTCGAAAAGGGGAATGCCCACCAACCATGGGCACTTCGGTCCTAGGTGCCCACATATAAAAGTATAAGGAAAGGATAATATTCAATTAAAAGAATGAAATGGTTAAGGAATTGGTTTAAAAAAAGTCCAGATTTTTAAGAAATACAGGGTGCAGCAAAAGTCCGGCAACGGTCCGATATTTGCTGAAGGGTAGGTGATCGTGAAAAAAGTTTCGAGCGAAAGTTGCTCAATTTGGAGGGTGGAATCGTTTGCACACAAATCTCACCTCGACCCACTCACCCCCTAGCAGGGGGTGGGGGTGAATCTAAAATTTCAAATGGCAACCCTCATTTTTTTCACAGATTCTGATTCTCCGCAGGGAAATATGAAACCTTTGTCGGTACAATTTTTTTATCCGAAGCCCCCAAGCCCCAAAAATCATCAAAATTATTCCCAAAAATCATTCATTTTGGGGTGCCGGAAGCTTCGGATAAAAAAATGTTTCTAACAAAAGTTTGATATTTCTCTTCGGAGAATCATAATTCTTGAGAAAAAATGTGGTTTGGCGTTATTCACCCCCACCTCCTCACCCCCTCGCAGGAGTGGGTGTGAATAATGGTAACCCCCATTTTTTCACGGATTCTGATTCTGCGAAGAGAAATATCAAACTTTGCTGCCTCAAAAAAAGTAAGATATGTCTCTCCAGAACGTATTTACAGTTCACCTCGCCTTATTTTAAGTTGAATTTTACTGCCCTAAAAGAAGTAAGAAAGAAGAAACCCATGTCTCTTCACTACGTATTTACAATCACCTCGCCTCATTTATCTCAATACACGCTCATACTCGTATACCAGAAGGATATTATTTTTGAACCGGGTCATTTCAAAAAATTGAGGCCTCAGTACAATTTACCAACGTGCACTGCTACTGTGTAACTCTAGTTGTGAGAGTCTACTTCATTCTGTTCTAATTATCTGTAGGTACTACCGACTGTACTGGGGAATGGCAACATTTTTAAAAATAGACCTTAAATTTAGTAAAATTTCTTTGCAAAACAGAGGAGCTACGGCATTGTACAAATCTTATAGTTGGGTAGTAAATTAGTATTTCATATCTCGATTTGTAATTTTACTATGCATTTGCACTGTGAATTTACATACTTTTTTTACAGAGCAGTTATTCTTCCTTTTCGTCGTGTTTTTTTTTGTAATCGTCGACCCAAGGTAAACGGTTTTGTCGACTTCAAGGTTATGCTCATCGATTGTTATATTTCTTCCCATTCTTAATCTTCCAGCTCTGGACTGTTGCATCACCTTTGCTCTTTCTTCGTTGATGTTTAAGCCTGCAGTCCACAAATTTAATTTGAAGACACCTAATTTTCGCAACTTTGAAGTTCCGTTGGCAACGGGTCAGAAAAACCACATATTTCATGAAGTAACCGTGGGAAAACTTAGGCCTTCCACCTTTAAATTGAAATCAGATCTTTCAATTGCTGTTAGACGTATCCAACAAATTTGCAAGCCAATCCGAACATTATGAACAAAAAGCCGATTAAAAAGCCTCTGCTTACTACACTCTCATGTCCTGGGCAGAATGTGATTTTCAGTGAAGAAACTGGATGGTCCTGATGGATGTGCCAAATATTGGCACGATCCACGAAGAGCACCAGTAGTCCGAAGGAGTCAGTGTTGCCAGATTGGGGTTTTTTCCCCAAACTGGGGAAAATATTATATACTCGTGCGAAAAATTGGGGAAACAAATTTAGTGGGGACAACATTGGGGAAAAATTGATTCAGAGATTTTAAGCCATTTTTGCTTATTATATTCTTCGCTGATACAATTCGAACTATATATTTAAAAATAAAGAATGCAATTATTTGCATAAAAAAACATGAAATTCTCAAATTTAATACATTTTTAATACAAAACCGCCAGTAAAATTTGATCGAGAGCTAAAGAACGACATACCAGAACTGTTGTTCGAACTTGTGTTTTTCGAAATTGTGTTTACGATTTCATAGAACTGAATTCGTTAGTTTTTTCGCAGAAACACTTTTTAAATCAGTGTGAGCTAGTCCAGCCAGTGTGTGTGAAAAGATTTTTAACTAATAAAAAAAATACCTCGACGAATTGAAAAAATGTCAACTAGGAAATATAGAAAAGCTTGGCTGTCCGAAACAGAATTTTCAGGTAAAATTTTGTATTCAAATCATCCAAAATTGCTAGTCCCAGCCAGTTTATAATAATATTCATTGTAATTTATAATTGCAGTAATATAAGGTATAATTTTGCAGTAATGCAAGGTATAATTTTTGCAAGGTTTAATTTTTTGGAATTTTCACACAAAGTTTGGGGAAATCACTTTCAGTGGGTCTGGCAACATTGGAATAAGTCGTCATTCAGGAGGCAGGAGCGTTATGGTGTGCTTAGGTTGTGCTGGGTTCCGGGACGAATGAATGCGGACAGATACGTGGAACTCCTAAAAATGATAATGGATGAGTATCTACGTCATTCAATTTTATCATCGAACCATAATAAAAAAAACACTTGAATACTGAAACTTTGACTCGATCTAACTTTAAATCACTCAAATTCACTGCCAATTATCGTGGCACGACTTGAAAGTGGTTTGAAATACTAAATAATAATATGAATGAGTATGATATCCGTACACTAGGGTTCAAAATTTGTGCGTTGTTGCCACAATTTTTCAGAAAAATGTAATGTCTTTAAATTAATTTCGCATTTTCAAGGCATGATTTTGGGAGTTTGCTCAAATTTACCATTCTCCTTCTATAATCCCATTAAAAACGGGAAATTTTTTAAACCAAGACAAATCTACACAAAATTCTCTAAATTTTGATATACTTGGTTGCTCATATAAACGCTTGGTTTTTGCCTAACGGAACTTCAAAGTTGCGAAAAGTAAGTGTCTTCAAATTAATTTCGTGGACTGTATATCCTTTGCCGCCTGTTTTAGTTCGGCGTAAACTTCTTTTACTGCCAAAAAGGACCTCCCCTCGATATTCACTTTATCCGCATATCCAAGTAATTGCACAGACTGACGCGCTTCTCCGGACTGAGGAAAGTTGCCTCTAGGACGCACGACTGGAAAGAAGAAAGACTATGCCGCAGAGCGGATTCCAACCCTGGACCTCTGGGACCGCTTCATATTACATGTCAATTACCATACTGCGTTATTTATATTATTGTGGTTTAAAAAAAAAAGTGTGTTATTTTAAAAAAAGGAATCTAAATGAACTATTATATTACCAAGAATTGGTTTCAGACTATTCCTATGTGAAACACCCCGGGTGAAAATATAAAACTGAAAAAGGACTGAAAAGAGTCTGAAAAATAAATTTTAGACGGAATTTTGTCCGAAGTAAAGCCCGGTATGCAAGGCTCAAGGAATTTGCTCAAGAAAACCTTTGCATTTATTTCCTTAAGAAAAATTAACAACAGTTCAGAAATTTTGATAGTTCCTTTTTTTCATTGTGAACATTACATAAATTGCTTTATGATTGTTTGAAATTAATGAAATTGTTTTAATTAATAAGGAATTAAAAAAATAATAATAAAAATTAATAAAATATTATTTTTAGTACTGCGGAAAGTTCCTTTCAATTTCAAAAAACAGCTGACATGTCATGTACTCATGAACCGCTAAAATTCCTTCAAGAAATAAATGAATCGACACTTATTTCTGGAGGAAAAACAAAAATTTTATCAAAAGCGACATCTGCGTGTCACTAAAAAACACGATACTTCTGGTGTGAATTTCTTGACTCTAGCATACCGCTTACAGAAATCGCTCCAGAAAATATTTCTGAACCATTTCTTGACCATTTTTTTTACATAGGTTTAAGATAGGCAAAGAAATTTCTTGAGCCTTGCATACCGGGCTTAAGGCGGAAATTATTACTTACACTGAAAACTGATATCAGTTACCCTTCATGAGTATAAAAAAAGACTGAAAGGAGGCCGAAACAAGGCGGAAATTTTTATCATTTTTAGATTTGGAATATTCTTAGGAAGGAACTCGGCATTTCTAGTACTTAGGAAATTTTGGAATTTTTTTAATAATTGTTACTCCATTCATCCAAATCGCAGTGGCCTAGCTATCGGAGGGCTACGCGGTGCCGTGCACCGGGGACCCCAAGCACATGGGGGCCCTCGGCCCCTGGCCAGCAAACCTCGAACTGACATAGCAAACAATTTCTTCCACGTTCAGAACATAAATATAAAGCCGTAAACAAACTATTGTGTTGTGGTGTGTTTTGGCGCTCTGTGTCCAATCAGAAACGCCAGATCGGGACGCGCCACACCACCACGTTTAAAGAAGATGGTCACAGTATTCGAATAATATCCTAAAAAATTGACAAAAGTAAGTCAGTTGTCCATAATTATTTAAAAGATGTGGATAACTATGGAAAAAATATGAGAGGACGAATTCCAGGAGTACTATCACCACAGGATAAGCGAGCAGTACTTGGGCAGGCTCTAATTCTGCACAGTCGCAGGATTTAATGATTCGTGCCGTGTATACAGGATCGCTGTCCTGTTGGTACGTCCATTTCACGGACTAAAAATTACTTGATATTGCGGAAAAGCTGTCTCTAATACTGTTTGGTACAATTGAACGTGTGAGAAGAAGAACAGTAATATTCCAAAAACATCTTTTTCGGGAAATTAAAAAAAACTGTGTATCAAAGAAACTTGAAGTTTAAAAAAAACGTATTATTGTAAATCTGTAGATCTATGTGTCCTACATATTATCTCAAAATAGGAAATTACTCGCATTATTAGTTTTGTATATATTTACTATAATATATCATGGAATATTATCTTTCTTCCACTCAATAAAAGTTTTTTCTCAAAAATAGGTAGATATGCATAAATGTTTTTTATTTACTTGTTGTCCCGGGTGAAAATATAAGACTGAAAACAGACTAAAAAATTACTAATTTTTTCAATGTTTAAGAGCAGTCGGAAAACGAACCGAAACTATACTGAGGTAGTGAACAGGAGACGGAACTGAAAATGCATTGAAAATGATAGGTAATTCCGACTAAAGATTGTGAACGGATTTGGATGAATGGAGTAACAATTATTAAAAAATTCCCAAAATTTTTCTAAGTCCAAGAAATGCCGAATCCCTCCTAAGAATATTCCAAATCTAAAAATGATAAAAAATTTCCGCCTTGTTTTGGCCTCTTTTCAGTCTTTTTTTATACTCATGGCGGGTAACTGATATAAGTTTTCAGTGTAAATAACAATTTCCGCCTTATTTCGTACAGAATTCCGTCTAAAATTCATTTTTCAGTCTCTGTTCAGTCCTTTTTCAGTTTTATATTTTCACCCGGGGTAGGATAACATTTTTAATGAATATAGAAAAGAGAAAATAACAATGTTTAGATATTAACACACACGTTTTGAATGATTAAATGTCTCAGTTTTCTTTAAATGCCTGTCCTTCTAGTGGAGTCAGAAAAGCAAAACATAAGGAATTGTTTCCCGTCTCAAATTTTTTTTGTAACATGTTAGTTACATCGAATAGTATACGAAATATGCATTTTCTACCTCTGGCAACCGCCACTATCGGCCATTTTGTGAAAAAACGACCATTTTGGTCGTTCTTTCTAAATATAGATGAGTTTTTCTCGGTATGTGTAAGTCCAAAAAAAGCGAAAAAACTTGAGGCTATTCGTTATGATATTGATATGTGTAGGAGTATACGTATAAACGCATAGTTGTGACAGCCAAACAATATCTTCTTCACATCAATCACATTTGATATAAATTTGACAAAAATGCATAAAATTTATATAACGCATATTTAAATAAATTTGACATTAGTGTAGACACAACTTTGTTTCAACTCTAGTGTCTACACTAGCTGTTCAATTCAAGACCAAATTTCTAGCTAAAAAAAAGTATTGAACATCATCGCAAACTTGAACAGAAAATTGAACGTGTAGAACCGGTCTAAGCTTTGTCGGAAAGTACCAAATCAAGTCAATTTTAACCTCAAAATTGCTTATAACTTTGAAAGTAAAAGCCGTAACATAAAAATTGTAAAGGCATTATTCATAGAAAATTGTCCAAGCTTCCTAATTTGGAAAAAAAATTATTAACTACGTATTTTTTGGAGAAAAAGGTAGTTGAAGTTGATATTTTTGTTAAAAAAAACAAAATTTTGCCTCATGACTCATGATGACTCATAACTCTGCAAGTTGGTAGCGTAGAGCCTTCACTTTTGCAGTGTTATATAGGTGGGAATATTCTGTGTGTACTGATACCTTAACCATGAAAATATATCATAGGGTTACAAAAATACAGGGAGATATGCAAAACTCTAAAAAAAAACTTCAAAACGCCCTAGCGGCTTAACCGTTACGATTTCCCCCTCCCATACGATTTTTTGTTCGTCTATCCAAAAACTATCCACAGCCGGCCGCTTTGTAAACTTAACGGTTACACCCTGTATATATGTATTTATGTTTTTTACTTGATAAAATAAAACCTAACCAGTTTAGATAGGGCCCCAAGTTTTTTTCGCACCGGGGCCCCTGGTGACTTAACTACGCCACTACCACATGTCTAAATACTTCCGTCTAAATTCCGCCTGATTTCCGTTCACTCTTCAGTCGAAATTACCTATCATTTTCAATGCATTTTCAGTTCCGTCTCCTGTTCACTACCTCAGTCTAGTTTCCGTTCGTTTTCCGACTGCTCTTAAACATTGAAAAAATTAGTAATTTTTCAGTGTGTTTTCAGTTTATATTTTCACCCGAGACGTTCCATCAACTATAGCATCTCTATACGTAACCAATACCAAAGTAAAGGAAAATTCAATTAAAACCCCAAAAAATCGTATATGTGTAGTATCTATCTCTTGAAATTAAATTGAATCTTTATTACAATTAAAAACGTTTGAATATCTCTTCTTTTCTCATATTACTTTCATCATTATCATACTTGAGCAAGAAACTTGATCCTTCTTCCTTTTACTATAGCAACTGTAATAAGTGACAGGGATTTGCTCTTAGAAAGTTTCTGTTCTTCATAAGTAATTCTGTTTCAATATTCTCAGCCCCAAATTCGTGGTATCCACCTTCTTCTTGGCTAGAGTATATCACCTTCGCCTCTCACATAAAGAAAAACAAGAAAAAGAAAAAAAATTTGTGTAAGGAAAATTCAATAATGATTAAACTAAGATTTTCCATGAAAATGGTTGAGTAACTGATGACCATTGAGAAACTCGCAAGACATTTGCGAATAGACTAAAATTTTACCTTGCTGCTTGTGAAAGTTATTAATCAAATTACGTCCTCCTCCATTTGGGGCAGAGAGAGAGAGCAGCCCTTAAGCTTTCTGCACTTAAGATAAGTTTCAACAGTCTAGCAAATTAGGTTTGAAACTTTTGTCGTGAATTTATTATACCTGAAAATGTTCAATGGGGTGAGATTCTCACAAATCATTTGGAAGGCAATTCAGTACGGAAACCTACCATCACCTACACTTTTACACCCCCTCCGCCCCATACTTACTTCAATATACGTATATATATGCCATTTTCCATCTTATGTGAGTGGCTGCTCAAATCGAGGGTTTTGGGGGGTAATTCGGATAAAATTTGAATTAATTAACCAGTTTTTAGGCTGGAAATGTATGACTCCCCACAACCACGGGTAACAACAACCCTTATCATGTTGAGCCCGTATCGCTGGGTATGTATTAGGAATTGATTCCTATTGAGGGAGGCCTATGCTTAACCGATGTTTATTTTGCCCTAATTAGTTGCGCCCCTTCACTCCATGAGCTTTGTTTAGCTAAGAATATGGCTTCAATGTAGCTACAGATGATTCCTTCTTAATTCACTGTAACCATCGCCATTTTCGGGGCGATATGGGCGTGTTGTTTCTAGAAAATTTGTTGAAATGTTTATTAGTTTCTCTTGTTAGTTTATAGGAGCGTGTAAAATACAATATTATGTTTTATTATACAATTATTATGAATCATGTTCGACAATAGTCCAGTGGTTGACGGTTTTTGGCTCTGAATTATTTCGGTCATAACCGATTGACGTGAAATTTGGACAGTAAAAAATGTTTTCGATGAAATTGCATGTAAATTGTTTTAATCTCGACAATTCCACAGCATTCCCAAAATTATTTGGAAATAATATAGCCACCCCTAGCTGAATTTGCCATTTCACCCGCCACACCACCAGCAAATAGTGAAAAATTTCTGCCACTAGTATTTAACGGTTATTTTAGCCCTAATAGAACCTACATACGCAGCGGCAGCAATTTTTTCAATTTTAACCCCTTTTTTACCCCTCGCCATTGTTATTAGTAACTTGGCTATTTCCAATTTGTGTGTTCAAGGCCGGTGTCAAAACAATGATGTCTCCCCTTGGAATAGAGCGAAAAACTTCATTCAGTCGCATTTAGAACTCGTCTTTGATGTCATCGTCTGCGTCTTCAGTTGGAGCGTAGCATTGGACTACTGTTAGCCCGCTACACGCTATCGTCGTTTTACTCCGCGTTCGTCGAACAGCGTTGCCCGAACGACGAACGACGTACGCCTCCATTCTGGGGACCGTATTTGGTTTCTCGAGTCGATATCGACTTCTGTCGATAAATAAAAATTTGGCGACACGATATCGACAACCTTCTCGTCTCGATAAAGACGTTTGACGTTTATTAAAAGGCTCAATTTATGCATACAATAAACTTTTAACAGTTTCTTTTTTAATTAAATATACGTGGTTTGGTGCACTTGGAGTAATATGACACAATTTGATGGTTTTCTATGGCAGCGCTTATCTGTCGATTTGGTCGTAATGCCAAATATGAAACTTAGGGAAAATCGAGAAGCTTTTTTTGTCGAGTCGATCCATCGACTCGAGAAACCAAATACGGCCCCTGTACACATTACTCTTCGTCCAGTTCGCATAGTACCAGGGACGAAGATACGTTGTTGGCAGTAGCGGCGGTTCTTGCTGGAAAAAATTGTAAGAAAAAAAACGTGTATGGTGCAAACCCATTTTTGTGCACAACAGGAACATACTTCACTGCTTAACGACGAACGACGGCACAAAGTTTTCATCCACACTATCGTCGTACAGCGTATAGTGAACGTTGAAAAATCAAAATGGATTTGATTTTTCGCTGTGGCGAGAAACGCGGCGGCGTTGTCATCCGCAGTGCAATTTGTTGTCGTCGTTCGGACAACGCTGTTCGACGAACGCGGAGTAAAACGACGATAATGTGTAGCGGGCTTTAGTCTGGTAGGCAGGCGCACGGTAATAATCCTCTCAAAAACTGGTGACCGACCTGGCTTCTTTGGTGAGTATTAGCCAACGCCTCTACTACGGCTTTCAGTTTCGTTTCTGCTAGAATATAAGAAGGACTCACTGTTTGGGCACATATGTTCCCCGCATCGTGCCAGCTGGTCTCGCTTAGACCCATGATCTTGATTTTATATCGATTCATCTCGTTGAGAACTTCATCCTGCCGTCCATCAGAAAGAAGAGTTCTTACATTCCATGATCCAATTCGTGTCCTGGTTCGAAAAGCAAAGGTCGCCGTCGTGTTGTCCATCCGGTTCCGAGGCATTGTTTGCCGATTCGTAGCAATAGTGTTTTTTATGGGAGCGGGTTTCTAACCCTCAGCCCAACCGACTTAAAGCTCTGTTTTGTGGCGCAGAGAACTCGCCATTCGACCGTCTCCCGTTAGCCCCTTCCGAAGAAGTACGGAGGTGGGATTAGGACTTGCTAACAGGGTTACTAGTTCGTCTGGCATGTTAAGTAGAATACAATAAGCTATGTCGTTAGATCCATGTCGACAGTAAAAAGGGCTTTTCCTTGAGCGCTAGTCTTCCACATAAAAAAAAGAGGGCGGATTACCATTTTCTTCGCAACCCTTTCGACATGGGTATCAAATGACAGGGTATGGTAAGTAGAATACAATAAGCTATGTCGTTAGATCCATGCCGACAGTACAAAGGGCTTTTCCTTGAGCGCTAGTCTTCCACATAAAAAAAAAGAAAAAAAAAGGACGGATTACCATTTTCTTCGCAACCCCCTCGACATGGGTATCAAATGAAAGGGTATGTTAAGTAGAATACAATAAGCTATGTCGTTAGATCCATTTCGACAGTACAAAGGGCTTTTCCTTGAGCGCAATCTTCCACATAAAAAAAAAGAAAACGAGGGCGGATTACCATTTTCTTCGCAACCCCCTCGACATGGGTATCAAATGAAAGGGTATGTTAAGTAGAATACAATAAGCTATGTCGTTGATCCATGGCGGCCGTCTCAAGAGGGCGGATTACCATTTTCTTCGCAACCCCCTCGACATGGGTATCAAATGAAAAGGTATGATAAGTAATATACAATAAGCTATGTCGTTAGATCCATGGCGGCCGTCTCAAGAAGGCGAATTAACATTTTCTTCAAATGAAAGGGTATGCTAAGTAGAATACAATAAGCTATGTCGTTAGATCCATGGCGGTCGTCTCATGAGGGCGGATTACCATTTTCTCCACTACCCCCTCGGCATGGGTATCAAATGAAAGGGTATGTTAAGTAGAATACAATAACCCATGTCGTTAGATCCGTGGCGGCCTTCTCAAGAGGGCGGATTACCATTTTTCTCACAACCCTCTCGACATGGGTATCAAATGAAAGGGTATGTTACTTAGAATACAATAAGCTATGTCGTTATATCCATTGCGGCCGTCTCAATAGGGCGGATTACCATTTCCCGGTACAAATTTTGCAATCGAATTTTTAAATAATTCCGGTTATCCGATCATGCTGAAATTTTGCACACAGGTTTAGCACCTATGACAATGCGAGAAAACTGGGTTAAATTAAGTAAAACATGTTTCTCCACTAAGATATGGCTAAATCCTACACAAAATATTTATCGCGGTCATGCGAACGCCACAAAGTAGCACAGTAGCTTTCCGATTGTTTAGCCGCCACCGGCCAGCTAAATGCGCGACTCGACGAAAGCTGCAGCGTACGATCCGGGTGGAAGTTTACGTCCGTGAATGCGTGTTTTTAGTGTAAATACTAGAGATTTTTTGAAATTTGAAATATCTCACGTGTGATTTAGGATGGGAGAGGGGGTCGAGCCACATCTCGCGACATCTGACCAAGGGTGGAGGGGGTCGAAAAATCGCCAAAATCACCTTACGTAATTAATGGACGCCCCAATATTTTGAATTTCTTTCGCAAAATTACTAAAGAATTCGTTTAAGTTGTGTTTTCAATTTGCTTTCCTACTTCCAATAGTTATCCTAAGTTATCCCATTTTTGTTTGGTAAATTTTGAGGAGCAAATTGTTACTTGTAGAGAATATTTTTGTGAATACATAAACAATTAAAACAAAAAAAAATAATAATTTTTATTCTTGTTACGTTTTACTTTACTTTCCAACTATTAAATGAAGGAACCTTATACAGATAAAAAATTTACAAAGATATTATTTGATAGGTGCCCGAATATATGGGCCCATCAATCTCGTAAAAGAGGTGGAGCAGTAAAAGAGTACGACACGCATAAAAAGGACTATGCGACAAATTTCAGATTGATGACTTAAATCTTTTGGGTTTTAAAGGTATCACTGACAAGGTCGAATAGCTTGTATGTTGCCACTGAAAATCAATCTTTTTTAAACGATTAAAGACTACTATCAATTTGAATATTGAATACGCTTCATTTTCAAAACTTGTATAAACTTCTAAACTATCACAAAAGAGTGCTCAATACTGACTTGATTTGTATCATTTATTGTTAGTATTGGAAAAGAAGCTTAACTTCGTGAACTTCCTGAAACTACTTCGAAAAATACCAAAAATTATTTTTCGTCATAAATATAAGTTTTAATTGTAATTTTACAAATTCCCGACTTAGTAACAGCGCAGAGCATCGCTTCCACATTACTAATTGACAATTAATTTGTGCATCAAACTTTAAGCGAACGAAAACTTTATCGAGATCATAATTTACCATTTCCGCTTAAAGTTTTCAATTCAAACTTCGATTGTAGTCTCTGCTGGGGAAGGACCGCCGCCGCCGCCTTCTTACACCTTTTTTTACAATGTATTCTACCGTCACTGACACCACCACTCAAGCCTTCCTCCTTGGCGAAAAGTACTTTCTTTCTCCATGCGCCAGCAGAAGACCACGGATCTATACAACCGAGAACCAAGGCGGAACGAAGATGGTGTACATTGTTTGGGAGAATTTATAACTCATTTATTGCGGAACTAAGTTGTTGGAAAGTGCAGAATTTATTGAACCTTATCCCAAATTTATATCTGAATGCTTTATTTTAATTTAAGGATATAGGAATTGCCAGCATGTTCGGCATGGCAGGCTGGGTGTGTGGTGGGTGGCCTGTGGTTGTGTGCGCACTGGAGCCATATTAAATTGATTCCTCAACTTTAATTTGTACCTAAAATCGGTTTAATTAAAAGGTGATGATTTAGACGCGCAAAGTTTGGTCTAGTCTTTCACAAATATTGCTTGTTAAGCAATGGAAGCATTGTAGCTATAGCACTTTATAGACGTGAGCGGAATGTGGAGCGATTCTTTATCTCGGAGAATTCAGGATCCACTTTTCATGTCAACCTGTAAAAATTTGATTTTACGAAAGCAGCTTTATCAAATTTTTTAACGGAACAATGTCCTTATCCGTGCTCTACTTTCTTTTTGTAAGTATGCGGAAAGCCAAGCTTAGAAATAAACCTTTGTTCAGATCATTATTCATTGCCTAGTAGTAAGCTTTGTTTGGAACGGAGTAAGGGGTGGGGTTTGGTTGTGCTATGTCCGAAAGGTTACCCGAACGCGGTACAATCAGGGAGCTTTTACACCAAGACTGAACGTATATGCAGGCCCGCCACAGGGGGGGGGGGGGGGCAACCGGGACGATTTACCCCGGGCCCCAAGCCAGAGTGGGCCCCGAGAATAGATTGAAACCCAAAAAGTGAAAACCCCATAATCCCTACGTACTAATCGTCTAGAGTCCCCGAATTTAGCATGAAACCCAACTAGTTGGGTTGTGGGTTTGACCCTTTCGGTCCACACGATCAACTTCCCAGTATGATGAACGCTTAATAAAGGACTCGACCGAATGTTATGAAATTTTTTTCAGAGCATGATCGGCACCTCAAAAAAGACGATATCACTTTTGGTTTGCGCTATAGCAGGTACAAAATTCACGTACGTCGTTTGAACAAAAAAATCGTTCGACCTAATTTTACGAAAATCTATTCGGATCATATTTCCGTTAATACGCTTCGAACGACACCTCATCGAAGTCGATAGTTTTTTTTTTGGTTCGCGCGATATCGTGCAGGTAACAAAATCACGTACCTAGTTTAAACAAAAAACGGTTCAACCGAATTTTGTGAAAATGTTTTCAGATTATATATTCGTTAATACGCGTCGGTCGGCACCTCAACGAAGCCGGTTTAACAAAAAAACGGCTCGACCGAATTTTATGAAAATCTTTTCAGATTATATTTTCGTTAATACGTTTCCAACGACAACACAACGAAGTCGATATCTCTTGTGATTCGCGCGATATCGTGCACGTAAATATATGTTATTGGAAACGATTAACGCTGTAAAATGTTTTTGACAATATCCAAAACTTCAAGTATCGTTATCTCAAAAACGAAGCGAGATATCGAAAAAAAAAATGTTATTTTGGGGTGCTTTATCGAAATTCATAATTAAAATATCGACACCACGGAAATCGTAGCTTTGATATAACTAGAAACCTTTGGGAAATACCTCAAAAAGTCAATTTCAATATCTTGAAAACCAAGCATGATATCGAAAAATTTTATTTGATATTTTCGTCTTTTTTTGTGGTGCTTCATCAAAATCCATCGTCAAAGAGCGGGCCACGGAAGCCGTAGAGGTTCAAATAAAAAAAGAGGGGTAAAAAATTGGACCAAAAAATGGATCGATCTGATCTGTTGACGGAATGCGGCCCTCACATTTTACATACTCAATTCCCTCCAGCTCCCAGTCTACAAAGTAGAAAAAACTTTCTAGCCCTCCCAGGTTATGTTGTAGCGTCTGTGGAAGGATGTGAAACAACTGCAGTGTCGAAAATCTTTATGTTTTTGTTCACTTTTTGCAATTGCCTTTTCGTCCTTCCAAAAGCGAGTGTTGAGAGCGATTTTACCAAGCGGTCCCCCAAATAAATACCAACCACGTCCAATATGTTGCTTGACCACCACATTGAACGAGAACAGGTTTATTTTGCCCGTTTTCTTCGTCCCATACAATTCCTTAAAGCTCCCATCGGAGCATATTAACAGCGTTCTAAATCCGCTCCCGTTAGTAGCGCTACGAATTTTTCCCGCTGGGATAGCTTCTGGATTGATTCTGCCAAAAGAAAGATGAGTACCTACTGAACCCCAGGGCTAAGCACAAGAGCCTGTCTACATAAGACCTGTTCCATTCTAGGCTGAACTCTGTAAGTTTAGGTTCATCCGTAAATGAAAAACTAGTTCGGTATCTAATATTTAGTGCTCTGGATGAACTTATTCTTACCACAATTTTTTTTAGTCAAAGATTTTTTTGGAATTTCAATATCCTTAAGGGAAGGGATATTTTAGCCCCAGGCCCCGCATGGTAATGTAGCGGGCCTGCGTATATGGCAAGCTGCCCGTGCGTGGCAATGGAACAGACTAAATACCAAGCGACTCCGATTTAACTTAGCCTTCTTCACTTGGTAATCCGGAGTTCCGCCATGGGTGATCCTCCTTTCTCGCGCAACTCTTGGTATCAATATTGATCCATATTCTGAGGAGCTAGGAGAGGGATCTCTCTTCCCAAAGCGAGGAGAAGATCTTACAAGGAAGCAAAATCCTACACAGTTCGGAAACGCACATTCTTGTGCTCACACGCACGACTCAAAATTCATTTTTCGCCTCATGTGCGTACACGAAAAAAGTCAAGTGCACACAGCTCACTTGCGTGAGTAATAAGGACAATTGTCAATTACTCACGCACGTGAGCTGTGTGTATTTGAATTATGAGTAAAAAAATAAGTTTATAGTCTTTCGTGTGCGCACGTGAGTAATTGGAAATACTCATGTGCGCACATGAACGACTCGAAACTCATTTTTCGACTAATGTGCGCATGCCAGCTCACGTGTGTGAGTAAGTAATAAGGGCAAGTAAAGCGCACACAACTCCTGAGTATGTGCGTTTTGACGCACACTAAATGTATCGGACACGAGCTTGTGCGCACACGAGTGTGCTTTTCCGTCAGGCGATTCAACGGGGGGTCTCACGGGGGTCATGACCCCATCCCCAAAAGCAGTGCCGCGGCACACAATTGAGAGGCCCTGTGCAAAAAATTAGCGAGAGGCCCCAGAGAGTCCAAAAATTTTTTTCGCTCGCTTCACTCGCGGATTGTTCTACGCAAAGGCCCGTCCAAGTGACAGAATTATGGCCCATATGCTGATTTGTGTGGCTCATACTCATTTGTGTGGCCCATTCGATGAAGTAAAAATGCAATTAATAAATTCAAATGATTTTTATTGCCAAAACAATTTTTCGCTCGCGAGGCCCCAAACACGCGGAGCCCTGTGCAGTTGCACACCCTGCATATATGCCAGCAGCGGCACTGCCCAAAAGCGCTCGTTGTTTAAAAAACAAAATTCACCCAAACAAAAACCAAAAATAACCAAACACCCAACACCGACCCAACTTTTTTGCAAATTAAAAAACAACCTTATAAAATGACCTTCAAGGCCAACAACAGATTGATCTATACTCTTTCTATATGTATGTTGATTTGCAAACTCTGAAGTCAGCTGCACTCACAAGAAAGGGCGCGTCTTCCTCAAAAACACATTAGGGCACGTTTTCGTAGGGCACGTTTGTTTTTAATCCACCAGAAAATTCGGTTAGTTTTGTTCGTTTTGTTAATTTTGTTTTTGTTTTTTTTACGAGTAGAAATTTTTTTCCGCAAATTTTAATTCCATGACCCCCCCCCCCCCCTCCCAAAACAAAATTCTAGATCCGCGCCTGGTTTCCATACTCTGCTATTTAATCTAGGGAGCTGGTCCTCTTCCCGTATTTTTGGCTTCTTCCATAGTCTTCGATATTCAACACAACTGAACTATACAAAACTTTTATTACCTGATTTTACTCCGAAAACTTTGTCGCTAAAAAAAATATTTAGGGCTCTTCGCCGCATGGATGTTACCCCATGGGCTATCCGGGCCGGCAGGTCTTGGTGTATGCTAGATTAATGTTGAGGGTTAGCCCTGGCTCTCATATTCCAATGATGTCTGCTTATAAAATTGCATTCCGGAACATTCAGCTGGATTAACCCCGCTGAGAATTATAAATGCGCCTCTTTCCTGGTTAATGTACCAGAGTTCCACTTAGATTGAGTCTTTACCAAGTGGTCGGTACTCCTCCTTCGGGACACACTTGCTTCAGGTGCCATAGCACTCCGACAAGGCTGTCTCCCGCTAACCCCTACGGTTGGGTATCTGGCTCAGCCGGCTGCTATTGAGGATATCGACTTCGCGAAATTGAAGCCCTTTACAAAAAATTTTTTTTGAGTTTTGTTACAGTGGGCTTCGTGTAAATTTCTTCTCCTTGGTGTGAGCTACTACAAAGAACAGTTCAAACGCAAGGTCCATCGCCTCTTCCTTTAGCACCCTTCAGGCTTCTCTTAACCCATCCTAACTTTTTACTATTCTCTGAACTAAGCTTACTACTAGACATTACACAATGACTACTTCGATATGAGTACGACTGGTAGTACAAAGAGTGACTCGCTAAGCTTTGACCTCCACATAAAAAAAGGAAGAATTCTGCACCTGCACATCAAGAAAAAAGGTCTTCCTGGAAATTTGGAGAACCTCAAGCCTAGAAAGGATCTCTTGCCGATGTACATTAAAATAACGATTCCCTTTTAATCCTTAAGTACTAAAAAGGATAAAAAAAAGTGAAAAAGTGTATATCGATAAAACATGCGTATCATCACCGTGTATGTAGAGCACCTCAACCTGTATTGAAATCAAATTCTAATAACAAGCCGAGCCCCGTCAAGACGTGTAATCACATCCTGAATTTTATGTAGAACTGATAATGGTTAATTGGCACTCATTATCTACGCAATTAGGTCGAGCCCGGGGTCACTTTAACCATTTAGGGTATGCTTTTAACAAAATTCCTAAATGTGTCTATAATGCAGATCAGGTGATACAGATAGCGAGTGTGTAAATGGTGAATCATTTAATGCAGAAATGATTTCAGTTAACGTAGATGGGAACGGACGGCCAAAAATTTCACGTTAAATACCGGAAAATGCCGACACTCAATGCTGTAGGAGAGGATATAAAAGCACGCAAATGACTCATTTACGGCCATAACATTTTTTCCTCTTATCAAGCTTCAAGGTAATTTCGTTATACAAAATATTTGCGGGGGGAGATTTCAACTGGACATTAGGGCTCTCCGGACACAGCTCCCCCTTTTGCCATATTACATGGGCCCGAATGGTGGTGGTTGGTACTTATCAAATGGATGAAAAAGAGTAATTTCAACTGAATTGAGGCGTTATAAAGCGCCCCGGTTAATAACAGGCCATTATTCTTTGAGTAGTTTTTGTGGTAGATACCGGAGGCCCTATTCGAATGGACCATTTAAGCATTTCGCTCTCGTTGGTTCGTCATATATAGCAGCGCAGCTTTTGGGTTATATAGCCTTGTATATATAGCCCAGTGGACAGATGACAGATATGTCAGGAGGTGGGTAACAAATCATTTAATATGAAGGCATCCCGCATTTCAACAACAATTTTATCGGAAATCAGTGAGTGGATGATCATCACAAAATAAAATAATCATTTATTTGGGCATGATTGTGTCCTGTTATTGGGGATGTTCCATTTTAATTACACGACATTAAAGGCTTGTAAAAATAAACCTGATGATATGTACGAGGTTAATTATGTTATTTTAAATACAAAATTTAGGAAAAGTTTTTTTTAGCTGTTCATGTTTTTTTAGAATATATATATATATATATATATATATATATATATATATATATATATATATATATATATATATATATATATATATATATATATATATATATATATATATATATATATATATATATATATATATATATATATATATATATATATATATATATATATATATATATATATATATATATAATATATATTCATACATGGATAACTCTTTGAAATAAATTATATTGAAAAGGTTCGATAAATTAACAAAACTTCTCCCAACTACCAGCCTTATCCTTACTAATATTATAAATGCGAAAGTAACTATGTCTGCCTGTGTGTAACGCTTTCACGCCTAAAGGCCGGGCCACACATATCCGCACCGCGTCCGCACCGCATGACGGCCGTGTGTTGGGCAACACACGGAGAGAAATTAAACAAGTAAAATTTGACGCGGTGCGGACACGGAGACGCGGAAAAGTGGGGACTGACTGGTAAGATTTCACTTGTTTACTTTTTCTCCGTGTGTTGTCCAACACACGGCCGTCATGCGGTGCGGACGCGGTGCGGATATGTGTGGCCCGGCCTTAAGCCACTGAACCGATTTTGATGAAATTTGGTACAGAGATAGATTAGACGTTGGAGAAGGACATAGGCTAATGCCGCGAAAAAGGCCTTTGAAGTGGTTGAAATAGGGGAAGAAAGTTTGTATGGGAGTCCGTTATTATCATAATCAATATAAATATAATTGGAGTGTCTGTCTGTGATTTCTAAATAATTGTCATTTTCTAAGTTCATGTGGTTATTTAGATGATATTAAAACAAAATCAAGTATTTTTAAAATTTTTGTCTGTCTGTATGTCTGTCTGTCTGTCCGGGCTAATCTCGGAAACGGCTAACTGCGATGGGAGTTTCACTGTAAGATTCAGTATTTTCTTGGGGATGTTTTAGGCTATTTTTTACTCGAATCCGACTAACGGATCCGATTAGCGGACCCGACTACCGTGTTCGACTACCGGATTAGATCGAAAACCACAGGGGTACACTTCCATATAGCCGATCAACTTCAAATATATATACATATATATAGTTTGCGTGACAATGCAATCTGACTATTTTTAAAAAAAATCAAGATGGGGGTTCCAAGAAGACGGCCGCATTTTGCAATTGTGTTCCCTGACCCCCTTACATGGATATCAAGTGAGAAGGTAATACAAGTAGAATACAATTAGCTATGTGGGGTCATTCAAAACTCAAAATGGTGGCCAACACAAAATGGCGGATTACCTTTTTCTTCGGTATGGGCATCAAATGGAAGCGAGTATAGTGCAGTAAGCGGTGTGCGTCATTTTAAATCTAATTTGACGGTCACTACAAAATGGTTGAAGACATATAATAGACTAAAAAGTAGAAAATAAAAAAATTAAAAAATACGCTTTTATTTTAAAATGAACTAAAAAGTAAAAAATAATTTTGAATGTAAAGTTTTTATTGCTCCAGCCAGTATAGAGAAACAACCTACCTACCTACCTACCTACCTACCAACAACGGCTAATCCAATTACGATGGGACTTTCTCGGGAAGATTCAGTATTTTCTTGGGCATGTTTTAGGCTTCACTCGGTTCCGACTATTGATTCAGACGGAAAGCTTGATCCGGTAGTCGGAGAAAATCGATTGGAAACTTTTTTTATCATTCCAATTGTAAACCTCAAAGCTCGCAACGGTTAATACGATTTTAGGAATTTCACGGGATGATTCAGAATCTTTTTAGGCGTTTAACCTACTTTTCACTATTATCCGACTATCGGGTTAGACCGAAAACATGACTCGATAATCGAAAGAACGGGTATGAAATGCTGTCAGGGCGAGATATTGTTCTTTCAATTTGCGGAAATACTGTGAAGATTATGGTTTGTAATCTCCGCAGATTACCGATGGGTCTGATGAAAATTTTAAAAAGAGGATATATCGAACACAATGAACAAAGGGGAACAAAATGTTGAGGACGCCATGGGGCAAGTTCTGCACAGGGTGAGACACGTATTCTGAATATAATTGTTGTGCATGTAGCACAAAATTTTTCCGATAGGTGGCGCTCAACATCACATTTTAAAAAAGTTTTAACACATTTTTTATAAGTCTTTTTTATAACTCTAATTTTTTTATTTTTTTATGTGGCAGTGCCAAGCTCAGGAATCACCCTTTGTACTACCATTCCGTTATGTCATTTGCACGTCATGGTGCAATGTCTAGCAGGGAGCTTAGTAAGGAGGGACCAGGTTAAGGGTTATGGGGGTTCGGGGGGGGGGTGCTGAAGAAGGTTGGGATTAACCCTGTGTTTGAACTCTTGGATGTTGTAGGAGTTCGGAAATACTTACTATGAGAAATTGTTCTATAGTCGAGTTATGTGCCCCAAATTATGTTTTGCAGATTTGTTAATTTTTTTCATTATACGTTTTTCTTATCCCGGACTGTGCTCACATAAATTTTTTTGTTAAAAGGCGTTGCAACGCACGCGGGTTTTTGCTAGTTTTTCATATATATGGAAGTGCCGTAGGTATGCCCAGCCGTAAGCAAATGGCATGCAGTGTGGTGTGTTCGCTGGTAAACCCTAATATGCTTGTCTAGAACCTTCTCCATTGTTTTCAGAAAAAATGGAGGGAGGCTGATGGGTCGATAGGATTAGTCAGATTGATCTCAATTTGGAGATTGGTCGCCGCACAGTGGTTCAGAATCCCGGAAACCTGGTCAAAAGTCCCCAAAATGAAGTATTTCTTTAGGGACTTCTGACCCGCCAAACATTTGTAGTGAAGCCCTTAGCATCATTTGGAACTAATAAAAGTAAGTAGATTTTCCAGGAATCCGTTATATTTCATTCTAAAATTGGGCGTCTCACGACTGAAATTTCGTCTCTGCTAATAGTAGGGGAGCTGGCACTTGAAAAAATCGTGTCGTCCCAACCTTCTGCCGTGTAGTATATAAGCTTTTCAAGTAATTTCAAGCATTTAATAATATGACATTTTTGCGGGAAGTGGACCCATCTCGAGTTAGCGGTTGGGGGGGGGGTAAAAAAAGGGGCTAAAAATGAAAAAAAATTCTGCCGTTGCGTATGTAGGTTCTATTAAGGCTAAGTAAGTGTTAAATACTAGTGGCAGAAATTTTTGACCATTTGCTGGGGTGAAATGGCAACTTAAGCTAGGGGTGGCTTGGGGAGGGTGAAAATGGTCAAAAATGTCTGCCACTAGTATTTAAGGGTTATTTAGCCCTAATAGAACTTACATAAGCAGCGGCAGAATTTTTTGCAATTTTAACCCCTTTTTTACCCCCCAAACCCCCTAACTCGAGATGGGACCACTTCCTGCAAAAATGTCATATTGTAAAAAATGCTTGAAATTACTTGAAAAGCTTATATACGAAACGGCAGAAGGTTGGGACGACACGATTTTTTCAAGTGCCAGCTCCCCTACTATAAGTAAGAAAAAGTACTCCGCATTCAAAGTGCTTTGGATTTAGGTTTTTTTAGTGCATTGTAACAGTGAGACATGGATTCTTTTCCTGAAAGTGAGTATAATTTTATAACGTCACTAAACGAAACCTTTATTGCAAATTACGTTAGCTGTTAACAAGGTAAGTTGCAATAAATTTATGTGGGCGCGCTTCAGATAACTCTGATAAAATAGGTGATAAGTCGAAAGTTCCGCAAGGTACCGCTTTGAAACTGGTCGGATATTGTCCAGTATACATTTCCGCTTAAAATAAAAAAGAAAGTAGCTGCACCTAGCTGAAAAATTTACAATACAAAAACCCGCGTGCGTTGCAACGCCTTTCAATAAAAAAAGATTACGTGTCCACAGTTCGCGGTATTAAAAAGGTATAATGAAAAAAGAACAAATCTGCAAAAACTGATTTTGGATACTTAAAAAAATTTAAAGTATGTTACAACTTTTAAAGATTCAATGATGAAAAATTGTGTACTACTTGCACAACAGACACCGAGCCAAACATATTCAGAATCGTCCGCATAGGTTTTGCTATGCCGGGAGATTAGACGCCCTGGGCAGAACTTCGCTCATGGACCCTCCTCCCCTCCAAATTGTTTTTCCCAAAAAAAAGCGCCAAAAAAACTTATAAATTTTGCAAATATGGCACCCACCGTGCAGCCCAAAAATGCACAATTTGGTGCCCTAAAAAAATCGAATAAATACATTACACACACATTTCCTCTCTGTTTTATTCATTTCGTTTTAAGACGAACAGAAGAGGCAAAAAAAATGCAAAGCATATAATCAGACATGTAACAGATGTTACGGTATTTTTTCAAAGAGCTTCAGGATAAACTACATTTAATGTTCTGGCATTTGGAGCTAAGATGTGAAAATTTTCGGCTTTACCAACTCTTCAACAACCCACATATAGCTGTCCGCGGGAGAAGCATGGCTTTATCAGATCGAGTTCAACAACTTTCTGTGATTGTCCTAGTGACTGCAGTAGACAATAAAATATATAGTTTAAAAAAACTAAAAAATACGCTTTTATTTTAAAATGAACTAAAAAGTAAAAAATAATTTTGAATGTAAATTTTTATTGCTCCAGGCAGTATACGGGAACAACCTACCTTTCGAAATGTAAAAAAGCGTGGGTCTCTTTACGTATATTATTTTATTAATACTGGAAGTTTTCATTAGCGCCCCACGCTTACTATATATTTTATTTTCTACTTTTTAGTCTATTATATGTTTCCGCCATTTTGTGGGGGCCGCCATATTAGAATGACGTCACACAGCTTACTGTACTATACTTGCCATACGCGTTCATTTAATACCCATACCGACGGCGTCGTCAGGAAAAATGGAAACCGTCATTTTGTGTTGGCTACCATTTTGAATTTGGAATGACGCCACACAGGTTATAGTATTCAACTTGTCATACTCTTTCATTTGATACCCATACCGAGTGGCCTGTAAATAAAAAGGTTATCCGCCAATTTGTGTTGGCCGCCATTTTCAATTTGGAATGACGCCACACAGCTAATAGTACCTATTCAAGTTGTCATACTCTTTCATTTGATACCCATACCGAGTGGCTTGTAAATAAAAGGGTAATCCGCCAATTTGTATTGGCCGCCATTTTGAATTTAGAGTGACGCCAAGCTAATTGTATTCTACTCTTAATACCCTTTCATTTGATACCAATGTCGGGGATCGGGAAACACAATTGAAAAATTCGGCCGCCATCTTGGAACCGCCATCTTGATTTTTTTACAAAAATGTCATATTGCATTGTCACGCTTACTATGCACATGGGCGTAGTATTGGGGTTGATCGGTTACATGAAAGTGTATCAAAATCAAGTTGCAAGAGGCGTAGAACGTAAAAAATGGTGACATACTAATTAATTAATTAAAAAAAAACGAATTAAAATTTCGAAAAAGGGAAACTTTTAGTCACTTGTTGGGGTATCCATGCATCTACAAAAAAAAATCAGATTTCTATCTCTTCTAGTTTGGCTCCAACGCGTGACGGTACGCACAAGCAGACACACAGACTGACAGACAGACACTTTATTTTATTAATATAGATAAGTAATTTTATTTTTCAGGAACTCTGAAGCCAGACATCTTTTACAAAGAAAAGATTATTTTCTTTCTCGTAAAGAACCATTTAAAAAATAAAATTAGTATTATTGAGGAACAGCGCTCTCGAAAGCCCCCATATAACGTGTTTCATGAAATTTGGCTGATTATTAAGCAAATTGGTCAGCCATTTTGGATCCGCCATTTTGTTTTTTCGAAAATTAATAGCGGATCTTTAATCACCACCCTTAAAAACCCCCAAGTACGAAATTTCATATAAAAAAACTACTTTTAGATGCTGAAAAGACTTTTGACCAGGGTTTAAGCATAGACGGATTTTGATTTTTTTCTTCGAATAAATGGGACCTGAATTGTTCCTCCACCAAATTGCATCACCTCGCCGCATTTCTCCCATCAAAACCATGCACAATAATCAGCTATGCGATCCAGCGATTAGGAGAGAAGAAGATAAATGCCGTGCAAAATTTTTTTTTCTAGGTGATTTATCTATTTAGTGTCACTACTATTTCTGGTGTTCATGTTTTCATTTGCAGTACCCTTTCTTGAACTTTGGTGTCTATGTGAGATATCGCACTTGAGTGGAAATGTTCTACACCACTATAATTTTTTGCAACACCATACTCAGTTCCCTTTTAAAGAAAAGGACTACTGTTGGTAAACAATAAATTGCAATTAACATCGGATTCAAAATGTCCATATCTTAATAATATATACATAAAAGCACAAATTCACTAAAGACAAAAAAAATGAATCCTTTCACAAAATACAATTTCCATAAAACATTACGAAAGAAACACCGTCATTCTCAATATTTTAGAGAGTATCAAAATGCATGAAAATCTCCTCGTCTTATAACATCTGTAAATATGCATTCATGTCTAGGAGACGAGCGTAAAGGTACTTTTCACCTTTCAGACTCTGATCACGTGTTTCTTATCGATTTATTTATGAAAAAGGAATTTTTTGCGATTTTCGGAAAATCGTGCCAGGTATGCAAGAGCCATAAAAAAATGCCAGATTGTGGTACTTTCCCCATAGCCAAACTACATACATAATAATTTGCCAGATGGAATTTAAAAGAGAGCGTCAAAAACTTTTCTATGTGATGGGAAAATAGTTTTGAAAATGAAATTTTAATTTAAAAATTTTTTTTATGCTTGATTTAGTTTTTCACAATTTCATGTTAAGGGCAAAAAAAATAATAATGAAGGGGAAGATAAATTTTCAAGGATATAGGATAGGTTAGGATAAAAGTTTCAAATGTGATTCTCAGTTTGGGTTAACTATTGGATGAGTAATGAAAAGTTTAGGCGTTGGTCCTTAAAAATGTAGTAAAATTTTCTTTATATGTTGGTAAAAATTTAAGAAGTGCGGACCTGCTACGGTTCTCGGTTAAGGGGACATAGCACCTACAAATTTTCAAAAAATTTAAAATTTTGTTTTGATAGAATTTGTTAGAATAAACCTTTACGAAATATTTTTTAATAATAATATAAATAAAAGTGAAAGGCATCGTAGATTGAATTATGGTAAGGTTTTTTTTAAAAAAAATGTTGTATTTTAACTTGAACGCGATTTACTTAAAACAACGTGTTTCAAGTTGGTGGGCAAGGTTAAAAAAAAATATTTATTCGATCGTTCTAAAATTTTAACACGTTAATCTACACACACACATGTTAATGTACAAAATGAACTACGGATGAAAAAATCGGCGTACAATTTTTTGAGTAACAGGATGTTTTCGATGGTAAAAAATTTCGATTTTTGAAAAAACGCCGCCATTTTGTTATTTTTCAACCAAATTTTTTCTTTTTAGTTCATTTTATAGCGGCTTTGATGCTGATTAAAACCCCTTTTTTGTTTTTGTGTCCGACTTTTCTGAGAGCAGAAATCCTGCCCACCGTGATTTCTTGGGTTTTTTTTGAAAAAATTCTAGCAGACGACGCACAGTGGGGCAAATAGCTCATTTTTTGGACAATCGATAATTCCCAAGCCTGGAATTAATGAAACTTAAAAATTGCTTTTGTATACTATTCGTCATAGAATTGCCTTTAATTCTATCGAGCCCGAATTATGAAATTTCAAAATTAAAGATGGATAATCCAATATGGCGGACATAAATTTTGTAAGTAAAATAAAATTTTATCAAAAGATTCTTTAAAATTATTGAAATTAATTATTATTAATTAATTTTCGGTTTCCAAAAAACCCCCCAAGTAACAATTTTTTATAATTTTAAAGAATCTTTTTATAAAATTTTAATTTACTTACAAAATTTATGTCCGCCATATTGGATTAGCCATCTTTAATTTTGAAATTTCATAATTCGGGCTCGATAGAATTAAAGGCAATTCTATGACGAATAGTTTACAAAAGCAATTTTTAAGTTTCATTAGTTCCAGGCTTGGGAATTATCGATTGTCCAAAAAATGAGCTATTTGCCCCACTGTGCGACGCGGGACCAAAAAAATTAAAAAAATATTTTTTGTATAGTTAAATACCTACTAGTAAAACATATGTGCAAAGTTTCATTAAGATATGTCTACGTTTTCATTTAAAAATTTACATTAAAAAACAAAAAAAAATTGAAATTTGAAGGTGCTATGTCCCCTTCTGTAACCGTAGTTACGTATCTTTCAAGCAGAGCTGTACGTTATATCCTATCTACGGAAACTTAAGAAGGTCCTATCTAGCACGCGAATTGTTATGCTATCCGACAGCCAAGCCGGCAAACAGATCGTTAGGGTTCTGCTGGACCAAGTCCAAATAAGGTTGGCAATAGACAATCGGACTCTGATGAAATGCACGGAACACTGGAAGTTCACGCTTCGTCTGATTTTTGGTACTGCCTGTCATGTATTGTAGTTCAGGTCATGGTGCAATGTCTAGTAGTAACCTTAGGTTGAAGGCTAGAATGAGAATAAGATCTTTGTGCGAGTTCGAGAATACAGATTGTAGGAGATTGTTCCACAGCCAATATTGTTCTATTTATAAACGCAAAAAGCAGACTACAAGCTGTGAGGGTGAATCGAGCGGGCTAGTCTTGAGTTGCGGGGAAAATATTGTCGTCCAGCTTGAGGTTTCTAGTAAAGAATAATTTTAGGCGTTCGGAGAATGAATTTCAAGCGGTATTTTCTTGGTCGGTATCGCAACTCAACCATAGAACTACCACCTATGAAGAACCGAGACGGTGGTGCACCCCATGTGTAGGCTCCGTCTCGAGAAGGACTAGTCTGCTACATTTTATGCTACATTAAACTGTTTCAGTCATGAAGATAATTGCCTACAATATGAGTCACATATATTTTTTCCCAGTGAAGTTATAATTCACCGGTTGAACCAGTGAAACTTTTACTAATTCACTGGTTCAATCAGTAAACAGTCCCGAATTAACTGATTTTCCCGAGAAATTATTGTTCACTGGATGAACCAGTACAATTGCACTTTTTCATTTTTAAAAAGTAATAAACCTGCACCTGCTCTGTTAAGGGGTTGAAACTAACGGCTAACTCATATCTTCAAGGGCTAGGCTGCTAGGTATACGTTTAACTGAGGATATGCGTAGGATAGACCACAAATTCCAAATCGCTAAACACACGTACCAATGGCTGGGATTTCTTAGGAAACGCCAGTTCCTTTTTGCAGTTGGAACCCCGTGCAATAGAATGAACAAATCCTACATTCATTTCTGCCTTGAATATAACTTGTTTACCACCTGGTGCCAAAATGTCGTTATCAACTAGATCGTTGATGGCTCCTTTTGCGCCTCCATAGACTCATTCAACCACGGAACGAATTAGTCCAATAAATAGGTACTTTTTCTTTGCGAAAAATACCGCACGCGATTTTATTTTACCAAATGATTTTACATATTTTTATAAGCTTAAATTCAAAATGGCGTCATCCCCACCCTCTTGCTAAACTTAAAGTGAAGGGAAACGCGTTTAATTCTATATCTCAGAAACTATGCGTTTTACGACAAAAATGTATATTATCATTCTTGTAAAGAAATTTCTCAATTATTTGTATGAAGAATTATGCGTTATACGAAACGTTCGGCGCTGAAAGTATTAATGCTAGAAAAAAATGTGTAAAACAAAATTTCTACAGAATTCTATAACAAAAAAAATGGTTGCTATAATTTTTCGTCGCAAATGAATAGTTGACGAGATATTTGTAAAAAACCATTGTTACTAAACGGATTTATTACACCTTAATCCATAAATGTCAACTTTACAGAAAAAAGTTAAAACAAAAAATGTGGGCAATGAAATTGCGCACCAAAAAAGTTATAATCAGTTTTTTAGTGTAATTAAAAAGATATTGGCAAAAAAATACTTTTGAATTTACGTTTTTCTTAACTTAAAGCGCAATAACTAGTGCAATACTAGCCCTACGTAAAAAATGATAATAACAAGAATTATAGATAATCGTGTGTTCTATAAGTCTTACCCAGGATTTATTCATGTAGAATTAACCATTATTGAAATATAGTGCAAAGAAAGATATATGAAGTTTCAAGCACTATTTCTCCGTAGATATTGACTTTACAAAAAAAAATTCTAAACAAAAAAGTTAAGTCACTTATTTATCTACAAAAAAGATAATATAGATTTTTGTCGTAAAACGCATAGTTTCTGAGATATAGAATTAAACGCGTTTCCCTTCAATTTAAGTTTAGCAAGAGGGTGGAGATGACGCCATTTTGAATTTAAGCTTCTAAAAATATATAAAATCACTTGGTAAAAAAAATGGCCTCCCGTATTTTTCGCATTACGAAAGCCTTTTTTCGACCTATTTATTGGACTAAATGCAGAAGCCCACTATTGCACGGCAACATTTTTTCCGCTATATAAAATTACATTTCTCTTAATAATTTTGCATCATCAACTAAAATCTATGGTGCACAACTCATTATAAAGAAACTGAAAAAGGTCATTACATTTATTGATTGGTCGAGCTTAGTTTCAACCAGAAGTCACGTGTATTTAAACTCTCATTTATCGGTCGTCTTAAATGAGAACCAACTTTTAATTAGAATTGATTTCTATTAATATTGGAAATTGCGTAAATTTTTCTATTTTTATCCTTAAATAATATTTCAAATTCTTTTTCAATTAAGTTTATGTACAACGATTTTCTAGAAATTTCCCGTTGCGTGTTACATAAAAACAAGAAACAATCCACTTTCTAAAAGAAAAGTAACGAAGAAGGAAAATATTAAAGGATTAAAACAATTCACAATCAAAATCCTTTCTTCTATTGTTTACAATTCTTTTTTTAAGCGCTGAAAATAAAATTATTTCCTTTAGATATTAAGAAATCAGCAGGACGTAAATTTATTTATAGCTAGAGAATAGCTGAACCACCACCAAAGAGAAAGAGTTCCATCATTTCCGCTGACGAAACTTTTCCCCACAATTCTATAGAATTATTTCTTTTCCATGATTAAAAAGAAACAATAAAGCAGTTTAAAAACAGACATGAAGTTCGCTTACATTTTCTCTTATTTTCTTGATCTAAAAATGGTTGAATATTTGTTGTTATCTGACCGTAAATAGATATTGACTGTATGTAGTTGGTTGTACATGGTATGGAGAAAGTGGTTTCCATGTGGTTAATTACTAATGTAACTTATATATTTCAATATCTTAAAAGGTAAATATAAGAGTCACCCTGCATTATTTAGACACCCAATAAGACCTCGCTAGTTTAGGGGCTATGGAAAGTATTTTAAGATTTGGCGCCCCATAAAATAACGGAAAAAAGCGAAAATGTTTTAATAATGAAAAAAGACCATACAAAATAATAAACATCATTTACTAAATATGTATATATTTTGCGATGCACAAATTTGTTAAAACATTCGTCAATTTAACGATTTCGTTAAGTCAGCTTCAATATTAAGGATAGCTAAATTGTTCAAACGTTCTTTACTTATCCAGGAACGTATAATTTTTTTTTTTTTTAGTAGGGAAAACAATTACGGAAAACAAACGTTCTGCACTGCAATTTGGCACTGCATTAATGCAAAGGAACATTATGTAATGCTATTTCTGTATATGGCAATGGTTGATTCAAATCCTTTAGATTAACTTAAACTCATTTTGCTTTCATATGACGCCAAGAATTGTTTTAAAAAAACATATTCCTCTTGTAGATCATCCGTAAGATCAATTGGCTAATTTTGGGAGTTTTATGCGGTTAACTCTAACTCATTGTATTCAATTTTCATCCAACAATTTCCTTTATATTGAAAAAAATTATTAGCCTTAAATGGACAATGTCTTCTTCTTCTCATGCTCCTTTAATCCCTCATGGGACATAGGGCAGAATCATTTGTCCTCCAGCGGACTCTGTTTTGCGCGACAGCTCTAACCTCCGACCAGGATCTCCCAGTTGGTGCAGCCTCTGCTAATTGGGTTCTCATCCACTTCGTTCTAGGTAAATGGATCACGCAGCCAAGACGCAAACCTGTGCCCTAAATCTTATTTAGCCACCCAAAACACACACCTGCACCCCAAACTTATTCACTCAACCCAGCCACACAGCTGCACTACTGACGCCATAAATCTTATGCAGAAACAGATGACTTCACATTTAAAAGACTGTTAGGCTCAATCGTCCCCATACCTACTAAGGCTCTATCAAAATATCACTCAAACGCCATTGGTGTGGTTAAAAACCGATGCGAACTGTACTAAGGATCAGATCGATACTCTTCAACTCCGAAACGTTCTTTCCTGGGTGCGCGATGCTAACCGATGGTGTTTAGGTACCAGAAAGAAGCGAAGAGATCGAAGCACTCTCTCTACGTAGAATTAAGACCGTCTCCGCCAAAATTTGCTCTCCTATCAAAATTAAGACTTTCTATACCTTAAATTCCTTAAAACACTTGGAGATAATGGGACCTTCACCACTCTGTTACAACATGGAAATTACGTATTGCTACTAGCCACCAGCGTCTGTGGAGCTAGTTTACCTCTAGTATATCTGTGGGGTTCGGCTTTTTGATTCAAACCAAATATTTGACCACGTTACAGCTTTCGACAGAAAATATCTACTTTGAGACGACTCAGTCAAACTTTTATCGTTCAAGTCCGACATTTCTTTTCAACTATAATCACTCAATTAAACTTAAATCGTGAGAACGCGCCTTCAAGATCAAAGTTTCAACAAATCAGTTTTTGGTCAAAAAATGACTCAGAAACTGATTACTTAGAAATTTTTTTTCTTCTATTTATACAAAAGATTATTGCCTACCCTAATGACATCCTTGCCATTTTTTCGAAAACTTTTCGAAATTTTTTGCAAAAATCAATTAGTGATTTTTTGGCCGAAAAGTGATTTTTGGAAATTTTGACCTTGAATAACTTCGAAAGGGTTAAGTTTTCGAAAAAATGACAACAGGCTTTTTCGTAGGCAATAACGTTTCGTATTGACTGATCAAAACAAATTTTTGAAAAACGCAGTTTTTGAGTGATTTTTTGGCCAAAAAGTAATTTTTGGAAACTTTGACCTTGAATAACTTTAAAATGGTTAATCGGGTCAACATCTTTGTAAAACTAAAGTTGTAGAGAATTTCATTGTCAACATTTAGGGCCTTTGTACGGGGTTGTACGACCTATAGAAACCGAGATACAAGGAAAACATCGGAAAACCGCTATATTTCCGGCGGCCATGTTTTTTTTTGTGATTCCGAAATTGTTTTCGTAGAAAGTCCCAAGGAAGCTGTTAAATGCTAATTAGTGTGTGTCTATTCCAGGTCTGAATTCTTGATTCCATAACAAGATGTGTTTCAAGGGGTCATTGTGAATCTCTCGCCAAACCCCTATCAGGAAGACCTGAACAATTTTTATGTCTCCTCGATTTAATGAAACCTCTAGACTAGACCCGTGGCTTACACATTTTATTAGAGATTTATATATGTATTTATTGTTGCTCTAATGCCCGATTTCTTCACAATGGGTTATACCTCTGCTAGCTTTATCCATAGTATATCTAAAGAAATTGGTTTTCTTCACTTTTGCTATCGTTGGGTTAGGACTTATCGGGGGGTTAAAGTTAACTGGCCAATTTTGAGGGTTTATCTCTTGGTTAGTGTCAAAATATTTGTTTTTGACATTTTTTTAAATATTTTATCATATTAAAAATGGACGCATTTATGAATGTTAATGTTTTCTCGACCGATGAGAGCGCAGAGGAGAATTTAATGGAAAATGTTACATTAAAATTAGAAAAAATTCGTTTTCATTCATAAATGAGAACATTAATTTAAGTATTAAGTATTAAGTAGGCGTAAGTATTTGCCTATCTCCCAATTACAATTTAAATATTTTTTAAATTATTTCAATGTTTGACGTCAAAAAAAAACCGCCAAATTATAATTTTGCGTTTTTTTAACGAGACTTGCGCAAAAGCCAAACATATCTCAGCAATTTGCAGAGATGCCATATGAATGGTAGGTTAACTATCTGTGGAATACGTAACTTTAGATTCTCGTGAAGAAAACCGTCCAACATTTAATCGAAGTTTATTTTTATTCGAAAGTTAGAAAACCCGTGGATAAGTGTAAAGTGAAGAAATCGGGCATAAGAGCCGTATTTCAGCGGGACACCACGGCGGCGAAACCAGTCGCCGCCACAAACAAAATGTATACAGCTTTCGCAATGAATTTGGCGGCGCGACCAGTAAAGACGCGTGCACAGAATATTACTGGCCGCGCCGCCAGTAGCGTACGCAGGATGAAACCATGGGGGGGGGGGGGGTTTCACAAAACATATTTTGTACACATATTGGGTAAAAAAAAAATTTCTCATGTAATAGGACTATGTACTCATATTATATTTTATGTTATTTCACTATAAAAATAATTACCTATAGGTATATTTTTATCGCAATTTTTTAATTGAAAATTTTTGACCATTTTTCGAATATCACAAAATGTCTTGTTTTTCTCCAAAAATCATGGTCTCGTGGTGTGCGCAAGACTTTAGACTTTGATTTAGGGCATTTTTACAATTTTTTTACTGAAAAGAAGGAAACTACTCTGAAAACTTGGTGGCGCGTAGTTTTTGAGTCAAAAAAATTTAAAAATTCCTTTTTTTTCAAATTTTGGCCAAAAAAGGCCAAAAAATTGGCCAAAAATGCGCCCAATTGTTTTTTGCGTAATTTCATCTGAAAGGACGGAAAATTTCCTACAAAAATCTATATGGCCATCCCGAAACTCAGAGTTTGTCGAGAGCTATAAATAAATGAGAAATACGTGATTTTTGAAAAATCGCGTTTTTTTCAATAACAGTTGTAACTCCGAAACGGCGCACCCAATTGCGCAAAAAAATTTTTGGTATATCACATCGAGTTCACGAACATATTCCCAAAGTTTGAGAGATATTTATTTTTTTGCTATGCCGTTTGAAAAGAATCCACCATACATCGTTATTCGGAATATTTTTTTAATTGTTTAATAAGTTGATATATTTATTAATTATAATTTTTCCTATTATTATTGGAATCATGGGGGGGGTTTAACCCGCAGTAACGCCCCCCCCCCCCCCTGCGTACGCGCCTGCGCGCCGCAATGGTGCCCCGGTGAAATACGGCTCTAAGTTCTAAGACATTCTTCTTTTTCTGGGTTTTGGACTAGTTATATTTTAAAATAAAAAGTGTAAAAAAATAAATAAATAAATAAAAATTGTTTTCTTTAGAAGAAACTTAATACTACAGAAAACGACACTTAATATTGTACTAAACAGAAAACATCCCAGAATAGTTATCCAGAATTCCTTGCCCAGAAAATAAGTAGGACAAATAAACTTTAAATTACCTATAATTTCAAAAACTACTAAACCACAAAGAAACTTTAACCTATTTCGAAAAAAAATTTCCATCAACAGTTTAGTTCTGGTTTATTGGCTTTTCGGATGATGTCAAAAAGTTTTTATTAAAAAACAAAAATAACAACGCCAAAAACTACACTCATCGAAAACTTTTCTATTCCAACCATTGTTTATTTGACATATTAATTTGTAGTAACTAGAATACACCATCTTAATGTTATTCGCAACTGCTGACTTCTTCTAGAAAGTCATTAGCAATAATCATAACTAAAAAAAAATAAGTACCAAAAAGTTTCTTATAAAAAATCACATCATATGCCCGGGAACAGTGCACTAGGCGCTTATAAATTCGTTTATCTTCTATTAAATTCATTATACAGACACTTATCCGTAATTCTAATACTTTAAAAACGAAATTGCTCCTCGCTCCCAGGTACACACAATCCGGAACGAGGTGACCACAAAAGAAATTCAAATAAAACTCGAACCATTCTGCACCTCCGCCGCCCGCCAGGAAAAAACCCAACAGAACAAGCCGCAAAACCTACTCTGCTTATGTATTTTGCCCCGGATATTATTTTATGCCTTTAGGTAAGAATACGAAAAATTTCAGGCTATGAAAAGAAAATTGCGGACGAAATTGAAGTGAAAAGAGACTTCTTATATCAGAGTAATGAGTTTTATCCTATTCAGACGAAAAATATACTATAATGCGGGGCCCATCTTCCTGCCGGTTGTGTTCTATGCTGTATATACGGCAACCCTGTGTGATGGGTGCTGGATTGCTCCCTTTCAGCTCTTCTAGGCTGTGCTGACTGTTAACTCAAGTATGCCCGGGAAAACATTCAAATAAACAGTTTTGATGGCTCTCTCACGGAAAAGCCTTTGCGGAAAACTTTTCGGGAACTCTAATGAGGAATAATATCCCTTGAACGATTGTGCACAAGATTGCTTTGGAAGAGTACCAAATGGTCTTATTTTATTGCCTCTCTACTCGTCAATGGATGCCGTGCTCAGTGGAGGGTAAATGAGCCCCAAAGAAACTGGAGCGTATTCCTGGTATAAGGAAAATCGTCAGAGTTGGACTTATTTATGGCTGGAAATTGTGTACTTAACATAACTCTTCCCTACATAGCAATGCCTTCACAGTTAGAGTGATGAATATCCTTACAGTAACTTTTGAATCTTGGCCAGCTACGACGAATTGAAGGGGTTATGCAGCACAAGCCAGTAGATGTATACTATTGAAATAAATGAATGAACCGACAGCTGAGGTTTTTGGGGGATATAGTACCAAAGTCGTCTGACATCGTTGCTTACATTCCACTTAGCTTAATTACAATTAAACAGGACCTCTCTTTAGCTGGAGGTCCTTTTTAAAGTGTTATATATGTGATTATCCGGAGATCTTTGTGCTGCCTTAGTTCTAGTCCTTTAGGTTAATGGATGTCAAGTGTATTTTAATGTGCTTTCGTAGTAGTATACATAATAAATACTTGAACATGGCAATTACTAGCGTAATTTTTCAGCTCTTTCGCTGCAGGATTGAGTATCAATGCGAAAATGTAATTGAATTGAACCTTCTGCTACATATTGAAAAAATATCTACTGTCTGCTATTGTGTTTCCTTGATTTATTCCTAACTACAATTCAATCTAGATTTGATTTTTATCTTAACTAATATCATTGCAATTTTTGGTTTGTCGGTCAAATAATAGATAAACAAATACTTCAACAGTCGATTTAAGTCTGTAACGTTTTCCATCATGAAGAATGAAGAAGAATGAGTTAAAATAGGCGAAGAAAAGAAGGTATTTAATTGAACAAGACCCAACCTGAGCGGGCCTCTGATAAATCGTTATTCTTCGAAGCCAGAGCGGGACATTCACAGAGAATATGCGAGTAAGTCTCGTTGCCTTCCATAAAGAGTCGGTATTCTGTCTCCTGAGTCAGTCTTGTTGTGGAGCCCCACATGGCTAGTCAGATATCCAACCAACAGCCTAAAGTCCGCCCTGTTTAGAGCGATAGCGCTCCTTCAGGCAATGGGTCTTATTAGCTCTTTAGCCTGTCTAATGGGACCGATTCAAAATAGGTTAGGTTCAGTCCCTTAGCCTAGTCCTCAATAAGGGACTTGCAGGGAGACCATGAGACACCACAAAAGAGACGGGGCTGTGGATCCGCATCTCAGACCCTCACGAATCGTGTCTACAGCTTCATTGCACTTGTTACCCCAGGATCAAGAGACCTAGCAGAGCGGGACCCCATTTTTGCGATTCGGAATAAGCGTCTTCAATTTGCTTTGGAACCGCAATTCACCAACCATATGGTCGGATACGCGTCAAATTTGCATGTTTGGGATACCCTTGAGGATATGAAATTTATGGTATGGGGGTTTAGTATGCTTCAGTCTCTAAGAAACAACGTCATAGAGTTTATTCCGATTAGTGATAGAATTACGAAAGTAAGAATTAAATTCGTATTTCATAATATAACGTTCATGACGATGAAACCATGCCCTAAAGAGGAAAAACTAGAACAAGAAAATTAAGCACTATGACATAAGATAACATACTTTCCTACAACATGAATGTCGTATTATGCGACTTTAACGCAAAATTGGGTAAGGAGCCACGACTAGGTATAGGAACGATTGCGCATGGGAGACAAAGCCGGTTTTAGTGACTTTGGAACAAGATAGTAAAAAGCTTCTTCTAATAACAATTATTAGGTGCTTATTAGGCTGAATTGAACATCGGAAGAAGATTAACTTTAGCCAGCAACAGGTTTACTCATAAGAATATACATAAGATGACATGGACGTTACCAAATGGCAGCAGTCATTACGAAAGTTGATATCTAGATTCCAACCGTATACTAGATACTGTTCTAGTGCACTAGATATCTCCAAGGGTTTTACCAGACAAAATAATCACTGCACTTTGAAATTCTTGGAAAAGTTGCCATTCGTCCTTAATTACAAATAGTTCCGATAGATTCAGATTTATACATATGAAAACTAGGTATAAAAGCTCTCAATATCCCTTTCTTCTTTAGTCGATTTTGAATGTTATACACCGGCTTCACCGGCCGCAGTTTAATCAAGTTCAATTCAATCCGCATAAGTGGCTTCACCGGCTAAAGTCGAGTACAGTGCTTGAAATTGTTGTTGCTTTTTCGGCAAAAGTCAGAAATGCAAAAGCTTCCTGAAATGGCATTCCACTATTCCAGTTGATTACTCTATTTTGAGCGTGCTTTTACTTTTAAGCTTGATTTCATATTCTGTTGGGCGAAATCAGACTTTATTTTTCCTGACTTCAAAATATGAAAATGTATGGGAAATCGGGCAAAAATTTAAGCTCAGTAGACAAATTTGCTCGAACTTGCGCAGTTCGGCCGGTGACGACGGGGTGTTATATGGGAAAATTGTGAAAATATGGTAAAGTCTAAAAATTAAAGTGTTGATTAAAAGGTAATAATTGTGGAGTTTGGTAAGTGAAATATATAAAGTATCAAATAATGAAATTGCGCGAGTGATAGGTTGTAACGAATCACCAGTGCGTCGATTTTTGCAGAATTATAAAGAAAGTTGGGCTTTGCCCGTAGAAGTGGAAGTGGAAGAAAGAAATCCACAAAATCCCCGGACGAGAGTTATTTGAGTCGCTCAGCACTACGGGCACGATTCTAATCAGCCTTAAGGATAAGAGAAGAAGTTTCCGAAGCCACTGTATCACAGATTAATAAATTCGGCCTTTTTTTCACTGGGTATATGGCACCTTGGCCTGTTGACCAAGCTTTAAGGTATTAGCATCAACTCAGTTTTAATGAACCGCATTCAGAACTTTCTTTCTGACTGTTCAATAAAGGTAGGCCATGTCTATTCTAAGTCCACAAACCATCTCTGCCGGTATTTCCACCCCGAGTAAAAATAAATGATGGCCATAAAACGGGCAAATGCCGACTGTGATTGAAACATAGTCCTCGGCCATCTGGCGGTTAACAGAAGGCTCGTTGCAGGACAGTACGGCCGTACAGGGGACGACTGACGGTGATACAACGGCCTTACAGTTCTAATAACGGCCATACGACGGTGGTACGGCGGCCGTATGGTTGCTATTACGGGTATACGACGGTGGTACAGTGGCAGCAACGTGGATATTCGCCCTCCTATAAGAAAATATATTTCACTGCATTTAAATGTTTGATTTTTTTTCGGTTGTGTTTTTTTTCAAGTCGTTAAATAATAAAATTTCCCACTAAAATATAAATCAACACGCATCACACACTTCACGTACAACAAACCGACGACTGGCGAGCTCGTTTCTCTTGTGCGTCGATCAGGGGCGGCGGAGCATAATCATTATGGGTGGGGAGCACCACCTGTCTATTGAGTTATGTGGGTTTTAAATTCTTTTGTTATGGGGTTATGCCCTACTAGCATTTCGAGGTGAGGGGTACAGATAGGGCCCCTAAGGGCTAGACCCACTGCCTCAGGTGGACCCCGTGTGGATGACCCTATAAGGCCCACACAGGACATCTAACGCTTCCCCTCATTCGCGCCCGTCCAAGGAATGCCCTATTTGGCGCCCTTGAGGAGAAATCATTGCTACCCGATCTCGAGTGGATTTTGAGAATTTCGGCTTGGTTATATGAGTAATATCTGCGCCGGTGTCGAAAGATTTATATTTTTAAACGTGAGTGTGGTTTTTTCAATATGGCCCCCCAACTGAGTACTAATCACATCCAATACTGCTTGATCTCTGTAATCGAACCAGAACCGGGCCATTCAGTATGCTAAATGACACCCTTCACGGTCACTAACATAATTCCCTGAGGACCAATGCAACAACAAAGACTAAAGCTTTGTATGAGTCAAACTAAAGCTTAAGGGTATTTCTTTAAAGCTTTTTAAAAAGCTTTCCACATGGAATCCTCATGAGGAACCTGGGGGAATCCTTGCTCCTGAGGCAATCCCCTTTTTAAATGCTAGTCGGGAGGGGTTTAAAAAGCTTAGGCTATGCAGTTATAAGTTCTTAATAGCTCTAATATAATATATATTTAGTTTTCGTATAACAAGCCTTGCTTGTGGCGGCCCTTCGACCACGTTCCTTCTTCGCCATCGACGGAGACGGCCCTGCTACGTTCTGGGATGAAATATTTTGGGTGTGGATTTCCCCACCCAAAGCGAAAGTGCGTGTGCACTTTTCCTTCCATCCCCACGCGCTCCGCCGCCCTTGGCATCGATATCTTTAAGTAGGATAAATCGAAAGAACCATTGTATATAACGAAAATGATGAAGTTCCCATAAAACACATTCAACAATACGTTTGGTGCAGATTCTGTTTTTGGCTCAAATTTCCCGTCGAATGCCCGTTTCTACAGCTCAGTACTTGGCCTTTTAATTTGATCAAATTTGGCCGTCGTAAGGCCGTATGTGCTCCCATTAAAAATTGTTAAAAATTCTACGGCCATCATATGCCCCTTAGAAAGCCAAGCGGCCGGTGTTCGCCCTTTATAAGGCCGTTTTTTATTTTTACTCGGGCAGGAACCCATTCCGTACTACTAGACTGAGGTACATCCTCCTACAGCATGCAAAATTCATCGCCTAATACTTCAACACCCATCAAACTCTTATTAACCTGGAAAGTACCTATGGGTTGTGACTGAGAAGGGGACCCAGTATTCGCTCGAACTATGGCGTATACAAGGAAGCCCAGAGCTTAGAGATATCAAACTGGAGACATCGGCTCAGAATCGGGACCGGTGAAGAGCACAGTTGCGAAAGGCCAGGATCGGATCCCGGTTGTTGAGCCGTTAAATAAGAAATAAGAAGTAAGTTCTACGTCATAGTCTGCGTGTTCCAGGCCAGTACTATTTTTTGTATCAGACCCTCGTATAAATCAGCAGGTAGTAGTTCCTAGAATATTTCTTAAGAAAAGTGTACCTAAACCTGTTTTCAACTTTAATAATAAAAGACTTTTACTCGTAGTCTATCCGTCTTATAAGGGATTTGCAATTTTAAAAATTTCCATTAAGAGCGCATTTTCAGCGAAAAAATTGCACTAAGCTTGCAAGAAAAATTGTTAACGAGAAGAACCTTGTTCTTAAAAATTAAAACATTAATCTTTCATTCCGCATGCAATTTTAAAGCTCATGTCCTTAACAGATAATGTGTACTCCAGCGACAATGATGCCTAGTCCTGTTTCTAGTTCTCTTTTTTATAACTACAAAACAGAAACTTCAATCATCCTGCAGCTCACGTACACGAGGATTCACATACAATTAAAATAAACAGCAATGAAAACTTTAACCTAGATTATATCAAAGCGAGAGAAGTGACATAAAAGAAAAGATTCCACAGCATCCTCTTGACGGTAAGGAAATGGCCATAAAAGCAGTTTACAACGAACAAGACAAGGTTTCAAATCTGGGTAAAAAGCAGGCAGACATCTGAAGAAACAGCTCCTGGAAATGCTACGACGAGTATCTTATAGAATTTTTGGTCGAAGAAAGTGTGAAATTTCTAACGAAGATGTCTTCCACGGAGGTATAGAAGAACGCTGGAGAGGCGGGCGGCTTCAAGGCCTCAAATATATAGAAAATTGCTAAGAATGAGAGCGAAGTGCGGAGATGAACGGCGGTGCTGAATTGTGCGGGGTCCTTTATTATGCGAGACGTTCTCATTTGCATTTCCGGAAGACACGTACCTTATTTTGAAACGTGATTCTGATTTCAAAGCGGCTTTCTCTGTTTCTCCTATCACTTGGTAACACAAAATGCGGAACTTACAGGAACTGAAGTTTGTTTCGTAAATTTTTTTTTCCTTCTTCGTCGTTTACTGCAGGAAACACGAACAAAAGGCGTTAAACGCCAGCTATTAAAAAGGAGCTCTGCTGCTGCTCCTGGCTCCTTTATCCCTAAGAGGAGAAATTTAATTTCAAGCTGGCAAAGCCGTAGAATTTCGAATTATATAATTCGACTTGAGAAAACCGCCGCTTGACGTAGGGTTTATGGCATAAGAACGGGGTCGGGAGGGAGTGAGCTTGGGAATAAATAGACGTAGAAATATAATTAATGAACCTTTCAGGTTGGTTGGGTGTTGAGACGTTGTTGGTTGATTTCTCCTATCCTCGATAACAGACCAAAAGGACGAGCCAATGCCAAATGGGGGTATACGATCCGACCGCTACCACCACCACCCTTCAATCTGGCTTCAGAAATTGATAGATTGGTAATCAGTTGCAGCCTATGCTAAAAGGAGCATATTTCATTTAATTTAATTTAGTGTGCAAACATCGATTGTTTTCCATTTGCATGCGCGCGTATAATGTAATGCACAGGCTCTGCTTAATAAATTAAACCCATTTTTCGTGCGGGGTAGAATGGTGGCAGGCCAGCCTGAGCACCTCATCGCCAATGAAGCTGATTGTTTTGCAACGCCGCTAATGTCATCAAAAGCCTGCTGCTATAAGCTGCTCGAATTTCCTTATGCTCCATAAATCACATCCTTCCCGATCGTTATTTTAATTGCACAAAATGTATGGCTTTTAGCTGGTGAAATAAATTTGACCTCGGTGCCCTATTCATCGATATGCTATGGTCTATTAATAGAATATGTATTTCAACATTAATTACCAAAGTTTCAGGCTGCACAAATTAAATTTGATAGTATTTAACACAAAAAAATAAACATAAAATAAACATTATAACAAAAAACTTTATAAACATTTTTAATGAGATTGATTTAAATTTCTATATTTTATGCAAAAATTTTGTGGGTTTTAAAGGTTTTTGCACCTGAACAATTTCAATTAAATTCTGTGAAACAAAGATACAAAAGGGACACTTCAAACATGTATTCGCAAACACAAGAACATGCTAATGATTGTTCAGTTAAACCCAGGTTTGTGGGAAATGCATCCCTGCAAACATTTCCATTCGGAAACGATTCGAGAACGACACGCAAAAGCGAGAGCTTGCTTCGAACTCGGGCTCGTAAACGACTCGTAAACGAATTCGAAGGCAATAAAAGCGGAGCAAGATATCGAAACCAATGTACTAGGAAAGCTTTTATGGTGGGTTTTGAAGCTTTTCTCGTACCTTTCGCAAGCAGTTTTCGAATCGAGAATGGTTCGAGAAAGCGAGCCTCCGAGAAAAGCCGAGAAATTGTTTGCAGGGATGTTATGCATGTCTGGGACTTGCAGGTACAGGACTATGTAGCAGCAAAGGACCATGTAGATGTGTATTCGGTAGATGGATTTCAAATTTTCATATGGAATTACAAATGTTGTACAATTTTAAGGCAAATCGCACAGGAGTCCAGCCACACATGAAAAAATAAATTTATGGAAGCAAATTTTGAATGTAAACTGTGTGAAAAGAAAAGGATATTTATGGCTGATTAACGTTGTTTGTTTTAATCCGTGGATTTTATTGTACGAGTAAAGCTATGACATGTACATGCCACACTGCTTTTAAAACAAACTCTTGGTATGTTCGGTCTACAAAGTACTTCCAATTTTCGAACAGTTGAAATAGATGTATATGGGGTGATATAAATTTATTGCCAATATGTCTATAATACATAATCAACACGGCTATAAATTTTATAGATGTCCTAGTAAGCGTTAGATGTCAATAGCAATATTTAATCTGGACGTTACTCTTGCGGGAGCGAAAAGGACAGTTTTAACAAACTTAAAACGGCTGTAAGCAGGGGAGTCCTGATTTCAGTAGAGTTATCGTCGACAGCAGAGGCGGCGGAACAGGTCCAAGCTATGTGTTGAATTCGAAAGGTTAAAAAAGGGGGGGGGGTGGGTGAAGAGGAAGGAAAAATTGTATATTAGATCTCCAAAAACTTCAATCTTACTGTGCACATTCAACTTCATTTTCTGAAAATATACATAGAAACATGTTTATTATACCTCGACTTCACCGGCCGAACAGCGCAAGTTCGACCAAATTGGTGAAATGAACTTTAAAATAACCTCAGTTGGCATACAATTTCAACATATTCAACTGAGGATAAAACAGACCTCAGTTCGCCCAGTTCACTGACGAAAAAGCAATATCTAACAATTTCAACCACGAACTGAACATGAACTGGACTTTAGCCGGTAAAGCCATTTATGTGGATTGAACTGAACATTATTGAATTGAGATCGGTGAACCCGCGGCAACAACACATTACGCAAAAAAATTAGCTAGCTTTTTGCAAAGACTTCAGCTCGTTTTGAACGTTTGCTTATAAACGCATCGGGAGTTTCACTTTGGATTGAAGATCCGGGAGTGAAACTCCCCTTATAAACATGGTATAGCTACACAATTGAAGTGGACTACTAAAAGCCCATGCCCACATGCGTTCCTGCGTCTTGGCAGCATTTTCGCGCGCTCATTTAAAATTCTTTAACACGTAGTTTGCATGCACGAGAGCATGCAGCCTTAAATAAAAGAAACAAGTTAGGAAGATTTTTTGAAGACCTAAAATAGAAACGGGATCTCATGTGTTGATTTTCAATGCTTGGGAGAGCTCATGTGTTGAATGGTCAACTGCCCCTGGTCGACAGAGCACTTTTGTTAGGTGAAAGAACTAACCTCAGGAATCAGCCTTTGTACTACCACCCCGTCATGTTGTTATCATGTTATTATCATATAGTGACTCGTAATAAGTATAGTCAGAGGAAAAAATAGGCTAAGAGGAGTCTTGAGACTATTGATTCAAGTAGGAGATTCTGTACGAGTTCGGATATGCTGACTATTTTTGGTTATTCCACAGTCGAGTTGTTCTGTTAACGAACGAGTCCTCTGACAGTCGCTCTCGAAAAAAAGAAAGCTCCGGAGAACAAGCCTAACTAGGGCTAGTTTTGTATCGCGGTAAAAAATATTGTCGTCGGGCAGTCCAATTTCAAAGGAAGAGCCTCCATAGTGGTTAAATGCGCTTATGGTGTAGCACATGGCGCCAACGCCGATGAATTTGAGAATGCCGTATTGCACCATGCCCCAGCCCAGTCAACATAAAATGTTTTTTAGTGCCAAGCGAAAATAAAAGAGATGTATTCAGAGCGGACCACAGTTACGGTGATTTGAGCTCCTTCTTTCTTTCTTAAATTTTTTCTCTCCTCTATTTGGATATATCAGGTCTACAAGTATACTAATGTCGCCGTTTGGACCTTTCGAACTCTAGAAAGGCCCTATACGTAAGATCTGTAGGCCGCTTTAACAAACTTGGCGTTCCGCATAGAGATTTATAACTTAGGCATCCCTTAGGCGATAGGTTTTGCTGTCAGATTTGCCACAGTTTTGTCTATGCCTGACGGAAAACCTACCGTCTAAGGTGATGACTGATGTAAGTATCTGTGTATTTTGATTTCCATCAATCCTGACTGAAGGAATTGATTGACGCCTTAGACTTGTATATTTCATTAGAGTCTAATTATTAAGAACCCTCTTCAGCAAATTGGTTAGTACCAATGAACACAATGTAGTCTTTTCTGGTCTTTTCATTGCCTGATAGTCTGGTACCCTGAATAAGAAGGGTAACATGATTGAAAATACACGGTGCGTTTTATATTTCAGGGCGATTTTGTTTGCCCGCCATTTTGGTTTGGCTGCGATTTATCATTTCATATTTGACAGTTGTGGATAAGTAGTCCATAACAATTTGGGCATTGGTGTGACAATAAGAGCCACAATCCTCTACAAGTTCACCCAAATACTGGCAGAAGACAAAGACTGAACTGCCCGAGTGAAAATAATTTAGTTGGTTAATTTTCTTACTAGCACGCACGCGACCGCTGCTAGCGCGCATAGCGAACAAATAGGGACGCCACAAAAGTATGCACGCACCCGCCACAGAGATACACGCTCCCGCCACAAGCACGAAAATCTAAAAATTTTTTCGCTAAAGGCATCCACTGCCCGAGTAAAAGTAAAACTCGCCCGCAGCTAGCCTGCATCCGGTACGCACTAGCACGCACGGCGCCAAAGCTAGCACGCACAGCGAACAAATGCGCTCGGCACATTTTTACTAGGGTTTTCTTCGTCCTCTACAATTTAAATTGAAGAGGACGAAGAAAAGGGGCAACTATCTTGGTGACCATAAAGGGTGTCAATAGCATACTCAGTAAAAAGGTTCTCGTTTGATTGCGTAGGTCAAGCACCATTGGAAGTGGTTAGTGTTTAGCTGGGGGACTGCTTGGTAAAACAGTTCCTGGACATAGGAATATAGATGGGAACTCTTCTGAAGTCGGAGACTGAGACAGTCGGCAGCCCAAAAAGTGGGGAGCACTGGAACCCTGTACTATGTCAAGGACGACTTGGCCCACTTACGACAAAGAAATGGACTTCCTAAAAACAGCCTGACAGAATTGCAGCAATAATCACATCGCTCATAGGAGACCAAGCTGTCAAGGTGGGTATCCCGCACACCCTCTGTTGCCGTAGCTGCGGGGAAACAAACGAGAGGAATGCACTTGCTCACTTCCTGTGTAAATGTCCAGCTTTAGCTTCAGCCAGGCAACGCAGATTAAGCAGTTACGTTCTGGAATACTGAAAATTTTTCAATGAACAAACAAACACTGAACTTTAGGTATAGATCTTTTCAAACAACGTAACATTTGGTGCATGTTGGGGTAAAAAGCTCTTAAAAATGTTTAAAAGCTTGAGATAATTTTTCTTCCTCGCTAATTGATAAATTAAGCTCCAAAAAGAAGGCCAAAGGCGCACGAAAAAGAATTGTCATCAATTCACATATAATTTCTCACAACTTGTTGTAAATATTACGACGACTCTGTTTTTTTATGAGAGCTTCTGTATACACCACAGTGGCTTAAAAAATCTCAACCGAAAAACGAAATTTATATTTTCCCATTTGAATAATTGGTAGAAATTTAAAGATTAAAGATAAATATTACTTAACCGTAAATAAAATAAAAATGCGAAGGAAATATTTTAAACATAATTTATTTAAAAGGAAACACTTTTCTAATTAAAATTGCCCTTTTTTTTCTTATAATTTTGTGACCCATTGTATATTTTAAAAAGTGAGCGGAGAATTGACTCCTCCTCCTCCTTATCAAACCAGTTGCTGTCATTTAATCAGTCGCAGCTGCGTATTGCTAGAGGGAAGTATATTTTTTTGGCGGGTTAATGATTATTTAAAAATTTTTCAAATTATTTTTTATATATTTTTTAATTTTCAGGTTTTTATATTTTACATATTTACAGAAATAATTTGTAGCAATTTCTATTAAAAAATACGAAATTTGTGTTTTTAATACTTTGATACTAGGATTGTTGACGTTTTCCGTCAGTCGTGCTTCTGCCTGGGGATGTTGTGTTGCTTGCGGCTGCGGAGAACTTTCAACTTATGAATGAAAATGCTCATGTATATTTAAAAAAAAATTTCAGCATTGTTTTTAAATTATTTTAAATTTAGAGATCAGAAATATTTCGCATAATTATATTAAAATTATGCTTATTGTGATGAATAGATTTACTTGGTTGAGCAGGGTTCTTACATGTATTTAAAAGCTCTGCTCAATCCATAACTTAACTTTATTCATTCGGCATGAGCGCATCCCTTCCCAAATTATTTGGTTGAGTTTTTTCTGCGTTTGTTGCCTTTTTAAATGAAAAGAGGGGAAATGATAGAAAAAAAATTTATAAAATTTGGCAACGAGGTGCGCAGAACTGTTCAAATCTTGTGTGTCACAGAGTTTGAAAACATCACACGAGACTGTGTCATCAAAACTGCCAGCCAAAGCGCTAATCGCAGTAGATGCAGCCCTACACCTAACCTTACTTAATAGCTTTAATAAACTGACTATGTATCTATACATACCTTATAGTTTATGAAAAGAGGATCCGTCATCTGTAATATGAAAAATGAGCAATAAAAGTTAAGCCCTTTTATTATCTGCAGAGACATTTTGCCAAATTAATCAAGATAATCATAAAAGATTAGCACCTGAACGTGTAACATTCTCAATTTCGCTCTACTCATTCGGATATGACCGTCGAACCGGAAAATTACTTGTTTCTGTCTATTTATTAGCGGGAGGGTGAAATGTATGATTTCTGACGGTTTTAAGAACTCTATTATGATATCTTAAATGAAGATCAATGCTTGTAAAAAAAATCCTTTTGTGTAAAATAACTTTAATTATTATGATTTTAATTTGGACAAAAAAAACAGAAATCAGCGTGAATATCCTCAAAAATTTATAAATAAAAGTGCTAAAGTCTAACCACTTAAAACGCCATCACCCACTAGACTTGTCAGACAAAATAACGAAGAATCTAATTCGTCATGGAGGAAAAACATTTAAGGAGACGAAAGCGAAGAAAAAAAAACAAAAGTATAACAATTCTCCCCTCAAGAAGTATCGCTTGTAAAAACAATACCAACCTTTTTGATTAATTGCTTCCCCTAGCGGATTATTTAACAAGGCGAATTTAAGGATTCCGGTCTCACATAAAACATAAGACGTCTTAAGCTACACTCGTGTGGTTTTCGGTCTCATCCCTATAACGTAACCAATATTCTGTATAATTGCCAAGGTGAGCATGGCAAGAAAACCCTTCGCTTATTATTATTTCTGTCACACACGCCCTTTAGGAAAGAATAGATTTGTCATACTAGGTAATATAGGAAGAAAATGTCGGAACGTTCATTTCTCTCTCCGCATGAGAGCCGGAATAGGGCATATTTCTGGTGTAAATGGAAAACCCAAAGAGATTCATTAATCATTTTTACTGTCGCTGTTGAAGGAGAATGAACGCAGCCAGCACACACAACAGCAAAAAAAAAATAATGAATATCCCAAACCGAAACCGCCACCAATGTGCGTGACAATTCGCCAGAAGGAAACGATAGGGAAAATTTCTACTTGCACATTTATTAACGAATTTCCTGAATTTCCCTCCGAAGGCCTATTTTAAATCTCGAAATCGTACCGACGCGCGGCCCACCCCTAATCGTTTGTGTAATCAACGAAATGGAAATGATTTCGGCGAAGTCAGGAAACTCTCACTGGTTGCTCCTCCAATGTTAATGGTGAATGCTAAAAGGATCACACGATGCAGGACATTCGATAGAAGATTAGAACGGATCGGTTCCTCCCCTAGCTATAGTAGCTTGGACCGGTGTTGGTGGTAGCACAGGACACAGTTGATTGGAGATTTTGTCCCTTTTAGGACTCTAAAAGCAGCACTTTACATTCGTGTTTTGTCCATATGAAAACGTCTGCAAATCTAATCAGAATGCATTTTCGGAAGGATTCAACTTAGTGCCGAGCAGGATTATTGTTGTGTAATAAGTTCTTTCGTTAAGTTAAGCAAATTTTAGAAAGTGCATGATTGATTTTGAATGGGTTTTGCGAGGATGATGGTGGGTTTTTGCATTTGTGGCAAATTCTCTCTTTATTTTGTAGCAAGATTTATGCGCACAGAGATATAATAGAAGTATCGAAGCTATAATCAACCGTGATGCAATCATCTGGAAGACCAAATGACTTTAACCTGGTAGAGAAAATTGATTTTTCCACTATGTTAAATTAACTTCGATTAATGGAATTAAATTGATTTTTGCTCTGTAAAATTTTTTTGAGATGAATTTAAGACTTTTAAAGAAGAATGTCGCCGTTATCTGCAGAATTTCGTTGTGCATGGGCCCAAACTTCAATTATGAAAATCTTTAATTTTGGCCGCCCGGCCTAACTCAATCAAAATTATCTTTATCTACGGCTGGACTGATTTTTATGAAATTTTGTGTGTGTTCTTAAGTTGATTCGAGAATGGTTTAGAAACACAATTTGAACCGATACCTAAAAGGCTGACTGATTAAGAATAAATGAAAAAGTGGGTGTGTGTACTTATGTACGCGCATTAGAAGTTATACTTCTTCGGCGTGATTTAAGACTAATTTCTAATTTGCATGCAAATAATTTATTGGATTTTTTATTATTTGCGTGCGTTGGCAGGTGGAAGCAGCATGATACCGACACGTTCCAGCCTGTCGGTTATACCGGATTCTAATCCTAACTAAAATCACGTACTAGTCAACCCATTCTCCGGCAGAGAGGAAACACATTTTTCTAGACAACTTGTTCTTATTTATACAGGTTATATAGGTTTTTATGCGCCCCATGTTTTTATTTTAGTCTGTTAAAAGTCGCAGAATATTACTTAATTCGCTGACACAGCGACACAAAGCGCCCCTTGGCAAACGACATTAGAAGACACTATTCCAGAAGGTCCATGTTTGTGTTCTAATTATTTCCTAGTTTTTGGTACAGCAGATTTAAAATAAAACCATTTAACTTAAAACTTTTTTTTACCCATTTTTATTATATTCTTTTTAGTCTTAATTCAGTCATTTTTGGATTTTACTTTTTACAAAATTCTGGTGAAGTGATTTGTTATGCATACCATATTTCCAGTGCCATTATGAATTTTCTAACTTTGACAACAAATTTATTATTTCCGACCTTAAACACCTCCAAATAGCTATTTTCAGTGAAATCGAATCGTAATTGCCAAAATCGCACCGCCATATTGGCGCCGCCAGTTTGATTTTTTCAAAATTTTGCCCCAGATTTGTCATTTGTAGCCCTTGTAGCCCGATACCGATTTTCAATGGATTCACAACACATTTGCAAAATTTATACGCCATATTGGCCCGCCATTTTGAATTTTAAAAATTTGACCACAGAATCGTCATTTGTGGCCCTAAAAACCCCCCGATACCGATTTTTAATGGATTCAGAACACATTTCCAAAATTCATCCGCCATATTGGCGCCGCATTTTTAATTTTAAAATTTTGACCACAGAATCGTCAATTATGGCCCTAATAACCTCCCGATACCGATTTTAAATGGATTCAGAAAACATTTCCAAAATTCATCCGCCATATTGAATTTTCAAATTTTGACCACAGAATCGTCATTTGTGGCCCTAAAAACCTCCCGATACCGATTTTCAATGGATTCAGAACACATTTGCAAAATTCATCCGCCATATTGGCCCGCCATTTTGAATTTTTAAAATTTGACCACAGAATCGTCATTTGTGGCCCTAAAAATCCCCAGATACCGATTTTTAATGGATTCAGAACACATTTCCAAAATTCATCCGCCATATTGGCGCCACCATTTTTAATTTTCAAATTTTGACCATAGAATCGTCATTTGTGGCCCTAAACCCCCCCCCCCCCAATACCGATTTTCAATTGAATTGGAACACAATTGAAAAATTCGTCCGCCATCTTGGAACCGCCATCTTGATTTTTTTACAAAATTGTCAGTTTGCACTGACACGTTAGCTCAATGTGTGTGCAAAGTTTCGTAAGAATCGGTTTAGTAGAAGTAGTTGAAAAAGCTGTCGCAAGATTTGAACCAAACAAATATACGAGGTCAAGCTAAATAAATCCATTAATATCTTGTTCATTGTTTTATTTTCCCAAATAATAACAGTAAATATTTTGTATTATATATTCAAATTAATTTCTGATTGAATGATTATATTAAGTTTTAACCATTCAAAATCATTAGTAAAACAGTAAATAATTATCGCTTGTTATTGTACAGTTGCCATATAGCTTTATTATTATCTTGGCCAGTTTCACATGGGCCGACAAACAACCAAGAAAAATCTTCTGAAAAAGTCAGCTCGTGTAAAACTGGCCCTTAGAAACTCGCGCATAGGTGATGAATAGAACACGGATCGGATCCCTCCATAGCCTCGCGACAGAACCCCACATCCAGCAACTATGGCTATGCCCACAAAAAACCCAAACGTATGCTTAGCTGATGAATCGAACATGAAATTTATTTCCCTCTATAGCCTCAGGATAAAAACCCCCTCACCCATCGACATCGTGAACAGGCATCAGCTAAAGAATGGGACTTGAAATGCTTGCCCTCCATACCCCTTCGCCTATATTCTCCGTCACCGTCTCGCGTTGCGTCTCGCGTCTCGATAAAAATTCACTCTCATAATATTTTCCAAACGCGCCTAAAGACGTATAACTTCAAAAATTGCGATTGTTAATCCATAACTTTCGAATGGCTCAACAGATTTCTTTGATTTTTTTTTATTTTGTTTGTAGTAGTCTGTGGAAGGAAAAAAATGGGTAAAATTAGACAAAAAAGTTGGTAAATCGCGATAAACGAACATGCACGTACAAACTTACACAAACAAACATTTGCAGTTAGCCAATTTTTTTTCAATAATTGGCATGAATGGAATATTCCCTATGAATAATGTCCAAAAAATTAATATGTTACGGCCTGGACTTTCGAAAATATTCGCAATTTTTATGTTAACATTGACTTTAATTGGTCGTTTTCGAAAAAAGCTTATGTAAAAAAAATATAGTTTAAAAAAACTAAAAATACGCTTTTATTTTAAAATGAACTAAAAACTCACAAATAATTTTGAATATAAAGTTTTTATTGCTGCAGCCAAACAATGGAAACAACCTACCTTTCGAAATGTAAAACAGCGTGGGACTTTTTACCTCTATTCTTATTTTATTAACACCGGAACTTTTCGCTAGCGCCCCACGCTTTTTTACATTAGCATTAAAATTGCTTATAACTCCAAAAATAAAAGCCGTAGGATAAAAATTTTCTGGACATTATTCATAAAAAATTGTCCAAGCTTTCCAATTTTGCAAAAAAAAATATTAGTGAACAAGGTATTTTTTGCAGAAAAAGGTGGTTTTAGTTGAAATTTTAGTTAAGAAAAACCGAATTTTTGACTTTGATGACTCCATAGCTCTGGAAGTTGATAGGGTAGGGCCTTGACTTTTACAGTTTTAGATGTTTTAGATAGGTGGGAGTATTCTGCGTACACTGATACCTTACTCATGAAAAAAGGTCACAAAAAAAGGTTACAAAAAAACAAGGTGATATGTAAAACTCTAGAAAAGAAATTTCAAAACGCCCTAGCGGCTAAACCGTTACGATTTTGCCCCACCCACCCATACGATTTTTTGTTCGTATATCCAAAACCTATCCACAGCCGTTCGCTGTGTAACTTTATGCAATACACCCTGTACAAATATCATAAATAATGTTTAAACAATATAAATAATTATTTCCCCACTTCAAAAAGCTTCTGATTTTAAATAATATAAAAAAACAAAAATTTTAAAAAAAAATCATCAAAATCGGACCTGTTTCTGAAGACTTCCGAATATCGCCTGTTTTATGTTTTTATTGACTCGACTACTAGTGTGATATTTTAGAAAAATAAATACAACCAATATATACTTACAAAGCCCAAATGTTTGCTGCAGTTGATATTTTTAATTTCAATAAAAGGTTTTTTGATAGATTTACGATCAGAGCAAAATTTCAGGAAGTTATTGAAAAACCCAAGCTAATTGCTACCAAGTTGGAAGTGTCGTGTGTATTTTCCGCTTCTTCGTTCTTGCGATCCAGACGAAAAAAGCTTTTTTCATGTGATCAGCTGATGGGGCGCATTGTAGCATAATGCACCGGGCGCAAAAAAACACGCGACGCCCCTGATTTCGAGTAAAATTATTGTACTATCACCAATCTCAAAATTGATGCGGGATAGACTACATTGATGTTCATGATAAAATTAAGATTAACGATAAGTAGTTTTTTGGTGTATTTCAGGGTGTATGTTTTACATCAAAGGTCCTCCTCCGCAATTCGATTTGTTGGCTTGCTTACAGAAACCATAGACGCCAATTTGTTCAACGATTACCCTGTGTCCGGAAAAATTAGCCCTTGACCACTTTCGTACACTGTAAAAAATTCTGTGGGAATTTTACAAAAAAAATACTGGAAGTTTTGTAAATTTGCAAGCAGTTTTGTAAATTTGCAATATATATCTATTATTAGGAATATTCCAATTCTACTTTACGTATTTTTACCAACTGTGTAGTAAATATACATTATTTGTGGGATGTAAAAATACAATCAGTATTGGAGCTTTCACTTCATACTTTTGTAAATTTCCAAAGTTTTTGTGTATGCCTTCTCCCTATACATAAAAATAGCATTTTGTTCACCATGCAAGGACCTATTCGCAATGAAAGCTTCAAGCTGCATGCGTCAAGCTGCAAGCTTCAAACTACAAGCTTCATCTGAGTTTTGCTTTATTTGAGCACTGCAGCTTGAAGCTGTGAATGTGAATCATTGTACAAACCCTTTTATCCTAATTTTTGAAGCTTGAAGTTTGCAGCTTGAAGCTTTAAGGCCATTCATACACGAGGGAGCATCATTCCGGAGCAAAAGCTTTTTTCGGGCAAGGGAGGCGTGGGGAGATGCAATAAGTGGAGAGTTTCGTGCTCCGGTGGAGACTTTTGTGCTCCTGCCTTTGGCCTGCGAACACGGAAAGCATGCACTCACACCAATAAGAAATCAATGCTTTGGCGATGAAAAAAAAACTTTCAAACAGTAAAATTTGGTCAAAATTTGTATATAATAAGAAAAAACTTTTAATTATTGAGAATTCAAAGGGAGTGAGTGAATTTTTTCAAATAAATTATTTCATAATAGCGAAAAAACCTCCATTTTGTTTTTAATAAAAAATTTGACATCTCACTAATACGAACAAATATCACGTAGCAACACAAAAGCTGCTTCCATCGCTGTTGCTACGTGTATTTTCAGAAAACTTGCAGCCAAGCTTTTGGTTGCAGAACCATGCTCCCTCGTGTATGAATGGCCTAATTGTGCATCGGCCCTAAGCATAAAAAAATATCAAAAATTTCTTGGCTGTTACAAGAACTGCCCAGACCCTGACCAAAGTCGAAGGTCTGACCTCAACTTAAGGACAATCGGGTATATATGCTTAGTATTCCATTGTTACATGTGAATTATGAGAGGGAAAATTTAAACCATACATTCTAATGAACAATTTGTAATTTTACTGAAAATATAAGTTCTAAAATTACGTCTCTTAGTGTAAAATTACAGTATATACAAAGTTCAGTAACATAACATTGATAAATAATACTAAGAAATATTGTAATTTTCCTATATAAACGATTTAGAAAAATAACCAACATTGTGTAAAATATACGTCACATTCATGTAATCAACATTTACGTCATGCAGTATTGGAGATTCTCAATTTCTTCACCTGCACCTTCAAAGATAACCATTAAAAGCATGCATTTATGCTGAAAATCATTGGATTAATTCCATAAAGAAAATGTTTTTACATGTGTACAAGTTTATGAAATTTCCCAGGCACAATAGTGCTGCGTTCTCATGTACTTGCGAATAAAATTGGCTCAAAAACGATTCTATTCTATTCAACAACACTAAAACACAATTTTACCTTCATTTAATCTGCTAATAACTTTTGCTCTTTTTATACAATTACCGAGTTTGTTGTTAATTAGCAACTTTAGTGCTAGTTATTCTTGGTTACAGCATACTTCAATTTTCAGCCAGAAAGTTGCCTCCACCCCCTTCCCAAATGTAGCCTTGCGAGAACAACATTGCGATTTATTTGAGAGTTGCTTGTAATGTGGCCATTTATATATGTAATAATAATTTCGTCTTTCGTTACATTAAGAATGTACTTTAATCCGCATACGATTTTGTTTAAGGTTCTTCTAGCAAGTGCAAAGCCAGAAAGAGTTAAGAACTGAGTATTTTCCTCATTTTTATACGTTTTTTTCTTGATCGGCTTGGGGAACTCGTCAAGATTAATTTTTTTGCTTCTAAATATAATCACATTACAGATGCTTTCTTAGTACTACAGAGTCAACTATGGGTACATCATTCAGGTATAGGAAGGTAGGTCTTGTGCTCCATATGCAGGAATGCTACGACCTTTCTGTTTCAGGACTTCAAGTAGGGATTACATTGGGTACAGCCAGTTGTGTTGGAGTAAAATGTTCATCAATTTGTATGAAGCTGAAGCTTATTGGTAAGTGGCTGGAGAGGAGGGGATGAAAAGTGAAATGCAGCAGATGGTAATTCCTGTAGTAGATACCGAATTTGTATAATCCTCTTAATTGCAGTGAAAATTCACAACAGTTTTACATGTAGGAAATGACAATGTGGAAGATTTCATTGATGAAATGTGTAGAATACAAGGCCGGGACAAAAGGACCTGTTTTCTCAATTTAGTAAGCTGGATATGTAAGAGTCAGTAGTGTCGGATTCAGAAGTGTTAACGATCCTTTTAGTTTTGCACGTAATTCAGTTACGTTTTATCTTGTTTGTTCGTAGGAGTTTTATAGTTTTTATAGTCATCTTCTTTCTTTACGCTCCTTTAATCCCTCATGGGACATAGGGTGGAAACAGTTGCCCTTCAGCGGACTCTGTTGTTCTAGGTCTTCCGACTCGACGGGTTCCTTGCGAATTCCAGTCAAGGGCCTGTTTGGCTAGATTCTCGTTTTCGCGGCGCAAGGTGTGGCTAATCCAATTCCACTTCCTTCCCCAGATTTCGTCGTCTAAATGGAGACGAGATGATTCGGATGCAAGCTTTGCAGATTGCAGAGTTTCACTGGCAACATGTGGCTTTGCAATAAAGCTCTTTGGAGATGCGATTAGTTGGAAAACACATAAGTAGCCGTATGTTGCGCTATCAACATGTCAGGCAGAGTACGTAGCCATGTGTGAGGCGTTCTGTGAATTGATGTCAAAGGACAATTCATTGAAATTGATCCTCAACAGGTCATTTTGTCCGATAAAACTTTGGTGCGATAATAGGGCAGCTGAAGCAAGTGTCAAAACAAATGGAGGCAACAGACTCAGACACATGAGAGAAATGCGACAACAATATGTAAAGGTATGTGTAGTAGGGTTTGCAATCCCGTGTTATATTTTCAATCCCGGGATTTCGGGATTACATTATTCAAACCCCGGTATCCCGAGATTGGTACCGGGATTAGTATTGGACTATTTATAAAAAATACTTACTCATTAACATAGTTGGAATTACATATAGTGCAGTAAAAAAAGCATTTTAATTTACACAGTCTGGTAACAGCAAGATTATGATTTTATCCTGTTTGGGGTATCGCCAGGAGTATATTCCTAAGTTTAGAACCTCGTGAGCCTTGTGCTACTTTTGTTATAAACAATTAAAGTTTTTTACCGCGTTTTTTCGAGCTTAAAATGTGAATCCCTAAGTCGGATTGCGGCAAAATAAGACCCAGTCTCTTCGTAATAAAATTGCCAATAAATCCTTAACCTACAAAACTAAATACAAAATCCATAACCTACAAAACTGAAAAAACGAAAAAAACCCTATTTTTTCATTTTAGTACCAAGACCGTCAACTGGACCAATCTGCATCAAACTTTCAGAAAATGTACTTTTTGATGTTATAAAAAGACCCTGAATAGTTGGTGTCAAAATATTGAACCAATTGGCCAAAATTGCATTTGTTATCTAAAATTTGAAATGCCCGCCATTTTATGCGATTAAATCCAAAATGACAATTTTTGTTTTCAAAATATAGATATCGACGCCACCTTTCAAATGCAATTAAAAAGAAATTTTTTTAATGTCATTTTGGTTACTTTTTTTATATTTGTGTATAACTCAAAAAACAACAATTGCATTTTTTCGGCCATTTCGAAAAATTAATTTAAAATGTTTTATCAGATCTGGTAGAGAGTTTTGGGACCTTTAATTTAAAAAAATAAAGTTAATTTTTGTTAACGTGAACTCGAGATATTTAACTTATTGCATTTTGTCCAATTGTTAATTAACAAATGCACATTGTGAGCTAAAAGTTGGACTGTATCATTTTGAAACCTATTCATTTCATGTAATAAACTCAAAAAAAATTAAGGTTTATAGAAACTTTTTACAAGCATTACAATGTAAGTATTGTTAATTGAACGAAGTGATTTTTTTCGATATTTTTATAAAGCTTAGTTGCAAAATGCAATAGCTTCCTTGTTTTTTACAAGCTTTATATTAACTTCGTTCACTGTGTGGGAGAAATCTTGCGATCGATTTTTCCACCACTTCCCGATTTCCAGTGATGCACACAGATTCAAGCTGAACCAATTTAGTAGAATCGGAACCCGAAAGAGAGTGCGAAAGATTGCAAGATAATGTACCCGATCTTCCTGTTAAAATGCATGATGAAAAAGAAAATGGTGATAAAATTTTATTTGAAACAGATTCAGAGAATGAAACTGAATTGTATATATGAAATGTAAAATACATTAATTACGATTTTGTAAACTTATAAAAATAAAAATGTTTATTTTTAAATAATAAAATGTTTTGACCATATTGGATTTAAAATGACGTCACATAGCTTACTGCATTCTACTCGCCATACTCTTTCATTTGATACCTATGTCGGGGGGTTGTAAAGAAAAAGGTAATCGGCCATTTTATGGTGGCCGCCATATTGGATGTACCATAAAATTGAATATACTATATTGTATTGTCTTCAGAACCAAAGGTGTGTGACAAATTGGAGCATCACCGGATATCGGGAAGTGGTCGAAAAATCGATCGCAAGATTTGTCCCACACAGAGTGTCTTTTTCTGTGAGAGGAAAGCGTCATTGAGAGTTCTATAAGCAAGTATGCGCGGCTATGCTCTACCCTAGGCTACGTACTGGACATACCCTTAGTCTCTTCGCATTTTCACAATATACTATATTTATCAATACGAATAGAATTTGATGAACTTGTATTGTGGTTGGAATTGATCTTTTATTATTACGTACATATTTCATAAAAAAAAGTATGAATTTTCTAAGAATTAAATTCTTAGAAAATTTTGATGAGAAAAAAATTTCAAAATATAAATCGGACAAAAATTAAGTCCCGGGATTAGCTATTTTTTAATAATCCCGGGATTTCAGGATTTGAAAAAACACCGGGATCCCGGGATCACAAAATCCCGGGGCTGCAAACCCTAATGTGTAGGCAGAAATTTTGTGACTATTGGGTGGATTCCTTCCAAATATCAAATTGCAGATATATTTACCAAGCCTCTGCCTTTCGATATGCACAAATACTTGACAAATAAAATACTGAACGTTAATGATTAGTTTATAGTCCGGGGAAATTATCATTTTAAGGAGACAAAATTCCAAAATAACTGAAAATTGGTCCACAGCTTCCTTGGGACTTTTTAAGAAAATAATTTCGGAATCACAATTACGTTTTTCCCGTGTTTTCCTTGTATCTCGGTGTCTATAGGTCGTACAACCCCGGGCCCAAAATTTTGGCAATGAAATACTCCACAACTTCAGTTCTTACAAACGGGTCAACATGCTAACCCTTTTAAAGTTATTCAAGGTCCAAGTTATTAAAAATCACTTTTTTGGCAAAAAATCACTTAAAAACTGGTTTTTCCGAAAATATTTTTTGATCAATCAATACGAAACGTTATTGCCTATAAAAAACGTTTCTGTCATTTTTTCGAAAACTTAACCCTTTCGAAGTAATCAAGGACAAAGTTTCCAAAAATGACTTTTCGGCCAAAAAATCACTTTTCGTCTAAAAATCACTCAACAATTGATTTTTGCACAAACATTTTTCATCTACTTATAAAAAACATTATTTATGGCCTACAAAATATCCCTCTTGTCATTTTTCCGAAATTATTCAAGGTCAAAGTGCGATGTGCTGTGGAAATGACTTCAATTTAAAATATTTCGATAAAACATCCTATAATAATATGAAGTATTATATTGTAAAATGGAAGCATATGTAGAACTTTTGTTATAACTTCTCCGTTTGCATTGCTGCAAAATCAATAAGAATGACCCTAATTCAATACAAATGACTATATAAAATTATTCCTAAGAAAATGCTCTAAAAATAAGCTGTAAAGGTGCGTGTACACTTGCAACAAATATTGCGCAACTATTGCTGAAATAGTTGCATGTGTCTTTACACTACAATAAAAGTTGCGCAAGATAGTTTGCTGCAAACGGTTTTCAAATCTAGTGCAACACAACTTTCCGCAATTTGTTGCAGCACTGTTCACACGTATACAAGTAATCTTTCGAAATTTCATTTAGTCGCTTCATTACGTTTATGATTATGTTGAAAAGTTGCGTCGAGGTTGAGTTTAAATTTCGATCCTCGTATATGATGTTGAGTTGAGTTCGCTTTGGGTTGAAATAGAGTTAAACTGACATCAAAACATAACCTCAAATTTTTGTGTGAAACACTCATTTATAGATACGATAGCCTCTTTTTGTTAATTCTTTTTCTATATTTTTAAATATTTCTGATTTCCAATATCTAGAGTTTCCAACAAAATGCTGGAGGAAATTTTGTTCCTGCATGGTTTCTAGCCAAGTTTTTGTTTCCTGATGCTCCCAAACATTTCTCTTAGCCATTGTCAAAATTAAATTTCCACTGTTATTATTTAGTTAATATAAAAAAATAAACGCAATACAAAAACACCGAACACAAAACTAACACCGAAGGCAGACCACACGTATGATAAACAAACAAAACAAATTTCGCTTCAACCCAATTACAACTCAACCCGCGTATAAGAGGCGAAATTTCAACTCGACCCAACTAGGAGAGTTGAGTTGAGTTCAGCGGACCCAGTTTCAACTCGACCCCCGTTTATGACTAGGTTGAACCTATGACGGGGTACATGTTAAAAATGTCTTGCCAACAAATAAGGTGTGTTGCTAGTATAGTTGTGGTTACTTTATAAAAGAAAAAAATTTAAATTAAATCACGCAAGCGAAAAGAATGGGTCAGAACTGGATTAACGGCCGGCAAGATTTAGGATTCCACCAAATTTTATTCAAAGTGTTGAAAAGTGAAGATCGTAATTCTTTAAAATTGTTGTGAGGATGTCTCGAGAAATTTCGATTATCTATTAAATTGTGTATCACCTTTAATCGCGAAAAAGGTCACGAAAAGGAGAGCAGCTATTTCAGCAAGTGAAAGACTACTATTGACTCTCAGGTTTCTTGCTAAGGTAGGTACATAATAATAAAAGCAGAATTTATAAATCTTACTTGTTTTATTTTAAAAATATAAAAATTAAAATATGAAATCATAGGTACTCATACCACTCGCGTTAAGCTATGTGCTATGCCTCCAAACAAAATTTGTTTTTCCTTCCATCTTGCGCAAGACCGAAATAGTTTTCAAACTGATTGAAAGCGTGCAATACTATTGCGGAAGTCGGATTTCTCTTGTCCACACTGGCAACAAAATTCTTTTGCAAGAACTTTCTGCAATCTTACAGGAGTTTGCGCAAGCAGCTTGCAAATATGTTTACACTTGCAATTTCAATTGCCGAAATTAACTTGCGCAATATTTCTTGCAAGTGTACACGCACCTTAAGGCATTTTTTTATGTAAAATCAATAATAAAAGAGTTATATCGCTTTAAAGTTCATCACTCCGAAAATTTTTATCAATTTTATAGACCATATCTTTTTTATTATTAATATTACGGCAAAACATTATTTGAGAAAGTTGTAGATAATTTGATTATCTAAAAAAATTTTTTTACAAAAATTCTTTAGGACTCATAGTTTCCGAGATATGAGAAAAACCATTTTTCATCACTCTAAACAAGATGGCGGTCGAAGGACACGCCTCCCGATCCCGAAAACTTGATTTTACACTTCCAACTAATATACACATTGAAAAAAATTGCTGTTTACATAAAGTGTTCAGCGAAAGTACCATTTGACTGAACGTTGAAAATTACGATTTCGATTTTCGGATCGATTACAATAACTTCCCTACAAACTGGGAAGTTAACAAATACACTCTATCCAACAATGGTGACTCTTCTATAATAAAAACACAGTGTTTTTTGCTCTAAGTTCTTCCATATAATTTTCCACGTATCTACCCAATCTTACTTATCTGCCAGTATCTATTTTTGTTTTGATAAAAATTCCCGGAAAAGTTAAAACAAAAAATTATTGCAATCAAATAAAAATGTTTTTGGTAAAACCAATATTCTCTCTATAATTGGAATTTCCTCTTAAATTATGGTGGAAAAAATAGAAAATCATATTAAAATCTGATAAAGGCTGTATTTTAAATATTGAATGTACAAAAAAAATTTAAGAACTTAAAATTCAGATTAATAATTCCTGGAATTCTATTATTAATTGTGTGTATATTAAAACGGCAGAAAAATCGACTTCATTTTTGTGAAGGTTATGTATTTTCGGAAATGGGAGATTGGGTTTTATTTCGGAGAAGTCGGTTTTTTTATCATATTTTATTAGATGAACTTTGAATAACTTTTAAATATTATTCTTGCTATTCTAATACCCCGGCTTCAGCGGCCTCAGTTTAATCAAGTTCACTTCAATCCGCAAAACTGGCTTCACCAGCTAAAGTCGAGTTCAGTGCCTGAAATTGTTGTTGCTTTTTCGCCAGCAGTCAGAAATGCAAAAGCTCCCTGGAATGGCATTCCTCTATTCCAGTTGATTACTCTCTTTTGAGCGAGCTTTTACTCTCAAGCTTGATTTCAGGTTCTGTTGGGCGAAATCAGACTTTATTTTTCCTGACTTCGGAATGTGAAAATGTATGGGAATTTAGGTAAAAATTTAAGCTCAGCAGACTAATTTGCTCGAACTTGCGCAGTTCGGCCGGTGAAGCCGGGGTATAAATCGATACCCAGCAAACCAAATTTTAAGATCTCTTACCGAATTCGTTACGGAAATTCGTATATTTCTGCCGAATTCGCAATCGATTTCTGAACAAATTCGGAACGAAAAATATATGAAGGGGTTGACACGACATCGTTACAAAAATTCTTTTCGAATTCGTTACGAAATTTAGTCAAGATTTAGCAAAGCTTTCTTTTATTAGGGGTAAAAAGCTTTGCTAAATCTTTACTAAATTTCGTAACGATTTCGAAAAGAATTTTTGTAACGATGTCGTGTCAACCCATTCATATATTTTTCGTTCCGAATTTGTTCAGAAATCGACTGCGAATTCGGGAGAAATATACAAATTTCCGTAACGAATTCGGTAAGATATCTTAAAACTTGGTTTGCTGGGAAATTGAATTATAAAATAAATTCACAAAAAGGTCACTCGCGCACTTCACTCAAAGACTCACGATTTCACCATGTGACAGGAATGTTCCGATTTGTTTCCTACTTCTTTAAGAAAATTTGTTACCGGCTTCTTTATGACATTGTTGCGAAATTGTTTTCCGAATTCTTTTTGAACTAGTTTCGACTAATCGCCACATACAAAGCTTTAGTTTTCGTTGTTGTATTACTTCCGAAATCCTTTCGACTTGTAGGAATTCGGAAAGTTTGGTTTGCTGGGTAGTAACTGACAATATGAAAAAATATAGGAATGGGATTAATTCGAAACTGCTGTCACAGACCCTTTTAAAATGGTGCTACATTCGATGTAGGGCTTAGGCCTCTTGAAGTTTTTTCTTCCAGTCGTTTCTATACATATACAACACATATTTTGCTAACTCTCTCCAGTTTGTTCTCCGCATAACTTCTAGTATGTTATCTATCACCTCTTTTTTTGTTTGGTTGGTAAGATTCGAAAACATCAACTGAGATTTTCAATATTTCGGGATTATCTTTTGTCGCAATCAGAAAAATTTCTAAAATGTGACTTGCAATACCCACCTGCAGAGTTCGTTATTAGCAAGAATCTGAGATTGTCCACCTCGATTTCCACTCTGACAGATGAAGTTCAGATAGAACACTCCGAATTTCTCACTCAACTTACTTCTCTTATGCAGAACCAGTTCATGTTTAAACTCTGGGATATTATATATGTAGGTTGGAAATACTAAGGAAGACTTCATTGTTTGGGGCGGGGCTCCGAAAAGTGCCCTAGCATGGCTGGTGGAAATAGAGCACCATAGGAATGTAGAAGCCTTGACAAAATTTAACCGCTACTATCACAGCGATTGCTCCATTGAAATAAACGCAACACCAGATAAGCCCACTCGCCTCAAGCCCTCTTCCTACAGCCCCACTTTTTATACAAGCTACAGACTAGAAACTCGCTTTTGGAATCGCTGGCTAGAAACACAAAAATGCTTATATTTCGGAAACCGTAGTTCGTAGACGATTTTGGACGTTATTTTGGAATCACTGGCTAAAAACGAAAAAATTCTTATATCTCGAAAACGGTATTTCGTAGACGATTTTGGACGTTATTTTGGAATCACCGGCTAAAAACACAAAAATGCAGGCCATGCGTAACCAATTGGAACAGGTGGCAGTCGGAAGGTCCGATGTTTGGAGAATAAGGCTGGTGGGGTAAAACTAGGTAGATTTTAACGACATAAGCAACAATTCGTATGGTACCAATTTGCTTGCTTTTGCATCATTCCCAAGCCTTTCAAATGATCGGAAATGGCTTGCTGAGTCAATTTCCATTTCCAGAGATCTTGTATACTAGTTTGGTAGTATATATTATGACTAAACCATGTCCTAGAACTTGTTAATATTCTTATGAGAGATAATTTAGCCATTCTGCATTATCATTTGATTCTTCATTCTTTGTCCTGAAGTGTCTACTATTATTATTCGATTATTTTATTACATTACACTATAATAAATTGTTTCTTGCGTGTATTAAATATTAAGAAACAATAGAATAAGCTATTTTACTTGGATTCACCTTCTGTTTTACCTGAATCTCTTTATTTACACATCGACACACACACTTTTCCTCACATTTACCAACATGGCCAACCAATGGTGTACTTATGAAGTAACAGAAGCGTGAACATATATGAGGATTAATATCACAAAATCTTATCACTAGTAATATTTTTCAATCAACATCGATAAACTATATAAAAAACTAAGCAATAAATTCTACACAACGTTTCACAAACGTTATCAAAGGTAAATAAATACAAACTGGTTGCAGTCAGTTTTTATGAATATCTCAACAACTTATTAAAAAATATTGAAAAATCCGTACAACACCTAAACAAAATGGAAAAATATATATGTACGTTAAGCCTAGCTAAATCATAATCCCAGGAATATTTATTTATTTATTTCAATATCCATTTTCGGAACACACCCGTAAAACTGCCCTCATCAATTTTTCGTAGAACAAAAGGCCTTTCTCTATTTTCATCCAGCGAAAACCAGAACTATTGAATCAAATAAAACCAAAATCCCATATTGATTGCCCAAACATTCTCTATTCATCGATCGGGAACACTAATCAAAAATTCAACACTGTTGAATGTTAAATAAATTCCACTTCCGGGGGAAAAAAATTATATATTCTTTTTTCGTTTCCGATTCCCAACCAGTCTACTACAAATGCCATGAATAAAGGGATTTTGTTCTTTATTGAAGTTTTCAAAAACGAAATCCTCTGTCACTAGGAACTTTATTTAAAACGTGAATCGTTACCCCTTCATCTGCCCCTTATCGAGCACTCATAAATAAAAATATGCCTGTCTGCACCCAATTTTTATTTTATATTTTTCTTGTGTGTGTGTGTGCCTTTCTTTTTCTTAGAGCTTCCTTCATTTTTTTTTCAAACAAAGAGCGCCCTCTCAAGTTCAGCTGCCTATAACCATCTTCAACATCAGACGAAAGAGTTTCCAAATTAGAATTTATAGATACCAACAAAAAAAAAAGAAAAAGAAAAAATAAGAAAAATAAGATACGTTATCGGAAACGTGAACTGAATACAAATTTTCTGAGAAAAAGTTGAAAAGTTTATACTATACTAAACATACTCGAGTATACATGTGGTTCGGCTCATATACGCATATGTGCACGAAAGGAGCATGTATAATATCCGATATGCTACCGATATCCTTCATGATATCACAGAATATACCCAAACAAACGAGGTAGCAATTCACTTGTTTTTGAAACGAAACCGGATACTATACTTTGTATGAAATTTTTATCGGAGGAGCCAAAATGAATGCAATCTATTATTTTTTTTTTCATTGAATTTTACATCAGTATAAAAACTCACTTTCAAACACGGCAAAAAGGATGCGTAATAATAATGAAGATGGAAAATATGTATATATGTATGTATGTTATTATATATTCAAGATTGCGGTATGATAGATTAGGGTGAGAATGCCTGACGTGAAAATAGACTGCCAATTATTCTTTATCGACGTGATTCTGAAGATAAATTTTATGGCTGTAGTTTCAGAAGTAAAAATGTAAGCGAATAAAAACCCCAATGAAGCCCAATCAGTATACCCTCCATTCCCCAGTATAGCTACAACCAACGCAATTCACGGAGTTTCTTCAGGACTCGCAAAATGTATAGGTTAGGAAAAATGTGTAGGTGTAGGGCTGCCTCCAGTACGACCGGAGACACAATAACCGTTTTGGCACCCCGTTTAGATGGTACAGCTCATATACCAAAAGATTCATGCTGGTTATACCGACTGTTTAAAATCATCCTGTTTAAAGTCATCTTATCAGCTTATCTTTCGAGTATAGGTGCCTGAAAGATCAGTATTAAGCTGTCAATAAATCCACGGCCCCTTATAATGCATTCTCCATGATACATGAATGTGGCCCAACTATAGCTTATGCTCTGCGCAAAATCTTTGCCTTGCCGTACTCCTCCGGAGTCTATCCACACTCTTCAAAACTATCCCATACAAAAAACCTAGGACTTGAACAACACCTCGAAAAACCGTGGAGACAATAACCAATAAAAGCTCTATGCAATATCCAAAATCCAACCAAATTTTACATTACAGACAATACGACTTTAGACTAAAACTATGTACTGACAACAGATCACTACAACCAAAGCATCTATAGCTTCGAGAGAAGGCAAGCGTCTTTAAGATCCAGAGAAAGTTAGGGAAAGTCGAAAACGGTGAGGCCGCAGATGGCACGCTGCAAGTCCGCAATGGAATGGCAAGCGAAGTAGGTCAAGTCTGTTAAGGCCCGTCCTCACTACGCGGACTTAGAATCCACGCGCTTTTGGTCGTACGGCCAGCCAAAAGCGCGCGTTATATTTTAATTTTCTGAGTCATGAGTGAGAAAAAATCAATTCTCATTTGAAACGGCGTACGCGCTTTTGAAAAGCTCATAGTGTGTGGACGCACAATGTACCTTTTTTACCACAGCCTTTTGTCCGCGTTGTTTGGCCGCACGGCCTTTACCATGGACAAAGTCGTAAAAAAGTCGTAAAAAAGTCATAAAACTCTATATGAAAAAAAAGGCAAAAGCGCGTACGACCCAAGACCGCGTAGTGTGGCCACACCATTAAAGGTCGGTCGGCGCATTCACTTATCCCAAAAAAGAGAGGGAGGTTACTAGGGAGCATGACGAAAGTAGTAGTTGCGACCTCACGCAGTTCTGGAATGGATAATGGTGTGGCCACCATAGGGCCTAGCCTAAAGCAATATTTTAGTTATGTCACAACCTTCTATATTACAAGCCATGAACAAGGAAAATATTGAGAGCGAATTTCCGCTCAATCGGACTACAACTCGGTGAAGTCACGTTATGTTGTTAGTGTAATTTGGAGAATTTGTGAGAATTTGGTGGTCCGATTCTCTCAATTGAGATTCTTGTTCATGGCTTGTAAATATAGAAGGTTATGGTTATGTCCATGAGCGAAAGCTCTCTCTTCCTTCTCTCTGAATTCGCAAACGAAACCTAGCTATATATATAAAAGTGAAAGATTGTGAAATGTTCAATAGACTCCGAAACCGCTCATCCGATTGGCCTGAATTTTTGTATATAGGGGTTTTCGGGTACGGCGGGTGTTCCTACGCGGTCTATTTTGCTCTATCTCGAACACTTCGGGTGGCTGTAGTGTACCGATATCCGTAAAATTCGAACTTTTGTATGGGAGGTACTCTTCGAATTACTGCTAAAGAGCTCAGATCTATATTATTTTGGTTTTTTCCGAAAAAAATACGATTCCCAAATTTTCAGATCGATCGGTCCAAATTTAAAATGGCGGCCAACACAAAATGGTGGATTACGTTTTTCTTTGCAAGCCATTCGGTATGGGTATTAAATGAAAGGGTATGACAAGTAGTATCACCTGATTACTGCTATTGGTTTATGGGTGCAGCATAGGCGCGCCGGGTCCCAGCTAGTTCTCTATACGCAAAGAAACACACCAACGAGCTTCGAGAAGCAGGATTTGAATTGCTTCCCTTGACTGTCCGTTGGGACGCACTTCGGTGCGAACTTTTCGATGGAGAGGGAAGTGGAGATGGGAGTCACAACGAAAGTTTGTTCCTGTGACCAGTGCCAAGGGAAGCAATTCAGATTTTGCATCCAGTATTTTTGGAGTAATTAATTATTAATTAATTAAAATAAATTTGTTTTGCCACCAATTTAGTTGGTGCGATTTGTTTTGTGAGTTAAAAATAGTGCAAGTAGTCTTAAAAAGTAAGTTTGAAAAGAAAATTGGAGATATTGAAAAATTTTTATATATTATTTATGTTAGTTTATTTTTAGTTTGTTTTTGCTTTATTAAATATAATGGGTGATGTTGATGGTAAGCCTTTTTGCATAATGGATGATTTTTTGCAGCAATCCTTTGGCTCATGTTTATTTACGGAAAATAAATCCATAATTAAAAATGGTAGACCGAAACCAATATTACATATTTTAAGGGAAAATAAAACTTGCATTAGGCATTTTTCTATTAAAATATTATTATTGGCTTTTACCGGTTGTCAAGATTAACAAAAATTTTTTTGTTGGCCTTGCATTTTATTTTCAACTGAAAAGAACGTTTGGCGGTCTTCGGGATTTAATGCTTTAAATAATTTTCATAACGCCGTTGATAGGCATGGCCAAAAATCCTCCGAGCATTTAAAATCGGTTTTTGCTCTTTCTAAATTCGGCCAAAGGATTGAAAATCTAGTCGACACTCATTATAAATCCTCAATTATGAGAACAATGAGTTAGTTAAAAAGAACCGGAAAATTATTAAAATTGTTACAGACGTTCTTTGCCACTTGGCATGTTAGAAGCAAGCCTTTCGCGGACAGGGCGAGGGTCAAGATTCTATTAACCGGGAAAATTATGTTGAATTAATTTCACTTTAGGCCAAACATAATCCTGAAATTAAAAATCAGCTTCAGTATTTTCTGGATTATCAAACAATATTCAAAATGATTTAATAGTGGCTATTTCCTGCACTCTTACTAAAAATTAAAGTTACTTCTGAAACCCACAATTCTGAGTTTGTCGCAATTATTTGTGATAAAACCACGGATATTTCCTGTCGATCTATGTTGCCAACCACTCTGAGATACATTTCTTCTTCTGGCCACACGAAAGGAACATTCATTAGTTTTAAAAATATTTCCGATGATAGAAGAGCAGTTCGTTTGCATGAACATATAGTTCATGTTATGGAGAATTTCGCATGTGGTTCCAAGTTACAATTGCTATGACGGAGCTTCAGTTATGGCGGGTGAAGTTAGCTGTCTTCAAACCCGGGTTAAAGAAATTTCCAAATGCCCTTTTTGTATACTGCTTTGCTCATCGTTTAAATATTGTTTTATCGAAATCATGTGACAAGATTCGTGAGTGCCGAATCTTCTTTCAGTCAATCACAGGTTGCTCAAATTTCTTTAGTCACTCAACTAAACGATCCGCTGTCCTCGACTTGTTTTTAAAGCGAAAACTTCCAAAATAACCTCACACTCGCTGGAATATCAATGGAAGACTTTATCTTTCATTATAATATAGATAATCTTAATACTCCATTTGAACATATAACGTGCATCCGCGGAACGGAGTTTTTCCACACAAATTTTGCCAGATTGCATCCCCTACAATTCAAAGCACGCCACGCCACTGCTTTCTACCCGACGAGCTTTCCAGCTATAAAAGAAACCGCTTCACCCGGCCAAATTCAGTCTTTCACCAAACTCGTTCCGGAGAGGTCCTAGACCGTGTCGAGGTGTATGGTCTGATAATGTTCCTTTTTCTGCGAGATGAAAGCGAGCTGCGTTATGCACACACTAATTTAAAACCCATTGAAAGTTCTATAAGCGAGTATGCGCGGCTATGCTCTACTCTATCATCTACGCTGCGTACTGGACGTACCTTGACCCACCATAGGAATTTAACAGCCTTGGCAATATTTTATCCTGGTTCGTAAAGTTTAAGGTGTCCGACTTCTTCGTCAGAACCCAAGATTCAACTCTCTTGTTGCGGTATGGTTGTTTAATTTCCCACTCGCGCGTTAATATTTTTTCTACTCTTCCATTATATTCTTTCTTCTGCCATCTAATAGCCAGGATACTGGGCTGCTGATCGATCTCCGAAACTATTATTCTGTCAGAACAATATTGTTTGTTACTTAACTTAAGGTTTTACAAGAGATTATGTTAGGTGCGCCGCCCGGGTGAAAATAAGAGGCCGAAAAATAACAGAACTTCGGCGTATTTTAGGCTCAAAAATTGAATGGTAAAAAGAGCCGAAAATACGCCGAAAAATAGCCGAGGTAGTTAACATAAGGCCGATAAAACGCCGAAATGACACCGAATATACGCCGACATGTGAATGACCATAAACCGAAAAAAGGCCGAAAAGACGCCGAAATATTTACCGAAAACAGGCCGAATAAACGCCGATGCATAAGTCCCATTAGGCCCACGCGTCGGCGTTTATTCGGCCTGTTTTCGGTGTAGTTGCAATTACACCGAAAACAGGCCTAAATACTAACATTTTATAATAGTATATATACTGAAAATAAACAATTATTTATTTTCTATAAATATAGGCTGTTTTTCGGCGTCTTTTCGGCCTTTTATTTTCACCCGGGGCGTAACATCTGCTCATACTGAAGTCAAAATAAGAGCCCTGCCATTAGGCTTTATGAATAAGTATATACCATTTGGTCGAAGTATCCCAGCGGGAAAAGTGGAAGCAGCTTCCTCTGGAATCAAATTGGAAGTGCTTCCTGATTGCGCTTCGGAAGATTTTCCTATGCATGTGGCTACAAATAAGTCATTTTCAACTTTGTTGGTAAATTTTCTGTTTTAAGAGATTCTCTGCATTTCGATTAGTAAAGTTTTCCTTTGTTTTGACATATTTTGAAAAATGCCCATTTAGAGTTGTGCGCTCAGTAAAAGAAGTCTCGCGGTTTATAATTTATTATAGTAATTGTGATTTTATAATTGTGATTTTGATTAGTCCAGTGAAAAATTTTGATTTTTTTATTTTTTTTTGTGTGTGTATGCAATTTTAATTTAATAAAAATATTTATTTTTGAAATCTATTTGTTTCCTTATTATTCAAAAACAAAAAGCGAAACCTTTTCCCCGCTCACAAAAGAGCAAAAATGAAAGCTTTACTGCTTGCAAAACTTAAATCTTCAAAATAGCTTCCCAGGAAGTTAACTAGAAGAAAATCGAAGAAACTGCTTCTTGCTAATGATATCAATGGTAAAAAAGAAATGGATAGGGATACGGAAGGGAAGCACTTCTAAGATGCACAAGGATAGCTTTTTCACGCATCAGTGAATGCTTCTATTTCCCGCTGGGATAAGCAACATTTTTTTTAATGTATACTCTAAAAATGGCTCAATACATGGATGGACTTAAAAGACGACGCGTTGTTGATAGGAATCCACCTTTTACCAGAAAGGCGTAAAAAATTGTAGCTGGCGATGAACAATACTTTGTTTTAACATTAAACTTATCACTTTATATGGAAGTAAACTTCAATTTTCATGAAAAAAAGCTTGTTTTATACTCAAATGGAATTCGGTTATTCTTTTATTCTTCTCTGTAATAAATTTGCGGCTACAGGTTTTCTGTTTGACCTTTCTCTCTATAATAAAGCCTTCAGCAGTACAAGAATGGTCTACCTCTGAACTGTAGTTTTCCCCATAAACAAAGCTGAACGAGATCCTGGCATTGCTAACCAATGAATGGTACTCAGTTGAAATTGATTCGCCTCTCGGTAACATAGACCGATGTGTAGTCAGCGTTAATTTCCCAAATCCATCTTCCACTCCTGCTAAATCCGTTCTCAAAAGAACTGCTCGACACATTGGGAAGGAAAATTGGGTTAGGTTCTTTCGGTATTTCCAATCGGTTGACTGCAAGGGTGTTAGCTGTGTCGTTCTCTGAATTAGTAAAATTATGTAGGTATTGGTTTACTTCCAACTCTTAGTCAAGGCCCTAGCAAAAAAGAGTCTTCTAAAATTGTTTTTTTTATTAATATACCTTACAACAAAACCCATTCTCAAAAAATTGTTTTCGATTAATTTATTTTATTGGGTCAAAACAATTTCCGAATATATTAAATTTAACTGCCACCGCCCCCAAAACAACCCCCATTCAAATTTCTTGCAACACATCTATTGATGCCACTCCATCATTTCTGATGGCAAAAACTTCCACCTGCTCTCTCTCTGCTCATACGGTAAATTCATATATTGATTTTATGTTGTTTACAACATGCAGAATGCCGGAACAGCAGCCCGGCGAAAACCGCGGAAAATGCTTTTCTGAGCAAGTGACAAAAACCCGTAATGCAAATTTTTCTCGGAAAAATTCATCCGTTAAAAAAAAAAGAAAGAAAAAGGAAAAAACTTACTGAAGGTGAATTGGGCTTTCACAAAAAAGGGGGGAATACCGTGGTCTGGCATTCACCACCATCGTGTCAGTCATTATATAAATCATTTTTATGTGTCAGAAATGCTTTCACTTGTGCTAAGCCGGAAATTAAAGTGAATTTTGTGGTATTTCTCACCTGTCTAAATGCAAATTTAGAGTTGCTTACTTTGCATATAAAAATTGCTTTGGATTTTGTTGGTGACAATTTATTATAACCGTTTCTACTATATACTGTGTCTACTGTTAACCCGGGGATATATACCAGAAGCAACTGAGGTATGGGAGTGTAAATTCCTTACAATCAAGTATTTGTCTGATATAGGGAAATCAAGGAGGGGAAATTATTGTTTTGTATTGATTTTAAGAACAAACTTGTGTTAAGATGTCGATTCTATAAAATAATTTCCAACGAAGAGTTTTTAAAAATATATTTTTATTTATTCCGAAATTCCGTATCATCTAAAGATCTTCATTGAAAATTTCGTATGGCCTCCCAAGCAGAGTCGGCATTATGTCTCCTGAAACAGTCCTAGGTTGTGGAGGTGGTACCACATGGCTAGTCAAATAACCTACTAACAGCCCAATATCGGCCTTGTTTAAAGTGATAACGCCCCTTAAGGTAAAGGGTCTTCTTATCTCTTTAGCCTTTCCAAAAGTTTGGGACCGATTTCCGATCTATCAGAGAGTTGGAGGTGGACCATGAAATGCCACAGGAAAGTTCGGGTCCTTGGAGCAGCGTCTCAGATATCACTAGCTTGTCCACAGCCTCATTGCCATCGATATCCCAGTGTCCGGGGACCCTGCAGAGCAAGACCCTATTTTTTCTGGCCAGCCTTTGGATTAAACCAAATCACCCTGAACTGTTTTGGAGGAAAATTTCCAATTCAATGGCATATTTCAGCCTGGAAAACAGAAGGCCATCTACCCGCTGCAATCTAGGCGTTGTACCATGTTCCATCTTTGACCTAACGGTAAACCAGTACAGATATGTTGGACCACCAGGAAGAATGAATTCCTCCCACTCGGAGGGATCCGGAATAATAGCCCTGAATTGAATATGGAGCTGCAACACGCCAACCATATGGTCGGATATATGGTAAATTGAAATATTTGGGATACCGTTGAGGATATCCTTATGTTCTTCGACTGTACAGAGCCCTCTCAATGAGATCTGAAGTGTACATATAAAGATGTGCAATGGAGTAAATCCAATGATTGCCTTCATCTCAATTGTGGGACAGGTTCACATAGCTCCAGTAATGAAGAGAAAGCACGACGTTGGAGTCTGCTGGACTTGAGGATCGCAGTGACCTGTTCTGTGTTGGGCCACCAGATTATTGCGGAATAAGTGACAACTGGTTTAACGATCGTATTAAACATACAGTACATCAAAACCCCATGTCTTAAGGTCGGTTTACACGCAGCGATTTGCTTGTGCCAATATCAAAAAAATCCTACGACGTTCGTTAGATTTTGGACTATATTTTAAGAAACTTTTTGGTTTTTTGTTCTAGGTTAAAAATTGTAACCTATAGCGGTACGCCAATGTCAAACGTCCAAGATTTTTTTTCCTCGCGTACGCCGCCATTTTTTATCGTAAACTTAAAATAAAACATGCTCTTTGTAGTTAAAGACTAGTACTTTCATATGCACACAACCTCATATCTCTATCTCTTTCCTATCGTTCGTGGTACGTCTCAGAAAATCACGTGAAATTAATTGTTCACAAGGTGATATTACCCCTTAAGCTTTAGTTTAACTCATACAAAGCTTTAGTTGTTGTTGTCGCATTGGTTCTCAGGGAATTTTGTTGGTGACCGTGAGGGGTGTTATTTAGCATACTCAATAGCTCGGTTCTGGTTCGATTACAGAGGTCAAGCATTGGATGTGATTAGTACTCAGTTGGGGGTCGTATCGATAAAACCACACTCGCGTTTAAAAATATAAAGCTTTCGACACCGGTGCAGTTATTACTCACATATCCACGCCGAAATTCTCAAAATCCACTCGGAATCGGGTAGCAATGATTTTTCTTCAAAGGGGCCAAATGGGGTATTCTTTATGACTAGGCGCGAATGAGGAAAGACGTTAGATCTACAGTACATAGCCAGAAGTGCAAAATATGTGTTTCGAGAAAATCGCCTTCAAAGATTTTGCATTTCTTTATTTTTTATACAGGCATCTGCAACATAAATTAATTTTTTTTGCTTTGAGTCCACATAAAAAACAATGAAGAAAGTCATGAATTCAATATTTAATTTATGCGCCTGGTGTTTTAGGAGATATTGCCTTTCAGCAATTTGGCTGAGGATTTCCAAAGAAAACACCGCACACTCCAGACAACCAAAATTGTTTAAAATGACTCTTCTGGCTGGGGATTTTCAAAGAGAGAACGAAGTGAAAAACACAACCAAATGTGCGAAAGATATTTTGGACTGTTTTGGCTAATGATTTGCTTGTGTTTTTCACTTCGTTCTCTCTTCGAAAATCCTCAGCCAAAACAGCCCAAAGTATCTTATACCTGTGACACGCTATACTTTCATTATGATGGTAACTTTCATTATGATGGTCAAGGAAATTATGGGGTGACACATTACACTTTACTTTCATTTGCTTCTGGCATATGAAGTGAGGATTTAAACCGGTGTGTTTTTTGGTTTAATTTTAAGCTGTTTTAATTTGGAATATTTAAAAAAATATTTTTTAAAGTAGTAAAGAAAACATCCTTGCAAATTGTTGCTTAACTAACGAGAAATTAAATTATTTTATTTTAAAATGTAGTTTCCAATTTTCCAACAGATGTCACTTAACCGAAATTACAGTCCAAATGAAAGTAAAAGACTTTCATTTTGGACTTTCATTATGGTGGGTTTTTGCCACGATAATGAAGGTTACTTTCATTATGATGGTATATGTGTCACAGGTATTATGGTGGGTTTTTGCCACGATAAGGAAAGTTACTTTCATTATGATGGTATATGTGTCACAGGTATTATTTATTTGTTTGTGTTTGGGAAATCAAATTATTTTTATAAATACACAATTGTAGACTTACCCCGCCATTCTAGATCACAGAAATCTGACCACAGATCTGATTATAGTCAGAAAACGCGGAGAAAGCTCAAAGCTCTTGCCCCTTCGGTGGAGTATGTGCTTTTGTCAGAAAAAGCGGAGATTTGGTATTCTGGGGCCGTATTTGGTTTCTCGTGTCGATGGATCGACTCGACAAAAGAAGCTTCTCGATATTCTCTAAGTTTCATATTTGGCATTTCGACCAAATCGACAGATAAGAGCTGCAATACAAAACCATCAAATTGTGTGATATTACTCGAAGTGCAGCAAACCGCGTATATTAAATTAAAATAGCAATGGTTAAAAGTTTATTGGATGCATAAATTGAGCTTTTTAATAAACGTCAAAAGTCTTTATTGACACGTAAAGAGACGATACCGTTGTCGATATCGTGTTGCCAAATACCAATTTTTATTTATCGACAGAAGTCGATATCGACTCGGGAAACCAAATACGGCCCCAGATCTAACAAATGGAGGAGAATTTTAAGCTTTGAAAATCTAACAATAGCCAGCGACTCGCGGGCTGGCTGTTATGTCTTGTTGATGATTTGGGTATACAATTTTATCGAGGCGCGGGTTAAAACATGGACATGGAGGTAGGTGATTGCTAATGTCCTGCTGGACTGCTGAATCGGACGTCTGCGCCTGTTCAGCTGTTGGCTTGGCCTCCTCCTCGTTGTCCGCCACTACCGCTGCAGGAAATACCTCTTCCGAATTCATTCTAACAAGAAAATAAGCAAAAAGAATGACCATTTGCAATATTAGAACTTTTAAAATATTTTAAAATACGTATTTAACTTATGTTCTTTCATTTTATTTATTACCTTCGCGCAGCCGTCACTCAAACATAAACAAACACAATTTAACCTCAATCATGGGACTGCTGAAGGGGAAGTCTGACTATTCAAAGCCTCCAAAATCGAGGAGAAAGCTTTACGCGCAAGCTCTTTTCGAAATCTGGGCCGAATTGTTAAATCTAACAACCATATAACATCTAGAATCGCAGGGTTAAGCACTTTTGCCGGTCCGATAACTCAACAACTACAGCTCAGTTTAAGGCAAGATTTTATAACAATGATTAAGAATAGAATACTGAATACAAATATGCAATAAACTTAAAATCATCGAATTTACACTTAAGCACTCTGGCTTTTTACTGTAGATATGCCATGTGTGGGCCTTATAGGGTAATCCACACGGGGTCGACATGAGGCAGTGGCCCTATCTGTACCCCTTACCTCAAAATGCTAGTCGGGCAAAACCCCATAACAAAATAATTTAAATCCACACTACTCAATAGACAGCTGGTAAATAAATTGACCGATTAACTTTGTACATTTTAGCGTCAACTGTTCACGTGCTCCCAGCCACAATGATTATGCTCCGCCGCCCTTGGTCCACAATAGAGTTGAGAATCAATCACCTGACCAACTGGAAGAACCTGACAGTAGACGGTTCCATTCCACTCCTACTACACATAAAGCATCACTTTTCAACGTCAATCCTGGCTTCGAAAATACTTGTGACGGTTCACCATCCCTTGTGCACGATCTTTGCCACTTCCGATTGTGATAACGATCAATGTTTCAAGCTTCTTTTTGTTTCCAGCTTTGTGCAGTTTTGTGGTCAATGCCTAACTCCGCACAAATATCAACACTGCTGACATGCTTTTCGTGCTGGATTTTTTCAAAAATTTCTTTAATTTTTCAATGGACGATCCCAGCGTGACTCATCTTTCCGGGCAGCAGTTTTTGATAAAGTGCCTTCACTGTAAACATCGTAAATTTTTTCACAAGTTCTTCCATTTATCATAATAATAATGCAAAATATGCTGCAACTTTTCATAATTTTTCTCAATTTTCAAACTCACAACTTTCCAACTGCAGCGATTTGCGCTCAAAGTAACATTCAAGCTGTCACTTTTCAAACGAGCGTTTAGTGGTGTCGCTGCGATCAGCGACTCGTGACTTATTTGCAATTGACACCATCTATCGGAAAAATTCCATGAACTTTCTCCCAGACCTAATACTGAATGTCTTTCTCCTGCAGCATTTAATTTTTATTATTCATTATAAAAATGTCTTGTTTAATATGTCTAAAATTCATACACACATTTTAATATGACGCACCAAGGCATATTTTGACCCACCCCACATATTGCCAAATTTAAGCATCTACAGATTATATTGTAAACATTTTCTACTTCTACGAACATCATCTTGTAGCATCAACAAATCCATTTAAAAACTCCCTGAACACGTATCCCCTTCCTTATTACTATGTTTCCCAACTGATGTTTATTGACAGACATGACATAAAATGACACATGGCATAACTGACTCGTCAACATATAGTAGGGCGTCAACGTAAAATTTTATTTCAATTCGGAATAGGTATAGACACTTTAACAGCAGAATAGTATGAGAGTTTCTTCATCCTAGAGCTCCCTTAATTGGTGGGATATTTTTCGGGGGGGGGGGGGTAGAGTAAAATGGGGTAAATGAGTGTTTTGTTGTGATTTAACGTAATTCATACATTTGGTTAATATACGTTGTTAAAAGACATCATTAAGTGATTCGTTTGGTATATGGTGCAAATTTACCAAGTACGAATAGGCTAAGCTCAGTTATTCGACTACCATAAACAGAAAATTTTGAAGAGTGTCAGATCCATAAAAAGGGATACTTACCGAAAAAACTTTACTTTAGTTAGTATACCTACAAAATTTCCCCACCTTGATATTTCGTCGAGTTGCTTAGTAGAATCGGGAATGGTATGCGCGTGCCCTGGGAGTCAGGCGGAAAAATATATATGTTTGGTTTCAACTACCGAGAAAAACAGATTTCATTGCGGAACACGACTATCGCTTGCCCAAGAACAGCCTAAAATGGAAAAAGGGGGATACTTGAACCCAGGCACCAAGAAGGATGTCCTTAAAATCCACACTTTACAAAAAGAGTGCTAAAGAGTGTTCGTAAATTATTCTCTGTGTGAACATGAATTAACGTCGGACGGACGAAGTCATTTTCCAAGTTCCGCGCCTTGGCGGAAAAAATTCCGAGGAAAAAAAATGAATTTGCATTATGTTCCAGTTTCCAGATTTAAGCTTTAACACAACAGCGCCAGCGAGATGTGGTGTGGGTGGCCGGCTGTATGGGTGGGGGGGGGGGGGGTATGAACAAACCAATGGGAGATTTTTAGGGGTGCAGCGGGGGATGACTGAGGGGTTATACGCGATGCCGTTTCATTTCTGCCGTCCGTCGTCGATGCTTTAACTTAGCTTTAATGACTCAAAATCAAAAGCTCAACTGATGATGGCCTTTGGCCTTTTTTACGATGAGAAATCAAAGCGGATATCTTTTTCTTTTGGTACTTATTTGAGTAAAAAAAAAAATAAAAAAAGGGAAATGAGTGCCTTGGGCCGTGTACAGATCTTTCATGGAAGATTATAAGGAATTTTTAATAGAGTCCTTTGGTAGAAAACGTAATTAGAAACGTTTTAACTTTTTGTTGTTCTTTTCATTTTCAATTTAACAAGAAAAACCTCATGTAGATGGTTATGTATGTATGTATATACTAAGGCTCAGATCAACTCAGATCAAACAAATAACTATTTCTGAATTTATTTATATTTATTTATTTATTTTTTTGAAAATTATTGTTGATTTTACCAAAATCTAAGGAACATAAAGGCAATATTTGTTTCACTTCTTGCCTATATTTTAGAGAAACCTTGAAAAGGATAAGAAAATGTACAATAAATCAAAAGAAACATTTTCCCAGATTGAGAATAATATTTAAATTTCATAGAATCAACTAACGGATTTTTTTTCAATAATGGAGTATGGTAAACTTTGCTTAACGGTACTAGACTGGTATGTCTGTGATGACACAGAGAACCCAATTCAGAAAATAATGGACTCAGAATCAGATCTAATACTTTGAAATTAGTTCCATTTTATCTTATGATAGGAAAAAGATTCGATTTGATTTGCATTTGCATCACATAGGAAAGAATGAATTGATTATCTTCACTGCATTACCTAGAGTCAATTCAGTATCGATTACATGGCGTCAATTTAAAATTCTTTACTTGTAATCTATTGTGATGATTTATGCGCCATCTATTGGAAGTTTGAACGAACTTTTATTTGTAACGATTTAGTTATAATTTGAATTAACGATTTGTAACGATTTCTGCAGTAAGCTAACATCGCGCCATCTATTAGTTAGAATTTGAACAAAAGGTTAAAGCTTCTCGAAGTTTCTCAAAAAAGAATGTTCCAGTAATAGTGGTCCAGACTGCAGTGGAAAGTTCTAGAACTTGTATAAGGGGGACCTTGGATATATCAATGCAGTGGCACCGGTATTGAGAGTCAGTTTTGATATAAAAGTAATACATCCAAATATATATGTAATTGAATTTTAAATAGGGACCTCAAAACACTGCGGTCATCTACATCTTGGGTTTCCTACCCGAGGGTATGGTCGTCAACAACCACAGACTACCTTCCCCAAGATGGCCTTCAGGAAGAACTTCGCCGTGGAATTATGCTCATGTCGAGAATGTAGAAGACGTTCTGAAAAATTTGGATCTACAGATATTCCTCGGCGCCTCCAAAAAATCAGAGGGCCTTGGGGCAGAGGTCTTTCTTTCAAGTGGAGGCGCTGCCGATCCTGAAAGCCTGCCAAACAATAAACCTTGAACCTACACCAGAATGTATCATTAGAATTTTCATGGATAGCAAAGTTTCTATAAGAACACTGGATTCAATAAGGATGGGCTCCGAGCTAGTGGATCGATGTAGAGCTGAGCTAGGCAAGCTTGGTAAAAGGCATAAGGTGACTCTCGTCTGAATGAGCCCACTACCTAGCCAAGCAAGTAGTTGACCTATGGCGGTTCTGGACCAGTGACGTCATCGGTTGCGGCCTTGGGTGTTGGTGTGGTTTTAACTTGAACCTTGGGTTTTGATTTGTTTCTTGGCTTGAAGCTTGTGTAGTCGGTTTGTGTCTTGGGTGAGCTTCCGCGCTGGTGGTCTTGGATGAAGTGGGGTCTCCAGTTTTAAAACTCAATAATAATAAGAAATATATTTTAATAATAATAAGAATTCGATTTAATTTTCGCATTACTTCAACCTGGCGTCATCAGCCTGACCCTTAAAAAATGGACCCCTCAAAGGTACTCACCAGAGCCGGAACAGTCCAGCTATCTAGCTACTTAGTTGCTCTCTTTCCTTGCATTTCTTTGCCTTTCTCTGCTTCTTTGAGCTTCGTAATGCTTAAGCTTCTGTTTGGTGGCCTTTGGCGCCTCAGGTGTTAGCTGCACTTCAACAAGTGCTTCCAACGCAAACCTGTGCTCCGCAAACCTCGGGCCTTTAAAGTAGACATGCTCCACGTCCTCTTTATCGTCCGTTCATTCCGGGCAGAACGGTTAATCGTCAAACCTGAAGCGGTGAAGGTATGCCCTATAACCTCCATGCCCACTCAGGAACTGTGTTGTTTTCTCGTCCCATCAGGTCAGTGGTTTGTGTTATTTTCGCTTTCGATATTATCAAAGTTCAGGTATCAGCAATCTCGGCTTGATATATTTCTCATGCCCAAGTTCTCCAGTACCTACTTTAGTTGAGCTCTATTAAAACTAAGCTGACGATACCGTATTCATTGCCAGTCAGTCATGTCACTAGTCAAGTTATGGTGAAAACTAAAATAGTAAACATAATTCACAAAATTCAATATCTGGTAGGTTAAGTTAAACAGATTCCAGATAGGAGGTAGTCACAATTCTTGTATTTGAACTAAATTTTTTAGATGTTGTTGTACATATGTACATTAAAAACATTTAAAAGTGAATTGAATTTTACTTCTATACTAATTGGCATATAACTATATAAAATTTTGATTTAAAAAAAAGGAACATACCACAAAAGTGTTACCACGTGCTGCTTTAAAAAATGGCAACAAAATCCTTTTGATATTTCTTTTTTATGTAACACGAGCACTTTTATTACCACAAAAAAAACAATTTCTTTTCCCCCATTAACCATTGAAATCTAGGAAGAAAGTATAAAAGCCACGAGTAGATTTAGGTATTCAGCTGAGTTATGTGGATTTATTTGGGAATATATTTATATACAGCATTCAGATGTCTACAAAGTAAAAAACTGGCAGATTTTCTTCTCAAATCAATACCGAAGGAGACGACGAAAAATTAATGATAAAAATGACGATTTGACAGAAGAAATTGTTTTTGAACGAATCCTAGAAAAAAAGATGAAGAAAAAAAAACCTCCTATAAATTTTCAGTATTTGTGGATAAATTGTGACTGTAATAGTACTATGGTGCCAAATGTACTGTATAGAATTTCTATAGGTATCTAATCAAAAAAAGAATATTGTACACATATACGAGTATATTTCTTTTATACTGTTGAGAAACACCCTACCAGCTCAAGTTTAACAAATTTATGGGGTTTAAGGTTAGAACAGATTGAAAATACCCACTTTTTTTTTTTAATAAAGTAATAGAATAAAAGTGTATGTAGTTTCTAAAAAATATGGAATTTCTTGATAATGTGCCAAGTGGGAATTGACAGTAACAAAATTGATTTTTTTTTGCTTCGAACATATCAGGAGTGGGAAGAATAGTTTCTCGCCTAGTAATAAGAAATGATGAAGTGTTGGAAGAAAATGGATTTAATTTTTTGTTCAATTTACTTCAAAATCAATATAGTTAACACAGTGACAAAGAAGGGTACAAGAGCTGTGTTATGAGTTGCATTAAGGGGGCGGAAATACTTTTGGAGGACACACCACTGCAAGGACAAAGCAGGGTAATTTTGGCGCCAATTCCAAAGGGAACGGTTGGGGAACGCCTTCATGAATTGTCAAATATGAGTTAACTGAGCAATGACAGGCTTCATAAATAGCTGATAATAATTGTACACTACCGCCATCACGCTCAAAATAAATTAGCAAAGTCATAAACCGGATCAAAAACAACAAGGCCTCGGGTGCAGATGGTATCCAGGAGGGGCTTATGTGTGGGCTAAACTACAATAGGGCGAGCGAAAATATAATAGAAAATAAAATGGCCCTCAAAGAAGAACAAATTAGGGAAGAATATGTAACAGAGTTAAATGGAAGGTTTAGTGCATCGGATAACGAAGCTGCAAATATCAATAGCACTAAACTAAGTACCATGATAAAGGAAGCCGCAGGGAGCAAGCTAGGTTACGAAACACGAACAAAATGTCAAGACTGGCGCTATAAAGGAGTGACTAAAGATAAGAATGAAGCATATGGTAATATACAGCAATGATACAGAACTAGAAATTCCGTAGCGACTTATAAAGAAAAACGACGAATTGAACAACGTCCGCACAAAGGAAAGAAGAAGACCTGGCTGGAAGAACAAATTGCAGAGGTAAATGAACACGAGAATAATAACGAAGTGAGAAAGTGAACAAGGAACGTAAAGCTTTAAAACCCAGGGTATCGATGTGCAATGGTAAGTTTCCACGAATGACATATTTGTCATTTTTTTTTGTCATTAATTGTAATTATCGTGTAAACGGTCATATTTGTTGTCATTATTTCTGTCATAAAAAATTACGAAAAATAATTGTCATTAAAAGTTGTCATTATAATGACATAGTGTCAATGCAGTGTGAATGTGTTTTGCACATAATGACTGAATAAAGACAAGTTGTCATAAAAAAAATTAACTTGCTCATTCTTTTATGACAGATTGTCATAAATCAAGTCCTGTTGTGTTCTATGAGCCGTGTATAATACCGGCAACATAAAAATTGTCGTAACAAAAAAATTTCTAGACATTATTCATAGGAAATATTCTAAGCTTTTCAATTTTGGAAAAAAATATTGGTTAACTACGTATTTTTTGGAGAAAAAGGTAGTTGAAGTTTGAAATTTTTGTTAAGAAAACCAAAATTTTGATTTTGACGACTCATAACTCTGGAAGTTGATAGGGTGGAATCGTCACTATTACAATTTTATATATGTGGGTGGGAGTATTCTGCGTACCTTATTTATGAAAAGAGGTTATAGGATTACAAAAATACAGGGTGATATGCAAAACTCTAAAAAAAAACTTCAACCGGCCCTAGCGGCTAAACCGTTACCAATGACAACAGGTTATGATAATTGTCATTTTTTGTCAATCGACATAAGGACAAAAACGGTAATATCAAAAAACAAGAAGACTTAGAAAGATGGGGAGTATTTTAGTGAGCTACTGAATAGAGACAACGCATATGAAAGCTATGTGAACCAACCCAATGGAAACGCACTTCCCGATAACGATAGTGATACTGGTACTGCTAATGAAAGCGAGGCGCCAACAATGGACGACGTACTAAAAGCTATGAGGAGCCTTAAAAACAATAAAGCCCCAGGAAAAGATAGCATAGCCACTGAAATGTGGACACAAGCTTGTAGAATAGATGGGTGGCACACATACAAAAGCTTGACGATAGCGATCCTGTTAAAATAGCGATAAATCGAAACCTGATCGAAAGAGAAATTCAGGTTGACCAAAGAAGCGTTACATGAACTCCGTTGAGGAAGACTTGGTTAAGTTAAGCGTACGAACCGAACAGTATGGATAGAAATGCTGAAGGAAGCCAAGCCTAATAACAGGCTGTAGTGCTAAAGATGGTGATGTAGCTTGACCACGACTATAATAAGCCAAGTAAAGACATTCAGAGTGGCCAGTCACCAACGAGATAGGGGAGCAACATGTAGTGTATTTAAATATTTAAATACGCACGTGCCGTAACTATCTTGGACTGGTGGAAGTGCGATCATAACCTCCTAATAGTGGCCACTGGAAGCTGTTCTGAAAGGGATGGAATAATATGATCGGGCCTACCAAGCCAAGATGTAAAGTTATCGTGACGAGGGCTGTATGGCAGTGAGTAGGTTTCGCTCTGTCATTTAACGATCTCCTCTGGGCACCGGGCGCACCCAGTTAGATAAAGCCTTATTCTGATATGGAAGCTTTGTCAGGATGAACCTTACTTTTCCTACCATACTGATAGGACTTTTGTGGACCAATTAATCAGGAGAGGGCCAAGGCAAGGAGGGTCAAAGTGGAATTGGGGAGCCCCACGGAGCATACCCGAACCCCACTTTCGGCTTTCCTGAACTCCTTCCCTACAGACGAAAGACAGTACGGTGGCTTTAAACCCGGGGAGCGAAGAAGCAAACGTAGACAGCCGCCGCTCTGCCCAAAGTTATTGGACCCGCCAGAAAATTGCCAGTACCAGATCCCATATAATCCAGGGGGAACACTCCCATCATCCAGGGGAGCAGGGACCTCAAAAGAAGGAAAAAAATAAATTAAAAAAAAGCGTAGAATTACAATTAGCCTCCTACTGGGACAACAAGCAGACCCAGACCGCCGCCGTTCTTCCCTAAGGTTCTGGACCTACTAAAGGGCCAAATCAAGGAGGGCCGGAGTGGAATTGGGGAGCCCACTCTTGAAGTGAACTCCTTCCAAACAGACGTAAGGCAGTACTGAGGCCGGGAACCCGGGAAGCTTGAACAGTCCAGTGGAAACGACAAGCCACTAGGCAGGCAGCGGTCTGGTCAATAAATATGAGGGTGTAGTAATATAGGTCAACCGAATGGCCGCGGTACTTTTGGACCCAATATCTCAAAAAAAAACCAACAAAAAATTATGGACTCCGACAAGAGGCGGACTCTTCTTCAACCTGGCATTGACGAAAATTATGAGTTCATCTTCAAAAAATTGGATGCCCTCTCTCCTGTCATCACCTGCAGCATAATAAGCGAGGCCATCTCCTGTTCTATCTTTGGATATCTTTACGCGCAAACTCTATGAATTTTAGTAGTGTTCTGGGTGCAAGTTTTGGGTGCCAATGTTCTGGCTATACATGGGCTTCCAATCTGTTTTAGCGTTTAATAATATCCCAGAATAAATTTTACATCATATCCGGGGTTGATATTAAGTTAAGTTAAGGACTTTGCTCTAGAACAGTAGTCTCCAAACTTGTTTGACCGCGTACCCTTCCGACGAAAATAATAATTAATTGTACCCCCTTATTATATGAGCGGCACTATTCGCACCGTATATGGGTGACATGGTATACGGGGCTGTCAGGATACGGAGATAACTTTTCACGAGCCTACGCGGGATACGGCCTAATTTTTGGAAAAAAATACCATTTATAAATGACAGCAACACTTATAATAGAATTGAAGTTGTCGTAGCAAAGGTGAGGTACTTTTCTTAAGTACCAAGGGGAATATTGTCAGGGCCAGTAGATTTATTGACGTCAAGCTCTTTGAGACATTTATACATCTTGCGAATCCTGAAGAAAACTCCGTACATTGAGTGGGCGTTGTACTCGAGAACGGGTTGGCAATTCAGTTTCGGGAAAAGAAGAATTTGAGGCGAACCGAGGTGTTAACTCAGCGTTGGATTTGGTTTCTGGTGTCGCTTCGTCATTATAAATGATAAAAGGTGTTATGGAAGAGATAAAATTGTTCTTGATGAAAGTTACCAAGGTTGGGTCAACCCTCCTGGTTTTTTGCTTATAACTCGGGAACTGTCAACTTTTCCTAAATAACCTCGCTATGTCTTACAAATTCCACTATTTCTTCGACGAACCGTTCGGGGTCAAGGGCTAGTTGAAAATTGTTGTAAAAACCCATTTCTGTGGTGATCTTCAAGCTGTAAAATTCAAACGAAGCGAAGGAGTGCAGCCTCTTGCGGCTTTGGATCCATGACAGGGCAGGACATTCAGATGAAGTGCTGCGAGAATTTTTACGTTACGAACTTAGCCCTACCCTCTCTTTCTCTCTTTTCGATGAGTATTGGATGAGCAAAGGAACAAAACCGAACCTGTACAGGGATGTTTCACCTCCTGAACAGGCGGACTTTCCCTTACGAAGCTAGTGAACACACCAAGCGAATAGAACCATTAAGAAGAGCGCAAAGAATTTGCTACAATATCATTTACAGAATCGATGGTGCTCACTTCTTCGCAGGACAGTTTCCTACCAAACTCCACAAACAAGAGCCGGCTGATATCTATTCTGGCTACCCCCATGAAACATTGTCAAAGGGATTAAAATAATATGGATTGATCATGCCGAAAGAGGTTCGGAACGGAACCCGGCAAAGATAGTGTTGCTGAAAGTACCAACAGAAAAAAGGAGACCAGGACGACCTAAGAAAAGATATACATAGACGAGGAAGATATAAGACAATTACGAATAAGAAACTGGAAAAGACGGGCCAGAGATCGAAAATCATGGAAGCGGACGCAAGTCAAGGTCCACAATGGGCTGTGAAGCTCCTGATGACGATGAAAACTCAAAGGAGCTTCATTTGCTGCTCGATTTTAAACCCGTATTCCGTGTAGCCGCCCATTTCAAAGAGTGTGTTGACGATTATTTACCTTTTTTGCTCCTCTTAATGTTTATATCTGTTAGTTCAGTATGGATATAGAAACTTTTTGTTCTTTTCTTTCTTTAAAAAATAAGGGTTTAAAAATAAAAATTCGCAACAGTATTGAATATCACAGAAAAGGACAGGAAATAAAGTACTTGAAGAGAAATTTGGCGTACCCCCTAGAATTTTCTGCGTACCCTTCGGGGTACGCATACCACACTTTGGAGACCACTGCTCTAGAACAGTGAACGTTTATGAGGCTTATATTTCTATTTCGCACACGAAGCTGCATAATAGTTTTTCGTTTTTCGCTGTAATATACGTCATAATCAGTTTTAGGCAAGACACAATCGTTAGATATGTGTTATTTCAATAACATTCTTAGATAAGGTATCGGCTTATTGCAATGCAGCTCAATCTCTGTACATATAGAGTGCAATAACTGAATTTATTAGTCCAATTGTTAAGCCGTTTACATTGCCATGATCATCGATGTTTAATTCGGTCTCCTTAACTTCGTACCCAATATGTGAGAGAAGGTTTCTACGATAGACTTTATTAGCCTCACCCCAACTTTGAAGTATGTAACTAGCCTGATCTGATCATATACATAAGCCTATTTTCTCTGTTACGACCAACAACCACAACTTGAAGCATCCATATAATCGCATTTTCTTTCATCCGGAATGGTTAGGGTACGTGTATATTTTCATATACTATTACTTATCAATATATTTTTCATCTACCTATTCGGCTGATTGATGACCATTTCGATACGAACTATTTTAAATTTATGATGGCATCAAGTACGACAACTTCATGATGTGGAAGAACTAATTCGATTATGTTCTCAACGGATTCTGTTATGTACGAAAAAAACGAGATAATTAAAAACAAAATATCGATTGAATCAATACAAAAAAGAAAGCAACTGGACGAAATATGAGAGAATACATTAGCCACAAACTGCCTCAGATAAATTGCACCATTCATGCAGCAAAATGTTCATTCAAAGCAATCGCCAGCAGCGTTTTGTTGCATTCAAAGTGAGTGCAATAAATTTGAGGTTTTTCTGTTGATCTGTTCGTGCCGAGTGTAAAAAAGCGTGGTGGACTAGTTTTCTTTATCCATTTTGGTGGCTGTGATAAAATATTTTTAATATGATAATCAATAAAAATTGGATTCCCTGATAATTTTAACTAAACCAAAAAAAAATTCAATTGAGTTAAGCGACATGCTAGAGGACAAAAGGTCTCCAATTGAAAAAATTTGTGATAGTAAAGATTTTACTAATTGTTGGCTTTGTCAGCTAAAGTGCACCTCAACTCGGATATTACAATGAAAATACTAAATCTATAATAGGTAATAGCCACTGTTAGGATAAATCTGCTTTTACATTAGGCTCTCTTCATTTTTAGTCGAAATCTACATAAAAAACGCATAGCACAATATTCTGGAATGTGAACAATATGAAATTCCGATTCTAGTAGATCAACCAGGCTTTACAACGAACAAAAAAAATCAGAAAATCGAACACAGAAATTGAAAGATATTAAATTTTTGAAATTATTACGACTCTACTACTTTACATAGAATTCATGTTGCATTTGATTCTCATTCATAATAAGAGGATTACTGCGAAAATCACTCGTGCAGAATATTGTGTGCAACAAAATGTCCATAAAATTACTTCGGACAAGGATATAAGGATAAGGATGTCTTCATTCAAATCTTTGAAATATTTATAGTGAAATGCATTGAGTAATCCTTTAAGCCTCATGAAGGATATGTAGGAGATGTATGAATATTCTGCTGGGGATTATCTAGAGATTTTTATTTTAGAAATAGATTAAGATTTTCTTTAGATTGAAAATATGTTGGTACGTAAATATTCATTCGAAATATAATAGTATATGGATTATGTAAGTGTAGACATCAAATGGTAATCGTTTGGTTCTTTTTATTGTTAGAATCTAGCAAAATTATTGAGACTTGTGCAAAAGCTTGTGTAGGTATACTTTTTAAAATAATACAGAAATTTCATTTAGAGGTAATCATGAAGAAGGGCACCCTTCATATAATATTCCTCTCGTTTTTTCAATAGGAAAACCATTAGGGAACATTCGCTACCTGTTTAGTAACGGCGATGTGGAGAGAAACCAAGACTACACTGAATCAAAGATGCATAACATCATTTTTATTGAGAACAATAGAGACTGTTATAGACTATCTGTAGAATACAAAACATCCTTCAAAAAATGCCAATGTAGGAGAGTGTTTAGATTAAGGTAGATTTTCTCACTGAAGTCATTATACTGGACCTATACCATGATGATGACGTCCATCAAGCATACGACTCAAAGATATGGTGGAATAAGACCACACAGAAAACAGATAAGAAGCACTTGGACAGGATGCAGAGAATGGCACCTAACTCACCGCAGGGATAGAATAGTGAATGTTGCGGGAGCCTCGGTGGTATGAATGAAACGGAAGGTTGTATGGCGCATCCGACGAAAACATGAGTATATTGGATCACGCCAAATAAATCCAGGATCCTTCTTTTTTTCTTCTCAGAAAATTTAAATCTGCTTCGGGTCATTAACACCATCGAGGAATATCTTTAACCGAGAGTCAGGGATTGCCTTTTCCCACAATCGATGGTATGTCTAAAATACTTAAACGCCAAATCATGTAAGACATGAGAATATTTAGGCTTGACGCTTGACAATTTTTTTCCAATATTTTCGAAAATCGTGGGATTTTCTATCCCAACGTTTTCGCATATGTATATCTCCCTTTGCTCTATTCGAATGTAAAGCTCATAAAAGAATACAACGAGCTTTCCATTAGCTTTCCTGATTGTTTGAGTGAAAAAGCTGCGCTTTCAAACAACCAGAGCGAATGGGACACTCGGTGTCTTCTTTTAAGGTTTTTACTCTAAAGCTTGTTACCATGGAAAATAAAAGCCTTTAGAGCCACTTACGAAACCATCTCCTCTCATCTGAAACCTGTTATAATTTAACAAAAACTCTCTCAAATTACTCATTCGAAATATTTCGGTATCTCAAGTTATCACATTACACCCAACCTTGGATTTTATGCCGAGTGACCCAGGTTGATGTTCCTGTTAAAACTTACAATTCAGGGTTACCTTCGTTAATGTATCAGTAATAGTCCAATAGCCCTTGAACGCCAGACCGGCGTCATAGTATAAACGCTGAAAATAGGGGGCGGGGTGGGGGAATACCCTAAAAGGGTAGTTTTAACCCCTTAACGGTTGAAAATAATTTATTTTTTCCTGACAATACACATATAATCGAATTTGAAGCATAAAATTGGAAAAACAATTTTTTACAAATGTTTTTATTTCCAGTCGATTTAGGGCTGGTTTTACTCCGTTAGGATAACCCCTTATCATAACATTTGGCTTGATTTGGTATAAATCAACCACCTTCGCAAATAAATATTGAAAAGAGTGTATTTTAGTGGATTATTTTTGATTATAATTGAAAATATCGCGAAAAGCCCCTAAAAAGGGGTATTTTTGCATTTTTAAGGGTGACGTCCATATTTAAGGACTGCGGGACCCTGATTTTCGTAATCAGTGCCCCAAAAAACATATAGAGAACGAGTTTCAAAACGGTGTTACGTTTCAACACCTAAACGCTCGTTTTGATTTGGACTATTAACGTAAGTACAATACAATTTATTAAACTTTAAAGGTGTCTGGCGGGGGGTTTCCCCTATGCAAAGTGTCTGGCAATGTAGGAAGTGACTTCTAAGAGAATTGCATAGGAAATATCAAAAAATCAGCGTTTATACTATGCCGTGAGTAGGCAGCAATTTTTTGCACTTTTGCTACCTGTTATCTGTCAAAGCCACTGCGGCTCAAGGTTCTTAGTAGCCAAACGTTGTTACCTGCTGCAGTGTCCTTACGCAGAAAAGTGTCCTTACGCAGATGACGTAGGTCTGGCGTTCACAGGCTCTTGCTCTATAAGCTTTTTTGTTAAATTACAACAACAATGTCATGTGGTTTGTACGTGGTTCTGAAAGCTCTTTAACAATAGCAAACTTTAACAATATTTGAGTGAGCTTTTCATTGAGAAGTAGGAGAGAGATATCCCTATGCGAAAACGTGGGCCAAAGTTGAGATACAAAATCCCAGTCATTTTCGAAAAGATTAAAAACTCGTTTGAAAACCAACCTTTTTTCCAGGTGCAATAGTTTTTTGCATGAAAAGCTTTTTGTTTTTGAGCTTTTTCTTGATAACCGGTTTTCGACAGTTTTATTAAATTGTTTTTCACCTGTTCTACAGGTCCGATTTTATCCAAAATATATTCATACAATTCCTATGATTTTTCTCTTAATTATAGCGTTGAAAAATGACAGTTTTTTTTGTTTTTAAGAGAAAGCTCAAAAACCAAAAAGATTTTCACGAAAAAAAAACTCAAAAGAAAAGCAAAAAACTATCGCACTTGGAAAAAAATGTGGTTTTAAACAAGTTTTTAAGGTATTAAATCAAACCTGACATAACATTTCATGAAAATGGTTTTGTGGAGCAACTCTTTACGAATAAGTAATGTTTTTCAGAATAACTGGCCTTGTTCTAACTTTGCTCCGGAAACAACTGTTTTTACATTTTTGTGATTTACGCGAAAAGTTATTATTATTTTTTCATGAAATTTTTATTGTAGATAGGTACCAACAGAAGTCACAATTTAAGCCTTGAAACAGGGTTCTACGATAATTACAGTGCCTATAATTAAATGTCAAAAAATGGCCATATTTCACGGTTTTTATTTTTTTGCAAAAACCTTTTGACCGATTTCAATTGTCCAAAGCTCATAACTCGTCTTTTTAAGCGCTATTACGTAGTATTTTTTGTTTTCCAAAAAAAAAATTTCGCACCAAAAAACTGAAAAAAAACATGTTTTCGGTACTATTATCAACTTTTTTCCGCCTGTTTCCCTGGGCCGATTTTATCCAAAACAGATTCATTGAATTCCTACGATTTTTCTCTTAATTATAGCGTCAGAAAATCGTATGGTAAATTTATTACATCTTTTCCGGTATTCCTCCTGGACTACAGGAGTAAAACAGCTTTTGAATAGCTAAACGTGGCGTCATGCTTGGTTTTGTTTCAATTTTTCTTCAAATACTTACAAAAAGATTTAATTTATTATTTGTGTGTGAATGCGAGTGTTGGTTCAGTCAGGTTGGAAGCGCACGTTGAAAATTCTCGACGGACGCTTAAAATTCGCCACTTTTCCACTTTCTTTACTGAAAGAGCTTTAGCGTCTCGATTCATACGTTTACGTCATTCTTTTAGGTTTTGTTGTTTTCAAAAATTGGGGCCCATTTGGTTGGTAAATATACAATATAATAACTTTCTCTACCAAAAGTTCTTTGTTTTATGCAACAAAACTAAATTCTGAATAAAAATCCCAAATAGCTTCCCTTGTTCGTAAAACTTTGTAAAAATCAATATAACGTATTAAAATTTTTGATTAAAACCACACGAGTGTTGAATTTTTTTTTTTTTTTTTTGATAATCAACTGTTAATATTTTAGCAAGTAGTTAACAAAGGCTGTCAGATTTTTAATTAGTTGTAATTTATAGAGAGTTCCCACATGAAGAAATATAAACTTTTCTGGTCTCACATCTCCTCCTTGTTGGAAACATATGTGTTGCCAGAAACTTTCACAATTTTCACCGTTCACATACGTTTTCCTTATGAAGCCATAAATTCTAAAGTTTTACCTGGAATTTATTATTTTGTGTACATTCTTCAGCAACTGGGTATGTATTCGTTTTGTATGTATATGGATTTATATCACATATGTGTGTATATATGCAGTGTGACCGATAAAGTTTTCCATAAAATTGTTGCTCTGTGCACTCTGTGAGAAAGAGCTGACATCAGCAGTTAGGACAGTATATTATTTGTCTTAGAAGACCGGGAATTCACTGCATTGGGAATGGAGCTATGCTGCAGGGGCGGGGGAAATGGGGCATTATATGTAGATTTCAATTCACATCCAAGTTCTTAGCCGTAAACCAATCCTTTGCCTGCTATTTTGTTATGCAGTTGTGGTGGTAGAGTAACTATTGAATTTGGTTTCGGAGAGTTGGCGTGGACCAGCCAGTACAAAAACAGGATATTCCAACAGAGTTCGGCTATTGTGTATTTAGGGGGCTTTGGTTTAGCTTTGACTAGCTTGTGTAAATCTATACACAAGAAACCCTGTGAAGTTATCCCCTGCATTGCACTTTACTTATTGTGATTTTAATTATTTATAAATATACTTTACGCGCACGATAACAATGGATTTTCTCTATTATGATTACACAACATACCTACCCAACGGATAGTAGTGGAATCTGATTATCCTGCAGTCTCACAGCATATCAGGTTCTGGTCTTTCTTGGAAAAATTCATCCAAAGCCTTTTTTAACTATTTCTCGTTGAATTTTGTGAGTTAAAAAAAACAAACAAAATAAAATTGAAAGAACAAAGGAATACAATTTTCCGAAAAGATGCTTAAAGGGATCAGAATGAAAGCTATGTTGGGTGAAAGTCGACCCTTTTTATTTGTATTCGGTTGAGATTGTTTTGCAAGTCTCTCGTCAAAGTTAAACAATTTCTACAAAAATTTTGCAAGCTCACTTTAGACTTGAGTAATTTACGCGACTTGCATAGCAACCGAAAATTATCTCTGAATCAAGCCCTTTCTGTCAAAATTTAAATGCAAAGTTATATTCCTTTTTTTTTAACATAAACATGACGTTTGCCAGAATAAATCAAAGGATATCCTGGGCTCAAGGTTATTGTCTAGACCGAAAATTTTCCCCAACATTTTCAATTTGTTTACTTTTGATAAAATTTTCATGGTGCATTATTTTTGCTTGAATAAACCAGTAAATTATTTATCCCAGGACTCCAGGAGTATAGAAATTGGCCAGGAGTATAGAAATGTAGATAATATTTAGTATAAAGGATGTCTTACGGTTTTAGTTTTGGGTTGCTACAAAGTTGTTCCAAGGATAATTGATTAAACGAGAAATCAGATGGTAGCTTCAGTTAAAAAAATTTCTTCGTATCTTTGCCGTCAGTGCGCTATTTCGGTTTCGTGATTCCGCACATGTTCTAGGATTATTTTGAGAATAACATGTTTATTGTAAGCGAGAACTTTGTCCACATGAAAACAATTCCAGGCATTTTTTTAATTCGGCGATAATACCTCTAAGAGGCGTAACCATAAACGAGGATAATCCTTATTCAAGGTTGTATCACAAACATCAACCTAGATTATTCCGAATAAAAACCTCAGGATTTGGGCCATGTGTAAAATTTCGAAATCCAAAATATTTTTAATGTGAAATTTATGAGCTTTTTTTAACATCAAATTACAAGGTGTAAGGAGGTGATATCGTCCGTTGTTGTAAAATCTCTTATGCCCCGGCTTCACCGGCCCACAGTGTGAAATTTTGCAAATATAGGTAGACAATATTCGTATTGTAATTACACACTTGTATTGTTTATTTGTTTGGACTCATATGACAATGCAGACACAAAAGGAGCTTATTAGGCAAATTTTCATTACAAAAAATCATTTTAAATCTGATTAAAGAGCTCAAAGTTCAATAATCACTATGTACATACTTATAGTCCAGTTGTTAGGGGTTTTGACCTCTAACTAAATGTTAACTATTTTTTTTAAATAGTTTTTAGTGAGTAGAATATGTTAAAAAAATGTTTTGCAAAATTGGTTATACGCTACCCCTGAAAACCACCCCCTAAAAACAAAAAATTCAGTTTTTGGCTAATATATCTTAAACGGTAAGTCTTATCATCAAATAGTGTTTACAAAGTTTGTAGATTATGCGATTCTCTACAAAAAAAAATGTTATACATTTTCCCGTACGAATTGCGATTCATGAGATATCGCCGTTTTAAAGATTTAAAATACTCATATCTCCTCATTTGCAACTTGTAGCTCATCAGACTTTCAACAAATCCTCTGTTGGACTACGTGCCTAATATTTTCAGGTGTGATTCCTGTATGTATTTGAAGAAAAAAAATTCTAGAGTTCCAGAGAGGGGGGTGGGTTATCCACACTATCCACTAAGATACAGGGTGTTTACGATTGTTTTTTTTTAATTTACTTAAACTTGAATAACTCCTAAACTAAGTTATCGTAAAGCAACGTAATTAAGTTCATCTTTTAGGTAAATGCGTATTCTTTTATTTGATATAGAGGACAGAAAATTGAGTGACTCTGTTTAGACGATATGTTGCTTCAAAGGAATACGATAGTATTTTTTTAAATTTTTTAAAAAAACGCGAACGAATAGTAAACTGAACTTCATATATTTAATTGTTAATAACGAATACTAATTTGAAACACCTTTTACAACTATTAATATATAAATAAAGATCTCTTCATTACCTTTAAAATGATACCTCACTCGATACGATGAATAGAAGCGGGGACTTTTTGAAAAAGTTTATAATCGGCGAGTGACGTAAATTTTACCACCCCCGCCCTTATTTTTGAAAATATTGCCCGAAAAAAAAACACATGTCCGGATCTGCGTAACAAAAAATTTGAAGCAAATCAAAAATGTTGATTAATAAAGGATTTGTAAAAGAATGCCTCATATCGAAGAGCACTCTCTGAGGAATAGAATGGGTCATTCTGCAAAAAATATTTTTTAATTAATTAATTCGCAAATTTTCGCAGGATGTTTTTTGTGACTTATATTTTACAAAGTTTCAAGTATAAAACAAATATAATTATAAAGCGGAACTCGGCGAAACTATTAGTTAAAACCATCATTACACGTTACAGAATGATACAATTTCTAAGCTAATGTACTTACTTTTTAAATAGTCGCTTTTGGTCCAAAAATAAACGATTAGCGAACACTATTTCCAGTTACTATCAGAAAACTTAACGAAAATTACGATCCGTACACAGTTATGGTGGTAAATGCCGCTGCAACAGTACTTTGTTCATGCGAACTGGCAGCACAATGGAGAAGGAGTCAGAGGAGTGACCTGCGAATTCACGTTAACGCATATTACAGCGCTCACTATCACGAGTTGTGTCGGTATTTGGAGAATGTGGTATTGGGTGCATAGCCGTTAGACATTTTACTACTAAAGTACAAAGAGAAATTATTCTTTATGCACACTTGAAAAATTTATTTCATTCAAGCTAATTTTTTTAAAATTACACACTGTGCGGCCTCAGTTCAATAATATCCAGTTCAATCCACATAAGTGGCTTCACCGGCTAAACTCCAGTTCAGTGCTTGAAATTGTTGTTGTTTTTTCGCCAGAAGTCTTTTGAGCGATCTTTTACGTTTTACTTAAGTTCGAGTTCGAATTGGGCGAATTGAGGCCTGTTTTTTCCTCATTTAATATGTGGAAATTGCATGCGATCTGAGATTATTTTAAAGTTCAGTTTACCAATTGGCTCGAACTTGCACAGTTTGGCCGGTGAAGCTTGGGCATTACTTAACGCATATATGCAAAGTTTTACATTGTTGGACTGAGTTTTACACTGAGCTTTATACCCCGGCTTCACCGGCCGAACTGCGCAAGTAAAAAGTAAAAGCTCGCTCAAAAGAGAGTAATCAACTGGAATAGTGAAATGCCATTCCAGTGAGCTTTTGAATTTCTGACTTCTGGCGAAAAAGCAACAACAATTTGAAGCACTGAACTGGACTTTAGCCGGTGAAGCCACTTATGTGGATTGAACTGAATATCATTGAACTGAGGGCGGTGCAGACGGCGCGTTACGCTGATTTAAGAAATATTTGAAAAGTATTTCCACAATTTAGAATTATCATATTTTATACTGATTTATTGACATTTAGTTATATTAAAAAAATCTTTTATTACAGAAAAAGGTAATCCTTGATTCGAGATATTGAGAATCTGAATAATTACGCGTGAATAATTACTTGGATTAATTGGATATGCCGTTAGAGATACAGCTTCGCCCATTATCCCAATGTGAAAAACTATGGGTGAGAACCCAGTGCCTTAGAAATTCGGCATCTGGTGCAATGCGCCTAATGCAAAAACCAAATCGGTTTTGATCGAGATTTGTTAGACTTTCATTCTACGTGACTTCCGATATGCATATACTATAAATGGGTTATGGAAGTCTACCATGAACCAAGTTCTTACTCCTTAGGACACTTAGATGACCAACCAGGCCACGTTCGCAATGCACCGAAAAGAGCTGTATGCCTTACTTTAATGTACAAAGGAGAAGGTCTCAAATAGCCAATACTGGTGCCGTATGACAAATACTTTTTGTCCGTAAAATACTTAAGGAACCAAAAATTTTAGCAGTTGCGATTTTGTTCCTTTTTGTTTTATTTTATACCAGCTCACTAAAACAGCGTGCACACGTATTTGACGGAGTGTGCAAGAAATAAATCCATTTCTGCCTGTACGATTGTCATTACGCAGGCAGTGTATCAGAGACCGGAACGACTGGTTTGCTGATGAATGCAAGCTGACGACTGAATATTTTGCACTAAGCAATGTAGCAGTCTTATAAAACAGAGATGGGAAAAAGAATAGGAAAAGCTAAATTCTGGACCCAAAGCTGAACTGGAGGCTCAATATCGCAGAAAGCGCAAGGAAGGCCAATTAAAGTTATTCTCGATCCGCTGCCACCTGATTTATAGATCAGGGAACAGGCGGCCTGTATCGGGTCACAGGAACATCGAGGGAAACAAGAAGGCAGATGAATTGGCCAGGCTGGGGGCAACCTTCGCGGTGGAGAATGTACTGTGCCGTGCTATGCTTGCTAAAGAAAGATATCTCCATGTACTTTTTCTCACTAACTGGCTCGAGATGGAGGAGCCTATCAACATGCGTCAAGGTTAGGAAGACTTGGCCTTGTTAAAGCAACCAGAGATCGCGCGATCTCTTGGGGTTGCCCCGAAAGGACATCATCAGAATCGTGACGATAATTACTGGACACTGGCCAATTGGCATCATACAGCCAAATTGAGAATTCCGTACAACACCCACTTCCGTAGCTGTGGAAATGAGAAGGATGGTGTGGAGAGACTTTCTCTGCGATTATCCGGCCCTGGCCAACATCAAATACCGTGTTCTTGGAAACCTCTTCTTAAAGGATTGGGGGGACGTTTCAAAGCTCAAAATAGAAGATTTGATCCGGTACCTAAATATGACTGCCTGGATCTAAAATCTTTCCTAGCTTAACTGCTTTTTTTAAACAATAGTTGCTCATGAATGCAGCTACAAATCTAAGCCAATTTTGTCTCAGCCTCCAGTTTGGAGGAGACTGCCGTTGTTACCCACCTACGACATCTATACTGCTGCTGTGTAAGGCGATGGTCTTAGCTGTACTCATATACGACAGTTGGATGCTCAGAAAAAAAAACACTCGATTCTCTTGGCCGTGTTTGAGACTAAAGTCCATCGAAGTATTGTTGGTCTCGTTCGTGAGTATGGACGATTCCAGAGATTTTATAATGATATCTATGACTGCTATCACAGGCTCCGGGCGACATTACATCTAGCTTGTCTGAATGATAACGAGCCTCCCTAGAGAGTTCTTTTCGGTGACTTTAATGAAATGAATATACGAGGTAGGCTAAACCGAAGACAAGGACCCCCAGAGGATAGGTACGCTTAACTGGATGACATCGATTTGAAATCGGGACCGGTGGAAGTTGCAGTTACGAGACCCCAGGATCTGATCACAGGTATAGAGCTGGATAAATATGAAATTAAGTGAGACAGTGAGTCTGTAAGTAACATCATTGAACCGTCTTCTCCTTCTGGTGCCCTCTGGATAACCAACTAACGCCGGGGCCCACCATTCAAAGTCTACCAAGCCAAGATGTAAAGTTACCGGGTCAACGGCTGTATGATAGTAGGAAGTTTTTGCACTGTCGTTTAACAATCTCCCCTGGGCACCGGCGCACCCGGTTAGTTGTATAATGCTATGGAGGCTCCGTCAGGTCAACCATACTGATTAGACTATTATGGACCAATTACATTGCATTCATCAGTCCGGAACCGGTTATTGGTGCACCTACCAGTTTGGCAAAGCCACCCCTTTTCTATCGGACCTTGATTGACCAACTATAAGTGGTTCCTTCCTGTGTCGTCTTATAACGAAACTAGGGAATTGTTGGGGCACAGTAGAAACGATATCAGGACACTTGTTGGCCACATTTCTTGGTTTGATCACAGTCTCTTCATGCAGTTAAGGAATTATTGGGGTGCCGTAGGTTTTCAGCACACTTGTTGGCTTCATATCAGGACACTCGTGGGCTGTATTTGTTGGCTTGACGTCAGGACACTTGTTAGCTTGATTATCGAACACTGCGCCCTGAATTACCGTTTATGGAGCATAGGAAGGGCGGAGACCCAATCTGCAGGCTTTGCCTTTAGAAGGATGAGTCTGTCCTTCGAACAGTCAAGTCCAACCGACAAGCAATTAGACTGCTGAACCTATTAAAGCGCTTTGGCCTACAAATATGAGGTAAAGGGGTGTAGTACAATAAGTCAAATGAGAGGCCGCGGTACTTTTAGTTTCTATACCTCACTAAAAAAAAGAAGAAGAGTACAATTTTTATCAATATCGTAGATCACTATTAATTTTGTAAGAATCATAATTTTCTGTAAGAAATCTTCATAAGCGATCGGGGAAACAAAAATATTTTTAAAAAATTGATGCAAGATTAATCTTTGGATGAAGCTGTCTCCCCAAAAAATTCAATAACCAAGCAAAATGCACGAAGATTATTGATACTTCGATAATAATGTACATCCACCAATTTTCTTTCTCTTCTCGTCTGTATTACCAAGAATACAATACTATTTTCCTACATACTTATCAATCATTGTTCGTTCCAAGAAAAGGTAAATGCTGTGAGATACTCTACAAAAAAAAAGTATTAATTTGTAAATAAATCTGATAAAATCCTCAAACTTCATTCATCAAAATGTGTAAGCTCTAAACTAAACACTAGTGACCCATAGCCCAATTTGATATGAAAACAAGTCTTTAAAGAAATCTAAAATTGAAATCTACCAATGTATGTTCTCGTATATATGTATACAGGGGACATACGTTCAAATGCACGAGGTCTATACGGTTCACATATAATCCTTATCTTATTTCTAAGCTATCGCATATACGACTACAAAATATATACATATATTGTAGAGAGAGAGAGCTAAAAGAGAAACAGAAGCAGACATTGAATAGATAGGATCCTTTACAAAAGCGGTTTAGATATATATATGTGTATAAATATATGTAGTAGAAAGGACAAATAAAGAATTTATGAAAGGCAAAAGGATACTAATGAAAATCCGATCTAATACTTAACAAGATGACACCAGTTCATTACATGGGACACAAACTAAAGGGGGGTATACACTATCCCTCTATTCAAAAACGGATTGGACCCATCTGTGTTAGAGAGAGGTTATAGAAATCTCTTTTGCAATTTTGCTCACGTTCTAACACTTCCGTATTATGTGCACGTGTGACCTTCTTAAATAATCATAACGAAAAAGGAAACCTGAAACGCATTTGACGAGTAGCCAAACAATCGTACAAAAACGTGAATGAATTGCTTAAGCCCTAAGTAACAAGGCTATGATATCCTCCTTGACGAGAGAGAATCGTCCAAGAAAATGAAGGTCCTTGAATATCGTAATTGCGATATTTTTTTTCTACACAGAAGAGACTCCTTCTACCCTCTATATATGTGGTAAATGTGAATACTTCACAAGTATCTTTTTACATTCCCTTAAGGGTAGTAAACTTTGTTATAAACTCGACAGATTTGTGGCTGCCAGGTATTTTCAACAAACGAAAAATTATTTTGAGATACTTTAAAAAGTATCTTCCATCATCGTGTTTTTAAGGTAATTGCGCGGCATAGGGAAGGAGGGATGGAGGGATGGAGCGGAGCTTCCAATTGTTAATATACCTATAAATCAATACTTTTGGGGCAGAGATTTGTTGAAGGCTACATAAAAGTTGCAGGTTTGATGGTCTTTTTTGATGTTTGAATATTAAACTTTTGACCTTTTTATGATTTTGCGATTTTATGACGTAAATATTAGATTAGCGTCGGATAATGGCGTTGGGATAAGTACATTGAACTTTTTGTACGGTTTTTTTTTCAAATCAAACTCTAAACGAGGCTCTTTTCAAAATAAATTTATTAATAGGTAAAGCAAGAAAGAGCTTACCATATGTTAGAAAAAAATTTTATTTCAAACTAGCTGATACCCGCGACCGCGTCCGTGTGTAAAGAGGTCACATTATACCCTAATCTAAGCCCTCGAATTACAAGTTGTTGATGAGTTGGTATACCCAGGCCCGCCACATAACCTTGCAGGCCCTGGGGCCCCTTCGTCCTTGGCCTCGCGATTGGAGCAATTCCTCCCAAATCCCCCCCGCCCATATTTTGCGAGCGTGAGTATAACTAACTAATTGCTCCTTTAATCCCTCATGGGACATAGGGCGGAAACAGTTGCCCTCCAGCGGACTCTGTTTTGCGCGACAGCTCTCAGCTCTGACCAGGATCTCCCGGTTATTGCGGCCTCTGATAATAGGGTTCTCCTCCACGTTGTTCTAGGTCTTCCGACTCGACGGGATCCTTGCGGATTCCAGTCAAGGGCCTGTTTGGCTAGATTATCGTCTTCGCGTCGCAAGGTGTGGCCAATCCAATTCCATTTCCTTCGCCTGATTTGGTCGTCTATCCTTTCTTGGCCGGCACGGCGCCATAGTTCTTCATTTGAAATTCTATCTTGCCAGCGGATTTTTAGGATACGACGTAGACATCTGTTGATGAAAACTTGTAGGCGCCCTGTGATGAATTGGGTGACTTTCCATGTTTCGCAACCGTACAAAAGTACTGCCTTAACGTTGGAGTTGAACAGTCGCAATTTGGTGTTAATTGAGATCTCTGTTGATCTCCATATGTGAAACAGGCATGCATATGCGCTTCTTGCTTTATTTATTCTGGAACTGACATCTTCTTCTGTACCGCCGTTTTCGGTAATAATACTACCGAGGTAACAGAATTTATCTACCAGTTCCACGTCGCGGTTATTTAGCGCTGTTCTTTCAAGGGTGTTTGCATTTATCCGCATTTCTTTGGTTTTAGTCGGATTTAACCTTAAGCCTGCCGAGCTACTTTCTGTTGCCAAATTGTTTACCATGTTTTTGAGGTCCTGGTGCCTGTGGGCCAGCAAACAGATATCATCCGCGTAGTCGAGGTCCTTAAGGCGGTCTAACAATCCCCATTGTATGCCACCTGTTCTAGTATCTAGAGTGCTGACAAGGATGTCGTTTATTACTATAAGAAATAGTAATGGCGAAAGTAGGCATCCTTGCCGTACTCCTGAGCTCACTTCAAAGCTGTCGGATAGTTTTCCATTGTGAAGAACTCTGCATTTGGAATTGTTGTATAGAGCTTTTATCAATTCTATTATTTTGTCCGGCAGTCCACGTTTCCGTAGAGCTCGCCATATAAAGCTCCTATTGACCGAGTCGAACGCTTTCTCATAGTCTACGAAAGCAAGGTAAAGGGGGGATCGGAATTCAGTAGACTGCTCCACTATGATTCTCAAGGTGTTAATATGGTCTATGCAGGAGCGGCCCTTTCTGAATCCAGCCTGCTGTCTTCTAAGCGTTCGATCTACTGCCTCTCTTATCCTAGATAGTAATATATGGGACAAGATTTTTCCCACCGTAGATAATAAGCAGATGCCTCTCCAGTTGTCACATATTGTAAGGTCCCCCTTTTTTGGTATTTTGACTATGATACCTTCCGTCCAATCCTCCGGAAAGGTACAGGTGTTCCATGCTATTTCCAGGATTGGCTGTAGCGCATCTGCTATGAGGCTTGAGTCGGCTTTCAACAATTCTGGCGGGATGCCATATTTTCCAGCTGCTTTACCATTGGCCATTGCATGAATTGCGGTTACTATTTCTGTCTTGGATGGTGCACGAGTGGCGATTCTTATTGGCTGTGCATTGTTGTTATTTTCTTCAGGTTCCTGCGAAAAGGAACCATTCAGGGCGGCGAAGAAGTAGTCTCTCCATCTTTGGAGTTGCTCCTCGTCGCTGCACAGCAGCCTTCCATCCGCACTCTTTACGGCATGCTTTTTAGTAGAGTGCTTTCCCGAGAGCTGCTTAGTAATTTGGTACAGCACCTTACTGTTGCCTGTGTTTGCCGCGTTTTCCGCTTTCTCTGCGAGCTCATTTATCTGCCGCCTTTTATCACGCCGGACACTTCTCTTTACCTCCCGGTGTAATTGGGAGTATTCCCGTTCAAGTTGTTGGCGTCTTTCCGGGTCGCTTGTAGAGTTCACGTTATTTTTGAGGGCCCTTCTGAGCGTGAGTATACATAATCTAAAATTTCCCGTGTTCCACAGTTTCCCGTGTTTCCCGTGGCCGCCGGAGATATCGCGTTCTTCCCGTGTTTTCCTTGTATCTCGATGTTGACAATTGAGGCTATCAACGCAAAAGTGGTGTAAACCACAATTTAATCTGGTTGCCGCGGCTTTGGTGTAATATACATTCCTAACATTATGAACTTTCAATACAATAGTGGAGTAAGCAACTTTTTGCCTTCCAAAAACATAACTGTACACAACATAACTGTTGGACAGAACAAATATAGCGAAGTAATAGAGCAAAAAGGGTGTAAGCTGACTACACCGGTGGTTTACATCGTCTGAGGTTACACCACTTTTGCATTGATAGCCTCAATTAAATGTTGACAATTAAATTCTCTACAACTATAGTTCTAACAAAAATGTTGACCCGATTAACCCTTTTCAAGTTATTCAAGGTCAAAGTTATCAAAAATCACTTTTTGGCCAAAAAACCACTCAAAAACAGTTTTTTTCCAATTTTTTTATGATCAGTCAATACGAAACATTATTGCCTACAAAAATGCCCTGTTATCATTTTTTCGAAAACTTAACCCTTTCGAAGTTATTCAAGGTCAAAGTTCCAAAAATCACTTTTCTGTCAAAAAAATCATTCAACCATTGGTTTTTGCAAAGTAGGTATATGAAAAAAAGAAATTTGACTTTGACCTTGAAGAACAACCCAAAGAGGCTCCCGAACTGCCATTACATCCAAATGAAACAATCGTTCTGTGTGGTTTATGGGCTAGTAGAATTATAGCCCCAAATTTCTTCAAAAATTAAGCCGGCCGGAACGTAAATAAAAATGGCGCCCGTTATCCCGCCATGATAACGGACTATTTGCTGCCGACGACATTTGGTTCTAACAAGACGGCGCTACTTGCCACACAGCCCGTCAAACCATTTGTACACGTATACATGCGAAGTTGAAGCCGGCTTTAAGCCAGCTTGGATCTTAGAAAAATCCATATATCGAGCTAATGAAACCGACAAAAGACCATATTCGGCATTAAATTCAATAAAGGCAACAAGGCGACCGAAAGTGGAAGAAATGTTAATGCACTGTATGAAGAAGGAAAAATAAGCGTAAGGGTACGTGCAGTGCGCAGCGTAGATGGTAGAGTAGAGCATAGCAGCGCATACTCGCTTCTAGAACACTCAATGGCATAACCTTCTATATTTACAAGCCATGAACAAGAAAAATATTGAAAGCGAATTTCCACCCAATCGGACCACAACTCGGTGAAGTCACGTTATGTTGTTAGTGTAATTTGGAGATTTGGTAGTCCGATTCAGGGGAAATTCTCTCAATATTGATTCTTGTTCATGGCTTGTAAATATAGAAGGTTATGTCAATGGGCTGGTATACACGGATCATGAAGTCAACACTAAAAAACCTGCAGGAAATACCTGTTTGCAGTGTGTTGTCTTCTTTGCTCTGACTTCTTAGGACTGAACCTTATTAGGACCATGGTGCAATAATTACAAGGTAAGCTCATAAGGGTCCCGTGACGTCACTCAGATCTTTTCTCACAAAGGAAAAAAGCTTTCCCGTGACATCACTCAGATCTTTTCTAATGTAAAAGGCTTAAAAGCTTTTCAAGATGGAAACAGAGTTTTTCCTAATGAGCCTACCTTGTATTATTGTACCATGATTAGGACCAAATTGTGACAGTCGATGAAAAGTGGAGCCTGTTCAAAAATGTTAAGCGCAGAAGACACTGCGTAGACAAAGAAAACACCCCGGAGCCGGTCCAGGGGCGGTTTCATAGGGGGGTAATTGGGTAATTACCCCCCCTAAGAATTTTCGTTCGCTTATTTATTTTTATTCTTAAAAAATACCAATATTTCAAACAAACAAGTTTAAGTTATCTAGTCGGCGATCTATGACGGTGAATTTTTCAAAACTGCTGGAGAGCCGTGGAAGGTACCGATACCCGAGACTCCCGCTAATATGGCCCGCTATGGCTGATTCCACACGAGCGTACACACGACACGATAACTTAGGTGAAGGGCTGCCTCCTGTGCGACCGGCGGAGGCCCAATTAGCGCTTGGCGTGACGTTTTGTTGCCACAACTCGTGTACCTTATGTTGAGTGGTTGTTTGGGCGGGTGTGACGGATGCCTAAAGCCATCCTGTGGAATTTAGGAAGCTTAACAGTGATCTGATCTCCAGTCTGGAAATCTCTTTTAAGTCTTCCAAAACGTAACTGCCTAGTGTGCGCTGCCTGACTTTAGCTAAAGCCGGGCACTTACAGAGGAAGTGAACAAGTGTTTCACTCTCGTTCGTCTCTCCGCAGCTACGACAACAGACGTTGAACGGGATGCCCAACTTGACAGCGTGGTCTCCTACGGGCCAATGTCCCGTGATGATTGCCGTGATTCTGGCAATATCTCGTCGGGGTCTGTTTTAGAGGCCCATTGTTTTTTCTTTGTTATAAGTCGGCCAAGTCACCCTAGAGTCTCCAGTGCTCTCCACTTTTTGCTGGCTAGCAGCAGGTGGTAGTCAAAAATAGCGTTTTTGACTCCACCTATTGGGCTGCCGACCATCTCGGTCTCCTAGCCCCGGAGAGAGACTCTCTGCTTGGCTAGGTAGCCGGATTTCTCGTTCCCCTTTATGTTCTTATGACCCGGAACCCAGACGAGAGTCAGGTTGGGCTTTCTACCTAGCATATCTGGCTCAGCTCTACATCGCTGCAATAGCTTGGAGCGCATTCTTACTGAATCCATAGCTTTTATAGAGGCTTGGCTGTCTATGAAAATTCCAATACTACATCCTTGTGTAGGTGCTGAGTTCATTGTCTGGCAGGCGTTCAGGATTGCCAACACTTCAGCTTGAAAGACCGTAGGGTTCAGGCCCCGGATTCCCTGAGTCTGAGGGCACTGCAAGAGGCTAAATATTTGATATGACGGTCAGATGTTTGATATGATGGGGGGGGGGGGGGGGGGGGTTGCAAGAAAACGTCGAGAGCTATCGTGGGGCTTGTCCTTATCCCTTCCCAACTTTATGGGGTTATATGTCCTGCTCAGCGCTGGCCACCATACTAGCGACCCATACTTGAGAATTGGGCGTACCACAGCGGTGTACATCCACAGGACCATCTTTGGCCTAAGACCCTATCTTTTGCCAAAAGTCTTTTTACAGGTGTAGAAGGTTATAGAGGCGTTCTTTACCCTTTCGTCGATGTTCGTCTTCCAGTTGAGTTTAGGATCTAATATTAGACCCAGAGTCGACACGACAAGAGTCGGCTGCAAAGTGGTTTATGAACGTGAGAGAGGACGCTGGGGAGGGCACAAAAATTTGAACGATATTTTCAGTTGATTTTTGATCGAACACTTTGACAGCCCCTGCATTGCTGTTGTTTTTTTCTGAAATTCCCTTTTGCTCAAAAAAAGAATGTCTAAAACAACAACAAAGCCAGTATGATTTTGTTGCCTGCAAGTAGTTCCCTAGTGTAGAAGCTCATACGATTTTTCACCGAACACCAAAAGAGAATCGACGACGCCGCTGCGTATGTAGGTTCTATTAGGGCTAAATAAGGTGGGGGGTGAAATGGCAACTTCAGCTAGGGGTAGCTTGGGGAGGGTGCAAATGGTAGGGGTGGCTTGGGGAGGGTGGAAATGGTATTTATGGAATAAAAAAATTATTTAAGTTTTTTCTCTTTTTTTATATTACCCCCCCTAAGCCAGTTGGCTGGAAACGCCCCTGAGCCGGTCCTCAGACAACGCTATTTATTTGGTGGGATATGAAAAATTTGATCCACTATGAGCTTTTAAGCCCTAACCAGAGGGCAAGCAAGGAGGTCTAGTGCCAACAGCTTAAGTCAGCGCTGGGGAAAAATCTTTGGTTTGAAGGCGAGAAGTATTCTTTCATTAAGTTAACCGAATCCACCATATTATTCACCGAACATAACACCATCGCATTACCACTTGTTCCGCAGTATGAAAAAAATAACTGGATGGAAAAACTATGGATTATGTAGAACATATCAAAATGGTACTTGAAGAGTATTTTTCGTCAAGCCCAAGTGAATTTTGGAAGAGGGGCGTTCAAACTCCCCCAGATAGATGGAGAAACGAAAATCATAGGGAATACATTTTAGATTAAGATTAATTTTTAAAATATACTTACAAATATAAAATTTTACTAAATGCCTAAAACCGAAACACATAATGAGCATAGCATAATGATCAACCAAGCTCAAAATCAAATAAAAGCACTATTTATATTTCTTTGTATAAAAAGTCTTCTTGTTTTATTAACTTTTGCAAAAGAATACATCATTGCTTCTACAAAGCACCTATAAATTTACATGTTTTATTTTCTTGTCATGTCTAAAAGAGTTATCATCACTACTGGCACAGCCAAACAGTTCCTGACTGATACTGGAACAATTTATGATCAAAAACATCATCCGGCAACAAACGTTAAAGGAATTATGTACAGACACGTTACTTCTGCTTTTTTATTCTTCTGCTACGTTTTAACGATGTGCTTCTATACCGATAGCAACTGTGCGTAAGGATTTTTTTTGCAAATGACTTAAAGGCAATTGTCTGCATTGATACGAGTATGCTCATCTTTTGATAATCTAGTAAAGAATAGGATTTTTGCTTGGTACCTAATATTTTGAAAGATTTTTGAATTACAAAACAAAAAATTCGAGTTATTGTTTCTATAGTGAAAGTGAAATTTTTCCCAATCTGGACAAATATGTTGTGATGTGAAAACTTTTTTTTATTATTACTAGCTTACCCCAATAAACAGTTAATGTCAAGTGTTTACTAAACAAAATTTCTTACGTAGGTATACAAATAACTTTATCGTCGCGACAAACGATAATTTTCAAACAAAAACCCCTAAAGTGATTTATTATTATGATACATATACTTTCACATTCATGGTATTATCTCGGCAATTCATAAAAACCCTTGTAGCTTAACTTATAATATAGCTTAATCTATATTATAAAATCTTGTAAATCCCATCAGATGTGTGGACCTCAATTGTATAATTCTTAATAATGAAAATTTCAAGATAAACACTCGCATATACATCACCACTAACATTCAACCTGACATAAAATAATTATGCCACAAAGCATCAAAATTGTTACTTTGTAAACAATTTTCAACATAAAATAACCATCCGCCCCCGCGCCACTGGTGACATTTTCCTCCATCATCGCCGGCAAGTAAAAAGAAGAACTGTCCCCATTCATTCCAAAATTTACGTTGCATGATAACCAAGTAATTATTCATAAAACTTGAACACTGTTACGTTATATACGTGGATATTTGTAATAAGAGTTTTGTACATACATATATATATATGCATATATGTACATATATATTTTAGGGGGCAGACATTATTATAACATGTATGAGCAACGAGTACACCTTTTGTTACAGTTTACAAAGGCTTCATAAATTTCGTCTTTCCACATTCACTGGAGCCATCCTTTATAACAACCTGTGCTGCACGAGTAATGGCCACATAAATCTCTTCTCAAGTCTTATAGAAAAGTTGAAAAAAAAAAAATAAACAGCTATAAATTTCTACTTCTCAAGCGAATTTCACACACAAAATAGTTGAACATCGAAAAACATCACCCCTAAAAGTAACATGGAGGGGTGGACGGATATTGCAAAGGAATAACGAAATGCCAACATGCCAGCATGATTTGTTATTAATTATAAAAATACCAAAATGAAAGAAAATAACTTGATGGACATTAATTGAAACTAAATGCTTCATAAATTATTTTTTAGTAAATTCTTTAACATAAAAAAATTATTTTTTTTGAAGTACGTTCTACCCAGAAACACAGCACTAAAAATTTATTTCACGGTTAAGGAGTAGTTAGGACCGAAATTTGAGAGTAACTGAGCGTGTGACATGAAGAATGCCTCTTGTTCCGGCCGTTAATCGCCGAATCTCACACAATAAAGAAGATGTGCTTTGCGTTATCCTGGATACCTAGTCATACCAGTCACAGCGCTGAGCCATCGTGCTCGAAATATTTGAGGTATTTTCTAAATCCTCTATATCCACTCAAGAAAGGACGTAACTCGCAGCACGCGCGAAGGACGCTTATGCTGGAGACAAATACATGCGTTCGTTGGTGCATGCGGTGATTGATATAATAGAAGTTCGGGCATTCAAATGTAAACTGACATATAGTTACGTAAACGGAACGCACGCAACGCAAAAGTTGGTCTACTTCCAACTTTTCCTCATTGCCGCATTCGCCATAGCTTCAAATACCCAAACACAAGCACACACAAGACACAACAGACACATGCACTCGTGGCTTAGATTTTTTGGTTATTTTTAAGAGACTTGGACTTTACGGAACCCAAGCACGCAAGTGTCTGTCAGCAAAAATTCGCCACATCCACCGCACGCACGCGTCTGTTTTCAGCTTTAGGTCGGGCGCACATTGAGACGCAGGCGACACAGGCCGAGCAGCACAGTTTCTGTGTCTCATGCTTTTTAATGGAGAACCGCGAATTGCAACGCAGGGCAGGTGACACGAATACTGCGCCAGGCGCAGGCTTCATGACACTTGTGGATGGGGCACAGAAACTGTGTGCTACGTGCCGCTTACGGACTTTTTTTAAAAAATGGAAGAAAAATTAGTCGATTTTAATAAGTTTTCAAATTCCTCATCCGAATATGACTAGAGCTTAATAAATTTAGAATTTCCTCCATTTCAAAATTACTATCGTAAAACTGTCTAACAAAACTGCTCCCCTATGTGCTTAGACAACTATGTAAGGCCGTTTTTTTCTGTGCTGCCCTGCTCTGAGCTTACTGCGTGACACCGCTCAATGTGCGCCTTAGCTTAGTCTGTATTCGGACCTGCATTTTCCGCTATTAGCCATCTTGTTCAACACTGTTGCCCACACTGGCACTGCGTAAAACTAGACTGAGCTAACCACCCTCGCCATCAGAAGGCGACGGATCGGTCTAGGACCCCCACATGACCCCCCCCCCTAAAACGCTTGCTGTTTAAAAAACAAAATTGACCCAACTAAAAAAACAAAAACAAAAAATAACCAAACGACCAAAACCGAACCAACTTTTTTGAAAATTAAAAAAACGACCTTAAAAAAATGACCTTCAAGGTCAACAACAGATTGATCTATACTCTTTCTATATGTTTTGATTCGCAAACTCTAAAGTTAGCTGCACTAACAAGAACGGGTGCGTCTTCATTAAAAACACATACGGGCACTTTTTCGTAGGGCACGTTTGTTTTTAATCCACCAGATAATTCGATTAGTTTTGACTTACTCAACATGTAAGTTACCCCGTTTTTGATTAGGTTGAAAACTTGAGCCGAGGTTGAGTCGAACTTTCGACCACAGTATATAATGTCGAGCTGAGTTCACTTTGAGTTGAAATAGAGTTGAACTGACATCAAAACATAACCTCAAATTTTTGAGCAAAATTCTCATTTTTAGATACGATAGCCTCTTATTGTTAATTCTCTTTCTATATTTTTCAATATTGATAATTTCCTATAGAATTTTCCGGATGAACTTCACGGATGCAAAACAAACAAACAAACAAAACAAATGTCACTTCAACCGAATTACAACTCAACCGGCGTATATGAGGCAAAATTTCATCTCGACCGAGGTAAGAGAGCTGAGTTGAATTGAGTGGACCCAGTTTCAACTCGACCCTTGTTTATAAGTGGGTTGAACCTGGGAAGAACCCAGGTTGAACCTAGTCATAAACGTGGTAAGTACTTTGCTCCAATGTAAAACTTGTTTCCTTCAGCTTACCCAAAACTTTTAAAAACGCTTTTTCGTCTGGATGCATACGTCCTCATCTATAATGGGCTATTTGTAAATGAATACGTGATGCACGGCTTCAATTATTTGAATTTTAAAACCTGAAAGTCGATAATGAATATTTTACACTTAATACATTTTTGTTAAATTAAAAATATTGAAATGAAATTTTTGTTTATACTCCAGCATTATTTATGCATTTAATTTCGTATTTATTTTAATTAACAAAAATTCATCTTTTACATTTATAAAAATATTTCGTTCAATCTAGGTAATTGAAACTAGAAAACGCCTTAAGCAAGCCTGAATTAAAAACCTCAAAAATTAATGTATTACATATTACATATACATATGTATGTAGTTCCCACATTAATTTCAATATTTATTAAGCTCAAAAATGATTTTAAATGAATATATGTATGTATGTATATAATTCCATTGCCGACAAAGTATACCGCGGATTTATTTACAGGCCAACATTGTCAGAATATTAAATGCAGAGCAAGTGAAAATTATAATCCCTTCACTCGATGAAATGTATTCAATATAAAATTTTCGCAAATAAATCGCGAATTTCAATTTAAACTTTCAACTTGCTCTGCGGACTTCAAACGCAGCCGCTCCTCAATTCTCTGCAACAATTTTTTTTAACCCTTTGTGAGTGGAATTAGTAGCGTTTAAAATTCGTGTTCATTCCCATGTCGAATTGTAAAAAAAAAATTAAAATAAAAATTGCGCACACTTCAATGCTGCGGTGTTATTACAATAAAATGTTTATTTCGGTATAACCATGCATTTTTACTTTTTTTATAAATAAATATTATCATATTCAATGAAGTAGTTGATAAGAGGAGTCACTTTTTTTTTATTAAAACGAATTTTCAGTATCGGACTCCTAACAAAGTATGGTGGAAAAGTAATTTCGCATTCGAATAATGTAAGTTCGAAAAAATTGGCTGAACCAAATAACACTGGAAATAATTTCGTTCGTTTTTTTTACATATAAAATTAATTCCCATGGCTGTTTAATATGCAATGGGGCTTGAAGAGCACTTCTTTACCATTTTATTTCTAACAAAAATTAATGATAAAGTTCAGCTGAGATTTAAATGTTCGAGGGGCGGAAAAAAAAGTTTCTAGTGTGGGAAAAAAAACAAAAATATTAGTGAAGATTATGAACCTTTTTATAGTAGGTATTTCGACAATACGTATACAAGAGTATTCCGACAATATTTAACAGATTTAAACGAGTATATTCTAGTGGGAAATGGAACGAAGCGAGATATTCAAAAAGCAAGTATTATGAGAGATTAAAATTGTATAATGGCCCGTCCACACAACACAAGCAGATTTGAGCAAATCGTGCTATTTTATGGCTTTTTTATGAAGAACATCAATTTTACGACTGCTTTTGGTGACGTCATTATGCTTGCGCTCCTGAAAAATTACAATATTTCATATGGGAACAAGATTTGCCCAAATCTGTTTGTGTCGTGTGGACGGGCCATAAGACAAAAAACATTATCGGCTATCCCCCGTTTTAAGCTTACTACTAGACATTGCAGCATGGAGACTATGCAAGGAGCTTAAACTGTTATGGGGAAAATGACAAGAAATGAATGGGCACAAGAAACTAAACTTCTAGTTCATTTTTGGCCACAGATGTCACTTTTGTCCGATGTGCCCCACATGAAGTTAGCTGAATTTGACCCATTTCGACGATTCGTTCACAATTAAGTTAGACGAAATGGGGCAATGCAAAAAAAATCATTGGAAATTAATAAAGATTCATTGGAAAATCCAAAAATTGATTAAACACGAATAATCGCATCGATATAAATCGAATTTAGATGCTGGTTTTTCAAATTAGGCGTAAACATAAAATATCTTAGTAATTAAAGAACTTGGCCATGAACCGGATGAAAATAATCGGCCATGTTTTTTTTGGGGTACATTTGACTGCAGCGTCCTCATTAAATCAAAGGAAAATTGACAACACGGAGTTTAAGCTCCTTGTATAATCTCCATGAAAGACATGACGGACTGATAGTACAAAGGATGATTCCTGAGCTTAGATATGCCAGCTAAAAAAAATTGTAGATTTAAAATGCGCAATTTGAACTTTTTCTATTTATCCTCAATAGTCGTCCATGGCAAAGGTTATTATTAATATTCATATATGTACATATGTTTATAGAAATTTTGTAATTTATGTAGATTTCGGAAAAATTAATTTATTCAACCATACTTATTTTCAAAGGCTATATATATGTACATTCCTCATACATTTTGCATAACCTCAATTATTTGCGATTTTTTGAATATATTCAAACCTCATACAAATTAATTGTTCAGAAGCTCACTTATCCTTGAATGGAATGCAAACATTTAACATTAAATGAAATTCATCAAGTGCGCATATATTTAAAATGCATGCCACAGGCACATACTTATACCCAATTCAATTTATAATAATAGGCATTACGAGCTATCCTTCACCTTGGTTAAAAGTGGTTTAAAAAATTCTCCTAGACTTCAACATTTCCACCTCTCATTTCCATGCTCGAGAGAATTTTTCCATATGGATTCATACGTCCTCGTCTATAACTTGCCAACCGCACGCATTTTGGAAAGAGTTATTTTTGAATTGCCTGAATTTTTTGACGAAGTCTCCACAAATGCAAAAATTAGTGCACACCGAAAATGCACTTTCTACATCGGTTGATGTTGGTTTGATACAAAGAATTGAATTATCTAATTTTTGCAAATTTTCTGTGTGTTGACCAGTATTTTTGAACATGGCAAATTCCGATCGGAGCCACTTGAAATCTGATCCTCCGAATTGTACTGACGATTCATCTTTTTGAAGCAACATGTCCAATTCATCTTGTAACGACAAATTTTCGTTTTTATGAGTATTTGGCCACTGTTGAACTACATTATGCACCCTTACATCGATGGCCCCAAAAAAAACAGGCTAGATTCCCTGCAAAAGTTAGTGTGGTTTTTGATGGAGTAACTGTGGGATCCTTGAGACTTCGCAATAATTTCATGACATATCTCTTACATTCGGCCATCTACCCGAATTTTTAAATTTTGCATAAGTTTACTATCTACTAATGCCGCTGGTAATAGCTGTGTTCCAAAATTTGAGCAAAGTGCTCGCAAGCAGTCGGCTTTCTCTCTCTACTCATGCCTTTGTTGAGAAGTAGGAACGAGTAGGCCAACTACTTGCGAGAACTTTGTTCGAATTTTGTAACACAGCTATTGTCAGAAAACTTCTTAAACATGAATTGTAAATTTTTTTCATCGCTCACCAACGTTTGGTCCTCAGATTCGCGACAGCTAATTTTACGGGCTCCATTGCCTTGACAAGTATGTTTAGAGCAGAAAAGTCCAATGTCCTATTGAACGCCTTAAATTCTTTTAATATTTCGCGAATTGATGCTTTCGTCTTGACCTGTGGCTCAAGCATTGATGGAATGGACTACAATAACGTTTGACGCCATTTGCAAAAAATTGTCATCCATTCACATTGACCGCATTTATGTGCAGACACCGAACCAGTCCAAAGTACCAAAAAAGGTCCAAAAAAAGCCTGCATTTTCGGTCCCGTGCTCATTTTTGTGGGGGTTTTTTTGCCTTTTCTGGTACTTTGGACCGGTTCGGTTACTACACATAAACGCGGCCACTATGACATTACTTTTGGCCCACCAGAGCTACTCTGGACAGAAAAAACTCAAATACAAATACTTTACATCAATATGAATATTAAAAGATCATTGTATATTTAAGAAACTCTGCATTAATGTTGGTTACTAATATACAATTTTGTATTATTTTCGTACGGCCGGCGTTGGCGTCCTCAAATACCTTTGACTGGTTTTACATGAGCGGACACCGAACCGACCAAACTTAACTGTAATCGTTAATTCTCTTTTGAAGTCCGATGGAAACGACTTTTACTTTCTTGTCCTAGCAATACCCACAACTCAGGAATTGTCAAAGTGTTTGTTCAAAAGTTCGCTGAGAGTTCCATTAATATTGCCCACCCTCCTCATCGTCCTCTCTCAATCTCTTCGTTCGTTTTGTCAGTTCGGTGTCCGGCCGTGTAAAAGGGCACTTGGTAAAAAACCAAAACCATTTATATTAGTGTTGGTTACATATTTCTTTTATATTTATTTTACGTCAAATTTTTCGAACCAAATTTCTAAAACAGTTTAAAAGTAAACAAATTTTTTTTTCTCACAATCGATAGTTTTGGTTGTACATCCGCACTTCGATGTATATCCAATTTGACCATATACGGGGGCCTTCAGAGAGTAGCATTTGACTACCCCAGTGCGTCTTAGTCTGGTACGAAGACGCACAGTAATAATCCTCTCAGAAACTAGTGACCAGCTAATGAGGCTTAAGGCTGTATCAGATCCAAAGCAGAAAAGCAGAACCGTCGGCAGAGAATTGTTTCTATTGGCTTACGCTGGTCAAGTGACAAGAAAAGCAGAAGAGAGTTCTTCCCAGGCGCGGATCTAGAATTTTGTTTTGGGGGGGTCACGGAATTAAAAGTGGCGGAAAAAATGTCTACTCCTAAAAAACAAAAACAAAATTAACAAAACGAACAAAACTAACCGAATTTTCTGGTGGATTAAGGGGTCTTTTCGGTTACAAATTTTCAAAAAATCGAAAAAGCATTTTTACGGATTTTACTAATAGTGGAGTCAGATAAGCATCAAATTTTAGTGAAAAAGGAATTGTTTCCAGTCTCAAATTTTTTTTCAATATGTTAGTTACATCCAATACTATAGGAAAATGGACTTTTTCTCTTACAACTGCTACGTAAATTATGGGCCGTTTTGTAAAAAATCTACCATTTTGGTCGTTCTTTCTAAATATAGATGAGTATTTATCGGTATGTGTAGGTCCAAAGAAACGAAAAAAATTGAGGCTGTTCAATATGACATTACCTATCAGCGGTTACAAAATGAAATTTTAATCTGCACACATAACCTGAAAGAAAATTGAAAACTGAAGAAACTGATAAATTTTGGTTTTTTGGTTACAACTTTGGATGTTTTAAGTAAAAATTGATGAAATTTTCAGAAATTTTACTTTATAATGTGGACAATAACTCGTAAAAATTTTAAGTCAAAATATCCACCACAAGTCTCAAAAATTAACCTCAAATCTGAAAATTGATTGGCCAATAACTTTTGTGCATTGCATCGTATGAGATTCCTTTTTAATTTAAGTGTATGATTTTTATGCACTTTATGATGGTGAACAAGAAAAAATGTTTAAACTTGAAAAAAGTGGAAACATCGAATCGAAAATCATGAATTTTTGTATTTTTTCATCAATTTTCTTCAAAACTTCCACTTTTTTTTGATAAAACTCTTTTTGTTTGTATTGACAAAAAAAATTTAGTTTTATCAAAAAAAAGTGGAATTTTTGAAGAAAATTGACGAAAAATTTCACGGTACATTTTTAGCAGATTCACCGTGTTATAACACCGTATTTTTGCCCTTGCAACACGGTAACGCTCGAATTACATATGGAGACACTGCACCCGACTCCCCCAAACTATCCTATCTCTCTCTCTCTCTCTATCCTTCGAGCTAAGCTTGCTACTAGACATTGTACTATGACGTGTGCGACATGACATGACGGACTAGTAGTACAAAGGGTCTGATCATGGTTTGCGCTTGAAGTGAGAAATGGCGCGCGACTGTAAAACGGAATCATAGCTTTCGAAAAAACTGACATTTGTCGGGAAAAACGCCTTCAGGCGTTTGAAGAGACAAAGCTGCGTTTTTCACGACTGTCAAGTGACTAGATTGAATAAATATTTTTTAAATAGATTGAATAAATAATGTAATTTTATAAATTTTTTAATTATCAGAAATGTCTAAAAACTTTCAAGCGACAACAATGATAAGGTTTTGTCGAAAACTGTCATGTCGCTGCATTCGCCAATTATGGTTCGGAAAATGAGAACGATAAACGGCGCTGTCATTTTTTCAACTCACCAACCATGATAAGGCCAAAAGGGTGACACCTGAGCTTACACTATCAGATAAAAAAAGGGTCGTTTTTTTAATTTGCAAAAAAGTTCGGTCGGTTTTGGTCGTTTGGTTTGAAATTGTTTTTGTTTTTTTAATTGGGTCAATTTTGTTTTTTAAACAGCGAGTGCTTTTGGGGGGGGTCATGACCCCCGTGACTTCTGCTTCTGCCGCTGCTGAAAAAATTGGATCTGATACAGCCTTTAATCTTGCTTCCTTGCTGAGCCACACCCCAGCGCCATTCATATGGTTTTCAATTTGGATCCAGAATTTATATTTTTTGGAGAGCTATTTTTGAAAAAATAGTTTTGTAGCCTTGTCGTTGATAAATGGAATCATTACCGATCAAGCACTGCTTTGGCGTTTAGTGCTCTATAATTTCCATATGGCTTATCATCAGATATTGGTAATGCTCCAAGAAGACTTCGGAATCGGCGATCAGATCACCTTCTTTGCAGTAGTTGCACAATGGTGAAAATTACGTCATACCATATAGTTTCGGAGCTTTCAGGCCACTAATGTAGTATCAATTAACTATACTGGACTAACTCAATTAATCTCACTTCTAACACCAATTTTAATTTTCTTCTACTTATCGTCCTCCAGTTCATTCACGATTAATTGATATTCAAAATTCCCCTTTCAATCAATAACAAAAGTATTTACTATCGCTGTTAATGGGTGCAATTGAAATTACTTAGCTGAGCTGAAGAACTTTATCAAATTGAAGTATTATGCCTTAATAGGCCAGTCAATATAACCTCTGAATCCCAAAATTTGAGTGGATATCTCATTTTTTGATATATTGTTGGGGACGGTGAGAAATGAAGCTCTAATTTTTTTCCACCCTCGGGGGTGTCGGCAAAGGGGTGAAAAGGGGTGAAAAAGGTTTTTTGTTTATAACTTTGAACAAAAAAGCCAGCCTGGGTGGAAACGTTAGAGGGTGATATAATAAATGATTATTCATCTTGTATTAAAGTTTCCACCGGTTTTGTTTATTGCAAAATTGTTTATTAAAAAATACGAACGTTTTTTCAAATACACTGGTAAAAATAATCTGACTGGGTGGAAAAGTTAATACAAAGTTGTTTATAACAGAATCAGTAAGATATTAAAGTTTCCACCTTTGTTGTTGTTGTTTTTGGTCATCGTCTTCCTTCATCTTCATCAGCTGAAAGTCATAAGAAATTATTACTTGAATTATGTATTCAAAGTAATTTTTTATAGCAAAAAGGCACATTTTTATTTGTTTTATTTTAGTTTTGACAAAATTCTTACCATTCACAAGTTCTTCGCCATTGTTAATTCGCCTTTTTTTTCTAGTAGAAGGTCCGGGTGAACTGGGATCGCTAAGCGTTTCGTCATTTGTTTCGTCGTTTGTCAATTCTTCTTCATCTGGTTCTGCTTCCGTGTCTTCAGCGTTAAGAACAACATCTTGCGGTTCTCCGAATTGATCAGTTTCGGCATTCAACAGGCTCTCTTGAACTGAATCTATCTCGAGATCATCTTCCATTTCTTCAACTTCAAGGGTCTTGATGTTTGTACAGTTTTGTCCATGGCACGAGTGGCAAATCTCAGAGCATTTTAATCCAGCTTTTCTGCACCCACATGCTTTCCCGCATCCTTTTTCGCATTTGCAGTTTCGACATCAACAAGGTTATTAATCTGGCCTTGTTCTTGTCGTTCGACAGAAACTTATCTTGGCTTGTTGTTGATGGCATGGACTCCTCGATGAACACATCAACTGAGAGAGATTTTGCTCGACGTAGACGTTCTGCAGTTTGTGTACCCCTGTCTGTGACGTTTTCTGGATACCCGTCGAAAACAACAGTGACATGATCGCCATAACGTGACCGAATGTAATCGACGTATTTTTTGCAAATTTGACCATACGTGTCGCCTGTTAGCCATGCAACTTTATGTAGCAAGTGTCCTCCATCTATGACAAAACCTACATCTCCTGAAGTGACATCGTCGTCGGTAGGAATGAACAGATCATAAAGTGCAGATTTTTTGCTCTTACGCATGCCACTTTCCTCAAAAAGAGATAGAGGGTAAGGAGCAAGTTCAAAAGGGAAGAAACCTTTAAATTGATCTTGAGACTCCTTGGCAAAAGAAATCCGCTGGAACAGTAACATTGGATCAACTGGAACAACAGCATCATTAATTTTTAAAGATGATGTTACCGCTGATAAAGGGACCACACGTTTTTTACGCGAGAAGGATAACTCCGCGAAATGTTTTCCGACGATTGCTTTCAGTCCTTCCATTCCAATGGCCTGTGCTTTGTGACAGTTTATTTCATCCCCTCCAACTACACCTGTGTTCAAAGAGACGATCCTATTCGAAACAGGGAAAGGATCATGATTTTCAAACCACTTTAGAAGCGTATCAACGTCTGCGTTGTCCCTGTTTTGACGAGTGGGCCTAGCGTCAACGTGCTGCTCTGAGCTGGAAGATTTAATGCCGACAAAATCTTCAATGGATTCGGACACTTTCTGCATGACGGGCATTCCTAGGATCCATTTAGTGAGTACGCTGTCTGTCAAACCCCTCCCTCGTGTTAAACCTCCCGTGGACTTCATTGATCTCATCAGAGTTTGCTCGATAGTCATGTCACTCCAAATACCAGACCAAAATTTATCTGATCGTCTGATGGTGAAGTATCCTCGAGAGGCAAAGTCGTGGTAGTTACGGAATCGCATTTTCTGTTCCAAGTCTTTCATGTCCTGCAGGTACAAATGTGCTGATAGTGCATAATTGTTGTGGCCAGCGGCATGAAAGAATGGCAACATTTTAGCGATGGTTGTTAAATGCAATTGCCAGTTACCACTACGCTCAGCTTCAATAAACTGCTTCACTAGAATCACCATTCGGAAATACTGGATCCATAAAGCAGCGGTCGGTCCATTTGCTTCCTGTTTCTGCAATTCATCTTCGAACCGTTGACAAATCGCCTCAAACGTCCCGTCTTTCATCCTTTCTTCAGCAGTGCCAGTGTCGAAATGCTCCAACAGATCTTCAATCTCCATAAAAACCTGTATAACCACTGTATAATTAAATAAGAACGACTTGTCTAGAAGAATGTGTTTCCAAGCCCACCAATATATTTCAAATGCGCCCCATGTTTTTATTTTAGTCTGTTAAAAGTCCCAGAATATTACTTAATCCGTTGACGCAGCGACACAAAGGGTACCTTGGCATACGACATAAGAAAACAGCACGGCTACTATTACATGATTTCTTACCAGACGTCGGAATCTCAAGAAGGTCCATGTTTGTGTTCTAATTATTTTCTAGTTTTTGGTACAGCTTATGATTTCAAATAAAACCATTTAACTTAAAAGTTTTTTTACCTATTTTTCTGTTAAGATTCTCTGTTAAGTATAAAATGTGAAATTGCATGCCTTTTCCAACGAATATAATGATGAATTTCTGAATTGTTATTAATTTTTGTAATTGTTTATTTACTTTTTTAAGTTGCAATTTCATTAGCATTCATGCTCAATTGAATCTCACAATTTATGAAAAGGTTCAAATAGATTTGTCGTTTTGAAAAAGATTTATGAACTAAAATCAACGATTTTTTATTATCTGTTAATTAACAAATAAAAAAAATGACGAAAAATTATTAAATTTTATTAATTTTAATGTTCAGAACAATTTTCCAAGTTGTCTAACACTTTGCACCAATTTCTATTTTTTTTTACATTTATGATCCTGAAATTCTAATTTGTTTAAACAAAAGGGTAACAACAAAGGTGGAAACTTTAATATCTTACTGATTCTGTTATAAACAACTTTGTATTAACTTTTCCACCCAGTCAGATTATTTTTACCAGTGTATTTGAAAAAACGTTCGTATTTTTTAATAAACAATTTTGCAATAAACAAAACCGGTGGAAACTTTAATACAAGATGAATAATCATTTATTATATCACCCTCTAACGTTTCCACCCAGGCTGCCTTTTTTGTTCAAAGTTATAAACAAAAAACCTTTTTCACCCCTTTTCACCCCTTTGCCGACACCCCCGAGGGTGGAAAAAAATTAGAGCTTCATTTCTCACCGTCCCCAACAATATATCAAAAAATGAGATATCCACTCAAATTTTGGGATTCAGAGGTTATATTGACTGGCCTATAAGTTAATTCACAGATTGGCATTTAAGTTTTAACCCCTATAAACTTTACCACTGTAGGTTCAATTTTGCAATGTAAACAAAAGGACAGAAACAAAAATAATAATTCAATCCGTTTTTATTAAAATTAAAACTCGTTTTAAACAAAAATATCCTTAACATCGTTCTAAAAACAAATGTCACCCCTTCTACCTTATATACAAGTATAGAAGTACAATAAAAAAAAGCACTGGACTAACTTCCTTTTGCAACCATGTTGTTGCAAGAAAAAAGTGTGGAAGCCCCCAAGAAATAAGTAAACTCCTTTCGTAGAAAATGTTCCAAAGCAATTTAATTATTCTCCCTTCAAGGATAACCTCGCTCTGGTATAAGTCTCTTCCAATATTTAATTTTCCTTACAATTTGAAAGGGATACTTTTCTTCGCCATCTTCTTCTTTTTTTCTCCTTGTTTTTCTTTATGATTGAATTTTGCTTAAGGTGCACTGAACTTTTGTATTAGATACAAGAACAAGTTACTGAATGTATATACCCGATTTGGCTTTAGATTATTTCAGATATTCTAGCGGTTCCTTTTTGACGAAACAAAAATATATACAAACATATAATATACTTATATACATACATATGTACATATAGTCGAAACTTTGCCATCCATACAGGAACTGCCAGTTATAGGAAGAATTTCTCACTTTGCTTGAGAAGAAGATGTGTGTGACAAGTCATCTGTATAACAACTTCAACAATTCCCAGCCAGGATGTTATATGAATATCCAAAATGCCGCAGTAATGTGCAGACGTGTGACGGAAAAAATGATGGCATTATATCACGATTGAGGAAGTCTATTTTATGTAGTTAAGGGCGGTGATTCTAGAATTTGGAATAAGGAAGTGTATAACAAGGATATTGATTAGCTGAGTCTTTAGAGAGTCTGTTATGCTTCAACAACTATCCTAAAGCTGATACAGACAATTATTGATTGCTATATAAATTTGATGAAAAAATAAAACCGTAGTGGTTTGTTCGAATTTACTGTTAAAAATACTTAAAAACACAACGACAATTTCTGCTTAAAAACATCGTACAAAATGCCACCTCCTTAGTCATTCCCGGTGAAATTATTTTTATACAATCCGAGTTTTTTGAACAACGTTAATGTATAAAAAAGACTTAGTATATTATAGCGATATCACTGAGAACGTTATCAGATTTACAAAGGCCAAGATAAGCAACAAGTACTTTGCCTGTAAACTTGAAATGCAAAAAAGCCTTGAAATGCAACTCGTTAACTATTGGTAGTCCTGACGTGATTTTATTACTGCCCTATTTCAAAAACCCTGCATGCGCAAAGCCATATTTGATGGTGTCCTTCCTAACTTCTTGACTGCCTCTTTGGTGATAAGGTTGAACTGCGATTGTGAGTTGAGGATAGCACTAGGCTCAATTTTTTTCCGCGAGGGAAATAAGAACTCCGAGTATGGAGTGGTTGTTTATACAATACTTTTTTTTATGTGGCTTAATCAAGTTTAGGAATTACCCTTTGTACTACTGGTCTGTCATGTTGTTCAAGTCATGGTGGAATGTAAGTAGTAGTAGTAAGCTTGATTTGAAGGATAGAAAAGAAAGGATAGGTTAAGGGTCTGAAGGGTGCGTGAGTAGATCTCGAAGAAGCTTGAGTTTGGACTCGGATGTGTTATATGTGTTCGGAAACAGCGACTGTGGTGGAAGTGGAAGACAGTTTCACAATCGAGTTGTAGGCAGGAGGTTCCTAATTTCAGTGGTAATAGGGGTCGAATTTTGTGAGGGCTGCCACATACCTACGATGGTTTAAGGAGTCTATGAAGGAGCAAAGAGTGCTTTCGCCAATGAGTGTACCAATTACCATGTATGACCGAATTGAACGATCCAGAAATCGAAGGATTGAAAGTGAATCTGCGTATTTGATATCGTCGGTTCGAATAATTTAAATGTATTCAAACGTAATCAGCAATGAACATAACCTACAATTTATAGTTTTATTGTTGTTTCTCTTTGTCATTACGAACATTTTTATGTGCAATAACTAATATTTTAATTTAATGTTCTACCCACAACACTACGAAGACACAACAGTAAAAATAACTAACCTAAAAAATGTTATGCTATCATGTCAATCTCTCAATTTTTGAATTCGCGTCTTTACGACGACATTTCAATTCGATCCAGCCCCAAATGTTGGATCGAATCGGCTCGATCCTATTTGAATTCGATCTGCGTATACATGGATTTTTCTAAGATCCAAGCTGGCTTGAAGCCGGCTTCAACTTTGCATGTATACGTACTATCTGTCTGCCTAGTCCCTTCACCAATAAGTACAATAATGATACCTATTTTGACACCAAAGTTTTCCTGGCATGTGAAGAAATAAAATTATCAACCCTAGTAAAAATGTGCCGTGCGCATTTGTTCGCTATGCGTGCTAGCTGTGGGCGCCGTGCAGGCTAGTGTGTACCTGATGCATGCTAGCTGCGGGCTAGTTTTTATTTTTACTCAGGAATGCCAGAAAAACTTCTGATGCTTGTTAACCCCCATCAGGATAAAGGAGAATGCACATTTTGGTACCCACCTCCAATTTTGACCTGAATATAAGTTACTATGGCGCCTAGTTTGAAATCTTTGCCCGTTCTGATTAATACATATCACTCTGTATTTTTGTAAGCGTATAACCTATTTCCATGAGTAAGGTACCAATGAACGCTATGATGGTAAAAGAGATGGTTCTATCTTACCAACTTTTGGAGTAATGAGTCGTCAAAGTCGAAATTTTATTTTTTTAACCAAAAACTAACTTCAACTCCCTTTTTGTCCAAAAAATACGTAATTAAAGTAATTAAATTAAAGTATTTTTTTCCAAAAGCAAAAATTGACGACTTCAGCCTGTCGATCGAAATGGATTTGTTTATGCCGTTTCTTTTTTTCTTTTCTTTTTGTGGTGAGATATTGGGTCCAAAAGTACTGCAGCCATTGCGCTTGGCCTATTGTACTACACCCCTATAGATACCTCATATTTGTGGGCCAGATCGCTGGAATAAGTTCAGCAGCCTACCTAGTGGCTTGTCGTTTACACTTGACTGTTGAAGCTTCCTGGGTTCCCGCCCCCAGACCTGCCTTCGGGCTGTTCGGAAGGAGTTCACGAAAGCGGGCTCGGGTATGCTCCGTGGGCTCCCCAATGTCACCCCGGCCATCCTTGCCTTGGCCCTTTCCAGCTTAATTGGCCCAACAGAGAAAAGCAAAGAAATGCAAGAAGGGGTATCATCTAGGTAGCTAGATGGCTAGACTGTGTCGGCTCTGGTGAGCACCTTGGAGGGATCCCTTTGTTTTTCAGAGTCATGCTGATGACGCCAGACTGAAGTAATGCCTTAACGGCTCGTACCGGTCTGGACTTGAACGTCATGCGAAAAAGGGTGGGTGAGTTTAGTCACTAGGAATCTGACACAACCGTCTGGGTGCGTATCCCCAGCGAAGTCTCCTGTCATAGGAATGGAAGCCTTAGACAGGCGGTCGCACACATTCCCTGCTGCTTGATCGATGTAAGATTCTCATTACTCCCTCTTGAAAAAAAACGAAAAAAAGCTGGCCGAAAGGACGTGCATAAGACTGCGTTAATTACGTCATTTGAGTTATTCGAATTTAGGTACTCGTATTCCATTCGGGTTATGTAATGCCGCCCAAAACGTTCGTGAGATTTATGAATGATATCACGAAAGATTTGGACTTCGTCTTCGTCTACTTAGATGATATACTCATTGCAAATAGATCTGAGGCGGAACACCAAACTCATCTAGATCAGCTCTTGGTTAACAACTTTGGTTTGACCATTAATTGGAAAAAGTGAGTTTTCGATGCGCTGGAGATCAACTTCCTTAGCCATAATATCTCCGAAGGATAGGATCCTTCCATTCGCAGATTCGGCTAAGGCCATTGTTGATCTCGCACCTCCAACTTTTGTAAAACAAATATTGAAGTTTTTGGGGATGGTGAAATTTTATCACTGATTTATCCCGAACTTGGTTAAAATGTTGGTACGAATAAATGAGTATTGAGTACTTGAGATATCGTTTCAATCAAGGATTTCATTGGTCCGCAGAATGCGAGGCGGCATTCCTCAAAAATATACATCACTTTGATGAGCCTAACCTGGTTGCTCCAGATATCTTCAAAGCGTTCGACAGAGTATGGCACACCGCCCTATGAGAACTTTTCTCGCCAACCTGTTAACTCTCCTGTTAACATCCAGCAGCTTTGGCTTAAACCTACATATATAAAAAGTTTTGATTCTCTCATGCTCTATCCTACATAAAAAAAACATTTAAAGTTAGTCAATATGTCTACTATTTTATTATAACGCTATTTCGATCAGTCTCATCTAAACATTTCAAAACTTTTAAGCGGTCAGCTCGGTTTCCTTGGTCAGAAACTACATTGAGAAATTTCTTTCTACATCCATTCAATTAATGTGGTTAAAAACATACCTTCATTGCAGGAAATGTATGTTCCTTCCCAGCAAGAAACGCAATCATCATTATTCCAAACAAATTTTAAAACTTGTTAATGAAATTCTAAAGTAACTTTTATTTTTTCAAAAGCATGGCTCCCCTTTAGGTGTGGCACCTAATCCTTTCATCAATTTAGTTCAAACCCCCATTTTCATTAAGACTCTCTTAAAAACAAACAAATAAACTGTGCACCCCTATTTTGTGTAACATTGTAAACAGTGTAAAGCAGCAAAAAAAATATACAGACATATATAAATATAAACTAAAATCAACTTGGAGCAGAATTTCGAAACACACTCTAAAGTAATTAAGCATCAATCAGCCCCTTCGCAAAATGAACAAACAGTATTCATCTGTACTAAATTAAGACAGAGCGATGTAAGTACCTACTTTAGTTCTATTTTGATACACGTTTACCTACAATTTACGCAACTAAAATGCTCAAATTGTCAAAGGCAATTTTGTTTGGTAGGAGAGTTGTTAAACTGTTGACGTTCCAATTGTCTGATTAACGCCAATTCTAATAGTTATTCAGCACTAACGAAATTATCTGGCGGATTGGGGGGGGCCCAACTTGTTGAAGTACATACCTGATATAGTCGTGCATAAATAAATGGTATTTCAGCCTATGTTATCATCTGTTGCTGGAATTCGTTGATTAAATAAAATAGAGCCGGGATGAAAGAAAACTTTTATTTTAATCATTGGTTCACCATGAAAGATGTAGCTAAAATCTATACTCTCTTTAAAAGTAACCCCAAAGTGAGATTTACATAAAAGGCTGACGACAAAAGCTGATAGATCTGTGGTGTCAGCCTACGACCTGCACACCCCACCCGGGTTAATAGCAAAACCTTTCGAACGCGTGCATTCGTTTCCTCATTTAACAACTGACCCATAGTTATAGGGAAACGATACCAAACTTCCGACAAGTTCACACAAGTCGTGCGTTTCAATTATTTATTCTTTAACGAACTTCTACAAAAGTTTGTCCTATTTTTAAAATAGATTCGAAGGGCCAAGCTTACAGTGTTTTTTGGGTGAATGGTTGTGCTGGTTCCGAACGTGAACAGATCAAGGCACAATCAGGAAGCCCTCGCTTCAAGGGTGAACGGCCCTAGGCCCTAGGGCCACATCCTGCTCTAGGTGCCCGTGCATTGCTACATGGACAGGTGAGGAATCATCAAGCTGCCTCTGCCTGGCCATGGCACAAACTGAATAGTACGGTGGATCTAGAGAGGACACACTCTATAAAACCCACAATCCCAAGGCGTAAAAAATTGCGCTGAAAAGATGAATGGAACTGCGTGAATGTACTACCAACGATGGACTCCAGATACCAGCCAACCTCTGGTTTGACTTATCCTTTCCATGGAAATGCAATTCTCACGCAACTCGTGGAAATAATATTGATCCATAGTCTGCGGTGCTGGAGAAGCGGGGTGAAGATCATACAAGGAAGCAAAATCCTATCAAACTTTGGAGAAAATTTTAGACAAGGAAGGATATTAGGGCAAGGACGGCTCAATGGAGGGGGCGATAAGGATGATCCTAATAACCCCGGTAACCAAGTTTAAATATTAGCTAGAAAAATATAAAGGGCGTTAAAAAATCAAGTAAAGTAAACGTCTCTCACACAACTTCTTTGTAGGCAAAGGTAAAGACGAGACTCCAAGCAATCACGCAATAATTATAGAGCAAGATCCCAGGGCCGCCAGACCTTACTTATTTTCTCAGAAACCAAATGTATGGGATTAAGTAGTGTAAGTACATACTTTTAGTGTATGCGTACCTGCTAGCTTGGGCCGACGGCCAATTAACAGGTACTCGGTGGTAAAGGTAAGTAAAAATAGTATTCACATTTCTTAAAGTTTCAGTGCTGATTTTTACGTATGTTTTAGGGACTATAGTTAGAAATTAATAATCAATACTGCCAGACACTTTCCGTCGGCGGTAACTTTTGAATGGGCCTTTTTATAGATAGAGGGGTGGGGGCGTAAAAAGGGGTTAAAATTAAAAAAAAATTCTGTCGCTGCGTATGTAGGCGTATGTTAAATACTAGTGAGACATTTTTGACCATTTGCACCCTCCCTAAGCCACCCCCAGCTGAAGTTGCGCCCCACACCCCAGCAAATGGTCCAAAATATTTTTTAGGACGCCCGCGGGAAGGCTTTACTGGCGGTTTGTCCACTTCATGAACACAGTGCTCAACACTACTTCTTAACTCAATACATTTAGCCTTTACTTTACTTTACTTAAATAAAAACTTTGATTTAGACCTACCTGCTTGTTTCCAATAATAATTAAAACTTTTACATAAACACAGTATACGATCATCTACCTTCAAGTCTATGTTTTCGACATCACAGAATGATGACCGCAAAACTTCTAATATGCTTTGGTGTTTTGTGGACATACCTCCACTCACTGTACTCCTTGAGAAGGAACTAGGATCAAAGTGCCTGAAAAAAAGATTAAAATTAGTTGCTTGTAGGCGGTTGATGGAAGGCGTAAGAGCACACTGAAACAGGTCAATGTATAATATTTATAAAATATACAGTTACATCTACCATTTAAGATAGGTACGAATGTTTGAAAAATTTTGTAACTCTGCGGAAAGTTAACGTAATAGCAAAAAATATACAATAAATTAAGTATGGCGTCGCACGTAAACAGTCAAAAAAATATTCTAACAATAGGCGCGTTTCATTTTCATTGGAGTACGTACTCCGGAGTAGTTCAGCGCACATTCAGCTGTGGCAGCATCTACTCCGATGTGCGCCCAACTACGCTGGCGTACGTACTCCAATGATAATGAAACGCGCCTAATAAATTCAAAATATGACTATGTGACAAACATACCTTGTTCTTGAATTTCCATTGCACAAAACACCAACACACACAACAAAATTCCAACACTTCACTCAAAATCAAGACCGTCGAAAGTACAGGCCTACTGCGGTCGGTCGCTCTTAGCATGTTTACAGCATCACTTTGCAAGCGTAACGATGCGAAATAATGCGTTCACTTCCTAGGTCAAGAAGTAACTGACAATGAAAACAATTATATGACATATTTATATTATCGGACAGCTTGTTTAATACCCTATCGAAATATTTACCTTGATCCGGGAAATTCGAATGAGTTTTATGGATTTATGACATATGGGCGACCCACTGGTGCACTCCCTCGTAAAAAACCGTCCTTATACTAAAAGGCCATTCAAGTGGGTCCTAGCGTCCTGCCATTCTAACCGGCCTCTGATAATCGACATAAAAGGCTTGTCCTCAGGTTTAATTCCTTGAGAATCTATAGGTGATTCATAAGTTCTCCTGGTTTGAAAGAGAATAACACTCGTAGACGCAGCGCCCCACCTCCCCTACTAAGCAGAGTGGTGGTAGATTCAGTATTGCTTCCATAGCCGCAGTCACACAGGGGAGCTCTTGCGTTACCGAAACAGGCAAGCCTTTGAATCTAGGCCAACTTAATCACGGCGTCCTTTTGTTTGGTATTGACCTACAAAGCAGACACAGCACTTAATCGAGAGAAATTAATATTTCTTATCAATTAACTCCTAAAATAATGAAACGATGAGTAAATTTCTAAATTTAACTTTTATAGTTGTTATATTCCTCACAGTTAAATATATTTAAAATTTTGAATTTTATAAATAATTTGCAGTTAAGAAAAATTAAATTGAAACAATTTTTGCTTAACACCAAATCTCTTACCAATGGAAAAGAACAGAAAAAACAAAATTTCGAAAATCTTGTAAAAAACAAAACATATAAATCTAAGGATTAAAAGTTTAATTCATTTAAATAAAAATAAAAACAAAATCCAAGCAATGCCGATCTTAGTTGAGAGCATTTCCTAAACGTTAATTTTCTTAACTTATAATAGTTACCAAAAAAAACAATTTATTATCTTAATTTATTTTACAATGCACACTTTTGCTAAATCTTAGACTTTCATTTAAGATAGAATTGTTAAATGCATTTTTATAATAAAAGATCATTCGCCAGCCTTGTCCTCGTTCATATCTTCCAGCGTGGTCTTTCTATTTTCATCTTTTACTTGAACTTCTTCAATTTCTGAAAGGGAATTAATAACTATCATAAATATAACCATTCAATTTTATGCCAAACGCCAAAAGGACTTACTCTCTTTATCCGCTATTACTTCCTTTGCATTCTGAGCATGAATTTGATTGTCGTCATCTGAATTTTCGTACATACTGTCCTGATCATCATCATCCTCGTCATTTTCATTTCTACGATCATGTTTCGTTGTTTCATTTCTAGATTCCTTTCCATATTCATCTCTTAATCTAAATCTACCCTCAATGGCTAGGATATCTTCGTTGATAATAGTACGTTTCTTTTCAATTTCTTGTTCTAAGTCTGATCGGCATTGCGCCAGCTTCTTCTCAGTGGCAGAATTCATTTTCTTCGGTCTATAATATATTGGAGGCTTAGATTTTGTCCTTATGAAATTATATAAATCCCTCTTTGACTTTTCCCAAACTTCAAACTCCCGCAATCGATTCATTTTTAGCTCCAGCATTCTTATATTCAATTGTTGCCGCTTTCTATCGCTAAATAATGTTTGCCTTTCACGCTTCAAGTTCTCACGCTCTTGTATTTGCTGTTCCTCAAGTTTCTTTTCGATTTGCGCCTTCATATCTTCCTTTTCTTTAAGACGTGACTCTTCTTGACAAAATTTCTGCAAGGTACCCAGAAGACAACCGAACATTCTCCTATTACGTGCACGGGACTGCTCATCAACCCCCTGAGCAGCTACAATTTCTTGTCTTGTTGGAAGCTCTCGGATAACACGGGAATGGATTTTTGGTTTAACTTCCTCATCTCGAACGGGGCCTGATAAACGGCTGAACACTGATTTTGCTTCTTGTTGTGATCGTCGCTTGTTTGGTATGGGACTAAGCTCCCTTTCTCTATTTCTTGGGACATTATTGAAATCGCCCCGGCGATTTTCATTGAAACTTCTTTTTCGGTCACCCCTTGGGAGTTTTAAATAGAATTAAAAAAAATTTCTTGTATCAAGCTACGCAAACTTTTAATACTAACCTCAAATTGGCTTCCTGTGGGTCACGACCAATAATCCGACGAATATTATCATTTAAGCCTTTTAAACTAGATCGTGCCTTTTCCAGTTCACGTTCTAGCGTATCGTAGGATTTTACAACATCGGTACCCATTATTATTTGCATAAAATAATATCGTTTAGTATTAGGTGGCGAATATTTACTAGTTTAGTTACCGAAATAAATGTCAAAGTGACGCATGTCAAGACACCAGTATCGAGTCTCGATAACAAATTAAAAATACAAGAAATTTGCTAATATTTTTTGTTAGTAGATGTCGCGTTAGTTAGTTATTTTTAAAATTTCCAAATTAATTAAAATTTATTTTTCATTTAATAAAGTGAAATGTTTAAGTCTTAAACAGAACCAATCCGTTCCGTCCGTTTTTAAAAGTTGGAAATTTGACATTTCCATAAGCTTTGCATGAGACGAACGGAGCCACAATCAAGCGGACGGAACGGAAGAGTTTTAATAAAGAAAAAACGAGCGGAGCGGATTGGTTCTGTTTGATCCTTTACTCAGCCGATTACTGTGGCCACCGACAAAGGGCGACTCGAATAAACTCATTTTTTAAACTGTACTTAAAAGTTGAACGCGTATGTAGACACCGGTTTCGTTCAAGTCAAGAAATCTGCTGATAGTTCGAATATCGAAAAATTGAATGAAAAAGTTGAACGTGTAGAACCGGTACAATAAATGTTAGCTGTACTCAATGTAGTTAATAAAGAACAAGAACAGTTTGACAGTTCTGGCTGCAGCTGCAAAAACGTTTTGGCAGGAAAGGTGTGTGCTTCACGTGTATGATTACCTGGAAACAATTTCTAACAAATCTACGATAACTAATTGGAATTTTTTAATTTCTTCTATTAAAAAAAATAACTAATAATGGTAGACAATGAAAATATAAGTGAAGGCGTTGACGCTTTAACATTAAACGAGCCTGAAAATGATGATGATTTTGTTGATCCTTGGACAGTCAGTAGCAAATCCGAAACTGGGATAGATTATGAAAAATTAATAAGTATAATCATATCAATTATTATTAATAACAAGTAACTTACTATTACACTAAAAAAACAGAAAGATTTGGTTCATCGAAAATTGATGATGAGCTAATAGAAAGATTTAAGAAAATCACCGGTAAGGAGCCTCATCACCTAATAAGACGTGGCATATTCTTCTCTCATCGGGATATGCACACGATTTTAACATTAAAGGAGCAGGGAAAACCCTTTTATTTATATACAGGACGAGGACCATCATCTGAATCCTTGCATTTAGGGCATCTTATTCCATTTATTCTAACTAAGTATGTTAAAGATTGGAAATCTTAAACTTTGACCTTACTCATAACTAAAATTTAGATGGCTTCAAGAGATTTTCAATGTTCCACTTGTTATTCAATTGACTGATGATGAGAAAGTATTATGGAAAGATCTAAAAATTGAAGATGCAATGAAGCTAGCCCGTGAGAACGCTAAGGATATTATTGCAATGGGTTTTGATGTAAATAAAACATTTATATTTTCTGATCTGGACTATCTTGGGTTGGTATTTATTACTAAAATCATAATTGATAAGTTATTTTCTCTTTTCTATTTAGAAAATGTCCTGAAATGTATCAAAATATAATACGTATCCAGCGATGCGTTACTTTTAATCAAGTAAAAGGAATCTTTGGTTTTGGTGATTCAGATGTTATTGGTAAAATCGGATTCCCTGCTGTGCAAGCGGCTCCAGCATTATCAACATCATTCCCATTTATTTTTGGCAATAAAAAAGTTCAAGTACTTATTCCATGTGCTATTGATCAAGATCCATATTTCCGGATGACCAGAGATGTTGCACCACGGTTAGGTTTTAAGAAACCAGCACTAATACATTCAACATTTTTCCCAGCACTTCAGGGAGCTAAAACAAAAATGTCTGCTAGTGATCAGAATTCAGCTGTATTTCTTACAGATACACCAAAGCAAATCAAAAATAAAGTAAGAATTAAATCATTTAATATAGTATTTCATAACGCGCCCACTTCTAGATAAACAAATATGCATTTTCTGGTGGTAGAGCGACTGTTGAAGAACATCGCACTTTAGGCGGTATCCCAGATGTTGATGTATCATATCAATTGCTTAAGTTCTTCCTAGAAGATGATGCAAAACTAGAAGAAGTTAGAATATCATACAGTAAAGGTGAAATGTTAACTGGTGAAATAAAGAAGTTAGCTATTGAGGTAAGAGAGCCGTAAATGGTTGATAATATTGAATTAAACTCGTGAAACGAATTTTGAATTTTAGACAATCACTCCTATAGTTGAACAGCATCAACAGCAAAGAAAGCTTGTGACGGAGGAGATATTAAATAAATACATGACTTTACGGCAACTGGAATTTTCCGGTTAGATTCAATTAAATAGATTTTTGTTGTCTATTTGTGATACGTACGTGAAATGCTTCTTAATTTATTTAACTTCGATTTATGCACTAAGTGAAAGCTTCAAAAACACACTATTAAAGAACGGTATTAAGCGAGCAAATTTGTTTTATTTATTGGAAAACTTATTTTAATTTATTCGTAAGAATTAACCAAGAACAAGGCATATATTTGCATTGGTTTAACGTCAGCCTGGATTTAGTAATTTTTTTAGGTAATAGAACCAAGCATCAACCTTGGGGCAACCAGTCGGTCGCGTAGATAGCTTAACTAGATAGATTGTTAGAGAAAATGGCCAGAACGATAAAATACCTTCGTGCTTATCGAAACCTACGTTTTATTTGTAGAGCAAGCAAAGACTGGAGGCGTTCGTCAAGCCCATATTGGAATATGGATGTGTGGTCTGGTCTCCTTTTACTGAACAACATATCAATCGTATTGAAGAAATCTAACGGAAACTCTGTAAATGCTATGCTATATTCTGACAATTCAAATAGTATGAGCGGTATTTTTCAACAATATAAGCTCAGTAGCCTAATTAGTCGCAAGCAAGTGGTCGACTTGTCTTTCGCGCTGGGGACCAGGGATGCTTGTGAGAAGTGGGCTAATCACACCGAAAATGGAAATTCAATTCGCCGCGCGGAATGTACGAACAGGCCATCACGTCGCCAGCGCCTCAATATTTGTACACGTGATCTGATACATTATTACAACTACGCTGATAAAATTTTTTTTTGCAAAAGTCCACATTTTGAAAATTGAGTTTTGAGCAGAACCTTCTATGGACGTGCCCCACTGTGCGTCGGTCAAAAGGAAATTGTAGCAATCGTAGAAGAAAGGCAATTGTGGGAGTCCATTGTGGGGTGTGTAATGGAGTTGTGTCCGGACGCAGCCATGGATCTCCGACAGCTGTCTGGACCTCGTCGATCATCGGCAACGAATGAAACACGTCGATTTCGAGCAATACCGACGATTGAACAAAGAAGTTCGACAGAAAAAGTACCAAACAATCCGGCGGTTAGGCGGCAAAACAATATCAAAAAATCGGATGGAACTTTTGTGACCTCTAACCATGAGCGCCTGCAGCGGTGAAGAGAATTCTTTCACCAGCTGCACAACCATGATCCGCCACAAGGTCCAGCACCCGGACCGCCGATTATCGAACAGCCGACGAATCAGTTTTTCGATACCGAATCGACAATTATCGAGGGGAAGACGGCAATAAAATCGCTGAAAAATGGAAAAGCGACGGGAATAGATCAAGTAACCGCCGAGATGATCAAAGCCGGAGATGATGACTTATCACAACAACTCCACGTCCTCAAAACCCACATATAGCATTCGGATCGTGTCCCGCCGGCGTGGAAGAAAGCGATCGTTGTGTGAAATTTTGAAGAAAGGCGACAGTCGAGAATACAAGAATTATCGCTATTAGCCTCCTGTTGATCGTCGGCAAAGTATTTACGAAAATCATACATCGAGCGCAAACGAGCCGGAAAGAACAAGCGGGATTTAAACCACATCGAGGATGCATTGATCAAATATTCGCTCTCCGTCAGCTAATGGAAGAAAGTATTCGTTGCGGCAAACGAACTGTCGTCGTTTTCATCGATTTCAAATCCGCTTTCGATGGCGTCGATTGGAACAGCTTGTGAAGAGTCTTGTAAACCGAACACGTGCCTTAGAAAATCATCCAACTTCTCCCAGCGTCGTACGATGGCTCAACCGGCAGCGTTTGTATTCGAAGCGACTTATCCCGGAGTTCCCGATTCAAACAGGTGTCCGACAAGGAAACGTCGCTTCGCCACTTCTCTTCAACGTTGTGATTATGCGTGAAACATTCGATGGACGACGCGGAGTTCGATACGACGACAAGAACTTCGTAACCGACTTGACGTTCGCCGACACGGATGCCGAGGCAACCGACATCTTATGCGACATTTCCCGCATCGCCCGGTCATACGGGTTAAAAATCAATGCGGAAAAGACCAGTGTTTACCACGATGTAACCCAAATCGAACAGGTTCCGATGTTCAAATATTTGGGATCGTTGATTAAGGAAAAGAAAGTGGCACCGACGGCCGACGTTCACAGCCGCATTGGCCAGGCAACAGTAACATTCGCCTTGCTCAAGTGGTGCATATGGAAACGAACAAATATTACCATCAAAACGAAAGTATGCCTTTACCGAACGTTGATCCTTCCGATTCTTCTTTATGAATCGGAAACGTGGACACTGCTCAAGCCGGACGTCAACAAGCTCGAGGTTTTCCAAATGCGATGCTTGAGGTAGATTTAATTAATTGAGGTAGAGTTAATTAACGTTTAAGTAGTAATTAAACACTAACATAAAAGGTGGTGTGCCAGGCACTTGGCACCGGCCCAGACCTGGCACACCTGTTTTTTTCTAGTATAAAAATGTTCAAACTTTAATTTGGTTATAGTTTGAAACTGTTACTCGATAGGTCACGTTTTTTTGCAGCCAGCTCTCGCTCTATAAAGACAACAACATAACGGCGGAAATTAAAAGAAGAGTACCTCTAGCGAACAAAACATACTACAGTATGACGAAGAGGGTGTCTGTAGAAGATACAATCGCGAGTTGTACTAAATATACAAAGAGCCTGACATCATGAAAAACATCAAGATCTCTCATCTACGCTGGATAGGACATGTAATGAGACTGCATGAAAGCGCCTCCAATAATGTTGATCCTCCAAATGGAAGAAAGAAGAAACAAGGCTACAAGGAAGAAATATAAAGACGAGTTATACACAATGGGGATTATATGCCCACTGGAAGATTAAGAAGCAAGAACGAGAACGATGGAAGAAGATTCTTGAGGAGGCCAAGGCTCACAGATGGATGTAGCGCCAGTGATGATGATGATGATTTTACATTGATCATCAAAGCAGTTCCCCTTCTTTCGTTGTTTCGTGCACAAAATACTTTGTGGTTTGTTTCTATAATTTTATTTTTTTTCCTGTTCCTGCAGCTAAATTGTAAAATCGTAACTTCGCGTTTCGGGTCATAAATGAAAATTCGCTGATGGAGCTGCAGTCTATATCTAAATCAACCTAGAAGATAGGATTGGGTCAAGCACTTGCATAGCTCTATTGCATGGAGGCCTACTTTGAACGCTACAACAAATGTTGATGAATAAATTAATTTTTCTTGTTTTATTTAAATATCCCAGCATCTTTTTACGCAGAATGTATACGGTCATAGAGAATTCTTATAACACATCATTTCTTCTTTTAAAGCAATTTCACGTAATGCAATACCATAGAAGTGCTTCAAAGCTCCGAAGATTTTGCCTATAATAAATTGCTTCACATGTTAACATAATCCGTACTAAAATTACAGAAATAAATCAAATTTCACGACAATCTCAGGAAAAACTAAATAACGTGTATCCACACGTATGGAATAGTAAACACACAAGGAAGTATTTAAAAGTATTAGCCTTTAAGGAATGCAAAGAACTAATTACGAACAGAACTAATAAGGAAATAAAGATAAGAAACGAAATTTATTCCCAATAAAATGTCTAATGGGTTCTAGTTAACACCAACGTCGGCAACCACCAACAGAAGCTGATCGTGTGCTGATGTTGAATGGACTGAATGTTCTTGGTCAATAATAAAGATCCCCGAATTTGATCCGCTTTCACGTGTCCTTCTTCTCTCTTTCTAATCTTCTACTCGCATTTACCTACTTTGGCGGCTAAGATCAACGTCTTGAAGGAGGAAGTATCGATCCTTAGGAACTGCAACTAGCACGTGCACCACCAGTTAAGTGCGGTGTGTGACTGCAAAGAGTAGAAAAAAAATGCGGTAGGTACAGGTGACAAATGTTTGTAAACATAAGTTCTTGTAACAATGGATGTTTACTAAATAAGAATTTCTCGTCGTCTTCTGCCATTTCTTCCAAACCAGGCGGATTAACAATATGGTAGTAATGATCGAGTACTCAGTATCGATGGAATGCCGAACAGAACAGAAAACCCGGGGAACGCTCGGTAGGGTCTCAAAATAAAACGTCTGTTTAACACTTGTGTTTGCAATTGATTGCGTTCAATTTAAATGGGTTTTTTTGTGTCATTTTCATAAAACACACAGGTAGAGTGGGGGAGGTCGATATCTGGATTAATTCTTCTAGAGTGAGACAAGTAAAAACTGTTTTAAAGTCACACAATATTTCAATTTTTACCAAGATCTAGTTTTATTTCAGTTTTATCTGAATTCGTGGCATTATCATTAGAAGAATAAATAGTATTTAAATTTTTTTTTTACTTAAAGTTAATAACAAACACAAAAAAGAAATTTTTACCAAATTGAAACATTTTTAAAATATTAGTGGATAAGTGACTAAAGATGGATACCCAAATAAATGCTGTTGATTCTAGTGATATAAAGCCTTATGTTGAGGAGCATAATAATGAAGGAAAGATCATTTTGGAAATTGGTTGCAGTCATCCAAGTGCATTTCATGTAAATCGACCAACTGTCCGTTGGCCACAGCCAGATATTACACCGCCAGCCTTTCATCAGGTATATCCTGAACTAAATGAGCATCCGATCATTAGAATACCAAATATTTCATGGAAGGAACGCGCTTTACAAATGGAAAGAGGTAAGATAATTCGGATTTCTGCCGTGCAAAGGACAAATGACCTATATGCATTATAGGTCAAAATGGCTTTGTATGCATTTTTTGATATAAAATATTCATATTTATCCTTAAAAAAAATTTCAGACTGATTGTACTTTTTAATAAAGAGTTATCACTTTAAACAGTTACTTTATTTGCTTCGGTTTCATGTATTTTGAAAACTTTGATCGCGTTTTTCTCGAAATGAGCTTTTTGCAGATAGGTCTTTTGCCCTTTGCACGGCAGATTTGTAATCGTTATTTTGTAGTCACGTTAGCAACGATAATTTACAGAGGAACATTTTGGATTCGTTTTGTTATTTTTAGTGTTATGACTCAGTTACTCAAGTTAAATCAAAATTGAATTTCATGTGTAAAAGTGGATTGCAATTTCTTTGTGTGTTAAAAAAGATTGAAAATTCTAGTTCTATAGATCAGAAAGAGAAAATGCATTGCCTTGTTTTATAAGTGATCGTGTTCATCATTCATTTAATGATCTTAAACTTCCTTGTATTGTTTAACACTAATATGTACACACCCTCAATCTTTTTAACATAACCGCGATAGGGCGTATACTTTACCACATATTCTATATTAAGATATAACGACAGAAAAGTATACAGTGAATAAAGTCAATATCGTGGCAAGTATTATAAATAGTTAAATTCTCCTCAGATACAGATAATTTAGGCCACGCCTTTTTAATTTTTGACTATACTAAAAACAAAGGCTAATCAAATATAGATAATTCTGAAAAAGACGATTAGACTTTCTCGCCTTTCCATAAATAGAATTAAATTAATATCTTCGTTTTTGATATATTGAACTTAATAGTTGTACCTAATAGAAATTTATAACACTATCATTTTATGGATGGCAAAATTAAAACTAAGCAATATAAAAGCCTTGAAAGATTTCTGCAATGCCGTCTTTCAGAAAATGAAATTCAATGAAACGCCTTGGTCTGATTATATTGGAGCTGCGATAGATGGTAAGAGAGCTGTGACAAAAGCTGTGACAAAGGCTGTGACAAAAGCTGTGAGTAGCGCAAATAAAACAGTATTACCAGATTCTGACAGAAGCGCAAACAGAACGTTGGCAATATAACTGAGGAATCAACACCCATCTTGATACTAACGATACTAGCGGAGAAAAGTAATTCAAGCTTTATCGCAGCTCTTGTCGTTGGCCGCGACCAAAGCGTAAGTCACCGCGTTGCTCCAATATAAACAGCTCTATTGAAAACCATTTTTTGTGTTATCTCCGCTCCGCTCTACTCGTTTATCGCAGCTCCAACATTATCAGGCCCTTACAGAAACCAAACCTTGATATTGAAATTGCCCTTATTTGGTGCTTTTTAGCAAAGCTTAGGTGAAAAAGTATTAAAAAAGACGAAATAGACCCAATTTTAGCATTAAAATTGCTTATAACTCCAAAAGTAAAAGCCGTAGGATAAAAATTGCATCAACATTGTTCATAGCAAATTGTCCAAGCTTTCCAATTCCAGCAAAAAAAAATATCAGTAACTACGTATGTTTTGGAGAAAAAGGTAGTTTTAGTTGAAATTTTAGTGAAAAAAAACCAAATTTTTGTCTTTGACGACTCATTGCTCTGGAAGTTGATAGGGTAGAACCTTAATTTTGACAGTTTTAGATAGGTGGGAGTATTCTGCGTACACTGATTCCTTATTCATGAAAATAGGTCATAGGGTAACAAAAATACAGGGTGATATGTAAAACTCTAAAAAAACTTCAAAACGCCCTAGCGGCTAAACCGTTACGATTTCCCCATACGGTTTTTTGTTCGTCTGTCGTTAACCTATCCACAGCCAGCCGCTTTGTCACTGTTCGTAGTACACACTGTATAAATACTTTATTTGAATTTGTTGAGAACTAGCTGAAAAAATTACTTAATTTCTCTTACTCGTAAGGTGGACGATGTTCATTGTGAGGGGTTTCCCCTTAGCTTCCTCATGAACACCACACAAAAAAAATCAGCGATAGTGAAGTTCAGTTTCTCATAAAGGCCCTATGAGGGAGGCAAACCTCTTTGCAATGGGGACGGGGCACTCCTAACATCTGCCCTACGTATTCGGAAAGCTTTTTAAAAAAAGCTTGAAAGAAATACCCTTAAGCTTTAGTTTTACTCGTGCAAAGCTTTAGTTTTTGTTGCTGCATTTGCTTCATATTTTAGGCAACTGTGTTGGTGACCGTGAAGGGTGTTATTTAGCATACTCCATAGACCGGTTCTGGTTTGATTACAGAGGTCAAGCAGCTTTGGAAGTGATTAGTACTCAGTTTGGCGGACCGCATTGGTAAAACGACACTCGCGTTTAAAAATAGAAAGCTTTCGACCCCGCCTCAGTTATTACTCACATTTTCACGCCAAAATTCTCAAATTTGTCAGCCTTTTTTCCACTCGTGACCGGGTAGCAATAGTTTTTCCTCAGACGAAGCAGTGGTGCTAGCGTCATGGTGCTTTTCGATCTCCTCGAGGCATCGTCTTACAATCGCGTTCCCAATGTCACCCGGGGAACTCAATAGCAAGGTTTCTTTTAGATAAATAGCGTTAGTACATCATCATTCAAAAACGACGGCCTAGAATAGATCCTTGCGGAATCCCATACCTTATCCTATACGGTATTACTTATCGTCCAGTCCAATGTTGATGCATTACTCGACATTAGATTAATCTTCAAAGAATCTTAATTTTTCTTGCTTGATTGTCAAATTTCTTTATCAACTTATTTCTACTTATCAATAGTGTCCGACCGAAGGTCAGTTTTAGGCCGAAGCCGAAGCCGATGCCGAATGTTCGGCTTTTGCCATAAACTTCGGCCGAAACCGAAGCCGAAGCCGAAGGTTCAATCATACACAGAAATCTTGGTATACTGACTGAAAAATATACATAATAATGAAAATTCTTCACTGTTATTTTGTTTTATAGTCATAGTGCTGAAAATGATTGCAATATGCATTTTAAATAACTAAGATGCGGCTTTCCAAAAATAATAAACTAAGATTTGTTTATTTTTATTTGAGGAATACCATACGTTTCAATGTCACATTCACATCACACTCTCAATTCTTTTCGTTTTCAGCGACTGGCCTGGCTGGATATAAAAACTTCGGCTTCGGCTAACCTTCGGCTCCTTTGGCCGAAGCCGAATGTGCGGCCGAAGGTGTTTTTTAGGCCGAAGTTGGCCGAAGCCGAAGCCGAAGCCGAACCTTCGGTCGGACACTACTTATCAACTTACATCGCATTTTGCACTTGATTTCTTCTCGGGTACCGAAGCGTCTTTAGTTATATAATGTTTAGCTGAGAGCGCAATATTGAAATTTTGCTTATTATAAGGATAATAATATCAAATCCATATTTCGACTGAGACAACTTTGTTACTAGATATCATAAATAAATTACACAAAGAAACTTTATTAGCTATAACATGACTTAACTAATTCAATTGCTTTCATTAATATAATTTAATCAGCATATTTTACTATCGAAAAGACAAATACTAAATATTAACATATTTGTGACTAAATATAAAGAATTATCCCCAGATTATAAAAAGTCAGCCTGCGATAGAGAAAGGACGCGTATGAGAGATATGAATAAAGCATTTGATATGCTTCGTACTAAGCTACCAATATCGAAGCCTTCTGGAAAGAAATATTCTAAAATTGAATGCTTAAGGTACATTGAATCAGTATTAAAATTATTAATACAGAAAAGATTTGAAATATTTATTTACAGAATTGCCATTAGTTATATCAGACATCTTCAAGATATGTTAAATTATCCGCAACAGACAGCATATTGTCCAACCATTGGGCAACCGACCACTTATATTGATGCTTCTGGACATAGCAATGGATGGCCAATGGGCATAATTCCACAAAACAGTTTTAATTATTATTTTCCTTAATGTATTGTTTTTTATATAAAAATGTACGCTTATATTTCAGCCAAAATTTACAACATTTAAGATAATAACAATAAAAAGATATTTTAACTTATATGTAAGCAGAGTGTATTTTAGTTTTGTGCACATTTTAAAAAATAATGTGTTTTCAAAACACTTTGCTTAATTGCAGAAGATGTATTTGTTGAAACTAAGAACATAAATTTTTAAATCCTCGTACGAATGATCTAAAATTATACACGTTTCCTCTATAAGCCCTTTTTGTTTGGCTAAGTCTCTTTTAACACAAAATAATAACTTTTTAGAGGCGGTATAATAACTTTCTAGACATATCTCTTTTGCTAAAGATTTGCCTTTAACATCAACCAGTATAAAATGTGGGAATATTTAGGTTCGGCAATGCTTTTCAAACTCTTTCAAAAATTCGTTCTTGTTCTTATTTCCACTTCACAGTAAAGCTCAGCCTAAACTTTGCTTCAATATTGTAAACGCTTGTTTGCATACAAATTAAGCTGTTACATATATCTCGACATATTTGTAACTATTATATATCTCGATACAAATAGATTTTCTGCTCTAACGTAAGGACCAAACTGGCCAGTCTCATACGCAAAAAAGAATCATGCATCTTCCGGTCGAACGCTATATATATTTGCTCAGGAATAAGCCCCTGAAGCTGTCAGTCTCTTTTACATTACCTTGTTTCTGTATAGCGTGCTATGAACCATTCTATCAACGAGTGAATTATCGACCAGCAAACTCTATTGGTAACGATAGTATAGAGACTAGTGAAACAACTGCCAACATGCGGTTTTACTCCACCCGCTCCCATCCAATATTATTAAGACAGAAAGCTGATTTCGGTGATTGAACAGGAGATAACTTCCTCGCTTACCATGCTTATAGGCGATGGCGAGTAATGAAGGCAAGAGAGACAGAATGCTATCTAATATGTAGGAGAAATGGAAAGTCGAAGGACCAGGACCGTCACATGTGAAATCGAACCATAGCCCTCCGGAATGTAAGTCTGGTATTATTTATGGCTATTACCGCCCTTCCATTGACATACTCAGTCATTTCTTCACATTTTAAGTTTATTTATTTTGAAAGTGACAAATATCAAACTAACCTTCTTCTTCGGTGGCTCTACACCCCAAATCTAGCCTTGGCCTCCATTAGATTATTCCTCCAGACTGTGCTCCGTAGCTTGCTTCCAGTTTTTTATATTGAGGAGTTTGGCTACATCAGCTTTAACACCGTCTTCACAGCTTCACCTTCGCCGACTGATCTTTTCCCATCTGGTAGTAGATACAGGGCTTTTTTCGGTATCCTTTAGTATGTGTTGATAATTTACACTCTTTGTATAAGTGATACAATTCGTGATAATAGCGTATTCTTCGGCATTGTCTTCATTGACTGGGCCGTATATCCCTAAAAGTCAACAAAGCCTACTGAAATTTTTTGTCAATCATAACGTCCAAACTTTTACTTTATAAGACGATGGCCTTACCGGTACTCACATATGCATTCGAAACCTGGATGCTTTCCAAAAAGCACTCTAACGGCTAAGGGCGTTTTCTAGAGGAAATTCGTTCGTAGAATTGTTGGCCCCTTATGTGAGAGAGGATGATTTCGGAGACTACAACCTTATAGATGTTATGAAGAAAATAAAGCTCGGTAGGCTACGATGGGCAGGACATCTAGCTCGTATGAGCAAAGAGGAACCTGCTTGGGAAGTTCTCTGCGATAAGATGTATGGGGTGTGACAGCGAGGGAGACCTAATCTACGCTGGCAGGATGGCGTACACCAGGACGACAGGAGCTTAGGGACGCTAAACTGGATGACATCGGCTCAGAATCGGGACTCGTGGAGAAAATAGTTGCGAGAGGCCAGGGACGAGGTTGTAGAGCTGTAAAAGAAGAAGATTAAAGCCCGATTTCTTCACAATGGGTTATACCTCTGCTAACTTTATCCATAGTATATCTAGAGAAATTGGTTTTCTTTACTTTTGCTATCCTTGGGTTAAGATTTATCGTGGGGTTAAAGTTAACTGGCCAATTTTGAGGGTTTATCTCTTGGTTAGTGCCAAAATATTTGTTGTTGACATTTTTTTAAATATTATAAAAAATGGACGAACTTATGAATGTTAATATTTTCTCTACCGATGAGAGCGAAGAGGAGAATTTAATGGAAAATATTACATTACAATTAGAAAAAAATACGTTTTCATTCATAAATGAGAACATTAATTTAAGTATTAAGCAGGCGTAAGTATTTGCCTGTCTCCCAATTACAATTTAAATATTTTTTAAATTAAACTATTTCAACGTTTGACGTCAAAAAAACCGCCAAATTATAATTTGGCGTTTTTTTTTCAACGAGACTTGAGCAAAAGCCAAGTTGCCATATGAATGGTAGGACAAAAAAGGTAACTTCCTGCACATAACTTCCTGGTTTTGCTACATATATACTCCTTTTTGTTAAGTTATATGGCCAGAATATAATATTTGAAATAAAACCAATTAAACTTGTATATTTTTATTATTTAAACAAATAATTTTTTATAACTTTATTAATATTTTACTTTTTTATTTCCAATTCTACATAATTCAACCGTTAATCTGAACGAAATTTCATATGGCATTACATTTATTCCCTGAACTGTATTCCAGCGGAATGATACTTGTCAGATAAATGGGCTGTCAATTAATTCGATTTTCGCCCCATTCATTAAAAACAGTTTGTACATGGCAAAAGAAGCGTTGTGTTGCGCGATGCAAAAATTTTGAAGGAGAGTTTCACCACATACTTGATCACCAGCAGGAGCAGCTCCAATTCGGGACGAATCCTTGCAGAGTCTATAATATATCCCATTCATTCGTAGAATCAATTCGCCGTGGTATTTGCGAGTGTGTGTAGTTTTGCCGTCGGGCGTTTCTTTTTTGGTTACCATAATTTTGTGTGCTTTGCGACTTGAGAATTGAAGTGGAAATTTCACAATATTTAATAATATTAATTTGTGTGTAAAGTTTATTTTGTTATTGATAATATTTATAAATAATTAAATATTCATGATGTTTATTCATAATGGAGATAATTGTGTGTCAAAAAAATGAAGTTTTTCTTCACTTTGGGTGAAGTAGGCGGTGGCGCCTAAATAAAGGAAAAAAATTGTATATAGATGTAAAATCGAGTGTGTCGGAAAGTTTGGGTTAGTTCTTTGTTCAATTAATTTGATAAAAGAAAGTGAAAGTAAATATAATAAAATTGTAGAAAGGATTGAGTTTGTTGAATTGTTAAAAAAGTATTCGCAGGTGAACTGTTGTAGTTACATTTAAGGCAGAGTGTTGTTGTGCAGCATTATAATATTGTAAATCCTTCAAAATGACTGATAAGTCCACTAAACTAGATAAAATGTCCAGCATGAGTGGTAAACCGGTGCCCATGAAGCTGTTTGCTGCCTGGGAAGTCGATAGAACTCCGCCAAATTGCATACCAAGGTAAAGTTCATTGCGTGGCAATGGCTCTTCTATTTTTAGTCGTATCTCAAACAAAATAAAAAAAATTGTTAAGATTGCTCTGGTTCCAAAAACCACAAGAAAGTATGTCGTCTGTAGTTGATGGTGTTCCTGCATCTGCGCCCTTACTACATCATCATCTCAATACCCAGCTATCGAAGTAGAAGAAGGAAAAAAACACCGGGTTTTGTTGGGGGGCTCTTCCTCAACATGAATAGCAACAGAAGAATCCCATGGGCGCCACTTGGGGATTCTTCTATTCAATCCATGTTGCGCAGAGCCTCCTAAAAGGTATTACTTTGGTTAAAATAAAACAGCTGAGGGGAAGCTGAGGTTGGTGCCTTTTTTAGCTCTTGCAAGTGGACGACGACGTAGAGAAAGTTTATAGAAAATACGTTTTTTCTTCTCCTCTATTTGATTTATTTTTGGTAACTTTCTTTTTTTGCAACTTAGTGAAATACGCAAAAACCATATTTCCTGTACAAAAAAAACGAAGACCTGTTATCTTGTTTATCTATAGCTTAATATGATGTGATAGAATATAATCAGCACCACGTAAGGTACATGCAGATATCATTATTTTCTCAGGTAGCAGAGATAATCATATGCGACGTGAGTAAGCGCTTTTCTAATATCATGCAAAATTCACAAACCTACAAGATAAAAATGTTTCAATTCCCAGAACATCTGGATTATTTAAATGCGGTGAAATCTCTTTTTTTCTTGGGGGGATTTATTTAATTTAAAAAAACTTTTTCTCTTTAAATTCAATTGAATATTGCCAATTTCCTTCGCCTTGATGAAGGATTTCTTTTCGAAAATCCAAATCCCACCTTATATCTTTTAGCAATAAGATTGACAAAGGTTTGAACTGATTTTAACAAGAAAACTTCTACGCAATATATATGTATACATATAGTATATAATATGGATATGGAAAAAGGTTGATTGTAAACACACAGGTGAAATTGGGGCATGACGTCATGTAAAAAGATTTTCAGGAACCATGTCTTGATATATGGATATAAATTGCTCATGATTAATATCAATAAAAATGAATTTTATGTGCTACACATTTTTAGATCCATGAAATATATATGTATATATATTGAATGTAAGCTATTCCGTCGCATTTTCCTTCTACACCTGCTTTTATAGAAAGTAAAATGTCTTTAAATATACGTAGGTGGGTAGATATTGTAGGGTGACATTTGTTGTCGAATGAATGCTATACTTAAGGTGTTCATTAATTGTATTTTCGGAGAGTATAATGTACGGGGTTTTTTTTATTTCAAGTGACGGTGAAAGACTTACTAGAAATACATAAATTATGCAACTTGTATACACTTTTAGATATGTTATTTATAATCCCAGTATTTGTAAACATTTCTTCATTCTTCATGTCTTTCTTGAAACTAATTTCACAGTACTTTAAAGAATATTTTTAATGCCTCTACATTTTTGCAAATACATACTATATAGAAAGCGCGCTCTTAATCGTTTCGGATGTTATGCACTTCATAAGCTGGGGTTTATGCGTTTTGTTGTTCTGTGCTAGGGTTTACTGGCTGTGACTGGGTTTACTGGCGAAGACTTACAACAAAATGGAATTTAAGCAAATATTATTGATAATATTCTTGAATGAGTGTATTCAACACCTGAGACAAATGCAAATTCTATCTGATATGGTAACAAAACTGACATAAAGTTCAATGATCTCGTCAATACGATATCAATATTGATGAAATAAATGATTAATGATGGACTTTTCTGAGTTATTGCAAGATCTTCTGTATGGTGTACATATTATTATTGATTCTATTTCTAGTTGGACAGTTTTAAGCGCCATTTCGATATCATTCATTCCCGTTCTAACTAGGCTTGTTATAGTTTTTAGATCCTTGTTGTATCGTCAACAACTGTGTCAAGTTGTTGGATGCTCTGCTCCTCGATCGTCAAGTTAGTTCAGTATGTGGCTGCTAAACGAAGTCTGCCTGGCCCTGGCTATTGATAGACATTTGCACATGAGATGCAATAGTTTATTTTTCATTTGGATCCTTGCAGCTACGCCATGATGTCCTGAATGGGATGCATGCTCTCCTATTGGCTAGTGTCCCGTGCACAGCTATAGCTCTGGCTAGAGTCATGCAGGATAGCTTTATCAGTCATGCCATATTCTCTTGCCCGTGCTACATTTTGTCAATCCTTTCCATCTTGCTTTGGCCAAGGATAGGAAGTATAGATAAATATGTCTTTTAGCCGTATTGATAGGAAGGTCTACCACTTCCGCTGAATAGGCATCCATGTTTGAACCCTCCCTTGCTAATTCGTCAGCTCTCTCGTTCCCTTGCATATTCCTATGGCCTGGAACTCCCAGTAGTATGACGTCTTGCGTCTGGCGTCTTGCTACTTTGTAGCTGGTGTAATTGAATAAAATTCTTTTATTAATTACGCCTACGAGATATATCTTGGTATAAAGAAGAGTATATACGTACCAAAACTAAAAATATTCGCGTTATCATTGATTTGTTAATGCAACTTGTCACGATTCCGTGGCGATGTTACAGTTTGTTATCCCTAAGCTTGGACCTCCTCATCTACGCCAAACTTCTGGCAACCTGTTATATCTTGCATCTCAAATTCTTCGACGATTTTCTGAGTAGCTAGATGCCATACCTATCGGAGCATCGCGTTCTTCAGGACATCTAAGTCGCAATACCGTCGGGTTCTTCTACTTCGATGGCTCGACAGCCCAAGCTCCCCAGGTCGCCTCCAGTTTCTTTCTTCTGTTGAGGAGTTTTACTGCCTTAATCAGCCTTAATATCGTCTTCCCAACTTGACCGTGGTTTGTCAACAGCTCTTTTCTTTGCTCGTAGTAGATTCAGGGCATGATTAGGGCAACCTTGAGTTATCCATTCTTTGAACAACCCGCCCAAAGTAAACGCAGAAACGTGGTATATTTAATAGTTTACATTCTTTGTATATAAGACATACGATTTGTTAAGCAAGATTGTGTTCGCGTCAATGTTTACTTTGCAATATCGCGGTATTAATAGCATTTGTTGGCTGTGATGGGGAGGAAACCGGCTATGTCACCCCATTGTCAGAGTTTATTATAGATGTTAATTCATCGCTTAGCTATAATGGCGCTTGAGCTCAAATTATTTCGCTCGTTATTGTCGGGGTCTTAGTCTATTGTTTCAATTTTTAAGGTTATTGTGCTATCCGTAAAAGCCTTCTACTCGTCAATATATCTTCTATGTGCTTTTCGTAAAGTTCCCCGAACTTGTACTAATTTTGCTCTAATGATTTCTTACTGTCTATTTAGTCAAAATATATATTACTTAATCCCTAAACTAATCTAAATCTAAACGACGATCCTTTTTAAAGGCAACACTCTGCGTTACTCACACACTTTTGATATTCTCGCTGGATTAACTTCACTTCCATTCACGACCTTATCGAAAGTAGAGAGGTTTACTGTGTCATTGGCATATTGAATCAGCATAAGAATAAACGCAATGAATATATTCTGTCGCCTGTTTTGTTGAAATTAGATTTTCCGTCCTTCGCTCAACAGCTTTAGCAGGATTACATGCACTTTAAAAACTTTAAATAATCCTGCTTGTACAATGAGAGCACTTTATTCTGTGCATCGAAACTGTACCAATACTTGCACACTTATACCTAAATGAGCCCTGCTTTATCGAAATGGAACGTACTGGAGCTGCATCCTCTCTGAATACTGATTTCGCTAATTTTCCTCGTTTCGAATTCATACATAAAAACAACTTCGAGGACCTTTTACTATTGATAGTGACGCTAGGATTATCGCAGAAATATGTTACGTCTACATACAATATAATACATAAACAACAGGTATTTGAAAAGGTATAAAGTCATACGCCCAATCATAGAAGGGTTTAGTTAATTAATTACAAGTTGCAATTGGTATGTAAACTAACAAAAATAGGTTAACTATTATCGAGGACGAGTTTGTATTGCAGATGGGGAAAATTAATTGAATTACGAATCAGGGATTTGAAGTCCCAATTAGAAGAATCTTGCTTGCTCTCTATGGTGTATTCATCAGATTTTGCTTTGTGTATTTCTACATTTCAAACAAATTATTTAAGCGTAAATATCTGCAACCGACGAACAAGTAATAAGTGGAGATGCAGTAGGATATTTTGTTGATTTAAAGGAAAGCTGATGCATAAATGGATGAATGCAGTATCTGGAATAAATTGCCTTCAGAGGTAAAACGGATTTTTACTAAAAAAATATTAGTCCATGGAAATGGTACTTTAACATTGCAAAAATGCAGGACAAGATTTTTTTCTTGGGTTGTGTAGGGGGGGTCGGTGTTAGCTTAAATTTGAGTTTTCGAGTTCCCCACCCCCCCCCCCCCATTTGGCCGCCATCTTGGAAAAGGTGTGCAAATGGTTTTTCCACTATATCTCCGTAACAGTACATCTTACAGAAAATGTATAAACAGACTTTTTGTTTAGAATTAAATTATCTACAATTTATTCTTTAAGCGTTTTGTCGTAAATTGAAGAATTAAGAAGTTATAAGCCTTAGAACACAAAAATTAGTCACAATATTTTCTTTTAAAGGCTATAACTTTTTTTCCTTCAATTTTAACAAAAAAAATAATAACTAGTTTTTTGTAGAGGGTTTCATAACGAATAATTTCCATTCATTCTTTTTTTAATTTTGTTCACTACGAAGGGTTCACAGCGCCCCGAAGGTATCAAAGTGACAGATTTTCTGAATAATTTTTTACGATTTTACCTCCTCCTCTCCCTAGAATTTCTCAAAAACAGGTAGCAAGTAATAATAATGTATGAATGACTTTCCGTTTGAAGAAATGCCGATGTTTGAGTAATGCAATAAAATTATTTATTACGGTTTTTTAATTTAATTAATATTTTCAATTTTGGTAGATAGCACAACTGAATAACACGTACACTTTTATAAAATTGAAAATTTTACTAAGATCAAACTGAAATTACAATTTTGAAATTACACTAAAAAAATTCAAAATTTTCCCACAAAATGAATACGTCCGTATTTTGCTAGATAATTAGCATAACTGAATGAAGCACTATTTTTTGCAGCCCTAACACAAATTATTTTCAAAAATTGGAGAAACTAATACATGTTATTATTCAAAGAATTTCATTTTAAACCATCTCGTACCTTGTAAAACATACCATAACAATAATAAAAAACCGTAATAAATAATTTTATTGCATTACTCAAACATCGGCATTTCTTCAAACGGAAAGTCATTCATACATTATTATTACTTGCTACCTGTTTTTGAGAAATTCTAGGGAGAGGAGGAGGTAAAATCGTAAAAAATTATTCAGAAAATCTGTCACTTTGATACCTTCGGGGCGCTGTGAACCCTTCGTAGTGAACAAAATTAAAAAAATGAATGGAAATTATTCGTTATGAAACCCTCTACAAAAAACTTGTTATTATTTTTTTTGTTAAAATTGAAGGAAAAAAAGTTATAGCCTTTAAAAGAAAATATTGTGACTAATTTTTGTGTTCTAAGGGTTATAACTTCTTAATTCTTCAATTTACGACAAAACGCTTAAAGAATAAATTGTAGATAATTTAATTCTAAACAAAAAGTCTGTTTATAAATTTTCTGTAAGATGTACTGTTACGGAGATATAGTGGAAAAACCATTTGCACACCTTTTCCAAGAAGGCGGCCAAATGGGGGGTGGGGGGGGGGGGGTGGGGAACTCGAAAACTCAAATTTAAGCTAACACCGACCCCCCCTACACAACCCAAGAAAAAAATCTTGTCCTGCATTTTTGCAATGTTAAAGTACCATTTCCATGGACTATATAGAATTTTTTTAAATTGAATAGAAAAATATGTTTTTTTTATTGCAATGCCGAGATTTTTGAGCTTGGTCATCATGGTCTTTTTCAATGAATAATCAAAGGAATTCTTGTTTAGTATTTGCAAGTGCACACTTTGCACTGAGTTACATAGACTGTGTACAAATGACATTAGCATAAAACAGAGTAGCTACGGAACGAGTTGTCTACAGGTGATTTTAAAATTTTAAAGGATTGTCCAGGATCAGACCTGACACCGTCTAGTATTACCAGAAAAAAAATCTTAATCCCGCTATTTAGAATAAACTTAATGGAAATGGAATTGGATTGGCCCAGAGTGCCCAATTTGGATGCGGCCAGTAAATCTCAGCAAACAACTACATTCAAACGCCCTGTGCGTGAGCCCCCTTTCAAATGCTCTAGCTCATCCCAGTTTCTCAGAATTTTGACGACTTTTTATGGTTTTGTAATTTTCAACTTTTTTCTCAGAATTTCTAATAGTTTTTTAGTCGTCGGGGTTTTCTGAAGTTTGAACAAGACGACTTTTCAATAGTTTTTATTTCAAAATATTTCAGTTGAGGGTTTTTAGTGTGTCGCAGAATATTTCAGTTGAGGGTTTTCCGAAGTTTTTCAGTTTTTTCAACAATTTTTCAGAGGATTTCGACCATTTTCTATGGTTATTTAATAATTAAATAATTTAAATTAAATCGATAATATTACGTTTTGAATTCTTATTGTGTCAATTCTCAAGAATCCTCATTTTAAAAATATTAAATAACCATAGAAAACGGTCGAAATCCTCCGAAAAATGGTTGAAAACCCTCAACTGAAATATTTTGAAATAAAAACTATTGAAAAGTCGTCTTGTTCAAACTTCAGAAAACCCCGACGACTAAAAAACTATTAGAAATTCTGAGAAAAAAGTTGAAAATTACAAAACCATAAAAAGTCGTCAAAATTCTGAGAAACTGGGATGAGCTAGAGCATTTGAAAGGGGGCTCACGCACAGGGCGTTTGAATGTAGTTGTATGCTGACATTTACTGGCCGCATCCAAATTGGGCACTCTGGATTGGCCACACCTTGCGACGCGAAAACGAGAATCTAGCCAGACAGGCCCTCGGCTGGAATCCGCAAGGAACCCGTCGAGTCGGAAGACCTAGAACAACTTGGAGGAGAACCCTATTAGCAGAGCCTGCAACAACCGGGAGATCCTGGTCAGAGCTGAAAGCTGTCGCGCAAAACAGAGTCCGCCTTATGTCCCATGAAGGATTAAAGGAGCGTTATGTATGCATGTTAATACCAATAACTCGTTAATAAGTCAGTCAGCAGGTTACATACATATGCTATCAAAAGATTTACATATTACTAGAACAATCAGTCTCAGTGAGCCATACTCATCGAAGCAATAGAGGCCGTGATTGGATTGTTCTGAAAGGCATACAAGGAGCATGTCGATATTTTTTAACTATAGCCGTTTTGCTTGCCCTTTCCGATTTAGTTTTCTAGATATCCGTTGAGATATTTGAATTCGAAAACAATAACGGTGTAAAAATAATCATAAACCGCAAAAATGTGCGAGAAAAACATTTTAAAATAATTGCATAAATTGATAAAGTAGAAAATTAACTTAAGAAATACTCCACACTACACCTGAAATCTTCATTTAGCGAATTTTAAATGAGGCAAATACTATTTTTGGCACAACCAGAACTAACAAAAAGTAAATAACCACAATCAGCCGAGACATAATGAAAGTTATCAAACCAAAAAAAACGTAAAAGCGAAAGAACTTGGCCAACTTAGTAACAATTTGAAAAACCTCATTAGCATATTAACTATGTTTTTCGCTTTGCTTTTGTGTATTATTTATCTGAGTCAAGCCATCTGGAAACATTTGCCCTCGCACTTATTCAACTTTTATCCAATGCTAAAGAGAACACCAGCATCTTGTGAGAATCTTACATATTCCATGTTTTTAAGAAATATCTCATGCATTTAAATTGAGCAAAATAAAAAAAAAGAATCAACTTCAGTGTTTAAACACGGAAAAAATCATGCTTCATTTTTTTTCTCGTCCAGGAAAGTATTCAGCCATGAGGGAATATAGGGATGACTTTGTTGGTGGTGTCGTGGTTGTTGTTGTTTAGTATCCGGTTTTGAATATATACCTGAATCGATTTTCTTAATTTAACCAACAAGAAGAAGGTGTGTGTGGGCACAGAAGAATGAACATAAAAGGAAGAATATACTTACTGCAGGCAAAAAACATGAGAGGTGGAAAAAAATATTGTGTATATATTCTCAAGTTGCCATTCTGACCAGACGGTGACTCACTGTTTGCAGTCTACTGCATTTCATTCTTAGTCTCCTTCCCGCCCCCATGCATCCGCTTTTCGAAGTTTTATAGTATATAGTTAGTCAAAAGATTCTTTGTGAATTTCTAATGATCATCGTTGCGCTGCCGCTGTTGTCGTTGTCGCCGCCATCGTCGACGATGTTGTTGTCTATCTACTATACAAAGTCCATGTGTCCCAACTCGCGGTTTTGTTTCCCATTCACGAAAAAAATGTGCTCCCCCAAATCCCCCCACGTAGAGAACGTTTTGTTGGTATTGTTACTGTAGGTGCAAAGAAGAACACCCGAATGCAAATTGGACAGCGCACACAAGATGACTAATATTATGATGTATTTTTTCCAGGAAATGAATTGTTTTATAATTTATATCGTAAGCGATTTCGAGTTTATAATAATAAGCAATTTTGTTGAGAGGGATGCGAAGTTGTGCACAGATGATTCAAGGTCATGGAACATATTTTAATGTATCGTGGACCACTACATATTATTATTACTTCTGCGATAAAGAAATAGTAAGACTTTCCCTATTTAAATCGTACAGGCTTAACTAATGGCTTGCTCGCTTATTTCAATCACAATAATTGTAGAAGAGGGCAGAGAAAAGATTATAGAAGAGTGTAGAGAATGGTCACAAAGAGGGAAGATATGAAAGAAGGTGTATTTTCTTGGTGGGCGAAGAGGTCGTCTTAACCCCTAAGTAACCGAGAACTTGGAATGATGAAAAAATAATTAAAGTTACTCACGGTTGTAGTTCGAGACACGAGGAAGAAGTGTTTTAAAGGCCCTTTTACATCCCAAACGCAAAGTGGAAACGCAAATTGGAGCTCTTTTATTGCATAGAAATTTGAATGCTTTTCTCTCTGTCTGGAATCCACGTTCGTGGAACAGAGAAAAAAGTATTCAAATTTCTGTGCGATAAAAGAGGTCCAAATTGCGTTTCCACTTTCCGTTTGGGATGTAAAAAGGCCTTTATTTAATAAATAGCGTATATATTTTGTTTTCTAATAGCTAACATGAGCTCGGTGTCAAGTATCGTGGCATTTGAGAATCAATTAAAGATCGTTTATTAAGATCGAAATTTTACATTGCGAAAACTCGACAAAAATCTATAATAGTAGTTAAGTGTGGCTTGCGTGGAGTTAACAGTGGATCATGGAATCTATAATTGCTTTTGTAAAGGTCGTGTTAGGATAAGCTGCGACCCGAGACTTCTTCTTTAACGGCCCTACAACCTGGATCTGGCCATGGCCTCTAGCAACTTTTCTCTCCGCCGGTCTTGATTCTGAATCGATGTTATCCAGTTTTGCATCTCTAAACTCTGAACGCCCCGGTTTACGCTATTCCTCCAGCGAAGGCTGGGTCTCCTTCAGCCGCAGACAACTTTCCGAGCAGATTCCTCTTCGTTTATTCGATGTCCTGCTCACCAGAGCCTACCGAGCTTTATTATCTTCACAACAACAGTAGATCACGTTGTTGGCCACTGATGCCAGCAATTGCCCACTATTGATGTCGATTGGCCTGGACAGTGTTCCGGATATCTTTACTTTGCTTTTCTGACCAATGTCAACCTACCTAGTCGTAGATCTCTACTCTGGCTATGCTATCACAGGCGGCTTTAAAGCCTATTAAGAGGTGTTGGATTGAGTTTTGAAACTCTAGACATTTTTCTATCGCCTACCTGAGGGTGAACATTTGATCAGTTTTTGGCTCTGAGTGTGATGAACTCTTCCATCCTCTGTTGAACCCAGAACTTTCAGTGGTTCACCGATGGATCAAAAAAGGAACATGGTATAGGGACTGGTGTCGAGAAAGATTTGGAAGTCGCCATTTCCTTCAGACAGTCAAGCTGCCATCAAGGCACTCTCTTAGTGGAAGTTTTCCTTCAAAACAGTTGCAGGATGCTTTGACGTATTCCAGAACCTGGCCAGGAAAAATAATATCTCGCTATCCTGGGTTTCTGGACACTGGGTTGTCAAGGGCAATGAGGCTGCGGAGAAGCTCGCGAGAGAGGGGTCTGAAACACTGGTTTAGGACTCCGAACCCTTCATTGACTTCTCATGGTCTACCTCCAAGTCCTTGATAGAGGACTGGTTTAAAAAACTGAGCCTTACTTATTGGGAATCGGTCCCAGGTCTTAGACAGGCTTTATAACTCTAAATAGCGCGGACCTTAAGCTATTGGTGGGATATCTGACTGCCCATGTGGGGGCTGCGGTACCAACTCTGAAACCTAGGGCTCCCAGGTTTGCCAAGCTCCATCGGTTCGAAGCGTCGGGCAATTATTGTGGCTCCGGACATAACAGAGCACACATTGTCCAAGTCTAATGTAGCGCTGCAGGCGGATTCGGCGTCTAAGGACTCATCTTCATTGGCTGACAATGACAACCCGTCTGCACAACACGCTCCCCTAGTTGAAGTAGTTGATATCTCATCTGTCCCACTGGTTACTTGAGATGAGGTCGTCTCACAATTGACGAAGTTGATGCTGTCGAGGCTGCATCAAGCTCTTTGATTTTTTGGACCCACAAGTAGACGTGAAATTAGGCTACGTAGAGCGTGCTCGTATACTGAGGGTAATTGAAACTGGAGGGCGCCAGGTATGTATGTTCCCTCGGTCATGCATACACCACGATTTTTTCCTAAAGTTCCGGTTACACGCAACGATCTGCTTGTGCAAATTGACTGGCGCAAGTCAATTGGTGCAAATAAACTGAGTGGACATGAATCGGTTTACACGCAACGATTTATTTGTACAAATTGACTGGCGCAAGTCAATTGATGCAAATAAAATGAGTGAAAATGAACCAGTCACGCTGATGCCAAAACACCAACCTCAAGCCGATTTTCTAAGAACACATATTTTGCACTTTTTGGCTTACGCAAGCCAAAATTCACAAGATTCACTTGCGCAAATAGACTTGCGCAAGCCAATTGGCACAAGCAGATCGTTGCGTGTAACCGGACCTTAAGAGCCAGCACTCCTGGTAGAGATATCACATTGCAGGGGTCTGTTTTCGGTCGCCCCCATGAGAATGGTTAGTCGCACTTCCAGCGATGCAGCACAGTTCCGACACGAAGCACACAGCAACGTGTTAAGGCCGGGCCACACATATCCGCACCGCGTCCGCACCGCATGACGTCCGTGTGTTGGACAACACACGGAGAAAAAGTAAACAAGTGAAATCTTACCAGTCAGTCCCCACTTTTCCGCGTCTCCGTGTCCGCACCGCGTCAAATTTTACTTGTTTAATTTCGCTCCGTGTGTTGCCCAACACACGGCCGTCATGCGGTGCGGATATGTGTGGCCCGGGCTTTAATCCCCCTGTGTACCTGTTGGCTGGTTGATCTAAATTGGTAGAAGAGAACTTCTGAACCCGCTCCGCTCAGGTTCGGTCTTCTTCAATGAAAGACCTTCTTGCCTTCGTCCGGAGAACCGACGGTCTCTTTCTTTAGTGGGATATATGCAAAATAGGCCACGGTTGCCCCCTTCCCTACTTTAAAAATTATCGAAAGAAATTGACAGTAATTTCGTGAGTGGTATAATATAAAAGGATGTTCGAAGGAGGATATTTTAAATAGGAGGTGCTGTCAACAGATTACACAGGTCAACAAAAACAAATTTTTTTTTTGAGTCTATATTTTAATGATGATTTTCTAAGCCTTTGTACCAAAAAATAACTAAAACCATCGTTGACTCTTGAAAAACTTTGCTTTTGTACCGTTTACAATGATCAATACATTATTTAAGCTTTTGTATGAGCAAATAACTAAGTATCTTTAAATGTATTGTTGAAATGAGCAAATAACTAAGGACGATTTAAGACTCGACAACTACTAGTGCTGTTAGTATGGCTATGTCGTTTCTGGCACAGTAAAGCCATCGGTTTTAGCCTCGGGTGTGAATGTGGGCTTAGCTTGAAGCTTGGGTTTTGGTTTGTTCTTGGCTTGAAGCTTGGACAACAACCTTTGTGGTGAGTTTTGGGTGGACTTAAAAGCTTTCGATGAGCTTTAATACTCTAGAGATATCGGCACTAGCTTTGATATTCTGGACTACAACCGATAATTTCACTGCGAACCGACATATCTATACAACTGGAAGCAATTTGTTAAAGCTTTCCGTCAAGATTCTGATGCTTTTCAAAATTTAAAGAATTTCTATCCTAGTTTATCGGAAGCCAAAGTAAAAGCTGGTATGAATTTTAGTCGGACCACAAATAAAGAAAATAAAGGCCAGCAATGAATGTTGACAGCTACTCAACACTCACGAAATTCAAAGCATTGGTTCATGTTTTTCTCGAAAACAATAGAGCTGTCGATTGGAATTACAAACAGCTTATTTCAACTACGTTTGTTAACTTTAATAACATGTGTTGCAGAAAGTTCTTAAAGAAAACATTGGTTTTTGTTCACAAGAACAAGGTGAACGTTTTCATCAAGACTTTCATTCTGTCATCTACAAAAGCAAACTTTTTCAGGTAAAGCTATTTTTTCTTAAATTAGTAATGTGAGAGAAATACAAATCAGATACGCAGAACTCAGACTCAAAATTTGTGTTGACCGGTGTTATGGAAAGTGTGAAAATCGCCACAATTAACTTGAAATATAAAATAAATATTTTCAACTTGTCCATGAAGTCTATATTACTCGACGCCAGTGAAACCTATCTAATAAACCGGACAGATACATATAAACAAAATACAAGTTTTCGCCAACACATCTATACGTATTACTAGACCACTACATTAATAACAGAGATTTAATATTATTTATAAAATCGTTCTTTTTTTCATTTCAAACGAGATTACTAATTAAAACTTGAAATTCGTTCAAAATTTCAATATGAATGGTCGAATGCTCACCCTTCTTCCTGCATATCCAACAGGTCAAAAACGAGAATTTCTTTTGTTGATTCTCGAGGCTACGTTGAGAATATATTAAAAAAAATTCTAAAATGATTCATTTTTAGTGATGAGTAAAAACTTTTTAGTCGTGATGATAATGATGAATCCTCAAGGGTTTTTTTTCTACAGTCAAAAAGGCGCCAGACGAGCTCGTGGTACTTGTACAAAAAAAGTTCGTTTCTAGTGTTAAACTTGTAAAGAATAATCGTTTTGTGAAGTGACACACTTCACTTCCGAAATAGCTTTTATTATTACTTTTTTTTTGTTGGTATAGCATTGAAATATCCAGCAATGAACGCTCGTAACTAGTTAGTAGTAAAGTCTACTTGCTCAACCCAAAAACTAAACAAACAGTTTTACTAGTAGCGCGACGACACAAGCAACAGATTTGATTTGAATGATAGTTAACTCTGCCAGTAGCCAAAGACTATTGACCCACAAAATAAAAACTGATTAGGAACCCAACCGGAAATATTGTGCCGGAAATTATGTGACAGGAAATTGATTGTATCTAAAAAGATTGTTTTAGTGATTTTCAACTTACTTAAGTCTATGCAAACATTTTTAGTATATACGAGTATATATCTACACATTTATGTAAAAGAAAATCTCTTCTAACAATTTTCTCAAATGAAAGGGAAAGAGGAAAGATTGTGTTTCACAAGGCATTTAACAATATCGTTGTAGACGTTGAAGTGTAGAGGAAGACAAATGATTTGTGAAGGAAATTTATGGGCACAGCAATTTATATAAATTTTCGCTCAGTAAATATTGTCCGAAGATCGATTGAATAAATATAAATAATTCAAATTGTTTTCTGTTTTTTTCGTGGTGTTTGCTATTTTAGACAAAATGTGGGTCGATGTTTGGCTTTTCTGCATATTTTGGTTAATTTAAAAAAAATTGTTTTGTTCATTCAAGCACGGTGATTGATTTAATTGTGACAAATTTAAAGAATTAAAATGTTTAGTGTCAATTAGCTTGGCGCTTAAAACCAAATTGATTTGTGCGTGCTTTGTACCCTTTTGAAGATACTTTCTGTGTAAAAAAAAACCAGAATTGCTTAAAAAATTATAATTTATTCATCAAGATTTATTTTATCGCGTTCAAAATAAGGTCCCTTCGAGTGCAATATTGCTATTCCATCGCGTGACCTAATCCACCATAAATTTTTCGTAGCTTGATTCAAATATGGCGCTCAGCACCTTAAGCGTATTTTCTTTATTACCTCAATTGACTCGAAACGCATTCGTGTGCTAGTGGTAATTTTAGTTTCGAGAACAGAAAAAAGTCACATAGAATCATATGAGGCTAGTTTGGTGCTTGGCGGATGACTTTCGTTGGGTTTGGACCAACATTTTTTAGAAGGGGAACGCTAGTAACAAGGGAATTATATCAAGGCAGACGAAGGACCATGTCTCTATGACGTCACTTAACCTGTATGTCGGCCTATATAGGCATAGTCGGCATTCTATTTCGTAGGTAATTGAGGTGGTACCGCAGACCCAAATATAGCGAGTCAGATATCCCACACATCCTAAGGGCCGCCTTTTAAGGCGAAGGGTCTTATTAGCTGTTTAGCTTGTCTAAGATCTGGGACCGATTCCAAATAGATTAGATTTAGTCCCTTAACCCAGTCCTCTATCAGGGACTTGGAGGTGGATCATATGTCACAGAAATGTTCATCTCAGACCCCTTCCTCTTGAGCTGGTCCACACCCTCATTGCCCTGGATACCCCAGTGTCCGGGAGCCCAGCAGAGCGAGACCGTTTTTTCCTGGCCAAGCTCTGGAGTTCGTCAAAGCAACTATTTGGAGGTAAACTGATGAAAGTGCCTTGTAAGGTTGACACTTTCAAACCTTTCTCAAGGTTGAGGTTATCGCAGGTCTCAATGTCATGTGGACTTATGTCCAACTCAGAGACATCAAGCTCATTCTTGATTGGGGGTGTAAGAATCGAGCTGAATTCAACTAGAAATGCTGTCGTATATTTTCAATAAAACCTATTTCCGAACTCCTACAACATGCAAGAGTTCATCGCCACCTCTTTCAACAGTCTCCCTGCTCTTTATAACCCCAAACCTATTCTATCCCTTGTACTAAGCTTACTACTAGATATAGCGCCATGACGTGACCTACGATACGACGGACTGGTAGTACAAAGTGCGAATTAGAAACCAAAACGTCCGAATTTAGAGCTATATTTTTTCTATTACGAAAAATGATCATTGTTGGGTTTTTATTCGTTTTTGGTGTGGTAAAATTGACAATTGGGACAATTTTTTGCAGTGGCGGAGGAACTGATACGGACTAGCCATCGGAAGGAACAACTGAGGAATATATGCCTAAAAAAAACTATGCTAATATAAGAAAGACTGACTGATAGTGGATGAAATTTTTCATACAAAAAGGACTGATCCTTTAGTAAACTAATGAAATTGTGGAAAGAGAAAACATTAAGTTATGGGTATGCATGATAGCTTGTATCAAACCAAAAGGTTGTCTCAAATTTTGTCCGCAACTCGATTTGCTAATATGTAATGAGTTTTGGAAGATTAAGCAAGATTAATCAGCTTCACTGAAAACACAAACAGCATTTATAGTAGACTGATAAGTGTCTAGTAAGTTCTTATAATAAGACTCTTTCCACATTTTCTTATGAAAATTATCTTTATTTTCTTTTTCTTGAAAGTTAATTAAATCACCTAAGTCGAGCATATATCAAGGAAAACTTTAAAAATCGGAAGAAATATTTAAAACACAAAAAATTAATATTTAAAAAGCAAATCCTAAGAGCATATCCCACTGGACAAGAAAGCACTTTTCAATGGTCGCACAGTCTTGTCGAGTTAAAATCACTTATTCCCCAGAACATGATTTGTTTCCGACCAATTATCCTATGAATAACCCCCTGTGGGTAAATACCCGCAATTCTGAGCAGTTGGAATGTAATCTTTTAAAAAAACATATTCTCAAGATACGGGCATTTAATTTTTATCCATTGTATATAGAAATTTTTTCTGTGCTTAGATAATAAATAAATTAATAATTATTCTGTTAAAATTATACTGGTTAAGTCTAGTAAAAAAAGGCGCCAGATTTTTTTTGTGTCGGTATTTTCATGATAAGAGGTGAGTCAGTGTCTCCATAATAATATTCCAAAGTATGTACTTAGGAATAAACAATATATTTAGATGGATTTCCTCCATATTGGTTGATATGTAAGGATAATATTTATAGGTTTGGAAAGTACACCTTTGAATTAATTGATTAATAGATAAATGCTTAATTGCTTCTATATTTAGATTTTTTCATTAAATTCTAAGTTATAGATTGCCTTATTCACTGAAAGCTAGTATGGTGGTAAACGATTAGACCGCAGAGAGAACTCATTTTAACTACCGCCTAAACGCAAGTTATTGATGAAGTCGCAATATCTGACAAAAAGGATTTAAGAAAGTAAAAATATATAGAATAAATGGATGTCTTGCTTTCTTCCAAAGAGATCCCCCCTTTTCATATGTATAATACTAGAGCTATCACGCCCTTGTACTGCCGACGATTCATCTCATAATAGCTTTTTTCCTCGAAGATTAGAAAAGGACTTCTATAAAAAGTAAAGACTAGTAAGAAGGAATTAATAGCTCGAGTGCGAGTTCGGAAACGCAGGAGTGCAATGATTGAATTTGAATCGGTTTTTAGGTTTTCTTATAGACGAAAGCCAGAAGGAAGAGGAGAGACCACCGAGCTGAGAAATTTCTGTGACCGATGTTCCTATTTCTTTAGCGCACAATAATGGCGTAACTTCTGCGGAAACTTTTTATTCTATTCGTATTTCTTTGAAATTTATTGAGATCGTTTAAAAGTATTATTAACTGAAGTTTGTTTCAATGCAAATTTTCAACGAAGTTTTGATCTAAAAAATTTTCTTTAGTATAGATAGGGCATGGAGGTAGGTAGAAGCGCTAGTCTTATCCAAATCGGAAACTGGGACACAGAATGGACGCTGAGGTGTGCCGTTTTGCGTAAAAAATCAGAGTGAGCTAAAAAGGATTTTAGATCTAGCCAGTCATATTTAGGCACGGAATCAGATCTCCTACTTTGAGCTTTGAAACCTACAAAGTACACGGTGTCTGATGTTGGCCAGAGCTGGACCTCTGCGCCAGTCGCCTTTCTCTCGGTCCTGCTCCTCTCCACAGCTGCCGGCCTTGAGTATTATTTAGCCAGGCTTGAAAAATTGGCAGAAGTTCAGCTTGGCGAATTAGCGCAGGCGGTAGCATTTTTGGAGATTAAGTGAAGAGGAAAAAGTCCAGCTCCTAGATTCGACTCTGATTTAGATTCGACAACGCCATTCCTCTCTGCTAGGGATCTAAATATCGTGGTCCCTGCCGATTTGCGACCATGTGGTAGGGCCTTTACCATTTCCGTGGTAAAGACAGCAGTGTGTTGCTGTGCCCGTAGCGGAATATTGTTCCACAGCCAAGATGTTCTATTTATAAACAAACCTTTAATTGCGAAAAAAAGAGATTCTCAGGTGCGCGAACAGTTTAGCCTTTTTTTGCGGGAAAAATATTCTCGTGGAGGCAAGTAAGATTCTGTTCATTATAACATTACCATTTTAACTTTGATGCGGAGAGTGTTTCTTGCGCTGTGTGACAGAACACAATCCATATCAGGCTAGGGCAAGAGTAATCGTAGGCCTTATACATTTTCAGTCTTAAGTAGATTTAGCGGAGTATTGCTCCCGTACCCTTTTCCTGGCAAACAAGGTTCTCAACCATTGGCCGCCTGCTCAGTGAATGACCAAAGTACAGCAGAAGGTATAAGCAATTTAGACGCTGACTCCATCAAATATTTAGCAGGTCCTGATAGATCGTCCAATTTTGTAGCAGCCGTCTACCAATAAAGCCGCGTTGACGCACTACTAACCCATGATGCTGGCATTACAGACGCCTCTAGTTGTCAATTGGGGCGAAGGGCTCCTTTCGGCGTAGGTGGTGCAGCCCCTTTCGGCAGTACCGGATTCGGTGAGCGACATCTCGAGTTGAGAAAGTGTAATGTAGCTCACTGAACAGCGAAGTAATGTCTTATCCTATAGTTTAAATTTCCTGTCAATGACTTGCTTTATTATGAAGCATACATCCTCGTATATTTAGGCCCACATGAATTCATTTATCTCATGCAAAAAGCTTTTCTAAAAGTTTGTTGAGAATATCAAATGCATTCAGGTCCAAAGCGCGAGCATAAAATACACCATGGACGCGCGAAAATCTCCACATTTTCTACGTTCGTATGCCTCTTTTGGTCGCAAGAGGTTTTACGTCCGAAACCTCACGTCCTTGTCTAGTATATAGACGAAGAATAAGCTATAAGCTAATTTCCCCAGAACTGCAGCTGCTTGTATATTTTGGGCCGAGAAATATAAGTTCACCAACTTAATTAGATCGAGAAATAAAATTATCATAAAATTGGTCTATTGGGTTTCAGCTGTCGATTGATATCACAAAACTTAAGTTTAGGAATGATCGTTTGTACTATCGGTCTTTCATACCTTTCAGGAGTAATGGGGCAATGTATAGTAGTAAGTTTGAATTTTAAGATAGAAAAACACAGGGTAGGCTAGAGGAAACCGGCGCGAGGGTGCTACAGCAGATGGTGATTAATATTCTGTTTGACCTTGTAAGATTTTGCGCGAGTTCGAAAATACTGACCGCGGAAGATTGTTAAACATTCAATTTGTTCTAATTATAAATGAACTTCTAGACCGTAGTGTGCGGGTGGTGAGTTGAGCCATATGTCAAAGATATAAATTTTAATTTTCTGCTTGTTTTGTAAAAAGTGTTTCTTTTTTTATCAAAAATGTAATAAAATTTTACAGCAACTCAATATTTTATGAATTTTTTTCTTTTAATAGTTTTCATCTTAAAATTTTATTGCATATTGTTTATTATTTAATAAGTACGAAGAACTTCTTCAACCTCAATCTCACAATACTTAAAAAATAAATTTATAATTCTAAGCTATAAAATTTTTATCTTGAACGAAAGTGGAGCCGTCAAAGTGATAGACTTTGACGTTGCTTGTGGTGAGGCATCCTTCTATATTGAAAGTGAAATTTCTGTATGGCGTAATACTGGAGATCATCAAAGTCAAGAAGAGTCGCCGGTGCGTTAATGGTTAGTATTAAGAGAAAAAGCGGAGAATTTCCATGAAATTTGTCTCGAATTTTTAATGATTATAAAATTTGGATCATAGTCGTAGTTTTTCTTTTTAATTTTGGCAATTTTCCAAGTTAAAATTCAATTTACGATTAAGATTTTAATTGTAAATTCTGTGACCATTACTAAGTAGAAGAATTTTTATTAAGACGCCATGTTTGATTGTACCATAGTATGAACAATTGTATATTACTAAACAAAAGGGACCTAAATGTGGAATTTAAAAATATAGGCAAGAATAATGAATACCCAGATAACATCAAAGGCAGGTACAACTATATTTGCTTAATCTGGTGAATATTTCATTTTATTGAAGACAACTTTCTGGGATAGCTGCTGTCTGAAAACCCACAAAGTTCACTTTTACAGCTTTATTCGTATGTAGCCTATACTAAGGGCCTACCTCGTTACTCAGCACTTTGCCAGACATTCATTTTTCTTACGATCCTGATGGAAGCACCACACACTGGCATAACTTTCTCCCCTTTATCCTTATATCCTTTCCATAAAAATTGATTGTAGGCCCCTAAACATTAAGTATATTTACCCTTTCACTCGCTTTCTCTCCTATATCCCTCATGTCTATGTCGAAAAATATATATAGTAACATTTTTTTTGTTCATTTATTATTGATGTGGATCTATACGAGTTATTGCTTCCACATCCCCAAGTGGTAATTATTTTCCTGCCGTGGATGGTTACTTTTATGCTGTAGGTCAGTACAAAAGCAAACAATGACGTACATCAATTCTGGTGAAGCTGGGCCCATAATCAGCAAAATGTTCGCCCAATGTTTAAATATATCCTCTATATTATTTTCTCTATAGTCCCCAGTTGTAGAATGTAGCGATTTTCCGAAAATAGAAACCTCGTGAAGCCATACATTATTGAGAATGCATTGTGTGCGCTGCTCCTCGTCGTAGCTTGTGAATTTGATTTTGATGTCAGCTGGTCTTTTCGCTTTCGGCAAAGTCAGCGAATTTTTTTTTGTTTTTCCTTCTCTGGTTGGTGGCTTTTCTTTTTAGTTTCTTTCGTTTATTAGAAAATCTGTTTACAAACAAAAATTGGCAGAAGCACGATAACTTCTTAGTAGGTGGCTCTTTTCATAAGTGGGTATATGTATGTGTGTTATGCGCGAATTGTAAACAATTGTCGTGTTTTTTTTGGCAGAAAACGTAAAGAGTTCTTGATTTGATGTACTATTTATAGGTAATTGTGATGCTAAATATATTATTACGCCGGGATTCACATATAAAAAATCGCTAATATGTTTTTATTTCACATTTCCTAGGTGATTTGTTTTTTGTAATTGCGTTTCAATAGATATTTTAAAAGCATACAATTTTATTATCAAATAAATTTCCAACTTCAAGAAAGTGGTGAATAATAATAATAATTGACTTGATTCCAAAGAGAATAAAAAATATATACACAAACCAGGTGTGTGTAAACTCAAGGCAAAGCTATAATCCAACTTGTGAACACACCTTTTTTGTAATAAACTAAAGAGGATGATAGAGAAAGTTTCAAATTACACAACGGGAAGCTAATTTTTTATTAGAAACTCGTGCTTCCTTTCGTCTTTACCAATTCTCTCTATTTCCATAGAAAATTGTGTACTAAAACAACACCTTAAAGCTCTCTGTGTTGTATACCGCAGGTAAAATCTACTTGATACATCCGAGAGAGAAAAACGAAAATAAAATAACCACCAACGAACGCATTGAGAAAGGGTAAAAGCAAATCAATTCCATACGCCCACTTACATATATTTATATATATTTACGTACATTTTGTATATAGAATAGACTTTTTCAACAAGGAACACCAGAGCAACAACATCAACAACGCCAACAACAAAAACAACGAACGAATAATTCCCTGAAGAGAAAATTGCCGATTAGTTAACCCTTGTAACCATTCCAGTTCAGTTCAAGCTCTTTACCTTAATGCAGGTGCTTCATTGAAATATTGAAGGTGGCATGTTATTTTTATGGATGAAAAATTGGGTCTACGAGAGGATTTCTTTACTTTGTGTATTTTTTTTTGCATAAAAAAATTTATGAAAACCGAAAAAAAGAATCTGTTTTTTTTTTCTTCATTTTAGGTTTTCTTATGATGACGACAGAAGGGATTTTCTTGCCTATAAAATGAGATTTAATTTAATGTACAGGGTGTTTGTGATCAAGCCCAACATAATGTGACAAAAAGGTATAAGGGCATGAGAGGAGTGAAAGTATATACCAATGGTCCTAAAGCAGTAAATATTTTTATTTGTAAGGGGTTTTGAAATACGGTAGGGGATTTTTTAGTTTTAAGATAAACCTATGTACTTTTTGGGTTCTATATATTTTTTTGACAAATATTCCTAACTCATTTTTTAACAACCATGTGAAAGTACATCTTTTTGATGTTAGCAGAGAAACCCCAATTTTTATATGTTTGTTTTTATTTTTATTAAATTTTCCTGGTTAAAGACTTAATCGCTTTGTTTTATACCTCACCTTTTACTTAGGTAAAAATTTAATACCGGTGAAACTTAGTACGGTTTTATCTACGGATATTCACCGACGACTACAAAATGTCGTCGGTGTAGGAGTCTATATAGAGACTACTAAGAGTTCACTGTTTAGAGTTGAGCAGAACTTACACGAGGCAGTACATTTGTCCCTTACACGATGGTAAATTGTACTGAGGCCTAAATTTTTTTAAATGTCCAGGTTCAAAAATAATGTCCTACTGGTATACTAGCGTGTAACGAGAATGTTAAATAGACGTGTTACGAATGTTAAATAGACATGTTTGTTACATGTGTGATTGGTATAGTTGTACCTATAAATTATTTCTCGGAAAAAATGATCATTTCATGTTTCTAGCGTTAGCTACTCGTAACAATCAGATAGCGTTTGAGCAAAATTTGCAAAATTATCTTTATCAAAAGTATATAGGTGAGGCATAATATTCAATAATTGGGTGACATATCTTCTTCGCTCCTATATTCTTGCTCTTGTCTATTTTACCGCACAAAAAAACTCGCCTGTGGATTTTACCATATGTATAACGCATTCCAATTTTCTTCACAATGCGATAAGATAACACTTGTTAATCAACTTTCGGCGATATCCGGGCCTGAATGCCAAAGGGTGAATGTTCTTTAAATATCTCGAGTTGTTATCAATTTTTTGTTTTTGTCGAATGGACATATGAAATTAGATTTCTGTTGAATATTGTTAATTCCTTATAAAATATTGATCATCATTAAGTGGATTCTTCCAAAATAAATTCCAAACCGTAATTTCTTTCAAAATCTTTAACTTTTGCCATAACCACCACCACTCAACAATTTAAGAAAAATTTACTATTATTAAAAAGAATCGACGGTGATTTTTAAATCCAAAAACATTTTGATAAGAAATTGTAAAGATTTCTCCCTCCCGCAATGAATGAGGAACAAAAGAAGAAAAAATTCCTGACATTAATTCAATGTGTACGAAAATTACAGCAATCAATCTAGACTCAGCCGCAATCTTACAAGGGAACAAAATCCATGCGGGATATAAAACAGCTTGTGATACACTGATAGATAAGGGAAACTCAATCACTGGCTAAATATTCGCTCTTGGTTGGGTGTCTTAAATAATTGAGCCACCATTCATCCCTGTATATCCTTAAATAATTGAGCATCTCACATATACCTTAAGACAATGAAATATAACAAAATAAATTACTGTTTTCTACTATATAATAGGTTATTGTTCGCCGAATTTTTTATTACATTTTTATGGAACTCTATTTTTTTTATCAAGCAATGACACACAATTTTTTAATTACGTCTAGATAAAGCTCCACTACGACTGTATGACTCATAAGAAATTGTTGGGAACTTCTCAAATTCGAGGTCTTGGAACTTGCTTGTCACTTGCACATGTTTCGGAAGTCCACTTTAATTTTACACCTCCCCCAAAAAAAGCTTGAGATACACATTAAGCTGATAAGCACTGGGAGACTGTTTTTTTTGGGTAATTTTACATCGTTAAGGTAGAAAAATGTGTCTTATCGTGGTGTAACAAATTTTTCTTTGTGAAAAAAACGATAAGAGCCGCTGATATACGGTTGAATGCGTTAAGAATTTAATACGAAATCGTATTCATTGTGATTTGTTATATTTGATGTTGATCTTCAAGGTAATTCATATGAAGCACTTTTGAGATACAATCGTACAATTAGTTTTGGTAACAATATTCGATGTTGATGAATTGCAAAAAGTCAAGGAAATATGAAAATTACAAAGCTGGAAGATTTGTTGCTAGCATATTACTAAAACCTCGGCTTGTCTATTTTGCAAAAAATCAACACTATTAACACTGCTTTGATTTACACTTTGGCTAAATCTTTCAGGCCAATAGGTCTTTCGTCTTTTGGCTTGAACACACTGGAAAAAATTGTAGGCAAGAAAATATGGGAAGCTTATCTTCTTCGCCAACCGCCAAGCTCTTACCAGCATGCGTAACAGACGCGTAAGTCCACGGAGACAGCCCTTCACAATCTGGCGCTCAGGCTGAAAAGGGCAACACTAAACAAGGGAAGGGCGCTGGTAGCCTTCTTTGATATCGAATCGAGCGAGCATTCGACAATATATCCTTTGACACTAGCTAGGCCCTGAAGTAGACGAGTTGTAAATATAACTTTGTGCGACTGAATCGACTCTATGCTGAGAACTCGCAAACTAATGGTCTCTCATCTTAGGGGACTCTAGAGAACACTTTAGAAAAACTGTCTTATCTCTACTTCTGGGTGCCTTGTTGTAAATGAACTTCTCAATGGGTAAAATTTTTTCGCCCAAGGTTACGCAGGCGATGTTCTCATTGTAGTAACAGGTGAAACAGATGGTACCATGCCAAGGCGTTTCTAGCAGGCACTTAATTTGGTCTCCAGGTCACATCAGCGTAGAACTAAAGGCCTATCCTGAAAAAACGATTCTGGTTACATCCACCGACGAACATTGACGGGACTGACAGAACCCTCGCAGGCACAACTATAGGCTTTTCACAACAAGCTGAATACTTAGGAGTGAAGGTGGATTTACATTTCCGACGTTTTTCCGTCGCGCCGGTGTTTTTTAAAATTTCGACCAATCAGAAACAATCTCTGCGACATCTTGCCGTCACGGCGAAGAGCTGAACAAATTTCAACTTTTTCTGTGGCAGGGTGATAGAAACAGGTGATTGTAAGTAAAATTTGAGGTTATGTGTAACTGAAATGTTTGTTTATTTGGATTTGTTTGGTTTTGCTTGGAAGTAAAGATTATTAAAATTTGTTTGTTAGTTGAGTTGTTGTTGAGTGACTGTTTTAAATTATTTGTTGCTTTTTTTTAAATTTAAAGTTTTTCAAAAGCGTTTGCCTGCGACAGAATTCGTCGGAAATGTAAAATGCGTATTGAAATCCTGCGACAGAAATGATCAGCTGTTATGCGGCGCGGCAGAAAAACGTCGGATATGTAAATCCACCTTACGCTAGATGCAAGCTCAACTGAAATCATCACATGGATACTCTGATGAGCAAGACACGCACATCTCTGTGGGTCACATAGGGTCTACAACCGAAAGCCATGTTCTGATTATATACCACCATCATAATGCCCATGGTAACTTACGGAGCTTTAGTGCGGTGGTACAGAACGGCGCAATTCAAAGAATGGCCTGATATTCCATCATCGGGGCCATCCGCACTTCGCCGGCGGCAGCTATGGAGACTGTCTGGCCTACGTAAGCATGTTCCACATGTATGTGGATTCTTTGTTACTCGCTTTTGGGAAAAATAAGGGACCACACGCGCCATCTTCAATAAAAATATATCGATGAATAACATGTCCTTCTTCCTCTTCTTTGGTTAGGTGTTGGCTCCAAAAAATACCGCGGCCACTCACTTGGCCTATTATACTTCACCCCAAGAAGTTTCCTGACGTCAAGCCAACAACTGTCTTGACATCGTTTCTACTGCCTGCCAACAATTCCTTAGCCGCGTTAAAATACGGCACAGGAAGGAACAGCTTAGAGTTGGGCAATCCATGCTGTTTCATCCAAGTTCGATCGGCAAGAACCTTTTTTACCAAACTGGTGGGTGCCCTCATAGCCTGTTTCGGTCCGATGAATTCAATGTATTTGATCCAGAAAAGCTCCATGAGTGTTGTAGGAAAGGTAAGATCCACCCTCATAGTGCAAAAACTACCCACTGCCATGCAGCCTTAGGGTGAGTGCAGTACGCAGCGTAGATGGTAGAGTAGAACATAGCAGCAAGCTGATTGCTAGCAGTGCTTCTTGCTGTTGTGTGCATAACAAAGCGTAGAATCATCGCTCATGAATGCCTGTGTGCCAGAGGTAAACACAAAAACTTTTTCAAGTGCGCGATTGGTCGTTCGCGTAGGCTTCGGGGTTGGGAGTTACATTTTTTCTCGATTCCGAAATTTCACCTAAGTAAATGAATTTTATTTTATAAATTCAATAAAAACATATAAATGAGAAATACATTCTAAGAATTTAATATTTTCCTGAAAATCATAAAATTTTTTTTCATAATAATTGCAAATAATATTGTGGTGTCTGTTACAAATGAAGTTGGTAAATGTTGTACATCTCATCGAATATCAATTTGCATTTTGTGATTTTTCACCCATTAAGGGTTATAAGAATTTTTTTTATAATCATACTAACAATGAATTGGTTAAATATAACCTTAAAAATACGTTTATTCTTATTTTTCTACTATTTTTTGCATTACACAAAGATATTAGAGAAAAAAAATAGTCATTAGTAGTACGTCAATTTAAAATTATCATTGTAATGTTTTTCCATCATTCTTTCAAAATTGAAAACAAAAAATAAATTACATATAAAGCACGTTTTACAATTAAAAAAATTTTTCGATTTCGTTACAAAAAATACTTAAGGTAAAAAAATATTAAATTTTTAATTGAGTTAATTTCTAAAAATATTTTCATATTAAACGCTTGGAAAAAATCGTACACCATACATCACACTATTCACAATGTCCGCTGCTAGGAAAAAGCGCGCAAAACATCTCTTTTCAGAGATACCAAAAATATCAGCGCGCTGAACGCGCGCTTATGATCGAGTAAGCAATCGGCGATATGCACACTTCCATTTAAAACCCATTGAGAGTTCTATAAGCGAGTATGCGCTGCTATGCTCTACTTTACCTTCTACGCTGCGTACTGCACGTACCCTTAGACACGATAACTTAATAGCCGTGTTCCTTTTCTTATATTTTTTACTCGTATTTACTTGGAACTCCTTCTGCTCTCATAGATAGATTTTGCTCAAATCGACAAATTTTGCGTTCCTTTAATGTTTTACTCCGGAGTACTTAAAAGTAGAAAAGGAACACAGCTAATATTTTGGCTTGGTAGGCTTTGAAGGATGTGCTCCTTCGCCTATTGAATTCCTTCTCCTCCTTTCCGCTGGATTTTCCCAGCATCCAACCAGAATTAACAGCATCACCACTTGAAGGGGGAGTATCCGAAGATCCACCATCAGGTTGCACATTACTCCCCATAAAACCCCGTCACTGCACACTACTCTGGCAATATGCCGTCGAATCGATATCAACTATGGTCTCTTATTGCGAATTTTTTCTCTCAAACTTTTCAAAAACATCTTTATAGGACTGACGGATGTTCCTTCTATAGACTATAGTTTCTGGTCAACAAACGATGAACCCTTCAAGAAATCCAAAGTATCTTGATCCAGAAAAACCTTTTATTCCATTAAGTTTAAAACAAGAAGCTCTGCTATCTTTTGTAATAATTCTTATGGAGAAATTTTTTTCGGTTCAATCAAATATGGCAAAGAAATTTACATTTAAGAGCTTCAATTTTCTTTCAATGGTTCTTAAATTCAAGTCGACTAACAACCATTGGTATTTCTAGTTATAGTCCACTTTTTCTTTGAAACGAAAATTCACAACGTAATTCCCAAAAAGCATAAATTAAAAAATGTTTCACAACTATAACTTTTATAGTAAAATTTCATTTTTTTTAATTGATAGCTTAAAAGCAGCCCATTTAGGCAGTATCAATAACAAAGTATTTAAATATTAGAATATGTAATTTTTTTAACAAGTACAAGATAAATTCCTAACACTAATTCGTTCCTTATCTCTTAATTTGCGATCCAGTATGGAATTGTCTGACATGGGATACAATGTTGCATGCTTGAGATATACTCGTAAATACTTAAGATAAATGACACAAAGCTAGCATTTAAAATGAAAGGAACTGCTGTGCGCTTGTATGGAGATTTTGTTAAGAGATAGATGAAAATGTTTTGTCGGTTTTAAGAGTTGGGAATAATTGATGGTATTTATGTACCATTGCTCGGATACATTTCTTTCTTAAATATTAAAATAAAAATTAAACAGAAACCGTAAATAATCAAATATTTAAATGTTGACAAAGTAAATTAAAAATAATAGAAATTTTATGTATCACGTTCAACTTGTGAAAATCATTTTCTGAGGTGTTAAGCAGAAATAATTAAAGAAAGTTGATTCAGTATGTTTTACGCACTGCATTCTTTTGACTCAATTTTTTATCACCTTTTCCAGTAAATTGTGGCATTATTTCACTTAATAACAATGTTGTAATATATGTAGCTACCTTGGGCCTTGGAAAAGCTTATAATCATTGCTTTGACGGATAATCTTTTGCCATCATTCAGTGACCTTCGTAATCCTTCGTCCATAGAAGGATAGATAGACCGAACTCTATTGGTGAAAAGCTGAAGAAGGTTCTGATTTACCGCTTGGCTTCATCGGAATATTGTTATATGTTCTTATATCACAAGAAGTTTTGTAAAGCACAAATTTGAAGTTTGACGGCCAGTATCTTGCTTTGACAATTTTCGACGAGTGAAAAAGCTTGTGGTTTACCGTGTCACAATCCTTTTACGACTAAAGAGCTCTGGACGTTTTTTAGATGATAGATTCGCTTCAAGTATCTAAATACCAAGAGCGCATTTCCATATTGTCTGTTTGATTTCCTCTGTTAAATCGGATTAAATTGTTTTTTTCTCTGGTCCGTTTTGAAGCTCCCCCACTAAAAGAGCTCTGCGCAGAGATGAATGATAGCTCCTAACCTCAACATCTAAACCTTCTTCAGTTCACTTAATTGTTGCCGAGTTTGTCAGTTGCTGCAACGCATGATGGAATATTTTCTTGCAATCCAATCTGATAACAAGGCTTGATAATTATTATTTCAGTGTATTCTAACAAAGGATCATATAGGATCGTATCAAAGCACAAAAAACATAGGCCATTTTCATAAACACATTTCTGCAGTCATTTGCAAATATTCAGCAATTAAAAGTCTGTAGCTGAATACTTACAAATGACATGAATCTTGCGTTTATGGAAAGGCCCATAGTGAAACCACACTAATGCCGGGGTTACACAGTGCAAGTAAGATTGCGAGCTGGCGCAGTCAGTTACTCCAGTGCAGCCACTCGTACCGTGTGACCTCATCATACGAGTTACTATCATGTGCGTGTGGGTCGTATCTCGCATGCGAGTTACTACAACATTTTTTGTTTTACTCGCCTCTTGCCTTCTCAACATGCCACGAGCAGCAGCTCTTATGTGACTCGGACGTCAACTGGCATGATATTGGGAAATAACAGTGGCTCGTAAACCAGGAATTACGCCATTCTGCATGGCATTCTTCGTTACTAAGTACATGTGTTTTTGTGTTGCGAGTAGTGATTATAAAAACAAAAAATGGCAGATGAACTTCCGAACAAAATATAATGTTTGTGGAGTTATGCAGCTACTGAAATCTTTGAAAGCTACTGACATGAGCCTGAACCAGATATGACGTGCCGGACCGTAAGAAAACTGAACGAATTTGAGCTCAGTTACGGCACTTTGACAGATAGCCCTAAATGAAAGTGTAAAGTGACCAGTGAGACCGCAGTGAAAAGTGAAAATGTCGAGAATAAATAAAGGTTTAAGTGATTTGATTGAATTATTTAAGTTGTGGACACAGAATAAAAAACTTAAAAGTGCTCGGCATAAAAAAAGGAAAAATAATCGCGAAATCAACAAAATGAGGAAAACCACGGATATTACTTAGTGACTGATGCCGCTTACAACAGCTCCTTCAGAAGACCAAAAACTGACTAATTACATGAACTCTTTCACTCAAAAACAATACTTGAAGACAAAGGATAATTGAAATCTCTCACATTTTTAGAAAACAAACATAGTCATAAAATCTTGTTTTCGAAAACAGTGAAATGCAACCGACCGACAAAGGGTAAAGGTCACGAAGGCATTCGAATGATTTATTGCCCTCATACATAAGCACAGGAGAGGTGCATGCCGCATCCTTTGGAATGGACAAAAACAACACGGGTGTCACTAACCTACTAATTATGTTTATTTCTAGAAAAAATAAAATGGAAATTTGAAAGTTGTTGCGTAAAATAATAATTATAATATTTTATGTCATTTACTGCTCCACATTTATTAAAAAATTGTTAAAATGTGAGCAGATTTTTTAAATAGCTTAGTATGCTAAGGTTTTGTGCCATTCTTACGGCACCCGCACGTACGGAACGTACCATTCGAGAATTTAACGAATATTCGGCAAGTTCATTAAGTTAATTTAGGTCGGCGCCATATAAACACTCATGTTCGTACGTTACGGTACGTACGGCTACGTTCCGGCACGTCATATCTGGTTCAGGCTATGCGCGTACACAAGTGCAGTAGCTGCCCACTGTCAGACCTGCAACTCGCACTTGTGTGACCGGGCGAGGCGAGTCGAGCTACTGTCAAGCGAGTAGTTACACAGGTGCAGTACCTGTCCACTGTCAAATCAGCAACTCGTATTGTGTATCCACGCCTTAAGAGGGATCAATATAAAAGAGTCTCCTCGAAACGATATCATTCATTATCCCATTGCGGAACACACAACTTCCAAAGTATTCTCTGAACTTCTCTGAATTATGAGTAATGGAGGTAGCTACACACAGGGACTATTTGGTTACGAGAGGCTCTTGTTAACATTTTCTTGTTCCGTAAGAGCATGAGATTATTAGCCAAACCGTAAATTATATTCGCCTATCCTTTCTTTTGAGATAGTTACAATTATGGACGCACTTTCACCATTCGGGAATAGGTACGGGATGAGCATATTTTCATATACTATAAGTCATTCCGTCTGATAGCTGACCACTTCACAGCACATACGTGAACACATAATCCATTGCTTTCTGCTTCAACAACTTTCGAAACATTATTATCTCAAACTTGATAAGACTTATTAATGATAGCATGGAGGATATACCCGGTGGTCAATCTTTGTAGACTTTCCTTCAAATTTGTGGAACTGTAATTACAATTTTATTTTCTTGTGAAATTTTTTTATATACATACACTTATAGATATGAAGATTTGATATTGAATCATGTTTTTTTTGTTGTTAATTTTAAAAACAAATAATAAATTTTGTTTTCAAACAACTTTCTATCAGGTCACCTTGTTTACTCATAATCACTTACATTTCACTTGTTATTTTTAGTAAATCAAAGCATAGTTATTTTCCCTCTAATTTTTATCTAGCAAAAACTGGTTTTATCTCAAATTTCTGCTGATTCACTACTTTTTTTCATGCGTGTGTGCATGTTTTCTCAACTGACTAGAAATCTTTCCAAGTATTTGCCTTGAGATTAATTTTATATCTTAGTCAAAATAAAAAGAGATTTTCCTCTGAATCACACGAATATTTTCAGTCCAGACCAGAAAAAACCAAGCAAAAGAAACTCATCATCACTGCACTCAAATTCGATACTTACACGGCTACGTAAATTTAATTTAAGTTAAAAACTTCCTTACAATAAAATATGATGGAAAAAGTGGAAGTGTGAAAAGTTTATCCTCTTTTAATAAATACGATGATTACGAAACATTAAGCAGATTTCGTTAAAAGATACCGCAAAAAACACAAAATTGTTTATTTTGAGTTTTTGCATCGCAAAAAAAAAATAATTTCAAAGAGAAAAATCTCAAGGATCTATTTTTGCATTTTCTTGTGAAATAATTTTTTTTTGCGTTTTCATTCGCCAAAAAATACTATAAATTAATCTTAAAAACATCTCTGCGAAAAAATCACAATTGAAAGGTCGTTTTTAAACTTTTATACACCAACAAAAAAAAAATTAGAGACACAATTGCGAAATAATTTTATATAATTTAAAATTCAAGGAAAATAAATTTCGTGTTAAACTAATTTTGAAATGATAACAGCATGTGCTTATCGATGATAAGAAATCATTTTTTTTTATTTAACTGATCAATTTTTCATTGAAAATCAAGGAAATTTATTGCTTAAAAACGTTGAAAGTTTCGCGCGCTTTGTTCAGGGTTTGGTTTTAAAACAGTTTATATTAAATTAAATCTAGGGGATTTTGAAAATCTCTTGGGAATTATTTTTTTGTTCTCATGAAAAGGGTAATCCACATTTTTTTTTGGCGGGCCATGGTGACAAGCACAGAAAATTTATTAAGTGAAACGTCAATTAATTTTCACGTTGAGAGTTTGGAGGTTTTCAATTAACCTTTCAAATTTATTTCAGATTGATTGATTGACACATCAAAAGTTGTGAAGTAAAAATTTTTAAACTGAAATTTTATAATTGATTTATATTAAAGTAATTTATTATTAGTTGGTAATGGGATTTTTTTGTGAATAAATATTGCTGTTCTCTAAGAGGGCTATAGCCGCGTTTCAGCTGGTGCCGGCTAGCGATGTTAGCATAAACAGTAAAAACCGACACGTTACTAAGTACTACGTATAAGATATTCTCCGATGTCGAGAACTAACTCCGGACAAACTAACAACGGATGATGTTTTTAACGTAAGGTGGGCGATTGTTTGGAGCTTCAAAACTCAATCCAACACCTCTTCATAGAATTTAAAGCGGTATATGATAGCACCTGTACAGAAATATGAGACTTTGGCAGTTTTAATAACCTAACACAATAATGTAGCTTGACTACTACCAATATGGGATGGCAACCCAAAATATCCGGAACATTGCCCAAAACAATCAACATCTACGGTCTAGTCTTCCATCTTTTCAACCTTTTGTTGGAGAAGTTTATGCGAGATTCGGGTCTGAAAGCAAAATCTAAAATCTTTCACAAGCAACCTTATGTCACGGACGACGATTGCATATACTCTGCAATGGCGAGCTCAAATCATTCAGTTCGGGTTTTAAACATGTCACGGTAGCGATAACCAGTGACTGTTACAGCATTGCCTCCAGCATCCTCGTAGAACTAGTGATGTGCGATTTTCAAAAAATAAAATCGATTTTGGAAATCGATTTTTGTTTTAATGAAATCGATTTTTATTTAAATTGGCCTTAAAAAATCGATTTTATAAAAATCTATTACAATATTTAAAGAAAAATTACATTTTATTTGATAAAATTTTTATTAAATTTAACAAAACAAAAAAAAATTTCATTGCCAAATTAAAATTAAAAATTCACTATATTATAAAAAATAAAGACATTTAAATAAATAATTCATTGTTATAAAAAATAAAGGCATGGCAGGCTTGGTGCTTATTTGGTACTTTTTGACAAAGCTTAGGTGAAAAAGTACTAAAAAGGTACGAAATAGAGCCAATTTTAACGTCAAAATTGCTTATAACTTCAAAAGTAAAGGCCGTAGCATAAAAATTGTTTTAACATTATTCATAGGAAATACTCCAAGCTCTCTGATTTTGGAAATAAAATTATAGGTTAACTACGTATTTTTTGGAAAAAAAGGTGGTTTTAGTTGCAATTTTAGTTAAAAAAAACAAAATTTTGACTTTGAACTAACATATTCGACTGAGGTTTATGATATTGATATCATACATTAAAGAATGTACATTTCTCTAAAAAATGAGCCTAATTACGTTGCTCTACGATAAATAGTTGAGGAGTAATTAAAGTTTAAGTAAATTAAAAAATGCTTCAAACATCTTTTCTTAAACACCCTGTGGGTGTACGCACTAGCACGCACGGCGCCACAGCTAGCACGCATAGCAAACAAATGCGCAGGGCACATTTTTACTAGGGTGTCTCAGTGAATAATAGTCCGGCGAAATTAGCATTTTAGGGAGACAAAATTCCAAAATGGATGAAAATTGGACCACAGCTTCCTTGGGACTTTTTAAGAAAACAATTTCGAAATCACAAAAAAAAACATGGCCGCCGGAGATATGACTTTTTGGCAAAAAAATCACTCAAAAACTGTTTTTTTCGAATTTTTTTTTGATCAGTCAATACAAAACGTTATTGCCTACAAAAAAGACCTGTTGTCATTTTTGCGAAAACCTAACCCTTTCGCAGTTATTCAAGGTCAAAGTTTCCAAAAATCACATTTTGGCCAAAAAATACTTTAAATAAATAATTCGGAAAGGTCAAGTTTTTCGAAAAAAATTCAACAAGGGTATTTTGTAGGCAATAATGTTTCGTATTGACTGATCAAAAAAAATGTCGAAAAAACCAGTTTTTGAGTGATTTTTGGTCAAAAAGTGATATCTGCGGAGGCCATGTTTTTTTTTGTGATTCCGAAATTGTTTTCTTAAAAAGTCCCAAAGAAGCCGTGTCCAATTTTCAGCCATTTTGGAATTTTGTCTCCTTTCGTGCGTTTTTTTTGCTAATTCTACCGGACTATAAGCCCGATAGCCCCATTCTGTAGAACAATTTTTTTCTTCAAATATACCCAGGAATCATCCCTTAACGGATTAGCATCTTAGTCGGGAACACCCTGTATAGTGAAAAGTAAGGTGCAATTGATGATTACGATTCTCTAAAAAAGAATCGATTATCAAAAATCGTATCGGCTGGAAAAGAATCAGAAAAACGAGATTTTTTTACTCGAAAAAATCGATTTTGTCTTAAATCGATACAGAATCGCACATCACTACGTAGAACAGCCCTACGATTTCGCCGGCTCAAATGGCGTCCCATACAGCCACTCTACGACGGTGTTATGGTCTCGTTAGTGTATCAATTGAGGATTTGCAATGCCCCAATAGCTACTCTTCTGTTTACTAACAAAGCCAACCAAGTCAAAATACCGAAATGTAAACCCTTTGCTGCCTAAGATGTTCCATAATCAATTGTTATCGGCTACTTTCCATCAATAACAAATACGAACTGACAAATGACAGCCAAACCAAAATGGCGGCCAAACAAAATTGGCCTGAAACGTCAAGCGTACCCTGTATTTATGGAAAATCAAGCCTACTTCTCTCTTCCCCTTCACTATCTATCGACTAGAGCTTGCTGTTTGACATTGCACTCTATACGAAGAAAATAGATTGTCGACAGTACAAAGGGCTTTCCCTGAGCTCTAGTCTTCCACATAAAAAAAAAAAATCCATCTGTAGCATTGCAATTTTGGCTTTTTATAACAAATTGGCCTGGCCCGGCTGGTGCATTAATAACTGTTGCGTTTTTCCTATTGATCTTCGGTCGCATATAAAAGATTTCCCAACATCTGTGATTATAAGATCGCAGTTCAATCCATGGTTATAAATTCACCCTTTAATTGGCGAAAAAGATCAAACATCTTAGTGTAATCAGAGACTTATTGTTCTTCTTTAAATTTAATAAACATATTTTAACACTTTTATAAATTTATTTAAATTTTCTTTACAAATTATGCTATATTATTTATCAAAAACCATGACTCACAGGGTGTGCCATAAACTTTAACTTAAATTCTTCGTGGTATAAATGTATATTCCCTTAATGTTACGTCCATAATTCCTCCTGTCATTTTTCTTGTCCTTTAATTTATTTATCATTAATTCTTTTGTAATTTGCATTTTTCTCGAGTGTATTTTTGTCTCCCATTTTTTTCATCGCACGTAATTTCTAGGCGCCCGTTTGAAAAAAAATTCGCCACCCTGGGGCTACAACCCCAGTAGACCCTTGTGCAAATCCGCTACTGTGGGGAGAAGCAAAGAATGGATGGATCTTTTTTTTTTTGGAAGTGGGAATTATGACATCAGGAATTATACGTTGAGTTAGGGCAGCACAATCATGAAGTAGAATCAGTGTAATAAAATTTATAATTTTTTTTTATATTTTTCGTGAAGAGTATTTTTTTTTGTAAATTGCGTATCAGTGTAATGAGAGATGGAATGCGACGTTGACTTAAGCCCTTTATTATTTTTTTGTGTACACATTTACTTGATAATTAAAGCTATCTACATATATTCTTTTACAAGCTTCCACCATCCTATCCTGTAATCCAATCTATTTAACCTATCTTAATGCTACCAGTATGCGCAGCTGTCAAAGAACAGAAGCTCGGGTGGTATCCATCTAACTAACTGACATTTAATCAGCCCAGAATGCATGGTCTCATCTCCTACATAAAAACGTCTCCTTTCATCTTACGTAATAATTTCGGTTTCGTTTGACTCTCTGTGTAAAATAGGGCCACTTTTGATTAATTCTTCCATTCATTTTTTTGTACGAGTATGAGTAAATAACTGCCTCTTATGAAATAAATCCTCTTTCAAAGCATCTACTCAAAAAAAAAAAATACAGCGAATGCTCACATAGATAAGAGGATTATCACTATCTGCTGTTTGGAGCATCATTATAAAAATGTTCAGAATATGCAAATATAAAAACTTGTCCTAGGTTTGGATACTTTTTGGTGTTTTGATATTTTTTTTCACTGGTAATATTGTTGAATTGATGAAAGAAACGTGAGTAATGAGCTGATATCGTGTACCGAACTCTATCTGTAAAAAATATTTTAACAATATGATATTGATTGTTTTTTTTAAACAAATTTAGAATTCGCTCTTGTTAGTATAAAAAAATCAATGTATAACTGAAAGTTCAGCGTTTATTTTGAGAGATATTTTATGTGGAATGAGTAATCCTTAAGTTAGAATCATTTCTGCGAGTCAAAAGACACAAAAAATGTGTTTTAATGACGACAAAATAAGAAATTGTGTTTAGAAAATGTCAATTCAATTAAAGAAGAGTAAGAAAGTATGTTATGTCATATCTGATATTCTCTAGGGTCAATTTGATCACTCGCTCCTTTCCTAATCTTTGTTAATGATCTGCTATCAATACTCCAACTTACTTTTTTTCGTTCGTTGGGAGGTGAAAAGTACACGCTTACTGGCACGCTCTTACATGCCGACTATGCCGGGCTCGAAAACCGCTAAAACACCTCACACTAGCGCTGCGTATAGTCGGCCTCACCTAAGCACCCTCGCCATTAGAAGGCGAGGACCCGGTCTAGGGCCCCCTACGTTGGACAGCATTCTTGCGAGTGCTATATAAATAGCGGACCCTTTATCCGCCGTGCTCTCCAAGCGTGCTTTAAAATTTAGCCTTCGGCCGATCATCACTCCCAGGTACCTTAGAGCGTGCTATGAATGGATGATCTGCTCCCCTAACTTGATCCTTGCTGACACTGATTTTCTGTGTTTGCTTGCTGAACAACACAGCTTCAGTTTTGTGCTCAGCAGGCGTCAGTTCAGCGCTTTCCAGCCACGCTTTTATCTCCCAGATTGCTTCGTTTGCACAAAATTCGATCTCACCGAGGCGTGTTCCTACGACTACTACTCCGATGTTATCAGCGAATCCGATCGCAACTGCTCTCTCGGCGCAACTTCAACACATCATTATACATTACGATTCACAGGAGAGTAGTGATGAGTAAGACTCGTCTTGCAGTGTCTTGCATTCTTGCCTGTTTTTGCCCATTTAGCAAGACCAAAGCAAACCAAGAAAAAACAGGACAAGAGAAAACGGCAAGATCAAGATAGCAGGACTTTTTGGTCATCACTAAGTGCCAAAAGTTTTGCAGAGATGAGTATTAAGTCTGCAAGACGTCTTGCAGTCTTGTTCTTGCAAAATTTCTTGCAGGCTTAGCACATTTAGCAAAACCAAGACAAGACAAGACTTTTTGCTCATAACTGCCAGACTTTTGTCACTTAGTGATGATTAAAAAGTCTTGCTATCTTGATCTTGCAGTCTTCTCTTGTCCTGTCTTTTCTTGGTTTGCTTTGGTCTTGCTAAATGTGCAAGACTAGTTTTGCTCATCACTACAGGAGAGGGCCTAGGAAGGATCCCTGCGAAATACCGAATGTTGCCCTGTACACGTTCGGTCCCTCTTCCGAATCACAATGAGACGGTTGATTTCTACACCTCGCACGAGTTATTTTTCTGTGCCTAGCTTGATCAACGCTTTCTCGCAGAGTTGAAAGTATTTTTGACGTCAATGGTCCTGCGACCTACTTCACTGTTTGGTGGTATGATCTCTCCCTGCTGCAAGGCCAAGTCTTTTTAGTTCCTTCACCTGCAGTGTACTAGCGGACGGAAGGACATGGTGGTATCTTCCTTCACCCCTGCAGCGGCGCTGCTGTACATTCTCCATTGTCTTCAAGGATTGCTCCTGGTCTGGCCAATTTATTTGTCTTATCGATGTCCTTGATCTTTTTGTGATCCTACACACTTCAGAGTGATCTCGCACCCCTGGCCAAAAATAGTAAGGGGATGGCAAGATCCTCCTCTCCTCATATATCATACCAAAGTTCAAACGTAACGTTCATCTACATCTACTCGAGCACTCCAGACTATTGCGAAATCGAAGCCCCGTAAAAAAATTTTGTTTTTGATATTTGCTACATCCGTGGGCCTCGTGCAAACTTCTACAAGATCCAGGAGTTCAAACGCAGGGTCCACCGTCTCCTCCTTCAGCACCCTCCAGACTCTTATTATCCTGTCCTGACCCCTATTCCGTACTTGAACAAACCACACAGTAAAAATCGATGATATTAAAATATTAGTTCTTTTAAGTTGAGTTCTGGTCACAAACAAAATTTCAACTCTCTTAAGTGACGATTATGTAACGATTTTCTCGAAATTGGCTCAAGGTCTACAAAAGATATCGAGTAGCCACAAACAGGTCAAGGATCCGAAAAAAGTTTTACTTCCGATTCAATTTAAAGTTTCACTTCCAAGTTATAAAAAGCTCAGTCCATGCCATATAATATTCATAAGTCATATAGTACAACAAAAATATACTCTCTTCTCAATAACGTCATCATAAGGAATAACTTTCTATTCAAACTGCTGCCATCTGACGTTATAATTTCACTCACTTATTTCACCTCATAATGGTGTTATATTACAGAACCTTTATAGACACTATAGAGAAAACAGATTCTCTACGACAAAATCCGACAAGTGTCTAAATCTTGACCTAATTACAAAATATTCTATTCCTTTCCCCATCTACTTTATTATCTATTTTCACCATCTACGAGTTCTTTAAACGACCATTTAATATCTGTGGCAGACAGACAGCATTAAAAGTAAGTGTTTCTTAGTAAATCTTTCATTTTTCCAGTTTTATTGTAAATTTTGAAGAGTGTTTCACTTTGGTGATAAAATTGGTACTTAAGATGACAATTATTAACCAAAAATTGTAGATTTCTTGCTTTGAAGTTAAAAATGATATTATAGCTTAAAATGTAAATTTCTATTGTGAACAATGTTTTTTTCCTGTAATTACTGGTGGTAAGCACTTATAATCAAAATTCTGTCAAGTAAGCGAAAAAAAAACAACATCATAAAAAAATTATTCCCATAAATTTAGAAAACACAAAAACTCTCCCATTTAAAGATAAAAATGTTTCTGTTAATTTATTATCGGCAAACTAATGTCACACGAAATATGCCAGGCACGCCCTGGCAATCGTCCAAAAAATTTCGACAAATTCAAAACTCACGTTGAAAACTAAAATAATTGGCGACAGCTTATCTAAATTCGAATAGAGCACAATGGCACAAAATCCGTTTTGTTTTGATATCTTAATTAATAAGCCTCCCGCTGGCCCCTCTCTCCTCCACAAATGGATACTTGTTCCGATGCTATAAGTAGTAATCCCCATATCGACATCAGCAGTATTTACTTTCGGGGGTGGAAATCGTGAAAAGCCCACATTACCCTTAACCCAATTAAAATGTATTCTACGATTGCCAGCAAAATTAAATCGATTATCCCCCCCTCCTTGTCCTTGACAGTGAGCCCACGTAGGAGATATTAGATTGTGTATAAAAACAAACTTTTGTGTATATCGAACATGAGAGAAACACAAAAATGTGAAATTTATGATAAAAACGAGCTCGTTTTGGGGTTTTTGGCACGGAATGCTTTAAGTTATGTAAGGGCTTGATTTTATGCTACTGACGTAAAGGGACGAGCATAAAGTAATCGGGGACCTTTCCTAAGCACTTTTTTTGTGGAGAAATATTGTTGAATGAGTTTCCAGTTTCTGAGAGTTATTATTGGGTTAAACTGTTTGTTTATAACGATGTTAATGATATAAATGAAGTAAGTTATTGGAATCGTGAAGGAATTTATTTTGGTGGGTTACTGGGTCTGCAATAAGCATATTCTTAGAAATATAGCAATAGTGGAATGTCTTCTGGTGTTTTTTTATGTGAAAGTCCAAGCTAAGGAGTGACCCTTTGTACTACTACTCGATCATGTCACAATCGTCATGGTGCAATATCTAGTAGTAAGCTTGGTTCGAAGGAGGGAATAGATGACAGGATAGGTTAATAATAGTCAAAGAGAGCTAAAGAAGGAAGCGATCGGCCTTGTGTTTGAACTCCTGGCTTTTGTAGAAATTCCGCTAACTAGTCGAAAAAGACTGTGGCGCGGTAGTACCAGGCTACGAGTCGAACAAAGAGGTGTACCGTTCACTAGCCTTACAAAATCGTACTTGCCGCTTTAGTGGAAAAAATCAAATATTATCGCACTACATAAATGCAAATCCCCGAAAGGTCTCACGGATTATCGTCCTATAAACAAATTATATTTCTTAGGAAAAGTACTGGAGAATAACTAATGTCATGGCAAATCGAAAGGCACCGTGAAAAGTGGCCCCTGTTGTCGCATTCACAGTCTGGTTTCTGCAAAAGGAGTATAGTTATGAAACTCCACTGCTGAAAGTGACTACCGAGCTGCGGATTGCCCTTGATTCCGATAAGAATGCTTTTTTTGTGCTTCTTGACTTCAGTAAGTCATTTGACAGTGTTAGCCATAAGCTTTTAGAAACTAAGCTAATAAACCGATATTTTCATCCTCAGCTCAAGAACGTCTTAATTCGGGATTACTTACTACATAATCGATCTCAAAAAGCATGGCTACAAACTTCAATTTCGTATCCTTTACTAGTGATGCACGGTGTTCCGCAAGGTTCTATACTAGAACTTTTGCTTTTTAGCATGTACATATATGACCTAATCAGTGTCGTGACAAACTGTAAACTGGCCGTGCATGCAGATGATGTCAAAATTTATTTAAATAGTCCTATTGGATTGGTAGCGACCTGTGGACACAATATTAATGCTGATCTTGAGCCTATTTATCAATGGTCTCTATCAAATCACTTATTGCTAAATACTTCTAAATCCTGTTGCATTGCAATATATAGAATTCAATTAGACATTTATTTCCTTCTGAGGTCTGTTTTATCCTCAGTTGGATATGTGGAAATTGTATGCGAACTTAGGTTATTTTAAAGTTCAGTTCACCAATTTGCTCGAACCTGCGCAGTTCGGCCGGTGAAGCCGGGGTAATACCATACTTTACTTAAGCCAGCCTGGCATTTCCGTCCCTTGATGCCTCATGGCGTGATAATCTCACTGTAGCCTTTAATAATTGTACAATATTTGTTTATATTCTTCGCCGATCTGAACGACTTCTCCAACCTCGAATTCAATTCGTAAAGCTGGGCTGGCGCATCGAAACCCACTCGATGTAAAAACGCGTCATTAAACCTAAATTCATCGTTGGTGACAGCTTTTACTTCTCCAAAGATTCATTCATCCAGCCCTGTCAAAATTTTGCCGCTGTAGCGCCATAGCGATTGTTTCACTGAACTGTACGCCTTCTTTCTGGTATGGCAATATTGAATTAGAAAAATATTGCCAAAAAAAGTTTGGAGAGTTGAAGATCGTACCATTGTAGTCCCTGTGTGTTAGCCGTAAAGTCCAGATCTTCCACTGGAACGAGGGAAGCAATAGAGCAGGTTTTATAGACGATTAGACTTGATTTCGTTTTAGATGCGATACATTCAACTCGATTCTTGCGGCCCCAATCAAAATGAGTTCGGTGTGCGTGTTGATAAAGTTGGGCATGACCTGTCTTTATTGTCGAAGTCGTAAGAATAACGCAGAGTACCGTCAACAGCAAAGTTATGAATTGAATTAGAGGAGATAGAGAGAAGGTCACTTATAAAGTTTAAGAAAAGGGTGAGTAGTGATAGTATTGGAATCTGCCGAAATTGTGAGGGGGTTAGATTCGACGTCGTTCGTCCTACTTTTCTATGTGTAAGTCTACGCTCAGAAGTAATCCTTTGTATTTATCAGTCTGTCTTATCTTTCACGTGATGGTAGAATGTATAGTAGTAAGGTTAGTTCGAAGGATAGATGAATGATAGGATAGATCAAGTGGGGGGGGGGTGCTGGAGGAGATGGACCACTGACTTGGGTGCTTGTACGAGTTCGGGAGCACTGACTGTGAGAAATCGCTCTCTAGTCGAGTTGCCTTGTTAATGAATGATTTTGTAGAACGCAGTGTACAAAAAAATGCTGCAGACTGGAATGAGCCGAGAAGGCAGATATCAGATGAGTTCGAGAGCCAACTTGTCATTTTCTTTCGACAAAATAGCTATGTCAGCCATTGCACTAAAAAAACACGGCAGTCGCAATATAAAGGAGGGTCTCCTCTCAGGTCTTGTCTCTCAAAAGATTTGTTTTAAACTTTGTTAGAGCCCGCGCCATAAAAGAAGGGAAATGAGTGGGCATTGGATTTGTGGTTGAAAATATAAATGAGGCGGTTATTTGCGTTTTTAAACAAACAGAGTGACGTTGCTCGCTTGCGGGGTCTTAAGACTCGCACTTCGAATGGAAACAGCAATTTTGAGTTTTCCTTCTTTTATGGCGCGGGCTCTATTAAACAATCATGAAAAACTTTTAATCTCTTACAGAAAGTTACCCGAGTAAAAATAAATGATGGTCTTAGAACGGGCAAATGCCGACTGTGATTGAAACATAGTCCTCGGCCATCTGGCGGTTAACAGAAGGCTCGTTGCAGGACAGTACGGCCATACAGGGGGCGATTGACGGTGAAACAACGGCCTTGCAGTTCCAATAACGGCCATACGACGGTGGTACGGCGACCGTATGGTTGCTATTACGGGTATACGACGGTGGTACAGTGGCAGCAACTTGGATATTCGCCCTCCTAGAAGAAAATATATTTCACTGCAATTAAATGTTTGATTTTTTTTCGGTTGTGTATTTTTTCAAGCCGTTAAATAACAAAATTTCCCACTAAAATATAAATCAACACGCACCACACACCACGTGCAACAAACCGACGACTGGCGAGCTCGTTTCTCTTGTACATCGATATCTTTAAGTAGGATAAATCGAAAGAACCATTGTACTTAACGAAAATGATGAAGTTCCCATAAAACACATTCAACAATACGTTTGGTGCAGATTCTTTTTTTGGCTCAAATTTCCCGTCGAATGCCCGTTTCTACAGCTCAGTACTTGGCCTTTTAAACCTTTTGGTCAAATTTGGCCGTCGTAAGGCCGTATGTGCTCCTATTAAAAATGGTTAAAAACTCTACGGCCATCATATGCCCCTTAAAAAGCCAAGCGGCCGGTGTTCGCCCTTTATAAGGCCGTTTTTTATTTTTACTCGGGATGCTTAATTAAAATTCTTGAATATTGATTTTCCTTCAAACTAAGTAAGTACACTTGGTGGTTTTCCGATTTACCAATTTTTTTAAACGTTCCTTTAAATTCTGTAAGCTTTCATGTGTTACCATGTTTATGACTTTGCATTTTATCCTATGGAGACTTAAAAATGCCTTTGTTACACAAGAAAAAACTAATAACCATTAAAAATTGTTATCAGATTAAAAAAAGAAACTCATCATTTATTGTGCTCCTATCTAATTGTTTTAATGGTACGTTCAAACTGTTGCAAACAACAAGTAATAAACCCACACTTTAGTTGTCAGCAGCTATACACTTTCGCATGAAATCATTGTAGATACAACTCGGCTTGATTCCGATTAAAAGAAGAAAAAATATTACCTGACATTCCACACGTCCATTCAATAATAGTATATCCGGTTTTTTTGAATTATTAATTTCACTATTTTTTTTATATAATTTAAAACAAACATTTATCAAAAGTCCATTTCGTGTTATTACTACTTCTTCTCACTTTTTCTTATTTTTCTATAAATGGAAGCAAGTTTCTCATGCCTGAAATTAGATATTATAAATTACATGAAAAATTAGCTTGAATCCAATGTAATCAAAAGAAGGTAATCAAATCTGAAGGTTAATTATTAATAACGGGATACAAATTTTCCTATTATCATCAGGTTTCGTGTAATGGTGTAATCGAAAAATTGTATCTGAAATTCATTGTGCCAGGCAACTGAGCACAATTTAGATTAAGCGTGGTACAGGAGAAGAACAACGTCATTAGCTAAAATTAAGTTAATCCCAAAATTTCCTGCTTTTCAATAATTCTCCTTCATCTTTTCATAAAATGTAACGATGTCCTTAGAAGCTGCTTGCGAACGATAAACGAAAATCGTTTTCGGTGAAACAGAAGTTAAATTGCAAAATTACGCCAATATCCTGCCAAGTCCTATCCACCCAGAAGATATCCAAAAATACTAAGTAATAGGCATTTCCATGTGCTGCGATAGCAACAAAAAGGGCGGAATAGGGCGCAGATGAAAGGGATTGGCCGGATCGGGCTGCTATCCCCCTGAATTAATCCCTAATTCGTTCAAACATTCCTAATCGTGAATTCTATAGCTAAACAACATGAGTTTAACTGGTGCTTAATGCTTTAATCGCTGTAGAAGTGCAATTAGACTCCTATCAAGATAAATAATTAATCGAGAGGAGCAGCAATTTGGTATGAATAAATAATTAACGATCGACAGCAATAATACTACACTGACCTGTACGATTTCGATTGATGCTGTTTGTTGTTGCTGTTGTCGTTGTTGATTATTTTATTTACGGGGTTGGTGAACGCACGGTCAAGCATGGCAGGACAAGAGAGAGAATATGGTGGTGGACGACGACGTTCTGAATTACTTCCACTATAAATAATCGTCAAAATCAATTCACCTTATAGCACAAAAAGTTGTTGGACGGTCGCGTGACTGACTTGCTTTTTTCTATTTAAAAAAAATATATAACATAACCAAAACCAACCACTGATGATGAATAATACTTCAACAATGTTATTCTTCTTTTCTAATATGGAACAGTCGTTTTTTTATTTTTTTGGGGCTCAGTTTTTGGTTCAACGAACGAAAGTATTCTCTCTATTGTCTTTGATTGATTTCCTCCTTTTTATTTTTAAAAAATATAAAATCGATTTTTTTTTATTTTTAACTTATGCTTCCAGCTTCTTTCCTCAGACGAAATTTGTCTTGAAGGTTTCTTAATTCGGTTTGACTCGGACAGTTTTTTCGCGATTTCCTTTCGATTAATTACGACGAGGTGTCTTCAAGCGAAGTCTTTTGATTTTTTAAGTTCATTATTCCTTTTAATTGGAGTCATTCGGGTAGAAATTTTTTGTAATTGGAATTTTTTTTGTTCGTTAACGAATGGTTTTTTTTTGCAATTAGAGAAACGGAAATGTTTTTAATTATATATTTTTTTCAAACACCTTCACGCGACTTTGTTATATAAATTTAGAAAATTTCGCATTTCGATTTCTATATCTAAAGTTAAATACAACTAAGTTAAGGATTAGATTTACAGACACACAACCGACTGACGAACAGCCTACGTAAGTAACCCTTGCACCATTTCCAAATTCAAAACTGCAAGTGCTGCAGGCAATATCTGTCGGGCAATGAAATTTGCCCCTTGTCAAAAGACATAATACTCTGACGAAGACAAATTTGAAAAACTCCCTACAAAATTGCGGCAATTGAACCCGCGCAATTGATTTTTGTTCTTCATTTTCAAATGCTTTTTCGTCCTTCCAAACGCGTTTTACCAAGCTGTCCCCCAACTGAGTACTAACCACGTCCATTGCTGCTTGACCTCCGTAATCGAATGAGAACCGGTTTATTGAGTAGGTATGCTAAATGACACCCTTCACGGTCAGAAACATAATTGCCTGAAATATTAAGCGAGGTAACAACAAAAACTAAAGTTTCAGGGTAAAAAGCTTTCCGAATACGTAGATGGTGGGATTGGCCCATTGCATTTGCAACGAGGTTTGCTTCATAGGAGCCTTATGAGAAACCTCATTTCAGTTTCGCTGATTAATTTTGTGGGGTCCTCATGAGGAACTTACGGAGAAATTCCTCTATCGGTATGCCCCTCATATGCCACATGGGACCCACACGTTACATGAGGCATGGAGTGCCATTTGTTAAGTTTTAAACCATCCATTTTCGCCCTAAGTGAAACCATAATATCACCTGATACTGACCTAGTCATTACCAGGTGTCTGGGTACACTTTAGAGCACAACCTATATTCCTACAGGGGTATTGCCATCTATGGTAGGAACGACGTTGCTTATCTTAAAATATATAACCATCTTTGGCTTAAAATGATCATCCGAAACCACGTAATTTTCTTCTGCCTACTATACAGAAGTCCTAACTTAAGTAACGAAGCCTTAACTTCAGCATTAAGACTGTCACATCCGAACAGATCTAGGGATTTGTATCTTCCAATTTTGAGTTTGAGAGAGTTTGAAATCATTGTTGCGGGTGATTTCAATGTCCACGAGGCAGACTGGCTGAGTTTCTCGAATGGCACTAATAATCTACATCAAATTGTGGATCACCCCACAAGAGTTCCTGACATTGCAGGTTGACCGTACTTCTCATCCAAGGAGGTACTCTGTCGAGGTTGATTTACTTCTCGGCAATTCAGACCACTACGTAGTCAACGCTAACTTACCATTCAAATTTGGCTGGGGCTTACTCATATTTTTCAATCCGCCGACTGGGACTTGGGTTTTCGAAGCAAAAACATTAACTCTGCCGCTATCCGTATCTCCACGATTATACAGAAAATAATGCATTTGTTCATTCCAAATTCTACTAAATCTGTGAAGCCTATGCCGAACGAAATTACATGATGACACTGATGAAGAAAAATTTTGGTGATAACAGACAGCAAATCCAAGGCCACCTACTAGCATCTCTGTTCGGTTCGAATTCGAGTATTGGCCGCGCCACATAAATCCAATACCATCACTGCTGGTGTCCGCCAGGGATAAATTTTATCACCCGCTTTATTCCTAATCTTTATAAATAACATGCTCTCGTTCCCATCGAACCCACTTCACTGTTTCGTTGATGGCCGTACTTTGCGTTACTCTTACACCTTCGATAATTCAAGACAAGCGCGTGCAAAACCTTGTCGTTATCATCGTGGATGAATGTCGAACTCAATCAACAAAAACATTGAGCTCATTCTCGATTGGAAACGTAAGAATCGAATTGAATTCAGTGGTTCCAAAAGCATCGACGTATTACCAAATAAAACCTGCAACATCTCCCCATCCGTGTCAGTGGATGGCGTAGAACTACTGGCTAACCCAGCTCTCTACATCCTAAGCGTGACAATAAGAAAAGACCTGCTATGAAATTACCACATCTCCTCTTAACCCCAAATCTATTCTATCCCTGTTTTAAGTTGGCATCATTTCGTGACCAACGACACGACGTACTGGTAGTAAAAAGGGTGATTCCTGAGCTTAGATCTGCCACATAAAAAAATGTTAAAATTCATTTTAAATATATCTTTGCACTACCATTGGAATAGTTTCAAATCCTACCAAAGAACTTCTGTCCACAATCAGAACATACGAATATAGACACTATGTGGAAGAACTTCTAACAAAACTAAGTTCAACAATTGTGGCAATTTCATGTTATCGATCAATAAATTGAATCTCTTTTGACAATGCTAACGTGAGCACAGCATGATTTCGGCTCTACTAATCAGGTCATATCCTCATTCCAATGTGGAATCACAGAATTTCAAAATCAGTCAATGGTTATGTACACGAAACTTTGGTTAAGTATAGCAGCCTTGATGGTCGATTATACGTTTTGCTCATCAGATCGAAACTTCTATCTACTAGAATTCGTGTAAGCTGATATACGGAAACCATAGTCGAATGGGATGTGATATGAACCATAGCAAGTTTTGGGAGAAATGTGGATGAGTGAGTAGAATTTAAGGTATTTTTCAAGGAAGGATTTTTGATTCAATGCATAAGATTAAGCTAATTAAATTTAAGCATTTTAAGCCATTTAAAGTCTGCACATCAAAAAAGACACCGTGGTTTAGTAAACGAAATACCGCAGCGTTATCTGTGTTAATAAAAGTCTGAATATTTACATTGAGTGTAAAACTACAAATTTGTTTTAGGAAATCATGCGATAAAATTCCGATAATGTCGTGTAAAAAAGTGCCTGAAAAATTTACGTGGAAACAAACTTAGAGTCATTCGTTAAGAGATGGATAAAGCGACATTGGAAATGTAAACGATTTCGCTAGCTTGCGTGGCTATGCAAACAGAAGACACACACCTCTCTCGTTTACATCAGTGCTCTCACAAATAGTGTTTGCATCAAAATTGATGACGAATTGTCGGGTGGTCCTGCGACAAAACTCTAGCAGTTGTTGAACCTCCTGAGGTAGCATTATACATCCCCAGGAAAATAAGCGGACGAAAGTACGATTTCTTGACAGTCGCTGGCGGTGGGATCAATTAAAACGGCAGGACAAAGGTTCCCGCATCTCCGATCATATACTAGTGTACTTGCGCCGGTGGTCAGTCCTCTGACTTTGCCGTCAGTTACCCAAGCCTGGAGTGCCCTTATGGTGCTCATTTTTTCTCTACGAAGTGTTTGACAAGCTCGGTAGTCTTAGCTAGGGTCCTAGATACTTTTTCCTGCCGTTTTTCATCTTGTGGACTCTGGTTTGCCCTTTTCTCTGCCTCCCGGTCCGCCAGGAGTGTTCTTCCTCCGCGCGGTTTCGTCGTGAGATGGCCCCTCGACCGAACTGCCAGCACCACTGCCATATTCAAGAAAGCCCGACTTGCCCATGAACGTGCTGTCTACCACCACGATCAAGTGAAGTATGTTATCAAGCATTTTCTCTTTGGGTGAGTGTAACATCCTTGGAGAAGTAGCCTCGAATCACAGGCAGGGTTTGAGCAGAACAACATCGGCCAGCCTGTTCTTGGGAAGCTTTCCTCAAAGACCGGGTTGCCTTCGCGGGCTCTCTTTTCATAACGAGGCCAATGATGGCCTACTGCAACTGGGCCAATCGCTCAGGTGCAAGGTGGTTGTTGACCATATCCACCAAGATGAGGCCAAGCTTAACACAGCTTAGCACCTGACTAAAGGTGGAACGAGTAGGTCCTTTACCCGTTGATATTAATTAATGAAGTAATGTTTTTCTATATCGTATTTTGAGTGAGTTCCAAAAAACCTAAATGCATGAATGAATGTAACACTGAATGTAACACCTAACAATAATTGTCAAAAGCATCATCAAACATCTCAAACATCTCTGATACACATTCTTCTTGGACATGAATATTTTTGGACTGAAGCTGTTTTTGTTTTTATATATAAACGCAATATTTTTTTATATTTGTAATTTTTTTTACCTACTTAAAAACAATTTATTTTTTCACTTAATATTGCATTTGTTTATAAATACAAAAAAAAATGTCGTTCTTGTTTCAAATTCCACTTGTGTAAACATATCACCAGCTCTCCATTGAGTCACGTCGCTCACAGCACAATTTTGTGTGATTCTTTACCACTAAGCAAGTGATGAAAATAGCCAAATTTGGCGTTTTATAAATGTTTACGATTAGATCATTTTTTCTGCCATAGTAAACAAACCAACAAAAAAAATGACGTATGAGAAAAAAGTGCTATCTGTTCTACTTGGTGCGGCACCAGCGAACGTTGAGCGGATTTTAATGAATTTTAATAGTTTCCTATCCATTTGAGTGAGAAATTTTTGTTTTATTGTGACGCATCAAAAATAATAAGCGAATTTTTATTGCGGCTACTAAAATCGAGGGTGCCATGTCCACCACCAGTAGCTGCAGAACTGGTTTAGAAAGTGTAGCATATAGAAATGTCGATTTATAATTTGCGGTTACTTTTTTTAGTTATACTCTAGACAAGATAATATGTGAACTTGTGAAATTGTATATTTGACACTGTTTCTTCTTTTTTTGGCAATATATGACCGGTTACAATGTTCTTGAAGGCGCGTTATCACAGTGAAATAAGGTGTGTTTTAAAAGTTTTGATTTAAAATTAGAAATTTTGTCGAACGTAATTGGAGTGCATTATCGAAAATTAACGTAAAACGTACTTTCTATGGAAATGTTTTGACTAAATAAAATGTTGAGCAAAATAACTACAAAAAAAAAACCAAATTAAAATTCAAGTTCCACAATAAATATTTTAAATACGAAACTATGTTTTTATTTAATATCATTGGTATATTGACTTTAATTTATAATAAAATAGTTTTTTTTACCACAAAAATTTATCGTTGAACTTGATTTATTTATAGTTTGTGGTTTGTATCAAAACATCAAAATGCATTTAATACAAATGCAAAAAAACCCATGATTCTATTTTAAGTATTTATATCAATATTGAAAAGTTTACGTGAATAAATTCAATTATTAATTAGATTACCGAATTTCACAATTTTTAAACCGTTGAATCATGCTTCAAATTTTGTGGGTCATTAGTCATGTGATTAACCGGAACAAAATTCAATTACGACAGCCGTAAATCAATATTTTTGGGTATTATTTACCTTTGATGATTATAACGACCACGGGGTACCTTCAATTGAATCAGATATTAGTTTTGATTCAGATACATAGAGCAATTGTAGGTCTAATATACATTATGGAATTAATTCTATTGCAAAATTAGAATTCACAAGCACGCTTAATGTCTCTAGTGTTTAAAATTTGTTTATAATTAACGAAAACCATGAAAACTGTTTAATATTCCCTAAATATTGTTAGTGACAAAATAATAAATCTCAATTCCGTGTTGTGTATAATGGAAACCTTGCTGAAAACCAGGACCGCATATCGATTGTAAAGCCGTAGAAGTTAGTGCTTTTATAAATATTTTTTGTAAGAGATATTTTTCCTCATCTTATCTTACCCATTCATTCTTTAAGGGGGCGGTCCTAGTTGGCACCGCGACCTAGTGTGCCAACCTCGAGCTGCGCCGCAGAAACGACAGCTACCCCAGTCCTATTCTGCTTAGATGATAGTTGAACAAACAATGGCCCGTTTCTAGCTATGTTATCACATTTAGCTTCCACTTTTTAAAATTATCCGTTAAGTTTATCCGTTTTAGCTTTTTCGATTTGTCGTGCTGCCTTCCTGACGGACCTCTGGCAATCATCATAAACGGCTTGTCGAAGTCCAGAATCGCAGAAATCATATCATGGCTCCGTCCAGGTTTAGTTCTTTGAGAATCGATAAGTAATCCACAAGGTCTTCTGGCTTAAATGAGAATATGCCCGTAGACGCAGTGCCCTGTCAGAGCCTCCTTTTGCACTTCTAGGTAGAGTGGAGGGAGATTCCGTAGGGCTTCCTTAGTCGCGGTCGAACAGGTGGTTTCCTTGCGCAGAGATTTCCTTGGCCAAGAGGGACCTCTCGATATCTCTCACTAGCACGTGCATGGCAGTCTGTAGATCTGCCTGGCCGGTAGGCAAATTGCAAGAAGTGAAGTGACTCGCTATAAGACCTTCCCTAATATGCCTGTTTAAAACCTTCTCCATCGTTTTTAGGAGAAAGGAGGAGAGGCTAATGAGTCAATAGGATTTTGCTTCTTTATACGACCTTCTCCCCGATTTAGGGATAAAGAACCCCCTAGGCTCTCTCCAGCACTTCGGAAAATCGGCGAGCTCAAAGCTAACTCGGAAAATGGCAGCAGGATTGGTAGGATCTCTTCCATAGCTCTCTCAAGCAGAACCGGGAAGATCTTGTCTTTCCCAGCAGCGTTGAAAGGCTTGAAGGTCCCAATGACCCATTTGATCTTACTCGCAGTGAAAATCCAATTTGACAGGCTTTTTTCCTATTGTAGGATCGGCGGGCAAGAACTACATACCTTCGGTCCTGTGTTACATCCTAAGGCCAATCCAGTCACAGTTACTAGAGAACCCGGGAAATTCCTAATTGATAGATTCATCCGGAGTGTTCTCCGTAAAGGACCCTTCAGGAGCCCAGAGAGAGACAATGCTATTGGACCTTAGCCAAGGCTTTTTATAACCTCATGAAGGTTGGAACCTTGTCTATTTCTTCGCAAAAGGCTTTCCATGATCTTCGTTTGGATTTTCTCAGCTCTTTGTTGTAATCTGTAAGGGCTTTCTTGTAGAGGTCCCAGTTACCCGAGATCTTATCCCCTACTCGGTTGCTACTCTAAGTGGTTTCTCACGACAGATGCTTTCAAAGGCTGTCACGATCATCTTAGCGCAACAATTTATTTTATCTTTTTATTTTAAGATTTCACTATGACTTTTATAATTATTAAAATTTTGTATTTCATTTGGAAGCAAATTATTTATTGCCGCCTTTTTTCTTTTAGTTCTGTTATTTGAAAAAGTGTCCCATGACTTTCAGGAGAAGCACATATACATACATTATGAAGCAGCAACCAGAGAAGTTAATAAATGCTAGATGTGGCAAGAGAAGTTTGTACGAACAAATGACAAAGCGGAATGATCGGCTGAAACTTACGAATACTGAGAACTGATCAAAATTTTAAAAAAAAGGTGGTAAGGTTAAAGGGCTCATCAAGTTATTAATGTGTTATAAAAAAGTAAATTTAATAACGAAGGAAAAAGTACATATCCTGATGTGAGTGAAACACTTATAAGGACCACACCAAATATGAACCTTGGAGAATTTAGCCACGTTTAAATAGCAACTCCAAACTCTTCAACAGCAAAGCTTCAACAGAACAACACAGACATGCCAATTAGTCATTTAGCGGCGTTAAATACGCATGCAACTGAAGATATTTGCAGATCTTCTTAAAAGTCAAAAATAATGAGAGCCAGAGAACACAGAACTGGTGCAGAACATTTTCCATCAGAATGTAAGGACGATCAGTTGCTGTTCAAGATTTGGAGGCGAATCACCGAATTCTGTATATAGGGTTCTAGCTCCAGTTTTATTGGATCGAATTCAGCCAATTTCAGTCAGTCAAAATAATGGAATACCCTGTAGACTTGGACCCTAAGGACTGTAAAGGGTCTTCAACACTACATCTATACAAGTGAGCATTCTGAATAAACTGATCCTTGTTTGGTCAATGTGGTCAAGCAGAATAAGGTGAGGTTAGTACTTAGATAGAAGCCGTTTAAGAGCACCATGCGCCGTCGGAACTGCTGTTTAGAGAAAAAGAGACCCGCAAAAGTAGATTTTGATATTTCGATATTGATTTGAGAACAGAAGTTAGTCAGGGAAGTTGAATATCAGTTTAGTCTTATGCTTGACGAAGTGATGAAAAATCGAACACCAAGAGCTGGAGGATCTAGCCAATAATTAAAAAACAAATTTACAAATTATTGCTTACTACACTGATGATATCTGTTTACTTTCGCCGAGACACACAGATAGAGTGATACTAAAACTGCATGCTGCTGAATTAAGTTTAAAAATTGGTGATGATTGATGATTATGATTAAAGGCCGGTAAGTCTGAGGAGTCTAGAAAACACTGCAACTTACCTGTATAAGGTTTATTGTGTGACACTTTCTAGTACTGCTCCAACGAAATACTGAGACATATCCCTTTCGGTGTTATCAAGAGCCAATCGAGGGGCTTAAGTATACGTCTTGCGGTCGCTGCTTAACTGCACAGTAAAAGTTCCGATGTTTAGAAGTTTTTAAGATAATGCTTAACAGCACAATGACCAAAGAAGATTTCTTCAATGGCAGAAACGTTCTTTTTCTGTACGCTATCAATTGTTGAATGTTTCGGCCGGCATAGTCTCGGTAGGTTAATCCAATATTGTGTGGCTATTTCCTTCTCCTAGTTTTGTTTAACCAATCTAAAAAAATATTAATACTTATACCGTCAGTTCTGCTCCATCCAACAATTTTCGGCTAGACATTCCACTATTTCCTCGCCTTGGTATACTCATGGCTCGGTTTGCATTTCAAAATTATTCCTAGCAAAAGCTTTGAGAACATAAACACAATCCCGGACAATTGCTGTTTTGGTCTTAAGGCCATTAATTCCATTTAGAGCAGTATGATTGGGTATTGATGGTAGATCTATTTATGCCTCCTGAGATACAGGCTTCAGCGCATTCTTCTAGGCTTCAGCGCATTCACCTTAGTTTGATAAACTATGGGTGAGTAACCCAGTACATTATAAATCCGGCATCTGTAACCATAGATACACCTTAGCCCAACTTTCAGATCAGTTTTTAAGTCGTCCATCCGTCTCTGGCCTGGATCCAGAAAATTTGGATCTGTTAGACTTCGATTCTCTGTGACTAGTGATATCCACTAGAAATTGCTTGTCGAAGTCTAGTTTGATCTTTAGTATGTCAGAGCAGATGGTCATCGATTTAAAGTTCGCATAGCTTGAAATGCTTATACCTATTACCAATCAGGTCTTTTTGGTTTAAAAATCTTGCTCATATTCAGTTGCAATGCACCGGAAAACCCCCTTTTTTGTAATCAAGTGGTCTTAGGCTTAAAGATAACCATCCCACTAGTTTGTTAAGGAGGTGATTGAAAGTGTTAACGAATGTCAACCATATCAATTATATAGCAAAATGCCAGGGTTTTACCATTAAAATGTTAGAATTTCCTAATTAAAAAAGTGTTACTTAGTAATTCATACAAAGCAAAATTGCTTTTATGGGAAATACGGGAAAATACTGTGATTATCATCACTTATAATGAGTTTCATAAATTTATTTTTTATGCGGTTTGCATAGTGTTTCTAAAAGCACATAACGATTGTTAAAAGGTCCTTAACCTTTCCTTATCTAGAATAAAATTACACAAAAACAAAAGAAAAATTTTAAACCTATATTAATATTAAATTTTAATTTTATTTATAGTTACACATCTCATGAATATAATATATTCATCAACTTTTCACCCACAACTCCCAGCAATTTTTCTAGCTCATTATTTAATCAAAACTTTTAAAACTAATTAAAAAGTCTAAAAAAAGAAGGAATGAAGTTCACTCTCTAATGAAACCCACTAAAATATGTTAAGTTAAGGTTGAGTTTTCCGAACTATTAAATTCCTCCCCCGGCATGTTGAAAGCACGCGACTCCAGAAATATTTTATGCCAGACGCCATTCTTTCTCTGACATTGAATTTAATTGATGGAATCACAGTGGTTTCTACCTGCGCGTACAAGTAACCAAAGCAGCTTACCTGAATAGTAATTAGTTAAGTTTCTATAAATGTAGTCAATATTTACATTTACAAATGCGCACTGTGCCAATTTTGTTTTGGGCTTCGCTTGTGTTTTTTTTTGTTGTTGCTGTTAAAAACAAACAAAACGTTGATGACTTTCAAGGTGGCATTTATATGCATATTTTGGACATTGATTAAAAACAATTTTTATTTTTACTTTTAAACGGTTTATGATTAATTAATTAATTAATTCACATTTTTTAACAAAAAACTCATGCCCTATATTTTATTTATTTCCATATCCAACAAACATCAGCATAAAAAAATGGAAAATTTGTATAAATTACAAAAGTCACACACCATTCATTCCTCATTTATTTTTATAACACTGTAGGAATTTAGAGAGGATTGTTAGTTAGGCGAGTGAACTGATGGTATTAAGGACACTTTCCTTGTTATTTCACGTAATTCGTCCTTTTTAGAAAAAAATTCGAAATATAACCTTCGGCAAGGAATCCAAGCTATAATAATGATAATGTGATGTTCTCCATTGCACGCGAACAGCATTCCCTCTATAAATAGCTCCTCACGATTGTCTGTCGGTAGTTTCTTGTGTTCTTGTAGCTTTTTTTAAAATTATGTCCTTAAAAAGTTTTCCTTTCGATTTAATTTTTTCATTGGTTTAGTTAGAATTGTGTACTAAATTTTTGAGGGGTTAAATTTCAAGGCTAAAATTTTTGGAATATTTTTGTGTTAAACTGGATCGCGGGGCGATTTTTCTTTTTAGGTTACACGAAAAAATGGAGAAAGTTCATAAATCCTATGTCATAAGTGCCCCTACAAGGACTGGCTAAAGCTGTACAAGAAAGCCATTGCTTCAGCCAAGAGAGATACTTGGCAAGGGTATTGGCAATCTATCGTGAGCTTAGGACACTGCCAGACTATGGAGGATCCTCTCCAAAGAATACTCCAGGACGGAATCGCAGGCAGAGTCCATAGAGCTACTAATGAACACATTGTTCCTGAATGCAAGGAAGAAAATGAAGTCAAAGCATCAGGAAATGGGCAGAGGTATTTCTGGGAGGATATTTCCGCTTTTATTACAAAGAATAAGATTCTCTGGGCGATTAATAGCTTCTCCCCTTTCATGCTCCCGGTCCGGACGGCTTAATACCAGTAATTCTCCATTACCTGAGTTAATAATACCATGGCTGGTGGTCACGTCCACGTCAAATGGAGACAGGCGAGAGTCCCAAAGACAGGAAGAAGAAAGCAAGGAAGGAAGAATCATCCAAGAGGACTCAGGAATCACGATGGTAATCAAACACGACAACAGTGGTACACGACAAGGAGGAGTGATCTCTTCTTTATTGTGGTTAGTAACGATAAATAACATACTACAAAAGCTAGACAGAATCGGAGCTAAGGTAGTAGCATACGCAGATGACCTAGTGATAATGGTGTCACGAGTGTTTCCAATTGTGATTAATGAAATTATGCAAGGAAGCCTGAATAAAGTTAGACCATTTTTTTAGGTGAACAACTAGCGCTCATGCCCCTTTGTACTGTCGATGACTCTATCATTGAGTGCATTGTCGGACAGCAAGCAAGTTAGTATAGAGAGGATTGAAAGAACTGGCAACGCAAACACGGGATTTTATTTCGCTAGCTCCCCATCCAATACTACCGTGACAGAACGCTCGGTGATCGAACACGTGATCGTTTATAAATAGAACAACTCGATTGTGGAATAATCTTCTGCCGGCAGTATTTCTAAACTCGTATAACTCTAACTATAACCCAAACGTATTCACCAAAATCTACCCAAGCACCCCCAGACCCCTAACCAATGCTATTCTCTCTATCCTTCAAATCAAGTTTACTACTAGATATTGCACCATGCTTTGAACGACAGACTGGTATAGTAAAAAGCGTGATTCCTAAGCCTGACTTTTTCACATAAAAAAAGGAAGAAGGCTTCCTCACTTATTATTTTATTATTTTTCTTAGAGGCGATGGCAGTAGAAAGGGCAGAGAATTTTTTGGTAAAGAGGGAAGACGAAGGAAAGTTAACTACAGTGGGAAAAACGGAAAGGCGGGAAAACGGAACTCTGGGATGGTAGTCGGATCGGAAGAGTGGAGAATCCCATCTAAAAGGCGAAAAGGTTGGTAAGAGGACAAAAGGTCCACTTTGCGGTCACCCTACTTATTGCATACGATATTTCGCTAAAAGAAGAGGCAAGACATACAGTAAAATGTCGAACAGCAAGCTTTAGCTAAAAGAATGAAAGACAAAAACGGAAAAAGCTAAAATTGCTTCATAGATCCCACGCCATTCTTTTCTAGAACAGGTGCGTATGACTGTGGTGTTATGTTTTCACGTGACATCATACAACATTTTTCGATCGACAATATTGGGGGTATTGCAAGGTGATATTAGGTGTTCTTTTGTGTGATTTTTGTAAAAAGACCTTACCCGATTACACCGCCAGACCAGTTGGGGAGGTTGTTCGACTATTTCTCTTGGGTTTTCGGAGTCCTGCGGTTTTGTTTGGTTACGTACGCAGAGTACCGATGAAAATGTGCCTTACCTCTCAGAATAATTTTGTTTAATAAATTATGATCTTGTTCATGCGATTTAAATGTGCCTTGCAAGTGTGAATCGTTATATTTCTGAAAATTTCCTAGCTTTTGCTTGTCAAATCTCATCGAAATGACATTTATATGTTGGGAGCTGAAACGTAAACGGATAAGAAGTCTTTCATTAGCTGAAATTGCATCTATAATTATAGGATTCTCTATTTTGAACATTCCTACCATCCAAGCAAAGAAATAATTTTGTGTTTATTCGTCACATTGTAAACACGTTTCTCTAAAGTGCTAATATTAAATTAGTTGTATATAAAGAATTATGCTTTATTATTAACTAATGAATCAAAACTAAAAACTTACTATATAAATAAACTAAAATTAAAGGGAAATGTCATTTTTAAAGTAATAATCAATCATTTTCAAGAGTCATGCAAATATACACATTAAAATATATATAGAAAAAACCAGAGCCAAAAATCATTCTTTATAAATAAAACAACAGAAATATAATTAAATCATTTATTTTGTTAATGATTGCGTCAATCTGCATAATTAAGGCAAAAATTACATGTCAGATGTATTTTACTAGATTCAGTAACCACGCAATCAATCTATAGATAGATACATATCATATTATATAAAGGTTACAGAAAGTTTTCCACATTAACCGTACATGATATCGAATTTTCTCTCAAAGTGTATAACAGGCTTTTCGTCATGTTCACCCTGTGAACGCTGTAATGTGATAAGCTATGATGTGTAAACTTATAAAACAAAATGTATAAGCATAAAGAATTTTCTAGTAGAGGAGATTATTTTTGAGATTTTCGCTCGACTTATAATATTTCCTTTTTTAATTTAAAGTTTTTTAATTAATAAATTTTCTCATATAAACTAATTTTTTTTCTTTATTTTAAGAATCTAGCAAATTTGGTTTTATATTATTATTATGCATAAGTTTTCCATTAAGTTTGAACAAGTATTATGGTTCTATTTTCTACACTTTAATCCCAATGGATTAAATATAGCTTTAATTAAGTCTTAAGATCTGAACTTTTTTTCCTCCCACAAGGATATTATCGATTGCTTTTTGTATGCCTTTCTTCAAAGGATTAATAGATTTAAAGTTTTTACTATAAAAAAAATCTATAAATATACGTGTCAAGAAGAGGGTAAGAGATGGTCTAGGCGCTAGTCGAGACTCCTAATGTAAATTGGGTGTTCAAGAATCACTTGAAATTATCATCTTTTTGAATCTGCTTTGCTGGTTTTTGTTAAATATGTATGTGTATGTAAGAAGACGTTCATTGACTATTTATAATTGGACGGTAGTTTTCCGATTGTATTGTAATACTTTTAGAAATTTCTTTCAGTCAAACCTGAATAAGTGAGAGTTAATGGGGACGGAATCCTTTTCTCGCTTATGGAGGTTTCTTTAGTTAAACAACTTTCTCACTTATTGGGGTGCAGGAGCGGGTTTTCTTACCGGTGGAGCGTCTCTAGTGCATTTACAGCTCTTCAATGTTATTCTGCCTGTGAAAGTACTCACACAATTCTCAACAATGTCGTCGTCCGTGTGTTCTCTGGCAGTAGCCACGTCGTCGTCAATCTGTACAAAGTCTTCGAAGTTTGGCGTTGACATACTGATTTCGTGAGACACATGCTTGGTCCATTCCTCAATGCTAAGTCCAACCTCAACATCATTTTCCTTCGGCACGAAATCTTGTTTAACTGCATCAACCCAGCTTTCTTAAAGCAATTGTAGATAGTTAGGTCAGTTACTTTGTATCATAGTCTTCTTGTGAACTTCATGGCTAGGACCACGTTTATCTCAGGGCTAACTTTTTTTTCGAGGCACATAAGAATATGTTCAACGATTTCCCTGCGATGAAAACATTTAAAAGCGTGTATGATCTAACGGATGAAGCTTCCTGGTAGTATTGTCAAACAAAAACAAAGCAGACAAATCTTTGCATGTATTCGTAAGCCCGTGTGGTCAGAGATATTGTCAATGAAAAAAGTAAAATTTGTCTTCCTTTCATCTTCAATTCCTTGTCAAGTCTCTTCAACCTATCCTTAAATAATAACTTTATCGTCCACGCCTTCGTATTACTGACGTAATCAACAGGTAGAGTCTTTACACCTTTGAAACATCTAGGTCGTTGATGAAAAAGAATAGTTTGTCTGTACCAATCATATTTTAGCATTGAAGAATAGTAATACGTTCCTTGCTTTGTTTTTCTCCATAGCACTTTTCTCCTTAGAGACTTTGTGTGATCTTGGGATTTTATACTCTTATAAACGGTGAATTCTGGCAAAGCAAACTCACTCGATTTTTTGTTTTGACATTACGAGGACGTATTCAACCTTTCTTTACAATTGATATTTATCAACAAATAGGATAGCAATAGCACATTTAACTTACCTCATTTTAATGTATAACCATTCCACGAAATTTTAAAAAAATCCAACTTAGCTTATTATAAAAAATTAAATAGTTCTTCCGGAATATACTTCTTTTAGGTGTTCCTTCTCATAATATCACAAAGAAGTCATTCAACAAATTCCTTTTCTACACAAAAATGGTTCAAAAACTGTTTTATGGAAAAAATTACGTACAAATATGAAAATTCCAAGTATAGTTCTATACATTAAAAAAAATAGAAAACATTTCCTCTTTTATTGCTATTTACTCCAACTAAGGACTTACCGTACTTGCTCTAAATTTCCTTAAAACTATATGTACTACCACAGGTAATTTTCAAGCACATCTTTTGAAACAGAAGTACATACCACTTCAAGGTTGAAGCTTTCAAATTTTTCGCATTTATCCAATTTTCATTTAATTTTCTCTTAATTATGCTGTAATAAATTTACTTGCAAAATGTTGGAATAGTATATAGATATATGTAAATGAAACCTTCTCAAAAATTGTATAAAGCTCAGCCAGGTTTAATCTAAGAGTAGAGTAAATGATATGAAATCAAAGTGCACGATTGTATTCGAAAGGAGAACAAATAGTCTAACCAAAAAAAAAATGTAATGCAATGCAAAGTGAGAATACATATATAAAATATTAATCCGCCCAGTCCTATGGTAGATGGATGATGTTCTAGAAGATATCCAAAAACTAGGGATAACATATAGTACAGTACTGATGGACTGGAAAATCTGGGTATGCTCCTTTAATTCTTGGAAGGATTATTTTTCATAAATCGTTAATGAAGCATAAAAGAAGTTCAACTCTAAATTTGAGCAAAATTTCTAGTAGAAGTTTTTTGGAAAACTCAAAAAGTTTTTGAAAAGCGTTTTTCTCTGAATCTACGCATTTTAGAGAAAAGTTTTTTTAAACATAAAATGTAGAGGACATTGTTACCTACAATTTGTGTCATAGAGGTCATGCTGTACAACTTCAAATACAGAAGCCAGGTGGCGCCAAAGTTTCCAAAAAGGGTTTTTTTCGTTTTTTGTCCCAGAAAAATGGTTTTTTTTACAAAAGTGTAAATCAGTAAATTGTTCCTCTTAAAAATGTCTACAACATTTTTTTCCCTTCGACTTCAAAACTTCACATCTAAACAATACTTCTAATCCGTTTATTAATTGCATATATTTGGTACGTGGAAAAAAGTATGTTACTGTTGCAATTGTAACACATTATTTTGGAATCTTGACAATGATATCACACAAAATCAGAATTATATCAGAAATACAGAACTTGAACAAGAGCACATATTGACTTGACACAGCAGAAACATAGATAGGTGGCAGTGGTGACAGACATGATGATGTTGAATGACACATGGATTTGTATTCTGCTCGATGATATATGGATTTGTGTTCTAACGATATGATATACTTCTTTCTGTTAGCTTTTTCCATTCCAAAAAAAAATCAATTGAAAATAGATAAATTGAAATGTTATTTACCTTTGCAAACTTGTTATTCAGAACAGAGGAATACGTAATAATAAAAGAGCCATCCTGGCACACAACATAATGTTTGCATTCTATAATCAAAACTCATCCACGCCATTTCTTATATAGAGTAGCTTATATATTCCTAATTTCCTGTTTGGTTAAGCTTTATACCAAAGAAAATAGACACAAAACCTGGGAAATTGTTCCGGAATTGATTTTCCGGTATAGCAAACATCTGTCAATTCCCTAGAGTCGAGTATTTTTTCGTTATTTTCATTCTTGCCTACAGCCATGAAAAAGCAAAGCTCAGCTACTCTAATATACTATCTATATTTAGAAATAGAAAATCTATTTAACTTTGTTTAACAACGCACGTTTTTTTGGGACATTCATGGTAAAAACCACCATTCTCCTCCTTTCAATGTTAGATCGTAAACCACAAGTCTTTTGCTCCTTCAACGATATTCGATGTGCATATTTTTATTTTCTATTTATTATTTACGTTGAAGAACCATTAGAATGGCCTAGATATTCTAAAATAAGTTTTATATTACCTTCTTTTACAAATAAATATTCAATTTTTAATGAGGGGAAAATTTGTTTTTCAAGTATCTTAACAATATACACGAGCTTCAGGTATTTTTCTTTTTGATGATATATGTACTTAAGAGTATTTTTGAGCATTCATTAAATTACTGAGAAACGTGTGACTGAATTTGGCTGTGATATTTAAAAAAAGTGACAACATTTCTCAAAGATCTTCTTGTTTGAAGCAATAAATATAATTATTTTTACAAATTAAAACGACATTAAATTTCTCTCATGAATATTTTTTATTGACTCATCATGCACATCATGAACTGGTTTTGTAATTTTGTGGGTGAAAAGATTTCATTTCGAAGTTCAATGAACGAAATACATAAACATTGTAAAAGTAGAGATGGAGGACTGTGTAGGAAAGATAAACAATTTGAAAAGTGGGTGGGCACCATGTGCGCCTAATAGATTCTTTAGGAATTCTTTCTTTTTCCCTTTTTTTTATAAAATTTACTTAAGAGTTCTTAACTTAAAGGCAAGTATACGAGAATTTCAAATGTACATCTGGGCCAGAAACGATTCTCTTATTGAAATTCTAAGAAACGTAGCTATATATTTTTTTTATCCCATGGAGTAATTGTCTTGATGTTTAAACATACAACAATATCTTTAAGGAACTGCTTTAAAGACTTCCAACGATTATCTTACTTCACCTTGAAAAAAAAAATACATAGTATCTTCTTAAAAGAAACGTTCTTCTTTCCATCTAAATTGTCTATCTGTACTCACACCTGTTATTTAATATTTTCCCTGCCTGATTCACATATGTATGTAAATGTATATTACGCAAAAGAAAGTGGCAAGTCGTTAAAAGAGCTTGGAGACATTTTAAATAGCGCTTACTAAATTGTGGGCGGGACTATTTTTGTAATATCACAGTCAGATGTGTTGCAGAATATAAAATAATTAAGATTATCTATTTTAGAACTCACGATTTATATTTTTGGATTTATAGAATTGTTGAAAATCAAAGGCTTTTTATTATTTTTGAATTGGTTGATCCTTGATAATTGCGGTGCGTATGCGATATAAATCATATGAGTCGGATAAATTATGGACACGGAACCGCTAGTACTCAATATAACATAATGTTTACTTGGTTGAATAATACTTTTAAACAGTTGAAGCTTATTTAATTTACTTTGTTTTACCTGCAGACTTCTAAGCTCGTGTTTCTCAAACTTCTGTTTATATTGGTTTTAAGCGTGTGGGAAGATTGGATGTTGGAGATTCTCAATAGGACGTCGCTTGAACTGTAACAAAATTATGTACGAACAGAATCAGTTGTCGATCCTATTAACAAATGCCTTATCGTAGAGAACAATTTATTTTCTAATGCTTGTTCAGCATTGTTCGCAATTCGGAAAGTTTTCCATCTCCGCACGTCGCGGGAAGCTCTGTTTAAAGGAATCCGGAAAAAGATCGAAACACATTTGCTAAAATTGTTCTTCAATTTCCAATCATCCCTGTACCGTTCGATTGTTTCGAAGGCATGTTGCAGGAACGTCTGTGTAACTCCAATTTTCGGTCCCTACTGTACATAATCAGGTCATCCTTATACGCTAGTGCGAAACGGAGTGAACCTATTAGGGCCCTCGTGAAGTTATTAAATATGAGCGGCGAGTTTACCGCATCCTGTTGTAGACTATTTTTAATATCAAAGACCCTACTTATGTGAATGAAGGTGCCACTTTTGACGACGAACTTCTTCTTTGAAATCATACTATAAAACATATATAGCTGAGGTCCGGTCATGACGAGTCCGAACAGTTTGTAGAGAACCTCTTCGATCCATACTGTATCGAATGCCTTCTCAAAATCGCTCAGGCATGGTAGTCGTCCTCCCGTTTTTATATGGCAAAGCCAGAACTAGGCGTAAAAGATTATTACATTTTCTACTTCTTTATTTTGCGTCAATACAAACTGTTGCCAAAACAAACACTAGCCCAAGGGCATTCGAAGCTTTATATTTTAAAACATATGAACCAATTGTGATTCATAAAGTTTTCTTAAAAAGCTACATTAGAAACTTTAGCGATACCTTCCAAGACACATGATTCAAGCATCTTTGATGTAATGGGTCCAGTTTGAAGATTTGAATTGGTCATGGCTCTGTTAATTTTAAAACGTATGAATCACCAGCACTGTTGCTTCCGCGAGTTGCAAAATTTCTTCGTGCTAATTTTAACAATTTTTAATGTCTGGAAAGTCCCTGTAACATATTTGCTTTTATTTGAAGTCTCTTCTTCCAGTTGTCTCTTCGTCTCCCTAGTTCTTTCCAGTTTGTTTTAAGAAGTTTTCGTATATCTTCTAGCATATCATCCACGCACCTAATTCTTGATCGTTCTACGTTGCGTTTTCCTGATGTTCTACCATTGAAAATCCATGATAGGATTCGTTCTTCCGTGACTTGGACGACGTGTCCGAGCCATTGTATTCTGCTCATCTATCATCTATCTTATTTATAGACCATTTTACCCACAAATTCCTTTCTCATCACACTTTCAGTCTAGTCCTGCAACTGTTACCTCAATAATTTATTAAAACTATCGCAATTGAAGGATGAGTATTGTTCTAACAAAATCCACAGGTTGCCACAAAAGTAAAAGACTATAACACCACTGTTTGATGTGTTACATGCCACACTTCATTTTAAGTTCATTAATCACTAAAATACACCTGACGAAAAGCCATTCTCTAATTTTTCTATCACGTCTTGTCTAGCAGAGGTCACTCCTGCCAAAAATGTAAGACATCCGAAAATACACTTGAATTTTTTATAATTCTTTCTGGGATGGATTTTGCGATCACTCCGACTAGGGTTATCCAAGATAAAATCATCAAATTAACTTGGACACAGAAAATATCCTTTTTTTAATTTGTCGCAAATCTAATTCATATGAATACTACTCTTTCGTTTTATCTGCCTAATTTTGTCTGAAAATCTAAAATAGTTCTTTCTTCGTTTAAAGCATGTTGATACGCCATCGAATTTTCCTTCACATATGGTGTAAATCTTTTCTGCTATGTCGAGTACAAGCTCGTATTTGTTCTTGACGTCTTCCTTTTCTTATATACATATGTATATATGGTGATAGAGTACACAACTGGTTACTGTCAATCATCTGGGATTTTTCCTGCAACTCACACTTCACTTATCAGATGATAAAACGCGTTCCATTTTCCTTTCCTAAGCTTCTTTGAAAGTATTTGCGTGCAGCTGTGGACTTAGGCCTTCCGCACACTTGTCCATAACATCAAAACCAAAACCGGTTTTAATGGCAAGGGGTCGCAGGGAAGACAATTTTTCTTCCATCATTTTCCATCATTTGTTCACCCAAAAAATTTCTGGTTTCACCGTCCATTACACTAACACAAGCATATTTTCGTTCTCAGTAAAGCTGCTTCGCTCTGCTTGCACCCCACACTACTACATAGGCATTACAATCGTTACACGAAAATATGGAGAAAAGTGAGTTCCGAGTGTATTATTGAACTCATATTAAAACCGGTTTGAAATTATGGACAAGTCTGCGAAGGGCCTTAGATTCACATGTGCCATAATTCCTGTCTATAGCATATACAAAACCACGCAAATCTCAGAAATTTTCGCAAATCCTCCACTAAGCCTGGGCACGAAATATGTCAGTGGTAGCCTCCTCAATGATTAACTGGAACGTCGTCACATTTTCTTAAATCTGAAAATCTTTATAGAGAATTTACTAAAGAGATTCTCTCTACATCTACGAGTTATTTCTGTATTTATATGACTTAATATAATTATATTTATCTTTGATAATATAAATTAATTTTTTTTGTTTTATTTTATTTCAGATTATGTTCTTTGACAATAACACGTTTGTCCCTGTTAACACCGTTGCCATCAGACTTATCGTCCCTATCGTTGGCTGTGAAAATGCAAAGCTCAAAACGTACACTGCGATCACATGAAATTCCGGTGTCACAGAATGCACCACACAATAATTCATTGCAACAAAGTAACATGCAAGGGAATCTTATTGGTAATATGAGCAATGCACAAATCAATGTACTTGGACAGAGTACAAACTTTGGACAAGGAATTGGTTGCGGAAGTGGAGCAGTCACATCAAATACATCATTACTGGAAACAGATTTAGATTTACACTTCAGCTTACAGTATCCACACTTCATTAAGAGAGATGGAAATAGGTAAATTTTTATTATCTACATATAATATTAAAGATTTTTATTAAACATGTTTTCTTTCTATTAAAGACTTGTGATATTACTTCAAAGAAGAAAAAAATACAAATCTCGCACAATTTTGGGATATAAAACGCTTGCAGAAGGTATGATTCGCATGGATGCTGTATTACAGAAATCAATGGATATGACCGTTGAGCTAATGGCAACTGGTAAAAGTGGTCGACCAGGTACAACGGTAGCCACTCTTCGTGCGGAAAGAGTTTCTTCCATTCCAGTCGATCATGACAATAAAAATAATAACAGCGTTCTTCTAACAGGTGATGATCTACACTTTATTTACTCCATATATAAATATTAAAACATTATTTTTTTATTTTCTCATATAAATTATATTTTTATTTATTTTTTTTAATAATTGATATGCCCAACATTAGTACTCCCGGGTCCTGTAGTTGAGAAAAGTATCAAACGTCGAAGTTATATGGCAGACCTATTTAGACTGAGTAGGTACTGGTGTCCATTGCTGAGTTTCTTTGTTGAATCTCGAAGTAATTGCTTGAAAAAAAAGAAAATGCTTTGTCATTATAAAAAAAAACATTTTCCAGGCGTCATCCATCTTACCACTTGGAACGCATTAAAGTTTCCTTCGTTTTTTGTCCAAGCGCATGTGTTTTTAACGCTTTTGACGCTTCTTGAAAATATGGTTCTTTAAAAAAAACAAATTTTCCTATAAATTAAAATATACAATAGAAAAAGATTTCTAAATAACGATTTTCTGTATGTCCTTCTGTCTGATTTATTTTTTATTATTAAAATTTAATACAAAAAGAACATCAGCTTTTTATAACTCTTAAAAAATTTATGTTAGGATTTGATTTGATTTTTTTTCTATAATCTGTTGTTTGTGCCTATGTAAGTACAGGAGGCATTTTGTTGTTTGTAGTAGAGAGAGTTATATTTAAGATGTTTGCACCATTTCTACACCATTTATTCTACGTTAAAGACATTTATTATATGCATTGTTATGCAAAACAAAACGAAAACTTTTACATAAAAAAGTATTTTACAGCGAGAGAATCCGCATCAATTTTTCATAATCATCCAACGTTTTATCTTAAAATTTCAGGATCTTCGTTAAGTATTATTATCAAGGCTCAAGATTATCAGTTATACGACAGAGATTATTCAAGGAAAAGTAATGATCTATATTTGAGAGACACACAGAAATTTTCAATGTCGATTTTAAGCATCTTTTTAAAACATCATCATAAAATTTTAATTTTCATTTTACGTCAAATTTCTCAATTACATTGTGGCACTAGTTTGCCATTTAAAGCTTTTGTACAATAAAGCCCAAAGGCCAATAAAAATTTAAAATTTTGTTCTCTTACAAGAATTTTTGAAATTTAGTTACACTCTTGCTATTCTGCCAATTTTATTTACCCAGAGTTCGTACATAAAATTATATTTTAAATAAATTACTACAAAAGATGTTTTATTTGAAAAACGTGCTAATTATCTTCAGTTATTTTCTATGCTAATATTTGTTGTAGAAAAACTGAGAGTCTTGCTACTAGGTGAAGCGCTTCTATAATGAACTGCGATTGCATCTGAAGAACAATGGACAATTAATTTTTTTTATTATTTTCGAACAAGCTCAATTATTTTGTAATGTCTTCCTCTCTACATTAGTTCTACATATTACGGATTTTTGATGAATTCATATACAAATTAAAATCGTTTTAATGCAAAATTCATTTCTGTTTTGCAATGTAGTCAATTTTTAACTTAAAACATTGCATACTTAACATTGACATTGTTTCAAAATAAACTCTCTTGTTGCAAGTTCGTTGTTCATATTTTTGTGTTTTTAAAAAGGAAGAATGAAAGATAATAATCTCATTCTCCATATCATGTGTAATGACAAGATTAATTCTTGCAGTCTTCGTGCCCTTCTGCACTGTTTGTAGCAGTATAATCGAATTTTTGGCTTGGCAGGACCTTCGAATTATGTTAACTTGTTAACTTAAATAGGCTTAAATTGAAATACTTCTTTTTCTTAATTGGCGCTACAGTCCTTATAGGTATCGGGCCTTTTGAGTCTCTTTTTCCGGTCGTCTCTACGTCTTGGTAGTTCACTTCAGTTTGTTATACGAAATTTTCGTATATCTTCTAGCACGTCATTCAACTTTTTCTTGGTCGTCCTTGCCTTTTTAGCTGTACCTTGAAATACTCGTATTTCGGGATTTTGTTTTGTGCTCTTGTTATACCCGCGTTCTCCTTCATAATGTCCATTCAAACTACTTTTTGTTAGTTACCCTATTTTCTGCCTTTATTTTTGGCCTCAAATCTATTAATCCTCGATTATATCGTAATAAGGATTTTATACATAAATTTTCCTTTCAACACGATTGGAGCTATTTTATTTGTCATTGGGACAAGTTAACTGAATTTAAACTTTATTGTTCCGATTAATTATTTTTATTCCAAATTCGTTTTAGAAACGCACATTTGTAAAACTGTTGCTAAATCATACAAAAGTAATATTAGTATCGTAAGTAGGTACATAAGTATATGACATCGTGTTTGGAATGACTTGAGTAGTGTCGGTTAGGACGCGATTATAAAATGAGTTTGTGCCTCTTTTTTCTTTTGAGCCAGTACAATGCCATACTTCAAATGAGGCGAGGTGCCATTGTAATGCCAAAATGACAAAAACAAGCAAATTAAAGAAAGAAAAAAAATAAATACCAATGAAAAGATTACGGGTTTGATTCTAATATGCATTAAACTGCCTCGGAGTAAGTAAGAAACCTATGTCTCCACAATGTATACTTATATTTTAAAATCTCGCCTCGCCTTATTTCAAGTTGGAAATTTCTTCGCCTCAAAAGAAGTAACAAAAATGTCTCTCCAGTACATATTTTCAATCACTCCTCGCCTCATTTATCTCGATACACGCTCATATACCATGTGACATAATTTTTGAACCGGGACAGTTAAAAAAATTGAGGCCTCAGTGCAATTTACCATCGTGTAAAGGGACAAATGTACTGCCTCGTGTAAGTCCGGCTCAATTCTAGAATTTAGATCCAACCTGATATATTCAGGTTACGGATCTTATTTTATATTTTAAGCTTCGAAACCTCTCCCAAGCTCTATAAGAAAGGGTTTTTTATTGGACGGTGCCTGATCCTAATCTTTCAATTGAAAGGAAGTACATTGGGAAATCTCTCTTCGTCATCATCATCTTTTGTACATTTTCCTCAGGTGTGTCTTATCTCCTATTCAAGGAAGTAATCAGCATTTTGACAGGTTGTAATCAGCGTAGTACCTTGATGACTGAGAATTACCCCTGCTCCTGGTCTTGGATTCGCGTGTGTTACTAGTCAGGCTTTGCGGATTACGATCAGTTATATCTGGAAAATAATGACAGGCGAACATTAGGGCTTTTGGAGTTTTAGCGAGGGGAGCAAACTTCATCGCCTACACTCGAACTATGTTATAGTTATTGCCAGGCAAGTTTTTCCCATTCCTTTCTGGTGAGGAACTGGGTATCGAAACCCTAGTTGAAGTTAAGTTTCATATTCCGAATTGTGACTCTATCTATTTATTGGTCTAGTACTTATTAAAGCGAGTTTTTTACCAATATCCAATATTTCCAGGCAATTAACATTGTTTACATAATTTCTATTAAGTACTTTTTAATAGCGTACAATAAACATTGGTTTTAATATGTAATAAAAAGATGCAAATTCAATATTGTGGCTAAGATAAATTTTCATATATGTTATGTTTTTATAGCCACTCACGTTTAATCATCAATTATTGTCCCGTTTAAATATAAATTAACGTATAATTAATTCGATGCAGCAACTCTAGTAGAGCTATAATTTTAATTAATTTTTATCTTGTGTTAAATTAAAGCTTTGCTTAGAATTATTATGTTCATAAAGCGAGTTATATAGTTGATAAACAGTATTGTTACTTATAACAGAAGAGCCCAATATTTTTTAATAAAAAGTCTAAGAACAAAAAATGCCTCTTTCTTGACTGTTTGGATTATGTTAGTTATTATAGATATCACTTCTCAAAGGAAGTGCATTGATAATTTCTTGACATTAAACGTTACATATAGTCGATGCGTAATGTTCAATGAACTTTTGATTTTAGTCAACTAATTATGTAAAGACTCGATTACAAATCTACAGGCAACTTTTTGGTGTTTTTATTTGAATTTCAGTTCAACGCCTGATTGTAATAAAAAATTATACTTAATATATTGCTCCACAACATTTATTTCAAAACAGAGCCTTGATGTATTTAGATCCTCTTAAAAGTTATTTTTATAATTAGATTTGACTTTGTCAATCTACGCTAAACCTGTGACCTAACATAACATCAAAAAGCAATTTTAGAATCATCAAGTTAAAGCAAAAAGTAAACTAAATATACAAAACGTTCTAGATTATAATTTATTAATTGCTTCTAGGGGTAATTCCCTATACAAACTCTATTCTTAGTCTATTCAAAGAAAAGAAATTGTTGTACATGTGTCCATTCATGCACGAAATGGGTAATTAATCAATTTTCTTCTTATTATCGATTAACTGCACGGTATCTATCTTACTGTATCCCATATTAGCCTTTTTACTTGTAGTTTTTGACTCTTTATCGATCATTCTAAAAAAATAAGGCAGTACGAGGATTTTTCTATATATAAGGAAAGGTTATTGACTTGAGCAATACCATTGTTGGAACCATTTCAATTTTTTCCATTGTTGCAATCCAAACTTTCTTCTGTTATGCGTAATACGCAGGAATATTTTGTGAATCATCACCCTTCCTTTTTTTACTTTCTATCTATGTACAAACGAAAGTAGACTTGAATAATTTTTTTAGTATCTATTCGTTTTCATTCTCTCTGAAATATTTATCATGTAAACTTTAAAATCTGTAAAATATCGATTCTATTTAAATCAAGAATTGAACTCAATAGCACAAGGACTGTTACTGGTAGTGCCATCATTCATTTACTAATCGCATAATAGGCCGCCTCGAGGAGACTAATTCAAAATTTGTTCATCACAAAAAAATATTATTTTTTTTTGTTTTCATATTCATAATAATATTTAAAATTTCATGCGAAATAAATTTAATTAAAAAAAACGAAAATTTTCATTTTAAAAATGGATGCAATGTTCAATAATTTCTTCGTAGATCGAGTAACAGAATACTCGGATGATGATGAAGAAGGTGAATTTAGTTCTGGTGAAGATCAGGATGATGGAACTGATGTTGGCTTATCTGGATATGATCCGAAACGTGAATATACAAAGCATGAAATGAGAAAGTACAGGAAACTTGAACGAGCTGAAAATGATGGTGAAGTGGAGGACGCTGCATTGGGTGCAAATCAGGCTGATAGTGATAGTGAATTTGAAATTAAAGATAAGGGTTCTTCTCGTGCCAAAATAAGCAGGGTAAGATTTATAAAATTTGTCTTATTATATTAAAAATATGTCTAAATTATTATTTTTTATTTATTTCAGAAAATTTCTTTCCAACAAAGAAATTTTAAGCAAAAAATTGTTGCTCTTTTGAAACGGTTTAAGGTAACTGATGAGCTTGAGGGTGGTGTTACAAGAGGTGCGGCCGCGTTACGTGGTGAGCGCGAATTAGATGCATTATTTCAAGAGCTAGAATCCCTGTCATGTGGCGAAGGAGATGATTCTGGCCCTGATTTGGATAGTTTGTCAATTGGATCGACTCCGAAACCCTCTTTGAGACCCTTTTTCTCAAATTCAAGAAGCATGTTGCACGATAACATCACGGGTGCGTAAAATATTAAAAAAAAACTATATTTAATTTTTCTTCCATATTTATTATAAAAAAATATTAACAATCTTTTGTTTGATTTTTTGACTTTATGGGTTTGTATTAGAATTTTTTGAGAATAAAAACAGCATTTATAAATATTTAAATAAATAAAAGTAAAAACCAAACAATAAAAAAACCAGACCGTTTCATGCATGTTATAAAAAGTTCGGATAATATTTTATTATAGATCGTCACAAGTCGCTTTTGTTTATAAAATTAATTAAAATATGGTTGAATTTAATGTTTGCTTAACGCAGAATTATGTTTTTTGTTATATTACATTTAAAAAAAAAATAATGTAGTAAGTAAAAAAAGATATAAAAGATTATTCTTGCTACAGAAATTTTTAATTTAATTTCTTTTGGAAACAAAAAAATAATTCAGTTAAAAAAGAAATTTCGTTTTTAAAAATTATTGTTATTATTATTATTATCATTATTATTGTGACAGTCTTCTTGCATGGCTTGATGATTTCTTTTTCAGGAAACACAGGAAGAAGATCATCAGATAAAAGTGAAACAGGAAATGATAAGAAAATTATGACTGCAACCACCCCAGGTCTGTTATTATTTGCGAACTTCGTTTCAACAATAAAAACTTTCTTTGCTTCTTGCCCTTCTTAGTTGATATTTTTAGTAGACATTTTTTTTTTATTTATTTATATTTTTAGTAAACGTTTTTGATTGTAGTTTTTGTGTAGTATTATAAATGTAGTTCGACATATTTTTTTCTTATATAATTCAAAATTACATTTCTATATTTTAGGGGAATATTTTGTTATATTTTAATATAGGAAAAATATTCCAATATAATTCAGAATATAATTCTCTTTAAGTATAAATTTTAATTTATATAAATAATTTCACATTTACTATAATGTACTGATTGCAAAATTAATTCAATTTGTAATTTCCTATCTCTGCACTTGAAGTTTCAAGTTTAATATGAAAATAATATACAACTCCTTATGAATTTTTAGATAATGTCGATGTAAAAATCAATCTTATAAAACATAAAATTCCAAATTTTATGGTAATTGATATTCCGTTTTCATCGGTTTCTCTGCCAGCCTAAGCACCCACATTTTATAGCCCATAATATAGCAAACATTAATCAGGATCACAGCGTTAGGGTTGCTGTAAATTTATTGAATGCCAATCAACGCAAAACCGATTGAAATGCAATATTTCAAATTAAACAATAAATAGAATATACTGAAATTACTTTAGTGCTGTCAAAATTGCTTGTTAAAAGTTTACCCTATTTTAAATCATTTCTCATAAACATAAAATGCTTTTTGTATTGCATAAAGCGAATGCATTACAAATATTTTACTAAAAAAGGGATTTGAATAATTGTAAAAAAATAATATGCAATCATTTACAAACAGTTGAACAACTTGCATGGTTGCTCCCTTGCAAAATATCCCGAATTATCTAAAATAAAATCCACTAACATATTTCACTTGTACTTAGATATCAAACTTGAAAATAATTGATTATCTTTCTATATTTAATAATTTTAAATAACCATTTACTCTAAAAATTATTTACATATATGCGATGATATACATTATCAATTCTTCTTCTGGTTATTATCCTTTAATCCCTCGTGGGACATAGGGCGGAAACGATTGCCCTCCAGCGGACTCTGTTTTGTGCGACAGCTCTCAGTTCCATCCAGGATCTCCCAGTTGTTGTGGCCTCTGCTAATAAGGGTTTCCTCCACTTATTCCCGTTCGGCTATATTATCGTTCTCCCGTCGCAAGGTGTGACCAATCCAATTCCATTTCCTTCGCTTGTTTTCTTCGTCTATTCTTTTTTTGGCCGGCACAGCGCCATAGCTCTGCATTTCTATCTCTGTCTTGCCAGCAGGTTTTAAAGATATGGCGTAGTCATCTTGATCTTGAAGGCCCCTTGTGTTGTGATGAATTGAGTGACTTTCCATGTTTCGCAACCACACAAAAGAACTTAACCTTCGAGTTGAACAGATGCAATTTGGTTTTAGTTGAGATCTCCGTTGATTCCCATATGCGAGACAGGTATGAATATCGGATTTAGCCTTAAGTCTGCCGAACTACTTTCTGTTGGAAAATTGTTTAAGATATTTTTGAGGTCCTGATGTCTGTGTGCCAGCAACCAGATATCATCAGCATAGTCGAGATCCTTAAGGCGATCTAGCACTCTGTATGTCGCCTGCTCTACTATCTAGAGTGCTGACAAGGACGTTGTTTATTACTATAAGAAAGAGAAAGAATGAATCCTTGTCGTATTCCAGAGCTCATCTCAAAGCTGTTATATAATTTTCCATTATTGAGAACTCTACATTTGGAAATATTATATAAAGGTTTTATCAATTTTTTGTTAGGCAGTCCCCGTTGCCGTAATGTCTGCCATATAAAGATCCTATTAACCGAGTCTATGAATCTATGAAAGTACGGTAGAGGGGGATCGTAAGTCAAATGACTGCTCCACTATGATTCTCAAGGTTTTAATATGCAGCAGCTTTACTATTGGCCATTGCATAAATTGAGGTTACTAATTCTGTCTTGGATCGGGCACAGGTGGTGATTTTTATTGGATGTGCATTGTTGCTATTTCCATTTTGATTCTGTGAAAATGAACCGATCACGACTGCGAAGAAAAATTCTCTCCATCTTTAGAGTAGCTACACAGCAGCTTGCCTTCCGCACTCTTTACGACATGTTTTAGTAGAGTGCTTTCCGAGAGCTGTTTGTAATTTGATACAGCACGTTGATGACGTTTTTCGGGTTTGTTTGTAGAGTTCACTTAATTTTTACTGCTCTCCTGCGTTCTATTTTTTGCTAGGTTGGGATCTGGAATGTTGTCGGTTTCTTTGGATATAACCGATGTTCAATTCCGCTACTATCAATATAGTGCCCTCTGTTGTACTCCACAGCACTTAAATATTTGTTTCGTCAGAAACACTTGATTGTGTAAGGTTTATTGCAGTTTCCCAGCAAATTCTAGCCTTTTAATGCTTCCACAGGAGTTCTACGTTAAACCGTCTATGGTATATGGCATTGCATTGGACGTTTTTGATTGAGGCGATTAGTTTCTACTAGAGTGAAAACCATAAAAGAAGACGCCCGTGTGTCCCATTCGCTCTGGTTGTTTGAAAGCGCAGCTTTTTCACTCAAACAACCAGAGGCAATGGAAAGCTTCGCGTCTTCTTTTATGGTTTTACACTCTATACACGTAAACCATTTTTAACTCAAAGTTACGAGTTTCATTTGAAATATTATTTTTTTTTTTTTTTTTTTCCTTCCTTTATTAGTCTAAAATTACTTAAAACTAACAAAGTGGTTTTAACCCATGGAGCTTAATCCTAGCGGGCTGTATATTGCCTTACTTCTAAATTATGTGCATAATGTAATTATTCTACTCTTACTCTAAATTTTTGGGTTTGGTTCTGATATGAGTCTGTTTACAGTCGCTAATAATGTTTTTGTTTTTTCTTTGTTGGTGTTCAGTATTGGTATGTTGTTTTCGTATTGTATGTGCTGTCGAAGTAAGTTATTGGTATTGGGACAGTCGATGAAAAAATGTCGAGCTGTTAGGATTTGGTGGTTGAGACAATGTGGACAAGTGGGTGGAGAGGTTCTTTGAAATATATGTCGTTTTACGGCAAGGAAGTGCCCAAGCCTTAGCCTTGTAAGCAACACCCCTAGTGCCCTAGGGAGGTTATGCCCTTGAGGGGCTGTAATCTCTTTCCAGTGCGAAGCTAAGAAGGTGTTGCTTGTGTTCCAGTTGCATTTTTTGTTGTGTTTTATTGTTTGACTTAGTTTCTTTCTTACCGATTTGAAGTCAGGTATTCGTACTTCCGTTAAGGGTCGTCTATGTGCCTCTTTTGCTGTCCTGTCTGCGTGTTCGTTTCCGCTAATGCCAATATGTGCGGGACACCAAATAAGCTGTATGTCCTTATTTGTAATTGCGTCTCGTATCTCTTCAACTGTGGGATGCCGGTTTCTAAGATTTCTGATAGACTGGATAGCAGATAGTGAGTCAGTTATAATTAATGCTGGTTCTGAAGCATGCGAGCAAGCTTCATATATGGCTGCCGTTTCCGCCGTGTATATGGAGGTCCATTCAGGCATTCTTCCCAGGCTCACCACGTTTCTTTCGCTATCTACTACAGCGTAGGAGACCAGATCTGTCATCTTAGATGCGTCTGTGTAGTATTGTAGCTGTATTCCTTGTTGTTCTATAAGTCTGTTGAATTGTCGCCTTATAACTGTGTTACTGTAGTTGATGTAATTTGTCAGTTCTGTGTTGATTCTACCTTGTTTGAAAAGCCAAGGAGGTGTCGATGGTAACTGGCTTTGTATATCCTTTGGGGTGTACCGTAGGTCTATTGGAATTTTCTTCAAGCCTAGCAATAGAGCCGATGGCTTTCTGTATCTATTTGTGTTAGTGTGAAGTATGTTAGTTATAGTTTGGTGAAGTGGAGATTTGGAGTAGTGCATACTCTTGAGGATAATGTGTGCCGTTCGTTCTTGTGTTCGTTCCGTCATTGTTGGTAGGCCAGCCTCTATTAATAGAGCTTCTATTGGTGTTGTGCGTAAAGCTCCAAGAGCAATACGTGCAGCATTGTTTATTTGTTTTTGGATCCTGTCGAGTGCTGTCTTTGTTCCATGTCCATATATCGTCAGTCCGTAGTCCACTTTTCCGATTATTATTTGCTTAGCTATTCTCCTAGCTAGGTTAACGGGTGGTCCATGCTTTTTTTGGCAAATGACTTTAAGCATGTTATTTCGTTTTTTGAGGTCTTCAGTTACTTCATTAGCGTGCTTATTCCACCGTAGAGTTTTGTTTAGGTGTAAACCTAGTACCCTCAACTCTTTTTGTAGTGATATTATTTGGTTTTCCCAGTTCATAATGGTTGCGGTACAGCTGGTTTTCCTGCAGACGTGTAAGGCTTCAAGCTTGTTTTCTGCGATGATCGCCCCAGCTGTTTGGGACCATCTCTTTAGGATGTCGAGTGCTGTTTGCAGTGTGTTTTCGACGGAGGGGATGTTGCCGGAACAGTAGAGTACTATGTTGTCTGCATATATGTGGAAGTATAACTTGGGGACTTGTTTTAGTGCTGAAGCTAGCTTGTATATGTAGGTGTTGAAAAGCGCTGGAGATAATGGCGACCCTTGTGGAGTTCCATTCGCTAGTGGAAGGACATTAGAAGAGAAGCCTTTGTTTCGAACCATTATTTTTCGTTGCGTGAGGAAGGAGTGTACTGTTTTTACGAAGTTGTAGCCTGCATTCCATTCTGCTAGCTGTTGGATTACGACTTTTTTTCTGAGTCTGTCATATGCTTTTTCCAGATCTGCGGAAAGCAATATGCTATGCTCTCTCCGTCCGATTGCAGTGGCCAGATTGTGCTCAGTCTCTTGGAGCAGTGACATAGTGCCTCTTCCAGGTCTGTAGCCGACAATTCCGTCTGGGAGCCTTTGCTCTAGGAGCCAATTTAATCTATTGCTGAGGATTTTTTCCAGGATTTTGGAGGAAGTTGGTAGGAGTGAAATTGGTCTGATTTTGGTTGTAGGAAGGATTTTGTTGGGGACTTTAGGGATGGGACGGATCTCTGCTAGTTTCCATGCCTGTGGAAATGTGCCCGAGCTTAGTACCATGTTGTAGAGCCTAGTTAGCCTCCATAGATAGAGTGATGGGGCTTTATTTATCATTTGATATGTTATTTTGTCTAGGCCCGGTGTCGAACCTTTGTAAGAGTCCAAGACATCTTGGACTTCTTGTAAGGTTATCTGCTTATCGAAGGGAGAGGGGGGTAGATTTCGGAGAGCCTGCAGCTCTGTTTCTATGTCGCTACCATCTTCATCGTGTATGCTTGAATCTGAATCTGCATAGCTCGAGAGCTGCTTGCCTATCAGGTTTACAATTTCGTAGGGATCGACGACTGTTTTATTTTGATGTTCGAGGGCGGAGATCATGGTGCCCTTTCTATTTCCAAAAACCGCTCTTATGCAGCGCCAGTTTTCTTTTACTGAGTTATCGGGGTTGATTGCATCAAGGAAGTTTTCCCAAGACCTGCGCTTTTTTTCCCTAATCGCTCTGCGCATTTGCGCATTGACGCTGCGATAAGAGATTGCATTCTCTATGGAAGGAGATCTTTTAAAGCGTTTCCATGCTTGATTTTTGTGTCGAACCAACTGCCGAATCTCGTTGTCGAACCAAGTAGGGGTGGTTTTTCTGAGGATTTGCGTTGTGGGCATGCTGGTGTTCGCAGCATACCTGATGGATTTTGTTAATATCGCTGCTTCCTCATCTATTTTGGGGCTAAGCCTTTTCTGTTGGAGATATTCCTCAATTTTTGATTGAAATTTCTTCCAATCAGCGCGATGTTCTATGAACTGTGGGATATGTTTGGAGTATTCTGTGGGTTGGTTGATGTGTAGAATGATCGGAAAGTGATCGATTTGTTTTGGATGTTCAGTCGTTGTCCAGTGTAGTCGTGGGGCTATGTCTGGCGTCGCTAACGAGAGATCTATTTTCGTTAAGGTGTTTCTGGTGGTAAAAAGTGTTGGCGAGCCGTCGTTCAGCAATACATATTCAGTGTTGTCAAGCCAGCTGCTTATATGATTGCCTCGCTGCGTATTGTATTCCGATCCCCAGAGTTGGTGATGCGCATTAAAGTCTCCAAGTAATATTGCTGGTCTTTTTAGAGGTGCAGTTAGTTTGTCAAGTTCTTCTGTTATGTTGTCCAAGTCTTGTTCGACATATATACATGCAATGTCCATTGTTGTTCCAGCATGCACTCTCATTGCTAACATGGGTGTGTTCTGGTTTGCTACCGGAAGCGTTTCTACCGCTAGGCCTCTTTTTACCATGATGGCAGCTCCACTGACTCTTGTGGAGTGCGTGTTGTGGGCATGTAAGTCATACTGTCGATATTTTCGGGGTACGTTTGTGTGTGGTAAGTGTGTTTCTTGGAGTGCTATGATGTCTGGGCTGTGGCGTGCTATTAGTATGTCCAGTGAAGCTGAGTTTGCGTAGAGTCCTGAGATGTTCCACTGTATGATTGTGAGTTGTTTGCTGTAGTTGTTTGTAGTTCTATGCTGCGATTGATTATTTCTAGTTCTCATATTGTATTATTATTTATTGTTTAGTGCTGCGTAATGTTGTGGCATTAGTGGATAGCATTTCCGTGTATAATTCTGTGTCGGTGTCGGAGTCGAAAGTATTTTTCCGGTTGGGCGTATTTATTGGTGAATGTTCATTGTTTACTGCTGCGATGGTATTTTTGAGGGAGTTTGGTGAAAGGGATAGTAGTGCGTTTAATTGTACTGTGTCTGTAGGTTTGTTCTCTGCTGTGAATTGTATTTGAGTTTTTTGTGTGTTAGGGTAAGGTGACTTTATTGTCACAATTTTTTGTTGTGCGTTGTTTGTTATCTTTATTTTGCTGTCTGCATAATCCTTAGGTTGTCCTTCTGTCTCTGTTCTATTAATTTTTTGTCTGCTGTTAGTAACTACATCAGCCCAAGATTGGTTGCTGTTTACATTTTTTTTTTCCAAATAGGTTTTATTAGGTGTTAAGCTACTATTGTTTATTGTGTTTTGTGTTAGTATATTTTGCTCTGTATTTTTTACCTGTGCGCTGTTTTGCGAGTGTTCTGAATACCACTGTTTTCTAGCTTCAAATCTGCTAATATGTTGGTTGACTTGGATCATCACAATCTCCTTTTCTCTTTGGAATATCGGGCAGTTTCGATCGAGGGTAGAGTGATTACCTTCTGTCTGGCAGCTGATGCAGTAAACTCTGGTACAAGTATGATCTTCCCCTTCGGCTTTAACCTCGTTACAAGTGGGACATCTAGGTGTTTCGTTGCACCTGGTTTCGTGGTGTCTGAATTGATAACATCGGCGACATCTAAGTGGTGCTGGGTACCATCTTTGTGTGGTAATTTTTTCATAGAGGATGAAGACATGTTTGGGCGGTTGGTATGTAGTGAATGTGATTAGCAGCGTGCCAGTATTAACCTTTTGGTTGTTTACCGTCCTTGAATAATGCTTCACGCCTTTCACTGTAGGGTTGTCCGCTGTTATTCCTTCTAGAATATCTTCTTCACTGACATTCTTGAGGTTTGGCATTCGGATAGTGGCTTTCGACTCATTGAGCCTGTCAAAGAAGGATGCTTGCGCCTCATGGTTCCCTATTTTTGTCAGGTTTTTCGTTATTTTTTTTGCTTCCAGCTCGTTTGGTAGTAGCAGCAGGTACTTGCCTTCACGAAGGGCTCTGCAGCTTTTCACTTTACATGAGTATATTTGCAGTGTTTTTTGCACCAAGAATGGGTTCAAGTCTGTAATTTTTTTTTCTTTGTCCATTAACTCCACTGTTATGTACTTCGGATCATTCCCTAGTGCGAAGAAGTTTTGCGTTTCTGCTGGTGTCGGGTTCCATATTTCAGTGTCATTGTTTTTCCGTTTTCTTTGTTTCTTCCTTGGTTTGTCATCGAGAAGTGCAAATGGATTTTTGTTGGGCCCTGGCGCGGGCGCCATTTCTCTAGTAGTTGCACTGATGCAACAAGTTTTAGTTATGCCCTGGTCTTTATGTAATTTTGTTAAAATTAAATTGTCTATAAGTGACTCACAAAATCTCCAACTCCGTTCAGGAGGAAAAGGAATTTCCCAAAAAGAGTAAACAAAAAACAAAACTGTGTACCGTAACTTCTGTCGGATTCACAAGAAATTAATCGCTGGAGAAAAAAAAAGGGGAGCACTGGTTAGATCACGAGCTAGCAAGTGACTGTGAAATATTATTGTTAGTCCAAAGTTTTGTTCTTCAATTGATGTTCTTCATTTTAAAGATTGCCATATGTATGTATCCTGGTCGTTCCCTCTAGAATAATTTCTTTTTAAAATTCCCGATATTCATTTCTTAACCTTATTCTCTACTATATGTACTTTTTTTTCCTTCATAATACTAACAAACAATACTAACAAAGTTGTACTATCATGTAATTGTGTTCAACCATTAACAGCTTTTCCCAAATGTTGTTTCACATTTATTCGGTTGCAGGCTTGCTATAAATAGGTATGAAATAATGTACAATTTGTAATATCATAATTCTTATTAGGAATCCAGAGCAAAGATAAAATCTATGTATTTTGTCCTAATATCAAGAAATCTTACATGTTAACAATTGTGTTGTGGTGTCTATCAAATAAAATAGCGCAAACAGAAAAAAATAAAAATAATAAATACTTTGCACAATAATAATAAATTTATTATGTAATACCTCATCTTATTATATCAGCAAAGCCACACTCTTTGACTATTTCACTATCTTATTTGTCTTGAGCTTCCCCCCATTAATCACAATGCATGCTTATCCACTTAATCCAATCAAAATAAGAATGGCTGCATATTTAAATAGAATGTGTACCAAAAAAAATAATTCCAATCTGCTCTTCTTTATTTAAGATAACTTAGTACTTAATCCCCGCTTTTAAAAAAAAATTCTTATTTACAAAGGAACGCGGCAACCTATTTTTAGGTTAATAAAATGTGCACCGGAACGACTATTTCTTAGTTACAAATCCCTACACTGTAATCTTACGCTTTAATTATATAATAATGTTTCATTAAATTCTTTTCTCTATTATCTCTAGATCGAGGACCAGATTGTAAAAACGATAGTTCAGGAAATGAAGGGAATGCTGTTAATACAGATCCAGAAGCTCAAAATTCTGATCCACAAAATACTGGTAGTCCACCGCGCGAAAAAGATATCACAACAGTACCGCAACAAACATCAAATGAGAAAAGAAGTCGATTATTCAGAACATCGAGTAGTACGCCAAGTACTAAAAAGAAGCAATCTTTAAGTTTATCAGCAGATTCAAAATCAGTATTAGAGACATGCTTGTCTCCAACAAATGTTGAGCCACGAAAAACATTACTTGATCAGTTAAGTCGCGTTTTCTCACTTGAAGAAGCTGTACTTCCTGATGTTGTGACAATAATCAGCCCGCCAGAGGCATTAAGTAATCCATGGGGAGCACCAAGATTGAATACTATATTTACCACCTCTTTTCGGCCATCGTTTTTGCCACAAAATACAGCTGAAGTTAAGGCAGTATTACAAGCTTTAATGACCAAAATTCAGAAATAGTAAGTTTTTATTTTTTTTAACTAAAACAATAAATAATAACTTATTCGCATTTCAATAATAGCTGTAATACAACAGCGAAGCCACCAGCTACTGTTAAGGTATTACTTTTGGGTGGTGATTGGTTACAGGGAGCTGCTTTGAGACATTATGTTGAATTATTGGGTGTGAGACCACCTGATTGGGTTAATCATATACGTTTCTATATTGTTCCTATTGGCAAGCTTCTTACATTTTATAATTAAAGAATATTTCCTCATTTTGCATATTTTTTTAGGTTCCAGTTCTATTTCTCGCCATTTAAGCTCAACAGACCAATCTTACTGTGCCATGTTTGGTACAGATAACTGGCAGCAACTTTGTGAAAGAGCGGCAAGCTCAGATTCTACACTAGTCAAGGCTGATATTGTAGAGCTAACGAATAGAATACAACGATATCTTCACACCGCTGGTCCGTGTACTCAAATTCCAATTGCAGAGGCAATGGTTAATTATAAAGATGAAGATTCTTGTCAAATTTTTGTTCCTTTTATTAGTGTAAGTGTGAAATATACTATTATCATATATTTTATTAATAAATATTTTTGGTTATATTTATTAGGATGTACGAATTGGTTTTCCCGAAGGTCCTCAACTTTCTTTAGATTTAGAAGAAACATCCTCATTATTAACACAACAGTCTGGTACTGGTACAGCATTGTCAAGCTCGCCGCCATTAAGTGGCAGAACATCACCACCAATATTAACTGCAGCACCAGCCCAGCAGTCGGCGCAGGAATCAGTTGAATTGCAAATTGATTATTGGACAATAGTTCGACCTGGTGATGCTAAAGAGAAAAGTATTACAAAAGGCGGCGATCAAGGAAAGAACAGCATAAAAAGTACTTTCCGAAATTTACAAGTTTGGCGTTTACCACAAAATCCATTAGTTGGTGATGTATCGACTGGTTTGACTGTTACATTTGCTACAAAAGAGAAAAAGCAGAAAAGTAAGAATTTTATAGTAAATGTTTTTTTTTATATTACTTATGTTTTGATTATTCTTTTTTTAGTAATGAGATTGGGTAAGAAGAAAGAAAAAGATCGTGACCAAGAAAAGGAACAATGTATTGAAGGAGTTTCACGTTTAATCTGTTCTCCAAAACAGTCACATCCAGTTCCATTAAGAGGTAAGTTTAATTTTAAATTTAGATTAAGGGCATTTAAAAAATATTACTTAACATTAGATATTGGGTTAAGATATTAACAGATAAGATACGTTTATGTGAACTATTTTGAATGCGAGCGAAGGGCACAAATTGAAGTTTTAAAATAAATTGTTAGCCATAAGTGATGAATATATATATCTCATTAAAACTTTAACATCCATCACTAACGTAAATGATTACTGAAAATTAACCTTCATAGCCGATGGTGAATTAAAAAAAATGTTTTAGGGTATCCTTTTCTTTTAGTTTCAGTTTTTAACCCCTACACTTTATATACCCTTGAGATGTTTATTTTTTTTCAACGATGCAGTTATAAAATATAATTTGTTGCTTTGAAATTGAAAGTTCTTGTTCACTGTGTGAATAAACAAACATCCTGTTCAATGACCTGCTTTGTCGATCAGATCTAACTTTTTGTTATTATTGATAGGGATAGGATTGATGGCTCTGTATAGGAATCAATGGATGCGATTAAGATTGGTTTTAGAACAGACACGGCAATTATCACAACAGACAGTCAGTCTTTATGGAAAGTGGCAGGATCGTGATGAGGTGGAATTTGAACCCGCCGAACCCTGTCAGACAGGTAAATTTTTCCTTTATAGTAAAAAAGTTTGCTTTGTTTCGTGTCAATTGGATTATTCTGTATATATATATATGTTAAGTTGAAGTCGGCTTACAAGCATTTTAAACGCATGTATCATGTAGACATGATCGGCTTCAATTGATGCTAATACATGAAAATTATTTGAACTGATTTAAAATATCCCTTTTTTATTACTCCTTTTATAATTGCTTGATTCATAAAGCTTCGACTAATTAAATTGTTTACCTTTATGGATTCTTTGTTTAGGCCTGCTTCTCTATCAGTGATATCCTCTAGCTAGATATTGCTTTTGCAATAAGTCTTACCAAATTTCTGTGACAGATAGTTCGGGTTTAATAAGAAGTCTTCAATACTTTTTTTTACTTAGACCGGACTTCGAAGATTGTTTTCAGGCATTGAATATATATTATTTTGATGTTTTTTGATATGGTTTGTCAGGTTCTGTTGTTGCTAGTACATTTTTAAATACACAGTACAGATATTATCTTCACCATCTTCCAAAAATTTCTGTAGTTGCCGTTTATATTTTTTTTATATCACACAATGTTATTCAAGCCTTTGATATTAGTCGTTTATTTGCTGCTTATTTTTATTAAACTTAGTTTGTTGTTTTTCTAATTAATTAGTGGTTATTAATTTGTTACGCTTTTGGTAGTATGAATGTTTCATTTATAGAAAGTTACTTTTATTTTTCTTATTTAAAGCCTGTTACCCTTAAGGTTATATATTTTATAATTACAATTTATTTTCTGCATTTATTCCTGCTTTTTAGCAAAACTAATTATCCATTCGATATGAGTTTTATATTGATTAATATATTGAAATTATTTCGGCTGTTTCGGTTAAATAATTGTTTGTGTACATATTTTCTTCAGTATTAAATAATTTATAGTGATTTTGCACCCGGATATATTTTTGTCAAATTTGATTTGGCCCTTTGTTATTTTTGTGTAGTATTTGATGTAAGCCACTTCAGCTTAATGAACATTGACACCAAAATTTTCTTCGAATTATATTTAAAAGACATTTTACTAAAAGGAAAAAAAAAACAAAGCACGAATTAAGAATTGGTCAACATTTTCTACTATAGTTGAAATTGTAAAAATGGATTGTTTAGGATTCAAGGTAATTTGCATATTATCTTAAATAAATTGCAACTATAGTTCTAAACTAAATGCAATACGTTACTATACATATGTTAAAAAAATTTTATTTAATGAAGCGTTGGCCTAAAGTTCTATAATATAAGATGAGTGAGTACAATTTCTTCAACTATATACTACGAACAAAACTTTTATCATGATTTATCTGATACCATGGTTGTTATTTTTATATAAGAATAAAATATGTTGCAATATTTTTAAGTGATCGTAATTCATCATCGTTGTTCACTATCTATTGCATCTTTTGTGGTTGTTTGAGTTGATCCTATATTGACGAATTAGTCTCAGACACATGAATTGCCAACATGAATTTTCGAAAATAATTTAAAAATATCAGGAGTTGTGATGTAACCCAGACCAAGTATTATTTTATGTCATTTTGAAATAGAATGTGAAAATACTAAGTACAATTAGAATAATGGGTATGAACTCGTATATAGTGGACTAAAAATCACGCAGGGGTTAACAGTTTCGCATGAGTTTGAATAAATAATACTTTTTTTAGGAATTTTGCATGGTTAATACAGATATTCTAAACAAGTCCAAAGAAAACAATGAGAACTTGCGTTTTATCTTGAGTATTTTAAAAAATTTTTTGTAACTATATCGTTTTTAAGGTTTGTGAGTTACAATTAACAATTCGCAATTGATAGATCTGAAGTATTATAGGTGCTTAAAGGCGCTTAGCAAAACACCTTCAGTATGGCCAAAGAGCTTTTATATGCGCTCAAAGAAATACTTTTATTTTGGGGATGCATTATGTGCTCATTGAAATACTACCAGCATGACCTATGGGCACATAATATACAGTCAGAGAAATAAGCTCACCATGACTTAATAGCTGTGTTCCAAAATCTGAGCAAAGTTCTCGCAAGCAGTTGGCTTCTACTCGTTTCTACTTCTCAACAAAGGCATGAGTAGCTACGAGTAGAGGCTAACTGCTTGCGAGAACTTTGCTTGAAATTCAGAACACAGCTATTGTCAGATATTAACAATTTTTCTAACGATTAAAAAGAACTGAATTCAAGTCATCAAGTGATTTTTAGGCAAAATTTTATGCGCTAAATGGAATAACGTAGACTAGAACTAGCCAGCACACCTTCGGCATTGAAAACAACTGAAACTGGATTTTTTGAAATACCTCGGGGCTTCTTGAACTTGAAACCGAAAATATATAAATTTGTCGAGAAAAATTGGGGTATTAGATTTTATTAGAATAAGAAGGCGACAAGACCAAGGACTCCCCAAACACTTAAGGTTAAGTATGATATGATTATGCTGGAGACGAATATCCCAGTATTAGCCAAAGTGACCGAGGTGTTAAAGTCTACGCCTCGCAATCGCCTCGCAACTGCACGGTCAGTCCTAACTTCTTGATACTAAACAGGATACTGACTAGAGAAAATCTCCCGAATGATTCCGAGTTTTTATCTTTTCAATGAGAGAACGTTTTTAGCATAAGATAAGAAAACATAACATAGAAAATCATTTAAATGGTACAACATTTTTTTCCCGTCTTTTTATAATGTGCACATATTTTGTTACATTTGACGAGGAAGAAATATACATCCATATCATGTGCTACAAGCTCGGGAGACATTCAAATTCAAATTTAGGCATTTTCCATCTATAGATGTTAGTAATACTAGTATACTTTCAAAAATATCGAACGAAAATGGCAGAATCATAAAATCAGTATCAAAAATGTTATGTAGGATTTTTCTTTTATTAATTTTTTTGAAAAAAATTGTTACATCAAAATTCTTGATTCAATAAAGGTTTATTCATGAGGCGTGGGAGCAAAGAAGAGCACACAACTTACTCTCTGGGCGCAATTAGCCTCGGAAAGCTAAATTTGCAAACTTTGTCGATGGGAGGCAATACAGGTATGGCTGCATTACCAAATCCGAGTTCCATTGCTAGATCAAGAGTAGTTATCATGGCATTTTGTTCCAAGAAGTTTTCAGAGACATATTCATAAACATATAACTTAAGCTATATTGTTAGTTAGCTATATATAGTATGTTTCTTCTAAATGAATGTTTCAAAATAGAAAGGGGGAAACATGATCTGTAATAATTGAAGACCATACAACATCTGTTAAAGGGTTCGGTCTTTGCGTACTCCCTGCGATTTGGATATTTCTTAACCAGTTTCGTATATCGTGTGGGTCGAACTTCATCATTGAATTTAATTTTAGTTGATACAAACTGTACATTGAGATTACCGTTTAAGACATCTAAGGTAAGGCATAAGATAAGCAACTTTCTCCTACCTGGCATGAAAACACTTTGAGCCTGTCCAAGTAAGGTCTTTGATAATCGCACGGGTCATGGAGATGTCTTAACACAAAGAGAAAATTTTTTTTATCTGATTCAATCATGTTACTACTTACTTTAAATATAAGATCCTAGATGGGGAAGCGTGTTCCAGGATTGGGCGGAGTAACGAACAGAAAAGGGTTGCCACATTCTAAGCCCTTCTCTTTATAAATCCCAATCGGCTCTGGCAATAATGCAAATGTCTAATGCCGCCCATAGACGATGAGACATGTTGATGCACTGTATATTTTTGGATCGTCTGCTTAAAATAGACGAGTGAGATTTTTTAGTATTTCAGACAAATTGGAGATAAATATGTTGAATAGAAGCGGACCTAGCGCTGAAATCCAAGAACCTGAATTTCCATTATGATTTTATCCATTCTAAGGCAAACCCTGATATTCAAATTTAAAGTAAAGTGGTCAACACCATCAAAAACCTTGCTAGTCCGTGTAGAAAGCGTCGATTTTACGACCGTTTTCCATACCACATAGCAGTTCAGAAATTATAAGTTTTGGAACCCATAAAAGGATCATAAGATTTTAAGTGCCCTTTTCTGAATACGTGTTGTTGTTCGTTTAGTATTGGATCTATAAGGCGTAAAAGTGCACTACGCATACTCGCTTATAGATTTCTGTATGGGTTTTTAATGGGTGTGTGCTTAACGCAGCTCGTTTTCCTTTGGCAGAAAAAGCGAGCGATTCCACTGTAACTTTCCACAACGTGTTGATCACTTGACTTATGGATTGGTGTGAGATAGCATTTCTTCCACAACGTCGGAAGTAGTCTTAATGATGATTTGAAGAGGAACTAGGAATTGTTTCGAGCAGCATTGCAAAAGACTAGGAGGAAGATTGTCAGGACTATTATTGGTGTAAAGATTTTTTACACCGGTCATTATGGCAAGGGCCAACAAAGATGAATTATTTATGAGTGATAACGTTTCAGTGTGTGCGAGATCAGCATTAACTATAGGGTGCGGCAAGATAAATCTCCAGCATATTGATGGGTACGTTGGCCGTTCCTTTCTGAATGTTTCTTTGCAGGTCGTCCCGAGTCTGCGGGGGTTGGTATAGACACGGGATTTCAATTACCCCCGCGAAAAGAAGTCACAGGGGTCAAATCAAATGAAAACGGGTCGGCCACTCCAAATCACTCCTCAGTGAGATGGGGCGCCCTGGGTAGTGTTCTCGCAACACAGCCATCGATTCCGTTGAAAAAATTAGGCCTCTAAGCCAAACACACGCTGCTCGTTTACTCCAACGCATGATGACGACTAAAACGCAAGCTAACAAAACTTTAGGATCCTCTCTCGAACGAGACCACGCACCCCGTCCGGGACTCGTCAGCTTAAGATCGCTCATTTCAAATAAGGAAGGAATCTTGCGGCACCCTGTGTACACAAGACTTGGAGAAAACACCACTGAACCCATCAGCAAACATGTTGCAGATTGCTTTAGGGAACGAAGAGTGAGTGCTGGAATTTGTCATTGACGACGGATAATCTGAGGATTTTCGTTTAATATTAATGAAGCTCAAATATTTTTTGCGTCGTTTATGATATTTTCATCCATAGTATTTACGAATGCGGTATAGGCCTCACGTGACTTAAGGGTGAATATTGTAGCTTATCTAGTATATTTTACTCTATTCGGCATTTACTTTCGACATTTTACTGTACAATTTATTTTTTGATTACGTAAAGGTCTAGTATTTTTGTCCAGCGATAACAATTTGGAAGTATCGCACCTCAATTGACACGTATACTCGGTCGCCACAGGAAGCTAATTCACAAACAACATCCATGAATTGTTTAACACTTCAGGCAGAAATGTTTTCAAATGAGATTATAAATAGAACTGAAATATTTTACATTATTGCAAAAGATTATCCAGGTGTATCCAGCTTTAGGCTAGAATTAATCTCCGCTTGGTTAAGTTTGTGTAAATTTGCTCGCACTCACTATTAATTTACGATCATATAATAAAAATTTGTAAATAACATTCATGTAAAAAAAATAATCTCCATATGAAAAATGATTTATCGAAACCTTTCTCGCATTCCTTGTAAAGACATTTAGTATAAACGATTAGTTTGTTATTAGATTTAAAAAGTAGATGAACAATTTAATAGAAACTTGCTTACTTTATCGTGTCGTACTAATTAATTGTAATATTTATTTTACAGTTTATATAGATGGAACAGAATGGACTGGTGTTAAATTCTTCCAGCTTTCACCACAATGGCAAACTCATGTTAAAAATTTCCCAGTTGCTCTAGTTGGTGCACCAATATCGTGCTCTGATCTCTCCTAGTCACCCTAACTATTAAACCCGCTTGAGTGATAGATATATATCAAAAACGTGCAGCATGTAAAAAGTTAAAATTTAAGTAAATAAAAAAAAATAAAAAACAAAAAAAAACTAATAAAAATTGCTGTTAGGCCCAAGGATATAATCTATATCAATTTGTAATACAGTGGCGCTTTTAGCGAATTAAATTTTGTTTATTACAGTAAATAAACTCGCTTCTTAAACATAATATTAATAATAATAATAAATGAAAATATAAATTGCGATATATTGCATATATTGTTAATTATTAATTGCAACTAAAATGAAAAATGCAAAAGTGTAAACATAGGAATTTACTTGACGAATTTCGATTTTCGTTAAAGATAATAAAATTTGTATTTAATCATATTTATATATTATATAAAAAAAAACATCTGAAAATTGAGTGATTGTTTTCTCATCGGACGGAATTTTAACGAATTCTCGTTTTTTAAAAACCCGTTTATATTAATTTGTTCTAGTCTTGTTGTTTCATTGTATAATTATAATAATAAAAAACACAAATATGTTTTTTTTTCTGTTTCTTTTTTTATTAGGGCATTTTTATATAAGAATGTAATTATGTAATAATGATTGTTGTTAAATATAAGTTATATGAACATTGTGCGAGTGATTTTTTCATTTCTTTTAATTATAAATTATGTGATGATGGACTGAAATCAATTATTTTTAACAAAAATTTGAAAAAAAAATAAAACAAAAAAAAAACAATATCTTAAAAAAAACTATCTGTGTATTTTATGTTTTTATTTTTCAAAACGTACTTTTACTAATTTTTAAAAAGCTATATTAAAAAAATATAAATGGAAAGAATATTATATGTAAAATGGGAAAATAAAACATACACAACATGTATTGGTAAAGTTACCAATAAAAATGGCGTTTTTAAAAAAAAAATATCTTAATATAAAGTGTTTTTTTAGCAGTTGTGAGCCTAAAAATAATATGATTGACAAATTTCAAAAAAAAACATACATTTAATACAAGAAAAACAAAAACAATAACTGATCAAAATTAAAGAAAAAAAAACAGTAAATATTTTGTATTTTAATCATTACACTGATATTAATAGATTGTAGAAAAAATAGTATTTAGCTCAATGGATAATAATAATAATAATAATTAAAAAAAACATAAATACAATTTACAATTGTAGCGCTTCATTTGGTATATTATTTATTGTTGAGATTAATAAATACATGGAAATTTATACAAATTAATTATTTGCATTTATGCGTTTTTTATTTCATTAAATTATTATTAATTGTGTTTTTTTTTAGAAATAACTTAAATGTGCGATATTTACTTTTAATTTTATTACGGTATTAGGCTGCGTTCAAGTTACGCCGCTGACTGCAAATTTAATGCAGCAGCTGCTTGTTATCAGCATTCGAATGCCGAGGATTGAAGGATTTTTGCAGCGGTTTTCATATTTTGAACGCTTAAATGCAATATTTTGCAGTTAGCTGCGTAACTTGAACGCAGCCTTAGTTTATTTTAATCTTATTTTGATTATGGTTCGTTAAAGATATTTATATCATCATCATTATCAATAACTAAACAGCAATGTTTGGGCCTGTATCAATTTTTACCTCCAAATTTGTCCATATCTAGCTGCTGTTTTTGCAGTTCCTTATTCCTTCTACATTGGCACTGGTTTCGGTTTTAATTGGTTTGCTTTAACCTGTGCATCATTATTGTTATTGTCATTGGGTGCCTTCCATTTAGCCACAGACACAGTTGTGTCTAACAGGGTGTTCCAACACCGTCGTGTTTAAATATATTTCACCCGGCGGTGCACATTTTTGCCGTTGATGGAACACCCTGTTAGACACACTGTGTCTCTCTGCGTCTAAATGGAAGGCACCCATTATCTTCCTCTGGTTGTGCATTAAGTGGTTCCTTAAACTGTTCTTTCCATATGTCGAGATTTATCTTTTAGCTGTTAGAAGATTTACTAGCGTAGGATGCTTTCCTTAAAGTAGTAGGTATTTGGTTTAGTCTTTTTTTTGATTCTTTAATAATTTTATAGAATGTGGCCTTTGAAAATCTTCTATGTTCTGAATGAAATTTATCGTTTTAAATGGCTGCGTTTATCATTGTGGATTCGTTTTTCTTTTCGCATTGAGTTTCAAGCTCGTATTTACCTGGGCGGTTATTCTGGAATGCGATTCGAAAGTCATAAAATTCGGAAATAGGAAAATGGTATCCCCCAATGCGAATTCGAATTAAATTTGTCCGCCTGTTATCGGATTTTAGTCTGTGAGTAAAGCAATTTAACGGATGCCTGAATTGATTTGTTTGTTTTAAAATATTCTTGAAACAATTGTTCGCATCAAAATATCAAATTAATTTGGTTGGCTGAAAATAATTTCTTTTTGAATATTTATCAGGCAATAATTTCAATACGATGCGATCGTATTCAGCGATGCAAAAACTAAATCGCATCGCAACGGGATTCCGTTTGCTTTCCACTTTCGCATCACATTACAGGATAACCCCCCCCTGTATTGCTGCATTCGCTCATAATGCTCCGTTTTTTTCTTGAGGCCTAGCATTCATACATTCAGCATTAAACCAACACTGTCACTAGGTACGCGTCTCCTCCCACCTACTATGCGATCTACTGCTTCTTTGATGACTTTCTGACAAGAACTAGCTAACAGATTAACGATTTGAAATTCAAATTTTTGTAAAATCGTTGCACAGAAGAGAGGGAGAGGAATATGGTTCAGGGCGGCATGCGCGGGTTCGGGTAAGTCAATAGAATCTACATTAAAGGGCTGCCATTGAAAAAAGGTGTAAACACGATCAGTAACGAATCACATTTCCATTTAAATGGGTTTGTTAACAAGCAAAACTGTCGAAATTGGGCACCAAAAGGAGGAAACCCCCGATTGAAACATCTACAAACCCTGTACAGCCCAAAAATGACCGCTTGGCCCGCTCTATCCACCAATGGAATCACTGTTGATGGTGGTTCTTCCGCAACATGATAAGCGATAAGCGAATGAATTGTAGATGCACACTTGATATACATTTTTTTGTTATAGCTTTGAATCTCTGATAACGTTTTTCATTTGAGCTCATCATCAAAGTTGGGAATGTAATTCGTCATAATTTAATTGTCCTCGATTAAATTCCCGGCTTGAAAAATTATTGTTCTGGGCATTTGCTCTTTTCCCGCGTTGTAGTGTCGGTATTGTACCTTCATCTTTATCAAGTAAACTTGCTGTGAAACATTGCAGTCTGTAGTATGATTAAAAAAACGGCTAATGTTAATAGTATAATGATGCCGTCTCTCTGAACTCTTCTAGAATAAAAACATATTATGGAACGCCTTAAGTGAGTTGTTAAAATAAAAGAATAATAAAGTGTATCCAAGTACAAAGTAATGAAGTTTATACAATTGTATTAGTGAACTTGTGTATCGTCATTTTGCAGTTACCAATTGGGTCCATGTAATTGTCATGATCACTGCCTGAGAAGCACAGTAAAATCGGATAAAGTTGTCGTATATTGTATGATATAACATCATCGTCATGCTTACGTATTTTTACAGTTCTGGGTGTATGTATATTGGATTCCTAGTTTGGGGTTTAATTCCTACTCTACTTCTCCCGTTTCTTACAATCATCGTCTGCAAATCATTTTCCACTTCATCTTTTCATCTCTTTAACGGTCTCTTCGGCTCCAATTCCAGGATATTTAGTAAATCTAATTTAATAACCACGTACAATCATTCTTTCTCTTTGGGCCGGTTATTCGTGAAAAACAAGTCAGCGTGAGTGGGTCATGGTAATACGCATTTGATCAGTCGTTACAGCTTTGGGGTTACTCCTAATTCCGATAAAATCTTGTAAGATAAAATCTTGTAAGTGTCGGTGATTCCTTTGAAATATTTGCTGGCAATGCAAGAATTTCTTTTTTGATTAACTGGAACTTGTCCGCGAAACGTTTCGCCAATTCAGATATTTTTAGATATTAGATGCCTGCGTTTGTAGTTACATAAACTTCTTTCACAGTTTAGCAATGTTCTCCACCTTCAGTTACCATGATGACTAAAAGAATCCCTTTGGTTTTGGATAAGAATTTGTTAAGAAGTTAATAATCTTTGTTAGATTAAATTTCATTTTTTGCATGCTTATTTTTATGCTAGGGCGCTTTCAAAAATTCAGCCGACTGCAGCAGTCGGCGCAGTCAACCGTTCAAATATTCAACTGAAGTTAAAATTTGTAAGCAATCAGAGCAAGCATTTGGATTCGTTTGCATTTGACTGCTCCGACTGCTGCAATCGGTTGAATTTTTGAAAGCGCCCAAGTATTAACTTTTTAAAAGTTATATTTTTAATTGAAACAAGTATCGTAAGAGTTATTTATTGGTAGAATAAACTTCTGCATTTATAATTGCATGACTCTTGCTTTAAATAGATATGTTTTGTTACAAGTATATATTAAAAAAACATTTCCATAATATGAACAAGCAGTTTTTGAGAATGGGACTCTTGTTGTTTATGAAAAAATCATTACTGGTCGCCGATTAGAAACTTACTAACAAACGTGTGCAATCTAGATTGTAACGTTGTTTTTGTTATAAGAGCTAACCTACGGAAAATATATCTGAAAGCTGTAATCTATGGATAAGATGAGTTCTGAGTATCATCCTTGAGTATTGTGGTAACGAAAGGTGTATCAATAGGTATCATATGAATTTTAAATGTTTATATATAGTATCACAAATCTTGAGACAGGCAAATTATTCAATGCTGCTTTTTATAAGCGCAAGGTTTTACATATCAAACGGTTATTAGTAATCTAATTTCCGCTTTTTAAAGGTTATTATAAATGGTAACAGTGCGGTAAGTATCCTTATTCTATAGTAATCTATGTGTATTTTATGCATATTACCTTTATTTGCGAGCTTTAATTCGATATTTTGTTTAAAATATTTATTGTCTTAAGTTTTTATTTATATAATTTAATATTATATAATCTTTCAAGGTCTGCTTTTATCTGCTTAATTTAATATTCTGAGGCGCTGCAAAAAAAACAATTTATCAATTATAAAAAATGGAAAACAATTTATTAAAAACAAAATAAAAACTAATCGTATTCTTAAACAAGAAAATACCAACATATGAAGCATGAGAATTATTTTAATATTTTGGGTGAATATTAAAATGAAAGAAAGAATTTAACTTGATAAGTAAAAGAGGAAAAAAAAAGAAATAGTGTTAGTTAAAATTATATAAGAGATGATCTTTTTTGACAAACATATCTTAGTAAATGTTTGGTTCTATGTTATAATAAAATGAATAAATAAAAATTCATTGTTACCGAATATTATTATAAATAACGGCGAAATGGGCTGTGTTCGAAATTATTGAAACCACCATTAAATAAAATTTTGTGAAAATATAAAGAAAAAAAAAGCAAATAACGAAAATTTTTGTAGTTGTAATTGATGAAATAATAATATCACCAGATTTGGGCTGGATGTGTACAATATATAAATGATAACAATTTTTTATATTTAATTTTCTATATGAAATCAGGAATTGTAATTGAAATTGTTTCGATTTGTTTTTAGTTTATTGAGATTTAATAATTTTATAAATATATGTATTTTCAGATTTGATATGAGAAATTTTCATTATTCATTATAATGACGGTTTTCTGTTCTTCACGATTTTTTTTTATTTTATTGTGCCACATTTACAATTTGTTGTAAATTAAAAATTATTCTCACTTTTTTATTGCTTGTTATTAGAATAAAAAACAATAGTGTTTTTGCCTTTATTCTGTTCTTGATTTTATGATGTTTTTGTAAATGTGGTATTAGAAAACAGATTTAAACAATAAATAACTCAGGCTTGATTAATCAAAGTGATACTAAAACACACTAACCGTGGAATTTTCTTGTACATACATATGACATTATAAGCAATTAAACCGTTAGTTTATCTAGATATAATTGCTCAATTCATGGTTCAAGCGAATTCTGTACTATGTATTATAAACCTTCCTCAATAGGCAATATACAGAGAGATTTTGACTAAGTGGATAATCCTTTAAAGAGTGATTTTTATTGAAGAAGAAAATTTTCCTATAAGATCGGCACTATCCACTAAGATACAAGGTGTTTCCGAAAAGACTTTTGGAACGGTTTGTAAAACTTATAGCTCCTATACTGCTCCTTTTTTAGGTAAATGTGTATTGAGTGACTACATTTAAAAGATATGTACGTTCAATATCAATATTTTGCATGCTCTTCTTTAGTGAGGTGTTGGGTTCAAAAGTACCGCGGCCACTTCACTTCGTCGGGTCCTCCGCCCTTTCTATTCTCCATATGTGGCAATTCAAGGCGCACTATCCGGCATTCAAGTCAATAGGTTTTGACATCAAATCAACAAATGTAGCCAACTTCTGGCATCAAGCCAACAAGTGTCCTGGCATCCTTTCTTCTGTGCCCCAAGAATTTTTTAGCTGCTTTAAGAGACGGCACAGGAAGCAACCGCTAAGAAATGGCCAATCCGTGTTTCATTGAAATCCAGCGTTCGGTGTGTTTCATCCCAGTCCGATCAGCAAGGACCGATTTCGGACCGATGAATACAATGTAACATGCTCCTTCATTCTGCCTCATACAAAAAAATCTAAAACAGTGACATCGGGTGATCCCGCAGACCAGGGGCCGTATTTCGTTTCTCGAGTCGATATCGACTTCTGTCGATAAATAAAAATTGGCATTTCGACAACCTTCTCGTCTCGATCAAGACGTTTGACGTTTATTAAAAGGCTCAATTTATGCATACAATAAACTTAACAATTTATATTTTTATTAAATATACGTGATTTGCTGCACTTAATGAGTAATATCACACAATTTGATGGTTTTGCTCAATAGCGAATTGGCGCTCTAACAACCAGTTACAAAACTCCAGCCTTTTACCCAAATCATCAGGCAACAGTCCTTGAACAGGTGTATAATGATATGGATGAAGACCTTCTGCTTGCAGTATTCTCCAAATTTTGCATCTGGATGCTCGAGGGGCTAGAACGAAACCAAACTAATTCGACAAGTACATTCCGAACAGATGAGCGATGTTTGCCTGCGTTATTTTTAGAAGATTGGTATGCTAAATGCGCGTTATTATTGTGAAACCAGTTTGCAATTGGGATTGCAAATCAGTCGACTCGTGTACGGAGGGCCTTACATGTACAGTGGCTCACAGTGAAAATCGTCCACCTTACGAGTAAGAGGAATTAAGTAGTTTTTTTCATCTAGTTCTCAACAAATCCAAATAAGAATTTACATAACTAAGTTTTTCATTTATTTTCTTCAAAATAATAACGAAAAATTATGAAATTAATCAATAACAAAAACGGGAAAAATTCAAATTTCCGGAAAGGTCATATTTCTATCTCACAATGAAAATCGTCCATAACACTCAATACTAAGAAATGTCGTCCATAACACTCAATACTAAGATAGTTGGTCCTCCTTATGATGTAATTACTGCTAGAAGCCTGATCGGCATTGAATTTACTAATTTTTAGTATACTTAGGATTAATTCTAGCGCATTCCTGCTTGAGTACATTTTCAAGGTCTTTCTGCGAGGTAATATTGTCTTGCGAATGCTCCTGTCAGGTGTATCCCATAAATTCTATTAACATTCAAGTTAAGGGATTGGGGAGGAACGGGAAAACTGTTTTACAATTGTAATATCAGCCGATAGCGTTCAACGTCTGAGGTATGCTTAGGGCCATTATACTGATAGAATGCAAACCCAGCAGTTATACTTAGAAGTTGCGCACTCTGGTGCACATTCTTTTTAGAATATCAAGCTAAACCATTGCATCCACTGTTCCTCGGATGAACTCAAGGTTGCCAGTGCCATTTGCCGCCATACACCTCCATACGAAACCAAACAACCGAGTATTGCAATTCGTTCTTTAGCAGTCTATCATTATAAGGCAGGCAAAAGTCAAAGAGAAATGGCAGATTGTTGGGAAATACTTTTCTGGTACTGTTTTTTGGCTTGCTTGCTATTCTACCACTTTCTTCACACCTTTTAATAATATATTGGACAGTTGTTCGACTTTTTCCAACAATATCTGCCATTTCTCTGTGACTTTTGCCCGCCTTATAATGATAGACTGCTAAAGAACGAATTGCAATACTCGGTTGTTTGGTATCGTATGGAGGTGTATGGCGGCAAATGGCACTGGCAACCTAGAGTTCATCCGAGGAACAGTGGATGCAATGGTTTAGCTTGATATTCTAAAAAGAATGTGCACCAGAGTGCGCAACTTCTAAGTATAACTGCTGGGTTTGCATTCTATCAGTATAATGGCCCTAAGCATACCTCAGACGTTGAACGCTATCGGCTGATATTACAATTGTAAAACAGTTTTCCCGTTCCTCCCCAATCCCTTAACTTGAATGTTAATAGAATTTATGGGATACACCTGACAGGAGCATTCGTAAAACAATATTACCTCGCAGAAAGACCTTGAAAATGTACTCAAGCAGGAATGCGCTAGAATTAATCCTAAGTATACTAAAAATTAGTAAATTCAATGCCGATCAGGCTTCTAGCAGTAATTACATCATAAGGAGGACCAACTATCTTAGTATTGAGTGTTATGGACGACATTTCTTAGTATTGAGTGTTATGGACGATTTTCATTGTGAGATAGAAATATGACCTTTCCGGAAATTTGAATTTTTCCCGTTTTTGTTATTGATTAATTTCATAATTTTTCGTTATTATTTTGAAGAAAATAAATGAAAAACTTAGTTATGTAAATTCTTATTTGGATTTGTTGAGAACTAGATGAAAAAAACTACTTAATTCCTCTTACTCGTAAGGTGGACGATTTTCACTGTGAGCCACTGTACATTTCTGGATAATATTTAACCTGATTTAGAATTTTTCTTCATCTAAATCTCTTCTGTAACCCTTCTTTGTAGTTTTTAATACCAATTTACCATAGCAGGTCTACACCCAGTAACAAAAAAATCGCCGGACTTGCAGTTTGTTGAAAAACGATATCTGTGATGTTGCCGAAAAGATCCTCTAGTGTTGAGATAACCCCACTGCCGATGACTTCTCTGTACTTCACAGCGTTCACGGACCCTTGGAATATCAGTAGAGAATCTACTCCGTTGGATGTGATGATTCTCCATATCATAAGATAAGGGGAATGTTTGACAGTGGAGAGAATGCATTAATCGGAATATCTTTCTCTCTTCCTTCGTCGAACTCTGGCTGTTCCGTTTGGTCCCTTAAGATTGAATTTGGATTCATAGGAAAATACAACTCTTCCAATCCGCAACTGTCCAATTTCATCGTTCTAGCGTTCTAAGCGTTTCTTCTTCATTTTTCTCATAAACAAAAGTTTCTTGACCAAACCCCTCGACCTTGACCGATATCATTGAGCCTTCGTTGAACTGTTCATATACTAATTTGTGGTCCAGCTGAAGTCACTCATGTTTCTCTCTTAGGGGCTTATCGCGAGAGTCGATTCCCTATAGACTTACAGTCGAATAGACTTCAAGTCTATAGTTGGTATCATGAATGTCGACTACAATAGAAATTTTTCTACAATTTAGAACTGTCAAATCTATGACAAATATTTACACGACTTAAAGCTTGCGTAAATTTTGTGTGTTTATTTTTGCTTTGTGTTTATTATAATATATAATATTTTGAAAGATATTCAATAGAAAATTTTTGTTTTAAATGGCAACCCAATTTTAAAAGTCGACTGATTTACGCGATACCATTTCTTTCTGCAGTAGACTAGAAAAAGTCGAGTCTATTCTATTCGGATGGACTCTCGCGATAAGCCCAATCTTGAGCCTGATTTGAATTGTCCCCGTAGCGCTAACCGACTCAAATAAGCTCCTCCCGAGTTTTCGTGGATTTCTTCCTTCCAGACTTCGACTTTAACGCGCAAAGTTCCCACTTGCTTTATATGTTTCCTGTAAAAATGGACGCACTCTTGATATGTTACAACCGATTTGTACTGTACGATTTAATTAAGGACGAATGACAACTTTTCCAAGGATTTCAAAGTGTGGAGATTTTATGTCACTGGGTGTATACTTCCAGCCATATGCCATGTAAGATCGGACATACCTTAACAAGGAGCCGCTCGCCAAGCGTTCATTCAAATCAACAAGGCTAAAGCGGGAAATCTTTTAAATTTCAAAAGGTGGGAGAATGATGATGAATGATTTCAAGTAATTGCTAGATAATTTGCCAACCGGCTTGTCTTGTTGATGCCCCCTACAATAAGTCATTACTGCAGGAATAAACAGGTGAACAATCTTTCCATTCTTATCCTTACCTTGACAGGTTCTGATAGTCCTTGAAGGTATTACCTGCCATTAACATCGAATGTCGCTGTGATATCAATAGCCAGGGCGAAAATTCTAACTATAGTGCACCTGTATATTCAATTCCAATTCTATTTTATTTGCAAAAAATATAAATTTTTTAAATGGATTACTTGTCATGAAATGAATAATTAAAATGATAATCATACCAACGAACATTCATTCCGAAGCATTTCCGTTTAGTAAATAAGATTTGCAAATAAATAAACAAAAAATAAAAGAGAATTGTTTACTTTAAAATATCTTAAACTACTTAAAGTATAGCAGAAAAAAATTTGTAGTTAGTTTATAGATATGCATTGAACTCTAATATTTAGAAGAATTGTATGCCACAAGCTTGACTGTAATAAGTGTTTGCTGTGATTATAAGTACTGTTAAATGATAATAATTATACATATAAAAAAATTATTTGAAATTAAAAATGTGTTTTTTTCTTGTTAAATGGGTTCTTTCACTAATCTTCAAAGATTTAAATTAGTAGAAATAAAAGACATTTTCCTTTTCTTTTTACAAAAATATAATATTTTCTATTATTTGAATAAATAATACAACATTTATAATTATATTATCTTTTTAATAAAAGGGGAAAAAAATGATAAATAAAATTTCTTTAAAGCTCATCAATTTTGGCAGCACCACTAAGCGTTCATTTTTCTAGGATTTGATTTTAAATAATAGTTATCGTTTCGGCTTGAACACCATTAATAATAATTGCTCTATTTTTAAGCCCATGTTCACCGCCAATACCACCTTCAGGAAGAAGAAAATTCATATCAGGATAACCTTTGGGTTGTGCAAACTCAACTAAATTCGAATTGCTAGAACTTAATCCATTTAATGGCCATATTGCAATATTTCTAGTTTTACCATGGCGTGAGAAGACAAAAAACTGTCGGAAAATATTTTTTAGGGTTTATATTAATATTAAATGTTTATGCTTTCAATTACCTCGTCATTATTATCTATTAAGTATCCAATTAATAAAGCCCAATGCGCTTTATGTCCCATTTTTAGACAAGGTCCGTGGTTAAAATCTGGGTCGTATCTAATATTTGAAATAAAGTTAAGGAATTTCTGAAGAAAAATGAATAATCAGTAAAAAATATGAATATAAAAAATTCTTCTATATGTTATTACATGGTAGAAGATAATCAAATACAATTGTGTGATGAGATATTAGCATGTAAATGAACAAAAAACGTGCTTCAGCAACTAGTGTCAGTGATAGTATGCAATAATTATTACGGTATAACGTTGCTGAGTACGGCGTATATAGTACAACATTTTCGCTATCATGCAAAACAAGAAAGCTCGTTACGCTAGAAACATCATAAGCTAATACCAATGTGGCTTCATTCCAGGCAAATCAACAATTGATTTTTTTCCTTCTAGAGTTTCAAAACGCTATCCACCTATTCCTAGATTTTAAGCCAGCTCAAAATGGGATAGTCCAAGTAGAATCATGACCAATGTGACAAGAAAAGTAAAGATATTCGGAACATTGTCCAGACCCAGGCGGACGAAAGCTGGGGCTCCACATCAATTAAAGCAAAACAAAATACATGATATCCTCGTCTTGGAGACGATCTAACAGAAGACAACTCAGAGAGCGGGAAATATTTAAATCACAGGACACGAAGAGCATGATCAAATATAAACTTACACTGACCAAGTCCAAAAAGGCCATCGTAGCCTACACAGGCTCAGCAATTGCCCCGAAGACTTAAGGAGTATCCACACACATCAGGGCCGTGCCCGGGACGTCTCAGGGCCGTGTTCTGTCATGTGTGAACGAGCCCCTGCCCGGACACGGACATGTGTGAACGAGTAAAGGAGTATCCACACATATTAGTGTTCCGTCAGAGGTTCAAAAAATATCGGTGCGTACATTTTATACGAACTCATTCACACATGTCCGTGTCCCGGCCGGAGCAAAAATCTAACGTCCCGGGCACGTCCCTGATGTGTGTGGATACTCCTTTAACTGTAAGAGAATGAGAAATATTTAGACCACAAGGTTCGAGGAGCTGTCGCTGTCGTGTGGACTCACCATTAAACTACCAATTGGTAATCCGGATTTTGCGTATGTCCGTTTCAATGTCGTCTTTATATCTCTTCCTAGGTCTCACTTGTGGCCTTCTCCCCTTGGCGTTTGGAGGAACAAGATTTTTGGGGGCACTTGTTTAGATATTCTCATTATATGCCATATCCATCGACATACCTAGTAAGCGTCCATGCTTCCGAACCGTTCATGAGTACCAGTTTTGTAATAGAGAATTCGATTTTGGCAGTTTTGTTAGAATTTCTTACAATATTGTAATAGAGAATAAAGCTCCTGTTTTCGATGTCTACTAAATGTGCTGTTGTAATAATCTAGTTCTTGCTGGATTTCAATCTTCTAGAAGATTTTGGCATACAGCTTCCCACTAACACTCATTCCTTGAGGATCTCTATTTCCTAGCACTCATTATTATTTATTTATTGGACAGAGACACAAGATTACGATCTTTTAAAGTACATAACATTACATGGTAAATAATCCTAAATTCTTACAGCTAACTTAAGATAAGGGAGCGAATCGCAGAGAAGTAAGAAAATACGACAGAGGTAGATAAAGTAAGGAGAGTAGAGTAGTAGTATAGGAGAAAGTACTAGAGTGAAACTGGAAGAGAAGATAGAAAAATAGATGTCTGCTTTCTGAAAGTCGTGGCTGTGCTGATTTTTTGGATGGATAGAGGAAGTTTATTCCAAAGTCGAATCGCATGCACAAAGAAGGAACGACTACAAACCAAGGAACGATGAAAAAGGATAAGCAAAATTAATGACCTCAAGGACTGCATCGGGATAAGGAAGTCGGAGAGGTAGCAAGGACGTTTAGAGTAAAATATTTTATGTAGGAGGGCTAGTGCCATAACATTAAGTAAATGAAAGAGCCCACACCCCAGTAATTCAAATCTACGGAGGTGAAAATAAATCTCAGACAATTATTGAATGCGACTTTGAGTCGCTGTTGACAGGACGAATCAAATTATTAGAGCTCCATTCGCTGATTCGAGATAAAATGTTATTCATATCAGCTGTAGCTGATACAATATAACTAGGAGGAAAAGAATTGTACAACTGAAGATCATCAGCATAGATAGGAAAAGAACAGCCGCCAATGACAGAGGGAAGATCGTTCATGTACAGGGAAAAAAGAAGAGGACCTAGAATCGAGCCTTGAGGAACACCCAAACGCACGCGCAGAAGGGAGGATGTAATTCCACTGTGACGAATACATTGAAATTTATCAGAAAGAAAAGTAGCAGAGGAAGAGAAATGGTAAAAATGATTAAGTTTGGACAACAGGAGCGGCTGGACAACCGAGGCAAAAGCCTTAGAGAAGTCGAGTAGAACCAATACTGCAAGATTACCCTGATCAATCGCAGCCCTAAGATCAGTTGTAACCCTCAACAAAGCAGTCTCACAATTGTGCGATTTACGAAAGCCAGATGTTCTTAACGTTCTCTGTTACAGCGAAGTTTGATAGGCTAATCTTCAATGTATCGGCTGAGGGGTTCGCGGGTCAACAAACTTAGCTTGATTCAATCTTTCGCACCTATTAGACGATAGGAGGTTTTGCTGTCAGTCTTGGCACAGTCACTGCTGACTTACTGAAAACCTACCGTTTAACATGATGACTTGTAATTAATCGGGGCCTTATTCTCTATTACAATACTCAAAGGCTTTTCACTCGAAAATGTGATTCGAAACTAAAATGTTTCCGTATTCCCTATTACAATATTGTTTCCTCTAGTAGAAATGCCTCCAGAAGAAAACAAAATAAGTAATACATAATATGATAAACAAGACAAATAAGAACAAGCGTTCATAGATTCAAAATATATTTATTTAAATTAATCAATATCGAAACATTCGCGCATTCAAGCTTCAGTATTTACATACTTGTAAAATCTTTAACCAACTCTCATCGGCGGTGAAACTAAAATAACACCATCTCCTCTTACAAAAAGCATAGGAATATTTCTTTTTGTGGTTTTGTAAACTTCTTCATAAGTTTCCTCATCAATCTCGACGGTGGTGACAGTTTCTTCGGCATCGCCAAGAACCATATTCAAGTGCTGATCAAAGGCCTAATTAAAAATAACTATTTAATATTGTATTTTTAAGCAATAATAAATTTAATATACATGAAGACGACCTCGTAGCTCACGTTCATTACGCATTTTAACATAAATCTTCTCATCTAAACTGAGCCGGATTAAATCTAGAGGTTCCTTTACCGGGATTATTTGAATCTAAAAATAAGAAGTTTTATAGCGATTCAACTTAAGCTGCAATGTTTGAATTACTATATATTACCTGTTCTTCTTCTGTTGCCATGTTTTTATATATTATTATCAATAATAACTAAATAAATCGCACTTTGAACGGAAATAATTCACTGAGCGCACTTAGCACGCCGATAAACGTCAAAACATATTTAATGCCAAAATAAAGTGTTGCCATACACACATAGGAAAATGTGCGGAAATGTTAATTGCTTATTATTGGGCATTTTTGTTACAAAAATTTATTAATGGCGCTTATAAGAACAAATATTCTAAAAAAATTAGTTTGATATTAATTTTAAAAAGGATACGGCACCAGAATACATGATCCATCTCTCAAGCTGTCCTTGACCTTGGCACAATTTAGTCGACCTTTATGTAGTTGGCACTCGATCGGGGCATTTCTTTCTTGGATGAAGCCGCGTAATATTTCAAATAAATTTTCAGCACTAAACATTTCTCCGTTGTATGTAAAATTCATCTTCTTAGCATGTTCTAAAAATATCACCGGCGATGGGATTCCGTTGAAAATCATACTAAGGGCCGTTAGGCCGCATGTGGGACCCTCTTGCAGTATCGGCGGAATGGATTTGAAGCGGCAACACTTTGGCGGCAATGAAGTACACACCCGTGACAGGTAGCATGCCTTTTGAACTTCCGGATTCCCTATGGCCCACACACACTCACACAATTCAACACCTTTCGATGGAGACACTTCAATCGGCTGATTGCATTTAACCGGTTCTGGTGGCGGTACCAGAATATTTTGTGATAATCGTATATCGGTTGACATATTATCGGGTATAAAGGTCAATAATTAGCACCTCCAAATTCCCAGGTAACGGGCACCTGCATCACATCTGTTTTCGCAGCCCACGCACTGACACACACGCGAATTGACATCGAAATGACACTTGTAAACAATTGTTGTGATTTTAAGTGCAGATGGTAGATTGGTTGAAATTTTAGTCTAAATGGTTTAAGTCCGTACTGGAAGAGGTGGAATTTTTGCAATGTTTCGGTAATGCAATAACAGATGTGGCTGCAATTGTTGAAGAGATTATGGAAGCTCGTTAAACGGATTTTTTTGGTATGCAAAATGATTTTAGAATTTTCTTTATAAATTTGTGGAATTTACACGAAATTATCATAACATTACCAAATATTAAAAACCTGTAATTCTATTTTTTATAAATTTTCCTGTTTTCCTTTAATTCCGTATCAGAAAGCATTCATTGTTCAATAAAACGGCAGACAATCCCCTAGTTGTAAAATAAGGGGAATCCCTTTATAATTCCATTGTGTGGTGATGTTAGCTGTTTTCGATTTGCCACATTTATCTGATATTCATCACATATTCCTCACATGTCAAATCTCGTACTCACTTTTGCCTCACTTTTGTTCTGTCAAATTGTAACTGATTGCAACAAGCAAATCGAACAGTTACTTATGTGATAAATGATAAAAATTTTATAAATTAATTTTCCATACACCGAGATCAAAGAAAATGTCTCTTCATAATACTTCCGCTGCTGAATATGAAATTATTACAAAATAAGATATTCAACCACAATAAATACATCAGTGCATAACTTCAAAATCACTTACTCAACTGATGTGATGAAAAAATATTTTTATCACACTTGGTTTTGTATCAGTTGGAAGCTGTCGCCATCTGTTGTAAAATAGGAACTGAACCGCCAAATCGAACAGACATTTTCAGTGAAACTGAGGAAAATGTGAGGCATATCAGATAAATGTGGCAAATCGAAAACAGCTGTTATGGTGGGTAATGTTGCTATGAGCATTATGCATTATTTAATCGCTGAAGGATTCAGCTTCTGTCCCATCCTCCCAACCTCCGAAAGCAAGGTCATTCACATACGACACTATTTGCAACTGGTCTGTGTAGAGATTTATTTAAAAAGATAAGTTCGTTGACTTAGTTGGTTGGCTAGTTGAAGTGGCGAAGCTCTCGTACTCTGTGTTGACCTCTAATTAGCAGATTACTGACGTTTTGACATCACTCATTCTTATGTCCACTAGGCTGGTTACGGTTTATAGTATTCAAGAACTGTGTCAAGTTCGTTGGATGCTCTGTTGCTAGATTTTTGCCAAATGAACTGTGTCTGGCCCTGGCTGGTGCCGGACATTTCCACAAGAGGTGAGCAATACTTCCTTTTTCATTCGTAACCTTGCAGCTACGGCATGATGTATTGAATGAGCATTCTTGATGTGTGCTTTCATATTGGGCTGTGTCCCGGATACACAGATAGGTTCGTGCGGAATAGCTTTAGGAGGTTATCAGTTTTGTTTTAGTTGTAGGGCGGCCATGTTTTTTGGCGTTCGTTTTTTGTTAATCCTTTCTATCTTAAGTTGGCCAAGGATAGGAAGTGTAGGTAAATATGTCTTTTAACAGATTCATAGGGAGGTTTACCTCTTCCGCTGAACAGGCATTCATATTCGAACCCTCCCTTGCTAATTTATCAGCTCTCTCGTTCCCTTATATAAACCTGAGGCCTCGAACCCACAGTAGAATGATGTTTACATTTCTGTTTATGAGTTCGAGCTCATCTGAGCATTTCTTGACTAGTTTTTAAGAGGGTGGAGTTGAGATCAAATAAATAAATAGATAAAAAATAAATAAAGATCCAAGATAGCAGCTTGGCTGTCAGTCACCACCGCCAAATTCTTTCTTGTAGAGTTGTCTTCTCTCGCTAGTTAACACGTCTTCCAAATTGCCAGCATTTCTGCTTTGAAGAAACTGGTTCCGTCCGGCAGCCGCAATTTTTTGCCTATAAGGCATGATTCAGAGAAGACCCCGGCACCTACTCCGCAGTTCATGTTTGAACCGTATGTGCAGATTACCGTGTCCATATCTGCTAAAATGTGTCGTACATCCATAGCACCATTCGTGGCTTAAGTCTCCATTTCTTCCCAAGAATTTTATTGCATGAGTAGAGAGCTATATATAGGCCCTTCTAACTATTTCCTCAATATTGAGTCTCCAGTTCAGGTTAGGGTCAAGTATAACATTTAAATACTTGACCGTCGAGGCTAGATGTAACTGTACTCCATCCAATCTTGGACACTTGAAAATTGGTTTCTTTGTTCTTATAGTGAACAGAATCAGTTCTGTTTTTGCCGGGTTAGCACCCAGACTGCCTTGGCTCAGCTCTTTCCATAATCTCGCACATTCCGTGTAGGTACCTAGGACCTAGGACTTAGTCAAAATATTTCTTGGCCCCTTAATGGACCCGTCACTTTGTTATTGTTGCTACCGATGTAAGCGGTGCTATAATCCTTTTATAAAGCAATCTTCAATTATGGCTTCAATGTTGAGTAACTTTTCAAAAGAGTGGAAAATAAATCTTGTCTGCAAATTGTGGTTTTGAAAAAATTTTTTTTTCGGTGAATAAATAAGAAAATTTATAATATATATTTGTATACTATAAAACACCCCATCCACAATGCCAGTTGTGGAATTTAGGAGGAATACAGCCCACTTTCTTGTATATCACCTCCCAAGACACAACAAACGACTCGTACCCAAAGAGCAACGCGAAACCCATAGCTTCTGTTAACACATAAAGGGTAGAAATATTTTCTAATACTCTCTCTACCACGCTGCAGGCTGTTGAATATTCCCTTTGGTAGTTCTTAATGTCCTTTTTTTGCTTCTGCATCAACAAATAAAATGTTCCATTTTATGTTCACCATTTACCGAACACTTATCCATGCATGTGTTAGTCTTGATTTGATACCTCGTAAGGGCGGGAATGGAATAGAAAAAATATGCCTACAAGCTCCTTTCAGACTTTATAGAGGGTTCGTGGCCGTCCTCGTATCCAGACCCGTTTTGTGTATAGTTGTATGCTGTTTTCTCTTGCTGGACTAGACGGTAACGGTATCCCCATATCCACATAGAAAAGGACTATGTCTCCACTCATTAAGTAGGAAAACACAGTAGGTGCCTGCTTCCGCTTCAAGCATAATGACCGGAAGTTGCTATCGACTCTTGTTTTCTTTTTGGTGTGTACTGGTATACGGCGCACAAATGGCTTTGAAGTTTGTTATTTATTTACACTCAAGCATAGATCCACAGTGTGAAGCCCGGCCAAAAGGAGAATGTCTAGGAAGAAGAGACGAGAAAAGTCTCAATGAGTTTTGTTTGCGTCCTTAACAACAACTCATGTCCTTCTCTGTTCACTCAGCTGAGCGCACCAAGGACTCTTCTCTCTTTCTTAGTTAGTTCCGGTGTTCAACTTGGTGCTCCTTTTCTTATGTTTGTTGTTTGATTTCGAGTAGACTTTTAAAGGTGTTTTCAATGAGGTGGCGAAGCTTTCAATGTTCTTTAACTTAAATTGATCAAGTAAGACGAATATGTCCTGGAGGATGTTCACCCAAATGTAGGGACATGCCCGTCTCTTATTTGGATGTATGCGTTCGAGTATATGTGTATGCTTTTGAGAGTATTTCTTCAAATTTGCGTTTATTTTGTTGTACATTCTTAAATATAAGTCAGTTTCAGTGATATTTTATGACACGCTGTTAGACTGGAAGGAAAGCACTTTTATTCTCAACATATTTATAATCCATAGATATTTGTTGCGATGGTTATTGCGATCTCTTACAGTATGTATGTAAAATGTAAAATCTGTATTCGTACATCTTTTTCAGTTCATTACTACAAAATGATATACATATATGGTATGAACCACCTCTGGCTTAAAATTATTATCCGAAAACCCGTCGTATTGTCCTGCTTCTGTTATAGCAGTGCTGACATAAGTTAAGGAGCTAGTTTACTCAAAGGACTCCAGTATGTCTGGTAAAGATGTTGAGTTCAGGCACCTACATCAATTCCGTATATCAACTACTGGATCACCATACCAAATTTTCTAACAAAGTCGAATTTGATTCACCCCTCGGCATTTTGAATCACTAGCTTATAACTAACTTCCTATACCATATTTCTCATATTTCTCAAACGAGTACAGAGGGAAGGCCAATTGGCTGCGACTCACTCTGTTTTTCAACCTGTTAAGTGGGACTTGTGTTTCCACAACAAAAACGTGAACTCTGCCGCTTTTAATGTTATCAGCATCATACAGCTAAGGATGCGTTCGTTCATTCCTCAACCTATCAACTCCTATGAAACCCACGTCGAATGCAAGAACTCAATGAAAACTACTTAAGACCCCCTCATCAAACTAAGATATTCTTGGTAACGTTCATGAAGCAGAATTTCAATACATCCACTATTGTGAGGTCTTAACAATAAAAATATCCAAACCGAATTATTAGCATCTCTAATTCCCTTTAGGTGGTCAGTCATCAGCGGTATAGGGGGAATAACATGTAGCATGACATGCACGTGCCGCAACTATTCCGGACTGATGGAAGTGCGATCCTAACCTCCTAGCGGTGGCCACTGATAACTATCTTATGAGATAGGATAGGCTAATATGATCGGGCTACTCCCTTCCAAGTAAGGTGGGTGTGAGGCTAATAACCTCAGCCGTAAAAAACAATTATTATGGAACGAACTACATGCCTCGGATACTGGGAAAAACGGCGAGGACTACTACGGCAACGAAAAAGGCAAAACGATTAAAGAATGTTATCATGGAATGTACGAACTCTGTACAGAACTCGGCTTCGAAAAGACTGCACCTGTACGGGATAGTGTGGCAGAAACTCCGTCTACCTTTATTCGTCATCGGGCTCAGGAACTGTACGTCTCACGGAGCACCTCTCATTTTGAGAAAGGACTTGAATTTGTGCGCTTACAAGGTTCGATTTACTCAAGAACTGAAGCCCACGGACCACTTGAAGCGTCCCACAGTGGTCGAAATCGGCAAAAAGATGGACAAAAGTCGAAAAAACTGAGATAATTGTTTGAAAATAAAGTTATAAAGGTTTTTGTGGTCGCTGATCACGAATTTGTTATTATTTCTTAAAAAAAACAAAATGGCGGCTTCAAAATGGCGACCATCAATATTGAACACTATTTTTCAATGAAATTGGGATTGTGTTTTCCAGGTCGCTGATCACGAATTTGGTATTATATTTTATTTTATTGGATATGGTAACGGTTTAGACGCTAGGGCGTTGGATATGGTAACGTTTTAGTTGTTTTTTTAGAGTTTTACATGTCACTTTGTATTTGTGTAACCTTATGACCTATTTTCATGAATAAGGTATCAGCGCAGAATACTGCCACCTATCTAAAACTGTAAAAATCAAGGTCCTACCCTATCAACTTCCATAGTAATGAGTCATCAAAGTCAAAATTTTGGTTTTTTTAACTAAAATTTCAACCAAAATCACATTTTTCTCCATAAAATAGCTGGTTAACTAATTGTTTTTTTGCAAAATTGGAAAGCTTGGACAATTTCCTATTAATAATGTGTGGACAATTTTTATGCTGCGACCTTTACTTTTGAAGTTATTGAGCAAGTTTGTTAAAATTGACCTTATTTGGTACTTTTTGGCAAAGCTTAGGTGAAAAGGTACTAAAAAAGTACGAAATGAGCCAATTTTAGCATTAAAATTGCTTATAACTCCAATACTTATGTTAATTTGACCTCGAAAGTTGATTACCAAAGATAAAACGGTTCAATTTAAGCTAAGCACTACTTTAAAAAGTTAAAAAAAAACAAAACATGGATTACGCAGAATTTTGTACAAAAAGTGGAATTAAACAAAAAGGGGCAACTTCTGGCAATAGTTCTAGGAATATGTTTTTGCTAAAGGGTCAATAAACAATATAAGACAAAAATCAGAGCGGGATATAGCGGCACTTCTTTTGTAGGTCTATTAATAAAAAAAAAATTTTTTACTTTTTCGATAAAAAGACAGGTCAAGAAATCTTCACCGTGTTAAAAATATGTGAACAAATGAGAATTCTTGTTAATATTATTATACTTACTTTCCTGAGAAAAATCCATTTTATAACATTTAAAAATATGCGACACAACACTTCCTATGTATGTTTAAATAATTGGTTGCCGCGTGGGTTAATGATGCTATTTCAAGCAACGCTTGCAACGGCCACTTTCAGAATGATTTTAAAAGGCAAGAAACGCTATTTGATTGGTTCTATTTGTCTTATGCTATCCTAGGTACCCTAATCTAACAAGTTAAAATAAAAAAAGTTCCTAAATAAGACTTTCATTTTTCGACTTTTGGCCAGCTTTTTGGCATTTTCGACCACTGTGCGTCCGTTGATGTTAACTTTACACAGAAAATCATCTTCAGCGATGAGGCACACCTTCACCTCGATTGATTCGTCAACAAGATGTGTAGGATTATCGACAATAATTCTTGGGTTCTTATCAGCTCAGGTGCAAGCTGAAAAGTTCGATTGCATTATCTCCAGAAATGGTGATCTCAATTGGCCAGGCCACCCAGACCATGTGATTTGACACCATCAGATTTCTTTCTTTGGGGAAATTTTAAAAAGAAGATGTACGCTAATAAGCCAACAACCATTAAAGAGCTGAAAGGTGAAAAAATTCCCCACATTAATGTGAATTGAGCCGCAATTATGCTTCAGCGTCATCCAAAATGTACACCAGCCAATGGAGGTGTGCGCCAAAACTGTGGTGAACATTTGAATGACATTTTATTTCATATATGAACATGTATGTTGTTTTATAAACCACACTACTGATTAAAAGATACGTCTCCCAAATTCATAAGTGTTGCTGTACATGGTGAAATCCTTAATGAGACATCCTTTATGAGATAGAAAACATGGGAGTCATGCTCTGTCCTTGAACAAAAATGCTAAAAATTACCTTTCAATTTTCTGAAATTAATTGAAGAAATTGTGGCTCCAATTAAATTTTTTTCTAAGCTTAAGCGTTTCCAAATTCTACTATTCTTGTATTCAATAACTGAATGAAAACCAGTTTCTAAGAATCGAAGAAGTTTTGATAATTAGGCCTAAACTTTGAAAGGTGCAGGGCAATGTCTTTGGGTGGGAATCGAACCCACGATCCATGAGATGGTGAAAATGATCCCATACCGCTGCCACGAGATTTATATTTATATTTAGTTATAACAAATCCAAATACTCTTTGTATACTTACTTCTACAGATCCCTAGATTCGAGGCTTTTCTATTAACCATTTTGATTCATATTATCATATCGGTTTCCTATATAGGACTTAAATTTTGTGGTAGTGTGTATTTTTTTGTAGGGGATTTTTTAAATGACATTTTTTCCAAAATGCGCAAAGTTCTATTTTTGACTCTTTTTTTATTATAAACGGAAGACTTTATATATTAGTTAACCGAAAAAATTAGCAATAGAACTTTGCGCATTTTCGTGAAAATGTCGTTTAAAAAATCCCCTACAAAAAATACACATTACCACAAAATTTAAGTCCTATAAAAGAAACCGATGAACTTATAATATAATAAAAAATGGTACAAGAATCCACATACCTTGCTTGAACACCGACATAATACATTTCAATAAATTTTAGCGTTAAACGTTAGAAATAAAATGTTTTAATATCGCGCATAAACTGTCATACGTTATCGGATAATTTTTATTTTGCCTAAACCGTAAACTTTAAGCTGATGCACTCGATGACTTATAACCGTCAGCGACTCAATATTTGTACACGTGATCTGATACATTATTACAACTACGCTGATAAAATTTTTTTTTACAAAAATCCACATTTCGAAAATTGAGTTTTGAGCAGAACCTTCTATGGACGAGCCCCACTGTGCACCGATTCCCGCTGCCACCATAATTCCAGATTTACATTTAGATTTTGTTACAAAAATTACAAATACCCTCTGTAAAATTATCTTTGCAGTTCCATAGAGTGGGGTAGAAGATACTGTAGATATTGTTAACCAATTTCGGTCTTTTTTTTAATTAACAGCTTCATGGAATCAGATTCACTTTGGAAAATTTTGGATCATTTGTAGCTTAGTGCTGGTTATTTTAATTCTATTATTCCTATAATCTTTCTCACACATTTTTGTGGAACTACGACCCTTCATTCCCTCTTCCAAAAGGAGCCGATTTCTTTCCATTTTAGCAGTGCATATAAAAATCGAGGTTTTTTATGTATCTGTCGTTCTGCTACCATTCTGTCATATCGCTCAGGTCATAGTACAATATCTAATAGTAAGCTTTGTTTGAAGGTTAGTGGCGATGAGTAGGATGTTGTACGCGTTGGGAAATACTGGCTGTGCGAGATTATTGTTCAATTTATAAACAAACTTTTAGATCGTACTGTCTTCTGTTGCGGGAAAAATTGAATTAAGATCGGTGCAGGATTTATAAGAGATGAGAAAGTACCTCGTTTTGGAGGCATTGAACTCAACACGATTTTTAAATGGCCAAATTTCTCTTGGCTTAAGGTACTACTACCGGGAAAATTTTTCAAAAAATCGATTTTTTTTTCTTTTCATTTTACGATTCCTTATACTATGAAGAATAACCTACTTAATTTTTATAAAGAAATTCGTAATAGAAAAAAAGTTACAGCACTGTAGGGTATTACTACCGGGAAAAATTTCAAAAAACTTTTTTTTCCATTTTTCGTTTCCTTACACTATGAAGAATAACCTACTTCATTTTTATAAGGAAATTCGTAATAGAAAAAAAGTTACACCACTGTTCTTCCATTTGGAGCTAAGATGTGAAGATTTTCAGATTTCCCAACTCTTGAACAACCCACATACAGCTGACCGGAAATCCGGAATTTCGGTCATTCTTCGGCGGCCATTTTGAATTTCGAAAATCGGGCTTCGAGGTGCATCATACCCACGGACATACGTGCAAAATTTCGAAGCTCTGCCATGACTGGTGCGCCAGCTATAGCGCACACATACAGAACTTTCTTTTATTAATATAAGATATATCTCCCGCCATTTTGTGGTGTCCGCAATATTAGATTTAAAATGACGTTATATAGATTACTGAATTATATTCGTCACACCCTTTCATTTGATACCCATACTGAGAGGGTTGTGAAGAAAAAGGTAATCCGCCATTTTGAATTTGGAATGACGCCACACAACTAATTGTATTCTACCTGTCATGCAGTTCCATTTTATACCCATGTGGGTGGGTCGGTGAACACAATTGCAAAAATCGGCCTCCATTTTGTAACCGCCATCTTGATTTTTTACTAAACGGTCAGATTGCACTGTCAGGCGAACTATGGGTATGTGCAAAATTTGAAGTCGATCGGTTAAATTTTCTATTTTTTAGTCTATTTTATGTATTCCGCCTTTTTGTGTTGGCCGCCATTTTGAATTTGGAATGAAGCTGCACCGCTAATTGTATTCTACCTGTCATACCCTTTCATTTGATACCCATGTCGGTGGTCGAGGAAGACAAATGCAAAAAACGGCCGCCATCTTGAAACCGCCATCTTTATTTTTGTACAAAATGGTCACATTGCATTGTCAAGAAAACTACGCATGTGTGCAATATTTGAAGTTAATCGATTTCAAATGGTGGGTGGCATTAATAATTTTCTACTCAATAATGACGGACTCCCATACAAACTTTCATACCCTATTTCAACCCCTTAAAGCCTTTGTTTCGGGAGAAAAAGTAGCCTATGTCCTTCTCCAAGGTCTAATCTATCTCTGAACCAAGTTTAATCAAAATCGGTTAAGCGGTTTAGGCGCGAAAGCGTAACAGACAAACAGACAGAGTTTATAATATTAGTAGGGATAAAGCGAACCAAAACATTAAACACGTTTTTCTTGAAATTGCATTTTTTCAGCTGAGTGAGAGTTAATCTCAGGATCTACTGAACCGATTTTAATAAACTTGGGTGCGTTTTGTTTGTTAAGGTATACCCTTTTGTAATTTACCACATTTTTGAAAAAAAATTAAGAAAAAAAAATTTGGGAAGTGAAAAAGGGTGAAAAAAAATGCAATTTTGTCAAACTTTTTTTCAAACTTTCACCATTTTTTTTTTGTTTTTAATTTTTAACTAATTGTGGTAAATTACAAGGTAAGAAACTTTCCTTTATAAAATCCCGTTCGAATTTTTTGTTGCAAACTTCTCAATTCTGAGATTATCTCTCACTCATCGGACTATCTCTTTTTTGAGCTCTTGACTTCAGCGCCCCCTACCTTATTGGCAAAAAATAGAAATAAACTAAAACATTTTTTTTATAACCTTTAAGGACTAATAATGTTATAAAAAAAATTTTCTTGATAATATCTAACATACCGGCTGAGAAAAAAATTATTAAAAAAGTGCTTATTTTTGGTCGTTTTTTCGGTAGTAGTATCTTAAGTAAAAAATCTACAAAAAGACCACTAAAATAGGCACCACCCTATGCTATTGTACGTTTCAAAATAGGTTTTCAGAGTGGTGTGACAGGTTTTCTAATAGCAATAACTTTAACAAATTTCTTTGGCTTATACTGCCTACAGATGGAATATAACTACGAATTTTATTTATAGTAGAGCTATGGCCACAATTCGCTTATTCTAAAATAAATAAGAAATTACAAAATACTTAAAACCGAAAACCAAATGCCAATAAACTTGTCTACTTCTTATCACGGTGAAATATATATAAAATTTACAATTTTAAAACAACCAAATGGGGAAAATGCAGAATTTTTTAGTGTGAATGAAAATGGAGAAGAAAACCGACCAAATCAATTCCCATTAAAATGAAATCATGCATTTGCTGATATTCAGAATGCACACCATTACATTCTAATAATATTACGATATTACGATTCAAAATTGACGCCCAAATACCCATAAAATTTTATCTAGCTACGGCAAAGGGAGAACTGAAGCATTACATCGACCTCAATGGTGTGCCCTGGTCCTTAGTGCCCTAGTGCATGTCGCTACATACAAAATGGAGGAAGGAATTCAACGTTTGTGTTTCCTTCGGTGGTCTTTTTGTATGTTGTTTTTTTTTCTTCTTTCAAAAAAAAAAAGGACTAGAGAGATGTAGCCGGACTATTTGTTATGCGGCAAAAGGATAAAAATCCCTAGACCGGCGTTTATTTAAATTTATTCTTTAACCACCTCATTTCGGGTTACTGACGGTATTTTCCTCCCATTTCTATATTTTTTTTGCCTTTTTTTTCGGTTCGGTGTATGTGTTCCGCACTTCTTTCCATTTCGTTTTCCCTTATTTGACTAAAGTCGCTCAGGGTACAGGATGCCTGAATCCAAAGAATTACACGGAACAGGAAACGAAAACGTCATCAGATAAGTAAATCCGGGTACCTCTAAGCTCAGTTGAATAGTGGTCGTACAGGTGCAAACAATGCAGCAAAATGGTATTGTCACCGATTAAGTAGAAAAATCGTATTCTGATAAAAGCAACTAAAATACCAATCGTTTTTGAGATAATACAAAGCTCAATTTTATCTTGTTGTGTTACCATTGGAAGATGGAGGAGTATTGGGTAATAATTGTTAACTGTGTTGCACACAAACAGAAAAGTAGGTCAGTAGTGTGCTATTTAAATCGATGTAGATACTCGTATTAGGTTTATTGGACGTAGGTAGGAGAATGAAAATTATTGCAGTTTGTGTTGATATATAGCATTTATATTCTAAACTAAAATAGGATATCTTTGCTTGCCCCCAATAAATGGTTATCCTTTTATTTAGCTCTTATTTGTCAGGCTGTCCAAGTATACCAAAGATTATAAGATAGACGGCAGTATGACTTCTTCTACTCAAACGGGCCTATTGAAGTCGCTTATTGCAATCGCCTCTACATTTTGCTAGTTTTCTCTCCAATTTGTTATACATACTGCTCGTCACTTGTCTTTAATCCATATATTTCTTGATCGTCGGACACTTCTTTTTTCTGTAGGTCTACCATTGAAAATCCATTTTTTCTTCAGGGGCTTGTACAACATTTCTTTAAGCTCTTCATTTGTTCTAATATTCTAATATTCCATCAATTTCGTTTTTACGGAGACCTATACGAGTGTCACGTTATGATTTATACCGACCCTATCTAACTCAGCTCTACATCGCTCCACTAGCTTGAAGCGTATCATCACTGAACCTAGAGCTCTTATAGAGGGTTGACTATCTATGAATATTCCATTGATTGCCACTTCCTTGTGTTGCTTCGAGGTTCATTGTTGTTATCATATGTCACCCTTAGTTCTTCATAAAAGTTATTCTTTTGTTTTTTTGGTTTTCCTCTGTATGAGCACGGGAACGTTACATTATGAAATCTGGAATAAATTTTTAAGGTTACGCGATCCGAACACTAATCGGTGTTAAAACTCTGTCGTTACTAGGTAGTGGGGTGCTTCAGCCTGGAACTACTGATCTTATTTATAAGAGGTTTGAGCAAACAGAATCTTCCTCAATGTTCCTTTTTGTGTCATTATGGCCACTTTGGAATATAGTAGCGTTTCTTCGTTCTAGGACTTGCAGTTTAGTGAAAAGTATTCTATATGGTCTTAGTTCATCTATCATTTTTGCCATTGCTACTGTCCTTGTATAATGTCGTGACATTCCATGAGACGAGTTTTGTATCATCAGTTTTTGCTGTAAACTCTGGCTAACTTCTCGAGTCCGAGGAGAGGTTATGAAAGTGTCGCCACATCCAATACTTGGAGGAGCGGTCCCTGAAAATATACATATGTCTCCACAAAGCATTGTCTAATAATAACTTCCTAATAGTCCAATCAATCTACAAAAATCCATCTAATAATTGCCATCAGGAAACAAAAAATATTGTTATATAGAAAAAAAAATTCTAAAAAAGATAGCGCTTTTTGTTTTTGAATTTGGCATGGCGAATCTAACCTAAAAAATTCCGGAAAGTGAAAAAAACGCTTTTTTGCGAATAACAAAAAAACTTGAGCTAATATCGAAAAAAATCAAATTATAAAGTTGTAGGTATTCAAATTATCTTTCGATTGATATATATAAAGTTATAGGTTAGAGCACAAAACATAGAGATAACTGCAAAAAACTGTTAAAATTCACGTTTTTTTAATTTGCTAATAACTTTTGTTTAACGCAACTTAGATATCTGTTATTAGGCAAAAATATTGCCTCTTGCTAGCTGAAAAAACAGTTTTATTTTTGTTGCAAAATATTGAACACTTTCCTTAAAATTTCACTTTTTGTAAAAAAAGGCGTTCTTCTAAAAACGCTCCTCTTGGTCTACCGATTCTTCTGGAATATCGTTCTAGAGCTTAAAATTTTCTTCAATACTTGTACTATCACGTACACGTAACAAAAAGTCTATCAAAAGGTTTTCCAGTACTTAAAATGATCCCCAAAAACATATCAATAGCGAAAAAACAGACTCAAAAAGTTAGTTTTTACAATCGAATGTCTGTTTTTCGCTATTAATATGTTTTCGGGGGTCATTTTAAGAATTTTTCAGGTTAGGTTCGCCATGCCAAATTCAAAAACAAAAAACGCTATCTTTTTTAGAATTTTTTTCCTATATAACCATATTTTTTGTTTCCTGTTGGCAATTAACTCTAAATTTACAAGGAGCTATTGTAGATTGATTGGACTATAAACCCCTTCTCCTTTTTCGGGCTTGGGACCCTCAGGATATCCTGGCCCATCTGACAAAGGCTATATTCGTACCGTGGCCCAAATGGCGTCATGGTCGATTAAGTTGAGAGTTAAATTTTGTATTTTTGCAGACATAAGGTGGATTTCGAAACACCTCTCCAAATAAACAGGTATTATTTAAGGAAAGGCCCAATGCGAGAGCCCGCCCCGCTAGTTAAAGAAGCAATTTGCATCGCCTAAGAAATCCTAAAAATTTTTTTAAATCATTTCACTACTCTTGAAAATTTGTCAACTTTTAGTTAAAATAATATTAAACATTAAATAATTGAGCTGCACTGAAGAGTGGAGATCATACGTCATACAAACCGGAAATTAAAAGTGAAGTGTAAAGTAATTTCACGCCTAACCAAATTTTTACAAGGTATTAATTGTGTTATCGGAATGATAAAAAGAATAATCAACTGCGCTTCCAATGGGGGAAAGAACGTCAGCTAGAGTATTTTGGCTGTTGAGCGAGCCTACAATTTTAGCGTCGAATAATTTAAATAATCGCCTGACTGACGGTCTTACCCACGATATACACATCAGCTGACTTTCATTCTCGGTTACGGTTATGGTTAAGTTTGACATAAAATTCATATATTTTAACTTATTTATTTCAGCTACAATTAACAATTAACAATTATTTTATTAAAATTGTGAGAAAGTTAACTTGTGAAGAGTTTCCAGTATGATTTGTGACCAAAAAAGTTTTCGTGTAAACCTACTAAAGTTGTTTTGCAGGAAGAATCTTATGTGCTGTTTTAAATTTGCTGGCATAATATTGTGTTTTCATTCAATAACTAATATTGCAATATAATTAAACTGTTTTTAAGTTGCAATAGATTAAACGAAACAAAAGTACTTCACTGTCTTCACATTTGCCTTACAATGGTAAAAAGTGTATAGGTGAATTTTATAATCTGAAAATATATAAAGTATTTTAAAATCATTAAATAATAAAATTAATTGGAATATATGTACATACAGAAATAAAAGTTTCTAAAGAAATTGGAATTGTGGATCCAGCACGAATCATAAGATCCGCTTGTGTGCCCTGCAGGAACAAGATAATAGACTGGCGAAATTTCTTATCCTGATCGGGCCAATTACAGGAAAATATAGCAAAACGTAATTTCTCATTTTCATCAATTAAATCTGCTACAGCCAAACAGCATGGTAAAACTTCAATTATTGTTGAAATTGAATAACTAAAAGCGTAAATTGCACCAAATAAACCATCACTAAAAACTAGGAAAAAATTAACAGACATGCATAGAACAACACCAGTTAAAATTATTTGTATAATAAGAGTTTGCGATATTACAGAGCTTATGGTATAGAAAATTCTGAAATAAGAATTAATTTGTTTTATTAATTTATAATATATTTTTCTCTATTAATTAATGAATTTACTCAAGTATGATTTGATGATCTTGAATACATCTCGTCAGATCCTTATAATTTTGTTCCATAGTCTTCGTTTGTTCCATGCCAACATTTAAGACACGTTTACCCAAGGTCTGCATTTGGGCCTGAATAATTGACAGGTAAATTGGTGCATAACAAGCACACCCAACATTTTGCACGACAATCGGTGCCAGCAGAATAACTTGATAAAAATAACCAAAAATATATAAAACAATGGAATTTTTCCATTCGATTGCGATGCTAAAAATATAAACTGTTTGGTTTCCGGCCAAAATTGCTATTTGAAAGTTGATCAGAATACACATAAATATGAAAAATGCAACTTTAATCATTTTCTGTGATAGTGTAATTGCTGCAATTAATATCCTTTTTTCCTCTTGTGTTTCGCATCTTGCGTCAAGTTTAACAAGTAATTTATCAATTTTTTCTAGATTTTCCTTGTGCATGAAAATTACTAAGAATTTCATTGCTGCAGTTGAAGTCGCCAGGCCGACAACTAAATTCTTGATAACATCCATATTATACTTTTGTACCACAATCGCGTTAACGAGATAAGATATTGGTAACATTACGTAAACAACAATGCTGATTACACTGAGGAGGATGTTGTGGAAACGTTTGCTTATACCGAAAATAGGATACATTCCTGCTAGTTTCCAGCATAGCTTTAACTTGATAAAGGCGAATGTTGTACTTTTCGGCAGCATTTTTTTTGTTTTACACAGAATCGATGTTTTAAGTCAGACTTGAACAAACTAACTGAACATTGATTAAAAAACCCTTTACGAAGGTACAATTTTATAAATCGTTTTAAAATGCATAATTGTAGATCCTTGGACTAATAACTACTTAGTTTTAAAATGCGAGTCATGATTTCAATCAATAAAGTTCAGTTATTCAATTTCAAATGTGCAATTAAGAAGGGATTTTTCATGATAAAAATTACAAATTGGAAATTGTGAAAATGTAGCAGATTGCTATCAATTATTAAGTTTTTGCTGTATTTTCAGTCATATTTAATTCCACTTACTTGAACTTGAACTTATAAAACTTTACTTCAGGCCTGTTTAGACGGATAGCTTCCAGGAACGTTCCTCACGAACATTGTCGATGAAGGGGAAGTGGGGATGATGAGAGGTGCCACCCCACTTCTCCTCTTATCCACAAAGTTCGTGAGGAACGCTTCTGGAAGCGAACCGTCTAAACAGGCCCTTAGCAGCATGGAAATACGAAACGAAAACAATACAGGGTGGTGGGCCATTTATACGTTCGGGATGTATCGTATGGTAATAATTTAAAAAAAACACAAATTATTTGCAGTGAAGTGATTTTTCGTTTATTTTGAACCTTGAAAATCTGTTCTGATCACTTTTTGACTATAGTCCGCTCAAATTAGGAAAAATTAAAGAAATTTTTCCCACAGCTATGAGACCGGTGCCAAATGAAGGATTTCGGTCGTCTAAACATGATTTTCACAACCCGCAGTTCGAAAAAAGGGTTGTTTTTGAGAAATATACAAATACATGATGGTTTTCGCCTTTTTTATACGCTTTATATTAGCTTCACCTGTATGTATGTATGTATGTATGTATGTATGTGTGTATGTATGTATGTAGACAAATCTTGCAACTTGATTTTGACCCACTTCCATATAACCGATCAACTTCAAATTTTGCCCATATGTAAAGCTGGCGTGACAATGCAATCTGACCATTTTGTGAAATAATCAAGATGGCGGTTCCAAGATGGCGGCCGAATTTTGCTATTGTGCTCCCGGACCCCCGACATGGGTATTAAATGAAAGGGTATGACAAATAGAATACAATTAGCCTTATGGCGTCATCCCAAATTCAAAATGGCGGCCATTACAAAATGGCGGATTAACTTTTTCTTTCTAACATACTTAAAATGGGTATCAAATGAAAGGATATGACAAGTGGAACACTATAAGCTGTGTGGCGTTATTCCAAATTCAAAATGGCGGCCCACACAAAATGGCGGACTACCTTTTTCTTTACAACACCCTCGATATGGGTATCAAATGAAAGAGTATGACGAGTAGAATACATTAAGCCGTGTGACGTCATTTTAAACCTAATATGGCGACTACCAAAAAACGGAAGACCAAAAAGTAAAAAAATAAAAATGTACAATTTAGCAAAACTAAAAAATTCGTTTTTATTTTAAAATGATCTGAAAAATATTGCACATATCTACAGTAAAAAGCCAGAAATGCAAATTCGATGATTTTGAGTTTATTGCATTTTTCTATTCCGTATTTCCTTCTTTATCATTGCTTTCTTGTCTTAAACTGAGCTGTGCTTGCTAAGTTATCGGACCGGCAAAAGTAATATGGCGGCCACAACAAAATGGTGGAAGATAAATGGTAGACTAAAAAGTAAAAAATAAAAATATATAGCTTAAAAAAACTAAAAAATACGCTTTTATTTTAAAATGAACTAAAAAGAAAAAAATAATTTTGAAGCTTTTATTGCTCCAGCCAGTGTAGGGAACAACCTACCTTTCGAAATCAGGCAAATAACTAAATTAATGAAGTTATTGGTAAAAATTATAAATATAACTTACTTAAATGTAAAAAAGCGTTGGCCGCTAACGAAAAGCTCCAGTGTTAATAAAATAATAATATATGTAGGTAAAGAGGCCCACGATTTTTTACATTTAAGTAAGTTATATTTATAATTTTTACCAATAACTTCATTAATTTAGTTATTTGCCTGATTTCGAAAGGTAGGTTGTTCCCTACACTGGCTGGAGCAATAAAAGCTTCAAAATTATTTTTTTCTTTTTAGTTCATTTTAAAATAAAAGCGTATTTTTTAGTTTTTTTAAGCTATATATTTTTTCTATTTTGAGGAGAAACTATGCATTTTGGTGAAAATATCAATAGAGCAAAGTTGTAGGCCGTAAAATTACCTACAAATTTTGTCTTCACTGTTTTTTTGAATTCCGTGTAGTTTCGCGGCTAGAGGCCGTTTTGCGCCTTTTCCAGATTCAAAGCGACCAAAGAAAAGCCTTTGAAAAACTGCAACTACTACTTTGATCTCATTTAATTTTTCATACAAAATCATAATTTAGGCGCAAAATCTAAAAAGGCGCAAAACGGCCTCTAGCCGCGAAACTACACGGAATTCAAAAAAACAGTGAAGACAAAATTTGTAGGTAATTTTACGGCCTACAACTTTGCTCTATTGATATTTTCACCAAAATGCATAGTTTCTCCTCAAAATAGAAAAAAAGGCGAAAACCATCATGTATTTGTATATTTCTCAAAAACAACCCTTTTTTCGAACTGCGGGTTGTGAAAATCATGTTTAGACGACCGAAATCCTTCATTTGGCACCGGTCTCATAGCTGTGGGAAAAATTTCTGAAAAACAGCTCTTTTTTGACTAATTTGAACGGACTACTATGACATCGCGTAAATGGTCGCCACCAGAGCGATGCTCGTTTTTCGGAATTTCCTATCACTGTTCGAAGTATTTCGGCTATTGTTTTTCAAGGCTTCTAAATTCCAGGCTTGTTTACATAAACTTTGGACTTTAAATAACCCACTGACATGTACATATATAATGGACTGCTCATTTAAAATATTTCCATACAAATTCATGGACCCAAAAAGTATAGTCCTCACGCTCACCTCGCTCGCTTTGTCACCGAACTAAAATTTTGTTAAATTTCGTGTTATGAATTCAGTGCATTCACTGGCAGAAATAAAATCAGATAGTGCCAAAACTGTAAAAATGAAATTTCACATTCAAAAACAGCGCACTTTTCCATTTTCTTAAATATTTTCACTCTTCACTTTCAATAAACTACAAAATACGACAACTGTAAAAAAGAAAGGACATGGTTTTAAGCGCACAAAAAATAGATGGGTATAGTGATTTTTTATTTCTGGGAATTTGTTGAAACAGGGGTAGAAAATCTTGCATTTTTTAACATAAACATTTGTAATTGATGTAAAAAAGCATTTTAAAATGAAAAAATCATCGAAATTTAATTTCTCAGTTTTTTTTAACAAAAATTTATTTAGTTTCAATCTTCCAAATACGAATTTAAAAAAATGTTATTTACAAAAGTGTACATTAGGGTGGTCACTATTTTGGCAAAATTCGAATTTCTTTGACCTCCACCCGAAATTCGGTTTAAAATGTCGAAAAAATGACCCCTGAATTTTTTCAAATTTTTTGAATGATAATAACCCGCGCCGCGCCGCACAGTGGGGCAAATAACTCATTTTTTGGACAATCGATAATTCCCAAGCCTGGAATTAATGAAACTTAAACATTTTTTTTGTAAACTATTCGTCATAAAATTGCCTTTAATTCTATCGAGCCCGAATTTTGAAATTTCAAAATTAAAGATGGCTAATCCAATATGGCGGACATAAATTTTGTAAGTAAAATAAAATTTTATCAAAAGATTCTTTAAAATTATTGAAATTAATTATTATTAATTAATTTTCGGTTTCCAAAAAACCCCCCAAGTAACAATTTTTTTATAATTTTAAAGAATCTTTTTATAAAATGTTAATTTACTTACAAAATTAATGTCCGCCATATTGGATTAGTCATCTTTAATTTTGAAATTTCAAAATTCGGGCTCGATAGAATTAAAGGCAATTTTATGACGAATAGTTTACAAAAAAAAAATTTAAGTTTCATTAATTCCAGGCTTGGGAATTATCGATTGTCCAAAAAATGAGCTATGAGCTACAGTGGGGCAGTGCGCCGGTGGAAAGGTCGAATGGCTTTGAAATTGGCTTTTTTTAACAAGATTAGACTTTCGAATAAAACTTTCCGAAATTTCTTTGCAAACTCGTGAAACTTGGTGTACTTACGTTTTTGGGGTCGCTGAACACGAAAATGCAGTCAAATCAACTTGGCAGCCTCAACTTTTGACAGCTCGGACTGTCAAAAATTTATTAATAAATGACAATTTTTCAAATTTAATGGTAAAATGTTAAAACTTCGTATTTTTATGTTTTTCGAGTCGCTGAACTCGAATTTGCCATCAAAAAGTCATTTTTTACAGTCCCAGCTGTTGAAATTCATTAGTTTGAACAAAAAAATCTCAATGAATTTCAACAGCTGAGACTGTCAAAAATGACTTTTTGATGGAAATTGGAAATTCCACCGTCTTCTTGTTCTAAAACGCGGGGCTACCATCGCAGTTGGTATAGGTCAATTATAGTAGTCAGATATTTCGCATAGTACAAAATTTTAGAAAAATTTTAGCATGCGTTGTAGTTTTATAACACACATTATGTCACAAATAGTAAAAAAAAAATATTCAGCCTCTTAGATTATATTGAGAGCAATTCTCACTAAAAATGCAAAACACTTTCGTTACCCCTCCAATTCACTAGTGTTAAAAGAAAAATGGTAAAAAAAGAAAAACCACCTCTTAACAATAATCTTAAATTTCTACAAAACTACCCCTGCTGTTGTTCGTATTGATGAAATTTGAAAACTAGTTCACCCCCAATTGAAACTATCATCACCTCGAAATTCCTATTATAACCAGACAATTTTGAATATTACCTATAGCAATTTCCGCAAATCCTTTGATACCAGGTAACACAAGAAAGGCTTACGTTTTGCGCGTTAAATTATTTTCGCTCGATATTCCAAATATGTTTGCGGCACTACACAGGCATTTTATATATAACCAATCGTAAGCTATTCAATAGGATATGTGCCACACAGCCACCTTACTATAGTATAGGGAAGCTAACCAAGTCTGAAAAAGGATAACACAAAAGGGCACAGCTAGAGAATGGATTTTAAATTTTAAAATTGGTTGTGCTTTTGTGCGTTTTATTGTTATTATTATTATTACTCGTTTTATTACAGGTAATAAAATATGCAGAAGCAATGGCAATATTAATAAATAATTAATAAAATCGATCTAATCACAATTATTGGTTAACTGGAATTGCATATGAGAATCGTTCCAGTTTATGTTAATGTTAAAATGCATGATAGATGCCAAACAAAAATATGATTTTAACTGTTCTCACTTATTTTCATTAAAAAAGAATATGTATATTGTTTATAGTACATATGTACAATACAAAATATTTCCTTTAATCTCGTAATTTGCTGGTTATGACAAGTATAAAATTGAAAAGTGATTTCACGCTGTGCTAGCAAAAAAATTCCTGTGATGTTGCTGATAATTTTGTTATGCAAAAAACAAATGGAATATGTATGAATTACTTCAGAATGCTTTAAGTGAATTAAGGGAGTGGCAAAAACTGTTGCATTCGATATTTTGTTTCAGTTTTTGTTTTTGATGTTGAAGGGCTGAATTATCAGAAGCTTCATAACAGATAGTTTCCAATGCTTTCAATTTGCAGTTAAGATAGCAGGGAGTCTAGGAAATATCTACTATTGTATTGCTTTGTAAAGAAATTTTTCTGTGGTTATATCATTTCTTTAGTAATTAGCTTTCTACGGTAGGAAAAATTGAAAGAAGTTGTATGTATATACGTACGTGGTCATTTTTTTCTGCGCGAACCAAAAAACACATCGACTTCGTTGAGGTGCCATTCCAAGCGTATTAAGGAAGTATGATCTGAAAAGGTCATTCGATCGAACCGTTGGGTTGCCGATCGAAGGGTATTAACGAAGATATAATCTGAAGAGATTTTCATAAAATACGGTCCAGCCGTTTTTTTGTTTAGACGACGTACGTGATATTTGTACGTTACGATATCGCTTGTACCAAAAATGATATTTACTTCGTTGATGTGCTGATTGAAGAGTATTAACGAAATTATGATCTGAAAATCATTTCATAACTTTCAGTCAAGCCGTTTTTTGTTTAAATGAAAAGACTTTGGCCAAGTGCGACACGTTTGAGGTATTATCTATATCTATACTATTATATAAAGAGAAAAGATTTGATTGTTTGTTTGTTCCGGATACACTCAAAAACTACCGAACCGATTTTAAAAATTCTCTCGCCAATAGAAAGCTCTATTATCAGCGAGTAACATGGGATATATTTTATTTTTCAGAACATCGAAATTCAAAATGGCCGCTGAAATATGTCCGAAATTCAAAAAGAAGCAGAAATTGAATTGGTTGAATTTTCCAATTTTATTCCGATTTTTAAGGTCGCAGTCAAAAATTTTTAAATTCAAAATGGCCAATGAATTTGCAAATTGTGTTCCGATTCCAATGAAAATCGGTATCTGGGGTTTTTTAACGTAACAAATAACGAATTTATTATCAAAAGTTATAAATTCAAAATGGCCGTGCCAATATGGCGGACAAATTTTGTTAATTTTGTTCCAATTCCAATTAAAGTGGGTATCTAGGGGTTTATAAGGTCGCAAATATCGAATTTTTGGTCAAAACTTATAAATTCAATATGGTGGACGAATTTGCAAATTGTGTTGCGATCAGGGGCGGTTTCAGAGGGGGGTAATTGGGTAATTACCCCCCCTAAGAATTTTCGTTCGCTTATTTATTTTTATTCTTAAAAATTACCAATATTTCAAACAAACAAGTTATGGTGAGTCTAGTCGGCGATCTATGAATTTTTCCAAAACTGCTGGAAGGGAGCGACCCGAGCCGATTTTTGATCGAACACTTGGACAGCTCTTGCATTGTTGTTGTTTTTTTCTGAAATTCCCTTTTGTTCGCAAAGAGAATGTCTTAAACAACAACAAAGACAGTATGATTTGTTGCCTGCAAGTTGTTCCCTCATGTAGAAGCTCATACGATTTTTCACCGAAGACAAAAGAGAATTGACGATTGCAGACGACTCTGTCTGTCGTGTGTACGCTCGTGTGGAAACAGCCTATAAACAAAATGAAGTTAACTGCTCGACCGCCGTAAGAGAAGTTATGACTTTCTTCCTTTTAGTAGGGGAGCTGGCACTTGAAAAAATCGTGTCTTCCCAACCACGGTATGGCCTGTTTCACACGGGACGACGACCAGCCAACAGAAATCTTACGATATTCATTTTCTTAGAGAAGAGGGATGAGAAAGTTGGATGGGAAAATCTTCCCTCACCATCGTCCTCTCTCACCCTATTCTCTAAAAAAAATGAAAATCGTACGATTTCTGTCGGTTGGTCGTCGTCCCGTGTGAAACAGGCCTATACAGAAACAAGGTAATGGGCTGTTTCACACGAGACGACAGCCAACCAACAAAATCTGCTGTCATCGTCCATTACCTTTTGAAATTTGACAAAAAGTCGTACGGGTTTTCACACGGGCCAATTTTTCCAACCAACTGTGCGTCAAAACGCTTTAGCTTATTGTTGTTGCTTTTATTTTAATTCTCTTTTGAATACTTTCCGAGTGAAATAAAAGTCATTTCTCTTTCTTTTATTCTCCCAGCAAAAGGAACAAAAAACAACAACAACTACACCGCTGTCAAAAAGTCGTATCGAAAATCGTGTGAGAAAGTTGGATGGGAAAATCTTCCCTCCCCATCGCCCTCTCTCACCCTCTTCTCTAAAAAGATGAATATCGTACGATTATTGTTGGTTGGCCGTCCCGTGTGAAACAGGCCAATGTAAAAGACTGTATATCGTAAGACGGCAACGTCACTCGGCGACCTCTTCCCATATAAAATCGAAGTTATTGTTGTTGTTTCTGCATTAGTGCTGACGTCACTCGGAGACCTTTTTCTACGATATTCGAAGCTGTCAGTCTCTTTTACATTACCTTGTTTCTGTATACCGTGATCCCAACCTTCTGCCGTTTGGTATATAAGCTTTTCAAGTAATTTCAAGCATTTTTTATAATATGACATTTTTACGGGAAGTGCACCCACCTCGAGTTAGATGGTTCGGGGGGGGGGGGGGGGGGTTTAAAAAAGGGACTAAAATTGGAAAAAAATTTCTGCTGCTGCTTATGTAGGTTTTATTAGGGCTAAATAACCGTTTAATACTAGTGGCAGACATTTTTGACCATTGTCGGGGGGGGGGGTGAAATGGCAACTTCAGCTCGCGGTGGCTTGGGGAGGGTGCAAATGGAATTAATGGAATAAAACAAATATTTAAGTTTTTCTTTTTTTTAAATTACCCCCCCTAAGCCAGTTGGCTGGAAACGCCCCTGGTTGCGATCCCAATAAAAATCGGTACCCGGGGGTTTTAAGGTAGAAAATAACGAATTTATGATCAAAACTTAAATTCAAAATGGCCGCACCAATATGGCCGACGAGTTTATCAATTGTATTTCGATTCCAATGAAAATCGGTATATGGGAGTTTTTAAGGTAGCAAATAATGAATTTATGATCAAAACTTATAACTTCAAAATTGTGGGACCAATGTGCCGGACGAATTTTGTTCTAATCGAGTTAATCTTCTAGCTCAGAAGTACACTTCTCAGCTGGGCTGAGAAACGGGCCACGCTTATGTGCAGGGACCGAATCCGGCCGAAAGCACCAAAAAAGGTATAAGAAGAAAAAACACCGCAAAAACGAGCATGCGACCGAAAATGCGGGTTCCTTCTCAACCCTCCCCAGCACTCCTGTACCGAGCCGGTCCGGTCCCTGCACACAAACGCGGTCACATTTACCACTGCACAGTGGCTCGGCTAAGACATGCAAACACAAAACAGAAAACAATGCAACATTTAAAAGCACAAAACATCAAACAGAGAAGCGTGCAAAAACAATGAAAAAGTGGGACACACAGGGAGTCTCGCCACATTAAAAAGAGTCCTTTTAAGGACATCTTCGCTAACTTGCATGCTAAAAGCACTCGCATTTTTGTTAACATTTATAAGCATGCGGTTAACTGGTTCGTACATCCCATAATTGGTATTAGAGGAATTAATGTACAGGAGAGGTGGACCTCTCAGGTTGTAGTTGTTCACTCTAAATGAAGTACGGGTTCGTAGGAAGCCTGAGTCAACTTTGTCATTCAACAAACGATGAACGAATATAACGTCAGCGACCTCGCGACGCTTATGGAGAGAGCTCAAGTTGAGCAATTTAAGTCTGTTCACATAAGGCGGAAGAATAAGTGGGTCATCCCACGGGAGGTGACTGAGTGCAAAACGGACGAACTTCCTTTGAACCGATTCGATTTTATCGACATGGGAGGAGTAGTAAGGAGACCATACCTGGGAGGCGTATTCAAGTAAAGGCCTAACTAAAGATATGTACAAGTGCTTTGTGATAAGGGGGTTGTTGAATTCCTTGGACCATCTTTTTATAAATCCCAGGACTGAATTGCCCTTGGAAGAGATATAATTGATGTGGGTGGAGAAATCCAACTTACTTTCTAACCTAACCCCAAGATCGATAACAGAGTTAGTGCGGGAGATCTTGTTGTCAAGAAAAGTATAGTCGTAAGTTATAACGCCACGTTTTCTACAAAAAGTCATGACCTCACATTTACTAATGTTAAGGACCAGGTTGTTGTTGGAACACCAAGAATAGAAGGTGTTTAGGTCTGCTTGCAGAAGTTTGCAATCCTCGATACTCCTTATGTGGCGGTACAATTTGATGTCATCGGCATAAATAAGGATTTTACAGTGCCTCAGCAGGGTAACAATGTCATCGATTGATAAAATAAAAAGAAGAGGACCAAGATGACTTCCTTGTGGGACACCAGAGGACGCCTCGATGTTTTTAGATTTGGCTCCGCGGAATAGAACCTGGTAGGTTCTGTCGGCTAAGTACGACTGGAACCACATAACCAGGGCATGCGGAAAGCCTAATTTTTTTAGTTTTAGAACTATAATAGAGTGAGAGAGCATGTCGAAAGCTTTACTGAAGTCTGTATAAACACAGTCAGTTTGATAGCCAGTGACAAAGCCTCGAACAGTGTAAGAAGAGAACTCTAGTAAATTAGTAGTAGTGGAACGAGCTGCAAGAAAGCCATGTTGGTTAGTTGAGATAAGTCTCTTGCAGATAGGGGCAATAGCAGAATAAATAATGGATTCGAAAAGTTTTGGTATACATGATAACTTCGCAATCGGTCTATAATTAGATATTTCGTTCTTACAACCCTTTTTATGAACAGGGATTATAAAAGAGTTCTTCCATAAGGTTGGGAAGCGCCCTGTATTGAGGGATTTCTGAAATAAACATAGGATAGGAGACAGTAGGGCCCCTGCACAGGATTTTAGAACAGCAGGAGGGACACCATCAGGGCCGGACGAAAAATCTTGTGGAAGATCATTTATATGTTTCGAGATATCTTCCCTGGTTATAGACAGAGATAAATTTTGAGCCGTTTGTATTGCGTTGATATGTCGAAAATTGTCTTCATGAGGTTGGAAGACAGGAGACGAGAAAGATTTGAGGAAGAACGATGCGAACTTGTCACAAATCTCGGATGAATTAGAACTAACAGAGTTCTCGTATTGCATGGTGTTAGGGTAATTATCAACTTTTTTCTTAGAGTTGATAAATTGAAAGAATGCTCTGGGATCCCCATACAGTTTACCTTCCATGTTGCTAAGGTACTCCTTATAGAGAGCCTCGGACAGAGCATGGAATTGGTCATAGCAATTAAGAAAAGCGTAGAAGATTTTGCCAAATAAGTGGCTAGCTACAAATGGAAAAACATTGAACATAGTGTATCCTGAAGCTCTAAGCAATCGGTTCAGAATTGATCAACAAGATTTTTTTGGTAAGATGGTAAGGAGAAGCGAAAATGTGGGATTTATACGGGTTCCAGCTAGTATATTATACATTGATAAAATAAATTTTTTTAGGAATTGGATACACTACTGCCATTTTCCAATGACCTGGGATATGGGCGTTGTTTAATGCATTGTTAAATAAAGGGTGTATATATGTATAGCCACCAGGGGCAGATATTTCAGAACTATGTTTGGAATACCATCTACCCCCGACGACTTCTTATTATTTAGACGACTAAATATTAGTAGGAGGTCGATATTTCAGTTGAAGGTAGAATAGACTTGGCACTCGGGAACATCATTTTCTGGGAAATCTTCACTGAATGCGTGGATTGTTCGATTCTTAGATTTTCAAATTACGATTTTCGTATAAAATCTAAAGTGGTTCAGCAGGGCCCTATGCTCAAGGTTAAAATTCGTACGAACACAAGTGTTCACCGAATAAATTCTCTAATAGAAGGCCCCCATAAAATTCACCTTCTCCTGCTCGTCGATTGCAGCGTTCCTGTAACAGTCTGTACTATTATTTTTCTTTGTCCTCGGTATAGTGTCATCCATCGTCTGTACAATGAGGTTGTCCATAACTATCAGATTAGTCGAGGCAATGAAGCACTAAAAAGGCCAAAAGTTCCTAATTGGTTGGGCGCGGACGGATCGGAATACGGTTTTTTGCATTCGCTTCCAAAAATTATTTGTAAAAAATGGCCCATTTTTTTTCTGAACAAACCGGAAGTTGCACCTGTTCACCTGTATGTATGTTTGTATGTATGTATGTATGTAGACAAATCTTGCAACTTGATTTTGACCCACTTCCATATAACCGATCAACTTGAAATTTTGCATATATATATAGTTCGCGTGACAATGCAATCTGACCATTTTGTAAAAAAATCAAGATGGCGGTTCCAAGATGGCGGCCGAATTTTGCAATTTTGCTCCTCGACCTCCGACATGGGTATCAAATGAAAGGGTATGACAAGTACAATACAATTACCTTTGTGGCGTCATTTCAAATTCAAAATGGCGGCCAGGGTTTTTTACTTTTTAGTTCATTTTAAAATAAAAGCGTATTTTTTAGTGTTTTTAAACCTTATTTTTTTCTACTTTTTAGTCTATTATATGACTTCCGCCATTTTGTAGTGACCGCCATAATAGATTTAAATCGTCATCCTTTCCTTTCATTTGATACCCATACCGAGGGTGTTGTAAAGAAAAAGGTAGTCCGCCATTTTGTGTTGGCCGCCATTCTGAATTTGGAATGACGCCACAGAGGTAATAGTATTCTACTTGTCATTTCCTTTCATTTGATACCCATATCGAGCGCGCTGTAAAGAAAAAGGTAATCCGCCATTTTGAGTTGGCCGCCATTTTGAATTTGAAATGATGCCACATAGGTAATTGTCCTTGTCATACAAAATTGCAAAATTCGGCCGCCATCTTGGAACCGCCATCTTGATTTTTTTACAAAATGGTCAGATTGCATTGTCACGTGAACTATACATATATATGCAAAATTTCAAGTTGATCGGTTATATGGAAGTGGGTCAAAATCAAGTTGCAAGATTTGTCTACATACATACATACATACAAACATACTACATACAGGTGAACAGGTGCAATTTCCGGTTTGTTCAGAAAAAAAAAATGGGCCATTTTTGACAAATAATTTTTGGAAGCGAATGCAAAAAACCGCATTCCGATCCATCCGCGCCCAACCAATTAGGAACTTTTTTGCTTCATTGCCTCGACTAGATATAGTTCATTCATTGTTGGTTAAATTCCTGTTCATTGGAGGTAGTAGCCCGATATTTTGTATTGCCGTTTTCATGGTTTTCTCGAGTTTTGGCCAATGCATATTCTGGTAGACAAAAAGATGCACTTCGGTTTATTCAAGGAATTCCATGGATCGTCAGGGACTTGTATTGTTATCTCGATTTCATGATGGTCACTGTGGTACGGCATTGTCGTTAAAAAGTTTGTATCGTTCGTAGTATATCCGTAGCAACAATACTAACTTTTCACAGTATACCATTTTAGGGGGTGACAGACGGTAAAATTTGTTGTTATCTGTAAAATTCGTCATTATGTTTTAACAGTTCTAATAAGTGGATGTGTAATGAAGAATGTCAGTTAAGGAAAATATAAAAAAAATGATTCCGATGTCACTCTGTTGTCCGCCCGCCGGTCTCTGAATTGACTAATCTGGAAACAATAATATAATATTTTAATATTTTTTATTAATTTTCAAATAAAATGAAAAACCAAACCAGCTTATACCGCATGATACTGGGAAAAAAGACTTCTAAAAGCGACCTTTTTGCAATAGCAACAGATGGCCCTCTATTTAAAACGTACAATATGCGTCGTTGATTTTCTTCATTACGACGCTGAATATTCGTCGTAACCACGCCCGTTTGGCGAGGATATAAGATATCATTCTGTAATATGACTTTAAAATCAATATACTATATGATTTTTCGTAACAACACCATTTCCCAATTCCCTATTGCTATCGGTTATTGATCAAATGAAGTCAAACAATTTTTAATAACTTCCCAGAAACTAAAACAAACATTTTTTTAAACAATCAAAAACTTTGTTCAATTCCCATATGGAATGGTTAAATAACGATTGAAAATATCCATTTTCAACCACTTTCATAATAGTTCACCGCAAAATAATAAAAAAAAACAGTAAAGGGATGCGAAACAAAAATGAAACAATATGTAGATAAAAGCCTTCCATATGGAAATCACATTGGATATGAGGAAAGTTTCCCTCAATATTCGTCAACAATTTTTTTTATCCTCAGTTTAACAAATAAAAGCTTTTTAGTAGTACCCGAACAGTTAACCAAAAGTTGAAAAGTATTTGTTTTCCCTCTCAAAATAGTTTTTCCTCTCTCTCTCTATCTGGTTTTTTTTCCACCCACGCTCTGTATGTACTTATATATGGAAGAATGGGGACCCGATAATGGGTACCGAATGCCATATTCATTATATGGGGGAAAAACATAGCACAGGGAAACACAAGTTAAAGTCAACAAAATCGTAACTTCTTGTAAGCTTGAAATGGAAAAAGTTAGATGTAAGAAAAATCCCGCCCCAACCCTTTAGTGCCATTTTCGTATTTTGTGAAAATCTGTATATTTTTTTTTTTAGTAGAATTCTTTTAAAATGTTTACGTAAAAGTTTCGTAGTATCTGTAAGGATAAATATATTTTTTTTGTAGATTTCAGTATCATATGGGCGCATTCGGTTTTCTTCAATTATACTACTATTGCATCTGTGTGTACATAACCCACCACCTCCCCTAATGTAGCTGGACTAATGAAACATTTATTTTTAAAATTGCTTTTATTTAATTATCGCAATAAATTGTGTAAATTATGTAGAATTTTATGGGGTTCCCCTTGAAATAATATTAAAACTAGTAATGGTCAGTATGTGCAGTACTGTGCGAAAAGACAGGGTGGCTGAGGGGTGGTTTGAAATTCCTGTTTAGCTGATTGTGAGTTTTATTGCGAAAACCACTATTCCTGATTAACGATTGGCGCAAAACCAATTTGGTTACCATAAAACCTGAATGGCCTCTGCTCATCGTATTGATGGTATCTTTTTTTTTTAAATCATAAAATAAAATCACTACACAACAGTGGAAATCTGATTAATCTCTGATTTAACATTTTACCCAAATTGTATTGAAATACGCCATGGCGCGCGCTGTCCTCCAATTTATTTTTCATATTCTTTTTCGAAGCTCGCAATTTTTGTAACAATGTTGATGCGATGATGATGATTATGACTTTTCACATTCAATTTTTATGCTCAATTGGTGGAAAATTGCTGCATTTAACAGAAATAAAAAGGGAGAGTAAATAAAAGTGCTAAGTGAATTTTTAAGTTTTAAATCTTGTTAACTGCAATAAATCTGAATTTACAAAATTTGATGAACAAGACTCGAGGAATTGAATGGCCATAAAATGAATTACTGATTCTGGAGAGATAATTCCGTTTCGTTCAGCTATCAGATTGTTAAGCTTATCGGATTATTTAACCTATTACGAATATAAGCTTTATAAGAACCTTTTGTGTTTTAATTAATCCAAGAAATTGCTAAGTTTGGAAAAGAGGTTTTGGCTGGTCAATTAGAATTCGGCCAGTTAAATATATGAAGGTATTAACAATTATAATTTTGGACTATTTGGCACAAACATCACTAACGGAAAAGGCCGTCAGCCCTTCGGGCGAACGCAAGAAGTTCTTTAAATGAAGAAGACGGGGCTGCAGCTCAGAAGCTCGCTGATAATCGTTCGTCTTCTACAACAGTTTAGAGAAGGACATTCACAGAGAACATGTGTAAAAGTTTCATCGCCTTCCCTGCAAAGTCCCCAGCAGTCTGTATCCTAAAGGTATGTATCTACCAAGCAAACGAACATTTGCTCGCGGGCAAAATGACGTCATCCAGCAAGTGCGTATCGCAGCTATGCACATCTGAAACACCATCTTTTTACGTCATTATAAGGTCATTTTGCCGGCAAGCAAATATTCGTTTGCCTTGGTGGATACATACCTTAAGACAGTCCTAGTTTTTGGAGTTGGTACCGCAGCTCCACCTGGCCAGTCAGATATCCCAGCAACAGACTAAGGTCCTCCCTATTTAGAGTGATAACGCCCCTTAACGCAAAGGGTTTTATTAGCACTTTAGCGTGCCTAAGACCTGGGACTGATTCCCAATAGGTTAGGTTCAATACCTTAACCCACTCCTCTATTAGGGACTTGGAAGTGGACCCTGAGATACGAGGTACATGAAGTTCTAGGTTCCTAGACCAGCGTCTCAGATGCCTCTCTCGCGAGCTTGCCTGCAGCCTCATTGCTATCGATACCCCAGTGTCCATGGTCCCAGATAAGCGAGACCCAATTTTTTTTCCTGACCAGGCTATGTCAGCACGCTGCTACTATTTTGAAGGAAAAACTCCGCGATAAGAGTGCCTTGAGGGCAGTTTGAAGGCCGATTCACACTGCGGCGTTCGAAATGGCAACTTCAGCTAGGGGTGGCTTCGGGAGGGTGCAGGGAATTGCAGGGAACTGATTTATTAATTTGCGATTCGCGATTGCATTGCGTCCGTGTGAAAGTCCTTGATCGCAATCGCCATCGTAATAGCATACGCAAACGCGAAAAAATTGTAGTTTTGATGCCTTTCAAAGCTGTCTCAAGGTTGAGCCTAGCGCAGGTCTCAATGGCATGTTTTTGTGTATTTCAGTCTGGAAAATAGAGGACCACCTTCTCATTGCAATTGAAACCTTGGAATTGAGCCCTGCGAAACCAGCCCTTGTACCATCGCTAAACCAATAGAGGGTTCGTGAACCCTTAGGAAGGATCACTTCTTCCCTCTCAGAGAGATCCGGAATAAACGCCCTGAATTTTCTTTGGAATCGAAATTCACGAACCATATGGTCAGTTACGCGGCAAATTGGAATGTTTGGGATACCATTGAGGACATCCATATGTCTTTCGACTTTTTTGGGCCATCTGAAGCCCCAAGGCACTTTTGGCGGCAGATTTCCCTATGGATATATGAAGTGGAGTAGGTCCAATCGCCTCGAATGCCTCCATAGCAGCTGTGAGACAGGTCCGCACAGCTCTAGTAATGACTTACCTCTTCATTATATTCTACTGCCGTTATATTCTACTGTACTTGACGATCGCAGTGGCCTGTTTGGTCTTGGGCCACCAGACTCTAGCGACTTAAATGACAACAGGTTTAACGATCGCGTTGTACATCCTTTTACAGGTCCATACAGGCCTCGTGGCTTTAATGATGGCGTAGTGCAGTTGAGCGTTCCATTTCAATATGTTATCCAGCATTACTCCCCGATCTAGCCAATTTGCACAAGTAAATCGTTGCGTGTGAACCTACCTTAAGGCGCCAAAGAAAATCAAAGTGGAGACTCACCAAAAATTAAATTTTGAAATTCAGCTGTGAAAGTTTTTGGGTGCCATACTTGCCATACATTGCCATACTTGCAGCCAAGGATGGACTAACTATAAGAGTCATTAATTACCAATGGTGATTTCATACGGGAATCACTAGCCGCAAAAGGAGACAAACAATCTAAAGACCAAAAAATAGTCATGAATTTAATTTTAGATTTTTACAACCAAAGAGAAAAGGAAATGATACGAGAGCTGAAAGCCTACTTTATGTCGTTAAAACCAGATGGAACTCTATGTTGACCATGAACGAGCGTTTTTTGAAACTAAAAAATTCTATCAAAAAGGCGCTTATTGATTTGGAATTATTTAGCAAGTGGAAAGAGGAAAACATTGCAGAATTAGAAAGATTGAAAAAAATTTTGAAGCCCACAAAATTCGCGGTGGAAGCATTGAGCAGACAGGATGCTAAGTAATTTGTTAACAGGAGAGGCGACAGTCAACATACTGCTCAAGAATTTGGCGAGTATGAACGACCCTTTGGGTCAGACACTATTTAACAATCATAGGTCCCTTTGCTGAAAGTCGAATCGTGTTTCGTGACAAGTCGTTTGAGTTGAAGAAAGTGACGTTTGAGTCGAATTACGACTCTCAGTATCATGTACTGTACTGAAAGTTGTAATTCAACCGAAGCGTGACTTTCTTCTACTCAAACTTTCAGCACAGGATTAAACTTAAAATTGCAGACCGTCGAAACACACATCTTATATCACTTATTAATTATTTAAACAGTTCCGAACATAACAAAAGTTACTACTCCTTAAATAGGAGCAAAACCAACGATCAGTTTCCCCGACAGTGCCAGCGCAACAGCTACTGCTGAAACTCACATTAGCCGTGTTCCTTGTCTACTTTTAATTACTCCGGAGTAAAAAATTAAAGGAACGCAAAATTTGTTGATATGAGTAAAACCTATGAATTTTCTGTGAGAGCAGGAGTAGTTCCAAGTAAATACGACTAAAAAAGAGCAGAAAAGGAACACGGCCATTGATTCAGTCTCCGATGTAACATTTATAGTAGAGGGAAATTAAACAAAAAAAAAGCGAAATTTTGATGTAGTTGGGAAGTTAAACTACAGAACATAAAAAATTTCAATTTTTCAATTTTTTGCCTTTTTCTCATAGTTGGCAAGTAGCTTTTCATAGTAAGCAAAAGACAAAAAATTGAAAATTGAAATTTTTTAGTTTTTTCAAAGTCCTAAAATGGGCATTTAAAGTAAAGTAACGAAGTATTGCTTATACTCACAAGAAAGTACATAAAAAACATACAATTTAAAAAAAAATTTTTTACCGTACAATGTTTTTTTTTTTTTTAGTTTTAGTTTTTAAAAGCATTTATTTATTTCCTTACCATCTATCTTAATATAAATTTAACTAATGCAATGATTTGGCATAAAATGGCGGCAATTTTAATATTTTTCGAAAAGTGCCAATTGTCGTAAAAATCAAGATTTTTTTTGGAATTTCAACCATGCACTTATAGCATCAAAATACATATTTTCTGCATTTTTTTTATCAAAATCCGACTATTTGCCCGTTATTTATTGCATTTTTAGTAAAATAAAACAAAATTTCATACATTTTGGTTTTTTGAGGTTGGGATCCATTTTTAAAGTATTTATACCAAATCAGTTCGATAGTCTATTCATTCACGAGTATTTTTCAATCATTTTTATTTTTCTACGACCAACAGAACTGGAGAAATTAAAAAAATAGTGTAGCAATGCACTCAAAATGCAACAAAAAAGGGCATTTATGCAATTTTCTCGTGCAGCACAAGGCCGATTTTGCAGAAATTTTTTTTTTCGCTTTATCTTAATATATGAAAATAAAAAAAACAAAAAAATCCAACTTCCCAACGACATAACTATCATATGACAATTTCCCTCTACTATTATCGCACAACCAGATTTGAGAATCAGTTAGAAAATACAATTAAAGCCATTTTGATTAAAGAAACTCAAACCCAGGAGCTTTCGAAGAGCGTTATTAAAAAATAATTTCAACTCTATGATTCTACAGGCCAAAGATCTTCAAACATGGAAAGATTGTATCAAGCTATCTTTTCGGTCAAGGCTACCTCAACCGAAAATGAGAGGATTTTTTCGACTTCAGGAAACATCGTGACTAAACTCAGAAGTCGCCTGCCTGATAAATCTCTTAACGCCTTTTTTATTAATAAAAAAAGATAGCGAAGAAGACTTAATAGTTATACAGTGATTTTGCGTACCAAATTTAATTTTAATTAATCTTAATATCTTAAAAATTACTCACTATGTTACTGTAATTTTGCATGACCAATATTATTTATTTTCAATTTCGTGTAGGTATGTACCTTACCTAGTTATAATCTTGAATTTGTTTGCCCTTTGAAAATATGTATATAATGTCTCGAATGTCTCGAAATTCCCGGGATATTTAGCTGGAGATGTCTCGATACCCGAGACTTTAAAAACCTCGAGACTTCACAAACCCTACACTGCAAACCCCAGAATATTTTTTCCGTGTGAATTTAACACATTACACAATTCATAAGCGTGCAAATTCGGCCAATCGTCTTAAAATAAAGCGTTTTAGGAATAAACCGTGTTAAAATAATGCGGATAAGAAGACATACGTGTAAAAATCACATACGTTCAGCGTATAATATTTTTTACACGCTAAAGAAACTGTAACGTTTTTTCGTTTTATGTCTTAAACGTGTGAAAATCACACATTATGTGTCATTTCACACACTTCACTAAATTAACACACATGAGAGGATAAATTAAAGGAAAGTTAGACAGTTGTAATTCTTTATTTAAATACTCAATGACCAAAGAGCTCCTCGACCTCTCTTTACAGTCAGTCGGTAACAGAAGGGCATCGAGACAAGTCGTTGCAGCTTACATCAAAAATTTTAAGTTTACTGTGACGATTTTTCTAAGTTTACTCTCCGCAAAGCGACGCTGAAAAAGCTTCACTCAAAAGCTTCAAAGCAATACATATTTGGTATGTTTTAAACACCCGCTTTATGTGTTAAATTTACACACTTTTCGCGTATTACAAATAACACATTTTAAACGCGCAAAAAGTGACTACATGACTTTGCACGCGAAATGCGTTTTAATATCACACACTTGGGTTTGCAGTGTACTGGACATATTCCCTAGCCTACTTTAAGTAACCAAGAAAATTACTGTGATACCATACTTTGTGGGGACACTAGGTAATTGCTATTATCTAAAGGCTACCTTGGTCCCCGCAGGGTTAGTTAAAAAATCGAGAAAATTAATTTCCGATCTTATCTGTTCTACTACACAACCGGACTTCGAATTATCAAGTAACTAGCACTATTTGACTACATAAAACAGTATTCTACGCAGATAAAAAATATTTATCATCCAAAAGGACAAAGGACAGTACATTTTCAACATACTGTCTGTGAGCTTAAAACCAACATAAATTTTAAAATACAATAAAAGTACAAACAACATGCTGAACTGCATCCATAAATATATCGTAAAATCCCCTATAAAATCCTAAAAGATAAAAAGTAATCTCACCTTATCGTTATCGAATAAATATCTCAAGCGCTGACGAAAAAATAAATTAATTTACCCTTCATCGGTTATCGAGTTTAAAGAGATTCACTAGTCTTTATCCAAACCAAGCAAGCACACATTCCTCCATGACGAAAAAAAAAATACATTCCCCAATCTTTGGATTAAATCAAGGAGCCCAGGTCCTTGGAGCCGAGTTCATAAAATAAATACAGTGACATTAAATTTTTGAGAAAATACACCACCGGAGGGTGAGCATTTTCTGTACATTTGTGAGTCTTTGACAGTCTTGAGCTGCTCAGAACGGGTAGGAATGTACCTGAAGGCACTTTAGAAATAGACCAGAAACGATGGAAACCTTGGTATATAATGGTTTGGGGCCAGATCTGTGTGAAAAGATGATGTGCTGGGGTGGGCTTTAAAAAAAAATATGATGGGTATCCCAAAAATTTTAAGATTAAAGCGAAATATCTTGCAGATGTTTACCAAGTTTTGAAGGTGTTTCAAGTATTTTCGACAACAATAAATTCACTGCCTTAAGTTCACCATGAAAAGGCCCTCTATTATGATTCGCAGGTATTTCATTTATTAAAGCTACTCCTGATTTATGAGAATGAGCCTCATCTACACATATACACACACAGAGGCTTTTGGTAAAGCACACGCAAAAGCGCACAGGATTTTATTAAAATAGGCGAAAGTTAATATCCTGATTCCCATCGCCCCGGTACTCCACCCCGCATCCTTTCCACTCTCATACTCCTTTTTAGCCAGAAACATTGGCATTGTTAGCTTCCACTTAATTATATCACAATTTCAGTGCACATTTCAGAGTCCATTTAATGGAATTCATGTATTTGGCAGACAGTAAAGCAGCTATTAAAAGCACATTCCCGACGAATATAATCGCCGCCATCAAGGATATTCCAAATGTTAGGCACTACGTTGGCATTGTCGTCAATTGCATTCTTCACACTGTCGTAATTTCTATTGTCCTGGCGAATGATATGGAACGGCATAATGACACACAGCACAGTATGACAATGGAGGCTCAATTGTCTGCATATTGATTAAAGGAAGCACCCAATTTTCTTAAAAGCTGCCATCGTAAAGTAAATGCTTTGTTAATAAGGGAGTCATAACTCAGTTTGTTATCCTTCAGCTTATCCTTCGGGCTGCGGGTTCCTTCTGGTGTAAATCCCAGTAGGGTGTTAACTACTCTACACATTAGGGCTTTATCATAAGTGCCATACAACATGAAGCAAGATACTAAATTAGACTTCTTAAGACGAATTGTGGCTGGGCTCTTGTTTTTCTTTTTTGGGTACATGCCACTCACTAGGGGTGCGCCTCTTGCGTGTTTGTGGATATAAATAAAGGCACCGTAAAAAAATATTAAAATCTTTATGGAATGTGATAAAGGAATTGCGTATAAGGGTAAAAATTTTTAATGAGTTTTAAGGCTAGATAAACTTTTCCAACTTGATGTAAAGTATTTAGAAAAAAAGTGTTTTAAAGTGTGAAAAGGGCAGCTTAGGTTCTAATTTGCGACTGTATATACTTTTGGTGGCATTTCGTCTTTAATTAATTTAGGAAATAATGTCTGCTATTAGTTTTAACTTCACCCACACGAAATGTTGTTACTCATAACGAGGTGTTATACAGTTTTGGTTTATAGTCACGTTTCTGGTTTAATTAGTGTAACTTGGTAGTTTCGATCTCCGAATTTTTTGTGTGGTAGTTTCAAGTTCAGAAATCAACCATTATTCTACTAGTCTGGAATGTCGCTGGACACTTCATACCATACGTAATAGCAAGAGAGGATTCGTTTGATGTTATAAGGAGGAAGGTGGTGATGGACCATGCGTTTGAACTCGTGAATGCTGCAAGAATTCGGCAATACCGACGGCGAAAGATTGTTCTACAACATAATTGTAATACTTATGTATGGATCCATGTCTGTGTAGGGAAGCTGTAGGCAGTAAACATGGGCTGAACAGCATTTATTTCGGCGATGGCTAGTAGCGATAAAGTTTTGTCCGGGCTAATGCTCATAAGGTCCGTTTATGCATTTAATCCAGCCACGATAGTGCAGTTTTTGAAGCCACACCGCAAGATACTCGTAAACGAGTTTTATTAAAAGAGAGCGCGAATGTCGTATATGTATATTATAGCGATTTACATCTTTGAATCCAAGTCAAAGTTACTCCTAGCATGTCAAGGGACAAGTTAACCATTATGCCGGGTTCATTAGTAGAATTAGTGGTAGTGGTAGTGGTATCCTGTGAACTCGCCTAATGAAAACTTGGTTATAGTAGAGTAGAGTGGGATAGCAACGTGCGAAAGTTACTCTACCACTTAAAAGTACGCCAGTTACTCTACCGCTAATTCTACTAATGAAAACCCGGCATTAGTTCGGTAACGTCCACTGAAACCTCATGGGGGGGGGGGGGGGAGATGCTAAAGGCTTTGTTGGAGAAACCAAAGTACTTAGTTTCGGAAGGACTGAATTCGACACCACTCTTGTGACCCTAATTGAGAATGATTTGAATAAGTCGGATGAAAGCTCGCGATCATAAATACAAGGTCTTTTTTATGTAATTTTTCTGCAAGCATAATGACGTAACCAAAAGCAGGTTCTAAACATGGTACAATTATACAAGGTAGGCTCATAAGGAAAAGCTCTGTTTCCATCTTGAAAAGCTTTTACGCCTTTTACATTAGAAAAGATCTGAGTGACGTCACGGGAAAGCTTTTCTCCTTTGTGAGAAAAGATCTGAGTGACGTCACGGGAAAGCTTTTCTCCTTTGTGAGAAAAGATCTGAGTGAGGTCACGATACCCTTATGAGCTTACCTTGTAATTATTGTACCATGGTCTTAAAAAAGCACGTGTGGCGTATGAAATGAAATGTCGTGTGGCCATTACAGAAAGCACAAGGCCCGGGAAACAAGTTTCTGAAGAAAAAGCTCTTTTTTGGGCAAACGGAGCATAAGAATGTGAATAAAAGTAGAAAGGTCATTTTGCAGTGGAAATTATTATGTTTTTGCTTTTGACCTGATAGCACGGGAATCTCGCAGTCGCTCGCACACACGTAGCAACCGAAAAACTGCTTCTCTCGAATGCTTGCCATGTATTTTCAGGAAACAAGCAGAAGAGCTTTTTTATGCAGAACCTTGCTTCGCACTGACACATAAGTAGTTGTGGTGCTGGCGACGCGTTCCGACCGTGGACATTATAATGAAATAAATTGAAAAAAATTTATGATTTGCGTATTATTTTTTTTTGTTCTACAGGAATTGTCTTTGTTTTAGGTGCTAATTAAACAAATTTACTATCGCCACAGACAGTAACAATCGATTCACACTACAAACAACTTTTTGACATTCTCATGCTTTCTGCGTTGCCGCAGTTGAAAGTAGACCAACTTTCACGGTGTGTGCGCCACGCTGAAGCAACATCCTGTTAGTTCGCATTTGAATAAACATACTTCTATTCTATTTGTCATTGCCCGCACTGCAAGCTCGCATGTATCTGTCAGCAGCTTTAAGCTGTAACATAGAATACTGTCAACAGCGGAGTGTATTGGAGCGAACTGAACGATTAGAAATAAAGTAGACGATAGAACTCTGGGCACACACCTGAATGGCAGGAATTCTGCTTGAAAAACAGTGACGGTGGTTCCAAGCACGATGAATATTTTGCACCTTAGGCCATATGTACTCAGCCCTATCCTATTATCGGGAACTGCCTGCATACCAAAAGGTACTGTTTTTGTTAAAAAGTGGGGTCCATCGGTATATCTCTTGTTGCTTGATTTCCCTCGTTGGTTTTGCTTAAAATGAATCCCTCATTGTTTTATGGGTTGAAGCACTATGCTCCGGATCGTTGGCTAGAGGAGCTAGAGTTGTTTGGCGTTTCTTCCTGGGTATCCCACCGCTGCCACCAATATTTGTAGTAACCGGTATGCTATATGTATTTCGAGTAAATTCACCTGGCCCGACTCTGCTGGTCCTCTCCAATACTTTTATGATCTTATCAAAATTTTACATGGGAAAATACTAGTTTGACTTGTGAATATGCTCAAAAAACTTCGGTTCATGCCTAAATGGCTTTAAGGGAGGTCGCGCATTCATTGCGTGGCTTCTATTATAAACATGCATGAAGGCCACAAGATCGTTGCACTTAAATGAAATTTTTAACTGCTTTAAAGCTAAGAAAACTCTTATCTGGGGTCATTATGTGCTTTTAGAGCAAGAGCCCGTGAACTCCAGACTTACGTCATAGTATAAACGTTGAAAATTTTTCTGCGTAAAGACACTACAGCAGGTAACAACGTTTGGCTACTAAGAACCTTAAGCCGCAGTGGCTTTGACAGGTAACGACGGGTTTATCGGACAGCAAGCCCTAGTCAAAAAATAGTAGGTAGAAAAGTGAAAGAACTGCCATGCGATTATTTCCCACTGCCTCCCATCCAATGCAAACACGACATAACGCTAAATTCGGCGATCGAACAGGAGCTGGCTTCTTGTTAAGAGAAATGGAAGCCATAAAACAAGAAATTTTATCTAGAATGGACAAGTGAAAAGACGAAGGTTCATGCTATAGAGTGGAATCGAGTCACTAACCTCTAAGATGGTAGTCGGGCGCCTTAATGCCTGCGTAGACTACCGAGGTCGGCGAGTTTAAGCACACAGAATAATATCTCTACATCATATAAGGGACAAACCCCACCCTTAGAATGAAAGTGACCTAACTCAAAAATTGTAATTTGTGGGACATGGGCAAGAAAGTCTTCTAAAAGTACAGTGTTCATGCAATAGTGCTATCAATAAAAGTGACCGATGTATACGCTGTGCCTTGTTTACTCATAATTCGGGCTCTTTTTCACCATAGGGTTTTAGAGTAGCCATTTTAAGGTCAAGCAAGCTCAAAAGTAACAAGAATTTTGAGTTAGGTCACTTTCATTCTAAGGCTACACAGTGTTCGAATTTAACTACATTGAAGAATTCTTCATGTTAATAGTCCAAGGAGCCTTCCGTAAGTTCGTGTATGTTTACGAGGCTCTTATTGAATTTTCCTTGCACATACAGCATACAAAACCTTTCCTTTACAGCTTTAAAAAGTCGATAACAGTTATTCTATAATTTTCTTTCAACATACTTTTATGATAACGATAACATAGTACACACTTAAATGTGAGTGCTTACTCACATTTCCGTAAAAATACCGATAAAACAAATATGATTTATAGCCCCTGACTGTTAAGGGTAGGTTTTTGCACAATATTTATTTAACTGTGTAAATATTTTACACATTGCCAATAGCACCATAAAGACCAAATAACGTACGAACAGATTGTATCACTTTTAGAACAGTAACAAAAACCTATTCCATCTGCATTTAACCATAGCTTTAAAAAGCGATCCATAAAACATTACCCACTATAAAACAAGAAGAAAAAAACAACCAAGAAAATAAATACTCAGCCATTAACTATATCGCATTATTATTACCAACGAATGCTCAAAGGATACTCTCCTTTAGTAATCACAGGTATCAGAACCATTGATGAATTATTCAGGTGATGCGGTGGTCAATTTAATCAGGTCTGACCCACTGTAGGTATCAGTGAATAGTTACCACTTACCACCACCGTTTTACCATTAAATATTAAAGGCGGTTAAGAACTGTGGAAATTACGTTAAAATTGCCGGGCAATAAGTTTGCAATCTTTGGCTATTTTTTATTTCCACCACAGAGGGGCACGAAAATGAAGGGAGAAAAATAACAGAAGAGGAAAAAGTTAAACCACGAAAACCCTTCGGGAAATGGCCAAATCCTGTTCTGTAAGGAGCTTAGACACAGTGAATTTTTTTTTAAATAGTTACTTGAGAATGAAAAAAGAAAAACTAAAGGTAAAACGCACGAGCCCGCACATATACATGCAGACCAGGAAACATCGACACAGACATAGGCTCGCTTCATTCTTGGGCTGCTTTAGTTAAAAATCATTTGAGGGAAAATTTGTTGCCACTTCGTTTGTAGCACGCAATCGTAATGAATTATTCATTTTCCCTAGGTTCCCTTTGGGTCACTAGTTGCGTGTTTTTGAAATAAATTGCTAAGATTCGTCGTAACACCTTTAGTTCTTTAGTTCTTCCATATGAGATTAGAGCAAATAAAATGTGACAAATATATGGGCTTCCTTTGATTGTGAATAGTGGTAATTAATAATTTCTAGGGGGGAAAAAAAGAGATAAAACAGTCGCATAACTTTTATCCACCCACAGCATATTACTTGAAAACAGAAAAGTGCCTTTAAAAGCTTAGAGCAATTAACGGAAAATTAAGTCTGAATTAATTCAGTCCTTTTAATTGTACAATCATCATATACCACTATATTTGTGCAGGAAGGAAAAATGTATAAAATTGAAATTGCGGCAACAGCCTTGTTGAGAAACGCCAACTCCTTCATGTTTGAAGGAAATGCTTATGTTTTCATACTTCATAATAGCTCTATTTTTAGTTTTATGAATATAAGGTAGATCAAACGAAAACCAGCAGGAGATTTTCTTCAGGTGAGGTGAATCAGGATGTAATCGTGCCGCTGCGAATCTAAATTAATCGAACGTACGAAAAAGTTATATGTTTTATACTTTCAAATTGAATTTTCTTGTTATAAGATGGTATAAGATGTATATGCAATCACACAACATCTTCTCAACGAAATATAACAAATTTTTATCTCAAGGCTATTTTTGAGGGTAGTATAGTGACCGAATTTATAGTTATAGCTTTCATAACATACTAAATCTCCCTCCGCTCCACCTAGTAGTGAAGAAAGGAGCTCTGGCGGGCAGTGCCGGATTTACATAAGGGCACTTGGGGCACGTGCCCAGGGCCCCCACATAATTGGGGCCCCCGAAATTGTGAAAAAGTGATATATAGTCACATGCGTGCAGCGTGGTGTGCGCTCGCACGAAGGTGCTGTCATAGCGAATAGCAATGACTGCATAGCGCAGGCACCTTCGCTTCGTATGAGCCAACGCCATTGGCACGCATGTGACTGTAGCATCTTATTTCGACTTATAGGTTATCTGTATTTCTTCTCTTTGCTTTTGCGTCACTTGAGTGTGTACAGGGCTTTAGGAGTAGTAAAAGGGGTTGCTGTGGGGGTGGCTTCTGATTCACCGATAGGGTTGATTTTGGTCTCCAAGAATAGCTTAAGGTCCGGTTACACGCAACGATCTGCTTGTGCAAATTGACTGGCGCAAGTCAATTGGTGCAAATAAACTGAGTGAACATGAATCGGTTTACAGGCAACGATTTATTTGTACAAATTGACTGGCGCAAGTCAATTGGTGCAAATAAAAAGAGTGAAAATGACACTAAATTATGCTAATTTGACACGATTATTATATTATATTGATTATGATAAGGTCGGAGGAGCGTCATAAAATTTCACCATTCACCCAAGGGCATGCTGAGGGTTGTAGCTTGTCTTGAACATCGTTTAAACGCTCATGCCAAAACATCAACCTCAAGCCGATTTTCTAAGAACACATATTTTGCACAAGGCAACCTTTTTGGTTTGCGCCAGCCAAAAATTTGCGTTTACACGCAACGATGCACTTGTGCAAATTGACTTGCGCAAGCCAATTGGCACAAGCAGATCGTTGCGTGTAACTGGACCTTTACAGTAATAGTAGGGTGAAAATGAAAAAAAAATTTATGCAAAGTGATGTAACCGGAACTTCAAAAACTTTTTTATTTTTTCATTTCATACAACTCAAAAGCCGAAAACTTTGGGAAAATCAAATGCGAATATAAGAGAAAAGTGCATTTTGAGTGCATCGCAACACTATTTTTCAAATATCTTCGGCTCTATTGATCGTAGAAAAATAAAAAAAAAGGAAAATGCTCGTGCGTAAATGAGCTATCGAACTGGTGGGGCGCGGTTACGTTAAAAATATTTCCTAACCTCAAAAAATCCAAATTTCTCATTTTATTTATTTTTTAACTAAAAATGCATTAAATAATGAAAAAATTAGTGGATTTTCATAACAATTATAGGAAACATTTATTTTAATGTTATAAACATCCTATTAAATTTTCAAAAAAAAATTCATTTTTACGGCCAAAATTGGTCATTTTCGAAAAAATATTAGAATCCTTGTAATTTAATGAGAAACAGTCCTAGGGTAAACTGTTTTTTCAAATGTAGGCTTTTTTATGTATTTTCTTGTAAATATATGCCGGAATCTGTCTACAAAGTTTAAAATAAAAAATAAAAATAAAAATCAAATTTTGATTTCTTTTAACATTTTATCATCCACTCTGACCATACTTCCTTCTTAGAATTTAGTTAAATTTTATTTTACACAAAATCTTTATAAAAATCTTATGTAAAAGAAACGGTATAAACGAAAAAATGTTAAAAAAATGCAATTTCATGTTAAAAAAATTAAATTTCATTTTTACTTTTGTTTTTTATTTTAAAAAAATGACATAAATAGTGTTAAGCCTCGGCCACGTGGCCGAGGCTTTACGATGCACTCAAAATGCACTTTTCTCGCTATGCTCGTGTTTGATTTTTCCAAACTTTTCAGCTTTCAACTCAGGTCCATGTATGAAATGAAAAAAAAAAAAAATTGAAGTTCCGGTTACATCACTTTGAAATTACAATTTTTCTCTACTTATAGGGGCTATTTGTTCAGAAAAAATTGGCGGGGTGAATTGAAGTTTAGGTATGAATACCAATAATTTAGTTCTGACCCCCTAGTGGTGGGGTGGTTTCCGATGCCCAAGAGGGATAGGTTTTGTTTCTAAAAATTGTCTTATATCTTGGAGGTGTAAGTCATCAAATGTTTAGTGGTAGCTGTGGCTTCCAATTCACCGATAGGGTTGACTTTGGTCTCAAAAAAATAGCATACTGTTAGGGGTATTTCTACACAAAAAAATTGAAGGGCTGTTTTCATAAGCAAGTGCGATACCCTCAATTTTAGTAATAAGGGTTGTCCTGGGGGTAGTTTCCGATCAAGTCAGAGGGCTGGTTTTATTTTTATTATTTATTATTTTATTTAAATTACTAAACATTTTTTTTTATATTTTGACGTTCAGTTCTTCAAGTACCTAGCCTCAAATGGGCCCCCACATGAAAATTGCCCAGGGGCCTCTAAAACGTAAATACGGCCCTGCTGGTGGGGACTTTTCATGACCCGAGGTGTTCTCCTTTAAGCTAGAAGACGTTGTAGATCGCCTCGATTTATGAAAATGTACAAATGTTCAAATGGACAGAATGGACAATGGGCAAAGAAGAGTATTTGTTTCCATTATGAAGTAAACTTGCCTTTAAACTTCTTTTTGACGATTCAATAAAGAGTCTAAAGTCATTCACATCGTATTTTATGCGGTACATCTTCCCTAATCCGGGAATGTCTTTGCAATAGACGAGATCTGCATGTTCCGCAAAAATTTGTGAGAATTTCTTCTCTCTTTTCCGGTACCAGCAGAATGAAGTTATTCTGTTGTAATCTCGAACCAAGAATTTCCGCGGCATCTTTAGGTAGTCCTAAATCTAACGTCAAATCGTTCAATTCTACCTAATTAAGCGGTAAGAAGAGAGCTCAAAATTAGAATCTAGATTTACCTGGTCTTCTGGGCAAGAACTTTCAGATCCATAGTATAAGTATAAGATTTTTTGTTCTTTCTCATTTTAAAATTGCCAAACATTGATGATCTTGCGTACAAAAAAAAACATGTTTCCATCTTTATCTACTAGAGGTTAACTGAACGAAATTGTAATTCAATGTAATGCAATCTTCAACAAAGAAAAAATGTTTAAAAGCAAATAATTTAAAAAATGGCTAAAAATTGTCAACTTTGAATGGCGATTTCTCGGTTACCGTTGGTCGTACGGAAATTTTACAAAAAGAAATTTCTTCGTTTTTTCAAGACCGTTCTTTTTTCTGAAAATTTATATATACCCAGGATGCCGTAAAACAAGTTATAACCGTATTAACAAAAAAAAGAAAAAAATATTTTTTCGAAAAAAAATTTTGTTTTTCGATTATTTTTTGAATTACAAATGGTAAAAAAAAATTAAAAACGCATTTCGATGGGAAATTTAATTTTCTACAAAAAAGTATTTTAGTAAAAATCTCGAATTTCGCTTTGTTTTCGAGTTATTTCGAAAAACCTGAAAAGGGGGTACTTAGGGTCGGCGCTCAAAAACGCACCCCTCAAAAAAGGGGCACTTTGTGATTTTATCATATTTAGGTGTTCAACTAACATATTAAACAATAAAAATCCTTTAACGTAATTGTTCCTTACTACCTTTGATTTTTCCATAATTTGATCAGTCTAAATTATGAAATAATGAAAATGCAATTTCTTCAAAATTCTGACGTGATGGAAACTTTTAACTATTTTTCCCGTAATCAGCACCCAAAAATATAGGAGAAACAATACTTGAACATTAATTAAAAATTCCACGGACTTGGAGAGAAAAGAAGTAATTACTATTAGGCGGAGTTAGAAGGGTTGTTTTTGGGAAAGAGTTGGTTTCCAAGACTTGAATACACTCCAGAGAAGTAACATAGAGAAAATAGTTTGCTCAAAAGTTTAACGAAAGGTGAAGTACATTTTTTAAGGACCATAGACAGTGGCGTAGCTGAAGGTCCGCAGACCAGCTTTAGGGGGCCTCAGTGTCTTAAAAAAAATTTTTTCCAATCTACGTGTATACATTTTAAATCCCACTCGAGACTGTAGATTGTAGGTATATAAAATTGGAGATTTAATCCAACATTAATCTCCATTTATTTTTTAAAGTAATGACCTACTGATTTCTTGTATCGAAACATAAACAGCAATACATTGATTGGTTGATGTATCACAATTTCAAAGCGAGCGCACAAGAAATAGAAGAATTGTGAATCCTCACGCAGTCTCGCGTACTAAATAGCGATAAAAATTTATTTAATGTTTTTTATTTATATAGTTATGAGTTTTTAATAAGCTTCTCAAGTCGATGTGTTTTGAGTACTAGGAAAATGAGCTAGTTTAGTAAGTTCTAGGTTACGTAGGGTTGACTCGCTTGGGTCTTAGGATTTTTTGGGTTATCGCTGGGTTATAGAGGGCCTTATTGAGATTTTGGCGGGGGGGCCTCCGAAGTTTCAGCTACGCCACTGACCATAGAGCTATATTATCGGGTCCTCCGGATTTATTGTTGTCAAAGCCACTTATAAACTTCGCAAGTTTTGGAAAAAAACTGCATTTAATAAGTTAGTGGTACACTTATGAGTCATAACAGTGTCAGCCGAACAGGCGAAAAATAGCACCAATGCTAAGTTACATATATTTGGACTTCTGTACAAAAGTGGCTTCTGTGGCTTCGAAGATTTATTTTGTAATACTAGTCCTTCGAATTGTTCAGGCCATGCAATGACTGGCAGTAATCTTAGTCCGAAGGAAGGAATAGCTTTTATGTTATAACGAATGAAAAGGGTTTTTTATCCTAGAACAGAATGATCGCGTAGGTGGATCAACTTGGAATTTTTGAAAAATGCATTTAGGTCACTTTCAATTAATTTGATTTCTTTTGTGTGATATTATTTTAAAGTGGTTCAGTAAAAGTATAAATAAAGATTAGAAAATACTAATAAAGGATTAGAAGGATAATAAAAAAACATTTACATAACTTATAAAACATTATTTTTAATTTATAATACAAAATTATTTACATCGTATAGCAACACGTTACCTGTAAAACGATTGTAATGGCCAATGAGCCCATACATATAATGTATATGATGCCATGTTTACTTAAAGAAATTTTCCATAATATTCTTTTTAATTATAATATAAATAAAAATTATATGTGTATAATAAAATAATTAAGAATTAATTAGAAAAATTTTATGATATTATAAATTAAATTTGTTAAAACAAACATAGCACATAAATCTCGACAGGCTCATTGTCTGTATTTATTTATTAATGTATTTTTTGTTTTTTTTTATTTTATTTGTTGTTTTAAATTAAAATAAAAATTGTCAGATGTTTTATTTAAAAAATTTCACTGTTCTTTTTCAATCAGTCTTGGTTGTGGTTCTTCTCTATTCATCATCATCATCATAAACTTTATTACAATCCCAATTTCCTAAGTGCTTTTACGTCAATTTCACCATAGTAATCCTCGCTAAAATTATTATATATATATTTTGTTTTAGAAAAAAAATTAATAAACATTTAAATTAAACAACACAGAAAAGAGTTATGGTATTATAAACAATGAATAGAACTAAGTTTTGCAAAAGGTGCAATTTAAGAAAGTTCTATTAGATTCTCTACCATAGTTTTTAAAATATATATATGTAAAATTATGGAACAGATATCCTAGAATATAAAAAAAGATTGTTATGAAAAAAATAATAAATATAGTAAATAAGTAAATAATTATTAAAAACAAGAAGTTAAATAATAAAAAGTAATAAGTTAAACACAGTGTTTTCACCTTAGTTACTTTAAAAAAACAAGTTCCCTTTTAGTACATAAAATAAAAACATAAAATAAAAAAAATTCAGTTATAAAAAACAGGAATGGCTGGGAAAGTGAAAAAGGTGAAGGATATACTAGAGTAAAAAATAAAAAAAATATAGTGAAAATAATAAAATAAAAAATACAGAAATATGTCTGTAGATATAAAGTAAGTGAAATAAAAAGAGTTTTGTTCATTTTTTTTTTATAAATTTCTTTTCTTTATTTATTTTTTTTTCTTCTCATCTTTGTCAAATATCATGGCGTATCTTTGCAAAAAAAAATATTGTTTTATAATCAGTATTTGTTGTTTCAGTATTAATGTTGTACAAAATTTTCGTTGTAATTTATTTACAGCGTTTTAAATACACATTGTGGTTCTGGCTAGGTGTAGTTTTTTTTAAATATAAATAACAAATGTTGGTCCATTTTTTTTTGTTTTAAAATGTTTCTTACATAAAATGTAACTTATGATTGATTTTAGTGAAGAATTTTAAAATAATACAAATACAAAAAAGACATGAAGGATAATAATAAATCAAAGAAAAATTAAAGAAAAAAACTAATCCAATAATAAGAGCAGAAAAAAATAGAGGAAATAAGAAAGAGATTTTTGTTTTTGTTTGATATTTTGTGATCTTATATAAACGTTTTTTTTTGTTTTAAATTTTGTGATTATAAAAAAGAAAAAAAACCTGGTCACTAAAAGAAATCATAATGAGCATTTTTTATTATTACTTTTCATTTTCGTAGTTTTTTTTTTGTTCATCTTTTATTATAGCAGTCTCTTAGTCGTGTTTTACAATAATTATTCTAAACCACGAATCACTAATTAAATTACTTTTTTTTGTTCATCTTCAAAATTAATTTTTTTGTTTTTCTTTTTAAGTTTTTACACACAAAAAAAGAAGAAAACTTTTAACCTACAATGAAGATTATTCTTTTTTTTTACATTTAATTTTTAATATCAACATTAACAAACATGTTTTTTTTTAATTTAATAATAAATTGTAGATCAAGAGTTTTTCTTAATTACTGATATTTTTTTTTTAAAAAGGAAAAATTTATTTTGTTTTGTTCTTCATTTTTTTTTTACTTTCTTTAAAAAAAACTTAAAAAATAATTAAAAGTAAATTTTGTGGTTTCGTTTTTTTAATATATGGTTTTTTTAAAATGTTTTATTTTTGTTGATTTTGTTTTTGTATTGTTTTTTCAATTTAATTGTTTTTTCTGGGGAAAATTTTAAATCAAAATAAAAAAATACTATTGAGAGAAAGATAAAAATTACGCTTCTTTAGTTGGAGTTGGTCTTGGTTTCTGTTTGCTTGACGTGGTACGAGATTCTCCATTACCTTGTAGACCGGCTAAAAGTTCACTTTTACGAATGCTCTTCAAGTCCAAATCACCATAGTAGTCTTCACTGTAATTGGGGATGGGATAAAATGGGTTTTTTATGTGTATTTAGTTTTTTATTAGTTGTTTGTTTTTTTTTTTTTACTTTTTGTATCTTGTATCTTTGGGTTTTTTTTTGAGTAATATTTATTATATACATTATTTTTTTTTTTTTAAAAAAACAAAATTTGTTTATGTTAACTTCAGCAAACATCCATAAAACAAAATTAATTTAAACATAACAGCAGCATGCTTTAACATTCATAATCACAATATATATCTTTGGTGTGTTGTTTGTCTATTTCGTATATTTTTTGTAATAGATTTTGTCATAGAGATATAGAACAAAAATAAAATATCATAAAAAATGTGTAGCTAAGTAACCGATAGATAAAAAATAGGAAACTCAGAATGCATAAAAATAAATAAATATAAAGAGTGATGATGAAGTTAAAAGACAAAAAAATTTACGATCCAAATTACCAAAAAAAATAAATAAATAAATAGTATGAAGAATAATGATTTTTTTAAGAACAAAATAATATTAAAATAAATATATTTAAAAATAAAAAATACTACTATATTTTTTGTAGTAAAAATACTCACCATCCAGGAACATCTTCTGGATCTTCACAGTTACCAGTACCATCAGCATCACCAATTTTGAATACTGTACCAATTGGGCAACCATATTCACGTGCAACACCTTCTAAGCAAATGTAATATTTGCGGCAATCTTCTGGATGTGCATGCCTTGAGAATGATCCAGCGTTTGAGATTTCACCTGGAGCTGGGCATGCGAATCCATTGGCAACTTCTATTAAATAAATAAAATAAAATTTGTGTTATTAAATTATTAAATTTTGTATTTTTTTTTTCAAAAGTATTTATATTAACCTTCATTTCTGCATTCTGGTACTTGATCAGCCCACATGCATACACGGGCTTCACGATCATAAGCAAGTCCGGGTGAGCATTGATATCTTGATGCTTCACCGTTCCAGCAATTCCAGAAGACATCGCATTTAGCCTCATCAGCGAAAATACCATATAATCGGCTACAATGTGGGGTTGAAATTGGTGGTTCTGGAATTTAGGGGAAAAAAAGTATGGATTAGTAATTCCTCCTTTATTAAAAAAAAAAAAAAAATTAAAATACAAATCACAAACGTAAAATTGAAAATAAAATCTCTAAAGTTCATAAAGTGTCATATTTTGGAGTAGTATAGTTCTTGCTAGTTCTGTCTCAAAATCTCGCATATTTTTAAAAAGAATTAGAAACCACCAACCATATTTTTATTAAGATTAGCTTAAGTTTGGAGACATGAAACTGACATAGATTCTACTTATCTAAGAATAGAGTTGACTAAATATATGAACATATCGCTAGACTGATAGTTAATTGCTATTACATACTCATTATATTTTTCAAGAAGTTCTTTTTAATTTTTCACTTTTTTTGTTCTACCAGTCCGTCATGTCGTTGGTCACGTATAGTGCAATGCCTAGTAGAAAGCTTAGCTCAAAGGAGAGAAGTCAGAAGGGTTTTGGACGAGATGGTGATGAGCCCTGCTTTTGAACTCTTGGATATCATAGCGTTCAGAAATGCAGATTCCAGAATATTTCTCCACAGTCAAGTTGTTCGATTTAAGAATGGATTTTTTGTAGGTATCCAGTGCACATGAGCTAAGCAGGCTACTATGGTTTTGTTAGTATAACATTCTCGGAAACACCAGAGCGTTTATTACAGTTGATCAATCGCTATGGTAGTTGTATTAGATTTGCTGCAAATGGACGATGATCGAGCTCATTGCCAGGTTAGGAGCCTACATTCTTTAGTTCCAATTTTCGATGACGCGTTCGAGCATTTCGAGTGATATTTGGCCAATGACGCCAGCAATATTGGCTTACAATTCCTTAATAGTAGCCGGCTTCGAAGAAAATTTTGGTTGAAAACAGTGGATATTTTTCGTTTTGTTTTTGAATAATTTGCAGGCGTTGTGCCGGGCTAAGTCTTTCCATGATGAAATGTCAAGCAATACTGAACAAAAACACTACAACAGTTTTGACACAACTCTCAAGTGATCTGTCATAAAATCCCTATTGAAAAAGGTACTTCTAAATGGATCAAGCATTAGATTAGAGCACAAGCCCGATGACTGATGAAGAACTTTATGTGGCTTAAGAAATCCCAGACATTGGGCAAATTCTCAGATCCTCAGTCAATGTAACGTTTAAGGTATTAAAGGAAAGCGAAAGGTCATCCATTAGTTCTACACCAACACCATCCATTTACATCGAAGAGGAGAGACGTTAAACGATTTGATTGAGGTAAGTAAGTACTTCGATTTAGAAGCGTAATATTCGACACTATTCTTGCGGCCCCAATCGAGAATGAGTTCAAAGTGTTTATTGATTGAGTCGGAGATAAGTTCAGGATCATAAAGACAAGGTCTGGAATGTGCTTGTTTTACATTACATACATAGCAGTCTTACTAGCTTAGCGAAGCTGTGGAGTGGGTTGGCAGGATTTTTAAATATAAAAAATAGAACAGGTGGAAGAATTGATCGTTGTGGGACATCGGGAGAGATGGGCTGGAGCTAGGTCTCATTGATAGCCAGAAATGAAACATTAAATCCAGCTCTCTTGTTGGATATGGGCTTGCTTACTCTGGCGATGTACACTGCAAATCTGACCTTTTAAAAGTGTTATATTTCAAAAGGCTTAAAGTGTTTTATTGTGACGTCACCCATTTGATTAACATAGTAGACTTTTTTAAAACACTTAAAAGTGTTTAAAAAATGAGATTTGCAGTGTATTATAGGTCAAAGAATTTGCGAAGAAGTTTAATCAGAAATAGGGAGCAGCTTTTGTTAACGTCAAGCTATTTGAGGCACTTGATAAAAGTCCTGTCCATTGGCTTTTTGTGACACTTGGGAACAGGAGGTGGCACAGCCCTGTCGGTTAAGTAAGAATTGGAGAAGAATAGAGATGCGACCGTGCATTTGGTATCTGCTATCACGTTTTGCTTGCAGATAACAGAAGTAGTAGTGGACATAGTAAAATCCTTTTTAATGAAAATTACCAAGGAACTGAAGTTGTTGCTACCATTGATTGCATTAAAGACTTTACTTCTAAACCAGTTATCAAATAATGATTTGACTTTCCCGATTATGGAGTTACAGGAAAAGTTTGATGTACCTACTCTAGATGAGGTAAGTCATTCGAAGAACGTTTGTACGATCTGAAGGCGGTTTCTTTAGTTTTTATTCCTAGTAAACCATCTATTTGACTTAGTCTGCACATATTTGGTACAAAGATGAATGAACATTATCGATTCATATTGAAGATTCATAATATGTGAATAAATCCGTCCAGGCATTTCACAAACTGTCACAGCACATAGTAAAGCAAATTTTCAGTACGTTGAATTAATCGATGAAATAAATTTGAAATTGAAGATTCTTCACAACAAATTGCCCCGTTAGAACTAGTTTTTTTACATCAAAACTTGGTCTCCATAAGTAATATTATGTGTTCATTGTGGAATAACAAAGAAATAGTAAGTAGTAAATTGCGCAATATTTGGCAACGCTCAAAATGTATTATTTATCACTTTCTATAATCGTCCGAAGTTGGTCGAGCAAACAAAAACAGTTTTCTTTCATACTTTTATTAGCCGCATTGAGCATAAAAGAACGAAGCAATTCCTAGTAAAAGACCATAGGATTCCAGTAATAAATTAGTAACGATCTTGTGTAATATAATTGAGAATTCTATTTTTGTTCACTTTTATAACAATAATCAATCACCGAAACATATCATGAATTGAAGATGGATCTATTTCAAGTTTCGATTTTTATTATATGTAATACAATTCAGCAGAAAAATAAGAGTTGTTCCGGAATTCTAAGTATCTAGGGAAGAAAGTTGCCCAAAAAGGTATCAAAAAGGTATTTTATTCTATAAAATCTAATAATAAAACCAATCATTTCAATTAAAAGAACTAAAAATAAATCTCTTTACAAATTTTCAATCATTTATGCATTACTTAATATTTCCCAGTACTTTCTTGGATTACACAAAAAAGATTGTAATAATTTCTTTTTTTTGTAAAATATAAAATTAACTTTTAATCCAAACAATTCTTTTTTTGTTATTGTTATTTTCGCACCTTTAATTACATCAAACATACAATAGAACAATTAACTAGTTTGGAAAATAAGCCGTGCGTGCAGAACAAATTGCGATTACAAACCAGGTAAAAAAAGAGTCAGGTAAATTGCCAGGAAATCAGCCAGCATAAAATTACTCAAGAAATTGTTTAAAGTAGATTGGAAATTGTTTCTAACCCTTTTTTTTTGTTTTGTTTTCGCGCTTATATGTAACTAACTAACTATATGTGATCAATTAATTAGGTTAAAGAGTGTAGAGGAAAGTTTCTTAAGTTTATGTGATGGATTCTATAGAAGGAAATTGAATGTTTTTTTTTTGGTAAGTTTTGTTTCGAAATTTTTTTTTGGGCGTGTTAAGTGAGGCTTGATAACAAAAAACTGTTGGTTTTGTTTGGTTTTGTTTAGGAAATGGGAAATTTGTGAAAGATGTAATATTTTAAAGTTGTTTGATAACACTGTTGTACAGAATCGATTTTGAAATTTTACCTAAGAAAACCCTTTATAGCATTTGTGAAAGACATTAAGAGGATTCATAATCCAAAATTTTTAACAATTCTATATAAAAATTAAATAGTTATTAACAAAAAATTGTTAATATTGAAAATTAGATTTTTTTTTTGTATGAGTGTATGTAGAATTTCGATTTATAACTTTTCTTTTCATTTTTTGACAAATTTTCGTGTGAAAAATTTATATAATTAATTCTTATAAAAAATTGTTGACAACGTTTGTTTTTTTATTTAACATTGTCACCGTAGTTTTATGTATCATTTTTTTAATTAATCTACTTAAAATAAGATTTTTATATTTTTACATAAGTTGCAAATAAATAATAATAATACTAATTAATCATTCTCTATACGTATACCAAAAACCAAGTAAATTGGACAATATTTTTTTCGTCTCTTTTCAAACTTTAATAACATTAATAACTTTTTAATTTGTTTATGAATTTGCATAAAACTTGGCGAAATATCATATTTCAATTCAATGAACCCATTCTGCTTAGTCTCGACCTTAGGTAAAATTCGCTGTACAACAGTGTAATTTATGGTTGCTCTAACTAATGTTATTTGCAAATGCAATAAACAAATTGAAACTTACTGTATTTTAGAATTTTGGTTATATTTATCAGATATGGAGTGATAAGGGTTAAGACAAATTTTCGCTTAGCTTTAAGTATTTCTTTTTATATTTATTCAAGGGAATATCTGTTGTAATAACTTAGCTATCGCACCTAGACGTAGTATATTGACCGTAATACCCCGGCTTCAACTGCCCAAGTTCAAGCAAATGGGTAAACTGAACTTTAAAATAATCTCAGTTTGCATACAATTTCCACATATTAAACAAGCAAAAAACAGACCTCAATTCGCCCAACTCGAACTCGAACTTAAGTAAAACGTAAAAGCTCCCTCAAAAGAGAGTAATCAACTGGAATAGTGGAATGCGTGAGCTTTTGCATTTTTGACTTCTGGCAAAAAAGCAACAACGATTTCAAGCACTGAACTGGACTGGGTGAAGCCACTTATGTGGATTGAACTGTATATTATTGAACTGAGGCCAGTGAAGCCGGGGCGTTTGTTTGTTTGTTTGAAGAACCTGAGAACGAATTCAGTGAAGAATCTTTATGCCACTGCTGAAGCTGAGATATCCTGAATTGAGTATGCTTCACGCCATGTTGTGAATCGGTTTACTATCTTTAAGGGGAGTTTACATCCCAACATCAAAGTGGAAGAACAAAGTGGCCCTGTACAAAACTCAAGCGTAAAGTTTCGTTGAAAGCTCGAAACTTTTTAGTGTCAGACGTAAAGAATTGTGATTTGTGAAGAAACATTTTTAAAGAAAATTGTTATTTTTAAAGAAAATTGCGATTTGTGAAGACACTTCTTTTAAAGAAAAGTGTGATTTGTGAGGACTAATCAAAAATTTGAAAGTTTCTTCACGAAAAACGTGACATTTTCATATTTTATTTTTGAAATAACAGAATTAAACGTGAAAGTAACATCTAGTGGGCATTAGAATACTTAAATTTAACGTAACTAAAAGCTTGTTTTTCGGACTTCGCATTCGTAGAGTAGAGTAGAGCCCTACTTTGAGGCTGCCGTTTTCTGTTGCCACGTTGATGGAACAGAGATAGAACCATACTATTTTCTATGCGATAAAGGAGCTCAGATTTGCTCTTCTACTTTATTCTTGGGATGTAAACTCGCCTTTAAGATGTAAGAGTATCCACGCAATGGTTAACCCTGAAGCTATATTAGTATGTATATATGGTCAAACCTATTATTTGACAGCTTTAAGGCTTCAAATGGAGATTTGACATATCTCTAAAATTTGGACTTATGGCAACCAAGGCACGACTGAAACCACTCATTGCAGTTTTTATTGATTTATAGCCGGCCGGATGTATTTTTGGTAACGGCTCGTCTTTTATCACGAATGTCAGACTGAGGTATGTTCGGAGTTGAACTCTACCCTGCGTAGGGAAGTTGGTATATAAGGCCTGGGAATGCCTGTACTAGTTTCACACCAGACCTGATGCATAATGAAAGGTGCTGTGAGTAGTAGTTTTCCCCGTCAACTCTTATTGCAGTGTTTTTGGAGCGATTTTAACTCGGTGTCACCTTGCTTGGGCTAGTATAGGAAGGTCAAGTGTGACTGAGTCAATGTTATCAAATGCCACTGTGCCCGACAAAAAGGCTGCGGTAACGGCTTGTTTACCTGACACATATCTGATGCCTGTGGTAAACTGTGAAATTATACCCAAATTCTGGTTTGTCCAGGGGATCTTTCGGTCTTTGTGTGAAAGGCACGAATCAGTGATTTCTGATCAGTATATGCTACGAAGGTCAAGGCTACGAGGCCAAGGCTCACAGAAGGCTTTGTTGGTGACAGGTTTTAGGAGTAAAAAGCTAGAGTTTGGGCCGTTAAAAACTTTTCTAGGTGCCCCTTATCCTCGCCTCGGCGTAAAAAAGGTTGCTCTTTGTGCATTTGCTGACATCGAAGGCGCCATTGATAACCTTATACATACACTGCTACCAAAATAAGCGCGAAAAGGAATGGAGTTGATGTCTAAAACACGGCTTGATCCTAGAGGTCTAAAGTTAGGCAAAATAAACAAGTGTAATCCTAAATAGCAAGCTCATTGTGACTCTCATTTTACTAAACAAGACAACAGCCAACTTTTTCGGCTCGTACCGTCAGCATGATAGCAAAAACTGTTTACATGGTAACAAAATCATAACGAAGGTCATGCATTGACTATATACCATCGTGGTTAGACCTTACGCTACTTCAGTGTGGTGTCCTAGAACAAAATAACAGAAGAGCTGCTAAAATGGAAACGTATTTTCGGCTTAAGTATTTCAGGTGCAGAAAATACTTGTCCTACTGCAACTATAGACTAACTGGCTGATCATCTAAGATTGCTATGCAATGCGAACTTTTAATCGATGAGTAGTTGTTCTGTCGTACTAGAGACCAACTTAGACTGGATCAAAATATTTGTTTCGGATATTCTTAGCTGAGACGAATGGAGATCTAACAGTTCCCTACCTTCTAGATCTAGGAGCTGGTATACAGATGGCTCAAAATTCGAAACGAGAATTGGCTTTGGCTGCCATATTTCTAAGGCCCTGGGTCATTCCTCAACGATCTTTCAAGGTGAAGTGATGATCATGAAAGAATTCGCCTAAGTTTGCACCTCCAAGCGGCTCTACCATCCGTTCAAACGATCAGGCAGCTCTAAATATACTATACTTAAAGGCCTCAAATCAAACTAAAAAACTTTTTGGGATTGCACTTGCATGTGCTCAAAGTACAGCTAAGAAGAACTTTGTTATTCTGAAATGTATACCGGTCCATGAAGGCTAATCAAGGCAAAGACGTAGCGGACTGCCTAGTCAAAAATGTGATTGGATGGGGTCAGTGTTATAAGACCAGAACCGATTTGTGTAATAGGTTAGGTTAGGTTAAAATAGCTGCTCCCGACCAGCTGCGGGCCAAAGGGACAGTGAGTCGGCCAAATTGTGTGAAGAGTGCGGCACACTGTTGCTGTGGCCCGGCTTGAACTAAGCTGATTTTTCTCACAGCCAGTTTATAGGTGGCTAAGGGCATTCCCATCTGGGTTAAGTGGAGTGTCCTTTCCACATTTGTGTTATAACAATATACTACTTAAGATCGGATCACTATTTTTAGAATTAGTCTGCCCGTGTTTGGCCAAACTACATGGCCAGACATAAAGATTCATTCAAATCACTAACGACAAGTCAGAAATGTTCCTGTGTCCCTGTGCTTGAATAGATCAGTTCTCCAAATTATTCTGGTCATTGTACTTTTAAGTGCAGGTTCAGATCAATGGTTAGTTCAGATTAATGTCACATTCTATTGCCATTGTCTAACAGATCCTGAAACAACGGGGCACTAATTGTGATGTGACAAAGCAACGGGGAGGCCCAAACTTTAATTGAAACACTAACCCTCATAGGTAATGAATTTTTGTACTGTTGACGGTTCTATTATTGAGTGTAATGTCGGATGCAAATTCTAGTCGGAAAGAAAATTGTGAAAAAACTGACTTGGTGTTATTCCAGTATTAATTATAATGACTGAACCCTGACTTTGGAAATCGAACAGGAATCGCTTGTTATTCTTAGAGACGAAAGCAAAAAGGCGAGTTTTTGTAAAGAAGTACGACAAGAAAGAAGGAAAGTTATCAAGGTCGGAGAAAAATGGAAAGGTGAAGGACCATGCCTTGGAGTGGATTCGAACCACGTACCTCTGGATGGTAGTCGTATGTTACCGAGGCCGGAAAATCTGGAATCTTATAGAATGCAGTGTTTTTGAAAGTCCTTGGTTTTATTACTCTACTAGCTGGGAACCGGCGCGCCTATGCTGCACCCATAAGCCAATAGGAGTAATCAGTTGATATGAATTTTAATAAACAGTAGGAGAGTTTGCAAAAAAGGCAATTTTTTGGAATTTTTGATTCCAAATAACAAAATGTGAAACTATTAGGCAAATTCGTCGGCCATATTGGCGCGGCCATTTTGAATTTATAAGTTCTAATCATAAATTCGTTATTTGCTAGCTTAAAAAACCCCAGATATCGATTTTCATTGGAATCGGAACACAATTGGCAAATTCGTCGGCCATATTGGCGCGGCCATTTTGAATTTATAAGTTCTGATCACAAATTCGTTATTTGCAACTTTAAGAACTGTTTGTTTTGCGAGGGCGCGTTTCGCTTCTTTTTTTTCTTTTGTAGCAAAAATTTTCTCTGCAATTACCTTTTTTCTATTTTCCTTGGGCGCCATCTACCGGAGCGTATTTGCGCCATGCGGTTTACCGAGATTTAGTCAAAACGCACATTCTGTGAAAGTTTCAGCTCAATCGGCCGTCTAGTTTTTGAGTTTTAGTGTCGCATTACAAACCAACAGACATTCATTTTTATATATATAGATAATCCAAAAGTTATTTACCGGTATAAAAAATTTTTGAAAATTTTGTGATTAATAGCCTCGACACACGGCAATCAAAATATAACGAAAATTCGTAATTTATGACCAATGCCTTTAGGGCGTGACACACATTAAAATACCTCATTATATTATGACAGTTGTAACAAGTGGTAGTGTAGTGAAAAATGTCAGAGAACGAAAAATAAAAATAAAATATATCTTTGGTACGTTGTTTCCCCAATGGAAGGGAAACAAGTAATATTAAATTTTTTAATATGGAAACAAGTAATATCCTAATTTAGGAGGTTCATATTCCTAATTAAAGCTGAATTTTCTTCATAAATGGGTGCGTGTGTTGAGGCTTTAGATTATTATTAGTGAAGACTACCGACTAGCTAAGACACAATCTGTGCGTTTATTTTAAAAGGCGAAATGCGTCTTGGCTATACTACTATAAGCCTTGGGTTTGCTATAAGAACTACACCAACTATTTTATATTTCTCTTTAAATATATATAAATCACATCACTTGTTACTAAATGTTTTGTAATTATATATATAGAATATTTTTTTTTAAAAAAAAATCCAAACACTTACCTAATTGTGCACGATCTCCACAATCAACATTATGTAAATAATCACAGTTCTCTGTTAAGAATTTCGAATCTGATGCATCAAACGCTAATCCGTTTCCGCATGTTTTAAGCTCTGAAACGCCATTGTCGCACTTCCAGTATTTATCACAAGATACCTCATGTGGATAAAAGCCAAAATCATCTGGACATTTGAAATTATCTTGTGCCAAAGCTGTAATAACAAATAAGAAAAAAATAATTAGGTTAATTTCACAATTTATTAAATTATTTACTAGATTACATGTTTTTTTTTTAAAAAATAGGATTGGATTGTTATGAAAAAAAAACATAGTTTTGAGCAACAGAATTTTTATCTAGTTAACTTTAAAATACCACAAGATTGGAATTTATTTCCTTTCTCTAAAAACTAAACGCAATAGAAAAGAAATGAATTTTATTGGTTAACAATTTTTCTTAATCTTTCATTAAAGTATTACGTTGATTGAGCTCGGGGAGTTCAGCTTTATTACCTCTGAAATATTTTTTAAATGTTTTTTGTTTGTTTTTTGTTTTTGTTGTTAATATTGTTGCTATATTAGCAGCTGCTGTTGTGTCTGTTCAAATGTTGAAACAAAAATTTTGACACACGTATCTATTAATACTGTAGATTGTATGTTGACGGATATATATGCTTGATCGGATCGTAATCTTGCCCCGCAGACTAGGCGTCATGTCAATCAATGTTTGACACGGCAACATAACGCATTCAATTATAATAAATAATTGTACAGATTACAATTGATTATGTGAAAGGTGCTATAGTGTCTCACCCGAATCTGAATTATGTAGGTACAATGTGCATATAATAACAGTTTCATAACAGGTAAAACAAAAACAAAGCCTGTCTTGATCTTGAAGATGAAAGCGAAAGTCTGGGTATTATTAAAGACAATGTAAAAATAGTATAATGGCGGTTTGGTTGAAAAGGTTCGTAAATTCTGACTTTTTGTGCTCCAGACGGGCGGTGGCGCGCATATGCATATACTCCTATCGAGTCCGGTTACCATTATATCTTGAATCTTAAGTGGAGTTTCCATAGTGGTGACCCAATTATTCAAATACTTGAAAATCAGCCAACGGTGAAATACCTGAATACGTATAGCTGTCGTCAACGTCGTCAGTTGATGTAGCAGCAGTAAAAGAACAGTGAAACAAAATGTTGACCGACCAACCAAACAAAAAAAAAACATAATAACACTTACAATGATCAGACCGGTGCTGTTCAACACGTCAGACTTTTCACTTTTCAAAAAGAGAGAAGGTGTAACCGGGCCTATGCTTGTTTTTAAATAAAATTACGCACCCAGAAAGGTTGATTGGTGGTGGAGCAGCCTTAGACCTGGGGCTTGAAGAAAAACCAGTCTTGTAGTATAGATGGTGGCTTGGTCTTAAGAAAAATAAAAGTGACCCCGTATGCGCCAACAAAAAAAGTGGACAGACTTGTTTGAGATATATTTCGCTCTGCATATGTCATCAACACAACTGCCACACATATGCTGGCAGAACGGACGCAAAGACTTCGGGGGCAATATCGTGTGGTGTGGAACGCCGGCATCGATGCTTAAATTCAAGGTATTGTCGGTCATTTCGTCAGGTAAAAAAGACTACACAAACTTTTGCGGTGAATTTTAATGGCAACGCGTGCAGAATGCCTGATTAACTTACATCATACCTTTATCCTTGTATATATGTGGCATATATGCTGAAGAAGAACGATTACACTTCAGAGAATTCCTGTGGAAAAGACTTCAAGTTTTTTTTTTAGGATAGACCGATTTCATTTCTCTGACATCAGACCAGAACTATTCTTCATATATTTTTTTTGCCATATTTTTAGTCCTAATTTGCCACGCCATCATCACCTGATATTTTGATGCAATTTTTCTTATTTTATTTTTAAAACATTTTTTTATATACATATGTAAGTATATATAAGTATATCAATTTTAATATGGCGGTGCACCTTGAGACAATTTTACTGAATGAACTTGGATGAGGAGAAGAACGTATACTTTTCGTTTCCGATGACTTGAAGGTAACCCAGGTGTAGGTATATATATTCACTCTCTCACGAAATATGATATCTCTATGTGATCATCAATATATTTACGTGCAAGTAATGGGACTGGTTATTATATATAAAAATACTCGTATATAAATAAATATACATTATATATTCTTTTACAGCCATATTAATTTCGGTTTTTGGTGGAGTTTTACTTGTAACACAACGGACAATATAATATTGGATGCAATTTATTTTTTTACATGAATTGTTGCGCCTTGTTTTTTTTGTTAAAGGTGAAATCCGGTATATTTTTTTAATTGAGAGTTTTTCATGGGAAAATATTTATATTTTTAAGGATTAAAAGCTGGCTACATCCTCTTGAATGATGGGTGGGGTTTATAAATGACAATATCGTTTTTTTTGGTGTCGATGTTCATACTATTTTTTTTTGTAATGCAAATTTTTTGTATTTAATGAAAGTGTGCAAATAACAATTAACTTTCACTAATGAGTCATATTATTAATTGTATATAAAAATAAGGGACATGAATAATTGAGATATGTATGTATGCACTTATAAAGTGGATTGAATGAAAATGTAGAAATATAAGGTATACATGCACCAGAGGACCAATTAGGGCTATGGCACGACGTTTTGATGAGAAATATAAGGACCTTATAAGCATTTTATAATAGTATTGAACATTAAAAACCATTTGCATACAAGCGGTATTAAAGACGGCTTGGGTTTTAAGGGTTTTGTGAGTGAAATCCGCGTTAAGAAAAGAGATTGAGTTGAATTTGTAATGATTGTTGTACATACAAAATTGTATAATCATTTCAGGATGTTAAGTGAACAAAAGTATCGTGCTTTTATAAAATGTTGATTTTTTTTTGTATCTCTTGTATTTTTATATCAAATAATGAAACATCAGTTACTCCAAAAATATAATTATTTATCAATGATGAATGGATTTTTCTGCCTAAATAATAAATATAGGTCGTATCAATCATTTCTGATTTTTGCTTTTTAATTGGATCAAATTATTTCAATTTGTCGTAATTAAAAATATGCAATTTAAAAGAAAAATACTTAGGACATGGCAACGCGAAAAATTTCAATTAGATAGAATCGGATTTAGAGGGAAAACCATAAAAGAAGACAACGAGCTTTGCATTAGCTCTGGTTATTTGAGTAAAAAAACTGCGCTTTCAAACAGCCAGAGCGAATGGGATACTCGTTGTCTTCTTTTATGGTTTTTAATCTAACTGATTTTGATAGTGCGAAGAAAAACATTGAAATTACCTAACCTTGTTCTATGTATACAAACAAGCTTATTCAAATTGAAATGGAATCAATAGGGTGTTTAAGGAAATTCCGATGAACCTTGCGTTTGAACTCTTGGATGTTATTGTAGGAGTTCGGAAATACAGACTGTGTAAGGATGTTCCACAGTCAGATTGTTCGATTTATGAACGAATTCTTTGTCCTTAGCGTGCGCAAAAAGAGGCTGTAAACATGTGAATGTGCCGATCGAGCTAATCTAGTGTTGCGGGTATAAAATTGCCATGGAGGCAGGATAGCGGTTATTTCGGTGGAGCAATAAATATGATAGTAGCGATAGAATTTTGTCGAGGTATATTCTTACGGTGGCTCAAATGGACGATCGTGGAGTAAATGGTGTCGTATCCGATATATTTGAGGGTCTGTTTTGAACTTTATCTATCCATTCCCAGGATGTGAAGGATGATGTTAAAGGATGGGTCAGCCATTAGTTCTACACCAAATAAAGTGCTATTAGTCCAGGAGAGTTAGCGGAAAAGTATTCAAAAGTTGAAATAATTCTACCCTGCGATTTTTGGACGCTATAATTAAGAGAAAAATAGTAGGAATTCAATGAATGTGTTTTGGATAAAATCGGTCCAGGAAAACAGGTGGAAAAAAGTTAATAATGGTAGCGAAAATACGTTTTTTAAAATTTTAGGTGAGAAAAAATTTTGTTTTTGGAAAACAAAAAATGAACCTTGTTTCAGGGCTTAAGTTGTGGCTTCTGTTAGTGCCTACCTACAATAAAAATTTCATGCAAAAATAATTATAACTTTTCGCGTAAACCTAAAATATGTAAAAACAGCCGTTTCAGGAAAAAGGTATTCTCGAAGAGTTGCTCTACCAACCCATTTTCATGAAAAGTTTGTGAAGTTCGATTTAATACCTCATAAACGCGTTTGAAAGCAGGCACTTTTCCTCATTTTCAGAAAAACACCTTTCAGCGAAGGTGAAGTGAAATCTGGTGTGGGCAAGCTTTCTGCCGGCCGAGCTTCCTACGATGGAAATTTTCGATCGTTTTCATATATGCCTGACAGGAAAAAATTTTGATTTCTCGAAATCTACTGAATAGAAATCCACACCATATTCCACTTGCCCTTCGCCGAAAGGTGTTTTTTTCTGAAAATGAAGAAAAGTGTAGCGTAGCTACCGCAGAGAGATCGTTTTCTACTCTTCGCAGAGTAAAATCTTGGTTGCGTGCCTCAATGACACAGGGAAGATGATTCGGGCTAGCTCTCCTAAATATACACCAAGATGTGAACCTGGATATCGATGAAAATATCAACGTTTTCGCGAAAAAGAAACGTAAGCTTGAATTAGTAATTTAAGTATGTAAGGAATAAAATTATTTAATGTAAAATGTATACTAGCGATATCCCTTGAAGTTGTAAAAATTTCATCAAAATCGGTTCAGCAGTTACATTACGATGTGCAAACAAATACACATTTACTTTTGTAATTTTCGCGAGCGAGCAAAATTACATTTTACAGGTTAATAAATTTACCTACTAGTGTTTGCCCCACGGCTTTGCCCACGTGGAACTATACACTGTACAAAATCTTGGTCAGGGCGTTATATATTTTGTAAACATTCATAATCATAGTTCATAATCCGACTCGCACTTGGCCGATTTTCGGGTGGCTGTGACCACAACCTTTTTTGAGGGCTGGATCCGCGTCTGACCCTGAGCTGTACAGCCACAAGAAGAAGGAGAAGAAGAAATGGATTTAAGGGAGAAGATGTAAAGCGATGTAAGAAACGAGTCTTAATGATTGTATCAACAAAACTATAAGAAATACAAAAAAAATATCAACTTAGAACAAAGTGCAGGCTAAAGCTATATATATAGGATAGAGGAGGTAGTATAACGATTAGAAACTACTACCCTTAACCTATCATAGCCTTTTTCTATCTTCAGATCAATCTTATTACTAGACATTGCACCATGACTTGAAGGGCATGACGGACTAGTGGTACAAAGGGTGATTCCTGAGCTTGACCATGACACATAAAAAAAACTAGACTAGATCACGAAAGAAACGGAATGGGTCCTTTATAGTAGATCATATCGACATCAATCATGCTGATCGTTTAAATATCAATATTGCGAGTATTCCTCAACCATGCTTTCGAGGGGATCAAAGATGTGCGATTTGATTAATGGAAGTTTTATATGGCAACCTCTGCAACCCGCCAGATAAAATAAGCAAATGATATTGGTTTGAGAGGCCACCGACGCGACGGCAGCACATAAGCAACATGATTTTATAGAGTTTGGCAACAGCAAATATCCCTGTAAGTTTGAGGTTAAATTCGAAAAAAACTAAAAAAATGCGGGTGAACGCAAGATCGGCGCTGAACAGCTACGGGTTGAATCTAGTTGATAAATTCAGTCGTTAGTGTTGATACCAAAGATACTGGAATTGAAGAAGATATCAATTATTGAATAAATTAAGCAAGAAACAACATATTCTTGCAATTGTTTTGCATATGGAAGTCAACGGACATCTCAGTAAAAACTAAATTGCGATTGTTCTCTATGTCTCTAAAGTGGCTCCTAAACTATCAATAATATTGTGAAATAATATTGAGCAAAAAATTGACGGTTTCCTTCTTTTCCCCAGAAAATCTTTCAATATCACCCGCAGACCGTCAATAATATTGCGTAAATCAAAATATTGCACAATATTATTGATAGTCTAGGTCTAGGGGCTCCATAAGGCAGCTCTTTAAAGCAGTCGCAATATCACTTAATCTGTCAAACGGCACCTTCAAGTTTGCATCAATTGATGCCTACGTTAGATCATGAAAATCCGCTGGCTAGATAGAATTAGAAATGACGTTGGCAGTGAAAGCCAAGAAAGGATAGACGAAAAATTTTGCTGTTTGAGAGCACTCTTCACCTGGGCTCTGTTTCGAAGGATTGGAGCCAGAATTTCGAAGGATTACACTCTACTGTTTTTACCATGTATGTTCCTCCGACATGTTTACGTCTGTCTTCCTTTCTTAATCTCTGATCGTAGAAAAATAGCTCTGTGTATCATATTGCTTCCCTATTAAGTGCACTTTACGTTTAGTACCCATCAACTATTTTCTGTGAATACTGTATTGTTTTTTGAAACAAAAATTACAACGATTATTGTACCAATTTGGATCTTGATCTCCTATGTTGGCACAAAATCAGGAAAAAGGGTGTAAGCAGGACTTTTGCTTAATTAGACCGTTCGAGTCACGCTAAAGTAAAAATTCGGTTTCAATCAAGAAGATAGGATGCATCTTCTTCTTCTGTCGTTGAACATCCGAATCTAGGAGAAAAACGAAATGGATCATGATGATTGCTAGAGGAAGCTTGAGTACTCGACTTCTAAGAAAGTTTTATTAGTAAATAAAGATTTGGATATTACTACTAATAACTGAAGATATGTAGATACAAGTAGGACCTACGCAGTTTTTTAATTTTCTTGCTCGCTGGGTTGATCTAGCAAGAGAACTAAAGAACTAAACACAACAAATGTTTCGATAGTGTTATTGAAGGCTGTTGGTTTTTTTAAAATTCTTTTCAATATTTGAACATATTTCTAAATTTGGCGTACAAAAATATTTCTCAATTTATAACTTTATTTTTATGGTCAATAATATTTTACAATATAAACCGTTAACTAAAAAACTATTGTATTTTTCAAGCAATCAATAATCTATTTTTAACAATAGTGAATGAGAATGACAAAAAAATATATCTTTTTAATAATTAATATTAACAAAACATAAATCCATGTATTGTTAATAAAATCGTCACGCAAGGTGTTTGTATCCAAATTAAAAAAAAATATATATAAATTTAAATCTCTTGACAGATTGTAAAAAGATTTATTAATATCCAAAACAAGTTTTTATTTATTATTATTATTACTTTTTGCTAAATCTAATACCATTGGCCACGAAGCCCGAAGTGAATCATTTCAAAGCTTTCTTCAAAGCAGCCTTGGCCTTGCCCACATTCTTTTTCATATCCCATATAGTAAATTGGCACAGTGACTTTATTATTGTATCTATAAGTGAAGGCCGTATATACACATATTTTTTTTTAAAGTAATTTCTATGAATCAAATATTTATTTGTTATTGCAGTATTTTTTTTTTGTATTTGTAACCACACCTGATTATATTATATTAAAATTTTTGGACATGATTTTTCACGATATATAGACTAAAAGCAAGTTTATCCAGTTTTGTGCATAAGGTACTTTTATTGTTACTAGGCTATTTTAGAGAATTTATTCAAAAAAAAATTTCTACAATCATAAATTAAATATTTCCGAAATAAAAACAATTAAGAAGTATTAAAATCAGGTTAACTGAATGAATAATTAAAATTGGAATAGGGGAACTGACAAAAATGAAATATTTAATGAAGATATAATTAGTAGAATATGGATAGACGTATAGTCCTATGATAGACTTTAATTTATTTTAGGGGGGTGGGGGAAAGATTTAGGCATGTGTTGTAAAAACTTTTCATTTGCAGTTTTAGACTTGTTTAACGTCCGATTTTTTCACTGCAGGTTAAATGGATAACAACGGATAATATTAAAAGCAAACAAAGATCTGCGAGACGATCTCATATTGGTCCCAAAATCAGGATAAAGGAATATGAATTTGAAACAGTTCATTTTTCATCTAATTTGGTGGTCAATAATAGCAGCCGACAACAACATGGAACTAGAAATGCGCACTACAATAATCTGTGAAGGCTCTTCAAATTCAAGCTCATAGCATATGAATGAAGAGGAACCCGTTTTGGAAATATTTTGCGATATGGTTTATGGGATGGGACAGTAAGGCAGACCAACCGTCCGCTTGAAGTATGTCGTAGACTAGGACGAAGAGATATTTGTTATTTCAAATTAATTCATTGACTTCAGCTCACAATCGGGACTGGAGGAGAGAACAGATTTGAGAAGCCATAACTGGACCCCGGTCGTAGAGCTGTTTAAGTAAGTATGTTTTATTGACAATGCGGCTAACATATTTCCATATTTATCTGCACTAGCATATCGTCGATCATAGTCTTTGCTGATTGTTTGTAAATAAATGAAGCATTCCTAGTGTTTTTGATATATTCTTTTCGTATATATGGAAATGACATCTGCTATTATGCATTCACATTTGAATTGCATTATCGACCTAAATTCTCTTATATTCCCATGTTTATTGTTCTTCAGGTAGGTTTCAATCAAAAGTGCTAACTTGGTCGTTCACACAACAATATATGTCTTTAAATAGAAACAGTTAGACTTCATTACAGTTAATAAGTTCGTAGGTTTCTAAACGTTGCAATTTATCTCTAATTTTTTTTTATCTCAGGTCGATCTCAGGCGTGATAACATTTTCTTTTGCAGTGATAAAATTTATAATATTGTGAGTAATGTTAATCACAAGATTTCAACACATGTAAATGGCGAAATTGCGACTTACAGTCTAGTTGTTGATCTTGATTCTTGTGATAATTGAGAGCAATTTGCTAAGCGTGCCATTAGCCTTGTGATTTGTAAGTAGTCAAGGAAGGCACAAGCTGATCTATTTTCGCTTCAACTGTGACTGGTTTCCTTGATAATATTCTAAATACTTTACCTTGCCCATGACACTGTTCACTATCGCATACCTACTCAACGTCATTGTTATGATTTATCATGAATGGACCCTCTTATGCAAATTTTCATAATTTATGGTAGTCTCCAGAGACACTCATTTTGCACATCTTCGTTTTTCTACTAACTAGTTTCTTTTGTTCGTAGGCTGTTCGGTGATGTAAAAGTGGAGATAGTGACCCTGAAATGAGTCATTTCATCCATTGAATCGCTCAGTGAATCGACTCTTTAACAATTAGGTCTGTAATATCGATTCCAAATCAAATAAGAACTAAATATACATTTTGAAATCCAAAATTGGATAAAAGAAGAGACATTTTCGGATAGAAAGCAACGGAATTCTAATAAAATAATTCCTGTATGTTTTTTGGGGGGATAAGCTAGAAGAATCAATGTATCATCATCATTAGTAATTTCTGGAGTTAATATTGAAGCTTAGATCTTTGTTCTAACTTCAAGAAATTTCAACCAAGGGCGGATCCAGGGGGGGGCCATGGGGGCCATGGCCCCCCTCGAAGATATTTTTTCAACTTAAAAAAGAAGACAGATGAAATAAAAATTAACACTTTTTATTTTGCGATTATGATTTAATTTGCTAAAATCTGTTTTCGTTTTGAGATCAACAAATCTTTGGATTTCGTTTCTTCACATTTACAAATCACAATAAAAATTTACCGACAAATACTTCAAAGTATGATGTTCAACCGTCGATGTTTTTTCGAAGCAAAACGGTCAATGACTTTTTGTATACCTTTTTTTTTTTTTTTATGTGGAAGACTAGAGCTCAGGGAAAGCCCTTTGTACTGTCGACAATCTATTTTCTTCGTATAGGGTGCAATGTCAAACAGCAAGCTCTAGCCGATAGATAGTGGAGGGGAAGAGAGAAGTAGGAAGGAACTGCCACAACCACCTAACCCCAACCATTTCTATCGCGACTCTGGCATCGGGGCAATGATTAACAACTCGCTGGAGTGTTATGCCTCCTGAAACGAGTTGAATCCCATCAACCAACCGATGACATGCGCTGCGTGCGGAGCGGGGCAGTGCTAGCGGAAGGCTATGACAGGGGGAATGAGGAATGTAAGGAGGAAGGTGGGAAAGGCGAAGGACCGTGGGGCTCTGCCGGGATTCGAACCCGGGACCTCTGGGGTAGTAGCCAGGCGCCTTACTCCCTAGACTACCGAGGCCTATATCGCGATGAATGTGCAAAAGAGCTAAACCTAACAGACGATCTTCATTCATCGTACTGCGCAGCCAAGTTTTGAGACGTCTCAAAGTTGAAAAACTTCTTTCCGAGGTAGCGTTGCTCGAGGCAAACGATAAAAAAGTTCTCTGGCCTTTTCTGAATTGCTTCATTTCCCGCTGGGATAATACTGAACTAGTGTCATTTAGAACCCAGCGGGAAATGAAGCGATTCAGAAAAGGTACTGAATCGCTCCCTTTGAAGCAGAGGAGTGTTTCTCTTAGCCTTGCCTTACATTTCTTTTTTAACATTGCATGTCCTAGCGGAGAAGCGATTCAATTAAGTTCATTTGTACCGATTCGAAAACGATTCATAGGAATGCAGAAGGAAGCACAATTGGCTCGGTTCCCTTATGCCAGTTGGGAAAAAGCTTTTTTTAGATTTGATTTCCTACTGCTATAGTTAAAAGTCTTTATAAATTTTATTTTGCGTTGACGTTCATCCCAGTTCATGGATGAAATGACTCAAAAAAATATTGATTCTCTCTCTCTGGGACAACATTCAGGGGACGGAGATTCCTTTGGCAGTGACATAAAAGCGATTCTTTTGTGCTTCGGTAGGAAGCACGTCTAATATTTCCCGCTGGGAATGGCGCGTTTTTTGAAACATCATAATATTGATGCAAAAGTTATCATTCAGTGAAAACACTACATTCGTGTAAGAAATTAATGAAAAAAGTCATTAAATAATTTAATAAAATTTATTACGGTAAAAAAATTGGTTGGGGGGGGGGGGTAAAAATATGAATGGCCCCCCCCTGTAAAAAGTTTCTAGATCCGCCCTTGATTTCAACTCATGGTATATTCTTTCAAATCCAATTTTATGATAGCTAAAGAATGCTGCGAACATGGGATTTTTCAAATTGCTCTAATCTTCCACATAAAACAAAAAAAAATATGTATATTATATTCTATTTTCATTCACTATGTGTCCCATCGCGTTGTTTATCAGTTTAAAGGTCCTATGTTGAAAAAATTTATATTTACTGCAGTTAAACTTAAGTAAAAACTGGTGAAAAGTACTTATATGATTTTGCTACTGATTTTAAGGCGCAAATAACTTGTATAACATAAAATGTAGGTCAACCTTTCAATCACTATCGAAACGTCAGCAAATAAAATAAACAATGTAATGCTAAGAAGACAATCTTGCGGTACACCAAAAAAATGTGACAAATAGGTACACGTAAAGGTCCGGTTACACGCAACGATCTGCTTGTGCCAATTGGCTTGCGCAAGTCAATTTGCGCAAGTGAATCGTTGCGTGTAAACGCAAATTTTGGCAGGCGCTAGCCAAAAAGGTTCCCTTGTGCAAAATATGTGTTCTTAGAAAATCGGCTTGAGGTTGGTGTTTTGGCATGAGCGTTTAAACGATGTTCAAGACGAGCTACAGCCCTCAGCATGCCCTTGGGTGAATGGTGAAATTTTATGACGCTCCTCCGACCTTATCATAATCAATATAATATAATAATCGTGTCAAATTAGCGTGATTTAGTGTCATTTTCACTCATTTTATTTGCACCAATTGACTTGCGCCAGTCAATTTGTACAAATAAATCGTTGCGTGTAAACCGATTCATGTTTACTCAGTTTATTTGCACCAATTGACTTGCGCCAGTCAATTTGCACAAGCAGATCGTTGCGTGTAACCGGACCTTAATACCCCGGCTTCACCGGCCGAACTGCGCAAGTTCAAGCAAATTGGTAAACTGAACTTTAAAATAATCTCAGTTCGCATACAATTTCCACATATTAAATGAGGAAAAAACAGACCTCAATTCGCTCAACTCGAACTCGAACTTAAGTAAAACATAAAAGCTCTCTCAGAAGAGAGTAAACAACTGGAATAATGGAATGCCATTTCAGTAAACTTTTGCATTCCTGACTTCTGACGAAAAAGCAACAACAATTTCAAGCACTGAACTGGACTTTAGCTGATGAAGCCACTTATATGGATTGAACTGAATATTATTGAACTGAGGCCGATGAATCCGGGGCATAAGATTTTATCCTGTTGATTGTTATGGTGGAAACTAATGGATTGTGCAAGGGACTAGATTTTGTTATATGAGAATTGTAATAAAAGAAATAGATAATGGTTGAGTAAGAAGTGTGGATTTTTTGTTTGCTGCCCAAAAAAACACAGAACAAAAAATCGTTTTAGAATATTTTTTGAGTCGTAACGTTTGTGGATACCCAAAGTAATATAAAAGAGTAGTGCTGATATATTCACTCACCACCCCCTATTTACTGTTCTGCCTACAGATCGAATTACTTTTATAATGAAGAAAATTTCATAAGACTCGATTACTAGCTTGGATTTTAACGGACATATCCAAGAATTGAACTGAATGTTTTTATTTAATTGTTTTTTCTTGAATAGCTTGAAATGTGTTTTTATAAGAATATTAACCCTCAATGGAGCCCGATATGGAAAGACTCAGTAATGTATGTACTAATTGCTAGCCAGATAGCATAACCATAAATTACTCTAATTATTATTGTAATTAACACCGTCTCGAATTAAAATACAATCAATTAATCTAAAAAAAACTTCGAAATTGAATGAACGTATCAAGACCGGTTTCTAGTTTAATCTCAATGTTTATATTTTATTCAACTCATTCGCAATTAGGTTATAGAATCTTCCTTATTACATTTTTATGTGTAAAAAACGAGCTTTGATAAATTTAAAACTTCTAAAATAAAAACAAAATATAACTTTTTAAGCCTTCAAGGGCATGGATTATAATTAGGGATAAAAGTAAACTTGAATGTAATAAATAATTATTTTTATGTTAAAAGTAAAGTAGTTATGCTATTTTAAACTTGTTTGAAATTGTTTAAATAAAATTAAAGTTTGCAATTAAAATAAATTTCGTTTTAAATGAAACTATAAACAAAGCATTAATTGCTATACTAACTACGGAACTACCCATAAATTAAAGACAATAAAATTAAAACAGAGTCCATACCTTGACCAATATTTAAATTAAACAGAAAATTATCACGAAACAAACAAGATTTTGTAAATAATAGGAAATTAGCAAAAAAAAAATAATTAAGAGAAAAAATTCAAAAGTTAAAACAATAGTTTCGCATAGAAAGTTCCCGAAAATCTCAAGAATAAATTCAAATCACGCAACACGCTTCGTGTCTATTTTGAATTTTTCTAAAAAAAAAAGTTAGACTAAACACCAATAACATTAAAAATCATCACCATTAAGATTAGCATAAGAAAAGAGTTGACGCTTAATATTCCTCAGAAAAAAAAAATTAGCTTCAAGGCTATGGCTGCTGGAGGTCTGAAAAGCGTGGTTTGGTAGTAATTAATGTTACAATTTTATTTTGTTCGTATTTATTATTATTATTATTATTATGGGAACATTTTCCCCTCAATCTGTGCAAGGTTATGTTAAATTAGAAAAGAGAAATTGTGTGGAAAAATCGGAAGAACACTAATAAAATAACACTATATACAATTAGCTTTTCATGAGACTGAAGAAACATCTGAAATTTACACGAAAGGAGTTTCTAGCTTCGTATATTGTTCAAACTAAAATCACTGAATTATTCATAGTTATCTCAAGCTGGTGTCATTGTGTATAATTTTCTTTTTTTTTGTGGTCGATCTTCTATTCAGGAAAATTATTTTTCCTGTACGAATAATGTATATATAGTGTACAGTACAGTATGGATGTTGTCTTCTGCTTCATTGATTGCATAGTATAGAAATTTCAATTTTACCTCAACAGAAATTCCAGATACAATAACCATAAGATACGTAAAGTAATGGGGGACTAACAAAACATTGGTATATATATATACACTGTACTCGTAGAAAAGTTGAAAGAGAGAAAGAATAAAAAGGAAGGCATCTTTATATCGTAAATGACTGTGTATGTGTGTCTGTATATATTGTTTTGCTACTTATAATGAAATGCAACACACCTTCGAAATTACTCTCGCAAAACAATGTATATCCCACCTACAATTGTAGAAAATTGCTGCGACAAATCAATTGTTCAAGTTTTAATGGAAAACACGTTCTATAGCAAAAGGAAGAAAATATATAAACCTAGTGTGTGTGGTTCATACCAAGTCAATCTCCTCTGAACTTAAAATATACGAAAATATACACCAAAAACACAAGAAAACGAACGAACGAACGAATGAACGAACGAACGAACTATAACCAACGAACGATTGAAATATACGATACCAAAAAAAAAAAAAATAAAAATAAAAAAAATTAGTTTTTCTTCTTACGTTCCACTGTGCAAAAGCGTTCAATTTTCTGTGAACAAAACAGAAGGCAATGACTGCATCTTGTGGAGTTAGTTCTCTGTTGTGGTTGATTTCAAAGAAAGTGAAAGTACGAAAAATCCCGTTTAACGGATGGCAGCATAATGCTGCCGCTATACCACAAAAGTCTTTCCACATACAGAACTCAAGCAATGTGGGACCCCAGGTGTTTAGTATACACGACCAAGTGATACCTTCGATACCTATAGAGCTACATATATATATTCAGGTATAGAGATATTTTAATGCTACTGGTGCACTCTCTTATACATATACATATATATGTGAAAGCATCCACAAGGTACTACACTTCACTAACTTCAAATTGGATAAAACTAGTCCAACTTGGATAAGGTGTGGCTCTTTCGTTTGTTCATTTTAAATAAACTCAACTCCATAAAATCTGGGGCATTGCAGATTTATTATTGGGTTCCTGGTCACTGTTTATGGGTTTAGCGGAATACCCAAAAAATATATAGGATACATAATTTTCATTATATATACATTATTGATAATGTCATGCAACAAGTTGGCTACCATACCACCATTGGATTGGTGCAATCCTTTTATATGATCCCAAAATAAAAATTAATTACTGGCTTACCCCCGAAGCCATGAAGAATTCCATATTAATCGCTTATCACCTCTTCGATTATGTAAATGGAGAAATTTTCCTTCTGTAGGTATTTATTTACCTCACATCGAGTGAAAACAAAATCAAAATGATAATAAAAAAAAAAGAAACAGATGAAACGAAATGAAATTGAGGATGGTGTGGAATTTCTGTATTCAAATTATTATTATCACATATGGCGCGGCGCGGCTAAAAGGTTACGCAATCTGTGTAAGAATGAAAGTAAAATTTCCGAATATTTAATTAAAATTATTCACGCAAAAGTGTTTTCTTTTCTTCTTTTGATAAATGACCAGGAAAAAAAAATTTACAATAAATAAATAAATAAAATAAAAATCGATATCACAAGCCGGAAGAAGAGATCCCCATCACGGATAAAATATATATATATATATATATTTTTATAGAGACGCATATCAATCTGGATGCTGCTTAGTAACCTACTAACGTGGATTGTGGATAGTGTAGTAAAAATTTTCTAATTTGCATATTATGAAATCTGGTTTTTACGATTTTCTGATGACTACTTTGGAAAGGAGAAAAATGTACAAAAGGAGAAGCTATACAGACGATAAAAGAAACAGCAACAACAAATTTTTATTAGTATAGAGTAGTGCTGGAAGAAGAGAGTTTTTGTTACCAGGTGAGATATAAACAGTTTCAGAATGACCTTTAAGATGAATTCCTTATGCCCCGATAGTGAGTGGACATAAATTTATCCATTCCCATGAGGTTTATGGAGATTCTCTTCTCGGCTTTTCGACTACATAATATCTAACTACATACTTGTACCAAACAAGTACCTGGCTTTTTACTAACCATATATCGACTACTTTACCTATTACTGTATAAAGATGCTCATCAATATAAATGAAAGATAAAATTTTGCAATTTCAAGGAATTTATAAGCTTATTACGAAATCTTAACTAGATAAACTGAACCGTTAGAAATGTGATGCGTGCTTTTGCGCTTTAAACTCTACTGAAGATTCGTACGTACATAGATGATGAAGCGTAAGATTCAAAATAGATATTAAATAATTATGAAGTGTTGAAAGTTTTATTATTAAGAAAATTACTTATGCAAATATTTTTAATCTTTACATACGGAAATAAATTAATGTGAAATAATTTTCTTAACCAATCATAAATTAGTATTAAGCAGATGATTTGTTGATTTAGAAAATGTTTGTGAAACGAAATTAATTTGTAATTTAATTACTTTTTAATCCAACAAAAAATATTGAAAGGGAAAGGCATGTTTAAGTTTGTTTTTAAAAATAGTTAAAAAAAATGCTGAATTTCACTTTTGATTTTATACAGGATTTTGTTTGGACGCCATTTTGGTTTGGCTGTCATTTGTCATTTCATATTTGACAGTTGTTGTAGTCGATAGCAATTTATTATGGAGAAATATTAACCCAACACAACATCTCAGGTTTACAGCTTGGTATAAACGATTATGGGCTGTACCATAAAATAAGGGACTCTAAAAATAGCTGTTTCGATGCGCAGTGAGAGTCTCCTCCTCATAAGCGTGCAAAGTCACTCAATTTGTTTTAAAACGCAAATTACCGGCTCATTTATATTCTCAACATGCTCGCTGAATTCCCTTCTGTTTTGGTGCGGGGTCTAATATTTTTGGTAGAGTAAAAACCAAAAAAGAAGAAAGCTGGGGAAATGAAAACTGCACACAATAATAAAAAATGGGAACATATGGATAAGAATTATTGCTCTTTTTTTCAAATTCCACCTTCGAAATTTGTTGCGACTGGACTACAGGACGGGAATGACATGCGGGGGTTCTACTGCGCATGAGAAACGAGAGTTACTCGTTTGTTTCTATTTTGGTTTTTACTCTAAAAAATCATAATGGGTGTAGAGTCCCATTTCAACTTGGCTGGCTTTGTTAATAAACAGAATAAGCGCTATTGGGACATTGAAAATCCTTAATTGATACACCAACGACCATTATACTCTCTTAGAGAGACCTATGGTGCGCCATTTCTTCGAGGATGCTAGAAGCAATACTGTAACCCTTACTGGTGATCGCTACGCCGTGACATATTGAAAAACCTTCTGGGGCTCGAATTGAAGTACAGTACATATGCTTCAAAGGGAACGGCGTCACATCACACAAAGCTCGTGTTACAATGAAAATTTTTAAAGACACTTTTCCCCGGCGAATAATGTCAAAAAGTGGTAGTCTCGACTGGTCCCCATGATACCCGGATTTGTATGCCCTGGATTTTTTCCTATGGAGGTATCTACTAGAAGGGAAACGTGTACACCAACAAACCAACCACAATGTTGATGTTTAGGGATAATTTTCGAGAGACGGAATTGCTAGACTATTCAATAGGTCAAGGTCAAATTTATCATAGAAATCAGTCATAATATCTTTAGTTTGATAAGAGTAAAAACGGAAGAAAATTACATTATTTCTGGTTTAGCAACAGCAAGGGCGGCACTTTCATTGGTGCAAATAGTGCACTTGCACCGGGCGCAATTGGACGGGGCGTAATATCAGACTTTGGGATTTTTAAAAATAATTTAAATCATAAAAATTGAAAGTGTTTCAAAAAATCGACTTCATTTTCATATATTAAATTTATTCACTGTTATTACCTCGATTTATTTTTCCAGTTTATTTTCTCGATAAAATATTCTGTACGCCTGCCCCGAACTCATGTGGATTCGGCGCGCCAATTTAACTTTAACCAATTTCTGCCCCTGCTCTTTGTAATGCAAGAAAAAGCGGGAAAATTTTACTTGCCCTCGTGCAGGAACTTACCCGAGATTTTAGCTTCAAGGTTTTTATAAAATTTCTGCCTTTGTAAGATTTTACCTGAAACTACCCGCCTTTGTAAGATTTTAATCAAAAAATTCCATATTTTTCTTTTGTTGTAAACTTTTTCTGCCTTTTTCTACTGTTCTGCACTGCGATCAAAAAATGTATAGCTGATGGGGCGCAATATGGCATACTGCACCGGGCGCAAAGAAACCCAGCGTCGGCCCTGGGTAACAGATCCAAAAGATCAGTAGCCATAATTTTATCCTATTTTACTACATCTCAGTTTTTTATACCAGATCGCGGGAACAATTTATGCAATTTTCCTAGTGGTTTGTTGGCTAGATTTTTTTTATTTATGTGGAAGTCCAAACTTAGGAATCACCCTTTGCACTACTAGTCCGACATGTATACTCTTAGTCTACTAGAAGTAAGCGTGGGTCGAAGGAAAGAATAGAGGACAGGATAGATTAATATGAGTCTGGATGGTGCCAAAAGAGGAGGCGATGGACCTTGCAATTGAACTCCTATCACTGTAACAAAAAACAAAACAATAAATTTTGTAACGGGGCTTCGATTTTGCAAAGCCGATATCCTCAATGACAGCCGTCAGGGTTAGCCAATCAGTGTTCCGGCACCTTTCCCACTTCGAACCCAGACATACAAATGAATGGTGTTGAATGATTGTCAGAATCTCGTACGAGCGTGAAGAGAATAGGATAGGTTAGAGAGGGTCTGTGAAGCGCTCGAGTAGAGATCGATGAATTATTTTTTGTACGAGTTACGAATATTGCCGTGCAGGAAGAAGGACGGTGATTTTAGTGGCTGCTACATTCCTACGGTGGCTCAATGAGTCAATGTGGTTACCGAAGAGGTGAAAGCCACTAGCCACTTCTGCTCCATTCATCTCCATCCACGTACCCTACAAATCCAAGTTGCCATGAATGTGCCATTATTTGAGCATAAGTATTGTCAATGTGTCATAATTTTTGCAAATGGTGTCAAATGTCGTTGTGCTTTGACTTTGACTAATTTTCTATCTGTCTACAACATAAATGTCAAAGCAAGGTTTTTTTTCATGAGACAGAATAAAACTTAAGGTGATAGTAGGCTTAATTTAAAGGATGGATTTAGAGGATACAATAGGCAAAGAGAAGCTTTGATAGCCCTGAACCAGGAGCTAATGAAACTTGGGTTTGAACTTGTGCATGCTGTACCAGTTCGGAAATACTGACTGCGGAAGGTTGTTCCTTGGTTGGATTGTTATATTCATGGACACACTCTTTAACTGTGGTCTGGGGAAAAAATGCGGCCTGCATGCTGAGAGAAGCCATAGCGTGGAAGCTGGGGATTTTTAATTTTGGTGAATCAGTAGCCGTGGTAATATGTATCAGTAAAATTTTACCCGTGCTGCTAGCTGGCTACACAGAAAATCTCAGCTTTTTTAAGTGTGTTATTTTAACACGCTTAAAGTGTGTTATTCTGACGTCACCCATTTGATTAACATTGTAGTCACTTTTTACACGTTTTAAGTGTGTAAAAAGTGACTACAATGTAAATCAAATGGGTGACGTCATAATAACACAGTTTAAGCGTGTTAAAATAACACACTTCAAAAAGCTGAGATTTGCAGTGTAGGTATGCTCCTAGGGTGTCTCAATTTGTTTACGCTTCTTATTAATAGTTCGAGGACGTGACCTTATTACTTGGTTGCTAGTAGATATTTTTGGTCTAAATTAGTATTGCTTTTTGTCTAGTATTTGGTTGTGTGATTTTGGAGACAAGGAGTTGTTAGGGTAAAATTTTTTCGGCATGGGTTTAACCTCAGATAATTTTCAAGATTTCCCATGATTTGTAAAAACAGGTCATTCTTTGAATCGTGCTTAGTTTAGTTGTGATGCTGTTAAGCATAATTCTACCCAAATATACTAAGCTCCCGTATGTTATCACAAGGGTTATGATTGGTGTGTATATCCTATATACATGATTTTTTGTTATAGACTAAATTGAGTCTTTATGAGTCGAATACATAAATAAATATTTGGCTTTTTGTGAGAAGCCGCTCTGTCTAGAAAGACCGGTCTTGTTAATTAATCCTGGCAGTTAGCAGAGAATTGCTCTTTTAAATGAAACAGCAAAGTTTAAAATTGAGTAAGTCGGAGATTACTTAAAGTGGTGATAAAACACACACTCTATATGCGCTACAGTTTAGCTTTAATTACAAAATCCGGGCTTAAAACTTTTTTAACGTATTTAAAACAGTCTATTTTAAATCCATAAATAAATCATGTTACAATATAGGTGCATCTCTGCTATTAAAGTTTAGTGTTGAATTCATTATCAAAGCTTTATTTAGATTTTAGTTTTTGTATAGAACGCGCGTTGGGGAGTTTATAATTTTAAACTCCAAACCCCCAAAGTGAATTCAATCCAATTTGGGTTATTATCATTTTACTAGGGGCCCGTGCATCTGCATAAGTGGAGTAAAGTGGCATCACTGTGCATTGAGATAAGTGCTTTAAAATAGAAAACCTGCAAATACTATTTGTACATACATACATATATATTATATGCTGATCTGTAGCATGAATTTACATATCAACAACGGTCCCCCATATATACACAACTGTTTTGCCAGTTGTGATTTGTAGTGTAGGTTTCTCTCTACATATAGATCCATCCAAGCCATAGGTGTAAACCTAGACGAATAATTCCTACACTCCATCATGATGCTTATACCACCAACTGTAAACCTGAATCATAGGGATACGCCTTAGCAATTTGAAATTACGATGAATAGTGAAACATTTGTACAAAGCGCGCTATTTTTCTTCCCTTTACTATGGGGGTTTTACATTTTTGGTAGACACCATTCCACACCACCGTATATCTTCTAGTGAAAAATTATTTCCACCATTATGCGAGTGACTACTATATGGTGCCGCGTTTTGGTTGTGCTGCCACCACGGTTTGTCAAGCTTCTACTATAATTTCCACATGAAGGGCGAAATGTATAGTGGAATAATCCCGTATTTCTCCTTTCTGTGTTCTGTAGCTGCAAATCTCTGTATATAGCTTATACCTTATATAGTGCATATAGTTGCATCTAGATCTGCATTCTGAAAAGCTGGTGTTAAGTTTACATTCGTTAAATTTCTTCACATTTTCGTCAATTCTTTTTTTTATAACGCGGTGAAAGAGCAATTTACACTTTTTTTTAAAGGACTCGAAACACAATAAAAGGGCAACCTTTAAGCTAAATTTTGTTGCATCCCACATATATATGAGTGGTACAAAGGGTTCTTTGATTTTTGGGGCTATAATCGCAGCAATATGTGTGTAGAAAGAGACTGTAATTAATTTAATGAGGGAGTTTGTGGCTTTACGACTGATGATGGGGTTGCAGTTTTGTGTGTTAATCCTGATGGATTTTCTCCATTGTTTTGTTGAGTATTTGTTGATTAATTTTAAAACCCCGACCAATGAGTAAATTTCGCGCTTCTATACAACATTTTTCAATTAAAATGAATTAATTAAATTAAAATTGTGATTCCTAAATACCTATTTTTTAATTAATCGATTATGAATTAAATTTTTGTTGTATAGAGCTTGTGCGGGATAAAATCACAAAATTAGTTAATGGACAAAGTTAACCGCACACAATAATTATGGCTTGTGTTGATCCTTATTACCTGCTGATTTGTTTGCTAATCAATAGAGCGAGGTTTTCGGCAGAACATACAATAAATTTGAGGCTTAAAATTATCTAATATTAATCTATAGTAATAACACAATGCAGAATTAGGACACACACAGAGTAACGAGAAATTCTAAATTCTAAACATGAGGATTAAATATTTTCGTTTGTTTTAGGAATTTTGTTGTTTATGCAAAAACATTATAAATTAATTAAATAATATTTGATTACATGTTCGGGAAAGTAATTAAAGTTGTTTTTTCTGCACCAGTATCCTTATCAAATTTATGCACAGGTAATGCCCAATATCCGGAATTGGAGACGTGATGCAAGGGATCGCCAAACTTGCAGAACTGCCCTAGGGGAGTCCAAGGCACGATTTGGGCTGTAGCGCTTTTGTTCTAAGCTCTGAAATCACTATTTTTTAAATACCGGTATGTCATGTGGTTAGGCAAGTCACGTTATGGTGCAATGTCTAGTAGAGTCCGCGTCATAAAAGAAGAGAATCTTCTTAATAGGGAATGAGCCAAGTTCGCCTATCTGGGGCTGCATAAGGTTTCTTCAAATATTTTTTTATGTTGTGAAATTGATTGTTTCGTGTCAAAAAAGGGGAAAAGAATGTAACAAAGTTCAAGGAAGGAAAGAATCGCCATATTTTCCATTTCTTACTGACCAAAAATGGCTGGTAAAAATTTGTTCGAAAAATTTCTGTATTAAAGATACAACGACGTTCAAAAATGTCAGTTGAAGATCTATGAAGCAAAAATACATATTTTGCTTGACACAAACGGTCGAATGATAATACACCAAAAATTTTGACAAGAAGAAATTTATTTCTGTTTGTGTCCTTCAGGATCATGTAAAATGATTTGAATTAATTTCTATGCTCAGCGACTTGCTGATTAATCGTATAGAAAAATATCTATATCTGAAATCCGGCTAGTATTTAAACGGGGTGCAGATAGGGCCCTTAAGAGGCAAGCCCCACTCCCTCATGTGGTCCCCGTGTGGATTTCCAAATAAGCGGTCCCCCACTGAATATTAACCACCTTCAACTCTACTTATCTCCACAATCGAACGAGAACCGATCTATTGAGTATGCTAAAGGCAGCTTTTACGCCCATCAACACAATTGTCTGAAATATGAACAACAGAATCTAAAGCTTTATGAGTAAAATTAAAGCTTAAGCTTAAAGCTTTTTTAAAAAGTATTCCGAATACATAAGGCAGATATTGGGATTACCCCATTTCATTTGTAACGAGGTTTGCCGCATGGGGTCATTATGAGAAACTGATAGGGCATACCTCACTTCAATATCGCAGATTGTTTCTTTGTGTGGTGCTCATGAGAAACCTAAGGTGAAAGCCCTCTTTCGGCATGCCACAAGGGGTCCTCATAGGGAACCTACGGGGAATTTCCTCTTTCGGCACGCCCCTCATTTGTCACATGGGGTCCACAAGCTGGATGAGTCATGCCAACTTTAAAATCAAGCCGGGAAATGGTCTTAAAAAATTTTAAAACTCTAAGCTGTATATTTAAGAAGAGTTAAAGAGATCTGAAGAGACGACTTAAAAGAGAATTTCATATTGGAGGTCGGATCACTGATCAGCTTCTTAATCTCCACAGTATATTTCAGGCATCTGCCAAAGTCGACATAAGAACTACCTAACCTTGGGTACACGAGGTTTTGTGGCATCAAAGGGCTAATTAGTTTGCTCTACATCTAACCTAACACTATAGTCAATGGAAATAAATGCATCTCAAATGATTCACCTTAAACCTTATTTCTATAAAATACATTTCTAATGAAAAATTTACGTTTCGAAATTCGAGCGAACATTGAAGTTATGTTAAGTTTCGGATGGAGTAGTAGTAAGATAATTGACGCATTGATGCATTGAAGAAACTTAACGAGGATCAGTCACTAAGCTGTATCTAGGGTTTTGATTGAATAAAGCTATTCCAGAAAGGCTCTGTAAGATCATCAGCGTTTAGGAAGATCGTCAATTTCAACCAAAATGAAGACATGCCCGCTAAAGTTGAAGATATGTTGGACAAGGATTTGACGAATTTCTACCATGGCGATAATTTGAATATCTCTTATATGGATAAGTTCAAGTGATTTTGGAGGTTTTAGAAAGATCGACGAAAAATCGTTGTGCCCAGAGCACGTGATCCAAATAGTATAAAGGTGTCTCTAATTGAATTATGCAGGGAATCTTATCTTATCCACCATAGAGTTCAGATTTGGTCCATTGCGATCAATTTTTATTCCTTAAATTAAAAAGAGGACATTAAAGGCCCAATGAGACTCATTGTAGTTCGTATTGAGGGAGAAGTAGATATTATTTACAGGGGTTGGGAGTTTGGTTGTGCTATGTCTGAACGTGACCCAAACACGGTGTAATCAAGGAGCCTTCGCCCTAAGACCGACCGTACGTGGGCCTCAGGCCACATTGCTCGAGGTGCCCTACGCCACGTAGACAGGTGAAGGGTCATCAAGGTGCTCCTGCCTGGCTTTCGAATAGGCTGAAAACGGGGAGATTTAGAGAGGACATACTTGATAAAACCCGTAATCCCAAGGTGTAAACAATAGTGCTGAAGGAATGAATGGGATTGTTGAATGAATTACCACCGATGGACACCGGATACTAGGCGACGCACAGTGGGCTAGATAAGGAAAAAAGTGGACAAAAATACATATAATGAGTTGTCCCGTACATTCGAAATTTAGGTTTCAGGGGTTTTTCACATCGCTGATCACGAATCCGTAACGGTTTAGCCGCTAGGGCGTTTTGAAGTTTTTTTGTTAGAGTTTTACATATCACCCTGTATTTGTGTAACCGTATAACCTATTTTCATGAATAAGGTATCAGCATACGCAGAATACTCCTACCTATCTAAAACTGTAAAAGTGACGATTCCACCTTACCAACTTCCAGAGTTATGATTCGTCAAAGTCAAAATTTTCTGTTTTTTAACTAAAATTTCAATTTCAACTACCTTTTTCTCCAAAAAATTCATAGTTAATCTATACTTTTTTTTCCGAAATTGGAAAGCTTGAAGTATTTCCTATGAATAATGTCTAGACAATTTTTATGCTACGGCCTTTACTTTTGAAGTTACAAGCAATTTTGAAGATGAAGTTAAAATTGGCCTTATTTGGTACTTTTTTTAGTACTTTTTCACCAATTTTAACATCGTATAAAATATGAATTGGCAAGTTTTGGCACCCAAATCTTTCGAATTCTCATTTCATAAAGTATTTCCTACGAAATCACCTTAAAACTATCCCGGGGGGTAGTGGGGGTTAAACTATTTTTACAGTTTAAGGTCAATTAGGTTTTTAAAAAAAAATTTTTTTTCGTGGTTTTTGATCGTTTTTTTTACATTAGCATGGATTATTATTTAATAACGGTAAAACTCATAGAAATATTCTACATACCTTCAATATCACCCTCCATTGAACGTAATTAATATTACAGACTTAAATACAAACTTATTGGTAATTTACTTAGGAAATGTTTTTCGCGGCGAAGACACGCAAATGCAGATATGTCGAAAGTACCTTACTTCGGAATGCCTTGGAGCCGCAGGCTTTAAAGCTGCTCGCCCCATCTTTCGGTAAAACATGCAGGGGATCCCCCTCTTTAAGATAGTTCCTAGAAAAGGGCATTTAAGAAAAAAAAATTTTGAATTTTGTCCTCTTTTTTTAGAATCTAGCCCACTGTGCGACTTCCGGTTTAATTTGACCATCCCATGGTAATGCGGACCTCTGCCATGGCTGACCGTTCTTTCTCGCGCAACTCGTGGGATAAATATTGATCTATATTCTGAGGTGCTAAAGAGAGCTCAAGATGCAATGTACCCATCAGCCTCTCTTCTTTTCTCCTGAAAATGAGATAAGCTTTTAGACAAGCATATTAGGTTAGGTACGAGTATTACAGTGAGCCCACTACACTGCTTGCAATTTAGCTACCGGCCGGGCAGATCTGCAGAAACTGTCATATTTAAGGCAGAATAAGGCTGGTAGTTGAGAGTAGCTTCCGAAACAGCTGAGCATCCATCGCGGCTTCGTTGCTCCCAAGGAAATTTGGAATTGACATCCCTTTGGCTTTTGATGCACCTATTTAGGGAAGGGTTGAAGCGGATGTGGCGACATGTTGTAACTTATGACAAAGGCAGAAGTATCAATACCACAAAATATTCACTAAAACCAAGAACTACATTTTTATGGTAGGAAAGCTTTGCCCATTGGATTTTCTTCCTTATACCTTTCAAAGCCTTCACCGTAAACGAGGAAGTAAAACCTTTAACCTTTGTTCTTTATTAAAACACCTTCATATTTACTATTGTATGTGTGCGTCATATCATGACTCATATGATCAGATAATAATAGTGGGTTGACTTTATTCAGAAAATAATTCAACTCAATCTCATCGTTGTAGGTGGTTATTTTCAGAAATACCACAAAATTCCATCAACTATACTACAAAACAATTCAAAACAATACGTTTATTAATAACCAGTATGCCTCCAGTAATCTTCAGAATGCAGCTTATGCATTAAATTCTTGGCAATTCATTGAAGGTCGCATGGAAAACAAGAATTCCTTCAACACAATACCGAGAAATTGCATGCAAGTTTCAGGTTCTGGTATACAAAATATGTATACATCTAGAGAGAGAGAGAGCTGCACCAAACAGATTTACCATTATTATAGTGTATGCAGCACCTTTAAAGCAAGTAGTTCAATGCCATCATACATGTTTAACATTATGCTTCCGCTTCTGACCAGCCGGTGTTATATACGAGTAAATACAGTACATACTGAGACATTCCAGACAGCGACAATTGCAATGTCGTCGCCACTATCTTCATAGTTAATAATAATAATAAGTGTAATTTTTCTTTGACACTGAGAATAAGCTGAATGCCGAACAGACACACTTTCCATTGCACCAATTAATAATTGAGTCGGCATTGACTCTGGTGCCTTCATGTTCCACTGGCACATAGCACACCATCAACTGACTACACCAGGTTTTTCAATATATGAAATCGTGAAAGTCTTTGGCTACTAATCCGTTAAATTAACATCGCTCATGAAATTGACCGCAGAAAAATGACTGCCACGATTAAGATTTCCACTTTGTATTTTCTCTTCATACATATTTTTTTTTTCTCTACACAAATATTTTTCTCGTTCTGTGAAGTGTTTTTTTTTGTGCGGTTTTACACCTGTATTCTTCGTGTGTAATTGATTAATCCGGTTCATCCAGGTGTTTCTATTTCCAAAACGATTGGTAATGGATATAAAAAGTTTCCTCAGAAATTTTTTTAAGTCACTTATTTTTAGCTTAAAAAAAAAACAAAAATTTTCAAGAAATTTTACTCTATTGAAGAAATTTATTGAAGCAGAACAACGAAAAAAAAAATTGATTTCAGGTGAAAATTTTTATCAACTCAATTTGTGCCTCTCTATACCTGAGATTGCCGCTGTTTTGATTGCCGTAACAATGTTTGACTTTTACGGGCGCACAATTGAAGTCGTGTTTCTTAATAATAATGTTTATGAATAATTTATTTTAATATTGTTTTCATTTTCATGCTTCGCTATTTTAGCGGCTCTTTGAACTTTTCGCTTCTTCGCGTGCCCGTAATTACCCTTGCTGCTTCAAAGAATGACGATTGTGAAGAAATAATTTCTAAAATTTTTTTACATTAAAGGTATTTTTTTGCTTATTCATACCTTCTACTCTATAACGTGTGAGTTTTCTTTGTAAAATATAGAAGAAATAAATTGGCATTTTTTTTTGGAAATCATTATCGGAAATATTTTTTGGGTGTGTGCTTTGAATGCATGGTTGGAGGAAATAGGGCGTATTGGCTCAAATTAATTGAGTAAATATTGTGTAAAGGAAAAGAGGTGAATTGTTAGAGGTAATTGTGAACGTTAGAGACATTATATTGAAAGTGGATATCCAGCTGCATTAAGTATTATATATCATTGGTTATTTTAATCTATTATGAAGCAGCTGCATTTGAAGGCTTGTTTAATAAAAAAAATAGTACATCGAGTGATTCATGCAGTAAATACCTTTAAAATTTACTATAAGACTATGTACTACCGGAAGCCGAAATGAATTCAAAATAAAAAACAAAAGAACTAATGCGTAACCTTTCAAATTTTTAAGAAATATAAATAAGCAAAAATAAGATCTGTTTAAAATTCCAACAAAATGCGATATAATAATAATATCAATTTGTCTTATTTAGTTTTCAATTCTGCCGTAAAGACGCTGTTGGTTCCATTATGATTCATACATTCCAAATAAAATGTTTAAGCTTTAACGCTTTTTCGCGTTGTTCTAAGCAATTTTTTTAGTAAAACGCAACACGGTTATCATGTAGGGCATAGTATCTACACAATATTTTCACATTTTCGTTATGACTAATTTGAAAATTAAGTTTTGGAGTACCAGACTAGAATTTATAGGAGGTATACCTCATGTAGCTTTTGGACCTCATGTAGCGTGTGGGCCTCATGAAGAAAATGAGGATATGTCGATAGAGAGATTTCCCTGAAAATTCCTCATGAGGACACCCAAAAAAATCGGCAATACTGAAATGAGGTATGCCTTATGAGTTTTTCATAAACGTCTCATGAGGCAAAACACATATATAACCATTAGAATGAAATAGGCAATCCCATCATCTGCTTTTCGGGGGCTTGGTTAGGCAAATATCAAATATATTTTTCTTAGGCAAACTTGTGGTTATGTGCTATAGGAGGGAAAATTATCAGCTGTTCTCGATTATAGTATAAATCCCAGTGTTGTTAATAGCTGTCGTATGAAGTCGGGTTTCCTTAACTCCATAATTTAGAACCTATTGCATGAAGTATATATCGTTCATACATATCATATTGCGCACGCATAGTATATTTTCGTGAGCATGCAGATGTGATGATTATGATGCTTCCAAATCCGAGAGCCACAGCGACATTCATAATTATACGTGAAAGAGGCAAGAAGTTAAATGACTCTTATAGGACTGCTCATATGGGGCCCACACGAAGCAGTGTGGCTAGCCTCGTAAGGAGCTCTATTCAAGTCGGGATACTGTAAATTAAGTGGGTATGGGGAAAAGCCATAAAGGTTATGATGTTTATAGATTGAGACAAAAAAAATAAGGAAAGATATAAAATTAGTTAAAAATTTGGATTCAGGATTCTTGAACCTATGTGGAAAAAAGTAGTTGTAATTTGTTTTCACGAAGCTTACTGAATCTGTTCCTGTATAGTATTTGTTCTGGATCTTATACAACACGATTTTATAAAACACGGAATATTCTAGGAACGTATCTAGCAGGAACGTATTAAACTAACAATTGGGGTTAAAATCACAATTTATTAGTCCTATAGGATAAGCACACATATGGAAATAAACAGGCTTTCAAAAGAATAAAATATCGAAAAAAACAATTTGGGCATTAGTACGAGACAAATGTGATTAGTAATTCTAGCAAATTAGCCATTCAACATAATATACCATTCTCCTTTATAATAGAAAGTGGAAAATCTCTGCTATGTAAACCGGTAATGACTCAGGTAAACGATCGCTAATGATACCGTCATTAATGACCTACTTTTAATGACCTATAGACAGAACCCGACCGGACTGGTCGAGTGAAGTTGACGAAGGAGTTCTTGTCTATATATTTCAATTTTTTCCGAGATTGTAAAAACTATTAAGACGCACAGATTAAGATGGGTGGAAAACGTCCTCAGAATAGACGATTTGACTATAAATATATTCAAACCAGTTTGGAGTAACATAGTATAAGAACCAAAATATTACCTCGTGCTGTAAGACTTTGTCATGTTTGATTGATGGTTGTGTACGAGGACATAAATTTTGTACTTGTAATAAAATACTTTTTCACAGATAGGTCGCAGTAACCTGCGCTCTCATATGTTTTTATGATAAACAATTTGAGGTCAGCGTCAAGTAGAGTAATATCTAGAAGACATTTCAGCTATTACGAAATAAAGTATTAAGGTACATTGTAGATGATGCTTGGGGCGCTATTAGCATACTGAATACTCGTAGAACGTTTTTGGTACGATCACTCACGTTGAGCAACATTGACTGTCTTTAGTACTACTTAAATGGTCTATATTAGATGCCCCATGGACATTAGGAACGATCAATGTACGCAAGGAGAACTGGGAATCAACTCAATATATCCATGCTGACACTGAACATACTAAGTACATACTACGATCATCTTATCATATCATATGATTGTTGAATTGTAAATAGGAAAGAAAAATAAAGACGAATTGTTTCTTAGTACGAGCGAGTCCCAACTTCTGGCGTGGCAGATGGAGTCAATTGCCCTCCTCTGTATTACTTCGAAAAACTTCTAATTCATTTTGTTGGACTAATTCATTTTGAAATAACTGGAGAACTTATTCATTTTGAACTAACTGGAGAACTAATTCATTTTTAACTGACTAGAGAACTAATTCATTTTGAAGTTCTTGGAGAACTATTTTATTTTGAAGTGCCTCGAGAATGAATGCTAACTTGGAGAACTACTTGGAGAAGAAATTCACTTTGAAGTACTTCGAGAACTAATTCATTTTGAATTTCTTGGAGAACTAATTCATTTTGAACAAACTGGAGAACTAATTCATTTTGAAGTATTTGAAGTACTTCGAGAACTAATTCATTTTGAACTAACTGGAGAACTAATTCATTTTGTATTAACTGGAGAACTTATTCATTTTCAAGTTCTTCGAGAACTATTTGATTTTGAAGTGCCTCAAGAACTAATTCATTTTGAACTACTTGGAGAACTAATTTATTTTGAAGTACTTCGAGAATTAATTCATTTTGAACTAACAAAACTACTAACTAAAAAACAAATTCTTTAGAAAAATCTTGTGGGTTTACCACTGATATTGTGATTTGAACTAGCTCCTCTCAAGATTACATTGGGACCAGTACTGGAACTAGTCAATCCCTCACTAGTGATAAAATTATCTCTATTTTCTAAGTAGTCAGTTTATTCCGACTGGGAATGTTTCAAGGTACACCCGCAATACATAAATCCGCACAATGAAATATATTAAGGTAGAAATTGATCACAACTTCTGACACATCTCAAATAAAAAAAATTAAAGAAAATTATACAATATTAAAAACTAATATTGAAACATAACTTTCAATTATCATGTTTGTTTCTAGTTTGCTTAATTTCATCTAAAAACATATCCCTGCAATCTACATTTGAAGAAAAACATAAAACAAATGTCGCTTTTCAATTAACAACATAAATTTTATGCACAGTGAAAGGTTAAAATTTAAAGTGAGCGCCACGGGCACATTGAAACGTCTTTCAATAATAATGCGCAGTAGCTAAAATTTGCATTTAAATAAAATGCCTTATGAAGAGAACTCCTGTGTGTGTCACAATTGACTCTTAAGAAATCACTTTCAATTTAATCTGAAAACCATCATCAAGTTTAGATTTTATTTTATATGTACTAGAATCGTAGGTCATGATTTTTAAAACAATTTATCTTAAGAAAATTTAACAACCGGTTATTTTTTTTTTACAAAAAAAAGGTTGGGAAATTAATCATTATAATAAAAGGTTCTTTCTTATGCATCTTTTTATGATGGAATGGTCTTCCTTTTAAAACCTATAAGTATTGTTTATTTTTTATTATATCTCAACATTTTCCTCTTTCCTTTGTTGGATATTATACATTATAGGCCCAGGAAACAAGTTTCAAGGTTTATTGATTTCGAAATGAAATTTATATATATTAAGTAATGGCAGTTAAAAAAATTTTAAAAATACTTTTCATTCATTTTTATTGTATTTATATTTAACAAAAAAAAGAATGTAATTTTTTAATTGTATTGAAGAAAAAAAAGCTACTGATCATTTTTTTCAAATCAATAAATAAAATTTTGTCGGTGATTTTTAAATAAGATACTAAGAAAATTTTCTGTGTTGTGAGATATAAAAAAGAAAAAAAAAACTTGTTTTTGATTATAATTAAATTTGCATATTTATAAGATATATTATTTTTTTTTGTGTATATAATTTTGTCGTCTAAAATTCGGTCACATTTAAAATTCTTTGGAACTATCAATTTTATTCTAATTATTACAAAATATATTAAATGAAAAAAAACTGGATTTTTATTACGAAATTTTTTAATAAAGACGAAAAACACCGATGCAAATTAAAAACTGACGTGGCAAAATTTTTATGCTTGCTTGAAAGACACTATTTAAATGTGTCACAAAAGCATTTATTCTGTTTTTTTTTATTCAAGGACATGAATTGTATTTATTATATCGTTTTTTTAGATTCATAAATCGTTTTAAATTTAGATCGGAAATACTTAGTTGTTTATTTATTTTTTTTAAAAGTTAGGATACACAACAACAAAAAAGTAACAATTTTTAAGATATCATAATCACCCTGCCATTAAAATTGTAATGATTTCATCATGATCAAGTTCTCCCAAGAACTGGTTTTCTTTATCCTCTATTAAAAGAGATCTATACAAAAAAAAAGCATACGATACGAAAAGCTGTGTGCCACTGAAGCAAAAATTTTAAAATGGGGATAAAATGATATCCAATATCTAGATCAAAATGAATTCTGTTTCTAGATATATAGAGTATAAACAGCACAGTAGAAGTCAACAACAACAACAACAACAGCAACAGTAAAAGCAAAATAAACCACAAGATTTTTTTTTAAAAAAATACAGGTCAGAAAAATAATAATTGTGGTGCTGGAACCATTTTACGGAAGTCCTTGATTTTATAATGACATGCATAAAAGTATATATAATGAAAAAGAAATTTGTTATTGTTAGTTTTCAATGGTCTGTTAAAATCTCTTAACCATGAAAGCCCGATGATAATCCATTACTGATTTACTATGGAGTTTTTTTTGCTGTATCATGTAGAGATAGATATTTACCTTGTGGTAAAAGTGTGGTCTACTTACAGAAAGAGTTTTAATGATCAAAAAGAAAATCCAAACATGTTTGGGTACATTGTTTATAATAATAGAAAATAGTTCATATACAGTTATTTCTTTAATAGATCAAAAACGAAAAGAAATAAATAAAAAATGAAAAAAAAGTAAAAAAAAATACTGTGAAAGACTTTCCGTTTTGAAAATCGAGAGTGTTTTCTGATCTTTTATGCATATTCAGATTTATGCAAAAGAAAACGTGGGACATGTGTCATAAGAAATTTCTACATAAGCTGTATGCGCATGCGTAATGACAATATAAAGGCGTGTGCCCAAGTCATGTTGGAATTAATGAATGTTGCAATTTTGTATAATTTACAATTATTATTATGGAGAAGAGATAAAACTGTATAATAAATATGATAATTGCAAATGTCTTTGAAGATAACAAAAATCTTTTGTCTTTTTAAATTTAATTTGTTTCAAAAAACAAGATTTTTATCTCAAGGTCCTTGAGAAGAAAAAAAATAACATTTCCATTTTTAAATCACACCGCCACGCATGCGCTAAGAATACGAAGAACTAAGCTGTCAATGACCGCGCGCATGCGTATACGACAAAATTTGTGTAAAACTTAAGTATTGTTTTAAAATGCATCATGAAAATGACAACTAAAATTCTCACGGATATTTTTTTTACAGAAATAAAAGATAATTAATTTTTTTTGCAATGAGGACATGCGCATTTTTTTTAAGTAAGATAGTGTAAATTTTGTAACATAAGAAGAAGATTGTTTTTTTTTCCATTTTGTATTGAAATGGTGCCGAAAGATTTAGGTTTGTTGCTATTCAACTTTTACTTAATATTTTATAAAACGTGGCAAAGCACACTAGACTTTATATATATGAATGTGGATATGTAGAGATGCATATATCATAATAGTATATTATAGTCGTGATATATTGTCATGATCAATTCAAAATTGCACATTTGATACAACAAAAAAAAATAATAAGTATGGTTGATCCCACTTTTTTGATTTTTTTTTTATAATTTTAAAATCACGATTGATTTTTCTAAAGTTTTTTCTTTTCGGTTTCACAATTTCCAATAAAAACAGACAAATTTAAAACAAAAATCACTTAAAATTTATCAGTATTGGTTTAAGTTCATTCATAAATCACAATTTTTTTTTTAGCAAAATCACAAAAAATATAAAATCCTGTTGCTCAGTTTTATATAAAAATCCTTTTTTCATTATTTTGTATAATCCATAAATATCCTTTTTTATGTAGGTAGCAGATTTTTTTTTTGGTTAACTAGTAGATCACAAATACATACCGGCTCCAAAAAGGGCGATAACTACGAAAATGCACTTCTTCATCTTTTTAAATTATTATTATTATTATAACAACGAAAAAAAAATTATTTAATTAATAAACAAATATAGTATAAATGCGGATATTATTAAATATCAAATATTTCACCGAAAATAAAACAATTATTTTCTTATTTTTAAAAAAAAATCCAGGAGGAGGAGAGGAGACGTTTTATTCACAAAAACGTTTTACCGACTGTGTGCGGCTGGAGCGGCAACATTCTCTTTTTATACCCATGAGGTGTAAAAAAGGTTTTTGAACAGGTGAGTGGGGCTATATGCATGTAAAAAGAAATGTGAAGAAAATCTCTTTTCTTAACTTTTTATTTGTTTACCACTACCACATCGCACACACATTTATACACATACACACACACAAAAAAAAAATAAAGTTCAATCCTCGATATCGTTGGAAAAAAAATAGTGGTGGAGGAATAAATAATATAAGAATTTTTACACTCTGCAATATATTTTTGTGAGACGCCAAAAACTGCACATAAGGAGACCTTAATTTTATAACGTGTTTTTTTCCACTTATGTCTTTTGAGCATGCGCCGATCGGTTAAAAGAAAACACAACAAAAAAAAGTTATAACCGCCATATATACATATAATTTTTATTTTAATAAATATTGTTGGGCGGGAAAGAAGCGCGTCTTTTAAGAAATTTTTACCTGACAAAAAAAATTTAGTTTTTGCCTGTCTCCCTCCCACTTTTCATCAACTAAAATAATGTAAAGAAAAGAAAAAAAAGCATAGAAATCAATCAATTTTCAAAACACAAATTAAGCCCATACCTTGCGACACCTTGAGACACGTTTTTCCTTGCTACAGATTATTATTGCTCATAAATAGCGCCTTTGGCGAGGTATGTGTATATATAGGAGCTGCATTTTCTTTCAACCGAATACAAAAAAAATTTGTTTATAGTTTTGTAAATTTGTAACCAAACGCGCTTTACATACCTCAATACCCAACATTTATTTACCTGTGCAGGTATACCATATTGTTGTTGGTTATGGGTTAGAGACATTAGATTTTATGTTTCGAGAACACACACTTTTTGTTGTTATTTTATAATTTTTAAATATTTTTTGTCAATGTATTTATGTTGTTTAGCCACTTTAGTTTAGGCATTGGTACACTTTATGTACATACCTAAACAATAATTTTAACGTTGCAATAAATTTTGCTTACAATGCACATAGGTCTTTACCTGGTCTATCAAGTACGTGATTCAAGGTTTAGGTATGCAGGAAGAACTTGGAATTGGAAGTACGAAGTATTTCATGAATTTGTAATTAAAAGAATTTTTGTTTGAAAATAATTTGTAACAGTACCTTTATGCGATATTAATTGCTTTGAAGGTAAGTGTTTAATAATTCATTATTAAGTTGAGAATTTGTTGTTTGTTTTTTTTTGTTGTTGATTCATTATTGTTATATTTTCAAAGCCGTTAGACTTTCTTTCCGTCCTATGTTCTTGGTTGCTTCGTTATAGTATGCATGTATTTCTATGCGGATTTTTATACATATTAAGTAAGGATTTTTTAATTTATTATTAATGCATAGTAATGAACTAACAAATTCTTGTAAATGGTGATGATACCTCGATTGGGGATCAACAATATGAATTAATTGTGATCATAAGGAACGACCATTATTGAAAACAGTTTAAAAGTAAATTTAAAATTGCTATTTGGTGAGTTGGAATTGTCATAAATAGATTTTAATTAAACTTTTCGGAAAAATACTGTTTGGTATAAAAATATTGGATCTTTCAAAATCGAAAATAGGTAGGAAGGTAATAAGACATCTAGAACAAAGAGCGGGGAAACAATTGGCCTGAAGAGCACCATTTTATAATTGCACTTGTGAAAAACGTTGGCAATTAGCTTTTCCTGTTTTTCTTCTTGTTTTGGTGAGGTATCTGTCCAAAAGTAAAGTGGCCACTCGCTTGACCTATTGTACTACATCCTTATACTTCATACTTTTTGTAGGCCAGTGGATTGTTGCTTAGACTTGACTGTTCGAGCAGTGTCTCGTTGAACAACGTATTACTGCTTTGGTCATCCCGGCCAACCGAGGCATATCGGGTGCCTGATCGTAGTCCTTCCTTCGGTCTGTTAACGAGTTAGCAGTTAACGCGGGTGGGGCTCCTCAGTTCCACCCTGGCCCTCTTTTTCTAGGCCATTTGGTGGGCCCCGAAACTTAGGGCAGAGCAGCGGCTGTTTTTGGTCTGCTTGTGGCCCCAGTAGGAGAGTATGGGATTGTCCCTCCTGGATGCCGGTCCAGTAACTTAGGGCAGAGCGAGGCTGTCTGAGTCGTTTTATTGGCTTCACGGGTTCCTGACCGCCGTCTTGCCTTCGGTCTGTTGGGAAGGAGTTTGCGAAATCGGGGCTCTGATGTGCTCGGTTGGGCTCCCAATTCCACTCCTTGCCTTGGCCCTATCCAGCTTAATTGTTCCATAAAAGTCCCATGAGTATGATAGGATCATCCTTCAATCCTGATAGAGCCCCCATATCAGGATAAGCTACTAGACAACTCGGTACGTCTGATGCCTAGAACAGATCGCTAAATGACAGTGCAAAATTTACCCACTCATGCAGTCATCGACCCGATAACTTTACTTCTTGGCTTGGTAGACCCAGGGGCGGCGCTTTCATAGGTGCGAATGGTGCACTTGCACCGGCGCAAATGGACGGGGCGCAATCTGAAGTTGTTGAAAAAGCCTTCTATGTTCAGGAAGGCTACCAAGGTGGACTGTTTTTATTCTATGCAGAATTGTACATTGGAAACTAATACATGCAGTGCAGTGACCACCGATTTATGTCTTGAAATATGAAGGCTTGGAGAACGACGATTATGGAGATTCGAGTGTATAGGTCTCCAAATGCGGAGCCCAGGATTGTGCTAGGGAAAACACCGAAACACATCCTGGAGCAGATGATGAGGTTACGGGATGTGTGGAGAATGGTGGCAGTGGCGCTGAAGGCATCTACCAGATGTTTAAGCAGTACGAAGCTTGAGGAGCTTTCATAGATGCAAATGGTGCACTTGCATCGGGCGCAATTGGACGGGGAGTAGTTTCATAAATTAAGATTTTTAAAAAAGAATTTAAACTTTGAAAAAAAAATTTGAAAAAGTGCTCCGGTGCCTTAATTCTCACATATTAAAGGAACTCCGAACATATTAAAGGAACTCCAAGCGTCGGCCCTGGGTAGGCCCGATCATATTAGACCATGGTGAAGGGCTGCCTCCAGTGCGACCGGGCGGAGGCCCAATTAGCGCTTGGGGAGTCGTTTTGTTGCCACAACTCGTGTACGTTATTTTGAGTGGTTGTTTGGTCGGGTGTGACGGATGCCTATAATCCGAGATCCACAGATATTGCACCTCTTACCCAAGGGAAGAGAGCTCCTCTTGGAAGTTTTCGATCAGTTGGATATTATATATACCATATCTAGTGACTTGCAAGCCGCTTGGCTATGAGGCAAAAAACTACTCCGGCTCCTGGAATTGGGTTTGATACTTTTGGATTAGATATTTAGAGATAGATTGTTTTGGCAAATGCCGGAAATCAAGATCACCGATTGGTGATCTAGGCGTTTTTTTATTGTTTCAATAATTTTAGGAGCTTCTTTGCAGTAGCTTGCGTAAACTTACCGATTAAGTTATACGCAGCCTACTTGACAGCATCATCAGACGGATTGGTAGTACAAAGGGTGATTCCTGAGGTTAGAACTGCAACAGACCAAAAAGTTACCATTTGTAAATCCTACTATGCGTACTGCCTCCATTTCTTTATCTGGGCTGACATGACAAAAGCAGTCGTAACATATCTCGGAACGGTGGACAACAGCGCAATGAAACTCATCGGTGATGCCAATTTTTGCGTCTCCATAGACTCATCACCGTAAAAATGTAATAGACTCTGCAAAATTTTATCGCTATTCGCATAGCGACTGTTCCACTGAAATTAATGCCCTCCTGCCTGCACGGCAACTCTTTTCACGCAAAACAAAACTATCTCACTTAGACGCGAAATCCTATAGTCTGCTTTCTCACGCATACTGCGTTAAAGAAGTTCATTTATAAATGGGACAATACGACTGTGATACAATCTTCCAAAGTCAGTGTTTTTAAGCTTGTACAATATCGGAGAGTTCAAAAGTAAGGTTCATCGTCTTCTGCTCGAGTCGCACCCGCAGAACTCTAGCTTATCCTATCTGCTTCTATCCTTCAAACTAAGCTTACTCTTGAACATCGCGAAATAACTTGAAGGACATGAGAGACTGCAGACCGGTAGTACAAAAGGTGTGTATATGAACATAATTTACGTTTGGAAGTTTGACAGATGTTTCGCCTGGAAGGCACTGGTATAATAAGGCAGAAGGTAGTATTTTTGGATTTTTAGCGAGGATATAAAATTCCACGGCCTACACCCGAACTTTTTGTAAAGAAGGAAGGCAAGAAAGAAGGACACTTATCTAGGTAGACGAAAAGATGACCGATGTCGCGAAGTGGATTCGAACTACGGATCTCTAGGATGGTTGCCGGGCGCATGTTATAGACGCCGGCAAATATCAATCTGCTGCTGAACATCTGCTTGCTGGTATAAAAAACTATGCTGGCCTTCATTGTCCTCTTTTCGATATTGAGCGTCCATTTAAAAAACAAAGTTCCAAATTTACAACCGATCATTTGACTGATCGCGATTAGCTAAGTTACCATTAAATGCACAATAGGTAGTCGACCATTAATTGTACAATAGGTAGATTGAAAGCGGGAAATCATGTTCTATTGCTAGAAAGCATATGCTCTGTCTTGTATAGGTTAACGGTTAGGCCGTAGCTGGTTCGACTACTCGCTAACCTTTTCAAAACCCATTTTCACAATCTCGTTGTAGCGGCAAGGGGGCGCCATTTTGAGGTGTGCCACTACACTTCGACTTTACAATTCTCCTGCTGCTAAAGCTGATGTGGATGATTCTAATTTTTAGCATGAGGAGACTAATTAATTTGTGGATTGCCAATTCTGCCAGAACCTCCTGGATTTCTTAGGCGCTAACGTGGTTAAAACAACCAACTATAAAACCAAGTCATTTTTTCTAGCTTAAGACGGTAACATTTAATAAAGCCATCAATGATGAAAGAATTCAATATTTGATCAAACTATATTCCCCGAGAATAATAAAATTGAGATGCAGGAAATGTTTTTAAAGCTTTGAGGCGATAAAAATCTAAAATTATTATTACACCTCTATAGTACACACGTCCAGGGTTTATATGTATAGTCTGTCCCCAAAACGTATCCATAATACTGATCAAAATCGGACATGCAGTCAGGGCAATGACTCCCTGAAATTGCGTAATACCTTTCATAATTTTTAACCTCGGCCATAGTAAATCGAGGTTACTTATATCAAAAGTGGTTCAGTTTTATGATTTTAAGTGCAGAAAGAATGGATTGGAAGTCGACAATGTTATATCCGAGCATGTTATAAAATCCATTCTACGATAAAGTTTAACTTTTATTAACAAGAAAAAAGTGTTAGTTTTTTGTACTTGAAAACTAAACAAATAAAAATATATATTCTAAGGTTTTTTTGATATCTGATGATAAGAAGGTTGTTTACTTCAATATAGTTAAAAATAGACGGAAGTTTACTGAAAACTGAAGACATCATGAAATAACATAAAAAGTTTGAACTTTTGTGCAGTTTTGAAAGTATTACAAATTTGGGTGGAGGAATTTTACTTTTTTATTGTTAAATCGGCGAGCCATGCGCATTAAAATGAAAGAATTTGAAATGTGGTGATTGGATGGATCTTCGATTTCAATGATTCAGTAATTTATAATAGATCGTTTGGTGATTATTATTTTTTTTAATTTTTTTACTGAATGAATTTTGTTGTCAAATGTTAGTAAAGGTCAGAGGAGGAAGTAGTGAACCAATGCGCTACGGACCATAACTCTGGTGAGAATCCTGCCGAATAACGCCATGACTTTACTACCAAATACGATTCTTATGGAACAAGAATTATAGCATCAGCTAGTAGTGTTATGGAAGTACACTGTTTCCATAACAGCAATCCATAATATATACACATGGAAAGCCTCTCTAGCAGATCGATCAGAGATGCACTGATATCTACAAGACAGAAATCCTCGTTACAAGATTTACAAAGCTATGGAGGAGCAGCAATTGGATCTGATCACTACCTGGTCAAAGGGAATTTCATACGTCGTTTGGCTATAACTCAAAGAAAATAAATTCGTGAACAGAGGAAATTTAACTTCTCAAGATAGAAAAGAAGGTGAGTAGAGTAGTGTAGCAATAGGAGAGAACAGGCAGAGTAAAATGCAAGAATAGAAGGAGTACACACCGAAAAGTTGCTATTGGCACAACACCTCCAGCTCAAATAGATTATCGCATGTTAAGATTTTATGTGGAAGACTAGAACTCAGAGATAAAGCCACCCCTTCCCTCCAAGTGTTCCAGACACTCATTGGATTTTCTTCCAAACTCCACTGGACCTGATAATTTACCGCTTATGGTCCTAGAGAAATGTGCCTCATTTATATATTAAACTGGTCAATTGGATAAACTCCAGGTTAATAGTTTTGACTAAGTTCAAGAGGACTGGATTGAGAATTTCGTTTCCAGCCGTCAGGAATCAGGGTAAAACTGGATGGCATCAAATATAAATCTCACTCCATCTCTGCTGACGTTCTCTAGGGATAAATTATATCATTGGACTTATTTATAATTTTTATAAATTACCTTTTATCACCCCGCTCTACCCAACTTCACAGTTTTGCTGATGATGGTACTCTGCTGTTATCTTATGTTTTCGATAATATTAGGCAAGAACTTCCAGACCTTGTCTTTATGATGGCGAGCTTACGACATTGAATTCAATGTCGATTGGTGCTTTAAGAAACGTTTCGAGTTTAATGCTACCAAAACGATCTCAATACCTTCTCAATATTCCAAACCTTTAACAACTCCTTATCCGCTAGAGTGGACTATGTAGAACTAACGGCTGACTAAGCTCTTAACATCGTAGACGCAATATTAACTGACGATCGGAGATGGGCAAAGAGCATATTACAGAATTATAAACAAGCATCTCAATGTTAACGATTCTTTATGATAAGCAAATTCCTTCTCCAACCATTGGCTTAGGCTGTAATACCTCGGAATGTATAATCCTGTGCTCGGCCTCTCTTTCCTTCATTTTTGGGAATATGAGTGGGCCCTCAAAGTAATTACTACTGCTCTATCGAGAAACCGCAGGTATGGATCAGCCCCAAAAATGTGATTGTTATTGCTATAGCGTTTTTTTTCAGAAATATACGCCGTGCTGCCTCCACGGCAATTTTATACTCAGAATACTGAAATGACCCGATCAGCTTGTTCCCACTGCTTTCTATTTTGTGAACGCTACAAACAAAAAAATCGTTCATAAAGGGAAGGACTAGTCTGTGGAGCAGTCTTCTGCAATGCGTATTTCCGAACTATTATAATATTCAGAGTTAAAATGTATGGCAATTTTCCTCAGCAGCCTTTTGAATCCTCATAATTTAAAACCTGTTTCCTTCGAATTAAACTCGTTACGAGACTATGCATCATTTCTTGACTAACGATATGATTTACAGGTAGTAAAAAAGAGTTATTATTAAGTTTAGAATTACCTCATAAAAAGAGCAATTTTCTAAACACATGGTACTTCACCGACTCCGATCTCATAAAAGGTTGGGCAAAAGTAATGTCATAATATGAATGTGCAACCATTTTTGCAAATGGCGTCAAATGTCATTGTGCTTTGATAATTATGCTGTAGACAGATAGAGAATTCGTTGACAACAAGCAATGGAGTGTTACTGCTTATTTGACCAATTTCCGGTCTGGACGACGACGAAATTCACCCTGCTTTAAGAATATCGTCGTCGTCCTGCACCATTTGAAGTGACCAGCCATATTATCAGGTCTGGCCGGCGCGGCGCCAGACATCTTCCTTTGGAGCTTTTTGAAATCTCGCCTTAACCACAACAAACCACAAACCTTGCAAGTCTTGAAAGCCAACATTGAAGAAGAAATCACCAATTTGCAACCAGGTGTTTTGCGAACAACAATTCAACTCATTTTTACAAGCTTTATGTTAACTTCGTTCTTTATCAGGGACAAATCTTTCGACCGATTTTTTGACTACTTCCCGATATCCGGTGTTGCTCAAATATGGCACAAACCTTTCTGAAGACAATGCAATATTGTATATTCAATTATATGGTACAGCCAATATGGCGGATTACCGTTTTCTTTACAACCCCCCCAAAAATGGGTATCAAATGAAAGAGTATGACGAGTAAAATACAGCAAGCTATGTGACATCACTTTAAATCCAATATGGCGGCTACCTCGAAATGGCGGATTACCTTTTTCTTTCGACATGGGTAGATATCAAATGAAAGAGAAGGACGAGTAGAATACAGTAAGCTATTTGACGTCATATTAAATCCAATATGGCGGCCACCACATAAAGGTGGATTACCTTTTTCTTTCTAATACCCCGAAATTGGTATCAAATGAAAGAGTATGACGAGTAGAATACAGTAAGCTATGTGACGTCATTTTAAATCCAATATGGCGGCCACCAAGAAACACCCCTCGATATGGGTATCAAATGAAGGGTTATGATAAGTAGAATATAATTAGTTGTTTTAGTAAGATATGTGTCGGCATTTTAAATCCAATAAGGCGGCCACCACAAAATTTCGCATGAGACTAAAAAGTGGAAAATGAAAAAAAAATAAAAAATTTTTTTTAAAAACTAGCTTTTATTAGAAAAACTAACTAACTAAATTTTTTAAATATGCGTTAATAAGATGAACTAAAAAGTATAAATTAATTTTTTTTAATCCACCTGTTTGTAACTACAAGTAAAAGCTTGGGGCGCTCAGTTAACAAATGTTTCAGATATTATAACAAAAATGAAAAAAATATTATGATTTAACTATTAAATACGAAAATTAAATGGGATAGAATTTGATAAAGCGCGTAAATTTTTTCGGTTGGAAGAAATGGAAAGACGAAGGAACCGATGATAATCTTTATTTTCTATAGGCTACCAAGGTCGTCTCTTCAGGATGTTAGAGTAACTACAGATTACCGACTGATAAGTTTTCGAATTTCATTTTTTTCATAATACATACTACATATTTTAAAATTTGGGGCATAGATTGATTTGTTGAAAAATTTATATACGTATTATATTGAATTTTAGGCCAGGCACAAATTGAAATCTTGATAGAAACCTGACAATAAAGCAATATCCTTAGAATGGCATCAAATTGATTTATTGCAAATTTCGAACACCTGCTTTACTCTATTTCTAAACCGAGATTTATTTGATTTTTATTTTGCAGCTTTTCCACAAAATAGTAGAAGCGTAATAAAATTTACTCTCGCTTTTGTTCCACCGGTTCCAATTCAAACTACAGGGATATGCACTCGTTATAGAAGGCATACCACTCCAACGTGGCTCTCTTCCGTAAACCCAGACGGTTGCGTCTGTTGCTGAGACGGCTGCTAATGAATATGTCGACTTTTCGAAATCGGAGCCCGGTTACAAAAATTTTTTGTTTTGATTTTTGTTACAGTGGGCTTCAAGAAAATTTCTTCTCTTTGGTGTGAACTCCTAAAATTTCCAGGAGTGACTCTTAAGCTTGAACTATCACATAAAAAACAGGGAATTGAATATAAATTTACGAAAACTTCTAGTGCAAGATTTCGTATAGTGGGTTAAGTGTTAAAGGTATGATTCATGTGAATTTCTATTTTTTTTTCATCAATTTCTTTTACTGAGAGAGCGAAATTTACAAATTGTGTAATCAAGATAAGATGAATTTTCCAATCTTAAGTTTCAAGGTCTTAAAACCAAATAAAAAAAAATCCTTTTTTGTTAAGACTATTATTAATATTTAGGTGAATTTATATGTAGAAAGAGCGAGAGCTATCACAAAACATTTTAAAATACATAGTTATGAAATAACTCGTTTTCATTCGCTTAAAACAAGAGAAGATGATAAATATATGTGTATACTAAGGCGGGGGTATATGTCTTTTTTTTATACTCAGTATCATCGGCGCGGGTTAAAATTTTTAATACCATACCGTTTGTAATACAGCACCGCAAGCGAATAACTCAGCGCGATTATTCAATCGTCATAATAAAGAGAGACGCGCGCGTAAGCGCGACTTTCGTTAACATTTTCGCAAAGTAAAAATGCCAAAAAGAAAATAAAAGAAAAAGAAGCTACAAGCTAATGTCAACATGCTTGAACTGCAGCCAAACCTTATACTTCTTCTTACGTATATCTGCCACATATATGCAAACAGAGTGTTGTTGCGGGGACACATCACCTCAACTTTTGTATGTAACAACAAACTTGGCGCGGTATCTTCAAGCTTTGTGTCTCTTCAAATTTGTTATTTTTTTCACCTTCTTTGATTTTTCTTATACAGTTTTTTATATATATATATATTTTTTTTATTTTTTTGTGTGTCATTTCTACCTGATGTCAATGGCTGAATTTTTGTCTCGAGTGTTTTCTTATATCTTTGATACAAAAAAAAAAAAATAAAAAAATATGTATGCTGAGGTTTGCTTTGGTTTTCTCCCAGTTTTGTTATTTCACCTACCACTAAAAACCTCACAGTTTGATAAATTTTTCGGTGTGGAACTTTCGTTTAAATGTCTAGGCGCTATACGATCGCGTCTTGATAAGTAATTGAAGAAATTGAAGAAACGTTATGTAAATTGTAAAATATGTCGTGGAAGAGAAGAAGTACCCAAACGGTCTTGTTGTTGCACACTTGGGATTCCATTATATGAAGTTACTTCACCTTTTGGAAATTTCTTTCTCTTTTCAAGTATTCAAGAAGGCACTTTTCTTGCTAAAAAAAAAAATAAATATCGATAAAAAATATATAAAAAAAAACAATTTCTTTTTAAACTCAATGCAAATTTCTCACAGATGACAATCATGAACTTTTAGTGAAATAGATTTTTACTTTTAGATTTGCTTGTTCGTGATTTAATGTCATCAGGAACAAACAAATAAATGCAAGCAAATTAATTCAAAATTCTAATTATATTAGCAAATTTTGTTTGATAAGAAGCCGTTTAACTGGAAATTAAAAAATCTCGATAAAATATTATAGTATATCAAATTGTCATTAGAAAAAATAAAACAAACAAAAAACTAACCAAAACGCCAAAAAAAAATTCATTCTCGTTGTGTACGGCGCTAGAAAGTCATCTATTAATCTAATTTATGCATTATTAATATTTGAGACTGACCTTAAAGACTGAATTATAATTGCAAAAAACTATAGCTAAAATTGTACACTAACTAGAAATAAAAATGTTATAAAAATCTCCTTCAAAATTTTTGTTTTCATATTATTTAATATTTTTCTTTTTCAAAAAAAAAAATACCCAAAATTTCATTTCATCCCTTTTAAATAATATTTTGTGCGGATATGCATGTATTTATTAGTTATATAACAAAAATTTAAGGGTCATCGAACTTATTTGTTTTAATGTTCCATAGTTCCATATTGAAGAAAAGACGAGGAAGATACATATTTACCTGCAGTCTAATAATAATCAGAGTTATTCAGGTATTTTCGATGTCATGTCATCTGGTTTTTTTAATACTGAATGATTATGGAAATTAATGATGATGCCTTTTTAAAAGTGTTAATTAAAGAAAGTGATATGACTTTTGACTTTTTTTTTGTACCATGTTTCCATTTTGTATGTGTTTAGTTTTTTGTTTTGTATTTTCGTGTTGAATAAAAATTAATATAAGAGTAGTAGAAGACAAAAAAAATTGTAATCTCATCAGTTATGGTCACTGGATTAAACAATGATTTTCATTTTTGCCTGGATTATTTTTTGTATTATGTGACCACAAGCTACAATTGGTCATTGCCTTATAAAAGATATTGTAAATGTTTACCAAAATAAAACAAGGTTTGTTTAAAAATTTCTTGATGTCTTCAATTAAAATAAAATTAATTTTTTGTAGTGTAATTTTTAACAAATATTTGAATATATAGTAAATGCATATGTATGTTTTTTCTACTTTTAATGTGATATAGGGTCCACAAGTTCTTCAGCCACCCCGCCGTGTATATTTAATAATCCTTATCCAGCCTGACCACTTAAACAAGCTCAGCAGTCCAGAGACTTTTCGTATAGATCAGTGAGTTCAAGCAAGTTTGCTCCAAACTGACTATCGAGGGACAGTGACAGCGAACTTCAAAGGCAGACACACTCATCCTCTTCGAGGTATAGGCTTAGGTCCTTCGATCCGATATGGTAGTTAGAGGGGTAGGGTCTGTGAATCAAGTCGACTAGTGTCCTGACATTTTACCTACTGCGTCCTAGTAATTTCCTGCTGCGTTACAAAACGCTGCAGAAGGAAACGTTTGTTCAGTTTATATCGTGGAAGTCCGATAACCTTCACTAAACTTTTGGTTGTCCCAATTGCCCTTTCTCAACTGATTAATATATGGTCCTGATGACCAGGGACATTAACAAGGGTTACCTGAATGAAAATGCTCAGCTAATCAAGGGCGAGTCAGCAGTTTCAAACTCGTTTGGATTTGATCCTACGGCACTTTAACGCTCTGATAGCTGCCTCCTGAGACCTTGTGGATCACTTATCGGTTCTCAAAGAACTAAACCTGGAGCCAATGCTATCATTATACGATACCATTCCTACCACTCTAGATTACGACAAACCATTTAGGGCAATATTATAGGAAGTAGGTCAGAATGGCAACATTGCAGACCCCTCTTTAGAAGAAACGCGGCCTTGGTATATGGTTGGTTCCAAAACCGAAAATGGGGTAGAACCTATATGGCCCAAGGAGCAAAATATTCATGGCTCTTGGCACTACCCGCACTGTTTTTCAAGTTGAAGTACTCGCCTTCCAAATGTGTGCTCAGATTTGTATGAATAGAGCTCCACATAGCTTTAACATCGTCATTTTCTCGGACAGTCAAGCTGCCCCAGGATGTCCTGTATTGGGTTGTATCATATTTTGAAATCCGTCAGCAGGAACAACCAGGGTTTAAATTGTTGCAGCAATTTTAATACTGTTGCTGTTGACTTGGCTGCCAAGAAGACCACAGCAATTTACTTTGCTTTGCTTTACAGCAATCATATTTTCAACCTTTTTGCTGTAGGCTGTAAAAGCTTTTTGTTTCATATTGCTGGGAATGCTGTTGCTTACAAATGCTGGGCATGCTGGTCTGGCTGCGAATGCTTCACATGCACATAAAAAAAAGTTTTCACCCCTGTAAACAAAGTACCATTTTACTATATAAAGTTGGACCATGAAAAATAAATGCTGAAGTTAAGCAAAGTACTTCACAGTCTTGGAGAGCAAAGCTTTGAAAACCCGTAAGAAAACAGAAAACATTTCACAGCAAAGTATTTTAAAGCCGAAGCATTTGCAGCCGGACTAGTATGCTCCTGAAAGCTTTTAAATAATTTGTAATGAAATTTCCGGTGGTCTAGTTAGAGTAGGAGTAAACTCATCACTTGTTGGTCCAGAACCTTTCTGCAGCTTAGCCCTCACTAATTGGATTGACCATCTGTTTCAAATCAGCAAAGCTAAATCTAAAGCTAAAACTTTTAAATTTTAAGATGCGGGAGTTAAAAATAATAACAAAGCTCCTGACGAGCCACTGTTCGCTCAATTATTATCCAAGTAGAATAGGACTGGTAGTTGATTGTAGCTGTCGGATCTGCGGGGCAGCTCCCGAAACTGCGCAGCTCTTGCTGTGCGACTGTAAGGCTACAGCGAGGGGGAGATTGAGCTTCCTCCATCGCGACTTCCTGCTCCCAGTGAGATTTGGGATATCAATCCCAAAATCAATTTTAGGCTATATCCAACATCCAATTTAGGCATCCAACCTCTCTGGCTGTGTAGGAATCATCCGCGTTCCATTCGAGTCCAACCAGAGTTATCTTAGGGAGATGCTGGAGTACCTTAGGAAGAACCCAGCTCGCTTGTACGTGTTAGCTGAAACTTTGAGATATTCTTGGTTACAGAAGCTTTAGAGCGTAGAATAATACAGAGAAGATTGACTGAAAGAAAAGCAATCGCCTCCTTTTTCGAGTAGATCTATTTTATACATCAAACCGTCCGAGATATTCTGAGAAGGACATTCTCTGTTATTGTAGCAGCTTTAACGATCTCTCTTTAGGGTAAGCGCTGAAAACTCAGGTAAAATTTTCTGACCATTACATGTCACTTCTATCGGTTTGTGGAACTTGAACCTGAACAGATTCTAAGTTGTAGTTTTCTCACGTCTTTAGGATCCTCGAAAGTGAATATTGAGAGGTCCTTCACTTGAATTATTTTGAGGTTCGACTCCTTTCAAACCTGTTGCTTAGCGACCATGTTTATCGGCTAAATTATTTGCGTTGGTGAGCTTAATAAGCCCGCCCATTACCTTTGCTCCAAAGTTGGCCAGATATACGACCGCGGCTATTCCAGTCAGCTTATCCATTTCCGCTCCTTCTTCTAACTCGTTTGGCGCTTTAAAGCTCTGTCGTTAGGCTGCTCACAAGAAATGCTCGGCACAGTATCGCTCCCTGTGAAAGGTATGAAAGCTGGTGCTGGCAATTTCTTCATAGAGCCTGGGCAATGCTGCAGCAGAAAGCTGTATATAGTCCATGGGACGCAGTTTTTCAAAAATATTTTCTTCAGCTGCTTCAGAAAATACGTGTTTTGTGAGGCCGAGCAAAGTATATTCAAGGAACCCTCTCCAAATCTGAGCTTTTATTTTGTTAACTTCCCAGTTTATAGGGAAGATATTGTAAGACGAAAATCAAAACCAGTTTTCACAATAGCATTTCAACAAAATTTGGAGAAGAAGTATATGTGTGTACCTACGTATATGTTCATTTTTTTCCTGCAGGATATCGCACGAACAAACATAATATATACTTCGTTGAGGTTCCAATCGAAGATTATTAATGACAATCAATTCAATGATCATTCAGTCAAGCCGATTTGGAAATTTCTTGAAAAGTACTATACCTATAGCCGATCTACCGTGGTTGCGACTATGGAGGTTACAAGCGACCTTTGAGGTTCACACAATCAACTTTCCGGTAATTACACTAACAACACTAACACTATGGTAACTAGATAAAAATATGTCATACCTCAAAGTAGCAATTGCCACAATTTTTAAGGTGATAGAATTCGTTTAATTTTGATCTTGCACAAAAATGCTTTGGGGTGTATTTTTAGAGCGTATACCTATGAAAAACTTGATATTGCCATTTTGAGCTTCCCAGTTAAAAGGAAGAAAAGGGACTGAAAATAGATACTTATCAAATTTTTCAACACATTTTTGTGAAGATCTGATCAAGAGTCTTGACACTATCTTTTAAAAGATTTTGTATTTTCTATAGTATATTTTTCCTGTGCCAAAAAAAATGGCATTGCTTCTTTAGGACAAGGACTGCAAAAAAATAAATTTTAGGAATTTTTGATACAGATCTCGCATCTAATTTGTTCTGGTGGCAATCGATACCGGTCTGGAATGCTTCTTCTTCAACTTGACGATGGAAAAAGGGTTTTACAGCAAGAGACATAATCCACCACAAGTTCACCCAAATACTTGCTTATGGAAACGTCATGAACATTGATGGAAAAATATCAAGAGCGGGTCCAAAAAGGAAATTTTTTTTATGTGGAAGACTAGAGCTCAGAGCAAGGCCCTTTGTACTGTCGACAATCTATTTTTTTCGTATAGAGTGCAATTTGAAGAAATACTACGTTTTGCAGAACGCGTATGATTGAACTTATTTTGTTGTTATTTGAGGTATTACAATAAAATATTACATTTTAATGATTTAAATGCTTGCCTTTATGTGTTATTGTTCATTTATTAAAATATCCATTCATAATATTCATCAATATTGCAAAGGTGGTCGTGTGGACCGAAAGGGTCTAACTTAGTTTATTTATTTTCTAGGCCATTGTAATTGCACGAGTATGGAAAAAAACGAAAGGAGCATCCTGACAGAGCATCCATATCGGCATAAGGCAATTATACAACAGGGTACGCCCGGTGCCCAAAGGAGATCGAACGCGATAATGCTGTACTACCCGCTAACATGCAGCTCGTGACACGATGGCTTTTACATCTTCACTAGGTAAGATTAGAAGGGTGTTTTTCACCTAATTTACTCGTTGTACTTCTTTTCAGCAAGCTTCACTACCCAGCCTCAATATGGAGTTAAGAGCCACCATGTGAAGGTCCTAGTGGGACATTGTGAGTAAGAGGTAGGTCTTTCTCAATTTTTAGACTCCCTGCATTTTTGCTGCTGTGACATCTCGTATCAGAAGCCATTAATTTCATTATTATTGATTCAACAAATGCATGTACCCAACATACTTTGTCCATAAACCTCAAGTGTAATAAAACTCATCCATTTAAGACATGCAATTGTTAGAAAAGAGCTACTTTACTTCAAAAAGCACTTATTTACCACCATTGAGGTGTATAAAACAAGCACCCATCAAACAGCAAAAAATCACCTATGCCACAACAACTTAATCATCAATCGATTAATAATGCAAATTGCAAGAAGGTAAGCCTCGACTGCCTCTCATCAATAAATTACCAAAAGCACAAGAAAACGCGATATGATTTTGTTTTTGTTATCTAAAAAAGCTGTTAAACAAAAGAAAGCGAAAACCTCATCAGAAGGTCGAAGCACCAAAGAAATGAGTTGCGATCCATATAAAATAGGTGAATAACAATCTTAGTCTGGTGGGGGGAAAAAACTATCAAAAATTTGAATAAGAAATATATCGACGTCAGCATGGAATGAGATATTTTAATCACCTTCAAAAACTTCTCGAAGCAAGAAAAAAAGTCAAAAAAAATGGAATAGCTAAAAATAACTTATTTTGATTTTTTGTTGTTAAAAAAGGATATTTATTAACTAAATCAAAACCGAATTAAAAATCAAATTTCGGATTAAATTTCACAAAATATGAAATTATCGCGACACAAAACTGCGCTGCTGATGAAGACAACAACCGACAACAAAACTGGCCACGAAAGCCGGCAATGGACCAGACATGGAGGTTGACTGTAAATTAATTAAAAAATTTAAATTTTCCTAGAATGCATCGCCACCGGCATTGTGCAGTTGTAATTCGTATCAAATCGCATGCAGTGCATGTCCATAACTTGACGTTAATCAAATTATCCTCCTGACTTGCAGCAGTTATCATCCGGTCTGGTCTGGCAGTCCCTAGGCCAGGCTTATCCGGTGAGACTAATTTAATGAGAATCCAATTAGGCCGCGCTGCATTCACAGATTTTGAGGTAGCGTGAAAATTTTGATTTAATATCCGTGATTGGATCAACTAGATAAGTAATGACTGTCAAATGATAGTCGTATACTTTGTGCCGCCATGATTGATAGGCCTTTGCTTTTTTGATCTATGATATATAACCTGGCATAAGCGCGGAGGCATGGTCCAACAAATTCTATATGATGCCCGATTCGGCAGGTGATATGGCGGACAGAACAAAGCGTGCAACCGGTGAATGCGTGGTCATTATTTTATTACTTATGTATTTACATTTCAAGGCTCGCATTGGCCTTTTGAGGAGATGAACACCGAAGGTCTGCGGATTTCCTTTGGCATTTACTTCAAGCTGGCGGTCTCTCTTGGACAACGTGGTCGTTATGGACGTTTCGGACGTTGTGTGCTTGTGCGTTGTGGCGGAATTTTTGGCTGGCTTGAAATCCAGGTGGCTAACTAAATTCATAGAATATTTATGACTAATAAATCATTCGTGACAAGACATGAAGAGTACCGACCGCGAAAATCTTTTGTGGCTACTTTTTTTCGCCCATTTTTTGATGATCATTTATAACATGAAAATGGTGATTTTTTTTGGTTTTTATTTGTTTGGCAAAAACCCCCTTTTTGTGCAGTGCTGCAAATTTTTTTTTTCAATATAGTCAGATCAGCTGATAAAATCCTAGAGAAACTAATGAGTACTTAATGGCTCATGCATCCGGCTGTGATATTTTGTAGACAATATGTTTGATAATCTAGAATTGAGACATAAAAGCTGAAAAATATTTTCGGGCTTATCAGATGGTGGTAAGTGAAGGTGCTAAATTGTATCATTTGAAAGCATTTATTAGGGAACCTCGAAAATAAATCAAAAGATTTTGTAAGATCGGGATCTAGGCGCCTTCTGCGTTTCATATACTTTACAGGCATTCTAAGAGATTGAACTTCAAACCATAGACTTATAAAATTGAATGAAATTGGTTGTAAACGTTACCGATTGCATTATTTATCAGAAATTGTGATTCATAATTCAGGGTGTTTTCTACAATGAAAATAAAGATAAAAATATGTATGAGGTATGATTATATATTAATAGGTTACACAGCGTGTCCCAAATTAAATGTAGAAGTTTTTTGTTAACATAATTCATGAATAATTTAGATTCTTCCAGTGATTGTTTTTTCTTTTAAAGTAGACACATTTGTACAATTTTATATGAGCAAGATTATCCCTTTTGAGAGGGGATCTTTGCAGCCACTGATATTTGGTCTATTATGCCAACCCCGTAAATAAAAACCCTTCAGGTTAATGCTTTTGATTTAGCCTAAAATTGGTTTAGGATTCATATTCCAAATCTCCTAGGGGAATAGGAAAGGCGCGATGAAGGATGCTCAATCTACTCTTCGCGGTTCACTTACAATCGCCCAGCAGGCGCTCCGCTGTTGAGATTTAAAAGATTGTCCGCTTTAGCTTTGACGATTTGAATGAATCTCTTAGTTTGACGGGCGCCCTGGGTCTTTGTCGACCTACTAAGAAATAACCGGTCGGCCCAATTCTTGCTGGCCGATCTTACGTAGTAGCTGGCTAAGCTACAGAAAGATTCCAGACTAACAAATAATTAGTTTGCCCTACTCTTGCCAGGAAGCTGACACCGCAGAACATCCTGGACCAGATGATGAGGTCGGAATATGTGTGTAGGAAGGTGGAGGTGACGATGAGTGCTATCCACCAGAACCTTAAGTGTTCACTGACACCGTGGTGGCAGGATAGGCGGCTAGGTAAGATAGGTGCTACGCTAAGATATACTACTGTTCACACCAGAGGAAACCTGCTTGTCTGGGATATTAGAAAACGCTGAAGTTGGTCGTCGTCGTTTCGTCCATAATTTTTTTATGTCTGAATGTATCCTAGGAAAAAACAAGTACGCCTGTTCGCTTGGATAGCCACCTGACGACTAGCCACAACGGAGCGCGGTATGGACAACGCAGCGCTAACACGTACATTCGTTCGCTTGGATAATTCATCCTGCCATCTACAGTGATCGTCAAAAGTGAGTCAACACCTAAAAATTTTACCCCCAAACCACGACAGAACCATGATAGATGGTGGCTTCCTCGAAAGAAACCTTGTATTTCAAAAGTAAATAAAATAAAACGTTTGCAATTCGCCAAAAAATACAAAAATTTTGGTGATATTTTGGAAATTTTTCCAGGTGTTGACTCATTTTTGACCACTAGGCTTTAAAAAATTGTGTAGAACGAAGAAAACGGCCAATTCTCTTAGTGACCATAAAGGATGCTATTAGCGTACTCAGTAGATCTGTTCTCGTTCGATTGCGTAGGTCAAGCAGCATTCGACGTGGTTACGTTCTGATGCGTCGCCAAGGGCGGGGGGGGGGGATGTGGCAGCTGCCCCCCGCTCCTAGAAATTGGAAAAATCTAGTCAAATGACATCAAAAAATGTATGAAAACTTACGTGGTTTATAGAGAAGATGGGGAGAATTAACGATTCAAAACAGAATTAACGATGTCAGCCATTCTTTGATGATTGGATAGTGGTTTGTGTAAAAGCAGTCAAAGGGTCAAACTTGCTACGGATGGCGGAGGTAAATATAAGCGACACGCGACAGTTCGGTTCAGTGCTGAGCTTTCATATTCTTTAGCGAGTGTTAGCTCGTAATATAAAAGAAAAGAATCAGTTCATAGATTTCGAACTAGACAGTTCAGAGGTTGTTAGGAACATAATATGGACATCAGAAAATTAGTAACAAAGCAGAAGCATATAGTATATTAGCAAACGAGACAGCTGACATTTCTGGAACCGAGCAATTATCAATTGGACTGCGATATTTATTTATTGTTCGTCAGATTTGTTGAGCTGAAAGTTCTGGATGCGAAATGTATGGCACAGACTAACGATGAGTTTCTGACAAAGAAGATCTTAATCCAGAGAAATATGTTGGTTTGGGTTTGGACGGTTGTTCGACGATGTCCGGAAAAGAGGGTGGTGTGCAAGCAATTTTGCGCAAAAAATACACCAAAGCTTTGTTCTTTCATTGCTCGTATCGTTCGGAAACAACGCCATCGAAGCAATCACAAAGCAGAAAGCTCTTCAGAATTCTGGAAGAGGTCTTTAATAATACTGTTGAGGTCTAGCAATTATGAGTGTTCACAGAAAGCTTGTTTTTAACAACTTAGACCATTTTATTTATTTATTTAATTAAACATATATTTAATAATGAAGTGGTGGAGAACTTCGTCAAAAACCCGCGAAGATATTTTTTTCATTTTTTTTTAATTCTCTAATAATAAAAATATTTCTTCACAAATTTTATTTGTTTTTCATTCATATTTTTCCCAACCTCTATCATCTTATCCTCCTCTGGCCGATTGTCTGGCGACACCCTTGCCTATGGGCACTTATGTATGTATCCAGTGAATTGGGTAGCGAGCTTCATCGAAGCCACCTTTCTCACAAAGAAGGTAGAAACGAAGGGTCGCTCCGTATACTCCACTGTTAAGGTTCTGGCGAGCACCACATTGTGCACCTTATGGTCTTAAATAGAACAAACTGATTGTCCTCCATATTCAGTGTTTCCGAATTCATATAACATCTCAGAGTTCAAACGCAAGGTTCATTGACATCGACTCAACTAGTAGTAGATGGACTAGTAGTAAGCTTGACTTTACCACATAGAAAAACCCCCTTCGAGGGACCCTTTTAAGGGTCGCGCTGATGATGCCAGACGGAAGTAATGACTTTACGGCTTGTGCCAGTCTGGACTCAAGCGTCATGGGAAAAGGGTTGGTGCTTTTAGTCTGTACGAATCTGATATTACTATCTTAGTGTGGATCCTCAGCTGTGTCCCCTGTCTTGGATCACACATCCGCCTGCTGCTTGACTCATGGAAGATTCTTCCCACTCCCTCGTAGAAAAAGTCGAGGCACATACTTGGATGGCAAGTAGCTCAGCTTCAAATGGGGCCTTCTGTGCTGCCATACTAGCCAACCTCTTATTAAAGAAGAACATCCCCGTAGGCGCAGCGCCCGCCATATCACCTTTCTTCACTACTAAATGGAGCAGAGGGAAGTTCTGTAGAGTTTCCATAGCCGCAATCGGTGCTTCTAGCTACCGTGGCAGCATTACATACTTTGGTTTGGTGTTGACGCATCAGGCAATGATGCTTCCCTCAATATTCGCGAAAGCACAGAGGGAGGTGTCCTTGGCCCGGAGGGACATATCGATAATGCCAGACACATATATTTTAAATGGCGGCCATGTGCTTTTTGCAGACCTCTCGGTACTCAAAACTACTTCACAGATGCAGATGATATTGTCATTGCAGTAACCGGTAAAACAGATAGCACTATGTCAAGGAGCATGCAGCAAGCCCTTAATTTAATTTCTAGCTAATGCGATAGTGTAGGATAGCTAATACTTTAATACTAATCCCGACCAAATGGTTCTAGTACCATTCACTTTTCATAACAAGCCAAATATTTAGATACATTAGATGCCAAATCCAATTGGTACCAGCATATGGAAAATCTGACGAGCAAGATTGGGAAATCGCTGTTGGCCTGGCGGCAGAGTTGGTACATTCACATTGGCCTACAACTAAAAGCCATGTATTACTTATAAACCACCATCATAAGGCTCAGAGCCAATCTTAATAGTGTTGCTAAAAAATGAAGCAAAATTTAAAAAATTGCCGGCAATTCCATTACGGAGGATTTTCGCATATCAATTAATGAAGCAGTGGAGACTCTACCTAATTTGGCTTCGTCCCCTCTTGAAATGTAGTAATAACCTATAAACACTCTACTGAAGCTGAATACAATTGCCAAATGGGCCATGGTATTCAGCGAGGATATTCTACAATTTTCAGTGCAAACCGCGAAGATCTCAAACTTTTATTTTTTTCCCGTGTAAATACAAGAGAAGCTATCATGGTTTTCCTAAATATACCATAAGGCAAACTTATGTGGTACGCTGATGACTTTAATATAGAGACATGTGTTGGTGCCGGGATCTCATATATTTTCGTTAATAGAGGACTTTTTCCCCCTTCAGACGCCTCCCGTGCATGAAAGAGTTTTTGCGCCTGGAAGCATACGTCATCGTCTGGCATGGGCCAATAAAATATAATTACGATCAGACATTGTTCCGCACAATTTTATTTATTTTCTGAGGTGCCATTGGTTTATGTTTATGTGTGTGGTTTAAAAACAAAAACATTGCACGGTTTTAGATTTGGTGTCTTCCATACGTACTGTCAAAAATTAAGTGTTAACCTGCATTGACTGCATTACATTGTATTGTTTGTAATTAAAGTATTACTAAGTAGACTAAGTTTCCTTGTACTTTTAAATATTATTATTCAGTAACCATTGTCCCAGAGCAAACACAGTCTCTGTAAATAAGACTTTGACCTAATCAGATTTGCATTTTTCCATAACGATGATCAAAGAGTAAAAAAATTTTCTCATAAGTTAGATTTGATGTTTGCGAATACTGCTATATAATCCAAGACATCTCGATGGTATTGTAATTTTGACAGCTTCATCCTTAGCTATGAAAACAACAACTTGAAACCTGATTGTTGAATTTTTATACTTAACAGTTACATACAATTCATATACATCCGGGACTTAAATCTCTACATCAGGACTAACCATTTTAATCGGATTTCTTACAACCAGATTTCAGTGCTGAGTAGCTTCTTTTCTTGTATATTGACGTAATTTTCCTCTGCTACTCTTGTCTAATGCTTTATTTCCTTTTAAGTACTTAACAAAATCCTCAACTCTTTGGGATTCTTAGCCGAAAATATTTAACTTTGGATTTTCCATAATCCACAACATAAATTCTAAGAATATTACTTGCAATTTTAAGGTGGCAGATATTTGATGATTCATTACAAATCTCTTAGATAAAATTTATATAAAAAAAAACTCCCACAGGTAAAATACTATTTAAAATTAAAATACCGTTAACTAATACCTACCACCAATCACTATCGCAATAATCTAGCCGTGGGGCAATTAATAACAAAGCAAATGTAATACGTGTAAAGTGATTACGAATTCTTTCTTACATAAAATATTCGATGACTGATGTCTAAAAATATTTTCCTTAGTAGACAGGTGATCTGATATAATCACAGGTGAATTAATCATAGCAGACAAACTCTACTGTCTTTGGACGCCCGCTGGATGTCAGGTAACTGCAATAAGACGTCTTGCAACGGTAATAAAATTCCGATGATTTGTTTCCCTTGAATACTTAGTGACTTCGTTATGGGAGGACGATAGCGCTGTAAACTAGGGCGTTATGAATTTGTATTTTTCTTTTAATTTTTTCAAATCGATTTTTTGGCAAAGGAGATTAATTCTTGGGAAATGGTAAGATGAAAATTATATATATGTATATTAAATCAGGTATCGAATGTGAACGGTAGGAATGTCAATGCTAGCGAGTTTATCGACTCAAATCGTTATGTAGTGTATCCAGACACTGACTCAGGTGACCACGGTCTGGAAAAGTGCTGTCTCGTGAGGGTTATACATGTACGAGTTTTGCCGCATGCGCAAGGTGATTAAGTCTGGTTTCAAGAAGACCAGCAGCAGCAGCAGCACCTATATGAGCTCTAATGAACTTCATTCATGGGGCACTCATCCGCGGAGAGATGTGAAGAAAGCTATCTTAAGTCCATGTTCAGAAGCGCGTTAAAATTATCTGTATTTTTTTTTGTGTTTGGTTTCTTTCATTTGCAATTAATTGGTGTAGTGCACATTTTATGAATTTCCATTAATAGCCAGTCGCTAAATTTTTGTTGAAAGTTAGATACCGCAATATAATTAGCATATGAAGAGGTTTTTACCATGATTGGTCTATGGTTGCGTTGCAAACGAGATGATTTGTTTTAGAAAACGCGATGTTTTAATGGGTTAAGTTCAGCGATTATCAAAATTCACAATTGCAATTTTTAATTTTTAATTACAAGGTGTCAAAATAATTTTTTTATGTGTTTTTGCATAGGGGAAAGTAAATATAGAGAATGCGTGGGATTTGTTTACTTCTTTATCATAGTTTTGATATTCGATGAATATTTCAGAAAGACTTGTGCTATAGAAATATCATCTTTGGTTAAATTCTTGCGAGGGGTTAGAATATGTATTTTTATTATTATCTGTAATCAAAATAATAATTAAAAATAGCAAAATAAATTCTTTGTAAAAAAATTATGTATAAAGACTAGCATATCGAAGACTAGGATTTTAAGATCTAGATTGAGCTATTAAAGTATTTGAAATGAAGGACCTTCAAACTTTAGGCTATTCAAAATTTTGTGAAACTTCTGATGAAAGAAAGCATTATATTACATAAGGAGGCTCTATTTGTTCCTCTATTGTATTCCTAGTAGTAGGGGCCTCGGTAGTCTAGGGAGTAAGGCGCCTGACTACCATCCCAGAGGTCCCGGGTTCGAATCCCGGCAGCACCACGGTCCTTCGCCTTTCCCACCTTCTTTCTTCTTCCCTCCTTACATTCCTCATTCCCCCTGTCATAGCCTTCCGCTAGCACTGCCCCGCTCCACCAGCGCATGTCGTCGGTTGGTTGATGGGATTCAACTCGTTTCAGGAGGCATAACACTCCAGCGAGTTGTTTCTTGTTGCCCGATGCCAGAGTCGCGATAAGAAATGGGTGGGAGTACTGGGTTTGGATCCTACTTCTCTTTTTCCCTTCACTATCTATCGACTAGAGCTTGCTGTTCGACATTGCACTCTATACAAAGAAAATACATTGTCGACAGTACAAAGGGCTTTCCCTGAACTCTAGTCTTCCACATAAATAAAAAAAAGATTATGTAAATAATGGCCATGATTCTTATTTGTAAATATACGCCGAGTTAACTTCGCACATTCGCTTTTATTCATTGTCATTGTATTAAAACTCCTCGAGTTCAATGACCTTTTTTTATTTTCGTTTGTCGGGAAGTGAAAAGCTACTTGTGACTACCGACAGGCTCTTGCATACCGGTCATGTCCGACTCACTCTCGCCGCGTGATTGTGCATAGCGTCGCAGCAATGGACCCAGTTTTATCTAGTTACTAATATTCCTGTGCTACACTTTGTATCATAAGGTTGTAAAAAATATTCAGAGAGAATCAAGTAATAGTGAAAAATAATAATAGTATTTTTCGGGTGCTTTTAAATCTATATTAAAAAAGAATTCTTGCTGAAACGATCTTAAGCTGTCAGATGTGCAATAGAATCTTTGGAGAATCTAAGCTGTTCTGTAAATATATAAGATAAATAACAGTTGGCGTCAATTGCAAATAAGACACGAACTACTGTTCGAAGCGAAACCATTCGAAATTGATGCAGTTTTATTTTCCTACTAATTCTGGAGCTACTGAAACCATTCTCGAATTTCAGTAGTTACTTTATCTAATGAAAATATTTATCGTGTTAAATTGGCTTCGTGCGATGCCATAGACCGGCATCTGTACCTCCTCAGCCGTCAAAAATGTTCCGTCTTCTGGTTCGTTTTGTAGGTTCAATAGAAATGCCAAGTTCTTAGCATAAGCCTTTAGCGTACGGCACTGCTTACACGGGGATACTCAAATCTCAGATACTCGGCAACTGGGATACAGAGACTTGGAGACTCGAGATTGTAGTTACTTGTCATCTGCGCACTGCCGAGATTGAAATTGCAAATTTCCTATCAACCTACCTCCGTTTTTTAATTCAGTGCAAAAATAGACAGTGACAGTAGTAGTGAAAAAAACAAGCAACTGAGCGACTGGGAGACTAGCATGCCAAGTCTCCTAGAAACTGCTTGCTCAGTTGCCGAGTATCCACGACTGGAGTATCCCCGTATGAGTGTCGCCGTCTGATTACATATGACGGGTCTCTTAGTCGCCGAGTATTGCAGTCGCTCCGAGATATGAGTATCCCCGTGTGAATAGTGCTTAAGTCTCCTCCACGGATTGTTTACAAAATTTCGTCCAACGTTTGTATAACTGTCGAATATCGTGAAATAATATCAGGTCAATCAATGAAAAGGCTGATGAAATTCTTGAAAAAGTGCAGTAAGATAGGCATGTAAGCAGTGTCGATATTGGTATGAAGCTAGGCATTGACCACAAAACTCTTTAGAACTATTTGCACAAAGCTGCATCGAAAAAGAAGTTCAATGTATGGGTCCCTCAAGATTTAAGCTTGGAAAACATGATAGACCGAATTAATATTTCTGAACTCATTACTAAATTTTTTCGTAACCGGATGGGAAAAATGGGCCACGTACGATAATCGGATGCGTCAAAGATCGTGGACAAGGGATGGTTAAGTCTTTACAAAGGCTCGCGATTGACGTCGAAAAAGATAATGCTGTGTGTGGTGGGACCGGAAGTGAGTCATCCACTATGAGATACGTCAAGTTGGTCAGATCATTGATTCTCAACTCTACGGTGGACAACTAGAGACGGTCAGACAATTAAATAAAAACCACCCGAATCAAGTAATAATACCTTTGTCTTCCATCACGACAACGCCCGACCACAAACTTCTTTGATGACCCGCGTGTCAAAAATTGATAGAGTTTGGCTGGGAAGTTGTGACGCGTCCACCTTATATAGTCCAAATATAGCACACTCTGACTATAACTTGTTTCAATCTTTGCAGAACTCCCTCAATGGTATTAAGCAGGTTCACAATAAGTCCGTGAAAACCATTTGATTCAGTTTTTCAACCAAAAACCACAGAAGTTCTTTCACCGATGGCATCATGACTACCTGAAAAATGGCGAAATATTGTCGATAATAATGAGGTATGTTTGGTTTAAATAAATTTATGTTCCCACTATAAGAAAACTTATTGAATTTTATTAAAAGAAACATACTGAATTTTTGCAAGAACATATCCTATGCTTTTTTGAGAGCATTTTGATTTATTTAGAGAAATATAAATAACATTGGTTTGAGTAGTGTATCATCCGCCTTAAAGGAAACAAACGTCAAAGGAAACATTAAGCATCCTGTTTTGTAATCCCAAAAGGGTCGATTATTGAGCGGGAGTGTTTTCGATTTCGACAAACGCGTTCAAACAAGCTCCACTATTCATATCCTTTCTATTACGCGATATCTATGACGGGTTTTTCTTTTGTGTCCACCCTCCGGAAAGGGATTTTTTGCGTTTGCTTTTGCCACCGCGCTCAAACACTATTCTCGAAAAATTTCACTCGATTGGCGTAGCGCAAAAAGGTATAAAAACGTGAAATAAATACTGACTTCCTGTCGAACTTCCAGTGGAGGAAGTGGCTTGGGATTAAAGTGAGTCCGTTCACTCCTATCATGTCGGCCATGGGTGATTTTTGCCCCGAAAGGTTCGTTTTTTGTTTTTTTTTTGTGTAACATTCCAAGCTGCACATATTTTTTTGTACCATCGGTGATTGTTGGTGGATGTCGTCAATCCTCTGAGGTAAAAGTGAAAGAAAGGGGAGTAATGTCGCGGCATTTTCAATTAGCGCCTCGGCCTTATTTTGTATTCACGCGGCAAATGAACTCCAGCAGCAGCAACAACAACAACAACAACGTTCACAGGTACGGCAACATCGATCGCACAGTTCCATGGCATATTCTGTGGCATTCTGGCAAATGTATTCAAATCAAAAACATGGTGAGAAATACGTGTCATTATATTCGGCGGGGTTTTTTTCTGCTTCTTCTTAGTTAAATACATTTTCATTGAAATGTTTCGTTTCGTCTCTAATGCGTTCATAAAATAACGAGGGGGAAACCTTAATTTACGGCTGCTTCACGCTAGCAGAATTTCAAAATTGAAATCATGAATTGAAAAACCTTGCGCCCGCCCACTCTATTTTGGAAGGTTTACTGTAACGGTTTTATTGAAAAATTGAGGAAAAAGGGATCAGAGATTATTTTTATTTTTATATACATACATACATATACATATACAATATAAATACACCGGCAACACCCCACACAGGTATGAACGTAGGTGACGATTTATGATTTGATTTCATAACGAAATCCTTTTCAGTTCAAGGATAAAAGAAATCATAAAATTTGAATAATTTTGACGTGGATAACAAGGAAAAAGGATAGCAGAGAAATTCTTACAGTTAAATAATCACAAAAAGCAAAATATTTTTTATTTACACGAAAGAATGGATTGGGGTAACAAATATTTTTGCCGCAACGATTTAAATTATTTTTGTAGGTATATACCTACAAGAGTCTTCTATATTACATAATATTATCCGGAATCGTGCGAAGAGATAGGATTAGTATTTTAGAAGGGCTTTGCAGCCTAATTTTTGCTTCAATAGATAATAAATAACGAATCAAATTTAGCTCAGGTACTAGGCACATACTTGTATATCCATTTTGGATGATGTTTATGATTGTGAATGTAACGTTTCTAGACGATTCAGTCATTCTTTACAAAATTGTGGGATCGTTCTATTTTATGTAAAAAATATAGAAATGTAAAAGTTCCGCCGATTTTGTTTCCAGTATTAAAGTAGTGGTGCTGCAATCGCCTAAGTTATTGCTTAAATGTACTAAAGAGTAGAGCTGGCCCCATAAAAAAATGGAATCGCAAAATCGATGTTCCCATTCGCAATAAGAGTCTCCACAAGCCATGCCCCCGGCCTCCGCAGGCTGCGCCACTGATTTGAAGTAGTACAATCTTCCACATATCTTGAATTACTTACAGCAGCCGACAGGAATAAAGAACAAAAAATTCGCACATTGCTGCTAAAAATCAACCATAGCCGTTGTCGAAAACTTTATATGTATTTTTAAACGCGAGTGTCGCTTTACCAATGTGGTCCCCCAACTGAGTACTAATCACGTACAATGGTGCTTGACCTTTGTGATGGAACTGCTTGACCTTTGTGAGCTGGTCTATTGATCATGTTGAATAATACCCTTCATGGTACCCAACATAATTTCCTTAAATATGAAGCAATATAACTAGACTTGCAACGAATATTCGGCAATTATTCGGTATTCGGCCTATTCGGCTACTTTTGTCCTATTCGGCCGAATACCGAATATTTAGATACTATTCGGCCGAATACCGAATACTTAAATAATATGCTATGTTGTAATCAGATAATTGGTAAAATGAAAATATTGATTTATTTTTTAATATTGGCCTCGATTGCCGAATCCGGTGGATCGGAAGTATTTTTCTTATAATCAACTTCATTACAAACAAATAACAAAAAAACTAATGGATGTCTATGCACTTGAATTATCGTAATTAAAATTTAGAAGTGGTCAATTATGATGCAGAAACACTAATTTTTCTGCATTGTCAGGCAGTAGTTTACTCCTTTTCTTTTCGTAGGCAATCCCAGCTTCTGAGAAAAACGCTCTGAATACACACTACTGCCGACAAATATTTTGCTGCAAGATTTACCAAACACGGAAATTTATCTTTTCTTGCTTGCCACCATGTGTATGGATCGTCAAGACGCGATATGTTGGTAATACTTAAATAAAGGTCTATTTCTATTGCAACTGAATTTTTTGTGGTTATGCTGTGGTTATGCTGTTCTTTCCTTTCCGTTCGTTCATCTTTTTAAAAATTTCCCAGAGGCTCCCGCTTCCGTTCGTCTTCATTCCTCTCCGTTCTTCCTGATATGGACAACATTGAACTCGTAGACGAAAAGAACGAACGAAAGAGAACGAAGCCATGTGATTCAGCCTTAAGCGTGCAGGGCGATTCGATGGGAGGACCGAGAAACATACATGTCGATACAAGTTTTCCCGCCACGCGCTGACCGAATACTTTTGCCTAATATTCGGCTATTCGGCCAGAAAGTACACAGAATATTCGGTATTCGGCGTATGGCCGAATATACTATTCGTTGCAAGCCTAAATATAACACTAAAAACTAAAGCTTTGTATGATTGAAGCTAAAGCTTAAAGGTATTAATTTAAAGCTTCCTAAACAGCTTTCCGAATATGTAAGGCAAATGTTGGGATTGCCCCATTTCATTTGGTTTGCCTCATAGGGCCCTTATGAGAAACTGATAAGGCGTACCTCACTTCAGTATCGCTGATTTGTTTTTGTATGGTCTTCATGAAAACCCTTCTTTTGGCATGCCCCTTTGCCTCATGGGGTCGTCATGAGGAACCTACGGAGAAATGCTTCTTTTGGCAAGCCCCTGAGACCATCCCCTTTTTAAATGGTAGTCGGATGGAGTTTAAACAACTTAGGCTATACAGTTATAATATGTATATTTAGTGTTCGTATTGCTTGTGTGCGGCCCTTCGACCACGTTCTTTCGTCGCAGCGACCTAGCGAGCTCTTCAACGTTCTGTACATGAAATATTTTGGGTGTGGATTTTCCCACCCAAAGCGAAAGTGCGCGTGCATTTTTCCTTCCATCCCCATGCGGTCCGCCGCCCCTGGCAGGATGTCCAAACTGCCAATGCATAAGACGATGGTCTTACCAGTTTTCACTTCGGTGATCAGCACACAAGACACTCTGGCCTCTTATGGCCCGCCCACACGACAGGAAAATTTGCTTTTTTATGGTTTTTTTTTTTGAAAAAAACCAGTTTTACTACTGCTTTTGGTGACGTCATTATGGTTGCGCCCCTGAAAAATTACATGAAATTCATATGGGAACAAAATTGCGCAAAATTTTTTTGTTGTGTGGACGGCCCATTAGACGGGCTCGAGAGGAGAATATTTCTAAGAAATGTTGAAATACGATTCCGGAGACTTTACACTGACGATTTTTACGAGCGCTGTCGCAACATAGGGGTTGTGAAGAGAATACAGCTTAGTAGGATAGTGTGAACAGGACATCTAGCTCGTGTGAACGGAATGCAACCTGCTCTGAAAGCCTTCGATAGTAGGACTTATGGAATGCGACAACAAGGTGTACTTATTCTCCGCTGAAAACATAGCATAAACTAGGACTACCAGTGATTAGGCTTGTCAAACTGGATGAGGGAGAGCATCTGCTAAAGGCCATGACCCGATCTATGTTGTAGGGCCGAATAAGGCGGAGTCTGATCATTTTCAGTAGAGCGTAGAATTGCCGACTGTTGAAGATTTTCCATCACCAGTGGAAAAAACATCTTAAACTACATAGAGCTTTCGTATGATGTAAAGTTATACTCAATTCTATCGGCACAATTGCTTTTGTAAAACTAGAAACTGAATTAAGTCTTCCAAGATTGAAGTATAATAATTAAACTGATTATCAAAAATTTACGCAAAAGCTTTTCTAAATTTTTAACAAAATTATTCAAAATACTAAACATTAAAAAAATATCTACAACTTCAATTTCCTTATAAACTAATTTCACGCCGCTCGTCTTAATTCCCCAATTTACTTTCCCTTCTTAATATGCACATACAACTTAGCCTCCATTATGTTAAGTTGTTAGTCAAACTAATTTCGTATCTCATTACATAGAAGCCGCAAAGTAGAAACATAATTTGAAATTGCAGTTCAAATATTTCAATTTCTAATGGTATTTACCCCACCCTAAAAATATGATGTGTCTTTACATGTGCCTAGTTATATATATGTCAACCAAGGCCATTTTAATAAAAGTTAACATCTGCAGAAACTTTTAGACATAATAATTTCATTTACAAAATTAAAACAATAAAAAATATTAATAAAACTGGATTTTTTTTTGTTGTTGTTGGGTGAGTAACTCTGAATGAGTGGAATTGGTGAGTGAATTCTTACGAAAAAAAAATAAGTTACCAGGTAGAAGAAAATTTCTTCATCATACACAAACAGTTTTAAATGCGCGCCTAATGACTGGGGGAATTCTTGAAGAAAAGACATTTTGAGGTTTCTCGTCACGGCACGGCGCGATGAAGATGAAGTCTTGACTAGAGAAGGTGGGTTTGCTCGTTTACCATATGAATAACTGCAAAATATATGCGAAAATTATCATTGAACCACCTTCGTTACGAAAGGTAACCCTAGGCAACCATAGATGTTCATGGATTCACTCCACCCCAGCAACAAGTTTTGTGTTACTTTATTTGGTGCCACACACGAATCTCAAAAGATGTGCACCCATAATGCCTCATAAGTACTTCTTCTGCCGCGACACGACGCCAACTTAATCTATTACCAAATTCTGAAAGTGTAGACAACAACAAGAATCAATAATGCAACGCCCGAATTTTCAGTATGTGTGGCTGTAGGCTAACGAACATTCAATGTCAGCAATTACCTCACTAATATTTTCAATTACGAAATTTCGAATTATGTTTGAAGTTATGCATTGACTATTGATGGTGTTTTTGATGTACGGATGAGTCGTAGGAATTCACACCCTAACAACTAAGCAGGGACATCAACTACAGGTAATAAGTGTAAGCTGCTTAGGCCGGTTTTACACGACCGGACACCGAACAGACAAAACGAACGAACAAACTGGGGTTTATGGGGAAGAGGGTGAGAGAGGACGATGGAAAACCAGCCCCTCTCTCACCCTCTTTCCCATAAACCCCAGTTTGTTCGTTCGTTTTGTCTGTTCGGTGTCCGGCCGTGTAAAAGAGCCCTTATGGTCATCTATCGTTGGAATTTTCATAAATAGAAATGCACTAGCCGAAGGGCAGTGAAGAAACCTTGACCTAGCGTAATCAGGTAGGATTGGCAGAGAATTGATTTTATTTGGAGATAGCACAGAGCAAACATTTTTTACCACAAGGATCAGAACGTTTGAATTTAATTAGTAAAGGCACAATTTCCACCCCGTGTGCACAATGGGCCGAGGCTAATTACAAAACCACAAAACATAGCAAATCACCTATGGTTGGGATTTGTAGAATTAGCAGTTGTTCACTCACATGTTCTGTGGTCGTAGCTGAATGTTGTGCTCCTTCGTCCGACCCACCATAGCTCGGTCGTGTGGCGGAGTTAGCCTTAGCGCAAAAGCATTGCCGGGAATCTCTCCCAATGTAAATGTGGCCAAACGAACAAATCTAATGTCGTTGTCGGGATTCACTTTCTTCCAGGAGCCATGCAAAAGCCGAGGCTGAGGGCCATTTATTCCTGCTGTCTTACAAGTTGTAAATTCTCCGCAAATAATCTTTGGCTTAACTCCATTTGTATTCGTGAAAAGTTTTGCTACAATGCCTGGACTTTTAGGGAAAGCGCGCGAGTATATCACAGGATACAACACAGGATGCTGCCCGGATTGGGTGGATCGTAGATGGGTGGCCGGGGTAACATCCAGCTCGCTCGCAACGATACCAAAAGGGGTTTTAGGTAGCAGCACCAGCCCTGATGAGGGTTGCGTCGTCGACAGATTCTTGATAAAATAAGTTGGTTGGACGTTAGTGTTTTGCTCACTAAAGAAATGACACGTCAATCAAAGAAGAAGGATGCTTCACTCGTTGTTTGGTACTTACTTCTCGATAAATTGTTTCAACAAAAATAACAACAACAATGAATGAATAAAAAGCGAAGTTTCAGCTCTGGTAATCTTGAAGTTGAGAGTGACTTGTGGTTAAGAGATGCTAACAACTTCCAGCTTTTTGCTTTCCATCTAAGAATATTCGGAAAAGTTTTTCTTTTTTTTTGGTTTTGTTTTAAGTTTTCTTTTTTTATGTTTCTTTCGTTTTGTTTGTGGGCTGTGAAAGTGCACGAAGTGAATCTTGAATTGATTGTTTTATTGATGGTTTAATAGTCACTGCAGTCTACTAAGTTTTGGACTTTATTAGTTGTGCTTTCCAATCTTAAAAAGTGATACAAAATGAATGTAATTTTAATTATTATTTGAAATAGAAAGGATTTGTAACTTAATAAAAAAAAGAGTCAGTATATAATTTACAGGGCCGTAGCCAGAAATTTGGTCCGGGGCCCGGGACGTAGTTAGAAATCTTCGGGGGGGGGGGGGGGGGGGGGTTACATGGATAATTCTATTACTGAAGTAGAATTAATTAAAGTGAAAAACAGCTTGCTTATTGTCAATCAAATGACGTTGAAAAAGTAAAAAATACAAAAATTCAGATTTCGAAATTACTTTGCTGCCATAATCTCGGATCAACACCTAAGTCCCCATGGATTGACAGTAAGGCGAGTGCACTGAGTCTCTCATTGCCCGTTGAGTCTCATATGTAAGTTTTGATTCTCTTCAGTGTCGAAAATGACCTCTCCACAGAGAGTCGTCAAAACTGTTAAAAGATATTTGATTGACAATTTATATTCAGCTCATACAGCGGAATCTTATACTCGATCATTGAAGTATGGAGCAAGATGATAATCTACTTTTTCAGTTGCGGAAAATCCAGGGGAAGTATTTATAAGCTCGCATTATCATTAAAAAATTTGTCTGACAAATTCTGAAACAGCGTATCGACCCAAGGAATAAAAATATCAAGACGAAAGTTATGCTTCAACATAGTCTGTTTGATAATAATTAAAACGAGCTGTTTGCTTCAACATGAGTCTCGGAACTTTGGGTTCCATATCGAATACCTCTTTCGCAAGTTTTTCAGCTGCTCTAAAAATTTCGTCGAATGACACTTCTGCATTTTTCCGTTCTTCTTGAAGCGTATCCACAATTTCTTGAACTGAACATGCTTTACTGCTGATGCCAAATTACGTGATTTTTCTTGCAGTCGAACTGACAAAGGAAGTGTGAAACTGAAACGTCTGTCACAAACCAAGAGACTAACGAGGAACTCGCTTTCCTCAACTGCTGCAAGTAAGCAGACTGTTGTTTTTGAGATGATCCCAGATTTCCCAGAAAGGACCCCGCACTTTTCCTTTGGAAAATGCCTTTCGACTAATTTTCTTGAAATTTCCCCTCTCAAAAACCAGCTCCAAGTGGCTAGAGGGATATAAAAGATTTCTGAATGTAAAACAATTTATTCTTGTAGTCCACCTAACGGCTACCGAAAACAACCACCCCTTTGACCCTCCAACCACCGACCATCTAACTCCTCCTCTCCTACGTCCCCTTACTACCAAACGTCAGTAAAGTCAAAATGCAGAGTACTCACCTTTCAATTCATTCGTTCTTGATTTTTTTAAAAACCAACAATAATTTGTTGGCCTTGTGCGCGTTTCATTCCGACGTGACGATCCGATTCGTTCGTAAGCAAGCAAGGCGTTGTTGCATCCCAAGCGCAAAGTGGAAACGCAAATTGGAGCTCTTTTATCGCACAGAATTTGTATGTTTTTCTCTCTGTTGCACGAACGTGGATTCCAGACAGAGAGAAAGCATACAAATTTCTGTGCGATAAAATAGCTCCAATTTGCGTTTCCACTTTTCGCTTGGTATGTAAAAGGGCCTTAATATCAAAAAATTGGGTTGGGGTTCGCGGGTTTTGGTGATTAACATGTGAAAAGTATAGATTTTAGCGAATTACGACTTTGAAAATTTTGAATTTGGAGTTGTGGCCATATTGGAAGTTTTAAAAATTAGGGAAACAGGAAAATTTCGAAAATGAAAATTTAGGAATTTGGAAAATACTGCGAATTTTAAATTCGAAATTCAAAATTTTCCGAACTTTTTGACATTCACGATTCTAAAAATTTAAAATTTGCAATATTTTTACTCAGAATATCGGGGGGGGGGGGCCTAGAGGCCCTATAGCTGGCTACGGTCCTATGTAATTTTGATTTTACTATGCTCGACCTACACAGCATGCAAAATTTACGAAACGAAATTGTACCGAAAACGATTTACAAAAAGTGGAAACTTACTTCTGTGAGAACGATTCGAAAACCATTAAATCGAAAGCTATAATTAATTCCATTTTTTTGAATCGATGTCGAACAGTATCTTTGCATAAATCTCAGCTGTTTGGCAAAGGACCGTTTTTTCTGTTTTTCGTTAATAACTCGAAAAGTAAAGCCTTTAGCGAAAAAAAATAAATTAATCTAAATAAAATTCTCTACAAAAGAGGTTTTATACACTTTTTCGTTAGGATCAATATTTAAGGAGATATGGAGAATCAAGTGCCTGACGATAGGACAGGTTCAGGTAAAAATAGAAGGATTTTGCGGTATCCTTTGACGTAAACTCATTAAGTTTATGACTCCCTCCTACTCGCGCAGGTACATCTTTGACAGGAGTTTAGTCGGATATGGTCATGAATAGTTCCGTTTGCTTGACACGAGGAAGAGGAATTTCTGATTCTGTACTCGCCAAGATGCTTTGTGCATCGCCATCTGCACGTCATTGAGTTCACTAGAGTGCTCTTTGGAAGTGGAGAGCAGCACCTTGATTTCTTGGTATCGCGGCAAAAGAGAGATTCACGAGATCGACCTAAGATTCACGAATGGTTCAATGATTGAATTCGCTCATGTTGTTGTCAACGGGCATTCTGACAAACTCCAAAGTAAACTGCCACCAAACCCTGGATATTGGAACCAAAACCATGCAAAGTTTCATTGACATTTAATTTGGTGCCATGAAGCAGTCTAAGGCCCTCCGCACACAAGTCGACTGATTTGCAATAGCAATTTCAAGCTGGTTTCACAATTATCACGCGCACAACCAGTTAGCAATCCAAATGAAACCTTTGTCCACACACGAGCGCAACTGATTTTGGATCAATCGGTGTTCTGTGCCCACATAGTTTTTAGTCCACCGATTTGGCAATATCTCAAGTAGTTGAGATGAAGTGCTACCACGCAACTGAAATCGCTTCCGACCGGCAAGAACAGTAGCATGAGACCAGTTGCAAACTAGTTCGTTTCTGTCGACCCGTGTGTGGATTCGCACTTCCGTACACGGACAAGGTCACGCACCAGTTGCATAGTGCAACTCCAAGGCAGTATCTACACTAGCCATCATCTAAGGCATGCCAAAAGTCAGCATGATGCAATCCTCAAGTTATCTGATGTCTTGCCATGAGACATAAGGCGTCTACACAGGACATTTTGATTGACATTGCCATGGATGATGGCTAGTGTAGGCACCGGGTAATGCTAGTTTTCCAACCACACATACATAGTATCGTTTTACGTTGGTGACGACCTGCTTTGGCCTGAGTTTCCGGGATGTTCTACCCACTGTATTCTGTTGTCGTTATGAGCATGACACCTTCAGTTCATGCAATTGGAAAACCCCATTATGTATGAACTAACCCAATACAATAATGTCTGTTCCACCAAAATAACACCTTTAAATAATAGTACACTCTTGACAATACAGGAGAGCTGCTCTGCTCGACCGTATCCTCCTTTTCACGAATAAACTTTCGCAAATACTATTTCGAATCTCCTACAAAATCTAACAGTTCAAATCCAAGATTCACCGCTTTGTCCTTCAACACACTGAAACTCCTCGTAGAGCTTATCTGAGACTACTGATCACACGACTTAGGCAGAACAGAAGCATATGATATCGATATATGAGCTACATGCTTATATGCTATGAGCTATACAAGAAAATGAAGAAGTGCGATGAACGTCATTCGCCCCAGATTAGGGAGAGAAGAAGCCATCAAATCAGAAACCAGGGAAACGACCAGTCAATCCTACGGCTCAATGTCCTAAGTAAGCGGGGTCAATAGAATTGAAATGGGTGATTCTAGTGGGATGTAGTAGGATGAGCTTTATTTCTAAAACAAGCGAAAAATAATCCATAAAACTTTTTGTAACAATGACAACTGAAAGAATTGGACATATATGGGGTGCGCCATCTAGACCTTCGGTATTTCAACATTGAATAACTCTGACATTTTTTAGCCGATTTTGACAAATGAGCAAGATATATTTAGGATATTCTCTACCATTTATTTCAAATCTGTTTTTGAATACAATGTCGATTAAATGACCATCTCATTCAAAACGCAAAAAGCAGCTCTTTTTCGGCCAGCATTTCGGGCGTTATAGTAGTTATTTAAACTCGTATGTTAGTTTTGAGTTCATCAATGGTCTTCGGCTTGCTGACCTAAACTTTACTTTATAAATAACCCCACAGAAAAAAGTCTGATGCCGTTAAATCCAGAGAACGAGGAGGCCACCCCACATTTTTCGACACAACGTTTTTACGCTGCGATTGTTTTCAATGTAAACGGCTACAATTTCAGCGCGTTCTTTCGGTGTTTATTGAGTCATAGCTAAAATGGTACTGAATGACGTTTCAGGATCGTGCACATTTGTCGAAATCGGCTAAAAAATGTCAGAGCTATTCAATGTTAAAATACCGAAGGTCTAGAAGGCGCACCCTGTATATAATTTTGTCTATATATGAGAAAGCGCCTAGAGCAGTGCTGGACTATAGTTGATTTTTGCAGCGGACTACCAAAGTCTTCTTTCACTCGAACTCAAAGCTTTTGCCAATACCTCGCTCACTCGAACTCAGAAGCTGGATAGGAGGGCTCTGGAACAACAGAGAGCTCGTGTGGGTCCCAAGAACTGCTATTGCCAGCAGTATACTGAAGGATAAAATACGAAATAATAATTAATGAAAAATGGGAAATAGTCTACACTCTACAAGACTAGACTAAGAAGTGTGAAAATTGAACTGCGGAGTACTGGGAGAAGTGGGTCTTATTTTGACAATAGTGTATTTGAATCCTAATCTTATTTTAAAGTTTATAGGTTATTTCATACAATCACCATCCTTTTAAACATTTCGTAGTGCAAACCAAGGCAGAATCTTCTTAATTCTGCTGTATCAAAAAAACCTAATCGAACAGCCTCAAATTTACAATCGAGAGTTTTATTAAAATTCTCTGCTTGATCTAACTTTAATTTTGTTTTATGTTAAGCCTTTCTCCTTTTGTTTATCCTTTCTCCGGTTAGTTTAAAATAACACTGAATATACAGAAAAAAAACGCCATGCCGCCACATATACCCATCTTTCGGACAAGTCTTGCATAAAACGATATCAAGCCCTTGATGTGGGTTCACAGAATGTCATGAAAAACATAGAATAAAAAAGAATAAAAACATTTCTGGTTAAGGGAACTGCTTTTGAGGTTCATTTCATTTCACGAGGCAGTAAATCTCGAAGGCAATATATTTTTAGGGTGTACCTTTTCGTCTCGTTTATGTTTAGTTGAAGCCCCCATGGTAGTATTTTACATCTCATAAAACTAAGCCATGTCATGTTTACTAAAGGCGCAAAACTAAAACCGGTGGAGGAGGAGGCCCTGCTGACAATAAAATCGTCTAGAACCTAAAGGGTTAAACGCATGTAAATATGCAACAAACACCGTTAGAATCATTTCCTGCAGTTCTCTTTTATTCACAGAAGTCAACGGCGAGATTCTTTCGTCTTTCATTTTTTTCTTTTTTTCGTTCGTTCTTTCTGTCGTTATCAAACATGAAACGCCGTTCTTAAAGATAGTGGTGTCGTCTAGAATTATTAAGTAGACAGAGGATCGTACGTGAGTATTATAGTAATTACGGTAAGAAAAGATTTTAATACTTATGGCGGGTTAGCGGTTTTTATTACATGGGGCGAAAACGGTTCTGGAGCAAACTTATCATAATTTCATAACGTTTCGTCATTACCATAGTTCGTAAAAATTATATGCTATGCAACTTTTGGCAGTCCCTAGACTTCCAGTCTTCCATTAATTAAGCTACAATCGCGCGCTCAATGGCAGCTCATTTCGTATTCGATTTTAATTTGGGTTACATTTTATTTAATATGTGACTAAAGCCGAATTTTTGATTAGCCATTATTAAAATATTTACCTGGACACAATAGGCCTGAATGAAATAACAGATTCAGATTGGGTCATAAACAATCGCCTACTGTCGTCAACGACCTACTGGACATTATATGGTCGTCTTCAATATTTAGCAAAAATTATGACCTTCCAGACGTTCGAATTAATTTGCATATGGTGTGTTAGTTGCATTGGCTGCAGTTTTAACTGTTTTAACTGGCGCTATTCCTATGCGAATTGGAACGATTTGCAAAAAAAAATGTATATTTCAGAAGATATCGTGCTTGGATTTGGTATTAACAAGTTGGCTTTAGTATCCAAGAAGTGATTTAATCGATGAATTGATTGATGGTTGCGGATTTGTATGAAACTATTTTAATATCAACTGTTGCCGATAAGATTTATGTAATAGTTAAATATTTGGTGTTTTTATCGTGTTGTTGTCAATCAAGGAAAAACTTATTTTAAAATGGCCGGTAGTAAGGATGTACATTTTTATTTGTGTTCATGATGAATTTATAGACATTTTCTGTAGTGTTTTTTCTGTATGGCTGATTAAACTTAGGAATCATACTGCGTACTATCAGTCTATCATATCGTACAATATCAAGTAGTCAGCTTAGGCTGAAGACATACGACTCAAGGCATTGCCTCAATTCCTACGTCAATTGTCAGTTGATATATGGACTCATTCAATTTTCTCTGGATTATGCAGACACCATTTCTTGTTTCCCACTAAAATTCTGCAAAGGAATCGCTCTTTGCCGCCAAATATTCGCTGGTAGGGTGGCCAGCGCTGAGCAGGACCTATAATGTTATAAAACTGCGAAGGGTCTTGGGGACCGCAACAATAGAGGCAACAGGGGACACAAGAACCTGCACCCGCTTCCTCCCTAGACCTTCACATGACACACTTAACCTCGTATCGTGGCTGAGGGAATCCGGCGCCTGGATCTTAAAACAGGATGTCCTTTGAAATCCCGAAAGACAAAATCCCGAAACCCAAAATCCCGAAACCCAAAAGACCAAAAAGACAAAATACCGAAAGACATAATCCCGAAAGGTTAAAATAAAACACCGAAAAGACAAATTACCGAAAAGTCAAAATACCAAAAAGTCAAAATACCAAAAGTTTGAAATACCAAAAAGAAAGACCGAAAAAAATGTAAAAGTAGTTTAAAAAATCACTTTATTCAAGAAAAGTTAGTAAGCTATTAAAAAAGTTTTACAGTGATGAGTTACGTGCAAGTCTGCGTAAAGACATAAGAACTTTACTGTGTTTCTTCTCTCAAATACATTAAGAACTTGATTCTCCGGATTTTGAGATTTGTTTGATATCGGAAACTCAGCACCAGTAAAAAATCTTTCAATATCGGCTTCTATTGTACATACAGAATTTCTTTGTAAAAAATATCAACATATTTATGTATGCTGATGTGGCAAACGTCCCCGCATAGTGTCATCAGTCTTCGATGCCAACCTTCTACATGATTTTGTGTGCGTGGCAGTCCAAGTTCAATATTTTCGAAGACAGACCAAAGTTGAGGTTTAAATTGCACTGGACCACGGCTTCCATTTCTTCTTATTGGTCCTCGAACGTAATATTTAGAGATGCGCCGAATATGGGTTTAACCGAATACGAATATTCGGCCGATCGTTCAAAAATGTACCTAACCGAACATTCGGCCTAATTATTCGGTTCATTTTTGAGCTCTGTGGAAATGTAGATTGATAGCGATGAGGGAAGAGGATTTTAAGGCTTCTAGTAAGAAAACCATTAACAATAAGGTATAAATCAAATCCTGCTGCTCGGCAGCAATTCTTAAAAATTTAATAGATTTTTTTCTCTTCAAATTTAGACAATATTTCAGGAACAAGGCAATGTTTGTATTTCGTCCTGTATATTTTTGAGGAAGAACTTTGCCCCTTAGTAATAAAATTTCCTTCGATCTCTGAAGAGATGGTGGGCCTAAACCATACAGCATCAGTGAACATTCCGTCCATTTTCTAGTAAAACGTTTTACTTTGGCTATATTTTACGCTCTTCGATATCTCCTGGTTTTTCTCCATAAAGGCAATATGAAATCAAATTGTGTCCTCCTTGTTATTTTAACTCGAGAGTGTAGGAATAATTTTAAATCATCAAAAATTTAAACAAAACAAAATTTTCCTACCCTTCGTCTCTTTTTATTTTAAAAAAAAAATATAGTTTAAAAAAACTAAAAAATACGCTTTTATTTTAAAATGAACTAAAAAGTAAAAAATAATTTTGAATGTAATGTTTTATTGCTCCAGCCAGAATATGGAAACAACGTACCTTTCGAAATGTAAAACAGCGTGGGACCCTTTCCCTATATTCTTATTTTATTAACACCGGATATTTCTCTAGTGTACTACTGTTACTGTACTATACTTGTCATATACTTTCATTTGATACCCATACCGAGGGCGTTGTAAAGAAAACGGTAAACCGCCATTTTATGTTAACCTCTATTTTGAATTTGGAATCGCGCCACACAGTTAATAGTATTCTAATTGTCACACCCTTTCATTTGACACCCTTCCATTTGCCGAGGGTGCTGTTAAGAGAAAAGTAGTCCGCCATTTTTAGTTGGCCGCCATTTTGAATGTGAAATGACGCCACAGAGCTAATAGTATTCTACTTGTCATTTCCTTTCATTTGATACCCATATCGAGTGGGTTGTAAAGTAACAGGTAGTCCGCCATTTTGTTTTGGCTGCCATTCTGAATTTTGAGTGACCCCACATAGCTAATTGTATTCTACTTGTCATACCCTTTCATTTGATACCCATGTCGGGGGTCGGGGAGCACAATAGCAAAATTCGGCCGCCATTTTGGAACCACCATCTTGATTATTTCACAAAATTGTCAGATTGCATTGTCACGCGAACTATACATATGTGCAAAATTTGAAGTTGATCGGTTATATGCAAGTGGGTAAAAATCAAGTTGCAAAATTTGTCTACATACATACATACATATATACATACATGCATACATACATACATACATACATACATACATACATACATACATACATACAGGTGAAGCTAATATAAAAAGTATAAAAATGGTCGTGCCACTTAAAAATTTTCCGTGACAATATAGTAAGTGACATATTCTCCATGAGAAATGCAATTATAAATGACTTCGGGAATGCCACACTCTCATTTTTGTGACAATTGTCACTAAGTGCTTATGAGAATACGAAGGTCACATGGCTTGTGAAGGTCAGGTGGTTTGTCATATTTTCCTATAGCTGATGTGACTATTGGAATTGTGATTGAGCATATAAATGAGTCGGTAATTTTTTTAATTTTGGATTTTTTAAATAAATAATGGTTACACAATGTAGTGTTTGTGCGTTACACAGTTTTTTAAGCACATTGGGAAGCAGTTTTGTTAGACAGTTTGACGAAAGTAGTTTTGAAATGGAAGAATTTCTAAATTTAATAAACTCTGGGTTATTTCGAACTAACTCGATTAATTTTTCTTCCATTTAAAAAAAAAAGTCGGTACGAGGCACGTGTCACACAGTTTCTGTGACCCATCCTCAAGTGTCTTGAAGCCTGCGCCTGGAGCAGTATTCGTGTCACCGCTCTGCGTGGCAATTCGCGGTTCTCCCTTAAAAAGCATGTGATAGAAACCGTGCTGGTCTGCCTGTGTCGACTGCGTCTCAATGTGCGCCCGGCCTAATGGAGCGATGCAGAGCTGAGTTAGCCCAACGTGACTTTCGTCTGTGTTCCCGGTTATAGGAACATAGATGGGAACGAAAAAGCCGACTACGGAATTGTCTCTTCGGGACTCGGCTGAGATGGTTAGTAGTCCAATAGCGGGGTCAAAAACGGCATTTTTGGCTACCACCTGGTGCTAACCAGCCAAAGGTGGTGCGCACAGGAGACCTGGTACTAACTTCAGGACGACCTGGTTTCTAAAGAGACCCCCGACTAGATACTTCCAGAATTACGACAATCATTGCAGCTGCGGAGAGACGAACGATAGGGAAACACTTGTCCTGTGCAAATGTTCGGCTTTAGCTAATGTCAGGCAGCGCACAGTAGACAGTTTGATTTCTGAAAGACTTAAAAGGAATTTCGAGACTGTCCAATCACTGATAAGCAAAAGATGACTTTAGACAGCCGCAACAGCGAACCAAATTTCAAACAACCACCGAACTTTAGATACACGAGTTGTGGCATCAAAACAGTACGCGAAGAGCTAATTGGGCCTCAGGTAGCCTAACCTAACCATCCCGGATGTTATGGGTTTGTTTCCTCACAGTGGCACGGTCCTAGTGGCCATTGCACTTCCTCCACTTAGGCAACATTGTTGTCGTCCTACCACTTTTCTGGTATCTCCTGTAAGCATTAGCCAGGATGTCATATATAATTCAATGGCCTAAGTTAGCTATGTTCTGGTGTGGTAGTATTGGATTAGAGTTGGTGGAATAAGATGAAATCATAAATTCAATCTCTGAAATGTCCAAGTTAAATTTCGTAGCTCAAAGGCCATTCTTAGTTATATTCTTATGTCAAACACTCAAACATTATACTATTCCCGCATTTAATATTCAGTAAACAGACCTATGTTATAAAGTCCAATCTGTATAAAACAAATTTCCTAACAATGGTCGTTTAACGACTAGTTACCGCCGTTAAAGTTGTGTTATTTGATTATGTTTAGTGTTCAGTTTCCAATATCTTTTTCTTAAGTTCTGGTTTCAACTAAAAGATTTTCAATTTGTTCTAAACTTTCAATTTTATCATTCTCCCAGGGAATAGCCGTCCTTTGTAAAGTGGCTGCAAATAAGGGAATTAAGGTTATCTCGTTATTGTACATTGCGAGAATGAAGTTTTGCAGTTTTTGGGAAAAGTTAATTTCTGAATTGTCAACAACATTTCTAAAGAATTTAATTTGATTTTACTGGAAAATCTTGGAAAAAGGGGGTTTCAATATATTTCGAAACATTTTACAATTTACCATCGCTCCTTAGCTGCCATTACCGTGAATGGAGCAGCCTTCCTTTCGTATATATACGAGTATAGTTAGTACGCACCAGTATTTCTTTTCTCCTGCTCTCTAATTCAATGAGAAACTTTTCCGTTTCGCGAGAGGAAATGAAATAACAATTTATAGTGTAGTTATTGCAGCGACGACGGCGACGACGACGACGGTCGGACCAATGCAGAGTTTCACAAATTTCTACGATGGCAATAACACAACAACGAAAAAAAAAATAATGGTGAAAAGGGAAAAATTCAGGCACTCTAGGTGCATTTTAATGTCCTTAGCTTGTCTTATTTACCGGAATCTCGAAACTTTCAGAACAGTGGACCCTCCATTTCTGCTTTGGGCGTAAAGTCAGGAAGTTGAGTACTAGATGAAGAAAAAAAAATGGTAAAATTCCTGCTTAACGTTCGTCCTTTTTTTCATCCCCGGTAGCTGTCCTTTTTTTCTGTTCAGTAGCGCTATTTGTCCGAAATGTCCCTCCCCCCCTCGCACAACCACTCTCATTGCCCTTGGATCGCCATTCACCATCTACTGCAAGTACAAAGCTGCGAATATACCAAAAACTGGGATAGCGAAACCCTATTTATATATTCTACTCACATATACACATGCACGTAGTACAAGTGAATCCTTCTGAACCTGGGAAAACATTTCCGTTTTAAATTTCTGAAACACCGCAAAACTGCAGAGCAATAATTTATAAACTTGTGCAGTTTCTGTGTACAGAACGAGACGAAAGCAAGGACATGTCTAAGGCTAGTAGCTAGGATCGGGACAGTCTGTGCACAGAAACCTTAAATCTTTTTACCCAACTATGGATAAACATTGGCGCGGGGTCTCTGGCTTGTGCTGATATTTACTTGCACTGTTGTGACATTGAAATTTTGCGGATGCAAGTTGATCCTTCGTGTGAAATGTCCTTGGTAATTAGGATTTTCTGTGATGTTTAAGCAGTAGTTAAATGAAAATTGACTTTTATTTTTCTGTTTTTGTTGCTATTATTTTCAGCCAGAGAAAGGAGATTGTTTTATTTACCATTGCTGGGGTTGGTTTGTTTATTTTAGTTTTGATTTAAATTTGGATTGTTTTTGTGATGAGGATGCAGATGGCCAAAGTTCTGGACCTGGCATGAACTTTTATTTTACAATTTAATTTTGTAATGTTATGGAACATAGAGAAAATTTGCATGGAAATAAACTTTGTTGTCGATGTTTCAAATAATGTATTTTGTTATTACGTTATTTTTTCGGTATTCAGGATAGAAAATCAAAACGGAATTTGAATCGCAACTACACATTGTTAGGTTTGAAATATTGATTTGGAATTTCAATATAAATTCGGAGAATAGTTTGCTATATTTGATGTTTATTTTTAAAAATATTCATATTTTCAGTTTTATTTCACTTGTTGATGCATACGCTTTCGACTCTTTCTTTTATTTGAAAATCCAACCTTAGGAGTCACTCTTTGTACTACGAGGCCGTCATATCACTGTGAAATGTCTAGTGTAAGCTTAGAAGGAATAGAGGAGAGGATAGGTTAATAGGAGGCTGGAGGGTGCTGAATGAGGAGGCGACAGACCTCACGTCTCAACTCTTGCATGTTGGAGGAGTTCACATCTAAGACATGAAATTCCCACAAAAATAACAAAAATAAAAAACAAAAAAATTGTGTGTGGATGTGTACGAATGTGGTAATTTTTTCCTGCACGATATCGCACGAACCATAAAAGAGCTTCGTTTAGCTGTCATTCGAAGCGTATTAACGGAAATAAAATCTAAAAAGATTTTCATAAAATTCGGTCGAGCTGTTTTTTTGGTATAACGACTTATGTGATTTTTGTACCAGCACAATATCGCGCGAACCAAATAAGGTACCGACTTCGTTGAGGTGCCGTTCGACGCGTATTAAAGAATATATAATCTGAGAAGATTTTCATAAAATTCGGTCGAGACGTTGTTTTTTGTTTAAATGACGTACGTGATTTTTGTACCTGGATGATATCGCGCAAACCAAAAATGATATCGTCTTCTTTGAGGTGCCGATCCATATGAACAGAAACATGCTCTGAAAAAAATTTCATAACATTCGGTCGAGCCCTTTATTCAGCATTCATCATACTGGGAAGTTGATCGTGTGGACCGAAAGAGTCAAACCCACAACCCACCTAGTTAATTTTCTTGATAAAACTCGCCCGCACCTGGCATGCAGACTCCCGCCACAGGGATCCACGCTACCGCAACAGGGATGCATGCGCCCGCCACAGGGATGCACGCGCCCGCCACAGGGATGCACGAAATCGCCTGTATTGCTTTAAAAAAATTATAGAGGACGAAGCAAAAGGGGAACAATCTTGGTGACCATAAGGGGTGCCAATAGCATACGCAGTAAAACGGTTCTCGCTGTTTTTTTTATAAAGAACGATTTTATAAACAGCGATGCATAATGTATTAGCGCCAGGTAATAAGTTTGAATTTGATCAATAATTGTTTTTGATTTTACAATCGTATAAGTAATTCTCTAATTCTGAATGTATAACTTGATTTGAGAAATATAATAAAATAAATTACATATTGTCCGGGGAAATTAACATTTTAAGGAGACAAAATTCCAAAATGGCTGAAAATTGAGCCACAACTTCCTTGGGACTTTTAAAGAAAACAATTTCGCAATCACAAAAAAACACATGGAGATATCCGGAGATATCAGTTTTCTGCAAAGAAAATCACTAATAACTGGTGTTTTCGAAATTTTTTTTTGATCAGTAAATATGAAACGTTATTGCCTACAAAAAGCTCTGCTGTAATTTTTTCGAAAAACTAACCCTTTCGAAGTTATTTAAGGTCAAAATTTCCAAAAAATACTTTGAATAATGCGGAAAGGTCAAGGTTTTCGAAAAAATTTCAAGAGGGGTATTTGGTAGGTAATAATGTTTTGTATTGACTGATCAAAAAAAAAATTCGAAAAAACCAGTTTTTGAGTGATTTTTTTGCCAAAAAGTGATATCTCCGGCGGCCATGTTTTTTTTTGTGATTCCGAAATTGTTTTCTTAAAAAGTTCCAAGGAAGCTGTGGTCTAATTTTCAGCCATTTTGGAATTTTGTCCCCTTTCGGGCTTTTTTTGCTAATTTCCCCGGACTAATATTTTTGAGAAATGAATGTTACAATTTATTTGACATAACTCTCAGATTAAATATGCAAAAATTTCTAATTGTTTTTTTAATGAAGATATTTGAAAAAAGTTTAATGAAAAAGTTGAATTTGATGACGACTATTATATAATACTCTTATCTATCTGAGGGTTTATTCTACGAAAATATTTTTTTGCTTTCATTTTAAATTTGAGCTTAGAAAAAGACCCTTTGACACTGTTCGTGCGTGCCAGCTTCATGATAGCTGCGGGCGAGTTTTATTTTTACTCAGGCGTGCATACTAGCTGCGGGCGCCGTGCCGGCTAGTGCGTACCAGCTGCATGCTAGTTGCGGGCTAGTTTAATTTTTACTCGGGCTATTATACATAATTCCAAAAAAATATTTTCATTAATAATGACAAAATCGTCACTTGTTAAATCGTCCCTATTCTCCATAATAAAAATTTGAACCAAAAAATCTCCTCATATTTCACAGATCCTTTTATTTTTTAAATAAATTCCAAAAAATTATTGTAATATCAAAATTCAATAATAAATAAACACACGAATCTCACATAATTTATATCTGCCTTTTTTGATAAGACATTGAACTCGGTGTGGTATTATTAATGTGATCTCTGTCGCGACCTTACTGCATTTGGATGCAGCATCATAAATATGTGCAGCAGCATGGCTTCCCGAAAATATACACTGAAATGCACATAATAAAGCTCGAATAAAAAAACCGATTTTTAATCGAAAGTCATTTAAATAAGAAAAAGTGAAATGGGCTGAGAGTGAAGTGAGGTATCATAGTTCCGGCTAAAACTATCGAGACAAAAACCCGGCTTTTGTCTTATTTATGAAAAAATTTATTCATGATTTGTGCGTATTGCTATAAAAAAAGAGCTTTTGAGTATTTTAAGACAATAATATTAGTTTTTTTAAATATTGATTTGTATTAAAACAAATGTTAATTATTATAATTAAATATTAAAAATTCACATAAAATATCAAAAAAAATATTCCCTTCCACTTTCACAGCCGACACCACCATTACATCACTTTCCAATTAAATTAATTTTATAAGGAATCTGCTTCTACACTCTTGCCAGTTGTCATCGCAACTCAATTTTTAATGCCTCTATGTTAGCAGTTATCTTTGGCAAAAAAAAAATATTGTCATATGTCAAAGAATGCATTTAATTAATTTGTGTCCTGGAGGGAAATTTTCAGTTGAGTTTAATAGGACAGGAAAAAGGGGCATCAAAGAAAAATGTTTAATTAAAGTGGAGCACGAAAGCAATGTGAATTATTAAGAGATGGGTCAGATAAGCTAGCAATTAACGCTATCCTTGTTACAACATACATTAAACGGGTATCACTTTTGGTGTTTTGATATATGGTAAGGCAACAACATTTTGATTTTTGTAAAATATGGGGCAGATAGTGAGATGTTGAAGATAATAATGAGGGCCTTTAAAGGCAGATGCCCTGACTAAACAGGGCTCTTACATTGTATTCATCGGTCTGGAACCGGCTATTGGGACACCCACCAGCTTGCTGAAGAGAGCCCTTACCGATGGGACTTTGATGAGTTATACCGAACGCTGGATGACCGCGTCTTGACTGGCCAACTCTAAGCTTTACGTCTTCTAACGCGGGCATGTAATTGTTATCACGCAAATGCTGTCAGGAAACTTCTTGGCTTGATTACCGGATACTGTACCCTGAATTACCACTTATGGAAGAGAGGAAAGGTGGAGGAGCCCACCTGTTGGCTATGTCTTGAGAATGATGATTATGCTCTTCATGTTCTCTGTGAATGTCCGGCGACAAGCCAATAAGCAGACTGCTGAACCTGTTCAAGCGGTCTGGTCTAAAAATATGAGATAAGTGCAATTGGTCAAGCGAGTGGCCGCGGTACTTTTGGAGCCAGTGCATCACCAAAAGAAAGAAATAAGAAAGAACTTTTGGCAATAATACTCAATTCCTGATATTATAAACTTTGCTTTACATTTACAGTCTATTCAAGATTAGACATTAGTTAACGCAAGTTGATACAAGCCTCAACAATCTGTCACATTAAACAGGGGCGCACAGAGCTTTCTGGGGGCCCGGGGCAAAATATAATTGGAGGCCCCCTCCCCATCCTCTTTGTTACGAAGAATATTCACCATGTAATCAAAATGTATTGTAAATATTGATGAAAAAAATTGATTTGCACACTGTTAATGACAAATAAAAATTTGCTGTCAGAAATCTATACAAATACAACTATATATGACGAAAAGCTTTGAATCGATTAGAACTCATGCACTGATAAAAAAATTGTCTTGATTCCAGCAATTCGATAGTCTTCGTTTCGTTGTCTTGAGTAGAAAAATTTTTCAGTCTTAACATGAGAATGCTGTCTCAGAGGAAGACACTGGAAATTCTTGAGCCAAGCAAAAGTAATTCTTCGTTCAATACTTATATTTTTCGACCAAGATATTTCTTTCTCGAACTAAGATTGTTTAATTTTTTACTCAAGAAACTAAATTCTTAATTCATCGGACTTTTTTCGTTTACCGCACTTTCACGCTCTAAAAATGTATCACAAACTATTAAGACCGATTTTAGAACTTGAATTTTTTTCAATTATAATATCATCGGTTTCGTAATTTTTTTAACTTCAAGTCAACTTTTGTCTTCATCCAAGACAATAAAACCAAGACTATGAGTATTGCTTATCCCGAGACAATTTTGTTTTCGTTTTATCCAAAACATGAGTTGCTTGGTTCAAGAAAAAATGCTTTAAGCCAAGAATTTTTTTTATCAGTGTGTAAAACTGAATTTCAGAAAATAGTCTTCCCACCGTTGGGGCTCCCTCGAGTACGGGGCCCGGGGCAAATTTCCCTGGTTGCCCCACCCTCTGTGCGCCCCTGACATTAAAATGAAAACTTATGTACGAAAATAAATCGAAGATATTGCGCAATCAACTGAAAATGAGCAGGAGCACAGGAAAAAAGAGTAAAATAAATTAGAACCCCATTAAAATGAAGCTCGACTGCTATTTTTCAAGAATCTGACCGTCATCACTACACTTAAATACTGAGCAAGCATTGTTTCCATTTTCAATTAAATTTCATAAGTGTAACATCCAGAAGTGACTTGCGCAAGTTTCATTTTCTGCAAGCCTCAAATGAACTTGCAGAAGGGTTTATGTTGAGGAAGTTCTTTTTGCTTAGTTCCAGAAATGGCTTGTAGCACTGGAATATTTTAAAGAACTTGTCAGAAGTTTTTATTTATAGTTTTGTGACCACGAATTGTGATTATAAACAATTACCTAAGGAATTAAATGTTTGGATTGATCAAGGTGTTATTGATAATTAAAAGTAAGGCTGTTTTGTTATCATGTTAATATCGTAAGTTTTGTGGTGTGTTTCCTGTTCCATCAAAAATACAAATCGATAAATGATGCTACTCTTTCGTGCACGACTTCTTCAGATTTTAGGGCTGCAAATACAAATCAAGTGGAAACATTTTAGGAAGTACTTGCAGCAAGTTCTTCAAATCAGCTTAAAGCCCTTTGTATTGTCGAATGTTCTATCATTGATTGTATGGTATGGAGCCATGCATCTCATAACCGGTGATGAAATATAAATCACGTACGACAATGGAAAGTGTCAATGGTCGTTAACAAGGTATTATGACCCGTCACAAGTGTTCGCGAAGCCAAGATTGCCGTCGAAAGAGGAGATCTAGTGTGTCTGATGAGACTGTAAGCCCATTCCTATACGAGGGGCCATGGTTATGGGAGCACGAGATTTTTTCGGAGTGGGGTACTCGGCACGCCTCCCTTGCCCGAAAAAATTTCGTGCTCCCAGAACCATGGTCCCTCCTGTAGGAATGGCCTAAGGGAATCGTCCACTATAGGGTACTTCCAGTTGGTTAAACAATTCACTCCCAATTCTACTGTGTACAACTAGATGTTAGGCAATTGAACGTTAAAGGTTAGAATTGCATAATGGGAAATGTGTTGTCTTCCATCACGTTGTCTCTTATGTCTTCCACAATATAAGAGAAGCACGTGCCAGACCTTGACTTCATCATCTTTAACTGATGCCCATTTCAATCAACCGGGATATCAAATCGATTCATGATTTGAGGCACAAGAATCGAGTCGAATTGGACGCTTTCAAAATGAAGTATTGTCTCATCTCTAACAAAACTTCAACCGACCTTCCTTCTATCTCCGTGGACAATAAGAATCTAACGGCTGACTTATCTCTTAACATCCTAGAGGTAACTTTAACTGATGATCTGCGATGCAATGATCACATATATTGCAAATTGCCAAAACAAGCGTCCCATCACAGTAAACTCAAGTATTTACTTTCTAAACACCTAAAGCGTTTAAACCGTTGTAGACGAATTTTAATCACTTAGCGGCGTTTAATGAGTAAACATTTAAGTGTTTAGTTAGTAAACGTTTGTAGCGTATTTTTGGTTGTGAATAATAAAAATTTTGTTGATAGAACTATTAATCAATATTATATTAAAACATAATATTATCATTGCAAAAAAATAAAAAAAGACCAAACAAAACCAACTCGAGTCCAAGCGGTCCTCCAACTAAGTACAAACCACTTCCAATATTGCTTGACTTCCGTGATAAAACGAGATGAGCTTTACTGAATATGCTGAATGGTAGCCTTGGCGGGCATTAGCATAATTGCGTGAAATATCAGCTTTTGAAAGTGTTTTATTTTGACGTTACTCATTTGATTAACATTTAAGTGTCGACAACGTTTATCAAATGGGAGACGTCAAAATAAAACGTTTTAAGCGTTTTGAAATAAAACACTTCCAAAACCTCAGATTTGCAGTGATTCTGAAAATTTTAAATTCGTAATATTTAAGCAGCTTTATGGTTTTATTTTCATATTAAAAAAATACCTGTCAACAAAGGCGTAAAAATTTCAGGATAAACTAAGTTAAATAAATAAAAACAACAAATGAAATAAAAAAAAGCCTAAAAATGAAGAATAGGTACCTACATTCTAAAATAATTTTGGATGTAATTTTGGTTACTTTTTTTACTTTTGTTTATTACTCAAATTACTACAATAGCATTTTTTTGGCCATTTTGAAAAAACAATTTAAAATTTTTTATCAGATCTCGTAGAGAATTTAGGGACCTTTAATTTAAAAAAAATAAAGTTCATTTTTGTTAACATGGGCTCGAGATCTAAAGCTTTTTGTATTTTGGCCAATTGTTAATTAACAAATACATATTTTGAGCTATAATTTGGACTGTATCATGTTGAAACCTATTCATTTCATGTGATAAATTCAAAAAAAATTTAAGTTCTATAGAAACTTATTTTCAAGTATTATAGTGTAAGCATTGTTAATTGAGTGATTTTTTTTTGTTTTTTTCATAAAGCGTAGTGTCAAAATGCAATAACTTCGTTGTTTCTTAAAATTCTAGTCTAGGCCTTTTGTATGATAATAAATATTACCCGATAAAATTAAACGTTTTTACTTCTTTTATTTCTGAAAAAAGTACCTCTAAATGGGTCACCCAGTATTTCATTTTTAGAGATACACTCCCACCCCTAAACACTTTACCGTTTAAAAATAAAACGCTAGAGCGTTTAGTGCCCCATAAGTGTTTTATCATAACTAAGTGCTTACCTTCGCAAGTGCTTAATTGGCGAATAAGTGTTTTACTTTTTAAACACTTGTGCTTAGGTTAGAATTTTTTGGTAAACACCTTACGCGTTTAATTTCTGTTAAATGCTTTAAGTGTTTAAGAATCAAACACTTTAGCGTTTAGGTTTTGTGCATTAATTGCTTCTTCTGCTTTAAAAGTAAACACTTCCCACTTTATCGTTTAGAAATAAAACACTAGAGTGATTTATTTCTAAACACCTGCTAAACACTTGGATTTGCAGTGATTGCTTGGGGTTTCTTAAGAGATGAAAGTTCCTCCTTTAGGCAGCATCGTGGGCTAAAATCTACAAGTCCTACATTTATCTGCGCTGGTGCTTCACAAACCATCTTAACCTGACTTGACAAAGTACAAAACCGTTCCTTAAATCTCATCGATGAAGGCGCTTTTTCCGTCTCCATTGATTCATTAAGCCGCAGTGGGAAGGTAGTAGTTCTGATAACATTTTACCATTACTGCCTGCACGGATATATTTTTCTCGCAATACAAGACTAGTTTCTCGGCCCACCTTCATACCTTACAACTCCCCTTTCGCGCACAATATGGCCTCAGAGTTCGTTAATAAATAGAACAACTCGACTGTGGAATAATCTTCCACAGTCAGTATTTCCGAACTTGTGCAACATCTCAGAGTTAAAAGGTAAAGTTTATAGACATCTACTCGAGAAAACCGCAGACCCCCTCTAATCTTTCCTATTCTCTTCTATCCTTCAAACCTAGGCTTATTGCGAGACTTTGCACCATGACTGGTAATACAAAGGGTGATTCCAAAGCTTGCTTTTTCCACATAAAAAAACGATGTTAAGCCGTAAAAAATTTGGAGAGTTAAGTAGGGAAGTTTTTATGCATCCTCCGTATAGTCCAGACATTAGTCTGACTATCATTCCGATCTCTGAAGAACTCCCTCAATGGAATTAAGCTGACTTCAAAAAAAGCCTGTGAAAACTACTTGATTCAGTTTTTCAGAAGTTCTTCACCGATGGTATCATGACTCTACCTGAAAAATGGCAAAGCATTGTCGATAATAATGCAGTATATTTGATTTATATATAAATCTGTTTTCACACTGAAAGAAAATCAATTGAATTTTTATTCAAAAAGCGCAACGAACTTTTTCCTTGCCAAATTTGTAACAAATGAAGACAAATTTGGCTTCTGAAATAATGGATGTTAATGAAAACTATGGAAATAATAATAGAATAACTCATATTTACAGAACTTCGTTACTCTAGTTTGGTGCATCAATCATTGGTGCTAGAAAACCCTCATTCATGCCCACAACAGAAATACAACTATAGAAATCCTAATCGATAAGTTACTATCGATATTATGCAACTATTATATAAAATAGCTAGTAATTCCATCCTTTCAACAAAACAATTGACATTGGACACATCTGTCGATAGAACAAAATGTTGATGTAGCTTTTGTATAAAAGTCAATACAAATATTCTTTCAACCCAGAAGATGCTCCAATTCAGTTCTTGGTTCTGCTCGATTTTATCAAGTTAACAGCAAAACTTCTAGAATTATTTTTGTTTAATCAGAACCATTTGAATTGAAATGGAAATGTGAACAACCACAGAACTTCTCTGTACGAGAATTAATGAATATTTTCGTTAAAGAAGATTGCAAAGTGTAGAACTCACTATGTGCACTATCACTGTCTGCCTAGGCTTCAACATATTTCAAAAACTTTCATCCACTTAGTGATCTAAGACGATTTATCCAGTAATATGAAAAAAAAAATCATTGGTCATGGTTTGTTTAAAATTTGTCTTTTAATTTGATAATCAGATCGGAATAAGTTTTTCTTGTCAATGTGAAACTTTCCCAAAACTGTTTTTAAGTTGGCATACTTTTTAGTTCCAGCCTAAATTGTAAATAGGAAAAATAAGAATTTCTTTCATTTGATTCGTCTTTGCCTTAATTATTGGACAATGTTAAAAGTAAAATCGGAAATTATCTAAATCAGAGCAGAAAGACAACATTCTGATTCCCAATACTTGACACTTATTGCTTTTGTTTTGTGCAATAAATCACAAAATTCCATATACGAAGTCATCCATGGCAGTGCGGGAAAATCAATGAAGCTCAGGTTGGCGCCTGCAGATATTAACATTAGGTGCTAAAGGTCTTCTTAATTGCACGGCAACAGCAAGGCGCCGACAGATTTCGATTTCTATAACAGAAGCATAGAGCAGGGAAAATTCTGATATCGCGGTAAGATTCCCATTCCCCGAGCTACAGTAAATGCCGCCGTAACGTTTCACGGTATTCCGTTCAAGCAAACGAAGCACAAAACCCCGGGCACAATTCTAGGTCTTAGCAGAAAAGAGGCGTCGTTCCGCAAAATGAACCCAAACTAAAACTGCAAGTCGATAACGGAGCAGAAGGTTATATTCGTATCTACTTTGACGGTCATGTCTGGTGTCTGTCGCAGGAGAATGGGCATCATTTTCCGGGTGAAAGGGGGGTCGGGTGTGCGTGTGTGTGACAGAAGGGCCCCCCATCGGGTACACATTAGCCATTAAGGGTTGATTGAAGCGTGAAAATCAAACGAATTCCAAAACGCCGCTTCGTTCATGACTCATTAGGCTCAATTAAGATCCAATTTGAATGGGCCACCTATTTCTCTAGTCGTGTCGTCCTTCGTCCTATATAGTTGACAACAGCATGGGGATGGTGTCGCCCGGATAATGGGGCACAGCGGAGCAATGGTTTTTACGTTCCTTGGCGGAAGAAGTCTCCTGTGATTATCGCATTAAAAATCCTCAAGACTACGCCACGGCGACGTTAAAAAAAAAAAACTCTCTTTCAAGCCCTTACAGTTGCCCGGCACTGTGACACTGTGACAGTGTGTCCTGATCCCAGTGAGTCCTCCAAGCTTCATTAGAAGTGAAAACATCGCACGTCGGACAAGTTACGTTGGCGTAAGACGTACTTAACTCTTGAGACATTATTTGTATTCTACGTTAATACACGGGGAGCACAATTATTACGTTCAGGATGAGGACCTGAGTACCCCGGGTCCTTGGAGTTGTCAACGGTGAACTCTGTGAGGGCCATGAATGCTGCTGCTCCGCACACACCCTCTTAGGCCGAAACTAGAGGATTGCTGGTAAGACACTCGGTGCTCAAGGGAAATCATTTTATCTCGCCCTTAATCTGCTTTTTTGTCCCTCCTTTTTGTTGCCCCAAAGCATGAAAGACCTAACTGGGGCTTAAGAGGACATCTTTACTTTTCTGTAATTGACGCTCTCTTATCTTCACTGTGCCTTTCTATTTACTCCATAGGCTGGCGCACACACTGCTGTATCGATTTTCAACATAAGAAACTTTTTCGCTATGGAGATAAGCTTATTACGATTTCTATCTAGAACATCGCATTCAGTCTGTTGTTAATTAGATGTGGAGGATCTGATCTGGGGGTTGAACGGCTGGAGCTAACCACCCGCCCGCCCCCACCTGGAATTCACCCACCTTCCACCCACCCAAAATCAAACTCCGTTTCGCTTTACCGAAGAGTGTGAGTAATGTGCCAATGAAAACTTTCTAAAGTAAATCCAACGTAAGAAAACTTAACTTTTCTTTGTACCTGTGTTAATTGTAAGGACATTAGGCATATCTTTCTCGAGTTGTATAATTTTATTATGGAGCCTCCACCGGGAATAATAATTTTCCGCGACTCTTCTTGCCATCATGATAACACAGCTCAAAGTGAAAGTCACGCTTTTGCTAGTTTGAATTTTTATAATAAAAATTGTTTCCATGTTCTTTATTGCAGCCTCGACTTGAACCGGTAAATTTATGCCTAGGTGTATGCAAACTTAATGTTTTGAGATATAACCAGGTGAAAATTTAATGTTTTTTCTGAGAGATGTATACAGGTGAAACTTTTGCCTGATTTTTATCTTAAGTTGAAATATTGGAGCCTAATGGCATGCGTGATAAGAATTTTTTTTTAGGTTTTTGTGATAAAATCGCAAATTTTTTTTGGTAGACTGTAATAAAAAAAAGTTCAAAAAGTTCAAAACCAAGTTCGTTGAGATGAAGCATCACAGTATCGTTTAGCAAGGAAGAGAGGAATTTCGCCTCTTCACGCTGCATTCATTAGCCGTGTTCCTTTTCTGCTCTTTTTTGCTCGTATTTACTTGGAACTACTTCTGCTCTCACAGAGAATTCATAGGTTTTACTCAAATCGACAAATTTTGCGTTCCTTTAATTTTTTACTCCGGAGTACTTAAAAGTAGAAAAGGAACACGGCTATTATTTTTGCCACGTCTACATGCCAAACTGAACAACATATCGGCGAAAATCATAGGAGACTACCAGTGTACAGGTATGAATATGAAGATCAACTATCCATCTTCGCACTCAGGCCAATTTTTGAGAAGTTTCATGTTGCGAAGCCATTGAAGGATGCATTTAAACTGGCGTAAAATATTCTCACACAGAAAGAACGAAAAATGATCTTAGCTGCCTAAAGTTGCTAGAAATGTCTTCAAGGCCAATAACATTCAGAACATATGAGAAAGTAATTAAACCAGTACGGATGTGAAGTGTGGATCGTAAGAACTGAAGAATGTAAGCCGGCCTTGGTAGCTTAGGGGTTCAGGCACCGACTACCATCCCAGAGGTTCGTGGTTCGAGTCCGCTCCACTCCATGGAGTCCGCTCCACTCCGCCACATGTTTCTTCACCATTGTTCCCACGAAATCAGTTTCCGTCTTTCCTCTTTCTCTCTTTACAAGAAAATTCCCTGCCCTTTTGCCTGCCGTCATCTGTAAGCCAAATAAGCGAGGAAGGCTTTTCGATCTCCGAAGTCCGTGTTCTGTTGCAGCAGTATTGGATGGGAGCTGGTGCAATTAAACGGCATGTTAACGTTTGCAGTTCTTTCACTCTTTTCTCTACTCTTTACGACTAGAGCTTGATGCTTAATATTGCATTCAATTTTAGAACCGTCGACAGTAGAAAGTGGCTTTACCTTTGAGAGCAAATCTACCTGAAAAAAGAGTAATGCCGGATTAACGATATTTGAAAAAATGTTTCTCAGGAAACTCTTCGGGTCAGGTCTATCAAGACAGGAAGACAGTTCTTCGTTACAGATGCCCTAAATCCAACATGATACTTGCGGTCCCAATAATGGGTTGATTAAATTAAATTTAGGCGCAAGAGTAATTTAGAGTACATACATCAGTGTCCTTCCAGTTTATGTTTCTTTTTTTACTTTGGATCCAATTTTGGAATCGTCTGGCATACGTCGTCACTATGTCAAGTTCACTCATGGCATCTGGCTGTAGTCCAGATCTATAGGAACTTTTTAAGAATAGCTAAAGTTTCCAAATCCTCAACTGGCACCGAGCTTTATTTAATTCTTAGAGGTGTAGCATAGGTCCAACACGCGCAGAGCTTAATTTATTTCTTAGTCCTCTACCGACTCCCGTAGGTTATTTTTTTGGAAACCGGATAAGATGCTCTACAAGATCCCTTAGCGCGAAAGCTAGCCTAAGACACAAACCTACCACAGCGAAGTTCATCTACAGATTTCCTATAAGATCTCCAGGGTGAAAGACAAAGCAACGCGAAAGCGCATCCAAGACACAAATCCACCACAGCGAAGTTTTACTAATTTCACACAGGCGCACAGTGGTTCTAAATGCCGAAAAGGTGGCCAAAAGTCCCTAAATTCGTTCTTTGATTTGCGGACTTTTTGGGTCTAGTTATGTAGGTTGGTACCTAAGGTATTAGAAACAGCGTTTTAGAACGGTCAAACTTGCATGGGGGGCTCTCGGGAGCCATTGTTACGTGAGCGTCTGGCACACGAGGGCCTCGACGCGGTACAGAGTGAAACGGGTTTTTTGTGTTAACAGTGACCTGGAATCGTTTGAAATGGCTTCTGTTAACGAAAGTAAGTACTTTCAAACGTTATTTCATATTGACAATCAATTTTCTTAATTATTTTAGTAATGTACCATTCAAAACAAGGTTTTTATAACTTCCCGTTGTAAACTTCAATGTTTAAAATTACATTACTCAAAGTCCCACGACATCCCACTCTCTAACAAGTTTTGTTGCATTCTCTATATTTTGGAAGTTTCAAAAGTTGCCCCAGTTTGCCCCGATTTGTCTAATTTAAATAAAATTTGATAAAATTGTGGCCATTTTATAAGAACTTTGTCCGCCATATTTGGTCCGCCATTTTGTTTTTTAAATTTTGAGTAGCAATTCGTAATCAGCAGACTCGAAATACTCTTCATACCAAATTTCATAAAAATCTGACCACTTTATAAAAATTTTGACCGCCATATTGGATCCGCCATTTTGTTTTTTTTATTTTGAGTAAAGATTCATAATCAGCGACCTCAAAATACTATTTGTACGTAATTTAATACAATTTGAATAACGTCTACATATTTTGGCCACCTTTTCGGGATTTGGAACCACTGTGAGGCGGCGCTCTCTCACATCTCATACTGCATGGACACCCAATACTATAACCGATGACTCCATTTTGCCAGAGCGTTTCAGCTATACCACTGTGGTCATTTCACGGAGATCATTGGCTAATATATTACGCCTAAGATATTAAGGAAAGGGGCATCCGTTAGCTCTGCACCATCCACTGAAACGGATGGAGAGATGTTACAGGTTTTCTTGGAAATAAGATAGTACGGCCCCACTTAGAGTTGATTGAGTTGGATATAGGTGCACCACAGATGTTGGAACTTGGAGAAATCCAGAGCTTGACTCACCAAAACGGGCATACTTTGTTTGACGTGTTTTGTCGGACACACTAAAAGATCCCCGGTCTGAAGTCGTACTGTTTAGGATTTAGGATTTAGTTAGATACTAACTACCCCATAAGGCTTTTTTAGAGAGAATAGAAGTAAATGCTATTGGGCGGTAGTTGTAGGTATTGCGTGAGGCTTGAGTCACCTTTTTCAGTATGGGTTGAACATGAAAAAGTTTCCAAGAGTATGAAAAAGGCGAGGCACATGTTTTAGGATGATTGAGGGTACATTGTCAGGGTGAGTGAATTTGTTAACAACAAGCCCTTTGAGCCATCTATAAATCTCGCGTTTCCTGAAGAGAGGAAGACTTGGGGGAGGGGGTGGCATAGCAGTATGTGGTCTCATTGCATACGACGTATCCAGTAAAATGTTAGATGATATAGTAGGACAACATATTGCATCAATAAATTTGGTTAATTTCCACAGATTTCAGATAAATGTAAAAAAAACCCCAATCAACAAACAAATCCTTTAATCAAAATATCCAAAAAAAAACTAAAAAGTTTACAACATACCGAAGTAAATAAATCATTAATTCACAACTTAAAGCTGCTAAACACCCCTTTTCGTTGCCCGGCAGGCAAATTAACTGCAAGTGGTCCAGTGTGCAGTGGAATGTCCGGTTGTTACCAATTACTACTAAAATCGCCTGCTGCTATGTCGACCATTCCACATGGCCACTAGCTGTGGTAATTAAAATCAATAACCGAACTTTGAAACAGTGCCAAATTATGAGCTGCTGTACCACTACATTTGTAAATTTGCTTAAAACGTACAAATTACGCGGATGACATGGCCTTATGCCATTACGCTATACCGCAACATTGCAGCACGACAACCTGATAAAGCCAACGCACAGTATCTGGTGCCCGGCTAGTGATATGTTAACCAATGACTAGATAGTTTAGGGGATAATTCTAGGAGCGAAATTCTGCATTACATTCTCCCCTGGTTTCCGCTGGTTGACGACATGCTTAAGCTTTTACCGGTGGAGGATTTGTGGAGCATCCATCGTCCCCCATTCTACGGGCGGGGTGGGCTCGGCTTCATGTCTTTTTTCCTTCCTTTACAGGAGCCGCAAGAAAAACCAAAGTCACTTAGCTATAAGTAAATTCAATTTCATTTTATGGAAAGATAAAAGCTTCTCTCTCTCACAGGATAACCATGTGTGGATAAATACGAGTATATATAAATGTTTGTTATTAGCACTTTTCCTCTATTTTCCCCGAAACGTAGAGAGCATGCACATAAATACCATTGGCTTTGGAAAAGGTTCTACGTCGAGGGAAATTCTAATTTTTATTAGTTGGCGGTGATGCATTTATTAGGAAGACATGTGGCAGCACTTTTAATGGGACCGCATTGTTCCTTACTGGGATGGGTCTATTATGCGACACTGCAAGATGAGCGCTAGCATCAAGTTAAGTTCAATTACCCTTTTTAGTTAAATTTACGAACTACAGACGTCGCCATTTACTCTCGAGGATTAAATTTTCATTGCAATTTGTTTTGGTTCAGAAGCGAAAATATAAATTTTGTGGTATATAGTCTGGCAGACGTTCTTTGACAATTTCTGTCTGAACATTTTGCGGTATTATATTGCACCATATACTACATAATATACGAAGATATTAAGCGGTAAGTAATTGGTCCTATAGAGTTCAAGGTAGATCTATAATATCGAAGCATATCGTGGGTGTCTGCTGCCACAAAAACAAATCCAATGTTGCTACGTGTCGCAGCTCTTTGTGCGATCCAACGCTGTCTATTTGTGAAATACTAAGTCTGATTAGGTTTAAAGATAAAATCATAATAAAAGAAGCAAAAATCAAACTGATACAGGCACATAGAAGTTTCTAGGCAGAGATATGAAGTTTTGTTATTGATATTTGGCTGATTTTTCTGAGAAGCGAACTTTTATTCACTTCTATGCATTTTGTTTTCGTAGAAACGCTTATTGATTCGAGATTGAACTGTTTTTCTGTTATTTGAGTGAAAAGATGAAATAAAGGGATATCCGCAGGAGCTTGAAGGATATTCGGTGGTAGTGAATGATTCTGGCTGAAAGTCGAACGATACGATTATTGGGATTGTCTGCGAAATTGATTGTTAATTCATAATGTTTTTCTTTGCTAGCACAATATCTGGGAAGTTATTAGAGAGTCAGGTTTCCCGGATTATTTTTGTTCCCGGGAAACGGGAAAAATAAGAAACCTATTAGGAATAAGGAGTGAAATGGGAATTAGGAGGAACAATTACTGTTGAAAAATAAATGAAAAACTCATTTAAGAAAAGATACAAGTAAATTTAATTCAAAATATGATTGGTCCTGTCCGGTCCAGATGGATAAATTGTGCCAATATTGTCTTGCTTTAAAATTTCAAAAAGAAGCAACTGTGATGTGTTGCTGTTCCAATGGCAATGATGCAACTGGGGTAACGTAGACTAGTCATGATTACTATGTAGTAAAACCAATTTTTAAGAAGAGAGGGGTGAAGGGGTGGGGTGAGTATGGAGTAAAATCAGTCTTACTACATGTTGAAGCATGACTAGTCTACGTAGCCCCAGTGACACTATCCATCATTTCGTATATTACCCCTATACACCGGTTTTTTAGAAAAGGGGTGGCAGGGAAATTCCCCTTCTCATTCACCCCAGCGGGAAAAGTGGAAGCCGCTTCCTCTGGAATCAAATTAGAAGTGCTTCCTGGTCGCCTTCAGAAGCATTTTGGAAGATTTCCCTGTGCACATGGCTACAAATAAGTCATTCTCAACAAATTTTTTGTTTCCCTGGATCTCTGCTGGTAAAACTTACAACTTCAAAATAGCTTCCCAGGAAGCTAATTAGCAGAAAATGGAACAAACTGCTTCTTGCTAATGACATACAATGGTAAAAAAGATATGAATAGGGATACGGAAGGGAAGCACTTCTAAGATACACAAGGATAGCTTCTTCATGCATCAGTGAATGCTTCTTTTTCCCGCGTACGTTTATTGTTAGAACGACAAAGGCATCACAATCGTTACACGAAAAAGAGGAACACAAATGAATGCTTAGTGTAATACCCCAAATACCCGCATCATACACAAACCTTTTTGATGTGAGTATCGAGTGATGGATAGTGTAATTTGCACCAATGGCTCCACCTGAGTCACTTGACGCTTACGTGGATAGGACATCTTCGTTGACAAACATTTTTTACCACTTCTTTTATTTCGCTATGATGGGTGCAGCAAGGCGCACCGGGTTCCAGCTAGCTTTATATAGAAAACAAGGATTTTGATATAGCAGTTACTTATTTTAAATTTAAAACCTTGAAGTAGTGTTTTCAAGATTTTTCAAAGAAAATTTGCGATTTGAAACAATAAATTTTTTCCCGGGAAATTTAGTTTTTTTCCCGGGAAACTGGAAATACATTTTCTTTCGATTTCCCGGGAAATCCCGGGCGGGAATTCCCGGGAAGGACTCTCTAGAAGTTATCTTAAAAATAAATTGGGTGTTATCTTAATTGCCATAGCCTCAGCCTACGTGCCTGGAGAAGACCTGGTTCCGCAACCATCAACTGTCAGGAGACTTGTGGAGAAACGAACCTTCAACTAATGATTGGTTACGACGGCAACGTGCATCAACCCGCATGGGATGCACTAATATGTACTAAATATAGGGGTGAGTACCTTCTTTACTTCATAACTACTTATAATTTTCAGGATATGAACATGGGGACGAATCGACCTTTCTTAATCTGATTAGGAAAGAGGTCATTCGTCAGTTCCAGAATACTAGAACACTGGTCTCAAGCGTGCCGTCAATGTCTGACCATAGACATATAAGGTTTGACTTGAGAGCTTATGCAATAGCTTCGGAATCTTTGAGGATTCCTCGGCAGACTAACTAGGAGAATTATCTCCAATTTGCAGAAAGCGATCATGGGAGTCTTTGAAAGCAGCTGTCTGTCCCGACTAGAATTTAGCTGAGGAAAACCCTTAACATATATCGGGTCCAGACCAGGCAGTGGTAAGGCATGCCACACCAGGTTTTCCTAGTCGAGCCCTAGTCGGGTCCAGATCAGGATATCCTCATCTTATGAAAAATAAAATCTAGTCGAAAAACGAAAAGTATTGAAAGTTTTTGGAGATGGAGCTTTTGTAAACCAAGAAAGAAGAAGACCTAAATTCCATTAGTTTGTTAAAAATGACAAGTGACAATCACGAGTTTTCCTTGCTCTGAAAAGGTGTGAACAATTTGTGTAAAACATTGGATTTTGTGTTTTTTTAATAAGGTCTGTGAAAAAATAGGGTGTTTAGTATTTAATACAGTTTATGGAAAACATTGGATTTCGTGTTTTTTAATTAGTGGAAAATGCCGAAAATGTCATCATCGTGTACCTTTAGATGGAGAAAACAGCGAAAATTTAGGAAAATTAGGAAATTTCAGTTTTTTTGCACTTATTTCTGAAACCTTCAGTTTTTCGAGGAATGTAGTTAGGACCAAAATTAAAGCTCGCGATATTCTCCATCAAAAAGGTAATAACACTTTTTCCAATAGGACTTGTAGTTTTGGCACTATTTTGGTTAAAAGGGAGAAAATGCCAGTTTTTCGCGGTTTTTCGCGATTATCTCGGAAACCGTTGGTTTTTCGAGGCAAGTGGTAATAATCAAAATTAAAGATCGCGAAATTTCCCATCAAATGGCATTAAACTTTTTTATGTAACGCTATTGTTGCGGTAAATCAACAAAAAAATCTAATACGCAAACTCCATCAAGAATTGGAACCCAGACCAAATCCCCTCACCGGATCCCGCATAAATTAAATATAGTTCTTATTATTACTATTGAAATTTTTTCCCAAAGTCTTCAAACCGTCATAAAAAACAAATAAACTCATCTTATATTAATATATCAATTTTTTTAAATTATCTGCTTTTAACCCCAAAATTTCAGATTAAAAGAGCCTAATTGATTAAAAATCAAGTAATCCTGGTCAGTTTCTGGTCAGGTCGTAGTCATGACCGGGTCAGGTAAACCTGATCAGGCATTCCTGATCAGGTCCTGGTCAGGCATTCCTGATCATGTCCTGATCGGGCATTCCTGATCAGGTCCTTACGCATCATCTGCATTACATGGCTTACACGGTCCTGATCAGGCATGCCTGATCGGGTCGTGATAATCTTCAGCAAAAAATTTCTAGTCGAGGTCTTGTGGAAAAACGAAACAGCAACCGAAGAGAAGTTCTAATAAACCTCCCTCCGCTTCACCTAGTATTGAAGAATGAGGCTCTGGCGAGGACGCTGTGTCAAGAGACCTTGTGCATCGCCTATCCATTCCCAAGGAACTAAACCTGGAGCCAATGCTCCCATTGTCCAATACCATTACTGCCACTCTTGGCAAACTGTTTATGACGATTATCAGAGGTCGGTCAGAATGGCAGCGCAGCAAGACCCTCTTAAGACGAAACACGGCTTTCACCGTCCACCTAACGCCCATGCCTAAAGGTGCAACCCCAATGTACGCTTTCCTTGCTTGAACTTGGTGAGCTTTTAAGATTTTATATGTGAAAGCTGGGCCTTAGCTGCTTTGGCGTGTGGTTTTGCTTCATAATAAAGCCTTGGTTTATTTTATATGCCAAAGCAAAGCAAAGCAGCAAAGCGTACATTTGGGTCGCACTTTAAGACAGGTGACACCGCTGGAGTTTTTCTTGACGGTTCAGTAGCAAACTTAGTCCGTTACGAGTCGTATTCTGATGCGGATTCCAGGCCACGAAGCACACGTAATCAAAGTAATCAAATTGCCGATAACCTGGCTAAAGTAGGGGCAAACTCATCACTTGCTGGTCCGGTACCTTGCTGAAGCTTAGCCATTTGCCACGTAAGATCTGCCATCAGGAATTGGGTCGACTAGCTTTTTCTTCATAGCTCGACCAGGACCTAGGGTGCTCATAAAGCTGAAATATTCATGCAAATTGACAAAGCTAAAGCGGCCAAACTTTTATATTTCAAGAAGTGGGAAGCTTAAAAGAATAACAGAGCTCCGGACAGGTCACTGTTCACTCAGTTACCATCTAAACAGAATATGGCTGGTAGTTGATTGTAGCTGTCGTTTCTGCGGAGCAGGTCCCAAAACAGCGGAGTATTTGCTGCGCAGGTTTCCCTGCTTCTAGGTAGATTTTGGCTATGACTCGCAAATCAATATTAGGCTATATCAAAAGTCTTAACCTGAAAGTAAAGTTTCTCGCACAATACACCAAATAAAAAAGGTCGCCGTACCTGCAAAGGCGCCCGGTTGAAGAAGGAAGCATGTCATCTGCTTGAGCATCCCCATGACCCTCTAAAACCTAAACAAACCTCTTCTGTATTCAGACCCGTCGCTAGCCGCTTCAGCGCCGGCTTGCAAAACAGACAATGTCGCCACCTCCCTTGTCTTGTTTTTCTGACTGAGCTTGTTGGAAGGTGTTTTAGTTTGGTTACTTATAGGAGTGTATAAAAAAACAACTTTTATAGTCAAACAATTCATTGTCATTACTATGTTTATACAGTAGAATTTTCAAATATTAACACGGGGATTACCCTGTACGCTGTACGTCGGACTATCGCCCGGCTAGAGGAAAAACCAACTAAAGCCGGCTCTACACGATGCTATGAACACTGAACACCCTCAAACGTTGGACGCTTGATGGTAGGACGCCCCGTGTGGCAGATGCTCTAACTATGAGTGTCCAATGTCACGCGTCCAACGTACGTATTTAAACACGTTCGGGTTATGATGGGTATCACCGCCAACTTTGGAAGCCAACATTCGAATCAAACGTTCACCGCATCGTGTAGAGCCGGCTTAAGAAGAAAGCGAAGCGCGCAGCATGAGTGAAAAAGCTGTGCTTTCAAGCAACCAGAGCGAATGGGAAACTCGTTTTCTTCTTTGTTGGTTTTTCCTCTACATAGAACAACGGGGAATTCTCTTTAAGATTATCTTAGGCGCCCATTACACGATAGGTTTTGCTGTCAGTTTTGCAACAGTTTTGCCTACGACTGACGGAAAACCTAACGTCTAATGGTGGGACCACACTACGCGGTCTTGGGTCGTACGCGTTTTTGCCTTTTTTTATCATATAGAGTTTTATGACTTTTTTACGACTTTTTTACGACTTTGTCCATGGTAAAGGCCATGCGGCCAAACAACGCGGACAAAAGGCTGTGCTTAAAAAGGTACATTGTGCGTCCACACACTATGAGCTTTTCAAAAGCGCGTACGCCGTTTCAAATGAGAATTGATTTTTTCTCACTCATGACTCAGAAAATTAAAAGATCACGCGCGCTTTTGTCTGGTCGTACGGCCAAAAGCGCGTGGGATCGAAGTCCGCGTAGTGAGGACGGACCTTAAGGTGATGACTGACGTAATCCTCCGTATATTTTGATTTCCATTAATCATGACTGGTGGAATTGATTGCCGCTTGCATGAACGTGTAATGGCCGCCTCAAGGGCGGCCGATTGAAGGAGCATATTCCAAATTAAAAATCTGAAATTTGAATTCGTTATTTATTGATATCTCATTCATTCAATAACATTTTTTAAAAAACATTGGACGTCTTGCATTCGAGTAATTAATATTCAAAATTCAAATAAAGGTCGAGTAAAATGATATTAAACGTGGGAATTTATTGCCCATAAAAATAGATAATTTTCATAACTAGACGTCAAAATGCTTTAAAATTTTGTGGATTAGAATGTCAATTTTTATTTACAGAATAAACTTGACTTCTATCTTGGGAATTTAATTTTACATTTTCTGTCCTTATACTATACTTTTTTCAGAGATCGACCCTTCTTAAGTGGTTTGAACCTGCACACGTTTTCGGTTTATCGGTTTATTTTTTAAGGAAATCAATACATGGAATTGTTTTGGCTTTATAAAAAGAACCTAGGTGCAAATGATAAAAATAAGTTCGATGGCGAGATTGTTGTTTGTTTGCCGCCCCTGAAAGTGCCGCCCGCGTGCCGTGCACATTTAGCACGCCTGCTCCCAGCGGGCCTGTCTGTATTTTAAATTAAGTATGCTTCTAGACATTGTACCATGAGCTGAATGAGAGAATGGTAATTTCTAAGTTTAGATTTTGAAATCGCCGGCCCCCACTATACAACTCAGTCAATGGAAAATTTTTGCCAGTACTCACGAAGTGTATAGATGTGGACGATAATAAATTCACTGGATCTAAAAATATACCACTGTCGTCAGTAAAAAAAATGTGCCTCACATTTGTCTTAACTTCTGGGAAAATAGGTTGTCCTGTCACCTTTCTTTGGAGCTTATCTAGACTCCTAAAAACTAACTCACGCTCATATCGTGTAAAGGTAAAAAGGTAGGTACAACCACTCCTTCCACTACCCAACAAAATCAATGGAGACAATAATCAATAAAAAAACTTTTAAAATATTTTGAATCCACCCAAATACTACTAGATGACAAACCGTACGGGTTTAGATTGAAATGATCTACTGACTCACTGATGATGGTACTCTGGGTTGCTCTTATGGCTTTGATAATGTAAAACAAGCACGTAGAGTAGAAGAGCTTGAATGTGAGCTCATGTTCAACTTTATCAACAGGTACAGTGAACTCATTCTTTATTGGGGCCACAAGAATCATATCGAATTCAACGTCTCTAAAATAGATTTCTGGCTGAACTTTAACAAAATCACTTCCTTCTGTCTCAGTCCCGGTATGAATCTAACGGCTGACTCATCTCTTAAGGCCCTCTTTCACTTACAGGCCGCCGGTAGGCGGTGGCCTTTGAGGCCAGGTCGCAAGGCACGGCTCGATGAAGGTGACACACGACTCAGTCTGACTGCGGGATGAGGACTTGAGGCAACCGCCTGACAGGTCGTGGGCTGCAGGTCACTTCATGGATCAGATATTTAGGCACGGACTGACAATAAATGCCCACACACAGAGATTTTTGTCAGTTTTCCTGGACTGCAGGCCACAGCTTAGCGATGGCCGTGATTGTGGTGTGAAACTTGGCCCCAAGGCGAGAAACCTTCAAGCTATAGCCTGCCGGCCGGCGGCCTGGTTGTGAATGGGGGCCTTTATAAATATCCTAGACATAACTTTAACTGAGGATTTTCGATGTAATAATCGCATGGTCCAAATTGTCAAACAAGTATCTCAATACAGGGAATTTCTTAAGAGATGCTTTCTCATTCAGCCCAGCAACCCAGGCTACAATCTACAAGTCTTACATTCGGTCCGCCTGGAAAAAGCTTCGAAAACTCTCCCAAGCTTTGTAAGAAGATGTTTTCAAATGTAAGGGAGCAACCTTAGCCAGAGCAAACTTAGCCAGACGTTCTTCCGCGATATCATCAGGAGGTTGCCTGATCTCTGCTTGCTATGACAAGTCAGGTCAAGTGTTTCTAGTCGTGGCGAGCGTTTTCTATTGAAAGTAAGTGTATGTTGATAATCTCTCTTCACCCTATACCAAGCGGCTTTTGAGAAATCTGTACTGATGTGTACAAAATCTGGTCCTAGTCTGGGTAATGTATCTGTTTTCCCGTTGCCCTCGATATTCCTGTGACTCGGTACCTACTGAATTATGATCCCTCCCAGTCAAAGCAGTCAAAGGAAGAAAGCTTCTTTTGACCGATTTCGACCAGATTAGGCGTTTTATAGACCAGCGGTGGGCAACCTCCGGCCCGCGGGCCATCTACGGCCCGCCAACAGTTTCTATCCGGCCCGCGAGATATTTAGAAGAAATTATAAAAGAATATTTTTCGATGTATTTTGTCTATACTAATAATAAAATAAAATATTACATCCATTGGGGTAAGTTACAATATGCTTTATTTCTTTTATCATCCCCAAATCGGTTTTATAGACAAGAGGTCGCCGGGAAGTTCGTTTTTCCTCATTTTGCCTCAGAAAATTTGTCAGACTCACCCATCCATCACATTAACACCATATAACTTCGTTCTCGGCGGTCTGAGAAATCTATGAGAAACTCAACGTCTCATTCGCGTTGATTGTAAACAATCGTTACACGAAAAAGAGACAGAAAAATGAATATTTAGAGGGTTATACCTACATTATACTACATTATACACAAACCTGTTTGAGTTGAGGACCGTGATGGATAGTGTGATTTACCCCATTAAAGCATCTTTCCCTACAAATACAGACTAAAAATTTAGTGTTGGGCAGGACACGATTATAAAATGAGTTGGTAAGAGGCGCCTTTTTTCTTCTGATCCAGTACAATTTCATACTTCAAATTAGGCGACGGGCCATTGTAATGACAAAAATAGCCAAATTAAAGGAAGAAGCTTATATACATTAAATTCCTTCAGAATAAGTAAGAAACCTATGCCTCCACAATGTATATGTACAATTTCACCTCACCTAATTTCAAGTTGGAACTTTTGCTGCCGCAAATGACGTAAGAAATGCCACTCCAGTACGTATTTACCATCTTGCCTCGCCTCATTTGAAGTTGGAAATTTCACTGCCTCAAAAGAAGTAACAAATACCTCTCCAGTTTGTGTTTAAAATCTCAGCTTGCCTCAGCTCAAATTGGATATTTTACAAAAAAAATAAGTAATATCTCTCGTATTCACAACCTCACCTAACCTCGACCCATTTTAAGTTGAATTTTACTGCCACAAAAGAAGTAAGAAAGAATAAAACCCATGTCTCCTCACTACGTTTTTACAATCACACCTCGCCTCAATTATCTCGATACACACTCATATATGGAGGCCTCAGTAAAATTTACCATCGTGTAAGGGACAAATGTACTGCCTCGTGTAAGTCCGGCTCAACTTTAAAAAAATTACAGGCACAAGAAGGTGCCAATTGATTACTACGGCCCGCGGAAAAAACGTAACTTTTATTCTGGCCCATGTTATAAAAAGGTTGCCCACCCTTGATATAGACCACGCATAGTGATAGCCACTTGGCTTTCGAAGAACAGTATTACCCTGGCTCCTGGCCTTGGGTTCCTCTGTTGTGCTAGGAATGCTTTGAGGATTTCCAGCAGGGCCTCTTGAAACCCATAACCAGATAGGCGGTAGTATTTTCGGAAGTTTAACGAGTTGGAGTATTGTTTAACTCTGTTTTGGAGTCATCTATGTATAGAACTATACGTCATAGTTCTTGTCAGGCTGCGAACCTTTCCAGGTCCTCTCGTGTAGTGATTTGGACATCGAAACTTGAGTTGAAATTCAATTTCGATGCCCTGAGGCTATACTAAAGAGGTATACTTGTCTTCTATGTGAAGCCTTTACTTCAGCTTGTAGCTAGACCGAAATTGGATATTTTTGCTCTATTGGTAAAAGGCGCCATTTCATTTTTTCAGGGTTAACGGATAGCTCACAGCTGTAGGACCACTTGTTAAGCTTTCGAAGAACCATCTGGATGATTATCCTCCCTGGGGTCTGCCATGGGATGTCGTCCTTACCGTTCTGTTGTTGCCGTAGCTGGTGTGAATGATTCTAGTTTTAATTAAGAGGAGGATTCTTCGAGGAAGACATACTTAGCTACCCTAGTTATCAAAAACAGTTTTTATAGTTGCTCTTGTTCTTTGATAAAACATTTAAATTTTCTGATAATGTAATTAAAGGTGGGTGTCATTTTCACACATTTACCGTAAAAACTTATGCGATTTGAAGGCAGTTGCAAAAGGAATAAATAAGATTTTAAAATTACATAATTTCGCCAAGTGTGACAAAATATCAGCATGTTTTTTCTACCTGAACAATCCTAAAATATTATACAAAACTTCCGAGATACAATTCAACTATCCTAATGAAAACTTCAGTCTTCAAAATTCTCGGTAATGCTTGAAGAAATAACTACTGCGAATTGAAGTTGTTGAAAAGATCGCAAAAAGCTAAAATTACAAGCTTGTTGATGAGATTTCGTTACTGTAGCCCTCTGCCATCATCTCTTCAGAAATATTAAATTACTTTTAAGTAGATAAGATTTTATAAATCAACGTTATTACATTCACTTCACTCCATTCCAATGAAACTGCGGAACAAAAACTTTATTTAATACTTGCCATTTTTATGACAATCATGACATCTTCATTTATCACATGAGACTCTATTAATAATTCATGTACATTTCGCTGTTCTTTTGTCTTGTCGACGTGGTACGCAACCTACACTTCATAGTACGTGTGCCATTTATATGAGACTTGTTATATACTCGTATATATATGTTATTTATGAATTATCCTTAACGTGGAAGCTTATGAAAATATGTCCCCGTAAAAAGGGACATTCTCAGCTCAGCCCCGATGTAAGTCAATTGATGCTGAACATTTCGAGTGTGCCACTCGTTTTCAATGACGGAAGACTACGACTACGTCAAATGGACTTCAATTCAATCGTAAGTAATCTGTTGCAGGTCGAATAAACTTGATCTCAAGTCAAGCAAAACAATCGATTTTCATCCTTGGGTCCTGCCAAAAGGATACAAGTCCGTGTATATATATGTACATTGTACGTAGTTGGACCTACCCCGATATGTTATATGCTCACATGTTTTGCAACTCAAGAGTCTCATATCAAGTTTCCTAGGTTCAGTTGGTAATAAATTCGTATGGCATACGGTTGTATACAGGATGTCTGTTTTGTAGTATATTTGTTTCAATATTTCGGGCATGGCGGATATATGGCTCTCCCTTTGTTCATTTTCAATGCTCAATTTGGCAGATAAAAATTTTATTTGCAAGGGCATTTCATGAAGTGATTTTTTTTTTCATATATTTCATGTATGTATGGAATTTTTCCTTGTATTATTTATAAATTTTTTGCGGAATCATTCCTACGTAAAGAATTTCAGAGTAATTGAAATCCTGAAGGAATCCGAATAATCTAGATGAATAAGGTTTGATGGTCATGGCATAGATTTTTCTATAAGACGTCAATGTACTTACATCACACACCGTTGGTCCTTTCAACGAGATCTTTACATGCCTGAATGTAGACGGTATACAACATTTTGTACTAAGGAATTTCTCATAAATTAAGTGATAAGATTAGGATAAGTATTCTACGGGAGTATTAGTGATTTTCTCAGAGATTGTTGTATACCGATGAAGGCCTTGTAGGATTAATTGAAGGCGAAATAGAGGTAAATGGTTATTCGAGCAAAGATCGCTGTAAAATTTACGAGAGAATGTCTAAATTTATGATTTTTTAAGAAATGTTTACCTTCAACGATGCTTGTTGCTTGTACTGATATTTTTATATTATTAATCCTTAGAGAGATTTAAAACTGATATGATTTAATAGCTGTAATTGGCATTTAGTTTCTCGGTTATTGAATGTTGATTGCATTTAGAACATTATACATAATTTATGACAATTGAAGGTAGTATTGTAAATATTGCTTTCTTCTTTCCCTTTTCTCTTTTTAATGATTTATAGCAGGGGTGGCCAACTTTTGTATACATAACATCTATTTTTTAACACAAAAATGGGTCGCGATCGACTTGTTTTCATACCCGTAGCCTAAGTAGGGGAAGAGGTGTGGAATACTCGTACATATGTGACGACAGCCAGCGACAGTGTAAATGGAGCTTGAAAGGCAAAGAACGCAAACGGCTCACAAACTCCTCACGCCGTCCCATCCAATAAACGTAGGGCAACAGTACATCAAGCTGTGCATGGGTTTGCAACTCTTATAGGTTTTTTCTCGGAAGCCAACCACTGAAAAGTATTACAAGCATGTATGTATTTAGGTAGCGACCAAATGCTAGCAAACAATAGACTCTAGTTAAGCTGGAAACAGATACATGCTGGCGTGCGTTCTGTCTCATCTTTCACATATAACAAAAAAAATTATAAGCGACGAGTGCATGTGTTTGTTGTGTGTGCGTGGTGCTTGTATTTTTGGCAGGCTATATCGAATATGGTAATGTGGAAAAAGTTTGAAGTAGACCAACTTTTGCGTTGAGTTCGTTTCGTTCACCCACCTGTATATCAGATCGCATTTGGATGGAGGCATTTCTATAATATCTATCGTCGCCCGCACCGCACGCACGCATGTATTTTCCTTAGGACTGCGAACAGTAATTAAGCCAGCCATACGATTACTTTGACAAGACGGAAAATGTCAAAGCATGTGAATTTGTAAAGGAATTCAAAAATGAAATTAGAGAGATCAGGCGTAGAACAGCTTTATCGCATGCAAAACAAAGCGTTCTCATTCAAGAGAATCTAAAAAACTGCCAATTCGCTCAAAAGAGACGATAGTGTCTGAGTATCTTTGAACCCACCATAAGAAGATCCGTTCGAGGTGTTGGAGATAAATCCCTAGTATTTCGTATTACGGTAAAAGGAAAGAATAGCAGTGTTTCAATCGATCGGCTAAAGCCCGTATTCTTAGAAGAAAACAAGGTTACAAAAATTGTTCAGATGTAAAAACAAATAAGTAAAACCACAAAGAAAGATTAGACATTAAACAGAACCGACCTTTGCAGAGCATGCAACATCAAAGCAGACGAAGAGCGGAAGAAAAATCACCACCGCACTGCGATATTGCTGTCGCTAGAAAGGGAGTATGTGGCGACAGCCAGCGTCAATGTAAATGGAGCTTAAAGCCCGATTTACATCCCAAAGTAAACGCGAAAGTGTACCTCTGGAGCTCTTTTATCGCACAGAAATTTGTATGCGTTTCTCTCTGTTGCACGAAACGAAACTTTCGCCTTTCTACGCCTTGCACTCTTTAAAGTTCCGGTGGACTGCCTTAAGCGTCACTTCAACCTCTATCCACACATCCTCTGACCCAAGACCCTCGTAAGTACAGGCCTGAAAGCAGACTTTTTGGTTGTGTCTGTGCGAGGCCAAAATCGTCTGACAGTTGTAGAATTAACATGGCCGAAGCCCAGGCCCGCCGCTAGCCGCTTCAGCGCCCGCGTGCAATACAGACAATGCCGCCCCTTGCTTATCGTGGTTTTTCTGACTGGTCTTGTGGGAAGGTGTTTTAGATTGGTTACTTATAGGATCTTAAGGAAGATCGATTGAAGGAGCATATTCGAAATTAAAAATATGAAATTTGAATACGTTATTTATTGATATCTTATACATTCAAATTTTTTTAAAAAACATTGGACGCCTTCATTCGAGTAATTACATAATATTGAAAATTCAAGTAAAGGTCGAGTAAAAATGATATTAAACATAAAAATGGATAATTCTCCATAACTAGACGTCAAAATGCTTTAAAATTTTATGAATAATCAGATTAGAATGTCAATTTTTATCTACAGAATAAATTTGACTTCTATCTTGGGAATTTAATTTTACATTCTCTGTCCTTATACTATACATTTCAGAGATCAGAGATCGCTCCTTCTTAAGTGCTTTGAACCTGCACACAGGCGCGGATCTAGAATTTTGTTTTGGGGGGGGGGTCACGGAATTAAAAGTGGCGGAAAAAAATTGCTACTCCTAAAAAAACAAAAAAAAAATTAACAAAACGAACAAAACTAACCGAGTTTCCTGGTGGATTAAAAACAAACGTGCCCTATGAAAACGTGCCCTAATGTGTTTTTGAGGAAGACGCGCCCTTTCTTGTGAGTGCAGCTAACTTCAGAGTTTGCAAATCAAAACATATAGAAAGAGTATAGATCAATCTGTTGTTGACCTTGAAGGTCATTTTTTAAGGTTGTTTTTTTTATTTTGCAAAAAAGTTGGGTCGGTTTTGGGCGTTTGGTTATTTTTTGTTTTTGTTTTTTGAGGTGGGTCAATTTCGTTTTTTAAACAGCGAGCGCTTTTGGGCAGTGCCGTTGCTGGCATATGTGCAAGGTGTGCAACTTCACAGGGCCCCGGGCCCCTCGTGTTTGGGGCCTCGCGAGTGAAAAATTGCTTTGGCAATAAAAATCATTTGAATTAATTTTTTGCATTTTTACTTCATCGAATGGGGCACATAAATGAGTATGAGCCACACAAATCAACATACGGGCCATAATTCTGCGACGGGGACGTGTGGCTGAGTAGGAAAATTTTTTTGGACTCTCAATTGCACAAGGCCTCTCAATTGTCTGGCCGCGGCACTGCCTTTCGGGGGGTCATGACCCTCGTGACCCCCCCTTGAATCCGCGCCTGCTTGCACACGTTTTCGGATTATTTTTTAAGGAGATCAATACATGAAATTGTTATGGCATTATAGAAAGAACCTAGCTGCAAATGATGAAAATGAGTTCAATGACGAGATTGCTGTGTTTGCCGCCCCCTAAAAGTGCCGCCCGCGTGCGGTGCACACTCTGCACGCCCGCTTCCAGCAGGCCTGCCGAAGCCGTACGAAGCAATTTTTTAACTTTGGTTTTGGAATAAAAAGTGGTAAAATATTGTATTTTATCACTTTTTAGTGCACACGGATTATCAGTGATAAGTTATTTAGTGATCTGAGTCCATAAATTAAAAAAAGTTAGTGGTTAAGTGTATTTTAAGAGTGTTAATTGATTAGGTGACCATTTTTGTTTACAATCGCGGTGGTTTTTTCGTGTTAATTTAGGGAAAAAGTGTTGAATTTGTGTAGTAATGGAATTAAAAGTGAATTTAAAGTAGTTAAAAATTATTATAGAAGAGTTATTAAAAACATAAGTGCAAGTACTACCACACAACATGAATAACAATAACTTTTTCACTTTTCCTTCACATTTTTCTGCACTTATGTTTTTAATAACTATTCTATAATAATCTTTAATCACTTAAAAAGCACTTTTTATTATATTACTACACAAATTCAACATTTTTTCCCTAAATTAACACGAAAAAACCACCGCGATTGTAAACAAAAATGGTCACCTAATCAATTAACACTCTTAAAATACACTTAACCAGTCACTTCATTTTAATTTTTTTTATTAAATCACTAAAGCACTAATCACTGATAATCCATGTGTACCAAAAAGTGATAATATACAATATTTTGCCACTTTTTAGTGCAAAAACAAACTTAAAAAATTGCTTCGTATGACTTCGGCCATGTTAATTCCACAACTGTCAGAATATTTTTGGCCTGTTTTCAGCTATGTTAGTATTAGTTGGCCTGGCTGCTTCCAGGCCTCTACTTACGAGGGTCTTGTCTGACCGCATCATCTGGTCCGGGATGTTTTTCGGTATTAGTTGTGCCAGCACATGCGCGTTCTCTTTATCGTCCAGACATTCTGGTCAGCACGATGAATCGTCCAACCTGAAGCGATGAAGGTAGGCCCTATAACCTCCATGTTCACTGCCTGAGGTTGTAAGTCGCTTCTACATGGTCTCTCATAACCGACTTCTCCTTATTTATTATGAGTCTATAGGTCCATCGGTTCTTAGTAGACTCGTCCCACCTCCACTGCCATGCTGCGATGGACTGGCCACGCGCCAAAAACCCGTCGCACTGCGTGGGGTCCTCTGGCTTATTCCGGGTCGTACAATCTTTTACTCTCAACCGCCAGAATATCAATAGAGGACATTCCTGCTATGATACATGCTGCTTCATGGGATGTAGGTAGTACGGTATGCATAGCATAACCGAAGACTTGTTTGGAAATGCACTTGAATTATTCTTCAGAAGCTGTAATGAAATTAATAATAAACATTCGCAGGATGCGGTTTTACCAAAAAAAACAGAAAAAAAGTAATGTCTTAATTTGCCCAATGAAGAAGGCACCATGGAAAAGTTTTACTACTTCTGATTGTTATAAAAACTTTCCCAAAAAAATAACAAAGCCAAAAACAAAAACAAAATTCAATATTTACAAATCAAACCAATTTTCTGTCATGGAATAAGATTCTTATTGTATCCCTTCCGGGTCGGATATCCTTCATGGACACTGAAACTTTCGAAGTCATTACCCAAAATGACCGCAAAATTTGTCTGTGTCACAGGATACGCGCTTATATATTTATAAAACACTTGTATATATATGTATTATTGTGTATATGCTTGAGGGCCAAGATCTAGTACACTCTCTCAACATTCTCTAATCCCCCAGAAATCAAAGCTCAAGCCTGCCATAAAGTGTTCTGTAAACATGGAATCCGTTTGCAGCAGAACCCTAGTTTGTCATATTCAAATATCACCCGTGGGAACTGTTGTTAGCTAACATCAAGTTTGTTTGACTGCCTTTGCGCTTGCATGTATTGAGTTTTTGGTACGTTCCAAAGTTGCTGTTGTAAAAGTTCCAGAAGGAGAGAGAGATGGTCCTTAATAACGACATCAAGGCGTTCCACATATGCAGGGGACAATTTTCCAAAAGCCTGAGGTTAACTGTCCCAGTGGAGGTAATAAGTATCAAAGTAGGATGCTTTCCTGACAATTTTTAGTCCACTGAACTGTTTAAATTACAAACTAGTGTTGGGGGTAAAAACATAGAAGAGAACGCTTATGTAATCGGGACTGGAAGATTTCCTCGTTCTTTTTTGGCGTTGTTTTTTTCAGGTTTGGTTTGAGAAAATTTTATTTTGGCCTCAAGAGGATTTTTTGGAGTTAAGATCTGGCTCTTTAGTCTTAGTTTGTTTCTTAAGGATAAGAAAATATTAGGCGGTGATATACATTTTTCATGGTTAAACTTTACTAGAAAAACAGTCCTTATAATATGCTACAGCGCAAAATGAAAAAAAAACAAAGATTTCTCTCAGCGATAGTGGAGACTTCCATAAAAGTAAACAAAAAAGTGACAAAAAAAATCTTTTAGGACACGAATAACAACGAAGGTCGAAAATTCAAGTCCTTTAAGAGGACAATTGAAACTGATGGAAATGTTTTAGTTTATTTACAACAGTCTATAAAATTCATCTAGAAGTGTTTGTGCTATAAATTAACTCCAGCTTAGTGTGAAAATGAATTTATTTAAAACAAATATGCTCCATTGTTAACGGCTTCGGTAGCCAAGTGTTAAAGGCGCCCGACTTCCATCTCAGAGGTCTGTGGTTCGAATCTACTCCGAAAAATTGGTTCTTCGTTTTTCCATTTTCTCACCTAGATAACTTTCTTTCTTTCTTGTCTCTTCCCTCTTTACAGGAAAGTTGCTTTATGCTGCCATCGCCTCTAAGCAGAATAAACGAGGAAGCCACATCTCTGCTCGACCATGTCGCGGTAGAATCGGATGGGAGCTTATCGGATAAAACAGCGTGTTGGGGTTGTCATTTCTTTCACTCTTCTCTCTAACTATCTTTCTGACTAGAGCTTTGCTGTGTGACATTGCACTGATTGATAGAACCATCGATAATACAAAGGGGCACTAACTCTGATCGCTAGCCTTTCAGATAAAAAAAATCGACAATATGTTTCGCCATTTTCCGGCTAGAGTCATGGTGAAGAACTTCTATGGTTTGTGAAAATTTTACTGGTTCAACCAGTAAACAATTATTTCACTGGAAAACCAGTTAATTCGAGTCTGTGTACTGATTGAGCCAGTGAAAAGTTCTCTCCAAAAATGAATTAGTAAAATTTTCAGTGGTTCAACCAGTGAATTATTTCACTGGATCAACCAGTGAAAATATATGTGAGTCATATTCTAGCCAATTATCTACATGACTGTAAAGGGTTCCATTTAGCGTACTCAATAAACTGGCTCTCGTTTTTTTACCGTGGGCAAGAAACATTACAGTGTTTAGATGGGGCCCGCTTGGGAAAACGACACTCGCGCTAGAAAAAACTGGTTCGTTTTTAGAGAGTATGCTTAGCTTAGTATTTCATGAATTGCTTAGTATATTGTGGACACTTTATAATGTACCAGTTCCACAGGGATGCAGTCTAGGATCGGTCCTACCGTATAAACCTATCCTCTCGTTTAGAAAAGTATGAAGAAGTATAGACTGAGCCAGCGTGAAGTGCGATTGTTGGCACCAGTCCTTTTTTATCGGATTCCACTACAATAAATCTTATATATTAATACCCAAACAAGAAGTTTGTAAACGCTAAGGCTTTTTTGTTCGTGAACCGATTTTGTTTAAATTTTTAGGAAATGTTCTTTTTATGGAATAGTTGTCTAATAAAGAATATGAACGAAATCGATTCACGAATAAAAAAGTTATAGCGTTTTAATTTTTCTAATTTTAAAAAGCCGTTGGAAAATTTGCATATTTTTGTGAGCATCAACGCAGAACTGAGTAGCCAACGATAGACACAAACGCAGTTTTAGTGAAGCGAATGAGAAACAGAGAAAACAATCGTTTGTGTGGTTTTTTTGGCCGCATAACTGACATAAAAAACTGGCTACTTTGTGCACACATTTTTTTTATTCTTATACCCAGATTGTGTACATATGTATGATTGTGTAAAGTGTTGCCAGGGCCGTCGAGAGAAAATCCGGGCCCGGGGGACAAACAATTACGGGCCCTCCCCCCCGCATGAAAAACAACTATAGAATATGCTGAATGAAATATGTACATATATGCTAATTCTATGAAGGAAAGGGTTGAGAAATGTTCGGAAAATTGCTTTTGAAACAAATTGTTTTAATAACAAGCTATATAAAATAATATAAGTTGATATATCAAGGTATTGAATAGAAATACAGAAAGTAAGCAGTCCACTTTTTTGAATTGAGAGTTTTATTTTAATGTTAAATTAAGAAATTTAATTATTAATTATAACTAGTAGGACGCAGCACTCGAAATTCGAGGGCCATTTTCTATACCTTTTTTGAATCTAAATCTAGAAGTTCAAATACAAAATTTTTCGAGAACAATTAAACAAAATTGAAAAATGAAACAAATTTTTTATAGTTGGAAAAAGCAATGCCAAAAAACCAACTTTTATTATCTCTTAATGTCACATATTACATTTTATTGTATTACATTTAAAAGATTTTAATTTAAGAATCAAGTACTTCTCTGTACACAACATTTTTAGTGTAATATCGCCCACAGATGGCGTACGTTTCATATGGGAATTAATTGTAAAATTATTTTCTAATTTTTAGCATTATATTGTGCCGTGTATAAATAAAATTGTGATGCTGCACTTCTTTGAGCTCAGAGCTACACGGTGAAACAGTTTTCAATATAGTTGGAGTGTTTAAACTCTGTAAAATGGTGCCACAAAATAAAAGCTTGCCGTTTAATTATATGATTGTAAATTAGCTTTTCTCGCTTTCTTGGCTGCAAAATTTCTTATAACAGTATTAAAATCCAACCCCCTAGCTAATGGGGCCTCGATGCAAAGAGTGCCAAGTGCTGAAACACGCACTTGTGTAGAGCACGATCGATGAAAGTTTTTAATGCGAGCAAGAACACTAAATGAACGTTCAGCACTGGAGACAGTAACAGGTATAGTGCAAAATACACGGAGGGCAACACAAACATTCGGAAAAATCGTCTCTAAATTTCGAACAAAGATCGCATTCAGCAATGTAAAGGGTGATAACTCTCCTTCAAAATTGGATTTGTAAATGTGTTTCAGATGGATCATTTCATCCCCTAAATCTTCAGAAACGTCCAATTTGTGTTTTTTGACGAAAATTGTGGCTGCATTTCGGATTTCGGTATCGTCCATCGCTGTGAATTGCCATAAAAAAGAGAAAGTATTATCTAAATCCTTCATGGCATTGAACCTATTGGATATTCCCGCAATAACCGAGTCGATGATTACGTAGAAAGTGTTCCTTTTGAAATTGGTCTCTTGATCGGCTGCATTCGTGTCGTCGTCATTTTCATTTTCATCGAAACACCTCTTTCGTTTTCTTCTTCGGGTATCAGGGAAGGTTGATGAAATCCCCAATTGAATGGCAACCGTTTTGCATTCACGTAAAATGTGATCCCATTGATTTCACATCAAATTTAATTCAGACAGCAAACTTTCGAGATTTTGAACTTCGATGTCGATAGTAGCGTCTCTGGCTTGAAGAATGATGCTCCTTTCATTAATAGCTGTCAATATCTTCGACCAAATTGAGGACATCAGGATGCACTCGAATTTTTCCATATATTTCACAACGCCGTTGACATCACTACGAGTCTCTGCAGTCAGATTAAGTTTAGTTAATCCTTCTAGTGCTTCATGCAATCCTGAAATATGATTGGCAAAAGGTTTAACTGCCTGAACTCTAGCAGACCATCTTGTATCTGAAAGTCTGTGAAGAGAACCCGGTATACTTTTTTTGAGAATTTCCCAACGTTGTGGACTGCTGCTGAAACTGGTGTAGCATTTCTGAACAACTCCAAAAAAAGTGATTGCTGCCTCACAGCATTCTGCAGAGTCAACACCACATAAATTAAGACTATGACGTTGTGCCCCATTATATGCTCCTTTCATATTAGCACCATTGTCGTATCCTTGTGCTCGACAGTCTTCTACAGGAATGTTATACTCTTCTAGAGTATCGACAATTAAACCAGCGATCGCCTGGCCAGTTTTTTGGTTACAATCGACGAAAGCCAGAAATCGTTCTTGAATTGTAAATATCCTTTTCTTCGAGTTAAAATGGACGTACCGCAAAATGAACGTAGTTTGATCGACGTGGCTCGAATCGGGTGTAGCATCGACGATGATAGCGAAGTATTTGGCAGTTTTACGTTCTTCTAGTATGGCCGATTTAACGTGTTCAGCACAGATTTGAATAAATTCGTTTAGAATCTCAACCGAAAGATAGTGGACCTGCAAACGTATGTGTTGTTGTTGACTAATCCTAACCTTCTCTAAATGCTCGCGAAGTATCGGGTCGTAATGGCTAATAAGTTCTAAAACGCCCAAAAAATTGCCGTTGTTCCGTTCTCCGAGAAGATTGCTATCACCTCTGAATGATAGGCCTCTTTCGCCAAGAAACAAAATAGTGTCCAGGATTCGACGTAAAATTTCGTGCCATTTTCTGGTTTCACTGATGATCTGTTCATTTAGAAGTGTATCATTGAAGTTTCCTCTCGAAGTCGAATCTGCAACGAGCGCCATTGAACGTAGCACTGTATGTGGTCTTGATTGTTTTCATGAGCTGGTAATTTATCATACAGCTTTTTCCAAGCTTGGTTTTTTGAGTACCCTTCAGGTCGGCAAAGTTTTGGACGATTGAAAGTGTTGGTACTTAACAAACGACAAGGTAAGCAATACAAAGCGTTCATACGGCTACTCCACACCAACCAATCTCGCTCCACCCTCTCCCCATTCGGCAAAGTCTTCGATAATTGCGAGGCGGGAAATGGCTCATCGTTACGATCACGTGGAATAGAAGACGGCAATGTTTGGTGACCTCCACGAATTATATCGCTCACCACGTCGGACTGCACAAATTCAGTGCATATAGTGCCTATATCATAATCACAAAGATATTTCTGTTCTTCGTGGGTCCTTCGCATGGATTGTGTTGCCCTTGAAGATGATCCATGATCAATGTCGATTTCGGAGTTTTCAGTTCCCAAATTTTGAATAAGTACGTCATTGTTTGCAGCTTCCGTTGATTCGTCTCTTTCTGAAGAGACAGGTAGAACGTTGTTTTCATGGTTAAGACAAGGCGCAAGATCTAAAAGCGATAAATCATAATATTCAATCATAAAATCAGCATACTGACAATTTTTTAGTGAACAAGTACTCGCTTATTTTTAAGAATTGATAAGAAAAAATAATGACAAACAAAAATGACAAATTAACTTTTCGCCTTTTTCACATTCATGTGGTTCATATCCGTGCTTGACGCTTTTAATAATACCGCGACGTGAGACATTAAATCTAACTACTTCAAACTATTTTTTAACCTTGATCTATTTGCAGAAACAAAAAAATTATTTTTCAACATAATGCGCGAATTAACAGCACGTGTTGTTCTATTTTTAATTTTAATTCTTTTATTAAAGAATCAATAATATTAAAAGTACGACATTTGAACTTCTATCCTCCATAGAATTTCCAATTGTAACAATACGACTTTCGAAGCGCTTTTCTTTAACTTTTATAATTGAAGTTAATTACTTCATACTTGATTTTTTCCAATTTTTATTTTTTCGGACTTATAAATTTGAAATCACGCAATTTTTCTTGCGTAAATAAAATTTTAAAAAATTTAAAAACCTTTTTATATCGATAAAATAGTTATATCCTTACCGATAAAATGCCAACTTTCATGATAGGGTGTAAAATAAATCATGGAAAACATGATCATAATACATTCAAACCCAATTAACATTAATTGAAGCATACTCACTTTCTGAAGTTTCAGTAACATTTCCAGCAATCGAGTTTTTCGGTCCGAAATTGTATCCGAAAAGGTTTCTTTGCTGTTTTAAATGTTCCTTTTCATTTTTCTCTCGCTCTAAGCGTTCTTTGCGCTTTTGAGCTCCGGATTTGTGTTTGAACATAATGCTTCTAATATGAAAATTTTATTATTAATTACACTCGTCCGTCTCCCACTCGATGCACAATCTACTATTTTTACTTACTTATGTGTTATTATGTCCAATCGTCACTGTTTTCCTATTTGTTTCGCACAGACAAACGACAAACAATCACAAAGTTTTGCCAGCGAGCAATAATAACAAGATGTTTGTTGATGCTGAATACTAAAATAATTATATTTGCGGATAATCGATCGAATTAAAATACACGTCGATTTGTTCTACTAACAAATTAAAATATATTTTATTTCAAAAACAAATTAGCTAAACATTTCAATCGGCATGCTTCGATTTAAATTATTACAATGCTAAAACATTAACAAGTAGAGAATAACAAAACGCCAACTAGATTTGACTTTTCTGAAGTATCAATCCATAAAGGTCATACACGGTCAAATTGGATGTGCATCCAGATTTTCATCAAACCCATGCGCGCAACGGGGTTTGACCGGCCGATTGGCTCACAATCGATAGTTTTGGTTGTACATCCGCACTTCGATGTACATCAAGTTTGACCGTGTATGGGCGTCTTAACTCATTTTATGCAAAAAACACAAGAGTATGAAAGAAACAGAAAATGTTCCTTAATTCCCCTCTTGGAATGTTTACATGAATGCACGGATATGAATGCACTAGAATGAAAGTGAAAAAGGCGAAAGTTAATTTGTCATTTTGTTTGTCATTATTTTTCCTTATCAATTCTTAAAAATAAGCGAGTACTTGTTCACTAAAAAATTGTCAGTATGCTGATTTTATGATTGAATATTATGATTTATCGCTTTTAGATCTTGCGCCTTGTCTTAACCATGAAAACAACGTTCTACCTGTCTCTTCAGAAAGAGACGAATCAACGGAAGCTGCAAACAATGACGTACTTATTCAAAATTTGGGAACTGAAAACTCCGAAATCGACATTGATCATGGATCATCTTCAAGGGCAACACAATCCATGCGAAGGACCCACGAAGAACAGAAATATCTTTGTGATTATGATATAGGCACTATATGCACTGAATTTGTGCAGTCCGACGTGGTGAGCGATATAATTCGTGGAGGTCACCAAACATTGCCGTCTTCTATTCCACGTGATCGTAACGATGAGCCATTTCCCGCCTCGCAATTATCGAAGACTTTGCCGAATGGGGAGAGGGTGGAGCGAGATTGGTTGGTGTGGAGTAGCCGTATGAACGCTTTGTATTGCTTACCTTGTCGTTTGTTAAGTACCAACACTTTCAATCGTCCAAAACTTTGCCGACCTGAAGGGTACTCAAAAAACCAAGCTTGGAAAAAGCTGTATGATAAATTACCAGCTCATGAAAACAATCAAGACCACATACAGTGCTACGTTCAATGGCGCTCGTTGCAGATTCGACTTCGAGAGGAAACTTCAATGATACACTTCTAAATGAACAGATCATCAGTGAAACCAGAAAACGGCACGAAATTTTACGTTGAATCCTGGACACTATTTTGTTTCTTGGCGAAAGAGGCCTATCATTCAGAGGTGATAGCAATCTTCTCGGAGAACGGAACAACGGCAATTTTTTGGGCGTTTTAGAACTTATTAGCCATTACGACCCGATACTTCGCGAACATTTAGAGAAGGTTAGGATTAGTCAACAACAACACATACGTTTGCAGGTCCACTATCTTTCGGTTGAGATTCAAAACGAATTTATTCAAATCTGTGCTGAACACGTTAAATCGGCCATACTAGAAGAACGTAAAACTGCCAAATACTTCGCTATCATCGTCGATGCTACACCCGATTCGAGCCACGTCGATCAAACTACGTTCATTTTGCGGTACGTCCATTTTAACTCGAAGAAAAGGATATTTACAATTCAAGAACGATTTCTGGCTTTCGTCGATTGTAACCAAAAAACTGGCCAGGCGATCGCTGGTTTAATTGTCGATACTCTAGAAGAGTATAACATTCCTTTAGAAGACTGTCGAGCACAAGGATACGACAATGGTGCTAATATGAAAGGAGCATATAATGGGACACAACGTCATATTCTGGAGAAAAATCCAAATGCTGTTTATTCGCCCTGTGCAACCCATAGTCACATTCAAATGGAAACAACACTGGAATAGAGCACGTGTAGTTCCACCAGAATGTTAGTATATATGTATGCGTGTGGATGGGTGGGTGGGGCCCACCGGGTCCACAACTTCTGTTAAGAGCCTAATACACGAGCGCTCCATCTGACCACGCCACGCCAAAACAGCATCAATTTGTATGCACTCGAAATTTCGTGTGTTGTTGTTGTGGCGTAGCGTGGTCGGATGGATCGCTCGTGTATTGGGGCCTTAAGAAAGTCAGATGCACAGCTATCGTAGCCAACTAGCATAAGTAGCGCCTTCATTCAATCGCGGCACGAGCAGCCCGGTAAAATAAATGCGCTAATTTAAAAAAAAACTTCTGAACAATTTCTTATTTTCGCTTCTAAATTCATTTATTATTTGGTAATTTACGATTCTTAGGAAAATTTCTTCAAATTGGTAAGAATTTTAGGAGAAAAAAATACAAAAAATTTGTATTGGTGAATAAGACTTACGGGCCCCTTTAGGAAGGCCGGGCCCGGGGGGATTCCTCCCGTCTCCCCCCCCCCTCTCGACAGCCCTGAGTGTTGCCATTCGTTTTTTTGGCGAGTGAAGTCAAGTTTAAATTTAAAGAGACGAGATTAGTATGGTCTATTATACAATTGCCTCTATTTCGTACTTTTTTAGTGCTTTTTCATCTAAGCTTATGTCGAAGAGTACCAAATAAGGCCAATTTTAACATCAAAATTGCTTATAACTTTAAAAGTAAAGGCCGTAGCATAAAAATTTTCCGTATATTATTTGTAGGAAATACTCCAAGCTTTCTAATTTTGGAAAAAAGTATAGGTAAACTAAGTATGTTTTTGGAGGAAAAGGTTGTTGAAAGTGAAATTTTAGTTAAAAAAACCAAAATTGTGAATTTTACGGATCATAACTCGAAGTTGGTAGGGTGGAACCGTCACATTTATAAGTGGGAGTATTCTGCGTACACTGATACCTTATTGACGAAAATAGGTTAAAGCGTTGGAAAAATACACGGTGATATTAGGTATTTCGCCTGAATAAAAAGAAATAGGAATATTAACCCCTTAGCCACAGTTACGGGATATAGAATGTATACAGAAATTCAATATAACCGATAATCTGAGAAAATTTTTTTTTACCCCGGATCTGGGGCAATTTTGAACCAACTCCTTTTTTTATTAAGAATAATAGATGTAAAACCAGCCCACCACATAATCAAGCAAGAAGTGGTGGAAGAGATTAAAAAGTCATGGGAAATTTTAAACGCTCTGTATTGTGGACAATGGACACGTTTCAAAGTAGGTAATTAAAAAATCGACATTGCGAATAATTTTGTTTTAATTGTATTTAAATTCGAACAAATCGTGAATTTTATTTATTTATTTTTTTTTGTGACCGAATTTCGGTAACAGGCTTTCCTACTAGTAACCATAAATAGACCAAAATAATCAAAATTAATTCAAAATGAAAAACCAAAAAAAAAAAATAATAATCAAAAAATCAAGTGAAGGTCATCACAACTTACCTCACAAAGGAATAACAACGGACAATAAGAAAGTCTCCTTCATCCTCTTCCCGCGCTTCTAATTTGGCTGCTCCTGCGTCGCAACCTATATATTGGTCGGTCGGTGGGAATCGTCATGTTTAAGTAGTCATAACTAGGGTTTCGAACCCTGTAAATTTTTGGTGCGGGTACGTGCTCGGGTTCAATACGTTGAAATTTAGTGGGTTCAGGTTCGGGTTCGGGTTCGAGTTCAAGTTTTATCACAAAAACAAAAAAAAATTTCATATATGTACTGTTTATTTTAAAATATTATTTTTATTAGAAAATAGAATATTTCTTAATGATTCTTCGGAGAAATGCACTGTTTGTGTAGCTAAAACAAACTTCAGTGCAGAAAAAGCCCTTTCAACATTGACTTGAGTTGCTGGAGCAGCTAATTATGACCTGGAACAGCTTCAAACAATAGAGGTGCATCAACTTTTTTCTGTTCCCAGAATTCTAAAAATTTTTTTTCTTTAGAAATCCTGGGAAATATTAAATTTGAATTTCTAATCTCGCGCCTCACACTTAGATAATAATTGCCATTAAAAATTAAACCTGAACCGAATTTTTGATTGTGTTCGGGTTCACATATTTCAAAAAAAAATCTTGAACCGAAGCGGGTTTAGGATTCGGGTTCGGTCCGGGTTTGAAACTCGAGCCATAACCCTCTAACAAGGACCTGATTTACACGACACGTTTTTTTGCTCTGCCTTGTCGAGAATTTTCTTTTGTGTTACGTGCGTGCCCACCGCTGTAGGTTTATACGATGAAGTTTTTAACGTGCGTCAAAAATGACACATTGTTGTGTATTAACAGGGTGATGTTTGTATGTGTGTGTGTTTATGTGTTTGTATGACGAAAAAGGGAGAAAAGAAAATCAAGAAAACGTCTGCTGTGAGTGGTCTACCCGTGATAGCAGTCCCTCAGCTTCCCTCTCCCAAAAACTCGTGCTTTATGCAGCAAAAAACGTGTCGTGTAGATCAGGTCAAGGCCAGTTTCCGCCAGCCAGCATAAATGAGGTCATGAACACTATGCAAAAGAGCCCTGGATACGAAAATTTTTTTTAATATTTTTTTTTTATATATTCGGCGAGGCGTCAGAAAAATTTCCAATCCCCCGGGTGAAAATAAAAGGCCGAAAAACAGCCTAAAAGTACATTTAAAGCCGTAAAGACACCGAATAAATTAGAGGCCGAAAACAAGCCGAAAAGACGCCGATATATTGTTGCTTAGATGGATCGACACCGAAAACAGGCCGAAAATACACCGATATTTTTGGCAGTAGCATACATTACCAGAAAATTTATTTTTATTTTCGTAGAAAATTCGGCTTGTTTTCGGTAAATATTTCGGCGTCTTTTCGGCCTTTTTTCGGTATATGGTCATTCACATGTCGGCGTATATTCGGTGTCATTTCGGCGTTTTATCGGCCTTATGTTCACTACCTCGGCTATTTTTCGGCTCTTTTTGCCATTCAATTTTTGAGCCTAAAATACGCCGAAGTTCTCTTATTTTTCGGCCTCATATTTTCACCCGGGCCGTTATGTGCCATCTGTTACAATATGTCCCGTTATTCTTGCACCGAGTAAAACTCAAGTTTTACCTGATTCTGATTCAGATCGATTTTAGATAACAATGTATAGTTTTGTGTGTGAACAACTTTTCTGCCCATATGGGATTCACCATTTATACTCGTATTAAGCCAAGATTGGGCTAATTCCCTTCTTCCAAGCCACTGACTGGCAATTTGCGTTTCTATAGTACCAATGCAAAATCTGCCGCTCTCTGTGTCAATAAAATGAGATAGAAATGACTGCGTTTGTTCATTCCTTACACTACCAAATCTATTAAGCCTAGGCCGAATATATGGTTCAATGGGGAATTTATGAACACAATCAAAGCTAAAGAACCCGCCTATAGAGCGTACAGACGTTACCCAAATGAGTCACTTTGTCGTGAGTGTATTAAGTCCAGAAATTCCTGCAATTCCATCATCAGGAAAATAAAATCATCATTTGATGATAGGATGACAAGTGAGATTCTCAGTAATACTGCGGGCAGTAAAAGCTTGGTCCTTGGTAACTTTCATTAACAAGAATTTTTCCGACAACACCTTCTTTCATTGATAAACGAGAGGTAATAACAAAAAGAAAATTGTTTGAGTTTTTATTTTGTGCCTTATTTATTATTCAGTTATTATTCTTGTAAATATTTTCTTACACTTCAACTAAAGAAAGTTGGCCTCGGTAATCTAGGTGTTTGCGAGAAAGCCATTCTCTATTTAATCGACGAAGTCAAAGGTTCTATAGTGGTAGTCTTGGATGCCAGACCGATGGAGGAAAATAACATGTTTGCGTTTCCATTCCTTCGTTCGTTTCCAAATAGCGCTTGCTGTTCAAGATTGAATTCTACGATAGAATTGTCAGGAGTACAAAAGAGTTTTTCCTCGGAGATCAAGTCTTCATCATAAAAAATCGTAAACAAAATCTCTGATATTCTCTCCGTGTGGAGTGTATTGCAAAGCGGGCATGTTTTATGCAATCGGAGATATGGTGGAGTGCATGAACCTAATTAATATTTTCAAGCTCTACAAAATTTCAGAAGCCAAGAGTCAGTCAAAGTGAGGAGCTGCCAAGTACAAAGGAAATGGAAGATCTATCAAAATGTAGTTCTCAACTTCTCGATAATAGACTGTAATCACTTGAAAAGTTTTTTTTTCTTTCAATCTTATTTGTAAACTTGATATCGTATATTTATCTAGCAATTATCGTTCAACTGATATCGATCAAGTAATCGTTAAAAGGAAGCCACTTCTATCACAAAAGCATCCTCAATATAATTGCATTCCTTTCCACTTCTATATTCCATAAAACGGTTCAATTATAATTATCTGAAATATTTCGCTCCTCGTGCCAAAAGGTTGAAGTCCGCAAAAGCAATGCTTTTAATCTATTCAGAACGATTATTTGCATTATCCAGATTAAAATGCTCTGCCATTATATCCTGCTAGTGCTTCTTCTATCTATGCTTAAAGCATAGCAAACGACTTCTGCTAGTGACAAGAAAAAGAAACGAATCATTCGCGGAATTGTTTGCACTCAACTGGGAATTCTTTCTCTTGGCTTTTCCCTATACATTTTTCACTCTTACGACAAGATAACACAGCGCGCAAAAAGAAAAAAAAATAAGTATCACTGCTTGGGAAAATATTCAAGAAGCAGAGAAAAGAATGGGAAGACGTACAGGCGACGTACCAAAAAATTGAAATTTTTAATTGTCTGCATTTAGAGGAAAAGCCAAGGCGAGAACTGAGAGGACTCTGAAACATTGCACATAAAAAAAGGGAATATTTACTCGCTCAGTTCCCTGTCTGAGAGGAAAATGGCCTTTGTTAAGGAATGAAAAAGGAAAATCGAGCTTCACTAAACGACAAAAAGTTCAAATACAACAGGCGAAATGTTTAATAAAAATTCTCATTATGCAGATTTGTATTATACGCCTGCCATTTTCATAGCTCCATGGCACAAGGCTTTCGGACCCATTTTCCTGCTTTTCCAACGTAAAAAAAAAATATAGGTATATATATTATATACATCCATACAATATATATACAGTCACGACTTGAAGCTTTCTTTCTGTCTGACTAATTGCTTGCTTCAAGTCGTTGTTTAGAAAACACCCCAGGAATCCTTTAATCGCGGACTTTCCCTTCACAACAAAGTTCACCTTCCGCTGTCAGGATAAAAGCAGTTGTGCCATGATGACGTTGCACTGCACTCTGGATGATAGGGAAATAGATACATTATGGATGAATTCAGCGAGTGCTCGAGGGGATATCGTAAGACCTTGGAGACAAACGTTTCGAGACAGCCTCGATTTTGATGAAGGATGCTTTTAGGTCGGAGATTATATTGAGATACAGCGCGGGATCTCTTGAGGTTCAAAGATGGATGGATTAATTTGAAGAGGTAAGCTGCAATTTTTAAAATTGTAACACTTAAAAGCCTTTCAAAATTCATTTCTTTATAGTGGTGGTATCGAGATTTTAATCATGGCAAATCACTAAAGTCAAATCAGCAACTTACGCAAAATTCACACTTAAGTTGTACCTACATCCCACAATTGACAATCTAGGACATTGTTTTACCAGCTGACTGCACTATTTGTTACATTAGAAGTAATTCGAGCCCATTACTAAAATTCCATATGACACCTTAACTCAATTGATTTAGTAATGTAAGGGACTGGTGGAAGTACGATTATAACCTCCAAGCCGCGATCGCTGGAAACTATTCTTAAACAGACAGTATGCTAATAGGCTAGTTTCTTCAAAGAAAGTTTGGAGTGAAGCAACAACCTAATTCGTAACAAACTCGTTATTATGGACGAGACAATTCCTTGTGGAACATTCCCACATGTTAGCCACTTATGGTTAAAATTTATCATTCAAAACTACTCATATTCTTCTGCTTTTGCTAAAAATTACTAACATAAGCTGACCTTGGTAATCTAGGAATTAAGGCGCCCGACTACCATTCTAGAGGTCCGTTATTCAAAATCATTATTTCGGGTGATTTCAACGTTCACAATGTAAATTGGCTAAGTTACTGAAAAGGCACCAGTATTTTTGGAAAGAAGAGTTCTTTGCGGACACCAATAATAATCAACATCAAATTGTGGAATCCCTGATAACTTAGCGCAATGAGCTTATCTCGTTGACTTATTTCTTACTTCTCATCACACTCGATAGTTCGTCAAAGTTAATTCACCTCTCGCTAATTTAGACCACAGCTTGGTCGGCGCTTACCGTCCATATAAATCTCCTCATCAAAGAACCAATCTTACCCTAATCAGCTAAGAAACTGTCTGGCATTATGGGAAATTTTCTGGAGCTTACTGGTAAGCGGCTTACTGTGACCAGCGTTTCTGTAACAAATCCGTCAATTCTGCCTTATAGTCCGGAGAAATTAGCATTTTAAGGAGACAAAATTCCAAAATGGCTGAAAATTGGAGCACAGCTTCCTTGGGACTTTTTAAGAAAACAATTTCAGAATCACAAAAAAAACATGGCCGCCGGAGATATCACTTTTTGGCAAAAAAATCACTCAAAAACTGGTTTTTTTTGAAATTTTTTTTTGATCAGTCAATACGAAACGTTATTGCGTACAAAAAGTTCTCTTGTCATTTTTTCGAAAATCTAACCCTTTCGTAGTTATTCAAGGTCAAAGTTTCCAAAAATCACTTTTCAGCCAAAAAATACTTTGAATAATTCGGAAAGGTCAAGGTTTTCGAAAAAATTTCAAGAGGGGTATTTTATAGGCAATAATGTTTTGTATTGACTGTTCAAAAAAAAATTCGAAAAAAAAACAGTTTTTGAGTGATTTTTTTTTGCCAAAAAGTGATATCTCCGGCGGCCATGTTTTTTTTGTGATTCCGAAATTGTTTTCTTAAGAAGTCCGAAGGAAACTGTGGTCCAATTTTCAGACATTTTGGAATTTTGTCTCTTTTCGTGCCTTTTTTTTACTAATTTCCCCGGACTATTAGTATTTACATCAAATTCTTCTCTGCTTGACACTAACATGTCATTCGCTGTTACCACGTGTTCTACATACTCAATAGACAGGGAGGAAAGTGCTTCGGGCCTACAAATCCACTGGATCCGACAATATACTATACCTCTTATTCTAAAGCTTTAGCTATGCTTCTGCTCAAACTCTTTGTCCTATCCTACTTCTCCGGACTTTATTAGGACTCCTAGAAACTTTCACAAATTCAACCCATACTGAAAAAAGATGAATCCAGCAATCCCTCATCTACCGCCTCTATTCACTCCGAAACCATGGAGACGATGATTGATAAAAAATTTATGGAGTATCTGGAATCACATCATCCTAAATGACAAACAGCACGGATTCAGACAAAAAAGGTTCGCTGACGATCTTTGAGTGTGCCTTACAGAACACATCAACCAAAGTGTGCATTGATTGAGTGAGTCTAGTTTGGTTGTCCTGTATATCTCCAGATCTGTTGATAGAGTGCGTTACTAAACTCTATTAGCTAAACTCATTCCTGTTGGTATTGACTTAGTTCTACAGAACTGGATTGACAATTTTCTTTCTGTCTGTTCAATCAAGGCAGTACTGGATTTCATCAAATCGAAACCTCACGGAATCTTTTCCGTCGTTCGCAGAAGTCAATTCTGTTATATGTAATCATCAACAAATTTAAGAATCTAAGCTTTAAGGGGAGTTTACATCCCAACATCAAAGTGGAAGAACAAAGTGGCCCTGTACAAAACTCAAGCGCAAAGCTTCGTCGAATGGTCGAAACTTTTTACAGCTTCAAACGTAAAATATTTAACACGATCGCAGAGGAAATAATTTAATCATTAAATTAATGTGTAGTAAAAAAGACAATTTTATTAGTTTCAAACTTTTCCACATTTCGTTCTTGAAATAAAAAAAATTAACGGATTTTTCAAACTATCGAAAACAAGGTAAATATGCAAAAACATGGAAAATTGGCATCTAATAGGCGTTAGAATATTGAAATTTAACGAAATTAAAAGCTTTTTCTCGGTCTATGCATTCGTTACGTAGAATAGAGCCCTACTTTGAGGCTGTTGTTTTCTGTTGCCACGTTGATGAAGCAGAGACAGAACCATACTATTTTCTATGCGATAAAGGAGCTCAGATTTGCTCTACCACTTTATTTTCGGGATGTAAACTCGCCTTTGTAGAGCTTCACACACCTACAGTCGGAATGGAACTGAATGCTTGCTCCAGGTATGATGTTGTAATCATCTTAGGGGATTTAAACGCCATTTAAACGTATCGTCACTCAATGGCAATGGTAAACGAGTTATAGAAATGGAAACTAGTAAGGATTTTATCGCTTCGATTTCTTGATTTGCAGCTTATTCATAACTCCACCTGTGTATGCGACTGTGCCACTCGCTACCACACATGAAATATAAATAGGTCAGAAGAGAATACAAAAGAGTTCATAGGCGAAAGGATCTTGAGATAAGATTCGAGGCTTATCAGATCGTCTATTCGAAAGTAATTTTTCATGAACTTTTAAATGGTGAGCTAACCTAGAAATGTAGGATTGTGCAATATCTGGTGATGAGTCTACTCCGTCGCCACCAAGTTTAGAAGAAATTATAAGATCCATAAATGGGCTAAAACATCAAAGTCGCGGAACGAATCGGAGCTCGTCAAATATGGCGGCCCTTTACTGCATTTAATAAAATAATTATTATTAATAAAATAATTATATGGGAGCAGGGAGCGATGCCAGAAGACTGGCAAAAAGCCTTCCGGTACTCTATAAATAAAATAAGAGCTTTTCAGCAGCTATCATGTTAAAAGGTTGTGAGTGCTTCTTACAAGATATTTTGAGGTATCCTGAAACGCAGCATACATTAGACATATCATAGGCTACGTGTGTAGTATCGTTCCAAGCAAATCAATAACTGATCAGATTTTCACCCTGAAGAAGGCGACGAAGAAACATCCAGAATTTCAATGTTACCAACACCTCTTCATAGATTTCAAGTCCTCTGATGATAGTATAGTTGCAGTTACTTTTGCAAGAATGTGAAAAATTTCGGCATCACCGATCTGGGCTCCAACAAGAGCATCACTAGCCTGTCTCTTTAACCTGGTTTTGGAGAAAGTAATCCGATATTCTACTGTGAAAGCAAGAGGCACAATCCTCTACAAGTTCCTTACGCGAACGGCATAGGAAGAGCTGTAAAACTGGGGCTGCGCATCAATAACACTAAGGACAATGTAACACTAAGGAACTCGAAAAACTATTATAGACTAGAGAGGTTCTTCGAATGCAAGCATGACATCCAAACTTTTGGGGAATACGACGATAGTCTTACTAACGATAGTCATATTATTCGAGAAGTGAGTGCTTAGCAAAAAAAGCAATCTGTCTTCATAGCCGAAAGGCGTTTATTGTCCTTTTGTGAAGTATGCCTACGAACGCTATCGTTACATATATGTCGTGAAGAAAACAAAGTTCATTAGGTTCCAATGGTCAGGACAACTAAAGGGTGTCCCATTAGGTATTTTCCCATTTCGATAGGGAAATACGTCTAAACGTCAAATGTACGCTTGTCAAACTCTCCCTTCATCGAATTCATCTTGTATCTGTAGGATCCTCCTAGGTATTTAGATATTCTCTCTTCTTCTTTCTGTACAGCTTGTCCGCAGCTCTTATTTTAGCTTAAAGAACTCCATCCTTGCTCTTGTGGGCCTTGCGATGTAGGTACTCCCGTTGGCATAGATTCTTTCTTCAATAGCGGATTTACAATTCTGATAGAACCAGGCAATTCTAGTCTATTCTGCTGCCCCCTTATGCAGCTTTTAATTTTCTCCCATTTGTCGTTGATGTAGGGCTGTTCTTCTACTCCTTCTCTCAAGTTTTATACTACAACATTCTGGTAGGCATCTGTTCTTTCTTCAATTTTTAGCTTATTTAACTATGTCGTATTTTGGTTGTGTTTGACGTCTTTTGATAGTTTTCCGGATTCTAAATTTGACCTTGACTCCATAGTGGTACAAACCACAGCCCCCTTCTTTCATTGTTCTTACATCCAGTATACTCGTGGTCCCCTCTTCTCTCAATGGTCAATTTGATTATTTGTTACGGGAGTTCTGGCGACTGCCACGTCATCTTATGAATATTTTTTTGCGGTGTTGAACTTACTACCATTGAGTTCGAGCTAGCAAGATCGATCAATCTACTAACATCGTCATTGGTAGCGTTTTGTAGGCTATGCTTTCCTATGACTCTAGGAACTCTCTTCCTCTTAACTCTTATTTTCTTATTTTGGTGTTCATATATCCGAGCACCATTTTAATATCTGGACTGGAATATTTCACTGGATTAACCTGATTGCGTTTGTTTAGTTCTCGGTAGAATTTCTCTTGCTCCTCACCAGTCTTGTCTTTTGTGGGAGCCTGGACGTTTATGAAGCTAATGTTATGTATCTTTCTTTTGATGCTAAGAGTGATAACTGATGATAAAGTAGCATAAGAAACCTTATTTTGAATGAATTATTAAACACATTCACTTGTTCACAGACAAAATATCAGTCAAATATATTGATATAATTTTGCATATCGTGTCAACCATGGACCAACTGTACCATATAAATTCCATATGCTGCAACTACAATAATTAAAACCACATTTTGCAGCAGGTTTCAATCATTAAATCGTTCATCTGTAAATTCAAATTGACCCCTGGATGGCCTGATCGCGACTCCCACAATCCAAAAGATTTCCAAATATTTCTATAAATTACACAATTAGTGCGAAAAGCTTTTACTGAAAATTTCTCTCTGCTCACTAGAAATAATATGTAAAATCAGGCAACTATAGAATGAAAATAGCAGTGAAGTGGGTGTAAGGACATATTTTTCATAGACTATCTATATATTTTTTAATGTTATATCAAAAATGAACTCAATTAAAAAAAATACGTGTTGCAAACGTAACCACTGAAACAGTTTTTTTCTATATAAACGCATACATATGTATATGGTATAGATTATTTTAATGCATATCCACGCACTAATTATTCAGGATCATTAAATTAAGTTAATTACCATTTTAAATCATATTGTGATTGCTATTTGTAAATAAAATGCTACTGTTACGTTACGAGTTAATAAGCAAAATTATTTGAGTGTGTTATTTTTTTAAAGAGCAGAAAGGAAGTTATACATCAATTAGTCCATCTCCCGTTGAAATGGCGAACTTTTTTGTGTGTTTTATTAATTTCTGTATTTTACGCCAATTGAATTTGGTTTTAATAAAATTAATATATTCTGTTGTTATTGTCAATATTGTTTTGTCTGTTTGTTCAAGCACATTTAAAAGCAATATTGTTCACAGTGAAAAGTACGTATAGCGGTGTAATAGTTGGGTGGGCAAAATCGAACCGTCAACTGTACGTGATACACAATCAACGATGGTACACTGCAAATCTCTGCTTTTGGAATGTGTGTTATTTTTACACGCTTAAGGCGTGTTGTTGTGACGTCACCCATTTGATTAACATTGTAGTCACTTTTTACACACTTTAACGGCCGATTCAGACCGCCGCGTTCGCGAATGCGATTGCGTTTCAAGTGCGATCGCGAATAATCGCAACAAGGCAATTTAAATTAGGAGTGCACATCGAGAACGCAGATCGCTTGCGTTCAGCGATTCCTGTCGCGTTCAGTTTTGTGAACGCGTCCGGCGCCATTGATCGCACATCGCGAGTTGGAAAATCATTGAAACTGATTCAATTTGATTTATCACACGCAGAATACAAGAATGTTAAAAAAAAGATAAAATATGGGAGGAAACCTATATTAATAAAAAAAAGTTTCTGTATGTATTGCTTGTATGTATGGGTACATGTGTACGCTAGAAATACCTTCAAAATTTTGCAAAATGGCCACCAAAATATGAATTTTCCAATTGTGTTCCGATTTCCATGAAAATCGGTATTTGGGGGTTTTTAACTTACAAATTCAAAATGGCCGCGCCAATATGGTCTTGGATCTTTTTCTAAATTCGAAAATAACATTGGGAATTCTACTTCACCATCAATATTTATATTGTAGACCCAAATCCTTTTTTTAGTCCTGAAAATTGAAAAAAAATATTATTTTAAAAATAATTTAATTATACAATTAAATACAAGAACACATGTTGTTTTATTTCCCTCTTGCAGGGAACTGATTTATTAATTTACGATTGTGAAAGTCCTTGATCGCAATCGCATACGCTTCGCAAACGCAATCGCATACGCTTCATACGACGATTTTTGCCAACTATTAAAAGCTGCTTGCCAACTACGAAAAAAAGACAAAAAATTGAAAAATTGAAATATTTTAGTTTTTTCAAAGTCCTAAAATGGGCATTTTAAATAAAGTAACGAAGTATTGCGTATGCTCACAAGAAAGTACATAAAAAGCCTACAATCTAAAAAAATTTTTTTTACTGTACAATGATTTGGTATAAATGACTGCAATTTAACAATTTTTTGAAAACCGCCAATTTTTGCCGTAAAAATCGATTTTTTTTTGAAATTTCAACCACGTATTTACAGCATCAAACTACATCTTTTCTCCAATTTTTATCAAAATCCGACCTTCGTCCCGTTATTTATTGCATTTTTAGTAAAATAAAACAAATTTCATACATTTTGGTTTTTTGAGGTTAGGATTCATTTTTAAAGTATTTATACCGAATCAGTTCGATAGTCTATTCATTCACGAAAATTTTCCGATTTTTCTACGACCAACAGAACTGGAGAAATTAAAAAAATAGTGTAGCAATGCACTCAAAATGCAACAAAAATGGACATTTATGCAATTTTCTCGTGCAATTTTTTTTCGCTTTATCTTAACATATGTAAAAGAAAAAAAACAAAAAAAATTCAACTTCCCAACTAGTACATCATAACTTCGCTTTTTTTTGTTTAATTTCCCTCTACTATTTTACGTTTTTGGTAGGAAACAACCTAAACTTTATTCCTTAGAAAAATATTTTGTTAATAATACTTTATTCGAGGCTAAAAATATTCTTTGAGTATACAATATTTCTCTTTGCATATCGTTTAATCTTGGCAACAACAATTTTTTTTTTAATTTAGAAGAAGGTTATATTATTGTCTATTTCCAGCAGTGGTAGGCCGGATAAGGAGTCATGAATATTATTGTTAGAATCTGATTCAAGGTTAACCAAATGTGCAGAGGCACTTGAAAGAACTTTGCCAGGTTTGTAGAAAACAATTACATTTGCACATCTTTTATCATATATCAAAAAGGACCAGAGGCGTACAATTTGTAACACATTTCTAACTAGACTGTTTGTGACCTATTTTTGTTGCTGAAGGCAGAAAGTTGATACTTTAAACGAAATTTAAGCCTATTTTTCCAAGATACAAGTAACAAACAAAACCTACACAAAAAACCGACCTACTGGTTGAAAATAATATTTTGTTTCTTGTAACTCCCCAGGCGTGGCTTATTATGAATTGCTCAACCTTGGAAGAACCAATTACTGTTGAAGTCTATTACCAGCAACTAGAGCGAGCACATGAAAAACTATTGAAAAAAAAGGATTGTTCTAGTCAATAGAAAACTATTCATCAACATGACAACGCTAAAACCCTATGCAGAAAGAATCATTGAGGAGAAAATAAAAGAGGTTGAATGGAAATTTTTTTATTCAGCAGACATTTGTTCTGATAGGATAATATCTACATTATTTATTTAGATCAATGAAACATTCGTTGAAAAAACATGAAATTTCGTGAGTATTAGTGATGGCAAAGTCCCATAGCAGACTAAGTTGGAAAAAGCCTTGTGGTAGCAATTTTCAAAATTTATACAATGACTTATAAATAAATATTGTTTAAATAAAAGTATTTCGTCTGGTGCCCTTAATATAAAGGACCAAAATAAAACCCTAAAACTTAATTTTCATATCTGACGTTTTTCTGCTGCGCCGCTCTTTTTTTAAATTTCAGCCAATCAGAAACAATTTCGCTCACGGCATAAGAAAGCGAGAAAAAAGAGCGACGCGGCAGAAAAACGTTGGATATGTAAATTAAGCTTTACCGTTTGGCCGAGGCTATTCGCACTACAGAGTAGATAAGAGTAGATAAGAGTAGATGAGAGTAGATGAGAGTAGATGAGAGTAGACGAGAGTAGATGAGAATAGATGAGAGTAAATGAGAGAGTAGATGAGAGTAGATGAGAGTAGATGAGAGAGTAGATGAGAGAGTAGACGAGAGTAGATGAGAGTAGACGAGAGTAGACGAGAGAGGATGAGAGTAAATAAGAGAGTAGATGAGAGTAGATGAGAGTAGACGAGAGTAGAGAGAGTAGTATACTCTTATTTACTCTCATCTACTCTCATATACTCTCATCTACTCTCTCATTTACTCTCATCTACTCTCATGTACTCATCTACTCTTATTTACTCTCTCATCTACTCTCATCTACTCTTATCAACTCTTATCTACTCTGCAGTGCGAATAACCACTCCCTTACCGTTTTCAAATTTTTCGATTCTTTCTTTAAAATTTTAAGTTAAAACCTCAAAAGGATATAGGTTACGAGCTAGATCGGTAGTTTTTGACCAGAGGGCGCTGATCTTTACATTTAAACTCTAGGATATTGTATGAATAAAGCGGGATTACTTTTTCAAAAACCTTGCACATATCCAGTGCTACCAAACCAGACTCACCGAAGCAATACCTACTTTTGTTAAGATAGTCTGTTAGTACATAGTCGTAGTTCTAGTCGTTGTAATTTTTGATTGGAGTTTACATATTTCCTAATATTTTTGCGTCCAGAATTTTTCATCCATAATTCCAAATGCCTCAGATAGCGAAGTTAATTAATTTTAACTCGTTTCATTTGCATCCTCCATTATCAAGATCTATGTTGCTCATAACAAGAAATTGTAGAAGACACTCACCTCTCTCGTTTACCTTAGTTCTCCTCCAAACAGTGTGGTGAGCTTTTGCATTACAACCGATGACGAATAGTTCGTCCTGAGCAGGGGCGGCGCTTTCATAGGTGCGAATGGTGCACTTGCACCGGGCGCAATTGGACGGGGCGCAATCTGAAGTTGTTGAAAGCGCCTTCTATGGTTAGGAAGGGTGCCAAGGTGGACTATTTTAATTTTATGCAGAATTCTACAGTGTAAACAAATACATGCAGTGCTTTGACCACCGATTATCTCTTGAAATATGAAGGTTGGAGAACGACGTATTGACCTCTATTATGGAGATTCGAGTGTATAGGTATATAGATTTGCGGAGCCCGGGCCCAGCAAGGAAGCCAAGGATAAAAGCAAGTTCGCAAAGTAAATCCTGATTGGACACAGGCTTTTATATGTGAAAATGGTGCACTTACATTGGGCGCAATTGGACGGCGCGCAGTTCCAGAAATTAAGATTTAAAAAAAAAAATAAACTTTGAAAAAAAAATGTTTTTGATAAAGTGTTCCCCGGGCCTTCATTTTTATATATTAAAGGAACTCCACAGAGTGTTTGTGCGCCTTCACTGCGATCAAAAAATAAACAGCTGACGGGGGCGCAATATGGCATACTGCACCGGGCGCAAAAAACAAGCTCCGGCCCTGGTCATGAGATAGAACTCTAGCAGTTCTTGACTCTCCTGAAGTGGAACCCTTACTACGTCCCCGGAAAATAAACGGTCGAAGAACGATTTGCTGACAGCCACTGCCCGTGGGAACCACTATCGAAATCGCGGCCAGATCTTTCGAAATGAAGTTAGTGATGGAGGATGAGTGACACGATTGTAAATTAAAAAGGCCACGCGAGGTTTCCGGCATCTCCCATGATATACTAGTGTACTTGAACCAGTAGTAAGTCCTCTGACTGCCATCACATGCCCAAAGCTCCTGATTGAGTGCAAGGGTAGGATACTTCTCCGCGAAAGTCTTGCTCTGAGTGAAGGTTTCCCTGGAGTGCCCTTATGGCGTTCATTTTTTGTCCAGGAAGCTTTTGACAACCCCGCTAGTCTTAGCTTGTCTACGACCCTTTGTCCTGCCGTGTTTCGCCTCATTGTTTTGTTCAATGCGGAGTCGATTGAACCTTGGTACGACTAGGGAGACCGATTTGGAGCATTGCCAGATGATCCTTGGATTTGTGCGAGCACAAGATGGTCCTTGGCCGAACTGCTGGCATTACTGCAGTTCTAGATACTTAACGAAGCACTGGGAGCTTCCGCTTAAAACGACTGCGCCCATCACCCGAAGACCCTTGCTCGTGAGGCTGCATATCAGTAGGATCAGTGTGATTTGGCGAATCGATGAGCGAACTACCCTTTCAGGCTAAACAATTAGACCATGGACACTGTCCACCACCGTTACCAAGTGAAGTATGTTATAATTTACCCGCCTCTGGATCACTTTCCACTAGACGGTGGCCAGCGAGTTTTATGCGCCGATAGTCGCCGGCACTTTCTCGTTGGGGAGTGTAACGCTTTGGGGCAAGTAGCCAAATTTCCTTCTTTCACCAGAGTGATTTCAAGAGCACCTTTTCCCCTTGAAATCGGTGAAGTTATTCCTCACCCATTCTGTGGAGGCAGGGTTTGAACAGACCAGCAGCAATCAGCCTATTCTTGGGACACAACCCAACCCAACCTTGGGTTTCTTTCTCTGAACATACTCTTTTCAGCTAAATTTTTTTGGGCCTTCGTCAGAGCTTTTTCCAGGAATAGGCCATCTGCCTGTGGTTTTTTCAAGGGCACTTGAGATGAAGCCGCCCTCACATCTGACGAGGTTGATCCTATCGAAGTTGACTTAAGCTCATTATTTTTATACGCTTTATATTAGATTCACTTGTAACTATGTAAAAAAATCTTGGAAGTTAAATTTGACCCACTTCCCGGTTTCCGATTGGGCTGAAATTTTGCGTAAACGTTTAGTTTGGATGACAATGCAATCTAACCATCTCGTAAAAAAAATCAAGATGACGGTTCCAAGATGGCGGCTGATTTTTGCCATTGGGTTCTACGATCCCCCGAAATGGGTATCAAGTGAAAGGGTATGACACGTAAAATACAAATAGCTGTGTGGCGTCATTCCAAATTCAAAATGGCGGCTACAAAAAATGGCGGAAGACATATAATAGACTAAAAATTAGAAAATATACTTATCAACTTCAAATTTTGCACATATGTATAGTTCGCAATGCAACCTGACTTTTTTATAAAAAAATCAAGATGGCGGTTCCAAGATGGCGGGAGAATTTTGAAATTGTGTTCCTCGACGCCGCGACATGGGTATCAGCTGAAAGGGTATGACAAGTAGAATACAATTAGCTGTGTGGCTCCATTCCAAATTCAAAATGGCGGCCAACACAAAATGGCGGATTACCTTTTTCTTTACAACCCCCTCGCTATGGTTAACAAATGAAAGGGTAGCCTGTGTGATGTCATTTTAAATCTAATAGGGCGCCCGCCACACAATAGATATATAATAGACTAAAAAGTAGAAAATAAAAATAAATAGTTTAAAATATCTAAAAAATACGCTTTTATTGTAAAATGAACTAAAAAGTAAAAAATAATTTTGAATGCAAAGTCGTTATTGCTTCAGCCAGTAATATGGGAACAGCCTACCTTTAGAAATCAAGCTCAGAATAAAATTAATGAGGTTATTGGTAAAAATTATAAATATAACTTACTTAAATGTAAAAACGTATATTCTTATTTTATTAATACAGGAACTTTTAGTTAACGCCCCACGCATTTTTACATTTAAGTAAGTTCTATTTATAATTTTTACCAATAACCTCATTATTTTATTCTGAGCTTGATTTCTAAAGGTAGGCTGTTCCCATATACTGGCTGAAGCAATAACGACTTTGCATTCAAAATTATTTTTTTACTTTTTGGTTCATTTTAAAATAAAAGCGTATTTTTTAGATTTTTTAAACTATTTATTTTTTATAAATTTCTTTATCAATATTCATAATTGGGCTCACGATAACACGGGAAAATAAGCCGACCACAGCGTACCGGTACAGCGAAGGCTAAGTGAAACTGGAGGTCGCTAAGTATTCAGAGTTCAGATATTTGTGACCAAGTACCCTGTTGGCCATGCATCTCCGGAGATACCATGTTTCGCCTTAGATTGGGGGTATTTTTTCCTAAGAGAGTGTACTACTCTACGCCCGATTATAATTGGTCGGTACTCCTAATAAAAAACATAACCTTGTCAAGATCTTGTTTCCGGTCGTCCCCACTAGGATGGATGTAGTCGCACTTCCAGCAATGAACCACAGTGTCGGCACGAAGCAGAAAGCATCGTGTTAATCCCCCTGAGTACCTGCTGACTGGCGGCGATTCAACAGTGCCTACAGTGCTTGTTAATTACAAATTGCATTCTTCGGTACTTTAGAAAGCCAAATTTCATATCACATATTCTGAATTCTGAACTTGATACTATCAAAATATATTTACAATCTCAAAACCAAAATCAAAGACTACAAATCTTACTGAATAAAAATGTATTCACCCTCCTATAAACACTATTGAGTTTCACTATAAACACCTGTCCTACCTAGGGACCATCCTCCTATAATTATTTTCCTTGTAACGATTGCTCACCTCTCTTAAGAAAAGGGATTCAAAATTGCAGCTTGAACACAAAATTGAGCTATTTCCGGTGAAAGATGTGTGCCTAATTAGTCTTGACTTTCAAATTAATTACTCACGTACAGCAGGAATTTATGCAAGTGTTAAGCATCCAGCCATTCTCGAGAGCAGTGCTTACGTGGAGGTTGCAAATTTATATATCAACAGTTGCTGTTGTTGCTGTTTTTGTGATTGTTGTTATTGTTATATAACAAAAAAAAAATAAAATAGGGTTAAATACCTTCCGAATATTATCAGCATCAGCACGTGAACATTTCTCCTACCGGATGGAAATGCAAAAAAAAATAACAAGAGCAAAGGGAAGAATAAAGGAGAAAAATGAAAGGAAAATATGAAGATCCTGCGCAGAATTTCTCGTAAAATATATTCTTTAAAGGATAAATTAAGGCTTAAGTGCTGTGAAAAAATACCCTCAATTATCACACGTAAACATCTACATTTATCTCCTGGAAGTTTTACAAGCGTGGACGATATTTCCCGAGGACCTAGGACATGAAATCTGAGAAAGGGTAATAAACTCAACATTGAACCGGGGCTACCGATATAATCAAGAAATCGGAATCCTATGGCAAAATTATGTGGTCTCTCTGCTCTAAATTGAGAAATGACATGGTATGTGGCCCTTAGTTTCGGCACGATTTTCTCTGGCATGCGCCCTTCTATTACGGTCCACACTTCTCTACCGGGTGACTGTAAAGGTTTATGCCTTGGATTGTGGAGGAGTAACCCGTATTCATCAGTAGCAAAAAGGACTTCCGTAGGAGAAGGACGCAGTAATTTTTGAATTTTGTAACAAGGATTCGTACTGGAGTACAGGAGTTTAACCAGACCCACACCCCTCACCTGTGATTTTGGATAAGAGAACATGAACTGTACCTGCTTAAAAAGTTGTAAAATTCGAGGAAAATATCGAATTGCATCGCAAAACTAAACAAAGCTCAGGGATTTTATAAATCGTCTGAATGAGTTTTTAAGTAGTTTACAAATGTGTTAACTAAATTTACCGGAAGTAGTCGGAATTGAGGCTATCTAAAATAATTGTCCTTTAAAATTATACTCTACCATTGTGAATGCACACTTTTTTTGGGTGTTAATTATTTTTAGCAAACTTCAAATGAAATTTGGCAAAAAGGTATTTAATTGTGTAATTTCTTGTTGCCTTTGTTGTTTTTTCAATGGAAAAGTGCGGCAATTTATCTTCTATGTATTTTCAAGTATCGTTGTGAGTTAATTCTTACCTTTTGCTTTCTTTAGAAAACTTTTGTTTTAGTTTTCGGATCAGCTCCTGACACAGTAAGGAATTTAATTATGAAAATCCCTGCGTAGAGAAACTTTTGGTTAAGATTTAGATAGGATTTGCTGTTAGGATTTTATATCGATTTTTAAGGTTAAATTATTAGTAAAAATTATTTTTTTTAGCATACATGCTTTACTGTCATAACTTGTGATTATTTCTAGCCGACATTTTATTTCATTGTTTTTCCAAAAAAAAAATTGATCTTTTCATTGGAAAAAGGGTAGTTTTTAAACTTATTATCAAATCGGTAAAAATACTATACATACTATATATAACGAGAATATGGAAGGTGAAGTAGAACATCTCATGTCTTCTTCTACTCTGGCACTACAGACAGTCCTTTAGGGTAGGTAAGAACTCTTGTAGTCTCTTCTTCAATCCGCCTCTACCTTTTGCTAGTTTTCTCCAATTCTCCGAAGTTTTCGTATATCTTCTACCTTGTCATCCACTTGCTTAATTTTTAGTCGTCCTCCATTTCTCTTTCCTATTGGCCTAGCCTTCAAAATCCAGGCTAGCATGCTTTCTTTAGAGGTTCGTACAACATATCCGAGACATCGAAATCCAGTGTTATGGGTGGTCACAATTTATTTCGTAATACATTTCTTAAAGTTTTTCGCTCGTTCTAGCAATTGCCTCAGCCAAGAAAGATACCAGGGGCCTGATACCGCAACGGTGATTTTTTCGTCAGTGAACACCGAACGAAAAACTCACTGACAACCTTGGTGTTCACTTTTATTTAAAATGCGATTCCGTAAGTGCCAGTGAGTTTTAATGTGCTGAATGATTTTTAAAGTAGCTGAATGATGCGTTGAGTTGTCACTGTCTTGACCTTTCCATTTTAAAAATTCTAATTAAAAAAATCTTTTAGAACAATAAACTAAAACAACATTTTATTTTTACATACCTAAAAAATATCTCAAAAAAAATATTTTTAAAAAAAATTAAAAAACTTATTCAAAAATAATCGCACGAAATTACAAAAACAACTTTACTCGTCAAAATTCAAACTCACCGTAAATTCACACAGCCTTTTTCTCAGTGAGAAATTTTTCAAGGCGGTGTTCACCGTAAATGTCAAAAAAACTCATTCTCACTCTTGCGGATGCGAAAATAAGCAGTGTACACTGAAATCTGTGAACACCTAAAACTCACCGTTGCGGAATCGGGCCCCTGGTAGGGATTTACTAATTTATCGAGTGCTTAGTAAACTCTGGTAGACTATGCAGAATCCTCTCCAAAGGACACTTTATCCATCCTTGATCGAAAAAGGGAGTGGAGCTTGGACGGTATCGCAGGCGGAGTCCCTGGAGCTACTAATGAATAAACACTTTCCCAGATGCAAGGACGAAAAGTTGAAGCCTCAGGAAATAGGCAGAGACACTCCTGGAGGAGATTTACGCTATTATGATAAAGGAGCGATTAATAGCTTCATCACTTTAAATCACCCGGTTCCAACCATCAGTCCATCTGTGCACGTGTTCAAGAGCTGCGTGGGGCTCAGTACGTCGCCGTGAGATGGAGACGGGCGCGAGTGGTCTACAACCCCAAGACAGGATGAAGATAACACTAATCCGCGAAGGGCTATGGCTTGAAAGGCCCTTACATTGCGAATAATATGACAGCCATTTAGACACACAAGGAGCCTTTAATAATATACGCAGTGAATCAATTCGAGAAGCTCTCATAGGTCTAAACGTAGAAGAAAGTCTAAGGCTAGTACACACTAGTAGACCATGTTGAGCGATTTGTATATAGACCGTCTACAGACGGTCTATAGACCATGTCAATATTCGGTCTCTATGGAGACCGTACTTTGTCTCGTCTAGTGTCCACACTATGATTTGAATTCAGTCTCTGTCAATCCATTAATAATGGAGGACGTTGTTTTATACGCAATGAGTTCATGCTTAGTGCTGATTGCAAATGAAAGAACGCGAAAACGTAAACGTTGGTGGACGCCCGAGGTGCTCGCAGAAGGACCTAGGTTCGACAATATGTTATTAAATAAATTAAGAATGGCAGACGCCATGGCTGACACCAAGCGGTTTTAAAGATTTGCTTCTGATTTTTGGAGGACAAATAATGAAGGAAGATACAAAATTTAGAGAAACTATCCCAGCTTCTCTTCGACTGGCTGTCAGACTGCGTTTCCTAGCAAGTGGAGACTCTTTCACGAGCCTTATGTACCCCTTCAGAATATCTAAGCAGGCAATACCGCAAATGGTACCAGAGGTTTGCGAAGCGAATATCTCATCATTGAAAGCATATGTAAAGGTATGTATAAAACACGGCTGCCCTTTGACTCCTTGGCTGGTAGCAGAAATAGCAAATAATCAAACGCAAACCACGTGGACTTTTTGGGAGAGGTCCCACTCTTCAGGCTATTTTTTTTGCTCCCGGTTGAAGGATGTTTTTATATTGTGGATTTTCCTTTCATTGTCGCCACTGTCACGCCGTGCTTTTTCCCCAGTGATTTAAATGCCAGTTTTTTTACGCGGTTTTTGTAATCGGAACTTGTAACATCCCAAAGACAATCAGACGCCTGATAATCTTCGATAAGTTGTAATACTTTTTCGTTTGACCACATTACAAAAAAAAGTTTAAACAATGTAAATAAAAACGGGCGAAGCAAAAAACTCGGTAGGTGGAGAAAGAAAGGGACGCGTCTCGCGTCTCGCGTCTCGTCGTGAGGTCCACACTGGCAAAATGTTGCGCGATGTGCCTAAGTCTCTCATTCCCATCGGGAGACCGAAGACCTGCGATTTTTGGTCTCGCAACAGACTCGTAGACGGCAATCCGTGGACGGCAATGTAGACAACTCTCTTTTTCGGTAAAAAAATGGTAAAAATGCCCTAAATCAAAGTCTAAAGTCTTCCGCACACCACGAGACCATGATTTTTGGAGAAAAATAAGACATTTTGTGATGTATTTGAAAAATGGTCAAAAATGGTAGAAACGCCGTCATTTTTGCATTTTTGAGAGAACCACTCTGAAAACTTGGTGGCACGTAGTTTTTGAGTCAGAAAATCGATTAGTGACATGAAAAAAAATTTAAAAATACCGATTTCCGTTTTTTTTTCAATTTTTGGCCAAAAAAGGCCAAAAAATTTGCCAAAAATGCTTCCAATTGTTTTTTGCGTAATTTCATCTGAAAGGACGGAAAATTTCCTACAAAAATCTGTATAGCCATTCCAAAAGTCGGCGTTTGTAGAGAGCTATAATTAAATGAGAAATATGTGATTTTGAAAAATCGCGTTTTTCCAAAATTGAATCAGTTGTAACTGGGAAACTGCGCACCCAATCGCGGAATATCACATCCAATTCCCGAACATATTCCCTAAGTTTGAGCGATATTTTTTTTTGCTATCCTGTTTGAAAAAGAATCCACCATATGTATAAAATGATAATGATTTATTCGTTTCACAAACTTTCGTAGGGAGCTTAGGCGTCGCGTCGCACGAGAACTAGTGAAGATCGGGGATGCCGGAAATTGGCTAGATCACTAGGGACGATAGAAACGGAACGGAAAGCGGCTAGATCACTGAACTTTGGGTTCGGTGATCGATGAAGTGTTCCGATTGATCGTTATTGATCGTGTTTATCGTTTCGGAATATGTTGTGTGACTTTGCGTAAAACTTAGTTTGTACGCGGTCACCACAGACTGTTAAAACTTAGCAGTTGCTTTCCACAACCTATTGGCTTTTTTAGAAAAATAATAAATAAACATAAAAAATTTTAAAGGATCCCAAAGATATACAATAAATATTTGTTTTCTAATAAAAATTCCTGAAAATATCTTCATTTTTGTAAACTAGAGTGCCGTCTGTTTTCGAATTTTCAAAAGCTCTAAAAAGCTTTTGAATTAAAAATGCTTTTTTAATTAAAAAAGCTTTTGAATTAAAAAAGCTTTTGAATTAAGAAAGTTTTTGAATTAAGAAAGCTTTTTTGACGTCACCATTATTGATTTATTGTACGTATAAATCATGGGTCCAAACCATTAACCATGAAAGGAGTAACCAATAAAGATATTAGGTATCAATAATACATTTAAAATGTATGACTTTGGGTCATTGTTCAAAAATTCGCTTTGTCTTACTTGCTGCCAATCAATTTATGAAAATTCAATTCCTTTTTGCCTTTAGCATACTATAACAATATTTTTTCAAACGTTGCCAAAGCCCTTGTATACAACGGGCAATTTTAAATAATTATGATGCTTTAATATGTACCTACCTACTCCAGAAAAAACTTATAAGCAATATCAAACAATGCCATATTTAAAGGACTTTTAATCATGTTTATCTACTTTTGCCCCCCCCCCCAAAATACCTCAAAAATTTTATTAAAGATACACCAACACCTTTAAGAATTTATCATCGTGCACATAAGGCCAAAAATAAAAAAAAGGCAAATTACATCGTTATAACACTTCTTCAGTATTTACCTAAAAGTACACTAAGATATTTGACAGAAAATGGAATGGAATTTTGAGAAAACATTTTTGATGAACACCTTAACATCCTGGGCAAGAGAATAAAGCACAAAAATTCTACACCAGCAAAAGGAAGAAAGGTGCAGATTCCTGGCTTAGACTAGGGTTCAACGCAGAACTGAAACCAAGGACTATGGGGGCTAAGGACGACTATTCCGGGTTTTCTTTACTCAACCTTAAAAAAACAGACGATGCCAGGAAATGAAAATTTCCATGCGGAAAAAGGGATGTGCAAATTTTTTGTTTCCTTTTTTTTCTGTATTTTTCCTTCTTCATGAAAAAAAAATTGAAGTAAAATAAAAAAAAGTGTATAACACAGGAAAAAAAAATACGTAAAGCGTAAGGTGCGTAAGCATGGAAAATCAATTTTTTGGGTATTTTAAAAAGAAGATCCGGAGATCTTCTGGCAGCACTTCTTTTACGTTGGCAGTGTTTTAAATAGATTAACTCGAAATATCCTGGGAATTTAAAACAGCGTGCGATTTTTACTGGTTTTTGTTTCTTTTTTATACAAGCAGCAACAGAAAAAATAAAACACATAGAAAGAAAAACTGTGGAATAAGTATTCATATCCTTAAAGGAAGTCCTTTTTTCTTTTTGTGGCTTTCTTTTTATCTATGAATTTAATTGCATTTAGAATTTCAAGTACTTCCGAAGATCTTTTTCCCGAAAAAAGTTTAATTCTTTTGACTAAAAAAACAATTATTCATTGTGTTCGTGACATTTAATGTGGTACTGAAACACAGCTATATATTTTCTTGACATCGGGTGAAAATCGTTTAAAATTTGCATACAAAGAGGACAGAGTGAGGGAACCAACCGCTGGGATTTTTCCCCGCTGCACAAAGGAAAGATTAATGTCTCCTAGAAGAAAAGGGCTCCTACTTTACCTGCGGCTAACATTATTTTAACTAGGTTTGTAAAAGGATTATGAAAAGGGTTGGGCGGTGTTATTTTTTTTGCTCGTGAATTTGTCACCTGGTGTAAACTTGTGTACTAAAGTTTTTTTTTTTATTTTTTTTTATTTTCTTTTTTACGAAACTCGATATTAAAACTTCCTCAACGTAATTTTTTTCTCGTTGAAAGATGTTTCGTGTCTTCCATGATACCTTGATACTCGATGGTGTGTAACAGAAGCTGGTAAGCAATTTGCATACTCTGTAATGCAAAACAATAAACTGTGCCATTAATTTAACCCCATACCCTTTTTCGCTGTCTCTTTTAAAATTCAAATAAGGACAACTTATTAAAAACTCTGTGGCAATATTACACAAAATTTCGCTATCGGAACACAGGGTATTCAAAAAAAAAAAATAAAGAAACAAAAAAAAAGAACGTAAAAAAATAATCCCAAACTTTAACTTCTCTGGATATTAGGTATAAAGGTTATAGGGAGAAAGGTTATGCCTTGTCTCTGTCTGTTCAGGGTATCAGGACTTAGATATAACGTCGTGTTTTACAGTTTAATAATGTTACAACATGTTTTGACACACGCCTGGGCCAGAGTTTTCATTTTCTCTCAGTACAATGTCAAACGCTATTAAACCTCATCTTGCATACAGAATTAGAATGGGAGATGAGGAGTCTAGGATATACCCTATATGTATGTATATACATATATATGCATATATAAACATATTTGTGTATAGCATATGGTTCATCTAAGAATGAGGTGACGGCAGAACGGGAGGACGGTATAGAATGTCATCATTTCATGCAGATATAATGTAGGACTTTAGCCACGTGTCAGCTAGAATTTGCACATGATGTTTTGAGTAGAATCTTGCGTAAATATTAAAAGACGGTTGCCTTGGATATATATACGTGTATATGACAAAAGCGGCACCCATGTAACAAATGTGTTCAATCTGTTTTTAGGGGAAATATACAATAACATTGGATTTGAGAGTTATTTTGGGATTAATTTTGTAAATTGATTTTATTATTCAGGACATATGCCAAGGTGTGTTATGTAAGTTTTAAGATTATACAATTTGTAAAGGAATTTTGTGGGTGGTAATTTTTGATTGTTCTGGTAGAGATTCCTTGTTATTCAAATTGTGTTGATATCCATATTTGATTATTGGTCAAAGTAACTTTGTCGTCATTGATATTGATTTTAGATGCAGGGAATCATGTGCAAGGATATTAAATTATTGAAGAATAATTGAAAGAAATTTTGTAAAGTCGAATGCTTTGAAGATATCCAAAGTACGCCCAAGGTCCCAAACCTATATCGACTTATCCAACCCGAGTAAAAATAAAAAACGGCCTTAAAAAGGGCGAACACCGGCCGCTTGGCTTTTTAAGGGGCATATGATGGCCGTAGAATTTTTAACCATTTTTAATGGGAGCACATACGGCCTTACGACGGCCAAATTTGACCAAAAGATTTAAAAGGCCAAGTACTGAGCTGTAGAAACGGGCATTCGACGGGAAATTTGAGCCAAAAAAAGAATCTGCACCAAATGTATTGTTGAATGTGTTTTATGGGAACTTCATTTTCGTTATGTACAATGGTTCTTTCGATTTATCCTACTTAAAGATATCGATGCCCAAGAGAAACGAGCTCGCCAGCCGTCGGTTTGTTGTACGTGAAGTGTGTGGTGCGTGTTGATTTATATTTTAGTGGGAAATTTTATTTAACGGCTTGAAAAAAAAACACAACCGAAAAAAAATCAAACATTTAATTGCAGTGAAATATATTATCTTATAGTTGGGCGAATATCCACGTTGCTGCCACTGTACCACCGTCGTATACCCGTAATAGCAACCATACGGCCGCCGTACCACCGTCGTATGGCCGTTATTGGAACGGTAAGGCCGTTGTTTCACCGTCAATCGCCCCCTGTACGGCCGTACTGTCCTGCAACGAGCCTTCTGTTAACCGCCAAGGTGGCCGAGGACTATGTTTCAATCACTGTCGGCATTTGCCCGTTCTAAGGCCATCATTTATTTTTACTCGGGAATCTATTAAGGGTCAACCAGTAAATACAATTCGCTAACGTATGAAAATTGACAAGCGGAGCCAATAGTCAAAACTAAATATCAAAATAACCAAATTTGAACGAAATGTCAAAAAAGGTTTTAAAACCATTCCCAGGAGAATCTAAGCTAAGTACGTCTGATAAAGCTAATCCATCTACAAAAGCCTTCGTAGTCTATCCTTTTGTTGGCCGCCATAGTTTTTAATTTGTAAACTATTTTGTCAGCGGGTTTTTAGGATAATATGGTGGGGATCCACACTACGCGGTCTTTACTCACACGCGCTTATGCCTTTTTTTCATATAGAGTTTAATAACTTTTTTACGACCGTTTTAATAGAAAAGGCAGTACGGCCAACTGGACGGACAAAAGGCTGTGCTTGAAAAAAAATGCATACGGCCTTTCAAATGATAATTGATTTTTTCTCAATGTAGATTAGTCAATATGCCCAAGTAAAAATTTGGCCGAGTTTTATGCATGGAACTAGCCAGTTTTTACTAGTCTCTAGCCAGGCTCTGTCTAGGAAAACGAACTAGGCACTGTCTAGCAACGTCACGCACTTCCTGACCAGCCGCTAGCCAGACAAACTAGTCTGGCACTGGTTAGTTTCTGGCAAGAATCTGTCCAGTTACTGGCCAGATATTGACCTGCAATTATTGCCAAATACTGGTCTAGGCACAACTAGCAGAAATCTAGTTCACATTACAAAATGCTAAAAAGAGTAACTGTTGAAATAAATTATTGAATTATGCAATGTTTTTGAACTTATTTATTTTTTCTTGATGATACAAAATAATAATTAAAGCATTATTAAACGATATTTATGACTAAATGAACTGAATGTGTAACTTTTCAATCTAGATTTAGGAACACAGTTAAACGTATTGAACTTCTTTTGCGTAACGATACCAAAATTCACTCTTCCTTTCCTTCCTTTTAATCTTCCTTTTCATCTTCCTTTTCAACTTCCTCTTCGATTTCTTTGGATTTCACAGATTTTCTATTCTTTCGCCCACCTTTCCAGTCAGTGGTATTGGCCATCACTTCACTCAACGCTTTTTGAATCGCACGAGTCTGTTTCTGGGCGGGAAAATTGAGCAAATACTTTGCGCATCAGAAGTGAGTTTTAATGTAAGAAAAAAAACACGAACATCGTACAACTTTTGTTTTTATTTTTTATTTTGTTTATACAATAATTTTTTATTAAAAAAAGTCTTTCTAAAATTCACTTACTTTTTTCCATTTATCTTGAAAACAATTTGCGATAATATTGTAATAAATAAATAAATAAATGAAATACTTTATCGTTTCAAATTTCAGTAACAATTTCTTTCTAAAAAACAAATTATAAAATTAATTAGTCTTAGAGCAAGCAGTATCAAACTTTGACAGACGAGATTATGGATAGTATCTGGCATGAAATCTCAGCCCAGTTTTTGCATACAAAAATCTTGACAAGTTTTGGATAGAAAAAACTTGACAAGTTTTTGGATAGAAAAAACTGTAACAATTTGACTGGCCAAAACCTAGCTAGTTTCTGACCAGTCATAAATTTGAATAGTGTACACTGGCTAGGAACTGGGCAGTTTCTGGTCAGATTTTACTGGGCTAGTTGAACTGGCCGAAGTCTGGCTAGTGCCACTTTCGGACTGGGAAAAATCTGTTCAGATTTTTACTTGGGTGGGCAAAAAGGGCGTGGGAAGACAGCCCTTTACGTAGGCATGTTGATGAAAACTTCAAGGCACCTTGTAATGAATTGGATGATTTTCCATGTAACAGCAGCAATTTTAGGTTAATCTCCACATGTAAGACAATGATGAATATGCGCTTCTTGCTTTATTTATTCGGGAACTGGCACCTTCTTCTGCCCCACCATTTTCGGTAATAATGCTAACGAAGTAACAGAATTTATCTACGTATTCAGCGCTGCGCGATCAATGTGTCTTTGCCTTTTTCCGCATTTCTTTAGTTTAAGAATTACCCTTAAGACTGCCGAACTTCTTAATGGTGCGAAATTGTTTAACATATTTTTGAGATCCTGATGTCTGTAGGCCAGCAAGCAGATATCATCCGCGCAGGTACTAAAGCAATCCCCATTGTAGCCGCCTGATCTACAATCTAGAGCGCTGAAAAGGATGTCGTTTATTACTACAAGAAAATTAATGGCGAAAGTAGGTACTGTGGTACTGCTGAGCTCACCTCACAGCTGTTGAATAATTTCCCATTATGGAGAACTCTGCATTTGGAATTGTTGTATGTATGGAGCTTTTAACAATTTTATTTTGTCAAGCAGTCCATGCTGCCGTAGTGCTTGTCATATAAAGCTATTTTTATCTGAGTCGAATGCTTTCTTATAGTCTATGAAAGCAAACTAAAGGAGGGATCGTAATTCAGTAGACTGCCGACTTCTCCACTACAATTCTCAAGGTGTTAATATGATTAGTGCAGGAGCGGCCCTTTCTGAATCCAGCATCCTCTCTGCTTCTCTTATCGTAGATAATAAAAGCATTTTTCAGTTATCTACGTACACTTATATTTTTAATTCAAAACTCTTAAATATTTCGATTTAAAGATAAAGGGACTTAGGCCACTTTCAAAATAAACGGTTTATTTAAGCAACAGAGTAAAATGTGATAAAATGTGGTAACAAGTTCAATTGAATTATAGGAAAAACTCAGGTACGTGTGTAACTAATGTCAAGCGAAAGAAAATTTTCTGAAATTACTGTCAAATAGGAGAAGGGTCGCACAAAGTTGTCAGTAGGTACTCTAAAAAGCATCGTCAGAACATTAAAGCGTTTACACTTTTCGGTTCGATGGAATTTCAAGGAATATGTCCTTTTTTCTCTCTGGCAAGTGACAACTTTAAAGTCACTTACCGTCTACTAACAGCATTAATCCCCCGACCACTAACAAATATTGAATGTTCTTATCCACGACTTCGTCAAAATCATAGCATAAATTCAATTATTATGTGATTTACAAAATTATTCCAAGTAATTTCCCTTACATCAGTCGCTCCGCAATGTAACTGCAAAAGGCGAACAGCGAAAGCCAAGGACTATGAGGGTGGGCCCATCAAAACTACCCAACATAATAATTATCTCCCTCATTACTTTTGGCTGCTTCCCGGTCTGAGAGTAGTACGAAACGAGAGAAAAAGGACTCTGAGTGAAATTTTGTTATGTCGAAAACGGGAATCCTCGAGCAATAAAAGCGCATTAACGCAAAATCCTTATCCACGCTGTAACTGAATGTAAACACTGTATACATTTTGGCATGCTATCCTCCCGCTCATTGACAAGAACGTTTTAGACTTAAACTTTTCTCCTTAGCAAAGGCATTACGACGACGGACTCATAACAAGTTATGGAATTGAGCACAAGTGAAATAGACGCCAAATTCTAAAATAAATTTTAAATTTAAATGGAACGGAATGGAATGTCTTTTCTGAAAGTTAAAGAAAACTTCAAGTGCACTCGGAACATTCCTTAATGGCTTCGGCCATGCCTTAAACTCAAGTTTAACTGTTTGGATTATTTCGCGGTCTAAATTGAAAAATATTTTTCATTTTCAGGGAAAGGATAAGAATTTCTTCCTTTTTTTCCCCCGTGAAGAAGTAGAAGAGGAGAGAACTTTTTATCTTAGCGAAACGTATAATTGCTTTAATTTATTTTGTTGTCTTTTGGGGTGATGCTCCATTTTTCTTATGGGTATTATGTGAAGGGAAAACATAGTAGAGTAATGCTTAAGGACACTTGTCAGTTTGGATTAGTGCAGATATGAACTGATGATTTAATTTGTGAAGAACAAACAGCACCATAATATATGCGGGAGTTGACTTCAAAATTGTGGTACAATGGAAATTTGAAAAAGAAATAATAATGACAAGTTTTTAAGGGTTTTGATTCAAACTAGTTTTATAACTCTAGTTTGTTCCAAAATTTTAAAATAACAACCTATCCCATAATAATTTTGTACCATTGAGTAGATTCTCATGTCGTTGTTGGTTCGTCCTGTCCGAGGTATGTCATGAGGATTCGAGATAAGTGGGTTTTAACAATGGTAGGCTGTCAGTCTGCCGCCCAACTGCCGTCCGTTACTTCGTTTGTCATGGTGCAATGGAAACTTTGACCTTGAATAACTTCGAAAAGGTTAAGTTTTCGAAAAAATGACAACAGGGCCTTTTTTGTAGGCAATAATGTTTCGTATTGACTGATCAAAAAAATTTTCGAAAAAAACAGTTTTTGAGTGATTTTTTGCCCAAAAAGTGATTTTTCATAACTTTGACCTTGAATAACTTTAAAAGGGGTAATCGGGTCAACATTTTTGTAAGAACTAAAGTTGTAGAGAATTTCATTGTCACGGCACGGTGTTGTACGACCTATAGAAACCGAGATACAAGGAAAACACGGAAAAAAGCGATATCTCCGGCGGCCATGTTTTTTTTGTGATTCCGAAATTGTTTTCTTAAAAAGTCCCTAGGAAGCTGTGGACCAATTTTTAGTCATTTTGGAATTTTGTCTCCTTTCATGGGTTTTTTTGCTAATTCCCCTGGGCTATCATACGTTCATTAATAAATTTAAAACTGCTAAATAAATATATAACTTTCTTTTCATTCTTGCACCATAATCGATGTTCTTTGATTTCAGTAGAATAACCAATTAAAGGACATTCCCTTGATCGGGAGTCGAATTTGTCCTATTTAAGTTTTTTGTCCAAACCATTAGTTTTCATACCAAATACTCGGAAGTAATTCACATTTGGTCGTATACACCTTGCCATAATCTACTATACGGCGTTGCCCCAAAAGCTTTCGATAAGCATCTATCTATTATTTTTATATATATATAAAAATGAATGTGTGTATGTATGTATGTACGCAATATGCACCTACACCGTGCAACCGATCTTAATGAAATTTTAAGCATGTGCTATTTACTTTACATTAAAAGAAATAACCTAGGATATTCTATTACTTTCTAACGCCACTCCTAGATGGCGCTGTCATGCAGAGCTTGTAGCGACTGACGTTCACACCGACCACTTTGACAAATTTCACAAAATTAACCAAGTAGGCTTAAGAAAGTTTATGCTTTTATATTTAGAAATTAAATAGTTAGTTTGTCAATGTTTTTCAACCAGTTATATCGTGCTGTTTATGAAAGTAAATGTAATGAATCGTTGTGCCGACGAATTTTGCCATTTGTGTTCCGATTCAAATGAAAATCGGTATCTGGGGATTTTAAGGTAGCAAATAACGAATTTATGATCATTAAAAATTCGATACAATGCATAGTAATATGCGTTCTACGATTTTGTAAATTTGTATAAAGAGGTTTTTGGGTGCGAGAAAGCGATTGGTGATGTCCCGTTCGCACCGTTAGCCGAAACAATACTATGTCATTTTCGCATAATATTTTGATTGACCTTTGATCAAAATTAAAGAAATATGACCAGCCATCAACAACGAAGAACTAATTCATCTTAGAATGGTAGCGTCAGAAAGCTCTCCTTTTGATATTTATGAGTTAGAATTATTCAGAGAATAACAATTTGATGTTGAAGACCTCCGTACATTTTCCACAGTAAAAAAGAACACTTTTAGTTGCAGAACAACAATCGGCCTACGACAAAATTACTACCGCAGTGACAAATGGCATTTTTCCTTGATACGCTTGGCTAAATATAAGACTTAGGACATATAAAGTTGAGCTTGAGGCGGCCAATATAACTTTTTGTTTACTTTTGTAGACATATCCGAATTGGGTTCCCCAGCTCCTCCAGTAAAGAGTATTTTAATAGATTCACATGTTGTGTTTTTATTTTTTAGATATACGGAAAAATTAACCTAACAAATAAAAAAAAATGCACTGTAAGTGCTTTATTGTTATACATGACACATAGTTTAATGCTGCAAATATAATCCTTCAATTGTCTTATGTTTCTAAAAATGAATAGTAAAAATTAATCACAGTGCCACGAAAGAAAAATTCAATTGGTTGATTAAGGGGACAGGTGTGACAAATGGCAGCAATTAGAGCGGCTGAGGCAAATTAACAGTGCGACGCACGCTTACAAGATAAGCGATCCAGAGCCTCTACTTTGAGAATGAGAAGATCACGATTACAGCGTGCCCATGCACCCCAATGTATTGATTGGTCCAAAGGATGATTTAAAATTTCAAAAGCACCTGTGATATGCTGTTCCAATCGCAAAGCTGATTTGTCACAACTGAATATTCCATGGGGCTTACGTGGTTACAACTTCTTCGTTGTCCGAACATTTTATACTACTTCCTTTATTTCGCTCCGATGGGTGCAGCGAGGTACAACGGGTTCCAGCTAGTCCCTTATATAATTAGTCCTATTTATTAATTGCTTCTGCCCAAAAGCTAGATGACGCATTTGCTTCTATGATAAAACTTCTCGTGGTTACTACTAACGTGCAATTCTTCCGTTCGGAGCTGGTCGTTTCTTATCGACGTTCACGTACTCCCAAGCGTCATTTTTTAATTAGGGGGGCCTCAATCTGCAACTTTCACTTATGGCCACACATCGGGAAAAAATTTATTGAAAATCGATTTTTGTTTTTTTGTTGGTTATTGATGTACAACTATACAAAAATGTGTACACAAATTTTCAAATAAATTCCGCTAATAATAAAGATTCTACAGCTACGAATAAAAGCCTAAAAATAAAAGGTAATATTGATTTTTTTCACTTTTCACAACTTTGAAATGCATTTATCTCAAAACGCAATTTTTCAAAACGGCCCGCACGATAACGGAAAAAGTAGTTGATCGATTTTCTAAATTTTTTTTTAACTTTTTTGTTATGCAATTCTACACATCTTAAGCCTCAATGAACGTGTTTGAAAAGTTATTTTAGTTTTTACACGCGAAAAATGGACCAAAAATGACGTCCATTTTGTAACTTTTTTTTTAAAGTCGCATAACTTTCCTAATTCTGAATATTTTTTTTCATTGAGGGTTGGGCCGATTTCCACCTTTTTTTTGAGGCAGCAACTTGAACGCCATCTTTAATAATCAAGAATTATGCAAAAAAAAAAAATTTTTTTATAATCTATATTGTTGTAAAATTATGAAGATTCGATTCGATATCCCTCCAAACAGCCAATTATTACTATTATTATTGGCGGCTCTAAAGGAGAAAATCTGAATGAGGAGAAGTAGAGAACTTAGAGAAATTTTAGAAAAGTTATGGAAAATTCGGTGAAACGAATATTTATACTGTACTAGCTGGGACCCGGTGCGCCTATGCTGCTCCCAAAAGCCAATAAGTAGTAATCGGGTGATTTGGCAACATTCTTCCGCCATATTGGCCACACAATTTTGAATAAGTTTTGATCATAAATTCGTTATTTACTACCTTAAAAGCTCCCATATACCGATTTTAATTGGAATCGGAATACAATTCGCAAACTCGCCGGCCATATTGGTGCGGCCATTTTGAATTTAAATTTTGATCATAAAGTTGTTATTTGCTGCCTTAGAAAACCTTAGATACAGATTTTCATTGGAATCGGAACACAATTAGCAAATTCGTCGGCCATTTTGAATTTATAAGTTTTGACCACAAATTCGTTATTTGCGACCTTAAAAACCCCTAGATACCCACTTTCATTGGAATCGGAATAAAATTGGCAAATCCAACCATATTTCTGCGGCAATTTTGAATTTCGGTCATATTTCGGCGGCCATTTTGAATTTCGAAAATCGGGCTTCGAGGTGTATCATAGGAGACCTCCACGGAACTTCATGCAAAAATTCAAAGCTCTGCGATGATTTTCAACGAAGCTCTCCATGACAGCGCCATCTAGGAGTGGCTTTAGAAATAAATAAAATAGCCTATGTTCTAAGTTTGAATGTAAATAGCACATGGTTAAAATTTCATTAAGATCGGTTGCACGGTGTAGGAGCCTATAGCGATCATACCTACACACATTCACTTTTATATATGGCTGGTTTAGAACAGAAGTGATCTAAGTAGCATTTTGGTAATGTTGAGAATGAGTGAAATGCGTTTTTACGAATTTCTCTATTGCGTCTAATAGATCTATTAGAAGATGTTTGCTATATGATAGATATAAACATAATTTAGACTTTCTAAGATATTTTTTGTAACAGATCCAGTGTTGATCAAGTTATTGATATTATTGTGAATATCTGTCACATCTGTACTAAAAAATCACAATTTCTGTTGAAATACAGAAATGTAAAAAAAGAGTACTTTTGCACAAACTTACTTCATGCCTAAGAGGCCCAAAAAGTGGCATAACTCAGTTTTGCCAAAAATGCTACTTAGATCACTTCTGCTCTAAACCAGCCATATATAGATAATCAGCAAACGTGGCGGCTCGCATTTTAGAAGAATTGTGCATTGGCCTCACAATTGATCGACTACTAGACTATATGCGAATAAAATTTTAAGTAAATGCAACTACTTGTTCCTTTCATAAACAAAAAAACAAATATTCAAATATTGCAAATTTTCATAATGGAAAAGAGCGGACAAAAGGAAACGAACACACAGATTGAAAGTAATTTTGTTATGTTACGTTGCATGCGAGCAGCATAAATAAAAAATCAGTATAAGCATAATATTTGCAAATAAATTAATTATTTTAAAAGCACAACCAATAAATCAATGTTAAAGCACGCAAGCCATTAATAATGTATCATTAAAATCAAAAACAAAAAAAAAACAAAAATAAAAACAAACATCATTAAATAAACTTAACATTAAAATTAAATTAAAATCTCATTCGGTATGATATGATTAAAAATAATTAAGACGAACATTTGCCTGCTTTGACTCTTCCACACTTAAAATAAAAGTGCTTTGATTAAAAGTGCTTTTCGTTAATTAATTAAAAGTGACAGGATCCTCAAGTAAAAGTTTTTCAGGGACTTTCTACTTAAATGGCAACACCACCAGCAGCAGACGGGGGCGGCGGCATCCCATCCAGGAAGAATGTTGTCTGTTGTGCTGCTATTCTTCTTAAGGAACAACTTCTTCAATATTTTGATTTGAATTTGTTTTGTCAAGTTTTAATTTGGCGGAGGGTCGTTCCTTTGGATTGGTAAGGGCTGGGGTATAGCAGCCTACTCATGCAGAGTGTTACCTTTAAAGGGAACACGATTATTGTTTGCCACTTAAGTGGACTTTTTTTTCAATTAACCTTGCATTATCCCTAAAAAATTAAGACGAAAAACTTATTTTTAAGCTCTAAAATTAAGGAAACTTTTTCCAGGTGAAAAGTAGATTTTTGTTAAAGAGTTTTTGTCTATTTTAGTTTTAATGTTAAGCTTCTATTAATGGCGTTTTTTTCCTTCTTAATCGGAGATAAAAAAGAAGTGTGGAAAATCTTTTTCTTTTACGGAAATGTTCATTTAAAAATAAAATAGAAAGAAATGAGAAAATTGTTCTTACAATTAGTGTGCTCCGCTTTACTCTCTGTTTACTATTTACAGTACTTAGAGAAGCAAGTTGAAATTGTCAGCAACAGGCCGTAAATTAATGCTATTCACGAGGTCAACAATCAGGATGGCTCTACAAGGACTCGCTATCAGTACTGTCTGTTAACAACTTAAAATGCTCTTAACACTGTCGCTTTTGTTCCGACATACTCGAGAGGAATAATAAGTGTTCAAGTGTTGGATAGGAATGTTAAAGCGCTTTAGAGAGCAAAAAAAAATTCTGTTCCGTAACAAGGCAATAATTAAAGGTCCTTATCACACGTTCCTCTCATATTCCTGTCCTGTGTGTATCCTTGGTAAGACTTACAATAATTCAAGGCAAAGGCATGTATACATATACACAAGTGAATGCCTTCCTATTTACTACTGCTCGTACTGATCCTGGGGCTTGTTGGTTGGCTGTTATAAACCTTCGCGATTACTTGTAAAATAATTCGCCCCTGATGTGTGGAACGCGTTCCGTATTTACTTTTTATGACCTCATAACCCTCGTAAAACACTCTTAGGGGGCTTTGACAGGGCTTAGAGATGGTTCGACGGTTCATCTACTTCCCCACAGAGTGTTTGAGGAGTTTTATTGTTCTTTATATACTCTCATCTTTCACGTCTCAACTCTGGGATAGAAAGGACCCAATTCAGTAAATTTAATTAGGGGCCCTTCTTATTGTGGCCCTCTCACACAACAACTTTTCCATAATATTGTTTATATATGCCTGGGCCTACACAAAATACAAGTTGGTGGAAGTGCTTCTTCTGTAACAGCCCGGCGACCCGGTGTTTTTGGGGTATTTACTATATAATTACAAGCATCTAACCAACAACAACAGCAACAATAACAACAACAAAACAACAACAATAGCAGTTACTACGGAAATGATAAAAATGGCCATTTTAGTCAATGTTATTATTATAATTATCATCCTTTGTTTAATGCCTTTTGTGGGAAGAAAGGATGATTATATAGATTGCAAAAAGATTGGTATAATTTCATTTGTATTGTATGTATATATGTATGGTAAGGTATATATGTTTTGTTTTGTTTTGTGCTAAATTAAAGTTGAAGGTTACAACTTTGAAGCTGGGCTTTAGCTTCTGATTAGCAATAGTTACTGTTTTATTATTTATGAAGGAAAATCGATTTCTTAGGAAATATACCTAATTTTATATACGAGAACTATTAAGTTACTGGTACCAAAAATCTTGTAATATTTTGTGGTAGTGTAAGTGCCATTACAATTATTTCTTTAATTTGGACAAGAAGAGCCCAGGGGTATTGGCGACTGTTCTGTCATAAAGCGCAAATCGAGCCAAGGGCGGCGGAGCATAAACATTGAGGGTGGGGAGCACGTGTACAGATAACCGTTAAAATGTAAAAAGTTAATCGGCCAATTTATTTACCAGCTGTCTTATATGGTTTTAAATTCTTTGGTTACGGGTAATTGCTCCGATACCAAGTGAAAAAATTTGAGAATTTCGGATATGTGAGTAATCACTGCGACGGTGTCGAAAGCTTTATGTTTTTAGGCGCGAATATCGTTTTACCAATGCGGTCCCCCAACTGAGTACTAATCATGTCCAATGCTGCTTGACCTCTGTCTATTGAGTATGCTAAATGACACTGCCCCAATATACTGGCTGAAATATGAATCAATGCATACAACAACTAAAGCTTTGTATGAGTAAACCTAAAGTTTAAGATTATTAAAAGCTTTTCAAAAAGTAAGGTAGATGTTAGGATTGCCCGATCTCATTTGTAGTGAGGTTGCCCCATAGGGCCGGTTTAAGAAACTGATAAGGCTTACCTCACTTCAGTATCGCTGTTTTCTTTGTATGGTGTTCATAAGGAAACTAAGGGGACCCATTTGCCACATAGGGCCTACACGCTGCATGACCAAACCTTTTTTTAAATGCTAGTGGGGTTGAAAAAGCTTAGGTCAGTTATAAGTTTTTAATAGCTCTAATACAATATATTTAGTTTTCGTACGAAAAGCGACCGAGACGGCCTTACAACGTTCTGGGTTTATTAGGTGTACATGAAATATTTTGGGTGTGGATTTCCCCAACCAGAACGAAAGTGCGTGTGCACGTTTACTTCAATTCCCACGCCCTCCGCCGCCCCTGAATCGAACGGAAAGCAATAATCGGCAAGAAAATAGTTGTGTCATTTGTAAAAATAAAATATTTTAAATAGACCATTACAAATAATTTTTGGAAACGAAAAAATTATTAACAGCATGACAAATGTTGGAAAGTGAAGGAAATATAGCGCAGCCAACCAGAAAAATAAATTCAAGTCGATCTGAGTTATGAGGGTGAAATAGGGGGAACTTTAAGGGGTGAAAATGGTTTTACACGATTTTCAGCGAAACTAGACCTCCTATCGAAAAAAGTTAAATATAGGAGTTGTGGGTAATAAAAAGATCTACAACTTACAAACCATTTTTTCACATAACCTTAAATTTTTAGAGATAAATCAAAAAAAATAGTGTTTTTGTTTTTGATTTTTATCTCCCTTAAAAATATATTTTTTTTTCACGAAATTTGATCGAAACTTACCTTTTTATGTCCCAAACACGCTATAATTTTTTTAAATCAAAATATTTATATTTACGTTTTATTTTGAATTTAAACCTAAAAAGAGACCTTATTTTCGGCCGAAAATGCCCATGTTTTAAAATTTTTTTTTCAAATAATCCAGTGGTTTTTTCTTTTTTTGAAAGGCCTACTTTCAGATGGTGTAGAAAAAATTAACATAATTATGGAAAAATTTGCCAGGAAACGCGAAAAACTTAAAAACTTGATTTCAAAAAGCTATTTTTCAATCATTTTTTGAAATTTTTCATTTTTTATTAAAATTTACAATTGAGATCCTTGAAAAATGTAAGATAGAAAATAATTAGTTTTATTAAATACTTCCTAGAAAAAATTTACTATGATCAATTCAAATAAATTTCACTTCTGTTACACCAAGTCCATTTATACATTTTTTTTAATGAAATGTTTGGCATCAATATATGACATTTCATTAAAAAAAATGTATAAATATAATTAACTAACAACCAACTAAGTCAATAACTATTTATACCGGGTGCCCCGCCCAGGCTTGCCAAGCGGTTTATGTTAGATAGTAGACAAAAAATGATAAACAAAAAAAAAGAAAAAAGGCCACCTCTGCCCGTTTTCGAGATAGGGTATTAAAAGGTGTTAAAAGCATTGAAAATTCATTATATGTAGTAGTATCTCTTCTGATGGGCAATATGAGCCTGCCGAGATTACGTGAAGGATCCTGTTATGACAAATGGGTAGCTAGGCAGTATCTAGTTCGGAGGTTTTTTCCTGAGTTCCAAAACCATCCGTGGGCAATCTGCCACCGTATAAGAAGATGACCTTTCCAGTACGAAGAGGCAAGTTCTCGGAAAAGTGAGATAGACCAAACCTTCCTTGCACAAGAATAGCTTAGATCAGGAGTGTTAACCGGTCCCGACTGCAGTTCTTCGACGGCGGCTAAATGATGAGGCATGGATGTATAAATTATCCTGGGAGATTTTAAGTATATCCACTGGGTATCTCCCACTGGATGATACCTTTTTTTGACCCAGATGACACTACCGAGGTGCCAATTTGGAAGTAGTCTAGAAGCAAAAGCAACTGCGGAGCGCAATGAATCGGCCAAAAGTCACTTACGGCAATGCGTCTGAACTTGCCCTCATTGAAGGAAAAGTAAGTTCTGGAGAAGAGTTATCAGGCATTGACGAGAGTTGGACACACTTTCAAAACTGTTATTAGTACTGCTGACTTTATTTTAAGCAGAAGTCCCAGAAATTGGAAATCGATTATGAATACAAGAAGCCGAAGGAGAGCAGACGCTTACCAAGGAATGAGGTGGTCCGGGAGAGGAGGGGTATACAAAAAAGAATAGAAAAAGCTCAAAACACAAAAAACAGAAGAAAAAAAGAAGAGAATCTCGTATGTTAACTAGAAGAATACATATGGAAGTTACATGACATACTCAACACGAACTGAGTACAATTTTCGTTTCGGTTTGAGTCATGTAACTAGCAACCGACCGCAAAAATTGTGCCGAACGTGTTCTGAGTGGGTTCACAAGTTTTTGCTTGGTTGAGTACACTTTTCGGTCGGAATGCCATGTAACTTTGAAAAACTGAAGATTGCTTTAACAAGGTGAAAAACTTTTTTTGTTGGAGTATTATAATTTCATTAAATACATAAAAAAATTTTTCCATTCTCACGAATAATTTCACTGACGAACTGACAATAATAAAACCAAAATTACAACTAAACTCAAGTTCGGTATGTCATATAACACTCGACCGAAACTGCAAGCTCAGATCGAGTTGAGTTCGGTTTACTTTCGGTTTGTCATGTAACTTCCATAACAGAAAGTGACGACTGAATTTGCGTCACGTATCACATACCTCATGGGCAATGAGGGCAATCTGATCGCTGAATTGAATATAGTTTAATGTATTTGATGAGGGTTCTACGCTCCAACTATCAAGCGTAGAAAAAGTTAACAAAGCTGCAAACCAGCTCAAAAATAATAAGGCCTCAGGTGAAGACGACATGCCTGGTAAAATACTACTTTTAGTAATTTATGAAAGGAAGTGTGTGAGTAGTTTAATATATCTACAAAGACTGGAAAAGAGCCGTCTTGTGCCACTTACTTAAAAGAGCAGATGCAATAGAGTGCAGCAGTTATTATGTTACAGCTTTGTTGATTACTCAGCCCTCCCGCAAAGCAGGATAGCTCCATATGCTGGAACCATCATAGGTCTAACATCAGTGCCATGCAAACCAACAACTAATCACATTTTAACTCTGAGGCAGGCAGTAGAAAAATTTTTAGGGTTAAATTCTGATAAGTAAAAGTTTCTTTACGGATTTATTTTAGAAACAAACAAATATGTCCGACTTTATGGACGTACAATAGAAGAAGGTAACACACACAAAAGCAAACAAAAAGTCACGGATGTCAGATGGACAGATGAAGCTAAGATAATAAATAAAGAGGAATGGACTATAGACAGCATTGAAGTTGACGTTTTATTTTTATTCCTTAACAAATTCAATCGAACAACTCTTCATAGAGTTTAAAGCCGTCTATGATAGCATAGTCTGAAAAAAACTGCGGCATCCCGAATAAAGCGACAATAATTTATGTCGGTTGTCCATGATCAATGGGATAAGTTAAATAAAGATAATTCTAATCAACATCTACAATGAACTTCGATGAAGGGACGGTTTGGATCGCTCTTATTGGGCCTGTTATGAAATTGGTTCGAGATTCGCGCGAAACAGAAAGAGGATATGACGCCTTCCAGCTCTTACTCCCAATCTCCTACTCCGACCTATTATTTCTGAATGGATGCTGGGCAACCCCCAGCGGAAGAAGGAGAACGAATGCATTGGTGCGAGAGAGCACACCCTTCAAAGTCTACTGGTAAGATGTTAAGTTATCGTATCGAGCGCTGCACTGCAGTAGGTAGTTATTGCACTGTCGTTTAACGATTTCCTCTGGGTATCTATCTAAACCAGATATGGAAGGTCTGTCAGGTTTGACCTTCGACTTCCTACCATACTCGCGGGACTTTTATGGACCAAATAGATTGTATTCATCGGTTCGAAACCAACCGCCTATTGCGACACTCTCCAGTTTAGTGAAGAGGGCCCTAGCTGGTCGGATCTGGATGAAACACACAAAACGCTGGTGGCCGCGGTATTATTGGACCCCATACCGCACCAAAGAAGAAGAAGAGCCGTTCATGATTCTTTGACCAATATTGAGTCCACGGCACGAAAATTGTGGCTGCCCGCACATCAATGAAAGCAAAACAAATACATGATGGTGCGTCTGCGAGAGTGGAATTGGATCCACATTCAAAGTAGTGCAACATGATTTTAAAGCAGAACAATACTTTACCTACCTTACTTAGATCCGTAATACCAATCGGCTTTGGTAAATACATTCTTTCTAGGCTCATTAAATCCAGGCATCTAAACAAGACATTCAAATTGTCTAGTATAAGGTGGTGGTCTTTCCAGTACACATATGGATCCAAGGCTTGAATGCTTATCAAAGTGTAATTTAATTTGAGCTCTTATGCCCGAGATACACGAGGCTAGTTATTGAAGCTAGGATAGCAAGGTAATGCTAGTAAGCTAGCACGCTAGTAGGTCTGGCTTCGTGTATACATAACTAGTTTAATTTCTAGACTAGTAAGCTAGTGAGAAAGCAAATAAGCTAGGGTCTGAATCTAGCATAGATTAATGGGATAGGGTTTTGTTTTTGAGCTAGTAACGACCTCCCACTGATTTTAATATCCTGGCTTGTCTAACTAGCTTCGTGTAGCCGGTAAAGCTGGTTTCGGATAAGCCGGTGAAGCTGGTATCCCATTAGTGTACAATAACAACACGTTAAGGACCTTAGTCACTGCAAATAAACTGCCTTCAAATTTCCTAGCATCATGTAAACAACTCCAGCTTGTGCCAAACCAGGACAGCAAGCCAGGATAGGATACGAGCCAGGTTAGTATAACTGGCTTGCTATCTTAGCTTGGAAAAACTAGCATTTCTTAGCCTTTAAATTGTTTTAGTTTTTTATGTAAGGGGGACGAGTCTAGTGTGTCGAACTACTAGCTTCTGGGAGTAAAGAGGAACTTACACGTTAAATGTTTTGCGATCGAGTTTATGGTATGCGGCAGTGAGGTAGACCGAGCCTCCGCAGGAATAGAAACCCAAGCCTTAGTAGATCTGTTGCGGATACTGCAAACCCCTTGGCTAATGTCACATGAGTCTGAATTTAGACTCTGAATTTTTCAGGGTCTCATAAAAATGCACAGAAATAAATTGTGCCATGTCACATGAATCGGAAATTCCAGACGGTCTGAAAAAATTCAGACTACTCAGTCTGAAAATATAGTCTGAATTTTTCAGAATTAGAATAAAAATTTGCTCTCTTACATGCTTTCTTATCGCGGCATGTCAGATGTGTCGGAATTTTTCAGTTAAACAAAAGGCGTGCGTCTGTAAGGTTATACTAAAAATTAATTTTATGCATTGAAAACAAAGAAAATCTGTGGAAAATAGATCATCCCGATTATTTAAAACAGGAATTAAACGGAAATTAAAAAAAATTAAATGTACAAGATCTTCAAATTGCAAAACAAGCTTCACCATGCTTGGGATTTTTCAAAAGAAGCAATTTCCTCCTTCAGCCGTCGGCCAGGGCTATAGTAATCTACGAATCCTACATTCGTCTCCGCCTTGAATTCAACTCATATGTATATCTGGGCCGGGGCCTCGAGAACCGCATTAGCGTGGTTAGACAAGGTGCAAAATCGCGCCCTCCAACTAATTTGTTATGGCGCCATTAGCTCCTCAAGCCACCGCAGGAATGTAGCGTCTGGTGAAACTCTACCGCATCTTCCACAATGACTGTTCCACTAAATATATAACGGCAATTTTTTCCCGCAACACCTGAGCTTAGACTTCCACATAAAAAACCACTTTGTACAAAATTTCGCACAACACTGGTCTCCAAGTTACGGTATATAAAGTATTCAGACTCATGTGACACCCAAATCTGAGCTGAAAAATTCCTGGTCTGAAAAATTCAGAGTCTGATTTCAGACTCATGTGACATTAGCCTAATACAGTTTCGATAGTAATCAGTCAAAAGCTGTTCCGTGATCTAGAAGGTGTTATTTATAACGTACTGATGGAGTGGAATTTTGTTTACTGTGGCTTAGGTAAATTTGTAAATTAAGTTGCACGCGGTCACCACAGTAAAACAATATGTTTTGGTCTTTTATCAGAGAAATTCATGAAGCTTCAATTTTAGTTTGAGAATACTGGTGAATTCAGTTAGATTTTTATTATATTTCTTGTTTTGAAGTACTGTTTCAAAAAAGTTTCACCAATGAAATATTATAAAATTTTAACGGAAAAATTGCGAGTTGTTTCTAAAAGTTTTTACAAAGAAGGTTTTATGGTTTTACAAATTAATCTATCGAAATTTTTATTTGATTTTGCCTAGCCTAAAAATTAGCTCCTGCCATTTTTGAGTGCTTGTCATATGGTGATGGCAATCAATTTTACCTGGGAGAAGATCATTTTTATTACTTACGACGTTCAAATTTTGATATAGTATTTTTTATTCCCATAATACATACATATATGTAATAGTTCGATAAGTCAATACCTTCAACTAGCAATAACTACGGATGGTAACAAATTTGGTTTAATTGATAAGATTTTCGTTATGAGCACGATCCATGATATACTATTCTATGATACACAAAAACGACGACAAAGCGGTATCCCAAATAAAATTCTTCACTGGTTTCCGAGGTTATTAGATTAACACAAAATGATACTTAAAGGACGTTTCTTAATAGACCTTGTTAAGATAAACACACAACTTTATTTAAATCAAATATTAAGTTACTATAATAAATTCTGAAATATTTGCGAGTAAGTGTTTTAGTAAACTAATACATTTTCGTGACATTTTTATATGCAGTAGGATAAATGAAGCTTTTTAAATAAAGCTTTGATAGTAATTATAATTTTAGTGATTAACACTTTAGAGATCTAAAAACAACAGTTTTAACTTTTTAATTTACTCCAAAAAGTTCAGTAAAAACATCATGTAACTATAAACAGTTTTCATAACCTGGAAAATTTTAATGGTAAATGTCAGTATTTAAAAACAATTAAACAAAAAGATAATGTAAGACCTGAAGTCCTGTATTAACCGAAAGCGGCACTAATTCACCAACAGTTAAAATTATGGGATTTTGAGCCTTTGCAAGCATAATTATTAGTAGTTTTTTATCCTTAACTGCAAGATTGTACCAATTGAAGTTGTAAAAAGCATCAACTGTTTTGTCGTTCTGCAATTATTTTGTTAAAATATATTTTTTAAATATGAATTTAAAATCAAATATAATTACCATAATTTCAACTTCTGTTCCCAATATGCAAAATAGAAATAAAATGATTGTGCAGTAAATTAAATAAACGAAATAAAAGTAATGCGCTGAAAATACACTACCAACAAGGCAAATAAACATTGTTAAAAGAATTGAAAAAGCTGCTGTTGTTATTTGTACGGTTACTATCCAAAAGAAGAGTTTTTTAACATCCTTCATATATCTTAATAGAAGAAAAAAATCATTTAAAAACAAATTTAGTTGTTTTGATATTTTTCGTACTCAAATTGTGTCTGAGACCAAATGCAAATTTCATTAAAAATTTTCTCTGATTGTTTATAATTATCAGGCTCGTCTAAAGAATCATCCAAATCGCTAAGCATTACATTTAATATTTCAATAAATAAATTATTATTAATAATAAATAATAAAAATCCTAAATCTCCTGCAAAATTTCCCAACCAACCAAAGAAGAAACATGTTGCATGTGTCGAAATTGTTAAATAATATCCATAGTTAGTTGCAGGATCAAGACCTGGTATAAAAAATTGCATTATATATACTTTTTGATTAGTTACTAATAATATAAACGATGCTGCAATCACTATGAAGCCCATCACACAATAAATCGCCGATGTTGCCTTAACACAATTTTCTAGCTTCTTTGCAGCCCTATCAATAGCTAATTTGTAGCTTAAGCTACGCTTAACAAAATCTTCATAAACTTTTTCTAGGGATTTTGTTGTTGCATACAATTTTTTTGCATATGTTATAACAGAAATTAATTTTGCTGTTCCCTAAAATGTAACAAAAAAAATGATTAACCAACCGATTTTAAAATATAAAATAATAAATACCTGACAAACACTACCAGCCATACAAAGCACTTCAAGTATTATAAACCAACTTTCAGATATTTTAATGTAAATTGTATAAAATCCGCAAAGGAAATAAATTGTTATGCAGGTAATAACCAAATAAGTAACCCAATTCATTTTATAGTGAGTTGTGAATACATTTGCACCACAAATAGAAGCGAGTTTAGATAAAATTTGTACCACTTTTCGATATTTATCAGCTGCTGACATTTTTTATTTCTTGTTGTTTTGGAAAATTTAATTAATTTTTATTTTATTTTTTTTGCAGTATCGCTAAGAACTCTAATCGGAATAAACTTCTTTAGCAATCTCCTTTCGAATTGCGATGTTTTCATATTTATACCTATCAGTTGATGGCATAAACAATATAAAATATTAATTTTCAAGGAAACACTTTGAAATGCTTTATTATTCAATAAATAAGCAATTATTTTGTAATTGGCAATTATAGAACTGTTTTTTCTAGGGCGTGTATAAATATTTCATATAACAATTATTTTAACATTGTTGTAAAGGGGTTTCGCACAACAAGAACAACACAATTAATTAAAAAGAATAACAATCAATTCCTTGCAAATGTTGCTTGGTATTTTACTTGTACTTCTTTGTTAACATTAGTTCAACATGATCCACTGACACGGAGGGAAAGGTGTTGCACTTTTTATTGGAAGTAAGACAGTACTTGGTTTTGTTAGGGTTGAATTCGACACGATTCTTGCTTCCTCAATCTAGAATGAGTTCAATGTCATTATTTATTGAGTTCAACATTAGTTCGCGATCATCAAGACAGGACAATGTCTTGCATTATTGAAGCCGTAAGAGTAACGCAGGGTACCGTCGTCAGCGAAGCGAGAAGTGGGTTGGAGGGGATTGAAAGTAGGTCATTTATAAAGATAAGAAATAGAGCAGGTGATAAAATTGACCCCTGGGCGACCGCACAGAAATGGGGTGAGATTCAGATTTGACGCCATCCAATACTGCCTTGATTGAACGGCCAGAAAGGAAGCTCTCAATCCACTTCTGTAGAAGTGAGTCTATCTTATTAGCCTTAAGATAGTTAATTGCCTGTGTGGCGAAAGAAAGTGCAACCTCGATTTCTTTATTCTTAACAAGATTTTCAACAATGTAGTCCCCGGGATATTGTCTGAGGTAGACTGAAAAAGCTAAGTATCAAGCTGTCATTGAGGATTCATCTATTGGCGTAAAGAAGAAGCGAAACTGCGACTTCAACCCAGAAAACCCCATAAGATTTCAAGAGGGAAGAAGCTTCCCGACTAGCCAAAATTGAGGAAGGTGGAACATCAGGAATCAGCAAGCCAGGATTGGCGGTAAGGAAGGCCAATGAACAATGTGGTGAGGGCCTACCTTTCAGTGTCATTTATTGCTATCAACTCAAAGAAAGGTAAAATCGAGGATCGCCTTAGAGGGGCTAACATCGAAGCAAAAATATTGGACATACATAGTAATGCAGTACCTGATGGTGCAATAGCACAGCCCTCGTTCGGCTCCTCACAGATAGTAAGGGGTTTCCGAGTGATCACTTTTCAAAGGAGTTTCTGGAGCAGCGTAGTCTTAGCGATGCCTACAATGAGGTCATGTTAGGGCCTTATAACGACACTTAAACCAATGCTAGAACTATACGTCCCTAATACCTACAATACAAACAGTTTGGCAGCATTTCTGAACATGGAAGAGCATTTCAACAATATCAGGATCGCAGTCACTCAAGAGTACCTGAAAGATTTCGAGATCGATCATGAAACTAGCCATTGGAACCTCGGCATGCTATAAACTAAAGTTATCTCCGGCAGACTACGCAACAATAGGGTGGTAAATTCAACCTGCCATTTTCACCTCAGGGTGGATTCCTATCGCCGCTATGGCTTTTGGTAAGGGATAATATTATAAAAATATAGAACGATCGGCAATCGGCAATTGACTATGCGGAGGGATCCTATCATCCGGAAAACATCTCTCCGCAATCAACGAAATTAAGGACATGGCGCTTGGAAAGTATAGTGCGTGGTCCGACCTCTGTTGAATGCATTTCACAAAAGCTCCCGATTAGAATTCACCGGCCTCGGTAGCCTAGGAGTTAAGGCGCCCTACTACCATCCCAGAGGTACGTGGATCGAATACCCTCAGCGGTACAGTCGTCCGTCTTTCTATTTTTCCGATCTAGATAACTTTGCTCCTTTCTCGTCTTCCTTTTTACAATAAATTCCCTCCTCCTTGTCTTGCTATCGCATAATAAATCGTTGAAGCCATCTCCTGTTCGATCACCGAAGTCAGCGTTCTGCCGCGGTAGTATTGGACGGCGAGCTGGTGGAATAAAACCGAGCTTGCTGTTCGACATTGCAGTCAATAATAGAACCGTCGCGTCGGGGCATTATTTCTGAGCGCTAGTCTTTCACATAAAAAAAGGAGCATTTAGGAATTTGTGGCATCTCTTGGACTGGTTCTGCACGTTCAACTTTTGGTTGAACAGTTTGACATTTTTTTCTATTTCGCACGCATACAATTGTGAAATGGGAAAGATTATCCCTTTCGCAAGTTGCATGCGAACAAAAAAAAGTGTTGAAAACGTCAAAATGTTGATCGGAAAAATTGAACGTGTAACACTAGTCTTGGGAAGCTTTGGTTTCACTATTCATAAACTGGTGACTTCTAGGGATGCTTGGTTGTCTAATATTATATAGATAGTTGGGCAGTTTGTGTGTCGCTTCAGACATTCACGAACACCGTCTGAAATAGTGAAATGGATTTGAAGAGATACTGCCGGTCTGCCACGGTGTCTGTAAACATAAACTCTGGTGGTTTTTCTTCGATGTTGGGTCTACCTGCTCACCTTGAGGTTTAATATAAGGTTAGCTTGGAAATTGATCCAGTATGTATTTGATTGTGCTTTCTTTTGCCGCCCATACACGACGAGACATTTTGATCAACTTGGTTGACTACTTTGTCTGGGCTGTTTGCCACACACTGACCAACCACTCCACACAAGACAAAACTTTTTGTTAGACTCAACCAAGTTAATCAACATGTCTCGTCGTGTATGGGCGGCTTTAAAAGACTGGGATCGTTAGTTCTTGCGCCGATTGCCCAATCTTACTTGCGTGTTGTACAGCCTCGTTTTTCCCACTTTTTTTCCAAGTTTAAAAATGTTTTCTTGTTCACATAATAAAGTGCATAAAAAAACCTACATTCAAAATAAAAAGGAACCTCATACGATGCGACGCACAAAAGTTATTGGCCAATCAATTATCAAATTTGAGGTAAATTTTTGAGACTTGTATTAGATATTTTGACTTGAAATTTTAACCTTTTATTGTTCAAATTTTAAGGTATAACTTCATCAAATTTCACTTAAAACATCCGAAGTTATAATCAAAAACCCAAAATTTAGCAGTTTTTTCAGTTTTTATTTAGTTTTTTGAGGTTATGTGTGCAGATAAAAATTTTATATTGTAAACCGCTGATAGCCAATATCATAACGAACAGCCTCAATTTCTTTCGCTTTTCTTGGACCTATACATTCCGAGATATACTCATCTATATTTTGAAAGAACGACCAAAATGGTAGATTTTTCACCAAATGGCCGATAACTTGCGTAGCGTAGAAAATGTCCTTTTGGTGTAATATTCAATGTAACTTACATATTACAAAAAAAAATTTGGTACTGGAAACAATTCCTTTTTCACAAAAGTTTGATGCTTATCTGACTTCACTAATGTGTGTATTGAGTTTTGAAATTTTACCTTCGACTACGTTAGGCTGAAAATCTGATGTGTCCAGTCCAGTATGTATCCTGTTTTGCCAGATACAAAACAAATTACACCATACACACGCACTACGTTATATTGCGATAATTGATATGAAATCTAATTTTTTATGTACAGGCCATAAGACACTTCTTTTCTAGCCTCCTGGTATTGCCTTCTTCTCTCACACTGGCCTTATTATATCATAAATAGCTTGGTCTAATGTAGGTCCTCTATAGTTGACCATCTCCGCGGAGATGCAGCCTGCACCCGAGGCTTTGCTAATCAATCAATACCAAATATTGGTGGAGCCTCTAATTCCTCACTTAGCTAAATATTTAGCAATTCATGAAAGTGATATTTCCACCTCCGATATTTCCAGTTATTTTGAGATCAGGGATCAGATTACCCTCTTTCTGCTTGCATTATGTGCACCAAGCCTTGGAGGGCTTGTTCTCCTTCACAAACGAGTTTATTTTTTCCGTATGTTAAGTTTTTTTTATCTTCTGAACTCTCGGAGAACTTTGTCGAACCAAGCCTACTACTAGGCTTTGCATTATGCTATAGATAGACAATAATCTGAGGGACTGGTATTAAAAGTGGGTCTTATGAGCTTAGACTGCGGCGTAAAGCAAGCAATTTCATTTTGCTTCAGAACTTGGTGTGTTTGTTATTAAGTTTTAATTTAATTAATTTTATAATTTTTTTACTATTACTACAAACAATAAGTAATTTCTCTGTAATCTTAAAACAAAGCTTGCTGATAAGAGTTTTAATAAAATTAAAAAAAATCACAAATTCAGGACAATCTCATATACATAAATCTATTATAAAAATATTGTCCATAAAAAATTGCTAAAGTGAATTATTTACAGAAAAAAAATCCAGATTGCATGATCGATAAAATGCAATATGATGATACTGAGCTCAATATTCAGGAGCTTATCTGCTTGTCGGATAGCTTTGTGTGATTTTAGTTGCAAAGGATGAAGACTGTCCATTTTTTAATTATTTTCCATGGATAGACCGGTGTTTGTGTTTGATGCCAGTTAAGTCCTATTATCATCCACATCATACTGCTCACAAACTCACTTTGAATTAACGTCAATTCATTAATATCCTTTTATATTTCCCAAAAGGATATTTTATATATTGAAAAATAATATTTAGTAAAGCATTTTTTTTTATCAAGGATCGATACGCGTCCCTGTAACGTATACATAAGGCCCTGGTAAAATTTATCTTTGCGGAAAACTGTCATTACCCTAAAGTTAATACCGTGAAGCCACCAAACAGGAAGTCACCTCTATTGAAAGAATCCTCCAAAAGGCAGAAGCAGCATTGGTGGTATTGTTCGCTGTAAATCCTTGGTACACTGGAAAGCTAAGAATAACGATTTCAAGATTTTTTTCAATTTCCTGTCATTTCCTGTTATGAAAGACGGGCATGATTGAACGTTTCTTGTATCAGACTTTATTTTTGATTTCCTCAATTTGTGTCTTTCTAGAATGGTTGTTCTTACTGTATACGTCCCTGTAAGCTCTTCCGTGCCTAAGGCAGGACACAAGACGACGACGGGATAGCAAAAAAAAAATACAAGAAATTCCTGACAAGTTTAACACGAAAATATTTAAAAGATGCTCCACAAGCGGCTCGAATACATAATTGGGTTTTCTTGAGGCAGACAAATATGGCATGAATAAGGATTCGCAACTCAATGAACAGGATTAGCTCGAGGGTCCCCATGAGGATGTTCTGGTAACACTCATGTGATGTCTTTTCATGTAAAATTTAAACTTTACGATTTGGTGGATGTGTAAAACGAATTAGAAGGAGCTTCTGCGAGAGATGAGTTAATTTCGGCTCATTTTACGCTTATATGAGGATTCATGTGTGTTTGGGGAATTAAATAGGCGCATTTAATACGTGATCGAAATTTTTAAGGGTACTATTCGTTCCCTTATTTCCCACTAATTCTTCTCCTATATTATTTTCCGTATTAAATTCAAAATAATCCTCGTTTCTAGCTTTAATTTGAAATATATATCTGTTAGATTAGTATTTTGGGGATGGGCGGGATGTGGTGGGTGGGAAGCAGGTTTTGACCAATTTTAATTAGATTATTAAACGCTTACCACATCAACCATAAATTGCGATAAACTCCTTTATCTTTGTTTGCCGGTTCACAGAATAATGCTCTTTGAGGTATACGAATTGTGTTGAATAAATATTTTGCTTAGACAATTATCAAATTTCTCTGGAATGAATTCAACAATAATCGCTTACCAAACTAGCAAACTGTATAAGTCTTGTGTTTATGCGGCAAAGCTGTAGTATGCTAGTTTGGTAAAAGTGATGAATAATGTCAGAGATTATCAAAACTTTTCATGGGACGTGAGAATTTCATGGAGTATTTGTTATCTCTTTTTACGATGAGATTTGTGTAATTTTGTTTTGAATTTATTTTGGACACACTTCTCCTTGATTTAAAGACTTGAAATTTTGAATAGGGGTTTTTACTAAACAAACAGCACTTTCTATCACAACTTTCTACCACCTCGCTGAAACTCATATTTGGACCAATACTGGGCTAATTTGTTTCAAATTTGGTACACATTTTGGTTCCTGATGAAAAAACCATTTGCCCATTTAAGAAAAGGTAAACAAGGTCTAAGGTTATTTCCTCAACATATCTTGGAAGCACCCAAAAAGTTAACAGAAGTAGGTCTAGGAAGTTCTGATTGGGGTAGTTTTATGTCGTCATTCAAAGTTTTGAAAATTTGAATATTATTTGCAAATTCTCAATTGGCTTTCCAATGAAACTCCAGTTTTAAATTGGCTTATACCCCATCTTCACCGGCCTCAGTTTAATAAAGTTCAATTTAATCCGTATAAGTGGCTTCACCAGCTATAGTCGAGTTCAGTGCTTGAAATTGTTGTTGCTTTTTCGCCAGAAATCAGAAATGCAAAAGCTCCCTGAAATGGCATTCCACTATTCCAGTTGATTACTCTCTTTGAGCGAGCTTTTACTTTCAAGATTGATTTCATGTTCTGTTGGGCGAAATCAGGCTTTATTTTTCCTGACTTCAAAATGTGAAAATGTATGGGAAATCAGGCAAAAATTTAAGCTCAGTAGACTAATTTGCTCGAACTTGCGCAGTTCGACCGGTGAAGCCGGGGTATTACTGAAAGTAATCTATTTTACATAGATGTACAATAATAGTAGATTGCATTGCTAATTTTAATATAAAAGGCCTTTATCGATGTTGAACAACCCAACTCTGATGATGACGACGATACTACACATAAATGCTACACTGTAAAAAATTTCTGTGGGAATTTTACAAAAAAAATACTTGTATTCACAAGCAGTTTTGTAAATTTGCAATATATGTCATTAGGAATATTCCTAATCTACGAAGACGATTTTGGACGTTATTTTGGGATCACCAGCAAAAAACACAAAAACGCTTATATCTCGGAAACCGAAGCTCGTAGACCATTTTGAAGGTTTTTTGGGCTCACCGGCTGAAAACACAAAAATGCTTTGATCTCGGTCGCCCAAGTTCGTAGACCATTTTGGACGTTATTGTGCGATCACCGGCAAAAAGCACAAAAATGCTTAGATCTCGGAAACCGCCGGTCTTGGAAGATTTTTGACGTTTTTTTGGGATCACCGTCTAAAAATACAAAAACGCTTATATCTCGGAAATCGAAGCTCGTAGACCATTTTGGACGTTATTTTGATAATCGACAAAAAACACAAAAATGCTTATATCTCGGAAACCGAAGCTCGTAGATATCTTTGGACGTTATTTTGGGATCACCGGCTAAAAACACAAAAATGCTTAGATCTCGGAACCCGTAGGTCTTACAAGATTTTGGACGTTATTTTGGGATCACCGGTTAAAAATACAAAAATGCGGCGTCACGAAAATGTTATGCCAGCATAATTAGATTGGCTCATTCAACGCATTCTATTCTACATACATGTCTATAGACAGGGAACTCGTTAATATTTAGAAAAACTCAACTGTGGTACATACAATCTTTCACTCCCGACTCCTCATAACCTAAAAGCTATATACTCTTTTCTACTAGTTGTATAAATGTTGGTTCCTGAGCTTAGAATAGCCAAAAAATGATTCGTTATCTAATCTAAAAATATAAAAATCTCGTGTCACAGTGTTTGTTATCGAACTGCTCCGAAACGGGTTGACCGATTTTTATGAAATTTTTTGTACATATTTGGTAGGTCTGAGAGTACGTTTGTAGGCTATTTTTTATACGTGATAAGGGTGGCCCTCTCCAGAATTTTTTTTTTGGGTAACATTTTTTTTTTATTTTTTGATGTTCCGATTCCAATGAAAGTGGGTATCTAGCGTTTGTTAAGATCGCAAATAAGGAATTTGTCGTCAAAACTTATAAACCCAAAATGGCCGCGCCAATTGTGTTGCGATTCCAATGAAAATCGGTATCTGGGATTTTTTAAGGCAACAAATAATGAATTTAAGATCAAAAATTAGAAATTCAAAATGTCCGCGCCAATATGGCGGACGAATTTTGTTAATTTTGTTCCGGTTCCAAAGAAAGTGGGTATCTAGGGGTTTTTAAGGTCGCAAATAACGAATTGTTGGTCAATCGGTATATGGGAGTTTTTAAGATAGTTAATAACGAATTTATGATCAAAACTTAAAATTTCAAAATAGTGGGTCTAAGTGGCATTTTCCGGTAAGCTGTATGTAGGTTGTGCAAGAGTTGCAAAATCCGAAAATCTTGACATTCTAGCTACACATGGAAAAACGTTGAACATAGTGCATCCTGAAGCTCTCTAAGCGATCGGTTCAAAATTGATCAACAAGGTTTTTTTTGGAAAGATGGTAAGGAGAAGCGGGAATCTGGGATTTATATATAATGGATAAGAAGGTAGCGAGGACTTCCGCTGGAAGGATTCCGTAGACCAGGACGCCCAGAGCTTAGGGATGCCAAACTTGTTTCACTTTTTGTGTTTTTACCTTTATTACATTTTATTGTTATTCATGACACATAATTTTATGCTGCAAATATAATCCTTCAATCGTCTTATTTTTCTAACAATGAGTAGTGAAAATTAATCACAGTGTCACCAATTGGACAGGTGATACAAATGTCAGCAATTAGATCGGCTGAGACAAATAAACAGCGCAACTCATGCTTACAAGACAAACAAGCCAGATCTTCTACTTTGAGAGAGAAGAACACGATTACAGCATGCCCATGCACCCCAATGTTATGATTGGTTCAATGGATAAATTGTTGCAATAATGTCATCATTTAAATTTCAAAAAGCGCTTGGAATGTGCTGCTCCAATGGCAAAGCTGATTTGCCACAACTGAATATTCCATATGAATCCCTTGGGGCTTACGTGGATATAACTTCTTCGTTGTTCGAACATGTTTTACTATACTTCCTTTATTTCGCTTCGATGGGTGCAGCGAGGCGCAACGGGTTCCAGCTAGTAATTCAAAATGATTTTACAATGTTTAATATAAAATCTTGAATTGAATGCGCCGATATTGCTTCCTATCAACGAAGGAGCTCAAAGTTATACTTTTTGTACAGCAATAGGCAATATTAATATGTTATGAAATAGCATGGTTTCGGGTGTTAAAATCTAATCGGAGTACCCTTGATTATATTATAGGTATCACAGTTTTAATAAATTAAATTATATTTCAGAGTTTTTTATAGTAAAATAGATTTTTGCGAACTTTCTCCTCATAGAAACAAAATCAATTCGCCTCTAAAAAATTACCAAAAAACAATTTATATTCGCATCGCTGAACTGTTGCCATAGTTGTTAGCCTTTATTCGAAGAAATAAAAAATATTACATTTTTTTAACAACTATATTTTAATTATTTTATTAGTAAAATTTTAAGGGGTAGCAACAGTGTACGCTTATTTGCCAGCAACTTTCCTCGGTTTAATTAGTTTTTCCATAAAATTTTCATTCAATGCATTTGAAACAATAAATTAATTCAAATGCCACATTCAGGTTTATTGGTTTTTATATAAAAAAATTGTTTTTATCCAAAATTTCATGTAAATTTTTCTTAGAATTCGATATTTGGGTTTTAGGAATATGTTCGTTATTAGTGAGGTGAATTTTTTGCTTCAGAATGATATAAAAATATTTTAAGTTATGTTTTTTTGATTTTCATTATACTATGTGCTGTTACAGTGAAATTATCCTATGTCAAAATTTTTTCTGAATATTTGTATCTATTAAAATGCTTTCTGGAACATTTAAAAAATGAGATGTCAAATAAAAAATATATCCTAGAACATGTCTACGTGATATAAAACGCCGATGAAATTTTAAACGATACAAAAAAGGTAATTAGTTTATATAAAGGTGGTTTTACAACTAAGTTGATTTGTGTATAGAAAATAGTCCCAGTTTTGTGCCATATTATATTCTTTGATATACTTTTCTCAATTTTCAACTTATGCGCTTCGATGTTTCACTAAATAGCTAAACATTGGGTCCAACTAGAAGAGCTAGTGAATGGGCTAGATGTTGAAGCAGTTGTAACCTATATCTTCCTTTTTCATATTACATATTCTTGCTTCAAAATTGACACCTTTGCGAATTCTTTCATATAATATGATTGAGGTATGCCTACCGTCACAATAAGAAAATGACGATTTGGGGTTCACATCCTATTATATACTGAGTGCTATATCATCTTATGCTGGAAATAAGTGTTTTTTATAGGCATGTGCTTTTTGGCTGATAATAATTTTTATTCTCGAAGCTCCTACGCTGAAAATCGGGTTTTATAGGTACTTAAAATATAAAAAAATGGTAACTGGAGGAGAGCTGATACACCGCGCTGATAATGTCACCTTTTACTAATTTGGGTATGGCGAACTCAATAAAAATAAAATCAACCCTCTAACTTGATCGGAAACTACTCCCACAACAACCCTTATTGCTGAAATTGATCATTTCACACTTGCTTATGGAAAACACCCAGCCAATTTTTCCATAGAAATAGCCCTTACTGTAAGCTATTTTTTGAGCCCAAAATCAACCCTGTCGGTGAATCGGAACCCAACCCTCCCCCCGCTAGCACTAAAATTACTCTTGTATTTACAAGGTTGTGAGAACTAATTCGCCGGAGCATTTACATGAGAATATTCTCATCGTCTATCAGCACTTTTAAGCCACCTAAAATTGTTTTAATGTCGCCTCAGTTAAAATACTCTAAGTTTCGAAAACATTTACATTATTTAAAATCTCTAGGAATCTAAGACTATCCGTAGTCGCAATATGTTGGCATAAACACTAACCAGTGTAAGTATGAGAATTTCCATTACATTTTTGCTTGCATTTAGTTCCAACTAAAATTCCTGTTCCCATTGTATGATCTCTTGGATGGCAAAAGGAAGTAATCGCCTTTTATTCATTATGCGTTGCCCAGTAGAATGTATCCGCTGCATAGCCAGAAAGTCTGTTTTATATATACATACATCGAATATTTCTAATAGTTTCTTAAGTGCCTCCTGCCCTATACAGAGATCTAGGTTGTTGACAACCTATCCGTCCGATTTTTTTTCTCTCAACACTGTAAACTCAAGTATTTACTTTCTAAACACTTAAAGCGTTTAAACCGTTGTAGACGAATTTTAAACACTTAGCGGAGTTTAATGAGTAAACACTTAGTATTTAATTGGTAAACGTTTGCAGGGTGATTTTGGTTATGAATAATAAAAAATTTGTTGATAGAACTATTAATCAATATTATATTAAAACATTACATACTATCATGGCAAACAGTGAAAGCGAAAGTTTTTCCAAGCGGTCCCCCGACTAAGTACAAACCACTTCCAAATTGCTTGACTTTGTGTTTGTGTTTTATTTCAAAACGCTTAAAACGTTTTATTTTGACGTCACCCATTTGATTAACATTTAAGTGTTTTAAAAGTGTCGCCAATGTTAATCAAATGGATTACGTCAAAATAAAACGTTTTAAGCATTTTGAAATAAAAGACTTCTAAAACCTCAGATTTGCAGTGATTCTGATAATTTTAAATTCGTAATATTTAAGCAGCTTTATGATTTTATTTTCATATTAAAAAAATACCTGTCAACAAAGGCGTAAAAATTTCAGGATAATCTAAGTTATATAAATGAAAACAAAAAATGAAGGAAAAAAAGGCCAAAAAGTGAAGAATAGGTATATTCTAAAATGATTTTGGATGTAATTTTGGTTACTTTTTTTACTTCTGTTTATTACTCAAATAACAACAATTGCATTTTTTTGGCCATTTTGAAAAAACAATATAAAATTTTTTATCAGATCTCGTAGAGAATTTTGGGATCTTTAATTTAAAAAAAGAAAGTTCATTTTTGTTAACGTGAATTAGAGATATTTAAGTTTTTGTATTTTGGCCAATTGTTAATTAACAAATGAATATTTTGAGCTATAATTTGGACTGTATCATTTTGAAACCTATTCAACTCATGTGTTCAATTCAAAAAAATTTAAAGTTTTATAGAAACTTATTTTCAAGCATTATAGTGTAAGTATTGTTAATTGAGTGATTTTTTTTGGTTTTTCATAAAGCTTAGATGCAGAATGCAATAACTTTTTTGTTTCTTAAAATTCAAGTTTTTTTTGTATGATAATAAAAATTACCCGAGAAAATTAATTATATTTATTTTTTTTATTTCTGAAAAAAGTAACTCTAAACGGATCACCCAGTATTACATTAGAGACACTTCTCACCCCTAAACAATTTACCGTTCAAAAATAAAACGCTAGAGTGTTTAGTTCCCCATAAGTGTTTTGGCATAAATAAGTGTTTACCTTCCCAAGTGTTTAATTGGCGAATAAGTGTTTTACTTTTAAACATTTGCGCTTAGGTTAGAATTTTTGGTAAACACCTTACGCGTTTAATTTCTGTTAAATGCTTTAAGTGTTTAAGAATCAAACACTTTTGCGTTTAGATTTTGTGCATTAAACGCTTCTTCTGTTTTAAAGGTAAACATTGAACAATCTGCTAAACATTTGGATTTGCAGTGTCCATAAATTTAAGTCCATATGGAAGTGGGTTGTTACGACACAGATCTCCAACGGGCCCTCAGTCCAGGCTACTAAATATTTCCCAGCCCGGATGTAGAGTCTACTCATTTGAACCAGTTTTATACTATCAAACTCTCTTTGCTATGTACGATGCCCATACGTAAGTAACGTAGGTAGACAAGTATAGCACTGCCTCCAGTGCGATCGGAGGATTAGCGCTTAGGCGTGCCGTTTTGGTACCGCAGCTCACGCATTTGGTTTTGTAGTCGTTTGACTAACTGTGGTGTATGTTTAAAGCCACCCTTTGCAGTTAAGGAAGCTTATCAGTGATTCGGCCCCTAGTCTGGAAATCTCCTTTAAGTCCTCCAGAACATGACTACCTAGTTTGCGTTGCCTGGATTTGGTTAGACGCGGGCATTAACATAAAACCGGTACTACACGTTCAACTTTTCGTTCAACTTCAACATTTTTTTAGCTTTCGTTCAAATGCAATTGTGAAAGGGGTAAGATTATCCCTTTCACAAGTTGCATGCGAACAAAAGAGAAAAAAGTGTTGAAGTTGAACGAAAAATTGAACGTGTAGAACCGGTCTAATGCCGGAACTATAATAGACGTGAAAGGACATACGTCAATCACTGCGTTCCAAGGGCTCCTATGTGAAAATGAATTATTGACTATAATAAACGTACATCACATGTCAATCAATAAACGTACATCCCTTGTTTTCGTTAATTTTTCGTTAAACGTAATATAACGCTGTCTTATGGGGTTTGGATCCCAGCTGACGGCGTTGTAGTGTCAAAATCGCATATTTCTTCTATTCAGACCCAAATTCAAACAATGGTTACTGCGATTATTATGGTCGATTGTATTCAAGGTTTACGGTGACAGATACGTAAGACTACATTCGTTAAAAACGTACGTCGATCTACGTCTATTATAGTTCCGGCTTAAGGAGTGAACAAGTGTTTCTCTTTCGTTCGTCACTCCACACCTTCGGCGACAGACAATTTGTGGGATACTCACCTTGGAAGCGTGGTCCTCAATATCTCTTCAGAGTGTGTTTTTAGGAAGCACATACACTGTAAAAAAATGTAAATTCACAGTGAAAATGTACAGTAAAATTACAAATCGCGATATGAAATGCTAATTTATTACACAATTATTGTAATTTTACTATAAATTTTGTAATTTCACATAAAGGAATTGAGAATCTCCAATACTGCATGACGCAAATGTTGATTACATGAATGCGATGTATATTTTACACAATGTTGTGTATTTTTCTAAATCGTTTATGCAGGAAAATTACAATATTTCTTACTATTATTTATCAATGTTATGTACTGAACTTTGTACTGTAATTTTACAGTAAGAGGCGTAATTTTAGAACTTATATTTTCAGTAAAATTACAAATTGTTCATTGGAATGTAAAGTTTAAAATTTCCCTTTCATAGATATAATTCACAGGTAACAATGGAATACTAAGCATATATACTCGATTGTTCTTAAGTTAAGGTCAGACCTTTGACTTTGGTCAGGGTCTGGGCAGTTCTTGTAACCGTCAAGAAATTTTTGATAATTTTAGATGCTTAGGGCCGATTCACAACTAAAACTTCAAGCTGCAAGCTGCAAGCTTCAAACTTCAAAAATTAGGATAAAAGGGTTTGTACAATGATTCACATTCACAACTTCAAGCTGCAGTGCTCAAATAAAGCAAAACTCAGATGAAGCTTGTAGTTTGAAGCTTGCAGCTTGACGCTAGCAGCTTGACGCTTGCAGCTTGAAGCTTGAAGCTTTCATTGCGAATCGGTCCTTGCATGGTGAACAAAATGCTATTTTTATGTATAGGGAGAGGGCATACACAAAAGTTTTGGAAATTTACAAAACTATGAAGTGAAAGCTCTAATACTGATTGTATTTTTACATCCCACAAATAATGTATATTTACTACACAGTTGGTAAAAATACGTAAAGTAGAATTGGAATATTCCTAATAATATATATTGGAAATTTACAAAACCGCTTGTGAATAAAACCTCCAGTATTTTTTTTGTAAAATTACCACAGAAATTTTTTACAGTGTAGCTCTTGCTTCGTTCTGAATAGGTCAAGTCGTCCTACAGATGATGTACCTATCTAATGAACTCTACCTTTGGCTGGATAAAAGACCTGGTAGTCAAAAAGAGTGGTTTTAATTCCGCCTTTTGGGCTGCTAACCATTTCAATCTCCGAACCACATAGAGAGCATCTCTGCTGGGCTAAGTAGCCCAGGAACCGAGACAAGTTACGTGATGCCTTCTACGGAGCCTATATAGCTCAGCTCTGTATTACAACTGAGTTTAAAGCCCTTATAAGGGCTTGGCCAGTGGCGTAAATTACCCGCCCCCGCAAACCCCTATCCTATTTCTGACAGTTCATTTAACGACAAATCTTTGAAAACAAATTTGTAATCTTGAGAACAATGTTATTATCGTGTATCACCACATGAAAACGAGAAGAACACTTTAAAGATTTTATTTTGGAATTGGGAATGGTTTATTGGAAATGTGAGTATTTGTAAGTCTTCTAAAACATACACAGCAGTATATGGAATTAGATGTTTTTCCGTCAATTTTTATAACTTTCCCTTCCTTCATGTTCCTTCTATTATGTCTTCTATCACAAGCAATTTCAGTATCAGACCAATCCAAAAGATATTTGCACTTGGGACAAACATAAAAAGGATATAAAATTGCAGCAGCTCTCTTGGAAACCCTTACAGATGAAATCCGCATAAAAAAGTCCCGATTTGACAAATTCAGAAATAAAAATACCACCACTAGAGCGCCACTAGAGAAGTACGGATAAACACTAACCTAAAACCTATGCCAGGGTTAAGCTATATGCAATTGTTCAGACTAGTTTTGCAAAATAAACATGTTGCATGACGAACGTGTCTGCTCATTGAAAGTTTATCCCTCTTCACGTAAGTCAAAATAACGACGTATGTAAGTATGTTTTCTGTACGTGACTTGAGCAATAAATCCTACAGAATGAACTCTGGTGCCGGCATCTTTCATTGGGCATTCATTCCTATGGTTGGATCCCGTATAAATGGAAGCTAATACATCAGCAAACAATAAGAATATTTATATATGAATTTAGACGGGGAATATTGAGACCCATTCATATTTGCTTAGTGATTAGCTCCAATATTTTCTTATTTTTCTGGAATATAATATAATGGCATTCTCATTATCCTACTGTCTTAGCTTGGAAGAAACAAACAGAAAGACCAAGAAAAGCTATTTTAGGTAAACCTTCCAAGGCAACAAAATCGTTCTCCTTTTGATTTATCCAAGTCCATTTAATTGGTGCATGAGAATCTATCTGGGTAGCAGCTGCACGTGTCTTGAACATTTGCCAAATGTCTCAATAGTATTGAAATCCCATAATAGCCTCGTTCACTCCTTTGTGTAAATCAATACCTTCCATGCTATTAGCAAACGAACGAAGGAGTACAATTCAGGATTTAATTAAAAACTACCTTCGTAATTGCTAGGAAAGCACTTGTGCAAATTAAAAATGGATGAAAATGTTAATTTTTCAAGTATTTTACTGTAGTTTCAGAAAAAGGAATTCTCCTGCATAAAACTCCTGCTTACTGCTTCGATCATGCAATGCTGCAATTAAAGGATATTTATTTTTTCACCAGAACTAGGATTATATCCGAGCGAAGTGGAAGTGGATAAAGCGTTTCTGGTCATTGTTATATGAGCTGAGGATACACTTTATGCTGTTGCTCGTTTATATTTTGTTCTGGCATAATTGCAAGGATTTTTGTAGTGTGCTTAAATTTTGAAGAAAGATTAAGTTTTAGAACTTTATTAACAAGATAAATCATATTTTCTTTCATATACAGAGAACTATACTGTACTAATCTATTATATTCGGTTTTAGTTAATAATTAAACTAATTAAAGCACATTTTTTTTAAAATTTTATATATTGCTCCTTCATAGACCCATTAAATTAAGCCGTAGAAATATAGCAGCCTTGTCAAAATGTATCGCTATTAGCATAGAGACTGTTCCACTGAAACTGAAAACTTCTTTACATTTTCGCTATAATAGCGTGCCCGGCCTCATCCACTCATTAGAGTCATCTTTTTCAAGCACACTACGGTCTAGAAGTTCGTTGTTGAATAGAACAACTCGACTATGGACCAATTTTCCCCAGTTGGTATTTCCGAACTGGTATAACATCCCAGAGTTTAAATTTAAGCTACATTGACAACTACTCGACCAATATCCAGACCCCTATCCTCCTCTTCTATCCTTCAAATTAGGCTTACTATTTGGCATTGCATCAAGTCCTGAACGACATGACGATTTGATAGTACATCATCCTTCCTAAGTTCATATTTTCGCATATGAAAAACTTAGTCTTTGTGAGTAGGTATTGAGGCACTTTGGTCTGGGAACTTTTGTGCACTCACTCAAATTCTAGTTTGCGCACATTATTATATTCTGAATGATTTTTGAAGTAATTCAAATTCATGGATTTTACACCACGAAAATTTGGAGAAAATGTCGACCAATCACTAGATAGTCCAACAAAAACAGGCATAATTCTCTTAGAGCTGAAAACTGATGCAGGCCTTAAATACATCATTATAAACAGAATGTAAAAAGTCCTCGACGATCTGAGCTGTGCAAAAATCGGGCTTATTCAAGGTCAAATATCTCTTAAATGGTAAGTTTAATAATAAAATAGCTTATACAAAGTTTTGTTGATTATGCGATTATCTCTAATCTCTATAATTTTTTCTGAACGAGATATCGTTCATGTCCATGCCCTTATCAGCGGCCTGTATACGTTATCAGATATTCAATACAATATGTTTGGACCAACTGGCTAATCTTTTAAGCGGCGATTGCTGGATATATTTGGAGAAAAAAAATTTCTAGAAGGCTATCGGGACTCTCCACTAAGATACCATTGCAATTTTGCATTTTATATTGTACACTAACTTTTCTAAATAAGGAAATTTTGGCAACAACTATTTCAGCTTTAACTCTGCTAGGTGTTTCTAGGAACATCGAGAAAAGAGTCTGTAATTGACAAATTTTATTATCATTTTTACCAACTATACGTACTCCACCCTCGGCTCGGCCCCTTCAAACTTCCTTTAGTAAAAATTGAACCGAAAAAGGCAGTTGTTTTCTCTTGAATAGAGGCCTTTTCACAAGTATTTAAACCTTTTTAAAAAAAACGAATCGAACTGACCACACACTTCCCCATCACTTGAAATCGAGTCCCTTTTCAGTCCCTTCTCATAAAAGTAAATGTTCTATGTGCCTTTTGAACTCGTGCCGCAACTTCTACATTTACCCACAATTTAACAGGACTAAAAACGCTTTTTCAGCGAAAAATTGAAGGGAAAAAAAGGAAGAAGTTAGGCAGCGTGGTTTCAGGGGGAAGAAGTTTCCTCAATGAAAAGTATGAAGTTTCGAGCACGGAACACACTAAGGGCAATAAATTCCCCAGGACTAAAGGGTCAACAGCACTATTTTCTGAAAGGGAAAAACCATTTCGATGACATTTGGATCAAAATAAAATATTGGATGATGGCCTACAAAAACAAAAGACAAGACTCGAAATGGGCGAAAGCTTTTAGGCCATGGTAATTTGTCGAGACTCCAGGACAGTGACATTGCCAGAGAGTAGGAAGAAAAAAAAAATATGACAAAAAAAAAACACGAAAAAAAATACAGGCAAAAGCGGAAGCGTCTATATAGGCAAAAATGTCTGGTTTCATGAATGGCACAATTTTCCCTCTGGAGTATGATTTACCAGATCAGAAGTGATAAATAAAGATGTGAGTGTTCTGGGAAGTGGTGATTTGTTCGGCCTTCTGAGTACCTGATTTATGATAGCATTTCCATTTCGGAATGGGGAACCCAAACACGATAAAATTTTCATAAATGACTTAACTTGGCTTTTGGTGATTTTTTATCCCGTTTGGCTGTTTGTTGTCGCTCGGGGATTTCCCTAAGCCTTTTATAGTGCATAAATTATAGGTGATTTAAGACGGCATTGGGTGCGGTACTAACCTTAGCTGCATGATTTAAAAGTGTATGGTTTGATTAATTTCCCAATGGCGTTTTCTCGATTCGGAGGCGTCTGTGTAAATTTTCGGAACTAAGTATTAACAGCATCAGCATTATGGAAATATTAAAATAGTTTTGTATCTCAAGGAAGGAATGGAACCAATGAAATGAATGAATGAACAAAACATCCTGTGTACTACGATTAAAATAGATTTAGTGTTGTGCGGAGATGCTGAGCTCGTGGTCAACTATACTTTTATATTTTGGCTCAATGTGCCTAATGGCTCGGCCACAAGACACAAGCATGCTTGCGCCTGTAACTTGCCTTTTTATGACCACGTAAATCACGGGCCTGCTTCTTTACGACCACAAAAATCACCCGCCTGATTTTTTACGACCACGATAATCAGGCATTGCATCATGTTCTGTAGGACCTGCTGGTACAAAGGATGATTTCTAAGTTCATATTTGCACGTATGAAAACTAAGTTTTTGTGAGTAGGTATTGGGGCACTTTGGCCTGGGAACTTTCATCCAAATTCTAGTTTGCGCACATTATTATTTTATCTGACGATAATTTTTGAAGTAAATTTAAATTCATGAATTTTATACCAAGAAATTTTGAACAAAATGTCGACCAATCCAATCGGCCAAGCAGGAAAGAAAAAAAATATGTTAGCTTATAAACATTTCATTTAGAAAGTTACATTAAATAATCTGAAATTGTTCATAATAGTTTTACACACAAAACACAACTCTTTCATTATTGTTGCTAGATGTAGTTTATATCTTATCTATATTAATTTTTAATTTAACATAACAGGACATACCCCACTCCTTGCCTCATATAAACTCCTACTTCCTCCTTCTGAACTCTGTTTAGCCTCATACAGCCAGATAGCTATACAGATAGATAGCTATACGCCTATCCACCAGAAGCATAAGCATCCACCAGAAGCTTAAGCTCAAGATAGGGAAATGCAAGGATAGATAGCAGTTAGGTAGCTAGATGGCTGAACTGTTCCGAGTCTGGTAAGGTGTAGGGATCTTTTTTAAGGGTCATGCTGATGATTCCAGGCTGAAGTAATCCCTTAACTGCTAGGACTGGTCTGGGCATAAACGTCATGCAAAAAAGGATGGACGAGTTTAGTCAGAAGGAATCTCACATTACAGTCTGGGTTTGCACCCCCATCGGTGTCTCCTATCGTAGGCATGGAAGCCTTAGGCAGGCCGTCGTTTACTCCAAAGAAAGATTCTCACCACTCCCTCGTAAAAAAGGGTAGACAGCTATACAGTGGGTCTATCTAATCTGGTCTACCTGTTTTTTTTGGTCTGGGTTGTCTGGTCTATCTGGTCTGGTCTGCCTCGCCTATCTAGTCAGGTCTGTCTGGTTTATCTGGTCTGGTCTATCTGGTCTGGTTTGCTGTTGATTTAATATGTTAATGTAAAATAAAGACAAAAGTATTTAAACCAGTATTTATTAATGTGATGATAAATTTCTTGTTACGCCATGCAGCTCGGGAATTGGAAAAAGCAGTGAAAAAAAAACAAAGGAAACTCTACTTATTAAATATGACAGGAGCTAGAATCTAAGTAGCATTTACAATTTATATCAACACTCTCCCTAAATTGAACCTATACATAGTTTAATTTGACTACAATGACATAGCAAAGATAACAAACTTTTATTTAATTACATCGTAAAGTTGCTAAGATTAATCTTTTCGCATAACTCAGTGAACCGTGAAGATCCTAGTGGTTTTGTAAACATATCGGCTAGTTGATTTCCTGTATCCACATATTTCAACTTAATTCTCTTCTCTATTACCAATTCTCGAATATGATGGTATCTCACAGCAATGTGCTTCGTCCGTTTGTGTTGCTCGGGATTACTTGCCAATCGTATCGCCGCCTGGTTGTCCATCAGAAGTTCAGCTTCAATATTAGGCATAAATTCCTTAGTGAATCCGTGCAACCAAACCAATTCTTTAGCAGCAGTTGACGCTGCGACATATTCTGCTTCAGTCGTTGAAACAGCGACGCATCCTTGTCGTTGACTGCTCCAGGTAATTGCTCCACCTCCCAAAGTTGATACATAACCTGTAGTTGATCTTCTCGTTATTGTGTCACCAGCATAATCTGCATCACAGTAAATGTTTAAATACTGAACCTTGGACCCATTATAAGTAATTCCCATTTGAGACGTTCCCTTTAAATATCTTAAAATGTGTTTAATAAATTTCCAGAGTCCAATAGTGGGTTTCGATAATCGTTGAGAAGCCTTTCCAACTGCAAATGCCAGATCAGGTCTTGTGGTTACTACTAAATACATAAGTCTTCCGATTGCAGAGGCAGAAGGATGTATGTTGTCTGTTTCCGTTTCACTATCCAAGATATCCATCGATGTTTTGTCTACAGGAATCTTTGAAGGACGACAATCATTCATCTTAAACATTTCCAAAGTCTTCGAAATGTAGGCACTTTGGTGAATTTTAATTTCTCCTCTTTTTCGTTCCACTTGAAAACCCAGAAAATGAGACACATCATCGCAGATGGTAATTTCAAATTCCTCTTGTAGTTGTACCAGTAAATTATCGATATCTTCCCTTTTCCTTGCAAGCACCAGTCCGTCGTCTACATAAATAGCAATAATAAGTAAATCGCCATTCTTCCGTTTAAGGAAAACACATGGATCATAAGCGCTACACGTGAATCCAATGGACTTTAAGTGTTTAGTTAACCTATGATTCCAGCACCTAGGGGCTTGCTTCAGTCCATAAAGACTTCGAATTAATTTACAGACTCGTCCAGAACCATCATCGTATCCTTCGGGTTGAAGCATGAATATTGATTCCTCTAAGTATCCATTTAAAAAAGCAGTTTTGCAATCAAATTGACTTATTTCCAATTTTTCAGAAGCTGCGAACCAAAATAAAAAGCGAATAGTATCATGAAGAACCACAGGACTAAAGGTTTCATGGTAATCAATGCCAAATTTCTGCTCAAATCCTCGGATCACCAGTCGGGCTTTAAACCTATCTATCTCTCCATTAGAATTTCTTTTAATACGATAGACCCATTTCGAGGTCAGGGGTCGTACCCCATCTTCAGCTTTCACGAGCTCCCAAGTATTATTCTTCCAATGAGAGTGCATCTCCTCATTCATTGCCTTAGTCCAATCCTCTTTTTCCGGAACTTGAATTGCTTCAGTGTAAGATTCTGGTTCTGTAAATGATTTGTGGCACAAATATGCAAGTCTATCTGGCTTTTGAAGATTTTCTCGACTTCTAAGTTGATAACCGTGACTCCCACTCGGATTAAGAACCTCTTGATCCCCATTTTCTTCATTGTAAGCATTTTTCATTTGGTCACCTTCGTGATTTGTCACTATGTCTTCTTCTGTCTCTCCCTGACACAAGTTCATTAAAGTTGTAGGAACTGATACTTCATGAAACTCCACGTCGCGACTAATTTCAATTTTAAACTCATGTGGTATCCAAACTCTGTAGTTTCCAGTAACTTCTTCATATCCTACAAACGTACCTTGTTTACTTGTTGCACCGAATTTCTTGTCTTGCCTTTTCTCCTTAGGAATTCGAACGAAACATTCACTTCCAAAAATTTTCAAGTGATCTAAGTTGTAGTCCTTTCCATACCAAGCTTCATAAGGCGTTTTTCCCTTCTCTCTACTATATCCGGTCCTGTTTAAAATATAGGCAGCGCAAGTTATTGCCTCAGCCCAAAAACGTCTTGACATTCCATGTGTTAATAACATTGTTCTTGACATTTCAAGTAGTATCCGGTTTTCCCTCTCTGCTCGACCATTTTGTTGAGGAGTATAAATTGCAGAACATCCCAACTCAATCCCATTTTTCTTAGCAATTTCACGAAAATGTTGGTTGGTATATTCAGTACCGTTGTCCGACATCACAGTCTTTACGACATTTCCAGTTTGAGTTTGCACATATCTTATATAATTTTCAAAACAAGTTGCAACCTCATCCTTTTGTTTAATAACATAAACTTTTCGATATTGAGTATAATCATCCTTGAAGGTTACGAAATATCTGCAATTGCTAAATGAAGCCTCTTCCATTGGTCCACAGACGTCTGTTACAACAAATTCAAGGGTTGGTAGCTTTCGTGACTTCTCGAAAATTTGTTCGTTGAAATTTTCCAAATGCGCAGCCATCGCAATTTTCTATATTGTCCGAAGATAAAGTTTTAATGCCTTTTAATTTCAACAGATCTTTCACGTGTGATTTGCTTTGGTGCCCCATTCTTTCATGCCATACTTGTAAAGATGTTTCTTTACAGTTTCGGATTAAAAAACAAGAATTCTTATTTCGTATTACATCAATATCTAAAATAAACATGTTATTTTCTCTGTAGCCTTCAACAACAAGCACATTGCCCTTTTTAAAAGTCCACTTTGAGCTCTCAATGTACTGTTTATATCCTTTTTCAGCTACCAATCGAACTGAAAACAAATTAGCTTTCATGTCAGGAACATACATAACGTTCTCAAAATAATGCTGAGCGCCATCTACGTTAGAAATTATATTTATTTTACCGAAACCTTCTGCTGTAACTTTACGGCCATCACCTAATTCAAAAGTTACTGTTTCTGTTAATTTTCTATAAGTTGCAAAATATTCAAGTTGCCAGCAGATATGCTGCGTACACCCTGAATCAATGAACCATTTCGTAGCATCAGGCATATTTATAAATTGGGTACTAACCATAACAAAGCCCTGAGAATTTCCATTTCGTTCATTAAAAGTGCTTTGATTAGAATTTTTCTTTGGACAGTCCCTGCGATAATGCGGTCCTTGACAAATCCAACACTTAATACTAACCTTTTTCTTGCTTACAGTATTTTTCCGCTTGTCGATGTTAAAATTTTTACACCGTTCTTGTTGTTTCGCTATCAAAGCCGATTCAGCACGTGAAATTCCCAATCGTGTTTCCTCAATCATCAATCTGGATACCAGCTTTTCAAGTGTTTTTTCTGAAATAGGCGTAGAATCCCAAGCGCTATAAAAATGTCGAAACTCTGCAGGCAATGTATTTAGAACTGTTGTCTTAAGCATTGTATCTGAAATTGGTTCGCCTAATTCTTCTAAGCGTGCAGCAAACGATTCTAGTTTACTAACATGCGTGGCAATATCATCACCCGGATTGTAACGATATTCACGAAATTGTGTCTGCAACAGATACACTGAATCTGCAGATTTTTGTTCATAGATGTTCAGCAACTTAACCCACATATCTCTTGCTGTTTCACAGTTCATAATTAGAGACAATGGTTTTCTGTCAACTGTTGTGGCTAACACTTCCTTTGCCACCTTATTTGCCTTTTTCCAGCGTACTAGTTCAGCTGCATTTTCTGCTTCATCTTCTGGTTTAATAAAAGACCCCTCAATGAGTTCCAGTGCGTCACGAGCATCCAAAACTGCACGTATTTGAAACTTCCATTGCATCAAATTTCTTGAGTCCACGAGCTTCTCAATTTTCACCTTTTCACCTTCCATTCTAAATCCAAAAGGTGCACAAAAGTCCAGAAAATAAGACTCGTAATATTCGATATCAATACCACCAGCAACAGAACCTTTAAAAAATTAATCGCTTAAAATCCTGGGCTTTTTGTGTCTGGGCCCATAACCTGTTGATTTAATATGTTAATGTAAAATAAAGACAAAAGTATTTAAACCAGTATTTATTAATGTGATGATAAATTTCTTGTTACGCCATGCAGCTCGGGAATTGGAAAAAGCAGTGAAAAAAAAACAAAGGAAACTCTACTTATTAAATATGACAGGAGCTAGAATCTAAGTAGCATTTACAATTTATATCAACATTTGCCCTGTCTGTCTTTTCTGGACTGCCTCGTCCATCTAGTCCGAGATGGCCGGTCTACCTAGTTTGGTCTACCTGGTCTATCTGGTCTGGTCAAGCAGTATGGCTTCTTTTCCAACTCCCAAACCAACTAGTGTTCTGCCATCCTTTCTGCTGCTCCCTAATAATTTTCTGGACGCTTTTTTTGTTTTTTTTATGTGGAAGACTAGAGCTCAAGGAAAGCTCTTTGTACTGTCGACAATCTATTTTTTTTTCGTATAGAGTGCAATGTCGAACAGCAAGCCCTAGTCGATAGCTAGTCAAGGGAAAGAGAGAAGTGAAGGAAGAAACTGCCACAACCACCCATTCCCAACCATTTCTATCGCGACTCTGGCATCGGTGCAATGAGAAACAACTCGCTGGAGTGTTATGCCTCCTGAAACGAGTTGAATCCCATCAACCAACCGATGACATGTGCTGGTGGAACGGGGCAGTGCTAGCGGAAGGCTATGACAGGACGAATGTAAGGAGGGAAGAAGAAAGAAGGTGGGAAAGGCGTAGGACTGTGGTGCTGGCGGGATTCGAACCCGAGACCTCTGAGATGGTAGCCAGGCGTCTTACTCCCTAGGCTACCGAGGCCCCCAGGCAGGCTGCGAGGCTGTTCTAGAAATAACAATATGAGATGTAGTTTTCTACACTTCAAGAGTGGTAGCAACTTTAGCAGGGGTACCAGCGCTGCAGTCGGCGAAGTGTGAATAGCCTATTTTAGGGCATTCTTCCAACCTTGGATAATTTTGCAGAGAAGCTCATATAGCTAATAGCTTCACAGAGATCTCAACTGGTCGATCTTGCCATTTTTGTATATACAGCCGCTCTTCCGCAATTCATCCCCCACCTTCCCTTTGCCATAACTTTCATTGAGCCATCTGCTTTCAGACACTTCGTTTACAGACCCACGGTTGTGGATGCACCGCCCATCCTGCGTCAGGATGTCAAGTGGTATCATCCAGGTTAAACTGAATTGCCTGATGGTTGATGAACTAGGCATCGCTGTGATCCTAGTTACTTGAGCCAATTTTTTTTATTTACTTATTCACCATACACAAATTGCTCAGTTGTAAATGTGAAAGCTATCATACGTGATACACTTTGAAATCAATTTCCAGCCTTGTCAAGGTCGGACACGTGATAGCGCTGTAAAAGTTATTTTAATTCCCTTCCCCTTTGCCTAATCCCTGTAACTGTAAGTGAAATACAACATCCGAAATAATTTCAATTCAATTGTTCTTTGTTCCTAATATTGCCGACTGTTAAAGCAAAACAAAAATGAAATTTACAGAAAAATCCTCCCAATACCATGACAGCCAGTTGCAATGCCATTTCATATTTCTCCGCAATTTTCCTCTTTTCAGTGCATTCAGCATAATTTAAATTTCTATTTTTTTTTCATACATATTTTTTCTTTCGTTTTTTATACAAGTGCATTTTGCAATTTTAAAATCCTGAAATGGCAAAAATTGCAAAATAAATTTCAATTTCGCTTCTGCCTCTTTAAGGGCATAACTAACGTTACTGAGTGCCGAGATGGAACTGAACTGAATTATATAATGGGTACTTCTTTGTCTGGGTGGCATTCCCCAGCAGTAAAAGTGCTGAGACATATTAAATTACACCCCGGAAAATGAAACTAAGTACCTGGGATAGAGCATCTCCTGCTCCAGCTCTCAACCCTACTTCATATCTATGTTGATATAATAAGCCAGTGGGTGGATAATTCACATTTAAATTAAACGCTTAAGTGACTGACTTTATAATGACTTGTGCTTATGTTCTAATGGCATCCTTTCTGTAAGGTTACAAAATGTAGCCCCAATTGTGAATGGGCCTGTGTGTCTTCTGCCTGGTTCACTCCATCTCGCTTGCTCCAGGAAACATCAGGTTGTAAGTAACTATACGCAGCGCCATAGTGTGCTACTTCATATGAGCCAGCCCTACAGGGACAGGAATGACAAGCAGATGCATGAAAACACTAAACTTAACTAGAAGCTATATATCACACCTGGCGGTAGATTGAAGCATCCTTTTCGGGACCCAAAAGAACGCACAATATAATGACCACGTAGCTTCCCAATGTTAAGCATCCAACTTACACACATAAAAGCTCACACCGAACCCATTAAAAGGTAATTGATGAATTTCAGCAAGGCTCATGCCGCAGCCTCCGTTTTGTCGCTGTATGCTGCCGCTACGGCACTTGGGGGCCTCAAGCATAAGCCGACATATTTCACTCTGGCAAACAGAACGACCAAGGACCTGAAATTGAGCGAAATTTTATGAAACGCTTTCATTGTTGAAACCATTTGTTGCAAATGTTGCTCCCGCCTAAGGTTGATGCTCCACCGGCGAAATATTAAAATACACACCAAAACCACCCCTCGCCCCACCACACACATATATTTGGCCGTACTTACCCCCACCATCGAGTGTGCGGACAAATGCCTACTCTTCAGCACGACCGTAAATCAATTACCGTTTTATTTATGTGCTTGGGCTTTTTTCGCTGATGGGGTAGTTTTTTGGGGGGGTGGGTGGTTCGGGGAAAGAGTTGCTGTACTTTTTTTTCACTGTGTAACTAGGAAATTTTATGTTTTTAAATATGCAGATTTTTTCCTTTTCCGAGGCATAAAAAATGCAGCGTTGAAGAGATTTATTCGCTATTTAATTAGCAATTTACTTTAAATCGTGTTTTTTTGGGTCACAACCCATTTTTTGTAATTAATAAGATGAATACTTTAAAATCAATGGAAACTACGTTGTCGTGGAAGGAATTATGGAGTATTGGGGAAATATATGAACAATGAGAACGATTCTGAATGTAGAATAGAGGATGACATTTGGATAAGACCGACAAAGAATTTGTCGAAGTTGTTTGATGAGAATTGCGTTTAACGAATTGATCTCCCCAAAAAGCTATAATCAGATTTACTTGGAAAAATGAGCAATTGGATTTTTTTGGAATATTAAGCATTTCTTGCCATATACATGCATAACTCCATTCAGCTTATAATGGGTAGAGGTGGGTAAGGGCGCCGTCCCATCTCAATCGAAGGCTGGGGCACAATTTGAGGTGGGGTGCCTCGTTTTGTAGCTGCATTCGTAAGAATGCGTAAGAAAGGCCGTAAACTAGGAAAGTTTTAGATTCAGTCAGTCATATTGAGATACCAGATCAAATATCCTGTTTTGAGCTTTGAATCCCCCCTCCAAAACCTTTAAGTAGAGGTTTAAAAGTAGACGGTGTCTTATGTTTGGGCAGAGCCGGACAGCCGCAGAGAAAATATCAGGATAAAGGTAAATGACTAAATAAAGCAAAAATTTATCAGTAAGCTTAACAAAAACACTATCCAAAGTGGTTAGAGGCCCAAAAAGTAAGCCCATAAAGAAAGTTCGATAGAGAGCCAAATTTTCAACCAAGTTTGTACGCAGTAGTAAAAAATACAAGTGCTTTGCTGCGGAGCAAATATAAAGCAGTAAAAGCTTCCTTCTGCTTCCTACAACAGCGGTACCTCAGCATAATCTCAGCAGATAACTTGAAAAGCTTTTTTACGAAACATAATAAAGTGCTGAGCTCTGCGGACATGCAATGTTAAAATAACATGAAGCTTCTTACGGAGCGTAAGCGCTTTACTGCTTCAAAAAAGCGCTTTAAAAGGCTTTTCTAAGCGATTTTTTTCCAACTGGGTATATACAGGGTATACACCTTTAACCTTACAAAGCGGCCGCCTGTTTTGGATAGACGAACAAAAAATCGTATGGGAGGGGGGTAAATCTTAACGGTTTAGCAGCTAGAGCGTTTTGAAATTTTTTGATAGAGGTTTACATATCACCCTGTATTTTTGTAACCCTTTGAGCTATTTTCATGAATACGATATCAGTATACGCAGAATACTCCCTAATCTACCTATCTAAAACTGTCAAAATCAAGGTTCTACCCTATCAACTTCCAGAGCAATGAGTCGTCAAAGTCAAATTTTTGGTTTTTTTCACTAAAAAAATTTCAACTAAAACCACATTTTTCTCCAAAAAATACGTAATTAACTGATATTTGTTTTTGCAAAATTGGAAAGCTTGGACAATTTCCTATGGATAATGTTCGGACAATTTTTATCCTACGGCTTTTATTTTTGGAGTTATAGCCTCGACACACGGCAATCAAAATATGACGAAAATTCCTAATTTATGACGAACGCCCTTACGGGGTGACACACGTTAAAATACCTCATTATATTCCCCGTGTTCTTTTAATGAACTGGGTTTTGAGAGCTTTTGAGGAGCTTTTGAGTTCCCATACAAAATCGAAGAACCAGAAGACCCAGATAAAACCAGGGTTTTCGATTTTGTATGGGAACTCAAAAGCTCTCAAAACCCAGTTCATTAAAAGAACACGGGGTATATAAACATAATAATTAAGGTGCCAAAAAAAGCTCCAAAATCATATGAGCAAGCGCAAACGATACCAAAGTTTCCTCCATAAAATTCCCAATCATAGTGAAGGCACGAACCTTATTTTTAAAAGCTGAAGTTGCGATATTTCAAAAGTTTGGGTATCTGGAAGGGGAAGGGGAAAGGCATATATGAGGGGAGGGCGCAGTTGCATCCTTGCTTATCTTCTGCCACCACTATTACCAATTAATTTCCTTCGATTTTCTTGTCATCCCGTACCCACCGCACCTGTACCTCTCGGCCATGGAAGAAAGCTCATTCTGGCCTTCCGACCAGCTTGAACGTGATACGGACCGAGCTTAATGGTGCGTTCACACTACGCGGACTAGGGTCGTACGCGCTTTTGCCTTTTTTTTAATATAGAGTTTTATGACTTTTTTACAACTTTTTTACGACTTTGTCCATGGTAAAGGCCGTGCGGCAAAACTACGCGGACAAAGGGCTGTGCTTAAAAAGGTACATTGTACGTCCGCTTTTCAAAAGCGCGTACGGCGTTTCAAATGGAAATTGATTTTTTCTAACTCATGATTCAGAAAATTTAAAGTTCACGCGCGCTTTTGTCTGGCCGTACGGCCAAAAGCGCGTGGGATCTAAGTCTCGTAGTGAGGACGGGCCTTAAAGCTGGTGACATACAAGCGTACATGCATTGCATTCAGCGGCTTCCTGATATGCGGAGATTTTCCACTGACATATAATTGCATGGTTGCGTTCCGTTCCGGCTCTCACAGATAGCCCAACAATCTGAGTAACGAGTCGCATGTGTTTGTTGTGTATGCTTGTGTGTCCTATGTCGAATGCGGCAATGCAAAAAAAGTTGAAAGTAGCCCGACATTTGCGTGGCATGCGGAACATTCACGGAATATTTCGTCAGGTCGCATTTGAATACACACACACATCTATATTATCTGTCAACGAATGCAACGCATGTACGCTTGGATATGTCACCAGCTTAAGTCTTGATGGCCGTTCGACTATCTAATAGAGGAAAGACCATAAAAGAAGACAACGAGCTTTCCATTAGCTCTAGTTGTTTGAGTGAAAAAGCTGCGCTTTGAAACAACCAGAGCGAATCGGACACTCGTTGTCTTCTTTTATGGTTTTTACTCTAACAGGATTATCGCCTGGAAAACAAAAGTTAGGCAGGCGGAAGAACTTTTAAAGATTAAGCGATGAGGAAAAACTCCAGCCCCTACTCCCGTCTCTGATTTGGATCTGTTTGTATACAGGATAGGTCCTTGTCTGGTTTAAATCTTCCTCATTGGAAATGGTCCTGTATGCGCAGCACGCGCGAAGGACGCTTAAGCTGGAGACAGATACATGCGTACGTTGGTGCGTGCGGTGATTGACATAATAGAAGTATGTACATTCAAACGCAAAATGACATATAGTTACTTAAACGGAACGCACGCAACGCAAAAGTTGGTCTTTAGCATTGCCGCATTCGCCACGGTCTCAAATACCCAAACACAAGCACACACAACAAACACAAACACTCGTAGCTTAGATTTTTCGGTTATTTGTAAAAGACTAGAGGAACCCAAGCATGCAACTGTCTCTCAGCAAAAATTAGTCGCATAGACCGCACGAACTGTACGCATGCACGTATCTGTTCCCGACTTTAGTGTGTATGCGGTATCCGCCATGTCCTCCAAGTGTTTTTTAAAATTAAGCCTCTGGTCGATCATCACTCCCGGGCAGGGTTACCATTTTTTATTTTTGAAATACCAGACATTTAACTACAAAATGCCTGATTTTATAGTAAAAAGCCTGACAAAAGGAAAAAAGAATTAAAATCTCAATTATAAAAAAGCCTGACAACAACTAAAGCCTGCCCTGAGCCTGACATAGCTATAAAATGCCTAACATGTCAGGCGAAATCCTGAAAAATGGTAACCCTACTCCCGGGTACCTTAAGGGCGGCTGTGAGTGAATGATTTGTTCCCATACCTTGATTCTCACGGATACTTGTTTTCCCAGGCTGCTGATGAGCACAGTTACTGTTTTGTGGCCACGCTTTCAGGCTACGCTTCAATATCTCGAATAGCTTCTTTCGCGCATAATTCGATCTCATCGAGGCGAACACATCATTAAACATTATGATCCAAAGGAGAAGTCCCAGGACAACACATGTTGTTCTGTACGCCGTCGGCCCATCTTCCGATTCACAACGAAGTGACCTACCTTCTTTCCTTTTTAGGAAAGGTTGTTACCAAATAACAGTTTCCGCCGTGTGTTTGTCTGACTACCCACCCGGGGCCCAACAGCGGCCGAGGTACAGCTAATACCGAAGAACATCCTGGACTAGATGCTGAGGTCGGAGAACTTGTGGAGAAAAGTGGAAATGGCGCCAGAACCTTAAGGAATGCGAGGCTCAACGAGGCAGAGAAAAGCAAGGAAACGCTAGGAGAGATAGCATCTAGACAGCTGATCCTGCTAAAAGGCGAATTTTATTGAATCCACCTTTCTCACAAAGAAAGCAGAGGCGGAAGGTCGCTGATCCCTATGCTCCACTTTTAAGGATCATATAATGCCTTTACGGCCTGCGCTGGTCTGGACTCAACCTCATGGAAAGAAGGGTTGGTGAGTTTAAGCAGAAGGAATCTGTGAATCGAGCACGCTTACCGGTGTTCGGCTGCAGAAGGTTCTCGCCACTCCCTCGTAAAAAATGTGCTGGGATAGGCTCAGTACTTTACCTTTGATTGAGGGTAATGGATGGTTTAGTCCTATTAGTGAAAAGTATCAATTCTGTCTTCTCCGGGTTAACGGGTAAGGTTGGACCATGCGCAAACATACCCCATCGCAGTTTCCATAATCTCACTGATGGTGTGGAGGAATTTTCCTGATACTAGTATCACCGCATCATATGCTGTAGATGATTCTAGTTTCCAGCATTCGGAGGATCAATTGACTAACTGCATTGTGGATTCAGACCTCCTTTAGGCTCTCCCGAATAGCCAGCGCTGATCTTCTTGAAAGCGTCTTCTAAAGAGGAAAGCTGCCACAAGTACACTGTTTCTATTCCACGGTGTGTAGTGTGTATCTAACTCCCTGCATGCTGACATGTAGACGTAGGGACATCTGTTATGAAGGTACGTGGGCATAGGTCTAACATGCGCTCTAGGCGCGAATTCCATTTAAACCAACTATGCTGTGATATTAAAAAAAACCTTTTTTGGCATAAAGTCATAAATCTGAAAATGGCATTTATCGTGCTGCAGCATGCAATTCTAAAGTTCCCAGATATATATTTTTAATAGGAATTATCTTTGCCCTTGCAAGCTGCAATCTGGGTCATCATGGCTTATATGTGTGTGCTAGGATTTAATTCAAATTTATTCATAACATCTCGGTTATAAACAAAATGCCCCGAATGCAAACTGTGCAGCACTAAATAACCTTATAAATATCAAGTAATTAATCTTGTGCATTTAATCTGCAGGGCATAAACTTTGTTCATTAGCTCTCCCCAATCTTTCCACTTTTGACATAAACAAGTTTTTCGCTAGAAAGATGGAATACGAACGCAAAGCTTGAAAATTTGCGAACAATTCTTGAACAAAAGCTAGTTAGTACACATCTGTTGGCATTGTTAATCCCTTAAATCCTTAGGCTAAATTATTTCACTTTAATTAACCACATTTCAGTACGTTCGATGTACCATGAAGATGTATACATATTCACGTCTATGCGAGGGATACATATGCTTTAATAGAGGGTAGATTCTGTGTCAGGGTTCAGGATTCGCTGGAAACTACTACTAGCACCAAGCCCCGGCAAAGTTGCAAATGGTTGTGGATTACCGAATGGTTAGCAGCTCGGTAAAGTGAATTGAAATAACGATGCAAATCTCTTAAACGCTCTGTCCCCGTCCCTGTTCGCATACACACCCCCACCCACCGCACCAACACGACTTTCAATTATAATTGAAGTGCTGCTATAGGAATTCAACGCAGATGGACTATTTACTCGGGCGATGGATCAATTGGGATAGCAACATTTTGTTTTCATTCAACCAACGAATGGGAAATGGTCAATGAATAAAGTGGATTAAAAGGCCGTGTTCTAGAATTTACGCCGAGTAATGCTGTTCGCAGTATCATTGTTGAACAACCTTCACGCTTTGCTGGCTTCTATGTAATCAGCGATCTGGAAGATATGAAGGGTGTTTTTGTTAAAGAATAGAGTGTTAGATTGCCGCTTGTTCAGAGTACGCTAACGGGAACATGATTTGTAAAAGTTTTAAACTTTTCGTATTATGCGGTAAAGAATTGTGGTAATTGGATTTTAGTAGTTTGTTATGAACTTTTATGGAGCAAAGTAGTACAAACAAGAGCTTTGTCGGTTGAGGGAAACCTGAAAAAAAACACCCTCAACAAATTATATTGAAAGAGTTTTTATATCTCCCAGTTGGCAGTTTTGACGTGAATACGTCTGTGTTTACTGCCATGACAAAAACCGATGATAACGAAATTATGGCCTACAGTTTTGAGTTGCAGCTCAAAAAATATTGTTTATATGGAAAAAAAATATACCATGGCGTAGATGAAGGACCAAAGAATTTTATTGTTTACTTTTAACTTTCCTGATATCAAGCTAAGCTTAGCTTTTACCCGCTTTATATTAGCTTCACCTGCATTTTGTGTGAAGTATATTAACAATTCTTGAAACTTGGTTTTGACCCACCTCCATATAACCGATCAACTTCAAATTTTGCACATATGTATAGTTCGCGTGACAATACAATCTGACCATTTAGTAAAAAAATCAAGATGGCGGTTTGAAGATGGCGGTCGAATTTTGTAATTGTGTTCCCGACCCCCGAAATGGGTATCAAATGACAGGGTTTGACAAGTAGAATACAATTAGCTAAGTAGCGTCATTCAAAATTCAAAATTCAAAATGGCGGCCAACACAAAATGGCGGATTACCTTTATCTTTACAACCCACTCGGTATGGGTATCGAATGAAAGTGTGTGACGAGTATAGTACAGTAAGCTGTGTGACGTCATTTTAAACCATATTTAATCACAATATGACAACGGTAATTAAATATAAGTAAAATACAAGTTTAAGGACACAATTAACCCCTCGCCTGCTACGTGCACCAGTTCAACGAATCCCTACCGCTATTTCGTCCCCCACCGTGTAACTTATACCCGAGCGAAGGTCAGGTAACACATGCTAGTAAACTATGCGTGTTATTTCGAAGATAAATTTCGTCATTTTATTGTTGCTTTTCTGATGAAATTTGCTTCCATTCTGGGACTTCCAGAGTTTTTGACGTGAATACGTCTGTAAGTTTGCTTCCTCCATGACAGAAACCTATGATAACGAAATTATGGCATACAGTTTTGAGTTGCAGCTCAAAAACTATTGCTTATATCGAGAAAAAAACACCATGACGTAGATAAAGAATCAAAGAATTTTATTGTTTACTTTCAAAATGAAATTTGAAATTGTCGCCGAAATATGACCGAAATTCAAAATGGCCGCCCAAATATGGTTAAATTTGCCAATTGTGCCAATTTGCCAAATTCAAAATGGCCGTGCCAATATGGCCAACGAATTTTGTCAATTGTGTTCCGATTCCAATGAAAGTGCGTGGAGGTCTCCCATGATGGCGCTCGAAGTCCGATTTTCGAAATTCAAAATGGCCGCGCAAATATGGCCGAAATCTGTATCTAGGGGTTTTTAAGGTAGCAACTAACGAATTTATGATCAAAACTTTTAGATTCAATATGGCGGGGCCAATAAGGCTGACGAATATTGTCAATTGTGTTCCGACTCCAATGAAAATCGTTATGGAGGTTTTTAAGGTAGCAAATAACGAATCTATGATCACAACTTTTGCAGGGCCAATATGGTGGACGAGTTTGCCAAATTAGTGTCATTTTCCGGTCAGCTGTATGTAGGTTGTTCAAGAGTTGGAAAATCTGAAAAACTTCAAATCCTAGCCCCAATGGGAAGAACATTGAACATAGTGTATCCCAAAGCTCTCTAAGCAATCGGTTCAGAATTGATCAACAAGGTTTTTTCAATTTGTTTTTATTGTTTATTTCCAACTTTTTGATACCAATAAAAAAAACTATCTCTTTCAGAATATTGTAGACGTATTCACGTCATTTGTCCGTATCCGTAATACAGACACCCGCTTTTTTTTCATTTACATACACATTTACATTTACATTTATTTTTCAATGTATACACAGAAAGTAGAAGTGAAAGACATGTCCAAAATATTTCAAATCTAAAACCTTTCAATAAAAATATAACGCGCCGTCGGCATTGGGACATCGCCTTAACGGATATCGACTTTGCGAAGTCGGAGCCCCGTTACAAAAATGTTTTGTTTTGATTTTTGTTACAATGGGCGTTCGTTCAGAGCTCAAACGCAAGGTCCATCGCTTCCGCCTTTAGCACTACCCAACCCAGACTATTATTAATCACTTAGTGCGTTTCCGTGACAGCTTGAAGCTTACTTGGTACTTCAAGTACAAATGTAAACGCAAGCAGGTCGACTGGAGTCGATCAAAAAGATTTTTCTGATCGGCTCGAGTGCTTGTCATGTAAACTGAGCTTGAAAGCTTGAGTGCTCGAAATTGTGAAAGGTGGGCTTGAAAATATGTTTAAAAGCAATTTGTGGAATCATGAGGAAACTAAATAATAATAACGACTTAAAATGTCATCTCAAAACTCAAGCTCATTTCAAGCTAATAGGCCGCTTCAAGTGGGCAGAGCATATACGCGCTCGAGTTCTTGCGATTTTCAAGCTTTCGAGCACTCGAGCTGTCATGGAAACGTAGTATATCTCGTCTTTTATTCTTTCCTTCGAACCAAGCTTACTTTTAGACATTGCACAATCACGAGTACGAAATGACGGATTGATAGTACAAAGAGTGACTTCTTAGCTTGGACTTTCATATAAAAAAAGGTTAGTTCGAGGGATAGAGAAGGTTTCAGGTTACGAGAAGTCAGAAGGGTGTTAAAGAAAGGACATGGCGATCAACCCTACGTTTAACCTCTCGGATGTTGTAGGAGTTCGGAAATACATATGTAATAAGGAAGATTGTTTCGCAGTCGAGTCGTTATATTTAATAACGAATTCCTAATCTGTAACATACGTGTAAAGTTGGGCTGCGGCGTGAATGAGGAATGTACCGAAGATGAAGCAACTGCTATGATAGCCGCGATAGAATTTTTTCAAAGTTGCTACATATACGTTAGTTTGTTCAAAATTGTAAGGACCTGTTTTGTACGTCTTCCATGGAACACCTCGAAGCCCGATTTTCGAAATTCAACATGGCCGCCGAAATATGACCGAAAATCAAAATGGCCACCCACCCAAATATGAATTTGCAAATTGTGTTCCGATTTCATTGAAAGTTGGTATCTAGGGGGTTTTAAGGTCGCTAATAACGGATTTGTGGTCAAAACCTCCAATTGTGTTCCAATGAAAATCGGTATCTGGGGTTTTTTTTATGTAGTAAATAACGAATTTAGGGTCGATTCACAGTGAACGCTTCAAGCCTCAAGCTTCAAGCTTCAAATTTGTTTTCTATAGTTTCAAGTTCATTGGAAGCTTGCAGCTTGAAGCTTTGAATGTGAATCATTGTACATAAATCCTATAATCCTAAATTTTTGAAGCTTGAGGCTTGAAGCGTTCATTGTGAATCGGCCCTTATTATCAGAACTTATAAATTCAAAATGGCCGCCGAAATATGACCGAAATTGAAAATGGCCACCCAAATTTGCCAATTGTGCTCCGATTTCCATGAAAATCCGTATCTGGGGTTTTTTAAGGTTGTAAATAACGAATTTATGATCAGAACTTAAAAATTCAAAATTGCTGCGCCAATATGGCGGACGAAGTTTTCCAATTTCATTCAGATTCCAATGAGAGTGGATATCTAGAGATTTTTAAGGTTGCAAATAACGAATTTATCATCAAAACTTATAAATTCAAAATGGTCGCACCAATATGGCCGATGAGTTTGCCAATTGTATTTTGATTCTAATGAAAATCGGTTTCAGGGGGTTTTAAAGGTAGCAAATAACGAATGTATGATCAATACTTATAAATTTAAAATTTCGGGGCCAATATGGCGGACGAATTTTACCAAATAAGTGTTATTTCTCTGTCAGCTGTATGTAGGCTGTTCAAGAGTTGGGAAATCTGATTTTGCTGTCTGTTAACACCACTTCCTTGTAGATAAAAAAAAGTCTAGTGGACGCAGTAAAATTCTTCTTGATGGACGTATCACAGACGCAGTAAATGAAGAGCGTGTCTGGAGAATAAGTTAAAACCACGAGTTGTACCAAATAAACTCATAACCTGTCATAACCGAAAGCATCAAGATCTCACGCCTATGCTGGATAGGACATGAAATAAGAATACCAGAAAAAGCGCCCTTAAAAATGATGTCCCTCCAAACACCAGAGGGATTGGGATTACGAACTGGAAGAAAAAGATGCAAGACCGAAAAAGTTCGAAGAAGATTCTTGAGGAGGCCAAGGCCCACAGAGGGCTATAGCGCCAATGATGATAAAGAAAAATAAGCGTAGGGCGACCAAAAAATAAGTGGAAATTTTAGAAGATACATGCATGAAAACTTCGTATAATAAACTGGAGAGAACTAGCAAAACGGAGAGACTTCTGGAAGAAAAGTGTTTAAGAGGCCCGAGTCCTTCAAGAACGAGAGCGTTATTTAAGAAGAACAAATGAAGTATGTATGCATATAAAAAAGTTTTCATTCAAATGCGACCTTTCATCTCGCTTTTGACGTTTGCCAAATTTTTGAGATAACAAGCAAGCTTATAATAGTAACTACAACAGAATGACCCCATCCAGCACTGCCACAACTGGCAGATTCCACCGACAGTTATTAAACTTCTTCAGTGAAGTTTTCAGATAAGTTCTCAACTGGATATTGATTTTTAAGTTGTCCCATCTTTAATATAATTTTGAATACCTGCTACCTAACTATCGATATTCATACATATGTAGATCCCCTGCTTGGAATCCACATAACATTTTGGGTATGACATGTAATAACGTTTTTAAGGAGGGATTCATGTTAAGAGTACATCGAACTGTTAATGCACGGGGACGAGTCACACTTAGCACACTCTTTATGAAGGTGTTGAAAGATTTAAATTATGAAGGATATATTATACGTGTAAAGTAGGTCCTTCATATAGGAGGAAGCTTAAAAAAAGGAACGAACAAATACCCCTCACATAATAAATCATTTCTGTCTAGACTTTCATAAAACACGCCATCGTTTCTGACAGTTCTGTGTTTTCCATTCATATTTTTTTTCGGAAAGATAACTCCTAAAGCTAAAAAGTCAATAATTCTGATAAAAAAAAACTGAAATAAAATAAAACAAAAATTTTTTTTTTACACAAAGAAGGAAAATCCCTGCCAAAATAATTTCTTCCAGAAAAGCAAACACCTATCATAGAAGCTCTCTGGTCTATAATAGAGTGTGGGTGGCAAGTGGGCGCCCAGGTGGGTAGGGTACGTGCTTAAAATTGCTCAAAATTAGGTAAGATAACGGAGGCTACCTATATTCCCCGAGCTCTACCAAGCTCCCACGCTCCACGTCCTTTAGTCCCTACATGTGCGAGTACGCCAAGGGCGATTTAAGTCAGTGTCGGGCAGAGTAATGAAATCAACGAAGCCCCTTCTGTTCCATTTGCTTTGATTCGAACTGAAAAAGCTGAAAAGAATGTGGCAAGGATAAATTGAATATTACAACGGTTGAATGGAGCTCAATGAAGGAAATGGTGTAAGAAAGATTGAAATTCTGGAGGCTTTGCAAGGAAGCAGTCATGAAAGAAATTTATTATAATGAACAGGGCAACGAAAGCGGGTCACCTACAATATGGTCCTTAAACTGTGGAAGGAAGACTTAAAAGGAGCAAACGCACTTTATGCTAAGGCAGAGGTGGTGGCCCCTGGGTGGATGGTGGGCGAGAGGCCTGTTTTGGTATTCTTTTCCGGGATTTTCTCCTTTGGGGGCACTCTTTGATTTTTATCTAGATTCAAGTAAATGATTCTGTATCGATTTTCTGGTATTTAGTAGTACTTGTGCACTATCGATTTTGATTTAAAAACCAGTTAAGGGCTGTGTGCTTTTTGTGTGTTTGGGGATTTCCAAAAAAATTGCGGGGGTGAATGGATGCTATTTTATTTTTTTTTCGGTGTGGGCGAAGGGATGTTTTTCAAAGTTCACAAGGCACAAAATTATGTTTGAGAGTTCTTTTTTTATATTGGAATTGGACTAAAGTGTATCGATTTGTGCGGAAACCTTCATGGATTTTTCTCATTTCAGAAAAAATATTAAAAAAAAAATACAACGAAGAGTGTTTATGGTATATAGGTTTGGCTATTTTCAGTGTCGTTATATTATAGAAAAGCAAAATAGATTTAGCATTCTTCATTTTCATTTTTGGAATTAGTCAGCACTATCTTAAAAAAATTTGCTTTAAATTAATTTTAAGAAAAACGAACACTTTTATATACGTTTTAAATTTAAGAACAATCTTTAAGGCTTAATATACTTAAAAGGGTTTGTGAAGGCCTTTTATATTTTGTTCGATACATCTACGCATTATTTATTTTCCCATGTCGAATGTCGATTTTATATGCCTATTACTGGGCTTACTTATATCTTTTTTATGCTTATATACAGGGGCGGCGCTTTCATAGGTGCAAATGGTGCACTTGCATCGGGCGCAATTGGACGGGGCGCAATATCAGAAATTAAGATTTAAAAACAAATATTTAAACTTTGAAAAAAAAATTGAAGGGGGCGCAATGCACCGGGCGCAAAAAACCCAAGCGGCTTTAAGCAAAACTTTGAAGCTCGCTTTTAAGCCAGCTAGCGCTGTATCTGTGTATCGGCTTTGATGCGTTCAGGGGTTTTTAAAGTCAAGGTTGGCAACTGGGATAGTTCCAAAAACTCGTTAACCATACATAACAGAGGGGGAGTATAAGAAAAAACGGGATGGCTTATTTCTTTTTTTCTGAGAAGTTATTAGGGGAGAAATTGGTTCATTTTAATTGAACAAGGAACATACAGCATCGATCCCTTAAAATTTGACGATCCCAAATTCGTTATGCCAATAAGCCTCTTGTCTTTAATCTTGAAGGCAATGGAGAATATTTTTGACGAGGAGAACCCAGCAGGCGTACACTTTAGACGCCAAATTTCACTAGAAAAGCACTTGAGTAATATGCTGATCTAGTAGCGTTTTGTGAATCGGACCAACATGTAAATATTTTGAGCCGGAACAAGGGTACCTCCGCCCACGTGGATGCTGAACACGATGGCGGAGTTAGAATTTCTTTTTGGGGTTGTGCAAACCCAAAAACGGCCAAAAATCACCCCCTAGAGGGGTTAAACGCGCTTAACACGGTTTCCCTGTACACAAAAAATGTTTGAGGGCGCTGAGCACGGTGGTGGTGTTTGATATCGCTTCCGACCCCCACCAACACCTCCTCCAGCCAATCCTCTACCCCGAAATGGATAATTTTTTTTTGCAATATTTGGCCAAAATATACTTCCCCCCGTTTTCGAGGATGGTAAGAACCGATGATAACGAAATTATGGCATACAGTTTTGAGTTGCAGCTCAAAAACTATTGTTTATATTGAAAAAAGAAATATACCATGACATAGATGAAGAATCAAAGAATTTTATTGTTTACTCTCAAAATGAAATTCAAAATGGTCGCTGAAATATGACCGAAATTAAAAATGGCCGCCCAAATATGGTTGAATTGGCCGAGGAATTTGCAAATTGTGTTCCGATTCCAATGAAAATCTGTTTTTTAGGTCGCAAGTAACGAATCTTTGATCAAAGCTTATAAATTCAAAATGGCCGCACCAAGATGGCCGATAAGTTTGCCCATTGTATACCGATTCCAATGAAAATCGGTATATGGGGCTTTTTAAGGTAGCATAACGCATCTATGATCACAACTTTCATTTCTCGGTCAGATGTATGTAGGTTGTTCAAGAGTTGGAAAATCTGAAAATCTTCACAGCTTAGCCCCAAATGGAAGAATATTGAACATAGTGTATCCTGAAGCTCTCTAAGCAATCGGTTCAGAATTGATCAACAAGGTTTTTTCAATTTGTTTTTTATTGTTTATTTCCTACCTTTTTGATACGAATAAAAATATGAAACGATTTCTTTCAGAATATTTTAGACGTATTCACGTCATTTGTTCGTATCCACGATACAGACACCCGCTTATTTTTATACCTCTCCAATCCCTGTAATGCCCAACAATCATCTCCTCCGTTTTCTTTCATTTACGGGAAGGGGAGGGGTTTAAAAAAGTTGGAGGTAGCAGCTAGATGGCTAGACTGTTCCGGCTCTGGTGAGCACCTTTGCTTTTAAGGGTCGTGCTGATGACGCCAGACTGAAGTAATGCCTTAACGGCTCCTACCGGTCTCCTGCCATTGGCATGGAAGCCTTAGACCTGCGCACAGGTGGGGTCAGAAAAAAAATTACCGTTCAAAAATCGGTGGAGCCGTCAATTTTCATCGAATCAACTTCGCTTTTTTTAAAATATTCGTTGTGCAATTCTCTATCGATCGAGCCGGATTTTTCCTAAATATTTTCAATTTTCTACAATTTGCAGCGGAAATTGAGTTTTTTTGACAAAAATATATTCTGCATTAGCAAAAATGCAAAGAAACGTGCCAAAAAGGTATATTTGAGCCTAATATAGTTTAGAAAGGTTTATTAAATTTATCTCCCCGCACTTACATAACCGTTTTCTAGAAACTACCCCTCAGAGAGGGTGAATCAACCCCTAAATGGGGGAAAACCGTAATACGGTATGAAAATATATGAAAAAGAGAATTGCACAAAGAACATTTTTAAAAAAAGAGAAGTTGATTCGATGAAAATTGACGGCTTCACCGATTTTTGAACGGTAATTTTTTTTCTGACCCCACTGTGCGGCGGTGGCACACATTCCCTGCTGCTTGACCGATGTAAGATTCTCTTCACTCCCTCGTAAAAAAAAGGGCTGCACTGCAGTGGGTAGCTTTTGGACGGTCGCTTTAACGATCTGATTTGAGCACCAGGCGCACCAAGCGGTATAATGACTTATCCTGATATAGGGGCTTTGTAACGATGGACCTTCCTTTTCCTCACTTGCTTGTTGCCTTGACTAGACAGGGCTCTAACATTGTATTCATCGGTCCGGAATCGGTTATTGGGGCAATTACTACCTTGGCAAAGAGGGCCCTTGCCGACCGGAATTTGATGAAACACGCCGTAAGGTGGACGTTCGCAACGGGATTGGCCAACTGTAAGCGGTTCCTTCCTGTGCCGCTTCCTTACACGGCCAAGGAATTGTTGGGTCGTAGTAGACACTTGTTGGCTTGATTTTCGTATACTGTTTCCTAAACTACAACTTTTGGAGAGCAGGAAAGGCGGAAGACACCACCTGCGGGCTTCGCCTTGAGGAGGATGAGTCTGCCCTTCATGCTCTCTGCGAAAAATAAAGTCTAAGCGTCCACGAACTATGCAGACTGCTGTACGCTCAAGCGAGCAGGCCTACAAATATGAGGTATAAGGGTATAGTAACTCACCAAAAGACGAAGACGAAGAAGAAGAAGGAAATTCTTGAGGAATTTTTTATGAGTTGTATTCAACATTGAAAAAGTGGTGTTTTTTTTCATACACCTTAATTATCAAACTATGCACATACATTTATACCTCACAATTGCACTACAGAAATTCCTTGTAAAATTGTTTATTTAATTTAAGAATAAAATTCGTAATCATATTTAGAACCAACCTTGCGCTCTTTTGCGTTTTCACTGATTACCAAAGTAAATGCCACACGAGCTAATTGCCAAATATAGGAACGGATAAAATAATTTCATCAAAGGAAAACTCATTTCCAACGGAAGAAGTATTTCTCACTTCTCAAAAAAAAAGAAGGAAAAACAAAAATAATAAAGGGAAAAAAGGAAGGAAGGGAAAATGCTAATGGTGGTTACCTACCCGCGACGTAGATTATGCGACATTGAGAAAATCCGTCAAAGGGAATTTATTTTTTTCATCGTCGCGTAATTTTGTTGTTGCCTTAATGAATAATTTTACACTCATGCCCCATCATCATTCCCCCCCCTCGCATACACATGCTCTATATAACATTAAGAGTCAGAAGCACGTACTTTCATTTTCCAAGATTCCATAACAATTATTATTTTAACGTAACTGGTTTTAATTAGAATGTTTCTTTTGAAGAATATCTCGCCCACCGCCGACGCCTTTAATCTTGCATTTGATGCTAATTAAGTATTCTGAAAGATAACGTTACGCAATCCGAAGAAGTAATTTGAAAATTTCATTTCAGTTGTGGGAAGGACTTTATACAATTGTATTAAAATATCCTTCCTCCATCGTTCCTAATCCTGCTACTTAGAATATATTTAGAACAAAGCAGAAAGAAGGTACTGCACAGGTTCGGTATGTTAAAATATGGATTAAAATTTACACTCTTATTATGTAGCGAAATTAATTGCCGTGTGTTTTTAACTAATAGCGCTTCCGTGATTGTTCGGTGAATCAAGGACACAACAAAACCCCTTTTTCCACAAATTTTTTTATTATTATTTTCTTTTTTTTTTGAGAAAACTGATTTATTCCATCGACGAAGAAATTTATACTTTCCTTTAAGAAAAAAGGGGACTCTTGCAGAAACCTCAATTTCAGAAATTCTTTGATAAAAGTTAATAAAAAGCCTTTTACAAAAGGGCCAACCAGAATTTCAAGGGAATTCATAATTTAAGTTTGATTTCTTCTTCTTTTTTTTATACTTTCTCTCTTTTTTTGGTGCTCCACGTTATTTTTTTTTGTCGTCGTCGTCTTGTTCTTTTTAATCTTTAATCAAGAATCAGCAAACCGCTATTAAGCACTGTATAAAGTCGAGATCTACATCACTTCCCTTTTTATTTACATAATTTTTTTTTGTGTTGAGGCAAAGTATCTCCGCCATCAAAGAAATCGCGATAAAAAAGGGTTTACTTAGCGAAATGACACCCAACGGATGGAATACTTTAATTTAACTTTAATTATAGACCGCTAGAAGGAAAGGAATTAATACAGAATTATTATTGCGTTTTTTTTTATGAAGCACATTTTTTTTGTGTTCCCAGATAATTAAAGTAGAAAGAAAGTGAATGTAAGCCTTCAGAGCGGGAGAAAGATGCCGGGCGATGGAAATGTTTTAGAAACTTTCATTGAAAATTTAATAAGGTTAGGGGCTTGACAAGAAGTCTGTCAAGGGAAATGGGTTCCTGCCCTGGGCATAAAACTTTGGTGTGGGTGCTCTCCGTGTAAAGGTTGGGGGCTTATGCTTGTACAGATTTTTTTTTTATTTTTGGTTTGTTTTATTCAGAAAAAAGTGGTTTTTACGCGACAAACCTCAAATTGTCTGTTAAAAATGCTATAAGTGAAAAGGGGATAATCACGCTCCTGTATTTTAAGTGTGGTATATACAGTGCTCGACACTTGATTGCTCTCACCCGATAATTCTTCGAAATTCGGACATTTATGGTGCACCCGTGGGAATTTGTTGTAATATGATAGTAGGTATTGGGTCGGTTTAGCCTGAAAAAATCGGTTTTGAGATATCTAGGTCAGGGCCCCGCCCCTTGGAATTATGTCAAATATTTCAGCTATTAGTACCACGAACAAAGTTTTTGAAAAAGGGCATTGAAGGTGCAACACTTGATTACTTTCGCCAGGTAGATCCCGCGCCATAAAAAAGCGAATTGTGATTGAAAATATAATTGTGCCGGTTATTTCCGTTTTTAAACAAACAGAATGACGTTGCTCGCTTGTGGGAAGTTGCGACATGGAAACATCGATTTTGATATCCACTTCTTTTATGATGCGGGCTCTGTTGTTAAACACGAGAAGCAGCGAGCATAAAAGTTTGAGTTAAGGTGAATGAGAAGGATTTTCAAAAAAGCAAAAATACGTGTTTTTCTTAATTGTGGCAAAATGAGTCGCGGAATAACTTTAAGTGAAGCTGAGTGGTAGCAGATTTGTGCCTTGCAAATATAAAATGTTTATTTAAGTCGGAAAATAGCGAATGCAATTGTACAAAGCACGTCGACGTTAAATAATTTCCTTAAAAATAAGGAAAAATATGTTAAAAATCGTAGAGGTCGAACTGCAATGGCAACGGAGCCAGAGCGTCGAAGGTTTTTGCAAGAAGGGTCAAATTCTTCAGCTATAGAGAAGAAGAACGAGAGAAAGTTTATGCACACTGTACAAACGATAATTAAAACGTCTCCACACATTGTATGACCAAAATTGTAGGGGAAGCTCCGATTGTTAAAACTGCATGGATTAGGTTTTTTTCCTTGGCAGAAGATGGAACGGAAAGCAGACTTGCAGTGCGTCATATTCAATTTGAATGGACCTGATGAACACTTTTACGATTTGCGCAAGGAAGAAGCGATTTTGACCCGAAGACACAGCACAGTTCGATTATTGATGATGTGGGTAGCAATCTCGGTTCGCGGACTAATTAATGTGGTCGCCATCGATTGAAAGAAAACTCCAAAAGTACGTGGAGATTCCTTGAACTTCACGAGTTATTTGAAAGATGAAGATGCATTTTTCAACAGGATAACGCAGCAATACAGACTGCAAGAATAGTAAGAACGTGGTTCCAGGAGAAATTTTTGAAGTGAAACTTCCTTGCTCTCGTTCCGGGGATTTTGAAGTGATTCGAGCAAGTACGAGTGAATTCAGAAAACAGAAACGAAAACAAGGACAGTTGTACGAAACGGAAGTTGCCTTCTCACTCATTTACAACTGTCACAATTCAGAATCGGCAACAAAAACAAGGACTGCCGTATGAAACGGAAGCTGCCTTCTCATTCGTTTACAAAATAACGAGAAAAAAATAAAAATCTTGAAACAAATTAAATATGTACAACAAAACACAAACACAATGAATGCACAAGTATACATACTAAATATTTAGTTTTCACTGTATTTCGTTAAACATTTTGGATTTAAACAACCAAGCTGATGAATTTCGCGAATATCACCGCCAGAAGAGCAGCAAACAGCCAAACACAAACAAATTTCACAATTCAATGAATGCACAACTAAATTAACAATTTAGTTTTCACTCTATCTCGTTTAACATTTTGGTTTTTAATAACTTAAACTGATGTATTTCGCGAAGATCACCAAGTAGGTGACAGCGACAGCCATGATAGCAATTATGTGATGCCATATAAACAAATTCTACCAAACCAGCAGGAAAATATTTACAATTTATTTAAATTCGTACATAGATGGCGCAGGCATCGGTAAAGTAAAAATGAGGAGTCGGTTATTTAAAAAATTAAGATTGTTTATTAAAGATAAAGTTTTTGTAAAAGCAGTGAAATGTTTTTGATTTTATACACTGTACTGCATTACTTTCAAAATATTCATTATCAATATATCAATTGAGTTAAAATATTATGGTTCTTACTTCATATTCCCTGCTTCATTCATATTTTAGATTATAACACAAGAATCGAGCAAATGAAGAAAAAAATACAATAATAAAGATCATATAGACATAAATATGTACGCGAAGTTTCACTTCTGCTTTGTGTTCTTTAATACACAATTTTTTTTTAGTACTGCTGTCTTTGTTGGGATGAATGTCACGTAAATTTTATGGGTCTGGAAAGCAGTACAACAACAAAGACGAATTGATTAGGGGAATCCGAGAAACCGTCTCAAATTCCTCGAAAGATACCAAATCCATGGCCCTTAGCAACGCATCCATTTATTAGCTCCACCCCTTATTTTTGACCCGCGAAAATGGACTGGATTAGTTTTAAGTACATGTCATTATCACCTATTGAAGAAATTATGAAATTAGTTCCCAGGCTGAAGTGACGCAGTACCTACTGACTGGTGCTAAATCGATTTGGTGGTGTATAAGGGCTTTAGGTGTTTTAGATCTGTAGTTTTTGAAGACGTTAATTTATATACGTTTTCAGCCCTTAGTTAGAATTCTGACCGGACGTTTGATGAAGTACATCAGCATTAGGGTAGATGATTTGTGGACATTTTTTCAAATATTTTTCAGTTTTCTTAAACTTTTATAACGGTTAAAATGAGTGCAGAAAAAGTACATTTAAAACATTGTATAACTTATGTTAATTTTTTGGAGTAAAGCGCGGAAAGGCCGAGTAATTTTCGTTGCTGTAATTTTTTTTGAAAGATGAACCCAGCCCCAGATCAGGTAGGCCATCAGATGTCTATGACAAAGTGTTTCGCAGTATTATCAGGAAATATCCCACATTAACTTCCGTAGATGTAGCAAACAAGCTTGGTATTTACCAGAAAAGTATTTTGGGTCACATTAAAAGGCTTGTTTTTGTGCTAAAGTGCCACATGAATTAAGCGAGAAAGGGTTAAAGAAAAATGAATAGAATGTTATACAAATACCAAAATCCTTTATATTTGGCGGAAAAATAACCTTCCAATTATTTATTTCCAGCCATTTCGAGTGTTTTTATTTACAACACTTGTGCATCTTCGAAATTTAACCAACCATTAAGAAATATAAAAAAAATTCTAGCTGTCCTAAGCTTGTTGAATTTTATTTCGAAAATAATTTCTCGATCAATATGACACAGAAATCAATATTCTGCTCATTAGACCACAATTCATGGCTCGGTTAGCTGCTGTAACCAAGAGGGTTGTATTCAGTGGACTTACCAAGATTCGGAATATTGCAATTAATTCGTCCAGTTGAAAATGTCCAAATATGTACATTACATGAGAAGTGTTGATGAAAGGTCTGAAATGTTCATAAAGCATTTTTCAACCAATTAGAGATTCCTCGAAATTCTTTGTAAATGATTCTGATTGATATGATATGGAATTGAATGGAATGAAAGTTGCGGTTTGTTGAGACTGTAAAGTATGGAGATTTGAAATTTGTCTACTTCATGCCAATTAGTTATCTCTAAGAATCGGCTATAGAATAAAATAATTTTTCTTTGTGATTCCATTTCCAAAAATAATAGTCAAGTAGCACTGAGCGACACCACAAAATATTTTGCGTACTGTTTTCTATGGATGGTAATCTGAAAAGGACATTTTATCATTTATGCATAATGTTAATAGTATTTATATTTAATATTAAGCTATTATTTGCCTACTTTCAGATATTTAAAGTAATGAGCTGAAATCTAAAATCCTAAATCCTAAAAATAAAGGATCATTCAGTGTGCTTCACAAACATTATAAATTACACACAAGCACTTTGTATCACTTGTATTTTTTGAATACCATATATGTAGATAACGTTTTACATACTTTCATACATTCCCTATTAAACTATTTATCTGGGCCCGTGATAATAGACTTGGTAAATGCATTCCCGCTAGTATAACTCTTGTATCACAGTCAGCAAAAAAAATTGACGTTACTACGGAAACATAAGTCCCTCAACTTAATTTGAAGCCAAAAAAGCATGATTTTAATTTTCACATTAATATTCCGAGTACGTATAACTGAAATCGGGTCAGCAATTTATTAAACGAAAAAAAGTTGTAAAACTTTTTTGGCGAGAAGAGTAGCTTTACCGGAGAGCCGTCGCTGGGATGTTATTGGAGATTTTGTATTTTGGTGCAAACTTTTAGAGCTTGTTTCAATATAGGCAAGTTTTAGTGGCAGAGTCAACAATGTCGTCGTAAGAGAGCAAGATAAGGTATGGCCTGGGTAAAAAAATTACCCCTTGGCGATACTTTAGTGTGTCTTACAGAAACTGTCAATCGAAGAATGTTTGATTTTGTTGAGTCTGATCTCGTTGCAATAGATAAGTCCAAGGCTTCTGGTAGAGTATAAGACCGTACACTGCTATCTAAGCGATTATGTACATATTGACTCAGTTCACTTCAGTTTTTTCCCGCCACTCTATCAAGGAAGTACTGGATGTCGTTAAATCTACACTTTACTCAAACCTTGCCGGTGTGCCCAGGGCCCAATCCTATCACCTGATATATTTCTGAGCTTTATAAATGACTTCCTTGACTCAAACCTTACCGGTGTCGTCATTGCTCGATTCTGTCACCTGTTTAATTTCTGATCTTTATATATAACCTTGAATGCAGGTGCGGATTTAAGGGGGGTCACGGGGGTCATGACCCTCCCCCCCCAAAGGCGCTCGCCGGTCAACTACATATTGATCTATACTCTTTCTATATATTTTAATTTGTAAACTCTGAAGTTAGCTGCACTCACAAGAAAGGGCGCGTCTTCATCAAAAACACATTAGGGCACGGTTTCTGCCCAACTCCGCTCAAATTAGGGACAATTAAAGAAATTGTTCCCACAGCTATGAGACCGGTGCCAAGTGAAGTATATGGGTTGTCTAAGCATGATTTTCACAACCCGCAGTTCGAAAAAAGGGTTGTTTTTGAGAAATATGTGAATTTTATAGTTTTTTCGCCTTTTCTCTATTTTTAAGAGAAACTATGCATTTTGGTCAAAATATCAAAAGAGCAAAGTTATAAGGCATAAAATTTCCTGCAAATTTTGCCTTCACTGTTTTTTCGAATTCGGCATTGTTTCGCCGGTAGAGCTCGTTCCTTTTTTCAGACTCTGTTGATAATCAAAGCGTCCAAAGAAAGGCCGTGGAAAAACTACAACTACTACTTTGATCTCATTTAATTTTTCATACAAATGCATAATTTTGGCTCAAAATCCAAAAATGGCGCAAAACGGCCTGCATCGGCGAAGATATGCGGAGTTGGGAAAATTTGTAAAAGTAAAATTTGTAGGTTTTTATGCTCTCCGACTTTTACATTTTCACCAAAATGCATAGGTTCTCCACAAAAAAGAAACTTCACTTGGCACCGGTCTCATAGTTGTGGGAAAAATTTCCTAAAAAAGGTGATTTTTTGACTCATTTGAGGGGACTACGTTTGTTTTTAATCCACGGGAAAGTTCGGTTAGTTTTGCTCGTTTTGTTAATTTTGTGTTTGTCCCTAAAAAAGTCTGTTTAGACGCTTCGCTCCCAGGAACGTTCCTCACGAACTTTGTGGATGAAGGGAGAGGTGGGGTGGTACCTCTCATCAACCCCACTACAGTGCCGCGGCCAGACAATTTGGGGGATTTGGGGAGAGTCCAAAAAAAATTTCGTTCGCTTCGCTCGCGCATTACCCTTCATACAACGCGACAGAATAATGGCCCATGTGCTGATTTCTGTGGCCCATACTCATTTGTATGGCCCATTCTCAATGAAGTAAAAATGCAAATAATGAATTCAAATGATTTTTATTCTAAAATAATTTTTCGCTCGCCTCGCTAGCGGGGCCCTAAAATCACGGGGCCCTGTGCAGTTGCACATCCTGCACATATGCCAGCCGCGGCACTACCCCACTACCTCCTTCAGCCACCAAGTTCGTGAGGAATGCTCCTGGGAGCGAACCGTCTAATAGGCCCTTAGGAGAACAAATTTTTTTTCGCCACTTTTAATTCCGTGACCCCCCCCAATTAAAATTCTAGATCCGCGCCTGCTCGAATGTAACTCATTTTACAACTTCACTGCCGATGGTAGATAAGCCATGGTAAGACAAGCACATGCCAGGTTTTGTCTTTATGATCGCGAACTTAAATCCGACCTCGCGAACCGGAACATAGAACTCATTATCAATTAGGAAAGCAATAAAAGCGTCGAGTTCGATGTGCGAAGATTTTTTTTTCAGCAAAACCTGCATCATCTCCCCTGTTTTTTTACAGTGGACGCTGTAGTACTAACATCTAACAAATTTCTTAACATTCCAGATTGATTGCCTGCAAACACGAACAAACACATAATCCAAATCGATAAATAAGCATTCCAGTGACTCACCCGGGTGAAAATATAAGACTGAAAACAGACTGAAAAATTACTAATTTTTTCAATGTTTAAGAGCAGTCGGAAAACGAATCGAAACTATACTGAGGTAGTGAACAGGAGACGGAACTGAAAATGCATTGAAAATGATAGGTAATTTCGACTGAAGAGTGTGAACGGAAATCAGGCGGAATTTAAACGGAAACATTCAGACATTTGGATGAATGTAGTTAACAATTATTAAAAATTTTCCAAAATTTTTCTAATTCCAAGAAATTCCGAGTCCCTCCTAAGAATATTCCAACTCTAAAAATGATAAAAATTTCCGCCTTGTTTCGGCCTCTTTTCAGTCTTTTTTTATACTCATGAAGGGTAACTGATATTAGTTTTCAGTGTAAATAATAATTTCCGCCTGATTTCGTACAGAATTCCGTCTAAAATTCATTTTTCAGTCTCCGTTCAGTCCTTTTTCATCTTTATATTTTCACCCGGGCAGAGTTCCTAAAAGGTACGAATCCTTTCGCCAACCAACAGGTCAGGATATAATATACAAATATTACACTCTGACCAGGGCCGTAGCCAGTGGTAGGGCCTCCCCCGCAAAACTCTGAGACACAATGTTGTAAATTTTGAATTTTTAGAATTTTGAATGTCAAAGAGTCCGGAAAATTTTGAATTTCGAATTGAAAATTCGCAGAATTTTCCAAATTCCTAAATTTGCATTTTCGAAATTTTCCCGTTTCCCTAATTTTTTAAATTTTTCAATATGCTCACAACTTCAAATTCAAAATTTTCAAATTCGGAATTCCTGAAAATCTATACTTTTCACATTTTAATCGCCAAAACCCGCGAACCCCAACCCAATTTTTGACATTTTTGTTTACGAAAGAATCGAATCGGAGTGAAACGCGCACAAGGCCAACAAAGTTATACTGGTTTTTTCAAAAAATCAAGAACGAATGAATTGAAAGGAGAGTACCTACTCTGCATTTTGTCTTTACTGACAGTCCGGTGGGAGGGGACGTAGAAGAGGAGGGTTTAGATGGTCGGTGGTTGAAGGGTAAAAGGGGTGGTTGTTTAGGGTACCCGTGGGGTGGACTACAAGAATAAATTATTTTACTTTGAGAAATCTGTTATATCCCTCTAACCCCGGGGTTATGGGGCCTTGTGCCCATTGAGACTTTAGAACTATCAACCTACAAAATTTCAAGAAAATTAGCCGAAAGCCATTTTCCATAGTAAAAGTGCGGGGTCCTTTCTTGGATCATCTTAAAAACAGCGGTGTGCTTGCTTGCAGCAGTTCAGAAGAGCTAGTTCAGCGTCAGTCTCTTGGTTTGTGACAGACTTCAGTTTCTCGCTTCCTTTGTCAGTTCGACTGCAAGAAAAATCATGTGATTTGGCATCAGCAGAAATTGTGGATACGCTTCAAGAAGAACGTAAAAATGCATTCGGCGAAATTTTTAGAGCATTGTAAAAGTCGCGAAAGACGCATACGATATGGAACTCAAAGTTCCAAGACTCACGTTGAAGCAAACAGTTCGTTTTAATTATCAAACAGACTCTATTGAAGCGTACTTTCATTCTGCTATTTTTATTCCTTGGCTCGATAGGCTGATTCAGAATTTGTCAGACAAATTTCTTAATGATATCCTTTCAAGCTTACAGATACTTCTCCCTGGATTTACCGCAAATGAAAAAGTAGATTACTTGGATCATCTTGCTCTATACTTCAATGATCGAGTATCAGAATCCGCTGTAAGAGCTGAATATAAATTGTGATATGAAAAATTATCAGAACTCGAGAAAAATGCCGAGGTTTAGATTTTTGTGACCCGAGCAGATTTCCAACAATCAAATATCTTTTGACAGTTTTGACGACTCTTCTGGCCACAACGTCCAGTGTGGAGAGGTCATTTTCGACACTGAAGAGAATCAAAACTTACATACTAAACTCAACGCCGGGAGTGCACTCGCCGTACTGTAAATCCATGGGGACTTAGGTGTTGATCCGAATGAGGTTATAGAGATTATGGCAGAAAAGAAATCTCGAAAATTGAAATTTTGAAATTTTTACTTTGAACAACGTCATTTGATTGACATTAAGCAAGCTGTTTTTCACTTTAATTAATTCTACTTCAATAATAGAATTATCCATGTAACCCCCCCCCCCCCTAACGAAGATTTCTAACTACGTCCAGGGCCCCCGCGGACCAAATTTCTGGCTACGGCCCTGACTCTGACTATCCAATTCGGTCCACTATCGACCCAGCAGAAATCTACCAGCCCTGACAGATGAGGTGCTCCTCGTCATCTCCTCCCAGCTACTCCTAACCTAAATCATATTCCTTCCTTCGAGCTAAGCGTGTTAATAATACACATTACCAATTACCAATTACATCACGGACTAGTAGTACAGATTCCGAGACTTACAACTACCATATAAAAAGGCCCTAAAACACAAAATTTCTCGAACACATTTAACTAAGTCAGTGTAACGATTTTTTTTCCTTGAAAAAGTGTTTTATTATCCTCAACAATTCAACCAGGACTTTAATTGTCTCACAGCCACAACATCTTTTTTGTTAGTGAAACATTTTCGAAACTTAATTTGAAGTCAATTTAATTCTGTACAATAGAGCCTGTGACTTCTAAAATAACATCGATGCTAGAAAACTTTTATAAACTTTCATTAGACCTTTTCCTTGCAGGAGCCCCCAGAAACCTAAATAAGATTGACATCACTACCCTTAGTTGTTGTACCCTGTTAGTGATGAAAGGAGAGAGATACAAATTAAATTAACGTCCAGATTTACCAATATTATTTCTTAGTCCTATACACGTCTGCTGATACATACATAGATGATTAGAGGGTAGAAATGTCTTAGAGAGAAAGGAAATTAATGTAATAACTACGAAACTACAGTTACAACTAGACTGATCAATAATTAAATCAATTGAGAATGAACGGATTTCCGCTTGAAATCTTTTGTTTGTTATCTCGGGACTTTGTCCACTGCAGTTCCGTATCTTGATTGCAGATATGCTATACTAAAAGCTAAACAGCAACACGACACGAATCGATTTGAACTGGGAGCATCGTCACGAAACAGAACTAGATAAAAAGGATCAGGAATTGGAACCATAATGTAAGAGTCTGTAGTAATAGAATAAAGGATAAGATAGATAAGGACATGTTAAGAGAAATATTTATTTTTAATTAGCTATGTACAAACTGTTGAACATGTCATGCACTACATAGACAATAGTAGGAATTTATTATTTGAAAGACGGGCATAAAAGATATTACTAATTTTTTTCTGTGATTAGATAACCGCGTTTTTTTTTGTGTGTTTGATAGATTATGTATTTGGAGCTATAATGCGAAATTTGTGCCCTATTTGTCACTCAGTGTGTTCACAGCAAGTTTTTTTATGCTAATCATACTTTTAAGGGGTCCACGATTTTCAAAATCGAAAATTAGTTGAAGAAATAGTTTTCCGTACATTTTATGTTTTAAATGATATTTCTTACGCCGAATCGCTGTAAATGCAGAAAAACTACGGTTAATTGTGTATGTCGGGAACACAGGCTTAATAATGGTATAAAACATTTAAATGAAGCCGAGAAGCGGTAGTTATTAGACTGGTTCTGGACTTATGGTGGACATTTAACATCTACGAACCACGAAAACGGTTTTGTTTTACAAGACGACAACTCCAGAGTGTTTGGTTGGGATGCATCCACGGTTATAGCCCAGACATGTCAATCTTGTACAATCACCTGTTCCGATTTCTACAGAACTCTCTCAATGGAATTAATCTGGCTTCAAACGAAGCCCGTGAAAACTAGTTGATTTCCAAAAAAGGGTTTTTTCGTTTTTTTGTCCCAGAAAAAATGCCTACAACATTAATTATTTAAACTTTTTTTCCCTCCGACTTACCGTTCCAAAGTTATAGCGTGCTGAAGTGTGAGAATTGTGTTCTGAAGATGGCACATTTTACTAGAGCAAAGTTTTGACCCTTCCACTCTCGAAAACTCGCATAGCAACTGAAAAATGGACGCTTCGTAACAATAGGACCGTTAACTGCGCAGCGTAGTATTTACTGCCCTATAACTTTGGAACGGTAAGTCGGAGGGAAAAAAGTTTAAATAAATGTTGTAGACTTTTAAGAGGAACAATTTACTGATTTACACTTTTGTAAAAAAACCATTTTTTCTGGGACAAAAAACGAAAAACGCTTTTTTGGAAACTTTGGCGCCACCTAGCTTCTGTATTTGAAGTTGTACAGCATGACACAAATTGTAGGTAACAATGTCCTCTACATTTTTTCTCTAAAATGCGTAGATTCAAAGAAAAACGCTTTTAAAAAATTTTTAAGTTTTCCAAAAAAACGTCTACTAGAAATTTTACTCAAATTTAAAGTTGAGCTTCTTTTATGCTCCATTAATGATTTATGAAAAATCATCCTTCCAAGAATTAGTGGCGCATCAATATTACATTATGTACTTTACTAAACGGAGAAGATTTTAGACAAGTTATTAGAGAGAATTTTACAGTGAACCGATTCCACTAATGGCGATTTGCCAACCAGCTAAGCAGATCTACAGAGACTGGCATCCACGTTCTAGTGAGAGTTGGTTCATCTGGGCCAAGGAAAAGTCTCTCTGTGTTTTCGCAAATTTGGTGGGCTTGACAACGTTACCTTCCAGGAACTTCTTGCCGACCTGAATAACCACACCTTCGCAAATGACATCATCATAACGATCGGCCGCAGTCATGATGGCACTATCTCGAAGCTCAGCAAGCCGCTCGTTCATATATGCATTGCTGCCTGCAAACAATTTTTCGGAGGCTCGCTTTCTCGGACCATTATTGGAAAACAGCTTGCGAAGCGTACGAGAAAAGATTCAAAACGCACCATAAAAGCTTTCCTAGTTGATTGGTTTCGATATCTTGCTCCGCTTTTATTGCCTTCGAATTCTTTTACGAGTCGTTCACGAGTCCGGTTTCGAAGCAAACTTTCGCTTTGGCAAGTCGTTCTCGAATCGTTTCCGAATATAAATGTTTACAGGGTGGTGTCGCTTCAGGAACTTGCGTATTAAGGCAATAAGATCTCTCCATATCTTTTTCTTCTTAATAAATAAAATTACGTGTCACAATGTTCGAACACGCTAATCTCCGAAACCGCTCAACAGATTTAAAAGAAAATTTGGGAATGTGTAGGGTTGGTTCCAGATTGAAAGATCGGATTGTTTTGATCCAGATAAGTGAAGCTGTTGTCGAAATATAGAGCATTTCAATGTTTCACCGATTATATTTAAGTTGGCGGGGCGAAATAGTAGATTAGATATCAAGGGCCGATATTTACGGACTGGTGCGGCGGCTTTACGTTTTTGGTGTTGCTTATGAAAATACGATCGACGAAATAACATAATTTCAATGGGACGTTGTGTTAGCAGTAATGGAGCGATACGGCGAATTTGTTCATTTCCCATTCATAAAAGATATCCAACTGTGGTTTATTTGGTAGTTCATCTCGAAAATGACCAAAGTGTATATGATAATGCTACGGTGATATGATAATGCTGCCTGAAGGGCTGAACGACCACCATCCACCGCATTCACAAGTTTCTTCGCGATTTGATTTTGTTTTGAATGTTTTTATTTACGTTTAGATATTATTAGTTAATGTCCGTGAACCGACGTCATTCAACATTTAGGAACAGTCCGATTTTAAGATCGAAGCATTCAATTAAAATAAATATCACTATTACAGCCTGCACCTAATATTGTGGTTGGTCCGGTCCAATGGATAAATTGTGCCAATATTGTTAGCTTTAAAATTTCAAAAAGAAACACGTGGGATATGCTGTTCCAATGGCATATTTTTTACAACTTCATTTATTTCGCTAAGATGGGTGCAGTGAGGCGCCCCGGATTCCAGCTAGTCTGTCATAAATTTTTAAGAGGATTTGTTGGGGCTCCAAACCGAGGTTAATGTTTTGATAAAACACGACGGTCATGGTCACGTATACATCTATTGCATGGTGGGTCAAGAAAGGATGCTCTGATTAAGCTGGCCAAGGTTCAAAGGTTGGCCTGTATCGGTATCGTGGGAGCTAAAAGCACCTGTCCGACTGGGACTATGGAAGCCTTGCTGAACCTTCCACCACTCCCTCTAGTAGTGCAGAAGGAGACTCTGGGGGGGGGGATGCGCCTAAGGGCTATTCTCATTTAGGCCAGAAGACCATGTGGATCACATTTCGATTCTTAAATAATTAAACCTGAATTCAATGCTTGGATTTCCCAATACCATTCCTGTCATTTTGGCTTTCCATAAACCGTTCATGACGATTTATTAAATGTCGATCAGAATGGGTATACGGACGGTTTCAAACTCAATAATAGGAGTAGGAGGTCTACTCCCATTTTCTTGAACAGTCAAGTTCGCCTGTTGGGTCCTGACGACATCCGATTTTCTCTTAATTATAATTTAAGCAGAATAGGACTGGCTGTTGGTTTTTGTTGGTTTTGAGGAGCAGCTCCCGAAGTAGCGCAGGATTTGCTGTGCGATTGTGAGGCTACAGCGAGGACGAGACGTAATGAATACAAGAAAGGGGCATATTTGGTTGTGCGAGAAACTGCCAATTAACATTAGATATAAGATAGGTGTGCCAAGATGGTAATCAGAGGAAAACAATCCGTGTAGTAGTATATAAGTAAAAGATTATTTTCTTGGTGGCTCAAAATGGATATTAGGCAATCCTTTAGGATTTGATTATAGCTAATGCAAGAAGGTACTTAATTAATTGCTTCTTGTGACATATGCCAGTGCAAAAGTATCAATTATTTCGTTGGCTGGAAATCTAAATTGGAATACATTTGAACATACTAGAACCCATTCTGAATGCATTCCTTTCCTAACTAGAATTAAGTATCTAGCAAGAAAATGTTTACCGATATTAAACTAAGTGCAGACATCAGAAAAAACTTATACACAGATTTAATTTTTTATTACTTTCAAAATGTAAACACTTATGTCTTTCCAGTACATGTCCTTAGGGCACATTTTCGTTATTCTTTACTGCAAGCACATTTTGTTCAGTAAATATTTGAACAAACCAAAAAGTGAATAAGGGTTTTTTTCCCCTCAAATTTTCAGTATCATTAAATCATATTATTTTTAATATAAATATAAAGCAAAAAAGAAAAAAAAAATGTATTAAAAAAGCATTAAACAAACACAAAGAGCCGAGATTTATCTAAAATGCTTTTCATCATCATCATGAAGGAAATGTTTTTTAATAACCTGTTACAACAACCCTTTATTAAAATCCCAAACATCAGCGGAAAAGACCCCATCTCAGCTGTGCTCTCTTCTACCTTAACACTGCAATATCCCGCAGAAAATTTAGGTAGTTGGCCTTCAAAGGATTTATCAAAGCCCAAGACAGGGGTAAAGCAATTAGTTCAAAGCTATTCAAATGCCAATCGGATTTAATGAAAAGCGTGGGTATAGCCCCGTGGGCGCCATCAAAGAACACTTTTTAGTATTATTACAGCACCGTCGAAGAAATTTGTGGTTTATTCAGTGCTTTAATTTCATGTTAGCTTCAGCTCTGCTTTATGGGGTTTTGGGGCTGCAGGAGAGCAGGACCGAGCACGAACATCTTAATCTAGCTAGCTTTTCAACTTCTCTTGATTAATCAAAATTTAAATCTTCAGTAAATAGGGAATATAATGTAATAGAGATTTGTTACCAAAGGCGTTGCATGATGTTAAATTTTGTTGCTTTGATGTTTTTGTATGAGAAGTTCTTAGTCGGAAGCTCTGCCAGCGGGAAAGGGTGGCGCCCCTTCCTGCTCCAACCATCGACTATTTAAGAAAACGATTATGTGCCCCTGAGGTATTCCATTTACTAGCATTTAATTTCGATTTTAATTACTTAAACTTATCGTTCAGAAGTGTAGATAATTACTTTTGACAAAATTTAGTTCTTTTTAAATTCATTAACAAGTTCATTTCTAGCTAAAAGTGAATATTCTGTTTGACAGTATTGTCGAAATTTTTCAATAAATCGTTTGAAGTATTTTCGAAATCAATTTCCAAATATTCACAATATTGATAAAAAACTTTTCTCTAATCCACTATCCTACAATAGTCGCTTAATGATGACCAACTTTTTAATCACACACAGATCAATAAACTAATAAGGTCACAACCAGAAATTTAACTGCATAGGCACACATATGTATTGCATTTTGACAAATCAATTTCAAGTTCTATTGTACATTAACTCTCATATTGTATGTATGTGCCGGTAGCAATTTACCCAATTACACTGCCAAATTAGCTCTGATTATCTTCATTAATTAACTCTCAAATTGGATTGTTTAGAAGCTGTAGATTGTTGAATAATTGAGTTTTGCTCAACAAAGTATGGGTCGATGTAAATTTCTTTGTGAAATAATCAAGTTTCATACAAAAATTTTAAAGAAGTTTTAAAAACATATTTTAGAAAATTTTATACTTTGAATCGATTTAATTCCTTCTAAATAGAAATAAGTCAAATTTGCTTAGTTTTGTTACAAATAAAAAAACCAATTGCGTGATCTATAGTGGTCAGTCATCAGTCATCAGCGGAATAGAGCCCGACAAGCGATTTGGAGGGGTGCAGATAGTGCCCTTGTAACGAAACAGAAACAGGCCGCTGTTAACACAAGACAAGACCGCTGTAAATGACGTTACGAAACAGAACAGCGACGCGCAGCAAGGCACCAATGTAAAAGGCCGGTGCCTGCCTGAAAGAGTCAGTCGTAGTCAGACAGTGGAAGAATTGATTTCTCTGCCTCATATCTGGACGGAACCATAGGAGCTTTGATCGTATGGTTTATAGGCAGACAAATCAGACAAGCCAAGGGGAGTTGATACAGTGATACCGAAAGACCGATACATTTACTAGCCACTGAGAGTTGATCCAGTGGCGCCGACCGACCAATAAATTTACAAGCCACGGAGAGTTGATCCAAATTTACCACCACGGAGAGTTGATCCAGTGGTACCGAAAGACCGATACATTTACAAGCCACGGAGAGTTGATCCAGTGGCGCCGACCGACCAATCAATTTACAACCACGGAGAGTTGATCCAGTGGTACCGACCAACAAGCCACGGAGAGTTGATCCAGTGGCGGCGACCAACCGATAAACCGACAAGACCCGGAGAGTTGAGCCGGGAGGACTCCGACGTAAATAGACCAAACGGGATACCTCGGAAGCGTTGATCCAGAGGTAACCCGCTAAGCCTTTATTTCCTCTCTTTCCCCTCCCCTCGGTAGTTGCATAATACAGAATTTCTAGTAATAAAAAGAACTTAAACGTAACAGGAGTTTTTGATTTAAACCTTGGGCATATCCGAGCTGACCCGCCACTCCCGACGTTACACCCTTATGAGCCTAGTTCCGCTCTTTGATGTGGACCCCATGTGGATTGCCCTATTGGGCCCACAAAGTGCACCTAACGCCTTTCCTCATAAGGAATGGAAAAAAGAGGTTGAAAAATTTGTGTATGTGAGTAATAACTGCGGCGGTGTCAAAAGCTTTATATTCTTATAAGCGAGTGGCAACTGAGTACTAATTACATCCAATGCTGATTGACCTCCGTAGTCTAACGAGAACCGGTCTATGGAGTATTCTAAATGACACCCTAACTAAAGCAAGGCAACAACAAAAACTAAAGCTTTGTATGAGTAAAACTAAAGGCGTGGATACACAATACGAATTGTTGATCTGACAGTGGAAAGCTACTGCACCTGTGTACTCGCATGGCAGTAGCTCGACTCGCCTCGGCGGGTCACACAAATACGAGTTGCAGGCCTGACTTGTGTACTCGCATGCCAGGAGCTTTCAAAAATTTCAGTAGTAACGAGCTACTGTCATTTCCCAATACCGGGCCATTTGACGTCCGAGTCGCATGCGAGCTGCTGCTTGTGGCGTGTTGGGAAGGCGAGAGGCGAGTAAAAACAAAAAATGTTGTAGTAACTCGCATGCGAGGTACTGACCCACACACTGCACTGCAGTAACTGACTAGGCCAGCTCGCATGCTAACTCGTACTGGGTAACCCCGGCATAATAATAAAAAACTTTCCGAATACGTAAGGCAGATGTTGGAATTGCCGCATTTCATTTGTAGGGCCCTTGTGAGAAATTGATAGGCGCCCCTCACTTCAGTATCGCTGATTTTTTTGTATGGTTCTCATGAGGAATCTAAGAGGAAAGTCCTCTATCGACATTCCCCTCATTTGCCACGTGGGGCCCACACGCTGCATGAGGCACGCCCTTTTTAAATGCTAGTCGGGGCGACTAACATGTGAGCTTCTTGGTAGAATGCTGTCCACCCCTCGACGTCCCTACCGACACTTGTAGCCAGTGAACTCGGCAGCGATCGTCATCGAAGTCACCTTTCCCGCAAAAAAGGTGTGATAGTAAGTCGCTGATCCTTAACCCCCACTGTTCCGACTCTGGTGAACATTGAGGGACCCTTGTAAGGGTCAAATGGATGACGCCAGGCCTTTAAGACTTGACCGGTTTGAACCCAATAGTTATGAAAAAGGGTTGATGAGTTTACTCAGTGGAAGTGACATTACCGCCTAAGTATGGACGCCCGGCGTTGTCTCCTGTCGCAGGCAAAAGCCCTACAGCGGGTCCCACATTGCTTACTGCTAGATTGATGTAAGATAATCACCCCTTGTGAAAAAAACCTACTATTTGTAGGCTAGACTTTTTTATTTCTGCTGCTTTAAAATAGTCCTAATAAGGCATCTCGTGGGCTTAACTCATGCGACATCCAAGAGTTCCAAAGCGAGGTTTACCGCCTCCGTGACAGTGACAGAGAATATGTAGAGCAGACTCTTACTCGCTGAGGCAGCAACCGTCATTCGCATTTTTCATCTTCCATAGGTGGTATTAGGGGCACAGTGTCCGATGACCAATTATCCTGAAATCCTTACTGCTGAAACCCAATAATTCTTTTACTGCTTAGCGAGACGATTGTTTCTAGTATCGCAATATAGCCATACAGGCGATTTCGACCAAGCCTGTGGCGGGAGCGTGCATACCGGTGGCGGGAGCGTGCATGCCTCTAGCGAACAAATTTTTAGATTTTCGTGCCTGTGGCGGGAGCGTGCATACCTGTGCCGGAAGCGCGCATACTTTTGTGGCATGCCTATTTGGGCGCTTTGCGTGCTAGGTGCCAACTAAATTATTTCTGCTCGGGATCTTAACAGGGCCCGTTCAAACGTGAATGCGGTAAATAGGAGTAGGTTGAAAGAGCTGTGATGGTAAATTCAGTAAACGGTACTTATTTTTACAGACCCAGATTAATGGGAGCTCTTGGATTGTTGGGTAAGATATCAGTCGGCAACGCCCAATATTAAATTAATACTGTTGGATAGGACACGATTATAAAATGAGTTTGTAAGAGGTGCCTCTTTTTTCTTTAGAGCCAGTACAATGTCATATTTCCAATGAGGCGAGGCGCTATTGTTATGCCAAAATGACAAAAATAAGCAAATTAAAAAAAAATGCATACCAATGAAGATCTTTTTTTACGAGTTTGATTTTAATATGCATTACACGGCCTCAGAGTAGGTAAGAAAAGCTATGTCTCCACAATGTATATTTATATTTTACAATCTCACCTCGCCTAATTTCATGCTGGAAAGTTTGGTAACGCAAAAGAAATAAGAAATGTCTCACCAGTACGTATTTATAATCTCGCCTCACCTCATTTCATGTTGGAAATTTCACTACCTCAAAAAATGTAAGATATGTTTCCCCAGCTCGTATCTACAATCACACAATCATTTATCTAGATACACGCTCATATACCAGTAGGACATTATTTTTGAACCGGGACATTTCAGAAAATTGAGGCCTCAGTACAATTTACTATGGTGTAAAGGGCAAATGTACTGCCTTGTGTACGTCCGGCTCAACTCTAAAAATTAATTCGATGAAAAGCCCAATGCTCGACAAAACTTAAACCGAAAATAATCGAAGATGTACTAACTCTCTTTATTGTCAGTGTATATTTTCTTACCTATGTTAGATAAACAAAGTTTGAGAGTTTCGAAAAGAATAGAAACGATCAGACATTGCCGTTCAAGATTACAATACAAATCGTAGTTTCAAAATATTAAGGCATTATTCAAAAATCACGTACTTCTCAAAACTACTGCAATATGAGCGCATCAACCAGTCTTTTAAAACATCTTTAAAGCCATTAAACTATCTAAGCTATATACAACCATTTATGTTCTTCATTTTATGAAATGCAGTAAACTTTAGATGATAATGGATCCTCACTAGATTTTAATATCAGCGGTCCTCCGCCGAATTAAATTTGTTATAAATGAAGGAAAATCTAATAAAGAAAACTACAACCCGACCAGGAAACTTAAATATTCGCAATAATCTTCATCATCCCCGTCCGTTTATAAAGCATCTTCTCAATAATTACTTTATTAACTCCGGTAGTAGAGCGGTAATGAAAGTCCTGAAATTACTCCGTTTTTATGTTTTATGTACAAGCTCCCAGGGCCGACGGTCGTTGATATCATGTTCATTGGGTTTTTCATGGTTTTTCATGGAAATCGTGCTTATGTCTAACACTTAATTGAGTTAGAGTAAAAGCGTAATGAAAACCTAAAGTCAGTGCGGTTCTCCTATATTATATATACGATACCATTGGCCCTAGCATCAAATTCACTGTTTACAATTAAATCTTTCGAGAGTTTTATAGATAATAAAGTCTTTATTGCAATTTAAGCTAAAGGTTAAAACGTGAGAAAACAGGGAAAACGAGGCCAACATCTACTTTATTAGGAATACGAAAATGAATTATGTTGGCCCAAAAATGGACGGATCTGTTTTGGGAATTTCGGTTTTATGTAAAATAATTGTCATTCCTGGGGGATTTTCGGTATGAATGTTTTTAACGAGATTTTGTTGGATACTCGTATAATTTGTAATGGCTTTAATGGACCTATTTTCGATTATCGAAAATTGCAATCTTAATTGATCATTAATGGTGGAAAAATAATTATTGATTAACGTTTAAATTATAAATTAATTTTATTTTGTATGTTTTATGTAAAAATTACAATAACAACTCCCGTTGTTGGTCCTTGTTAAAGTTATTTCAGATATTAAATTTGCTAAATTGTTTGCAAGTTTGTACCGTAAAATGTAGACTTAGGCAACTGTGATTTATTAGCCGTGTTCCTTTTCTGCTATTTTTTACTAGTATTTACTTGGAACTACTCCTGCTCTCACCGAGGTTTATATAAGTTTTACTCTAATCAACAAATTTTGCGTTCCTTTAATTTTCTACTCCGGAGTACTTAAAAATAGAAAAGGAACACAGCTATTATCAGTTCAGAGGATATGATGAACTGCCATATACATATACAGTGAGGGACAAAAGTTTTCGCACAAAGTCATTTATTAAGCAAAACAAGTGATAAAATAAAATCCAAAGAAAATATTTGTTTCACTCTTTCAAAAAATTAATTTTTATGCTTATGCATTGTAATAACACAAAAATAAAATATTTATAATAATAACATATTCGTGGAACTTGACAAAATATATGCAATGGACTATTTTTATGTGGACAAAAGTTTTCACACGCAGAGATTATTAAGTAGTTGTGTGAAAACTTTTGTCCCTCATATATGAGTGATTGCATATATCGCATATATGGGTGATTGTCACGAAATGGTAGTTTTTCGAATGTATTGAGGAATGGATAAAAAATTATTTAAAGAGCAATGTTTCTCAGGTTTTAAATATCATTCAAGCATCTATATAATATATGGTTACCACAGTCTACACCGCGAGTCGCCAGTAATATGTTTATTTCAACATTTCAAAATTACAGAGCTTAAGACGACAGGAAAGTCCGAATTTTTTTCTTCATGTTATAGCCGGTTCCACTCTTGAAAGAACATTATACGATCTGAAAGTCGAAAAAATGAAAACCCGCGTGTTGCAAGGTTAATAAAAAACTTTAATCCGCCTGTCTGAAGAGTCCTTTATCGATATTTAAACCTATTATCGTTATTTGAACTAGCTTCTCTCAGGATTACTTAAGCACCAGTTTTGGTACTACCAACCCTACCAATTTCCAGAGTTTTGAGTCGTCAAAGTCAAAATTTTGGTTTCTTTAACTACAATTTCAACTTTCACTACTTTTTTCTCCAAAAATTACGTAGTTAACCTATATCTTTTTTTACAAAATTAGAAAGCTTGCAATATTTCCTATGAATAATGTCCGGACAATTTTTATACTACACATTTAAAAGTTCTTGTTTTTTAATTTTTTGTTTCTCCCAACCTCTTCGTCTTTTGTTGACATTTTGAATTTTTTAGATTTTTTTAAATTCCACACGATCTTTATTAAATAAGTCTTCAACAAACTAATTGGCAATTTTGCAGGAGACCGTGAGATTTGTGTTCTTTAAAAGAGTTGTGATACGTTTGAAATTTGAAATTTTTTTATTTTTTGTGGGAAAATTTTATTTTTTTCAAAAAAAATTATTTAGAGAAAACATTTTTGATTTAACATTCGGCACGGTCCACCGGGAAACTCCCGGTAGCTTGGTAGGCCAGTCCAGCTCTGAGTACATGTAAATTGAATAATAGCTGTTACCGAAGCGACGATTACGGAGGCGACATTGGATAGAAAAACAGGTTTCTTAGTACACCATTAAAAGTAAAAATTTTTTCCGAAAATTTGCTCACTACTCAAAAGCGAAGAAACTCAGTGAATGAACTCCGAGAAGGATTCAATTGGATTTTTTAACAAACTCACGCGTTATGGAGTTGACCGTTTTTGGTTGTTTCGGTATTTTTTCCGAGTGTTGATGTTTATTGAATACCATGATCGCTGCTCGCACCTTCGACCGACAAACACTGTGATTCTATAACGTGTGAATTTTCATTTCCATTATGTGGCACCCTTCACAACTAATATCTGTTTTCTAAACTCCAGATTTGAAAATTCTGTAATAATTATTTAAAAACAACGGGCAAAATGTCAGCCAGGAACTTTCAACCTGCCGCACTTTGGAGGGAACTCAAAATTGCTGTGATCGGTGGTGAATGACCTCTGGAACAATTTAACATACCGCGCGAGCACCAATGGCGTTATTATGTTTCCGTCATGACAGGTCCGTGACGTAAAACCGGGAAAAGGACAGGTTACGGAGGCGACACTTTTGGTGGTTTTAGGGCTGCCATTTTCTTTCACGAGTATGTAAGAGGGAAATTCAGGATGAGGGAATTGTATGATTACTATATAAAAGTGATAAGGGCCCGAAAAATTCCATTCCGCAATCGTAGCAGAATAAAAACCAATAGCCATCGAAAACTACCATTTCGTGACAATCACCCATATATATATATGACTGGTATCGACTCAGTTCTAAGGAACTGGATTGAGAGCTTCCTTAGGTAGTCTTGGATGGTGTTAAATCTGACCCTCATTCCATCTCGGCCGGCGTCCCCCAAAGGGTCGATCCTCTCTCCTGCTCTCTTTCTTACATTCATTAATGATCTGCTCTCAATCCCCTCCAATCAATCATCGGGCTGGAAGTATCGATACTACTCAGTATCGAGTACTTTTTAAAATTCATATTATTTAGGAAAAAGATATTTATTTAGAACAAAATATTTCATTCATACTTCGCACCGTTAAACAAAAAAAGCAAAATTAATAAAGCTAATGTTTGTTAATTGAAAAACTAGAATTTATCCAGAAAATTCTTCGTCGTCATATCCATCGTCCATCATATCATATTATGATCCATCACATTTTACTAGAAAGGCTATAAATAGACATGGTTTTTAAAATTGTTACTCTAATCCAATTTACTTCTACAAAAGAGTCCTCGAAGTCAATATTTAAAACCACTCGTCCATTCTTCTTCAGGACGGCCTACCAGAAAAAGGAGATCGTTGAGTCTTTTAGGTTTAAGGTGGTTGCGATTTTGGGTTATAATAGCTCCTGCTTTAGAGAACAGCCTTTCCGCCGGATCTGACGTGGCCACGATTGTTGCATAACGTCTAAATTGCCGATACAGTCCTGGAAAAACCTCCTTCATATCTTCCCAAGATTCTATCGGGTTTAACTTTAATGGCGTCGCTGGATTTTTTATATAAAGCGATAATTCGTCTTGCCTTTGGTTTTTTTCCTAGCTTTGTGCGCCAATTCCTTGTGTGTTTGCCAAAAATCGAATTCACCGGACATACTATCGGTGTTAGAATCAGAAGAAGGATTTTGTGACTGCTCCGCGATTGTATTGCGCATATAACTGCCCGTTTTCATTTTCAGCCCAAGATGGAAACGCAAATTGAGCATGGTCTCATTTTGGTAGAACAGCATATAAACTTCTGTGTGATAAAGGACCTCCATTTTGCGGTCCCACAATGCAAAGTAAAGGCTCTTTAAAAACAGCTGCAGGTTAAAGCTGCCTTCAGAAATAACTGTAACTTGTATGTTGCGACATCTCTGAAGATTGAAGAATATTCTATATTACTATAGCGACTGCTCCACTGAAATTAGAAACCTCATGCCTGCACGGCAACTTTTTTCCCGCAACACAAGACTAGCCAACACGGCTCACCCCCACACATTTCCGCCCTCCGCTTCGCGCACATTACTATTTAGAAGTTCGTTTATAAATAGAACAACTCGATTGTGGAACTGTCTTCCGCAGTCGGTGTTTCCGAACTCATATAACACCTCAGAGCTCAAACGCAAGGTTCACCGACATCTAATCACGCACCCCCCGGACCTCTAACCTATCCTTTCCTCCTCTATCCTTTACATCAAGCTTACTACTAGACATTGCACCAGGACTTGAACGACATGACGAACTAGTAGCACAAAAGGTGATTCTTGAGCTTGACGTTTTCACATAAAAAAAATGGAACAAAAACGCTTATAAATTAAAAGGATCTAAAACAGAACAACGCTGCCGCAAAAATTAAACACAGATGTGGATACTCTTCCAACTATATTGACATCAGGTGGACATTCATTATACGGATTCTAAAAGAAGCTCTTAACAGAGTACCTCAACCAAAGCATTCATTGCTTTTTTGAGTTTGGTCTGGTTGCTTTTGATAATTACAAGATTTTTGGTGGAATAAGGTGACACCTTACTGTGTTGACTAAACTTTAACTTTGATTTTTTTAACCAGGAGACAGTTTACGTTCTTGCCTTTCAATGAAGGTAGTCCTGACATCGATTTTAAATCGGCCGGTGTTCCACAGGGGTAAAATCTATCACCTGAGGGTCATCTACCCATTGCAATGAAGACCTTGGAGTTGGGTCTGCGACCCCAGCCCCTGCACAATGTCCATCTTTGACCTATCGGTAAACTAGAAGATATTTCTTGGTCCGCCAGGAAAGATGAGTTCTGAGCACTCGGTGAGATCTATGTAAAATAATCGCGCTGAATTTCGCTTAGAACTGCAATTCACCAGCCATATGGTCAGATACGCGGTAAATTGAAATGTCTGCGATATCGTTGAGGATATCCATATGTCCGTTGACTGTATAGGGCCAGTTCAATGAGATGTGAAATCGCAAGGCACTTGTGGCCGAGAATTTCCATAAGATGTGCAGTGGATTCAATCCAATGAAGAAAACTCAATTCCGTTCTTTGGAACTGAGGCCAGTGGCGTAGCGTGGGTGTCAGCCGCCCGGGGCGGAAGAAAATTGTGCCGCCCTCTTATTAACTTCGTTTATAGGGAAGTTATTGTAATCGGTCCGAAAATCGAAATCGTAATTTTCAACTTATTTTCATTTTTCAAGGTCCCAATAGAATTTTAAGCAAAAATTTGAGAATTATGCGTGTGTGTGTATGTGTTCAATTTCTCCTGCACGATCTTGCGCGAACCAAAGAAGATATCGACTTCGTTGATGTGCCCAGAGCGTATTAACTGAAATATATATGATCTGAAAAGATTTTCATAAAATTCGGTCGAGCGGTTTCTTTATTTAGACGACGTAAGTGATTTTTGCACCTGCACGATATCGCGCGAACCAAAAATGATATTGACTTCATTGAGTTGCCAATCGACGCGTATTACCGAAGTTATAATCTGAAAAGATTTTCATAACAATCGGTCGAGCCGTTTTTTTTGTTTGAACGAAGTTCGTGTTTTTTGTACCGCCCAATATCGCGAGTACTAAATATGATACCGATTCCTTGAGGTGCGGATCGGAGCGTATTAACGAAAACATGCTCTGAAAAAAATTTCATAGCATTCGGTCAAGCCCTTTTTTTGGTATGGAGTTTTTTTTCTGGATTCAGCAGAGCGATATGACGGTCTTTCTGAGTTGTTGCAACACCCCACAAAAGCGTGCAGCTGTGACCGTGGTCCCTCGGGGCAGGTAATTGATCAACAACACCCTTTTGGAATCTCAAAAGAACGTTTGCTATTTTTCGGATTCCGGATTCCACAACTTTCGCCTTTTTTGGTGTTTTGGCGGTAGGAGCGAGTGGAGTCTCCTTAGCGGCTGAAGCCTGACTGTCGGATCGATCGACACACGCGCATAGAAATTTTACAGTGATGCCACTACACCCAGACGCAAATTCGCTGAGACTTCCAGACTTTTCCCGCCAACGACACGGAGTTAAAAAAATAGTGGAACTATTGAATAGTGGAATATTGAACACTCTTCTTTCTATAATAGAAGTCATTCTCGTTGAATATTAGTCATAAACAATCCAAGCACAAAATAAAGTACGGGGAATCCCTGCAAATCAGTACAGACGGTGTTGCCAGTCGCTACAATGAGCAAGATGGCATTATTATACATTCAATGAAAGAAAGGGTATTCCCCGATTTCGTCACAGTATAAGTAATAAAAAATTCCGTGCGCATTTCGATCGGTCCGAATCGTAGGTACGAAATTTTGCCGCCCCTAAAGGTGCCGCCCGGGGCGGACCGCCCCTGCTGCCCCTACTACGCTACGCCACTGACTGAGGCACTCCTCTATTTTTAATATATCTAGAGCAACCAAACCAGATTCGCCAAATCCATGCATGCTTTGGGTGAGGTGCTCTTATTAGACATACCCAATGGATACCGGTGGACCTTTTATCTAAAGGCATACTACATCAATGCGTCATTCAAAGTCAGGGTTCTAGATACTCCATATGTTTTTGTTGATTACAGTCTCTATGGTTTTTGCAGAGAATAGAAGAAATTGCTATTGAATGGTAGTTGGAACGTATGATATTAAAAATTTCCAAAAAAACAATAGAAAACGATAATCTATTTTTAAAAACTAATTCAATAAAAACAATCCATAAGGACCCTAGGTTTGTTTCCCCATAATCTGTGCGGTGGCATTATCACACCCTAAACCTTCCTGAAGAAGGAAGCAATCGGAAAAATCCCGAAACACAATTATTCTTCACAAGTATTTTACCTGCCTAGTGTCGAAGGAAACTCCAATCCGGAGGAATTCAAAAGGACATCAATCTAATTCGCTCAATTACGTTAAATATTTTTTGCGCTAACCAATTTCATCCCCTAAATGTTCCAGATCATTTGTTGCTGCTCGGCATGGGCGCTACTTGCCATCAGTTCCCCATCCTCCACACATATACTTACATACACATTCATACAAATCTTGAGTATACGGGGAAGGCCCAACGACTGGGGCTCCTAATTCGTCTTCTTCCCTTTCTGTTTGGCACCCTTAGCCGTGCTCCCCTTCTCCAACTTCATTACTGGGCATAAATTTTCTTCGGTATAGATTTCCTTTGCATTTCGGCCCCGAGAGTGTCTCGTCCCTGTATAGCGCCGGCCGCTACCGACGGAATAAAAATCATTGCCAGATCTAGTGACTCCTTGTCCGGACTTCATTTGTTTTGTCCACTTTCCACGGGGATGCTTGGAATTTCATGATGTCAGTCGTTCAATTGTGATTCTAATCGAGTGTATTTGCCTTGTTTTATCGTATCGGAAGGTATTGATTTTATGTCGATGGTGTCTACTTTTTTCTTGCTTTTTTTTTGAGAGAATAGTTATGGAATTTTATCTCGTTTTTATACACCTTGAATAATATTGATTTTGGAATTCAAATTAAAGTTTGCACTCTATGAATGGTAAATTGGGATTTGTTCAGCTTAGATGTGGCCTTATTATATATATGTTATGAACCCGCAACTAATCAATGTGTGCTTCTGTCCTAGTACAAATAAATTAATATTGGGGCTTGATTTTTTAAACCTTGTTAAATTTAAATCGATAGCAGCAAATTTAAGTGTTCCACTATATTACAGTTAATAGAGTGGTTATAGCATCATCATGGACAACTGGTGGGTTACGTAAATAATATAGGCGTACCTATATTCATAAAGGCAACCAAGATCAGCTTTGTCCTAGTTAGTATCTCCACAAGCTAGTGGGCATCGTACTTGCACAGGCTTTCGTTTAATCTTCCATCATCCTCTTGCGTAAGCGAATGATTATACCAATTTGGTGTGCATCATGCATATTCCATAAATATGGTTTGAGAGTAAAGTCAGCTGTTAAGTACATATGATTTCTGTTTATAGCTTAGAGCTCCATTGTCTAATTTTTAAATTAATGATAAAGGCTTTGAAGTTATCGTTAGGCAGCATTCATGAAAGTTTTGACGAGTAAATAATGTTTTGAATGAGAAAGCAAGTAAGCAAATTTATCAATAAGACATTTGTTAGTCATTGGACGGTTTATGCTCGCAACATTAACTCCAGATTTGATGACCATATACGGACCTAGGGCGTCAGGGCTGCGCGGGCATTGAAAAGGTGCTCTGGTACTGGTGGCAAAACGTGCTCTGGTACTATTTTCATGGGTCCGGAGGCGACATCACCATTTTGTAAAAATGGCATTAGATGATCGGTAGGTATTTAATGAAATGCACGGAAAACTGATGAAATGCCTGGCGAATTCTAACTGGTTCCTTCTTGGGCAATTGTTTTGCAATAGGGCTATAACAATTTTCGGGTACAGTAAGGAGAAATTCAGAATACTAAGACACATTCTAAATTACCACCTATGGAGGAGGTCCACACCTGCAAACTCTGCCTAGAGGTTGATGAGTATGTCCTTCGCCTTCTAGGGCCTCATTGTTCGGCGGGACCTTGTCTTTACCGAGTCTAATCGTCAAATAATTATGAGGACTGCTGCCCGACTAGAAATTTTTGTTTGAGGCGTATGGGGTTTTCGTAAATTCCACACTAGGGCCACATGTGGAGTTTGCGCTGGGGCCAAATATAATTTGTAACGTTTTGCCTAACTTGGACCACATTGGGCAAACCTAAGTACTCTCGAAAAACGAATCAGTTTCATCGTTTTCCAGTCAACAATTAGGAAAGAGCGAAATTTTGATAATTGAATCGGTGAAATTCACGTAAAAAGTAGAAAAAAAGTTAACACGAGTAACGTTTTACCGAACAGTTCTCCAACTAAGTACTAACCACGTCCAATGCTGCTTGACCTCCGTGACCAAACGAGACCCGGTCTATTGAGTGTGCTAAATGGAAACCTTTATGGTCATGAAGATTGTTGCCTAGAATATGGTTCACATATATTTTTTCCAACTTTTCTTAATAAATGACATTTGTTTCGATTTTAAAAAATAACATACGAGTAGGCATGGTTTTTGTGAAAATCCAATGCCGGATGCACACGTTTGTCAAGGATTGCCAAGCGTTCGCAGATTCAAACGTGCGAATAAGGCATTTGGTTTGGCTTGTGCAAGCTTGGCAAAGCTTGTGGCCGATCCGGTCGAGTGTGGATGCTCCCCGAACCAAAGCAAACATTTTCAATTTGCGAACGCTTGCCAAGCCTCGACAAACGTGTGGATGCGGCATAAAATTCGTTAATGACCGGGCTGGAGGGAAGTGAGTATGCAAAATGTGACGACCGCTTTCCGTCAACAGATTTCAGTTCAGAATAGCTCAAAGATGAATAATACGAATGTCCAAAATGTGCAAAATGAAATGAATGTTGAGAGTGACGTCTGACTCTGATGATCTCAGTGATCTCTAACACTCCTCGTAGCTATTTTGCTTCGCACACTGTGAATTTTACGCTACTCTCTGTTGCTGGAGCTCGACCAAAAGTTGCCACGCTCTAGCCCACTATATTTAAGTCACATGGAGCTACAACATTTCTTGGTTACATACAATTTAGCTGGATAGAGGAGAGAAAAGGTGGCAGCAAAAAGTACCCAGAAACAAATGAGTCCGCGTGACGTGAGTTTTTAGTTTTTCCAAATGTCCAAAAAGTGCCCAACGTGCATAAAGAAGTTTTCACTTCAAAAAGAAAGGAATCCCAACTAATTGGCTCTACCAAAGCTCCAGATAATTCTTTGAAGAACTTTGATGGTTCGGACAAGATATCCATAAGAAAAAATGATGCTGATTTGGCAATGGTCCAAGTTGGCACGAGGAGAGTTAACATCGAAGAAATACCACGTTGAACAGAGGTTGTTAAAAATAGGTGTGAAGCTGCAATATCGGGTACACGCTTGGGATGACTCAGTTTTTGAGGTAGATTATTATTGTCAGAAAAGATCGCGGGATTTTTTGCCAGAAAGAATATTACCATTTCAGTAGCTCACCCAATTTACACAAATTACATTATGAGTGCTGAAATCTTCCACAGCGATGATTTCACAATCTGATTCGTAGGATAAAAATTCGGGGAACTGTTCGGAAATAACATAACATGCTAAAATACACACTTTGTTTCTTATTAGTACTTCCGCATAACAAAAAGAAGAACACGACTACGGCTAGTCCCCTATTGGCGCAGAAGTTGTATACAAAGGTGTACCCATACACTGATAATTATGTGAGCCAGGATTAGCAGAGCCATATCGTATATTTATCATAAATAGGCGGAGCAAATGTCACAATGTGGAAAAGGAAATGCGTTTTACATGAATGTTACAAAAACCAAAACATATTTTTTTGTGTCGGGGCCTAAAATTAACGAACTCTGTCATTGAAGCGATAGGTAATGTTTAAAATTATAACGAATTCGGCTGTTCTAAAATAAGAGTGAAATTAGAGCTTCAAATATTATACAGGGTGTATCCGGTAAGTTTACAAAGGGCCCAAGTGCTGCTTGAGTAGATGCGTTTCGACCCACGGTTCTTGAGGCCCCATTCAAGAATGAATTCGATATCCCGGTTGACTGTATAGGGAAACATTTCACGGTCATGAAGACAAGATCTGGCACGCACTTGTTATTGAAGACGTAAGACTAACGCAAAGTATCGTCAGCGAGGGGAGGGGATTGAGAGCAGATCATTTATATTAGGGAAGGAGCGGTTGATAGAATTCACCTCTGTTGAACACCGGCCCTATTGGTGTAGCTGGAGAGCATTGTTTCTCAACCTTTTTAGTGTTGCGACCCCTTGAGAAGCCAAAAAACTAAGTAAAAAATCAACCGACCCCCTCAGTATTGGCGGAAAGATAAAAATCCAACCATTTGGAGCGATTTTCTCGGTAAGAAACCAAAAATTGAGTCTGATGGAGACGAAAGGGAAAACAAAAAATTTTGACCTGGTTCCCTCCTCTTTCGCCAAACCCGTCGTAAAATTGAGCTATTTAGGTCGATCCACACATCCATGACGGCACGACACCGATGCTTTCCGTGTCAGTGGCTTCCGTGATAAATTTTTCACTGAAGTTCACACAGCACCACCTTTTCCGTATCAGTGCTCAATGTTTAATGGCATCTGCATTTACTTTTTAGTTTTGAAATTTGGACAGTGAAATCAAGCGCATCATGGAATTTAGCGTGGAATATCTGGCTGCAACAGCGTTGGTCAAGACGAGGAAGAAAAGAATAAAAAGAGAGAGTGAGTTCATCTTATATGGACTCTTCGGGAAGTGAAATTAAATTCTACGAATATATTAGAATGAGCCAAAATGCATTCAGTGATTAATTTACTAAAAAGAAAGTCGAGAAGTTGTCTGTTGTCCACACGAGTCTGTACCAGAGTTGGGCTTAGTCACTAATATTTTCAATCGATTGACGAAGTAAAAAATTAGTGATTACTTTAGTTATGACTAAATCAATCACGATTGAAAATTTAGTTTTAGTGACGACTAAAATTGAGTAATCATTAGTTATTGGTTTTAGTTTAATTGAAATTTTTAACTAAAAAGTTAAGTTTCGTATTTGTAAACGAAAGGAGGTATTGAAATATTATTTAGGACATGTACATGTACTTTCAAATATCAACTGACAGAAAGTAATAAAATTTCAAATTCTTAAAAATTATTCAGGAACATTGAATTCAAAGTAATTCGTAGATACTTTCCTGCATGAAGCACATCCCTGTTGGTGTCACTACTAGACCAAGATCCGTAGGATAACGACCTTCACCGATCGAGTAACCGAATGAAATCAAAAAACAGATTTTATGATAAAAAATATGCTAACAAAAGTAACGATGATGGGTTGCCTAACGAAATATGGTCAAGGCTCAATTTAATAGGCGTTTTTTCGCCTTTTCTCTACTTTGAGAATTCCGCATAGTTTCGCATAGTTTTGCGCCTTTTTTTTTAGATTAGGAAAGATGCAGCTTGAACTAATGGAAAAATGCAATGTATTGTGGAACTCAGCTGAACGACCAAAATCGGCTGAATATATCCAAAACGTCTTAGGAACCACACTGCCGCGTCCGGGCCTAATTAGATTGAACAGTCTATGGCCGTGCTCCGTAATATAGACTAGTATACTACGCAGTGATAAAGGGTAAATTCAGGCGTTTACGCTATGATTATCAGCAGCATACATGAAAGTGTTACAACTGAAACTGTTTCATCCCCCAATCTATTATATTTTTGTGATTGCTAGTACGTCACACTGGTTCGCACAAGTAAAATATTGCAAGAATTAATGACGTCACTAGCGCTGCCCTGTTACTGGGGTATATTTCGGAACACAGCCTATATGATGGCGTCAAGCAAATACTGAATATAAAGAACAGATCAAATCAACTAGGCCAAGAGCTTCAAATAAAAAGTCCATTGAGAACAATCGAATTTGAGTACAGTGAAGAATACTTACAGTGCCCAGCTCCCATAGCCGACACTCTAGTCTCTAGATATTCTTCAAGGAGACGATACTTTTTATGGCATCGTATTACCGTGCCTATTAGCTTTGCGAAAGAAGTTACAAAAATTATTAAGACAAGAGCTCAAGTATTGTACACCCATTGTCAATACATATCTGAAAAAACGTGAAGATGTTTCAAGCACTAATGCAGAGAACGCTGTAGTTGCAGCTTTGGCTCACCCCAAATTCAAACATAAGTGGTATGTATGCTTAAAACCAACTCAATACAAAAACGCACACGGCTGTTAGAATTATTAGCGTTACGGCAAGAAATTTCCCAATATTCACTAAATATGGAATTAGCACATCAGAGTGAAGAAACTTTTAAGTCTAGACAAGATGAATTTTGTTACTTTAGTTCAGATTCCGAACGTGAAACCGACTCGATCTGTCCAAGAAAAAGAGCAGACCTGATGGTTAAAAATTATTTTGCTGAAGAAAGTGGTGAATTAGAACTCTTGCATCAATACCCTGTTGTGAAAACTGTGTTTGTGAAGTACAATACGCCTATGCCGTCATCGGGACCAGTCGAGCGAATGTTTTCCTCTACAACTATAACAAATTCATCTAAATCACACAAACTATCTGATAATATGTTTGAGAAAAGAGTACCTATGAAAAATAATTTAGATATAATGAATCGAAAACATTGATGTAGACAACTTATATTTATGAATAGAGAAAATCATCTGATTATATGTAGTTCTAGAAGAAAGTTAAAAACAACTATGTATGAATAACAAAAGAATAAACCATTTGATGAATTTAATAATTCGTTTAGTTCGCATTTTCCTCGTCATTACTACTTCAATAAAAAATTTTAATCAAGATTAAAAACTAAAACTAATTCAATCGATTATTTCAATTGCTAACACGACTAAAACTAATTTAATCGTTAATCGTTAGTTATACCATGTTCGCACTGAGCCGAAATTACGTGGTTTTGGAAAGTGATTTCGAAATTATGTAGAACCGTTCGCACTGAATTGAAATGATTTCGTTTCGGTGTTTTTTTTCTGGCACTACGCAAGTCTTCAATTTTTTCAGCCCAAATTTTAACTAGCGCCTCTTCTAGCAAAGTCCATGGGTTCTTTCTTTTATATTTCTTGGGTTTTTGCATTTTGAAGAATGTGAAGTTTAAATTTAAAGTCAAATCAGTTATTATAAAACGTCCAACTGACAATTTCAGTATCAATAGTGACGTGCTGAATTGGGCTGAATTCGATTTTCGGGTTTGAGCATTGGCTTTGACATGATTTTGTTCGTAATTTTGCCAAAATTACGAGATTTGAGATGATTTTGAAATCACCAGAATATATGGGAAATCATACGATTTGGAACATGATTTTGGGTGAAATCACGAAAATAGGCGAAATCGCTTAATTTTGGCTCAGTGCGAACATGGTATTAAACTAATTACGTCAGTTTTAGTTTTTAATCGTCAATCAAACTAAATTTTTGCCAACACTGGTCTGTACATCATGTAATAGGAGGATGAAATACATTTGCGCATTCACGCAACCTTGATGTAGGTCCTACTACATGATGTAGACAGACTGACTCGTGTGGATCAACTTTTCAGCAATCTTTGCATTTCTTACTTATGCCGGGTTTTCACTAGTAGAATTAGTGGTAGAGTAACTGGCCTACTTTTAAGCGGTAGAGTAACTTTACCACGGTGCTATCCCACTCTACTCTACTATAACCGAGTTTTCATTAGGTGAGTTCCCAGAATAGTTAGTACTCGACCAGTATACTCTACCATTAATTCTACTAGTGAAAACCCGGCATTATACATATATGTACAGTATAAAAAAATCCTATAAAAAATCCTATAAAAAAGGTTTGAGTGCATTTATTTCAAATAAACTTGACTTTTGAATTCTTATAAAATTTTTTGTTTAATTTAAAAAACATTTGCTTCACGTCCGGGATCAATTTAAAAAAAAACACGCGTGTACCCACCCAGTGCACGGGAAAGATGTGAAACATCTTTAGCGAAAGGCCGAGTGGAAACGCAGCTCTGGAACTCTTTTATCACACAGAAATGTTGCGTTTGGGATGTATATTCGGAACTTCGCTGGAATTTTCTTACATATGGCACTTTCTGGCTGTAGGAGAAGTAAAAATTTCCCCGCTTTTTGTAGCCCGAAAAAGTAAACGAACAGAAATCGGTTTCGGGCGCTTTCTGGCGCCTAAGGGATCCCGCAGGCGAGTACGCAAACACACTTATAGTTTGCTCCCGATGTAAGAACATTCCAGCAAAGTTCAGAATAGGCCTGAAAATAAATAAATTCATTCAAATGAACAAAAAATTAGTTGCATTAGTTGCGTATTATTGTGCTACAAAATAAAGTCATTTGTTAATACAATAAAAACTTTTTAAAATTTTAACTTATTCATACAAATATATTTAGTTCACGCTTACAAAGGCTTATAAATTCAAGTAGAAAATTATATCTACCAGTGTCGTCCACTGTAGACCGTAGGTGTTGATAGCCGAATGGGTAAAATGTAGGATCGGCGGCAAAAAGGCGGTGTGGGTTCGACGCGCAACGGCGGCGTTTAAACATTTTTTATAAAAATTTGAAAGATTACAAGCACAACAGAAGAGGTAAATAATAATGGATTTGTACTTTTTTGGGATCATTAAAATCGACTTCGAAATATCTACTAACTTTGAAAATGTCAATCTATTGTTTCGTTGTAAAAAATTTCGACTGCAGCGATCATCACACTAACCCAAGCATAGCTTCGTTCTCGGGGGCTATGGTCGGAGTTATGGTTGGGTTAGTGTGATGATCGCTGCAGTCGAAATTATTTTGGGATGCACAAGTCAGGAACTTCCCTGCACCGCTTCCCTATAAAACCAGTTTATTGGAATTATTGGAAGTGTTGATGAAAGAAATGATACGCCGTGTAATTTGGTTCATTGATTGACATTTTTAAGGTTAGTATATATTTGGAAGTCGATTTCAATGATCCCAACAAAAAAGTACAAACCCATTATTTACCTCTTCTGTTGTAATCTGTCAAATATTTATAAAAAAAAGTTTAAGCGCCGCCGTTGCGAGTCGAACTCACGACCCTTTTTTTCGATGACCCTACATTTTTCTCAATTGGCTATCAACGCCTTTGGGGTCCGATAGACGAAACCGGTAGTTATAGTCTTCTGCTTGAATTTGCCTTTGTAAGCGTGAACTAAATATATTTGTATGAATAAATTAAAATTTTATAAAATTTTTATTGTTTATTGTATTAACAAACGTCTTTATTTTGTAGCACAATAATACGCAACTAATGCAACTAATTTTTGTTCTTTTGAAGCTTTGATATATTTAAAGATATGCACGCATGCGTAATTACATAACTCAAATTTTTAGCTAATTTAAGCCCATTAACCATTATTATAGAAAATCAAGTAAATTAAGTTAAATAATTATTTTCATTAATCAGTTGTAACTTCCTGCCATTCTTCCCTTCTACGTACAAAATTCTCAGAAATCCGAATGCTACATCTAAATATTTGTAAATTATTCTAGTTAAGAAATTGACTGTCTCAGTAATATTTTGTGCAATTTACATTTAATAGTAAAAGACCTTTTACTTGCTTTTCATCTCGTATGCACTCCTTGCTTTATTATACCTTTTTGGAAGCAAATAGAAATAAAAGCTTTGAAATATAAATAAAAATGAAAGTGTTGAGATCAAGAATTGAACCCGTCAACACTCAACCAATTCGTCCATTCTCCGAATGTGCGATTCTTAGATTTCACTTTTTTTTGTAATATTTCCATCTTATTCTCTCTTTTCCAATACAGATCTTCCATACGTTTCGCGAGACGAAATTGTACCTTGCAACGATAAGCGTCACAGCCTTGAAAAATTACTCTCAACGCGCGCAAAGATGTTTCACATCAAAAATATTGGTGGCAGCGGATGTGTGGGAGCATGCCGCGTCTTTCCCAATTTGTTTCCATGGAATTACATTGTGCCGATAATTTTTGTTTCACTGATGCTCCGGTACTGCACTGAAGTCGCCGTCACGTCACGGATATGTGTGGATCGACCTTTACCGGGAAAATCGTGGCTAAATTCTTGGAATTTATACGGTTGCTATTTTATGGTTATATGTGTAACACTTGATTATAATTTAAAATACATTGTTTATTAAAATTGTTTTTGGCCATCTTGCGACCCGCCTTACATCTCACCTACCCCCAGGTTGAGAAACAATTGTGTAGAGCTACCTTGTTTGAACGACCAGAAAGAAAACTCTCAATTCAGTGAAATAAGGCTTTATTACCAATAGCTTAGAGTTAGTCTTGTTTTCCGGTGTTATCACTGCACTTGAATGAGAATTGCTTCTTTTAAGTACTTTTTTTTATTAACAAGCTTGGAGTTTAAAGTCCTACTCTGAATTTAGGTAAAACATTATTTTCTACGAAAATTTAATGGTTTATCACAATTTAGTATTCTGCAGCTTATTCTGCAGATAACGAAGACAAGGCAGACAAGAACAATATCTTAGCATCAGCAGAAAAACTATTTTTACCTGGTTCTGGTGGAAAAGCAAACTATTTTCAAAGGTTTATTCATATTACAAAATATTTTCAGATAAAACCATTCCAACATTGGAGGTTGGGTGACGGTAAAGAAAAATAAATCGCAGAATTAACTAAAAGGAAACTGCAAAGGTCATAAAGAGCTAAAGTGATTTCTCATAAATTTTGCAGTAAGCAAACTTTTTGGGGGCAATTGAAGTTAATTCCACAGAAACGTGGAGCTTTATGCTATATACTCGAAGAAGTCATTAGAAAGCACCTAGAGAAGAGTAAGGAGCCAAAGAACTGATTGCAGACAGCAGTGTTCGCTTAAATGGTGTGGAATGGTATTGCTTCCCTAAAGTCAGTCGAAAATGGTTTCCTTTACTCCTTTCTATACTTACATTTATTATTTGCAAAAAGGCAACATAAATTAATTGGCCAAAGCAAGCACCGCGAGGAGAGAGAAATGAAAACTGCTTATTTAGTTCTTTCTCGAGGGCACTTTTATGTAGTATTGGCCCTTAATAAGTTAATGCCCGACCCTGAGCCAGTATACAGTATATTATATACATTATATAGCCAAACATACAGATATATTTACCAGGCATAGTACGAGGCGAAGGTATTCTTTATTGGCTTTTTGTGTATAGTCTAAGGGCTGGTAGCAGGGTATGGAAGATGGGTTTCTTGGAAAATCTTAAATTGATATTTTACGGCTTTCAAATTTCGCTTATTATTTCAAGTTAATTAACTCATAGAATGGCGGACGTAGGGCGGGCGTACACAGACATAACTCATTTCAAGTCTCAATATCGCGGTCGTTTTGATTTACGGATGGTTACATAATGATTGCATTGTCAACTCATCGTCTTCAACTAATTAATTAGCGCGAGCCTTTTGTCAGACATTGACTTTGATGATAGCTTGTGTTGCTTTTGTTAAATAGTTTCACAGATCGACTTATGTATGTTCTAAAATTATTACCATTTGGTATTTTGAATTTAATTAATAATTCAATTAATAGCAACCAGCAACACCACTAATAAGTTACAAAATCAGTTCGTGACAATTAAGTTGCCTTTGTTTGCTATTTTTAATACAGTATTATTGAAGTTATTGATACTAATTTTAGAGATTGCTGTTTTACATTTTGGTATGAGAGAACCATCGCCTGCTCGGAAAGTTCTCTAGACGTAGACTAGGACGCTCAGAGCTTAGGGATGCCAAACTGGATGACATCGGCTCAGAATCGGGACCGGTGGAGAGAACAGTTGCGAGAGGCCAGGACTGGATCCCGATTTTAGAGCCGTTAAAGAAGAAGAAGAAGAGCCATCGTCAAGAAGAAAGGGAAATTATTTCTGAACTCTCCGGGCGACGAAGGACCACGCTACTGAATGTCCTTTAACCTTGTCTGCGATGATAGTCGGACGCTTTAATCAATGCCTAGGCTACCAAGTGCGGCCAGGTTAGGTTTTGTGTTGGGTTTTAACATTGCCATGGTATGTTGCTATATTCGCAGCTGCTAGACGGCGTATTGTCCCATCTCTATTAAATCTCACAATTTTTAACAGAAATACACCGAGCAAGTTATATTCAGAAAACCTTATATACCCGAGTAAAAATAAAAAAATGACCTTACAACGGGCGAACACCGGCCGCTTGGGTTTTTAAGGGGCATATGATGGTTTTTAACCATTTTTAATGGGAGTACATACGTATGTGTGTGTGGTGTACGGCCGTACAGTCCTGCAAAAAACCATTTGATGCCCATGGCCGAGGAGAAATCACGGTCGGTGTTCGCCCGTTGTAAGGCAATCTTTTATTTTTACTATGCGCTATTAAAACTAAAACAGTCAACATACCGCCCATCGTAGATCTTCAACTAGCTGAAAGACTTAAGCCGGAACTGTAAGAGACGTTAAAGAACGCACGTTGAACCCTTGATTAATAGTCCAGGAGAGATAGCGAAAAGTATTCAAAAGTTGAAATAAATCTACCCTGCGATTTTTCGACACTATAATTAAGAGAAAAATCGTAGGAATTCAATGAATATGTTTTTGGAAAAAATCGGTCCAGGAGAACAGGTGGAAAAAAGCTAATAATGGTAGCGAAAACACGTTTTTCAACGTTTTAGGTGGGAAAAAATTTTGTTTTTGGAAAACCTAAAATAGTACTTAATAGCGCTTAAAAATATGAAAATTATGAGTTTTTGCAAAAAAATAAAAACCGCGAAATATGGCCATTTTTTGACTTTTAATTACAGGGACTGTAATTATCGTAGAACCTTGTTTCAGGGCTGAAATTGTGGCTTCCTTATACTAAATTTATTTAAGCTGTGGCTTCTTCTGAAAGACTCAGTAGGATAGCAGCCGTTTTACACCTCATTTATATTGCCAATAATTTGTAGGAGAAGGAGTAATTTAAATCTACTTAAAATGCGTAATACTTCAAAATGTGAAGTGCAATGTCTAGGAGTAGGCTGAAGGAATGGCGTGGACCCTGCGTTTGAACTCTTGGATGAGGAGTTCTTAAATACAGACTATGTAAGATTGTTCCACAACACAAACCTGTTCTATTTATGAACGACTTCCTACTTTGTAGAGTGCGCGAAAAGTGCCTTATCCGGTAAGTTTGAGGGCCCATGTTGCACTTTATCTAAACCCTCAGAGTAGGACATGTATGAAGATTAGAAAAAGTACGGGTGATAAAATTGACCGCTGCGGGACACCGGCAGAGATATTTGGTGATGAGCTTTGACTCCACCCAATGTTACCTTGATTGAACGGCCGAAAAGAAAACTCTCAATCCAGGTCTTCAGGACAATACCAATATCTAACAGAGCACAGTGCCAAACTCTCTCAAAAGCAACACTAAACAAAATATTTGTTTACAAAGGTAAAAAACGATTTTTCTTTGAGTTACCCTTGATGTTCACCACGTCTTGAAATGGAAAACACTAGTAATGTTGACTCAGTCTTTGAAATTGAATATTTAGTTGAAATGGTGCAGCAGGAAAAGGAGATTCGAAAATGTTTGGAGTTTTTAAGACGGCAAACGAAAACTGTTGATAAAGTATAGAAAATTCTTAAGAAATGAAAACTTTTTTTTTAATTAATTAAACAAATCTCTTCTTACATTTTGAGATAATTTGCATCTTTTTAATTTGAAGTCGTATAATGAAAAATTCCGTTAATTAAAAACTGGCTAACTGAGAGTTGTGTAACATTTTCACAAAACTTTTCTCGCTAAATCTCATCCTTCGCAATCTCTTCTCGTAATCTAGAACTAAAAACGCTAAAATTCGCCCTTCGTCCGTTCAATTCCCCTTCATATCTGTGCTCCCGGTCTGCTGTCCACACCCACACAGCATCTGTACTAGTTCCTTTTTCCACAGCTCACTAATCCGATAATCCATGCTTTTGCTTTCTGTCCACTGAATCCTACAATGCGAAGCCTTCTATCGTCGCTGTCCTTTGGAAAATAATGCGCTTTTAAATTACAATTGAATTTTAGTCCTGCAGCAATACTAGCAGCAGTAGTGGCAGCAGCAGCAGCATCAGCATCAGCATCGTCCACGCTGTAGTCCTGTGTAAGGATTGCTATAAAAACCAAAATCTACCGCTTCAATCCTTATTACTGTATTTTGAAGCCAGGAGCTCTGCTTTGGTTAATTGAGCCAAATTTAACATGCAGATTGGTGGATAATGAAATCATTAGCATTCGGCGACGATACCCAGCATAATTAATTGGTTTCCTGTTCTATGGAGTATTTGTGGGCCTCGATATCCTGTTGTGATGTGTTCGTTAGTGCGGACATATTTTAGTTGGCAATGCCTGTTTTGTAAGAGTTGATAATAGAAATTTACATTTATGATTAATTATGTTTTGTAGCCACCCAGCGCTAAGCAGGGTACAAGTGAAGTAATCACAGCGGTATTCCGCACCGCAAGCAATGTGCAAATATTTAATCAAATTAAAAATTTTGATAGTTTTGTGATGTAAACAACGAACGATGAACGTTGAACAATGTATGTACGAGTATATGATGAACACCAATATAATAATAAGCTATACTCCTTACTCGGATTAGTAATTTTATTTTCAAGCTTTAGACTTTTACGTTGTTGGCAGGTTTCTGAAGGATTATTTTCCATTTCAAAATGGCCTAAGTTCAATTCGTAAACAATCCTGTATTACATCCGATGTTTGTAAATGCATTAATTATTGAAATTGGTATTTGAGGTATTTAATTGGGGAATGGTCAGGTAAAGTACTAATTTGATTTAAATGTTTGCGGTAAGCAGGGATTTTCAGTATGGAGTTACAACAATAGGTGTTTAATTGACATCTGAATTCGATTTAAATTAAATGGGTTTCGGAAATTGTTGCAGTGGTAGAATTTATCCTTGTAAAATATAAAATTTAAGAGCAGCAGCATATGCCAATTAATGTATATTGTATGTACGTTGTTTTAAATTTGGTGTTATAATTGTGTTGGGAAAAATTGTGACGAAATCTAATGGAACAGTGTTAGTGTAGATGTATAGCAAAAAAACTGTTTTCATTTTTGTATTGAAAGCTTTTGTCGTCTTTTTACTTTTATTTCAAAGCAAAAAATTAACATTAATAAATTTCCGTATAAGAGCTTGAAGTAATAAATCGAATATTAAACAAGGAATTTATAAGCTGTGTTTTGCTTGATTCTTTTTTCGTCCGTTGGGCTTTTTCATGTGATAGTTTCAGCTTAAGAGCCACCGTCTTTGGGTCATAGTGCAATGTTTAATAGTAAGCTTAGTTGGAAGGATATATGAAGATAATTCATGTTGAGGCCCCCATACATGGTCAAATTGTATATACATCGAAGTGCGGATGTACAACCAAAACAATCGATTGTAAGCCGGTCGGCCGATCAAAACTCGTTGCGCGCAACTTACATCCATTGAACGGATATAAAATGATATCCATCATAATATAACTATCAGGCCGGAAATCTCGGAATTCCTAATAAATATGGAAATCGTGGAAATGGCCTGATCATCAAAAATATTTCAATAATAATTCTTAACATTTTCCTAGAAATATGGAATAGTCAAATTACATTAAATTTAGAAAAAACAGCAAACGCTTATAAAAAAGCTTTTCCCTCAAAACTACGATATTCCACATTTCTGAAAAACAGGAAATGCCTAGGCCAGCATTTAAGAAAATCCAATTTTACTCGAAAATGGAAATTATTCAGTCAGTCCTAAGATTCAAGAAAACTTGTAGAGACCCTCCGAAGAGTGGTCCTATAATTAAATTTATATAATAAAGAAATACTCTAAAGAAAAAATAAATATTGTAAAAATAAAATTTTTGTGTTTTTATTTTAATATCTAAAGATAATTAAAAAGGTTAATAAACGCGAAAACATATCTCGCATGGGTTTGATGAAAATCTGGATGTACATCCAATTTGACAGTGAATGGGGGCTTTTAGGGGAGTCTCAAGAGCGCAGAAGCAGATAGCGACGAATCTAGCGTTTTAACTCTAGAATGATATACGAGCTCGGGAATACTTACTGTGGAAGATTGTTCCACAGTTAAGATTTTCCATTTATAAACCAGCTCCTAGACTGGTTTTTCTAATGTTTATTGTTGTTACAATGGGCGCGAAAGAGGGACTGCAGAATTTAGGGGTGAACCATGCAGACAGGAAACCCTTCAATTCGATGCAACATTCGCTCAGCGATAACATATTTTCAACATTCTTACGGTGGCCCAGTAAGTCTAATGAAGCCCAAAATAAATCACCAATGAGAAAGTTGGTGCAGTTTTTCTTCTTGTCTAGCCAGGTCTACCCAAAATCTTCGTCTGCCTGGTGGTGCTCAAGTTTGGTATGTGCGGAAAATTTTTGGGACCGCAACGTGACCTATCGAGTAAGAGCTTGGAATTACTTTAGTACTTCCGGAGTAAAAAAAATATGTTAGTCTGCTTGGTCAAATCTGGTCCTAATGTCTTGGCAGACCACTTGTTTTGTTGCAGTTTTGGGACCGCAGCTGAACTATCGAGTAAGATTTTCAAACTATACCCAAATTAAAGTTTGAACATTTTTACACTAGAAAACATAGGTCTGCCGGATCTGTGCCGGTGCCAAGTGCCTGGCAGACCACCTTTTATTTTAGTGTTTAATTACTACTTAAACCTTAATAACTCCTATACCGATTACCGTAGAGTAACATAATTGGGCTTTTTTTTAGTTAATTGTGTATTCTTTTACTGCCTATAAAGAACAGAAGCTTGAGTGACTCCATTTAAGAGCTTTTTCGATTTTTTTCATCTGAGTCGGAATCGTAACGGTTTACCCCATAGGGCGTTTTGAAGTTTTTTTCAGAGTTTTGCATATTACCCTGTATTTTTGTAACCCTGTGCCCTAATGTTTTTGAATACGGCAGCAGTGTACGCGGAATACTCCCACCTATCTAAAACTGTAAAAGTGAAGGTTCTACCCTACCAACTTCCAGAGTTATAAGTCGTCAAAAACAAAATTTTGAAAAGATGCACTTATAAAAATGCACTTTTCGATGCAGCAATGCAATTTCAAAAAAATACAACACCAAAACATGGCACAAAGTTTCTAGACGTGTTAACGAAGTGAATGCATCTCAATCCGACTTACTGCGAAAAAATTGAAGGTTGACTGCTATATTTCCTCGCCTAGATTAGGTAAGGTTGGATATGGCTGAGCTGCTGGTTTAAGGTCATACACTTAAGCCAAAAAATAGGCCCATTGTGACGCCATAGTGATCCCACTTTAAACCGGATGTTAAAGTGTCGTTTCTTCGCTAAACCATTTCGATGAAGTAATAAATCACCTGAGTTGCGGGATCCTAAGCTTCGAGATTTCCGCAAGCGTGTTTAGAACGGGTTCACCAAAGTTGATTAATCTCCTTCTGATTAGGGCTAGGCAATGACAGAGGAGATGTGGTACACTTTCCTCCTCGTCCCGATTTTTACAGCTTCTGCAAAAATCGTAGGTCTCAAGACCTAAGCGGGTCGCATGCGTCCCTCTCAGACAGTCTCCGGTCAGCACTCCCACTATAACTGAGAGGTCTTGTCTCCGAGGCTCAGTAGTGAAGTGGTCCGCCTGAGATCATAAGAAGACCTGGTTAGTTTGGCCAAGGTGCATTTATTAAGATCCCTCCAATGCTTCTTTGCTTGATGCATTGTGTGCTTTTTGCATCGGAGTTTAAAAGAGGCTCAAGGCATACTAACCCTTTCCTTTCCTGGAAGGAGAGTGACGGTCGTGCCTTTCCTAACCAGTTTGTCAGCTTTGCAAATTCTCTCTATGTTTTGGTGAACAGGCACCCATACGAGGAGGGTTCTGAACTGCTGAGCCATCTCGTTAAGAGATCTACGAAATTCAGAGATAGTTCTAGAGCTGTTTCTGCAAGAGCGCAGGGCTTTCAGAGCCGCCTGACTATCTGAGATGATGTAGACAGTCCGATTGCTGTCGCCCCGCTGTAGTCCAGTAAAATGGGACATTCGCTGAACATTTTATGTAAACAGCAATTTTTTTTTTGAATATGTAGAGGGGTTGGTTGGGAGTATAAAACCGAGTTTTCGGCATTCGGAGGCGTTTCCTTCGGCCGCCATCTTGTTTTGAGTGTGAAAAATGGTTTTGCTTATTGCTCGGAAACCGTGAGTTCTACAGAATTTTTGTAGAAATATTTTTTTAGATAATTAAATTATCTACAAGTTTCGTAAATAATGTTTTGCCGTAATATTATTAATAAAAAAGATATTCACGAAAAATGACAAAAATTTTGGGGGTGATGAGCTTTAAAGCGCTATAACTTTTTTATTATTGATTCTACATAAAAAAATGCCTTAGAGCATTTTTGTAGAGCATTTTCTTGCGAATAGTTTAATGTGGTCATTTATTGAATTAAGCTTGCTTTTGTTGATTTTGGAGGAATGCAATCGGAGAAGTTATAACAAAAGTTCTGCATATGCTTCAATCTATATAAATATAATTGGAGTGTCTGTCAAAATAATTGTCATTTTCTAATCCTATTTGGTTATTTACATGATATTAAAGCAAAATCAAGTATTTTTAAAATTTTTGTCTCTCTGTATGTCTGCCCTTATGATGGCCCTTTTTTGCACCATTTTACTGGAGTACTGGTTGATTAGTAAAGCAGCTTCATGCATGGCTAGAACCTCCGGTTGGTATACACTGCAGTTATCGGGTAATCGGAAGGAGACTTCAATCCGGGAAAAGACCCCTCCTCCTACTCGACCCTCGAGCTTAGAACCATCAGTAAAGAAGTTCCTCGCCTAATAGTCACAGAAATAAAATTGAGTAGACTACGGAAGATGGAAAGCTAGATCGGCTTTTTAATGGTAAATCAAAATGAAAAAGGATGGCAATACGAAAAAGAAATAGATGGATGGGGATGGCGCCATTCAAGAAAAAAAGCGAACGGAGGGTTAGTTTGCAAATGCGATAAGTAAAAGCCAAACTTCATTAATACAAAACAGAAGTGGTTGGAAATGAAGCAATCAAATGCAATTTTAGTTGCTGAGGGTAGTACCTAGGGCATCCTAACGTCAAAGTTGGATTTGGTACTCATTTAAAAGTGTATTTCAAAATAAATAATAAGTACGAAAAGCAGTTCTACTCAACCACTAGCAACCAGGTGGTACGAAAGTATACTTCAGAAATCCACAACAACTAAATTTACTTAATTAAAGATATTTTTGGTTACGTTACTCACTGCAGAAAACCTCCTAATACCGCTTACAGTACCTGTTGAAATAAAATATTTACAGTAACCTTCATGATAAAACAAATAACTTTCAGACAAGATACTTACCACCCTCATATATTCTGGAAATTCATTAAAATCCCCATTACGTTCTGCAAAAAGGATTACTTCAAAGCGGATTGCTTTCTTTCAAATTAATTATTAGTTATCTGGATAAATAATCCTTTAGTCCTAGTCTACACGGTATATTCTAAAAATAATATAAAAAAAGGAGAAGCCTGAAATCTAAAACAAGTAACAGAACGGTCGAAAAGATAGAAGATGCAAATATCTCTTAAACCCTCATTACTCTGGTGCGGTAGTGGGGGTGTTGAGGGTTGGGGGGAAATCACTACTGAAACACTTCTGCATTATTAACCCAAAAGCCTTACTCTGGGCGTGCCGAGCACACTGAATTTACATCCTTCCCAAGCTAATTATATGCAAATAACACCCACAAAACGGAAACCAGTCCCAGGGCATTGTACCCCGGCTAGAAGAACAAAAAAAAATAAACTTGGGGGCTGGGGTGGAAAGTGTTAGATTACTTTTTCCTTCTGGCATGACTACTTTTGTTGTTCTCAAACTGTTGTCGGGCTAAGGCATGCCTTGTCTACTACACACAGGGATTCAGCTTGACGTGGCTCCGAGAGTCATCCTGACTCAATGTTAGATCTTGGACCTGCCGCAAGAGAAGTCACTCCGAGGCGCACGCATTGGAAATATGCTATTAAATTTGTCCCAGGATTTTTATTTCACATTTTTTTTTCGTTTTTGAAATGGAGCTGCAAGGAAGAGTTTAAGGCAACAAATGGATGCTTTAGCCATCACCACAGATGCAGGGAGAAGATGCTGTGTATAGAGCTTCATCGCGTAACCCGTGAAATTTTTTAATGCCTTGTGTTTTCCTAAAGTACTTTATAAATTAAAAAGTTTTCCGTTTATGTAAATCCAGTTTCCTTTCTTTTTTTTCACCCTGCATTCTCTCTATCCATCTCGTTCTCTTTCTATTCCTTTTCGTAGTCCGTGTGAAAGGAGACATCCTTGGCCGGAACTGGGTGAACGCTATAAATACAGTCAAAACCGTCATCGTACTTTCCAGCTTTTGTGACGAATTTTATGAAGTTGCCGGGGCAATTTATTTTCTTTCCTTTCTCTGTTTTCTTTTTGTTTATATTTTTTTTCTCTTCTTGTTCTTTTATGAAATGTGCAGTAATAAAAGTTAAAGTTAATGATTTTCAGCGTAAAGAATAATAATAAAAGCAAGCCTTCGGCAAAAAAATTTTATGTGACGAATTCTTTTAATTTTTATCACTTTTTTTTTATAAAATGGAAAATTCTATCTAGGATGGGGGAGATTTTGTTTTAGGGCGTTTAACCGTAAACAACGACTGAAACACATTTTTTTTTTGTTGATAACTTTAAAGCATATCAAATGAAAGTCTCTTAAAAAATTAAAAAAAAACAAAACAAAAGGAAAAGAAGCCTTAAATCGTTACTTCTTTCATTATCTATTATCTTTTTGGTTTATCTTAAAAATTTTATGGTAGTTTTCCCCTTGGTTCTTGTCATATTATACCATAAAATCATAGAATGTAAGAAAGAACTGTAAGAAAAGTGGCAACCGCCATTGAAATGTTTTAATAAAAAATGTCCTGAAAGCTTATGAAAGTTCAAAAAATAAAAATAACTATGACAAAGTCACTCAGTGGTTTGTAGGTCGATGTCAACAATGCATTTTTTTGCAGTTTCATTGAATCCTTTACAAATAATGGTGTTACCAAAATGTATTCGATGGAGCTGGGTTTCTTAAGTATAACTTTTTTTAGGTGCGCCTATGGGCAAACAAAATTTACTTGGGAGTGAATTGATTTTATTCGCGTCACATCCCAGCGGGAAAAGTGGAAGCAGCTTCCTCTGGAATCAAATTGGAAGTGATTCCCGAAGCAGAAGCATTTTGGAAGATTATCCTGTGCATATGGCTACAAAATAAGTCATTCTCAACTTCCTTTTCTGTTTTGAGAGAATCTCTGGATTTCGATTAGTAAAGTTTCCATTTGTTGTGAAATATTTTATTTTCAAATATTTTGTTATGAAAAGCCGATAGTAATTAATTGTGGTGATACAGTTTATATAGTGTTATAATTGTGATTTCATAATAAGTAGTATTGAATCATTTTTTTTGTGTATAATTGCAATTTTAGTTTACCTTTAAAATAATTATTGAAATAAAAATATATATTTTTGAAATCTTTTTGTTTATCCTTATTACTGAAAAACGAAGAGCGAAACCTTCTTCCCTGCTTCCAAAGAAGCAAAAATGAAAGCTTTATTGCTTGCAAAGCTTAAAACTTCAAAATAGCTTCCCACGAAGCTAATTAGAAGAAAATCGAACAAACTGCTTCTTGCTAATGACATGCAATGGTACAAAAGATATGGATAGGGATACGGAAGGGAAGCACTTCTAAGATGCACAAGGATAGCTTCTTCATGCATCAGTGAATGCTTCTATTTCCCGCTGGGATATTGCATCCAAACGATGGTCTGTCCCTCTCGCGCTGATGGACATAATAGCTGCGTTCTTTTTACAAGGTGATCCGGATCAGATCAACCGCGGCTAAAAGAACGGAGTTGGATCATAAAAGAAATTTAGTTTTTTAAAGTTGTAGTTCTGATTTTATGTCAAATTTATGTCAGTTTTTAAAACCTAATAAAAACATTTCTGCTTTAAAAACAATTTATAAAAAAGCTTAATTGAGTCCCAAAATTAACAAAGGGCAACATTCAATAATCGCCAACAATTTTTCCAAATAAATATTGTAAGTTTGGCAGCACTAACAACCAATACACAAAACTAAAGAAAACAGAAGTACCAACCCACAAAATTATAAAATCATTGGATTTTCCAATGAGATGCGTCTTCGTTTGGATCAAGCTGTTGTTGTTGGTTTACTTGAAAGTTAAGGGTCTGAGTTGGATCACGGTGTAAAAAGAACGCAGATAATATTAATTAATTTAACATAATACAATTTTGTGACTTACACTTTAAAGGCCAAAAATAAAATAGAATTAACAATAAAATTCCCTAGCAAAGGGTTTGATCTTTCTTGGCTAATGCCCACGCACTTGGTTTCACTATTTACCTTTTCTTAGTTTTGATTACACTTTATCATATTGTTTATTTTGAAGAATATTGTTTTCATATTCCACATTTAAAAAATAAAACACACAGAAAAATCGCTAAAAAAAGAATCGCCAAAAAAAAAGAATCGCATAACAACGAAACGCACAAAAATGCAAAATAATTTTTTTTATTTAAGCTCGTGTGTCTCTGATTAAATAATCAGCCCAGAAGGCAATTATGTTCAAGAAATGCTTTTGAGTAATTTGGGTTTTTGCGCAGTATTTGAACAGCTGCCGTAGATGTTGCTGTCAATGAAGTCAATTGGATCAACAAAAACTTCTATTGTCTTTCTATTTGCCTAGAAATTGTTTCCTGCAACAAAAGCTTTTCTCACGTAATATTTTTGGTATAAAACAGGAACGTTTAGTTCGAACTTTCATTCAGAGTTAACATGTCTCGCTTCATTGTAACTTCACTAGCTGTACTCAGCTGTATTTTGTCCATTAACGCTGCCGAGTTACCAAACTTGGGCATTGTTGGTGGTGCAGCAGCGAAATTGGGACAATTCCCATTTCAAGTTTCCTTCGAATGGAAGGGTTTCCATACCTGTGGCGGTACTATCATTGCACCAAATGTAGTTCTTACTTCTGGTCATTGCACCTATGAAAGAAAAGCATCAGATATGGCAATCAGGGCTGGTACAGTGATGAAGGAAGTTGGTGGTCAATATATCAAGGTGAAACTTTGGGAAAATCACCCAAAATTCGGCGGCGTAAGTGTAGATTATGACGTCAGTATTCTGATTTTGGAGGATTCTTTGACCTATAACCACAATGTGCAGCCAATCATATTGCCGGAAGCAACAGGTGAGAATTATCCTCCTTTTGCAATCGTCAGTGGTTGGGGAGAAACTAATGGCACCACTCATGATGAGCCAAAGGAGCTGAGATTTGTTAGTGTACCAATTTGGGACACGAAAAGATGCAGGGAGTACAGGGGGCTATCAAGCAGGATGATCTGTGCTGGATCTGATATAGGAAATCCTGACATTTGTAACGGAGATGCCGGTAGTCCACTTGCTCTTCACGGAAAACTCGTTGGTATAGCCTCATGGGCATATGGATGTACTCGTCCTCCTGGCGTGTATCTCGATGTCGCTGAGCCAAGCATCAGGAGCTGGATTAAAACTGAATCCGGTGTTTAGGTGAAAAAAAGTTTCACTTCAAAAAACATTGTTTAAAATAAATATTTGTTTTTGCAATATAAAAGTTTGTTTTTATTTATAAAATTTTGTAAACATCCACAATCACTCACTTATAGTACCTACCAATGGCAAATCGTTTGAACTTTTCGTCCTGCTCTGAGAGATCCACGGCTTGGACATCTTTCTTTAGATTCAAAAGTGAGACAAACTTTACAATTGCAAAAAGTTTCGAATTCTGCTAATTTGTCAACTTGTCCACCTTCTTCTCTGATTACACAGGCCTACAAAATACAATTCTTTTTTGTTGCCAACATAATTCCGTTATAACTTCACTGCCTACTGCGTTCAAATACAAGAAGTGGTATTTAAACGTTAAAACTACGTGTAGTTTAGTGGTACTACCACCTAAAAATTTTTCGTACAAATGACTGATTTTAATAGTTTGTTTTTATCATTTCGTTAACGATTAACGTTTTTAATCAAAATTTTTGATATGTCTTCGTCAAGGAGAGGGTGCTTAAAAAATCCTAACACATTTTGTAACATTTGCAATGAATATGTAGCGAAAAATTGTCGAAAAACTATATCTGAGTTTGTGAAAAATGCGTACTTTGCCTACTTTAAGATACATATTAAGGACCTTACCAAGCCATGGATTCCAAATACGGGTTGCAAATTGTGTAGTGGGCATTTAAGACAATGGGTTAATGGAAAACGAACTATTAGTACCTCACAGACCAGCCCTGAAGTTAGAAGTGATAGCGATTTTGAGACAAAATTGCAATCGTCGGAGCCCTTACTTTTCACCCAAGCAACATTGAACGATCTGATACGAGAGTTAGACCTTTCAAAATAACTATCAGAACTATTGGCATCCAGACTTAAAGAAAGAAATTTACTTTCTACAGGAACGAATATCACATTGTATCGCAATCGAGAAAAATAATTTCTTCAGTTTTTTAGTTTTGAAAATGATATTGTTTTTTGTAACGACATTGGTGGTCATAGGTTTCTATTGAATGTTTCTAAACCTATGTCTTTTATAAACCGTAATTTTTCCCAAAAATTGGCCCGTGTCCTGTGTAGCCCTGTGACACAGTATCGCCGTATCCCATATATCACCGTGCACCCATATATGGTGCGAATAGTGTCGCTCATATGGTATTTCACAAAAACTACACGTAGGATAAAAAAAATTTATATACAGTTAGAATCCATATAACTAACATATAAAAAAACCACTTAAGTCATGGCGGCACCAAAACCTTTGTTGACTTGTGTTATTGTTCGAGCTCTGACTGTTGGTAAGAAATCGTGGCTGCAATATGCTGAAATCATGATTATTGTTGGCGACATGATTGTTCCACAGAAAAGATGATCCTTCAAGAATTCTAAACATATTTGGTAAGTTAAAATGTCCTTAAATGCATGCCCACCAACACCTCCTATATTCGGCATACTATAACGAGAATTGTGAACATTTTAGATTAGCCCGTGTAAAAGTAAGGCTCGCCCATTTTTTGCCTGAAACAGGCACGCTCAGCATCAAAACGCCTTTCTCGCACCCAAATGAGGCATGGTACTCCTGAGTAAAAATTCTACTTTTCCAGATGTAGCCCGCTGCGGGCACGTACCAATAAAACACGCAAGGAATAGTCCAAAGCACGGCACGGTCAGACTTCTTTGGAATGGTCAATACACGAATCCACTCGTATCTGTGGGCATGCACACCTCTATGGCGGAAGTATTTTTAAATTTTTGTGCCTGTAGCGGAAGCGTGCAGACCCGTGTGGCAGGAGTATCAATTTTTGTACCCGTACCGGGAGCGTATCATAATAAAAAATATAAGTGCATCTGTACTTGGTTTGCATGTAATATTTTTTTCTACAAAATTTTTCAATGGTGCTCGTGTCATAGCGCGTGGAAAAAGCGCAAAATGATTTGTTTACAAACGTTTTTGGCAACTATTGTTTCCAACAAAGAGTCAAATACGGAAACAGTAAACACGTGTAATCATCATTAGCATTGCCACCTGTGATCGTTTATTGACGTTCGACATTGACAAAATCACTTGTTTCAACAATATTGTTTTTGTTCGGGGGCTTTGAAAGTTTAATAAATATGCGCTTTTCAGGAGTTGGGAGTGTGTTTACTAACTTCGATTATTATCTTTACAAAAAGAGTCGATCATTTTATTTGGGCGTTCTGTATATGAGCAATGAGCAGTTCGTTGTGATTTTATTTGGACAAACATTTCCTAAACAGCATAACCATTGTTTGATGAGTGTTAGTTGAAAGCCTTACACGAATTTTATATTAAAGCGTAGTTTACATTATGGTAAGCCTGCAAGACTTTTTGCAAAAACACTTTTTGCAGACTTATTGCTCATCACTGCAAGACTTTTGGCAGTTAGTGATGAGCAAAAAGTCTTGCTATCTTGATCTAATCTGCCTTTCATATTCTCTAGTTAAAGCAAAGAATATCTTAAGCGTAGCTCGAAGATACACTAAACCAAGCGATTCATGAATTAATTGTGCAAGTATGGGAGCAGGAAGGGATTCCAGAAGACTGTAAAAAAGGTATCCTCTTCACGGTACATAAAAAAAGAGATATCACACAAGGTCCAACAATTATCGGGGTATAACGTTGTTGCGTATAAGATATTCTCCGCTATCCTACAAAACAGGATGGCCCCATTCGCTAGAAACATTATAGGCCAATACCAGTCTAGCTTCAGCCCAGGCAAATCAACAACCGATCAGATTTTCACCTTGAGGCAGGCTATGGGAAAATGTCTAGAGTTTTAAAACTGAATCCAACACCTCTTCATAGACATTAAATCCGCCTATGATAACATAGCCAGAGTAGAACTCTACAAAGCCATGAGAGAATTCGGCATTCCCAATAAGCTGACAAGACTATGTAGGTTGACCATGACCAATGTGTCAAGCCAAGTAAAGATATCCGGAACACTGTGCAGACCAATTAACATCTATAACGGACTCCGACAAGGGGACGGTCTGGCATGCCTTCTTTCAACCTGGCGTTGTAGAAACTGCTCCAATATTCGGGCGTGACATCGGCCATTCATACACGAGGGAGCATGGTTCCGGAGCAAAATCTTTTTTCGGGCAAGGGAGACGTGCGGAGAAGCAATAAGTGGAGAGTTTCGTGCTCATGTGGAGACTTTTGCGCTCCTGCCTTTTTTTGGCCTGCGAACACGGAAAGCATGCACTCACACCAATAAGAAATCAATGCCTTGGCGATGAAAAAAAAACTTTCAAACAGTAAAATTTTGTCAAAATTTGTACATAATAAGAAAAAACTTTTAATTATTGAGAATTTAAAGTGAGTGATTGAATTTTTTTAAATAAATTATTTCATAACAGCGAAAAATCTCCATTTTGCTTTCAATAAAAAATTTGACATCTCACTAATACGAACAAATATCACGTAGCAACACAAATGATCGCTTTTTCTCCGTGTATTTTCAGAAAACTTGCAGCAAAGCTTTTGGTTGCAGAATCATGGTCCCTCGTGTATGAATGGCCATCAAGGGGCACAATCGACCACAAGTGCACCCAATTACTGGCTTAGCCATAATAATCAAGAGCAGCCATATACATACACAATATGTATTACACATACATACATATGTTACGCCTCGTTATTATTAGCTGCGATCCATTGGGACTAGTAAACTACTTAAAACTGCTGCTAGCTACTCGCAACTACCTTGGCTCTTGTTTTTGGGCAAATACATTTGTCAAAAATCGTGTTCCATTGGTGAGTAGAAAAAATCGCCCAATGGATCGCAGCTATTGATAAATATTATGCGCACGTACAAGATTTAGATGATGGAATGGTAAAAGAACTTTAAATTTAGATTTAATTTTTCGAGGCTGATGGTTACGCACTTGACTCTCGGCATTAACGTCTATCGTGTGCAAGGCACGCCTCTTCGCCTTTTCTCAATTTTGATTACACTTTGTCATATTGTTTATTTTGAAGGATATTGTTTTCATATTCCACATTTAAAATATAAAACACACCGAAAACTCGCCAAAAAAGAATCGCATAACAACGAAACGCACAAAAATTCCAAACAAATTTTTCTATTTAAGCTCGTGTGCTTCTAATTAAATAATCCAGAAGGCAATTATGTTCAAGAAATGCTTTTGAGTAATTTGGGTTTTTGCGCAGTATTTGAACAGCTGCCGTAGATGTTGCTGTCAATGAAGTCAATTGGATCAGCAAAAACTTCTATTGTCTTTCTATTTGCTTAGAAGTTGTTGCCTGCAACAAGAGCTTTTCTCACGTAATATTTTTGGTATAAAACAGGAACGTTTAGTTCGAACTTTCATTCAGAGTTAACATGTCTCGCTTCATTGTAACTGCACTAGCTGTACTCAGCTGTATTTTGTCCATTAACGCTGCCGAGTTACCAAACTTGGGCATTGTTGGTGGTGCAGCAGCGAAATTGGGACAATTCCCATTTCAAGTTTCCTTCGAATGGAAGGGTTTCCATACCTGTGGTGGTACTATCATTGCACCAAACGTAGTTCTTACTTCTGGTCATTGCACCTATGAAAGAAAAGCATCAGATATGGCAATCAGGGCTGGTACAGTGAAGAAGGAAGTAGGTGGTCAATACATCAAGGTGAAACTTTGGGAAAATCACCCAAAATTCGGCGGCGTAAGTGTAGATTATGACGTCAGTATTCTGATTTTGGAGGATTCTTTGACCTATAACCACAATGTGCAGCCAATCATATTGCCGGAAGCAACAGGTGAGAGTTATCCTCCTTTTGCAATCGTCAGTGGTTGGGGAGAAACTAATGGCACCACTCATGATGAGCCAAAGGAGCTGAGATTTGTTAGTGTACCAATTTGGGACACGAAAAGATGCAGGGAGTACAGGGGGCTATCAAGCAGGATGATCTGTGCTGGATCTGATATAGGAAATCCTGACATTTGCAACGGAGATGCCGGCAGTCCACTTGCTCTTCACGGAAAACTCGTTGGTATAGCCTCATGGGCATATGGATGTACTCGCCCTCCTGGCGTGTATCTCGATGTCGCTGAGCCAAGCATCAGGACCTGGATTAAAACTGAATCCGGTGTTTAAGTGAAAAAAAATGTTTAAAATAAATATTTGTTTCTGCAAAATAAAACTTTTTTTTATTTATAAAATTACATAAACATTTTTATATTAAGAACTTTCTAAAAGATTGGTTTACTCTCTTCTCTAGGGTTATTTGGTCTGGCCAAATAGACCAATAGGCCACCGCAATCGCAGCTAAAAGCATCAGTTTCCTCCTCGTCTAGGTTACCAGCGCAGAAAATGCAATCATCGAAGCCGGCTGTGAACTGAAAAGATTTTTCCTGTCTAAAATTGGTACCTTAGCTATTTTCAACGACTTTTATAGTCGCTTACTGGCTTCTTCAGTACCGCCACAATCACTCACTTTTAGTAACTATTGCTGTGGGAGATCCACTGCTTGCTTGGACAGTTTCAAAAGTGATGCCAACTTTACAAATGCAATAAGTCTTTGGACGGAATTTTAGATGGTTGATGAATTCAGCTATTTTGACAACTTGTCCACCTTGTTCTCTGATTATTATTGTTCTAGTTCTGACTATTAAAAATCTTGTTAAGAAATCGTGGCGTGGGTGCAATGTGCTGCGGTCCTGATTATGGTTGGTAAATATGATGGAAGTACCGTAATGATGGTCCTTCAAGAATTCTAAAGATAGGTATTGGTAAGATAAAATATTATCAAATGCATGTCCACCACTATTTCCCAAAATTCGGCAACTCTTCAGCTTGAGCGGAGCCCAAAAAGCACACTAGAACAAGGACTGCGAACATTTTATATTCTCCGAGTAAAAATAAGCCTCGCCCGTTTTTAGACACACAGAGTCAAAACGTCTCTATGGTACACAAATGAGGCACGGTACGCCTGAGTAAAATTCTACTTTTCCAGATGTAGCCCGCTGCAGGCACGTATCAAAAAAACACGCCCGGAATAGTCCAAACGAAGCACGGTACGGTAACACTTTTTGGGAATGGTCAATACACGAATATATTCATATCTGTAACAGGGGCGTGCATACCTCTATACCGGAAGTATTTTTAGATTTTTGTACCTGTAGCCATGGGCGTAATTCGAGAAATTTTCTAGGGGGCCAGGTTCTTTGTGTTCGAAATGCAACGTACCACTATGTCAAGAAAGTACCGGGAATTTTTCAATGAACCACAAAATATGTATTATTCATCCAAATTTATTGCATCGCCTCAAATAATACCACTTGACACCAATGTATTTTTCGACAAATTTGCTCTCTCAAACGCCGCATAATATTTTTTATTTACTGTCTCACCTGCTGGCAAGAATTCCGAGTGCCCAACATCGTAATCGAAAAAAACTGTCAACATCACCTTCACTTGTGATCGACTTTGACGTGTTTTTTTCGGTTTCGGCTCAGTTGGAAGGCACCATTCCGAAGCTTGTTGACTGGCTTGCACGTCAAACTCGTAAGCCCAAGTTGCATTACCAGTTACAATGCGTTTTATGAATGTGGTGTTGGAATTGACTCTAACATGTAATAACATATCTTTAGCGACCTTTACGAAATTAAGATTTTGCAGAAAATTCATGTGCATCAACAATCGTTTAAAATGGTACGGATTGATTCGTGAGACACAGAAACTTCAGAGGCTATCTCTCTCAGACTTAAACGGCGAACGGTCACCATTTCCTTTACTTTGGCGATGTTAAGTACAGTTGCAGACGTTGATGGCCGACCAAAGCGAGGCAAATCTTCCATCACATCTCGACCGCTTTTAAATGCACTGTACCACTCATACGCACGTGTTTTTGATAAAGTCGATTCTTTGTAAGCCTTATATAACATTTTCAGCGCTTCGGCACACGAAATTCCAATTGTAATGCGAAAATTTAATACAGATTCTTTGTTTGATATTTTTATCCATTGTAAAAATCGCAAAACACACTTGAAATGAATTGACAAACTGCGCACTGTACACAAACTAAGTGAAAAGTGACGCTCAAACTCCGAGGAAATCCCACTTTGTCACAAAAAACTAAACTTACTTTAATTTTCTATCTTTTTTTACAAAGCCATGAAGTACTTTTTCAGCTGGCACTTTTTGCTTAATTAGCTGGTGATTAATATTGAGAATTTCTTCTGGGAGCTCACCGCAAGACCTACGCAACTTGCAATAGCTTGTATAGGTTGGGAGTGAGATCGCTCTTCACTTTCAAGGGCAATACTTTTTCATGTTTTCCATAGAGCGCACGGTGAGTTTTAAACATCAAGACGATCAATTGGCTTTTTTATGGAGGGGGGGGGGGGCATGGCCATTCTGGAGCAGGACGGGCCAACCCGGCCCCCCCCAGTTACGCCAATACCTGTAGCGGAAGCGTAATTTTCAATTTTGGTACATAGTGGGAGCGTGTCATAATAAAAAAATATAAGTACGTCTGAACTTGGTTTGCACGTGATATTTTTTCTACGAAATATTTATCAATGGTGCTTGTACCATGGGAAAAGCGAAAAAAGATTTGTTTACAAACGTTTTTGGCAACTTCTGTTTCCAAAAAAAGTCAATACGCAAACAGTATACATGTGTAAACATCATTAACAGTACCGCCTTATTGTTTTGCCAGAGCTTGCTGCTTCATTGCTGAGCCATATATTAGCACTTGGCTAATCTTTGCTGTGTAGACCCAGAGTACATTGTGTTTCTCTTACTTGTGTACTTAGCTTACCGAGATAAGATTAGTGCTCGAAAATTAATTGTATGTAGACTAAAATCAGGGTTTTTTTTTGTATTGGTGAAATGAATGAGTGGTAGTGACGTTGATGAAAGCACCTTCTATGTACAGGAAGGCTACCAGGGTAGCAACTCATAGCAATAGCTCTTTCACTATGACGTGAAATGCTCGACGGATTGGGCGCACAGCTTGTAAAAGCCAACAAAGCCTTCTATAGTCTGCCAAGGCTCTTCAAATCCAAACATCTGACCATAACGTCTAAACTGCTACTATATAAGAAGATGATCTTACTGATACTTACATATGCATCCGGTGGGCAGGGCATCTAGCTTGTATGAGTGAAGATGAACAAGCTTGGAAAGTTCTCTACAGGTCTATGGAGTGCTACAGCAACGGAGACCCAATCTCCACTGGAAGGATGGCGAAGACCAGCACGCCCATAACTTAGGGATGCCAAACTGGATGACATCGACTCAGAATCGCGACTGATGGTGAAATTAGTTGCTAGAGGCCAGGCCCGGATTCCGGTTGTAGAGCCGTCAAAGAAGAAGAGGACACGTAAACACCGTGTGCCCAGATGGAAGACGTCTTTTTTATCCAATGCCTCTGTATAGAATTACAATAACTTAGTCTCAAGAACAGCAAAAATTTGTTATGCAAACTCTCCATAAAATATTAACAATCGACACTAGAGGTTTGCCATATACAGGGTGTATACGAAAAGTTTACAAAGCGGCTGGCTGTTGACAGGTTTTGGTTGGACGAACCAAAAATCGTATGGGAGTTTTTTAGAGTTTTACATAACACCCTGTATTTTTGTAAACCTATCACCTATTTTCATGAATAAGGTATCAGTGTACGCAGAATACTCCCACCTATCTAAAAATGTAAAAGTCAAGGTTCTACCCTATCAACTTCAAGTTTGAGTCATCAAAGTCAAAATTTCGGTTTTTTTTAACTAAAATTAAGGGTTAGTTGCAGCTGGCGGAATCACGATCTATCGAGTTGAGGACTTTGCTTATGTTTAAACATCTCATACGGACGTTAAGTTACCAGAAACGCTTTCGCTTAATCACGATAAATAACTTATTGGTGAAATGTATGCAGGCAGATGTATGGCAGAAAATGGACATAATTATGGTTTTGATGGTAGTTACTATTTATTTATTCAATCTTAATAAATTAATAAATTAAGTAACACTGACAGCTTAAAGAAAAAAATTGTAAGTAGGGAAGGATTCATGCTATTAGTAGGGATCTAAGTTTTTTAATGATATTTCATTAATTATAAGGGAATATCATGATCCATGGCTATTATTGAAGACCATACAGCATTAGTTCATGGGCTGGTTTCTTGCATATTCAGTGCGATGCGAGTATTCCTTAAGTCTTGTATGTCGAACATCATCATTGAATTTGATCGTACGCGATAGAAAGAAAATGCACTTTAAGGTTATCATTTAGAATGTCTAACATGAAATAAGCATTTTTCTTCTTCCCGACAGTGACATGAGATCCATAACTTTGAGCCAGCCTAAGGTGGTAAGCTTCGAGGGCAGAGCCCGCATTCCATAAAAAGCGTACTTAATTTTTCTATTGCACCTTTTGTTTTGTAATTTCACGTTTGACACCAGTGCTAATTTCACGATTTTCCTAAATCCTTGCGCATATTAACCAATGCTAAGATTCTCCTGGGAAGTTCCTAATTTTAGAGAAACGTAGAGTATATTTTAAATGACGGTTGCCATTACTATTTATTTTACTGGTTTTTGCAAAACATTGATTGTTTTGTTGGCAAAAACAGTTTTTGATTTTGTTTCTTGTTTTGTCTGTTTGGTGGAAACCCGGCATTTGGGATGTTTTATCAAAATTCATCCGCAAAACGCGGCGCCGCAGATATCACTATTAAGCTCAATAATGAATGCTATAGTTGCATGTAAAACTGGAAACTTCGAATATCGATATCTCGGGAATTAAGCGAGATATCGAAAAATTTTATTTTACATTTTTGGCTTATTTTGAGATGTTCCAATGAAATTCGCGCTCAAAACACCGCGGAACCCATATCGTAATTGGCTAATGCCCACGCACTTGGTTCTAGCCTCAAAGTCTATCGTGTGCAAGCCTCTTTACCTTTTCTCAATTTTGATTACACTCTATTGTATTGTTTATTTTGAAGGATATTGTTTTCATATTCCACATTTAGCAAATAAAATGAACAGAAAAATCGCCAAAAAAAGAATCGCATAACAACGAAACCCACAAAAATGCCAAACGAAGTTTTTTATTTAAGCTCGTGTGTCTCTAATTAAATAATCAGCCCAGAAGGCAATAACAGATATTAAAAAAATGCTTTTGAGTAATTTGGTTTTGCGCAGTATTTGAACAGCTGCCGAAGATGTTGTTCTCAATGAAGTCAATTGGATCAACAAAAACTTCTATTCTCTTTCTATTTGCTTAGAAATTGTTTCCTGCAACAAGAGCTTTTCTCACGTAATATTTTTGGTATAAAACATGAACGTTTACTTCGAACTTTCATTCAGAGTTAACATGTCTCGCTTCATTGTAACTTCACTAGCTGTACTCAGCTGTATTTTGTCCATTAACGCTGCCGAGTTACCAAACTTGGGCATTGTTGGTGGTGCAGCAGCGAAATTGGGACAATTCCCATTTCAAGTTTCCTTCGAATGGAAGGGTTTCCATACCTGTGGTGGTACTATCATTGCACCAAATGTAGTTCTTACTTCTGGTCATTGCACCTATGAAAGAAAAGCATCAGATATGGCAATCAGGGCTGGTACAGTGAAGAAGGAAGTAGGTGGTCAATATATCAAGGTGAAACTTTGGGAAAATCACCCAAAATTCGGCGGCGTAAGTGTAGATTATGACGTCAGTATTCTGATTTTGGAGGATTCTTTGACCTATAACCACAATGTGCAGCCAATCATATTGCCGGAAGCAACAGGTGAGGATTATCCTCCTTTTGCAATCGTCAGTGGTTGGGGAGAAACTAATGGCACCACTCATGATGAGCCAAAGGAGCTGAGATTTGTTAGTGTACCAATTTGGGACACGAAAAGATGCATGGAGTACAGGGGGCTATCAAGCAGGATGATCTGTGCTGGATCTGATATAGGAAATCCTGACATTTGCAACGGAGATGCCGGCAGTCCACTTGCTCTTCACGGAAAACTCGTTGGTATAGCCTCATGGGCATATGGATGTTCTCGCCCTCCTGGCGTGTATCTAGATGTCGCTGAGCCTAGCATCAGGACCTGGATTAAAACTGAATCCGGTGTTTAAGTGAAAAAAAGTTTCACTTCAAAAAAAAATGTTTAAAATAAATATTTGTTTCTGCAAAATAAAACTTTTTTTTATTTATAAAATTTTTTAAACATTTTTATATTAATTATCAAATGATCAATCCAAGTTCTTTAAGCTGGAACGTTCGTGTAATCTCTAAGGTTATTTGGTCTGGCCAATGCCCAATACCTACGCCACGAAATGATTCCGAACCATTTTCCATCAATCACCAATGGGCCAGCGGAATCGCACCTACAGGCATCAGTTCGTTCCACCCCTTCTATTTTTTCAGCGCACAATATACATTCAGCGAAGTTGGCTACAAGTAAACTGCAAAAATTTTTCCTGTCCAAAATTGGTAACTTAGCAGCTTTCGACACCTTTAATAGTCGCTTGATGCCTTTTGAAATATCGCCACAATCACTCACTTATAGTACCAATGGCAAATCGCTTGAATTTTTCGTCCTGGTCTGAGAGATCCACTGCTTGGACTGGACATCTCTCTTTACCTTCAAAAGTGATGCAAACTTCACAACTGCAAAAAGTCTCGAATTCAGCAAATTTGTCAACTTGTCCACCTTCCAGCTCTGACTGTTGGTAAGAAATCGTGACATGATTGATGCACCGTAAAGATGATCCTTCAAGAATTCTAAACACCCACCAACAACTCCTAAATTCGGTATACTAGAACGAGAATTGTGAACTCGCGCATTTTCAGCCTGAAACAGGCTCGCATAGCGTCAAAACGCCTTTATGACACCGAAATGAGACATGATACGCCTAAGTAAAAATTCTACTTTTCCAGATGTAGCCCGCCGCAGGCACGTATCCATGGAGACTATACAAGGAGGTAAAACTCTTATGGGGAAAATGACGGGAAATGAATGGGAAGAAGAAACTAAACTTCTAGTTCAGTTTTGGCCACAGATCTCGCCTTTTTCCGATGTACCCCACATGAAGTTAGCTGAATTTGACCTATTTCGACGATTCGTTCAAAATTAAGTAAGTCGAAATGGGGAAATGCAAAAAAAATTCATTGGAAATTAATAAAAATTCATTGGAAACATCAAATATTGCTTAATTACGAATAATCGCATTGATATAAATAGAATTTAGAAGCTGATTTTTCGTAAACATAAAATATATCTATATTAATAAAAGAAAGTTTCTGTATGCGTGTATGGATGCGTGTATGTGCGATGTGTGCGCTATAGCGGGCGCACCAGTGATCGTAGAGCTTCGAAATTTTGCACGAAGGTCCGCGGGGCCTCCCCCATGATGCACCTTGAAGCCCGATTTTTGAAATTCAAAATGGGCGCCGAAATATAACCGAAATTCAAAATGGCCACGCAAATATGAATTCGCAAATTGTGTTCCGATTTCAATGAAAGTGGGTATCTAGGGGTTTTTAAGGTCGCTAATCACGAATTTGTGGTCAAAATTAAGAAATTCAAAATGGCCGCGCCAATATGGCCAACGAGTTTGTCAATTGTGTTCCGATATCAATGAAAATCGGTATCTGGGGTTTTTTGAGGTAGTAAATAACGAATTTACGATCAGAACTTGTAAATTCAAAATGGCCGCGTCAATATTACTGACGAATTTGCCAATGGCGTTCCGTTTACAATAAAAATCGGTATCTGGGGTTTGTAGGTTGTTCAAGAATTGGGAAATCTGAAAATCTTCACATCTTAGCTCCAAATGGAAGAACATTAAACATAGTGTATCTTGGTCATTTCCCCTATTGTCGTGAACTTTGCCACGCGATCGAGTGTACCTATAAAATCCTCGGCGAATAAATCGCCACAATTACAAAGAAAAGGGAAGGGCCCTCCACTGCCATCAAGAGGGTAAACGATGCCATCTATCGTATCCAAAAAGTTCGATTCGTAAGAAGGGGACGGAGGCTGTGTTCGGGACGAACACTAAGTAAGAAATGGGCAGTGCAACGGTTAACAGAAAAGAGAAAGTTAAAATTCCAATTCACCGAGAAGTTTCATGTTCAGAGGCATCTACTTGAATACATTAGGGTGGTCCTTAATTTGTAAAGTCCCGATTTTTTGAGTGTTCCCCTTAAATCAAAAGTAAAGGCCGAAAAAGTAATTATGACGCAAAAAAAGTCGAAAAACAAAATTATAAACCGTCCCCCACGCATGTGGAATTTTAAATGGGATTTAACATGGGTTTTCGATCTTTTAGGTTCAACCAAGCGTTGAGCACTTGATTTCCATCGGTTCAAGGTATCCTTAGGTTTCTGATACCGCTTAATACGAATATCATGTCAAAAACCGGTTTTTACTAATGACAGCTGCCAAAAAAGCTGTCAATAGAAATTAACCATAAAAAGGTTTCCAAAATTATTTTTTCAAGATTTGTTGTTTCTTTCACTTTTTTCCTTTCGCGGACAGTGCACACATAAACTTTTTTTATTTAAAGGCGTTGCAACGCACGCGGGTTTTTTGCTAGTTAGTAATAAACGAACTTGGCCATAAACCGGATAAAAACAATCGGCCATGTTTTTGGGGTACATTTGACTGCAGCCCCACCATTAATGGGGGGTGCTACACAGGAGACTAAGACGCACTGGTGAAACCGGTTTTATGGGAGAGAAATGTAAAAAAAAAAGGGGAAAATGGCCTACTTTCCCTTTTCTTTTCTACGTTTCTCTCCCATAAAACCGGTTTCACCAGTGCGTCTTAGTCTCCTGTGTAGCACCCCCCAATCAAACGAAAATTCACAACACGGAGTTTTAGCTCCTTGTATAGTCTCCATTCAAGTATCAATAAGTATGGTCACACTTTTTTGGAATGGCCAATACACGAATCCACTCGTATCTGTCGGCGTGCACACTTTATAGCGGAAGTATTTTTAGATTTTTGTGCTTGTAGCCGGAATATGCAGGCCCGTGTGGCAAGAGTGTTTCAATTTTTGTACCTGTAGCGGGAGCGTATCATAATAAAAAATATAAGTGCATCTGTACTTGGTTTGCTTGTGATATTTTTTTTTACAAAATTTTTGTCAATGGTGATTTGTTTAGAAACGTTTTTGGCAACTATTGTTTCCAACAAAGAGTCAATACGGAAACAGTAAACACGTGTAATCATCATTAGCATTGCCACCTGTGATCGTTTATTGACGTTCGACATTGACAAAATCACTTGTATCAACAATATTGTTTTTGTTCGGGGCTTTATACCATGTTTCCATCGCACTTGAAATCCTCCGATTTCGGTAAAAATGCAGGTTTCGAACGAAATCTCATATATGAAATCTCGTGTTTTGCATGTAAAATGAAATCGCCCTACGGTGGAGATTTCAACGATATTGCGCTCGAAATCTAGCTAATTACTATTCAGCCAATTCAGCATTAACACTCAGCATGGAAAATTTGTCGGTTGTCATACTTTTTTGACAGTGCTAAAGGTTTTTGGATTAATTTGCAGTCCTTACAATGTCAGAAACATCGGAAAATAGTGCGATTTAAAAAAAAGAAAATATAAAACGCGAAATATTTAATTTTATTTTCATTTTAATTTCTTGAAACATTTTTAATATTTTGTTATGACAAGCGAAAACTGTTTGATGCGATGTAAACACATTTGGATTTCGTGAAATCGTTTTATTAAAAACTGCGGATTTCTGCGGATGGAAAAATAAGTGCGATGGAAACATGGTATTACACAAATTTTATATAACCGTCAAAGAAGAAGAAGACATGTAAACACACGGTACGTTGCCCCTGTATAGAATTACAATAACTTAGTATTAAGTAACATCATTTTTGTAGCTAACGATATCTATAGCAGCTGTCATAATCAAAAGCAGCAAAAATTCGTTAAGCAGACACTCCATAAAGTGTCAACAATCGACACTTCAGGTTTGCCATATATGTATGTTAACGCCAGTGATTTGAACCTAAAAAATCTTTTTCCGGTATATCGGTTCTTCTCTGTTTCACTTACGCTAAGAACCGATTTTCTAATCTAATCTAATTGCTCCTTTAATCCCTCATGGGACATAGGGCGGAAACAGTTGCCCTCCAGCGGACTCTGTTTTGCGCGACAGCTCTCAGCTCTGACCAGGATCTCCCGGTTGTTGCGGCCTCTGCTAATAGGGTTCTCCTCCACGTTGTTCTAGGTCTTCCGACTCGACGGGTTCCTTGCGGATTCCAGTCGAGGGCCTGTTTGGCTAGATTCTCGTTTTCGCGTCGCAAGGTGTGGCCAATCCAATTCCATTTCCTTCGCCTGATTTGGTCGTCTATCCTTTCTTGGCCGGCACGGCGCCATAGTTCTTCATTTGAAATTCTATCTTGCCAGCGGATTTTTAGGATACGACGTAGGCATCTGTTGATGAAAACTTGTAGGCGCCCTGTGATGAATTGGGTGACTTTCCATGTTTCGCAACCGTACAAAAGAACTGCCTTAACGTTGGAGTTGAACAGCCGCAATTTGGTGTTAATTGAGATCTCCGTCGATCTCCATATGTGAAACAGGCATGCATATGCGCTTCTTGCTTTATTTATTCTGGAACTGACGTCTTCTTCTGTGCCGCCGTTTTCGGTAATAATACTACCGAGGTAACAGAATTTATCTACCAGTTCCACGTCACGGTTATTTAGCGCTGTTGGTTCAAGGGTGTTTGCATTTATCCGCATTTCTTTGGTTTTAGTCGGATTTAACCTTAAGCCTGCTGAACTACTTTCTGTTGCCAAATTGTTTAACATGTTTCTGAGGTCCTGGTGTCTGTGGGCCAGCAAACAGATATCATCCGCGTAGTCGAGGTCCTTAAGGCGGTCTAACAATCCCCATTGTATGCCACCTGTTCTAGTATCTAGAGCGCTGACAAGGATGTCGTTTATTACTATAAGAAATAGTAATGGCGAAAGTAGGCATCCTTGCCGTACTCCTGAGCTCACTTCAAAGCTGTCGGAGAGTTTTCCATTGTGAAGAACTCTGCATTTGGAATTGTTGTATAGAGCTTTTATCAATTCTATTATTTTATCCGGCAGTCCACGTTGCCGAAGAGCCGATTTTGCAGATTATAAATTTTCCGTTTCCGGACCCAAAACCGAATAAAAAATTTATATCGGTTCCGTAGCCATTTCAAATAAGAGTTGGAATTTTTTTCGTTTTGGTAGTAAGACCGAATTTTTATTTGAAACCAAAATATAAAAATTCATATAAAGTTGTACAAAAGTATTTATACATATAATAGACCAGTGCCAAAACGCTTTTGAGAGGCCAAAAAACTAAAAAAATTCTTACCGCAAAATTTAAGATAAAATGTACATAAACGGAGAAAAATCGAGAGCCATGCTACAGATGGCCGGAAAAGGGTGGGGGTGCCAAATGGTGTTGTCTTAGGGGTGAAACGCGGTTTTTTACGATTTCTTGCAAAAGTAGACCTATCGAAAAAAAGTGAATGTAAAAGTTGTAGAGAATTAAAAAATCTATAACTTTCATTCAAACCATTTTTCGCCATAACCTCAAAAAAATGGAGAAAAACGATAAGAAACATTAACAACCAATTTTTTCATTTATCATTTTTCTCTTTCACAAAAATGATTCTATTTTAATGAAATTTGGTGAAAATGTTCATTTTTATGTTTTGTAAAAGCTGCAATTTTTTTAAAGCGATGGATAATTTTTTTTCTTTTTTAACGAATTTAATTTAAAAAAAGGGTCCAATTTTCAATCAAAAAAGTTGACAGACAAAATTTTGATTTTTCAACTTTTCAGGACTGCTTTTTTTGTTGAAACCTCTACTTTCAGATGGTGTAAAAAAATTATAGTGTCACAATAGAAAAACATCGATAAAAGTTCGAAATCAAAATCTTCCTTTTTCAAATATCGATTTTTCCGTAAACTTCATTGATTCTTTATCTCTCTTTGAAATAAAGTTATGTAAACTGTAAATTTAATGTAACATATTATAACGGAAGTTCATGTAACAGTTTCAGGTTCGGACTGCTGAAAAAAATATTGTTAAACAACTATTTCACAAACCGAAATCAAGAAAAAAATAACATTTTTAGGCAAAACAAATTTGTCTATGCCTTACGGCGGTATAAAAAAAAATAATAGAGTTTATCCTTCTAGCTCAGAAGGTACACTTCTCAGCTGGGCTGAGAAACGGGCCACGCCTATGTGCAGGGACCGAACCGGCCGAAAGCACCAAAAAAGGTATAAGAAGAGAAAACACCACATAACGAGCATGCGATCGAAAATGCAGGCTCCTTCTCGACCCTCCCCGGCACTCCGGTACTGAGCCGGTCCGGTCCCTGCACACAAACGCGGTCACATTTACCACTGCACAGTGGCTCATCTAAGACATGCAAAACAAAAAAATGTTAAAAACATATAACTTAAAACAGTAAGAAATGCAATACACAAAGAAGCGTGCAAGAAAAGTCAGTCACGTGAGATTGAAAAGACTCCTTTTAAGGACGTCCTTACTAATGCTCACGCTAAAAACATCAATATTTCTATTCACATTAATGAACATGCGATTAACAGGCTCGAATCTGCCGTAATTCGTGTTAGAGGAGTTGGTGTGTAAGAGAGGTGGCCCTCTCAAATTGTATCCACTCTCTCTAAACGACGCACGGCGACTCAGAAAACCTGAGTCAACCTTTCCATTAACGAGCTGATGAACAAATACAACATCGGCAACCTCACGACGCCTGCAAAGAGAGCTTAAGTTGAGTAACTTAAGCCGGGATTCATATGGTGGAAGAACTAATGGGTTATCCCAAGGAAGATGATTCAGTGCGAATCGAACGAACCTCCTTTGAACTGACTCAATTCTTCCAACGTGCGAAGAGTAGTGAGGAGACCAAACCTGGGACCCATACTCGAGTAAAGGTCTGACAAGAGAGATATAAAGGTGTTTAGTAATCAAGGGGTTATTGAATTCTTTAGACCACCTTTTTATAAAACCCAGGACTAAACTACCTTTGGAAGCAATATAGTTAATGTGAGCAGAGAAATCGAGCTTACTATCAAATCTAATCCCGAGATCTTTTACAAAATTAACACGAGGTACACTCTCGCTAGAAAAGGTGTAGTTAAAAATTATAGGACTACGACTTCTCCCAAAAGTCATGGTTTCACATTTACTAATATTGAGAACCAGGTTGTTGTTCACACACCAAGAGTAAAAGGTGTCAAAGTCAGCTTCCAAAAGTTTGCAATCCTCGATACTCTTTATGTGACGATACAATTTGATGTCATCAGCGTAAATCAAGATTCTACAGTGTCTTAGCAAGGAAACAATGTCATCAATTGATAGAATAAAGAGCGGGGGACCGACATGACTTCCTTGAGGAACACCGGATGACGCTTCAATGGTTACTGATTTGGATCCCCGAAAAATAACTTGGTAGGTCCTGTCAGCTAAGTAAGACTGGAACCATGCTAGAAGGGCTCTTGGAAAGCCTAACATCTTTAATTTAAGAAGTATAATGGAGTGGGAGAGCTTGTCAAATGCCTTACTAAAATCAGTGTAAACACAATCAGTCTGGCAACCAGAAACGAAGCCCTCGACAGGTAGTGGAACGAGCTGCAAGAAAGCCATGTTGGTTCGTTGATACCAACCTCCTGCAGATAGGCGCGATTGCGGAATAGATAATCGATTCAAAGAGTTTCGGAATGACAGACAACTTCGCAACTGGTCTATAATTCGATATTTCGTTCTTGCTGCCACTCTTGTGAATAGGGATTACGAACGAATTTTTCCAAAGAGTAGGGAAGTACCCTTTATCAAGGGATTTTTGGAAGAGGGTTTTCAGAGGAGACTGAAGAACCTCTGCACAGGACTTAAGGACAGCAGGAGGAATACCATCGGGGCCGGAGGTGAAGTCAAATGGGAGTTCGTTAATATGTTTCACAATATCAGCACTGTTAATTGAGAGAGATAAAATATTAGCCTCACGGTTGGTAAATATGTGACGAAAATTATTATCATTAGGCTGAAAGTCAGAAGGTGAGAAAGATTGGCGAAAGAATGAGGCAAACATGTTGCAAATCGCAGGCGACTCACTACTAGACCAGTTCGTGTGCTGCATGACATTAGGGTAGTTATCAACCTTTTTCTTCGAGTTGACGAATTTAAAGAAATTTCTAGGATCAGTAAACACTTTATCGCTCATGCAGCTAAGATATTCTCGATACAGAGCAGAAGAGAGTGAGCGAAATCGGTTATAGCAATTTAAAAATAAATTGAGACTCGGAGTGTCCTTTCTCTTTAAATAGGTTTTCCAGAGTCTATTCTTCTGATTTTTCAAATGCTTGAGCTCATTATTGAACCAAGGTGGAGATGAACTGGGTAATTTTTGAGGCTCATAAGGTACACAAGAAACCAGGGCTTCGTATAGTACGCCATAAAATCGTGCCACGTCGTCATCCAACTCATTAGCAGAAAGTAAGCTGCTGAAATTAATCAAGGCAAGCTTAGATGACAGCTCATTAAAATTGGCCTTTTTGAAGTTAAAGGCATGGGATACCACCTCCGGTCAAGGATTATTCTCAGAATTGAAGCAATAATTGAGCAAAAGAGGAGGATGGTAATTGTCGACAGACGACATGACTATTGGACTGGGTTCAACAGTCATGTTGACTGGGTCCGTAAAAAATACAAGATCTAACTGCCTCCCCAACACATTAGTCACCCCACTCATTTGATTCAAGCCGAATGAGAAAAGGGAATTGAGAAAACAGGATTCCTTAAGATTAAGGTTCCCTTCAGGGAGGTAGTTATCGTCATCTTCGACATATACCCACTGAATATTGGGTAAGTTGAAATCGCCTAAAAGCAGTAGCTCATCGCCGGTGTTCATCATACATTGGGTATGATCAACACAAGAGATGAGAATATCATAGAGGTTAATACCCCCATCGTCAAGTGTGCTTAACATATCTGGAGGGATATAGCAGCACAGCAGGAAGAGGTTAGTTTTAGAAATACAAATTTTAAGAGCAACAAGCTCGACGTCAAGGTGGTTAGAGAAGGTAGGAAACGAAATGGGGTTACAATTAAGGTGGCTTCTACAAGCAAGAAGTACGCCACCCCCACGAGTTTCCGAGTCAGTGTGACGGTCCCTCCGAAAGACTTGGTAGGAGGAGTCCAAGAGTTCAGCATTCAGAATGCCCTCATGGAACCAGGTTTCAGTAAACGCTATGACATCGAAACCACTAGCCATCGACGCCAGAAGAATGTCTTTGGTTTTTGATCTGGTCCCCCTTACATTCTGGTAGTAGAGGGAAAGCGTCTCGAGTTTTTTGATAACTGAGGAACACCTAAAGTTGAAGTTGAAGCGTTTACGTGATGAACTCGATTACGGGTACGCGGGACGAAACGCTTGGTGAGGGCCCCAGCAGGCCAGAAACCAGGGTCTAAGAGAATCTCGGCAGTGACTGGCGGTGCAGACAAAATAAAAGATGCCACTGGCTTGGAAGCCTTGCTAACTCTTCTGCAATGAATTGTTCCGGGATCTATAGATTTAGTCCTCAAGTATTCACAGATAGACTCCGTCTTAGTATCCGGAGAGAATCTCGAGATGAAAATATTTAGAGGCCTCGGTACCGTAACCAGAGGGGTGCAAGGTTCAAATGGAACTGAAACTTCGTTAACCGTTGGGCTATCCACTATAGGAAGCAGAGGGGTTGCTACCAAGACAGGCATAGAGGTCGACTCAATCCCTGGAACTTCCATGACCCCTGGAACTTCCATGACCAAGGGACCGTCCACTAGTAGTGGCGAGGAGGGTGATACCGAGACCGGCTTTGAGGCCAGCTCAGTCGATGGAACACAGGTCGAGGAGCTCAAGCTGACACCATTGCCAATGGCTTGACGATTACGACTATTTTAGTTTATAGTATAGTATATAGTTTAAAAAAATTTGATTAGCATTCATATAGAATCAGAAGAAGAATAGCCTACGTTATTGAAAAAGCCTGGAAGAAAAAATGGTATGCTCAGATATATTTTTAGATGTTGCTCAAGCGTTTAGATGTTGCTCAAGCCTGCGTATGAAGCTGAGGTTACTCTTTCCCAAAGAACATGCGACAATTTTGGAATCTTATCTCTCAAAAAGATTCTTTCGCATCAAGCAAGAGGATGCTTACTCCCACCTAAAATAAATAAGAGCTGGAGTACCTCAAGGAAGTATATTAGGTCCAATGCTATACCTACATTTCACGAATGACCTTCCAGTCCCCTCAAATAGTATAATAGGCACTTTCGCCGACGATACAGTAATACTTGCAATCGAGAAAAGTGAAGTAGAATAAACCCGTATCCTCCAAAACGCTGTAGATACTGTAGTCAACTGGACTCAAAAATGGCGTATACATCATAATAGCACTAAATCAGTACACGTTAACTTTACTAACAAAAAAACTCAGCCGCTTCATATTACCATCTCTGGAATGCAAATCCCATACTCCAATACTGCAAAATATTTAGGGACGAATTTAGATGCAAAACTTAAGAGGAAAGAGCATATAAAAAAGAAAAAGAAGAACTAAACATCAAACTTAGAAAACAATATTGGCTTATTGGTAGAAAATCAGTTCTATCTATATACACAATAAACTGCTTATATATAAAAAAATATTAAGACCCGTGTGGACATGCGGAATTCAGTTATGGGGTGTGTAACTGAAAATAATATTGAAACTATCCAATGTAGGCTTGGGTTAAGTAACTCCACTAGAAGATTGGATATAAGACATATCATTCCAGCCAAAGACACATATCCCATAACTATATCCATGTCCGCTAATCATATCCGCAGTTATGATGACGAGAGAGAGCGAAGACAAATCCCATATCGCGGAACTATGTTGCTGTGAGAGATTTCAAAAGTTTCTCGCTCTCGCTCCAAGAACAAACTATTTGATTTCCCTTCATACTTTACACCTACAGGCTTAGGACTGTCAACCAAATAAATATTTGATTGGGGTATTTAAAAATCAAATAGTATTTACAATGATTTGTAATCGATTATTAATTATGATTTAGTAGTTTACAGAAGTTTTTTTTTTGTTTGACGTCTGAATTTGCTTTTTTTTTGTTTGACGTCTGAATTTGCGAACAGGTAGAGCGGCGGTGTAGAAGCGATATTTTCTATCTAATCCAGCAGTATTTAAAAAAAAAATTAAATTCAAACGAACAAAAAACTGCACTACACTAGAAGACCGCGGTGCAGCTAACCCCGGAGCAAATCAGTTATTAACACGGAAGCAAATCGATTCCCTTCCCTTTCCCTGTGATTCGAAATGCACACGCAACTGTCACACTGGTGGTCGGACTAAAGCTTAGTATGGAGTAATTACTAGGGAAAAAAAGTGCAGAGCCGAGCCTACGCTCTCGCTCTCTTACTTCCGAACGAATGAACGAAACTGATATAGAGGATATATTTATTTGTTAGAAAGGGAATGAACGATTCATATCCAAAGTGAGACACATATCCGAAGATATAACTGTGTCCGGAGTTACTCAAGCCTAATCCAATGGTTCCAAAACAAAGTAATAAGAGGAATAGTGAATGCGCCATCGTAAATAAGAAATATTGACTTCCATCGCGACCTTAAACTGAGGACTGTTGCAGAAACGATTGTGGAATACGCAGGAGTCCATGACCGAAAACTGAGACAACACATAAATCAAGAAGGAGTAGAAATCACCAATACGAACGGACTAATACGAAGATTGAAGCGCACCAAACCACATGATTTAATTGGTGGCACCTGTCAACTCTAATAAAGAGCGAACAATGAAAAATTAATAAATCAAGGAAGCCATGGAATGGCACTTTAAGTTTAGAAGTTTTACTTTAGTCAGTTGCGATAGTAGTAGGCGAGGGGAAGACGTTGTTCCATTCCTATGTCAAATATTTTATTAAAATATTATATCACAGAATTGGTTTGTTAAATCTTTTGGCGTTATTGATCTTTTAGTTATTCTAGCTGTCCTGGCCTGGCTGACACACCTCAATCATTTAAAATCGAAAATAATTTTGAAATTTTGAATATTAAATAATTTTATATATTGTATATAATCTATTATTGTTTCTTTTTATCTTGTATATGTCAAAAAACTGCTTGTTAGTGTAAACTAGTTGTAGTTCTATGAAATGTAAAAATACCATTGTAACATTTCAATAAATAAATAAATAGAAAAAAACATTGATAAGGATGAAAATGGAGAGGTTTCTCGAAATTGGGTTGAATTTGTAAACAATACAAGAACAGGAGTAACAAAGTCTAACGTGTACAAGCCCCTTTAAAGTTTCTTAATTTTGATTTACACTTTATCATATTGTTCAATTTGAAGGATATTGTTTTCTTATTCCACATTTAAAAAATAACAGAAAAATCTCCAAAAAAAGAGTCGCATAACAACGAAACGCCCAAAACTGCCAAACAAAGTTTTTTATTTTAGCTCGTGTGTCTTTAATTCGACCCAGAAGGCAATTACATATTTTCAAGAAATGTTTTTGTGTAATTTGAGCTTTGCGCGATATTTGAACAGCAGCCGAAGATGTTGTTCTCAATGAAGTCAACTGGATCAGCAAAAAATTCTATTGTCTTTCTATTTGCTTAGAAATTGTTTCCTGCAACAAGAGCTTTTCTCACGCAATATTTTTGGTATAAAACATGAACGTTTAGTTCGAACTTTCATTCAGAGTTAACATGTCTCGCTTCACTGTAACTTCACTAGCTGTACTCAGCTGTATTTTGTCCATTAACGCTGCCGAGTTACCAAACTTGGGCATTGTTGGTGGTGCAGCAGCGAAATTGGGACAATTCCCATTTCAAGTTTCCTTCGAATGGAAGGGTTTCCATACCTGTGGTGGTACTATCATTGCACCAAATGTAGTTCTTACTTCTGGTCATTGCACCTATGAAAGAAAAGCATCAGACATGGCAATCAGGGCTGGTACAGTGATTAAGGAAGTAGGTGGTCAATATATCAAGGTGAAACTTTGGGAAAATCACCCAAAATTCGGCGGCGTAAGTGTAGATTATGACGTCAGTATTCTGATTTTGGAGGATTCTTTGACCTATAACCACAATGTGCAGCCAATCATATTGCCGGAAGCAACAGGTGAGAATTATCCTCCATTTGCAATCGTCAGTGGTTGGGGAGAAACTAATGGCACCACTCATGATGAGCCGAAGGAGCTGAGATTTGTTAGTGTACCAATTTGGGACACGAAAAGATGCATGGAGTACAGGGGGCTATCAAGCAGGATGATCTGTGCTGGATCTGATATAGGAAATCCTGACATTTGCAACGGAGATGCCGGCAGTCCACTTGCTCTTCACGGAAAACTCGTTGGTATAGCCTCATGGGCATATGGATGTTCCCGCCCTCCTGGCGTGTATCTCGATGTCGCTGAGCCAAGCATCAGGAGCTGGATTAAAACTGAATCCGGTGTTTAAGTGAAAAAAAGTTTCACTTCAAAAAATGTTTAAAATAAAGATTTGTTTCTGCAAAATAAAACTTTTTTTTATTTATAAAATTTTGTAAACATTTTTATATTAATTAGAAAATTCTTAAAACTGAAACATTGGTGTAATCTCAAGGGTTATTTGGTTTGGCCAACAGCCAACACCCCATGAAATGATTCCGAACAGTTTTCCCGCAATCACCAATGGGCCAGAGGAGTCGCAACTGCAGGCATCCGTTCCACCCTTTTCTAGGTTTCCACCGCAGAACATACGATCAGTAAAGCCCGGCAACATATGAGTTGCAAGTTTCCCTGTACAAAATTTGTACCTTAACTGCTTTCAATGCATTTGACAGTCGTCTGCCTACTTCAGTACCGCCACAACCACTCGCTTATGGTCCCAATTGCAAATCGCTTGAACTTTTCGTCCTGCTCTGGGAGATCCACTGCTTGGACATCGTTGTTTAGCCTCAACGTTGATGCCCACTTCACAACTGCAACAAAGTCTTTGGATGGAATTGGGGATGGTTATTGAATTCAGCTAATTTGACGACATGTCCGAACTTATCCTCGGACTATTGTCAGACTGTTAAAAGTTTTGGTAAGGAATCGTGGGAACAATGTGCTGCAGTCATAAATATTGTTGGCGATATGATTGCAATGATGGTCCTTCAACAATTTTAAAGAAATTTGGTAAGGTAGAATATCCTTAACTGCATGTCCACTAACAATTCGTAAAAAAAGACTTCTTAGCTTGAAACAGGGACACAGCGATAAAACACCTGTGTGGTACCCAAATTTAGCGCGATACGCCTGAGTAAAATTCTATTTTTCCAAATGCAGCCTGCTACAGACACGTATCAATAAAAGATAATAGAATAGTCCAAACGAAGCTCACAGCCAAATACACACGTAGTTTCACACTTTTTTTAGAATAAAGAGAACAAAATTGGAGCTTTAACAAAGTGAATAGTATGAAGAAAACGGGCAATTATCTTGGTGACCACTTTAAAGGGTGCCATTAGCATACTAAATAGATCGATTGCGTAGGTCCAACAGCATTGAACGTGGTTAGTACTAAGTTGGGGGACCCCTTGGTAAAACGACACTCGCTTTTGGATTTTGGAATGGTCGATTACGAAAACATTCCTATCTGTAACAGAGGCGTGAATACTTCTATAGCGTAAGCATTTTTAGATTTTTATGCCTGTAGCCTGCATGTCCGTGTGGCAGTCGTATTTTTCAAATTTTGTACCCATAGCGAAACAATGTCATAATAGTACCGGGCGCATTTGTTCGCTTCTAAAAATATAAGAACGTCTGTACTTAGTTTGCACATGATATTTTTTCTACCATATTTTTTCTCAATGGTGTTTATTTTATACCTTGGAAAAAGCGCAAAATGAATTTTTAAAAAAAAAAATTTCGGCACCTATTGTTTCTAACCAAAAGTCAATACGCAATACGCAGTTCACACCTGGGAGCATCATACCGGGTGCCACTTGCGATTGTTTATTAAAATTCGATCTTGACACTTGTTTCAACAAGAACTCGGTATTTTTTGTTTGTTTGATTTTGGAAATTCTAATAAATAAACGCTTTTAAGGAATTAGGAGTGTGTTTACTAACTTCGATTGTTATCTTTAAAAAAAATAATCGTTAATTTTATTTGGGTGTTTTATATACATATGAACAATTAGCACGGGGTTCTGATTTTATTTGGACAAATATTTTCTAAGCAGCATACCATTTTTCAGTGGCGTAGTAAGAAATATTTTGAAGGGGGGGGGGGGGAATAAATAGTTATAAGTAGAGTCCTGAACTTTAGACATTATCTTTCCAAATTCATATAACTTTTAGTTATGTTTTAATACAAATAAGATCAGAAGAAGTGTTTTAGAGGAATTCAGTTTATTAACTATTGACATAACGTGATTAAGAACGATTGCAAAATTTCAAAGAACGAAATTCAATTTTATTTCAATTGATGACAAAAATAAAGGCTTTAAGGTAACTTATTAAATCCATACTTAAAACATTTTTCACAATAAAATGAAAAAAAGGAATACTTACTTTCATTTGGAACATAACTCCTTAAAGCGGGGCTTCCCCTTCTACTTAACTGACTACTAGCTCTGGTTGTACTGCTGGTGGGTTGTAGCTGGTGAGCCAGCACCTGGTAGGGTTGACAAATATGTTGGTAAGGTGCTGAGAGCCAGTGGATGATCCAACCAGCGCTGGTAGCCAGCTAAGTGGAAACCCCGCTTAAATGAAGCAAATTATTGACATCATTGTTGTTGATCCTACTTGCAGAAAGTTCTCCGACCTTTACTTCCCCATAATTTTCATTATTATTTGTAATTTTTGCGTTTGTTTTACGAACGGGATACGCAGGTGCACTCGCACGACGACGGACTAATATAGACTGACGAAAAGACTTATGTGCGCAGATACTTGCTCGACGATAGACTGACTGTTGCTTAATGATTCGATAAGCACAGTCGAATAAATCGTACGAATAGATTTATGAAGCCGCAGATTTTTTTACTATTATAAAGAATATCAGCAGTAGGCCTGTTTCCTGTTGAAACGTATCTACGTCACGTGAAAATTTCTTCGAACTTTAGGATTATCCGCGGGATACCTGGAAAAGCGCTGATTAATGACCGTTCATTATTCACGGGGCTTCAGGTAGCTTTGAAAAGATTTCAAATAATTTATGTGTCTTGAAATGAAATTTAGAAGTGCACTTTTCAATCCTAGGATCGGGAAAGTAGCGTGAAATCAAAGATCTGTATTGTCCAAATCCCTAACTGACTTTTTCCAATCAATCATGAACCACTTGGGACCCGCGTTTTAGACACAATAAGCTTTATATTATTGCTGATTTTTAAAAAAATTCAAACTTTAACAACTAACACGTGATATTTCTAGTGTATTTTCTTAACGCTGAATGGCTTAACCATATTTCCAATTCAATTTATTCTCAAAATATAGCGCAAGTGTTTGGCAGCCTTAAGCAGAATAGAAAAACCAGCAAAGGTGAAATCCCATCGGTAAATCTCAAATCTGAAAATAGATAACAATCAGTAAATATAAACAAATTCCACACAAAGTCTTTGCCTGCTAACACAGAAGACGAACTCCGCCTCCCAAAAATTCTCACCGATGTAAAAATATTCCTAAAACAGAGAATAAATTTAGTAAATAAATTAAAAAGCGAAATAAAAATACTTACCAAAACCATATTCCATCTGACAGACAGAGAACAGCTGATCACAAACAAGAGAAGATTAACAACATAACGAATGACATACTGCACATTGCCCCGCCACATTGCCTAGCTTCATTGTAATTGCTGCATAAAAATCGAAACAGACAACCGAAAATTCAGATCACTCTGATCTTTCTAGACACACTGAGTCTGAGAGAACTGACGTATTGCGGCAATCGAGTGACTCCAACCAAGCCAGGCAAATTGAGCCAAACTACAAAAATTCAAAGTTGAACGGCGTACTGAACCTTCAGCTTCCTAGACTACCAAAGCATCCCAAGCAAGGCGAATTGAGCCAAAATCCTCATATTGAACGGCGTAATGAGCCTTAAACTGCCGCAGCTGGTTGTACTGAGACCTCATCCCAAGAAGGGCGAATTGAGCCTTCAAATCATATATCATTTTGTACAATCTAAAAAACCTTAATTGCAGAACTTTGAGGTCAGCCCATGGTACAAATACTACAAAGTATGCTCTTACGGAGAGCTTTTATGGTGTGACGTCACTCGTAGACGATTTATGAAATTTTATTAGGAAATAAATGGTTTTTAATTTTTAACGTAAAAACTACTGCACTGATTTCATTGCAATTTTGCATGGAGTTAGATCGGTCTACTATCTAACTCAATGCAAAATTGCAATGGAATTGGTGCAGTCGTTTGTATGTTAAAAATTAAAAACAATTTATTTCCTAATGAAACTTATAAGTAGAATAGTATGTAAAAATATATGATACCAATAATTTTAAGTGTTCAAAGCATTCAAGAGATGTAATAGTATTTAATTAAATAAAAAGTGAAAAATTTCTGATGTTAAGTTACAATCTTCTTTGATCTTCTTTTTTTCCTTTTACAATATTTTTCTTTATTTGCAAGAACATTCATTCTAAAATAAATTCGGCATCGGAAAAATAATTCCTTGTATTTTACAAGAAGAGCAATATTTTCTGCAGATTTAAGAATGTATTTAATGCGATCAAAATACAATCGGCGCAAAAAGAACTTATGGAGAAGTTCATCACAACCCAGCGGGAAAAGTTTGAAGGCCTTCCTCAAGAAGCTGTTAGGAAGGAGTTCGTATTCGTAGTTCCACAAAAGTAGGATGGAAGGGTCAAATATGGATATGTAATTAATGTACAGTTTTTATTCAGTTAATACAATTTACCATTAAATTGTGTATAAAAATGTGTATCTAAAAGATTATTATAAAAGGATTAAAGCAATGTCTTCCAAGGATCTCAATATATTTAGAAGGTGTGAGAAATTGTACTTCCTTGGAAGAAATAAAAGAGAACGTATCACAAACACCTTACCGGGAATGGGCGGGGAAGGTGAATAATGAGCTTTTAGAGCTTTTCGACTCATTCCTTCTAATGACAGCCGTGTTTTTTTAATGAACTATATAGTTCTTCCCCATACAAATCTGAAAACCCAGGTTTTATCGAGGTTTTCATCCAGGTCTTGGGACATTTCAAAATTTCCCTTTATTTTCGGAATGTAGCATACTTACCGGCTGTCGGAAAAACGTCATTTAAAATAAAAGCAACGTAGAAGTGACGAGAGCAAATTTGAAGGCATGAGGAAACAAATAATTTATTTTTTAGAAACTTATTCATTATTTTCTAGAGGGGAATTCGTGTAACAGTTGTTTACTGACACGCAACTTCGGATTAATTTTAATATATTTAAAGCACTGAAGATGGCGCTTAGTGAAATTTCCCTTGTCGTTTTTTTAATGAACTGGATCGAAGACCTATATAGTTCATTAAAAAAACACGGCTGACATGGCTCAACAAAAAGATATGGAGCGGAATGCGAAAAGGAAGGAATTCTCGCCTTCCAAAAAAGGCTACCGTCATGCTTCTTGGTATGATTCCATTTCGCGCTAGGAAATTATAGGAAGGATGGAGCCTACAGGCGGACCGCTCCCTATTGTAAAAAACGACTACAGGATTTTCAAAAGCTATTCCAGAAAATACAAGACACACATACCGAGATTCTCGTGGCCAAGAATGACGAACCTGCGGATTTCAAACTATTAAAAAATAACTACGTTACGGAGAATATATACGAAGAAATGGAGGAATTTTTCTACACAAATTACGCAGCAATCGAATCTCTATTATGAAATTAATCCCTGCCCGGAAATCTGCTTATATGCATGCAAGTGCAAGATCAAGATTTAAACTCAACGTTATGAATTGATTGAACAACAAGAAAGAAATCCCCTACCCAGTTCTTTAAAAAACTCGCAATTTCTTTTCAAATGTTGATACCTTTCAAAATATATTTTTTTCTAAAATACTTGTGGTACAAATGTTTGCAGCAAAAACATAACTCCAAATTTTTTCTACTAATCGCAATAGCTCCTTGATATCTTTTACAACAAAAGTAAATTTAAGTCGACTTCCATTAAACAATCACCAAATAATTCCTGTTAATGATAATAAAACTCAACATAAAATTATAATGTAATAAAAGATCATTTCAATTAATGATAGCAATCAATATTGTAATTAGCAACTCTGAATGAGCTACAGAGAGTCATTACCAGAATTCTCTAAATACTACTACCGCTGCCACCACCCACACAGAAGCTGTGAATGTTATAATTAATTAAATTTCTCTACAAAAAAAAAATACCCCTTTTATGGTGGCGGAGCGTTAATTAACCTCACTTATCTACAATCTTAGATAATTTTTAAGCATTTCACCGAGGTAATTTACAGGTAACCTAAATGGAACAAAAATTACACCTGGCCAGCTGTGCATTAAGAAAAAAATACCACCCTCTATCCCCTTGATGTCCTTTGACATTTTTCACTAACTTGCAAGCACACATACCACGTTGTGCTTTTTCTGGACGGACTAACTGGACCAAGGGATCATACAGTAGTAGTACATACTCGGACTCATTCTTCTATTGGTCCGTCCGGTTAGAGAGAAAGCAGCAACTGAGAATACCTTTTTTTAGTGGGTGATGGGTGTACTGGGGTGTATAGTAATGGTAAAGGGAGGAAATAAAAAAAAATATAATGTTTTTACTCATTCCTTTTATGGTTTAATTCAGCCCTTCAGCTCAGGTGAAGCTAGGGTGGATCGAAAGGGGAGCGGGCGGGATACTGTAGAAAATCGCTTCGATTGCGGTTTGTTTTCAAATTGCTTAATGAAGTAAAAAGGAGAATAAATCTCTCAAATTTCCTCAAGCAAATTAATTCTGTTTGACTTAATGGGAGAGGAAAGTTCATTTGTTTGCCAAACGCAAGGCGATGGAAACCTTTTGATAAACCTAACCTCAAAACTTTGAGACTTTTTCGATTTATTTTTCCAGCTATGTGGTCAAAAGGAAGACTAAAATGTTTATTAGTCATATTAGCTTTTTAGTGAGGTAAAGGAAAAAGATTCTAAATTGAACAAAAAAAAAATATAACCGAGCATTTTGCTAGACTAAGCAGATTCCAATTATTGACTTTGAGGGAGTTTAATGTGCGTTACTTTTTGGCTTGCGGTAATTTACAGCGATCTTTTTTATAGAGAGTTAATAAATTGGATTTTAAAATAAGTTACTCAAGAGATGGAAGAGTTTTAATCACATATAAGTGGCGTAGATGGGTGCTGAAGTAGCTTGATATTGCAAGGCGTTAGGTGTCATCTTCCAATCAAGATATTCGTGGACGAAGGTAACCGTAACCGAAGGTAATGTTTATGGGTGTGGCTGACAATTTCATTCATCACAAGGGTTGGCACAATTTTTCAAAACGTAATATTGAGTCTGATGGAAACCAACCAACGCGTGTTTGATTTATTCGACCTTCTAGTATTGAATCAACACATGAGTGGTGAAAGCGTGTTGTCTAAAAACGTTATGTAATAGGATATAATCACCATCGATATATTCTCCATGTTCCCTTCCACCTTCACCTTCCCCTACGGTACTCCAGCTACTCCTCCTCCAATTTCTTTTCTAGCCCATCACATCCAGTGGCGGATTTAAGCTCGACTGCGCTCTAGGCCCCGTCCGATATGGCGCCTTTTTGGCTTTGTAGTGATACTTTTTATGATAAAACATTTAATTTACATTTAATGAAAATATTTTATTATAAGCTTTATTAATTTGGGCGAAAACTCCAATTATATCCTTATAATCGATTTCTTGCACCAATTTTGCTTGGATAGACAACATTGGCAATGTTTACGCGAAGATACCTAAGCTCTTAACATTCCTATAAGTTTATAGTAGTTTTAAGTCAGTTCTACTGACAAATAGAATTGGGTTTTTTTGCAAATCAAACTTTAAATGTGATTTTATATAAAAGGCAAATATAAAAACTAATAAAAAAAATTTCCTGAGTGATATACGTGCTTCAGTTTGTCCTGCCAGCAATAAAATCAAAAAGACGCCTTTTGAATGTAGCCATTGATTCAATTCGTTGTATTTCAACAGGAATGGAGTTCCACAATTGAGCTGCGTGAACAAAGAAAGAGCGTTGTACGACGGATGCCGAAAGCGCGGGATAATCACAGTATTATTTCTGCGGGATTTTGAGACTTGAATATAGATGGGAATGTTTTCGGTTATTGATGATGTTATTGTAGTAGTACACAGGCGCGTACGCAGCGGGGGGTTACTGCGGGTTAAACCCCCCCCGCCCCATGATTCCAATAATAATAGGAAAAATTATAATTAATAAATATATCAACTTATTAAACAATTAAACAAATATTCCGAATACCGATGTATAATATATGGTGGATTGTTTTCAAACGGGATAGCAAAAAAATAAATATCTCTCAAACTTTGAGAATATGTTCGTGAACTCGATGTGATATACCAAAATTTTTTTTAGCGCAATTGGGTGCGCCGTTTCGGAGTTACAACTGTTATTGAAAATAACGCGATTTTTCAAAAATCACGTATTTCTCATTTATTTATAGCTCTCGACAACTCTAACTTTCGGGATGGCCATATAGATTTTTGTAGGAAATTTCCCGTCTCCGTCTCCGTCTCCGTCTTCCGTCAGATGAAATTACGTAAAAAAACAATTGGACGCATTTTTGGCCAATTTTTTGGCCTTTTTTGGCCAAAATTTGAAAAAAAAGGAATTTTTAAATTTTTTTTTTTCATGTCACCAATCGATTTTCTGACTCAAAAACTACGCGCCACCAAGTTTTCAGAGTAGCTCCCTTCTTTTCGGTAAAAAAATTGTAAAAATGCCCTAAATCAAAGTCTAAAGTCTTGCGCACACCACGAGACCATGATTTTTGGAGAAAATCAAGACATTTTGTGATATTCGAAAAATGGTCAAAAATTATTATTTATGTTTCTTCACAATTTTCAATAAAAAAATTGCGATAAAAATATACCTATAGGTAATTATTTTTATAGTGATATAACATAAAATATAATATAAGTACATAGTCCTATTACATGAGAAAATTTTTTTTACCCAATATGTGTACAAAATATGTTTTGTGAAACCCCCATGGTTTCATCCTGCGTACGCTACTGGTAGTACAAGACCCTAAAATCTCGGTAGTCTCTTAAGGAATATCCAGAAACAGAGTGCCGGTGAGGCGAAATGTGGCCATACCTGCAAAGGCTATGAATGAAACGTATGCAGTCGTTAAAGGCTACTTCTAACTTACGATTACAGGATGAATCTAACGAAGGGAAGACACAGAGGCCATGCATTATGTGCGGCAAGAATATAGCTTTAACCAATTTCATACGAACAGCTACTACTAAAGAGTAGAGGGCCTAAGATAGATCCTTGGGGCACGCCATCAAAAAGCTTGGCAGGGGAGGAAATGAAATGGGAAATCTGCACCTGTTGTGAACGAGCAGCTAAAAAGCTATACATGAGCGTAAGGGCAGAAGAAGGAAAACGAAATTGTGTACAGAGTTTGCGTAAAAGGACGGAGTGATTGATTTTATCAAAAGCTTTGGAGAAGTTTACCACGAGTAGACAACATACCTTGTTAGCATCTATATATTAATAGGCAAAGCCTAAACTTGTGATCCCTTTTTAACCTATGAGAGAGTAAACACTGACAAGTAAAAGTTTTTCAGACCCATTTGAGACTTCGCATAAATAAACTGAATACCAAGGTTCATAGAGTGACCGATAATCCTACATTTTAGGTAGCCCCTAAGGAATTTAGCAACACCACCACGAGTGCGACCCTGGCAATCGTTACGAAAAATTTTAAAACCATTTATAGACACAAGGGACGACTTTGAAGCCCGAGTACACAGAAAAACTAACTTAAATTGATTTTTAAATTTTAATCGTTCTATAAATTTTGCCGCCCCTAAAATTTTGCCGCCCTAGGCCAAGGCCTCGCTGGCCTAAGCGTAAATCCATCACTGATCACATCGTTAATAGATTAGGACACTAATTATTTCTGCCTGGGATTTGCGATTTAAAGCCTTGTTTATGAACTTCACATAAAAGATAAAAAAAAGAAAAGAAAGAAAAACTTAAAAGATAACTTTTTTAAAATGTCCGCATAGCTCGACTTGGTAGCAATGGCACAAGATTTAAAGCAATAATAGAAAAAGACGATTCAAATTGAAACTTATCTATTGGTACAAATTTGCAGTTCCAAGCATTTTAAACGTTGCAGACGAAATTCCAAAAAAAAAAACATAAAGAAAATTTCACGTTCGCGAAAATCCTTTCAGAGTTCACATGTGCATGTAACTCGGCTGCGGTTATCAACGAACTTTAAATCTTTAGTGTCAAGTAAAGTTTTTTATCATATTGATATGCCCTCCTAGCGGCTTCCTACACAAGGGTTTCAGATTCACACGAAAAGAAAATTTTTTCACGTTCTTTTTTTTTTTGTTCGTCAATCCTTGGTAAAGTGATTTATTCGACAGGGCAAAAGCGAATGTAAGACAGGAAAAATCGTTTAGAGAAGAGGGTAACACAGAACACATAGGGTTATGCACATATAGTTGCCGGTTGTATGTATATGTTATTCCATACATTATATATATGTAAAAAGGCTTGTTTTCGAACCTAACGCTTTACTACATACCGACGTGAGTGAAGCACATGAAAGGATTCTGAACTAGACAAGGAAGATGTTAACCAGACAGTAAAATTGATTGCCGCGTTTGCTTCAACAAAGTACTGCAATATATTCATCGAAGAAACCTACAAATGGCTACGAATCAAAGTGGGAATTGGACCAGTAAATTTAATAAAAAGGAAAACGTTTACCATCCCTTTTAACAACAAAAGGTAACGCTGCGGGGTATTATGTTATTGGATCCTTAAAATATTAATGCTTTATGAATGGTAAGTTTGATTTTGTGGAAGTGTAATGTTGTTGTTTTTTATTTTGGGAGGGGAAAATGGAATAGCTTTAAATTTCGGCAATAGGTATTTTGGGTTAAGGACTGAAAATTTGGAATTGGTATTATCATACTGTTATATCGATTGGGTGTGGTGGCGAACCTTTTTCCGTCCACGTCCTAAAAATTCGTAACTAATTTCGGGAAATCTGTACAGAACGAAATAGGTGGTCGTCGAATTCCTTTTCCTTTTCTCACACTGAAAGTACCAGCAGAACGATGTACCGCCTGGTGTGTCTTCTTGGTAACGCCTTTGACTGGAACCGCGGCGTCCATCGTGTCTTTCAGCTAGTCAACTTTCTTCCTCAAAGCCGCTATTTCCTCACGCAGTTGGTTGAAGGGAGCTTCGAGCGAGCAACTAGCCACGATCCCAGGTACCATTGATACCTCTACTATATTGTCCAAAATCTCTGATGGGCTACCTCTGACCTGATCTATGATGGTTGCCAAAATCGCTTGGTTTTGTGTGGGAAGACGCTGCATGCTAAACTGTGCAACATACTAAAATTTCCAGGTCATCTAAGGTGATGCCCATAAACTGTTACTGTGTTCGTGTAACCAAAACCTATCAAAAGCCGGCCGCATTGTAAACTTAGCAAATACACCCTGTATTTAAATAAATCCCATAATTCTGCCATTCTTAACTAAAATTAGACTTACCTGCATCCAATTGGGACTTCAATTCAGTTTGGGTTCAGCAATAACCCCTGCAAATTTCAGCGCTTTATCTAAAAATATCACACGATTTTAAAAAAAAATCTCGACTCCAGAAGGTCGGAGAGATGGGATTACAGCATCACGAGTGGAGCTAATTCAATTCACGATATCAGTGGTAAGACCACAAGATTTTTCTAAAGAATTTGTTTTTCAGTTAGTAATTTCGTTAGTTCAAAATGAATTAGTTCTCCAAGTAGTTCAAAATGAATTAGGTCTCCAGTGAGTTCAAAATGAATTAGTTCTCCAAGAACTTTAAAATGTATTAGTTCTCCAAGTAGTTCAAAATGAATTAGTTATCTAGTTAGTTCAAAATGAATAAGTTCTCGAAGTAGTTTAAAATAAATTAGTTCTCGAAGAACTTTAAAATGAAATAGTTCTCCAGTTAGTTCAAAATGAACTAGTTCTCGAAGTACTTTAAAATGAATTAGTTCTCCAAGAACTTCAAAATGAATTAGTGCTAGAAGTAATTCAAAATGAATTAGTTCTCGAAGTATTTCGAAGTAATGCACAGACTCCATCGTAGGACAAGCCTGTACAAAAGTAGTAGAGAACTACTACTCCCTCCTTATAAACTAGTTATTATACTTGTCTTAGAACTAGTTCACTTTCCTAATGGGTATAAAGCGGCCCATACACTTTCAGTTTAACCGCGCAGTTTATCACGTGTGACGTCATGTCTGAGCGATAAATAGTGTGAACTGTGCGTTTTGAACTATTTTCTTTCAGTTTTCAGACCTGAGCTTGTGGACCCTCTTTTGCTGCGATAACTGCGCCTACAACGAACTGACAAACCCACACACTTTCAGTTCAGTTTATTGTACATGTTTTTACACAGATCAACTGCCCAGTTAAAACTGAGAGTATGTGGGCCGCTTAAGAGTCGTGATGGGCTCATAAATTTACATTCGCTCCAAGAGACGAGACGAGACGAGATTAGGATGGGCAAGATCCGCCGAGAGTCGAGACGAGAGTCTTAAAAATCTCGTCTTGTCTCGGTCTCGTGATGCTCTAGATGGGATGTCAGCTATCGATTGGCAATGACGGAATTCCAATGAAATTGAAAATCTCAAAGGGGTAAACTACACTATCCATCACCCGTCCATCACATCGACCTTGAAACCGCTTTTTTAGGCAAGAGGTCGCCGGGAAGTTGTGTTTTTTCCTCACTTGTGAACCCTAAAATTTTTCAGTCTCACCATCCATCACACTAATACAAGCATAACTTCGTTTTCGTGGGTTTCCGAAAATTTTCAATAATTCCTCTTCTCATTCATGTTTTGACAGTCGGCGGATAATTATAACTGTGATTATAAAAAAAATCACAAATCCTCTCTGACGTTTGAATGACACTTTGCACTTTGCGAATGACTTGCTTCGTACACAACTACATAAACATTACAATCGTTACACAAAAAAGAGGCAGAAAAGTGAGTCCTTAGTGTAATATCGGATTCATTTTCAAATCGGTTTGATGTGATGGACCAATGATGGATAGTGTAGTTTACCTCACGAAAACCAGGACGGAATCGGCATAAACAAAATTGGTTACAAGCACTTTTCAAAAGATAGTAATGCAAAAGTGAATATCTCAAGCATATAGGTTACTTGGAGTGGAGCTAGGTTTGCCAGGTGTCCTAATTTACCCGGACATATCCGGCTTTTTAGGGTCGTGGCGGCCTGTCCGGCTTATGACCGGATTTTAAGCGATTGTCCTAGTACAGTCAATCTGTATTTTTGATTTGAAAAAATTACACCATCGAATTTTTTTCATACATCATTAGGGGGTCATGACAGAAGCTTAAATCCAGATTTGTGACCTCCCACTCCTTGCAGGTTTTTGGAAAACTCAAAAAGTTTTCGAATGCGTTTTTCTCTGAATCAGTGCACTTTAGAGAAAAAATTTTTAAACAAAAAATGTAGAGGACATTGCCGTCTACAATTAATGCCCTTGAGTCAATTCCGTACGACTTGAAATGCAAAAAATAAAAAATAGGCGCTAAAGTATCAAAAAAGTGTTTTTTTGCTTTTTCACCCAAAAGTCATTTTTTTCGTTATAATTTAATGAAATTTTTAGAGGTTTCTGTCTATGCACTTTGTTTTATTAGTTGCGCCATCGTTTGGCGTTCGTTTTATCAATTTAGCGACGACGACAGCCGGCAGACCTAATTTTTGGTAAGATTTTATTTGTAATTTTCTATGTTCTGATAATAATGTGACATTGGTAGTGGTACGTGTTATTGCTAACCTACAAAAGTATTCTCAAATTTCATGGTTAAAATTTGTTCTCTCGTCTTACTGTAAACACATTACACTGATTTATTATACTATTTTCTCGCAGATTTAACTATGTCGAAGAGAAAATACCTATTTTCTGATAGTTTACTTTGCCTTTAAGAAGCTTTTGGCACAAGTAAAGTGGACAGCTTATTTCAAATTACAGCATAATGAAGAATTTTATTCGGAATTATTGAAATTTTATTACTTTGCGAATCCAGGCCGTAATGCCAACGTCGAAAAGGTGTTCTTTTACATAAACTAGTTGGGATGTGGCTTTTGACCCTTTCGGTCCACAAGATTAACTTCCCAGTATTCGTTCAAACAAAAAAACGACTCGACCAATTTTTATTAAAATCTTTTCAGATCATATTTCCTTGAACACGCTTCGAACGGCACCTGAACGAAGTCGATATCTTTTTCGGTTCGCGCGAAATCGTGCAGGAAAAAATGACCTCATACGTACGCACACACACACACATATTTCTTCTCAAATTTTTGCTTAAAATGCTATTGGGACCTTGAAACGTGTAAATACATTGAAAACTTCGAATCCGATTTTCGGACCGATTACAATAACTTCCTACTGGGAAGTTAACAAAACACCCAATAGATAAAGGAACGCAATAAATTCCAGACCGACACAATCAAAAAGATGATTTTGTTGTTGTGTAATTTAAAATTATCCTGTCAAGAATTTTATGAAATGATTTCACGTTCTTGATAAAGTAGGTTCAAATGAGAAATATTAACACTTAATTACAGATTATTGCTATTTCTTTATACATAAGTCTAATGAAATGACTAATAATAATAATAACTAATTGCGATACTTGAAATTTAAATAAAGGAAAAGATTGAATATTAATGACAAAAAAACACTCTTTGGTTTTATAAATTCAAGAAATAAAACTCCCACCCCCCCCCCCCCCAATATGTATATGAAAAAGTTGAAATAACAAATTTAGTGTTAATTTAAGCAAAATAGATTTTTTTAGAGAAAAAAACGGGTGAAAAACTAAAATGCCAGAATGCCAATGATGTTGTTTTACAAATTTTCATCCACCCACCGCACCACCACGGAATCAAATTGCCGAAAGCATGTATTCATTTTCCAGAGAGTTCTGGGAATTTTCTAAACCACTTTTTTTTGTTAAAACAGTAATCATAATTGCACCCACATTCTTCCAATCATAACACAAAATGATTTATTAATTAACTCAAATTCTGTTAATCATTTCCAAAGTATTCCGTTCTAAAAACAAATTCATGCAATAACCACTGTCATACCATTAAACACATCACTTACAAAGAATTCCGAAGGGCAATTCGATTTTGCAATGTACAATAACTGAAAATTCCAACAGACTAATCTATATAGATTGAGTCTTCATAGGAATTTCATATGTGCAATAGTGCATCCATCTTTAGCCGGGAGGGACGATCCAGTTCTGTCAGTGCAGCTAGACCCGAATACGGAAATTATTACACCACCATAGAAGCCATAATGGCCATGGTTACCAACCAAAGTACAATCCGATGCTCACAATGGCACATTCTCCGCAAACGAGGGCAATTTCATCCACTGTTAGCCGTTGACCCCATCCTCAATGGCGCCGACCAAGTACATCACTTTGTTTTATTTTGAAGGCTTTTATTTTACTTTCGGATTTGGGGCGGAAAGCTCTGAAAACTTTCCTTAAGGACACTTGATATCTAGATATTGGGAAAGTTGGCCAAGGAGCTAGCCATGCTGGAGAGATAGTAAACGGAGGGGGGGGGGGGATTTCTTAAAAGTGAAATTGAGATAAGTTTACTCGGTTTAGCTGCATAATTTCGAGAATTTAAAGAATTTCATTATGGTGAAGCCAAGTTTAATGTTGGCCAATGGTAAAATTTTTAGCTTAAAGTCACTAAAGTAGTCACAGTTACTGAATGGTTTTCGCTTGTTCCATTATGAACGAATTTGCTTAAGTCGACTGTTGTGAACAGATTTTTTATCCTGAACAGTGGTGCCTTATATTATCCATTAAAGACCAACTTTTCAGTTTGTTTTTTAATTAAAAAAAAGATTGAATGCACTAGAGTTCGAACACACAACAGTAGAAAACTTTCCATATGGTTTGGCAAAAGTATTGAAATTCACGTGGATTACAACCGTGAATAAGTAAAAAAGGAGTGCCTCTGCATAACTCTAGAATAGATAATTTAATTTACAAAAATTACAAAAATCCATATCTGTAGGAGGTTACTGTTATTTTCACTAGCACAGCATATATTAGTTCTGAGAAATATGAAACAAAAAGTTTTCACAGTTAACAGCAAAAAGTTTCAAAATATGATTGCTGTAAAGCAAAGCAAAGTAATTTTGCTGTGGTCTTCTTGGCAGCAAATACTAACATTTTTCTCTAATTTTCGCATTAAAGCTTCACTAAAAACACAATTTTTAACTCTTTTTAACTGCTTTCATGCTTTAATTGCCTTAATAAGGAATGTTATTTGATTCGACTAATCTAAACTTTTCACGAAGACAAAACAGGGTTATAATGCAACCTTACCTGTAATCTCTTGTACGCCGACCGCGTCTACTCCCAAGTTATCATATCGTCTGTCATATGTTTTATCCAGATAAATTTTGCTGCCTAAAAATTAATTACTTTTCAAACAACTTTTGTTATTTGTTTAATATTTTCCCTATAAAATCCCTTTCATAACAAAACTTTCACAGAGGCATGATAGGGCCATGCTTTAGACTGAAGCCCTTAAAATACTCTCGAAGCTCCATCAAAATCGTTCGAGCTGATGAGGATGATGGGGAAAGACGCTCTAAGATACTTGCAAACATAAAAATTTACAATTTTATTTAAATTCTTCTGTTAATTTTCCAATCAAAACATACATACATCAGCGAGTCTCTCTTCCAATTCGCGGTTGCTTTAATCGAAGGAAAATATCGAAACAATTCCGTGCGATACCGAGAGTCATTCATGAATACCAATTAATTCGTTGCTCGTACTCGTTTTAAGTGGCATCAGGAAATGCAAACATAGGCTTTTCGGGGACGTTGTATAAAGTCTCTATATGATGTATGTATGTATATATTGAAAAGTTTTAATAGTTACGTAGCCATTTACCGCAAATGTATACTTACAAAAAGGAGATTACTTTTAAACGAAAACTTTTTATATTCCACCATAATCCACTTTTGGCAGCAGCCATGTGAGTGTTTATTTTGTTGAAAACTTTTCCATTATCAATTACATGCTTGCTTTATGTACAAACATAATCGATTTTTTCCCTTGTTTTTTTGCCCCCCCCCCCTACTTTTTCAAGGAAGCGTCTGTGTAACATTAAAGGAATATTAAGAAAGAATACAAAAATTGTACACGAAGTCTTAAATGAACAAAAGATGAGTTTTTCGGTGACTTTTATGTTGCCATTTTGAAAATAGTTCAAGAATTTGGAAAATAGTTCATGAATTTTCTTACAAAATTTCTGTTTGTCGGTGTTTCGAAAATATTGTCAAAAGAGCCTAGGGTGGTGATGGTAGCTGTAGCGCGCATTGAGTAATGGGAACCCTTGTGCAAAAGTTTTTAGATTCAAAAAAAGACAATAACTCTTTATGAAATTGATAGTGTATTAGGTCACAAGATTTTCTGAGCAAGTTCCTCTTCGATCGTAAGGTAGGCGCGGATCTAGAATTTTGTTTTGGGGGGGGGTTCACGGAATTAAAAGTGGCGGGAAAAAAATTTCTACTCCTAAAAAACAAAAAACACCCCCGGAAATCTTAAAAAATGGTGGGGAGAAGTTATGCCATGTCTTACATAGTCTCATCGTAAAACTATGGAGAAGCAATAAGTTGCCAGAAGAATGGCTTTTAGGGACAATATTCCCAGTCCATAAAAAAGGTGAATTGATGAGATGCAAAAACTGCAGACCATTATTTTTGTTTGAACACAGCTTACAAAGTGCTTTCACATATTTTATTTAATAGAATGAAACCACATTTGGAAGATAAAGTAGGTGATTACCAAGCAGGATTTAGAACGAATAGATCGACAACAGACCAGATTTTTATAATGAGACAAATACTTGAAAAATGCTGAAAAGGTGCGATCTCACCATTTTTAACATTGCTCTGGAAGCAATAATGAGGAAACACAGCTTAATGGAGCAAATAGCATCTTCACAAGGAACATGCAGATACTAGCCTTCGCAGATGACACAGTCATAATTGGACGCAAAGCACAAGATGAAAAGGAAACCTTTTCTAAAATTGTAGAAAGTTCAGCAAATTTCAATCTACGAGTAAATGACACAAAAGCAAAGTATATGATCGTATCAAAACGAGGGTAACGATTAGGGCGAAATATCAGCCTTGACGATCATAGTGTGGAAATTGTAAAATTTTTTATCCATTTAGGGACAATGCTTACTGCAGAAAATAAGATAAGGGACGACATCCATAAACGCATCGTAGCCGCAAATAGAGCCTATTTTGCACTACTCCCTGCCCTAAAAAACAAAGAAATTTCAAGGCAATGCAAAATCAGACTATATAAAACATTAATCCGCCAAGTCCTATGCTACGGGTCTGAGGCTTGGACATTGACCCAACAAATAGAAAATCAGCTTAAAATCTTCGAAAGGAAGATCTTAAAAAGAATATTTAGAAGGTAGAATGCTATCAAGGATTTTTAATGGTAGACCATCAGGAAGGAGAAGAGTAGGGCGACCAAGAAATAGGTGGATGGATGACGTGCTAGCAGATATACGGAAACTTCGTATAACAAATTGGAGAGAGCTAGCAAGACGTAGAGAGGAGGGGAAGAGGAGACTTCGAGAGGCTCAAGTCCTGCAAGGACTGTAGCGCCATTTAAGAAGAAGAAGAGAAAAATAAAAACAAAATTAACAAAACGAACAAGGTAACCCAATTTTCTGGTGGATTAAAAACAAACGTGGTCTACGAAAATGTGCCCTTATGTGTTTTTGATGAAGACGCGCCCTTTCTTGTGAGTGCAGCTAACCTCAGAGTTTGCAAATCAAAACATAAGAAAGAGTACTATTGTTGAACTTGAAAGTCATTATTTAAGGTCGTTTTTTTAATTTGCAAAAAATTTAGTCGTTTGGTAATTTTTTGTTTTTGTTTTTTAGTTGGATCAATTTTGTTTTTTGAACAGCGAGCGCTTTTGAGGTTGAGTTTTTGGAGTTATTGCCCATGGCCGAAGTTTCTCCGAAAAATCTTCCTTTCGAACACGGCTTAGAGATCAAAGTGTTTTTAACATACTAAGAACCATACCCATATGTGAGTAGTAGCCTTGGCAGACTACAGCAGAATTTGTTGGCTGGTTTTGTTTTTGGGGCCAGGATTATATTATCTTTCAAACGAAGGCACCACCTTTATTCTCATCAATCTTCATCCTCAGATTTCTTACCAATCTAGCTGAAACTGTCCTCTAGAGAGGCCTTGATATTCGGTATGAAGCCAAATTAGAGCGTCATGAGACCGAGGCAAGACGAGATTTTTAAGACTCTCGTCTCGACATCGGTAAGTCTCGACCATTTCGAGTCTCGTCTCGACTCTCGGCGGATCTTGCCCATCACAATCTCGTCTAATATTGTCTCGTCTGGTCTCTCGGAGCAAATATAAATTTATGAGCCCATCATGGCTCTTATACTTATAGACTCAACTTATACGTAACCAGCGAGAGAAAACAAGAGGCATAAATGTATTTATTTCTACGTGCATGAGAACCACATCCCAGCTTTGAAAATAACGGCGCGCGCTTCATCAGATACTTTATTTTATCTTACTAGATTTTGCCGACAAGATCTCGAGCGAATAATCTCGTCTCGACGAGAATATGGTTATCGAGACCGAACTTTACTCTCGTCTCGATTCTCGAGTCGAGACCAAGACGAGAGTCTCGAATTTGTCGAAATCTCGTGATGTTCTAAGCCAAATCGGCGTAGGTCCCTGATGTTTCATGTGTAAGCTAATATTCTAGGGTGTCCTGTTTTACATGCTAGAAGATTCACATCATGTATCGCTTGGTGTAGTGTAGGCCTTCCGTATTTGGCCAACATAGCGGGTATTCCGTCTGCATCCGAAGCCTTGCTTATAAAATAGGTTGTGAAGCATCCAATTAGCTGGCTCGCCATTATAGAAGTGATTTTCTTACTACTTTAGTTGTCTTTAAGATCTGCGCGATCAGATTATCTTGGAGTATGTGCGTCGTGGTGTAAATGGCATCATCGGCACTCTTTTAATTTAGGAATTGGACTGATTTTGTGTAACAATCGCGGTTCTAGTTTATGAATCCTTTTTATTTTTTTCTGGATTCTTTATATTTCTATTCACTTGGTTGTTCTTTATGCTCGTTTGGGAAGGATCATTCTGAAGCTCCCATCGTGCATTAATCTTGGGGCTAGTCATTCACATCCAACTGCCTGGAATCTTGCACCTTTCTTGTTACGTTTCTCTTGCTTAGGTACTCTTTTCTGACTGTTTTGTGAGAGTAATGCAATGTTGGAGCACCACAACAACACGATCGTAATGCAAGTTAAAGATGGCATCTTAAAACTTTTGAAACGTTAACAGGCCCGAAATGTGGCAGCTATCGTTACGTGGCCTCTTTGGTTTCTAGTGACTACATCAGGGGCTAACTAGCAGCTTTGTGAATATCCCTAAGTGTAAGCCTAGAACTTGGCCAACTGGATAGCCCCATCACGATCAACGACCTGTCGACGATAAAGTCCAGATTCTATTTTGTACTATCATAGATCTGCGCATTTTTCTTAAGGGATTAATTATTCATCATCAATCTAGTCGACTAGATTTCGGAATTTGAGCTTTATTTGAATTTCAGCAGTCACAGGTGGGTGCCGTCTCACTTTTTAGACTCAAGCTTTGTTTGGACTTAAATAGCGAAGGCTGGACGAGCAGAAAGAGTATTATCTTTTTTATCACATTGTTGTCATACCTAATCCATCTTTTACAACTGAAATATTTCAACATAACCTAATCCTGTTTGCTTCTTAAGTTGGATGATATTAGAAGCTACGCTAAAAGAACGCTAAAAGATTGCGATTTGTGTTGAACAATATTCTCTGTCCGAAAATATATTCGGAACCAGGCGGGTATCGACGGATTTCATGTCCAAAATACCAATAATACTATGAACGGACGTGAAAGATATCTACACCTCTTCAGCCAACTCGCTAGTTCTTTTAAACCGCTCTATCATACCACTCAATTTGAGACTCCACAATAAATCTTGATCATCTTTTTTTTGCAGAACTCTTACAACTTTTGTGATTCAAGGTTTCTCCATTGCCTGGAATGCCGGTCTCCTGGGAAATTCTACTAAAGAAATGATGGATTTTGCCGAATTAAATGTACAATAGGTAGGAATGTTTGATATTCTGCTCCTCTCCCCCTGTTTTCACTAAATTTTTAAAATAGTACTTCTCATAAAGCCTCCGCTCTTCTACTGTGATTCGGGTTGTTTCTTAAAGCAAAATATTTTTTTTATTCAACACACATCTTAGTTAAAAGACCCACAAACCGCGTTACACAGAAACTTTTGTAAGACCTCCCCTCCCACCATTATGCCTTTCCCTGATTAAAGATTAGATAGACTCAATTTCCATGGTGAATAATATATCCGGCTCTCGGTAGGATATGTTTAGATAGTTGAGTGTTTTAAGGGAGGTAACTTGTTTATTTATGTAGCATTTCAGGTAGATATAGGCAGAAATGTGTGTCACCCCGCTGAGTAAAACTCATCCTAATACGTTCGTGTCAAAAGCAGGATTCGTCTACCCGACGACGACGACGACGACACACGGGCTAAATTCCAAAATATATTCCCAACTTGATGCCTATAATGCCACCAGAATTTCTACCAAACGAGATAAAGCCAGGCTGAACCCGGGCCAAGGAAGCCCTCCTGTTTAACCCGTGAATGTTTCATAAGATGAGTTCGAGGAAAGTCCTTTTCTGTTTTATTTGATTATGAATGATGTGTGCTATTCCATATTTAATGACAGTCGCGGGGTGCCGAAGCGGTAGATTCTATTTGAAGTGAAATATTCGTGTGGAAAAATTAGTAATAACTACTTCTTTTTTGTTGTTGTTGTTGTTGGTTTTTACCTGTACTCACACACATGTCTATAATCTTCTGCTGTGTGTATTCTTCATTTATAACAACGTACATAGCAACAGGACAGTTAATGCCACGGATTAGACGATATTACCTCCAATATAATTTCACCGAATGTGTAGTAATTTTTGTTGCGTGACTGGAGGTCTTCAAACACCTGTTAATAATGATTTTCTGAGATTTGAAAATCAATGCCAGAGAAAGAAACTTTTACTAAAGTGTTTTAAGTGGTGTTTTCTGTTTTCTGTTGTTTTTTTTTATTCATACAATTTCACTCTAATAGGGATTTCGACATAATAAGCTTGTCTCTGTCGTGATATTTAAGTGTTATGGACTTTATGGATTAATTTCCCCCCGAATCATGATATGATTGATATTTGTGGATAGTTTTTAATACTTTATTTGCTATTGGTTATTGCTTATAGCGGATCGATTTATTCTGGTTGAAAGGAAATTGTAGAACATAATAGAAGAGGTTGATTAAGGTATGGTTTTTATGGAATCGGACGAAAAGATTAATGGAATTTTGGTATTTTGTAAATATGCGTGACTTTTCAACAAATAATCAATGTTCGGAGTTTGTACAAGATCTTCTGCGCCCTCCTAGAAGGAGAGTAGTAGCTGGATTTGGTACCAGCATGAGTTTATACCTTAGAAATATTACAATAGGAAATATAGGATAGGCATTAACGATATGGCTAGAAGACCAAACTCAATAGGGGATTCCAATCAAATTGACCCCAATGCCATTAAAACAAGGGTTTAAAGATTTATGGAAAAACTAAGAAACCGTTGTCATCTACTACGTTGGAAGTTCCTAAGATAAGTGTAAGAAAATTAATTCATAACTCACCAGGTATGTTCAAGTTGCATTACGAAATATGCAAGTTGCATTTTTAACCAAGGATACGATTTCTTTATTGTGACTATTAAATCAAGAAATGTCTAGGAGTGTCATATATGTAGGTTAGTGGCGTAGCGTGGGTATCAGCCGCCCGGGGCGGAAGAAAATTTTGCCGCCCTCTTATTAACTTCCCAGTTTATAAGGAAGTTATTGAAATCGGTCCGAAAATCGAAATCGTAATTTTCAACGTATTTTCATTTTTCAAGGTCCCAATAGCATTTTAAGCAAAAATTTGAGAAGAAGTATGCGTGGGTGTGTGCGTACGTATGTGGTCATTTTCTTCTGCACGAACGCAAAAATGATATCGACTTTGTTGAGGTGCCGATCGAAGCGTATTAACTGAAATATGATCTGAAAAGATTTTCATAAAATTCGTTCGAGTCATTCTTTTGTTTAAACGAAGTAAGTGATTTTTATACCTGCACGATTTCGCGCGAACCAACAATGATATTGACTGGTCCCGGTCGTAGCGTATTACCGAAGTTATAATCTGAAAAGATTTTCATAAAATTCGGTCGAGCGGTTTCTTTGTTTAGGCTTTGATATTGACTTCGTTGAGCTGCCGATCGACGCGTATTACCAAAGTTATAATCTGAAAATATTTTCATAAAAATCGATCGAGCCGTTTTTTTGTTTGAACGAAGTTCGTGATTTTTGTACCTGCCCAATATCGCGCGAGAAATATAATTACTTTTAATTCGGGAGGAGAAAAATGAAATCAATATGTTAAATAAAAAACACTGAAATTCCTTTTTGAAATTCATATAAACTATTTATTATTAATAGAAACAGGTATTAAGAGGCAAAAATAAGGACGATAACAACTGTTAATTTCGACGGTAGTTCCGAAACTGATTTAAAAATGTTTTAATGCTGCATTTCGTTGGTGCATTTGTTGCACTTAAATTTGCTGAGTTTGGTTTTATTTACGAATCCAATCTGGAGTTGGCTGTTATGTCTACGTCGATGTCGCTCCGTACAAATTTCCTGGAACGTCGCCGGGTATTTTTACTGATGCCAGTTGATGGGAAAATCATTGTTCCCATGTAATGAGACACCTTCCGGTGGCCTGGACGTAACTTCTCCCTCCTTTAGAGGAAAATTCCCCTGAATTGTATATGTCCTTTTTATCTTCATAATCTTCATATATAAAAAAATAGTTAGTGCTATAAAATGATTAATATTACAAGTCCTATCCCTAGATTAAAATACAGGTGGCTTTTCCTTTGAAATTTTAATTCCTTTATGTGCTCAATGTTTTCAACCTGTCTTATCACTAAATCGTCAAATGAGAGTTTACTGTTATTCATTGATAATTTAACATCGCTTGGCATTACAAATCTTTGTTCAAATTTTTCTTTTCTATTTTTAAATGTTTTATTATTAAGGTAAATTTCGCAATCGTTAAATGTTATTAAATAATTTCCATCTAATATTAAATTTCTCTCATCGCAACTACTATTAAACTTAAAATTTACAAAATTTTTTAATAATAACAAGCCCATTTCTATTTCATTTAATTGAGCTTTCATACTTTTGGTTTTTATACATTTATTTGTTTGGATACATGGGCTGAATTCTTTTAGATTTTTATAATCTGAATCTTGGTTGTATTTATACGAAGTATCATTTATTTTTATTATTTTTTGATCTTCTATCAATAGTTCCTCTAAGTCTTGATTTGGAACAGGGGTAATTAAATATAGTCTGGTTTTAAATGTTTCTCTCGGTATCTTAATAGCAAAAATAATTTTGTTTTTCTCATACATAAAGGTTCCTAATTTGATATTTTGAAGTTTTAATAGATCTATATCATATTTGCTTATCTCGTCGCTAGTTAACACATTGTTTCCCATTATCCCTAACCTACTTGAAGCTATATTGTTTTGGATATGCTCTAAGTTATCTTTTACTATTTTTATTTTAAAAAGTCCTTCTAAGTACATTATTTTGGATATAAGTTTTTCGTTACCTTGGTTTATTTCGTTAAGTTGATTTGCTATCTTTGCCCTATCGTTCTCTATTGTGTTTTTTATTGTTAGAAATGTTTTGTTGAAGTGGTCGTTGATGTATATCTGCCTGTTGTTTTGTTCTATAATATTATGGCTGTTTCCGTCAATTACCTTCAAATGTTCTTCAATGTTTTGCCGATCGTCGTCATCCATTGTGCCATATAGCCATTTACTTGCTGTACCAATGATATTAATAAGTCCTCTTTTGCTTTTGTGTGGAATTAATGTCCGTAGCATATGTTTCATAGATTCCAGTTCTGCTATCAATATTTCTTTATTTTCCTCTATTACGAGCCCTGATATGTTGTCTTCTAAAGTTGAGATGATGTTTTTAATTTCTTCGAGGTCTATTATATGCAGAATTATGTCATAATTTTTTTACGATCTGCACTTCTCCTAATTTAATTTCAGCAAATCCGTTGTTAGTTATGATTTTCTCGATCGTCAAAGTTGCTTCCGTCATCTTTATTAGCATCAATATCAAAATGATCAATATTGACTTGACCTGAAAATTTATTTGGTCGTTTAATATTTATTGGGTGAATGTTATCGTATTTAAGTTTTCTATATCTAGGTTCATTCTTATGTCTAAGACACTTGTAATTTTTTACGTAACCCTCATTACCTACTGGTGTAAAGTTTTCTCTCTTGATATTCGCTTTATTTATCTTGTATAACTTAGTTTTGTTTATTAGCTCTGTTATCTTTGTTTTATCGGCCTTACCCTCAATGACATCAATTGGCCTTGCTCTAATTGTGGAATGTATTGATTTGTTGTACCATTCTGTACATTTAAATACTCTCTCCTGAATTGAAAGATTTGAATTTTCAGCTTCCAATGTTCTTAGTCTTTCACTAAGTGTATTATGAAACCTTTCGATGTCCGAGTTTCCGGTGTGGCTGTTCGGTTTCGTAAAATGAATTTCTATATTTTCTGTTCTGAAAAAGTCCTTTACATTTACAGAGCTAAATTCATTATCCATTGTTATGTGTTTGGGTCTCCCTTTTATTGAAAAGTATAATCTTATTTTTTCTATAATAGTTAAACTGTGTCTATTCTCTAGAAACAATACCACGGCGTGTTTTGAAAATTTATCAATAAATGTAATAAAACTATGTTTTTTGTTTACGTATGTGTCTATATGTATCCTTTCATTTATATCGGAGGGTGTTATAGTTAAATTAAATTTTGGCTTTATTGGGTTCCTATCATATTTTGCTCTATTACAAGTATCGCAATTGTTTATATATTTTTGTATTAATTCTTTCAAGTTTTTGAAGTATATCACTCGTTTCAGTCCTGCGTAATTTTCATTAATGCCGGCATGTCCTGTCTCGTACTTATGATATTTCGCTATTTGCTTAAAGGTCTCTTCCTCATTTTTCATTTCCTTTGCATGATATTGGCATTTGTAAAACTTTAAGGTTGTGTCGAATAGCTCTATTAATTTTAATTGCACCAAATTATATTTGTGTTCACTTAGTTCTGAAAAGATACCTATCCTTCCTTTTTGTAGAAATCTACGAAAAATATTTGTCATATTGCCATTTTCTATGTCTTGTGAATTTACGTAAATTTTTCTTCTGTTGTTAGCCGTTTCTATGTCTTGGGTTTTGCTGTCTGTTAAGATAATTTGTGTTCGAAACCTGTTAACTATTGTGTCTGAAAGTATAGGGATGTGATTATTTTGTTCTTCCTGTTGCGAGTGGACTGTATTGATCATACTTATATTATCCGGCAGTTCACCTTCTTCATTTTGCGGATGAATTTCTTGGGGTTCCGTATGGAGATGAATACTTTCTCCTTCCTTTGGTGTAAACGTTTCGGTGTGATAAATTTCGCCGTTCTCTATATTTAGTCTACTCATGAAATCTGCGGCTTTGTTGTCCTTCCCTTTGATATAGTCAAGGTCGAAGTTGTACTCTCCCAGCTTTAGTAACCATCTTTGCAGTCTCGGATTGATATCTTTTCCATTGTGTTTGGCTTGCAGCCATTTAAGAGGTTGGTGGTCAGTCATCAGGTCAAACCGTCTGCCATAAACATAGGGTCGAAAGTAGTTCACTGCCCAGACGATTGCAAGCAGCTCCTTTTCAGTTGTTGAGTAATTACGTTCGTGGTCGTTCAATGTTCTGCTTGCAAAACAAATAGGGTGTCCTTCCTGACTTAAAATTGCTCCTAAAGCGAAGTCACTGGCATCTGTAATTAATTTAAATTTCTTTCCAAAATCGGGATATTTTAAGACTGGTGGATTTGTAAGGATTCTTTTAAGTTTTTCAAAGGTGTCTATATAATTTGGGTCATTAGTGTTGATTTTAACATTCTTTTTCAGATATTTTGTCATACCGTAAGCTATTTTAGCATAGTCCTTAACGAATTTTCGGTAATATCCGGTGATGCCCAAAAACGATTTAATCTGTTTCGTGGTTTGGGGTAACTTAATTTTTTGTATGCTTTCAATTTTGTTAGGGTTTGGCTTAATCCCATTTGTTGTAAGTATGTGCCCTAAGTACTCCGTTTCTTTTGCAAGGAATTTACACTTGTCGACCTGAATTTTCAAATTGTGTTCTCTAAGTTTATTGAATACTTTTTGAATATTTTCTGTATGTTCCTGAATTGTTGTGCTAAAGATGAGTATATCATCGAGATATACAACGCATATTTGGTTAATATATTCTCTTAAAACTGAATTGATGAGTCTTTGAAATGTTGCGGGGGCATTTTTCAGCCCGAAAGGCATCCTCACGAATTCGTAGTGCCCCAAGGGTGTCGAGAATGCAGTCTTCTTTCTATCTTCCTCCTTGATTAGCACCTGATGGAATCCTTTTGCGAGATCCAGCGTCGTGAAGTACTGTGCTCTTCCTAGCTTTTCTAGAATGCTTTCTATGTTTGGTATAGGAAATTTATCATCTTCTGTAATTTCATTTAACTTCCTATAATCTATTACAATTCTCCATTTTTTTTCTCCTGAGTTATCTGACTTTTTAGGTACTATCCACAGCGGAGAATTGTAGGGGGAATTGCTTTCTTTGATTATACCCTGTTCAAGCATATCGTTCATTTGTTTGGTTATTTCCTCTTCGTGTATTTTGGGGTATCTATATATTTTTGAGTAAACAGGCCTATTAGTTTTAGTAATAATTTCGTGTTGGATCTCATGTGTATGAGTTAAATGTTGCCCTTCTTTGTAAAATAAATCCGCATTTCTCCTGATTAGTGCTTTAAGCTTCTCTTTTTCATCGCTATTCATATCTTCTCTTTGAAGTTTACCGAAGACACTTTGATCTATAGGCTGTGCTTCCAAAGTAAATATATCGCGACTTTGGTAAGGGCATGAGTTAAGAAACCTTGTTCTTTTTCCATTAACTTCCAAACAATCTTCTTTTAAATCTATAATAGCTTGCAGGGGTTTCAGTACATTTAGACCAATCAATCCATCGAAATCTTTATCTTTAAAAGTAGTTAATTTCCAACTCATCCATTTCTTTTCATTGAACTCTGCAGGTAATTCTGTAATAATGTGCTGGTTCACGATAGTATTTCCATCTAATGTTTTAAGTAGTATTTTCTGATCTAGTGTAAGTCTTTTATATTGTTTTAATTTTGTTTCATTTAATACCGTCGTAGTTGAGCCTGAATCGACTAAACATCTTAATTTATTTGTACCAATAGTTAATTCTACTATCGGTAAATCTGTCCTGTCGGAGGTAAGTGAAAATTTACTTCTTCGCAGTTATAATTGGCGTCCTGAATATGGTCAACGATCATTGCTTCCGGTTCGTTTTGTTGCCTAAATTGATTTGAATTCCTAAATTGACCCGAGTTTCTAAAATTGCCTGAATTTCTAAATTGTGGAATAAAATTTTGTTTTTGCGGAGTAAAATTTTGTTTTTGTTTTGCAAAGTATTCATTCTGTCTTGTTTGCCCAAAGTTATTTGAATTAGAGTTTTGATAATACTGGTTGTACCTACCTAGATTTGTTTCACTATTTCGATTAAAATTTCTGTGATCCCTATCTTTAGGATATACTCTTTGTGTATGAGAATTTTGCCTGCTTTTGAAAGTTTTATCATTTTTAAAAGTACCACTTCTATATCTAATCAACCCTGTTTCTTCTAAAGTATAATAAGCATCTCTTAAATTTGTTATATTTCTACTAATTATAACACTAGCACAATTAGTATCTAAACCATTAGTAAAAGTTCTTAAAATTAATCCTTCGTTTACGTTAGGTGAGAATTCTACCGGTTTATTTTCATCGAATTCATATTTCGCATTTAGCTTATCAAGTATAAATTTTAAATTATGAAAATATTCACTTACATTATTATTATTTCTATATTATATTCACTTACATTATTATTATTAGTTGTTGCTTGATGGTACAAATGGAGGTAGCTTTCTCTCACTCCAAAAGTCCTAATTAACTCCTGTTTCACTTCCTTCCAAGATGGGTTTCTACCTAAACTTCTTATTGCTTGAAGGGCTGGACCTTGAATCTTGTTGATCACATTACGTTGAAAAATGTAGTTTTGAATTTGAGGACTTCCATTGAAAAGAGGTAGGAATATTTCCACTTCCCTAATAAATGAAGATAAATCATAATCGTTGTTGCCAGTGTATTCTCGAATCCTGGAGGCTTCCTTCAACAGTTCCGAGATTGGAATTGTATATGGATCTGCTGTTGCGGCGGGGGTTGATGCCGCGGTGGCTGCTGCTCCTGGTTCTGCCATTTCGTCCGTTTCTAAATTTGAATAGGGTCTGAAAGTTGAACTCCGTTCTTACACTTTGTATCCTTTGGTATTAGAGAAAATTCGAATGTAGCACAAAGTCACTGATCGATGAATGCAGCACAATGTCACTGTTCACCTCGTTTTCTATTATATTTTTTTTTCAATTCTATTTATAAAGAACAATAAAAACACAAATATTTATCTTCGTTACTTTAGCAAAAACTTCTTTTTCTTTATTTTATATTACTTTTACACAATATTCACTCGCTCCCCCTTTATAGATAAAAACGGCCGCGTTTTTTTTTTCAAATTTGTTCCACAGTTTGGTACTTTCACTCACTTCATTGGGTGGAGGTTGGGGTTAAGCGGATGGTAAAAAAATTATTGGTTTTCTTTTTCTTTGCCCGATCTCAAATCTTCGGATTGAGATTCCACCGACTGCGCCAGAAATATAATTACTTTTAATTCGGGAGGAGAAAAATGAAATCAATATGTTAAATAAAAAACACTGAAATTCCTTTTTGAAATTCATATAAACTATTTATTATTAATAGAAACAGGTATTAAGAGGCAAAAATAAGGACGATAACAACTGTTAATTTCGACGGTAGTTCCGAAACTGATTTAAAAATGTTTTAATGCTGCATTTCGTTGGTGCATTTGTTGCACTTAAATTTGCTGAGTTTGGTTTTATTTACGAATCCAATCTGGAGTTGGCTGTTATGTCTACGTCGATGTCGCTCCGTACAAATTTCCTGGAACGTCGCCGGGTATTTTTACTGATGCCAGTTGATGGGAAAATCATTGTTCCCATGTAATGAGACACCTTCCGGTGGCCTGGACGTAACTCGCGTACCAAATATGATACCGACTTCGTCGAGGTGCCGATCGGTGTGTATTAACGAAAACATGCTCTGAAAAAAATTTCATAACATGCGGTCAAGCCTTTTTTTGTTTAAATAGAAAGACTTGCGCTAAGGGTCACAAACATCTTAAATTTATTAGTTTTTCTAATACTATCTAATCAACTCGTTGGAATGAAACTCGTTCCAAATGAAGTTTTTTTGCTGGATTCAGCAGAGCGATAGGACGGTTTTTTGTCAACTTCTTCTAATTTTGTTTTGGATCGGATTTAAAAAAATAGTGGAACTTACTTTTGAGACGACCCTCGTACAATATTGAACACTATTCTTTATATGATAGAAGTCATTCTTGTTGAATATTAGTCATAAATAATCCAAGCACAAATTAAAATACGGGGAATCCCTGCAAGCCAGTACAGACGGTGTTGCCAGTCGCTACAATGAGCAGAACGTTATTATTATACATTCATTTAAAGAAAGGGGATTCCCCGATTTTAGGCCAGTCAGTGTGGACAATCAATTAACGATAATTCCAAAAGTTTTGAAACTTTCATGTAATGTCGGGAAGAGCATAAAAACAAACTATAAAACTTTGCAGCTTTGGCCGAGGTCCGGTACATTGTTAAAATTGCAAGAAATGAAATTTTGCAATATTGTCGCGATGAAAATTCCAAAAGTTTTGCAAACTTGCAGGTGTGTTAAATGCTTTATTTCATATCACGTATCAGATTTGCAACCAATTTAAAGCTACGGAACATTATTTTATTAAAAATTTATTAAATACGGTTTTTGGCAAATAAACTTACAGACAAAATTCCAAAAGTCTTGCAAACTCGAGAGCTGCATCGAAACAATGTCCCGAACAATTGCATAAATTTGCAACCTTTTGAGGTGTGCGGAACATGTTTATTTATAATATTTGTCATTTGTGGTCATTGTTTTGAACAAAATGGCCTCGAAATAATAACAAGTTTTAAATTTTGGTTGCAAATGCTCAGAACAAAAAACAATGTTCCGTACCTTTGAACTGGTTGCAAATCTGGTACGAGGTATAAAATAATACATTTAGCGCTACTCCAAGTTTGCAGCACTTTTGGAATTTTTTTGGCGAAAATGCAGACAAATTCCGTTTATCTGCAATTTTAACAAAGTTCCGGACTTCAGAGATGGTTGCAAATTTAGATTTATTGTTTCCTCGGTGTACCAATAGGTTCACCAAAGTTTTAAAAGGTTTGGGATTATTGTTAAATGTTAGATTTTTAATGTCTAAAATGACTGGACTATTTTGTCACAGTATAAGAAATGAAAATTTCCGTGCTCATTTCGATCGGTCCGAATCGTAGGTGCGACAAAAATAATATTTACAAAATATCTATTATTATCATTTACTGTGAAATTTTGCCGCCCCCTAAAGGTGCCGCCCGGGGCGGACCGCCCCTGCCGCCCCTACTACGCTACGCCACTGATGTAGGTACAATGTACCGACATCAGGCAATCAAGTTTAGGGTCTGCTTAAGGTAGGGTTTTCTCGAGATTGGTTAAAATGAATGCACATTTTGCAAGTCGTTTTCTCAAACAGTTTATTATATATCCAAAATTTTGATTTTGTATGTTAATAATACATTCTTATAGTACAAAAAAATTTTTTTTTGTTATTAGTCATTTTCATATGAAAAGATGGCGCTAATGTACGCGGGTTAAAAAAAAGGTCCAAATCGGCCTGCATCGTAGCCTTTGGTTAGTCGAAAACAAAAAAAAACATGGTGTTAAATTATACCGTGGAATGCAGGGATTGGACCTGTATGTAATAAAAATATTAAAAATTAAACGAGCTATGAAGCCAAAAAAAGTAGTTGTGAAACGAAGTAATTTTTGGGTCAAAGTGGGTCTGTAAAATCTCAAGAAATTCTCCAAAAACGTGCATTCAACGGTATAATTTAACATCCTGTTTTTTTTCTTTCCGACTAACCAAAGTCGAGCTACGATGCAGGGCGATTTTGACCTACGGCGTACATTAGCGCAATCTTTTCATATAAAAATGACAAATAACAAAAAAAAATTAATTTTTTTTGTACTATAAGAATGTATTATTAACATACAAAATCAAATTTTGGATATATAATAAACTGTTTGAGAAATCGACTTGCAAAATTTGCATTAATTTTAACCAATCTCGTGAAAAACCTACCTTAAAATAGTATGGGCAGTATAGTAGCTGCAGGTGCGGATTCTAGATTTTTGCAAGATGAATATTCTCAGGTAACGAATTATTCAATGGAATAAAAATATTGAACTGAGGTAGATTTTCTAAAATTATTTGGTGGACGAAGCACTAGATGAGAATGATTTAGTTAACGTACTTAGTGAAACAAATAATAGCGACAATGATCCTGATGAAGAGGTGACAAACTAGTATCGTTCACAGCAAAATTCGTCAAAATTGGGTAATCATTTTCTGCAAAATAGCTGGAACGTTGACTAAGCTTTCTGATCCATCACTATTATGGACTGTTAATCTTTTTTCCTGAAAGTAATTAAATTTTTAATTAAACCTATTAAGGATGATATTTTTTTTTGAGAAACTTTTATCATTTCGTTTATTATTGCAAGAACTCTATACGAAGAAAAGAGATTGTCGACAGTACAAAGGGTTCCCCTGACCTCTAGTATTCCAAATAATAAAAAAAAACAAAAAAAAGCCCAACGAAAAGTACACGTCGGGCTTTGTAAAATATTTAAACCGAATAGTTAGACGACTACCAATTAAAAAATCGCAACTTCAGTTTTATCATTATTTTTTCTTGTTTCGTCTGCTTCTGTCAATATTCTGTGATAGATTAAATCATTCCCATTATTTTCGCCACATTGTTTCCAGAAAGGGTTTTTGATTTATTAGTTTTCCTAGTCCCACTTTCAGGAAAAAGTCAGGCAACATAATGGGGTATAGAGCCTGGTCGATGACATTCGTCGAGATGTTAGCTAAAACCACTTGTAAAATGAACACTGCCGGCCTAAAGATTAAGGCGGCCGATTGCCATCCCAGAGGTCCGTGGTTCAAATTCACTCAGCGACATGGGCTTAAAATCTCCCATTTTTCCCAGCTGGATAACCTCTTTCTAGATAGTCTTCTTACCCTCTTTACAAAAAATATCCCTACTTTTTCTCCTGCTATCGTCTCTAAGCATAATAAGCGAGGAAGTCATCTCCCGTTCGATCGCCGAAGTCAACCTTTTGTCGTGGTTGTATTACGAGTAGATGAGTGCTAGTGGAATAAAACCTTGTGTTGGAATTGTTAGTTCTTTTACTTTTCTCTGTATTATCTTTCTGGCTGAAGCTTGCTGCCTCACGTTGCAGTCAATGAATAGAACTCGACAGTACAAAGGACGCTAGTCTTACACATAAAAAAAGCTCATTATCGTTATCCATGAATTTCTCTTCAACAAATTTGGCCGGTTCCGAAAGATATTCTATCGTAAAAGATTCATGGCATCTGAACAATATTCCTTAGTCACCGTTTGTCTTTTGGAAGGAATTCGGAGTCCACGACACCATGATAACCTTCCTTTGGGAGCGCATTCGACATGTTTTTGGTGGCTCAGCTCGTTTTTCAAGAACCATTCCGAAAACTGTTGGCTTGTTTCAATGTGTTGTCCTACACCAGTGATGATGCAACAAAAATTTAGATCCCAAGTGAGTCTTCTCTTTCTGATAGAGAGTTCACACTCCTCAAAAAGAGTAAAAATGATTTCTACACTAAATGAATTCTGGCGAGGGTGATGGACTCCATCTCTACAGCAGCAGAAAGCCGCGTATGATACATTGATGATAGCAGTCCACGACGGATACGGCGGAATATTTTTCCTTGATGTTCCTTGCGGAACTGGCAAAACGTTCCTAATTTCATTGATTTTAGCTTCGATTCGCGAAAAAGGTCACGCTGGCCATACCATCATTGGGAATCGCTGCCACATTGTTAGAAAGAGCACGAACTTCAGCCCTCAAACTGCCACTGAATTTGCAAAGGATAGATGAACCGACGTGCAACATTGCCAAAAAATCAGCAATGTCAAAAGTACTACAGAATTGAAAAATAATCATTTGGGGTGAATGTACGATGGCGCACAAAAGGGCTTTGGAGGCGCTCGATGGAACGTTGAAAGATTTGCGAAATAATCAGGATCTCTTTGGAGGTACGATGATCCGGCTGGCCCGCGAATTTCGGCAAACGCTGCCAGTCATTCAAAGATCAATAGCTCCTGACCATCGGATGTGTGGAGATGTGTGAAAACTCTAAAGTTAACAACGAACATGCGAGTCGCGTTAAAAAATGACGAATCGGCGGAGCTGTTTTCCACACAATTATTAGACATTGGCAATGAAAAAATTCCGGTTGACGCTTCCACCTAATTTTAGCCAATTCATCAGCTTTGGAAGAAGAATTGATCACGAAAGTGTTAACGAATATTGGAGCAAATTACAAAAACCATGTTTGGTTGAGCAAACGAGCTATTGCCGCGAAAAATAAGGACGTAGACCCGAAGATGATTTGAACATAAAAATTCAAAGTCAAATCGCTGGCCAATTGCATTCATTTATGTCGATCGATTCAACTACCAATCGAGATGTAGTCGTCAATTATCCAGTTGAATTTCTGAACTCTGCCAGGAATGCCGCCGCATAATTTGCAGCTCAAGGTCGGTTCGCAATCTGAACCAACCGAAACTATGTAATGGAACAAGACTCGCTGTTAACAATCTGATGAACAATATGATTGAAGCAACGATAGTCATAGGAAAAATCAAATGCTTCTGATTCAAAGAATAGCACATAGTTAGTTAGTTGCCGTTTCAATTTAAGCATGTCCAGTTTCTTGTCCGCCTTGCAATCAGCTTTTCCGAGAAACCAATTTCTCCCATGCTGCTTTACCTGCCCTCTTAGTAAAGCAGGTCATAGGTATTTCTAAATTCTACATAAAGGAAATGTATATCATTGCTTTCTTCCCACCATTTTTCAACTAATTGTCTCATCATAAATACCTAGTTTGCGGTTGATTTATTTTTTCTAATTCCTACATGATAGTCTCTTACTTTCTCTTTCATAAATGGTTTCGTTCTAGTAAAAAAAATAGTAGCTAACAGCTGTTTTCAATGATGTAATTGGTCTGTAATTTTTTCAGTTCATTAATTCACTTTTTTGTAGACCGGGGAAATTGTACCTTGAAGCGACTCTTCTGGATTTTTCTACTTCTCCATAGTTTGCAGGCGAGAGTAGGTAAGGCATGGCCTAGTCTCTTTCTTTCATATTTTAATATTTCTGTGGATATATGTACTATACTATTAGGACATGGAGCCTCATGATTTTTGAGTTTCGCTAGACCATTTGCAGCTTCATTGGCTGTCATATATTTTATATTAATTTTTCATTCATCTTTCATTATTCGCATTTCAATCATTGATCATGTATTGTCCACTTCAATCAAATCACTCGTCTATTGTGTAAAATCTATAATTAGAAAATGTTCATTGTTTATATTTGCTGATCAGTAACAATTTTGAATTTTCATTGTCTTGTATCCCAGATTGCCTCTGGTGTTATAAATAGATTCTCCAAAATCCATCGTCTTTCACCAATTGTACAATTTCTTCGTCCGTCATTGATAATGCATCCAATCTCAATTTGTAAATAATGAATCAATTCACGAATTAATTATGTCAGAGTTTTACAACTACGGAACATCACCATCGAATACAAGATTATGTACCAAATCAATAGCTACAACTCAATCCTTTACTGTCGTACTGAAAAGAAAAAGTAAGTATCAATATTCACAGATACTTAATTATAAAAAATTTGTTATCCGGAATTAATTCGACATTAAAGGGACCCCAAAGACGACACTCCATTGCCACTAATGCAAATTTAACTAAGTATTTCCCCCCGTCCTATTGTCATCACCATCATCGCCATCATTATCATCTCGCAATTTCTTGCAAACAAAGACTCTACTCCTTATACACCATAGTCGTTTTCTACCTCAGTGGATGGACAAAACAAATCGCAAAAATACCCTTCAGTCGTTAAATCTTTCACAGTATTTTGGCCAGGCCAGTAGAGGAAGCTATGACCGAAAGAGGATAGCTGTCATTTGCATACCCACTGAACGTTTTCCAGAACCCAAACCGGCAGCGTTTTATGAAGCGAAATGGCTTCTGATTTGCATGTTCGATTCATTGTTCTTCAGCAGAAAATCGAGTTTAGGATACCAATCCTCGATGCAGTCATTGAAAATTTAGTTACTGTCAGTATGAGTTAGTAGCGCTAGAAAACTGGACTAAAATAAAACAGAAATGGGACGTGGGAAGGGCGACTGCACCCCTTCAGGATCTTGTATTGTATATACCGAACCATGGAATTTGTTTGTGGCCCATTCGCGGGGGTGCAATTGTTTGCCGGACATTTTTCATTGGTCTGCTCCCAAAAGCTTGTTATAAGTTTGACTTTTAAATGAATTTATTCCCGGGGAATTTTGAAACATGCATGTAAAAGTAATTAAAAACGAATGATTTTTGTAGGGTTTGATTGCTAGAAACTTTTTCATTTGATTAGGTACTAGTACCCTTTGTTTTGTTGGAATAGGGGATGTGGCGTTGAATTGTTAATAACTATTGATTATGTTTTTGTTTGTTGATATTTTTAGAAGGTTGGACGTCAATGCTGATATAGAAGGCATGGAAGAAGACTGTATAGCATGATTTTGTAGTAATAGGTATGTGAGATCTTACCTATGTCGTTTTGTTTGGACTTTTTATAACCCACAAGAAAAAAGTTAAATATACCATTAAATGCAAAAAAAAAAAAAAAATTCACAAAAACTGCATATTTTACAAACAATCTTATATTATTATAAAGTTAAGGTGCTTCTTTTTTCTTTTGAGCCAGTACAATGTCATACTTCAAAAGAGGCGAAGCGCTATTGTAATGACAAAAACAAGCAAATAAAAAAAGAAATATGCATTAAACTGTCTCAGAGTATGTAAGAAAGCTATGTCTGCACAGTTTCTATTTATATTTTACAATCTCAGCTCGTCTAATTTCAAGTTGGAAATTTTGTTGCCACAAAAGAAATAAGAAATGTCTCTCCAATACGTATTTACAATCTCGCCTCACTTCATTTCATGTTGGAAATCTCATTGCCTCAAAAAAAGTAAGAAATATCTCTTCAGGTCAGAATTTCACTTCCTCACAAAATGTAAGAAATGTCTCTCCAGTACGGAATTTCACTTCCTCAAAATATGTAAGAAATTTCTCTCCAGTTCGTATTTACAATCACACAATCAAATATCTAGATACACGCTCATATACCAGTAGGACATTATTATTTAACCGGGATATTTAAAAAATTGAGACCTCAGTACAATTTACCATGTTTTGTAAGGGACAAATGTACTACCTCGTGTAAGTCCGACTCAACTCTAATGCAATGTCGAGTAATAATTTTAGCTTGAACGATGGGAAAAGATAGGATAAATTAACAACAGTTTGGGGGATGCATAAGGAGGAGGTGAACTTTCCGACTGAACTTTTGGATCGTTTATGAGTTCGGGAATACTGACTGAGGTTGTTGTTCCACAGTCGAGTTGTTCTAGCTGTAAACGGATTATTAGCCCGGGGTGTGCGCAAAAATGTGTGCGTTGTGAGCCGGGTGGGCTAGTCTTGTATTGCGGGAAAACATTGCCTAGAAGAAAATAGAAGGTAACTTATTTCAGTGGAACAGCCTTTGTGGAAAAGGCGGTAAAATTTCAGAGCTGCTAAATTCCTGCGGTAGCTTAATAAATCAGTTGAAGAGCAAATGGCACCATCACCAAATAAGACTTGTAGATTATAGCCGATGGTTGAAGGAGAAATTTGCACCTTTAAGAAATGCCCGGCCAGGTTTTTGATGCGTGATGCCATTCTTGCGGCTCCAATCAAGAATTAGTTCGATGTTCGATGTTCATTCGCATAACTATCTCGAACCTGCTCGTGGTAGCCACTGGGAGCCGTCTGAAAGGGACGGGCTGTTGATCGGGCCTACCAAGCCAAGATGTAAACTTATCGTGTCGAGGGCTGTATGGCAGTGGGTAGTTTTTGCACTCTCGTTTAACGATCTCCTCTCAGCACCGGGCGGACCCAGTTGTATAAAGCCTTATCCTGATACGGAAGTTTTGGCATGATGAACCTTCGCCTACTTACCATACTCATGGGAGATTTATGGATCATTTAAGCTGGAGAGGGCCAGGGAAAGGAGGACGTTGGCCATTATCACCATGTGAGTGGTACGTTGAATCTGTTGAGGCAGTCTGATCTATAAATATAAGATACAATAGACCAAGCGAGTAGCCTCTTTACTTTTGGACCCAATACCTCGCCAAAAAAAGAAGAAGAAGATGTCCGTGTTTGAATTGGACAATAGTTCAAGATCGCGATCGAAGCCATAGAAGTAAGTTACAGTACCGTTGTGTGCAAAGCTGTGAAGTAAGTTGAAAAGGTATTGAAATGGTGTCAACGCCAATATAATTTTGGTACTGCAGAGAGTGGCAAAGTTGACATGACGGTTCTAGAAACATAGATCCCAGTTAGCAGCTTGGAAGAAACGTATAAGCCCCAGTCAGTTGGATTTCGAGCTCTACTAGGAGCTGGCTTGGTTGGAGTAGACGATTGGTGTAGTAAATTAGCGGTGACTAGACAGAGGTCAGAATAGCCTAAAGGCGAATCAACTTCGATGGGTGTGAGGTAAGGAAAAGATCAACGATGTGGGCCCCTTGGTCTGCTGTCAGAAAATCGCGTAGGATTTTATGCTGGTCTGGTGTCTGGTGGTGAAATATTTTGTAAGGCTTGTTTTTCGATGTTATTATTATTAATGCCGGTCTCGATTGACAATAGGCTAAGACTACCATTCCAGAGGTCCGTGGTTCGATTCCACTACTCAGCATGGGGATTCTTGTTGTCCCACCTAGAAAAAAATAATTTTTTCATGTCTTCTGCCTACCTAAATGCAGTTTCTGTTACGGTGAGAGGTAAGCCTCTTTGCACTGTCGGCTGTTCTATCTAGAGTGCAATGTCCAAAAGCAAGCTCTAGTCAGACAAGTACCTAAAATAACATCGATTAAAGTTCACCTTTAAGCTTATATACTGGTTCCCGGATATCTATTTGAAAAACTTACCTTCTTGCAACTAAGCAGACAATCTAGCACACTTTTGGTGCCTCGTAGACGAACATTATATGGTGAACGCTCTTACTTGTTCCAAATTGGTCGCATATGGAATAGACTACCCCTGTGTATGCGGGGCGCCTCCTCTTGTCGACTATTCAACAAACTCCTGAAGGAACATTTAGTAATTAATAATTTGTAAGGTCACTCACATTTTGAATTTTTTTTCTTTTTTCTGAATTTTTGGCTTTTTTTCTTTATTTCTTTTCATTCTTCTTCTTTTTGAATATTTTTCTCATTCTAGGTTAAAATTCAAAATAAAACGTAAAAATAAATATTTTAATTCAAAAAAATTACAGCGTGTTTGGGAAGTTTCCATAAAATTTCGTGAAAAAATTTTTTTTTAATGGAGATAAAAATCAAAAACAAAAACTCTAGTTTTTTCGATTTTTCTCGGAAATTTGAGGTTATGTGAAAAAATGGTTTGTACAAAAGTTGTAGATCTTTTTATTACCTACAACTCCTATATTTAACTTTTTTTGATAGGAGATCTAGTTTCGCTGAAAATCGTGAAAAACCTTTTTCACCCCTTAAAGTTACCCCTATTTCACCCTCGTAACTCAGATCGACTTCATTTTATTTTTCTGGTTGGTCCGCTATATTTCTTCACTTTCCAACATTTTTCATGCTGTTAATAATTTTTTTGTTTCCAAAAATTATTTGCACTGCTCTAAGAATGAAGTAATAAAATATATAACAACGCCAACGAGATCCCATCCAGCATATGGTACAGAAAGCTGAGTTCAGTAATTAAACAGGAAATCGCTTCCTTATCACGTATTGTGCTTAGGCTATGGCAAAACAGACGATAAGTATCTGGGTGGTAAGAATGGAAAGGCGGAGGGCAATGGCATTGCGTATAATCGACCCACGGACTTCTGGGATGGTAGTCGGGCACCTTAGTACCTATACTGCCGAGGCTCAAATTTCATCAAATAAGCAACAAAGAGCATGGAATGAAAGTAGAAAATATAGCCTATTTTATATATCGTAACAACCTTTATCCTTACTGCCGGGGCCCAATGAATCCGGCAACGTGATTTTCCATATAAATTGTTGTTGCTTTTGCTGGTGCCGGAGACTTGCTGCCGGGGCCCAATGAATCCGTCAACGTGATTTTCCATATAAATTGTTGCTTTTGCTGGTGCCGGAGACTTGGATTTAATTTTAATTTTGCCGGTCTACCCCTCCACGAACAAAAGCTCTCTCATTTTTTCGCTCATTTTTTGAAGAATTAAACAAGAAAGCTTTTACATTTATGTTGCTACTAGCAACCCGTCCACAATTTTCTTGAGCCGGAAGTGCGAAAAAAGTACTTTTTTTATTAAAATCAAAACAAACACAAAATAAGCAAGCAGTCAATGCCATCACTACAGAAAATGACATTTGTCAACGAAAAGCTACGCTGACGGTGCCGGTTTCATTGGGCGAGCTCTCACCGTCAGTGGTAGGGGAAAATCACGTTGCCGGAATCATTGGGCCCCAGCAGTTACACCCTTGTAGAAATATGAGAATTTTTCTAATTTATGATCCATATCCATAACGTTAAAAATCTACTTGTGTGTTCTCATTCAGATGTTTGTTAGAAAATTTCAACCTTCTCCCACACATGCTCTAATTAAGTGCACGCTTTTGTTAAATCCTACTAAAATACAGCAATTAGAAAAGCTTATTCAACATACTCAAAATACCTTTCACATTTCCACTTCAGCAATAACATAATATAGTCACAATAAAACACACGTATGCAAAATCACAAATTTTATAACCAAAAGCACTTCATGCATCAATTAAGAAACTGCTTGAGAAAATGAAAATCCTAAGAAAATAATAACAGTCAAAAGCTGCTTCACACTTTATATAAATTATCTTGTATATTATTTTACTCTCTGGTAAATAAATTCCCTATGCACCATAAACAAAACCTTGAAAACTGCAACCTGAGACATGAAACACTAAAGTTTCACGCGAAATGGGAAAAGTTGGCTGAAAAGGCTGACATTTAAATTACAATCGGAAGAAATATGTTAATTAGACTAAGACGTTGGAGGGCGGGAAAACTTGCGCTAAAATTTTATCAAGAGCCCAGCAATAGTTTTAAATGCGCTTCCAGTCATTACGCTAGACGAAAGCTGGCGCTAGTTACCCAAAATTCGTTCCTTGCTTAAGAAAACTTAAGGATGGCCTCGCCTTTTGCATCCTTTTAGCTCTCATATACACCGAAACGGCGAGGGTGCCTTTTCCTTGCAAAAGATGTACTATAGTGCATGCTTTTCCTTATAACTTTGCAGGCGCCTTAACTAACTCAAAACTTTTCTCTACTTGTCAATGTGAAATTGTGTTTATTACATTCTTGGCGCTGCTAATTTTCGTTTTAGTTGGTGTAGATTTTTAATGAGAAAAAGTAGAAAAGTTAAGTTACATTTTTATTGACATTTCTTTTTTTTTTGTATTATTCCTACACCGTTGAGGAGGATGGATGAAGTTTTTAACGTTCTGCCATAGTTTTTTTCAAACAGCGCAGGATGGATTGAGATTGTTCATATAAACTTCAATAACGGAAACTTTGCCTGTACGTATGTAAATAAGATATTTGGCTAGAAGTCGAATGTAGCCCTTTCTTTTGAAAGAGCACACCTCCTTGACCAATTTCTTACTTTTCATCCAAAATGGCACCCTGTTAAAATTTACCAACCTTTAGCAACTGGGACTAATGCCTTAGTCAGTGGTATACTTTTCAAACAGAGCTATAAGATTCGCCGTGTTGTAGCCGCACTCGTGATAAACTTTTGCTTGAAAGGAGGTAGTAAACAAAAAGATGGACGGAAACATGGAGATGGCTTTCGTACATTTTCAGCCGGTGTGTATGCGAGAAATGTCCCCATTCTGGCCTATTCATCTGCCTTCTCGTTGCCTTCTATATCCCTGCGACCCGTCACCGACCCTTTACCTCATGGCTAGGGAAAAGACCTCCTTCTAGTCCAATAAATATGTCGAAAAAAGGCATTCGTAATGAGAAAAATACAGCACGCGATTTTTTTTACCAAATGATTTTATATGTTTTTATAAGCTTAAATTCAAAATGGCGTCATCCCCACACCGTCTTGCTAAACAGTGAAACGCTTTTAATTCCATATCTCAAAAACTATGCATTTTACGACAAAAATGTATATAATCTTTTTTGTAGATAAATAAGTAATTTAACTTTTTTGTTTAGAAATTTTTTGTGTAAAGTCAATATCTACGGAGAAATAGTGCTTCAAACTTCTTATATCACTTTCTTTGCGCTATATTTCGTTAATGGTTAATTCTACATGAAAAATCCTTCATAAGACTTATAGAACACACGATTATCTATAATTTTTGTTACCATCATTTTTTAAGTAGGTTTTTGCTAATATACAGAGTGTATACCGCTAAGTTTACAAATCGGCCGGCTGTGGATAGGTTTTGAATAGACGAAAAAAAACCTATGAAGGCCCGTTTACATCCCAAACGTAAATTGGAAACGCAAATTGGGACTATTTTATAGCATAGAAGTTTCTATGCTTCACTTTCTAATTCAATAAGGTTGAATGCACGTTCGGCAATAGAAAGAAAAGTAATCAAATTTCTGTGCGATAAAAGAGCTCCAATTTGCGCTTTCATTTATATCCCATGTAAGCTACATAAGTAATCTGTAATCTGCCCAGGCGCAAATCGAGTAATACATACGCTAAGGCAGGTCACAGTTATAAGGCAACCCTTCGTTAAAAGTTATCAGTAATGCCAAAGCAAGGGATTTCAAAGTTGTCCCATTTTGTTCCTTGTACCCGAAACACATACTCTCGTGAGAAAATATGTAGGATGTAAAAAAACCTACTCATCGATTCTGGAAGAATCGAGTACTTTTGAACGAGTAAAAAGTATACTCATTGAATAATTTTCTTTCGATTCTACTCATGAGTATTTACTCGAGTACTTTCAACCGATTCCGTATCCCTACCGCTGTGGTCTCTACCTTTTTCCGTTTGCTGATTAGCACTACTTGCGTTTTGTGCTCAGCTAGCATTAGATCAGCGTTCTTGAACTACCCCTTTATCTCCCTGGTAATTATTTCAGGAGGCATAACCCTACAACTAGGGTTCGAACTATCGGCTTCTAGTATCGATACCAAGTACTAATAACAGAATCAAACCGTGGTATCGATACCTAAAAAGTATCGGGCTGGAAGTAGTAACTGAAGTAGTAGATACTGAGTAGTATCGAGTACTTTTTAAAATACATATATTTAAGAAAAAAATATTTATTTAGAACAAAAGCTCGAGGATGTGAAGACGTTGTTGACAAAAATTTACGTAAATAACATAACCCAACGGTATGAAGACTCCGTCGACAAAAAAACAGCACAGACACATATGAACAAAGGCATGACTAAGGTTCGTTTTCATCTTCAGCCCAAGATGGAAACGCAAATTGAGCATGTTCACATGTTTGGTAGAACAGCATACAAACTTCTGTGTGATAGATGAGCTCCATTTTGGGTTCCCACAATGCGTTTGCGATGTAAATGCTCCTTTAAAAACAGCTACTGGTTAAAGCTGCATTCACAAATAAACGTAACTTGTATGTAGCGACATCTCTGAAGATTGAAGAATATTCCGATTTTTTCGGTTTATCAGTAGTACATACAGTGGCTGTCAAAATTATTGGCACACCCAAGAAATTTTACAACTGAGAAAGATATTACAAGACTACACTATGTTACCAAATTTTATTGATTAAAATTTTATTATTTAAATTATAAATAATAAATTTAAAAAAAAATAATTTGAATTCATTTAATAATATTAATTTAACAGAAAAAAGAGTTTAAAATACTCGATACTTTTAATGAGTAGTACTTGACGATACCATGATCTTGGTATCGAGTGCTTAGTATCGGTTTTCAAGACGACAGTATCGATACCTACTCAGTATCGAGAGTATCGTTCGAACCCTACCTACAACGAGGCTGTCTCATGCTAACCCCAACGGTTGGGTGTCTTTCTCAGCCGGCAGCTATTGAGGATATGGACCTTGGGAAATCATAGCACCGTTATAGAAATTTTTGTTTTAATTTTTGTTACATTGGGCTTCCTGCAAATTTCTGCTCTTTGGGGTATGAGCTCATACAACATCCAGGAGTTCAAACACAAGGTTCATCGCCTCCTCCTTTAACACCCTTCAGACTCTTATTAATCTATCCTTTCCTCTATTTCTTTCTTCGAACCAAGCTTTTCCTGGGTGACTCCTAAGCTAGAACTTACATATAAAAAAAATTGGGTTGGATTCTAGATATTTCATAAGTTTTTTTATTGACCATTATCTTAACGATTTTGCAGATTTGAGCAGTAGTTAGAGGCGTTGTCGTTTATACGCAATAACACTATTCACTATTCACTATTCAAATGAGAGTGTAGGCATGGTTTCAGGTATGATATTTTTTCTCTGTTTGATCATTATTTTTCCAATAATGTGTAGGATGCTTGAACCAATTTGTTTCTACACTCCCGAATAATTAACGAGTCATGTTGGACTAATTAAAAAGAATTAGAACTCACGTAGTTGCTATTTGAGTAAAGTCTCCAAAGTTAATGACGGCACTCTGACGATGCTTGGAACGGTTTGACTTGTACTATTTATGTTCTTCTTTGATTGCAATTGCCTTTGATGTAGTTTTATTAATTTATCATTTTGAAATTATCAATATATTTTTGGGAAGTAACTTTCTCAAAACAAATAATGACTTTTACACATTAATTTGAAAAAAAAATGCCTCAACTTTTTTCATTTAACTTTACCGAGAATATCGTCTCTTCGAAATATACATTCTCATTTCTTTGTCTTTTCTAATTTACTTAAAATGGTATCCTTGAAACTGAAAGTTGTATTGATTTTAGCTTAAATTTTTAATGAGAAAGAACAAGTAAGAAAAAAAAGAACGATTTTGCCGAACGAACTCGTACCTGGACAGGGCGAGGCTTCTCGTCTATAAAAGGGCAATCGAACGATAACATTACGAGCAAAATCAATCAGAATCAATGTACCATTAGGGAAGCAATAAAATATCTAAAGAGGGGCCTTAAATAAATTTAAATGGCACAATTTGTGTTTTATGAGAACGTTTCGTTGTTATTTTTTTTTTGTGCCAGCGGAAGCTTTTATCTTCCCTTTTTACTCCTTGAGGCGGTGTACGTTAAGAGTGTAAAATCGAAGACAATTCAGGACATGCAGCATTTCCTCGAGGCCTTTCTAAGGCGCCTCCTTTAACGAACTTTTCGCTGACTCAGACAATTTTGATGGTGGAGTCTTGCAGATAAGTTTTGTTTCCTTCTCATTCCATTTTTTTTTGATTTTGGAACGGGTAAAGCTATGGATTTAAATATATGTAAGAAATTCAATGGAAAAAATATGTATTATATTTTTTTTGTCCTTTTTTGTTTTATTTCTTGGATAACAAATATTTCGTACACAGATCTCGTATTTTATTTTTATTGTTGATTGAGGTGGATGAGAATAAATACGAATGGTTTTGTGGATGTGAAGTCAAAATTATGAATGATATCTCTTGTTTTGCTGAATGGAGAAAACTGTTGTTATATCGGTATGTCATTGAACTATTCATACGAAATCGGAAGGCCCAAAGAATGTTTAAGAGGAAATTTTGATTCTGATTTGGTATTGATTCGTTTTTAAAAGTATATAACAATGTGATCAGAGTAAAGGGCCAATTACAATGATTCCGTTCCATCCGATCCGTTCCGAAAAAGTTGAAATTTATTCAACTTTTTCGTTCCGATACGTAAATACCATTGGAACCACCTTTCCAAACTGCCATAAGTTCTGAGTAAACTTCGAATTTTAACTTTGACAGTTTAGCAGATCGGAACGGAGCGGATGCATTGTAATTGGCCCTTAAGACTCGATTATTGTTGTGAGGTGCATTATGAATTCTTCCCGCCGAGCCGAACTTATAACCAGGAATATTTTTTGAGTATTAAGGCAATGGCCCAATGCCGACGGCGAGTTAGACGCGGCAGGTGTTTCATGCATACGTCCGTTGAAGGTTCATTCACAGCATCAGGACGTTAAAATGTTGTTTTGATTAAATTCATGTATGGATGTTTTAATTTCGACAATTTAGGAGTTTGGCAATTTTTAGCGCCAAGAAGAAAAGTTGAAAGTTTGTCGACTTTTATTGTTGCTTGACGCCGAAAAGTTGGGAATGGGACAGCTCGATTTGAATTACACAAAATCATATATCGACGTCAAAGTGTGTCAAGCTTTGACGCGCGTAAACGCGAATAAAGTCGTGATTGGGCCATCGCCTTTATACATGGTTCGCGTGAAGTCAGAAGCGGCCCCAATGTGGGCAGTAAGAAAACTCTAGGTTTTTGCATCAAGATATCGTACCTTCTCCTACTGCATTGATTTTTTGAAACTGTTTGGCCAAAAATTCCACTCATATTGTTCAGCAACCTCCTTATTTGCCTGATTTATCTAATTCTAACATTTGACTATTATCGAAATTCAAAATTCTCTCAGAGGAGATCTTTTCTGAGCTTTTTTACTCATTTTAAAAATTTAGATAAAAGGAAATAATCAAACAATTTTTTAGATAAAAGCAAATAATCATATCCATACAGAATTCGCTGTTTGACATCAGATCAACCACATTGACACATACATATGTCGAATAAATTGAACTAAGAACTAATTTTCTTTGATCCTTCGGATAAATATCGTATGTGATAACATCGTTGGTCTATTTCTATTCCCTGATAATATTGTACCTGCATCTACTTCAAACTGTATCTTTCAGCAGACAGACGATGTAACTTTAATCAATGAAAGGGTTTTTTTTGTAGCCCAATGGGATTCCCTGGTGGTACATACCGAGTTACATGTATGTACATATTAGGAAGGGTTAGCACCAACACCTTTTGTATACCAATACTAAGGACAGAAAAAACAAGGTCACATTTGCCTGAGGTGGATTTAACATTTTCCTTGTTTTTTTTTAAGAATTATATTTTTGAACAAGGAATTTTCAAGGTAGAATGTGTTTGGGTAAAAGTACCTACTGCAATAAGCTACCATAGGTTACAATAATTTGAGTAAAACTATATTGTAATGGTTTTTTTTGGAGAAAGATGAATTCACAACTTTTAATTATATTATGCTATAAAGATTTCATAGATACGAATCGTAATATTTTATAGGTAACGAATACAAAATGAATTTTTGATTTGAAAAGTTATAAATTTGATTTGGAATAGAATACTTCGATTAGGAATGACGTTTCAGAAAAAATAGAAACAGCATTATTGATTTAAGTTTTAATTGTCACTATGTAAGGTTTACATTTGCAAGTACTTTGGCGAAAGTAAGGCGTTGTAAGGCCATGTAAACACTGTATGACAGTGAAGTAGCACTTACGCAAGTAGAGAAAACCGAATTCTATTTATTTACGGGAAAGTGATTGTACTATCAACGTCTTAGAGCAATTTTCCGTTAGAATTTTTATCAAATTAAAAATTCACAAGTTTATAAGTTTTCTCGTTGAAATGAAAAGTGTTTTTTCTCAATGATTAAGGTGCTATAGGTTTAAGAAAAATAATAAAAAAAACTAAGATGTCATCAAAAATATTTATTTTTTTGTTATTTGCAAAAATAAGGACAACACCCAATATAAAAAATGAAAAATGAATTGTTTTGTTTGAATTTGTTACGCCCATCTGATTAAAATAATGAAATAAATCAGTAAATTGTTGGTAATTTTCATTTTTTTTATTGCCTAGAAACTCTCGGATGACAAGTCACAAAGAATTCCAAGCGGCTTTTTCTAGATTTGAAAAACAATTTTCAAACTTATCATCCTTCATAATTTTTGTAATTTGCAGCCCGATAAAAATATCTTCTTTAAGTTATGCCTCAGAAAGACTAGAAAAGCAAAGCACTACATAAATATTGAAAAGCAGCACCAGATTTATGTAAGGCCTTGACAACATTTTTGAATAACACTAATTTTATATGAAGGGGCGGTAAAATAACTTCATTTTGATCAATAAGACTTTGATATTTTATATTCATTTTACCAGGCAAATATTATTTTCTAACCGGCCAATCGGCCGGCAGGAATAGCTCTCTTAATAAACTATATTTCTTTGTAATTCTATCTTTAATTTTAAAAAATAGTTCATCAAACTGTTTTTCATTCACTAGATGGTGTTTAAAAGTTTAGTTCCTCCTTTATAATTTTCGTGAGACCTCATTCAAATCTCTCATCCAAACCCTTCTTTCATATTTCTATTTTTTTTTAATATCGTCTGCATATAATCTATTAATTTGTTTTGTAACAAAGTGGATCCTTTTTTTGATATTTTTGTTGGCGTAGTGTAAACGTTACTTACATGAAAGTAGAGACGCATGAAAGTGACTTTCATGAAAGTACTTTCATATGAAAACCTGGCATGAACAAATATTCGTTTCATAGATGGATTTAATAGATGAGAATAGGAGTGCCGAAAGCCTAAGTAATGCAGCATTTCAATGCTACCACGCTAATTATGTTTAAAGAACATGAGTAAACAACATAAGGGTATGGCCACATCCAGCGCGAACAGAGAAGTTCCAAGAACAAAAAGGGTCTGCCTCTGATGTCTAGTTTCTTATACAGTAACAACACATCCTTTTGAAAAGTATTGGAAAAAGAAAATATACATATTTATCCTCTACATGCTGCAAAGTATTGTGCATGAAACATTACAGTGGCAAAGACCCTATAACAAAGGCAGATCTTTAAATTGGTTGAATTCGAGTGAGCTCGAACTGCATTTCAATAATCTGAAGGCTTAGATATCTCTGCAAAATTTTAATTTTATGAGACTACTAATAAATAAGTTTAACTCACTGATCTGTTTTTACTGTTTTTAGTGTTTCAAAATACATAGATACTAAAAACGGTAGTTGGAGTGTTGCAGTGTTCCCCGAATTTTTAATCAGCTTTTGATGATGTTAAGAAAGTTCAGAAAAAAGGAACTTAATGACCTAATTTTTGAATTAGAGTGAAAAAAGTGGGAAACATTGTTGAAATACTAAAAACATATCGATGAGTGATCCCTATTTTTGAATGGTAAATAGCAAAAAAAACCAAGCCACCTGTAGTCTTTGGAGTGTTCCAAGAAATTTTCAGCTAACTTTTGAGGATGTTAAAAAACCTCAGAAAAAAGGACCTTAATGATCCACTTTTCACTTACAGTGAAATATGTGGGATAATATTGCTTTTTTATCATATTTTTTTACAAATAAAACCCTTTATTTCTGTTTTTCTACATCGTACACTATTGTTTTTATTAACGAAAAGAAAGCCGCTTTCCTTACTATAACAAAGATACCCTATAGACCGTTGTTTCATTAACTTTTTATTCTAAATCATTAAGCTCCAAGCCAAAATTTAAACCGCCCTATCTTGGAAACAGGCAGAGATAGACCGCCTCTTTTTAACTTCCCAGTAGGAAGTTATTGTAATCGGTCCGAAAATCGGATTCGAAATTTTTAATGTATTTACACGTTTCAACGTCCCAATAGCATTTTAAGCAAAAATTTGAGAAGAAATATGTGTGTGTGTGCGAACTATGTGGTCATTTTTTCCTGCACGATTTCGCGCGAACCAAAATAGATACCGACTTCGTTGAGGTGCCATTCAAAGCATGTTAAAGGAAATATGATCTGAAAAGATTTTCATAAAAATCGGTCGAGTCGTTTATTTGTTTGAGCGACGTAAGTGATTTTTGTACCAGCACCATTTCGCGCGAACCAAAAAAGATACCGACTTCGTTGAGGTGCCGTTCAAAGCATGTTAAAGGAAATATGTATTTTCATAAAAATCGGTCGAGTCGTTTTTTTTGTTTGAACGAAGTTCGTGATTTTTGTACCTGCCCAATATCTCGCGAACCAAATATGATACCGACTTCGTTGAGGTTCCGATCGAAGTGTATTAACGAAGATATGATCTGAAAAGTTATCATAACATTTGGTTAAGGCTTTTTTTGTGTTAAAATGAAGAGATTTCGGCAAGTGTGCCAAGTAACTTAAATTAATTAGTTTTGCTACTGTCTAATATACTCGTTGGAATGAAACCCGTTTCAAATGGGGTTAACTTTTATGGATTCAGCCGAGCCATATAGCTTCCCACGAAATTTTCAATCATTTGACCATTTTCTGCCATACATCTGCCTACACACACTTCACGAATAGGTGATTTATCTTGACTAAGTATTTTGTAACGTAACGTCCGCATGAGTTGTTAAAGAATTAGCAGAGTGGTAATTATTTTGGTAGATCGTAGCTCCAATAGCTGCAACTTCAGGTCCCTTAAATTTAATAATATACTTGTTAAATAAGTTTTGGAATAACAACATATTCTTCATTTTTCATCCAAGTGCCAGTGTTAAAAGTAATACATTAATTTTGTTTACAACTTCGTCATTTGTCGATAATTTGCCATTTGTCTTTGGCAAGCTGTGACAGGACACCCTGTAGCTTAAATCTTAAGATAGTAATATATGTTCTTGTCTTTCTCTATCTGTCGATCTTTGATAGGTTGGATCTTGGTAGTCTAGAACAACTGACTTAGTGACGTACTTCGCCATGGTTCTCCGTCTTTTCACTTCTTTCACACATATAATATTCCTTTTTTCTTGTTTTTCGTTTTATCAACAACTTCTAGGGCTTTTTTATCATCGCCAGTAAGCAGAATAAACAAGGAAGGCAAGGACATCTTTAGACCAGCGTTTTTTACTGAATATTTCTACTATATACTCCAAGTGTGTGACTTAAAAATCAAGTACCGCTCGTTTATTCAACCCAGTTCTGAAGTGGCAAACAAATACAGCATAATGAATACGGCTCAAACAGATAAGCCCATTTGTTCATTCATCTGTATAATAGCATTTATTCTCATAAATTTCATAACACTCGAAATTCTCGTAGAATTCCCCCCAAAAAGGACAGAAACGAAAATTTTAAAATCTCTTAATCTTCGAAAATAGTAAGCACACATCACCGCAGTGACGGAAGGGCTCCAAGGTAAAATCCTTGTTCGTTACTGGCTGATAAAAAAAAGGCTCTGCTGCTCTACACAAGCACTTGACTGAACATAATTTCACTCGGCTGCTGCTGTGCCTCTCCCTCCCCCCCACTTGCGATACTTAATATTTTTAGCCCTAGATTATTGTTATTTATGCATAAGGACGTATGTTTATCAAAACCTCGCTGTAACAATGACTGATTTCAGTTTACCATAAATCTTAGTAAGTTAATCCTTCGGTGCGGTTTATGGCTTTTATTTTGCCTTCAATCTGCACACCCCCACAAGGCATCATATCACATTCCGGCTTTTAAACCCCATAAATAATTTATGACTTGCAAGGACGTAAAAATGCCTTTGAGAGAAGTAATGCGCAAAATCACAATATAATCTTAACAACATATGCAAATGTCTATATAGGGTACCAAGGGCCAGATACAAATGTTTTCAGCACATATCAGTATTTTCCTGACCGGAACTAATTTTTTGAACTGCGCCCTTGTTTGGGGGAAACGTCCATCTTTCATTTTTTCTCCTTTTTTTTTGACTGTCAGAATTTTTGTTAAAGTACAAGAAAATTTTTTTTAAAGTTTAATCTGTCGGAAAATGTTTTTGAATACATTTTCAGCAGGAAAGAATGTTTTTGTTCTTTTTTTTTAACTGCTATCGGCGTAGAAAGGTATGAATTTAAAATGCATATCATGATTATTTCATATTCACTTTGGGGGTGGAGAATGAAATTCAGGTTGATACGAATTTTTCCAGAATCAGGATTTTCTGATGACAGACTTAAAGAGAATTTTGATATACAAGTGGGCGATCGTTAATTTCCTTACAACAAGTTCTCATTATTGTTTGTAAAACATTGCAACGGGATTCGGGACGTTTTAAATCAATTTTTGCACAGGATGTACAAATTTGTGTGGGTCGGTCGACTGAATGGTAAAAAACCAAAAAAAGCATGAACAATCATGTATAAAATATATGCTCGTATTTGGAAACATAATTAATGATTTCTTCAGTGTTAATGTTTGTAAAAAACATACCTCAAATTAATATGATTTCGTGCTAAATATTATAGGTTCTTCGGCAGAATTTTTAATGACCCTACGTAAGGTTTCAGGTCGTAATGTTTGTTTCTCTTACATTTTTGAATTGATGTTTACGCAAAACCCTTCTTTCAAGTAGCCCCACAAAAAATATTGTTCAATGCATAATTTGCGGGTTGCGCTGGTGGTATGCGCAGTAGCCTGATCCTTTTTCGGAATCATACCTTCCGATTATTTTGGATCGCTTGGTGTAACAATTTGTCCACCATTGCCTAATACAGGACCCTGTTAACTCTTTCTGGTTGCCTTTACTCTAAAGGCTAACACCAAACAATTATCTGGGATTGTTAATATTCCAAATTCACGAATTTTGCTAGTATGGGCACCCGCTTAAATAAAAATCTACCTCCTTTCTCGTTATAAAGCTCCTTACTAGATCCTATAGTTATCTTTGACTAGGTTTTAAAAGCAATGGCGTACTACAGGACCTGCTGAGTACTTGAAATAGTGAAGCAAGGACCATTCACTCAGTCCCGAAAAATCGTTTACTCATAAACTGCGTAGTGCCGCGATAAATGTAAATAAGAAAACAAATTTTTTATGTTAACAATAATAATTTTTGAGTCACGTATCAAATCCCACCGCTGCCACCATTTGTTGAGCCCCGATGCGCAACGGGGTTGAGATTTCAGCAGAAATTGTTTGTAAAAACTCTTTTCTTTTATATGGATGCTGTAATATGTACAATTGAATTCAATAAATTGCTATGCTTTGGTTGATACTCAGCAAAACGGCGCGTCAAGCGCTAATGAGGCTTCGGTCGCACTGGGTGCAGTCCTTCACTTTGGTCGATACTATATCTTCGATTATTTCAATTAGTTTGAGTTCGAGCATCGTGAAAGTCCAAAACCACACTGGGTGACAATAAAAGCTATGCAATAGCGACAATTAATCACCCACTTAATATTATTGACCTGTCCCATGTAATTTTTATGTGAGTGATCGGATTTGATATAATCGGACATAATGGATACCATATTAAATACCTTAAAACAGCAGGTTTCGCCTCAATTTTCGATGTCGTCATCATCTGTAACAGCAATAAATATAGACGTTACTAGCAAATTAAAATCAGATTACACCAAAACCAAGGTAATGAAGAGAACTCATTAGTTTTTCCTGGATACCCAAATACCATTTTACGAGTGGTTACCTAGTTAAGGTCCTTCTTCAAAAGAAAACCTTGTAAATTCAAAATCTCTCGAAAAAAATTTTTTTATTTTGTTGTTAAAAGTCCCCAAGAAAATCATCGAAAAGTTAAAAGCTAAGTAAGCATTTTACAACATTTCATTCTATCGAATTCGTCCATTTTTTCTACTTCTTCACTCTTTTTGTATTTTCCAATTACGGGTATAATTTGACACATCCCTGAAGGAAGCCAGGGGAGAAACGCTTTGCAGTTGAAAGGGACGTGAAAATTCCAATACTGCATGGTTAGCACAAATGTCGGCTTTTAGGATGGTAGAAAGAAGAATTACTGAATGGGCTGCTGCTTACGATAGCTCTGAGCAAATTAAAAGTTCGATAGACCGAATAAGTCAATCTGAATTGAATTTCTAAAGTGGCACTCAGCACATTTTCTTTTTATGTTTGTTGGACTATTGAGCGGTAAGCGGAGGGTAGAAGTAGAGAGGGTGATGAAAGCTTTTCACCGCCCACTATTTTGGGTTCAATGTAATTTTTATAGTGTAAAAAGGGTTGATCGGTTTTTTGGGGCTTTTACTACATGCGAAAACAAGGAATTTTTTTTTGAATAAATTCTAGTTTGGAAATTTCGCTTTATTTGGATTTTTTTAAACGTTGTTTTTAAGGGTGGATGTGAAACGGAATGTTTGATGAATGAGTTTTATGTCGTAGTAGATATTTTTTTAGAGGTAGGCACTCTAGAACATATGTGCTTTGTAAAATATGTTAACCAGTACTGAAGTATTTGAGACTGCCAAAATGTATTCTTACAATTCAGCTTTAACCTTTATATTTAACCTCGTTTATTCCTTAGTCTTAAAACACTTACATATTCTAAATTCTACTACGAATAATGATACCATATTCTACTAAAATTACTGATCCAAGACTATAAATTACGCATACCTAGTGACTATGAATCAAGCAAGTAAACCTAAAAGAGCGGTCTGTGAACTTCTCTGAAAACGATCAAATCATGGGCTTTCATTTTTATAAGCCTTTTTAATAAACTGGAAGGTGTAGAGCCTCCATCTCCGCGAACAAAATATCTTCGCGAAAATATCTATATAATATCCGTAGAAACTTGCTCCTGTTACAAAAATAGCCGAATTCAAATATTTCCTAGGAATAGGTTAATAATGTTTGGTCTAATTAAACTATCATACTTCGGACTCCATTCATTTTCGGGAAAACCATAAACCACTGCTTTGGGGCTGTCAAAGTTTGACTTTCGTGAGTTTTGATTAGCTGTGAAAGTTCGTTTCTATAATTTTCTTTATTTGTGGTTCGACGAAAATACCTGGTTTTATTTTGGCTTCCGACAAATTCGGAAAGAAATTCTTAAAATATTGAAAAGCTTCAAAATCTTGAAACAGAGTTTTAACGAATTGCTTCAAGTAGTATAGCTATGTCGGTACTGGCGTAGAGGCATCATCGGTTGTAGTCTAAAATATCAAAGTTAGTGGCGATATGTCTAGTCTAGAATATTAAAACTCAGCGAAAGCTTTAACACCCACCTAAAATAACTGCAGAGATTGTTGTCCAGAATAAATCTCACATTTCAATTTCAAGCCAAGAACAAGCAAAACCACAAGCTTCAAGCTAAGCCCACACTCAAACCCAAGACTAAAACCGATGATGTCACTGCACTAGAACCGATATGGCTATACTACTAGCACTCGTAGATCTCGTCGTTGTTGAGTCTGGAATCGTATTCCCTCACATTACCTGCCAACAATACTTACTTATTTGCTCATTAAAAAATTAAATATGTATTGCTAATTGTGAACGGTACAAAAGCGAAGGTTTTCCAACAGTCAACAATAGTTTTAGTTTTTTTTCGGTATAAAGGTTTAGAAAAAAATCATTAAAATAAAGACTCAAAAAATAATGTTTTTTTTGTTGACCTGTGAATCCGCCCTTTCTGCTTCCACCTTTACCATAGTGGGAGCTAGACCGTTGTACCGTCCACAGTTCTTTCTAGAGTGCAATAGAACATGTCGATCTTAAGTGGAGATTTTTAAATGAAAAAATACATATTCAGAATCAAAAATTGTTTGAGGTTTAATTAATTACTTAACTTTAAGAACGAAAATTTCCTTTAAAAATTTATTTAAGTTAAAATAAAAAAATAATTTTAAATGTTATGTTGATTCAAATTTCCTTTATACTAGTGCTGTGTCGTTCGCGAATGATCCGTTCGTACTGAACGGAACAGTGTACTGGGCCAAATGAACTGGTTCACTAAGCGGTACATGTTCCGTTCACCCGTTCAATGGTACTGCACTGATTCAGTGATACTGAACTATGTTATGAATGAACCATGAACGAAGAACCAAGTGTACGCGTCTCTAATAAAATGACCTGAACTGGACTGATCTGAAAAAAGAACGAATGAATGAAAGGCACAATGAATATATAAGGGGTTAAAAATCTTTCTCAGAGAACTTGTTTTGGTTGTATTGATGATATGTAATATAGATGTGAGTTCTAATTTCGCTCTAAGCAATTCTAATTCGAAATAGACATTTTGAAATAGATGAGAGTTAAAAAAGTTTTATGAAGAACATTTAAGATTTAGAAAGAGTTCTAATTAGAATTTCAATCGTATTATTCGAGTGTAGGAAGATTATATAAAATGTAACGAAAAAGAAATTTTAAGAGGAGATTGTTTTAAATTATTTGAATAGAATATAGTGTATCTTAAAGGGGGTCAATTTGTTTGAACTGGAAGTTTGATTTTATAAGGAAATTCCTTAATTGCTATGAGTAGCAAATTTTTTGAGACGTGTGTATATGGCTTGTCTAGTTTTTTATTGAAATGTATGTGTGTTTGTAATTGTATTTTAGGACACTCCGTGTTTTGACGTTTTCACTAAATTTACGGCAAATGAACCGAATGAACGGATCTTTTGAATGGTTCTCTTTAGTGAGCGGAACCAAACGAACCAGTTCACTGAAAAGGGCCATTTCGCCCACCACTACTTTATACCTATATTTTACAATGCTTCCGGATTAAGCTTCCATTTATTGTACTACTAGGAAATCTTAAATTGGAAACATTAATTGCATTTATAAAGGATATTTCTTGGAATATTAATTCTGGGAATTTCTTATTATAATTTCTCAATTTTTGGTAGAATTATTCCGATGTGAGAAGATTTCATGGAATTCCCCTTCCCCAAATTATGTTTTGTCTGTTCTATTAGGCCGAAATTGAATGAATAATATCTACTGGAATAATGAAAGGGTTAAATTGTAAGATTAGTTCTGACTTCTTGGAATTGCAAAAAATAGGCTTAACAGAATCAGTTAAATGTCACTGAAATACGGGTTTTCTTTATGGGCCGTCCACACGACATAAATTTTTTTGCTTTTTTATGGCTTTTGGTCACGTCATTGTGCTTGCGCCCCTGAAATATTACATAAAATTCATATGAGAGCAAGTTTTGCGCAAAAGTTTTTGTGTCGTGTGGACGGGTCATTAACTAAATATGGGCAGTTTCTGTATAATTTCTTTGCATACGCTGGACGTCTCCTCCTTGGGATCTCTCTTTATAATTCTGGGACATATTACAGTGAAGTTAGGCAGATCGTTCGAGAGCTTCAATGCTCTATATATATTTTCCATTTTTCAACCGACTTTCCGTGCGACTAATGTACAGACTGTGAAATTTGTAACGGTCGACGGAATGTCTGCGCGGACATGTCGACGGATTGTCTCTGGAGGCTCTCTGGGGACTTTTCCAACGAGTTAGCAGTGGCTTTCCTTTCTTTCATAGACAAAAATCTATAAACTCTACGACTAAAAGTCTCTCGTGTGGAACCACCGCTTAATTCAAATATTTTTATTTTGGCTAAGGGGCCATCCATAAATTACGTCACACGTTAAGGGGGAGGGAGGGGGTCGACGAAGTGTGACATAGTGTTGCAAGGGGTGGGAGGGTCCTAAATTTCGTGACGTCACAATTCAAAAATCGAATATATCTAAGAACAGTAATACCTCGCTTTACGCGAGGGACACGTTCGAAAAAAACTCGCGTTAAGTGAAATTCGCGTATATAGGGGGTTGCGTTTAAACATAGCCAAAAATCAGTACAAAATGCAAATCAATTCGATTCGTCCGAAGACCGGCCAAAAAATCGCTCAATTGATTTTTGCAAATTTTTTCGAGAAGTTTTCGAAAAAATGACAAGCGTGTCATTAGGGTAGGCAATAATCTTTTGTATAAATAGAACAAAAATAATTTCGCAAAAATCAGTTTCTGAGTCATTTTTTGACCAAAAACTGAATTTTCGAGACTTTGACCTTGAATAACTTCGAAAGGGTTAAGTTTTCGAAAAAATGGCAAGAGTGCTTTTTTGTAGACAATAACGTTTCGTATTGACTGATCAAAAACTTTTTCGCAAAAAGCAGTTTTTGGGTGATTTTTTGGCTAAAAAGTGATTTTTGATAAGTTTGTCCTTGAATAACTTTAAAAGGGTTAATCGGGTCAACATGTTTATAAGAACTAAAGTTGTAGAAAGTTTCGTTGTCAACACTTTGGGCCCTCGTACTAGGTTGTGCGACCTATAGAAACCGAGATACCAGGAAAACACGGGAAAACGTGATATCTCCCGCGGTCATGTTTTATTTTTTGTGATTCCGAAATGGTTTTCTTAAAAAGTCCCAAGGAAGCTGCGGACCAATTTTCAGCCATTTTGGAATTTTGTCTCCTTTTGTGCGCTTTTTTTGCTAATTTCCCCGGACTATCATATAATTATTGGTTTTTTGTTTTGTTAATTTTTTCAAAAGTGTGATGTTGATTTTATTAAAAAATAATTTAAATAGAAATAAAACTAATTTCGGAACTGCTGTTTTAATTTAATAATTTCTAGATGTAAAATTGCAAAATATGTGACGTCACACTAGGGAGGGGGGAGTCTCACAAATGTGACCAGTTGGGACAAGGGCGGGGGAGGGGCCAAAAAATCATGAAATTCGTGTGACGTAATTTATGGATGGCCCCTAAGCAGCTCTGCCAACCATCTTACCTCAGGCTTGGAAACGATAAGTTGGCAGAGTCTTTTACAGAAGCCCTGTAGCGACTCAGGAGACGACCCATTTCTCCGGCTGCGAAGGAGTGGTGGCGGACAGGTGCATCTACATCAACATGAAGCTAATGATGCTCCAGAAGTCTCACGACATTATTGGTTATGTTTGGTATAAGTTTATAAGAAGTGCCTATACTAAAGCTACGCATCCCACTCCTGAAGAGGATCTAAGCTACGAATCCCACTCGGAGAGATCTTCATTCAGTACGTAGGTATTTACGGGCATGGAACGACAAAGGATTTTAAGCCGATAAGTTTTTAATCTTCCTTCAAAGGAAGGACTAGAGGTCAGGATAAGTTAATGAATCCAAACGATGCTGAAGGAGGAGGCGATGGACCTTGCGATTTAATTCTGGATGTTGTAAGAGTTCACATCAAAGAGAAGAAGTCTGCACAACGACGCCCACGAATGTAACAAAAATCAAAACAAATAATTTTTGTAAAAGTCGATATCCTCAATAACAGCTAGCTGGTCAAGAGACGCAACCGTCGGGGTTAGCAGGAGACAGCCCCGTCTGAGTGTTACGACTCCTGAATGAAGGGAATCCTGCTTACCAGCCGTCAAAGGCTGTGTCCCCGGTAGTACCAGACTACCAGGTGAACAAGGGGTGTATCGTCCACTAGACGAAGACCCAATCTAGTATTAACTAGTTAAGCCGGCGAGATAACTTATTAGGGCTACTTTCATTGCTTTCTAAGCCAGTAAGCAGATTTTCAGCAAAAGAAAACTTGGGGCGTTGGCTTCACACAGCAGGGCAGTGTGGTCGCTCGTACGCCTTGGAGTAAGAAGGATTTTGCCAATAACCCGAAGGAAGAAACTTCCTTCTCGATCTGATGCCACTTGATATACATATATGTACATCTGCTGCATGAACGGTTCTGAGGTTACGAGACGCGTGATGCTGGATGAAGGAAACGTATGGACTGAGCAATATGCTGTGCTCTCTATTACTGGGAAAGGTATGTAAGCCTTCTAACTACTTAACATCGCAACCCAGATTTCGACGTCCAAATCCCCACCAGGGAGGAATAGGAAAACGGCCATTCTGACGAGAACTGTAGCTTAGTTCTATAACAAATACAAGCGGCACTGATGACAATCCTCAAAGCCTGCTTAGCAATATAGATGAATTCAATGCCAAGAGCCATTGTAATTTTGTTCTTGGAAAGGCAATAGGCGGTCTATACAACGATCAAGCCGATCAAAACCTATCAAAGAAGTTTTTTCCTTGGATGGGAACAGGATCCCTCACTCACACAGTGTACAGCAGTCACAGGAATTTTGAGGTCAATGAGAAGGTCAATGAATTGACCAAATTCAGAACAAGCAACAGTAGAAAACGCATGGAGGACGCTGTGTGTGACTAAAAGAAGTGGTATCACCATCCACCTTTAAATTTCAAGCTCCATGTGAAAGAGTTTAACATCATAGGCTAAGAATAGAATGACAATCAGATATCACGCAGCCTACCGATGACACCGCGGAAGGACATGTTTTTTTTACGAGTTAGTTGTGAGAATTTTTGATCAGTCGTGCATGATCGCCTGTACAACAATCTTCCGTCTCAACTTCCTTTGTAAGAAAGGCTGCTTCGATGAAGCGCGCTACCCAATTCACTTGCTACAGATGTGCCCGTAGGTGTTTCAGAATATGAACAACATTCTGCCGAAAAGCTTATACAGGGGCCTCTTACGCGGTCTAAAAACGAATCCTTATCTTCTATTCTCCCACTTGACCGGCTCACGACAGTGCATCATGGGGCTGGATCAGCTATCTAGCTGCTATCTCTCCTGGGATTTCGTTGCATTTCTCTGTTTTTTTGAGTCTCGCATTACTTAAGCTTTCGAGGATGGCTTTCAGTTTAAATGCCACCTTCTTCATGTTCCCTCATTACACACTTCTCCATATTTGGTCTGAGTGCATGGGCTCCTAGTAGACTCGTCCCACCTCCCGCGCCTTCGGAAGCATATCCGTTAAGATGTTGTCGATCATCACTGGAGACTGGCCAATTGGGCAATATGCGGCCAGATTGAAAATTTTATAGAATCTCTACTGTAGCTGAGGGGAGACATAAGCCTAAGAGCAGGGCCGAAGCTTTGGTTTTTTGCGCCCGGTGCAGTATGCCATATTGCGCCCCATCAGCTCCTCATTTTTTGATCGCAGTGAAGGGCAATGGAAAAATTGCGCCCCTCTTCAACTGCGCCGGCGGAAGTGCACTATTTGGACCTATGAAAGCGCCACTCCAGCTTAAGTCCAATTACCTTCTTGTCGCATTGCAGCAAAGCGGAGCCGTGATTTCTGGAATTGGAAAAATGTATCTATAGCACTTTTCAATCCCTCTTCTATCACGAACCTGTCAACTCAATCTCGGTTCAGCCTCGTTTCCATTTGATTTCGAATAATCGCAAGAGCTACCCGATAAGTAGCTTGCTGGAGAGTGAATTTCCATCATGATTTTACTAGGTTCCCCCAGCTTTTCTGCCATCCTCCTCATGAGCTTTGAGACTTTCCGATATGTTCTCTATGCTCTAAGATAATTTTCTCGGCCAAAGCACTCTTCTTCGATAGTCATAGAGTTTTTTTTATTTATGTTTTTTTCTGGCTTTGTAGTTCTCCCAGGAAAATGAGTAGTGGCCTCTCATTACCCAATTTAAGGGCCTTCTAATATCCGCCTTCTGCTTTTCCAGTTCACTGCATTACCAGGAATGTATGATTGTGGTCCTCGACTAGCGTAAGAGGCAGAGCCGGTGATCGATGCAGTATACCATATTGCGCCCCATCAGCTCCTCATTTTTTGGTCGCAGTGAAGGAAAATGGACAAAGGCACAATCACTTAAATATTTATATTAGGTTTCCCTATTAGATATCCAACGTAAATGCTCCGATAAAACAATATCGTGTAAATTCTTGCGCCCGCGGGATCCACATGAGTTCGGGATAGACGTACAGAATATTTTATCGAAAAACTGGAAAAATAAATTGTGGTAATAAAATGAATTCGTTTAACAAACTTTTTAATTGTAAGTTCTGAAATTGCGCCCCTGTCCAATTGCGCCCGGTGCAAGTGCACCATTTGCACCTATGAAAGCGCCGCCCCTGCTTAAGAGACTATGTTGTGATATAGTCCAAAGAGTCACTAAAATATACCAAAAGTAATGTTGTACAAAACCATTAATAATTTCAACCACGAATAATTCTAAGTAATTTTCTATTCGAAATGAATCTGTGTACTGCCATCATGCACATATTATCAACCACTTGAAATCAGTGTCTACCCCATAAGCCATCCACCGTATTGAATTAAACAACTGAAGCGATTAGCAGGTATGCGGTCCCCCGTTCATAAGGTAATCTAGAGAGCTGGAAGTCACATTACCTTTCAATAAGCGTCCTGTATTAAATCAAAACTGATGGCCATTTGTGAATGAAAAATCGTTCTCGACCGACACTCAAGTATGATTGATGACATCGATATTCCCCAGCATACCAGTCATTTGCGTGATTTACATCTACAAGGGGTTGTTTTGTCCGTATTTTGCATCTTTTTTGCTAGCCCGCCTGGATGTAGGATTTCAGGATCGATTGAACATTAAACCGGGGCTGTATAGTTTTTCCATCCCCATTTTGTTTTTTTTTTTCGAAAAAATTTCCCTCCTTGGATTTTCAAACAATATTCAACTTGTGAGTGGAGTTTACTTTAAAATTTTGTGATGGAACCTTTTAAGTGTAATTAAAATTAAACTATTCGAAATTTTCGAGGAGTTTCCTAAAGGAATTATACACAGATAACCTCAGAGCATAGACGAAGGATAGGAAAGTTACAATTCTAGAGCTGGGGCCCCTATGTAAATATATCCTTCTGCTTCTGGTGTACAAATGTGCACCAAAATGTCTAGACTTAATTTTCTGGTTGTAGCAAGGTCTGCTAGAAGGTGGCCAGTGTTTGAAGTTGTGTAGTGCACTGATTTCCCAGAAGCGCACTAAACGTTGGCGAAATTGAATTACGTGTAATGACTTGCAAGGCCTTGGGCAACTCAATTTAATCTGAAGTTAGTTCCGTGTTCAAATAACTTTGCGTGTGCCCGTAATGGCCCCTAACACGTATCTAGTTAACACTAGTTAATTTGTACCTTATCTGGCTGTTCTTGGCTCTCTACTACCCGCTCAGTTAGTTATTCAACCAAATTCTCTGCTATATTCTAAAGTTCATATACAAGAAATAGCCTTGGTTCGCTAGTTCTCAGGTGCGCTTCTTCGTTAGAGATTCTGTATTTTTTTTCGTGCGGAATTATTTTACGCCATGGAAAAAAATCCCTTTTTTTGGTGGTTCCATTCAGGTACAGGATGATAAGGCTTTGAGGTTAAAAGGATAATTACTCGCTAATTTAAGGTGCTTTCATGTGAATATTTAATGAACTCCAGTAAGGAGTGTATAATTGGTTTCAGAGAATATTTGGATGACTTTAATGAGAAACGATTCTTTTACCTCGAACTTCAGATAGATTAGAAATGAGGAAAATTTTGTGCAAAGGGGAAAAGTTATTTATGGCTTCGAGGCATACCGTAATAAGAGATTTTAAACGATATTTTCAAACAAAATTTTGAAATCCCTTTTTTCATTTTTCAGTTTGTTTTCCAAGAATAAAGGATAAAATATATTTAAACATATTTCATTACTTTATATATACATATGTTGTATGTTGATCCATTATTATTATGTTTGGATACTCGTATATGTCTCATAATTCTACCAGTAAAAATTAAAATTGATGGAAGAAAAACAGAGTTCTTTACAATTTCAATATACATGAGTTCATTTACAAAGTGTCGTCATGTGTAAAGATAATTTTTCGGTTCTAAGAATATAACTGAAAATGGAATATAATGTAATGCCGTTTTATGGTTCGTAAAATAATTTAAACTTTTATCAAATTTGTATATGTTTTACATAAAATACAGTGATTGTATTTATAACCACCAAAACACTGCTGTTACTGAGCAAGCTAAACATAATTAATAATGCATGCGAGGTCACCAAGCCGTTTGAATAATATTATTGAAAGAATGGAGAAACTATAATACCCCGTGTTCTTTTAATGAACTGGGTTTTGAGAGCTTTTGAGGAGCTTTTTAGTTCCCATACAAAATCGAAGAACCAGAAGACCCAGATAAAACCTGGGTTTTCGATTTTGTATGGGAACTCAAAAGCTCTCAAAACCCAGTTCATTAAAAGAACACGGGGAGTGTCGAAAAAAAACTTGAAATTACCTTTGTTAATCTCTTATCCAATTTCTACATCATTCCTTATATTTTTCTCCCGACCATTCATTCCACACTATTCTTTTCCGGAACATTCGTTCCATACTATTCTTTTGTCGAACATTCGGAACTATTATAGAAACTTCGAAAGCTTTTCCAAGTCTTAAACCACAGTTCAAACAATTTCTAGTAGATGGCGACACATTACTGTACAAATCATCATAGTATAAACAATAGGAGGTTGGTTGATTCTAGGGAGTGGTTTTTTCTTCACATGAAATCTCACAGGAAAATCTCAAAGGTCCTCGTGGTTGTCATCGATGACGTTATATCTTCATTATCTCGCCAAGTTATTCTATATTTCAATGTTTCCAATAAAGAATTTATATTAATGATTTACTTTGTAATTCTGAAAGATAAACATCTGAGCTCTTTGGCTTAATATCTGTGGTTAGAGTAATTAGTAAAACCGGCCGCAGTGTGTTCTACTATAGAAACAGGAGCCAATTTAAAAACTTAAAACAAAGAGCAACTGTTGTGGTAAATAATACTCAGCATTATTTTAAGAACATCTGAATATACTCACGTGCATTTTAACTATTATCCTTGCACCACTAATCCTTTTTTTATAAATGCATTTGTATTTCGGAGGACGGTCGGCAAGCAGTACCATTTTTACGCCTCGATCAGTAATGTATATTTTGCATATCTCCTAAAATAGCCAGGCTTAGCCGGTCTTAGGATACTAATCAGCCATAACATAGCTTTTAGATTTGAGTTCTAAACTTCTTTAGGCGTTAATCGAGCTTTGACTGTATCGCAATACCTAAGTCTCTCTAGTGCCCCATAATTTCAACGAATACGAGATTCTTTGGTGTGACTACTAGCTGCCCCACATATACTGAGTTTCCATGAGAGTTCAACCAGAGTTGAACCCGAGTTAAACGTCATGGAAACAGACACAGTTAAGAGTTTTCGTTAAAGATTTTCAACTCTGCTCAACTCAACGAAAATAGGTAAGTTGAATTGAGTTCACGCGCACAACTAAAAACGGCACACTGGCAAAGGTACAAAAGGTGAAAATGTCGCGTACTTTATAATTAATAAATACTTTTAAAGGAAAATCTATAATAAAATTAATTGATGGAAAAATATGGAGGAAGACGGAAGGCAGAAATGGAAACGCATAGAGTTAATCGTTGAGTTGAAGTCTCATTTCAACTCAACCACAACTCAACTCGACTCCCATGGAAACTTGGTAATAAAGGCTCTGGACTGATAAACAGTAGTAGTAAGACACACAAACCCACTACAGCAAAGCTCAACTAATTTCACACAAGTGGCGCTCCGACATATGTAAAGCTTATAAGATAACCACAAAAAAAGGTCACTGTAAATTTTCACTCACACCGAGGCCACTCCAAATAAGCTTTAGCCAAGACACAAACCTAAACTTGCACCAGTAACAGCATAGCAATACTACTTACAGTGTGCAGATGCCTAAGGAGATCTGCCTAGTTATTTCCATGAAACCCTTTATGTCTGCTTCCACTAAGGTTAGGTTGAATTCTAGATATCCCATAGGTTTCGCCTCCATGGTTTTTTTAGAGAACCGAAATAATTGCTATTGGTCTGTAGTTGGAGGGGTTGTTGGGTAGGGTTACCATTTTTTATTTTTGAAATTCCAGACATTTAACTACAAAATGCCTGATTTTAGAGTAAAAAGCCTGACAAAAGGAAAAAAGAATTAAAATCTCAATTATAAAAAAAATAGGTAAAAAAACTTTTAAGTTAAATGGTTTTATTTGAAATCATAAGCTGTACCAAAAACTAGAAAATAATTAGAACACAAACATGGACCTTCTTGAGATTCCGACGTCTGGTAAGAAATCAATAGTAGCCGTGCTGTTTTCTTATGTCGTATGCCAAGGTACCCTTTGTGTCGCTGCGTCAACAGATTAAGTAATATTCTGGGACTTTTAACAGACTAAAATAAAAACATGGGGCGCATAAAAACCTGGTAACCCTAGGTTGGAGTCACATTTTTCAGCATGAGCTAAACAAGTGAAAGTTTCCAAGAGTCTGGATATAGTCATAAAATTGTCTACAAATTTTGTCTTCACTGTTTTTTCAAATTCCGCATAGTTTCGCCGCTAGCGGCCGTTTTGCACCTTTTTTTTGATTTTGAGCTAAAATTATGCATTTGTATGAAAAATTAAATGAGATCAAAGTAGTAGTTGCAGTTTTTCAACGGCTTTTCTTTGGATGCTTTGATTTATCAACAGAATCTGGAAAAAGGTGCAAAACGGCCCCTAGCGGCGAAACTATGCGGAATTCGAAAAACAGTGAGAACAAAATTTGTAGGAAATTTTATGCTCTACAACTTTTCTCTTTTGATATTTTCTCCAAATTGCATAGTTTCTCCTCAAAATAGAGAAAAGGGCGGAAAATGGCGAAAAAACGCCTATTAAATATAGCCTTGAACATATTTCGTTAAGCAACCTATCACCGTTACATTTGTTAGCATATTATCTGTCATGAAAAAAAATTTCATTCGGTTACTCGATCGGTGAAGGTCGTTGTTCTACGGATCCTGTACTAATATACTCCAAAGAAGTATGATAGGACAAAAGACGTTTAACCAAAAGCGAGGGGTATTTATTTAAGACGATATGAGGTATATTGTCGGATCCAATGGATTTGTTCTCATCGAATACTTTGAGGCACCTATGTATATACCGTCGCTTCTCTAGAATAGTGGCACAACTCAAAAATTTCCAATTTCGAGTTTATTTTGAAAATGTATAGCTAAATCCGCATATTTTTATGTGGTAAAACACCATATAATTACTTCCAAAAATGAGCGCAGGATACCCGCTGGACTCCAAGATCATGACGACACCTTGTGAGTCCTGAAGAAGACGCTCTTCACTAAGTCGTAGGACTGTCTTCAAATTGCGTTCTTTTATCACTTCGTAGATGAAGAAAGGAGTCGTTGATGCAGTAAAATCCTTCTTGATGGAACTTACCTGGACCCAGAAGTTTTTGCTGCCAGCGGTTGCATTAAGGTGCTTAGTTCTCAAATTGTTGTCATCTTAAAATTTGAATTTCTTGATAGTGGATTTAAAGAAATTTCTTAGATTGATATACTCTCGACGATGCGATTTATTCGGGGAACTCTTGTACTCTCTGAAGAGGGGCTTCTTTAGTTTATGTTGAATTCATGCACTCCCAGTTAAGCTATCTTTTCGGCTTAGGCTCACCGATTTGGTAGAATGGGGAATGAGCAACTATAGCGACTGTACGACCCTTCTGATACCGATAGCGGTAGAGATGAGGAGTCACCCAGTCACCCGTTAGGAAATAACTGGTAAGACCTAGCGAATTGCCTTTCACATAACGCCAGACAGTTTTTTTAATTGGCTTAGTTGGAGCGGGAACATGATATGAAAAGTTAGCGCTGAAGAGGCAGTGTTACGAATTACCGACAGATGGATCAACTTCGACGGAGTATTGCGTTTAAAATGAAGGCAGGAATGTGTTTGTGTTTCGGAGATCGGCCTTTTTGGCATCCAACATTAGGGACTCTTTTCGAATCGTCCATAGTTTGATGTAGGTTATTGGTGTCGTCTGGTTTAGACGCCTTATTACTTATGCTAGGACTGTGGAGAGACGTGTTTTCGATTTATGATTTTAAATCACATGTGTACTTTTTGATATTTTGTGATTAGAGATGTTATTCATCATTACATTGACGGAAATAACCCCTATAGGCAGAAAGCCTGTGCACTAATGTATACCCTGAAACCTGATCCAAATCAGTACCAGGTGATATTTGGGTCTAACTTTGTGTAGGTTGAATGTGACTTGCGCGACACTTTTTTTAAAGGTTTTTCGAACCATTAGAAAATATTAGTTCCAACAATTATCTGGATTGGCATAGCTCATATCCCTACTCCTTGCTAGCCCCGATCAGAACATACCTGTATGCTCAATCGTAACCTGTAAAAACCAGGGTTTCGAACCCTGTAAATTTTTGGTGCGCGTACGGGTTCGGGTTAATATATTGAAATTTACTGGGTTCAGGTTCGGGTTCGGGTTCAGGTTCAGGCTTTTTCCCAGAAAAAAAAACAATTTCATATACTTTTTTTTAAAAAAAATTTATTTATTTTAGAAAAAAATAAACATTTAAACGCACAAATAGAATATTTCTACGGTAGGATCTATGGGGTGCGACCACGAGGGGACCCAACTTCCGCTGGAAGACCAGGACGCCCAGAGCTTAGAGATGCTAAACTGAATGATATCGGGTCGGAATCGGAACCGGTGCAGATTTGAGTCGCAAGAGGCCAGGACCGGATGCCGGTTGCAGAGCGGCGAAAGAAGAAGAATATTTTTTTATGATCCTTCGGTGGGATGCACTGTTTGTGGAGCTAAAACAACCTTCAGTGCAGAAAAAGCCCTCTCAACACTGACTTGAATTGCCGGAACAGCTAATAATTTGTCCGTCGTGCTTTTCGCATCGGCTTCTGTACGGACTGAGAAGTGTGAATAAAATGACCGACGGAATGTCTGAGCGGACGATGTCGACAGATTGCTTGGGCGCACTTTCTACCGAGGATTAGCAGCAGTTTTCCTTTGTTCTACGAGAAAAACGTACGCGTGAACTTTTTTCCCATATAATTTTATCTACGAAACAAAGGAGAGCCGGCGGAAAAACATTCACAAACATTACGTCGACATTGTCCACCCAGACGTTCCGTCGGATGTTTCATTCAAACTTCATAGTCTGTACAGAAGCGGACACGGAATGCACGATGTACAAAAACCTGTGTCGTGTGGACCCACCATTAGAAAATAATTGCCATTAAAAATTGAACCCGAACCGAATTTTTGATTGGGTTCGGGTTCGGGTTCAGGTTCACATAATTTAAAAAATATCTTGAACCGGACTAGGTTCTGGGTTCGGTTCGGGTTCGAAACCCTGGTAAAAACTTTGTGGAGTTTCGCTAACAAACAACGGCAAGCAGTGCGCCACTAGTGAGGAACACACCCAAGTCCTAATATATACCGAGTTTCCATGGGGGTCGAGTTGAGTTGTGGTTGAGTTGAAATGACGCTTCAACTCAACGATTAACTCTATGCGTTTCCATATCCGCCTTCCGTCTTCCTCTATCTTTTTCCATAAATTAATTTTGTTATAGATTTTTTTTTAAAAGTATTTATTAAATATAAAGAGGCGCGACATTTTCAGTTTTTGTATCTTTGCTAGTGTGCCGTTTTTAGTTGCATGCGTGAACTCAATTCAACCTACCTATTTTCGTTGAGTTGAGCAAAGTTGAGAATCTTTAACGAAAACTCTTAACTGTGTCTGTTTCCATGACGTACAACTCGGGTTCAACTCTGGTTGAACTCTCATGGAAACTCAGTAATAGTCTTGGTTTTGGTCTTGTTCAGTTAGTCTTGGTCTTGGTTTTGGTCTTGCTAAATGTGAAAAACCAAGACAAGACAGGACAAAACTGCTAGCCCAAGACTATTTTTCCTCATCACTATGAGCCACAGCATATAAAGGCCGGTGGTTGCCTGCAGATTTCAGTTGAGTGAGATCAGACAGTTATGGAAGTTACATTACAAACCGAAAGTAAACCGAACTCGCCTCGATCTGAGCATGCAGTTTCGGTCGAGTGTTATATGACATACCGAACTTGAGTTTTTAGTTGTAATTTTGGTTTTATTATTGTCAGTTCGTCAGTGAAATTATTCGTGAAAATGGAAATTTTTTTTATGTATTTAATGAAATTATAATACTCCAACAAAAAAAGTTTTTCACCTTGTTAAAGCAATCTCGGTTTTTCAATCGCTAGTTACATGACATTCCGACCGAAAAGTGTACTCAACCAAGCAAAAACTTGTGAACCCACTCAGAACACGTTCGGCATAATTTTTGCGGTCGGTTGCTAGTTACAGGACTCAAACCGAACCGAAAATTGTACTCAGTTCGTGTTGAGTATGTCATGTAACTTCCATAATAGTAAGATTTGATTCCTCTGCCGATGACTGGACAAGTACCATAGGAGAGTTGATCGTCATCGTGTGGTAAACCGACAAATCTAGACAGACTACCGCTGACAGACAGGGTTACCACTGAAGTTTCTTTTTGTTATCAGTATTCAAACAATCGGAGTTTTTCTTTCTACCTTGGACTTCTCCAAGCTGACCCACCACTCCCGACGTGCCTCACCCACACACCCTAATTCCATTCCCTAGTAAAAATGTGCCGTGCGCATTTGTTTGCTATGCATGCCCGCTGTGGCGCCGTGCATGCTAGTCCTAGAGTTTTATTTTTACTCGGGATTACAGCTATAAATTTGAAGATTCGATAACATGCAGATTTGACGGTAGACATCAGTTGTACGATCATGTTGCTAAGCACAAATATACAATTGGTCGGTCTCGGTAGCCCCCAGAAGTGCGTGGTTGAATTCACTCCGCGGCATGGTCATTCACCTTTCCATTTATCCGACCTAGATAACGTTTCTTCTTTCTTGTATTCCCTCTTTACAAAAACTGCCTTCTTCTTTCTCCTGCCTTCGCCTCTAAGCATAATAAGCAAGGAAGCTATCTCCTCTTGGATCACCGATGGCAGGGGTCTCTGTTACGGAAGTATTGGATGGGGAGCTGGTGGAACGTGGAACAAACTCGCGTATTGAGGCTGTCAGTTCTTTCACTCTTCTTTTTACTATCTTTCCGACGATAACTTACTATCCAACGTTGCACTCAATGATAAAACCGTCAACACCACAAAGGAGCTTTACTTCTAAGCGCTAGGTTTGCACATACAAATGGTAAGAAAGGAGCAGTACCTACTCAGTAACGTATTTGGATACAATAACGCTTCTTTTTTGTTAAACATGAATAGACTAGTAGTTCCATATCTCTCTGGAGGAATAAGTTTTTGTACAATAACAAAAAAAAAATATAGCCGGAAATAAATACGCGAAGAGGAAAAGTTTTCCTTTTTGGTATGTACTTCCTAACCCTTCTATATGTAATCAGAAGAAAAAAAAATATATGAGTAACACAGTAAAAGTTTTCGTGTTACAACATCTTACAATATACAAGATGTTACCCACTCAATCAATCAAATCATAACCTCACCCTCGATACACCTATCTTCAACTTCATCATCTAAAGAAGCGTGTATATAGAAGAAGAATGTATTCACTTCAGATTCTCAAACATTTCCCAAATCATAGCCTTTATGGCTGCAAGCATCATACCAGAATCACTTTGATATACTTTTTGCAAGTCATCTGATATTCACCATGGATTCAGCCCTTCTGCACAGATGTTCCTTTCGCATCAATAACCTCGGTCTAACCCTAACGACGTAAATATGATATATGAAGACGTATTACAAATGTGAACTTAATAATATTTTATTCAATGGCGAAATGAAATATGTATTTTCGCGGTAATGTTACGCATTTGTGGAAGTGTTTGAGTTTGTATTCATCAGTCCCCAGGGGAGCGATTTTTTACTTTTGCTCCTTTGGTTCAATTACCACGAGTGTGAACAGTATTCTGGAAAGTCTTTTGGGTATTCACTTGAGGACACTTTATTTATATCTTAGCTTGAAAAGGGATGTGGTTTTCGTTACGACATTCCTCTTACTTTCAACTTTATTTTTTGGCTGCTTTTTATTTATTCTCATATTTTTTTTTTGGAAAGGGTTTCATAACGAAGTCGTGCGTTATGCTATCAAAGAAATAAATTTGAAATTTTTTTAATAACCTTTGATGTATCGCGCACGATTCTTGGTTGTTTATTGCTCCTTCCTTTAGAGTTGCTTATGACATATATTTTCCATTTTAAAAGCTTCGATATTGCGATATTATTTTTAGTGGAAAGCATAATAAATTCTTTTTGTTATTCAATTGGAACACCTCGCATCTAAATGACTTACATATATTTTTAATTCTGTTAAAAAATTCCTCGTATTGAAAACTCTCTATATGGTGATGTAAAAGCTGTAATCACCTGCAGTGATGTAACCATGTTAAGCTGGGATGTACTTTTTTTAAAAATAAGTAAAATCGGATTTTATGCCACATAATCGGTTTAATTGCACTGTACTACATTTAATGGCTGTTGGGGCACAGGTTTATGCAACAAAAATGTTATGAGCAGAAAGCTACATCATACAACAAAGTTTTTTTAAATATTTTACAGATATGAATGTGATGTGCTGAATACGTATGTTAAAAAAGACGAGTATACTTTTACATTATGTTATCACTGCTGGTAAATGGTGAAGAAAAATAAAAAACATATTCCTGAGCTTATCAAAGAGGGCTGCGGGTTTTTAACCAACTTCAAAAAAGGAGAAGGTTATAAATTCGACGCGTAGGTATGTTTTGGTCCTGTAGTCCTATTCACGCATAACTTTGTAACGCAATAACTTTTTTGCTTTTTTTTATTCTTTGGAAGGGTAGTTTCCCCCGATGGTCCCGTGCATTTTTTCTTAATTCTTATAAAGGAGTTCGTAGAAAGTCATAAAAAACTGGTAAAATTAGTACACCTTGAACGGATAGAAGTATTATCAAAGACAGCGAATTCCGCAAAATTGACAAAAAAATCACGTAAATGATTCGGTAAAAGCGTTAGTCTAGCGAAGTAAGCATTGCGGGTTCAAACCCCGGATCGGGCAGTTCGACTTTTTTTTCTTTCTTGGAAAGTTTTATGGTTGATCTCCTAGCAGCACATAGGTAACTAAAAAAACTCTTCGGTGAGATATTTCATGCATACTCACTCATGCAGACTGTAAGAGTATTCTCCTTTGAATTGAAAAGCTATTTAACCGAGATTTATTTACGTATTTAGTCTACCCAGCGCAACTGACTCTGGTAGCACAGCGAGTAAAAGCCTGGTTTCTCGCCCGTGCGGTTGTTAGTTCGATTCTTCGGCCAGTAGGCACTTTTTTCAATCGACTTTTTATTCTCACAATAAATATTTTTCTTTTTAATTTCCTTCGGGGAATTTTGTTTCAAATTAAATAAGTTTTTTTTAATATTACTCGGAAAATACGAAAATACATTACTGAAAAAACTATTTAGCTACTGCCTCGATTCTTATCGACGGCGGTGTGTCATACTTTTCGTAATAAATAATTTTTTTTTAAATTGGCCCCGAAAAAAAATAAAAGTACGAAAAAAAATTAATTTTTAAAAAACGACTTCAGAAAAAACCAATCCCATGATGCACAAAAAATAATAAAATAATTGTATGTAATTCTTTACAACATTAATCCAATCAGAATGGATTTAGAAAGAAGAATCACTTTTGTAGACGGTGCTAACACCTGTTTTCGGCGATGTATTAAGTTCATTAGGCTAACAAAGAAATGAAAACAATTTTCGAAGCAACAGTTAGTGCAAGAAAGTCAACCACTACCTGCCACCGTCTTCAAAAATGAAGTTGTTCATCATTATTTTGTTATTTGGATGCAGAATAGTATAGTTTTCCTTTAGTGAGCTACTAGGTCCAAAACCAACGCTGCCATTCGTTTAGCCTATCATGCTACACCCCATATCCCATGTAGGTTTTGCCAGATCTCACAACGGAGCCAATGATTGGCCAAAGTATGGTTGTCATCGGTCGGCCAAGACTCGGCCAAGACTTTTTATTAGACCACGCTTGGTACAACGCTGGCAACCGTTAATGTCATATATTTTAAAATATTGATTGAGTCTACAGTTAATGCGTATTTCTTCTACTCTTCAAGAGTCGGGGGTCTAACTAAACTATATCATATATTAAAATAAAATAGTATATTGTCTTGCTAAGTTTTCGAAGCCGAATATATTGATACCTGATATTGGCACCTGATCGTCGGGGAGGCCGTAAGCAACGTTAAAACGTTGCACTATAGTAGACTTTCTTACATTACATCAAAAATCAATGAATTTCTCCTCGGTAAACTTGGCACTGAGAATAATTAGTGAATTTTCACTTATTCAAATTTAGAGAGCATATATAATATTCTAATTTACCTTTTTATATAAAATATTTGATTATGGATATTTCTTACTGTCTTTAACTATTATTATAATATATTTAGACCAGTGCAAATAATTTTTGGAAACAAAAAAATTATTAACAGCATGACAAATGTTGGAAAGTGAAGGAAATATAGCGAGCCAACCAGAAAAATAAATTCAAGTCGATCTGAGTTACGTGGGTGAAATAGGGGTAACTTTAAGGGGTGAAAAAGGTTTTTCACGATTTCCAACGAAACTAGACCTCCTATCAAAAAAAGTTGAATATAGGAGTTGTAGGTAACAAAAAGAACTACAACTTTTGTACAAACCATTTTTTCACATAACCTCAAATTTCCGAGAAAAATCGAAAAAACTAGTGTTTTTGTTTTTGATTTTTAACTCCATGAAAAAAAATTTTTTTTTCACAAAATTTTATGGAAACTTACCTTTTTATGTCCCAAACACGCTGTAATTTTTTTGAATTAAAATATTTATTTTTACGTTTTATTTTGAATTTAAACCTAAAAAGAGACCTCATTTTCAGCCGAAAATGCCCATGTTTTAAAATTATTTTTTTCAAAAAATCTAAGGGTTTTTTCTTTTGTTGAAAGGTCTAGTTTCAGATGGTGTAGAAAAAATTAACATGACTATAGAAAAATTTGCCAGGAAATGCGAAAAATTGAAAAACTTGATTTCAAAAAGTTATTTTTCAATCATTGTTTTAAATTTTTTTGAACTTGTTTAACGTCTCCTAAAGCTGCTTATAAAATTCGTGGAACACTCCAAGACTCCAGCTGCCTTGTATTTTTTGCTATTTACGATTCAAAAATAAGTGTCACTCACTGATCTGTTTTTAGTATTTTGAAACACTGAAAACAGTAAAAACAGATCTGTGAGTTGCAGTCATTTTTGAATCGTAAATAGCAAATAAAAACAAGTCAGCTGGAGTCTTGGAGTGTTCCACGAATTTTATAAGCAGCTTTAGGAGATGTTAAACAAGTTCAGAAAAAAGGACCTTAACGACCTACTATTTGAATTAGAGTGAAAAAAGGAGGAAAAATCGTTGAAATAAAAGGTTGATACCTATTTTTGAATGGCAGATATCAAAAAACCAAACCAGCTGGAGACAAGCTGGAGAGAAATTTTCAGGCAACTTTTGAGGATGCTAAAAAAGTTCAGAACAAAGGACCTTAACGATATACTTTTTGAGTTACAGTGAAATATGTGGCAAATAATTGTTGTTTTTTTTCATATTTTCTTTTTACAAATAAACCCCTTTATTTCTGTGTTTGCCATGGTACACTATTGGTTTTATTAATTAAATGAAAGCCAAGTTCCTAACGATTACAAAGATGCCCTATTTGTGGAAATCGACCGTTGTCTCCATTACCTATTTATTCTAAATCACAAACTAAATTTTTTCCCCATAACCAAAATTCAAAACGCCCTATCTCGAAAACGGGAAAGTCTCGATTGAAAAAAAACAAAAAAACACGTGTTAATTATTTTTTGAAAATCTTTCTGACCATACAGAAATTGACCGTCCGCCCACCCCCACTTAGAGGGGCGGGAGAATCAGAATCCGTGAAAAAAGGGGGGTTTCAATCGAGAATTTGTCAGAAAATTGGGTGGCACGGGTGGTTTTAAACACCCTGTATATATATATCCATATATATAACATGTATATATATATATATATATATATATATATATATATATATATATATATATATATATATATATATATATGTATATAACAGGTATATATGTATTATAACATGGCCCGATACATGCGCGCAAAGGTTGCAGGCAACCAAAAAAAACTAACTTCGGACGATCATTTCTCGTGATCGGGAGTTTTTTCAGCTGTGAGCCCATGTGCACTTTTTATCTACTCGCCGAATACTATAAGTGAGTAAACTTTGGGCCAATTTGACCGGGACCCATTTCCCATACAGATTCTGCGGGGTCCTTTATTTGAATTGAGCAAAGTAAATTTTTTTCTAGGAAGTATTCAAAGAAAACTAATTATTTTCTATCTTACATTATTCAAGGATTTCAATTGTAAATTTTAATAAATAATGTAAAATTTAAAACAATGATTGAAAAATAACTTTTTGAAATCAGGTTTTTTAAGTTTTTCGCGTTTCCTGGCAAATTTATCCATAGTCATGTAAATTTTTTCTACACCATCTGAAACTAGACCTTTCAACAAAAGAAAAAACCCTTAGATTTTTTGAAAAAAATAATTTTAGAACATGGGCATTTTCGGCTGAAAATGAGGTCTCTTTTTAGGTTTAAATTCAAAATAAAACGTAAAAATAAATATTTTAATTCAAAAAAATTACAGCGTGTTTGGGACATAAAAGGGTAAGTTTCCATAAAATTTCGTGAAAAAAAAATTTTTTTTCATGGAGTTAAAAATCAAAAACAAAAACACTAGTTTTTTCGATTTTTCTCGGAAATTTGAGGTTATGTGAAAAAATGGTTTGTACGAAAGTTGTAGTTCTTTTTGTTACCTACAACTCCTATATTCAATTTTTTTTGATAGGAGGTCTAGTTTCGTTGGAAATCGTGAAAAACCTTTTTCACCCCTTAAAGTTACCCCTATTTCACCCACGTAACTCAGATCGACTTGATCGCCAGTCATGGGTGGTGTTATTGCGCCATTACTGGCTAACTGGCACCCAGTACTGGTCCATTACTGGGCCAATTGTTAAATCCTACATGGGTACCTCGTATTTGTAGGCCAGACCGATTGAACAGGTTTAGCCGTCAGCCTAATGGCTTGCCGCTTGGACTTGAATGTTCGTTGAACAACGAGACCTTGCTTTTTGCTATCGCGGGCCACTCACAGAATCATCCTCCTCAAGGTAAAACCTACAGATGGGGGGCCTCCACCTTCTATCTAACAATAGTGGTAATTCACAACGGTTAATCAAACAAACGAGTTGCCTGCTGTGCCCCAAGAATTCTTGGTTTTGTTAGGAGCCGACACAGGAAACAACCTTTCAAAGTTAGCCAGTCCAGGCGCAGACCTCCAAAGTTCGGTATGTTTCATCAAAGTCTGACCGCCAAAGGCCTTCTTCAGGAAGCTGGTCGGTCCTCCAGTGGCCGGTTCCGACCTATAAAAGCAGTGTCAGAGCCCTTTTTAGCCAGGGCATCCGCCTTTTGCCTAGATGCCTAGACTTATCGCTGTACTGAAGCTGGGGCTTTCACTCCAGATTCCGGCCCCCACATCTGCCTCTGTTTTGGAGCCATACGTGTACAATACTAGTCGACCCTGCAGTACTTTAGGAAAAGTCCCATATAACCTAATATAATATGGGTCACGGAGGGGGCTCAAATATCATGATCTTAAAGGACATGCAGTCCGACATCATCCCGCTTCCGGAATCTCTTCTATAATTTGAGATTATTATAGAATATCCTCGCTCAAGACCAACGCCCAAGTAGCCATTCGTTTTCAGCCTCAGCCCAGCGTTACTGCAGGGTTTCATCCCACAGAGTGCTCTTGAAATATCCCTAGTAGAATGATCTCGGTCGAAAGGAAATTGGCCGGAGTTAATAACAATACAGCCAAACCTAATATAACCTGATCGGCCGAAGGGAAGTCTTTATAATTGTCCAAAATTCGTATTATTTCGCCTGGTGTTGATGGTGCTGGAACTCTAGGTCAATGTAGCGATGAAGCGAGTGTGACAAGTTAAGGTGACTGGCAGTGTCCAGCTGCAGGTGTCCGAACTTCCTGTAGATGACGTCTCCAGATCTATATTACAGTTCTTTTTATTACGTAAGTCCACTTATTAATAAATCTCCATGTCGCCTTATTAAAATATTTCTATTAATTCCCCAATTTCATTTGCCATTCAAATGTCTTACTACTTTAGAAAGTACTAACGAATGTATTGAAAATAAATTTGAAACAATTAAGATATTGTTCTCTTTCTACTGTCAAGTTTAATGATTTGTAATTTTTTTGGGTGGGAGCCCGTACCACAGGTTTAGCCTAGGGGCCTCCAGCTCTGCTCTCTAAAAATGAACCAGTGAAAATTTTACTGGTTCAACCAGTAAAAAATAATTTCACTGGAAAACCAGTTAATTAGAGTGTGTTTACTGATTGAACCAGTGAAAAGTTCTCTCTAAAAATGAATTAGTAAAAATTTCACTGGTTCAACCAGTGAATTTAATTTTACTGGTTTAACCAGTGAAAAATATATGTGACTCATATTCTAGGCAATTATCTTCATGACTGTTCCATGGGTTCCATTTGGCATACTCAATAAACCGACTCTCGTTTGTTTACGGCGGGCAAGCACCATTTCGGTGCTTAGATGGGGGACCGCTTGGGAAAGCTACACTCGCGATAGGAAAAAGCTTTTTTCTCTTTTTACGTGAATTTCACTGGTTCAACAAGTGAAATTTCACTGTTTCCTATTGGTTGACTGATTCAATTATAGGATATTCACTGATTTCCAGTTGACGACATTTCACTGATCCAAATAAAGGCTATTCACTGATTCAGATTTAGAGAGTGAGGGCCAGATTAATTGGTACGAGTTTCCTTTATAGAAGTTCCTGGTATCACCTACATAATCCATAATCTGGGCTGCCTGATCCTGAGTTTCGCCTCTGCTGTCTAAACGATGGACCTGTAAAAGTTGTAGTCTGAACTAAAACATTAAATTGCGCTTCATTTTTCTAATACTAGATAATTTTTTAGAGCTAAGCTCTAATGTATAGCATGTCATAAAAATAATAAATCGATTCTGAATGCTAACAATAAAAAAGTCATTGTTCTTGTTATTTTTGTAAAAGGATTGCATAGGTCTTAGCTATAAAAGGGATTTCTTTTAATAAATAGCGCTGGAACAAACGAACAGCAAATGGGTTTGCAAAGACTTAACCACTTATATTTACTTAATTAATCGCTCAACGCCTGAATTCACTTAGAATATGAATAAACAAATCAATTTCACTTCCGTTTTTTTTCTAAAGTTTAAAACACATTTCCTTGATATATTTAATGCAGAAAATTTAAAGCAAACATTGAGTGTGTCTCTACATAAAAGCAGGAAAAATGCTTCCCTTCCACGGATCCTCTGCAGACTCAAAGAAAATAAAAAAATAATTACGAAACTTGGAATTGCTGCCTGCCCTCCATCCGTCCCCGGCTCGATGGGGAAAACTCGGTATCCCGGAAAAACTTGTTTAGGTAAATATCTCGGATACAGGAAAAGTGTATTCACCGTCATCAGCCCACACCCCCACAAACCAGGGACCCCCAGCCACCCAGTGTCCTCTTTTACAGCATCGTAATCATCGGAATTCGTATCTTTTCCGCTTTTCCAATTACGTGTTGGTAAGAGCGACCGCGCGCTGCCTGCCAGTGGTGCACTAATCATTGAATATTTAAATGAGGGAAATAAAAAGATTTTGTATGTTGGGGGGTGATGGTTTTTAATCCACCCCCACGCTAACAAGTGTTTACCTAACATGGTTTTATTAAATTACACCAATTTGTAGCGATGTCGGAGGCAATCTGGCCCAATGTTAATGCCCACATCTCGGGCTAATTGGGAAAAGTATGAAATAGATTTTTTCCCTAAGGTAGGGGAGAATGGCGTGTAATTCCAAGTGTTTTCTTCATGAAATGGTGTGGCGGGGGCTTTGCGTTTTTTTCGGCTTTGTTTGACATCATAAAGAGTAGCATTTTATTCAAATTGTTTCAAGTTGGTTTTTGTAATAAAAAAAAACTCTTTATATGCTAACGGATACAAATGTTGGTAGAGTGTCAAAGGGAAGAGGATACACTTTTGAAGGATTTTTTTATGTTTATTTCAAATTACAATCAAAAAATAGCAATACAACAACGAAATCAAACAATGTATAATATTAAACAAATTGATGAAAAGGATCAAGAGCACGATATATAAGAATATAAAATAGTGGAGAAATTATGTGAAAGTTCATGGGATGCAATTACTATCTCCAGAGTACTTGCAGTGTAAGCACTCACAAATGTATGTTATAAATGTTACCCGAACAACAGTTTCATTAAGATAATGGAAAAAGGCTGGGAGAAAGCTACACAGAATTAGTGAAGTAAAAACTACTATACTCGAGGTTTACTGTCATATTCTTGTTTGAAATATGGAGAAAACTTAAAATAAAATAATAGTTTATTTTTGATATTTGTTTGGCTTTAATATTTATCTGCCAGTACTGTTCAGTGCGCGGGACACTATGAGTTTTAGTAAATATAAGGTTTAAACTTCAATTTAAAAAAAAATTATCCTTCTTGTCGGTCCAAAAAAAGTTATTCAAGGTCAAAGATCGCGAAAAAGGTTTTTTTGTAAATAATTCGTAAACGGTAAGTGCTATTGCAAAATAGTCAATGCAAGAAATATAGATATTGTGATTCTCTACAAAAAATCTCTTTACACTTTTTTCTCTACGAGTGACCGTTCGGGAGATATCGCGATTTTAATCATTTTTCATACAAAAAAATTGTATAAATTCTGGTTTGCCACGAGTTAGGCCACATCCAGGGCGCGGCACACCATGCGTTTTAGTAATTACTAGGTGTATATGTACTTAAATTTAAAAAAAAATTATCCTTCTTTTCGATAACATAGGTTTGGACTAAAAAACCACCACTAATATTACCTAATTTCTCACCTTAGGCCACAATTTAGATTAGGCACACCACGCCTAAAGTATACTCCTATCTCTAATGTTACTTACAATAGGTTTTGTTTTCTTCTTCCCGATAACATAGATTTTTCAGCATTCGGCTCTCGGTCTATATACTGGCTGGAACAATAAAAACTACATTCAAAAATTTTCTTTACTTTTTAATTCTTTTTAAAATAAATGCGTATATTTTAGTTTTTTTAAACTATATTTTTTTATTTGTATTAGTTCTTGACTACATGCCCCTTTTTCAGATTGGTGTCACCTTGAAGTGCATCGTAATTCAGAAGACTCTGTTGATTTATTCAATTATAAAGGATGGTACTCTACAGTATTATTGGAGCTGTTTGACCACAGGTATGTACGAGTATGCCAACAACTAGTGAATGTTGCTTATGGTAGTTACTTGCAGATATTGTTTTCTTTATATCCATGTGGGAAGTCCAGGGGTGGTAGCACGTAGGCAAGTTGTTTCAATCGATCTCTTCAGACAAAAATTCAAGTGTTACAAAAATATGCAATGACTATGCAATGAAATTGCACTCATTGCTAACATAAAAAAAAATTGCAAACTTTATCATTTTTTGGATATCGAAAGGGAGGGGTATAAAAAATGAACCAATGAAGTTTCTGGCAAGAGCCATAATCTGTAAACCTTGCTGAGATCAAAACAATTGATAAAAGGCGGTCCTCACATTTTGCACCCTCAATTCGCTCCGGCTCCCAGTCTATATCTATTTTTTGGAAACGATTAACGCTGTAGAATGTTTTTGAAAATACCTAAAACTTCAAGTACCGATATCTCAAAAACGAAGCAAGATATCGAAAAAATATTTCATTTTTTCGTCTTATTTAGGGGTGTTTTATCGAATTTCATAATTAAAATGTCGGTGGCACGGAAATCCTAGCCTACCTTTGGGCAATACCTCAAAAAGTCAACTTCAAGTGTCAATATATCGAAAACTAAGCGTGATATCGAAAAATTTTATTATATATTTTCGTCTTATTTTCTGGTGCTTCATCAAAATCCATCGTCAAAAATCGGCCCACGGAAGCCGTAGAGATTCCATTAAAAAAAGAGGAGGCAAAAAAAATTGGACCGAAAAATGGACCGGCAGCATCCGAATTATTCATCTGTGAGTTATTCTCAACTGAAATCTGTTGACGGAATGTGGTCCTCACATTTTGCACACTCTATTCCGCCCAGCTCCCAGTCTATTGATAAAAAAAATTGTATTCATTGTCAGCTAACACAGAAATTCAATTTTAATAATTTATTTAAAAACATTATTTTGAGTTTAAAAAGTTTATAAACTAATTTTTGATTTCTCGGTTATCATAAACAAATATTTCTAATAATTCTGTCCTATGTTTCTCTAACTCATACAACACAAATTCTTTTCCTTCTTATCTACTGCGTCTTGCAAGTTATCAAATCTTGGTAAAATTTCTATTTGTACATTATTACTTTTTTTCCTTTTCCTTGCAGACTTGGCTAAGGTCGACAATTCACTGCAGGAAGGAGCACACGGAGGCGACAATTCACTGCAAGAGGGAGTATATGTTGATGGCAAAAACACCTCTTCTAGCGGTTCAACACTCCAGCTCGCCTGAAAAATCGTTGGTACTTACCTCAATCTTGTGCATTTTTGCCTTATTTCTTGGGCGGAAACCGAGACCGTGCTTTTTTCAAGATCCGCTTGCATTTGCATAAATAAGGGCGAATTTTTACGGTGGCCTCTAAGCCCATTAATATACGTTGTCTCCACATTTCAATTAATGTATGTTCTTCTTTCGAATACCAACACTTTATCCTACACTTATTGTTAGTTCTCATTCTTTAAAAAGCCGCACCGTCCGGGTTAGTTTCACTTCAAAATATTGAAACTTCAAACAAAAATGACGTGCTGACTATTCAGCATTGTCAGCAAGTGTTTAAACCAGTGAAGGGCAAACCTACACAGCTAAAGAAATGCATTTGCGTAAAAGCTATCAAAAGTTTTCTAAAGCTTTACACTGACTAGACAGTGTATTCTTTCATATGAGTACAAAATCTGATACGTTCCCACTCGCATGAAGTCTTAATTAAGACTGATAAGCTTTTTCTTGGATATTCCGGTCATCTGACTTCGTATACATATTCAAAGCTCATTCAAAGCTCTAAAGCTCATTTGCTCGCGAGCATAGGAATGCCCATCACTGGTTTAAACGCATTTAATTTTAAAACACGTCAAAACCAACTTGTTTAAAAAAGCTCGCTCCATATAAAATATGTATATGGGTAAAACACATGCTTTACCCTGTTTTGTAGCGAAATTTGAAGAGCTTTCTAAAACATGTTTTGGGCGTCAGTGTGAACCCAATGTAGCACAATCAGAGCGAAAGCTCACCCAAGCCACAAACCAACTACCCAAGATGCAGCGAAGTTCCCACAGATGGCACGCATTCACATCCCAAAACCTCCACCCAAAAGTCATAAAAGAGGCACAGGATTGACATAGCTATACTGCTTATGGTTAAGGCTATTAGGCTTATGTCGACATCACTTAGATGGGACTAACTTTATCATATTAGCCTGTCTTCTCTTTTTGGACAGTTACCAGTTTGTACTCTTGAAGGTTGTTAAGTAACGTATTAATTTTGAGAATAGAATGATTAAATAACTTATTAACAATTCGAGAGGTACTTTCACGTTATAAATTTTATTAATTCACTGTTTGACAAAAGAACTTCTTAAAACTATAAAACTATGAAACTCTGTGTGTGCCCACGATCTCGGTTTTTGCCAGAATGATCTCGCACTTCAGGCCAAGTCCCGTACAGCCTTTCTGGGTGGATTGGTGGCTGGATTACTATGGTTTCACATCGCTTCTCAACCTGTTGGTGGTCAGAATGGTCGTAGTGTTTCTAACATTCCGCCCGCCTCGTGCAGAAGCACGACTCCAGTTCACAACAGATTTAGATATTCTGGTACAAGGTGTTCAAGGCCGTCCGCCCGCCGTGAGCTACTGAGGTGGTGCGGAGAACCTGTATGAATGGAAATAAAGTGCAGATTAAATTTGTGGAGGTAAGTTAGTATAGAATGTTAGTTTGAGTTGTTAGTGTCGTGTACAGGGAGTACACAAAGTTTTGCGAGAGCACGTTTGCATTGTCCAGCCTTGTGGCGAATAGTCGCTACTCGTACATGACCATCATCGCCTGGATGAAGTTCACTGATGCGACCCAGGAGCCATTTGGAAGGAGGCAAATTGTCTTCCTTGATGAGAACAAGATCGTTGAGTTTGATAGGATCTAGTGGATGTTGCCACTTATAACGCGACTGCAGGGTGTGGATGTACTCTTGGCTCCACCGACGCCACAGTTGTTCGAGCAGGTGCTGGGTTAGCTGCCAACGTGTGAGTCTATTCATTGGAGTGTCCAGAGTGCTTGGAGTGGGCACTGATAACAGCGGTTCACCAACCAAAAAGTGGCCTGGTGTCAGGGCTGTTAGGTCTTCAGGGTCGTCGGTGATGGCATTCAGGGGCCTGGAATTTAGGCAAGCTTCCACCTGGGCCAAGAGGGTGAGCATTTCTTCTAACGTTAACGTGTGTGATCCCACGATGCGTCGGAAATGGTGCTTGAATGCTTTAACTCCGGCTTCCCAGAGTCCACCGAAGTGAGGTGATGCGGGGGAATAAAATGCCACTCTGTCCCCTTTTCGATGAGAAGTTGGCCAAGCTCAGAGTTGCTCGAGGCGAGATGGCGAATATGATGTGACAGCTCCTTGTCTGCAGCGACGAAAGTTCGGGCGTTATCGCTATATAATTTTGCACATCGTCCCCGACGACTGATGAAGCGGCGAAAAGCGGCGATAAAGGCTGCACTGGTTAAGTCCAGCACTAATTCCAAGTGGATGGCGCGGGTAGCAAAGCAAACAAAGAGTGCTACGTAGGTTTTAGTAGTTTTGTGTCCTCGACCTTTCAAAAGCTTGGTGATGAACGGACCAGCGTAGTCTATGCCACTGTGGAGGAATGGTTTGGCTGGCCGCAATCGATCCGCTGGAAGATCCCCCATCAGTTGAGTTCTGGAAGCTGCATTGTATCGACAACACACCACGCAGTTTTTCAAAAATTGACGCACCATGCTTCGTCCTCTGAGTATCCAATACTTGTTGCGAATGTGGTGAAGAGTTGCTTGTACTCCTCCATGAAGAGTACTCATGTGAGACTCACGTATAATCAACGTTGTGAGAAGATCTGCCTTGGGAAGGATGACTGGAAACTTTTCATCATATGGAAGGTGCGCGTGCCTCAATCGTCCACCGACTCTTAAGACGTCATTGTGGTCTAGGAATGGATTCATACTTCTTAATCTGCTGTTTGCTGGTAGAGATTGCTTCCTTTTGAGACTAGTCACATCGTGAGGGAATGCTGCATGTTGGACTATTTTGATCCACAGAGTGAGAGCTCTATCATGTTCTTCAAGAGTCAGCAAGCCAGTTTGCTTTGTAGATTTTGTCCTGCAATTGTGTATGAAGCGGAGAATATATCCTGTCACTCTTATTAGTTTTGTCAATTTTGAGAATGCCTTCAGCAAGTTTGAAGCGAAGTCGCTGGTAGCAATCAGGTGCGAGTGTGTACGTGTCGGATTCCTTTCGAACTCGCGTGTTGGTGAGTGGTTCTCAGGCCTTTCGTAACGCTGTGGCCATGATGTTGAATTCTGGAGTAACCATGGTGGACCAAACCACCATAGCGAGTAATCGCTTAAAGCTGAAGCTGCTATCCCCCTGGTGATGCAATCTGAAGGGTTGTCCGAAGACTGGATGTGATGCCACGTAGCGTTGGGTGCCTTCTCATGTATGAGAGCGACACGATTGGCCACAAACACTTTCCACTTTGAAGGGTGTTCGCGCAGCCACTCAAGGACGACGGTGGAATCTGACCATAAGTGTATGGGGACCTTGTCGTAGTTTAAAGTTGTAGTGACGTAGTGTACTAATTCAGCGAGCAGAGCTGCGCCACATAATTCCAATCTGGGTAGTGAGATAGTTTTGAGCGGACTAACTCTAGTTTTCGCTGCAAGTAGTGAGACTTGGGAATTGTCTAAATCGTGGATGACTCTTAAATAGATAGCGGCGCCGTAAGCGGATAAAGAAGCATCGCTGAAACCATGGAGCTCGATTGCAAGGGGCTTGATGGTAGTACCTACCCAGCGGCTGATTTTAAGGTGGGCCAAGCATTGTAAATCGTTTTTGTACGTCATCCATTGCTGATGAAGATTATCCGGAATTGGATCATCCCAGCCTAATGTTGCCAACCACAGCCGTTGCAAAAGAATTTTGGCTGTGATGGTGACTGGAGAAAGCCATCCTAGGGGGTCGTAAAGACGACTGATGTCTGAGAGCACTGAACGCTTCGTTGATGTGGCGGAACTGCATAGGCTTATGCTGAAGCTAAATACATCAGAAGTTGGATTCCAAGTGATGCCCAAAGTTTTAATAGAGACGTCCCTGACCACCTTAAGCGACTGTGAATTGGCTCGATCCTCGTTTTCGATACCTGATAGCAGAGATGTGCAGTTTGCTAGCCATTTGTGCAATTTGAATCCGCCTTTCTCAAGTAATGAGCATAGATCGTCGCGGAGTCTCATCGCAGTCTCTTCATCATATGATCCAAAGAGTGCGTCGTCGACATAAAAGTTCTCGTTGATTAATTTGGACGCTGCTGGATATTCTGATTCATAATCGTTTGCGATTTGTTTGAGAGTTCTGCACGCCAAGTAGGGTGCACAAGCTGTTCCATACGTGACGGTTAGCAACCGGTAGCACTTGACAGGTTGCTCGCTGGAGGGAGACCAGAGGATTCGTTGAAGGTTGGTGTCGGCATTGTCGACGCGTATCTGCCGATACATTTTTTCAATGTCGGCAGTAAGGACGTACGGATAAAGTCGCCATTTGAGAATCACCGCAATCACGTCGTTTTGAAGTTTGGGGCCCACATGTAGTACGTCGTTTAAAGACAACTGAGACGTCGACTTTTGCGATGCGTTGAAGACCACTCGTAGCTTAGTTGTGATGCTACTTGGCTTGAGGACCGCATGATGTGGTAGATAATAATTGGGGTCCGAGGCATTCTCGTCTGATATTTCTTCCATGTGACTTAAGTCTTCATACTCTGTCATAAACGAAGAATACAACTGCATTAGTTCCGGATCGCGTGCTAGTCTGCGTTGCATGCGCAGAAGTGAGGACATGGCAGCCATGCGTGATGATCCTAGTAAACGAGCGGGTAGTTTCAGAGGAAGGCGGACAATATATCGCCCGTGGACATCTCTGGAATGCGTTTGAGCGAAATGGTCTTCGCATTGAGCTTCTTCAGGAGTGAGTCGGGTAGCTTGAGGAGGCTCTTGTACTTCCCAAAATCGCCTAAGAAGTGAATCAATTTCTATAGTAGAGGTGTGTATGCGCATCATAGTGGGCGCTGGTGTTGTAACAGTATCAACGGGGCCTGACACTATCCAGCCGAACAAAGTATCCTGCGCCACAGGGGCTCCTGGAGGACCCTTTTGCAACTCACTGAGTATGACTTTCGCATGTACTTCAACTCCGAGGATAAGGTCAATAGGTGATTGCTGATCAAAATTGGGATCAGCTAATGGCAGATTAACTAGATGAGGCCATGCTTGTCGTGAAAATTCCTGGCCAGGTAGAAGTTGAGTTAACGTTGGCATCACCAATGATTGAATCTTGAACCGATGCTCTGAATTTTGTAGAGAGATCACATCAAGCTCCACATGTGCGTGGGCGGTGCCGAGTTTATTTGGTCCAGCCCCGAACACTTCTATATGGGTTTTGTGTCTTCGCAGATTCAGTAGATGTGCCAATGACGTTGTTATGAAATTCGACTCGGAGCATTGGTCCAGTAGTGCTCGTACCTTCAGATGTCGCCCATTTGTAGACTCGACTAGAACGAGTACGGTAGGTAGAAGTACGGTTGAGAAACTGCGGCTACATGCTGTGTGCACCTTCGTTGAGGGACCTGGTTCTTCAGATACAGTGATCGTATTGATGGTAGATTGAGTGGAGCGTGTTATATCGGTAGAGGGGTGGATCATTGTGTGATGCTTCTCCTGGCAAAGCTTGCATCTGTTTGTAGAGGGGCATGAAGATGCAGTATGGTTGAGTTTGAGACAGTTGTTGCATGCTTGCTTCCGTCGCAGAAGATCTACCCTTTGGTTGACTGACATTGATCTGAACTGAGGACAGAACAAGAGAAAATGTTTCCCATTACAACTGAAACAGGTTGAGCTTGATGTTGTTGATATATTAGCGGATGAATGGTGAGCGCGAGCGTTTGTTCTTAGAGATGTTTGCTTCTGCCGCGAATAGTTTAGCTGGACGGGCGCGGGCCGCGCGTGGGTTTGCGTGTCCTTGATTGCACTGAGGGCTTGCAACCGGCGTTCTAGAAAAGTTGCGAGTGATGTAAATGTTGGTACATCCGTTGATGAGTTGAGGGAAGTTTCCCAATCCTTGCGTGTTGTGGCATCAAGCTTGTTGGAAAGGAAATATGTTAACCAATCGTCCCATTGGTCAACGGGGCGCGTTAAATTCTCTAAGGCTCGTACAGACTGTTTAAATGTATCGAAAACTCGTTGGAGCTCTGTAAAGGATTCTCCAGTCATGCGCGGAAGACTAATAAGCGATTGTAAATTGGCGTTGACCAACACCCTTGTGTTCTGGTATCGGTCGACAATGAGTTTCCATGCAGAGTTGTAATTAGCACTAGTGGTTGCGAAATGTCTTAAAAGCTTAGCTGCTTCTCCAGTAATCGCGGATTTGAGATAATGTAATTTCTGCACGTCGGGGAGTGTATCATTTTCGTGTATTAGCGTTACATACGTATCATGAAATGATGACCAGGCTGTAAGAGAACCACTGAAGGAAGGCAAATTTATCCTCGGCAACTTGAGAGAGGCTGATGAGTTAATATGAGCAGTTGAGTGCATAAGGGACGCTTCATGATTATCACCTTGAGTTGAGGGGTTGAATGGTGCTAGTTGCTCCCTTAAATATTGGAGTGACTCGATGTAGCTGCATTCGACATCGGAGAAAAGATCGGATGTCACAATTGGGTCTGTGGCTAAGTCGTCGGTTGAGGAATTTTCGTAAAATTGCTCATATGCTTGCAGGAATTGACCCCAATATGTCTCGAGTAGTTGAATACGCGCTGTAAGGAAGTCCCTATCTCTTTTATTTTTGGCAGTTTTGTTAGTGTTAACTAAGAAGCGCGCAATTCTGTCCTGTGCACAGCCGATTCTATTCTTAATCTTGTCCATTGTACACTTTAATGATTTGTCTTAAGATTAATAATTTTGATGACCTACATATGAAGGCCAATAATATTATGCATAAGACACCGTAAGCATGGTATTAAGAAACGGGCAAAGCGGTTTAAGAAATTTGCTGAAATTCCTGGGTGTTTTTTTTTTGTTGTATAATAATAAAGTTCAGACTGAGGGAAGCAGTGCGGAAACTTCCACCGGTAATCAATGATGATTCTGTACATATGATGCTCAGAAGACAGAGCCCAAAGAGGTTACACGCTGCTCCAAATATCACCTCAAAGGTAGCAGAGGATATGCTGCAGCAGTTGATGCAGGAATGGTGCAATTAATATTTGTGAATATTTATATAGAATGTTTTATTATATGTTGCAGAAAATGGCGAAGCAAAACGTTGCATTAAATGTTGATGCAGAATGTTGTATTTAAAAGTTTATGCAAAATGTTGCAGTAATAATTGATGTAGAGTGATGTATTAAATGTTGAAGCAAAATGTTGCATTAAACGTCGATGCAGAATGTTGCATTGAATGTGAATGACGAATATTGTATTAAATGTTGATGCAAAATGTTGCAGTGGATGTTGATGCAAAAAGTTGCATTAAATATTGATGTGGAGTGTTGTATTAAATGTTGATGCAAAATGTTGCAGTAAATGTTGATGCAAAATGTTGCATTAAATGTTGATGTCGAATATTGTATTGAATGTTGATGCAAAATGTCGTAATGCTTGTTGCGGACAGTGTCAAAACTCCTGAGTAAATACCCCGTTTATTCACAAAAATTTACAGTAGTAACGACGGAATGTTGACGATTGTGCGAGCCAGTGTACACGTTCCGATATTAATTGCCATAAATTAAGCTTTTCTCACAAAAAGTAAACAATGGGATCGTTTGAAAATACACTGCGCTTAGGGCAATGTAAAGTTTCGATGAAAAGCACTAAAAATTGTTTGTACATAACTTAAGCTTTTCTTACAAAGGTTAACATGCGATCGGTTGCAAATAAACTGCCTTAGGGTAATATTAAATTTCCATGAAATGCACTAAAAATGTTTGGATTTCTACAAGAACTAAGCTTTTCTCACACAATGTTAATGATGCGATCGCTTCAAAACACACTTTGCTCAGAGCAATGTAAAGCTTCATTGAATGCACTAAAGAGTTAGTTGTACTTTGTACATAAATTAAGCTTTTCTCAAAAAAAGTTAACAATGCGCGATAATTTCAAAATTCACTTTGCTTAGGGCAATATAGCTGCACTAAAATGCACTAAAAGTTAGCTTCTACATAAATTAAGCTTTTTCAAAAAAAAACTAATAATGCGCTCATTTCAAAATGCATGCAAAAGCTTCTATGAAATTCATTAAAAAAGAGTTCTATTTATTGATCGCACCAGAGTTAATAATATTGTTAATAAGATTAATAATGGAACGGACTCACCATGACTTATGAGTTATTCATATCCCAAACTTTTTTTTCTCTCATCGGGACTCGAAAGCTTTATTGATTCTGGATGATGTTGCTTCATGGGGTTGACTCATGACTCGTGCGTAGCATAACCGCATGGTATCGGGGCACATGGAATATGCTCGTTGCCGTTAGATAACGGAATTTAATGCATCTCACTGGGCGAATTCACTTCTAACATTATTGTACACGTGTTTTATTGTTAATCACTCGACGCGCACACAGTTCGATAAACCATAAACGTTAGGTACAGTTAATTAGAATGCAAATACCGTGATTTTAATAAATTAACTTTGGGAAGCAGGTTCCCGGGTTTCGGCACCAAAATGTTAAGTAACGTATTAATTTTGAGAATAGAATGATTAAATAACTTATTAACAATTCGAGAGGTACTTTCACGTTATAAATTTTATTAATTCACTGTTTGACAAAAGAACTTCTTAAAACTATAAAACTATGAAACTCTGTGTGTGCCCACGATCTCGGTTTTTGCCAGAATGATCTCGCACTTCAGGCCAAGTCCCGTACAGCCTTTCTGGGTGGATTGGTGGCTGGATTACTATGGTTTCACATCGCTTCTCAACCTGTTGGTGGTCAGAATGGTCGTAGTGTTTCTAACAAAGGTAATAGCTGTGTTTTTTAATGATTTTTATAAAGTTCTTTCCCATACAAATATGAAACCCCAGGTTTTTTCTGAGTGAATACAGGGTAAGGGGAAATTTTAAAAACCATCCCGTCATTTCACACCATTTCACCATACCAGATTGATTACTATATGGGGATATTTTCGTATATTACTTGCTAGTTCCCCTATTCAACTGATGGCTGACCATCCTGAAAATTTAAAAATATGATGAAAAATCCAAGAAATTTATTCCTGGCATCTTTATAATGAGATTTATATTATAACTCGACAGACCAACGAATTACATGGAATTTAGGATACAGCAGGTAATTGGGTGTAGTTTAAATATAAATTAATTCTAGAAGAGTACTTTGAAAGTCCATAAATTCTTTTCCATTTCTTAAGACTCTCCTGCTAAAGATGCCTTTTATTGATCCTCTTTTGTAACCATTCAAAATACAACCAACCTAAAATCCAACATTAAGTGCTCATGAATTAATAAAGTCTACCTTAAAAAATTCTCGAACCTTCTCAGGTCTTGCACAAGCATTAGTAAATATATGTATGTATTTGTATATCCAAACCTGTGTTCAGATAAAAATAGATTTAATCAAATAGATTACAAAAGGAAAATTCTATAAACCAATTCACGGTGCCTTTAAAAATAATCTGAATAAATCTTCACAGTTCGATTTTTATATATATTTTCTTTTATCGTTGGCGAAACTTAAAGGAAGCGAAAATATAGCTCGGATAGCAGACATTAAAAATTACTCCCTTAAAATCATTGAACCAGAATCTTACGATAAAAGTGAAAAATCGCAAAATAAGTCGATACCAAATGGAGCCTAACATTGTCTCTAAGTACTTTAAAATTTAACTTTGTCGACGGGTGGTACACAGCTTGATTGCGCGGAATCGGTGCAGGGAGGGAATCGATGACGAGGAATTCGATATTGGAATCTGTGCCCCTTTGTCAATTTATAAATTTTGGATAAAGGATATGGATGCTAAAGCTGAGCCAGCCGACGCCAAGATGAAAATGAAGAGATTAAATAGCTATTCGTGCTATATACAAACCCAGGATCGCAGCCTGTTGGTGGCTGGCATAAAAATGAGAAAGGATATCTACTTAAAGTGAATGAAAATCAACCGAGAGATATCCGAGATTGTCACATTTTAGACATTGGGATGTAAATATTTCATCTAACATTACTAGGGCCGTTTTTCGTTTGTTTTTGCGTCGACGTGCGCTCCACCATTGCACAATAAATTCTATCTACAGCCACTCGAAAGCACCCTGTGTACTCCCTATCATCTCACTCACGTTCGCAATTTTCCATGATATCGTGGATCCTGGGAGATTATAACCAGATAAAATGGCTCTGGTATAAACAGGGTGTGTATATCTGGCAGGGGTATGACGGCAGAGAAAACCTGAAAACTTCACAGCTCTGAGCACTGCGGATGAGAGGATGCCCAAATCATTTTACATGATGGTATTATGTCCCTTTTAACAGGGTCTCAAACACGTGTTTTCATTTGTTTAATTTTCACATTTGGAATCGTAGCCTATCCACGGCTCATTTATTAACTTGTTCCGCAATTTCAGCAAATGTTAACACACGCCCTTTTATTTGTTTGCTGAGGCTATGTAAATATGGTATAATGACAACTGCAACAAGGATTTCAGACAAAATCGACGGTCCTTGCTTGAGTCATATATATATTTATTGTATATGTATATTGTATATGTAGTAGCAGATCGCTGCTGCCGCTGCTAACTTTATTGCTTCATTTTTAATGGGTTGTTGTAAGAACGGCTTTTTCGCACTTCGGTTTTAATTAAAGAGTCACAACATGAGACGTATCAAAGTAAACGCCGCTAAAGTGCTACAGTGGATTGGCTTAACAAGCCTTTTGACAACTTGTTCGTATTGCTTGTACAATAAAATGTTTAATTGGTTTTTTAACATCGCTTTTGGTTCTGAGTTGATGGGATAATATGAATATTATACATAGGAGAAATATCATTGACAATTTCATGCTAAGTTAAATGCTGGGTTTTTGAGGGTGGTTTTCCTTTTAATTATAAAATAACATATTTTTTTATAATATTCATTGTTTGTAGATTGGGTAAAGTGTCACAATTGGAAGGAATTTTTCTTTATTTTTAATTTTATATTAACAATTGCAACAATATTACTATAGCTCAATATACACAGTGAACGTCAAAAGTGAGCCAACATCTAAAAATTAACTTTTGCTACTTCAATATCTCAGCCTCGAAAAGGCCTCGACCGGATTTTTAATAATTAAAAACAAAACAAATCGGAGAAAAATTTAAAAATCAAGTGCAAATCCACTGTCCATATTGGTCCTTAGATGGAAATCGTTTTTTTAGAAGGCATAACACTGCAACAAGGCTGTATCATCGGCACAACTGGCTGTAACTGAAACCATGGACCTAATGCAAAAGAAGCTCCGATACAAAAAGTAACTATGAGTCCACAACTTCTCCGAGCATAGGAAAGTAGCAATATATGTACATATATTAGGAATTATGTGGCTTTTCAGAAAGTGTACAATAATACATCACACCCTTAATAACTTACTCTAACCTTAATCATCTTTGGAATAAAATAATCATTCACCTTTCATAATGTAAACTGGCTAATTTACTCAAATGGTACCAGTTTTTCTGGCATAGACGCTAAGCTTCGCATGGCTCCTTGACCTAATTCTTACATCTCATTTATCGATGTTGACTCTCCTCTCGGCTATCCAGGGGTGGGCAACAAGTTGATTGCAATCGACCGGTCGATCGCGCAGCCAATTTTAGTGGATCGCTCGCGATGTCTTTACTTAACGTGTTACAATTGAGGAGCCGGATCAAAGAACCGCACTTTCGCTCGCTCGACTCCAAAAAACGTAAAATTAGTTCGAAAAAAAATTTTCTTCAAATAAAAAAATGAAAAATACTTTTTTGTTTAGAAAAAAAAGGCGCATCTTTTTGTTTCATACAATTTTTTTGTGGCATCATTAGTTTTTAAATAAACAACAAAAAACCGATTTTTTTTGAAACTTTTTTTTTATCAATTTTTTTACTTCTACTCGTCATAACTCTCTTAATCATTATTCAATTGATCTGAAATTTTTTGTGTAAACTAATTACACGTAGCTTTGAATGGTAGACAAATTCCGATTAAAAAATGACATGTCGTTTGTTTGTTATTAACTTTTTATTTCGTTGCCACGTGCGTCGCGCATCAGGTCTTTCAACTTCAAAAAGTATCGATGGAATTTTTGATTTTAATTTGCTACAAGCGGCAAAGTTGTTTATTAAGGTCTTATAAAGTTTTCTGAAAAATTTCGATGAATTTCATCATCATGGTGCATAGTTATAATCAAACAAAGTCAGACGCGTTGAGCTTCTTTTGACACGTCTAGCGCGCGTCACTCTTTTTAGTTCGTTCATTCGCTCAGCGCATCTGACTATTTGATTATAACTATGTATCATGATAATGAAACTCTTTGAAATTTTTCAGAAAACTTTATAATACCTTAATAAACAACTTTGCCGCTTGTAGCAAATTAAAATCAAAAATTCCGTCGATACTTTTTGAAGTTGAAAAATCTGATGCGCGACGCACGTGGCAACGAAATAAAAAGTTAATAACAAACAAACGACATGTCATTTTTTAATCGGAATTTGTCTACCATTCAAAGCTACGTGTAATTAGTTTACACAAAAAATTTCAGATCAATTGAATAATGATTAAGAGAGTTATGACGAGTAGAAGCCTGGATACCTGGATACCTTGATCAGTTCGTACAGCTCTCACAATCGCTTAGGAACAATAATTTGATAATCCCGCGTTTCCGTACTATAATTGGACAACGTTCTTTCTTTGTCTTCGCAGCTTTGTTATGGAACTCTCTACCAGTTGATATACAACGCATCGATTCAATGGGCATTTTCAAGAAGCGTCTTTACGAATTAATATCTCGTCGAGCAAATTAAAACATGAATACATAATTTTTAATTTTTTTTTTATATTCTTATTTGTATTTTATAATTTTATTTTGTTATTATATTGTTATGATTTTCTCTTTTATTTTATTTTCTTCTATCGCGTATTAAATTTTTATTTTTAATTTTTTAATTTCTAATTTTTATATTTTATTCTTTATTTTTACATTGATTCTTCTTTTTATTTTATTTTTTATTCTTTGTTTATCCTGTTGTATCAATTATTTGATGTTAGTTAATGTACGTTTTTAAGATTGTTATCTTTGTACATGTTGTTCAAATAAATAATAATAATAATAAAGTAAAAAAATTGATAAAAAAAAAGTTTCAAAAAAAATCGGTTTTTTGTTGTTTATTTAAAAACTAATGATGCCACAAAAAAATTGTATGAAACAAAAAGATGCGCCTTTTTTTTCTAAACAAATAAGTATTTTTAATTTTTTTATTTGAAAAAAATTTTTTTTCGAACTAATTTTACGTTTTTTGGAGTCGAGCAAGCGAAAGTGCGGTTCTTTGATCCGGCTCCTCAATTGTAAGGTGAACGGCAACGATCCGATAGTAGTCCAGGGAATCTAGGAATGACTCAATAATAAAGTCCAAAAGCATGCTATCGAGATACAAAAAATTTGGTCGGGTAGAAAAAAAATTCTAAGACAGATAGCGTTTTTTGCATCTTTCCAGCTGGTGCAGAACATAACCTAAAAAAATCGGAAACAGCCGAAAAAAGGGTTTTTCGCATTGATTAAAAGTACAAAGCAATGTACAAAAAAAAGTTAAATTAGAAAGTTGTAGAGAATAAAAATACCTATCGAATGACACTTGTTTGATACGATTTCGTTAGTTATTGCCCGAGTAAATCGCGAAACTTCATCGAAAATCGTCGTTTTTTGTTTTCGCTGTGAACGGTTCAATGTTTATTATAATATTTGTAATTAACACATACTGTTACCTCTGCCAAGTAGAAAACGAGCATTTTTGAAAAATTAAAGAAAAATTTAAAATTGCACCTTTTAGAGCGAATTTTCGGAAAAAAGGTCTTTTTTTAAATCGGTCATTCCCCAGGATTGGGATGGCCTAGCGAAAAAATCCGGGGCTTAAATTCTTCATAAAGGATTGTACTATCATGTGTCGTAAGAAAAATTTTGTTTTATCTCTTTATAACCTCAAATAAAATGAATAAAAATCAAGTTGTAAAACTTGGCAAGGAACTTTAAATGAGTTTCGATTCGATATTTTTAAGCGATCGACATCTCGAGCTACTTTTCAATTGGGAAGTTTACCACCAACAGTAGGAGCTGCAAAACAGCATGCAATGCGAGTTTATTTGCAGTTGCAAATGTGGCATGGTAATAATATCGAGGTTATTGAGTGGGGTTGGAAAATTGTAAATGTTATGTTAATGCCTGTTTATACCAACGACGTTCTTGTTCCTGACGAGATTGCTAAAAAAAATAGCATGTCGCTGCGAAAGCGGGTGTAAAAGCGGAAATTATGGATGTAAGAAGCATGGCTTGAAATGTTCAAGTATTTGTTCCAAATGCGACGAGGAGAATTGTAATAATTTCGAAATTGTGTGCACGAAACCTGATGTTATACCTGACTTAGATTTAGATGTAATTGACGAAAATTCTGATACAGAACAAGACGACAATCAAATGTTACAAAACTTGTAAAAAAATTCATGAATGATAAAATAAAAGTATACTTATTTTAATTTTATAGTACCTACTGTATTTAAATTTCTAACTTTATTTATGCCAAAACCATGAATGTTGTAATAAAAATTAAATAATAAAAAATATTAATGAATATAAAAACTACTTGAGAAAAGTCATAAGTTTGGCATTATTGGCATTTTCGAAATCATCCTGATTTTTATTCATTTTATTTGAGGTTATAAAGAGATAAAACAAAATTTTTCTTACGACACATGATAGTACAATCCTTTATGAAGAATTTAAGCCCCGGATTGTTTCTCTAGGCCATCCCAATCCTGGGCAATGACCGATTTAAAAAAAGACTTTTTTTCCGAAAATTCGCTCTAAAGGGCGCAATTTTAATTTTTTTTTCAATTTTTCAAAAATGCTCGTTTTCTAATTGGCAGAGGTAACAGTATGTGTTAATTACAAATAATTATAATAAAAATTGAACCGTTCACAGCGAAAACAAAAAACGACGATTTTCGATGAAGTTTCGCGATTTACTCGGGCAATAACTAACGAATTCGTATCAAACAAGTGTCATTCGATAGGTATTTTTATTCGCTACAACTTTCTAATTTAACTTTTTTTTGTATATTGTTTTGTTTTTTTTATAAATGCGAAAAACCCTTTTTTCGACTTTTCTGATTTTTTTAGGTTATGTTCTGCACCAGCTTGAAAGATGCAAAAAACGCTATCTTTCTTAGAATTTTTTCTTCTACCCGATCAAATTTTTGGCTTCTCGATAGCATGGATTATGTGTATTTTCGTACATTCCCTGGACTATAGGTCTTACATTACTTTTTCAGACAATAAGAGCTTCCTGCACACTTCTTTGGAAAACTGAAGTCTTAATGGTCATTACATCGACTTACTTTGCCGTTTAAGCTCTATTTACATTGACGCTGGCTGTCGCCACATACTCCCTCTATAGCGACAGCAATATCGCAGTGGAATGGTGATTTCTCTTCGGCTCTTCGTCTGCTTTGATGTCGCATGCTCTGTGACGCTTCCTGTTGGCACTGGTTTCTTACAAAGCTCACTTTTGTTTAATGTTTTGAAACTAATCTTTCTTTGTGGTTTACTTATTTGTTTTTACTTCTGACCGATTTTTGTAACATTGTTTTCTTCTAAGAATGCGGGCTTTAGCCGATCAATTGAAACGCTGCTATTCTTTCCTTTTATCCGAATACTTGGGATTTATCTCCAATACCTCGAACGGACCTTCTTATGGTGGGGTCAAAGAAATTCAGACTTTATCGTCTCTTTTGAGTGAACTGGCAGTTTATTGGTCCTCCCGCTTGAAAACGCTTTGTTTTGCACGTGATAATGCTGCTCTAGGCTTGATCTCGTTAATTTTATTTTTGAATTCCTTCACAAATTCACATGCTTTGACATTTTCCGGCTTGTCAAAGTGCTCGTATGCCTGGCTTAATTGTTGTTCGTAATCATAAAGCAAATACATGCGTGCGTGCGGTGCGTGCAACGATAGATATTATAGAAATGCCTGCAGTCAAATGCGATCTGACATACAGGTGCGTGAACAAAACGAACTCAACGCAAATTTTGGTCTACTTTAAACTGTTTCCGCATTCAATTATTCGATATAGCCTACCAAAAACACAAGCACCAAATACACACAACAAACACATGCACTCGTCGCTTATATTTTTTTTTTATTATATGTGAAAGACGAGGCAGAACGCAAGCACGCAACTATCTGTCGGATTGGCCGCACTCACTGGACGCCAGGATCTATATGTTTACAGTTTAACAGTATTAATGGCTAGAGTCTTTTGTTTGGTAGCAATTGGTCACTACCTTAAGAGAAGTACTGTGGACACTTTCAATCATTCACTCGCTTACCAGCCTCTGATCATTGTCTTTATTTTACCCGCGGATGAGCTAGACAGTGTAGTTTTTTATGACTAATTGTCAGAGTGGTTCAGGAACGTAAAGTTGAATTTTGTCTGTGGCAGTCACTAAGGTTAGATGTGTTTTGCGTGCTCGGGGATTTTTTGCTGCCGAAAAAAATGGATCAAAGAATTTGCATCAAATTTTGTGTAAAAAATGGAATTAAGTGCTCTAAAACTCTTGAAATGTTGACAGTGGCATACGGCGACTCTGAGTCAAAAAAATGTGTTTAAGTGGTACAAGCTGTTTCAAGAAGGCCGAGAAGATGTCAATGACGAACCTCGCCTTGGTCGCCCCAGCACATCAACAACGGATGAAAATGTTGAGAAAGTGAAGAAAACTGTTATGGAGATTCGTCGAATCACAATTAGAGTAGTTGCTGAGGATGTCGGCATATCGCTTGGCTCATGCTATGCAATTTTTTCGGAAATTTTTGGCATGAAGCGTGTGGCAGCGAAGTTCGTTCCGAAATTGCTGAATTTTGACCAAAAAAACCGTCGCTCAGGAATTGTTGAATGGCGTCAACGACGATCCAGATTTGCTTAAAAGGGTCAAAACTGTTGACGAATCATGGTTATTACATCGAAACTCCATTTTTTACACAAAATTTGATGCAAATTCTTTGATCCATTTTCGACAGCAAAAATCGCCGAACACGCAAAACACGTCTAACCTTAGCGGGTGCCACAGACAAAGTAAACAATGAACACAGCTGAATTTTTTATCATACTTCAGGAGCATGTATACCAACACAACAAACTAAAAAAATCGATAATCGAATGTACGTAGACCGCGAAACTTGAAAATTCACCTTACTTTTTGAACAGACCTCAGGTGCATAGACAAGGAATGATACAGACCTTGCACCTGGTCTATGAAGTGAACTAACATTCCCAGGGACTAGCTAAATTTCATTTGCCCTTAAACGTAGCCTAGGTCTTCGTCGTGGATCCCTCCCTGTCCGGAGCGAATTTTGAGCTCTCCTAACAGCATGAGGCCAGCTTGTTTACCTCACGTCCTACGAGAGGGGTAAGGTGACCAGATCCTTTGCTTCTTTTGCTCCACTCTGTTCCACTAGCGGTGATTACGGTCCAGCTTAAAACTGCCACCACTTGAAGGTGATGCACAGGATTTGGGAGGAAGATGTGAGAGGAGTCACTTCCATTGCTGGATCAACCACTCAGGGCACCATGCTACTCTTTGGTCTAATTCTACAAATTATAGAATCCTGACAAAAAATGATGAGGTCCTTACGTTTAACTTGTGTAAACATGTTCGAAGATTTTTTTCATCTTTTCTGTTATTCTATTTATTTCCTTATAACGAACATGATACTTTTTGAAACGAACAAGCAAACACATCCAAATTGTATCCAACCCTAAAAAGTGCACGCATATTGCTTCCAACCCTTCCATAAAGGCAAAACTTATTTATAAATGAATTAAAGAAGCATATCCTAGTTAATCCTTTTAGACGGACAGTAAAAAAAGGACGCCAAAATCAATACATCAAAATCACTTTCTTCAATAAATTACCGCCCAACCGCCTGACATAAAAGGGAATCCAGGATAATTGTTGTCAAATTAACGGTTCTGTACGCGTTCAAATTAAGGCTGGTAATGTGTTCATCTAAAACTAATTACGTTTCCTTAATGCATTAAGAAAGCAGAGCTGCTACCATAAGAAGTTTACGAGTTAATCAAAACCCTTAGGTGTGGTTGGTTACTTGGTAGAAAATCATGGGCGCTAACAAAATAGGGAACGTGAAGGGCGGAGAAAAAAATGGCAGTGGTTTTCTCTTTTATTTTTACTTTCTTTTATTTTTTTTTGCCTGCTTTTCTTTTAGTTTTCTTATAAAATTCTCCGCAAGAAGTTGTTTTTCTTCTTTCTTAGAGCTCGGTTTACAGCTAAAAGAGCAGAAAGCTGCGAACTTATTCCCCAGAACAGGGCAAAAGAAAGTTGTGACAAAGTACTACCTTGGGGCATATTTAATTTATTGCCTTCGAGACATATAAGCAGCGACTAAACGTTAAGAAAGTTCCAAGTTTTTCGAGGTAAACAGGTGGATTTTTACGGCAACTAATTTGGTGACGCAATTATGTCATTAAATGTTTGCTCCATTAATGCTAATAGGGGAAGAAATAAATCTCTCCAAGTAAACAAAGCGGCGAGAGTTACTTGAAACGGTTCATTACACTTTTGTGTTGTAAGGGACCTGTCGGTCCTGGCTGGGTGAAAAAGATAGAACGTTGAGGCAAATCCTTGCACAGCGTATATATGTATGTGGGGGCGGGTTTTTTGGGGGCAGCTATACTACAGCCCAATCCCGGCCCGCATTCATTCTTCGTTCACTGCACGGGAAATTGTGATCAGAGGTATTGAAATGTTAAAGTAGGATTTCCCTTATGTATTCCAATCTGACGGTATTAAGGAATTGGGTCAAATCGATTTTCAATTTCCCTTTCAAGGCATATCAAAACCTTTTCTCGTGTGAGGACTGCAACTATTTTAAAACTTTTCCTTTAGTTTTGAAAACTCTCAAGGAATTTCGTTCTTTGGATACCTGGAACGTGCCGATATCATGGATGAAAGTTCCCTATTCTTGAGAAGGACTTCGAAAATGAACACATTTCACTTAATTGTAAATTCCTTAAACACAGGACATTGTCTGCAGAATTTTCTTTTGTTGCCAAAAAATATAAGGAATCGAGAGAGGAAAATTGAGAGGTTTTTATTTATTTTTTTTTTCTTATTAACAGAGATGTCACTTTGTTCATAGGCCATAATTAATCCGTGTGATTAATGAAACTGTTGTAGCCTATTAAATGTCAGCATACTTAATCTGTCCCCTTTTTCGTTGGGTTTATTTATTTATATATATTTATATATAGTTGTATCTTATAGGAAGGATATTTCACCCTATAGAGAAAGACTGTAACATGGATGAGAAGGCTTTTCCCTATGGGAAAAGTAATGATAAGACCACATTTTCTGGGTTTGCTTTGTAATGTCGCCCCCATTAATTGAGCAGGTGACAAAATTAGTGCTAAACCTATTACAACTCCACTTAGTTATTGTTGCATGTTAAGCTGAAAATCGGTAGGACGTTCCTTCCATAAATTATTATTTCTTATGTTAAAAGATAATTCTATAGGTTTTATGTGTTAAGACACGATGTTAAGAAGTTGTATCGTCATTCTACGCAGTTTAACGGAAATATTTGATGGATTTACTTTTGTAAAATATGATGGAGAGGATGCAATTGTTAAAGGACATTATTTTTATGGAACCTTTGTTTTAAGCCCATGGAGACAGAATTCATTAGCACAAAAGATTATCTTTGTGGAATTGCTACCCGGGTAATCCTTTAGTAAAGGTTAAACTGAGGTAATGGTTACATCATCACTCAATTTTTTTTTGAAATATTTTTGTCAATTTTATGTGCTTACTGTGGGGATCTATGGCCCCCAATATTAAAGCCAATGTCAATGCAGCCGCAGAACTTTAATTGCGAAATTTGTGGACACTTTCCCCGAAATCAACGACCAGGAGATAATGGTGGATAAACTTACACAGGCTCCCTTTTTACGGATTACTGTTTGATCTCGCACATTGTGACCGGCGACATCATCTAAAAACTATAGGATAATGTATTATATTTTTGCATAAACTTCAGCGAAGAAGTCCTGGGCAATGAGTATTTCTATCAATTTATCTACAACAAAACGACACAGTAAAATAAATATAAGTCCACTCTGCGTGCATATGTCATATAGATGTCTAGATACCCCTGAAAATGAGTGACAATTAGTCTGCGAGTTGTCAACATAGAGTCGATCTGTAACGAACCGCGATTCATTACTGATAATCCCTCTCCCAAAAAGCTTTAGAAAAATAAATATTCAATCACCAACATCACTTCGAAGCTTTAAAGCTTCCTACCCCTACGAGCTTTCCAGCTATAAAAGACAACGCGTCACCAGGCCAAATTAAGTCTTTCACCAGACTCGTTCCGGAGGGGTCATCTTTCCTAGACCGTGTCGAGGTGTATGAACCGGCACGGTCAGGTCACACACAGAACACATACCTACCACGTACAGACCACACACCGACCACTACAAAATACCCGTGGAATATTGCCCAGGCCTTGTCGAAGGGTACGATCCGACAATGTTCCTGGCAGTATTACCTAGGCCAGTGTCGAGGTATGACCCGAGCAAACACCGACAATATACTGAACACCCCCTTATACACATATCCCCCCAGACCATAGTAGTAATACCTCCAGCATAACACACATGTAGAGAGAAAACAAGTAGGTAGTTGCTTAGCGATACCCAGGGGCGGCGCTTTCATAGGTGTGAGTGGTGCACTCGCACCGGGCGCCATTGGACGGAGGCGCCATTTCAGATATTAATTTAAAAACAAAATTAAAACTTTGAAAAAAAAATCGAAATTGCATGAAGTTACACAAATTCTCAAGAAGTTACACAATTTCTGTGCCGGTACTTTCTCATGCAAGAAAAAGCGGGGAAATTTGACGTCTGCCCAGTTTATACCCGAAAAGATTTTACTCAAAAAGTGAAAGAAGAGAATCAAAGCTAAAAATTCTGAAGAAAAATCCACAAAGTGAGAGAAAAATCTCTCATTCAACTGATGTTCTCAAATTTGAACATGAGATGTAAATGAAGAATTAAGCAGTGGAATGAGCGAGACGAAACACAAAATAATTTTGTTTTCACTATGCTGGAGCACTTTTTGAACATTTTGTAAAATGCACCATATGAACTCACACAAACAAACAAAATGTTCCGATAGCTCTGTATTGTGTATTGCTGTTTACTGGGATTGATATAAACGAGGGCGCTGTTGGTGCACTTTTAAATTTTGTTCCAATGATTTCTTAAAAGAGGTAAGTGAATTAAATGAGAACAAACTATCTTGTGGCAAGAATCCCTCTTTAAGGTACTACTGAACATTAGAAAGGCGTTTTTGAGTGACTTTTTAAAAAAACATTTCTCAGCTCCTCTATCAGATATCATTATACAGTTTTTTTGAAAGATTATTTAATATTTATAGAGTAAAAAAGAGTATTGTTTTTCAAATTTTGATAAAGAGTGTAAATTATAGGTGGCGCCAAACTAGAGTCTTCGAAAAAATTGTTGTTCTGCGGCCGACAGTTAATCTCTGGATTGGCTGGTCTAAAACAAATAAACCGAAAAGATTCTTAAAAATTAAGGTCTTATACAGGAGAATTTACAATATTTAAAGAAAAATCGATAAAAACCAAAAAATGGGAAAAGAAAGAAAACAAAGTACAAAAATGGCCCCTGTTTTTGACCGTTTTAACCTTGCTAAAAATTGGTTTAGAATTTTTTTTTGGCAAAATTGAGGTAAATTCGCCTAAAAAATATGTCAATTAATAAAACACAGCATTTTTCAAAATCGGCCTAGCCAATCCGGAGAATAACTGTCGGCCGCAGAACAACGAGGACTCTACTTTGGCGCCACCTATAATTTACACTCGTTATCGGAATTTGAAAAACAATATTCTTTTTTACTCTATAAATATTAAATAGTCTTTTAAAAAAAACTGTTTAATGAAATCGCATAAAGGAGCTGAGAATTTTTTTTTTAAAAAGTCACTCAAAAACGCCTTTCTAATGTTCAGTAGTACCTTAAAGGCTCGCGCAGACTAGGGCGGACCGCACCGCAGCGCATCAGAAATACGCAGAAATACGCCTAGTAAGCGATCCGCCAGTACGAAAATTATGTGGAAAGATTTTTGTTATGCGATGCGGCCCACCCTAGTCTGCGCGAGCCTTAAATGCTCTTTTTTGTTTGTTCACTGTCTAACAAATTAATACATGTAGACTTTTTTTATATTATACGAGTTATTATGGTGCAATTCTATATTTTGGCACTCTGGAAGAATATAATGAAGAGTAAATTGAGTCAAATATTTTAATTTGATTTCAAACTTTGAGTGATATGTAAGTGATAGTTTTAAAATTAATACTAATTATTAAATTACTAATTATAAGTAATATATTGTTAAAATATATTATTTACATTTACATATATTTAATTAGAATTAATTTGTTTATTGTTTTTTTTATTTTTGCGAAACTTAAAATATTTTACTGTGCCGCTGTGCTGTTACCCGGGTTCATAGCTAATATTAAATGATGTAATTTTCAAGAAATTGTTGAACAGGGTCCCAAACAAATTTCAAATATGGAATTCCCCATTGAAAATAAAAGAAAATTATATCTAACGTATTTCATTAGCTCAACGAAAAATGATGAATTAGTTTATAAATGTTGGTTTGTTTACTCAATTTCGGAAAACTCCATCTTTTGTTTTTTTTGTAAACTTTTTCAAAATTAAAGGAAAACAGTTCACTTTGTAGTTCGGGATATAATGATTGGAGTCATATCGGAAGACTAGTATAAGAACGTGGCAAAGTTTATGGAAAATTATCTTTTTATTCCTTGCCCGTCGCACCAAACAAATCTAATTATTTCAGATGGTGCACATTGTTCTCTAAAGGCAATTTCTTGTTTTGATACTATTCAAAATTTATGTGCTTGTTTCTCCAGTTCGGTTGAAAGATGCGATATTTTGAAAGACATATAAAGTTATTAAGTGCTGCTTACTGAGACCAGGAGAGAAAGTAGAATGGACGCGTTAAAACCATTAGTTCGTCAATTAGATGATGTCTATGAGGCGTTAGTAGAAGTCGCTCAGGTAGGGAACCTGTATCAAAACATACAGCAGAATCTTTAGGATATAAAAACTACTGAGTTAAGCTCCATGGTATGATATTTTAGAAAAAATAAATATAGCCAATATATACTTACAAAGCCCAAATGTCCTGCATTTGCAAATATGGAGCATTTGATATTTTAAATTCCACAAAAGGCTTTTTGATAGATTTACGATCAGAAGCATGATTTCAGGAATGTATTGAAAAAGCAAAGCAAATTGTTACCAAGTTAGAAGTGCCTTTTTATTTCCCGTCCTTGCGATCCAGACGAAAGAAGCTTATTTTCATATGATGGGGCGCAATTATGGCATACTGCACCGGGCGCAAAAAATAACACGCGCCCGCCCTGGCTATACCCGTAAGAAACATGTATCCAGAGATAATAAGTAGTTATACTTAGATTTAAGAAATTAAAATTGTTAGTAAATAAGGATTTTGAATGAATAAAGAGATATTATTTTTGTAGGAAGGTGTTTGTTTTCACAAAACCCTAGACAACTCAACAGCTCCCGGCAACCCTCCCTTAAAAACTCTTTTTCTTCTAGTTTGTTAATCAGACGATCTCCTCCAAAATCTTAAAGGCGTAAGGTGATGTCGTTTCGGGTGAATTATCTAGCTTGGATCTTATTAGAAGGCTATGGTGTAGGTATGAATACAAGGCTCGAACAATCGAACCGAATCGCATCCCTGATAGCTTTCACCAAGCCAGCAAGTTAGCCTAATGGCAGCCCAGCAGAGGTAGCGCCATATTAGGACCAGTAGCTTGTTTCTGTAACTCGCAATAGAGAAATTCTCTAACAAAAGTTCTCTATTTGAGGTCATTTTGACGTCACTCTACACCACTGTGCCCACATTTCACAGCATCATTCTTAACAGGCACTGTGCGCGTGACGTCATTTGATAGAGATTTTCCCATTGAAGTTACAGAAACCAGCTACAGATCTGCTGAAATTCTTGAAGAAGGAAGGTTGTTCCCCAGGCGAGTTATGCTATTAAAGAACGAATTCGGGAGAGTGAAACAATTTACAACGCCAATACGCAGTTTTCTTCCACCGGCTCCTATCCAATATTACCGTGACAGAACACTGACTTCTGTGATCGAACGGCTGAGATGGCTTCTTCGTTTATTATGCTTAGAGTTGGGAATTTTTTGTAAATAGCGAAAACAAGAAAGAAGGAAATTTATCAGAAAAATGGAAAGACGGAGGACCATGCCACGAAATGCATTCGAACCACGAACCTCTACGAAAGAGTCAATAGTTAAAGCTCATCAGTGATTAATTTTAAGGCCAATTTTTGTATACTTTCTCTAGGCACGTTTTTGTGGTTTTTTGGATCAGCTTTGAGATATACACCAGGAGCATCGAATTCGACATGGTTCTTGTGGCCTTATTGGAAGCTAATACTTGGCTTGGGTGATCATGCAAACTAAACTGAAATCGAATTATTTAAAAGAGCATCATAAACGTTATGTCTGTCATCCTGCCTGTCTTCTACTTAAAACAAATTAACAAAATAATTTATTATTGCTATAATGTTCCCCATAAAAAATCTGTCCAACATTTCTTAATTAAACTTGAAGGTTCCAGGCAACATATAACTCACTTACAGCATGCACCTCTGTTAGTTTTTTTTTTCGTCGTCCATTTATTATCCCTTAAGATCTGCCGATATCTAACAAAGCAGAAAAAAATCAAAAAGAAAGAACGAAGAAAAAATTGTCACCATAAAAAAAAGGAAAAGTTCGCGACCCCTATATACTATACACACCCCCAAAAAAAAGCGAGAAAACTGAATGGAGAGCTGCTGCTATCGAACCGTAGACCAGTCACACTACGTAAAAATATAAGAAGAACGGAACCATACAGATCTAAAGATTTAATGCGAAAAGGTGATAAATCACTTAAGTACGTCCGAAGCTTTTTGTCTTGATCCCCAGTGTTGTCTTAAGGGTATTTAGCAGATTACATAAGGATTTTCCAACGTCCAAATAGATTTAGTTTAGAGTTTTGTTGACATAGGTTTGTGTATAGTCGAAATTTATGTAGACACTACCAACATGAGAATACAGCATACAGAGATAAAGGCACAAGATGGGTGGGTGGGGGGTAGTGGCTGTTGAGTAAAGGGGCCATCGACAGGAAAACCTCTTCGAAGGGTTGAGCTGCATGGTAATGAGTCCCTCGAGAAAGGTTTTCCTGCCCGCACAATCATTATTTATATTCTGAAGCCTTTTTGTCCAGGACGATTTCTTTCAACACCCCCAGGGTGGCTTTCGCTTTATTCAAGTCAAAAGATTTTCTATCTCTGCGGAATTTAACCGTATAATTGCCCCATTTTTATTTGTTGTCCCAAAAATAAAATATTTTTTGTGTTTGGATTTATTTTTATTTTATTTTATGTTATTTTTTTTCTGCGTCTTGTATTTGTATTTGTTATCTGCTTAGAATTAATTTAAATCGATCAATAGGGTTCAATACGTGATCTACTGAACTGCATTTGTACAGTGGTGTAGCACTACAGCCCAAAGCCTTGGGCTCATCTAGGGCATTTCTCCAAGTTTGACGGTCCCCTGCAGCATGTCTCCAATTCCGAATGTTGAGCATTGCTTCTGCATCAGTTGTCAGAGAGTCTATCCATCTAATCCCGGTCTGCCTACTGGTCTATTTCCCGAAATTTCTGCTATCAAGAGACATTTTGGAACACGGTTTCCCTACATCCTGTCCCAGTCTATTGATTTTATAAAGGTTGAGAGTCGTAAAAAATTGCATACAATTTCAAATATAAATAAATACTTACTATATCTGGATACATGTTTCTTACGGGTATATCTAAGCAACTAACTACTGGTTATCTCTGGGTGCATGCTTCTTACTAGCATCGCTAAGCAGCTATCTACTCATTACTGCAATCGACATGTGCGTAAGCTGGTGTTTAGCGGTATTAATGGTGTAGGCTAGGCGGGTATGTATATACAGCGGTGTTCGGTATCTCGACATTGGTCTAGGAAATGCTGCCTGGAACAGTGTCGAATCATACACCTCGACATTGGTCCAGGAAATATTCCTCAGGTATTCGGTAGTCGATCGGTATGCGGTCGGTGTGTGCTGTGTATGTGTTATGTATGTGGCCTAACATTGCCGGATCATACACCTCGACACGGTATAGGACCGGAGAAGATGACCTCTCCGGAACGAGTCTGGTTAAAGACTGAATTGGGCCTGGTGAAGCGGTTTAATTTATAGTCAAAAAGCTCATCTGGGCAGGAAGCTTTAAAGCTTCGAAGTGAATCACCCCTATTCGGTCTAGTACTTCAATATTTTTCTAAAGTTCTTGGAGAGGGATTCTAGTGACGAAACGTGGTAATTTAATATTTTTCTAACGTTCGTGGAGAAAGATTCTAGTAAGGTGGTTCGTTACAACTTGTACTGCGTTGATGCGGATACTAGTGGTTCTAAGCGGTCGAGGTTGTAAGTATGTAGAGGACGATAAACTTTTTGGATTTAGTTAAGTATGTATTCCGGCTTTCCCATATTCCTGGATGCTAAGATGAAAGGTACCCAGTTTTTTAAGAGATTCTGTAGGTACCGTTCTGCTTAAGTTCGGTATGTAGTAATCCTGACGTAGAATGACTTCTACCTTCCTTGATTTTAAGTTGGCGCGGTTATGTATGTACATACTTCGCTTATTATATTTCTCTACATTACCTTATGTATGACCAGCAAACAGTTACCGTTGACAAACTTATGAAGGATATCACCCCTTAAGATGAAGCCATCGAAGTCCCCACTCTCGAAACATATTCTCGTAGCACGGCATAAATCATCCGTATTCTGCTCCCGCTTCACTTGTTTCAAGATTTCATCGCCTACTAGCAACACCTGCGGGTATCTGCTCAAAGTATCAACATGGCGCAAAAGGGAGCCAGACCCCAGGCGTACCTTACAACTGAACTTATGTAGTAAAAAAGACAGTCCACTTCGCTATTAGACTACTTATCCTTTTTCTCCATTTTCAGTTCGAATGGCGTACAATCCGGGAAAATGATATATTCGAGGCCGAGTAAGCAACAACGCACCTTCTTCAGGAACTTAACGATTAGAGATACGGAATCGGTACTCGATTCTTTGCTCATATGATTACCTATTTGGCTGTCGATTCTACTCAGTTACTCGATACTTTTGACCGAGTACTTTTACTCATATTATTACCTATAGGGTGGAATCGAGTATTGAGTACAATTTGCATTCAAGCTCGAATTCAAGCTAACTGCAAGTTTATCTCAGTCGTGAATTATTTCCATATAAACGCTTTGCACATCTATGTATTTTTCTGCCTTAATTAAGGGCCTTAAAGGTCCCTAAACTGTTCTTAATTGAGGCAGAATAATACATCCCAAAAGCAGATTGGAGCTGTTTTATATCACAGAAATTTGTATGCTTTTCTCTCTGTTGCACCAACGTGGAATCCAGATAGAGAGATAAAAGAGCTCCAATTTGCGTTTGGGATGTAAACCGGCTTTTATAGATTTGAATTTATCAGGACGGTACGCTTGAGTAAAAATAGGACTCGCCCGCATCATGGCACGCTCACACTTTTTTATGCCAAAGGCAGCAGAATTGGGGCTTTATAAAAAAATAAAGGGTGCCATTAAGCATACTCATTAGACCGGTTCTCGTTCGATTGCGTAGGTCAAGCAGCATTGGACGTAGTTAGTACTTAGTTGGGGACCGCTTGGTAAAACGACACTCGCGTTTGGAATGGCTGATTACGACTACATTCATATCTATAATAGAGGCGTGTTTACTTCGGGCGGTTGCATTTTTTGATTTTCATGCTTGTAGCGGCAGCGTGCATACCCGTAAGGCAGGCGCCTTTGTTCACTATGCGTGCTTTTATTCGGGATGTGAGCAACATAAGTAGTTGTAATCTGTCGTAGCCGAAAGTCGAGTATTGTGTTCGCTAAAGCAGTTTGCAGAAATGTCAAAAAAGTACTCATAGTTTCTGAAGGAATCGAGTACTTTTGAACGAGTAAAAAGTACTCATTGAGTAATTTTCTTTCGATTCTACTCATGAGTATTTAATCGATACTCTCCATCGATTCCGTATCCCTATTAACGATGACTAGAGTCTCCAGCTTGTAACTAGAGTATCGACTTCTACGACTTCTACAATAGAACCGCACCTTACCAAAACTGTCTGGCGCCTGTGTGCAGCTGAGTTTCCGCGCCCGCCGGTATCGAAAAGTTTGAACCCTAATTGCCTGCGTGAGGTGTTGGAATGCCTCCTGCTCTGTTTGCTCCAATTAAAAAAAACATTCTTCTGAACCGAATCTGAAAGCATCTTAACGATGACTGCGTAGTTAGGAGTAAATTTTCGAAAGAAGCCTGTTATCCCGAGAAGCCTGTTATCCAACGATCTGGGCCATAAATTCAACACTAAGTCTGAAAAACTTTCACTTCTTCCACTTTTCTGTAGAACATGCTCCACAGCCACGTTTAGAGTTGTTCTTTTCAGGTTTTCATATTTTTCTTTCCCGTTCCCCCTTCAGATACCCTCACTTTAGGAATTTCGCAACAACGGCGTTTAAAGATAAGGTTCGTGTCTTCGCTAGGATTAAGTTTTTTTTGTAGGGGACATTTTTTGGTATCGTTTGTCCTTGCTCATATGATTTGCTTTTGGAACTAATAGGTTCCCATCTGTCTCTGCAGATGCCCGTTCTTGGCTGAAACGTATTGTTAATCTGGCGTGTTCCTTTGTACGCTTGTCTAATTCTACCTTCATCGAAGTCCTCCTATATCCTGTTTATATATTCCCTCTTCTTCTTTCTGTACCTTGCGATTTACTCCTGGTGGCTCTGGTTTCTTTATTCAATTGCTGATCCATAGTCGTGATCGAACCAGTCTATTATAGCCTCGCTGGGGGCCCGCACTTTAGTCTCTAAACTTCTGTCCCCTCTATGCTGGTTTTAATTTTTTCTATTCGTCGAGCTATTCTCGTACGTTGGTGTAGCGCCTCCTGTATAATTAAAATTCGATATTTCTACGGAAAAATAAAACCTATTATAGAATATTTTATGCCATAATAGAAGATTTATAATAGTAAAAACAAATTACAACAAAAACGATATCCCTAAAAGGATTCGTGATCCTTTCAAATTGTTTATTGTTTTTAATATGCAGTCTTGACGCTATAATTTTTATTTTTTTAAGAGAAAAAAAAATCCTTTCATCCTTTCTTCACCACCACCAAAAAAAAAACAAGAAGAAAATAAGAAACAATAAAAAAATCAAAATATTTCCAAAAGAACAAGGAAAATTCAAAATTTATTTCATTTAGGCACGACACGTACCGAAGCACAGGCCTAGGTTGTTGTATCATCCTCCTTAATATGCATGCTGATGTCGGTGGTTGGTTACTTATCGATTTTATCATTATCCTGTCGGCACGTAAAACCCTCAAAGTAGAAATATTCTTCGGCATACTATATACTCTAATATACAAAAATTGTCTTAATTTATGTTTGGTCGTGTTTTTCGTTATTTTTTTTCCATCGAAAATTGCAACAATAGCTTCTGAGTTATGCCTGTGGCACGTAAAAGCATATCATTAAAATTTGATTCCTTTAATATCACTGCCGACATCCCTTCTCTAGTAGGACACTATATGATACTATTATGTCTAGAAGGTTAAGAAGGGGGCGGAAAATTTTTTTTAGGGTGAGAAACTCGTTTTCTATACGAGGACGATGTCTTACCATTTTTTCGATTTCTTGTACAAACACCGATAGCTCCACGAAAACGGGGAACTTCTATTCTATAGTGAAAGGATATGCCGAGGATACGAATATATTCAATTGCAATAACATCGCGTGATAAGTTTCTACTGTCATGGAAAAATGCTTGGTTTACTGTTGACTTTTAATTTTCTTTAAGATCTTTTTTAGTAATAATATTGTAACCGATGCCAATGGGAATCAATTCTTTTTGATCATCTTATAAATGGGTAAATTTCATTTTAGTGCATAGAAGTTGGTTATTGCTTCCGTTCGTGGTTCTTTGATTATTTTAAATATTATGAGAAAATTTTGATTGATTTATTACGAATTGATTTCGGCAATTCAGTTTATAATGTACTGTTTCTTAACATGCCGGAAAACGATAAGTTGTAATAGTTGCGAGTAGTGAATTTTATATGGAACGCAGTACAGATCCTGCAATATGCCTACTTTACGTTCCAGAGGATACCATAATACCCTCGGGAAATACTACAGTGGCGGAGACGTGTGGTAACTGTGACACAGAAGCAGGAATTGCTTCTTTCATAACTTCTTTCATAATTTTTTAAAAGACGCAAGTTACTCATTCAGCCTGCAGAGAGAGACCCTTTCAAAGTTATTCAAGGTCAAAGTTTCCAAAAATCACTTTTCGGCCAAAAAATACTTTGAATAATTCGGGAAGGTCAAGGTTTTCGAAAAAATTTCAAGATATTTTGTAGGTATTAATGTTTCGTATTGATTGATCAAAAATTTTTACGAAAAAACCAGTTTTTGAGTGATTTTTTTGCCAAAAAGTGTTATCTCCTGCGGCTATGTTTTTTTTCGTGACTTCGAAATTGTATTCTTAAAAAGTCACAAGGAAGCTGTGGACAAATTTTCAGCCATTTTGTAATTTTGTCTCCTTTCGTGCGTTTTTTTGCTAATTTCTCCGGACTAATAATCTACATACCCTACTATCCGCCCGCCTCAAGTACGACTCATTTGTGATTCTGCCTCAAAACCCATCTTAGTGTAGATTGACAAGGTGGTAAACTCCTCCATCAAACTCATTACTGATGGCATCTTTTGCGCCTTCATAGACTCATATCAACGCATCGCATAAGGTCTCGGGAGTCTTATCAGGGGATTTAAGCTTACGACGCTTGTTCAGTCTATTGATTTACACAAATATGTTCGCCTTCTTTACGTCACTGTTGGGCAACCGTCGACTCTTCCAGAGCACCAAAAACGCTCTTGAAATTTTTTTAGGATATACCTTTCACTCCAATTCAAGGTTAACTCAAAGCTCGTATGGCTCTCAAGGGCTGCCGTTGCCCACCACTGCTTTAGGCACTGGATCACCTTTAGGCACCAGAATCAGGTGCAGAGAAATAGCATTCTCATAGTACTCAAAATAGAGGTAGTAATTGGGAGTGTGTATCAGAAAAAGATGAATGCATCACTGGGTTTGGGGTATGTTCAAAGTTAGTCAGTAGCACGAAGGAAAACAATGTGACGAAAGCCAGGGCTAGAGTACACAGTAAACGATAACAAAGAAAACTGGCAATCTGGAAAGCAAGGGTCACCTTCGGAGTTGCATAGTTCGGCACTGTTGTTCTTGGAGATGGCTAGTAAATAACCACATCGGGAATTGCTCGACGAGGGACATTAAAAACTTTGGGATACTGTGATCATATTATCGTGGCTCCCACTGGATAACCATCTAACAATGTTAGTAGAGAGAACACCCTTTAAAGCCTGCCAAGCCAAAATCTAAATTTATCGAGCCGAGATTTAAGAAAAAAATTGCCTATCAGTTCTAAATGAACCTTACCTTCTTGACATGTCTGTTTAAGTAGTTCACGGTTCTTGGATTTTCGAAGTTAAGCTTACTGCCAATTGCTTCGTATGAGGTTTAATTGTATCATCATAACCTTTCTTTGCCTATCTGTCGAGTTTGGAAAGAAAATATGGTGCACTAGCACTAAAAAGGCTAACTACTGTTTACTGGTGCCAATTAACCAACCCATTTCATTACCTCAACGTCATCTACCTCGGTTGGTTGGCACTCTAATTACCGAGATTTATTAATTATTTTGACCTGCGATTAATTGATATGACCTTAGGTCAAGGTCAAGGCCATGACTTGGTTCCCACGCCCAACCGGCCTAACACCTACCGATCTGTTTAGTGCCCATAAAAAACTGGCGAGCCCTAATTAAAATCCTGACCATTGAGCGTTCGAAACACTCGGGTAAAGAAGTTGTCACAGTAGTTTCGAGTTGACTCAAATTTGAGGTAATAATTGTGCCTTGGATTTTCTTTCTCCTATTACCTTCTTCTGTACCAGGGAAGGGAAAGGTTATGGGGATAGCGAATTTCTGTTTAATGGAAATTTGCAATTTGGAATTTTACTTTCAATAATAGTATCAAAGATCTTCCCTGCCAACCGGCAATTTTCTTAGGTTTTAATAGTTCATGCGTTCCTGATCAATATTTCTAATCGGCCTATAATTTATTGATTTAGCTTTAGGATGTGGAATAAACAAAAGTATTCCCTCCAGTATGACCCTAGTGACATAGATAGTGACAGAGTTGACGTTTTTATTGCAGAAACAATAATCCTACGTAACCGATTAGAACAAAACAAATAAAATTGTTTAAAGTGTTAAAATCTCTAGAAGCATATATTCAGTAAATCATTCGGAAACTCCTTGAATATTCTATAGTTCAGCTATCTTCACCATCATGTACAGCATCCCTCTTCGCAAAACTACTTCTGTTCAACATCATTCTATATGCACATTTACCAAAGAAATTTCTCACCAGAAACTACAACCGACAGTGGCCATAATACTTACTTACTAATATTAAGAACCATTACAATTTTTTTTTCAATTTTTTATAGGTTATTTATTTGTAACAATACATTTTTTATGGTGAATGATCTCCAAGATATCTTTTATTTTAAAATAGAATTTATTTTCTTTTCGCTTTTATTTGTAACACCACAAACATCCCAGAAGGAGAGCCATAGCCCACCAAAATAGCAAAGAAAGAAGGTCTAGCATTTTTATCAATTTAGAATCAAATAAAATTCCGAACAACCTCAAATGAATGGCACGGAATGGATTCACGTTTCAGCCACATATCTCGTTCCCAAGTTTGCCATAGAAGAAGTAGTACAACAACAACAACCCACCCACCGACCAATAAAATTGTATTCCTTCTGCTTTCTGCACCACATACACTGTAACGCCAACGATTTATAGTCGATTGCAAAGGGACGACATGTTTATAGATTTGTTTTGAACATATAAAACTTTTCGAGGTTATTTTCTTCTAACATAAAGATATGGATCTGTATGCAGTTTTTCAATTTTTAATACCTATAGAAAAACAATTGATATGACATGTAAGATGAGTCTGGCATTCCTTTCTATATGCGAAGAGGAAAGTGAAGACTTAGTGAATTAATCCTGAAAATGTTGTGGGTGCAGGGTATAAACCTTCTGCGGTAGAAGTACCAGCTTCTTCAATCGTGCTTTTTAAAGTGGCTATAAAAGGGGATACCATATATTGCAACATGTTCTCGCAGACAAAAGTCTCGCCCTGCAAATATGAATAATGCCTCCTTCACTCCTAAGAACAACACTCGAGACTCAAGCACATTTTAACAAAGTTAAAAGAAACATGTTTTTAAATTTTTTTAACACAATCCTTAACGTTATTTGAATTTATATAGAAGAACGTATCTAAGTGCATTTTTTTATTATAATATAATATATCTATGCCTAAAAGAGACAGAAATGAATACAAAAAAAAACAACATGCTCAGTAGCACAAGTGCTACTCAAAAAGATCTCTCGAAAACTAACTTTGTAAAGTGACTATTTACATATTCATTCTCTTTACCCTTGTGCCATTCACTTTATTCGCAGAAGTTACTTTCATTGCAATTAACTCGCTTTTGCATAAAGCGGCTGCATAACTTTCTAAGAACTTTTAAAGTGCATAAAGGGAAAATTTCCCCACTCTCTCTCTTAAAATATATGCATTTATGTATATTGGGACACCTTTGGGACTTTGAAATCAGAATTGAAGTGGATTACGATAGCAGTGGAATCTAGGCCAGACGCATACGAGTTGTAAAATTGTAATAATCCGTGATGTAGCACGGGACATGGTAGATTTATGATTTCGATATGCATCAACTAATCGTAATAGTATTATTATACATCTCTATGGGTCGAAATTGAATAAAAAAAGCCAAAAAAAACAAAGCTTAAGGGTTTTGTACACAACTCGTTGATTAACCAGATTAATTCAGTTCAACCACAACCAGATATCTATAATGCGTAAAAATTGTTTGATTTAACCACAAAAGTTTTGGGTCCGTAATAACTTACAAAAAGGTACTATTGAAGAGACAAAGTGGCAGCACATGTATTACCCGACTCTTTAATATATTTAGAGTTGGAAATAATCAAAGACAGAGAGAAACAGAGGAAGATATTTACAACTTGAATACAACCCTACTTGAGCCCAGAAGAAAACTATTAAAATGATCAATATTGACTTGATCGTGTTTAGGAAATCTGCAAATAGTTTTTACAAGAATCCTGTCAATACACACGAGCCATGGTACCAGATATAAAAGGTTCAAGCTTATCGAAATCTTTTAAAATAGCTCTGCTCATTGGCAAGAAGACACAATATCACTCTTCTATGGGTATCGGGTACAGGACCGCCAAAACCAGCTAGAAGATATAGATCTATTCCATAGACTAGTGCAAATCTTTTAGCCACACCAGTAGAGAGAGTACGAAAACTGTTTGGAGATCTCTTTTAAGTCTTCCAAGGCGTAACTGCCTAGTATGCGCTGCCCGGCTTTGGCTATAGATCGGGTAGTGTAGTTCCTGGGGGTTTTGGGCTCAAACTTTTGTTACGGTGAATGAATTTATGTGGTCGAGGTGGGATTTTGTTTTTTATACTATAAATTGCAAAGTTTACTAAAAATTTGTTTGTTCTTTTGATTTTACCATTATTGGGCCATTCTATGAAAATTCTACCAAAAAAAAGAAAATTTAGAACCCGACCTTCTCCGATTTCCTTCATATTTCGTACATTTGGAGTACTAGTATTACGTAGGTGCAATATTTTGCCAAAATGTTAGGTAGTTTCATAAATAACGGTACTTAAATATTTCGAAATTTGCATAATACAAGTTCCTTTAAAAAATCGTACAAAGTGCAAACATTATTCTAGCGATGTGATATATAATTCATTTTGAACAAAAACCTTCAAGCTACTAAATAAAAACGCCAAAAAGGACATTCGACGAAAAAAGGATTCAAAGGACATCTTAAGTATCCTTTATCCTTGGGGATCTCAAAAAGCCAATGACGGATTTTCTCCAAATTTTTATATTTTTTGACTGGCAAGACTATCTGCCTATAACTTTGGAACGGTAAGTCGGAGGGAAAAAAAGTTTAAATAAATGTTGTAGACATTTTTAAGAGGAACAATTTACTGATTTACACTTTTGTAAAAAAACCATTTTTTCTGGGACAAAAACCGAGAAAACACTTTTTTGGAAACTTTGGCGCACCTAGCTTCTGTCTTTGAAGTTGTACAGCCTGACCTCTATGAAACAAATTGTAGATAACAATGTCTTCTACATTTTTTGTTTAAACAACTTTTCTCTAAAATGCGTAGATTCAGAGAAAAACGCTTTTCAAAATTTTTTTGAGTTTTCCAAAAAACGTCCACTCGAAATTTCCCTCAAATTTAGAATTAAGCTTCTTTTATGCTTCATTAACGATTTATGAAAAATCATCCTTCCAAGAATTTTTGGGCGCATACTCCGATTTTCCAGTCCAGCTGTACTGTACTAGGGTTTTAAATGGGAGTGTGCATAACGCAGATTACTTGCTCGATCATAAGCGTGCGTTCAGCGCGCTGATATTTTTGGTATCTCTGAAGAGAGATGTTTTGCGACCTTTTTCCTAGCAGCGGACATTGTGAATGGTATGATGTATGATGTACGATTTTTTCCAAGCGTTTAATATGAAATTTTTTTTAGAAATTAACTCAATTAAAAATTTAATATTTTTTTACCTTGAGTATTTTTTGTAAAGAAATCGAAATATATTTTTAATTGTTAAACGTGCTTTATATGTAATTTATTTTTTGTTTTAAATATTTAATGAATGATGGAAAAACATTAACAATGATAATTTTAAATTGACGTACTTTTAATGACTACTTACTTTTTTCTCTAATATCTTTGTGTAATGGAAAAAAATAGTAGAAAAATAAAAATAAACGTATTTTTAAGATTATATTTAAAGGTCCGGTTACACGCAACGATCTGCTTGTGCAAATTGACTGGCGCAAGTCAATTGGTGCAAATAAACTGAGTGAACATGAATCGGTTTACAGGCAACGATTTATTTGTAGATTATTATATTATATTGATTATGATAAGGTCGGAGGAGCGTCATAAAATTTCACCATTCACCCAAGGGCATGCTGAGGGTTGTAGCTTGTCTTGAACATCGTTTAAACGCTCATGCCAAAACATCAACCTCAAGCCGATTTTCTAAGAACACATATTTTGCACAAGGCAACCTTTTTGGCTTGCGCCAGCCAAAAATTTGCGTTTACACGCAACGATTCACTTGCGCAAATTGACTTGCGCAAGCCAATTGGCACAAGCAGATCGTTGCGTGTAACTGGACCTTAACCAATTCATAGTTAGTATGATTATAAGAAAAATTCTTATAACCCTTAATGGGTGAAAAATCATAGACACCACAATATTATTTGCAATTATTATGAAAAATAAATTTTATGATTTTCAGGAAAATATTAAATTCTTAGAATGTATTTCTCATTTATATGTTTTTATTGAATTTATAAAATAAAATTCATTTACTTATAGGTGAAATTTCGGAATCGAAGCCTACGCGAACGACCAATCGCACATTTGAAAAAGTTTTTGTTTTTACCTCTGGCACACAGGCATTCATGAGTGATGATTCTACGCTTTGTTATGCACACAACAGCAAGAAGCACTGCTAGCAATCAGCTCGCTGCTATGCTCTACTCTACCATCTACGCTGCGTACTGCACTCACCCTAAGACGGGGTAAACTTGATTTAATTAAAATGACAACATTTAGTTCTCCAAAAATTATCTATCGTCATAATTAAAAAAAATTGAACAAGTTCAAAGATTGAAGTTCTTTTAAAAATTTCTTAATAATTCTTCTCCAAAATTATCCAACACGAAAGTAAAAAAACATAAGCAATCATTCAATAATTCCTTAAGGCAATTAAAGAAAGCAATGCTTAAAAATTAGCTTTAAATAGTGTAGAATTTGTTGTCTAATATACTCAAGCGTTTGAACCAATCATTTAGGTTGATTGATTTTTAAAACAAGTTCCACAATTTCCCACTTGAACATCAAGTTGCATGTTATAAAACTCATCGAACTACTTACTTCAAGTTGACTTCAGAGAAAATTTAGTAGTCCTGGAAGCGCTAAAGATGACGACTTTTCTCCACTTGAGTTGCCAGAAGGAAATCGATGCTCTATCAAACAAACACTACCACATACACACGCTCACCCAAAAAAAAAATAGAAATCCTTGAGATTTATGTATGTAAACGAATAAAGGTTTATATTCGCCTGATAAAGAACGACATTTCTACGTAAAAATCATATCTTAGGAAATATTGACTGCCCAAGCATAGAAAATATCCAATTTGCAGGTAATTGTGTGAACTTTATACGAACAAATTCCTTTTTCCGATGGCTTTTTGAACATGAAAAATATATTGTTCCGGATTTCATAGATCGGTAGCTATTGGATGAACATTATGTAATCTCTTTCAAATTTGTTCTTATAAAAGTATAAAATGAAATATTTAAATTTTCCATGTTTAAAAATATTCTTAAACATTTTACTAACATCGCATAAAAGGATTTTCTCTACTGGGTTTAAATCAGGGATGCGACCCAGTATAGAGTCAGTGGCCCTGCTTCTTGGTGTAATTAATTGTCTTGCTATGTTTCTATCATTTCCAAATATGTTGAAAAGCACTATTATCTGCAACTAATTAGCATTATAAATTTAAAAAATTAAATGTCCTTTTTAAAATATACTTTTTGAGTCCAGATTAATTAATAGGACCTTTTCTGCTTCAATAAATATCAAAATTCACTTCCTTTTCCTCATTGCTGCTTGATTATATTATTTGTGAAAATATCGTGTAAAAATTGGCAAGCGGAAACCATGTCATATTCTTCTGCTTCATTAACCGAAGGCCCAAAATAAGTAACGAAGCCTCCACCTCAGCTGATTCTATTTCCGAACAGATCTCGTAGGAATTTTCACCCCTAATCTGGAGTATGAATTCACTGTGATTTCAACGTTCACAATATAAATTGGCTGAGAGTCGCTGACATAGTAGGCCAAAGAAATTTCTTATGTCAAAGTAGACTCACCTCTCCGCAAATCGGATCACTATTATCTATTTCCCAACCAATCCAGCTAAAAGAACTGCTTGAAATTATTAGAAAGCCAATTGGTTGGACTTACTCGTTTTTCTTCAATCGTTTTTCTGGGGCCTATGTTTTCGCAACACAAACCTGAACTGTCTTGGAAAATGGATTTGTACATTTCTCAATGTACCAAACTTATCAACTTTAGCCTAAATAGAATTGTTCCCCAAATAAAGACAACGATTACCGCCCGACTAGCATCCCAGAGGTCCGTGGTTCGAATTCACTACGCTGCTAAGTCCTTCGTCTTTCCATTTCTCTGACTTCGATAATTTTTCTTTTTTCTTGTCTTTCCTTCTTTAAAGCAATCTTCTGCCAATTCTCCTGCCATTGCCTCCAAGCATAATTCGGTAGAGACTCATCTCCTGTTCGATTAGCGAAGTCAGCGCTCTGCTTCGCGGTAGTATTGAAGGAGGAGCCGGTGGAATAAAACGATATGTTAGCGTTGTCAGTTCTTTCCATCTCCTCTCCACTGTCTCCACCATTGCCTACAATGATAGAATCGCACAAAAGGGCATTACCTCTGAGCAGTGGCGTAGTTACCCTCGGCTCATAAGGGCCATGGCCCGGGGCGGTAAGTTGCGAGGGGCGGCTTGCGTGATCAGCTTTGGAAGCCTTTAATAATCGTTGCTTAATACATTGAATAACTTTTTGGGGTATTTTTTTCAGCATCAACGTCCGTACAAAATTACAGCAATCCTTTTGAGCTAAGCCTGAAAATGGAACTGTAGTTAATTTGTGATATACGCGATGGTCAGCTAAGGACGATGCCTGTGCCATGCCTAACAAAAATTGGCGGCTCTTGAAGCTACAAAAAGTGACGCGAGCCACCAAAATGCTTTTATAGTTTCCAAAATCCTTAAAAGTTTCGATACAGACGTCGAGTTAGTTTCCAGATTCTACGAGTCACTTTCTTATGCCGCCCATACACGACGAGACATGTTGATCAACTTGGTTGAGTCTAACAGAAAGTTTTGTCGTGTGTGGAGTGGTTGGTCAACCAAATTGAAAGTACGTGGCAAACGGCACGGATAAAGTAGTCAACCAAGTTGATAACCATGTCTCATCGTATATGGGCGGCATTAGAGAATAAACTGAAATATTTTGATGCTTTTGAGGAGACTGGGAAGAAAAAATTCATAGAAGAATTCAGAAGCGATCACAAGAGAAAAAATAAAAAAAAGAAACTATGCCAAGAGTGTCGTGAGGGAGTATTAGCGATCTTTTGTGACCAAAAGATTAATACCTTTTTCCAAATATGCGACCAATTTTGCGACTGGTGGCTCAAATCTTCATATGACGCAGTAATCGCCAATTATCCATTCTAATGCAAAAAGGATACAATTCTTGTTGGGGAAGTTAGAGTTAACGCAATAAAACTACAAAAATTTTACCCGATTAATCTTGCGGATGGTCTATAAGAAGAATGTGTTCACAAGGATTTGAAAGAAGCATTTCCATATACAGAAATAGAATTACATATCTTAGTAGGTATTGTGTTACTTGAGCCTGGGAAAATTTCTTGCCACCGCAATGTAGAACTTTCGTTTTCTGTACTAAAAAGGATAAAAAATTACCTACGTTCTCGGATAAGCAAAGAACATTTGACGTTTAAAACCTAAGCATTTAATAAATGGTGATTATTCTTTTGTATGACCAAATTTATGGGGCGTCAAATCTTATAGGCCCAGGGCGTCAAATCTTAAAATATGCCACTGCCTCTGAGCTTAGACTTTTACATAAAAAAATATCTTCTGATGACTAAACCGTTGGAGGATGTAATTCTTCAATGTTTTTAGCTTCAATCACAACATAATCTCAAAACATTTAAGTTTTATTTACGAAAAATTTAACCTTTATATAAATATCAACCAGAAAACCTCGTTTCTTATTTTGTTTTTCGTATGTACATTCTTCACCACTCAAATTAAATTGTTGCTGATGGCTGCAGAAGCAAAACAAAATAACAGCAACAACAACACCACCAACAACACCACCACCACCATCGCCAAACGCAAAAAAAAGTCCAAAGTCAGGAAAACAATTTCTACAATAATAGAAACATAAATCTTCGTAGGACTAAGTTTTTGTTGTGCTCATGCCCTGCTAAAGTTATTTTGTGAAATTTTAGGAAATCCTCAAAGTTTCCATCCAGAGAAAAACAGCCTTTTGCCAAAAGCCTCCCTCAGCTGACTAATGGGCAAATGAGTTCCTGATGGAGACAGCCCCGCCCGTACAAATCAATTGAGTTTGACAGCAGGACTTGATTGATGATGATGATCACGGTCCTAATGTTGCATTATGAGAGCATATTATCTTAGATTGTAGGCAATTCCTGGTAATGTGAGGAGTCCTGCCGGTGGCGTTGTTTGCTACCAAAACATCCTTTTGTTTAGTTTTGTTTTTACAGAAGCAAATATTTAATTTACAATAAGAGACAATCATGGACAGAATTTTCGGCCCTAATTCATCATCAATTATAATAATAAGTCATCATCTCAAAGGATTGCATTACATACACACACGTCGACAATAAAACCTTCCCTTTCGCCTTCATAAAGCTTTTTAAACCAATTTTCATCCCCTTTACAGCCGCGCACTTAATATTACATCGGCCCTTTGCTACATTGTTAACATATATCTCTTTGCATCATAACCAATTCCCATGTTTTATAAGCCCTAAAATGTGTGTGACATCGGTAGCTTTTATTGCATTTGTATTTATTACCCAAAAAAAAGTACAATTTTTACTATATGCCCTGGTAAGCCCGAATGTATGTATATTAGGCACGCATGAAACATAATCACGTACACCTATCGATATGAATTGGCACAGGAAACTTTTAACAGAAAATATTTGTGCCAAGGGTCCTGGGATAAATTGATATTCGGGTGTAACCAATTTTTGCGACGTGACTTGAAATTATGGGGAAAGATCATATTGAAGCCATTCATTGGTCGCATTGACTTTCGATATTACCCCGAACCCTAGGAGGCCCCAGCCCAAACCCCATTGGCATCTAGGTATGTCATGTTTTTATAGTCGTACTCAATTAATAAAAACGTTTTATATATTGTATACACCCCAAATAGCAGATGGACAGCAAAAAAAAGGACCACGATTTCCGGAAGTCTATTTTTGGGGGGTTATTATTATGTAAGGGGCTTTTTTAAGCGCCATATGGTTTATTGTTAAAATAGCCAGAAAATTGGATACAACTGGGATGAAATGTCTAAATTACAGATGACAATTCTTATCCTGAATGCTGCAGGAAGCTGTAAAATGTGGCAGTAAAATTTTCTGACTATTAAACGCAAGGAAGCATGCGGCAATTGTAAAAGCTTCAAATTTGCCACTTGGAGTTTTATTGTTGGAATTATTGTTATTAATTTTCTTTTTCTTTGTTTAAATTTTCTTTTATTGGTGACGGATTTTGGAATTTTTTATAAAACAAATACGGGAATGTGGTTTTAAATTTGTCCTTTAATAGGTCCAGGGTTCAATTCCTTGAGGCGATCAATTTATTCACTCTTAAAGTTTAAATTTTTCTGATTGTGCTAAACGTAGGAAGCACTTTATACTGATAAGAGTAGTTCTTCGGTATATGGGATCAATCTATTATTTAGCATCGCTACTAAAATTTTATAACCAATGTTGAGTAAAAATATACTTCGATAATTCTCACAGTTATTGTCTTATCTTCTTTTTTACGGATTGGGCATATTATTGTTATTTTCCATTCCGACAGGGAATCTCTCCTCCTTCCATATTTCAGTTACAATTAGATGTAGCCTTCTGATCCCCACCAATATATATGAGGAGTTCTGATTCTGAAGTAATGTTGTCCTCTCCTGAAGCTTTTCCGTTTTTTCAGATTTAGTACCACTCTTCGCAATACTTCAATGTTCGGTGTTCGCATTTCTAGTTCTAAGCATTAGCTTTCCCATATGTATGTATATCTTGGTCGTTTACGATATCTATGCTCGTTTTGTTCGTTGCATAACATAAAGTATACGAGTATAACAAGAGTAGTTTTTACTTACATATTAGTTACTGTGTGGTCCTATTCGAATTTTTATTTCCGAGACTGTGTTTGCTCATTATACATTCGAGTCCATCATTATTAGCACCTATTTTGCACTGAGTTACTACCCATGATTGTACCGTAGTAATTTTTCTTTATATATTTTGGTGTCCTACACTGAATTATAGAAATTGTCTTTGGATTGATTATCAGAATACCTGGAATCGCTTTGTTACATCCAGGGGCAGCGCTTTCATAGGTGCAAATGGTGCACTTGACCGAGCGCAATTGGACAGGGGCGCAATTTCAGAAATTAAATTAAAAACAAAGTTCAAGACTTTGAAAAAAAAACTGTTAAGGTATTCCAGTGACTATTTTCATCTATTAAAGGAATTCATTTTTATTACCACAATTTATTTTTCCAGTATTTCGATAAAATATTCTGTACGTCTATCCCCGAACTCATGTGGAACCCGCGGGCATAACAATTAACACGATATAGTTTTATCGGAGCAATTACGTTGGATATCTAATAGGGAAACCTAAAATAAATATTTAAGTGTTTGTGCCTTTGTCCATTTTCCTTTTCACCGCGACAAAAAAATGAGGAGCTGATGGGGCGCAATATGGTATATTGCACCGAGCGCACCTCTTACGCTAGTAGAGGACCACAATCATACATACAGAAGACGGATATTAGAAGGCCCTTAAATTGGGTAATGATGGGCGAGAACTCATCTTCCTGGGAGAACTACAAAGCCAGAAAAAAACATAAATAAAGAAAACTCTACGACTATCGAAGAAGAGTGCCTTGGCCGAGGAAATTATCTTAGAGCAAAGAGAACATAAATCGGAAAGTCTCAAAGTTCATGAATCAATGAGGAGGATGGCAGAAAAGCTGGAGGAAAGTAGTAAAATCATGATGGAAAGCCACTCTCCAGGAAGCTACTTCTCGGGTAGGTCTTGCGATTATTCGAAATCAAATGGAAACGAGGCTGAACCGAGATAGAGTTGACAGGATCGTGACAGAAGAGGGATTGAAACGTGCTATAAATACATTTTTCCAATTCCAGAAATCTCGGCTTGGCGAAATATTCTCCGCTTTGCTCCAATGCGACAAGAAGGTCAATAGACTTAAGCTGGGGTGGCGCTTTCATAGGTGCAAATAGTGCATTTCAATCGGAGGCAATTGGAGAGAGGTGCACTTTGTCCATTGCCCTTCACTGAGATCAAAATATGAGGAGCTGGTGGCGCGCAATATGGCATAGTGCACCGGGCGCAAAATATCCAAGCGCCGGCCCTGGTTACATCCATATCAGTCTTGCGTCAATTTTTGTGTTCCCAGTTACAGTAAAAAAATTTAATTTTAAATATTAAGTTCAGAAGTGGCCATCGGTTACCTTTGCCTATTTTCCTAAGTCCTATTAGAACGGCTACGGCTAACGTAATGCTAATATCGAATTCTCTAGAATTTAACGTGGATTTTGGGAGAATTAAATAAGGCCATCCAAGTGGCAATTTCAGATGCTAGGGCTAGGCAGATTTTTATACAGGGTGTATCCGTTAAGTGAACGCAGAATACTCCCACCTATCTAAAACTGTAAAAATCAAGGTTCTACCCTGTCAATTTCCAGAGTAATGAGCCATCAAAGTCAAAAATTCGGCCCGCATTTCTTGCATCTCCAAAATTCCCATATTGCTTAAATGAAAGGGACCTGATCACCTTGTACGTGCCGTCTACACGAAATTGTCCTGTATACCATATATGGAATAGCTGTGACTTTTTTAGTAGAATAGTTGAGCTGCTGCTACATATAATCCAGCTTTTCATTTTAGTAGCGGTTCTTGTTTCTTCTGCATTTATACGTATGTTGATTGTTTACAATTGGTATTGGTAGTTTATTGTACGTATTTTACGACAGGTATTCGTAGGATTTCAATGGGTAACTCTTTGCGCTCAGATGTAAGCTGTCAATCTCAATTTCTCTCTCATCAAAAAGTATACATTCGTTTCCTTTCTATTGTTGAAATGATTGTAGAACATTGTTCAGAGATCATGAGATTATTAGCCTGTGACTCTTAGTACAGTGGCAGGACTGCATCTCAGAAAATGACATCCGAACTTTTCACTGTAAACGCTTCCTTCAACAAGTAGACGTTGAAAAAATTATCCCGCGATAAACTCGGTCGTAAGAGTTTCATCCAACAGGATCCTCCACAAGAGTTATAGACCTTGACATTAAAGTCGTTAGTTGCTATATATGGTGTACAAACTCTCCTGCATCCCACTTTATAACGTGTATTTTTATCTACAAGTGTCAGTCTATTTGGCGTTATTCAATCAAGTTTCATCATAATATTTTATGTTAGAATAACACTTCACAAAACCTCACATGTTCTTTGACTAATCTATCGTGCTTTTAATCTCTCTAAAAACTTCCCTTAATTCCCCAGTGACATCGAACAAAAAGGAAATAAAAATAAAACATACAAAGCTCCACAAAATAATGAAATAAGATTTATTGGCACATATTAAATATTTATAAGATCTTATCTGAGAGGAGCCAATCCTCCGCAATCATCTTTATATAAAAAAGTACATTCACGCACCGAAATCAATCAATAATCAAGTTATTACAATCGATTTATCAAAGAGTCCAACAAATAGACGAAATCTGTGCGGAAAATTTATGGACGGTGAATATACCGTGAAACGGTAGAATCGTGGTCCCCTTTTTCCCCCGGTTACAATATAATATACTTACATATAAACATATCCACATACAAGCAATATTGACCCAAAGGTATGTGGGAGGGTAATAAAGCCAGACCAGTAGGGTCTTTATTTCGGGGATCAATATTTCATTGTAACAATAAAGTGATTGAAGGAGGAAAATTAACTGCCTTTTCAGGTCTGTTTATCGTTAGAATTATTATTCACTTTTTCAAATAATCATTTAACCTAATCCCTACGGTATGCGGCTGGCCCGGTCGGTATTTGTATTCAGTGCGGGATAAATCAATCGCTGATTACTGAAATGAATTAATATATCAATAAGGAACGCTTGTTAGTAAATTGCCATTCTCCTTTTCTTCCCGTTTATGATTGGATTTCTTTATGTGTGGAGAAGTTTTCGGAGATCTTTTCATATCGTGTATTTTTTGATAAGGAAGGGATACCCATGTAGTTTCCTTTTGTGGAAATAAGCTCTTCGATTATTGAGAATTGTTATTTGTTTTGTTAAAGGACCGAAATGCACTTAGTTGGAATATATATACTGAAAGTTGTAGGCAAGAACGACCTACACGGTGAGAGCTTATCAGGTAGATTAGAAAACCAATCGAGAAATAAGTCGCAATTATGAAATCACTTTTATGGTTTGTTGTAGTAAAAGATTTGAAATGCGACCATAGTTGTAGATTGCCATTTTCGCAGTAAGATTAGTTTTAGTTACCGGGCAATTTGGATCTTAGTTATTAACTCGGGTATGCGAGAAGTCTTCATTACTTTTAAGACTCTCAATATGAAACCCCTACGTCCACGTCGAAAGAGCTGGGCAACGTATATATACATACGTATATGGCTAACAGGGGTTATGGACCTAGTGTCTGAAGGTATAGCCCGACCGCCTTTTTATTGTGGTATAATACAATGAATTATAGCTGTAGGCTAATCTCCTGCACGATAGTATCTATTGATAACAGAAACTGAAGCACAGCTTCGGAATCGGATGGACAACATGGCAACGACTTTTTGAACATGAAACAGGACTAGAATAGGTCTATAGAACGTAAGCATCTAGACTCGCTCAGGTCGAAGAATAAATGAAAAAATACAAAGTGGGGAAACTTGGAATATGTGAAATGGCCGCACTCTGGCGAAAATACACGGCAAATATTAACACGCTCTTCACGCAGCAATTGGAGTAGGCATTACAATTCATCAGAAAAATTATTATTTTATAAATGACTATTTGCTACGCACTAACTGAAGTGGAAAGTGATGAGAGAAAGGATGACTTCTATTCTCAAATAATAAACATATTAAATCATCGTATCCTTACATAAGAGGAACTTAATTCTAAATTAGACGCGAGTTTTACAGAGAACTAACTACATAACGCTAGAGTTAAAACCAGAAAAGGAAATATAACTGCTGTGAAATGTTATAGTATCTTAAAGAAAAGGGTGACAGATACCAATGTCACAGATGCTATTCACTAGGACGGAATTTCCTTTCATCACGCCCTCGGATATTACTATTAGTCATCAGAGAAGGTTGTGATCATTCACCTCTAATTATTTGGGAATAAAGTTAGACAAGAGACTGAACTGGAACGCTCAACTGGACTAGGCCATCAGTAAAGCCACTAGGGCCATATGGGCCTGCAAACGGCTTTTGGGTAAGACATGGGTTCTTAAGGTACGTTTCCACTTATACACTTAAATGTATACATTTGCGAATGGAACCGAATGGAAGTGTACAATGAGTTTACACTTATAAACTTATTCAGTGATTACACTCAGTGTAAAGTGGAAAGTTACACTTTCTTGCTCCACTTTTTGAGATGCATGCATTCAAGTGGAAATTATGTTTACATTTATACATTTAATGGAAAGTGAAAAGTGAAGTTATACACTTTTTCCGCAGGTCTAGAATTCTTAAGGAAAATGTGTCGTATGGAAAAGTTCTAGCAGCTACAACAGCTACATCTACGTAGACGGAGAAAACGTAGAAACAAATCCAGAGAAAACGGAGAAAACGTAGAACAAAGTCTTTGAATTGATAAAAAATCTTGTGCGAGAGCTTGAATTAGGAGATGAAGCTAGTTATAGAAACTTTCAACGAAAGACGGCTTCGGATTTCTAGTTTTTACTCAATGATGTTAGTCCTCTTACAGAAAAAACACGTTTATGAGGAAAGCTATTTCGGAAAAAGGACGGATGTCTTTAACACCCCGATTCCTGGCAACAAGTGATTATTTGTTACTGCCATTTAAAAAGAACAAAATCAAACAAAGAAATAACACACACAGGCTAGTGTATATACACACGAGTGTAGCGGGTGGAACTTGTGTTTACTCTTATACATTTTACATTTTGCGAGTGGAACTTTGCACTTCCACTTAAAAGTGTTTAAGTGGAAATGTACCTTTATACCACAAATTATATTCTGGATGTACAATACGATCCTTAAACCTGTGGTCACTTATGCCGCTATAGTCTGGTGGCCTAGGACTCAACAAATTAAGGCGATTTTCAAGTGCAGGAAACTGCAACGGCTTGCTAGCCTCTCCATTACCAGAGCTATGCGGACCTGTCCCACAGCTTCGATGGAGGCAATCATTGTATTGACCCCATCGCATATCTTCATAAGGAAATCAGCAGCCTTAAGTGCCTTGAGACTTCAGGACAGGACCCAACTCCAATATCTCGATTGCAATGGGTAAGTGGCCCTCTATTTTCCAGACTGAAATACATGCCTGTTGGTGGGTTATCTGACTGGCCATGTAGGACTGCGGTATCACCTCCACAACCTAGGACTGTCTCAAGAAAGAGAATGCCGACTCTGCCTGGAAGGCGACGAGACTTCCACACATATTCTTTGTGAATGTCCTGCTCTGATCTGGCTTAGAAGAAGAACGGTTATCAGAGAGTTTATGACCTCCGCTCAAGTCCGGTCTTCTTCAATTAAGGACCTTCTTGCCTTCGTCCGGAAGGCTGATAGTCTGCTCCGTTAGTGGGGTACGTACACAATAGGCCTAACTTGGCCGCAATATTCACCATATGGGTTGCCCCCTCATTCCTTAATAATAATAATTCCCCTCTAATCTACGTCGACTAGGCTGTCCGTGGCCTGTGGATTTTAGCTTGTGCAGACTTATTTGGCACCTGTATCTATCAAATAGTTGGAACTACCCTGCTAAGATTAGGAAAAAGGTAATGTAGCAAAAGTTTCACGTCGTGGCCGATTGCAATACGTGCAATATAATCTGACTGATAATCTGACTTTTCTTTCTAATGACGAAGCTGAGGTAATTTATTTCTATAACACATCTCTCTTTTATGGAACAACTCGTAACTACTATGTAACTACTTGTCTAGGGGGTCTATCGTTCAGTTGGTCTATTTTTCCCCTATTAAGGTGTCGCTGTAGAACGTAATTTTTAAAAGCTCTTTCTCTGACCAGTGCCGATAATATTGAGGAAAAAAATTCTTAGCAGTATAGGGATGGCGGCAAAATTTAGGATAGATTTTTTAGAGTTTTACATATCAGCCTGTATTTTTGTAACCTTATAACATATTTTCATGAATAAGGTATCAGTGTACGCACGCAGAATACTCCCACCTATCTAAAACTGTAAAATTCCAAGTTCTACCCAATCAACTCGTTTTTTTAACTAAAATTTCAACTAAACCTTTTTCTCCATAACATACCAAGTTAACTAATACTTTTTTTACAAAATTGAAAAGCTTGGACAATTGAAAATGTTTGGACAATTTTTATGCTACGGCCTTTACTTTTGAAGTTATTAACAAGTTTGATGTTATAATTAGCCTTATTTGGTACTTATTTGGTACTTTTTGGCAAAGCTTAGGTGAAAACGTACTAAAAAAGTGCGAAGTATTCGACTATGGTGAAATTTTGTTTCCAAAAAAATAAGTTCTTAAGACTGAAGTACTTAACCTAAACTTAACTATGTTTCGAACTCTCCTATCTAAATGTTTTCGAGCGGTCCTCGTTTATAAAAATAAATGTTTTACACGAGTGCATTTTAAAATTTTGTGTCATACTTCACTTTCTCAAACGTTATCATTCGTAAGATCGCACTTGAAGAACATTGTTAGTTGAGAATATGTACATAGATATGAAAAATTATGGCAAAGCTGTTAATAAAATTGAAAGTAATTTAAATGTGAAAACAAAACTTTTATGTTTCACGGTCTTGTTACCTCACATAAGTCATGTTACGCAAATACGTACATTTATGATTGGCATACGATTCATTTCGTTTTTTTGTTGGTATATAAACCCAATTCACTGTTTCAAAGTTAATATCCCCTATATGTTACACAAGTAACAATATCAAACTTAGTTTAAGCGAAAAAGGTTAAACATAAACAAATAAAATAAATTCCCTGGCATTAAAATAGCATTTCGTTTGGCAGACAGGCGAAAATTAATAAACTGGCCTTATCATAACAAACTTATCCACGTGCTGCTTTTATATTATATTTGGTAGCAAAATCCCAACCCATGTCAACATTCTAATCCCGTTACGTCCCAGCCCGCCCCAAAAATTGCCCAGAAATTGCATTGTTTTTATCTTTTCAATTCATTATACAAGGGACATGTCACAAGGAGCTTGATGTGTGCTAGAAAACTTAAAGCCTAACATTTCGTGGCTTTCTGAAGTGAACATTAATTTTAAACTTGGTTAAGGTATATTGCGTGACAGAATTCACGAAGGACCTTTTTTCTAAATGCTACCTTTCTCGCTCTTTCTTGTTTGCCTCTATATGCCCTATGGTCACTAGTTCTTTTTTTATTTTTTGTATTTTCGTCCTTTTGTTATATTTTTTTTTCGTGTTGTATTTTGTGTGATAATTCTACGTGGAACCTAAACCCAAATATGTCTAGTCGATTTTAATTAAATATTTCGTTGTTGTACACACGAAAATATACCGAGAGGAATTAAACTTAGTTTTCTTGTTTTTAAGAGGATTTTTAAAGGTTTTTCATTGGTGAAATTTTAAATGGAGACATTATGGGAATTAAATGGATATAAAAGATTAATTAGGATCGGATTTGGATCATGACAACGGTTAATGACTTTCTCCATGGACACTGAACCTTTTGGATTTATTGATCGTTGGTTTAGTAAAAGTTTTATAGGTGTGTTTTTTGAAGACAAAAACTAGGTTTCAAATTAACTTAAGTTCAGTGAAAAAAAAAATTAAGAATTCCTACAAATGCCTACAAGTTTAACAGTAGAGTGGTGGTACCAGGCTATCTCGAGAGCACTATGTTATAGAGGTATCCTTTAAATAGAAACTTAGTCCGGGGAAATTAGCATTTTAAGGAGACAAAAATCCAAAATGGCTGAAAATTTGTCCACAGCTTCCTTGGGACTTTTTAAGAAAACAATTTCGGAATCACAAAAAAAACATGGCCGCCGGAGATATCAGTTTTTGGCAAAAAAATCACTCAAAAACTGGTTTTTTCGAAAAAAATTTCGATGAGTTAATACGAAACGGTATTGCTTACAAAAAGCTCTCTTGTCATTTTTTCGAAAACCTAACCCTTTCGAAGTTATTCAAGGTCAAAGTTTCCAAAACTCACTTTTCAGCCAGAAAATACTTTGAATAATTCGGAAAGGTCAAGGTTTTCGAAAAAATTTCAAGAGGGGTATTTTGTAGGCAATAATGTTTTGTATTGACTGATCAAAAAAAAATTCGAAAAAATCCAGTTTTAAGTGATTTTTTTGCCAAAAGTGATGTCTCCGGCGACCATGTTTTTTTTGTGATTCCGAAATTGTTTTCTTAAAAAGTCCCAAGGAAGCTGTGGACCCAATTTTCAGCCATTTTGGAACTTTGTCTCTTTTCGTGCCTTTTTTTTTGCTAATTTCCCCGGACTAACTAGTATGCAAACGTGGCTGACACTGCTGTAGAAGAGAAAAAAGAAGAACTGTATACCGAGGATTGGCGAAGGCCATAAATATGGAGATTGTCAATTAAACACATTTCGTTAAACCGTAGGTTTACCGGTGAACCGTAGGTTTAGGCATACGGCAGTAAGGTGAATTTACCACTGCTTCAAGTAAGGGTAATCAAACGATCTCTACATGGAGGGTAGTAACACTTTTTCTGAGCAAAATCACGGTGGAATATTTGTTTAGGATGACAGGATTAGGGATGCTCGATTTTAGATATGCCGACGATGTGGCGATTAAGGCAACGTTAGCAAGACAGACACTATTGTCTTCACAAGGAGCATTATAGGTCTGGGAAGGTCAAATATCTGGGCGTATGCTTGGAATAGCTTCTGATCTGGAGCTTAATGATAAAGAAAATATCACGAGATCATCTCATCGAGATCAGCATACAGAATAACCTTTCAAGGAGCAAACTTAAATTAACAAAAAACACTTCGTTAGAGCCAAGAATTTATCCCCGATTTCCCGGTAAAAGTAGATAATATCCGTGACGTGACGGCACACTTCAGTGAAGTAATAATAATAATTGTACTTGCAGGAAAATACACAAGATTTACATCTTTTAGAGAACATACATAGTAAAGTAGCATAACAAAAAAAGGATATATAAAAAAGCTTAAAATTAGAATTAAAAATTAAAATAAGGATCAAAATTGAAGTTAGGCTGGTCGCACACTGCAGCCGATTCGGCCGAATTTTTTACGGCCGTAATCGGCCGAATTTTTCAAACAATTATTTTCGTATTCTCATTCGCACTGGTTTTTCGGCCGTTGACGTCCGTAGGTTTTGTCCGATCAGATTTGAAGTTTATAATGGAAGTGCGCTCCCATAGAAATGTTTATTAATCTTCCTTTTATTTTATTTAGGATATATTTATATGTGTGACCATTTAAAATGAAACAACTAGCATTTAAGATGGGAACTAACCCAAAGTTCGGCCGAATTTAAAGTTGAAATTCGGTTCAATACGGCCGTAAAAAAAAGACCTTATGCAAGAGCAGTAAAGCCATGAGATCGAGGAATTGAAAGACAGCCGACACATGATCATACCATCTCATATGAAAGATGAACCTAATACAATCATTAAATGCCACTTTAGGACGCTGACGGCAGGATCAGTCAAAGGAAATATACACCAGCGAGCCATAAATGATATGAGGAACAACAAGAGATTTGATGAGTTTGGCTAGAATAGGTGAAGATAACAGACTGCCATGTAGCCACAATTTACGAAGTGTGCCATAGATCTTAGGTCCCAGCACAGCGCAGCCTAGCAAAGCACAGCACAGCAGAGAAAACTGTATTTCATTATATCTAAGCTACCATCGCATATTTGGGACAGCACAGGCACAGCAGTAGCAGAGGCCTCTGTCTCAGCTCTGCGGGTTGTGATTGAAACACAGTTTCCTCTGTCGGTAAGACACAATCAAAAAGCAGTAAAGCGTTTTTCAATTTGATATGATACAAATATTGAAAATTATGTAAGAGAAAGTTTGAAAAATAAAATATGTAGTAAAATTACAATTGAATTAGGATATAAAGACGGTAAAAATAAATTTGATATAACAATTTCCACAATACAAAATTGTGCACTGCGTTATGTAGAGATGTGCAAAATAGTTTATTAAAAGTATTTAAATGCAAATGCTTGGTTTTGTTTTTATTTCAAATTCAAATACAAAATGGTATTTAGTATTTAAAAGTATTTAAATACAAAATGCAAAATACGTATTTTCAAATTAAATACCTTTAAACACCAGTATTTGTTCAAAAATTTTATTGTAACGGTTTAGCCGCCTGGGCGATTTGAATTTTTTTGGTCGAGTTTTACATATCACGCTGTGGTTTTGTAACCCTATAACCTATTTTCATGAGTAGGGTATCAGTGTACGCAGAATTAAAATTGTAAAAGGGACGGTTCCACCCTACCAACTTTCAGAGTTATGAGTCGTCAAAGACAACAATTTGGTTTTTTTAACTAAAATTTTAAGTTCAACTACCTTTTCTCCAAAAAATAAGAAGTTAACTTATACTTTTTTTTCCAAAATTAAAAAGGTTGGAGTATTTACTATGAATAATGTCTGTACAATTTTTATGCTACGGACTTTACTTTTGAAGTTATAAGCAATTTTGATGTTAAAATTGGCTTTATTTAATACCTTTCGACATAGGTGAAAAACTACTGACGATCAGCACTTAGGATGGCGCGTTCATAAATAAAGTAATTTCGAATTTAGGAATGAAAATATGAAATATGAATTAAAAAATTTAACAAAACCATTTTGCATTATACAAATACTAAATATTTATATAAAGTATTACAAATAAAATAGAAAATACATTTTCAAAAAAAGTATTTCAAATGCAAAATAAAAATAGGCATTTTGCATTTTGTATTTGCATTTCAAATATATGTATTTCAAATAAATCACATCTTTGGCGTTATGTGACCTGCGTTCAATATTCGCTGTTGGACAGAAAGTTATGTCTCTGCTGGCTCCCAGCTGATTATCTATGCTGTGCTGTGTTGTGCTGTGCTGGGACCAGCGTTCGCCTAGCCTTAGAGAGCATGAGTAATGGGGGCATCATAGAAAAAAAAATATAGACACGATTGTAATTCCATAGAAACAAATTTGGGAAACGGCGCGGTTGTTCCCACACCTTCAGGCGTCCGTAAAAACCGCAAAAAATACGTTGCCACCGATATTTTTTAATTTATACCGTTTTTTAAGTTCAACGGAAAATTTTATAAGAATTGAACAGAATTTTAGCTAAAGTTTATTTGAAATATACTCAAACCTCTTTCAGTCTATTTTGTGCGATTTTTTTGTAGGATTTTTTTATACGAAACATAAAAATATTTCCCAACAACCTGTGTGAATCAACGAAGAGTTCACATGGGATGAACTCACTCTCTTTTTTATTCTTTTCCTCCTCGTCAAAGAGCAATGCTATTGCAGCATGATATTCCACGCTAAATTCCATGATGCACTTGAAATCACTGTCCAAATTTCAAAACTAAAAAGTGATTACAGATGCCATTGAACATTGAGCACTGATACGGAAAAGGCGGTGCTGCATGAATGTCAGTGAAAAATCCATCACGGAAGCCACTGACATGGAAAGCATCGGTGCCGTACCGTCACGGATATGTATAGATCACCTACATAACTCAATGTTACGACCGATTTGACGGAAGAAGGTGGAAGCCGATCATCTTTGGTTACTTACCGAGAAAATCGCTCCAAATGCTTGAACCAAGATTATAGTGAAGGGGTCTCAAGATTTTTTATTTCATTTTTTTGGCTTTTCAGGGGTCGTAACAGGTGTTTACGTTGAAGATAGTAAATTATCGACATAAAACCTGCATGTTCCTCATATCAACGGAATGTTTAGATAGAAGTGATTTTGTTGCAGCGAAAAGACTGGATTCTTATAATTAAGGGAGTTTAATTTCAGTTTAATTCAGTTTTTCGGATTTTCATTTCAGTTTTTGGTCTAACGACTTGTGACCCTTCTTGGGCCTCGTAACCCTTGTTCGCATTGTTCCGTCTGTATAATTAGGTATAGTAATTGTACTATGCTACTTAAGGAAGCTGAACAGATCACTTCAAAAAACATAGATTAAACGCAACTTCAAAACCTCTAAATATTACCAGAATATTTAACAGAAGGCGGAACAAAAATAAAACAGGATCATCTTTTACTTCAGTAACAAGTGTTTGGTATTGCTTTAAATATTGCATAACCATGCCGAAAGGATTCTTGCTTATACCGAGAAAATCAAAATCAGATCAGAAAAGTATTTATTAAATTCTACGAATTTTGTTTTAACTTTGAATACTCGTATGAGCAGTTCTGGGAATTTTCTTCAGAAATTTTCAATTTGATAGAAAAAAATGCGCATCTGAGGCGTAGGTAGAATTATAAATATTTTATTTTTACCTTATTATATATTCCACAAAATATGATACCAGCAAAAAGTTTTAATAATGAGGTATATGCATTTTTCCGGTATCGTATTTTTGATATAAATATGTATGTATGTGTACGTATTTCTTGTGTGGAGAATTTTAATGAATAAATTGTCTACTTTTATTTTAGGAGTCCATATTAAAGAAAAATTGTAGCACGAGTAATAGGTACTTATAAAAGAATAAAAGTCGCTTTCAAGACTTGCCTTTCTTCTCTAAATACTATTTACAATGAAATATATATTAGATAGACTCGACTAAACTCCTAGTCCTAGATAATCCATATGGAAATTATTTTTTAATCAAGATTGATATTTAGATAATTTGACATAACTAGAAAATTTGTGTCTTAACAGAGAGTTAACTTCACTGCTATGTAGTGAAATCAATCTTAATTCAATGCTGTAAACAGTTGACAAATTAAATCAATAATGCTGATTGATTACATATCATTGTCAAAACAATTTTATCTCCAAAACAATCATACCATTTTGGCACTTTCGATCTCCTCACAGTTTGGAACGCATCAACAGTGTTGTATACCTTGAATATCAGCAAAAAGTCATATTAAAATCTGTGCAGAAATTTCTTCACTACGATAAACGTTGACAATGTCATACTAAGAGATTTATTAAAGAGGCACCCTAAAGGTGAATTCTAGTAGAGGGAAATATTCCATGTCCTTGTTTCACACCTGGTGCTATGCATTTTGAAGATTGCTTAATGTACAGAGGGGGACAACAGAGAAACTTGCACAGAGATGCAAAGATGACGATAGATAGCGCAGTGCAACAATATGGAGACGTAGCTACAACACTGATACTGATTTTAGCGCCAGAGGTGTGAATCAATCTTCATATATGGCAATTAATTATTCCTATCGTAACATGCTTATGATGATGTCATTGATTTATGACGGTACACCGAATAGGAGAACAGATTTCACCCGAGACATAAATTATGCTCCCCGAGATATAATGAGAGGAAACTTAATTACTGAATCGGTAGCATGATAGTAGTAATGTGCCCAATCCAATACACATACACCCGCACCGAGATGAGAGCACATTTTCCTAAAACAGCATAACTTTCGGACCGATATTGAAAATTCAATTTCCATGCTCTTAGCCCCCTTTGATAATGTGGCAAAAGGTTCCAATTTCAGGATTCAGCCTCACCTTTTCCGGGCTGCCGACAACGGCATCTGTGCTGCCGCACAGAAAGGATTCGAGGATATAAAGTGATAACTGCCGAATTAAATCGCACAGAAAATCCTTGAGCCACTATGTGTGGCAATAGCGGTGCAAAACGTTGTCAACAAGAGGAGACGGTAGTAAATGCTAACTTACATCCATTATCGCCACTTGTGGAGCACGAGACATTAATTGCTTTAATGTTCTTTAAATTGATCTTATCAGGGACGTTAAGCACGAGAATCCGCCGCAACAATTTAAAGAACACACTCAGTCTGTGAGGCACTACCAGTATGGCATTCTGGGACTACCAGCAACCACCATCAAATCGTAGATATACACCATGACGTATAAACGAAAAAAAAGGGAATCGGGCTGAGTCGGAAAGGATGGAATAAGCCTTTTTTCAGAAAATTTCTGGGGGTGGAAAAATTTTTTTTTCAGCTTTGTAGTGCAATATAAATTCCTTCACGGGAGTCTTGGAATTCCTTTTCTCCATCACGGATCTGACCTAATTGCGGGAATACATATGAACGCGTGCCCGTGTGTGATTTGTGCTGGTGTGCTGCTGCTGTGTGCTGGCTTAAGCGATTTTAATTGCATGCGGGCTGAACTTTCACTTTATGAGCTTCCTCCTTATCCTTCTTAACCTCCTTATATAGTGGGCTACCCTACGGATTCTAAAGCTATACTAACAAATCTCTCTCTTTCTCGCTGCACAAAGATATTTCAAAGAGGAGGAGGGGAAATTGCTTTTGAGTTTTTTCTTAATTTAGGATGCAGAAAGGAAATTATTTGTTAGCTTCAAGGATGAGTTTTAGTATCGACATTGTTTTATGCGTTATTTTTTTTAAATTCAAGAGTTTTTAGACCTAGTAAAATTAATGTAATAAAATTATTCATCCAGATGAATGATATGCTAGATTGTATTAGATAAAACTGAATCCCATTGAGAGAAATTAAAATTTATTCTTTTTAAGGAGTAACAGCGGCTCTGTACACTTGCACAGTCAACGATTCGAAAACGGGTATGATATACATAGTAACAGGTAAAAATTATTTACATAAATTTCCTTACCATAAATAAAAAAAAAGACCAAATTCAGAAATAATAATTTATAAGATGAAAAATTCAAAAGCGGCTGTCTCCAGCTAACCCCGACGGTTGCGTCTCTGGTCTTGCGTCATACCCGGCTGTAATTGTATCGATTTTGCGGAATCCTAGGCCGGTCACAAATATTTTTTGTTTAGATTTTTGTTACAGCCGTGGGTTTTGTGCAATTTTCTTCTCTCCTGATAATCCAATAAATAGGTCGAAAAAAAGGCTTTCGTAATGCGAAAAATAAATACCGCACGCGATTTTTTTTACCAAATGATTTTATATATTTTTATAAGCTTAAATACAAAAATGGCTTCATCCCCACCCCCTTTATAAACTTAAAGTGAAGGGAAACGCGTTTAATTCTATATCTCAGAAACTATGAATTTTACGACAAAAATGTATATAATATTTTTTGTAGATAAATAAGTAATTTAACTTTTTTGTTTAGAAATTATTTTTATAAAGTCAATATCTACGGAGCAATAGTGCTTCAAACTTCATATATCACTTTATTTGCACTATATTTCGTTAATGGTTAATTCTACATGAGAAAGTCCTGCGTAAGACTTATAGAACGCACGATTATCTATAATTTCTGTTATAATCATTTTTTCCGTAGGGCTAATATTGCACGAGTTATGGCGCTTGAAGTGTCGAAAAATGTAAATTCAAAAGTAGATTTTTGCCAATATCTTTTTAACTACACGCTTTATTGAAAAACTGATTACACCTTTTTGTGCGTAATTTCATTGCCCACAATTTTTGTTTTAAAATTTTTCTGTAAAGTTGATATTTATGGGTTTATTACACCTTAAACGCTTATAAAGAATGGTTTTTATTACGAATATCTCGTCAACTATTCATTTACGACGAAAAATACCAACTAATTTGTTTGTTATAAAATTCTGTAGAAATTTTACTTTAAACATTTTTTCTAGCATTAATACTTCAGCCGCTATTCAGCGCCGAATGTTTCGTATAACGCATAATTGTTCATACAAATAATTGAGAAATTTCTTTGCCGCACATCAACGGAACCTACAAAATTACTGTAATACTTTTTGGCTAAGCCTAACATATAACTCTGAAAAAAATTTCAGCCGGGACCGATAACTGTGTAAGACTAAATAAAGATTGGAATGAAATAAAAGCACCTCTTGAAGCTATAAAAAGGACTCTGTCCACCAAAAAGCTTTGGTCGGAAATGAAGCGGCAGGACTATTGGCTCAATTAAATTCCCTAGAAACTGCTATATTATCGGAATTTTAGCGATCTAACAATCTAATACAGTTTCCAAAATACTTCAAGGCGTTGACAGGCTTTAAGAGTCCACTTATCACTTTCATAGAAAAAACGCGAATCTTTTGACTCTTTTGAAGAGGCTAGTAAGAAAAAATCCACAGAAGTATACAGAAGCAATCCCAAGGGATTTATTAAAACGAAGAAACGTGTCGTGAGGAGTATTGTTACAAGGAAGGGAAGGGACGAGTTGAAGTTGCTGAAATCTTCATTTGACGTAGTAAACGTCAATTTTGAATTCTTAGGCGAATTGGATATAATACCTACGTGAAGCCGAAGTTATAGTTAACACCATAAATCTCCAAAAATTGTACCTAATCAATCTTGCAGATGATCGTCCAATGCTGCTTAACCTTCGTAATCGAACCAGAACCGATCTACTGAGTATGCTAATGGCAAGCTTTATGGTCACCAAGATAATTTTCCCTTTTCTTCGTCCGTGCCTGTTGCAGGCTAGGACCGGGCGAGTTTTATTTTACTCAGGATGGCATTTTTTCATTATTAAAATATTTTTGCTTTTTTGCGAGATTTGCAGACGGAAAATTAGCCATCTGGTACAACTGAAGGAATATCATCCATCATGCATCATACTCGCCCTATATACCCTCGTTTGACGTTGTGCTGTTCCCAAAGCTAAGATTATACCACTTCAGCGAAGGCGTTTCAAGGTTAGTGAGGCTATAAAAGAAAATTCGTTGAAGGAGCTGGAATACATACACAAACCAGTTTGCGAAAATATGGAAAATTGGCTCACCCTCTGGCATAGTTGCATTGCACTTGATGGGATCTACTTTGATGTAGGTAAAATAAATTTTAGTTCACATCCTAGGCATAACTTCAGTAGGCTCTGCATTGGAATGACCACATATTCCAAATCGTTCAGCAAGCGTACCAATGCCTCTGATTTTTTTAGAGATACAGTTTCTCGTTCACCCATCTAGTATCTCGGGCTACAATCTCCAAGTCTTGCACTAAGCCGCCTCGAATGCACTTTCTCTATCGGCGATGGCGCCCCGAAAAATTCCTCAGCGAAGATGGATAAAGCGCCAAAACCAAAAACAATAGTGATCTATTATAAGCTTCGAAAAATCTCCAGAAATTTTAAATAAAATGTTTCTAAATGTAATAGCTCTGTTTCTTTACTTTTCATGCAAAAAATGTTCGTGAAAAAACTTGCTCGTGTGATGGGAGAAATTTCAAGCAAGAAAGAAAAAGTAAAGAAACACATTCGTGCAAATACTTTATAAAATGAAGAAGAATAAAATGTCATTTTATTTTTTGTTTATATCATTAGAAAAGATTTAATTCAGTGATATAAACTAAAAATAAAAGATTTAATTATTCAGAGATAAAAGCTAAAAAATGAACATTAGTGAAAGAAAAAGGAAGGTAGCATGCGTAGTTTTACGTTTTTCAAATTCACAACTGAAATGCCAGCCACATTTGACATTCGGTAAAACATCCAAGAAAAAATGGCCTACGTACACAAGCAAAATACTTCGTGAAAATTATTGCAATAGGGGAAGCGATGTTATGACGTAATTTCCCCTCATTTTGGCATTTCACGAAAGTAAAGAAACAAAAAACTGTACGTTCGTGCGAATTCTTGATCCCGAAGGATCCCAAACTTGCGTAAAGAAACAAAGCTAATGTGTCTAATCGGCTTTTCCTTGATAGCTCCGCTTGAGAATCAGACCCTGGCACCTGGCATTGCGTTTATGTGTATTGTATTTACGTTTATCTGATTTTAAAATTATCCGCAGTTTCTCCTGGAAGGGGTTGGAAGAATTAGGCACGATAGGCTTAATGAAATAGAGACCTACACGACACCCATTGGAGCGATCTGGAGCATTCTGATTTGGAGCGATTTATATAGAACTGGAGTCATCTAGTGTAGTTCGTATGACGCTGTTAGTTTTTCCGTTCGTCTCTGGTGGGAATGTGAACATGAAAACTTAGATTGAAATTGAGTTTCGATGTCGTATAGACAGATGTTCCCAGTATTAGAAACCTCAGTATAATGCTATGTCCATAAATCTTCTCCACCCATCAGACCCCTTCTCGTAGCCTCACAGCCGTGCTACTTGATATATAGATCAAATGGCGGAAGATAGAACGGTCAGTGGAAGTCGTACAACATTTAAGAGAGTTGGTCGAAGCGGAGAGTCGGTTCGGTGTTTTAAGTTCGTTGAAAACAATATGACTGGCATTTTGAGCATGGTACGAGTCGCCGTGCGATTGGTTGCGAAAAAGCTAATTTTTAACAGACTTAAAAAAAGAAGGAGATTATAAATTCGACGCGTAGGTATTTTTTGGTCCTGTTCACGCATAGGAACTATTCGAGAGAGACTCGAACGGCAACGGAACGTTTGCTACAACAGAGGAATTGTAACTGTCCTTTCACAGTTTGGAAAAGTTGTCACTTTATACTGCACATCCACTTTCAGGACAACCACAGCCAAGTAGTACAGTCATAATGGACAAAAATTCATCATTAAAGCTACTTCGTCTATAAGGGCTGAACATTTATTTTATTTAAAAGCAAATGAACAAGCAGAATCTAGCGATCTCATTTAACATTTGAATATAGCAAATGAGTGCTACGACACGGTATGGGAAGTCCTGGACCGAAGAAAAAAGGAAATCTGGTATCGGCCCTACTGCGAAGGCCCATCAATCAACCAGGGCTTTCAAAGGAGTCGTCCACCAGTCTTAAGGGGCTTCATGAGATCACGGTAGGTCTAGGTATCGACTGTATATGTCAGTGGTTGAGCTAAGGGTCGACCCATTCTTTAACATCTAATACATGACTTGCGGGGAATGAATACATATTCCAAATCGCCAAACAAGCACCCTCAGTGCTTAGAATTCTTAAACGGTTCCTCCTCCAGCTATCGGTCTGTGCTTTAATATCGAAATCCTACATTCGGCCTCTTCTGGAATACAACTTTGACATTTTGGGGCGAGGCGCGCTTAGAAAACCACTTTGGCGTGGTTAGTTAAAGCACAAAAAAGATCCGCAAACTAATCGATGACAACGTAATTACTTAAGACCTGTTCCATGGCCATATCATATTTATGATAATTTAAAACCCATTAAATATAAGCAGAGCATCAATAAATCGTTAAAAATATACATGTAATGAATTTGGCGGCGTTCCCTAAAAGCGCAAACCAAAAATAATTGCTTCAGGTTTTCATAATTTTAATTGAATCCATCAATTTAATACTTCAATTAAGAAAAATTAATACATTTTAACTGCACCGCAAATCACATTTTATCAAAAAATGAAACAAAAACCAAAAACCAAAAAAAGGAGAAAATATTAACAACAAAAAAAAATTACGAGAACAATAAAACAAAATCAATTTTCAGAATTGACCAATTGTGACGAGTTTTCCACCAGATTGGGATAAGGAAAGCTACAAGCCCGCAATAATTAATTTTTGACTCTGAATGCAATGCACGATGGGGGAAAATTGAATTAAATTATTATATTCAGGACTACAGCAATTAATTGAAGTTAATACTTACAATTAAAAATTTTCTGATTAAAATTTTTCCGCAGCCGCCCCCAAGTTTACTCATCCATTTATGCAGTAGTATCCGGTCCATAAATAACTACCACGATCCAATATTGCCCCCCAATGCTGCTGCTGATCACAGTTGAACTACAGGAACGAAAAAAAAATATACGGAAAAAAAGTCAAGTTATTGCTCGCAATCAGGAAGTGGGTATCCTGGCAGTCAGGGATGACTATTGAATATTGATTTTTGTCCTTGCTGTGTGTGTTTTTTTTAATTACCTAATTGGAGTTCGCCAGACTCTCATTTCCGAGTGGCGCGTTTTATTGAGAAGAAACTCTTCAAAATCACAAAAATTATCTTAACTTGTTAACTTTGGCCCACCATTAAGATTGGCCCAGTTTCTCGTCCTTGTTCCGGGCTTACACGGCATATCCTCCGAATCATATAAAAGTTGCCCAATGTTTATGCTGTTGTGGACATTAAATTTAGCAAGGAAAGGGATCGGTTCGCAAAAAGTTCGCCTTCTTATTTGCAATAAAGTAATGTCGATGTTATAGGTTAGGTGGAAAAAGTAACTCCAACTAAAAGTTGCCAGAAAAAGTGTGTAATGAAAACTCCTTTGGAGACATTCACACTGGAATAAGTTTTCGTGTAAGGATGTGTCTTAATGTTTGTAAATAAATTCCTTTGCGAAAAGATTGGATGAGGATGAGAGCATTCTTATTCTGTTTCATACCAATTAGTAGAAAATGGTGGTGGCCTTCGTTATTCTGAAATTGAAATGATTTTTTCGATGTTATTGAATCTAGAAACAGGTAGTTGAAGATGTATATTTACATGCTTAAATTGTGTTGCTAAATATATTAAAAGTGGCATAAGTATTGGTTGCCGGTAAAATAGGTAGCCGAAGGTAAAGGGACATGGTAAAAGCACTTGGTGTTTCAAGTCAACTATACCTAGATAGGGGCCTCGGCATCTAAAGAGTAAGGCGCCTGGCTACCATCCCAGAGGTCCCGGGTTCGAATCCCGGCAGCACTACGGTCCTTCGCATTTCCCAACTTCTTTCTTCTTCCCTCTTTACATTCCTCATTCCTCCTGTCATAGCCTTCCGCTAGCACTGACCCGCTCCACCAGCGCATGACATCGGTTGGTTGATGGGATTCAACTCGTTTCAGGAGGCAACACTCCAGCGATTTGCTTCTCGTTTCCCCGATGCCACAGTCGCGATAGAAATGGTTGGGGTTAGGTGGTTGTGGCAATTCCTTCCTTCACTTCTCTCTTTCCCTTCACGATCTATCGACTAGAGCTTGCTGTTCGACATTGCCCTCTATACGAAAGAAATAGATTGTCGACAGTACAAAGGGCTTTCTCTGAGCTCTAGTCTTCCACATAAAAAAAAAGTTGGAGCACCAGTGCAGGACTCAATTTAATCTGGACAAAACAATTCTAGTATCATTTACTAGGAAACGGATAATGATATGACTGACTGGCCTAGTTTTTTCGGACAAAGTTTTAGGCATCGCACAATCAGCCAAATACTTAGTGATGACACTAGATTCGAAACTCCATTGGTACCGACAGATCAATGCTTGAGAATCCACATCTGGTTTAAAGCTCATCAGTACGACCTGAACACGGCACAAGCAGAGGCCCTTAGGCCACATTCTCCCCGAGTTTCTTCTGCATTGGACAGGTGAGGTCAGGCCATCCAGCTAACCCTGCCTGTCCAAAGAGCAGACCGAGCACGGCGGATCTAGAGAGGACTTTTTTTTTCCTTGTGGAGGTACTGGGTCCATAGGTACTGCGGCCATTCATTTGGCCTATTGTACTACACCCCTATACCTCATATGTTTAACCAGACCGCTTGTACAAGTTCAGCAGTCTGCCTAGTGAGGACTTACTTGATTAGAGTGGCAATCCCAACGTGTAAACAATAATGGTAAAGGGACGAATGGTACTGCATGAATTTACTACTCACGATAGACTCCGGATACCAGGCGATCTTCGGTTTAAATTAGCTTGCCAGGGGTAATTTGGAGCTCTGTCATGGGGGACCGTCCTTTCTCGCGCAACCCGTGGGATCAATATTGATACCTTTAATAAAACATGTGAGGGCTTCCATAGCCCCCACCGCGACCTACAAGACCTGTTGCATATCTCTAAGCCCAAGCAGCAGGGGATCGAACTTGTCCCCACTGAAATGAAAAATTCAGGATCAGGATGAGGGCAGTCTGCTCCCGCAAACCGAGAAGATTTTCTTGGAGGCCCCAGAAGACCCGACATGATGTTAAAGTGAATAGTGGTCCAAAACATGGCCCTAAGGGTAAAGGAGAGAAGAGTAGATACTCTACAAAGTGCACCCCCAATATTTACAGAGATGACATTCTCAGGGCACCAAAGGTCTATTGACGAGTTGAGGCAGACAGGTGGCCTAAATTGTCTACAATTTTGGTTAGGTACAGCTTACGACCTGGGCCTGAGAAAAGTCCATGATCAAAGCTGCCTCCGCCAAACTTGCAAGGACCTCTCAGCAGCCGCCACCATTTCCTCTCTGATCACCAAGAAGCAGAAACCCTGAAGTTACCAACTGAAACTTCGCAGGGGCTGCATGGCAATGGAAAGAAAAATTGCTCGAAAATCAGGATGTTGACAACCATTTTGTGCGCTGGTGGTAGGGAGAGCCTCCTCGGCTGTTTCAACATCACAGGCGGCTGGGGCAAGATCTAATGCCCCAACATCTGACATAAATAACCACATAGTCTCCAGAGAGCTGGTGCTGCTGATGAAAACGCCGGAGAAGCGACCCTGGGAGGAAATTCTTCCTGCTGCTATAGGCGCCCCTAAAATCACTCTTCAAATAGTTAGGGGGAACCCCCCGAGCCAAAGAGATCCCAGAAGTGCTATTAGACTGAAGGCCAGCGAGGATCTCAAAGTTTGATACAAGATATATTGGAGGCATTGCCATTCTAGGGCCGCGTTCGGTGTGACCCGGGCTTTACGTAGAGTACCGTCGACAGCTTTACCGTCTCCTGTACACCTGTACACTTCACCCGTTCTGAAGAAAGCTCTGTCCCTTGAGTCGGAGGATCACTCGACGTTTGGAGGTGGCATGGAACTATTGACTAAGGAATCATTTCGGGCGAAAAGAGATGCGAGTAGGCCTTGGATTTGCTTTCTGTTAGCACCCATCTGAATGAAGGAGTCGTTGATGAAGTGAGATATTTCGTGATCGAAGTTACCATGGACCAGAATTGTTTACTGCCAGCAGTGGATTTAATAAGTTTACCTCTTAATCTGTCATCGAATGATGATTTGATTTTCCTGATGTCGGATTGATGTACTTATGTCGAGATGATTCACTGAGTTTTTGGTTTTCATTGCGAGCATACAATTTTGATTAAACAATCGATGTTGCCTAGGCTTTATGGATTTGGAGGAATGAGGGATAAATGAGGATAAACGTATTACGGCCAGTATCATTTTGGTAATGCAAGGAACCGCAAAATTGACATCGCGGTTGTGGAAAACACAAATCAACCATTTCACTTTCCCATAATGCCAGAGAGTTTTCCTAGGAGCTGGCTTAGTTGGTATAAAACATCGTTTCTCAACCTTTTTAGCGTTGCGACCCCCTAAAACGCCAAAAAACGAAGTAAAAAATCTTGCGACCCCCACTATAATATTGGTTGAAAGATAAAAATCCAAGCATTTGGAGCGATTTTCTCCGTAGGAAATCAAAAATTAAGTCTGATGAAGAGGACAGGAAAAACAAACGTGTTTTATCGGGTTTCATCTTCTTCCGTCAAATCTGTCGTAAAATTGAGTTACTACGGTCGATCTACACATATCCGTGACGGCACTGCACCGATGCTTTCCGTTTTCATTGACATTCTTTGCTTTTTAGTATTGAAATTTGGACAGAGATCATGGAATTAAGCGTGGAATATTTTGCTGCAATTGCATTGCTCTTAGACGAGGGGAAAAGAATTGAAAAGAGAGTGGGTTCATCTCATGTGGACTCTGCCGGAAGTGGAAGGAGAGTTCGCAACCTCATATAGTGGATTGCATTTAGTGATTTGCTAAAAAAAGTCGAGAAGTTGATCCACACGAGTCTGTACATAAGTATGTAGTAGGAGGATGAAGTACATTTGGTCATTCCAGCCACGTTATATCAAACAAATATTTACATTTATTACTTATACATATGTACTTTGAGGGAAAATATTGTTATATTCCGATTAAAAGAATCCTGAAAAAAATCGCACAAAAAAGATTGCACGGAACAGGTTTGAGTGTATTTCAAATAAACTTTACCTAAATTTCTTCTTCTTATAAAATTTTCCATTGAATTTAAAAATCATTTGTTTCACGCCCGGGATAAATTAAAAATATCGGTAGCAATATATTTTTTGTGGTTTTTGCGGACGTCTGAAGGGTACTGAGAACGTCGGTGCCTAACTGCGTCGGATGTGTCGGAACATGCCCCGCTTTTCCGAATTTGTTTCCATGGAATTAAATCGTGCCGATATATTTTTTTCACTGATGCCCCCAGTACTGCACTGAAGTCGCCGTCACGTCACGGATATGTGTGGAACCTTTACGAAAATCGCTTAGCTTGATTATAGTTTTAAAATACATTCTTCGTTAAAATAATTTTTTTGGACAGATTGCGACCCCCTGATGTCTAATGGCCCCAGGTTGAGAAACCATGGTATAGAAGATTGATATGGGAAATTAGCGCTGACAAACAGTGATCCGCATTGGGTAGGAGGTTAAGAAAGGATCAAGGAGGTGGGGCCTGGTTCTGCAACGTCAGAATGAGGATGATTTACCATTTGGTTCAAGTTATTCGTCTCAGCGAAGAGCTTGGCAGTGTTTCTGGTGCCATTACTGCCTAGACTAGCACTGCACATAACAGATAACACCTTATAGGTTTAGTGTGCGATGGTCAAATTCTGTTCTTGCTAGGTGCGATGGCTGCGTTGTGGCTGTGCACTTATGCATCCTAGCTGCAGTCTCTATGACTCGTCCATTGTCACATTGTGCGCTGTACAGAGTGCGAGCCTTTGGTAAGAGAATTTTTTAATTGTTAATCCAATTTCGCTGCCATTGCCTTCTTCGTTTAAACCGGTCTCCGAAGTTTGCTACTCTTTCCGTAATATGCCGTTTTACGAATGAGTTTGTTAGCTTCGTTCCAACCTTCCTTGCAGGGCACTAGACAGATCATATTATTCTATTCTACCACAGTAACCAGTGGCCACCGATTAGTAAGATCACATCGGACTTCCATTAGTTCCAAATAGTTACGCCAAGTGTATATTTTCATATACAATGCTATGTATATGTTAATTCTTCTATTCCATTAATAACTGACCAATTACAGAGCATGTGCTTTGTTAAACCAAATTAAAATTTATTTTATAGCTCACACTATTTTTTTGGATTAATGAACAAATATTATGAACTTATAACAAATTAAATTGAATATGCTTTTATTTGATAAAAAGTCATTAAAAATTTAAGTATTATTTGAACAAACCGTTATTTATAACTAAAATCATTACCCATTGGAGCAAATTGAATGGAACAATAAAAACAATTTTCCATCAACTGAATGAAAAACCTTTCTGCTAAATTTCATGCACGAATTTGACGTAAATTTGTATTATTTTTCAATTAAAGCCCATAAAAGTTTTTGTTATTACCGACGATGGGTCGGCTACCGAAAGGGTTCATAATAAAATCAATACTGGTCCAATTCCAAATAATCGCAAATCAACAAAGTAAGAGGAGCTACGATATATAATAACGCACAAAAAGGGAACTTTATTCTTTTTCTAAGTTTTGAGTATATATTTTTGTGTTTTTGCTTGATATACGCCCACAATAATAATTTGGAAATGGTCTTGGTCTTGAGTGGGAAACATATATATGAAAACCGAACCGATTTTGCATTGAACTGGGCTTACCAAAATATTTGTTTTTTTTGTTGTTGTTGTTGGTTCATTTTCGTTGATGCCAGGAAAAATACATTGAGTTCCGGTGATGCGAAAAAATGTTGCAGGGACACCCTGCTATTCGGAGGTTATTTTTCGTCGAAACGATGCCAGTGGAGGATCCTGTGAGTCTCTGGTTAAAAAGGAGAGCTACAAAATAAGGCCCCTGCGGCCTCCACAGGCCGGCATTCTTGATCCACCCACGGTACACTAGTAACATTACATAAAAGGAGCGAAACGAAGGCAGCCTACATGGCTATTTAATTTATTGTCGGACTTAGAGGGTTTGCTCCGCTTTTCCTTTTTTTTTTTGCTTATTTTTATCTTAATTGGAAAGTTGTTTGCCGGCCCTACGTAGCCCTCAGTAAAAACAGGACGGAAAAAAAATTCCTCCGCTTTCCCCCAAAATAACAAAGTCATTTGTTTGGAAGGATCTGTTCCTCCTTCTTAGTCCTCTCAATATGTTCCCAAGATATATGGCCACTTCAGGTTTTAATTGTTTTAATTTAAGTGAAGTCGTTAAGTTATCTTCGGTAACAAAGTGAATTAAAAGGAGAGAAAATTCTCGAGCGACCGTTTATGGCGATACTGTGTGTTTTTTTCTTGGGTATAGAAGGACATAAAAAATCGCTTTATGGACTGTGAATTAAAATTAGATTGACCATGAGCCCCGGGGTAGATTTCTAAGTGTTTAAATGGAAGAATGTTCATTAACAAATCTTCATTAAGTTCTTTTCTTCTTCGTTTTTTTTTTCGTTTCTTTTCTCAAATAAACAGGATACCGGACACCCCTCTTTTTTATTAATGGAGTTGAGATTGATTTTCCAAAAACTTTTAAGGAAATTGATTGAAAGTTTTTGTTTAAATAATTTAATTAAAAAGGATATTTTGCGCTAGATATGATTTAAGGGTACTATATTTTTTTTAAGATATTATAATGGAGCTGTAGTTGTTGATATGTAATCCATATTTCAGAGATAAAAACTTCTTGTGCAAATATAAAATTGAACACCACGGCACTATGACATCTTTTTATTTTTTATGTGAAAACTTCAGGGACCATCCTTCATACCACCAGTCCGTCGTGTCATCGGTCGTGCCATGAAGTATTGCCTGATAGCAAGCTTAGTATGAAAGAGGATGCAGTGAAATAATGGGTTGAATGCAGTTCTAGTGATGTGGGAGTAGAATAGGTTAAATTCAGTTCTATGGAGGTGGTGAGCAGATCAGGTTAAATGCAGTACCAGGGAGGTGGTGAACAGAACACGTTAAATGCAATTCTAGAGAAGTGGTCGATTACCTTCGTTTTTGAACTTTCAGATTTGATATGACTTCGTATATTCCCACGGTAGAAGGTTGTTTCAAAATCATGTATTTCGGTTATTGGACGGCTTTTTTAGTGAAGTACACGCAAGAAGGAGATCTATACTTTGTTGAGATGATTAATTACTATTAATGAGGATTATCATTTATAATTAGTTTACTAAGTATAGATACACCCATAAAATTGAGCCGACTACTATGGCTTAGATACGCTAATGAGCTTCGGAAGAAAAAATTTTAGTCCGGAATTTTATTGGTAGACCATCAGGAAAAAGCAGCGTGGACAATCAAGAAATTTATGGATGATGGAGAAAAAAAAACTCAAGACGTAGAGACGATTGGGCGAACTGTGAACTGTCCGAGATTACCCCGGGTCTCCACGGACATTTTTTCCGGCAATGGTAACTGACAATATTGGTTGTTTGGACGAACATATAAAAAATATCCATTTTATGTATCGGATTCAACCCAGAATAACAAAAGTTATTTTTGTTTATTTTCATTTTCCTCCATCTTGATTTCAGAAATTCCTGAACTTATTTCCTAGGCAATTATTGCTTTGGTAATATTTTAGAGCAATATTGCCGAACATGCTGCTGCTGCGTCTCCACGGTCAATTTTTTCCGACAAGCGTTTCTGATTGCCAATGGCTCGTGGAGGCCCCGGATTAGATGGAACTAGTCCCTAAACCGAACTGGTGACTCATTATTGAGGAAAGAGTCAAGAAGGCCTTCAATATTCAAGCAGGGGCTCATCGAACTTGCTTGGGAAAAAATTTTGACTTAAGCCACGAATGGTGTTATGGAAGTAGTAAAGCTATGCCGGTTCTACTCCACTTTCACACTCGCATAGCATTTCTCGAGAGGTGGTGGTTGTGCAGAACCCACTTAACATTCCAGGAGGGTGGCTGTGAACGATCTTCGTCCACGTGTGCGAGGTGTTTGGTCTATCAGGTCTGCCGGGTCTATCTTGTCAGCAAGGTCCATCTGGCCTGACCTATATAACTGTCTATATACAGTTATATACAGGCGTAGCCCGACTAGCATTTTGAGGCGGTTCAGGTGGGCCCCCTACTACCTCATGTGGGTCCCATGTGGATTGCCTTGCCTTAACTCGAGAGGATAAAAAAATTGAGGATTTTGGGGTGGTTATGCGAGTAATAAATCCGGCGGTGTCGAAAGCATTATATTTTTAAACGCGAGTATCGTTTTTCCATCGGTCGTCCAACTGAGTATGCTAATCGCACCCAATGCAGTATGACCTTCGCAATCGAACGACAACCGGTCTATTGAGTATTACAAATAAATGACAACGGTCACCAACATATATAGCAATAAGGCAACTAAAGCTTTGTATGAGTAAAACCATAGACAAATAAAAGGAAAGATATTCCATTTCATACAAGAAAAGTGTGCAAGTTCTTGTTGAGAGAGCTTTCCTATTTCCTCCATTTAAGCTTCCTCCAAGCGAAAGCTGCTCCTGCTAAATCTTTATTTTCGGTGGCACTGTCCAGATATTTGAGTAAATCTTATCTGAAGAGAGTAAATGGAAAGAAAAACGTCGGCGATGCATGGGAGCAGGGTTCTTTCAGAGCTATTCGCGTTTGCGCTTCTTTTTTTACAGGTTTTCTCATTTATGAATGGCATATTTACGAATGTGTATATTGTATTCTAGGTAAATTTCATTAAAGGGATTTGTTGGTGGAAATAAATGAAAATAAGAAGGAAGCTGTTTGTTTGATTTTTTGTTTAAATGACAAAAATCAATTACATATTTTTAGAAGTTACGATTTTATTTTTTCAGGTCCGACTTTTCGGTTTCTACTTTGCAAAAGTTAGTAAAATAGTGATTTTTGTGCGAATTTTGATTTCGTTTTGATTTATAACAATCATTTCCGCAATGTGTTTATTTTGCAGATTTGGAAAAGTTTTATTTTGGTCAAAGGTAAACAAGCAAATTATTGCGTTTTACAAGGATTTGAAAATGTAAAATATCAAATCATGAATAAATTTAGAAATATGAAAAGTGGAAATTATTTCTTTATGGCTATTTAAGGACATTCTCACTTAATAGTACAGCCAATATAAGAATTCTATCTAATGGCCCTATAAAAAAATATCCAAATAACTTGAATTTTTTTTATCTTTATTATGATGTTCTACTGACATCCTGGAAAGTTTTCTTCTATTGGGGTAAATTTTAACTTGGCGCAATTATATCGAAACCGTTTTATTCGTAAACGGGCGGGAAAGTTTCGGTGTCCCTCTAATAGTAGTATTTTGTTAAAAAAAATACTCCTTTCCACACCACCGCAGGGGTAGAGTAATTGGCGCGTTTTTTTAAAGTGGTTTCCCCAATAAGCTATTATTTTTGTTTCTCTTTTCTTTTACTATAGACAAATAAAAGGAAAGATGTTCCATTTCAGGAAAGTGTCCACTTTTCCCTTCAGAGAGGTTTCCTATTTCCTCCATTAAGGTAGAAACAGAATGGTACGGCGACCGTGGCGGTGGCCGCCGCTCAGAGAGTTTCCCTTACATTTAATTTCTCCCCAGGCGTCGCGGACAAATTAAATGTATGGGAAACTCTCTGAGCGGCGGCCACCGCCACGGTCGCCGTGCTATTCTGTTTCTACCTTTAAGTTTCCTCCAGACGAAGGCTGTGGAAAGAGAAATGATAGCGATGGATCGAGCATGGTTGAGATTTTTGCCTATGCGCTTTTTTTACAGGCTTTGTTATAACATATTAATTCTAGGTACGATTTATAAATTAATTTATGAAATAAGAAAGGAACTGTTTCATAGGCCCATTTATCATTTATGTATTGCGATGTTCTATTTTTTCTATGTAGCTATATTTTCTGGTAAGTGTTATGAAAACTCAAATAAAATAACAAACCCTGATCTAGCTCTCATAGATTTAGCTAAACTAGAGCCAAATCCCTCATTTGCTTCTGTCGAAATGGAATTGTCCTGCTCCTTTTGTCTAAAATCGGCGAAATCGGTAAATTTCTACCGCTCAGTGGCGTACCTAAGGGGGGGCGGTGGGGGCGGTCCGCACCGGGCGCACATATTTTGGGGCGTCATTTTTTATATTTAGTTTTAGTTGTAACTTGTTCACTTCATAAGTATACTATTCGATTTCTTCGAATTATTATATGATTTCGAATATTTTTCCTCGTCGCCAAGTCAATGTAGGTTTGAAAATATGTATTATCTATTAAAATTTTGTTCGGTTACAGAAATCAATGGTGCCGACGACGTCCAGTAGAAGTTCTATGTACTACTCCGTGCTCGATGTTTATTGTAATAGTTATTGGTTTTTGAATGGCAAATAGCAAAAAACCAAGCCAGCTGGAGTTTTAAAGTGTACAAGACCTTAATGATGTACATTTTTAGTTACAGTGAAACATGTGGGAAACATTTTATTTTTTATTTCTGTTTTTTATTTTTTGCGATAACAAAGATACCCTGTTTGTGGAAATAGACCGTTGTTTCACTAGATTTTTATTCTAGATCATTAAACTACATTTTTCCCCAAAAGCAAAATTCAAAACGGCCAGAGATAGACCCCTTTTTGTGTTTTTTGTCTATCATTTTTTGTCTATTATCTACTATTAACCGCTTGCCGAGCTGTGACAGGACGCCCTGTAGATTGGAAAATTCTGTACACAACAATACAATTTTACTAAAATTTTTTTAACAATTGCCATCAGTGTCGCTAGTTGCGAAAGGAGTTTCTACAAGTTGAAATTGATACAAAATCGGTGCTTTGCGTTCATACTGGCACAAATAAAGAAATTCTAATTTTTTTTATTGTATAGAATATCTGCATAATCTGTCTACTTTCATTCTGTAAAATGACGTATTTTTAAAGCTACAATTTTGTCAGATGGCGCCTTGTGCCATTGTCAACCTACTCAACACTGGTTCATTTTCAGTTGTTTCGTCACCTTTCGACACCTTTTTTGGTGAAATTTCATAAATTTATCGAAAAGCACCATATAGGCTAGTCGGCGAGAAAGAAAAAATGCTAAAAAAATTTTTCGGCCCATAGGCGAGATTATTGTTAGAATCGCTTCGTACCTTTTACGCAGGTACGTACCTTTTTATATTTGTTTATTTATGTCGCGTATAAAAAGGTATGTATACCTAAAACACCTCATAAAATCTACCAAAATTGCGATTTTTCAAAAATTCCAACGGTTCATTTTCAATTGTTTCTTAAGTTTTCTAAATGAGTTTCCCAATTATAACCTGATCTTACAAAAAATGGCAGCATTGTTAATAAGGTTAAAAAAAACTAGATCGTTAATTACACAAAAACTAATGAACCGATCTTGTTGAAATTTTTTTTACATTGCCGGGACTACATAAACACCATATTCAAGAATTTTCAGCGATCTATTTGCAGTAACGTGATTTGAAAACCTTAGAAGCTATTTGCAAGATCACCCTTACACCTAGCGACCTCTAGCAGTGCTTGATTTTTAGAGAATTTCATAACAAAGAGCTTTCCCAATGCATATGCTATACTTAAAGTTCGCAGGAGCGTGGATATTGAAAGAAATATAAAGAAAGTGCCTATTTTATTCACAATAAATTAATTAAAAAGTTATGCGGTCAACCAAATTGTGGGCAAACTTCGGTTGTTTAACTACACCCTAAAACGAAGCGATTCTAACAATAATCTCGCCTATGGGCCAAAAATGCAATGGAAATGCCTCACCGCCTTATAATTAATTATTAATTTCATATATCATTACTACTGATAATAATTAATAAAATTTCTATTCTTCAGTATTTTCCATAATGTAAATCTTAAAAAGCCTTTCCTGTAAAATTGCCCTTTTTTGAGTTGTGCCGGTATCAACGCAAAGCATCGAAATTATCTTCGATTCACAAAGAGTGATTTAAGACTACAAAATATTGCAATATTTTGCATAGACCAAGAAATGAAAAAGAATATAAATTTTGAGAGCATTATACAATTTTTTTTACTATGAAAGTTAGAAAAGTAAACATGTAAATCTTAAAAAGCCAACATGAAAGCTGAACCTGCGACCTCCGTAATTTTCTTGTGGCCTTTAAAAAAGTATCTTGTATTTTTATAAAAGTCAACTTGTGTGGCCTCCTTTATTACTGCCTAATTTAAATATGGCACCCCCGAAAAGCTCCTCACCTATAGTTTGTCTCAGTTACAATTATTTATTTATGTTTATTAATTTATAAAACCACCATTTGATTGACTTAGAAAGGGCGGCAAATTGGAGAACGCCCCGGGCGGCAAAAGTTCTAGGTACGCCACTGCTACCGCTCAAAATATACAAATTTATTAAGTAAATATAAAAAAAAAATAATTGTGTATTAAAGAACACAAAGCAGAAGTGAAACTTCGCGTACATATTTATGTCTATATGATCTTTATTATTGTATTTTTTTCTTCATTTGCTCGTGGCTTGTGTTAGTCGTTGGTGGCACTTGACATTTAAAAATATTATTTTTCGTTTGTTTTTAAGCAAACGTTTTATTTTCCTTTTATTTTCAATATTCTTTTCAACAAATAAAAATAATAGTTGCAGATCTATTTTCCTAAAAACGTTTGTCGCCACAATCGTTAAACTGCAAACTGTCAAAAATTATGACCAAAAATAAGAAATTAGGTAAGTTTGGTGTGTATCAACCCCGAAAATTATATCCATAACCAGAAGATTAAGATAATAATTATGAGCATAATCGCTGCCGTCTATATTGGGTATTATAATCTAAAATATGAATGAAGCAGGGAATACGAAGTAAGAACCATAATATTTTAACTCAATTGATAAATCATAGTATAATGAATATTTTGAAAGTAATGCAGTACATTGTATAAAATCAAAAACATTTCGCTGCTTTTACAAAAACTTTATCTTTAATAAACAATCTTATTTTTTTAAATAACCGACTCCTCATTTTTACTTTACCGATGCCTGCGCCATCTATGTACGAATTTAAATAAATTGTAAATATTTTCCTGCTGGTTTGGTAGAATTTGTTTATATGGCATCACTTAATTGCTATCATGGCTGTCGCTGTCACCTACTTGGTGATCTTCGCGAAATTCATCAGTGTAAGTTATTAAAAACCAAAATGTTAAACGAGATAGAGTGAAAACTAAATTGTTAGTTTAGTTGTGCATTCATTGAATTGTGAAATTTGTTTGTGTTTTGTTGTTTCCTGCTCTTTTGGCGGTGATATTCATCAGCTTGGTTGTTTAAATCCAAAATGTTTAACGAAATACAGTGGAAACTAAATATTTAGTATGTAAACTTGTACATTCATTGTGTTTGTGTTTTGTTGTACATATTTAATTTATTTCAAGATTTTTGTTGTTTTCTCGTTATTTTGTAAACGAATGAGAAGGCAACTTCCGTTTCATACGGCAGTCCTTGTTTTTGTTGCCGATTCTGAATTGTGACAGTTGTAAATGAGTGAGAAGGCAACTTCCGTTTCGTACAACTATCCTTGTTTTCGTTTCTGTTTTCTGAATTCACTCGTACTTGCTCGAATCACTTCAAAATCCCCGGAACGAGAGCAAGGAAGTTTCACTTCAAAAACTTATAGAACAGTTAAAGAGCTGCAGCAAGGAAAATAGAACTAAGAAAGTGAACCTAGAAAGAAGGATATGTCGAAACAACTATCTCAGTAGAATAGTCAAAACACCGCTAACTTCTTTAATTGCCTCCGCGCCCTATGTGACTAAAAATTCAAAAACTTTTTGCACTATGATACTTTCTAACAAGAAAAATAAAAAAAGATGGAGTTATGACGAAAGATCGCTAGCTTTAAATTTCCATTACAAATCTCCTACAACTTACAGGTATTTTAAAGATAATTTAAACATAAATTTACCATCTCTGAGCTCTCTGCATCGTTGGCAACTTATTAAAAATATTCAACCTGGTTTTAATAACACGGTTACAGAAAACCTTAAGAAGATTTTTTCACATTGGGATTTAGAAATGAGACAAGCTGTGTTGATATTTGATGAAATTAATATTAGAAGAGAGTTAACATAAATGATCAGGTAACAGATGAAATAGTTGGTTTTGTCGATACAGGTGATTTTAGAAATAAAGAACCAGCAAAGTATGTTTCTGTTTTTATGGTTCGAGGCTTATTTTCTAATTGGAAATTTATTATTAGTTTTTTTGCCACCGATCAACCAATTAACAGTAAAGTATTAGCCGAAAAAATGAAGCTGAATTTAGACTACTGTTGTGAACTTGGTCTTAAAATCCGAAGTATAGCCTCAGATCAGGCTTCTAACAATCGCAGTTGCTTTAGTTCTCTCGGAGTAACGGAAAAGGACCCTTTTTTTTATTATAATAATCAAAAGATTTTTGCAATGTTCGATGTTCCGCATTTGTTCAAATCAATACGTAATACTTTATTGGTAAAAGATATTCACTGTGAAGATGGAACAGTAAGTTGGAACTGTGTTAAAGAACTCTATAATTTAGAAAAAAATGGTTCTACTAAAATGGTGCCGAAGTTAACTTCAAAACATGTATGGCCAAATACTTGGGAAAAGATGAAGGTTTCTTATGCTCTTCAAGTTTTAAGTAACACAGTTTGTGCTGCTCTTAAAACTGCTTTAGAATTAAATTTGCTTAGCCCTAATGTTTCATCAGTTACTCTTTCTACTTCCGATTTCTTTTCAAAACTCAAAAACTTGTTCGATTGTCTCAATAGTAAAGAACCTTTTAGTAGAAATTGGTATAAGTGTGGATTAACTCAAACAAATACTCCAAGGAAATATCTTTCTGAAATGTTACGTTACATTCAATCAATTTCATTTGAGAACAAAAACAAAACATTTTGGATTGGGGGATTGATTTTGACTCTAAAATCCATTATTCTTTTAACTGATGAAATATTAAACGAGTTTCCCAATAAGGAGTTCGTTCTGACTTCGAAATTTAACCAAGACCCAATTGAAAACCTTTTTTCCTTAGAAAGATTAAGAGGGGGCTTCAGTAATAATCCATATATAATTTCAATAGTTTTATTTGCAAAATTATTCGAACAAAATTTTGTCTATATCTTCCCATAGGAAGAATTGTGACGAAGATAGTCAGCAATTTATAGCTATTGACTCATTTAGTGATGGCAAAACCATAAATAATAATAACGATCATGGTATTTTTACTGTTGAGGATCGGACGATTGGTGATGTCACTAATGAGGGTCACGAAGTTAGCAACATAATTGAGTCAATTGATTTGTTGGAATGTGGGGCAAATGAAGATTCGATTTCTGTCGAAGAAACTTCTTAAAGGTATTTTGGAGGTTTCATAATTGACCGCTTTTCAAAAAAAGTAAAGTGTTTGTTATGCGATAAGGTTGTGAGAAACCCAAACGAAACTGTTAAGTATTCAAAACCTTCGGAAAGTTTTATTTATTTTAAAAATTATTCAAAAAGTACCGATTTTGGTGCACTTAAAAATCCTACAGATTATTTTTTTAATATTTGTAAAATCTTTGTTAAAATCTTCGCTAAATTTGTTCAGAGTACTCCTGAAATAAAAGGTTTAAAAAGCAAAATAATTGAACATTGTATGGATACAATAAGTAAAAAATCTGAATTTTCCAACTGGTTAGCTAAAGAAAATGAATGTTACGATCACCACAAACAAATCTTAGATTATTTGATGCTTATTATTCTTCGAAAATTTTGTTTGTGGCATTCACATCAATTTAAAGATAAGAGCTCATTAAAAAACTATTCCAAGCAAAAAATTATACAATCCTAAAAGGGGAAGTTGTTAATTTCATCAAATTCTTAGGAGTAGTAGCGTGAATAGCAAATTCAACAACAAATGCAATTTTATGTTGTGTCCTTATCTTATATTATATATAAAGAAACACACAATCCTTTTGCCTTGAAATAATTGAACTCTATTCTGTAATAATGTATAGAATCAACTGTCTGCCAAAACTATATCGAAGCTTACTCCGTTTTTACGTCTGCCAACATTTTATGTCGGACTTACTCAATGACGACTAAATACATGCCTGTAAGGGATGTAACGCCGAAAATTGTTTTGTGGATTAGGCTTACTGGGGACACCACTTTAAAAAAACTCGCCAATTACTCTACCCCTGCGGTGGTGTGGAAAGGAGTATTTTTTTTTAACAAAATACTAGTATTAGAGGGACACCGAAACTTTCCCGCCCGTTTACGAATAAAACGGTTTCGATATAATTGCGCCAATTTAAAATTTACCCCAATAGAAGAAAGTCAGTAGAATATCATAATAAAGATAAAAAAAATTCAAGTTATTTGGATATTTTTTTATAAGGCCATTAGATAGAATTCTTATATTGGCTGTACTATTAAGTGAGAATGTCCTTAAATAGCCATAAAGAAATAATTTCCACTTTTCATATTTCTAAATTTATTCATGATTTGATATTTTACATTTTCAAATCCTTGTAAAACGCAATAATTTGCTTGTTTACCTTTGACCAAAATAAAACTTTTCCAAATCTGCAAAATAAACACATTGCGGAAATGATTGTTATAAATCAAAACGAAATCAAAATTCGCACAAAAATCACTATTTTACTAACTTTTGCAAAGTAGAAACCGAAAAGTCGGACCTGAAAAAATAAAATCGTAACTTCTAAAAATATGTAATTGATTTTTGTCATTTAAACAAAAAATCAAACAAACAGCTTCCTTCTTATTTTCATTTATTTCCACCAACAAATCCCTTTAATGAAATTTACCTAGAATACAATATACACATTCGTAAATATGCCATTCATAAATGAGAAAACCTGTAAAAAAAGAAGCGCAAACGCGAATAGCTCTGAAAGAACCCTGCTCCCATGCATCGCCGACGTTTTTCTTTCCATTTACTCTCTTCAGATAAGATTTACTCAAATATCTGGACAGTGCCACCGAAAATAAAGATTTAGCAGGGGCAGCTTTCGCTTGGAGGAAGCTTAAATGGAGGAAATAGGAAAGCTCTCTCAACAAGAACTTGCACACTTTTCTTGTATGAAATGGAATATCTTTCCTTTTATTTGGCTATGGTAAAACTAAAGCTTAAGGCTTTTTAAAAAGCTTTCCAAATAAGTATGGCAGATGTTACGATTGCCTCATTTCATTTGTAATAAGGTTTGCCTCATAGGGCAGATTTTTCTTTGTGTGGTTCTCATGAGGAATCTAAGTGGAAATCCCTCTTTCGGCATGCCCCGGAAAGTAGACGTAACAACGAGTAAGTAAGCCAAAACAGAACTCCGTAGGAAGCGTAGTTTTAAGAGGAATCGCTGTTAAAAATTTCGCTTTTTTTAAAAAAAATTAAATTTAACAACCTCTAAATTTTTCCGTCTGAAAAAATTACTGCCTTTTTGCAACACTTTGCCCAAGTTTCAGCTTCATAGAAATTTGTTTGTCAAAGAAAAAAATTAAAAACCGGAAAACGTGATTTCCGCCATTTTTTCGAAAAGTTTTGAGGTTAGGTAAAAATGGTAAATACAAAAGTTGTAAATCTTTTAATTTTCTACAACTTTTACATTTAACTCCTTTCGATAGGATGCACAGTTTAGCCAGAAATCGCAAAAAACTGTTTCCAACCCCTTAAACCCCCCCCCCCCCCCTCATTCCTTCCGTGATAGCAGCTATCAGTTCGATTTATTTTTCCCTCTTTAACAATAGCTTGTTCGACAATATCCCGCTATCAGATTGCTGTAACGAATTTTTTTTGTTGTTCGAACCCTATTTCTACTGGACTAATTGTAGAAATTTTTTAAACGCTTTTAAGTGTTTTAAAAGAGTCGACATTAGCTGCGATTCATTAGACGATTTTTTCTACTCGCAAGTACTTGCGAGTACATCACCAATGGAACACGATATTTGACAATTACCAGTAAAATGTATCTGCCCAAAAACAAGAGCAAGGGTAGTTGCAAGTAGCTAGCAGCAGTTTTGAGAAGTTTACCAGTGCCAATGGATCGCAGCTAATGTTAATCAAATGGGTCACGTCAAAATAAAGCGTTTTAAGCCTTTTGAAATAAAACACTTTTAAAAACTCAGATTTGCAGTGCTAATATGTAATAAAAAGCATGTAATAAAATATATGTAATAAAAAAGAACTTTATTTATTTTTATTTATATTTATTTATTAATTTAGATAATTTTGCAATTACTTTGAGGACCTTTCGCTTCTGCTTCAATCGCTTCCACTTCGGTTTTTTAAGTCAAGTGGGACCGAATTAAAATTGTCCCTGCTTATTTTTGGAAACTGGCTAAATTAATTGCATATCAATTTTAATATATGGAACAAATTTCCCTTTGGTTATTTTAATAAACATTCTTGGCGTGGGTGTAAAAAAGACTAAAATTTTAGCATCTTTATTTAATATTTTAAATAAGGAATCGCCTTGACGACTTGCCCCGATCAAAATTGTCTTTGCTTATTTTAGGAACGTAATTCGTAATTCATTCATTAGGTCTCATTAGGCCTTAAAGTGTTCAATTTTAATGTTTAAAAATAGAATTTATCGCGTAGGTTCAAGATCAAGAAATTCCGTCATAAGTGTGACGAGAATTGGAATCGTAAAAGCCGACAGCCTAAAAGTCTGAGAACGGTTGTAGCTATTAACAAGGTCCTAGGACCATTTACAAAACTATCTAAATCAAAAGCTTTTGCGAAGCCATCTAAATAAAAAGCAGTTATTTTGCTCGTTCTAGGCCTTTGTTGCGAAATATTTGCAAAGTCATCAAAAGTCAATTATATTTCTTTGAGTATTGGGCGTTCTCTTCGTTGTTGTTGTTATGTAATAAGAATTTATGGGAAATATTTTTTGCGGGTTCATGAATGTCTTTTGCCACTTGGTAATTTTGAAGCTGTGGTTTTGTGGTTTTCTTATATTGAAGCGATTTCTTCGACGGTTCACCAAAATTCAGTAGAATTTCCCCTTTCCAGACTTAAGTTTTAAAACGTGTTGATGGTGACATCTACCAACATCAGACTGTATTGCAGATCGATAGGAACTTTATAAAAAAAAGCTAAAGCTTACAGATCGCCAACTTCCACAAAGCTTAATTTAATTCTTAGTAACGCCTTCCACAGGCTTAGTTCTTATAACCCCGACCAGATTCTCCACAAGGTCCCAAACAAGCCATAACAAAGTTTAACTCGAACACAAGACAGCCATTGAAGTTCAACTAATTTCACACTCATAAACAAAGAAAAAAATCTTAAACACTTCACACGACGAGCTTTCACTCGAAAAGCTTTTATCCAAGACACAAACCTAACACCTCGCACAAGTAGACGAAAAGCTTTCGCAGCCACCCTCTGAAATGCTATCCGAGTTCTGTACCGCTTTGAAGCCCGCATAGCTCTACTACTAACACAAAGTGTAATTCTGTTAATATGCTGTTAATTATGTCCTGATAGTGTGGTAAGGGGTATTTATTTGAACAAAAATAATATTTTTCCAAAAAATAATGAATTTAGTGTAAAACGAAAATCAATTTTTAAGTCTCAAAATATTTCATATCTAAGTTATAAACCACTTAGGACAAAAATTATGTTCTTAATCAGAAAACTTCACTAATCACACTTTACAATTGGATCAGTGTGCTCACATAGTACACTCATATAAGCTCACAATGGCATATACTTCATATAAGATTTATCACAACCTAATCAAACTTTTACCTTGAATATATTGAATCAATCAATCAAATTGATCCACGGCTCAAAAAACATAAAAAAAACAATGTCAATTTACTTCAATAATCTAAAGCAGCCTACAAATCATGGTGTGTTTTTCAGAGATAAAAGTTAAAAACGTTCAACAAAAAAAAACAGAAAAAAAGAAAAACAGCACCAAAAAAAGATCGAGAGAGAAAAGAATAAGGCAAACTAAAAATCGTTTGAACTGAAACTCACTTACACCCTTATTCACATTACCCTAATATCGCATTTGTCATGAAACTGTCACAAGCTTGACCTTTCTATCTGCCGCTTTAAATTGAATAAAACTAAATCTCTCGGAACACTTTCATAGGGATATACACAGTGATGTGGAGCACACGAATAAAAATACATGCCTCTATATGGATGGGTATATAACGTATCCTTAAAAGGTCCTCTCAAAGTTGAAATTATGTCAAGCAATCTGAAATGGACGATTTCATGAACCTTTCTTCTGTCATCTTATTTGAGACAGAAGCGTTTGTCGAAATTTTACTCTTATATGTGTCCAGCTGCCCCCCCCCCTTTCCTCATCCGTCCCTCAAACCATCGGGCAAACATGAAAGGTCAAGCAGCATATAGTCACAATATGATGTGGGCTCGGCATGATAAAGAAAAGATCCTTTTAGCAACAGCAAAAAAAAAGGCACAAGTGTAGTAGAAGAAAATGTGTCCTTGATTCCCTTCCACTTTTCCTGCATGAAATTTTTAAAAGTTTCCCAGTTTAAATGTGTTTTGTCCCTCAATAAGGATAGTTTCAGATGATGCTAAAAATTTTGGACATGTTCGAGAGAAAGTTTTGAAATTTGTTTTTAAAAAAAAACATAACAAAAGAAATAAGAATCAAGATTCTGGAGGGAATGACTCAATTTGTTAAGGGAAAATGTCATAAGTTAAACATAAATTGGAATTAGTCGGTAATATCTGAATGGATTATGTTATTTTGGGCGGCGATAGGCTGGAGATGCTCCTTTTGTTGCTGATTGTATATGGCATAGGCCGAATAAATTCCCTTAATCCCAATCAGATTAATGGCATTATTGCTTCTCGCGATTCTTAATTAATCCCTGTTTTTGGCAGACGCTGATTGTGTCTTATAAATAAGTTATGCAATGCTATTTTTGGAATTCACACGAATTTATTTTACTGAAATTATGTATATATAAAAGCGCTAAAGTGGAATTAGTTAATACAAATTCACCTTTAAAATCGGGAATTTTGAGAAACACTTTTTGTGTCGATGATATTTGAATTGTTATCTTCAAGAGTTTTGTCAGATGTTCAACAACAACAACAGAGATAAGCCCTTGAAGTTAAGAAAGAAATTGTGTATAGGTCATTATATTAATACAAAAAGAAGTATTCACATCTTACAGTTGGTTGAGAGAAGTTGGAATATCGGAATACTTGATTTAAGGCAAGGCGCGCACTGAGGTGATGAGTAATTGGCGTGGCGGTGGTGTGGCTAGTGAAATATTTTAATCACACGGAAACAAGGAAGGCAGCGCGCATCGAGATGGAGTGGCGGTGGTGTGGTGTTTTTTGCAAATGGACTGTCACCATTTGGTTGCCACTAGTCTCCGACAAGTTTAATTTTGAAGTGGCATGCCATTTCACAGCCAACTTAGGCTTTTATTTTTTTTGGCGGAAAACTCGTACGAGTTATGGGGTCCATCCACGGGCCAACTAGTTGCCCAAACTGAGTTGTGTAAAGAATTTGTGTTTCGCCACGAGCGCTTTAACTGAACTGATATTTCTGATGCATTAGCCTTTTCCGACGATATTGCCATCGTTGGAAGGTCATTTGAATGTAAGAAGGGAACCTTTGTAGGACTTGAGCAAGCCGCAAAAAAACACCAACGATATAAAGGCAGTAGACGAGATTTATACCTAGGAACGATTATAAAAAAGGTGTCTAATGTGAACTTTGGCCGCCATTTTGAGAAGGACGCATGTTCGTCATTTGTTTTAAAAATATTTCATTGAATTCTACGGAAATTTCCGATTTTTACATACCTTGGTTTGCTGTTAATAATTTTTGCAGGTAAAAATCCTTTTGTATTAAGGGGGGGGTAAGGTTTTATAGGCGAAAAAGTCATATTTTCATGATTTTTGTTTGGAGATGTGAATAATGTTGGTTTATTTATTTCATATAGGTACACGTTATAGTATAACATCTGACGTATCTTTGGAAAAAAATTCAATTAAAAATATCAAGAAATAAGTCCGTGACAGCGAATCTCCGGAGGCGCCTCGAAAAAAAGTTGTTTTGCGGTGAACACGATTACGCGTTACCGGATCATTTGAAACAATAAAAAAAACAAAATGCGTTGAAAAGATGATATGTTTCCCGAGGTAATCAGGAAGAGTTTTTTTTATTTTTTGTCGATTTTTTTATTTTTGGCATCATTTGGAAGTGAAAAACGCGATTTTCGCTACAAAATTTTGGGTTAATTTGTTATTAAAAAAAGGAAAAAAATAGTAAAAAAAACTCTTCCTGATTACCTGTTGATTTATCGGTAGAATTAGTGTTTAAAAATTCAAAAGGATTGGTCAAGTAGATTTTGAGTTCTGATGTTCACGTACTTCAAAAATGACGTTTGCGAGAAAATCGATTTAAAGTTTTTTGTACTCGAACATCAAAGCATGGGAGCCGGTCGCTTGAAACGCTGTATCTTCGTTAGTTTTGCTCCGATTTACTTGAAATTTTGACACAATATTCTCGACATGTACATTCAGAACAAAATAAAAAAAATAAAAAAAAAGTTTTAAAACCTTACCCCCCCCCTTAAACATTTTCCACTAGGAGGTCATGTTTCACCGCAAATCGCAAAAAATCGTTTTCAACCCCTAAATAGCATCCCCATTTTACCATTTCCCTTTTTTTTCGAGTTTAATTTTTTTTTTCTTTTAGTTATAACCTTAACGACATTTCATTGCTGGTCCCTCCCTGCTCCTTATTTTTTTTCCTCATTTAAATCCGCTTTGGCACTAGCCTATAAAGCAACAATATAAAACTTAACTAACTTTGGAATATAATACAAGGAATCTGAACTAAGTTTTCATAGTTGCAATAAAAATATCAAGACTTCAATTAACATCCTTCAAAAAAAAAATAACAAAACCCTTAAACTCCCCAAAGAAAAATAAACGACGTTACCTATAGTAAAACGATTCTATCCCATTACGAATAAAATCTCAATTTCAAACGCCTCGCGAAAAAGTTAATTAATTTAGAAATTCTTAAGAAAATTTCTTGCAGCTTTCACATCCTCTAGTTTTTTAACGTTAAGCAAAACAACAAAAGTACCAAAAATAAAGTAAAGATACCTACCAAAAAAAAAGATTTTTTTTAATGAAATTTCTGCTTGATGAAGCACAACGACGAAAAATCCTTTAAAAACTAATACAAACAAGAATTTAACAGCAGCTGTCCAGCTTTAATATCTCAAAATCGCTATGGAGATTGGTTGGACTTTTACAAGAAATTGGAAACTTTACAAGAAGATTATAAACGAAAGATTATTAAAAAATACGCATTGAAAAATTTGATTGGATTTTTGTATATACATAAGTTCTTAATCGAGAGTCCTTAATAAGTTTCTGTTTTCGTCTTTTTGTCAAATACTTAAAGTATTAAATTAGTCTCATTACGTGTAAATTTATTTTGTTTCATTAATTTTAATAAAAGGTAACAATAATCGTTTTCTTGTGATATTGAAATTGAGTAAATCAAGATATTTTATACCATGAAACATGACTTTACATGATGTCTAATGATTTTTCTACTTTCCTCTCCAGGTCTCCCGAATGTTGGTCTCTTCACCATTGACCATGTTTTATTAGCATCTTTACTCTAATTTTTCCTGGCTTTATACAATCCAGCTTTACCTGCTAATACTTTCTAATATGGGCCAGGATAAGGCGAGGCTAGTTTATTCCCAGCTGGAGATTTCATATTTCATCTACATCAAGTTTCCCGCTTTATAAATTCTAAACCCAAACAATGTTTCAAATTTTATCGTTTTAATTGTTCCCTGAAAATTCTTACACTAAAAATTACTTACCTGAAAATTACTTACACCTAAAAGACCTGAAATAAATTGTACCAAAACTACCATGCAGAATTTGAGCCCCAGCTGTCATTCAGTGTGTTCACAGCAGTTGTTTTTGTGTTAATTGTACTTAAAAGTGCTTCGCGATATTTGCATTGAAAAAAGTGACTGGTTGAGCAAAGCCTTAAATTTTTTATTTTAAACGAAATTCGTGAACCAAATCGTCCAAAATGTTGCAGACCACCAAGAGTAAATCCTTTATACGAATTCAAGGCATATGAATGATATAAAGCCGCAAAGCGGTAGTGGTAGGCGCGAACGACGAAAACATCGATGAAATCAAGAAGCTGGTGCTCGAAAATCGCAGAATGAGATTTAAGGGCCAACTACATAGCGGCGTTGCGTTTCGTTGCGTTGCATCTGTCAAAATTAAAGGTTCGGGGGACGCCATTGGACATAACGGGGGTCGTAATCTGTCCAAAAAGACTATTTTAATAAACAATGTGTTTTAAACTATAATTAAGTTTTACATAACGATGAAATAACAACAGTATAAAAACCAACAATTTAGCCACGATTTTCGGGGTAAAGGTCAATCCACACATATCCGTGACGTGACGGCGCAGTACCGGGGGCATCAGTGAAAAAAAATATATCGGTGCGATGATGTTATTCCATGGAAACAAATTGGGAAAAGTTCGACATGTTCCCACACATCCGACGCAGTGGGGCACCGACGTTCTCAGTACCCTTCAGACGTACGCAAAACCGCAAAAAATACGTTGCTACCGATATTTTTTAATTTTTCCCGGACGTGAAACAAATTTTTTTTAAATTCAACGGAAAATTTTATAAGGATTCAACACAAATTTAGGTAATTTGAAATACAGTCAAACCTGTTTCTGTGCAGTCATTTTCAATCGATTTTTTGTAGGACTTTTTTATTCGAAATATAACAATATTTCCTAACAAAGTACATACATTATGTATAAAAAGTAATAAATGTAAAGATTGCTTTGACGTAAAGTTGCTTGAATGCCCAAATGTATTTCATCCTCCTACTAACTACATACATATGTACAGACGCGCGTGGATCAATTTCTCGACTTTTTTTAGTAAATCACTAAATACGTTTTGGCTCATCTCGTAAAATTTAGTTTTGTAGTCCACCAATCCACTATATAAAGTTAAGCGAACTCTCCCTTTACTTTCGGAAAAGTCCACATGGGATGGACCCACTCTCTGTTTAATGTTTTTCCTCCTCGTCTAAGAGCAATGATATTGTAGCAAGTTATTACACGCTAAATTCCATGATGCAGTTGAGATCACTGTCTATATTTAAATTAAAAATTAAAGGTAAAGATTGCCAGTGAAAAATTCATCACGGAAGCCACTGACACGGAAAGCATCGGTGCCGTGCCGTCACGGATATATGTGGATGGACCTTTAAACTCAATTTTACGACAGATTTGACGGAAGAAGATGAAGCTTGATAAAACATGTTTGTTTTTCCTGTCGTCTCCATCAGACTCAATTTTTGATTTCTTACCGAAAAAATCAATTCGGTTTTTACCTTTCAATCAATATTATAGTGAGGTTTTCGCAAGAATTTTTACTTGATTTTTTGGCTTTTCATGGGTTTGCAACACTAAAAAGGTTGAGGAACGATGTAAGTAGGCTTTTCTTAGACTTATTAGCATGCATCTCTACTAGAAAGATTGCAGCTAGAGTACCAAAACTAAACACTCTAATCAACCTAGGCATTCTTCAGATCTCGATTTCCTCATATTCCTCTCTGTAGGAGTCGTCCGTATACAATACAAGTCTACCCTTGATAGTAGCAAAAGTACACAATTATTAAGAAAAGTAAAATTACTGAAGTAGAGTTTACCGAATCTGTTTTGTTGTTACTGCATCAAGCAGAAATTGCAGCTTTGGCAGCTCCTGGCGTTAACTTATATAATTGAAAGGAAGCGAAGTGAGCCTATTATCCGATAAGCAGCCCCGCTAACTCGGATTTGCAAGCGAGACCGCTAGAAGAGATTCAGTAGTTTGCCTAAATTTTTGTTACTTAAATCTCGGATTTGTCAAACAAACTCACGACAAACAACGACACCCTTCTCCTCGATATCGCGAGAGACTTATAACCTGAAGGGCTTACTCGTAGAACTTGCTCCTACGGGACTTTATCACTTTTATTGCCGCTGGGCATGGCCACTTGGTCTGATGGGATAAAAATTAGCTTGTTAAGCGGCCTACAGACGATCAACTTGGGTTTTCAACCCGTTGTCAACTAGCTCTAGTTGTCAACGAGTTGCACGTCTGTAGTCGTGTTTATGACAGAAAACAACAGTTGATAAATGGTTGAAGCAAGATCAAATTTTTTAGATTTTTGTTAGGCGAAACTTACAGGTTGCCAACCAATTTGCGCGTCTGTAGTAACGTTGACAACTGTAGTGGGCAACATCATTTCAAATCGTGAGCTTAAGCATTGAACATCAGCGTGCTTTGTATTCAAAAACTGAAAATGAAATGATGTTTGCAAACGGTTAACAACAAGTTGAAGCGTATGTACACTTTCTGTTTACAACAGATTGACAACCCAAGTTGATCGTCTGTAGGCCGCTTTAAGAGGGTGAGAGCGAACGAAGAAGTGGACAGATTTTTTGAACCAACTCTTTCACTGAATTTTTGAGTCAACTTTTTGACAGCTATGTGGTTGTTGTTGTTTTTTCTTTCTGGAAGAAAATAGAGAGAAATATCAGAAGGGAGAATTAAGATTAAAAACAGCGACAATAAGCTAAAGCATTCTGACGTACAGTTGGTTGGAAAATTTGGCTCGTGTGAAAGCCCATGCGACTTTTCATCGAATTTCAAAAGGGAATGAACGATGACAGCAGATTTTGTTGTGAAACTGGCCTAAGCCATCGTAGGAATGTAGCAGCTCTGGCAAAATTTTACAACTTTTACCACAATGACTATTCTATGGCAATATTTTTCCCGCAACACAAGACTAGCGTGCACAGCTTGGTAAGTCGTTTATAACTAGAGCAACTCGACTGTAGAACAACCTCCCAAAGCCCAAAGTCTTACAAAATCCAAGACTTCAAACGCAAGATTAATCGCCATGCCCGGGTTTACACGACCGGACACCGAACAGACAAAACGAACGAACAAACTGGGGTTTATGGGAAAGAGGGTGAGAGAGGGGCCGGTTTTCCATGGTCCTCTCTCACCCTCTCTCTCACCGGCCCATCTACTACAACATCTCTCTAACTAGACGGGCGGATACCGAACAGACACCGAACAGACAAAACGAACGAACGAACTGGGTGTATTGGGAAGAGGGTGTGACGGGAAAATGGGGAGGGCAGACAATTTTCGTGGACACTTTCAGCGAACTGTGAACGGACATTTTAACAGTTCCGGTGTTGTTGTTGTTATGACAAGAAAGAAAAAGGGAATTTCAAAAAGCAAGAACAGGAACCCATGAAGTTTTGACATTGGTGTTATGAAAGCCGTTGTTGAGCGTTATGGCAACAACAAAACCCCATACATTTTTGACAATTTTCGTTCGTTTGTCCGTTCGTTGGTGTCCGCCCGTGTAAATGCGCAGCCGGACACTGCACCGGGCTTCAAAAGAGTATTAACGATTACAGTTAAGTTTTGTCTGTTCGGTGTCCGCTCGTCTGAAAGGGCCCTATTAGTACGGGCATTGCTGCGATGACAGAGAAGTGCCAACAAAACGAAATGCATGTGTTAACTGGCAATAACAGTTAGAGGATAATAGTTCTGCAGAATCTGAAGCCATGACGGATAACGTGTAAACTTTCTTAATGTTACTTTGCTAAAAAATAATTATTATGTTAGTAACAAAGAGTTTTCCAAGAAGGCAGTAGAATAATTCTAAGGCTATCAATCCTTGCTCCACTATGGCTTTGACTGGTAATTAGTAGACCTATAGTTGGCTTTAAACTGTATTGAATGTTTTTTTATGTGAAAGGCTAAGCTTAGGTGTCACCCTTTATATCACCAGTCTTTCATGTTGGTGTTCATGGTGCAATGTCTAGCAGTAAGCTTAGCGCGAAGAAAGAAAAAGGATATGATGGGTTAAGGGTAGTCTGGAGAATTTATGAGGAGGAGGCAGCGAGCCTCGGGTTTGAACTCTTGGATGTTTTATGAGTTCATTTTTCTAAGCAGAGTTTCAAATTATTTGTTTTAAAAATATGAGATCAGTTATGTGAAAATTTATGTAGACACCAAACAAAATAACAAATCGTGATATTTTTATAAATTTTTGCTCACACTCTATTTCAACCATTGTTATAAGTGAATAGATTTGTATCTTACAATTTTTTTTTTAAAAAGATTCCATGTACCTCAACCTTAAAACACCTTCCAGCCCTCTTATCAGCAGCATTTGCCATTCCCAATGTTCATGGGTATAAAAAGCGAAGAGCGAAAAGAAAGCTCAACTGACAGGGGTTTTCCGTTTCCAATTATTGTAAACATTTAAGTAATTCGTCGAAAGCCAGCGAAATATCACATAGGTCTTTTTTAACTGGGATTATCGTAAGCCCTTTATGCGTACTCCAGATTTCCTTTATGCCATCCAAGAAATCCCCAGTGTTTCTGATTCAACATTTTCTTTCGCATAAATTTAGAATTCAAGTTTTTCCTTTCCCCCGTCGACTTTGTTAAAGTCCTTTATTGGTCCTTTGTAAGGTTTTGAAATTAGTTTTAAATCCCATAATTCTTCAGGATTTTCCTGTTTCATTTCATCGTTTTGATTTTTGATTTTTGTTCAAAAAAAAAACTTCATAAAAGATGATTAAAGAAGAAGAAATAAACTTTGGGAATGAATAATTTTTGAATTTTATGGTTTAAATTCTCAAAGGATCTTAATTTATGGTTTATGATTAAAATAAAAATACATTAAATTAAATTTTCAATTAAACTCGGCGAATGTTTCGTTTGTTGTTTTGTTTATAATTTTTGTTTTTAGGGTATAATAAATGAAATTGCTTTCAAATTGAACTTTTTTATAGCATCGTTCTTAATTTCGTGAAAAAATTTGATGCCATTTTACTTGTTGTTGTTTTGTTGTTGATAAAATTAGTATAATTTATATCACAAAATTAGTTGCACGGCAATTGTATAAGGATCCTAGAAATTATCCACTTTATTCACTATAATCCTGCGCTCATTCTCAAGCAGTGTATTCTGCCGGCTTGTAATTTGGCATCATTCCCAATTGCGGCACTGATGTTTCGGAATGCTTGCATTTCACCCAATTTAAATTCAAGGCATTTGTTGAGGATTTGCAAGCAAAGAAAATATCATGGAAAAAATTCACTTAAAAATAAACGGCAGCGAAAATATTCTATGCTCTTTGATATAAGAAAAAATGCTTTTTTGTAGATGCTACAAAATAATACCAAGTATTTGTTGCCAGCTAGTGCTGAAAGACTTGGAGTGTTAAGAATTAAAAATACCTAAGGGTTGTAAAGTTGGCACTTTTTTTAAACTTGGAAAAATCAAGCCTTCAAACCATTTCAAAGGCCTTCTTAGTGTGATTATATACTATGAACTAGGGATGTTACGAAATTCGAATCATTTTAAACTTTTGCATCGACATTCCAATTCGCATCAAGTAATACGAATGTTTTGCGAATGCGAATGTGTGTAGGTCGTGTCGTGTCTCGTGGAAAACAAAATTAAAATACGACAAATTGACAGATCTGGCTCGCAAATATCTGAGCGCTCCACCGGCCAGCGTTCCGAATGAGCAATTGTTCATTGCAGCAGGCCTTATATATAAGCCCCTTAAAACCCCTATCCACAACAGGCCGCCGGCAGGCCGTAGCCTTTCAAGCCAGGTCAGCAGGTACCGCCCGATGAAGGCCATACTTTACTCAGTCTGACTGAGGGATGAGGACTTGAGGCATACGTCTGACAGGCCGTGGACTGCAGGTGAGCTCATAATTCCCTACAAAAACACAGGCGATGACGACAGTTTAGCGTATCAGGTTGTTAACTCAAGAGCAAAACAGGTCATGGCCTCAACGAAAATTTCAGACTGAATAGAAGTTTAGATCTTCAGGCACCGACGGACGATAAATACCATAAACAATTTTGTCAGTTTTCGTGGACTGTAGGTCCAGCAGGCCCCACCCATTTGACGGTCTGGGTGAGTGAGTGTGTGGAGCATGACCTGCCGGCGGCCTGGATAGGAATGGGAGCCTTTAGAAATATAATATTCCTCTCTTGAACTTCGACTATTAAATACGAGAAGAAAGAATACCATTACTGGATTTAACACTGGTATATTGTTCTAATATTTTTTCATATTCTTTTGTGAGTAATAAAAAAATGAGGCCTTAATTTAATTAAATCCTTTAAATCCTATTCCTTAACATTCGTATTCGCATTCGAATTCGCGTTCGCATTCGCAAATTCGTATTCCGAACCATTTTCGCTACCATTTTTCACCATTTTTCGAATATCACAAAATGTCTTATTTTTCTCCAAAAATCATGGTCTCGTGGTGTGCGCAAGACTTTACACTTTGATTTAGGGCATTTTTACCATTTTTTACCGAATATTGGAGTTTTAGGGCACTTTTGCTATTTTTTACCGATTTTTGGAGAAAAATAAGACATTTTGTGATATTCGAAAAATAGTCAAAAATGGTAGAAACGCTGTCATTTTCGCATTTTTGAGAGAACCACTCTGAAAACTTAGTGGCGCGTAGTTTTTGAGTCAGAAGATCGAGTGGTGACATGAAAAAAAATTTTAAAATACCGTTTCCGTTTTTTTCAAATTTTGGCCAAAAAAAGGCCAAAAAGTTGGCCAAAAATGCGTCCAATTGTTTTTTGCCTAATTTCATCTGAAAGGACGGACAATTTCCTACAAAACTCTATATGGCCATCCCAAAAGTCAGCGTTTGTCGAGAGCTATAAATAAATGAGGAATACGTGATTTTTGAAAAATCGCGTTTTTTTCAATATTGAATCAGTTGTAACTCCGAAAAGGCGCATGCAATCGCGCTAAAAAAATTTTTTTGGTATATCACATCGAGTTCCCGAACATATTCTCAAAGTTTGAGCGATATTTTTTTTTGCTATCCTGTTTGAAAAAGAATCCACCATATGTAAGTTTTGATTCTCTTCAGTGTCAAAACTGTTAAAAGATATTTGATTGTTGGAAATCTGCTCGGGTCACAAAAATCAGAAACTTCCAAAACCTCGGCATCTTTCTCGAGTTCTGACAATTTTTCATACCACAATTTATATTCAGGGGTGCAGCGCAGAAGTCGTTTCAACTCATTTGTTACGAGTTTTAAATGGAAAAATTCAATGGAAAACTCGAAACAGATAACTTGAAACAACTTGTGTGCTTCCACCTCAGCTCTTACAGCGGATTTCGAGACTCGATCATTGAAGTATGGAGCAAGATGAACCAAGTAATCTGCTTTTTCAGTTGCAGCAAATCCAGGGAGAAGTGTCGGTAAGCTTGAAAGGATTCCCGCATTATCATTAAAAAATTTGTCTGACAAATTCTGAATCAGCTTATCGACCCAAGGAATAAAAATAGCAGGACGAAAATTACGCCTCAACAGAGTATCTTCACAATTGAAACAAGCTGTTTGCTTCAACGTGAGTCTCAGAATTTTGAGTTCCATATCGAATACGTCTTTCGCAACTTTTTCAGCTGCTCTAAAAATTTCGTCGAATGATACTTTTGCATATTTTCGTTCTTCTTGAAGCGTATACACAATTTCGTGAACATGCTTTACTGCTGATGCCAAATTACGCGATTTTTCTTGCAGTCGAACTGATAAAGGAAGCGTGAAACTGAAAAGTCTCTCACAAACCAAGAGACTAACGATGAACTCGCTTTTCTGAACTGCTGCAAGTAAGTAGACCGCTGTTTTTGCGATGATCGTAGATTTCCCAGAAAGGACCCCGCAATTTTCCTATGGAAAATGGCTTTCGGCTAATTTTCTTGAAATTTCCCCTCCCAAAAACCACCTCCAAGGGGTTGTTAGAGGTATATAACAGATCTCTGAATGTAAAATAGTTTGTTCTTGTAGGCTACCCAACGGCTACCCAAAACAACCACCCCTTTGATCCTTCAACCACCGACCATCTAACCCCTCCTCTCCTACGTCACCTCAACCACAACTGTCAGTAAAGTCAAAATGCAGAGTACTCATTTTTCAATTTATTCGTCCTTGATTTTTTGAAAAACCAAGAATACTTTGTTGGCCTTGTGCGCGTTTCATTCCGACGCGACGATTCGATTCGTTTGTAAACAAGCAAGGCCCTTTTACATCCCAAGCGCAAAGTGGAAACGCAAATTGGAGCTCTTTTATCGCACAGAAATTTGTATGTTTTTCTTTCTGTTGCACGAGCGTGGATTCCAGACAGAGAGAAAACATACAAATTTATATGCGATAAAAGAGCTTCAATTTGCATTTCCACTTAGCGCCTGGGATGCAAAAGGGCCTTAATATCAAAAAATTGGGTTGGGGTTTCCGGGTTTTGGCGATTAAAATGTGAAAAGTAGATTTCCGCGTATTACGAATTTGAAAATTTTGAATTTGGAGTTGTGGGCATATTGGAAATTTTAAAAATTACGGAAACGGGAAAATTACGAAAATGCAAAATTTAGGAATTTGGAAAATTTCGCGAATTTGCATTACGATATTCGAAATTGGAAATTCAAAATTTTCCGAACTTTTTGACATACACAAATCTAAAAATTGAAAAATTTACAATATTGTTACTCAGAATTTTCGGTGGGGCGCCGGGCCCGTATTTGCATAAATCTGGCTACGGCCCTGGCACCGGCACCATAAAGGAAAGGAATCTCAAAATCGCTGTTCCTATGCGCAGGGAAATAATCAAGTTCCCACATGCGATTAACGTCACTCTGCTTGCTTAAAAACCCATAGGTTCGGCAACGCAAATTATATTCTAAACATGCGCCCTCATGTCCCTTATTTTATGGTGCGGACTCTATCTTTCCGCACATTAAATGTGCCTTACTGAGAAGACGTTGAGTCGATCTTGTCGATTTTTAGTATTTATTCAATTGTGTATGATACAATAATATCGACCTGCAATTGTCTTCATTGAGTCTCATCGCGAACGGCGTTTTTGGCTGTTATTTTCCCCTTTATCACGACAATTTCGAGGCATATGAGTCGCAACACCGAACTGTCCTTGGAGTTTCTTCAAAATTACCCTGAGTTTCACACCTTCGTTCGAATAATGACTCGCTGCGCAACAGACCAAAGTATAGTAAGCTGAAATGTTGGACGTAAGTTTGCAGGTCATGTGCATGGCTATCCCCTCTCCATTCTCCCACCACGGATACCTGATTCACAAAAATGTTGCTAAATTTTTTAAACTGAAATTGGATAACATACAAAAAACACAATCAGCCAAAATAATCCGAATTCGTGCAATTACACCAACAAAAGACATCCCTTATTAAACTTTCATCCCCATTAATCAAAACCCACTCCACCCAAAAGGAAAAAAAATTCGTTAATTTGTCAAAACATTTGCATTTACATTCCCCATTGAAGGTATCCCTTTGGATTGCATAGATACCCTAATCTACATCAACAATATAAGTTTGGCAGGCACTAAGTGATGTCAAATTATTCAAATATTTTAGAGTGAGTGTAAAATCTCGGAGCTTGAAAACTTGATGTAAGCCCAATTAGCAGGATCTACTTTGAATATTTGCCAGGATATCAATGACTTTTGACTCAAATACCCAAGAGACAAATGTAACTTCTGCCTGGGCAAGGTAATAAAGGTTACCCGGGCAGGTCCTTCTGTGCAGGGCTCACAGCATGCTATAATACCATTCTTAGTCCTACGTGCTCTAATTGGATGGTCCCCGTTCTCACGCTTCAGCCCCCATTATCATTGTGTGATAAAGCTCTGGAGGGACAGGGCCTGGGACCGACCGAAATCTCGAAATCATTCCTCATGACACGGAGATTAATTGCGCCGCTATATAGATGCTATCGAGGCATCACCTTTTTCATCAGTAGAAAACGTTGAACTCATTAATTGTGCAGGGAAGCGGTTCGCCACAAAGTATACGAATCGTGCTGTAATGTTCCCAACGTGCACTTGGTGCTCCTCTAATCCATATATCATTGCTAGCTTCCTCATGAAGGGACTAACAGGACTCTGGACTACACGGACTCCGGGACTCAGTGATTTCGAGAACTGAATTCCTGAAAATTTATCCCTTTGCATGCGGCTGAAGTGGCACTTTGACTAACGACTTATGAATTATTTGTGGAGCTTAGCTTATTGTTGGGCGAAATTCATGTACTCAAAGTTTTCATTCTGAATGAAATCACACAAAATGAAACATTTTAAATATTCTCGTGCTTTCGCCTAATGGACGAATCCTTAAACTCTCTGGAGGTGGTCCGTGAATCTACGTGAAATGGGTAAATGCAATTTTTCGATTTGACATTTTGAAGGATTCGAGTTGATGTACAGAAATTTAATAACGACGCTTTATGAGTAGCTTTGTACTTGAATGGATTATGTGTGTTTCAAAGTAAATTAATATTGATTGGCAAACCTGGAGAAATGTGAAAATTTTGTTTGCAGGTAGCAGGTGAAGTCAAACAAAGATTAGTTCTGCACTAATAAAGACATAAATGGCAAAGGATTAATCAATCTACTACTTGCATGATAAAGCGCTGTCACATATGAAAGGAAGTTTTGTGATTTACTAGGGCCAATTTGTTATTATAATTAAGCATGCCATATCTTCGAAAATTTTCATTGTTTTTCAATTACGTCGTAAATGGAATTTCATTTTAGAGAAACTAAGATTAGGGATTTTACTGACCCTACTACCAGTATTGAAAACTGTTTTTATAGAGGTTATCGTTTATTAGTATAAGAAAGAGTAATGGCGAAACTAGGCATCCTTGTCGTACTCCAGAGCTGACTTCAAAGCTGTCGGATAATTTTCCATTATGCAGAACTCTGCATTTGGAATTTTTGTGTAGAGCTTTTGTCAATTCTACTATTTTGTCAGACAGCCCAAGTTGTCGTAGTACCTACCTGTAATATGAAGTACGTTAGCCTGCTGACTTTATCCTAGATAGTACTACGTGGGACAAGATTTTGCCCACAGCAGACAATAGACAGATATGTACCTCTCCAGTTGTCGCATATTGTTAGGTACAGGTGTTCATCTTTTTTTTTATGTGGAATACTAGAGCTCAGGGAAAGTCCTTTGTACTGTCGACAATCTATTTTCTTCATATAGTGTGCAATGTCAACAGAAAGCTCTAGTCGATAGATAGTGAAGGGGAAGAGAGAAGTAGGAAGGAACTGCCACAACCACCAAACCCCAACCATTTCTATCGCGACTCTGGCATCGGGGAAATGAGAAACAACTTGCTGGAGTGTTATGCCTCCTGAAACGAGTTGAATCCCATCAACCAACCGATGACATGCGCTTGATGTAGCGGGGCAGTGCTAGCGGAAGGCTATGACAGAAGGAATGTAAAGAGGGAAGAAGAAAGAAGGTGGGAAAGGCGAAGGGCCGTAGGGCTCTGCCGGGACTCGAACCCGGGACCTCTGTGATGGTAGCCAGCTGGGCGCCTTAAGCCGAGGCCCCCAAATCGCGCATCTGCTATGAGACTTGAGTCAGCTTTACCATTGGCCATTGCATGAATTGCGATTAGTAATTTATCATGGATGGGGCACGAGTGGAGATTTTTATTGTCTGTGCATTATTGCTGCTTTTGGAGGTTCTTGTGAACATGAACCGTTCAGGGCGACGAAGAAATAATCTGCCCATCTTTGGAGTTGCTCCTTGTCGCTTCCATCCCACTCGTAACGGCATGCATTTTAGTAGAGTGCTTTCCTGAGAGCTCTTTAGTAATTTGGTACAGCACCTTATACTGTGTTTGCCGAGTTTTCCGCCTTTTCTGCGTGCTCGTTTATGTGCCGCCTTTTATCACGCCGAACATTTCTTTTTACCTCCCGGTGTGATTGGGTAAGTTCCCGTTCATGCTGATTACGTTTTTCCGGTGCGCTTGTAAAGTTCACGTCCTCAGGGTCCTCCTGCATTCTATTTTTTGCCAGGTGGTGTCCTAGATCCAGTGTAGCTGGTTTCTTTGGACATAACCGATGGTTTTTTTCGCTGGTGTTAATATAGCGCCATTTGTTGTACTCAACAGCTCTTCAATATTTGCTTCGTCGCAAATAGTAGAAGGAAATTAAACAAAAAAAAGCGAAGTTATGATGTAGTTGGAAAGTTGAATTTTTTTGTTTTTTTTCTTTACATTATGTTAAGATAAAGGGAAAAAAAATTTCTGCAAAATTTCTGGGAAGTTGGACTTTTTTGTTTTCTTTTCTTTACTTATGTTAAGATAAAGCGAAAAAAAAAATTTCTGCATTGCTACACTATTTTTTTAACTTCGCCAGGTCTGTTGGTCGTAGAAAAATGAAAAAAATTGGAAAATACTCGTGAATGAATAGACTATCGAACTGATTCAGTATAAATACTTTAAAAATGAATCCTAACCTCAAAAAACCAAAATGTATGAAATTTTGTTTTATTTTACTCAAAATACAATAAATAACGGGAAAATAGTCGGATTATGGTAAAAATTGGAGAAAAGATGTACTATGATGCTATAAATACGTGGTTGAAATTTCAAAAAAACTTTCGATTTTTACGGCAACAATTGGCACTTTTCGAAAAATTTTCAAATTGCCGCCATTTTATGCCAAATCCTCGTACAGTAAAATATTTTCTTTTAAACTGTAGGTTTTTTTATGTACTTTCTTATGAGCATACTTCTTTACTTTATTTAAAATCGATACTCTTACCTTAATCCTGACGGACACTGGTTTTCTCCGTTTTTCTGATCAGCACAGCTTCTGAAGTGCTCTATACTTCTAGCGATGGACCCAGGATGGATCCTTGTGGAATGCCGCATGTTGTCCGACCCAATTTCCGAATCATAATGAAGCGACCTACACCGGATGTAATTGATTAATACTCGCACTAGGACGCAACGCTTCAAATGTTTTACTCCATCTCGCCGAGTTGAAATTAGTTTTAACATCAAGGGTTATCAATGCCCATCAGTGATTACTCTCTATAACAGATTTTGAATGCCCACCACCATGTTGACTGCATCAGTTGTTGACCTTGCCTTTCTGAAGCTGAATTTCTTGTTTGACAGGCCTCCGTCCCTTTCGACTCTAGGAAGTATTCTGTTACAAATCACACTGTCGCACAGTGGTTCAGAAGGCATGAAAACCTGGACAAAAGTCGAAAAATGAAAATCCTTATTTCGTTTTTAGTAGGTACTGTTGAATCTTGTAGAGGGGGATTTGGAGCATCCGAAACGGAGTCGCTAACCTGTCTTTTGTAACTTTCGTTTACCAGGTGCTTTAATTCGAGCGATCGCTTAATTGTGTAACCGTAGGTTACAGTGAGTGCATTGTACGTGATAGTAAACATTCGGCTTTAGTGATTTGTATGAAATATTTTTACAAATTTCAGAATGGGTGACGCTAATCAAGGAATGTTTAATATGATTAAACGTACATATATGTGATCAAATATTTGTTCATAGTCCATATAAACTCAGTCTAAACGGGGACCTGTAAATGTGATTATTTGTTTAAAATATTAAAATTTGGCGATGCATATATTTTTTCATCCGTCTTATCCGCCTAATTGTTGATCTTAAATTGTACATTATAAGGTCCTGTAACGGTACATATGAAGAACTATTGCCCAGGCTTGCCCCTGTAATTTTTATGACATGCAACTTCATCCAGTTTTTTAAAAGTAGCCTGACCTTTTATATCCGCCATTTTGAATTTTCAGAATTTGATATCAAATTCGAACTACGTGATCCCGAAAACCCCTGTATACAAATATTCATGCAAATCCATCAAGTTTTTCCAAATCAGTCCGCAATTTTGGATCCGCCATTTTGAATTTTCAAATTTTATGATCAAATTCGAATTCAGAGACATCAAAAACCCTTATTTACAAATATTTCTGTAAATCGAATGGATTTTTGACTTTTTTCCAGGTTTTCATGCCTTCTGAACCACTGTGCGTCGCGTCGAACAGTTTGCCTGTTCCTAGCTACCCTTTTTGCGACCTCCAGAATTTCTTGTCCGGTTACCAAAGGTACATCCTCTGCATTAACCTGTGGAAATAGGGCGTGTTCTATATTCTGGGGTAGCGCGGGGCAGGTGTTTGGCGGAGAGCGCTTGCCCTTGGCCGCTAACATAACCATTTTATATGCTTCGCTCAAGGGCCGAGGCTGCTTCCCTGCACAACCTTCGGGAGTGCTCGCTACTTCTAGCGATAGCCTTTGTTCGGGATATTTCTGGCTTCCTTGTATACCTCTTAAGGAGATCATCATCAATTTATTTTACTCCTCCTTCTCGCTTTCAGGCAGGCCCTTCAGCATTCGTCGATCTCTGAATTCCATTAGAAATTTGGTGAGTTTCGACGAATGCGGTCTCTGCGGCATGGTGTTTCTATAAGCTTATACCAGCTAAAACCAGAAGCGTAGCCATCGGTGATCCGAAAAGGACACTTGATCTAAGAGAAAATTCAAAGAGAGTTTATAATTTAAAATGCAAAAACTTTCATCAAAAACAAACAAATAAAAACAAAACAATTACGATTAATTAAAACATTTTGATGACGGCATGAAATTAATTAACATTCAGCCAAATAATTTCCACAACTTCCATTCACACATTAATGCGAACTAATCAATTTGGTAGAAGCTCATGATTTTAACATTGTTTTAAAATCGCAATATATCCTCCTATTCTAGTGTGGCTAAACTATCGCTTAACACGACTTAAAAACATAAACACACCCTCAAAATCTAATTAATAATCAAATTTTATTAAAAGAGTAATTAGGTCACAGCTAGCGCAATTAAATTACTCCATACATCACTGCATTATAGCGGTGACAGTGAAACATGACTTTTATCCATTGCGTACACCCCCGCAATTCAGCATATAGTAGTACGTTACCATAACATCCGAAATTACTGTCAACTGGCACTAGGTCTAAATATGAAGCCGGTTACAAAATCATTTCTGACTCTAAAAGTCTGTTAAATATTAACGCAAATGCGTGAACTTAAATCAGCACCAATTCAAAACATAATTAATATTCACAGTTGGGAATAATAACGTTTGCTACCGTGTAAGTGTAGCGACAGTTCCGCCATGCCACCAGGATATATATCATGCCAGTTCAAGTTAAGCACAAGTTTCTGAACAAACCATAAGCACTAGATCCTTTGGATGGTGTGTAACTAACCCCAAGGACCTACATTTTGTTTGTTTTATTAAACACTTCGGATATAATTACGATATAACAAGCAAACTTCACATAATTCACCGAATTATTTCCCGCCAGGAGACAACTACAATTTTCTTAGCTTCAAAGTTTCCACCCACCATGGGTTTGCCACATACCGTGAGTCGATCCTTGAAACTGTATACAATAATTTTAAGGAAAACTTTGTTATATGAAAACGGGGATTTTGGCTAGGGAATTTATGAACTTTTCATACTATAGCATAAGGAACAAAAATGGAAAGGATTACGATTTAAATGATGCTATAAAAATTATCGTGAATGGCTAGTTTTGTTCTGAAGGACATGCTTAAGGACTTAATTACGTTGAATGTTGTGAGAAGTTTTCGCTTATTGCTAATCCTAAAATGTAATTGGGCAAAGTCATGCTAATTATTAAAGTGCGTCAGTACGAGTATGAGGCCATTCCTTTTAATATAATTTTGAGGGTTAAGCGTACATACATTTCTCAAGTTTCAGTCAGAATCCTTTTTGGTATGGAGTTATGGATAATGTTGGAACGGCTTTTATACTGGAATATTTTCGATCAAAATTGCGATGCATGGGATTAGTATATTCGACAAAATTCTAAGGTAACTTATTATCTCCAATTCTATCTATGGAGAAAACAATCAATAATAGAATATCTAGAAACCAAGAAAATATTAGAGGAAAAACAATACGGCTTTAGACAAAAAAGACCATTGGTGACCACTTTTGTGTCTTGTAAAGCACCTCAATCAAATTATTCGTCACGGCTTTGGTAGGGCTGCCTCTAAATAACTCCAATGCTTTGGACAGAGTATGTGATCCTGCTTTGTTAACTATACTCCTAGCTATTGATTCTGATTGAGTTTCAACGATCTGGATTAAGTATTTTTTTATCTGGCCCTTCAATCAAGGTAGTATAGGTTGATGTACTTGTACTGTCATCTAACTACATGACATCGAAACTGCACTTCAAGGGAGATTTCTTTGCTAACCTTTATTCTTTCAGTGTCTTCCAAATGAGACAGCTGAATACTGAATGTAGCTATTATCCATTAGGCGCGGTCTAACGTCTAAGCTGGTCCAAATGGAGCTATCTTCCTTTGCAAGGAGGTAAAGAATCAATCCTCAGCGAGTACAAAAACATTGAGGGTAACGACATTGAGGGTGTGGGACGAAGAGAGATATCACCATGCACTTCCTTCCAGGTGGAGGAGTTTAACGTCATGTACTAAGATTATAAAGACTTGTTCTGACTACAACAAGCAGAGCTTGTGCCGAGAACCCTCGGTTGGTTGCCCGAAGAGGAAAACCTCGGTTTCTCACACAAAAAAAAAACAAAATTTGAACCAATAATCCAAAACCACAATCTCAAATCGACCTCACTAAGGCGGTACCCCGGGCCTCAAGGGTCGGGCTGCTCGTCGGGGGGTCGTGGACTGTAGAGACCCCGGAGATACCACCTGGAAATTTTGCACCACCACTTACCTGTATATTAGCGTCCCCCTAAGGAGCTGATTCGGCTGGAAACGAAATTTCTGCGGTCCGGAGACATCGTTCGCGCTTACGCCATCCTGTCTTGCCCTTAGCAATACATCCTCCTACTAATACCTAAATCGTAACAAAACCCCCAAATATCCCTTAATCCCACCCTAAACGCAGTTATTCGATACTACAAATCGTTTAATTCATTACACCGATTAATAAATTAACAATTAACGTTTACCAACTCCAACTAAAGGTAGTTAAATCAAAAATAATCACATTAAAGGTCAAACCGTACATGCTCTGAAAAGTAATTAACAATTGCAAAATTCTTATCTAAGTTAGATTAATTTACCTTAGCAAGTAAAGTGTGGAAATTAAGTCTGCCGTGCAAAGGACAAATGACTTATGTGCATTATAGGTCAAAATGGCTTTGTATATTTTTTTTGATATAAAATATTCATATTTATCCCTAAAAAAAATTCAGACTGATCGTACTTTTTAATTATAAGTTATCACTTTAAACAGTTAATTTATTTGCTTCGATTCTATGTATTTTGAAAACTTTGAACGCGTTTTTCTCGAAACGAGCTTTTTGCAGATAGGTCTTTTGGCCTTTGCACGGCAGAAGTGATATTAACATTGCATTTGGGAAACACAAAAAAACATTAAATAAAGGTCTGAAAAAACCCGCCCTGGTTGGTACCACAACGTTTTCTTTTCTCACATGTTCGACCTCCAAGATGAATAAGTGGTGTATGAAACAACAACAACAAAAGTGACACACCCAAAAGTTACTCAATACACTCAATCTTAGCAAAAAAACCACTGATAAACCAATAAAATTGGTTGAAAAAAAATAGTTCAAAAATCGCAACAACTTATAGCAAAAAAAAGGAAAATTTTTTTTTTCAACCATAATCCCAGACAAAAAAATAATAAAAATCAATTTTTTTAGTGTGAAAAAAAACAATACTACAGTTTAGTGTAGGCGTAATGAATTAATACTTAATACTACATTTAATATCCAATACCAATTGGCTTCTCGACGTTCACTAGCACTTCCTTCAGCAATCCGGACCGGCGTCACCGACACGATTTAATGGGGCCACCGGGAGCTAATGTACTACCTCTCTCACGAATGAGCCCAGGCGCCTCTAGATCCGGTGCCGTGCAATGGGGGCTAGCTACCAAGGGTTTCGTTGGTTTGCTCTTCTCCAGCTCCACAATTTTTGCAGACGCAATAATAATCTTATCTGAGTCAAAATTTCTTAAGCGGGCCACTAAAAATCGTGCAAAATACACGGCAATATTCGATTGAAAATGAGAGGATTGAAAGAAGGATTGAAGCCTCTGCCGCTGTCTAGCATATTATCGTCAGATCTTTTTTCTGGTAAGAGAGCACTAAAATTTTATTGCGCAGGCATTTAGTGGATAGTTTAACGAATATTTTATGTAAAAAAATTTTCTCCTACAACACCGAGAAGTTAGTTAAATTACCATTTGTTTATTGTAAAATTAATTATTTATAACCAAATTATATTTTTTTTTCTTGAATTATTTTTTGTTTTGTTCCTCTACTATTCCTTAACATACAATCCAATTTTCATTGAAATTCAGTAATTATTCGCTGATATATTGTAATTTAAAAAAAAGTACACGAAATTTTCAATCGCTCATACATTTTTGAAAAATTCTAATTTTCAAAAACCGTTTTAGGGTATTACTTTTAACCTATAAACCTACCAAAATAAGTTAATAGATATATTAAAATCTAATAGTCGATTTTTAGTGGCCCGCTTAAGAAATTTTGACTCATCTACAACCCTGCAAGCATTTCGATTCGGAAACGATTCGAGAACGATTTGCCAAAAGCGAAAGCTTGCTTCGATCTCGGACTCGTTAACGACTCGTAAACGAATTCGAAGGCAATAAAAGCGGAGCAAGATATCGAATCGCTTTCTCGTGCCGATAACGAATCGCATGCTCGTATCGATAGCAAATCGCTTCTGCACCGAAAATCACTCCGCCGAGCAAAACAAGTCAAAAGCTCAAACTTTCCAAACAAATCGTTGAAGAGAAACCAAAGGCTCTCAAAATTTCCTCTCAATAGGACTTCAAATCGGTGAAATGACGTTATGTTGTTAGTGTAATTTGGATATTTGAAGTCCCATTCAAGGGAAATCGGCTCTCAATATTTTTCTACAGCATGAAGGCTTTAGGAGAAACAAATCAACCAGGAAAGCTTTCATTTTGTGTTTTGAATCTTTTTATCGTACCCTTCGCAAGCATTTTTCGAATCGAGAATGGCCCGAGAAAGCGAGCCTCCGAGAAATTGTTTGCAGGGAATATACCTGTGATCCGGTGTTTAGCGGTCCTTAAGCCCCGTCCTCACTACGCGGACTTAGATCCCACGCGCGAGACAAAAGAGAAGAGACAAAAGCGCGCGTGATGTTTTAAATTTCTGAATCATTAGTGAGAAAACAATAAGTCTTATGGTGCTCCTAGACTATCAATCATATTGTGCAATATTTTCATTTTGCGCAATATTATTGTTTAGTTGAGGGGTCTAGTGTAGCGGGTGAAAACGATAGATTGGCAATTTATATGATATCGTGAGAAATGTGACACTTTCCAGAATCAGTGATCACTACGCTGACAGACAACCTTCGAGAACCAAGAGAACAACAAAAAAAAAAAGGATGGCCGTAATGTCTGGAGACTTATGGTTGTTGGACATGAGTAGACGGAAAGAGGTTTATTGTTTCTTCCTGATCGAAACTTTAAAAGAAAACTACATGACGCTGTGTGGCCCTGAAAATGATAAGGGAACGCAATATACTGAGCATGATATCTATACCAGACATGTATATGCCGCATATACTGCTTTAAAACGTGTGTGTACATGTGTGTGGTTAAACAAAAATACCTCATACCTTTAATTAATTAACGCAAATCTTTATTAATACAAAAAAAACGGTGAAAATTGGAAAATTCGTGACGACTTGAAATCGGTGTTGTGATGATCTGGCGGGATGTTGAATCTTCCACACTTGATCAACGAGTGAAGTTCCCACGTTCCGGCCGGCCTTTTATACCCTGAAAAACCAGTCGCCGCCTTCTTGCACTTTTCGATGAATATATTTGACAATAATTGCACAGTGGCCACTGTCGCCGCCTACTGGATTCTGGATGACTTTCTATACATTCTGGCCAGTGCCTGAACAATTATTGACGGTCTGTGGATGATATTGAAAGATTGTCTGGGGCAAAAAAGGAAACTGTCAATATTTTGCTCAATATTATTGCACAATATTATTGATAGTCTAAGGGCCACTTTAGGAGGTTGGATTTCCTCTAATACAGAACAGTTGTTCTAGGAATCCCTCTGTTCCAAGCCAGTGATATTGAAAAATAGCTTGGGGTTCAATTTACCGAGAGGCTAGTATGCTTCAAGGGAATATTTGTTGGGGTGAAGTTAAGAGAGTACGAAATAGATCGAGAAGATCGTTTTGAATGATCTACAACTTGGTGTAGATTATCTGTGCCATTTGAATAATTTAGCCAATGTAATTTATATTACATATGAACTTCAAAACTACTCGCCACAATGACAAGATCTCATTCCAGGTAGAATTGCATGATTGAAAATAATGGTTGAAGCAACCTTTTGAGAAAGCAATCTTACGGTTAAACGAAAGAGCTGAAAGTTTAAAAATTCAGCTCTTAAAAAATTAACACAGTTACATTTTTTAAAGAGTTTATTCCGAGTAGGCTATCCATATCTTACATTCAGTGTGTCCTTTTATTTTAGCTTAGAGCTTGAATATTAAGAATTTCAGTAAAAAAAATAGGAAAGCATCACCACAAAGTTTTCTTTCACTTAAGATAAATTTTTTTTTTCGTAATTAACCTAGAGTAAGGATTCTTTTGTGAATTTTAACTCGAAAACTTTTTGTTCCACGAAAACAAAAAAAAATGATAATATAATAAACTTCCCCTGAGGAGTAATTCCAAAAATACCAGAATTTTTTGTGAGCTTGAAAAAAAAGAATTTTCAACGTACGTGAATTAACTTAGAAAAAGGGCTGAACTTAATGCCGTGTTTGTAAAGTGCAAAAGGCACAATTAACTTTCTTTTCTGGTAGAACAAAAATAAAAAAAAAATAACAATAAAAAAAATTATCCAAGATTTTATTGCACAAAGGAATTTTAAATAAAATTTTAATTAGAGCAGCTTGCAATTTCCACTCGAAAGTTACAAGTAGAAAAAGGATATTCAAACTCTAGTCATAACAAAGACGTAATAATACGCAGTTCATGACTTTCTGCTCCTTTGAACTTTAAATCCTTTGTGCCCTTTCTGGGTGGAATTCAAATTTCAAAGAAATTCAGAATCTCTCTCTAGCAATTAAATTTCTCACAGCAACTGTTTCCAGTGATGGCACAAGTACAAGGAATCTTGGTCGTGTTTTGGGTATTAATGAACCATTACTCTATAATTAAAAGCATTTCCCACAAAGGTTGAAAAATGTGATACGACATCCAATTAAGACTTGTCTCAGCTTCTTTCAGCCCTCTCTGCTATAGGCATAAGCATTATCCTTCGTCTGATACTTTCCTAAAAGTAAAGGATTAACTAAGAGCAAAAGGGCATAAATCACCGACCGAAAAGAGAGGGACCCAGTCCTTCTGAGAGAGCAAGCGAGAGAGTGCAGAGGAAATGTGTAACAAGTTGTGATAAATGACTCTGGATTAATTTTTGGATAGCTTTCAAGAGGATCCTGCTTAGCCTTAGCCGATTTTTGTGAAGTATCTTATCCACACAGAACGGCTTACGAGCATAATTCAGCATCATACAAATTGTAGGGTGCCATCATGGAATTCATTTCAAAAACCAAAGTAGTCTCCAAGGTTTTTTTTACGAACCAAGGGGGTTGGTTACGCAATTATCTCCATGGGATTTTTTTTCTATATATAAACATATATATCACTGGGTAGTTGGTATTAATGTTGTTGTTACTTTTCTGACAATATTTCATTTGAAATCTCCAGTCTAATTGGTACACTAATGACATACCACAGATTCCAATATAGTGTTGAGGTAACCACCATGATTTGATTAGGCGGTTTATAAATTTATTGGATCAATTACGTCCAATGGCTGACTAGAATGTCTCATATACCTACCCGTAATTTGTGGATCGACCAATAATTGCGAATAAATAATTGTCAAATATCTGTTAAGAATTAAAGACAGCTTGTCATTAATTAGCCCTTTTAATGTAGGTGAAAGATAAAAAAATGTAAACTAAATTTTTCAACAAGCTTCGTTAATAACTTTCCTGTTTGTATATCAATCTTTATTTCTTTTTCTTTTTACACCGATAATTGGTAATATCTAGTGGAAAACCATTAACTTTAAGTGTTCGTGGTCTTCTGCAAGTGTCGGAGGGCGATGAGCTTCCTACTTCAACTACAGTGAGGGCCCACTGGTGGTAAGTCCAACACTGCAACTGGTGCTAAGTTCAACACTTTAACTTGATTATGACTATTCAATTCTAACATGACTCGAGCGGCCAAACTCGTTGAAATGCTCTGCCTTTACAGTCTTGCCCTATTTCAGCAAAATTCAAATTTCTTATTTACTTCCGATTTTAAACCATTATCACATCTGTGCTCTAATTTTTTTACCTGATTCTATGTCGCTTTTTTCATACACATGTCACTTCACAGGTCTTTCCCATTTTGGGCCAATTCATAAATCATTGCAGAACTCTGTGCTGACCCTGGTATTCCACCAGTCCACTCCACCATATTACACTTCCCCTTCGCCAAAGGGTGTTTTTTCTGAAAATCAAGAAAAGTGCCTGTTTCAAACGCGTTTCTGAGGAATTAAATCGAACGAACATGGGTTGGCCGAGAAACTCTTCGCGAATAAATAAGGCTTTTAAAAATAACTCAAGCACCACTGTGGGCCTTGCTCAAACTTTTTTCCTAGAACAGTTGTTTTTACATTTTTGCGATTTACGCGAAAAGTTATAATTATTTTTGCATGAAATTTCAAATGTAGGTAAGCACCAACAGAAGACGCAATTTAAGCCCTGAAACAAGGTTCTACGATAATTGCACTCCAATTAAATGTCAAAAAATTGCCATATTTCGCGGTTTTTTTTTGCAAAAACTTCACCGGCCTGAGTTGAATAATATTCAATTCATCAATCCACATCAGTGGCTTCACCGGCTAAAGTCAAGTTCAATGCTTGAAATTGTTGTTGCTTTTCGCCAGAAGTCAGAAATGCAAAAGCTCCCTGGAATGGCATTCCACTATTCCAGTTGATTACTCTCTTTTGAGCGAGCTTTTTTCCTGACTTCAAAATGTGAAAATGTATGGGAACTCAGGCAAAATTTGAAGTTCAGTGGACTAATTTGCTCGAACTTGCGCAGTTAGGCCGGTGAAGCCAGGGTATTAGTATTCTTGCTGTGCCTATTGAACTACGATCTGCGAGCATTGGGCTGTTTCACACGAGACGACGGCCAACCAACAAAATCTGCTATCATCGTCCATTCCCTTTTGAAATTTGACGACAAGTCGTACGGGCTTTCACACGGGCCAATTTTTCCAACCAACCGTACGTCAAAACGCTTTAGCTTATTGTTGGTGCTTTTATTTTAATTCTTTTTTGCGTACTTTCCGAGTGAAACAAAAGTCATTTCTCTTTTTTTTCTTCTCCCAGCAAAAGCAACAACAACCACACCGCTGTCAAAAAGTCGTATCGAAAATCGTATGAGAAAGTTGGATGGGAAAATCTTCCCTCGCCTGATTTGGGGACTTTTTGAGTCTAGTTATATAGGTTGGTACCTAAGGTATTAGAAAGAGCGTTTTATAACGTTCAAACTTGCATGGGTGCTCTCTGGAGCCATGTCTGCGTGAGCGTATGTCACACGAGGGCCTCGGCGCGTACATTGTGAAACGGGTTTTTTTTGTTAACAGTGACCTGGAATCGTTTGAAATGGCTTCTGCTAACGAAAGTAAGTACTTCTAAATGTTATTTCATATTGAAAATAAATTTTCCTAATTATTTTAGTAATGTACCATTCAAAACAAGTTTTTTATAGCTTCCCGTTGTAAACATCAATGATTGCAATTACATTACTCGAAAGTCCCACGACATCCCACTCTCTAACAAGTTTTGCCTCAATCTTGAGATCTTTCTTTATAATTTGGAAGTTTCAAAAGTTGCCCCAGTTTGCCCTAATTTGTTTAATTTAAGTAAAATTTCATAAAATTTTGGCCACTTTATAAAAACTTTGTCCGCCATATTGGATTCGCCATTTTGTTTTTTAAATTTTGAGTAGCAATTCGTAAGCACCAGACTGAAAATACTCTTCATGCGAAATTTTATAAAAATCTGAGCACTTTATAAAAATTTTTCCCCCATATTGAATCCGCCATTTTGTTTTTTTTATTTTGAGTGAAGATTCGTAATCAGCGACCTCAAAATACTATTTGTAGTCCGGTCAAATTAGACCAAAAAATAGGTATGAGGGTACAGAAATTCACACCAAGCTGGAAATTGGTAGGATTGTTCAAAGCACCGTTATAAATGAAATCTAAAAAGTCCTCATCGATCCGGCACCTGGAACCTGGATTTACTCGGGGTGAAAGGTCACAAAAACGAGTTTTTCGCGATTTTCAGCAAAACGGTAACTTTTATCATAAAATAGTGTTTACAAAATTTGTAGATTATGCGATTACCTACAAAAAAGGATCTTATACATTTTCCCGTACGAATTGTCATTCATGAGATATCGCCGTTTTAAAGATTTAAAGCACTCATATCCCCTCACTTGCAACTTGATTGTTTCGAAAAGGTAGATTTTGATATTAACAACACAAATGCGACATACATCATTGACGGAGGATACTTACTACATCGCGTTGTGTGGGATAGCGAAGAAACATTCAACGTTATCTTAGATAAATACGTACAGTATGTACGTCGACATTTTGGTTCCAGAGTTACTGTCGTATTTGATGGCTATAATGATTGCACGAGAAATACCAAAGCTGCAGAACAACGTCGTCGAACTTTAGCAACATCTTCATCAATTGATATTTTATTTGATGAAAATATGACAGTTCCAACCAGTCAACAAAATTTTTTTACAAATACTCACAACAAGTCTCGGTTCATTTCAATGTTGAAAGAAAAATGTACTGCTGAAAATATATTGGTAAAACAAGCTAATAATGATGCATTGTATTGATAATTGAAACAGCAATAGAGCAATTCAATTTGACAAATACAACTATTGTTGTTGGTGAAGATGTAGACTTACTCGTATTACTCACTGCTCGAACTCCAACTGAAAAAACTATTTTCTTCTTAAAACCAGGAAAAGCTCAACATCAATCGGTAATATATTCATCAAAAAGTTTATCTACTTTTGCAAAGTGTCAAAATCATGTACTATTTTTACACGCAATAACTGGCTGTGATACGACATCTGCATTTTACAGGAGGGGTAAAATAACAGTTTTCAAAATGTTTGAAAAACAAAATTTAGTTCAATGTGCTGAAGTTTTTAAAAATAGTAATTCAACTCGACAAGAAATTATCACTAACGGCATTCGCTTTCTTCTTTCTATGTACGGAGCTCCTAAAAAAACTACCTGCTTAGATAAGTATAGATATGCATGTTTCGTTAAAAATACCAAAAGTAAAAAACAAGTACAATTAGCTTGTCTTCCTCCAACCTCAGTTGCTGCTCATCAACATCTTTTTCGGGTATATTACCAAGTTCAAGTGTGGCTTGGTTATCACCTAGACCCTACAGACTGGGGTTGGAAGTTGGTCAACAATTCATTAGAACCAGTTCAAACTTTACTTACACCTGCGCCGGAAAAACTGCTGAACACAATTTTTTGCAACTGCAGAAAGGGATGCAGGGCTAAATGTGGTTGCAAAAAAGTCGGACTGTTTTGTTCTCTGGCATGTACACATTGTCAAGGCCGGTCGTGCTCTAATATTGAATCACCAACAGTGGAGGATCCGTTTTGAATTTGAATAATGTCTTTATATTTTGGCCACCTTTTCGGGATTTGGGACCACTGTCCCGGCGTGGTGAATCGGACTTTGCTGACATTGCTGTGGTATTAAATTAGATGGCCTTTCTCAGTTTTCGTGATCCATTGTACCTTCAGCTGCAACAAGTATCATTTCTACTGCAGCATTAAGCCTATTTTAGGGCTCCCCTATAGATAAGAGTTAGTCCGGGTAAATTAGCAAAAAAAAACGCACGAAAGGAGACAAAATTCCAAAATGGCTGAAAATTGTACGACGGCTTTCTTGGGACTTTTTAAGAAAACAATTTCGGAATCACAAAAAAAAACATGGCCGCCGGAGATATCACTTTTTGGCAAAAAAATCACTCGAAACTGGTTTTTTCGAAAAAAATGTTTGATCAATCAATACAAAACATTATTACCTACAAAATACCCCTCTTGAAATTTTTTCGAAAACCTTCACCTTCCCAAATTATTCAAAGTATTTTTTGGCCGAAAAGTGATTTTTGGAAACTTTGGCCTTGAATAACTTCGAAAGGGTTATATTATCGAAAAAATGACAAGAGGGATTTTTTGTAGGCAATAACATTTCGTATTGATTGATGAAAAAAAATTTCGAAAAAACCAGTTTTTGAGTTACTTTTTTGCCAAAAAGTGATATCTCCGGCGGCCATGTTTTTTTTTTGAGATTCCGAAATTGTTTTCTTAAAAAGTTCCAAGGAAGCCGTGATACAATTTTCAGTCATTTTGGAATTTTGTCTCCTTAAAATGCTAATTTCGCCGGATTAAGTCAGAAAAGAGCGTTAAGGTTGGTGCCTCATAACTGCAGAATAACAAAACATTTAATCACTTATGAGGTCGGATTTTCAATAGTAGACCTACAGGTAGGGAAAAATAGGACTACCGGGAAATAGGCGAACGGATAACGTGCTAGAAGGTTTGCGAAAATTTTGCACAAGGAATTGAGGAGAACTAGCGAAAAATAGAGATGAATGGAAGAAGAGACTTCAAGAAGAACTGTAACACCATTTAAGAAGAAGAAGGTATTTGTTCTCTTTTGGACTCTTTGCTTGGCGTCAGGTTCCATTTGTTCGTATCCTTACGTGAAAGTAAAAACTTTAATAATGACCCCCTTTATACACCACTAAAAACTTTTACCATTTTGGTTCAATTTCAGATGGTGCCCTACCACCATAAAAATGCATTTATCCTAAAAACTTTATCCTGTGACTTTTTGTTTGTAGAATATCGTATTCAGCATTAAAAGAACGTAAGAGAAAATTATCCGGAAAATGTGCTCAAATTGGAAAGTTGCTTTCTTTCAACAAAACTTATTTTCTAAAAATTCTTTTTAATATCTTCAAGTCCTGTTCAAGTTATGTTTGAAATTAAAATCAACCCTAGTCTCTATATTAATTTGCACCAATTAGGGATTCTTCAAAGTCTGTCAAATAAGGAGCAGGATACCGCTACTGAAAAATGGCGACCTCTGGCTTCCCGTGCATACCATATACGATGAAATACCACTTCAGTTCTAGCTAGGGAGGCTCTCACAATTAAAGGCTCTACCTTCAAGCTGGCTCTGCGTGCAGATTTCGCAGACTTCCTATGGCAGTTTCCAACTCAATTGTTCTTTCGACAGTTGCTCTCAAGTTTCTTCAACAACTTTATTTCCACCTGACCTGTTGCATGTGCCCAGGTGTTCTCTAGCTTCAGCATTGGGGGTGTATTTGCAGTATGCTCCAAGTGAAGCCATTAAAACTTACTATAAAGGAATGAATCCGGTGAACACTTACGTGTCTGCTTCCTGTGCTGCTGCTGCCTGGTGTTGCTGATGTTGCTGGGCGCCCCCGCTGCTTGTGCTGTTGATGGCTTTCGCTCTGTTTAGGATGAGTACCTGATGAACGTAAATGATGACTTGACACAATGAAGCTAGCAAAGTGAAAACTTATTGAATACTTGAGAATGCAGTAATACCGCTGATGAATTTTAACAGGCATTTAATTAACGGCAGCACTGAACCTTTATGGGCTATGGAATAAAGTCAATCAACAATTGGAGGCCCCTGGGCGTGTTGTTGCTGCACTGCAGTCTTGATAAATATCATCAAGTTATCTGCAAGTGACGAAACAGGGAATTGCTTGAGTATCAATCTTCTGTCGTGGCGAATGGAGGAGAATATTAATTTTGTGTTGAAATTGTGATCAACTTGACTGGAAAGATTAAAGGTGCTTGATTGCACTTAACCCCAGATGCACAATGGCTGCGAATTTAATTGGATAAAAATGGATTTGTGCCAGCATCAATATTACAGAGTGAAAATCCGATCGTTGACAATTGTTTGTAACAATGTAATTGTGAGTCATCTGGAGAAATAAAATAAACCAGATTTTATTCAAAAAACATCAAACAGCTTTAATTACACTGTTTTCGCTTTTTTAAGAATATGTAGATTTAATAACATAGGGGTCATGTGTGCTGGTGTTTGAAACAGTTTCGAAATTAGTTGAACTACTATTTTCCTACTAATTTTCCTTATCAAGTTATTAAAGTTTTTATTATTTTGTGTGCATTCACTTAATCAACGTTCTACTAATTCGGCCGGGCTGAGATATCCCAGCAGTGATAAAAAGTCAATGATTTCGGAACTAAATTAGATTTGCAATATTTCGTTAGGTAAATAAAAATGCTAAAATATATCCCAAATGGCGATCTGGGTAGCCTGAGGGTTAATAAACGTGACTCCCATCCCAGAGGTCTGAGGTTCGATTCCAATCCCATTCCTTTTTTCTTATCTTTCCTCTTTACGGCAATTTCCTTCCCTTTTCCTATCATCGTCTGTAAGTATAAAAAGCGAAGAAAACAGGTGCTGTTCTATCACCGAAGTCAACGTTCTGTCGCGGCGGTATTGAATGGAACTGCACTCAGCAAATCTGAAATTAGTTTGCCCCGGGTACAAAGGCGCCGGCAGAATTTTTTTCGGGGGGGTGCAAACAAATTTCACGCCAAGGGGGGGGGTGGTATCGTCTAAGAAATTAAATTTCAATTAAAATTAAGTTTCGTAACATTAGATGCACTCTGTGAATAGAATTTTTTGGAAAAAAAATTTCGTATGCAGGATACAAATCTCAATTTTTTGTTCCAAAACCCCCCCTCCCCCAAAAGTAGTGCCGCGGCCACAGGGGCGTTTCCAGCCAACTGGCCTTGGGGGGGTAATTTTAAAAAAAGAAAAAACTTAAATATTTTTTTGATTCCATAAATATCATTTGCACCCTCCCCAAGCCACATCTAGCTGAAGTTGCCATTCCACCCCCACACCCCAGCAAATAGTCAATAATAATTTCTGCCACTAGTTTTTAACGGTTATTTAGCCCTAATAGAACCTACATACGTAGCGGCAGATTTTTTTTTTAATTCTAGCCCGCGCCTTATGGGAAGTTGCTTTAAGGGATATGTTCTTCTAGCTTCGTTTCATTTATTTAAGATTTAACGTATTCTTTTAAATAGAAATAAGAGTTACTCATTTCACTTGTAAATTCATAATTAATGACTGAAAAACTCTCCATTATTTCTTTTAAAATATTGACTACTGCTTTCCGTATACCACACGAGTCCAACAAAATCTGCTGTCATCGCCCACTCCTTTTTGAAATTTGACGAAAAATCGTACGGGCTTTCACACGGGCCAATTTTTCCAACCAACTTTACGTCAGAATGCTTTGGCTTATTGTTGTTTTGTTTTAATCTTAATTCTCCCTTCTGCTATTTCTCTCTATTTTCTCCCAGAAAGAAAAAACAACAACCACACCGCTCTCAAAAAGTCGTATCGAAAATCGTGTAAGAAAGTTGGATGGGAAAACCTTCCCTCCCCATCGTCCTCTCTCACCCTCTTCTCTAAAAATAATGTTTCCGTACGATTTCTGTTGGTTGGCCGTCGTCCCGTGTGAAACAAGAATTTGACGCTGCACTTACATGACTCGAACTGAGTTTCCGAATTCACTGCAAGTTTATTTGCAGTAGGACCGCATAGCTGCTGCAGTTTTTGACGCTTCCGAACTCACACATTCTCTTTGCGAGCAAAAGGGAATTTCAGAAAAAAACAACAACAATGCAGGAGCTGTCAAAGTGTTCGATCAAAAATTTGCTGAAAATATCGTTCAAATTTGTGTGCCCTCCCCTTCGTCTTATCTCACCCTCTTCTTCATAAACCACTTTGCAGCGGACTCTTGTCGTGTCGTGTGTACGCTCGTGTGAAATCAGCCATAGCGTGCCATATTAACGGGAGTCTCGGGTATCGGTCTCTTCCACGACTCTCCAGCAGTTTGGGAAAAATTCACCGTCATAGATCGCCGACTAGATTCTCCATAACTTAACTTGTTGAGTATTGGTATTTTTTAAGAATAAAAATAAATAAGCGAACGAAAATTCTTTGGGGGGTAATTACCCAATTACCCCCCTCTGAAACCGCCCCTGCGCGGCCAGACAATTGAGAGGCCCTGTGCAAAAATTCAGCGGCCCCAGAGAGTCCAAAAAAAAATTTCGCTCGCGGGTAGTAACACGAGGAAGCCCATCTCCGTGAGAGAATTATGGCCCATATGCTGATTTGTATGGCTCATACTCATTTCTGTGGCCCATTCGATGAAATAAAAATGTAAATAATGCAGTGATAGGAACCGAAAAGAACCTTTATATCGGCTCTACTAACTCAAAATCAATTCTGGAACCTTTTTTAAAAAATTCTTAATGTGGTTCTTCCGCAGAGCCTTTTTTTTTAGCATCAAAATATAATATGGAAGTCGTAAATGATAAATTCTAAATTTAAAATATCTGTTCTGGTTTGGTAACGAAACCAAAAAATAAAATTTTTCTGGTTCCGATTCCCGACTTCTCAGTTTTTATATAAAGGCACTCTTGGTTACAGAAGTACGGAGAATTGCTTTTGACAGACAGAAGTAACCATTATCATTATATGGATAATATGAGTTTTTTATAGAATGAATTACCTTGGTTTGGTAGGCTCGCTGAAATAGTACACGCCGGCGCCGTTCGAGCTACTCAAGTCAGCGTGGAGAGGTGCTTCTCTGGTCTAAATTTTATATTAACTGATCAAAGAAATAAGCTAACACCTACTAATCTTGAAAATATATTACTCGTACGTTTCAATAAATCATTCGATTATGACATTAAATATTAACTATCAAGAAATAAAAATTAAATATGTACAAATACTTATATGTATAAATACTTTTGTACCACTTTATATGAATTTTTATATTTTGGTTTCAAATTAAAATTCGGTCTTAGTACCCAAATGAAAAAATTTCCAACTCTTATTTGAAATGGGTATGGAACCGATATAAAATTTTTATTCGATTTTGGATCCGGAAACGGAATTTTTATAATCTGCAAAATCGGTTCTTAGCGTAAGTGAAACCGAAAGGAACCGATATACCGAAAAAAAATTTTAGGTTCCAATCACTGAAATAATGAATTCAAATGATTTTTATTGCCAAAACAATTTTTCGTTCGCGAGGCCACAAACACGCGGGGCCCTGTGCAGTTGCACATCCTGCACATCTGCCAGCAGCGGCACTGCCCAAAAGCGCTCGCTGCTTAGAAAACAAAATTGACCCAACTCAAAAAACAATAACAAAAATAACCAAACGGCCAAAACCGACCCAACTTTTTTGCAAATTAAAAAAACCACCTTAAAAATGACCTTCAAGGTCAACAACAGATTGATCTATTTTCTTTCTATATGTTGTGATTTGCAAACTCTGAAGCTAGCTGCACTCACAAGAAAGGGCGCGTCTTCCTCAAAAACACATTAGGGCACGTTTTCGTAGGGCACGTTTGTTTTTAATCAACCAGAAAATTCGGTTAATTTTGTTCGTTTTGTTAATTTTGTTTTTGTGTTTTTAGGAGTAGAAATTTATTTCCGCCACTTTTAATTCCGTGACCCCCCCCCCAAAACAAAATTCTAGATCCGCGTCTGCAGGGACAATTTATTGTGTCTCCTTGTCTAAAATATCACAAGTTTCACGTAGCCTCACAATTCCATACGTCATCTTAGCGGCATTGTGAAGCTACAATTGCATCTAAACATTTTGTTGATATTATGGATAGAAAGCAACTAACTGTTCATGCAATTTTAGATTCAGCGCATCACAAGGAAGTTGAAGAAAACAGTGTGAAACTGCGCTCAATTATTTCCACGATTTTATTTTGTGGAAAACACGATCTTCCTCTTCGCGGAAAAACTGATGAAGGTTCAGTTTTTACAGACCTTTTGCATTTTCGAATTGAACCTGAAGGTAACATTTTAAAGGACCATTTGGAATCGAAAGCGAAGATTTCCTTATAGTCTAAGCTCCCATGACAAAAATGGTGACCCCATCGAACACCTCAAAATTATAAAGTGAAAATGGCTGAAAAACATGTAAAAAATATTTTACACCCGCCAGACTAACTCTTCTAGCAACAACATGCAGTATCGAACGCTCATTTAGCACATAACGTCGAAATCGATCTACGATGGGAAATGCAAGGATTAGCGGAGTGTGCATGCTCAGCGTTCACAGAAAGATAGTGCAAGAGGATACTGAATTCGTCAACAGTGCTATCGACGAATTTGGGCAACAACCAAGACGAATGAGGCTTTTGTAATAATAATTACATACATTATAAAGTTACGTTCTGCATCAATTCTATGATTTATTTACTACTGATTTGTCCTCTCTCATAATAATCTCAAGTTTGTAGTATATTTAGACATTAAGTTTAAAAGCCAGGGGGTGTAAGTGCACCTCCTTGCACCCCCTCCAGGCGCCCATGCCCGGGTGCATGTACGCACCTGATAATTAGTTTGATTTTTGATTCATGGTTTGACCTTGGGTGAAGGTTAAGGTCAGATTTGGTTCCCAGGGCCAATTGTCCCAACACCTACTTCCTTCGTTAATGATACGTGTGGGATGTTAAGGGATGGGTCAAGCATTAGTTTTATACCGTCCACTTATACGGATGCAAAGGGTGGTGCAGATCTTGTTGGAAATAAAGAAATTTTTTTAAGTGAGAGTCTAAGCGTAGTACCAGTCCATCATCTCCACGTCATGGTACAATGGCTAGTACTAAGCTTAGCTTGAAGGATGGAAAAAGAATAGGAGCTTGGGGGATGCATGAAGAAAAAGCGATGAATTTGGCCTTGGATCTCTTTGATGTTCTATGAGTTCGGGAATACTGACTGCGGAAGGTTGTTCCACAGTCGAGGTTATTCTAGAATTTGAACAACGAGTTTCCTTACCAGAGTGTGCGCGAAAATAACTTTCTTTTGCGAGCATTAAATTCTACACGATTCTTGTGGCCACCATCAAGAATGAGTTTGATGGCCATGTTGATTTAGTCAGACATTATCAGCGAACGTAAACATAAGATCTGGTACAATATCGTGTTGCATTATCGAATTTGTAAGTACAACGTCAAGTACCGTCCTGGGCGAAACTGCGAACTGGGTTAGACCGGAATGGACGTAGAAAAGGTCGTTTATCAATAAAAGGAAATGAGCGGATGGCATAATTGACCACTGAGACATGCCCGCAGAGATGGGGCCGGGCTGACGTAATCTAGTATTACCTTAGCTGAACGGACAGAAAGGAAAATCTCAACTAGCGTTGAGCCGGACTTACACGAGGCAGTACATTTGTCCCTTACACGATGTAAATTGTGCTGAGGCCTCAGTTTTTTTAAATGTCCCGGTTCAAATATAATGTCCTACTGGTATATGAGCGTGTATCGAGATAAATGAAGCGAGGTGTGATTGTAAATTACTTAGTGAGTGAGATTGTAAACACGAACTGGAAAAACATGTCTCACTTCTTTTGCGGCAGTTAAATATCCAATTTAAGCTGAGCCGTGGTGAGATTGTAAATACGAACTGGATGGAGAGACATTCTTACATTTTTCGAGGGAGTGAGGTTTTGTCCTGAAGAGACAATTCTTACATTTTTCGAGGGAATGAGGTTTTGTCCTGAAGAGACAATTCTTACATTTTTCGAGGGAGGGAAATTTTGTGCTGGAGGAGAGACATTTCTTACTTCTAGAAGAATTTCCAACTTGAAATTAGGCGAGGTGGGATTGCAAAATATAAAACTATTTTTATGAAATTGTTTCTAATTAGTTGTCCGTAGCTGTACATTGTGGAGGCATAGATTTCTTACTTACTCTAAGCCTGAGTGCAGTACGCAGCGTAGATGATAGAGTAGAGCATAGCAGCGAGCTGATTGCTAGCAGTGCTTCTTGCTGTTGTGTGCATAACAAAGCGTTGAATCATCGCTCATGAATGCCTGTGTGCCAGAGGTAAACACAAAAACTTTTGCAAGGGTGCGAAATTTCACCTAAGTAAATGAATTTTATTTTATAAATTCAATAAAAACATTTAGATAAATGAGAAATACATTCTAAGAATTGAAAATTTTCCTGAAAATCTTAAAAAAAATTTTCATAATAATTGCAAATAACTAACATATGAAATTGGTAAATGTTGTACATCTCACCGAATATCTATTTGCATTGGGTGATTTTTCACCCATTAAGGTTTAAAAGAATTTTTCTTATAATCATACTAACTAGGAATAAATATAATCTTAAAAATACCTTTATTTTTATTTTTCTATTTTTTTTTTCCATTACACAAAGATATTAGAGAAAAAAATAGTCATTAGTAGTACAAAAAATAAATTACATATACCTAAAGCACGTTTTACAATTAAAAAAATTTTTCGACATACACCTTTTTTTTTACAAAAGCATTCGCTGCTTTACCTTTCTTTACAAAAAATACTCAAGGTAAAAAAATATTAAATTTTTAATTGAGTTCATTTCTAAAAAAAATTTCATATTAAACCCTTGGAAAAAATCGTACATCATACATCACACCATTCACAATGTCCGCTGCTAGGAAAAAGCGCGCAAAACATCTCTCTTCAGAGATACCAAAAATATCATTATGATCGAGCAAACAATCTGCGTTATGCCAAGGGCGGATCCAGAAAAGTTTTTTAGGGGGGGCGATCTGAGTAATAAAAAATTTTAAGGATATTTATTATTTGTAATGTTTATATGTCAATGAACTTTTGAATATTTATTTAAGTACACTGTTTGAATGCTTCTACTTCGGGATATGTCTAAGAAATAAAATGAAATCTGAGTGAAATGAAAAAGAGGTTGAGGCTGTAAATGCACATTTATCTATAATGTTTTGAAAAACCATGTTTATGCATGTTCGTGAATTACTTGAATTACTCCATCACCTTAAAAAAAACAATTCGCAGAAAACTTTCGCTTTTGGAATATACAAATTAATACAGATAGTGTTATTGATAGATACGCCAATACTAGAAAACATAGGATCGATTTTGTTCTATAAATTTATTTTTTAAGTTTGATTATTAAATTTATAATAAATAAAAGTAAAAATTCTAGTTATTAATTTCATTTAAAATTCAAATATAAAGTTGAAAATTTTACTACTAGGTATATTTCTCATAAAAAAACTTTTAGGGGGGGCGATCGCCCCAATCGCCCCCCCTGTGGATCCGCCCCTGCGTTATGCACACTCCCATTTAAAACCAATTGAGAGTTCTATAAGCGAGTATGCGCTGCTATGCTCTACTCTACCATCTACGCTGCGTACTGCACGTACCAGTTTAATTCATATTAGAATTAAACTCGTAAAAAAGCTCTTCATTGGTATTTATTTTCTTTCTTTTTTTAATTGTCATTTTTGCCATTACGATAGCACCTTGCCTCATTTGTAGTATGACATTGTACTGGCTCAAAAGAAAAAAGAGGCACCTCTTACAAAGTCATTTTATAATCGGTTCCTACCTAACACTAATGTCAATCCCAGTTCTGTTAAGGCGATCAAAGTATTTGTCTCTGATCCAGGGCAGGTCCCGCTTACCCAACTTTTAGTGTAAATACACGTCCGTTCACTTTAGACTCACATCAAATCTGTTTCTGTACGATTTGAGTATTACACGATGCACCTCATTTTCTGCCTCTTTTCCGTGTAACGATAGTAAATGTAAATGTATGTAGTAAATTTTCGGGGACCCCCGAGAACAAAGTTATGCTTGTATTAATTTTGCAGTGAGACTGAAAATTTTTTGGATTTACGAGGTCCAACAAATACATTTCCCTGCACCACCTTGTCTAAAAACCGGGTTTATTGGAAATATTGGAAAGTGAAGCTGGGAAAGTGTTAGGCCGTGTAATCTATGTACTTTCAGTGACACGTAGTTTTTGTTAAACTCTACTGGTTAAGCTACTTTGTTAAACTCTATTTCTAGCTCCTGTACCTTTTTCCTGTTCCCTAGTATGTAAAGGAACCTAAAAAGGTTGCAGTAAAATTGTTTTAAACACCAAACGTCATAACGCAGGAAGAAACACTTTAAAACTCTTCATCAGTGGATAAGACTATTCGATTCAATGAAGACTATTTTTAAGGTGAAGGTTATAGGAGAAATTAAAATGCAAAGCCTTTAACGAATTATACTAAGAAGTTTAAAAAACTCAACAAATTTCAAAGACCTTCAACCTCTAAGCATGAAAATTAATGACCGGCAACAACTATCCACAAAAAATATGCGTCCAATTAAATTTCGGGACGAAATTCTAAATAAAGTTTTCCACTCGAGAACACCCCCAACTACACAACTAACACATGATTTAACTAACAATATGTCGAGAGGGAGACTTTCTACGAAATTTTCCGAAAGACCAAAGTGGGAGCAAGAAAAAAAGGAAGAAAAGGAAACGATATTACTGCAACATGTTATACAAGTGCCAAGGAGAAGCAAATAAGATTCTGAAGTGGCAACCATTTGCGTCAAGCAAATCACTTTCAGGTACTCTTGACAACTTTTGTGCAAACAGAACCTTAAAGGAAAAGGTTCCTTTTTTCATCAAGCTTCCCGTGAAAACAAATAGGGAACTTTGTGTGACTTCATTTTATATTTATATTATGAAGCTCCTTTCAAAAAGCAGGGTTCCAGGGTCAGAACCTTTTCAATCGACGGATCTACCTAAATTTCGCTTCGATTTTTTTCTTCGTTTTCTCCTTCATTCGGATTTTTTTCCGTCTCTTATTTTTTTTTTTTTGATTTTTTTCATACTTCTTTCCTACAAAGAAATAACAATGAAAACTTCTTAATACAGCGATATGAGAAGAAAAAAATTGGCAAGGATACGCTCGTCTTAGGTATCCATGATGTAGCTAAATCAATGGCATAATCACTGGAGCATATGTGAACCGTATTTATACATGATGTGAAAGATTTGTTTGAATGGGTTTAAAAGGTTAGACGTATGCTTCGTTTGTTTGTTCCTTTTGTATTTATATGAATTTAGTTAAAGAAGTTGGAAAATTTTGATCGGATTGAGATTTTCTTTTTACATATTTTTTTTTGTTGTTGTTGTTGTTTGATTCGGGAAAGGAAGAAATACAACTTTTCATCGTTTACCCTTTCGATCCCAAACAGTTCAGTCCTTTGCAATTTTACATTTTAAGGGAAAGTTATGTTGTATAACAAGTATACGGAATAAAAAGCATATTTTCATGGTATATATTTTCAGGTCATTATGTCATTGAGTTACTTTAATAATAATTATTTTTAGTGCATTTTAAAGATGAAATTCGCATAAAATCTTTCATAAAGTGGTAACGTGGCTCATTAGTTTCCTACTCCATCGTCAACCAACACTTCATGCTATCTGCTGCAGGCCTTGTTATGTTCGGTCGTCATCACGATCTCATAGGGTCCAACGATTTCGTTTAATCACATCGTGAAGTTGGTACTTTGTCCAATAAGAATACGTCGACCTGCACCACTATGAGGTTAACATGGTAATGGGATAAGCTTTCCTATTTTCCTGTTTTGTGGGGGCAATTAGGTGCAGTGTGGCCAAACAACTCATTGCATTTGAAGCACCTCACAAGCGATTTATATAAGCATCCGATCACTCCTCTCCTGAAAGCAGCGAGCGAGTTGTAACCTTGCAAATGGAAGGAAGACTATTCCAGAATTTTACAGTATGTACAAAGTAGAAACAGCTACCTAGGAGGGGACGTTGTTGTCTAAGAATAGAAAAGTGCATAGAGTGACGAGTACGAAGGGGAACGAGGTAATCAGCAAGCAGGGTTGGCGGAGCATAATCATTATGGGTGGGGAGCACGTGAAGAGATAACCGTTAAAATTTAAAAAAATAATCGGTCAATTCATATATCACCTGTCTGCGAGTTATATGGTTTTAAATTCTTTGGTTATAGGGTTATGCCTGACTAGCATTTGAGGGAGGGGTGCAGATAGGGCCCTATGAGGCTAGACCCACGGCCTCATGTGGGCCCGGTATTGATTGCCCTATAAGGCCCACACAGGGCATCTAACGCCTTGCCTCATTCGCGCCTCGTCATAAGGAATGCCCAATTCGGCACCGTTGAGAAAAATCATTACTCCGTGATCGTGAGTGGGAAAAAGAGGCCGAAAAATTTTAGAATTTCGGCGTGGATATGTGAGTCAAAATTGCGCCGGTAACGAAAGCTTTATATTTTTAAACGCTAGTGTCGTTTTACCAATGCGGTCCCCCAACTTAGTACTAATCACGTCCAATGCTGCTTGACCTCTGTAATCGAACCAGAACTAGTCTATTTATTGGGCTAAATGACGCCCACACCCGGTCATCAACCTAATTGCCTAAAATATAAGGCAATGCAACAACAAAAACCAAAACTTTGTACGAGTAAAGCTGAAGCTTAAGGGTTTTACTTTAAAGCTTTTTAAAAGGCTTTCCGAATACGTAAGGCGGATGTTGGAATTGCCCATTTCATTTCTAGTGAGGTTTGCCTCATAGAGCTCTTATGATGAACTGGAGCCCGTTCAAAAACCTTACTATGGTAAACCACGAGGTTAGCTGTGGTTATGCTGCATCACTTCGCTTAACCACCAAAGTTTATGTTTCCACCATGGAGGTTTTTGAACGCACCGTGGTTAACTACAGGTTAAAGAAGAAGAAGAAAAATAAAAACAAAATTTTCCATAAAATAATCCCCGCTAATTGCTTCAATTATTTTATTAATTATTTATTTGCAATAATCCGACAAATCCCACTTGGATTTGTTTATTTGTTTACCATTAAAACAACTGTCAGTGAGTTGGTTTTCTTCTTCTTCTTCTTAACTATCGCTAACCATGCTCCCGAGCAGGGTTAAAATTTAATTACACCATGGTTAACCAGGGGAGTTTTTGAACGCCAAAAAGTTATGGTCGTGGTTATGTTGTAGTTAACCACGGGGTTTTTGAACGATAAAAGTTTACCATAGTTAACCATGGTTAACCATAGTAAGGTTTTTGAACGCGCTCCTGATAAGGCTGCGGTTACTATGCATGCGAGTTCTGACGAAAATGTGTTCGGACGTGTTCTGACGTATTCGTCCGAAAAAGGAAAAGGCATGCTTTTCAATGATAGTGTTTACACTGACAGCGACGAACCCATCAGAACATGCACGACGTCGTCAGAACGAGTTGAGCGTTGAAAAAAGTTTGATTTTTTCGTGCGACCTGCGTCTGTTTTGGGTGATTTTTGGGTTGAATTTCGAGTGGTTTAGTCTAATCACCATGGATAAGACGATAAATTAATAAGTCTTGTGTTCGAGAAGAGGTGTTTATGAGATATGTATGAGAGGCTTTTTTTATCCCCTTCAGTATCTATGTATTCAAATGTTACTGGTCTCATCCTGAAATACTCGAAAAATTTTTCTTTTAATACTGCGTTTACGTAGGGCCGGTCATGTCCAAAAAAATGGATCACTCAAGGATACCAAAAAAGGGCTGTATCTACTACCAGATGGGAAAATACCAACTCAAGGTGGGAAGACAATGCTAAGGCTGATGCAGCAAAACTGCTCCATACAGGCGGAGCAGAGAGAGGTCTGGAAGCTGCCAAGGCTAGAATTGGGCTGTAGACCCATCGAAGAAGAGGAAGAAGTTATTACGTGGTTATAATAATATATAATTTTTGGAACAGACTGCGACCCCCCTTATATGTAATGGCGACCCCCGGCGGGGGGAGGTCGCGACCCCCAGGTTGAGCAACGATGGTGTATTGTATATGCTATCGTAGAATGTAAGCATTGGCAGGACAGTCTGATGTCGTGCTGTTAGAATTGGCATGGAGCAGCGGTGACAAAATGATTGAGGTTTTCTCTCGATTGTACCTTTTAACCGCGAAGAAATTTCCAAGCCTTAGTTTCGTATGCAGCCCCCTTAACGCCGTTGGCAGATGTGCTTCTTTTGCTTTCCTGTCTGCGTATTCGTTCCCACTTATTCCAGCATACTCTTTGCACCAAGTGAGCCGAATGTCCAGATAGCGAGTCAGTAATGACTAAAGCAGGTTCTGAATTTTCTGCATTCAAGCAGGCTTTACGTATGGCTGTTGTTTCCGCGGTACATAATGAATTCCAACCTGCTATCCTTTCTAGAGTCACCACGTTTCCCTATCTATTCACTACCTCGTAGGGGACTTTATCAGTCATTTTAGATGCGTCTGTATAGTATTGTTGCTGTACCGCAAAAATGATTTATTTATGAAGAAGGGAACACTATCTAGACATCCTAGCGCAGAATCCCACCGCTGCCACCACTTATGTGTGCTTATGTGTGATTTCCCTTATTTGTTGGGAGAAGAGGGGCCAACAATTCATCCGTACATACCTGAAATTTTAACAAAACACAAAAAAACACTCCCAGCGGAAATCTAACTAGTCTTCTTGGATTAGCCCAATTAAACCTTTTGGCAGTACAACTTGTTCTCCTGCAGACATGTACTGCTCCAGCTTGCTGATTTTTTGCAGAAATACCTTGATTGCGAGTCTTTCGAATGATAACCTCTGGATTTTTTATTCAATGTATGAATTTATGATCATACCTCTCCACAAAAAATCACCATCGCAAAGAATTGTTAAAACAAAGTTTTTTAGGTAAAGCGTTTCCCCATAAATGAATTAATGTAATGAAATTTCTAAAATTAGATTTGTGCTTTATGCAAATGTAAAATTTTATTTAGTCAATAAGGATTAAAGACCATTTTCCGGTCCACTTTAAAAGATTAATCCTAGAGGCTTTTCTCGAAAGGATACTCTATATCCTCTCCTTTTATCTGGTTTCTTTTACCCTTTCAAGCCTGTCCAATGATTTGCAGTATTGAATTTATAAAAAAAGGAGCCCCCAAAATACCCCCCCAAATAAAAAAAAACCCACACAGCTTTTTCTCGCTAAATCGATTACCCTATTAGGAAAAAAGTCGCATAATCAAATTTCAATTAATCACTTTTTGCTTATTACAAAATCAATGAAACAAAAGAAAATTCTGCTGTCATATTTCTGCAGGATGTTATTTTATTTTTATTTTTATATATATATATATTTTTTTGTTCGTCGTCTGTTCTTTAAAGGATGCTAATCCTGTAGACAGGATCCCCTAAATGTCTGGCGACTAGCGTTACGGTAAATCATGCACGTAATCGTTTTATTGGGGCCACGGCACGGCTGTATACAAATTGTTCACCCCTTGATTGATGGCCCTGCTCCAGGACTCCTTTTTTTATGGGAGCCTAGGGTTTTTTCTTCATTTTTTTCTCGTTTTCCTTTCCGTCTTTTTTTAACATTTTCTTGGGAGCAAATTAGATTGATGGTCTTCTTCAATTTTGTACTATGGGCTTGTTCGTGTCAGTGATGGTATTACTGTCTGAATAATGAGGAGTTACAAAATGGGTTTATCGGGGTAATTCCGTAAATGACCACCAAGTTTTATTCAATTTTGTATAAAAAAGAATAAAATTATGCAAATATGATGAAAAATAATATTTTCCGCTGTTTTTTTTTTCCATGGTGAATTATGAAAGTTTACCTTTGGGCGATGTAAATTGCCTTTTTTGAGAATGACAATTTGGATGAAAGGACGCTTTTTTTAATAGGTGTTCGTAAATTTATTAAATTTTTAAAACATTATGGATTTTTCAATTGAATTTTTAACAATTGGGTTTTTCTGTAAATATAAGAATTGATTTTTTTTTATTTACGCTTTCTGCTTTTATATTTTTTGGATTATGCTTTACAGATTACACTGTTTAATACTCGAACGAATTGGAGTCTCTCATATGTTCCTGAAATAATTGTGGAAGATCGTAATCCACACGAAAACCTGTCGATACTTTTATATGAAGGTCCTTCAGCAAGTTTCGGGCAATTTAAGAGTAGGGGAAAATAGTTATAATTTTCGAAAATTCTTATATGAACACTGGTTCTAAAGACGAGATCCCATTCAATAAGTCAAGCTAAATTCATCAATTGAAGGTGTGAGAAGAAGAACAGTAATATTCCAAAAACATCTTTTTCGGGAAATAAAAAAACTATTTATCAAAGAAGTTTAAAGGAAAAACGTATTATTGTAAATCTGTAGATCTATGGGTCCTGCATATTATCTCAAAATAGGAAATTACTCGCATTATTAGTTTTGTATATATTTACCATAGAAATATAAACTAACATGGAACGGCTGTGTCGTGTAAAAACCCTGTACGTGAGCGACCACACTCAAGGTAGCTTGTTTAAAAGGACAGCAATAATGTGTACAAGTGGGACACAAATTGCCGAACTGTCTGGGGTAGCTTCTTGAGTGAATGGTGGCGTGCCAAGTCAATATCCGGGGGCATAGATTTTATGCCAGGAATTTTAATCGCTCCGCTTTTAAAACGTCCCTCTTATTATTTCTGCATATTTTGGCCTGCACTGCCTTACCACTACTACCGAGTGAACTCAAACACATCAGGAATTGTGGTACGCTTTATCTGGCTTACAGCCATTCCATGTTTAGTTTATATTTCTATGATATTTACTATAATGTATCATGGAATATTATCTTTCTTCCATTCAATAAAAGTTTTTTCTCAAAAATAGGTATACATAACTGTTTTTTATTTACTTGTTGTAAGATAACATTTTTAATAGGGGTATTCACGAAACCCTCGTAAATCGCATAAACGTAGTAAACCGCGTAACTAATATCAGATTAACACTAATGTGACATTAGTTACGCCGTTTACTAGGTTTACGCGATTTACGAGGGTTTTCATGAATACCCCTAATGAATATAGAAAAAAAAATAACAATGTTGAGATATTAACACAAATGTTTTGAATGATTAAATGTCTCAGTTTTCTTTAAAAGTCTGCCCTAGTGGAGTCAGAAAAGCAAAACACAAGGAATTGTTTCCAGTCTCAAATTTTTTTTGTAACATGTTGGTTACATCGAATACTATACGAAATGGGCATTTTCTACCTCTATCAACCGCCGCTACGCAAGTAGTAATCGGCCATTTTGTGAAAAAACTACCATTGTGGTCGTTCTTTCTAAATATAGATGAGTTTTTCTCGGTATGTGTAGGCCCAAAGAAGCGAAAAAAATTGAGGCTATTCGTTATGATATTGGCTTTCAGCGGTTACAATATGAAATTTTTATATGCACACGTAAAAAAATAAAAACTGAAAAAATTGCGAAATTTTGGTTTTTTGGTTATTACTTCGGATGTTTTATGTCAAATTTGATGAAATTTTTAGAAGTTATACTTTATAACGTGAACAATGCCTGGATAAAATTTCAAGTCAAAATATCTAATACAAGTCTCAAAAATTGACCTCAAATTTGAACATTGATTGGCCAATAACTTTTGTGCATCACTTCGAATGAAGTTCCTTTTTATTTCAAATGTAAGTATTTTTATGCAGCTTAAGATGGTGAACAAGAAAAAATTTTATTGAAAAATGGTGAAAAGAATATAATCGAAAATAGTGAATTCTTGTATTTTTTCGTCATTTTTTTCGAAAAATCCCGTTTTTTTGATAAAACTCAATTTTTTCTTATCATATGTCTCAAATGAATTATTAATAACGGCCTACTGTGAGATACAGTGCTGTGACAGACGCGAGTACTACGCGTGGAATGTTATCTTTCTTCCACACATTGCAAACTCCTAAGCATTATTTACCGGACAGGATCGTCGGGAATATTACTCATTTTCCGCTCAACGATAGACCTACATTTAAATTGCAAAATGGCTATCTTAACTTTTTTTTTGGTATTTTTGAAATGTTACTGTTTTTCCACTCGCACGTTCAATTATTAGTCATACATCCCACAATAGCTCTATTGAAAACGACAGTAGGTAGTAAGATCCTTAAGAGTGGGAGCCAATGTACTGCCATGCATATGTCGGTAGCCATACATGACCGGCAGCTGTGCACATTGGTTCCCACGCTAAACGGTTCCACTACCTACTTACGACTTCAAAAATCCTGATTTTATTAGTGTTTGCTTTGAACTGTTATTAAACTAGTGACATACAGAGTTTATGGCAGTCCTCATGCTTCTATAATATTATTTTTAATATCTTCGAGAAAGAGGAACGGTTTTAGAAGAAAAAGATCTATTCGCGTCCTTCTTGTTTATAAAATCGAACAGCTCAACCAAAGCATATATCGTTTCGATGAGTCTGGTCTGGCTGCTTTAAATATCTCCAAAGTTTTTAATTAAGTATGGCACCCAAGCTCTGTTCTCCAAACTCCAACCTATTGGTATCGACTTAGTTCTAATGAACTAGATTGAAAGTTTTCTTTTAGGATGTTTGATCAAGGCAGTACAGAACGAGAACGTACCCTACACAATCTGGTCAGTGTTCCCATGGTTCAATTCTATCACTTGCTCTCTTCCTAATCTTCAAAGATGACCTTCGGTTAATCTCGTCGAATCCAATTCGCAGCTTCGCGGATGATGTTAGATACATAGGGTGAGTTCGAAAACGTCAAACTGCGGTAAAACTGCAAATCAGATGTCCGGAAACGTCAACGAGTTGCAGAAAGCTTTGCAGCTCAGCAGGTTGAAAGTTCGGAAACGTAGTATAAACGTAGCCCTGCAGCAAAGTTGTGCAGATAGTGCAGTGCCCAAAGTGGCGCTGCTTTTGCTGATTGTAAAAATGTATTCTCAGGTGGACTTTTCAGAGTAGGTTTATTTTGTTATATTCTGAAGTTTTATTATAATTTAAATTTTTTTCGTTGTAAAAACCTAAAAAAGGACTTGTCGGATTTAGAAATAAAATTATTAATTAATACTCGACTAAAACGAAGTCGAGTTTAATAGCCGAAAGAGGAAAAACCCGCGTTATGGGGAGTTGCTTTAAATGATATAATAATGTTCTTCTAACTTCGTTTTAATTTAAGATTTAACGGATTTTTTTAAATTAGAATTATTAGAGTTACTCATTTCACTTGTACATGCATAATTAAGACTGAAAACAGCTCTCCATTATTTCTTTTAAAATATTGACTGCTGCTTTCCGTATACAATCACGAGTCCAGAAACGTCACATAAAACTTGAAGATGCTTTGACGCTGCATTTACTCGACTCGGACTGAGTTTCCGAATTCACTGCAAGTTGATTTGCAGTATGACCGCATAGCTGCTGCAGTTTTTGACGTTTCCGAACTCGCACATACTCTTCGCGGATGATGGTAGGTGCGTTACTCTTATGCCTTCAGACCGACTTATGTTCAATTCAATCAACAGGAACATCAACCCAAAATTTTGCCGATATGGAAAGTTTGCATGACAATGCAATATGAAATTTTTGCAAAAAAATCAAAATGGCGGTTCCAAGATGGCAGCCGAATTTTGCAATTGTGTTTCCCGATCCACGACATGAGTACCAAATGAAAGTGTTTTGCGAGTAGAATACAATTAGCTGTGTGGCGTCATTCCAAATTCAAAATGGCGGCCAAAACAAGATGGCGGAAAACAACCGAATAAAAAGTAGAAAATATAACCTAATAACTTGAAATTTTGCAATTTGGCATATATCTCATGACAATGTAATCGGACCATTTTGTAAAAAAGTTAAGATGGCGACTCCAAGATGGCGGCCGAATTTCGCAGCTGTGTTTCCCGATCCGCGACATGAGTATCAAATGAAAGTGTTTTGCGAGTAGAATACAATTAGCTGTATGGCGTCATTCAAAATTCAAAATGGCGGATTACCTTTTTTTTTACAAGCCGAGTATGGGTATCAAATGAAAGGGTATGACAAGTAGAATACCGTTAGTTGTTTGGCGTCATTCCAAATTCAAAATGGCGGCAAACACAAAATGGCGGCCAACACAAAATGGGGGTTACCTTTTTCTTTGCAATGCGCTTGGTATGGGTATTAAATTAAAGGGTGTGACAAGTAGAATACTATTATCTGTATGGAGTCGTTTCAATATGAAAATGGCGCCAACACAATAATAATACAGTAAGCAGTGTGACATCATTTTTAATTTAACACGGCGGTCACCACAAAATGGCGAAAGATATATAATAGACTCAAAAGTAAAAAATAAAATATATAGTTTAAAATATCTGAAAAATACGATTTTATTTTAAAATGAACTAAAAAGTAAAAAATAATTTTGAATGTAAAGTTTTTATTGCTCCAGCCAGTATATGGGATAAAATAATAATGTATTTTTTAGTTTTTTTAAACTATATATTTTATTTTCTACTGCAGTCACAAGGAAATCACTGAAAGTTGTTGGACTCGATCTGATAAAGCCATGCTTCTCCCACGGCAGCTGTATGTGGGTTGTTGAAGAGTTGGTAAAGCCGAAAATCTTCACATCTTAGCTCCAAATGCCAGAACATTAAATATAGTATATCCTGATGCTCTTTGAAAAAATTCCGTACGCCCGTTGGAAATGTGTGTTTAATGTATTTGTTAGATTTTTTTAAGGGGCACCAAATTGTGCATATTTGGGATTCACGGTGGTTAGCAAAATTGATTACTTTTTTGGCGAAAAAAAAACAATTTGGTGTGGAGGAGGGCGCCATGAGCGAAGTTCTGCCTGCACAAGGCGTCTAATCCCCGGCATAGCAAAATATATATGGAGGATTTTGAATATGTGTCTGTTCTGCACGTATTACACAATTTTTCATCGTCGAATCTTAAAAAAGTTGTAACATACTCTACATTTTTTTTAGTATCCAAATTTAATTTTTGCAGATTTGTTTCGTTTTTTCATTATAAATTTTTCCTACCGCGGACTGTGCACACATAATTTTTTTTTATTGAAAGGCGTTGCAACGGACGCGGGCTTTTTCTAGTAGCATATATTTCTTCTTCTTCTTTAACGGCTCTACAACCGGGATCCGGTCCTGGCCTCTCGCAACTGTTCTCTCCACCGGTCCCGATTCTGAGCCGATGTCATCCAGTTTGGCATCCCTATGCTCTGAGCGTCCTGGTCTACGCCATCCTTCCAGCGGAGGTTGGGTCTCCCTCGCTGTCGCACCCCATAAGTCTTACCGCAGAGAACTTTCCGAGCAGGCTCATCTTCATATAGTTCAGTCTGGAAAATTAAGGCCGACCCACTCATTTCAGTTGACACCAGCCCCTGTACCCTGTTTCATCTTGGACCCGTCGGTAAACCAGTGGAGGTTTCTTGGACCCACCGGAAGGATGGGTTACTCAGAGCGTGGTATTGAGATGCTTGCGATACCCAAATGTCCTTCAGGCCAGTTCGATCAGATCTGAAGTCTCAAGTCTAGACTAGATACCTGAAGATCATTCCTTGCTTCTAAGAGATCGTGTTCCAATATTTGGGGTTTATTGTTCCATCTATAACACCATCCTTTTCCATCTGACGATTGACTCAGATAACTTTGGCAGAGAATTCGTCCAGAGGAAAGCGACGTTCACACAAACATAGGTTATATGTATCTTTAAAATTCTGTCAAAGTCTGATGGACTCATCAAAAGTAAGTGAATCAACATTATATAAAAATATTTCACCTGAAGCTTAAATCTCTTTAAAACCCGTCTGCGAATTTAAATTATAATTACAGATATAGTAAGAGCTTTTCGTTCTGTAGTCTTTGAAGTCAAACATTTCATTTTACATCACGTTAAGTACTTCCATAGTACACACTTTTGCTTACTGAGGAAAACCAACTTCAACTCCAACGTTTATAAGCTTGAACGGAGCGCAGTATTTTATTTTTAATATAAAGTTTGTGGTAATTACTAAAGAGAAGAATCTCCACACAGTGCATGCCCTAAATGAAAAAGTTTTATTCCTTTGGCTTTATAGCCGGTGTATGAGTGTGCATGTGTATACAGGAGAATGGCAAGAGTTTTCCAACAAATGACCTCGAATTTTCCACTCCAAATAGTTTAGCATTATCATGGAATAGAGTCCTCAAAGTTTGAAAGGGTTTCTTCTCGACTTGTGCATATTATAAGTTTATAACAAAGGTGTTGCTCTCGTTAGTCTATGCTAGGTATCTACATAGGTATCGTTGTTTCAATGCATGTACAGTCATCGTTTGATCTGAATGCCACAGTTAGGGAAGTTATGGGTTTTCCATTCAAAACCCTGCTTTGAAGGCATCAATGGCATAGGTACAGTGTTCTTCTTAAAGAAGCTTTCAAAGGATCAAAGTTGTATATAACTTCCAACTATGTCAAACCATCTTAGTTACGGTTTTATTCTATAGCGTTGCGGTTTATCTTTAGCGAAGGATAAGAAAAAAATTGTTTTAATTAAAACAAAACAATTGCTGACGGAGAACAGCCTTTAGCCTTAAAATAGTTTTAATTTCAGGCGTTAAAAAAGGGATCTAAAATAATTAGCATTGAAATTAGATGCACCATTTCTCTCCTCTTCGACTATACAAGCAACGCAATATTCTGTTTAGACAAAATTCTAGTTCTTAATTTCAAACCTATTGTGGTTTATCACACTGTTCATGCATGAACTGAAAATTTTATCCAGGGTTGGGGGTGAGAATATTTTTTTATATATATAAAGGAGAGCATAAATCATAAATTCTGAATATCTGGAACATTCTCTGCGTGTATTTTAAAGTTGGATAAGCTTTGGATTTATGCCAGAAACTGTTGATGTCTCCATTCCAACTACGAGTAGCTATATTCCTACATGTGTGTATATTTATAGTATATAGATATATACTTGTAGGCACGTTTTAAAAATATTAAATGAATTTATTTTCTCTAGTTGGATATGGGAGGGTAAATACCGAGTTTTTTAATATGTGCTCAATCTCAAAAATGGCCCCGTGACAGTTTTCTGGTGCTTTTGTGAAAATGATTCTGTCACAAAATGAACAGAGAAAAATGCTTTTCCCCCCAGAGATCAAGGGTGTGTGGCAGAGGAACAGTACAGTATTTTAAAAAAAAACGTATCTTTATTGCCTTTAATGCAAAAATATAAATCTGTGAACGATTTAAATTAATTATGAAACAAGTAAATTTAAATTACTCACATAGTGTTGTATAACAAAAAGGCAACATTTGGTACTACATTGAAAATATTTTGTTTCAGCCACAATTATTATGAATTAAAGCTGTTTGAAAAAAAGGAAGGAAGAAAAAGCTTTGAAATACACACAAAGATGTTAACTCAATTGCTCAAAATGTATTCTACTTCTACTATTTTGCCCAAAGAAAAAGCTAATTAAGTTCGTTAAATTATATTCGAAGAAATCAATAGGGTAGCTCGTACAGAAGTCCAGAGAATCAGCTTTTGCAAACGTAAGATAGGCAGCGATAAATTAACCCCAGATTTGTCTATTTCTCCAGATATGACGATTACGATAACTATTAGAAACCACGAATTATTATGAAAATAATGGAGTGATTGACTTTCCTACCTTGAAAAAATAACACGCAGCCGAAGTGTATCTAGTACGAGATTGATAGCGATGTATTCTATAAGACGAGAGTATATCTACGGCGAAGCTTCAATGACGACGAGTGCGAAGCTTAGTTGAGAAAGCGAAGATGGTGCTCTTCGAGGTTATGGTTGGTGTATGCAGACACTGCTGCAAAACGACGACGGCGCTAGACAACATACGCGATGCAAGACCAAAGACGACGATGATGTTTACAAGCGTTTTAAAGATGACTATGTTTGGCTAACACCCCATCGCGAAGAAGATCGAATGTCAATAGTTTAACCTAATGTAGATCTGATGAAGATCCCCAACAATGATTTAATTGTGAAGCAGAGAAAACTTTGTTGATCTAAAGATCCTTCCGCAGGATCCCACCGCTGCCACCACTGATATGTGCTTGTTTGCCCGTGCTTTCCCTTATTTGTTAGAATAAGAGATGCCCAGGAGTTATCGGGCCAGATTATCTGTAATATTAACTAAACACAAAAAAACACTGCCGTCGTAACGTCGCACGGATGTCAAAAAGAGATAATAATAAAAATTCCACGAGTAGATTTACATAACTACGTACTTTATTTGGAAGAACTTTTACAAAAAACCTATACTTGTACAGTTATACTTGGTACTTTATTAGAGTTTAATATAAAAACTTATACTTAGTATAGTCAAGTACATATAAGGTTAGGCGTCGCTTTTGACGAGCCGACTGTTCCCTTGGGAGTTGTGCTTTTTGATTTACATTCCCGATATTAAAATTCTAAAAATGATGATAGAATCTCGTAGATAAAAAATGTTCATCAGCCTATTTAGCATATGCGCAATTGGGGATTAAACACTTGGGTATTAGATATGCATGAAGCTTTTCCATAGCAAGGTCTTCAATAACAAATACTTGGGCTGGTACTACAACACCTATATCCTAGATTTCTACACTAGACTCAGAGTTTGTCTAGTGGTTTGTCGCTCAGTATCAGCGTTGCCAGACGTCCCGATTTTAGCGGGACGTCCCGATTTTTCGCCCAAAATCTAAAGTCCCGCGCGGGACAGGCTCAGTCCCGCTTTTCGGGGATTACTCAATACCTATATTTTGTTGAACGCGTTTTTCTCCAAATTAATTTTTAAGATGGTGGAAAGAAATAAATTTTCCGTAAATTTAATGAAAACAGAATTAAGCCCGATTTTCATCCCAAAGTCAAAGTGGAAGTGCAGCTCTGGAGCTCTTTTATCGCACAGAAATTTGTATGCTTTGTAACTTTCATGCAACAGAGATAAAAGCACACACGTGCGATAAAAGAGGTCCAAAGCTGCACTTCCACTTTGACTCTGGGATGTAAATCGGGCTTTACTCATCCAATTCAATGTGACGGTATTCTGTGCAGACTTCTTTAACTATATTGAAAGAAAAAAGGAAACTTTAAAAGGAGATAAAACTTCAGAAGTAATGTATTACTTATTTATATTTCTCTGAAGACTTAAGTACCTTACAGAACCAGATAGTTATTTTTATTGGTATAGTAACGTAATAGCTGCGATCCATTGGGACTGGTAAAGTACTCAAAATTCGTTTCCATATTTTATTGTATAAAATTATTTGAATTATACGAGTATTATACCACTTTTATTTCCAAAGAAACTCTAGTAATAAAAAAACTACTGATTAATTTACGTTTTTTATTATGTCCCGCTTTCGACGAAAAAATCCCGCTTTTTTACTCAAAATGTTTCAAAATCCCGCTTTACCCGAAAAAAATCTGGCAACGCTGCTCAGTATTGACTTTTCTAGCTTTTCTAGGATAAACTGTGAGGTACTGCTCCTCCCAAATGGCGGAAGAATGACACACACTAAGGCAACACTAATTTTTCTCGAGGGAAATGCTGGAGGTAGGGCAAGATTGTTGTTTTAGTTTTTCCGGCCATCTTTTCGCATGTTTCCAATGAAGTGCCAATGTGCGCACAAAACACAACTATTAGCACAACTCTTCCAAAACATTTTGAGCCCAAAAACATTTCTGTACGTTTTGATGGCTATGAGCTAATCGAATTCGACAACAAAGGTGTTTTTTTTCGAAAAAACCGTATTTTGCAAAAAGTATTTATTATTTTCCAAATTTTCAGAAACCTTTTTATTACACTCCCCAAGGGCTACACTTTGCACGAGTTTCATTATAAAATCGTTTTTTTGGTAAAAGATATGAGCATTTAACGTGATTTTTAGCTGTTTTTTTGCAATAACTCCTTTATTTGGTGATGTATTGACATCAAACTGGTGTCATTTTATTAGTATGAAAAAGATCTACAAACTTTATATAAACCTTTTTTTTGTACAATGCGTAGTTTTTATTTAAAACGCGAAAATCTGTTTTTGGCCTCTTTTGACGCCATTTTGAAAACTTTCCCAAAGGCCTACGAGTGCCAAAGTAGTTCATCGAATTCTACGGAATTTTTCCTATTTTACTCATATTTTACTTTTCCGATGGCTCGCTTGACAAAAAAACGAGGTTTTTTCGATAATTTGACTGGCCTATTCCTCCAGCGCTCGCCTCCATGATTCTCGATCTCTGGTTGAGTGATTTTTTGGCCGAAAAGCGATTTTTGGAAACTTTGACCTTGAATAACTTCGAGAGGGTCAAGTTTCCTAAAAAATGACAAGAGTGCTTTTTGTGGGCAATATCGTTTCGTATTGACTGCTCAAAAAAAATTTTGGAAAAAAAGCCTGTTTTGGAGTTATTTTTTGGCCAAAAAGTGATTTTTGATAACTTTGACCTTGAATAACTTTAAAAGGGTTAATCAGGTCAACATTTTTGAAAGAACTAAAGTTGTAGAGAATTTCATTGTAAACATTTTGGGACCTCCCACGTGGTTGTACGGCCTACAGGGCCGTCCTAAGATATTCAGTGCCCGTGGGCTACTAAAAATAATGCGCCCCTCTCGGTAAGAAAATACACAGGATATCTGAGGGGAGCGGGGTGGCCGGCAATATTAGACATAAGTGTCAGAACTAGAAAAAGTCAATTTACACTAAATAAAAACAAAAATTCATACAAAATTAAAAAAACAATATAAAGTCCGGGGAAACTAGCAAAAAAAAACTGCACCAAAAGAGACAAATTTCCAGAATGGTTGAAAATTGTTCCACAGCTCCTTTGGAACTTTTTAAGAAAACAATTTTGGAATCACAAAAAAAACATGGCCGTCGGAGATATCGCGTTTTCCTTGTATCTCAGTTTCTATAGGTCGTACAACTCCGTGCGTGCACTGCAACCCCAGAATAATTTTTCCGTGTGAATTTAACACATTACACACTTCATAAGCGTGTAAATTCGGCCAATCGTGTTAAAATAAAGCGTTTTAGGAATAAACCGTGTTAAAATAATGCGGATAAAAAGACATACGTGTAAAAATCACACACGTTCAGCGTATAATATTTTTTACACGTTAAAGAAATTGTAACGTTTTATCGTTTTACGTCTTAAACGTGTGAAAAAGACACATTATGTGTCATTTCACACATTTCACTAAATTAACACACATGAAAGGAAAAATGAAAGGAAAGTTAGACAGTTGTAATTCTTTATTTAAATACTCAATGACCAAAGAGCTCCACGACCTCTCTTTACAGTCAGTCGGTAACAGAAGGGCATTGAGACAAGTCGTTGCAGCTTACATCAAAAATTTTAAGTTTACTGTGACGATTTTTCTAAGTTTACTCTCCGCAAAGCGACGCTGAAAAAGCTTCACTCAAAAGCTTCAAAGCAATACATATTTGGTGTGTTTTAAACACACGCTTTATGTGTTAAATTTACACACTTTTCGCGTATTAAAAATAACACATTTTAAACGCGTAAAAAGTGACTACATGATTTTACATGCGAAATGCGTTTTAATATCACACACTTGGGTTTGCAGTGTGGGCCCAAAATGTTGACAATGAAATTGTCTACAACTTTAGTTCTTACAAAAATGTTGACCCGATTAACCCTTTTAAAGTTATTCAAGGTCAAAGTTATCAAAAATCGCTTTTTGTCCAAAAAATCGACCACTTTTTCGAAATTTTTTTTTGATCAGTCAATATGAAACGTTATTGCCTACAAAAGAACCCTCTTGTCAATTACTATTCGGCCAAAAAATCACTCAACAATAGATTTTTGCAAAATTTGTTTTTAATCTTCTTATAAAAAACATTATTGCCTACAAAACACCCCTCTTGTCATTTTTTCGAAAACCTTTCGAAATTTTGCAGTAAATAGTAAAAACACTAGTCAATTTTGCAGAAACTAGTAAATACATTTTAAAATAAAACAATTTGATTTGACGTTAGTTAAGGGGAGGTTCTCATGAAACTCGATCCGAAAATTGGATTTTTTTTTATTTCATTTTTGGATAGTCTATTATGTGTAGAAAAATAATTACAAGTGAAGCTAATAAAAGCGTATTAAAAATTCGTTAACAAAAACTTTAAACGCGTTTTTCTCAAAATCATATTTTTTAAGACGGGCGGCATGGTATCTCAAAAACTACTGCGTATATCGTTTTTTATTTTTTTTTATTTTAAAGTTGATTAAATTTAGGGAATCCTGAACCTAATCGCAGATGACTATTGTTATTATTATTTTCTTATAGCACTTTAAAGAGCCGAAAAATAGACGAAAAAAACATTTTTTTTTTTGAAAGTCCGCCATTTTTTTATTTTTGACTTTTTCTTAGTTGGATAGGCTCAAGATCCTGTAAATGTCATATATCTTATAAAAAATTTCATTTTTTGATATCAAGTGATGTTTGGAAGCGCTACAGTGCCGCCCGCTTAGGTACTTTTTTTGTTGACTGGCTTTACATGTAAATAAACAATTAACTATTCGTTATTTTGCTCTATAAAAATATGTCAACATATAGTACTTGAATACATACTAAATAATTACAAAAAAAATTGAGTGCTCTATTTACTTCTTTCCATGAAAAAAAAAATCGAGAGCATCATGTAATTTTTGGGTCGCTAGATGAGAACCTCCTCTTAAGCAGCACTTTGTAAGGATGTTTCCTTTACTACTTTAAGAATAATTTTTAAAATATTACAAATTAAAACAACTTAAAAATGCATAAAACACGCACAATATAATATCTCGCTTGACATGTTAAATGCAAATGAAAGTAAAGTGTAATGTGTCATACCGTCATTTCCTTTACTATTGTAATGAAAGTTACCATCATAATGAAGGTATAGTGTGTCAAAAGTATTATATGTATTTATGCGGAATTCGTTATTGGCATCAAATTTTACTTCTTTCGACGTATTTTCGTCCTAATTTTTTGTCCTTTGCGTATTCGTTTGGACTCATCACATCCGGACAATGTTATACCTTCAGATTTGTAAAGGTTAAATTATTTTGTATATCGTTTCGTACAGATTTTTCTAAAGAAGCGGATAATTCAATAATGCTTTCAGTTACAGTCAGGCCCGCCACATAGCCTTTCGGGTCCTGGGGCTAAAATATGATTGGGGCCCCTTTAAGGAAATTTCAAAAAATCTTTTACTAAAAAAAATACTTAATATTTTTTATAATACGTAGCAAGAATAAGTTCATTCAGAACGGTCGCTTCTTGATTTCCAAATAGGTCTTAAGTTACTAAGTGCAGCCAGGTCCACTTTTTGGCTTGCAATCCATTTTTGGGGCCTATGACCTGGGTCCCGGGCAATTCGCCCCATTGTGGCGGGCCTAGTTGTAGTAGCAACTTTTTGAAGTGATATATTAGTTTTATCTATGATTTCTAATATTTCACTCCAAAATTTTACAACCCCTCAGCTTCAACTTTTGTTACAGGCTTTTGAAAGTTATAATCGTAACTTTAAAATTTTCATAACCAATTCCAATAACGAATAACCAATCTTTAGAAAATGTTATTTGATTATTTCTGTAATGAAAAGGTTTTAAATAAAAATAACATAACTAAAAATAACAAAAAAAAATATAAGACCAACAAAAATTGCCGCCCCGAAAAGGCTTGCGCCCCGGGGCTACAGCCCATTTAGCCCTGTGGTTAGGGTGGCCCTGACGGCCTATAGATACCGAGATACAAGGGAAAACACAGGAAAAACTCGATTTCTCCGGCGGCCATGTTTTTTTTTCTGATTCCGAAATTGTTTTCTTAAAAAGTCCCAAGGAAGTTGTGGACCAATTTTCAGTCATTTTGCAATTTTGTCTCCTTAAAGTGCTAATTTCCCCGGGCTCTTAGGCGTCGCACAATTGCTTAATTTATAATCCATCTTTTTCGACTATACTTTTATTTTAGAAGCATACATTCTCTTTAGTCTGTTTTTATCTCCAATAGACTAATATTGCTGATTAACAAAAAAATACCTTCTAACAAATTTAAATTAAGAATTAATGCATTTCAGTTAACAACATTCAAAACAAATTAGCGACACTTAATTTCACCTGTTATCGTAATTTTGTTACATTAAAAATTCTTTACGTATCGCGATTGGATTTCCACCATTTGCTGTCATCATCCTGTAAATCACGTTCACCTGTGCATATGAATATTCCAGAATTGAATCTAGAATTTCTACCAATCAAGCATAACATTTTTAACAGTTTGTGACAAAATGCCTAAATGGACGCTTTCAAGTATTTGGTGCATGTGCCTAGAGTGTGTTCGGGGCTATTTGTTTGCTTTTTTGCATTTTTATTTTGTAAAAATAAAATTCCTGGAAAATGCATATGTTACCTTGCATGGTGATGGTCGTTAGGTAATCCCATTCGGGTGAAGTATCCGTGAAGTTTAAATCACGTCTATTGAACACGTAATGTTAAAGCTCTGAGTGAATCGATTTGTTTATTGCAGTTGTTTGTTATGTTTTTTTTTAGTATGAAATGAAACAACAGTTTCCGGTAGTTTGCAAACAAAATCATTTTTTTCATGTTATAATCTTAACTTTTCAAATTTGAACTACCTTTAATCATAATCTTAAATATGTTTACATTTGAGATTTTCGCTAATTCTTTTATGTTACTATCTAGACAGATTGCAATATAGGTACTCTTAAAACAAGAAGCGGAGGGCAATGAGTTTTCATCCCAAAACGAACTTCGTTCATACACCAGAGAGTGCTACTACCCCTGGTAAGGTGTGTGTACACGGGAATCCTTGTGAATGCAAATATTATAAGTGGTTGGTTTTTAAGGGTTTTAGAAACATAAAAGTATAACTACCCCTCCATGTACGGCATACGGCTCTTTCGACGCTCTTAATGAGCCAGACCAGCTAATTGAGGCTTTTGAATTTCCTACTGAGGTCTTTAAAATTAAGTTTAATACTGTACAAATTTAAAGATGCTTAATTTTGGTTAAATGCATATAGGGTTTATGCATGATTTTAGTTAGAGGTAGTTTTGCGTTGAATTTAGACAATTTTAATACACTGAAAGGAAGTGATTGTACTTTTTTGCTGGTTACGGCTTTTGAAAGACTTTTGCTTGAAAAATACTTGGTCCAAGCAAAATATTGAGTGAATTTTATCTATTGGTAGATCATAATCATATACAGTTTTCGAAATGATTGAATTAAACAAAACTTAACATATATTAACACATTCATTACCACTCATAATTTATGTGTTCCAGATGTTTTCAATCGGTTTATGGCAATTTACCACTTAGTGAATCGATTATCTTGACTCTAATACCTAATCTACTAATATAGAGGAAGTTCAGTTTATGGTGACAAATCCTGAGATGAATATTAAGATATAGTATGTAGGTATGTATAAGTAGTTGAGAATACGTAATGTATAAAAATATAGCTATTTTTAGCTTTGAACAGAAAAGTTGTTATTCTATTCTGGTGTCAAAATTTGGCGACTTAAAAAATAATAAAAGTTTACGTCAGGTGTAGGGCAGTCTCCAATGTCCAATTAGCGTAGCACTTCGGTGAGGCGTTTTGATGCCTAAAAACTCGTGTACCTAAAATTAGGTGCTTGTTAGGCAGACTGTGGCAGATTTCGGAAGCCATCCTGTGGAGTTTTGGGAACTTGTCAGTGTTCTGACCTCTAGCCTAGAGATTCCTTTTAATTCTTCCAGAACATAACTGCCAAGGGGGCACTGCTTGGTTTTGGGTAGAGCCGAGCAATCATACAGGCAGTGAACTAGTTTCACGTTCGTCTCAATGCAGCTACGATAACAGAGGTTGTGTGGGATATTCAGCCTATCTAATGTCACGTGATTATTGCCTTAATTCAATATCTCTCCGGGATCTGTTTAGCTGGGCCATAATTTTTTTTTCGCTGTAAGTAGCCAAGTCGTCCTAGAGATAATGCAGGTCTAGCTGCCTTCAGTTTAACCTGGATGATACAACTTGACATCCTGTCGCATGATGGCCGGCCCTCTATAAATGAAGTGCCAAAGGCGTCTGAAAGCAGATGGCTCAATGATAGTATATAGAAAAATGCAAAAGGAAGTTGGGATGAATTGCAGAAGAGCGGCTGAATATACAAATGTTGCAAGATTGACCAGTTGAGATCACTGTGAAGCTAATAGCGATATTAGGTTCTCTACAAAATTAACCAAGGTTGAAAGAATGCCCTAACATAGGCTATTCACACTTCGCCGACTGCAGCGCTGGTGCCCCTACTAAATTTGCTACCGCTATTGAAGTATAGAAAATAATATCTCATCTTGTCCGTTCTGGAACAGACTCGCAACGCGACCAGCAAATTATTAGGGCGCAGGAGAAAGGATGACATGACACTACCTGGCTTTGGAGTTAGATAAGAAGCCGTGCTGCTTGACCAGACCAGATAGACCAGGTAGGCCAGATCAGATAAACCAGGCAGACAAGACCAGATAGACCAAACAATCCAGACAAAAATAAAACAGGTAGACCTGATAAGGTAGACCCATAACACTGTATAGCAGTCTACCTTTTTTAACGATGGAGTGGTGAAAATCTTACATCGGTGTAGCAGCAGGGGATGTGTGCGACAGCCTGTCTAAGGCTTCCATGCCTACGACAGGAGACACCACTGGGGGTGCGCACCCAGACGGTAGTGTCAAACTCCTTCTGACTAAAATCACCCATCCTTTTTTGCATGACGTTCAAACTCAGACCGGTACGAACCGTAAAGGCATTACTTCAGCCTGGAATCATCAGCATGACCCTTAAAAATGGGATCCTCAAAGGTGCTCACCGGACCCGGAACAGTTTAGCCATCTACCTACCTAACTGCTATATCTCCTTTCATTTTTTTGTCTTTCTCTGTTTCTTTGGGCTTCGTAATGCTTAAGCTTCTGGTGGATGCTTATGCTTTTGGAGGATAGCTCTCTACATGTACACCTGTCTATATGTATAGCTATCTAGCTGTATGGAGCTAAACAGAGCGCAGATGTGGGAAGTAGGAGTTTAGATAAGGCAAGGATTTGGGTATGTTTTGTTATGTTGTAAACTTTTTACTTAAATTAAAAATTAAGATAGATAAGATGGAAACTACACCTAGCAACAATAAAGAAAGAGTTGTGTTTTGGGTGTACAACTATTTATGAACAATTTCACATAACTAAATGTAACTTTCTAAATGAAATGTTTATAAGCTAACATATTTTTTTTGTACAGACTTGTCTTTTCTGCTTAGTCGAATGGATTGGTCGACATTTTCTCCAAAAATTCTTGGTGTAAAATCCATGAATTTAAATTACTTCAAAGATTATCGTCAGATAAAATAACAATGTGCACAAACTAGAATTTGGATTAAATTTCCCAGGCCACAGTGCCCCAATACCTACTCACAAAGGATGAGTTTTTCATACGTGAAAATAAGAACTTAGAAATCATCCTTTGTACTAGCAGGTAATTCAGAACATGATGCAGTAGTAAGCATGATTTGAAGGATAGAAGAGAATAAGCATCTAATGCCGGAACCACACCTTTGTCCAAGCTTGGCAAGCGTTCGAAAATTGAAAACGCTTGCTTAAAACAAACGTGTAGACGCACCACGCTTGCCGAAACTTCCTTTGCAAGCGTTTGCAAATTGAAAACGTTTGCTTTGGCTTGGGGAGGATCCACACTCGGCCGGATCGACCACAAGCGTCCCCAAGCTTACACAAGCCAAACCAAACGCCTATCCACACGTTTGAATTTGCGAATGCTTGCCAAGCCTAGACAAACGTTTGGATCCGGCATTAGAATTTAAACTTTGAGGCTCATTGACATATACCTGAGCACCCTTGTGGCCTCCAACTTAGACCAACTTAGACCAGGAGGCTGCTCAAGTATAGTAGATGTCGATGAACCTGAAAGTTTCAACTCTGGGATGTTCGGAAATACTGACTGCAGAAGGTTGTTCCATAGTTGTGTTGCTCTATTCAGCAAAAAACTGCTAGATTTTACTGTGCGCGAAAAGCAGTACTGGCGTATGTGACAGTGAGCCTTTTGAACTATTATAGTGGAAAAATTACGAGCGTGTTATATTTCTACGGTGCATCACTGGTCTGGAAGAGCAAAATGTACCTATAACACTAGGTAGTCGACTTTTTCGTTCTCATATATGCTCATAGGAACCCAGGCGAGAGTGTTCTTCATCTCGTTTCTTCCTTGTGAGTTATAGGGCCCAAAAGTACCGCATGCACACTTGGCCTACTGTACTACATCTCCATACCTCATATTCGTTGACCGAACCACTAGAGTTCAACAGTCTGTCTCTTGGCTTGCCGTTTAAACTTGACCGTTCGAAGGTTAGGCTCATTCTTTTTAGAGCAAAGCCTACACGGGTGGGGTTCCCCGCTTATTATATCCTCCATAAATAGTAATTCAATGCCCAACGTCCAATAATCAAGCCAACAAGTGTCCTGATGTCAAGCCAACAAGTGTCCTGACGTCAAGCCAACAAGTGTCCTGACATACTTTTTACTATTTTATCCCATTTCTAGACTCTTATTTCTATTTTATCCATGAACATATTTTAATCATTCGCAAAAACTCTTCACTTCGTTTCCTTTAAGCATCATAAAACCTTACAGGAAACCATTTCAAACCTTAAAAATTGGGTCTCTATACCTTCGTTCTTGTTCTACCATTCTATACGTATCTACCTTGCACTTACCTACAAAAAGGTAAATGTTAATTTTAATTATTTTTTAAGTGATATTTACCGCCACCGCTTCTGCATTCTTATTACCTTTGAATAAGCATTTTAGATCTTGTTATTGTAGGGTAGGGCCGTTCCCTTAACGATATCATAACGGGATAAAATAAATTGTCAATTCGTAAACGAAACAAGTTATAAATTATTCATCGTTTAGCACGACACAGAAACTTTTATCATACCTTTTTAATCGATCGTTTTGATTTGGAAAATATTTTACGTTGCCACCATCTTTACAAAAACGTTGCAGGCGAAAGCCACTAATAAATCACCCCGTGTAAAAAAAAAATTTATCTGTGAATAAATTTATGAAGGTGTAATTAAAGTGTCTTCAATATTTTGTTATAGGAAATTTAATTTTCCCTTTTTTTATTTTGAATGTGTTTTCACAGATAGATTTTCTTTTTTCATTATTTATTTTGAATATCATTTCCTTTTTTTCTTCAAGTGACTTTGCGGAAAATATTTTTCAATGCTTGTCAGTTAGTTTTGGGAGGGTTGAGTTTTGGTTGGGTTGGGTTAAGTCAATGGCACGTTTGGTTATCTTCAGAAAACCCAAAACTGAAATTTACACTTTTGATTGCAAAAATGGAGTTAATTTATTCATAAGGATATTTTAAACCACATTTAAATAACAGAAACGACTTACGACAATTAATAAATCGCAAGGGCGAATTTTGGAAGTGTGTTTTTTAATAAAGCTTGAATTGCTATGTTTTCCGCATGGGCAGTTGTACGAAGCGTGCTCGAGAGTAGAGGTAAACAATCGGCGCTATTCGTTTTCTCTCCGAACCGAAAGACGAAAAATATCGTTCATCTTCAAGCGTTGCGATGAACGCATTACTTAATTTTTGTTAATGTTTGTAATATTCAATATTAAATCCTAATTAAAATAATCCTCTATCTACATCTATTATTGTATAAATTGACAGAAGACTGCCGGGTCAGCTAGTACGATATAAAATCCTTTACCCTGGGTGTTAAGGTGCTCGGTTACCATCCCAGGAGTCAGTGGTTCGATTCCACGCAGTGCCACGGTTTTTGCACTTTCCACTTCTCCCGCACAGATAAAATTTCTTCTTTCTTGTCTTCATTATTTACATCAATTCACTACACTCTCTTCTGCCATCGCCCGTAAGCCCAATAAGCGATGGAAACAATCGAAGTCAACATTCTGCCGCGATATTATTGGATGGGAGCAGATGAAGTAGACCCCGTGTTGGCGCTTGCAGTTCTTTCAATTTACTCCCTACTATCTTTGTGACTAAAGATTGCTGATCGGCACTGCACTCTCGATCACACTTTGCCTCTTCAAAAACTCACTTCGAAAGTCCATGTCGAAACTTAGGTTACATTGTGGTTTGTTCAAAAGGCCCGCGCATATGACTTTAGTGCAAGCCTTTCCTCGACCTCATTTAATCCATTGTCTATCAATTTTTCCTTCTCTAGACTCGTCTTGCGGCAGAAAGCTTGAACTAGCCTTTAATGATTGCGTTGCGTACGCTTCGTCAATAAGTTAAGCTTTTTCACCATATTTCACCCTATCTGAATCGCAGAGGTAAGGCAGGAAGAAATTGTAAAAGCCGAGAAGAGGATTGCCGTTGGAAAAGGTATACCGAGCAGAGCGGTAAAGCTGGCAGCCAGTTTGGCACCAGGTGGGTTCATCCGAGTATTCACAGCATGACTGAAGGCAGGACTGTTTCCTGAGCAATGGAATCGTCAAAAGTTTGTGCTCATCCCGAAACCGGACAAGCCTCCCGGGGGCCGTTGGCCTACAGACAGATATGCCTCCTAAATACTATGGGCAAACTTTTCGAAAGAGTGATATATAAGAGATTACTCCCAAGCGCCGAGAGAGAAAGCGGCTTGTCGGAATGGCAATTCGGCTTCAGGAATGCTAGATCGACAACGGATGCTGTCAATATCGTGACTTGCCTAGCAAGGGCCGCAATGGATGTGAAAATTGATGGAAAAAAAGTTATAGCTCTTAAAAGAAAATATTGTGACTAATTTTTGTGTTCTAAGGCTTATAACTTCTTAATTATTCAATTTACGACAAAAAAGCTTATATAATAAATTGTAGATAATTTAATTCTAAACAAAAAACCTTTTCACAATTTTTCTGTAAGAGGTACTGTTACGGAGATATAGTGGAAAACCATTTGCAAACCTTTTACAAGATGGCGGCCAAATGGGGGAGGCCGAGCCCGAAAACTCAAATTTAAGCTTACACGGACCCCCCCCCCCCTACACAACCCAAAAAAACCTTGTCCTGCATTTTTGCAATGTTAAAGTACCATTTCCATGGACTACTGGAGCTACGCGAGAAGCCGAGGTTCGCCGATAACATCGGGGTCGCGGTAGTAAGAAAGCGACTCGACCAAATAGAGATATTCACGAACGAAGCGATATGGTAAATAAAGACGTGGCTCGTGAACTTATGCTAGCTGAGCACAAAACAGAAGTAGTGCTATTCAACAAGCGGAAAAAGGTGGAGATCATAACTGTGAAAGTACGTGCCCAGGTCATCCGCTCCCAGCCCGCACTTAGATATTTGGAATTGATGATTGACTGAAGACTCGACTTTGTGGTGCACTTGAGGGGCGCGGCGGCAAAAGCTTCCACCATCAGCGCAGCACTCGCGAAAATTTCAAACTGAATAGAAGTTTAGATCTTAAGGCACGGACTGACGATAAATACCGTCACACATAAAGATTTTTGTCAGTTCCCTTGGACTGCAGGTCCAGTTGGTGGCCGATGAGTGTGTGGTTATTATACTTGACCTCAAGGCGAGAAACCTTCAGACCACGGCCTGCCGGCGTCCTGTATGTGAATGGGGGACTTTAAAACTGAGTGGACACCAATAGCTTGGAATTTAGTCAGTAGAGCAGGACTGACATTAGCTGCCAAAATCCATTTGTGTGAGTAGTGAAAGTTGCAGTGAGTCTGAGATCGCTCACCTGGGCAATAGTCTTCAGCGGGAGCATACTAGAATGTTCAGCGTGATGGAAGAGATCTCAAAATTAAGAATGGCATCGGATTTACACTCCGCGTATACCTTAAAGTTTAGCCTTGAGCGTACCGTTTGTTAATAGGAAGTTGCTAAGTTGTGTTCTTTTGTTTACTGGTCTGTTTGCTGTTTCAACTATTTTTTCTAAGGTACTCGGACTGTTCCCAGTTCCGGAATTTTTTTCATCGTACATATTTCAAAAGATCCACAGTAAAGATAATCCTAAAAATATACAAAATAAAAAGCTTAATCACAGATAAAACAAGGTAAAAGCAAGACTTAAAATCATTAATATAGTGCTAGTAGCTATTCAACGTACCTACGATCAATATTAATCCTCTTGCAACTGTTAATAGTTCTTCTAAAACTTTACAATCTTTTATGAAAAAACTTTGAAAACAAAAAAAAATTATTCTCCTTAATATAATTTCAAATACAGTCTTACAAATGTTACACAACTTTAAAAGAGTTTCAAATGAATGTGAGGAAATCGCTTAATAACTTTCTCAAAATCAATAAAAAATTAACTTCGAAAGAGAAAAAATGACAAAAAAAAATCCGAAAACTTTTGAACGTTCACAACACCATTTCGAAGTGAGAGTTTCATGGGATCCTTTAAAAGAGCAATTTCAAAAGGTTTCCCTTCCTCTGACATCTTTGCAAATAAAACTTTAAAATTTTCCACAGTTTTAAGAATAAGGAAAAAGGGTTGATGTAGTTTGATAACGGTCAGCAAGCAGAGACGTGGACCAACGGTGGGGGTGAGTGTAGTAAGTTTCGTTTTTAATGCAGGAACTTCTCGCACTATGTCCTTTAAGATCAGTTCACTTTTGCCCTACATTTATGTTTTCGTTAGAATTTCCTCTGATGTTTTGTTGAATCATTAAAGATAACTTACAGAACGCCTTTGATGTCCCTTCTTAAAAATAAAAGGTATCTCGTTCGCTTGCTTGTTTGTTGCCTTTCCGGCTCTAAGGGTCTGTCTAGTCGTTGCAAAGTAAATTCCTTGGAAATTATTAAAATGCAAACGTTTTCTCAAAGCATCATGCAGTTTTCAATATGATGAATCTTAAACGATACTGATGCTATCTACACTACTTATGAAAATTGTTACAGGGAGTATTGCTAGAAAGAGAAAACTGAAATTGCCCTAAAGCGATGTCAAAAGGAAAATGAAGGATCTGCACTTATACCTTCTGGCAAAAAAGCCCCAAGTCCATGAATGATGAATGACCATCGAGAGATTGTCTGGGGGATAAATTAGGTGATTTAAGAGTCTGAAAGTGCGCTCTTTGAATCAGGTGATTGAATCAACTTTTATATTATAAATGGAGAAATATATAAAAGTCGGTTGACGGACTGCTATTTTTATTAGTTGGGACGATGGATATCTTACTTTGGAAGGAGGCACATTTTTCGAGTTCAGACGTTTTTTTTGTAATAAGTCTTATGCTGTTATGAGACACGCGCTTCTTTTGGAATGGTTTTAAGCCGAAAGCAATCAACCTATACGGGGAGAAAATAGTCCAGTCAAAATAGACATTTGACTGATAGATAACTGGAAAGTTGCTGAAAATTGGTACACACCTTAAAAACATCATTATACATAAAATGTCGAGACTGACACGCGATCGGTCAGGTGACATTTTTTTGTTCAAGGTCAAAAGGTCAAAAAACAGTGTTCACAAAGTTTGTAGATTAAGCGATTATCTACAAAAAAAGATATTATACATTTTCCCGTACGAATTGCCTTTCATGAGATATCGCCGTTTTAAAGATTTAAAATACTCATATGCACTCATTCGCGACTTGCCAAGGTCATCAGACGTTTAATAAATTCTTTGTTGGCCTACGCGGCTAATATTTTCAGGGGTGATTCCTGTGTGTGTTTGGAGAAAAAAATTTTTCTTGAGAGGGTGGTTATCCAAACTATCCACTAAAATACAGGGTGTTTACGAAAAAAGAAATGAATCTTTTTAAAATTTCCTAAACTTGAGTGACTCCGTTTAGAAGGTATAGGTTCAAATCGATGGGTTCCATCTTGACCTCGCAAATTTCTTCGTTTTTCCCAGAAAAATGCCTTATTAACAGTATATTTTTTTGGGCTTTTCTGATGCTCCAAATTATTACCTAAAATATTTCTATACACAATAACGGTGTATTTCGAATAGTTTTCTAGGTAGTGAGTTTTAAAGTGAACGGTTAAAATATTAGTTGTCATTATAATAAAAATGGAGGAGGACATCCTGACCGATCGCATGTCAGTTTCGACATTTTATGTAATGATGTTTTTAAGGTGTGTACCAATTTTCAGCAACTTTCCAGTTATAAATCAATTTCTGCTGTTTTTCGTCTATTTTGACTGGACTAAAATGCGAGTTTAGGACATTTAGGACAGCCGAATATGCTGCACACCCCACAGGTACCAACGGGAATACCAACACAAACCCGTGTCATAGCACCCATGCAACTTTGGCAGGCTACGGCAACGAAATAGAAATTAGATTAATTCGGTCGACGCGCTCGTTGACTTCGCCATCGCAGTGGTCTGCAGAATGTCCACCTTAATATAAAGCCGTGTATTCTTCTTATTTATGACAGTCGCTGAGTAAAACCGTTAGCCTGTTTACAGCATTCTACTGATATGGAGACTAAGTCGGGTTGTACATTCTCGTTCCTAAAATACTCATGGGACTTTTATGGACCCATAACATTGAATTTATCGGTTCGGAACCGTTTTTAGGGACATCCACCAGTTTTAGTGAAGAGGGCTCTAGCTGATCGGACTTGGATGAAACACACCGAGCCCTAGCCTGGATTGGCCAATTCAAAGCGCCGTCGCTTAACGCAAGCGAGGAATAGTTGGGGCGCAGTAGAGAGGATATCAGGTCACTTGTTGGCTATATTTGCGGGACACTTTTTGGCTCGATTACCGAACAATGTGCCTTGAATTATCACTTATGAAGGATAGAAAGTAAGGGGGATCCCAGCTGCAGGTTTTGCCTCCAGGACAACGAGCCTGCCCTTACGTTCTACGAGAGTGCCTTGCGATAACCCAAGTGAAGAGGCCGATGCATTTAAGACCCAAACGCTGACCAAAGAATAAGAAGAAAAGGAGGGACTACCACAAATTGGTCAGTCACAATTTTGACAACCCGCAAGAATTTTGACAACCTTTATAAGGAATAGGTCGCAAGAATATAAAAAGAAGATGTCTAACCTATTTGTTATAATATTCTCACAGAGTCGGCAGGCAACCAACGTCGATGAGTGGTGCTCAGACGTTTACATACAATATCTTCAGGTGTACCTTAGATACGTTGTCACCATGAGAGGTGAATTTTGTTGTGATTTTATTGCCTTCCGAGTAAATAGGGACGTTATTGTAATCGGTCCGAAAATCGAAATCAGAACTTTCAACGTATATTCATTTTTCAAGGTCCCAATAGCATTTTAAGCATACATTTGAGAAGAAGTATGTGTGTGTATGTGTGTGTATGCGTACGTATGTGGTCATTTATCGCTTCGCAGAGGTGTCGTTTGAAGCGTATTAACGGAAATATGATCTGAAAAGATTTTCATAAAATTCGATCGAGCCGTTTTTTTGTTTACACGACGTACGGGATTTTTGTACCTGCAGGATATCGCGCAAACCAAAAATGATATCGTCTTATTTGAGGTGCCAATCCAAGCATATTAACGAAAACATGTTCTGAAAAAATTCCATAACATTTGGTCGAGCCCTTTATTCAGCATCAGTGATGCACATAATTAGGTGGTACCTCCAAGGTCTCCCCAACCCCGACCCCCCGACGAGCAGCCCTTCTCTGGAGGCCAGGGTACCGCCTAGGGAGAGTCTGTAGTTGACCTAGTAGATAAATTTCTAGTTTATTGTGTGAGAGTCTGAGGTTGGCCTCTTCGGGCACCCAACCTGAGGCTACATTACAAAGTTGATCGTGGGGACCGAAAGGGTCCAGAACCCAACTAGTTTTATTTTATTTTAGTATATAGGTGATCAATTTTATCCCCTGCTCAATTTCATCCAACCCACTTCACAGCTTTGCTGATGACGGTACTCTCCGTTACTCATACGCCTTCGATAATGCAAGGCAAGCACTAAGCACACCCCAGGTCCTATGTTGGCGATCGCCCGACTTATGTCAAACTGCATCAACAAGGACTTTGAACTCATTCTTGATTAAGGCCGCCTAAAACGTGTCGAAATCAATGTTTCCTAAACAAAGCTCTGCCTTATTTGCAATAAAAACTGCAACTTCTCTCTATCTGTGCCTGTGAATGATGCAGAACTAAAAGCATAGGCGTGTCATTATCCAAAGACCTGCGATGGAATGACCACATATTCCAAATCGCCAAACAAGCACCGCAGGGGTTTGGATTTATTATTAGGTGCAAAGCACTCCTCCAACCATCGGCCCAAGTTGCAATATACAAATTCTCGGCCTCTTCCCCAATACAAGTCTCTCATTTGGGTCGGCGCTTCGTGGTTAGATACACCTTGGTGTTGTTAGAACAGTCAAGAACTGTTACCACAACCTGTAATGTTCAGCAAATGTTGCAGGACGACGTAACCGAAAAGAAATTAAAGAGGTTACGCATTGATCGAAAAAACCTAATTGTCCTAAGAATTGGAAATGCGTAAACTAGGTACGCGTTGTATGCGTGCTGGCTTACTTTGTACGAAAAACCAATTTGGATGAACATTTTCAAGGTTGGAGTAGTTTAAACGAAATGAGTCGGGTTTTCTTCGTCGATTCATAACTTTCGATGAAACTACGAGCCATCACCGCACTCTATTATTCTTTGCTATCGATTGCCTTGAAGAAAGTAAGACAATAAACGGAGGGGCATACTGCGCATCATTACTTGACAAGGTGTATAGAAAAATTGTGAGAAAAACGGCCGCATTTGAAGAAGAAGAAGAAAAGGCTGTTCCATTAAGACAATGCGCTTGCTCATACTTTGGCCAAAATTTACTAATTTCACTTCGACACCCCACCGTATTCACCAGAGCTGGTTCACAACGATATTTTTCTGTTTTCAAAGTTTAAGGTTTTAAATGGAAGACAGAGATTTTCATTGTAAAAGAAGATCATCGCATAACTAAACAACTATTTTTCAGGGAAAGATGGTAACTAGTAAAAGGTGGGCCATCTGTTAGTTTCTTTTTAAAATGTCGATTAAAACTCTACTGTTCAATATTTTTCAATTAAGGTCGCTTCCTATTTAGTCTATTATGACTATGTATTTTAATAAGGAACTAATTCGTTAAAGGTATTTTATTGTTTTATATGTTCGATTGCACATTAAAAAAGATAAATCCAAAAGTGCTATTAAATCTAGGCTTGGACTTTTGAGAACGGAGAAGATTGGTCCATTGTTTAGTTTTTTAACAATAACTCAAAAACTATGCATTTTTATAAAAAAAAACATGATAAGATTTTTTGTAGAGAATCGAATTTCCTATCGAATAAACCCATTTTGAAGTAAACCACAATTTTTTCACCGAAATAAGTCAAAAACACTCTTTTAAAAAAAACCGAAAAATTTCAATTTTTTGTTTTTTTGACATTTTTGTGTATAACTTTTTTTTGGGTGGATTTAGGTATAGGTATGCTCATTAAAATTCTTCAATTGGACACCATTTTAACGGAAATTACGTCAGCTTTCTTTTTTGTTGAGTACTTCCTATACCTAAATCCACTCAGAAAAAGTTATACACAAAAATGTCAAAAATACAAAAAATTGAAATTTTTCGGTTTTTTTAAGAGTTTTTTTGACTTATTTCGGTGAAAAAAATTGTGGTTTACTTCAAAATGGGTTTATTCGATAGGAAATTCGATTCTCTACAAAAAATCTTATCATGTTTTTTTTATAAAAATGCATAGTTTTTGAGTTATTGTACAATGGACCAATCTTCTCCGTTCTCAAAAGTCCAAGCCTAGATTTAATGGCACTTTTGGATTTATCTTTTTTAATGTACAATCGAACATATAAAATACCTTTAACGAATTAGTTCCTTTTCCCCTGCTTTTTTCGACATATTCAATAGCCTAATTATTAATGGAAAATAAATAATGTTAACCCATTGGCGTCAAATCAAATCGAAATCACGTGCACTTAAAACAGAAACCCACAGATATATTTTATTTGAAAGGGTTGAAGAGGTGAAAGCATTACTGGGAAAAGTTTTTCAACTTAAAAGGACACTATGTTGAAAAACCATATTTGACCGAAATAATATTGTTTCTAAGTAAAGCTCAAAGGTTTTCAGACTACCCTGGTATATGAAAAATAAGGCATAAGAGACGGAAGGTATTACAGAAATCGAAAAATGGTTATATTTCGCTACATGTAAGCCATAAAATTTAGGTTTTCACATCAATTCGTAGAAAAACTTTGCTGTGGATGGTAAATTATTTCTAGGAAAAACAGCGCATTCAAAGTTAGAAAAGGTCTGGCCCAAAACATGTGGTTGACAGAAGGGGTAATTAGAATCAGTTTACTTTCATACAGGGCTTATTTTATTTTTGGGTAAACCATATTATCTAATTATGTTGAGCTTTTTCTCAGAAATAAAACAGGAGATTTAAATAAAAAACACATCCATTTTAGCCCACTTAAATCTCATCCGTTTTACATTTGAACAAATCCAATTTAACAGAAGTAATTTTGAATTCAGTTACCAGAGATTTCATCAAGGTATTCTCGTAGTTAACTGGCGCTGGAGTTGCTACGGCGTAGAGAGCAAAAATGGTAGACGTGTTAAAATTCCTGCTAGACTTATTAAATATATCAAGAGCATAAAAGGATTTTTGCTTTATCTAAAGAACATTCCTTACCGCAAAATTCCACACAAAAATAGCATAAAAATTTCATCAGTTTAATGTTAATCCCAATTAACATTGTAACGAAGCGCCAATAAATTAAAATGTGTTTTTTTTTTGTTGGAGGTTCTATGTGTGCAGATCTCCACTTGGTTACAAGGCAGCCTTGTGCAAAAAAAAAGTAAATTTATGCCTTAATCAGCATATAAACGAGAACCATCTACTTCTGTACACGTGAACACGTTCCTAGGTAGCATAAGAATGACCATGACCAGTTTAATTAATGACGCTATTCACTAGCGAAAAAAAAGCGCCCACAACACCTTCGCTACTTACAGTTATTGAATCGAGGTAATTTGTTTTAATCGACACCTATAAATCACAATTCTGGGCTTCATTAACTTCAATGAGAAAAATTTCACCCCGGCCAACCCCCTTCAAGGTTAGCACAGTTCATTAACCACGTTACGTCACTGGGAGCACTGTAGTCAAGACGTAGCATGAAACATGACTTGGGGCTGCTAGAGGGATTGGGGGTGGTGGCGGTCGTCGTGGTTGTATAACAGGGAAGTTTGGAGTTACGGAATGATGTCACATCAACATTTCGCCCTATTCTCAGAACATAATTCACAGCTTTCGTTAGAGACTCCTGCAGAATATAGTCCGGCAAGTCCGAGGACTTGGAGGTCCTGGCTAGCAATTGGAGTGTTGGCCACGGAACCGATACCGTCCGATAGAAGAATAGTCGAACCCATTCCTGGACGTTGAAACATGTACGTACAAACTTCGTCTAGTTGTATAGTCCTTGTAGTATAGTAAAAAAAACGACTGATTCCAGTTGTCATTAGAGTGAAAAAATTCATATTTCGCTAGCAAGGAGCTGAAGGAGATTAAAAGGAAATTACCAACGTTGATTAATAGGAGCTATACATGAAATTGGGCGAGTGTTTAAAACCACACGTCGTTTTTAGTTCTTGTTCAGGTGTGCGAAATGGTTACCTGAAAATCGTGTTTCCCCCAAACGAACACATTCCCAGGAAAAAGTGTTCGGAACGTCAAAAGTAACACAATACAGGGACAAGAAAAAAAATCTGCACTCAAATAATTACGCGATATATTTTTTTTTTTTACTTTCCTCATCTTTCTTTAGTTGTTGAAATTGAATTTTGCACGAAACTTGACTAAAGAAACCGAAATAAAATATTGTGTCGAAAACACGGGCAGGTCGCGAAACTAGGTGAACATTCCGTAAGGTACTCGTCGGCAACCGTTCGCCTATGGAATGGGTCGAAATTAAAACTCTCTACGACAGGGAAATTTATTCTTGTGGAATGCTTGAGTGGGCTTCTTCAAGTCTTTTAAAATTAATTAAAACTTTTTCTTTATCACTTAATTAAGCTTAAAGAAAAAGTTTCGTTTTCGTTCAGTGAATACAACCCAACATGGAAGGAAACAGGTTCTCAACGTAAAAATAAACGTTTATTTCCCAGCTCTAGGATTTATTCCGATGCGAAATACTCATGCACAGTGAGGATATATTTTCCTAATAAAAGGATTTTGCTTACGTGAAATATTACTTAGTTTAATTAGATGGCGTGTACAAGGATATTGTTGTGTGTTCACTGCTATCGTCGCATACGCAATCAACATAAGAACGAAAGAAAAGAACATAACCCAGGAAAAAAGCCACCACACCACCATTCACCCACACAACTCACGTGACAGAGACTGTGGTTGAATTAAGTGCGAAACGAAAAAGGAAACGTGATGTAGATTAAATGATCAGCAGGTAAAAGTTTATGAAATCCTTGAAAACAATTTTCTTCTCCTTTTTCATGAAAAAAAATTTCTTAGATTGTTTGAAATTTTTATGCTCTATAATTAAAAAAAATATATTCTCTAAACTTATTTATTTTTATTTTATTTTTAGAACACATTTTCAATGTTTTTCTTTTAAAAAAATGGAAATTTAAACTTCTTTTTCTTGGCGTGTTTTTTTTTCTTCAGTATTCATTTAACATAAAGTTTGACAGTCGACGAATAATTAATTAAGAATAAAAGCAATTTCCACTTAAGTGTAATCCTTGCAGCGTGGGAAAAATCCTTTCTATTGAAGTCTGCCATTGTAAAAGTTCCAATCATTCATCATAAATATTTCATACTGGCTCAAATTCTGTTGTCGATATGTTGGATTGGGTTCATAAGATATGTAAACTAGCATGGATTTTAAATTGAAAGTTTAGCAATTGTTTTATTTTTTCAATTTCAGCGTTTATGTCGAACAAAACAATATTTTTAATGGAAAAGTGTGATATCGTCTTTGATTCCAAGATCCGGTTAACCAATTTTTTTTAAAAGGAGATTTTAAGGATATTTCCTATGCTCGTTGCGATGTAGCATCACAGCTAGCGGTCCTCAATCAGTGTACTCGTTTTTTGTTCTAGAAAAATTGTTAAATCAAAGTAGGAAAGCCAAAAATTTAATCTTTGCTTCATTATGTTAAATAATAAAAACACTTATTCTTGAAAAACTAGGATGTTTCAAACAGCTTAAGAGTAGCCCTAATAAGGCAGCTCACGGGATTAACTGGTACCAAAGAAGTTCCAGTTATGTTGGGGTTTCGCCTAGCGGACAGTAAACCTTTATGGTTTGGTACTACCTGGAAGTTTGGTACTGCTGCTGGTGTCACAACCTTCATCCGCTGGTTAGCGCGATTCACTTGTTTCAAGAGGCATAACACCGCGACGAAGCTATCTAATCCTGAGGTTATACTTGCACGTAAAAACCACGTCGAGGTGCCAATTCAATTTGCTTAATTTCTCACTTTCTTTTTTAATCAATTAGGTTAATTCACTGACATTTGAAAAATTTATTTGTTAATATAAATATATGCGATATATTATTAATAAAATTAAAATCTGGAGTTGAAATTACGTTATCCTTCCAGAAAATCCAGAATTGTAGCATTTTTGAGCAGTTTGTAATTGTAACCCTCTTACTTCTGGAAAAAGGGCGGCAACTCTGGCCTTTGTTGAGAAACGCCGACATTCTGAACCCGGTACAAAAAAACGAGATATCACAGGTTACACCAATTATCGCGGTAACACGTTGCTAACTTGCCATAATTTTGAGTTGTCATCAATAAACGTAACGCAATACCTACTTTGCTTTCCAATTAATACATGACGCATTGGGCCACATACAACACTGTGTATTATTTCTAACAAATCTTTAGATCTCCCGGGTCCTTCACTTCGCATTATTTCTGATTGATTATTTTAAATTAAGTACACTCTATCTTTATCTTTACGCAAAAAATATAAATCGCCGTGTCTCAGCTATCGCTACCGTTTTTTTCATTTTCAGTCATTATTTTAGTGTTTTTTTTGAGAGAATACTACTTTGTACAAGGTGAGTCAAAAGTCTCTTTTCCAATTTAAAAATTTTTTTAGGCCGTTTGCCAATATACCATTTCGAATTTTTCTCATTTCCCAGGGCACTTCGATATTCTAAAGTGTGCTAAAATACCAATTCACACATTTCAATGACAGTACAGTTTTTGAGTAAAAATGGACGAATAAATATTTGTGCTAGATTTTATAAAATTTTTTAAATAAATGATTGAGCTTTATCCTTGATTTCATTATTTTTTTTAGTTTCTTCCTGCTAAACTAAAAACAATATATTTAAATGATGACTGCTTGCGAGTGTTTAGTTAGACCAAAAAATTTCAATAATTGGTATGCAGTTATGTTATGTTTGACCCATCTCCGTTTAGCTAAGCAATAAACTGGTTATTTTAAGTTGCATATTTCCTTTTTTCCATACAAATTGACGTCTGAATTGCTATTTTGGCACAGACCCTTAGTACTTTTTCACCCAAGCTTATGTCGAAAAGTACCAAATAAGGCCAATTTTAACATCAAAATTGCTTATAACTTCAAAAGTAAAAGCCGTAGTATAAAAATGCCCTGTACATTATTAATAGGAAATACTCCAAACTTTCTAATTTTGGAAAAAAAGTATAGGCTAACTACGTATTTTTTTGGAGGAAAAAGCTGTTGAAGGTGAAATAATAAATAATGAACAATAAAAACAAAAAAACTACAAAATAAAACTAAAAGAAACACTAAATAACACGATTAAATCAAAATTAAAATATTGTAAAAAATAACGTCGCAACTTGCCAACCTTGCGGATACGGACAAATGACGTGAATACGTCTACAATATTCTGAAAGAAAACGTTTATTTTTTTATTGGTATCAAAAAGGTAGGAAATAAACAATAAAAAACAAATTGAAAAAACCTTGTTGATCAATTCTGAACCGATTGCTTGGAGAGCTTCAGGATACACTATGTTCAATATTCTTCCATTTGGGTCTAAGATCTAAAAATTTTCAGATTTTCCAACTCTTGAACTACCTACATACAGCTGACCGCGAAATGAAAGTTGTGATCATAGATTCGTTATTTGCTACCTTAAGAAGCCCCATATACCGATTTTCATTGGAATCGGAATGCAATTGGCAAACTTATCAGCCATCTTGGTGCGGCCATTTTGAATTTATAAGCTTTGATCATAGATTCGTTACTTACGACCTTAAAAAGCCCCATATACCGATTTTCATTGTATTCGGAACACATATTGGCAAATTCCTCGGCCATATTGGCGCAGCCATTTTAAATTTATAAGTTTTGACCACAACTTCGTTCTTCACGACCTTAAAAAACCCTAGCTACCCACTTTCATTAAAATCGGAGCACAATTGGCAAATTCAACCATATTTGGGCGGCCATTTTTAATTTCGGTCATATTTCAGCGACCATTTGGAATTTCATTTTGAAAGTAAACAATAAAATTCTTTGATTCTTCATCTACGTCATGGCTTATTTCTTTTTTCGATATAAAAAATAGTTTTTGAACTGTAACTTTTTTTTCATGGCAGCAAACTTACAGGCGTATTCACGTCAAAACGAACGGCAGCACCTTTACACAATTGTACAATACACAATCCACAAAAGAGAATAAAAATAATGCACGCACAAAGTAAGCGAGTTTCTTATGTCCGCCAAAAATCCACACAAATGACTGTTTTCGCTGTTTCTATTCCCTTCACTGAAACGGTGTTTGTGTCTATCGTAGCCCAGTTGTGAAAACTGAACTGATTCTAGAAGAATTAATAGCTAAGTAAGCAATTGATTCCCTTTTTAATTACTGGTAATGCAGAAAAGAATCAAATATAATTTCTTGGCTTTCAGAAAGATTAAAATGCAACGTAAAAACATGATATGTAACCGCTTTTGAATTGATTACAAGTTATGCAGGGGGTAATAAATTTATTACCGCCTATGACATGCCCGTGTAAAAGTAATTCATTCTTTACGTGTAATGTAATCCGAAGTGGAATCGATTTAGAATCGATATAATTAATTCTGAATTAATCTTGAATCAATCCCAGTTACAACTGGGAGGCTAATAAGTTCTGCGTTGATGCTCACAAAAATATTCAAATTTTCCAACGGCTTTTTCAAATTAGAAAAATTAAAATCGCTATAACTTTTTTATTCGTGAATCTATTTCGTTCAAATTCCTTATTACACAACTATTCCATAAAAAGAACATTTTCTGAGAATTTAAACGAAATCGGTTCACGAACAAACAAGCCTTAGCGTTTACAAACTTTTTGTTTGCGTATTAATATAAAGATTCGCACACACACTAATTTCTCCAAAATCTTAAATTTTCACGGATTCTGCGTTCGCTAAATTTAACGGTTTAGTTATTTTAGTTATGCTTTCGAAGATATCTATTAGACCTGCCACATGGGACCTACAACTACAGGCACCAATTATTACCAGCGATCATGCAAAAAGGCAAACTTCTCGTTTTTACACATACTTACTCTTGAGCTTTCTATCTTTTTGATTAGTAGAGTTGACCGACTTTCAAATGTTTGCGGCCAATGTTTCTGCAACTATGACTTTTAAATGGGAATCGATATGACGTTTCTTCTCTGTATGCGTTTTCGTCCTTTCGCTTTTTGCTCACAAATAGTACTTTTGTGGTACTCGTATTACCACGTCGCGTCACATTTTACAATTATTACTTTAAGCGCTTCAGGATTTGGCAACTGATATCCAGATTCAATGGTTAACCTAAAAAGAGTTTTCAATAAGCCAAGCTTAGGAACCATCCTTTGTACTAACAGTTTGTCATCGTCGTTCAGGTCATGGTGGAATGTCTAGCAATAAGCTTAGCTTAAAGGATATAGTAGGTTGTTCCAAAATCTTGTTTTTCAATTTATAAATTAACTTGTAACCCGTAGTGTATCCGAAAATGGGAACCGATCGTGCTACACTTGTGCAGTGGGAAAAAATATTGCCGTGTAGACAGGGGGCTGTAATTCGCTCTATAGCTTCCCCAGCTGGTCTTTTACATTGTTAGTGCCTGTTTAGACGGTGCCTCCTAGCGCATGTGCCTCACGAACTTTGTGAATGAAGGAAGAAGTGGGATGGTACCTCTTATCGATTGAGTTCAATTTGACACATACATCATTGGATATAATACAGTTCTTGGCCTGTTTCAATCTCATTAGATTTATCGACAAGAGTAAATCCGAACGTCTGCTTCCATGTCACTGTCCCTTTGTGGGACTCCTCTACTTGATCCTTAGAAAAAACAAAATGAACAAAATTCTTCTTGATCATATGAAATAATATTATTACACAGTGCCACAGTGTGATGAGTCTAGCCAATGAGTAGAATTTCATACTAATAAAATTAAAAACTTCGTGTTCAAAATTAAAATTACTGTCATTGTTAAATAATGGGTTTAAGTTTTGTAAATTTATGGATGTGTTAATGCAATCAAGAAAATTAACGAACATACAACTGTATTCATTTTAAAATCCTATAAATATTTAGGTAAAAGCGATGCAAGCAAAATGCATAAGCTTATCCTAAATACAAAGCCTAAATATAAATAATAAAATAAAATTAACTTTAACTACTAAATAAAAACATCTGCGTTACCCCAAAAGAGGCATTTTATTTATATGACTGTCAATAAACGATACGTGGGCATTGATAAATGATTATTTAGATGAACATATCTAGGGTCTAGCATAAACATTACTCTCTACTCGAGTTCTCTTGTTTACGGCTTCATCTGATACTATCAAACATTGTCTACATGATGAAAAAAAAATACTACACAGAAAATACTATATTTCCCACGTTCAACAATTTTCTCAACGAAACAAAAAAAAGAAAAGGAAAAAAAAAACAATTGTCGACTTTATTGAGGAGACAAAACAAACAGCATCGCATAAAAGAAAAGGACATAAAACTCCTGAAAAATGGAGGAGTACGATTAGCCGGAACTGGATGGATAGGTCTGAGAGGATACATAGAATTAGATGGACAAAAGCAAGTCATTAATAGTAATTATTAATGGAGAGAGAGTCCTAAAGAGGATAGGAGCTTCCGCATTGGCATAAAGGTATTTTATTGCAGGTAATTGTGATTGGTATTCTCGACATAGGACCAGGTTTTTACAGTATATGGTAGAATGGTCGTTTCAAAGGGAGATGGATTTAATAGGGGAAGTATTAGGAATGTATTGAAGGATGTTTAGATACACTTTAATAATATCGAATACGTTTTTTTTTGTCTTACTTATACCATTGTTTGCTGTTGTAATAAAATAAAAATCTATATGAAATTGAAATCGTTCAAATCCTTTTTAAAAATAAAGTAGAGGTATACACTTAATTTGTTCCTCAGTATGAATAGATCTAAACCCATAAGCCTGGGAATATTTTTTCCATTGTTGAAAAGAAAACAAAGCTTTAGAACAAAAAAAGAAAAGTAATATACTGAAGACTATGCCAGACAACATATCTCAAGAGAATCTTCTTACCATCTACTGAAGAAAAATAATTTTCCTTGTGAGCAAGAGGAACAAGATAAAAAAAGTACAGCGCGGTGTTTCCAAGAAGTGAATCCCTTCTGTTCGTCTATTCAGATGTTATCCAGGTGTGAACTGGGAAAACTTGAGATTACACGTGTGACAGAATTCAGTCCTTATTTCCATTTGTTTCTTGTACAAATGTGAATTCCGCGTCACGGTATGAATTTGTTGGAGAAAGAGGTAAAAGGGCAAAAGTCTTTTTTTGGATTTTAGTAATGGAAATTTTAAATATGCTCTGCACCTATCCTAGTTTGTGATAATGCCTAAGTGTTTTCCGTAATATCACCAAAGGATACGAGAGACAGTGAAAAGAATTCTTAAAGGAATCAGGCATTTACCCTCGGGACGGGTAGTGAGGGGTCGTAAGGGGGTTCAAGATTTTGAGTTAAATTGCTCGTTTGAATAAATTGTTTGCCACCGACAAGCTTCTTCTGTTGATCCACCATTTCCGAGGGTAGCAGTTGTATACGGCACAGCGGCAGTTTATGCCTATATAGTTATGATTCTATATTTCAATATAATGTTAGCGAGTAGATTTCCAGCGTTATTTACACCGTCTAAAATACTGTCGTTGTAATAAAAAGCTCTCCCCTTATCGCCGTTAAAACATTATCAATAGCCATAACGGCATTAGTCCAAGAAATAGCGCACGATGAAGTTTTCCTCTAATCACTCCCAAATACTATTACAAACAATGTAAACAAGCTGCTTAGAAGGACATAAATTTATTTTACGAGTTAATAAAATGACGATAATGATGCCGTAAGGATTTTTCCTTCTCCGTCTTTTCCCATTGTACTTTCATTTTATTGACGATACTCTGTAGTAACCTCAAAGAGAAAGCTAGAGCTTCACAGCTACATACCTCTACAACTCCTCCACTTTCTTCAAGTCGTCCTTTTTCCTCATGCAATGAAATTATTTTTGGTATTTCGGGTTTTTTTTTATATTTTTTGTTTTTTTGTTTTACTTTTTTTCTTCTTCGAACAGGATCCAGAACCAAAACAGAACAGGCAAGAGAGAAAATTGTGTGTTTCAGATTTAAAGTTGATGGTTATACTGCCACCACCATCACCTGAACCACCATTGCGCGGGATAACAGTGTACCATAGCACCATCGTGTCTGAGTTCAGGATTCATTCTCACCTGGAAAAGGTATAGTGGAGAGTACTTAATTCATTATAAAAGCATTCGTTTATGGGGAAGGAACACAGGGACTCGGACAGGTCTAAATGATTTTGTGGGAGTTAAACGATTTAGTGGCTGTTATTGGTTCTAATGAATTGATAACTACTCATTTTAAATTTAATGACGGAAATTCGATTTTGGATGATGCGATTTAATTTCTTTGATAATTTTAAGACGATGATGAAATTGAAATTTTACGTAAATTATGAAATGAGATATTTAGGGGAAATTCTGGAAAATCAAATCAGTCATAGACTGTTTGTTTAGTGATATAAACGAAAAGATTTTTGAATGGAGCACCAGAGCAATTAAAGTTTTTGCATAAGTATTTTGAATCACTCCGATCAGTAAGATGTTTATTATAGATAAACTGATTTTTTTTATTACAGTTATTGATTTTGAAACTAACTTTATTTCTAAAGATTTTTACGGCGATCTCGTAGCCGATTACCACCGCCAGCGGCTCTCAGGAAATTGTCCCTACGTCCGCTTATTTTCCGGGGGATGTAGCAATAGTGCCACCTCAGGAGGTTCAAGAACTGCTAGAGTTCTGTCGCAAGATTAAACCCACAATTCGTCATCTGGTGTGATGCAAATGCTTATATAAATGAGAGAGTTGAGTGTCTTCTGAAGGCATTGTGGGAGTGTGCAGACTCTAACAGAGGCAACGAAATTCCAAAAGCCTCTCTAAGAAGCCCAGGAAAAAACATAGGTTTGCAGGGTCAATTCTCCAGAACGTTTATCCCTTGTATGCTGGGTACGGTAATAGCACCATTTTAGACCGATCTTCACGGTACCTCTTTGGGAAAATCTTCTACCGCGAAAAGGTTAAATTTAAATGGACAGTGACCTCTTTTCAATCCTACAAATCGCCGGGATAAGATGGAATTTTCTTGGCACTCTTTCAGAAGTACCTCAAACGTATTCTCGACAACTTGATTTATCTGTTTGATTCAATTGCGGATACATTCCAACCATCTGGAATAGAGTCTTGGTGGTTTTTATTAATAATCGAGTTAATCTTCTAGCTCAGAAGTACACTTCTCAGCTGGGCTGAGAAACGGGCCACGCTTATGTGCAGGGACCGAATCCGGCCGAAAGCACCAAAAAAGGTATAAGAAGAAAAAACACCGCAAAACGAGCATGCGACCGAAAATGCGGGTTCCTTCTCAACCCTCCCCGGCACTCCTGTACCGAGCCGGTCCGGTCCCTGCACACAAACGCGGTCACATTTACCACTGCACAGTGGCTCGGCTAAGACATGCAAACACAAAACAAAAAACATTGCAACATTTAAGAGCACAAAACATCAAACAGAGAAGCGTGCAAAGACAATGAAAACGTGGGACACACAAGGAGTCACGCCACATTAAAAAGAGTCCTTTTAAGGACATCTTCGCTAACTTGCATGCTAAAAACACTCGCATTTTTGTTAACATTTATAAGCATGCGGTTAACTGGTTCGTACATCCCATAATTGGTATTAGAGGAATTAATGCACAAGAGAGGTGGACCTCTCAGGTTGTAGTTGTTCACTCTAAATGACGTACAGGTTCGTAGGAAGCCTGAGTCAACTTTGTCATTCAACAAACGATGAACGAATATAACGTCAGCGACCTCGCGACGCTTATGGAGAGAGCTCAAGTTGAGCAATTTAAGTCTGTTCACATAAGGCGGAAGAATAAGTGGGTCATCCCACGGGAGGTGGCTGAGTGCAAAACGGACGAACTTCCTTTGAACCGATTCGATTTTATCGACATGGGAGGAGTAGTAAGGAGACCATACCTGGGAGGCGTATTCAAGTAAAGGCCTAACTAAAGATATGTACAAGTGCTTTGTGATAAGGGGGTTGTTGAATTCCTTGGACCATCTTTTTATAAATCCCAGGACTGAATTGCCCTTGGAAGAGATATAATTGATGTGGGTGGAGAAATCCAACTTACTTTCTAACCTAACCCCAAGATCGATAACAGAGTTAGTGCGGGAGATCTTGTTATCGAGAAAAGTATAGTCGTAAGTTATAACGCCACGTTTTCTACAAAAAGTCATGACCTCACATTTACTAATGTTAAGGACCAGGTTGTTGTTGGAACACCAAGAATAGAAGGTGTTTAGGTCTGCTTGCAGAAGTTTGCAATCCACGATACTCCTTATGTGGCGGTACAGTTTGATGTCATCGGCATAAATAAGGATTTTACAGTGCCTCAGCAGGGTAACAATGTCATCGATTGATAAAATAAAAAGAAGAGGACCAAGATGACTTCCTTGCGGGACACCAGAGGACGCCTCGATGTTTTTAGATTTGGCACCGCGGAATAGAACCTGGTAGGTTCTGTCGGCTAAGTACGACTGGAACCACATAACCAGGGCATGCGGAAAGCCTAATTTTTTTAGTTTTAGAACTATAATAGAGTGAGAGAGCATGTCGAAAGCTTTACTGAAGTCTGTATAAACACAGTCAGTTTGACAGCCAGTGACAAAGCCTCGGACAGTGTAAGAAGAGAACTCTAGTAAATTAGTAGTAGTGGAACGAGCTGCAAGAAAGCCATGTTGGTTAGTTGAGATAAGTCTCTTGCAGATAGGGGCAATAGCAGAATAAATAATGGATTCGAAAAGTTTTGGTATACATGATAACTTCGCAATCGGTCTATAATTAGATATTTCGTTCTTACAACCCTTTTTATGAACAGGGATTATAAAAGACTTCTTCCATAAGGTTGGGAAGCGCTTTGTATTGAGGGATTTCTGAAATAAACATAGGATAGGAGACAGTAGGGCCCCTGCACAGGATTTTAGAACAGCAGGAGGGACACCATCAGGGCCGGACGAAAAATCTTGTGGAAGATCATTTATATGTTTCGAGATATCTTCCCTGGTTATAGACAGAGATAAATTTTGAGCCGTTTGTATTGCGTTGATATGTCGAAAATTGTCTTCATGAGGTTGGAAGACAGGAGACGAGAAAGATTTGAGGAAGAACGATGCGAACTTGTCGCAAATCTCGGATGAATTGGAACTAACAGAGTTCTCGTATTGCATGGTGTTAGGGTAATTATCGACTTTTTTCTTAGAGTTGATAAATTGAAAGAATGCTCTGGGATCGCCATACAGTTTACCTTCCATGTTACTAAGGTACTCCTTATAGAGAGCCTCGGAGAGAGCATGGAATTGGTCATAGCAATTGAGAAATGCATAGAAACTCGCAGTGTCTTTTCTCTTCAGGTAGGTTTTCCAGAGTTTATTCTTCCGGTTTTTGGTGTGTCTCAACTCATTATTGTACCAGGGTGGGGATGATCTGGTCAACTTTAGAGGCTCAATAGGTACACAGGATGCGAAGGTTTCATACAGGACGGAGTAAAATCTTGTTACGTCGTCATCCAACTCATTAGAGGAAAGCAAGGTATTGAAATCAAACGAAGTGAGCTTGGATGACAATACTTCAAGGTTGGCCTTTTTAAAGTTAAAAGTAAAGGTTGACTCCTCCGGGATTAGCTTATTGTTAAAGGCAAAACAATAGCTGAGTAGGAGAGGAGGGTGATAATTATCAACAGGCGACAAGACAATTGAGCTAGGCTCAACATACATGTTGTCTGAGTCGGAAAAGAATATAAGATCTAACCACCTTCCTAAAGTATTATTCACACCGCTCATTTGGTTCAAACCGCATGAGAATAAGGAATTCAGAAAGTCGGATTCCCTATCATTAAGGTTGTTTTCAGGTAGGTAGTTGTCGTCCTCATCGGAAGATACCCATAGAACATTGGGTAAGTTAAAATCTCCTAAAAGTAAGAGTTCGTCTTTAGAGTCCATCATATCCTGGATATGATTAATGCAAGATATTAGAATATCATAGAGGTTTTGACCTCTATCGTCAAGAGTGCTGAACATAACCGGTGGGATGTAACAGCAAATTAAAAATAGGTTCTTATGGACGAGGGAGACTTTAAGAGCGAGGAGCTCAATGTCCAAAGAATTGGAAAAACTAGGAAGCGTTATTAAGCAACAGTTGAGAAGGTTACTACAGGCAAGTAGTACACCACCTCCGCGAGCCTCCGAGTCAGTATATCTATCCCTCCGAAAAACTTGGAAGGAGGAATCAAAAAGTTCGGCATTAAGGATCCCACTGTGTAACCATGTTTCAGTGAAAGCGATTATATCGAAATCACTGGCCGAAGTTGACAGAAACACATCGTGGGTTTTGGATCTGATACCCCTCACGTTTTGGTAGTAGAGGGAAAGCGTCTTAAGTTTTTTGAAAATTGTGGAGTGTCAGGAGTACGATGCACACGCGTGCGAGGAACAAAACACTTTGAGAAAGCACCGGGAGGCCCCTAAACAAAGCCAGAGGACCTTAAATCGTACAGGCCTATCAGCTTAACCTTTTTTTCTTTGGAAGCTATGAGTCTCCTCTGATTCTATTATTAGAGCACTTAATCTCAGAAATCTGGATCCACAATTAAATGGATAAATACCACACTTGTAAGGCGTGACATTTCTTGGTGACTCCACCATTAGTGTCAAGGCTATCAAGAGCTGCCCTCAAGGTGACTGTTCTGCTTTCTTTACTCTCGTCCCCGTATGTATGGATATGGATTCTTCTACTCATCATACTTAAATAGTAAACACTATTTTTCTTGTCATAGTCTATATTTTTTGCCAGTACCAACCCCGTTGAACATACTGCTTGACCACCGCATCGAACGGGAACCGGTCTATGTTTGCCGTTTTCTTCGTCCCATACAATTGCTTGAAGATCCAATGGGAGCATATTAACAGCTCTTTCGCTCCAGTTAGTAGTGCTTCGAATTTTTCCCTCTAGATAGCTTCTGGATTGATTCTGCCAAAAGAAAGATGAGTACTGGGTCCCAGAGCTAAGCACAAGCGCCTGTCTATATAAAAACCATTCCATTTTACGTTGCACTATGTAACTTTAGGTTCATTCGCGAATAAAGAAACGGCCGCTCGGTATCTATATTTAATGCCATGACCATTAACTTATTCTCACATTATCACAAACTTTTTTTTAGTCAAAGATTTTTTTGGATTTTCAAAACCCTTAAAGGGCCCCCAAACATATTTTAGCCCCAGGTCCCGCAAGGTGATGCGGCCGGCCTGATCGTGATGAGTAAGTCCACGATAGATTCCGTTTTTTTACACCACTATTCAACGAGCTCGACAGTCACCATTGGCGATTTTCTTTTCTTTAACTGTTACAGTCTTAGGGGTTGTACACATATTACGTAATCACTTTTTCGCCCTTTTTTGATACCCTCCCCCCGGGTGTAATCAAGCGTAATCATTTGGCTGACCCCTCCCCTCTATGATTACGTAATCATAGAAATTAATTCCACTGGAGAAATAAAACTACATTTTGCATATACTTTTGGTGTTTTTCCCTCTCATCCAGTTTTCCATAACATTGTCACTTCTTTTAGGCACACATTTCCTTTTTTTGGGGGGATTGTTCTTGATATGATTAAAAAAAGGATTGAAAGAGAGCATCCCGCTTGGCTTGGCTAGGTTTTTGCTCAACTAATTGAAGTCTTAAATATAAAATCGTCACAGCATAAACACTTGATCAAAACATAGGTTATGTACTGAGGTACACTGAGGTATGAGATAACCGCCGAAGTCCCGAATTAAAGCTACAATTATCGTGATCGACCCGAGTTATTATCGGAATGGTGAGTATAGATTTTCAATATGCGCGAAATTTGAAAAAAAAATCAGTAAAGAAGCGCTTTAAGATTGATTACGTAATCATATGCCAAGGACCCCCGCACCCCAAGTAATCAAGGGTAATCATATGCTTGACACCGCCCCACCCCCTTGATGATTACGTAATATGTGTACGACCCCTTATGGCTCGCTAACTACAACTAAAAGAAAAAGATTCACACGCGCGATCCAAAAACAAAGAATCCTTGCTTCTCACTATGGTAGCCTGACCACGCAGAGGTCGGTGGATCGAATCCACATCGCATTTCTCCATTCACGCCTAGATAAGTTTCCTAGTTTCTTGTTTTCTCTATTTAAGATAAAAAAATCCCTGCCCATCGCCTGTATAGTAAGTATAATAATCGAGGAAGCAATCTCCTGTAGAAGTAGTGGATAGGAATAAAACCGCGTGTTGGTGTCGTAAGTTATTTAATTCTTCTCTCTTCTATCTTTGCGAATACAGCTGGTTGTCAATGCACACAATCATAGAAACGTCAAACGTAAAAAATGCATTACTTGTGAGCTCTAGTCTTGCACATCAAAAGCGAGAGAGATCGTGATATTCGGACTCATCCTCCTAGAGGCAAAGTGTACAGGTTAGGTCCTCCCTCTTCCGATTATCCATTGATAAATTAGGGTGCATTGCTCAGTGAAGGCAGGCGATACCTTTACAATAGAGGAAAATAGGATGAGTTTTTTTGGGTAGAAGGAATGACGCTAGACTTTTCATCTGCTAGGTTGATGTGAAAAATATTACATTGAAAAATTTTTTTAGACAAATTATCTTCGATATGAATGAAGCAGAATTTTTAAAAAATAAATATTTTGAAATTTATAAGAATAAAAAAAAGAAAACCTTTTTTTATTTTTTTTTTTTATTTATTTTTTTTAATAAAACCCATTTTCAGGGGTGGTTTCAAAAATCCCTCTCATTCAAATAGAAAAAAATATTGTTAAAAAAATATATTCCAAATTTCATAAAGATCGGTAAAGCAGTTTTTGAGTTAGATTTTCCGCAAAGTCGAAAGGAGGTCTTTGGCGGAAGTCGTAGCAGTCAGCGCCATCTTTTTTTAAAAAAAAATTATTTTTTTTTGTAATGTAAAATAAATATATTAACAAACTCTAAAGTATGAAAAGTGTAGCTTTATTCATTCTACCTAAAAACAATACCTCAATATCATCCTATTTTCCTTTATTGTAAAGGTATTGCCGGCCTTAACCAAGCTGACATTATTATAACTCTAACCGATTAGTTCCCTTGACTAGAGAGCGCAGGAATAAGGAGGTGTTGGTCCTTGCAAGGCGTGATCCTCCAGCGTTAATCAGTGTCCAATCGTCTAGAGCTTTTTGACTAAAATCGTGGGTGTTCCAACAGCCGGTTCCGCACCTATGAATACAGTGTCAGAGCTCTATCTACTGTCTTCAAAGCCCCAATTGTCTTCGAAGGCCCCTTACCTAATCAAGGGTGAATCGATTAGGAATAATCAGCCCGTGTACCGCTCGGATTGCCGCTTGATTGTCAGCCAGAATCAAGCTTCTCTTGTCAGATTAGATACTCTCAAGTTTTCGTTGGTAGGGATGCCAATATAACATAAACCTTTGGTTGAAAAACGATCTTAAGGATGCAAACCTTACTCTACTGAAACTGGGGCGTTCGTCTCATAATAGGGACCTAACTCTGTCTTGGAGTCGTCCGAGTCCCATATAAGTCCACCTTGTGGTATGTTTAGGAGAACCCAATATAAATTAAACTCTGAGAAAGTGGAGACTCCAATAATATTATTGGGACTTCTGCATAGAAAATAGAAGAATGTAACTTGGCTACAAAGAAATATTTTAATCCAGACATGGTTGACATCAGAAGAGTTATTCTGGAAAACCAAATCCAGCCATTCATAATACAATAGGCTACACCCCTATGGGCAAAGAAGTTGTGCACGAAATTGCACCCAGATACCTGTTTTCGATCTAAACCAGTACTTTCGATCTAAACCAGCAGCCACGTAATATTCGCTAACCCATGAATATTGCAGAGCTCAAAACATACAATTTTATATCGGGGCCTCACTTCAGCTGGTTGACCCGTTGACACAAGCATCGGAATTAACTGGAAGAAAACTCGTTGGAGTCGTATGCCTCCTGATATGAGGTGAATCTTTCAAATCGGCCAATACCGGTGGTGCCGATTTAGCTTGCTATATGTGTGGGAAGGGCGATAAAGGACACTTAATTACTGCCTATCGGTTTTACTTTGTAGAGTATAGTGATGGTAGCTTTACTTTGATTTCACAAGGAAGCAGTGAACTTGGTTTGGGTCGTATCGTAAGTTGGTTGCCATTTGAATTTAACATTTCTATTGTTTTTGGTTTTAGTTTTTATTCACTGTGTATACGTGGGTGGATGCTCACTTAAAGGATTGGCGGCAGCTCAGCACAATCTAAACTCCAAATGTTTTACAAGTCAAATAAAACTGTTCTCGGTTTTAGTTTTATGGAACTGTCACATTATTAATGAAGTAATCAAATTCCTTCTTAAAAGCTGTTATTTATAGTTCGTCTGTCAGAGCTGTATTCGTTCAATTGTAGTTGCAGCTAATTTGCTCCAGATATTCCTTAATTTCCTATACACAAAAGCAATCCCTCCCTCACAAATTCATTAGTTGAGAACTATCAACACCACAAATCTAAATTCCAGTAAATGCATCACCAATTCATCAAACACAGTTCATCAATAGATGCTTCTCGATACGGCTTAAAAGGAACTGTGAAATTTCCAATTTTGAATTCAACAAAGACAACAGACATCACTCAAAAGCAGTGTATCAATGCCGAATATGAATTGAATCCTACCTTTCCTCGGCACTCATGCTACCTGTGCTTCTATATTTCGTTGTGAAAATCCTTCGAAATAGTCTGTTTAAGTGATGCTGGAGAAAATATTGGCATAAAATTTAGATAAAGTTCCCCAGCCAAGACTAATCTCTGTCGACGCGGTAGCACACCCCTGGTTGGGAAATATATTTTAAGGGAATGCGGCAGATAGATGGAGCTCAACCCTTTTTTTTTTTAAAGCTAGACAAAATTCTCCCCTTTTCGTAAACTTAAATCGACTCGAACGTATTTTATATATTTTTGTAGTGTATGTAGAATGTAGATGTATTGAAGCGTGCATGTGGGGGTGGTTTGAAAATGGAAACAAGTCGTGAATAGGAATTTGACAGACAGGAGACATTTCTAACAACTTCCAGGAATGCTTTTCACGTTCTCTTGAACAAGAAGCATCAGATGGAAATTTTATCTTTGATTTTAACGTTTGAGATTTTCTTCGTATGTATACAGAGAGATGTTGGGGAAGAGGTTATATATTTCGGTTGTATTCCTGCTGATAGAAAGGGAGAATATTGTCATAATTTTAAATGGGGAAGGAAAACAGTACAGAGTTTAAGTTAAAGGGAACAATTTTTATTGTTATTTTTATATAATTAAGTTTAAACAGAAAGTTCAAAGGTAAGAATCTAATTGGCATCGTATGTAGGCCCATAGAGGATCAGCTTTATGGTTTTTGAAAGTATGCGGCGCGATAGGATTTTCGTAGTTTTAACCAGTTTCTTGCTACATTATAAGGGTTTTGTTATACCATGTAGTAAATTATCTAATAATAATGCTATCGGTAAGAAAATATCAAATTGGTTAGTATCATGTTTTTATCAAAGTAATAAATAATATCTTGTAGTATATTCTGAATATGAGATATTTAGAATTGTTTTACATCCCTTTTTTATCCCATACATAAAATAGCTCAACTTTCATGGGATGCCTTTCTCCAATTTTCATCTCTTAAATAACATTTCCGTAGAATTACATATTATATGTATTACCATAAAAACATTATCCTTCTACAAAATTTCGTAATACATGAAATAAAATAACTTTTCTCCTCAGAATATTTATAGTGGGGTATTTGTGTCTTGATAATCTGTATTTGATACTTTTAAGGGTGATTTTGGTTTCTTATGTCAACGACCCCTTAAAATCTGTAGTAGAGTGATACAGGGCAAGATAATAATTGATCAAGCGGAAGCTCAACCGATATCCGTTGATGGTTTTAGCCTTGCCGTCTGAAAAGAAGGCCTCAGGTGCAGCCGCCGAAGTGCGTGGGGATGGTAGGAAAAGCGCACACGCACTTCAGCTTTGGGTCGGGAAATCCACACCCAAAATATTTCATCCCAGAAGGTTGCAGGGCCGTCTCCGAACATGGTCGAAGGGCCGCACACAAGCAAGGCTTCTTATACGAAAACTAAATAAATATATTATATTAGAGCTATTAATAACTTATAACTGTATAGCCTAAAGGTGCGTTTAAGACGAGTTTTCGCTGGCAATCGCAGCCATTGCACTGGCACACTGTTTACATAAGCAGAGAATACTGGCAAATATTTCTCTGACAGAGGGATTGCCAGTGCGTCACTGACACTTTTTTTCCAGAGCACTGGTAATAGAAATTGATGACGTTTACATTGGGAATCCAGTTCACTGGAAAAGATATTTCGTGCGGAATTACAGAAAAAAGCAATTTCAAATTTATATTTTTCGTAGTTTTCACCAGAAGAACAAATAAAAAAAATTATAACTCCCTGAGGCGGTGAGATCCAGAGTGGAATGATAAAGTAGTAACTATTTACAAGTGAATTTTTCAGTTAAATGACGGCAGAAAAAGAAAATGTTGCAGCAGCAATTGCAAAGAAACAAAAAAGAAGACCTTTGTGATCTTATATTTTGCCATTTATTGACAACTGTTTTATCTTTGTTTAGAGATTGTACATATCTTGTAGAGAATTTGTTTTTAAATCTCTATTTCGGTATGTCCCAATTGAAACATCCACACTTCTGGACAATTTTCGTACAAAGATAAATAATATAAATCCCGGGTGAAAATAAGAGGCCGAAAAATAAGAGAACTTCGGCGTATTTTAGGCTCAAAAATTGAATGGTAAAAAGAGCCGAAAATACGCCGAAAAATAGCCGAGGTAGTGAACATTAGGTCGATAAAACGCCGAAATGACACCGAATATACGCCGACATGTGAATGACCATAAACCGAAAAAAGGCCGAAAAGACGCCGAAATATTTACCGAAAACAGGCCGAATAAACACCGGTGCATAAGTCCCATGAGGCCCACGCGTTAAATAAATTTCTAACTTATTTTAAAAAATAATTCAAAATATGTATTGACACCGAAAACAATCCGAATTTTCTACGAAAATAAAAATAAATTTTTTGGTAATGTTTGCTGAAGTTTTAATCTGCTACTGCCAAAAATAGCGGTGTATTTTCGGCCTGTTTTCGGTGTCGACCCATCTAAGCAACAATATATCGGCGTCTTTTCGGCTTGTTTTCGGCTTCTAATAATATTTCGGTGTCCTTTCGGTGTCCTTTCGGCTTTAAATGTACTTTTAGGCTGTTTTCGGCGTCTTTCGGCCTTTTATTTTCACCCGGGATCTCTTCTTTTGTGGCAAAAAACTCGTATAGTTTAAACGCACCTTAAGCTTTTTAAACCCCACCTGACTAGTATTTAAAAAGCTGATTGCCTCAGGGGCATGCCGAAAAAAGGATTCCCCGTAGGTTCCTCATAAGGACTTTATGTCAGTGATTCCCAAAGTGGGCGCTATCGCCCCCTTGTGGGCGTTGCAGCAATCCAGGGGGGCGGTGATAGCCACAGGTGCATTTGGGCGCAATAAATAACTGTAAGGGGGAAAAGTAACAAGAGAAGATTTAGAAAAATTGATTTATGTATTCCGCTCATAACGCTTAATTTTTCTTTTAACAACGTACTGGGTTTTGGCTCGGTTCCCGCATGCTCCCTTACTTGCATTGAGATATGTGCAATCGAGCACTGCTACTGTTCATGTAGTGCCACTGAATTGCCGTTCCAAAACACGTACGATTGTTCGATCGCAAGGCCAAAGCCTGTAACGGTAGCGGCAGTACTGCCAGCAGATTTTGAAGCAAGCTAGGGCCAATTTTACACGATGCAACACGAAACGAAGCAAAGTTTCCTGCAATCGCTGGTGGCATTCTCGTTGGCGAGTGACGTGACTACCGGGGGGAGTGAAACTGTCGATACTTATAAACGTATCGAGGAAAATATCACTTCACCCTTAGTCACCAAGAGTGTTTTAAATTAATAATGAGAATACCAATTTAATGCCGAAGTGATATTTGTCACGACACTCGACATCGAGTATAAGGTTTCTGATTTACACCTTTCTTTACTATAGGTGCTATCCTCGTTGGGTAGTGGCGCGGTGAAATGAAACTATGGACACCTACAAACGTATCGAGAAAAATGTCACTTCACACGCCACGTTGCGAAAATTATATTACGATGTTTGTCGATCTGGTCGCCAGCAGTCTTTTAGATTGACAATGTGAATACCAATTGAAGGTCGAAGTGACATCGGTCATGTCACTCGACACCGAGATAAGGCTATATATTTTACGAAAAAGATAGAAACATTAATAAATATATCTTTCTGTTTAGTAATATTAAAATTTAAAAAAAATAATTTCTAGGGGCGCTGAGTATTATTTTTTCTGGAAAGGGGGCGGTAGGCCAAATAAGTTTGGGAGCCACTGCTTTATGTGGCAAATGAGGGGCATGCCGAAAGGGGAATTTCCTCATGAGCACCACAATGAGGGGCATTTCCTCATGAACACCACCCAAAAATCGATGATGTATGGCTTATCATTACAAATGAAATGGGGCAATCTCAACATCTGCCTTACGTTTACGGAAAGTTTTTTAAAAAGCTTTAAAGAAATACCCTTATACCCCGGCTTCACCGGCCTCAGTTTAATCAAGTTCACTTCAATCGGCATAAGTGGCTTCATCGGCTAAAGTCAAGTTCAGTACTTGTAATTGTTGTTGCTTTTTCGACAGAATTCAGAAATGCAAAACTCCCTGGAATGATATTCCACGATTCCAGTTGATTAGTCTCTTTTGAGCGAGCTTTTACTTTCCAACTTGATTTCAGGTTTTGTTGGGCGAAATCAGACTTTATTTTTCCTGACTTCGAAATGTGAAAATGTATGGGAAATCAAGCAAAAATGAAGCTCAGTAGACTAATTTTCTCGAACTTGTGCAGTTCGGCCGGTGAAGCCGGGGTATTAAGCTTTAGTTTAACTCATAAAAAGTTTTAGTTTTTGTTGTTGCATTGGTTCTCAGGGAATTATGTTAGTGACCGTAAAGGGTGTTATTTAGCCTACTCAATACCCCGGTTCTGGTTCGGATACAGAGGTCAAGCAGCATTGGATTAGATTAGTACTCAGTTGGGGGCCATATTGATCAAAAGCACACTCGCGTTTAAAAATATAAAGCTTTCGACACCGGCGCAGTTTTTACTCACACATTCACTACTAAATTCTCAAAATCCACTCGGAATCGGGTAGCAATGATTTTTTCTTCAAGTGGGAGTATTCCTAGGCGCGAATGAGAAAAGGCGTTAGATGCCCTGCGTGGGCCTTATAGAGTAATCCACATTTAGTTCACATAAGGCAGTGGGTCTAGCCTCATAGGGGCCCTATCTGTACTCTTAACTCAAAATGCTAGACGGGCATAACCCACATTGATTATGCACCGCCCCCCTTGGTCATATTTAGATATCGGATGAAATCTCTTATTTTGAGCATAAAACCTCCCTCGAATTCTTTGAGGAGAGGTTTCCAAGTACACGGTGTCTAATGTGGGGCAGGATTGAGAGAAAGTGTTGGGTTGTCTCACTGTCCTGTTCCTCTCGACGCCTACGACGGTGGTGGGTGTTGTACGGAATTTTCAATCTGGATGCATGATGCCGAATTGGGCAGTGTCCCATAACCGTCGCTACTTATTATCGCCAAAATGTCGCGCGGTCTGGCCAATTCATCTGTCTACTCGCTTCCCTCGATGTTCCTGTGACCCGGCACCCACTGAAGAGTGACTCTATAATGAGGTCCTTCTGGCATTTTTCATAACGGACTTTTTTACTGACCTTTTGAAATAATTTGTTTGTTTAAATGCACTGCGGTCTGCTTCTGCTTCAATGAAATGTTTGTCTATGATTTTACGAATATCGAAATTGATTTTATTGAAATGGTTTGATTGCATTGGTGGCCACAAAACAGATCTATGTTCCCTTTCAATTTTCAGCATGCCCTTTCATACTTAAAACAACTATGGCACAAAAATTTCAGCGTTCCATAAACTGCCTGCAAGTTAGTGTTGATATAATTTTTGAACACGTATGTATGCCCTTTTTTTCTCTCTGGCAATAATGTATCTGCCGCAAAACCACCCACAATTACGTTCCATTCCAGTGCAGTCGTGTGTGTTTATTGTTTAACTAAATTGAAAAGAAATCACAAAATAGTACTTGTGGTACAGGCCATAACGTATCACACGTCAGAGACGGAAACATTGAATAAAGTCACTGATGTGAAGTGATATCCGCTTTCATATTGCTCCCCCCGGACTTTCAAAAGCTATATTTCCACAGTAAAGATGAGCTGGGAGGTTGTAAAAATTTTACCGCTCAAGTGATAAGGGTGTGCTTGAGAGGGATGGACCATTTCTCGATAGGGTGGATGAGCCCCATAAATGTACTAGAGTGAAAGATGCCTCATAGTGGACAAGCGAAATTTATGATATCTTAATAGTACACCTATTAAGGGATCGTCCTAGCAAAAGAAAGGAACAAAAAAAAAATAACAAAGATAGAATTATCTCTCGAAAAGCTTACTAAGCGCTCTTCAAACCGTAAAATTTATATCGTTTTACTTATCAACACGCCAGAATCCATAGAATCCGGTTTATACATATATTGTTGATGTATTAATTAGCAGCAACTTCTATATATATATGGGGAGCCCTTTCCCAACACTGAGGCACAACATGTCGTGTATAGTATAAATAAGACGTAGATAAATGTCCACCCAAATGAATTACACAAGTTTGCTGGAGGGTGCTAATATTGTAGCATCCCTATACCCAAGGATTTGGCTGCTTGTAGGATCCCTCTGTGTGTAATAAATCGGATCATCGAATTGATGACAAGGTCTTAACGATTTCTTTTCGATATAAAAAAAAATTATATTTAAGAAACATCTTCAAGGTTTTTTCGAGATTTCTTACCAAACAAGCAATGTTGTGGGGATGAGTTGCTACTAAATCGGCTTGTTCGAGGATTTTAGGTAGAGAAATACGTTTAGGTATAGATATTTCCGACATCAAAGCAATAATTTATTGGTGTATGTTAATACTAGGAATATTAAATAAAATCTTTATCGATTTTGGGGGCTTACATTTGTTTGAGAGCTTTAAAGGGTTTTCTTTTTATAAAAAAAATGATTAGCTCAGGATGGTTAGATTTTTTTTCAATATTTAGGATTCTTTTCAATTCAACCATTCAAAATAATTCAGATTTACTATTCCAGTTATTTTGTACAACGTAATTTTTTAATTTTTGTTAAAATGCTTTTCAATATGATAATCCTCTCTTTTGTTAAAAATATTTCCTAGTTTCTTACACTTTCATCATATCATAAATACCTACAATATGCTTTGTGTGATTTCCATGCCTTTTCCATGTAAAGTTTACTCTATAGGACATACATATACATACATATATATAATATTTTATCATGAAAAAGTCCGTTTGAAAAAAAAATTTCGATTTGGTGCGAAAAATTCTAAACCACTACAACATGCACCCAAACCTTGAAAAATGAAAGCCTTTTTGATTAGAGGCTCTGCAGACTTTCACTTCCGTCATATATTTTTGTATTTTCCTTAAGATTTATACACGGGCAAAGAATAGTTGAAACTTTTTTAGTCTCTTACACCGAATTGGACACTTAAAAACACACGCTCTAGGGAAGGATGATTTTTCATAAATCGTTAATGGAGCATAAAAGAAGCTCAACTCTAAATTTGAGTAAAATTTCTAGTAGACGTTTTTTGGAAAACTCAAAAAGTTTTTGAAAGGTGTTTTTCTCTGAATCCTCTGAATAATTTTTTCTGGGACAAAAAACGAAAAAACCCTTTTTTGGAAACTTTGGCGCCACCTAGCTTCTGTATTTGAAGTTCTACAGCATAACCTCTAGGACACAAATTGTAGGTAACAATGTCCTCTACATTTTTTGTTTAAAAAACTTTTCTCTAAAATGCGTAGATTCAGAGAAAAACGCCTTTCGAAAACTTTTTGAGTTTTCCAAAAAACGTCTACTAGAAATTTTACTCAAATTTAGAGTTGAGCTTCTTTTATGCTAAATTAACGATTTATGAAAAATCATCCTTCCAAGAATTAAAGGAGCATACCCCGATTTTCCAGTCCATCTGTACTGTACTAAACGTCTGCCACCGCGCGAAAAAGCTGAGAGTTAGTCGACTTTTGCCGTCGCACAGTGGGGCAAATAACTCATTTTTTGGACAAGCGATAATTCCCAAGCCTTGAATTAATGAAACTTAAAAAATTTTTTTTTAAACTATTCGTGATAAAATTGCCTTTAACTCGATCGAGCCAGAATTTTGAAATTTCAAAATTAAAGATGGCTAATCCAATATGGCGGACATAAATTTTGTAAGAAAAATACATTTTTGTCAAAAGATTCTTTAAAATTATTGAAATTTAATATTAATTAATTTTTGGTTTCCAAAAAAATCCCCAAAGTAACAATTTTTTATAATTTTAAAGACTCTTTTAACAAAAATTTAATTTTCTTACAAAATTTATGTCCGCGATATTGGATTAGCCATCTCTAATTTTGAAATTTCAAAATTCTGGCTCGATCGAGTTAAAGGCAATTTTATCACGAATAGTTTAAAAAAAAATTTTTAAGTTTCATTAATTCCAGGCTTGGGATTTATCGCTTGTCCAAAAAACGAGCTATTCACACTGTGCGTCGCTTGACGCCGCTGACGCGCAATGTTGCCAATGGGATAACTCGATTTGAATTACAAACAACCAAATATCGACGTCAACGCGCTTAAACGCGAATAAAGTCGTGATTGGGCCATCACCTTATAGTCCGGGGAAATTAGCATTTTAAGGAGCCAAAATTCCAAAATGGCTGAAAATTGGTCTACAGCTTCCTTGGGACTTTTTAAAAAAACAATTTCGGAATCACAAAAAAAACATGGCCGCCGGAGATATCACTTTTGGCAAAAAAATCACTCAAAAACTATTTTTTTAGATATTTTTTTTTGATCAGTTAATACGAAACGTTATTGCCTACAAAAAAGCCCTCTTGTAATTTTTTCGAAAACCTAACCCTTTCGTAGTTATTCAAGGTCAAAGTTTCCAAAAATCACTTTTCAACCAATAATACCTTGAATTATTCGGAAATGTAAAGGTTTTCGAAAAAATGACAAGAGGGCTTTTTTTGTAGGCAATAACGGTTCGTATAAACTGATCACAAATTTTTTTTCGAAAAAAACCACTTTTTAACCGACTTCAAAAAAGGAGGAGGTTATCAATTCGACGCGTAGGTATTTTTTGGTCCTGTTCACGCATAACTTTGTAACGCAATGACTTTTTTGCTTTTTTTCTTTTTTGTTTGAAATGGTAGTTTCCCACGGTGGTCCCGTTCAATTTTTTTTAAATTCTGATAAAGGAGTTCGAAGGTAGGCGTAAAAAACTGGTAAAATTAGTACACCTTGAACGGATAGAAGTATTTTCAAAGGCAGCGAACAAATTACTTTATTGTCGCGTGCTCGAGAAGAGGCCGGTGGATGAATCGGCAAAGGCGTTGACCTGCAAATAAAAATTGCGGGTTCAAACCCCGGAGGGTAGTTCGACTTCTTTTCTTTTTTTCTCTTTCTAAAATCCATTCTGATTGGATTAATGTTGTAAATAATTACAAACTCTTCGGTGAGAAATTTCATGCATACTCTACTCATGCAGACTGTAAGAAAGTATTCCTTTGGAATGAAATTCTATTTAAAGCAGTTTCTGAAAAGCTTTATTTACGTATTTAGCCATCTTGTTGTAACAATCTTCCGTAGCACAACGACTGAGAGGCTTGCCTCTCGTCCTGGAGGTTTCGAGTTCGATTCTTTGACCTGGAGCAATTTTTTTTTCAATCGACACAATAAATATTTCTTTTTAATTTCCTTTGGGGAATTTTGTTTCATATTAAATAAGTTTTTTTTTAAATTGCTCCGAAAATACGCAAATTCATTACTGCAAAAACTATTTAGCTACTGCCTCAATTCTTTTCGACGGCGCGCGGCTGAGTGTCATACTTCTCGTAATAAATAATTTTTTTTTATATTGCCCCCGAAAAAAAATTAACGGACTAAAAAGTACGAAATAAAATAAAATAAATTTTTAAAAACCGACTTCAGAAAAACCAAAAATAATGCACAAAAAACCAAAAATAACGCACAAAAAAGGATAAAATAATTGTTTGAAATTCTTTACAACATTAATCCAATCAGAATGGATTTAATAAGAAGAATCACTTTTGAAGACGGTGCCAACACCTGTTTTCGGGGTGATGTATTAAGGGCATAAGGCTAACAAAGAAATGAATACAATTTTCGCAGCAATAGTTAATGCAATAAAAGTCAACTACTACCTGGCACCGTCTTCAAACGTGATTCTTCTTATTAAATCCATTCTGATTGGATTAATGTTGTAAAGAATTTCAAACAATTATTTTATCCTTTTTTGTGCGTTATTTTTGGTTTTTTGTGCATTATTTTTGGTTTTTCTGAAGTCGGTTTTTAAAAATTTATTTTATTTTTGAGTGATGTTTTTAACAAAAAGTGATATCTCCAGCGGCCATGTTCCAAGTTCCATGGAAGCTGTGTACCAATTTTCAGCCATTTTGGAATTTTGTCTCCTTTTGTGCGTTTTTTTTGCTAATTTCCCCGGACTATTAATGATTATTAAAGGCTTCCAAAGCTGATCACGCAAGCCGTCCGTCGCAACCTACCGCGCCGGGCCATGGCTCCTATGGCCCTAGTGTAAATACACCACTGATTTTTGTAAAACAATTTCATTCATATGTTTGCCTCATCTCCCTTAGCAGTACCCCATCCTTCTAATCCAATTTTGTCGTACATTGTCGATTCTACTTCCAGGGAATTTTTCTGATACTTGGCAGTGACTTTGCTTTGTTTGACAGACCAAATTCTATAGAAGCCTATACGTCCAAAAGTGCCTATCGTGTGGACCAACCATTTGAAGTTATAGACTGGTAAAATTATGGAAAAATCAAAGGTGGTAAGGAACAATTGCGTTAAATCGTTTATTGTTTAATATGTTAGTTGAGCACCCAAATATGAAAAAATCCCAAAGTACCCCCTTTTTAAGAGGTCCGTTTTTGAGCACCGACTCTAAGTACCCCTTTTTCAAAATAATTGGAAAACAAAGCGAAATTCGAGATTTTTACTAAAATACTTTTTTGTAGAAAATTAAATTTCCCATCGAAATGCTTTTTTTAAATTTTTTTTACCATTTGCAATTCAAAATATGTATAGTCGAAAAACAAAACTAATTTTTTTCGAAAAAGCACTTTTTTTATTTTTTTTATTAATACGGCTTTAACTTTTTTTACGTTATCCTGGGTATACTTAAATGTTCATAGAAAAGAAAGGTCTTGAAAAAACGAAAAAATTACTTTTTTTTAAATCTCCGTACGACCAACGGTGACCGAGAAATCGCCATTCAAACTTCACGATTTTTAGCCATTTTTTAAATTATTTGCTCTTCAACATTTTTTCTTTGTTGAAGCTTGCGTTTTCTGCGAGGGTATCCCCCTTGTTCAGCAGAATTTTAATTTCGTTCAGTTAACCTCTAGTAGATAAAATTTTTTGCAAAGTTAGAAATGCGTTTTTTAACAGACAATGCTAAACAGGAAGAAATAGGGTTGGCAAGTGAATCCATTGTAGCTTTATTATATAACCCTAAATCAAACAATTCGTGGTTAGCTAAATGCCGCTTACGGTCGTTTCAAGGATTATCTGGGAATGTAACGTCACTAACACAGTTATTTCCAACAGCTGATACTGTACGATTACATGGACAGCGAACATATTTTCAAATCCAACAATGGAAGGGAAATATATATGGGCAGTTCTACAAAAACTGGAATAAAATCGAATTATTTTTGGCCTGTCGTTTTTTTTAATGTATTTCAAAATTGAAAATTGGATATACCGAAGATTAATGATAGTATTCTAGGTTTTAATGGGTCAGTCAAAATATTTGAATTTTTATAAGTTATAGCACTTTTACGTTTTTGGGGAAGTGAGAATAGACACTGGAAAGTGACGAATATTTTACTTAAAAGAGATTAATAATTCAATTCAATTAATTCAAATTTAATAATATCTAATAGTTGAAAAGTAATTACGTGCCAGGGGAGTGAGAATTTGACTGACCCGAACTCCAAAATCTCCACTAAACTCACTCCCACGTCTAAGCGCTCACCGACTGAAAGAAAACATAGCCGTTACTATGCTGACTTCACCTCTTTCTTTCAATCACCAAAGCAGCAAAGTCGCTTGCTACTCAATTTATAGGTGATTTTAACGGATTTTTAGGTGGCAGGGAAGTGATTAAAATGCGTGTCGCCTCTTATTTCAACTAATAATTTGAAGAAAATTTTGGCGAAAACATCGAACTATACAAACTTTACACCTTTTTTGACAAACAAAAACTTATGATTGAGGTTTTTCACTTAAAGTTCTTTAAGAAAACTGCTTGTTAAACGCCAGTATAGTATTTGGGCTTAAACTTCGGATTACTGCAAAATCGCCCCACAGGGAAGTGATAATTTTGACTATTTGGAGCTAATTTGGAGCTATACTATAAATACTTGTTTGAAATAACTGATTTTGAATTCCCAATTAGAAACCGATGTAAACTTTTATTTGAATTAAACTTTAAGGACATAGTTTGTAAAATGATGAATCCACGAGTCGACCCCACTAAAATTCCTGTTTTTGTAGAACTGCCCATATATTTAATGCCCTCCAATGGGGTTGGAAGATAACCCAATGGATTGACGTCAATAGTAATGACTATGTCTCCTGCACCGCAATCTCTACTACTTTGAAATTATTGTTTTATTGCACAAAAAGAAATTTATTTGCTGAAAATTAAAAAAAATGTTTAAGAGCAAATAATTTAAAAATGGCTAAAAATGGTGACCTTTGAATGGCGATTTCTCCGTCACTGTTGGTCGTACGGAGATTTAAAAAAAATTAATTTCTTCGTTTTTTCAATACCTTTTTTTTCTATGAACATTTATGTATATCCTATATAATAATAAAAAAAAGAAAAAAACGTGTTTTTCGAAAAAAATAGTTGTTTTTCGATTATTTTTTAAATTAAAAACGGTAAAAAAAATTTAAGTTAAGCATTTCGATGGAAAATTTAATTTTCTACAAAAAAGTATTTTAGTAATAATCTCGAATTTCATTTTGTTTTCTAGTTATTTTGAAAAACCTGAAAAGGGGGTACTTAGAGTCGGCGCTCAAAAAGGGGGCACTTTGTGATTTTATCATTGTTAGGTGCTCAACTAACATATTAAACAAAAAACCCTTCAACGCAATATTGTTCCTTACTAAATCTTAATTTTGTTAGCCTATTATTAGATTTTAATATTCTTTCTTTAGCCTTAAAAGGGAAACAGGTATTCGATAGAGTGCAATCTTTCACATACATAAAAAACAGCATAGTGCCGGAAATAGACCCACCCTCGCCCCCTTTGCGTAAAACCCAATAAATCCAATATAACAATAGTTTGTCTGGCAATTTCTAGCCTCTAACCAAACCATAGCAATTAACCCACTACTTTATTATACAACGATTTTTCCAGTACTACTCATTTATAAACACAAAACTAATTTGACTGGAATTTCCTTCCTTTAGAGAATAGTTGGTCTAGTATGTTTGAGAAGATGATTTCGAAGACTCGACGAAAACGCTATATACTGTACATATGTAGATGTCATGAAACTAATCAAACAGAATTGGTTCCTTCTATGCAAGTCATTCAGCTCTCTTGAGTTAAGAGAATCCCGTCCCTGATTTTATATCTTTTGAAGTAAGGGTCTATCGAATGCGACAACAAGGTAGACCTCTGCTTTATTAGTGAAATAGGCGTATTAGCAGAATTTGTTCTTAGGAATTTTCATAATTGTGAGAATAAAATATCGCGAGTTACGTGTCCACTCATTTTATATGCTTATAGCTTTGTGTGAAATATCTGAGGCGAATGGGTCGGTTATGAGGTGCCCGATTTAAGAAAAAAAACATATGTAAGTAGAAGTCCTCCTTGTGACATATAAGTCCAAATCACTCGCCATCAATGTTCGAGATTTTCTACATAATAGTCTAAGAGCCAGTGAACGGCTACCTGTATGTATTTGACCAGACCTGGGTTTTTGTACATTGAGGCCCCTATACCTACCGTACATGAAATGGGAACTCACTAAGCCCAAAGTGGTGGACGCGGCGGGCGCTCAGGTAAGACAGGTATCGATTTTTGGCTAATTTTAAATGCATTTGACCACGTCTGCCGTTTTGAAATTTCAAAAGATATTATTATTATTAACAGAAAATAACAATGGCAGACGATTATCACGCGTTTAACATAGTGGCAGACGGTTTTGAAAATACTGAAAATTTTTTTTTTGAAAGTAATTGACCAGATCTGCCATTAATATATTTTATTTATTAGAGTCTTAAAAACTTATATTGATTATGGCAGACGTATTCGTTGCGTACACACCTCAGCAGATAACAAAATTTGAGATACTACCCGGTCAGTTGTCTATGTATTACGATAGCTGTTTTCCATCAATAAAATTTACTTATGATTTACTTAATCGCTATATTTATTGCGATTAATATTTTTTGTGTAGTTTATTTATTAAACTTTAAAAGTATGACGATAAAAAAAGAAAATATACTACGAAAAAATCTTAAATATTGGCGTTTATTGCTGAAAACAAAAAAATTATTTAAATTTATATTTTATTGTTCGTTTTTATTTACTTCATACAAAATTTAGGTCAAATAATTAAAAAAAAAACGAGCGCTCCATTCGACCACGCCACGCCAAAAACAGCAACAATTTGTATGCACTGAAGCTTTCGATAAATTTTCGAAAGCCAGTGCATACAAATTGTTGTTGTTTTTGGTGTGGCGTGGTTGAATGGAGCGCTCGTTTTTTTTTTAATTATTTGACCTAAATTTTGTATGAAGTAAATAAAAACGAACAATAAAATATAAATTTAAATAATTTTTTTGTTTTCAGCAATAAACGCCAATATTTAAGATTTTTTCGTAGTATATTTTCTTTTTTTATCGTCATACTTTTAAAGTTTAATAAATAAACTACACAAAAAATATTAATCGCAATAAATATAGCGATTAAGTAAATCATAAGTAAATTTTATTGATGGAAAACAGCTATCGTAATACATAGACAACTGACCGGGTAGTATCTCAAATTTTGTTATCTGCTGAGGTGTGTACGCAACGAATACGTCTGCCATAATCAATATAAGTTTTTAAGACTCTAATAAATAAAATATATTAATGGCAGATCTGGTCAATTACTTTCAAAAAAAAAATTTTCAGTATTTTCAAAACCGTCTGCCACTATGTTAAACGCGTGATAATCGTCTGCCATTGTTATTTTCTGTTAATAATAATAATATCTTTTGAAATTTCAAAACGGCAGACGTGGTCAAATGCATTTAAAATTAGCCAAAAATCGATACCTGTCTTACCTGAGCGCCCGCCGCGTCCACCACTTTGGGCTTAGTGAGTTCCCATTTCATGTACGGTAGGTATAGGGGCCTCAATGTACAAAAACCCAGGTCTGGTCAAATACATACAGGTAGCCGTTCACTGGCTCTTAGACTATAACTAGACTTAAAATATGAGATTTTTTAATGTTTTTGATTACACAAAACTTCACAAAACATTTCAATTCACCAACGCTACCCAAAAATCGCATGTCATTTGCAAAAGACCACATGTAACTAAAAATAGCAGCGAAATTCCCTAAATACCCCATAACATTTAAAACTGAAAACTTTAACCACTAAAACATTTCCACCCTAACGCAAGACGTTTTTTAATAGCTTTATTGGATGATTTCCTCGGCCATTGTAAACACGCTTTTTTTGTCGAGGATTACGTAAATGAAGGAAAATTTGCCCTCCATTGACGAACAAAACAAATCCAATGATTCTACAAATCTCTTTCATCACACCTCCATCAAGTGCTCACGAGGAAATAAAAGAACAGGAAAAAACATCAATTACTCCTGCAATAAACGCAAGCAAAGCAACTCACGACGTCCTATTTGCCCTGCTGCTGGTAGTGCCAGTGCCGCTATATCAGATACTGTGAAAGACATTCGGATCCTGTATCCTGGCAGAGAGTTGGTGTGCCAGTAGAGTCCTTCGGGGGCCCCCATCTTATATTTGTAAAGTGTTTGAGGAAATAAACGAGCAGGAAAAACAAATAGTCATCAAACACTATTTGAATATGGATAAAACACTTTGCGGCAAGGATACCACTGCCGGGGCGTGCATGACTCAACTACAATGACAGGCAAAATGGCGAGGAGCAGGACGGTAGGGACAGGAAATTAACGGCCATTAACAATGTCTAATCATGACAAAAAGGAGTTCAGCCGGGGGAAATTTATAATGAGCTGATATGATAAATTGCCGCCTGTGTAAATAAATAGTGCCAAATTGCTCCGGCAGGACCTGCAAAAATACAAATCCTTGCGCCTTGACAAACAGGAAAGGGTTGGTCAGTAAGGCATTCACTTTAATTACATGATTTATTCTTATCTATCCTAGATTGTGTAGCGGGCGAAATGTGGTTTTTTTTAAGGATTGTGTGTTAAGTGCTGATTTATTTAAGATAACTTGGATAAAATTAACACTGTCATGGTAGTTGTTAAAAAATTAAATTCTTGGGATGTTCCTTGGTTGTTTTTGGAGCTTTTAAACTTACCGAAGAAAGGGGCGAGAGTATAGTTCTGCAAGGATAATTAAAAATGTATTAAAAAATAGATTAAGGTTGATATAATTTATTAAGAAATAAATTAAATAGGGTGCCACAGAACAAGTGTGTGTGTGGAGTACATTTGGGTTTATATAGCAAGTTGTCGTTTTTTATTAGATTTAGTTAAGGTGATTTAGAGAGCATGTAATATGAAGGATGGGACAATTAAAGGGAATCTTAATTCCAACTAATAGTTGGTTTTTTATTTGAAAGATTATCGCTCAGATCTAGGCCTCTTTGTATTGCCGGCTGTTTTATCTAGGGTGATACCAGGGAGAAGAACGAAAAACTGACAACGCGTGCACGGTTTTACTCCACCGACCTCCATACAATAACGACTGAAAATTGCCTTCGGCGATTAGACTTATTGTGATTACAGATGATTGTAGAAGAGAGTGTATGGAATTTCTGTAAATAGGGCAATGGAGTAACATGCGTGTGCAGAGCGTGCCATGGCCCCGGACTATCCTGTCTGCAGCATGAGGCCATGGCCATGGCATGACAGTACGACTAAAATGAGTCCAAACACGAAATGACGAACATTGATTGTTGAGATTGTTGAGGATTACAACAGATTGTCCTGGTTGCAGCGTCAGGTCATGGTCATCAGTTTAGAAAATGTATTGTCATCGGGACTACTTAGGTACTTATGCAAAATTTCAAGATAATTGGACAACTGGAAGTGGTTTAAAAAAGAGCTGCAAAATTTGACCTACATACATATGTACAAAGTCAAATAAAAGCTTGTAAAAAATACTTGAAAAAAGTACCCTTTATTATCTACAATGTTTCGACTTTTTTCGGGTAGAGCCATCAGTGAAGATCTTTGGTGGTTTCTAGTTGAAAACTGGATCAAATATTTTTTCACAGATTTTCTTTGTAGTCAGCTTAATTTCATTAAAGGATGTCTGCAGAGATCGAAGCAAGTGATGTTCAGACGGTGCTATGTCTGGATTAGACGGTGAATACATCGAAACTTCCGAAAACTCTCCTTTTTTACGATCATGAAAGAAGTATGTACCTGGTCGGGCGTTGTCATGATGGAAGACAACACTTTTCCTATTATTTAATACGGCGGTTTTTTTTCAATTGCCTAGAAGAGTAATCTCTCTGGGTCTCTACCATCATCACCTGTTATGAGACATTTCAGATATGGATCGATTTAATTGCGTTTCAGCACCGCAACGAAGAAGTTAATTCGGCCTAGCATCTAGCTTCTTTGTGTATCGAGCTTGTGTAAATGGTTCAAATCAGTTTTGTGGTCAATGTCTAGCTCCATAACAATATTGACACTGCTGACATGACTGTCTTGCTGGAATTCTTCAAAATGTTTATCAGCATTTTCAGATTGAACGACCAAAGCGTGACTTATCCCTCATCAAAGGAGAACAATATAGATCCAAGATCCATGATTACTGGCTTTTCGTTCCCCAATTGATTGATGTTATTGTGGAAGAGTTTTGATTTCAACAAGACGGCGCAAAATGCCACAGAGCAGACGGCACAGTCAATTTATTGGAGGAAAAATTCAACGATCGCGTAATTTCAAGTCATGGACTTACAAATTGGCTTTTATGATCACACCTATGGTATATTATCTGTGGGGATATGATACACTCGGGAATACGCTGATCAGCTACTGACGTTGGGCAACTTGGAAGCCAACATTCGCTTCGTTATTGTAGATATACAGCCCCAGCTGTTCGAAAAGGAGATCGAGAATTGGACTTCCAGATTGCGCTTAATTTGAGCCAACCGCGGGCGTCCATATGCCCGAAACCATATTAAACTCTACTGTCATAACATTATCTTTCCAACAAAGTTAATACCATAACCATTAAAATGATTTTCTTACGTTTTATTACATTGTAAAGTTCTACATTTCTAAAAAACGCCCTTCACAATCTTATCAAGGCTGTCCACACGACTCTTATTGGACTATTAGCCCAGTCACCTTATACCTGAACCTCCAAAAAATGCTAACTGGAAATTTTCCAGCGGGATCCTCTTTATATTGGGCTCACAAATAATTTCTCAAAAGTCCATAAAGCCAACTGACCGGCTACTCAAGTTACGGAGGGTCAAACCCCACGAAAATCAGTTTTTCTCAAATATATCCGTTTTACGTTAATTTTGGCTAAATAAAATTTATTCGTGAGATAAATCTGCAAAAAAATGTCTGAATAATGTTCACTGAGCTAAGAACTTAAATAAATATTTGCAATTTGTATTACTTTCATGTTTCGTGAAAAACCTTTTACCATTTTTCAGAATAAATGGAATTTGGTTTTGTGGAATTTAAGAGTTAATCACAATATTTCGTGAATATAAAAGATAAGCGTACAAAAGCAGCTGTGGATCAAATTAAATTTACATTTCGATTTGCTACCAAGAAATCCACAAATGCGGATTGTGCTGTTTTGAAAAAAAATACACCTTATTGTAATTGAAAAAATCACCCTTGGGCTCATTCTGTATTTACACTGGAAAACAATTTTCTTTTAAAAATTATGTCAACTTTCTTCATTTTTATACCTTACCGGAATCCATTCTTATGCCCCGGTTACACGAATGACAAAAAATGACAATGGTCATATTCTCTGGTCATAATTAATGACATTGCTGTTTATACGACGGAAATTATGACAAATAATGACATGTGTGGAGCTTTGTCATAACTTGTCATTAAATTATGACCAGTTGCCATAAATAATGGCAAGAGTTGAATTTATACGAATGACAAATAATGGCAAGTATATGTATGTCTTTTGGGTCCTTGATTACGTTGTCCGCCCGTTTAATCTAGGGGTAGTTTATCCCTTAAGGCTTGAAAATAATTAATTTTTGACTGATAATGGGCCCTATTCTGTAATTTTTCATAAAATAATATTTTATGTTATTTTATGATGATAAAATTTCTTCTTCATAAAATAAAAATAAAATATTTTAAAAATTAGTATTCTGTCATACTTTCTAAAAATTATTTTATGAAGTCTTTTATGAACAGATAACATAAAATATTTAGTACAATCCGCTATGGGTTCTATTACGTTTTGAACAGCTGAGCGGTTGAAAATGAAAACAAATAAAATTATGAATGAAAACAAACAAAATCAAAGCGCAAATTAAAGTATCTGACAAAATACAATTTTCGTAATGCGTTGGGCATATTAATTTTTAATTTAACTCAAAACTCAATGAAAACTATTTTCTCGCAAATGTCAATTCCCGTCTGTTATTTTCATAAAATGGGTTAAAATACTTGTAAAATGTGCTGCTTAGATTATTTTATGTTATGAAGCGCAACAGGAAATATTTTATGTTACAATCGATAAAATAAAATAAAATTTGTCGGACAGAATAGGATTTTAGAGAATCCTGTTATTTTATGGCATAACATAACATAAAATGATAAAATTTTACTGACAGAATAGGCCCCAATATCTATTAAACCGCAAAAGGAAAAAAAATTGTACAAATTAACGGTTTGCATTTTTTTTTTGTTTAAAGTTGATTTTGAAAATTGTAGGGATAGTTTAAACTCCTTAAGGGTTGGAAACAATTTATTTGTACCTGACAACACGCATCCAATCGAATTTAAAGCATAAAGTTGGACAAACAATTTTTTACAAATTTTTTAATTTCCAGTCAATTAAGGGGTGGTTTTAACTCTTTAGGATTATCCGTTATCATAAAATTTGGCTTAATTTGGTATAAATCAACCACCTTCGTAAATAAATATTGAAAAAAGTGTATTTCATTCCATTATTTTTGATTATTATTGAAATTATTGCGAAAAACAGAACACAACAGGATTTGAATTATGACACTCTGTCATAAAAGAATGACCAAGTTCATTCTTTTATGACGACTTGCCATAACTTGTCATAATTTGCCATTATCGCTTACACGGTCATAATTTGTGTCATTATTTCTGACAACTTTTATGACACAAATTTTTGTCATTTTTTATCCCGAGTAAAAATAAATGATGGCCTTAGAACGGGCAAATGCCGACTGTGATTGAAACATAGTCCTCGGCCATCTGGCGGTTAACAGACGGCTCGTTGCAGGACAGTACGGCCGTACAGGGGGCGATTGACGGTGAAACAACGGCTTTACAGTTCCAATAACGGCCATACGACGGTGGTACGGCGGCCGTATGGTTGCTATTACGGGTATACGACGGAGGTACAGTGGCAGCAACGTGGATATTCGCCCTCCTATAAGAAAAAATATTTCACTGAATTTAAATGTTTGATTTTTTTCGGTTGTATTTTTTTTACAAGCCTTTAAATAACAAAATTTCCCACTAAAATATAAATCAACACGCACGACACACTTCACGAACAACAAACCGACGAAAGGCGAGCTCGTTTCTCTTGTGCATCGATATCTTTAAGTAGGATAAATCGAAAGAACCATTGTACATAACGAAAATGATGAAGTTCCCATAAAACACATTCAACAATACATTTGGTGCAGATTCTTTTTTTGGCTCAAATTTCCCGTCGAATGCCCGTTTCTACAGCTCAGTACTTGGCCTTTTAAATCTTTTGGTCAAATTTGGCCGTCGTAAGGCCGTATGTGCTCCCATTAAAAATGGTTAAAAACTCTACGGCCATCATATGCCCCTTAAAAAGCCAAGCGGCCGGCGTTCGCCCTTTGTAAGGCCGTTTTTTATTTTTACTCGGGACAGAAATAATGACACAAATTATGACCGTGAAATGGATAATTGCAAATTATGACGAAAAAATGACAAGTGTGTCATTCGTGTAAACTCACCATTAGATATCAAAAATTGTAAATAATTTTAAAAAAAACTTGAGAAACTTGGTTTGTATTAATTTTAAATTTTCAAACTCAAATTGTTATCCTGTTGTACAAAAATGGAAAATTTAATATTAAAATCACTTATTGTATAAATAAAAAAATCACATTGTATTAAAATAACTCCAATGCATAACCTTTGAGGCTTGAATTTCACCCTGTCTATAAAATTCGGCATAACTCGTTTACAGTACATTAAGGCAAAATATGGATTGCATGTGAATTTCGTTTACAGCATCAAATTTTTCCATATTCCAGGAAAAGGATTTAAAATATAAGTGTTTATGTTACGTAACAGCTCCTTTTAGCGTTAGTTTATGTCTTTCTTGGTTAGCAACTTTGTTCGTTTCGTTAATTCCAGTCTCGGTTTGCTTGCGTTCTTTTGGTGATCATGACAGTGAAAATTTACGCTGGGTTCCATTTTTGTTTTTGCTGCTTGTTCTCAGTATTACTTATGCGCAAGGTACGGTTTAGTTTGCATTAACGAGTTTTATTTGCTTTCATTAATTTTGTTGGTTTTGTTCTCGTATACTGAATGCGCACTTGCACTTCAGGATTAAAATTAGGAAAACAGCGTGTTATAGTATTGAACCCTGAGGAACACCAAAAGAGATGGGTCCAGAGAGTCCTTTAACTATTATCTAACTGGTTTTACTGCATACTCTTGATACAGGCGGGCATTTATTCACCACCAGTAACTTTCTTGTCTTTACTAGGAGATATCAATTTGTGTGTGTTATGATAGGGAAGATACTTACAATGGGCAAGGCGAATTACATTTCGTATGTATTCGCTTTCACGCTAAAAATTTTGGTTGAAAATTTGACAACACTTTCTTCTTTCCCACTTACTCCTCCCTCTTAAAAAACAGGTTAGATAACAGTTGAAGTAATACCCGTGTGTGCTTCCTCAATAACAGTAGCACACAATTCTCCTAACAAATAAAACAACGGAAAGCAACCCACAAGCTCCCAGAACTTCTAGTGCAAACCTCAGTTTTACCTTGACAACAGCAAGATCAACCGTTCCAGGCTGAGAGGTCTTAGATATTATCGGTATTGTATAGTATTTAATGTCGAGGTGCTGTTATGGATACTGAGACGCAAGATGATTATAAAATCAAATGCCAATACAATACATACGGATCCTCATTTCATAAGCCTATAAATTACTTCTCGGAAGAGTTTAACACTATTCCACAAGGTAATAACATTTGCCACAAGGAGCTTGTAAAGTGGCTTCTCTTAGGTAAAATACACTTGAAGCAAATCTGAATTCCAAACAATACAAAATATCCCTCATAAACAACAACGCACCCCCGGCAATCCGGAAACATAGATCCACTCAACATGAATGAAAATTCCTTTCTAGTCCCCCCACCATTCTACCGCGGGCGCTTGTAATGCATGTTTTAGAATATTTTATGTAAATGCAGGTCATTAAATTTATGGCTCTAATTAACTCGGCAGACGGCCGCCACTAGGACATTACCGAGGAAAAACTCTGCTACAAACGGTTTCGAAACGGAGATAAAATATCCTTATATGTATGTGTGTATGTATGCAAAGGATAATTCACACGCTCAACATAAACTGCCCTGCATGCAAAATGCCGGGAGTCGAGTAGCTTTCGCGAATGGTTTAGAATGTAGTCATGTGGTTTTCTAGTGTTATATGCAGGAATTTACGGAATCCTGAAATTGTAACATGTGAGCCTAGCCGGGGCGTAGTATAGTATAGTAGGCTCATTTTGCTGTTTTTAATAGGAATAGACAAATCACATTCCACGGCGACATGCGAGAGTTTCGGAAAATTTTAATTAGTGCCTCAAAGTGCAAAGGAAACGGAAATTCCATTCACTTTTGTCGGAGCGTAATTTCATTCGGCTCCAACTCGCCCCGCATCCTTGTCGTTGAGTGGAAATTATTAAGCGTTTACAATGGAAACTTTTCGGAACAGAATTTAGTCCTATGTTAAACATAGTCCTGGAAATGCATAAATTTTAAACTAATTTTGAAAGTCTTACAATTGCTTCATGCATAGTTTGTTGGACGTACATGTGTAGCGTGCATTCGGGCAGAATTCTGGATAATTAAAGGATATCTTAGAAAATTGGTTTTTGATTTATTACTAGCTTTTAACTGTGTATTCATTGTACGTAATTGTATGAACTTTATATTAAATTTTTTTTAAAGGGTAACAAAAGTTTTTGCTTTATTACAGAGAAAGGAAGTATGATACCATATTACATTGACCCGTGGGCTTAAGATATAAATTGAATGTTGTCAATCAAAAATATGAATATTCTTATTTTTTGAACTGCGTTAACCGGTGCTGAATAGAATGGAAACATGCCACTATTTCCATATAGGGGACGATAAAGCCATCGGTGAAGAACTTCTGCGATTCATTACTAATAATTCCTCTCCCAAAAAGCTTTAGAAAAATAAATATTCAACCACCCCACCAGACCAAATAACGGTAATTCTCTCTTTGAAAGCGCCACGTCGAAGCTTTAAAGCTTCCTACCCCGACGAGCTTCCCAGCTATAAAAGAAACCGCTTCACCAGGCCAAATTCGGTCTTTCACCAGACTCGTTCCAGAGAGGTCTTCTTCTCTGGTCCTATACCGTGTAGAGGTGTACGATACGGCACGGTCAGACCACACACAGAACACATACAGACCACTGCTGAATGCCTGTAGAATGTTGTGAAGGCGTGCGATCCGACAGTGTTCCTGGCAAGATTTTCTAGACCAGTGTCGTGGTATAACCCGACCAAACACCGACAATATACTGAACCCCTCATTATACACTAAGGATTTTGAACGAATGAAGAGATATTATGACAACCCAAGAGATCCCGGCAACTCTCCAATAAAAAATAAGGTTTAGAGAACTGCCGAACAAAACACCATTACAAATTGTTTGCCTGAAATTTGTCCCAAACGATAACGGCTAAAACCAGGACTCTCGTAGCGAGTACGATAACGAGTCATTAGAGACTCGAACAATTCCCGTTATACAATCAAATAAATCAATTTTTATTCGAATTTTGAGGGAAGGAATTTTATATTTTTGCTCGACGCCTCAAAACTTGACAAAGAAGACTTTCCTTTCAGTTCCAACACAGACAACATCAATAGCTCTATAGCCTGATATTGGCCTTGGCTCCAGAACTGTCGGTCCCTGGCTTGAAATCTCCAATTTCTTATACCTAGGGTGCGTAGATATTCTTCTACGTTCTATTGCTGCGTTCAACATGTCCTCCCCATCGAACCCTGATAATTTTTATAGTTTTAATGATGTTTGGATCTTTATACAACTGATTTATGATTGTATCTTCTCCTCCAAACACCATTTTCGTTCACTCCTTCGTAAAGTGCGAAGGATTTTTCTTTCGAAGCACCCTAAGAGGTTTCTTCGTTACTTTTTAATGTCCCTGTTTCGAACCATACAGTAATATTGGTCTTATAAGGGTTCTGTATAGTTTAACTTTAGTCGTCCTTGAAATGTTCCTTGTTAAGAGGTGTTAACGCAGCCCAAGGTAGCATCTATTTCCCAGCGCCAATCACCTTTTGACTTCTGCTATCGTGTCGATATCTTTTGAAACTATCGTCCCTAAGTATATAAATCGTTCGATGTTATATTGCATCAATTGTCATATTCTGGCGATCATGCCGTCTTTTAGAGATGCACATACATATATTTCGTTTTCTCTTCATTAATTACTAGTCCGCATTTCTCTGCAGCTCTTCCTAGCGATATAAAGGCTTCTTTCATTGCTATGTTGGCTAGGATTACGATAGCGTCAGCGCATAAAAATAGTTGTACCGACTTGTAGAAAATACCTGCGTCTCTTATCACTTTCTCCATGGCTACGTTAAATAGTTAGCACGACAGGGCACCTCCTTGTTTTAGTTGAATGGTTCTGACAGCTCTTCTTCTTTTATTCTTACTCTTACTGGGTCAAATCTACAAGGCTTTTGGGAAATCTTAAGTACTCACTAGCTTCTATTATCTTCTGTTATTTCTTCTACATATTCTTCTTGTTTTTCTTCTTCTTGTAACAATTTCACGTTAAATTTTCTTTGCCTGTGGTTTATCTTTCCTTTACTGCCGATGCGCTTCTGATTCTCGTCCCAATCATATAATGGTCAGAGTCAATGCTTGCCCACGAATTGATCTGACATATATAATCCTTTCCTAATTTGCGATTTTTGGCGGTTCCGATTGTCGTACAAGAGTTTCAACAGTGGTTCAGTGGTTGAACGACCACAGCATGACTATACAGAGAACAATCTTTTTCAAAAGCCCTGTATTGATGATGTCAAATGCTCTACTAGATATGAAGCTACAAATTTTAGCAATGAACTCTTTTGAATTAATACTGTAAATCATAGGTGTCATACCCTCTGAACAACTTTAAAAATATTTTGAACGATCAAACTAGACTCACCAAATCGATGCATTACTTTCAGGGACACATTTCTTTAGGACTAGAGGGGGTATATTGTCGGGTCCAGTGGAAATGTTGACATTAAGGGGCAATATCACCTTGCGATTTTTTTTCACGTTTTTTTTCTTATTGGCTTAAACACTCCTTAAAGTACCCAAAAATGATAGAAAAAGAGGGGGAGAAACTTGTAAATGGGTCAAAAAGTCGTTTTTCCGAGAGTAGTCGTGAAGCAAAAGTAGTGTTTTTTCGAGTACTCAAAACTTTAACTTCAAATATCTCGGCTCCATGTTTTTCAAATTGGGCGTACCAATGACCCCCTCGATTTTTATTCGATTGACTTAAAATTTTAACTACAACTTTAAAACAATATTTTCTAGTGAAAGTCGTAGGATTTTTTTGATAAATTGATTTTTATAGAATTTATAAGCGATTTTCTGCCGATTTTTTCGAAAAAACAAGAAAAAAACCTTCAAATTAACGCCATTTTTTTTAAATTAATTTTTCGAAAAAATCCCACGACGTTCGCTAGATTGTGGACTATATTTCAAGAAAATTTTTGTAATTTTGTTCCAGATTAAAAATTGTGACCTGTAGCGGTACGCCCATGTCGACCGTCCGAAATTTTTTTTTCTCGCCGCCATTTTGTATCGTAAAATTAAAATAAAACAAGTTTTTCGTAGTCAAAGACTAGTACTTCCATATGCACAAAACCTCATATCTCTTCATCTTTCCTGTCTTTCGTGGTACGTCTCAGAAAATCACGTGAAATTTAGTAAACACAAGGTGATAGTTCACCTTAAACTCTTTGAAGCACCTACATATGTATACACCTCGCGAGTCCCGAAGAAGACCCTGTCATTTATTGTATGGAACACTTAGGGAGGAGATGGAATAGCAAAATCGGGCAAAGAAGAATTCGAGACGAACCGTGATGCTAGTAAGTCTAGCTAGCCTTGGATTTGCTGTGTGTTATCACTTCCGCTTTGTATGTACATTATGTGTATGGGGAATAGAAGAGCCCAGCGGGAAAAGTGGAAGCAACTTCCTCCGGAATCAAATTGGAAGTGCTTCCTGGTTGCGCTTCAGAAGCATTTTGGAAGATTTTCCTGTCCATGTGGCTACAAATAAGTCATTTTCAACTTTGTTGGTAAATTTTTTGTTTTGAGAGATTCTCTGCATTTCGATTCGTAACGTTTTCCTTTAATTGTGACATATTCTCTTTTGATAAATGCCCATTTAGAGTTGTGCGCTTAGTAAAAGAAGTCGCGCGGTTTATAATTTATTTTAGTAATTGTGATTTTATAATTGTGACTTTGATACGTTCAGTGAAAAGTGTTGAATTTTTAATTTTTTTTTGTGTGTGTATGCAATTTTAATTTAATAAAAACGAAGAGCGAAAGCTTTTTCCTGCTCCCAAAAAAGCAAAAATGAAAGCTTTGCTGCTTGCAAAACTAGGAAGCTAATTAGAAGAAAACCGAAGAAACTGCTTCTTGCTAATGACATGCATTGGTAAAAAAGATATGGACAGTGATACGGAAGGGAAGCACTTCTAAGATGCACAAGGATAGCTTCTTCATGCATCAGTGAATGCTTCTATTTCCCGCTGGGAGGTAGTAACATTTCTCTTCATGGACGTTACCAAGGCCCAGAAGTTTTTGCTGCTAGCGGTTGCATTAATGAGTTTATTTCTCAGCCTGGCTTAATCTGATGTACTCATGATGATGCGTTTCATTCTTGGAACTCTGAGGGCAGCTTCTTCAATTTTTATCGCGTTCATGCACTCCCGATTAAACTATCTATTCATCGTAGGCTTCACAGATTTTGGTAGAAGGGGAATGACGTTTTGGTATCGGAAACACAGGCGGATTGAAAAAATGAGTAAGGACCAGCCAATTGGTCTTCTAATAAGACCACACAGTTCTTTTGCCTGAGAAATTTGTTTGGGCCTTGGCTGCAATTGCCAAAAGGTAAACAATGGTATATAAAAGATATATGCGTTTCCAATGTTTTGCCTTAAGTTATTCCGTGTTTTATTTCTCTAAGTGATAAGTATCAGTGACCCAGCTTCACTTTGAATAGTCTGTTTGTTAGGTAGGTATGAATATGATGAGTTCTAGCCTTTGCTCATGTAAATTTTAATCAAATTTGTGTATGGAGCTTTTAAACTCATATAAGAAGATTGCCCTACATATTTAACGTGTTTTTAATAGAGTCTGTTATTCGATGAATCTTTTTTTAAGTCGAGTACCTCTGTCTAAAATCAAATTACCAATCTGGAATTTTAGTTTAAATAACCACCTAAAACCTTTTCAAGAATAATTTTTCAAATAGTTTCGATCCAGTCGAAACTAGAGAAAAGTCGACCTATACCTAAGATTTAAATTAAGGATGGTTTCCCTGGTTTTGTCACCAACGACTTCTCTTATTATCCTGATGAAGAGAACATGGATGACGTTTACCCTTAAATAAATTAACAAAATAAATAATAAATAATTATTATTTTTTGGGTTGAGTTATCAAAATTTGAGCCAGAGCTGAAGTCATCTGAGCTCAAACTCTATAACTACATACCTTCACCATATTTTCCCTTTACAAAACTGAATTTTATTTTCCTTTTTTAACCAAACAAATAAGTTAACATGTCCAACTGCAATTAATCAATACTAATTTAATTCATTAAACAGTTTTCACGAAAGAACAAAGAAAAACCCTTGCCCCCTATAATAACCCTTGCTGCACATCCCTTTTTCAACGTACCCCCACATTGCATGGACGGGCTTTGAATTACGAACAGCTCTGTCAATTTTGTAATCTACAAAAAGCTACGGTATTCTCAAATTGAATTTCTAATAAGGATCTGGTATCATAAATGTCCTGTGTGAGTATACATAAGACAAGGACAGGCCTCTGCCCTTTGCATGAATTTTAATATATTAGTCGCAAAAAGCTCAAATGCATCCATGGTTATTTGATATGAATACAAATTAATTGCCTGTGAAATAGCAGAATGTAATACAGTTTGCAGGACCTAGCACCCTTTATGTCAGGGAGTTATGTTACAAATTGTATTTGGTCCATAGTGTGTTTAAATTGGTTTGCCCTTATTTACCTGACAAATTTTCAGTATATATCTCTGTAGAAATATGTATGTAAGAGACGTAAAGATGTTTTTAATTGGTTGAGAAACTGTGCCTTGAAGGATTTTGAATGAAATGCAATTAGAGAAATTCTTTGTTATATAAATGTGAGAGTGTGTAAGTTATTTAGTGAATAATGACATTGAGACCATACAGCATCAATTAATGATTTATCGAAAATCTCTATATTCCATATTGGAATGACATCAATGGTATTAAATACTAGCAATTTAGTTGGCTTAATTTGTTTCAGAAATATGGTACCTACATTATATATAGAAAAAATTAACAAGCAGTTTTGTGGCATAGCCTAACCTTTTAAGGTCTCCTTTCGAGTCCGCCCAGTCTAGGACACACCGTTTCCGAGAAAAACACGTTTTTATTTTTTTGGGCCCTTGGTGATCCCAAATTAAGGCCCAAACCCGTTTAGATTGCACCGTTTCCGAGAAAAACGCGTTTTTATGTTTTTGGGCCCTTGCTGATCCCAAATGAAGGCCCAAAACCGTCTAGGACTCACCGTTTCCGAGAAAAACGCGTTTTTATGTTTTTGGGCCCTTGGTGATCCCAAATTAAGGCCCAAAACCGCTTAGGACGCACCGTTTCCGAGAAAAACGGATCTACAATTCGACAAGGCCCAAGAACGATTGTCGGATCTACATCGAGAAGGTTCGGGAAAAACTGTCGGATCTACACCTCCATAAGGTTCGGAAAAGACTTTGGAACTACATCTCTACAGCTCACCTTCCTGGGACCGTAGAAGGTGACTTCTCGAGCTTCTTTTATAGCCGGGCGGGAGAGCTTTTTTTCGAGGAGCTTCAGTGTCAGGAAGCATTCAGCTCAGGCCTGGTGCTTTAATGTATGCTGCAGGAGTTTTTGGAAAGGGATTCTATTAGTGACGAGTTGTGGTTCGTTACATCACCCTCTTTTTCGGGAAAATGAAAAGAGAGAACCACAGAGACATTGATGTTTTAATAAAATAACAGAATAGGTCTAGTAGATAGATCAACTAGCTTCTTGCTATTTTATAATTTATTTGGTACAGGTTATATATTTAGTGATCGAAAATTTCTATTATTCCTTTTAGATGATTCTTCGGGATTTGTCGTTTCCCGTTTTTTCCTGTTTATTCGGTTGGAATGTTTGAATAAATTTTCTCAGGTTGGTTGGAGGGTGCGGGTGGTATGAGGTTGTTTTCCCTTTCTTGTTCTATGACTACGCACTCTTTGTTAATGGGTGTCCCTGGTTAAATGGAATATTGTTGGATGTCGTCTGTTAGTTTACCTATGAAGTTATTAATATTTGTATAACCGCTAAGTTTTGTAAGGTTCAATGCTATTCCTTCTTCCGTCCTATGGTTCGCTTTAGAGGTTGTGTGCGGTTGTGTGCACCTAACCTGTGGTTTTGGGCTACTTGGTCTGCCGGGGATATTTACTTGCCAGATGCTACTCGTCTGGGCCAATTTCTTTTCATCGATACGTTATGCTCAATTAGGTTTTAATGATAACTTTGCTTCTTGGCAGCTACTGCGAGATTTCGGAGGACTAATTTATAAATGTGTCATGTGTGGTGGATGGTGCTTCGCTACTCAAACGGAAAGTCAACATCACCCAAGAAATCATCACCAAGTATTGGGTGTGTCTTGCAAGTACCACAAAAACAAGCCTTTGGAATGACTCATCCTTAAAGTACATTTTTTAGTATCTTCCAAGGTTCAATTTTAATAAAGAAATTTTTCAGTTGTATTATTGATTATTGTGTTATGGTGACTTATTGAATAATGAAAAAAAGTAAGAGAAAGTTTTAAGAAGGATTTCTCCATCCAACAATAATACGATTTACATTGTAACATTGACGGTATTGACGAAAATGCATTTTTTCATTATCTTCTATATAAATATAATTGGAGTGTCTGTCTGTGATTTCAAAATATTTGTCATTTTCTAAGCTCATACGGTTATTTACATGATATTACAACAAAATCCAGTATTTTTAAAATTCTTGTCTGTCTGTATGTCTGTATGTCTGTGTGTCTGTCTTGTTTTTTTTTTATGTGGAAGACTAGAGCTCAGGGAAAAGCCCTTTGTACTGTCGACAATCTATTTTCTTCGTATAGAGTGCAATGTCGAACAGCAAGCTCTAGTCGATAGATAGTGAAGGGGAAGAGAGAAGTAGGAAGGAACTGCCACAACCACCTAACCCCAACCCAACCATTTCTATCGCGACTCTGGCATCGGGGCAATGCGAAACAACTCGCTGGAGTGTTATGCCTCCTGAAACAAGTTGAATCCCATCAACCAACCGATGACATGCGCTTGGTGGAGCGGGCAGTGCTAGCGGAAGGCTATGACAGGAGGGAAGGTGGGAAAGGCGAAGGACCGTGGGGCTCTGCCGGGACTCGAACCCGGGACCTCTGGGATAGTAGTCCGGGCTAATCTCAGAAACGGCTTATCCGATTGCGATGAGACTTTCACTGTAAGATTCAGTATTTTCGTGGGGATGTTTCAGGCTATTTTTTTAATGTACATAGGTATGTATGCATGTATATGTATGTATGTATGTCTGTAGACAAATCTTGCAACTTGATTTTTACCCACTTTCATATAACCGATCAACTTCAAGTTTTGCACATATGTATAGATGGCGGCCGAATTTTAAAATTGTGCTCCCCGACCCCCGACATGGATATCAAATGAAAGGGTATGACAAGTAGAATATAATTAGCTATGCGGTGTCATTCAAAATTCAAAATGGCGGCCAACACAAAATGGCGGATTACCTTTTTCTTTATAACGCCTTCGGTTTACCCATATAAAATGAAATCGTGTAACGAGTATGGTACAGTATGGCGGTCACTGCAAAATGGCGGAAGACATATAATAGACTAAAAAGGAGAAAATACAAAAAATAGTTTAAAAAAAACTAAAAAATAAGCTTTTATTTTAAAATGAACTAAAAAAGTAAACAATATTCTTGAACGTAGTTTTTATTGCTCCAGCCAGTATATAAAAACAATCTACATTTCGAAATGTAAAAAAGCGTGTTTGTTCGGGCTAATCTTGGAAACGGCTAATCCGATTGCGATGGAACTTTCACGGGAAGATTCAGCATTTTCTTGGGCATGTTTTAGGCTTCAGCCGGTTCCGACTATTGCTTCAGACGAAAAACTTGATCCGATAGTCGGAGAAAAGCGAGTGGAAACCTTTTTTTGTCATTCTAATTGTAAACCTCAAATCTCGGAACGGTTAATCCGATTTTAGGACTTTAACGGGATGGTTCAGTATCTTCTTAGGCGTTTAGCCTACTTTTCACTCTGATCCGACTATCGGGTCAGACCGAAAACATGACTCTATAATCGAAGGTATGCGAATGAAATGCTGTCACGGTGAGATATTGTTCTTTCAATTTGCGGAAATAATGTGAAGGTTATGGATTAAGGTCACCTCCGCCAATGATGAATGGGCCTGATGATAGTTTAAACAAGGAATATCGATATCGAACACAATGAACTAGGGGGAACCAAATGTTGAGGACGCCATGGGGCAAGCTCTGCACAGGGTGAGAGACGTGTTTTAAATATGATTGTTGGCAATGTAGCACAAAATTTTTTCAATAGGTGGCGCTCAACATCGAATTTTAAAAAAGTTGAAACACATTTTTTATGAGTAACTCAAAATAGTTTATTTTTTTATGTGGCAGTGCTAATCTCAGGAATCACCCTTTGTACTACCAGTCCGATATGTCGTTTGTCAAGCCATGGTGCAATGTCTAGCAGTGAGCTTAGTAAGGGGGGAAACAGGTTAAGAGTTATGGTGGTTCGAGGGGTTTTGAAGAAGGTGGCGATGAGCCCCTGCGTTTAAACTCTTGGATGTTGTAGGGGTTCGGAAATACTGACTGCGAGAGATTATTCTACAGTCGAGTGATGTGCCCAAAATTATGTTTTGAAGTTTTGTTATTTTTTTCATTTTACGTTTTTCCTATCCCGGATTGTGCACACATAAGTTTTTTTAGTAAAAGGCGTTGCAACGCACGCGGGTTTTTTCTAGTTTAAAATAAAAATAAAAAAAGATGAAAGTGCATTAACAGAACTCATCTCCAAAAAAAACTTTATTTAATAAAAGCTTTAAAAATCCACGAAATATTGTCAGGGAAAGAAATGAATAATATTTTCCATTAACGGTTTATAATATATTTTTAAAATACTCATACGTACTACTTACAATTCTTCGGCGGTGCGCTGCGACCATGTTGAAATAATAGTATAATAGTGTTTTTACGTACGATGAAGCTATACAAGCATTTATTTCTGCGGAAAATGCAATCAGTAAATAATTCCAGGTAAAATGAGGTAAAAATGGCTCGGTAATAAAATAAATATTCCCCAGAACTGACCTGCATTTTTTTACTGATAAGAGCATCCTCTTTTATATTTCCTTGTTTTTTTTTTTGGATACGGAAATAAAATAAAAGTTTTTTTATGTGCAAGCAGGTATACGAGTGTGTAAGCTATTTCGATTTTAATGTGGGTCTATGATCCCATTTAAAAAGTTGACATAATAATTTTAAAGCCAATTTTCATTTCGAAGACACAATAGATCTTAAAGCCATGAATTTTCCACCTAGAAGAAAATGACCTGGCAAATGGGTGGTGGGGGTAGTATCCTTGTGCTCATAAAGCAAAGAGTCTTTTGCTCTTTTAAGGAAGCGGTGACAATAAGAGTCACCCTCGCTACTTCTCATTCATTTCATTAAAACGAGAATTGCAAATTCAACCTTTGAAAGCAACCCGAAATTTGAATAAGAAATTAACCTTTCCTCTGGGCTGCTCCTCTGTTATGCCCTGTTCTATTCTATTTCTCCTCATACTCTCTAAGTAGAAGCACTTCTTTACCGCACTCCACTTTATGTTTGTGACGATTGTTAAGGACGCTAATTAGTGACAAAATCACAGCTACTTTTGGGACATGCAAGTGGGGAATGAGTGTGTCTGTGGATAGACAGAGAGACAGAGAGAGAGTGAGAGACCGGACGAAGGGAATGTTCATGTTCTTAGATATCTAAAGGAAAAACTAGCATCCGAAATAAGGACAGAAAATAAGAAATGAAATTGGTTAATCTGTTGTGGTGTCAACCTCCGCCCATGGACGGGAGATAACGAATTTATAGCTAAGCTTCATCGAGGATGATGGCCAGGACCAACCCAACAACGGGCCAAAGGGGGGAGGGATGATGATTTTGCTTGCAGGAACAAAAAAAATAGCAATTATGGAACAACCAACGACCAGTACAAATCTCCCAGTCAGCAAAGGATCATTTATCACATACATGCAACGAGATGTGGCACATCCACTATCACCACTGTGGCATACAGTTTGAAAAAAAAGGAAGGGAAAAAAACTGTCTAATAAGAGAGAACTGCTGAACTCTAGTCCAGTTACACAGTCCATTCTATTGAAAAAGTCCAGTATTTTTTTTGGATATATATCCTTCGTTTTGTGTACAGTTATGTAATTGTTCGCTCTTAATTTACTTCTTTGTTCGGTCATAAGAAATAAATTGAATTCGGTAAAAACTAACGACAAACGTATCGATTGACGTTTCTTGCCGTTTGGCCTTTCTTTTCCTATGTGAAAATAGCTCAGATCTTAAGGACCTCAACAAATACCCCCGTATTTTTACGACCCTCTCGCAGCATTTTAGCCCGCCCTGTACCCCCTCAATCTTGACATCGTTCCGCGCTGAATAGCTGAATTTAGATGGTGGTAGTGTAAGGAATTCTTTTCCTTGGAATCTTGACTCTTAAGATTCTAGCCTTTTTGCCGTTTGAATTATAAATGAGATATTTTTCCTCGAGATGAAACAGGATTCAGGCAAAGTCAGAGATTTTTTTTTCGTCTTCAACTTGTTAATGCCTGATTACATATCCCTAAAAGCAGTGTAAAGGAAAAATGAATGGATTTCGTCAGGGTTTATCATATTTGTAGAACGGCTACAGGAGCGTATTTTTTTTTTATTATATTTTTGTAGAATTTCAAGTATTTTTTTGGAAGCAGGCGGTTAGGATATAGGGTTGTAGCACGGTTGTACCTCGATTTCAGGAAAATGTGCCATGAACTTCATTTATTTAAATTTTTGTCTCTTTTATGCCAGCCACAAAGTTGATTGCGATTTAATGAAATGTCGCATTTATATGAATAAAGATAATGTAAAATATTTAGAGAGTAAATGATAGATGAAAAAGGAGGAAAATTGTTTTATATACATTTCTATTTAAAAACCCATTTTCTATTTTACTTTAGCATATATCAAAATGTCTCCTTTTTTAAATAAGTTGAATAAAATTGATTCATTTTCACAAACCAGTTATTTCCTTGCTCTACTTTCGTTAACAGAAGCAGAATGAAACTTCTGTGTGGATAAAGTTTTTGTTGAATTGTTGACTGACACACTACACTAACCCGCCATTGGAGGTCTCTGGCCAACATGTCACTGATGAAGGTGATGTCTATTATTGACCCTTCGTTTTGGAAGGTATTTGCAAGGTGTTCGGTGTTCGCTAAGACCATTCATTGAGCCGCGAAAACGCTTCAAACAAAATGCGTCGTCTGGCCGGCTACCCGAATGTACACTTTAAAATCCTCCGCTATTACTTTATGGCGACTCGCAGTTAGCCTTTCCACTATTGGCCACGTACTGGCGAGACAAAGCGCCACGTAGCAACTGTAGATACATATAGGCTGTGTTCCGAAATATCACCCAGTATACAGGCCAGTGCTAATGACGTCATTAATTGATGCTATATTTTACTTGCGTGAACCGGTGTGACGTATTGGTAATTACAAAATGTAAGAGATTGGAAGCTGAAACAGTTTCAAGTTGTAATACTTTCATGTATGCTGCTATTAATCAGAGCTTAAACGCTTGAATTTACCCTTTCTCGCTGGACAGTATGCTGGGTAATATTACGGAATACGGCCATAATTATATCGTTTCCTCTTGCTTTTCAGACTCCCACATTGCGGCTTTTCTGCTTTTGCCCGCCTGCCAGATTCCACTGTGTAAATTCTTGTACTGCTTGCTAACTTAAAACTGCGACATCGATTTTCTTTTCGTGCACAATACCACCAGATCCGACGTTCGATTGTAAAAACTAACTTTTTGAGTCTGTTTTTCATTATTAATATTTTTTTGGGGGTCATTTTCAGTACTGGAAAACCTTTTAATGGACTTTCTGTTACTTGTACGTGATAGTACAAGTATTGAAGAAAATTTTAAGCTCTAGAACGGTACTCTAGAAGAATCCGTAGACCAAGAGGAGCGTTTTTAGAAGAACGCCTTTTTTTACAAAAAGTGAAATTTCAACGAAAGTGTTCAATATTTTGCAACAAAAATGAAACTGTTTTTTCAGCTAGCAAGAAGCAATATTTTTGCCAAATAACAGATATCTAAGTTGCGTTAAACAAAAGTTATTAGCAAATTAAAAAAACGTAAATTTTAACAGTTTTTTGCAGTTATCTCTATGTGTTGTGCTCTAACCTATAACTTTATATATATCAATCGAAAGAGAATTTGAATACCTGAAACTTTATAATTAGATTTTTTTCGATCCGAACTCAAGTTTTTTTGTTATTCGTAAAAAAGGGTTTTTTTCACTTTCCGGAATTTTTTAGGTTAGGTTCGCCATGCCAAATTCTAAAACAAAAAACGCTATATTTTTTAGAATTTTTTTCCTATATAACCATATTTTTTGTTTCCTGTTGGCAATTAACGCTAAATTTACAAGGAGCTATTGTAGATTGATTGGACTATTTGGTATCTTGTCGTGTGTTCATTTTGACACTTTACATACTAATGCACTGTGTTCGGACACTTTTTAGCTACTAATACGTTTTAAGACATTTAGTAGTAAGTAAATTACTCGCCACTCGACTAAAATACTGGCATAGTCTGTACCAGCCTTAAAGGCGGAGCAAGAGATCGAATCGCTTTCTCGTTCTGATAACGAATCGCATGCTCGTATCGATAGCAAATCGCTTCTGCGCCGAAAATTACTCCGCCGCGCAAAACAAGTCAAAAGCTCAAACTTTCCAAACAAATCGTTGAAGAGAAACCAAAGGCTCTCAAAATTTCCTCTCAATAGGACTTCAAATCGGCGAAATGACGTTATGTTGTTAGTGTAATTTGGAGATTTGAAGTCCCATTCAGGGGAAATCGGCTCTCAATATTTTTCTACAGCCTTTAGGCTTTGGGAGAAACAAATCAACCAGGAAAGCTTTCATTTTGCGTTTTGAATCTTTTCCTCGTACCCTTCGCAAGCATCGAGAATGGTCCGAAAAAGCGACCCTCCGAGAAATTGTTTGCAGGGTTATCGCCTTCCCCGTTTGAGTTCTTTCTTGTTTAGTGGATACGTACCACAGCTTGTGCAGTGGGCACTGTCGCTTTTCCATAATTCCAGTCATAACAGGCACGTGGCGCTCTTGAAGCAGTCTTTAGCGATATGCCGTATTTTCTCTACATTTCTGGCATAATTCGTTCCTGTTCTTGGTGCTGGTGCAATTCTTTGCTATATGGCCGAACTCTCAGTGCTTGTAGCATCTACTTGGTGTGCTCCCTTATTCGGCAGACATCCCATCCTATGCGGACCTTTCCTGCTTCTAGCGCTTTTTTTCGTTTGATCTACTGGCATATCTATGGTGGCATATCTATGGTGGCGGACCATATGCTTTCCACAGCTCCATGTTGCGTGCCATGTTCCGGCTATGCAGTGCCTCGCACATATCTCCTCTGGAGGTGATTCCGTCCAGGTCCCTGATTTCGCGAAGATGCTTAATCTCGATCACTACCTTGTTGATGCTTGCTCTCACATGCCATGCTGCTTCTGTTAGCGAGGATTTGACCTTTTGCTGGAGGTCCACCGATTTTTTGCTTTTGCCCTGCACTTTAGTTCATGCAGCTCCCCCTTTCCGGCGGCTACTTCCGCCACTTTCCGAGACCTTTTTTCTCTTCCCTTTCTTCCTGCGCCTTGAGATAGGTCGATCTCACCTTCCTCACCATGGATGGGTCGAGAGCAAGGCTGGGAGAGACGACTGTCTGCCACGTTCTATAACGCATTGCCCAGAGTGAACCCCTGCTATGGACTGTTCACGCATACTTGGAGGTCACCGTCTATCACTCCTGCTCTGGGAGCCATGACTGACCGAAGGCCTACATTCGGGGTGCCATCAGCGTATCACTTGGCATGCATACGTATTACATCAGATGAAGCAGCATATGTAATGGCAAGAATGACCCTTATTCATATTCTGACTGCAGAAAGTAAGGGTTTATGCGGCCCGGATATGCAAGGGCGAGCCCAAGGCACTGCGACAGAATCTGGCACTTGGCAAGTCCATCGAAGTATGGCAAAGGAGGTGAGACGAATCTACTAAGAGCCGATGGTCCAATAGACTCGTACCAAATCTGGTGTACTGGGTTACTAGAGAAATGGGAAAGTGTGTAACTATGTACCTTATGCAGTTCGTGAGGGCTATAGGGCATATCTTCATCGCCTCAGTTTGGACGATTCAACGTCCTGCTCAGAATGCCCGGACCATAAAGTTGACGCGGGGCTTGTCTTCTGTAAATCCTCGAGGTTTTTGGAGCACCGGAGAACACAATGGAGCTAATGATGGGATTGAAAGATGTGTGGAGAAAGGTGGAAGTGACGCTGAAGCCCATCCAACAAAACCTTAAACAATGCGAGGATCAAGGAGGCAGAGAAGGACAAAGAAATGCCAGAATAAATTGCTGATCCGACCTCGTGACGCAATGGCGTAAGCCGGTGACACTGGAAAAATAGAGCACAAGAAGTAGGCTATTTAGGCCGGATTAGAAACACTCAGCCCTATGAAGATCTACGACGCCGTGCCGGGCAAGAAATATAGAGGACGAAATCAGGCAAAGGGAATGAAATTGGATTGGTCACACTTTGCGTCGCGTAAATGAAAATCTAAGTAGAAGCACTTAGCCAAACAGGTCCTTCACTGGAATTCGCAAGGAACCTGTTGAGTTGGGAGACCTAGAACAACGTGCAGGATAACCTATTAGCAGAAGCCGCATCTGGGAGATCCTGGACGGAGCTGAGAGCTGTCGCACAAAATAGAGTCCGCCGGGAAACGACAGTTTCCGCCCTATGTCCCACGATGCATTAAAGGAGCAGAAGAAAAAGAAATAGAGAAGCTCCGAGGCGATCGGTAGGAGATTCTCGGTAAAATGAAGTCCATCTACGGGCGGGCACTTATGTAGCAAGTGAATCGCGTAACGAGCTTCGTCGGAGCCACCTTTTCCACAAAGAAAGCACAGACAATAGGTCTCTGATCCATATGTCCCACTTTTTCGGCCTGGTTGGTACCCCTTCTAAGAGTCATGTTGATAACGCCAGGCTGAAGTAATGCCTTTACTGTATGCGACGGTCTGGACTCAAAAGACATAAAAAAGGGTTGATGAGTTTAGTCAGTAGGAATCTGACCCTACCGTCTAAGGGCGGAGCTCCAGATGTGTCTCTTGTTTTGGGCATGGGTCGAACAGGCGGTCAACCACACGTCGCCCTACCGCTCGACTGATGCATGATTCTCACCAATCCCTAGTAGACAAAAGTGCACTGCCCTCGAACCTTCCGGTGTATAGTGTATTTTGCAAGAGGATGTACTGGCGATGCTGAATGGCTACACAAGGATCTAGCATTGGTATTTTCACAGAGAGCCAAACCTCTTTAAAAGCTTTAGACTCAGGGATGGTGCGTTTCCAGGTAGTGGGGTGATTCAGAGCTGAGTTAGAGAGGAGGGAAATCATAACTTGACTCTCTCCTGGGTTTCCGAAAATAGGATAATAGATGGGATCGATAGGGCGCACTATATGTATATCCAAGCCGGTGGCCCTTCTTTCGGGTTTTGATAGTGGGTGGGGTGGGGTGTCCAAAAACCTATTTTTACTATGCTCCGCACCATAAAAGAAGGAAAATGAGAGCATCTTGATAATATAATTCAGTCGGTAATTTGCGTTTAAACAAAAAAAAGTGACGTTGCCCGCTTTTGCGAACTTCAGACTCTCACATGGCGCATGGAAACAGAGATTTTGAGTCTCCTTATTTTTCGGCCTCTACCACCTGCCGGTAGCCAGCCAAATGTTTAACACACCGAAGACCTGCATTTTTTCTAGGTCGACTTGGCCTACTTACAACAAAGATAAAACAATGCTCATCCGAAACAGACCACCGGTTACGTCAACCATCATGGTAAAATGGACCATAGGGACCACGCTGCCAGACTGCGTATCACGAGGAACGTCTGTTACCGTAGCTGTGGGGAAGCGAACGAGAGAGAATCGATCATATTTTCCTGTGTAAATGTCTGGTTTTATCAGGGTGGGGTAAACCATATAAGCAGATACGTTCTGGAATTAAAAGAGATCTCCAGATTAGGGTTCAGCGCCACTGGTAAGCTTCCGAAACTACAAAGGATGGCTTTAAACATCCACCATCATTAATAAAACAAGCACCAATTCTTAGGTATACGAGTTTGTGGTACCAAAACTACTTGCCAGAACACTAAAGGCGATCGAACGACCCATCCAAATGGTACCGGGCCGCACCAAAACCTCACCATGTATGGTGAAACTTGGATGAACTTGTGGCCTAGAGCTATGAGATTTAAGTACCTATTCCGTCACATGGAAGCCGCAAGCTGCTAGTTTTGTAGCCGGCACAATGGACAGGCGCCTAATGGCCCGTCCACACGACACCTTTTTTTATGAAAAACATCAATTTTACGACTGCTTTTGGTGAGGTCATTATGCTTGCGCCCCTGAAAAATTCCATTAAATTTCTATAGGAACAAGTTTTGCCCAAAAATTGTTGTGTCGTGTGGACGGGCTATACGTGGAGAGCTCGTTTAAGGGGGCTTTAAAAGGGGTCTCTGGTTAAACTGGAAGCCGACCTACAGCTAACATAGACTCATCGAAATCTCCAAACGACATAGATTTCGAGAAGAGAATAAAGCTTAGTAAGTTCTGAAGGGCAGGTCATCTACCTGTTATGAGTTAAGAGGAACCTGGTCACACAGTCTTTGCGGTAAGATGTGACCTCAAAACAAGTTAAGGGATGGAGTAGAAAGTTGGGTAGACCAAGACGCCGAGAAGTTACTGATGCTAAATTGGATGACATAGGTTAAGAGGGTTAGAATGAATTCGTGTTATACTATTTATAGAAATCTGAAATTAGAATAATATAATGAAATAAATTGCCAATAATGCGTGCCAAGAAAGTAGAGCTCGTGCTTGCCAAGCACAAAATAAAGCCGTATTTATGTTATATGAGTCTTTAATTACCAGCTAATTTTGTCCCAGTCTATTATAAAGTCGTAATACTTCATCGTAGGAATCAACCTGCCCCGACTCGAGTTTATCATTGCTATAATTTGAAAAATTGTCATCAAAGCACCTTAGTATAACAACAGAAATTTTCCTCGTTTCATTAAAAATAAATTCATCCCTCCCACAATAACGAAAAAAAAATAAAAGACTGAGGAAATGTTTATTTTGTCAAAATGTAAAAATCGGACAAAAATAAATTCATTATGCGTTCAGGAAATTTTCCTGGTTTGGAATGAGGGGGGCTGGGCTGTTTGGGTGATGGTGGTGGTGGTACTGGTACAAACAGAAAAAAATTTGTCAACTCTAAAGCAACAATAAGCTTCAGGTCATTATATCAACAAAAGCCGCATGGGTGGGTGCAACAATCAAATGCGGGAATAAGGGAGAATTCCGGTGGAAAGCACTTAAATTTTACGACTTTAGAACTTAAGTTAAGTGTCCCGCAAAGTTGAGCAATGAAAATATAAAAGAAGAAGAAGAAGACGACGAAGCAAACATAGCAGCAAGGGTCCTGCAACAGCCACACAGGAATTGTGCTCCTAGAATGGATACTACTATGCTGGAGGAGAAATATCCTGTTTTATTAAAATAGTATCCTTTCTGCGCATGGGAAATTCAGTGTTGAGATTATGAAGAGAGAAGGATACTTTTTGTGGAACGTAATTTTCCTTGTATTTCCCCAAGATTTTCATCGGTGTATCCTTTTTGTGTTATACTCCTATAAACTCTCTCTCTCTGCTTTCCCTCTCTCTGGGTGTTGATTTTTGAACGGGGAGAAAATTTTATTACAAACAGGATTTTCTAGTGCCACACTCTCACTGCGCACTGGAAAATGGATGAATTTAATATAAAGGATGTTATTTTTTTTTTGTTTCATTTGGTTCGTTCTACCGCTGGCTGTGTGTAGAAGGATGCATTGGTCTCAATTTGAGAATACTGTGTATAATATAGAGTAGCTGTAGACGACACTGCTGTAATTTTTCACTAAAAGAGAGGTTACTGAAGAAGGATTCAGTTCCGCATACGAGGTTGAACGGATCGCTTGGACGTATCGCGCGATGTTATATGTGCGGTTTTTATGAATGTTCCAATTTTTCGTTCACGTTTACAATTTAATAAAAAATTGACCGTGATGTAATGTTGTTGAATTTCATAAAATTCGTAAACATAGAGGGGGCCCCCGGACAGCGGAACGTAAATAATATAAAAATGAAATTAAACGACCGTAGGCACTAAAAAAAAAAATAAAAAAAATATAAAAAAAAAATAAAGAAAAATAAACGATCGGAGAATAACACAAAAATATAAAGAAAAGAAAAGAAGATCTGAATCATTTCAAGAGGCATTCTTATAAGCTGTGGTGATAGATATATATATATATATATGAAAAAATGATGAAACAAATAATAATAATAATATGATATGTGATTTTGTGTCATGTGTGCATTCCACCACGGTAGATTGTATTTATATTTTTCGTTGAGAAATGTTATGATAACATTATGTGAAAATATCAAATTATGTGTGCTTAAATGGTGAAATGTAATAAAACTAGTGATTATTTGTGAATAAATAAATATAAATAAATAATATAAAAAAAAATATATAAATGTATATATTCATATGATATACATATTATTTTGAAAATTTCGTGTGCGTTTTAGATTAAATAAAACATCAATCCACCTTTAATCTTAACCCTTTCATACATATACATATATACATATTTAGATTATTGTGAATATTACATATATTTGAAAACCGCATGTAAATTTATTGTGTTTTAGCAAAACGGAAATTATAAACGTGTACAAATATTTGGATTTTGAACGATTGGACGAGCAACTGTAGCATGAAAATCTAAAAAGGAAATAAAACACCTGCCAGTGGATGAATAGCGCGAGGAGCACATAATATCATCATAAATTGCATTGTGCTTAATGTTTAAATTCTATATTCATATATATATGTTATAGAAAGCGCAAAGTGTCTACCAACCAATTTTTAATTAAAAAGCCAGGTCCTCTGCAGAGCATGGTACGTTTCCTATATATATATATATATTCCCCATTCATGGATTTGTAATATTCTATACACTACAAAATATATTTATAAATATATTTATACATATGTAAATATATGTACAAACTTATCATGCATATATACAAATCAGCAACATATGATCACAATAAAAGTTGGGGTATGTATAGAACTATTCGATATACGAAATATTATTGCTCTTCGTCTATTATGTCGGATGGGGTGAAAACGGGTGGTAAGAATATATGGTTGAGGTATGAGGAGATGTTGGTGAAGGTGCGAAGCATTTCTATATTATTTTACCACAGAAACTGCTCTACAGTTTTACTATCAGCTCCCTCGATACTACCCTCCGTAATTTTACATAGGGGGTGGTTTGGAGGTAGTTGCGGTAGGAGCCTTAATACATTCATCCAAAAATCAACTAGAAAGGAAAGGTGCTACACGGTTATTGTTATTTAATTACATGGCACATTTGTTAAAAAGCGGTCTTATGACTTTTTCCAAACCATATTTCACCGTCAGCACCAACATCATTTCAGAGCTCTCCCCATTTTCCCGTATATATACCTTATAAGCAGGGAAAAGCTCAATAATGACGAAATAATTAGAAAACTTTTCCTTAAATTTAATTCTCAATTTTGAGAGCGCTTCAAACATTTTCATCTTAACTTAAAAGTTGAACAACTTAAGTCCAGCAAGTTCTGAAGGCAATGCAGCTCTCCTTCATAGGGTTGCAATTTTAATAACCAACAATATTGTTGTGTCACAGTCATTAACACTTTACCTTGTTGTCTTCAATACTTTATTGCTTTATTGTATCTCAAAAAAAAAATGCTGTTTTTGAATTTGGCTTTTATTTCTTCTGATATTAAGAAGTTCGTTCGGTCTCTACTTTTGCTGATGGATAAAATTTTGTAGGGATGGGACTAGGGACCCTATCGTACCTCTCTACTATATATATACATATACATATAAACACAAAAGTTAAAGTCTTTTGAAAAGTTTTCAAGTAGAAACTTTTGGGGTAAAACTCTATTAGCAGAACCTGTTCAGCTGAAATCAAAATTAATGGAGTTTCAGTGTTTTTAATTGAAATTTGATTACCCTGGTATTTGCTAACACACAGTAGCCGTTCGGCTGTTTTGTAGGGGGCTGGGGCTGTAGGTATGCTCTAGAAACAACTCATCGATTTCTCAACTAGTTTTATGTTAAATTGCTTTAGTTTTCAAAGTTATTTAGTTGTGAAATTGCACATTATGGAGAGATTGGAGAAACTTTCACAACACACGATTCATGCAAGTTAGTTTCTATTATTCAACCCTCAATTATACATAAAAAAATTTAATAGTAATATTTGTTAACTTTTTTTTTTGTAAAACAATTCAATTTCAAGTTTTCAAAATTACCTATTTGATTTCAATCGAGAGCAAAAAAAAAATAGGAAAATTCTATTAAAATCTTTTTGCTAAGATTTAGTAGAGTTTTGGGGGGCGAAAAGTTGCCAACATACAACATACTACTATATCAAAGTTCTGGTTCTACGGGTGGCTATATTACGTGGTCATGCCCCTTGACATAGGTCAAAGTGCTATAAATTTGTTCTTTACTTTATTGAGCCGTAACTTTTGAGGATTATTCCTTCGGACTTTCTCGAGGAGTTGCTTGTTGGATATAGTCTGGGTATAAACCAGCATGGACGACCCTCGATTGTACCAAACCCCTACCCGCTCTCTATGAATTCACGTTTGTACGTGAGAGTTTGTTAGTCAGTTTGTTATTAGGGTAGTTACTTATTTCCGTTTTGGAATATTTTATTTAGTATGAAAGAAAGGTCTTGTTGAAGTTGATTTTTAGAAATATTTTTTTTTCTGTTTCTTTCTATTTTTTTGTTTTTAAAGGGAAATTATTGATTACAAGTTTCTATAGGTCATGAGATTGCTAGGTAGGTTAAGATTTTTAAGGAATTAAAGAATTAAGATTAATGATCTTATAAAAAAATTGGTTTCAACTAGGACATAGGTAGAGCTTATTTTAGAAGACCTAGGGCAATCGTTTTGGAAGAATGAGGGATCGATTGTGGGTGTAAGTTGTGCACACTAAAAATTCGACAAATAACTTTTCGATGTAATCTGGTGTTATGTTCACGGACTTAATTAACCATTCCCCCTTAAACACTTTGGTATTTCCCATAAAAAATATATTTTGTTGGATGAAGACTTGTATTTTTTAATATTCTTAAAATTTAACCATGAGTTAGAAAAATTTCTATTCTTTACTCTCTTTGCTTTCTAATCAGTGCTAAAAGTAAAAAAATGTAAAGAATTGCAATCGTTAAAAAATTATTTTTTAACTTCCCAGTTTATAGGGAAGTTATTGTAATCGGTCCGAGAATTGAAATCGAAATTTTCAACGTATTTTCATTTTTCAAGATCCCAATAGCATTTTAAGCAAAAATTTGAGAAGAAGTATGTGTGTTTATGTGCGTTCGTATGTGGTCGTTTTCTCCTGCACAACATCGCGCGAAACAAAAAAGATATCGACTTCGTTGAGGTGCCGATCGTAGCGTATTATCGTGGTTATAAACTGGAAAGATTTTCATAAAAATCGGTCAATCTGTTTTTTTGTTTAAACGAGGTGTGTGATTTTTGTACCTGGACCATATGACGCGAACCAAATATGATACCGACTTCGTTGAGATGCCGATCGTAGCGTATTACCGTGGTTATAATGTGGAACGATTTTCATAAAAGTTGTCGAGCCGTTTTTTCCTTTTAAACGTGGTTCGTGATTTTCGTACCTGCTCGATATCGCGCAAATCAAAAATGGTAGTGAATTAACGAAACATTTTTCACGCAAAACCAAACCCTTGAAAACTAACACAAACATTGACATATCTCTTGCTTTCTTTAGCTCTGTGTTTTTCTAACAAGTAATTTTCATCTGCAAAATTACATTGAAACGTTCCTGTATACCAGCATTCAAAATACTACACATAATTACTCCTCGTCTGGGTTCTGATGAGTGTATTAAAACCGGTTTTACTACGCGTAATTATGGCATCGTGGGTGGAGGCTCGTTGAAATCGTTAGGTCATGTTACGCTATATTACATTTTCATTACATCGGGTTTATTCGACATTATAAAGGGCTGTATGTACACGGATATAGTAGAATAGTCACTTTAGACTAGTCGGTGATGAGAGAAAAATGCTGAAAAATAATTGTTTGGCCCGCAAGCGAGATTATTTTTGAAATCGTTTCGTTTTAGGGCGTATTTGAACACCATAAATTCGTCAACAAATTTGTAAATTGTTTTATGTTACGATTAACTAATTGTGAATAAAAACGATACTTTTTCATTATCTCCATTCCACTTACTTTGAATATAACATATGCATGGGGAAAGTTGGTATTTATGAAATTCTCTGAAAAATAAGCACTGATAGAGATCACTAGGTGCAATTATTGCGAACTTGCAAATAGCTTCCAAATTTTACAAACCACGATATTTTCACTATTTTTTTTCTCGGAAGCAACTGTACATATGGAGGGCTGAAAAAGTCTTTGTTGTCTCGATAAGGTTCAAAAAAAATTCAGCAAGATCGGTTCATTACTTTGGTCTTTTGGTGATGTATAATGGAAGTGATATATTTCTGTATATTTTTGGTTTTCCTATTTTAGGTGAAAGATTCAAAACATGGAATTCAGAATGATCTAAAGCAATGTTATAGAACATCTTTTACTGTGCAGTTTTGAAAAAAATATACTTTTCTCTTCTTGTGTTAACGAAAATAGATTTTATTTCCTTCACTGTTCTTTCAATTTATAGTAATACCCAGGGTTTTATAAGTAATTTACAATTTTTCTTATTTTCATTTCTATCAAGCCCCAAAACTCACGGTGATTGGGTAGAAAGAAATGACCAGATACCAAAAATTTTTCGTCTATTTTTTCAATGTTATTATTTGAAGACATCTATTCATGTCAGTGAAACTTTGAAGTTGCAATTTTGGCCTAAACAAATAAAAATCATACTCAGGATCAGGTACAGGATCATATTTCCTTACTTTAAGAGTCGTGGAAGAAGAGGTTTCCAACTGCGCAGTGTGCAATCCTAGACAGAGCCCGACAACTGCAAAGAAAATTTTTGGTTTTTTCTCTGGCATATTACTTTAGGTTATTCCAGCGGTTGGTGTTGTATGGGATTCTAAATCATTCCACATGCTCCTCATTCGGCCAGAGTGCGTTCAGTGATGATCGACACAATTTCGGCGTGGTCATCAGGAGGTCGCATGATCGGCATGTACATTATCCACTAGTGTGTCTACAGATTTTCTCCTGGTGAGATGAATTCACGTGCATTTTCATCTTCTCAAAGTTAGTGTGACCCGATACCAACTGCACAGTGATACAGTCCCTCTGTAGCCTCACATTCTAAACTGATTTGTAGCCAACTGTTCATTGAACTACGCCATAGGTCTTGTGAGGCACAAAGTTATTTCGTTCCTCTCTGGTGGAGATCCGGAGATCGAAACCAGGGTTAAAACTAAGTTTTGATGCTATGTAATCAGATGGTCCTGCTACCAGAACGCAGCATATTGCAGTGCCCATAAAGCTTCTTCATACAGTAACCTGCTTCTTGTAACCTTATGGCCGTGCAGGCTGTCTGTTGCCTAATTTATAACGATGAGGTGGAAGGTGATCCAAAATACTTGCATTGTTTCCTGTCTGTCACCTCACTGCAAATCTGAGGCTTTAAAAGTATTTTATTTCAAAACGCTTAAACGTCGACGTCGTTAAATCCCCTGTTCAGCACCATATTTAAACTAACTACAAGTTACAGAACTGCTTAAGGCAGCGTGTTGTTATCATTGCGAACGAAAGGGGCACATTGCTGAGAATGAAAGTGATGGCCTAAGTCATTTTACTCTGAATTATTTAAACTTGACTTACGACTCTCAACGGCTCATTTGATTAACATTGTAGCCATTTTTTAAACACTTTTAAGTGTTTTGAAATAAAACACTTTCAAAACCTCAGATTTGCCGTGTTCTGTCTTTTACGCATTAACAGATAGCCTTAGGAAATAGAGGGCAATGCTTGAGCAGTTTTCACCTGCATGCATAAAATCAAGCACATTGGGCCTGACCAAGTTGTGTGGTCGACTTTAGTAATCATGCAGGCCTTAGTAATCATGTAGACTTCCCCGGGAAAGAAGTAAAAAATTATTTTGCACTGAGTTAATCCTGTCCTTATCGGAAACATCAGCTTGCGATTTAATGATATTTTATTTCTAAACGCTAAAGTGTTTATTGGTGGGAAGTGTTTACTTTTAAAAGAGAATAAGCGATTAATGCATAAAATCTAAACGCTAAAGTGTTTTATTCTTTAACACTTAAAGCGTTTAACAGAAATTAAGCGCGTAAAATGTTTAACAAAAAATTCTAATCTTAGCACAAGTGTTAAACAGTAAGACACTTATTCGCCAATTAAACACTTGGGAAGGTAAACACTTAGTTATGATAAAACAATTATGGGGAGCTATACGCTCTAGCATTTTATTTCTAAACGGTAAAGTGTTTAGGGGTGGAAAGTGTCTCTCTAAGGATGTAATATTGGGTGATCAATTTACATAGAGGTACTTTTTTCAGAAATAAAAAAAAATACATTTAATTTTATCGGGTAATTTTTATTATCATAAAAAAGAACTAGAATTTTAAGAAACAAGGAAGTTATTGCATTTTGTAACTAATTTTGAAGTTAATGGCGGGCATTTCAAATTTTAGATAACAAATGCAATTTTGGCCAATGAGCTCAATATTTTGACACCAACTTTTCAGGGTCTTTTTATAAGATCAAAAAGTATATTTTCTAAAAGTTTGGAAAATGGAAAAAATTCTGTTTTTTTCTCGTTTTTTCAGTTTTTTAGGTTATGTACGTACTTCAGAGACGAGGATTTATTGACAATTTTATTACGAAGAGACTGGTTTTTAGTTTGCCCCGATCCGACTTATAGAACCGGAGTTATTCACATAGGGATGCGGGATTTAAATTTGTAACGAAGAGCAATAATGTACTAAATTAATTGTGTAGCGTATTCTTTGACCACTTTCGTCTTTCTTTATTCCGGGAATTCCCGTAATTTTTCAAAATCAATTTTATGTAGCATTAAGGCCTAACCACAATGAATACCGCATATTATGTTTACTTCATTGTAAAATAGGAACTTCATTCAATAATTAATAATTATTATAATTTGTTATTGTGGTGTTTCATACAAATAAAATTTGAAAATTGTTATATGAAAAAATTAATAGTTTTTTTTTAGAAGAAAACAAAAGCAAAAAATTACAGTATACAATATGTAAAAGGAGTCGAAGTCGACAAATTTTTTGATTGTTTTTCCGACTCCGTCTCCTGTAACTAGAAATTTCCTACCAACTCCGACTCCTCGACTCTGACTGCGACTCCGCAGCCGTGCATTTTAACCTCGAAAGGCGCGGTAAAGAAACTTTAATTGTTTATAAAAAAAGTAGCCCGAAATTCAAAACTTAGGAGTATACAACTGGTGATACAACAAACAGAATAAAACCATAATCTTGCTGTATATAGGCTATACCTATCTCGTCATTTTTAGGCCTTTTTTACTGCACTACTACTTCGGGTTGTTTTCATTTATTTAATTTAGTTTATCTTGAAATTGTTATGCCTTTGTTGACAGCTATTTTTTTAATTTAAGACTAAAACCAAAAACCTGTTTAAATAAGGCCAAAAAAATGATTCACCCATATTTCACGCAATGACCCGTAAGGGTACCTACCATTTAGCATATTCGGTAAACCGTCTATCACGGAGGTCAAGCAGCATTGGAAGTGGTTTGTACTTAGTGGGGGGACCGCTTGGAAAAACGACACTCGCACTTGTGTTTTTTTTAACTTTTTGCTATGATAGTATTATGTATTAATATAATAGTGTTCTAGTTTCATCAATATAATTTTTATTACCTAAAACACGCTACAAACGTTTACTAATTAAACCCCGCTAAGTGTTTAAAATTCGTCAACAACGGTTGAACGCTTTAAGGTTTAAGCGTCTAGGAACTGAGCTGAACTGAACTGAGGAACTGAGTTTACAGTGATTTCATGATTAATTGTGCATGTTGTCTAGGTGACATATTCAAATTTTCAACCCATGTTGAATATATCAAAAATAGCGCGAAATTCAAATCACACGTAATTTTGAAAGACGTGCTAGTTTCGTATTTTTTTAAATGATAGATTTGTTGTTTATTTTTGTTCTCTGTAAAATAACCTTAAAGATAACAGTCTAAAGTGGAATGTCGTAATTATAATATCTGCTTTTAAAAGTAGTAAGACTGAGGGGTTTCATTTCAATTAATGTGTCACATTTTAGCTATTTTGTAATCAACATTTTACATAAAATCATACCAATTTGATTTAGAACAAAACCTAACCGCTATAAATATTTTCCAATTTCTTAACCCGATATATATTAATTATTTATTTGACAAAAACAAAAAGAAAAACAACACAAATTTCTTTTAAGGTATATTACGTTAAAAATTTACTCATTTTCTCTACCCCCTTTTTCGAAAAATTTTCAAACGAGTTTCCTTTAATTACTTATGGAATTTTAGTAAAGATTCTGACAAGGGTTTTCCTCCACCTTTACGAAAACCCTTCAAAACGAAATGTCTTCCGGGATAATAAAACTTTTTATAAAGAAAAAAATTTTGTTGTTTGTTTTAAATTCATAAAATAACCAGGAAGATGGCCCACATTAAATATTAAGTGAGAGTTATGTACAAAATTTACATATTGGGGTCTATAAATATACCTATGGATTTTGTTATGAAAGTTTAATGAATATTACCAAAAAGTATAAGGGTAAATTTATTTAAAATTTTGTTAAAAGATATTATACAGAAGTTAAATGAAAGTTGATTGGCATTTATTTTGTTTTTGTTTAGGTAAATTAAAAATTATATATAAAATGAAGTTGTTTGTTTTTTTTTTAAATGTACATAAGTGGAAATTGAATACAAAATGTTTGATTAAATGAACCACATGAGATTTTCATCCTCAGGTCCCTCTTTGAGATGGATTATTTAAATAATGCCGAATTATTATTTAAATAATCCATCTCAAAAAGTATGGCTACAAAATTCAATTTTGGATCCTTTACCAAATACGAGCGGTGTTCCACAAGGTTCCATACTAGGACCGTTGCTATTACATCTTTTTCATAAATGAACTCAGTAGTGTCGTGAGAAATTTTAAACTGTACATGTACATACAGTTAATGTCCAAATTTATTTAAATGGTTCTATATGATTGGTAGAGAACCGTGTATAAGAGATTAATGCCGATTTTGAGCCCAACCACTTACTGTTAAATGCCTCAAGAGCCCAACCACTTACTTACTGTTGTGTTCAGGTTTCTCATACCCTGTATGCATGTAGCATTCAATGGGCCTTTCCACACTAGTATTCTTTCTGCAGTATGCAAACCGGATTGACAACAACCACGATTTCCACACCCGTATTCTTGCAGCGGCGTAAGCATTCATATTCCGATAAAGTACTTGAATGTGTGCATGTGGTTTTCTGATCATTTCAAATTGAGTGCTTGACGTTTCTGACCCCCAAACTGTTTTTCTGGCTGCGTTAAAATTGCACAGCTGACTGAAAATTGAATGCAGCAGCTGCTTGCTGCGTAACTTGAACGTAGCCTCTATTCGTCTTAGTGAGCTGAGGCCCGAGAAATAGGTTCAATGTGCTGCAAATTTCTCTCCAAGTTCATCACTTTTTGTAGAGGATTCTCCTTGATTCTTTTACCGCTTTCCGAAAAATGTGGTTTGAATACTGGTGCAAGAATACGATGAACCTTGCGTTTGAACTCTTCGATGTTGTATGGGTTCGGGAATACTGATTGTGGAAGGTTGTTCCACAGTCGAGTTGTTCTAGTTTTAAACCAATTCCTAGACCGAAGGGTGCTAAAAAATAAGGGTTGCAGGATGAGAGTGAGCCGAGCGGGCTAGTTTTGTGTCGGGCTAAAAAGTTGCCTTAGAGGAGGAAAGTTAATTATTCCTGTGGAACAGTCATTGTCGTAAAAGTTGACTTTCTGAATGACGCTCTGCTAAAATTCTTTATGTTTATCTTTTCAACAGAAGACTAACTAATTAAAACACTAAATTGATTTCAACTGCGATTAAAATAAGGATTTCTTAATACACTAATGCTAAAGAGATTTATACATAACACGAAACATAAGAAGACTCCTGATATTTACTTCCATATCACTAACTAAATCCATAAATTTTCGCAACTTTAAATCGAGGCCGCTGTACATCCGACCATTTCAAGAAATCCGACTTTTTGATATACATATGTAATCCCGAAGACTGTTCCAATCCTAATTAAACCATTCACAACCCCTTTGAATCCTTGAACATTTATTAATTACGAAAATGCTTATCTAGAAGAGAAAAAAAAATTAGAAGTCAAGAATCTCAACTGGATGTAATTAATTTCCATATAAACGAACTAAAACGAAAATTTTATTCAAAAGTGCAATTAACTTTAAAACTGCACAGGCCGACGACGACGACGCCATCATCCTAGTGAACAATTTGCGTTTTACAATTTGAATCTTGAATCGGAGAGATAAAATCTTTCTCCATTTCTCACGTTAAGGTTAATTTACAACCGTTCTACTTGCCAAGCGACCATCCTGAGAAAAGCCAGGATCAAGGATAACAGCGAAGGGGATAGGAGCAAAGGCAACAAAAAAAATTGTATACATATATATAATACATATATAAGTATATATGTATATGAAAATCAGCCAAGGAAGCAGCTATAAGTGAACATCGCCAGAGGAAAATTTCTGCAAACGGGGTTCTTACATAAGACTTGGTTGATTATAGGGGCACCTTCTCTGACTTTGTTGGGGACTCTACTGAATAGGAGAGAAGCCCACAACATGCCCATGCCGCATGATATCACTACGACACGGGCTGGGGATACCCTGCAGTATGCACCAGCATTAAGGAAGCTCTAAAAGGAATTATTTTTAACAAAATTTCTTAAGCTAACTTCACCCCGGCAAAATGGCATAAAGTTTTGCCAAAACTTTTAGATTATCCCGGGGTTAAGTAAGAGGAATATGGATGGTGGTTTGGTGGATGATGGTGTGGTGGTCGTGATGATGGAGTGTGTGTACGGATATTTGACGGTTTAGCTTGGTATATGCGTCTCTATGTGGCTTCATAAAACATTTTTGGCATACCCGAAAAAAAGTTGCTCTTCATGTGGACGAATTTTCTTTCATTTGGTTATATGAAATTAAATTTTCATGCAACTGTGGATAAGTCGAGAATATCATAAAGGAATTCCAATAAACCATTAAAATAATATAAATTTTTCAACGATACCATAAATACACACATATTTCAGTTATGTTGCATATTTTAGAGATAGGTTGATACTTTTCTGCGAATCACTACAAATTTTCCTGGAATTTCATAATTGCATACACAAAATGCGGTTCTATTTTTAATTGCTTTTTCTACTGAACAATAATAAATATAGATAAAAAAATAAAAAAGGAACAATTAATCAATTGCAATCCAATATCAAATTTATTATATCCAAACTAAACAGATTTTCTAGTAGAATGGGATAGACCTTGTGCTAAACAAACCCGCCAAAACTATTGCGTTAATTTTTTTATAATGTCCTTTTTTAATGGGCGATATATACTCAGGTAATAAAACAATCAATATCATATCGTCTTCCACGAATTCATCCCACTCCTGTTATATTCGCAGAAAAGGTGTTAATTGGATTTGATTTACATACATGCATTTGAGCAATGACAGAAATTGTAGAGCAATTGCAAATTGCAGATAGCAGATGGGAATTTGGGATAGGAGATGAAAACTAAACCAATTCTCACGTCTCGGCGTTTGAATTTAACTACAAAATCAAAATAAGGACTATCACTTCCTTCCTCATTTTGTACCCAACACCCAAGTCCCCAGTCCAAGAAATGCTGAGTCCCTCCTAAGAATTTTCCAAATCTAAAAATGATAAAAATTTCCGCCTTGCTTCGGCCTCTTTTCAGTCTTTTTTTGCTACTCATGAAGGGTAACTGATATCAGTTTTCAGTGCAAATAATAATTTCAGCCTTATTTCGGACAGAATTCCGTCTAAAATTCAGTTTGCAGTCTCTGTTCTGTCCTTTTTCAGTTTTACATTTTCAGCCGGGATGTCTGCCGCCATTTTGTGGTGGCGGCCATATTAGATTTGAAATGAAGTCACACAGCTTACTGTATTCCACCTGTCATATCTTTCATTTGATACACATATCGGCCGCCATCTTGTTACACCATCTTGTTACGCCATCTTGCTTTTTTACAAAATGTTTAGATTACATTATCACGCGAACTACGAATATGTGCAAAATTTGCAGTTGATCGGTTTTGGTTTCTACTTTTTAATCAATTATATGAATTCCGCCATTTTGTGACGCCACAGGGATAATTGTATTCTACTTGTCATACCTTTTCATTTGATACCCATGTCGGGTGGCCAGGCACCACAATTGCAAAAATCGGCAGCCATTTTGGAACCGCTTTCTTGATTTACAAAATGGTCAGATTGCTTTGTCACGCGATCTACGCATGTGCGCAAAATTTGAATTTCATCGGTTATATGAAAGTGGGTTTTTGTGGCAAGATTTGATCTAAATAAATTACAAACATTAAAATCTTAAAAACCGAGATCTTGCGAACTTTACATATATGCAAAATTTGAAGTTCATAGGTTACATGAAAGTGGATCAAAATTCAGTTACAAGATTTGATCTAACCAAACTAACAAACATTGCAAGTTAATAAATAGCTCATAATAACCTCAGTTCGCATATAATTTCCACATATTCAACTAAGGATAAAAAAAGACTCAGTTCGCCCAATTAGACTCGAACTGAAGTTAAACCTAAAAGCTCGCTCAAAAGTGAGCAATCAACTGGAAGGGTGGAATGCCATTCCAGTGAGCTTTTGCATTTCTAACTTCTGGCAAAAAAGTTCAAGCTCAGTTTCGTTCGCCGTGTATAGTTGAGGCCTTGATTGTGTATTCTTCATGTCCTTGGTGTCTGGTGTTATTATGGAAAGGTCCGCTTCCGAATCTATTAGTAATTTTATCCTTGTGAGCACTTTTTTGATGAAGAGGCGTTGACAGCGCACTCCTTCTAATAAGAGAGGCGTCATTCGGTCCGTTTTCCGAAGTCGGGACCTTTGGGTAATTGCAAGGTTTGTTGCATTTCGCGGCCTTTTCTCCAAATCTTTGGTGGTATCTAATAATAAATCTAGTCCTGTAGCCGACCTTTACTGCTTGAACGGGATGGACTCGCTTTCGTTAACTCCTCGACCTTTGGTTCCAGAGCCGTGATGTGTGAAGTTTGGCGCTGCCATTTTTCCCTGTCCTCTAGGATTTTATTTGTCTATGGACGATAATGAGTCTAGGTCATCCTTGCTTTCCGACAGGACTGCGCGGACTTGAACTGGTAATCTTTTTAGCCATAAGGGGCGCATTCAGGAGTCTGTTGTGTTCAGGCCTCCAAGGTGCAGCATCCCATTCAGTAAATAGGAAGGTCTCTTTTTCCCTAATGCCACATGGTTTAGCAATTTTGACGAGGCCAGAATCGGAATACCTTTTCAACAGGCAACTTTTTATGGTTTTCTTTGTCAGTTTCTGATGGTCTTAACAACACTGCTTCTCTAACCTGTTGGATAGTACTCCCATCCATAGCGCTGATGACATGGTAATCATTTGGTAACGTTCGGTTTTCTTTCATACAATTCTCCTTTGCCGGAATTATTTATAAATCGTTTTTCAAATGAACAAAAATGTTTTAATATTTTTTACACCACCACTGTTTCTAAAAAATCCGGGTAGTCCGGGGAAATTAGCAAAAAACGCACGAAAGGAAACAAAAGTCGGAAATGGCTTAAAATTGGTCCACAGCTTCCTTGAGACTTTTTAAGAAAACAATTTCGGAATCCCAAAAAAACAAAATGGCCGCCGGAAATATAGCGGTTTTCCGGTGTTTTCCTTGTATCTCGGTTTCTTTAAGTCGTACAACCCCGTACAAAAGCCCTAAATGTTGACAATGAAATTCTCGACAACTTTAGTTCTTACAAAGATGTTGACCCGATTAACCCTTTCAAAGTTATTCAAGGTCAAAGTTTCCAAAAATCACTTTTTGGCGAAAACATCACCCAAAAACTGGTTTTTCGAAAAAAAATTTTGATCAGTCAATACGAAACGTTATTGCCTACAAAAAGGCCTTGTATAATTTTTTCGAAAACTTAACCGTTTCGAAGTTATTCAAGGTCAAAGTTTCAAAAAATCAGTTTTTGGTCAAAAAATGACTCAGAAACTGATTATTGAGAAATTTTTTTTGTTCTATTTATACAAAAGATTATTGCCTACCCTACTGACACCCTTGCCATTTTTTTCGAAAACTTTTCGAAAATTTTTGCAAAAATCAATAGTTAGTGATATTTTGACCAAAAAGTAATTTTTGGAAAATTTGACCTTGAATAACTTCGAAAGGGTTAAGTTTTCGTAAAAATGACAACAGGCTTTTTGTAGGCAATAACGTTCCGTATTGACTGATCAAAATTTTTTTTTGGAAAAAACCAGTTTTTGAGTGATGTTTTCTCCAAAAAGTTGTATGACCTATAGAAACAAGATACAAGAAAAAAACTGGAAAACTTTTGTTTTTTTTTTGTGATTCCGAAATTGTTTTCTTAAAAGTCCCAAGGAAGCTGTGGTCCAATTTTCAGCCATTCCCGAATTTTGTCTCCTTTAAATGCTAATTTCCCCGGACTAGGGTTCACCCTTGTATTATTAAAACCGTACGTATCATTCTGCCAATCAGTTAATCAAAAAATTATTAAAAAGGTATGTACTACTTTAACTTACCCCTCTTTTTTACACATAAAGAGCATCACTTTGTGCACTTTATTGAATGAAAGTTTTCTTAAAAGAAATGTTACTGCCTTGAGAACAGATCGTTTATGAATAAAATTACATCGCCTTTTCTTAACGGATGATGAAAAGGCACATTTTTTATTGCCCTTTATGCGCACATCCCTTTTATGTTTGATTTGTCCTGTAATAGATTTTAGATTGCGATAACTCCCATTCAGTTACAATATGGTCGTTTCGTCTTTTGTTCGGTGACATGATATCCTTCCTAAATTTTGTTAGGGAATTGTAATGCTGTCATAAGTTAAAAAATTTCTTGACTCTTAATGTATTATTATGAGATATTTTGTAGTAATTTTAACACGACAACGAAAAATGATCAAATTTGCTTTTTGAAGATAAGTATTTTATGGAATTATTTATTTTTGGAGTATTGCATGTTTAACAATGCAGAAAAATACCTGCATGAATGCAATTGTACATTACATATTAAAAATAGTAAAAAAAAGCCAAAATATTTAAAAAAATGCATTTGGAAAACAGTTGATTAGACCCAATACTTTCATTTCAACTTGCCAAAGCAAATAAGGACTTTCATTTCGACAAATGGCTTTTTCTATAGAAAACACATTAATCTTTTGCCTCAATATCTTTCCACTATTTATTGAAAGGCCAAACAGTTTTCGAAAAACAATGCTGGTACATGTCTAGAACATTCGAATCAGGCTTTATGAAATGCCACGTCAATAATTATTTTTAATGACAAGACAACTTTTAATAGGATTGATAGGTTCGCAATTAAATTAATTCGACATCATGTAATTAGGGCAAGCAATCTGCCATCCTCTTACCTGGAAGGAATTATGTCCAGAGAATCCCAACAGAAAATATTGAAAATTTCATACATGAATAGCGAAAATGTAAGGGATGAAAAATGGCAATGCAAATTTTAATGCAGAAAGTAACTCATCAAAGTATTTTCATTTGTTTGAATTTTCGGAGCTTACATGTCAGAAAATTTGCAAGTTTTTTTGTAAAATTAAATGTAGTTTAAATTTCGATATAATGTTGGTTGGTCGTATATTTTAACATAGAAAAAAAATGAAAAAATGAAATGAGTGTAGAATATCGCACAGAAATTATGCTACGTAAAACTTGGTCTACTTTGAACTTTTGCCTCATTGTCCGACACAGCCTCAAATGCACAAACGATAAACATATGCACTCGCGACTTAGATTTTTTGGTTATGTGTGAAAACTAGGACAGAATGCAAGCACGCAATTATGGGTCAGTGAAAACTCCTCGCATGCTGTGGTAGCGCCGCACGTATTGCTCGCATGCATTTATCTGTTTTTAGCTTTAGTCGTACACGGCGCGAGAAGTACTGGCAAGCAGGCAAGCAAGCAAGTGTTAACTAATGATAACATTTTGTTAGGGCTGCTACATTCCTATAGTTATGAGTCAATACAAGAGGAAAGGTTGCCGTTATGGCTAAAGCGGTTTGCGAGTCGCCAACCTAGATAATTTAAGTTGTATTCAAAGCAGGACCGAATGGGAGACTTGTACGTTATATTCTCGATTTACGTCTGTCTGTGTTTTTCTCGATTTACGTCTGTCTAAGCTGTGTCCCATTCCTGAATAAGGTTGCACTGCACGCAGAATACTCCCACCTATCTAAAACTGTAAAAGTCAAAGTTCTACCATAACTAGTGGCAGACATTTTTGACTATTTGCTGGGGTGTGCGGGGTGAAATGGCAACTTCAGCTAGGGGTGCCTTGGGGAGGGATCAAAGGGTCAAAAATGACTGCCACTCGTATTTAACGGTTATTTAGCCCTAACAGAACCTACATACGCAGCGGCAGAAATTTTTTAAATTTTAACCCCTTTTTTACCCCCTATCTTAAGATGGGTCCACTTCCCGTAAAAATTTCATATTATAAAAAATGCTCGAAATTAATTGAAAAGCTTATATACCAAGCGGCAGAAAGTTGGGACGACATGGTTTTTTGAAGCGCAAGCTCCCCTACTCAAGCCCTAAATTTCGAAGTTTATGTGAAAAATGTACCAAATAAAGCCAATTTGAACATCAAAATTTGCTTATATTCTTCAATAATAAAGGCCGTAACACAAAAATTGTCTGAACATTATTCATAGGAAATTATCCAAGCTTTCCAATTTTGCAAAAAAAATATTAGTTAACTAGGTATTTTATGGAGAAAAAGGTGGTTTTAGTTGACATTTTAGTTAAAAAAAACAAAATTTTGACTTTGATGACTCATTGCTCTGGTAGTTGATATGGTAGAACCTTGACTTTTACAGTTTTAGATAGGTGGGAGTATTCTGCGTTCAGTGCAACCTTATTCAGTAATGGGACACAGCTTAGACAGACGTAAATCGATAAAAACACTTTCACCCTTCTTTTCAAGATGGCGGCGATTCCACAACCCCCTGCGTCCCGCAAATCGAGCTTTAACTTCGCTTGAACCTCCTTAACAATGAGCAAAACGAATGAAGTACCTTACCAAAAATCGTCAGATGACCATTTTTTATGTCGATTTTGCCTGGACTATATGAGTTATTCAAATTCATCGTTTTTAGGTTTTATTGACATTGCCGCCACGCAATGTATTCCTATTGTATTTAATGTGCAAAACTGCAGCTCAGGGTAGACCCCCTCTGTATTGTAGATGATTCCACAATGGGATTCGATAACCGAACAGCAACCTGTCAACATCAATACGTGGTTTAACACCATTCGATCCAAGCCAATATTACTGTAAGAGAACGCTGGCTTGGGTGATCGGTATAGTGGTCCCGCTTTACTTACAGGCCATTGGCACAATAGTGCGTAGGGAATTGCAGGGATAGTCAATCAAAGAGGGAAGATTAATAAAAAAGAGTGTTTTGTAGGAAGGTGAAGTAGAAGGAATGAAGGACAATGACGCTCCAATGAATCGAACCCCAACATTTGGGATTGTAGTCGGACGCCTTAACCTGTTACTATGGGCTCTAGGTAATTAAAGCAATTATTACCACCACCATGTAGAGACGTCAGATTGACTCACATCTGACAATCTACTACTCTTAAGTAGACAATCATCTACTGTTATACACTGATAAAAAAAATTGTCTTTGAATTTTTTTAAATTATCATATCATCGGTTTCGTATTTTTTTTTACTTCAAGTCAACTTTTGTCTTCATCCAAGACAATAAAACCAAGACTATGAGTATTACTTATCCCGAGACAATTTTGTTTTCGTTATGTCCAAAACATGAGTTGCTTGGTTCAAGAAAAAGTGCTTTAAGCCAAGAAATTTTTTTTATCAGTGTAAATAAATGTTAAAAAAATCAAATTCTAAATATAATAACATAAATTTTGTTTCAAGATATTAACAAAACATAATTAAGGTAATAAAAACAAAACTAAAGAATATTTTTGTAAGCTAACATTGTATAAATGTTGTTGCGTTCGTTATTAAAAATACAAAAAAATTCTTATTATTTTAAATATTTTCAAAAATAATTCTATGAATCATTTCAACTCATTAATTCGAAAATCCTCTTGCAAGCCTAATTTTCGCACAAGGGTCTAACCTTGAGACATTTGAATATATTTGATCTTTGTTTTTTATAAATTATGATAAATTATTGCATAATATTCAAGGATAACAATTAGCCCTGACGTTTTCCCATTGTACCTTTTTTTGTTTGTTTCTTATATTATGAAAAAAAAACCAAAGTAAAAAAAACTTCTTCATTTCATTTCGAAAAAAAAAATTTTTTTTTCTCTGTTTTCATAAATTAACATTTTCAAGTAAAATTTTCCTGTAAATAGCGGAAATTCGTACTAAGGCATTTTAGTCCTGTTGTTTTACATAATCCACATACAAATTCTAATTTTCAGGATATCTTTCAAATTACTTTGACCTTTCCCTTAACTTCCCGTTTTATCCTTAATAAAGAAAAGTCCTTGGCTCTCTCAAGTGTTGTTGTTTAGAGAACAACAAAGAGGCATTGACTTAAAACTTTTAACGTTATATAAAATTGGTGTAATTTGTTGAAGAGAAATGCTTTTTTTATCAGAGACTCACCCATATTACTCGTATTTTATATTTATGAAATTAATAAAACAAGGATCAATTTTAAATGAAGTTCTTTTTGTGGTTGTAGAATTTTTAAAATGCAAAACAAGAAAAAAGGAATATTTAGTTTTTTTTTTGGAAGAAGTTATTTTATAGGAGGTGATTGAAGTACGTGTTATTGAGGAACAAAATGTAATTTTTTAAGGTTTGATGTGGGCATTTTAGGATGTCAATCCACAAAATCCGACTAAAACTGTGGTAAATAAATTACAAAGAAAACTTTTGCAAAATTTGAAATTTATGAAAAATATTTGAGCTTAATTTTAAATGAAATAGTTTTTTATATTAAATAATACAATATATGAATATAGTCATAAAATTATGTTTTAAATATTGTTTTTATCGTAATCTTATCGAAATTCGAAATGCCCGAAAGGGTAATCATTGGAATCCTGTAAATATCGTCTGGAGCGACAGCAATTTGGTATTAGGCTCGAACCAGATCAATTTAACAAAGATGGTACAACCGTATAACCGTGTAGTGAAATCTTGGATATTGAGTAGTAGTCACCACATGGGCGCCACTTGGAATGCTTTTACGAGACCATGTGTAGAAGGGAGGCAACGGAGGATGTTGATGGGCGGCAAATGTCTAGTCTGACCATCTTTTCAAACTCCTCATATTTTTGAGTCTTCTAGGACTTGCAGCGGCAAAAGGACATCGCGTGTGAATTCGGTGTAATACAGCCCGTTTACCGTCTGAGTTAATACATATTTGGTGGGGGTTTCAATGGTAGGATCTAGTTAAGGATGATTCCATATTCGTCTTCAGTGGCTAGGAGTTTGTATGAGTCAGAGTTGCATTTAAATTAGCCCCAAATTGCGGCTATTCAACTCCAAGGTTAAGTCAGTTCTTTTGTTTGGTTGCAAAACATGAGTCACCCAATTCATCGCCTACGTGGTATACTAAAAATCCGCTGGCAAGATAGAATTTCAAATGAAGAACATTGGCGCATTGCGGGAAAGAAACCATAGACGACCAATCAGGCGAAGGGAATGGAACTGGATTGGCCACACCTTGCGACGCGAAAATGAAAATCTAGCCAAACAGCCCTTGCCTATAATCTAAAAGGAACCGGTCTAGCCGGAAAACTCAGAACAAAGTGGAGGAGAACCCTAGTAGTAAGGATCGCATCAACTGAGAGATTCAGGTCAGAGCTGAGAGCTGTCGCGCAAAATATAGTCCGCTTGAAGCTGTGAAGCTTGCGGCGTGAAGTATGTGGCGCCGAATGTGTTTTGGGCTTGAACATTTACGCATATATTTTTTCATTAAGAGAATTCATTTTGTATTTACATTATTGTATTTTGTATTGCCATAATCAGCGTAAAGTATGTGGGTTTTAATGTGATTTCTTAGTTCATCTGCTGCTATAATAAAGCTTACTGTTTGTACCTAAGCGGTTTGTTTTTTCATTTTAAATCCTATTGAGTTTCGAAAATGCAACCTTGGCTGCAGCACTATAGCACTACAAGGCAGAAACAAATTTACAAAGATGTTCGAATGAAAACTCTCTTATCTCATTTTTTATCTTAGATATTTCATACCAGTATTCTTCGATGGGCAAATGGGAAGGTATATCATTAAAGCCGAAAACACACTTTTGTGTTGTGATGTGTCGGGGCGCTCTGTGTCGTGGATCTAATTCATATATTTTATATGGGGCTGATTACATTATTATGGTGTGTTGTGGTGTGGCCGGTCCCGATTTGGCGTTTCTGATTGGACATAGAGCGCCACGACACACCACAACACAAAAGTGTGTTTTCGGCTTAAAGCTTTAAAGAAGCCTCCACTCAGTACAAATTTGTTCCACATCATAATTAGAGGCTTTAACTATATGCGAAAACGACTTAACCAAATTGGCGATAGATGGGTATTCCTTGCCTTTTCTGGATTTAATATTTGTAAATTTCGTATGCAAAATGAACCAAAGTAACAGAATGGAATGGAAACATGTTTCTGACAGCGAGTAATAAGTGAGCTGCGATCGATTTAGCCATAATATTAGAATTATAAAAAAAGGTAGTAGAATCATAACTTGAAGTAGTAGTGTAGTAGATTATGGATTTTTTTTTAAAAGGTAGTAAAACTACTTCATATGTAGTAGAACGTTAACGCTGCCCATGAGCTTATGGCAAGTAAGTCAAGAGTTGCATTTACGTGATCGATCTAATTTACGCACACCAGGCCAGACCTTTCGGGCTACTCCCACAGTCTGTAGCCACAATTTCCGCGCCCTTAAGGGTAAAATAGTTTTTTATAAATAGAGCAACATGATTGCGGAATCTGCATATGAGTACATGCAGAAGTTCAAGATTAAAGTTAACCGTCACCTTTTCCAGCCTTATCTAGCCTTCTTCGAAAATATTAATTCTTTTTTTTCTCCAGAAAATATTACTGCTCGAAATGGAAGTCTATCGTGAAAGCTTTTTTGCCATTGGTAGTACAAAGCTGGTACCTAGAGCCACACAAATCACTAAAAATAATTTCAATAAATTTTAAGCTTTTGAAATTTCAGAATAAATTCAGCAAAGTTAAGCTACAGAAAGTATGGTCCAATGAGGATTTGTAATGTCCTTGCAACTCTATTTGGGTGGACTAGGTTGAATATTGTGCTAAATGTATCATTCTCTAATTGAAATAAATTTTATGATTAATTTTGTGTAAAACGTACTAATAATTAAAATACCATTTAAAATCCTATATTTTGCCACAATTAATTATCTGAATATGTACACTGTCGCTACACGATAAAGCTACAAAAGAAAATACAAAATTTATAAATACTACTATAATGTATACAGATTAATAATTAAATTTATTTTTTTCATTTTGATATATCCGTTATTAAAAATATCGAATTTAATATTTCCTCTTTTCTCTTGTTTCAGAATAACAAATGGATAGTGGACATCTGTAGTTAAATACATTAAAATGTAAACAAACACAAAAAAACAAATAAATTTAACAAAAATAATAAAAAAATATTTCGATTATGACTTATAAATAAAATTACAATGAAATTACTAATTAGAAAAATAATGAAGAAAGGGTCTCCAATAAAATGATTTTCGGACAATGGATGTTAAATTCCGTGATTTTATTATGAGATAGGATTTTCCCGCTCATATAAAAAAGTATAAATAACATATAAAAATAAAATCCCTATTAAATCTGGTAATTTTAAAGGTGTAAAAAAATCAAATTCAAAAAAAAAAAATAAATAAAATTAAGTGAAAAATTAATTAATAAATAGTTAAGCAAAATCATGGATCTACGATCAGCTTTAATATTCCGTATCACAGCATCATTTTGTACACTATTAGCATTCTTTGCTGCACTAACATTGGGCCAAATCGATTGGGATGACGATGATGATCCAGGTGAGTGTTTCAAAAATTTGTTAATAGTAAAATTTTCATAACTTGCATTATTCGTCGAAATTTAGTGTAAACGTGGTGCATGAACTGTGAAATGAAAATCATGGTGGCAGAATGCTCTACTTAACAACAAATAGTTGAACAGCATTTGAAAATTCTCTCGAGGAAATTTTGTTTTTGTTTTCAAGTGCAAATAGTTTGCACTTGTGCTGGAGCTTTAGCACGTCGTTTTAGGTTTAAAAACACCGGTAGCAATTCTTAAGCAAATAGTCGCTTTGTTTAGGACTCCGGAGGAAATACAGAACGTGGGGAATTTCGTTATGCATTTTACATAAATGTAAACACTTGGATGAGGGCAAAAACAAAAAAAAACGTAGTTAAGAGAGGGTGGATGAAGTGGCTGAAGGTGTGCGTGTGCAGCATAAAAACAAATAAAACAACAACAATGACAGCAACAACACCAACAGCGACAACAAGCAAACAGAAAACATTCGAACAAAATGCCATCGTTGAATTCTTAAGCACAGTCTAGCAAATATTTAAGCTCCTGCATCCCACCTACGTAGGGAGTCTATACTATAGAGGCAGGCAAAACTAGACGAACTTATATAAGTATATACAATATTGTCGACACCCATTAAAAGCGCACCTAATGCAAATGGGGAATAGTGAAGGCGAAATTGAGGCTTATTCTATTCTTGTATAACCTCTTGTAGTTTCTGCTTTGTTTCAGTTTTATATCCATTATGTTCATAAAAGCTACGCCAACAACATATGCCAGGAGGTGAAAGATAAATTGAAGTGACTCAATAGGACGATGCTGGGGTGTTGCTGTTAAGTATTTTAGTATTCTTCCTGCATTATACATTTCCACTATGTGAGCTTTTAGTAAGGCTCAAGGGTAATGTCAACTGCACATAATGATCTCATTTAAAGGCTAATGCACCTTTAGTTGTTCTATTAGAATAATTCGCTTGATGACTTACACAAATTATGAATTGTGCTTAAGTTGGAAAGATTAATGTTCGTAAGGAGCGTCAGTGAATAATAATTGTGTAATTGTATATTTTAGTACCTAGAACATCATTTGAAATTAGTTAATGCAAAAACTTGGAAGTTTTAAAACAGTAACGTACAGTTGCCTTTAACTGAATGACCTTCCCTATGTGTATTTGTAACAATTGTTTAAGGCGTTTGACATTTTAATTAATTGGTGCACCCATCTTTGAAAATGTTTTGAATAGATTTTGTGAAGAATTCATCCAAAAACTCGTGACACTTTCTTGATATTGTTTCCTTAAAATCTTAAATGTACTAATTGCACCTATATTCAGAACTACTTTAATTTTATTTGTTCTTATATTCCCCAAAAATCTATTAAGCAAAGACATCAATTAACAAATTGCTTTCATGTCTTCAAAACTAAAAACTTTTTACCCTGAAATAATATAAAGCTAATTGATAATTAAATAATTTTTATGATAGTCTTAAAATTAAAAGAATTTCATTTTCAGGCCACAAATTTATTTAAGATAGAAACGAGATAAAAAGCTTTCAAAGCTGCGTGTATTTGAAAGCTTTTTATTATTATTATCTACGTCATAAAAGCTCTTCCCTAGATCCTTACCATTCTCATGAGCTTAAAGCTAAAAATTTCAAAAAAGCTCATTTTGAAAATAAAAGTCTAATTAACAGGGTTTTTTTGAATATCAATAGTGTAGGATGTAAAGGCAACGCGTTTTAGTAAAAGGTAGCTTTATATGAACAAGGTCTACATAAGCCTGGATATTATTTAGCATAGTCAAATAAGGAGTCAAATAGGATAGAGAAACATCCTCCAGTAAGTAAAATCAATAGTGCACTAACTCCAAGCCAGAGACAAGTGTGGGTTCCACGACATTGGGTGAAAGCATTAGGCTTAGCAAAGTACCCAGCAAGCAGAGGTGACGCTGCTATTGGTATGGACGTATGAAAACTTGTAATGGCCTTCGGTAAGCTCTGAATTGGTTCACCTTTATGTGAGTCGCGGGCCATCAGAGCTTCGTGGACAGTAATTAGGCGAACTATTTCTTCAGACAAGGCTCTGACAATTTGTTCACCGGTATGGTGCGGTGGGTGAGGTTAACAGCCACTTCATTCTACCACTTATATGGAGAATGGGAAGGGACTGCTTTGACAGTATACAATATTTATCGGTTGGGATCGGCTATTGGGTTGCGCATGAGCTTTATGAATAGTGCCGTGATTATTGCACTCTGATGTAATATATCGAGCGATAAATATCCGCGCTTGATTTGATCAATTCCAAGCGGTTCCTTTACGTAAATCCTTTGCCTCTAGGAGAATGAGCGTATGCCGTTAATATTCTTTGTCATTGACCAGCGATATCAAGAAGTAGATTCTAGTTGTTTCACGAGATCTATATCAAACAGTCAAATCTGAGCGAAAAACTACTAGGCAAACTGTTCAAGCAGTTTGACTACAAAATATGAGGTATAGGCGTTGTAACATAATAGGCCAAGTGTTGAACGAGGGATTCTTGGACATCGTACATCACTCAAAGAAGCCTAAAGTCAGAACTTGCAGGATTTTATCTAAGAGTACTTTCTTTTTATTGATAAATTTAAGGTAAAGGTTCGCTATATCTTTCTTTGCGTTCAAAGTTCAAGTCATTTTGAAATATTGTACATTCTGGACTGGACACTGAGGTCTACTTGGGTTTGCTTTTGAATAGAAGTTCGTTGGTCAATCTCAGCCAAAGGTAAGTCAGGTCATGGCGCTATGTCTTGTAATAACCTTATTATGGGAGATAGAATATGTTTGAACTATGAACCCTGTGCTTGACGTTGCAGGAGTTTGGCAATACTAACTGCGGAAGACTGTTCCACAGTCGAGTTTTTATATTTAGAAACGGAACCCCTTCTTCTTCTTCGTCTAAAGCTGCTCTACAACTTGGATCCGGTCCTAGCTTATCGCAACTTTTCACTGCAGCTGCAGCCGGTGTCATCAAGTCTCAAGCATCTCTCTACCCCCGCTCCCTCCCCATAGATCTTACCGCAGAGAATATCTTGTTTGTATCACGCGTCAAAAGGAGATCTGTAGGCAGAGGGAATGAGGTGATAGGGCTAATCTTGTGTTGCGGATGTCGTAGATGCAGAAGAGCGTTTATTTCGTTGGAACAATTGTTAAGATAGTAGCGATACATTTTTTACAGGACTGCCACATTCCTTCTCAGAGGGTCGATGTTGGAGCAAATAGCGTCGTCACCAATAAGTTTGAAGGCCATTTTTTTATACTTTCTCTACCCCCGGAAAAGTGGATTTTGAGGCCTTCTAAGGGAGACCGAGCATCTCTTAAAAAATCCTGCGATGGTTGGTTGTTTGGCGATTTGGAATATGTGGTCATTCCATCGCAGGTCTTTGCTTATTACCACATTTAGGGCGAAAAGGGATGAGCCAGACAATAGTTCTACACCACCCATTTTGAAGGATAGGGAGATGTTGCGGGTTTTATTGGAAATACGGCAATACTGAATTTTAGACGCATTGAATTCGACTCGATACTTACAGCCACAATCGAGAACGATTTCAATGTCTTCGCGCTGTCATGCATTACCGAAATCGTAAGAGTAACGAAAATTACTGTAATCAGAGAGCACAGAGGTTTGGATGAGATAGAGAGCAGGGGGTTTATAAAGATTAGAAAAAGTGCGGGTGAACAAATTGATCCCTGGGGAACACCGGCACCGGTTTTGGATTTGACGCCATCTAATACCACAGTATTTGAACTCTTGATCCAATTCTTTAGAGCTAAGTCAATACCAATAGCTTGGAGTTTAGCTAAGCGAGTAGGGTGCCATACACTATCAAAAGCCTTCGAGATATCTAAAGCTTCCAAACTAGTCTCACCAAATTGATGCATAGTTCTGTTCTGTTCCATTAGACACGCTAAAAGATCCTCGGTGGACTTTTTTATCTAAAACCGTATGTTTGTCCTTCAGGATATGCTTGGACCCTAGCTACCCTTTAAGCTTTTTGTTGATTATGGTCTCCATGATATTGAGGAGAATTTGCTATTGGACGGTAGTTAGAGGGATTGTTGGAGCCACCTTTTTTCGATATGGGCTGAACGTGTGAGCAAAGAGCTTGCGCATATGTTTAACTAAAGGTGAGGTGAGGCGCCTTCTTTAATACTATGTTAAATACTTGTATCAGACCTTTATTAATGTCAAATTATCTGAGAGATCGCGTTCAACTCTAAAGCCGGGATCCCAATGCCTCCGCTCCGTTCCGAACCGCTAAGCTGTCAAAGTTAAAATTCGAAGTTTGCTTAGAACTTATACGGCAGTTCGGCTAGGTGGTTCCAATGGTACTTACGAATCGGAACGGAAAGGTTGAATAAATTTCAACTTTTTCGGAGTGATACGGAACGGAGCGGATCCATTGGGATCCCAACTTTATTCTGCATCGTACTACCTTGATTGTAGCTTTTGTTATTTCGATCAGGTCTATTGGAAACTGAGAGTACTCGATAGCTTTAAATAATTTATTATGCTTCACGATGGCATATGCTTGTGTAAAGTCTGTAAATAGTGCGTGATTGTTGCTCTCCCATGATTTTTCCAAAATTTTTCTTGGGGTGGAAATCTGGTTTGTAGTGAATCTTTTTGGACGAAAGCCAGATTAATGGCTAACTATTAGGTCTTCTGTGATTGTTAGTTTCTTTTAGAAAAAGTGAACAGTAATTAATACGCTGAGTTGAGAAGCGTTACACCTTTATAGCTCTCATATATTAGTTAGCATGCTTTTTTCCGTCCGTTCAATCCGTCCATAATTTGCTCTAAAAAATTTAATATAAAATAAATGCTTATAAGCCATTTTTAAGATACTGTTGAAGTGCTGCCTCTCTACGCAAGATGACTTTTAATAAACTGAATCTCAAATGCACTTAAAACGATCAAATATGATAAGCAAGAAAAGCTTTCAAAACAACCTTAAAAATTACGTTCATCTCAACGGACACTAGTAGGAAAGAGGTTATAATTGCATATTTTCTGCTATATTCCAGTAAAAATGCTTATGGTAAATCTGTTTGGTAGACAAAATTCTATGAAATGAACGCTTATCAAATATATTCTAACTGTAATTAGTTACAAAACACACTTCCATTTGAGCTTGATATTAAAAATCCCAAAGTATTTCATTTTATGATGATTAAAAAATTGTTTCTACCTGATTATTATGGTTCAGGTAATTCTACTTAGAAATTTATAATCCTCAATCCGTAATTAATAATTTAATACGAAGCAATCATTAAATTTCTTTTCGAAACCATAATAAAAAATTACTTCTTCAAGATTATTTTCAATTCTGATAAGAAAGGGGCCATAAACTCCAAAGAAACGACCTCCTCATCCGAGACATATACGGGGGCTTTACGGTGAAGCAAGCCGATAAACAGGACTCGTACAGCTGCAGAAAAGGAAGAAGAAAAAAAAATAAACGCAGATAAAATACGGAACAGAATTTTTTTACAGCTTGTTGATGATTGAACTGTAACCTAAGCATCCAGAAAAAAAAATAGGCAGTAACTGTTACACAAGATACGACCAGGAGTTTAATGCGCAAAATGAAATCATAATCCTGTATAGAAGGTGTCTCAATCTGTTACATATGTTCTAAGGAGTTATGGCGATAAGAATGAGTAAAACGGTTAACTAAATTTGAATTTAACGACGGCGTAAAGCCTTTTTATTAATATAATAAAAACGGCAATGGGCTTTTTATATCTCATCTTGTATGAATCATGAGAGTCCTTCTCAAATATCCTTACGGACTACAAATGTTCCACACATGCAAAAAATTGCTCAACTTTTTTTTGCACCTTCTTCTTCTTCTTGCTAGATGAAAAAAGGGAGATGTCAAGCCTTCCAATTTATTTACGATAATCCTTGAAAGTCCCTTCGAAAAACCAGAGTTCGGCCATCAAGAATTTTCCATGCTTTGGGCGATGGGTGTTTGTATTTGTGGGTGGAGGCCGGGGGGTGGTGGTGGCGGTTTGAGGGCTGTAATATTATCATTAGCGTATATAATCCTAATCACGCCATTAATCTTAACAAACTACGCAACCATGTCTGGGACAGCTATTAAAGGTGGCCATCACGGATAATAGAACTACTTTTCGCATTAAGAAGTTATCTCCTGTTGAAGGAAGGACACGTTCAGTTGCGCCAACTCGGGCGGAAAACTTTTTTTTGTCCTGGTTGCTGGTAGTCCGTTGATTCAGGATCGGGCCCGTAGGAATTTGTCCTTGCCAGCAAGTTGTCCTATCAGGCAAATACCGAGTATTCATAGCAGATTAACTAAACAACACAAGTCACGTCCAACAAGGGTCATGTTAGCAGGCGGCACTGTAGTGGTTGTTAAACGTATCGTTGCTCTGTAATGTCCTGCCAGAGTGCACAACTGGGTCTACACAGCAATATTCTCTGGTAGGCACCCATACAATGACAGCGAATCGGACAAAGTACCAGCCGTCGATTTATCTATGACTATGAGCGCAATGTGTTCTATATGTTAGAATTCTAATGATAATACATTAAATTTAATACTCGTATAAATCCAGTAGTAATTGCTACAGTCCTGCATCCTGTTGTACTGCTGTTGCATCACTGCATCACCATAACGTTGTTAATTCAAGGAACAACTTTAACAGTGCATTTAATGAATTTCTGAGTATCTTAGTGAGCTACTGGCTACAAATTCGCCCCGAGATTTTATTGCTCTTCGGCAGAGGGGGTTTTATAATGAATTTAGACAAAATTAATTCATGGAATGAAGTATGTTGAATGGAATTGCTTGGATTATAATCAAGAAGTTTCGGTGGTTTTTCAGCAGTAATATTCGAGTACGTAAAGCTTTCGGGTACTACAAGTGCAGACCCATAAATGAATTTGTGAAACATTAACACACTCAGAAAGTGCAACGAGGGGAGACAAACTTCGTACGACTTGTGACTAAAATCATTCTTAAGAATTGTATGTCCTATTATATTTCATATCTATCTATCTATCTATCTTCTATCTTCTATATATATATATAAAAGTGAATGCCGTGCGTTAGTCACGCAAAAACTCGAAAATGGCTCGACCGATTTCAATATTTTATTTTTTGTTTTGTTCGCCTCAATACAGGGGTGGTTTTAGAAAAAAAACCATTTCAAAAAACCATTTCACATTAGTTAAAATAGCTTCATGGCCTGCCTATATATTGTTTGACAGCTGCGTAAATGTGGAATTGTCATTAAATTAAATCGGTAATTTCTCAAAAATCCCAATTTAACCCTAGAATGATAATCGTATTGTAATGTACGTAAAAGATAATCATGCGTAAAATTGACGCATAACCTTTTTCTCCAAAAAATACGTAGTTAACCTATATACTTTTTTCCAAAATTAGAAAGCTTGGAGTATTTCCTATGAATAATGTCCGGAAAATTTTTACGGTACGGCATTTACTTTTGAAATTATAAGCAATTTTAAAGCTAAAGTTGGCTCTATTTCGTACTTTTTTAGTACTTTTTCACCTGAGCTTATGTCGAAAATTACCAAATAAGGTCTGTCGGTAACACTTACCTCAGTAACGAGTGCGCCTCACGGTAGCACTAAGCGACAACTGAGATGTCCTAAGCGCATAGCGACGGATTCACACTATGTAGAAAGAGAGAGCAATATTTCGAATACGCATGCGTCAATTTTACGCAGATTATCTGTCTAGGGTTAATGACAATTTCACATTTACGCAGCTGTCAAACAATATATGGGTAGGCCATGAAGCTATTAAAACCAATCTGCAGTGAAAACTCCCAAACAGACTAATTTTTTAGAATTTTCAGTAGTTCCTTTGGGTTTTTCTTATTTTTTTTTTAAACCACCCCTGTATTGAGGCGAGCCATTTTCGAGTTTTTGTGAAACTAACGAACGGCAATTGATTTTTATATAGATAATTGAAAATTACACTTAAGCATTATCTTATTAACATCTTTAAGGTGCAAGATCATATTCTCCGTCATTCTCATCTGGATTACCTTCAACATTTGTAGTATTTGTGAACATTGGGAAACCTGTAAAATATTAGCATCCATTTTTCTTTATATATTTCCACCGAAAAATACGTAAAAGCTTTTAATTGGTGCGATTAAATAAAGTGTTAATAAGAAAATATATAAATGTCGAGTTTTTGCATTATGCCTCAGATTGCGGTACACCTCGAAAACGGTCAACGTGTATATTTCACTGAATAAAATGCTCTCCAACGAGCTTTAAAGCCACCAAAAACTACACTTACTGAATTTTTCACACTGTGCCAAAAACCTAATACTTTCGGACAATTCGCAACAGCATTGTTATATACCGACGTCCCTCGCTATTATACATGGAACAATTCAGGTAAAAAATGGAAACCACGTAGACAAGGCGAACCACATCCAACTATCGCACGCGTATTGAAAGCAAAGACATTGGGACGACTTTACACAGTACATCCAAAACAACGTGAATGTTTCTTTTTGCGGTTGTTGTTGCTGAATGTTCCAGGACCAACTTCTTTCGAATTTTTACCAGCAGTCAATATTCGAATATTCAATACATTTCAAGATGCATGTCGCGAGTTGCAATTGCTGGAAGACGACAATCATTGGGATCTGACACTTACTGATGCAGCATTTGCATCCACGCCGAATAACATTCGTCAACTGTTCACAATTATATTGATACCCGTACTATTGAAATAGTTTTTTATGAAATTTTTCAACGCCTAAAAACTACCCTTAGAGAAATAGTCCACTCCCCAACGGTAAAAATGGGGTATTACCTCTGTGGTGCTAAGGCAGACTCCAATATGTAAAAAAAAAAATTTTCTTTTATATTGCCAACAGTCGAAAGTTTATGAATAAAAATGTTCCCCAAAGCCAAAATTGTGGACTGTTTCTATAAAATAATTTAGATCAAAACTAAAGAGTCCAATATGCCCATATGCTTACAATACTGCGATGGCACAAGCCAATATTAGTTGACCCAATATCGACAATTATCTATTTTGACATATCGGGTTCTGCCTTAGCACCACAGACCTCTACTTATAATGAAATTTTGCATTTAGGCTCTACTTACCACCCTTTTCAAAATCTACCCTTTTTGGGACACACAAAGTCACACACACTCTACCCTTTTTGAGACACACAAAGCCACACACAGTCTACCCTTTTTGAGACACACCAATTTAGTTATAAGTTCAGAAAGTATTTTAGTAATTTTTTTAGTGTGTGTGTGTGTGTATGTGTGCGGGTGCGTGGATGTATATATACTGGCGAAGTACCGACCACCGAACACTCAATTCTCCTATGCTCTAAAAAAGATTGCAAATCGTCAATTTTTTTCATTTTATTTAATTGCACATCTTTAGCAGCTGCGTACAAAAGTATTGTGCAATACCTTCCAGCTTCTAGAATATCTTCTATTTTGGAGGTACAGTTGTAAAATAAATATTAAACCTGTATACCAAATGTAGCATGTATGTATACGTGAAATACCGTAATGTGCTCACAATAGCTCCGAAAATCATTTGCTGCGAAAATTAAAAAAAAAGTCGCTCGGTTTTTTACTTTAGCGGAGTCAATTTTCAAGTGTCCATTCAAAAACCATTTTTTAGGTAATTTCACTGGCTATAAAACTGTGTTAATTGTATTATATTAGAACCCTTAATTTTCAAAATGTGAAGGGTCAAAGGGCTAACCACAGGTGGTACTTACACTATAAAGCAAATTTCAATCCGCTATATCCCCGTCAGTTTTTAAGCTACAGCCATACATAAAAAACCAAAATTGTCGTTGAAGAAAAATCTAAAATTTGTTACTGAACAGTTTTTTACGTATCTTCAATAGTTTTTGAGTTTTTTGGAAATAAACGCAGAAATCTGTAAAATTCGTAAAATCCCCTTTTCATTTTAATCGTACCCATTTCGAAAAATACACCCTGAAAATCGCCCAAACTATATAGATCCGATAGATATCTCTAAAATAAAGTGAATCCTACGTGGAACATGATAAATATGAATTTGGGTGGAAGTGGTATTAGTTTTATTGGTCATTTTTTTAAAAAAAATTGAACGGTACCCTTTCTCTTTGTCATAACTCATTTATTTTACATGCAAATGACTTTTATCAGTGTTCATTTTAAAGGTATTTCCAAGCACTTTAAAAAAGTTAGAATCGAAAAATGCATCTATTTTCCGTTATTCGACGTTAAATACAACGTTTTGAGTATTTGGTTTGAAATAGGTCCCCTTCGATCAATCATTTATACCTAGAGCATTCATTCAAAAACCATTTTCTTCGTTTTTTTATAAGCTTTATTTTTAGTTCTAACAAAAATTTTGATAAAACGCTTATTTTTGGACTTATTGACCAAAAACTGTTCGAAAACGTGGGGTGTTTAATGAAAATTGCCACTTTTCAAACGCTTATAACCAAAAAAAAATATCAATTACACAAAAAAAGTTTGTAACACATTTTTTGCTTAAAATTGTCTGTCTATCGATTAACAGGGTTATTTTGACCAAAAATATTTCCACCCCGCGTTGGGGTCGGAACCACCCCCAAAGAAAAAGCCCACATTGACGTATTGTAGACTTGGATTTTTGAGTCATTCCCCATCTACTGTTAAAATTTCAAGTAAATCGGTCGCCTCCGTAAAAAAGAATAGGAGACTGGACTATATGGGTCTCAAAAAGCTCATTGGTCCTGATACCTTTTTTCTAATTTTTATAAATTATCTTTTCTCAGTCTCTTTTATCCTTTGTCAAAGACGATACTCTGAGTTATTCTTACGCCTTTGAGCCTCGAACTTATGTCGCATTCCATTAACAAGGACAGAGGTAAGAAACGCTACTACCACCCCGGAAATTCATGGTTGGATTCCGTGATACAGCGTAATAGTTCTTTTTTCCCTTGTCACATCTAGATAACACTCCTTCTTTCTTATTCTTCCTTTTTACAGCATTACCCTACTCAAACGTACCGCCATAAAATCGTGTGTTGTCGGTGATAGTTTTTTCATTCCTCTCTACTATCCTTTCGACTAAAGCACTGCTCCAGGATAGCTCCTTCCGAAATTGCACTCAATGCTATAATCAAACATGGGCTCTGGCTTTAATCTACAAATTCTACTTTGATTGACTCCTTAAATACAACTCAGCAGCTACAGCTTGAGACTGTACCAATCTTGGCGACTTTTATCGCTAATATCTTCGTCTTCATTTGGAGAAGTATTTGGTCCAAAAGTACCACTGCCACTCGCTTGGCCTATTGTAGGTACTACACCCCTATACCTCATATTTATTAACCAGACTACTTGAACAGGTTCAGCAGTCCCCGTAGTGGCTTGTCCGCCTTGACTTGACAATTGGAGCACGGTCTCGTGGAACAACGTACCGCTGCCAAGGTGATCCCGTCAGCTGGGGCTTCCCAGATTCCTGACCGGAGTTCTTCCTTTGGTCTGTTGAGAAGAAGCTCACGAAATCGGGGCTGAGGTGTGCATCGTGGAGCTCCCAATTCTAATCCATCCTTCCTGGCCTTGGCCCTTTGGTGGGTCCAGAAACTTAGGGTAGAGTAGTGGCTGTCTCGGCCTGCTTGCTGTCCCGGTAAGACGGTCATTGCTGTTCCCTTTTTCTTCTTCTAGGGCCCCTGCTGCTAATATCACAGCGATTATTCTACCGAAATAAACACTCTGCTACCTCCAGAGTAAAAATAAAAAATGGCCTTATAACGGGCGAACACCGGCAGATTTACACGGCCAAGTTCAAACGGGCATACGAAGTCAAATTTGAGCCAAATGTGTTGTTGAATGTGTTTTATGGGAACTTCATCATTTTCGTTACGTACAATGGTCCTTTAGATTTATGCTACTTAAAGATAATCGATGTACACAAGAGAAACGGGCTCGCCAGTCGTCGGTTTGTGGTACGTGAAGTGTGTGGTGCATGTTGATTTATATTTTAGTATTAAATTTTCATATTTCACCGCTCGAAGAAAAAAAAAAATCGAAAAAATTAGGAGAATATATTCTACTTTTCCTGTCATCCACTGGACTACAACTAGCGTAGTTTTTTTAAACTAAGAAATTAACTATACCAAAGAATGGCGTCTCCAGCGAAGCTGCCACGTGGTTTTGAGGGACTTTAATTGACATATCACCTATTTCACATATTAATTCTTTCTTGCGATATTAGCAGTTACTAAGTCAGCATCCTCATCTTATAGCGATATGCATCATCCTTTGTAGGAGCCTTGACTTCATGAGTGAGAGACTTCGTAGCTTATATTGATTAATTTAATCCTAAAACTCTGATTATAACGAACTAATTGTCCCACTGAGAGCTCTTAGAAGTAATCGTAGGTGTGTCTTTAATAACTAATTCAACGCTGCCAATTGCCGTTTCCAATATTATCCTTAAATATTGCATTGACGTTGATAATCAATAGCGTAGCATTAGGCTCCCACCTACAATACATTTTCCATTGTCCTAAAACGCCTCTGTTTCTAGAGTATTTAAATAATGTCTTGAATTGAAAGTTTCCAACATTTAAACCGAGCGAGGATTGTCAAGATATGGCATTAGAGTCCAATAAATCTTTCCATTTGCGATTTCTGAAATTTACGCCTCGAAAGATTGTTGGGTGTCAAAGTACAGTTCTGTAGTTTCAAATTTCGAAAATTCTTTTTAAGAAAATGTTGTATCAATTGAGCTTTTTTTACTTTTGAATTTAAAACAAGACACCAATGTGACTTTCAAATCTCAACAAAGTGGGCACTTCTTCGCTTAATTCAAAATATATTTTGATCACAAAAAAATTGGTTTGGAGTTGAATTAAGAATGATAAAAATACGTCTCGCATTAATAAAACACTTGCGACAATGACAATTTTTCATTTAATTTTTTTTTATTAGAATATTTTAAGACCGATCCATGATGACTGGGAGCCTCAAATATTTGCAGAATCTCTTCCTTGACCTTTTCTTATATAACTAACAAAGTTTAAACTTTCCTTAAGTGAATTCCATATTCCCTCTAAATCCGAGAAAATTCAAAGATTTCAAGATTGCGCAAAACTCTCGTAAGTATTCCACAAAATATTCAAGACATTCTGAAATGCAGTTAAGGCAGGAAGAGTATAAGTGGCCGTTGAAAAGTGGAATTCAAACAACAAAAATACGAATTAAATTTTTTTTAATGCTTTATAATTTATAAAAAATCTTTAAGAAAACTTAATAAAAATATTTGCAATTTATAGTGTCTTACTATTTAGATAAGAGATAAGGATTCGAATGACTGATGTAGAATTTGCGTGGGTTTTTATTGATGTGTGCAATAATAAAGGTATTTTTATTTGATTTTTACCAAGATTTGGAATTATTGACTGTGAAAGGTTGTGCCAAAATTGATAAATCTTTATAATCTACGATAGTCCCAGAAGAATAAAATCCCAAAACGCAACCTTTTGACTTATTGTTTACTTTTCATCTAACACCGTGCTCTGTCAAAGTAAAGCGACCACTACATAGTTAGCTTCAAATTTCCCAGACCAAAGTAGTCCATTCAACAGAGCTATATGAATCGTAGGAGCTCCAATTGGCTAAAGGTCACCTGTTTTTTCCGTTGGGATCACTGGGACTTGTATTTCCGCAACAAAAACATCAGTTCTGTCGCAATTTGTATCACCAGGTTCACATAGTGAGGAATATGTTTATTCATTTCACAACTCACCAAATCTAGGACGCTTAAGCAAAATAAATTGTGAAGTGAGAAATGTGTAAAGGTAAACGCAAACGCGTAAAAGCGTTCTACGAATTTATCACTTCGTCGAGAATGCATCAAACTAATAAATTTTTGTAAATTCGCTTTCAGGAAAGTCAAAAGATCATTTCTTTACAGATAGAAAAAAATAATCTTCAATGTGCTGTATGATTGCTCAAAGAGCCTTATGTCCATAAATCCACTAGACCTGATTTAGACAAGAGTCGTGTCGAATTAAGTGCACCAAAAACGAAGTACAGTATTACCTCTAGACTCATCCTAGACGCAATCTCCTCCACGCTGTAACTTCAAAACCGCACAGTAAGTGCTGCGCTGTTTCGGGTGCAATCAACTACCAGCCTTTTTTCCTTTTCTTCTTAGATAATAATTAAGTAAACCGTAGTCCGTCCGGTGTTCTGTTATTGTTTTAGCTCTAACCTTTTGAAATTTAATCTCTGCCCGCTTTAGCTTTTTCGATTTGAATAAATCTATAAGCTTGATGGCCACCCTGGGTCTTTGTCCAGCTATGAAGAAATAGCCAGTCGGCCCAATTTAACAAGGCAGCGGGCTAAGCTGCAGAAACGTTCTGGACCAACAAGTCATGAGTTTGCCCCTATTTTTGCCAGGCCATCGGCAATTTCATTATCGATGTGGCCTTTGCCTGGAATCCATATCCGCGTAACGTTGTTGTTCCTACTGAGGGATTTTAGGAAAAGAAGACAATCCAGGACAGTCTTTGATGACACCCTCAGATTTAATAGCCAACGGGACCGCTCTACTAATACAATTCTTGACACACAGCTGAATGCCGAGTAGCTGAGCTCGAAAAACAGTCGGGGTGGTGTCAAGGGCTATGGATATTTTGCACCTTGACCCCCATCCAGAGTACGGAAACGTACACTCGTGTGTCAAAACGCACATATTCATGAGTTGTGTGCGCTTTTCTTGTCCTTATTACTCAGGCCCATGAGCTGTGTACACTTGAATAATTTCGTAAAACGTGTTTTGAGTTGTTCGTGTGCCCACGCGAGTGTGCCTTTCCAAACTCTGCCCCCAGCCCCATCCCTTCATCGGGGTTGGAACAGTCCGTATACCAAAAGGCTATGCTTTCGTTAAGGAGGGGCCTGCACAAGCTGCTGTTTAAAGGCGAACAGTCACCGTAGACAGTAGTGCTGCACACGAGCGAGACTTGTCTCGAAATCGTCTCGTCTCGTCTCGATTTTCGAGACGAGATCGAGACGAGCCCTCCAGATTAAAAATTGATACGAGATCGAGACTACCATTAGAGATCTCGCGGGATATCTAAATCAAATCGTTATTTTGAAATTCCAGAGCTACTGTAAGTAAAATGAATAAACTCCTGAGTTGTTTACAATCAATTTAAAAAATTCTGATTGCTAAAATTATAAGTTTAAATGGACTAAGGGCATGATTGATAGCGATGGGAAGCATTAGAAACAATAGATTCAGAGAATATATACGAGTTAATGTAGTATCAAATCAATCAAAAACTTCATTCTCAGATGATATCCATGACAATGTATCAATATGCATACATTTGTTTGTTTTTATAAAAATATTTTAGTCCTAGAATACATAATAATATAATTTAGAGAAACGACTGACATATTATTTCTTGGAGAGGTGACCGCATCCATAAGTTTATTAGAACTTGCGATCGCAAAGTTTCATCTTTCAAGGAGGCTCTTCTACTCGACATTATCAGAGATGCATTTGAAAATAGCCTTTCCACAGGTACTGAAGTTGCCATGATACTAAATTTATTTCTGGCCATCTTTGATAATGTCGGGTAAGATTTTCCGTGATTTTGCCACCACTGAAAAATATCGGTATGGCCGTCAACCCTATAAAATTAACGTTCAATTCATTGATCCCCTTTACCCCGCCCTGGTGCCACTGCAAAAGGCAGATTTACGTGTCTACGTCTGGGAAGTGACTAGCATGGAAATATAAGAAATATTTGTATACAATTTCATTAATATGGCATGTATTGATATTTCTCGAAATACAGAAAACTGAGCAATTTGTATTATTGACAGTGAAATTCGAGACTTTTCGAGACGAGACAAGACTTTTCGAGGCGAGTCGAGACGAGATCGAGACAAGACCTGCAAATACCAATTTTTTCGAGACCGAGACGAGACTGGGCCAAATCTCGTCTCGTCTCGTGTGCAGCACTAGTAGACACAGCGCTCCTGCCAGAACATCCTTTTTCATTACTACATAGAACGAAGGGAGGTCACGTAGGGCTTACATAGACGCAGGTGGACCGATGCTTTTAGCTCCCGATACGATAGGCCAGCCTTTGAAACTTGACCAGCTTAATCACGTTTGGTCTTGAATCACGATGCAATTGATGCATACATGACCATGGGGTTTTACCGTCGTGTGTAGCCACGCCATCTGCTCCTGAGAAACGACGTGATAAATCTCGGGGCGGGGGGAGGTTCAATGTCCTTTTTACTGCGGCTTCATTACCCCCGTCGAAGGTCACGTTGTCAAGCGCACCTTCTACGTGCTTTGCCCTTTTGCAGATATTGAGCAAAAGGGCAAAGCACGTAGAAGCTAGTCTCTGTAGCTCTGCCTGGCCCGTGGTCAAATTGCAATCGGAGTGGGTTCGGTGCAAGACCCTCCTTAATATGCTTGTTTACCTTCTCCATAGCTTTCAGGAGAAAGGAAACGTTGATACAATTTTTTTTCTTAATGATCTTCTTCCTTCTTTGGTAATAAAGAACACACTAGCCTCTCTATAGCACTTCGAAAGCTGCAGCGGAATAGTGGCAGCACGATTGGTAGGATCTCTTCCAAGCGCCCCTGAAGAAGTGCCGGGAAGATTTGATCTTTCCCAACAGCCTTGAAGGGTTTGAAGATGCCAATGGCCCATTTGATCTCACCTGCTGTGAAAATCCGTTTTTCCAACCAGGGGTGGTAGCACGTAAGTTGTTTCAATCGACCTCTTCATACAAAAATTCTGAATTTTTGTATGAAGAGGTCGATTGACACAACTTACGTGCTACCACCCCAGGCCTTTGTTTCTATTGTTTGATCGGTGGGCTGGAGCTACCTCTGATTAGAGCATCACGAGACCGAGACAAGACGAGATTTTCAAGACTCTCGTCTCGATCTCGGAAAGTCTCGACCATTTCGAGTCTCGTCTCGACTCTTGGCGGATCTCGCCCATCCTAATCTCGTCTCGTCTCGTCTCTCGCGGCGAATATAAATTTATGAGCCCATCACGGCTCTTACACTTATATACTCAACCTGTACGTAACCGGCGAGAGAAAACAAGAGGCAATGTGCATGAGTACCACATCCCAGTTTTGAAAATAAGGCCGTGCGCGCTTCATCAGATACTTTATTTTACCAGACTTGTTTGCTATTTTTTTGCCGACGAGATCCCGAGCGCCCGAAGAGATCTCGAGCGAATAATCTCGTCTCGTCGAAAATATGTTTGTCGAGACCGAACTTGACTCTCGTCTCGTTAATCGAGTCGAGACCAAGACGAGATTCTCGAGTTTGTCGACATCTCGTGATGTTCTACCTCTGATCCAGTGTTAGCCTCTATTTCTAGGTCAGTGACTAGAAAGCCTAGGAAATAAGTGCTTATTGGTAGCTCCATGGTAAAGGATCCCAAGTGACCTCCAGCAGTCTTAAGGTATGCAGAGCCATTTAAGTGACCCTTAGACAAAACTTTGTGTAGCCTCGTGGCTTTTCTACTTCTTCGCAGTAGGGTTTCCATGACCTTCGTTTTGATCTTATTCTCATCCGTGACGGCTTTTTTTATAGGGGACCCAGTTATCAGAGGTTATCACTTCTCTCCTCCTTCTACAGAGATCACTGTTCCACCACGCAACCCATATGTTGTTGTTTCGCGGTTTCACAGGTTAGTTGCTTTCAAAATCTGTCACGATCGCTGTCTGCAGATTAGCAGAGACAAGCCCGAGGTCGGCCTCAGTGATATGTGGCCATGATTTGTGGATGGATGGCTTCTGACCTGAGGCCTTTGCCATAAACCTTCCATTTAGTCTGCCGAGGAGTCCTAAATCCTTCTGAAGATACTACAGATGCTGTTTAGTCAAACCCTGGCTCAAAAATTGATGGCTCGTTCAGTATCCTGAAACAAAAGAATGAGGGAACGAATGAATGGAAAGAGACTAGATAATCACCTCTTGCTTAGTCACATTAAAGGCAGGTTCGCACCCAATTGTAAATTGTACGCAAATAAGTTCTGTTCTGTCATTTTGCTGACACAACATGTAAACAAAAACATGTTTCATATATGAACAATAAAAATAATTATGTGAATATCACTAAGAACCATAAACTCGAATATAATTTCAATACAAATTCTGACAACTACTGACTCGTTCGTTAGGACTTACAATAATATATTTATATGTAAATCACTGCAAATTTAAATAAGAATCCCATCCCCAGAAAAAAAGCGTTTCTTTGCAGTATTTTAGATAGTATACGAAAATGAAGCAGGTCAATTTAAGCAGAAAAAAAATGTTTATCATAAAAACTCGATTACTTCCTTCTAACGACTTTAAATCAACTGTGTTTAAAGCAATTTCGTTTTTTTCTTTATACTTTAACATTGCCTCCTGATACGCTACTCGTAGTACCAGAAAATCCTTATATTTATCAGGCCACATTCAATTTATATTTTCCCTTGAGGAATTTCCTCTCGTACCCTTCGCATCATCTACATTCAGTTTGAAAATTTCATCCCTCTCACTCTCTCTCTGGTGGCGCATACCCATGCCACCCCTCACTCATCTCGTCGAAGGGATCTTGATGTTAGTTCTTCAGACAGATAAAAACAAATAAATCCGGAAAATCAAATTTCCTTAGCTTTCCACTTTTGAAATGGCTCAATTCCAGAGTTAACTGTCCTAAAATAAATTTTCCCATCTTACCCAAAGGCTCAGCTCGGTTCAGCTTGAGTTTTCCCCTTTATTCTAATCAATTTCGCTTCCTTTAACACAATAAAATTTCCTTAAACGCTGCCAATACACTGGCTGGAAAAATAAGCTCTTATTTAAATTTCTTCCCGGCAGTTGCTATGCATACTAATAATTTCACCAAAAAAAAACACAAAATTTATGCAAATTAAGTATGTATTTATATTGGGATTATAGCTATTGCGTAAATTCTTGTATAAATGTATATGTGTGTATGGACTGACATCCCGCACTACTCTCACGGCGTGATTTCAGGATCTGATAAGCAAAGCCATATTCTAAATAGGAAAAATAATATATTTAATATTTAACTCCTGGAAAGCAAGAGCTACGATCCTTACGTGCCAAATGCTGTGTGCGCTGCCTCAAAAGGCTCAATCTTCAGGGCAGCGTTATCCTGTTGTTGGTTTTCCAAGTCCTTAAGATTAGCTCACGTGTTAGTGTGTTACGTGGTAGCGAACAGCACCATCTACTGGCATTGAATGATGATCCCAAGAACGGGGAAGCCAACGACTGAGAATATGCCTTCGCTCAGACTGTTCCCGGATTGTGAGTTTTATATGCTAGTTCTGCTGCTTGCTGATGTTGATGTATACTGGTAGAATGGAGGAGAATCCTTGCTGCGTTTCACCCTGTAGGGCGGTGACAAAATATAACCAGGATTCAAGATAAGACAGGATTTCTACTCTCTCCCGCAAGGAGGAAAACAACCATCCAAAGAGATGAAAACAATTTTTGATCAAAGATGAAGGATAGATGGTTGGAGTGTCTATAATAGAATCACGTTTTGCTTACGACAAGTCTTTTTGACAAAAAAAGGACGTTCCCTAATGGAAGGATTCATTTGCCTCATCCCTTTCCTGGTGGCAGAATAATTCAGTTAGATTTACGTATGCGGAATATACGAACAGGTTCCCACGGCTGGTAATTCTGTTGACATGTTACCACCCCCCATTCCTCCCTTCATGTTCCTGTCTTACTACTACTGTTACTACAACTGTAGGTGGTAGCCTAGTAACAAGAAAAGGGATGCTAAGGTGGTGTACACCGTGAAGGCAAATAACTTTTGATTTTCTGGTTTTGTGCCACGTCAAATATGCTTAAATTTAATAACGGATGACTTACGTACGAGGACGAGTGCGAATATATCAACAGAAAACAGAAAATTTCTCAAGTTTTGAATTTTTCTTTTCAGTTCCGTTTCGCCCTGTTTCATTTTTATTTTTCAAGCTTTATTTCTTTTCTCAACTGGAAAGATTTTTATTGGTTTAAAAATATGTAGATATGCATACATATACACAAAATATAGTTAAGGAAAGCGGTTTAGGATGACATATTTATTTTTTCATTTTTTGGATTACAGTAAAACTGGCAGAAAAGTAAATGCGATTTTACTTTCAAATATCACGTTATTAGTGTTATTAACAAAAAATACTGTGCATTTCACACAATAACAACAGCTGAAATAAGTTATTAGGTATTTAAACGAGATAAACGAATGAAATATATTAAAATAAATTAAATTAACTTGGTTTGATCGCGATTTAAAACTAAATTCTTAAACTTTAACTCTACTTAAACAAGTACCACCATACAACTTTTGCACTTTTTCCTACAAATTGCGCTGCACTTATATTTTTACGAATTATTCCATAATAATCTTTAATCACTTTAAAATCGATTACCACACAAACTCAACATTTTTTCCCTAACTAAACACGAAAAAACCACCGCGAATATAAAAAAATTGGTCACCTTAACAATTAACACACTTAAAACACACTTAATCACTCAATTTTTTTTAATTTTCTTAAGGGGTAACCCCACTTGTAACGCAAAAAAAAAATATGTCATTTTCATGATTTTTTTAAGAAAACTACGAAACTTTTTTAAACGATCATTAGCCGTGTTCCTTTTCTGCTCTTTTTTACTCGTATTTACTTGGAACTACTCCTGCTCTCTCAGAGAATTCATAGGTTTTACTCAGATCGACAAATTTTGCGTTCCTTTAATTTTTTACTCCGGAGTACTTAAAAGTAGAAAAGGAACACGACTATTATATCATCTTAAAATATATACATTGAACACCTTTCAGTAATTTTTTTATTCTGTGTAAACTCAAATTGAAACTTTAAACGCGTTTTTCTCGAAATGACATTTTTGAAGTCGGTGACCAAAATTACTCGAAAACTACTGAACCGATCTTTTTGAAACTTGGCAGGCTTATTCAATACATACAAATGTAGTGTTTAATCGTTCGATTTTTTTTTCGATAAAAAAAGGCCGTTTTATAGCCAAAAAAAATAGTTTAAAAAAACTAAAAAATACGCTTTTATTTTAAAATGAGCTAAAAAGTAAAAAAATAATTTTGAATGTAAAGTTTTTATTGCTCTAGCCAGTATATGGAAACTACCTACCTTTTGAAATGTCAAAATGCGTGGGCGCTAAGAATATAGGTGAAGAGTCCCACGCTTTTTTACATTTCGAAAGGTAGGTAGTTTCCATATAGTGGCTAGAGCAATAAAAGCTTTACATCCAAAATTATTTTTTACTTTTTAATTCATTTTAAAATAAAAGCGTATTTTTTAGTTTTTTCAAACTATATTTTTTATTTTCTACTTTTTAGTCTATTATATGTCTTCCACCATTTTGTAATGACAGCCATATTAGATTTAAAATGACGTCACCCAGTTTACTGTATTATACTCGTCATACACTTTCATTTAATACTCATACCGAGGGCGTTGTAAAGATAAAGATAAACCGCCATTTTGCTTTGGCCAAAATTTTGAATTTGGAATGACGCCCCACAATTCATAGTATTCTAATTGTCACACCCTTTCATTTGATACCCATACCGAGTGGTTTGTACAGAAAAAGGTAATCCGCCATTTTGTGTTGGCCGCCATTTTGAATTTACAATCATACCACATAGCTAATAGTATTTTACTTGTCATACCCTTTCATTTGGTACCCATATCGAGTGGGTTGTAAAGAAAAACGGCAATCCGCCCTTTTGTGTTGGCCGCAATTTTGAATGACGCCACATAGCTAATTGTATTGCACTTGTCATATCCTTTCATTTGATACCCATGTTGGAGAACCCAATTGCAAAATTCACCCGCCATCTTGATTTTCTTACAGATTGCATTGTCACGCGAACTATACATATGTGCAAAATTTGAAGTTGATCGGTTATATGGAAGTGGTTCAAAATAAAGTTGCAAGATTGGTTTATATACTAGATACAACATACTAATATAAAGCGTATACAAAAGTCCGCCATTTTGTGTTGGCCGCCCTTTTTAATTTTGAATGACGCCACATAGCTAATTGTATTCTACTTGTCATACCCTTTCATTTGATACCCATACAGCATACAACATACAACATACAGGTCAAGCTAATATAAAGCGTATAAAAAAGACCGTTTTTTTGGTGAAAATCGCACCATTAACTTTGACTGTCCGCCATTTTGTGAAAAATGGATATTGTTTTAAATCCTTCGTTCAAATACTAGTGTATACTGTTATTTAACTAAATCCATCGAAATTTTTTGTTTCAGATGATCCAATTCGCCACAATGTTGGTCATCGCAAAACGTAAAAATTAAAGAACAATTTTTTGACGGCCATTTGTAACTCAATTAAAGTAATATTTTTCAATAAAAAAATTACTGAAAGGTGTTCAATGTATGTTCTTTAAGATGATATAATGATCGTTTGAAAATGTTTCGTAGTTTTCTTAGAAAAAATTCATGAAAATGACATATTTTTTGCGCGCTACAAGTGGGGTTAACCTAACCTCTTAATTACATCACTAAAACACTAATCACTGGTAATCTATGTGCAGTAAAAAGTGATAAAATACAATATTTTATCACTTTTTACTGCAAAAATAACTATTGGCGGCTATGTTATTGCACGACACCTGTCAGAATCTGGGACTAGCACCAACACAAAGAAAAATTCTACTTCCAGGCCTGTAGTTGAGATGTACTGTGCTTTCATGGGGCGGGGTAAAGTTTTTGTTGAGTAAACCGAAAGCTTTTTTCTTCAAGTTAACTCGATGCTGTTTCTGGGTAAAGTGACATAATTAATTTTACATTGCGTCGCCGTTGGTGTATGTGCGGTAAAGCTACTCAAACACACCCATATGCAAAACCCAGCTTAACCGGACTGGTTTCGTCGAGTTTTCTTGAATTTAACGAAACTTCACTCAACCCCCCTTTCTATGGGCGCTTAATCAGAGTAAACTCTGCATGGAAACTGTCTTGAAAGAGGTAATCTCTTAGGCCGCGTTCTCATGGGCTGCATGCAGCACGGCATGAGCTCTTAATGTTCTCTGATTGATCAGGAAAAAATATCTGTCTCGATACATGTTTTCTCTCTCACACAGTATTGCTGTAAAAATCATGCAAAGAGGAAATCTCTTATCCATGCGGCAAAATCACGGAACTGTCAAGTTCGAACTTTTGCCGTGTTGCATGCAGCCCATGGGAACGTGCTGCAAAATCACGGAACTATTAAGTTCATGATTCTAGCCATTTGCGTACTTTTTTGCTTTGTACTTGTCGCCTATTTCGAGAACTTTCCCAAAAATGTAATTTTTTACCTTTTTATTATTTGTATAGTAATCCTTGTCAGTTAGCACTTATCACTCACAAAAATTTTCAGAAACCAGCTGATTTCAGACAACACGGAGATGCATCCATGGGAACGAGGAGATGGAGCTATGCGGCAAGCTTTTTGCGAAAGGCGATTGCTGCCAAGAAGCGAAATCTTTGAGATGGTAAACGGATTTCTCATATTCCTGGATTTAAGGCTAAATATGCTGCCTGAAATAGATGAAGCATTTCTGCATGTGAATATCAGAGTAAATTTTCCTGAAAGCATTAATTTCAAACTTTATTGGCTTCAGCATGGATTCCAATGGTTGACTGGGTACTGAGAATCTCTTAATACGAAGTTTCTCTAACCTCCATCAAGCTGTCAATGAATTTATCTATGATTTTGTATACAGACTAGCACCTCGAGAAAGTTTCATCCATCATTGGTTTAATAACTTCTATAATTTCTATTTACAGAATAAGAAAAAAATTTTGAGAATAAAAAATATATGTATATATATTTATCTCCAGTCCCAAGAATTGGCGAGAAGTTATTATTGAAAAGAAAAAAATTGTTATAGTGATCAAAACTGGAAAGACCAATTCACTTACACCTAAAGAATTTCTAGAATTTTTGAAATATTTTTATGATTTTGCGCAGTGGGTGGAGCGACTCAATCTGTGTCGTTTTTGTCAATTAGAGTTGATAATATGATGGCATATTGCATCAATATTTATTTCTTCGCTTTTCGCTTAATGTCAATTCCATCTCTTTATGCAATATATATGGTGTATACTAACAAAACACGCCGACATAATAGTCCGGGAAAATTAGCATTTTAAGGAAACAAAATTCCAAAATGGCTGAAAATTGTTCCACAGCTTCATTGGGACTTTTTAATAAAACAATTTCGGAACCAAAAAAAACATGGCCGCCGTAGATATCACTTTTTGGCAAAAAAATCACTCAACAACTGTTTTTTCGAATTTTTTTTTGATGAATCCATGCGAACCGTTATTGCCTACAAAAAAGCCCTCTTGTAATTTTTTCGAAAACCTAACCCTTTCGAAGTTATTCAAGGTCAAAGTTTTCAAAAATCACTTTTCGGCCAAAAAATACCTTGAATTATTCGAAAAGGTAAAGGTTTTCCAAAAAATGACCAGAGAGCTTTTTTGTAGGCAATAACGGTTCGTATTGACTGATCAAACATTTTTTTTCGAAAAAACCAGTTTTTGAGTGATTTTGTTCCCAAAAAGTGATATCTCCAGCGGCATGTTTTTTTTGTGATTCCGAAATTGTTTTCTTAGAAAGACCCAATGAAGCTGTGTACCAATTTTCAGCCATTTTGGGATTTTGTCTCCTTTCGTGGGGTTTTTTTGCTAATTTCCCCGGACTATATAGAAGAATATTTGAAGCGGAAATCACTGAGTGAGCCCATATTATTGTAGCCTATATAGGTACATGCTACGAGAACTAGTAGTGGAGTCGTATGGTACACAGATAAATCCAAGTCTGAGGTAGGTGTAAGCGTTGGGTTCTAGGATGAAAGGCCGAGGTTTTGGCGAGAGACAGCTTGAGTTTTCTGGCTGCTAGCTTTCAAACAGTGACAGGTACTGAAATGTACCGACGGGAACTTCAGAATGGCCTACCATAACGAATGAATTTTTATGGTATTCGACGCCCAAGCGGCTATCATGGCGATAAAATCACGTAGGACCAAATTCAAACTAAGTAAGGATTGCCAAAAAGCTCATGATGGTGATCAAGGATTTCAAGACAATAAAATCCCAGACGCTCTGACCAGATAGAACTCTGGAACTGCATTCATAGGTGTCACAGAATGGGCTATTGAGGAACCATGTAGTGTGGCGAAGAGGGCGTTGAACCCTTACAACGACGCACAGTGTTTCTTTTTCTCGATTACGTGGCCAAAAATGCCAAAATCGAAGGTCAACATTCCGGTTTGTTTTTATTCGGGTTCTCTAGAAGGGGCTTCGGTGCGTTAAAATACCGAAGTATAGGACCCCATATCGATTACCTGAAGCAGGACAACAGTTTGAAAGTGACCTTTGCAGGTGCCCCACGCTCTACGCGCTTGCCGTTCTGCCGACAGAACAAAATTCAATAGTGTATATTTTTTAGAATAGCTGATAGTTTGTGGAAATTCGTTTTGGACGTTGTTTATTAAGGTAATAAGATTATATAATAATCATAGAATCATTGAAATTTACAATAGTAAATACTGGATGCGCATTGGAATGCAGTCCGGGAAAATCTAGTTTTTTTTCTTCCTGCATAATTTTCAGACAAAAATATAGTTGTCTGTCGCGCCGTATTTCGCAACAAAATCGTGCAGAGCGTTTAGAGGAATGAATAAACTTGCGATTTATCACAATTTTAGCCGCTCTTTGGCGCTCTAGCGCCGTTCAGCGCCATTTTAGTTTGCTCGCCGAGAAAATTCGACGTTCGACGTCATTGAGGTTTAGAGACAATCTAAATGGCTTCTGGCTCATTCATACTTGGCTTTCGTAATGCGCATTCAATCTTGGAATATTACTTTCAATTTTCATTCATAAATTTTGCAGTTTTATGAATTCATTTTTATAATTCGATATTTTTAAAACTCTCATGCATTAACGCATATTTTAAGCATAGTGCTAATAGTTTCAGATCAAAAAATTCATTATGGATGAAATATCTTAACAAGACAAGATATTTTTCTTATGATAGATGATCTTGGAGCTGCCAAATTCAGCGTATTTTCTGGCATTTTTACTAGCTAATGTACCTATTTTTTTAGAACAAAAATTTTTTTCTCATCCGCCATTTTGAATTTTGAAAATGCAATTTGATTTTCATAGTCAAAAAATAGTAACATAAAAAACCCAATATTAAAGTAAAAAAAAAATTTTATAATAAAAATGGCGGCTTTTTGGGTCCGCCATTTTGGATTTTGAAAAACAAATTTAATTTTCGTAATCAGCGACCCAAAAAACATAAATAAACAAATATTCGCAAAAATAAACAAATTTTCGGAAACACTGTGCGACGGCCAGGGAATTATTGAGACACAGTAGACTTTAAGTTCAGTGATCTAGCCGATTTCCGGCATTCCCATTACGTCACTTCTTGATCAATGGTTCCTTGATACAGAACGCACGCGTCAGAAAATTAGTCGGAGATTCCTCAAGCGCTCTAGAGCCAAAATCTAATTCTAAAAAACTAATAATTACAGACCTTGTAATAATAAATGTGAATTTTTATTGTGCAATAAATATCTTCTAACAAGTGTTGTTAGTTACATAAAAGAAAATAATATTGGTCGGTGCAGACGACCACAAGGCTTTATGTTGAAGATGATGAATCTGCCCTTCGTCTTCTCTGTTATTGTTGCACAAAAAACGAGGGAAGGCTGTCTTGCCTGACCCGCTAACCCTGACGTTTGCGTCTCTTACTTAGCCGGCTACTATTGAGGATATCCACTTTGTGAAATCGAAGCCCTGTTACAAAAATTTTTGCTTTGATTTTTGTTACATTCGTGGGCTCTGTGCAAATTTCTTCTCTTTGATATAAACTTTTACAACGCTAGAGCATCCACACAACCTCCTCCTTTAGCACCCTCTACTAGGATTGCACCGTGACGAGTACGACATGTTCGACTGGTTGTGCAAAGAGTAACTCCTAAGCTTGGGGTTTCACATAAAAAAAAGATTACAGTAAATGATAATGTACTCTCAGTCCGTCATGTCATTTAGATTACACCGGTCAACACAAATATTGAGTCTGAGTTCTGCGTATCTGATTTGTCTTTTTTACACATTACTAATTAAAGAAAAAATAGCTTTACCTGAAAAGGTTTGCTTTTGTAGATGACACAATGAAAGTCTTGTTGAAAACGCTCACCTTGTTCTTGCGAACAACCACCAATGTTTTCTTTAAGGGACATTCTGCAACATATGTGTTTAAAGTTAACAAGCGTAGTTCAAATAAACTGTAATTGTCAGCTTTGTTGTTTTCGAGGAAAGCATGAACCACTGCTTTAAGACTGTCCCATGCTTGACTTTCATGAGTGTTGAGTAGCTATCAACATTCATTGCTGGCCTTTATTCTCTTTATTTGTGGTGCGGCTAAAATACATACCAGCTTTTACTTTGCCTTGCGATAAATTAGGATAGAAATTCTCTGACGCAGTGACATTCTTCTTCTTACTGTGCCAGAACCGACATAGCTATACTAACAGCACTCGTAGATCTTGTCGTTGTAGAGTCTTAAATCGTCCTCCCTCATATAAGGAGCTTAACAATACTTAGTTATTTGCTGTGGCCATACAAAAGCTTTAATAAGCAAAGTTTTTCAAGAGTCAGAGTGGTTTTAGTTATTTTTTGGTAAAAAGGCTTAGAAAATCATCATAAAAATAGAGACACAAAAAAAAATTTGTTTTTGTTGACCTGTGTTATTGTTCAATGTCTACTAATAAGTCTAAGTTTGGAAGATACAAAAGGCTAGTGTAGGCTTGGAGAGAGCGGGGATGATCCGGTATATTTTATATTTACATAAATATTTCGACAACGTTTCGAAAGGTTTCCCTAAACATAAAGTAACATAGAGTACACCACCACCATAGGACTAATACAGTTTCTTTGATTAAAGTGGAAAAAAAGTGTTCGCAGCTCAACTCGTAGATATCTCATATGACAACCATCTACCTTCTGCTATTTCGCAGATAAACAGAAAAAAAACATTTTTATATCATCCCGAAATGAGTTTTGCTAAAATGGCTTTAACACGTCGCCTACATTTTGTCCCCCCTTCGCAATTTGCCATACTTTACATGCACTCTCTTAAAATTTAGTAGGCCAAGGTATAAAAATATCCGACTTTCGTGTTTTCAATTATTTTTAAGTGGGGATGTTTCCTGTTATCCGATGCATAGCAAGTAGCAAGTGGCTTATAATAAATTTTCAATTTTCCTCACATATCACAAGCAATTTTGCTTTAGATGGTGAAAATCATGGTGAAAACTCTGGAACAGCGCACACCTGTCCCTCTCTCACCCTTCGTACCGGTAGAATGTAGAAGTGGCATCGCGACACCAGACCACCAACCCTGAAAACCAACCCCCCGAACCCCCACCCCCCGGGCCCCGCCCACGCCGAACCATTCACAATTTTCGCGATGTAACTGGTTTTGTAATATAATATTTTCACCTCATCTCCATACTTATATAGGTGTATGTATCGCGATTCACCCCGATACACCGGAATCTGCAGGTTATACCATCCAAGTGTTCAGGTGTAGCCAGGTGTGGTGGGGTATTTTTTTCGCTTTGGTGGAAAATATTTCTAGTCAATAAATTTTCGGGCATATTGTGTCAAACACTTTTATCTCGTACCGCGCTAAAAGACGTACATCTGCTCTCCTCAACAACGACGATATAGCTTTTCTGGATCGTGCGCGGTATACGGTGAAAAAGTCTACCAATATTTTATCTAACGTGTACACACCTGTATATAAGAGCAGCACCAGCTTAAGTACACAACCACTGAACGCCTTGAAATTATGTAGACAGGGTCAAAGTAAAATGGTTTTGGCTTCTTGTCTTTACATTACCTTTAACCAAGATGAAAATTTACGACAATCCTCGCTCTTATCGCAATTAACGTTTACGAGCTTTACGATCCTAGTAGGGTACGAGTTGATAGGGGAAATGGACAGTTGGTGGGGGTTTGGGGAGTAGAGGGGTGGCTATGGAGTTGATGCTTCTGACTTTCTGAGTGCCTGGAACGTAAAACCGGAAAATTGGTAAAATTACTTTAACTTATGATTAAATCGAGCAGCTGGAAACCCACTTAGAAGCATTCACTTCCGTTGTCACATATATAAATCCTTAATGTGGGCGTAGAAATCTATGAGGCTGGGCTACTTAGGAGCCTGACGTATTGCCAAAATTGCCTTTGATACGTCAGTGGGGCTGATAATAAAATAGGATAAGTACCTACAGTTGTGGGAGTTTTTGATTTTGATTATTACTTTCCAGTTTAGGGATACCAGTTTCTTGCTTCTATTCAGGAGTTTAAAGACCCCCTCAAGGCAGTATAATAAGCCATAAATGTAAGGAACTCGTAACTGAAGATTTTGAGAGCCTCCTCTACTTCAGAAGCAATTAAGAATACGTAATTGCTGTATATGTGTACGATATAAAGTTCTATCGTTGGTTGGTAAACGATGTGAGCTTAATCGAAAGTAATAGAATTAAAAGTTATTTAAAAGGGAATCTTTTTTTTTCATTGTTGATAAACTGAAAAAAAAAAATAATAGTGTTGCTTGGTACTCTTACTTTAACGGCCTTACAATCAGGAACCGGTCCTGGGCTCACCACACCTCGGTCCCAATTCTGAGCCCATGCCATCAGGTTTGGCTAAGCTCTGCGTGTCTTGGTCTATACCATCCTTCTAGCGGAGTAGATATCGTCATTGCAGAGTCTCCATAGCCGTCTTCCCTCGCATACGGGACCAATAAGCCCCAAGAGTATCGCAGCCATTCGCTTGGCCTATTGTATTACACCCCTATCCCTTATATTTCTAGGCAATACCGCTAGAACAGCTTCAGGAGTCTGTATTACGGCTTGCCGCTTAGACTTGACTGAAGGGCAGATACATCCTCCTCAAGGCAAAGCCTGCAGGTGGGGCTCCTATTCTTCATAAATGGTAATTCAGCACGCAGTGTCCTGTAATCAAGCCAACGAGTGTCCTAACAGACATGTGTCAAGCCACGTAAAGCCCCACTGGTATTAATGTTCCGACCGTATGGGGCCATCCTGTTTTGTGAGATAGCAGAGAATATCGTATATTTAATTTTTTGCATACCTGGAAAAGGATGCCTTTTTTCCAGTCTTTTGTTATCGCTCCCTGCTCTAATACTTGCACAATTAATTCAGTGTCGGTTTATGTCTCTGCTAACTTTTCCTTAGCTTAGTGGCAGCACAGCAGGATTATAAAGACAGCACAGATGTTGGTGGATCCTCTAACTCCTCAGTTAGCTCGTCATTTCACAATTCATGAAAGTGCTCCTTGGATTGCTCCAAGACGTCTTTAGGGTCTTTTTAGTTCTTGCAGACTCTTCGGTAGAATTCCTGCGCCTGTTGATCTAGCTCACAAGTAAGATTCTTCTCCTAGGCCCCTCTTTTCCATTTGTGAGCTCTCTTTTCTTCTCTTTTGAACTCTTTGTTTTTCTCTTCGGGGGCCTCTGCTACTGCTACGTTGCTCGCTACGCAGCATTCTTACGTTCAGTCGCCAGCTTGCATTCATCATTAAACCAGGCCTTCCGATCTCTACGACTACTGTCTAATATGGTCTCAGCGTCAGTATTTTTAAAGCGTGCCCAACTCTCGTTGACGCCTGGCATCTCGTCTCCAGAACTTACTCCTATCTCACGGTTCAAGTGGTTTTGGCTATTGAATTGAGTAATACAGGTGTGTTGATTCGGGCCTGATTCGCGGATACAAAGTTTTTGTTAGTTGTAATGCGCTCTTGGAGCATAATACCAACAAGATATTGATCTAAGTTGAAGGTGCAGTACAATACATGGTCTAGTTGGGTGCGAGTGACTCCATCCAGGGCGGCGCTTTCATAAGTGCGAATGGTGCACTTGCACCGGGCGCCATTGAACGGGGGCGCTATTTCAGATATTCAGACTTGAAAAAAAATTAAAACTTTGATTAAAAAAATTTAAAAATGTTTTTGAGACATCCTTTTCATATATTAAAGGATTTCATTTTTATTACCACGATTTAGTTTTCCAGTTAGTTTCCCAATAAAATATTCTATATTTCAACTCATCTAACAACAGAACACAAATTCCATGCAAAAAAATTTTACTTCTCGTACTCTCGAGACTTTTTCTACTTCCTCTCGAGACTTTTGCTTCGAGATTTTCATATAACGCAATTTCTGTCCAGTATTTACCCGAAAAGATCTTACTCAAAAAGTGAAGGAAGAGATTCAGCAGATGTAAAAATTCAGGAGAAAAATCCACCAAGTGAGAGAAAAATCCCTCATTCAACTGATGTTCTCAAATTTGAACCTGAGATGTAAATACAGAATTAAGCACACAAAATGATTTCATTTTCACTATGCTGGAGCACTTTCTGAACATTTTGTAAAATGCACCATATGAACTCACACAACGAAACAAAATGTTCCGATGGCTCTGTATTGTATTGCTGTTTACTCTGAGATTGATATAAACTTCGGGGCGCTGGTAGTGAACTTTTAAATTTTGTTCCAAGATTTGTTAAAAGAGGTAAATAAACGAAATGAGAACAAAATATCTTGCGATTTTTTGTTTGTTTTGTTTGTAGATTTTTTTTATGTTATACGAATTATTTATGGTGCAGTTTTAAGTTTTGTGCCTCCTCTGGAAGAATTTATGAAGAGTAAATTGAGTGAAATATTTTTATTAGATTTCAAATTTTGAGTGATAAAAGTAATATTTTAGATTTAATAATAAATTATTAAATTACTAATTTTAGGTAATACATTTTTATATTTTTTATGTATGTTTACGAAAATTAAAATATTTTACTGTGCCTCGAATTAATGGTACCGGGCAAACATAAATAGTACATACAATTTTCCATTAACTACCACTTCAACTCAGACTTCATTGAAGCATCGTTTGATAATAGGTGTGAATTTCGAAAAAACTAGTTAAAGTAGCATAGACGCGTTAAAACGATTAGTTCGTCAATTAGATGATGTCTACGAGGCGTTGGTAGAACTCGTTCATGTAGGGAACCCGTATCGAAACATACAGCAGAATTACGAAATAAAATTACTGAGTTAAATTTTATTTGTTCCATAGTAATCAAGTGTGATATTTTAGAAAAATAAATACAACCAATATATACTTACTAAGCCCAAATATTTTTAATTTCAACAAAAAGTTTTTTGATAGATTTACGATCAGAGCAAAATTTCAGGAAGTTATTAAAAAAGCCAAGCTAATTGCTACCAAGTTAGAAGTGCCTTGTGTATTTTCCGCTTCTTCGTCCTTGCGATCCAGACGAAAAAAGATTTTTTCATATGATCAGCTGATGGGGCGCAATATAGCATAATGCATCGGGCGCAAAAAAAACACGCGCGGCCCCTGACTCCATCAGTGGATATCCAGGTGGGATTATGGATATTTTTACGCGAAAATCTAGCGCTTGCAGCGACTAAGTTCTTACTTGCTTCCATCTCTATTTCTTGTTGTCCAATGTAATTAGTGTTCTCATGCAAGCTGCGGGCTACCGACCTTCTTTGGCGTTCAAATCTCCCAAGATGATTTTTACGTCATACCTGGGGCAAGTATTAAGTTCCCTTCCCGTTCAACTAATTAGATAGCTTCCTCCTGCCCTAACTAAAATTAAAAAAGAAAGTAATCTCAGTTTCTTTTTCACAAACCTTGCTTATTATTCCCAGCTTACATGCTACTGTAATTAATTTTAATCTACTAAAATTTTGATGATAAAATCACAAGATTAAACATTCTTCCACCATATTAAACATTTTCCACGAAACAATTTTAAATTGTCCAATTTCGCAATAATTTTGTGAACACGTATAACGTGTGCATAATACCTGGAGGCTAGATACTAAGCCATAAAATCATTATGAAGCTTCATCACCACTCTTTCATTTAATCAAGCTCTTTCGTACGTTATGCCATCGCTATTCAAAGCAGCTCAACATTTTAAACGTTTAACAGTGCGCTTAATTTAGGTCAACAATGCAGCAGCAATCCTCATCAACCCCCCTGCTACCCCGTGCAGTCTCCATTGCCGCCCACAAAAACAAGGATATACACAACAAAGAAATGACTGGCAATGAGAGCACGCCAACGTTGAAGAACAAGAAGAAGAAGAAGCAGGCGATGAAAAAAAAAATATACTTCACAATATTCTCTTTGCATCCTGATCCACCTGGCGTATACGTCCTCAATGTTTGTGCTCCTAACTCTGCACCAGCACCACACGAGAATAAAGAAACAGGATCGCAGGGATACCTTACTTTTTATTGCATTAGTAAAGCAATACTGCATGCATCTGGCTTGTGGAGAGACACACGCCCTCAGGTATTCAAATATATTCAAATTATTTTGTAAGAGCTCGGCGCGAAACAAAGTGTATGTTTTGTAGCTTTGTAGCCGCTGCATCTGTTTGTAACAGACAAACAACTACTTGTATACAATCCTTATAGTATTCATGTAGCTGCATTCAGGTGAATTTTATTAAAGCGGAATTTTTATGCTTTTAATCCTCATTACCGGGTATTATTCAGAAATGTTCCATTTCACGTACGTCCGTTTCACATTTCATGAATTTCATTTCAATTATTAAAACACCAGCGGCGCGGCGGCAACGGCGGCTAAAAGCTGTGGGCTGCTCGACCAAAAACACAAAGTTACGGTCGAGGGCCGAAAGGATGCCGAAAGGATAAAGTTTCAAGTATGTGCGGTGTTGGTCCCTGTGTAATACTCGTAATAATACAGGACTTAACGTTTCGCCCCCAAATGTACCTACATACATACATACATACATAACATACATACATACATATACATAATAAATATCCCCCTTCAAGTTGGGATTCTATGACTGGGTGAAACTTTATTTTATGAGGTACGAACACGGAATATTGAGGAAAATGGATTTTTCTTTCCATGCTGCTGAACGTACTAGAGAAAAATGTTTTCTTTAACATTGTTCTCTTGCTATAATCAGCACCAATACCGGTATGTATGTATATTAGACACGGTAAGTGGAACAGTTGCAGGAAGTAACGCTATGAAATTTGGAAGATCTTACATATGAATAGCGAGAAACCGCGCGGGTGGTTTATTGGTAGTTTTTTTTTGCCTCCTCCGTCGAGGATACCTTACCGAATTATCATACAAATTACGGACTTCCACTAAGGTAATCATGCTTTTAGTATGGAATCCCTCAATAAATGCAAATTTTATGCATATTTTTTTTTGTGTGTGTTGGGAAAGTGCACAAAGGTTATTTATGTTTCTTTTGGATTACCCAATCGTTTCCGTATTATACTTTTTTTTTCTTTTGAGGAAATGTGAATTCCAACGCCATTTACGGGAAGAATTTTTAAAGGATAAAGTGATTTAAATGTGTGGTTTTAAAATTCATTTACTTTATATTTACATACGAAATGTTTTTGGTATATTGATTGGTTAAAACAAGATTTTTGTTTGATTCTTTTATAAAGAGACGAGACTACTTTCCGTAGAAGGAGAATTAAATATTTATATCTGTTTTTATGTGTTATTCCTGTTATTGACCCCTTTGGTCAACCAATGCAGTTTTTAAATTGTTCACAATATCTATAGATATAATAATGAATTACAAAAAAGTCTTATTCTTGGAGAGAAGTTCTTAAAGGAACAGAAATTAAAAAAAGACGAGGAATATAGATTCCAGTGTTCGTCTTACTCCAAAAATTTTCTACTTTGCCTTTTAAAACCAGTTTTTTGTGTAAGGATTCTTAATATTTATAGCGTGTTCCCCATTTTTTTTCATTAACTGGACAGTATATCTTAAATATTATGTAAACTAGGAAGTTCATCCCGTTTTCGTGATAGATGGCGTCAATTGTAAATTAGTCATGACCCACTGATCACAGCGATGATATGAAACGTAACAGTTCCAATGTGCAGTGGCTTATTTACCCTAGGACCATAGGGGCCAGGGCCCGGAGCGGTAGCATATACGAGGGGCGGTTTGCGTGATCAGCTTTGGAAGCTTTTAATAATCGTTACTAAATACACTGAAAGAAAAATAACTTTTTGGGGTTGCTGCCAATGTTCCCTCTAATTTTTTCGCTTACTGCGCGGTGCAAAATTTATGCAAGCGAAAATATTCAAAACGTATGTAAAAGAATGCAAGTGGGGGAAGGTCCTGTGCCTGTGTTTGAAGTGAATTTTTTTTTAATAATACTCTTGAAAATTACATTTTAAAGAATTTTAATAACACACAATCAAAAAAGGTTTGTTACATTACTGTTCATATCTCTGTTTATATTCTTTCTTTATTAGGGCAAGATCTACTATGTTTGAACGACAAACTATAAAACAAAAGAAGTATAAAAACAGGGGCTAGTAAAATATTACGCTCTGTCTTTATCTGCTACGTGACTACAACAGCTCTCCTCTCTCTTTCGGCCTCTCACTAGATTCGACTTTTAAAACCACCAGAAAACCACTAATATATTTTCCTCTTCACCAAAATAACTAGATATTCCACTAAATGTAAAGTTCTTCATATTTGCATATTTGCAGGGCGCTGTTTAAGCGGAAATAAGCAAACTAATTCAAATAAAAAAAAATAATGACTCCACTAAATGCTATTAAATATTTTAATAGTAGAATCAGCATTATTGTTTTGACCAATTAGCCGGCACTCTAAGGGTATACACGGCTCTAATAAGGCATGTTAACTGATTAACTGGTGTAGCAAAGTTCTCCTAATATCTTTACCTAGCGGACGGCACACCTCCTTGTAGCCTGGTTAGCGGGATTCATCATTTTCAGGAGGTGTAAGATTCCAACGAAGCTATCTCCCGCTAACCGCGACACGGTTGCCTTTGCACTCATACAACATCCAAGAGTTCAAACGCCAGGTTTACCGCCACCTCCTCAAGCATCGCTAGACTTCCTTTAACCTATCCTGTCTTTATATTATTCCTTGAACTACGCTTCCTACGAGGCATTGCACCATAACGTGAACGTCGTTAATATAAATTGTGGCACATGACCTTAGATTTTCACTTATTCTTGACAATGTTCATGCTGCTCAAGTCTTTTAATTGCCAATTATTCAAATCGCGGTACTCCTTATGCGTCTTTAAACTGCAGAACTTCAAAAGAAAATTTGTTGGTATTTTTGGTTTCATTCAACTTCAGAAGATGGATTTGACACCACTGTTCATCAACTTTGGCAATAAGCTCTTTCCAGTGAAAAAACCACTAAGATTACCATTGCTGGACTGCAGGCACGCACGCTATGCTGTATACAAAACTTACACAGCAACAAACTACCCTCTTTTGTGAGAATTGGATTTTTGCATTTTTAGATGCAAATATTTTATAAGGAAATAAAAAAATGGTGAACAAGCCCATTGTGCGCAGAATTTAAAAACAGCTGCGCAACTCTCGAAAAATTAGTGCGCGGCCGCGCACCTGCGCAGCTTAGAGGGAACATTCTTGCTGCCATCCAGTCCATACCAAATTACTGCAATCCTTTTGAGCTAAGCCTGAAAAGGAACTGTAGAAAATTTGTGATATAGGAGATGGTCAGCTAGGCACGTTGCCTGTGCCAGGCTTAACAAAAATTGGAACGAAATAATAGCGGCTCTTGAAGCAATAGAAAGTGACGCAGGCTACCAAAAAGCTTACTATATAGTTTCCAAAATTCTTAAAGGTTTCGACACAGACGTAGGCCCCTATTCCTGTAGTCACGTCGCGGTTTGAAAAATGTGACAAACCAATTTTCGTATTCTCGTAGTAACCTGTTGTAGAAAAAGTGACGGTATTTCTATATACATATGATATATTTCTATTTACTATCCCTGTTCGTTATTTTAATTCTAGGATATAAGAATAATGTTAAATCATCAAAAATATTAAAACTAGTTGGGATGTGGCTTTTGACGCTTTCCGTCCACAAGATTAACTTCCCAGTATTCGTTCAAACAAAAAAACGACTCGAACGATTTTTATGAAAATGTTTTCAGATCATACTTCCTTTAACACGCTTTGAACGGCATCTTAACGAAGTCGGTATCTTTTTTGGTTCGAGCGAAATCGTGCTGGTACAAAAATCACTTACGTCGTTCAAACAAAAAAACGGTTCGACCGATTTTTATGAAAATCTTTTCAGATCATATGTCCTTTAACATACTTCGAACGGCACCTTAACGAAGTGGATATCTTTTTTGGTTCGCGCGAAATCGTGCAGGAAAAAATGACCACATACGTCCGCACACACACACACATATTTCTTCTCAAATTTTTGCTTAAAATGCTATTGGGACCTTGAAACGTGTAAATACATTGAAAATTTCGAATCCGATTTTCGGACCGATTACAATAACTTCCTACTGGGAAGTTAATAAAACATATTTCTTACCCTTTTTCACTATCCATTTTAAAAAATCGTAGCGTCACCTACAAATTCCAAGTGATACAAAATGACAATTTTCAGTGACATTTGCTACAAAAAAATGACTTCGAGAATACCACACCTAGTTTTGTCACATTTTATCTCATTAACATTTTCCTAGTCACTCGACTAGGAGAATACCATTTTAAAAGTGACGTGACAAAAAATGTGAGGTGAGAAAAAAAGTGAGGTGACTATGGGAATAGGGGCCGTAGAGTTAGTTTCCACATTTTACGAGTCACTTATCACTTTCATAGGGAACAAACAGGAATCTTTTGATGCTTTTGAGAAGGCTGGTTAGAAAAAATGGCCAGAAGAATTTTGAAGAGATCATAAGAGAAAGAAGAAGAAAAGAAACTATACCATGAGTGTCGTGAGGCAGCATTGACGACCTTTTGTGACCAAAAGGTTAGTACCTTTTCCAAATCTGGGGCCAATTGTGGGACGAGTTCTGGTTGCTCAAATCTTCAAATCTTCATTATGCAAATGAGATATAATTCCTGCTAGGGAAGTTAGAGTTAACGCCTTAAAAATACAAAAATTATACCTTCTTGATCTTGCGGATGGTCTACAAAAAAATGTGTTCTTTTAAAACAATTCTTGACGTCACATTAAAAAAAAGCACAAGGATTTGAATTAAGCATTTCCATATAGGTACATATCTCAGTAGGTATTGGGTTATTTGAACCTGGGAAAATTTCTTGTCACTGTACTAAAAAGAATAAAAAATTACCTACGTTCCGGGATAAGCGAAGAACATTGGACGTTTAAAAACTAAGCATTTAATAAATGGTGATTATTGAGGGGGTTGCTCTAAAGATCCCCTTTTTTAGTTTTACGTTAATAACTCGAAAACTACGGCCTCTAGCGAAAAAATTAAGAAATAATAAATTAAACTACATAGAATTCTATAAAAAAAGGTTGTATTCACTTTTTCAATACTTAAAGAGATATGGAAGGGGGACAGGGGTAATTTTTTTTAAAAAAATTTTATTGTTGACAATTAACGAAATATAACGCGAATTAACGCATCATATACGGGTGCACGGGGAAATGGACACCGTCTCACGGATATGGAAACGTTATCACCGGGCAACACGGGATACGGGGTTACCGTGTCATCGGGCTAGACAGGATGCGGAGTGATTTCTGGGAACAAATAAACAGTAGGATCGACTTGGAAAATGGAAGCTGTTGAAGTCGCACCGAAAACAATTTGGTCTCCAAGGTGGAGGAACTTACTCCAGACAAAGTTGAAGAGAATGATTCCTTGGTGTCAGCTTTGACGAAATTCGAGAATCATCCAAAATCCCTCAAGGACCTTGGGCCTACGCTGCTTTGTGGGTGCAGTACTTCAATATGGTTACTCTGATGAAGAAGTTCATTGATTCTTGATTCTGAGAGACGGGACGGCCATTTGGCCATTTTTTCCTTTATTTTTCCTTCGTTGTCTGGATGTTCAAATGAATGGCTAAATGTATGTTTGGCCGTTTCGTTGCGTAGAACAGCTGTGCTAATCCGGACCTGATTTGGCAATTTGATTCTAATTATCTCCATCAGGTACGATTGTGGATATCCTTAGACCAAGCTTTGTCTTCGCCAAATTCATTGTTCTTATGTAAGCTGTAGGTGCCAATGTACTGCCTGTATACGTTCTTCTGGCTTTCTTCTGCATTAAAATCTCCCAGAACAATATACACCCAATATCATACCAAAGACAGGTATAACTTTCCGATGTAAAGGTGGCAGGATATCGTCCAGTTTTTGTGCAGCTTGATCCCTGTATAATGAACTTTCAATGAAAGACTTAAAGCACTTAGCCTTTCACTTCCATAGTCGTGGTCGTTTATTTCAACCGTTGTTAATAGTTCCAAATTCCATAATATTTTTACGGTTTGGGTTATGAGCCTCTTTCCATTTTAAAGTGGGTAGCATGTTAATTCTGACATATGCATAGCATCACTTGGTATAGTGAACCTAGTGGAAAAATTGACAATTGCCACGTACAAAGTGAGCGAAGGAGCTCTTGGTCAACTGTAGAAGATCTTTCATACTGTCGGAAAGTATATTGGACTAATCCTGATTTTTTATACTAGTTTTGTGCGGTGCGATAGGTAATTTTCAGTAATAAAAGTATATTGCTAAAAATCTTTCTTTGTATTCAGAATTTCCACTCCTTAAAACGTGCACAAACAAAATTAAATTTTCAATACAATTTAGTTGCACACACCTACAACAATGATGTTTAATTCATTATTGACATTGGAAATTTTTTATGGTTTTATTCCAAGACATGCTATTCTAAAAAAGGCGAAAACAATTTTACTCAATGTTATTAATAAAGGGTGGGGCAAAAGTAACTATATGATTTGATATGTTTATAAATCTTGAATGGGATAAAAATAACAAAAATATATGTGGTAGGTTGAAAAATGTGTGAAAAATTAAGTTGGTTTTCTTAAACGCAGCAATTTGTTCTTGTTATGACATTTTTCATAATTTTGTAGAGTGTTTGTTGTGTTTCTTTGTTGCAACATCTGGCTGAGACCAAATATTTACTTTTTTAGGCAACTGCTGAAATTAAAAATGGTTTTCGCTTGGGGTAACAGCATTAAGTATATAGCAAATGTAATGTTCCTCCCGCCAAAATTCCTCACCATACCTCCTATTCCCATCAACATCATGCACTACAATCTGCTACAAATTTGGCACTCTGAAGTAGATTGTGGTACTATATGAGCAATGGGCAATGCATCGATGAGGGTAGAAAAAAATAAAAACCGTGGACATATGTGCTATATGCTTAGTGGTAATAGTCTTTGATGAAGGTTGTTGCAATTTTAAGAACACAAAAACCTACAGTTCCTAGTCTCCGGGACTGAGTGCTTCGGCTATCAGGATTTTGTGCAGGCATCATAGGAGAAAATCTTGTTGTAGAACCTGAAACTGAAACAGACCAGCTCGCATCTACTGCCCATATGGGAATTCTGTTACAAACCGTACGGATTTTGATGAAAATTGACCGACACATCTCCGATTTGGCTAAAATTTTTCTCACGGATTCTATATCGAAAAATAAGAGATACGTGTCCGAGGATTGTTTTTTCGACATATTTTCGATAAATACAAGTGATTGAAAATTTGAGAAAAGCGTGTTTTTTGGCTTGGAGACTCATTTTTATAAATGTATAACTCCGGTTCTATTTGAGCTACAAACTTCTTTTCTTTTTCAATTTAAAGCTAAAGGACTGAATCTTGAGAAAAAAAATATTTTAGATAATAATTATTAAGAAATTCATATTGTTATTAACAATTTAATTGTTTAAATCAATTTTTTACAATGGGCCCAACCTCGTAGCAAGTTTTTCATATTTTTATCGTATTCTCCATTAAATTTTACATAAAAAACATGTTTTCAAAATATGGTACCTTTATTGTAACTATTGTTAAAACATTAATTTATATAGCACTACACGTTTTTTCGTTAATAAAAAAAAACTATAGCTCGGATCAACAAAAGTTAAATATAAAAGTTGTAGAGTTCATCGTAATTTGGAATTTCTCGGAAAATTATGCCTTTGTAAAGGTCCGGTTACACGCAACGATCTGCTTGTGCCAATTGGCTTGCGCAAGTCAATTTGCGCATGTGAATCGTTGCGTGTAAACGCAAATTTTTGGCTTGCGCAAGCCAAAAAGTTTGCCTTGTGCAAAATATGTGTTCTTAGAAAATCGGCTAGAGGTTGGTGTTTTGGCATGAGCGTGACTGGTTCATGTTCACTCATTTTATTTGAACCGATTGACTTGCGCCAGCCAATTTGTACAAATAAATCGTTGTGTATAAACCGATTCATGTTCACTCAGTTTATTTGCCCCAATTGACTTGCGCCAGTCAATTTGCACAAGCAGATCGTTGCGTGTAACCGGACCTTTATCCAAAATTCTGTTCAAGGTATACACTGGAATAACGATCAGGCGTGTAGTGCTATATAAATTAATGTTTTAATAATAGTTATAATAAAGGTACCATATTTTGAAAAAATATTGTTTATGTAAAATTTAATGGAGAACACGTTAAAAATATGAAAAACTTGCTACGAGGTTGGGGCCGTTGTAAAAAATTGATTTAAACAATTAAATTGTTAATAACAATATGAATTTGTTAATAATTATTATTTAAAATATTTTTTTCTCAAGATTCAGTCCTTTAGCTTTAAATTGAAAGAGAAAAGAAGTTTGTAGCTCAAATAGAACCGGAGTTATACATTTATAAAAATGAGTCTCCAAGCCAAAAAACTCGCTTTTCTCAAATTTTCAATCACTTGTATTTATCGAAAATATGTCGAAAAAAATCCTCGGACACGTATTTCTTATTTTTCCATATAGAATCCGTAAAAAAATGTTTAGCCAAATCGGAGATGTGACGGTTAAAAAAGTGTTCGGTTTGTAAAAGAATTGCCTGTATATGTACGTCTTAAGTCTTCACCATTCATAAATTCGCCAAAATTATCCACTAGCGATAGTTGGACACGTTGTGCTAGTGCATACACCATAAAATCTTCAATATGCACGTTGTTTATTAATTATTGATTGCTGATTTTCAATTAACAGAAAAGCGATTTAAGTTCGTTGCGGAATTGTGTAGCATTAAATTTATGTTACATCGTATTGCACCCTGTATAAAAGCTATAGATGATATTTCATTAACTAAAAGTCTATTATAAAATATACAAACTTTAAGACTATAGCTTTAATTCGACCGTATCAATAATATTTACTATTTGGAACTTTTCCCCATATGTTTGGATTCAATAATTTTAATATCTACTTTCGACATGCTGAAAAATCGATCACTTTAAGTTCAGTCGAAATTCAACAAAATATCCCATTTTTAAATATATTCAAAAATCAACATAATCACACCGCTCTTATCACGTATTAATAGAATTAAAAAAAAGAATTTAAATCGATAAAAATAAAATCGAAAGTGTCATGCAGTCTAAACAAAGTGGATAAATGCTTTTCTTTTGTATAATTTTTACTGCAACAAATAGGATCAACATTGACATGGTGATAAGCACATGCCCGAACATAAGTACCTTGAGTATATGCTAAGCTCTCAAAATCTGCAGAATATATGTGATCCATCATCGTAATATCAAAGCTGCTGCTGCTGCTTTTGACAAGCTGAAAAATTCTTTTTAAATGATTCATGAAAGCGCTTCCTCTTCAGTTAACTCTTCATGTATGTACGAAGGAAGAGGATCCTCTATAGACCATATCCAGACGCTATGGAGATACTATATACCGTGTGCTCATGCGATGGATTTACTCGCATGCACATTATTATATACTATAAGTTTGCTCCTCGCTGTTATCTGATATATTCATATAGCATTTGCTGCTTTCAAATGTGTTGACGAAATGGATATTAAATTTATCTTAAGGGAAATTTTAATTTATCATTTCTAGTTTTTTTTTTATAAATGTTTTCCGAAAATCGTTTTGAAATGCACTCAAAATTATAAATGTGAAAAGAACATTTTTCTCTTGTAAAAGGTACACACGTCTGAGTTTCATTGCATTTAAGAAAGTTTTCGTTTGGAAAATGTGTTTTTTTTGTAGGAATAATTTTGGAAGTAGTTTCATCTTAAGCTGAAAATGTATTAATGGAAAATATTTCATACGAAACGTAATCTAATAGAAAGTTATGGAAATAGAGAAAGAAGTGAGTAAAAAGATAAATTTTCTTTTGAACAGAAAATTAGAAAAGACGAATGTTTAAAAATAGCTATAAAGTGAAGTAGTTACAACTAAATTCTCTTCTATTCAATAAAAACTCCAAAATAGTTTAAATATAAACAAAATTCTCTCATGTAACTACTGGAGATATACATAAAAGCAATCTATAAATGCCGCAGATTTTTCTATTTAGAATTGCAGCTTAGCGTAGCCCACCTTAGCGGATCACCAAGCATAGTTTAGAAAGACTAAATAGAAGCTGGGGTTTTATGTAGGTGCCTACATGTAGGCGCGATAGTTCTATCTTAGGACATAATATCATAAGGCGAAAATTAATAAAGTCTGAAAGATGTCAACTATTGGCTCCGAGCCAATATTACCTATGAATTTTCTGTGAGAGCAGGAATAGTTCCAAGTAAATACGAGTAAAAAAGAGCAGAAAAGGAACACGGCTAATGTTCCAACCTGGCACGCTTGTAAGTCAAAATTAAAAATTTTTCTGTCATGGACTAGAGAAGTGTGCCATTGATAAGAAATATCTCTGTTATCTGAGCTGGTTCGATATGTGCAACGTAATTGAAAGGTACTTAGCCGATAGTACTAAGCTAACCACATCTCTTACTAAGAAGGGACGGCTTGATCTCGGACCATTCTTCGTTAGGAAGCCTTCTGATTCCAGATTTCTGTATTGAAGGTAGGCGCTTTATTTGCTGTGCCTCAATGTCAGGTTTAAAGCTGATCCTGCCATCGTTCAGCACTCCCAAGTAGGTGATCACACAATTTCAGTGAATAATCTGCGAGCCTGCTTTAACCATTATAATCGCTGGCTAACGAAGAAGCTGATTCTTCTTCTTCTGTTATTATAGAATTGAATTAGAAAAAAGTTAAAGCAAAAAATGTGTGCAATGAAATTGCCCACAAAAAACGTTAAAATCAGTTTTGCAATAAAACGTGTAATTAAAAAGATAATTTGTGAATTTACGTTTTTTGACACTTAAAGCTCTATAACTCGTGAAACATTAGCCCTGCGTAAAAAATGGTTATAACAAAAAATATAGATAATAACGTGTTCTATAAGTCTTACGCAGGATTATTTCTGGTAGAATTAACCATTACCGAAATATAGTGCAAAGAAAGTGATATGTGAAGTTTGAAGCACCATAGCTCAGTATATATTGACTTTACAAAAACAGTTTCTAAACAAAAAAGTTAAATTACTTATTTATCTACAAAAAAGATAATATACATTTTTGTCGTAAAATGCCATGTTTTTGAGATATAGAATTAAACGCGTTTCCCTTCACTGTAAGTTTAGCAAGAGGTTGGGGATGACGCCATTTTGAATTTAAGCTTATAAAAATATCTAAAATCATTTGGTAGAATAAAATCGCGTGCGGTATTTTTCGCAAAGAAAAAGTACCTATTTATTGGACTAGATACCATTCCTGCCACTATGGACTTCGACAAACCGGTTATGACGATTATAAGATGTAGGTCAGCATGGTAACACGGCATGCCCGACTTTAGAGGAAGCACGGCCTTTTTACCAACAGTTCCAACACCAATAATGTGGTAGGACTGTGCGTATATGGCTCAAGGAGCGAAATATCCTTGGCTCTTGGCACTACCCTCACTGTTTTTCAAGCTGATGTACTCGCAATCCAGGACTGTATCCAGACTTGTATTAAAAGAGCTGTCATTTTCTCGGACAGTCCTGTAATTTCTCCTATCTCTGAAATCCCTCAGCAGCATGTTACGCTGATGTGCATTCCGGCTCTGGGTAGAATTGGGCTAAACTCATCACTCGTTGGTCCTGAACCTTTCTCTAATTTAGCCAGCTGCCACGTAAGATCGGTCATCACGAATTGGGTCGACCAGCTGTTTCTTAATGGCTGGTCAAGGAACCAAGGCGCTAGTCAAGCTAAAACATTCATTCAAATCAATAAACCTAAAGTAAGAAAACTTTTAAATTTCAAGATATGGGAGCTAAAAATAATAACAGAGCTCCTGATGGGCCACTACAATTATTATCATCTAAGCAGAATATAGTCCGGGGAAATTAGCAATAAAAAGGTACGAAAGGAGACAAAATTCCAAAATGGCTGAAAATTGGTCCACAGTTTCCTTGGGGTTTCTAAGAAAACAAATTCGGAATCACAAAAAAAATCATGGCCGCCGGAGATATCACTTTTTGGCAAAAAAATCACTCAAGAACTGTTTTTCGAAATTTTTTTTTCATCAGCCAATAAGAAACGTTATTGCCTACGAAAAGCGCTGCTGTGATTTTTTCGAAAACCTAACCCTTTCGAAGTTATTCAAGGTCAAAGTTTCCAAAAATAACTTTTCGGCCAAAAAATACCTTGAATAATTCGGAAAGGTAAAGGTTTTCGAAAAAATTACAAGAGGGGTGTTTTGTAAGCAATAATGTTTCGTATTGACTGACCAAAAAATTTTTTTGAAAAAACCAGTTTTTGAGTATTTTTTGGGCAAAAAGTGATATCTCCGGCGGCCATGTTTTTTTTTGTGATTCCGAATTTGTTTTCTTAGAAAGTTCCAAGGAAGCTGTGGAGCAATTTTCAGCCATTTTGGAATTTTGTCTCCTTTCGTGCCTTTTTTTTGCTAATTTCCCCTGACTAATAGGGATAGTAGTTGATTGGAGCTGGTCCCGAAACTGCGGAGCACTTGCTGTACGACTGTGGGGCTACAGCGAGGAGGAGATTAAGTCTCCTCAATCGCGACTTCCCTGCTCCCAAGGAGATTTGGATCATGAATCTCAAAAATTTTAGGCTATATCAAAAGCCATGTAGCGACGAGGTTTCCCCCTAAGATGACTCCTTAAAGAATGAATGAATGATGCTAGGAAAGGAAAGGTCCATCTTGACACAGTATCCATGTGAGGTGAGAGGTGTCAAATTTGAGGATTCGGCACTCGTTGCACATCATTCCTCATCAATCAATGTTACGCCTAGGATGTTAAGAGATGGATCATCTGTAGATCCAATAGGTTTAGGTTTTATTAGAGGTTAGACTGTACCTTGTATTTTTTATTTTTTTATGTGAAAGACTAAGCTCAGGGGTCACCCTTTGTACTACCATTCCGTCATGTCGTTTACGTCATGGTCAAATGTCTAGTAGTAAGCTTAGCTCGAAATATAGAGAAAGGATGAGACAGGTTAAGGGGAGTCTGGGGTGTATGAGGAGTAGGCGAAGAACTTTGGATGTTGTTTGAGTTCGGGAAAACTGACTGTGGGAGGTTGTTCCCCAGTCGAGGTGTTCTCGTAATGAACGGATTTCGAGACTGGTGTGCGCGTGAAAATAAGGGCTGTAGACAGTGAGGGTGAGCCGTGAGGGCTAGTCTTGTGTTGCGGGAAAAACATTGTATAGGAAGGGGTGCAATTCAACATCATGCATATAAAGTCTAACCTAAGCTTTAGTTGCATTATCGAGACGACAAAAGTAACGCAGAGCAGCGTCATAACTGAAGCTATGAAGTATGTAGCTTTGACGGCATTGAGAGGACATTATAAAAATTAGGCTTATGAAAATAAGGAAAGGAGTGGTTGTTAGAATTTATCCTTGAGGGACACCGGCTGATATCCTGTGGGGATTGATTAAAGGTAATCAAATAAAATAGCGCGAAATTTAAGAACCAAAATTTTTAAAGCAAAGCTTGATGCCATTCTCCATTAAAAGCCTTAAAGAATTCAGACTAGACTTAAACTATATTTCATCTAAACAAGTCTAGCAAAAAACTGTAAAGTATCCATTTTGACAGTTAACAACTTTTGGGGCAACTTTTTTTTTACATATCCTTCATAAAATAGATTTAATCCCAGTATATGAAAAAGTTAACCAGATTAACATCTAATTCATTTAGAGAGAAGAGAACAATTGCAATTTATAAGTGCGTGACTGAATTTCTGTATAGCATCAAAATTTCAAGAGGCAAGAATATATTGTACAACATTGTCACGTCACGAAAACAACTAGTTCAAGTACAAATGCCTTGAGGGTACCACCTACATATTGTTTCGATTTAATTAGAAAATCCTGCACCACCTTAGAAAACATATTTTAATTTGTTAGATTTAAATTAATAGCTGCTTAAAATTCATAGCATTTAGTCTAATTTAAAACGACAACCTTTCAACCATTAACAAGCATAGGTATAATAATTATCATCCCCACCACTTGTGTCCCAAGTCGTGGTGGTGGGGGGAAAACGCACAGAATGAGAGATAGAGATAGAGTTAGCTAGAGTGTGAAAGGGATAACGAGTGATGTATATATATATATATATATATATGTATATAAAGTAGGGGACAGAGGACACCCACCTAACGAAGTCCTTGTGCTATGTCAGTTTCATGTGGTGAATTGCTTTGTTTCCCCAAAAAGTAATATTAAAGCATCACACACAGGTCCCCCCAGAAACGGAAGGTGAATCCAACGGAATACACCCGCAGAGCTGTATAATAACGTGCCTATAAAAATTGCTGTGAAGTAAATCACTCCTAGTTTCTGTTTTTTTTTTACAAGCTGGGGTATTTTCGGAAGAAGTAAAAAAAAAGAAACGCTGTATGAATAAAAAAGTCATAAAAATGTACACGGCATCCTGTAAAAGGCACGTTATTCCAATGTTATTTCGTGCGCGCTTACTTTTTCGGCTTTTGTCGCAGCACAAATTGATAAAAGCTTGATACCATTTGATTTGAAATCGTACACAGAGAGCATATCCTGCTCCTGAATGGCGGGTGGTAAGCAATTCCCAGTAACTTGACTACTACATTTTTTTTTCTTCTCTCATCCTGCTCCTAGCTCTCTATATTGGGGCCATATACGATGCTATTGACTGTTTAGGATATTTGACTATCTGACGACGGAAATTCCATTCTTCACGTTCCACCACCAACCTCCACCATTCACCAAGTAATCCTTCTTGTTTTTTTTTTGGCTGTTGGTGCTGCTGTTAGGATTTTCGAGGAATATTTAAGGGGATTGACAATATACGGCGACATGTAGTTCTTCGGGATTTACCCAGCACAAAAAAAATCTATCTCTTACCAGTTCAAAGAGTCTCGTTGACTTTATCTCTTCAGATTTAAAAACAATGTAACCAGGATAAATCAATTTTTTTTTGTCTTCTTTTCTTCCATTTTTTTTTCTTCATTTTTCTATTTCCCTTTTTATGGGATTGTTCAGTTTGTAAGTGGAAACGTGGTTCCTTTCCATTTACGCATCGCTCTGACGAAAGTAAACGTCGGAGTTTGTAACATGAAACGCTTTGCATAAATGTGAATCGTGGGAATACTTGTGTAATCTGCTGCTTTACTTTCCTTCTCTGTTCCATACCGCTAACACCACCCATAATTCTCACAACCCCGGCACCCCTCAATACACCCCGCTGGCCTGATACGTGTATCACATGAATATATATACATATATGCTTAGAAGAAAGTGAAGTATTTCAACTTTTCATATTTCGCCATTTTTCTTTCTTTATGATGTGGAAAAATGAATTCAGCCTTCCTCCTAGGATATCCTAAGTGACAAGTGTCAGCACAAAATTACCATACGATATCAATTCAACAATACAGACTCCCAGTTGTGAGAGGTATTCATTGTAGGCCCTGTATATATACAATATTATGTTTTTGGGGGGCTACCGAAAGACTTGGCAGGTATTATTCAAAAAAAAAAATAAACCGACATCGTTTTCAGTATGATACGCACATAAAAATAAGAAGAAGAAGAAAGAAATTGACTTGTAAAATGCTATCATTTCGGCTTAATTTGACAGGACATATTGTTATCAATATATCACAAACGAGCCGGAATGAAGGCTACCAGAATCTACAAAAAAAAAACAAGTCCTTTTGACCTTATTCGCTCGTTACCGCACTTATCTCCACATCCAGCCGGACGCAATTTCTGTTATTTCGGAAGTGGTCCCCGTAATGTCTGTAATATAGTTCTGGTCACAATCCCTTGAACTCACGTATAACTTTTCGTACCAATGGGACTGCAATTTGGCATATATGGCGCTATAGCTGCGGATACCACTGAATTGGGGGTAAATGTGGGGAAACGGAACAACACCCTACCACTCTACCATAGTCCCACTGAGCACAATCAATAATAATCGCAAATTTCCCATGCGGTTTTGTCTTCGATTTTCATCCTTTCATTGTGGAGGGGGTATCCTTGCGGTTTATATACCAATGTTGCTGCTGCTAGTGCTGCTGATGCTGATGTCGATGCCATTGGTGCATTCCTATACGGGAGTGTATGGTTGTTGCACTTCTAACTTGGTTGACTGTCTATTAAATGCGGCTGCATACTCGACCGGAATATGGATTTAGTACCTCATCTGAACAGTGCCGATGCATACCAAAGAAGCATGTCTAAAGAATGGAAGAATTGAGAGCTGCTACCTGTCTGTATAGGATATGTACAATGCCGTATGAATTTTAAATTAACGAAACGTATAGCAACTAGATTACAACTTGAAACTTGTCTATTGTAAATCTAGACAAGGTGAACAAAATGGAAGGATAAAATCAATGTTTCCATGTCGTTATATTACGGCTCAAGACTTTATAAAATATTTATTGCACATAAAAATAAAAATATAAAATAAATTTGCTTTGCTTGTAAGCCTGTATACTCTTAACTTTCGAAGGGATTTTGATGATGCACTTTATGTTACGTGGATAGGAAGTACTTTCCCGAGCAAGTTTCAATGTAAACATGATGAATAATTAAGTTTAATCAAGGACAAAGCTTGTGCACATATCAAGGGTTTATGTAGAATGGTACTTAGAATAAAATTGGAAATACCAATTCACCGGTATTGAATGAATTAAAATAGACTAAAATTATTTTTACTTATGTATATGGAAATTATTCTTGGGAAAATTTGGGAATTATTAATCAATTTCTACAGAAATATCATGAGAAATTTATACTTTATATATGGCTTATATGAAAATAGCATAAAGCTACATTGAGTTAACTAGAATTGTCGACATTACTGCTCTAACCATACAAAGTCATATTACAATTTAATCTTTAACAAAAAGGTTACATCAACGTTCATAAACAATTTACAGCTTAGTTAGAATCGAAGCTTATTTTATATTCACAAAACATCTTATAAGCAAATTCGTGTGAAAACACAGAATTATTAAAGTGAACAATTTTCATTAATTTTTAAGACTGAAGAGTAAGATTTTGTATCTGCAACATGTGCATAGATTTTTATAGCCTATTTAATAACAGACGAATATGATTACACAAAAATATGAGATCGAGTTCCATCGATCTACGAGCATTATAATGTGACAGCAGCGTTATAACATAATCGATAAGTTTAGGCAAGTCATCGAAAAAAAATTCCCGGAATTATCAGAATGATCAAAAACGGCTAGATCACTGATCGGTGATCTTAATTTCCGCCTTTTCCAAAAATATCTATGTTCCGAAGACTTTCGGTCCTCGGCGGCTCTTGACAAGCAGTAATACAAGCATAATCCAGACAGGTTAGAATTCAGACACTTTCGAACCACGAACCTCACGGGTGGTAGTGGGTTGCCCTAACCCCTACAGAAGCTTCAACACTTTTCTTTTAAAATTATCTCGCAGGAGCCCAAATGCATGTAAAAGTAAGTGTTGGATTGGTTGAAAGCAATAAGTGTTTCTACTCGTTATTTTTGATCCTTTTTGTTTTCAGTTATGTATTGGGTCCAAGCATGCCCCGCTACCTCAGATTTGTAGATCAGATCGCTTGAGCAGGATCAGGAAGTCAAAGAAACTCGTGCTAAATAACGATACTTTGCTTCCTGGTATTGTGCGGCAATGGTAGAGGAAAGAACAAACTAGTGCCTGCTAGTGGGATCCTCTGACCTCCCGATATCCTCTAGATGGTTATTTAGGGCGCTATGTCCAGTAATCAAGCCAACTATCCTGACATTGTTCGTACTGCACCGCAGTAATTCTCTGCAGCTTTACTTGTTGGCCTAAGAATAAAACTGGGTTCACACACTTGCCTTTGGGTTGGAGCCATCCATGTACCATAAGATGCAGCCTTTGGTATCCTAGCGAAACATAAACTAGACTAGACTAGACCACAGAAAGAACTGTAGAATGTCTGAAAAGCATCGTCCAGGTATTCCTAGTATTAGAACTAGCTGATCTTTAAGAATTTTTGAAGTTAAACTTCGTTACGCGCGCCTTTCCCTAAAAAATTTACATGGGAGTGAATTGCTTTCACTCGCGTCAGGCTCTCACAGATTGAAACATCGTCAGATTTTTTGTATAACTCTTGGAAATGGGAAGTGGGAACTGCATATATAGTAGAGGAGCTGGCACTTGAAAAAATCGTGTAGTCCCAACCTTCTGCCGTTTGGTACATAAGCTTTTCAAGTAATTTCAAGCATTTTTTATCATATGACATTTTTGCCGGAAGTGGACCCATCTCGAGTTAGGGGGTTTGGGGGGCAAAAAATGGGTTAAAATTGAAAAAAGTTTCTGCCGCTGCGTATGTGGGTTCTAGTAGGGCTAAATAACCGTTAAATACTAGTGGCAGAAATTTTTGACCATTTGCTGGGGTGTGGGGGTGAAATGGCAACTTCAGCTAGGGGTGGCTTGGGGAGGGTGCAAATGGTCAAAAATTTCTGCCACTAGTATTTAACGGCTATTTAGCCTTACTAGAACCTACATACGCAGCGGCAGAAATTTTTAACCCCTTTTTTGCCCCCAAACCCTCTAACTCGAGATGGCTCCACTTCCCACAAAATTGTCATATTATAAAAAATGCTTAAAATTACTTGAAAAGCTTATATACCAAACGGCAGAAGGTTAGGACGACTCGAATTTTTCAAATGCCAGCTCCCCTACTAATATTTGAGTCCTATAGTTCCAAATTGTGTCTTATCCAAAAAAATCAAAAATTGAGTTAGGTTCTCCGCTACAATCTATGACCACTTCCTCAACTTTTTTTCCTGCCCATTTTGATAAAACAAAACTGGGTATTTTTCCAAACTGTATCTTATCCCATATAAATATGAAATATGAAAAACAGTTTTTCCTCATTTCTGAAAAAGTAAGGAAAGTGGAAAAGACACATTTTGGAACTAAAGGACTCATTTTATGTCATATGTTTGCTATGTTGTCGCCCAGACTTTGCTTTAACTCATTACACGAATACAAATTCACCATTCGAGGTGGATTATTTGAGATTTTTTTTGTAACTGGATGCTTAGAATACCAAAGCGGATGGTCAATTAAATACGTGAGGTGTTTTCGTTTTAAATTATCCCAATTCAGGATTTTGCCGGATCACCCCTACCCCTTTTGAGCTAGTGATGGGCGATTTTCAAAATTGAAATCGATTTTCAGAATCGATTTTTCGTTTAATGAAATCGTTTTTTCGATAAAATTGTCTTAAAAAATCGATTTTATAAAAACCGAGTTAATATTTAAAGTTAAATTAATTTGACAAAAATTTTATTAAATATCAAACAAAACAAAAAAAACATTTCATTAATAATTCAAAATAAATAGTTCACTTTTAATTCGCTGTTATAAAAAAAGGCCTCTAAATCACAGCCACAGTGTTTCGAAATCCCTCTCGGTAGTCTGTTAGGGCCAGTTTCACCAACCAACAAAAATCTGCTGGAAACGCTCGTTTGTGGGGAAGAGGGAGAGATATTATGGCGGGATGGGCAGATTTTGAAACTGGCGTAAACAGTTCATGTGTCTGTACCGAAATGGTTCAGTCCGCTATAGTCCACCACAAAATCAAAGCCAAAAAGACCGAAAATAGACCGGCCAGGTCCTCGTTTATGCAGGTTTGTTTTTTTTTGGTACTTTGGACCAGTTCGGTGTTGCACATAGTCACGTTTTGTAATACCTCCTACTATTGTGGGTTCAGTCGGGTGGCGGATATATGGTGAAAAGTAAGCGGCGATTAATGATTGTGATTCTCGAAAAAAGAGTCGTTTATCTAAAATCGTATCAACTGATAAAGAATCGGAAAACACCGAATTTTAGACGTTTTCTAAAATCGATACAACATCCTAATTACCTAAACAACTGATAAACATAAGAATATTCATGAATTTGATAACAGTACAAAAACAGAGTCAAGAGACTAGTGTTCGAATAATTCTGCATTTTTACATTTTATTACCCGAGTAAAGATAAAACTCGCCCCCACCTAGCATGTAGCGGGCGCGCACTAGCCTGCATGGGGCACGCAACTAGTACGCATACCGAACAAGTGAGTATGGCACATATTTACTCGGCAAATCGCCTGTATGGCCCCCAAAAAAGGCAGGGTACATTCACGCTTTTTCTAAACTAAAGGCACCAAATTGGAGCATACTCAGTAGACCGGCTATCTTTCCATTGCCTAGGTCAAGCAGCGTTGGACGTGATTAATGGTTAGTTGGGGACAGCTTGGTAAAACAACACTCGCGTTTGGAATGTACTATGCCGATGCGGGTGCATTTCGGTATCCTTTGACGTTAACTCTTCAAGTCTATGAGTTCCTCCTACTCAGACAAAATGCATATCATTCAGGACTTGCCAATTTCCTGTTTTCTTTTTTTTGGGGATTTCCAGGACATTTTCACAAAAATTGCTTATAAAATGTGCGACACTAGGATAGGCTCATTCAGGGGTCGTCTACTGTTTGGCAAAAGTGTTTGAGATTTTAATTGTTATTTTAGCAGTTTTTGGTCTTTGTGTAATATTGTTGAACGTAAATTTTGAAAATGGGTCGTGAAAAATGTTTAACGCAACTGGAAATATGGAAAATTCAGGCGTTTAAAGATGAGGATATTCCCAACCAAGAAATCGCTGAAAGGATTGAAAGAAGTGAGAACATAGTTTAAAAATAGTAAATTTTTAAGGGATCCTGAAAATTAAAGGAAAAATCAAAAAGGAAGAATATCAAGGGTAACAACAGTGAGAGAACGTCTCCAAATACTACGAGAAGGTTCCAGTTCAGCATAGAGCGCTCGACTCATGACCGTAGCAGCTGGGAAATCCGCAAGTGTATAAGGACTGTGTAAAAGATATCACCACATCTAAAGAGGTAACAGCTGCGAAAGAAACCTGCGTTCACCGCTAGACACCGAGAAACCCGTCTTGCATTCGCAATCACATATCCTGGAAGTAGGAATGGGAAAAAGTATTTTTTTCGAATGAGAAACGGCTTTCTCTCGTTGGGCCGGACGGTTTTTCTCATTATTACCATGATTTGAGGGAAGAAGACACTGCTCAACAGTAGTGTCCAACATTCAATGGACAAATCGACTTGCCAATTTAGAAAGAAGCCAGACTGGAAAGTTCGACCACTTCATGAACGGAGGAGATTGGACATTCCAGCAAGATCATGCCCCCCTCCATACGGCTAAAATCATGGACATGCCCTCGCTATCCCGGAACTTAACATAATTGAAAACTAGTATGGCTAAAAATATTTATAAAGGTGGAAGGTAATTCCAAAATAAAACCGATTTGACTGCCAGGATTAAGGAAAAGTAGAGCAAAATACCGATCTCGCTACTTCAGGAACTAAACAAATCTATTCCTTCAAGAATTTTTAAAGTTCTAAACAAACAAGAAGGAAATTTGTAATAAAAAAAACTGAAAAAAATTACTTATTATAAAATTTCTTTAAAAACTCGTATATCATAAACGTATATGCTAATATCATTAAATGTTAATTAATTTAAGTATACACCTTAATGCCATCATCTAAAAAAAATCAAATCAATAATAAAACAAACGCAATTAACACTACAAAACTATCACAATCAAAACCAATTCAATCCATACCATAAGAACGGTCATTACTCATTATAAATAATTCAGTTGTGAAAATGAAGTAACAAATTCTTAAATCTAACAAACTACACACAAAAAAAACAATCGGATAAATAAATAAAGTACACAAAATTGATAAAGACATTAATGATAAAAAAAATCTCAAGGTTATTATCTTTATTATCATATTTGATCGATAATAGCCTACTTTCACAATAGAGAACGAAATCGAATACCTACCAGCTTGTTGATTTACCACGGGTTATTAAAAACCATTTACGTTCCATGACGACCATCATTCTGTGGCAGGTCCGCGGTGTTTCGTATTTGACAAAATCATATATCTGAAAATACATTACTAGTACTAATAGACATCGATAATAGTAAGCACTAGTGTCTATGAGGAATGGCATGTGTAATTCTCAATGACCAGTTTTGTGGGGCTTAATCATATGTTTATGATGTCCTCTACAATTGTCATATGACCCTATTATTTTTATTAATGCTCATACATTTTTTATGATCTGATCAGATTCTGAAGATGTATTAGAAATTTGATTTAATGGATTGAAATGAATATTGGTTAATGAGGGTGATAGGATAGGTTTGCTGGCATTTTTTTGTGAGTGTATTTTTTAATGGCAAGATTTGATACGTGGATAGGATCCAAAGATTAAATTCATCCATAAAAGCAATTCCACAAAATTCATATTGATACGCACACATTTCCGTTATTTTTCTGTGTTTTTTTTCCTCGTGTTTTTTTAATAATAAAAGGAATCTTCATTTCATATTTGTATCCATCCTTAATTTCCGGTCAATATTTCTATGTAATCGCAAGTCACAAGTCAGCCCCGGCATATACGAGAGTAAGTCCTCATATTATTCGTCCTAACGCAACGCAACGTCGAGTATAGCAACAACAACAACAACAACAATACCAACAACAAAAACACCCCCCGGACGTTAAGGGGGGACGAAACAACCCCACGTCTGGCACCGTCACCACCAAAAACCCAAATCCAGCAGAATACACTTACTAAGGCCCCGCTGAGGTGATGGATTTCTTCCGTCTCGATGAAATAAGCTTAAGCCGCTTAGAAACTTCATGCAGGCTTCTTCAACCCACGTCTTCCAGCTAGGAAAATACTGTCTTCTGTGACAGGCAAAGCTAGCTTCTTGGGGGTTGATGTGGTCGCTGGGACCTTGATAGCACGTGGCATTACATCGATGTTCAAATCTTTATAAAGGTTAAAGCCAGCACCTAATGCCACCTCCTTTTTTTTGCTGCTGCTGCTACTCTTCCCTTGTACGATTTCGAATTATCTTCTCGTGTTAGCTAGCAGCAATGGCATCGGTGAGAGTATATAGCTACCGCCGATTCTATCTATACCTGGTGCAGGGGCCAATGTCAGTTGTCGGGCGGGGGTCAGAATGTGGAGTGTTTTGCCCGATGGCATGGTATGAAAGTTCACGCTCCAGTTCAAAATGTCTTCCGGATGTCACAGTAGGTGTGCACCCCTCATGATATAATCACGTAATTTTCCCGTAGACATGGTTTTTATGCTAGCACATACTCGAACAAGGTTGAGTACGGTAACATTTTACGGTTTGACATGAAATAGGGATGGTCGGAGCCGTAGCAAATCCGTGGGTGGTATTAAGGGCGCTTAGAGCGAAATTTCGGGTAAAATAAATCGTGCTACAACGTCCTAGGCATAACTATACATATATACAATCCGCATATACAACACGCATATACACATTCACCCCCAAACCACCCTTCCACGGCTGGGAACATATGAAATTGTAAATTTTCGTCGCTGGCAGCATTGTCATTGGTTTCGTAATTAACCTGCGTTTTCCCACGCAATTCGGGTTGGATTAAAGCTTTTACGCGCTTTACCCTTAGGCCTGGTTTCTCAGGGGTGGTGGTTGTTGGGAAATAGTAAAACTCAGTTCTAAAAGCTTTTCAACTTCCATCGCTAAGAAGGGTAAATCCTCCTTACCATGAAATAAATCAGTATTCAAAATCAAAGGCGCTTACCCCCCGGGGGAGTTTTCTACACTGTTTGCAAATGATATAAGAAGCTGTGAGCTACAACAGAACATGGCGAAATTTTCTTTGGTACACATTTTACGACAAAAGCATAATGAAGTCTGGAACTTAGTTGAACAAAACAAAAAAATGTTTTAGCATTTAATATTGTGTGATCTGAAATTTGCATTCACCATGCGGAAAATTGCTGCTCTGCACACGCAATGCAAGTGCAAGTTTAAAGTGAAGCTGGTTATGCATAACTAAAAAGATGCAAGCGAAGAATCAAAAGCAGAAAAATGATTGTGCTTAATCTTCTTAATGCTCCAAACACTTGCTGCCATTGTGCAAATTGTAGCCACAGCTGGTTGGGAGAAGGTTTTAGCTACATAGGTATCAAAAAAACTTAACAAATAGAAGCAAAGTTTTTTATAATTCAGATCTTTTTTTATGTCTCAAAAAAACACCTACGAAAAAAATATTAAAAAACTTCCAGGAAAATACTTCTATTCCACTACTGACTAGTTTTTTTAATGAAACTGGAAAAACTTCCAGAAACTCAGTAAATTATAACTCAGTATAAGCACCTTTTCTTTACTTCCAGAAGTAAGCTTGCAGGACTTGCTTATGTCTGCTAGTTTTCAGAGAGCTTGCCAGAATTTAACTATTATTTTGTTAAGACTGGTTTTTTGTGTGAAATATTAGCGCTCAGAGGTCAAGACCCTTTGTACTGTCGACGATTCTATCATGGAGTGCAATATCTAGTCGGAAATATATGTATGTATTAGAAGAACAGTGAAAAAAGGAGAAAGGATAGGCAATTATTGTATAGACGGAAACAAGAATGAAGGAGTATTATCTAGGGGAATAAAGATGGAAAGACCAAGGCTACCAACACCAAGGCCGACTCGTGCGGAACTGCATAATCCAGGTGAAGAAAAGAATGAAGGCTCGTCTTCGTTTTTGTATCCTGTGTATTCATGCTTGTCTCTATGTCAGCGATAGAAAAAAAAATTTTTGATTCTCTTTACCAATACCTAACTTTAACAACTCATCAGCAGGGGTTGAGTAACCCTTAAATACTCGCTTCTTCGCCCACGCTTGCTGTTATTGCTGAACACAACTTGTCGGCTCCTTTACAGCTAAATACTTCTGGGACGTTACAAAGACTGGAACGTGTGATCTTCAAGATACCTTGGTTGCTAAAAAATAAAAAGTTGCTCTTTCAAACTTCTAGATAATTATGGATCCTTTTACACCGCCTCGAGGATCTTCGTACATCCTCACGATAGATAGCTTGATTCACGAGATGGCCTGAAACTTATCCCGTTCGGGTAAAAATAGATGAAATATTTCTAAAAAAGTCACATAATTCATCGTGGCAATATCACTCACTATAGATCAATTCGTAATTCAAATAGAAACTGTTCAACTAAGCTAGTAAACTACTCAGTATCTACCACCAGAGCTTGATGGCCATAACTCCAAGGTGATGAAGAAAAAACCTATATGAGGAATTATAAATACTTAACTGGAACTTACCTGCTGAAAGCTTTGCTAAGAAAGCTTCCAGAGCAATGATCTTCAGAATCAGTAGTTGATAGGAAAAGCTTAAGATTTAAAACCCAAAATGACCTGCCGGTCATAAATTGCAATCATCAAACCCATGGTCCTCTACGCAGGCTTTATTCGGTGGTCAAAGGCCCAAAAGATGCTACTTGAAAAAATAACTTGAATAGTCTTCCTAGAGATCACAAGAGCAGTAAATTCACACTCAACTTCTGCGTTATTAGAAATACTAAATTAGCCCTTAAATCTACATAGAGTTAAGGAAAGAAGCAGCTAACTGTCAATTTGAGAAGAATTTGAGAGAGATATAAGAGTAATAACTGCGCCGGTGTCGACTTATTTTGTTTAAATTCGAGTGTCGTTAACGAATGCGGTCCCCCAACTTAGTACCAATCACGTCCAATGCTGCTTAACCTCTGTAATCAAACCAGAACCGGTCTATTAAGTATGCTTCCCCTTCCCAGTCACCAGCAAAATTGCCTGAAATATGAAGAAATGCAACAACAAAAGAGGAAAGCCCTCTTTCGACATGCCAGCGACCGTGACGCCCCTCTAACGTTCTGGGTTATTAATCCTAGGCCACGATACGTGTCGCTCTACTGCCGCTCAACGCTCATCCGAGACATTAAATTTGTCTGGTATTGTGGGTGTGGATTTCCCCACCCAAAGCGAAAGTGTGTGGGACTTATCCTTCCATCCGCACGCTCTCCGCCGCCTTTGCTAAATGTGAAATGAGAATAGCAGCTGCAAGTAAGATATACTCAAATAGTTTCAAGATGGCCCTCTATTTAGAATTTTCGACTGTCAAGTCTCGATCGAGGACCGTCAAAAGGGGCTTTCTGAGGAACAGTGAAATCAAAGCTTATAAAGGGATGCATCGATACCCTAAAGGCTTTCGCATCAACAAGCAGAGTTGCCCTGCAGTGCATACCAAAGCATGAAGAATGGATCGATGATGGAAAGCACTAGATCACTTAGCCAAAAAAGGTGATCTGTCCAAAACATTTCTTTGGGACACCCAGTGGTAACACGCCAGAAACTCGTCATTTAGGAGGAAAGACGGGCTTGTCCCATTGTTGGACTCACGTACTGGATATGAGAGAAGCCAAGAAATTCTTTGGGAAGGCACCACGATTATTAGTACAACTGTTGTCGAAATGTTTTTTTAAAAGGGAAGAGTCAGGAGCGAAAGAAGTGAAGTTTTTTAACATTTCAACCAAAATGTGTTCATGAAAACTAAGACATACAGTATGGGGTCTTCTTAGACTCGAACAACGAACAACTAGATGCTGCTCCTTCTTCTGCTTTCCCCGCTAGTCCTATCCTCGATAAGAAGCAGTTCAGGGCACAGTGTATTGTAATCAAGGGTCCCAACATTATTTTTGTTGCACCATAATAATTCTTTAGTCGCGTTAAGAGACGACACAGGAAGCAACCGCTTAGAGTTGGCCTTCAAAGAGATTGCCATTTTCCTTGGCCTGATGTTGATTGTATATCCGGACGTTTGAAGACTGGTCGAAAACTTTGCATTAGTATACTATAGTTTCACTAGATTCTGTAGTTGGCATATTCGATAGATACTAAGAATCATAATAAAAGAATACCGAAGCTCCTGGACTTATAATCTATACTAAACTACAAAAGTTTATTAAAATTGTTGCCAGGAAAATGCAAATAAAGTGATACAAAAACACAAACATAATACAACACAATATTTATTTTATTCTGTTTACTAATATTTTTTTTTGTCAGGTCCAATTTTTCCACAATACACAATAATTGTCAAATAATATTAATAATTTATTTCAAATTCACGACAATACTAAGGGCCGATTCACAATGAACGCTTCAAGCCTCAAGCTTCAAGCTTCAAATTTTTTTTCTATAGTTTCAAGTTATTTGAAGCTTGCACCTTGAAGATTTGAATGTGAATCATTGTACATAAATCCTATAATCCTAAATTTTTGAACCTTGAAGCTTGAGGCTTGAAGCGTTCATTGTGAATCGGCCCTTACTTTTATTACGCGACCGACACCAATTAAATTCCCGATTAGACCGTAACGAATTTTAGTTCCGACTCTAACAAATTCTCAATCAGAAATTCTCGAACAGACTCGACACCAATGAATTTTAGATCAGACTAACTTTTAACTTTCAAAAATCCTCAAGCGTTGGATACTGAAACATGTTTTTACTTTACATAGGGATTTCATCATACGATTCTACTAATCATCCCATTGGTCAACTCAAATCACCAGATCCTAAGAACGTTGTTTCGCAGTTGTCGGTTTTTCCTAATTCTATTGTTGTTTTCCTCGGTTCGAGTTTTTATGACTCTCCGCAACAACAACACATCGCCCTTTTACATGGAAATGTCTGGCTGCTTAAAAAGACCTTGACATACTTTTTTCTTCTCTTTCGAGTTCTAATTTTCATATAAGTTGCCGAATTATTTTTGAATATTTATATTTTCTTTAAAATTTAATTACTACAAAATGCCAGTATATAGGGAAGTTATTGTAATCGGCCCGAAAATTGAAATGGTAATTTTCAACGTATTTTCATTTTTCATGGCATTTTAAGCATAAATTTGAGAAGAAGTACCTATGTGTGTGTGTGCGCACGGGTGTGTGCGAACGTAAGTGGTAATTTTTTCCTGCACGATATTTCGGGAAGCAAAAAGGATACGAACTTCGTTGAGATGTCGTTCGAAGCGCATTAACAGAAATATGATCTGAAAAGATTTTCATAAAATTCGGTCGATCCGTTTTTTTGTTAAAACGACTTATATGTGATTTTTGTATCTGCACGATATCGGGCGAACCAACAATGATATCGCGCTCTTTGAGGTGACGATCGAAGTATATTAACGAAAACATGCTCTGAAAAAAATTCCATGACATTCGGTCGGGCCTTTTATTCAGCCTTCATCATCCTGGGAAGTTGATCGTGTGGACCGAAAGGGTCAAACTCACAACCCAACAAGTTTGTACTTTCTGTCAATGCAGGAAACTACATTTGGCTTATGAAATTAACGTGGATTTCAAAATTAGTGTTTCAAGTTAAAGGAAGTTGACAACATTAACCTAACCGGACAATTGCCATATATTAGTCGTATAAAACGTGAGTATTGTGTAATCTCTGAGTGGATATTTTATAAGCGGTTAAAAATGATAAATATTACAAAGACCATCTACAATATAAATCGTCGCAAATCATCGACATACACAACAGCATTAAAAAACTAGACGAACAAGGAATAATTAATATAGAAAAAAAATATGGTTTTTATCAAACTCTCACTGAAAAGATAAATCTTCGAAAAAGAAAAATTATATGAAAAGTTTCATCTCATCGAGATAGGCACGCCACATAGTAGTAGATACCTGAATCCAGGGGCCCTGGTATACAGTTTCGGTCTCTCTCGGACCATCAGTTAAACAAATAGGTTGTCATTAATCTAGATAGGTGATTACTCTGAGCTTATTCAAGCCTCCAGGTAGAATCTACAGAGTACAAACTTCTTTAATGAACCAACAGAATTAACAGCCCCAAGCTTTATCATTCACCAACCAGGCATAATGTTCGACTTAATGTCCTGAATATGAATGTTGCCAATGTAAAGCAAAGTCCTTCTGGCCTCCGCCACCCACTAGCTGGGCTCTGGTAGAAGGATATTCCTGTAACTGTTTTGAAATGGATTAATGATAAGGCATTCAGCTTAATTCTAGCATATAAAGAAATGATGAATAAAACTATTTGCGGCTGTTACCGTTCTGCTTAAATCTAAATTCTAAGTATTATATACCTCTAGACACCGGAGGGTGGCTTATGCCCATTTATTTAGTGTCTAGTCCTTTTTGATGATATGAATCCAGTTTTAACAGCCAAAACAGTTTGCATTAACTGATTAAACAGATAGAAAGGAGGGATGCCTTTAAAATTGCGGGTTGAATTGCGGTCTTATAATTATGTGAATCCTCTTACAAATTGAAAGAAGTTAAGGGATTTTACTTAAAATGGGCAAAATGTAAAGTGGGGGTTTCTTAGACCTTTTGATTGATGACAGTCATTTAATTAAGAAATTGTTTGAATATCCGCATGTCGTTTGTTTAAAATTCAACTTGTAATGCCATTGTATATTTTGTTAGGGAACTGTTTTTGGGGAGAAATTACAATTTGCATATGAAGAAATTTCTCAAGGATATTAATGCGGTTAGATTAATCTTTCCAGTGTGATGGTTGGCTGGTGGTGTTTGACAGTTTCATGAAAAAAGGGTTTGATTTTATGGTATTATTTTGATAAAATTAAGCATAATTATTTAAAACCCCTTTTTAGGAACCCATTCCACCATACCTTCAACTGTGGCCTAATCTAAATGAATAACAGAAGTAAGAAACTATTAGTTACTCCCTTGAGGAAAAGCTAATTAAAACTCTTCCATATTAGTTTGCGCTTGCAATTAACCCTTTCCCCTTTAAATAAATGTGGGTACCATCTCTTCATTACATGCCATAGACTGTTAGATAGAAATGTGTCTTTGCTGAACTACAAAACTTTTTTGTGGCCTAGGAATCCTTTTTCCATGTTATATTACTAAAGATATATATACCTCTGTTAATTTTCTCAAAAGAATTTCCATGATACCCAAAAGTAATAGGTAAGAGAACTGAAATTTTAATTAGTTACGTGCTTTCCTAATCCAAGTTTAATAGGTTGCCCGATTTAGGTATACCGCAGCCAGGCAAGTTACCGATTACCTATGAGCACTTGCAAAATTTTCCAATTAACTCTAGAGTATTTGATATTTTCATTAATACATATACATATACTTATGCATACTTATACATAAACTGTATAAATAAATACATTCGCAAATTGTACATAACTATGTGCGCGCATAACTCTAGGGCCTGTGTGCAAATGTTTGTAATGATGTACGGTATTTTTGGTGGGGCGGGAATGAATATCTTTGCCCGTTCCTTTCGTCCTTTTCAGAATGAAATTTACCACTTGAATTCGAAAGTTCTCCGTGAATAACTTTACTACGAAGTAAAACGTAATTCGGGAAGAAATTTTAAGAGAGAAACTTTTTTTTTTTTGGTTAAAAGGACGAAAGTCAGACAGATGGGATAAAATAAATAGATGGTAAAAAATTTATATATACATACAATACATATATATATATGCATACATTTTTTTTTCAAGAATTCTAGATGTAATTCTATATTGAAGAGAATTTATAGCGAAACATTTTAGCGTCATAAATTTAAATTCACATCGATATTTTTGTGCGGCAGAGCGTGGAAAGGAAATATCTTGGTAATTTGAAGGAATTATATAATTTTTGCTTAACCTCAATCACAGCAATATAGCGTAGATATGGATTAGATATACTTTGATTAATAAGGAACTAAGAAGTGCGGAGCGGAATTGTAACAACATATAAATATTGATACAAGTGAATACTGCTACACAAAGTACTCAGGGCCTCCTTCGCAGATGGTTATACCGCATCTGTCTGGAGGAATATCAACATCACATTTATACCTAAGCCAGGACATTCGAACTATACCTTGGCTAAATCCTTCAATCGAGGTATAAGTAGTACTTTCTGCGACTGGATTGACTCTATGCTGAGAACTCGAACTGTGGGCCTGTCGCAAAGTTTGTGGATTCACAGTGAGTTTACAACCGAAAGCCATATACTGGATATACACCATCACCATAAAGGTGACTTACTAGGTTTTAGTAAAGTGGCACAGAACAGTGCTTTCAAGTTTCATGTCCAAATTAAACAGCATTCAGCCCGCCATATCATAGCCCGGGGCATCCGCACAAGGCGAACGACAGTGGTAGTGTCACTCCTTCTTGAATTGTAGAAACATACAAGATGCTTCCAAAACAGAGACAAGTGTGCGCGCCGGATTCTGGCTAGACAGGGCTCTGACATTGTATTCATCGATACGGAACCGGCTATTGGGACGCCCTACAGTTTGTTGAAGAGGGCTTTTGCCGATCAGACTTTGATGAAACATACTAAACCCTGGAGGTCAGCACCTAGACTGGCCAACTCTAAGTGATTCCTTCCTGTGCCGTCTCTTAACGCGGCCAAAGAATTGTTGGGGTACTGTAAAAGGATGTCGGGATACTTGTTGGTTTGATTACAGCACACTGACCTCTGAATTAATACTTATAGAGGATTAGACAGGCGAACGAAGCATCTGCAGCCTTTGCCTTGAGAAGGATGAGTCTGCTCTTCATGTTCTCTGTGAGTGCGCCGCGATAGCGAGGAGCAGCGTCTCGTTGTTCGTTGTGCAAGCCTAAAGAAAACTCCATACCTTATGTCTTAGGCCGGACGCCCACTAAAGTAGTGTGGCAGTGGCATGGTTTTGGCCTGCCATGTGGAAACAAAGTGGTGCGGCATTTGAATGGTGGCGGAGTGGTATTACAATAATTATTAAGCGCGCAAGCAATGGCAAGCAGCGTATCGCGTAAGTGATTCAATATAATCTTATGACTAACGAGAAACGGCATCCCCTGCCACTTACCATTTAAAAATTAAACTTGTCGGAGACTTGGCAATCACGTGATGCCACGCCACTTGCCAGATGCCACACCATCGCCAGTCCACTTCTATGTGCGCTGCTTCATTTGATTATACGGGGATAAATTTTTCCACTTGCCATTAGACCGCCACGCCACTGCCACGTCACTGCCACACCACTTTAGTGGCCGCCCGGCCTTAGTTTTCATGAAAACATTTTGATTGAAAATGTTATAATACTTCCTTTGACTCATTGCTTTTAAAAAATAAGTTGAACGAATAATCGTGTGTGCTTCGCAAAAAGAATGTCTTGTCTTCTCTCAGAGCCAGTACGTGAATCCAGTAATGGGACAATGGGCTTCTTTTCACACATCTGAAGAGTTTTTTGCGTGTGACCTGTGGGTGTCCTAGGGATGGGCGATATTAGAAAAACATCGATATTGACATCTATGTCAACATCGGTAAGCATACATCGATGTCCGATAACCATCAATAAAAAAACATCGATGTATGAAAACATCGAAGTTTTGGTGCCAAAATCAAACATTTTTAAAATTCTCTATGGAGTGGACCAGTTTCAACTCGACCCCCGTTTATGACTGGGTTGAACCTGGGTTGGACCTAGTCATAAACGGGATAGTATGAATAAAAAAAACGTATTTAACCATAGACTACAGATAAACAGAACGGTAGCAAGTTTGTTTTTTTTATAATCTTGAATCAAAAATATATATTAGTGACATCTTTTATCATTTTTCAGGCAAAATGTTGCCCAAGTGTAGATTGCTGGAGAATAGTGGAAAGTTTTTTCTTTACCTAATTTGTCTTTTCATTATAAAACAAATAAATATTCCTTTTCCATTTTAAACAAATTTTAACTGCTGCAGTCGACTTTTTAATCCAACTATCCAACTTTTTGCCAACAAAAAATGACCAGATAAATTCTGGAGGCAAAAATTTGACAAGTAAAAGTCTCCACAATTAGAAAATCCATCTACTAGAAAATCTTGAAAGTATGCTTATTGTGGCAAAATTTGTGCCCGAACGGCGTACTGCTGCGCTGTCAAAATTTTGCCGTGCTTGAGGCAAAATTTTGCCAAGGTTTTTTACATGCATTTTAAAGGGATGGCAAAATTTTGCCTGATCACCGTACTAAGCTTTAGCGTTTTAAAAGTCGTTTGGAAATTTTACTTTAATGAAGGCTTGCATAAGCTCAATTTAATTTTTACAACAAACAAATGTGGAAACATCGATTTTCGATGTTCTTGTTCCCATCATCGATGGCTCGTTGTTTTAGGGGACTTATTATCGATGTTAAAATATCGATGTTTTCACGCTCAACATCGATGTTTCGATAACATCGATGAATATTGACCATCCCTAGTGTCCTACAGAAATGTTTTGGACCGATCACTTTTTTGGTCTAAGTGGTCTGATCATTTCCATCGAATTTTTCATAACATGGAAGACACTTCAGGACAACTATGTCGGTGAAAGCGAAAGAATTTTTTCCGTTCTTATTAATTGATCAGCCCGTCTCAGAGATTCTGTCTTAATACAAGTTTTACTTTAATATAATATTTACTTTTTAGTGCAACTGATGCTTGTAGCTTAGGACTGTATCTTTTTTTTTCAAACCCTATTACCATATACTGATCTGTAGATCTTTCTAAGAATGTTTGTTTCAAAATGATCTGCCTTCTTGTATACTTCACTTTTTTTGTTAATGCCCATATTTCGTTGAATATGCAAGGACCGACCGACAAGAATAGCGTTTTATATATTCTGAGTTTTTCAGTGTAATTTAACAGGCTGTTTCCCAAGTATGTAGCATTTTTTTGCTGCTGCAAATGTTTTATTTATCTTAGTACCTACTCATATTGTTTTTACCGATATTATCGTAATGTTTAAGTTCGCAGTAGAAAATATGGCAAGCGCTTGCCTTAAGGGGACATAGCACCTTCAAATTTCAATTTTTTTTTGTTTTTTAATGTAAATTTTTAAATGAAAACTTAGACATATCTTAATGAAACTTTGCACATATGTTTTAATAGTATATTTAACTATACAAAAAAATATTTTTTTAATTTTTTTTGGTCCCGCGTCGTCTGCTAGAATTTTTTCAAAAAAACCCCAAAAAATCACGGTGGGCAGGATTTCCGCTCTCAGAAAAGTCGGACACAAAAACAAAAAAGGGGTTTTAATCAGCATTAAAGCCGCTATAAAATGAACTAAAAAGAAAAAGTTTGGTTGAAAAATAACAAAATGGCGGCATTTTTTCAAAAATCGAAATTTTTTGCCTTCGAAAACATCCTGTTACTCAAAAAATTGTACGACGATTTTTTCATCCGTAGTTCACTCTTCCCCTTCACTATCTATCGACTAGAGCTTGCTGTTTGACACTGCACTCTATACGAAGAAAATAGATTGTCGACAGTACAAAGGTCTTTCCCTGAGCTCTAGTCTTCCACATAAAAAAAAATGTGTAGATTGACGTGTTAAAATTTTAGAACGATCGAATAAATATTTTTTTTTTAATCTTGTCCACCAACTTGAAACACGTTGTTTTAAGAAAATCGCGTTCAAGTTAAAATACAACATTTTTTTTAAAAAAACCTTACCAAAATTCAATCTACGATGCCTTTCACTTTTATTTATATTATTAAAAAATATTTTGTAAAGGTTTATTCTAACAAATTCTATCAAAACAAAATTTTAGATTTTTTGGAAAATTTGTAGGTGCTATGTCCCCTTAAGAAGCGCGGATATAACTACTTCTTTAGATTTTTAATATCCACTCTCGAATCACTTCTGTGTGCACTAGTTCTATTCCTGCTTCCTGAGAATTGAGTGCGTAAGGAGTTGATGATTTTCTTTTTTGTTTTCTTGCGAATAACTAGTTATATCACCATTTCTGAGGAAGGGGAAGACACAGCGCTTCCATCTTGTCTCATCGTGAGTAAAAAATAAGAAGAAAAAGAATCGAGTAAGGAAGAGAAGTAGTTATATAACTTCTTCTTACCTCTTATTTTTTCTACTGGGTTATCTTCATAATACACTTATAACTTTGTGCATTTAAATTATATTTTTCAAGAATATTCTTTGCTAAACAATTCTCATATTTATATTAACACCTTAGGCATGACACAAAACAAAGACCTGTAATCCATTGACAATCAGGATTTTCCCAATTTGCCCAAAAACATAATTCTAAATTTCCATAACAACTTAACAAGCTTTAACCAAAACTTTGTTCTATGTTGTAAGTAAAAAGATAAAATGATTCATTTTTTTGTTAATTTCTTAATGGAAGTTTCTTGATAACTTTCATAAGCAGAAGATACGTGGCGCCCACTTTATGTTGTGTTAGATTATATAACCCATAAATTCAACAATGAGAACAAGCCCAACAAGTTTCGTGATCAGGAACTGTTAATAATTCAATTGTTGCAGTTTGTTACAACGTAAAAGTTATGGTATTTATAAGCTAATTCCAGTCGTTCTATATTATTCCTTTTATCAGTGTACACAAGCATAGTTCGTAGTACAGGTGCTTTATACATCATACTCATACTGTAAAATTGTTTAGTTAAAATCAATATGAGACCAAATTCTTGACTTTTGTCGTAAGAGAACTGCAGCAGCAAACCCCTTGTATGTTAAATAAAAAATCTTAAAGTCGTGTTGAAAAAATCCATAATTATATACAACATCTGACACGCTCTGAAAAAAAAATTTAAATCTTGTTCCGCAACAGCAAAAACTTGGTCCTTCTCAAAATACACCTGAAACTGAAATGAATTCACTAAGTCCACGTTGTGAATACACCCGCATTCCCTCCCTCGATCCTCACCATAACCGAGCGAAAGTAGGTCACATATCCTAGAAAAAGTTTTGAGTCAGAATAAGGTTTATAGTTAAAAAAGAAGTCTTACAATGCCTGGATTCTACGCATAACGAGTCTCCACAGATCTTGAAGTCAATCTACCCAAGATAATAAAGTCAGATACTAGAGTCTAGAGGTGCACTGCCATGGCAACCACATGTGGATTATTGTCAAAGTAATATTTAGGTCAGTTGGGGGGCGGCTTAACCTTGGCCACATACCGTGGGAATTTGTTAAGATTAATCCTTGGTCGATATTTTTCTTTTTTTCGTATCAGATTAAAATAGTTTCATGGTCTTACGTTGAGGGAAGGACTACGTACCTTCCGTACTATATAAACATTTAATTTTCGGATTTACTCTATGACAAATTTTCTGAATATTAATAAATTAAAAAAGTTTCCATCTTGCTGATTTCGGTGATATCATCCTGATGTTATTCTATCCAAACAGTTAACCTCCCCCCGGTTCTGTCAGCCAGCAGGAGCAGCAGCAGCAGCAGCACGGGGCGATATCAAACAGCACAGAGGAAAAAAACTGATTTCATTTCAGAAATTGCAGATATTATATCCATTTCGAACCAGACATGATTCAGAAAATATAACCTTTCCAGACTAGAGGGATGCGATAAAATAGGGCGAAATCGAACGGTAGTACGGAAAGCGCCAATACACTCCGGAAGGGAATGAAAATGCTGGATATCATAAAATTTTTACTACCACAGAAAATATTATTAAGTCATTGACTAAATTGTGGAAAAAAGATATCCAGATATTCCCCGAGAATTTTATCCAGATTGGGGGGCTGCATTGACCGCCCTGAACTCTCTCTCTCAAACTATGCTATATAGTACGACGATTGTTGAAGGGGGTCGTGCCGGAGCTGGAGCGACGGGAGCACACCAGCTATACTACAGTATTTTGCTAATGAGGAAATGGAACCTGAAAAGAGCCCCATTCAGACTGCCACTGAATTTCTGTACTTAAGGGATTTTTATGGAGTGTGAAGGAATCAAATTATCCTGGATGGATTATTTTCGCTTCGCATAAGGTGGCCGTTAAATATTTGGTACGCTATAAATTTTGATTAAACTTTATTATTGTGAGCAGCTGTCATTTTCAAATAACTGAAAGGTTATTAAATGCTAAGCAATTGGATCGAGTTATTGAGAAGGTGAGGGGATGATTTACTGCTGGTTCTGACTTTGTAAGTTATTACAATTGTACTCCAAAAAGTACAATGTTATTTTTAGTAATCGCAAAATCGATGGAATAAAATGGAGAATATTTTTAGTACATTCTACGAAATCAACCATAATTTTGAAATCAGCCTAATTTTGTTTCGGGGGTGGTCTTTCTCCCCTTTGTTATTGCGGTAATTGTACAAAAAGTGTTCCTATTTGCAAATAATCTCACAATAACTTTAGATATATTTTTCGCTTTTATTTTTCTTAATTAAAAGCTTATGGTTATTATTAATTCAAAAATTCCTAAAAGCTTGTATTAATTGAATGGAAATCTGTAAATGCCTGTGGAATCGTTGATGCACAATCATATATAATCCTTTAAATTTTTCGATATTTCTTCAATTTATATTTATTTTTCTACAGAAAGAATATTGAATTTGAGGCAGGTCCCAAAGATAGGAAGAAGAAACCACGAATCCGCGAAGGACTATAGGCCGATTAATTAATTCACAATAGACTCCAAATGGGAGCTTTCCTCTAGCGGATTTTAATTGCGTAACTAAAAGTGTTATCTCCTCGTATGTTATAGCAAGTGTAGCTGCGAGTAGTCACCAGTAAAAAAAAGTAAAAATTATCAGAAAAGGAACACAGCTATTATACCTACTGAATGAATTCGAGAAGCTCTCGTAGCAAAGAAGCAAGCCTTAGGGGACATCCATAAATTACGTGAGGCGTTTTTGGCGATTTTTCGACCCCCTTCCCCCTTGGTGAGATGTCGTGAGATTTGGCTCAACCCCTCCCCCCTTTAATCTCACGTGAGACTTTTCAAATTTTAAAATATTTCTAGGATTTGCACTATTATGCGTATTTGCAGTGTAAATACGTTAATCTGTGCTTGATTGCGTTTAAAAAAACATAATTTGTGTTGAAGAACAATACTACAAAATCATCCCAGCACCAGCTCGGCGTGAACTCAATATAAACTACAATACCTGTGGATTACCATTTAGCAGGTGATTCTGCCTATCCTTTGGAAATCAATCTCATGATGGCTCACAGGGATAATGGTTTATTGACAAGAGAACAGAAAAAATTCAATTCTAGTTTGAGCTCAACTCGTGTATTTGTAGAACAAGCATAGGGAATTTAAAAAAAAATTAGAATTTTACATTATATTGGCATACGAAGGTTGACTTTGGCAAAACTTACAATTATGGCATGGATAGTCATTCACAATATTTTCTCATTTACAGATATTGCACTTAAAATTGAAGAAAACAACATGATATTAAGAAATATTGCAAAAAAAATTGCAGAAAAATCGAAAATATCCATTATGAGGGATAAAATCTCCTAAAAAGTGGGCTTCCCGGGGTAGAAAATCGGTAGACTTTATAACCCCTTATTAAGAACCCTAAAAGTAAGCTATCTGTCAATTTTCAGTCTGTACCTAATTATTTCCGCTATATCGCTTTTTTCGCCTTAATTTACCTGTTCTATTAATTTAACTCAGTTTTCTCGCAATTTTACACTGTTTCTTGCGGGAAAAAAATTACGTGATATTTGCCGAGACCCCTCCCTCCCCCACGTGAGATTTGGTGAGATTCGGCTCGACCCCCTCCCCCCCTAAACGCCTCACGTAATTTATGGATGGCCCTTATGCGTTGGCTGGTGGCTGTGATAAGCTTAAGAATAATTCAAGCGGACTTGGGGCCAACATTGTAATCAAACACTCCAATAGAGGTAACGAGTAAAATAATAAAACTCGCCCGTTCTTAGTCTGAAACAGGCATGTGAAGTGTCAAAACGCCTACATAGCACCCGAAAGAGGCACGGTATGTCTGAGTAAAAATTCCACTTTTCCAGATACAGCCCGCTACAGGCATGAATCAATAAAAGACGCGCCGAATGGTTCAAATGAAGCGCGATACGCTCACACTTCTGCTAGACTTTGCTCCCTTTAGTCTAGAAAAAGTGTGAGCGGACCGTGCTTGGTTTGGACTATTGGGACTTGAGGAAATTGTATAGAACAAAGACTAAAAAACACGGACAATTATCTTGGTGAGTATAAAGGATGCAATTAGCATACTCAATAGACCGGATTTTGCTCGATTGCGAAAGTCAAGCAGCATTGAACGTGGTTAGTACTAAGTTGGGTGACAGCTCGGTAAAAGGATACTCGCGTTTAGAATGATCGATTTCGAATAAATTCATATCAGTACCAGGGGCTCTAGAGCGGAAGCATTTTTAGATTTGTGTGCCTGTAGCGGGAGCGGGCATACCCGTGTGGAAGGCGCATTTGTTTGCTATGGGTGCAAGTTGCGGGCACATATATGATTTTAAAAAAATTAACAAACTAAATTATTTTGACTCGGGCACACTAGAAAGAGAAATAATCTCCCCGTTAGTGTGATTAGAAACGATAAATACCATTCTACAAAAGATAGAAAGAAGCGGATCTAGCGTAATAGCACACAAACAGATGACTTAGTGATAATGGTGTCAGGAATATTTCCAACCGTGTAATTAGTGTAATTTTTCAAGGATGCCTGGAGTAAGTTAGCCGAAAGGTACCACCTTCAACCTTCCCAGATTAGCTGTTCAGCCCATGCGTGGTACTCTTAGAAGCATCACAGGATAGGTTACGGAACCAGTGACATATGTATGGTAATCGGACCCATGTGCTGTCGCTCTATATGGTCCCCAGATTGGTTCAGAGTCTATACCTTGAAGTCGATTTCTGGTGAGTTTTCCGGTTGAGCTACACCAACCCCCGCCGCAAGATCCCAACAGTCACCACCTGAACAAGATCCAACAGGAATGACTGGATGAAGCACTAGCGCGTTTCCCCTCTTTTTACACCTTAGGGTTAGGGCGAACTCATCTAGGAACAACATGTCATCGACACTGACGTAGCGGCGCCTATCAAGCAGAGACATTATCCTGCCTATCGTGCCATCCAGGTCCTCATGTATGAGAAAGTTGATCGCATGCTTAGTATTGGTGTGATCGAGGGGTCAAATAAACGTGGTACTCCCAGGTAGTTTTGGTTTATATTTGCCTGGACTCTCCTAAGGTAAATGCGGAGATACTGAAGGATGCCTATCCCTGCCACACATAGTCGGATGCCTTTTGGAAAATGCCTTTGGAGGATAAATCCATGTTTCGCCTCATGCACAAGGTGTTTCCGAGCTATCTTAGAGAAAAGTGGTGGTGCCTCCTAGTCCATACGTTGGAACAGGTTTAATAGTAAACCTGAAAAAGAGCCGGTTTTGCGTCAGCGAGGTGAAATACCTAGGAGCCGACCACGCCAAGGCAGCCGCCATAAAATAGTTCCCGGTTCCCAAGTTAACCGATCTGTTTGGTATACACTTTCCAGGCATGACGGGATAGTATAGGCGCTTCATAGGCAACTATGTAAGCAATGCCTTCCCCATCACCGGCTGCCTAAAAAGCGCCAAATTTATTTGGACTGACGAAGCCCAAAAGGTGTTCATGTACTGAAAGAATCGATGATGTGTGCTCCCTTAGTGCCTGTTCACACGGGTGGTTTCCGTGACCTTTCACCACGAAATTTATTGGTGCGGGGAGCGTTCGGGTGGGAAGGAAGTGCGTCTCGATTTGAAAGCGACTCACGTTCGCTTTTTCTGACCAGCTGACTGTTTTAATTTCATTTTGTTTCACCTTACTGTTCCATTTTATATTCGTTTCACCCACAGTGGAAGCAGATGTGTGATAGGATAATTTTCAGGCTTCAGTTTTGTCTTCGTTAGAAATTGATTTTGTAAAACTGTAGGAGTAGCCTTGAATTTATGTCACTTTTATAAAAATCACAAACTTTGTTCCCGTACCGTTTGTTCCACCTGTCATAAAAACGACTGGACACAAAGCGAAACGTGTAAACAAATGTTCGCTTTTTCGTTCGCTTTGTCGCGCCTCCATGCGACCCGTATGAACAGGCACTTACTAATAACCCCAGATTTCACCCGCCCATTCTTCATACAATGTGACTCCAGTAAGACCGGAGTAGGAAATGCCTTCGCCTACTGAATAATATACAACGCAACTATTGAATCACCGAGTTACAGTGCTACGCTGCGGTGTTGAGCTTTAAGAGGTTCCGCACGTATGTGAAAGATCACCCCTTCACGATAATCATGGACAAGGCAAGCTTGAGGTGGCTCATGAGTCAGACCGACCTGAACGGGTGACTCCCTCGTTGGAATCTAAATTTGCTGGGGTTGCCAGAAGAGTGGCTTTGTCGCAGGTAGACTGTGCCGACGACTTGTTTTACTGCTGCGTCGTGGACCAATCGTCCCCAGCCTTCAGGCAGACTATGCCCAGCGAGTTGAGCAGATTATTCAGTAGACTGTAGCTACCCGATCTCCAGGTATGGTATCTGAGGGATATGTTTTCCATCACGCCAAACCGCCGACACCGAAGCGGACGCTGGAAGTTGTGGATCCCACATATCTTATCGCTTCCATTATTGAGCCTGTCATCCTTTGCGTCAAGCTTCAAATGGAGGTGTGAGGAAGATGCTCGCCAGAATTTTAAAAAGTATTAGCGGTCAGGCATGAAAAGCCAGGTCAAGTCCTTTAACTCTGGCTCTACCTCAGACACATGCACCTGCGGGCCAATTTCCTACAAAAAAAAACAGATCTCCCAAACCTGCTGTGTTTCTGCAAATATTTTCAGTAACAATTTATCGTATCGAAGAGAAATGTTCGTGAAATATGATAAATAATTTCATAATTCATATTACAATTATGTAATATTTATACATAATCGAAGAATGTAAACAATTCAGAATGAGGCAACCTTACATAACTTAATACATTATTAAAATTGCGATCTTGATACTTGATCCATTATGCTATACTTGATCCATTATTTAAATTGTGAGTTGATTTATTAATTCAAAAACGTTCTCTAACCCATCAGACATGTTGTAGCATTTTAAAGCTGACGGCAATAATTCACTTCAGGGCCATCAGAAAATTTCCCTCTAAAACCTTGCCAGTTACAAAATTACCCCTTTCCATCCACACCCAGCCTTTATAGGTAGGTATATATATATATAGATATAATATGGGATTTGAAAGAAGGGCTGGAAAATGGAGAGGGGTGGGGAACGAGGGTATACGGTGGCTTTGGCTTCATGAAGGAATATTTTATCTTATTTTATCTGTTTGTAAGCTTATGCTAGTGTATTATTAGGGCATAATGTTACATGTTCGCATAAAATACCACCGCTCCCGGGCATGCCTCTAAACGTTACAGTCATACATTATTTAAAGGTATTTTAGAGAAGATTACACAGAATAAACGATATATTTTAGAGGTTGTATGTAAGGCATATACTGTAAATAATAGGCACCTGCTGGTAGTGGTTCGTACTGAATTTAAAGCTAAAGAAGGAATATGCGTCTTTTTATCTTTAACATATTTCACTATAATCTGTATTTAGTGCACATTTACCTTGTCGGTTTTCAATGGTGAAGTGGGTACTTTCCAAAAATTTTCGGCATAAACACCAACAATATACTGCAATAAGTGCCTGCCACCTGCCAAGATTGCTTCTTCTATATAGAAATAATGCATGATAAAAGTGTGCCACTCTAAATATTTAAGATTTTTTTTTCATCGGAATCTACCAACATAGGAGAACCTTCAACCAGGCAATCACCCTCAAGATTCTTTCCTGAAGTGTGCTCTTCCTCGATTTCTCAAATAAATCAGGAAATGGCTTGAAAACCTCCATTGCGGAAACGATCTTAAAGTAAGAGATTCTCCCTTCCTATATTTTTTTTCTTGTTGTTTTTTCTAACATGCACACACATCCCCAACACGTGCCTGTGGGGGCTCACATAAGGACATCTCTCGTCTAGCAAATACAAATCAGCCTTGTGACATTCGCATGCACCTTTTCCCATAAATATCTTCGCTTTTCAGCGATTCATCTTGTCTCTGGGACATTTACTATCAGCAGAGGATTGTACCAAGTATAAATCGCAGCATATGTTCGAAACTTGAGGAGCAATAAATTTTATTCAAAAAAATGCATAGTTTCGTGTATGAATGAACGTTTTGCCATAGACATTTCCTTTTTTATGTTTCTCGAAGACAGAAGAAAAACAGGATATATTTTATCCAATGAGATTTCCATATGCATGAAAGGATGATAGTAGAGATACGGTGAAGGTGGTTAATATGATCAATATTTTAAAAAAATAAAGGAAAAAGAAAACACAGAACACTAAAAGTTTTTCTAAAAATGTTTCAATGTAATTTGAGAGGCATATTATTATCATATGTTGATAAGGACTTGCAAATGGTTTGAGTTATAAATTAAGTGGAGCTCAGATACATCGTTAAGCAAAGAAATGAAAGATTGAGACTGAAAGATTAAATTTCGGTGCTGCTTCATTAGAAAAATCAAAAAGTTAACAAGTCGAATTTGGCTCATGAAGATTGTAAGTCAGTTGATGCTTGTTATCATGTTGAAATTTCATCACTACTATCATAGCGATTGTTCCGCCGAAATAAAAACTTTCCTGCCTCCACGGCAATATTATACCCACCCGAGACACAGGCAGACCAATCGCTAATTTCTACAAAACTGCCGACAGGCGCAGCAGCCAAAATCTATCAAACAGCCCATGTTAAGCGAGCAATGGCACTTCTCTCTGTCGGACCAAGTTTGACAATAAATCCAAAGAACAAAAATAGTTGAAGGACATCAGACCCCGGTAAACAGTGCCCTAGTAGTCACTTGAAATAAGCCTAAACGGTAACGCACGGCTACAATAGTAGTGGGGTACTGAAGTTATAATCTAAAAACAAAACAAGCTCAAAAATCACAATTTAATAGAATCTCCTCAACACTGCTACAAATTTTCTATGGGAAAGGCAAAAGGGAATTACCCTTAGAAATTGCCAAGGAAACCAATTCTTTGCACCTTTCAAATCGTGGAGAACAGACTAATATCTTCTAGGAAATGACTTCCTCGTTAAGCACTGCAATAGGGTCTTAACAAGCCCGTACGCGTTCCTCATATAGGAGCCCCCATCTTCCTCATGCTGCAGGCAAGGTATTTGTTTTTAAATAGAGCAACCCGTCCCTGGAACAATCTTTTCCAGTCAGTCCGAATTCCAACGCAAACCAAGAGTTCAAACGCGTCCTCCTTCAGGAAATCCGACTATCTAGCCAAGCAAAAAGTCTCTTTCCGGAAATCAATTTGGTAGGCTACCACCTGCTGCTGGCCAACCAAAGGTAAAGCGCATTGAAGTCCTATATTTTCTCTAGGAGGACTTAGACCACTTACATACAACAAAGTAAAAACAATAGCCTACCTGAACCCCGAAGGGTATCGCGTACTGCGTCATTTGCCGTAGCTGCGGAGTGGGTAATGGAATGGTTTAGACTGGGAACCAGTTTAGTCTACGAGTAGACATACGAGAGGGAAACACCAATCAAGGTGTTCTCAAATTCATCCACAAATAAAACGAAAGATTTCGGAAACTCGAATATTAGTGGAGTCAGACAAGCAAAACATAAGGAATTGTTTCCAGTCCCAACAATTTTTTTGTAACATATTAGTTACATCGAATACTATTAGCCCAGTCGTCAGAGACAAATTTAGCTCGAAAGTTCGCACAAAATGTGATCTCGCTAAAAATTGGGACTTAGGTACTTTTTTGGATGTAGAAAACGCGCTTAGATTTTTCGAATTTGCTTTTTATTTTTAATAATCTATATTTATGTATATAAAAATGAATGTGTGTATGTATTATAGCGATCATACACCGTGCAACCGATCTTAATGAAATTTTAACCATGTGCTATTTACATTCAAACTTAGAACATAGGCTATTCTATTACTTTCTAAAGCCACTCCTAGATGGCGCTGTCATGGAGAGCTTCGTTGAAAATCATCGCAGAGCTTGGAATTTTTGCATGAAGGTCAGTGGAGGTCTCCTATGATACACCTCGAAGCCCGATTTTCGAAATTCAATATGGCCGCCGAAATATGACCGAAATTCAAAATTGCCGCAAAAATATGGTTGGATTTGCCAATTTCATTCCGATTCCAATGAAAGTGGGTATCTAGGGGTTTTTAAGGTCGCAAATAACGAATTTGTGGTGAAAACTTATAAATTCAAAATGGCCGACGAATTTGCTAATTGTGTTCCGATTCCAATGAAAATCTGTATCTGAGGTTTTTTAAGGTAGCAAATAACGACTTTATGATCAAAATTTAAATTCAAAATGGCCGCACCAATATGGCCGGCGAGTTTGCGAATTGTGTTCCGATTCAAATCGGTATATGGGAGTTTTTAAGGTAGTAAATGTATGAAAATTCATATCTCGAAAAATGCCAGGTCAATGGATGGTTTTTATTGTCTCGATCAAAATGTCAGATCCCTAATAGTTTCACATTTTGTTATTTGGAATCAAAAATACCAAAAAATTGCCCTTTTCAAACTCTCCTACTGTATATTAAAATTCATATCACCTGATTACTAGGAGCAGCATAGGCGCACCGGGTCCCAGCTAGTTTTTTATAATAATAAAACAATTTTTTTTAAAATAAATTATAACATAAAATTTTAGTAAAATTTTCCGCTCTTTCACGAGGCGCTATCAGTTTTTCGAAATTTTTTTTATTTTTCGATATATAACGCAAACGCAAGAACCAAATTTTCGAATTTGTTTTCGATATTGTGAACTTAGCATACACTTTAGCGCAGCAAAGATTTTTTTTATCGTTTTCTACATCCAAAAAAGTACCTACGTCCCAATTTTTAGCGAGATCACATTTTGTGCGAGGTCAGAATCTCTGACAACTGGGCTATATACGAAATGGACATTTTCTACCACTAGCAACCGCCGCTACGCAAGTAATCGGTCACTTTGTGAAAAAATACCATTTTGGTCGTTCTTTTTAAATAGAGATGAGTTTTTTTCGTTATGCGTAGGTCCAAAAAAAGCGAAAAAAGTTGAGACCATTCGTTATATTATTGGCTCTCAGCGGTTACAATATGAAATTTTTATACGCACACATAACCTTAAAAAAATAAAAACTGAAAAACTGCCAAATTTTGTTTTTTTGGTTATTACTTGTTGTTTTCAGTGAAATTAATGAAGTTTTTGACTTTATAACGTGAACAATGCCAGGTTAAAATTTCAAGTCAAAATATCTAATACAAATCTCAAAAATTGAGGTCAAATTTGAAAATTGATTGGCCAATAACTTTTGTGCATCACTTTGAATGAGGTTCATTTTTATTTTAAATGTGGGTTTTTTTATGCAGCTTATGATAGTGAACAAGAAAAAATTTTAAACTTGAAAAAAAGTGAAAAAAATCGAATCGAAAATCGTGAATTTTTGTATTTTTTCGTCAATTTTTTCGAAAAATCCCAGTTTTTTGATAAAACTCAATTTTTGCAGTACAATGAATTGGAATATGGCAATTTCGAATGATAAACACGTACAAATATTTTCTTTTGAATGTGGGTATCAATTTGTCCTTTATATGATTTACGAAGGATTATTTGGAAAAAATTTTATATTGCTTTCCAGCGGAAAAGAAACGGCCAGGTATAGTTTGAAATGAAACACACGAAAGGAGTTAAATAAAAAAGAAAAAAACGGTTCGGAAGTGAAAAAATATTGGTAACTCCAAGAAGAAAAGGTTTGTTTCATTTTCAGTTTTACCTAGATGTAATACACCATAAATGGTGGCAGCGGTGGGATTTTTTATAGTTAGGCGATTAGTGTTATGTTATGAAAATAACAATCGAGTTCAAATTGTTTTTTACTTTTTATTTGTACTCCGCTATTTTTTCAACTGACATAAACATTTTTAATGAAATAGAAAAAAATGAATTTCTTTCACTGTTTCCAATCTTAAAAACTTAAATAAAAGTTTTTCTCTTTCAATTCAACAGCTTCTTTTCAACTTTTATTAATTAGGTTCTCCGATCAGATTTAAATTGACTTCGATTAAAACCCTCATATTTCTTGAAACCTCGTATTTCTTGAAAATAGTTTCTGTGCACTTGAGAACCTTAAATAACCCTACGTTGGTTACAAAATATTGAACACAGCTGATTTATTTTTTTTGCCAATTTCTCGGTCACATTGAAACATAATGGCTACTCTTTATTGACAGAATGAAACTGGTAGTCAAATGACCCAAATAAAAAATTTAAAAAATGTCAGAAATAGAAATAATTTTCACTTTAGAAGTCGTTTTTTTGTCAAAATGGTAAAAAAAGGAAGCAAAAAAAAAACTGAAACTTTTCCTGGGTTGTCAGAAAATGCCTAAAAAACGCACCCAGAATCAGAAACTTTTTAAACTGTAATTCCGCCCAATAAATTAAAATCTCCACTTCAATTTCAGTTCTGATTTCAATCGGAAATTAAACTGGGTCAATTGAAGCCATTGAAGAACTTAACGTTAAAAGTGCCTAAAAGGACTTAAAGCATTTTTAAAAAAAGGTTATTTCAATTTTAATGGGAAATGTTAAAAAGTGTTATTTTAAAAGGTGTATGTGTGTGTGTATTTGTGTGCCTGCTGAATGTTGGTGTTTGTATATGTTTAAATGTATAAATTCAACAGAATGAAAATTTTTAATTAAAAAATCATTTTATTTTTCTGCTTGCCTTTACAGTATCAACAGTATCAGTAGAGGCAGTACTTGGCAGAACTGCAATTCTGCCTTGTGATATAGAGCCAGAAGCGAAGGACGACAGAGTTTATATGGTTCTGTGGTTTCGTGAAAGTGCTGGAAAGCCCCTTTACAGGTGAGTGTCTAACATAAATAAAATTCTCGCATAAATATTCACTGTGAATTTTCCGCCGCCATATGACCCGAAAAAAGTAAAAGCGCAGCCCTCAGTCCTTCCGTCGCCCTTGTCGGGGGTCGGGGGGCCCAAAAGTCCCGTGACTTCATTAATTAATTCAGATAAAATTATCCCGTATTTAGAACGGAAAGGAAACACTCTTCTTTAGGGGCTGTGTAAGGTATCCCTAGCAGCATCCTCGGTATCCAATACGGCAGCGAGTCGGCCTCTCCTCACCCGAAGCCGGGTAACTCACTTATATATATATACATACATATTACATACATATATCATATTCAGTTTTAAGGTAATCCAGTTACAATTTTACTCATGAGACCTGGAAATAATAATAATTTTCTCGAGATTAATGTGATTTATGCCGGCTGGTTACCACGAAGGGTACACAAAATGACACTTTTGAAATTAACCATATTTTAAATCTAATCCCGACATTTATGCCTGAAACCGGGGAGGATGGCTTTAGTCGTTATGGTCAGCGATGTCTACTAATTGCTACCTAAAACCTCTCTATGTCCGGGAATGTGCATAAAATTTTGTAAACGAATTGGATTTTTCGTAAATTATTCGTAAAATTTTGTATATTTTCATGTTTTAAAATAGTTTTTAGCTACATACTGGCCTTATTCCAAGATAGAAGAACTTGCTTAAGCGAAAATTGGTTGAATGGATGAAATTTTGAGCGGATGTACGTATTAAAGTTTGGCACAACTATGCACCACGAAACGAAGCAACTGGCAGAAATTGTTGTGTTATTCGCAAGGTTTTTTGTGCTATTCATTTTATTCGAGTATTTAAATTCAGCTTTGATGGAATTCATGTTTTCATATTTACATTGAAAGAAAAGTTTTGAAATTCCTTATAATTTATTATGGAATGAAATTAGCCATTGGATTTGTTTGGGATATTCATGGTTTTCGGCGGATTCAAGTTAATAAGCGAATTTATATAAACAGAATTTTATACCATTTTATCTATATTAATAAAAGAAAGTGTCTGTCTGTCTGTCTTTCTGTCTGTCTGTCTGTCGGCTTGTGCGTACCGTCGCGCGTTGGGGCCAAACTAGAAGAAATAGAAATCTGATTTTTTTTTGTAGATGCATGGATACCTTAACAGGTGACTAAAAGTTTCCGTTTTTCGAAATTTTAATTAGTTTTTTTTAATTAATTAATTATTACGTCACCATTTTTTACGTTCTATGCCTCTTGCAACTTGATTTTGGCCCACTTTCATGTAATCGATCAACCCCATATGCATTTTGCCCATATGCATAGTTCGCGTGTCAATGCAATGTGACATTTTTGTAAGAAAATCAAGATGGCGGTTCCAAGATGGCGGCCGAATTTTGCAATTGTGTTCCCCAAATTCAAAATGGCGGCCAACACAAAATGGCGGATTACCTTTTACTTTACAAACAACTCGGTATGGGTATGAAATGAAAGGGTATGACAAGTAGAATACTATTAGCTGTGTGGCGTCATTCCAAATTCAATATGGCTACAAACACAAAATGGCGGCCAACCAAAAATGGAGCATTACCTTTTTATTTACAACGCGCTCGGTATGGGTATCAAATGAAAAGGTGTGACAAGTAGAATACTATTATCTATGTGGCGTCATTCCAAATTCAAAATTGCGGCCAACACAAAATTACGGTTTACATTTTGTGACGTCATTTTAAATGTAATATGGCGGTCACCACAAAATGGCGAAAGACATATAAAAAACTAAAAAGTAGAAAATAAAATATATACATAGTTTAAAAAAACTAAAAAATATAATTTTATTTTAAAAGAATTTTGAATGTAAAGTTTTAATTGCTCCAGCCAGTACATGGGAACAACCTACCGTTCGAAATGTAAAAAAGCGCAAGAACATTAATTATAGTTTATCCTTAAGCTCTTTGAAAAAATACCGTACGTAACATCTGTTGCATGTCTGATTATATGCATTACATTTTTTTTGTCCCTTCTGTTCGTCTCAAGCCGAAATCTAAAAAACAGAGAGGAAATGTGTGTGTAATGTATTTATTAGATATTTTTAGGGCACCAAATTATGAATTTTTGTGCCAAATTTGCAAAATTGATTACTCTTTTTGGCGCTTTTTTTTGGAAAAAAAAATTTGGAGGAGAGGAGGGCGCCATGAGCGAAGTTCTGCATAGGGCATATAATCCCCCGGCATAGCAAAATATATGCGGGCGATTCTGAATAAGTTTGCTTTATAATCATTGCGGCTATTCGCACATCGTCGTCGGCAACGCTGGAGACTCCAGTAAATATGATATAAACGCTGCTCAGCTTCAGAGACGGGAGGAGGTATACTACACTAGATTGCATGCACCCAAAGACATCATATTTTAAGTCTTTGTTTGTGAGAAAATAAGACAGACTTTCCTGGGTTTTCCTAACACACTACGGAGTGGACTCATAAAGTATACGGATGACTCTAAAGCACACAGATGCAGGTCCCGCGATCTGGAGTAAAAACCCCCGATCTAGTAGAACAATAAGCTTGAACACCTTAGCTACTGTCTTTCAACCCAGGTTGTACGCTGTATTGGCCTGCAGAGTCTTTCTAGACTCCAGAAAGTAGGTGTTGGTCAGCCCATCCAAAAAATGGTGAATTTAACAACCCTTTTAACTATAGACCAATAGCAATCACGTCTATTCTCCCCAAAATCATGTAGACAATAATCAATAGAAAGCTTACGAGATATCTAGAGTCTAACCAAATTTTACACACTAACCAGTATACGCCAAAAAGGTCTACTGGCGACCTTCTTGTGTGTTTAACCGCATCCATCGATTTGGCCAGTCTGGTTGCTTTAAATATCTCCAAGGCTTTTGGGAGCGTATGGCACCCTGCTTTCCTGACCTTTATAAATTATCTGCTCTCAATTCCCTTCAACCCAGTCCACAGCTTCGCTGATTACAGTACTCTGAGTTACTCTTAAGCCTTCGACAGTATAAAGCAAGCACTTGCCAGACCTTGGCTTCATTATAGCAAACTGATGTACAACTTAATCAACCAGAACATCGAACTCATTCTTGGGGTCGCAGGAATGGTGTTAAATTTAACTCCTCCAAAACGAAGTACCTAATGTCTCATCTCTAACAAAACCTACATTCACCTTCCTTCTGTCTCAGCGTACGGTGTGAAGTTAGTTGCTGGATCAGTTTTTCCCATAGCTACGTTAAATTGTAAGCACGACAGGTCATCTTCTTATCTTAGTCCTACACTTTTTTTTGTCGTAAGACGGGACTTTGTCATTATGCCAGTCTTAGTGCTATCCATTTCTTGTTCTGGTTTTTACTGAGTGCGCGAGTTTTAGTTTTAACTTCGAAATAAAACACTCTTCTTTATTATTTTAAGATTCTTGAAAATATTTATTAAAATTCGAAAGATATTTTATTAGATTAACATTTAAGACCGCCTCTATCCTTTATCTGAAGAAGACTGCAATGTTACTTTACTTATTACTAGATGCTAGGTGCTAGGAGAAAAATGTTTTGCTCCTCATGTTACATGGGAGCGGAAATGTCCCAGATGATGTTATGTTTGCCGTGTTTTTTTAATCTGTTCTATTCTGTTCTGTCCTGGAACATTAAAAAAACGGCAAGGGAAATTTTCATTTTTATTTACATAAATTACGGCTTTGGGCATTTTAATTTCTTCTAATATTGCATAAAGATCGGTCTTATTTATCTCTCCATTAATTTTTCTCGTTTTTCATTCACTAAACAAAACATTTTACTTTATTTTTCAACTGTCAAGTTAAAAAACGTATGTGAGAAAAGGGAAATTTAAAATTTCCCTTTGTGCTGGATAGTGTTCTTGATAATTATCGGGGACAAGACTTTTGTTTGGAAGCTGTTCTGTTCTGTGCTGGAACAGATTAAAAAAACACCCCTGTTGTGTTAGATTCTGTGATTCGTGAGAATTGCAGAATTGTCAAAAATGTTGCTGTGTAATGCCATAACTCGCGCAACGTGATGAACGTTATCATATAAAATGTGGATGTTTAAGGTCCCGATCATGTTACTAAACGGAATGAAGCTCTGAGGGTGTTTGTTAAAGATTTGAGTATATCAGAAACTTCGCAACGTAATGATTCGACCTGGGGTGTTGCTAAGGTCTTTACTGTAGATCTTGATTGTTCCGAGTCTGATTTCTCGATTCCATAACGGGTTTGTTTTCTGCCAACTGCTCGCCCAACCTCCTGGCTCCAGAAGAACCTGGCATAGAATATTTATGTACCATCAGGGCATGAATGGTCTCCTTTAACCTAGACTATGTCAAGTCAGCACAACCTTTCTTCCCTTAGATATGAAAGTGTTCTTAGAAGAATTCTTGCATTTTACGAGTGCGTCTAACTCGATGACTTCCTACTAAAGTATAATCTTTAAAAAAAATTCTCAATAAATTCTTTCTGATCTACTACACTTTAACTACGCGTACTTTATAAAAATAATCAAAAAAAGCAGCTTTTAATCACCCACAAACTTAGCAAAAACCAGCTCACATTGTAACAATAAGTTTCAATTTGCGTTAAATTAACTTTTGATAGCTGAACCACCAGATGAAACTACAGTTTCGCAAGTGTCGTAAATTTCGGTTTTAACACTTCACAATACTTTGACGACTCGTCTCTCTCTCTCCTTTGAGTCAACTTGTGATTGTGAGCAAATGCCATACGAAAGTAAACATTAAATATTATTCCCCAGCAACAAAGGGGCTTTATTAGCAATTTTTGCACAATTTGTTTTTAATTAATTCCGCTCGAAATTCAAACCATAACAAAAGTAGTAGAGGCGGGCGGCAGCCAACAAGAAAAACGCATTTCTACCCAAAATCCTTAATATTTCTCATTTTATGACAGAAATTGGACAACATTCCGGAAGGAGAAATGGAGAGAAAAAAAATATATAATGTAATTAATGCCATGTTTCCTATGTTGGTGGTAAATGTTCGTGATACAAGGTTGTAACTAATTAGGTTCAAGCTCTCTGATATCAGAGAGAAGATATGTATCTAGTAATGGTCATCCTCTATCTATAGATACGCGCCACTGTAGTATATGTATGCAAGCTTGTATACATATTGAACTTTCAGTACAAACACATGCAAAGGATTAATTCTATTCGGGGAAAAGGGTTTCCTTTTTGGGGGTAGAAGACGTCCATGTGGATGATTTTGCTTCAGGGCTACTTGGAATTGAAGTTCCAAAGTTAAATGCATTTTCTCATTTTTGGAGCGTCTGAAGAGCTGTATACATTTGTAAGTATAATTTGTGAGATGTACTAGTAGTGTATTGACAATATTCTAGTGATTGGATGCTTCAAAAGTTTTAAGGATGTAAAAGGAAATTAAGGACCAAAGCGGGAGGGGGAACAGTCCTATTTGAAATGTGGGCAGCTTCTAAAGAATATAAAGGACTTTTTCCCAGTTTTTGTTTGGCTTCGTATCGACATCGTAAAGTTTTAATGAAAATTAGCTAAAGGATATTCCGTACTGTAGTTATGTTAAATTTTGTTATTCGTATAGCATTAAAAATGTTTTCATATTTATTTTAATTTTATTTTTGCCTCTATTTCAATAATAATGTTGTAAGAGTTCTTACATGCTTAGCAGGAGGAGCATAATTGAAAAGAAAATTATTTCAAGGTATGTTCATAATAATTGAATATTATGAGGCACTTCACATAGATATACAGCAAAGTGACATTAAGTACACCTGTTTCTTTGATGTGCAAATATTAAATTTATTTGCAATGATGCATGCCTCGCAGCCAACGTATACCCTTGAATACATAAACTTTTCTCTAAGTAAGTTTTAAAGTTATTACGTACGAGTATATCTTCAAGTCGCAAAAAAATCTGCTAATGAAATAATATCCTAGAGACTTAAATCGAAGCAAGGATATTTGAGATTTGTAAGTTAGTTAATAAATTTGCCGGCCTCACTAGGCTAAGGTTTAAAGCGCTCGACTACTGTCCCAAGTTGGAATCCAATGTATGCATGACCCTTCGTCTTTCCATTTCCCCTACCTAAATAACTTGTCTTCATTCTTGTCTTCCCGTTTTACGAAGAAAGGTCTGCCCTTTTACCTGCCGTCTCCTGTAAGCTTAGAAAGACATCTCCAATTCGATCACGGTTTGGCTGAACGCCTCTTTAAACTTCATCCAGATGCTGTCTGTGTCACTTGATCAAGGGCGGATCCAGAAAAGTTTTTTAGGGGGGGCGATCTGAGTAATAAAAAATTTTAAGGATATTTATTATTTGTAATGTTTATATGTCAATGAACTTGTGAATATTTATTTAAGTACACTGTTTGAATGCTTCTACTTCGGGATATGTCTAAGAAATAAAATGAAATCTGAGTGAAATGAAAAAGAGGTTGAGGCTGTAAATGCACATTTATGTATAATGTTTTGAAAAACCCTTTTTATGCATGTATGCATGAATTACTTGAATTGCTCCATCACCTTAAAAGAAAACAATTCGCAGAAAACTTTCGCTTTTGGAATATACAAATTAATACAGATAGTGTTATTGATAGATACGCCAATACTAGAAAACATGGGATCGATTTTGTTCTATAAATTTATTTTATAAGTTTGATTATTAAATTTATAATAAATAAAAGTAAAAATTCTTGTTATTAATTTCATTTAAAATTCAAATATAAAGTTGAAAATTTTACTACTAGGTATATTTCTCATAAAAAAACTTTAATTTTTTTTATTTTAGGGGGGGCGATCGCCCCAATCGCCCCCCTGTGGATCCGCCCCTGCACTTGATTCGCAAATTCAGGTTTTATGGAACTCAGTTATAAATAAAATAAAAATGATGTAATCTCAATACAAATGTTCTTTTCCCCATTGGCGCATTAGAATTGTCAAGCAGGATCCCGCAGAGGGGCGAATCGTTTTCTAGAACGGACTGTATTAGAAATCTATCATTTAATCCTAGCAGTAAAATAGGATGAAACAGTCGATGGAGATTCGCTGGAATTGAAGATGATACTGACAGATGTCACGAAAGATCAAACGTACGAAGATCACGATCATGGTACGTCGAGGATCACAAAGCAACTATAGCAACGAAGTGGCCAGTGGGCCATATTATTAAAAGATTTTGATTTCACTCATCTTAGGTCTGTCCGCTTATACGGAGTTTGTGATTAATGTAGGCCACTAAGTAGAATCCCTCGATGAAGTAGCGGGCTAAATAGCTCTTCTACAATAAATCAGAATCAGATGCTTTCACATAGACTTACAATGAGTATGCAACCTAAATAGACAAATACAAGTATAGATCTCTAGTTTGCCTACCTAAAAAGTTTGCGCTGGATTTTGTAGGCTGAATTGCATACGAGTGAATCCGTATAATCCCTAAAGTTTTCGTAAGGCAGTCTTGTATAGGCCTTCCAGAGCGATAGGTATTCGAAGCTCGGGCATACCACCTACAAGAGGACTGTACAGCCGTGTAAGTGCATGGAAAACCTCTGAATATGCGCAATAGGATATCTATCCGGACGGTGACCCGATTTTGAAGACGGTTCTTGACACCAGTCATGTGAATCCTGTTTAGATACCAGATAGAGTTGGGAATCCACTGGACATGAAGATAAATGACAAATCCCCTTTTAAGAAATTTATTCAAATTTGGGTTTCGTCACCATGAGCTTCCGCGGATTCAGTCGGCGGTTGGTGACGATAGGAAGTTGATCAAAAAATTTATCGATAGTTAACCGTAATTCAGACTGGAGCTGAAGCCGAGCAAGGTGACTATTTAGCGCCTTGCACTGATTGTGAAGAGCATGTCTAGGGCATTTTGGAATAAATCTGGATGCGCAGGTTTTACACAGTCAATATGTAAATACTCCTAGAAAATCCAACAGTTTAAGCTCACAGCTCATAGCCTCTCTCTCTGCCCTCTCAGGTTCTTTCTAAAAATTGTGTCTTTCGACGTAAGCACATCTGGACAATGCACCAGGACATTATTGACGAAAGCCCTTGCTTGTACAAAAGGCCATCCTACTCTTAGCACATGAAAAAAAACTGGTGTGCGTAGGACCACACGTTGGAAGTGAAAACTTCTATGGCCATTCTGTATTTTCAATTCAATTTGAAATATTTTTTTTTTTTGTGGACTTGGAAACACATTTTACTAGACAAGTCGTTCTTATTTAATTATACAGTCGTTATACAGGTTTTTATGCACCCCATGTTTTTATTTTAGTCTGTTAAAAGTCCCAGATTATTACTTAATCCGCTGACGAAGCGACACAAAGTGCCGCATGGCATACGACATGAGAAGACAACACTGCTACTATGGCACGATTTCTTACCAGACGTCAGAATCTCAAGCAGGTCCATGTTTGTGTTCTAATTATTTCCTAGTTTTTGGTACAGCTTAAGATTTAAAATAAAACCGTTTAACTTAAAAGTTTTTTAACCTATTTTAATTGTATTCTTTAGTCTTAATTCAGTCATTTTTGGATTTTACTTTTTACAAAATTCTGGTGAAGTGATTTGTTATTCATACCATATTACCAGCGCCATTTTGAATTTTCTAATATTGACAACAAATTCATTATTTCCGACCTTAAACACCTCCAATTAGCGATTTTCGGTGAAATCGGATCGTAATTGGCAAAACCGTACAGCCATAATGGCGCCGCCATTTTCAATTTTCAAATTTTGACCACAGATTCGCCAGATTCCTTAAAGACCCCCCGATCCCGATTTTCAATGGATTTAGAACACATTTGCCAAAATCATCCGCCATATTGGCGCCGCCATTTTGAATTTTCAAATTTTGACCACAGGCCGCCGCACAGTGGGGCAATAGCTCATTTTTTGGACAAGCGATAATTCCAAAGCCTGGAATTAATGAAACTTAAAAATTTTTTTTAAACTATTCGTGATAATATTGCCTTTAATTCTATCGAGCCAGAATTTTGAAATTTCAAAATTAAAGATGGCTAATCCAATATGGCGGACTAAATTTTTTAAGAAAAATACATTTTTGTCAAAAGATTCTTTAAAATTATTGAAATTAATTATTATTAATTAGTTTTTGGTTTCCAAAAAAATCCCGAAAGTAAATTTTTTTTATAATTTTAAAGAATCTTTTGACAAAAATTTAATTTTCTTACAAAATTTATGTCCGCCATATTGGATTAGCCATCTTTAATTTTGAAATTTCAAAATTCTGGCTCGATAGAATTAAAGGCAATTTTATCGCGAATAGTTTAAAAAAAATTTTTTAAGTTTCATTAATTCCAGGCTTGGGAAGTAGCGCTTGTCCAAAAATGAGCTATTTGCCCCACTGTGCGCCGCCTTATGGAGGTTCGAAAAGTGTAGAAGTGGTGATCGACCTGTATGAAAGCGAAGTCGGCGTCCTCCAGGACAGTCCTCTTTTTTAATTGGCTGGCGATGATGTGTTGCTTTATGTTCTGCATATAGAGCGAAGGCTAGTGAGAAATTCGGAGTGTTCTATTGGATTTTCATCAGTTAGGATGGAAATCGAATTTGGGGGTCTCAAATTCTGACGGTATATGAGCCCGGCTAATTATGACCATTCTTAGTTGGTCGTGATTGCCGTGTGGATGCCTAGCATGACGAAGGGCAAGTCTTCATTCTAGTGAGTAGTTTGCCGACCGTTTGCCTGCGGAGGGTAGGCGTTGTTCGGATTCGGTGAGTACCGAGTAGTTTGGCAACTTCATTGAAAAGTTTTGGCACGAAATGCGTACCTTGACCAGCTGTCATTGGGTACACCGGATCGTGGAACGAATTCAGTGATGAACCTTTTAGCCACTGTTGAAGGTGAGATGTCCCTTATTGGGTCTGCTTAAGGCCATTTCGTGAATCGGTTTACGGTGTAACCGTATCCCCGAGATGGTGGTAAGAGTCGCACTTAAGGATACGGAATCGGTGGAAAGTACCTACTGGAGTAAATACTCATGAGCAAAATCGAAAGAAAATTACTCAATGAGTACTTTCTACTCTTATAAAAGTACTCGATTCCTTGAGAATCGATGAGTACTTCTTTTGACATATACCTACTCACGCACGAGAGAATGTGTTTCGGGTTCATGGAACGAAAATTTGTGCAAATTTGTCAATCCTTGCTTTTGATTACTGAACGAAGGGTTGCCTTATAGCTGCGACCTGCCTTAGCGTATGCATTACTCGCTTTCCGCCTATAAAGGCCCGTTTACATCCCAAACGCAAAGTGGAAACGCAAATTGGTGCTCTTTTATCGCACAGCAATTTGTATGCTTTTCTCTCTGTTACACGAACGGGAGTTGGTGACTAGAGAGAAAAGCATAAAAACTTCTATGCGATAAAAAGGTTCCAAATTGCCTTTCCACTTTGCGTTTGGATTGTGAACGGCTAAACTCGCTTTAATTGAGGCAGAAAAATACATACCTATATATGTAAAGCGTTTATGTCGATAATATTCACGACTGAGATTAATTTGCAGTTAGCTTGATTTCTGACTTCAATGCAAATTGTACTCGGTAGTCGATTCTACCCTATAGTACTGATATGAGTAAAAGTGCTCGGTCAAAAGTATCGAGTACTGATATGAGTAGAATCAAAATCCAAATTTTTATATGCGTAAAGAATCGAGTACCGATTCCGCTACCTAGTCCCACTATCTCCATATGTGTATGGTCACACCCTTTATTTGGAAGCTTAAAGGCTTCATATGGAGATTTTGTGTGTCTTGAAACTTTAGACTTTTGGCATTATAAGCCGTGTTTTTTTAATGAACTATATAGTTCTTCCCTATACAAATCTGAAAACCCAGGTTTTATCGAGGTTTTTATCCAGATCTTGGGACATTTCAAAATTTCCCTTTCTTTTCGGAATGTAGCATACTTACCGGCTGTCGGAAAAACGTCATTTAAAATAAAACAACTTAGAATATATTTCTCTGATATATTTCTTCAAGTTCATAAACTTTCTTAAAATATGTTATATGAACAGAACAAGCAAACGTCATATCGAACGAAGCCAAAAGTGCAATTTTTCAGAAGTTAAATCCACTCGGTGGCGATAAATCGCTAAGAAAATGTTTTTATCATTATCATCACCCCAAAAAAAATAAATCCGCAGAACAAATTTCAATCGAGAATCACATAAATTTATAATAAACAATAAAAATAAAAGTCTACAACCCTTATTTATAGACAATCAAAAACTGCATATTGTAGTAAAAAAAATGTCCTTGTAATTGCCACCCCATAAAATGGGCATCCGAAAATTGCCCTCCCCCACCGAAAGCACACCCCGCAGGCGGAAGGCATAACTTAAGCAAATGGAATGAAATGAAATGACTGAAAGCCAACAAATGTTAACAAAGGATCCCTTTTATACAGGTTGTCCCGATTTCCTACCCTGTCCTATGCCTAGGATGTCGCCCCATCGCACCATCCCGCCGCCCCCCACAATGAGCCCCCGTCATCCGGGGCTGTTATTGTCAAAAAATATTTCCACTCAACTTGCGGCAGAGCTTCCTATAAAATTTTAACAGGGAAAGTAGAAAATTGTAGCAATATGGAGGCCATTCAATTTGGGTCAGGTCGTCCATACTTTGTGTTTGTAGACTGTCAGGGAAATCCCCATGGTGGTCGTAGCTCTATGTTTCTTGTAGGATAGAAGAAAAATATCTTTACTGGTGACAGCAGCCTTATATAGTAGGCAAAGGCATGGGGTCCTGTGGACGATCAGCAGCGTATCCTAGCATGGCTATGGTCTATGGGAAAAAGGAAAAGGGTTGGTAATTTTAGTGTTGTTTCATGAAATTGGCTTTTCATACCTTTTTATTTCTATTGGTAATTGGAAAATCCCAGAAAAGGAGAATGTGGTATTTTGGGACTCCGATAGGATATTAATGGCCTATTAGGATAAATACTGTAAAATTTTGTTATATGTTAATGACAACGTTGGTAACATTTTGCCCTTCTTAAATGAGACAATTGAGATTTGAGCTGGTGGGGGCCAAAATGGGGATGTCACATTTTATTTAATTTAGGTTTTTTGTACAAGACTATTTCCAGTAGTCCTTTTTTTATTTTCAAAATAGGCTCTTGCCGTTTTTTTTAAGGATGGAAATTTGTTACGAACAATTTTTTTTGTTATTCTAGATAACAATTTTCCAGTTTTTAATTTTATCTTTTATATGTAAATGAGGGATAATAAGAGATGAAAAAATATGGAGAACTCAAAGTATTAAGGGAATGGAAACACAAATCATGGTAATAAAAAAATAAATGACAAAATATACTGCTTTAATCAGATTATATTTGAAATAAGAGGCTTATTGAGGTATTTTTATGGTTTTTAATTAAGTCAATATATCGAAATATTGCACTATTAACTTTTCGATTAAATGGAATGATTTAATGTTCATATTTGAATAAATTGGCATTAAATGGGTCTTAGGCCAGCGACATACGATTAGGTTTTTCGTGTACGGCTAACCGTCTCCGATTTTCGATTCTGTGCTTTTTGGCTCTGAAACCGATTCATACCTTAACGTATGTCTTAACGATTTTAACCTTAACGTATGTCACAGCTAACCTAATTGCTTGAGTTCCATTTGGCGCGAAAAAAACCGGTCCGGGAAAAACCGAATCGTATGTCGCTAGCCTAATTTTTGAGTTATTTCATAAGTACAATATGACGTTAAGTATTCCACTGCCATTCGAGAGATCAGGGGTTCAAACCTTCCATCGACATGGTTCTTTGACTTTTAATTTTTTCTGTCTTGTTATCATTTCAGTCAGCTGTAGTTGCTTTCTATCCATAGTATCAACAAAATGTTTAGATGCAATTGTAGCTTCACAATGCCGCTGAGATGACGCATGGAATTGTGAAGCTTCGTGAAACTTGTGATATTTTAGACAAGGAGACACAATAAATTGTCCCTGTACGCGCCGTTAAACCGGCGATCGAAACAAAACGCACACTCGGCCCTTTTGCGGCAGATGAGTAGGCATGTCTAAATATGCGTTTATCCTCAGGTTTTACATCCTTTCGAAAATTGTACGTTTTGGATTTGGAGCCCATAAGGATTTCTTAATAATTTCAAACGAACGCTGTATCAGCTTAAGAAGTGGGATTCAAATGTAATCCTATATCCAGCCGGTTGGCACTAGATTCGAGAACAAATTAAGTTTCGTAACATTCAATGCACTCTGTGAATAGATTTTTGGAACAAAAAATGGATGTTTGTATCCTGCATACGAAATTTTTGTTCCAAAAAATTCTATTCACAGAGTGCATCTAATGTTACGAAACTTAATTTTAATTGAAATTTAATTTCATAGACGATACAACCCCCCTGAAAAAAATTCTGCCGGCGCCTATGCCAATAGCCATTTTATAATGTTCTGGTCCTCCTTCCTCCCATGTAAAATTAGAAGCAGTCATAAACACACTGGAAAAACAGCTAAAATTACATTACATGCTATTGAAAGGTAAATACCTTATTATGCTGGCGGTTGCATCCTCTATTGACTTTGAAACATCGAAACCGACCGTTATCGGGAAATTGGGAAAATTGTTTTGGAAAAGCTTCAGAGAGCTTGCAATCTTGTGGTTTGAACGTTTTTGATAGGAAAACCTAAACCTCAACCATGTATTGAATCCAAGACTTGTTATACATTATAGCAGTTTTGTGCATTCTATCGTAGGTGGTAATGTTGACTAAATTAACGGTGTTGGTAGATATGTGGTGTTTTAGATCCAGGTCCTATTAATTTTGTTATCGGATATTATAGTAAATGTCCATACTCCTTTGTGGGGCTTAATATTCGAAAATTAAACAGGACTGCTTCCATAGACTTCAGATAAAATTATTTCCGTGCATATATAAGGTCCTTAGACGGTTTCAAAATTTCAAAATTTAAATATAGGTCGACGCACTTGAAAATTTTTTTTTGTTCTTTATCATGTAAAAAGTGAGAAAAAAATATGGTCCAAAAAAATGTATGGCACATACTTTTTTAACCCTCCGTGGGCGCGGCTGGCCTGAGAGGCCAGCAAAACACTTTTTTAGACGGCCCCCCTACCCCTGGCATCAGAGCGGAGTGGCCTTCCCAATAGTTTCTAGACTCGGGACGGTGAGTAGGAATCCCCACCCCAGCCCGCCGTCCCCTTTCACCCGCCTCGCCTAGGCCTCCCCTGGCTTGTGAGGCCGGGTGCGCCCGATTGCGTCATAACTTTCTAAAATGAATTTTTCAAGATATTTTTATTGCAATCGCTCGTTATACTCAAAGTAGGCCAGCTCTATGTAAAGTTCGTCTATATCTTGAGAAATAAGTGGTATTCCGACCCTGGCCTCTCAGGCCGAGTGCGCCTGATGACGATCAAGAACCATCTATCGACGGCAAAATGGCGAATCGTGCTTGATTCCACGAATGTATGGTTTTTGTGTGCGTACATACATACATGTTTTGACTTAAAATTGATTAGGGGGTGATGCGGGGCTAAAATATATGTGGCCTCTCAGGCCGGGTGCGCCTGATTATGTTTGGCTCAGAGGCGCACCACGTAAATTCGCTATGCCAGACCTCTTATTCAGCTTCTGCTTTGGAAAACTAAACGTCGGTTTCTACCCACGACTGTATCGAAAAATGATGGTCCCACGTCAGAAGTATACTATGTACTATTTTTTTTGGGTTTTTTTATTTTTACGGTGCTTGGTTCGTCGAATTTTGAAAACGCTTTTGTGTGAAATTAGTAATTTTGCTTGGTTTAGTTAAAGCTTCATTCCATTCAATAAACTCGTTCTATTCCGTTCAATTCGGAATATTTTCTTTCGTTAGATCATACCGAAGGATTCCTTTCCGGTGTTTTGAGTTAAAATTGATTAGCGGGAGGGCGGGGCGAGCTAAAATATATGTGGCCTCTCAGGCCGGGTGCGCCTGATTTTGTTCCGCTTAGGAGCGCGCCCGACGAAGGGTTAAGGAAATAATAATATTTTTTGAGCTAAATTAGATGTTTTTTTTCTCTTCAACACCCTGCATTTTAGTGAGTGGTAGTATCCCCCTCTCTAGAACAATTTTTTTCTCCAAATACATCCAGGAATCACCCCTGAAAATATTAGCCACGTAGTCCAACAAACGATCTATTGAACGTCTGATGCCCTATACAAGTCGCAAATGAGTATTTCAAATCTTTAAAACGGCGATATCTCATGACTAGCAATTCGTACGGGAAAATGTATAATATCTATCGCTATTTTATTTCATAGTTTTATTATTTGTAAACTGATTTTTATAATTTTGATCATTATAGAAAGGTAATAATCTGTAGAATTTATAAAAAATATTTATTGACTATTTCAGGACTTTTAAAAAAAACAGGAGCTCGCGCAAAAAAACGCTCGATTTTCTTTGCGTTTTCACGGCGCTGTCATGCATCTGGGAGATTTATAATTATGCAGAGGTTGTAGGGCAACACTTAACGAAAAAAATTCCATTTTTTAAATTGTCGTAGGCAGGGTCGGCGCTTGGGTTTTTTGCGCCCGGTGCAGTATGCCATATTGCGCCCCATCAGCTCCTCATTTTTTGATCGCAGTCAAGGGCAATGGAAAAATTGCGCCCTTCTCCAACTGCGCCCGGTGGAAGTGCACGATTTGCACCTATGAAAGCGCCACCCCAGCTTAAGTCTAATGATCTTCTTGTCGCATTGGAGGAAAGCTCAGAATATTTCGGCAAGCCGTGAATTCTTGAGTGGAAAAATTGTATCTATAGGACGTTTCAATCCCTTTTCTGTCATGATCCTGTCAACTCAGCCTCGTTTCCATTTGATTTCGAATAATCGCGAGACCTACCCGCGAAATAGCTTCCTGGAGAGTGAACTTCCATCATGATTTTACTAGTTTCCTCCAGCTTTTCTGCCATGCTCCTCATTGATTTATGAACTTTGAGACTTTCCTATATGTTCTCTATGCTAAGATAATTTCCTCGGCCAAGGCACTCTTCTTCGATAGTCGTAGAGTTTGCTTTATTTATGTTTTTTTCTGGCTTTGTAGCTCTCCCAGGAAAATGAGTAGTCGCCCTTCATTACCCAATTTAAGGGCCTTCTAATATCCGTCTTCTGCTTTTCCAGTTCACTGCATTACCAGAATGTATGATTATGGTCCTCTACTAGCGTAAGAGGCAGGCCCGGTGATCGGTGCAGTAGGTATACCATATTACGCCCCATCAGCTCCTCATTTTTGGTCGCGGTGAAGGAAAATGGACAAAAGAACAGACACTTAAATATTTATTTTAGGTTTTCCCATTAGATATCCAAGGTAAATGCTCTGATAAAACTAGATCGTGTAACCACTTGCGCAGGCGAGATCTACGTGAGCTCGGGGATAGACGTACAGAATATTTTATCGAAAAATTGGAAAAATAAATTGTGGCAATAAAATGAATTCCTTTAATATATGAAGTAAAATAAAGTCACGGGAATTCCTGAACAATTTTGTACAAAGTCTCAAACTTTGTTTTTAATTTTAATTTCTGTAATTGCGCCCCTGTCCAATTGCGCCCGGTGCAAGTGCACCATTTGCACCTATGAAAGCGCCGCCCCTGGTCGTAGGATGCTTTCTTACCGATCGCGCACGGTTTTTCCGAAGCATCTAGTTTTACATTTTCGCAAATTGTGCGGAAACTTAATATTATTTTGCGACGAACATTTTTTTTACAAAAAACAGTATTCAAAGCTATAATTTAAGCCCCTAACGGATTTCCTACGAGTCACACAAGCTGAGAAAATGAAAGGCGAAAATTCGCGATTTTTTCGAGATAAAAGCGTGTTTTCTCGTAAAGTTTCTACTATCAACAACTGTCGTTGATATCTACTAAATTTTAAAATCTATCTAAGATTGTAACAATATACAAGTGGCGTGAAAGTGATTCCACATTATCCATAGCGATATGGTGGAATCTATTGTTGAAAGCTTTGTAATACCGGAGACAGACTAGAAACTTAATCCGGATTGTGACGTCAGAATGACGTAGACCCGTATAAAAGATATGGAAATAAAATGGAGTCTACGTCATTCTGACGTCATAATCTGGATTAAGGGTGCTAGTCTGTCTAGGGTATAAAAGAAGACTTCAAGTGTCGCGAAACCCTTTTGTAATGGCTCTTAGTGTGGCATATACCAGAGTGCGACAAGTTGCGTTCAGAATTAAACGGTAGCTCGTGCAAAGAAACATAAGTTAGACGTAGGGCTGACTCCTGTGCGACTGGCTTAATTAGCGCTTTGGTGCCACAGTTCGTGTACCTTATTTTTGGTGGGTGTAGTTTAGCCGAAGTTTGAAGCCATCGTGTGTAGTTTGATACCACAAAATCGTGTACCCAAAGCTAGGTGTTTGTTTAACAGACAATGCGGACGTCTAAAGCCATCCTGTGTAGTTTAGGAATCCTTCCAGAACTTAACTGCGTAGTGTGCTCTATCTGGCTTTGGATAGCTCCGGGTATTTACACACGAAAACAAGTGTTTCTATCTCGTTCGTCTTCCTGCAGGTATAGAAGATATGTTGTGTAGGATCCCCAGCTTGGCTGCGTCAGCGTCTCTTTTGGGCCAATGTCTGATGATGATCGCAGTGATTCTGCAAGTATATGTATTTTCAGGGTCGGTTTATAAGGCCCATTGTGGGCCAAGCACTAGCATATGTAGGTGTAAGACAGACTTTATTTTAGGCAAACTCTAACGTTAGGGGAAAAGTAAGCCCAGAACTGAGTCACGAGTATATAGTTGGTGGGATATATTAAGTCTTTCTTAAAGTATATTTTATATCTTTGGGGAAACGTATGCCTTCGGAACTTTCCCAAATTGTGGCCCTATTATTACTGAGCATTCAATATTTAAAATATTACAAGCATAAGTCAAGGCCGTATGCCAATAATTTCAAATAACATACCAGAAATGCGTGTATTAACATCAATAAACATAACTCAACATTGTGTAACCCACAACTCGCATTAAAAAGGGGCAAAATCAATTATTAAGTTATTAGCTTGGCCGCAAAATGCAAAAGTAATGAAATAAACCCAACAATTTAATACCTTGTAGCAATTTTCATATTGTTGACATTTAATACATCGTCACAAGACTGATGTCTATGGTTATTTCTTAAATATCCCAAAAATGTCCTAGAGGCCACCACGTCAAGTCATGCAAACCTTTAATTTTCTCATAGTTTCTGTTCGTGAGCACATTTCCTTCGCCATCAACATTTCTTTTTTTTATATTACATATTGAACCACTAAAAAGAAAATATGGAACAAAACGCCATATAAGTTTCCCCATATTATTTTGTATTTTGTACTCAAGAAGCCAGAACATTATGTCGCCATAAATCATTAACTTTGACTAACTGTGTTGGGGTATATAGTATATGGCATTACCTATGGTATGGCTCGGTCTATACCTTTCATCTCGGCACGCTAAGTACTAAATCTAAATTTAACTCCGCCATGAAATGAGGTGATGTCTATAAAGAAAATCCCCGATAACGATAAATTTTCAGGTTGTCAAAGGTAGTAGGAGCTATAACGGTTTGTGTATATGGCATGCAACAAAATTTCAAGACACGAAAACTATGGCACTTTTTGGAGAACATCGGAAAAATAGTAGTGGTGTGGTTCCGCCCGGTGCGCGGCAGCAGGACTACCGGGGGGGGCAGCATCCCAGCCTGTGATCTGTGAATATGTGTGTAGCAAGGACGAGTCGTTAAGCTCAAAGAAATTAGCAGAGACCCAGAGTCGTTTGGTGAACTTTTATGAACAATCTGCACTTTTGAGTAAATCTCCACTATTTACTTTTCGAACTTGTGTCTGTTGCGGATGTTGCTGGTGTTGTGTGCTAGAGTCCTGGACGGGTGCAGGATGTTGAATAAACGTATCTATCTCCCTACTGACGTGAACTCTGTGTGTAAAGTGCTGTGTGCACCAGGGAAGGGGTTAATTTAAAAACTCCGATGCAGTTCTTTAGTACTTTACGGTTGTAAAAAGTTTCACCCGTGATAAACCACGTAGTCGAGACTTTTAACATGGTCCCTAAAAGGAGTTGCCTTTCCATCCGTTCTAGGACTTTACAGGGCAAAAAAAAACACTAAAATAAAATAAACTTCTTTATTTGGTTGCATCCTAGAAGTCCTAGTGGTTTTCTCCTTTGGCTGCTCAGTTGGAAAGATTAAATCTGCGGTAGTCGAACAGATTTCAAGTTGAGATCGGGGTTTTTTTTTTGTTATTGTGGGGTATATTTTGTATTGTCACTAGATTCTTAGATTTTGCCTCGAGAATGGCTTGAAATCACGTTTTACCCCCAAGAAGGAAACTTGATCTTTGTTCTCGCTGTTGGGGTGCGAAGGGAGGCTACTTGGATTTTGTGGGAATTGCTATCGTTATTCCTGATAATATCTTGCGTGAGGATTTATGTTGTCCCAAAAGTTACGAATGTAATAAAGAACATGAAACCGACAAAAAGTGAAGCCATGAGTAAAATGAGTTTTTTTTTTCTTGTTTGTTGCTGCTGGACAGAAATCGATCCTTTTCTCTCTGTCCTTTTATATTTATATATATATATACTATATGTATATACACATTTTTTTCTTTTTGTTATCAGACACGAATTGTAATGTTTTGAGTTGATGATTTACTTACCAGCAATTTACCGTGAAAAGTGTCCTTATGGCTGTAGCATACTTCGCTGGGTGATGATCTAGGTCAGGACTAATTTATTTCTTCTTTATTCTTGGCCATAAATATTTTTGCCATATTTATTGCTTGGGGTTGTTTTGTGAAAGATGATTTTCTCTCGACTAATTTTATTTTAGGTATGAGTTAGGTACAATTTCTTTTTGTTTCTAAGATGGTAAAGTAGATTGTTATAGCAACATATTTTTAGATTTGACCAAGACGAATATAGGATAAAAGCGATGGTTTTTAAATTTATTTTTATGCGGCCCACACACGGTATCATTTATCTGTCTGCTTAGTCTGTCGCTTTGTCATACGTTCAAGCATTTTATGCGATCTTTCGTACAAATTTCGTTATGAGTTTGGCTCTGGTAGGGTAAAGGTACAGCTCCTTTTCTTGATGATAATGAAAAGAACTAGTACCGTTGTTTTTTAATACTGTTTTTACACTACGGTGACGTTAAAGTCTGATTGCGAAAAATTGGAAACGTATCCTTTGACTATGTGAGAAAAGGAAGAGCTATAAGCTCTGAGAATGGGTCGAGAAGGATAGTCTTGCGTTGCGGAAGAAGTACTGCCCTGGAGGCAGGAGATTTTAAATTTTGGTGGAACAATCGCAGTGATAATATCCGTAAAATTTTACCATTGCTGCTACATTGCTACAGTAGCTCAATTTATCTATAGAGAGCAGCGTAGCAGCGCTCGCCCCAAAACTGATTTTGGCTGTAAGTGTGAGAAAAAAAATGTATGGCTTAATTACCGAATTAATAAAAAAATTCACATATCGATTTTTTCGTTAAAAATTTATTTCTAAAAGAAAGCTTTCAACGAAGACACGGGCCTTATCAAAATTCCCTTTACAAAAGAGATTTCGTACTAGCGAAGATTCGAATCTAGCGAAGACACGATCCTTATCAAAATTTCCCTTCCTAGCGAAGACTGGAACCTTACTCTTTAAAGCTAATGTTGCGAAACTCCAAAAGTGTGAATATCTGAGGCGAAATGAGAAGGGAAAATATAAAGGGGGGAACAGACCCATCTTTGCTATACTAATCCCCAGACTCTTATTAATCGATCTATATGTCCTCTGGAAAAGACTAGTAGTACAAATAGTGACTCCACCTAAGCTTGGCCTTTCACACGAGGTCGTCTCCGATCAGTCTAAGAGTGAGATCTGCACCTTTTCCAGAGACGGTAAAATGATTTTCGCGAACCGTAGCTCAAATAAACGAGTTGTATTCAAGGCGGACTTGAATGTACTGTTTGTAGATAACAGCGCGGGCTGCTGGCTTAAGGAGGCATTTGCATATCATAAGAAATCTGTAATGGGATGCTTCTTGGCGGTTTACAATATGTGCTAGCTACAGCTAATGTTACCCCAAGACTACAAAATATGTGTCAGCTATTATATCCAGACAGTCTTCTGCAACTAATCGATTAATGGATCAGCTTTTATTGACAGATAAGCCTGTACTTCGTTTTGGTTACGAAGAGCTCAACATTATTCTTGTGGCAATACCTGTCACTCGAACGCAAAGCTTGTGCCTATAACTATCTCACTCGTGTGGCTCTCAAGAGCTGCTATTGAACAGCGCTGTTCTAGATAATCGCCCGCGTAAAAATGAAAATCGCCCGCACCTAGTCTGCAGCAGGCACGCAGATGCAACAGTGGGCCTGCGCGGCGCCCGCAACTAGCACCCACGAAATCGCCTGTATGGCACCCAAGCATGGCACGGTACGGTCACATTTTTTCTAGACTAAAGGGAGCAAAATTGGGGCTTTAAAAAATTGTATAGGACGAAGAAAATAAGCAATTATCTTGATGACCATAAAGGGTGCCAATAGCTTACTCAGTAGAATGGTTCTCGTTCGATTGCCTAAGTCAAGCAGCATTGGACGTGGTTAGTGCTTAGCTGGGGGACTGCTTGGTAAAACAACACTCGTGTTTGGAATTGTCTATGCCGATGCGGATGCGTTTATAAATGCTAATGCCTGCAGCGGGAGCGAGCATACCTCTGGCAGGCGAACTTTTAAATGTTCGTGCCTGTGGCGGGAGCGTGCATGCCTGGTTCAGGAGCGTGCATGCCTGTATCCAACTAAATTATTTCTACTCGGGCGAGAAGGTAGTTGGAGGAGATGATGGTGTCACATTTTTTTACTACTTTTTGTTTTGGCAGCAGAGAATGTGTCTGACCGCTTGCCTATGGCCCATGCTTAAGACAAGAGACACAGCGGGGGCTTCGCACCCCGGCCGTAGTGTGAGATTCTTACTGACTAAACTCGCCAAGTCTTTTGCATGAAGCTTGAGTGTAGTGTAGGTGGGGTCCTTCGATGGTGCTCACCAGAGCCGAAACAATGGGTCCGTAAATCAGAGACCTAACGTCTTTGCTTTCTTTGCGGGAAAGGTGCCTTCGAAGAAGCGCGCTACATAATCAACTAGCTATATAGGTGCCCGTACGAGCGTCAAAAGGTACCCTGCATTCTAGCGAGAAGCCCCTGCCTCTTGGCTCTGTAGGTCTCTAGCCCAGCCTTAATTGCTCATGTGTACATACATGAATTTCTCCACTTAATGTAATTACTCACAACGAAGTGACTCAGTAAGCATCTGTCAATCTATAAGTAATTTTTTTAGCTTTTATTACTTCAGATAGTCCCGGTTAAACTATTTGTTCGGCCTGAATAAACGTACTGCTGCCCGTATTGACAAAGAGATCGGCAAAGTTCGCGTTTGCTCTACAGAAACACAAATCCCAGCCAGTGGCATAAAGAACCAAATAACCCCATGCAATGGGCTTTAAATAATCCAAAAATGTTCTATCCAGAGCTGTGGTTGTTTCTGGAGTTGCAAGGAAATTGGACGTCTGGACTTCAAGGGTCGAATTGAGTTACAAATTCCACATTTGTAGAGACCTAATATAGGGTCCAGTAGTGTGACTCTCAAGATCAAACCCACCCATTTATGGTGGTATATAAGAGAATGTTTAAAATCGTTTATCAGCACACCATTTATCTAAATTTATCAGGCAAATTTATCTAGATCTTTCTCCATACATGAAAAATACCCCATTTTTTAAAAAGTATTGATTTTGTTTGGTTTTGTTTTTTTTTTAATATTGTCGACCAAAGTACGTAAATCAAACAGATTAAAATTTACTAAAAAATTTTAAGTTAACTGAAACGCCCTCAGTCAAATAAAGACAATTTATATTAGAAGCACGAGACTAATGTAATGCAGAACATTAAAAATTATGTTCTTTTACTGAAGATTACTTCCATTATTTGCTCATTAATAATTCTTATCAGGGCCGGAGGAAAAATGGCAAAAATTAATATTACGCCTGTTAAGTACCCCATTGAAAAACCGCGGCACGTTTGGCTGTTTGTTATCACCTTTTGGTGCTGTATAGAGTATAGCTCTCGTACCATTTCATCGTTCCTTAAGGGAAAAAAGGACACAGTTGGGTAAACATCTTTCAAGGGATCCACAACGACCATCCTACTTGCGACAAAACCAATACCGTAACACTGCACTTACATTTTGTATTGTCTCCGGGGTAGTTTCTGCTTTTAAGACACTCAGGGCTAAGGAACCCTATAAATTTCCGCTTGCCAACTACAGCCATGATGGAAGGAACAAAGCTTTATCCCAAGGCCCATGCTATATCCACCATATACCGCCGGCACCCAACATTAAGGAAAAGTCCTTTCAAGTGTTAGATACGATTATAAGGCTAAGTTTTTTTTTCTCGTTATATGGGTTTATCTTGGAGTCTAAAAAGCCAAATGGTGTAGCACTCACTGTGATAAAAAAAAATTTTCTTTTTTGGAAATTGGCATGTGACTTCGGTAACGAACGACAACGACGAATACAAAACTGAATTATGTTGGAATTTCTGCCATTACAGCAACACTTGGAGCAGTTTTATGTCCTTTTAACATGGTTTTTAAGAGAATTTTCTCGTAGATAATCATTAGTATTAAGACAGAAGGGAGACAGTTGTTAAGCTTGGAATTAAGTATCAAATCGTTAATAAAAAAAACGAACAACCCAAAACTGCCAGATACTTGTGTTGATTATATCGGAATTTAAGCCTTCGACAACAAAAGGATATTAAATGAAATTTATGTTTGTAAGTATAAAAATACCAGAGCTGCATGTGGGCTACACAGCCTTACACTTTCCGAATACATCCATTTGGACGCAAAATATCCTTCGTGGTCTATTTACAAACAAGTTCAAAATGTTATACATGCACAACATGAACCTTCGACACCACAAAAAGCAGAAAAAAAATCTAAATAACTTAAATATTCATCTCATAATGCCATAGCTACATGTCTCACCTCAATTCCTTACCAAATTGTTTCATTTTCAAAACTGTCTCCAAGGACTCATTTAGAAAAATTAAATTAAATTAAATTTATCCTGTGGTTAGGATGGTTTGTCATGGGCAATATTTTACCACTCTCTAGGGTAACATAAAAATGAATTGAAGTTAAAATTAGGTAACTAAAATGCTCAAATTATGCAAATAAAAGGCAAAAAAAATTCTTCTTTGTGAATTTTTAATTTAAGCCATTGACAAATTGTGGTGCATTTGATTATTTCGTTTGATCTTAACTGCTCAGTATTTGTTGGGGTTTATTTCTTGAGATAAGAACACATGCTGAAGCTTTTTGTGTAAAAGTCGTGGGCAAATTTAAATCCCTGTGAGGGTTAGAACTGAATTAAAATTTAAATTTTTATGCTAGATGGCTACAGCTGAGTTTTGTAATGAGAACACAAGCTACATAAATTGCGGTCAGTATAAAATGCCTTACCACTTGTAAAGATTAAATCATGTTAAGCTAATCTGGCGCCACTTTGTTTGTCTGATATGTCCACAATCACTCCGAAATGGTTTTCAATAAAAGTCAGCTCCGCTTATAGTACCTATATTTAAGACTACTTTCTTAAAGTCAACACAACATATTTCGATAAAAAGAATTTCGGGAAAGAAATATAGTCAGAGAACAGGAATTGAACTTCCCTCATCAAAAACCGGCTTTAATACGAACATATATATTTTGTATAACCTTTCGAACATTATTGTCGAAAATGTATTACTCTCAGCAGCCTGAGTAGCCTGAGGGTTAAGGTGCCCGACTACCACTCCAGAGGTCCGCGGTTCGAATCCACTCCGCGACATAGTCCTCTCGCCTTTCCATTTTTCCGTACCCGATAACTTTCCTTCATTCTTGTCTTATTCTCCCTCTTTACAAAAAACTACGCAGTTAAACTGAGAGTGTGTGGGCCGCTTTAGGTTCCCAGCGGGAAAAGTGGAAGCAGCTTCCTCTGGAATCAAATTGGAAGTGATTCCTTGTCGCGCTTCAGAAGCATTTTGGAATATTTTCCTGTGCATATACGAGCTACAAGAGTTATTTTCAACTTTGTTAGTAATTTTCTCTTTTGAGCGAAACCTTTTTCTCTTCTCCCAAAGAAGCAAAAATGAAAGCTTTACTGCTTGTAAAGCTTAAATCTTCAAAATAACTTCCAAGGAAGCTAATTATAAGAAAATCGAACAAACTGCTTCTTGCTAATGACATACAATGGCAAAAAAGATATGGATAGGGATACGGAAGGGAAGCACTTCTAAGATGCCCAAGGATAGCTTCTTCATGCATCAGTGAATGCTTCTATTTCCCGCTGGGTTATGGCTCTGGGGATGCTTGAGTAGATGTTGTAGTAGATGCTAGTGCGATGCATGCTGACCCTAGCTGGATCTTCACTTCACTCGCACATGAAAGCTTATATTCGGTTTTAAAATGAGTTTTGAGTAGACTGACGGCAAAATACGACCACACTCAGTGCTTGCCCAGTCCAGGCCCCATGATCCTATTAGAACACCGACTTCAGGATTCCGTCATGGTAAGATTGAATGTGGAGCTGGTGAAATAAAACCGCCTGTTGGCGTTGTCGATTGTTCTTATCTCTTCTATTCCGATTAGAGCTTCCTGTCCGTTATTGCACTCAGTGATTGAACAGTCGATAGTACCTAACTTTACGTAGTCGCAGGATTGCCCAAAGGAATGTAAGGAGCTCTTACAAGAAAAATCTTGTAATTATATGTATGTATTTTGGTCGAAACAAACCTTTGCTTTTAGCATACTTCGCTGTGGGTAGTGCAAGTGATTTTAAGTCACGAAGGTTTGCGTCTTGGGAAATATATGTATTTGTCGCTTTTCATTTGGCAATTGTGTTCAGAAGTTGATTAATATCCGAACGGAAAAAGGAAATTTATTTAAAGAAATAGAAAAAAAAATACAAAGTTAAAAGAAAAAAGGGAATTATTTACAAAAGATGCAAGTTCAAATAATTTTTTTTTCGAATTTTGACGTGCCCACGGAAAAATAAAAAACTCAAATTGGTGATGTTATTCCAGAATATCTATAGTAGAGGGAAATTAAACAAAAAAAAGCGAAGTTATGATATAGTTGGAAAGTTGGATTTTTTGTTTTTTTCTTTACATATGTTAATATAAAGCGAAAAAAAAATTTCTGCAAAATCGGTCCTGTGCTGCACGAGGAAATTGCATAAATGTTCATTTTTGATGCATTTTGAGTGCATTGCTACACTATTTTCTTAATTTCTCCAGTTCTGTTGGGACTATCGAACTGATTCGGTATAAATACTATAAAAATGAATCCTAACTTCAAAAAACCAATTGCAATTGTTTCGTGGGGCACAGGACCGATTTTGCAGAAATTTTTTTTTTCGTTTTATCTTAACATACGTAAAAAAAACAAAAGAATCCAACTTCCCCAATACATCACATCATATGACAATTTCCCTCTACTACTAGTTTATCGTTGATGAGCCCTATAGATGGATCCTTAATCCTACGTCTGACTTATAGTATCGAAACCATGGTAATGGGTAAATTATGTGTGTGTACTCAAAATCTCGGTTACACTAACTTACAATCGTGGTATTACCATGGTTTCAGAATCTGCACCTGTATCTTGCACACTTGCAAGTAACTTCAGCGCCAATTTCCAGGGTGCGCAAAATGAATGAAAGTGATATTTCCAGTTGTTGGGCGGGCAGCTTATTGTTTACAAGAATCAAAAACAATTAAGCAGGCATGTGGTGTTTTCATTTGAATGGAACTGAGAAAGTATTTTTGACCACTTGCACCATCCTCAAGCCACCCATAGCCGCTGAAGTTGCCATTGAAGTTACCCACACCACCAGAAAATGGTCAAAAATGTCTGCCACTAGTATTTAACGGTTATTTTGCCCTAATAGAACGTTAACCCCTTTTTTACCCTACCCCCCCCCCCCCCCCCCCAACCAACCTCCTATCACGCGATGAGGCCACTTCCCGATAAAAAGGCATACATAATGCTCGCAATTACTTGAAAAGCTTATATACCAGGCGGCAGAAAGTTTGGAAGAGATGGTTTTTTCAAGTGTCAGCACACCTACTAATACTGCTGACGATGAATTCCATCAACTATAAATCTGTAACTTTAAATAGTTATTGGTAGCCATCCTCTTAGTCATAAATTATCCTGGCTACCATCCATTAGGGTTGTGGGTCCGATTCCCTTTCAGAGACATTGACCTTTTTTCATAATTATTTCTTCTAGAAAAATTCCTAACTTCAAGCAAGATATTACTTATCTGTACTTAAAGTCTGCTTCGAGTACCAACTAGCTCTTGAGATCAATCAGCTGCAGTGTAGGATGGGTGACGCTTTGAAAACCGTGTGAAGGCTTTGCCATGTTGCATGGTATTATATTCCATAACCTTTAATTAAATATTTTTAAAGACAAATGCCTGAACCTAATATGACGTACCGTTTGGTAAGAAAGTGCACGAATTTGAGCTAACTTAGGGCATTTCGACAAATGACCCTAAAAGAAAACGTAAAGTGACAAGTGCAAAATGTATTCCGTAAATGCAGATTTAGACGATTTATTTAAGTTGTGGAAGAAATATAAAAAGCTTAGAAATTCTCAGCAAAATGAAAGGAAAAAATTTTACCGAGAAATTTCTTGGGGACTGATGCCGCTTACTAGTACAGGGAAATTGTCAAATGATAGTGGTGATAGCATCAAAATACATATTTTCTCCAATTTTTTTCAAAATCCGACTATTTTCCCGTTATTTATTGCATTTTTAGTAAAATAAAACAAAATTTCATACATTTAGGTTTTTGGAGGTTAGAATTCATTTTTAAAATATTTATACCGTATCAGTTCGATAGTCTATTCATTCACGAGTATTTTTCAATTTTTCTACGACCAACAGAACTGGAGTAATTAAAAAAATAGTGCAGCAATGGGCTCAAAATGCATCAAAAATGGACATTTATGCAATTTTCTCGGGCATCACAGGACCGATTTTGCAGAAATTTTTTTTTCGCTTTATGTTAACATATGTAATGAAAAAAAACAAAAAATTCGACTTCCCACTACATCATAACTTCGCTTTTTTTGTTTAATTTCCCTCTACTATACGTCAATTACACTTATTACGTTAATTTAAATCAGTGCTATATGAACACTCATGTATTAGGTTCAGGCTGAAACAATGGGCTTATTCACACGATCACTCCCGCTCAAGCTTTGCACCTCTTCTTCGACGATGGCTCTACAGGCTGATTCGAGCTTTGGTTTTCATCTGCTTTTTCCTCCACACGTCTCTGCTCCGCAGATTGGCTTCAGTTACTTGTGTTGAGCAGTTTTGTTCCATCAGTCTTAACACCGACTTTCCACCTTGACGGTTATTCGCCAACTGGTCTTTTTCCCATCTGGTTTTTGTTAGAAGATTCAGAGCTTTAGTCCTTCGAAGAAGCTTCCTCTCAAATATATCCATTTTATCTTCTGATTTTTGGAAGATACTCCATCCTTGCTTCACATCCATACGTAACTACTTACTTATAATCGTTTTGTAGATTCTAATTTTGGTTTTTCTGTGGATGCCTCTGGATTTCACTACTGGCAGATATGAGAAGTATGTTCGATTTGCAGCTTTTATTCTTCTTTGCACGTCTATTGTAGCCTGTACGGTGCTGAATTAAATGACCCTGAATTTTGAGTTTAAGCCCTTGGCTGTTGTAGGGGTTCAGAAATACTGACTGGGCTGCATGATCTGTGGTTGAATTGAGAAGGCTAGTATGGTATTGTGAGAAAAACGCTACCATGCGGGCAGGGAAATATTTCGGTGGAATAGTTGCAGTCGTAAAAGCAATATAAGTTAGCAACTACATTCCTACGATGAGGCAATGCACGCGATTTGTTCTATATTAAATGAGTTTATGGGCGCTGTTATGCACTTTATCCAGCCACAAAAAGGCGGTTTTTGACGATTATTTGTATTCGATGTAGGGTCAAGTGTTGACCGTTGGGTTAAGGAATGAAGAATCTGAATTTCTTAAGAAACTGGATAATTTCCTGAAGATTTTGAATACGTGATTACATATCCTAAGTTGTTGCGCCTAGGATATGAAGGGATCACTAATAAGGATATCGGAACGAGACTGTAGGTACTTAAAACGGATCGAGACTGTATCAAAAACGGATCGTTATGCTCCAAACCTAAAAGGATCACATCTAAGATGTGATTTTAAACAAAAAAGGATATTAGTCATTGCCTTTCTAAAATAAAATAAACGCAAATAATATTAAGTGTTACTTAAAACTTCAAATAATTAAATTACAAAACATAACTTGATTTGCCATTTATCCTTGCTAATGTTTTTGTAAATAAATATTCTATAACGACGGCATTGAGACACCCTTTCAAAATAATATGTATAGACATCGCTTAGAACAGCAAGAATAGCAAAGTTTCGTAAATTAATCAAATCCCAAGTGGAGACGTCTTTATGTCACAATCAATTAAAATTTATCCCTCAGACAAAAGACTTAAGTTCCATACAAAGATATCCCTAAGCCCTATTGTGCCGCTTTCTGGCATCCTAAAAGCCGACAGCAAATCCATCCCCTTAACTCAATTGTAAACGGGTATTTCCTCCAGATATGGTCGAGATTAACCGTCTGTGAATTAGTATCTGAAAACTTCCTGAGTAATTACGGCCGGTTCAGCGCCATATTACATTCCGATATATTATCGGAAAGGCATGGCCTACCGAAAATTACAAAAGAACCAAAGAATCAGTTCAGGGGGGCCCCCGGAGAAACAAGCCGGGAAAGTTTTTACTCTGGGGGATTTATAAGGGATTAGGTTCATAATCGCTGATTTATTAGTTAATGGCGGAGAATTCATTCCGGAAAGATGTTATATCTTTTTCCGGTCCCTTTAACCAAAAAGCTCTCTGTTGGGGGTAGTTTTTATCCGTTGGTTTTTCCGTTGTCCTTGCGGTTATACCGAGTATATATGGATATGATTCAGTAACGTGATAAACTTTAACAATAATGTTGCCGCTGCTCCTCCTTAGCTAAGACAATTAAAACTTGTTTTATTTCCTGGACAGATTTTCAACAGAACCTATCGTATTAAATTTGCTCCCTTTGTTCTCGTTCCAAGCAATCTTCTATACATTAAGAGCCATGAAGGGTTTCGGGATGTAGTATTCTGCGGCTGGCCGGGTTTATTACAATCTGAGCTTTTCTTTATTTTGCCTGTAATTACGTGATGAAACTTTCCGCAAAGTAGGATGAAGGCCTATAATCTGACGTTGGATTATATTCCAACAATATGAAATGGATTTGGTTACCAATTATTTAATGTTCCCGTGGAAATTCAATATTTCAACGTTTGACATGTGTGTACTTTGTGCTAAGATAGCGATTATTATGGAAAGTAGTTTAATTTCAATACTTCAAAACCCAAAGAAATACGAATAATTTGGACAGTTGACGAAGGTTTGTTTTGACGAAGGTTAGTATTGAATTTATCTTTGCACATACAACATATTTTTCGGCAGCCCTTGTTCGTACATAGTGAATGTGTTATACGAGACTTCAAATTGTGAATATGATAACTCCTACAATAGTCCGGGGAAATTAGCAAAAAAAACGCACGAAAGGAGACAAAATTCCAAAATGGCTGAAAATTGGTACACAGCCTCCTTGGAACTTTTTAAGAAAACAATTTCGGAATCAAAAAAAAACATGGCCGCCGGAGATATCACTTTTTGGAAAGAAAAATCACTCAGAAACTGATTTTTTCGAAATTTTTTTTGGCAGTCAATACGAACCGTTATTGCCTACAAAAAAACGCTCTTGTCATTTTTTCGAAAACCTTTACCTTCCCGAAAAAATCAAGGTATTTTTTGGCCAAAAAGTGATTTTTGGAAACTTTGACCTTGAATAACTTCAAAAGGGTTAGGTTTTCGAAAAAATTACAAGAGGGGTTTTTTGTAGGCAATAAAGTTTCGCATTGATTCGTCAAAATTTTTTTCGAAAAAAACAGTTTTTGAGTGATTTTTTTGCCAAAAAGTGATATCTCCGGCGGCCATGTTTTTTTTTGTGATTCCGAAAGTGTTTTCTTAAAAAGTCCCAAGGAAGTTATGGACCAATTTTCAGCCATTTTGGAATTTTGTCTTCTTTAAATGCTAATTTCCCCGGACTAGAATTAAATCTTCCTCGAATTTTTTATATATATATAAGGAACATTGATATCGCACCATTGGCACTACACAAATGACATTGAACTTTGACTTGATAATCCGAAAAGGGTTTGCTAGCATGGCTGATTATGGGTAGCTAAGGCCTATAGTCATCTGCTTGGAAAACTGAAGACCACATTTGGTATTGGAAGGGAAGATTAATGATGGAACACGGCAAGTTTTATTAGTGGATCCTTTTATGAAATTTTCAAAACATTTATTAATTTCTGTAGAACTTCTTGTGTAGTATTTCTTTATGTCTATAGAAAAACTCAGCTTTGTAGTGAAAAAAATCAAGTTTGGCATAGATCTGGTTAATTTTGCATTTTCTTTTTTCAACAAATCATGTAGGGAGAGAAAAAGTTAAGATAGGATGATTCTAGACGCGCGTTTATGCTGCCGATTCACCAAAGCAACATGTGGAGTCCTTCGACCTTACTTTTAAATAATACACTTTGTAATTAAGAAAGTATTTGTGTATTGGTACTTTAATGTCCTGTCATATTTTTTCATACATATTATAAATATGGGTATCGAACTCTTTAGCACTAGTCAGTCATTTCGTTCGGGCCATACTGAGATCTCTAGAACAAAGCTTAGTTTAAAGGAAATACCTACTTTTTAAACTTTAGAATGTTGTAAGAATTAATGGAAATACTGACTGCGGAACATTTTTCTACAGTCGCCTTGTTCTATATTTATAAACGAGCCTCTAGAGCACAGTGCGCGAGGAAAAAAAAGCGAGCTTGTCTTGAATTGTGCAAAAATATTTCCGTATAGACTCGAGGGCCTTGGGGTCATACGCAGTCGCAAGGCCAAAAAAGGTGTTTTTTTATGATTTTTTTCTAAAAGGGATTTAATTTGACAAATACAAAAAATATTAATACATGTAACTTTTTACTTTCTATTAGCATGTTTCATTTTTAAACATATTGAGTTACAGTGCTCCTGTAGACGATTTCCTAGAGGTCCTCCAAAAAAAATGTCTGGCGGTGAGCACGATATTTTCGGTTTGGATTATTTAAAATAAAAAAACCAAAAGGATTATATTAGTGGAAAAATAAATCTAGGTTTTTGAGAAATCATGCTCACCGACTTTGAAAAGACCGTTTGGAGAAAGACGTTTACACAAAGTTAAAATTTTGTTTTTTCAACTTACATGTAGTCATCTATTCCGAGCCATAAGATGAACCTTCTGCATCATCAGCAACATTCCGAAAATGCAATAAAAATAAAATCGATTTTTTGAAATTTCTAACTGCGTATTCGTAAATTCGGTGAAGATTGCAATCAAATACAGTACAATTCCTACAGTAACTTAATGAGTTTATAAATGAGCAAAAGGGGCTATCGCTGCTAAGTTTACTAGCAAAGTAGGTTTTCGAGGAGCCGTCACAGATAATGGAGTTGAATTGTATGGAAGGCAGGTAGTCCAGTAGAAATAGGGTTCGAACAACAAAAAAATTCGTTACAGCAATCTGACAGTGGGATGTTGTCGAACAAGCTCTTGTAAAAGAGGGAAAAATAAATCGAACCGACAGCGGTTATCCGGGGAGGAATGGGGGGGTTTTTAGGGGTTGAAAACAGTTTTTCGCAATTTCTGGCTAAACTGTACATTCTATCGAAAAAAGTTAAAAGTAAAAGTTGTAGGAAATCAAAAGATCTACAACTTTTGTATTTACCATTTTTCCCTAAATTCAAAATTTTTCGAGAAAATGGCGGAAAACCGGTTTTTCGGTTTTTTATTTGTTTCTTTGACAAAAAAATTTCTATGAAGCTGAAACTTGGGCAAAAGATACCTGTTAGTGTTGCAAAAATGCAGTAATTTTTTCAGACGGAAATATTTAGAGGTTGTTGTTAAATTTAATTTTTTTTAAAAAAAAAGGGAAATTTTTAACTGCGATTCCTCTTAAAACTACATGTCCTACGGAGTTCTGTTTTGGCACACTTACTCGTTGTTACGTCTACTTCCGATAAATGGTAAAAAAAGGTATACTGCAATGGAAAAAATGGCCACACTTGTGTTTAAATTGCTTTAATTTAGAAAATTGCTCAAATGCTGAACTTCCACAAATTTCTATAGACGAAAGTGACTCGGAAGAAATGGAAACAGATCAATGTACTGTGACTGAAACAGTGCTCAATGAAACTGTCGAAAACACTGAAGAATCGTCCAGTTTTATGGCATCTGATGAAGAGAATTTGCAACACTCTGCAAAGAGAGCAAGATTAGAGAAAAATTCATAAAGAAGACTTTAATGCATATTTTTTTCAATTTGGCGTTTTAAGCATGTTCAAAAAAATATTTAATTTTTTTTACCCCATTTATGTATTTCATGCTGTTAATATTTATGTATATGATTTTGGATCTTGTATCAGTTGGAAATAAATGGTGGAGTTTTTTTTATTCAATTGAATTTTTCTCCACTCAAAAAAAGGTGAATTGTGTTTTATTTAATATGTAGTGCCGATTTCCAGAGTGTTCCTAAGCTATCGAAATGTAATTAATACAATGACGTATTATTTTTTTACAACTTTCATTTATAAAAATACTATTATTATAAACTTGTTCCGTGCCACATGCAAATACTGTCTTATGATTAAAACCCACTCTCGAAAACCCGTATCATTGTAGATCCACTCTATTACCTATTCTATGAATACATGCTGTTCAGTTAATTTTGGATTTCCAGTAAAAAACAAAAATTGTTCGTAAATGCATATTTGGGATGTGCATTTCTTACGTTTTGTTTGATAATTACAATCCTATGTACGACGATCGTAGAAGGCACTAAAATGCACACTATACTTTTTTGTTAATTAAATAAAGTAAACATAACAATGGCATCTATAATTTGTTTCTGAATAATCGTCGTTAACGTGAATATAACAATTTTCCGGCCATTTTTTCCATTGCAATATACCTTTTTTTTACCAATTATCGGAAGTAGACGTAACAACGAGTAAGTGTGCCAAAACAGAACTCCGTAGGACATGTAGTTTTAAGAGGAATCGCAGTTAAAAATTTCCCTTTTTTTTTAAAAAAAATTAAATTTAACAACAACCTCTAAATATTTCCGTCTGAAAAAATTACTGCATTTTTGCAACACTAACAGGTATCTTTTGCCCAAGTTTCAGCTTCATAGAAATTTTTTTGTCAAAGAAAAAAATAAAAAACTGAAAACCCGGTTTTCCGCCATTTTCTCGTAAAATTTTGAGGTTAGGGAAAAATGGTAAATACAAAAGTTGTAGATCTTTTGATTTCCTACAACTTTTACTTTTAACTTTTTTCGATAGAATGTACAGTTTAGCCAGAAAATGCGAAAAACTGTTTTAAACCCCTAAAAACCCCCCCATTCCTCCCCGGATAACCGCTGTCGGTTCGATTTATTTTTCCCTCTTTTACAAGAGCTTGTTCGACAATATCCCACTGTCAGATTGCTGTAACGAATTATTTTTTTTTCTTCTCATTTTTACGACTAATTCTACTGGACTAAGGGTCGAATACACCAATTTAGATAGTAGCCTGAACTATACTGGCTGTAGGAAGCAATTAAATAGCTTGATCCCAGGATTGTGTTGTTTGTTTAGCGATGTATGATGATAGCAGATGGAATGTACATTTATTCAACAATGTTAGCAAGCATCCAAATGGCTAGTATTTTTAAAAAGATGCGAATACCTTATTCATGTAAAAACAGCACTTACATTTCTGTTGAAGTACTAATGTTGGTCTAGTCTAGTCAAATACGGAGATAATTCTCATTCTGATCTTTAGCTTTAAATTTTTTCTGTAGTGCTCGAGTAGTTCGAGATGATTTTGTAGGTCTTGTTAACTTAAATTTTTAGTTCGGTCCACCATACAGCCAGTAATCCAGATACTCGCAGTGGAATTATTAGATCACTAATCAAGATATAAAATTTGAATGCCGAATTCATTGTACCTACCCCATTGCAGGTTATTTCAGATTACTGTAGCCTTTCATGCACCACGGAAGTTTCTAATTTGAATAATTAACTTTCATATCATATGGCAGATCATGTTCAGCTGATGTCCTGTCTTTCCATATGTGACTACGAGATCCGAAATTTGATCAATGCGGGGTCGGAGCCTTCAATGGTAATATACTTCGTTGTTGATTACCATGCTTGACATGGCAGACTCACCATATCATACCGTGGATAGAATTCAAAGTTATCGTTCCTCAAGCAGGTTGGATAATGATTTACGGGTATTTTTCACAATATCAAAAATCTTACTATTGTTCGTAAGGAGGCCTGTAAACCGATGAGACACTGGTTACTTCTGTCGTTAAAAAATACACCATAACATTTTTTTTGTGAGGCAGTTCTAAGTTCAGGTATCATCCTTTGTATGACTAATCGGTCATATGTCCGAAGTATATAGTATATCTAGAAGTAAGCTTAGTTCGTGATACAGAAAAAGTTTCAGGTTATGACGGTCAAGAGAATGTTGGAAAAGCTACTATAAGCTCTAGGGTTGCACTCTTGGATGTTCTAGGAGTTCGGAAAACGATCGAACCGAGTTTCTCTATAATATTTAAGAGCTACAACGAGTTCCTAGTCTGTACCATGTGCCAAAATTGTCTGCAGACAGAGGGAATGAGCAGAGCAGGCTAATCTGGTGTTGCGGTATAAGATTTTTGTGGAGATAGAAGAGCGCCTATTTCGGTGGAAGAGTCGCTATGATAGTAGCGATAAAGTTTTGTTAGGGCTGAACCATGCCTTTTTTTTATTAGAAAGTCTAATAGCCTAGACAGACTAGCACCTTAATCCGGATTATGACGTCAGAATGACGTAGCCTCCATTTTATTTCCATATCTTTTATATAGGTCTACGTCACTCTGACGTCATAATACGGATTAAGTTTCTAGTCTGTCTCCGGTATAAGCTCAAGTATAACGTTAACGACATGTTTCAATGTGTAGCAATAAGTTTAGCTTGGATGCCTATAAAAAGAATAGGATAGGTTAAGGGGAGTCTTGCGGATGCTACCAGCAATGCCTTTGCCATAACTAGGAGGCTAACGGAAAGCACCTTGAGTGTTTTGCCTCTTAAAGCAAGGATTATCTCGTCAACTGACCGATGAAGCCTATGATGTCGGTGGTACCGAGATCGGGATGCAGAAGTATGGGCTATCTGTCGATCGAATCTACTTTTGTTCCGGTGGTCTTCGCATGCTTAAAACGCCACCAAAAAAAAAATTTTAGTGATATTGTTTTGTTTTTTTTATTTAACATTTGAGTCTTATATTTTAAATTTTAAATGGGTGCGAGCTTAAGTGGCTAACGACAACACACGTACGCACAACGTGATGGGTTAGCCAAGACTCATTCTCACGGTGGATCAAAGGGTCGATGCCGGAGGACGCGACGTTGTTAGCGGTGAGTTTCGGGGGCCTTTTTTGCTCTTTATCTATCCATGCCATACTACTATTCACAGCCTCGTCCCAAATAAAGGAATTGTATTCGAGGAGATGTCAACTGCTTTCCAGTGAATTTTAAAGTGAGCTATTGGATTGGAAAACAGAGTGATGTACGAGTGTTTTCGGTTTTCATCATAAGAATTGTTCTAGAACAGGGATTCATATTTAAAATTATAGTTAAAAAATTTTACTATCACATTGATTCAAAAACATTATTCGGTATGATTTTATATATTACTAAAGTACGTAAAGCGTGAAATTAGTTTCATCCTCCAAAGAAACAAGTGCTGGCTTTTGGTGTACCTTCTTAGTGTGGGTGATTGCAAAGTAGGCAATATATATTTTACTATTTTTAGATGTTCTTAACAATTGTAATCAAAGAATTCACATAACCAAAACTTCAAGAAGCAATATCTCCAAGGGTCGAACTTTGATAAGAATTATATGTTTAATTAACACGGCTTGAGAGCCTTGAAGTAAAAATTTTATTCTCACACATTAATTCACCGTTATGTTACTAAATTACCTACTATTTCAAATTTAATCAAAATAAATCTCTAGTATATTTCCATTTAGCTTAATCCAAAGCCTTACTTAACACTCCAGCCACAATGGTTCTCTCCCTGCCGCTGCCATGGGCTCCCCATTCCAGGGGCAAAATAAATTGATTCACTCATGGGGCGATTTGAAGTGTTCTCTGGGCTAATTTCAATATGCGAAAAACTAATGACGGGAATCAATTTTCCGTACATGCTATCATTTGTATTAATTACGACTCACAGCATAAAACCATGGTTAGCCCTTTATTAACATTCAATTAGTCGGTCCTTCGAAAACACCACTGGCATAGCATATCCGAAAACTAGCATTGAGATAGACTGAGAAGGTGGCGGATTGAGGTGGAGGAATTGTATAGTATGTAGTATAGTATAGTATCAAGGGTAGGTTTTTACACCGCGCGCTATATTCGGATTGCCTGATATACGTTAGCCAAAAAAGCCCCACGCTCCGATGCTATCGGGGCCTCATAAAAGCTACATAAATAACATGTTAAGACCAGTTGGCGTGACCTACGGCAGTAGCCGGCCCAGCACCAGAATCGCAGCCCCTTGTTTTATTTTCCGCAATTTCTAGGTTTTCCCCTGTCAATGGAAAATCCTGGAAAACTGCCGCTGTAAAAACTTATCCCTATTCGTGTGCTAATTATTATATAAATATACGCACATCTATATATTGCCCTCTATTATTATTATTTTTTTTTTGGTTTTATGTTGTAAATAATTTTTTATTATGATTCCCAAACAATTTGCATTTTTGTGCGACACTTCACTACAATTACGCGATTTTTTTTTTCGCGGGGGTGAACTTTACAAAATTTTTGGCCGACATCGGATATAATACTTGCTGTAGTGTTGGCCTTCTCTTCTTGTGGATTTAGTTGGTGGCCCTTTATCGGATCGAATCCAGGCCTCGTGGTGGGGAGAGATATAAAAGGGGTAATAAAAATGCAAATGGACTGATTCGTATCTTTTTTCAATTCTCCTTTTTTTTCCTTAGGAGAAAATATTCAATTATGAAATTAAATGAAAGTGAAACAGAAAATTATACCTCGATAAGGAATGTAAACAAGGAGGGTTTCATCGCTGGGAGGGAAAAAGTGATGAAAGGCACGGTCTGGTCTCAAGGGCGGGGACCATACAAAAATTCGACAACAAAAAAAACATTCAACAACGAAATTTAGAAACAAAAACAAAAAAAACCAACAACAACAAGGGATGAGATGGAGAAATGTTGGGGAATGTAAAAGGCAACGTGAAAACATGTTGTCCACGGGCAAGGAATGATCAAAAAAAAATCTGGATTTCTTACAGGGGATAATTTACCTATCCACAGGACTCAAGGTCGTCGTGCTTCTCTGTTATTAAATCGAACAGTAAATATTTACATACCAAGAAATTTGAAAAACGAAAATTCCATTGGATAAGGTAAGAGAATATTGTGTGGTGGTGCCATTCTATGCATCATCCCCCGATCGACTTTAATGAGCTACAAAATCGGTAGGAGGGCAAAAATTTCAATAAACATTCATTTTATCTGTATATAAGCATTTAATTTTTGCTCAAAGAGCAAATTCCTAGCTGGGGTTTAAATTTTTCCTTTTAATTTCCCTCAGGGTTAGTACAGCAATTAATTTTTGGAGTATAAAAAAAAACCATCTTTTGGCATTTTTTTTCTGCTTCCTTTTTCTTTTCCTTATTATATATATTTTTTTTTCTTTGTGGAATATATTCCAACACATTCTCAGCACCAGCCACAAAATCAATAGCATTTTTAATTTTTAAACAGCAGCCTTCCGGGAAAAATTATTCCTTTCTAGAAAGTATGTTTGTACAGTATAGGAATACCCATTTTAGCCTACCTATCTCGAAAAGAACCAAGAAACAGAACGAGGAAAGTTTATGTTAAAAGTAGGCAGGCGGCGGCGAAAGGCGAAACTGTGGGAGTTTTAAGAAGAATATGAAAATTATACCCCAATCTAGCGAAATATATATCCTTGTCCCATGCCACCTTAACTCAACGTCATTATCAACGAACTACCTTATCTAAGAAAAGGAACATTGTCTTTTAGCGTAAAAAAAGGTTTTTCGACAAGAGGGATGGCATTTTTCGAGAGAGATCTCTCCTTCTGGGATCTGTTTCAAGATTGTTTGTGAGACTTATTAAAGGCTGAAATATCTGGCAGTATAAATACATATAAACTTACATATACGTATAACCCACGGGCATGTAAAAAGGATTTTTATCAATAATTTATATGGGAAAATATGTATGGATGTATTTAATTTGTTCTGGCTTTTGTCTTTTAGAATTTCTTTTATTTTGTTTTTTAAGGTTTCCTTTTAATTTCACAAATTTAACAAAATAAACAATTTCATTTGCAAAAATAATGAGACCTTTTTCAACATTACATACATACTTACGTTAGAAATTTTTTTATGTCCTGTAATGTTTCTTTCAGTTTGTTAGCATTATTAGAAGGAATCCTATTACAGTACTAAGTGTTTTCCGTAAAAAGGATTTTAATTTAACATAAGAGAAACTGTTGACCGAGGTCGACGAAGTTATTAATTAAGTTTTCCAGGTATTTCTCATTACCAAAAATTAATCAGAAGAACTTAGAACTGAATGATGCAGAATGTGCTGAGAAGTCTCTGATTCAAGCTAATCGAAATAGTCCAATAAATAGGTCGAAAAAAAGGCATTCGTAATGTGAAAAATACCGCACGCGATTTTTTTAAGCAAATGATTTTATATATTTTTATAAGCTTAAATTCAAAATGGCGTCATCCCCACCCTCTTGCTAAACTTATAGTGAAGGGAAACGCGTTTAATTCTATATCTCAGAAACTATGCATTTTACCCCAAAAATGTATTTAATCTTTTTTGTCGATAAATAAGTGACTTAACTTTTTTACTTAGAAATTTTTTTGTAAAGTCAATATCTGCGGAGAAATAGTGCTTCAAACTTCATATATCACTTTCTTGGCACTATATTTCGTTAATGGTTAATTCTATATGAAAAAATCCTTTGGAAAACTTATAGAACATACGATTTTCTATAATTTGTTTATTATCATTTTTTTACGTAGGGCTAATATTGCACGAGTTATGGCGATTAAGTGTCGAAAAACGTAAATTCAAAAGAAGTTTTTTGCCAATATGTTTTTAATTACGCGTTTTATTGCGAAACTGATTACAACTTTCTTGCGCGCAATTTCATTGCCACATGTTTTGTTTCAACTTTTTTCGGTAAAGTTGATATTATGGATGTATTACACCTTAAACGAGTTTCCCTTCACTATTAGTTTAGCAAGAGGGTGGGGATGACGCTATTTTGAATTTAAGCTTATAAAAATATATAAAATCATTTGGTAAAAAAAATCGCGTGCGGTATTTTCCGCAAAGAAAAAGTACCTATTTATTGGACTAAAAATGAGTTTGAAGAAGTCCCCAAATGGGGTTGTCGTTGTGTTGAAACAGGACAACGTCGTCTTATGGCTGGTCCACACGATAAGGACTTTCGTTCACTCAATTTTCCGTGCGACTTCTATGCGAGTTTGAATTTTGAATGCAAGGACCGATGGAATGTCTTTTTTTATGGGGTATGGTCAAGCTCAGGAATTACCCTTTGTACCACTAGTCTGTCATGTCGTTCAAGTCACGGTGCAATGCCTACTAGTAAGCTTGATCTGAAGATAGAAATGGATATGATAGATTAAAACTAGAATCTAGTGGAAGCATGAGGAGCAGGCAGTGAGCCTCGCGTTTGAACAGTTGAATGTTGTATGAGTTCATTTTTTAAGCAACCGGCTGAGCCCCACAACCATCAGGACTATCGGGAGGCAGCCTTGTCGGAGTCTTATGCTTCCGAAAACAAGTGAATTCCCCTAACCAGCCGACAAAGGCTGTGACGCATGCAGTAGCAGACTACCAAGTGAACAAGGAGGTGCACCGTCCTCTAGGTGAAAACCCGTCCTAAGCGGAACTTTGGTATTCTATTATTAACCGGTTAAGTTGGCGGGATGTCTTATTAAGGCTACCTGAGACGGACATCTGTGCGGACATTGAGACGGAATGTCTCTGGGGACTCCTCTCCGGGACTATTCCAGAGGCTTTACAGCGACTTTGCTTTTTTTCACAGACTAAATTTTATAGAAGTCTATAGACAAAAGCCATACGACCAAAAATCTTAAATGTGTCGACCCATCTGTTTTTTTCTTCTGTTGTAGATGCAACTATAGAGTGGGTTTTATTTTTTTTTTAGACAGATTTTTCCGATTTGCATCGTAGCACGAGCTGTGTGTGATATGGCTCCATTCTGTAGCTGTAGGCCCAAATAACTCCAAAATGTCACGATACGGATTACCAGTAATTGTTACCAGGGGCGCAACAACGGGAGGGTCCAGGGGGTCCGAACCCCCCCATATATGGGCCCCGGATCCCTCCTCTAATAAAAAACCACTAAGAGCCGTAAAAATTATCGAGGAATACCTTTAATCGGAGTCAAGGATTACTTTACCCACAATCTGCGATATGTTTAAAATGCACCCGAGTAAAAATAATTTAGTTGGTTAACTTTTTTAACTAGCAACTAGCACGGATATCGAACAAATGCGCCTGCCACACGGGTACGCACGCTCCCGCTACAGGTATTAAAATCTAAAAATTCTTACACGCCTCTGTTACAGATATGATGCTGTAACAATGATTGGCGCAACAACTACAAAAATATTTAGATTCCAAGTTAGTTTGAACGTGGGCAAAAGCCGCGAAATAATTGATTTCCGAAAATATTAGAAAAAAATTGCCAAACTTCATGTTCTACAGTATGTGATGCCCGAGTAAAAATAAGATTCGCCTGTTCTTAGCCTAAAACAGGCAAGCACAGCGTCAAAACGCCTGTATTGCACCCAAAACAGGCACGGTACGCCGGAGTACGCACGGAGTAGTCCAAAGGAAGCACGATACGTACGCTCACACTTTTTTTGACTAAAGGGAGCAAAATTGGAGTTTTAAGAAATTGCATAAGACGAAGAAAACGGACAATTATTTTGGTGACCATAAAGGGTGCCATTAGCAATTATTAGCTAATTTACCATACTCAATAGACCGGGTCTTGTTCGATTGCGAAGGTCAAGCGGCATTGGACTTGGTTAGTATTTAGTTGGGGGACCGCTTGGTAAAACGACACTCGCGTTTGGAATGATCGATTTATGAATAAATTCATATCTACAACAGGGGCGGGCATACCTCCACAGCGGAAGCATTTTAAATTTTCATGCCGTGTGGCAGACGCCTTTGTTCGCAATGCTTGCTCGTTGCGGGCGCGCATATGCTATTAGAAAAATATAAACAACTAAATTATTTTTACTCGTGTTGGCTCAACTTACATATGCGAATCGCTCTATTCGAAAATGAAATTTACAAAACACAAATATCGCTCCATCTTCTCTGACGAAAACATGCAACGAAACCAGCTTCGAGAAAGTGCTAAAAATGTACCAAATAAAGCCAATTTTAACATCAAAATTGCTTATAATTGCCGTAAAATAAAAATTGTCTGGAAATTATTCATAGGAAACATTGCAAGATTTTTAATTTTGGAAAAAAATTCGCTTTGTAAACTTCGCGTATACACCCTTTATAATTTCATTCATACTCTTTTGCTTTCGGAAATTTCTTGTCAGCCTACCCAAATATATTCTCTTGACTTTACTATTTTTCTCAAGCATTATCAAACCAATGTATCATATCTTCACAATCGTACCAAAAGCTGTTGATCTTGAGGTTCGATGTGTCTCCGGCACTCATCCACTCTTTCTTTCGATTTCATTTGACGTAGGGACAATATTTTCGTCCTGCTAGATGAACTTATGATATGCTCTGGACGCACTCTATTTCTTTTTCCCATGTTAAACTTTCTTGATGGCTGCCTTCATCGTCAAATTCAAAAGATCAACACGAGTTAGGTGTTCGGTCCACATCTATCCTGCCTTTCTGAATTTAGAAAACTAATCTCGAGCAGTTATCTCAAATAAAACGCGCTAACTGTGTACGATGAAAATATGCAGGTCTGTTTTAACAGCTTTTTAGCCTCAGTGGTTGACGGGGTTGAAAACTGTCGTATGATAATCATACTTTCAAAAAAATCTCATTTTCACAATCGTTACTCAAAATACACAATTTTATTCCTTAACAAGCATTTGCGAAGCTATTATTAGATTCTTTGAGTTTTTCTTTTGTTGTCTAACTTTCACATTGCAATTATATCATCAAATCAGAAACAAAACTTCTTAACATGGTTGTGGGTTTAAAAAAAACTTTTGCAAACTCTTCTTTTACGGAGCCCTGCAATTTACTGCGATTGTGTAGTTTATTTCTGTCCGAGGTTGAACATAGTTCAAAAACCGATTGATTATTAATATTTACAGAATCCGCGGCTATAAATAGCAGATTGTTACGTCTTACCTGCACAATGAAATCCGAGTAGAAACAATTCCCCGGATACGAAATAAAATAGAGATAAATTTAATGATTTTATTAGAAAAATCGTTGTACGTAGATGTTACAAGAATAACTTCTTTTGAAAGAATTTGTTTCTTTCTGTATTTTCTGTTTTAATAATTTGTTGTATTGTTCTGAAATTTCTTATTATTTTTAAATCGAATTTCAGTTCTAATTAGTAACTCTAGTAATCGTTTTCTTATAGTACGAAAATATATTAAAAACCTATGTTAGCTTTAAAGAAACGTTCTTAACCATGGAAAGATACCCATAAGTTTATGAGACGTAGTTCTGTGGGAGAATTGCGCTTATTTTGTTTGGGGGAATAATCTTACGCCTAGGCCTTAACCAAAGCTCCTAGGTAGGTAGGTCTGTGTTCCTTAGATTTCGGAGTAATTCACATCTAGATCAGCATTTTTTTTCTCACTAAACCTGCTACGTCGGTAAGACGAATGGATATCATCTAACGTAAATATTTTTCCGCCTGAAAGGCGTTTATTGATATGTACCACTAAGAAGATACTCTCTTTACGTTCTAAGGTCTAAGCAATGTAACCTGATTGTTTCCAAATGTTCACATGTCCGGCAAAAATCAAAATATTTACTTCCGAAGAGAAGATTCTACAAGAACTCCGATAGCTGAATCCGAGTGCAGCGAAGTTGAAGACGAAATCGAAGTAATCGCTTTTCCTGGGGAAAATGATTATACTGATTTGGACCTTAGGTAGAATATGAAGCTTCCTCGGAAGAAGGAGATATTGAAGAGAGCATCATTCAATCAACAGCATAAACACTTCGGCTTTCAGCACAATCATCAAAGTCGTCAAGATCTGAGGTCAAGAAAGAGTCAAGACCCTCAAAACCACCTTCCAAGTTAGGTATAAAGAGGAGCAAGCCAACCCAAGAAAATTATGGTCACTCAACCAACAAAAGGCTAAAACCTGAATATGACGATATGTTTGTTCCTATTTCTAGCACCTCTGAAAAACTGTCTTTACGCTTGTATAAAGACGTTCGGCAAGAGGTGGGGTCCTAAGCTAAAGATGCTTCTGTCGATGTACACAGCCGCCACACCAGCCACCGCTGAACAGGACCTACAATGTCATAAAGTTAGGACATGGCCTCGTGCAGTTCCCTTGGATTGAAGACATCCGAGCGTGTACCTCAAAACCCTACGGTCATAGCAATATCTTAGACTTATTATCCGAGGGCAGGTATGGTTGACGCATCCACAGACTGGTTTCCTCTAGAGTAGAGCATCACGAGACCGAGACAAGACGAGATTTTTAAGACTCTCGTCTCGATCTCGGTAAGTCTCGACCATTTCGAGTCTCGTCTCGACTCTCGGCGGATCTCGCCCATCATAATCTCGTCTCGTCTCGTCTCTCGGGGCGAATATAAATTTATGAGCCCATCACGGCTCTTATACTTATAGACTCAACCTATACGTAACCGGCGAGAGAAAACAAGAGAATATGTTTGTCGAGACCGAACTTTACTCTCGTCTCGTTTCTCGAGTCGAGACCAAGACGAGAATCTCGAGTTTGTCGAGATCTCGTGATTCTCTACTCTAGAGTGACTTTCTAGAAGGACTTCGCTGTCGAGATACCACTAAGAAGAAAGTGGGAAAATGGAGACGTCCTGAAAAAGTTTGATCTGCGGATATTCACCGACGGTTCCAAAGCATCAGCGTTCGTCGGGTTATGAACTTTTGAGAGACCACAGACATTTTGTTGTCCTGCACCTTCTAGCGTACGCTAATATCTTTCAAGCGGAGGTACTGGCAATCATTAAGGCCTGCCAGACAATGAAGCTTGAACCTATATTAGGATGTAGCAGGCAAGAGCCCTGGATTCGAAGATAAGGCGCTCCAAGCTAGTGGAGCGATGCAAAGCTGAGCCAAATAAGCTCGGTAGAAGGCATATTGTTACTCTCGTCTTGGTTCTCGTACATAGGAACATGAATCTAAGCCGCGAACTTCTTTCTGATGTTCTGAGAATTAGATGGTTAGCAGAGTAGTAGGCCGGGTCAAAAATTCAATTTTTTCTTTTAGCCAAGCAAAGAAGAACGCCTGAATTATCTCTAGGACCTGCTTATCTCTAGGACGACTTAGCTTGCTTACAACAAAGGAATTACCATAATCATCACGGGACATTGGCCCACAGTTGATCACGCTACCAACCTTGAGGTACAAGAAGTGTGGTATCAAAGGGCTAGTGGGACCACCGGCGGTTCATACCCTCCTACAAAGCCTATATCATAACAAGGAAGCCGGGTTCCGAAAGCCGAGATTGACAATGGATGCTGTTAGTATGGTAACTAGCCTAGAACGGGGCGCAATGGATGTGCATAAAAATTCCGCAGCGCAAACCTTTGACGTGCAAAATGCTTTCGCCATCGCCTAGTGAAGCAAGATCGTCGAAGCTTTGATCAATCTGGATACAAGAAGTGTCTAGTGCGCATTGTGATAAAATTCCGTGTAGGCAGGTCACCCTGCACTGCATGCCAGACCCGGGAGTAAAGGACTACAAGAAAACTTGCGGGGTCCCCCAAAACTCCGTCCAAGGCCCCTTCTGTCTATCATCATGAACGATGAAGTACTGGCGCTTCACCTACGGCGAGAAGCCGATGTCGTTTTCGCCGATTAGATTGGAGTCGCTGTAGTAGGAAGTAAGTGATTCGACACTCGACGAAATCGAGATATTTGCGAACGAAGCGATATGGCAGATAAAAAAGTAACACGAAAACGCTGGTATAATGCTAGCTGAGCACTAAACTGAGGTAGTACTAATCAGCAAGCGATAAAATGTGGAGATAATTGCGGTAGCTGACTAAGTAATCTTCTCTTAATCCCGCACTTAGGTATCTGAGAGTGATGATTAACCGAAGGCTCAAGGGTGCATTTGGCGGGCAGGGTGGAAAAAGCTTCCGCCATCAGCGCAGCACTCACTAGGATACTGCCTAACATATGGCGCCTTAGGCCAAGCCGACGATTCCTTATCACGAGAGCGATTAGTTCCGTCATATTGTATGCAGTGTCAGTATGGGGAGCGGCTTCGAACAGAACGGGCAATAGGAGGAAAATGAACTCTGCTTATCGGCATGGCAGTTTGACGGATTCAGGCACGCGGCCAGTCTAACGGAGCTTTGCGAAGGAGGTGGGACAAGTTTACTAAGGACCGATGGAGCCATAGACTTGTACCAAATGGAAGACCCATATGAGGGAACATGGGCAAATGAGTTACTACCCAGTGGGAAAAATTGGGAGCGCTGTTCAGAGGAGCTTACTTTGAGCGCTGTTAAATATGCTCCCGAGGGAGCATTACCGGAGCTTTCATAAATTTTATAGAACGAAGAAAATGAGCGATTATCTTGATGACCATAAAGGGTGGCATTGGCATACTCAATGGACCGGCTCTCGTTCGATATAAAGGACCAAGCAGCTTTTAAAGTGGTTAGAATTTAGTTGGGGGACTGCTTTGATAAAACCACACTCGCGCTTGGAAAGGAAAAGGCAATAGCAAAAGATAAACAAAATAAAAGCTTTTCGATAGCCGAATCATTCTTTCGAAATTCTTTATTAAAAAAGCTTTTTTATAATGCTCCTAGAACGCCTTTGAAGGAGTATAAAAACGTATGCTCCCCTGCAATGACATGCAATGTTAAAAAGTATATGGAACTGGAGCGTAACGGGAGCGCTGTAAGCTTTTTAAGGAGTGCTCAAACAGCGCTATTGGAGCCCTCCATTTCCCGCTGGGTACCTCACCCAGTTCCTGCATGTGTGGACATGGGCATACTGAATGTCTGAACAATAAAGAAGAGGAAGAGCCTCTTTAAGCCCGGGACACACATATCCGCATCGTATGACGGCCGCGTGTTGAACAACACATGGAGAGAAATTAAACAAGTAAAATTTGGCGCGGTGCGGACACGGAGGCACGGAAAAGTGGGGACCGACTGGTAAGATTTTACTTGTTTACTTTCTCTCTGTGTGTTGCCCAACACACGGCGATTATGCCACGCCGAAGTAATGACTTTACGGCTGGTAACGGTCTGGACCAAAGCCTTCTGTATTTACAAGCCATGCACTAGAAAAATATTGAGAGCCAATTTCCCCTGAATAGGACTTCAAATCTCCAAATTACACTAACAACATAACGTGACTTCAGAGAATTGAAGTCCTATTGAGAGGAAATTTTGAGAGCCAAATTTTCTAGTGCATGGCTTGTAAATACAGAAGGCTTTGGTCTGGACTTAAACATGATGCAAATGGGTTAGTGAATTTATTCAATAGGAATCTGATACTACCGTGTCGGTGCGGACTCCTAGCGGTGTCTGCTATTTTGGGCATGGCTAATAAAAAAATGTCATAAAGAGGAATCATTCTGTATCATCAGTAACAGTATGGGTGAGTTCCAAAATGCATCACTGCGGTATTACTGCAGAATTCAGCTACAGGCTTTTAAATTGCTGAATTCTGCAGTGATACCGCAGTGATGCATTTTGGAAATCACCCTATATCTGTGATTTACATACTTTTAAAAATCCTGCTAAACCTCTATCTCTACTTTCTTTCGATTAAGCCTTGCTGTAAAGTCATTGAACTATTCATTTTATAGCCGGGGTAATACCAAGGGCTTTGCCTTCATCATAAAAAAATCCATATAAAGAGTTTTTCTTTACCTGTTTTGGAGCCAAAGTCAACATTGGTCTAAGGACACTTCTTAAAATAAATTCATTTACGTCATTCTAATGTCACATTTATTTTTTGATTAGTTCATGTTTTAACCTAACATAAATCACCACATTCGTCTGATTCTGACATATGTCGACTATGCCTTATATAATTGGAACCTTTACTTCAGTTCGAACACCAAAAAAAAAATAATTGATATAATAAATTATGTATGGCTTGAATCCACGTCAAAGTGTATTTTCTCAAAAAGTCGATAAAAGGTGGAAATTCCATATATTTATATATTTTCCAACTTGGTAATATTTTAATATAAAAAAAAATACTTTGATTTTCTCCGAGAAAGTTTGTTTTCACGTTGCTTTATATCCGACAAGAAACAACACTCAGGAACATCATTAATCGTTATACCTTTATCAAATTGTCGGCATCCATATTTATCCGATGTGTAATATAAGTATGATGTTAAATTGGGCATTAAGATTGGGCGGTGTACTATCGTACATGTTAAAAAGTTCCCTTGCCTACTAAAACAAAAAACCTACAGATCCTCATGCCCTTGATTTTTACCTATTTTCGCGTCTTTATTGATTATTTTGAAAAAATACCAAACACCGAGAAAATATGTTTTTCTTTTTATAGCATAACCCACAAACTGGTTAAATTTGTTTTCTTAAATTTTTTTTGTATTTCAATTTTGCAGTTTCGATGTTAGAGGAAGAGCATTTGAGAAGGCTTTATACTGGTCGGACTCGAATTCATTTGGGCCTAGGGCTTATTTTGTAACAAACGCAAATCCTGCTACACTAACTGTAGATAATGTACAACTCGATGACGAAGGGGTGAGTAACATTGATATATACTTGTATCTAATCAACATTGTATTATACCTGGAAAATTGTTTTGCTTGCAGGTGTACCGATGTCGAGTTGATTTCCAAAATTCACCAACAAGAAATCATAGAATCAACCTTACGGTCATTGGTAAGTACATGAGCTTTCGGAAAATCAATACTATATATTTTTTTTCTTGTGTATGTATCAAGGATGGATTGTATATTACCAAAACGCCATCCCTCTGGTTAAAGCCGTTCGGCAGCCCCTGCCATCACAGGAGCTCCCTGTCGTTTTGCATATTATTATAAAACTGTTGTCTGTTCCACTCGAACAGGTAAATATTGATATTCTATTTTCGCCACCCCAATTGGGACCAAGGGGAGTCAGGCTACCTTCAATAGGTATCCAACATGATGTCTTCATTTATTTGAATTTGCAAGTGTCAAGTGTCACAGTTATTGGTGCCGATAACTCTATGGCATACTACTCTAGTTCGATACTTGTAAGGAGACCTCCTGTAAGGGGTGTCGTGTGGCCCCCAAAGGATTTGCGTGCTGTTGCTCCTTCATGTTCCTACCTCAATCTAGAAAAAATTCCACACTCGCATATATGTGTGTATGTTTATACCGAAAAAAAAATTTAGGTGAAGTGCATGGTGTAAACTTACATTCAAGGATTTTGTATAAGCTCTTAAGGATTAGCACTTTATGTGGTAGCAAAAAAATGTGTGTTGAAAATTGAGCTTCGAAACACGATTGTTGGCCAATCGTTTTCAGGATGGGAAAATCTCGACAAAATTATATGGGAACAGGTTGGGCCTGGAAAACTTTATCGATTTTTTTCCCTGCTGATGTAGGGATAATAATGAATTATGCAAAGATTTTAAATTCAGGAACAAAGTATTTTCCACTAATCTGTGCTGTATTTTGGATATGCTCATTATGATTTTATGGAGAGCATAAAGTTTTTAATTTAGCAATCGACACGATATTTTTTTCCTTAATAAAAATTAAGCGATTTAAAAACTCTAAATTTAGTTCGTGTTCCACAATACTTTTTAATTGTTTGTAACTATAAAAAATGTATATAAAATATAAACAATTCACTTCGTTAGGCAATTGTTCCTTGCATCTTTGTAATTAAGGTTTTTTCTAATTGAAAAAAAACTTACGAATCACCCTTTTTGCTACCAATCCGTAATGTCGTCGTTCAGACAATGCTTCATTATGTAGTAGTTAGCATAGTTTGAAGAATCGTGAGGCTTTAGTTTCCATCCATCAACATACAATATAGGTAATATTGAGTTTTCTCTAAATTACGGCAGGGTTGACTCATACGAGTATGATAGACGGATGCCCCCCCCCCATAACAAAACAGGTCACAAGCACTGGCAGACAACAAGAAAGTCTCCTTCACGACCTTCCAGATTACTCGTCGCGTCGGTTGATGGGTATCGTCTTGATTATGGAGACCTAGCACTCCAAAAAGGCTGGTTCCCGATGATAATTGCGTGGCTGGCATAGTCTGCTATAAATAAAGATATGAACCTGACGCAGGGGTATCCCCGATTCAAAAGGTTTGTTTTGATTTTTGTAATATTCGGGAGCTTCTTAAGAATTTTCTATCCTTTATTTACCATCCGTTACCACATGCCCCGGTATTCTTGCAGTGCATGAAATTCTCACTTAATTGATATCAGGTAACTGGGTACAATTTTATGCACAACTTCTGTGCGATGGGGTAATAGCCATATATATTAGAAACGACGTGGTTGTGCAATAGTAAATCATCGAACTTTAATCATCTTTAAGCCACGTCATATTCTTCTGGTTTCTATACATCAGCCCTAATCAGAGTATTGAACCGAGTTTAGCTTTCGATGCTATTTCGAATCCGGATTTTTATCCTCCCACCAGGAGTGTGAAATCATTGTTGCGGGTGATTTCAACGTTCCTAATGGAAATTGGCTAATTTACTCAATTGTCATCAGTGTTGCTGGTAACGACTCTGAGCTTTTCACAAACACGTTATTTCAATTTGTAAGTTATCCTACAAGAGTCCTTGACGTTCCAGGGCACGGAGAACACTTCCTTGACCTATTTCTCACTTCCCATCCCACACTGCCCCGTGGCGGTCTCAGCAACTTGGAGCACTGCCTAGTAAGTGCTGGTTTCCCATATCCATCATCTGTCCCAATCACCACAGTTCCGAAAAGAACTGTCTGGCAATATGGAAAAGCCAACTGCCTGGGACATATTCGATTTTTCCAAGCAACTGACTGGAAACTGTGCGTCCCTATTGACAACGCGAACTCTGGTGCTGTATGTATCAACAAGGTTAAACCGACGGGAATGCATTTATTGATTCCTTATTCTACCAAGTCGAACAAGCAAGTGAAGAACAAACTTTAAAGACGGTGCCAGGTAATAGTTGTCTTTAATTGCACTGACTGTTGCTCCGAAAATAAATTGTTTTCATTTCTTTGTTAGCCTTATGCACTTAATACCTCGCCCGGAAAACACGCCTTCAAAAGTGATACTTTTTTCTAAATCCATTTTGTTTAGATTAATGTTGTAAAAAATTACAAACAATTATTTCATCTTTTTTTGTGCATCACGGGATTGGTTTTTTTCTGAGGTCGGGTTTTAAAAATTTATTTTATTTCGTATTTTTTACTCCATTCATTTTTTTTCGGGGGCAATTTATTAAAAAAATTATTTATTACGAGAAGATAAGAATCGAGGCAGTAGCTAAATAGTTTTTGCAGTAATGTATTTGCGAATTCTTGGAGTAATTTAAAAAACAACTTATTTAATATGAAACAAAATTCCCCAAAGGAAATTAAAAAAAAATATTTAGTGTGAGAATATAAAGTCGATTGAAAAAAAGTGCCTACAGGCCGAAGAATCAAACTCGCAACGGGCGAGAAGCAAGCCTTTAACTCACTGTGCTTCCAGAGACACTTGCAGTGGGTTGAATTAAATATGTAAATAAATCTTTACAGAAAGTCGGTTAAATAGCTTTTTAATTCAAAGGATAATAGTCTTACAGTATTCATGAGTAGAGTATGCATGAAATTTCTCACCGAAAAGTTTATAATTTTTACAACATTAATCCAATCAGAATGGATTTAGAAAGAAAAGAAAAAAAGAAAAAAAAGTCGAACTGCCAAATCCGCAATGCTTACTTCGCTAGATCAACGCTTTTACTGACTCATCTACTTGCCTTTTATCAATTTCGCGACAATAAAATAATTTGTTCGCAAGGTGTACTAATTTTACCAGTTTTTTATGCATACCTTCAAACCCTTTATCAGAATTAAAAATAAATTGCACAGGACCTACGGTGGGAAACTACGCTTTTAAACAAAAACAAGCAAAAAAGTTATTGCGTTACAAAGTTATGCGTGAACAGGACAGAAAAATATCTTCGCGTCGAATTGATAACCTCCTCCTTTTTTGAAGTCGGAGACGTTGAACGGGATGCCCAACTTGGCAGCGTAGTCTCCTTTGGACCAATGTCCCGTGCTGATTGCCGTGATTCTGGGAATATCTCGTCGGGGTCTGTTTAAAGGAGTATATTTACTAGTGATGAGACTCGCGGTGAGTAGTGGATTGATTGTTAATAAGACTACGATCACATTAATTGTACTTGGACTTATATATTAATTGATGTCAACCAATTTTATTTATTGATGTCAACTTAATTATATTTTACTTATATTCTTGCCTAATATCTTCAGTGTTCTAAATTGCTTTAAGACTCTTTTGTACAATCAGCTTTTTACCTCTCGTAATACATGAAGTAATTTTAGGTTCTTCGATATTACTTCATAATTCAATCTAGGTTGAAATTGGATGATTGTTGATTTGTGATGTGTTTGCACAACTAGGCAGCCCAAAACGATGCTGGGGAGTCTAAATAATTGTGGTGATGTCCAATTCTCTCATGAATTCGTACAGTTATAATCTGAGTTTGCTGTTATAAGCGACTTGATGAGGTATTGGATTGAACTTAAGACAGCTTTCCTGATCTAATGTTGATTTGTCTGAGATTAAGAGCAGCAGATATTTAACATGTCTGACTCTCCGAATTTGAAAAATGACGAAGAATACTGGTATCTTATACGTAGTACCTACTCTTCCAAGATATCAAAGACTTTCTAGAAGGGGCTCTCCGGGCAACACTTTGAAAATTGCGAACTTATGTCAAACTTAGTCTTGTCGAATTCTATGCTTCCAAAAGGAATTTATGCCTTATTTCCAACAAAAGCTGCACACATCCCCAACCGTGTTAGTGAACGGTGTAAAACTGATGGCTGACTCAACGCTCAATATCCTAGGCGTGACATAAACCAAAGAGCTGCGATGGCATGACCAAACAGGGTGTCTCGTCACAGGTTGCCAAACGGCTAATGGTAGATAGTAGACAAAAATGATCGCTATCGCTGCCCGTTTTCGAGATAGGCCGTTTTGAATTTTGTTTTTACGGGAAAAAGGTAGTTTAATGATTTGGAATACAAAGTTAATGAAACAACGTTCTATTTCCACGAATCGGATGTCTTTGTTATCGTAAGAAATGCGGGTTTCATTTCATTAATAAAAGCAATAGTCTTCGATGGAAAAAAACGGAAATAAGAGGTTTATTTGTAAAAAAATATAGCAATTTTTTCCCACATATTTCACTGTAACTCAAAAAGTAAATAGTTAAGACCCTTTTTCCTGAACTTTTTTAGTATCCTTAAAAATTACCTGAAAATTTCTTGGTACACTCCGAAACTAGAGCGGGCTTGTTTTTTTGTTATTTGCCATTCAAAAATAAATGTCACTCACTGATCTGTTTTTAGTATTTCGAAACATTAATCGTTTGACAAGCTGTGACAGGACACCCTGTATATTCCAAGTCTCCAAAAGGCTCAGTGACTGCGTTATTTTTAAGACATGCAACTTCCGCCTTCAACCATCGGCTGGATCTATAATATAAAAAGTCTACATTCGGCATATACTCGAATAGAACTCCATTATTTGTAGTCCGGGGAAATTAGCATTTTAAGGAGACAAATTTTCAAAATGGCTGAAAATTGGACCACAGCTTCCTTGGGATTTTTTAAGAAAATGATTTCGGAATCACAAAAAAACAACATGGCCGCCGGAGATATCAGTTTTTGGCAAAAAATCGCTCAAAAACTGGTTTTTTCGAAAAAATTTTTTGATCAGTCAATACGAAAACCTAATTCTTTCGAAGTTATTCAAGGTCAAAGTTTTCAAAAATCGCATTTCGGTCAAAAAATACTTTGAATATTTCGGAAAGGTCAAGGTTTTCGAAAAAAATTCAAGAGGGGTATTTTGTAGGCAATAATGTTTTGTATAGACAGATAAAAAAAAATTTCGAAAAAACCAGTTTTTGAGTGATTTTTTCCTAAAAAGTGATATCTCCGGCGGCCATGTTGTTTTTTTTGTGATTCCGAAATTATTTCCTTAAAAAGTCCCAAGGAAGCTGTGCACCAATTTTCAGCCATTTTGGAATTTTGTCTCCTTTCGTGCTTTTTTTTACTATTTTCCCCGGACTATTGGGGCAGAGCTCCGCAATATACACAAGCATGGCCAGATAAAGCACAAAAAAGTGCTCTCAAAATTATCGAAAATGATGTCATATCCTCCACCATTGACCTTTCGAGCCACCCACCGTAAGAATGTATCAGCCCTGATAAAATTCTATCGCTACTATTATACCAACTAAACTGGAACACCAACCTTATGCATCAAAGATCCTTTAAAAAATATATAATTTACTACGAATTGTACCATTAAGGATATGAATATTGCAACGTAAATGTCTATGAATAAAATATGCTAAAAAACATTATTTTTATTGTCAGAAAATAAAAAAAAATAACTAGAATGCACTTGACAGAAAGCCTTGAAAGTGTGGGAGTACTGGAAAACTGCTATCCTTTTCATTTCTTTAAAAAAAAGAATCTGCGTGCATATTTTTCCTGTTAGAAAATTTAAAATGTGCATAAAATGTCCTTTACATGCACTCTAAGTGCATTTACATAGGTTTGCAGCTTAGTGCAATATTAAAATGTAAGAGGAAAAATCTGTTTCCAGATGGAGGGGTACATCATCATCCATTATGCAAATGCCAAGGATGTACCCTGTTACACTCTTATTGCTGATATGGGAATTGACTCAGCACAATGCTTCGATTGAATAAATCCATTCAACTACTCATAATCCCTAAGGAAGTGTTTGCACTATGCTTGGGCATATATGTTATGGCCACAATGTCACCATAATCCGTTGTTACTATAATTATGATTCCTTTTTGTGGGCTATGGATTCCATTAATTAGCTTTATTTTTTTTTATAAAAAATTAATAATAAAAAAAACACTCTAAGCCACAATGGTAACACAAACACATACAGGGTTTCTATCAGTTTATTCGCAATACCCAGACCCTGGCATAATTTTGTCGCGGTATTTACTAGAATGGAATATTAATTATGAAAATAATTTCGGTTTATTACGTGCCAAATGCGGATGATGTGGAGGACGTTAATTTGACTTCATTATAGGGAATGGAATGAAAAATGGAATAATTTCATTCTAGTGTCACGCAAACTTAACCCTTTGTCGTTTAGTTTTTGAATAATGTGTCTACATGTGTTAACGTCAATCACCTTAAAAGGGGGTTTTTTTTTGTTATCAAGAATGTATTCATCATGCAAAAAGTGTGGAGGAGTTGCTTGGGTTAGACACGTCTAGGTAGCTGCCGTATTCTTTATTTTTTTTTTGTAGTTTAAAGGCATGAAGATAGACAAACCTACATGTTGTTAGCCATGCCCTTATTTTGCTGGATGGCGCTTGTATGCAATTTAGAGCGGCGATGACGACGATGAGGAAAATAGGTCAGTGTTATTATGCATAATTGATAATGAAGATTAGCCTTATAACATACTTAGCAAACCCAAGTTAGTGATGCTTAAATGCAGGGTAGCATATGAGTATAAAAAAAATGATTGGCTTGATTAACGACGTTAAATTTGCATAAATATAGTGTCAGAAGCTGAAAACAAGGAACACACTAGTTGTTTGACAAACTGAATTCTTTGCACGTGATGAGTGTCCTTCAGTATAAAAGGATTTAAATGCGTGTTATTGAAGGACCTTCTTGTATAAGGTTACAGAAAATATTACTGGGAAAAAGGTCGTGGGTTTTTTTTAGTAACTGATTTCCTTATTGTGTGAAAACGAAATGAAATGATTGAAACCAAATTTGCTGCATGCGTTGCCGTCATGGATGACAAGTTCTTCTTTAAGGGCGCTACAGTCCTTGTATGATTAGGGCCTCGCAAAGTCTCTCTCTCTCCCAATTTGTTATACAAAGTATTCGTATATTTGCTAGCAAGTCATCCATCCACGCCTATTGTTCCATAGAAAATCCATACTAGCATTGTTTCTGACTGTTCGAGCCATCGTAGTTTGCTCAATTTTATATGTGTAACCATGCCATACATATATTTCTTCAAGCTCTACGTTCATTCTACAAAGTAAAATTGTTATTCCTGCTAAGGAATTTCAGAGATAGAAAACAATCCAAGACAATTTTTGATGACACCCTGTTGCAGTTACCTAATAGCCAATATAGAAGCTTGACTGTCCAAGAAAATGCGATGTTACAGCTATTTTGAGTTCTATTAATGCAAGTCTGAGGCCACACCTGGATGGCGCGACCCCTAGCTTGAAAAACAGTGGGGGTAGTGCCAAGAGCCATTCATATTTTGCTCCTTGGGCCATATTCGCTCAGTCTTACTCCATTATCGATCTTGGAACCATCCGTATACTTGCGAGTTTTGGTGACTAAAATTACATGGTTGGATACGCACGCCATAACGGACAATGCTTGTCGCAGAAAAGAAGATAAACGACGAAATACATACGGTTCTGATCGCTTGCAATTTAAGCTTAGTTGGCGGGATAGAACAGGTTTGTGGTAATAAGGTGTCAGAAGGATGTTGCAGGAGCTGTGGAACAATTTGACGGTAATCAGTGGCAACCTCTTAGCTTTTTCTTCTAAATAGCTGCCGTCTTCTGGGCAAAGGTGCCCTGCATTCAATCGTAAACGAACAATCGTCTCCATACGAAGGTTCTGATCAATAGATTCGACTATGACCACATGGATAAACTCGGACCTCTTCAACAATATCAAAGATACGCGTACTATATATAAAGTTTATAGATTGTGCGATCCTTACGATCAACGATGTATTTATCAGATGTCTTGAAGCTTAACCAATTCGTGATATACATATGTCTGCTTCAATAGTTGCAAAACCATTCGTCACTGAATATATCCTACGATTGGGTTTCCACGACTAAAGTTTGAACTTACTTCGGATCAATGCACGCAATCCAAACAGAGTGCCCAATTTGGATGCGGCCAGTAAATCTCAGCATACAACTACATTCAAACGCCCTGTGCGTGAGCCCCCTTTCAAATGCTCTATCTCATCCCAGTTTCTCGGAATATTGACGACTTTTTATGGTTTTGTAATTTTCAACTTTTTTCTCAGAATTTCTAATAGTTTTTTAGTCGTCCGGGTTTTCTGAAGTTTGAACAAGACGACTTTTCAATAGTTTTTAGGGTGTCGCAAAATGGTTTTCAACCATTTTTCAGAGGATTTCGACCGTTTTCTATGGTTATTTAATATTTTTAAAATGAGGATTCTTGAGAATTGACACAATAAGAATTCAAAACGAAATATTATCGATTTAATTTAAATTATTTAATTATTAAATAACCATAGAAAACGGTCGAACTGAAAAATTGTTGAAAAAACTGAAAAACTTCGGAAAACCCTCAACTGAAATATTCTGCGACACCCTAAAAAACTATTGAAAAGTCGTCTTGTTCAAACTTCAGAAAACCCCGACGACTAAAAAAGTATTAGAAATTCTGAGAAAAAAGTTAAAAATTACAAAACCATAAAAAGTCGTCAAAATTCTGAGAAACTGGGATGAGCTAGACTGCTAGAGCATTTGAAAGGGGGCTCACGCACAGGGCGTTTGAATGTAGTTGTATGCTGAGATTTACTGGCCGCATCCAAATTGGGCACTCTGAATCCAAATCAAAGTTGTTCTAAAGATACGTTGCCATATTTCACGTTACACACCGAATCTGAACAAAAGTCTATCATCCGCAGTCAAGTAGGTTGATTGCCGAGTAAAAATAAAATTCGCCCGCTCCTAGCCTGCAACAGGCACGCACGGCGTCCGGAAAACAGGTACGGCACGCCTGAGTAAAAATAGCACTAGGGAAAAATTGTACTCACATTTTTTAGACTAAAGGGAGCAAAATTGGGGCTTTAATAAATTGTATAGGACGAAGAAAACGGGGAATGATCTTTGTCACGAAAGGAGGTGCCATTAGCATACTCATTAGACCGGTTCTCGTTCGATTGCGTAGGTCCAGCAGCATTGGGCGTGGTTAGTACTTACTTAGGCGACCGCTTGGGAAAACGCCACGTGCTTGTGGCGGGAGCGTGCATACCTTTAACGGGCACATTTTTGTGTATTCGGTCTGTGGTGGGAGTGTGCATACCTCTAGCAGGCACATTTTTAGATTTTCGTGTAAGCGGGAGCGTCCATACTTTTGGGGGGAGCGTGCATACCCATATGGAAAGCGCATTTGTTCGCTATGCGTGCTAGCTCCGGCGCGTGCATGCTCTTAAGAAAATTAACCAACTTAATTATTTTTATTCGGATGGACGATTTCATCGACAACTTTATCATACTTTAATGATAGTTATCATAGTTAGAGATTTGGATTGAGTATTTGGCCTTCGCCTTACTGGGCATTCGCAATACAAGTAAAACTACCTTGGAATACACAAGCAGAGTTCGTTAACGACTAAAATTGGAGTCATTTTCAAAATCTGGTCTGTTGCTGATCTGTTGTTTCTAAATTCTGCTTGGTAATTTTCTACGTTGTCTTCCATATATGGTTTCAGTTTACTTCACACTTTGTAAGCTGTGTTCCACAACGTGATTGGTCTGTAGTTTTTTCAGTTCATTTCAACACTTTTGGGGACTAAGACAATTGTGCCTACAGGCTCTTCTTTCGGCATCTTTCTGCTTCTCCATAGTTTGCAAATGAGACTATTTAAAGCGTGGCATAGTTTCTCCCCCAATTTTTTAAAATTTCTGTGGGCAGAGGCGGCGGAGCGCATGGGGATGGAAGGAAAAGTGCCCACGCACACTCGCTTTGGGTGGGGAAATCGACACCCAAAATATTTCATATACACCTAATAATCCAGAACGTGGTCAAACGCCGGCTTTTCATACAAAAACATAATGTATTATTTTACAGTTATAAGGAATTTAACACTGCATAGCCTAAGCTTTTTAAACCCCACCCGACTAGCACTTAAAACGAGGATTGCCTCATGCAGCGTGTGGGCCTTATGCCATGTGCCAAATGAGGGGCATGCGGAAAGAGGGTTTTCCTAAAGTTTCCTCATTCACCACACAAAAAAAATCAGCGATACTGAAATGAGGTATGCCTTATCAGTTTCCCATAAGGGCTCTATGAGACAACCTCATTGCAAATTAAATGGGGCAATCCCACCATCTGCTTTACTTTATAAAGAGCTTTTAATTTCCTTAAGCTATAGTTCTACTCATAAAAAGCCTTAGTTTTTGTTGTTGCGTTGCTTCATATTTCAGGCAATTATGTTGTTGACCGTGAAAGGTGTCATTTAGCATACTCAACATACCGGTTCTAGGTCGATTACAGAGGTCAAGCAGCATTGGACGTGATTAGTACCCAGTTGGGGTACCGAAAAGGTTAAAGGAGGTTTGCATTTAAAAATATGACGCTTTCGACACCGTCGCAGTTATTACCCACATTTCCACTCGAGATCGGGTAGCAATGATTTTCCTCAAGGGGTATTTTTGGGGGTATCATTTTTCCTCAAGGGGTATTTCTTATGACGAGACGCAAATGAGGCAAGGCGTCAGATGAACTGTGGGGGCCTTATAGGGCAATACACATGGGGTCTACAAAAGGCAGTGGGGCTAGCCTCATAGGGGCTCTATCTACACCCCCCCCCCACAAATTGCTAGTTGGTCATAACCCCATAACCAAAGAATTTAAAACCCTATAACTCAACAGACAGCTGGTAAATAAATTGACCAATTAACTTTTTAGATATTAACGGTTATCTCTTCACGTGGTCCCAGTGTGCCCAACTCAGGGAGTTTCCCCCTAAATTTAGGGGGAAAACGTAATTGGGGGATTTTTTTGGGGGTAAAAATGTTTAGGGGGTTTTTTAGGTAGATTTATGTGATCTTTTATAATATAATGTAACGATATTTTCTTTAATTTTATTATAACGCTGAACTTGTTTAATTTTTGACTTGAAATAATTTCATAACTGCAAGAAAATATCATGAAATATTATTCCATTCCATCCAATGACGCTACAGAGCTGGCCTCCTCTAGGGCATTTTTCCAAGTTTGACGGCAGCATATCTCCAGTTCCGGATGTTGAGCATGGCCTCTGCGTCAGTCCTCACAGAGTCTTGTACCTGCACAATGTAGCTCCTTGCTGGGGTCAGCAAGGTTACTGCCATCGTGTTCTGGTAAACATAAAAAATTTCGAAGACAACATCCTCCCTAGTTTCCTAAATGTTTTTAGGGGATGCTAAACCGGCCACACGGTTTACGCTAGCTCGCCGGTGGGGGCGTGGGGGTGTGTGACCGGGACTCAACTTCTTTGATTCACCACTTACCTATTATTTGAGAGGGAGACATCTTCATACCGTTCCTGTCCTTAGGTTAGCCAAAGACACTCATCGCTGGAAGTGTCCATTGACCTAGTGTACCTGTAAATGTTCAAAAGCAACCGAGAGAACCATAGAGAAGACCCCACTCAACCATCCTGGATAAATTACCCCCTTAGGCTATCATGCCTCGTACAATTAGTAGAGTTAAAGAATTGATAACAATTTTAACAGTAATTTAATTATATCACAAATAATGTTAATTAATAACAGAACAAAGGTGTTATGTAACTGTGAGCTAAGTGTCAATCAAAAGTAAACTTACTATACAGGTATTGTGGATGCAACCAACTAATACCATAAAACAACAACTCCCATGCAATACCGGAAAGGAAAAAAACAAACCGTCGCTCTGGCACCAGTCGAGGATTTCGATTTCTCTTACAACGCACGCATTTACAAACCTTAATACGTAAGTGGAATCAAAGCAAATAACTCACCGTTATTATTAATCACGGTGTACAATATACGTAACAGTGTACAAGTACCAATTCAAATGGGTAATTACATCAAGTTATGACGAGTGGTAAGTATTTGGTACGTGTTCATAAAAATTTGTAGCTACCTTATAAGTATGTGTAATTAATTGACGTTTAGAGATAGAAATTTGTAAGTAGGGTAAAAGTATTGATAAGAACTTGTCAATATATTATAACACAAGAAAGTTGATAAATATTTTAACATAATGTGTAAGTTAACCAAGTTATAGTAAAAAAAAGATAAAATGATTTGTGAATATCTCATTGAAAAGGGGTAATGTATCAGAAACGTGTCAATATACTATAATTAAATTTTGTTTTTAGAATTGTAAATATAATGAAATTATTTATAAAGAAATTGTAAATATAATATAGTTAATGTTAAAGAATTTGTAAATATAATGTAGTTATTGTTAAAGAAATTGTAAATATAATATAATTATTGTTAAAGAAATTGTAAATATAATATAATTATTTTTAAAGAAATTGTCAATATAATATAATTATTTCGTTTCTCTTCTGTCGCTTTCAGCTCTCCCCTGTACTTAACTAGTACTTTGATGGTACTAATAAAAGGAACAGTGTCTATAGAACTTTGACACGAAACGACACAAGACTACGAAAACTTGGTCTCCCAAATAAAAACGATTCGATTCTTTAGTATACCAATCCAGCAGATCCAGCTCCCCTTATGGGCATCTCCACAGTAAAAGGATGGGATTCTCTGCCACGGTGGGGCCAGCCGCTTACTCCAGCCTCTTCTTTTTTTCACTTAACTCACTAACTTTACCTTACTTTTCTCCCATTCACCACAACAAACGCTTCTTTCGGTCGTCCTTCTTTGAACTGCCGCAATCTAGTCCGGAAGGCCGGTGTTGTTATTTGGCCGGAACAAGGTCTTCCCAAAAGCAAACTATATCCCACGGAAGCGCCTTCAGAGGTCCAACAGACTTTTCGTCACCGGGAAAACTGCTTCGGATCTGGATTTTGCCAAAAGAATTGGTTCCTCAAGTTCGAAAACCCTTATTATGATGTGTAGGGCAGGTCTTCTACCAAAGCCCTCAAAAAAAACCTTTGCTTTGCTCGTGCCTTTATTTAAGAATCCTTTCGTCCTGTAACTATTAAAATTCACCACGAGAGTCAGGCGGAGGTGGTTCGTCGACACTCCTCATACGTTCTAGCTCCAAAAAAAAAACTAAAAAAATTTTCATCCAGAACAAAAATTATTTTTTTTTCGAGCCTACTTGAAAAACTAATTGTCTACCAATTTTTTTTGTGTGAGCAGTAATTTTTGTTAGTGGATCCTGGAATTCCCGATAGATGGGGGGAACCATCAAAAGGGAGAAATTTCCGATAACTAACCGACCGTTACATACCCTCGGGTCCACAAAGCCGACTTGCGAGGCAGTGAGGAGCCGAAAAAAAAACGGAAGGTTTTTTCAGCCGTATGTTTTAAGGTTTGCGCCCCAATGTGTGGCTTGTCTCACACCCTGAGAGTCTGAGTCTCATGCCACAGCTACCGAGCTAGCCGGGTATTTAGTCTATCAGGTTTTGCAGAAAAAATCGGTGAGAATTTAGTCGTGATGTCACAAATTAAAATTTTGGAGAAAAGGACAGTCTGACAAGTCTCCTGGAGGGGATCTCTGGAGTTGAAGGGATCCGGCGGAAGGCAATACCACATTGTCCCCCTCCGGGTCTCTACCTTCATCTAGACATTCCCGTCGAAATTGTCACCTATCGTTCCATCGGGTTAGTCTCCAGCAATACCACATTGCCTTTGACATTACCCGTTGGAAAGACAGGCCAACCATTCGCCGAAAGTTGTTCCCCAGACTGAGCGAAAAGCAAGGAGGTGTACCATCCGCTAGGGAAGCTACCTAAGCGGATTACGGCACCCTATTTATAACCGGTGAAGCCGGCGAGATGCCTTCTTAGGGCTACTCCGAGGAGCGCTTGCTTCTGAGTTCAATCAAGGACGCAGGTCTTTGGCGTGATAAACGCCTATGCTTTTACCAGCCAAATCCTCCAGCTCGTACAAGCTGGTTCCAATTTCTCTTCGTATTCGAGCTTTCACGAACTTGGGCGCCAGTTTGGCACTGAAACGACCAGCTCGGTTACTCACCCAAAAAGTCCTCCGGAAGACCTCATCCCCCGGGCGAAAACTGCCCACACGGCACCGTAGGTTGTACCGGGAGGTGTGCCTGGTGTGCGCGGCGGCTAAGTTTACCGCGACCCGCTCACGGAGTTTCTGCAATTTGTCCGTCAAGGGCAAGAAAGCGATGTCAATCTCCTGGAAAACGTTTAGTTTCTTCAGGACTGGATAAGCTGATCCGTGCAGGATCATATGGCCACCAAAAAGGGCCTGATACGGTGACATGCCTATTGCCTCGTGGTGGGCGCTACGAAGAGCACATTCAATGGACGAGAGATGTCTATCCCACTCACGATGATCCTCCTTTAAGTACGCCCGAATGGCGGCTAGGACTGATCGATTCACCCGCTCGGAAGCGTTAGGGTGAGGCGAATATACTGCCGTGCGCACATGTCGTACGCCGTAGTCATTCAGCAGTTTAGCAAACTCCTTGGAGGTAAATTGCCGACCATTGTCGGAGAAAATGGTTTCAGGGACTCCAAAGGTGTGAAAGACAGTTTGCTCGAGGAACTTGACGGCCACCGCCGTGGTCTCAGCGGACACGGGATGCAAGAAGGTAAACTTTGTGAAGGCGTCCAAGACGACAAACACTGCCGTATGGCCTTTCTTCGATCGGGGGTAAGGACCCAAGAAGTCTACGTAGAGAAATTGAAACGGCCTCGACGCATCCATGGGATTGCCCATAGGTGGTCGTAGTACTGAACTGGGGGCTTTGGTGGTCTTGCAGACCTCACAGTTGGCGACGAATTCCCGCACCTGTTTGGACATACCTGGCCAAAAATACTTACATCTTAGCCGGTTTAGAGTCTTCCCTACTCCACCGTGTGATGTTTGTGGAGGCAAGTGAGCCGACTCGATGAGAGGCGTGGTCAGTTCCGTTGGGACCCACAACTTCCATGTTAGGTCGTCAGCAACAGAGTCTCCAGTACGTGGGGATGTACGCTGGAACACGTACCCATCTTCAACCCGCAGGTCTGGTAACTGTGGTGAGGCTTGCCTGATTCGTTCAACCAGACGAAGATAATCAGGGGATTTGAAGGACGTGGCATTTAAGTCCACATCGAAACACAGGGACAGATCGTCAACGCAATCCATGCGTGACAAGGCATCGGGAACCACATTGTGGGTGCCTTTACGATGTTCGATCGTAAAATCGAACCCCTGAAGCTTAAGACTCCACCGGGCTAAACGTCCGTTGAGCTCCTTCTGGCCCATGAGCCACTTCAGACTTGCATGGTCGGTAATGACCGTGAAAGCCTGTCCCTCCACATAAGCCCTAAACTTTTTTATACTCAGCACGGCTGCGTAGCACTCGAGCTCAGTAATGGTGTAGTTTCGTTGTGCTCCGTTCAATTTCTTGGACATATAAGCAATCGGATGTTCTCCTCCATCCATGTCCTTTTGAAAGAGCACACTACCTACACCAGTCCTGCTGGCATCGCACTGAATATAAAAAGGCTTAGAAAAATCTGGAGTGACTAGAAGAGGAGCTTCCGTCATCAGCTTTTTCAAAGTCTCGAACGCCTGCTGGGCCTCATCACTCCAACTAAAAGGTTTTGTCTTCAAACAATCCGTGATAGAAGAAGCCACGCTAGCATAATTGGGGATGAAACGCTGATACCATCCGGTCATACCCAAGAACCTCCTAGTCTGCTTATGAGACTTCGGAGTCGGGAATTCCGTGATGGCCGTCACCTTGTTAGGATCGGTTTTCAGTGTCCCATCACCGATTATGAAGCCGAGATACTTGACTTCAGTCACGCAGAATTTGCTTTTAGCCAGATTGAGTGTTAACCCCGCACGACGGAGACAGCTGGCGACTTCGTCCAAAAGCCTTAAATGAGAGTCAAAGTCAGGTGAAACTATGAGCAGGTCGTCCAGATAGACAAAGACGTTCTCACGTAAGTGTCCAGGAATGCTCTTGTCCATCAAGCGACACATGCGCTGTGGGGCATTACACAAGCCGAAAGGCATAACTGTAAACTGGTATAGGGGACGACCGGGGACAGTGAAAGCTGTCCGCTCTCGCGACTTCACCTCTAATGGAATTTGCCAGAAGGCATCCTTAAGGTCCAAACTCGTGATGAACTTGGTGTCTTGAAGACGACCTAGAAGACCATCGATGTGCGGAAGAGGATAGGCGTCTTTGACAGTGACACTATTGACCTTGCGAGAGTCAAGACACAGGCGGACCTTACCTGGTTTTCGAACTAACACCACTGGAGAATTCCAGGGACTGTTCGATGGCTCAATCACTCCCAGAGCCAGCATCCTGTCCAACTCGCCATACATCAAATGTTGAATAGCGGGTGAGACAGGATAATGCCTCTGTTTAATGGGAACTGAGTCACCAGTGTCGATCGTGTGTTCTTCCAGGTGGGTCTTTCCCAGTCCTAAGACATCGAAAGAGGGAAACCTGGCCTTGACCCGCTCCAACTGCTCGCTTTGCAAGGACGTTAAGTCGTGCATGTTAGCAGATGCAGTTGAAGCGTTTAACTCGCAGACTAAATGGGGAGCGATGCTGAATAGTTTCCAGAAATCGATCCCTAGATACAGTCTCTGGCTGAGACTGGGCACCACATAGATGGTCATATCACGGGTCCGTCCTCCACAGGAGACCGGAACCCTGATGTAACCGCAAATTCTTTGTGAAGCCCCGTCCGCAGTTTGCAACGCAGTGTGCAAAGTGTAGACTGTCACTTCGGGATGATTGGCCAGAAAGGATTCAGCATCTCTTCCCAGACAGCTGATACTAGCGCCACTGTCCAACAAACCATTCACCTCCTCATTAAGTAAGGTGACCTTAGTAAAAGGACGAGGATCTGACAAGTCAGAGATGAAAGCAGAAACAAGTTCCTGCGAAAGATGTCGCTTCTCCTTAGCTCGTGCTCTAATTTGGGGAGGGGCATGCCGAGAATGCAGGGAGTCCACAAAAGGTGGCTCCGAAAAGATGCGGGCACGAGTGGAGATATAACTCTTCCAACGGGATATAAATGAAAGTTTGACCTCTTCGGAGGGGAAAGACGGAAGAGTATCAGTGGACGTAAAGTCACTGATAGTTGACGTAACATTGGTATACGAAATGTCCGAGGGAATAACGGGCGAGCTTAGCTCGGGCGCGGACTCCCGTACGGTCTCGCACCCCTGCTCCGGTTTCCCTGGCAGGTGGGACAGACTGGGGTCACGACTCCTGGTTTGCCACACTTGTAGCAAAACAGACCACGAGTCTCAGAGGGGCAGTCCATAAAAGGATGACCCTGTTGCTGACAATTCCAACAACGGAAAGGTCGTGGATTCGTCTGGAACTGACGCGGCGTTGTCATCTCCTCTACCCCTTGCGAGGATACATCCGTGGTTAAAGGACTAGGCTGGTACGTCGGCGGGTATTCCACTTCATGGACTTGTCGTTCAGGCCTACGCTCTAGCCGTTTTTGCTTCTGCCAACGTTCAACGCGTATACAGGTCTCACGAAGTTGTGGCATACTGGTGAAGCTGTGGCCTATCACTGCCGAACCCAAGGGTACGTTCAAATTCCGGACCACCATTCCTATCAAACGGGATTCCTCCATGGGAACAGTCATCCGGTTGTGCAACGACAAAAGCTGGGCGGTAAAGTCATCAAAGGTCAGGTGTTGTTGTTTGCAATCCATCATTTGTTGAATGATCTCTTCATCCGACTCCCGGCTTCGGAAATATCGGATGAAATAAGCTTTGACGGTTTCCCAATCTGGGTCAGGGAACTGTCGTCTAAATTGGGACCAATACCAATCCGCGGCCCGGCCAGACAATAATGCTGAAAGGTTACGGCAAACCTCCGATCGCCGGATCCCCTCATCGTGAGCCCTCAGCTCCACGCGGAACAAAAATTCCTCCGCCGACAACATATTATCATCGCCGGAGAATTTTATGTTCCACGACGTAACCGGAGACTTGCGATGATAGGTGCTGGACGCCAGGTCCATCCTACCTCCGTTACGCACAGGTTCGACCGGAGAGAAGTACTGATCCGTAACCGAGGGCACAGGCCCCCCCGCCATCTGCTGATGAGCCCGAAGCGCCTCGAGTTCTTGTCTAATTTGTTGTAACTGCTCCACCAGCTCCGGAGTAGCCGCCGATGGAGGAGAAATCTCGTCCGAGACAATTTGAGATCCGCCCGGAATATCGCTTCCATCCGAAGGGGAGGTGACATTCTTTCCACTTCGCAATTCCATTTTATTTCAGGTATACCTACTATAGTAGCCCGGTTTTAACACAATAATTAAAAAGAGACAGAAGTTAATTGGTTGTTAGTCACCGTTAACAAAATCAATGTACTTAACCAGCACAGACGGTACGAAAAAATATAGGCTAACCAACAAAAAGACTTAATGAAACTGCTGACCAAGTCAGGATTAATACAGCAACGCAGATATCCTAGTCAAAAAAAACCGTGAGCCGACTAACATTAGTTATGCTACTCGCAATAATCAAAACCTTACAATAGAAAAAAAATTAAGGTGTAAAATAGTTTTTATTTGTTCTAAAATGTTTTGGGGTAATTCAATAAGTCAAAGTTCCAGGATGGTTGGAAAAAAAAATCTCTCTCCCCAGGAGTCTCGTTGGTGGCCGAGGTCATCGGTGTCAGTCGGTGGTAGCTATGAGCCACAGCCAACACCGAGTGCCATCGACAACGCCGGATGTACCTCAGGTCCACACTACATGAACGACATGAAGAGTATACCTCAACATAAAAGACAAGGAAATCTTCTCCGCAAAGAATAAAAATTTAGTTTAATTCCGCTGTCCAACCACAACTGAGCTACACTACGGAAAATCAATCAGCAGTGGGGACAGACGGGAGAGAAAACAATAAAAGCACAAGGAAGTAGCCGGATGTCCCTCAACAAAAGTCCACAGGGCGCAGGTGATTAGCCAGACGGTTAAGCCTGTGCGGCCTTCTAGAGGTGCACCTGAAGTGACCACATCCCTTACCATATTTCGACTAAAGGTCTAAAGTGAAAGAAAAGAAAAGAATTTGGGGGGACTGCATGGATTAAAGAAGTCCACGGGACGCAGTGGGCAGGCGATATGACGCCTGTTACTCCAGACGGTTAAGCCCGAGTTACAACTCAAACGTCCATCAGCAAAAAGTAACAATCCTGTCCACTGAACGCAGCACTGGCAGGCGGTATGACGCCTGATACTCAGGATTACGAGCAAAAAAACAGGACAAAGGAACTCCTGACTCAGCCTTCACCCCTGGCCAAGCGGTATTACGCCTGTTAGCCAGCGGTGCAGGTAAGCCTAGTTCAAGAATGCCTAAAGCGAAGAAGATATCATAAGACGGGACAATCTAAAAGTGAAAGCAAAACAAAATTCACACTGAATTTAGACAACTGAGATGAATCTGTAAAAAGAGGCATTGGTGGTGAACCATAGTCAAAGATAATTTTGATAAGATACAGAAGATGGGGCGTCATTTATGAAATAAATGGGCGCCGTAATTTAACATTGAAAACTTGTTGGCCAAAATCGTTGGGCGCCATTTTATGTAATAAAAGGGCGCCAGAAATTTAATATTGAAAGAAACTTGTTTGCCAAAAACGTTGGGCGCCATTTATGTACCTGCACAATGTAGCTCCTTGCTGGGGTCAGCAAGGTTACTGCCATCGTGTTCTGGTAAACATAAAAAATTTCGAAGACAACATCCTCCCTAGTTTCCTAAATGTTTTTAGGGGATGCTAAACCGGCCACACGGTTTACGCTAGCTCGCCGGTGGGGGCGTGGGGGTGTGTGACCGGGACTCAACTTCTTTGATTCACCACTTACCTATTATTTGAGAGGGAGACATCTTCATACCGTTCCTGTCCTTAGGTTAGCCAAAGACACTCATCGCTGGAAGTGTCCATTGACCTAGTGTACCTGTAAATGTTCAAAAGCAACCGAGAGAACCATAGAGAAGACCCCACTCAACCATCCTGGATAAATTACCCCCTTAGGCTATCATGCCTCGTACAATTAGTAGAGTTAAAGAATTGATAACAATTTTAACAGTAATTTAATTATATCACAAATAATGTTAATTAATAACAGAACAAAGGTGTTATGTAACTGTGAGCTAAGTGTCAATCAAAAGTAAACTTACTATACAGGTATTGTGGATGCAACCAACTAATACCATAAAACAACAACTCCCATGCAATACCGGAAAGGAAAAAAACAAACCGTCGCTCTGGCACCAGTCGAGGATTTCGATTTCTCTTACAACGCACGCATTTACAAACCTTAATACGTAAGTGGAATCAAAGCAAATAACTCACCGTTATTATTAATCACGGTGTACAATATACGTAACAGTGTACAAGTACCAATTCAAATGGGTAATTACATCAAGTTATGACGAGTGGTAAGTATTTGGTACGTGTTCATAAAAATTTGTAGCTACCTTATAAGTATGTGTAATTAATTGACGTTTAGAGATAGAAATTTGTAAGTAGGGTAAAAGTATTGATAAGAACTTGTCAATATATTATAACACAAGAAAGTTGATAAATATTTTAACATAATGTGTAAGTTAACCAAGTTATAGTAAAAAAAAGATAAAATGATTTGTGAATATCTCATTGAAAAGGGGTAATGTATCAGAAACGTGTCAATATACTATAATTAAATTTTGTTTTTAGAATTGTAAATATAATGAAATTATTTATAAAGAAATTGTAAATATAATATAGTTAATGTTAAAGAATTTGTAAATATAATGTAGTTATTGTTAAAGAAATTGTAAATATAATATAATTATTGTTAAAGAAATTGTAAATATAATATAATTATTTTTAAAGAAATTGTCAATATAATATAATTATTTCGTTTCTCTTCTGTCGCTTTCAGCTCTCCCCTGTACTTAACTAGTACTTTGATGGTACTAATAAAAGGAACAGTGTCTATAGAACTTTGACACGAAACGACACAAGACTACGAAAACTTGGTCTCCCAAATAAAAACGATTCGATTCTTTAGTATACCAATCCAGCAGATCCAGCTCCCCTTATGGGCATCTCCACAGTAAAAGGATGGGATTCTCTGCCACGGTGGGGCCAGCCGCTTACTCCAGCCTCTTCTTTTTTTCACTTAACTCACTAACTTTACCTTACTTTTCTCCCATTCACCACAACAAACGCTTCTTTCGGTCGTCCTTCTTTGAACTGCCGCAATCTAGTCCGGAAGGCCGGTGTTGTTATTTGGCCGGAACAAGGTCTTCCCAAAAGCAAACTATATCCCACGGAAGCGCCTTCAGAGGTCCAACAGACTTTTCGTCACCGGGAAAACTGCTTCGGATCTGGATTTTGCCAAAAGAATTGGTTCCTCAAGTTCGAAAACCCTTATTATGATGTGTAGGGCAGGTCTTCTACCAAAGCCCTCAAAAAAAACCTTTGCTTTGCTCGTGCCTTTATTTAAGAATCCTTTCGTCCTGTAACTATTAAAATTCACCACGAGAGTCAGGCGGAGGTGGTTCGTCGACACTCCTCATACGTTCTAGCTCCAAAAAAAAAACTAAAAAAATTTTCATCCAGAACAAAAATTATTTTTTTTTCGAGCCTACTTGAAGAACTAATTGTCTACCAATTTTTTTTGTGTGAGCAGTAATTTTTGTTAGTGGATCCTGGAATTCCCGATAGATGGGGGGAACCATCAAAAGGGAGAAATTTCCGATAACTAACCGACCGTTACAGTCTACCCATCTCCTCCTGGGTCTGCCTACTGGTCTATTTTCCGAATATTCTGCTACCATGAGCCATTTTGGGATACGGTTGTCCTCCATCCTGATTACATGCCCGCTAGACTAGTTTGTTAATTTTTATAAACGTTGAAAGCTATGCGTCGTCAAAAATGTCATACAACTGCCTGTTGTATCTCCTTCGCCATATTCCATCCTCTCTCGTTGGGGCTATTATGCACCTAAGAACTTTTCCCTCAAACTTATTGACTGGTTCCTCTATGTTCTGGGTCATAGCCCAAAGCTCGCTACCATAGCCCAGTACTGGTCGTACATATTACTGTTCTGTAGAGTGAAAGTTTCGTTTTTCTGTGCAAAAATCTTGATGGCAGTATTTGTTTTTAGGCATAAAAGGCTCTATTAGCCGGTAGTATTCGTCTGTGTAGTTATCTCTCCCTTTTCCTCGTTTCTTTTTGTAATTGTAGACCCAAAGGTAGGCTGTGTTATCGACTACTTCTAGGTTGCGTTCGTCGATAGTTATATTTCTTCCCATTCTAAAGCTTAATTTACATATCCGACATTTTTTGCCGCGCCGCTCTTTTTTAAGATTTCAGCCAATCAGAAGCAATTTCGGTCACGTCATATTGTTATTGATTGGTTGAAATCTTAAAAAAGAGTGGCGCGGCAGAAAAGCGTCAGATATGTAAATTAAGCTTTAGTCTTCGAGGTCTGGACTATTGCATCACCTTTGTTTTCTCCTCGTTGATGTTCAGGCCTACATATATAGTATGTCCTCTGCCGCCTCTTTGAATTCGACATAAACTTATTTTGTTTAGGGGGTTTAGCGCTGATTTTAGGGGGTTTTTGACTCACTTTTAAAGGGGAAATTTTTTCGGTGTTGGCCACACTGCGTGGTCCCCACCCACAATGATTATGCTCCGCCGCCCTTAGCTGTGGGTATACCATCTAGACCTTATAATTAATTTCGTTATGAGATTTGCAACTTCTTCGATCGTAGGGTCTTTCGCATCGTTTTCTGGGTCATCTGCTCTTAGGTTGTCTGCACCTCTCTGTGTTAGGATTATTCTCTCCTTGATACTCTTCTTCCATAATTACAGTATGGGCATTTTCATAAACGCGAAACTGCGGTCATTCTGCAGTATTCAGCGATTAGAAGGCTCTAACTGAATATTGCAGAATGACCGCAGTTCTGCGTTTATGAAAATGCCCTGTATCTACGATACTACTAACAATAGTACCAGACATTGAAAACAACACCGTCCTTATTATTCAATTTGGGCCGTTTTCGTTCAATTGCCTCCCATAATCTCTCTAGTTGTCTACAGTAGAATTTAAAATCAATTGTCTGTCCAATTAGGAGCGCCTCATAGTAAACGATTCCCTACCAGTCCGACCACATACACAGCAGCATTACTTCCGTGAACCAAACCTGTCCAGCATTCTTTCGTTTGTCGTAATTACATGACAGAATATATGTACCAAAACTTTTCATTATTGTTCTCCATTGTTCTCTACGCAAACAACTTGCCAACCACTGTACCAATTTCGATGTTTATACACTCAAGAATAACATTCGAACTGTCACTGTCAGTATATATGGTGATATTAAAGTCTCTAGTTTTGATAGGAAAGTTTTTGCTTAATGAAGAAAAGATAATTTACTTTAATGACATTAAATAAATGGATTCGAAAACCGAGAAAAAGTTTAACCTTGTTTCAGTATAAAATGAATTTTAAATAATGCTTTGGACTAGGTCATGGAAGCATAATAAAGTTGTAATGTCAAGTTAAGACCAGTAATAAGTTTTCGAACTGCCAGTTTTATTAAAAATATTCTTTGTTATTTCTAACAAATTGTAAAGTTTCATTAGTCCCTTCGTCTGGTGTAGAAAGTTTTTATCATAACATATATTTCCTTCTGTAAATTTTAGTGTATAGGAGACCCATGGTAAATTTTATTCAGTTAATTTAGTAGAGTATTGAAAATTATTGAAAAATTACTTGTATCTTACGAATGGGGTATTCGAAATTATGAAAATGCTTGTAAATTGTATATGATATGTTAAATAATATGTTATAGTAATGTCATATTACAGATATCCCAATACCATACAAGCTGATTCTGCCGGAACATGTTAAGAAATTCGTCAAACTAAACTTCATAAACATTTTCGTGAGTTTGTTGACTCTTAAAAATCTCTGCTCCATAATATTAAAATAATATATATTTTCCTTTTACAACTACTTCCTTACAATGGGCACTCGCAAAAACTCCTTAAAATTCCTTAATTTTAAGCTCGCTGAACTCGTACGAGAAAAGCAAGGAGAATTTTCGCAGATGGAACTCTCCTGCAGTGTTTTCTACTTTATATCCTTCTCAGTGCCATAATTATATACACTTGTAGCTGCACGTGCATAACACTCTAGTGTCATTGTGTTTCGGCCTATACACACATTTATCAAACTACAGTACATATATATATATAGATATATATCACTAAACCATGTAAACGATATTAAGTGCAGCTGTATAGGTTTTCGGGGGGTAGATGGAATCCTTTTCTTTGAAATACGAGTATGACATTCTTTGGCTTTAAGCTCAGCTCCTCAACCCCAATGGAATGTGCACAACTTAATATAAAAATAGCCGCAGTCACAAGGTTTTGGCTCGAGTGTCCTTGCTGAAGGATGCAAACGCGCTTCTATATATATAGTTATATGTACATCCCTATACGTGTATAAGACTATATATATGACAAAGATTGCATCACTTAAAAATTCTTCGTTGGATGGAAGCAGCAAACCTAGCATAACTTCTATGATGATAGGAAAGCAGATCCTGCGATATGGGGGCTGAGTTTTTCTGGTGTTATTATTATTTTTTTTTTTGCAAAAATTAATGGTAGCTATTGTTGCCAAATAAAAGAAATGTTTTGAAAAACTTTAATTAAAAGTTATGAAAAGGTTTTTTTCTTTGCCCCAAAGGAAAGTGTTAAGGTTGTGTGCAGAACATTTTTGTGTGCTCTCCAGTTGACTTTTATACAATCAACACTTTCTTAATTTGTGACAGTTGAGAATTTTTAAGTAAAATTACTTAATAAAAAAGTAGTCGTTTCAGATAAGATTTTTTGTTTATTAAGGAGACATTACTAAATGTTGAATAGGCATACTCCAAGATGTAATGCTCAAAAGATTTATGAATAATGCTTTATATGCAGAAATCTAGTTTCCAATTGTCTTTAATTATAAAATAGATAACAATTGTTTAAGTTTTTGCTTTTCACCTCTTATAACTTAGAATAGAATATGGTCGTAAAAAACATGCATATAAATCAGCCTGTCAATTCGCATTATTCATTCTTATCTTTCACAACAGAGTCTAATGGAAATTATTCACTTTCAATGAAACTTCACACTTGTGCACATGCAAACAGTTTATACACTTTTGTCTAACTATGCCTCATTCGTTTATTAAGTTCAAAAATGATGCATTCAATGTCTCCTTCTTTAAGAATTAAGTAGATAATCCTCGTGATTCGCGCTCGCTGGTCATGGTTTTAATCAGCTTTGCGCCCCTTCATATGCTTCTCCTTTCTTCTGAAAATTTCATCTCTATAATCTGGAATTAAATAAGAGTGAAAGCTGAAACCAAAGCCAACTGAAATTTACGATAACGCGGCACTAATAGCATTGGCTACGAATTAATTTTTTCTCGTTTCTTTGAGAATAGCAATCTCAAAAGGAATTTTTGACTGTAATCTATTAACAAGATAATGGAGAGTGCTAGTAGACGAACGCCTGATTTTTTTTTCATTAATGTACATTCTGTATGTCTCGTACAAGCTGGGGTAGAATAACAGTGATTTTGAAAAGAATTGTGCAGCCCTAGGATACTAGAAAAATATGTTCGTTTAGTCTATAGAACCTACCATGGAGTTACCATTGAATGTTGGGCCCGTCACCAACGAGCATAGGCTGTAAGAAGCGTTTCACCAAAATGGTTATTCTTACATTGTGATTTTCGTGCTCACTTTTACATTTATCGGAATAAAACAGTGCCGACTAGAACATGGACTCAGAACTTTGAAGAAACTTAATCACCAACGAAGAGTAATTTGGAAGTCCAAAACCCCGGGAAGTGTGAGTACGCACTCAATACCCGAGAATAATACCCAAATATGCAAATCAATTAAAAATTAATAAAAACAAACAAACCTCGTTGCAAAACCCGTAAAAAGCGAATGAACCCACGCTCGCATAAAACGCTGAAAAAAAGCGGCGAAAACACAAAAAAAACAAATTTAAATTTATTGATATATTGACGCAAAATTGACAAAACTTGTAAAGAACAAAGTAACCTAAACACTTGTAGTTAGAGAGACGGCGACAAAAAAGGCTCATAACTACAAAATGGACGTTGAGCATATTTTTCTATAGTTCGAGTCCCCCTCTCAAAATCCGTCTTGTCGAGTAGGGGTCTGGCGCGGTGCGGTGAGCGACTACGGCGTTTTTTCCAGATTTGCCCTAGCGATTTCAAAAAATTTCTACCATTTGGGTGAAAATGACTGGAGGGCATCTGGGACACCCCCAGATTACGGGAAAAATATTTTCCTCCAAATTGCTCGGTGCCTTCACCCGCGGTTCAATAAATCCGCCCGAAACTCCGAAATTTCAAAAAATTTCAGCCACATACAAAAAACCGGTGTCAAATGATTCGTTACAATGTATTTTATCCAAAAATAAAGTTTTCCTCCAAAATGCGTCTTGCTAAAATATGTTAAATAACAAAAAACCCCGTTATTGCATTGGCGCTTGATCCCAGAGTTCTCCCGCTTTTTTGACAAGAGAATTACATAGTTGCAAGTTTTATGAACTTCTTGGTCTCTATTTTAAAAATTAAAAAAAAACAATATTTATTCTTAATTGATGTAAAAATGGACTGAAGTGGTCCCGAACCCATGGAAAAATTTTATGAATAACTACTGGTAAGTATACATTTTTATATGTTTAATATTTAAAACAGAGGAGAAAATTGAAAGGCAGGCCATGTGCACGTGTCGGTGGACAAGAAATTATCTCTTTAAACTGATTTCCTCTTTCATTTTCCGACTGTTCAAGGAGCAGGATTCATTTACTGTCACAGTAAAGATTTTCTTTTTGGTCGCGCTCAATCAACGTGAAGACCTCGTGTCTCCGTGCTTTTTCATTCAACCAAATATACCGATTTGATTGAATTGTTCGTTTTACGGGTCGATCGACGGTGGTAATCAGGTCAAGTGATTCGATAATCATTTTCGCACTGGAATCTCAAGATCCTAAATGATTATTATTGCCAGTTGCTATCATAAGTGAATTTACTTAGTGTGTGCAATTTGGAATTCTGTGCTTAGGTAAACTTTTACACAAGTGTAGTGTTGACAAACTGAGGCTGACCCAATAATCCAACGTACATAAATACCGACATCTTTTATACTCAGTGATAGGTTTACAGATTGGTGTAATATGTCCCGCATCTTTTGTAAATCAGACACAGGGGGGGGGGGGCACTTGGGTGTTATTCTCCGACTTGTCTTTTAAAGTTTCGAATTGACAGTGCTTTTAATATGAAGAGCATCTGGTTATTACCTCCCGAAATGTTGGATTAAAATTCGGTTGAATTCAGTTGATTCAGGTTTCGGATCGGGAATGAGGATCATGCACTTTCCAGCGCTCGTATTGCTGAGAATCGGAGAAGAACCTGCCATGATGTTTCGGAGTGAGTCCACCACGACTAACAGCAATGATAAATCAATTGATATTCACTGGTAATCCCTGATAATCATCGCTGACTTGCAAGTGCAGTATAGGCACCAAATTGAAGGAGAAATCTACTTTGCAACATTGAGCGTAATAATCTCAAGTTTGGTTGCAATCGACTCCCTGTTTTATGAGATACAGAATGGCGATCACGAAATCCGAACGATCGTACTGACCAGACTTGTACTCGGCGTATTTTCCTGCTACCCAGGTCACTGGTTTCGTATTATAGTCACTGAATCCGGGAAGAACGCTTATTGATGGCAACAACAATAATGCAAAGTTTGGTTGCAATTGGCTCTGTCGATTTTTAGATACAGAATGGTGACGTATTTCAATACCAGCGATCGGATTGAAGGGTGTTGCGCTCAGCGCCTTCCACTGCTGCCAAAGGCAGAGTTGTCGCTTTACAGGCAACAAATCGAAGGAGAAACTGCTTTTCAACATTAAAAATAATAATCTCAACTTCGGTTGCAATGACACTTTCCACTTTCCAGATAAAACCCGCTGATCCGAAACTTTTCAGCGTTCGTGACCATTCTGAGGATTTTTTGGATGATTGCGCTCTGGCAGTAAGAAATTTGGAGGAAAATAATTTTTCCACATTCTATAGGTAGTAAAGAACCCACAGGCAAATTTTCATCCATTTTGTAATTATTTTTTGAATTTTTGAAAATTTAAAATTTGAAAATTTTTTATATGGCAATGCTGACACATGGAGCAAAAAAATTTTTTTTCTGTATTCTTTGCAACAAACTTGATCCCCCCTATTGGGTTTCAACTTCAAATTTTCAAATTTTTTTAATTTTTTTATTTTAATTTTTTTCGCCATTTTTTGGAGCTTCTGGAAGGGGTCTTTGCACCGAGCAATTTGGAGGAAAATATTTTTCCCGTAATCTGGGGGTGTCCCAGATGCCCTCCAGTCATTTTCACCCAAATGGTAGAAATTTTTTGAAATCGCTAGGGCAAATCTGGAAAAAACGCCGTAGTCGCTCACCGCACCGCGCCAGACCCCTACTCGACAAGACGGATTTTGAGAGGGGGACTCGAACTATAGAAAAATATCCTCAACGTCCATTTTGTAGTTATGAGCCTTTTTTGTCGCCGTCTCTCTAACTATTGGAGTGAAGATCAACTAAAGTAAATAGCGCCGATGGTATAACCGAGTCAGCATAGAGTTCTGCAATGATTTATGAATTGACCCAAAATTGACAAGACCTGTAAAGAACGTCAAGTAATTTCTCGACATGGGAATATTGTCTAGACCTATCTATCAAGTGGCCCCGCCCAGCATGGTAATTTTTCCTTTGGAGTTATGAATAATATAGCATATCAAAAGGAACCGTCGAGAGATATCGAAGGTCTCAAACAGCTTACTTAGCCAGCTTACACCTGGCTTAAAAATACTTGCGGCCATATTTTAACCCGGCATAAATATATTTCTCTACTTAAAACTATCAATAAAAATTGCGTTTTGATTAAAAAACAGATGACTGCAGAAATTTGCAGCCGGATCTTGTACTATTACGTGAGTAATAAACAGAAGTAAAAAAAGTAACCAAAATTACATCCAAAATTATTTTAGAATATACCTATTCTTCATTTTTTGGCCTTTTTTACTTCATTTGTTGTTTTCATTCATTTAACTTAGTTTATCCTGAAATTTTTACGCCTCTGTTGACAGGTATTTTTTTAATAAGAAAATAAAACCATAAAGCTTTTTATTAGCTATTACGAATTTAAAATTATCAGTATTACTCTGAGGTTTTAGAAGTATTTTATTTCAAAACGCTTAAAACGTTTTATTTTGACGTCTCCCATTTGATTAACATTGTCGACACTTTTAAAACACTTAAATGTTAATCAAATGGGTGACGTCAAAATAAAACGTTTTAAGCGTTTTGAAATAAAACACTTTCAAAAGCTGAGATTTGCAGTGATAAGGCGAGAAAAAATATGAGCGACCTAAATTTCACGCAATTATGCTAATGCACGCCATGGCTACCATTCAGCATATTCAGTAAATCGCATCTCGTTCTATCACGTAAGTCAAGCAATATTGGAAGTGGTTGGTACTTAGTCGGCGGACCGCTTGGAAAAACGGCACTCGCGTTGGATTTTTGTTTGTTTTTTTTTCACTTTTTGCAATGATAGTACATATTATGTTTTAATATAATACTAGTATCGCCTATTGGTCGAATTTCGACCCTCTCCCCTACTCTTCTCTCAATCCGTTCCGTTAAAGTTTGACGTCTACGTATTTCAAATAACTCAGTAATAATTTAATTGAACTATTACCACTTTTTAATTTCTCTATCAGTGCTAAACAAAAACAAAAATAAATTGTTTTAAAAAAGTGTAATTAAAAACTACATTATCATCTAAAATCCCATCTTTGAACAAAACTTTCTTCATTTAAAAAACACTATCGCTTACCGTGATATTTTGATAATAATTTCCACTTTGTTTTATTATTTATTTTTTTTATTTTTTTTAATTAAAATTTGCCGGGACGGTAAAAATCTCCACAGAAAGAAAAACCCAGCGGAATGACGCTGACATGCAATCGCACTACGGCAAGAAAAGTGGCACAACTCAAAAATTGGCTATCATTTTCTTGCCGTACTGCGACAGTATATGCATTTATTTCTAATCTAATTTGTTGAAACAAAAAACAAACAAAATTTTGAAATGCCAATTTGATTTGTTTAAAGCGTAGTGAAAAGGAAGTACGGCAAACTTTCGCTAAGCAAATCTAGGCTCATGAAATTTAGTCGATTCACAAACCTTAATAATAAATTTTTATATTCGCCTGTTTATATGCTAACCGTAATTTCTACTTTATATTGTTGTTGTTCTTTTATCATTTTATAATGGAAAATGCAACACTCATTTCTGAGTGACAGAATTGAGATAAATGAATAATTCTTGTTTTGTGCACACCTTTACGACTCCGACTTCCATATAAAACCAGTTTGAGGAAAATCGGTGTAGTGGAAGTCGAGTAAAGTGCTGTACAAAAAAAGTGCTTGCGTATTAATATAGATATAGATTGATTAATAGTTCTATCTACAAAATTTTTATTATTCATAACCAAAAACACGCTACAAACGTTTATTAATTAAACACTTAAGTGTTTACTCATTAAACGTCATTAAGTGTTTAAAATTCGTCTACAGCGGCTTAAACGCTTTAAGTGTTTAGAAAGTAAATACTTGAATTTACAGTGATATTATTCCCACTTTTGGGATCTCTTCCACAAAGCGGAGATTACCAGATACAGAGGTACCAAATTAAGTAATTTTCAGCATTACCGTCGGCGAACGCTCGGCGATGGAAATGCAAGCAATTTTTTGAATCTAGCTTAATATTATAGAGAAACTATTAAGCTTGCTTCATATGTTAATATGGGCCTGAAGACCTGCATTCTCTTTATAATGACTTGGTCTACTTACAAAAAAGGAAGAACAGTGGGCCTTCTAAACAGATTCCGAAGATATATTGCCAGAATTATGGTAATCATCACGAGACATTGGGGACTACGCTAGGGGTCAGTCAAGTAACTATCAAAGCTTAGGTACGGAACTGTGGCATAAAAAGGGCACACCAAAGCGCTAATTTCAGCTCTTGTCACACTGGGAGAGAGCCCAATACCTACACATAGCATGACCTCTGAGCTAGATTCAGACAAAAAAGTAATTTTAACCCAAATGCAATGATCCTTCTTGGATTTATTAAAAACTTAGAAAAATAATTAAGTCATCCAAAACATTTTTCACTACAATTCCCACAAATTTTCTCAACAAACTCAAATAAAAATTTATGAAACCAAAAATAATAGCGTAATTTACTAAAAATAACTAACTAATAAAAATACGTAACTAATAAAAGCAAAAATTTTCTACATTTCAGTTCCTCCACATCAAATATTAGTGTATGATGCTTCGGGTAGAGACGTAGCTGGAACAGTTGGACCACTCCTTGAAGGGGATAATATCGTCCTTACATGTGAAGTTCGAGGCGGTAAGTGATTGGATAATCTATCTTTTTTTTCTTATTTTTTATTATGTACTTGAAGTAAATTTATCGGCCGTATTGCTGCATTATTACACAAAGTGACTTCTTCAAAACAAAGCGAGTATTTTTACTGTGTACGAGGGTTGGTCCACATAAATAACATTGGTCTACTTACAGTAATTAAAAGTCAACATTGAAACGGTTGAGTAGGGATGGGAGAGACTGAAAATCAATTTTTTATTTCAATAAACAAAATAAAGCTTTCAGATAATTAAGCAAATCCTGCATAAATCCTAAAAGATTTTCATTAAACAATTTGCAAAACTTTATATAATCCCTTCCACTTTACGTTCAAGTGCCTAAAACCAGTCGGTTATCTACCACCAATATATGTATGTATGCTTCACGTTCGCACACCGTTAATTCAACATCGTCCCAATTAAAATATCCTGAACCATTTCTGCATGATGTGAGCGTGTGTTTGCATTGTTGCCCCCCAATGAATTACGTAAACTCCTTCTAAATACGGTCCAGCGGTGGTAGGGTTGACTGTAAAAAATAAATCTGGCCAGAGAAACCGACAGCACCAAAAAAAAGGAAGAACAAAAAACAAAAAAAAAAAAAACGATGACTACAAAACTGTTAACCCTCTTCATACAGGAAGTAACTACCTCCGGTATACACCTGGGATTTTACTGAAATATTCAGCTTAGGTAGGAATTGGGGTGCTTTAGAAAGCTTTGGTCTACGGTCTCTAGCATATTGTTTTACAGTCCGGATAGCTTTTAATTACAACCCCCCTTTTTGGGTGGCAGTTGTATAGTGGTAATGGGATATAGTTTTATCTCGTTCCACCACCAGTAAAATAGGGTTGGTTCAGCTTCAGGAAGTTTTGGATTTCTTTGAAGAATGACGGAAAATTGGAAATTGAATTCATTGTAAACAAAGTTCCTTCTTCTTTTGTTTCATGTATGCATTTATACTGGGGATGGTGGTTTGTTTTCCGCCCTTCTCGGCCAACTAAAATGAATTTTTGGTTCATTTCAAAACATTCGCCAAAACTATTTCATTCTCAACAAGACTACTTTTGGTGCATTCAACTTTCAATCACCGAAACGACCTTAGAGCTACAGAAGCAATATATCGTGTTAACTCGTTTCCTAATGGAAATTTTGATGAATTGTTTATAAATCCGCAACGAGGTATTCACAACAATTCTAAATGCGAGTTACCAAAAACCTTTGTTCAGTTGAGTTGTGTTAAATATGCAAAACCTTCAAAATTAGGTTAGTTTCCAGTTTGTTAATGAAATCCGATTTTCTTCCCTTCCTCGCACTGAAATCCCCGACCACGAGACTTTATAAGTCTAAAATTGAAATTGTTCGTGCACCTAATTCCAGTGATGGTCTATTGAGAATGTACTACAGCAACACGACAAAGTTGCGGTGATGTGATGTGCTGTGAATTATAGTATGTTTGTTTAGTAACAGACAAACGTCTATTTAATTGGTCGACCAATTCCATTCATAGACAAAGTGGCTATGTACTATGTACGTGTCAATAACTATTTAGTGTAAATATGATTAAGGATGGCCACTCACTGATGTTTATTTGGAACGCTAGGTATATACAGGATGAGTCACCAAAATCCAAACAAAATGTACAAAATATTTACACGAATAATTGCAACCGTGTTTCAATGTAGCCCTATACATGCCGGAGATTGCTGCCTCAATAGAAATTCTTAACAATGTCACAATAGGATTACGGGACTTTTTATTCTCTCAAAAATGCAGTAGTTTTCGATAATTCTTTCAAACATGTAGTAGTCCAAGGAATTAAAATTTAGGCTAGTAGTAGGCCTGGACTACAACAAATTCCCAATAGCTATTTCATCTATTATCTCCAAAATCATGGGTATCTAGAATATTACCAAATCCTGAATGACAAGCAATGTGGCTACAGGCATAAAGGGTGCCTCGAGAACCTATATGTCAGCCTTGACAAATATTGGAAAGTGATAGAAATATAGCGCAGCCAACCAGAAAAATAAATTCAAGTCGATTTGAGTTACGAGGGTGAAATAGGGGTAACTTTAAGGGGGTGAAAAAGGTTTTTCACGATTTTCAGCGAAACTAGACCTCCTATCGAAAAAAGTTAAACATAAAAGTTGTAGGTAATAAAAAGATCTACAACTTTTGTACAAACCATTTTTTCACATAAACTCAAATTTCCGAGAAAAATCGAAAAAACTAGTGTTTTTGTTTTTGATTTTTACCTCCCTTAAAAAAAACTTTTTTTTTCACGAAATTTTATGGAAACTTACCTTTTTATGTCCCAAAACACGCTGTAATTTTTTTGAATCAAAATATTTATTTCTACATTTTATTTTGAATTTAAACCTAAAAAGAGACCTAATTTTCAGCTGAAAATGCCCATGTTTTAAAAACATTTTTTTCAAAATATCTAAGGGTTTTTTCTTTTGTTAAAAGGTCTAGTTTCAGATGGTGTAGAAAAAATTAACATGACTATGGAAAAATTTGCCAGGAAACGCGAAAAACTTATAAAACTTGATTTAAAAAAGTTATTTTTCAATCATTGTTTTAAATTTTGTCTGAATTTGTTTAACGTCTCTAAAAGCTGCTTAAAAAATTTGTGGAACACTCCAAGACTCCAGCTGCCTTGTTTTTTTTGCTATTTACGAAATAAGTTTCACTCACTGATCTGTTTTTAGTATTTTGAAACACTGAAAACAATAAAAACAGATCAGTGAGTTGCATTTATTTTTGAATCGTAAAGAGCAAAAAAAACAAGGCAGCTGGAGTCTTGGAGTGTTGCACGAATTTTTTAAGCAGTTTTAGGAGATGTTAAATAAGTTCAGAAAAAAGGACCTTAACGACCTACTTTTTGAATTAGAGTGAAAAGGGGGGAAAAATCGTTGAAATAAAGTGTTGATACCTATTTTTGAATGGCAAATATCAAAAAACCAAGCCAGCTGGAGGCTTGTTCCAAGAAATTTTCAGGTAACTTTTGAGGATGCTAAAAAAGTTCAAAACAAATGACCTTAACGATATACTTTTTGAGTTACAGTGAAATATGTGGCAAATAATTGTTTTTTTCATATTTTTTTTTACAAATAAAGCCATTTATTTCTGTTTTTCCCATCGTACACTATTGGTTTTATTAATTAAATGAAAGCCGAATTCCTAACGATTACAAAGATACCCTATTTGTGGAAATCGACCGTTGTTTCATTACCTCTTTATTCTAAATCATTAAGCTACAATTTCTCCCCATAACCAAAATTCAAAACGCCCTATCTGGAAAACGGGTAGAGATGGCCCCCTCTTTTTGGGTTTTTTTTTATCATTTTTTGTTTACTATCTATCAAACTGCTTGGCAAGCCTGGACGGGACAGCCGATATAAAAAGTTATGAACTTAGTTGGTTGTTAGTTAATTATATTTATAGATTTTTTTTAATGAAATGTTGGTCATCAATATATGTATAAAAATGAACTTTGTGTAACAAAAGTGAAATTTATTTGAATTGAGCAAAGTAAATTTTTTTCTAGGAAGTATTCAAAGAAAACTAATTATTTTCTATCTTACATTATTCAAGGATTTCAATTGTAAATTTTAATAAATAATGAAAAATTTAAAACAATGATTGAAAAATAACTTTTTTCGATAGGAGGTCTAGTTTCGCTGAAAATCGTGAAAACCCTTTTTCACCCCTTAAAGTTACCCCTATTTCACCCTCGTAACTCAAATCGACTTGAATTTATTTTTCTGGTTGGCTGCGCTAATTTCCTTCACTTTCCAACATTTGTGTTGCTGTTAATAATTTTTTTGTTTCCAAAAATTATTTGCACTGGTCTAGTCGTACCGTCTCGAAAAAAAATTTTTTGGAAATTTTGTTTTCATAAATGTCTTTATTTAGTCATCAAGAATGTTTTTTTTTTCTTTTTCTTTTTACTTGTTATTAGTTATAGAAAATATTAACAAGATAATTTTATAACTTTTTAAGTTTGATATAAGAAAAAACTTATTTTGAAACTTTAAACTCATTTAACTCGAAACATGATTTTTGAAATTGGCGGGCATGATAACTCAAAATATAATCGCCGAATTTACCCTATATTTTTTGTTTGGGTTTTTCTAACTATTTTTTAGGGAACATCGAGACATTTTGCTGATAAAGTGTCTGAAAAAGATTTACAACTTTCTTTAGACTGAAAAATGTAGACTTTTTCGGACTTTAACTTTAAATATCTACCATTTTCTCAAAAAAAAGTTTTTTTTAAAAACAACTCGTCATTCCCAAATCTCAAGTGTCTAATTAGTTAAGTCAAATTAGTCGAAAAAAGAGGATGAAATTGCATTTTAAGAGGTACAGAATTTTTTTTTGGTGTTTGTTCGGGTACATCTGACAATGATAAAACCAAGTTTGTGGGGTCGCAGTGGCTTGGGAAAAGCCGCCATCTTGAAAAAGAGGGAGAGCTCGTTTGTATGCAATGATAGCTGATAATGATTAATGGCAAAGTTGTGGAGAATAAAATTATCTAAAAAATGAGAGCTCAAAGAGCTCTGTAAGTTGATTTGGCTCAAAGTAATGGCCGGTCAAAGTTCAACCATGATCGTGTGGTGAGGGTTGAATGCAGTTTTTTGCAATTAACTCGCTAAATGTTAATTTTTTTTGGGTTAATGCCCATTACCAAATTTAAAGTCCTAGTAATTACCTTTAGAATGAGCCCTTAATCGTCGTTATCGCTTATGTAGTTTGCGAGTAATCCAACGCCAAAGTTCGCACTGGACGTGCCTGAAATAACTGATAACGCCATTTTTTTTGAATATTTCGTTAACGGTTACTCCTATGAAAAAGTAGTAAATGGCAGGAATACGGGCAATGAAATATCTTTCCAACGAGGTATTGGTCGAAACTCCATGTCGTTTTATGTCCGCGATACAGCGGGTCAAAGGTCAACCTAGAGGTTTACGAATTTTTAGCTATGGTAGGGAAAGTAGTCTGAAACCCAAAACGGGCGTTTTGAATGGAATACGATTAGAAGTTTATGCCACTCCAACCGGCAGGATTGAGGAAAGGAAAACTGTCGGTATAATTCACAGGGATTTTCGCGGTTAATCGTGGCGTGTCATATCATCCACACACCTACGCGCAATCATCTGGACATTGAGAATGCAAAGGATTACGCGAGCGCTTTCCTCTCAGTTTATGGCGGCCTGTCTTGTGTCACTTTGGAAATAAAATAAACAAATTATTTTAATTTATCGGGAATCAAATCATAATAATAACGCATAATAAATCGCTTACGGGCGTACTTGAGGCCCCAGCCGCGGGGTTGGACACCCCTAGTTTAGAGCTTGATAATCACTTTTCAAAAATTGCACTGTTTCTTGCGGTGATATGCCTGAAAGAGTAATTTGGACGTGTTTTTTAAAATGACGGACTACGCTAGAAGGAATTAACGGGGTCTTGTATGGGGCAATACGATGATACATCTCCTTCAAGAAAATGATGGATATGTTTTACCTCCGCGTTCACGTGAACTTATAGCCGGCTTTACGCAAAAAAGACCTCGAACAATTCCAAAACTTAAGCAGAATATTGAACTCGAAATCCGAAGTTTAGTGCTTAAAGCTTTTCTAGGTTATGGAAAATGCTGCCGAAAGAACTTGTTTTTGTGAACAGGAAATTGGTAGAGCCAGTTCCAAAATTATATCAACATTTTTATCCGTTTATATTTTTTATATTATATATTTTCTGGGGAAGAATTTTTTTTTGACGTTTTAATTCATTGTTGTAAATCTTTTTAAAAATAGGAACATAAGATAACAATCAACAGCTTTCACCAAAATTTGGTTGCTATTTATTAATTTAATGAAAGCCTTAAAAAATCCCGAAACCGACTTTCCACTGCAGCAATAACCTTTTGTGTAAATTTTTCTAAACAGAAAATCTTAATATAATATAAAATACGTATTCTAGACACTAAGGCCAAGGTTAATTTCTTAAACATTATCGAAAAAATAACAAAAAAAAATAACGAAAAAACAAGGCATTTTATAACCGCGAAAATCACTTCCATGAAAATTATATTTTTCATAAATTACAAAATAAACCAAACAAAAATCCCCGTAAAAAATTTTTGCCGAGAAGGAAAACTTTTTCCCCTTTTACGTTCTTAAAGGCATCAATTTAATTAATGTCGTCATAAATCCTCGGCTATTGTTTTCGGCATATTTAATAAATGGCGAAAGAAAAACGTATTATGGACCAACTACTGAGCCCGAAGGAGGTTACGCCATAATTCATATTGAAAACCTTTTATCTGCCCGTCCTATGAAAAAAAAGAAAAAGAAAAAAGAAAATACACAGAACAAAATAAAATAAAAATTTCGTGCTCTTAGTTAACGCCAAAAAGGTGAATGTTATGAGTTTTAATTTTCCAGGATGATATTGATCGTTTTTCTTTTGTCTTTTTCAGCAGCAGTGAAGGAATAAACTTTTTTAGCCAGAAAGGGTTGAAGAATATGTAGCCATCCTAAATGGCCTCTTTGATGGGATAGTGACGGTGGATTGGTGCCCAAGAGTATATAGTTGACAAAGTAATTCGTTGGTTGAAGACAAGCAGACATTTTTAAAGACAATTTTCGTAGAGAAAACCGCAAATTTGGAATTGTTGTTATTTTTTAAGATATAAGTACTCCAGGTCGTTGACAAGCAGCCATTTTGCAATGAACTTTTATATTAATAAAAATCGAAGGAATTCTCTTTATAACCCTAACTCTAAATACAATTTCTTTACGGTCAGCACCCAGAGTGTTTTCGACAGACCACAATTATATATACTTCGTTAGAAATCGGACTCAGGTAAGCCAGAGCCTTATAGGAACCTCAAAAACAAACTGGAGAGTTCAGAGTAATTACAAAGGAGAGATTCACAAAGCACCTAGGGAATGAGCCAAATCAAGTGCGAAACTTCACAAAATCGTCAATATGCCAGAGTGTGCCCTTAATATGGCATACAGGGTGCTATTCCCAGTCAAATATAGTAAGAGAGCCTTTGCATTGTAGTGGAATGAAGAATTATCTAGCCAGGGAGGTTCCTAGTATCTGTTACAAACCCGAATATTGGAAAACCTACGAGGACTACTTAAGGCTGTACAAGAAGTCCATTAGGCCGAGAGTCAATCACAAGGAAGTATATCGAGTTTAAACCACGTGTCAAAATATACGTAGCGAGTACGTTGGGGGTCCTTTACGGAAGCACTGGGGTTTCTCTTGCATTGCCCATAAGTAGAGAGTTCCTAGAAAGGTCGTAGAGAGGTCCCCAAGATTAGAAGGAACAACAACAATCATATGAAGTGGCACATAAAAAAATTAAGTTATTGGAGGGGATAGCAAAGGATCTAGAAATGGAAACTGATTTGAATTCGATACAGAACACTATAAAAGAAAAATTACAGGGAACCAAGGACGTAGACATAATTAGCGCTGAAAGAACAAAGCTTTGTAACCGTACTCGTAAAATGCCTTTAAAGAAACGCATTTCAGTGTGCTTGGAGTGAGTGAAGAGAAGATTTCCAAATGCACGGTGTTTGATCCAAGCAAAAGCCAGACAACTGCAAATAAAATCTTCGGTTGTTTTTCTGGAAGCATTTTTGGTTCCTACACCCGCCTCTGATTTGGAGCCATCTATGTATAGAACCATGTCATAGCCTTTGTTAGCGTAAGGGACTGCGGAAGTGGGGTTGCAAGGATTGCGACCGCAATCCCTGATAATTTTGCGGGGTGGCGCCGCAACCCTTGTCTTTTTAATTTATAAAAATTGTAAGAAAATTATATGCAATTTTTAAATTCGATAGTTGTAAACAACATTCAAATTTAACACGGGAAATTCATTTTACATTTATTCTTATACCGAATTAAAAATTTTGCTATAAGGTTGATCACAAAATTTTGCAACTTATAAAATTTTTAATAATTATATGTTTTTTTTTAAAATAATGGAAATGGAACTGCTTCACGAACATCATCCAATGGGGGTGGAATACAAGAAGCATTGTACATATGAGCTGTTTATTTTGAAAGTGGCATACGTCACTTCCTCTTTAAAAGAGATATTTAAGGGTTTGCGTTTTAATATGTATGAAAATATTGATGCCAACTTACGAGAAGATTACTTCTCTCGAACAAAATCTCAGTAGTTCTCAATATTTAATTGCAATTTTTTTAAAATGAAGAAATACCGTTAAATTGTAAGCAATGTTAATAATAATAATGTTAACTTGACTTAAAAAGAAAGTGACTTATGCCACTTCCAAAATAAACGGCTCATATTTGAAAGAGTTCAAATTTTATGCGGGATTTATGCTGTTCATGTTTTTATTTTGGTTTACGTCTGCAACGTGTAGCATGATCAGCCTTTAATGTGTCATATTATACGGTGAGGACAATCCTGAAAGAATTCACGATATTGTTCTTCAATAATTGAAAATATGTAGATTCAACAACGCATTAGGGCCAAAAAGCAAATGCAACAAACTGTCAAATATTTCCCTACAATTCAAAAATTTCCTTACAATTCCAAAGACACAAACCTCCGAAAATTTAATAGTAAAATCGAAATGCGTTTTCCATACAAATTGACATTTGAATTGTGACTTAGCACAAGCACTTAATTACAAATATATAATTTTTCATAACCATTTTATCAAAGATTACACATGTCAGCAAAACTAAATTTTTTTGAGTCTATTTTAATGATGATTTTCTAAGCCTTTATACCAAAAAATAACTAAAATCATCGTTGACTCTTGAAAAACTTTGATTTTGTACCGTTAACAATGATCAAGACATATTTAAGCTTTTGTATGAGTAGAGCAAATAATACCCTCGACACACGATAGCGCTTTACAACGAAAAATCCTTGTTACGACGAATAAATTGCTTCGTAACCTACATTTTTAACTGTGAAAACTGCGCAAGATTCGTGAAAAGGCTCATAAAAAATATATTATGAATAAAAATGAAAAAGAATCTATTTATTTCGTGATAATAAATTACCGCAATTTATTAAAGCGGTATATTTCACAAATATAACCTTAACAACCGCTTTCCATTTTAAAACAACGAAATGATGTGAAATAAATTTGACGTAAGCACAATAAAATGGATTTTTTTTAAATAATCTTCCAACCGATAGATGGCTCTTTTTCAGAGCTTTTTGAGTTATCGTTGTTAACAAAGATACAATTGCTTTGTTACTTTTCTTCGTTACAAAGCAAATATGCCTGTTAACAACAATTTCTCGTCGTAACAACGCCCATGTGTCGAGGGTATAACTAAGTATTGTTAAGCTCCTTATATGAGGGAGGATGATTTGAGACTCTACAACGGCGAGATCTACGAGTGCTGTTAGTATAGCTATGTCGGTCCTGGCACAGTAAAGTCATCGGTTTTAGTCTCGGGTGTAAATGTGGGCTTAGCCTGAAGCTTGGGTTTTGGTTTATTCTTGGCTTGAAGCTTAGACAACGACCTTTGTGGTGAATTTTGGGTGAACTTAAAAGCTTTCGTTAAGCTTTAATAATCTAGAGATATCGCCACTAGCTTTGATATGCTGGACTACAACCGATAATGTCACTGCGTCAGAACCGACATACCGTACCGTAGACCGTAGATATACAACTGGAAGCAATTCGTTAAAGCTTTCCCTCAAGATTCTGTAGTTTTTCAATATTATTTTAGGAATTTCTCTCCTAATATATCGGAAGCCAAAGTAAAAGCTGGTATGTAATTTAATCGGACGACAAATAAAGAAAATAAAAGCCAGCAAAGAATGTTGACATATATTCAACACTCACGAAAGTCAAGCATGGGACAGCATCAAAGCAGTGGTTCATGTTTTTCTCGAAAACAACAGAGCTGACAATTACAAACAGCTTATTTCAATTACGCCTGTTAACTTTAAATACATGTGTTGCAGAATTTCCCTTAAAGAAAACATTGGTGGTGAACGTTTTCATCAAGACTTTCATTCTGTCATCTACAAAAGAAAACTTTTTCAGGTAAAGCTATTTTTTCTTTAATTAGTAATGTGTGAGAAATACAAATCAGGCACGCAGAACTCAGACTCAAAATTATTTGTGTTGACCGGTGTTATGTGCGATCGCAACATCGTCGAATCTTTTCAAGTGTTTACAGATCAGCGGGAGTTGGGTCAAACGTCTGGAATGGCAGTTATTAAAACAAAAGCCAACAAATGAATATATTTCTATGAATCAGTTTCGATGTAATATTACACTTCGAACGAGCACTTGGAAAATATATGGTTTCGACGACGTTTTTTCTTCATGATGGTCTCAGTTCTGTGCGTATATTGTGTGTCTTTATTTGTGTATCATAAAAAACGCAGAATTTGCAATTATCATCAATATATCTCAGCTTTACCCCAAATGGATAAAAGGTAATTTTTTTTCTCATGAGCAAAAGGAAGAAAGTCTGGAATAAAAAGATTTTCTTCTATCAAAAGCCTAGTACTAAGTTCGGCGCTAAACTAAATTTTAGCGCGTCTCCAAACTTGTACCCTTTTTTAGCAAGATAAAATTTGACAAAGTAGAATTGTAGAGAAAGTTCATATGAACGTTTTTTTTTGGGTTATATTTCAAAGTCTTCTTCGAAATAAAACTCCTCAAAATCCACTGGAAATATAAAATTATTAAACCGTGTTTCAAAATATTCTAAACACAAAGAATTATTTATTATTTTTACTATTTTTTAATGCACAAACTGTTATTTTAGTTTTATTTCCGCACTTGAAATTTCTACAACCGTAAATTAGCTTATTTTTCTGTTTTTTTATGTCACTGGTTTTTTTTCAGCAAATTTTAGCGTGATACACGATAAAAATGCAGCTAAAAATGTGGAGACTAACATTGCTGCCATCTGTTTTAAAGAAATAGAAACGTGGATTTAGCGAGCATTTTAGCGGCGAACTTAGTACTGCATGCGCTAAAGATGTTGCTAAAATTTAGCTTGATAAATTTTCGCGCTAAATTTTGTATGGAAATTTCATTTAGCGGGGAACTTAGTACTAGGCTAAAGATTGAAATCTCATATTTAATTGTAAAATATGTTTCACTCATCATAAAAAAATTTATAGTTTCACCACCCCCCCCCCCCCCGCGCGAGAAGAATACTCGCAACCCCAGTTAAAATAAGGTTTCGCGGTCTATGGTTAGGGTGGAAGATTTCCCATCCCTTTCTGAGGAGATCTGGACCTGCCAGGCAATATGTCCGACCATAAGTCTTCTCCACCCAGCAACCCGCTTCTAGTAGCGTCAGGTCCTGCATAGTGTATAGGTTAGGTGGAACAGATCGAGAATCACATTCATGGCTTTTTTGGTGATTGCACCCATGCATTACATCTGTCGTTTGAGCTAAACTACTACTATCCATTGCCCCATCACTTAACAGAGTTCTAGTTCAAAGCTGTGACTTCTGGTTTTCGAGTTCCCTATTTAAAAATTGGTTTATGATAAGATTTTTTATTATCTTTATTTTTAATATAAATAAGAAAAAAGGATCTTCATTTAATTTACATTAACTTTAAATTTAATAGCCCATGGTTTATTTTAAAAAGAAAACGAAATTAATAAAAACTAAAAATAAATCCTCCTTTGAAACTTGAAACTTCCATCGCTCACATCATAATCATGGTAGAAAATAGTGCTAAAAAAGGAACAGAATAATATTAAATTTCATAAAAAAAAACAGAAACTAAAAGGAAGAAAAAGAAAACATCTTCCATTAATTTTCATACTAACTTTAGGATCTGCCTTTTTCCAGCACTGATGAAACCACCATGCTTTATGGCATAAAGTATCTCCTTCCGGATGTATACATCCTTTACCCATATTCGTAGCAATATCTTTCAGTGAATCTGGAACTTTTTCATATAGTTTTTCTAAGTGGACATCGCCATTATCATCAACTACTTTTACTTCATGAAAAACGCAATTCATGTAACATTTTAGAGCTTCATCTTCATGTATTTCACCATCGCTAAATTCCTTGATTGCTTCTGTGTATATTATGGTCCCAAAGAAGGTGGTGAACAGAAACCAAAAATAAAAAATAATGAAAAATTTATAATATAGTGAAAAGTACAAAAAAAGGAAAATAAGCAACTTTTCTAGAAAATATTCATAAAATTTGTCACTTGAGCATCGTACCTTCAGTAACTCCGGTTTTTTGGACACAAATGTCGTGTATTGGCTTAAGAGCTTCTAGCAATTCTGGTGGAGGATACTAAAAAACACATTTCGACAATTTTATAATATTGAAATTTGTTGACTAAATAGTAGAATATAATAATGACAGCTCCGTTCCCCTTTTAAATACAAATGCATACCTCTTCATCTCGACGTGGTGCCGGTTTTTGAGCGAGTGCCTGGCTAATAATTAGGACACCCAATATCCACCTAAACACCATTTTACAACGATTTACACTGACAATTTTACTCCCCATCACTGGGTCACTGGCTTCGCAATAACTCTCCCGCGATATTGATTTTTCCATAGTACTTATCCCACTATTTTATACCAATCACCAACAGTGGAATAGATTTAGTAAAACTTGGCACTTGCACACGCTATATACCTACCCTTTCCACCAGCCCCAATATCTGGGCACATAGACATAAAATGTTGTTTTTGTTTAATTACCATCTAATTGAGACTTAATTATTTGTTCAACTTTATTGAAAACTAGTAATTTGCAATTTGTAATTGGCATGCTTGAAGCCCCTTTTACGCACGCAACCGTATTGTTATATACGCACTCGACCATAAAATTGACTAATTGCAATAGAATGCATCGCGGACTACATTTGATGCATGCGGGACTAAATAGGTAATGAGGTAGACAAGCTATAAAAATAGCTGTTTGACCTGATTGGAAGGCGTTGCCATGCTGTTTCAAATAGACGCAAAGGGGTAATTATCTGAAAAATATAAAATTGATAACTATCAAAATAAAAGCATTAATTGTAAAATAATGTCGATACAGATTCTGATTAGGACTTATTCAATTAACACTATTTATTCATTGCAGTGTTTTGTGCAATTAGCCGAACCAATCAGAATTCACATGGTTTAGCAATTTAGAGCAGCTAATATGTAAAAAATGTTCGAATTTTACAATTCAGAAATCTTTTAATTTCAAATACACATAAACACAATTAAATTGTAGTTTAAAAAGATTTGGTAATTTAGAAATGAACTACGATAACTGGGGCTATCCTTGAAACCGAAAAAAATCCTAGAATGAACCTCGGAAACCTGGATAGCTTTGGCATAGGGTGTGAGATTGACGCCAGTTGGCTAGATCTGTTTTAGAGTGAAAATATCACTGTGCAAATAGAAGATATTATTTAGTTTCGGATATAGATAGAAGATATTATTACAGTCGTTATGGTGGCACTGGCAATATTATATCTCTAAAGTGGCTCCTAGACTATCAATAATATTGTGCAATATTTTGACTTGCGCAATATTATTGACGGTCTGTGAATGATATTGAAAGATTGTCTGGGGCAAAGAAGGATAGCGTCAATATGTTGCTCAATATTATTGCACAATATTATTGTGGCCACTTAAGTCCACTTTAGAGATAAAATTGTGCGATTGCTCCGGAATCAAGTTTGACGGTGCGTTTTGAACCGTGCCCTGGCCACATTGACAGGTTTTGATGTCCCATCGAAGGTAAACGAGTTCTATATAAAAAGGGGACAAAAGATGGACTTGTTGACTACAGCGTGGGATGCTGGGTGAAAGAGGGATTTTGATATACTAGGAATTTCCGGATGCCTAATTGGGGTTTTGGAGAACATAGCCATTCCATAGCGTATCTTCGGTAAATGTTTTTTTGTGCAGTTTATTGATAGATGGATCAGTGAGACATACGGAAAATTGCTGCGGTATTTACAACAGATAAGATAGAACTTCCTTGTATTGTATTTAACATATGTTTGCAACCCCATTCATAGATGTGCCCAATGTGACTGTTGACTGATTTTGATATGAGTGATCAATCATAAAGATAAAGCCTGTTACATCTTCTTCTACTTATGCTTTCTTAATCTCTCGTGAGACATAGTGCCTGTTCACACGGGTGGTCACCGCGACCTTTCAACACGAAATTTACAGGTGCGGGGAGCGTTCGGGTGGGAAGGAAGTGCGTCTCGATTTGAAAGCGACTCACGTTCGCTTTTCTGACCAGCTGACTGTTTCAATTTCATTTTGTATCACCTTACTGTTCCATTTTATTTTCGTTTCACCCGTATTGGGAGCAAACGTGCGATAGGACAATTTTCAGGCTTCAGTTTTGTTGCACAGATTTTTTACTAAAATTAATTATATTCAGGTAATCACAGTTTATAAAAATTTATGTCACTTTTATGAAAATCACAAACTTTGTTCCCGTACCGTATGTTCCACCTGTCATAAAAACGACTGGACACAAAGCGAAACGTGTAAACAAATATTCGCTTTTTCGTTTGCTTTGTCGCGCCTCAAAGCGACCTGTGTGAACAGGCACATAGAGTGGAAAAAGTTGCCCTCCAGCGAACTCTCCGTCCAGGAGTTTCCAGTTGTTGTCGCCTTGCGGGTTCCAGCCAAGGGCCAGTTCGGCTAGCTTCCCAAAGTGTGACCAATCCATTTCCTTTGCCTGATTTTGTCATCTATTCTTTCTTACCACCTTGGCACAGCATCATAGTTCTGTATTTCTAATTCTATCTTTGCAGCGGATTTTTTGGATATGAGATAGGAATCTGAAAACGTCAAAGCTCCTTGTTCATGAATTATGTGACCTTCCATGTCCGACTGTCTTAACGTTGGAGTTGAACGAAGAGTATCGACTTCAGCGAAGATGTCAAGGAGTTTGTAGGAGGCCGAGGGAAGATAAAAAAAAGCAAAAAAAAATCATAACGGATGAACTTTCCATTATCAGACATGTAATATAATGTAAAAAAAACATGTCTGGCAATTGCCTGGCCCCTGCTTTCTCATCTGCAATATCACTGACCATATTTGGGTGGCCATTTTGATTTTCGGTCATATTTCGGCGGCCATTTTGAATTTAGAAAATCGGGCTTCAACGTGCATCAAGGAAGACCCCCACGGACCTTCGGGCAAAATTTTGAAGCTCAGCGATGACTGGTGATTTTTTTTGCAAACATTTTCGGCAACTTGACCCCTGTAAGCCACCCATTTTGCACCAACCTAGCTGTCAAAGACTTGGAATTTATATGAAGTAGCTTATAGTCTTCCATCACACAAATTTTCATGCGCCACATCGATGACATTTTTTCAATAAAGAGAGGAATTATTTTACCTTTCTTAACTTTGTCCTGCATCTCTAAAAGTGTCGGAGAGCTTGGATATATAATCCCGTTTAGTAATAGAATGAGTTGTAATCGAGTTTGTCCACATCAAAGATAAAAGCACTTTTTCGTCTCCAGCTCTCCGACTAATTATGTGTCGTGGACTGTCTGGTCTAGGCACTAGGTTTGGAATTTTTCTAGGGATTGGTAAATTAACCATTGCCTTAACCCGCCTTTGAGACCGGCAGGATATCCTGATAGAGTTATAATCTTTTAAAGAGCAACAACGATGTCCTTCCAACGATACCAGCTCATAGTTGTGTTGCTATTTCATATTCCATTGCCATTTTATTTCTAAAAAACCTTCCTCTTTTAAATAACACAACCGTCCCTGCGGGACTCGGACCTCTTAAAAGTCTCTTCTTACAGTCGTCGTTTTGTTAGTTCTCTCCAATTATTTACACAAAGTTTTCGTATATCTGCTACTCCGTCATCGGTCCACCTATTTCTTGGTCGTCAATACGCTTCTAGTTTGTGTTGGTCTACTATAAAAAGGCTGAGAAGAGCTCAACATCCATCGTGGATTTAATAGAGTGCATCGAACCTTTCGATGCGCTGAAAAGTTCGCTCGAACGGGTATCCAGTCCATGTATCTGGGATTTCTATATTATGCCCACACTATTTCCAAGAACTAACCCACCATAAATTGGAGGTTTCTGTGGTCCAGAACCACCAGTCTCAAGTACGTAATCAGCAACGTAGGTACTGAGTGGCCAGCGTGATATTTATAACCTCAAGTAGAATCCTTACCGCGGTTTAGTATGTCCTGATTAGGAGTTCAGAAGTAATTCCAAAGTACTTACTCCTTTTGTTTACCCCACTGGTGCCCTAGGGTCGCGGTTGGCTGTCGCATTACATCCTACGAATTTTTGCAGACCACGCTTATTAGAGTGGCCCACGATATCTTGAGTTCCTTGGATGATGCTCGGTCCCACCATGCTCATGCTGCCCAGCTGCTAATCTTCATTTTCACCACTGCCAGGTCTCTCGAACTTCTTATCTACATGAGGAAAGCAGATAGTATTTTTATTGTAAGAGACAGGTACGAGGGTTGCCGCCGTATTGTTTGCAATGTTGTAGGCGGCTACACGCAAGACCTGTATAGTTCCGTTACTTACCTATATCTCCTGTACAAGAACCACGTCGACAGCTTGTGTGGCCATAACCCTGCAAAACTAACAAAGAAGCCCTATTATGTTTCTGGTTGCACTGGATCACCCGAATTTTTTTTAAGCCAATCTGACTCTGATTCGGCCGAAGCTTTAAGGAGGAATCGCTCAAAATAGGTAATTTTTTTTATGAAAGTTTAGATTTATTTTTTTACAAAAACTACTGAATGTATTTCAAAAAACTTTCTTTTAATTGAAATTGTAGTCATTATATTAATGAAAAAAAATTTTTTTTGTATCCATAATTTATATCCAAAAAATGGCGCTAAACCTAAGGTGTCAAAAAAATTTGTCCACATGATTGCGGGAAAACTAATCATCCGATTTGCAAATGTTTTTTTTCGCTTTTTTATTATCTTAGTAAGATGGCATTCATCTGCAGAGAAGCAGATCTGACTATTTTTTCAGGCCGTACACGCAAAAGAGTGTCCAAAATTGAGGCATTTTTGGGACAATTTTTTCCTCTGCGTGCCATTTTCTTAATTTTCAATATTTTTCTTTGCCTTTGGAAGAATGCCAATTCAAATGTGTTTACTTTAATGTGAATTGGTTTTTTTTATTCAGATCATCCTGGACTGCGGAATCCGTGTGGGCAACTTTTTTTTTAGACACCTTAGGTTTAGCGCCTTTTTTTGGATATTAATTATAGATACAAAAAAATTACATTCAGTAGTTTTTGTAAAAAAAAAATCTAAACTTTCATAAAAAAATTACCAATTTTGAGCGATTCCTCCCTTAAAATAGCTCTTTCAGCTGCCCCAACGACTTCCCGTCAATGCTTAGGGTCAGAGTTTTGCCGTTCTGGTCCATTTTCTTACCCATCACATGCCAAAAGGTCAATCCGCTGGTTTTGGATCGTCATAATGCGGAACACCAGTTCCTGTTACCTAACATCGTTAGGGATCCAGAAGCTGATCTTGTCGAATTTGGGAAGGTCCTTTTCCTCAATTACTTTGAGGTTCCATCCCTCCCAAAAAGTTGGGCCTATTATGTACCTAAGAACTTCTCTCTCAAAACTGTAGACTCGTTCCTGTGGCATAGTCCAAGTCTCGCTACCATACCACTGTACTAGAGTGAGACTTTCGTTTCGGACATGTCACATGTGTGAACGAGTAAAGGGAGTATCCACACATATCAGTGCTCCGTCAAGGTGGGTATCCACCAAAGCCTTCTACATTTACAAGCCATGCCCTACGAAATCTCACACTTGCATTCAAAGAAAATGGCTCTTCAATTTATCTGTCAGAATGGACTTCAGTCAGAATGGACTTCAATTTAGCTGTGAGAAAAGCAATTTTTTAACTTAGGTTTTGGAATAAAAAGTGGTAAAATATTGTATTTTATCACTTTTTAGTGCACACGGATTATCAGTGATAAGTTATTTAGTGATCTGACTCCATAAATTAAAAAAAATTTAGTGGTTAAGTGTATTTTAAGAGTGTTAATTGATTAGGTGACGTTTTTGTTTACATTCGCGGTGGTTTTTCGTGTTAATTTAGGGAAAAAATGTTGAATTTGTGTAGTAATGGAATTAAAAGTGAATTTAAAGTAGTTAAAAATTATTATAGAAGAGTTATTAAAAACATTAGTGCAAGTACTACAACACAACATGAATAACAATAGCTTTTTCATTTTTCCTTCACATTTTTCTGCACTTATGTTTTTAAAAACTATTCTATAACAGTCTTTAATCACTTTCAAAGCACTTTTTATTATATTACTACACAAATTCAACATTTTTTTCCTAAATTAACACGAAAAAACCACCGCGAATGTATACAAAAACGTCACCTAATCAATTAACACTCTTAAAATACACTTAATCACTCACTTCTTTTTAATTTTTTTTATTAAATCACTGAAGCACTAATCACTGATAATCCATGTGCACCAAAAAGTGATAATATACATTATTTTACCACTTTTAAGTGCAAAAACAAAGTTAAAAAATTGTTTCGTACGGCTTCGGCAATGTTAATTCAAAAAATTTTGGCTCTTCATACACATACATGCACATACCTGGGGCATGGCTTGTAAATGTAGAAGGCTTTGGTATCCACCAAAAGTTTTGTCTCCGCACCATCTCCATACATTATCCGCCGAAGTGTCTCCACCAAAATCAATGCGCGGAGATAAGAAATGTGCGGAGATAAGAAGTGCGGAGACTACACGCGCACACCGATATTTCAGTGGATACAAAACGTATCCATTAAAAAATGTTCTGTGTCGGTGCGCAGAACTTCTGCGGGGACTGTGCGCGGATAAGTAAATGCAGTGGATACTTGAAAAAAGACTTCGAAAAGTCTTGAAGTTGCTTGTTCAGGCCTATTTTTTGTTTATGTGAATATGGAAAACACAAAACATCTTAGGACAAAAAAGGGTATTATTTTGAAGAGATAGATTTTTCTTACGATGTAATGGACAAATAAAAAATAAATAAGTTATTGTGTGATGCCGAATAAAGGAGTACAAAAATAAAAATAGCAATTTTTGACCATTTGCAACCTCCCCAAGCCACCCGTAGCTGAAATTGCCATTTCACCCCCACACCCCAGCAAATGGTAAAAAATTTCTGCCACTAATATTTAACACTTATTTAGCCCTAATAGAACCTACATACGCAACGGCAGAAAAATTTTCAAATTTAACCCCTTTTTACCTCCTCCTCACCCCCCCACCCTTAACTCGAAATGGGTCCACTTCCCTCAAAAGTGTCATATTATAAAAATTAGTTGAAATTACTTGAAAAGCTTATATATCAAACGGCAGAAGGTACGACACGATTTTTTCAAGTACGAAGGAACGACACGATTTTTTCAAGTGCCAACTCCCCTACTATGGTAATATATTTAGAGACTTAAATCGGAAAACATAAAACATTTCGCGCACACAATAATATTATCTTTCAAGGTCGTGTCCACCTAAAGTCTTGTCTCTGTAGAGTGCGCGCACAGTCCTTTAGAACATAGTTTGAGACTTTTCATATGCTTCCTGCAAGATTTTAGTGGATACACAATGAAAGCTGTGTCTACGCACAGTTTGAGATTTTTCGTTCTTTGCCCAATTTGTGTGGATTTTTATGTGCGCGCACTGTCTGCAGACCGCAGTGGAAACGCACCTTCAGAGGCTCAAAAGTATCGGTGCTTACATTTTATATAAACTCGTTCACACATGGCTGTGTCCGGGCCGGAGTGACAATCGAACTTCCCGGACACGGCCTGATATATGTGGATACTCCTTTACAAATGTGTCCGTTAGTGAATTTTCGTTTACTATGTGGAGGGAGTTAAATAAGTTTTGAAAATAATTTCTTTAATTTTATTTTATGCTATGATGGTCTGTTGATAGGTTCTCATCTTATGTCTCTGCAGATGACCCTTCTTTGCTAAAAATTCTGTTGTTTTAAAATATCCCATTGTCATTTTTCTATGGTCAATCCTTTTCATTTATTTTTCCCCTAGCTTAATTATTTCTATATTATTTCTAATCTACTTATACTCGACATTTCTAAGAATTTTTCTTTCCACAAAATTGAGATTGTATTTTTTTCTCTTTCGTTTAATCTAAAAATATTTAATATTTATCTACATTATATCTGATGATAAATCGATCACGATTTTGTAGTGTTTTTCTCTACACATATTTTTACTGAAAAGTTAACATAAAACCTCATACGAATTTTTATTGTCATTTTTTTCACTTAAATTAATTTATTGAATAATAATATATTATTAAAATATTGCAAGCAAAATAAAAGCATTAAATAATTGTGGACATAGAGCAAAAAACTATTCATTAGCAAGTCAAAAGCCATTAATTTATTTGTATTTTATAGTCTCGTTTTTATATATATTCTATACAAGTTTATATTGCATGTATTTTTAAAAATTCCCATTTCCAATATTTTAATAACATAAATTTAATTATTTTCAAACTCATGAAAAAACACAAAATTATGAAAACATCTCTTTTAAAATTTATTCACCAACAACCATTTAACAACAAGAATAAAAACAACAAAATCGCACCGGCATTAAAATCCCACCATCATCGTAACTTATGTAGGTATAATTTAATGTTGCTATTTTGTTTTGTTATTTTTTAATTAAACCAAAAAATAATGCTGAAAAATTAGGAGAGAATATTTATTTTATTTTTTTGTTGTAAATTGCATGAAAATTAATATTGACAAAAACCTTTGGATCGACCGTTTTCCAGCACTGATGATACCACCAGGCTCTTTCGCACAGGTTGTCACCTTCAGGCATTGTACATTGGCTGATCATATTGATGGCAATATCTTTGATGTTGTCCGGGACATAGTTAGTGAGTTTTTCCCTATGCAATTCACCAACGTCATCAACCACCCCCAGCTCATGAAACAGACAGTTCATGTAGCATTTAAGTGCTGGATCATCATGAATTTCTCCATCGCTGAACTCTTTAATTGCTTCTGTGAATGATCAAAAAAAAAAGAATTTAATTTCAACCCTTTGATGGTACGAGTTTCAAATGGTATGCTTGTATATATGTACATATAAACATATCGATTCTGAATACAATTATGCCTTTTTAAACTTTCACACGAAATGTATTCATACCTTCTGTAACCTTAGTGTCCGCCACGCATATATCGTGTATTGGCATCAGGTGTGCTACTATATCCGGTGGTGGGTACTTAATGATAATTGTAAAAATAAAATGATAATAATAATAAACATTAATTTTAATTACGTATAATACCTCCTCATCTCTGCGTGGTGCAATATTTTGGCAATTAATTGCAAAAATTACACTGAATATTACAAAATAATCAATATTCATTTTTCTTTCTTGTTTTTTCAATTACACTCGTTCTTTTCAAAGCTGAAATCTCAAAAAATAAAAACTGCAGGTAAAAATCAATATTCAGCATCTTATATACCTTTCATCTTGAAAGACTGATTTTAATTAGTATGCACCCTCGCATTATGGGTTTTAATTACTCACTTGATGGACATCAATTACGCTAATCAAGAAGCTCTCATGGTAATCACTTCATCAGTTACCGAATGACAGGTGATGGCTGTTAATTTGCATAACGTCTCGAAAACTTTATTGAAATGATGCTGTATTGTTCGGGGGATGATATTGAAGTAATTTTGTTTGTCATACTTTATTGTAAAATATTTTTTTTTTAAATAGCGAGGATTTTGTTTTGTCCAGTAAACTTTTGAAAGGGTAAGATAATTATTTTTTCATTTAAAACTAAAATTAACGTAAGATTGCAATTTTTTTTAAGTAGGGACTTGCTAATGTCCACTAATTTCTATTAAATTAAATTACGTTTACTTAACTAACTCGTAGCGAAATGTACGAAAATTATGTACAGTGGTTTAAAATTTGAACCATAATGAGAAATCACAGTAACACTAATAGTATCATAAAAGTTCATTCATTCATTCTTTAAAGAGGCGCCTTAACGCGTATTGCGACCAATTTTATTTGCTTGTGCCAACCCCGTCGCGTCGCTTAAAACCTTCCAAATTAAGGCTCTTGATATAGGACACCGCTGAGGGAACATTGCAGGTTTGCGTGGGGGCAGCTTTGGTCATGGTCCGCCCTGATTCTAAGCTGAGCCTAATCAAACTTTTAGCCAATTTGGTCACCCTGTCGCCTCAACTCGTTTACAGAACTTTGGTCCACACAGAAGTCTATCTCTGTTAATGGTGCGTGGGATACTTTGTACAGTACTCTCCACTCCTGCACCCTTAGGTCCCTATTTTGGGACCCTATCCATTTGACCTTCATCTTGGTGGGCGGAGGTATTCTGTTGCAGGCGGGAAGTAGCCTTACATCCTTACGCGGCAGCTTCCCTTGTCTACAGAGACGAGGCTGGCTTCTTTCCCACGGCTTGAGTCTGTAGTACACTCAATCTGTCGTGAAAAAGGCTGTTTGTTGAAAAAATTATACCGACGAATTTTTTTCATAAATCGTTAGGGGGTCATAAAAAAAGCTTAAAGCCAAATTTGTGACCTCCCACTCTTTGCAGGTTTTTGGAAAACTCAAAAAGTTTTTTGAATGCGTTTTTCTCTGAATCAGTGCACTTTAGAGAAAAAGTTTTTAAACAAAAAATGTAGAGGACATTGCCGTCTACAATTAATGTCATTGAGTCAATTCCGTCGTGGAACTTCCGACTCCTCGGTTAGGTATCCATTTAGCAAATCGTAAAATTTCAACTGCTGTAATATTCTTTTAGAATCGGTGTTCACTCTCTTTTTCCGGGCAATATACGAAACGTGGTATCAATTGCGTTATCATACAGTCTCTTCAATAGAGTGGCCTTTACTCTCAATATACTGTTCTAGATCACCTGCCTGATATTTTCACACATTTTTTTCCCTCTGTGAATTTTTTTTCTTTCTTGTATTTACCACCAAACCAATCGTTCCGATCTCTACTACTTTTGTCTGAGAAGGAGCCAACAATACGAATAAAAGTATATTTGAGGCCTGTCCGGAAGCCTACTTTTCTTTGACTAATAGTGGAGTTCCTGGGGGTTTTGGCCTCAGACTTTTGTTACGGTGAATGAATTTACGTGGTCGAGGTGGGATTTTGTTTTTTATACTATAAATTGCAAAGTTTACCAAAAATTTTTTTGTGCTTTTACCCTGGGGGTGGATGCCACCCCTTCTCGGGGATGAAAAATTTTTCATTGAAAATAAGTCCGGGAATAGATAGATTGGCTAATGCTAAGCAACTTTTGTTCTATAAAGTTTTTTCTGAAAGTCAATACTTTTCGAGTTATTTGCGAGTAAAAATGTCAATTTTTCAACCAAAAAAACCACGTTTTCAGGAGGTTTTTCGCGAATGACTCAAAAAGTAACTATTTTAGCGAAAAAATTATTATTAAAAATGTAGCTTATAAAAAAACAAAAAAAATGGTGGGTTTATGGTGTCTGTAGACCCAATATAAAAATAGTAATAGCTTGTTGAAGGTTGGTTTTTATTTATCAAACGCCAAAATTGAAAATTTCAACTTGAAATAAACAAAAAACCATGCATTTTTCGGGAAAAACTCATTAAACCTTTTTAAAGAGCTTGAAAAAACCTTTATTCCTGTTTTTTTTATAAAACTCCCTAGCATTAAAACTAAACGAGTTATGACGAAAATAAAGTTGGTGAAAAGCACCCCCTAATTACCACCCCTATTGAAAATAATCGGTACCACTTCACAATTCACTTTATTAATGTACTTGTAATATGCTCTAGAAGAAATATTGCCTTTTCTTCAAAATTACTCAAAAACTATTAATGATACGCAAAGTTTTGTAGAGTACAGAATCGTAGGTTTTGCTTTTCTGAAAATTATGGTTGTTTTTTTTTGGATAAAAATTGAGTAAGATATGGCCGTTTACAGTTTGCATATGTTCGTAAACAGTAACTTGTTCAAGCCTTTTCAGCTCAAACCCTTTCAAAAATAAGGAGTGAAAGAAAGTTTAATTAGTATGAGCTTATAGCTCTTGAAAAAACCTAAAAAATGCTATTTGGAAGGACTTGATAGCTTAAAAACTAAGAAAGTTATGGAATCACATATTCTTGCAGATATGAGAACACGTATATTGGAGCATTGACGAATACGCAATATACCCACATTTTAGGCACAGACATACTTACAAGTATTTACACACGTCACACACAATGATCTTGCAACCGTTGAGGAGATTTTACAAGCTGGTCAGTTGTGTACAGTCATTTTGTACGGACTTCCGAAGAACACTCAATTGAATATATTGAAAAAGGTGGAAGACTTACCATTTTGAATTTATAACTTCTGAACATAAATTCGTTATTTGCTTCCTTAAAAACCCCCAGATACTGATTTTCATGGAAATTGGAACACAATTGGCAAATTTGGGTGGCCATTTTGAATTTCGGTCATTCAAATCAAGATCACAATTTTTTAATAGGTAAACATTTTTATATATATTATTAGCTAAACATTCCATTTTGAATTTTTAAATTTCATTCACCGTATCTGAAATCCGAGGTTTTCATGTTTTTAACGCTCCAGGAACTCCACTATAAGGGTAAGTGGTTGTATGGTCTCTAGACGATGCCTTAAATAGTGTAACTGTAACAATTCGAGCCTGACTCGTAGATACAAATATTTTCTTCATTTTAATGTGCTCTCAGAGCATCATACTAATAAGATAATGATTTGAGTCGATTTTGTCACCTCGGTACTTTCGTGCCATAATCTATGAGCACCTGCTCTATTTGCTTGCAAGTGGCTCTGGCAAAGTACACCTACATAGGTGTGTTTTTATATCCTTATTAGCAACAATCTAGTATTTTCAAGTCGTTTTATGCTGCTATCTCTATAACTCGTTATCCATTGTCATATTTCAGAAAATTCTTTTAATTTGTCAACTCTAAGAAAAAAGTTTAAAACTACCTGAACACTATGCAGCACACTAACTGGTCTAGTTGTGAGTCCTTCGCGATTTGCAACATGTTTGCATCGTTCTTTCATCAATCTTTCACACCTTCTGACGTTCAGCCTAATGACAATAATTTTTGTCACACAATTCCAAACCGAGAGGCTTATAGTTTATCTCTTTTGTGCCTATCTGCAAGAAGCTTATCTCAACGAATCATCAACATGGTTTTCTTTTAGCTCGTTCCACTACCACCAATCTTCCTGAGTTCACTTCTCATGTTGTCGAGGACTTCGTTTCCGGTTGCTAAACTGTTTGTGTTTACACTGATTTTAGTAAGGCATTCGACAAGCTCTCCCACTCCATTATAATTCTAAAACTAAGTAAGTTAGGCTCTCCGCAAGCCCTTTTATTATGGTTCCAGTCTTACTTAGCTGACAGGACTTACCAATTTCTTTTCCGTGGATCCAAATCTGCAACCATAGAGGCGTCATCCGGTGTCCCTCAAGGCAGTCATCTTGGCCCTTTCCTCTTCATTCTATCAATTGATGACATTGTTCCCTTGCTAAGACACAGTAGAATCTTGATTTATGCTGATGACATCAAATTGTACTGTCACATAAAGAGCATTGAGGATTGCAAACTTTTTCAAGTTGACCTTGGCACCTTCTACTCTTGGTGTGCTAACAACAACCTGGTTCTTAATATTAGTAAATGGGAATTCATGATTTTTCTTAGGAGACGTGGTCCTATAATTTATAACATTTTTCAATGAGGGTGTCCGTCATGTTAATTATGTCAAAAATCTGTGAATTAGATTTGATAGTAAGCTCCTTAATGGAAGAGTCGAATCAGGTTTTCTAAATTGCTGTGCGTCGTTTAGAAAGAGCAGCTATAATTTGAGAGGGCCATCATTCTTACACATCAACTCCTTTAACACCAATTACGGCAGATTTGAACAAGAAATCGCATGTTCATTAATGTAAACAAAAATATGAATGTTTTTAGCGTGGTCATTAGTAAAGGAGTCTTTTTAATCTCACGGGACTGCCTATGTGTTCTCTTGTTGTTGCACGCCTCTTTGTGTGTTTATTTGTAATTTCTTTAACTGTTTGATATATTTGAATGCTTTTGTTGAGCCCCATCTCAACGCTTGCTTGAGCTGAGTTGGTAAATTTTTCTTGTCCCAGCTGAGAAGTGCTCGTTCTGAGTTAAAAGGGTTTACTCTATTATTATTTTTATATATTTTGAAAGACACAAGTGTTGCTGAATTTTTTTTCGGTAAGCTAGTAACGCTGTACCGAATTACCGTGAGAAATCTGTGCCCCATCAGTGTCTTCACAGCAGTTTTTATGTCTATTATTTTTTTAACTGGTCCACGATTTTTACAATGTGCAAATTAGTTTAACCAATAGTTTGCCTTAAAAGATTTTAAAGAGGAGTGGTATTGGATTGCTTTGTTCTGGACCATCTGTACGTTTCCGATGACAAATGGTCCCAACGAAGCACCATACCCGCCTGATATGTCCCTATGTAATTTTTTCTGTTACCTAAGCTACAGTCGATTAATGTCTTAAAAGGAAGTTTTTTGAAAGCCGAACGTCAATCAGCCCACGAAAAAATGTATGGAGGATTGGGTCATGCCCTGACATAGTTGTATTTCAATCAATAAGACCAATATTGAATGTGACATATCTAACTCTTTTTAAAGTTCCGGGCACTTTTTATACAGCATTTCGGGTAATTTTACACTTCCTATTGTTATTAGTTCTCTCATTGCATCTCTGTGTTCTGGTGCCGAACTGCAGTTTTGACTATAGCTTCTTGATTAAAACCAGCTACCACACCAAAAGCACACTGGTTGTTGAGAGTATTCAATTCAACTGACCACAATTCAAATTCATCGTGTTTTTCGATTTCCTGGTATGGCATTACATTTTTGAGCATTGACGCAGATCTACCAATGGAAGCAACGAACCATAATCAAAATATCTTTTATAGACGAATATCAATTCACATACTACAAACACAATTATAATTTAACAGTATTTTTCCTGTTCACTTGCTTTGTTTACAACTGAATCTACAAAATTTTCTCTATTTTAAAACTACTTGAAAAGCCATAATTCACCTTAACCTATTTGCTCAAGAACATATTTCCAGAAAAGATGCTGCCTTCTGGTGGATTCTTCAAATAAGAAAATAGTGCTGAAAATATAATTTTGGGTCGTACGTTTCATTTTGAGAACTTTCCAATATTTTAAAGTTTATCTTTGAAAGTAGTTACCTTAGGATCTGCCTCCTTCCAGCACTTATGTAGCCAAAAGGCTCGTTCACATTTTGTGTCGCCCTTAGGATACAGGCACCTTTTCCCCATATGAAGGGCGATATCGTGCATTGAATCTGGCAGGGAATCATGTAATTTCTCTAAGTGTACCTCGCCATCCTCGTGCAGAACGTCAACCTCATCGAAAACACAGTACATATAACACTTAAGAGCTGCGTCCTCGTGTATTTCCCCGTCACTGAACTCTTTAATTGCTTCTAAAAAATGCAAAAAGCGTAAAAGTATTGACCATTTGGATCATATTTAGGGTATCTCTGGCAAAAAGGTTGTGCCGGTGTGGATGCGGATGTGCAATAGAGGACAGTTATCTATCTCGATATCAAATATATCTACCTTCAGTCACTCCAGTTTTTTTCACACAGACATCATGAATCGGCTTCAGGGCCTCAAGCAATTCGGGCGGTGGATACTGAAATTGGAAATAAAAAAAAAAATGTGCTAGGGTTAGTACATTTGGACGATGTCCCAATATAAAAAAAGGGTAAGGAGCAATCCGACAGTTATATGGACATGACTTATATGCACACAGAGCTCTCAGGGCTCTTTATGTCCGAATCAATACCTCTGCATCTCTTCGGGGCTCCACTTTCTGGCACAGACTGCTACTGCTGCACAATACTGCAGCAAGGAGTAAGAAGAACTTCATTGTTTGAGAAAAAAATTAAAAAGTCGAGTGAGAAAAAATGTTGCACCCCCGGACCGCGTACAATAGGTAGAAAATGACTTCTCAAATTGATGTGTTTGAAAACCGGCTGTGGATCCACTATATGAACTGCAGTCCATTTTAAACCTGACGAACATACGTTACCGATCCCCACCACTGCCCCACCGCAACGTCTCTTAACTATTGTTACTGGAAAATGAAAATGTTATAATTACAAAGGTGGACGGGACGTGCACAATGAAGGATGCAATTAGTGGGCAACTGACACCTTGTCAATCACGTTGACAAATTAAAAACTTAATTATTCTGGTAACTCATTCATTTCAGCGGTGTTTCATTTTGTTATTCTTTGCATATTTTTTTTTAGTCTTTGTTTACTTGAGTGTAGGTGGGATTAAATGTTTTCTTCGCAAATTAAAGGTTTGATGTTTTTATTAAAAGCTTTTGAAGGTAACACGAACAATTTTTATTATCATAGCTGCATTAAGCCAATGGCACCTGCTCAATGTGACCATTTTTATTTGCAATATGTTAGGAGATTTTTAACGTCTACTTTTTTTGGATGAAAAGCAATGGTAGCTTGTTGTGATCATTCTAATATTTGAGAGTAACAAGCACGATAGTATTGATCAAACTTAAACTCACTTTAGAAAAAATGAGAAAATTTTGTTAACATACTTTCGCAGTTCGTTTCTAGAAAACCGGTTGCCAGGGGATGAATGTATGCCTAGGCTTGTCATAACATCGGTATACTTTCCTAGATAAGAGCTGGCCACACCGTCAACAGCCCTCAGGAGACTTGTGAAGGACTGCGGTAAGAGGAGGATTCAATTTTGTGATTGGCTCTAGGAGTACGTCTCTCGCCACTTGGACCCATTGTAATTTTAGCCTCTATACGACCTCTGACTTATTGGACAGACCGATTGAACAAGCTCAGCAGCCTGCTTAAAAATCTGTCGCTCAAACATCGAGACCATGCTCATTGCTATCCCGGTATAATCGCGATGGCAGGGGATGTTCTAATCCTAATCGAGACGGAGCCTGCAAGAGAGGAGAGAATTCTCCACAGTTGTTAATTTAGGGTGCAGCTTCCAGGAACCAAACCAACTAGTTCCCTGACATCCTATGTGCCCCAGTAATTCTCCAGCGATACTGGGACGCATCATGAAGAAACAAGTTGGAATACATCAGGGCAGATGTGGACCTCCAGTGTTCGATATATTTCATCAGATTCGTCTACGGCTCTTTTCACGACATTATTAGTAGGACACATACCATAGGCAGTTCCGAACAATGAAAACAGTGCCAAAGCCATGTCTGAAGAAGAAGAAGCTCTTATCACCTGAGACTTGATTCAAAGCAACTGACTCATCAAGGACTCAAACCCAAACTATTTTCCACTTGGTCCTGTGGTACTTGGGCTCGTTTGGCCCTAGGCTGTTAGATGGTATTCAGATATGCGTGCTCCCATGGGCCTCTTTAAGTTTCGTATTTGTTCATGCCGAGAAAGCGTATACAGCTTTGCTTGAAAAACAGTCACTAAAAGCCTAAGCTGAAGCCTAAAAACGATGCTACTTTGCGATTGCACTTTTAGTCACTTAGTTGCTAAGTTTCTATTCATCTGGGATCCGTTTTTACCTTCTGTGCGAAGTTTACTAGGCTGGGCCAATTTTGGGAAATTTTTACGGGTCAGCAAAGAAGTGTGTGGTCAGGCGTTGTCGTGATGGAAGACAACACCTTTCCTGTTATTCAATTCTGGTCGTTTTGGTTCAATTGCCTGATGTAATCTTGCAAGTCGTTCGCAGTAGAATTGAAAATCAATTGAGGTTCCTTCGCGCCAAGGAAATATCTTTCTGCGCTTTCGCAAATATTGAGAGTGTGTTTGGCAATGTTATCTTCGACGCGATAACTGAAGCCGCAGCAAAATAAGGCATTAACCGCCCTGGGAGATGGATCACATCGTTTCTCAGGAGTAGATTGAAAACTGCTAAGATGAATAGCGAATCGGCTACGATAATGGCTGCAAAAGTCTATCCTCAAGCAGGCGTTCCATCGCCTACGGTTAATCGTAGTCGACGAACTTCTTGCTGATCTGAATAACCGAGGCTTCCAGGTACGCGCCTATGTAGATTACATCGTCATATGGATCAACATCGGTCACGATGGCATCATCTTCGACCTCATGCAAGCTGCTGTTTCATTGTGTCATCGTACCATCCATATTATATAAAAATGAATGTGCGTATGTATGTATGGATGTATGTATGTTCGCAATAGGCACCTACACCGTGCAACCGATCTTAATGAAATTTTAACGATGTGCTATTTACATTAAAACTTAGAATATAGGGTATTTTATTACTTTCTAAAGCCACTCCTAGATGGCGCTGTCATGGAGAGCTTCGTTGAAAATCATCGCATTTTTGCATGAAGGTCCGTGGAGGTCTCCTATCATGCAACTCGAGACCCGATTTTCGAAATTAAAAATGGCCGCCGATATATGGTTGAATTTGCCAATTTTTTTCCGATTTCAATGAAAGTGGGTATCTAGGGGTTTTAAAGGTCGAAAATAACGAATTTGTGGTCAAAACTTATAAACTCAAAATGGCCGACGAATTTGCCAATTGTGTTCCGATTCCAATGAAAATCTGTATCTGAGGTTTTTTAAGGTAGCAAATAACGACTTGATGATCAAAATTTAAATTCAAAATGGCCGCACCAATATGGCCGACGAGTTTGCGAATTGTATTCCGATTCCAATTAAAATGGGTATATGGGAGTTTTTAAGGTAGTAAATAACGAATTTATGATCAAAACTTATAAATTCAAAATTGTGTGATGGCGGAAGAATTTTGCCAAATAAGTGTCATTTATCGGTTAGCTGTATGTAGGTGGTTTAAGAGGTGGAAAATCGGAAAATCTTGAAATTCTAGCTACAAATGGAAACTCATTGAATATAGTGTATCCTGAAGCTCTCTAAGCAATCGGTTCAGGTTTTTTTGGAAAGATAGTAAGGAGGAGCGGAAATGTGGGATATGGTTAAGAAGAGCTTAATTTTGAAGATTTGGATTAATTTTAAATGTTTTAACGTTGGGTTCAGCGAGGCGCACCAGGTCCCAACTAGTTTACTAATAGAAAAATGCTAAATTTAAAAGCTCCTCCTAGGTGGCACGAAATATCCTTCTCAAAGGAGCCTAACACACGTAAACATAATTGAGGAATACTTTTAATCGAGAATCAAGGATTAATTTTACCCGCAATCGGTGTGATATTGAAAAAAATGCCATGAAGTACTGTAAAACGTGAGCATTTTTAGGTTCGGTTCTAATGGTTGATAAAAATTTGAATCCGTAAAAGTTCCTCCATCGCTTTGGTTCTCGTAAGCAAGCCCGACTTCAACAGCAATTTGGAACAGCTATCTCTTGTACTAATATTGAAAAATATCAGTTGGACCCCGTTTTTTGAGGACATTTGATTCAAAAGCGTTTTGCGTCCATGCAGCCCATGCAGTTAAGAATATTCCATTTTTTTGTAGAAGCCACTTGCGATGGTTTTCCATTAATCTGTAGTAGGTAGAGGCATATGCTTCTTGCAGAGTCAATTCCATATAGTTTGACATGTTTCGTCAACTATAATTCGTACAGCACAGTGCGAAAGTCTGTAGAAACGGAATGCTCGAAATAGTGAACAGTTAACAAAAATCTATAATAAAAGGTATTGTGTAAAAATCCACTGGCTTCCTTCTTCGTTGGGATGCAAGGACATACTTACATATATTCATAACGTACGGCACAGTGTAACTATTTGACCTATTTTGACTTTTTCAATTTCATCAGAACTCGCATCCAGCGTATCCTTGGCCTTAGAAAGAATCACTATTTTCGCAGTTTTTGCGTATTTTAGTCGAGGGAAATTAAACAAAAAAAAGCGAAGTTATGATGTAGTTGGGAAGTAGGATTTTTTTGTTTTTTTTCTTTACATATGTTAAGATAAAGCGAAGAAAAAAATTTCTGCAATATCGGTCCTGTGCTGCACGAGAAAATTGCATAAATGTCCATTTTTGATGCATTTTGAGTGCATTGCTACGCTATTTTTTTAATTTCTCCAGTTCTGGTGGTCGTAGAAAAATAAAAAAAATTGGAAAATACTCGTGAATGAATAGACTATCGAACTGATGTGCTATAAATACCTTAAAAATGAATCCTAACCTCAAAAAACCAAAATGTTTGAAATGTTGTTTTATTTTACTAATAATGCAATAAATAACGGGAAAATAGTCGGATTTTGATAAAAAGTGGGAAAATATGTATTTTGATGCTATAAATACGTGGTTGAAATTTCAAAAAAAGCTTTCGATTTTTACGGCAACAATTGGCAGTAGTTGTCGAAAAATTTTAAAATTGCCGCCATTTTATGCCAATTCATCGTACGGTAAAATATTTTTTTAAATTGTAGGGTTTTTTATGTACTTTCTTGTAAGCATACGCAATACTTCGTTACTTTATTTAAAATCCCCATTTTAGGACTTTGAAAAAAGTAAAAAATTTCAATTTTTCAATTTTTTGCCCTTTTTTCATAGTTGGCAAAAGGCAAAAAATTGAAAATTGAATTTTTTTTTGCTTTTTTCAAAGTTCTAAAAGAGACATTTTAAATAAAGTAACGAAGTATTGCGTATGCTCTCAAGAAAGTACATAAAAATTTTTTTACCGTACGATGATTTGGCATAAAATGGCGGTTTTTTGAAATTTTTTCGAAAACTGCCAATTATTTTATTGGGCATTTTATTTATGAATCCGAAATACGTTTCTACAAAAAGTCATGGCCATCCGTATTGAAATTTGAATCCAATACTTTCAATTGGAAGGCTTTTGGTATAGTTCCTCATCAAATAATAATACATACAAAAAAACTCCTAATTAGTCTAGTTTTTTGTACTTCCCAAAAAAAAATTAGTTAATTACTGTATGTCCTTCGCATATTCAATCTCTTGCGAATACAAAAGCTGGAAAATAAATTTCAAAAGCACACATTTACGTCTGCCGAAGCATACTAATAAAATTCGTACGTTCAGAGCTTCAATGAATGATCCTCTTTGCAAGAGACTTCCATTGACATTTACTTTGGGCTGATTTTTTTTTATCGCTCAACTACTCTCAAAAGGATGAACAGAATTTTATTTAACAAAAATTTCACATGAATTCAATTCAATTGCGTCCTAATATTGGTTGAGGAAGGGCGGCTGTTGCTGCTCCAACAGCATACACCATATTGCATCTGCACCCAAAATTAGCAGCCATGCATAAAATTTCATCATTCAAAAAAAAACCCGCCCTCTTGGCGCACTCTAGAATTTCTCAGCTACAAAACACAGAATCAAAGCTTTGTACCAGGATACAAAAACACGTCAAGGACCCTCGAGAGCGCATATATTTGCACTTTACCTATGGAATGTAGGATAACATCTAACGTTCACAGTATGGAGGTTAACGAATAATGTGTGCAAGAATAATCGACCTTGCTTGAAGGTACGTGCACCTACCTGAACTTCTTATATATGATTCCTAGCCTTCACCTGCAAGACTGTGAGCTTCTTTAAGACATGCCTAGCCAACCTTTACTCTCTACCGCCCCCCAACCTCCGTGTCTCGGTTGGTGGCATAATATTGTGGGCTGTGTTTGAACTGTTGGCAGCAATTACGAATTGTTAAAGCTTTTTGCTCACCTTCCAAGTGGTTTCGAAAGTTTACCTACTTTGATAGTAGCAGTAGTAGTAGCTGCTGTAGCTGGTGTTTCTAGGCAGTGCCTATAGTACCTGCATAAGCTTGCCTTAGGGCTTATTGGATGTAGGTTAGTCCTGTTGGTCATGGACACAAAGCACTCGCTGGAACTCTGCTCCGAACATAGGAGAGATTTCAAACTGAGATATCATAAATTATCAAACGTCCAAAGTTTAAGCCCGTATAGCATCGCTGTTTGTCTTGCAGGATGTGCTCCATGCTCGTGGGTGTATGTATGAGGGCTTTGTATTTGATTTGTGCCTGGAAATTCTTTTTTTATGCTCCTTTTTTGTATATATGAATATACCACATATAGATATTTGGATCCTGTGCCAAATTTGTATGCTGCTAGCTCGTGCGGAGAGACACAGAAGGTGTCGTCCTTTCTTCTGTTTACAATTGGCATCTAACACATATTTTTTATGTATGCAATTTTTCATACATTTTCAACTGGACAGATAATGGAAAAACCTCTGGGGCATGATTAACTTTCCCTTTACGATTTTAACTTTTTGGCCCCTTATTTCAATGGATTTTATGGGCACATTGTTACGAATTGAGGGAAATTGTTATTTTCTTGTTTTTTTTATTATTTATTAACTTTTTGGAAGTTTGAGTAAACAACTTTGATATATCTACATATGTATGTATGGAATGAATATCAGCGAAAATATTGTCTAACAACAACCCAACGTTTTTAAAAATAGACACTGTTTAAATGAAAATACAAATTTCCGCGAATATTTCAAATGAATTTTTAATTAAAAATATCTAACACGCAATAATGTGGTTTTATTTATAAAATACAAAATTACTTTTTGCAATTTACCACTGCAATTTGTGGTCAACATTAAAATTGATTTTTTAAGTTAGAAAAATATTTTTTTAAATGACCCTTAAAAAAATGCATGTAAATATGCTTTCAAAAGGGCGTATTCTGTATTGCAATCTGTTTTAATTTCAATCTGGAATTTCTGCAGTGGCGATTAGGCAATTGTATGGCAATCAAAGTTGGTGAAAATTAATCAGAGATATTAACTAAATGTTACGAAAGGCCAACGCTGGTTTTTACATTTAATTTTGGGTTACCTAATACCAGCAGAAGTATAGGGGCCTTTTAAATTCGCTAATGCTGAAATAATAGCATTGACGGTATTTTATTCAAGGAATTGGCACCTATACTACAGCGGTACCTGAATGAACTTAGCGTAGACAAAGTGGACCTATTTTATATTTTTTTTATCAGATATGAACAAGTACCAGCATCATATAATTTGAAATGCACATTTAACTTAGTTGAACCTTCGAAACACAAAACTGTGGTCGACAGTGAATAACGACTACAAACAGATCGAACAGATATTATGGTTTGTTGGAAGGGATTTATCAGAACTATGATGCTCCAAATTACTGTACAAGTTTATTGTTGGAAACACATATAACGCCTTTCGAATGTTACAAAAGGTGCAAGAGCTATATAAGTAGAATGAATGGGAACTTATACCATATTCTTTATGTCCATTAGAGATTTCTCTGTCGGACTATCGTCTACTGAGATTAATGGAACATTCGTAGAAAAGAAATTGACCAAGTCCACCCCCCCAAAATGTGGATAAATGCAAACACCATTGAACACACAACGATGAATAGCCATGACTTGAAATTGATTGATAAATTCAGTTACCTCGATAACATTATTATCGACAATAGCGGGGCAAAAGATTACGTCATTTCCAAAATAAATAAAGCGCGAAGCGCATATTCATATGCCTGTCCTGTCTCCCATATGGAGATCAGGACTAGCACCCTTAATCCGGATTAATGGTGTGGCCACACTACGCGGTCTTGGGTCGTACGCGCTTTTGCCTTTTTGTTTCATATAGAGTTTTATGACTTTTTTACGACTTTTTTACGACTTTGTCCATGGTAAAGGCCGTGCGGCCAAAAAACGCGGACAAAAGGCTGTGGTTAAAAAGGTACATTGTGCGTCCACACACTATGAGCTTTTCAAAAGCGCGTACGCCGTTTCAAATGAGAATTGATTTTTTCTCACTCATGACTCAGAAAATTAAAAGATCACGCGCGCTTTTGGCTGGCCGTACGACCAAAAGCGCGTGGATTCTAAGTCCGCGTAGTGAGGACGGGCCTTAAGACGTCAGAATGACGTAGACCCATTTTATTTCCATATCTTTTATATGAGTCTATGTCATTCTGACATCATAATCCGGATTAGGGTGGTAGTCTGTCTGGGGTATTAGGTACGAGTTGCTGACCCGACATTCCACAGCCAGGCCCGGCTCTAGCGGTGCTGGCGCCTCGATGCAACTTTCTGTTAAGCGCTTAATATGAAATTATGTCCGAAATTTTGTTCTTCAATAAAAAATGAAAATATTAACAGGACTCGACACATAAAAAACTGAAAACAAGAACTTTCAATTAAAGAAAATGTCTTTTTATCTGCTAAAAGCTTTTTTTAGAAAACAGGCCCAAAACACATTTGGCGCTGCATACTTCACGCCGCAAGCTTTATGAAGCTGAAGACGATGGGTAGAAGCCACTGCAGCTACATTCGAAGCTGCAAAAACCAACGGCAACTTGACGGAATTGTTGGCATTTAAATGTAGAGCGACGAAGAAGCATTTTATTTAAAAAAAAATTTCGGATTTTCCCTCACAAAATTTCTTATTTTCGCTCACAAAATTTCTTATTTTTTCTTCCATTTTAAATTTCCACTTTTTCACTTTTTTTCACCCAAACCAGGGCCGTAGCCAGCGATAGGGCCTCTTCCCGAAATTCTGAGTAACAATATTGCAAATTTTGAATATTTAGAGTTTTGAATGTCAAAGAATGTCGTTTTGAATTTCCAATTTCAAATTGAAAATTCGCAGAACTTTCCAAATTCCTAAATTTGCATTTTCGATATTTTCCTGTTCCCTAATTTTTAAAATTTCCAAAATGCCCACAACACCAAATTCAAATTTTTCAAATTCATACTTCGCGCAAATCTATTATTTTGATATTTCAATCGCCAAAACCCGCGAACGCGCGAACAACCCAATTTTTTGATATTGCTTGTTTATGAACGAATGGAATCGGAATGAAAAGCGCACAAGGCCAACAAAGTATTGTTGATTTTTTTCAAAAAATCAAGAATGTTTGAATTAAAAGGTTTACTGACATTTGGGCGTGACGGGACGTAGGAGAGGAGGGGTTAGATGGTCGGTTGTTGAAGGGTCAAAGGGTGGTTGTTTTGGGCAGCCGTTCGGTGGACTACAAGAATAAATTGTGTTACATTCAGAAATCTGTTATATCCCTCTAGCCCGAGGGTGATTTTTGTCTGGGGAGGGGTTTTGGAACCTTGTGCTCATTGAGACTTTTAATCTAATCTTGAGAACTATCAGTCTGCAAAATTTCAAAAAAGCGATAGGAAAAGTGCTAGGTCTTGGATCATTTCAAAAACAGCGGTCTGCTTACTTGCAGCAGTTCAGAAAAGCGAGTTCATCGTCAGTATCTTGGTTTGTGACTGACTTTTCAGTTTCACGCTTCCTTTGTCAGTTCGAAAAATCTGTTTCCTTTGTCAGAAAAATCACATGATTTGGTATCAGCAGTAAAGCATGTTCACGAAATTCTGGATACGCTTCAAGAAGAACGTAAAAATGCAGAAGTATCATTCGGCGAAATTTTTAGAGTAGCTGGAAAACTCGCGAAAAACGTATTCGATATGGAACTCAAAGTTCCGAGACTCACGTTGAAGAGCTGTTTGCTTTTATTTATCAAACAAACTCTGTTGAAGTGTACTTTCGTTCTGCTATTTTTATTCTTTCGACCGGTAAGTTTAGTTAAAAAAATGAGCTCTTCCGAGTCGAGTTCTGATGGCTAACCTAAACTTAAAAAAAAGTTCTTTCCACTTCTTACAACACGAGTTAAGATTCAAGGATACAAAATCATACAAGAGCTTTTTACTATGAATGAAGACACGTTCGAAGTATTAATCAGCAGGATTGAGAGTTGTCTTTCGAAACAAGATACATGGTGCTTTATACATTCTCCCGAGTATAACTATGAACACGATTTTGCACTCATAATTCATACGCCTACTTAAAAAAGTTGAACGAAAACTCAAAAGTTGAACGGAAATTTTCTTTCCACTCTGAGTTGCTTTCCATTCTCCTTTCAACTCTAGTCTGTTTCAAACTTTGGATTGGAGTGAAAGAGAAAAAAAGTTGAACGTCAAAAAGTGGAATGCAAAGTTGAATGTGTAGAACCGGTTCAGAATTTGTCAGACAAATTTCTTAATGATATCCTTTCAAGCTTACAGATGCTTCTCCCTGGATTTGCCGCAACTGAAAAAGTAGATTACTTGGATTATGGATATCATCTCGCTGCATACTTCAATGATCGAGTATCAAAATTCGCTGTAACAGCTGAATATAAATTGTGGTATGAAAAATTATCAGAACTCGAGAAAGATGACGGGGTTTGGAAGTTTCGGATTTTTGTGACCCGACCAGATTTCTAACAATCAAATATCTTTTAACAGTTTCGACATTGAAGAGAATCAAAACTTACATACGAAACTTAAACTGTCTATCCATGGGGACTTTGGTTTTGATCCGAATGAGGTTCTCGAGTAAAGGCAGCAAAGAAATTTCGAAAATTGAATTTTTGAATTTTTTACTTTGATCAACGTCATTGCTTTGACAATAAGCAAGCTGTTTTTCACTTTAATTAATTCTACTTCAATAGTGGCATTAATAAATTCTCGTTGATTTGAAGCGGTGAAGCTGGCGGCGTGAAGTATGCAGCGCCGAATGTGTTTTGGGCCTGAATTCGAAAATCTTACTTCTCTCATCTAAAAAAAATTAAAATTTGAAAAAATTTTAAATTTAAAAAAAAATTAAAATGACCTGATTTTAATTTCAATTATGGATTGGATGGACCGTGGACAGCTATGTACTCGCAGGTCAGTAGCTTTCAAATATTTCAGTAACATACTCTGATTATACTGATTTCATAACCATTATATACTAATTTCATAACCACTACTCGAAACACAAAAACACATGTAGTAACAAACAATGCCATGTAAATGGCGTACTCCCTGGCTTACAAGCTACTGTCATTTCTCAATACCGTGCCAGTTTCCGCCCGAATCGCATCCGAGCTGCTGCTTGTGGCGTGTTAGGAAGGCGAGTAAAATCAAAAAATGTTGTAGTAACTCGCAAGCGAGGTATAGACCCGCACGGACATGACAGTAACTCGTATGATGCGGTAACAGGGTGCGAGTAGCTGCACTGCAGTAACTGACTAGGCCAGCTCGCATGTCAACTCGCACCGTGTAACCCCAGCAATAGTTTTTCCGCTGTCTTTTTCCTTGAATTCTGAAATGGGTTTATACTGGCTTGCAAGACTTTACTCCTGAGTTAAAAGACTGAGACTCAGATCTCAGTTCTTTATTAAGCCATTTTGTTACTCCCCAGTTTTCTGGTGTGTACAGTTTTTAATCGTTAGTTAATAGCCATACCAGGTAGTGAACCTGTATGCTTTATTTCCCTGGACTAAGGTGAGGAAATTTTAACTCTATATAGCGTATAGAAGCTCTTACGGGTAGTACACACTTGTAGACATGTTGAGCGATTTTGGTCTCCGAGACATGTCTAGAGTTGTCCACATCAGTCTTTTTCAAGGTGGGCGATAACGCCCCCTTGTGGGCAGCTAGAGACTTTCAGGGGGCTGTGAAAGGCTCAGAGAAAATTGGGGGACGCGAAGGCGGTCTAGAGAGATCAGACGAGTTCTATAAGAATCCGACTTTAAATCAAGCGCTCACGGAACCTAAAGAATGTCCAGTATTTCATATTTATACCCGTATTCCCAAGTCACAGCGCAGTCACAAGCCAAAAACGCACTCACAAGTCACAACACAGTCATAAGTGTGTTGTGAATCTCGCTTGAGACAATTTGGTATTCTAATTTTTCAGGTACAATTTTGAACAATCTGCAAAAGGTTAAAATCTACACATATACAATCTGCCTTACTGCTCAATACTGACTACGTTGTGCCCAGACTTATTACACAATCACAAATTCACCATGAGAGTTGAATTTTTTGTGATTTTTCTTGTGACTTGCTTAGAATATCAAAACACCAGCTGACAGTCACAATAAAAGTCACAAAATATCAATGAAAAGCACATGGGTCACACAAGCTTGTGACATAGGACTGGTTTAAATTTGAGAATCGGGGAGTGAGCATCAGTTTTATACCCGTATTCCAAAACCAGTCACAAGTGACAAGGCAATCACGTGTGTGATGAATCTCAGCTTGAGGCAATTTGGTATTCTAATTTTGTATAATTTAGTATTTCGACAATCCACAAACGGAAGCTTAGAATACCAAAGCAGCTGATAGTGACAAGAATCAAACCCTCAATGACACAGAGGAGTCTCAAAAGCATGTGACTTATGACTGGTCACAATTTAGAATAGGAAGATATATTGCTCTCATTGAAACATTATTTTAGGACCCAGAAACAGGATATGGCCATATCCTGTCTATCCTATCCATATAATAATGCTATTTTTTAAAATGCGCAACAGATGGTGGGTTAAAAAAATTTTGGGCGGCTCTAGAAAATTTTTTATTCTCAGTGGGCAGTGGGTGAAATAAGTTTGAGAACCTGTGGTCTACATAGACATGTCTATAGACCAATTGCCGTCTACGAGTCTGTTGCGAGACCAAAAATCGCAGGGTTACGGTCTCCCAATCGGACACCGGTAACGGTAGACAAATCGCGCAACATTTCGCCAGTGTGGACCTCACGACGAGACGCGAGACACGTCCCTCTCTTTCTCCATTTACGGTCTTTAAATTTTTTTTTGGAAATGTGGTCATACAACGTTCTCCATTATGGACTGACGGAGACTAAATACAAATCATAGTGTGGGCACTAGACGAGACAAAGTACGGTCTCCATAGACGAGCTAGAGACATGGTCTATAGACCGTCTGTAGACGCTCTATATACAAATCGCTCTACATGGTCTACTAGTGTGTTCTAGCCTTTAGAAACTAAATTGTAGTGAACCAACAAGCTATGTTTATTAAAACATTATTGAGGGCCGCGGCTAGGCACTTTGCCCCCTTTAAGGGCAAAATTTTTTTTCGTTCGCGGTTTTCTTTTGTTCTTTTAGGAATTAGTATATAAGAAATTGTTAATTAAATAAAATTTTTTATATTTGGAAAAGTCAACCAAGTCATTTATTAGTACAGTTACTCTCGTACTTCAGAATCGAGAGGGATTGCGTTTCAATGTTGCAAGGCAGACGTCAGTCTCAACATTCATTTCATTTTGCTTCGTTCACCGTGGAATTTTACGCTGCTGTCTGTTGCTGGAGCTCGACCAAAAGTTGCCTTGCTCTAACCAGCTACATGGCTGCAACATTTAAATATTTTGCTTGGATCGCTTTCGGCAACATGGAACAGGTTTCGCCTATTCGACTAGGCATCTGCATTTTACTTATCTGTGCTTATATCTTTTTATTGGAATGAATTGTAATGCAAAATGTTGTCGTTAAGTCCTCGTTAGGACCTCGCAATTAATCGAAGAGATGTTTCGAAAGTATACATTACGCATTCGAAGGATAATGTACGGAATCGACTCTAGAAGGTTTCTATTCCCTACTGGGTTGTTCCTGTGTAGTCTTTCGTTCATCGTTTGTTTATTGTGTACCTACTGCCGTGTGCTAATTAATTATTGGTAATCTATTGAGTGTTATGCTTGATGTTTGTCGTCGCCGCTCATTTAAATTTTTGCGTTTATCGCTAAAAATGCCTTGTCGTTTATAAAATATAATGCCGCCCTTCCCAAGTGGCGCCCAGTGCAAATGCACAGTCTGCACATATGGGTGCCGCGGCACTGACATTATTGCGCATATACCGTGAATGAAACAGACAGTCATTTTGAGATCTATAGAAGAATATAAATAGACCAGGTGATTCCTTCCTTAATTGGATCCCCATAAAATCTCTGAAAAATCAATGTATCAAATGACAATCCTCCTCAAGATGAGATCGGGTGAAAAAGGAAACAAATACAAAATGAATTTAAATTTGTCTCAATTAACTAATTAAATTTATAAGATTTGCACAAAGGTTAATTATCCTCCCATGTTATTATTATCCAGTTTATCGAGGTTTTAAGCTATCCTTTATAATCCCACGGAGGCTTTCATTGAATTCAATTTAGATACGAGATGATTTTATCCGAGAGATCTTTCAGTTCCCCAGAGTCAACTCACCTTAAGTTGGTTGTTATCTTAAAGAAGGAAGAAAATTTCCTTTCATAAATCGTAGCAGCAGTCGCAGCGAACTCCAATTACGAAGAGTAAGATGTGTAATTAACCCATTCAATTGGTAAATATTTACCGCACAAGGACCATAAAAATAATTTTAATTACATCTGCAGACCTTGAGGGATCTGAAGTTGATATTCTCCCGGTGCTGCTACAGCAAGGAGAGAAGTTTCCTCGTTTGTAATTGCTTTCCTGAACATTGTTCTGTACTTTTGTTCAGTAGAAGGGTGGTTGCACGAGAGTGGCTCGAAGACAGGAATATACGGTGGGGGTATAGTATAGTAAGTGGATAGGGATGGTTTGGGGCAGTGGAGAAGATGAAATAAAGACGAAAGGCGCTCTCGAATGGCGTTTGTTAGTCGGTTACCTCGTTTCTTAAGCGAATTTAATTAAAGGCGAATTAAATTACTTTCACTTATTCATAAATTGTCATTTTCATGGGAACTCGTAGACGTTCACCAAGTAACTGAATTAAGAATTCTATTCTGTTTATTTTTTTTTTGTTATTATTCCTGTCTCATTCTGTCTGTATTTTTGCATTATCTCTTTCTTTATATAGCGACAAAGTGAAATATTAAATATCATGATGAAAAAGTTTTAAATTTTAAAACACCAGAGCTGTATGATAGCACTTTTGCGGGAAGATAACGTTATCAACAACATCAAATCAATTCAAAGTTTGTTATGAAATTTTGTAAACTTTTCAAATCTTTTTCATATTTCATTGAAAAATTCTTTTATATCTAAGCAAACATTTTCTTTTCAATGAGAATTTAAAGAATTTGATGAGCATCTTAAGTGTGGGTATAATTTCAAAAACCTGATAGAAAATTAATTCTTTTGGAAAAACAGTCAAAACAATATCATGAAATTATGAACATCCTTTTGTAAACGTTTATGGATATATCTAAAATCATAAACAAGGCAATTTTGCAGTAAGATAAAAAAAAGAAAACAGTCAACAACACAATCTTAAGATGTAAAACAATATTTTAAGGATTTCATTTTTTTTTTCTTGTAGCTTATTGTTGAGTGGCTAAAGAAAACTTCCGGTCTTTTAAAATTAAGGCATGGCTGATTGCTTCCATTATTGGCTACGCTCAGCAACTAATTTACAAAGGGATATTTATTACTGACCTTATCTTGAATGCTTGTCTATAGGAAAATATTTGATATACAAATTCTTCTATAAATGTTCATTAACAACGTCAAATTTTATGACCGAAGGATATTTGCTATCCTTGAGGAGAAATTTTCATTCGTTTATTATTCATTTGAGAAATTTACTTTCGTTTTTGTTTACAATAGCTGGGGGTGGTGGATCGCTCAAGGCATATATACTTATAGAAATAATTTCAATTTAGATTCATATTACATCTTCTCTACTGGATGATTTCATAACGAGGAACTGTTTCTGCAGTTTTTTTTAAGGTTATTTCTAATATCAGGAATCATCCTTTGTACTACCTGTTCGTCATGTCGTTGCTCACGTCATGGGGCAATGTCTAGTAGTAAGCGTTATATAAGGTGGAGTACTCGCTATAATAGTAGCGATGGATTTTTTTGAGAGGTGCTACATTTCTATGGGGATTGAAGGGTTGATCAGACGGTTTCAAGATGCATTAGTTTGAGGACCCTTTTTTCAACTTTATTTCACCGCGCTAAGGTGTTTTTCGAAGACCCGCCCCAAATAAGGGAATTGTATTCCAAAAGAGGCCAAACATAGGATTTGAATATTACAGCACGAGCTAATGGCTGGAGGAGAAATTTGCATCTATATTAAGAATTCGCAGCCTTTGAGACGCTCATTTGGCGATTTGGAATACGTTCTATCGTCGATCTTTGGCCAATGACACTCCTAAAGGGGCAAATACACGAGCGCTCCATCCGAGCACGCCACGCCAAAACAACAACAATTTGTATGCACTCGAAAATTGGCGTGGTCGAAAGGAGCGCTCGTGTATTTGGCCCTTAAGATGTTAAAGGATGGGACTGCCACTAGTTTGCACCATACACTGAGACATATGCGAGATTTACTGGAAATAAGACAGTACTTCGTTTTGGAGGCATTGAATACGACACGATTCATGCGGCCCCAATCAATAATCAAATTGTCGAAAGAACCTGTTTTTTTGCCAACCGAGTCATTCGAAAGGTAAAATATTGGAAAAATAGGAACAATTACGTCGGATTTGATGAACTACTTTTGGCGCTCGTAGGCCTTTGGGAAAGTTTTCAAAATAACGTCAAAAAAAGGCCAATAACAGTTTTTTGCGTTTTAAAAAAAACTAAACTTTGTATAAAAAAAAGGTTTACATAAAATTTGTAGAACTTTTTCATACTAATAAAATGAGGCTTGTTTGTTTGTCAATCCATAAACAAATAAGTAGTCCAGTGGATAGCGGTTTTTGGCTCCAAATTCTTTCGGACAGCACCGATTGACGTGGAATTTGGAAATTAAGTAAGTAGAAGCTCAAGGAACAAAAGTTATATGTATTGTTTTGATGTGTGCTTCTCCCCGGGGGAATGCCACCCCTTCTAGGGGGTGGTTATTGGCACACACAAAATAACTGCAGAAATCGATAGAGGGATGGAATGAAAGCAAAAAATGTTATGTGAATGTTTTACTTTAAATTAATATTTTCCGAGTTATTGGCAATTGAAATTGTTGATTTTTCATCTAAAAAATGCATGTTTTAGAGCGGTTTTTTGCGAATATCTTAAAAATCTTACGTTTTTTTAAAAAAAATAAAATTTTAGCTTTTAGAATAACGAATGGTTGGTGTTTTATTTTTTTTTCGGTAGATGAAACACAACTCGATTTATGAGTCATTAAAGATGAACGTTTGCTCGCCGAAAAATGAACTCGCACCATTCGACGTTAAATAAAGGCAAAACGGCGAATTTTTTGGAGAAATACTTGCTAGACCATATTTAAAGCACTTAAAAATACCCTTAAAATGAGCTTTGGTACAACTCATAAGCGTCAAAACTTACAAAGTTATGATGAAAATAATATGCTTCGCTCCATTTTTCGTCAAAAAAGCAACAATGAACACAATGGCTTCACCGCAAGAATTGAAACTAAACGAAGAAACCCTTGTACAATTAACTTTGTTTAGGTATTAACAATGTGTTCCAAATGCCTATATTTGAAAACAAGTTAGGTTTACGTTAGTAATAAATTTTGAAATTTTTGAAAAAAATTCCTTTTTTCCGCAATAACTAAAAACTAAGTGAGATACGGAAAAAATGAAAAGGTACAAAAATGAAGAGCTTTTCTTGGTTATGGTTTTGATTCTGTACGATGAAAAGTAATTGAGTAATCTGGTTGTAAGTTCGCATGTTAGTGCGAAGACCACCTTACCCGAGCCATTTAAACATTAAAATCTCAAAAAGTAAGGATATAGACAGTTCAACTTTGCAGGCCTTGTAAAATTTGAAATTCCCTGCAAATTGAATTTTAGAGCGATTAGATATCTTTAACTTTAATATGAGGAAGTTATCGTTACAAAATCAATCGCGTTTTCGTTGAAATTGCATGTAAATTGTATATGTCTCGTCTCAGTAGCACTTCAAAGTTGGATGAAATTTTAGGAGCCGGTAGGTACTGTCGGAGCTCCACCCGAACATTTAAAAAAATTGAGACGGGTCCAAGGCTTGTCAGCTTTTCTGGAACAGCTGTGGTATGAATCTTTTGTAAAGGCTACCACTAAGGCTGTAAGATTAGCATCCCTTGTACCGACATTTGATGCTCTGCACATTAAGAGAGTTTATTTACAAACCCAGATGTGGCTTGGAAACGAAAACATTCGACCAACTGATTGAGGTTGGATTAAGAATAACAATGTGTTGCAACCAAAGAAAATGTTGATTATACCTGCACCAGAGGAGCTTCTAAAAATGATCTTTTGTAATTGTAAAAAAGGATGCAGCTTATATCTGTCGGAAAAGTTGGGCTTTTTTGTAACATAACATGCGGCAAATGCTCCGGTAACAGCTGTCAAAATTATCCGCCAATAACGGATCAGGAAGATGATTTTGATAGTGATGATACTTCTGATGATTTATAGATTTATTTTTAATACAGCATATTGTTATAATTTACATAATTTTATTTTCCTCCTATACTGAGTACATGATGTACTCAATTCTGTTTTCTATTTTACGTATTAACATGGTAGCTAATTTAAAGTACAAGGGCAATTTGTAAGAAATTATATGTTGCAATAAAGCAAAGAATATTATACTCACCCTCCTCCGACCGACCCTGGCGCAACATCATTGATAATCATCCAATAATTGACACTCATAAATCACTCTGAAAACCTAAACAATTTTTTGGAGCATTTTTGTTTGGAGCCCCCGCCCACCTCCCCCAAAGTTAAGATAACAAAAATATATGTCCTCCGCCTTAAAATTACTATTGGAGCACTCAAAGACTTCTGTGAATACCTTAAAAAAATTTTGGAGGGATTTTGGCTTGGCTCATATCTTTTACATATAAAACGATTTTGTAATGAAACTCGCGAAAAGTATAGTCCTTGGGGATTCCAATAAAAGCATTTTTGAAAATTTGGAAAATAATAAATAGTTTTTGCAAAATACGTTTTTTTCGAAAAAAAGGCCCTTATTGTCGAATTCTATTAGCTCATAGCGCGCAGCTCTATGTTCTCGAAGAGTTGTGCTAATAGTTATTTTTTGTCGGCACGTTGCTTCTTCATTAGAAACATGCGAAAAAATGGACAAAAAAATGAGAAAAACAGTTTTGCTCAATCCTTTAAATGCCCAAAAAATTCGATTAATTGCCTAACCTGCATATAAGAATCAAACTCTTCTTTATTTTCTTTCCTTTTTTAATTTGCTTGTTTTTGTCATTTTGCCATTACAATGGTAGCTCGCCTCATTTGAAGTGTGACATTGTACTGGCGCAAAAGAAAAAAGAGGCACCTCTTATAACCTCATTTTATAATGGTGTTCTACCGTACACTATCCTCCACGGACACTGATAAGTCATTCGCAATTTATCAGCACCCTTTATTTTATTTTCATAGTTGTTACTTGATTTATCCCATAAATTTCAAAGGGTAGAATACTCTTGAAATTTAATTATGGTGGTTTTATCTCGCTTCTCACTCGAACGTCTACATAAAAAGTGCAAGTAACTGAAAAATTTTAAACAAACCTACAAATTTTTAACTAAACCTTTCATTTGAATTAAATCCAAGCATTTATAAAAATCCAAAGATTGTAAAATTCGCGTCGTAGATTGGAACACTTCTTTGAAGACTTTGCCGATACGAAGGCCATCGCAACTAGAGGCCATGAAGTTCCCGGGCCTACTTACACTAACATAGCTGAAGCTGGTCCTATAATGTTGACAGGTGTAGTGCACTAACATGGCCGCTAATAGTTTTTAACTTTATTTTTGCAGTAAAAAGTGATAACAATTTTTTCACTTTTTACTGCACATGGATTTTATCACTTTTTACTGCACATGGATTACCAGTGATTAGTGCTTTAGTAATTTAATTCAAAAAATTAAAAAAAAATTGAGTGATTGTGTGTGACCAATTTTGTTACATTCGCGGTGGTTTTTTCGTGTTTATTTAGGGAAAAAATTATTAAATCGAATTAAAAGTGATTTTAAAGTGATTAAAGATTATTATGGAATACTTATTAAAAACATAAGTGCAAGTAACACCACACAACATGAATAACAATAACTTTTGCACTTATTCCTACACATTTTTCTGTGTTCGATTACTACACAAATTCATCATTTTTTCCCTAAATAAACACGAATGTAAAAAAACTTGGTCACCATAACAATTAACACACTTAAAACATACTTAATCAAACATTTGAATAATGTTTGTTGTGTGGACACGGCTTTACTATTTAAATTTCTTCTTATTAACTTTCTATAAGATATTTTTTTATAATTTCTGTTCAAAGTATTTTTACTGAAATTTTTTATTAAACATCAGCCAGTATTTTTGAATAAGAAGATGCACGAAATGATTACTTTTGTAGCAAAAGTAACTCATATTTGTTTAACTTAATCAAATACAGAGCCTTATTGATTTTACTCCAAAGAATCTGTGTGTACCAAAGTTAAAAGAGAGATTCATTCATACACTAACAAAGGATCATGAGTAACATTTACGATATACACCCACGATATGTTTTTTGTTTTTCCTACTTTTTGTTTACATCACCTTGAACTCCGGAAAAGGTACCCACGTTCAATACCCTAAGTATTGTTTAATGGATGATATAATGTAAGTCCATTACGTTTATCGATTTCCCCTCAAATTAGCGAAATGGCGAATTACATTTAAATCATTAAGTATTTACGGAGATTTTTCCCATTGTAGGATTTGTTCAATCCTCTTACTATACCTCAACTCTTTAAACGAGGATAAAACATTGCAGTCGGAAATCCCTTTACCTATATGAAAAATGTTCACAATTCTCAGGATTGGACACTTCAATTAGTTTTATCTAAGAGGAGGAGGATACCCGCCGGAGGTGTTGAATTAAGATTTTCCAGTTGAGATAAAAGCATTTCATGTAAACACAATTTTTCATGAACGTTGTTGGAAAGAGAAAGTTGGCAACATAAAAAGATCCCAAGGATTCAACCTGAAAGTTTTATTAAAACAAAAAACAAACAAAAAAAATATATATAAAAGAGGAAAAAAGGAAAAAAAAACGTGAATTTCGGTTTAACAAAGTGATTGCTTTCGACCAAGGGTGGTTGTCCGTCAGTCAGTCAGTCAGTCAACAATTTCAGCTAAGCAGTCTGTCCGTCAGTCAGGAGATTTTAATCCTTAACCCAACCAAGGGCAATAGCCTCTCGCATTATTTTTGTTTATTTATGCGCCTATAAGGCTCTGACGGGGCTTCCTTATTGTTTATGGTAGTCATTCATCACCGTCACATCGAAAGGTGGACCTTAATTACATTCCTTCATCTTAATTAAATTCTTGTGTTAATTCTTTTCTTAATCCAGTAAAGAAATTCTTGTGTGACTTTCGTGACCTCAGATTTGTGTCCCTAGGTTCATATATCAATCATTGAAGGAAAATTAAGTATCACAATTTTCCGGCAATTTTCTGCCCTTAAGGCATTTCTCTCCCTCTCTTTTTACCCAGACAAGGATAAATTTAGATAGAAAATTCCGATCTTAGTTCTTGGGGATTTTTGAAATTTTCATTTTCTTCCTTCAGTTAGAGAAGACCAGGACAAAAACTTATTAAGATGAACTCACACACAAAAAAAGGATTGAGCGGAAAATAAATCATGACGGAATATTTTTTTTTAAAAAAAGCTTATGATAGGAGGGAGGTTTTGGTTTCTGTCCTTTTCGTCTATATATATACCGAAAAATATTTTATTTTTATAGCGACTTAAGCCCACAGTGTTCCACATTATTTAAAATGAAGGATTTTATTGTAGAGAAATATTATGTTTTGGTTATGATTTAGACAGAAGAATTTCAGTTTTCATAACCTTATCAATGTCACAGATAATAATTTTTTGTTTTTTTTGTGTTTGATATGGGTTCAGAATTATTATTTTTGGCAGGTTACATTCGAGTGGAATGAATAAACTATGAAGCTTGTGTTTCTACACTTGTGTTGTGATGTTAAAATACATTTATTTATTGGAAAAGCAATATTAATTGAATGCAATAATAAAAGTGTGAGTTTTATTAAGTAAAGTTGAAATAGTGCCAAGTCAAACTCGGATGAGCGAGAGTTCAAGCGGACGGAATATTTTTCTTGTTTTTCACTTAACCAATTTTGGGACTTTATAGAGGGTGCACGAAGGGTTTTTCTCATTTACAAAGGTATAAAAAAATACAGGAAGCAGTGCTAAATAAGTAAATATATATATATTTTTATTTGGATTTGGCACAGATACTTCTTTACAAATCCAAAACAATTACATATGTATGTATTGTTATCGTGATTATTTACTCTGTTAATTTCTTCCGCATTTCTTTTTTCGTATTTTGTGCAAATGCATTAATATTATCGAAAATTTAAAAAATCGGCGGATTTTCTTCATTTCTGTTTGCAAAATACTGTTTGGCTGATCGTGTTCATCGTGATCTTTGCTGTCATTTCCGTCGGTGAACGTGCTCACACAATTCTCAACACTGTCGTCGTCCATGTGTTCTCCGGCAGTAGCCAAGTCATCGCCAATCTGCAAAAAATATTCGAAGGTTTGCGTTGACATACTGATTTCGTGAGACACAAGCTTGGTTCATTCCTCATTGGCATTGCTAGGTGCAGCTTCAACATGATTTTCCTCTAGAATCATTTTCCATGACAATCAAAGGACGCTCTGCTTATATTTAAAGCCTCGTTCACACGGTGACACTGATGCCGTGGCATCTATCATCATGAAAGTGCTCGACATTTGCTATCACGGCAATACGTGTTCACATGATCCATGCATAGTGTTGCGACACTCGTGTAAAATAATGGGAGGACTTGTATCGCAGTAGCTGATGAGTTAGCAGTGCCGCGGCATCTGGTGTCAAATATCAAAAAAAATTTGATATGCGGCATTAGTGTCACTACGTCGAGACGTCGCGACATTAAATAGTTCAGACGATGACACTTTTGCGACATTGACGTCGCGACATTAAATGCCACGACATCAGTGTCACCGTGTGAACGAGGCTTAGCACGCTACAATAAAGTTATAGGTTATAGGCGCTCCATGCGTCCATCTATTGTTTTCTTCCAAAACGACTGAAGCTACAGCAGCTGTTGCGCTGATGGGATTCGATTTTTGTGTGTACCAACTATGAAAAAAAGGCAAAGAATTGAAAAATTGAAATTTTGTTGTTTTTTCACAAAGTCCTAAAATAGACATTTCAAATAAAGTAACGAAGTATTGCATATGCTCACAAGAAAGTACATAAAAAACCTACAATTTAAAAAAAAATGTTTTACCGTACGATGATTTGGCATAAAATGGCGGCAATTTTAATTTTTTTTCGAAAACTGCCAATTGTTGCTGTAAAAATCGAAAGTTTTTTTGAAATTTCAACCACGTATTTATAGCATCAAAGTACATATTTTCTCCAATTTTTATCAAAATCCGACCTTTTTCCCGTTATTTATTGCATTTTTAGTAAAAAAACCAAAATTTCATACATTTTTGTTTTTTGAGGTTAGGATTCATTGTTAAAATATTTATAGCGCATCAGTTCGATAGTCTATTCATTCACGAGTATTTTCCAATTTTTTTTATTTTTCTACGACCAACAGAACTGGAGAAATTAAAAAAATAGTGTAGCAATGCACTCAAATTGTATCAAAAATGTACATTTATACAATTTTCTCGTGCAGCACAGGACCGCTTTATCTTCACGTATACCACGTATACATGACCAAATCGAACGATCCAGAGATCGAAAGATTGAAAGTGAGAATCTACGTATTTGGCATCGTCGGATCGAGTAATTGAAGTTTAAATGGATTCAAACGTAATCGAAAAGCAATGAACATAACCTACAATTTGTAGTTTTCGTATCGTTTTACTGTTGTTTTGTTTTTTCATCAAATTCCGCTCGACCCTATTTGAATTCGATCTGCGTATACATGGGTTTTTCTAAGATCCAATCTGGCTTGAATCAGGCTTCAATTTCGCATGAATACATACTAATATGTAAAGAAAAAAAACAAAAAAATCTAACTTCCCAACTACATCATAACTTCGCTTTTTTTTGTTTAATTTCCCTCTACTACTAACTAATAATAGCAGCTGACAACATTATGGAACCAGAACTTCGTGCACAGTAGCTAAAACTGAGCATAGTCTATCTACAAGCATCATACAGCAAAATTCTGTTGTATAAAACAATAGTCTTCCCAGTACTTGGATGACGGTTTGGAAGACTCTATAATGACAAGATCTATATGCTATATCGTGACATAGATGTTGGAAAGGTTAAAAGCACTCTAGGTGCTGTTAAACGGGGCATCTAAGACGCTTGGTTATTTTTCAACTCGGAAACGTTTTTGCAGCAAGATTTATGGGATACGACAGCGAAATATACTAAACCTCCGCGAGAAGGGTGTCAAACTGGCTGACAGGATTTCGGAATTGGGAAATGGTTGGGTTTAAATTGAACAGAACTATTGATTCACGAGCTTTGCGGCAGACGGCCCCGCACAGTGGTCTGAAAATTATATTTACGTCGAAAAAACATCAAACTTTATTGGATTTGTACAGAAATTGAAAGGTTATAGGTATTTGGGGTTGCTAATTACAAATTTGAAGTCAAATATTTAAAAAACAAAATGGCGGCTCCAATATGGCGGCTAAAATGCTAAATTGAATTGAATTCACATAAAATTGAATATTTTTAAGTTTTTGGAGTCGCTGTTTACAATTTTTATGCCAAACATTTGGAAAAACAAAATGGCGGATCTAATATGGCAGCTAAATAATATTATTCTGGATCAATTTCCATTTCGTCACTTTCATCTATTACACAGCATAACAAAATCAAACTTTTTTTTGTTGCATAAAATATTTTAATGGTTGTTTACTAATTTGACGTCACTGATTTCGAATCTACCCTCAGTTTTATTGTATCAGCTCGAGTTTTATTGGCTTTATTTGGTACATTTTTCACATAAGCTTATGACGAAAAGTACCTAATAAAGCCAACTTTAACATCAAAATTTGCTAATATCTCCAAAAATAAAGGCCGTAACACAAAAATTGTGTGTACATTATTTATAGGAAATTGCCCATGCTTTCCAATTTTGGAAAAAAAAATATTGACTAACTACGTATTTTTGGGGAAAAAGGGAGTTGAAGTTGATATTTTTGTTAAAAAAAAACAAAATTTTGAATTTTTGACTCATTACTCTGGAAGTTGGTAGGGAAGAATCTTCACTTTTACAGTTTTAGATAGGTGGGAGTATTCTGCGTGCAGTGCAGAGTTTGTAGTTTTTTTAAATAAAATGTTTTAGTACGGTGAGAGTATTTTTTCTAAAAAAAACACTCCTCCTTAAAATTCACGCAGCTGCGCACAACTGCACATGAAATTTTTAGACATAACGGTAAATTATATGTTCTTTCAGAAGCCGTAATTAAATTTTTGTCTCTTTGTGACTCTTCGACTCGACTATTTTAGTTTTCATATAAATATGAATATTTTCAATTTTGTATGCGTAGATATATATGTATGTATATTATATGTATATGTTTATGATCGCACGAAATAGTCATCTGTGTTCTCAGAAGTAATTGTTTACACAGATTTATTAATCTAAAAGAAATAAGCCAAATAAAAAAAACGTCCTTCACTAAAATATGAAAATAACGCCCATTTTTGACGTAAGGCGAACATAACTATCGCACTCGCACTAAAATCTCACTTTTGGAGTCATTTTGACAAATTACTGCCATAAATGAATCAATTTATTATGTTAGAAAAAAGCAGTTTTTTTTCGCGTAAATTTCATTATCAGACCACTGTGCGCCGTTATGCTGAAGTTAAACGTCGCCCCATCGATAGGATCAACAAAAATTAGTCAACATCGTTCAGTAAGGCAATCCATTCAATGTAACGATGACAGTTTTGCTCTTTTACGTAACCCATTTATACCCCGGCTTCACCGGCCGAACTGCGCAAGTTCGAGAGAGTTTATCTGCTGAGTTTCAATATTTGCCTGATTTCATACATTTTCACATTCCGAAGTCAGGAAAAATAAAGTCTGATTTCCCCCAACAGAACCTGAAATCAAGCTAGAAAGTAAAAGGTCGCTCAAAAGAGAGTAATCAACTGGAGTAGTGGAATGTCATTCCAGGGAGCTTTTGCATTTCTGACTGTTGGCGAAAAAACAACAACAATTTCAGGCACTGAACACGACTTTAGCCGGTGAAGCTACTTTTGCGCATTGAAGTGAACTTGATTAAACTGAGGCCGGTGAAGCGGGGGTATTAGATGAAAATGAAGCTCAGAATAATTTTGATTAAAAAATTGTGATCTTGTTGATGCGCAATTCGATGCACGAGTGTGTATGGACCCATGCCTAAAAACCACCTACTCCTTCCAGATTGTACTTGTCAAATGTGATCGTAACGACAGCTACCTATATGTTGACAATTCAAAATTGGCGCGATATTTAAAATGACACTTCTTGTTGAAAGACCCTATATTATTTACTTAAACATTTCCCCATTTGCTTTAGGATCCAACTGATTTTAATTTAAAATTGAATTGAAACTTCATCCAAAAGACTAAAGTTTTTCAATTTCATAAAACGAATGACAGTCTCTTCAGTCAAAGGTTTCGTTTGCATTTAATTTAAAGAAGTATGTGGACTCAAACTCACTTAAAGCAAAGTAAGTAAGCAAAATGTCAATTTTCGTTGTTGAAATCCGTTGCTGGATCAACATACCATACATTACACTACGTGCAAAAAAAACAACCTTTCTCCTGTCAACTACTGCACACCAAACTTATAAAAACAATTCTCCCTCAAGCACACTAACCTTTTAACCCTTTTGAACTGTTCCAGTAATGTCATGGTGAGTTTAGTGTCATTCTTTCACTTATATAGAATTTACCTTTTAATGCCAGGAGCAGCAGCAGCAGCAGCAGGACAACTTGTGCCAGCCATAAATAGCTTGAAACCAAATAGTTACGTGATATCTACATAATCCCTTTTAGTAAATCCGTCAAGCTAAACTAAACATTATGCAATTCCATCAGACAAGTTCTAAAAGGATTTTTCTCTTTTTATATATAGCAAGTTTCCTTTATATCCTATTACACAGGAAACTGATTCCATAGAGCGGCCTAATCCCCTTTCTTTCTGCCGCATCTGGGATTTAAAATACACTAATTGAAAGCTCTCTTGACCAATTATGTAATCCATTAACATACGTTTACATAGGGAATAGGGGAAAACGTTTGCCAGACAGAAGATAAAAGGATTATTCTACAAGTCTGTCCCTGTTCATTAATTTTTCCTTCAATATTTCTTATCTTATATAATGGGAAAAAGCCCTTTATTGAGTCATCTCGGCTGACTGAATGGCTTCACTTATTGCTTCTGACAGGGACTACAGCGCACAAAATCCCGACAATTTTATTTTTGTCGACTGTCGTTGCCGCCGTCACCATGAAAGCTTATAGAGATGATCTCCGATGTTATCCACAATATAAGATAAACGCGCGCGGCAGAGAGGAGCGGCAGCGGGTTAAGGAGCACCATCAGCCCAACATCGCGAGGTCTAGTGATAACGACAGCATAGAAAAGAAGGAGAAGCTGGGGCACAAAAAAATACCGCCTTTTAGATAGGGGCACAGCCACCCCACAGTTCCCCACCACTAATAATATAATATAATCATACTGCTGTGTACATCGTATATTTTGAAGGATGATTCTGCAGAACTGACATGCCAATCATTGTTCCTTGAATGTTCGGTGACGGCTATGGAAAAAATATATATATAGATATATATAAATAAATAAATAAATAAAGGAAATTCCAATTTTCCCCCGCCACAGTATGGGGGAGAGCGTAGCACATTACTTTGTGGAACGAACGCAAACAAAAAACCATCAGCCCTGTATTATTTTCATTACTTTTTCCCCTGGTGGTTCCTTGCAAAGAGGAAAAGTAATTATCATCCTGCTGTTCATTATCTTCTCCTGCAAGGTTGCCGGTCTTCATTCGTTCGTTCAGCGGTGGTTTTTCATTCAGTTCGTCATTCGATATACTTTTTGTATCCTTGGATTTTTTTAATCCTTGATAAATTGGCTAATCAAGCCATAATATTGAAAGAACACTTTTTTCAAGTAGTTGTCGAAAAATTATTGATTGTTCAATTTTTTTTGTGGAAGCGTAACCGTTTAATGGAAAAAAAGTTTTCAACCCTTTATTCTTGTTTACTGAACAACAAATTACCAGCATTGTTTTTGTTATGTGATAAAACCAGGGTTAGGAATCTTTCCTTTGTACTGCTGGTCCGTCATTTCGTTCAAGTCATGGTCCAATGGCAAGTAGTAATCTTAGTTTGAGAGATAGAAGAGGATTGGTTAGGTAACCTATCAGGGGGTGCTAAAACAAATGACAGTTCGGAAATACTGATTGCGAAGCACTGTTCCACAGTCGAGTTGATCAAACAATCTCACACGAGATACTATATTTTTTAAGGTTTGACAAGGTCGCTGAAGAACACCGGAGACGGTGGGACGCTATGACCACGTGCAGGCAGGCTAAGATGGTGCTTACGTTGCCGATTGCCGCAGCCAGAAGAAGGATCCTGCATATGCAAAGGAGAACCCTCAGATGGTTGGTGGCACTGATTACAGGACACGGATGTTTCAGGTATCACCTAAAAAGAATGGGAATTCTGGAGGACGACACCTGTCGGATGTGCCTGGAGGAACCCGAGACGGCCACACACATAGTGTGTCACTGTCCGGCGGTGGCGAGAAAAAGGGCTGCCATAACTGGACTCCATTGGATGGAGGACATGAGGCAGATTCCCTTCAATCAGCTGCTCGCGATAACTAGGGGAGTCGAAGCAAGGGAGCAATGGGACAACCCACTGCAACCCCGATAAGATGACTCTAGGTAGAGGGACGAAAAGGGACCCGCAAACAGTGGTCTGATTCGATATCTCTCGAAAATCTATATATATATAAGGTTTGACAAAGTTGACAGACAAATCGCACTGTGTGTGAACGAATGCACTCTATGGAGGGGCATAAGTTCCCATCACCGAAAAGATTGGTGACGCCGTTTTTTAGCTGGTTAATCCAGACCACATCGGTTTTTAAACGCTAGCCCAAACCAACCTGTGGCAAACTATCTAACCAGAGCTGAGCCTGTGACGCATGTTTGGTGATTGGCAGTGTGAGGCTAGTCCATCCCAGATCCTCGGTTAAAATTATGACTACTTTTTTATGTGAGAGACTAGAGCTTCTTTAGGCTGTCAACAGCTTAATAATTAATGCCCATACAGATCCAGCAGCAGCAGCGGCAGCAAAGAGTTCCTATTGGCTAATGGTGTTCACATGACACCAAAAGCAGCAGCGATTGCTAGTAAAACTAAGCTTGCTGCCGCTGCTGATGCTGGATCTGAATGGGCCTTAAAATGCAATGACGGACAGCAAGCGCTAGTCAAAAAGATCCTAGAGAGAAGAGTGAAAGAACTGCCAACGCCAACACGCAGTTTTATACTACCACCAGCAGCTCAAATTAACTCGTACCGTGACAGAACGCTGCTAACTTCGGTGATCGAACAGGAGATGGCTCGAGAAATGGCAGAAAATAGCTGTAAGTTGGGAGACATGAAAGAAATTTAGGGGCGGGGGGAGTGGAAAAAATAAGGACCATTCTGCGGAGTGGAATCGAAACCCAGGCTTTTATGTTGGTGGTCGGGCCACGTGTTAAGAGATGAAGCAGCCGTTAGATTCTCAGCGTCCACATGAGATAGGAGGAAGGACCATGGAGATTTTATTATGAATGAAGCAATACTTTGTTTTGGAAGCGTTGAAGTCACTATTAAAAACATAAAGTCTAGCATGTTCTTGTCTTATATTCTCTAATTCGTAAGAATAACGCAGGGTACCTTACCAGGGAACTTGTTTATCGGTTTGAAGCAGATTAGATCCTTAGATCTTTTATAAATATTAAAAAAATAGGGGGTGATAAAGATAATAGGGATGTGCGATTTTCAAAAAATAAAATCGTTTTTGGAAATAAATTTCTATAAATTGAACTTAAAAAATCGATTTTATAAAAATCGAGTACAATTTTTAAGAAAAATTACATTTATTTGATAAAATTTTTTATTAAATTTAACAAAACAAAAAAAAACGAATTTCACTGCCAAATTAAAATAAATAATTCACTGTATTATAAAAAATAAAGACATTTAAATAACATTTGGTGCTTATTTTGGTACTTTTCGACAAAACTTAGGTAAAAAGGTACGAAATAGAGCCAATTTTAACTTCAAAATTGCTTATAACTTCAAAAGTAAAGGCCGTAGCATAAAAATTGTTTTAGAATTATTCATAGGAAATACAACAAACTCTCTGATTTTGGAAAAATATTGCAGGTTAACTACGTATTTTTTTGGAAAAAATGTGGTTTTAGTTGAAATTTTAGTTAAAAAAAACAAAATTTTGACTTTGAACTAAAATATTCGACTGAGGCCTATGATATTGATATCATACATTAAAGAATGTACATTTCTCTAAAAAATGAGCCTAATTACTTTGCTCTACGATAAATAGTTGAAGAGTAATTAAAGTATAAATAAATTAAATAATGCTTCAAACGTCTTTTCTTAACCACCCTGTACCCGACCAAAAATAAAACTCGCTCACGGCTAGTATGCATCAGGTACGCACTAGCATGCACGGCGTCACAGCTAGGCATGCATAGCGAATAAATGTGCAGTGCACATTTTTACTAGGGTATCTCAGTGGATAAGTCCGATAGCCCCATTCTGTAGAACTTTTTTTTATCACAAAATATACCCAGGAATCATCCCTTAGTATTAGCATCTTAGTCGGGAACACCCCGTATAGTGAGAAGTAAGGTGCAATTGATGATTACGATTCTCTAAAAAAGAATCGATTATCAAAAATCGTATCGGTAGGAAAAGAATCGGAAAACCCCGATTTTTTACTGGAAAAAATCGTTTTTGTCTTAAATCGATATAGAATCGCACATCACTAAAAGATAACTTATAGTGCAGGCGCTGGGTGGAATTCAGTGTGCAAAATGTGAGGACCGCATTCCGTCAATAGATTTCAGTTGAGAATAGCTCAAAGATGAATAATTCGGATGTTGCCGGTCCATTTTTGGGTCCAATTTTTTTTACCCCCCTTTTTTTATTGGGGCCTTTACGGCTTCCGTAGCCCGCTTTTTGATGATGGATTTTGGTGAAGCACCACAAAATAAGACGAAAATATACAATAAATTTTTTCGATATCACGCTTAGTTTCCGAGAGATAGACACTTGAAGTTGACTTTTTGAGGTATTTCCCAAAGGTTTCTAGTCACATCACAGCTAGGATTTGCGTGCCACCGATACTTTAATTATGAATTTCGATAAAACACCCCTAAATAAGACGAAAATGTAAAATAATTTTTTTCGATATCTCACTTCGCTTTTAAGATATCGATACTTGAAATTTCAGCGTCGAGTGTGGTTTAACCAGAAAAATACTGCTGCACCTGAAAGTAAACTGTAGTGTTATCATGCAACGGAGTGTTATCATGCAACAGCTGCAGCGGGGATAATGAGGTAACGTTGGTCCTGCTTTTGTACGATGAAGATACATACCTACATATTGCCTGTATCTCAAACCGTTCAGGCTTGTCGCATGTCGTCATGTCGTTTTCTTTGCGCTCTTCTTAATGGTGGATCCACCCGAGTAAAAATAAATGATGGCCTTAGAACGGGCAAATTGCCGACTGTAATTGAAACATAGTCCTCGGCCATCTAGCGGTTAACAGAAGGCTCGTTGCAGGACAGTACGGCCGTACAGGGGGCGATTGACGGTGAAACAACGGCCTTACAGTTCCAATAACGGCCATACGACGGTGATACGGCAGCCGTATGGTTGCTATGACGGGTATACGACGGTGGTACAGTGGCAGCAACGTGGATATTCGCCCTCCTATAAGAAAATATATTTCACTGCAATTAAATGTTTGATTTTTTTTCGGTTGTGTTTTTTTTCAAGCCGTTAAATAACAAAATTTCCCACTAAAATATAAATCAACACGCACCACACACTTCACGTACAACAAACCGACGACTGGCGAGCTCGTTTCTCTTGTGCATCGATATCTTTAAGTAGGATAAATCGAAAGAACCATTGTACATAACGAAAATGATGAAGTTCCCATAAAACACATTCAACAATACATTTGGTGCAAATTCTTTTTTTGGCTCAAATTTCCCGTCGAATGCCCGTTTCTACAGCTCAGTACTTGGCCTTTTAAATCTTTTGGTCAAATTTGGCCGCCGTAAGGCCGTATGTGCTCCCATTAAAAATGGTTAAAAACTCTACGGCCATCATATGCCCCTTAAAAAGTCAAGCGGCCGGTGTTCGCCCTTTATAAGGCCGTTTTTTATTGTTACTCGGGCACACTACGCGGACTTATCTCATACGCGCTTTTGCCTTTTTTTCATTATAGAGTTTTTAATGGCAAAGGCAGTATGGCCGAACTGCGCAAACAAAAGGCTGTGCTTAAAAAGTTACATTGTACTTACACACAAACGGGATTTTTAAATGAAAATTGATTTTTTTCTCAATGTAGATTAATCAATATTCATTAAATAATTATTTTCTTTTAGATTAGTTTTTATTTTAGGATCCAAAACTCGCCATTCAGAAAATTAAATTCCGCCAAAAGCGCGTGGGATCTAAGTTTGCGAAGTGAGGACGGCCCTTAATCGTTCCATGCCCTTGTTAATTTCACAAGCTTGGTCAGGGTAGCCTTTGAAAATGACAACGGTATTTGATTTGTAGTTTGACTTGATTTATGATACAAATGTAACTGCTGCAAATTTTGCGTATGTCCGGCCGTGGTGCTATTTGACCATGTGTAACAAAAACGCTTTGCCGATTATATATTTTGTATCATTCAAGTCCGCTTGTTCAGTCGGTGCCAAAAGCTCTGTTCGATTTTGTTTCCAAGTTCGATTTTGTTCCTTTCTTATGCCATCCTCCCCTAAAAGAGAGAAAGAGAGAAGGAGCTAAAACTTCGTAAGTCAAAAATTGGTGCAGCTCTTCATCTGAATGTTTCACGATCGCCATTCGTTGGAAAACTGTGTTTGGATTGATGACTACAGCCCTGTCTTGTATCTGTTCTTGTAGGTGTTCAAGATTTCAATTTTACAGCTTAAAAACTACTACCAACAATGCGCTGTCTATCTTTCATGCCCCTTTCTTTGGACAAGTGGCAATTGATCCTCTCATGATTTCTGGGGAAGGAAGATGCTCGAGGAACGTATTCAGCAACTTATGTGCGTCAGTGTTGTCTTGCTTTTACATAGTAGCTCTGCTGTCAGCGTGTTGTTCTGATCTTGACATTCCCACTCCCGTAAAGTGTTCGATCTCTTGGTAAACATTATGCAGAGCTGTCATCCCTTGTGTGCATCTTGCCACAATGCCTTCAGTTACTCAAGGAGTCAAGGACCATATGAGTGAGGCCACCACTGGTCTTCATTAGAGTTTGTTGAATCACCATTATCACTCCAGGGGCCACTCCATACTTGCTCACTAAAATGAATTCAAGAATTCACAGACCTAATTTAGTGTTTTGGAGTTGAAAAAGTGGGGTTTTAGGGAGACAACCGAAAAACGCCAATTTTCAACTAGTGCTTGAGTCGGAACGGCTCGCTGGAGAAAAAAACTAAAATATGTAGTAAAATTTGCAGGAAATTTGATGTACTTTCATTTTGAATGGGGAGGTTATTTATGCGAAGTTGATAGCTCTGAATTATAAGTAAAAAAATTCGTTTTTTTACATCTTTTTAAATGTTACGTGACGAAATTTTGCTGGCCAACCTCAGATTCTTATTTGGCACACCGGCACGTTAATATAGAAAAATCGAAGGAAATAACAGAATTGGCCAAACCTAAGTGGGAAGTGAATTTAAGTACCATTGCATATGAATGTATTACAGGGACCAAAATGGAAGTGAAGTGGAAGTTACATCTACTTCAGTGGAAATAGTCTACTTCACTTCTACCTCATTTCTGCGTTAGTTTTCATTTAGGTTTGGCCTAATCTAGTATATCCCCAGCTCCTCCGTAGTCCCAGTAGAAGCAACGAAGGCTCGTCTACATTAAAGTGTTTTTTATAAATGTCTTCTTTTTCTTCCTTACGGTGTTCCAGTATAGCTAGGGTCGGCCCTCCTAGTTCCTAGTTCCCAATCGCCACGCGTTAGGTTCTCACTAAATTAATCCTGCCTGAACTCCTCACTTAAAACGAAAGTATAACATCTTGTTCCACGTTGCCTGAACGTATTCTGACTCTGATGTCTTTCAACATGTTTATAATGAGCTCAATGCAACACCAGAAAACTGCTGATCTCTTAAGGGCATAAACATCAACAAGGATTTTTAAATTTTTCAATCAAGGCTTACCATTGTCCGTAATTCGAGATATTTAACTCTTCGTAAGGAGTTGTGAATTATGAGGCTCACTGAATGATGGTAACAGATTATCGCACAATACGGGAAATAAATAATTGATTGAACTATGTTCTTTATGTAAATAAATATTTTTGAATCAAATGAAAAAGAAATACTTCATGACTTTTCGGACAAACCCAATTCTCGGTAAGCAAAGGAAATATTTGTAGTTATGAGGAAAGGTGTAGAAATGTGTTGTAAATTATAATTAAGAAACTTAGCAATATTAGAAATTTATGGTGAATTGTTTAATATTCACAAAACTCCCATGAACTTCCTAATTAAAAATTTCAATCAAACAATTATTAAATTTTTTAGTAAAATCCCAAAATATAGTTCTGTTTACGAATGAGTTCCTTCTTTCGGGTCATTTACATTAACCGATTTTAGGTAGTTGAACCTTTTTAATCCAACCATAAAATTTCTCACCTATCCATAAATAAACCTCAAAGTAACCCAATATCAAAAATTTATTAACAGAACCAAAAATGGCTCAGGCTACAAGCTAATAGCAAATTCATGCATAAGCACCTAATATCAAGGATTTATTAAATTCTTAGAATTACTTCAAAATTCGGCACACGAGAGAGAGATTAACTCGTAAATTTTAATATTTTAACCAGCATCACTCTGCCCTTACAGAAAGCATCCTGTTGTATGATTGTGTGCGTGTGGGATTTACCTTGACTTATCGTCATCATGGAAAATTTATTTTGTACAAATTTAAAGGTAAATAAAAGTGGTAAGCACCAACCAATGTTATTATTGCTATGCGGAAGCAGTTTTGTGATTTAAGGGGAACCCTTTGTATTTTATCATAAATTTGTTAAAATTTATAGTGGATTAAAAGTTACAAAGCTCCGAGTTTATGGGTTGTTTGTTTAATCTGAAAATATGTTAAAGCCATCTCTGTTGAATATATCAAAAAAAAATTAAGGGTAAACTGATTCTAGGATGGATTTTGCCTGGCGTATACTATGTGAGAGATTATTGGGCTATGCTTATGCTATCAATCAAGAGCTTCCTTCGAGGATTTGGTACATACCACAAAAATAGTTTTGACATCCCAAAAGCAAACATACCTCCGAGACCAAAAATTGATACAAGCCAGAATCTAGTCAGAGTATCAAAGTAATCAAAACTATAATTAATTAATCATAATATGTGTGACAGCAAACCAGGCATAGTTTAACATTAGATTGTTTCATTCCTTTCAGGTCGTCCGGAGCCAACAGTTACATGGTTCAATGGGACACAACCAATGCAAGTGGGCAATGGTGTGTCCATGGGGAGACATGTAACTGTCAATCGCCTCGAAGTGTCACATATTAGCCGGGATGCACTTAACAGCACGTACAGGTGCCAGGCATCAAATACAAAACTTGTTCCAGCTGCCGAGAAGAACATCCGAATAGAAATGTTACGTGAGTATAATTTTGTTTGTTTTGGAATTCATACACATAGCTTTAACCTGGCCAAATGTGTCCATCTTTGTTTTGTTTCTATTCCAGTTAAGCCAATTGATGTTAATATTACAGAGAAGCCAAAAGTATTTATATCTGAGAATGAGTACAATATTTCATGTTTTGTAAGAGGGTCCGTACCTGATACTGATATTAAATGGACACAGAACAACAGACCGTTCAAACGAGGTTTGGTAAGTTGGTATTTTGGTAAAATAAAGCATTTCATTTCAATATTTAATGCAATAGAAACTACTGTCTTCCAAAACAATACACCCTCATCCTTTTCTGTCCAATTAAATTTGATTTTTAGTTTCTTTATTTTGACGTCGTAGATCTAGGAAATTCAGTCTCATATCGAAAATAATAGAATAACTTTCGATATCAAAGTTCGTTGGCTATGCGAGTCTTGTGGTTCTGATTTCTAGAATTTAATATAAATCGAATGTTAGCTGAAGATGATGAAGGGAGTATCAGAAGCGCACCCGAGAACAAAATTGGCCCTCAATGCAATTGAGATCATAATACAACCTCAGAATGAAAATGTGACTCATTTAAATCAAATGAAAATCACCTGGACGGAAAACCACAGACATGCGCATCAAGATTCTATGAAAAAATTTTGGTATAAATGCTAGAGAGAAAGTTGCCACATACTAATTCCAGAACACACATCAAATCGACCTGGATCATGTACGAACGACGAAGCCATCGAAAATCATCGTATGAGTCTTCGAGAGTTTACTTATGGAGTGAACAGTCTTCTAAATCTGTGTTCGAACGTGACCCGAACACGGCACAATCAGGACCGATCCCGCGATGCCCTTATAGTCCAATAAATAGGTCGAAAAAAAGGCATTCGTAATGGGAAAAGTACCGCCACCGATTTTTTTTACCAAATGATTTTATATATTTTTATAAGCTTAAATTCAAAATAGCGTCATCCCTACACTCTTGCTAAACTTACAGTGAAAGGAAACGCATTTAATTCTATATCTCAGAAACTATGCATTTTACGACAAAAATGTATATTATCTTTTTTGTAGATAAATAAGTGATTTAACTTTTTTGCTTAGAAATTTTTTTTGTAAAGTCAATATCTACGGAGAAATAGTGCTTCAAACTTCATATATCACTTTATTTGCACTATATTTCGTTAACGGTTAATTCTACATGAAAAAGTTCCTCGTAAGACTTATAGAACACCAAGACACGATTATCTATAATTTTTGTTATCATTTTTTATGTAGGGCTAATATTGCACGAGCTATGGCGCTTTAAGTTTCGAAAAACGTAAATTCAAAAGTACGTTTTTGTCAATTACACGTTTTATTGCAAAACTGATTATAACTTTTTTTTTGTTCGCAATTTCATTGCCCACAATTTTTGTTTTAACTTTTTTCTGTTAAGTTGATATTTATGGGTTTATTAATGGAAGAATGGTTTTTTTACAAATATCTCGTCAACTATTCATTTACGACGAAAATTTATTGCAACTAATCTATATATATATATATAAAAATGAGTGTGTGTATGTATGATCGCTAAAGGCTCCTACACCGTGCAACCGATCTTAATGAAATTTTAACCATGTGCTATTTACATTCAAACTTAGAACATAGGCTATTTTATTACTTTCTAAAGCCATTCCTAGATGACGCTGTCATGGAGAGCTTCGTTGAAAATCATCGCAGAGCTTTGAATTGTTGCATGAAGTTCCGTGGAGGTCTCCTATAATACACCTCGAAGCCCGATTTTCGAAAATCAAAATGGCCGCCGAAACATGACCGAAATTCAAAATTGCCGCAGAAATATGGTCGAATTTGCCAATTTTATTCCAATGAAAGTGGGTATATAGGGTTTTTTAAGGTCGCAAATAACGAATTTGTGGTGAAAACTTATAAATTCAAAATGGCCGACGAATTTGCTAATTGTGTTCCGATTCCAATGAAAATCTGTATCTGAGGTTTTTTAAGGTAGCAAATAACGACTTTATGATCAAAATTTAAATTCAAAATGGCCGCACCAATATGGCCGGCGAGTTTGCGAATTGTATTCCGATTCCAATTAAAATTGGTATATGGGAGTTTTTAAGGTAGTAAATGTATGAAAATTCATATCTCGAAAAATGCCATGTCAATGGATGGTTTTTATTGTCTCGATCAAAATGTCAGATCCCTAATAGTTTCACATTTTGTTATTTGGAACCAAAAATACCAAAAACTTGCCTTTTTCAAACTCTCCTACTGTATATTAAAATTCATATCACCTGATTACTACTATTGGCTTTTGGGAGCAGCATAGGCGCACCGGGTCCCAGCTAGTAAATTATAAAATTTTGTAGAATTTTTACTTTAAACAATTGTTTCTAGCATTAATACTCATAACGCATAAATGTTCATAAAAAACAAATAATTCAGAAATTTCTTTGGCCCACAAACTGAGTGCCACTTCCCAACAGACCGAAGCCAGGACTGCGGTCAGGAGCCCGGGCCCCCGTTGGCTGGAATCACCATGGCAGTGGTACGTTGTTCAACGAGATCCTGCTCGAACTGGCAAGTCTAAGTGACAAGCCACTAGGAAGACTGCTGAACCTGCTCAAGCGATCTGGCGTTCCATTATGAGGTATAGGGGTTGAGTCGCCGGGGTACATTTGGACCCAATACGGAAGAAAAAGTACTAAAGTAAAACTAAATCAAAGTACCGTCATCAGCGAAACTGCGAATTGGGTTGGAGGGAATTGAGTTATAAAGACAGGACCCCTGATAGAATTGAGCTAACTAAATCTTGGTATTTGGTCAAGAGAACAGAGTGACAAACTGTATGAAAAGCCTTGAACATATCTAGAGCAATCAAGTAGGACTCACCAAAGTAATGCATAGTTTGGCTTAGGTGCTACGATAGACACAGAAGAACGCCGTCAATAAATCTCTTTTGCATAGAACCGTACATTGGACTAATAGTTGATTGGATTCTAGATTTTTCGTATATATTTTATTGTCACGCTTACACTGCGTCTTAAATTGAATACAATGGAAGATTGGCAGTGGATCGGACGCAATGATTAGGCTTGATGAGGAGTATCCTGGTACCTTAATGTTCTCGGCTACTGAACCTGTATTTGTATAATTACTACGTATACATGATGATTTGAATAGTTGAGTTGAGGTTGAGTTGAATTTTCGACAATCGACAAAATTCGACAAAAATCACAAACAAAACACAGAGATGCTGCTGTCAACTAAATTCAACTACTCAACTACTGAACTCGCGTCTATCTGCATAGCTTTAACTCAACCCAGGAAGCAGAGCTGAGTCGAGTTCAGTCGACCCTATCTCTACTCGACTCGGGTCTACATGCATTTGAACTCGGGTACAACCTGGGTTCAACTCATCATGTATACGTACCAAATATCTTCTATAACAATATTCTAGTTGTGCCACTTTCAACATTTTTCAAAGAAATTGAACGAGAATTTTTTTCAGAAGAGAATTTTTTTATTTTTTGTTGTTTTGTTTGATCGGAAAAGAATTTTTTACAGAAGAGAAGTTCGTCTTGTGTTTTTTTGCTATTTTGTTTAAGCAGGGGCCCCACTAGTATTCAATAAAGAAATGTAACAGGTTTCAGGAGTTCATTCAATAGTGGTATCATTATCAAACCCACAACACACACTCACGGCAGGGAAATGTCAAGGCACAAAAATCCAACAAGCCTCACGGCAATCCATTTTAAAATTGAAATACAATTCACAAAGCTTTGGTTTTCATTAGAAAATTAAATTGTAGGCGTTACTTGCGTCATCTAAGTGATTTGCCAGCTAATGATATTTGCTTAAGGGAAGGATATTTTCTTGAGAATCGCAATTAAATTCCAAGATTTTGTTCCTTTCTTCTTAAATTACTTCTGCTAAATGTTAAGGCCATTCTACAAACATGAAATCTTGGGGTTGATCCTGTGAAATTATATCCAGATTCTAGAATAATGCTTCTAAGCCTGACATTTGTATGACACCTTACAACAAATTTATATTCAACAACATTTATATCATTCTCTCATTATTTATTGCAACAAAATAAAGTTGTGTGAAAAAAAAGGAAGAAATAATGTGAAATAATTTTCTATAGAAAAGAAATGAGCATAACAGAAAAAGCATTAAAGATCAGAGAAGGCGTTTATACGTGAAAAGCCTTAATAAAATTTGATCTCAAGGCTGGGAATATTCTAAGAATTCTGTGCCTCCTTTCAAACAGTAAAACGTAAGGAAAAAAACCAATCTATCAAATTTTCATTTCGTTTCATTTTTCTTCCTTTTTTTTATTTTGTTGAAGGTACAAATTCTAAGAATTGGATAAAAACCTCGTGGCATAAAATATTTTTTTTCTACCTTTTGACATTTTTGTTTTATTTTTTTCGCATTTTCTCTTCTTTTTTCTCCACATGTGCCGAAAGGTGGGCTTTAATCTTCAGATTTGAAATGTTTTCCTGTATATACATATAAATGTGAATTTATTTACATACACAGAAATATTATTATATATGTACTTTGAAGATATGTTTATTTCCTTGGTATCTGCACCTTTTTCATTAATTTTTTTTTTGATAAATTGTAATGTCCTTCGTCCCCTGTTTAAATTTCGAGAGAGAGAGAGAATTTCTTCGTTGTTTTTATTTTATTTTATATCGAAGAAATGTTTTAACAAGTTTATAATTTGTTTTTATTATTTCAGATAAATTTGTCAGCAGACGGCAGCACAGTAACATCGATCCTAACATTTCAACCTCTTCCTGAAGATGATGGGACAATACTTAAATGTGAGGGATCTAATCCCCGTCTTCCGAATTCAGCCCTTGAGGATTCAGTTCTGCTTAACGTCATGTGTAAGTAATTTGTTGCTCGCACCACACACAGTTTGCTTAACATTTAAAAAAAGGAAAATTTCTTCCAATTTTCATGCGAGAAAAATAAAACCAATGAAAAAAAAAATATAAAAAATCCCGAAAGCAAATATCAGATTCCTTATTTCTTGCTACACAGAAAAAAAAATTGAAAAAAATCCTTAGCTCCCATCTTATCACACATCCATTCAGATTGTCAGATTTGCAGAAATGAGAAAAAGGAAAAGAAAAGTTGAAATTTTCATATTTTTCCTGATTTTCTTTTCATCCAGGATACCCAGACCGAGTATGTTTATTCCTACTTTTGCTCTCACAGTCCTTGCTTGAGTCGCCTGGTATATACCTTCATCGAAGGGCCCTCACGCGTTGTAACTTCTGAAATAAAGCGAGCTAAGTATGATATATTAGCATAAGTATGAATTGTGGTCTTAAGTCAGAAATATTAATGTCGCCCTTTATCACTTGCACAAGAAAAAAAAAATAAGACGAAAAAAAAAATGTTTCTTAGACGACGGTCGCCTGTATTATTTTATTATAATTTTTTTTCCTGATCCACAAGCCTAGCGGGAGTTACCAACGGGGGTAACATTTTGGCATCGCTAAATGGCTGTGGGGAGCTGATGTTTAAAAATAATAGCAATGAGGGCATACGCCCCCCGTGAAATCTTCCCTTCAACATTGCCCTTCGCGCTACTTTGTATATTATAGAGAGACAGTGGCACTCAGTCCAATTTAAACTTCTTATATTTTTTTTTTGTACAAATAAAAATCAAACTTTTTTTTTCCCCTGTTTAAAAACTTTTGGGAATCCTCTTTGTTGTATCCGTGGACCCCTACTACGAATAATAGCTTCTGTGTCGTCTTGTAAATGATGGATAGGCTCAAATGAATTGCAAGTTTACTCAACTCTCTATCATGAACAAAAAATGTATTCTCTCTTAACCCTTAGGGAATGTATGGTGGCACTTTTTTTTAAAGTAACAAAAAAAATAAATAAATTTTAGATGAGAAGATAAGAAAATTCGCTTCCGCGAGAAACAACAAAATTTTCCAAAAAAAAAATAAATTCATTTTTTTTATATGTATAGTATATGTATATAAAACAGATTCTTTTATAAAGTCTTTCTTGAGACCGGAACGTTTATAATATTGTACAGGGTTGTTTACAAAAAAAATACATGCCATGGTGCGAGATTTAATGGTATTAGCCGAAGCAAACAAACAATGTTTTTGGTACGACAGGAGATTCAGATTCTTAACATTGTGAAAAGTTTGTTCAAAGGTATTTTTTGTTGTTCTTGTTTTATGTTTACGAAATTCAACCATTTTTTTTAGTATCGAAAAACATTCTGCTGATGTCTTGATGAATGTTATTCAAACAAAAAAAAATCGTGTTGGTCTTTGGCATTTATGTTAAAGTAAGGCTTAGCTTGAGACTGCCTTTGGATATATAAAAAAATGGCATCGAAAAACTAAAACTTTTCTTAATCCAGAAACGTTCATAGATAGTAGAATAGACTTTAAACTTAAACGCAATTTGTGTTTCTGATTTCCTAAAGAACTTCCAGAAGTTCGAAGTCAAAGCCTAGAGAGCTTAAAACTTATACATAAAACCAGGGTTTGAAAGCAAAGTAAACTTAAAGCAAAGCACTTATTTTTAAACTTACGCGTACGTTGGGGTTTTACCTTTACTTTGCAGTAGACTGTGAAAGCTTTTTGTTTTATATTGCTGCGAAGGCTGTTGCTTTCAAATTATTTAAAAGCTTTCAGGAGCATACTGGTCCAGCTGCAAATGCTTCGGCTTTAAAATATTTTGCTGTGAAATACTTTCTGTTTGCTTAAAGATTTTCAAAGCTTTGCTCTCCAAGACTGTTAAGTACTTTGCTTAGCTTCAGCATTTTTTTTCATGGTCCAACTTTTTATAGTAAAATGGTACTTTGTTTAGAGGGGTGAAAACTTTTTTTTTATATGTATGTGAAGCATTCGTAGCCGGACCAGCATGTCCCAGCATTTGTAAGCAACAGCATTCGCAGCAATATGAAATAAAAAGCTTTCACAGTCTACTGCAAAGTAAAGGTGAAACCCCAACGTACGCTTGCTTGGTTGAACACATCCCACAGCAAAAAGGTTGAAAATATGATTGCTGTAAAGCAAAGCAAATTAAATTGCTGTGGTCTTCTTGGCAGCAAAGCAAAGTCTACAGCAACAATATTAAAATTGCTACAGCAATTTAAACCCTGCATAAAACATATCCTGTTCTTCTGCTAACCACAATTACAAAAAGGCATACATCTAGAGTATAGAGCGTTGAGTGCAAATTATTTCAATATGATCTGGCAATTCTATTATTAACATGAAGCTAACAAGTACCCTGACAACATTACTAACACGCCTTAAAAATACAATAGGAATCCCAGGAATATGGTAGGAAAGGGTAGGTACATCATCCTGACAGAACCTCCATATCATGATAAGGCATCAAACAGTTGAGTGCGCCCGGTGCCCAAAAGGAGATCGTTAAACGACCATGCAAAACCAACATACCCATGCAGCGCTTGACACAATAACTTTACATCCTTGCTTGGTAGGCCCCACCCTGGAAATTCTCACTTCAAGTTAATCGAAAAATGTCAGGTGATGCTGGGTTAGACCAATCAATACATAAGGAATCAGGTACTATCAGGACGAACTAAAACTAGTGGCTGGCTTAGAAGTTTCCCGAAGTAGCAGGGGTAATATTGGGCGAAGATTTACAATGAAATGAGAACATATTCCAAATGCTTAAGTAATCTAATTTCTCCTTTATACTGCAATTTACAATTTTCACATTCAACTTAAATATCACTCGTTTACTTCAGCTAACTTGGAAAACTACTCTAGTTGCTGTTCAATGTGCAACATTGTACTCTGAAGCTTAATTGAGATGGCCCCATTAGTTCCACCATCAAATTGTAGCATTTAATCATGTTTTTAAAATAATTGCACAATGGAAATTTTTGGTGCATTGAATCTTAAAAGAACCGTGTCCCACATTACTGAACACGACTGGGTAGGACACGATTATAAAATGAGTTTGTAAGAGGTACCTCTTTTTTCTTTGAACCAGTACAATGTTATACTTTAAATGAGGCGAGGTGCTCTTGTAATGCCAAAATGACAAAAACCAGCAAATTAAAAGAAAAGAGAAAATAAAGACCAATGCAGAGCTTTGTACTGCCTCATGTAAGTCCGGCTCAACTTCAGTTGAGAGAGTGTACTTCATTCTATTCTAATTATCTGTACTATCGACTGTACTGGCGAATGGCAAAAGTTTTAAAAATAGACGTTTTTAGTAAAATTTCTTTGTCCCCCACGCAAATCAGAGTAGGTATGGCTATGAGGCTGGATATTCGTACTTCGTTGTCACATCTTATAAACCCTACCGCAAAAGGTGTTCCAATAATATCTATTTCTCTCCACTCATATGAAATAGATATCCTACCCAGCGGAGGAGTCGAACGAGATTGATTCTCTTCAGGACTCGTTGAAAATAACGTTCACATAATTCCTCGTTGTTAAGCGTTCCCTCTTGCATGCGGGGCCAATATTCCCGAAAATACTTTCCTCTCGAACGAAGAAATTAGAGTCTTCGATAAGAACTAGTTAGAGTTTCCTCACGAATACGTCACCGGTAGGGCCTTCGGTTTATATACCAGGTGGATGTTATGATTAGATGGTTGGCGTTGATGAGCTATAACAGACAACTGTAAGATTTCTTGGCTTCGACCAAACTTGAACATATTTGTAGTATTTTGCTGTTCTCACCTAGATAATACTAATTGTTTCTCGTCCTTATTTTTTCATTCTCTTTTATGTCATCATCTGTAAGCACTGTAAGTTTAGGAATTCAGTATAGTCTATCGGGTGAAATCAGCGCCATCCAGCTCATCGGCAAAAACCCATATGCTACATATCATTCTTTCCTTTTGCCTTCCTTCTTTAAATTGGGGAGGGCAAGGTACGGCTTTAAACGCTATATTATATCGATTGTCGAAGCCACCACTATTGGATGTCAGTCAGGCGATAGCATAAAACAGAGCGTGAACCTGATCTTTCCGACCAGACCTTCCTGTTCAATTTTATAGTCTAGATAAAACCACAGTACAAAAGAGCTGACACCACAGTACAAAAGGGCTCAACACTGTGCCAAGTCTCACCTATAAAAAACTTCTCTAACTTGATTATGGGCACAAAGTTAGTCAGCCACTCAGTTTTACTTACTAGTTCAATCTTGATGAAAGCATCCTGTGCACGCAGTAATGTTATTCCAATGATGTCTATAGGGTCTGCGTAAGCCAGTATTTTTTGTGGGTTTGTGGAAAGCGTATCCTTTATAGTCCTATTCGATTTTGAGATCGTTTTCTCCAAAACCAGGTTAAAGAGGAAGTAGAATAGACCGCCCCTTGTTGGAGTCCATTATGAATTTCACTATGCCTATGGTGTCATATGTGACCTTAAAATCTAGGAAGAGGAATCGAATTATAGTCCAGGGAAATTAGCAAAAAAACACACGAAAGGAGACAATATTCCAAAATGGCTGAAAATTGGACCACAGCTTCCTTGGGACTTTTTTAAAAAACAATTTCGGAATCACAAAAAAAAAACATGGCCGGCGGAAATATAGCGGTTTTCCAGTGTTTCTATAGGTCGTACAAACCCGTACAAAGGCCCTAAATGTTGACAATGAAATTCTCTACAACTTTAGTTGTTACAAACATGTTGACTCGATTAACCCTTTCAAAGTTATTCAAGGTCAAAGTTATCAAAAATCACTTTTTGGCCAAAACATCACTCAAAAACTGGTTTTTTCGAAAAAAAATTTTATTAGCCAATACGAAACGTTATTGCCTACAAAAAGCCTTCTTGTCATTTTTTCGAAAATTTAACCCTTTCGAAGTTATTCAAGGTCAAAGTTTCAAAAAAATCAGTTTTTGGTCAAGAAATTACTCACAAACTGATTTTTGAGAATTTTTTTTTGTTCTATTTATACAAACGATTATTGCCTACCCTGACACCCTTGCCATTTTTTCGAAAACTTTTCGAAAAATTTTGCAAAAATCATTTGTTAGTGATTTTTTAGCCGAAAATTGATTTTTGGAAATTTCTCCTCTAAATGCTAATTTCCCCGGACTATTATGTTTTAAAACTCGAGATTTTTCAAAAGAATGCATCATGCAAACGAATGTATATGATGGTCCTAGAGTATAGGACTACCAAGTTTTCCAAGATAGTGCATTTTGAGACATCAATCCTACGACTTCAATAACCGACACAGAAAAGGATTAAATCATGCAAATGTAGATGCGCTCTCCGAATCCGGTTGTTAATAGTATTGGCGTATTAAGGAAAAGTGTTAAAGGACGACTGTTGAGCCAACTACAGAATGGAATGGTTACGAACTCCAAGATGCTCAATGCGATGACCAAGATTCTGGCAAAAATAAGAGAGAGTTTCTACTGGCTTCACATGTGTAAGGATGTTCGAACTGGTGTCGCAAATGCGTAATTTGTGCCACAAGCAAAGGTCCTCGAGACTCGAGTAAGAACAAAAGGAGAAATGCAACATAACAATGGGGGCTCCATTTAAAAAAATCGCAATCGATTTGGCAAGACCGGTTCCAGAGTCAGATTGAGGAAATCGGTACAACCCGTTGCCGGAGTGCTTACCAACGTTATACCACGATAATTCCTGCATAATGTGAAATTTCATTCCATTTGTAATGTACCGGGAAACCGGGCACAGGCTGTAGCTTTTCCAGTGCATTCCACATAGTTTCAAGGAGCCTTTGGCATCGGCGATCAGTGAAATGTGTTCTTAACCGTAAGCGGTCTTCATATTCTATACTGTTCTAGTTCGAATACGTGATTGTACTCACAGTATTTTTTTGCACCGGTCAACTTTGTAGTCTATTAAACTGTTCATTTGTCGAACAACACATTATGGCTGCGAGGAGCTATTATTACCAAAATTTTACCAAGTCCAAGAGTGAAAAACATCTCCCTATCTCCTAAAGCGCCTTCGACTTCAATTAACCTATTTATTTTCTGAACAGAATAGTAAACACCTTTTTTGTATAAATATATCAATTAGTTTATTAGAGTTGTAGTCGATATATGTTTTGATAAATGTTTGTTTGACGATGATTAAAATAATAACATTAAAAGACCAAACCTGAAGTCTACAACCGATTTCCTGGAAAAAATACCAAATGATACTAAATGGCCATCAAATCAATCCTATAGACATAGCAGAGGCTGTAGGCATATGAGACGAATCATGTTTGCTCTGCTTGATCACCTAAATGGTACAAACTAATTCATCGTATTTTCCCAAAGCCTTATCGGAGTTCTTTAAGCGCCGCAATTTCGACAAATCTCTGAGTAATCGCTTTGACTTTAAAGGTGAATTAATAATATACAAGGTAGAAAGTGAAGATTCTTTCACCAATTGAGAAGTTGATGGCAACCGTTTTAACTCGATAATAAAGTGATAACGAATCAAAGTCACATTTTTGATATGAAAGACTAAAGAGCACGCCAATGCGTTGTTTTTAAAATAGAGAAATAATAATTTCGTTTATCACAAAACAAAAACTGAAAATCGATATCTCTACGACTTTGTCTACTTTAAAATCATTTTTTTATAGCATAACATTAAAGTACAAAGTATTAGGTAAAATCTCCCCCCATTATTTGGTAGGAAAAAATGCCCCCCAACCGAGGGGAAAGTAAGCTCGTGACAAATTTTTGGCTGGCATTATATTGTAGAAACCGTTAAAATTAATTGGGACGAATGCTCCTTTCATTTATTATCGGCTTGATTACCACCTTCAATTAGTATATAGGGAAAATGTCCGGTCTTATGGTATTTTGGTAAAAATGTTCAATTTTCTAGAACAACGCCTGCTGGCCACCCTGTCTCCTTGCTTACCACTCACTCTCCCTCCTCCGTTCTAGCCGCACATCCTGCAAAAAAAAAGAAAAGGAGTTTCAAATTTTTTTTTTCAAATTGTTTGTTGGTCCAGTGAAAAGGCAGGCAGCAAAGCGAAAAAAAAATCCTTGTCCTTAGTAATTGCTCCCAAGCACCATGACGTCCTTATTTGCGCAATCATCTTCATCCAGGAGAGGCCTTCTAAGGCAGCCACTGCAGCAGTGGTAGTAGTAGTAATAGTAGTAGTAGTAGTAGTAGTAGTAGTACTAGAGGCATGAGCCAGGCAGCAGCACCATCAGTAACCGCATAATTTATTTTCAGACCCACCGCAAGTGACTTTATCATTAGGCTCAACACTAAAGCCCGATGACATCAAGGAGGGTGACGACGTCTACTTTGAATGCCATATAAAAGCCAACCCCAAGGAACATCGCATCACATGGTCCCACGATGTAAGTAAATTTCAATTATTTAACCATTTTGCCACACTCCAGTCCTTTTGCTCGTTTCCAGCTTCCAGTGCCCGGAATACATTATTCATCATTTAAAGTGGAACTCCCATTACGGCTCTTAAATAAAAGTCTTAAATTGCACGGTCTGTTAAAAAGCACAAACATTTTTGCGTTAATTTAGAAGGGACGAGAGTCCTGTAAAGTCCTGGAGCTCAAAGCTTTCAGTAGTATCCAGGATTCAATGCCGAGGGTTGTATATACTATATATAGGAACATAGTATAGTGTATACCCAGAATGGAACACAAATGTACCCTCGTTTTTTGGTAAGATTTTAGGGATCCTAAAATTTAAAGCTTCCTTTTGTGAATGTTTTAAGAAAAGGACATTCTTCGGGAAAACCGACACAAAAGTTGAAGAATTATTTTCATCCCCTCCATCTCTTTCGTTGTTTTAATCGCTTACAAATAATAATTAATTTACTTTGTTCTCAAAACACCCCCCTGACACGTTCAGCCGCCAACAAGGACCGCTTCAGAAAGGACCAAAATAAAAGTGCAGTCGTCATAATTTAATTCGATTACAAGGACTTCTCTGGCTGGACCATTCCCTGTCGGAAATATACCTCCAGTTACACCCACCCACCTCCCGCCGTACCAGCACCACCACCAGGGGTTTTATTCCTCAATAAATGGTCTTAAATTAATTTCGGACACGTTTGCAGAAAATTGAAGATTCTGAATTACAAAACTTCGATAACAGAATTTTTTTTTGCTGAATGCGGAATTTCCTTTATGAGCTTTTCAAGGAGTAGTGTGACGAATATTAATGGCTCTCATCCATTTGATAGATTACATGAACTATTTTGGCTCCGGCTTTCTTCCTGTCTTCCTTTTTGAATTCCCAAAAATAGACGTGATATGTGTACAGGAACGCACTTTTATTGGGGAGCATAATTCTAGACGAAACCGCTTACCGAAAATTTCGTCTATAACTGTTTGGCATATGTCATATTCTTTTTGGTACTAAAATAACTATTACTCCAGTTGGCTTATGCCGGATAAATGGAATAAATAAAATAAGTAATATTTATAGGTCTACTTTAATGGCGGTGTAAAAGAGTAAAAATAGAGCCAAAATAAAAATTTCAGCTGAAATACACTTGAAGCTAGGAAATTTTTGTTGAATAAAGGATAAGCTTTATTCGTGCTAAGTGGTATCAGATTTTCTAGATTTTGCTTTGCATTTAAATTCATTTTTTAGAGGTAAGATAAAAATAAAAAATAAAATAAGCCAGGTAATTCCTAGGTTACAGATAGATATTACCATGGCCAGCGTAATTCGTTGGTAAATATGGAAGTGACTGGGGGTCTCAGAGGAGCAGCCATGTTCAGATCACAGACACACTCACTATATGAATTTGAATATGATGAGAGGATATAGGTTCCCTGCATACATTGACTGAGAAGTTTTAACCGGCAACTGGGCAGTGTTTTGAGGGCCTTCATGCACTTAATTTAATCTACGATGGATGTAAAGCTATCTGAGGAATTCCTTACAGAAGCAATCAATGATGCCTGCTTATAGCAAAAACTGCCCTGTTATTTTGAAGTCACGGATTAGCAAAAACTATTGTATGGAATAACGAACTCTCCAAGTCAGGCTCAGGATACATCACAAGAAATATCTTTAACGTTGCAACGAAAAATCGCAACTGGAATTAATGGAGCAAGATATTCTTAAGTGCTGCGTAAGATATACGAAAAACTAGAATTTTATAAAACCATTTCTTGCAAACTAAAGATACGTATAAGAGTTATGACTTATGAGTAGTCTCCGGTTCCATTACCATATGTGATAGACTAGCTCTCGGCCGATCGGTGGGTAACTGCACTCATCGATGGTTTTTGAAATTTGCAAAACTTCATGAAGCATTTGTGAAAGACCCGTCGGAAGATATCAGGTGCAAGCTCATTTTTCAGGTTCAAGTATTAACGCAAAAGAAAAAGTCTTTTCAGGGTGTAACGTCAGGAGTGGCGGGTCAGCTCTGACATGCCCAAGATGCAAATAAAAAACTCCTGTTACGTTTATGCTCCTTTTATTTCTAGAAGTTCTATATTACACAAGGGGAGGAAAAGAGAGAAAATAAAGGGTTAGCGGGTTACCTCTGGATCAACGCCCTCGAAGTAGCCCATTTGGTCTTTTTACGTCGTAGTCCTCCCGGATCAACTCTCCGGGTCTTGTCGGTTTATCGTTTGGTCGCCGCCACTGGATCAACTTTCCGTAGCTTGTTGGTGTATCGGTCGTTCGATACCACTGGATCAACTCTCCATGGCTTGTGCATGTATCGGTCGTTCGGTACCACTGGATCAACTCTCCGCGGTTGTAAATTGATTGGTCGGTCGGCGCCACTGGTTCAACTCTCCGTGGGTTGTAAATTTATTAGTCGGTCGGCGCCACTGGATCAACTCTCCGTGGCTTGTAAATGTATCGGTCTTTCGGTACCACTGGATCAACTCTCCGTGGCTTGTCTGTTTTGTCTGTCTGTAAACCATACGACCTATGGTTCCGTCCCGTTATCAGGCAGAGGAATCAACGCTTCCACTGTCTGATTACGACTCACTTTCGCCGGTATGCACCGGCCTTTTATATTGGTGCCTTGCTGCGCTTCGCTGTTCTGTTTCGTAATGTCTTTTACAGCGGTTTTGTCTTTGTGTTAGCAGCAGTGGTTCTGTTGTGTTTTTGGTTTAAAGCGGCCTGTTTCGTTACAAGGGGGTCTGCCGATAGTCTCACTTAGTGGCGTGACAATAGATAGCTGCGGAAAACGAATGCCACCTTAAAACATATGGGGATATGGAGAATACAATATCTATCATCTACTGCTGCAAGACGGCTTCTATTCTTCCTTCGGACATCCCATCTGTCTGGAGGAATGTCAACATAAGCCAGGGTGCTCCGATTAAACCTTGACTGAATCTTTCAGCCTTATAAACAGCTCGTAGTTTGCCTTGAATCCACTGTAAAAGGATTGTCAACAGGGAGATAAGAGGCCCTTATGTTTTACTACAACTAATCTGCTCCTCCCAACACGCATACGAGAAGGGTAACTCCACTGAGACTGTCCCTCACATTCTGGTGCTCTTCCTAGAAGGAGCTGTGTTAACTAAAAGAACTGTGCTTTCCGGATTCTGGGAGCAGTCGCCCAAACATCCTTTGACGAAGGGGAAGGAAGTTCTTTACAGGACTTTTTGTGTCTGGATCCATTCTATGTTTCGGTAACTCACTCAAAGGAGTTTACTGTAGATCACTATCACAGACGGACGTACGCATGGAGGATTTGAACACTCGCTCTTGTGACGCTTAATCGCGCAGATGAACTCCTAGTGCTACTCGGTGTCCACAACAGTTTAACCCCAGGCAACACAGATGATATTGCGCATGATAGCGCAAATCTCTCTCGTTTAGCCTGTGAATCTGCATTTGGTCTACAGCCAAAAAACATGTATTGGTTATACACCACCATGATAAGATACCAGACCTTGTTGTGGTGTCATAGAGAGAGGTTATATGTATACTAAGCAAGATTAAAAGAACGGCCTGTCTTTCCATACACAGGACAACCCGTACAACGTTGACTACTGAGTCAAAGCCTCTGCTCATCTTGGTACAGCTAGATACTTCTTGAAGCTGATAAATCCATTCCCGAGTAAAAATAAGACTCGCCTGAACTTAGTATGATACCGGCACGTTACGCCTGAGTGAAATTTCTACTTTTCCAAATACAGCTCGCTACAGGCACGTGCCAATAAAAGACGGACGGAATAGTTCAGAATAGTTTAAAGGGAGCAAAATTGGGGCTTTAAAATAGGACGAAGAAAACGGGCAGTTATCTTGGTGACCATAAAGGGTTCCATTAGCGTACTCAGCAGACAGGTTCTCGTTCTATTGCGTAGGTCAAGCAGCATTGGACGTGGTTGGTATTAAGTTGGAGGACCGCATGGTAAAACGATACGTACTCTCGTTTTGAATGGTATATGCTAATGCGGGTGCATTTGTAGATGTTCATGCCTGTAGCCGGAGCTCGCATACCTCTGTTGGGCGCATTTTTAGATTTGCATCTAGAGTCATGAGCGTGCATACCTCTGGCGGACGAATATTTAGATTGCCATACCTGTAACTGGAGCGACCATACCTCTGGCTGGCGAATTTTGAGAATTTCATGCCTGAGAGCGTGTACACCTCTGGCGAACGCATTTTTAGATATTTATGCCTGTAGCGGGAGCGTGCATAACAATGTTGTAGTTGCGGGTGCGTATATGCTTTTCAAAAAATTAACCAACTATACTATCTTGGGTGCTTCCCAAAATATTTAAAGCTTGACTCATATGGTACAGGGACGACATCTAGGCAGACGAAGGTCCTGACGTCGGGAGCTTAGAGCTTGAACGCCTTGGCTACTGTAATTTTCAATTGAGATCCTATTTTAAGTCAACGTAATGAAGAGAAAGGCCAGACGGATTCAGTGCGTTAAGAAATTGAACAGGAAAATGGATATCTTGATTGGGTAGGAACTTCACCTTATGAATAGAATGAAAAATCCTCATACCATCATCGAATTTTTCGAGAAAGCCTTTGTCTTCAGATTTAGGAGATAAAATTATGCAACGGAGTATAAACAGTGTCCCATTAGGGGTTTCACCCTGTAAAGTGCGAAAAAAACAAGCAGTTTTAAACTAATTTGAGAATTTTATCTTTTAATCAGTAAAGTGGTTAATTACAATCATGTATGGGAAAAAATGTCACCTGAGTGTTCACCGGGGCTCTGGCAGTAGACCTCCATGCGCCTGTTTACATTTTGGATTACGCTGACGCATAAATGGGGCTCAACTTTGGTCCCTGGGCTTCAATTCCTGAGTTAATTGAACCTGTCTCAAGAAGATCCAATAAAACTCAATTGGCACTGAAATTGCTTGCAAGCTTATTATATTCAGTAAATTTTACAAGCGGTAGAGACAGCACCATAAAATACGGAAAACTCAAAATCGCTGTTTCCATGCGCAGTTCGAGCCTCATGTCCCCAAAAACGCGCAACATCACTCTCTTTCTTTAAAAACGCAAATTACCGACTCATTTATTTACTCAACATCATTTCTCTTCTTTTATGGTGTGGACTATAATAGGATTGAGAGTTATAGATAACCCAATTACGTTCAAAGTGCACGTCCTAACACCATTTTTGCTTATGAAGAATTAAAATATTTCCAAATATATTTGTATCTAAAACAAACCTTCATTACTTTTATTCTGGTATTCTCGTCATATTTATTGCTGTTGCTGCACTGCTTCTGTTAAACACATACTTTTATACAAATTTCTCTGAACAAAATATTTATTCGTAATATTTCACTACGTCAAAGTTATGCAACAAAGAAAGAATCCAAAAAAAAAACATACAAAAACAAAACAATAAAGTGAACTTGTTACCTATACTGAAATGCCTTTACTGCACATTCTCCACAGATAAACCATAAGCTCATTCTCTGGCAACGTTTACAGCAGCATTGAATATAATCAAAAGCAGAAAAACGGACATCAAGTGTATATTTTGTATTTTACAACCGGCCTTTATGATTCTCAACATAAAATGCTACAAAGCTCGAAGCTGTAAAGTGTAATCTTGTTGCAAAATGGAAATAAAAAGCATCCCTTGAATCAATTTGAACACCTTTGTTACCGCCATCATAATAATTAACATTTGAAGAAGAAAAAGAAAATGGTGGGCACGTAAAAGAAAAATGGCACTTGCCCCCTTCTGACATCATTACATCAAACTATAATGGGACAAAAGTTACTGTACAAAGAAACTCCGCTCTGAGTCCTGCCCGTGCCGTGTATAACAAGGAATGTTTGGCTTGTACCAGGGTTAGTCCTGTTGACTCGGAACATGGTGAATAACGATCGGCGTAAGAAGGGAACAGTAGGGGCCAGCTACCCCGGCTGGGGAGTCGTATACCCGTGTATACTTTTCAGCTGAACAAGTGCCAGAAGCATTTCTGCCTTACGGTAGTCAGTGTAATATAAATAAAATTAACATGCACACAAATTACAGATATGAACGCAATAAAAATGTCACTTAACAAAATTCGTACTTTCATTCCTCCCACAAAACGTAACTCATTCCACCGTTCGCATTTACACGTTTGCGAAGAGGAGGGGACACGGCCCGATATATGGAAAGGAGCTCCCCACAGTTCCCCAAGTGCGTTATCGCCTTAACCCTTTTCTGGTCGGATCCTACCAAAGGTTAGGTGCCGCCGGGCTCCGGAAAGGGGAGCTTTGGGTTTTCATTTTATTTGATGCGCTCGTATTCTTTATGTTACATGTACACGGAGACGAAAGGGATAACATAAATATTTTCTTTTTCCTTTTTATATATCTCTTTCTCTAGCTACACACTCCTGCATATGTAATATATTCCTTTTGCTCCTCTATACATACATACATATATATTTTTACTGATTGTTCTACTTTATTCTACTCTAGGGAGTTCCTGTAACTCAGAACGTTTCATGGGGTGTTATCATCTCAACGAGATCCCTAGTGCTTCAAAGAGTTGCTCGTTTACATGCCGGACTCTATGCTTGCTCGGCTGCCAACGATAGAGGAGAAACACAAAGTGCCTTAGTTAACCTACGAATACGATGTAAGTATACTCTAGAAAAAAATACTACTGTAATCACAATATATACATACATATATATAATATATAATAAAATATACGCTGTTGAATACTTTTCATTCTATTCAACAAAAATATTTTTTATTGCATTTAGTCAAGGTGATTTTTGAGGTTTTTGAAAAGTTTAAAATGAATTAATCCCACACTATACTTTGTTACGTTAACAGTAATGAAATTATACGAGCATAAATGTAATGCGGTTTGTAGAGCATAGGTTTGTAACACTTGAAGTGTTACTTGTGTATGTATACAGGATGCTTCTGCTATAAAAGCAGCTCGTGGGTGTTTGCACAAGCCAAACAAAATAAACATTCGAATGGATCAACAGACGAATGTTGTAAAATCGTAACAGCTTGAAGAAGTCAAGGTGATATCAAATTGATTGTACATCATTAAAATGTGTATACCTTGTAAGTACAAATTTGTAACAGTATAAGAGAAAATTATGAAATTTTGAAAGATAAAATGTTAAATTGGATTCTATTGGATTTAATACATAAATTACCTCCATGTCCTTAAATTGTACTTTTATCACAACTAGTATATTTTTGCACCCCCACATCACTCCAGCTCCCTATAGTCTATACCTATTCGTATTTCTTGCAAACGATTAACGCTGTTGTTTTTGAAAATACCTTAAAACTTCAAGTATCGATATCTCAAAAACGAAGCGAGATATCGAAACAAATTATTTTACATTTTCGTCTTATTTTGGGGTGTTTTATAGAAATTCATAATTAAAATATCGGTACCAAGGAAATCCTAGCAGATACCACAAAAAGTCAATTTCAACTGTCAATATCTCGAAAACTAAGCGTTATATCGAAAAATTTTCTTCTATATTTTCGTCTTATTTAGTGGTGTTTCATCAAAATCCATCGTCAAAAAGCGGGTCACGGAGCCATAATAAATAAAAAAAGAGGGGGTAAAAAAAATTGCACCCAAAAATGGACCGGCAACATCTGAATTATTCATCTTTGAGCTATTCTCAACTGAAATATGTTGACGGAATGCGGTCCTCCCCTTTTTTACACTCCAATTCCGTCCAGCGCCAGCACAAAGTGTTCGATTAGTAAAAGAATGCTTCATGTACGTGACGCGATGCATATTCTGTTAAAATTACTTAACACTGTTACAATAACTGCTCAGACCCTGATCAAAGTCAAAGGTATAGCCTTAACTTAAAGTGACCATGTGTTACCCATTGTGGGTATCTAAACTAGTGTTCCTTCAGCAGCAGCGAAACCGGTTTTGGAAGTTAATCTAGTCTACACTGGAATTTTTTCATCGCGAGTAACTTTCTTGTCTTTACACGGAGATATCTGTGTGCGTGTCGATATCCAGCGGGAAATGGAGTGCTCCAAAAGCGCTGTTTGAGCACTCCTTAAAAAGCTTACAGCGCTCCCGTTACGCTCCAGTTCCATATACTTTTTAAGATTGCATGTCATTGCAGGGGAGCATACGTTTTTATGCTCCTTCAAAAGCGTTCTACGAGCATTATAAAAAAGCTTTTTAATAAAGAATATTCATGGACGCCTGCGGATATGTGATCCGGGTATCGAAAAGCTTTTATTTTGTTCATATTTTTAATTGCCTTTTCCTTTCCAAGCGCGAGTGTGGTTTTATCAAAGCAGTCCCCCAACTAAATTTTAACCACTTTTAAAGCTGCTTGTCCTTCGTATCGAACGAGAGCCGGTCCATTGAGTATGCTAATGCCACCCTTTATTGTCATCAAGATAATCGCTCATTTTCTTCGTTCTATAAAATGTATGAAAGCTCTGATAATGCTCCCTCGGGAGCATATTTAACAGCGCTCAAAGTAAGCTCCCTTGAACAGCGCTCCCAATTTTTCCCACTGGGTAATTATACTTTGCTACTCGCGATTAAGAAAAATAGGCGAAGGCGAATTGTGTATGTGTTAAGTGTTCACGCCAAAAAATTTTCGTGAACAGGTAACTACAGTTCCCGCTTGCCCTTGCTATACCTCTCTCCTAAAAACCCGGTTCTACTGCTACTGAAGCAATACTAGTTTAGATAGGGCCATTCAGGGGAACAGTTACCCATTTCGATCGTGTTCCGCATTTAATCGAGTTAATCTTCTAGCTCAGAAGTACACTTCTCAGCTGGGCTGAGAAACGGGCCACGCTTATGTGCAGGGACCGAATCCGGCCGAAAGCACCAAAAAAGGTATAAGAAGAAAAAACACCGCAAAACGAGCATGCGACCGAAAATGCGGGTTCCTTCTCAACCCTCCCCGGCACTCCTGTACCGAGCCGGTCCGGTCCTTGCACACAAACGCGGTCACATTTACCACTGCACAGTGGCTCGGCTAAGACATGCAAACACAAAACAAAAAACAATGCAACATTTAAGAGCACGAAACATCAAACAGAGAAGCGTGCAAAAACAATGAAAAAGTGGGACACACAGGGAGTCACGCCACATTAAAAAGAGTCCTTTTAAGGACATCTTCGCTAACTTGCATGCTAAAAGCACTCGCATTTTTGTTAACATTTATAAGCATGCGGTTAACTGGTTCGTACATCCCATAATTGGTATTAGAGGAATTAATGTACAAGAGAGGTTGACCTCTCAGGTTGTAGTTGTTCGCTCTAAATGACGTACGGGTTCGTAGGAAGCCTGAGTCAACTTTGTCATTCAACAAACGATGAACGAATAAAACGTCAGCGACCTCGCGACGCTTATGCAGAGAGCTCAAGTTGAGCAATTTAAGTCTGTCCCTATAAGGCGGGAGAATAAGTGGGTCATCCCACGGGAGGTGACTGAGTGCAAAACGGACGAACTTCCTTTGAACCGATTCGATTTTACCGACATGGGAGGAGTAGTAAGGAGACCATACCTGGGAGGCGTATTCAAGCAGAGGCCTAACTAAAGATATGTATAAGTGTTTGGTGATGAGGGGGTTGTTGAATTCCTTGGACCATCTTTTTATAAATCCTAGGACGGAATTGCCTTTGGAAGAGATATAATTGATGTGGGTGGAGAAATCCAACTTACTATCTAACCTAACCCCTAGATCGATAACAGAGTTAGTGCGGGAGATCTTGTCATCGAGAAAAGTATAGTCATAAGTTATAACGCCACGTTTTCTATAAAAAGTCATGACCTCACATTTACTGATGTTAAGAACCAGGTTGTTGTTGGAACACCAAGAATAGAAGGTGTTTAGGTCTGCTTGCAGAAGTTTGCAATCCTCGATACTCCTTATGTGGCGGTACAGTTTGATGTCATCGGCATAAATAAGGATTTTACAGTGCCTTAGCAGGGTAACAATGTCATCGATTGATAAAATAAAAAGGAGAGGACCAAGATGACTTCCTTGCGGGACACCAGAGGACGCTTCGATGTTTTTAGATTTGACTCCGCGGAATAGAACCTGGTAGGTTCTGTCGGCTAAGTACGACTGGAACCACACCACGAGGGTATGCGGAAAGCCTAATTTTTTTAGTTTTAGAACTATAATAGAGTGAGAGAGCATGTCGAAAGCTTTACTGAAGTCTGTATAAACACAGTCAGTTTGACAGCCAGTGACAAAGCCTCGAACAGCGTGAGAAGAGAACTCTAGTAAATTAGTAGTAGTGGAACGAGCTGCAAGAAAGCCATGTTGGTTAGTTGAAATAAGTCTCTTGCAGATAGGGGCGATAGCAGAATAAATAATAGATTCGAAGAGTTTTGGTATGCACGATAACTTCGCAATTGGTCTATAATTAGATATTTCGTTCTTACAACCCTTTTTATGGACGGGGATTATAAAAGAGTTCTTCCATAAGGTTGGAAAGCACCCCTTATTTAGGGATTTTTGAAATAAACATAGGAGAGGTGATAGTAGGGCTCCTGCACAGGATTTGAGAACTGCAGGAGGGACACCGTCAGGGCCGGACGAAAAATCTTGTGGAAGATCATTTATGTGTTTCAAGATATCTTCCCTGGTTATAGACAGAGCTAAGTTTTGAGCCGTTTGTATTGTGTTGATATGTCGAAAATTGTCTTCATCAGGTTGGAAGACAGGGGACGAGAAAGATTTGCGGAAGAACGATGCAAACTTGTCGCAAATCTCGGATGAAATAGAGCTAACAGAGTTCTCGTATTGCATGGTGTTAGGGTAGTTATCAACCTTTTTCTTAGAGTTAATAAACTGAAAAAATGTTCTGGGATCACCATACAGTTTACCTTCCATGTTACTGAGGTAGTCCTTGTAGAGAGCTTCGGAAAGAGCATGGAATTGGTCATAGCAATTGAGGAATGCGGAGAAACTCGCAGTGTCTTTCCTCTTCAGGTAGGTTTTCCAGAGTTTATTCTTCAAGTTTTTGGTATGTCTCAACTCATTGTTGTACCAAGGTGGGGATGATCTGGATGACTTAAGAGGCTCAATAGGTATACAGGATGCGAAGGTTTCATACAAGACGGAGTAAAAACTTGATACGTCGTCATCCAGCTCATTAGAGGAAAGCAAGGTATTGAAATCAATGGAAGTGAGCTTGGATGACAGTACTTCAAGGTTGCCTTTTTTGAAGTTGAAGGTAAAGGTTGACTCCTCCGGGATTAGCTTATCGGTAAAGGCAAAACAATAGCTCAGTAGGAGAGGAGGGTGATGATTATCAACAGGCGACAAGACAATTGAGCTAGGCTCAACATACATGTTGTCTGAGTCGGAAAAGAATACGAGATCTAACCGCCTTCCTAAAATATTGTTCACACCACTCATTTGGTACAAACCGCATGAGAATAAGGAATTCAAAAAGCTGGATTCCCTAAAATCACAACATAGGAACAGCCACTGACACTTGACACTTCGACTTCCACTCCTTTATTACCCATTTGTTACCCATTTCCTAAAAAACCAGAGAAATCGAATAATGTTTGAAGAAAAAACAAATTTTATGAAAAATAATTGAAAGACATGAAACTAAAATAAAATATTTGGGGAACACATCATTTGATTTATTCAATTGTTTTCCATTTCAGCTTGAAAAGAAGTTTATGGTTTTGGATCGGTATATATATTTTGATGTTCAATTTTTCTCAAAATTTCATGTTTAGATTTCAGGTAATCGTAAAAATTAATGCAATCAAAGTCAAAATTATGCTTTACAAACAGAATTGATTTGAGAGTTTTAATTTGTAATCTTATATTCTCAGCAGTCCATAATTTATTTATTGTAGAGAAGACCCCATCTGCTACAGCTGAGGTACCAGGCAAACAAAATGCGTATTCAACAATTGTGGAAATCGTTTTATATGGTACTCCAAAACGTAAAATAGCAAAAAAAAAATCCAACGCAAAACGAAATTCTCTTCTGTAAAAAATTCTGTTCCAACCAAACAAAACAGAAAATAAAAAAATTCTCTTCTGAAAAACACTCCAAAACGTAAAATAGCAAAAAAAAATCCAACGCAAAACGAAATTCTCTTCTGTAAAAAATTCTCTTCCGACCAAACAAAACAGAAAATAAAAAAATTCTCTTCTGAAAAACATTCTCGTTCGATTTCTTGGAAAAATGTAGAAAGTGGCACAACTAGAATATTATTATAGATTGTTCACAGTTTATTTCACACACTTACTTATAAGAACATAAATAACAATTAAAAAACTAGAGAGAGAAATCGAGTTAACCAGAATTTATTTTTTCAAATTTGTTATTCTGTTACCCATTTTTCTAAAAAAAATCACTTTACCTTAACTTAACAAACAATTGGGTATTAAAGCTTAGTATTCTATTTTTCCTTGTGAATTATATCCATCAAAAAAAAAATTTAAGCCTTACCTTCCAATAACCAATTCGTAATTTTACCGAAAATATGTTCTAAAATTACACCCTCTACTGTAAAATTGCAGTACAAACTATAAGCATTTTTTTTCAGTACAAAACATTGATAAATATAATAAGAAATATTTTAATATTCCTACATAAACGATTTAGAAAAATACACATTGTGTAAAATATATGTACGTGACATTTATGTAATCAACATTCACGCAGTATTGGAGATTCCCAATTTCTTTATGTGAAGTTACAAATTTTTTAGTTAAATTGTGTAGTAAATTAGTAATTTCATATCGCGATTTGTAATTTTTCTATACATTTGCACTGTAAATTTACATATTATTTTTACAGTGTAGCTGTAGCCTACTAAAATTGAGTCCTTCACTTCACATCCTGGCACATAAACCTGTCTCGTTTAGCGCTATCCGGATGCCATATGAGTGTGATAGCCTCTCTTATGTGTTCGATGAAGCAGGCTTAAACTTGGATATATTCGTTACACTGTAAAAAGAATATGTAAATTCACAGTGAAAGTAAAATTACAAATCGCGATATGAAAACTGATTTATAGCCCAGTTGTCAGAGACTTTGACCTCACACAATATGTGATCTCGCTGAAAATTGAGACTTAGGTACTTTTTTGGGTGTAAAAAACGATAAAAAAATCCTTGCTGCTCTAAAGTGTATGCTAAGTTCACAATATCGAAAACAAATTCGAAAATTTGGTTTTTGCGTTATATATCGAAAAATAAAAAATATTTCGAAAAACTAATAGCGCTACGTGAAAAAGCGGAAAATTTTACTAAATTTTATATTATAACTTATTTTAAAAAAAATTGTTTTATTATTATATAAAATTATTAAAAGTAAGAAGCAAATTCGAAAAATCTAAGCGCGCCAAAAAACTGAATTTAAATATTCTAGCGAGGCGTTCGGGAAAAAACTAAAGTATTTTTGCTTAAAATGTGCGCAAAAATAAAAATGAAAAAAGCATTTTAAAGAAGAGACTCTAAGCTTTCTAAGGAAGCCATTAGTTTTTAATTTTTTGTTTTCTTTCTCATAAAAAATTTGACCGGAAGTTATAATTTGTAAAATTCTCACTGATGTTTATAAAATTGAAAATATATATGTATTAATAGAGGCGTACGAAAAAAAAATCCTTGTACATTTATCATCATTAGCCATTTATTTTTGATGTAAAGTTAAAGTTTTAAAATATTCATTTTTTCTTACAGCATTCATTCGGCGCCATTTTTATTTTCAAATTCCATTTGTTCGTAGAATATGACTATTTTTGAATAAGCTTTCTTATTTATTAACGTCATACTTGCCCTGAGCATTCTTAGAGCCATTACATCCTCCACTTCGCTCTTAAGCCCAAGCTTACTATGAGACACCGCCAGAACTACCATGTATGTCAACGAAAATTCCGATCAACGAAAATTGATTCGCCAAAGAAGAAACTCAATCAAAAACTTGGTGTGTGCTTCAAGGATGTTCTATATCAACAGAATATTCAGACATTTACGTTCTTGCTGCACTCATATCTGGTTACACAAACTCACACGCTCAAACTTTCTTAACTCGCAAATAACTCAGCTCGGTACAGAAATCCTTCAGCACCTGCATTACCACAGCACACAAAATCTTTGATGCATTTAGAAAATTCTAATGTAAATTTTCATTATTTATCAGCACAAAAAAAACAAACAAACAAAAAATAAATGAAGCATGTTTCATTGAGCTTACATGTTCGCATGGGTGCGGTTTGGTAACTTTTTCCGTAACATATAAAATAAACTTTGTACTGTACACTAAACTTAATCTCGGAGATTTGTACATTTTCAGTGATAGTGTCATGGAAACTTTTACGGATTAATCAGGTGTAAAGTTCATGGCGGCATTTGCGGAAATTGTATGTGGATGCACGAAGGAGCATGATTGATGCTAAAATGCTGAGATAAAGGTGGATGATTTACAGTTTACATAAAAAGGATTCAAATTAATCTAAAAGACTTTGTTGACAAGACTCATGTGTGCATATGCTAGATTAGCATGTAACTTAGAACGAAAACAGCATTGGTTTAAGTAGAATTACTGTTTATGCATAGTGCCGCTGAAAATAATTTCCTGGAAATTAATCCGGTTAAATTAAACTTTTCGCTAAATTCTTCAGACACGACTTGAACGCAACACAGGAAGTTAATTTGTAGGAATGAACCGAACTTTCAGCTTTCTTAAGCGCGCTCTCCTATCCATTCCTAGTTATATCTATCGTGGTAAAACCATGCTTATCTCATTGAGAAATTAATGAATTCGGAAATTTATTCAAATTTACGTGGCGCATAATTATATTAAAATAATTATTAAAACTTAATAAATTCTTGCTTAATTACTAAGTTACTCAATGTAAAAGGTCCTGTAATAAATAAATTATCATTCATTAAAACTTAGGACAGGAAGCCCACACCAAGAAGGGTAACGTGCAAGCTTTCAAATTTTCTTGATTGGTGGAAGGAGTTTTCTTTTTAATTTCTTTAACATGCAATTTTTTTAGTCACCTTCTTCTTCTTATATTTATGAAAGAATGGAGCAAAATTGTAGATTGGATTTTTAGAGCAGAGTTAATGTGTTTACTGTATGATAATTTAAATTCACTCAACATTCACCAGCTTTTAGCCTTTAAGCAATAATTAATTTTGATTTCTTGTTATTCTATTTAAAGGCTGACTTCGTAGTAGGTAAAAAAAAATTAAAACATGTTAATAAATCCAACAATTAATTTGTAGATATCCTAATAATGTTCCTTAGCTTAGCAAGAACCATGATATTTTTTTCGAAACACTTAGTACTCTAACTGCATACAACATATTACAAGGGTCTACATTTGTAGTCAGATTCTAGAGGCTTGCTAATATGCTAAAATATCATCCAGTTTGACATCCCAGCTCTCTAATCGTCATCGTTTTACGCAATTTTTCCAGTGGATTTTTATTTTACTTCCCCATAACATACCGTGAACTAGTGGGAAATTTAACTAGTTCTAAGACTAGTAGAATAACTACTTTCTAAGGAGGGAGTAGTAGTTCTCAGTTCGATACCTTTTATATGAAAACAGCCCACTGCTTTTGTACAGCGTTGTCCTACGATGTAGTCAATTCCCCCTCTGCATTACTTCGAAATACTTCCAGAACTAATTCATTTTGAACTACTCGGAGAACTAATTCATTTTAAAATTCTTAGAGAACTAATTCATTTTGAACTAACTGGAGAACTAATTCGTTCTGAAGTTCTTGGAGAACTAATTCATTTTGAAGTTCTTGGAGGACTAATTCATTTTTAACTAACTGGAAAACTAATTCATTTTGCAGTACTTCGAGAACTAATTCACTTTAATGTTCTTGAAGAACTAATTCATTTTGAACTAATTGGAGAACTAAGTCGTTTTGAAGTACTTCGAGAACTAATTCATTTTGAAGTTCTTGGAGAACTAATTCATTTTGAAGTTCTTCGAGAACTAATTCATTTTGAAGTTCTTGGAGGACTAATTCATTTTGAACTAACTGGAGAACTAATTCATTTTGAAGTACTTCGAGAACTAGTTCATTTTGAAGTACTTGAATTTATTTCGAAGTTCTTAGTGAACTAATTAATTTTGAACTAACAAAACTACTAACTCAAAAACAAATTTTTTAGGAAAATCTTGTGGGCTTACCACTGACATCGTCATTTGAACTAACTCTTCTCAGGATTACTTTGGAACCAGTGCTGGAACTAGTCAGTTTTCCACTAGTGCTAAAATTATTTCTATTTTCTAAGTAGCCAGTTTAGGAGACTTTCCAAGTAGCGCGATCGGTAAAGGATCCGAGATTGAATTTTGTAGCCATACCTTTTAAGATCAATTATGTAAGTAATCCCGAATTAAGGTGGCAGCTGAGGATGAAGTTCTAGTGTGGCTTATGGTTAACACTGTCAAATGCCTTAGTGGAGTCAAGAAGCACAAGAAAAGTCATCGGAATCGAAAGCCATTGAAAGGTCGGTAGTCACCTTCAGCAGTGCCGTTTCACAACAACTCTTTTTGCGGAAACCAGACTACTGTGCAAACCTGACTTTTGAATTTATAGTCTTAAAACAACTTTCCAATGAAATAATTTAATTTCACCCTAATATGTTAAAACATCGATAAAATTTAGACTAAACGAATTCAATACTGATATATGTATTGTATATGTATGTCAAAAAACTTCTCTATATAAACATGTTAAAAGCAAACACATCCATTACAGAAAATTCAAAACTCTTTGATCAAAACTTCATGAAAAAAAAATTATTCATACTGGTTGATGATACCAATTTCCTTTCAATTAATGTGTACTCTCTATACATACTTTGTAAACACACAAAAACCTTCCAAACATTTTGTATTTCAATCGAAATCAAATTAACGTTAAACACTAACAAAATTTCTCTCGCAAATTGATTCCTCACAAGCTGGGTTGATTCACGGCTTAATAACCATATGTTTGCATGAGTCCGACCTAATAAGCATAATTAAAAGCAAACATGTTCGAAGTTTAATTGATATCACGTTAATAACTTCAGCAAAATCTGACGACAATCACTGCATTAATCACATAAATATGCCACAATTTACGCATACACACGTACACTTGGAGTACACATTACTAGAACTGTATAAATATCCTTCAAAGGATTGAGAATGGGAGGATGCACAGAATATTCCAAGTGTATTTGTACAAAATGTCAATATTTATGCCTGAGCATTAAACATACTGACATTAAATAGATTATGTAAGTTACTATCCCCAATATACGTGTATTCTGTATATATTCATATAATATGTATTTGAGCGCCATCTTTTGATTAATTGCAGGCGTACTCCTTGTGGAATATACCACAAGCATCTCTAAGGACTTTAATTCAGCCGAAAACAGGATCCAGTGTCATAGTCTTGCAAGTGAAACGTTAAATATTAGAGTAGACACTTTCTGTATCATCGCTCCAAAAACGCCTATCTCTTCTGCCTTACCCTCGGAAGTTAGGCTAAACTGGTCAATGTTTGCCAGAAAGTTTAAAACTTCATTAATTATTCAAAAACGTCTTTTTAGAGTAGGTATAGGGCAAATATATACCTACTATATATATATTCTATATACATACATAATTCTTTTTCCGAGTGCCGAAAAACTTTTCTTTTCGATGGCATAAAAATGTTTTTTTCCCCTACACATTTTACGTAGAATTTCAGGTAAAGGTAGGATGGTGTATAATGGATATATTTCGTAAGTTTAACTTGTTCCAGTTATATTTTAATATGATGTGAATAAAGTCTATTATGACGTGTTATACGACTTAACGTCAGAAGTTGTTCGAACTTTTTGGAAACATTTTCTATCAGGTTATATGATGAAAAATGAATTTATTTTATAAGTTTTTAATAAATATGGATTTTCACATATGGATATGTATACTTAAGCTCATACTCATACCACAGGATAACATTACAAAGTTCACATTTAGGGTTTAATTGAATCTAACGAATCAATGTAATTTGGATAGAACAACTTTTTTTATTCTTCGTAAATATTCCTCAATCAAGCTGTCATGCCTTCATAGAAAAGTAAATTTTTATTTTCAAATGTAATTTGACGTACATAGTAATATAAAATTGTACATCTTCCGCAACAATCCTCCAAGCAATCGGTGGCCATAATCAGTGACTTTTAAAATATAGAGGATAGGTTAACATCATCGATTTCGGTTTAAGAAAGGTTGGCGTGAGCCTAAATATTCTGATTCGTAAAAACAACGAAACTGGTCACATGCTTTGGACACAATTGGTAATTTGGTCTTAACTTTATACCGCCTTCACCATGTGTAAAATTTCGAAGCCCGAAATACTTCTTTTTTGTTAAATTACAAAAACAATGCCGTGGTTTGAGATGGAAGGTAATGGTTTTGCACCTGCTTTTGAAAGCTCTTATTTTCCAAGCGTTAACAATATTGAAGTGACCTTTACACTGACATTGAAATAGGAGGTAGGAGCGAAAGATCCATATCCATCCATAAAGTCGCGATACAAAATCCCAGTGATTTTGGAAAATATTAGAAAATTTTTTGGTGGATTTTAAAAATACCACGGATTGTGGGTAAGGATAATCCCTGACTCTCGATTAAAGGTATTCCTCGATGATGTTTACCGCCCTTCAATTGAAAGTAATTTTTAATTTTCCTGCCATAATCAGCTGGTGCACAGTCGTGTTATACCACATTGATCTTCTCTGCATCAGGGGAACTTCCTCCAGCAGTTACGGTAGATCACTTCTTGAAAATTCAAAATAGTCGTTGTTGTTTAACATTTCTGTAAGTATAAATGTCGCGATGAAAATAAATTTCGAAAGTCTCCGCTCTGCACGTCATCTAGCTTGTATGAGTAAAGACAAACTAGGACCGTTGCTTTTCAGTATGCACATAAATGACCTCAGCAGTGTCTTGCCAAATTGTAAACTACAGTTGTATGTAGATGATATCCAAATGTGCATCAATACTCTTATTGGATTTGTAGAGAACTGTGTACACGACATTGTGGTCTTTATCGAACCACTTACTGCTAAAAGCCTCCAAATCCTGTGGAAATTCAATGTATAGGAGTAAATCAGACGCTTATTTCCTTCCATCTATCATTCTCATGAACATGTACTTATATACCTTACCAATAGCGAGTCGGAATTCCACCTGATGTCAAAATTAACGTTCTGGAATCAGGTTTCTCATACACTATCAAAAATATCAGGTAATTTTAAGAAGAATATAAAGGATTCACAGGCTGAAAAATATCGTATTTTAACTAGGATAGGGGAGAGGGTACTCAATACATGCCACGTTGCACACTCTGCAAACACAAAAAGGTTAATTTGTCCACATAACCTAAAGGGATCTTGGAATATCTTCACATTTCTACGCCGCCCCAACAAGTTTAGAAGACTTTAGGTGGATGATACAGGGTTCAACGTATTGAATAAATTCCTACAACAATTGTCAGTTGAAACGCCTGCGGAAGGTACTCAATTCCGTTAACCTAAGTCCGATCCCTTCCCTTGGCCTGCCAACTGACAATTGACAGTTCGAATTGATCAATGCATTGCCTTGTGTACCATGGAGCTTATAGGAAAGCCATAATCTCAATCCTTTTATCTAATTCAACAGTCGGCACGGCAACTTCGACTGCACATCAATGAAAGCAAACCAAAATCGCCAGACTAAGGTCCCAGAATGAAAGTAATGAAGCATGATTTTGACGATTGATTTACCTTGGGTTGGCTAATTAAGGGGACATTTCCCTCTGTGGGCCTAAAAAATTACCAATTTTCAAGATTTTTTTTCTCGTTAACGAACAAAGCAATTCAACTGAACTTTGTTTTTATTGTTTTTATTCATCCTTCAAATAAGTTACATAATTTTTTCGGATCATAAAATATATTTTTTATCCCCCTCCATGCCATCAAAGATCGCCGTTCTTGGCGTACATGTCGTGCTCGTGGCAGTAATCCTGGTTGCACACGTGACCTGAAATCAAAAATTTTCACATTTTCTTAAATTATACAATATGGCGCTCGGTATAGACCAACAGTTTTTTAAAAATTCCAAAAAAAAAAAATGGCGGACCTTTGAAAAAATGTCCCATTTTTTCGGTCGGTTTTTTGCCTCTATTTTTTTATAACTTTTGAACAAAAAAACAAATCAAAATTGTTGGTCTATACTGAAATGACATATTTGACAAATAATTAGAACAACTTTGAGGGAAATATTTTGAACCGTTTGATCTGAATCTCTGCCACCGCGAAAAAATATGTCATTATTAGGTAATCGCTTTTAAGGGGATAAATAATATTTTTTATGATCCGAAAAAATTATGTAACTTACTTGAAGGATGAATAAATACAATAAAAAAAAGTTCAGTTGAGTTGCTTTGTTCGTTAACGAAAAAAAAAGTCTTGAAAATTGGTAATTTTTTAGGCCCACAGAGGGAAATGTCCCCTTAAAGCAGTCGACAATAGATTAGAACCAGAAACTCTTGCTCGATTTCTTTAAGGTAGCAAAGCCAAGGATAGTCTGTCAAGAATCTTCAAATCCAAGCATCTAACCCTGTCCTCCGAACTATAAAGCGATTTCTTACCCGTACTCACCAAATGGTCCGAAACTTGCAAGCTTTCCAAAAAGATTTCTGGGTTCTTACCTGTATTCGAAAAAAAACTCTTTTTCCCCTATTAGCCCAGTCACTTTATACAAAGAAAGGGCCAAACCTCTAAAAAAATCCAACTGGAGATTTTTCAGCGGGATTCTCTTTGTTTTTTGGGGTCACAAATAATTTCCCTAAAGTCCATAAAGCCAACTGACCGGCCACTCAAGTTACGGAGGGTCAAAGGTCACGAAAATCAATTTTTCACAAATATCTCGTAAATTATCGGTTTTACGTAAATTTTGGCTAAGTAAAATTTGTTCGTGAGATAAATCTGCATAAAAATGTCCGATACAAAATTTACGTAGAACCCAATAGCCCGAGTAAAAATAAAACTCGCCCACAGCTAGCCTACATCAAGTACGCACTAGCTCGAACGGCACCACTGCTAGCACGGCACATTTTTACTAGGGCGCACCTAGCATGCAGCTGATACGCACGCAGAATGTCAACCCCAGTAAAAGTAAAAACTAGCTCGCAGCTAGCCTGCATCAGGCTCGCACTAGCACGCACGGCCCCACAGCTAGCATGTATAGCGAACAAATGCGCACGGGACATTTTTACTAGGGTTTTCTTCGCCCTCTGCAATTTTTTAAAGCAATACAGGCGATTTCGTGCATCCCTGTGGCGGGCGCGTGCATCCCCGTGGCGGTTGCATGCATCCCTGTGGCGAGCGAGTATTATTTTTACTCAGGAACAAAACTAGCACGCACACTCCCGCCACAGGGATCCACGCTTCCGCCACAGGGATCCACGCTCCCGCCACAGGGATCCACGCCTCCGCCACAGGGATGCACGAAATCGCCTGTCACCCATGTTCCACATTTCACATTTTGTGAAATTGAAATTCGTATTCAATTTCACTCGGATTGAAATTTGGGGTTCTACATTTCTATCGTTTTCATTTTGGTCGAATTCACTTTCGAACTGCCAAACACTGCTGTCAAACTGTGAATCGTGAATTAATAAGTAAAGCGAAATTGTTACTAGTAAAGTTTTTAGTGTTTTGTTAAATGCAATGGATGCAATAATTTTCAGAATTAATGAAAAACGAGTTGAAAATAAAAAGGAAAAGATCAAGAGAAAAATATTGCGAGAAAAATCAAATATTTTAGATCTTTCGGAAACGTAAGTTCATTGTTTTGTCTATTGTTGGGGTTTTGTTAATATTTTTTGCAGTTTCAGACAAAGTTTTAGGGTTAGTAAGGAAGCCTTTCTATATATATTAAGTGAAATCGAACCATCAATAAGGCTATCAACGATTCCTGTAACACAAAAACTAGCGGCAACTCTTAGATTTTTAGCGGAAGGAAGCTACCAGAGAGCTGTAGGAAAAGATGTGGACATTGTTCTAGGCCGAAGTACCGTGTGCAAAATTATTAATGAAGTGTTAATTGTTTTGGAACACAAAATTTGTTCAAAGTGGATAAACCTGCAAATGACAGAGGAAGAAAAACGAGGATCGAAAGGATTTTTTCAAGAAAAATTTGGGATGCCAGGAGTAATCGGTTGTGTTGATGGAACGCATGTAAAAATAAGAAAACCACACAGAGAATGTAACCTTTATTATAATAGAAAAGGTTATTACAGTATTAATGCTGTAGTGGTAAGCATTGCCATTATTTGTGTAATCTATTTATAATTTAACGAGTTTCTATTATAGATTTGTGATTACAAAATGAGAATAAGGTCAGTTGATGGAGCTCATCCCGGTTCCAGTCACGATGCCTTAATTTGGTATATGAGCGACGCCAGAACCTACTTAATAGAAAAATTTGAAAACGGCGAACGAGGATCGTGGTTACTTGGTGAGGCGGGCTTTGCATTGGAACCTTTCGCAATTACACCTTACAAACTTGTCCAGCCCGGATCGATTCAATCAAGTTTCAACAAAAAGCACTCTTCAGCCCGAAATATCGTTGAGCGTACCATCGGAAATTTAAAAATACGCTTTAGGTGTTTGTTAAACTCATTATATTATGATCCCCCAAAAGTAATAAGAATTCTCAATATTTGTTGTGCTCTGCACAATGCGTGCAAGGAATTTAATGCGGACTTGGACGAAGTCGTGGATGAATCAACTGAGGCGAATCTAGATGACGAAGTTTATGGAGATTATTTAGAAGAAGGAAACAGAATACGCGATGCTATAGCACAAAGCATGTTCTAAAATATAATAAAAATAAGTAGTAAATTCAAATTTTTATGTTTTAATATTAAAATAAAACCAAAAACAGAAACTACTTAAAATTTAAATTAAACGTAATCCATGAATTAACTTTTCACAGCCATTACAGCTAAGTCTCTTTTCTTTGGATCTTCAGCTTGATCTCTTCGATTTCCAACATCCTTCTTTTTAATTCATTTTTTTCTAGTGAATGTTTTTCCATCTCCAAGTGATGGCGACGAGTTTCCGCATTTTGTTCTTTCAGTTGATCCCCTACCCTTTCCAAGCCACGATAAACTCTTTTAAAACTCGTTTTATTTTCATTGGCGGTATCCACGGATTCACTTAATTTGTGCAATATTTTATTTAAACATTCTTTTTGGGCCTCCATGTATTTTTCAGTACTGCTCTGTGATTTTCCAGAAGATCTTGTACGTGGTACATACGACGGTGGAGCAGGCACCTCCATAATTTTGTCAGCACTCGTAGTTTCTGGAGATGACTCTTCACTGGTATTTTGTACGGCCTTAAAACCATTTGTCTCATTTTCTGTCGTAAGAACGCCAAATGATTTGCCACCTTTTATTCCTTCGACTGCGCTATAAATACCAGTGATTTTTGCAATGGAATCCTCCACTGGTGTAACGGGCAGGATATTATTTGCACCTCCACCTGTGGCTTTCACCTCGCTATTTAAATTTTGAACTAATTTTGCCCATGATTCTTCAACGTTATTTTTTTCTCCTTTTATAAAACCCTTCGCAAGATCAGGATGGGCCTCCATATATTCTAAAAATAATTTTTCTTGTCTTTGGTTCTTATGTTTTCCCCTATTAAAAAAAGAATTATTTTTTGCATAAAAGAAATATAAAAAACCAACATTTTCACAACTTTTGTTTTTGCTTTACCACGATTTCACAACTGAAATAAATGTGAATTCCTTTCGTGTGAAAATCGGAACGAATCGAAATGTGGAACACCAATTTCCACTTTCGAAACTCTCATTTCACATTTCCATTTCGATCGAAATTCAGAACACCTAATTTCACTTCCATGCTTACAATTCACAAAATGTGAAATGTGGAACATATTGCAAAAAAATTTAGAGGACGAAGAAAAGGGGCAACTTACTTGGTGAGCATAAAGGGTGCCAATAGCATACTCAGTGAAAAGGTTCTCGTTCGGTTGCCTAGGTCAAGCAGCATTGGAAGTGGTTAGGGTTTAGCTGGGGGACTGCTTGGTAAAACAACACTTGCGTTTGAAATGGTATATGCCGATGCGGACCTATTTATAAATGTTCATGCCTGAATTTTTAGATTTTCGTGCCAGTGGATGCCTCTAGTGAACAAATAGATTTTAGAGCGGGAGCGTGCATCCCTGTGACGGGAGCGTGCATCCCTGTGGCGGGTTTGTGCATACTTTTGTAGCGTCCCTATTTGTTCGCAAGTAAGAAAATTAGCCTACTAAATTATTTTTACTCGGGTGCAGAAGTCTTAGATACTTTCTACCTTCTAACCTCAAACTGTATTGTGATCTCTCGAAATTCGTATTTAATGCGAGTGAGTCTTTGATACTCTACAGGCATTGTCTTGGCATTAAAATATAAGCAGAAATAGCCAACAGTAGTTCAAGAACGATCCTTAGCAGAGCTCAAAGAGTCTAAGGAAGAACAGAGGAACCAGCTGGAGCAAAAATCTAATTAATGTCTATCGACAAAGAGGTAAATAACAAAATGGAAAATGTAAGGAATCATCGAGATTTCATGAGGGCAAATAAAGAAAAGGTGAAGATCGTCAGAGCCGACCCAGAAAGGATAAAAACTCATCACCCAGCAATAGTATCGCAGGAAGTCATCGGACTTAGGAGACAGCAGCCTCCCAATTTCCATGTAAACCTTTAAAAAGGGAATTCCTTAATTAACCCTACCTACTCGGCTTAACCCGTTAAGCCGAGGAAAAAGTTGCAATATTTTCATTTGTTTCATGACCAATTTTTGCAGAATTACCTAAACTCTTTAGTATTTTCTAACTTTCAAGACTATAATCATATGATCGACTTAACTTACTGTAATTCGGAATTTAGCTGTGCGGAAGTATAATAGTACCATTTAAAATAAAGTAGACTAACATAAAATCAGTCTACTAATATCGTCGTTTTATCCTTAAGACGTTTACACAAACATTTGTTAGCGTAAAAATTCTATAAAATTTCATATTAATAAAAAAAAATTTATACATCCTGCCACATCCTTAAAAAAACCAAATCGACCGCTTGATGTAAAATCATTACTACTACTAATACATAAATTCAGATAAACCTTCCAACGTAGATATCATGAATTATTCTTAAATTTTCCTCAATTTTCTGGGATTTACATATAAATGGTGGTTGGATACAGTTCGCCGTCATTCCGATAAGTGTAAATCCATTTTCGATATTGCATTACAGATACTCTTTTTGGGTCTGGTAAGGATGAAAATTGTTCTGGAATAGGCCCCTGTGTGTGAATGCAATAAACTGTGTTAAATGCAGGATGGGACGATACCCAGACTTAAATGGAAATGAAGAGCGTTACAAGGCTGCTGCTATATAGGAAGAAGGAAGACTGTGTCGACAGGACTTTGCGAGGATATTTGCATTTAACTATGGCAGACAACTGCGGGCCTTCAGGCATCGATATAGTAGTAACATAGAAAATAAGTTTTTCTCTTTGGCATATGCTAAATTATATGTCTCTATTCATATCCCTTAAGTGTAAATGAAATGAAGGACAGAACTGGAGTATAAAACGGATATGCTGAAGAGCTAAATAGGAATTTTCCTCAACAAAATTGAAAAACTTTATTTTTACAAAATTAAAATGCAGAAACAAAAAAAAATACTTCATTTACTTTTAATTTATTATGTTTCAAATGTAGCTGGAAGATACCCAGGTGTGCATCATGAAAAATATTTGAAAAGTTGAAATTTTGAAATCCTTACGGTGTCTTAGCACTTTTCGCAATTTACACAAGATCTCTCTTAAGTTCATTTTGTGCAACATGGGAGAAGTTTTTAATTACATTAAAAGGAAACTGCAATTATAGCAAGTGGAGCTAAATTACTGCTTGTTTTTAAGCCGAGCATAAAAATATAGTATCAAAAGTTTATTTCAATTTCAAATTAAAAATTTAACTCAAACGTTTCAAATTATGAACAAGATTAAAAATAGCCGTGTTCAAAAGTATTGGCTATGCACAGATATATTGTGATTAACGATGCTTTTTCTCTTTTATAAATTATAGAAAATATCCATCTTATTAAAATTCTTTACTAGTAAATACTTGATATTCTAATATTTTCTGATAAAAGTGTTCTACATCCTCTCCATTTACATCAAGCTACGAAAATTCACTGCATCAATTTTTTTCTGGTGTACTTTGGTTACGTTGTCTCCCAGACTTTGTTGAGCTCCCAGTGTATGCAGATTTTCAAAATTATTCATTTCACAGTGAATGGGCCGAGTGGGCCGTGGGCTTACTGGGCCGAAACCGATAAATCAGGTCAACGCATAGCCCAATCAAATTCCTAACACTTCTCGCAAGAATCCGGACACTGTATGCAGTAGCTTGATCCATACCACCTAATTATTTTCAACCACTGACCTTCATTCCTTCATTTGGGGTAGGTACTGAAATCAAAATGGCATTTGATGGTTCTGCTTAGTTCTTTGGGTTAGGTGACATTTACGACTCGACTGCTTCCAGTACAGGCCTAAGTTCCAAAGCTTAGGTGGTTTTTAAACTGACTGTTGTGGATATTTAAAGCAACCCTGTGCTTAGGAAATTTAAGGACTCTTCTTAAAGAACGTAACTAATTGCCTGGATTTGGCTAGAGCAGGCCATTTCCACAGAAAGTGGACCAGATTTTTCTCTCATTTACCTCTGCTACGGCAGCAGACCTGGATCCCACAATTCTGCCATGTCAATTAGCATACTCAATAGAGTTCTCGTTCGATTGCGGAGGTCAAGTAACATTGGACGTGATCAGTACTGAGTTGGGGGACCTCTTGTAAAAATAACACTCGGCTTGAGCAGTGTCCACATTTCCGATCCATAAAGAAGAAACGGAAGGCATACTTTCGTTTTGATGGTAATATTTGTTCGTTTAGATATGCACCACTTGAGCGAGGCGAATGGTGCTGTTGTCGGGCCGATGCGGCTGTGAACGTCGGCCGTCGATGCCAATTTCTTTTCCTCAACCAACGATCCCAAATATGTGAACATCGGAACCTGTTCGATGTGGGTTTCATTGAGATAAACACTGGCTTTCGATCCGTCCGTTGTGAGCACTTTGGTCTTTTCCGCATTGATTTTTAACCCGTATGATCGGGCAATGCGGGAAATGTCGGGCATCCGTGTCGGCGAAGACGGCGCTATCGTCGCGAACATCAAGCCGGTTCCGAAGTTGTTGTCGTCGTATCGAACTCCGCGTCGTCCATCTAATGCTTCACGCATAATCGCGTCGATCACAACATTGAAGAGAAGTTGCGAAGCGACGTCTCCTTGTCGGACACATGTTTGATTCGGGAATTCCTCGGATAAGTCACTTCGAATACGAACGCTGCTGGTTGAGCCATCGTACGACGCTTGGAGAAGTTGGATGATTTTCAATGGCATGTGTTCCGTTTCCAAGACTCTCCACAAGCTGTTCCAATCGATGCAATTGAAAGCTTATTTGAAATCGATGAAAACGACGTTCGTTTGCCGCAACGAATTCTTTCTTCCATTAGCTGACGGAGAGCGAATATTTGATCAATGCATCCTCGATGTGGTCTAAATCCCGCTTGTTCTTTCCGGCTAGTTTGCTCTCGATGTTTCTGTAGCCTCGATTGTATGATTTTCGTAAATACTTGGCCGACGATCGAAAGGAGGCTAATACCGCGATAATTCTTGCATTCTCGACTGTTGCCTTTCTTCAAAATTTGCACAATGATCGATTTCTTCCACGCCGACGGGACATTATCCGAGTGCCATATGTGTTTTATGAGAACGTGGAGTTGTTGCGATAAGATTCCCGGGACTTTTCCATTTTTCAGCGACTTTATTGCCGTCTTCACCTTGATAATTGTCGGTTCGGTATCGAGAAACTGATCCTTCGGCTGTTGGATAATCGACGGTTCGGGTGCTGGGCCTTGTGGCGGAACGTGGTTGTACAGCTGGTGAAAGAGTTCTCTCCACCGATGCAGGCGCTCATGGGAAGAGGTCACGAAAGTTTCATCCGATTTTTTGATGTTGTCGTTGTTGATGTTGTTTTGCCGCCTAATCGCCTGATTGTCTGGTACAGCGTCCGGTAGACATGCGCGTCGCCGCTTCTTTCATGCCGGCCGCAACGTTATTCCAGTACGCTTCTCGTTCCGATTTCATTTTCTGTCGAACTTCTTTGTTCAATCGTCGGTATTGCTCGAAATCGACGTGTTTCATTCGTTTCCGTTGATCGACGAGATCCAGACAGCTGTCCGAGATCCAGGGCTGTGTTCGTTTACGGAAGGGTGGACACAACTCCATTGCACACCTCACAATGGACTCCGATAATTGCCTTTCTTCTACATCGATATCGTTCGGTATTACGAGCGACGCTAATTTGTTTTATAATGCCATGTAAAACTCGCCCGGTGGCCAGATCCCGTAGGCATGCCCAATTCTTCTTGGCTGGTGGTGGCGCCGTTTTCTTCGCTCTTTGTAATCGCATGCGTAATTTCGCTCGAACAAGATAATGGTTCGATCCGCAGTCGGGCTCACGCATCACACGTATGACTTTGAGCCTCGATCGGGATCTTGCCTTGATCAAAACGTAGTCTAACATCGCCGAGTCGTTACCGGATGGATTTCGCCAGGTGAGTTGGTGTTTGAGTGGATGGCGGAAATAAAAGGATGGCCAAATAAAATATTGTTTGACGCTGCAAATGAAAGGAGGCGTCAACCGTTGCCGTTCATTTCTCTGTGCGCGAATTTGCCCATCGTTTCTTCCCATCCGGTTTGATCTGCACCTTAATGTGCATTAAAGTCCCGCGCGAGTAGGATTAATTCGGTTCGAGGTATCGTATCTCAGCATCTGTTGAAGCTGATCGTAAAATTCGTCCTTGTTCGCGTCCGGGCTGGTCTCGGTTGGCGCATAAACGGATAAGATATGGGTCTTGATCGTTCAACCGCCAAACGCTCGGATATCGATTGGAATGCGATAACGCTGTTGGCAGCCCATCGAACGAGCATAAACCCGACGCCGGCCTCTCGTTTTTCTTACCGCCAGAATAGTAAAGCGTCATCGTTTCGTCGATTGTTGGCGAGACCCGGATCCGGTACGTCGTAGTTCCGATAGCGCAGCAACTGATATTTTGCATTTCGATAATTCCTTTGCTATGATTTCCTTTTGACCGACGTATTGTCCTGTTCGTTCATTTATTTAATTTCGTATCGGTGTGATTAATTTGGTTCTTCGGCCAGTAACCACTTCTCACCAGCATCCCTGGTCCCCAGCCCTGGCGCATCGGCTGCAGTAGCATTATTTCATAAATAGTTAGTTCGTATATCTATGCGGCTTCTGGCCTAGTTTCTTCGGTTTCGCGATTCTGGTCAATTTGGCAGGTCGACCACCCTCCTCCTTTCACACCCTGGACTTGGGACCAGACGACGGCGGAATTATTCCTCGCATATTCACCCCGAAATTCTAAAATTGTTTACTCTTTACTTCCTAGTCGGGATGGGCAAGGCATTAGATGTCCCTATGCGGCTAGCCTCATAGGGGCCCTATCTGCACTCCCTCAAAACGCTAGTCGGGTTGTTTGTTGGTAAAAGGTGTTTAGGTAAAGTAATTGTCATTCATACTTGAAATGATCTACCCCAATAATATTAGCCTATCTTCTCTTTAAGAACAGTTGTCAGTTGTCATATTATGAACTCACTTTGACCAGGCCAGATAGACTCTACTGACTATCCTATAACTGGACAGAATCAACTACATCAAAACGATAAATAAAACCCACATAAATCTCATTTACAAACAATATTTCCCATAGCTCTTTAAACCAGCTATAAAATATGCAAAAAGTATTTAATAATCTCGTCACAAAATTTAATAGGACACAATCGGTTGCCATTAATATTTATTGCGAAAAAAAACACTCCAAAATAAAAGCATTTCATCACATTTCCCCATGAAACATTCCATCATCGAGAATCTCATCAGGGGCTGACATCACGTTCCTTACTCTCCAAAAAAAAATACACTTGGCTCAACTCCACTTAATTTTGCATAAATAGGTTTCCTGGTGCTGCGTTACCGAGCAATTTTTCATGATTTTCATAAATTTTAAATGCAGTTGTAGAACGTACGAAATTCGCCATGATGGATCCGTTTAAACGAACAAAACCGTTGGTCTTTCCTCATACAGTATATATGTATGTACCTGTACATTCCTCTCTTATTTATTTTTCAGATGCCCCTGTATGTACAACAACAACAGTAACGATAGTGGGTGCCTCACTTGAAGAATCCGTACCGATTCCTTGCCGGGTGAACTCTGATCCACCGGAAATTGAATTTGAATGGACATTTTCAAGTAGCGGAGAACATTTTGAGGTTCCCTCCGGACACTATACGACAGTTCAGGAGGCGACTGGCGGCACACATCGTACAATAATTGAATCAAACGAGACTCATATTGAAACTTATGGTACGTATAGTCGAAATACCTTTTATTCAGGTGAATGCAGGTAAATATGAATTGTCTGTTATATAATTTGACGGGAAATTGACGTATTAACATTTCATTTCTTCTTTCTTTTTGTGTTTGCGTTTTTGTTCCCTCGTTTTTATTTATTTTTTTTTTTGTTGTAATTTAATGTAGTCGAAACTGTAAGTGAACTGATATACACCCCGAAGAGTGAACGAGATTATGGAACGTTGGCTTGTTGGGGGAAGAACGCTATCGGGAAACAGGCTGAGCCATGCCTTTTTCAGGTTGTACCAGCAGGTGAGTTGTGAAGATAGATAAGAGGTGAAAAATGGTAATAAAAATTGTCAGCATTTGTATAATGTGTCGTAAAATTGTTTATTTTGATTTTCGAAGCAATTTAACACAATCTTGACGAGTAAAAAATTTAATTATAAAAATTTATTACGATTTTTTTAGTATTAAAATGTTTACTTTAAACAACACACCACTTTAAAAAATAAATCGATAATACAGAAAAAAACTTGATTAAAAAAAATTAAGTATAATGCGATATTTTTTAAAGAGTTTACACACAACTATTTTTTCTCTCCAGCTTTCAGAAATGGAAGACCATAGAAAATATATGATACGATATATAATCTTTTTATTCTATTTTAACTTACCAACATATTTATATGCGATATTCTAAAAAAATATAAAGTTTCAATTTGGTATACTAGTACAATGTTACATCCTCCTTACATATCATTCAGTTGGTCAATGGTAAAAAATAATTGTATAACAAACAAAAATTTCACAGATAAAATTCGTTATGAAATTTAATTTCTCTTGCAGTTGTCAGTTAAGGTAGTTTCGGAATGGGAATATTTGTTTCAGACTTAGACTAACAAATATATGGATTAATTATCTTCACAGTATCTTTCAATTAGTAAATGTATTGAACATCTAAAAAAGTTGAAAGTTTATTTGATTAATTTGAAAATATCAAAATCAAAATTATTTATGAATTTCAATTAAATAACTCTGCGTCCATATCAGGAATTAATGAAGTGAATTCTTATTAACAAATCTGAATATGGTAGATTGGCTTTTATAAGCCAATAAATCGCAATTTTGAAAATTGAAATTTTCAAATAACGAACTGATATTTATTTCAATTATGGAAACACAAACACAGCAAACTCGTAGATGGAAAGTCAATTTATATGAATTAGGCATACCTATGGAGCATACCTAATAAATTGTGTTTGCAATTGACGTAATGTTAATTTATTGCAATTTTTTAACTTTACAATTTTTCAAACATTTCTTTAAAACTAAGCTAGCTTAGAGCATTCTTCTTCTTTACGCTCCTTTAATCCCTCGTGGGACATAGAGCGGAAGCAGTTGCCCTCCAGCGGACTCTGTTTTACGCCACTGCTCTCAGCTCTGACCAGGATCTCCCAGTTGTTGTGGCCTCTGCTAATAGAGTTCTCCTCCACGTTGTTCTAGGTCTTCCGACTCGATGGGTTCTTTGCGGATTCCAGTAAAGGGCCTGTTTGGCGAGATTGTCGTTTTCGCGTCGCAAGGTGTGGCCAATCCAATTCCATTTCCTTCGCCTGATTTGGTCTTCTATCCTTTCTTGGCCGGCACTGCGCCGTATTTCTTCATTTGAAATTCTATCTTGCCAGCGGATATTTAGGATACGTCGTAGGCATCTGTTGATGAAAACTTGTAGACCCCTGATGAATTGGGTGACTTTCCATGTTTCGCAACCGTACAAAAGAACTGTCTTATCATTGGAGTTGAACAGCCGCAATTTGGTGTTGATCCGTTGATCTCCATATCGTCGGGTCAATGCAGTAGTCACGAAACTGAAATGTTTTTGCTATTTTGAACAAAAATACGAAAAAAGTCATATTATCTTCTGCCAAAGTTACGGATCTAAATTTTCATGGGAATCTACAGGATTCAATTTGAATTTTTTCACGAAATAACTAAAAGTTATTTTAATTGTATTAATTTTTTAGAATTTTTGTACTATGTTAGTTCAAAATAGCAAAATTTCAGTTTCGTGACTATTGCATTCACCCGACGATATGCGAGACAGGCATGCATATGCGGTTCAGAGCATTAAGTATCTTGAAAAATTAGAATGCCACTTGACGCCAATCAACATTGGGCTAACAATTTTCTTATTTTCATATATCCAGTGGCGTAGCGTGGGTAACAGCCGCCCGGGGCGGAAGAAAATTTTGCCGCCCTCTTATTAACTTCCCAGTTTATAGAGAAGTTTTTGTAATCGGTCCGAAAATCGAAATCGTAATTTTCAACTTATTTTCATTTTTCAAGGTCCCAATAGCATTTTACGCAAAAATTTGAGAAGGGTACGGGTGTGTGTGTCATTCTCGTTGCGCAATCAAAAAAGATATCGACTTCGTTGAGGTGCCGATCGAAGCGTATTAACTGAAACATGTATGATCTGAAAAGAATTTCATAAAATTCGGTGGAGTCGTTTTTTTGTTTAAACGGCGTAAGTGATTTTTGTACCTGCACGATATCGCGCGAACCAAAAATGACATCGACTTCATTGAGCTGCCGATCGACCGAAGTCATAATCTGAAAAGATTTTCATAAAAATCGCTCGAGCCGTTTTTTGGTTTGAACGAACTTCGCGATTTTTGTACCCCCCAATATCGCGAGTACCAAATATGATACCGAATTCGTTGAGGTGCCGTCAAACCCTTTTTTGTAATGAAATTTTTTTTCTGGATTCAGCAGAGCGATAGGACGATTTTTTGTCAATTTCCTCCTTTTCTTTTGGATCCCCTTTCTGAGTTGTTGCAACACCCCACAAAAGCGTGCAGCTGTGAACGTGGTCCCACGGGCAGGTAACTGATCAACAACACCCCTTGGTAATCTCAAAAGAACGTTTGCCATTTTCCGAATTCCACAACTTTCGCTTTATTTGGTGTTTTGGCGGTAGGAGCGAGTGGATTCTCCATAGTGGCTGAAGCCTAACTGTCAGATTGATCGACGCACGCGCATAGAAATTTTACAGTGCTGCCACTACACCCATACGCAAATTCCCTGAGACTCCCAAACTTTTCCCGCCAACGAGACGGATTTAAAAAAATAGTGGAACTTAATTTTGAGACGACCCTCGTATAATGTTGAACACTATTCTTTAAATGATAGCAGTCATTCTCGTTGAATATTAGTCATAAACAATCCAAGCACAAAATAAAATACGGGGAACCCCTGCAAGTCAGTGCAGACGGTGTAGGTGTAGGTGGCCGAATCTTAGGTGCGACAAAAATAATATTTACAAGATATTATTATTATTTATTGTGAAATTTTTCCGCCCCTAAAGATGCCGCCCCTGCCGCCCCTACTACGCTACGCCACTGCATATATCGCCCTAGGAAAAAGTTCATGGCGTGTACCCGATAGAGAGCTAGTGAAGTGATGCAGAGCTGAGCTAGATAGGGTCAGAGGAAACACACAGTGCAGTGAGTCTTGTCTGTTTTCCCGGGCATAGGAACACAGATGGGACCGAGTAAGCCGAGTACTCTCCGCGGGTAGGAGACCGAGATGGTTAGCAGCCCAAAAGGGCGGTCAAAAGCGCAATTTTTGACAACCACCTGCTGCCATCAATCATCACGGAACATTGGTCCAGAGGAGACCGACAACTGGGCAGCTCGCTCAACACCGGTTGCCGTAGCTGTGAGGAGACAAACGAGAAGGAAACATCTGTTCCCTTTCAGTGTAAATGCCTGACTTAAGCTAAAACCAGGCAATACACACTAACCAGTTACGTTGTGAGAAAATGGTTGGCTCGTTTTCGTTCTGGTAATTTTGATGTGAAAGATAAGTCACGTTCTGGGGCCGTATTTCGTTTCTCGAGTCGATGAATCGACTCGACGGCTTGTCGATTTTCTCTAAGTTTTGTATTTGCCGTTACGACCGAATCGACCGAATGGCCACTTCACCTAGAGGTGGTTTGGGGAGGGTGCAAATGGTCAAAAACTTTCTGCCACTAGTATTTAACGGTTATTTAGCCCTAATATAACCTTACATACGAAGCGGCAGAATTTGTTTTAATTTTAACCCCTGTTTTACCCCCCCAAGGCCCTTACTCGAGATGGGTCAACTTCGCGCAAAAATGTCATATTATAAAAAAGGCTTTAAATTACTTGAAAAGCTTACCTATATACCAAACGCTAGAAGGTTGGGACGACATGATTTTTTTTCAAGTGCCAGCTCCCCTACTACGGCGTTCTGGTCAGTCCAATCGACTCATTTCTGAAACGTCTCATAACCGAAGAGAAAAAATTTGTCAGGTACGACAATCGCAAGCGCCAGGGATCATGAGGAAGGGATGTTGAGCCGTCACCAGCATTCGCGAAGACAGAAATGACGCTGAGAAATGTGATACTGTGTGATGGGACTGGAAGACAATCGTATACTACAAGGTACTTTCAGTTGGTCACACCACTGATTATATATTCCAGTGCAACTAGAGATATTACGACATTTTTCGCAAGGGTGCTGCCTTCCGTCATGATAACGGCCGACCACACACGTTTTGATGCATCCACCGTATCGTCTAGGCATAACACCTTCGGACTATCACTCTTTCTCTCTCTACAGAGCTCCCCCAATTAAATTAAGCTGGCTGCAAAAGGAGCCTGCGAAAACTATACCGGAACCACAGAAGTCTTTCAAGGATGGCATCATGACCCTATCTGAAAAATAGTGGAGTATTGTGGATAATATTTGAATATGTGATTCCATACTTTTCCGTCTACCATTCTAGCTAGCATTCACTTTTCAGATGTTTGTACAACTTGTCTGAACCATTGTAGTCTTCCAAGTTTCGTATTTTCTCTTCGTTTTGCCTAATCTTTCAAGACCCAAATAATCTTTGTAGAATTTTTATTTCGAAGGTTTTGAGCTGATTTGTTTTTTAGGTTGATCAAGCTTAAGGCCGGCGATACCTTTACAATAGCGTAAAATAGGATGATATTGAGGTATTTTTTTATTGGTAGAAGGAATAAAGCTAGACTTTTCAAACTTTAGGGTTTATGAATATATTTATTTAACAATACGAAAAAAAAATTTTTTTTGTTTAAACAAAATGGTGTTGACTGCAACGACTTCCGCCAAAGACCTTCTTTTGCGTTGCGGGAAAGATAGGACCTGCTAGGTTGGTGTGAAAAATATTAAACTAAAAAATTCAATTTCTTTAGACAATTATGAAATGAAGCAGAATTTTAAAAAATTTTATTTGTTTTGAAATTTAAGTATAACAATAAAAAAAAACTTTTTTTTATTTTTTTTTTAATATAACGATTTTCAGAGGTGATTTCAAAAACCCCTCTCATTCAAATAGAAAAAAATATTGTTAAGAAAATATATTTCAAATTTCATAAAGATCGGTTAAGTAGTTTTTGAGTTAGATAGAGTTAGATAGAGAAAGTAGACCTTTGGCGGAAGTCGTAGCAGTCAGCGCCATCTTGTTTTTTCGTAATGTTAAATAAATATATTCAAAAACCCTAAAGTTTTAAAAGTCTAGCTTTATTCCTTCTACCAAAAAAAAATAACTCAATGATATAATTTTCCTCTATTGTAAAGGTATCGCCGGCCTTAAGAGACCCAATTTCCTCCTCCAGCAAGCTGCCCTGGCTACAATCTAGAAGTCCTACATTCGGCCCGCCTTGAACACAACTCGTATGTCTGGACAGGCACGAGGCACCCCAAAAACCACCTTGACATGGCCGGATAAGGTGCAAAACCGCACCATCAAACTCATTGGCGGTGGCACCCGTTGCGCCTCCATTGACACGTGGAACCACCGTAGGAATGTAGCAGCCCTCTGCAAATTTTATCGCTATTACTGTTCTATTGAAATTAAGAACCTCCTGCCTACACGGCAACCATTCTCCAGCAACACAAGACTAGCCAGCTTGGCTCACTTCCACACACTGCAGCCGTCCTTTTCGCGCACATTGTGGTTAAGAGGTTTGTTTGTAAATAGAACAACTCGCTTCTGCAGTCGGTGTTTCCGAGATCGGTTTATCGACACCTACTCATGCACCCACCAGATCCCTAAGCTATCCTTTCTCTTCTATACATTACACATTGCACCATGTTTTAAACGACACGACGGGAGGTGGCTCCTAAGCTTCATCGTACCACAGAAAAAAAAAGAAACCGGAAACCGCACCAGTATGTTGAAAAAGGCTTAGCCTCTTCACTCTTGGATGAAATCTACCGAACACTAAAAGCCCACAGTTGGTCTGATGAGCTCCAAGCACTATTTTCTTTCGCTTCTCGAAATGTATCTCGAATAGAAAGGTTACTATTTTGCCAGCGGTCAGCGGACTTTGCGCCCTAAATTACCACGTATGGAAGGTCAGAAGGGCAAAGGACCCGCAAGTCCTGCTGAGCCTGTTCAACAGGTCTGGCATAGTTCACGTTCCTTTGCGATACAAGTGGACAACCTACCTTCTTTCACCATAAATATATAATACTGCGCTGTGGCCACAGTGTGATTGATCTGAAATTTTTGCAGATTTTTAATTCACCTTATTTGTGAACTGGAAAAAATTGTGCCTAGAAGCCACTCTTCCGGCACCTGTCTGCTTCTCTATAGTTTGCAAACAAAATGTGTAAGGTATTAAATAGCTTCTCTTCACTATATTTTAATATTTCTGTTCAAGTGGCAAGTATGACAAGAATATAACTAGCTACAGTACTATCCTCCCAGTTAGTTATATAACTTCATATCTTAGGTTTGCAAGCTATTACTTATCCATGTGTAATGTAGACTTCATCTGAACATTAAAACATTCCCCATTCTCTCTGTTAATATAGAATGTACAAAAGTAAACCTAAAATTGCATAAAAAATTAAATCACAAAATTACATGATAAATTCCGACGTAGTTACACACACACGTCAGAGGCTCTGGAACCTTTTTGACCTTATTTAAAATTTGCAAAATCCCCGTGGATCTTTCTCTCGCGATTAACACAACGATAAGGGAAAATTATTTTGATACAGAGATTTAAATCCAAAAATAAGAGACACGAATCCCCTGGGAAAATGGTAAATGCCAAAGTTGAAGCTTTCTGAATGTTTTCTTGTTGTTTACTCAAAAGAAAATAAGACAAGCAACAATTTTAGTATATACTACTAAAAATCCATCGTTGCCTTAGGAGCACAAATGAATTATGTAAACTTTAAGGAGTCCTTTTCAGGAGGAAGAACGAAATCCCTGTATATTTGCTATCTACAAACTTTTTGGTCTCTCAATTTCATTTTAAAATTTGCTTTATTAATGAAAAATCATCATCAAAACGTTAACTAAGTAAGTTAGTGGAGAAACTACGTGCTATGCTAAAATTCTCTGGGTTTATGGAGGGCCACTGAATGTAAACGTAGCAAGGACCTGGTTGCAAAATATTTACCTAATCCCATCAACCATTGAGGACTCTATGAGCGGAAGCCCGACGTCCTTTATACAGACTGTGGTGAAAATTGTTTTATTCTTGCATCTTCGCAGAATAGTTTTCTGTTGTTTTTGAGTCTTCCTCAATTTTCCTCCATACGTAAAAATTTAAATTTTTGTCGGCTATTTTAATATAACTAATTAGTTGGAAAGTTTTTTTTATGCTTTTATAATAATCAGTATTTTTTTTCTTTTAATTTTTTTAACTTAATTCATTTTGTAGCAAAGCCTGCAGCATTACGCAATTGCACATTGCGTCCATACGTGGTATCATCCTCAGCAGCCTCGGTGAATTCTTCCAATCAAGCAACAATACACTCTAATCACATGGTCCTATCGAATGGACGGGAGTCGAATAATTTTCACATTGAGTTCTTACGTGACGTATATCAAAAAAAAAGTAAAAAGAGGTCGCCAGGACATGATAAAACAGCTAAAGGCAATACAACGAGAACGAGACGTGATTCAATTTCTCTATTGGGTCCAGCTTCAGTTCCTAATTCGACGTCAAATAGCATCAGTAAGAGTCATACTAGCAAAAACTATAGGTCACAATATAATGTATATGTGGGACCGGGCCCGGGATGGTGGGCCAAAGATAAAACAGAAAAAGCCAACACGATGCTGGACCGAACCAAATCAAATTTATCATATACGATAGGAAAAAGTGACACGACTCGAATGTCAAAGAGACAGGCCAATGCTTACATTGGTACTGGCACAAAGGCAGATAAATTATACAGGTCCGGCATTGTTAATGACGATGATAAATTAGATAAGCCCAGAGCGCCCAAATCTACAGAAATAACGGATACTGGCAGTGCTGGCAACATTGCTGACAAAAACTACAAGCCAGCGATAATAACCGTTCAAAACAACACCGATGATGGCTTGCCAACGTATGCATATCTAAGGCTAGATGCATCTGCTGCTAATGGTAACCACTTCGAAAATTACGATAATATTGTATACTCAGCAATAGAATTGGAGTGCATCGCAGGATATGATGGCGGTTTGCCACAGTATTTCGTCCTTGAAGCTTATGATTCCAGGACAAAAAGGCTGAGGTTGAACGTGACCAGTACGTTTCCTGACATCCCCCTATTCCGTATCGATTTATCAGGTGAGTATTTAAAGTGGCTATCGTTAATGCTTTGATAATATTTACTCTTGGAAGTTTGCTTTGGTTTTGCTTCTCCGTATCTGTTCCATTGATTTTAGTTTTTGGTGGAGCACACAAGTCACAGGGTGGTCTTAGTGTTCGGGGTGATGGACAATGCTGCTCTCAAGCAGATAAGATTGGTTATTTGGTTGTTACCTATATAAAGGTGATGAAATCCGATTATGGTGTTTATATATCTCCATTGACGACTATGGCACACATAAATAATAAAGGTTTTGATAGATTTTGGTTAAGGTATTAACAAAAAGATTAAACTTAAAACAGCTTTGTTCGGGATAGTTACTAATCTAGAGAGGCCGAATTACTCAGTTAATTTCGGTTTACGTAATGTCCCTAAGCTACATGAGTCCCTTATAGGTCGATCAAGTATATATTTACGAACTGTTTAATGTAGGGATAAATCAGTTTATCCAAAGCTCTAAATTCCGTCAAATAACTTCTAATTACGAATTTGGGAGGACACTCTTTGCATAATCCCACACTGCTTGGAGAACTATGTATGCCTTCAATTCATCAGCATTGCTTTCAGCTAAAGCCAAACAGAGTGCCAAAATGGAATATGAGATTGAGCAAATATAGTTGGATTGTGATACATTAGTCTAGAGTTTATAAAACGGGGAATATGACGGTTGGAAAAGTGGTAATCAATCGTTCACAATGGAAAGTTGATGAACGGAATGATGTTTTTGTTAATTTTCAATGAAAAAAATTCTGATTTTTTTTATGTAAATGGTTCAGCTAGTATCAGTCCAGTCCATTACTGATACTATCAGTATCAGTTGTGCCATTGGTCATGTCTAGTAGTAATATTTGTATAACAGTAGGACGAGAAAATAAGTTACTAAAAAAGACATCAATAAAGTGTTTTGTTTGAAATCTTGGATATATTAAGAGGAAAGCGATGCTGGTGGTGAAAGGCTGTTCGCCAAGCATATTGTCCCTGCAAACATTACGACTCGAGAACGACTCGAAAACGAATCGCGAAATCTTCGAGAAGACTTCGAGACGAGAGTCGTTATCGAAACGATATCGATATGTAAAAGACGAAAACGGAATGCTATAGCAAATCGCTTTGACGACTCGATAACGACTCGTAGTAGTGACTTAAAATCGAAGAGCTCCTTATTCATTTTCTTTGAAGGGCGGGGAGAAATTGGAGAAAAAATATAAACAAACAAGGGCTTATAATCGATATTATATATTAATTATTTTTTATTTTTGCTTATTAATTAACTAAAAAAATTCATTTAAAATTCATTATTTCTTAACACTATTAAAAATTAAAAAAATATATGCATATATCACTAATTATGACTAATAAAATAACATAAGTCAGACTGTCCTGAAAAAGATTGATACATATTATTAAAATTATTGTGATAAATAAAATAACCCACTTACAAAAAAAAAGATTATTTTTCAGCCCGTAGTTTGCAACTCCGGGGAGGAGAGCCTATTTGTAAATTTAAAATTTTTAGAAACATTTTAAGAAAAAATTATTTTACATTACCTTTAATCTTCAATTTGTCAATCTTCAAATAATCACTTTTCAGTAACACTTTCAATCACTTTAATTCACTTTTTGCTAGATAAAACGCACTGCTTCCTTTACTAGGTAAAAAGAAAGTAATCACTTTTTGAGAGTTATTAAAACGGGTTTTATTTTTATTTTTTGGAAAATTCCGATCGTTAAACGTATGTAAAAAAGTTTATTCAAGATCAGATACATTTTTTATCCTAACTATTTTTGCGGTAAAGGTTGCCGTTTATGATTAAATGGACGAGTCGAGAACCAAGATTTTGGCGAATGATTCTCGAATCGTAAAGACGATTTTAAAGCGACGAGTCGAGAAACAAGATTTTGGCGAGTGATTCTCGAATCGTAAACGAATCGTTAAAGCGAGGAGTCGAGAAACAAGTTTTTGGCGAGCAATTCTCGACTCGTAAACGAGTCGTTTAAGCGACGAGTCGAGAAAATGTTTGCAGGGGTTCTATTAATAAACCTTGTCCTTGTGTGTAGTGTGGCCTAAATAAAAATTATAGTTAGTGGTAATTAACCTATACCGAAAAAGTCTCGTGTTCCGCGAATAGCGCTCCCAAACAAGCAGGAGAGCGTCGATTTCGGGTTAACAGCCGCTATGGTAATGCCAGGACAGCTAGTAGCTCAATGAGTCTATGGAGGAATAAACAAGGTTGTCTCCTATTGAATTGAGGGCTCATCAATACTGAACTGGAGAGACATTTCTTACATTTTTTGAGGGAGTGAAATTTTCAACATGAAATGAGATGAGGCGAGATTATAAATTTTTACTGGAGAGATATTTTTTACTTCTTTTGCGGTAACAAAATATCCAACTTGAAATTAGTGAAGGTGGGATTGCAAAATATAAATATACATTGTGGAGGCATAAATTTTTAGAATAAAACTCGTAAAAAACCTCTTCATTTGTATTTATTTTATTTCTTTTTTTAATTTGCTTGTTTTTGGCATTTTAGCACCCCAATAGCCCCTCCCCTCATTTAAAGTATGACATTGTACTGGCTCAAAAGAAAAAAGAGGCACCTCTTACAAACTCATTTAATGATCCTGTACTACCCAACATTAGGCTGGACTAAGAATTTGTATCCTTGAGGAATTCCAAACTATGAAATGCTTGGGCAACGATCGGGAATATTTTGTTTCATGTTGTAAGTTTAGAGATGGGTTATATATTAGTTCTAGATGGTCATTAATATAGGTTAGAAAAAGAGTCCGTAACAAAATTAAGTTCTACGAAGCAGAGGTGTTCTGTGACTTTAAATCGGCATCATTCAATACTGTACGCTGTTTAAGCAGCCAGAAATTAAATTCTCAATATAGTATTACAGTGTGTTTGAAGAACAAACTCATCATATCCATAGCCTGTCAAAAGCGTTAGAGATATGTAAAGATCACAGGCTTAATTCACTGAAGTGAACCGTGCTTTGGTGGTCCTGAAAATTGCCAGTAGACCTCTTTTGTCTAAAGCCGTAATATATGGTTATGGTCTAGGTGTTACACATTTTTTTTTATTATTTTTGAATATAATAGAAGTAATAGATATTAGACGGCAGTGTATGAGGGCTGATTCTATAACTATAGTGAGTATAGAGTAAATGTGCACCTATTTGTGCGGTCTGCCAGTGTGTTAATGAAAAGTGATAGGTAAAAAATTTGCGCCGAGGATTAGCGAAGGCCGAAAAATAAACAATCTAGTCTCAAAACATGTTTTGAATAATTTAAATAAAATTAGGCCAGGTTCAACAACAACTCTCCAAGCTGAAAATTTAATTCTGAAAAGGAAACAAAAGCCAGGGCTGACTTAAAACATTTTAACATTGCCAGCATTGCGATTGCAGCAAACCTGTAGACTTCTTTATTTTTAATTTCATTTACTCTTAGGCTTCGTTCGAATAATCTAGAGAGTAAGGATATTCTTGTTTGAGTAATTTTATTGTTACAGATAATAACAGAGTTACTGTTGCTACTACGGAAACACAAGTCCCAGTCATCCGAATGAAAAAAACTAAATAATTCTCAGCCAATTGGCCTGCAAATAATGCAAAGCAGATCTTTTAGAATGCGGTTTAGTTGCGTCGGAAAGTGGATTGCGAACTAGACAGTGGTTACCAAGTGGTCACTCGACTATGCGATAAATAAAGAATTAGTAGTTTTCACCTTCTTCCAACGCTGTAGTCTATTATGAACCTTGGCCCTCTTAACAATTGTTTCGTCATTATTACATCTTCTAACACATCGTCTTTCTATCGCATCCTTGATCACCCTTTGACTCCTTCCACTTCTAGCTAACTATCAATACAAACTTTGACGACATATCTTTTAAGCGATGTGCTGGAGCCATTGTATCTCTTGCGATTTTATAGCATTTCTGTCCATTAAGATTATTCGAATTAAATTTCTACGCTTCAAAGTTCGAGTGCCCCAAAAATCTATATCTTTTCACAAATGAATCAGCTTCTTTGTGAATATGGTATCTGTTGATTAATATCTCTGTTCGCTTCGCGTTCTGCTTTATCCACTCTGCCGTTCAACCTCAGCTCTTAAGCGAGTCACACACTCGATGGAAGGAGTTAGCTTAAGGATAAGTCAGGTCTATTGGTGTCTCAAAGAGCTAGACTTCAATAACTGCATTAGTCGTTACAATAATCGTCCTATGGTCCTCAAGGTATGTAAATGTGAAATTTGGGCAAACCTCCGCTCAAGCTTTTTGTCCTATAGTACTTCTTGCGATTTTATCCACACTCTTTGACACTTGCTCATATTCAGCCCATACCGAAAGTGGTGAATACAATAACCCCCTAAATACTGACCAATATTATATTCCTTTCAAGTTCATGGATACAATAATCAAGAAGAAAGCTTGTGGAATATCTTTAATCTAACCAATATAATCTACTCGACAAGAAGTATACCATTCTTCTCCTTCCAATGGCGCTACAGCCCAACTTGAGCCTTGGCCGCCTCTAATCTTTTCCTCCAGTCTTCTCGATTTCTGGCCGAAGTTCTCCAGTTCGATATGTGGAGTAATGTTTCCGCATCTGCAACAACCGCATCCTTCCACCTTTTCCTCGGCCTGCCTACGGGTCTTTCTCCTTCGATGAAGCCAGTGAAGACCTTCTTTGCTGCTCTGTCTTCCGGCATGCGCTCGACGTGTCCAGCCCAGCGAAGTCTATTGAGTTTTATGAACGTCTAAGTATACCATTAGACTAACTATATACAGCCGACCTTTTTGTGTGTTTAACAGAGCACTTGAACCACAGTAACGATCGCTTTAGAAAATCTGGTCTGATTGCTCCAGATTTCTCCAAAGCGCCCTGTTGACTAAACTCCTAGCTATTGGTATCGACTTTGTCCTAAATAGCTGGTACTACGAGTTTTCTGTTCAATCAAGGCAGTGCGTGACGGCGTCGAATCTAAATCATAAGTCATATTTTCTGTTGGTGATCCTCAGGCCTGAATTTTATCGCCTGACCTTCCTTCTATCTTAGTAAATAGTGTCAATCAACCCGTAGTACCATCTTTTAACATCCTAGCCATCTGCAAAGGGGCGATCACATATTCCAAATCGACAAACAAGCATTTGACCTCCTTGAATACAATATGGAAGCCCATATAACTTAATCAGTATCTGAGTATATGCAAGCCACGGCAAAATAGATCGGAACGATCAAAAACGCCTAAATCAATGATCGGTTATCTTGACCTCCGATATCGCAGATATAAAAATACTTAGAGATGGTGAACTTCTATTACCGAATCATCCTTAACTTGGCTAAAATGGTGATTTGAGCTATCTTCTCAATAGTGTCCGTGCCGGGAAAGATAGATAACTCTCCTGGCCCGCAGAATGCCCTGAGACATACCTCAAGTAAAGACTTCGATGACAGAAATTGTATTTCTAAAAAGCTGTCACCAGCGGACAAAAGTACTCGGCAATACGAACTGCTCGCCATCTATTCAGCGATCAAACATTTTTTTTTATTTTGTCGAAGAATGCAACTTCGTGGTCTATACGGACCACAAATCGTTAGTCCACGTCAGATCAAATGGAGAACAACCTTCAGACCCTTACCTATCCTATGATTAAATCGAAGCTTACTAGTAGATATTGCACCATGAGATAAAATCCAAGTAATAATGACATTAAGAAAGAGTGTTAATAAAATGGAAATTATGCTAAGAAAATCGTCGTTACTATTTTATTATAACTTATACTAAAAAATATTAACCATTTTCTAATAATATATCTTTACTAACACATAATCTCGTTTCTTCTTTTAATTTAACAGAATTATCACCTCCTGATTCTTATTCAGATGGAAATCCTACTTTGCACCTGGTAGCATACAGCGTGAATCAGAAGGGGCGTTCAGAACCAATAATCATTGAAGACATCGCGATTAACGAGGCGGAAAAGCGTACAGGTAAGTAATCACTTCAGAGCATTCGCGTTCAGCACACGTGTTTTTGCCCTCTGTACACACATAGCACTGTGTGAGAGAGAGGGTAAAAAGGTCCTGAATCTAATTCTTATCTCGGTTCACTTCCAAACAGAAGAAAATCCATTTTATTTCTCCTATGCGCCTCACCACCACCCCGTCCGCCCTGTGTTATCGCATTAAAATGATTTTTTTTTATTTTCTTTAAATTGAATTATACGAAATATCATGGCGGAGCCAGAGAACCTCTCCAACACGAAGCAAAACAATTTTCGTCAGTGGCTCATGTGGGAGCACTCTTCTCGATGCTCCTGAATGAATATTTTTATACTTTTATTAAAGTCAATCGCGCCTGTATATGTGAAAATGTATATAAACTCCCCCGACCAACAACAGAGGGAGAATTTATAGCCGTCGTGTCTACACCTTTTCGTTTTTGGTGCCATACCTGTATCCTGTACCTGTATACTATGTACCCTGTGATGTCTATCCACCACTGTATTCTGTACTGTGTTCATGCATTGAATTCTGGATACAACTCGAGGATATCTCAAACGTACCAAAACGATTCAAATTGAAAATTGCTTAAAATATTCTCGGAGGAGCTGCTTGATGGCAGACGGAAGAAAAGCCGTTTCCCTGCCTGTTCTGAGACTGCCACTATTGGTGCCGAATCAAATTGATGTTCGTGATGGAATTGAAATGCAGCAAAAGTGTATCTGAATCCATTCTGGGGTTGATGCCTGCCTGCTGAACAGTTTTTCACGCGAAATTTCATTTCAAATTGAAAATGGTTTAAATCCCCTAAAAGAGGAATATTTGATGCTATTTGAAAATATGGTGAAAAACTGTTCTATTGAAAATCACAAAAAAAGAATTAAATATATCGTTTTTTTCTATAAAATGGATTTAATACTGTCCATTGCGCTATTGTGATTGCAACTAAATGGAATGTTCGCTTAAATATTTGACCTAGATTTAATCTGATTTGGAAGGATAATGTATGGTGGCTCAAATTGACGCCTAATTTCAATATGGCTGAACTTAAAATTCGTTAGTCAGTTCTTGATGCATTTCAAGAGAAATGGTAGTTGGTTTTGAGTGTAATTCAAATTAAATCAACAATAAAATCGACGATTTAAATAGTGTCCGACCGAAGGTCAGTTTTAGGCCGAAGCCGAAGCCGATGCCGAATGTTCGGCTCTTGCCATAACCTTCGGCCGTAGCCGAAGCCGAAGCCGAAGGTTCAATCATATTCAGAAATCTTGGTATGCTGGCTGAAAATTATACATAATAATGAAAATTCTTCACTGTTATTTTGTTTTATAGTCATAGTGCTGAAAATGATTGCAATATGCATTTTAAATAACTAAGCTGCGGCTTTCCAAAAATAATAACCTCAGATTTGTTTACTTTTGTTTGAACAATACCATACGTTTGAATGTCACATTCACATCACACTCTCAATTCTTTTCGTTTTCAGTGACTAGCCTGGCTGGATATAAAAACTTCGGCTTCGGCTAACCTTCGGACACTAGATTTAAAGGATGTTTATCAGTAAAAAATACCATTATAAAGTTTTTGTAATGGTAAAATTGCATGCCTCGCGAACACATTTTTGGCAAACCTTTTCCTGCATTTATTTGGCAGCATTGATTGTGGCGACCATCCGAATTGTGCATGCTGCGATATTAGGAAGTCTCAAGCTCTGGTCTTTTACGAGATCGGTTGTTGACCATTGTTAGTCGGGCTTGATTGCCGGGGGGGATGCCTAACATGCCGAAGGGCAAGTCTGCACTCCAATGAGTAGTGTTGTTTCTTCCTATTAAAGGGTTAGGCCACTGGAGAAATATCGGAAAACCGATTTTTTTTAAATGGTCCCTTAGGACCTCCAAAATGGTGTCCCAAATGATTATTGCCGGGAGAAATCTCTAAGTATTCGGTTTTCGTATTTTAGTACAAGGCCACCTGGTCGGCAGCTAGGGGAAGGTACTTTAGGAGACTAGACTAGAGTAGGTATACAGCAGATGTTATTGAAATCATGTGTTACCTGACTGGTATAAACAAGTCTAGATTTATATTTTGTCTAGTTTCGTCTCACAAATAGTCGTCGAAGTCTGTTTCAGTCGGTTAGGCACAGCCCAGTATTCACTATTTTCTACTACCAAAACGCCTAACGCGTTTATCTCAAAACTGTATTTTTCTAGTTGGCCGGACTCATAACTCAGGCAATTTTCAACCGATTCACTTGAAATTTTGAATATATCTTAAGAAATACTTCGCCTATGGAAGAACGTAGGATTTTTTTTATGTTGCATAGTTCATTTGTTATTACCAATTTTCTGACGATTTTTTAGGCAAATTTTCCACTTTTCACCTTAGAAGTGCGCCATTTGGCCAAAAATCAATATATCGAAAAAATCCTCTATACTCCATCAATACATTGTCAATATGTATTCCTAAAGATCCATTCAAAATTTCAAGTAAATCGGTTGTCAATTGCCTGAGTTATGAGTCCGGCCGTGGACCCTGGAAAAACGGAGACGTCATCGCAAAAACACTGCACAGCGGCCATTTTGAATTGAATCGCTTCAACAAAATTATTGTTGGCAGTCACTGATATGTATGATAAACACCTTTTTTTGTAACCTCGAGTTATTTTGTGGTTTTTTTGAAAAAACATCCCCAAAAAAGCCAATTTTTCCGGCCTCTAGAGTGGGCTAACCCTTGGCCACTTCATTGAAAAATTTCGATTCAAACTACGTACTTTCATCGGTGGTAGTCTCAAGAGGCCCAACGAAACGTGACGAATAAGTGACGAATCTGTTTGCCGCTGTTAAAGTGGTCCCAAATTAGGTATGCTTCAGGCCATCTCGTGGATCTGTTTACTATCGTTAAGATATGAGTATTTAGGACATACGGTAGTGGTCCCACTATGTCCATACGGATGTGGTCAAACCTGTTATTTGGAAGCTTCAAAACTTCAAATGCAGATTTGGTATAAAACTTTGAAACTCTCGAAAATTTCTACTTTTAGCAACCAAGGCACGATCTTCTTTTTCTTTTTCTTTAATCCGTTAGCTTGGGGTCCGAGCAGGACGTCCCCGCAACTGATATGCTGCTGTCGGTGCCGCTGGGTCTCGAACTCCATTCACGATTCGTTTCCATTCTTGACGATTTGTGAAATATGGTGTGGGCAAGCTTTCTGCCGGCCGAGCTTCCTGCGATGGAAATTTTCGAGCGTTTTCACATATGCCTGACAGGAAAAAATTTTGATTTCTCGAAATCTACTGAATAGAAATCCACACCATATTCCACTTCCCCTTCGCAGAAAGGTGTTTTTTCTGAAAATCAAGAAAAGTGCCTGTTTTCAAACGCGTTTATGAGGTATTAAATCGAACCTCACCAACTTTTCATGAAAATGGGTTGGTAGAGAAACTCTTCGAGAATAAATAAGGCTTTTCAAAAAAATTCTAGCACCACTGTGGGCCTTGTTCAAACTCTTTTCCTAAAACGGCTGTTTTTACATATTTGATATTTCCGCGAAAAGTTATAATTATTTTTGCATGAAATTTTTACTGTAGGTAGGCACTTTATTGTAGGTAGGCACAAATTGAGCCCTGAAACAAGGTTCTACGATAATTACAGTCCCTGTAATTAAATGTCAAAAAATGGCCATATTTCGCGGTTTTTTTTTTGCAAAAACTTGTTGACCGATTTCAATTGTCCAAAACTCTTATTTTTTGCCTTTTTAAGCGCTATTACGTACTATTTTTTGTTTTCCAAAAACAAAATTTTTTCGCACCTAAATCGTTAAAAAACGTGTTTTTGCTACCATTATTAACTTTTTTCCACCTGTTCTCCTGGACCGATTTTATCCAAAACACATTCATTGAATTCCGACGATTTTTCTCTTAATTATAGTGTCCAAAAATCACAGCGTAGATTTATTTCAACTTTTGTATACTTTTCTCGACGTTTTTGTATTTCTTCTTCGATCAGTGTCTATTGATCGCATCTTTGCATGATCGAGACCACTAATTGCAGTTATTATTGATCGATGGCCAAAAGTATTTCTTGGTAACGGCTCATTTTGCAGCACGAATACCAAGCTGAAGTAGGCTATGTTCGGAGTTGAGCGCGGGTTCTGTTGGATTGATTTCGATTCGGTGTCACCTTGTTGACCCTGAAATAGAGTAGGCAGGTTGAAGGTGACTAAGCCAGTAGCCAGTAGCCAGTGAACGCGACAAGTAGTCTACGACAACATTTTGTTTACCTGACACATGTCTGATGTCTGTGGCAAACTGAGAAATTACACCCAAATTTTTCATCTGTCAAGGCGATCGTTTGATTTTTGGGTGAAAGGCACGAACCAGTGGTTTGTGATCTGTATAGACCACGAAATTGCGTTTTTATCGAAGTAACGGAAATGTTTGATCGCTGCTTAGATGGCGGAAAGTTCTTGATCACATGCAGAGTAGGTACTTCTGTTTTCTTGGTGGCATCTTTTGGAACAAAAAACTAGAGGTTGCCATTGGTGACTGTTGCATTGTTCCAATAAATCTCCGATTGCATAATTAGAAATGTCAGTTGTCAAACTGTGGATGGTCCACGAGAATTGCTTCTGCCATCGAAGTTTTCACCTTGAGGTATGCAGCCTGACATTCTGTTTACCAGGGAAACACTTTCGGGACTTACATCGCCAACTATGCTTTAACACAAATCAAGTTGCGAATGGGTTCCGTTATCGTATTGCAATATCTACCTACGCCCCACGAACATTTACTTAAAATATATCTTTTGAACTTCAAAAAGTTCAATGTAGCCAAACAATTTTTGCCGACAGTCATCGGGATACGAAATTGCCTCTCATACCAACACAAAACGAATGACAGCGCGGTTAGGTCGAAACCGGAACCACTCCGATTAAATCATTAAACCCATGGGCCTTTAGGCCGAACAACTACTGAAACTCCAGCACTTCCCTTTCTTTTCTGAGTGGATTTGGTAGAATTGGATGCTTCGAGGTAAAATTTATCATGTTCTAAGTCTATTGTCGCACGCCACAGAGAGATATACGAATTGTTCGCTGCAAGTTGCTGAATTGTCTCTCGAGCGTTGTTGGTTGCAGCAGGACCGAGCAGCCGCTCACACAGCTCGGGCAACGATGGAGACCTTGAAACACAAATTTCCGGGTCGTGTGATCTCCCGTTTGGGCCAGATCTGACTGCGCCAGACTTCTTCCGTTGGGGCTTTTTGAAATCTCCCATTTACCTTGCAAGTCTTGATAGCCAACATTGAAGAAAATATAACCAATTTCGAGGCAGATGTTTTGCGAGCAACAATTCAAAATGTCGTAAAACGAATACAAATGTGCATCAACTCAGGAGGTCGTTATTTGACCGATATGATTTTTCCAGCTTCATTTCATAACTTTTACACCTTCAAATAAACTTTCCACTAAAAATATAATTTTTTTCATTTCTTACAAAATAAGAGCCAATTCACATTATCACATTACTTTTGCCCCACCTTGTATAATTTCCGAAGATTCTACGGATCTCATCTTCACGAAACGAAATGCATCACTACTGTTGACGAGCAAAAAACCCAACCAACAATCTTCGGAATGGCTCTTCGAAAACCAGGCGTGAACCAAAAAACTTCCTTCCAAAGCATTATCTTCCGCAGTCAGTTAGGGTTGAGCCGGACTTACAAGAGCGCAGCACATTTGTCCCTTATACGATGGTAAATTGTACTGAGAACTCAATTTTGTGTCGGTACAAAAATAATGTCCTACTGCTATATGACCGTGTATCGAGATAAATTAAGCGAGGTGTGATTGTAAATTACGTAGTGTGGAGAGACATTTCTTAGTACTCTTGCGGCAGTAAAATATCCAATTTAAACTGAGCCGTGGTGAGATTGTAAGTACGAACTGGAAAGACAATTCTTATATTTTTCGAGGGAGTGAAATTTTGTACTGGAGAGACATTTATTATCTACTTTTTTTGAAGAAGTGAAATTTCCTACCTCAACTGAGATGAGGCGAGATTGTAAATACATACTTGAGAGACATTTCTTACTTCTTTTGCGGCAGCAAAATTTTCAAATTGAAATTAGGCTAGGTGGGATTGCAAAATATAAATATACATCGTGGAGGCATAGATTTCTTACTTACTCTAAGGCAGTTTAATCCATATTAGAATTAAATTCGTAAAAAGGCCCTTTATTGTTATTTATTTTCTTTCTTTTTTTAATTCTCTTGTTTTTGTCATTTTGGCATTACATTACCTCGCCTCATTTGAAGTATGACATTGTACTGGCTCAAAAGAAAAAAGAGGCACCTTTTACCAACTCATTTTATAATCGTGTCCTACCCAACACTACAGTCAGTATTTCCGAGCTCATATAACATATCAAAGTTCAAACGTAAGATTTATCACCTACTTAAGCACCCTCTTCAAATCAAGCTGACAACTAGACATTACACCATGACTTGAAAGACATGACGGACTAGTACTACAAAGCATGATTCTTGAGTTAATCGCATTGAAAAAGTTCGTCATACTGGCAGTTTTCTTGGATTACCGTGTTTTGGGGAACTTCAAGTTTCTTCGAAGATACAAACAGTGAATAAGGAATGCTTTATGAACGCCATGCTAATTAGCTAAAGGAATACTTGCCGAAAAAAGCCAGACTTGTGGAAATTCAATTTTGTACCACGATAATGCACCATTGTACAAACGTGATCGGATGAGATGAATTGCGCACCTTACTCAACTGGTATAGTATCGTGTGACTTTCTCCTGTTTCAAAGCTAACATTACCACTACGCGGAAGTTGTTTCGAGTCAAATGAAGCCATTAAAGAAAATTCGCTGAGGGCCCGAGTACAAATAAAAAACGCCCTTATAAAGGGCGAACACCGGCCGCTTGGCTTTTTAAGGGGCATATGATGGCCGTAGAGATTTTAACCATTTTTGATGCCAGCACATACGGCCTTACGACGGCCAAATTTGACTAAAAGATTTAAAAGGCCAAGTACTGAGCTGTAGAAACGGGCATTCGACGGGAAATTTGAGCCAAAAAAAGAATCTGCGCCAAATGTATTGTTGAATGTGTTTTATGGGAACTTCATCATTTTCGTTATGTACAATGGTTCTTTCGATTTGTCCTACTTAAAGATATCGATGCACAAGAGAAACGAGATCGCCAGGCCTCGCTTTGTTGTACGTGAAGTGTGTGGTGCGTGTTGATTTATATTTCAGTGGGAAATTTTGTTATTTAACGGCTTGAAAAAAAAACACAACCGAAAAAAAATCAAACATTTAATTGCAGTGAAATATATTTTCTTATAGGAGGGCGAATATCCACGTTGCTGCCACTGTACCACCGTCGTATACCCGTAATAGCAACCATACGGCCGCCGTACCACCGTCGTATGGCCGTTATTTGAACTGTAAGGCCGTTGTATCACCGTCAGTCGTCCCCTGTACGGCCGTACTGTCCTGCAACGAGCCTTATGTTAACCGCCAGATGGCCGAGTACTATGTTTCAATCACAGTCGGCATTTGCCCGTTCTAAGGCCATCATTTATATTTACTCGGGGAGCTGAAGACTAAATCCCAATTAGCTTACGAAAAATGTATGGAGGATTGAGTCACGCGCTGGCACAGCTGTATTGCACTTGATGGGCCTACTTTGATGGTGACAAAATAAATCTTGGTGAATGAATAAGTAATATTTTGTGCTTTATTCAATTCCGTGTGTTTTTACAAAGATGTTACAAATACACAAAACTTGATCTTTAAACCTCAAATATCCTCTTCCTATTTTCATTCAATCATTTTTATCTTGTTTGTATAATATTCTATTAAGTAACAGCAATTGATTCAATGCCCATCGATCGAATGGACACCCTTAAAAACCAATCATTCACCACCATCCCCTATACAATATATCCCCACCCACATACAAGCCAAGCAATATTTGTTTGTTTTTCTGTACAAAATCTAATCAAAACTATTTTCCAGCATCATACAAAGCAAACAAATTCGTACCAAGAGCTAGCCGCAAATTCCAAATCGATTACGTTGTTCAATAATATTATAGAACGGAGCCGATCGAAATGGCGTCTTGCACACTAAGTCCTTCTAGACCATCGCGAGGGCTTTGTCCAAATAACTAACTGTCAACTTGGAGCTATTTTGATTCTTATCAATAACTGCACTTACCCTAAAACCCACATTGACTTTTCCACAATCTTGCTTTAATATAGCCTGTATTCGACATAAATCTAGAGATGTACCAAGAAAAAAGGAATGAAACATACAGCGTACTGAATACTCCTCGATATGTCAAAGACAATGGGGATCAGTCCTTTTATTCCCCTGGAGGAAGGATGCGGGAGTGCTAAAGCGTAAAGAGACACAATCACAATCACAATAAAGGGCCGGAGGTACAATCGAAGTGCTGCTGGTAAATGGGCACGGGTGGTAGCGGGGTGGAGTAGGGGTGGCCCGGTGGCCTGGTGTATGTTAAAGTACACAAGAAGTGCAGAGAATGCTTTGAAAGAAAGTTTGTCCAAAGAAGCCCTATTTCATGGGGATATGCGTTATCGCATTTAGAAGCACGCCATCCACTCGTTGAATATCCGAGAAAATGCTTGATATTTCCTTCAAGTTCAAGAAACGAGCACAATGCTGGGGCTCTAGCCCGACCATGGACGAGCCACGCTGAGGTCGGTCGGGTAGCTGATATTTCTTTGTTATTTCTAATTTTTTTTTTTTCGTTTCCTTCTGATATAAGCTGAGTACCTTAGAATGAAAGCAATGTGGAGAAAATAGGGGACAAACAAAGCTGTTTTCTGCTGCTGATAACTTATGCCTTGAGGATTAAATGCGAAGGAAATGGTTTAAACCTTTTAACCTCGTATTTCTTTGATGAATAAAACTGGATTCATAAACAGGTACAGATATTCCCCTAAGATCCTCTCCCCCGGGGGCTGTGTATGTATTTAATAAGCTTGATTGATGTGCTTAAAAGAAAGTTAAAGCTAATGGAAGTATATCTTTAAGGTTTTAAGAGTTTTAAGCTTCTAAAACGATGCTATCTTTGTTATTTAAACTGAATTGTTTTGAAATGGGAGATGGATTTGATTAAATCCAGAATAAAAGTATTTGTATTTCATTCCGTTCTATAGGGGTTGTAAAATCGCAAAACTAAGAACCACAATTGTTTATTTACCAAATATTTACTTCCAAATTTTATGTTTAAGATCTTTCGTGTTCTAGTGTGCCCTTTGGTTTAGAGATAACTATATAACAGAATAATAACATATTCAATTGACCATTTTCCCATATAAATACAGATTACATCGCACAGCTCTATTCTGATCAATACTCATTTACTATGGTAATATAGTACCGTCAAAGATACAAATCTGAATAAATCCTATCAACAATAATGAGAGTAACATCATTTCGAAAATTGCATGCAACAGGTACTCGTGATTCGCGGCAAGCATTATGTTGTATGCGCTGTATATAAAAATCCTTTACCAACAAAATATTTTGCTTAATCTCTCTAAAGGATTTTTCGTGGTTTTTTTTCAATTTTCATGTTGCCGAAGGATTTTACAGAATATGGAAATTTGTATAGAATTTTATTTTATGTTATGCACCTAAAAATATGCTAGAATACATAAAAAACGTGTAATATAGTTTTGATATAAAAAAAAAAAAAAAAAAAATCCACAGGTATGGTGTTAAACCACAGCGAATGTGGTAGTACTTTTGGTTAAAACAACTTCCATAAAAACTGCAAAAACTAAAAATTTTAATCAGGGAAGAGCTGTTAAAACCTAAAAGTAACTTTTAAAATAATACTAATCCGGGATTTTCTACTGCACACTAATTTCCAGACTTACAAAAGGAGGCGTCATTTTGAAACAACAGGAAAGTTAAATATTCCGCAAAAATTTATGATTTTTTTTTTATTTTAATCTAGAGTGCAAGCTCTGAGGTTAATAAATAACACAATATATGCCAAATGTCTCAGTCTGATGTCTTGGATATATTACAACAGCATTCTCTGTTCATAAATGGGGCAAAATTTAAAATGACACCTCTAGTTGAAAGACCCCTTGTTTGAAAATTCTCATGAATTCCACTGCTGGTAGGACAAACTCTTGGTAACCTCCACCAGCAAACAAATTCACTTCTTCCACAATTTTTTCTTTTATTTGCTAAGAGGAGGTGCTAACAGAAAGCAAGTCCAAGGTTGAGCTACTAACATTTCTGTTCGCTTCAGATTCTTCTTTGCCCAATACTGCTATCCCACCACCCACCATCGAATGTCCCTCTTACTTAATAGGATCTCAAGCTTATTGATGACGGTACCATTTGATCTTCAATTGACTTACTAAACTAGCGCAGAAATCTAGCAGAAATTTTACTGCTTTCACCATAATGACTGTTCCACTGAAATAATAATAATCTTCGCCCGCTCGGCAAACTTTCACAGTCTTTAGCCTCTATTTTTGCGCACACTCCGGTCTCTGGAAAAACGTCTGTCACGTACCGTCGGAAGTAAAGTAAGCAGAGTAACCAGACTAGACTTACCAAAGCGATGCATAGTAGCTCTGTTAGACACCCAGAAAGGTCCCTGGTAGTTATTTTTTTGCTAAAGCTGTACTGCTTGTTGTCTAATGCCAAAAACCTGGGTATTGTTGTCAATTCCAAACTCACCTGCTGCAATCATGTCTCATTGCTGCTCTCTAAGATCTATGGCACACTTCGTAAACTGTGGCTACATGGCAGTCTGTTATCTTCACCTATTCGAGCCAAACTCATAAAATCTCTTGTTGTTCCTCATTTCCTTTATGGTGTATATTTCCTTCGATTCATCCTGCCGTCAGCGTCTTAAAGTGGCATTTAATGATTGCATTAGGTTCATCTTTCATATGAGAAGGTCTGATCATGTGTCGGGTGTTCAAAATTCCCTACTGGGTTGTGACCTCTTTCAATTCCTTGATCTCATGGCTTTACTTCTCTTGCATAAGGTCTTTTATACCAAAAGTCCCTGCTACCTCTCTGACTTCCTCGTTCCTTTGCAATCCTTGAGATCCATCAAATTCCTGATTCCTGCCCACACTTCCCTAACTGGTAGTCGTTCCTTCTTTGTGTATACCCTCAGGCTCTGGAATAATCTTCCAAGTCACATTCAGAGAATGAGCACAGCCACAGTATTCAGAAGACATGCATCAATTTTTCTATCTTCCTCTTCTTCTTCTCACTAGCTTTCTCTTTTTCTCTTTCCCCTCTCACTTACTTACTTCATTCTCAATTTTAATTCTGCACCTAATTCTAATTTTCTTTAACTTAAACTTTAATCCTTATCTTAATTTTTTAATTTTTTAATTTTTAATTTTTAATTCTAATTTTAAGCTTTTTTTTATACATATATCCTTAATGCTACCTAACTATGTATATGTACTCTAAAAGATGTAAATCTTGTGTACTCTCCTTCAAATAAAATTATTATTATTATTATTATTAATACCCCGGCTTCACCGGCTGAACTGCGCAGGTTCGAGCAAATTAGTCTGCTGGGCTTCAATTTTTGCTTGATTTCCGGAGTATTCTGCGTACACTGATACCTTACTCGTGAAAATAGCTCATAGGGTTACAAAAATACAGGGTGATATGTAAACCTCTACCAAAAAAACTACAAAACGCCCTAGCTGCTAAACCGTTACGATTTACGCCCCCCTCCCATACAATTTTTTGTTCGTCTATTCAAATCCACAGCCGGCCGCTTTGTAAACTTAACGGTATACACCCTGTATAGATGGAAGCATATGCAGAACTTTTGTTATATCTTCTCCGTTTGCATTGCTCTAAAATCTACAAAAACAACCCTAATTCAATAGATGACCACATAAAATTATACGCAAGAAAATTCTCTACAAAAAAGCTCTAAGGCATTTTTTATGTAAAATCAATCAATAATGAAAAGTTATAGCGCTTTAAAGCTCATCACCCCCAAAATTTTTGTCATTTTTCGTCCATATCTTTTTTATTATTAATATTACGGCAAAAGATTATTTACGATAGTTGTAGATAATTTGATTTTTTACAAAAATTCTGTAGGACTCACGGTTTCCGAGAAATAAGGAAAGCCATTTTTCACCACTCAAAACAAGATGGCGGCCGAACGTCACCCCTCCGGATCCCGAAAACTCGGTTTTATGCTCCCAACCAACCCCCTACACATTACAAAAAAAAATTGCTGCTTTCAGAAAATTTTCAGCGAATGTACCATTTGACTGGACTATGTATACATACATTTTCACATTCCGAAGTCAGGAAAAATAAAGTCTGATTTCGCCCAAGAGAACATGAAATCAAGCTTGAAAGTAAAAGCTTGCTCAAAAGAGAGTAATCAACTGGAATAGTCGAATGTCATTCCAGGGAGCTTTTGCATTTCTGACTGCTGGCGAAAAAGCAACAACAATTTCAGGCACTGAACTCGACTTTAGCCGGTGAAGCCACTTTTGCGGATTGAATTGAACTTGATTAACGTGAGGCCGGTGAAGCCACGGTATAAACATTAATGGATTCTAAATATTCTAAATATAAGCTTTCCATGAAATATTCTGTTCATGATGGATAGAATGGAAGTAATTACTATTGAGCCGTAATAAGAGGGGTTACTGGTGTAATCTGTTTTTCGGTAGGTATTGCCTGAAAATGAGTGCTATATTGTTTAAGCCAGTGGATTCTTTGAAGGCAAGCTCTCCTTCATGACTCCTGCAGAAAAATCTGTTCATTGAGTTGGTCAAATACACGGCGATGGGTTGTGACATAGCAGTGTCGGCTAAAGAGGAATTCGAGGCAACCTGTAGGTGCCAGCTTTTTTTACTGTCAGTAGTAGAATTTAATATTTTATTTCTTAACCTGAAATGAAATTATGATTTAGGAATTGCACCAAGTTTTCAAATGAAACAATCACGAATTCAATCGGAAAACATTTACGTTCCCTATTGGTGCCTTCTTTAGCTTTAAATGCTTTCATATACTCCTCATTAAACAATCAATTTCGACTAGTCTTAATGGACTTGGCAGAATGAGTATTGGTAAACGTAATACCACTCATGTACGACTTTGATGGCACAGATGGCAGAAATGGCGATAAAGTTAGCACCAGTTCTACGAAAGAACAAATATCAGTCAGAAACTTGAAGGAAGGAAGATAACCTTTCATGCAGTTGGCTGTCATTGCAAATTTCAGCTTTTGAAAACATACGCGCACTGTGAAAAAAAATGTCATTTCTAAGTAGTTGGCTGGATCCCCTTTGAGCAGAGAATTTTGAGTTACATTAAAGCGGGCTCCTCAGCCATCTGTCGCAGGGGCAATTTTGGAATTTGACTCTTATAGGCTGATAAAATTAAGTTTTAGTAAGGAACAATTGCGTTAAAAGGTTTTTATTGTTTAATATGTCAGTTGACCACCTAAATATGATAAAATAACAAAGTGCCCCCTTTTTGAGGAGTGCGTTTTTGAGCGCCGACCCTAAGTACCCCCTTTTCAGGTTTTTCAAAATAACTCAAAAACAAAACGAAATAATTCGAGAATTTTACTAAAATACTTTTGTTTAGAAAATTAAATTTCCCATCGAAATGCGTTTTTTAAATTTTTTGTTACCATTTGTAATTCAAAAAATAATCGAAAAACAAAACTAACAAACAATAAAAACCCTTTAACGCAATTGTTCCTTACTACCTTAGATTTTTCAAAATTTTATTAGTCTATTAATTGCCTCCTTAATTGTGAGGTGTATAGGCAAGCAGGGGCAATTTCCTAGGTTTCCCTGCCGCAGGGCAGCAGGGGCGCGAAACCTTCCTTGCGCCCTAGATCATCCCTCCCGCTCTGCTAAGTGGAGTGCATGTTTTTCGCTCACAATAATGTTCGAGACATTTGTAAATTGCTCAATATGTCTCAGGAATCATTGTAGACATCAATTGTGGTGATGTAATACTTACTAGATTTTAAATCCTCGTAGCTTTGTTCGCTAACCAAAACCGCAGTGTAGCATTTAATCTTTCTTTAGCACTTATGGCCTTCCGCATTATTGTATCTTGCTTTTCTATTAATGGTGTCACCATAGCAAGGAGGTCTTCAAAAGAAGCAATATCCATTGGTAAAAAGTTTTTAAGATCATCTACTTCCAATTCTTTCATAATGTTCAAGTGGCATAACTCGCTTCGCTTCTGTAACCACTTCCTAACTCAGTAAGTTTCCTTTGTTTCGTCGGACACACAGACGTGTTCGCGCTTGCGGAGTCCGGGCCCAGTATTTCCTTTTTCTTTTTTTTTGCGGTAAGACCGCCGAAAGAGCCCAGGCTATACCGATTCTTTGGGGTTTCGATAAAACTGGCGCCATTCTAAACGCCTGTGTTCAGCGGGACGTTCACTCTCACACTCAACGGCACGCATGGGTGTAGCGACAACTCCGAAATTGCCCCAACCGCCGTGCGCCGGAGATTGTCCTTGCGGCAGGTGTGTGAGTAGCCCGCTTAAAGTGTAAAGCCGAGCCAGACACCTGATATCTATATGTCAGAATGAGGTGAATTGCGGATAATACTTATTGCAGATATAAGGGTGGGGGTATTTAGAAGGAGATTGCGCAAAACAGAGAAAAAGTTCACATGTATATTACAAAAATCATAACAAAACTTTTTGCATCAGGGCTCTTGCGCAAGTTTAATCGTCTGAGAGTCAGCTGGACAGGCTGATGACACATCTATCAGGGTTAATGGAAGATAGCTTCATTGGAGTGCTATGCCTCCTGAAATTAGGTGAATTCCGTCAATTGGCCAATAAAGGCTGTCCCGTTTGCTTGGCCAAGCTAAAATCACGGAAAAGTATAAGGAGGGAAACTTAATTGCGTAATTATTGTTAAATAGGTAAACAAGTAAGAAAAACTAAGAGAGAGACAGAAAAAATAAAAAGGAATATGCAGGTTCAAGGAATCGAAACCTAAACATAGGAATTTTATTTTGATACTTTAACCGCTAAGCTTCAGAGGCCGACATGAAATATTACATAACATTTAGGAGACTCCAAGCGACATTATTCATCCCCTGTTTCCCCAAAAAAAGGACGAGACATATTAATCTAAAACAATAATTCTTTTCTGTAAAAAAAAAATATATGTATACGCGCAATCAAATAAAACCACAAAGAAAGAATCCTATTAAAAATTATCAATACCTGCCGCCCCTATAAATATGCAAATAGGGAAAGGTATAAATTTTCAGTTTTCGCAACCGCGCCACCCCTTGAACAGTACTTGATAAATGTTAAGTACCCAATTTTTATTCCCCTAATGTGGCCATTCATTCGGGGTTTTTTTCCTGCACGATACCAAAGCCGGCAACTCAATGATACAATTGAGATCCTTTTAAAGGAGGAACCATAAAGGAAGTTCAGAGATTTTTTTCAACTTCGGGTGGTTTTTTTTTTTAACTTTGCCAAAGTGTACATCTTCGCATTATGCAAACCACCAACCAGAGAATAATTTACAGAAGTTTAGATAAAACTCACGCACATCGGCATCAACAGGATTCGTGTTTATCTCGTAAATGTCTGCTTTAAAATTATTCAGCTCCAGGGCAGTAAAAGTCAACAACTTGAGGACATTTCTTTGCGCATTTTATCTGAATCCGCGTTTTTTTTTCATCCTTCCTCTTGTGTTTTTTTTTTCTTCTGTTGTTGTGTTGCTGTTGTTGTTTTTGTGTTGTCTAAAGGGAAGATGGTAGCGGAAAAAGAATATTGGAAGAAATATCCGCCTGTAGATTATCAGGATGCAAACATGCCGACTCCCAGTAAACTAGAAAATGGACACCATAGCAATAAAACTTCCAAAGGATGGAGAGCTGTGGGTCTGGGACGATGTATAGGAGCGACGCTCCTTGAACCCCCAGTTGAGGAAAGGATCTTCTGTATATAAACAACGGAAGTGCGTCAAACACAAACGTTGAACTGCTATACTCCGCCAAGAAGTCTTCACTTTAGGTTTGAATAGGGTTATTTTAGCTAAGACAATAGCATAGAAGTAAACATCGAATCACCTTAGAAGGATACGTGGGGGCCTACAATGATTGGTTGGGTAAGCTCCTCTCGTTTTGTTGTTGATGTTTAAAAAAAAAAGTCAAGCCAAGAAATTTTCGGGGGTGAATGCGGAAAGGAAGTGGAACAGGATAAAATTCTGATGTGAGAAGCTGCAAATCAAAATTAACATATACTGGAAGCAGAAGCACAAGGATAATAATCCTGGTACTGAAGTAATTAAAGCATCCGGGATGTTCTGTTTTCTGCTTTATGATAGCAAAAGGGAGAAAATCAATTTCTCTTGCACGAACATAAATTTTAAGTACATAAATTCGTGAAAGAAATATGTTGCCAGGCTCTTTGCGTCTCTGAATATAATCGTGAATTATGTGTTGGAGAGAAATGAGATATTTGGAAACAATATGCTGGAATGGTTTTATCACAATACTGGAATTGACAGCTTGGGAGCATTATGGAGGAGATAAAAGTTTTTGATGAGCCCCGTTCTGTTCTGTTTTTTTAGGGGTTGCTTTTTTCAGTATATGTTCGTTCATATATATACAAGAATTTGAACTGTAGATCCCAAACAACAATTATATACATACAATGTTTTTGCTACCCTAGCACAGTTGGGGGTAAACAAACAAACTGAAAAAGTTTATGGGTCAAACGTGGGTTGAAATCGACACGGCTTTCTGAAGTAGGGAAAGTTAAATATATATTTTTTTTCTCTTGATAAAATTAAAATAAATAAAAATCATTTCCAGAAATTTTCAATTTCAACTTTTTAGTTAGTTCAATAATTGAAGTGAGCGAGATTGAAAAAATACAAATTCACTTTTGTTATTCGAACGTAATTAAGTCACAAAAAATACACAAAATTCACTTTAATTTAATAGCAAACCTCGATACAGCTTTAAACCTGGACAGGGTGAAAATGTTGTGGTGTATTGCAAAAAAAACTAAAATTAACTTCCGAGTCATCGCCACCCACTATCGTAGGTTGAAACTAAATTCAGTTTCTTAGTTGTGAAGCGATTTAACAAAACCGAACTAAAACGCCACTGTAAAGTGGTTTTGTGCAAAATGTGGTATATTTTGCTGTCTCCTAGATCATCCTGTGTAGCTAAGAAGTTCTGCTGGGATTTATGGTATGCACTATACAGGGTGTCTTAAGCTCAAGTGGTCAGAGCTTTTCAGTAATGATAATACAGTTAAAACTATCATGAGAAAGTTGCACTGGTTTTAAGTTTTTTTTTAACTTCACAGTTGATAATAGAATTTTAAATATATTTTTATGTTTTAATGCCCTTTTACATCCCAAGCGCAAAGTGGAAACGCAAATTGGAGCTCTTTTATCAGAAATTTGTGTGCTCTTTTCTCTGCTTGGAATCCACGTACGTGCAACAGAGAGAAAAACATACAAATTTCTGGGCGATAAAAGAGCTCCAATTTGCGTTTCCACTTTCCGGTTGGGATGTAAAAGGGCCTTTAAGGTCACTACAGTAAATTTATCCTGAAGTCTAAATTAGTCGTACCGTGGTGTAGCTCAGATGTGTTGATTCAATACTTTTCGCGGACATAAAGCTTTTCTGTTAAGTAATACGATCTCGGGCGAGCACACTAACTCGAATTGGGCACTATGTTATGTGAATTGGGTAAACCTATATGGGAAGTGAAGTGATTTGAAGTTAGGGACCATTGCATATGAATGTATGAGATTGACCAAAATGGAAGTGAAGTAGAAGTTACATCTACTTCAATGGAAGTAAGTCTACTTCACTTCTACTTCACTTCTCTGAAGTCATTGATACTTTTACGAAACCGAAGTCATTGATACTTTCGCGAAAAATAAAGCTAGGAAAAGATTATACACTGCTGATCAAAACAGATTTTCATTTGAAAATTTTCATTTGAATCATTTGATGAATCATTTTCAGATTGAAAATTTAAAGGTATCTTACCATAGTAGGAAAAAGCTACCCAGACCATGACGCCGCCTTCCCTGCCCTGATGTCGTGTAAAGAATCTTTCTTCTTTGCGCAGATCATGGTAATAGTGGTTGTAACCGTCAGGATCATGCATGTTAAATATTTTTTCGTCGGGGAAAACGACGTGATGCCATTCTTGTTTCCATGCCACATCCCATGTGCTCACGTGCAAATTGCAAGCGTTTAAATTTGCGCTCCGCATTTTGTGGTGGTCAGGCGACTATGCAAAATTAGATGCAGCTCGAAGTATTGCCCTTCGTCCTCTTTTTAGTACCTACTTTTTCACTTAAGCTTTGTCGAAAAGTACCAAATAAAGTCAATTTTAACATCAAAATTGCTTTTAACTTTGAAAGTAAAGGCCGTAGCATAACAATTGTCACGACATTATTCATAGAAAATTGTCCAAGCTTCCCAATTTGGAAAAAAATGACTAACTACGTATTTTTTTGGAGAAAAAGGTAGTTGAAGTTGATATTTTTGTTGAAAAACAAAATTTTGACTTTGATGACTCATAACTCTGAAAGTTGGTAGCGTAGAGCCTTCACTTTTACAGTGTTAGATAGGTGGGAATATTATGCGTGTACTGATATCTTAACGATGAAAAAAGATCATAGGGTTAGAAAACTACAGGGTGATATACAAAACTCTAAAAAAACTTCAAAACGCCCTAGCAGCTAAACCGTTACGATTTCCCCCTCCCATACGATACAATCCACAGGCGGCGCATTTGTAAGCTTAACGGTTACACCCTGAATAAGTAATTTATGTTTTTTAGTTGAAAAATTAAACTAGTTTAGATAGGGCCCCAAGTTTTTTTACCATCTTTAAAAGTCCTTGCACAAGTGCTCTTATACTGTCTGTATACGGACTTCCAACCTTCTACTTCGCACAATTGTTCTTTTTTATTGTCCGGGAATTATTCTGCTGGTTCGTGTCCATTTGTGAGTCTTAAAAGCTTAAATTTACCTTGCACTTTAAGAATGTATGTTCTTTCGTTTATCTCTTTAAAGATAAAAGTGAGATTTTTATCTATTTGACGACCAATTCGACCAATATACATATATTCACGTGCATTCAATAATTATATAAAGAATAATAGTATCCACCCTGTATAATTCCGACTAGAAAAACATTTTTGAACGACTCCAGAACTTGCAAGTTTAACGGTTATAGAAGAATTCTCTACTATTGTAAGAATTGGAACTACATTCCAATTAGTATGTCACACTCTGAATTTTCTAAAAATATTATTTTCACATTATTTCTATTCTTCGTGAACCTTTCACAAAAAAAAATTTTTCTATCCGATTAATACCTTTTGATAATTTAACACAGGAAAGCCACAGAAATTTCTATTTAAAGCAGCTTAAATTACACCAAACCTTCTCTTCCTGTAGTATTAAAATTTTTAAATTATTTGTCCTAAATTGTAAGGATATTATTACCATATCCGATATTTTTACGTGAACCGCCTGTTCAAATGAAAGCTCCAACTGCGGAAATTCATAAATGCATAATGATTTGATATTGTTTGTCAATAGACTGACTACCACCAACAAAATTCAAAACTTTGACTAATTACTGTCGCCCCCATACTTTATTTAGAAAAATTTTAATTTACAGTCTAGAGGCATTGATAACCAAATGATGTAACTATCAATCGAAATGAATAAATTGTTGTGGGAACTAAATCAGCTTTCAAGCAACTGAAAACATTTAGTGAACTACGTAATAGGAAATTAATTATACAAGTTGGGTTATTTGTTGGGTTCTTTTTCAAATTGTTATTAAAACTACACCGTTCAATATTTTTCAATGAATGTTGCAATATTGAAGAGAGTACACCTTCTGATTATACATGGAAAACCATTATTTAATAGTTGCCACGGCTGGCTTGGAAGTAGCCGGTCCTATTAACACCAGTGCCGTATTTTAAGATTTGGCGCTCTAGGCCTATAAGATTTGCTGTCCAATAAATTAGGTGATATAAAAGAATAATCACCATTTATTAAATATGCTTAGTTTTTAAACGTTACATGTTCTTCGAATAACCGGGAACGAAGGTAACTTTTTATTCTTTTTAGTACTGATAACAAAAAGTTGTAGTCCCATTCTCGATTGTAGTGAACGGAGTCGATTACAGTCGGAGGCAGTTCACGGTTCAATTTAGATGGTCGAATGCGTGTGTTGTTTTTATTTAATTTAAGGCCGAGGCTATTCGCACTGCAGAGTAGATAAGAGTAGATAAGAGTAGATGAGAGTAGATGAGAGTAGATGAGAATAGATGAGAGAGTAGATGAGAGTAGACGAGTAAATGAGAGAGTAGATGAGAGTAGATGAGAGTAGACGAGAGTAGATGAGAGTAAATGAGAGAGTTATTTACTCTCATCTACTCTCATATACTCTCATCTACTCTCTCATTTACTCTCATCTACTCTCATGTACTCTCATCTACTCTTATGTACTCCTACTCTCATCTACTCTTATTTACTCTCTCCTCTACTCTCATCTACTCTTATCAACTAATACAGGATCTACTCTGCAGTGCGAATAGCCACTCCCTTAATTTAAACACCAACAACTTTCTTAAAACAACATTGCCATTAAATTTCCTTCGAAAAATTCACCAAAATTACAGAAAATTCTCAGTTACAATGGCGGTACTTTTTGTTCGATTCGACTGCGTTACGGACTTACCAATATTTTTCACAATCGAATCAGCTTTCGATTCTCGATCGATTGACGAATCGAATTTTCTACTAGGGGTCATAAGTTCTACTTTGTGGTGACAAGAAATTTTCCCAGGCTCAAGTAACCCAATACCTACTGAGATATGTATATATGGAAATGCTTCCTTCAAATCTTTGTGCTTTGGTGGCCCGCGTAACTTTTTATAGCTTGAAGAGCCGTTATTCTTTCTTTCTAATTTTTGTTAAGCCTGGCACAGGCATGGTCCCTAGTTGGCCATCACGTATATCACAAATTTTCTACAATTCCATTTTCAAGCTTAGCTCAAAAGGATTGCAGTAATTTTGTACGGACGTTGATGCTGAAAAAAGACGTATACATTTTGCAGCAACCCCAAAAAGTTATTTTTCTTTCAGTGTATTGAGTAACGATTTTTAAAGGCTTCCAAAGCTGATCACGCAAGCCTCCCCTCGCAAGCTACCGCCCCTGGCCATGGCCCTTATGGCCCAGGGTAAATACGCCACTTTTTAACACAATTTTGTCATACATTGTCCATTATTTTTGGCCCTAGTTCGCGAATAGCTTGACGAATGTTTTCCGTTTTTTATGTGAAAGTCCATGCTTAGGTAACATTTGTACTACCAAGAAATTTGCATGGAGCCTACTGTAACAAAAATCAAAACAAACAATTTCTATAACAGGCTTTGATTTCCTTAACTGCGTCAATTGTTTGTGAATCGTTAATGTAACAACAATCTTACAGTTAAAAATAGACTGCCTCCAACGCAGCATATTGTTTGTGTCCATGTTTTTTTTCAGCAACTATCCTCACGTTCAGGCACCCCCTTTTGCAGAGCTTCTAATACTGATTTTGTTTCCGATAAAAATAAAGATTATTTTCAAATGAATTATCCAAATCTTGTGAGGCAAGTATCATAACGACATTTGACAGTCTGGAGCCCTTTTATTTGAGTTAACACTTCAATATCAGAATCAGAATCAATACCACACCCCCACAATGTCCTGGCCGGCGTGCTTTGTTCAACCCGTCGTCGGTTTTGCTGCCACCCTCTAGCCACATTCCCCATTCCACACTGGCAACTGTCTTACGTTATACAAAAATATCGCCCTTAGCATCCGCATTGCGAAAGTATTGATTTATTGTGATTCAAGTTCAGAGGGCCTCGGAAGGTATTTTTCTCATTCCACGCTTTGTTTGATATTTACCAGTTTGCGCCACATATTTTTAGTTTATTGTGTACGATATAACAAAGTAAATTTCCGTCATCCAGACTTCCGCCTACACGAGCCAAATCCAATTTTCCTTTTCTTTGTTGAGCCACAATTGCCATGTCCTGGCAGTGTTAATCTTAGTTGTTCAAAAAAAAAAAGAAAAGAAAAAAATTTATTAGATCTCGATAAGTTCCTAGCATCAAACAATATTAGGCTGGGGGATGATGGTGGGGATTATTCTGGGGCCTCTGGAAGCTATGGCTTGGAAAGTGGAAGGTACAATTCAGGATACACGATATAACAACAAAGTGGAATTCATGAACGGGAAAAAAGGTGCTCTCCCCTGTCTCGAAAAACTCACTCGGATCGTGTATGCATGATTGTGTGTATGTACATACATATATATATATATAGATTTGTGCACAGGATTCCTTCTCCCTTAGCACAGAATCACCCTTGTGTCCTGCTGGAATATCCATCGTGAATGAAAATCGTCAAGGTCTATTAACCGAAATATAAATGCCCACGAATTTAAACCTCGATCCCAAACGAATTACAAAGCACACTTAATGCGAGAGAGATTCAATAGGATTTGGTCGCAATACGTTTTCCTACATTCTATATTGCCTTGCGAAACTCCTTTTAACTACCTTCGTCCTTTTTATATCACGGGGATAGGATCTTTAAATGGGCTCTTAGGTCTGGAGTGTACTTCTATGTATTTTGAACCGAATCAAAGACGAGTGAAGAAAAAAATATATGGGAAGAGCTATGCTTGCTTTTACCTTTTTTGTATTCTTTCTTCTCTTACCCCTACAAATGGTATATCCCAGACATGCGAGGATGGGGGTAGCAAATTATGTCTCACGGGGGAAAAAATTTTATATCACTGTATGATATCTATGATATGACATGAGGATGCAGATTTTCACTCAAGGAAAATGGCGCATTCATGTTGAATTTTTTTTTGTTTTTGGTTTTTTCATTTTATAAATATATCTAACGAAATTTAATATGTGCTTGAATGTTGCCTTTAAGTTAGTAAAAGCGTTCATTATATCAATTAAAGTAGTGATGGAGCACCACCATATGATGGTGCAATATGTAGGAGTAAGCTTAGCTCGACGGATAAATTAAGGACAGAATGGGTTAAGGTGATTCTGGGATTGTACGAAGAGGAGGAGGCGATGAACTCTGGTTAACATATAACTTCGGGAATACTAATTGTGGAACACTGTTCCACAGTCGACATATTCTGCTAATTAGCGAAATCCAATATCGTAGTGTGTAAAAAAAGAAAGGCTACAGAGTGTGAGGTGAGACAGAACAGGTTTTGTGTTCCTTGAAGTTAATTTTTTCAAGAACTGAAAGAGTTAATTGGCCCAGATAAGGGGAGAATGGCCCAGATAAAGGGGTTGAATTCAATACAAAGACAAATGTGTGACTTGTATATTATGATACGGGTCCACTGCTGAAGGTTCAGTTTGTATTTTCTGAAAGGAAAACAGTAGGAAATTTAGTGATTTGGTATATTATTCGTTGCCACTAAATTCAAAAATGTCATGAACTGTTTACAAAATCTGAAACGTTTTTCAAATTCTTCATCATCATAATTGTTGCAATTCTACTATAATTTTGTCTTTCCTTTGGTTGTTTTGGCAAATTTATAATATTTGGCTGACAAAATTTTCCGTAAAAGTGGAATTAATTTATGTAAATTATAGTGAATAAAACGATTTCTAAGTTCTATGTTCTTTGGTGTTTTATGTAGTTTCCACTTTATTTTCTTCTTCTCCCGAGGAACTATATCTGAAGTGAAATCTAAAATTATTCTTTCCTCATTATCAGAAGGAATTATTGAATTATCCATTTTATTAACGAAAAACATAGAACTTAGAAATCGTGTTATTCACTATAATTTATGTACATAAAATAATTTCAGTTTCACGGAAAATTATGTCAGTCTTCTTTAAAGCGCTGTCATATTTCAGATTCGAATTACCTCGGATTTCGACAATTTACACATGGCAAACGAGGTGTAACATAATTATCTTACCCTCAACCCTAGATTTTGTCTGAGGTAATCTTGGTTAATGTTTATCATATTTACATAATTAAGAGTTACTTTCGTTGGTGTTAGTGTGTTAGTTAGTTAGTATAGTAGTAACCCAGACTACCGCCCTCAGAAAATCTGCGAAGTGAGCTAGACGACATTGAGTGTTGGTCATAGGAAAAAGGAGGATGTGTAACGGTCGGTTATTTATTGCAAAATTCTCATTATTAATTATTCCCCCCATCTATCGGAAATTTTAGAAATTAATAGTCCAATCACTTCAGAAGCTTTTGGATGCGAAATTTTTTTGTGAATCACGTAGGCAAAGAAAAACAAAAATTTTCTTGGAAGAAAAAAAACTGAGAATTTTTTGGGAGTCTAGATTTGAAGTTCGAACAGACAGTCGGGTTACTTGTGGTTAAGATCGAGAAAAACACAATTTTTGTATGTATAAAACCAAAATAAAAGCGGCATACGTGTATTTGAAAGTGCTTTAATCAGTTTCAATCAATTTTTAAATTATTAAAAACCAACCCACCGTTGTTCGAACGCATCATAGTTTGGATAAAGAAATATCCACAAAAGGAAAAGGTCGCGCAGGCAGAGAAGACCAGCAAAAGGAATTTTAGAAACAGCGCAGAGGGAAGACCATGGCGGACTGTCCGGGCTGTTTGGAGTTCTGGTGACGAGTATTTTCGATTTTTTCTCTTTACTAAATACGTAGAACTAAATCTTCTCCGATATTCAATACTTCAGCGATAAATAAAAAGTTGCAACGTTGTAAATAACTGGCTGTTATCAATACAATTATTTGATTTTCGGGTGGTGCCGTGACATTTCGTTAAAAAGGTGTGGTGTGTAGAAGAAGATTTATGATAACATAATACTATGCTTGTTGTTAAATATGACCAACCGATATAATTTAGAAAAAAACAGGTTTCCAAACCCGTAATACGTTAAACATTTTTTTCTAATTCAAAAAACAAAAAGAAAACTTATAAAAGGAAATATAAACTTTTAACGAAATAGATTTGTGTGTCTCGAACGGTTTATACTAATAAGAGGTGTGGATTGACCGATGAGTGAACAATAATTTTTACCTTGAACCGCTGGCGTGACCGATACCAAAGTGTGGTTAAGTCAGGTTCATATATTCACCCATTTATATACTCATTACGCATGATGAGGTCAACCCGGATGTAGGGACATCAATTGGACGATCGTTTTAGGAATCACCTCATGGACGCATGAACCATCCCAACCAGGAGAAGGTTTTTCCCCGATTATATTTATATATATATGACATATTTACCAATTCTTTTAAAATATTTACAATATATTCACACATTTTGAGTATTTAAAATATTATATAATACATATATTTACACATTTTGTTTAGTTAAAATATTACATATATAACATATTCACACTTTATCCACTAAAGGACTTACTATAAAGTTTATGTTGATTCTTTTTTACTTTGAAATATCTTTACACTGTTTTATTGGTAGGGGTGCAAACAAACATTCGACGGTTCTAACGGAACAAATTGTCCGAAAAATATTGCCCTGCAACTTCGTTTGGCCAAATCGACGTTGTTACTTCTCTTGTGTTTTGTTTTTTTTGGTTTTGGTTGGCCATGTTCTATATTGGCTCAGAGTTTTTTTGTGTCCCTCCTTGCCCTCATTACATTCCACAATACACCAGTTCACTTATCAAAATTACAAGTGGTAAAAGTTGGTTGCATCCACATTACCTAGAGTATAAGTTTATTTTCGTTTTGATTTACTATTACGTACTATTTAATTTAAACTTACCTTCATTTTGTTGTTAATTAATTCTATTGTCTTGTGCTGTAAGTAATATATAATATATTTGTTATCCATTTCTTGAACTCTACGAGTATTAATAATTATGACAGCTTAAAGGGGTAATTTATCCAGGATGGTTGGGTGTTGCTTTCTCTCCAGGTTTCTCTCATCGTCGCGTTGAACAATTACAGTTCCACCAGGTCGTTGGTAACTTCCAGCGATGAATACCTTTGGCTAAGCTAGGACAAGAACGATATGAAGAAATCTCCTCTTTGAATAATAGGTAAGTGGTGAATCATATGTGTAGAGTCCCGGTCACACAACCCCACGCCCCCACCGGCGAGCTAGCGTAAACCGTGTGGCCGGTTTAGCATCCCCTATAAATATTTAGGAAAATAGGGAGGATGCGGTCTTTCAAATTTTTTTATGTTTACCCCAGCACGATGGCAGTAGCCTTGCTGTCACCAGCAAGGAGCTCCATTGTGGCGGTACAGATGACAGAATTATGCCCTCGGAATCCCCAGCAAACATGATGTGATGTTATATTTGACGTCGCTCAACTGCTACCGGATGGCGCGGCCAGAAAAAAAACTGTATCCAGAATCTTGATACCTTGAAGTTTGGTAAAAAGGGCCAGGAGTGGTATGTTTTATCGAAAGCCTTGTAGATATATAGAGCAACTAGGTCAGACTCAACAAATCGATGTATACTTAAGTTGAGGGGAGGTAGGTCGCAATTGGATTTTTTGTGTTATAGTTTGTTGAAATATTGGTCCCTATTCTGGAATTTTTCATAAAATAATATTTTATGTTATGTTATGATGATAAAATTTCTCTTTCAAAAAATAAAATATTTTAAAAATTCGTATTCCGTCATGCTTTCATAAAATTATTTTATGAAGTCTGTTATGAACACATAACCTAAAATATTTAGTACAATCCGCTATGGGTTCTATTACCTTTTGAACAGCTGATCAGTTGAAAATTAAAACAAATAAAATTATGAATGAAAACAAACAAAATCAAAGCGCGCCTTGTTTCAGTATTTGACAAAATACAATTTTCTTATTGCGTTTGTCTTATTATTTTTAATTTAATTCAAAATTCAATGAAAACTACTTTCTCGCTTTCTTGATGTCAATTCCCGTTTGTTATTTTCATAAAATGGGTTATAATACCTGTAAAATGTGCTGTTTAGTTTATTTTATGTTATGAAGCGTAACAGGAAATATTTTATGTTATGATCGATAAAATAAAATAAAATTTGTCAGACAGAATAGGATTTTAGAGAATTATTTTATGTTATGGCATAACATAAAATAAAATGATAAAATTTTACTGACAGAATAGGCCCCATTATCAGGTCAAGTGGATTTATAGGCGTCAAACTATTTCAGACACCTAAGCACTTCGCGAGTCCATTGAGGCAAGGAATACTCGGCGGGAAGTGGGACCTGGCATTGTTTTATCAAGCAATGAAGAATTAGAGGCAATCAAAGATGCAATTTACTCGGCCTTGCAAATGCTTTCTTTTATCACTTGTCCGTAATATGCAAAAGACAGGATTGTTGATGAAATGAAATTTTTCCTGTGCAGCAATTTTTGGAACGAGCTTATAATAAACCTAGAATCTAATTTCCATATTCCTTTCGGTATTACGAAGAGGTGACCGAAGTGTAGGCCTAGTGGCCGCTCCGTAAGTACACCGTTAGTGCTCCTATGTTTCAGGACCTTGTAGAAAGACCAGAAAAGAGTGCCAGAATGTTATCGATTTTACAAAGACAAGAACGTTGTTATTTTGATGTGACAATGCTACTCCCATTCCCCGGTATCTTTTTCCGTGTAACACAGCTATTCCTACTGATGACTTTTAGCACATGAATAAAACCCAGACAAATTATGATTCAGTCTTAAAGCTTGCAAATGCCTTTGGGGCATTCTGATTGTCTAAATGAATAATTAAGCTAGAACCAGTTACGCTGCTGAACATGCAGCCTTTGATGCATTCTTCTATGCCATCACTTCAGCTTGAAAAATTATATACGAGCTGTAGCCTTATAAATCAGGCATCTAAGACCATAGGTCCTAATTCGAAATCCATATTTGAGCTACCTGCCTTCTAGACCAGTGATGGCGGACCTATGACCCGTGGGTCCATTGGCCCACGCAGGATTTTTAAATGACAAACGTGTTCTTTTTTAAAGACTTATTTTTTATATCATAAAAGGTAGTATATAATAGCTCATTTCGAATTTATAAAAAAAAATTCAAAGTCCCCATTGGCTAGCTGATAGGGGTAAGCTACACTATCCATCATTTCGCTTATTACCCAAATACACAAACCGGTATTATAGACAAGGGGTCCCAGGGAGTGTGTGTTTTTTCCTCACTTTTGCCTCAGTAAATCTGTCAGCCTCACCTATCCATCACACTAACACAAATATAATATCGTACACGGGAGTGTGCGGAAACTATAATAAATTCCTTTTCTCATTCGCGTTTATTGTACAACTACATAGGCATCACAATCGTCATACGAAAAAATTGCAGAACAATGAATACTTAGTGTAATACTTACATCATACACAAACTGGTTTCATGTGAAGACCAAGTTATGGATAGTGTAATTCACCATGCGTTGCTTCGTAGGACGGGGAGATAGCAGCTCGAGTATGTACCAGAGCTGAACTAAATATCCTGATTCAAAATAGAAGTAACATAACGTATGGTAAGAAAATATCGAATTTGAGCTTAGTTGCTTAATAGTAGAGGGAAATTAAACAAAAAAAAGCGAAGTTATCATGTAGTGGGGAAGTTGGATTTTTTTGTTTTTTTTTCTTTACATATGTTAATATAAAGCGAAAAAAAAATTTCTGTAAAATCGGTCCTGTGATGCACGAGAAAATTGCATAAATGTCCATTTTTGATGCATTTTGAGTGCATTGCTACACTACTTTTTTAATTTCTCCAGTTCTGTTGGTCGTAGAAAAATAAAAAAAATTAAAAAATACTTGTAATTGAATAGACTATAGACTAATTCGGTATAAATACTTTAAAAATGAATCCTAACCTCAAAAAACCAAAATGTACGAAATTTTGTTTTATATTACTAAAAATGCAATAAATAACGGGAAAATAGTCGGATTTTGATAAAAATTGGAGAAAATATGTATTTTAATGCTACAAATACGTGGTTGAAATTTCAAAAAAAAAACTTCGATTTTTACGGCAACAATTGGCACTTTTCGAAAAATATTAAAATTGCCGCCATTTTATGCCAAATCATCGTACGCTAAAAAATTGTAGGTTTTTGTATGTACTTTCTTGTGAGCACACACAATACTTCGTTACTTTATTTAAAATGCCCATTTTATGATATTGAAAAAACTAAAAAATTTCATTTTTTCAATTTTTTGCCTTGTTTTCATAGTTGGCTAGTAGCTTTTCATAGTTAGCAAACACACACCTGAAAGCCAAACATTACGTTTCAATTTTAACAACTTTGCTACCAGACATTTTTGTTTTGTTTTCTGCCACAACGCTAGATAAGCGTAGGTTTTCACGCGTATAAACACGGTCATAAGGAGCCAACGACCTTGGGTATATTTCCCAAGTTTTACCAGCGAATCAAAGTCAAGTGAGGAGACGGGCGCGTGTTATTTTCTTCTTCTTTTTTGGTGAGGTATTAGTTCCAAAAGAAACGGATTTGCTTGTTTTCCCGGTAGGAAGGTCACCCCAGCGCCGCTTCCACTTTTCTACTTCTAGGGTCCCTACTCCCCTGAAGAGTCCTATGAGCGCACCCGGCACACCAGACGGTCCCGGCATAGGACTTTTCCTCCAAGATGATGGGAGCTTTGGAAACTTTGGGCAGTGCGGAGGCTATCTGGGTCTGCTTTTTAGCTTCTTTTGATTACACCTATATTAAGCACGACTTGATAAATCTATAGTCATGTGAATTGGGGTTAAAACTGTTATATTCACCTTCCGTCCCCTCGTAAATGTTGCAAGTATCTATCGGGTTATTCTATTCTTACATATTCTTGAGCGTTAAATCTTTGCGCGGTTGAATTCACTATGAGTTCATGGATCATAATCAACCATTGGAGTGGGTGACTACCACTCCATTTCTGCAACATTTAACGTCTTTTACCATGACGAAGATGGCAGTTAGTCTTCTGATTTTAGGCTCATGTCTGATCTATACCGTGCTGCAGGCGTCAACTCCTTTTTGTGTTGCAGCTCTTTCAATAGAAGAACAATGAGGTGTTATTGAAGGTGCAATCAATGCAAGCAAATGTACAACTTTTCTTGCATTAAGACGTTTCTTTGCGTCCCTGGTAAGAGTGTTTAGAGTAGTCTCAGCAAATTTGCCAGCATGATGGCAAATTGCTTCTTTTAATTGTATTGGATGTGAGATTAGCCACTGGACTAAATCCACTGTTGAGGTTCTCTCATTCTTTTCCGACCAGGGCTTTGAGGTTCGACATTATACTCAATATGATATAATTGTACAGTCAAAAGTTCAATAAAACTCATCTAGTTTATATGCGAGTGTCTTGTTTGATTCTACTTAAGAAAAATTGAGAGTTGATTTAGTATTAAATTAGATGTTGTTTTCTTGATTTTATTTGTTATTTAATAAAGACGAAATTTTTAGGACATACCACCAGTAATATCTTAAAATAGAAATATTACGTCATGGATAATTCTCTCCATTAAATAATACTAACAAAAACACCACCAAAGTAAATTATAATTTTTATAAATCTTTCAATCGCATAATTCACTTATCGTTGATCTATATATACTCGTAACACACCAAAATCCATAATATTTAAACAAAAATTCAGAATAATCAACTTAAGAAAAATATGAAAAAAAAAAAATCATTGAAGAAAGAAACGTTCATAAAAATGGTACTTGAACTTTTCTCCACTAGGACATTTTTTCTGCTTAAAATGCAAATTATAAAAGCAAAAGCAATATCCATTAACAGAATTCTTTTCTCCACAAGAGAGTCCCTTTTTTTACGATGGCATACCGACAGAAAAACTTTCTTAAACCTTCATCTCTTCCCCTTGACCGGAAACGTCGAATTTTGTTAGGACTGTTTGACCTCAAACCTGTCCCTATATATTATTTATATATAAAAAAAATAAATATACGAAGTGGCCATTACTGAATAGCCATGGAGAAGAAAGTGTACCTATCGTTTAAATAAATTTTCAATTTTTTCTTTCTTCTCAGTTTTTTGTGTGTTTTTTGGAGAAATTTAAATTTTTCATTCGGGTCTTTATATTTTCTTTTCATAAGTTTTACATTATTTTGAGGCTAAAAACTGAAGTGTCCTTTTCAGTATTTGAAATTAGTTAAAATACTTTTTGATCTCTTGCATTTAGACATTTTTTGGGTATTTTCAGCACCACTAAAAGACAAATACCGAAGTGGGCACATAAAAAATTCATTGAAGAAATAAAATAATAAAAGTTGAATCATAATCAGATAGAAGCAAAAAAAAGGAACTGGTGAAATTCTGCAAAAAAAAGTTCTAGAAAGCAGTGTCAGAGCCATTTACTAATTTTGCGCACCCACAAAACTCCCCCAAAAAAGCTCATTCAATTTTTATCATCCTACTATTCCATTCTCAGAAAATCCTCAAGATATATTGTAAATATTTAAGGAAACAAGAACCCTCAATTTGTTTTTTCCTGTACTTGTGTTCGTATTTTGCAGATGGTGCAATCGGATTATCGATACTGCCGCTTGCAGCTTTACTAACTGGTACCCTCCTTACCATTGGCATTGGAGTCCTTTTGGTTGTTGTCATTGCTGTACGAAAACGTAGGGAGCAGACTTCCAGGAGCTTGTGTGACGATAAGGATAAGCATTTGGGTGGGTTTCTACAGTATATAAAAGGGGGAATCTAAAATTTATTTTGTAAGAGCTTTTTCGTTGTACTTTTTTAGGGATGGATGTTACAGTAACTGCTCCCTTAGAAACTGGTCCAGGACATCAAAGGCTTGTTGTTGCATATACATTGAAGCAAGGAATTGAAAAGCAACCGGATATTTTAAATGCACAGAAAGGTAAATATAAGTAATCACTTACATTATATTTGTAGATATTTTTAAATGGAATTGATGGAGGTGGTGGTTAACAAATAAATTGGCTTACCCAGTTTTAGAAAATTAAAAAAAACAATAACAGATTGGCTCCGGTGTTAAATTGAACTCAGTTGTTAAATTAAACACAAAATTTTCGTTTCTTCAATGTGGGCCCATTTGATGCAACGCACATCCAATTTTTGCAATCTTTGAAACACTTTTTAGGGCCTAAGTACACGAGAAGCATGATTTTGTAATAAAACCTTTTTTTAGGCAAACGAAGCGTGAGTAGGTGAAAAATGGAGAGTTTCGTGCTGTAATAGGGATTTTTATACATTTTTATTTGAGAGCGCTTTTTTTTATATGAAGCCCCTCGTGTAGTAACGGTCTTTGTACTCAGGCCCGCCACAAAGGGTAGGGGAACTGGGACGAATTGCTCCGGGCCCCAGGCCAGAGGGGCCCCGAGAATAGATTGAAACCAAAAAAGTCAAAACCGCTTATTCCTGGGTACTAAGCGTCTAGGGGCCAAGGTCGATTCACACACATCAGTCCCGTCACGTCTCAGTCACTTTTCCGAATAAGAAATGTCGCGGTCAAGGCTCAGTCAAAATGATGACTGTATTCACTTCCATTATGCTTCTCGCAACAGACGTAACTTTGGCGTGACGTGACTGATGTGTGAATTGACCTTTATTGTCAAGAAAGCAGTAATCTAGAGCGTGAAACCTAAGCATGCATCACTCTAAACTCTATGTTATGTTTGTATAGATATGGATTATTCTACTTATCATATTTAAATAGTAAACACCTTCATTCTTTCCGCAAATTCGTCGATTACATCGTCATAGGCTGGTCTCATACTGCAGCAGATTCGACCGAATTTTTTAGGGCCGTATTTGGCCGAATTGTTTTACGGCCGTATTCAACCGAATTTCAACTTTAAATTCAGCCAAACTTTAAGGGATAGTTGTCCTCTAAAATGCTAGTTGTTTCATCTGAAATGGTCACACATATAAATATATCCTAAATAAAATAAAAGGAAGACTATTCAAAATTTCTATAGGAGCACACTTTCATTATCAACTTTTTGGTATCCATTTCGGCCGAATAATTAAACAAATCTGATCGAATGAAACCTACGGACTTCAACGGCCGAAAACAATGGGTGTAATGTGCGAGTAAGCATAGAAAAATAATTGTTAGAAAAATTCGGCCGAATCGGCAACAGTGTGAGACCTGCCATAGTCTTCATTTTCTGCCAGCTCTCGTTCTATTGATAATATCATGCAATGATTTAATCGTGACTGACCCATTCATGATCTTAAATAATTTGTTATCATTTTTAATTTACTGAAACCGCGTTCACCATTTGCAACAAGATTAGCTATCACCATAAAAGGACGTAAGCAAATCCATAATTAAGGAAAAATAGATTGAAGACTTTCATCATAGATTCGTTTTGGGACATTTGGCTTGCCCTTAAGTAGTCTCTTTACTACCACTGAAGCAGTATAAACTCAAATTTAGTATTAACGAAAAAGAGAAAACTTACTCAGCGGGAAATGGAGCGCTGCATAATCAATGCTAGAACGCTCCTTAAAAAACTGGGGTCGTTCCCCTTCGTTCTACATCAGTGGGGAGCACTTATTTTTCTGCTGTTTTCTTTAGAAGTTCTTTTGAAGCAGTCACAAAAGTAGAAAAAACTTTCTAACCCTTTAATTTATGTTATAGCGTCTGTTGATCTGCGAAACAACTGCGGTGTCGAATAGCTTATTTTTGTTCACCTTTTGAAATTGCCTTTTCGCAGTTTTACCAAACGCTCCCCCAACTAAGTAACCAGCCACATCCTATATGCTTCTTGACCACCGCATCGAACGAGAACCGGTCTATGTTTGTCCGTTTTCTCCTCCCGTAAAATTCCTTAAAGCTCCAGTCGGAGCATATTAACAGCGCTCCAAATTCGGTCTCCTTAGTAGCGCTTCGCTTTTTTCCCGCTGGGATAGCTTCTGGATTGATTCTGCCAAAATAAAGATGAGTACTGACCACCAGAGCCAAGGGCCTGTCTACATAAGACCTGTTCCATTCTAGGCTGCACTAAGAAACTTTAGGTTCATCCACGAATAAAGAACCGACCGTTCGGTATCTATATTTAATGCTCTGAATGAACTTAAGTGCGAGTTCGGAAGCGCAAGGACTGCAGTCATTCCGCAATATTCAGCTGCAGACTTCCAATTTCTGAATACTGCAAAATAACTGCAGTCCTGCGTTTCTGAACTCGCACTTTATTATTCTTACCCCAATTTTTTTCTCAAAGATTTTTTGGAATTTCAATAACTTGGAAGGACCTCCAGACATATTTTAGCCCCAGGCCCCGTAAGGTGATGTGGCGGGCTTGTTTGTACTACCAGTCCATCATGTAGTACTCGTCGTAGTGCAATGTCGAGTAGTAACCTTGGTTCAAAGGAAGGAATATACATAGAATACAGGATAGATTAATAAGAGTTTAAAGGACTCTGAATTAGAAGGCGATGGAACTTGCGTTTGAACTCCTGGATTTTGTAGGAGTTCACACCAAGGAGAAGATATTTGCACAAAATCCACCAGTGTAACAAAAACCAAAATAAAACAATTTTGTAAAGTTGCTTCGATTTGGCAAAATCGATATCCTAAATAGCAGCCGACTGAGTCAGAGACGCCAGTTGGAGATAGCCAAGTGAATCCCGCTAGCCAGACGACAAATACTATTACGTCGGCAGTAGGTACCGCACTACCAGAAATGTCGCATTCGATATTTATCATTCGAAATTGAAGAATACACCCGCAGATGAACAAGGATGTGTACCGTCCGGTAAGTGCAGCAGACCCGACCTAAGCGTAACTTTGGTATCCTATTATTAACCGGTTAAGCCGGAGAGATGCCTTATTAGAGCTATTCCTATTTGAGAAAAGCTACAGAAAGCATAACAAAGCCAAACCTATCATCATCACATATAGCAAAAGAAAACTGCTTTGGTTGAATGCTTCCCATGTACTTTCGAAGAAAAGCAGCAACGCTTTTTATTAATTTACTAGCAAAAGCCCGCGTGCGTTGGCGATTTTCGAATTCAGGCCCAGAACGCATTCGGCGCTGTGTTACTTCACGCCGCAAGCTTCACAGCTTCAAATCAACGATAATGTTGCCACATTGACCGCTTCTTACTGCACGCTGCATTGAAGTATGAAGGTAGCTTCGAGCAATTTTCTAAATTTGTAGTATGCATCGTAACTCCTGTCAACTGTCAAAAAGGAATTATAAAAACTGCGACATTTTATTTACTGTTTGCGTAAAAAACAGTGAAAAAGCGGAAATTTAAAATGGAAGAAAATATAATATATTTTGTGAGGTAAAATCCGAAATTTTTTTTTGAAATAAAATACTTTTCTCCTCTGTACATTTAAATGCCAACAATTCCTTCAAATTGCCGTTGATTTTTGCAGCTTCGAACGTAGCTGCAGTGGCTTCTTCCTTTCCATCGGCTTCAGCTTCATAAAGCTTGCGGCGTGAAGTATGCAGCGCCGAATGTGTTTTGGGCCTAAGTTTTCTAAAAAAAAGCTTTTGGTAGATAAAAAGAAATTTTCTTTATTTGAAAGTTAATATTTTCATTTTTTTGCAGCAAAAAAATTCTGATATAAGTTCCTATAAAGGGCGCATGTTGCTTCGGGGCGCCAGTATCGCCAGAGCCGGGCCTGCAGCAAAACCATAATGATTCATAGTATTTCCGCCAATTTAAAGAACAATATCTCGTAGTGACTGCATTTAATTCACGTTTCTTCGATTATCGTGTCATGTTTTCGGTTTGATCCGATAGTCGGAATAGAGTGAAAAAGTAGCTTAAACGGCTAAGAAAATACTGGATTATCCCATGAAAGTCCTAAAATCGGATTAGCCGTTTACGAGCTTTGAGGTTTACAATTGGAATGATTCAAAAAGTTTCCACACGCTTTTCTCCGACTATTCCATGAAGCTTTCCGCCTGAACCGATAGTCGGGTCCGAGTGAAAAAGTAGCATATAGTACATAGCAGAATGCCCTCGTCCATATAGGTAAATGAGGATGGTAGAATAACTATTCGTCCTAAGTTATGTTCATTTTCATGAAGAAGTTCATTGTTAATAATTCTCCATTCTAAGTTTTTTCTGATTAGTTCTTGTAAAAATCAGTCTCTCTGTTTCAATCTATGCATAAACATAGACCATGTACTGATTAAATAATTGTTTATAACAATGCATTGTGTTCATTTTCTATGACCATAATTCCATAACAATTGAATGGCAATGCGGATACTTTGTTATTAAAATTATGTTGCCGTGTTACTGGGATTGACTTGATAGACTGTAAAATTATATCCGGCTTGACCATAAACAAATATTAAGGGTATTTCAGTGAATCATATTATATGTGAGTCTCTGTGATTTGTTGTAATTTGTTATCCTTTCAATGAAGTATTATGTACCGGTTATGTCCCGGTTGATCTACCAATAGCACAGAGACTTCATTCATAGTCGGTTCATTATGGCGATCTCTGTGACCTGTTGTATGTCGTCGGTCTGCATCTTATAATTTCATTCCAATTGTAGACCGCAAAGAAATATATTTAAATATCCATTGTTGCCTAAGTAAATATTAATCGCAAAATAGGCAACCCTAATCACGAAAATCGGACTAAAAAGAAAAGGGCTTCATATAGTACAGTCAAAATTTATTTAGGCGAATCTAAATATTTAGATAGTGCTCTTTGAGGTCTACAATTGAAATGATAAAAAAAACGTTCAGTCTTTCGACTACCGGTTTAAATTTTTGGTCTAATCCGATAGTCGGTTCCGATAGTCGGATCAGAGTCACAAAATAGTCTAAAACATGCCCAAGAATCTTCCAGTGAAAGTACCATCGCATTCGGATTAGCCGTTTCCGAGATTAGCGCGGCCAAACAGACAGCCATACAGACAGACAAAAATTTTTACAATACCCGATTTTGTTTTAATATCAGGTAAATAACCATATGAGTTTAGAAAATGGCAATTATTAGGAAATCACAGACAGACATTCCAATTATATTTAAGATATTTATATAGATTATTCCCATGTACCATATAAGGACTTTCCGGTATTGCCTTAATCTCTCTCCGTGGGTTTTGCTTTCAATCGTATCAAAACGGCTACCCCAAAGCTTGTTTGCATGCCGAACTCATGTAAAGCCATGTCTCGACACCAGTCAAGTTGCGTTCCAATCCGTTTCTAGTATTTTGAAAGTTTTTTACCTGATAAGCCCTCCCACCTCTACCCGTTCCGAAAAATGGACGTGACACCCTGTATAAACGAATAATACGTCACATATCGGCGGTTTCATTCCTTCTGCATCAAAGTACGAAATTCCAAAATCACGCTACGCTCGCATTGGAAACACGTCCAATTTGTGCTGAGCCTCTGCTAAAGACACTACAGCATTGGAAACGTACCCTAAGGCTTGCAATGAAAGCTTTGCGAGGATTTCAACTATAAAAATTGATTACATTAATTATAATAAATTTTAGATTTTAAATAGTACATATAGGCCCAATTGCATTATTATTAGATTTATTAACCCCCTTTTATTTTTTCAGATTCCGAAAATTCTTTATGTATGAAGCAAAAACGGAATTCGTCATCATCGCCATTAGGTAGTCGACCGAATGCTCTATTTATAGCAAAGCAAGCATTTAGTTCACCAAATTTTGTAATTATCAAAATCTTTCTATAAAATAATAACATTTTCATACTAAAACTAAATAATTCCAGGTACCCACATCGATGTGCTTTGATGAAATTGATAAAAAGACACCATCTAGCCATCAAAATAATCTACAGCATAATCCAGATGATAATAGAAAAATGTACAATCAACAACCGTTTTATGAAACTCTTCCAACAAAAACGTATCACGACAATTTACCATCAACAAATACAATTAACATACCGCCACACCTTCTAGCGGCACGTCAGGATGTCGAACGTTTCGATTCGACAGCAATTAATTATTGTAATGCTAATTCTGACCTGCAGAATAACATTAATTTAGGACATAAGTCTGAATTGTCTATAGCAGATTATTTAGCGTCTAGTATCGATTTTAGTTTAGGTAATGCTAATCAAGTAACCCTACCAAGGGCCAACAATACCGCAATAGGCAACAAAACCAATTCAACAAGGAATCACATCATTACAGACACCTTGCCTGGGCCTGAGAGCTGCGTTTAACTGATCAAACTAAAGAATTAAAAAAAAAAATTTAAGACTGGTCCATTTATATAAGTATATTTAAAAATAAAAGACACATATGTATGAAAAAATATCAAATTTGTTTACGATTAAGGTGTTTGGAACGAACTTGTTTTAAATGCATGCTTCGTATTTTTTAATATCGTGAAAGAGCTAGGATTTTCTTTTCTATGGTAAATCAATTTATTATCTGTAACGGGTATAGGACAAAAAAACGGATCGATTGTATATTTTGCCGCCGCAGAATTGTAACGATCTTCCATAGGCCTTGTTATTTTATAGTTAGAACTGTTGGTTGTAGGGAAATTTAGGTAAATTTAAACGAAAAGTTCAAAATATTGTTAAAATTCATTTTGTATGTATGTATGTGATATTTACTTATTAAGAAATTTGAATTTATTTTAAATAAGTTCATCCTTTTTTTCTTTGCTATGTAAGTTGCTTTCTAGATCTAATTTTTATTGATTTGTTGTTGATATGTTTTAAGATACTTTAAAAGATCTTACTAAAAAATACAAGAAATTAAAAGCAAACCCAATTACGTTCTAAACGTCTCTTAATAGCAGAGAATTAAAAAGAAATTTTTACGATTATAAATTAATTTTTTCACGTCTCTAAAAATATCTGAAATGAACTGAGGTCGGTGAAGCCATATGGTATAAGGCAGTTCAACTGCATATTTATATATTTAGAATATACGTTAGTTCATGGAATATAATTCAAGTAAGACAAAAATTTACGTTTTGAGATCTCCAATTTTAACCAGTCATAATCATCAAACCTAACAGGCTTTTATTACGAAGTATATTCCGTCCAACTTTAGAATTTAAAGCATTTTCCTCAGGGTTTTTTTCGTTCTATTCAAGTAACCCAACTATGTAATTTGAGTGGTAGTTATACAGCACTAACTTTTGTATGAGTACAGTTTTTATAAAGGGTCTAGTTAGAATCTAGGTCTGGTCAGAAACTTCAAAAGTTTGATCGCATATACAAAAAAGCAGTAGCAGCACTGATGTTCATGCTTTGGTGCAAGCAGGTGATGCGCATTTTTTTATGCTGCCATTTATTAAGTTTACATTAACGCCTTGAGTTTTTCACTTTAACCTTGCTTGAAGTTCAAGTTGCGTTTTTAGTCACATTTAATTGACTTAAAAACGACTTAAATTTTCTCAAACTGACTTTTGTCGTTGTCTTATCCAAGAGGTTTCTTCATAAGACCACATGCTCCTTTTTGCCATTTCAAATTATTTTTAAAAATATTGCACCGTCATTCAAAAATCTAACAAAAACTGAATTTATTTTGTTCTTTTTTAAAGTAAACATTATTCAAGCCAAGTACTCAAAATGCGTACTTGCTTCATTTTTCAAGTCAAGCAGTATGAAAGGGCTTAAAAGCAAGAATAACAATGCATAAAAAGCAGCGTGGCGAGTTTCTGACTATCAATGATGTGGAAACTTCAAACAATTATTAGCCTGAGATCATTACACCAAATCATATGCAGAAAACGTGGAACTAGATATAGAATTTGCTTTAGACAGACTACCTCAATAAAATATGCATCACTTTAAGTAATCTGGCGTGTTTCCTCTAGATATATCTAATGCTTTCGATAGATAGAGCATCTTAGTATTTTAGCTAAACTCCAAGCATTTGGTTTTGAGTCAGTTGTCTTCTGCTCGTTGAATTAAGACAACATTGAATGGCGTAAAAGTAAGCCCCACTCAATCTCTATCGTTGTCAACCTGGGATATACATATTCTTCTGCGTTATTTTGAATGAATTCCTCCTTCAGCCTGATCCGCTAATTTTGATTGTAATATACACATATTAAATTTGGGTTATTCTGGAACACAGCTGAGTAATTTTACTAATTTGAGGCAGAGTTTGATAAATTACAAAAAATGGCCTTCAACATAATCGGCGAAACGCCTTTTGCTCCACCATCGACCCTTTGGCTCCGTAGGACAAAAGTAGCCCTAATATATCACCGCTTCTTACAGGTTGATTGTTTCACGGAACTCAAAACTCAAAAGTTATTTATTCAAATTATAACATAAACGTCAAATTACATCTGCATATTCAGTTAATACTCGCCAGGAGGCGACCGTAAATATTATGTCAGATCGAGCCCTAGCCCGCCTACTGCCTACAGCTTCCATTTTCACGTACTATACTGTATATGAGCAATTCGCGTTTGGATAGAACAGCTGGATTGGGTACACACTTACCGCAACATCTTTCTAACTTCTTGTAACCTAAAACTTATTCTCTCCCTGGAGCTAAGCTTTCCACTAGACATTAGGGTATTGCGCGTCCAATGAGAAGATGGACTAGTGATTCCTGATTTTAGAACTGCCACATACAAAAGCAAGGTGAAAACTTAATTAAAAGACAACCTAATAACTCGAATTTGGGCCCATAAACAATCACTATTGAAATTCGTAACATTGGAAAATATTCTATACCTTAAACTACTATTGCCTTAGGCTGATGTGTTGTCTTCAGATTCGTAGTGGTTACCAACTTTGGACGCCATTTCCACTAAATCTCATTTCCACAACTTCTTCGATTGAAATTTTCGACATCCTTTTACCGACAAAACCTTCACCGCCGATCGATTTAGTGAGTTATAACATTCCCTAACTCCCCATTTCTGGGAACTCAAGCGAGGGAATGATAGTACTCCATTTTCGCTATGATTTGACATTAGGATGACTTAAAATCCTGCGAGTGACATGTTATTTTTGTTTTAAAAATTTTCAAATTCTGGCAAATAGATCTTCCGTTGCGCAAGCTTTTAGTGTTTTCACCAGTCCTCTGCTAAGATTAAAATGTTTTTAGTTATACATAGGTATGGAAGCCACTAGAAAGGTTATCAATTTCCAAAATGTATTAAATTTCATGAAAAAATGACACCGCTTATAATGGTTACCTCTGGTGCGGATGATGGCATCTAGTCTTCGAATGAAGGCATTGAAGGCCACATAAATGTGAGCGACTTTCATACTTTTTTGTTAACAAGTTAGCCTCCAAAATGGACCATACGAAGAATTCCATCGGATTCAAGTCTGGCAAGTACGAAGGACACTGATGCGAGGAAATGAACTGTGGAATGCAATTTTGTAAAATTTGTTATGTCAAAAGTCAAACGATGCTGAGGGATCAGCATATCCTATAATATTTGTGGGCACAGTTGGTGGTTAACGTTAACGCCCTGTTTGATGAAAACGAATGGGGAGTGACCATTTAAAGTTACAGCAAATCAAGCCATCTCAGAAGATCATTGTTCACCCATAACGATTGTCCAAATTGGGCTTGCCTTTCAACCATAAACGACTATTTTGTTTGCGATTTGTTAAATAGTAATGTTTTTTTTATCAGAGCAATACAAAATTTGCAATGTCAACACCAATAACGATTGGGATACGCAAACACTTAATTCCCAAGTAAATGCTGGATTTTCCGGCAAAACACAAGGCAATCACACTGTTAAATATGAATTCCATTAATGGCCGTCTATGTATGTAGAGCGATATGCTGCCGGTGTCTTGTAAGTAACTTGACAGGCTAATTGACAGCGCAGAGAACGCAGTGTTATCAGGAGTTTAGCATCGTGAAAATGGTAACACCTCGAATAATAAAGCCTGTATAATCTAACGAGGGTTTTGCCATCAATTCTCCCGACGCACTTTTTCCCAACAAATGCTAGCCCTATTGGGAATTAGAGGTTAATGTGGTACTTCAATTGAGCTTTGATCATCAGATGCGGTGTCTTCTTGAATTCCCACGTTATTGAGGCAAAATGTGTTACCTCATTTTAATTTAGACATAGTTTGAGACTGAAATACAATTTTGGAGTGATTACTTGGAATACAAGATATATGCACGTATACAGTGAAAATGACTCATTTTCGAAATAATCTCTATATGAGAAAATAAGGAAATGTATTCCCTACATTTTTGTTTTCAATTAAATAAATACGTGGCTATTATGTACACACTTCAAGTCATTCGCTAGTGTTATCGAAGAACAGTTTTATAGGAGGCTTACGGCTTTACCATGTTAGGTATAGCACTGCACAATAAGTGGATTTCCGAATATTCCTTAATTAATATGATAATGTTTGGTTGATTAGGTGCAGGGCTGCCGCCACTGCGACCATAGACCGTTCATTAAGGGTTTGGCTTGTACCTCAGCTTCGGTGGATATTTGGTCGACTGTGGCGGATGCCTAAAGCCTTCCTGTGGAGTTTAGGAAGCTTATCAGGGAACTGACCTCCAGTCTGGAGATCTCTGTTAAGTCTTCCAGAACGTAACTGCCTTGTGTGAGCTGCCTCTAGTTAACTTTTCGATTTTAGGGTTGTTGTCATCTGCGTGAATCCCTCCGTGTTCTTGCACCTTTAGGAAAATCTGAAGGTTGTCTGCGGCTCTCGTAGAGTGTTGGAGTCTGATATGTATGATCTCAAGCATCAGCAGATCCTGGATGCACTCCGTGGCCCTATTTTCAACTATTTCAAACCTTCCATCAGTTCTTCCAGAGACTCCTCTGGGCTGAGGTTTTTGAGAAATGTTAGTTTGGCATATCATAGCTTCACTTTAGGCAGTCAGATGCGGGTTACTACTTTAAAGTCCTTTGGCCAAAATCTCTGCCGAATATTTCAAACTTAGGGGTCCACAAGTAGCATAATATCCTAACTATAGCAGTAAATCCGAAATACGATAGTACCCTTATTACAATTCCCTCAAAAAGGATTGCATTCCTCCTGATGCTAATGCTTGTGATTAAATATATACGAATTTTTTTCATGTGACATGTTCGTCCTTAACCTTATTCCTTTATTAATAATTTTGTTTAATTTTTCTAATTTTATTATAGTTATCATTATTATGTACTATTTAAAGGTTAATAAAATATTTGTTCCTAGGAAGCAATCGGCCTAGTTTATAGAAGGAATGTAAATATGTAAATTGTGCGGCAAAATATAAGCATATTTTTTGTGTTTGTTTGTTTTTTTATCCTAGTCATGAACGGAAGTCTTCGTGTTTTATACGATGACTTTAACGACAAATAAAAAATAAACACAATTTTTTAAACGAACTGAAAAAAAATTTAACATCTTTGATTATTAAGAGAGAAAAACAAAAAAAAACATGTATGACAACAAAAACATAGCTTGTAATATAGTTCTTGTACGTAAAAAAATATATATTGTAAATATCGTTATAATAATACGAAATGCATACACATATACATATAGTTGGCCTATAAATATAGAATATATATATATAAAAACCAAACATTAAAATGCTAAGCCATTCATGTAAATATTGTTAATAATAGTTAAGTTAATATGCTAACTGTATGTGTAGAAAATATTTATAAGGGAGAAGAAAAAATAAGAAAAAAAAGAAGAAAATTATTAATTATAATTACTGTTGTTTTATTAATTTGTATCTACATAACAAAAAGAAGAAAAAAAAAAGAAAAATTAAATTAACAAAAAAAAACAATACCATATCTGTTGAATTTTTTTCTTTTTCACAAGGCAAATTATCGCTTATCAGATAATAAAAATTATAAAACAAACTCCATATCATTGTTGAAAAAAAAATATCAAAACTAAATAAACAAAGAAAAAAAAAAGAAACCAAAATATAGTGAAAAATCCTATCCTACAGAAGCTGATTTTAAAATGATTGATGAAAAACATATCCTCAAAAATATAGAATTTCTTAATTTTTATTCTCTTTACGCATTTTTATATATAAATGAATGAAAAAAAAACAAAAAACAAAACAAAAAAAATTTTATTTTCTATTTTTATGAATTTATATAAACACCAAATCGTTTCGATTTATCAAGATTTGTGTAAATTGTCTAAAACGAAAGAAAATTTAAGAAAAAAAAGAAGAATCAAAACAGAAAAATTGTATTTGAGTGATGTAAAAAAAAATACCATGAAAAATTTATGTAAAAATGCTTCTAATTCCTTGTGATAAACGAAAGTAAATAAAATGTGTTTTACTTAATGAGAAATATAGTTTTTTTTGTGGTTAAAAAAATATGTGCCTGTGTCCCAATAAGAGTGTGCCCTTAAGTGGCGGAAACATGCTTTCTGGCTCGCAACACCGGAAGAATTACAGAGATATGAATAGTAGTAGTAGTAGAAGACCAACAGTTATCTTCACTTGATGATCATGATCCGTCATGTTTTTCATCATATCATGGCGCAATGCCTAGTGGTAAGCTTAGTTCGAAGGATAGAAGATGTTTGAGGTTACGAGGAATCAGCAGGATGTTGAAGATGGTATCGATGAACCCTGGATGTTGTAGGAATTCGGAAATACAGACTGTGTAAGGCTGCTCCATGGTTGTTCTTTTTATGAACGAATTTTTTGTCTGTAGTGTGCGGAAAAGGGGGGACTGTAAGCAAAGGCAACCCACCCATTCCAGAGGAATTGATTCAGAATGCATTCCGAAGGAACCAATTGATTCCTTTTCTGATTATGGAGAATGCAGAAGGGAATCGAATGTATTCCCAGTTCGTTGCTAAGCGTAAAAAAATTTCCAATCAATTCTAAGGGATCAATTCCGAACCTATTCTAGGGAATGCAGAGAGAAATGAATTGGTTCCATCCTTTGAATCTATAGTGGAATCACTTCCAATGTACTGGAATCAATTCTGAATCCATTCTGAATGCATTCTGTTCCCAACTGGATAGAAATATATTCACGTACAACATCATATCAGAACCATCGTCAGTAAAGACTCTTGATCAGGAATGGCAAATACTTCTGCAAATTCGCTGAAGTAGTGCATGGTGCTTGATGATCAAAATCTAGCGGTAAACCTGAGTCTTGAAGAAACTTTGGAATGGAAATACAAAAACTCTCAAACGGCATTCCTGACATTGCAGATTGCTAAACAGTATTCCTGCCACGATTCTTCAATTCTCCATCTCTTATCTTCTCCACCCAAAATAACTTTTTCCTTATTTTTTTCCAGGGCTCTTATCCTGCTGGAATACCATGCAAAAGTAAGAAGCAAACGGAAGCTATATGCGATGCGATTTAATTGGTGTATCGTATCGAAATTATTCTCTGATCAATATTCGAAAAGAAATTATTTTCCGAAGCAGCTTGAACTAACATCATTTATCAACTAATTAATATTTTAATACGAACAATGTTTTCAAGAATATTTAAAGTGCTCAGAACATTTTACCCCAAACAAAAAAATTCAGAGCATCCGTCAATCGTTTTACTCACGAACTGAAATACGATAACAGACCGACAAATTTAATTCGAGTTCCCATTGGAGATAAAATTCTCTTATTTTCGAATTTCATGATTTTCGAATCGCATTCCAAGATAACCCCCCCCCCCCCAGATTTGCTTTCTAGAGAGCTCTAGATCTTCTATAAGAAATTTGCTATATATAGAACATCATCCGCCACAGAGCACTTATTGGGCATTCCATTCCATTTCTCTTAATTTTGAATTCCTGAAACTTGTATGAAGAAGTTTTGAATTATATTTTGCAACATTTCTTAAGTGCTTAATTCTCAATGCTTAATGCCCATTAAGAATATTGTCTGTACCTGGCATTAAGCGTTTTGTTCCAGTCCTGACCATTGGTACTAAAATCCTTCTACTATAGTTGGCTCTTTGCTAGTCCGAATCCATGACATTTCCAGATTATTGCTTTGAGAATCACAAAACTCGTCTTATCTCAATTGAGATCGTTACACCAATGGTACAGAGCCAGGAGAAATGGAGCTAATTCATTTGTCAAAAGCTCTACAAGATCTTCGTCGCTCTTTTTTGCTATAGCAGTTCTTTGAAAAATTGTCAGAGGGTTGACAGTAACTGCCCCACCATTGATTTTAATGGTACTGCGCACACTAGCTAGGGACAAAACCACATTCTTCTTCGTGCACGGCCACAACGTAGCCATCGCACCTAGCAAGAACAAAATTTGACCATCGCCGTGCACTAAGAGCCGTATTTCACCGGGACACCATGGCGGCGCAACCAGCGTGGCGGCGCGGCCAGTAATATTCTGTGCACGCGTCTTTGCTGGTCGGGCCGCCAAATTGGTTGCGCAAGCTGTATAAATTTTGTTGGTGGAACCACATTTGTTGCCAATGAAACTTTGCATGGTTTTGGTTCCAATATCCAGGGCTTGGTGACAGTTTACTTTGGGGTTTGCCGGGATGCCCTTTGATAGCTCTGGAACTCTTCATTATCTTAAAAGAAATCCTCGATTCCTGTAGTTCACTTAGCCGGAATGCCGTAAGTATCGTACTGATTTGTTGTTGTACTACAAGGGCTTTCTGCAATGATAATATTACTTAAGTGAAGTCCAACTTGTTTTCCAAACAGGGTGAATTCAAGAAAAATTAAAGCCTCTTCATTTTTTATTGTCAACATTAAATGCAAGCCAACTGTAAGATGCAAGTGCCGCGGCTTCGCCATTGTTGGGTATAAAATATCAAAAAATTTTGATATGCGGGATTAATGTCACGACGCGCTTTCCAATTTTGGAAAAAAAAGTATAGGTTAACTATGTATTTTTTGGAGTTAAAGGTAGTTGAAGTTGAAATTTTAGTTAAAAAACCCAAAATTTTGACTTTGACAACTCATAACTCTGGAAGTTGGTAAGGTGGAACCGCCACTTTTACAGTTTTAGATAGGTAGGTGTATTCTGCGTATACTGATACCTTATTCATGAAAATAGGTTATACGGTTACACAAATACAGGGTGATATGTAAAACTCTAGCAAAAAAAACTTCAAAACGCCCTAGCGGCTAAACCGTTACGGATTCGTGATCAGCGATGTGAAAAACCCCTGAAACCTAAATTTCGAATGTACGGGACAGCTCATTATATTTTTGTCCACTTTTTTCTTTATCTAGCCCACTGTGCGACGTCGAGAGTCGCGACGCGGCATTCAATAGTTCAGACGATGACACTTTTGTGACATTCACATCGCGACATTAAATGCCACGACATCAGTGTCACCGTGTGAACGAGGCTTGGTAAATCTCCAGTAAAAAAACAGTGGCCATATCCCGACGATGATTCGTTACCTGTAGTAAAACCGAGTTTTTAGAAGAGAGGGGCAAAACGGCAAGAGTAGAGTGTTGTTACTTTTTCAACAAACATTTTCGGCGTGAAAACTCACACCTGCACAATGTGCTTCTTTACTCCTAATCTTCTTCTTCTTGGCTCTGAAATTTACATATACTTTCATATCTCCTTGTAAAGACAACAAAGTTACGCATGGTGAACTCCCTGCCGTGTAGACCGAGAGGAAGGTGGAAAACTGGTTTTCGCACATGTAACAAAAATACTCGTGGAGATACACGGAGTAACAGCAAAGTACAAAAACGTCAATAAATAAATATTAAATATTTTTCTATTTTTAATAAACAAAACTGCGACTACCTACGTACTGCACGTATCGATGACTTAAATCTCGAAAACTAAGCTTTTAATGGTTTGGTTCTAAATTTTCAAGCTTGCAAGTTCAATGGAAACTTTCGAAAATGAAGCCATGAAAAACAAGAAAAACTTTTTAAGAAAGCTTAGCTATGAACGATGCTAACATTCGTAAGGTGGAGCAAAGCATGCAAAATAGTGAGTATTGCCAGGTGCTTTATAATTTTCAATTAAATTTTTTAGTGCGGTAGCACTTTTAACTTTCATGAAATTTATTTTACTGGAACTAAACTGAGGCTTAGTAATTTTGTAATTTAGTGGAGTCACACATACATCAAATTTTAGTGAAAAAGAAATTTTTTCAAGTCTCAAAAATTTTTTTTGTAATATGTTAGTTACATCGAATACTATACGAAATAGACATTTTCGCCCGCCGCTACTCAAGTTATCGGCCATTTTGTGGAAAATCGACCATTTTGGTGTTTTTTTCTAAATATAGATGAGTATATATACTCGTATATTATGTACCTATCGGCATGTGTAGGTACAAGAGAAGCGAAAAAATTGAGGCTGTTCGTTAAGATATTGCTTTTCAGCCGTTACAATATAATTAAATTGTTATCTGCACACATAACCTCAAAAAAAAAAAAAAACTGAAAAAACTGCCAAATTTTGGTTTTTTCATTTTAACTTCGGATGTTTTAAGTGAAATTTGATGAAATTTTCAGTAATTATACTTTATAATGTGTTTTCAAATTTGGAAATTGATTGGCCAATAACTTTTGTGCATCACATCGTATGAGGTTCCTTTTTGTTTTGAATGTAGGTTTTTTTATGCATTTTATGATGGTGAACAAGAAAAAATTTTTAAACTTGAAAAAAGTGGAAAAAAACGGATCGAAAATCTTGAATTTTTGTATTTTTTTGTCATTTTTTTCGAAAAATTCCACTTGTTTTTGATAAAACTCAATTTTTTTTGTCATATGTCAAAAATGAATTATTAATACAAATAAAATTGAGTTTTATAGAAAAAAAGTGGAATTTTTCGAAAAAAAATGACGAATTTTTCGAAAGAAATGACGGAGTTTATTTTTAGAGTTTCACATATCACCCTGTATTTTTGTTACCTTATAACCTACTTTCATGAATAATGTAGTAGTGTACGCAAAATACTCCCTCCAATCAAAGTAAAAGGGAAGGTTCTACCCTACCACCATCTTCCAGAGTTATAAGTCATCAAAATTTCGGTTTTTTTAACTAAAATTTCAAATAAAACTACATTTTTTCCAAAAATATTTTTTTTCTCCAAAATTAGAAAACTTGGACAAGTTCCTTTGAATAATGTCTGAACAATTTTTATGCTACGGCTTTTACTTTTGGAGTTATAAGTAATTTTGATGTTAAAATCCTGACCGAGCATATGCTGTCTTGTAGGATTTTTCGAAACAGTTTAACAGTAAAACAGCTGTTTTTTGGCTAACTGTTTTTACTGTTTTTGAAATTTTGTTTTAACCAATTTGGTGTAAAATAAAAATTAAAGAAATATGTAATCAATTCTTATATAAATTGTTTTGGTGTTTTACAAAGTGAACTTTTACACGGCTGGACACCGACATTTTGACAGTTCCTGCAACAAAAAGCCATTAAGTATTGATATAATTCATTCGCTGGAGTTCGTCTGTGTAACAGCCCATGCCACCCGCATGCAACGATGTAATAGAAGAAGAAAAAGTGTATTATCATGAAGTCAAGAAAATTCGTTAGATTCCTCAATATCTCAAGAGTTCTCAATAATGTGTTTCTGAAATTTCAGACGTTAAATATGAGCGAGACATTGGAGTTTTTTGCTTTAAACATACTTATCAAGGCAATGGAGCGAATCTTAACCGTGTTGACGCAACGATGGCGAGCGATGAAAAATTTTACAACTCATGTTCAAGAACTTTTCTGACATTAACACCGACTTTACTAATAAGCACAAGCAACATTTAAAAATACGTGTAGATGGAAAAATGAACGAGGATGTCATGAGTTTTTTGCGAAGCCTCAAGGACCCCACAGTCACTCCATCAAAACCACACTAACGTTTGCAGGCAATCTAGCCTCTCGTCTTTTTGCTGTCATGGATGTAGGCGTGGACGATGTAGTTCAACAGTGGCCGAATACTGATGAAAACCTAAATTTATCACTACAAGATGATTTCGACATGCTACTTCAATAAGATGAGTCGTCAGTACAATTCGGAGGATCAGATTTTAAGTGGCGCAAATCGGAATGTACACTTATCAAAAATACTGATTAACGCACAGAAAATCTGCAAAAATTATATAAAGAAATTCCTTGTATCAAACCAATATCGACCGATGTTGAACGTGTATTTTTGGTATGCACTAATTTTTGCACCGAAGATCCTGTCTTTCAGACAAATAACTTCAAGCGCTTGTTTTTATTTGAAATACTATTGCAAGAAGCAACAATTTACAATTAATAAAATATTATATCAAAAAAAAACTATTTATTACGTAAAATTAGAGAAAACTCGAAAAACAGTAAAACAGCTGTTATCAGCTGGTTTTTAAAAATTAAAAACAGTAACAGCTGTTTTTTTTAAAACTACTGTTTTTGAAAAATATATACTGTCTTGTAAAATATATGTAGTATCTGTCATAATAAGGTTTTTGGAAAATATCATTCCCTTTCAGCACCCGCATTCGGCCTGTTGCCTGTTGTGCCCCTTGAGCTCTCTGCTAGGGTTGGCAAGCTGCCGGATTTCAGCCGGCTCGGCCGGCAATATCACTCTCGAGCCGGCTCGGCCGGCAATATCACTCTCGAGCCGGCGGCGGGCCAGAAATTTGAAAACTTCGAAAAAAGCCGGCAATTTCAATTTCTTTCATCAAAAATGTTTTAATGTTTATAATTTTTGTTAATACTTATAAAGTTAGAAAATCTTTACAACTACATATTAAGAAATTCGTACATTTTTAACATGTTATACTCAAACGCAATTTGAATTTAGCGCGTTATCATGCGCACGGACCTAGTAGCTTTTGTACCGAATATCTATAGATGTGTATCTATAAGCATCACTAGCAAACGGCAGTCAGTTTTGTGTTGATTCACCGCTGTCTGATTTTGCGGGTGAATAAATTTTATTTAAAATCAAGCATTTTAGTGTGTACAAAAGTAATACGTCAAGAGCTCTATCAAAAAATATGTCGGGCAAATAAAAGTCACCGCCTCCGAAAAAAAACGATCTAGAAACTGCGTTTTCAATAAATCGTGGTTAACTGATCCAAAATTTTCAAGTTGGCTTGTAATTGGAAGAGACCAGAGCGAAGCCAAGTGCATTATATGCAGTACATTTTCTGCTGTAAAATACGATGGCTTTAAATCCATTCAAAGACACCACGAAGGCGAGAAACAACAGAAATCTTTAAAAGACATGAAAATGTCGAAAAATGTTGATTTTTTTTTGTAAAGTTGACACTGCATTGGAAGATAAAATTACTACGGTCGAGTTAGCAAAAGTTATTAGTATATTTGAGTTCGCCGAGTGGCCTTTTTTGGTTGGTGTGGGGAGAGGCAGGCAATTCCGTCCCGTCGAGTTGGCAACCCTACTCTCTGCACATAGTGCAACTGTTCCGTAAGAAAATTCTTAAATCCTTAGGCTTTTTCGTCACCATGGTGGTTGTCGTTTGCTCCCGTTTTTGTTTTCAATTGGTTATTCTGTAATACGGGTGAGCTAATTGGCATTATGTCAACTTAAGAGAAAATTTTATATTCGCACCGTGCACCACGACAAAGCCAAGGAAAATATGAATTTAGCTAGAGCAAATATACTTCATACATGATATCTAAGTCTTAGAATAAATTTAAACTCTAAAGCAATCATTAAATTCCGCAAGTGGTTAAATGTTAAAGGTATTACAGTATGAGCTAGTTTGAGGTAATGGCAAACGAAAATGAATGTACTTCGTCTTTTTACTATTATAAATTTAAAATATGAATACGCAACCTTTTTTTTAAAAATAAATTTTTAAAAACCGACTTCAGAAAAACCAAAAATAATGCACAAAAAACCAAAAATAATGCACAAAAAAGGATAAAATAATTGTTTGAAATTCTTTACAACATTAATCCAATCAGAATGGATTTAATAAGAAGAATCACTTTTGAAGACGGTGCCAGGTAGTAGTTGACTTTCATTGCATTAACTATTGCTGCGAAAATTGTATTCATTTCTTTGTTAGCCTTATGCTCTTAATACATCACCCCGAAAACAGGTGTTGGCACCGTCTTCAAAAGTGATTCTTCTTATTAAATGCATCAAGTGAATACGGAAAAGTAGGATTGCCTTGTTCCGTAGCGTATGGCTCTTGTCGAGGCAAGTCGGGTCTCAATAGTATGTCCTGGGATACAACCCTTGAATATGAGTAAAACGAATATAACGCCGACCACATTTCGTTATTTACCTCTGAGATGAGTGTTGATGAAGATGACAATATGAAAGAAGTGGAAATAGAAGACATAGAGAGATAATCCAAAAACATTTATCATAACTTATAACCCATGGATTAGGCCTACGGGAACACCAAGTAAAAAACGCCCTTGCATTCTACCTCAGAGGTGGTGCGGAAACGAATACAGCACGATGCCAAAACTTCTCAGCCCTTTATCTCGAAAACTATTGGTTCTACGTAAATTCGGTATAGGACACTTTTATGCAGATTTATCTATTGAACAAACTTTACTTAACCAAAATTTACGTGAAGCCGATAATTTACGAGATATTTGCGAAAAACTGATTTTGGTGACCTTTGACCTCTAATATCTCAAGACGCGGACACGAGATTATATGAGACTTTTGACACATCATTTAGAATGCTAAAACAAAGGTTCATACAAATTTTCAGCTTATTACCTCTCATTCTGAGGTGAAACCCTAATTCGACTGGACTAAAATAGTTTTTGCAGTAATGAATTTGCGTATTTTCGGAGCAATTTAAAAAAAAACTTATTTAATATGAAACGAAATTCCCCAAAGGAAATTAAAAAGAAATATTTATTGTGTCGATTGAAAAAAAATTGCTCCAGGTCAAAGAATCAACCTCTAGGACGAGAGGCAAGCCTCTCAGTCGTTGTGCTACGGGAGATTGTTACAACAAGATGGCTAAATACGTAAATAAAGCTTTTCAGAAACTGCTTTAAATAGAATTTCATTCCAAAGGAATTAGTAGGGGAGCTGGCACTTGAAAAAATCGTGTCGCCCCAACCTTCTGCCGTTTGGTATATAAGCTTTTGAAGTAATTTTAAGCATTTTTTATAATATGACATTTTTGCGGGAAGTGGACCCATTTCGAGTTAGGGGTTTTGGGGGTAAAAAGGGGGTTAAAATTTAAAAAAATTTCTGCCGCTTCGTATGTAGGTTCTTTTAGGGCTAAATAACCGTTAAATACTAGTGGCAGACATTTTTGACCATTTGGACCCTCCCCAAGCCACCCCTAGCTGAAGTTGCCATTTTTCTCCCCACACCCTAGCAAATGGTCAAAAATTTCTGCCACTAGTATTTAACGGTTATTTAGCTCTAGTAGAACCTACATACGAAGCGGCAGAAATTTTTTTCAATTTTAACCCCCTTTTTACCCCCCAAAACCCCTAACTCGAAATGGGTCCACTTCCCGCAAAAATGTCATATTATAAAAAATGCTTAAAATTACTTCAAAAGCTTATATACCAAACGGCAGAAGGTTGGGGCGACACGATTTTTTCAAGTGCCAGCTCCCCTACTAAATACTGTCTTAGGCCCTTCGCAGCTTGTCCATAATTTAAAACCGGTTTTAATATCATTTCAATAATACACTCGGAACTCACTTTTCTCCATCATTTTCGTGTAACGATTGTAATGCCTATGTAGTAGTGTGGGGTGCAAGCACAGCGAAGCAGCTTTACTGAGAACGAAAATATGCTTGTGTTAGTGTAATGGATGGTGAAACCAGAAAATGTTTGGGTGAACAAATGATGGAAAATTATGGAAGAAAAGTTGTCTTCCCTGCGACCCCTTGCCTATAAAACCGGTTTTGGTTTTGATGTTATGGACAAGTGTGCGGAAGGCCTTACAGTCTGCATGAGTAGAGTATGCATGAAATTTCTCACCGAAGAGTTTGTAATTCTTTACAACATTAATCCAATCCGAATGGATTTTAGAAAGAGAAAAAAAGTCGAACTACCCTCCGGGGTTTGAACCCGCAATTTTTATTTGCAGGTCAACGCCTTTGCCGATTCATTCACCGGCCTCTTCTCGAGCACGCGACAATAAAGTAATTTGTTCGCTGCCTTTGAAAATACTTCTATCCGTTCAAGGTGTACTAATTTTACCAGTTTTTTACGCCTACCTTCGAACTCCTTTATCAGAATTTAAAAAAAATTCTATGGGACCACCGTGGGAAACTACCCTTTCAAACAAAAAAGAAAAAAAGCAAAAAAGTCATTACGTTACAAAGTTATGCGTGAACAGGACCAAAAAATACCTACGCGTCGGATTGATAACCTCCTCCTTTTTTGAAGTCGGTTAAAAAATTGAATTTACCACGATTCAGAAATTTAAGGATATAAATTAAAATTTTCATCGTGCAAACGAATTGATCCCTTATTATAATTAACAATATTTATTCATTTACACAGGTCATATACAAATACAATTATATGTTCCAATTACATGCTCCGACCTCAACGAGATAAACTGAAAAAGCTCTCTTAATTTCTAACTAGCTTCATCCCTTTTTAATTTAACCCCTAAGAAGAAATACGGTAACAGGTGGCAAAATACATTATCCTTAAATACATGACAGACAAGGATACAAATTTTTCCTGATTGTATAGAGATTTACGGGATTCCTTTGTCACCCCCCATCCCCTTTTATTCCTCAAAAATTTTCAAGGGATGAACAAGTTATATCAAACGATTTCATTAAAATCAGTCACCGCATGGCATACATCACGAGCTCTATATACGGTAAGATTTGATGCTCGCACACTTTCATTTATATAGGCTGTCGTCCTTTTTGCCCCTTTCCTTTCAATAAGTCCCTAATCCGCATTATGTCATACCTTAATTAATCTCAAAATAATGCACAGTAATATACCGGCATCCGTTATTCATTAACCCGGACAGCCGGGGGTTATCCAGAATCACGAACAAGGACCAAGGACTGCGAGAACAAGGAGGGGCTAATGTCATTTAGGGTCCTTTCAATGGCTTAAGTGAGTGGTCTGTAGTGGATCCTATTTATCGCTTCGTTGGGCTTTTAAAATTTCCCAATTTACTAATCGTTTGCTGAAGCGAACGAACAAAAGAACGAGCCAAACAACGACGAGAACATCTTAAGGGCGGCCCAAGGAGTGGTGACGGACGTTGACTGCTTTAGCACTTAACAACGAGGGACTTGAACAAATGAAATTAAGGAACATAATCTCACCCAGAAGGGATGTTTTCGTTATAATTACGTTCAATCTCTAAGGTGTTATTTACCTGAAGCAAATTAAAATTTCACACAGGTATAACCGGAAAACTTTGATTGCACCGCGGAAATTGGTCTTATAATTTTGATTAAAGATGGGTCACCTACTTAGAGCTGTTGATTGGATCCTCTGAAAGGGAAACTCAAGACTAATTATCACCTGTAAACTCTTAACACCATCTTCCCCTTCAATGGTTTATTCCCCTACCATCGTCAATCGGGTTGTATCCAGGCGTGGTATATACTTAGGCTTCCACTCTCTGAGCTGAGACATAAATCAGGACCTTTTTAGAATGAAATATCCTTAAATTTCAGATGTGTTCTTTCAAGTCGATGAAAAATACTATAATTTATCAGAGGTTAAGAACTTATACAGCTGCTATTGTGTGACACAGAATCCTTTAGGGTGGGTAAAATACAAGAAGGGTGACAAGTAGAATTTTGCAGGAACAGCCGATACCTATCAAGAGGTTTCCTGTTTGTGTTTGACTCTGTTGTTTCCTTATCTTATCATTCATTCGGATCCTTGAGCATTTTGTACGTAAAAAGCTTGCGTAAGGATAATTTGTCATTGTGTCGTTCCGGTATCAGAGATTATTTTAAGACGAAAGGATAGATTGAAAGCGGGCGCCAGAAACGTCAGAGGGGAGTTATTCTTAAATGTATAACAGTATATTTTTGAAATTGAATTTAAGATTGGTTAAGGATTAAAATTCTTTGAATTTTGCTTTCCTCGTTATTTTTGTTCTAATCTACCCTCTGTTCGTTCACAATAAAATTTGCATTGTTTTCAAAGCCCTTATGGATTGAAGAGTGTAAGAAAAATATGCGATGGAGAGGGGGAACATGATGTTCCATTTCAGTTTGTACGTAAATAAATTGTTTTAGATTTCTTTATTTATAAAACACCAGGAAATGTACGGCTGTGGAAAAGGTTTTTTACGACGGTAGTGTCTGATTCCGTCTATGTATAATATGGAACCAGACATATGCGCACGGCTGATAAAAGCCGACAAAGTCTGTCAAGGTTCTTCAATTCCAAGAATCTAACCTTAACACCCAAACCTCTACTTTAAAAGATGATAGTCTTCAGGGTACGCATATCTGAATCCGAGACATGGGTGCATAGCAAAAAGCACTCTAAATTCTTAGACGTGTACGGGAGGAAAGTTTCTCGGAGAATTATTGGTCCCTTGTGTGAAGATAAAGACGATTCCGGAGAGTCGACAACGACAACATCTTAGAACACTACCGCGATATAAATGTTATGAAGAACATAAAGCTCAGTAGGCTCGGATAGGCAGGGCTTCTAACTTGTATGAGCGAAGAGTGGCATACTCGGAAAGTTTGTTGCGGTAGGATCTATTGGGTGTGACAGCGAGGTAAACCGAACCTCTGCTGGAAGGAAAGCGTAGACCAGGACGCCCAGAGCTTGGAAGAAAAAGAAGTGTCAGATTCCTAGTGACTAAACTCGTCAACTTTTTTCCATGGCATTTGAATCCAGACCGGCACTACAGTCTGGCGTCATCGCATTACTTCAGCCTGGCATCATCAACCTGACCAGAAAAGAGGTTTCTCGAGGGGGTGGTCACCAGAGAGCTCACCACCGGGACAGTGGGGCAGACGGAACTGTGCCTTTCGTTTCTGCTTTCATTTCGCTATCCGAGCCCACCTTATGGTAACATATATACTATCTGGCATACACTGCAAACCCAAATGTGTGATTTTAAAACGGATTTCGCGTGTAAAATCATGTAGTCATTTTTTACGCGTTTAAAATGTGTTATTTTTAATACGCGAAAAGTGTGTAAATTTAACACACTTAATGCATGTGTTTAAAACACACCAAATATGTATAGCTTTGAAGCTTTTGAGTGAAGCTTTTTTAGCGTCGTTTTGCGGGGAGAAAACTTAAAAAAATCGTCACCGTAAGCTTAAAATTTTTGATGAAAACTGCAACGACTTGTCTCGATGCCCTTCTGTTACCGACTGACTGTAAAGAGAGATCGTGGAGCTCTCTGGTCATTGAGTATTTAAATAAAGAATTACAACTGTCTAACTTTCCTTTAAGTTATCCTCTCATGCGTGTTAATTTAGTAAAGTGTGTGAAATGACAGATAATGTGTGATTTTCACACGTTTAAGACGTAAAACGATAAAACGTTACAATTTCTTTACCGTGTAAAAAATATTATACGCTGAACGTGTGTGACTTTTATACGTGTCTTTTTATCCGCATTATTTTATAGTATTATAGTATAATATTATAGTATTTTAGTTCATTCCTAAAACGCTTTATTTTAACACGATTAGCCGAATTTACACGATTATGAAGTGTGTAGTGTGTTAAATTCACACGGAAAAAATATTCTGCGGTTTGCAGTGTATACACGGAATAAGGCTTAATCTTTCGTATCCTCATAAAGTCTGATAGGATTCGGCGATGTGTGATGTAAAGGAAGGTTATGCACTGAATCTTGTTTATCTTGGTTCTATATTACCCGACTAGTGCTCCAATGTTGTCATGGTCCTTATGATGATAGTGTATCTGTAGTACTTGCTTTTGGTTGTAGCCCTGCACCGGCTGACAAAAATCTGCAGGACCTGCTCATCAGGTTGCCCCAGGGGCGGCGATTTCATAGGTGCAAATGATGCACTTGCATCGGGCGCAAAAACTGGACGTAATTTCAGAAATTAAAATTTAAAAAAAAAATTTGAAAAAAACTTTGAAAAAAAAAATTTTTTTAAAAGTGTTACCGTGTGTTCATTTTCATATGTACCTATATTAAAGGAACCCCACAGAGTGTTTTTCCCTTTTTCCATCACAGGAATCAAAAAATGAACAGCTGATGGGGCGCAATATGACATACTACACCGGACGCAAAAAAACCAAGCGCCAGTCCTGGGTTGCCCATGGGGTTTGGAATTTAGTTTCACTCCTTTTGCTTTGTGCAAAAAAAAATGAACAGTCAATCATCCGTTATCCGTTCATCATTATCCGTTTTCTAGTAACACTAGTTGACACTGAGTCCTACACTGACGTACCAACAGTCCTACAGTCCTACACTGACGTACCAATGAGCTAAGTACTTCTAATCTTCTTGCCGACGATTTTCTCCATTGTATTCAAGGCAAAATACAAGAGGCTTATCGGCCTGAAGGATTTAGCCTGGGTGTAAGCAAAGCCCTCGGGTTGGGTATAAATGCAATATTGACACTCCTCCGCACAGATGGGATACAGCCAAGGGAGTTACTGGATCTTATTAAATGTTAGTCTTGTTATAAATTCGCAATAATTACTGAAAACAAATATCAAAGAAATTCGTCAAAATAAACTATAAACGTCAGAGCTAAGTCTCTATCACTAAACGTTTACAGCATTGTCTGAAAATTTCCAAGCAACAATCAAAATTCATAATTCACACAAATGTAGTATGTAAAATCCATTCTTTAGTTAAGCCTTTGCTTAATCCGTTGTCCCCAAAGGACAATTCCTGGCCCACCTTTATTCAATCCGTACATATAGCACTCCTTCATGTCGTGACTAATAGTTCTATACATAGTTCTATATGACTGGCGGTCATTTGGTCCTACCGAGGATTGTATCTAACGAGCCAAGTTTAGTCTGCAGGGCGTTTACAACTGCTCTGTAATTAATGAACTGTCATAATCTCTACAAATCGTGCTACTTCGCAATTATAGCCCGTATATTAAAAGTCATTATATAAACCATTCAGGTATTGCTTGAAATAAAAAAAAATCATCATTGAAGAGGAGCTAAAGAAAAAATCCCTTCAATTTAAAGCTTAAAGTTCCAGGTTATAGCTTGCTCTCTAAGGATACAAATTGCGTCCTGCAGGCTGGCCCAACATACTGAATGCATTCAATCGACTGCCTTCGAATGAATTGTAGACAGACTTGAATGAATTCTAGTTAATGGAGCCTGGCGCGTAGACGGACACTAAATATCGTACGATTAAGCTGCAATTTAGAAGGTTTCATTCCACTCTCTCTGTGTGTGCGGAATTCTCGAGTCCATTTCAAAGGCATTTTGCTCTGTACGTTTCACGTACAGAAGCACTTAGGTAAGCAGTAATTGAGAATACGTAGTATACGGAGGGACGATTCCCAGTAGCTTCTGGACTATATGCCATTCGCATAAGTAACAATTTTCAATCTAGTCATCATGACAAAGGACTGTACGCATCGGTTGAGAGTGGACGTAAATTATGCAAAATATGAACCTGCTGGCAAGCACTTCTGAACAAAACGTTTTTCCCAAGTGGACCTATATACATATGTATGTATGTAGGGATTCTTAGGACCGAGCTTAAAGGTAAAGAACAATTCCTCTGATTAGTTAAATTATTTAATGTTTTAATATACAACTTCTAGTTAATGTTTTAATATACAACTTCTACAACTTCGACTTGTTTTTAATAAATTAATTAATCTTCATAATTTATTAAAAAGGAAAAACGTCCTGACTTCTGCTTGTTTTGTTTTTTATTATCCTTTTTTCTATTGACGTCCAACGGCCTACTTCCGACTCTGCTCTATACAGTTCCTTGAGTGCCTACGTTCCTGTGTGTCTCTATCATCGGTTCCTACATCTCGGCCATCCTGCATTTCTTCATCTGACCCAGATGAAGCTTCTCCGCTCTCTTCATAACTAGCACTATCATCATCAGTATCCTCCTGTGTCCAAGGTTTAAGATGATCTGCAGAGGAAGACGTCTGCTTGGGTCCCTCTGTTTGACTAACTTTGATTAAATCATACCTGTCATGTCCTTTGTCTTTCAACACTCTATACGGTCCCAAGAATTTGGGGTATAGTTTAAGACCAGATCCGAACTGTGATCTCTCAACTACCACCAGATCTCCTACTCTATATTTCCACGCTTTCTTCCTTCTTTTATTATAATTCTTTTGATTTTCTTGTTGCGTCCGTAAAATTTGTTCTTTAGCCAGCTGTCTTACTTCATTCCTTTCTTCTATAAAACTGCTCACTAATTCTTCTTCAATTATTTTAAAAAGGGTGTCATCTCTATTGGTAATCATCTTTGTGCCCACCATTAATTCAAACGGAGTGTGGCCTGTACTTCTTGATGTTGATGAATTTAGCATCTGTTGTACAGTTGGTACGAACTTGAACCATTTCTGTGGTTCCTGTACTGAAAGCTTACTAAGTACGGCGATTAGATTTCGATTAATCCGTTCCACTTGCCCATTACCTCTCGGCACGCCCGTTGTAATCTGAACGTGTTGGATGTCATTCGTCTTACAATATTCATCGAATTGATTGGACACAAATGCCGCTCCTTTATCAGATATTAACCTGACCGGATTTCCAAAAGTGTGACTCTGATGCCTCAGCTTTTCAACAACTTCCTGTGAATTCGTAGTTTTCGTAGGGTAAAGCCACGTGAACTTCGAAAACCCGTCCACTACTACAAAAATGTACCTGTAATTTTTAGATGTTGATGGCAACGGACCTAAATGATCGACATGGTAGGTGTGAAGAGGTCGATCGAACTTATCCAATGGATTCAGATATCCTTCAGGTTTTCCCGCCTTCCTTGCGGCCAATATACACGCGACACAATTACTCACAACTAAATCAACAGCTTTCTGTAATTTAGGCAGGTAATAATCTTGTTTCACTTGTTGCATGACTTTCCTAGCACCTATGTGCCCATTCTCATGAACTTTTTTAATAATCTCAGCCTGTATTCTCTTGGGTAATACCAAAAGATAGTTTCCATCCTTAAATTTGTAAAGTAATTCTCCTCTTACCACATAATCCTGATATGTTTCTTTTTGTAGAACCTTCTTAACAACGCTGCAGTATTTATCATCTTCTTGAGCCTTTCGTACCTTGTTGAGTATTTCTGATTGCACTAGCATAACTGTAGGAAAACGGCTTAATGCATCTACGTGCCTCATCATTCTTCCTGACCGGTGATGTACTTCACAACCAAATTCTTCTATAATTAACGCCCATTTGGCCACTCTTGCACATAGTTCTCGTTTTCTCATTGTAAGGTAAAAAGCTTGACAGTCCGTGAAAACTTTAAAGTCTATTCCCAATAAATAGCAACGTAATCTTCGCAATGCTCTTATGATAGCCAGGACCTCGTGTTCGTAACTTGAGTACTTCTGCTCGGCCGGACTCATTTTAAAGCTTAAGTAGTACACAGGGTGGAATTGTTGATCCTCGGAATTTTTCTGCAACAATACTGCTCCACCACCTATTGAGCAAGCATCCGTATGTAGTTGAGTTTCAGCGTGTGGGTTATATATCTGTAGTACTGGTTCCTTGCACAACTTTTCTTTCAAGATTTCATATGCCATTAGTTGATCAGGTCCAAAATCAAATTTAGTGCCTTTTCTCGTGAGGTCACTAATAGGTTTAGCTATCTTGGAGTACCCTTCAACAAATTTCCTGAAAAATCCTGTGAGGCCTAGAAATGACTGAACCTCCTTAACATTTCTGGGAATCGGAAAATTAGCAACTGCTTTTGTTTTCTCTAGCGAAGGCTTTATATGTCCGTTACTGACAACATGTCCCAAAAACGCAATTTCCTCCTTAAGAAACTGACATTTTGACCATTTAAACTGTAATCCGTGTTGCTCTGCTACTTCCAATACCTGGGCAATCTTCCTAACATTTTCTTCGACATCTTTAGATGATATGATTAAATCATCGACATAAACATAAACAATGTCTTTGACAATAAGTTCATGGAATACAGTGTTAACATACCTCTGAAAGACAGACGGTGAATTACATAGTCCGAATGGTACTTTTCGAAATTCGTATTGTCCCATATGAGTTATGAACGACGTATATTTTCGGCTTTCTGGAACGACATCCACATGGAAAAACCCATTCTTCAGATCCATTGCAGTGAATATGCGGCCGTCATGAAGTTTATCTAAGACATCTTCTATTAATGGTAGCGGATATCTTTCTTTGATCATTTTCTGGTTCAATTTCCTATAGTCCACACATATTCTACTGGTTCCATCCTTCTTCCCTACGATAACTATCGGGCTTGCAAAATCTGAATTGCTTGGTTCTACTATTTTCTCCACTAACCACTGATTTATTTGCTCCGACACTACTTTCTTCTCACTTGGTGATAATCTTCTTGCGGGTTGATATACTGGTACCTCATTTTCTAAATAAATTTTCATCTGAATAATTGACTTCTCTACAACTTTCGGTTGATAGGATCGTAACAACTTGGACAACTTCTCTGCAACTTCAGGATCCTTTATATCTTGCATACACGACGAAATGGCATCTTCCTTCATTAACCCAACAAAATCCCAACTTCTAAATGGGTTAATATCATCGTACGTGTCAACTTCGCTTGGCTTCTTTATTTCCGGCTTTCCGTTTCGTATTATCAGATCGAAACTTTTAAGCACATCCTTTCCTACTAGCATATCAGTCTGCAACCATGTATCAGGTACTACATGACATTTAATGTCTAATTCACATTCATCAATAGACACTACATCTGAAAACCAACCTAGCGTACTACATGGAGTGCAATCTCCGAATCCAACGACTTTGGTACCAGAACTCTTCAAGCTATCCCGATCAGTAATTTGTTCATATACAGATTGTTTAATAACCGTAATGTCGCTCCCAGTATCAACCAAAGCATTCACAGATTTTCCGCAAAATTGAACTCTGATATGCATGTCTGGAAAGTTTTCATCATTTTTCTGAATTGTTCCGACTCTACTTTTTGAACTGGATACGTGCGAGTTATTGCAATCTCTTGCTAGATGTCCAAACTGATTACACTTAAAGCATTTGAAGCCTTTCTCCTTATCTTTACATTCGGAAATGTTATGTCCTTTACCACCGCAACTCCAACACCGTGACAACTTCTTTTCTCCCTGCCTATGAATATTTCTTTCATCTTTATGTGATGGAACTCGTTGATTCTGAAGATTTTGTCTGATCATCTCATAAGTTTTTAGTTTGGTTTTTAATTTATCAATCGTTTTTGCTTCGTACAAAAATATCTTATTATTCGCCTCATCCTGTATGCCATTAACAACATATTGTATTATTGATGCCTCATCGACATTACCGCGGTTTGCTATACTGATCATGTGATACAAATACTCCCAATATGACTCCGAAGACTTCTTTCGTCGCGTTGTCAGTTCTAGGTGTATTTGTGCACTCGTCAATGAACTAGGAAATTCCTTCCGCAAAGCTTGTTGTAATTTATCCCAATTTTTTATGTCACTAGCTGAATCTAAAAACAATTTAGCTGTTCCATTTACTAATCTTCTTGCATAAATAAATTTGTGAACACTCGTCCACTGGCATAACTCGGCTACCTCTTCAAATTCCTTGATCCATGCTTCAATATCCTGAGTAATTTCACCACCAAAATGGCTGAGGGATTCCTCGACGTCTCTGAAAGAAAATATGGGATTCGTCATCTCGTTTGGTGCTAAAATTTGGTCACAATTGAATGATAGAGGGACTTCTGATATTTCCTGTTCCTCCTCTTCATCCGACATCGGTAAATTTACAAGTCTCTCTACGAGATCGGCTTTGACTTTATACGCTGTCGATAATCCACGTCTTTGCAACAGTTTACGTAGTTGCTTTATTGTTAATATTTTTAAATCTTCAGCTTGACGTTTGTTCATTAATTTTCAAAAAAAAAATCCAGCAACGGCCATATATTTTTCCAAAATTTTACCGCATTCAGCGTTGAGAAATTGCTATACCTCCAAACGCGATACCTTTACCTGACTGGATGTCTGGTAATTATCCCGGTTGAGCCCCCAAAATTGTAGGGATTCTTAGGACCGAGCTTAAAGGTAAAGAACAATTCCTCTGATTAGTTAAATTATTTAATGTTTTAATATACAACTTCTAGTTAATGTTTTAATATACAACTTCTACAACTTCGACTTGTTTTTAATAAATTAATTAATCTTCATAATTTATTAAAAAGGAAAAACGTCCTGACTTCTGCTTGTTTTGTTTTTTATTATCCTTTTTTCTATTGACGTCCAACGGCCTACTTCCGACTCTGCTCTATACAGTTCCTTGAGTGCCTACGTTCCTGTGTGTCTCTATCATCGGTTCCTACATGTATGGATATGTACGTACAGGAGGCATACGCTCTTTCACCAAAATCCTGTGAATGAGTAGTGATTGGCTGCGAAAAGCCCATATTACCAAAGCCGCATAATCATTTTCAAAAGCACATTTGTTTACGGAGTAGGATGTTTGTTACCGTCGCTGCCTACAGAGTGTACATATGCAATTTAGCGGCACTGGCTGCGGTCTGCAGCGGAAAACCATAGTAACTTTAAAACGCACCACTGAAATTCCATTTCCTTGAACTTTATTTGGTGTTTAAGCGCATTTAAGGGGGATTCCGCATCTAAATTATGATGTTCACACAGCAATATTAAAGGGATTATTTATGTACATTGAATTGAGATAGAATTTAAACTGGTAGCAGGCTGCAATTAAAGGCATTGGCAGTTTTCGCAGCCCAAAGTTATTCGTAGAAAAAAATTAATGAAATCCTTTTATAGGCTTCTTAATGGAAACTTAATTCATAATTTTCAAAGCTTAGTCATTTTCTTGGCCAATTAGTATTTATTAATTAAAGCAGTGCCGTAGCTACTCTGTTTTGCGTGGCGGGCAAAGAAATTTTACTAAATTTAATGTCTAAGTGTAAAAACACAGTGCTAGCCGGTTTCCTGCTTGCCGAAAACCAACGCCGTTCTACGCCGGTATCTCGCGCCTAGGTTGCACACAGTGGCGACCTAAAACATATCCGGTGCAAGCAGAAAATAACTCATCAGTATTGTGATCGAAACGTTAGAACTATTACATGATGTCGTCTTCATCCGATGATGATTTGATTGCGCTAGATTGTGTACTTGGTACCAAATAAAATGGGTATAAGTCCTCTGAATCGGGAGAGAACAGGTCATGGAGAATATCATCATTTATTCACACAATTAAGGCACCAAAACGACAGATTCTTAAACTTTCAGTATCCATATCCAGTCTGATCGAAGCAGGCAACCGGTAAGAAAAAACTAAATTTTAATTCCGGTAAATTCATCAGCTCCGACAGCCGGCGCCGACAAGCCTCAACCTGCCGCGACTGTGTTAAGGCTCAGTTAAAAACATGCGTTAATTCAAAATGCTTAGTGTTTTTACACTAACGTAGAACGAAGTACAAGCTCTCAACAATATACAACCTCACACATCATCTGCTTTGCGTACGATATGCTTAATGGGCCGTCCACACTGCAACAATCTTCGATGCAACTCATTTGAGTTATTTTTCAGAATTTCAGAGAAATGTAAAAAAAATCCTTTGAAAAAAGGGTCTTTCCACTTTCTTATGGCCTTTTTAAAGCACCGCCTTAAGAGTGCACTATCAAAATTGCGTCATCATTCTAAGGAAATGGCAAAAAATTATATGGGAAAAAAAGTGGCAACCCAGAATTGTGTAATGGCGGTGTGCAAAGATTGATTCAAGACGACTTGAACCGAAAGATTCCGTATTTTCACTGTCTGAACCATCAATTTCATTTGGTCATAATCAAGGCCAATTTTTTGACCAAGTCTGATATTTAGCTGTCAATAATGTTCGATAATGAATGTCTACTGTGCATAATGCAAAATTTTTCCGTCGCCACAAACAATTGAACCAGTAACAAAAGCATTGCAAGGTCGAGCGATGCTATACAAAAATTCGATAGCACTCATTAGAGCCGTTTATACAGGGATCAACAAAATGAGAACGTAAGATATTTTCGAAAAATACTACTACTAGCGACAGGATTCTGTTGTCGAAAAAACTCTGGGAGAACGAAACCGTCGATTCAGCCTGAAATCGGCATTTTACGAAACGATTAACATTGTATTAATCGAAATGACAAAACGTTTCATAAAGACACGATGCCTTTCTCACAGTTATCGATACAGTCGATTTATTTGAAAAAATTATTGAAAGTTGCCTTTTGCTAATTTTGGAAGTCAATTAAGCATTTTTATAAATTGCTTTTAAAGCAGAAATATTTTTAATAAGTTTTAGAGACTGATATAAATAGCGACAGAACACATCAAAAATCAGAACTTCAACTTTAAAAAACTATGTAAATATCTTCAATGATCCAACTACGTTCTTTTATGGTCGGCTGATCTGATCTGGTTGTGGTTTTTCAACATATTGTGGCCAGAGACAAGTTGACAGAATTATTTTTGGACCTTCGTTTTTTGTACTGTATTTGAAAATTGTAAATTGGATATAATACCCCGGCTTCACCGGCCAAACTGCGCAAGTTCGAGCAAATTAGTGTACTGAACTTTAATTTTTGCCTGAATTTTCACATTTTGACGTCAGGAAAAATAAAGCCTTAGTTCGCCCAACAGAACATGAAATCGAGCTTGAACGTAAAAGCTCGCTCAAAATAGAGTAATCACCTAGAATAGTGGAATGCCATTCAGTGAGCTTTTGCATTTCTGACTTCTGGCGAAAAAGCAACAACAATTTCAAGAACTTAACTGATAGCCGGTGAAGCCACTTATGTGGATTAAACTGAACATTATTGAATCGAGGCCGAGGAAGCCGGGCCATTACGAAGGTTAATGATATTCTATATTTGAATGGGTCAGTCCAGGGAAATTAGATATTTTGCTTAGGAAAAATTCCGAGAAAGCTGAATTTTGGAATGAACATTGATATTGACATTCTGAAGAAAATGTCAAAAGCCCCCATGGATTTGAGACCCTGAGACAATATTACTAGGGGTCAAAAGTCACCAAAAGCGATTTTTCGCAATTTTTCTTTTACAGGCAAATTTCCTACAAAAAATATTTTATAACTTTTTCTTGTAAGAGTAACCGTTTTTGAGATATTTTGATTTACAGAGTCTCAAATTTTATGTTTCTCATGAAACGAGCACTCCTTTCCACGTCACTTTCGGGGTAGAGTACAAGGTGTTAGTAGTGTCCCCAGTAGGCATAAACTAAGCTTGTAAGAGGTGCATTAGTATTGAATAATATTTCCTATTGGTATTCTCTTTGATGGACCCAACAAATTAAGAAAAATTCCTTGTGAATGCAAACAAGTATCGATTCATTTCTATGTTCTGTGAACAATTTGAAGCTGCTAATATCAATGTAAAACAATCTTCACGTGATGTTGCTGTTCTCTCATCATTTAAACAGTAATCAAAGAATCCGATAGACGAACAAGTATTGTTGAGGATGAAGACATAGACCTATTAGTCATATTGATTGCACGAACTCCTGTTAATAAAATTATTTATTTGTTACAATGATTACGCAACAAAAATAAAACTTAAACCATGTTTTGTGCACTATCAAGTTTCCTTTCTAGCTATCAAATAGTCCAGACTCTGCGTTATTTTTCAATGACCAAAATTTAAAACACACATACAGAAAGTCCATTACACTCACGCTTAATGACACTCGAACAGAAAGTTTGGTGGGTGCTATTCAAAGCAGTTATCTGATGAAATGCCCACACTGAGAAGGAAGCGCTTCATCATTGACATCTGACAGTATAGTGATATGGATTCAAAGAAGAGTCAATCGAACGAAATTGAAACAAAATCACTTTGGCATGTTTTCGAACTTTCACATTCATGAAGTTTTTCATTAACATCACCATATCACTTTCTTCTCGGGCGTTATAGAGTTCAGAGTATACACCGTTTTTTAGTGGAGAACATTGTTAAAAGGTTTGAATAAGTTGATTAAAATTTGAAAAAAAAATATAGATTTTAATCATTTCATAAAGTCGACCAATGGTTGACAATGAATAGGGAGTTCATGTCCTCATATTCGGCAGAATATGAATTCATACTTAGATTTTTCAAAATTGATTTTAGATTGCTATATGTCCATGTTCATTGTAAATTGCACTTTAATGAATTTTTTGTGGATGACATTTTAATTTTGATAATATTTTTGGAGCTGTAAATTAGCTCATGTCTGTATTGACTTACCATCCAACAGCATTTGATTGATTTTACCGATATTGGGCAGAAAATACCCGAAATCAGTGAACTTTTAACTATAATGATGACTTTCCGTGTTCCGACCCACAATGCGTCCGCTTCCATGGCATACTTGATTATATTGAAAAATGAGTGCTTTTGCGATTTTTATTTACTCAATCTACAAAAAAGTGAGGTAACGTTTCCCTCAATCCATTCAAAATTTGAAATTTGTTTATCTTCTCGCATTGCGTTTTTTATGGTTCCGTTCTTTTTTTGTTTATCTGGTCAAACAGTACTAAAACATTGCTATCAAATTTGACAACAACCAAAACACGGAAGACGTGTGCTATGTGCCTTCCGCTTAAAAGGAGAAAGAAGAGGCGACAGCAACTCAATACATATAATTTTGGAGCTCGTTTTATCTAGATTATAAACAATATGTGCTCGCAAAGATCAAGTACTATAACTTGAGCCAGAGATGTCATTACTCTTCGGTATACATAGATAAAAGATAACCTCGTAGTCAGATTAAGCCCAATATCAATAACCGTTTGCTACCTTTCCTGTATTTGAGAAGTCTGAGCTGAGCCAGCCCAATGTGCTGCTGCTTGGATTAAAATAAGTGTTTGTGATATAAGTAAACTGTCATTAAAAACCTAGAACCAAAGCCGATCTAGCTGTCAGATGACACACTCTATACCCTTCTGCATCTTCATCAGGAGCTTTCGGTTTGTAGCCAGTGATTCCACAATAACGTCCAAAGTCGTTTAAGAGCTACGGTTTCCGAGATATAAGCATTTTTGTGTTGGACAGAAAGTTGGGGGTAGATTCCAAAATAGGGGTGATTCCAAAATAAGGTTATAAATCGTCTAGGACGTTATTTAGCCGAGAAAAACGCATTTTTGTGTTTTTCAGCGTCTACTGACTATATGAAGCCTGGAAAGGGCAGAAGGTTGGGGTGATTCAAAAATAAGATTAAAAATCGTCTATGACCTCATTTAACCAATGATTCCAAAATATCGCCCAAAATCGTCTACTAGCTACGGTGCATTTTTGTTTTTAGCCGATGATTCTTAAATAACGTCCGAAATTGTCTACAAGCTACGGTTTCCGAAATATAAACATTTTTGTATTTTTAGCCGGTGATTCAAAAATAACGTCAAAAATCGCCATTAGTTCGTGATTTACCGCCACAGAAAATTTACAATGTTAAAAAATTGTTGGAAGCCGAATATAATAACAATTGGGAGGCAGGTGCAGAATTGGCATGGTATAAGGTCCTTTTTTTCCAGATCCATGAACATATTGCCTAAAACAGGAAATGCTTGAGTGACTGCTTAGATGAAGAAACCTCCGCAATCGATATTTAAATTAATTACTTGTTAGCTTGAACATTAAAATGTTCTTTCTCTATCCAATGCTCATATCAATAAAAAAAATTGTTTCTTATTTGCAAGTTTTATTATGGCGCGGTTTTTTAATCTCTGGTTAATCCTAATTGGATAATTAGACCCATAAAAATTATTATTGTTATCAATTGCAAACAAAACTAATTAAATCGCTATCACCGTTCATGCAAAAGTGTACTAATCCAAGCATTCACTGAAAAAGTGAACAAATCCATTTTGAAGGTGTTAATAACCTGAAAGATAAAAATTCTAAAATTTGCTATCATTATTAGATATTTTTTTTATATTTGTTCTGGAAAAAAAAGTTGTAATAACCCATGCTAATTTTGCATCAGAGAAATGCGCTTTGTGTAAAATATTACTATAACTGGATTCGTTCACTTTTGCATAAAAGCTCCTCATTTCTGAAGGTGACTAAGAGTTCTTATTCTTATTAATTGAATTAATCGAATCGCTCTAATGTTTCCAGCAGGGCCGTTCAGCTCTTCACAGACTAATAACCTGTACCTAATTGTTGATCATAGTACCATAGCCCACATCTTCGATCTCTTCCTAACATCTCACCCAACGCCATACTCCTTCGAAGTTGACTTGGACTATTGTTTACTCAGCACTAATTTCCCATTTCAATAATCTACCTTAACCAAATCACATCCTACAAGAAAGCCAACTAGCTGCAGGCGCGGATTGAGGGGGGGGGGGGGTTTGCACGGGGGTCATGACCCCTTCAAAAGCGCTTGCTGTTTAAAATATAAAATTGAACCAACTAAAAAAATAAAAACAAAAAAATAACCAAACGACCGAACTTTTTTGAAAATTAAAAAAATTACATTCAAGGTCAACATCAGATTGATCTACACTCTTTCTATGTGTTTTGATTTGCAAATTCTGAAGTTAGCTGCACGAACAAGAAAGGGCGCGTTTTCATCAAAAACACATTTAGTCCAGGCGCGTATTTATTATATATTTCCAGTGGTTTGGGCGTGATATAACGGACTTTTTTGGTCGAATGGGTCAGAAATGACAGCCCCAACAATATCTAGTGGGTGTGCAAACATGAAAACGCCTAAAAAATTTATGGGAGCCCAAAAACTGCAAAATTCACGAAAAATTCCCTGTCTTTTACCTTTCTTGATAAATACCTCTTAACGAAGGCTTCTAGAAAATATAAAAATAAAAATTTTTCTCCAACCAAATTCGGTAATTTTTCTAATTTGTTTAAGAAATTGTTGTTAACAATATTTTATTGCAAGTTGTGCTTTTCTCGATTCGCTACACCAATTAAAAAACAGCTAAATTGGTTCAATAAAAGCTGAGGCCTTTTTCGAACGAATTGGAAACGCGCCGAGCATTTCCGGAGTAATGATATTTTGCAACTAAGGGGTTTTTCCAAAAAATTAAAAACCAAGAAAAAAATTTAAAATACAGAAATTTTATGATTGGATATTGTAAAGTGAGTCTTAGAGCATACGTAAAAAAATCAGGACCAACATGGGAGCTGCAACAAATTTAATTTTTTAAATTCACTTAATTGCAAAATACATTATGCAAAATCGGGTTTTGTATATAATTTAACCATACCTTAAACTACCTAATTCCAGAATTACATTGAAAAATATTGGTATTTTCATTTTCTCGGCAAAGTGAGGATACGGTTTTTCGCAGTTTTCGGTTTTTGCAATGCAAAAATTCAAATTTCAAAAATCAAACTTAGGTTAAGTTTTAGCAAATCCAATAACGAACAAAACCTGTCAAACAAACTTTTCGCCAAGAAGCCTTCGTTAAGAGGTATTTATCAAGAAAATCCAAAAAACAGGGAATTTTTCCTGAATTTTGCAATTTTCGGGCTCCCATAATTTTTCCAGGCCTTTTCATGTTGGCTCACCCCTAGATGTTGGGGATGTCATTTCTGATCAATTCCACCAAAAAAGTCCGTTACATCATGCCAAAACCAAAATTTATGTGGCTCACTGCACTAGCGCCTGGACTAATTAGGGCACGTTTTCGTAGGTCACGTTTGTTTTTAGTCCACCAGAAAATTCGGTTAGTTTTGTTCGTTTTCCTAATTTTTTTTTGTTTTTTAGGAGTAGACAATTTTTTCCGCCACTTTTAATTCCGTGATCCCCCCAAAACAAAATTCTAGATCCGCGCCTGACTAGCTGAGGCTTATACCATGTTCGCACTGAGTCGAAATTACGTGATTTTGGAAAGTGATTTCGAAATTATGTAGAACCATTCGCACTGAATTGAAATGATTTCGTTTCGGTGTTTTTTTTCTGGCACCACGCAAGTCTTCAATTTTTTCAGCCCAAATTTGAACTAGCGCCTCTTCTAGCAAAGCCCATGGCTTCTTTCTTTTATATTTCTTGGGTTTTTGCATTTTGAAGAATGTGAAGTTTAAATTCAAAGTCAAATCAATTATTAAAACGTCCAACTGACAATTTCAGCATCAATAGTGACGTGCTGAATTGGGCTGAATTCGATTTTCGGCTTTGAGCATTGGCTTTGACATGATTTTGTTCGTAATTTTGCCAAAATTACGAGATTTGAGATGATTTTGAAATCACCAGAATATATGGGAATTCACACGATTTTGAACGTGATTTTGGGCGAAATCACGAAAATAGCCAAAATCACGTAATTTCGGCTCAGTGCGAACATGGTATTATTCGCTTTTCCCAAACCATTGGTTGTGTGTTTCCGGAGTAGTGATGTTAGCTTTTCCGCGCTCAGCATAAAACCAAAAAATAAAATTAATGGTGATAGTTTCTTCCTCCTAAGCTACTTGAAGCCAGTATGGACGTTGCAGCTATAGTCCAGTCATTTTAGACATTAAAAATCGAACATTTAACAATAATTCCAAAAGTTTTAAAACTTTGGTGAACCTATTGGTACAACGAGGAAACAATAAATCTAAATTTATTTATTTATTTATTTATTTATTGCCAAACAAGGCACCTTAAAGCTAACAACAAATGATACAATGATTTTTAATAAAATCTAATATACAATTCTATGAAATCTAATATACAATTACTATGATGATATAAATTTAATATGTTGTCAACTTAAATTTTAATTATTAGTGGATAGGATTTTGGTTAGGATGTAAAGAGGGCAATCATTTTCCTTTTATAAGATGGTTTACTGATGGTAGGGGAGAAACATGGACTGTGTCTATTAAAAACCACACAACATTTGTTGACGGGTTCGTTCTTTGCGTATTCGGTACGATGTGGATATTCCTTTAGCAGCTTCGTATGCCTAGTGTGTCGAACTTCAACATTGAATCTGATTCTGTCCGACAAAAACTGCACTTTAATATTATGGCTTAGGACGTCTAAGGTAAAGCAAGAAATAAGCAACTCTCTTCTACAAGATAGCGGAATCAGCCCCAACAACTTGAGCCTATCCGTGTACGGTGGTATAAGTTTCTCAGAGCAAAAAGAAGAAATTTCTTTTGCACCGATTCAATCCTGTTGCTTCTTATTTGGAATATAGGATCCCAGATAGGGCATGCGTATTCAAGAATTGGGCGGACAAGTGAGCAGAAAAGGGCCTTTGTCACCCAAATATTGTTAAATTCCTTAGTCCTTCTCTTTATAAAGCCTAGAAGCTTATTGGCTTTGGCAGTGATATTGTCGTAGTGCAAATTGAAATTCAACTTTTTGTCTAGAACGACACCTAGATCCCTAATTTGATCGACTTGATCCAGTGCTTTCTCGTCGAGATAATAGCACTGGGGCTGTGCATTTTTACTGCGGGTGAAGGTAATTGCGTGACATTTGCTGGTGTTAAGTTGCAATTTATTTAAAATGCACCACTCTTGTAATGCATTCAGTTTCGATTGCAAGAAGGCTACGTCAACTTGGGACCTTATGACATTATATATTTTAAGGTCATCTGCGTAAAATAGATGTGGGATATTCTGTAGTTTAACAGACAAATCGGAGATGAATACATTAAATAAAAGTGGACCTAAATGACTACCCTGCGGAACACCGGAAGTTACTTCGATTTCTTTTGACAAACATCCTTGAAATCTCACAACCTGTATTCTTTCGTTCAAATATTATTTAATCCATGCAAGGGCAGGACCTGATATCCCGAATTTTAATAACTTTGCAATTAAAATATGGTGGTCAACACGATCAAAGGCCTTGCTGAAATCAGTGTAAACAGCATCAATTTGATGACCGTGCAACCTTCTCTGAAGTCCGGAACTTTGTTAAAATTGCAGATAAATGGAATTTGTCTGCATTTTCGCCAAAAAAAAACCAAAAGTGCTGCAAACTTGGAATAGCGCTAAATGTATTATTTTATACCTAGTACCAGATTTGCAACTAGTTTAAAGGTACGGAACATTGTTTTTTGTTCTGAGCATTTGCAACCAAAATTTAAAACTTTAGTTAGTATTGCGAGCCCATTGACAAATATTATAAATAAACATGTTCCGCACACCTCAAAAGGTTGCAAATTTATGCAATTGTTCGGGACATTGTTCCGATGCAGCTCTCGAGTTTGCAAGACTTTTGGAATTTTGTCTGTAAGCTTATTTGCAAAAAACGGTATTTAATAATTTTTCAATAAAATAATGTTCCGTAGCTTTAAATTGGTTGCAAATCTGATACGTGATATGAAATAAAGCATTTAACATTACTGCAAGTTTGCAAAACTATTGGAATTTTCTTCGCGACAATATTGCAAAATTTCATTTCTTGCAATTTTAACAATGTTCCGGACCTCGGCCAAGCCTGCAAAATTTTATAGTTTGTTTTTATGCTCTCCCGACCCGACCTTACATGAAAGTTTCAAAACTTTTGGAATTACCTATTGTTAATTGATTGTCCGCATTGACTGGCCTACTATGGCAAAGTTGTATTGCTATTATCATCCCGGAAAACACAAAGCTAGCCCGGCCTACTTTTTCACAGCCTTTATGACTTCTTTTCACATAGGCTACAGTTTATAAATTCATTCATTAATAGGAGTACTAGACTCGCACAGCATCCAATAGCTCAAATGCAAAGTTCATCGACTCTTCCTTCAGCACCCCAGACTCGTACTGACCTATAATTTCCTCAATTTGAAATAGACTTATTAGTAGGCATTGCGACGAGCACGACATGACGGGCTGGTCTAAAATAACAAACCTAGTACACATCATACATTATTGTTTTATTCTAGGAACTCTGCCCAATACTTGTCCTTCGCCAATCGAATGAAAATTAGTGCACATTTTTACAACCAGAAGTGAATTGCACAATAGCTACTTCACGCCGAATTAAAAGCACCTCCTACAGGGCTGCATCGCACCATTTAGTCGCTGGACTGAAGCAGCTTTTCTCTCTTTCTTTCGTCTTCCTGCTAGCTTAGTTCCCAGTGGATGACTTTCAGCGTCATTTTCATCTTCCTCCATAAGGCTTATGATCTCATCGAGGGCTCTTCTCAAAAGGCTCCTCAGCTCTGCCCTGCGGTCGACAGATATCGGCAAATAGAGGAAGCCAGTCTCTGGATGTGCTCTACAGAGGCCGGTTAAAGTTGTTCTTCCTGTTTATCGTCACTCGCAGATATTCAATCGCAGGTTGAGAAAGTATCGCTTTCCTTTCGACAGATCATCACGGAGGTCTCCCTCCTTCTTTTCCTGATCAGGACCACCTATGTTTCATCTCGTTCACATATATATCTCGATTTCATTGGGTCGACACCCTTTGACCGACACTTCCATATCATCAGCAAAGCCATAGAAACCGTCTCTCTCGGTATATGTAACCTGAGCACGCCGTCGAACATTATTATTCACAGGAGCGGGCCCAGGTCGGATCCCTGTGGAACCCCCCAAGTTACCCGATACACTCCTAAGCCATCTCTTGATTCACAATGCAGCTGCCTCTCTACCAAATACTCTATGATAATCGTCCTCATATATATAGCATAGAGCTGAATTCGATTACCGGCTCGATTATTTTGCTCCATCACGCGGTGTTAAAGGCATTCCCAACAGTGAGGGTTATAACCGCCCAACATTCTTTTTTGAGGTGTAAAGGGTCTAGGAAGGTTTTTGTGTTGAAGCCCTTTAGAACTGGAGATGTTTCTATACATTTGTAGCTATCGAGTCGTTCGGGTCGTATTCAATGATTAAAAATTTATCTAAATATTTTATAATCCCATTGGAACATGTTAAAATCACATAAAATCCCAGTTTAGTACCAAATTTTCATTTAAGAAAATTCATACAAAACATTCCAAAGAAGCCCTTTATCCTGGAACTACACCAGAATTTCGATAAACCCCCCACACAGAAGAGACGAAGAAAAAAAATTTATTTGCCTTTTTTGCGGAGAGCATCTTGAATACAAAACAAGTCACAATGCAGCTACTCATTGCTTGTATCGAGGAATTTGTTAAAGTTCGCACTTTATTCAATCTTGGCTCGGCAATAACAAAGGGAAAATGACAAAGAGGTCGGATAAAAATGCAAATGACTCAATCAAGACAAAAAGAGACGAGTTACAAGCAACAAATCGATACGCCTTAGCTCCTAAATCAGACGAATTACGTGTCCCAATATCCGATTTATAGGCTTCCGCCAAAACGGATCAAATGGAATATTCCTGGTCCAATTCAATCAGCCGAGGACAAATCTAAAACACGTTCCGTCATTGCGTGCTCCGCAAGGACGGAAGGACGAACGATGGAGGCAAGTCTTCCAATGGCGCCTCAGCATGCCCGGAATATCAAATGCGAGATGTATGCAAATCGCCAGATTTTTCTTCCCAGGATTACCGAACTTCTTATGTCTGAAGATTTAATATTAGGAGTCCTGAATTCTGAATCCTTAGATTCACGTACACACACGCTCGCACCGTACACGTTGTCTGGGCCGTCCTGGCGCAAGAAATGATTTCCTGATTATGGGATGGATATGAATAGGAAATCGGAGATGTATGGGGGATGTTTTTCTTTCCTGTTTGATTTTCTGCTGATGGCTACAGACAAAGTATCAATGGGGAAAAAAACATGAATTTTTACGTATTAATGCCATTTCGTTATTCGGGTAGTCTCCTGGCGATGGAGGCACATTATGCAGTAAATGGGCAACAAAGTGAATTTGTAAATGGGTAAATAATGAAGTTTCGCACAAAAGGATTTTTTTTTCTTCCAGGCTCACACAGTAAATCTTTTGGTTATTCGTGATTTAATAAGGGTGTGGCTGCCAATTGGGATTGAATTTTTTGCCAAAGAAAATGTTTTATTAAAGAAGTTGGTTGTTGCCAATAATAAGTTTTTGTATTGGGAATATTAAAGCCGGGTTCTGTAAAAATATCGATCAGAATATGAAAATATAGGCTGATAATGCAGAATTCATTGGATATTTTCGATAAGCAAGATTTGCTGTAGTTCTCCTTTTCGCGGATATTTAGGACGAGAAATTCGTTTGTTAAAAGAACGACACGACTGTGGAGCTATATTCCGCAGTAACTTTTTTCGAACTAGAATAATATCCCAGAGTTCAAAGGTAAGGTTCATTCACATCTAGTCAAGTACCCGCGACCCCTAACCTGTCCTGTTACTATTAGACATTGCACTATGACCCTAAGGACTGATACTACAAAGGGTGATTCCTTGATTTTTCTACTTAAGTCAATTAGAATCGAGTGTGTTCTTATAAATGAACCTCTAGGGCGCAGTGTGAACCAAAAAAAAACTGGAGAAGGGAAGAAGTTGGTGTATAGGCAGGAAGTTCTTATTTTCAGTGGAACGGGCGCTATGGAAGAGCGATAGAATTGTTTAGAGCTCAAAGAGTCTATGCAGGCGCGGTTTGATGGCGCGGTTTTGCATCTTTTCGAGCCACACAAAAGTGGTTTTTGAGGCACAAGTCCAGATAACGATTGGTATTCGAGGCGAGGGCTAAAGGAGGACTGAAGGAGCAACGTTTATCTCTTAAGAAATCCTAGGCATTAATATGCTTGTTTGGCGATTTGAAATATGTGATCGCAGATCCTCGGTTAAAGTTAAGCCTAAGAAGTTAAGAGATAGGATACAATTACACCGTCTACTGAGGCAGAAGTGAGGTCGATGCTTTTAATGAAGATCAGATAGTACTTCTTTTTAGAGGCGTCGAATTTGATATGGCCCAATTAAGAATAAGTTTGAAGTCTCTTCTGATATAGTTGGATAAGAGCTCATGATCTAAAAGACAAGGTCTGGGGGTGCTTTTCTTGTATTGTCGAAGCCGTAAGAAGAGTAACGTTGAGTACCATCATCGGAGAAGCTGTGAAGTGTGTTGGAAGAAATTGCGAACATATTATTTATAACAATTTGGCAGGGCCGTAGCCAGCGGTAGTTCCAGCCCCCCTCCCCCCGAAATTCTGAGAAACAATACTGCCAATTTTGATTTTTTAGATTTTTGAATGTCAAAGAGTTCAGAAAATTGTGAAATTATCAATTGCTATATCAGTCCCACCTGTTCGGAATTGTCTTGGGATTTTGAACGATGTGGTGAACTTGTTGAGAAACCACGCGTATGCGACAAAAATTCTTCAAGATCTCATCCAAGAAAATGCCCCAGAAAGCAAGAATAAGAGGCTCATTCGTCTTTGTGAAACAAGATTCATCCTTTGTTGAACTATTCAAGATCATCTATATGGGATTAGAAGAAATTTCTGAGAAATCTTGAATCACCTCAAAAATAGCGGTCTGGTTACTTGCAGCAGTTCAGAAAAGCGAATTCATTGTCAGTATCTTGTGACAGACTTTTCAGTTTCACGCTTCCATAGTCAGTTCAACCTCACAGTTCAATATATTTAATTTAAACTTTCAAAAATTGAATTTGAGTTTGAAAAAATTGAATTTGAACTTCAAAAAATTTATTTTGCGCTTAAAAAAACTGAATTTGTACTTTAATAAATAGAGTTTGAACTTTGCAAAATTTAATTTGACTTTTAAAAACTCTAATTTCATTTTAAAAATTTGAATTTGTACTTATCAAGTTCAAATTCATTGAATTGGGTTTGAAAAAAATTTAATTTGGTGTTTAAAAATCGAATTTGAACTTAAAATCCTATATATTAATAGGCAAACAAAAAGTTTGTCTTTTTTGTTCGTGAACCGATTTCGTTTAAATTTTCAGAAAATGTTCTTTTTATGAGGTATATCAAGCTAGCTGGCCAAAGAGTCGTGCCACACACGTGTCTAGGTTTATAATTTGTCGCTAATTTGTCGCTAATTTGTTACGTCAAAACAAACCGCTACCAACAAAATGGAAATTACGCTATTCTTCCAGCAACAAACTAGCGACAAATTACGGCGCAAACCCTGTTTGGTTATCTCCTTTGGAATGGAAGAAACGCACGTTGGCCAGCCACCTTGATAAGCCGATCGGTAATAATCGTCTTCTGGCTCCTTAAAAAACCGGCGACAAAATTAGCATTACGTGATCCTTTCAGCGACAAATTAGCGACAAATTACTGCACCAATGCCTTTTTGTTATCTTGCTTAGTTGGAAAGATACAGTGTGTGGCTAGCTAGCTTGATATCAAGGTAGGGTTTTCATCATTTTCTAAACAACGAGATGAGCGACAAAATTTTTTTTGACGTAACAAATTAGCGACAAATTGTAAACCTAGACACGTGTGTGGCACGACTCTTTGGCCAGCTAGCTTGATATACCTCTTTTTATGGAATTGTTTTGTAATAAGGAATTTGAACGTAATCGATTCACGAACGCACTAAAATCGATTCTCCATTAAATCGAGCATTAAAGAATCGATTCTCGATTAATCGTATCGCAAGTCAATTTTTTTTGAGTGTATGTATGTATATGTATAAATTCTTTTTGTTGCTTTATATGGCTCTTCTACCGGGGCCGACAGGCTTTCCAGAGATCGAACTCCTCACGAACGTTTGGTGATGAAGGGAGGAGTGGGAATGAAGAGAGGTACCACCACATTTCTCCCTTTATCCACAAAGTTCGCGAGGCACATGCGCTAGAGCGTACCGTCTAAACCGGCTCTTATAACCAACTGTACTCTACAATGATGTTGTTTTTTGTCTAAATTCTCTTTTGACTGCTGTGATTTCACTTTCTTTTATGCTCCTAGCAAAAGGGAATTTCAGAAAAAACCACAACAACCACACTGCTGTCAAAAAGTTGGCTGAAAAATCAATTGAAAAAGTTTGTTGGAAGAATCCTCTCTCACCCTCTTCTCAACAAACGACGTTTTCAGCGTGTAGAAAAGCCCAATGTGAATGGGGTCCGACTTGAGGGGTTGGTGAATCGATTCACTGAATCGATTCAGTGTTTGAGATCGATCTAAAAAATCTACTATTTCACTCGAAAAGATCGATCTTTCGATTAATCGATTTTAAATCGACATGCCTAGAGCTGAGTAGCCCACGATTGACACAAACGCCGTTTCAGTGAAGCGAATGAGAAACAGAGAAAACAATCGTTTTGTGGATTCTCGGCGGCATAACTGACATAAAAAAAAACTCGCTTACTTTGTGCGTGCAGTTTTTTATTACACGACTGCCCCAAAAAAAGGAGTGTAATGTGTTTAGGTTTGTTGTGTGTATGTACGTTGTTTTCTACCACCATAACTTCTAAACCCCTGAACGGATTTAGATGACTGGGGTACCGTTAGAATCGTTTAATGAGTCTGAGTAACATAGGCTAGGTTAATTTTTAAAAAAACAATATGGCGGCCGTCAGACGCAATTTACATAACGCCAAATTTAATTTTTTTTTTCTGATTGGGTCAATATGGGTATCAAACGAAAGGTAAAATTGAGACGATTTCAAATATATATAACACTTAATAGATATGTGTTAAATGATCGCGAATTTTAAGCTTAAATAAAATTAAATTACTCAAAACGTCTTTTATTAACCCATCACCATGAATGAACACTTAATAGTTAAGCCTAGTATGCTGTTTAGGCGAAATTAAAATTCCCTAAACAAACGCTATGTAACACGACTGCCCCAAAAAGGAGTGTAATGTTTTCAGGATTCATGTATGTATGTTTGTATGTTTCTTTGTTCCACCATAACTTCTAAACGCCTGAACGGATTTAGATCGCTGGAGTACCGTTAGAATCGTTTAGTGAGCCCGAGTAACATAGGCTTTAATTTTTAAAAAAAACAGTATGGCGGCCGTCAGACCCAATTTACGTCACACAATTTAGATAGAATAAATCAAACTTCGATAACTTTACTTTTGCATTAAAACTGTATCTCAATAGTTGTAAGTGCTATAATAATAAGAAGTAAAATAAAATCACTTAATAAAAACTACATTGGTTTACGAATTATAATCACTAAAATATCATAAAATAAAAAACAAAATAATTAAAAAATTAAAAAACACGACGCCGAATTAAAAAATGAACTAAAAAGTCAAAAACAAGTTTTAAGTACTAATGTAAGACAGAAACAAGGTAGAAGATATTTTATTTATTTTGTTAAGTATCACACAACTATCGTATATGTATAATCTGTATTTTGGCAGCCGGGGTACAAAATGTTACGAGAATAAGTACAATTAAAACTGTACCCGACTGAAAAAATACAGATTATACATATACGATAGTTGTGTGATACTTAACAAAATAAATAAAATATCTTCTACCTTGTTTCTGTCTTACATAAGTACTTAAAACTTGTTTTTGACTTTTTAGTTCATTTTTTAATTCGGCGTCGTGTTTTTTAATTTTTTAATTATTTTTTTCTTTTGTGTATAGTATTCTCTTTTGTGTATCGTTTTGTATTGTGCCGTTCGTTTTTTGGCGAGTGAAGCAAATGCAAAGAATGCATTTATTATGCATTTATTATTTAAATCGAATTTAAAGAGGCAAGTTGCTACGTTATTTTTTTCAATATTTCAATTTTGATTTAATTGTTTTATTTAGTGGTTCTTTTAGTTTTATTTTGTAGTTTTTTGCTTTTATTGTTTATTAATAATTTGTTTGTATATTTTTCGCGTTTTATTTTCGAAATGCGAAGACAACGGCGTGGGCGATCAACGCGTCGTGAAAATATTAGAAATCGTGTTAGAAAGGGTAAATACAAAAACTCATTATTACCGCATCACTACAGAATTCAGCTGCAGACTTCCAATCGCTGAATTCTGCAGTGATGCAGAGTTGTAGAGTTTTTGAATTTACCCAAATTTACGTAGTGCTCATGAATTGCATGTTGTAAATAATGAATTGAATGATGATGTGTGAATTTAAATTCGAACAAATCGTGAATTTTATTTATTTATTTTTTTTTTTGTGACCGAATTTCGGTAACGGGCGTCCCTACTAGTGGTAATAATATTGCAAAATATTATCAAACGTATACAACTTTTCAACTTCAACATCATTTCAGAGTTTAAACACTCAAATTGACACTTGAAATGTTACCTTTCAAACGAGCTTTAGTGCGATCAGTGATTCATGATTTATTTGGAATTGAAGCCATTATTTTCGGACTGACCAGTAATAGCTCTGGACTTTTCAAGTACTCTTGCTATGCTGGATACCCTTGAAGGAACTATCTCAAGGTTTTATCAAAAAACGTTTCAACATTTAAGCAGGTCGAAACGTCATTCATCAGGACTCTTCAATTTATTTCCCTGTCAAGTATAATTATTGCGCTTATTAAAATTTTTGTTTGCCATAATTCTTTTCTTCATACAAGAAGTGCTTCAATCTGCTATATACTCTGCTCTGCTCTCTACATTTAAGTACGTATGTTGAATTCGAATTGAATGTTTACTTTAAAACTGTTACGAATGAGGAATTCTCTTGAAAGGTACCAGACCCTAGATGCCTAATATATCTAGTAACTACTTGTATTCATAAAATACAAAATCACGAGAAGTTCATTACACAAGTAGAAGGGATCCTGGAATGCCTACATGTTTGCTTTAACAATTTTCCATAATAAGGCAAAGAAAAACACTTATACAGAAGCATACACACACACATTTCTCGCGGATAGATGTATTTATATCGTTGAGGATATGAATTGAAGAAATGGAAAGATACACATATGCCGTACAAAAGTGTTCATAATTAACATAAAACTTTACGTTTGCCTTGGATATAATTTCGCGCAAAAATTTATTCTATACTATGAGAGAAAAAGTAGACAAGCGAAATCCTTAATCCAGTTTCTATTGATACAAATATATGATGGTATATGTTAGGAAGTTTGAAAACTTTCCAAAAGATGCACAATGAACAAAACTTCGTCTGTCAAGCATTAATGGAATGTATATATAAGTATCTATGTTGTATATACATTTACAGATTTTAACAAACAGGAATTCCATACACACGTTTCACAAACACATATATACATCGTACATATGTGCCCTTTTAAACTCGTCCTTTTTGAGTCTGGTGTATAAATGAGGAACATGGGTTAATATGTAAATTTGCGTTTAATATGACACTCAAGGGAAATAAACTATGCGAACTCCTTTTAAAGTGACAATTATTTAAGGGGATATCATGTACTTGAGCCAGCATGATTCGTCTTTTACGAAATGAGTTTTATGTTTTTGGTGAGTGGAAATGATTGTGTGGCTACAATTATAGTAAAACATTTCGAGTAATACTGCTAGATATATCCAAAAAGTGAAGCTAATTTCATGTTTGAAATGGTATAGGCATGTTTTTCCCAGTTTTAAGGACATTGTTAAGACATTATTATGACCCAATTTTTGGGATGCCTTTAAGGAGTTGTTGAGAATTGTAATGTGTGCTTTAATAACTTTTCTTTGTGTTAATAACAGTTTTTGTTATTTTAATCAGAATACTAAAATAAGAGATTGTATACTTTATCCCTTTTTTAAGGATGTTATTTTATATGGGTATTGGTGTAATGTTCTTGCGTGATTTTAATTAACATTGTGAAATAAGAAAACGAACTTTCCGTCGGAGTAACAGTTTTATCTGTGAAATTAAGGCAAGTGAAATTTAATACAGATATTTTGTTGTATTAAAACTATAAATTTGCTGTTTAAAGGCTTAAATATTTAAGCACTCAGACAGACTATTCGGACAATTACATTCAAAAAATGTTCAAAAAAGTCAAGTACAGTGCAGAAAATTGGATTTTTGACAGACTTCGGAACAAAAAAATTCGAATTTAAATTTGAAATTTTTTGTTCCGAAGTCTGTCAAAAATTCAATTTTCAAAATTTTCTTTTCATAATAGTCCATTCCGTGTATATAAGCTTACAGATTAAAACGCTGCCAATTTTTTTTAGTTTCAGAGAAGCCAATCAGCTGATTTAGTGGAGAGAGTGAGTGTCCATTTTTTCGAGGCAGGTGTCTTCAGAGCGCTATAACTTTGGTTCTAATGAATATTTTTAGCTAAAAATTTATATGTATACTCTTAGAACACTTATAAATAAATGATAAAAACTCTAAAATTCTATCTCTTCATTGGTCCTCACAAAAAAATCCCAAAAAAGGCTTAAAAATCAGACCGTCAAACCAGAGAACCCGCTTAAGCCAAGTGTCCACTATAGAGTTTTTTTCGGTAGAGTGTAGAGTGTAGAGCTCTACCTGTAGTATGTACACTACAGCGCATCTCTACCACTCTACCACTCCACCGTAGAGCAGAAATTTTGAGTAGAGCTCTACCATGCGCTATACAGACTGTGTACACTGCAGATGCTTTCTTCTCTACTGTAGAGTCGTATGGCAGAGCGCGCAACTGCGCCCATCAACTTTTGCATGTAATTTAATTTCTAAGTTATTCAGAGCTGTGTGCGTACACATATTGTGTAAAAAAATTAAAGGAAATTAATAGAAATAAAAAAAAATAATAAAATGAGTTCTCTCCCAAAACAAGCTGCTGCCGTTTTATTTTTGCTCGAGGAAGAGAAAAAGAAGAAGAGGAAATGTTATTGGATTGCGAAAAGAAAACAAAACGCTGGAATTTATCGAGAATTATTGATTGAGCTCACAGAAGAAGATGCAAGCCGATGTTCAACAATTCGAAGCGCAGTCGAAACGTAAATTAGAATGAATACTGTAGAGCGAAAAACTCTATCAAAATTGCTTGATAGAGCGTACAGCAGATGTAGAGCTCTACCAAACACAAAAAATTGCCTATATCTACACTATAGAGTTTTTTTAGTAGAGAAAACTTTTGCGTAGAGTGCGTGAAAGGCGCATGTGTAGAGCTCTAGAAGGTGTATAAGCTTCTCTACGCGTCTCTACGCTAGAGTTTTCTCTAGCTCTACGCAAAAAAACTCCATAGTGGACACTAGGCTTTAGGCTGTCTAACACGTTGCAAAAGAGAGTTCGTTGGATTGCAACTGTTTCCGCCCTATATTCCACTATTGAAGGAAAAGAAAAATATACCTTTGTTAGCTTTCATATATTGTCTTACAACTGGCCAGACTTCGATTGTTTTTAATATCATTTGTATAGAACACGACTAAAATAGTCACTAATAAAATTGCTTGTACAATAAAACGTTAATAGACCCTACCAGGCACTCAAAGATGCATCTCCTGATATTTAAAATGAGCATGTCCTCTTTTCTAGGGAGAATTTTTTGGAGAAGTCTTTTGTAGGCTTCAAATAATGCTGAACTCGGATTCGTTATAGAGCATTGATTTTCTTTTACATTCACAAATTTCAAAACCTGTTTGAAATGTTTAATCTAACTAAGTAGTCCAGGGAATGTACGAAAAAACACATAATCCATGCTATCGAGAAGCAAAAAATTTGATCGGGTAGAAGAAAAAATTCTAAGAAAGATAGCGTTTTTTGGATCTTTCCACCTGGTGCAGAACATAACCTAAAAAAATCAGAAACAGTCGAAAAAAGGGTTTTTCCATTTATAAAAAAACAAAACAATATACAAAAAAAAGTTAAATTAGAAAGTTGTAGCGAATAAAAATACCTATCGAATGACACTTGTTTGATACGATATCGTTAGTTATTGCCCGAGTAAATCGCGAAACTTCATCGAAAATCGTCGTTTTTTGTTTTCGCTGTGAACGGTTCAATTTTTATTATAATTATTTGTAATTAACACATACTGTTACCTCTGCCAAGTAGAAAACGAGCATTTTTGAAAAATTGAAAAAAAATTAAAATTGCGCCCTTTAGAGCGAATTTTCGGAAAAAAAGTCTTTTTTTAAATCGGTCATTACCCAGGATTGGGATGACCTAGAGAAACAATCCGGGGCTTAAATTCTTCATAAAGGATTGTACCATCATGTGTCGTAAGAAAAATTTTGTTTTATCCCTTTATAACCTCAAATAAAATGAATAAAAATCAGGATGATTTCGAAAATGCCAATAATGCCAAACTTTTTTTATTATTTAATTTTTATTACAACATTCAAGGTTTTGGCATAAATAAAGTTAGAAATTTAAATACAGTAGGTACTATAAAATTAAAATAAGTATACTTTTATTTTATCATTCATCAATTTTTTTACAAGTTTTGTAACATTTGATTGTCGTCTTGTTCTGTATCAGAATTTTCGTCAATTACATCTAAATCTAAGTCAGGTATAACATCAGGTTTCGTGCACACAATTTCGAAATTATTAAAATTCTCCTCGTCGCATTTGGAACAAATACTTGAACATTTCAAGCCATGCTTCTTACATCCACAATTTCCGCTTTTACACCCGCTTTCGCAGCGACATGCTATTTTTTTAGCAATCTCGTCAGGAACAAGAACGTCGTTAGTATAAACAGGCATTAACATACCATTTACAATTTTCCAGCCCCACTCATTAGCCTCGATATTATTACCATGCCACATTTGCAACTGCAAATAAACTCACATTGCATGCTGTTTTGCAGCTCCTACTGTTGGTGGTAAACTTCCCAATTGAAAAGTAGCTCGAGATGTCGATCGCTTAAAAATATCGAATCGAAACTCATTTAAAGTTCCTTGCCAAGTTTTACAACTTGATTTTTATTCATTTTATTTGAGGTTATAAAGAGATAAAACAAAATTTTTCTTACGACACATGATAGTACAATCCTTTATGAAGAATTTAAGCCGCGGATTGTTTCTCAGGGCCATCCCAATCCTGGGCAATGACCGATTTAAAAAAAGACCTTTTTTCCGAAATTTCGAAATAAAAATTGAACCGTTCACAGCGAAAACAAAAAACCACGATTTTCGATGCAATTTCGCGAATTCCTCGCGCTATAACTAACGAAATCGTATCCAACAAGTGTCATTCGATAGGTATTTTTATTCTCTACCACTTTCTAATTTAATTTTTTTTATATTGCTTTGTTTTTTTAATAAATGCGAAAAACCCTTTTTTCGACTGTTTCCGATTTTTTTAGGTTATGTTCTGCACCAGCTGGAAAGATGCAAAAACGCTATCTTTCTTAGAATTTTTTCTTCTACCCGACCAAATTTTTTGTATCTCGATAGCATGCTTTTGGACTTTATCATTGAGTCATTCCTACATTCCCTGGACTAAAGGATATAAGTTTTTCTTATGAATGTTTTCCACCCATTATTGTCTGATGGTTAGTTAACTCCTAACTGAAACTAGTAGTTTCCTTTTTTCAATTCAGTTATACAATTGTGGGTGTTTTATAGTTTTTATTTTCCTTTAGCATTGAAATATCTTTATTCTTCATTAATATTCAAAATATTCTACTTTGCTTTATTCTATTCATTAATCATTTTCGATCAAAATATTCAAATTCTGTTTAGATGAAAAAGAAAATCTATGTTCATCTATATTTATATATTCTCTTTGAAGTAACCCCTGCCAGAATAACGAGCAAGTTCTTTAAGAGTTTCAAAAAATCTCTAAAATCAATTTCCTGGTTGTTCAGTGTCTTTAATTAAGAAGGTTTATAATGTCCATCCACATAATTACGTTAGAGAAATATCAAGGTTTTTATATGCTACAAAAAAATAACATGTTGGATAATAAGTCGACTAGAAACTTTAAGTCGATTTTTTATCTTGTGCAAATTCAAAATAGCTTCATAAATCCTGAATGCTGTGCTAGACTGACTATTTTCCAGAGTCAGGTAGACGCGAATACTCAGACTTCTTGCAGCCTTTGCAAGGACTCGCATATGTAAACTTTAGATTGAACTGTTTCCAGTTGAAGAATTCCAATTCACATTCAGAATCAAAATGACAAATCGAAATATCAAATTCATTTATTTTGTCTTGTCCTTGGGGTTCTACAATTTATTTATTATGGTGCCGTTTAAAGTTGGCAAAGTTGTATTCGTAGCGATATGGTTATAAAATAGTTTGATGGTTATTAGTTAGTGTAACTGTTATAGAATTTCGTGTCTCAAATCAGTAGTTTGTGATTGTACCGAATATTCCCAGAATCGATTTTTTTAAATTAAATGCTTCAGACTTTTTTAAATAGCTTTATTTAATTAATATTTAGTTTAAATGCCATTGCTATTACCATGAATTATTTAAAAAAAGCTTATTTTTTTAGAGTGAGGTGCATGTAAACTCCATTTGGTAGTTAATTGCTATTTAAATTATGTGTTTTGCGAATATGTATGCACCATGTAGGGTAGTTTCTAGATAATATAAAACTATGAGGTTGGGTCCAATGGTAGTAAAAGCCTTTGGTGGAGTCGAAAAACCAAAGAGATAGGTCCTGAGAAACGCCAACTGTTAAAACGATCTAAGATCTAGAGCCAGCGTCTATTATAGATATTGATTAGTCTGGACAGTGTTCCGGATATCTTCACCTTGCTTGTCATATGGTCATGGTGAAAATATAATCGTGTCAGCTTATTGGGGATGCCGAATTATCGCATGGCTTTGTAGAGTTCTATTCTGATTACGGTATCATACTCATAGGCGCCTTTTCAGAGGTGTTGGATTGAGTTTTGAAACTCTAGACATTTTTCCATCGCCTGCCTCAGTGTGAAAATCTGATCAGGTGTTGATTTCCGTAGGCTGAAGCCACCCTGGTATTCGCCTATGATGTTTCTAGCGTATGGAGTGATCTTGTTTTGTAGGATAACGGAGAATATATCTGTGGTGCTAAGGCAAAACGCGATATGTCAAAATAGATAATTGTCGATATTGGGTCAAGTAATATTGGATTGTGCCATCGCAGTATTGTAAGCATATGGACATATTGAACTCTTTAGTTTTGATCTAAATTATTTTATAGAAACAGTCTACAATTTTGGCTTTGGGGAACATTTTCATTCATAAACTTTCGACTGTTGGCAATATAAACGAAAAAATTTTTTTTTGACATATCGGGTTCTGCCTTAGCACCACAGATATTATACTCAACAAAATTGTACAATAATAATAGAGTTTAACCCTTCTAACCCAGAAGGTGCACTTCTTAGCTGGACCAAAAAAAATTTATCAGCTCAGCGCAAGGTAGCACTGAAATAGGTTCAACTATAGCATGCAAACATATAAATTAAAACAATAAGAAATGCAATACACAAAGAAGCGTGCAAGAAAAGTCAGTCTCGTGGAGTGGAGTAACTTAAGCTGGGATTCATATGGTGGAAGAACTAAAGGGTTATCCCAAGGAAGATGACTCAGTGCGAATCGAACGAACCTCCTTTGAACCGACTCAATTCTTCCAACGTGCGAAGAGTAGTGAGGAGACCAAACCTGGGACCTACACTTGAGTACTGGTCTGACAAGAGAGATATAAAGGTGTTTAGTAATCAAGGGGTTATTGAATTCTTTAGACAACTTTTTTATAAAACTTAGGACTAAACTACCTTTGGAAGCAATATAGTTAATGTGAGCGAGCTTACTATCAAATCTAATCCCGAGATCTTTAACAAAATTAACACGAGAGACACTATCGTTAGAAAAGGTGTAGTTAAAAATTGTAGGTCTACGACTTCTCCCAAAAGTCATGGTTTCACATTTACAAATATTGAGAACCAGGTTGTTGTTCGCACGCTAAGAGTGAAAAGTGTCAAGGTCAACTTGCAAAAGTTTGCAATCCTGAATACTCTTTATGTGACGGTACAATTTGATGTCATCACCGTAAATCAAGATTCTACAGGGTCTTAGCAAGGGAACAATGTCATCAATTGATAGAATAAAGAGGAGGGGGCCAAGATGACTTCCTTGAGGGACACCGGATGACGCTTCAATGGTTACTGATTTGGATCCACGAACGCCTCGACAGTATGACCTGATCTACACGCCCCTTTTTTTGCTGCATAAAGCACGAGTTTTTGGGAGAGGGAAGCTGAGGGACCGAGAGGGACTGCCATCACGGGTAGACCACTCCCAGCAGACGTTTTCTTGATTTTCTTTTCTCCCTTTTTCGTCATACAAACCCACAAACATACACACATAAACATCACGCTGTTAAAACACAACAATGTGTCAGTTTTGATGCACGTTAAAAACTTCATCGTATAACCCTACAGCGGGGGGCACGCACGTAACACAAAAGAGAATTCTTGACAAGGCAGAGCAAAAAACGTGTCGTGTAAATCTGGTCTATGAGAAGTGAACTCAAGAAGATTGGTGGTAGTGGAACGAGGTGCAAGAAAGCCATGTTGGTTCGTTGATACCAACCTCCTGCAGATAGGCGCGATTGCAAAATAGATAATCGATTCAAAGAGTTTCGGAATGACAAACAACTTCGCAACTGGTCTATAATTCGATATTTCGTTCTTGCTACCACTCTTGTGAATAGGGATTATAAACGAATTCTTCCAAAGAGTAGGGAAGTACCCTTCATCAAGGGATTTTTGAAAGAGGGTTTTCAGAGGAGATTGCAGAACCTCTGCACAGGACTTAAGGACAGCAGGAGGAATACCATCGTGGCCGGAGGTGAAGTCAAATGGGAGTTCGTTAATATGTTTCACGATATCAGCACTGGAAATTGAGAGAGATAAAATATTACCTCACGGTTAGTAAATATCTTACGAAAATTATTGTCATTAGGCTGAAAGTCAGAAGGTGGGAAAGATTGACGAACGAATGAGGCAAACATGTTGCAAATCGCAGGCGACTCACTACTAGACAAGTTCGTGTGCTGCATGGCATTAGGGTAGTTATCAACCTTTTTCTTAGAGTTGTTGAGCATGCTCTAATATCTCATTTTTTATGTACCGGGCACAGGATGCCTTTTTTCCAGTCTTCTGGCTTCCATACTTGTAGAATTAAATCATGAATCGCTTTGTGTAATGTAGGCCCTCTGCATCCGAGGGGATGTTGCCGGCTTATGGCTCTGCTATTTTCTTGTAAGCTTGGAGGCGGCAGCTTAGGATTATCATCAGGGCCTCCAATTCCTCCAAAGTGCATTTAGAAATTTCCTATTTAAGGGTTGAGTGATTTTGTTTATTGGGATTAAGAACTATTTTGAAAGATTGCAGACACAATTACCGTTCTATAACCCTTAAGCTCTCTCCCTAATTAGCACCACTGCAAAAAAGACAACCGTCAAATTTACCAAGTGATTATTACCATAATTTATTTACATTGATTTTAAATCAACATTTTCTTGTGTTCTTTTGAAACTAGGATCAAAATTATAAGACCCCAATTTATTATCTTCCGCATAGGGAATAGCAATTACAATCAATATCTAAAAATATCCCCTGTTAGGCTGAGCTAGTAATAAAAAAAATGTCATCATTTGTCAGTATTGAAAAATCCCATCCCCTTGACATCGTTTCTTATTGTTTTATTTATTTTTTTTTATTCTTTTTATAACAAGGAAACCTTCACAGTGACCTTCTTAAAACAAACTGGAGGAACAGCAGCTGATCAGGAAGCAATTACCCAGCATTTCAGCAAAAAAAAAGTCTTCAATCCCTAAAATGCCGTAAATATTGAAGCTATCACTTTGGGCTGAGAACAAGGATAATAGGTGTGAGAGATGCTCCAGTCTATTTACAGGCGTACGAAGGCAATTCGATTGATTTAGAGCCAAGTTGGGGAGCATGTGTCTGCGGGCCTTCCAAAAGATGTTACATCTCGTAGATATTCAATTTCGTTTGATTAATGGCGCCTTGTGAAAATGTGTTTACCGTAGATTTGAGGTCTACGCAAAATTCCTTCTAACAACAATTTTTCCCAAAGGAGTTGTAGTTCTCTCTGAAACGATGCAATATTTCTTTCTCTCGCATTTATTAGACCATTTGGAAGTCTGATAGTTAAGGAGGTAAACCCGTAAGTTGAAAACTTCCTTCCTCCCCTTTGTGCTGCGATAAGGATACCATATAAACGTATCTATACACCTTAAGAAATTTGGTATGGGAAGACCTAACAGAATTAAAGATTGAGGAGAGAAGAGGATTTTTTTTTGTTTGTTTGTTAAGGGATGGACTTTAAGATAATCAGATTAGAAGGGATTTTTTTTTTGTTGTGGTATATAATTAATGGTATTTAATTCTGTTTTAGTATTTGTAAGGCACTTTATTGAAGCATACTGTGATTTATAGGCCCTGGGGGGATTTAGTGTAAGGTTTAAATATTAATAGTTGCGTATTTGAACCATAGTTCTTAATGGGAGATGTTGTGGATTGTGTATTTTAAGGGGTTGTGTTTTTGAGACTATAATTAAATTATACTGTTTTCAAAATAGTAAATCCTTTTACCCACTTTAACAAAAGTTTTTATGGATTAAAAAGGCTGCAATAAATATCTTCAAAATTTTTATAGAGATTACCACCCGCCTTTTTCAAGACTATGACTGAGATTTGTTTCGGTAATGCCAATGCAAACTCTGTCGCTCTATGGGTCACAAAAGTGTCATGCGGGCGAAAATGTGTTTGTCCACTCCGAATTTTAATGGGCGGGGGGGGGGGGCATGAACAGAAAGCATCAATGTTAGCATGGACAGAGTTTTCTTCAGGACTCCCGGAGAAGCATGTACTTAAGTGTTGCAAAGACTTTGTCGTCAATAAATCCATTGGCCCTGATGGTACTTAACAAAAGTGCCTCACCTTTGGCTAAATCTCTGCGCAAAGTTTTCATCCTTTCATATTTTTCCTTAGTAGATACATATATCTAAATTCTTGGAAACTCTGAAGATCATGTTCAGTCTATTCGTAAAAAATATGAATATAACACACCTTCCAACTACCGTCCAATAGGTTCTATTCCAAATCGCCGAACAAGCATCTCAGTACGTACCATTATCCTACTAGAATTTTCAATTATTGGCTCTGTAAAATCCAAATTGAGGCTAGTAGCCAGCCCCAGCAGAAAATATAAGTAAGAATGTAAAAGGTGAGACAGTGTGATCATAGGGCTAATAATGCTTTATCATTATTTACAATTATCATGGACTCGGAAATAAGATATCAAACAGGATATTATACATAGATCTACAGGGCAAGGAAGAAGTTTAAGAGACAAATATTTTACCATAAGATATTGGATGGATAATGCTTAAGGGATTTTATTCATAAGACTAAATACTAGTAACTAAACTTAAAAAAAATTTAATTTTTAATATTTTTATCATTTTATAAACATTTTTCTGGAAAATCCAAAAAAATCCAAATTTTTGAGGCCAAACTACCCCTGTATAAAAAATAGGGGTGTGTAACATAATAGTTTTAAAGGTTTAGTTACTAGTATTTTTTATAACGAATCGAATGGTTTTTGGATTATTGAAATCCGTTGAGTAGTTTTCGAGAAAAGTGTGGAGCCAAGTCAAAAAACGTAGTTTTGAGATAAACGCGTTTTAAGTTTTTGTAACATAACTTTTGCATATAAAACGCCGTACTGTACCGTTAAAAATATAGGTATAACTTTTTTTCCTATACGAATTTCTTAAAACGGTTTTAGGACAGTATTTCTGTGATGTTAAGGAACACTTTTATGTAAAAAAAATCGAATATTTTGAACTTTTTGAAACGAAAAGTCCCCTTAAACTAGGCTAAATGCCGGAAATAGTAAGCAACATTTTAAAATATCTACCACATGAATATTGTGGTCCTACAAGAAATCAAATGTCGTGGACAAATAAAGATAAGAATAAAAGTTCAGTTCAGGAGCATAAAGGTGGATTTACATATCTGACATTTTTCCGTCGCGCCGCATCCCAGCTGATCATTTCTGTCGCAGATTTTTAATACGCGTTTTATATTTGTGACGAATTCTGTCGCAGCCAAAAACAGTCGTTACTTCTGACAACTGACGCGAAATCTAAAAATCTTTTTATTATGGACATATTTAAAAAAAGTGACAATAAGAGAAGATGTTGGGTGAACAATCTCCTTAAAAAAGAAATCGGCAAGAACTTTTATTTTTTAAAAAAAACCAAACAAGTTAAATTTAAATTTTCTGTGAGTCAGTAGGCTGTTTTTTACCTGCAACAGGAAAGTTAAAGTTTATTTAACTCTTCGCCGTGACGGTAAGGTGTGGCAAAGGTTGTTTCGGATTGGTCGAAATTTAAAAAAAGACCGGCACGACAGAAAACGCAATATGGAATCGTATCTCTCGAGACTACATGTGTTTGAGACTAAAATTTCAAACAAAAACCAGCGAAGCAAACACTTTGCGCCAAGTCATGCCTGCAATAAGGTGCTAAAATATGACATGATTCTAATAATTTGTTTTCAGCACACAACAATGGTAGTAACAGAAGAAGTTATAAGAAAGTAAAAACATGAAATGTTGAAGCAGCAAATCAAAACACCACGAATCTCAGGGAAAAAAATGGTTTGCAGGGTTGCAGTGGATTTATTTCATTATCCTTTTATTACCTCTGTTAAATACCATGTTTTGTAAGTTTTATTTCATTTTCCAAGGAGAATGCAAAGACTAAAATAATACCAAGAATATTAAATGAAAATACTTTAAACTATTAAACACGCAACTCATCCCGTCTGGTTTCGTTATGTAACACTTAGGCCCTCCGCACCCGAGTCAACTAATTTGCAATCCCTGGTTTCACAATAATCACGCGCACAACCAGTTTGCAATCAAAATGGAACCTTTGCCCACACACGAACGCAACTAATTTTGGATGAATCGGTGTTCGGTGCCCACAAAGTTTTTAGTCAAGAACATTTGGCAATATGTCCCGTAGTTCAATGAAGTGCAACCACGCAACTGAAATCGCTTCAGACCAGTTGCAAACTATTTTCAAATCGGTCTCGTTTCTGTCGATCCGTGTGCAGATTCCCACTTCCTTATTCGGGCAAGGTCACGAAACAATTCCGTATTGAACAGGGATTGCAAATCAGCGAACTTGTGTGCGGAGGGCCTAACACTGAGAAAAGGTGAAACTAGTGACAAATAGCCGTGAAATTCCAAACCAGGATAGGTTAGGTCTGGATGGTGCTGAAGGAGGACCTTGCGTTTGAATTCCTGGATGTTTCTCGCTATCCAGCCGACAAAGGCCAGTACCAGAATTAACAGGGAGGTGTACCATCCGCTAAGTGAAGACTTGTTTTGGTATAGGCTAAACATGTGCATATTTCCAAGAGTCCAAGCTTCAAAGAAATATGATAAGGCCAAGTGTTTGGGCAGTAACAGACTAGACTAGCCAGGCACGTAACCAGGAGGAGGGCAATCGTATCCCAAAACGACTTGTGGTAGCAGAAATTTCAGGAAATAGACCAGTAGGCAGACCCAGGACGAGATGGATAGACTTTGTGACCACTGACGCAGAGGCAATGCTCAACATCCGGAATTGGAGACATGCTGCAAGGGACTGTCAAACTTGAAGAAATGCCCTAGAGGCTAAGGCTCGACTTACCTTTAGCACCATTGGTTGGAAGTGTTTGCGAAGAGGCTTAGCCAGAGATGCAGCCTAGTCAGGTATAGGCTGCAATCTCATCTAAGGATGACATTAAAAGAGCACGGTTTGGTAAAAGTACTTGTAAATAACCTTAACGTAAATATATGGCAGTGTAATTGGAGTAACTTTAGATCCAGTTTGCTGTATCCCAAAAATGGGGAAGGTAAGCCTAGAACCTGTATGCTGACACGGTGGTGGCTTGCTTGGACAGCAGAAAGGGCGGCAAGGCTGTGTGGATTGGATCTGCATACCTACCTTATGAGGGAAATATAGACAGCTCCAGACTCTTTGCTGTGGCAAATGAAAAATGAAAATGTCCGAAGCACAGATTGGGCCGTATATAGTGGAAAGATAACTTCCCGAGGATGTTTCCACCCATTTTTAGAATGCTGAAGATCTCAAAGATCAGGTGAGGAATCTCAGCAACCTTCTAAATAGTGCATCGGAAGCAGCCTGTCCCATTAAGAAATACAGGGGTAAAACCAAACCTCCTTGGTGGAACAGTAAGCTTCTCAAACTAAGGTCTGAAAGTAGAAAGGCCTTCAATAAAGCCAAACGGTCTAACTTGGATTCGGACTGGGACAACTACAAAAGGCGTCTCAGGGAGTTCAAGTACGAACTGCGTAAGTCAAAGAGGGAATCCTGGAAGACATTTTGTGAGACAATAGAAGGTTTTTCGGACACAGCAAGACTTAGAAAGGTTCTCTCTAAAAGGCCAATGTGCCAAGAATTGCTGCAACAAGCAGACGGTACAGGGACGACAAGCAGTCAGGAGTCATTGAAACTTCTGCTCGATACCCACTTTCCTGGCTCGACATCTCTCGCGGCATCCGCAGAAACAGGTTTTCGGAGCCCATCTAGTGAATATAGTTTAGGTACTATTGACAGACTGATAAACAGGGATTTACTCCTATGGGCCAGGCTTTAAGCCTTATAAAACACCTGGACCGGACGGAATTTATCCTATTGAAATTCAGAAAGTCAGGGAACTAAGGTGAGTTTTATTTTTACTCGGGAACAAAAAAAGCACGCACACTGCCGCCACAGAGATCCACGCTCCCGCCACAGGGATCCACGCTCCCGCCACAGGGATGCACGAAATCGCCTGTATTGTTTTAAAAAATCGTAGAGGGCGAAGAAAAAGGGCAACTATCTTGGTGACCATAAAGGGTGCCAATAGCATACTCAGTAAAAAGGTTCTCGCTCGATTGCGTAGGTCAAGCAGCATTGGAAGTGGTTAGTGTTTAGCTGGGGGACTGCTTGGTAAAACAACACTCGCGTTTGGAACGGTTTATGTCTATGCGGATGTATTTATAAATGTTCATGCCTGAATTTTTAACCGACTTCAAAAAAGGAGGAGGTTATCAATTCGACGCGTAGGTATTTTTTGGTCCTGTTCACGCATAACTTTGTAACGCAATGACTTTTTTGCTTTTTTTCTTTTTTGTTTGAAAGGGTAGTTTCCCACGGTGGTCCCGTACAATTTTTTTTAAATTCTGATAAAGGAGTTCGAAGGTAGGCGTAAAAAACTGGTAAAATTAGTACACCTTGAACGGATAGAAGTATTTTCAAAGGCAGCGAACAAATTACTTTATTGTCACGTGCTCGAGAAGAGGCCGGTGGATGAATCGGCAAAGGCGTTGACCTGCAAATAAAAATTGCGGGTTCAAACCCCGGAGGGTAGTTCGACTTTTTTTCTTTTTTTCTCTTTCTAAAATCGATTCTGATTGGATTAATGTTGTAAAGAATTACAAACTCTTCGGTGAGAAATTTCATGCATACTCTACTCATGCAGACTGTAAGAGAGTATTCCTTTGGAATGAAATTCTATTTAAAGCAGTTTCTGAAAAGTTTTATTTACGTATTTAGCTATCTTGTTGTAACAATCTCCCGTAGCACAACGACTGAGAGGCTTGCCTCTCGTCCTGGACGTTGCGAGTTCGATTCTTTGACCTGGAGCAATTTTTTTTTCAATCGACACAATAAATATTTCTTTTTAATTTCCTTTGGGGAATTTTGTTTCATATTAAATAAGTTTTTTTTTAAATTGCTCCGAAAATACGCAAATTCATTACTGCAAAAACTATTTAGCTACTGCCTCAATTCTTTACGACGGCGAGCGGCTGAGTGTCATGCTTCTCGTAATAAATAATTATTTTTTATATTAACCCCGAAAAAAAATTAACGGACTAAAAAGTACGAAATAAAATAAATTTTTAAAAACCGACTTCAGCAAAACCAAAAATAATGCACAAAAAACCAAAAATAATGCACAAAAAAGGATAAAATAATTGTTTGAAATTGTTTACAACATTTATCCAATCAGAATGGATTTAATAAGAAGAATCACTTTTGAAGACGGTGCCAACACCTGTTTTCGGGGTGATGTATTAAGGGCATAAGGCTAACAAAGAAATGAATACAATTTTAGCAGCAATAGTTAATGCAATGAAAGTCAACTACTACCTGGCACCGTCTTCACAAGTGATTCTTCTTATTAAATCCATTCTGATTGGATTAATGTTGTAAACAATTTCAAACAATTATTTTATCCTTTTTTGTGCATTATTTTTGGTTTTTTGTGCATTATTTTTGGTTTTGCTGAAGTCGGTTTTTAAAAATTTATTTTTTAGATTTTCGTGCCAGTGGATGCCTCTAGCGAACAAATTTTTAGATTTTCGTGCTTGTGGCGGGAGCGTGTATCCTTGTGGTGGGTGGTGCCATTTTTTGTGGCGTCTCTATTTGTTCGCTATGCGCGCTAGCAGCAGTCGCGTGCGTGCAAGTAAGAAAATTTACCAACTAAATTATTTTTACACGGGTATAGGAGTTCCCTGCAGTAAGTGACCTCTGTTGCTTTATTAAAAGTTCCAAATGGCTTGAAATGACCTCCATTTTGTCCCAACACTAGAATAGTAGAATGGCATCATAATCGCCCCAATGGTGTGCCTAGTGGGGGAGCAGCCATTTCAACCTAACGTAGCCTATGTCAAAGTCCTTCATAGCGGACTAATCGTAATTCGAACAAGACGTACTCTAATATTCTCTATGTGCTATTCTTAGTTAGATTTGTAATTCTTTAAAATACTAAAATGAATCACAAACTTTTAATAATAAAATACAGCTCAAATTTTCAATTAAACATCATTTCAATCATAATTAAATCATAATCCAAGAAATTCTCAAATCATTTTTAATTTTCTCACAAAAATTCGAGACAGGAAACAATTTTTGGTCAACTTTAATGTGACTGTCTCGTCTCTGACCAAAAAAAATATTCAAGTGCGAGGATCACAATTACGATCACTAAAATCGGTTTCCCCCTCAAACTTCAATGCAAAACGATGTCATCAACCTAAAAACCACATAATTTAAGAAAATTAAAGTTTCCTCCCACATATGAAGTGAAGATGTTGGAAGTTAACAATTAATATTACGAAGAAAATGTTAAAAAGGAAGCTTATATCTAGTCCAATGGCCCGTACCCGTCGGCCTATTGAAATTCTATTGGAATGAATCAACTCGTTCATTTGTATTATATAAAAAAAAAATAAGAAAGGCATAGCAAAAATATAATGCCGATGCAGAGACTGCATCAGCAATATGAGACGGGGACCGAGGAGCTTAATATATTTTTCATGATGTCCACTTTTCATCTTTTATCATCTTAGGATGCGGGAGGTTTGATAATGTATGTATATGTGTACAAAAAAAATTGTTTGGTAGATATATGCATATATGTACATTTTGTATAGTAATAATAATCCCCTTAAGTCACATTCACTTAAATTCCGCCATTCATTGCCTGACCCATAATTCAATTAAATTCATATATATGTACAGCGACCGCTCAGCGCGTTCAGTGGCAAAACCAGTGGCAATATGATATGAGAGAATATTCCTCTAGCGTCTCCGACTTATGAGTTAATTGTATTTGAAGCCAGTAAATTGAATCAAGCATGATAGTGCACGGAGGTTAGGCATTCATGATCAGATTTGTTAATAGTTTGCCCCATTCTAAAGGCGACGGTTACAAAACTATTAAATAGCGGCTCTATTAGGCCTGACATAGCTAAATTGAGTTAAATATACCATCTTCTTCAAAGGGCATATTCGTCTCGTCAACTACTGGACACACAAATAACGTGCTGCTGCCTCTTGGACCTAGTTTCTTCGATGATATTGTTAAGATGACTTGCTGCTGCTGCTGTGTCCACCGGGGGTCTTTATCGATGCGTCAAGATTCTCCCCTATGACACAAAAATTGTGAGTGCGAGGCATGACAACTAAAAAAAAAATATATATATATATGTAATCATCTATAGTGCTTCCCTCCATATGTCCATGTATCACTCAATTCACAAATGTGTAACCATGCATGTACTGTGGACCAATATGTGACACTTTAAAGACTTTTTTCACCATCAATTGACATCTATTCAAAGTACACATATATTTTATACAATGTGGCTATGGGGGTATATTTTCTTCCATCTTCGTCCCTGCCGCGGCCAGAGCATCACCATTTACCATTCACTAGAATTATTGTGGATCTTCTCTGGCCTATACGCATATATTGTGGATGATGTGACTGCCATAATACAACTACCACCAGTAAAGTGGCAATTTAGTTGAATTAGAACAACAATATGTGATATGGCCACAAAATGAAGTAATAATGCCCATAGTCTAAGTCACTTAAATTCGTTCAGATTAAAGACTACACTTGTATAAAGGCAAACATTCATATATTGTGATCGGAGATGGGATCAAACGGTCAGTCAGAAAAAGTTCTCGGATCAGTTCAGTCAACAGTGGAAAATGGACAGATTAAGATCAGTCGGAGACATAAGAAAAAAAAATATTGTTTTTTTTTGTATTGAAATTTTTATTTAAGACAAAGATGAGGTTGTGACCTTAAGATAAAGAAGTGTAATCGAACGTTCTGAAAATGTGCAAAATCAAGAAATTAATCGCGGGGAAACGAAAACGAAATATTTCAAAATACAAAATAAACGTTAATTTTTGTTTTGTTTAAAATTGTGGAACATAAATGTGTGGATTAAAAAAAAATTCAACAGAATTTGTTTGTGGGAGAAAGGTGTGTTGGCGATATTGTGAAGTATAAATTAATAATTTACTTATATAATTAAAAATTAGACATAAAAATAATCTATTAGTTAACAATTTTCAATTTATAATTAACCAAATAAGTATATTTATATTTCTTTATTTATTTTTATTTTATTAAATTTATCTGATGTGACCTTCACCCTTTGACCTTAAAGTTTAAATTTTACCAGATGCAATTGTTCGTTTTGTTTTCGTTTAAATCAGCATTTGTCTTAGTAACAATATAATTATATTGTGGAGCGATCTTTAAATTTCTTATCTCTTTAAAGCCATTGCATTTAAAAAATTGAGTATTTGCAACGTTTTTGGATTATTATTAATATTATTATTATTGAATTTTATTTTATTTGTTTTTAGTGTGAAAGATTAGAATATGATTGTAATGAAATGGATTTTATTTTTACTAAAAAGTTTATTTTGTTTTATGGTTTAAAAATTAGAAATTTTCAAATTAATTAGCCAATAATATAGAAAAACGTTTTTTTTTTGGGCGTGTGTAGCTATTTAGCAATCAATCATTATGTTTTTGAAAATAAAGTATTAACTCAGTCAAAGAATATTATTTTACTATTCGAATTGAAATGAAGCTAGTATATTTGCTATGTTGTGATTATATATTGAGAAAAATATTGTAATGTCATGTTCAAGCCTAAAATATGAAGAGGTGTGTATTTTTTTTTAACAATATTGTATTCAATACGCTTGGTATTCGATTAAAAAATATTAAAAGAGTTCTCTTAAATATATGTATAGTAGCTCTTTACGACTTTACCTTCAGCATATTCAAACTTAATCCAATTGAAATTATTTGTGCTATTTTTCCTAGTATATTTTCAGAGCTTTGTGATAGTAATGAAAAAGTCAATAATTTTAATTTTCCAAATTTGAATGGTATGAAATTAATGAACCATTCTACATCACAGTTTTTTAAATCATCTTACTTTTATTTAAAATCTTAAATTTGGCACGCATAGACTATTCGATTTTCAAATCGACAAAAAAATGTACACAGAAAATATATTTCCAGTGGCGTATATTTACCCTAGGGCCATCATGACCCGGGGCGGTAATTTGCGCGAGGCAGCTTGCGTAATCAGCTTTGGAAGCCTTTCATAATCGTTACTTAATACACTGAGAGAAAAATTACTTTTTGGGGATGCTGCAAAATTTATATGACGCGATGGTCAGCTAGGGACGATACCTCTGCCAGCCGTAACAAAAATTGGAACGAAATAATAGCGGCTCTTGAAGATATAAAAAGTGCCGCGGGGCCACCAAAAATCTTATATAGTTTCCAAAATTCTAAAGGTTTCGACGCAGACGTAGAGTTAGTTTCCAGATTCTACGGGTCACTTATCTCTTTCATAGAGAACAAACAGGAATCTTTTGATGCTTTTGAGGAAGGCTGATAAGAAAAAATGCACAGAAAAATTCAGAAGCGATCACAAGAGAAAAGCAACTATAACATGAGTATCATGGGGAGTATTTTTACAAGGGCAAAAAAGCGACCTTTTGTGACCAAAAGATTAATTGCTTTTTCCCAATATTCTACCAAGTGTTGGACGAGTTCTGGAGGTTAAAATCTTCATATGACGCAGTAGCTGCCAATTTTGTATTCTTATGCAAATTGGATACAATGCCTGATGGGGAAGTTAGAGTTAACCCCATAAAACTCAAATTTTATGCCCTTGATCTTGCGGATGATCTGCAAGAAGAATGTGTTCTTTTAAAACAATTCAAGAACCCAAGGCGTCATATTAAAAAAAAGGGTTCAAGGAAAGTGAACCTATCTCTTAAGCACAAGGATTTGAAGGAGACAGAAAAAGCATTACGTAAGTAGGTTTCGGGTTACTTGAGCCTGGAAAAATTTCTTATCACCGCAATGTAGAACTTTTGTTTTCTGTACTAAAAAGAATAAACAATTAGATACCTACGTTTCCGGATAAGAGAAGAACATTTCACGTTTAAAAACTAAGCATTTAATAAATGGTGTCTATTCTTTTGTATGTCCTAATTTATGGGGCGGCAAATCTTATAGGCCCAGGGCGCCATATCTTAAAATACCCCACTGTATATTTTAATGCGACGAACGGAAATGCTTCTTTCTCTATGTCACATATTAGATCTAAGCGTCGTATTTACTTTTAGTAGCAGCTTCTTGTAGCAATTTATTTTAAGACAATTATCTGCCAGCAAACCCATTACAGAACTTTTCGATGTAACTAACTTTCTAATGCGATTAAGAACGCAAGAATAACCTGGTTGAATATAATTGTCGATATTTGAACAGCACCATCTCGCTGATGCACATGATTCGGAATCGATAGGAATCTTGCTTCAATGATTATCCAAATTTCTTAAAAAGTTCACTTACCAAATATATTAAACAATACATTTCGTAGTCTATGCGTTAAGGTTTTCGACTACCTTCCCAGAGATTGAGGTTGGATTTTCTGCAACAGCATGGTCCTTATTCTTTCCATTTATCTCAACTAAATGGCATTCAACAAAGATTCAACAAACGTTTTTTTTTAGATTTCACAAATATTTAAGGTGTGCTTCTATTTCATTTCCTGGGTGGTATGCTTATTGCATATATATTTCAAAAATTCAGAAACTTAAAACTAATCTCAATTCAAAATGTATTCTCCATCATTCCCTACATTATTTTTCTATCTATCTGGTAGATGTTGAGCGCCCATCTTCTAAAATTCACTTGGCCTTTGCGAAAAATACTCGTCAACTACCATTCTTATAAGTTTCTATTGAATCCATGGTTTTTCCATCCAGATGATTTTGTAGACTGTGGAACAAGTGACAATCCGGATGGTGTAATGTCCTGTGAATATGGTTGTTTCCGGCATCGTTACGCATTCCAACTCCTCCAGCTTCTGTAAAGTCGGTCATGCTGTATGTGGCCGCCGCGCGTTGATGAAAGAACACTTTTCGTCTTCAAACCAAAAATGGTCGATTTTTCCCAAATCTGAGTTAAAACGTTGAAGCGGCTCGCAGTAGACCTTTTTAGTTATGGTCTGGTTATATGTAATTATGCTCATAGTGTTCGGCCTTATGTTCGTGACGACATGCTTTAGTCTGGAGCTCCGGGGTGTTTTCTCTGTCTACCCGTAGCCTTCTACGCTTACCATTTTTGCGTAGGATCCACTTTCACACCATTTACTAGTCAGAATTCGACCAAAAAAAGCTTCATTCTTGAGACATGGCAGTAAGAAAGAGCACACATCCACTCATTGTGGGGGATTAGACCCCGAAAGTTGGTAACGAACCGATTAACCCAGCTTGCTGACTTGTGTCGAAGGTGTCGATGAACGGTTGAATGGCCAATTCCAAGCTTCTTCACTATCTCGTCAATGATAACGATGGGGTTTTGTTCCACCAGGTTTAGCAGGACCTCCTCGCCAAGCTTCACACTTTCTCTAGGACGAGGATCATCTTGTAAGCTGTAGTTTCCGTCTCAAAAATTTTTTGAACCACCATTGCCACTAGCTTACGTTTATTTTTTCTTCTCGTTAATTCAGTGTATAGGTAACATTTCTCGCACTTTCGCTTCCATTGTTGCCTGAATTGAACTCATAAATAACAAGATAAAATAACTACCTGTTTTTATAACAAGTCGATTCACGTAGTTTAACCCTTCCGCCGCCGAACTTCAGTGAATGCAATTGGAAAAACCGCATCATTTATGGGATGACCTAATATTTTAAAGTTAACAGAGTCGAACTATAATCCTTATTGCAAGTGAGCATGACAAATGCTTTGTAATCATAAATTCAATTGGTGATACCTATCCGAATTTTGAATGTAGGCTAATCTATTAGGTATATAGCCTAAGGTGGAGCAGAATAATGGGCGATCTTAAACTTATTGGGAAAGAAAATGTTTTACTATTTCGTGAAAATTTTATCACCATTCAATAAGAAAAAAATCTACTACCTACTACTACTATCTACTACCTTTTTAAAATTAAATCTGGAAATGGTGTCCATTTAAACGAAAATGGTCAAGCCGGGCCTTTAGGTTCATCATCGGGTTACGCAGGACCTTGAATTTGGTCTACTAGGCTTGTTGTTCATTGTTGTTTGATGAAGCCTCATTGAGGTAAAGTTTTGATCTCAAGGGCGGACGATACTGGTTGATTCTGATAAAGAGCATGTGAACTCTTTCACAGCACATTGTGGACAGATCCAACGATCCTTTGAAACTCAATGCTAACGTGTATAAAACAAGGCCAGCAAATCACCATTTTCAAAATTGTTCGTTATTCTGCTCCAACCTGCTTGTTATATGTTTTTTGCAGCTAAAGAATTAAATATTCAATTCTCAAAACGGGATAGATATAAAAAATATGAAAAATCAGTGCTTGTACAACAGGCATTGTTATATGTACTTCCTTTTAAATGCAAGCTCTTAAAAAAATATTCCGGAATCAATGACCCAATTCATAGTTTTTTAGATGAAAGCCTTTATCTGATTATGATGCCATCCCTCGAATGGATATCTGTATTCAATTTAGCTTCAGTTCATACTAAGTTTATTGTTAGATATTGTAAGAACCGATGAATGGTAGTAACAAGCGTGTCCTCCGCTTTTACGTTTCCATATAAATATGTAGGTAGGCATTCCTTAATTGTTTTCATTATATTTTGAGTAGCGAAAGGATCGCTATGTTGTTCATTTTTTTAAATTATTATCTTAATTTTTTAGCGTCACATACATCTCAGGGTTGATCTTTATCTTCAGAAACAATCTACCTCCACTTGCCTTTATATACATCACTTTTCTTTGCCCGTTTCTGCTTTCCATTGCCATCAACTCTTTTTCCAAGCCGTTGAACCATCGATTTGAAGGGCCTTTCCTGCTGCGGTTATACTAAAGATTTGCATGCATAATATAAACTTGAGTCCGATCTCTACTCATTCTGCTTACGTGGCCAACCCAATGCAAGCTCATTTCCTTAATGTATTTCAGTATACTTTATGCATTCTTTTACATTAAAATCAGCAGTTTCTGAAGGTAGGGAGGCCCTTTCTGTTCGTCCATTATAGAGTCAAAAAATTTTCTAAGTAGGTTTCTTTTTAAAATTCATAGTTATGCTATTTTCATTGGATACTGCTAACAACCAGCTTTTCCCAGTTATATGAGAACTAGACTGATCGCAGTGTTGAAGACTTTAAGTTTACCTTTGGTGCTTAAAATAATTTTTTTGTAGGTTGTACTCGAAACTGAACCATTAAATAATCATGTCCTGTACTCTCCTGCGTTTGTATAATCTAGGTTTGATCAGACACTTTATTTTGCATTTGGTAATTCTAATACCAATGCTGAGCCTGTTTCCTTTTTTTTGTCAAATAAAAATAATAGGAAAAATCTTCTTTATGTATAGCATATGGATTTACTTAGTAGATGCATGATGATTATATTAGATGGTTTTTGCAACCTGTATCAGCCTTAATTGCTATGCCGCACGTAAATGCACTTCTTTCATTTTTCATTCATTCGAAATTGCAAATTTCAAAGTTTTTCATTTTAAATTTAATGAAGATTGTAATTTGACAAAATATGATTTAACAAAAACTGAAAGGACGCAATAGACAAACCAAATCCTCTCTAATTAGTTTTTTATGTGATTTAAGCACTGATTTGATAATTTTTCTATAGTTAGTTTAGTCAAAAACTCCCATAATACATAAAACATTTCTAGCCTAAGATAGCAGCATATTTTTCCTGCAAAACTAGCGGCAGCAATCTTTCAAATATCTAATAAAATCAAAATTAAAAAATTATGTGTCATCCACTTATATTTATTCACTTAGACCGGAAAAATGATGTAATCCACATTCTATCATGTGATAAAGACAGTATGAAATTTGCTTAACAATTTAAATTTAAAAACCACTAAAGATAATTGACTTAAATAACGTTGAGAATAAAATCGAAGAATATTTTGTTTTTTGTTATTGACTTTGATATCATTATTCAATTATATTGGTCTAATTTTATTCAATATTATTCTCCCTCATACATTACTTAATTCCAATGCTATTTAATTTATATTGAAGAAATTTCGTCTGTCTTAAAATTTGTTTTTTTATACTGTAGCGTCTAATTTGGCATCATTTTCAATTATTAGCATAACCTTAAATAATTTTTATGTGTTTCAAAAGAAAACTCCTACGGGTAAAATATTTCCAAAATCTATAGTAAGTTACTTCTCCTCCCATCCTATGGCGTTACAGTTCATATAGGACTATCTCCTCCGGTCTGCATGGTTTGCAGCGTCTTTATGGTTAGGATTTTTTAGAATCCTATCTGTCTTTGTTGGTACCATCTTGTTGTGGATCAACCTACTAGTCTGTCTCCTTGCATATTTCCAGATTCTATTCGGTTCGATATCCATGTGTTATCCATTTTCGCAATATCACATAAATATTTTATCCTAGTAATCTTGATTACAATGGATAATTAGTTTCTACAATGATAACTAACCAACTTCATCTATTATTTTCATTCAGTGGGAAAAGGTTCTATTTGCCTCTAGGATAAGTCTATTTATATCCTCTTGTTCATTATTCTTGTCAGTATCCATTGATCTTACAAATATTAATTTATCAAATATCTCTAGAAATTGTGATCGCCAATTTTCAGATTAGCTTAAAATCCTCTCCTATTAGATCGAAACTATATCATGGCTTTGTTTCGGTTCATATTTATATACAGTTACCGATCCTCATTCAAAGTTTTAAGTTATTCGTATGAATAATTTTGTGCTGCTTGCTTAAATTCTAATAATTGTCCTGTTTCGTTAATTTGTTCTTCTAGATTCAAGATCATCAGCCCACTCCACAGCCTATTGCTGGCCTTAGCTTCCTCCAGCGTTCGCCCCCATGATTCTCGATCTTTGGCCCGTCTTTTCCAGTTTCTTTTTCCTAACTGCCTTAAGTCTTCCTCGACGTCGTCTATATATATTTTCTTATGGCGATCTGGTCTCCGTTTTCCCGACCATACTTTCCCCAGCACTATCTTTGTCAGGTTACGTTCCGCAACTCCTTCGACATCACCAATACATCATGGTCTGATTATTTTAATCAATTTGACAAGTTTTGGAATTTTTCTGAATTCATACAACTCTGAGTTATGTATTTTCCTCCAAATGCCATCCACCTGTATTCCTTTGTAAATCGAAATAAGGATTCTCGTTTTAAATCTACCTACCAATGCTTCGTCTGCGTTTTTCAATGTCCACACTTCCGAACCATATAGTAAGACAGGCCTTATTAGTGATGCGCAAATTTTCAATTTTGTTTTCGTTGATATATTTCTGGACGTCAGGTGCTTGCATAAACCAAAGTTGCATTTATTAGCCATTGCTATTCGTCTTCAGATTTCGGCCGATGTATCATTGCCTTTTGTTATAATCGTCCATACTTTCTAAAATTGAACCAGTTCAAATTTCTCTGGTTCATCCAGCAAACAATAATTGATTGAACCAGTAAAAGGTACTCTCTAAAAATGAATCAGTAAAGATTTCACTGGTGGTGAATTATAATTTCACTGGTTCAACCAGAAAAAAAATATGTGACTCATATTCTAGGCAATTATCCTCATGGCTGTAAAGAGTTCCATTTAGTATACTCAATAAACCGGCTCTCATTTGATTACGGAGGTCAAGCAGCATTTCAGTACTTAGATGGGGGCACGCTTGGGAAACCGACACTCGCGCTGGAAAAAAGCTTTTTCACTATATTCCGCAAATTTCAGTGGTTCATCCAGTGAAATTTTACGGTTTCCCATTGGTTGCCCATGTAGGTTTTGCCAGATCTCACAACGGAGCCAATGATTGCCCAAAGTATTGTTGTCATCGCTCGGCCAAGACTCGGTAAATTTTATTGGGCCACGCTTGGTACAACGCTGGAAACCGTTAATGTCAGATATTTTAAAATTTTGATTGAGTCTACAGTTAATGCGCATTTCTTCTATTCTTCAAGAGTGGGGGGTCTAACTAAACTGTATCATATATTAAAATAAAATAGTATATTTTCTTGCTAAGTTTTCGAAGCCGAACATATTGATACCTGATATTGGCACCTGATCGTGGGGGAGGCCGTAAGCAACGTTAAAACGTTGCACTATAGTATACTTCCTTGCATTACATCAAAAATCAATGAATTTCCCCTCAAATGGTAAATTTGGCACTGAGAAGTAGTGAATTTTCACTTATTCAAGTTTAGAGTAGGTATATATAATATTCTATTTTACCTTTTTATATAAAATATTTGATTATGGATATTTCTTACTGTGTTTAACTATTATTACAATATATTATGCAATTTCATATAAAATATTTGTAGGTATAATTATTTTTTTACGTATCACCTAATTATTAATTTCAAAACACAAAATTTTTCTTGGCGGTCTTTGCTGGCCCAGTACCGTGAGCCATTACAAGTGACCAGTTTTGGGCCGAGGTTATCATCCAGCAGTTTTGCTGTAATGGGCCAGTCATGGGTGGTGTTATTGCGCCAGTACTGGCGAACTGGCACCCAGTACTGGTACATTACTGGGTCAATTGTTAAACCCTACATGGGTGACTAAGCAATGGTTCAACCAGTATATTTTTACTGGAAACCAGTGAAAAGTGACTGATTCGTTAGTGTAGATATAAAAACTTATCTACTTCTTCTATATTGTAGGTACCTATCGTTACGTTTTGTCTGCTACTTCTGGCTACAACTTTTTGTGCACATACATACACTTTGTATGGTTTCCAACCCGATTTTTTTTGCGGCTTGCTCGAGTGCTACAAAAGTCCGCTTCATGCTTTCAAATGATCTTCCAAGGATAGCTTCAAGTTTAATAGCATAGTAATTAACCCGTGCTCTAATATTAAATCTAGTGTGATTTAAAATTCGTTTGTGGGTAAGCTCTGTGAATCTTCTTATTAAATTCATAAAAAACATTTAATATTACATTTTCAACTTCACATATGTTATTTGTATGAGATCAATGAGATCAAAAATATGTTCTAGCACAATTTCTTGTTGTAAATACATCAATGCAATACACCAGCCTCGTTTTTCCAATCCCAGAGGTTGGGATTCAATCTCGCGTAGCAGCAGGGCCGGAGCTTATTTTCTTTGCCCCCGTTGCAGTATGCCATATTGCGCGCCACCAGCGGTTCATTTTTTGATCGCAGTGAATGACAATGGACAAAGACACAAACACTTAAATATTTAATATTTAGTTTTATCGGAGCATTTATGTACGTAGAATATCTAATAGGGAAAAGATATTCTACGTAAATACTCCGATAAAATTCCAATTTGCGAATGAATTCTACAAGTTTCAGAAAGTTGCAATTATTTCGTTTCCTTCATATAAAATATCAGACCGCCTGCCTCTAAATGCTAATGACTGCTCTGCAAGAAACTGTACGCATATTCCAAGTCGCCTTAAAACCTCTCGCTAGTGCTGTACTTCCTTAGATATTTCTTTTTGCAACGTAGAATATCCATATTTATTCAAATTATGATTTATTCATATTATTTGAGATTCTCGAAGCTAAAATCTCGTTAAGCTTCTGTAGGAGGGGAAGTAAAATTTCACCTTGTTTTCTTACATAAAAAAGTACAGGCCCAGAAATTGGGTAAATTTGTGTAAGTTCTTGCGCCCGCGGGATCCGCATGAGCATATTTTATCAAGAAAATAAGATGGAAAAATAAATCCTGTTAATAAAAAAAATGAATTTCTTTAATAGATGAAAATGAAGTCAAGAGAAAACTTTTTCAAGTTTTTTATTCAAACTTTTAAATTTTTTTTAAAAATCTTAAATTCTGAAATTGCGCCCGGTGCAAATGCACCATTCGCACCTATGAAAGCGATGCCCCTGCGTGGCAGATTACTCCTTCGACGTTCCACATATCCCATCTAGATAGCATTCCTTACTTGTTATTTGTCAATTCCCTATCCAATGTTGTCTGCTATCACCTGTAAGCATAAGCAAGAAATTCATCTCCCGTCGTGGCGGTATTGAGTAGGGTATAGTCCGGCGAAATTCGCTTGTTCTTCCCGAATAGAGTTTCCTGTGCGACATTGAATTTTAAGCTAGCATCGTCGACACCACATATATTGCTTCTTACTCCCTAGTCCTCCACAATATTGACAAGGCCTTCTCTTCATTGTTCTATGCGTTTTTCTTTTGTATTAAACTATAAGGAAATTTAAATATGAATTAATCATACCGTAGTTAACATAACTTATAGTGCCAAAATCAAGTAAAAATTTTATTGTTTGAAGTTTTCGGTGTTTTGATGGATCGTTTTTCAATATTTCTTAAATTATATTTTTTTAGTTGATCCTATTCCTCTTAAAACAAGCTTTCAGGTTAAAAAAGTAACTTAAAAAATCATTTCTTTTATAATTGCCTTATAATTTGTACTTACAAAATCAGCAGAACATTAAAAATGCTATTTTAGATAGAAACACCTGTTCAAGAATGATAATATTAAACAAAAATGTAAACAAATGGAATGTAGACCTTAAAAAAGCATAGAGCCATGATTTTGTGTGCGACTTTTAAACTATCCGAAGACTTTTTAGTACGTCCAATGTATTTTTCATTAAAATTGCATTTTCTTCTAAATATTTTGTTTGCCACAGAGAAAAAATAAATTGGACAAGAATGCATAAAGTACAAAGAATTATTGCCACAATTAATGGAACATCACTTGAAAATTTGACAAAAGAATTTGTTCATAAACTGATTTACGAGTAGAGTACGCGAGTAGCTGCTGTATGCCGTAGCAAATTTGAAAATATCTTAAAATTAGCAGCTACCGCCTCTGCTGTTTGATTGCTTGATAAGAACGTAGGCGGAGGTATTTCGTATCAAATTGATATGACCCGGAGACCTTTAGAAATAATGACCCCAACTGGCGCAATACAGGCACAGTGCCTCCCATTCCGCTCGTGCCCAACAAACGGAAAATTAAGCTGAAACATATAAGAATGTATGTGAGGTGATTAGGTCGATTTTGAGTAGTGCACATGCTAGGCTAGCAGACTCCCACGTTGGCTTGAATATAAAAATTAAATCTACATCAAAAGAATGAGGTAACTAATCCCTCATTACGGTAGGGTTGAGAATGCACGACGACTAAACTACCCCCAACCCCAGTCCTTTTTTCCAGTATGCGCCCCTTAATGGTAGAAAATTACCATATCTAGATCTCCACCGGGTTTCGCTTAAAGCTTTTCCCGAGCCTGACTGACAGACTCACCCTCATCCCCTCTCGTATGTCGACTGCGAAGTTATTATTGCGCCTTTGTGCTTGTCCAGAGCTCAGAATTTTGACGTTTTAATATCGCAAAATGCTAAAATTAGTCAAGACAGAATGAGGCGGCAGAGTGTGGCAAGAAAAGGAAAACCAGAATGTGCTATGAGTGCAAAACCAAGCGTGAGTGGAGACGTCGGAGACTCGTCGTCGTGATGCCCCACAGTAAAAAGCCAAAAGGAGGAAGCACAGTAACAAACATTTTCCGCTGCCATTTATCCTTCCTCTTGACACAACGTGAAAGCCCGGCTGTAAATAGCACAGTCATACCGGGGCTATATTCCACATCCATATCCACCCCCTCAATGCCCCACACGCTACTAAACCAAAATGAAAAAAAAATAACAAATACGTCCAACAATTCCACGATTCCCCATCAAGTACATTACCGTGATGCGTTCGCCCCGCCGCCGCCGACCCAGGTCCGCCCAGCAGCGGGCATTATGTGACTACTTGACCACTCAAGAACCGCCACGAATAAGTGTAAGGCACAAACAAGTTAATTGCACATGTAAATTAGTTAATAGATGTCTAATTTATTAAATTTAAATTGGCTTAATTGACCCCTATTGTGGTGGCTCCGGCTCCGGCTCCGGCCAGCAGCCGTGCATCCATCATCAATCGGGACTCAAACCCGGGTAGTCGAGTGTCGAGAGTGGAGAGTTTGAAACTTCCCTAATTTGCGAGGGCACTCGATGCAGTCTCGATGCTGCATTTTCTGTAAGGGCTACGACCCGCACCACGCTTTTAAGGTTTGGAAGCAAAATTGGACGGGCTAAGTGCAATCGCTTTGGACTATTAATGGGGGAGTTTATTGCACCGAATACAAAAAAGAACAAGGAAATCAAAATCAGGAGTTTTTGTTCAATTGTTAGATTTTAGTTTGGCTCAGATTTATCTTGTTATAAGGGATGCAATTAAGGGAATGTTGTGTATATAAAGGGTGTTTATTTATTGCTATTTGCATTGTTGTTTGGTAGAGTGAGTATATATCGTCGGTACAATAGTAAACTAGTCTATCTGAAAATTCCTTAATTTTGGGGAGACGCAAAACAAAATATAATTAATGACTGAAAATCAGGCTTTTTTCCGTAAATATTCAAATAAATCAGTTGTATTAGTCTTCGACTATGGTCTTTTGGATCACACTTTAAATAATCTCAATATAAATCAAAATAAAATAAAAATTTCTCTAGTTAAGTCAAAAATTCCAAAATGTCAGATAGGTTAGTTTACCATTGGACCGACGATATATGGATATGCAACTAGTGGGTTTGTAGGTATAGAAAAGGTTTTTGTTTCGGAAGTTATAAATATGCTAATATTACATGAACAAAGCGGAAGTTTAGTAACTTTCGTGCAATTTGCCTTCATGTAAGGATTTCTTTTCAATTCTGATCATATATTTAGTGAGTTAAGAAACTATAATTAAAGTACAATATTAAATATAACTTCGATAAATTAAAAAGATACTTTTAATGCGTGATGAAAGATGCATTTAGAAATAAATAAAAAAATTCCTTGTACTTTTCCTTCATAACACAAAAAATAATTTTCTATTTATTTATTTATTTATTCGCCAAACAAGGCAAATTTAAACTATATAGAGTAAAACAAATCATTATGGTGTAGTTATAAAATAGTATATTTAAAATAGTATATTTAAAATTTATTATTAAGGTTCCCACACACCGGTCCGAAATATTCGCAAGGATAGCGACGGCGAAAATTTCGCGCTTGTCACGGAAGCGAAACGCGCGTGCATCAACACACCAAAGCGTCTCTGACAGTATTCAAATTCGCGAATTTGTTGTGTACAGTCGAGTTTTAAAAAGTTTTTTTTTTCAAAGTGTATTCATCATCAGAAGAAGAAGAAGCCCTTTTGCTTTTAATGTTAGATGAAAAGGAAAATCACGGGTCAGTACTTTGTCACATGAAAACTATATTGTTAACAAATTATCAACAGACATGTTTTATAAAACCCTTTTCAGAAAAACAAAGAATTGCATCCATCCTATAAATCGAAAAGGACGTCAATATGGAGAATTTCATACCTTAATGCCACAACTTCGAAAGGATAATAGGCGTTTTTATATTTATTTTAGGATGACTAATGTATGTTTTGATGAAATATTGAACCTTATTAAGGTTTGATACTAATTACCGAGAAACTATCTCACCGGAAGAACGGCTTGCAATTGCCCTACGACAATTAAAAAAACTAAATTACTTTCATTACAGTTATTTATTATAGCAACCAATGAATTAAAAAAAACAGTGCTATTGTTATTATAATTATTAATTTTGACCGAATGTAGTAAATGCTTGAACCATCAAGGGTCCAAATAAAAGCGGATCCAACTACTGGTGTTATTTAAACAATTTTTCTGTAGTGCTCATGGCTATTTTTGGGCCCGATAATAAATTCATTAGCGCTGATATTGAAGGTTTCGGCAAAAATAGCGATGGTGGAATTTGTGAAGGTTCCAATATGGGAAAAAGGTTTGAGAGGAATTTAATGAATGTTCCTGGATCGGAACCTTTACCTGGCCAAAGTGAACCTTCCCTGCACGTTTTGATTAGAGACAAGGCTTTTGCTCTCAAATCATATCTTATTAGACCCTTTCCAGATAGGCAATCAAGGACAGATTGTCGGAAATAGAAATATAATGTTAGTCTCTGTCGTGCAAGAAGGGTGGTAGAGAATGCCTTTCGCATATTGGCTCAAAAATGGCGAATATTTTACAGGCCGATAGAAACAACCCTAATTGTAAAAACAGCGTGTATCTTACACAATTTTCTCATTTCTAAAAAGTGCGACGATGATTTTGTGGAATATTTAGAGCCTTCAGAGCCTGAATTAAACGCTTTTACGAATTGTAATAACGACCCAAGACGCGCATCAAGAATAGCATTTGACTCAAGAGAAAAGTTTGTCAATTATTTTAATTCGTGAATGCAAATGCCGATATTACTATTTTTATATATTTAGTTTGTAATAAAAGAACAATATTATGGGTGCGGTCAAAAAGTCAGCTAAATGCGCATTTCGTGCATTTAGTCGTCCAATGAGCAAAAACCACTGTAAACAAATTGCCGCGTTTGGATTAATTTCACAGTGACTGCAAATCAGCTGTGCATTTTCGGCATTCAACATCAAGTGACTGCGCATTTAGCTGACTTTTTGACCGCACACTATATTTACTAGTTTCATTCAGTTCCTTCCCAATTTCAACCCTGCTTATGAACGAAATTCGCACCGATTGCGATAAAAACGCTGACTGCTGCGAAAATAATTCGAGGCGGATAAAATTCGCTGCAAAATCGCTAGCATATCGGATTCGTAACGTACCGGTGTGAAACATTGCATTAGACGCTGCGTAAATAAATTATTGCGAATAATTCGCTGCGAAATTTCTGTAGAGCGAACGAATATTTCGTGCCGGTGTGGGGGGACCTTTAATATAGTATTTGGGGTGTCAGGAGGAATTTAAGTTTTTTTTATAGGAAGCTTTATTTAAATCGTATACCTTATAATTCTAATTGGGCCCTTACGCTATTGCAGTAGCCCAGTTTCAACATGTTTAGAGGTGTCTGTCTCTGACTCTGTATACACTTTTGATAATCGACAGTTTGGTCCGATAAAACTACAAACATCTAAACTTTTGTAGGCGATGTCAGATAGTGATGAGCAAGACTCGTCTTGCAGTGGTCTTGCATTCTTGCCTGTTTTTGCACATTTAGCCAGACCAAAGCAAAACCAAGACAAGACAAGACAAGACAAGTCTGCAAGATCAAGATAGCAAGATTTTTTACTCATCCCTAAGTGCCAAAAGTGATGAGCAATAAGTCTGCAAGAAGTCTTGCAGTCTTGTTCTTGCAAAATTTCTTGCAGGCTTAGCACATTTAACAAACCCAAGACAAGACAAGCCCGTTTATCCCTTAAGGGTTGAAAATAATTTATTTTTGGCTGATAATCTATTAAACCGCAAAAGGAAAAAAAACTTGCACAAATTAATGTTTTGCAATTTTTTTTTTGTTTAAAGTTGATTTTGAAAATTGTAGGGGTAGTTTAAACTCCTTAAGGGTTGAAAACAATTTATTTTTACCTGACAACACGCATTCAATCGAATCTGAAGCATAAAGTTGGACAAACAATTTTTTACAATTTTTTTTAATTTCCAGTCGATTTAGGGGTGGTTTTAACCCTTTAGGATTATCCGTTATCATAAAATTTAGCTTAATTTGGTATAAATCAACCACCTTCGTAAATAAATATTGTAAAGTGTATTTCATTGCATTATTTTTGATTATTATTGAAATTATTGCGAAAAACAGAACACAACAGGATTTAAATTATGACAATGTGTCATAAAAGAATGACCAAGTTCATTCTTTTATGACGACTTGTCATAACTTGTCATAATTTGTCATTATCGTTAATTTGTGTCATTATTTTTGACAACTTTTATGACACGAATTTTTGTCATTTTTTATGACAGAAATAATCACACAAATTTTTACCGTGTAAACGATAATGACAAATTATGACCGAAAAAATGGCAAGTGTGTGATTCGTGTAAACTCACCATAATTGCAAACTTGTAACACCAAAATCGTAATATTATTGAGAACAAGTCATCCTGTACAACCGGTCCAACCATATGCATATCATTCAACGATAATGATGTCCTACTTGATGCGTCAAACACGACTCGTATTTTAGCAATTAAGCTTTCTAACTTGAATACACATTATCTTTGATGGGGTAAGTAGTAAGGAATTGATGGCGCATCTTGGAACGTTACTTCTTCCATATGTTTAGAAGTTAAATAATCCTCCAGAAATTGACCTGATATTGATCCTTCAGTGCGGGATCTTTGTTCAATCTACATTCTGGTGATAGGAAAAGTTATTTAGCAACATTGAAGGAATTACTTAGTCTAGAGATGAAGGGGAGTTTGACAACAACCCGTCCATCGCGATACATTCTGAAGGTAATGCGCTTCACACTGTGATTGTTCTTCTGTTAATTTTTTTCTAGTTTTTAAAATTCTTCAACAATGCTTTCTAGTGACTCATCTGTTTCAGATCGCGTTAATTCAGTAGAGCAGAGTTTTTTTGTAGAATTGGATGCCCTTCTTCTGACTTTATTTGCCCAACTGAAAGATCGTCAAAAAATGATTCCACACCAAAAGCATATCAATGTGATTAGATTTGTAAAAATGAGAATTTGCTAATTCTATGCTTCCATTTCTTAATGCCATCATTGACTTGTACTATACTGTTTTTTATGTTTTCTTTCTAATAAATTCTGGTTATCAATCTCTAAAATATTTTCCTTTCTAATAGTATTAGTTCCTTGCTGTAGAATTACCTTTTTTTTTGCTAATTATAATTTTTTGAATTTTTCTTTTGTAAGAACCTCAAAAGTGGTATGTTAAATTTTACTCAAATCAAAAAAAAATGAGTGCTCCTTTTCTGTTTTACCCCCAAAAAAGTAGAAAAAGAATGCATCTAATAAAAGATTGATTGACATTTCCAACAGGAATGTCATATGGATGTGTTTTGAGTCTCAGTCTCACATTGTATATGTCGGACCCATTAGACCTTCTTCATAAATCGAAATATCATAAATTTTTATTTTCAGAATATGATTTCATTCACAGTTGAAATTTTTTAGTAGAAAGGTCAACCGTTTTCTAACAAATAATTAACATTCAATTGAAATATATTTTTTTATGTTGTGGGATTGCAATTCAAAATATGCTTCCATATGCCCATGTTGTACCATGTATGTAGGTTTCAATCACAATATATGTATGTATATACATTATATATCGCTATAATGCAAGAACATTCTAAATGTCTTCTCGCATGTTTAGGATTGGAAATATTAACAAAATCGTCCTTAGTTTGTATGATAAATCCGATGTACACAATTCCCAGAAATTAGGCTTTCAACGATTGTTCTTTCTTGAGATCTATTCACTGAATTCGTTGCAAACGATTATCCAGAAAGCGTGGCAGGATTTAAAATGTAATTCAAAATTAAAAAATAAAGTCATGTTATCTTTTGTTATTCATTAATTAAAACACCGTTTAATTCTATTAGTTATAATAGCTTTGGCTTTCTTTCGACAGCTTCCATGATTTTTTTTTTAATTTCATCCATACCCCAAAGAGCATCTTACAAAAACTTATTTCGGATTATTAAAATATTCATTATACTTTTTACAAGCCCACCATACCCGAAATTTGTAAATCAGACAACAAAGATGTCTACCTAGAAATTTACCGCTCAGACTTATCTGTTCGAGGCAGGTGGCGTTAAATAATAAAATTCTTCTTCTCGCTCTCGCGGAAGGGACAGTGCACGTGAAAGGCAAACTCATACTTCTCGAGGCAAAGCCTATAGGTTGGGGTATTGTTGGGTAGGACACGATTATAAAATGAGTTTGTAAGAGATGCCTCTTTCTCCTTTTGAGCCAGTACAATGTCATACTTTAAATGAGGCAAGGTGTTATTGTAATGGCAAAATGACAAAAACAAGAAAATTAAAAAAAGGAAGAAAATAAATACCAATGAAGAGCTTTTTTACCAGTTTAATTCAAATATGCATTAAACTGCCTTAGAGTAAATAAGATATCCATACCTCCACTCACAATGTACATTCATGTTTTGCAATCCCACCTCTCCTAATCTCAAGTTGGAAATTTTGCTACCGCTAAAGAAGTAAGAAATTTCTCTCCAGTACATATTTACAATTTTGCCTCATCTCATTTCATGTTCGAAATTTCACTTCTTCAAAAAAAGTAAGAAATATCTCTCCAGTACAAAATTTCACTCCCTCGAAAAATGTAAGAAATGTTGCTCCAGTTCGTATTTACAATCTCACCACGGGTCAATTTAAATTGGATATTTTACTCCCGCAAAAGAAGTATGAAATGTCTCTGCACTACGTAATTTAGAATCACACTACGCTGCATTTATCTCGATACACGTTCATATACCAGTAAGTCATTATTTTTGAACCGGGACATTTAAAAATATTGAGGCCTCAGTACAATTTACCATCGTGTATGGGATAAATGTACTGCCTCGTGTAAGTCCTGCTCAACTCTAGTTTGGGGGCACTTCGCCCCCTTGATCGTCCGTAGATGGTAATATATGGAGTAGAGTAATGTTGTATTTTCACAAAAGGGAAATATAACTTCGAGATGTTCCCGAGCATATGCCAATAGCATTTCCGTTTTAGGAATCAATACCAAAACACTGACGATTATTAAATGTCTCCGCTCAAGATAGAAGTTTCACGATTCCCATTTGTTCTCAGCCTCAATGCAAGCTGCGATCTGCGCATCCTGCATAAGAGGAGTGAGAGGTGGGGGCGTCATATCGTAGGATCCGCCAGTAGGATGCACTTCACTCCCCATATGACACTAGTTGTTGCCTAATACTTTCATCATCTGGGAGAACTTGACTAGCTTTTCTGGAAACACTCAGGCTCGATCCACACTATCGTGCAGATGACTCTCCGCGATCAGTCCGCTCTTAGTCCAGTAAAATCTTTTTATATCTTGATCGACCTAACAGGTTTCTAGAGTCTTAAATTATTGGTGTTAAACGTCCGCTCAAATAAAATATTCTTTTCGATTAATAGAACGTGGAACGTGATTGCACCGGAGCTTGATCGTGACAAATAGTTTGAATAAGATCATTGTTAATTCTTTATTTCACCGGTCTAAGAGAGGCTCTAAAGTGTGAATCAATCGTGACTTATTTATTGCATTCCACAGGAGTTTTATATTGTTGGTGTCATAGGCGTGATCAATGATAGATAAAAAGATCATATGAACACTGTTCAAAGAGCACTGATTGAATGAATAATGGGATTTTTCTTTTCATATTTTTTCTGAAAGTGTTACATATCTACTCTACATACAAAAACTCTAAGAGCAGAATTAAAGCGGGTGTTTACTTTAAGATGGACTCTTTTTAGAGACGTTTGTTTCAAAATAAGAGTTGAAATTTGATATATTATATTTTTATATTAGGTACGAAGGGAATGTTTTGTCTACATGCCTACGAGTTAGTTATTAATTTTTTGAAACTTTATTCGCCTAGCAATTTAAGGCACAATACACACCTTTAACCAAAATGACTTGAGATAGTCACCACTTAGTTTAATGTTAGTGTAATACCAGAGTAAGATGAGGACACAATGGCCTTAGGTCTAATGTTTGTACAAATAGAATGTTGTATTTTAGTCCCACAGAAGTAATTGTATTTAGTTGTGTAATCACAATTTTCCGCTTCTAAAAATGGAATGAAACATAAATCCTTCCAATCAATTTCTATTTTAATTAAATCCAAGCCACTTCCCTTTGCATAACCTCGACTTTGATAGCTTCTTGTTTGGAGAACGCGAGAAATATAAAAGTAGTTGCATGAGATGATGTAAAGAAGATGTTTGGTGTTTTATTTTACTCTATGCAAAATTATTATGTTAAAATTTCACTAATCAAATTTAATTACAAGAAAGAATTCACTTTTATTTAGTGCATTACTAAAAACACATTTTTTTTAAACACTTTCAGAATTAGCATCCTCTACCAGGAAAATAAAGAACGCAGGAATAAGATCGTCCTGTTCATCCTTACTAGGACATTTAATGAGTAATTTTTTTTTTAAATCAATACTTATCCCAGCTTTATTAAACGGACTGACAAGTGCTCTTCCACAGTTCTAAGTGTTCATTAATGCTGTAATTATGATGTGATGAAAAGTTGACTCAATATTCTGAAGGTAGGATAGCCAACCAAGGAGAGTGCAAAAAAAACTTTCGTCTCATCGTAACGGCGTTGGGCTTAACTTTGAAGGATAATAAATTAACTTGGCAATTTGCATAACGTAAATCCAGCCGGATTATAAAAATTCTTTTCTAAGTACTAGTGCCGCAGGAGATATTCAAACCCCTGCTGCCCAAGTGCTTATCAAAGAGTTTTGCGATGACAACGGACCAAGAGGCTGTGCCAAGGTGCGGATATAAAGAGCACTCAAACTACGATCCCGACACCCGACCGACACTTGACAAAAAAAAATTCTCCGTTTTTTTTGTAGGGAAATGGGGAAAGAAATTTATTTTTTTTTTGTAGTGAAAAGTCAGCACCTACCATCCACCCACCGACGACAAGAATATAACCAACATCAGAGAATGGTCCAGGTTTCAGCAAAATTATTGCAGGGTGGAAAAAGTGAAAATAATAATTATGAAACCATGGAAGGTAATTTTCCACAGAATTATGACTAATTGAGAAATTTTTTACCTAATTTTGGTGAAAATTTTTATTTACTTCATTCATTATTTATAGCGGCTTTAATTTTGCTTGCAAATTTAGGTCGGATATCACCACACCTTGAGGGCCTTTATTTTTTTCGTTTTTGTTTTTTCTGTTATTTTTTTTTGGCCTAAAATACTGGCTAATAAACATTTAATTTCGTTACAGCCTTAGGAAAATTTTTAAGCAAAAGCATCGTTAAGATTTTTTGGGGAAATTTTCAGGCGAGTGAAAAATATTTTTTTATTAGGTTAAAATTTTTATAAACAAAAAAAAAATGAATCAATTAGAAAAAAGGACCTCTTTCACCAGAGTGTTTTTAAATTTTTGCAATCTCTTAAAAATACTAAATTGTTTTTTTTTAATATTTCGTTAATTCAAATTTAGTATGCTGTGCTCAAAGGTAAGTTTACAATTACAAAGTATGCTGGAAAGTAGACGAGGTATTAATACATAAATTTTGTTTTCATTTTCAGGTTTTTAATTTGTTGCTGTTTTAGCATTTGAAGAGCTTATAGGTCAAATCTAGAGTCTAAGTTTTCAAAACTGCGACTATTATTACAATTACTGAAGAATAAACCTTGGCGCATTGTATTTTTGTTTTTAATTAAAATAAAGTGTCTATTTAAATTACAGGGATTTTAATTGCCAGTATCGGTAGCCCAAAGATTAAGACGTACGACTACCATCCCAGAGAGAGGTCAGCTCCGTGGTTTGAATCCTCTCAGCTGTATTGTCTTTCATCGTTCCACTTGTCCCATCCAGACAGTTTTTTTTCTATCTTTACAGCGTTTCCGTCTAACCTATTTACAGTAATTTCCAGGTGTTTCTTCTGCCATTGTCCGTAAATAATAGGCGAGGAAGCCATCATCGAAGTCAGCGTTCTTGTCATCCTGTCGTATGATTGGATTGGAGCCGGTAGAATAAAATCGCGTAAGATCCACACCCCAGATCTTAATGCTCTTCATTCAGCTTAAAGAAATTATTAAATAACCGGAAGCTGACGGACAGAGGACTAGAATTTACGGCAGTAAATTGAATATTTGTTATTTCTTTGAAACTTTCCTTGAAATTGGGAAAAACATCTGTTCTGGAATCTAACTAGTCAAAGTAATTCTAAAACTATTGAGGAAGTTCCTTATCATCGATATCTACGATATACAATTCATAACTCCACCTATGTTGTCTCCTAGGTTTGTATTCTGTTAATTTTACAGTTTTTTTACTTTAAATTCACCCTTTTGTAAATCATATGAATCTTTTTTCAAATCAAATTCACCTTTTTGCAAATCAAATTCACCTTTTTTCCAACTAAATTCATTGTTTTGCAAACGAAATTCACCCTTTTACAAATCAAATTCACCGTTTGAATATTAAGTACATTATATATATATACTAAGTACATTATATATATATATACTAAAAAAACAACAAATGATTTTAATTAGTCAGGAATCAAAAAAATTATTATAATTCATATAATTGCATAATAATGAAGAAATGTATGAAAACAGTATGGAGATAATTCACCAATTCAAATATAATAATTCAATATACATACATATGTACATAACCTAGTCTATAACGATTCTCCTGCACCATCAGCTGGTAACTTAACATATTCATAAAATAATTATAACAATTTGTAGATGTAACAGTACCAGAAGAGTTATGAATTACATCTACCAAATTTTTACGATTTTAAGCGGCCCATACACTTTCAGTTTAACTGCGCTGTTTATCACGTGTGACGTCATGCCTGAGCGATAAAATGTGTGAACTGTGCGTTTTGAACTATTTTCATTCTGTCCTCAGACCTGACCCTCTTTTACTCCGAAATAACTGCGCAGGTGCGACAGTTGATCGTTCAGTTTTTTCAGTGCCGTACATTTTTGCCATTATTAAAATGATCAAATCAAATCAAATCAAGAAAACTGACGAAACTGAGCAAAAAACCCATACAACCAACTGACGAACCCACTCACTTTCAGTTCAGTATATTGTACAGTTTTTTTACACAGTTCAACTACGCCGTTATAACTGAGAGTGTGTGCGCTCAAAGGATCGGCTAACATATTTCGTGCACTAAACTTGATTTTGGAAAAGACTTCCTCGATAGTGTTCAGCATTGGAAATTGTTGTGGTAGAAAAAGTAGAGTGTGCCTTTTGAGACCAACAAGATGTATGAATAGTAATAATGTCTTGTCGAACTTGACCGATTTCTTGCTTTACTAACATTATTTGATGTTTTTTTTTAAATAAAATGTAGAAGTACTTAATTTTCAAACGGTGAATTTGATTTGCAAAAGGGTGAATTTCGTTTGCAAAACGATGATTTTAATTTAAAAAAAGGTGAATTTGATTTGCAAAAAGGTGAATTTTATTTGTAAAAAGGTGAATTTAATTTGCAAAAGGATTAATTTCATTTGCAAAAGGGTGAATTTAAAGTGAAAAAACTGTAGCTTCACACATTTGTTCTTCTACTGAGTTTCACTTCAGTACCCCATATTTGACATGAGGAATCTACGAGGGAATCCCTGTGTCCCTCATTTGCCACATGAAGCCCACACGCTACATGACAGAAATCAATCATTTAAAAGTAGGTACAATTTAGGCGGCTACACAAGTATCTTGGCAAGCACGCATGTTAATATTTTTGCGCATTCTTGCACAACATCTCTGTAGTTCCACACGACGCAGTCATGCTTGAATAGCCGCAGTTTATCCTTAAATAATTTCGCTCCGAAAGTGACGACGCGCTCGCTCGCACTCACACTTTTGTTTTCAAGCGAGATTTGTTCAAACATGCAGATGCAAATTCGACCAATCTTCAAGCTGATGTGCAATCATCATGCTTGCGCAAAAATCTCATACGCACGCTCAAGCACGCTTACACCAAAAGATTGAACATGCGTGCTTGTCAAGCATGCAGTTACGTGTGTAGTCGACTTAAGGCCGATGTTACAATTGGGGCTTTGACTTTACTTTGACTTAACTTCGGGCTTTGATTACATGTAATGGCATTAAAGCTGATTAAATAGAAGCTTCGACTGAGCTTTGTCTGCGACTGTATTTCGACAGCAATCCGGCTTTAAGAAAATTCACAGTTTCGTCCGCCTGCAACCAACTTTACTTCATGTGAAAGTACTGAAAACCACTTTTTTAAAGCGAAAGGAACGGTTTTGAACTTCGAGTATTTTTTATAGACTGCGAACATCATTAAAAATAATTCCACAGCATTTTGTTATATTAATTTTCTTCTTTGCTTCTGCTTTGAAGGGAAACAGCTGATTGCAGTCAAAGCTACAATTTAATTTTAAAGTCGAAGTCTCTGGGGGCTTTCTTTGCAGTCGGAGCTGAAGTCGAAGCCAAAGCCCCAATTGTAACACGGCCCTAACAGGAGACGTCATGTGACGTTTTGCAAGCTGTTAATATTAAAGTGCAAAACATATGTTTAGGTTTTGAATATCTTTATATTTACGCAGTTTATCACGGTGGCATAACTTCAAAACGTCTCTAATAATTATTGCGCATTTTGCAATAGATGAAAAATTAAAATTCTGAACATCTCTGATAATGATGGATGGATTTTACAAGCTTTTCTGAGTCTTACATAGAGGAACTTTTAGCAACGCGAATCCCCAAAGAGATAACTCATAACTTAGTTACAACCACAACCCGCCCTTCACAAATATGTATCGATCAAGATAATAAAAACGCACTGCCATAAGTTAAATAAATAAAAACGCAATCCGACAACACCTTGTAAATCAGTAATACAACAAATTAAACTAGCTGCTTGGGCTGTTATACAAGCTCTACATTCGGGATCTCCTCAAATACAACTGGTTTTTTTGGGAATGAGGCTTGGTGCTGATGCAATTCTAGAATGGCTGTAATGGTGTGGACGCCTTGAAATGGACTCTAAAGTCATTCCAGGTTGGGGCAGCGACGATGAAACGGTTGTATAGGTTCTGGGCACCCGAGTAAAAATAAATGATGGCCTTAGAACGGGCAAATACCGACTGTGATTGAAACATAGTCCTCGGCCATCTGGCGGTTAACAGAAGGCTCGTTGCAGGACAGTAAGGCCGTACAGGGGACGACTGATGGTGATACAACGGCCTTACAGCTCCAATAACGGCCATACGACGTATGAACATCGGCATAGACCATTCCAAACACAAGTGTCGTTTTACCAAGCGGTCGTCCAACTAAGTTCTAACCACTTCCAATGCTGCTTGACGTTTGCAATCGCACAAGAACCGATCTACTGAGTATGCTATGACAGTTCTCTTCCTAATATACAATTTTTTAAAGCCCCAATTATGCTCCCTTTAGTCTCAAAAAATGTGAGCGTGCTTCGTTTGTACTATTCCGTGTGTCTTTTATTTGTAAGTAAGTACTTAAACTCAAAAAAAGTTAGAATTGAATGCTTGATAATTCACAACATAACAGCTTGACAAATTGTTTAAAAAAATTACAAACGAAAACATTCTATAGATTCAAAAATAAACCCTCAAAGAAGCTTTTATATTTTTGATGTTTCTTTTAACCTAGTGAAAATACCTGCCGGCTTATCACGATTTTATTCGAAAAACACATATCACAAAATAAAATACAGGACATGTTGTCAAAAAAATATGTATAATACAATGAAGGATGTGTTTACAAAAGACCTAAAAAATATTAAAAGCCCACAATATTTGTTGGACAAGTCATCAAAGTGTTATGAAAATATTTGTAGAGAGTAGATTGTGAAGTATTAAAGTGAAAATCCTTTTTCATGACTTTTAAATATTCTTTTTAAGTATAGTTATATTGATATGTTAATAAAAAATATTAAATAAACGTTAATTAAATAAATATTTATAATGAGTGTATGAACTTGAACTTAATCTTACATTTAACAATTTTTTTAAAATCCCATTATCTACGAAGAAAACTACTTTAGTATTCACACTAAATACAACCTATGTTAAATCTTCTCTTAAGCCTCATTATTCATGCTCCACAAATGGGGTAATATCGGTACATTTTTTTTATTATAATGAACTATAAGACTTGGTGGCCCTTGAAGCAGGTGTTAAAATCTCTTTTAAAATTCATTAGAAATCCCTAAACTAAGAGCGTCCTTTGAAATACACACACAAAAAAAATTGTCTCCTTTTTGTGTAATCAAAAAACCTTTGCTAGAAAGAAAAATTTTAATATGATTTTAATATAATCAACACGCACTAATGAAAAAGCTAAGGAAATCAGCAGGAAATGTTTCCAGCTGTATGGACTTACATTTTCGAAATTGGGGAATATCGAAGGGAAGATCCTTAAATAAGGATATCGGAAAAGCTTTCCTGAGGGGAGATTTTTTTTTATGGTAAAGGGGAACTTTCTTTCGGCCAGTGAAAAAGGAAATTACGTGACGAAGCTTGTTTAGTGTTCAGGAAAAGGTTCCGTATTTTAGTCCTTTTACAATCACCTGAACAAAGAATGGAGGATTCGATTGAATAATCCACGTAAAGAAAAATAATTAAGAGAGAAAAAATAATATTATGAATAAATTCACGAAAGAAATCAATGGATTGAAATCGTTTTTATTAAAAGCTGAATTTTACGATAAGAAAAACCAATTTTCATTAAACATAAAGCAACATTTTTATGGTGTCACAAGTACCTCAAGGAGATATGAATTTTATGATGGAATTAAATATAATTTTAAACGAACCCTGAGACATTTTCCAAATGAACATCGAAAATAAAGGGAAAATTATTGTTATGCTTAATTTTCACAGTTCACATAGCGCAAATATACTTATATACAAGTATAGAGCTTCTGTAGAGCAGAACATCAATTATTAAAGTTCCAAGAACATTTAAGGAAAATTTAATTTTCTCTTTTGCTACTAAACATACGTATGTATAGAAATATTTTTTATGCTAAAATACTTAAGTCAAGAGTGTGTTATTTTCATCAATTTCATCAATATCAAAAGAAATGCTAAAGTGAATTTGATTTCATTTAAATCATTATTAAAGCCAGCAGTCATTATGTCCTTCCAACTTTTATTTGCGAAAGAGAGAATTTTAATTGAGGAATTTCATTTTTTTTTATAATGATGGCATTTGTTTTCTCTGTAAGATTCCTAGAATGTAGAAAAAGAAAGAAACGATTTTTTCATGCTGAGCTTTGTGTGCTTAAATTATGCCTTTTCACCCCAAAAAGATTTTTTCCCATGTTAAAGAACAACAAAAAAAATATTAAAGATTTTGCGAACAAAAAAATATGTTTGACTTTAATCAAAATTGCGAAATATTTTCAGGAAAAAAACAAACAAAAAAAAATGTTAAAATGTGATAAAATATGTAGATGGAGACTTTGAGTGGAAGGTTATGAGAACAACAAGTTTCTTAGCACTTGGGTGTACTTGGGTTAGTATATAGCAGATATCTGAGGTCTTTGTCCCAAATCCGAAATGACAATACCGGATGGAAAAAAATCTGTACGGGACATAACCCAGAAAGTAAGGAGATCCCAACAAAGTGGAAATAATGACATTTATTATCAAAATATTATTTTTGGAAAGTACGAAATTTTTATAGAGATATTATAAAAGTTACTTTATGATTTAGTTTAGTTTTTGTGAAACACATGTACGTCTTAAGCCATGTCCACACATAACAAACATTTGACAAACATTTCACAAACATTTGAAAAACATTTGACAAACATTTGACAAACATTTGGCAAACGTTTGATAAACATTTGAATAGTGTTTGTTATGTGTGGACGCGAGTCTTGGAGTCTTTGGATTTTTAAAAATGTTTGGATTTAATCCAAATGAAGTGGAAAACATCTTTTGTTTGTTGAACATTTTTCAGTACTATCATGCACTTTTATGCAGACGGACATTCATCACGATTGAGAAGTGGGATAAAACCATCATAATTATATTTCAATAGTATTTTACCCATTGAAAATTGTGGGATAAGTCAAGTAACGGCTATAAAAATAAAATAAAGCGTTCTGATTCATTAAAATTAATTGCGAAAAACTTATCAGTGTCCGTGGTGGAGGTCAATAGGAGGTCGTCAAAGAGGCATGCAAAAAATCTTCCGGAATGGCTGCGAAAGACTTTAAAGCGGATTCAGAGAAAGAAGCTGAAGATGAAACTAGTGTTGGGTAGGACACGATTATAAAATGAGTTTGTAAGAGATGCCTCTTTTTCTTCTGAGCCAGTACAATGTCATACTTGAGTATGAGTCGAGATGCTATTGTAATGCCAAAATGACAAAAGTAAGCAAATTAAAGAAACAAAGAAAATAAATACCAATGAAGGGCTTTTTTCACGAGTTTGATTCTAATATGCATTAAATTGCCTCAGGGTAAGAGTAAGAGAGTAAGAAACCTATGCCTCCACGATGTATTTTTATATTTTACAACCTCACCTCGCCTCATTTCAAATCGGAAATTTTACTGCCCCAAAAGTAGTAAGAGAGAAGAAACCCATGGCTCTCCACTACGTATTTACAATCACGCCTCGCCTCGTTTATCTCGATACACGCTCATATACCAGTAGGACATTATTTTTGAACCGGGACATTTCAAAGAATTGAGGCCTCAGTACAATTTACCATTGTGTAAGAGCCAAGTGTACTGCCTCGTGTAAGTCCGGCTCAACTCTAGATGACACTGACAAAAATCTAAACGAAGGCTGATATTCAATACTAGTGACTTTTGAAGTGAGATATCAGGAAGAAAATCCTGTCGAAATTGTGGCAAATGAGGAATCTAGTTTTCCTACGGAACACACAGGAAAAAACAAACATTTCGGAAAACATTTTTCTCTCAAAAATTTCACCAAATGTTTGAAGAACGTTTGTCAAACATTTGTCAAACATTATCAAATATTTGTCATCTCCCTGGACAAATGTTTTTTTACAAATGTTTGTTATGTGTGGACCGGCCTTTAGAGAAATATAGATAAAATCACAGTAAATTAATTGTGGCGAATATACTCAAGTTGCTTTATATAAAACTAAGGAACAGAGTAGTTTGGTTACCTCTCAGTTTTTAATGTATTTTTTCTTATGCCTGCTAATTTATGACTTAATAGTCGTTTAATAAGAATAAGGCCGGCCGTATACCAAAGTTTCACATGCAGGGGCGGCGGAGCGCGTGGGGATGGAAGGAAACGTGCACACGCACTTTCGGCTTGTGTGGGGAAATCCACACCCAAAATATTTTATCCCAGAATGTTGCAGGCCGTCTCGGTCGCTGGCGACGAAGGAACGTAGTCGAAGGGCCCCACACAAGCAAGGCTTTTATGCGAAAACTATATATTAGAGCTACTAAGAATTTATTCCTCATGAGGACTCCATGTGACAAATGAGGGGCATGCCGAAAGGGGCATTACTTATGAACATCACACAAAAAAAATCAGTGATGAGGTATGCCTTATCAATTTCTCATAGGGGCCCTATGAGGTAAACCTCATTACGAATGAAATGGGGCAATCCCAACATCTGCCTTACTGTTTCGGAAAGCTTTCTAAAAAGCTTTAAAGAAATACTTTAAGCTTTAGTTTTTATTCGCGCATTGGTTATCAGAGAATTTTGTTGGTAACCGTGAAGGGTGTCATTTAGCATACTAAAAACCCGGTTCTGGTCCGATTACCGAGGTCAAGCGGCATTGGATGTGATTAGTACTCAGTTGGGGGCCGTATTTATAAACCAACACTCGCGTTTAAAAATATAAAGCTTTCGACACCGGCACAGTTATTACTCACATATCCATCCCGAAATTCTCAAAATCCACTCGAGATCGGGTAGCAATGAGTTTTCCTCAAGGGGGCCAAATGGGGCATTTTTTATGACGAGGCGCGAATGAGGAAAAGCGTTAGCGTAATAGGGTAATCCACACGGGGTCCACATTAGGCAGTGAGTCTGGCCTCATAGGGGCCCTATCTGCACCTCTTACCTAAAAATGCTAGTCGGACAAAAGAATTTAAAACCACATAACTCAATAGACAGCTGGTAAATAAATTGACCGATTAACTTTATACAGTTTAAGGTTAACTGTTCACGTGCTCCCCACGCAGAATGATTAGGCTCCGCCGCCCCTGTTCACATGCAGGTTTTCGTCAGGATTTATTCCATATAAAAAAATGCAATATGTTGCTAATGAGCATGTGAAGTTTTGGTATACGGCGCCCTAAGGTTTTTTGAAGTCTCTTCTTTCAGTCTACTCTACGTTTTGATAGCTCTCTCCAGATGGTTTAACATAGGTTTCTTTTCTAGAACGTCATCTAGATACATATTTCGTGTAATTCCTTTACGCTTCTTTTTCTTGTACATCTACCATTGAAAACCCTCGCTTTCTTCTTCCGAGAGTCATATCAACATGTCGAACCGACTGTAGTCTGTTTGTTTTATGTGTGTAACTAAATGCGCATTCGTTCTGGTCAACCCTTACAGGACCAAATAGCGAGATATTGGCTCCAAAAGTACCGTGGCCATTCGTTTGGCCTATTGTACTACACCCCTATACCTCATATTTGTAAGCCAAACAGTTGGAACAAGTTCAGCAGCCTGCCTAGTGGCCTGTTGCTTACACTCACGCAGTCCTGCCTTCGGTCTATTCTGGAAGAGTTCACGAAAGCGAGTGCGGGTATGCTTCATGGGCTACCCAATTCCACTTCGGCCCTCCTTGCCTTGGCCCTTTACTGAGTCCTCAACTTTAGGGCTGAACGGAGGTCTGGGTCTGCTTTTTGTAGAAAAGTAATTGCGATTCCATTTTTTTATTTTTTTTCTTCTGGGGTCCCAGCTTCCCTGGATGATGGGAATGTTCTCCCTAGATTATATGGATGGTCCACATACTTTGGGCAGAGCAGCGGCTGTCTAGATCTGCTTCTTGGTTACCCGGGTTCTAAGCCGCCGTCCTGCCTTTGGGCGGAGTTCACGAAAGCGGGGCTTGGGTCTGCTCCCCCGGCGGGGGGGGGGGGGTAATACATTATTCATGAAAATAGGTTATAGGGTTACAAAAATACTGGGATATATATAAAACTCTAGCAAACAAATTTCAAAACGCGGCAAACCGTTACGATTTCCCCTCCCCCCCACCGCGTACGATTTTTTGTTCGCTAACCAAAACCTATCAACAGCCGGCCGCTTTGCAAACTTGGCGGGTACACCATGTATAAAGCGAATTTCAAATGCTAATAGATATATAACTCTTAAGTATTACCTCCATATTTTGTATTGTAGCATCCTTTATTCAGTCAATACAGACAAAAATCTGTCAATAACAAATTTCGTTATAAAAAGTTTTCTATATTACAAAAACATAAATTTTACCAACTCTCAAATTCTCCGTGTGTCACATGTTACTAGCACAAAAAATTGATAATGTACTTTCCATATACACTCTTTACAAAAACCAATTTCCTCCCCTTACAACAATATCCAAAAAAAAGAAAAGCCCATACATAAAAAAAATTTATTATTCTTAAAAACTCAACAAATTTTTTATTTATTATCCTTAAAATTATAATACGAAAATATCATGTGCCAATTTCATGATATACACACTGAGAATAAAAATCAATTTACCATTTTTATTGCTGCCATATTTAATATCCTGCTACTGATGCAAAATTGATGGCGTGTGAATTATGAAAAAAAGAATTACCAGATTATTATAGAGCAATGTATTGAACTACGTAGTATAGGGCATAGGGCAAGAGGAAAGAATTATTGACTTTATCCACAGGCATGTGAGAGTTATCGCTCTAAGACCGCATTTTAATTGAACTGAACGTGTGAATAAGCAGTCCACTTTTAATGAACGATAAATTGATTTGCTCTTGTTGTAATTATACCGGAGTGGATGGGTTACACTATACAAGCCCTACACAATTTTTTAATACTGCTCTCGTTTTGACAGCTATGGGCTCAGAGGTATTTTTAGATTTGCGCCATCAAACCAGGTTTTCCTATAAAATAAATAATATGATAAATTGTGTTTTTGAGAATTCAATTATAACTATTTATTTCCATAATAACACCATATCTATTGAAATTATACCATTTTTTATTTGTTAAGATGATTCTAATTAAAATATTTTACGTAAATTACGTAAACATCATGGTAGGAACTTGTTTCGGATTGCACCTGCTGGTTGACCTCAGCAAGAGCGATGCTGTGCAGGATGTTGCCAATCTATCGAGAGAGAACATCTGCCAGACTATGCAAGATGCTTTTCAAAGAACACTCCAGGCTGTCCTTTATATAAAAGGGGAATAGAGCTTGGACGGAATCGCAGGCGGGTGCCCAAAGAACTGTCTACTAAAGAATACGCACTTTCCTGGATGCAAGGACCAAAATGAAGTCGAAGCGTCATGGAATGGGCAGAGATACTCCAATTAGGAGATTTTCACTATTGTTATTCCGCTGCGATCAATAGCTTCTCCCGCTTTAAAGCATTCAACTCGGCAGTCATGTTGCAGAAATTGCCTGAGTTAGTAATAGAATGGCTGGTGAGAGTCGTCCTCATCATAAAAGACTGGTAGAAGCCATGAATCCACGAAGGACTATAGGACGAATAGCCTAACATCATTCGTGCTGAAGACACTGCTCGGGGTCTACGATTCTCATATCCGTCAGTCTGTAAATCTGACTTTACTGTAACCACCTTAACATGCCTATCTCAGAGGGTGGATCCACTGGGTCAGCTTTTCACGAGGTAGTGGTCCTTGACATAGAACGTGCCTTCAACAATGTACGTACTGAATCGATTCGTGAAGCCCTAAATGTAAAGGCACGCCTTAGGCAATGGCTGCCGGCTTTATTGAGCTTGAGAATAATATCATGAATCAAACACGCCAGCAGAGCTACATCACAAGGAAGAGTGATCTCTCCTTAATGGCCCGTCCAGACGACACAAGCATATTTGCGCAAGCGCGGGGAAAACTAAAATTCCCACTTTCCACCTACTCTAAACTCAACTGGAAGTTGAAAATTGATGCATGCCCTTGCATAACCTTCTGCACTTGTAAAAAACCTTCAGCAAAGATGTGGTGAGTCGCTCTGAGCAGAACCTATAAAAGGAGCAATAGGTTGATATTCTCTTACATCTGCTCCCTCCCGATCATCATATTCTGGCGTTCTAACACCTATTCGCTATTCGCACATTGCCGACGATAATTCTGAAGATTTTACTCAATTTGCCACCAGAAGTAGAGAAATTCTCTATGAACGCTACACTGAGTCTGGATCGAATGGCCATCTGGCTGTCATTCTACAATTGGCAACCTAATGAAGATATGCCGTGAAAATTTTGAGAATAACTAAATATATGCTCGCCAAAAGCTCAAAGTTTAACCCTGGTTCCGTAAACATACTAGAGAAGCTATTCTAGATTCTCCCTAAGATATTCGTACCACATGGTGAACTCGTTTGGTACACGCATGGCTCCAAGACAGAAACCAGCGTGGGTGCCGGATTGTGTTGTGATATAAGTATATCGGGAGTAGACCGGTTACCCTAGCAAATGTCATTCAAACAAAGCTATGCTCTATGTAGGCAAGTGCCTAAGAAAAATAAAAAAAGGCCTAGGCAAACAAGCGGCTGTCAGACAGCCCATCGTCAATCAGATCGATATAGTCCTGTAGGTCCAAATCAAAATTAGTTTGGGACTATCATAGGCGCTTTATGCGAGTCCCGGACCAACCGGTCTTCGTGGCCAATGCAATAACGGACGTCATGGCCAGACAGGGCCCTGGCACTATTTTTATCGGTCCAGAACCGAATATGGTAACACCCACTTGTTTGATAAAAAGGATAGACCAGACGATCAACTTTTAAGAAATACATGGATCATCAGAGGTCCATACTTAGCCTGGTTAAAACCGTTTACAGTGCAATTGGTACAAACAAATGGCGACCACGATATTCCTTGGATCCGACACTAGGGATATTCGACTTTCACTCGATGTATACAATACGATACATCGAATCGATCCAATGCTTTGAAAAGCTATTTTGCTTACTCGATGCATCGACGTATTTTCATAAAATATCGAATCTATTCTAAACTTGAAGATTCTCTTGCCAAAGAAGCGCAGTCGCTTGTTCTCAATGAGATTGACAAGAGCTGGAAAACAGAGTGTCTGACAATGCTATTTGTGACGAACTGTCTATTTACTTGGGTAGTCCAATAGGAAAACTCAATGAGAAGCCATTGGAAATTTGGAATGGACTTAAAATTTAGCTAACTAAACTTCATACAATTGCTTACAAATACTTGACCATGGTGGGAACCTCAGTTCCATTTGAACGTTTATTTTCTAAAGCAGCTCAAATCGGCAATCAGCAGCGAACAAGTTAAAGGTTTAGAATAAGCTTTTGTTTTTGCAGAGTCTTCCAAAACAACACTGGAAGTAGGACTTGACCACCATAATTTCATAATTGTGAATGATTTTTATTTTCTTTGTACTTTACTTTTTGCAATAATAACAAAGCATATTCTCATGCATGGCATTTATTAACTTCCCAGTTTATAGGGAAGTTATTGTAATCGGTCCGAAATGGAAATCATAATTTTCAACGTATTTTCATTTTTCAAGGTCCCAATAGCATTTTAATCATAAATTTGAGAAGAAGTTGTGTGCGTGAGTGTGTGTGTGTGCGTACGTATGTGGTCTGCACGATATCGCGGTAGCCAAAAAAGGCGTCGTCTTCGTTCGAAGCGAATTAACGGAAATATGATATGAAAAGATTTTCATAAAATTCGGTCGAGCAGTTTTTTGTTTAAACGACGTACATGATTTTTGTACCTGCACGATATTGCGCAAACCAAAAATGATATCGTCTTGTTTGAGGTGCCGAACAAAGCACGAAATTTCATAACATTCGGTCGAGCCCTTTATTCAGCATTTATCATACTAGGAAGTTGATCGTGTAGACCGAAAGGGTCAAACCCACAACCCAACTAGTTTTTTTAATAAACAACGACTGAATCAACGAAGGTGTGCATGAAAAGTCGTTTTTTTCCTTAGTTACATAGATGCCTTTAATATCCGTGAATGAACAACACCTATTATAATATTTTTTATGATTGCATATTAACACTACAGCACCGAATACTAAATATTTATTACATAAAGGAGCGACACTTACCTTCCCCCACCAACTTATCGGCGCCCGCAACCCATTGAAATTGACAAAGATTGTCGACAGTACAAAGGGCTTTCCCTGAGCTCTAGTCTTTAACATAAAAATAATACCCTCAACCCATTAAAGCAGTATCGCTGGCAGTGTAGAGCAGTGCAGTGAGCTGGTTGGCTTTGTCCCTCTTGTGATGTTCACAATAAACGCACACACACAAAAAGTGTGCAAACGAGGACGGTGCTGTTCTATGAGTAGTAGTTAAGTTAAAATATAATTTTTGGTTTAAAGGAGTGTCAGCGTGCTGACTACAGCTTAGTGAAGTAATGTTAGAAAATGTACTAAATTTTGAGAAATCATCGATTTTTCTAACCGATGCACAGTGGTCGAAATCGGCAAAAAGATGGACAAAAGTCGAAAAAACTGAGATAATTGTTTGAAAAAAAAGTTGTAAAGGTTTTTGGGGTAGCTGATCACGAATTTGTTATTATTTCTTAAAAAAAACAAAATGGCGGCTTCAAAATGGCGACCATCAATATTGAACACTATTTTTCAATGAAATTGGGATTGTGTTTTCCCGGTCGCTGATCACGAATTTGGTATTATATTTTATTTTATTGGATATGGTAACGGTTTAGCCGCTAGGGCGTTTTGAAGTTGTTTTTTTAGAGTTTTACATATCACCCTGTATTTTTGTAACCCCATGACCCATTTTCATGAATAAGGTATCAGTGAGCGCAGAATACTGCCACCTATCTAAAACTGTAAAAATCAAGGTTCTACCCTATCAACTTCCATAGTAATGAGTCATCAAATTTTGGTTTTTTTAACTAAAATTTCAACCAAAATCACCTTTTTCTCCATAAAATAGCTAGTTAACTAATTTTTTTTTGCAAAATTGGAAAGCTTGGACAATTTCCTATCAATAATATCTGGACAATTTTTATGCTACGACCTTTACTTTTGAAGTTATTAGCAAGTTTGATGTTAAAATTGACCTTATTTGGTACTTTTTGGCAAAGCTTAGGTGAAAAGGTACTAAAAAAGTACGAAATGAGCCAATTTTAGCATTAAAATTGCTTATAACTCCAATACTTGTGTTAATTTGACCTCGAAAGTTGATTACCAAAGATAAAACGGTTCAATTTAAGCTAAAAACTACTTTAATAAGTTAAAAAAAAAACAAAACATGGATTATGCAGAATTTTGTACAAAAAGTGGAATTAAACAAAAAGGGGCAACTTCGGGCAATAGTTCTTGGAATATGTTTTTGCCAAAGGGTCAATAAACAATATAAGACAAAAATCAGAGCGGGATATAGCGGCACTTCTTTTGTAGGTCTATTAATATAAAAACATTTTTTTACTTTTTCCATAAAAAGACAGGTCAAGAAATCTTCACCGTGTTAAAAATATGTGAACAAATGAGTATTCTTGTTAATATTATTAAATTATACTTACTTTCGTGAGAATAATCCATTTTATAACATTTAAAAATATGCGACACAACACTTCCTATGTATGTTTAAATAATTGGTTGTCGCGGGCGTTAATGATGCTATTTCAAGCAACGCTTGCAACGGACACTTTCAGAATGATTTTAAAAGGCAAGAAACGCTATTTGATTGGTTCTATTTGTCTTATGCTATCCTAGGTACCCTAATCTAACAAGTTAAAATAAAAAGAGTTCCTAAATAAGACTTTCATTTTTCGACTTTTGGCCAGCTTTTTGGCATTTTCGACCACTGTGCGATGCATGGAAAAATATCGATGTACAATCACGATGTATTGCAACGAAAAAAAACATCGATATATTTCCTAAGTCGACATTCCTATACCGACCCCTCGCTGAAAGAAAGAAAGCCATGATCTATGTATAGCTGATTCGAATAACTATATCGTTGGCACATTAAGCCATAGTGGGAGTGCTTTAGAACTAAAATTATTCTGTGTCTATTACCGACGCAGTTGCTTAACCGATATTAAAGCTGCCTTTATTCACAAAAACTTCATTTTTAAATCACACAATCTCATCATCTCATCCCTACTTTTTTCCTTTTTCACAAATTTCACTCAAAAAATTCGTACATGAACGGAGCAGTACGACATGTTGCAATGTTCCACAATTTGTATTTCCGAGTTCGTCCCGCACCCAGGAGTTTAAGAACAAATGTTTTTTTTTACTTTAACACCAGCTGAATTCCATTTAGCTATCCTACCATTTACGTATTCCTTCCAACTAACCCAGGTATGCACCAGCTTTGGAGCTTTGTTTGATCCAACGAATTTTATGAGTGGTTTTTAAATGTGCTTTGTGTCCTTTTTTATATATCTTCTCGTTTTTAAATTTTGTGTGTAAAGCATAATCCTGCGAGATTATTTTAAATAAATTATGTCAACCGCACTGCACGTAACATTCAAGGTATTCTCATCCTGTCCCAGCCAGCAGCTGGCATGTCATTAGAAAATTTCTCATTTTTATTCACGATGCCAAAAAACAAATCTTTTCGCGTTAAATTAAACTTCTCTTAAGATAAAATCGTAAAATGAAATTCCTTGAAACAACAATGCATTTATGCAATTCGCAAAACCCTAAACCACTACTGTCGTAAATTCGTCTGAGGTAAATAGATTCACAGATTTACATTTTTAAACAAAAGGAGTAACACGATGTGAATCTATCCTGTAATTGCGCGTCTAATGAGATTTTGCTTGCCTTGCAGCGTTCACAAGGTGAATTCCAGCTAAGCCCTTAAAAGGACGAGCTCAGTGTGAACTATGGAAAGTATGGGAACGTTTTCTGAAAATTGGAACTGTACTACGACGTTTTCACAGGTAAAACAGACGGGGACGAAGCATTCTTCTGGTAAAGGTAAAATAAATTACGAAGAGGTCGAACGTATATCTTCTGAATTAATGCCCAGAATAAATTTAATTAAGAACAGCTTTATGTGTACGTACCCCAGATATTGTGGGTGTTATTAAATGGCTTTGTTACCATTGTGGAAAAATTGAAATGTTTTGTGGGAGATTGACTGAGAGGGGGGAAAATGTATATACAACGAAATTTATATGAACGTAAATGAGAAATGTCATTTAGACATATTTTAACGAACATCCCTCTAACAATTTCCAGCTCAAATATATTCATACAAGCCAAAATTAAAAATTCAGTGCTCACTTCTGGTTTTGACTTGCCAAACGCGCCACTATGATTGGGGATAAAATCTCGAAATTCAATTTTTATACCTTAAATAACAGACAACTTCCTGTACACCTGCTGCGTATATATTACTGGAAATGTAGCTCCCCTCGCTTGTACCGTGCTATATACGCTTATAGCTGTGTATTCGTCTACTATATGCCCTCTACAATACAGGAGGGATTCAACTGTGAAATTATGTAATAATTTTCCACTGACATTCCTGAAAATTCAATTCCCACTTTAGACATGTGGAATTAGTATGAGGAAAGTTCAAACTGTTCATAATGAGAATTTCATTTTCTGCTTTTGTAATAAGGCATTGTTTCGTTTTTTTTAGTCCTGGGAAAGCTGTTCGAGGCAAGATTTCTGGATGTCAGTACTCAGTTTCGATGCTTTATTTGATAAATTACAACATGTTATTTTGTTAAGAAATTGTAAAGACGCAATTAACGTTTTTATAGTATGTACCTACATTGGAGTTATGCGGTGCCTCAAATTTACAAGTCGTAGTAACTTCGTAAGATTGCTTCTTGCTACAAGAATCGGAAAAAAATTAGTGTTTAGTTAAAGTTATTATTATTTGAACATTTCAATTTACTTGTTTCTTCATTAGTCATTCTTCCAAGTCTTTAACGCCTACGTCGGATAGAATGGTTGAATGGGGAATATGCGGATATAATTAACGCAAAATAAAAGCACAGACGTTCTCGGGATTATTAGCTTGAGTATTCCTGCAATCCCATCACCAGAGAAATTAAATCATTATTCGATCCCAGATTGAAAAATGAAATCTTCAATGCTACCCTTTGGCAGTAAAGATATCTAACCATTTGCGACTTCCATCAAGAAGAACTTCACTTCATCTACACCTTTTGTGTTCTATTTACAATTTTATTTTTATTTTATAATATTAACAAAAAGCAAATCCAAGGTCAATTTATTAGCATTTATACCGCTGGGCCTAAAAATGCACATCCTATGCGTATGCGACATTTCTGAATTTTGTATAATAGTCGCACACCTAGAATCAGGGTATCATTACTCATCTCGCTCAGTGTTGCTTCAATGGAATTGCGCTTTAACAAGTAAAAAAGTTTTTCATTATTTTTCTATGTTTGTAATCGAAAAATAAGTAAACTGCTTGTTGCACGACACTTTGGGAAACATTGCCGTAAGGTATTGCTAAGATAAAAGAAAAGGTAATTTTTATTATTCAGGTGTTCCTAAACAAAAATGCAAACAGTCTTGTAATTTTAAAGTTTTTCGATATTATTAATATTTGCAAGCAACAATAACACTTGACTAAGTGTTCACCTTTAAAAACTTTCTACAGGGTGTATACCTTTAAGCTTACAAAGCGGCCGGCTGTTTATAGGTTTTGGTTAGACGGGGGGGAAGGGGGGGGGGCGGAGGGAGGGATGGACGGAGGGAAGGACGGACGAAGGGAGGGACGGAGGTAGGGACGGTGGTAGGGACGGAGATAGGGACGGCAGTAGGGACGGCAGTAGGTACGGCAGTAGGGACTGCAGTAGGGACGTCAGTAGTGACGGCAGTAAGGACTGGAGTAGGGACGGCAGTAGGAACTGCAGTAGGGACTGCAGTAGGGACGGCAGTAGGGACTGCAGTAGGGACGGCAGTAGGGACGGCAGTAGGGACTACAGTAGGGACTGCAGTAGGGACGGCAGTAGGGACGGCAGTAGGAACTGCAGTAGGGACTGCAGTAGGGACGGCTGTAGGGACTGCAGTAGGGACTGCAGTAGGGACGGCAGTAGGGACTACAGTAGGGACTGCAGTAGGGACGGCAGTAGGGACGGCGGTAGGGTCGGAGGGAGGGGCGGAGGGAGGGACTGAGGGAGTAACGGAGGGAGGGAGGGACGGAGGACGAGAGGTAGAATGGGGTAAATTGGGGGGGGGGGGTAAATCTTAACGATTTAGTAGCTAGGGTGTTTTGAAGTTTTTTGTAGAGGTTTAAATATCACCCTGTATTTATGTAACCCTTTGAGCTATTTTCATGAATAACATATCAGTGTACGCAGAATACTCCCACCTATCTAAAACTGTCAAAATCAAGGTTCCACCTTACCAACTTCCAGAGCCATGAGTCATCAAAGTCAAAATTTCGCTTTTTTTTAACAAAAATATCAACTTCAACTGCCCTTTTCTCCAAAAATACGTAGTTAGCCAATATTTTTTTTCCAAAATTAGAAAGCTTGGACAATTTCCTATCAATAATGTATGGACAATTTTTGTGTTACGGCATTTACTGTTGAATATATTAGCAAATTTTGATGTTAAAATCAATAGCACACCCATTTTAGATCGGCCGCGAAAACCAAACCCAAAACGCAGGTCGGATGGTATGCGCATGCACCAGTACCGGAGAGCCCTTTTCAATCTTGACAAGATTGCTAAGAATGAGAAGGCCGGTACGGTGCATGAGCGAGACCAGTCGGACAAAATAAAATTCCAGTCGATTGTTAAGAATTGCAACAAACGGCTGGCGCTAAAAAAAACAAAAATTCCCACTTTCTATCTCCCTAGGTTGGAGGGGGCATTCTCTCACCTTATCCTCAAGTGTGAAATTTCTGGGTCTAATACTGGATCCTAAACTTAACTGGAAGACGAACATCGACGAAAGGGTAAAGAAAGCCTGTGTATATCCTTCTACGCATGTAATAAGACTTTTGAAAAAAAAGATGGGGTCTTAGGCCAAAGATGGTCCTGTGGTACACTGCAGTGGTACGCCCAATTCTCACGTACGGGTCGCTAGTATGGTGGCCAGCACTGAGCAGGACCTATAACGTCATAAAGTTGGGAAGGGTCCAGAGAACGGCAACAGTAGGGGCAACAGGGGCCATGAGGACATGCCCCACGAAAGCTCTCGACCTTCTCTTGCACCTACTCCCCCCGACCATCACATCAAACTTCTAGCCTCGTATTGTGCCCTCAGACTGAGGGAATCCGGGGCCTGGACCTTAAAACCCAACGGACATAGCAATATTTTGAATCTGCTACCGGAGGGTATGGTGGCCACAACCACAGACTACCTTCCTTCTAGATTGAGCTTTAGGAAGGACTTCTCCGTCGAACTACCCTGAAGAAGAGAGTGGAGAAACGGAGACGTCCTGTGAAAGTTCGATGTACGAATATTCACCGAAGGGTCCAAGACGTCAGAGGGCGTCGGAGCAGGGATTTATCTAGAGACCACTAACAGTTCACTGTCCTAGTACCTGCCAGTGTACGCTGGCATCTTTTAAGCTGAAGTGCTGGCGATTCTGAAGGCCTGCCAGACAATGAACTCAGAACCTACACAAGGTTGTAGTATTGGAATTTTCAGATTCAGTAAGAATGCGCTCCAAGCTAGTGAAGCGATGCATAGCTGAGCTTGATAGGCTAGGTAGAAAGCACAACGTGACTCTAGTCTGGGTTCCCGGTCATCGGAACATAGAGGGGAACGAGTACTGACACCGACGACTGTGGTTGCTTTTTTAAAACTTCGTACTATATTGACATTAAAAACAAGCGATTTATTGATTCCATTTTTTCAAAGATTGTGTAGTTTTCTGCCGATTGATATCTCTGGATGTATTTACACTCAATAATCAGAACTAAGGTAAGATCTAAGGGGTGCGAAAGCGAAGGAGACCGAACCTCAACTTCCGCTGGAAGGATGGCGTATACCAGGACGCCCAGAGCTTAGGTATGCCTAACTGAATGACATCGACTCAGAATCGGTACCGGTGGGTGGAGAGAACAGCTGCGAGAGGCCTGGTCCGGATCCCGGTTGTACACTGATAAAAAAAATTTCTTTGCTTTCTTGAACCAAGCAACTCATGTTTTGGATATAACGAAAAAAAATTGTCTCGGGATAAGCAATACTCATAGTCTTGGTTTTATTGTCTTGGATGAAGACAAAAGTTGACTTGAAGTTAAAAAAAATTACGAAACCGATGATATTATAATTGAAAAAAATTCAAGTTCTAAAATCGGTCTTAATAGTTGTGATACATTTTTAGAGGGTGAAAGTCCGGTTAACGAAAAATGTCCGATGAATTAAGAATTTAGTTTCTTGAGTAAAAAGTTAAAAATCTTAGTTCGAGAAAGAAATATCTTGGTCGAAAAATATAAGTATTGAGCGAAGAAATACTTTTGCTTGGCTCAAGAATTTCCAGTGTCTTACTCTGAGACAGCATTCTCATGTTAACACTGAAAAATTTTTCTACTCAAGACAACGAAACGAAGGCTATCGAATTGCTGGAATCAAGACAATTTTTTTATCAGTGTAGAGCCGTCAAAGAAGAAGAAGAAGAAGAATCTAAGCTAACTTATCAAAAAAATTATGTATTTACAGAACAAAAAAAACGTCGATTTTTCTGAAAAAACTTGGCTTTCAACTAGGGAAAAACAACTGCCCAAAATTTTTTCAATAACTGCGCACTATTTTTTTATCTGTAAAAAATTTATAATTTTAATTAATTAATATTCACTGAAATTAAAATGATTTTCTTTGTTGGATTATTTAAGTATAACTCTTATTAGTTACTGATTTATTTACCTATACCTAGCAGCGGTTGTGAGCGGCAGCAGAGGGGGGTTAAGCAATGAACATATTGCACCACGAAATGCCAAACGACAGGGCGAACTGGCAGTTAAAAGAATGATTGTTGAGCTTAGTACTGCCGCATTAAATAAATAAACAAAGATGCTCTAAACTAAAGGATTTGATCGCTATCATTCCTGGGCATATTCTGAAGTCTTTTCAAACATGGTGGAATAATTATCAAACATGGTGGAATAATTATTGTACATTAATTTTGGTCATGACTCTAAATGAATTTACAGAAAAACATAATTTGTCACATTTAATATGAAATCGTTTTTAATTGCGTAAAAGTAAAATTAAATTAGAAAAGTTTTAATTATTTTATTTCATTAAGCAAATCTGTAAGATCTAACGCAGAATAGCTTTTGTAATGGCCTGTGCTGTAATTAATCCTGCCAACATATAATATTTCGCATATATTAATATTTCCACTGTTTAACCATTTTAGTTACTTGTACACCATAAATTGACTACAAGAAAATCTTTGGAACAGGAAAAGCCCTATTGTATCTCTAATATAAGTACACATACACACACCCTATCGGGATCCTATCTAATTGCAAATCGTGTTTATTTATGAGCCTGATTAAGGAACAATGCCGAAAAGTTAACCTTTAATAATATCTCCTTAGTCCTTGAAGTCCTGAGAGTCCTTTGACTCTTTAAAAACCCTCTACCACCCATCCACCCCCCAGCTCCAACTCAGCCTCCATCCTCCGAAGAATAAATATCGTGGCCTTAACTGAATGATAAGTTGTGACTCGAGTTGTTTGGATATCTAGGAGTCAAGTTAACAAAGGTATTTACACAGCGCTTCTGGTAAGCATAGGATCCCGATTGCTCACGTTCTGGCAGAGAATATCTGATGTACTCGAGTTTGATTGACTACGTGCCTGGTGAAAAGGGTATATTCTCTTTGGGGTATACCTCGGCTACCTTCCTTAGAGGAAATTGCACTTTAATTGCTTAATTAGTTCACGGAATATGTTTGCATCCCATTAGCATATATGAATTATTGTCATAAGTAGGGACAGGTGCACATAAATGCTGCTGCTGCTGGACTCTTTTTCATCTGAAATTTTACTCTAATTTGTTTACTAAAATGCCGCACATTTTCGGGCATGATGTGAATTAATTTAAACGTATGAAATTTTACGCTTCCTAATGTTACGTGGAGAATTAAAAACTAATTTTTGCCCTGCAAATGAGTAACATAATGCCGTAATACCAAAATACTAAAAACATATAGAGGGTTTTTGTGCAATTTTTAGATCGTGCATAGGAAGGTTGAATATCACATTAGTACCTACATAAAAGAGTGAATTTCATTCTCACATTAGTAACAGATGCAATCTATTGTTGAAACATGCTCTATTATATTCTTCATGTTTAAAACTGCATTTATGTTAACATAAATTTCTAATGACGGCAATGTGCAAACTTTTATCAGTGAAAATAAAATTTAACGAAGACGATAGCCTGACCAAAATGGGGTTGGTGGTGGCAGTTCATTATCGCCAATGTGTAAGCTGATATTTTTATAAATTTATGACTTTTAAAATTTTTAATAGCTTGGCGGTAGACGTTCCTTTTGTTTTTGTGCATCCTTGTTACCTTATGCTATTATTATTAAATATGTAGTAAAATTGTCTTTGTTTTATCTATATATATATAAAAATGAAAGTGTGCATGTATGTATAGTATATGTTCGCAATAGGCTCCTAAACCGATCTTAATGAAATTTTAACCATGGGCTATTTACATTCAAACTTATTAATGTAACTAACACTCCTAGATGGCGCTATCATGGAGAGCTTCGTTGAAAATCATCGCAGAGCTTTGAATTTTTTGCATGAAGGTCCGTGGAGGTCTCCTATGAAGCACCTCGAAGCCCGACTTTCGAAATTCAAAATGGCCGCCGAAATATGACCGAAATTCAAAATTGCCGCAGAAATATGGTGGAATTTGCATATTTTATTCCGATTCCAATGAAAGTGGGTATCTAGGGGTTTTTAAGGTCGCAAATAACGAACTTGTGGTCAAAACTTATAAATTCAAAATGGCCGAAGAATTTGCCAATCGTGTTCCGATTCCAATGAAAACCTGTATCTGAGGTTTTTTAAGGTAGCAAATAACGACTTTATGATCAAAATTTAAATTAAAAATGGCCGCACCAATATGGCCGGCGAGTTTGCGAATTGTATTCCGATTCCAATTAAAATCGGTATATGGGAGTTTTTAAGGTAGTAAATAACGAATTTATGATCAAAACTTATTTAAAATTTTGGGGCCAATATGGCGGAAGAATTTTGCCAAATAAGTGTCATTTCATGTTAGCTGTATGTACGGTCTTCAAGAGTTGGAAAATCGGAAAATCTTGACATTCTAGCTACAAATGGAAAAACATTGAATATAATATATCCTAAAGCTCTCTAAGCAATCGGTTCAGAATTGATCAACAAGATTTTTTTTGGAAAGATGGTAAGGAGAAACGGAAATGTGGGATGATTTATGTATAATAGATAAGAAGGAAAGAAACCCATCACCTCTGAATTTTTAGGTATAAGTCGAGGTTTCTGCAATATAGTCCATTCAAAACGCGCCTTGGGTGTTCCAACATAACACCGTTAAGAAAATCGAACCCTACAAAGATTTTGGGTCGCTGATCACGAAAATCGGGGTCCGGCGGTCCTAAAATATGGGCGTCACCCTTAAAATCGCAAAAAACACCCCTTTTTAAGGGTTTTTCGCGGTAATTTCAATAATAATGAAACATAATGCGGTAAAATGCACTTTTTTCAATATTTATTTGCGAAGGTGGTTGAATTATACTAAATCAAGCTAAACTTTATAATAAGGGATGATCCTAAAGGGTTCAAACTACCCCTAAATCGACTGAAAATACAAAATGTAAAAAACAATTTTTCAAGTTTACGCTTCAAATCCGATTGTATGCGTATTGTCCGGCAAAAATAAATTATTTTCAACCCTTAAGGGGTTCAAACTACCTCCACAATTTGAAAAATCAACATTAAATATTGCAACAAATTTTTTTTCTACTTTTTGCTTGAAATTGGTTTGCATAGATTTTATCAGACAAAAATTAAATATTTTCAACCCTTAAGGGGGTAAAACTACCCCAAGATTAAAGTTGAATTTGAAAAAAATTTAAATATTTTTTTTGCAGTGAAATTTTATTGTTTATGAAATATTATTAAAACATTTGGAAAATTTTATTGTAACCTCTTTTTTAATGGTTTTAAACTGGATGAATAGGTTCTCTAAGGCAAAAATAGATAGGCTAAAAAATATCAAGGCGGAAAGGGTGGCGGCGAGCTTGGGGTGGAAGGGACGCGAGCGGAGGTCTGAGGAGGCCACTAAAAGTCTAAGGCACTACTCACACGGGGATACTGAAATCTCGGAGCGACTGCGATACTCGGCGACTAAGAGACCCGTCATATGTAATCAGACGGCGGCACTCATACGGGGATACTCCAGTCGCGGATACTCGGCAACTAAGCAACGAGTTTCTAGGAGACTTGACATGCTAGTCTCCCAGTCGCTCAGTTGCTTGGTTTTTTTCAACTGAAAACGAAATGAACATTTTGCAAAGTGTACTGAATAAAAAAACTGAGGTATGTTGATAGGAAACTTGCAATTTCAGTCGCGGCCGTGTGAGGATGACGAGCAACTACAGTCTCGAGTCTCCAAGTCTCCGTATCCCAGTCGCCGAGTATCCGAGATTTGAGTATCCCCGTGTGAGTAGTGCCTAAAAAAGCCTAAAAAGTAGAAAATTAAAAATATAGTTTAAAAAAACTAATAAATACGCTTTTATTTTAAAATGAACTAAAAAGTAAAAAATAATTTTGAATGTAAAGTTTTTATTGCTCCAGCCAGTATATGTATGTAAAAAAGCGTGGGGCCCTAGAGAAAAGTTTCGGTGTTAATTTATAAAATAAGAATATAGGTAAAGAATCCCACCCTTTTTTACATTTCGTAAGGTAGGCTTTTTCCATATACTGGCTGGAGCAAGAAAAACTTTACATTCAAAATTATTTTTTACTTTTTAGTTGATTTTAAAATAAAAGCTTATTTTGTAGTTTTTTTAAACTATATTTTTTATTATGTAAAAGATTAGAAAAAAAGAAGGTTTAAAAAAGATGTCCCAAGATTTCCTTTCAACAATTATTGTACTAAATGTAACAAAAAGTGACTTAACCCAAGGGCAGCCGACCCGATAACAGTGTGACCGATTATAGATCGGCTTCCTGGTACTGAATGTATATACACGCAGTCACTGTATGGAATCGAACCGTGAACCTCTAGATGGTAGTCTGTCGTCTTAGCCTCTAGTCTGAAGAAAAGTTAGAACACTGGTGATAATGGACGAAATTTGGACATAGGCTAGGTATATGTGCGCCTTTTGTTAGTCAAGTACAATTCTCAGCCTATGTAGTAGAATTGAGCCTCAATTTTTTTTAAATCTCCGGTTCAAAAATAATGTCCTACTGGTATATGAGGGTGTATCGAGATAAATAAAGCGAGGTATGATTGTAAATTACGTAGTTGAGAGACAATTCTTACATTTTTCGAGGGAGTGAAATTTTGTGCTTTGAAAAAGTGAAATTTCCAACATGAAATGAGATGAGGCGAAATTGTAAGTACATACTGGAGAAACATTTCTTACTTCTTTTGCGGTAGTAAAATTTCCCACTTGAAATTAGGCGAGGTGGAATTGCAAAATATAAATATACATTGCGGAGGCATAGATTTCTTACTTACTCAAAGGCACTTTAATGCATATTAGAATTAAACTCGCAAAAAAGCCCTTTATGTATTTGTATTTATTTTCTTCCTTTTTATATTTTGCTTGGTTTTGTCATTTTGGCACCTCGCCTCATTTGAAGTATGACATTGTACTGGCTCAAAAGAAAAAAGAGGCACCTCTTACAAACTCATTTTATAACTATGTCCTACCCAACATTACTATTTAGTCAATTATACTATGCTATAAATGGTGATATGTAAATGCTTGAATTCATATTGCTAGGATACGAGAACAAAGAACTTGAACGTATTATGTTTTTCCAATTCATTAAAATGTGTGTGAATGCTTTAAAACATTTTCTTCATTACATCCATTGAAAAAACTGTTAAATGTAGTTAGTCTCGTCAGATACTGACAATATATTATTTAGTAGTGTCATAGCTTTGAATAGATTGATTAACATGTCAAGTATGGAATCATTGTAATATGAAAATATACTTTTATTCGTTTCCACGTGGGAGATTCAATTTCAGACATAAAATTATGCCTCCAGGAGAAAATGTGTACCAAAAAAATATTTTATTTTTAGATAATTCTGTAAATAGGTTTCTTTTTACCTTACGATTTTTAGTCAGACGTATATCTTACGTTACAAGTTAAGAGCACCCTTGTGGTTTTGACCTAATCTTCTTCGCGTGCTTGTAGATTTCCTCAGAATTATATGTATGGCTGTATTTACTTCGTTGTTAGTTAAAAATAAACTTAAAAAGAAAAACGATATTGCACATAAATCATTCAACAAACGTCTTTATTGCAAGATTAAAGATTCACGTAAATATCCTAGTATAAATTCAAATTACGAATTCCGTATTATCGTGCCGGTACAGGTACAGCATTATTTTACTTTATTCACATACTTAAATAAAAAAAATACATCTCATCTCTATATAAGTATATAATATATATAAACCAAGGAAATCACTTGAGAAAAGTCAAAATGGAGAGAAGGTGCCTAAAATAAGGGTCTTTTTATATACTCAGCAGCATTTCACCGAAAAGGACATAATTTCTTGTTACTTAAGATCTATTTCCATGCGGCATCATAAAAAGGAGCCATGTCCCAGAATTTTGTGCCAGAGAGCCACTTAAACAGGGTAGAAAAAGTCATAAATTAGAATATAACAAGAAAATGATAGAACATCGCCATCCTTATCCGGAACTAGATCCATTGTGCTACTTGATGCCCATCATTTATATCCGTTTTGTCTATTCCGACGAGGTCAAGTAATTTTCCCATAAAATTTATGAACCGAAATAATGGTGACTGATGACAGGTCTCATGCCCTGCCACTTTTTTCTGGTCCTTTCTCCCTTAGATTCAGTCGCTTGGCGTCTGGGCTTGTCCTTTTCACGGTTTTATTGCATTATTTAGTGTATAACACTCATATATATAGTAGATATATTAGCGAATCTTAACTATATCCTTGAGCATCTTTACCATTTTCAAGTTGAATATCAAAAATGAAAAACAAAACATAACGATACAAGGAGGTGATAACAAATAATTAAGGAGACAAGCTAAGAAGGTGAGGCGTTACCATATTTTACCTGTTGGGTTAAACTTTCAAATTACATCGCATTATGATATCCTTGTGGTTGACTCATTTATCTTAAGAGTCAGCATCCTTTTGTTGAATCAACTCTGTAAGAAGAACTGAGTATAATCTATGGCCAACGAAGATAACGTTCTTTGCTATTGCTATACTGGTAAACTAGTTCGTTACGGTTTTGGTATATGTATAGTCCTCATTCATTCAGCTACGACCAAGTCCTTAGAGTCCCCAGACCATTATTCTCATTGTTGATATGGTTTCCTTAAATGTTCTCAATGTCTATGTGGTAAGTTAAAACTTTACACTTAACGTACATATGGAGGTGAAATGTGTAAGACGTATACACATACACTTCACAAAAGCGGTGACGGCACCATTGTTGATTATTCCGTTTGATTTATGTTAGTTTGGTTAAAGTACCTTGAACTTTTCGCTTTATCTGGAAGGAATTTATTTCGCTGGATTTTACGCTTATTCAGATAGGATTTCGCATCATGAAAATGAATGCCTTGGATTTACACCTTTAAGTTTTCCATACAATCCAAGTTAAAACGACAAATTTGAAACTTCAACCCGGAAAATTTCATATCCTCTTTTGGAATATTACACAAAATCCTTCCCTTCAAAAGCACCAATTAGAAATTGACAAATCTAACATTATCCTCAAAAAATATAAAAGCAAAAAACAGGTGGGAAACACTGCGTCTGTGTGCTTGCTGTACCTTCAGCACCGGTGACATTGTTTCATTTTTTATACTCAACCTCTGCATGGTACGATTTTGATGACTGGTATGCCATGATTTTTTTTTTTGGTATGTTTCGTTGGTTTTTTTTTAGCTTTTTATGAATAAAACATGGATATAATCCCTCCTATCATCACCATCACATTTCTGTGTTTACCTGAGGGAATTTTCTGACAAAAATTTATGATTTTGTTTTTATGATTTTTATTTTAAGGTGGAAAGAAGAAGAAGAAAAAGTGTAAAAAAGGTTTAGTCACGAGGGAAGTGAAAAGTTTCCCTTACGCTTTTTTACAAGTCAAACAAAATATTTTTGGTTCTGTATTGACATGACCTTTGTACGGGGAGATTATCCTGATTTAAGAAATTTTCCTTGCTTGTGGAGAGTTTTTTTTAAAAAAAATATAAATCTTTGTAATAATTGTTATTAAAAAGATTGGTCGGGAGAAATGCATATTTAAAATCGGTGTGCTTATGTCGGGATAGTGAGTGAGTATGTGTGTTTTATTTTCATCATCAATACCGGGAAAAGTGGAAGCAGCTTCCTCTGGAATCAAATTGGAAGTGATTCCTTGTCGCGCTTCAGAAGCATTTTGGAATATTTTCCTGTGCATATACGAGCTACAAAAGTGATTTTCAACTTTGTTGGTAAATTTTCTCTTTTGAGCGAAAACTTTTTCTCTTCTCCCAAAGAAGCAAAAATGAAAGCTTTACTGCTTGTAAAGCTTAAATCTTCAAAATAGCTTCCCAGGAAGCTAATTATAAGAAAATCTAAAAAACTGCTTCTTGCTAATGACATGCAATGGCAAAAAAGATATGAATAGGGATACGGAAGGGAAGCACTTCTAAGATGCCCAAGGATAGCTTCTTCATGCATCAGTGAATGCTTCTATTTCCCGTTGGGCACTGAAACAATACTACAATAGTTTTATCAATTTACATGGAATACTTTTTTATTATATTAATTGTTGGGCTTTCAGTCTTAACTCTGTAAAAATGTGCCTATAACTTTCGCCAATATATTCAATTATCATTTTTAACAATTTTATTTCTAAGCGAAGAAAAATCGGCAAATAAATGAAAAAATTACTTTAATGAAACTATCTATTACCAGGCCCGCCACATAGGGGGGCAACTGGGACGAATTGCCCCGGGCCCCAGGCCAGAGGGGGCCCCGAGAATAGATTGAAACCCAAAAATTAAAACCCCATATCCCTGCGTTCTAATTGTCAAGCAGAGTCTGAAACCCAAGCATGCAGCACTCTAAAATATATTTTACGTTGGTATGGATATGGATTCTTTTGTACTCATCATATTTAAATAGTAAACACTATTTTGCTTGCCTTAATTTCCGCAAAGTCGTCGATGACATCGTCATATTTTATATTTTTTGCCAGCTGTCGTTCTATTGCAATGATTTAAACGTGACTGACCTGTACATGATCCTAGATAATTTTATCTCATTTTTAATTTACTGAAACCGCGTTCACCAGTTGCAACATCAATAGGTATCACAATAAAAAGGCGTAAACAAATCCATAATTGAGGAAAAACAGATTGAAGACCTTTATCAGGAATTAGATTGGGAGATTTGGCTAGCCCTTAGGTAGTCTCTTTACAACCACTGAAGTAGTATAAGCTCGAATTGAGTATTAAGAAAAAGGGAAACTTACCCAGCGGCAAATGAAGCTAGAGCACTATTAAAAAGTTTGGGGAGTTCCCCTTCCCATCCCATTTCTATATCTTTTTTAATATTGCATGATCGCAGTGGAGAGCACTCCTTTTACTGCTATTTTTTTTAGAAGCGTTTTTGAGCAGTTATAAAAGTAGAAAAAAATTTCTAACCCTCCAATTTATGTTATAGCGCCTATGGATATGAGAAACAACTTCAGTGTCGAAAAGCTTTATATTTTTGTTCACCTTGTGCAATGCCTTTTCATCCTTCCAAACGCGAGTGTCGACAGCGATTTTACCAAGCGGTCCCCCAACTAAGTACCAACCGCGTTTAATATGCTGCTTGACCAACGCATCGAACGAGAGCCGGTCTCTGTTTGCCGTTTTCTTCGTTTCATACAATTCCTTAAACATCCAATCGGAGCATATTAACAGCGCTCCGAATTCGCTTCCCTTAGTAGTACCTCGAATTTTTAGCTCTGAGATAGCTTCTGCCAAAAGAAAGATGAGTGCTGAGCCCCAGAGCTAAGCACAAGGGCCTGTCTACATAAACCTGTTCCATTCTAGCTTAAACTATGTAACTTTAGGTTCAGCCGCGAATAAAGCGGGGTTTTCACTTAGCTGGCTACCAGCGTTGGTTGTTCTGGTGGTGTGTTGTAGCTTGCAGCCATCCTAAATTTGGAAATTTCTGATTATTCTCGAGCTGGTTGAGCCACTAGCCAGCGAACGATACAACCAGCGCTGGTAGCCAGCTAAGTGGAAACCCCGCTTTAAAAACCGACTGTTCGGTATATATATGCCCTGAATGAGCTTATTCTTAAGTTACCACAATTTTTTTTTAGCTAAAGATTTTTTGGAATTTTAATCCTTAAAGGGGCCCCAAACATATTTTAGCCCCGGGCCCCCGAAGGTGATGTGGCGGGCCTGTCTATTACAAGTTAGTTTTTAAATGATATATACTATTGATTATGCCTTAAAAAACATGGCAATAAGGAACTAACACGTTCACAGGTTTTTATTGCAGGAATCGGTCAATGGGTCATTTAAGAAGAAAAAACCGCGGAGTGCTATTAAATTAAGGGGTGGAAATTGGAGATAGGGGTGAAAATGGGCCCTTTTCAGTGTTTTCAATATATCTCGCAAACGAAACAAAATTTCGATATACTTTATATGAAATATTTTATAGAGAATTAAATTTCCCATCAAAATGGCTACTTTAAAAAATTTTGAAATTTTTTTTCATACCAAAAATGTTGAAACAAAAAGAAAAAAAAGCCAAAATTTTTGCTTTTTTGCCTATAACTTTTTTTTGGGTCAGAGATAGGTATAGGCATTGCTTTAAAGAAAAAAAAGTAGACAACATTTTCTTTAAGGGGACCTTCTGATCTAGTGTCCTTAAAATTGACGAGTTTTTAGGATTTTTTTAATGAAAATAATGAGCAATAATATTTAAACATTGCAGATATATTTTATTACATTATAACTGTACAAAAATTTAATAAAAAAAAATTTTTTTTAATTAAACTAAAATAGATTTTGAATGTGTCCTCTCAAAAAAATGGATCTTGGTGGTGCGTGATGTTTTGACTCTTCCACTGATTCGAAACCGAAAAAAAAATTTCCACTAATTAGTATAAGTGTAGTTATCGCAGGAACTAGAATCAAAAAAAAAAATTTGACAAAATGACGCGTTGTTGAAATTTACGTTTCGAAAACAGACAGTTTTTTCATTACTTTTTGTATGTAAAAAATGAGAAATATTCAACGGAAAACGGGGGTTTTAGTTCCAACGATAGGCACTGGTTTACTGAATAGCGTAGTAAAATTTGAGACGAATCGGTCGAGTAGTTTTTTTTTTGCTTCGCACCCTGCAGAAAAATATAGTTTCGAGATAAATGAGTTTAAGCTTTTAAGTAAATGTATCCTCAAAAAATCTGATATAAATCTATACTTACTGTATAAAATCCAACTAACACTACTACTTTCCTGGATATAAATTCTACCAGCTGACTTTCTACCGCATGCATCACCACCAATATAATCATAATTTTCATTGTTATCATTTTGCATTTGTCATCATTTTTCAATCTATATCAGAACCCGTTGCACTGTAGCAAATTGTAATTCCTTTTGAAGACTCCGTCTGAGTCTAACTCTGATCGCTGGAAGAATCGCTTGTAATTTTTTTGGTTCGACCGCAAACTTGCGGATAATAAATTATATCAAAATAAACGTCTTCGCGTTTTATTTAAACTAATATATGTGCGCTTGCACTAAATCATTATTAAATATTTATTTGAAATATTTTCATGGTGCCGAAACCCGGGAACTAACCCGTATATTATATTTTGAAATCGCGGACTTTTCTTTTGGTGACATTACGGTGGTTTCTTTTGTTGTATAGTGACTTGTGGCAAATACATATCAGTTAGTGAAGAAAATTTATTCAAAGGCAAATATTAAGTGGATTTAATTGAAAAAGAAGTTTTAAGTGGATTTAACAGAATTACAGAATTATTTGCCTTGAGTGGTTAAAGTAAAGTGCACCTTGCAAACATATAGCCACGTGCAGCAAGCTGAAGGACAAAGGGTCAGACGTCATTTCTCATCTGTACATATTGGGAGTACGGTATATGCAGACAATCAAGTGAGTCCGTTCCATTTATTTTCATTTTATTTTCTTCGGTTCCGTTTATTTGATTTATATCCCAAAATGGAAAAAATTATTGAAAAACTGACCCACAGTTCGGGACGAATAACTCGTTTTTTAATAAATACGGATAAGACCGCGAAGAGTAAACAGACTGAGGAGTACCTGGACGCGAGAATCCAGTTACTTCAATCATATTGGCGAGAATATGTGGAACATCATGATCAAGCATATGACGATGCTACTCCTGAAGTATTGAAGGAGGATTATTTTACTAAGGACGTATTTTCAGATGTGGAACAGGTTTATATGGAGTCCGTAGCGACTTTACGCGAAAGACTACGCACGTGGAAGGTAAAGACACCTCCGAATCCTTCCTCCACAAAGATGGAATCCTCTGACACTGCACAGGAAGTCGCTTTTAAAACTCCCTAAGATATCATTACCTGTTTTTAGTGGGAATGGCCTGCCTACCGCGATCTTTTTAAATCATTAGTTACAGAGAACGATTCCATTGCCCCTGTTCAGAAATTGCATTACTTGCAATCAAGCTTAAGTGGTGAAGCAAAAAATCTGGTAAAGCATTTACCTACGACTACTGCGAATTATCTATCTGCATGGCGCATATTAAAGAATAGGTATGAAAACAAGCGAATATTAACACATTCCTGTCTTACTACAATAATGACTCTTCGTCCAATGACCTCCGAAACGGCCAATGAACTTAGAAAGCTTCTCGACACTACTACGCAATCGCTAGCCTGTTTGGAAAATCTAGGTAGACCTGTCAACCACTGGGATGACTGGCTGATATACATCGTTACCCAAAGACTAGATTCCCAAACCAGGAAAGACTGGGAAAATACTCTGGACAGTACTACTGAAGTTCCCGAATTTAAAACTCTAGTGAAGTTTTTAGAAGGTCGACTTCGTACCTTAGAAATGGTCAAAACCTTTTCCTCTGACCACAAAACTAAACCACAACCATTGCGTCTACCTACAGCTACACGCGCGCATAACACTACAACTTCTAAGCATTGCGTTATATGTGGCGCAAAGCATTTCATTATCTTTTGTCCAAAATTTCGTGCTAAGACCGTGATACAACGAAAAGGGTTAGTGGAAGCCAACACATTGTGCCCCAATTGCTTAAAACCCGGACACCTGTTGTCCAGTTGTCAATCGGCAGGACGCTGTAAGACATGTAGTCAACAACATCACACCATGTTACATGACTCAGATCACGTCTCCGAAACCAGTGGAGCATATAGTAACGCCGATCCTTCAACTTTTAATCAATCTACTAAGACTTTCAATGTAGGACTGCAATCTCAATGCATTGGTCGACCCGTTCTTCTGGTTACCGCAAGGGTTCTTATAGAGAACAAACAAGGACAATCAATACAAGCACGCGCATTGCTGGATCAAGGATCAGAGATGACATTCGTTTCCGAGTACATCGCGAAGGCATTATCACTATATCGACACAGTGTTCAGGTTCCGATTTATGGAATAACAGATTATCCCACAGGAGTTTCCAAGAGTGCTGTGAGCTTTAACATACGGTCTTTAAACAATACACGACCACGCTTCGAGGTCACGGCCTTAGTTCTTCCGTCCCTATCGTCTTCATTACGCACTAGCAACGTGACCTACAATGCCTGGCCGCATATACAAGGATTAACTCTGGCTGACCCTGAGTTTAATAAACCTTCACGGATAGATCTAGTCATAGGAGTTGAATTGTATTCGCGTTTGATGCTATCAGGCTTACGTCGTGGCCCACCAGGAGCACCACTGGCTCAAAATACCCATTTAGGCTGGATACTATCAGGTCCAGTGGAACCTGGAAATTGTGTAATGATGTCTAGGAGTGTGAATTTACATCTTACGTCAGCAGATAACCTTTCTCAGACATTGCGACGATTTTGGGAGATCGAAGAATTGCCATCAATATCACACCTGTCACCTGACGAAGCGAGTTGTGAGGAATTTTTTATAAGGACTACAAAGAGAGATCAGGATGGACGCTATATTGTAAGACTACCCAAGAAGGAAAAGATAATTCCTTTTGGTAATACTCGCAATCACGCAGTTGCATGCCTTCTTCGGCTGGAGAAGAGATTCGCTACAGATAAGGAGTTGTGTAGTCAATATCATCGTTTTCTTGAGGAGTATCTCAGTTTAGGACATATGATAAAAGTTCCGGAACATGAAAAGCGGTTACCTGCAGGCAGAGTCTTCTACTTGCCGCACCACGCAGTCTTAAAACCAAGTAGTACAACGACTAAGTTAAGGGTTGTTTTTAATGCTTCCTTCAAATCCCCCTCAGGGGTTTCACTTAACGATTGTCTACACCCTGGCCCAAAGTTACAGTTAGATCTTTGGACGATTATAATGCGATGGCGACGATATCCATATGTTTACACCGGCGATATAGAAAAGATGTTTCGTCAAATTCTTGTACCTAATGAGGACTCTAATCTTCAACGGATAGTATGGCGAGACTCACCATCCGCTCCAATAGAGGACTACAAACTAGTCACGGTGACTTATGGAACATCACCTGCCCCGTTCTTGGCTTGCCGGACATTACGACAGTTGTCCCTTGATCATCAACAGGAATATCCGTCTGGATCGGAAGTACTACTAAATCATTTTTATGTCGACGATGCGCTCTTTGGTGATTATGATCTTCCATCGACGATCAAAAAGCGCAATGAACTCAATCAACTTCTTAAAAGAGGCGGATTCACTCTTCGCAAGTGGGCAGCGAACAAAGCAGAACTACTGCAAGGTATCCCAAATGAAGACAAGGAAGTTTGCACTACTGCTCCTAAACTGCTTCAGGACGATCAAATAAAAACTTAGGGAATACTGTGGTACCCTGACCAAGACTCCTTTCGTTTATCTATTCCAAACTTCGAACAGCTACCTTCCTACACTAAACGCAATGTTCTATCAGATATAGGGAAGTTGTTTGATCCCCTAGGGTGGCTCAGCCCGGTCGTTATTAAAGCCAAGGTGTTTCTACAAACTTTGTGGCTAGCTAAACTTGAATGGGATGACGAGCTCCCAACCGAGCTAGCAACAGATTGGCATGATTTTCGCACACAACTGAATCATCTGGCACACATAGAGATTCCACGTTGGCTGGGTACGAAGTACGCCAACATCGACGCAGAGATACATGGATTCTGCGACGCATCCACTCTAGCGTACTCAGGAGTCGTGTATTTACGCATCCCCGCTGAAGTTCCTCACACCGAAGTCAACCTACTGGCTAGCAAAACTAAAGTGGCCCCTTTAAAAACTATCTCTGTACCAAGGCTGGAGCTCTGTGGAGCCAACTTACTTACAAAACTCATCAATTCTGTTGTAGAGGCAATGGGGTTACAAGCGCTGCCGGTTTACGCCTGGACGGATTCATCCATAGTGTTGACATGGCTAAAATCTCATCCATCAAAGTGGAAAACTTTTATCGCCAACCGCGCCTCGGATATTCAAACAACATTACCTAACTGTAATTGGCGATACGTTCCTACTTCTGACAATCCTGCTGACTGCGCAAGTCGGGGTTTGTACCCAGATGAACTGAAGAACCATCCCCTATGGTGGCTAGGACCGCCATGGCTCCAGCAATATTCAACGTATTAGCCAAAGAACATGCTTGACAAGCCTGCAGATGACGACTTGGAGTCAAATCAAACACGCTGTGGCTTAGCTAGGAAGCTCTACAAGGAAACATGGCCCTTATTAAATCGTTATTCATCGTTGGAACGACTACTAAGAGTCACCGCTTGGTGCCAACGATTCGCACTTAATTGCAAGAATAAGAGCAACAAAGTTACCTCTTCCTTAACAGCTGCCGAATTAGAATGTTCACTCATCTTCTGGATAGCCCACGTTCAGCATCTTTACTTCCATGAAGAGATACGGTCAGTTCAACTCGGACAACCGCTACCGAAACGAAGCAAGCTTCTAACTCTACGCCCAATACTAGATAAAAATAACCTGCTAAGAGTAGGAGGACGAATAAGTAATTCATATCTCTCGTATTCTGAGAGTCATCCTATCATTGTACCATCACATTCGTATCTAGACACGTTAATTATAGCTGATGCACACAAGAAGACTCTCCATGGAGGCCCACAACTTATGCTACAACACCTTCGTTCCAAATTCTGGATTATAAACGCTAGGCAAAGAGTAAGATCTTACACACGCCAATGCGTGCGGTGTATCCGCTATCGTACCGCAACGCATAATCAACAAATGGGAGATCTTCCAACAGCCCGAGTTCAGCAGTCTAAACCCTTCGAGAACGTTGGCATCGATTATGCCGGCCCTATAGCGGTCACCGCGATCAAACACCGAGGTGCAAAGTCACACAAAGCATACATCGCTTTGTTCGTCTGTTTTCCAACCAGAGCTGTCCATCTGGAACTGGTAATGGGACTCACATCTGAGGCCTTCATCGCAGCATTTAGGCGCTTTATATCTCGACGAGGTCGTTGCTCGCACGTCTATAGCGACAACGCAACAAATTTCGTTGGAGCAGACAAAATTCTTCAGAAACACTTGCAAGAGGCGTTAGCTGAAGGCTCCATACCAGTACGCAATTTCCTAAGTAAGGAAGGAGTAACGTGGCACTTCATTCCCCCCGTATCTCCTCATATGGGTGGCATTTGGGAAGCTGGTATCAAGTCGGTAAAACACCACTTACGCCGAGTGATTGGCGATACTATATTATGCGTCGAGGAGATGAATACCCTGCTAGCGGAAATAGAGGCCTGTCTTAACTCCCGACCGATTTGCCCTCTAAATGACGATCCTGAGGACAGCGCTGCATTGACCCCCGGACACTTCCTCATGGGGTGTGCTCCCTTGTCTGTTCCTGAGCCAACACCACCCGATTCGACTGGAAATAGCCCCTTTCATCGATGGGTTCACGTACAAACTATGGTGCGACATTTTTGGACAACGTGGCATAAGGATTATCTAAACCAGGGGTCGGCAACCTCGTTTACTAGGAGGGCATATTTTAGAAATGCGAGAGTTTGGCGGGCATCATATGAAGAACAGGAGAGAGGGTTAATATTTAAGCAAGAAAATATTAATGCAACATAAATTTATTTCATAAATTTTTATTATATAAATTAAAATTTTAATGGGTAAAAAATGATATTAAAATTGTTAATTAATGCAATATTTGACATTACAATTCTGCGGCCACCTCGTTGTAATGTGGCATATTCACATATGTTGAATTCCCAGTTCTTAGGCATTTGTCCAAATGAGTATCAGTGAGGCGTGATTGGTATTTTGATTTTAGGTATTTCATATTGGAAAACAAAGATTCACACGCATATGTGGACGCGCAAAGAGAGTTCAATTTTTAAGCACATTTTCTTATCAATGGGAAGCTATTTTCATCCACTAAATTCCAGACTTTTTCTTCGTTATGATGCGATTTTAATTCAATGTCATTTTTTATTTTTATAATTTCCAATTCTACGTCCTCCTTATTGAAAATATCAAAATATCTTGCTATTTTATCGGTCACATCGTCCTCTGTATGAGAGAGAGGATTAATAAAAAAAGGGCAAGAATGCCTCCAGATCATAGAATTCTTCAAATCTGGAATTAAATTCTTCAAGTAAAGAATCAAAATGTTTGGCAAAGTGATGGGTTTTTCAGCACCATTTTTAAATTTGGGAAATGTGATAAATTATCTTTTTCCATTTAGATTTAAATGCATTTACCGTGCTTATTATAGAAGCAATATGATGAGTTCTACCCTGTAGTTCAAATTTAATTCCTTCAATTTTAATGTTAAATCAGTTAGAAGCCCAAGCTTAATTAACTAAGGTTTTTGTTCTAATTCTAAACAAATTTCCTTCCTGGATGGGCGGGCACTTTAAAATTGCTTCGCGGGCGCCCTGGAGCCCGCGGGCACCGCGTTGCCGACCCCTGATCTAAACTATCTGCAGCAGAGGAGAAAATGGCAAACAGAGCAACCTCAAATCAAGGTAGACGATCTCGCACTAATAAAGGATAATCAGCTTCCACCCTGCAAATGGGCTCTCGCTAGAGTCACCAATATCTACCCCGGACAAGATGGACTTACACGAGTTGTGCAATTGAAAGTTGGTGGCACTTATGTTAAAAGGCACATACGGAATCTATGTGTTCTACCCAACCTTTCACAAAATTAATTCAATGTACAAAAAAAACCGCTTACGCTTTAATTTTTCCCCAATCTTCCACAGATTTCTAGAGAAAAGGCTGTAGGTATGGATCATGGCGGGCGGCGCAAACTTGAGAACTTTTCACCTACCGGTGAGGCGGGCGGCATGTATAAAATCCAACTAACACTACTACTTTCCTGGATATAAATTCTACCAGCTGACTTTCTACCGCATGCATCACCACCAATATAATCATAATTTTCATTGTTATCATTTTGCATTTGTCATCATTTTTCAATCTATATCAGAACCCGTTGCACTGTAGCAAATTGTAATTCCTTTTGAAGACCCCGTCTGAGTCTAACTCTGATCGCTGGAAGAATCGCTTGTAATTTTTTTGGTTCGACCGCAAACTTGCGGATAATAAATTATATCAAAATAAACGTCTTCGCGTTTTATTTAAACTAATATATGTGCGCTTGCACTAAATCATTATTAAATATTTATTTGAAATATTTTCACTTACTATCAATCCTACTCTAACCCTACTATTAATTAATATTTTGAAATACACGTAGCCAATAGGGAATATGTGTGACTTATTCATATTTAGGAGAAGGTAGAAAATCCGAGCAGCTGCATTCCTACAAACAATAGATCTATTCATCGGACCGGTTGACCCTTTTACCAGTTTCCGCGCTGACCTGCTAAATAGGCTGTAGAAGTCAAAATACTGGAAATATTTATACGAAAATTTAACAGTATACTTTTAAAAGCCTATACTTTTGAAATATCAATTAAAAAATTGATATTTGGAAAAATCTAGACCAGAAGGTCCCCTTAAGATGTTGCGTCGAAAAAAAAATTTGGTTAAAAATTGACCCAAATATGGCCACTCGAACATAGTTTTTTTTCGATTATTTGAAAAAATTAATATTTTACTAATAGTAGAGGGAAATTGTCATATGATAGTGATGTAGTTGGGATGTTGGATATTTTTGTTTTTTTTTCTTTACATAGGTATGTTAAGATAAAGCGAAAAAAAAATTTCTGCAAAATCGGTCCTGTGCTGCACGAGAAAATTGCATAAATGTCCATGTTTGATGCATTTTGAGGGCATTGCTGCACTATTTTTTTAATATCTCCAGTTCTATTGGTCGTAGAAAAATAAAAAAAATTGGAAAATACTCGTGAATGTATAGAATATCGAACTGATTCGGTATAAATGCTTTAAAAATGAATCCTAATCTCAAAAAGACAAAATGTATGAAATTTTGATTTATTTTACTAAAATTGCAATAAATAACGGGAAAAATGTCGGATTTTGATAAAAATTGGAGAAATGATGTATTTTGATGCTAGAAATGCGTGGTTGAAATTTCAAAAAAAAATTCGATTTTTACGGCAACAATTGGCACTTTTCGAAAAATTTTAAAATTGCCGCCATTTTATGCCAAATCATCGTACGGTAAAATTTTTTTTTAAATTGTAGGTTTTTTTACGTACTTTCTTGTGAGCCTATACCTATCTCTGACCCAAAAAAAGTTATAGGCTAAAAAGCAAAAAAACAAAAAAAAGTCAAAATTTTGGCCTTTTTTTTCTTTTTGTTTCAAATTTTGGGCATAAAAAAACTTTTGACCAAAAAGTGATTTTTGGAAACACTGATCTTGAATAACTTTAAAAGGGTTAAGTTTTCGAAAAAATGACAGGAAAGCTTTTTGTAGGCAATAACGTTTCGTATTTTTTTCGAAAAATTAAGTTTTTGAGTGATGTTTTGGCCAAAAAGTGATTTTTGATAACTTTGACCTTGAATAACTTTGAAAAGGTTAATCGGGTCAACATCTTTGTAAGAACTAAAGTTGTAGAGAATTTCATTGCCAATATTTAGGGCCTTTGTACGGGGTTGTACGACCTATAGAAACCAAGATACAAGGAAAACACCGGAAAACCGATATATTTCCGGCGGCCATGTTTTTTTGTGATTCCGAAATCGTTTTCTTAAAAAATCTCAAGGAAGCTGTGTGGACTAATTTTCAGCCATTTCCGAATTTTGTCTCCTTTAAATGCTAATTTCCCTGGACTGTTATAGCAAGGAAGCATTACGTTCGTCTAGAATGAGTTCAATGCCCTGTTGACTGGGTCGGCCAAATATCCGCCATGATGAAGACAGTCTGGGACATACTGATTGTCTTGCATTATGGAAGGCATCAGAGTAGCGCAGAGTATCGTCATCAGCATTGGAAGGGATTGACAGAATTTATTCCTGCAGAGATGTTGGCGGGTTCGGATTCAACACTAATAGCTTAATAGCTTGGAGTTTAGCTAAGAAATCTGAGTGGCATGCAGCCATACACGGTCAAATGCCTTTTAGATATGCAAAGCAATCAGACATGACTGACCAAATCAGAGCAAAATTTGGTTGAGTTGCACTGTCAGAGAGACTAAAAGGTCGCCAGTGGGCTTTTTTGGTCTATTATAAATCCGTACTGTGTCATTTTGGTTTTGGTTAGGCTCTAGGAACCTCATATGCTTTTTGTTGATTATCGTCTCATTGGTTTTGGAAAGAATAGAAGTATGTGATTGCAATGGGCGATTTGTTGGAGTGGTTTTTGAGTCATTTTGTTGGTATAGGCTGAACATGTGCTGGTGTCCAAGAGTCTGGATAAACTCCGGGGAAGTATGGTTTTCCCAGAATTCTAGCCAAAGGTGAGGAGCATGTACGATATAACATACCAATGACCAGAAGTTTCAGCAAATTTACATTGTGAAAGTTGAAATTTCCAACAATAATGATTTCACACTCCGGTTGGGGGAGGGAAATAACAACAAATGCTGAAATTGAGCCACGTTATCTCTAACATAAATGCAAATACCCTAAGAAATGAGAGGTTGTTCATTAAAGTGTACCCCAAAACCTGGCAAGGACCTTACTCAACATCAGGCAATATATGGGTCTTACTTAGTGTGAAACTGGGAGGTTTAAAATTCAATAAATGGAACTCCAGAAAAAAAATGCATATGAAGTTCACGAAAGTTACAAAAATTAAACCACTTCGTTGCCTTTCAAAGGATCGAACCATTAAATTTGAAATTTGTGTTTATACATTACACATGCACCATGTAAAAATTATATTCTAGCGTTAAATCTTTGTATTTTTTATGGATATATTGTAGTTATATTAAATGACGAGAAAGTTATAAATCAAATGCATTATAGGTAGATATGTGTATCGAGGGTCTTACATCCCTGATACAAAATTTTGATAATAAAAAAAAAATCATGACCTTGTTCTTTGCTCTTCAAAAGCTTTTCTTAAGATTAATAACAAGCTCAAAAACCAATTGAGACAACTACAGAACAACGATCAAAAGTAAAATAATTGCTGATAAATACCGATAATCGTACAAGAAATTTATATATATAAATAAATCCGTTCTTGAACCTAATTGTACGATAAATAAATAACAAAATCCTTAAGAAGGAATAATATAAAAATAAATATCCCAAGTAAAATTTTCAGTCAACAAAAAATAAGAGTTTTTTTAAAAAAATTCAACCTTTTTATCAATTTTCAGTAAAATAAAAAAAAAATGACTCAAAAGATCTAATAAAAACAAAATTAACTTTACAAAACATTTTAGAAAAAAAAATAAATCACTCAATTCAAATAAAAATTCCTGGAAAATGCCCATACTTCTTTCCATTCAAGTTCGATCCATAATTTTTTTAAACCACTCATCCTTGCAAAGCTTATCATAATCCATGAAGGATTTATTTTTCTTCTATATTCACAATATATTCTTTTATAACAGAAAATTACATTGACAACGATCTTTGAGTACTTTTAACCACTTTAAATTTGATTAAATTTTATATTGAATTAGCGTAGGAGTTTTAACTGCAGGAATGGGTAAAAATTATCATAAGGATTTTTAAAATTGCTTAATACGGAAAAGCATGAATTATTGTTCTCCGTAGAGAGGTTGTCATCCTATTAACAGGAGGACCAGTCCCTGTATCCCTTCCGGACGTGGGTAGTCTAGTTGAACTTATATAGACTAGGTTTACAGATTTTATTAGGATTTTGTATATTTAACCGTCGCTCTAAATACTCCTTCTTTTTCTGGGCTTCCTGATATCCTGATTCAATTTAACAGGGCTATAGTAATAAAGATGGTAGGAGTTTCTATAAATAAGTAAACCTAATAAAGAAAAGATTCAAACCCACATGCACTTGGTTGGTAAAAAAGAGAATGGTTCTATAGGTAGTGGTATCGATTACATGTTAAAGTGTGGAAGAAGTTCCTTAGAGACTTCTTCAAAAAGAACATATTTGTAATTTAAGGAGATGCAGACAACCGACGTACACATGATCCAGAAAACGATGCAATGGAGTCTACAACAGAAGAAGTTGCAAATGCCATTGTAAAACTGAAAAATCATAAGGTTGCAGTTCCAAATCGTATTCCATTTTTTAAGATTTTTGTCTTAAAAAATGCATGGGCAGAAGCTATGCAGGTCGTACATAGTCTCATTTGTAAACGGTGGAGAAGACGAAAGATTTCGGATGAATGGCTTCTAGGTACAAAAACCAGGTACGAGCCCACAGAAAAGGTGAATTGATGAACTGCAAAAATTACAGACCAATCAAGTTGTTAAACACAGCTTACAAAATACTATAACATATCTTGTTAAGTAGACTAGGCCAATTCGCAAATACTCAGAGACATATCACAAATCACAAAAAAGTTATAAAGGCGTGGTATTCTCGTGCGCCAGTCTCAAGTTAGGCTTCTGATAACATATAGAGATGGTCACAGGGCTGACAAAATAATAATAATGAAAGAAATATCTTATTTGTAGAACATACAAACTAACAAAACAAGATTTTTTTCACACGACGTTTTATTTGTACTAAATTCAAAATCCACTTTCACTAAACTTTCACAGCAAACTAACCAAACATGGTTTTTTCACATGGGCATTTAAATTTCCAACCAAATCAGCCAAAAGATTTTGTATCCGTTTTGGGTTGGTGGGGTCATTTTTATTTTGTCGAATTTCTGGATGATTCCGGCAAAATTCGAGGAAATACTCAACCTCCTCGGGGCCTCGGTAGTCTAGGGAGTAAGGCGCCTGGCTACTATCCCAGAGGTCCCGGGTTCGAGTCCCGGCAGAGCCCCACGGTCCTTCGCCTTTCCCACCTTCCCTCCTGTCATAGCCTTCCGCTAGCACTGCCCCGCTCCACCAAGCGCATGTCATCGGTTGGTTGATGGGATTCAACTTGTTTCAGGAGGCATAACACTCCAGCGAGTTGTTTCTCATTGCCCCGATGCCAGAGTCGCGAAAGAAATGGTTGGGGTTAGGTGGTTGTGGCAGTTCCTTCCTACTTCTCTCTTCCCCTTCACTATCTATCGACTAGAGCTTGCTGTTCGACATTGCACTCTATACGAAGAAAATAGATTGTCGACAGTACAAAGGGCTTTCCCTGAGCTCTAGTCTTCCACATAAAAAAAAAAAAAAAAAAAAAAAAACCTGCTCTGGAGAGGTTCTCTGGTACGACTTTTTTCCTTCTGAAAAGACTTAAAAATAATATAAACAATCAAATTTCATACTATTTACAGAAAAATTTACCTGTTTCCATTTTGGCGCACGTTTAATGATTGACATTTCACATAAGAATTTCACAACATTTGACATTTCACATTTCCACCACAATTGTGGTGGAATTCCAGTGATGATTGTTGTGATTTTTCACTGAGAATCGGAAACATCTGATTTGACACAATATTTGTCTCAAGATTAATGTTTTCATATTTGCTTATGACTTATGACCCGTCACAACGAAGAATTGGCCTATAAAAAACCATATATGAAAGACAAAGGAGGAGATTACCACGGAGGATTTAAGAAGAACAGAAGACAAGTAGTGAGAATATATAAAACATTTATCCGCCCAATTCTATGCTACGGCTCTGTCTGCGGCTTTAACATTGACCAAACACACAGAATATCAGCTCCAAATCTTCTAAAGGATAATCCTAAGAATAATATTTGGTCCTGTAAGGATTAATCAAAACGAATAGCGCAATAGATCGGACACGTTGTACGAACTTCGGAAGAATTTGAATGACTCTTTTATCTTGACGGCCCCCTTTAGGTCTTTGAACGACTATGACGAAATAGCCGGTCGAGGAAATTCCTGATGGGCGATCTTATGTAGTAGCTGGCGAAGCTGCCGTAAAGTTCGGGACCAACTAGTGATGAGTTTGCCCTTACTCTTGGCTTGGGATGCATACCAGCCCACAGTGGTCGAAAATGCCAAAAAGCTGGCCAAAAGTCGAAAAATGAAAGTCTTATTTAGGAACTTTTTTTATTTTAACTTGTTAGGTTAGGGTACCTAGGATAGCATAAGACAAATAGAACCAATCAAATAGCGTTTCTTGCCTTTTAAAATCATTCTGAAAGTGGCCGTTGCATGCATTGCTTGAAATAGCATCATTAACCCCTGCGGCAACCAATTATTTAAACATACATAGGAAGTGTTGTGTCGCATATTGTTAAATGTTATAAATTGGATTATTCTCAGGAAAGTAAGTATAATTTAATAATATTAACAAGAATACTCATTTGTTCACATATTTTTAACATGGTGAAGATTTCTTGACCTGTCTTTTTATCGAAAAAGTAAAATTTTTTTTTTATATTAATAGACCTACAAAAGAAGTGCCGCTATATCCCGCTCTGATTTTTATCTTATATTGTTTATTGACCCTTTGGCAAAAACATATTCCAAGAACTATTGCCCGAAGTTGCCCCTTTTTGTTTAATTCCACTTTTTGTACAAAATTCTGCGTAATCCATGTTTTGTTTTTTTAACTTATTAATGTAGTGCTTAGCTTAAATTGAACCGTTTTATGTATCAATGGTAATCAACTTTCGAGGTCAAATTAACACAAGTATTGGAGTTATAAGCAATTTTAATGCTAAAATTGGCTCATTTCGTACTTTTTTAGTACCTTTTCACTTAAGCTTTGCCAAAAAGTACCAAATAAGGTCAATTTTAACATCAAACTTGCTAATAACTTCAAAAGTAAAGGTCGTAGCATAAAAATTGTCCAGACATTATTGATAGGAAATTGTCCAAGCTTTCCAATTTTGCAAAAAAAAAATAGTTAACTAGCTATTTTATGGAGAAAAGGGTGATTTTGGTTGAAATTTCAGTTAAAAAAGCTTAAATTGAACCGTTTTATCAATGGTAATCAACTTTCGAGGTCAAATTAACACAAGTATTGGAGTTATAAGCAATTTTAATGCTAAAATTGGCTCATTTCGTACTTTTTTAGTACCTTTTCACCTAAGCTTTGCCAAAAAGTACCAAATAAGGTCAATTTTAACATCAAACTTGCTAATAACTTCAAAAGTAAAGGTCGTAGCATAAAAATTGTCCAGACATTATTGATAGGAAATTGTCCAAGCTTTCCAATTTTGCAAAAAAAAATAGTTAACTAGCTATTTTATGGAGAAAAGGGTGATTTTGGTTGAAATTTCAGTTAAAAAAACCAAAACTTTGACTTTGATGACTCATTACTATGGAAGTTGATAGGGTAGAACCTTGGTTTTTACAGTTTTAGATAGGTGCAGTATTCTGCGCTCACTGATACCTTATTCATGAAAATAGGTCATAGGGTTACAAAAATACAGGGTGATATGTAAGACTCTAAAAAACAGCTTCAAAACGCCCTAGCGGCTAAACCGTTACCATATCCAATAAAATAAAATATAATACCAAATTCGTGATCAGCGACCTGGGAAACACAATTTCATTGAAAAACAGTGTTCAATATTGATGGTCGCCATTTTGAAGCCGCCATTTTGTTTTTTTTAAGAAATAATAACAAGTTCGTGATCAGCGCCCCAAAAACCTTTATAACTTTATTTTCAAACAATTATCTCAGTTTTTTCGACTTTTGTCCATCTTTTTGCCGATTTCGACCACTGTGCGTGCTGAGATAGATTTGAGATAAACGAGACAATCCAAGACAGTCTTTTATGGCACCATGTGGAATTGAAAAGCAAGCTTTAAGGCAGGTTTACATCCCAAGAATAAAGTGGAAGAGCAAATCTGAGCTTTTTTATCGCATAGAAGATAGTATGGTTCTATCTCTGTTTCACCAACGTGGCAACAGAAAACGCGAACCTGAAAGTAGGGCTCCACTCTACTTAACGAATGCGTAGACCGAAAAAAAAGCTTTTAATTTCGTTAAATTTCAATATTCTGACTATAAGTATGCCATTTACTCTAGTTTTTGCATATATTAACCTTGTTTTCAACAGTTTGAAAAATGCGTTATTTTTTTTTAACTCAAAAACGAAGTGAGAAAATGTTTGAAACTAATAAAATTGCCTTTTTTACTACACATTAATTTAATATAATTATCTAAAAGGCTTTGCAGCTTATTAAATTGTTTCCTCTGCGACCGTGTTAAACATTTTACGTTTGAAAATTGTAAAAGGTTTCGAGCTTTCGACGAAACTTTGGGCTTGAGTTTTTTACAGGGCCACTTTGTTCTTCCACTTTATTCTTGAGATGTAAAATCTCTTTTACTGCCCGAGAACATAACGTAGTTATTTGGAGCTCTATTAATACAAGTCTGGACACACCTCTGAATGGCAAGTACCTCAGCTTGGAAAAGAGTGCGGATGGTGCGATTGGTCATGGTGAGTTTTGTAACTGTTCGTATACCCGAAGGTAGTGTTTTCGATAAAGAGGGTCCTGCTGCATTGCCATTCTGAGCGACATCTGATAATCGTCATCTGTTTGTCAAAGTCTAGTTCAGTATCGAATTTCTCTACTCCAAGATCGACCGGTACAAATTTGAGTAGAATCTTCAGCGTTGCCGTCGGCGATGGTAATGGAAAGTCACGCCTTTCGTTGAATCTTATTAGTAGTATTAAGTTCCGTTTGCTAAACTAAGCTTCGATGATATATCTTGTAATTAAAGATATCAATCAAATCATTAAAAAAAGTTTACCATTCTAACGGAGATTCAGTTTAATATCAAAAGATAATAAATACTTCTATCAAAAGTGGATTAATTCCTGTCAAAATATGTAATAACTTACAGAATAGAGTTTGATGGTCCCTTAAACTATTGCATAGGTACACACTTCAATTAGTTATATTTGCCAAATAGCCCAGAGCATTTTCATATAACTGAAAACTCTTGTAATATCCTGGCAATGTCTGTGGCTACAAATAACTTTTAGTTACAAGCATACTTAATAAATACATATACATATACATAAAGTGTATCAATATTAAAATACAACTAAATCAGAAATACCCAGAGACAACCCATTTCAATTCCATTGAAGAATTCTCAATCTTTTATCACAACAAATTCAGACACCAACTTTTATCATAAAACCGTAAAAGTTCCTAAACTTGTCCATCTGTATAAAAGATAAAACCTTCTCTAGCAGCATCAAAATACCATTTTGTGTATGTGTGTAATGTTTCGTGTCCAGTACCTCTCTCTCTCTTGCCGTTTTCAGGTTGAAATCTCAACAGGTGCATATACTATAAGGTATGGACATAGCTCAACGTACATATATATTGATAAAATTCTCCCCCCAATTGGACACAATCATATCTGTATTTGCTCTTCCGGAACCCTTGTTAGCAACTTTAGGTCCTTATTTGGCCGAAAGGGTGTTTCACACTTAACCGAATGGTTTCAAATGTGCTATCAATTCCCGTAGTATACACACGTTATGCTATAATAATAACTGTAGAAATGAAATATTTGTATTTCATACCGAAAGTCTTCCATGACCCCCAGGTATTTTGCCCACCTCGCTCGCAACTGGCACACTACATGCACTATTTGATGAAAATATTACTGGCGCTGGGGGTTTAGACCAATTGGGCTGGGGCGGATGATTTTTGTGCTGGGTAAAGGGCCAGCTCAGCGTGAACATTCGCTTCTAATAAAATATTTGAGAACAGTTCACCGGAACATACAGGAAAGCTTCGGCAGGAGTTGGGATTTTCCAGCAGGATTTTATTTATATACATACGTATATATGTACATACTTTTTTCCTCTTCACCCCGTCGATGGATTTCCCTTGCTGTTGTTGCCTTTAGAATTTATTACCCTATATCCTCCGGTTGGGGAAAAGGAAGTAGATCAACATAAACAGTACAGATCCACACGTGAGTACTCTCAATTTTCGAGGATAAAAATTTAAGAGGGGAAACTTGGTACCAATGAAAATTTGCTGCCGTTTTATGGTCTTCAATATTTTTGCTAATATACCGGAAGCTAGCGGAATGCTCCTCGTTGGGGGGATCCTTTGCAAAATTAACGATTTTCTGTGATGGAGCATTTATTTTATGCTTTTCGATAACTTGACGCTTTTTTTTTAAATTAATATTTCCGTGGGCAAGGATCATTGAATTTTTGATGAAGTTTAATATGATTCCACATCAGGCAAAGGTTAACAATTTTTTTCGGGTAATTTTTGAAGCAATTTGATATGTTTGCGTTTATTGAAAATTGGCGGATAAGAAATTACCTGGCCTCTTGAAGTATCTTGTTTCATTCGTCTCAAGTCTTGATAGTTCTGTTCAGTTTGTTTTATACGAAGTTTTCTATCTTCTGGAACCCCTACAAAGAAGCCATAAAGAGCTAAAAAGATCGAAACGAATAAAAAATAGTCAAGCTTCCGTGAAACTACACAAACTCGCGTCTAAGAATTGCTCAAATGGCATTGCCTTCCTCAAGACCCATTAGGCAGTGGTGGATACAGGGAGGGGGGGATGAGGGACATTCCCCCACCCCCCCCCCCCCCCCCAAGCTCATTTGATTTATGGATTACTTTAGTTTTGAATAAAATGTCGAGTTAAAGCAATTGAACTAGGATACTTACCTCTACTATCATAAAAATTACTGTCTTTATTTTTAACGAAAAAAAAATCTTGAACAAATGCCACCCAATTTTGAAATTGTAGCTGTGTCCTTAGATTGAAATGTTATCTAAACAAAATAGGTCTGTATCTGAAATTGTTGAATTTTGAAAAAACGCAGCTGAATAGAAAACGTATTTTAAAATTCTATACTCCCTACGGTTGCACTTGATCAGGACTTATGCGATGCAGTACATTTGTCCTTACACGTTGGTAAATTGTACTGAGGCCTCAATTTTTTTAAATGTCCCACTTCAAAAATGTCCTACTACTCTTGGTATGAGCGTGTATACCTGCGCCATTACCCACCCAAACGCAACCCACGAATCTCAAGTGACACAGGAACATATTCATTTTAACCCTTTTCAGTCCATTTGTTGCATTGATGTGCAGGTGAACCCAGGTTTTTTTTTAGAATTTTAACAGACAGGTATAGGTCCAGTCAAAATAGACAATAGACTGTCGCATAAACCGAGAATACCTCAAAACTGGAACAGATCTTTATGCTTTATGACGGTCCGAAAATCGAAATCGAAATTTTCAACGTATTTTCATGTTTCAAGGTCCCAATAGCATTTTAAGCAAAAATTTGACAAGAAATGTGTGTGTGTGTGTCTGTACATACGTATTTGGTCATTTTTTCCTGTACGATTTCGCGCGAACCAAAAAAAGATATCGACTTCGTTGAGATGCTGTTCGAAGCGTATTAAAGGAAATATGATCTGAAAAATGTTTCATAAAAATCGGTCAAGCCATTTTTTTGTTTGAACGACTTAAGTGATTTTTGTACCATCACCATTTCGCGCGAACTAACAATGATACCGACTTCGTTGAGGTGTCGATCGTAGCGTATTACCGAAGTTACTATCTGAAAAGATTTTCATAAAATTCGGTCGAGCGGTTTCTTTGTTTAGACGACGTAAGTGATTTTTGTACCTGCACGATTTCGCGCGAACTATCAAAGGAAAAAGGAAGTAAGGCAAGGAAAGACTCTGACCTCAAAATACTAACTACGGTCTTCTATTATTTCAAAGTTTAGTCTAAAAAAAGAAGCATTGCGAAATAGACCAAAAATATAACTAAACATCACCAGACGCTTACCAGACCCACTAAAATCTGATTGTTATCTATCGAAAGCCACAAACAGTACTTATTTCATATTACTGACAACTACCCACAACAACATCCCAAAATATACTTCGAAGATTCCGTCTGCAAGATAATAACAGCATAAACAAAATCATAACATACCCCAAAAATCTTGAAATTAACCCAACTTGAATCGTTTAATACTCCATTACCAACAGTTTGCCCATTTTGGCCATAATCTTAGGAATTTCTCACAATTCTCACGCATCATTTAACAAATCATAAGATAAATAGATCTTATTGCTCCCATGATAGCATAAAACGGGACTCGTTCAATGTTCTCCTTAAGCGACATTAGACGATGATGATGATGATGATGCCAGCGACCCCTTTTATTAAGCGTCTAGAAGAACCCCCCAAGAATTAACCGCAAACATGGTCCAGACGCCGAAATCTCATTAAAATATTAACATCCTTATTAAGAGCATTTTTCTGCGATATTTGGGGGCAATACGGATTACGAAAATGCGCCATTAATTTGCCTTTCGGTGTTGGCTCTTTTTAGCACTTCATTCGAGCTAATTTAATAGCGTGGCTCCCAGATATCTCCAGGACTACAGGACTCCGGGACTCAAGAAAGGACTTAGAAAGTCGTTATTGTGTAGACGAGTTATATTTTGCAACAAAGAAGTATAAAGCTAAAACTTTTTTAAGGGTTTGATAGAGTAGGGGTGGCGGCGGAGCGGTGGCGATGGAGCACAAAGGCGGGACTCTCCTGGCCTTCTTATCTCCTTCTGTTTCGAAATAAATTACTTGCGAGATAAGCTTCTATCGCAAAAGTTCATCCAATGAATATGCTTACGTTAAAGGTATCATGGATTGTATCGCATTGACTATAGAAAACTGCATGCTGATTTGGTCCTATGGTAATTTCATTATTGCTTTGTTTCAATGTGATTCATTTGGTGATTACAATGTAAATTGACTTCTATTAACTTACTCACGAACGTCTTTAATTTGTATTATCTTCCACAAGGGAATATACACAAATCCACAGCGAAACACTAGTCACAAAAATGCATTAAACCTTTTTCGCATACGACATGGGTGGTCATAGAGCCTTAAAATTTTCTCTCCACAATCAGCGAGATTATTGAGATGGCACTTGGAAAGGTTGATGGTGGGACCAATGGTTGTGGGCTATCAGTCAATCTAGAAAAGACTAAGAGCTATTGCTTTTCACCAACAGAACAAATATCACCAATTTTAGTCTACTGATAATTACTAGTGGAGCACTAAGCCTCCATCAACAGCTTCTCATCCTTAATCTAAATCGGAACTGGATGTTCAACATAGAAAAAAGCGCACAGAAGACCAATATGCCGTTCTATTCTAGTAAGCAGATCTTCGGCAAGACGGAGAACATTCTGGATCAGATGATGGGGTGGGATGGTATGCGTCCGCCTCTAGCTAGGAACAGACACCTTTGGTAACTTGATGTTGCAAGATTTGTGGAGAGGTTTCTGAGGCTGTATGAATATGACTGGCTGGACCTAAGTTTACTGAAAGCATATACCTACGTAAGGATTTTTGTCAGGAGTTCGATTGCATAATTGTGCCTTTTCTGCACCATTTGCGCCCCCATTCTCTTGAACATCTCTCTTCACCATAATTGTTGCTGCAGCAACACCCTAGTTCGGATAATGCAATGCTGGAGCTCTACCTGGCCAGAAATTCCGGCTTTTCATTGCCTTTGAAGCAAGCAAGGGTGTCCCGATTTAGAATATCCATCTCATAAAAAACACGTTAGCAGTGCCAAACTAGTTTTGGTTTGTTGCTTTGGAACCTTATCGCTCTCATAGCTGTCAAGCTCCTGAAGAAGGTAAAAATCTATTTCTTACCGTCGCGTCGCACCGCTCCAAATGCCGAAAAGTTGGCCAAAATATGTAGACATTATGAGAATTGTATGAAATTACGTACAAATAGTATTTTGAGGTCGCTGATTACGAATCTTCACTCAAAATAAAAAAAACAAAATGGCGGATCTAATATGGCGGACAAAATTTTTATAAAGTGGTCAGATTTTTATGAAATTTCGTATGAAGGGTATTTCGAGTCTGCTGATTACGAATTGCTACTCAAAACTTAAAAAAACAAAATGGTGGATTTAAAATGGCGGACAAAGTTCTTATAAAGTGGCCAGAATTTTATGAAATTTTATTTTAATTAAACAAATTGGGGCCAACTGGGGCAGCTTTTAAAATTTCCTAATTATAGAGAAAAATCTCGGGGAAAAAATTGTTAGAGAGTGGGATGTCGTGGGACTTATGAGTAATGTAATTTTAAACATTGACGTTTACAACGCGAAGTTATAAAAAAACTTGTTTTGAATGATACATTACTAAAATAATTAAGAAAATTTATTATCAATACGAAATAACGTTTAAAAGTACTTTCGTTAGCAGAAGCTATTTTAAACGATTCCCGGTCACTGTTAACACAAAAACCCGTTTTACTATGTACCGCGCCGCGGCCTTCGTGTGCAAGGCGCTCACGTAACAATGGCTCCCGAGAGCCCCCCATGCAATGTGACCGTTATAAAACACTGTTTCTAATACCTTAGGTACTAACCTACATAACTAGACCCAAAAAGTCCCCAAATCAAAGATCGATTTTAGGGACTTTTGTTCACATTTCCGGCATTTGGAACCACTGTGCGTCGGTCCTTCTTAAGATCTCGTAGCGCACTTATGGGATCTCTACATTACGCTTACAATTTTACAAGGTTTCACTGAAGACCTGTCGTAGGGTTTATAGCGGATTTCTCTATGTCAAGATGGAGTGGTATTAATAAGAGTCTCAAGCGCTGCAGTTGGCGAGGTGTTTGCCATTCAACCATTGGCGCAACAACTAAAAATGTTTAGGGGGGCTCCAACAAAAATTTAGATCTCGAATGAGTATGAACAAAAGTCGCGATACACTTGATATTTAGGCTAGTGCCGATAGTTTTTTTGGAAAAAAAAATAATAGCAGGGAGGGACCAGCAATGAAATGTCCTTAAGGTTATAACTAAAAGAAAAAAAAATTTTAAACTCGAAAAAAAGGGAAATGGTAAAATGGGTATGCTATTTAGGGGTTGAAAACGATTTTTTGCAATTTGCGGTGAAACACGACCTCCTAGTGGAAAATGTTTAATACAAAAGTTGTATAATAATAAAAAGATCTAAAACTTTTGTATTTAACATATTTTGACATAACCTCAAATTTTCCAAGAAAATGGTGGAAAATCGATTTTTCAGTTTTTAATTTTTTTCTCCCGTAAAAATAATTCAATTTACATGAAAATTTGTAAGAGTATACCTTGTGTTGCGTTAAATACGCATGATTTTTTTTTTGTTTGAAAAACGGATAGTTTCTCAGCAATTAACATTTTTCGAAAAAAGTACCCTTATCTTGCATTCACAACTTTATTGATGTTTTTTTCGAATTTTAATATTCAATAAGTGCTAATTTAACCATTGAAATGTTTAGTTTCAAATGGTCTATACATTTTGATACTTTATTTTCATTAAACCGCTTAAAATTAAGAAAACCCGAACACCTGATTTTTCGATCACGTACATATTTCTCGATTTTTTTCAATTTTTTTATTTTTTTCTGTCAATGAGGGATTAAATTTTAATTTATATTGTATTGTAACACAGCTGTCAAAAAAACAAATTACGGTAGTACGAAACAACGAAGTGAAATTGAGAGGCTTTTCAGGTTCGTTGTGAAGGAGCTTCGTAGTTTTCAAGTGTATGCAAATGAACTACGAAGAACTACGAAGCTATGCAGACTACGAACAAAGTGAAATGTGACATGAATATCCCTAGTTTTTGATGCCCCAGTAAAAATAAGATTCTTCGCCCGAAAAACTCCTGAGTAAAACTTCTCCTTTTCCAAAAGCAGTCCAGTACAAATGAAATCAATAGACCGTTTCTCTTTCGATTGTGTAAGTAAAGCAGCATTGGACATGGTTAGTACTCAGTTGGGGAACCGCTTGCTAAAATGAAACTCGCGTTTGGAATGATTTCATTCATATCTGTAACAGGGACGGTCATACCTCTATAGTAGACGCATTTTTAGATTTTCATGCCTGTAGCGGGATCGTGCAAAGTGTGGCCGGCGCTTTTGTTCGTTATCTGTGCTAGTTACGGGCGTGTATATGCTTTTGAAAAAATAACAAACTAAATCATTTTTACTCGTGTGTTTAAACATTTTAAACATACCACAGATTATGGGTAAAGGTAATATTTGACTCTCCGTTAAAGGTATGCTTCGATGATGTTTATTACGGTTCTTAGTGGACTTTCTTCTTTTCTCTTCTTTCTCTTTCTAGTTCAGACCCATGAAAAAGAGTAAAAATGATTTGTCCACTAAATTAATGCGCGCGTGGGTGATGGACTCCATATTATAGTCGTGGGGTCTCAGACCAATAGCAAAGAACAACAATGCTAAATTTTTCAACTGATATTGAAACAGAACAGATTATAGACTGGCTTTACTCTATAAGTTTTCATAAACAGTGGGGTTAAAAGAGCCTACGGATTTTACAACATTTGCTTGTACGGTTTAAATGAAAAGTTTCGCATGAAAAAGTTTCGAACAATCTCAACAAAACGAATTTAGTAAATCAATAAATGAGTTAAAATTTAAATTATAAATTTCTGTACAATGTATGTATGTTCCAAAAAAAATTATTTACAACAGTTTTCGATTATTATAATCTCCAATAATTGTTTATTTGGTAGTCGGCGTCTTAGAGTCATATGGGTTCGAAAAATTTTCATTTAATATTGGGTTTACCTAAGGGGTCCGGGCTCCATATATGAGGGGGGGTCCGGACCCTTGGACCCCCCGCGTTGTTGCGCCCCTGGTTTCAACTAGTTTTTTTCTATTAGAAATTCGATACCTACTATTACAGAATTGTTGGCAATAAAAAGGCGTTATGTTTTTTATGTCAAAGTCTAAGCTCTTTATACTACCAGTCCGTTATGTCGTTCACGCCATTGTTTAATGTCTAGTAGTAAGCTTAGCTCGAAGATAGAAAAATAATATGATAGGTTAAGGGTAGTTTGGAGAATGCATGAGGAGGAGGCAGTGAGCCCCACGTTTGACCTCTTGGATGTGGCATGACTTCATTTTTGTAAGCTGCCGGCTAAGCCACAAACATCGGCGCCAGCGGGCGACAGCCTTCTGGGAGTGGCATGCCTCCTGAAACAAGTGAATCTCGCTAACCAACCGATAAGGGCTGTGCTCCAGGCAGTACCAGACCACCAGGTGCACAAGGAGATGCACCGTCCACTACGTGAAGACCCGACCTAAGCGAAACTTTTGTGCCCTATTATTACCCGGTTAAGCCGGCGGGATGCCTTATTAGGGCAACATTACCTATGAACACTCTAGTCTTCTACAAACAGAATACGCCTTAAAATTAATTGATACGCTTACCTTTCAGTAGACAATTATTTTATTGAATATTTTATTACATCTTTAATTATAGTTTGAAAATGTTTTAAAACCATCTTTAACAGCTCTTGAAGAGATTGACATATTTCTCGAGTATTTGTCTACGCGCCCCTGCATCTTCAGTCAAGTATATTTAACTTCAGTTCGGCCCAAAGTCTTAAGTAAGAAAAAAACTTGCATTAAGGGATCTTAGATATCACTCGAACTCCCTATAAAAATGCAAATTTTATTAAATTTTTCAATCCTACTTTAATCCCGACCTCACAAAGTCCTTATTTTTGTTCTTAAGAATTTTTCAACCTCATTTGGTTTCGGTTGTCATAATTTACCACAGCTGATGTACACACAGCCCGTCCTCGTCATACTCGTCGTTGTCGTTGTCATAGTCGGCATCGTAATACGTAAGGAGCTCTCGGTACCAAAAATGCCGTCACGTATCAGAAAACGGGGTCTAGAGTTATTTGCATGTTCCCAGAATGACTCCCCCGTACTATGTGGTAAATATAGGGTAAAAACCCTTCTCAGTAGAGAGAAACACACATCTCTGTGAAGGATTCATTCTTAAGGGAGGTGTCATGTCGCCGTTGTGTTGCCCTTTACTATACTAGGAAGTGAGTAAGTATAACATCGTGGGTGTATACCTGTGACAGTAAAAGTATATATACACAATTTTCAAGCTATAAATTTCGTTATTTCTGTTGCGTATGAAACTGAAGACGAAACTTTTTCACCTTTTTTTTGGGTATAAAGGTGATATACATACACTGTATGAAGACCTATTTTTGAGCAGAAATCCTGCCTGAAGCTTATCCTTGAAATGCATTTTCAGAATAACCTTAGATGGAAAATGGGGATTTGTCGAATGAAATCCGTGAGATTTCGTCTAAAATCAGAAGAAATTCAATAGATTCCAGGTGTTATTTTCCGTGAATCTTACGAGAGTGTCACAGTGGAAATCCATAGAAAAAATATATATATGTGAACGGGGATCGACTGGGATGAGTTCCCTTTTTTACACATCATATTGGAATGGATTAATGCGTTCTCGTTCGTTTCCACCTGCAAAATAATCCATTACCCACCATTTTTCTGTTCCGCCGATAACACAGCATTCCTTGCTTCATCAGGATTAGAATTAGCTTTTTCCCCTCGTTGTCGATTGATTTGGTGATGGCATTGCCCTTGTTGGCTGATTATATTCTCGTTCCATTATCCTTTTTTTTTGGTTGCCAATCGAATTTTGGGAGAAAAACATCTTCGTTGGTGGCTCGTGCATAGTTACAGAAATTAACTTGCTTCTGTTGATATGGGTGTGTACATCTTTTGCATGTTCGTTTTATCTGCACACTCAGGCTACTATTGGATTAGGATGAAGTTGATATGAGCTTAAATTTCTATTCACGTATTTCTCTGCATCCCTATTCTGCTTCTTGTATGGTTTTTTTTGTCGTTCGTGGATTGCTACTTTTTAGCAATGTTCTTCGTTCCTATATACGTGATTGCAAGAGCAGTGAAGATAGTTACTTATACCATATACTGGAATTCCAGTCATTTTTAGTGATGAATGTATGGTTGTTTTTATGGATTATGTGACAATCTTCCAACTATACTACTACTAAGGATACAAGCATAGGAACTTTCATAAATTATTGTTATGATTTTTTGTCTACATATATAAATATCCATCTGCTTTGTTCTATCTTTGGCTTCTAATGAAATAGAGCATTACGCAAAAAGTAATAAAAATAAAATATTTGGGTCAACTCTCTTTCATTATATTTATTATTCATCAAGCACTCTGTTTCTGATTTGCGCATACACCTACATTTTCTTCTATATTGTTCACAAATTAAATGAAAAAACTAATTTTTTGGATGAACTATGGCAAGAAAAAATCGGATATTGCGGGGTTGAAACCGCGGATCGGGCAGTTCGATTTTTTTTCTTTTTTTTCCTTCTTTCTAAATCCATTCTGTTGGATTAATGGTGTAAAGTAAAGAATTACAAACTCTTCTGTGAGCAATTTCATGCACATACTCATGTAAGAGTACTATTCTTTGAATTGAAAAGCTATTTAACCGACTTTCTGTAAATATATATTGACTACCTACGTTGCAACGCCTTTTAATAAAAAAACTTATGTGTGCTTAGTCCGGGATAGGAAAAACGTATAATGAAAAAAATAACAAATCTGCAAAACATAATTTTGGGCCCATACCTCGACTATAGAATAATCTCTTACAGTCAGTATTTCCGAGTTCCTACAACATCCAAGAGTTCAAACGCAGGATTAATCCCCACCTTCTTCTGAATCATCCCGTGAAAGTCCTTCCGAGCTTTGAGGTTTACAATTGGAATGATAAAAAAAAGTTTATATTCGCTTTTCTCCGACTATCGGATCAAGTTTTCCGTCTGAATCAATAGTCGGAAGCAAGTGAAGCCTAAAACATGCCCATGAAAATACTGAATCTTCCCGTGAAAGTCCCATCGCAATTGTATTAGCCGTTGTTGGTAGGTAGGTAGGTTGTTCCTATATACTGGCTGGAGCAATAAAAACTTTACAATCAAAATTATTTTTTACTTTTTAGTTCATTTTAAAATAAAAGCATATTTTTTAGTTATTTTAAACTATATTTTTTAGTCTATTATATGTCTTCCACCATTTTGTAGTGACCGTCATATTAGATTTAAAATGACGGCACACCGCTTACTGCACTATAGGTACTCGCTTTCATTTGATGCCCATACCGAAGAAAAAGGTAATCCGCATTTTGTGCTGGCCACCATTTTGAATTTTGCCCCCACATAGCTAATTGTATTCTACTTGTCTTGCCCTTTCATTCGATATCAATGTCGGCGGTCAGGGAACACAATTGCAAAATTCGGCCGCCATCTTGGAACCTCATCTTGATTTTTTTTTAAAATGATCAGATTGCATTGTCGCACGAACTATACATATGTGCAATATTTGAAGTTGATCGGTTATATGGAAGTGAGTAAAAACCAAGTTGCAATGTTAAATTTTTCGGTCTAATCCGGTAGTCGAACACGGTAGTCGGATCCGATAGTCGTATCCGAGTAAAAAAATAGCCTAAAACATGCCCAAGAAAATACTGAATCTTCGAGTGAATGTCCCATTGCAATCGGATTAGCCGTTTCCGAGATTAGCCTGGACAAACAGACAGACAAACATACAGACATACAGACACACAGACATACAGGCATACAGCCAGACAAAATTTTTAAAAATACTTGATTTTGTTTTAATATCATGTAAATAACCATATGAACTTAGAAAATGACACTTTTTTTGAAATCACAGACACAATTATATTTATATAGATTTAGTCAACCCACTGCAGCTGTCTCTGGTAGCACAGCCAGTTAAAGGCTTGCTTCTCGCCCGTGGGGTTGCCAGTTCGATTCTTCGGCCTCTATGCACTTTTTTTAATCGACATTATATTCTCACAATAAATATTTTTTTTTAATTTCCTCCGGGGAATTTTGTTTTATATTAAATAAGTTTTTTTTTAAATTAATACTACGCAAATACATTACTGCAACAATTATTTAGCTACTGCCTCGATTCGGTGGACGGCGGTGTGTCATACTTCTCCTAATAAATAACTTTTTTTTAAATTACTCCCGAAAAAAATGAACGGACTAAAAAGTACGAAGTAAAATAAATTTTTAAAAGCCGACTTCAGAAAAACACCAAAAAGGGTGAAATAATTGTTTGTAATTCTTTACAACATTAATCCAATCAGAATGGATCTAGAAAGAACAATCACTTTTTAAGACCGTGCCAGATAGTAGTTGACTTTCATTGCACTAACTTTTGCTTCGAAAATTGTTTTGCATTTTGCACTTTTGTTAGCCTTATGCACTTAATACATCGCCCCGAAAGCACCGTCCTCAAAAGTGATTATTCTTTCTAAATCCATTCTCCTATCATTACTTCTTGACTGCAGGCTTGATTAAAGTTTTGACAATCGTCTCCGCTGCACTATATTTCGCAATTAAAAGCGATAGATGATACGAAGCTTCTAAGAATTTTTGATTGTCAACTCCTGTCAAACAAAATTGATGGATTTATCTTTGTACCTAATATGGTTTGTGTCAAAATGAAGTCTCCAGCCAACGAAAATCCAACTTATACCCCGTTTGTGATTAGGTTGAAAAATTGAGTCGAGGTTGAGTTGAATTTTCGATCACTGTATAGTGATGTCGAGTTGAGTTCACTTTGGGTTGAAATAGAATTGAACTGATATCAAAACATAACCTCAAATTTTTGCGCGAAATTCTCATTTTTAGATACTCAGATACAACTCAGCCCGCGTATATGAGGCGAGCTGAGTTGAGTTGAGTGGACCCAGCTTCAAGGTATTTTAGCGATTTTCGATACTTTGCGCAACATAATTGTGACTTTTAGGTAAAAATGGTCACTTGGGTGTTCGTGCTACGTAACGTTTACGGAGAGGGAGGGGGGAGGGTGACATGGGGAGGAGAGAGGGTCAACAATCTTCAAAAATTGCGTTACCTAATACTTGAACGCCCCCTCAGTCCTGACAAAGCTGTATTGCTATGATGCTATAGTGACGGTTCCTCAGAAATTCAAGCTATCCTGTCTCCACAAGAATGTCATAGCTGCAATAACCTCCATTTCGCATGCACTTTAGTCAGGAAATTATTCCTAAATAGACTAAGAACCGACCTACCTACTACTACTAGACTAAGAACCGACCTTCCACAGTCAGTATTTCTCAACTCTTACAACATCCTAGAGCCTAAAAGCGAGGTTTGTCACTTACTCCTTCAGCAGCTTCCAGACTTCTACTAGCCTATCCTTTCCTATATTTCTTCCTTTAAACTAAGGATACTACAATGACGAGTAAGAGTAGGGTTATTCCTGAATTTACATTTTTAATATATGAAATACAATTCCTGTTTATAGAATCAGACCCATTTGCTGAAATAAAAATTGAGTACGTCTCATACTTTTTTCCTATAATTTATTTTCTCTCAACTTATCGAGAAACCTTAATCAGAACGCAAGCAAAGAAAAAGATAACAAAAAGGTAAGTAAGAGGGGGAAGAAGAGTACGGAAGCCGGCACAAGAGACGGAACAAATTGCCACCCGATTTTATTAAGATTTTAGTTAAAAACGCTTCATCATAATTTAAGCACATATCTACACATAACCCCAGCAGATACACAAACCTAATGAGCGATAATTTCATAGCCGGGCTCAATAACATCACCAAGCGAGCGTTTAACGTAAAAAGTTTGATTGCGCAATCTTCTGAAATATGTGGTTTAGAGCACCCGATTCTATACTACTAAGGGTAAGGTATCCCAGTTGTGAAAACCGGACTAATTCCAGAAGAATCATTTCAGAATTAATAGATAAATAAGCAATTGATTCCTTTTTAATTACTGGTAATGCAGAAGAGAATCAAATATGATTTCTTGTGTTTCGGAAAGTTTAAAATGCAATGTAAAAACATGGCATGTTTGCTTTTGAATTAATTACAAGTTATGGGGGGGGGGGGGCGGTAATAAATTTATTACTGTCTATGACATGCCCGTGTAAAAGTAATTCATTCTTTACGTGTATGGTAATCCGAAGTGGAATCGTTTCAGAATCGATATATGTAATTAATTCTGAATTAATCCTGAATCAATTCCAGTACAACTGGGACGTTTCGTTAGGACTAAAAGGCGCATTCCAGTGAATCTGTTGGCGTTAAACCTTAATATCATATAAATTTCGAATAATTAAGGTACAATTTTTGTGTAGTACATATATGAACAGTCGTATGTTCCCACTTTCAAACATTTGTCACGTAAATTACGGAATATAAAAAAGAAAATTCACTTCCAATTATTATTTTCGCTCATAAATTCCTGATTTTATATTCGTTGCTGAACTCACATACATGCCAATTCGTTTAACATTTTCAACATACGAGTACACAAAATCGCATTACAAACCAAAAGACATTGCGTAATGCGCTCATCCATAAATATGTCACTGGAAACGACTGCAAAATTCATGCATTATCTATAAATTATTACTATTAAAAAATATAAAAAAACAAAAAAACACAAAAAAATCCATTCGAAAGTAATTAAACTTTTATGATTTCTCACACAACGTACTATACGAGTATATCCAAGCCCAGTGGTTGTTCTTTAAAAAGAAATTCAAAAAAAAACCATCTCCAAAAGAATTCCAATTAAATTTAAAGCATTCACCAGAGGAAAAAAGGATATCGATACTTTTAGTTCAGGATATTATATAATAAATCACCATTATCCAGTTTTTTTTCTGTTGGAATATTCTTGATAGCAAAATGCTTTGCTAAAGGGGACACAATTTTTTTCCGTTCCATTTTAATATTCTATGCACCTGAAATATCCCAGCACCGTAATGTCTCAGTTTCTACCTTTATTTCGATTGTTGGATGGGAAGAGGAAGGATTCTTTTTCAAGCATTTCCCTTAGTACAATTTTCTCCGTTTCTATCAATAATGTAGTATTTTTAAGAGCCTCTTCAGATAAGACGTATAAAAACGGGGGTATGCAGGGATGGATATCCTCGTGATATTCCTCAGAAATTCTTTCCTCTCCATGTGGATCTTGCATATAAGTGCATATTATTCAACCAAGTTGAAAGTTTGATATGGAAATGCAACTCTTTTCAGAGAAAAGTAGTTACTAATCAGGCAGTTTGGTTTGTTGAGTTTCACACTTGAGATGTCACAAAATCTTGGATTCGATTTTTTACTAAGTGACAGTTCACAGAGCAGGAATCACCCTTTGTAGTATCAGTCCATCACCTTGATGGTTGCCATAGAATGCCTAATAGCAACATTAGTTGGAAGAGCAGTTTGAACTCTTGGATATTGCAGGGGTTCGGAAATACTGATGACGGATGATTGTTCCAAAGTCGAAATATTCTATTTATGAACGAAATGCCTCTATGTAGTATGCGCGTAAGAAGAATTCACCAAGTAACCGCCAAGAATTACTTCCAGTCATTGGATCTCAAGCAGGTTGACGCCAATAAATTAGCCCTGATAATATATGCTCTGTTATCTTTAAAAATGTGACTCATCTTAAGCTTAATTTATTTACAAACATTTATTTTCATACTTCTCTGGATTCAGGTGTTGACTCATATCGAAGCAATTGGTATCGACTCAGTCCTGAAGAACAAGTTTAAGAGCTTCCTTTTTTATATGCGAAAGGCCAAGCTTAGGAGTCGTCCTTCGTACTACAAATTCGTACTACCAAATCACCCTCGTCATGGTGCAATGCCTAGTAGTAAGCTTTGTTCAAAGACAAGATTAATAGACAAGATAGATTAATTAGAGTCTGGAGGGTGCTAAACGAGAAGTCAGTGACTTTGTGTTTAAATCCATGGATGTCCTTGGAGTTCACACCAAAGAGAAGAAATTTGCGCGAAGCCTACTCTAACGAAAATCAAAACAAAAATTTTTTGTAACGGGGCTTTGATTTCGCAAAACTGATATCCGCAATAGCAACCGGCTGAGCTGTCGGGATTAGCGGGAGACAGCCTCGTCGGAGTGTTATGGCTTCTGAAACAAGTGTATTTCACAAACCACCCGAAAAAGTCTGTGACGGCGGCAGTACCAGACTACCATCCGATTAGGGGGGTATTGGATGTTGCCAAATCTCAAACACGCACCATATATTCCGGTATTCCACAAGGCTTAATTCGATCACCTAGTCTTTAATCTATATCCTAATCTATACAAATCTTCTCTCAATCCCCATTATTCCGGTTCACAACTTTGCTGATGGTGGTACTCAACGCGGTTTATATTCCTTTGACAGTGCAATTAAAGCTCGTGCTAGACCTTGATGATCAACGGCTCATGTCTAACTCAATTAAAAAGGACCAAAGGTCGCGTTGTATTTAATGAATCAAAACGAAGTACTGTCAAATTTCCCAAAAAACCTGCCCTTTTATTCCCTGCTTCTCAGTGAACGGTCTGGACCTAACAGATGATCCATCTCTTATTATAGAATGGGTTACACGTACAGACCATTTGCAATTAAATAAACACATCTTCCAAATCGCCAAACACATATACCAATGTCTAGGATTTCTTAAGAGGTGCAAGATCCGCTTTCAGCCTGCAGATCAGACGACAATCTGAAAGTCCTAAATTTGGCCTCATGTTGAATAAAAAAGTCTTAGTGTGATTATAGAAAGTGCAAATCTGCGCTCTGAAATTTATTGGTGATGCCACCATTTGCTCTTCAATTAACTCACTAAGCCATACTAAAAACAAGAGTAGAATCGCAATTAGCCTCCTACTGGCACAACAAGCAGACCCAGATCGCCGTCGTTCCGCCCTAAGGTTCTGGACTCACTAAAGGGCCAAGGCAAGGCGGGCCGGAGTGGAGTCCGCTTTTGTAAACTCCTTCCGAAGGCAGGACTGCGGCCGGGAACCCGGGAAGCTTGAACAGTCAAATGGAAACGACAAGCCATTAGGTAGACTGTATAGGGGTGTAGTACAATAGTTCAACTGAATGGCCGCGGTATTTTTGGACCCAATATCTCAAAAAAAAACCCACCCAGGAATGTAGCAGTTCTTGGAACTTGTTACCGCTCCTACAACAGCGAGTAGGTACTCTAACCAAATAAATAACACAAGACTAGCCCGCTCGGCTAAATTGCACAACCTGCAGCCCTTATTTTCACTTCAGTCTATGAATCCGTTTACAATCCGAACTGCTTGACTGTGAAAATTTCAACTTTCTGTATTCCAAAGCTCAATATGTACGAATTCAAATGCAGGGTTTACACCACTGGAGGTGAATTATTTAAGATTTTTCTTGTGACTAGGTGCTTAGTCACAAGAATAGTTTCAAACTCTCAATGACAAGCATTAGTCTCAAAACTTGTGACATATGACTAGTCACAATTTAGAATAGGGGAAGCCTACTTAGTGGTATAAAACAGAATGAATTTTCCGAACAAGAAGTGTATTTTCCCAAAAAAGAAAACTTCTTTAATTTTATTTAAACATCGATTCTCCAATAAATTTGCTTGTTATTAAAGTGAAACTCCGAAACACTCGTTCAAAAAGTGAACTTCCCCGTCTGATTTATTTAGAAATTTACACAACAAATTTACAAATGTACAAAATTCAATTAACTGGTAATTGTGTAATTATATTTAAAATTTATTAGATTTAATAAATTTTTAGGCAATATTCTGTAGATTTTGTGGAAAATCCAACAGTATAACAACATACCCCCTCCACCGCCCTGGATTTTATTTCTGTCTCTGTTATATTTCTCCATCATTCTGCATTAGGTTCAACAAATTAATCAACTTGGGTCAACATGATTGTGAAATTAAATTTTCTTTATTACACCCACGCTTGAAAAATTCTAAGTAGACACCTTTGTTTGCCTACACCTACCACCCAACCCTCTACCACCAAACCCAGTCCAACCCAACAACATACCCAGAGTTATCATTCCCCCCTCAAAAAAACACTCACTCTACAATTATGTGTTTCTCCCTCGCGGGTCTTTTCAAAATTAAAGGCATTAAATATTCAGAGTTAGGAACCTCTATACAACAACGTGAGAGAGAGAGTACTAGGTACAATATTTCTGGGTGGCATAAAAGGTGCTGCAGGTACCCTACGCAGGTCTTTGAACGAATATTTCCTTTTCTACGGGCTGATTTTCTTTAATCTGTCTTTCAAGCCCAATTCTAATTCTGTTTGAGTGTCATTTGTGTCACATCAGGTTGAAATTAAATTCCGTGTTTCCTGCGAATGTCGTAAGAGAAGGATGGGATAGGGATGCGGAATGGTATAGTAGAGGAGAAATTGAGGTGGTATGCCATTCTCGAAATGTCTTCATTAGTAGTGCTCTTGTAGGTTATGTCGTGTAAACTGGATTCGTAGATGGATGCTTGATTTTAGTCCTTTTTTCGGTACTAAAAAGGCTCCCGTATATCAAGAATTAAGGATAGAAACCAACTGCGAAACCAGTTTTGCATTTGATAATGTATGTTTAGGATAGGAAGAGAGATAGAAAGATAGATGGAAGGGGAATACAACAAATTTAAGGATATCCACAAATACATCTTGATATCAAGCTTATCCCTTGAACCTCTAAGTTTTATGCTAAATTGAATTTAACAAAGTTTTTGTCCCCAACTCTACATCTTTATTTTTCGTTTGCTTATATCCATATACAAATGTATAAATATGTATATATAAGTATAAATATTCGCAAGTATCTTTCAGTAAACTGTCATATAAGAAGTATTCCTTTGAGGCTTCTTCCTTTCTTTTGTGTGCTACCATATATGTGTACATAAATTTCTGAGAATGTTCAATACTTGAAGGACTTTTACTTAAAAACTCCAAGAAAGCCCAATGATTCATGGGACACGCGTATGCTGAACTCATAAAATTTTCATATAAAACTCGGGTTCAATTTGCATGTATACCAGGGATATATTTACTTGAAATACTTTCAATTTTCGCAAAGATACATTGTGTCAGAGTTGAGCAGCACTTTTCTCATTGTACCTATGCAGGAAGCGATATGCATGTATATATATATATATCCTTAAGATTACATGTAACATTCGCGCTTGAAAATTTTCGATATGAAAATATGGCGGGCGCTTCTCCATCCAACCTTGCTGAGTTTTCTTCATCCTTCACCATTTATATGCATTTATATTTACATTTATGTACGTATTCATATACATATATATCTATATATATATATATACATACATCAATTTGTATGTAAAAGTAAAGAAAATATGTATATGCATGAAATTTTCCTGGGTAGCTTATATTCGTTCCTTATGGCTGTTGCTATGTAAAGCCTCTCTTCTCTTCCTCTTGTGGTGTAATTCACGAACAAATTTATTAAATTCATAAATCGTTAACTGTGTGAACACTCATATAACTTGAAAAGCTGTTCAAAGGATGCTTCTTATTAAAATTCGCCAACCCGACAGGAACTCACGTTTATTATGTTTGGTTGATACTTGTTACGTCAGCGGTTATTATGCAGCTTTTATTGGCAACCAAGTTGCTAAAATGTGAGCATATTAATTTATTGGCGTTTTCTCGCTAAAATCCTGAGATGGGGATAAGACGTTAATATTTATTGTACTTTTATTTCATATGGAGAGGTTCGTGCTCGACTGTCCTTTAATTTTTCATTAATTTAGTGTGTAAGGAGCAGTTTAAATTTGAAACGAAAGTGACTGCTACACTCCACCATTTGCAGAAACATGTCTACTGCAGATCTAAAGCAACAATTTTGATCACTCAATTGTAGAACATGTTTGTCGCTATTGGCTTTTGTGTTACTACAATTCTAATAGTTTTTAAGGACCTTAAAGGTTTTTAAGCGATACACTAAGCTTAGGAATCACCATTTGTACGATCAGTTCGTCATGTCGTTCAGGTCATAGTCACGTCTAGTACATATATAGATAGCTTAAGAGGTATCTGGGATCGGGATGTTGTACGTGCTCGAAAATACTGATTGTGAAAGATTGTTCCACAGTCTACTTATTTTATTTATCAACAAACACGCTAACCCCGACGGATGCGTCTTTGGCTTAGCCGGCGGGAATTGAGGATATCAGCTTTGTGAAATCGTAGCCCAATTATAAATTTTTCGTGCAAAAATCTTTTCTTTGATGTGAACTCCTACAACATCCAGGAGTTCAAACCAAAATTCCATCACTTCCTCCTTTATTACCCTCTAGATCATTGTTTCTCAACCTGCGGGTAGCGGCCCCTAAGGGGGTCGCCATGAGAATTTTAATAAACAATTTATTTTAAATCATAATCAAATGTTACACATATAACCATGAAATAACAACCGTATAAAATCTAAGAATTTATCCACGATTTTCCCGGTAAAGGTCGATCCACACATACCCGTGACGTGACGCCCACTTCAGTGCAGTACCGGGGCATCAGTGAAACAAAAAAAATATCGGCACGAAGTCATTCCATGAAAACAAATTGGGAAAGACGCGGCATTCTCCCACACACCCGCTGCCACCAATATTTTTTAATTTATCCCGAATACAAATGTTTTTTAAATTCAACAGAAAATTTTATAAGAATTCAACAGAAATTTAGGTAAAGGTTATTTGAAATGCACTCAAACCCGTTTCTGTGCGATTTTTTTGTGAGATTTTTTTATACGGAATAACAAAGTATGCATATGGATAATTTAGAAATGTAAATATTTCTTTGCTGTAGGGTTGCTTAAATGCCCAAATGTATTTCTTCCTCCTACTACATGATGTACAACAGACTCGTGTGGATCAACTTCTCGACTTGTTTTTAGTAAATCACTGAATGCGTTTTGGCTCATTCTAAAATATTTGTAGAATTTAGTTTCACTTCCCGAAGAGTCTACATGAGATGAACCCACTCTCTCTTTTATTATTTTCCTCCTCGTCTTAGAGCAACACTATTCCAGCAAGATATTCCACGCTTAATTTCATAATGTACTTGAAATCAATGTCCAAATTTCAAAACTAAAGAGTAATTGCAGATGCCATTGAACATTGAGCACTGCTACGGAAAAGGTGGTGCTGTGTGAATGGCAGTGAAAAATTCATCACGGAAGCCACTGACACGGAAAACATCGGTGCAGTGCCGTCACGGATATGTGTGGATCGCCCTAAATAACTCAATTTTAACACTGATTTGACGGAAGAAGATGGAACAAGATCAAACTTGTTTGTTTTTCCTGTCGTCTCCATCAGAGTCTATGTTTGGTGCGAGCTAGTCGTATGTGTACGTGCGCATACTTGCGACGTCCGAAATCAATCCCAGCATGCTCGGATTTTTCATGCGTTCGTACGTTGAAAATACAATTAGGGGAGTCGGACAAGCATCAAATTTGAGTGAAAAAGGAATTGTTTCCAGTCTCAATTTTTTTTTCTTTAATATGTTATTTACATCGAATACTATACGAAATGGACATTTTCTACCACTGGCAACCGCCGCTACGTAAGTTATGGGCCATTTTGTGGAAAATCTACCATTTTGGTCGTGCTTGCTAAATATAGATGTCCAAAGAAAGCGAAAAAAATTGAGGCTGTTCGTTATGATATTACCTCTCAGCGGTTACAAAATGAAATTTTAATCTGCACACATAACCTCATAAAAAATTTAAAACTGAAGTAACTGCTAAATTTTGGTTGTTTTAGTTATAACTTCGGATGTTTTAAGTAAAATTTGATGAAATTATACTTTATAATGTAAGCAAATACTGGTTAAAATTTCAAGTCGAAATTTTTAATACAAGTCTCAAAAATTAACCTCAAATTTGAAAATTGATTGGCCAATAACTTTTGTGCATCGCAACGTATGAGGTTCGTTTTTATTTTAAGTGTAGGCTTTGTTATGCACTTTATGATGGTGAAAGAAAAAAAATTTTAAACTTGAAAAAAGTGAAAAAAAAATCGAATAGAAAATCGTGAATTTTTGTATTTCTTCGTCAATTTTCTCGAAAAATTCCACTTTTTTTTTTGATAAAACTAAATTATTTCTTGGCATATGTCAAAAATGAATTATTAATACAAAAAAAAAGAGTTTTATCAAAAAAAGTGGAATTTTTCGAGAAAATTGGCGAAGAAATACAAAAATTCACGATTTTCTATTCGATTTTTTTCACTGGAAACAATTCCTTATGTTTTACTTGTCCGACTCCACTAAATATGGATATAGAAAAATTTATTAATTTGGTGTGTGGACACAAAGTTTATGGGATCAAAGTGATTCGGAATATCACTTACGTGACCGTCAACGCAAGCATGGCCAGAAGAAATAAAAATACGTTTATTCAAGGTTAAAACTAGTCGTTCTTCAGGAGATATGGTCTGGCGGAAGTTACTGTATTTAGTCAGATTGGATCGTATGGTGCTTAGAATATATTCAAACGTTTCTTTATTCATGCGTAGATAGCCATGATATAGCCCGGGCTCATTATTGAAGTCCGTTATAATAACATAGAATTCTCCATATTCATCTCTTTTTAAATAAATTTCACGCACCCATTCGGTTCTACGATGGCTATTGCGCCACCGCGGCGGTTTTCGAATCAGCGAAGAATAAAGCCCGGGTCACACCGAACGCGTCGCGGCGCGGGGCGGTGCGACACGGTGGAGCGCAAAAAGACGCCGTAAGGCGTCTGATTCACATTGGCCGCGGCGCGGCGCGACATATTCTCCATTACAGACCTTGTTTTCATTCAAGAAATAATAATGAAATGTGATATTCACCGCTGGCGGCGACGGCAAAATTTGGTTTTGAGTAATCACGAATTTTGCCGCGCGACGGAATTTATCCTCGCCGTCCCGTGCCGCTTCTGGTGTGAATCACAGATTCATTTTTCGTGTAGAAAACGCTTAACGGCATTCGCGCCGTGCCGCGCCGCGTTCAGTGTGACCGGGCCTTTATCTGGCACAGCGGTGTCCAACAGAAATTCGTTTGTAGCCACAATCGCTATTTTTAAATAATTTCATTCGCCACATTAAAAATAAGTTTTATGAAGGTTTTTTTTTATTAAATTAATTACATATATTCTACCGTTGTAGTTCACAAGTTATTATTAAGATAAAAAATCCGAAAATTCTTAATGGATGTTTGGCAATTTTTTCTTGCACCATCACCTTAAAATCTGGTATAAAACCCACGTTAACTGCACATTTTAGTTCTGCCTCTAAATTTTTGTTAATAATATTGGATCGATACTTTGATTTTATGAAATTGCAAATATCTGAATCCAGAGCCAAAAACTCACTTGACTTTAATAGGCGAGTCCACATTAATAAAACTGACTCTTCTCTAGGAACATCATTCTGGCTTTGAAGAAAAAGCATATCTGATTCAAAGTTACGTCGGTCCAAACATAGCATATTCGCGATATCTTGAGATAAATGGGAATTGATGATGTCAAAATGGAAAGGATCTTGCATGAGTTGGAAAACCGGTCTGAATTTTTCAATATCAACAAAACGATCTTCAAATTTTCTTTGCAGTTCCTGCAACCATCCGACATAACGCTGTCTATTAAAATTAGAATCTTCTTTATATTTTTCATATTAACGAAATGCGTGAAATCAAGATTTTCCATGTGTATTACAAAAAGTTTTAACTTATGCCCCGGCTTCACCGGCCTGAGTTCAATAATATTCAGTTCAATCCACATAAGTGGCTTTACCGGCTAAAGTCCGGTTCAGTACTTGAAATTGTTGTTGCTTTTTCGCCAGAAGTCAGAAATGCAAAAGCTGCCTGGAATGGCATTCCACTATTCCAGTTGATTACTCTCTTTTGTGCGAGCTTTAGTTTCAAGCTTGATTTCATGTTCTGTTGGGCGAAATCAGGCTGTATTTTTCCTGACTTAAAAATGTGAAAATGTATGCGAACTCAGGCACTAATTTGCTCGGATTGGGCAGTTCGGCCGGTGAAGCCGGGGTATTAGAAAGTAATTAAATTTGGTTTAGAAACAAGCTAATTTTTTTTATTACTCGAAGAGATGTGATATTTTTTTCTAAAAATATTTCAGTGTTGCATTCGCCACATTCACATAGTCTATTCGCCACATGTGGCGAGTGGCGATGGTGTTGGACACCGCTGAAGCAGATATAAATTATTCATTACGATGATGTCACAGGCCACAGGTCACAGTCACTACTGGCACTTCAACGGAGAAAAACGCAACCAGTGTGCGCGCTCAGTTCGGACGTCCAATAACATACGTTTACGTACGATACAAATTCGTATCCAATGTGCGGTCGGCCTAAACGTTTGGCTCGGTGAATTCTTTATTTTTGGGGTGTCTCGCAACGCGGCCACAAAATTACTAGGGCCTAACATTAGGAAGGATGTTAAGATTACCTACGGAAGATTAGAAGGGCGAGAAACCTCACTTGCAGGCTCCGTCCGAAGAGGACGTGTCTGCAATTCATGTTATTTATCACAGTCCCGCCATGGCAATGAGTAGGGTCTCGTTGTTCGGCCCGACATACCTTAGCCAATCAAGTCTGAACGAAAAATCCTAAGGCAAATCTACTAAGTTTGTTCAAATGGTCTGGCCTACAAATCTGAGGCAAATGGGTTTGATAAGAGGTCCAACTTGTAGCCGGGAGAAAAAGAACCAAGTAGGTAAGAGGATAATATTATGATGAAAATTATGCTAGTCGATCATTCGCCATTCAAAAGACAAATATGTTTCAATCTACAAAAATAGCACACTTCTTATAACTTCAGCTGATTAGTTTAAAGAGTCACTTGCAAAGAAATGTAATCCCGTGGTACGATTTTATCACCTTAAAAATGAAAATAAAACTGCACCAGAAAATGAGGGAGTGAAGGATAATTTGAATTAACAAGCAACACAAATTAAATTCTCAACTACCAGCACCTTTTGAACTTTATAATAGTTCTCCTAACATTCCCCATCAACGAGATCACGCGACAACTTCAAACTCCAGTAACAGCATTTGAAACTGTTGTAGATTTGGTCCTTTTTGCATTTTGAGGACCAGCAAATTACTATAGTTAAGCACTAAAGTTGGGATTGTAGCTCTGTTCGCCCTCCTCTCATCACCTGACTGATCCTTAAACCTCCCTGGGAAGAACTACCCCTTGCTCTCTCTCTATATATATACACCTTTTACTTTGGTGAAGATTGAACAGTGTAAGGGCCATTAAGATCGTCGTCATTAGTGTTAATTGTGTTATGGAAATTTTACTAAAAACATTCCGAAGCACTTTCTGTCCCAGTTTTACGGGCCAGGACTTGCAGAGCATCCGTTGCTGCTTCTGTTTCTGGGGTAAATGTCATACAGGATAAATCCACTCTATTTCCAGAACAGAGCAAAACAACAATAAGCAACACCAAGAAGCAAACAAAAAAAAATCTAACGAGTTCGATATGGTTACGGTTATTGTATCAGGATTAACACACGAGAAAGTTGGTTTAGGAGAGTGCAAAAAGTTTCTGCATTATGAAAATGGTATTTTGTTTGCAGAACGGCTGTAACGAGTTTAATGTGACTTCATAGGAGTAGAATATGTGTTTATTATTCCACTCCCCGTTCGATCGTCTTTCGAATATGTTTCAGGTTGGGGGCATTAATTGTAAAGTTAATTAAATTTAACACCTACATATAAGGTCATTGCACGTTGCACTATGAACAGTATCAGAGGAAATGTTATTTTAAGATTTATGACACGAGATTTATGTATGTTCACCGAAAAAAATCGGGATTGTATTAGGGTCGTATATACAATTCGCATATTTGTATTCTACCTTTGAACTTTTGGGTCTTTATCTTTACTCAAAAGTTTTCTTCATAAACTGACGAACCGAAAAATTCCTTCATTTGAGAAATTTTCTATCCTCACAAAATTAGGTTTCGGTTGTCAACGGCAACAGGAATTGATAATTAATGTAGAATTTTCTTAAAATCTTAAAATAGAGATGAATGATTTTGAAGCTGAATATTTCGTAATACATAAATTTAGTATTAATGAATGGAATATTTATATTTCAGTGTGATTTTTAAAGAGGAACTTTGTGGCATCAGCTGTACTTGTTATAATATTAAACAATAGAAGTTTAATTACTTCGTGATGCTCCCTAAAGCATAATTGTTGTGAAGGAATCCTGGGTTTGATCATCGACACTGCACAGGCAAAACCAGATTTTTTCATACCAGACAAGTTTGGGGTATGAGTAGATCGGGTGCTCTAATCATGAAGCTCATTAATGTTAATCTATGTCCTAGCTACAACTCAAACAATGTAACCGTTGCCAAGGTAGGCTGCGTGGAGCTTCCCAGTGTATTTAAACAACGAAAAAGGAGCTAGTTAAACTTAACAACAAAAAGAAAATCCTCTTACATAGATGCGCGATAGGTTAAAAAAGAAAGCAAAGAAAGTGTGACCTGCTTATTAATTGCATACTTGACACTAACTTGGATATACAAAATACTTTAAATTTTTTTCGAGCACGAACAACGCTGGGAAGAAATTATCGATACTACTACAGTAATAGTCCGGGGAAATTAGCATTTAAAGGAGACAAAATTCGGAAATGGCTGAAAATTGCACCACAGCTTCCTTGGGACTTTCCAAGGAAACAATTTCGGAATCACAAAAAAACATGGCCGCCGGAAATATAGCGGTTTTCCGGTGTTTTCCTTGTATCTCGGTTTCTATAGGTCGTACAAAGGCCCTAAATGTTGACAATGAAATTCTCTACAACTTTAGTTGTTACAAAGATGTTGACCCGATTAACCCTTTCAAAGTTATTCAAGGTCAAAGTTTCCAAAAATCACTTTTTAGTTAAAACATTACTCAAAACATCAGTCAATACGAGGGCTTTTTGCAGGCAATAACGTTTCGTATTGACTGATCAAAAAAATGCTCGGAAAGACCAGTTTTTGAGTGATGTTTTGACTAAAAAGTGATTTTTGGAAACTTTGACCTTGAATAACTTTGAAAGGGTCTAGTTTTCGAAAAAATGAAAGGAGGGGTTTTTGTAGGCAATAACGTTTCATATTGACTAATCAAAAATTTTTTTTCGAAAAAAACACTTTTGAGTGATGTTTTGGCCAAAAAGTGATTTTTGGAAACTTTGACCTTAAATAACTTTAAAAGGGTTAAGTTTTCGAAACAAATGGAAGGAAAGCTTTTTGTAGGCAATAACGTTTCGTATTTACTGATCAAAAATTTTTTCGTAAAAACCAGGTTTTGAGTGATGTTTTGACTAAAAAGTGATTTTTGGAAACTTTGACCTTGAATAACTTTGAAAGGGTTAAGGTTTCGAAAAAATGACAGGAGGGGTTTTTGTAGACAATAACGTTTCATATTGACTAATCAAAATTTATTTTTCGAAAAAAACACTTTTTGAGTGATGTTTTGACTAAAAAGTGATTTTTGGAAACTTTGACCTTAAATAACTTTAAAAGGGTTAAGTTTTCGAAACAAATGGAAGGAAAGCTTTTTGTAGGCAATAACGTTTCGTATTGACTGATCAAAAAATTTTTTCGAAAAACCAGTTTTTGAGTGATGTTTTGGCCAAAAAGTGATTTTTGGAAACTTTGACCTGGAATAACTTTAAAAGGGTTAAGTTTTCGAAAAAATGACAGGAGGGCTTTTTGTAGGCAATAACGTTTCATATTGACTAATCAAAAATTTTTTTTCGAAAAAAACACTTTTGAGTGATGTTTTGGCCAAAAAGTGATTTTTGGAAACTTTGACCTTAAATAACTTTAAAAGGGTTAAGTTTTCGAAACAAATGGAAGGAAAGCTTTTTGTAGGCAATAACGTTTCGTATTGACTGATCAAAAAATTTTTTCGAAAAACCAGTTTTTGAGTGATGTTTTGGCCAAAAAGTGATTTTTGGAAACTTTGACCTTAAATAACTTTAAAAGGGTTAAGTTTTCGAAAAAATGACAGGAGGGATTTTTGTAGGCAATAACGTTTCGTATTTACTGATCAAAAATTTTTTCGTAAAAACCAGGTTTTGAGTGATGTTTTGACTAAAAAGTGATTTTTGGAAACTTTGACCTTGAATAACTTTGAAAGGGTTAAGGTTTCGAAAAAATGACAGGAGGGGTTTTTGTAGACAATAACGTTTCATATTGACTAATCAAAATTTATTTTTCGAAAAAAACACTTTTTGAGTGATGTTTTGACTAAAAAGTGATTTTTGGAAACTTTGACCTTAAATAACTTTAAAAGGGTTAAGTTTTCGAAACAAATGGAAGGAAAGCTTTTTGTAGGCAATAACGTTTCGTATTGACTGATCAAAAAAATTTTTCGAAAAACCAGTTTTTGAGTGATGTTTTGGCCAAAAAGTGATTTTTGGAAACTTTGACCTGGAATAACTTTGAAAGGGTTAATCGGGTCAACATCTTTGTAAGAACTAAAGTTGAAGAGAATTTCATTGTCAACATTTAGGGCCTTTGTACGGGGTTGTACGACCTATAGAAACCGAGATACAAGGAAAACACCGGAAAACCGCTATATTTCCGTCGGCCATGTTTTTTTTTGTAATTCCGAAACTATTTTCTTAAAAACAATTTTCAGCCATTTCCGAGTATTGTCTCCTTTCGTACGTTTTTTTCCTAATTTCCCCGGACTATCAGTCTTTTAACCAGAAATTCTTCACCGATGGCCTCATGACTCTACTGGGAGAACGCATAGCGAACAAATTGACAGACTCCTACCCCAGGTACGATCCAGTGTGGTCGCAACGTACTTCGTTTTGAACTATTTCGTGTGTCTTTTATTGGTACGTGCTTACAACGGCTGAATATGGGTGCCATAGAGGCGTTTTGATGTTGTGCGTATTTCAGACCAAAGCAAGGATTATGTTCGGCAGATCTACGACAAGTTTCCACTCACACATAACTACGTTTCCGTTCTATCCCGGTTTTACACTGAACCCAAAAATCTAATTAACGAGTGCGTGAGTTTGTTATGTATGCTTGTGCGTGTTACGTCGAATGCGGTAATGCAGAAAAAGTTTAAATAGACTAACTTATGCTTTGCATGCATTCGGTTCACTCAACAATATGGCAGGTTGTATTTTAATACACACGCTTCCATACTATCTGTCACCGAATGCAACGCATACTCGCTTGTTACAGGCCCAGTTACATAGAAGCGTTGCGTAGCTTAACTGAAAATGACCTTTCGTAACCTAGTCACATAATAGCTTAGCGTTGCGTTATTTGACAGATAAAGTTCCGTCAAGTGCTGTAAAGTTTCAACAAAATTTGGCAGAGTTTGCTTGTGGAACTTTTTTAAATTGCCAACTGTGGTTATGTCTCGCGTAAAAGTTGAACTTTGATCAACTCATGCGTTGCGTTGCGCGCAATACAACAAGCACCATTTAATTACATAGTTTTAATTTTAACAGCAGCTGCGCAACGCAACCCAACGCAACGATGCTATGTGATTGAGCCTTTACTATTTCCGGCTTAACAATGGGCGAGTCTTAAGTCGGCTCCAGACTCACGCCGTGAACACGAGTGTAGTTATTTTTCGCGCCTAGTTCGCGCCTTGTTTTCCATTCTGAGTGGATACGACGTGAATTCTCGCCGTGAATTTATGGCATGAGTGTGGAGCCGCCTTTATTTTTACTCAGCGAGCACTTACAAATTACTTTCATATATTTTGTTAAGTAGACTGAAACCATGGAAGACAAAGAGATTTTTAACTAGGATGTAGAAAGGACAGATCGAAAACCTAAAAAAACATAAACGACTATTATAAACGACAAGAAATCTCAAGGCAATGCAAACGCAATGTAAAAGGTTGATGCGGCATGTTCTTGGTTAAGGATCTGGAGCTTGGCCATTGCCTAAGCTCGGTTGAAAATCTTTGAAAGGAAAATCCTAAGAAATGACGCTCCTATGACGAAATAAATGTCATACTCAGCAGACTACGATAGCTCGGAAACGTTGCACGAGCTTTGAAAGAAAGAATGCTAACCACGATTTTCAATGATAGACCTTCAGAAAATAGAAGCATAGGACGTCCAAGGATTAAGTATATGGATGACGTGAAGATATATGAAAACGTGCGTTCACCATACTTATTGGAACATTTTTAAAAGTTGTTCAATATGTTATGTAAACGTTCTATCCAAGAAAACTAATATTGTAGCACATAACTTCTAAATAACGAAAATTTCGTTGATCTTAAGGTAACAAAAATGTATCCCTGGTGGTGTAACCCATTGAGACCAAATGTAAATTGTTCAGTGCCGCGGCACCCATATTTGCAAACTGTGCATTTGCACTGGGCGGCACATGGGAAGGGCGTCAAACTTGTACAATATATGTATTTTATAAATATGCCGTGTCGATGGCAAGGGCCGCATCTCAATTTAAATGGGCGACAACAGCCGCCAATAGACAGGGCATTTTTGGCGATGAGCGCAAAAATTTAAAAAAGCAGCGACGATAAACAAAAAGAAGACAAACATCAAGCACGGCACTCAATAGAATACCAATAATTAATTAGCACACGCAGCATGTACACAATAAACAAACGATGAACGAAAGGCGACACAAAAACAACCCAGTAGGGAATAGAAACCTTCTAGAGTCGATTCCGTACATTATCCTTCGAATGCGTAATGTCTACTTTCTAGATCGAAACATCTCTTCGATTAACATTGCGAGGTCCTTGGGTCGAAAGCATAACGACAACCTTTTGCATTACAATTCATTCCAATATGAAGGCATGTGAGCGAGTTTTTGCATTACCATTCATTTCAATAAGAAGGTATAAGAACAGATAAGTAAAATGCAGATGCCTAGTCAAATAGGCTAAACGTGTTCCATGTTGCCGAAAGCGATTTGCACCCATGTAGCTGGTTAGATCATGGCAACTTTTGGTCGAGCTCCAGCAACAGACTACTTGATCTATTGACTACAACGTAAATCCCTAATTATGAACCACGAAACGGTCATTTTCAGGACCAAATCAGTTTGCGGACCAGAAGGCTAAGCAAGAAGTTTCGCCGAAACGAAAGGCAGTAACGCAGCAAGAAGTAGAAAATAAGTCGCCATCCGTTTTCAGCTTGTCAGCGCGGATCTTATCATCGAAAGAGAAGAAATGAAATTAAATGAGATATTTTTGATCTGAAGTAAGAGAGGAACTGTACTAATAAATGACTTGGTTGACTTTGCCAAATAGAAAGAAAATTTATTTAATTAACAATTTCTTAGATATATATACTAATTCCTATAAAGTACAAAAAAAAACCCGCGAGGGAAAAAAATTAAAGGGGGCGGCACCGGCGAATGTGCACTGGGCGGCAATGTGCCTATCCGCGGCCCTGAAATTGCTATATATGATTAAAGGTTTTCTATGGCTTCCTTATGGCCAATTTAAGTTTAAGAATTTGTATTCCTCAGATAAACGTTTCACTTAACCAACCAACACATACATTTTGGCTTGTTGGTTCGTCGAAAAACCAATAAATTTCCTAATATTTGTGCAATTGCTCATCAATTAATCGATCATCATACAGAGTCATTACCATCCGCCACCACAAAACTTTTAATAAATCATTATAAATTCCAATTTGAGCACTAATTTCCCACCATGAAAACTCAATAAAACTTTTCTACAGAACAACATATTGGCCGGAGCCTCCGTTTCGGGGCTACCATAGTATATATATCAGACAAATCTCCGCCGTATTTAGCACCGCCATGTGTAAGCTCGCATTTCATAATTTTTTGGCATATAAAACTCGAATTAATAATCCGTGTCAATTAGTTGGTTATTTGCCAGCACAAATGCTCCAGCCAAGTTGTGGCGTTTATCACAAAACAACGATAATTTAGATTAGGGTAATGAATAGTTATGTTTGACTTAACTACCAGTAGGTGGAGCACACTACAGTCCTTATCGAGCGTTCAACCTTCCAAACAACATTGGCAAGGGTGTATATATGGCAGCATTGGCTGGGCTTAAGCCCCAGTGTGGAGCTGCCCAAATGTTTGATGGATTACCACAAATGCATCTACACAGTGTCTTCCAATGGTAATTATTATGGATCAATGATGTTGAACTTCATGTATCCTGATGATTTGCAAATTTATACCTTATATATGGCTCGGTGGTGTACGATGGCTGAACACATCAAACGATGCTTTTGTGGCATTAATGAACAACAATTTCATGCTGTACGAGTATTTGATGCTTTGGATGATTTTGGATTTAACAGTTATTATTATTTGTGTAGATATGGTGATTTTAATTGATTGGCATTTTCTTGAGGGATGATTGCTTTGGTTATGTTTACAGGATTTTCTGAGGTAAGCTTAATCTAATATTTCGAGAGGACAATGAACCTGGCTGCAGAAATCCATTGAAACGGGCGAAAATCGGTTATTGCACATTTCTATTGTTTAAGGTTGCTTTTGCGTTCAGACATAAATCTGCAATGAATTATTGATAGTGTTTGCCTAGTTATATATTAAAGCGTGATTTTCGGTCTTTACCCCGGGTCTCCACTGGAAATAAAGTATTGCATGCAATTTCGAATTGCAATGAAATTTCTCGTCGAGATACCCATATTGAAATTGCATGCAATATTTCAGAGATAATATGGGCATTTCGACGAGCAATTTCATTGCAATTCGAAATTGCATGCAATACTTTATTCCAGTGGAGACCCGGGGTTACACTTTTACTGGTGAGCAAAAGAACGATTTCCCTTAAACAGAAATAAAATCTTTCACACTCCCACAGTATAAGAAAATAACGATTAAAAAGTAAGCTTTAGTGGGACTACAGTTGAGTACAGTAGTACCAAATTTTTAAAGCAGTACTCCCTCCCTTAGATTGAATAACAATCTATACTCAAGTTCACATTGCTTGTTTTAATGTGTACGAAAAGTCTCTGTTTGGTGCGGTTTTTGGAGCGTCGCAGTCATCGGGGTGTGCTTCTTCAGAAAAAAAGGTATACACTATCGCGCGCTATGGATGTGGACAATATGTGGTATACACAGGATGGTTCCATTTGCCACCCAGCCAACGAAACAATGACTTTCTTGTAGCAAAAGTTCTAAGTTCGCATTAGCTCCCGAAATGGTGATGTCTATTGGTTGGCCAGTTCGTGAGATTTGACACCGTTGAACTTATTTCTTTGGGAAAATTTAAAAGAAGTAACTCCTGATTACCGGAGTTTCTCAACTTAATGTACTAAGGACGAAGTGACTTACTCAGAGAAATTTTGTACTCTCTATAGGCGGCTTCTTTAACTTTAGTTGCGTTCATAGGCCTTTTAAGCCACCGTAGGAATGTAGCAGCCCTCTCTATACCATAGCAACTGTTCCACTGAAATTCAGAACCTCCTGGGTGCAGGGCAATATTTTTTCCGCAAAACAAAACTAACCCGCTCGGCCCACCCCCATACCCTAGAGCCCCCTTTCGCTCACAATACGGTTTAGAAGTTCGTTTATAAATAGAACACTCGACTGTGGAATAATCTCCCGCAGACAGTATTTCCGAACTCGTACAAAATTTTAGAGTTCAAACGAAAGGTTCATCGACATTTCCTTGAGCACCCCCAGACCCTCTCTAACCTTTCCTATTGTCCTCTATTTTTCAAACCAAGCTTACTACTAGACATTGCACCATGACCTTAACGACATGACAGATTGGTAGTACAAAGAGTGACTCTAAAGCTTGGTTTCACATAAAAAAAAATCAAACCATCCATGCGGCCTAGACTTGTTAAAATGGATAATGAGCAAATGCATTCTCACGAGTATATCCTTGGTAATGAGAGGGCAGCAAAGTGTACATTACTAGGTACTCCGGAAACACAAAGCCCAATCATCAGACTAAAAACCAAGAATAATCCCCAGCTATTTGGCTTCCCAATATTAAGAGACAATTGTCCAGCTGAGTTGGTTGGGGAACATGATTGGTATGGGAAATTAGCACTGACTAGACAGTGGTCCGAATTGCCGAGCGCCGAGATGCGAAACAACTTCGACGGAGCTCCGCGTTTAATGAGAGATATGGAAAGGATCCAGGAAAACATGCACCAAAACCTCCACCGTCCTTCCCCTATCTCAGTGGGTGAAGATAACTTAATAGCTGACCCATCTCTTAACATCCTTGACGTGACTTTCGCTGCAGATCTGCGATGGAATAATACCAAGTCGCCAAGTACGCATATCAATGCCTAGCATTCCTAAAGAGATGCAAGTTCCTCCTCCATCCAACCGCTTGGCCAGCTTGGTCGTACATTCGACTCTGCTTCGGATACAAATTGTTCATTTGGGTTTCAACCCTGCCTTATCATGAATAAGAAAAGGCTCAAATTTGCACTATTAAACTCGCATGGTACTAATGCAGCAGCCGTTCCAATAGTCCATGCCATCTGTTTAAATTAGGAACTTCCTGCCTCCATAGCAATACTTCTTATGAAAATATTCCTTTTTGGATACGCGTGAGAAAAGATTCGATTTGTTTCGAGACTCTTGCAACTCAAAGTTCATTCATAGCCTTGTCGTCCAGCATCCTCCAGAATTTGCACCGTTAGTCCCTCTTTCGAATTAAGTTTATTAATAAATATTGCACCATGTCGATTTCGGGCTAGTGTAGTCCAGTCCCCAACCGTAAAAATGGGGTATTACCTCTATACTTTTTTTCGGAGGCCGATTTTGATGAAATTTTGGATTTAGGCTCTACTTACCATCCTTCTCAAAGTCTACCCTTTTTGAGACACACAAATTTAGATGTAAGTCCAGAAAGTATTTTAGTAAATTTTTTAGTGTGTGTGTGTGTATGCGTGCGTGTGCTTGGATGTATATATATTTTCGGGGTACCGACCCCCGTACACTCAATTCACCTATGCTCTGAAAAAGATTGAAAAACTTCAATTTTTTTCATTTTTATTTAATTGCACGTCTTTAGCAGCTGCGTACACAAGAATTGCACAATACCTTTCAGCTTCTAGATTATCTTCTATTTTGGAGGCGCTGTTGTAAAATGTATATTAAACCTGTATACCAAATGTACCATGTATGTATACGTGAAACACCGTAATGTGCTCACAAGAGCTCCGAAAATCATTTGCTCCGAAAATTAAAAAAAAAATTCGTTTGGTTTTTTTACTGTTGCGGGGTCAATTTTCCAGCTACAGTGTCCATTCAAAAACCATTTTGTAGGTAAATTCCCTGGCTGTAAACCTGTGTTAAATGTATTATATTAGAACCCTTAATTTTCAAAACGTGAAGGGTCAAAGGGCTAAGCAAAGTTGGTACTTACACTATAAACCAAACTTCAATCCACTCGTCAGTTTTTAAGCTACAGCCATACAAAAAAAAACAGAATTGTTGTTGAAGAAAAATCTAAATTTTGTTACTCAACAGTTTTTTACGTATCTTCAATCGTTTTTGAGTTTTTTTGAAATAAACGCAGAAATCTGTAAAATTCGTAAAATCCCCCTTTTCATTTTGATCGTACCCATTTCATAAAATACACCCTGAAAATCGCTCAAACTATATAGATCCGATAGATATCTCTAAAATAAAGTGAATCCTACGTGGAACATAATAAATTTGAATTTGAGTGGAAGTGGTATTAGTTTTATTGATAATTTTTTTAAAAATAATTTGAACGGTACACCTTCTCTTTGTCATAACTCATTCATTTCACATGCAAATGACTTTTATCAGTGTTCATTTTAAAGGTATTTTCAAGCACTTTAAAAAATGTACCAAAGTTATCCTCGAAAAATGCATGGATTTTCCGTTATTCGACGTTAAATACAACGTTTTGAGTATTTGGTTTGAAATAGGTCCGCTTCGATCAATCATTACTCGCTTTGTTTTATACCTTAGAGCATTCATTCAAAAACCATTTTGTTCGTTTTTTTATAAGCTTTATTTTTAGTTATAACAAATATTTTGCTCAACATGCTTATTTTTGGACTTATTGACCAAAAACTGTTCGTGGGGTTTTTTAATGAAAATTGCAACTTTTCAAACGCTTATAACCAAAAAAATATTAATTTTACAAAAAAAGTTTGTACCCCATTTTTTGCTTAAAATTAGCCTCTCTATCGATTAACAGGGATATTTTTACCAAAGATATTTCCACCCCCGAGTTGGGGTGGGAACCACCCCCAAAGGAAAAGCGCACATTGGCATATGGTAGACTTTGATTTTTGAGTCATTCCCTATCTACTGTTAAAATTTCAAGAAAATCTGTCGCCTCTGAAAAAAAAGTAGAGGTGATATCGGTTGGGGACTGGACTAGTGGTAAAAGGGTGACTCCTAAACTTACATTATGTACATGTTAAAAACAACTACGGAAAAAACAGTATCCATAAAGCAACTATTAGTCCGTCCAAATTAGTCAAAAAATCGGTTTTTCAGAAATTGTTCCCACAGCTATGAGACTGGTGCCAAATGTAGGATTTGGGTTGTCTAAACATGATTTTCACAACCCGCAGTTCGAAAAAAAGATTGTTTTTGAGAAATATACATATATATGATGGTTTTCGCCTTTTTTTCTATTTTGAGGAGAAACTATGGGTCATTGCACGTCAAATCGACCACTATTGAACCTGACCCTTTTTGATGTGACTGAAACTTTGTAATTTTGTTTCTACCCTATAAAAAAACGTTTTTCATAATTTTTTCAAATTTGTTTACCCAACCCAAAAAAAATTTTTTCAAAAATTGTTCAAATTACCGTTACTTTTTCAAAGTCCGACACTTATAAATTTTATTTTTTTTTTTAAAAAAAACTTTGATTTTTTCTGGAAATAATCCCGCCAATTCCAGAGTGGGCCGACTTTTGTCAATTTTTGAAAAAGTTTTGATTTTTGAAAAAAATTTTGAAAATTTTTTTGGGTTGGGTAAAAAAATTTGAAAAAATTATGAAAAATGTTTTTGACAGGGTAGAAACAAAATTACAAAGTTTCAGCCAAATCAAAAAGGGTCAGGTTCAATAGTGGTCGATTTGACGTGCAATGACCCCTATGCATTTTGGTGAAAATATCAATAGAGCACAGTTGTAGGGCGTAAACTACCTACAAATTTTGTTTTCACTGTTTTTTTGAATTCCGTATAGTTTCGCCGCTAGAGGCCGTTTTGCGCCTTTTTCAGATTCAAAGCGACCAAAGAAAAGCCGTTGAAAAACTGCAACTACTAACTTTGATCTCATTTAATTTTTCATACAAAATCATAATTTTGGCGCAAAATCTAAAAAGGCGCAAAACGGCCTCTAGCGGCAAAACTAAACGGAATTCAAAAAAAAAACAGTGAAGACAAAATTTGTAGGCAATTGATATTTTCACCAAAATGCATAGTTTCTCCTCAAAATAGAAAAAAAGGCAAAAACCATCATATATATGTATATTTCTCAAAAACAACCCTTTTTCGAAATGCGGGTTATGAAAATCATGTTTAGACGACCGAAATCCTTCATTTGGCACCGGTCTCATAGCTGTGGGTAAAATTTCTTTAATTTTTCCTTATTTGAGCGGACTATATCCTTTATTATTTTAAGGGTGTTTACTCTCTTTCTTTTAATCTACGCAATCTATTAAATACATATTCATTATAAACTCTAGTCACCTGAATATAAAAGCAAACATTTTTGCTTAATTTCTCACTTTCTCTCTTCATCTTTTCCATAAATGCAAACAACAACTCCTCCCAACGGTTCTACCAAACAACGATAACAAATCTGTGCCTAAGTATCCCACGTATATCCTTACGCACGTATTAATAACATCTGCTAAATATCAATAAACTACACATCACAGTTTCTCGTTTACGATGTCATTAGCCCATCAGAATCTATACAAGTCGATGATGGGGGGGAGAAATAGAAAGATTGGGGAAAAGAACACTTATAACTACTTGAACTTCTTTTCGGGTATTTTTTCGATCGTTTTTTTTTTCAAAAAAAAAAAACAATAGAAAAACTTTCTATGGAATCCTTAAGATGTTTTCTATTAGTTTTGTCTTAAAGTCACAACAAGTATTCGCCCCATTCAAGCATAGAGGGTTGTGGGCCTTGTGCGTGTATATATCGCTGAAGTTCGTATTCTGATGAATACAATTTTATATATATAGGGCAACAGATTTTCCCTTTTGTGGATTTTGATCACGTATCCGCCACAGGTGAACCCTACAAAAGCTAAGGGCGGTCTGTGATGATGGTTTGCATTTTGATGATGTCCCACTTCAAAAAAAGCTTTTTCAATTTTCTTCTTATCATTATAACAAAACAATCCTCGAAGAAAGCGAAAAACTTTCTCATTATCCTCGACCTGACTTAAAAACAGTATTTAAAAATGGAAGCAGCTACCTTAAATTTAATTTTTTGTGCCGAGGATAAAATCAATGTTGGTTTTGTTCCAGACTGAAAACAATTTTTTTTATTCCTATGTTCGTGGTCCAACTTAAAGGTTACAATCATTTTTAAAATATTCCAACCAACTTAACCCTTTCATCTCTAGTCGGAGCAGAAAAAATCTACCAAAAGATTGTGGAAGGAAATTAAAATCTTTTTTGCATTATAAACACCACTTTCTACTTTTACAATAACCTTCGGGTCTGTCTGGACTTTCACATTTCAGTTTGGGGGTGGGAATACCGTTCAAAATGGGAGCGTCGGAAAATTGTCTTCCTGCAGTGCTAAATTTTTGGTGAAAACAATTTTTAATTTAATTTGAAATTGTTGCTATAAATATTTTATTTAGTGCTTTCATATCGGAACAAAAGGCGTTTGTATTCACATGGTAAAAAAATAAAGAGAAAATTCATAAGGCGAAGGCCACAGTTAGCTTCTGAACTTCCTTACTGCGTCCTGATGCTGTTAAAGAATATATTTTTTTTGGGGTCGGACTGTGTATATAGATTCTGCGGGAACAATATTCAATTTGGCAGGAATGGTAGCACGTGTGCGTCAACGTGAGATTACCCTCAATTGCAGTTCGCTAAAGGGAAAATTTTAATCAAGGATATCTAAGGATTATTTCAGCATATCTTGAAAATGCAAAATTTTTTTTATCAATTCTGACTTTTTTTAAATGATTTTCGTTTTCAAGTATAGAAGCCATAAAGGAGATTATAAGTGAAGTGGAAATGATGATTTGGTTTCATCCAAATATAGACCGCGTTATATGTGCAGGCTTGATATAAAGTATGTCACTTTCTAGTAAAAAAGTAAAGGAAAATAAAGTTTCAAAGTCCTTAATATTTATTTCATAATACTAAATCTAGTTTAAATATAGTGTAAAGGAAGCTTTCAACAAAGAACACTTGAATATTCCTCCGGTTCTCATCCAATACTACCCCGACAACACGTTACTTCGTTTATCGAATCCTAGATGGCTTTCTCGCTTATTCCCTATGTCTAAAGATGACGGCAGGGAAGAGGTCAGCAATTATGGTTAAAAATGAAGAAAAGTGGTAAGACGTAGGGCCATACCACTATACATGAAAATGAACCGCGGACCTTAAGATAGTAATGGTGAATCCTAACCCCATGTCTACCAAGGCCGGCGATCCATGCTCTGAAGCCAACCAAAGTATGATACCAAAAGATAAAAACCAAGCCAAGAAACGCCCAATGAGCAGTGCTTTTATAAAATAAGATCAGAAATGGTATAAAAAATATAGTAGAAGAAATCAGCGGAAATCAGAAATGGTATGACGAAACCTGCCAAAATATTATAGAATGGACCAATGTTATCGAGGCTACCTTGCCAGATTCAAATGATATAAGTACGAAACTAAAAACGGAAGCCGCTGATACTATATGTGGAAAGAAGAAAACCCCAGTGGAAACGGGACTGCTTACCTCAGGTAACAGTGAAAATAATAACAGAGGAGGATAAATAAAATATAGCTTTCATAGGTGCGAATAGTGCACTTGCACCGGGCGCAATCGGACGGGGCGCAATCTGAAGTTGTTAAAAGCGCCTTCGATGTTCAGGAAGGCTGCAAAGGTGGACTGTTTTTATTCTATGCAGAATTCTACAGTGGAAACTAATACATGCAGTGCAGTGACCATCGATTAACTCTTGAAATATGAATGCTTGGAGAACGACATAGAAACCTCTATTATGAAGATTCGAGTGTACAGGTCTATAGACTTGCGAAGCCCAGGATTGTGCTAGGGAGAACACCGCAACACATCCTGGAGCAGATGATGAGGTTGGGGGATGTGTGGAGAATGATGGCAGTGGCGCTGAAGGCCATCTACCAGAAGCTTAAGCAGTACGAAGCCTAAATAAACAGCATTAGCGGGATAGTTTTGTGAAGTTAATGCGCAAGCAAACCCAGCATAAAAGCAAGATCGCGAACCAAATTTTGATTGGACACAAGCTTTCATAAGTGCAAATGATGTACTGGCATCGGGCGCAACTGGACCGGGCGCAATTTCAAAGATTAAGATTTTGAAAAAAAAATATTTATACTTTGAAAAAAAAAATTTGAAAAAGTGTTCCCGTGCCTTCATTTTCAAATATTAAAGGAACTCCACAGAGTGAATGAGACATTGTCTTTTTCAATTGCCTTCACTGCGATCAAAAAATGAACAGCTGATGGGGGCGCAATATAGCATACTGCACCGGGCGCAAAAAAAAAACAAACGCCGGCCTTGTATGTATGTATGTGAGACTTGAGAAGCAGATATCTTGCAGCACGAGTGAAAGAAATCCGTCATACGTATGTCCCGTTCATTATAAATAGGACAAACTACAAAAACTGCAAGTGTCGCTTTATCCCTGTAGGCTAGTGCCGATAGTTTTTTGGAAAAAAAAATTAATAGCAGGGAGGGACCAGCAATGAAATGTCGTTGAGGTCATAACTAAACGAAAAAAAAAATTTTAAACTCGAAAAAAGGGGAAATGGTAAAATGGGGATGCTATTTAGGGGTTAAAAACGATTTTTTGCGATTTGCAGTGAAACATGACCTCCTAGTGGAAAACGTTTAATACAAAAGTTGTAGATAATAAAAAGATCTAAAACTTTTCTATTTAACATATTTTGACATAACCTCAAATTTCGAAGAAAATGGCGGAAAATCGATTTTTCAGTTTTTAATTTTTTTCTCCCGTAAAAATAATTCAATTTACATGAAAATTTGTAAGAGTATACCTTGTGTTGCGTTAAATAAGCATGATTTTTTTTTTGTTTGGAAAACGGATAGTTTCCCAGAAATTAACATTTTTCGAAAAAAATACCCTTATCTTGCACGGAAAACTTTATTGATGTTTTTTTCGAATTTTGATATTCAATAAGTGCTCATTTGACCATTGAAATGTCTAGTTTCAAATGGTCTATACATTTTGAAACTTTATTTTCATTAAACCGCTTAAAATTAAGAAAAACCAAACACCTGATTTTTCGAATCACGTACATAATTCTCAATTTTTTCAATTTTTTTCAAATTTTTTAATTTTTTCTGTTAATGAGGGATTAAATTTTAATGACAGAACTTAGTGTCATATAATATTACTTACATTAAATAAATTTAATTACAGAAAGTGCGGAAAAACCATCCTGAAAACTTTAAATAAATAAGAAATAAGAAATAGTCTATTAAAACTAGCTTGAGATTTTCGATGAATGTGAGCGGCTGTTAATTTTTCCATTATTTTGTATTTGTGGTCAAATCTTTGTTTGCTCGACCGTACCAAACTGCTTTGATTTCATACAAATCATTTGGATCATCTTTTTTGGAATAATACGGTCATATTGTCAATCTATAATTTTTAAATTAATTAAAATAAATAATGTATAAAAAATCTCCCAAAACCATATTGAGTATGATACTGTAAAAATTTTATTACGAAACTGGAACCATTTACCTAGTCACGTCGTAATTCAATTCAAACGAAATTGTTATTTTATTTCTTATTTATTTAAAATTTTCAGGATGGTTTTGCCACTCTTTATGTAATTAAATTTATTTAAGTTCTGTCATTAAAATTTAATCCCTCATTAACAGAAAAAATTAAAAAATTTGAAAAAAAATTGAAAAAATCGAGAAATATGTACGTGATTCGAAAAATCAGGTGTTCGGTTTTTCTTAATTTTAAGCGGTTTAATGAAAATAAAGTTTCAAAATGCATAGACCATTTGAAACTAGACATTTCAATGGTCAAATGAGCACTTATTGAATATCAAAATTCGAAAAAAACATCAATAAAGTTGTCCGTGCAAGATAAGGGTATTTTTTTCGAAAAATGTTAATTTCTGGGAAACTATCCGTTTTCCAAACAAAAAAAAAATCATGCTTATTTAACGCAACACAAGGTATACTCTTACAAATTTTCATGTAAATTGAATTATTTTTACGGGAGAAAAAAATTAAAAACTGAAAAATCGATTTTCCGCCATATTCTTCGAAATTTGAGGTTATGTCAAAATATGTTAAATACAAAAGTTTTAGATCTTTTTATTATCTACAACTTTTGTATTAAACGTTTTTCACTAGGAGGTCATGTTTCACCGCAAATCGCAAAAAATCGTTTTCAACCCCTAAATAGCATCCCCATTTTACCATTTCCCTTTTTTTCGAGTTTAAAATTTTTTTTTTCTTTTAGTTATGACCTTAACGACATTTCATTGCCGGTCCCTCCCTGCTATTAATTTATTTTTTTTCCTCATTTAAATCCGCTTTGGCACTAGCCTACTGCTGGCTACAAGATCTTCATATCTGCACTAATGGATATGCTAGAACCATGCGCAAAAACGATCTTTGGGTAATATCGTAGAGACTTCAGGAAACAGTGTTTAACGTCTTATCAATTGCCTGCGGATCTCCCTGGAAAAATTTGAGAGAAAACGTCTTGTGTTGTGGACTATACGAATACGACTCGGTACATGAAAAAAGGGTCAGGGATATTATGTTAAATTTAAGGATACCCTCAAGGTGATACGATTGATAAAATGAACAGTACAAAGGATGATGTAACAGCCTGACTAGAATTTAAGAGAGGCATGCCTCATGTAACGTGTGGCCCCCTTGGCAAATGAGGGTCATGCCAAAAGAGGACTTTCCCCTAAGATTTCTCCATGGGCCACACATAAAAAATAAGTGATAGTTACATTAGGCGTTCATGCAAGCGTCAATCAAATCGATTGATGGAAGTCAAAATATTCAGATTATTACATCAGATTTTGCGTCAGTTATAGCAGTGACTGTGGCAAAACTGATAGCAAAACCTATCGTCTAATGGACCCCGTACGGAAGTAAGGTATACCTTATCAGATTCTCACAGGGGTTCTATGAGGCAAACCTCATTACAAATGAAATGGGGCAATCCTTTTTACTCTTATGGCTAAAGCTTTAGTTTTTGTTGTTGCCTTGCTTCATATATCAAGGAATAAGATTTATGGCGGTGAAAGTTTTCATTTAGCATACTCAATAGACCCGTTCTCGTTCGATTGCAGAGGTCAAGTAGCATTGAACGTGATTAGTATGCAGTTGGGGGACCGCTTGGAAAAACAACAATTGTGTTTAAAAATATTAAGCTTTCGGCACTGCCGCAGTTATTACTAGTTCTCAAATTTTTTAGCCTCTATTTTCCACTCAGGATTGGACAAGGTGTTAGATGCCTCTTGTGCGCCTTAGGGTAATCCACACGGGAATCACACGAGGCAGTAGGGCTAGCCTCATAGGGGTCCTATATGCAACCTCTCAAAATGGTAGTTGGGATACATCAACGAGATTGACCCTTAATAGTAATTTTATCAGAAACATCAACCAAGACAAAACCTAGGGTTGGCGCTAAGATAACGATTTTACACCTCGAATGTAAAATTTCGAATTCCGTGGCTTTGCAATATCAAGCCTGAGCACTACTCCCATTATTACAGGCACTACTACCATTCACCGCCAACATCTGAAACGTGTAAAATGTGAATCAAATGATTTTTACAATTATCGAAAAGCAACCCTAAAAAATCTCACATTTTACAGAATGAAGTGTTTACGCATTTGCGGCAAAGGTAATCCTTGACTCTCGGTTAATGGTCTCGATGATGTTTATGGCCCTTAGAACTCATGGTTATTGACTTTACTATAGTCGGATAACAGAATTGGAATGAGGATTAAAAAAACGTAAGATTTTGGTTACACAGAGTTCACATTGGCACTACGGAAACACAAATCCCAGTCAGTGGCTTGGAAGAAGCGAATAAGAGTTGAGGCGTCTTTATAAAGATTAGGAAAAGGGCGGATGGTAGAATTGACAACTGAGCAACTCCAACAGAGATATTGTGTGGTTAAGATTTGGATTAAATCAGTACTAACTGAAAAGAATACCCTTAATCCAGTTTTTTAGACGAAAGAATCTAGTCGGCAAACCAGGATTCAATACTCTGTCAAAAGCTTAAAATATTTGTAAACGATAATATTTTATTAGAATTTAATATGGACGACATATGAAAGCAAAAGCACAACTTACATTATGTTCAGCCAAGCTAACAAAAATCCTCATACATGGCTCCCAACTTCAATTTGTCACAATAGTGGCTGCTAATTGTTGGTGAGACTTTAAATATAGTTGTTTAACTCTGGTATTATTTCGAATAATATTCCGAGGTGAAAACTTCTGGTTGGATCAGAATGGATGCAAAGACTAAAGTACATCGAGCTACTACACCACTTTGTTCTTTTATCATATGGTAACAACAGCAAGTTCTATTGTAATATTAAAATCGAAATTTCCTACATGTTGACACCATCAATTGCAAAATAGGTAAAATGTGTCTTTATCATGCCTCCGATAACATAACGCAACATCGCAACTCTAGCATCAATCTCCAAAGGGCACTGCCTGCGAAAAAACCACAACAATGCAGTAAATCTCTGAAGGATGCATCGGACTGTCATGGATAATGGTTTGGTTGGCTGGAATTTATCGACTAAAGTTTCAATTGCTGGTTAAAGGCACACAGTGATGGCGACCAAAATAATCAATGGAATGCAATTTCGTATGCCTGTTCTCTCTCCAGTGTTGTGAGCGATTTCAACAGCAAATTGGTCTAAGTTCATCGAGAAGAACGTGATAACTAATAGCAATGTTACCTAGAAACAACTGCAACAAGGCTTAGCGTTGTACTTTCAGTAGAATAACGAACGATAACATTTCAACGTCTAATTTAGGCGTTGGTAAGTTTTCTCCATATGTGTGATTAATTGTTGCCACTCTCAGCATTAGGTTTCTCAATGGTGATGATGCTGCGTGGTCGCCATATACGTAATAATCCCCTTCAGTTATTACATTTGCATGAAATGGATTGAGTTTTTGGCTTAAAACTTACTTGAAATTTAATACCCTCGACACACGACAGCGCTTTACGACGAAAAATCCTTATTACGACGAAAGCCCAAAATGGGGATGACACACTATAAATTGCTTCGTTACCTACATTTTTAACTGTGAAAACTGCGCAAGTGTCGTTAAAAGGCTCATAAAAAATATATTTTGAATAAAAATAAAAAGGAATCTATTTCTTTCGTGATAAAAAAAATGTCCGGAATTTATTAAAGAGGTATATTTCACAATTATAGCCTTAAAAACCGCTTTCCATTTTAAAACAACGAAATGATGTGAAATAAATTTGACATAAGCACAACAAAATGGGTTTTTTTTAAATAATCTACCAACCTATAGGTGGCTCTTTCTCAGAGCTTTTTGAGTTATCGTTGTTAACAAAGCAAAAATTGCTTAGTTACATTGCTTCGTTATAAAGCAAATATGCGTGTTAACAACGATATCTCGTCGTAACAACGCCCGTGTGTCGAGGGTATAAGCTGCATTTTTAGACACGTTTAATTTCACTTTAGATGACTTAAAAACGGCTTGAAATTTACTTGAACTGACATAAGACCACAAACTCCTTTCTGCCGTTTAAACTATTTAAAAAAATACTGCACCGCACTCTCGAAAGCTGAATTGAAGCTTGAAAAAAAGCGGAAAAAATTTTTTTTTTCAAATCATTTACTCAAGATCCATTTACATGACAATTTTCAATAGACAAGTGCAAATAATTTTTGGAAACAAAAAAATTATTAACAGAATGACAAATGTTGGAAAGTGAAGGGAATATAGCGCAGCCAACCAGAAACAAAAATTCAAGTCGATCTGAGTTACGAGGGTGAAATAGGGGTAACTTTAGGGGGTGAAAAAGGTTTTTCACGATTTTCAGCGAAACTAGACCTCCTATCGAAAAAAGTTAAATGTAAAAGTTGTAAGTAATAAAAAGATCTATAACTTTTGTACAAACCATTTTTTCACATAACCTCAAATTTCCGAGAAAAATCGAAAAAACTAGTGTTTTTGTTTTTGATTTTTACCTTCATTAAAAAAACTTGTTTTTTCACGAAATTTTATGGAAACTTACCTTTTTATGTCCCAAACACGCTGTAATTTTTTTGAATCAAAATATTTATTTCGAATTTAAACCTAAAATAAAAAGGTAATGAAAAAACGGTCGATTTCCACAAATAGGGTATCTTTGTAATCGTTAGGAATTCGGCTTTCATTTAATTAATAAAACCAATAGTGTACAATGGGAAACACAGAAATAAATGGGTTTATTTGTAAAAAAAAATATGAAAAAAAAACAATTATTTGCCACATATTTCACTGGAACTCAAAAAGTATATCGTTGAGGTCATTTGTTCTGAACTTTTTTAGCATCCTCAAAAGTTACTTGAAAATTTTTTGGAGCAAGTCTCCAATTGGCTTGGTTTTTCGATATTTGCCATTCAAAAATAGGTATCATCACTTTATTTCAACGTTTTTCCACCTTTTTCACTCTAATTCAAAAAGTAGGTCGTTAGGGTCCTTTTTTCTGAACTTATTTAACATCTCATAAAGCTGCTTAAAAAATTCGTGTAATGCTGTAAACATGCTAAGGGCGACGGCGAAACTATTTTCCTCGACCACGGCGAATGGCCCGACGAAATTTTTTGTGTGCACAAACTAAGAGCGACGGCGACAAAGATAACTACTTTGACACCCGATTATGTTACACACGCACACAGGAACACGGTATTTTTTGCTGTTATTCGCCCACAATAAATTATTCTATATTAACACAGCACAATTATTGTCTATTAAATGTAAGAAGTCTATAAACTAAAAATAATTATTTTCATAAACAAACACGCACAACATGAAAACATAACTTTGACAGCCGAATTCTACACACGCACACAGGAACACACGGGAATAGCAACATAAACCCATACCATAGCAACCATGCACATTTGACAGGCGACGGCTACGAAATAGAAATTAGATTGATTCGGTAGCCACGCTCGGCAACGTCGCCGTCGTAGTCGTCTGCAGATTGTGCGCTTTCATATATAAGCCGTGTGTTCTATTCGTTTTTGACAGTCGCCGAGGAAAATAGTTTCGCCGTCGCCCTTAGCATGTTTACAGCATAACACTCCAAGACTCCAGCTGCCTTGTTTTTTTTTGTGCTATTTACGGTTCAGAAATAAGTGCAACTCACTAATCTGTTTTTACTGTTTTCAGTGTTTCAAAATACTAAAAACAGATCAGTGAGTGACACTTATTTTTGAATCGTAAATAGCAAAAAAAACAAGGCAGCTGAAGTCTTGGAGTGTTCCACGAATTTTTTAAGCAGCTTTTGGAGACATTGAGCTGTTTTAGACGGTGCGCTCCAGCGCATGTGCCTCACGAACGTTTGGTGATGAAGGGATGAGTGGGGATGAAGAGAGGTACCACCCCACTTCTCCCTTTATCCACAAAGCTCGTGAGGCACATGCGCTGGAGCGCACCGTCTAAACCGGCTCATTAAACAAGTTCAGAAAAAATTTAAAACAATGATTGAAAAATAACTTTTTGAAATCAAGTTTTTTTAGTTTTTCGCATTTCCTGGCAAAGTCCATAGTCATGTTAATTTTTTCTACACCATCTGATTCTAGACTTAGATTTTTAAAAAAAATTATTTTAAAACGTGGGCATTTTCAGCTGAAAATGAGGTCTCTTTTTATACGCTTTATATTAGCTTCACCTGTATGTATGTATGTATGTATGTATGTATGTATGTATGTATGTATGTATACAAATCTGGCAACTTGATTTTCACCCAGTTGCATATAACCGATCAAATTCAAATTTTGCACATATGTATAGTTCGCGTGACAATGCAATCTGACCATTTTGTGAAATAATCAAGATGGCGGTTCCAAGATGGCGGCCGAATTTTCCCGACCCCCGACATGGGTATCAAATGAAAGGGTATGACAAATAGAATACAATTAGCGTCATTCCAAATTCAAAATGACGGCCATCACAAACTGGCGGATTAACTTTTTCTTTCTAACATATTTAAAATGGGTATGAAATGAAAGGATATGACAAGTGGGATACTATAAGCTGTGTGGCGTCATTCCAAATTCAAAATGGCGGCCGACACAAAATGCCGGACTACCTTTTTCTTTCAAAATCCTAGATATGGGTATCAAATGAAAGAGTATGACGAGTGGAATACATTAAGCCGTGTGACGTCATTTTAAACCTAATATGGCGACTACCAAAAAACGGAAGCAGACGTAAGGCTAAAAAGTAAAAAAACTAAAAATTTACAGTTTAGCAAAACTAAAAAATACGTTTTTATTTTAAAATGTTATGAAAAATATAGCACATATCTACAGCAAAAGCCAGAAATGTTTAAATGCAAAGTCGATGATTTTGAGTTTATTGCATTTCGTATTCCGTATTCCGTATTTCCTTCTTTATCATTGCTTTCTTGTCTTAAACTGAGCTGTGCTTGCTAAGTTAATGGACCGGCAAAAGTAATATGGAGGCCACACCAAAATGGCGGAAGATATATGGTAGACTAAAAAGTAAAAAATTAAAATATATAGCTTATAAAAACTAAAAAATACGCTTTTATTTTAAAATTAACTAAAAAGAAAAAAATAATTTTGAAGTTTTTATTGCTCCAGCCAGTATAGGGAACAACCTACCTTTCGAAATCAGGCAAATAACTAAATTAATGAAGTTATTGGTAAAAATTATAAATATAACTTACTTAAATGTAAAAAAAGCGTGGGCCGCTAACGAAAAGCTCCAGTGCTAATAAAATAATAATATATGTAGGTAAAGAGGCCCACGCTTTTTTACATTTAAGTAAGTTATATTTATAATTTTTACCAATAACTTCATTAATTTAGTTATTTGCCTGATTTCGAAAGGTAGGTTGTTCCCTATACTGGCTGGAGCAATAAAAGCTTCAAAATAATTTTTTTCTTTTTAGTTAATTTTAAAATAAAAGCGTATTTTTTAGTTTTTCTAAGCTATATATTTTTTAGATTTAAATTCAAAATAAAACGTAAAAATAAATATTTTGATTCAAAAAACTTACAGCGTGTTTGGGACATAAAAAGGGAAGTTTCCATAAAATTTCGTGAAAAAACAAGTTTTTTAAGGAAGGTAAAAATCAAAAACAAAAACACTAGTTTTTTCGTTTTTTCTCGGAAATTTGAGGTTATATGAAAAAATGGTTTGTACAAAATTTATAGATCTTTTTATTACTTACAACTTTTATATTGAACTTTTTTCTATAGGAGGTCTAGTTTCGCTGAAAATCGTGAAAAACCTTTTTCACCCCTTAACGATAGGGGTCACCCTCGTAACTCAAATTGACTTGAATTTATTTTTGGCAGGCTTTTTTCGCACCCGTACCGGTGCACGGGCACGGGTACACGGGCACGGGTGCACGGGCACGGGTCCACGGGCACGGGTCCACGGGCACGGGTCCACGGGCACGGGTCCACGGGCACGGGTACACGGGCACGGGTACACGGGCACGGGTCCACGGGCACGGGTCCACGGGCACGGGTGCACGGGCACGGGTCCACGGGCACGGGTCCACGGGCACGGGTCCACGGGCACGGGTCCACGGGCACGGGTCCACCAACTCCTGGTATAAATAATTTAATTTCGTTTTTCAACCAATATATTCCTCAAATATAAATATAAAATATAAAATGATATAAATAAAAAGTGAATGTGTATAATAAATATAAATAAATAAAAAAAATTTTAAAATAAAATATAATAATTATATTTTTTCTAGAGCAAACGATCGCTGGTAAAGACGAAGTCGACAAAAAATTTCAAGATCCAATTGAAGAAACAGTTTCGCCGAATTCGGAGGCAAAAGAGATTCGTGCGACAACTACCTCTCCAGAGTTGCACATTGAATGAGAGAATGTTTCGCCAAATCTAAAGGAATTAGTGATCCCCTCCCACAAGGGACCAGGTCGTCCTCCAGGATCCGTTATAAACCAAATGGGTCTGCGAAGACCAAAAAAACCAGCCTCGTTCCAGTCATTCCAGGAATACGACAAACAAACAAGAGTTTTGACTTGGCTGAAACTTCCAGCAGAAACAGTGATCAACGTGATGGATAAGGAATGGAAACTCAACATGGAAGATGTTGGACACATGACTCGCGACACACTGATAGATTCATTCAAGAATAAAAACGTCACAATCGATATCATCAAGGATTTTATGCACGCAGATGCATACGAGTTTTTGTCTGCAGCTGTGAAGTCGAAGAAATTGAGTCGACTGAGTACCTGCGAGATTTGCCGGTCCAAAGCCATACCCATAGGACATAGGACCCATACCCGTGTACCCGTGCACCTGCTGAGCAATCAAAATCCGTGCTCCTGCGGAGCAAACAGGACCCATACCCGTGTACCCGTGCACCTGCTGAGCAATCAAAATCCGTGCTCATGCGGAGCAAACAGGACCCATACCCGTGTACCCGTGCACCTGCGGAGCAATCAAAATCCGTGCTCCTGCGGAGCAAACAGGACCCGTACCCGTGTACCCGTGCACCTGCTGAGCAATCAAAATCCGTGCTCCTGCGGAGCAAACAGGACCCATACCCGTGTACCCGTGCACCTGCTGAGCAATCAAAATCCGTGCTCATGCGGAGCAAACAGGACCCATACCCGTGTACCCGTGCACCTGCGGAGCAATCAAAATCCGTGCTCCTGCGGAGCAAACAGGACCCGTACCCGTGTACCCGTGCACCTGCTGAGCAATCAAAATCCGTGCTCCTGCGGAGCAAACAGGACCCATACCCGTGTACCCGTGCACCTGCTGAGCAATCAAAATCCGTGCTCATGCGGAGCAAACAGGACCCATACCCGTGTACCCGTGCACCTGCGGAGCAATCAAAATCCGTGCTCCTGCGGAGCAAACAGGACCCGTACCCGTGTACCCGTGCCCGTGTACCCGTGCCCGTGTACCCGTGCCCGTGTACCCGTGCCCGTGGACCCGTGCCCGTGGACCCGTGCCCGTGCACCCGTGCCCGTGGACCCGTGCCCGTGAACCCGTGAACCCGTGCACCCGTACGGGTGCGAAAAAAGCCTGCCTTTATTTTTCTGGTTAGCTGCGCTATATTTCCTTCTCTTTCCAATATTTGTCATGCTGTTAATATTTTTTATCATTTTTAGTGTTGAGCCGGACTTACACGAGGCAGTACATTTGTCTCTTACATGATGTAAATTGTACTGAGGCCTCAGTTTTTTTAAATGTCCCGGTTCAAAAATAATGTCCTACTGGTATATGAGCGTGTATCAAGATAAATAAAGCGAGGTGTGATTGTAAATTACTTAGTGGAAAGACATTTCTTCTTTCTTTTGCCACAGTAAAATTTCCAATGTGAATTGCGGCGAGGTGAGATTGTAAACATGAACTGGAGAGACATTTCTCACTTCTTTTGCCACAGTAAAATTGTGAATTGCGTCGAGGTGAGATTGTAAACACGAACTGGAGAGACATTTCTCACTTCTTTTGCGGCAGTAAAATATCCACTTTAAGCTGAGCCGTGGTGAGATTGTAAATACGAATTGGATGGAGAGACATTTCTTACATTTTTCGAGGGAGTGAGGTTTTGTCATGAAGAGATAATTCTTACATTTTTTGAGGGAGTGAAATTTTGTGTTGGAGAGACATTTCTTACTTTTTTTGCAGTAGCAGAATTTCCAACTTGAAATTAGGCGAGGTGGGATTGCAAAATATAAATATATGGCCCCGGACAACTAATTAGAAACAGTTTCATAAAAATTGCACTTATACAGTTTTTATGTTGGAATCAAATTAAAGAATTCCCACCACCTCCTCTTAATTTTTTTTAAATATATAATGATTGAAGGAAGTCAATAACAATATCATAATGAATTCCTAACAGGATTGCTACATAAAAAATAAAAAATGTATAAATGCAATTTTTATGTAACTGTTTCTAATTAGTTGTCCGTGGCTGTACATTGTGGAGGCATAGATTTCTTACTTACTCTAAGGCAGTTTAATGAATATTAGAATTAAGCTTGTAAAAATGCACTTCATTGGTATTTATTTTCTTTCTTTTTTTTTAATCTGCTTGTTTTTGTCATTTTGGCATTACCTCGCCTCATTTGAAGTATGACATTGTACTGGCTCAAAAGAAAAAAGAGGCACCTCTTACAAACTCATTTTATAATCGTGTCCTACCCAACACTAATCATTTTTCCCTTTTTAAAAGGTATCTGCACTGGCCTACAAGTCATGGTTATCGAAAATATTCGAAAGATATTAACATATCCCAAGATTTTCATATTTTACCGTGGATGATGTTTAAGCACTTCAATCCTTAATTCGAGATATTAAAAATCGTCGTTGATGTTTACACGGTCACAGTTAATGAAGGTTTTTATATTTTTCCGTATAACGAGTCTATAAATTATTCCATATCGGATGATTGACCTCAAATATATATTAAGTAAATTAATCTCTTGATTTATAATTTGACATTAACTCTTCATTCCGTAAAACCAAATATATGTTGATAATCTTAACCATGATATGCAAAGGCAAACAATCCTTTGAATTATTAATCTTAATTAATGCTATCTGCACTAATAGCAAAGATAATTACAAGCGAGCTTAATTAACTCTACCCTGAAATAACTCTACATTTTTGGTGCATTAGGGTAATCCACTCGAACTGATTTGTTTTCCTGTCCGAGATTGACGTAATCCACTTTAAAGCTCAACAAAACTGATTAAACACAGCATTTCAATAATCCGCGGCAGGACAATGTGTTATTCAGTAACCTTGGAGGCCCATATTTTCCGGTATTCGGCCGGTTGCATGGCGATCTACTCCCACCACCAGATCATTGATATAAACCGCAGTTTATTAAATTTATTAGGGGCTGGGAGTTTATTTTCGTATTTGTTGGCAACAACTGCGAATCTGTCCGTAAATTCATTCATCGCGCCATGTTTTAGCAGTTTAATCTGTTTGCAGATAAATGAGACATTTGCATATATGTACAGCTAGCAGCACCCCGTGCAGCCTTAGCCCCGTATCCTTTGCCGCAGTCCCCATACCATACTACATACACTACAACAAGCCCCCAAACCACGAATGTAGACATCGCATAAGCGATTAAGCAACGTAATCAAGCTCTAAGCCATCCAGGTGGAATGGGGTGGTGTGGTGTGCGGGAGGGGGGGGGGGTTCTGAATAGGGAATTATAAAATTTTGCTTGCCATATTTTCGCACATGATTAGGCTCGGGCTGTTTATTAAGAACGCTGATACCTTTCACCGCCCATATGTAAAATTTGCAAATAAATTGTTTGTTTAACATGTCTATGGGGTTAAATTATCCCCTGGAATGGATTCCATTTACACCTGTACACAGCCTTGTCGTATTCACATGTGCTCGAATGCTTAGACACGAGTTGGCTTGGTTAAGTGGTTGTCGCTGGTGGCTTTTCGGTTTCTTGTTAAATCCTGCAACAAAGACTAAAGTCGACTTTAATTAATGTAAAAATTGCCATGATAAGACATTTTCACTGACGGCAGGGAATCCAGCCTTTGAAAGGGTTCCTTTATGCCTTTCCATGGAATATCGTGCCTTGGATAAAAATTAATTAACGCTCCACAGAACAACAGCACCAGAAACGAACATTAAGGTGTGAAAATTTTTGAATTATTGCGTTATGTTTTGTATTATTGACAGCTTTTGGGAGGCCATTTTTAACTAGGGTGAAAGATATGATATTGTTTTTGGGTGTAGTTTTCTGGTATTTTGTGTGATGAGAGATTGGAGAAATTGGATTTGGTAATTTGTAGCTTGTAAAGTTTCAGCTTAATCATTCAGGAAATATTTAACGAATGAGATGAGCGAAAATTCTATCTGAATGAAAATTTGATCATGGAAGTTGAATCAATCATGCAAATGTCAGAAATACTGTATACAGGGTTTAAAATAAAGATGATTTTGCGGAAAGTAAAGTAATTTTAAGTATTTATGTATATAAATATCATTTTTGAATTGTTAGGTAAAATGAACTGAACTAGACCTTCAAACTCAAGTTCCTCTTTAATAGGTCGATTTTTTCTTTTGATATTTGTGGTGTATTATTGTTGAATTTTTTTATGTGAACGGCTAGACGAAAGACGTAAGCCTGCTTATATGTACTGTCGACAGTTTTCTATCATTGAAAGTAATGACGAACAGCAAGCTCTAGTAGAACATTACCGCGTAAGGACAATGAATTGAGTCAACGAATGAGAGGTGGTTTCCTCTGAGGAAACTATGGCAAAGAATTCCTATAAAGAGGGTAGACAAGTAACAAGGGACGTTGGAGGTTGGACAAGTGGGAAGAGAAATGTCTGCAGAGACCTCTGCGATAGTAGTCCGGCGCTTTAGCTGGAAACTGTCGAGGCTGACAAAATGACATTTCGGTTTCTTAAAGATAGTGAACGTTCGGCTTTAGTGATTTGTATGAAATATTTTTACAAAATTTTGGAATGGGTGACGTTAATCAAGGTACGTTTAATATGATTAAACGTATATGTGATCAAATATTTGTTAATAGTCCATATAAACTCAGTCTAAACGGGGACCTGTAAATGTGATTATTTGTTCAAGATATTTAAATTTGGCGATGCATATTTTTCATCCGTCAAGATTATAAGGTCCTGTAACGGTACATATGAAGAACTATTTCCCGGCTTGCCCTGTAATTTTTATGATATGCAACTTCATCCAGTTTTTTCAAAAGTAGTCCGCCATTTTACATCCGCCATTTTGAATTTTCAGAATTTGATATCAAATTCGAATTACGTGATCCCGAAAATGCCTGCATACAAATATTCATGCAAATCCATCACCTTTTTCCAAATCAGTCCGCCATTTTGAATCCGCCATTTTGAATTTTCAAATTTTATTATCAAATTCGAATTCAGAGACATCAAAAACGCTTATTTACAAATATTTCTGTAAACCCAATGGATTTTGGCTTTTGTCCAGGTTTTCATGCCTTCTGAATCACTGTGCGTCCGTCATGTTGCAAGGCCTAGAAGTAAGCTGAATTCGAAGGATAGAGGTTTCAGGTTAGTATAAATTAGGAGGATGTTGAAAGATGTGGCGATTAGCCCTGCGTTTGAAGTCTTGGATGTTATAGGGAATACGGACGTGGAACGACTATTTAGGGTTCTTTTCATAATTTTTATAGATGGCCTGCTCCCAATTCTTTCTAACAACTTCATATTTTTTCTGGTGGCAGTATGTCTTTGATAATGCCACTACTTTACCTGCGTAATCGCCAGCTTATAACCAACCAAATCAATAAGGTCACTCAACTCATTTTACCTTACCTTCTCTTCATATTTTATCCATCATGAATTGAAGATCTGCTTTAAAATTATAACATTTTACAAATTTCTAAACAAGTATCCTAGGCCCTGGGATTTCATAACAAATTCCTTCTTCAGCCTTCAGGAAGAATCATCTTGTTCTCTTCCTTTTCTCTTCTTGGTGAGGTTATTGTGTCCCAAAGAACTACAACCTTTTACATCATATACATATGTAAGACCGAGTGTTTTAACGTGTTTAGCAGTCTTCCTTGAGGCAAAATACCATCAGACCACATTCGTACAGCGTATGAAGGCTTCTCGCACAAACTCTATGCTATTATCTGCGCTTTTTTTTGAATTTGATATATTTTAACGATATACTGAAGTTTTTAAATAAAAAAAATAAAAATTGACAAATGGGCAGCATTTTCAATTGGTAACATTTCGAATGCCGACCCCTGTATATGGGTTACAAAAACACTCTCCTGTTCACTAGTTCGCGTTATCCTGGAATATGCATGTCCTATATGCGATCGCATATATCTCATAAGGAACAACAGGATAGAATCAATTCAGAAGAAATTTCTTCTCTCTGTTCTGAGAACGGTACATTACCCGCATGACTTTCAAGGCCTACCACCAAACACGGATAGGCTCAAAAAAGTGTTAGATCTCTTCCCGCTCTCTGCTAGGAGAAAATTTCTTATCGCATCGCTTACCTTAGAAGTCCTTAAAGTTCAGTTACCAGCAACCTTAAAGTTCAGTTTCTGTAGGATATGATCAAGTTCAATGAAGATGGTCGACTTACAAGACATACGAAACTACTTAAGGAGTACCGTACCCACATCGGACAGAGTATGCAAGGAACGAGCCTGTCAATAGATGCTGTGTGGTCTTTAAAAATTATACTCCAATGTTATTCCCCTTCAATAAATAAAGCATCCTAAAAAAAATTCATATCCTTCCTGACATCCTAAATACACACTAATTTACTCAAAATTAATTAATTTAAATGTGCCAGTACTGTTCCTTGTTTATTTAATACCTATACTTTAATAATTTGTTTAATTCTTTGTTAAATAAGTATAGTTTTCAGTGTGCCTTGTTTGGCGAATAAATAAATAAATAATCTAAAAGTCCTACATTGAACCTCTCTTTGCATTAAATTGGTTTATCTAGGCTGTCGCCTCTAAAGCCGCTCGCACAGTCTGCAGCAGATATTTTTGGGCACCGTAAAGTATAGGAATTCGTTTATCAGCAGAACAACTCAACTGTGGAACACGCTACCACAGTGTTTATTACCATATTCATACAAAATACCTTTTATCAAAAACCGATTTCAAGGTATTTTCAACTCCTTTCAACATTTAATATCCTTGATCTATCCTTCGAGCTAAAGTTACTACGAGACATTTCCCCAAGACATGGCGGACTTTTAGAACAAAGAATGACTGCCTAAGCTTATACATTCACATAGAAAAAAGTTTAAATATTCCAATAAATCTTTCCCTCTACTACTAAAAAAAAATAAAAAAAACTCATTTTTCTAAATTTAAAATTTTCCACAAAAAAACGTGAAAATCCTTAAACGAAAACTTAATTTCCACTTCATATCTCCCAGTCAAGAAGTAGAAGCAAATTGAGAGTTAACTGCTGACTGGGATAAAAAATATTCAAACTTAAAGCAATAATCCACCCCAAGACAGAAATGAATAAATAAGTGTCGGAACTATTTGAGTATGTAAATGAAAGGAAGCGCTATAAAATTCTTTGCTACATTGTTACAGTAGCTGGAGGATTCCGCTCTATGTCAGCAGCGCAAGCAAAGCGCACCACGAGATTCCCTCTGCGCCGTACCCCCGTTCTTACTATTGCCGCCCGCATAGCAGGACCATGCCACTATGGTAAAATGTATCATTCAAAGCATTTCCAAGGGTTGTAAATATTTATAGAAGAATATCAACAGGAAGCAAGAACTGCCATGGCGATAACAACCAAAAATTACGATTGTAATAAATTGAGTTTATATCAACTAGAGATCCAGTGATATTGGTACACATACCCCACCCCCCACTACAAACGAGGGGTAGTTATTTCTTCGGTGATATGTGTTGCAGAAAATACAAACCCCGTGTCCTAGATGCACCAAGAAGCGCAAGAAGCGCAAAATATACGAAATGGGTAAGTTATATGGAATGGAGCTATACTAGGTAATAGGTTCAACAGAGGGAGTATTCGGATCGAGAGAGAGAAACTACAAACGAATTTTCTAGTTTAGCAATTTTGGAGCTCATCTGTATGCTACCCCAATGCCAGACCACCTATTGGGAATTGCTTAAAAATAAAAACAAATTGGATACTAGCTCAGCGGATAGACATCGAACGTCGGAAGAAGCTCATCTATGATAGAGGATAAACGATATATGCAGGTTCGTAAAATGAACATCAAAAGAGTTAGAACTAGACTGGCTGTAGTATCATTCGTTCGTTCCATTGAAATAACTTGACATTGGCTCAATGCATTCTGCAGTTGGTTTATTTTTGTAGCTACTTTAAAGGCGAATCTATTTTTAGAGCTTTAACAAATGTCTTTTCACATCATTTCTGGAGTTGTTATTTTTAGGTTATGCACTCTGTATTATCTCTATTTATTCTTGTTTTAGGTGATATTCATAGCAGTTTTTATGTGCATTTTAAAGCCGTGGTTGAAGATGAAATTGGTTTATGGTTTTACGAAACTGAGTAAAATTATTAAGCGAAAATATATTAGGTATAAATGTTGTATGTACCTTCATCTGGCCCTAGGGTTTTTCTATCCAAATTCGAAGCTAATTTTCGAATAATTTCGAAATTATATTAATTACAGCCTTTATTTAATTTATTGATACTAAAATTTGTAAGAGTTTCAATCTTACGGTCCAAAATAAACGCGGACTCATGAAGCAGGCGCAAAGATATTTTTACAGATAAAGACGGGCGTAGAGAGGCAGCAAAAGTTGTAGATAGTCCGGGGAAATAAGCATTTAAAGGAGACAAAATTCGGAAATGGCTGAAAATTGGTCCACAGTTTCCTTGGGACTTTTTAAGAAAACAATTTTGGAATCACAAAAAAAACATGGCCGCCGGAAATATAGCGGTTTTCCGGTGTTTTCCTTGTATCTCGGTTTCTATAGGTCTTACAACCCCGTACAAAGGCCCTAAATGTTACACAATGAAATTCTCTACAACTTTAGTTCTTACAAAGATGTTGACCCGATTAACCCTTTCAAAGTTATTCAAGGTCAAAGTTATCAAAAATCACTTTTTGGCCAAAAAATCACTCAAAAACTGCTTTTTTGGAAAATTTGCTTTGATCAGTCAATAAAAAACAAACAAGGTTTTTCATACGAAAACTAAATATATTGTGTTAGAACTATTAAGGACTCATATGTATAGCCTAAGTTTTTTAAACCCCACCCAACTAACATTTAAAAAGGAGATTGCCTCTGGGGCATGCCTAAAGAGGACTTTCCCCTTAGTTTCTTAGAACCCCACACACAATAATAAGCGATACTGAAGTGAGGTATGCCTTATAAGTTTCTCATAAGAGCTCTAGGAGGAAAACCTCATTACAAATAAAATAGAGCAATCCCAACATCTGCCTTACGAATTCGGAAAGCTTTCTAAGAAGCTTTGAAGTAATTCCCTTAACATTTAGTTTTCCTCATACAAAGTTTTAGTTTCTGCTGTTGCATTGCTTCATATTTCAGGCAATTATGTTGGTGACCGTGAAAGGTATCATTTAGCATACTCAATAGACCATTTCTGGTTCGATTATAGAGGTCAAGCAGCATTGGGGGTGATTAGTACTCGGTTGGGGACCGCATTAGTAAAAAGACACTCGCGTTTAAAAATACAAAGCTTTCGACACCGGCGCAGTTATTACTCAATTTTCCAAGCCGAAACTCTTAAATTTTTCGTCCTCTTTTTTCCACTAGAGATCGGGAGTAGCAACGATTTTTTCTCTAAGAGGCCAATAGGGCATTCCACTTCGAGATTTTCGTAAGCGCGCGTTTCACGGGCGCTTGCCGGGCGCTTTGAAATACATGCACCGCTATCTTGTTGTACATTCTAAGGCGCGCTTTCATACAGAAAAAACGGATTTACTGGAAAATAAAAAAATAGTAGGCGAACATTTTGATACTGCTACCGCTCATTAAACGCCGAGCTAAATGCTTGGTGTGTACACTACCAACGCCCGCTAAACGCAACGCCGAGCGCTCAATGTGTACTTGCCTTTAAAATGCTCATTTCAAAAGCGCGCGTTTCAAAACGCTCAATGTGTACTAGGCCTTTAAGCCAAGGCCAACAATAGGCTCACGATGACGATGAACTCTTTAAATTCACATATTAAATTACTTTTTTGCTGCTGGAGATTTTTTTTTGTACTGAATACTACGAAGGTAAAAATTAACTAGAAGAAACAAAATCAAACTTCTTCAAGGCATAATTAACACCAAAGCAAATCAAATGTCCAAACTCTACGGACAAGTAGGGCAAATTCTAAAGTGCGACTGAGACATTAAAAGCACAAACAAAATAAGAAAAAAACGAAAAGAAAAGTTTTTAATAATTATGAAAGTTTTTTTTTTCAATCATCTTCAAGAAAATTTCACAAAAATCGAATCATTCTTTTTCATCGCAATTGGAAATGTCGATGACCGACCGAGGATCGACTTTCTTTGGGTAACTTAAAAAAAAAACAAATTCTGTCGCCTTTTGCTTCTCTCGCACTTCACTATATTTGGGGGTATGGGGACCAGTTTTGTGCTAGGGTGGCTTCTTAAGGGATGGTTTTACAGAGGTGGAAGCAATTTAGTATAGAGATAAATTGGTTGTCATTAACATAAGCGTGTTGGAAATATTTTTGCCAGATATTCTCAGCCAAAAGATGTCCTATTATGTGGAGTCTCTGTCGATATTATTAATTTAGCCGCCATTTGCAAGAAAGATCTACGTTTCTGATAGCTCTTAATTTTTTTTTCTACTCTAATTCTGAAGGACTTCTCTTTTAAAATTTTCCCACTGTGTACCCTCTTTTCGATTCTTACTTATCGGGATTTGAATTTTTTTTTTCATTTACAATATCCGGCGTCAAGGAGTCCTCACTTCCTCGTGCCACTTGATGAGAGTTCTTCTTAAGAAATTTTATCTTGAATTCAAAAGCTTTTTACAGAATAATACAGGGTTGGAGGAGGGAAGAAAAGCGACGTCCTATCAGTTTTAGTTAATTTATCTTATTAACTTTGACTTAATTGATGAACTGTTGATTAATAACTATTGGGGAATTGACATTAAACAATTACACAGGACTGAATTTGCTTGTTGAACTGTTAAACCTTTGTTAACTATGATAAGAAGATATAATTGTTTTGTTAATTTCGGGAAAATTTATGCCTTAGATTAGGGTGGAATACGATGGGATTTGTTAAAGGTTTGTCGTTTGGTTATAAGTGATTTTAATTGATTGATTAGTTTTCGAAAATTTGTTGCGCAATCGATGATACAGAAACATTGTTGCTTCTAGGAGATTAGCGGAAGAATAAGATCAATTTCGTAACAAACTGAAAAATAATCAGCTAAATTTATATTCCAAAGTGCAATGCAAAAAGAAGAGCTCTTATTTTAATCTATTCAATTGTACTCATTTTTTGACGCACATATGCTAACTCATAAAACATGATACAATCCTCTAAAACCGTCCAAATTATTTATGAGTCATATTAGTTTATTTTTCCAAGAAATGTTCAGTTCATAATAATTAAATTAGCGGTACTCGATAATCCTTAAAAATTTTGTAAGAAGGAGGAGCCACAAATGGTTATACCATAACGCTCGCAAAAAAAAGGAACCTCCATCGAAAAATTGCGACAAATCATGCCCACACCACGGTGTGTAAAAGATTGCAAATCGTCAATTTTTTTCATTTTTATTTAATTGCACATCTTTAACAGCTGCGTACAAAAGTATTTCGCAATACCTTCCAGCTTCTAGAATATCTTCTATTTCGAAGGTATTGCTGTAAAATGCATATTAAACCTGTATTTAAAATGCAGCATGTATGCTTACGTGAAATACCGTAATGTGCTCACAAGAGCTCCGAAAATCATTTGCTCCGAAAATTAGAAAAAAAAGTCGTTCTGTTTTTTTACTGTTGCGGGGTCAATTTTCAAGCTACAGTTACATTCAAAAACAATTTTGTAGGTAATTTCACTGGCTATAAAACAGTGTTAATTGTATTATATTAAAACCCTTAATTTTCAAAACGTGAAGAGTCAAAGGGCTAAGCAAAGGTGGTACTTACACTATAAAGCAAACTTCAATCCGCCATATCTCCGTCAGTTTTTAAGCTACAGCAATACATAAACAACCAAAATTGTTGTTGAAGAAAAATCTAAATTTTGTAACTGAACAGTTTTTTACGTATCTTCAATAGTTTTTGAGTTTTTTTGAAATAAACGCAGAAATCTGTAAAATTCGTAAAATCCCCTTTTCATTTTCATCGTTCCCATTTCGAAAAATACACCCTGAAAATCACTCAAACTATATAGATCGGATAGATATCTCTAAAATAAAATGAATCCTACGTGGAACATGATAAATTTGAATTTGGGCGGAAGTGGTATTAGTTTTATTGATAATTTTTTTAAAAAAAAATTGAACGGTACACCTTCTCTTTGTCATAACTCATTCATTTTACATGCCAATGACTTTTATCAGTATTCATTTTAAAGGTCTTTTCAAGCACTTTAAAAAATGTTATATAAGTTATCCTCGAAAAATGCATCGATTTTCCGTTATTCGACGTTAAGTACAACGTTTTGAGTATTTGGTTTGAAATAGGTCCCCTTCGATCAATCATTACTCGCTTTGTTTTATACCTTAGAGCATTCATTCAAAAACTACTTTCTTCGTTTTTTTATTAGCTTTATTTTTAGTCCTAACAAATATTTTGCTAAAACGCTTATTTTTGGACTTATTGACCAAAAACTGTTCGTGGGGTTTTTTAATGAAAATTGCAACTTTTCAAACGCTATCAATTTTACAAAAAAGTTTGTAACCCATTGTTAGCTTAAAATTGGCCTCTCTATTGATTAACGGGGTTATTTTGGCCAAAAATATTTCCACCCCCGAGTTGGAATGGGAACCACCCCCAAAGAAAAAGCGCATATTGGCATATGGTAGACCTTGATTTTTGAGACATTCCCTATCTACTGTTAAGTAAATCGGTCGCCTCCGAAAAAAAGTAGAGGTGATATCGGTTGGGAACTGGGCTACTATCAAAGAAATAGAGACACAGCCCTCCGCAGGCGGTACTTCGGAACTCTCTCAACATTTGAACCTCCAAAATCGCGGAGTTCATCGATATCTCCTTCAACATGTCGCAAACTCTGCATAACCTCAAATCTACTCTATCTTTTATCAAACCTGATATATTAATAAGTACTTTTTGAAAGGAAATTCAAAAATAGATATTGTTACGTTTTTCCCGGCTTAACAGATTCGTAAGGTTAATTAAGGAATACAATTTTAAAATGTTCTCACAAAACTTCTTACTTCGATGAGTTCACTAAAGTATCTTACTAACAATTCGCTGCGCCTGTATCTGTACATCAAAGCTCCTTTCCAAGCTAATTTCTACATCTTTCTACATTTTTCCACACTAGTCTTTTCTCAAACATTCGTTCCACACTATTCTGGAAGCTCCGAATTACATTCCACACTATTTAAGCTTCTCCCACATTCGAACCTTTTCTGAGTCTTAAATTACAGTTTGCTCTATTAGAGCAAGCATAAATACAGCACAAATCGTTACAAATTACAGATCGTTCAAATAATGTCCAATAGATGGCACACCATTACTACATACATAAATAGTCACAATTTTTTCATGTTTTATATAATAAAATTGTATTTTATCCAACCGAAATATTATTTCGAAATTGCGCTTTGGAAGAAACACTAATTGACTATAATTGATTGGTTGAGTTTGGTTTATCATCACCGTACTATAAAACAATAAAATAAATTGCCCGTAAATATGGCTTCCTGTTGAAACCACAATTACCAATTTAAGGATGTTCAAGATGAAATTATAACGAACGAGTATTGATACCATTTACGAACTATAAATCATTCGAATTGGTATCTTGGTTGAATCAAAAGAACCAATTATATCTAAAGATTTTATTGGGAATCAAGTTATTATCACTGAAATTCTAAAACTCCTTCTGCCTAACCAGGGAAACTATCAAATATTTTGAAATGAAATCCTTCCGCAGAAAGTTTGAAAAGCTGTGGTCTTGCCACCAGCAAATGAGGCGCATCCACCAGAAAAAAAAACTACGAAACTGCATCGAAAAAAACTGGAAGTCATTGATTTAAAGTTATTTCATGGATAAATATTTAAGGATTTTTTCTTTCTTAATTTTACTATCTGCTTAATGGTAGTTTCATTTACAGAAGATTATTTGAAAGTTCAAATGAGTTTTTTTTATTTTGAGAATTTTAAAAAACTTGTCAAAATTTACTTCGTTTCGTTCAACTTTAAACTAAAATTTTATTGCAATTGCATTCACCCATTTCGACAGTCCATCCACTATTTTCTATATGATATAATATAAAGCGGATATATTTCGGCATTGTTAAAACTTCCTCGGTAAACTCTAGGTCTAGCAATTTCGGTCAATTACAAAATAGGAGGACCTGAAACTTCTGGATAACACAAAATATCATTATTCCTTTTCTACTCCTAAACAGGATATTCACTCAAAACTATACTGCACATGTATATTGCTGCATATATACTGTAGTTTTGTATGGTCATTTCATTAAATGATAATACTGAAAACCGAAGGCGAATATTATCCATGGGAGCACATGGGCCTTTGTCAGGACCAATGACATGTTGTTGAAATTGCTGATGTGGTTAAGTGGAGGAGCAATGCACAGCGGAAGCTATATATGCGAGTTGCATGGAATATGTATGAATTTATATGACAATTATCTTCATATATGTGTTTCTGAATTGTAATCTGTGATGGATTAATTATTGCCGGTAATGGAACTTAAATCAATTGCTTTATTAAAAATTTATTGCAGCTCTTGGGAATAAACAAGCAATAAGGGAGTTATGGATGCGAGAATTGGTTTTTGTCTATCGTGGAAAGTTTTCATTTATTATACATCTAGTTTTCACCACCAGCTTTAAATAGTGTAGCTATTAACTTGATTGATTTAAGGCCGGCGATACCTTCTCAATGAGGAAAATAGGATGATATTGAGGTATTTGTTTTGGGTAGATGGAATAAAGCTAGACTTTTCCAACTTTAGGGTTTATGAATATATTTATTTAACATTACGAAAAAAAAATTTTTTTTTTGATAAAAACAAGATGGCGCTGACTGCAACGACTTCCGTCAAAGACCTCCTTTTGTGCTGCGGACAAGATAGCACCTGCTAGGTTGGTGTGAAAAATATTTTATTGAAAAATTCAATTTTTTAGATAATTATTTTCGATATGAATGAAGCAGAATTTTAAAAAAGGAAATAGTTTGAAATTTATAAGAATAAAAAACAAAAAAAACTTTTTTTTAATTTTTTTAATTTTTTTTAATAAAACGATTTTTAGGGTCGTTTTCAAAAATCCCTCTAATTCAAATAGAAAAAAATATTGTTAAAAAAATATATTCCAAATTTCATGAAGATCGGTAAAGCAGTTTTTAAGATTTCCCGCAAAGTCGAAAGGAAGTCTTTGGCGGAAGTCTCAGCAGTCAGCGCCATCTTGTTTTTATCAAAAAAAATTTTATTTTTGTAATGTTTAATAAATATATTCATAAGCACTGCCTAAATGCTGAAAAGTCTAGCTTTAATCCTTCTACCTAATAAAAAATACCTCAGTATCATCCTATTTTCCTCTATTGTGAAGGTATCGCCGGCCTTAAAGGTTTGTTATAAGATTTAATAATATCCTAAATTATCTAATAAAATCATCATATAGCATTTTACCATCCAGTTTTGCTGACATTTGATTCAATAGACCATACAAATGCGTCACGTAGCCTGTAAAACATACTCTTATTTACGTTGCACAAATCCTTGAAAAATTTTGCATATACATACCTACATACATAGCCTATTTATTATTCCGAAAAAATTCTAACAAAATTAAACTACATATCTACTATAATATGGGCCTAAGTATAGTTTCTGAATTTTACAATTGGTCCATTAAGTTATTGAATTATTTTTTCAAATAGAATAAAAAAAAATAAGAAGTATAGATACATTCCCTGAAATAACCATTGTCTTATGGTTTATTTATAATCTGAAACCACCAACTATAGTTCAATCCAATGTACAACAGTAATGCAAAAGGCAAAAGTGACAATTTTCACAGTTGACCATTTTTCCCCATTAACAAAAGTTCACATTCGGATAGTTGAAATCTATCTTTGAAGCCCTAAAGCAAAATCTACCAAAACAAGGGATAATGGCAATCCTATGTTCGTTTTAATTGGTAAAGTGGGGCAAGAGTATCAACGAGTTTACCCGGCCCACGAATATCGAAATATAGTTGCTATTTTCAGAAGGTTTAAAAGTTTGTTACGAAACTAGTTCAACTTTCACTAAATTATTCAATATTGATGAACGAAAGTTTTTATAGACTGTCAACTGATTTTTGTGATCATTTGAATCATACTTTAAAAATAATAAACATATTGGTCTAATGATAGTAAAGAAAACTACTATTTTTTTTACCAATGAGTTCATCGAAAAAAAATCTACCATGTGCAGGAAATTGGGTATTGACGAAGCCATGATTGGAAGAAGAATTGGGTTTCCATTTAGATATAAATTAAAGCTGTTATCTTGTTGATAGAAATTGCTAGAGAAATCGATTGTAGCTTTTCCTTTTTTAAGTTTTTTTTATAAAAAAAAGGAAATGTGACCTAGCTCCAAAACTGCTGTAACTACGGACATGTGTTAGATTGAAGATTTAATACCATGGACAGACAGCGGTCTAATGGTGTGGCCACACTACGCGGTCTTGGGTCGTACGCGCTTTTGCCTTTTTTTTTCGTATGGAGTTTTATGGCTTTTTTACGACTTTTTTACGACTTTGTCCATGGTAAAGGCCGTGCGGCCAAACAACGCGGACAAAAGGCTGTGGTTAAAAAGGTACATTGTGCGTCCACACACTATGAGCTTTTCAAAAGCGCGTACGCCGTTTCAAATGAGAATTGATTTTTTCTCACTTATGACTCAGAAAATTAAAAGATCACGCGCGCTTTTGGCTGGCCGTACGACCAAAAGCGCGTGGATTCTAAGTCCGCGTAGTGAGGACGGGCCTTTAATGAGCATTGTACCACAAGATATCCTAACAAAATATAGCTAAAATATATCCGACAATCACAATTCTTTTAGTTTGTATTCTTGAAACTTCTATTAGAACTTTTGAATTATATTTTTATTTATTTATTTATTTAATTATTTATTTATTTATTTACATTTACAATAGTACAAAAACATAATTATAATCTTATCACGCTTTAACACGTATGTACATTTAAAAAAATGGAATAGTACGTATAAATCGATAAACTAAAAGTTTACTTAATATTACGATAAGGGGAGAAAAAGAGAAGAATTATTAATCAAAAGAATCAATTTGATGGAAGATTATTGACTGGTAAGGTGATTAGATTCAAGCTTCCTGAACGCGTTCGAAGACCTCGCAGTCTATATGGCGTATGGCAAATTGTTCCTCAAGCAAAGACAGTGAACAAAAGGGGACCTTTGCCCAACAAGGTGATGGACTCTTGGCAGGATGAAAAGTATTTTCCTTGTTGTACGACCGCGATGAAGATAGAGGACGGATCGTGGATCTAGTTTTTGTTTTGGGGGGGAGGGGGAATTAAAAGTGGCGGAAAAAATTTCTGCTCCTAAAAAACCAAAACAAAATTAACAAAACGAACAAAACTAACCGAATTTTCTGGCGGATTAAAAACAAACGTGCCCTACGAAAACATGCCCTAATGTGATTTTGATGAAAACGCGCTCTTTCTTGTGCGTTCAGCTAACTTCAGAGTTTGCAAATAAAAACATATAGAAAGAGTATAGTTCAACCTGTTGTTGACCTTGAAGGTCATTTTTTTAAAGTCTGTTTTTTAATTTGCAAAAAAGTTTGGTCGGTTTTGGTCGTTTGGTTAGACAGACCAACAACGAAAAACCTTTTTAATGTTCAAGTATTGTTTCTCCTATATTTTTGTGTGCTGACTACGGGAAAAATAGTCAAAAGTCACGTCAGAATTTTGAAGAAATTACATTTTTATTATTTCATGCTATGACCGGCGACGACACGTACGATTAGTTAACTTATGATTATAATATAAAATTGAGTCTGTCTGATTGTAATGTGTAAATTTCTCTCTTAATTGAATAAAAAGTATAGTACTCCATTGAGTTCCTACTTTATGAGGTCATTTTACTTATTTATAAAAAAGTTTTGGGTAAAATTAACGTTAGTTCAATTTCGAAAATCGTACCTATTAAGTATGTTAACTTCCGTGAACGTTTTTGTTACATTTGTGGTACGTATTGGTGCTAACACAACAAAACACCATAACGGAGGGCATTTTCAGTAATGCGGGTTGCGTGCGCAACTGACTTATTCAGCAATACACTTCCATTGCTGAATAAGTCAGTTGCGCACGCAACCTGCATTACTGAAAATGCCCGGAATTTGTGTAAAACGCATGTACAAGCTATACTTGCAAAAAGCTTGAAAACCGAATAAAGTTTGTAAGAGCTGCGTATCAGAACAGCATAAGTGGTCAATAGGCAAAGAGAACAGTTTTAATAAATGAAAATCAGCCGTTGCCTTCGTCCTCTTGGAATACTATGCATACTGGCGAATCATATGAAAGTTCTTGCCCAAAAGACCAGGTGAATCTAAATCCTAATTTTGAGCTCTCTTCTCAATCACAACCATTTAACCAGATAGAATTGAATGATTTGACGTTAAGATGCTACGGAATTTCTTGGTTCACAAGTTCTTGGTTCACAACAGAAAAGCTTACTTTCTCCTGGAACTTCATTCTGCTGGTACCGGAAAAGAGAAAAGAAACTCTCACAATTTTTTGCGGAACTCTCTCTCTCTCTAGTACTTTGCCTAAGACCATTTCTACACATTCCACTTTTTGACGTTCAACTTTTATTTTCTCTTTCACTCCATTGCAAAATTGGAAACAGACTAGAGTTGAAAGGAGTCATCTTCCAAGAAATTGGAATGCTTGTTTAGCAATTTGGATTATGTGATTATTCAAACGCAGATCTTCGGTTAATGTTATGCCTAGGACATTGAAAGAAGGTTAGGCCGTTAGTTCTCCACTGTCTACTGAAACGGACGGGATCGTGGTGCACGTTTTATTAGAGATGAGACAGTACTTCGTTTTGCTACGTTGAACTCGACACGATTGTTGCTGCCCCAATCAAGACATGAGTTCACGATCATGTAAAGTCTGGCGGGTGCTTGTCTTACATTATCGAAGCCATGTGAGTAACACAGAACACCGTCGTCAGCAAAGCTGTGACATGAGTTGGAGCGGATTGAAAGCAGGTCATTGAAAAAATACTGGGAAGATTGCTGGTGATAGAATTGAGTCCTGGGGAACACCTGCAGAGATGGTACTAACTTGATTCAATGGTCAGTTAAAAGCTAATGATATTCTTCTTGTCATACCCTTTCATTTTATACCCATGTCGGGGGTTGGGGGTCGGGGAACACAATTGCAAAATTCGGCCGCCATCTTGGAACCGCCATCTTGATTTTTTTACAAAATGGTAAGATTGCATTTTACAAAATGGTAAGATTGCATTGTCACGCGAACTATACATATTATGTGAAAAATTTCAGCTCAATCAGAAACCGGGAAGTGGGTCAAATTTAACTTTCAAGATTTTTTTACATAGTTAGTTACAGGTGAAGCTAGTAAAAGGCGTATAACAAAATACCAATTAATGCAAATCTTCTAGTCTGCCATCGAATTTATATTTGTTAGATTAATTTAAACCGATTAAACCTAAATTCCGAGAGTAGACCTGACATTCAAATAATTTGTCCTCTTGGGCTCTTGGTCTATTAGATCCTATCTCATCGTAATCTAATAAATCCTACTGCGAAAGGCTCTCCAAGAAGGTTCTTCTCCACTCACACGAACTTAATATCATACATACCTTACCGATCTTTATTCTTGTTACTGCACCTATCCCTGCAAACAATTTCTCGGCTGCTCGCTTTCTCGGGCTATTTCCGAGTCGAGAATTATCCGAGAAACAATCGTTGAAATGACCCCGAAAGCTTTCACGCTCTTTTCATGGTTTTGTTTGTTTCTCCCTTAGAGAATTGCTTTAAAATTTGAGATTCAGGCAGTTTTGCTATCGGGGCTGGTCGAGGAGTATGCGTGTGTGCGTGTACATGCAGGAAACAGGCGCGGTGCAAATTTAGCTGGCGTCGCTGTAGTTAATCCTGCTCTTAAGGGTACGCATGCGATATGAAATTTAAATTTTTTCGAATCGATATCGAATGAATCTCGAAGTCGTTTTTTCGAATCTAAATGGGGCAATTATAATCGTTTTTTAATTTAATTTCTATTAGTTTTAATTAATATATTAACAAACAACTAAATGAAATTTAAAAACACTCAAAATTAAAACTAAAAACTAATAGAAATTAAATTAAAAAACGATTATAATTGCCCCATTTAGATTCGAAAAAACGACTTCGAGATTCATTCGATATCGATTCGAAAAAACGAAACACACATACATGGACAGCCTTCGAGATTAAATCTAAAAAGCGATTCGTTATAGCGTTCCTTTTTTATCATTTCAGATAACGCTTTCGAATCGTTCTCGATTTCGTTATCGGAGAAAGCTTTCGCCTCTTATGAATCGCTCTCGCTGCGATATCAAGTCGGAATGTTTGCAGGGATGTTACTATAGAGTCTTCAGAATTAACCTTCCTTTTATAAGGGGCCAACAATTCTTCCACACCTGCACAATTATTTCATGCATCGCTTGAAGTTCTAACAGAACATGTTTTTCAAATTTCGTTTATTTCAAAAAGTAGAAATCTTAAGTTCACCAGAAACCACTTCTATGCATCATTTGACACAAACGCTTGGTACCCCTCCCCTTATAAAGAAAAACATCATATATTTGCCAAAATCACATCCCGTTCCTCTAACCGCCATAGCTTAAACTCATTCTTCTTCCCTTCATTTTTCGAATGAAAATTGACTAACAATAATCGATAAAGTTAGTCACCCTCAAATAAAATACAGGAAAATTGAAGATGAACATAACTCAATCAAGTCTATTAACATATAAAGTGGTTTCTGTTATGCCTTCGATGGTTTCTCTTTTTATTATTTTTTACATGTAAATTCAACACTTCTATGCGAGGGAAAAACCATCAAGCCATGAACTTTTTTTTTACTTGCGTTATTTCTCCTCTCGATTTAATCTTCTCTTCTTCTAGAGTTCCCCAAGGTATAAAAAATATTCCTCATCTGAATATTTTACAAGGCAAAAAAAAACAAGACTTTTGTGCCAACTTTAAAATACAAAAAAAAATCGACGAGCAAAAAAGAAATGTTTGAACAATGTACGAACTCTTCTTACTTCACAAACCCTGCTTGCCAGAGACCTTAGCAACCCCCGCGCATTTCCTGTGTAACTTTGTATCACACCAAAAGCTCAAAGATTTCCGCGAGTAATTTTAAAGTAAAAAAAAAACGAAAAAAAAAACATTTTTTTTTGTACTCACAACAATTTCCAGAGTTGACCAAGTTTCGGAATTTCCCTTTTTCCTTCTTGAGGAAAATTCTTTTCAGTTTCATTAAATGAGCGAAGAGAAAATTAATAAAATTTCGGGCTCGCCTTGTGACAGCGGCGAAGACGACGACGTACTGCATCGAAAGGAAATTGTGATTATGCCTCGGTTGTTTTTCTTAATTTAATATTAAAATTCTTTTTTGTCTGCTCCATCACTCGGTTTTTGTGGATACGAAGTTTTTGGACAGAATCCATTAAATTTTTAGTAGTTATTTGATTGGTTGCTCAAGCTGTCTACATAACTAGTTTCATGCTATGAAGAAAACATCTGGATTGGACACGAGGTTCCTCAATTAAAAAAATGTTACCGTAACCACTTTTCACGAGCCGTCAGCACTCAACTTGGTCAGAAATCCCCTCTTAAAAAACCTTTTATTTCATAAGAAATCTCTCTCTAGGTAAAACATATTTTAGCAGTACTGAATAACTTCTTTCTTTCGTCCTTAGTATGAGGTATGCGATCCATGGGTAGCTCGGCCGCCACTTGGACCTATTGTACTCTTCACAGAAATTCATATGTTCAAAAGTGACAGAACTTTATTTTATATCTAATGGTATATGTTGCAGTCGATTACGCTTCATCGTGACATTCGCCATTTAAGTAGACTTAAAGAAAATAAACAATAATCGGGATTCAGTGGATTTACTGGCTGATACCGGCGGTTGCAATTGAGCATATCGACCTTGCGATATCGGAAACCCGTTTTCCTTCGGCATGGTATGAACTCCTACAACATCCAGGAGTTTCAATGCAAGCTCCATCTCCACTTCCTCCAGACTCTTAGTAACCTATCCTGTCTTCTATTCTTTCATTCGAATGAAGCTTACCGACCATTAGACATTGCACCATGACGATTATGACATGACGGACTGGTCACGGTATACAGAAACAAGGTAATGTAATGGAGAAATGTCATTTGAGTGCTGACGTCACTTGGCACGCTCTTCCCATATAAAATCGGAGTTGTGTTGTTGTTTCTACATTAGTGCTGACGTCACTCGGCACGGAATTTCTACGATATTCGAAGCTGTCAGTCTCTGTTACATTACCTTGTTTCTGTATACCGTGGGACTGGTAGTACAAAAGTCCTACTCCTATGCTTGGTCTTTCACATTAAAAATAAGGGCGTATGGCAGAGAAATACGTATCGATACCCTCATCCTAATACCACGTATGAGCATTTTTAGGGAAATTTTTTTTGTGAAAGATTATTATGTATTTTGCAATTCTCTACACAGCAGTTGCAAAACCATGAAAGAAAAAGTCACAACAAAACAAAATTCTATGTTCCTACTATAAAATATAACGGTAAGTACTTCTAGTCCGGGGAAATTAGCATTTAAAGGAGACACAATTCAGAAATGGCTGAAAATTGGTCCACAGCTTCCTTGGGACTTTTTATGAAAACAATTTCGGAATCACAAAAAAAAACAAAATGGCCGCCGGAAATATAGCGGTTTTCCGGTGTTTTCCTTGTATCTCGGTTTCTATAGGTCGTATAACCCCGTACAAAGGTCCTAAATGTTGACAATGAAATTCTCTACAACTTTAGTTCTTACAAAGATGTTGACCCGATTAACCCTTTCAAAGTTATTCAAGGTCAACGTTTCCAAAAATCACTTTTTGGCCAAAACATCACTCAAAAACTGGTTTTTTCGAAAAAAAATTTTGACAGTCAATACGAAACGATATTGCCTACAAAAAACCCTCTTGTAATTTTTTCGAAAACTTAAGCCATTCGAAGTTATTCAAGGTCAAAGTTTCCAAAAATCACCATTCGGCCAAAAAATCACTAACAATTGATTTTTGCAAAATTTTTCGAAAAGTTTTCGAAAAAATGACAAGGGTGTTATTAGGGTAGGCAATAATCTTTTGTTTAAATAGAACAAAAAAAATTTCTCAAAAATCAGTTACTGAGTCATTTTTTGACCAAAAACTGATTTTTTGAAACTTTGACTTTGAATAACTTCGAAAGGGTTAAGTTTTCGAAAAAATGACAACAGGGTTCTTTGTAGGCAATAATGTTTTGTATTGACTGCTCAAAAAAAAATTCGAAAAAACCCGATTGTGAGGGATTTTTTGGCCAAAAAGTGATTTTTGATAAGTTTGACCTTGTATAACTTTGAAAGGGTTAATCGGGTCAACATCTTTGTAAGAACTAAAGTTGTAGAGAATTTCATTGTCAACATTTTGGGCCCTCGTAAAAGGTTGTACGACCTATAGACACCGAGATACAAGGAAAACACCGGAAAACCGCTATATTTCCGGCGGCCATGTTTGTTTTTTTGTGATTCTGAAATTGTTTTCTTAAAAAGTCCCAAGGTAGCTGTGGACCAATTTTCAGCCATTTTCGAATTTTGTCTCCTTTAAATGCTAATTTCCCCGGACTATAAATAATTCTGTGTGTTTAGAATATTTTGAAACACGTTTTAATAATTTTATTTTTCCAATGGATTTTCGAAGAAGACGTTGAAATTTAACTCAAAAACACGTTAATAAGAACTTTCTCTACAATTCTAATTGTCAAATTTTATCTTGCTAAAAAATGGTACAAGTTTGGAAAGGCGCTAAAATTTAGTTTAGCCCCGAACTTAGTACTAGGCTTAAGCAAGTAGGTGTGTAAATGTCCTGATCATCTTAGAAAGAACTCTCATATCTTTTTTTTTTTTTATGTGAAAAAACCAAGCTTAGGAATCACCCTTTGTACTACCAGTCCGTCATGTCGTTCACGTCATGGTGCAATGTCTAGTAGTAGCTTGGTTTGAAGGATAGAAAAAAGGATAGGAAAGGTTAGAGGGGGTCTGGGGGATGCTCGAGGAGATGTCGGTGAACCTTACGTTTGAACTCTAAGATGTTGTACGAGTTCGGAAATACTGACTGCGGGAGATTATTCCACAGTCGAGTTGTTCTATTCAAAAACGAACCTCTAGACCGTATTGTGCGAGAAAGGGGGGGCTGGAGGGTATGGGGTGAGCCGAGCGGGCTAGTCTTGTGTTGCGGGAAAAATATTGCCGTGCAGGCAGGAGGTTCTGAATTTCAGTGGAACAATCGCTATGGTAATAGCGATAAAATATACAGAGGGCTGCTACATTCCTACGGTGGCTTAAAGAATCTATAGAGGCGCGAAAGGGGCCATCACCAATGAGTTTGATGGCACGATTTTGCACCTTGTCGAGGCAAGCCAAGGTGGTCTTTGGGGCGCCCGCCCAGATATACGAGTTGTACTCAAGGCGGGGCCGAATGTAGGATTTGTAGATTGTAGCCAGATCCCTGGGGAACACCTGCCGAAATGGCGTGGGGGTTGGATTCGACGCCATCCAATACTACCTTGATTGAACGGCCAGAAAGGAAGCTCTTAATCCAGTTCCTTAGAACTAAGTTTATACCAATAGCTTGGAGTTTGGTCAACAGAGCGGGGTGCCATACTCTGTCAAAAGCCTTTGAAATATCTAGAGCAACCAGACCAGACTCACCAAAGCGATGGATGCTTTGGTTGAGATGCTCGGTTAAACACACAAGGAGATCGCTAGTAGACCGTTTTGGTCTAAAGCCGTACTGCCCGTCGTGTATAATTTGGTTGGATTCTAGGTAATTCATCAGCTTTCTATTGATTATTGTCTCCATTATCTTGGAGAGAACAGAAGTAATTGCTATTGGGCGGTAGTTTAAAGGGTCGTTGGCTTCACCTTTTTTTGGAGTGGGCTGAACGTGAGCTAGTTTCCAAGAATCAGGATACACTCCGGAGAAGTAAGACAGGGCAAAGAGTTTGCGCAGAGGTTTAGCCAAAGGTGAGGCACATATTTTAAGAACCATAGGGGGAATTTTATCAGGGCCAGTGGATTTGTTGACGTCAAGCTCTTTGAGACACTTATAAACCTCGCGAGTCCTGAAGTAAACCCCGTCCATTGAGTGGGTGGTATACTCGAGGGTGGGGGTGTCATAGCAGTATCAGGTAAAGAAGAATTTGAGGCGAACAGAGATGCTAATATGTCGGCCTTGGATTTGCTATCTGTTACCACTTCCTTGTTGTGAATGAAAGGAGGTGTTGAGGAGGAAGTAAAATTCTTCTTGATGGAAGTTACCAATGACCAGACATTTTTACTGCCTATAGTAGTATTGAGAATCTTACTTCTCAACCTATCATCGAATGATGATTTGACTTTCCTGATGATGGAATTACAGGAGTTTCTCAGTTTGATGTACTCACGACGAAGAGACTCATTGGGCGAACATCTGTATGCTCTAAAAGCGGTTTCTTTTGCTTTTATTGCGTTCATACATTCCCCATTGAACCATCTGTTCGGCCTAGGCTTCATAGATTTGGTAGAGTGAGGAATGAACAAACGCATGCCCGCTCGTATGATTTTGGTGATACAGAGAGCAGCAGAATTCGCAGTGGCATCAAGGAAACACAAACCCCAGTCAGTAGCTTGGAAGAAACGGATAAGACCCAACCAGTTGGCTTTCCCATAGTGCCAGATAGTTCTTTTAGGAACTGTGGTGGTTGTGGTAAAGGATGAATATGGGAAATAAGCGCTGACTAGGCTGTGGTCAGGGTTACCAAGGGGATGGCCTACTTTGACGGAGTACCGTGTCGGGTGCGAAGTAAGAAATAGATCAAGGAGATGGGCTCCTTGACCTGGAATGTCAGGAACTCTCGTTGGACATTTAACAATTTGATGTAAATTGTTGAGGTTTGCAAAGAGCTCGGCATCCTTGCCAGAAACACTGGTGCCATTCGAGTAATTTAGCCAATGTACATTGTGAACGTTGAAATCACCCGCAACAATGATTTCACTCTCCGGGTGGGAAAATAAGAATCCAGAAATCCGTTCGGTAATAGCCTCGAAGGCTGAGGTGGTGGCTTCATTACTAATATTAGGGCTTCTGTATAGAAAACAGAAGAATATAACGTGGCTATGAATAATTATTTTGATCCAAAGATAGTTAAAATCAGAGGATGTACTACTGTACACCTTCTGGAACGCCACGTCATTCCTAATATAAATGGCTACTCCCCTATGGGCGGAAAAATTGTGCACTAAATTATACCCTGTCACCTGAAATCGATCTAAATCAAGATCTGGTAACACTTGGGTTTCACTTAGTGCGAAAATATTCGGGGGCATGAAGCAATAGTTCGCACGTAACGGCTAGGAAATTCGCATGCAGTCCCCGAATGTTACAAAAATTAAAAGTAAAATTCTTGTCGCATTCAGGACTGTTTTGCGTAAGGTTGATGACCTCGTTTGTAGCTGGCTGCGCCGGCGATGCATCCATCGGGGCTAACGGGAATGACCTTGTTGCAGTGTTATGCCTGCTAAGACAAGGCGACTCCCCCGTCAACGGACCGATTAAGGCTGCAGCGCCGGAGCAGCCAGCTGGAAGCGCGGGAAGCGGGTGGAGGAGACTTACTTGATGTCCGTCAGTCCTTTGGTGTGTGGATTCAGGTGTCGGTGGCCTTCACTTGGATTTTTTCTTTAATTTATTTTATTGTTATTGTGTTTTATTTTATCGGCGTTTAGTTTGCGTTATAGTTTGTATTGTTAATTTTATTATTGTTATTATTATTATTTGGCGTAATTATTATTATTTTTGTGTGGCGTAATTAAAGGCGAGTTAAACGGACTGGCGGCAACGCACGCCCGCACTTCACCGTGGCTCAGTCCAGACTGATCTTTCTGTGCATCGATGGCCAATAATCTCACAAAGCCAAAATCTGTAAACGAATGCAGGTGACAACAAATTGAAAGGTGACCCAAATTGTTTATGGCAATGAGGAATTCAGGTACCACCTCACAACTCGGTATTTCGATATGAACAATATCTTATATCTATCTATATTCTTGTAAAGTTAACATTGAGGCAGCAAAAATGTCTGCTCTTTGTTGACGTCCATCAAAAAGGATTTTATCTCTGTTCGCATTTAATTCTTCTCTGCCTGCCCCTACACCACTAAGCCTGCACCCTACACTACTATGCCTCCTCTGCCCACAAGTGCTCCGCTCACTTATAAAACAGCGTTTTCTTTAAGGACTTCATATTAACAAATTCACTGGCCTGGACAATGTACGCCGTATCGCCCGATTTTCACTCTTTTCGACAACTTCTATCAGTGCTAAATCTTCGACGTCCAACAGCTACACTTCATAAACCCTTCGTCTCCGATCTTCTTAGTAAATCCTAATACTACCAGATACCCATTTTCTGGGCATTTAAGCAAGCCTTCTGTGTTGCAGGAGGGTTAGAGCTGTAACTCAAATATGGAATTATGAATATAAAATCAGTATGTTCTATCGATTACTTACTTGACAACAATCTTAGAGTGGTCTAATAACGAAATTTCATTAATTAGATTATTATTAACTGAGGAAACTTTACCTTGCGTATACCGGATATTAAGCACAATGGAGATAATGTTAGCATAACATTCTGTTTATAACTGTTTAATTATTCATGCATGATACCCAGATATCTTATCAATGCATAAACTTCAATAACAGGTTTAAATACTTCATTACGTATGAATCTAATTAGAAGGATTTGTCACTGCGAGACTCCATTAATTGGCAATTATTTGCCATAGTATAGGGTGAACAGTTCCTTCCATTATTTCATAGACCATAAATACATGACTTGATCTTCTGCTCCAAGTAGCCTGATCAAAAGCAGACATAACATTCAACTACCACCACCACATTCATCGCCTACATACGAAAAGCTAAGTCCTGAGCAAAATTGTTACGTTTTATCAAAAAGGAGAGGGGTTGACATCCATCAATGTTGGGGAGCCCGGTTCCGTTGACCCATGGCGATGCTCTATATATATAATTTTTTCTCCCTCATCCCAATCTTTTTTGGTGTTGGGGCCAATCATACAAGGGTTGATTTATTGATGGGTCGCAAACCCTGAATTCAAGTGATTAGAGTGATTTATTGACATTGGAAACATTTGTTTTAGTTGATGTTAGAGACAATGTGACGAGCGGGTCTTTTTTTTCTTGTAAGTTGACTTTTATGATATTTTCTTACGGGAAATTTACCTTACGTGGCCGACATTTACGTTTATTTTATTTGTGATTTGGTCTGTACCTAAGTATGTTCTTTAACGTTATTGTATCTGGTCAATGGGTTCAATTTAATGTCAATTCACTATTAAACGTAATGAGATATTGCATGAGGATTTTATGAGAGCGTTGTACAAGGTTGGAACTTAGAAGTAATTCTATATTGTATTAGCATAGTTTCGATTAAACAACGCCCGCCGCGGGGTAGAGCGAGAGGAACGGTCACTCTAGGCGCCAGGTAGCAAGGCGCGCCAAAATGAATGCGAAAAACAATTTCGAGGGAAGCCCACTTGCATTTTTTTGTAGCCAGTCAAATGTATGTGTTCATCAATATGACTCGAATTCCGCACAAACAGGGAGCGCTGACTCCAAGACTGACCGTACAGTGCTCCTTCACTGCTCCTTGGGCAGGTGTAAGCAATCGTGCTGCTGGGATGAATAGGACTGCGTGAATGTACTACTAACGATGGCCTCCGGATACTAGGCGACCTTCGGTTTAAATTAGCCTTCCAATGGCTTAGACCCTCTGCATCCTATCCAGGCCACAATAACCTAGTGAAAAGTTCGAGCCATACGGTTTGAAAGGCCGGCTAAAAACCTTCAGAAAAGAAGTTCGACGCACCCATAATGAAGCATAGAGCGGCTCCAAAGCCGACCTTCTGCCAAATGACAAAAAGTGTCAGAATGGGCATGCTTGGACCTATCCGAAGACTCTCCTGACCACGGAATAACTAGTTGCCGTGCAAGGGATTCTTCTGGAGGTGATAGCTGAGCTCAGAGCAGCTCTGTTTCCTATCCCACTGACATTATGTTGAAAAGGATAGGAGTCCAAAACAGCTCCCTAAGGGTGCAGGAGTGAAGAATACTCCACAAAGTGTACCGCCCACCATTCACAGAGATGACGTTCGCTAGCACCTCGCGAGAAACCGCGGCCATTTCTGCTCCAATCACCAAATAAGCAAAAACCCCAAGGTTACCAATTGAAGGAGTCTGCTCCGGGAATGGAATAGGTAAGTGGCTTGTATTCGGCCATACACTGTAACCTATCAATATCATCTATTGTATAAATAGGTTTGAAGAATTTGGGCGTTTGGGCGGAGATCTTTAAAGTTGCAATTTGTAGAAGAATCCAAGTTTAGAAACACGTCCTTTTGTATCATCATAGAATCCTGAACATTCGTTTGAAATAAAAACAAAATATCATAGCGAATTCATTGATATTAAATACATTACATGGATTAGCTATTAATTTGGGAGTAGTCGTACGTGGAAAAATGAAATTTATGGGGGAAAGCCGGCAAAAATAGAAAATGAAGCCGCTCCTTTTATGCAATGATCGTTGCTAACTTCAAACATATTGATCAAATACTATAAGACTAAACCTAATTCAGCTGAAGCTTAGCATTTAAAAAAAAAGTGGATGCAGTTGGCAATAAAGCAATAAAAAATTTCCATGTTAACAGCACTGCCATAGATAAGAAAATATTTAAATGAGGCACGCAATGCATGTTAACATAATCGTCCTAGAGTCCAAGGCAAATAACAATTTGTCATTGGCAACAGAAAGGCGGTCACAGGGAATTGCCTTAAATGAAAGCTTCTTCCGAATGCAACACTCAAATGCAAATTAGAATTTATAAACTGGCCACAGAAGCTGAATGGCCGAGCTTTTGACCAATTGAGTCCGTGTGTTGCAGTAATTAATCAAGAGGCATTTTCCTCCTACCTAAAACTACCCAGACAAGTGGAACACCTTAACAATTACACCTTTCAACCTGTAATGGCCGTTCGCTATTATCCTAGCAAAATACCCGAAGAGAGAGGGCAATCCACTTGTCGAAAGAGAGGAAATTTTTGGGGGGAATTTAATGCGATTATGAAAAGTGCAGTAATTGGCACTTTCAAAGAAATGAATTTCCACCAATTTTCTGTTGAAATTTCTCTTGACTAATTGAAAATTTTCAATAAAATTTTCACAGACAGCGACTTTCAGCGGCTATTTTGTGCCTGAAACGGAGCAAGGAAATTAAAATAAAATTTTAATGAGAGTTGACTATTTGAAAATTTTAATTGGATCTGAAAGAGCATAAATCCTCATAAAATTGCAATTCACTATTAGAGCAAAATTTTTATAGAAATTCAAACGACTGGAGAATGTCTTTTAAGCTGCGCTATGGTCGGGCATAGTGAAATGTTGAGATATGACTTCATATGAATTTATTATTCGAAAGAGGAAACAGTTATACCAGTTCGCAATTTCAGTGAATGGCTGAATGTTATTACATGACGGAATATATTTTATGTTTCATACTAGCCCTTGCTATCACCAACTTTTAATAAAATCATATTTCCTTCATCGCTTTGAAAAGGATGAAGTTTAATACTTTGTGAAATCTACACGGTCTATAAAATGATTATATCTACAAATTAAACAGATATGTATGTATATTTCAGCAGATTATTACTGGCCATCCATTTTTGAGGTCTATCTTTAACTAACTAGATTCGTTATGATTTAGAAAAATGCTTTTGTGTGGATTTAATTGATCTGAAACAAGCTCTGTAACTTTCAGTAAGATTAATACTTAAGCTTTTTATTTCAATGTAAAAATACAAGGAGTAGACGGAGTAACTAGTAATAGTCCAATCAATCCACACAAATCCATCTAATAATTGCCAACAGGAAACCAAAAATATGGTCATATATTTAGGAGTTTTATACCTTCTAGGAGTACCGTCCGCTTGGTGACCTAAACTTTGATACCCTATTATTAATAGGTAAGGCCGGAGAGATGACTTCTGGTGGGTACTCTAAAGGTATGTATCCACGAATATTTGCTCCCGGGCAAAATGACGTCACCCAGCAAGTGCACATTGCAGCTATGCACATCTGAAACACAATATTTTTACGTCATTATGATGTCATTTTGGCCGCGAGCAAATGTTTGTTTGCCTTGGTGGATACATACCTTAAAAGATGATGCAGATGATCTCCGAGAATAGCACGAGAAGTTAAGTAACTATATACGCAACACAATAATGGATTCTTTATGATAAATAGGAAAAAAATTATATTTTTAATTAAAAAGTTAATTCATTTAAAAAGAAACCAATACATAACATTTTTTAATTCAGATATATAAAATATTGTTGTGTTAATAAATACTAGTTTTAGTGCTTATGTTGTGAATTTATATGTTTATTTTAGAAAAAAAAAATCTCAAAATATTTACTAAATTTTTTTAATTTATAAATTTAAAAAATATTTGTTTTATATTTATTTTATTTGAAAAATGAATTAAAATTTTTAATTCAATTATTTCTTTATTTATACTATTTTTTTTAATGACACTAAACAATCGAATTCCACGCAAACAACTGAAAATCTAATCCTCCGCCAGAAATTTTTGGCGGAGAAAAAACGGACAATTTTGTCATTCCGCTGGAGTTTATGCTACCAAAATTCCAGCGGAATTGTAATTTCGAAATTTTTCTCCGTTCCGCGGAGCTAATGCTACCGATGTAAAACAGACCGTCAATAATATTGAGTAAATCTAAATATTGCACAATATTATTGATAATCTAGGCTCCCCTTAAAGGCTAGTACACACTTGTCGACACGTTGCGCGATTTTGGTCTCCGAAACATGTCTAAAGTTGCCTACATAGACATGTCTCTAGACCAATTGCCATCTACCAGTCTGTTGCGAGACCAAAAATCGCAGGTCTACGGTCTCCCGATCGGAATGGGAGACCAAGTGCAACCGTAGACACATCGCCTACCGAGTTTGTGATTCGGCGGTTTTTATTTACATTGTTTATACTTTTTTGTTAAATGTGGTCAAACAAAAAGTATTACAACTTATCGAAGATTATCCGGCGTCTGGTTGTCTTTGGGATGTTACGAGTTCCGATTACAGAAGTCGCGTAAAAAAATTGGGACTTGATTCGTAACGCATTCCCTAAAAAAGGCATAAGGTAAGCCTTCGTTTATAGTTACCAGTAATGCAAAAGTAAGGGATAGGTGAAAAATGTTCTGAGAGATATGTATCTCTCCCTTAAGGCTCAAATAATAGGGCATACATAATGTTTATTTTTGAGTGCACTAAAAAGCCTCCCGTTGGCATGCATAGAGAAGGCAGAGGTAATGCAAGCATGAAAGGGACAGTTCCAATAAATAACAAATTAGAAATTCATTTTTACTCCAAATTGCGTCGTTTCAAATAGATATGCGCAGAAATCAACACGCAAAAGTTGTTGAAAATATTTCATATTAATAATGAAAGAAATTAATTAATTACCTTTATTAATTAATTACTACCCCCCCCCCCCTTTCCCACCCTCACCATCTACGAATTTATATAATGTAATTCCCAACTTGTAATGGGGAACGTGGGAATGAAAACAAGTTTAGTTTAAAAATCTACTTATTCTGTTATATTGTGTGCGGGAAACGGGGCCAGGAAATGGGGCAGGGCGGGCGGCGGGCAGGCGTGTGGCGGGCACGTGTGGTGGAGGGCGCCGTAGAAAGAAAGGAAAGGGGGGGGGGGTTGAAAAATGATTTTAACAGTTCTTTAAACTTAGATCATTTTTTAACAACCCCCTCCCCCTTTTCCTGCAACAATTTATCAATTTCCAAGAAATCGATTCAAAATTATTGTCATTTTCAACATTAAAAAACTATGCTTAGAGGTAGCTTTTCACTTTCAAGAAAAATTCATAAAATTATTTCGATTTTTCAAACTTCGGGTTTCGGGTTTTAAGTTGGAAATAGACACGTAGTAGAGGGAAATTAAACAAAAAAAAGCGAAGTTATGATGTAGTTGGGAAGTTGAGTTTTTTTGTTTTTTTCTTTATATAGGTTAAGATAAAGCCAAAAAAAATTTTCTGCAAAATCGGTCCTGTGCTGCACTAGAAAATTCCATAAATGTCAATTTTTGATGCATTTTGAGTGCATTGGTACACTATTTTTTTAATTTCTCCAGTTCTGTTGGTCGTAAAACAATAAAAAAAATTGGAAAATACTCGTAAATGAATAGACTATCGAACTGATTTGGTATAAATACTTTAAAAATGAATCCTAACCTCAAGAAACCAAAATGTATGAAATTTTGTTTTATTTTACTAAAAATGAAATAAATAACGGGAAAATAGTCGGATTTTGATAAAAATTGGAAAAAATATGTAATTTGATGCTATAAATACGTGGTTGAAATTTCAAAAAAAAACTTTCGATTTTTACGGCAACAATTGGCAGTTTTCGACAAAATTTTAAAATTGCCGCCATTTTATGCCAAATCAACGTACTGTAATAAATTTTTTTTAAGTTGTAGGTTTTTCTTGTGAGCATACGCAATACTTCGTTACTTTATTTGAAATGCCCATTTTAGGCCTTTGAAAACACTAAAAAATTTAAATTTTTCTATTTTTTGCCTTTTTTTCATAGTTGGCAAGTAGTAGTAAGAAAAAGGCAAAAAATTGAAAATTGAAATTTGTTAGTGTTTTCAAAGACCTAAAATGGGTATTTCAAATAAAGTAACGAAGTATTGCGTATGCTCACAAGAAAGTACATAAAAAAACCTACAATTTAAAAAAAATATTTTACCATAAAATAGCGGCAATTTTAAATTTTTTTCGAAAACTGCCTATTTGTGCCGTAAAAAGCGAAATTTTTTTTTGAAATTTCAACCACGTATTTATAGCATAAAAGTACATCTTTTCTCCAATTTTTATCAAAATCCGACTATTTCCCCGTTATTTATTTAATTTTTAGTAAAATAAAACGAAATTTAATACATTTTGGTTTTTTGAGGTTAGGATTCATTTTTAAAGTATTTATACCGAATCAGTTCGATAGTCTATTCATTTACGAGTATTTTTCAATTTTTTTTATTGTTTTACGACCAACAGAACTGGAGAAATTAAAAAAATAGTGTACCAATGCACTCAAAATGCATCAAAAATTGACATTTATGGAATTTTCTAGTGCAGCACAGGACCGATTTTGCAGAAAATTTTTTTTTCGCTTTATCTTAACATATGTAAAGAAAAAAAACAAAAAATCCAACTTCCCAACTACATCACTATCATATGACAATTTCCCTCTACTAACGTCCAAAAAACATATAGGAAACGATTTTCATAACGATGTTATGTTTAATATAGAAAAGTTTACCAATTTTATTCTATATTATAGGCCGCATTAGGTTGGCCATCAGAATATGGCGGATATATTTTTAAATGTGCAGGATTCTTTGTTGCACCCAATCGTTTTGTTACTGCTGGTCATTGTACAAGTAGCCGAGGGTAATTAGTACTAATTATTAGAAATAAGATAATATTAGTTTGCATTTAGAGTTGCACCAGCTGTGGTTCGTCCGAATGGTCTCAACTTAGGACCAAACATTGCTATTGCCAGTATAATTCCACATCCAGATTATATACGTAAACAGTCTTATAATGATATTGCAATTCTGAAATTATGGGGAAACTCAAAGTGATTACTTAATTTATAACAATGTGATCAGAAATTATTATTTTTTCTTATTAGACATCCTTCAGCTGAACTATGGAGATGGTCAGAAATTAATTTCTCTAATGCCATTGCTATTGGATATGGTTATACACAATTCGGTGAGCAACATTTTTAATCATTATAATTACAATTAATTTAACAAAAATAAATATTTTTAGCTGGAAAAGGCTCTATTGTACTACAAAAAGTCGAACTAAGTTTATTTGAAAATTCATTTTGCTCTTACTTCTATCCATCTGGGCGTAAATTAGAAGCAGGACTTGCAAGCTCACAACTTTGTGCTGGAGAACTTATAGAACCTAAAGATACTTGTCAAGTACTAAATAAAAGAATGCAAAATAAACACTTTTTATTACTTTTTCTTTTAAGGGTGACTCCGGTGGGCCTCTTATAGTTTACGTTAACTCACGGGGTGAACGTGTTCCTTATATGATAGGAATTACATCATTTGGGCAAGGTTGCGCTGCAGGTATTCCTAGTGTATATACAAGAGTATCATCATATGCTAGATGGATAGAATCAATTCAATAATTTGCAAATTGATAAAAAATATAATGATAATAAATATGTATATTTTATTTGAGAAAATAATTACGATTTATGAGAGATGCAATTAATTACGATTCACGATAGATGATTACAAAAAGCCAAAACAAGTTTATACAGTAGAAAAAGATTATTAAAGTATTTTGAATTTATAGTTCATTGAAAATTCCGCATTTACACTTAATTTGCATCAAATTACTGTTTTCAGATGAAGTCTTTATGATATTACAAGAGTTCACCAACTTCAAGAAATAATGTGAATAAGTCTTATCGTTACCTTCTGCATACCAATATACATGCTCACCCGCCGGCAAGATTTGCTTTAAAATTATCCGCCAAATTCCGGAAAACTTAGCTTGAAGACGTCATCGTGTCCCATTGCGCCAAGAAACTTCTGAGTGTGTTATCACTTTAACACTTTATTTAGCTTTGAACAAGAACGCTTATGATGGCTGATTGCAAAGTTGTTGCAAAATTTTGATATAGTTTATAACTATCAGAACACCTTCCTTCCATCTGTCCGTGACGAGGGATATTTGCTTAAGAAACTTGTTTTGGTACGTTGCATTTGTAACATGAATGGACAAAAGCTTGGCTTGTGACAGGTAAACTGACAGATGGAAAGTTTCGCTGTAGCTTGTATACTTGCTAAAAGTTTGCGTGATTGTGAGGTTTTAAAATTGCAATTTGGCAAGTAAAATTGTTTCAATTTTTTACGTAAAATTAGTCAATCCCCAGTTATTACAAATCAAGTACTGCAATGAAACCACTTCCATATTAATGAACCCGTCAAATATGTCAACTTCAATTTAACGCAAGCATGCAAGCGACTTGAGTGTTAACTATTTAAAACTCTTCCACGTTATAAGAATTGACTTAAAGAAGGGCAGACCTATTACCTCACTGCTCCGGTAAAGGCATCCAGCCAAGGGCCTCAAAGTTATTTCTGTAAGGGCTGTAAAGGGTGGTGTATGAGGGTGGGTGGCAGTGATATTTCCTTAACGCTTTCAGTATAAATATAGAGCTTGTTGTATAGCGTGAACATATCGAATTGTGGCAGGGCATAAGTTGCAGGCAGTGTATTTTTATTGTGGGTGAGAGTAGGTTTCATAGAACGATGAAAATTTTGAACGAAACCATAATTTGATATCGCTCGGTTTGATGGCTGATCACGCAATGGCTGGATTGTATTACTGCATACAAAGCTAGAAATGTAATAAAGTTATTAAAACTAGAAAGTTTGAAATTAACGCCAATCCGCTGTCAGGAAAAAATTCAACAATTTTGATGGATATTTGAAAGTTTCCATTCAGAACTTTTGACGCCTATCTCCGAATCGAATTTATCCCTTTTTACCCGAGTTTGATTGTTAGAAATTGTGTGATGTAATTACATTATTCATGCTTTTTGGACTCATTGTAACATGCAACTTTGGTTTGTTAATGGACTTTAATATTAGCATTTAGGGCACTTTAATGGAGGAAACCATTATTACTTTTTTTTGGAGCAAGAAGCCTTAAGCAAAAACTGTTGGTTGACGTTTGGATTGTTACCAGGAATTGTACTATGCACTTTCCGTATTTTTTTTTAAATTCATATTTAAAGTCACGTTTCTGCTGTGGCTTGGCAGTGCCGTCCAAATCGGAGGCTGGGAAAGACCTGTCGTTCAGGTGCGCCGTTTTGTAGCTTTTCCATAAGAAAGCCAGTGATCTAGGAAAGATTTTAAATCCGACCAGTCATAGATACTGAATCAAATCTCAGAAAAACGGAACTATCACTCTACAAAACAGTAATACAACCAGTACTGTCCTATGGTAGCGAGACTTGGACTATGACCCAGGAACGTGTCAACAGGTTTGAGAGAAAAGTTCTCAGGTGAATAATAGGATAAACGAGAGAGGATGGAATATGGCGAAGGATATACAATAGGGAGTTGTATGAAATTTTTGACACCCCAGAAATCTCAAATTTTAAAAAAATTAACAGACTAAGACAAGCCGGTCACGTAATCAGGATGGAGGATAATCGTATCCCAAAACGGCTTATTTCGGCAAATAGCCCAGTAGGCAGACCCAGGAGGGTAGGATACGATTATAAAATGAGTTTGTAAGAGGTGCCTCTTTCTCTTTTTAACAAGTTCAATTTCATACTTTAAATGAGGCGCGGTGCCATTGTAAGCCAAAATATCAAAAACAAGCAAATTTGAGAAAGCAAGACATAACAATGAAGAGCTTTTTTTACGAGTTAGATTCGAGTATGCATTAAACTGCCTACGAGTAAGTAAGAAACCTAATGCCTCCACAATGTATACTTATATTTTACAATCTCGGCTCGTCTCATTTCAAGTTGGAAATTTCACTGCTTCGAAAGAAGAAGGTAATGTCTCCACTACGTATTTACAATCGCACCTTGCCTCATTTTTCTCGATACACGCTCATACACCAGTGGGACATTTTTGAACCGGGACTTCAGAAAATTGAGGCCACAGTACAATTTACCATTCTGTAAGGGACAAATGAACTACCTCGTGTAAGTCCGGCTCAACTCTACAGGATGAGATAGATAGACTCTGCGACAACTGACGCAGAGGCAATGCTCAAGATCCGGAACTGTAGACAAGCTGCTCTGATTGGTATTGCAAGGGATGATGATAGGCTCATCCATTGATCTATTTCTGGTATGAGAGTTCTTTCTGGCAGTTTTCGACTAGCTTGGACGTTATGCGGGATGAGTCTAATTTTTGGATGACCTCTTGGCTATCTGATAACAGGATTACCCTGGTTCAGGGTCTTGGATATGACGGAATTGCTAGGCAGGCTTGAAAGATTGCCAGCAGCTCTGCCTGAAAAACTCTGGCGAAATTATGCAGGCGGCGTAGGGATCTGAATATTGAAGTCCCTGTCGATTTTGAATTTTGTGATTACATGGTAGGCCCTTCTACATAGGACTAAGACAAGGGGATGCCCTATGGTGCTTACTATTTAACGTAGCTATGGAAAAAGTGATAAGATACGCAGGAATTAACACCGCGGAAAGTATATTCAACAAGACGGTACAACTATTGGCATACGCTGAGCGCATCGTAATACTAGCCAGATCCACCATAGCAATGAAAGAAGCCTTCATATCGCTAGAAAGAGCAGCAAAGAAATTTGGACTAGCAATTAATGAAAAGAAAACGAAATATATGTGCATCTCCAGAAGACGGAATGAACGCCAGATTATGACAATTGATACATATAACCTCGAAGGAGTAAAAGAATTAATATACTTAGGGTCGCTAATTTAAAAAGATAACGACAAGGCAGTAGAAGTCAAAAGGAGATTGGCGCTGGGAAATAGATTCAACTTTGGGCTACACACTTCTGGCACTGTGGGCAAACACTTCTCAACAAGGAACATATCAAGGAGGACTAAAGTTAAACTATACAGAACCCTTACAATGCCAATACTACTGTACCGAAATCTGGACGATTAAGAAGTAACGAAGAACACGTCCTAGGGTGCTTCGAAAGAAAAATCCTTAGCATAGCACTATATGTATGGCAGGCGAGGAAGTACATTTTCGCCTAAAAGTTAAAAAAAAAATCCTGACACGTGCTAGTGCGTACCTGATGCAGGCTAGCTGCGGGCGAGTTTTATTTTTACTCGGGCACCTTACGCGTATAATTTCTATTAAACGCTTTAAGTGTTTAAGAATAAAACACTTTAGCGTTTCGGTTTTGTGCACTAATCGCTTCTTCTGTTTTAAAAGTTAACACTTCCCACCATTGAACACTTTACCGTTTAGAAATAAAACACCGTTTATTTCTAAACACAAGCTAAACACTGGGATTTGCAGTGAGAAAGTAAGTTTTTAATATTATCAACACTGCAAATCTCAGCTTTTGAAAGTGTTTTATTTCAAAACGCTTAAAACGTTCTATTTTGACGTCACCCATTTGATTAACAATGTAGACATTTTTTTAAACACTTTTAAGTGTTTTAAAAGTGTCGACAATGTTAATCAAATGGGTGACGTAAAAATAAAACGTTTTAAGCCTTTTGAAATAAAACACTTGTAAAAGCTCAGATTTGCAGTGAATGTATTATTATGTATTTTGTGATATTTTATTTTTCAATTTCCGTTTTTCAGAGCAGGAGTTGATGTTATAAGAAAGCACGCACGACAACTACGGAGTAACTTTGGACGAAGCAATATACGCCAGGCCAACAGCAACAAATCGAGCTTCAGTTTAACAGTTTCGAGATTTGATTATTGATGCAATGTGTGGCTTGCAAATGATTTTGATTTTCCATCACCAACACTTGATAGATTTGTAGTTCAAGCTATCATTTGCTGCACTGCTGCATTTTTATCATTTTTTCATTAATTTATATTTTCATCACAAACAGATAATGTTGACTATCCATTGAAAAATTGAAGTTTTCTCAGACGTCTGTCAAAAGATTAATTCATTCGTAAATGAAAAATTTCTTTAGTACATATTGTGTTCATTCAAGAAGAAGAAGTAGTCAGCTGTTGGAATGTGTAGTGGGTAAATGATTTTGAATTTCTGTGACCAACACGTAATACGCTTGCAGTCTAAGATACATATCATTTGCACTATTCATTTTAATTATTGTTTCAATCATTTATATTTTCATCACAAACAGAAAGCGATTGTCCTCCATTGAAGACTGCCGTCTTTCATTGTTTTCCCAGACTTCAGTCAAAAGATTAATTCATTCGTAAATGATGAGTTTCTTTGGTACATTCTGTTGTGATATTCTTAATAAAATCTGTCTTTTTATTCCATTTCAATTTACTTAGCTAAGAATTTAATATTCACGATGCTGGGTCCAATCTATAGTCTCAAATGAATTGGTTGTTTCAAACTGACAAATACTTTATGTTACGTGAAAGTCTTATTTCAGCGAAACTCCTTTGTACGACAGTCCAGCTGCTTTTTCATTATTGTAAGATTCAATAAATCTCTATCATTATTTTTTTTTGGATTTGTTTATATTGTTCATAAATAAAACATTCTGTTGGCATGTAATAACATTTTCCGGGGAATTTTTGGCCAGACTGCGTATAAAACTTTATAAGAAATGCATGGAATTTCAGATCTAAAATTGCTATTAAATATGAAAGTAAAAATTCCTTTCACTAAAAATTCTGAACGATATAGAAGTACAAATATATTTTCTAGCTCATGAACCTGATCGAAAGGTATTTAGTGTTAATAAAACTTTTTTTTAAAGTTGTAACAAAACTTTTTTTTAAGTTGTAATTTCGAAAAAATTGAATGTTGCTCTACGGTAATCACACTGCAATTCCAAGTGTCTAGCAGGTGTTTAGAAATAAAACACTCTAGAGTTTTATTTCTAAACGATAAAGTATTTAATGTTTACTTTTAAAACAGAAGAAGCGTTAAGGGGAGGTTCTCATCTAGCGCGCCAAAAAGTAGGTAAAGTTCGTGATTTTTTTGAAGGGAAATTAAAAGACATAGGGAAATGATATTTGGCAGTATCTTTTATTGTACATTTATCTGTACATTAAAAATTTTTTATGCAAAAAAAAAACAAAATGGCGCCCGTTATTCAGCTTCTCCGAAGGCATGTTTTTCGAAAATTGCCCAGCTGTGTACAATCTAGGGGTCGCAAATTAGCCTGAAATCAAATAATGATGACAGTATTGTAAATTATAATAAATTTGTCTCAGAAAGAGTGAACGACTTTCAAAAAAAATTTAATATTGACGGAATGGCGCGATTTTGAAATTTAAGTGCCGTTTTCGGCTGTTTTTTTTTCATAGTTTATGACTTACAAAAAGGAGTTAATGTTACAATTTTCAAAAAGTGCTCAACTCTTTCTATGAAGAAAATTGTTTACTTTAATATGCACGAAACTAGAAGTTGATTGGTTGAACCGTTTTTGAGTCATCTTGTACACAAATTTGTAAAATCTTGAAAAAAAAAGTTTCGAGATAATCGTGTTTGAAGTTTAAGTAACTTTTCGTCGACAATTTTTCGAATATAAACGAATTGTTTGTTTTGGGATTGATACGTTTTTGGGGTCGCTGAATCTAAATCTGAGGTTACTTTTTCAAAATTCAAAATGGCGGATCCAATATGGCGGATCAAAAATAAATTATGTATCAATTTTGATGTTTTCATGCCCCGCTGCGATCATGACACCGCGAAAATCAATGGGCTGTAGAATCTGTTCTAGTGCTCGGATCAACAAAATATTTTAAAGGGATATTCTAGACATATTAAACTTTAATAATATGAAATAAAAAAAATCGAAAATTTCAAAATTCTAGATGAGAACCTCCCCTTAAATGCACAAAATCTAAACGCTAAAGTGTTTGATTCTTAAACACTTAAAGCATTTAACAGAAATTAAACGCGTAAGTTGTTTACCAAAAAATTCTAACCTAAGCACAAGTGTATCACTGCAAATCCAAGTGTTTAGCAGGTGTTTAGAAATAAAACACTCTAGTGTTTTATTTCTAAACGATAAAGTATTTAATGTTTACTTTTAAAACAGAAGAAGCGTTTAATGCAAAAAATATAAACGCTAAAGTGTCTGATTCTTAAACACTTAAAGCATTTAACAGAAATTAAACGCGTAAGGTGTTTACCAAAAAATTCTAATCTAAGCGCAAGTGTTTAAAAGTAAAACACTTATTCGCCAATTAAACACTTGGGAAGGTAAACATTTAGTTATGATAAAACACTTATGGGGAACTAAACGCTCTAGCGTTTTATTTTTAAACGGTAAATGTTAATGAAATACTGGGTGATCCATTTAGCGGTACTTTTTTCAGAAATAAAAAAAATAAAAACATTTAATTTTATCGCGTAATTTTTATTATCATACAAAAGAACTATAATTTTAAGAAACAAAAAAGTTATTGCATTTTGCATCTAAGCTTTATGAAAAAACCAAAAAAAAATCACTCAATTAATAATACTTACACTATAATGCTTGAAAATAAGTTTCTATAAAACTTAAAATTTTTTTGAATTTATCACATGAAATGAATAGGTTTCAAAATGATACAGTCCAAATTATAGCTCAAAATATGCATTTGTTAATTAGCAATTGGCCAAAATACAAAAAGTTAAATATCTCGAGTTCACGAACTTTATTTTTTTTAAATTAAAGGTCCCAAAAATCTCTACGAGATCTGACAAAAATTTTTAAATTGTTTTTTCAAAATGGTCAAAAAAATGCAATTGTTGTTATTTGAGTAATACTGATATTTTTATACTGATATTTTTATATTGATATTTTTACGCCTTTGTTGACAGGCATTTTTTAATATGAAAATAAAACCATAAAGCTGCTTAAATATTACGAATTTAAAATTATCAGTATCACTGCATTCCGAGGTTTTAGAAGTGTTTTATTTCAAAACGCTTAAAATTTTTTATTTAGACGTCTCCGATTTGATTAACATTGTCGACACTATTAAAACACTTAAATATTAATCAAATGGGTGACGTCAAAATAAAACGTTTTAAGCGTTTTGAAATAAAACACTTTCAAAAGCTGAGATTTGCAGTGATAAAACGAGAAAAAATATGATCGACCCATATTTCACGCAGTTATGCTAATGCCCGCCAAGGCTACCATTTAGCATATTCAGTAAAGCGCATCTCGATCTATCACGGAAGTCAAGCAATCTTGGAAGTGGTTTGTACTCAGTCGGGGGACCGCTTGGAAAAACGAAACTCGGGTTGGATTTTTTTTGTTTTTTTTAATTTTTTATTTTTTTTTCACTTTTTGCAATGATAGTATTATGTTTTAATATAATATTGATTAATAGTTCTATCAACAAAATTTTTATCATTCATAACCAAAAACACGCTGCAAACGTTTACAAAATAAACACTTAAGTGTTAACTCATTAAGCGCCGCTAAGTTTTTAAAATTCGTCTACAACGGTTTAAACGCTTTAAGTGTTTAGAAAGTAAATGCTTGAGTTTACAATGTATACCACACATAATATTAGGGAAATCCGGGAATAATATTGTGTCGTCATAGAAGAGGCTTTCAATTCTGAGATTTTCCTACAACATTACCGCTTCCGGAATCTCCTCCATAACTTCTCCTGCTGCTCACTATTACCGGGCACCATAATGTTAATCTGGGATTGCTGCAGTTCCGGTATTTTTCTTTTCCTCAAAATAAAGCATTAATAAAGCCCGTTTTCCTCTCCCAAAAAAATGTTTTATGTACATATCTCACCGAATTCATGCTGTAACTACATCAATAACTCACCTCTGGCATAGTATAAACCTATTTTATTGTGTTAATAAGTCATTATTAAGCTCCACCACAATTCTTCACTACATCACACGTCTTCTGGGCGCCCCTGTTATAAATCCGTCTGACATTCTGAAAATAATGTGAAATATATTAGATCACGTTTCTGAATGGAAAAGTTTTTCAGCGATAATTTCCTCTATGTAATAATTTTTGCCAGGGAATCTTTCACAAAACATGAGACATTCGCGCTCTCCATGCTCTACTATATCTGTGTACACTCGAGAACGAAAATTACATACAATCCGCATAATAAGATGTAAAAGTACACAACTTTTATCAAATAATCCGGGTTTTCTTGCGTAACCTAAACACGTAGAATATTGCAATTTGACATTTTTATGCTATGCTTTAGTATAACTTAAGAAAGATTTATGATACAGCAGCAATTAACAGAGTTTATTATCTAAGAGCATAAATTACTTTTAATTTAACTTTGACCTTTTTAAGATGGAAATACATATTTTTTTTTTCTTATTCTTTATTATACCATTTTCCTTTTTGTTTTCACGCATTATGAGTATTTTGGGTGTTTATTAATAATTACGAAAGGAACTTAAAATTATGATTTATTTGAAGAAGAAATTTCGTTGATGGAGAACATATTTATGCTGTTTAGTGAAAGTTTAGAAGCTGAAGGTTATGATTATACGTACAGGGTCTACTATATGTATGTAGTATGTAGAAAGAGGACTTCTGGCTGCTACCTCATTTGCCCTTCAGTTAAAGTTTCCTTTTCTTTTTGACAACATTATGGTTCCATAAATTGCCCCGCCATTCCCTAAACGTGATAAGATTTAAGCAGTATCTCCTTTCATTTTCAAAACAAATCTCGAAATTCGATATTAATAAAAAAAAAGTAAGTCCAAATTGAATTGCAATGAATTCTCTCTAAAAACACAGCCTTTTGTCAAAACGCTTGTTTGATTGAACTTATAAAAATAAAAATGGAGAATTTTTAATTTCCTGTTTCCAGTTGACTCCACTGGAATGATATGATGGTATCTATTTTATACCGAGAAAACTTTCTGCCAGTAAAATGAGAAAAGCAGCAATAATTGCCAGCCACCAGGAAGCTACTACGGCAGATGTGAAATGTATTTTTTAAATGAAACAAAGAATCGAGTACAAAACCTGTCAAGGTGGTTGTCGTGACGAATGATTTCAAAGAGTCGAGACACATTTTTTTTCAATGAAATAGCCGCAAGGATTTATAAAAAGTTGCATGGAACCTTTTACGCAGAATTTTTTTTATTGTAAAAGACTAGAAGTCTGAGATAAGTCCCTTTGTGTTGTCGACCGTACTTTCATATCATAAAGTTTAATGTCGAATAGTTATCTTTAGTCGGAAAGGAATTAAAGTACACACACACGGTTTCACCCGGTTCACCGGGTCCCACCCGACCCAATATTATAGAATACTGAATTAAGTGATCGGACAGAAGACTGGTTCTGCACAATTCTAGCCATTGATAACAAAGCGGAAGAATTGGAAAGTAAAAAAACCTCACACTCTTAAAATGAAAGTGATTTAACTCAAAATTCCTGTAACTTTTGATTTTTTTATAAACTGACCTTATAAAGCCTATTCTAAAACCCTGTGTTTAAGAAGAGCCCGAATTATGAGTAAAAAAGTGACAGCGTATACATCGGTCACTTTTGTTGATCGGACTTTTCACCTATGCGTGTTATGTGAAAGACACCGTATCAGTATTGTGTCAGAGGTCTTCGCGAATGGACGTGTATAACATCGAAATTTATGGTAAAATAATGACTGATTCCATAATGTGCCATTAGCATTTCTTGTATCTTCCGTCTTAAATAGGCTTAACTCATAAAAAGTTTCAGAAATACAGAAAATTTTTGCGGGTGTTTTCGGAAACATCATATGACTTGACAATTGCATTGTCTGTTGACTGATTTTTGCCTATTGACAATCATCTGTTGGAAACAATTCGCTGTCAAGTGATTTTAATCCTTGGACGTTTGTGAACTTAACTACAGCCTTTTACTATACAGGGTGTCTTGCATAAAGTAACAAAGCGGCCGGCTGTGGATAGGTTTTGGGTAGACGAACAAAAAATCGTATGGGTGGGGGGAGGGGGAAATCGTAACGGTTTAGCCGCTAGGGCGTTTTGAAGTTTTTTTGCTAGAGTTTTACATATCACACTGTACTTTTGTAACCCTATGACCTATTTTCATAAATAAGGTATCAGTGTACGAAGAATACTCTCACCTATCTAAAGCTGTCAAAATGAAGGTTCTATCGTACCAGGTTCTAGAGCAATGAGTCATCAAAGTCAAAATTTTGGTTTTATTTAATAAAATTTCAACTAAAACCACAATTTTCTCCAAAAAGTACGTGATAAACCTAAACTTTTTTTTACAAAATTAGAAAGCTTGGACAATTTCCTATGAATAATGTCTAGAAAATTTTTTTCCTACGACTTCTACTTTTGGAGTTAAAAGCAATTTTAATGCTAAAATTGGGTCTTTTTTAGTACTTTTTCACGTAAGCTTTGCTAAAAAGTACCAAATAAGCACCAAATAAGGTCAATTTCAACATCAAACTTGCCAATAACTTCAAAAGTAAAGGCCGTAGCATAAAAATTGTCTGAACATTATTCATAGGAAATTGTCCAAGCTTTCTAATTTTGCAAAAAAAAGTTTAGGTTTATCACGTATTTTTTGGAGAAAATTGTGGTTTTAGTTGAAATTTTAGTAAAAAAAAACCAAAATTTTGACTTTGATGACTCATTGCTCTGGAACCTGGTACGGTAGAACCTTCATTTTGACAGCTTTATTCTGCGTACACTGATACCTTATCTATGAAAATAGGTCATAGGGTTACAAAAATACAGGGTGATATGTAAAACTCTAGCAAAAAAACTTCAAAACGCCCGCGGCTAAACCGTTACGATTTCCCCCCCCCCCCCATACGATTTTTTGTTCGCTACCCAAAACCTACCCACAGCCGGCCGCTTTGTTACTTTATGCAAGACACCCTGTATATTTCTACAAGGGTTTGATAAATTCAAGAGATGCTTTATTATCTTATGAAGATCTGAATCTGTTCATGTCATAAGGATGGTGTGCACGTGATTGTCGATACAGTTTCCCGCCAAATACAGCTAGTTACCGCTGAAAAGCGAAGGTTGCCATTGATCTTGTTGGGCAGCTACCGTGTACAAAATGCAAAGTGGTAATAGTCCAGCGAAAGTAGACTTTTTACTTCGGAAATATTCCGGGAAAGCTGAATTTTGGTATGGACATTGATATTATTGCTCTAAGGAAAATGTGACGAGTCCCCATCGATTTGACACTCCGATACGATTTTACGCGGGGTCAAAGGTCACCAAAAGCGATTTTTCGAAAATATCTCAGTAATGTTCACTTTTATAGAAAATTTATGTGAATAAAGTTTGTAGCTTAGATAATTTCCTACAAAAAATATTTTATAACTTTTTCTTGTAAGAGTAACCGTTTTTGAGATATTTTGATTTTAGACCACGGATACTTTATTCATATAATTTTTCTGTAAAAGAAAAGTGAGCATTGAGATATTTTCGAAAAATCGCTTTTGGTGACCTTTGACTCGGCGTAAAATCGGTTCCGAGTGTCAAATCGATGGGGACTCGTGACATTTTCCTCAATGTCCACACCAAAATTCAGCTTTCTCGGAATTTTTCCAAAATTGGGCCTTTTTTTTGTCTAACTTCCCTGGACTATAAGTTGCACTGCAGACCATACGGTCGTCTATTAGGATCGCGTCTTTTTGCTGCCGGACAGTCGTATGGTCACTGAGCGGTCTGCAAATAGAAGAACTTGACTGCTCAAAGGGAGGAGCCGTCTAAAGGTCTAAGTTAAGCGGCTACGAGTAAAATGATTGTGAGCCTTTTTTATCGTATCTCATGTAAATATAATACCCCGGCTTCACCGGCCGAACTGCGCAAGTTCGAGAAAATTAGTCTACTGAGCTTCATTTTTGCTTGATTACCCATACATTTTCACATTTCAAAGTCAGGAAAAATAAAGTCTAATTTCGCCCAACAGAACCTGAAATCAAGCTTGAAAGTAAAAGCTCGCTCAAAAGAGAGTAATCAACCGGAATCGTGGAATGCCATTCCAGGGAGCTTTTGCATTTCTGACTTCCGGTGAAAAAGCAACAATTTCAAGTACTGAACTCGACTTTAGCCGGTGAAGCCACTTATGCCGATTGAAGTGAACTTGATTAAACTGAGGCCGGTAAAGCCGGGGTATAAGTTTAAAAAAGCAAAAAAACACCCTTAAAACATGGATTAGTCCTAAAATCCTACATACGCGCAGCCATGGTACAATAATTACAAGGTAAGCTCATAAGGGTCCCGGGACGTCACTCAGATCTTTTCTCACAAAGGAAAAAATCTTTCCCGTGACGTCATTCAGATCTTTTCTAATGTAAAAGGCGTGAAAGCTTTTCCAGATGGAAACAGAGCTTTTCCTTATAAGCCTACCTTGCGAGCAGCCGTGAACCGCGGGGCTACATTATTGATGTAGTATTAATTTACTTGTGGATGAAGGAAACTGCCCAGCGGGGAAGAAGAGCGCTTCCACACGGCAGTTAATGCGCTCTTCCATTCCACCTCGCTTCCCTTTCTTTCCTTAAACGCACATCTGAAGCTTGTTAAATGGATGCAGCAGGAAGCACTTGCGATTATGGTTCTGTTTGGATATGCGAAGCTTTTAAGCTTTTTTTTAATTAAAGGGGAAGGAAAAGAGCCGAAGAGACAGTAACTGCCCTGCGGGAAATGGAATCATACCAAGAAGCATGACGGTAGCCCTTTTCGGAAGGCGAAAATGCCTTCCTTTTCGCATTCCGCTCCATATATTTTTTGTACAACCATGTCATTAGAAGGAATGAGTCGAAAAGCTCTAAAAGCTCATTCGCCATCCCCATGCATTCCCGTTAAGGTGTTTGTGATAAGTCATCTTTTATTTCTTCCAAGAAAGTACAATTTCTTACACTTCTTTTGTGGAACTACAAATACGAACTCCTTCCTAAAAGCTTCTTGAGGAAGGCCTTCAAACTTTTCCCGCTGGGTGCCTGCTCCCACCCAGCGGGAAATGGAATCATACCAAGAAGCATGACGGTAGCCTTTTTTGGAAGGCGAGAATTCCTTTCTTTTCGCATTCCGCTCCATATCTTTTTTGTGCAGCCATGTCATTAGAAGGAATGAGTCGAAAAGCTCTAAAAGCTCATTCACCTTCCCCACGCATTCCCGGTAAGTTGTTTGTGATATGTTCTTTTTTATTTCTTCCAAGGAAGTACAATTTCTTACACCTTCTAAATATATAGAGATCCTTGGAAGATATTGCTTTAATCCTTTTATAATAATCTTTTAGATACACATTTTTATACACAATTTAATGGTAAATTGTATTAACTGAATAAAAACTGTACATTAATTACATATCCATATTTGACCCTTCCATCCTACTTTTGTGGAACTACGAATACGAACTCCTTCCTAAAAGCTTCTTGAGGTAGGCCTTCAAACTTTTCCCGCTGATGAAATGATGACGATAATATCCCCTCAACGGACGGTTAGAGCATTCAGCATTCTGATAAAGGAGGGAGAAGGGGTCCAACCAAATATCACGACATCGAGGGGTCAAAAAATCGCCAAAATTTACCATCTTTGGTTTCAACATAAAAAGTGTTCTTTTATCAAAACAACGCTCGGCCACATACAACAAGAACGACTTTACAGAAGTTGGAGGAGTTTGAATGGCAAACAATGCGGCATCCACCATATTCACTGGTCATTGCACCATCGGAATATGACTTTTTCCGAAGTCTACAAAATCATCTGTATGGAAAAAAACTATGGATTCAATAGAAAAGTTCAGAATGTTACTTGAGCAGTATTTTCCGTGACGGACAAGAGAATTTTGAAAACCTCAATATCCACGTCCTTGGTAAAGACGCAAGAGAGTATTTCTTCTCTTCCAGCTTTACAAAAAAATCCCTGCCCTTTCCCTATTATATTTCTCTCCTGTTCGACCGCCAAAATCAGCATTCTGACAGGGTAGTATTAGACAGGGAGCCGCTGGAATAAAACCGCGTGTTGATGTTCTTTGAGCGTTACGTAACGTGGCGCTAAGTTTTCGTTAGATCGGTGCCCTTTCTAAAGTGCGGTAAACGCGGCTATAGAAGTTTTACTTCAAAAAGTTTGACAAAATTCGTGGTGATACATTTTCAACTAACTTTCTTTTCACGTTAATTAAAGTCGTCATAACAGCGCAAATGAAAGAACTATACATCGTACTGTCAAAAGGTTTGAAAGTCACTAACACATGGAAGAAAGAAATGTTCGGAAGAAAGCATTACTGCCAGTGTGAGATATCAATTGAAATCGTCTATTTTCGACTACCTTCTTATGACTTGGACCTCTTGAATTGGAATGAAGAACACATAGCGAGTTTTGAGTAAATGGTAGGTTTGGGAAAAATTTCGTTGGATTTTTCAAGTAAAATTCAATTTGTTCTTTTATAGTGTAAAAATGCATTTATTTAAACCAAATATGCTCCATTATTATTTATAATATTCTTCCATTTTTCGGATAGATTCATGATGCCATCGGTGAAAAACTTTCTGTGGCTTCTGAAACAATTTTTTAGAGACTTAAAGCCAGCTTGTTTCCATTGAGGGAGTTTTGCAGTGATCGGAACAGGTAATAGTCAGAGGGTTTATGTCTGCGGGTGGATCAAAATTTCCCAATCACATTTTCGCAATTTTTTACAGGTCATCAAAGAATGTTATGGTCGGGTGTTGTCGTGATGCCCGACAACTTGAGCTAAATAATGTCTATTTGATCAACCTATGTTTTACCGCCACTGAAATGATTTGCAATCAACCAACAATTTTCAAATGTCTCAATCAGTACTCTATATTTAAAGATGATTCTACATTATGGAAAACGCCCCCAAAATTACTCCGAAAATCGAAGAATCCAAATCGCATTGCTATTACAAGGAATTCGTTTTTCCAAAGGCCATTCACCTTCTGAATATTTTATAACAAACATTCACCAAACGCCAAGGTTGGCACATATTTTCGTTATAAATCGACTTTAACAAAGGACAAACAAGAAAACCTCAGATACCCAAACCATGATCAAGAAATGTCTGAAGTATCGCTTTTCAGTAGGTACATCAAAAGGTTGATATACTTGAACATTTTAATGAAACACCATCAAGCAACAATTTATTGCTATATTATATAAATACATATTTTTATTTTTAATCTTGATGAATTCCATTTATTTAACAATCTTGTGCAATTTACGAGCTCACGTTTCAATTAATTTTGAAAATAGCTTTTTACCGCCGCAAAATAATGTCGATATGTGAAAAAATTTCAAGCACTTAACTTCTGATTAAAATGAACATTTTTTTTGTTAACATATTGGATTTAAGTTGATAGAATTTAATTTGAAATGTGAAAGACTTTTTAATTTTGAATTCGTTGAAGAAATGATTATAATATATGTATTTTCATTGCCTGAAGGGCCGGATGTTCGCAGGAAAGAAAAGTTCTAACTTTTCTTGAATATTCTGTAATACCCTCCTCTGTAATCTTGCGCTCTTTTCAAGCATAGAGTAGAATCAATTAGTAAAGTGCCTTCAGCTTACCGATTTAAAATTTCGTGGAATGAATGATTTGAATGATGATGATTTCTACCCCTATGAAATTGCGGGATTCTGAAAATGGGAGGTTTCCTCCTGATTGAAATGTAATATCGTGTAAGTAATAAATCAACCAATTTTCATTTTCTCTTCTTACTTTGCTAAATTAAAGTTGTTCTATGCCTTCTTTTTATGTATGTTGTAGAGGTTTTATAGAAAGTGCTTTGATAACATTTTCATCTTTATGTAAAAAAATTAATTTCTGATAATTATCATTTTTATAAGATAAAACAAGTTTAGAATTGGAAAATAAAATATAGAATTGTAAGGACATGTGCACAATTGGAACTTACTTTATAGTTAATTTATTGAACTGAACTGCGCCTTACCTGTGACTGATATTCAAGCAGTGGCGTAGCTTGCCTTAGACGGTCCCTGTATCAAAATTTGTTGGGGGGCCCAAATGAAGGGTAAAGATTTTTCAAAAAAGGAACAAAAACGCTCGCATTTAATTAAAATAATTATATAATTATATGTTATTACTTACAATTAATACTCCTAGGAACTAAACTAGCCAAACAATTCAAATCAAATATATTCTTTTCTTCCTTTGGTTCGGCGGACTTATTAATTAACTCATTCATAGCTGAAGACGATTTCAGTTTTTCTAAATTTTCTGCCTCTATAGACAACAGTGAGAAGTCTGATAGCCTTTCCTTTCGAATTTTGTGAGCAAAATTGTTTTTTTCGACCATCTTTTCGCATGTTTCCAATGAAATAGCAATGTGTGCACAAAAAACAACTATTAGCACAACTCTTCCAGAACATTTTGAGCCCAAAAACGTTTCTGTAAGTGTTAATGTCTATGAGCTAATCGAATTCGACAACAAAGGGCCTTTTTCGAAAAAACCGTATTGTGCAAAAAAATATTTATTATTTTGCAAATTTTCAAAAACGTTTTTATTGCACTCCCCAAGGGCTACACTTTCCACGAGTTTTATTACAAAATCGTTTTTTTTGGTAAAAGATATAAGCATTTAAAAAAACGTGATTTTTAGCGGTTTTTTGCAGTTACTCCTTTATTTGTTTATGTATTGACATCAAACTGGCGCCATTTTATTAGTATGAAAAGGCTCTACAAACTTTATACATATAAACTTTTTTTTGTATAATGTGTAGTTTTTTTTTAAAACGCGAAAATCTGTTTTTGCCCTCTTTTGACGCCATTTTGGAAACTTGCGGATGGCTCGGTTGGCAAAAAACGAGTTTTTTTCGATAATTTGTTTGGCTTAAATAACTGATGTATGTATGCTGACACACGCCGCGGATTTAGTAATCTGTGGTCGCGGGTCAATCGTGACGTGAGACGTTTTGTGTTGCCAACTTTTGGGCGCTCGCTTAACCCGGGAAAAAAAGAGATTCCTTTTTTGACTTTCGTAATTTTTAAAGTGAAAACTTCTTTAGGCAAGTTTGGCACTTTTTTATGATTTTTTCTCGGCAAAAACAACCTAAGAGTTTAAGTGAGGTTGTGGATAACATTTTACGAATTTTTGCTTACACACGTTCGGGGCCCTGTAGCCCAGAGGCTCGATATCATTGATACCGCTGATACGGCGCTAGCTACGCCCCTGTATTCAAGATAATGGGTGGGTTAAACCCATTAAAGTGGATGATACCATCACAGAAGTCCGTAGTTCGATCCTACACTACGGCATGGTTCTCCATCTTTCCACTTCTCTCAACTAGGTACCATCTTTCTTGCCTTCCCAATTTATAGCAATGCCTTGCAATTTTTCTCTCTCTCTCTCTCTTTTTAAGCATAATAAGTGAAAAAACCAGCCCTGCCCACTAACCCGGTCAGTATTGTGTAGCTATAGTATTGAATGGGAGTTGGTGGAATAAAAACCTCGTGTTGAAGTGGATTGTTCTTCCTATCTTCTCTACTATCTTTCCGACCAGAGCTTGCTGCCCGATATTTACTCAATAATAGAACCCTCGACAGAACAAAGCGGCTTACCTTCATACACTTTCAAACTATGTCTGTTGAAAAAACTTAGCGTCAACTTTAATACAGCTCAACTTTAGTTTTACTGTTTACCGTTCAAACACAGGCCGCGGCAGGCCGAAGGCTGAAGGATTCTTGCCTTGAGGCCAAATATCACCTGCCGCCGGCAGGCCGACTCCTGCTGTCCAGGCAAACTGACAAAAATCTCATTTATCGTCAGTCCGGGCCTTAAGTTTTCGTTGAGGCCAGGAACATTTTTACACTTAAATTAACAACCTGGTACGCTAAACTGTCCTCTTCGCCTGTGTATCTGTGGCGAATCATGAGGTGACCTGCGGTCCATGGCCTGAGACTGAGTAATGTGTGGTCTTCATCGGCCTTAAGGTCTATCCGGGCTCTGTTACTAGAGAACCTGTGAAACGAGTGCTAATTAATAGCTCAAGTTATCCCTGGTATTCTCTGTCTTGAGCGAGCCAATGCCATTTGAGTGATCCTTATACAAGACTTTGTATAATGTGGAAGCTTGTGTTTTTCTTCGGAAAAAGCTTTTTATGCCCCTCGTTTGGATCTTCTCAGCTCAGATTTTAATCCGGGAGGGCTTTCTTGTAGGGGTCCCAGTTGCGCGAGACCTTAGCCCTGTTGAATAGTTTTCTAACCTCTCACCTCCTTCTGCAGGGATCACTGTTCCACTACGCAACCCTTCGGTTGCTGTTTTGCGGTTTCACAGGACAGTTGCTTTCAAAATCTGTAACTAGCGCAGTTTGCAGTTTAGTAGAGACCATCTCGCTAGGGCTATTACTTCTGACTTGAGTGCTGTGCTATAAGTCTCTTAGGTAATCTGCCGAACCCCAAATGCTTCTGAAGAACGTCACAGAAGCTTCCAAGTCAAACCTTATATATTTTTGTTCAGACATTGATGGCTCGTTTGAAACATACCAGTTCAGTATTCTGGAATTGACAAATGTGCTGGCAAGATGGAAGTCAATGCCTAATCATATTAAAAAAGATAGGTTCGAAACCCCCGGTTAATAACCTGTAAAGTGTAAGTTATTATGATATCAAGCCCTGGTGCTTACTCACACGATGTGATGCCCGTTGGCGTCGCTACCAATCAAAAGTTGAATGTGTCGCAGTACTCCACAAGTCTCCACAAGGTAGACCGGGTCTATGAGTAAATTCAAAAACTCTTCATTGCCTCATCACTGCAGAATTCAGCTACAGACTTCCAATTGCTGAATTCTGCAGTGGTGCAGACTTGCAGAGTTTTTGAATTATACCCAATGACAACTCTGAGCATACTTTCGTCTCGTCGTTTAAATATCTTCAACGATGTAAAATAACATTGCTTGTATAAACTTAAATAAATAGAAACACTATTTTTTTTTAAAAAACAAATTTTGTAATTGAATCTTTTTTTTTTGTTAACAACATAATACAATCATATCCACTTAAGTACATTCCTTCTTTTAAAAATTTCATTTTTATCCTTGTTTTGTTTTTTTATTTTTCTTAAACTGAACATTGAATGTAAGTGAGCTGAACAAAAATAATATCAGCGAATTTTATGAGAACATCTCAGAAAAAATTGTCTCCAAGATATGTTTTGGTTTACTAAATATGTATGCGTATTGAGATTTTTAATCCTTCTTCGTCTCTTTTTGTTTCGAAAATTCAAAAATCAAATATTTAATAAATAATAAATTATTTATGATATTTCTCATATAATTGATATTTTTTCTGCATTATATGTTTCAGTTTTCTTTTTTGTTATATTTTTTTTTTCATTTTTTTTTTCTTTCATTAAAATTCGGTTTTCCTTTGAAGTTTATTAAGTCTTTGTTTTGTTTAATAATAATATTTACTTTTTTTTTATAATAACTAAAATTTATCTTTTCTAAAAAGAAAACACGTATAAAACTTACAATTGTCTTAAAATCGACTTTAAGTCACAATTTTCTTTATTTATTTTTTTTTCTCGAAATAAAAAGTTCATTTTTCATTAATATTTTTTTCACTTAATCAGAAAAAATGTGTCGGTTTCACACTTATTGTTCGATTTTATCAGGATAAGATCATTTACTTCACTTATATAATTTTTGTTTCCTTTTTTGTTTATTTTTCTCGTTTACTATAAGATGATATTTTTTTTTCCTTAGCAGACTAGTCAGATATGTACAACATTGAATTTTTCATTTTTTTTTATTTTCATACACATATAAAACGCAGTTTCTATGCATTTGATATATAAATATTAACTAGCGATGATTCTATATAAAGTTTTTCTGTTTTTTTTTCTTATTTGCTAAAATGTGATGAGGAGAGGATTGGTTTTTATATACAACTTTCTTGTATCCGATTTGATGTTGTTACAACTTCTGGTCGAAACCGGTACTCGCTCAGGGATGATGTCACAACAGATTGTGGATTTGAACTTAATAAACTAACTTCCACTGGCTGGGGCAATGTCGGATGCAGTTGCCCAACAGGACTACACGTTGTTACGCCTTTACTACCTTTACATAATGTTGCGTAACTCTGAAAAATATATAAAAAATAAATTAAATTACTTAATTGAAATATTTAGTTTACAATTGAAGTAGTGAATTCATATTCGTAAAATGTAATTTAAATTTCTTGTTATTATTATATACATACATTATAACACCCAATTTCCTGGCCCGCCAGAAAGGGGGTTCAAATGGGATAAATTGTCCCAGGCCTCAGGTCAGAGGCCTCTGAAAATAGATTGAAGCCCGAAAAATTAAAACCCCTCTATGTCCGCGTTGTGAACGGCAAGACCATAACCAACTAACGACGGTAGTATTTATTTATTTATTTTTTATTTATTCATTTAGGAATGTGTACACAAGATACAAATCTTTTAGAGTACAATATACAGGAAATAAAACTAAAAAGAAAGAGAGAAAAAAGACAGAAAATTACAAAAAGAAGAAACAACGAAAAAAAAAGAAAGCTATTGAAAAACTTTACGAAACTAAATATGACTAAATATGATTTTGACCATTCACGAAAACACGTATGAAATTCAAAAGAATTAAAATTAACCGCCAGACAAATGCTTAATAAGTTTCCTCCTGAAAATCGCTGCTGAAGTGGCTCCCCTCACGGAGGGAGGCAAATTATTCCACAGTCTGATTGTGTGCAAGAAGTAGGATCGACAACCAATTCTGCTCTTATATGAAGGTATACGGAAGCTTAACAGGCGACGTGACTGTAACGGTACTATAAAACTAGCCAAGTATTTGGGATTACTGGTAAGATGTACCTTATAGAGTAGGCATAATGCATGTAAGTCAAGGTAGGACAAGAAATCGCAGGGGATGAGAAATTTGTGGTAAGTGGAAACATGGGCATTACGTCGTAAGCCAAAAGAGAATCTAATGCAGTCATTAAAAGCCACATTCAGACGACGCCTGCAAATGGCATCCAGGGCAATATAGCTCGAGATGCCGTACAGAAAATGCGGCATGATGAGGCTCTTTACCAGTCTTAGACGCGCCTGCTGAGGTAGGAGTTTACCAAATAACCATAACCTACGAAGTGAACTATATACTTTACTAAGGATCAGCGAGACGTGGTCGCAACAAGTCAACCTCGAGTTCACCACAATACCCAAATTCGTAGCCTTATTCACAATACATAGCGGAGTATTATCAATCGTGATAGCATTTAGATCATGAGTATTAACTGAGTGACGGCTAATAAACAAGGCCACGGATTTTTTAGGATTGAGCCGAAGATAGTTATTAGACGCCCAGCTTGAGATATTTCGCAAATCATCATTCACTCTCTTAATGCATTCACCTAGTTTATCAGATGGAGATGAGGAATATACTTGGGTATCATCAGCAAAGAAGTAGAGAGCACATCCAAAAAAGCCTACCAAGACAAGATGCAAATGGCTTCGTATCGAGGGTTGCATGGCAGTGGATAAGTTTTTTACGGTCGCAAACAATCTGCTTTGAGTACCGGGCGCACCGAGTTGTTTAATGATTTATCCTTATTTGGTGGCTCTGTCAGGATGGACCATCCATTTCCTGGCATACTAGTGAGACTTTTATCGACCAAAACATGTACATATCGTCGCTTCTCCAGAATAGTGGCACAACTCAAAAATTTCCAATGTCGAGTTTATTTTGAAAATGTATAGCTAAATCCGCTTATTTTTATGTGGTAAAACACCATATTATTACTTCCAAAAATGAGCGCAGGAAACCCGCTGGACTCCAAGATCATGACAAGGGCTTGTATGAAACTAGCAACTTTTAAATGGCTCCCCTGTAAAATCATTTGTTTTTGAGTTGTGCCACTATTCTGGAGAAGCGACGATATATTAAAAAACTTAACGAAGAAGGAAGTTGTGGGTCTGACAGCATGAGAGCGACCTCCTCAGACGTACCTCGTCCAACACAGAAGCTTCGGATTCGCAATCAACAACAGTGCCCAAGGAAACTGGCAGTAATGCTGTTGAAGAGCTACCTGCCAAAGTTGTCGGTATGACCGTACATCCTAGCAGGAAAAATTATCTAGCGCCGCTGAAAGAAAGACAGCCAGGGCAACGAGGGCCTCGGTAGTCTAGGGAGTAAGGCGCCTGGCTACAATCCCAGAGGTCCCGGGTTCGAACCCCGGCAGCACCACTGTCCTTCGCCTTCCCACTTTTCCCACCTACATAACTTTGCTTCATTCTTCTTCCCTCCGCCTTCCACTAGTACTTCCGGGCTCCACCAGCGCATGTCAGCGATTGGTTGGTGGGATTCAACTCGTTTCAGGAGGCATATCACTCCAGCGAGTTATTTCTCGTTGTCCCGATGCCGGAGTCGCGACAGTAATGGTTGGGAGTAGGTGGTTGTGGCAGTTCTTTCCTTCACTTCTCTCTTTCCCTTCTCTATCTTCCGACTGGAGCTTGCTGTTCAACATTGCACTCTATACGAAAAAAATAGATTGTCGGCAGCACAAAGGGCTTTCCCTGAGCTCTAGTCTTCCACATAAAAAAAAACTAAGGTCAGAGTAAAATTGGAGAGTTCTACGGAGCGCACCAGAGCCCTGCTCTCGCAAACTCCTTCCCAACAAACCGAAGGCTGGAGGGCGGTCAGGAACAAGGGAGGCCCCAAAAATCTTACCCAGATACTTGTCGTTCTGCCAAGACTTCCTGGGCCAACCAGAAAATTTGCACCACCAGCTTGCATACCCTCTGGTGGGCACATTCGCAGGCCGGACCCATATTGTGCACTGGCTAAACGGCAACGTTCAGAGGAATCTCCAGGGCGGCAAAGGCTGAGAAGAAGAAAAGGTTGAGCTGCAAGTACCCTCATACCGGAATAAGTGGGCCGGGATCAACATCTTCCTCAATTTGTGATTCCATCCTCACTGAGGTGGACCACACTCTTGTAGATGTTTGCTCAGCTCAGTATTTCAGTGTAATGGAAGAGGGGGGGGGGGATTAAGTTCACCTGTGCCAGCAAATCCACCAGCCAATGGCTGACAACTGCTGTCTCCATGTTGTGGGTTTGGGAGGGTTGCAGTAATCGAGGAAAGGGTCCTTCCCAAATCAGCTTCTGGATCCTTAACGTTGGCGACCCAAAACAAGAAGATTGAGGTGATCTTTTGGCATATGATTGGTAGGAAGGTGGACCAGAACGGTCACACTCTTGCTCTAAGCCGAATCAAGACCAAGGAGATTGGCATGAAAAAGGAAACTCGTACTGGCTCACAGTAGCAGATAGAATCCGAGGATAAGGGTCGACCAATACAACACAATAGGGCTGTCTCAAGTTGTCGACGTGCCTCTTGTACTGGAGCCATAGTTAAGTAATCGTGCTATTGAGGGCTTGCGGGGAGCAAGGGGTGACAGCATTTTCGATTACAATAAAAACACTAACACTGTAAGTCCAAGTGTTTAGCATGTGTTTAGAAATAAAACGCTCTAGAGTTTTATTTCTAAACGATAAAGTATTTAATCGTGGGCAGTGTTTACTTTTAAAACAGAAGAAGCGATTAATGGACAAAATCTAAATGCTAAAGTGTTTGATTCTTAAAAGCTTAAAGCATTTAACAGAAATTAAACGCGTAAGGTGTTTACCAAAAAATTCTAACCTAAGCACAAGTGTTTAAAAGTAAAACACTTATTCGCCAATTAAAGACTTGGTAAGGTAAACACTTAGTTATGATAGAACACTTATGGGAAGCTAAACGCCCTAGCGTTTTATTTTTAAACGGTAAAGTGTTTAGAGGTGGGAAGTGTCTCTCTAAAAATGAAATACTGGGTGATCCATTTAGACGTACTTTTTTCAGAAATAAAAAAAATAAAAACATTTAATTTTATCGGGTAATTTTTATTATCATACAAAAACACTAGAATTTTAAGAAACAAGGAAATTATTGCATTTTGACAAGCTTTATGAAAAAACCAAAAAAAATCACTCAATTAACAATACTTACACTAATGCTTGAAAATAAGTCTCTATAAAACTTAAATTTTTTTTGAATTTATCACATGAAATGAATAGGTTTCAACATGATACAGTCCAAATTATAGCTCAAAATAATGTATTTGTTAATTAACAATTGGCCAAAATACAAAAAGTTTTAGGTCTCGAGCTCATGTTAACACAGAAATGAACTTTATTTTTTTTAAATTGAAGGTCCCAAAATTCTCTACGAGATCTGATAAAAAATTTATCCTGAAATTTTTACACCTTTGTTAACAGGCATTTTTTTAATATGAAAATAAAACCATAAAGCTGCTTAAATATTACGAATTTAAAATTATCAGTATCACTGCAAATCTGAGGTTTTAGAAGTGTGTTATTTCAAAACGCTTAAAACGTTTTGTTTTGACGTCTCCGATTTAATTAACATTGTCGACACTTTTAAAACACTTAAATGTTAATCAAATGGGTGACGTCAAAATAAAACGTTTTAAGCGTCTTGAAATAAAACTCTTTCAAAAGCTGAGATTTGCAGTGATAAGACGAGAAAAAATATGAACGACCCATATTTCACGCAATTATGCTAATGCCCGCCAAGGGTACCATTTAGCATATTCAGTAAAGCGCATCTGGTTCTATCAGCGAAGTCAAGCAATATTGGAAGTGGTTTGTACTTAGTCGGGGGACCGCTTGGAAAAACGGCACCGGGTTGAGTTTCTTTTTTTTTATTTTTTTTTTTATTTTTTTTTTTCCACTTTTAGCAATGATAGTATTAGGTTTTAATATAATATTGATTAATAGTTCTATCAACAAAATTTTTATTATTCATAACCAAAAACACACTACAAACGTTTACTAATTAAACACTTAAGTGTTTACTCATTAAACGCCGCTAATTCGTCTACAACGGTTTAAAAGCTTTAAATGCTTAGAAAGTAAATACTTGAGTTTACAGTGAATTGCTTTTCTTTTATAGATAAAACGTCGATAGACCTGGCAGTGGTGAAGATAAATATTAGCAGCGAGGCAGCGTGAACATGATTATTTTATACTCAGCATACTTCCCTTGCGACTCCAGGGACCTACCACCATCTCAAGGATATCGTGGGTTGCTCTAACAAGAGCGCTTTGCAGATCATAATAGGATGTAATGCAAACGCCTACATAACCTCTAGGGCAGTAGTGGAGTGAACAAAGAGGGCGAGTATCTTTTTGATTCCATCTTAACTACTAATCTGGACTTAAACCGCGGCACGGATCCTACCTTCGAAAACGGCAGGAGACGTGAGGTTATAGACATCATACTGGCTCTCAAAACTTTGCTAATTAAATTCACATTTTTTATGTACTGGGACAATTGTGCCTAAATGAGACAATGTAAGGCATGGCATAACTTCTCCTCCCCATTTTTTAAGATTTTTGTGGGTATACCATATAGAGCTCGCTAATTGAAGAGATAGTAGAGAGAAGCGTCAATGAAATACCAATACGAAAAGAAGAAGAGAACAGCTCAAAACATAGTCCGATGGAAAGGCTTTGTGGAAGCGATACGCTCCCAAAAGGGGAAAAAAAGGATAATATTAATGATACTGCCTCGAGATCTTAGTAATCTCGTACTCTACAATTGATTAAAAATTTACAACGGGACCACCACCTGTGATGTAAATATACCCTCGACTCGTTTCTTAGCACACTGGGCACAAATAATAGCACAAAAAAATTGTTTCCCGAAAATTAAGACCCACTTTTGCAAAAGTACTAAATATTACCAGCATGACATTTCAGGAAACATGTTGAGCCCCGTAAGGAAAAGGTTTCAACCTTTTATTATTATTTTATTTTCATATTTGTTTTAAGGACAATAATTTAACTTACAATTACACCCTTAAGGTAACAATTCAAAGAAACCTTCCATTTCAGATAAATTTACGAGAAAACGCAAAACTGTCATAAATTGTAGAAAAACTTTTTGGCTTTTAATTCATCCAGCTTCGGCGATTATGCTCTTCTTAATGGTAGAGGTGAACGACTATGTCTTGTGTCCTCTTTTTATAATGACCCACCCGTTGGCATGTTAGAAATATTACAATAAATTTGTAGCTGCTCCCCGGGGGGGTCAAAATGCAATTTATAATAGACATCTTAACTGTGGCCGAGAGACAGAGAGAGAAAGAGTATCCGATTGTGAATAACAAGAACAAGAAAAAAAAACTGCTAAAATTTACCCCCCGAAAAGTAAAAAGATCTAACAATAAATTCAGTGACACAAAAACTGTAGAAAAGGACCAAAGACCATAGCAGAAAGGGGGGTGGAAAAATGGGAATGGAATCCTTTTTTTAAAGAATCATCTAAGAAAGGCGACAAGAACAAAAGGGTGGATGTGGGTGGTAGGTTGTGAAAATGTCACCACGTGAAAGGAAAATGGAGAGATATGAGAAATGGCAAACACGATCCGTACCATCAACAGCTACCGATGATAATAGCACTGGGGGTGTCAATGGGGGCCAAAGGCCACCTATATACACAATCTATAGATGACAGCACCAGCGCGGACAACAATTCTAATATGCTAGCGCCGCTATGCGTTCCAGTTTTATACTAGTTTTATGGTAGTCCAAGTACCGCCAGAGTACATAAAGCTCAAAGAACTGTAGAGAACTGTAGAGAACTGATAGTAGGAATTAGAGATATTCCGGGGCTTTTATTTCGGATGTTGATGCTGCTCCTTTCTAGCTTCGCTTCTAGAGAGTCCTTTTTGCAAAGGCATGAAAGGAAAGTGTAGGTGGACGGGTGTGTTGTGCATGAATGTGACTGTGCTTTGTGTTTGTTCTCTATTCCAAATGGTTCTTCTTTTATACATTTTTTCCTCTCTCTCTTTCTCTTCGTTCGTCTTTTGGTTGTTTATTTCACAAAAGATTTATTTTTTCGCAATATCTTAAGCTCGGTAACATTAGGATCTTTAAGTGTGCTTCCTAAGGCTGGTATAGAGATGTTGTCTGTATCAGTTCGGATTTTAGTTGTTTCTTTAAAATTATCTGTGCAATTGAAAGGAAGAAAAACTTAAGGAATTCTTTGTGGGTTTTTGAATCGGGATGTGCTATGAAAAATGCATTCATGTGACTTGGAAATTTTTTTATATTGACTTTATGTAACATGCGAAATACGAGTATGTACTTGTGGTCGAGAATGTGAAAACCAATATAAATTTAAATATTCCATTAAAATGAATTTAATAAGTGAATGCAATTTGATGGTTGTATTATTAGTCCAGGGAATCTAGGAATGACTCAATGATAAAGTCCTAAAGCATGCTATCGAGATGCAAAAAATTTGGTCGGGTAGAAGAAAAAATTCTAAGAAAGATAGCGCTTTTTGCATCTTTCCAGTTGATGCAGAACATAACCTAAAAAAATCTTAAACAGTAGAAAAAAGGGGTTTTCGCATTTATACAAAAAACAAAGCAATATACAAAAAAAAATTAATATGCAGTTCGCCTTGCAATGTAACAACTTTATTTTTATTCATTTTATTTGAGGTTATAAAGAGATAAAATAAAGTTTTTCTTACGACACATGATAGTACAATCCTTTATGAAGAATTTAAGCCGCGGATTCTTTCTCAGGGCCATCCCAATCCTGGGCAATGACCGATTTAAAAAAACACCTTTTTTCCGAAAATTCGCTCTAAAAGGCGCAATTTTCAATTTTTTACAATTTTTCAAAAAATACTCGTTTTCTACTTGGCAATGGTGACAGTATGTGTTAATTACAAATAATTATAATAAAAATTGAACCGTTCACAGCGAAAACAAAAAACAACGATTTTCGATGCAATTTCGCGAATTCCTCGCGCTATAACTAACGAAATCGTATCCAACAAGTGTCATTCGATAGGTATTTTTATTCTCTACCACTTTCTAATTTAACTTTTTTTGTATATTGCTTTGTTTTTTGTATAAATGCGAAAAACCCTGTTTTCGACTGTTTCAATTTTTTTAGGTTATGTTCTGCACCAACTGGAAAGATGCAAAAAGCGCTACCTTTCTTAGAATTTTTTCTTCTACCCGATCAAATTTTTTGCTTCTCGATAGCATGGATTATGTGTTTTTTCGAACTTTCCCTGGACTATATTTCATATTTAGATTTACCTGAACTGAAATATGAAAGGCTTTATTAAAATGCATATGCTAGATTTTGATGAGGTTTTCAGCAATCTGTTAATAAATAAGAGCTTGTAAATGAAACACAATGCTTCAAACGCAAAACATTTTCGCCTAACAAATGAATTACATTACATTCTATTCAAATGGAGGCTAATGAAATAAACAACATGCATTATATTCCTGGAATTGTTTGGTAAACATCGGACGGATAAAATGGATTCGTATATTCATTGAATAGCGCATTTTGTAAAGGTATCTACATCGAAACAGTTTTTCAACCTAGCTACTCTACACTCTTTACCAGCGCCGCACAGTGGTCCAGAGACCCCAATTTCCTGGCCAAAAATCGGCGAATGTTCTACTTTAATAAAAGAAAACATTTATTATGTTTTTTCGTCTTCTGAATCGAATAGAACTACAACCAAGGCGATAGGTTTAACCGTTTTGAAAATATATACAATTTTTAACCAGAAAGTTCTTTTAAAAACCCAATATTTTTAGATATGCCGTGTTTGGTGTTTTTCAATGTTTTTTGACCTTCTGAATCGAATAAAACCACTTTTGAGCATATGGAACCAAAAGTTTTCAAGATATAGTGAGTTTCGAGCCATTATCATTAGAAGAAAAACACTTTTGGTATTGTTTTCAATGCTTTTTTACCATGGGAATCGGATACGGCTATTGTAGATTAGTTATTGTTACCTACACCTATCAATGCTATCATTAGGGTGATACTGGGCTTAAATGTGGTTGAACTTGGTTGTAGAACTAACTGTGTTAAACATTATTAAAAAATAACACTTTAAAAAAAATTCAAATCTAACTCGTCTGACTAAATTTTTTTAAAAGAATTTTTAAACTAAAGTCTATTAATAGAGTTCCTGGAGCGTTAAAAATATGAAAACCTCGGATTTCAGTTACCGCGAATGAAATTTCAAAATTCAAAATGGAATGTTTAGCTAATATTATATATAAAAAAGTTTACCTATTAAAAAATTGTGATCTTGATTTGAATGACCGAAATTCAAAATGGCCACCCAAATTTGCCATTTGCGTTCCGCTTTCCATGAAAGTCCGTATCTGGGGGTTTTTATGGAAGCAAATAACGAATTTATGTTCAGAACTTATAAATTCAAAATGGTAAGTCTTCAACCTTTTTCAATATATTCAATTGAGTGTTCTTCGGAAGTCCGTACAACATGACAGTACAGTACTGACCAGCTTGTAAAATCTCCTCAACGGTTGCAAGATCATTGTGTGTGACGAGTGTAAATAAGTGTAAGTATGTCTGTGCCTAAAACGAAGGTATAATGTGTATTCATCAATGCTCCAATATACGTGTTCTCATATGTGAAAATATATGTGATTGGTTTTTTATCCGTAACTCGCTTAGTTTTTAAGCTATCAAGTCCGTCCAAATGGCATTCTGTAGATATTCAAGAGCTATAAGCTCATATAAATTAAACTTTCTTTCACCTCTTATTTTTGAAAGGGTTTGAGCTGAAAGGGCTTGAACAAGTTACTATTTACGAACATATGCAAATTGTAAACGGCCATAGCTTACTCAATTTTTATCTAAAAAAAAAACAACCAAAATTTTCAGAAAAGCAAAACCTACGATTCGGTACTCTACAAAATTTTGCGTATCATTAATAGTTTTCGAGTTATTTTGAAGGAAAGGCAATATTTTGCAAAACTAAGCACTATAAAACGGTCACACTTCTAGAGCATATTACAAGTACATTAATAAATTGAATTGTGAAGTGGTACCGATTATTTCAATGGGGGTGATAATTAGGGGGTGATTTTCACATTTTTTTGTCGCCGAAAAAACAGGAACCAACTTTATTTTCGTCATAACTCGCTTACTTTTAATACTAGGAAGTTTAATAAAAAAACAAAAATAAAGGTTTTTTCAAGCACTTTAAAAAAGGTTCAATGAGTTTTTCCCGAAAAATGCATGGTTTTTTGTGAATTTCAAGTTGAAACTTTTAATTTTGGCGTTTGACAAATAAGAACCAACCTTCAACAAGCTATTACTATTTTTGTATTGGGTCTACCTACAGACACCAAAAACCCATCATTTCTTTTATAAGCTACATTTTTAATAATAATAATTTTTTCGCTAAAATACTTACTTTTTGAGTTATTCGCGAAAATCCTCCTGAAAACGTGGTTTTTTCGGGTGAAAAATTGACATTTTTACTCGCGATTCGCGAATAACTCGAAAGTATTGACTTTCAGAAAAAAACTTTATAGAAACAAAGATGCTTAGAATTAGCCAATCTATCTATTCCCGGACCTAATTTCAATGAAAAAATGTTCACCCAAAACTTTGCAATTTATAGTATAAAAAACAAAATCCCACTTCGACCACGTAAATTCATTCACCCTAACAAAAGTCTGAGGCCAAAACCCCCAGGCACTCCACTATATATAATTTTTAATTTTATAATTTGGAAATAAAATAAAAGACCGAACAGAAAAATTAGTTATTTTTTTTTTTGGGTGAATCCTTTTTAATATTGTTTGGGGTATTAAACTGTTATATTATACTCTAGTCAAGCTCTTATAGTGCCCGGAATGCATGTTTTTATTACATTAAGTTTTACTCTTTCTAAACTTTGTTATATAATACTGTTTCATGTCGGACTGAGGACTTGATTTGCACTTGAACTAACAGTTTAATCCGCGGCGACAGCTTACCTAATTGCGAGCTTGACTTCAAGCTGGCTTGAAATATATTTGACACTTCGCATAAGTTTGCCTCGAAATAGGTTTTGGAAGAAACACTTTTTTCTCTTGTTATGTGCAGCTTATATATAAATAAAATAAAGTTATCAGTTACAGAGAACTAATGTCAAAACTCAAGCGCTTACATGACTTTAGTTCAAGTCGATCCGATAATTTTTCGAATATACTTGAGTCAAGCTGACTTGAAATCGATCTGACGGTTACATGACTTTCAAGTCGACTTAAAGCCGGCTAAGTATGCATGTAACCTTACTAATAGTTAAAAAAAAAAATTCTGACATAAAATCAAAATTTCAAGAGAATATGCAAGTTTTGCAGCTAATTCTGACAAGACTACTTTCTACATGTATCAAGCTTTAATTTGGTACAATATTCACCGTGGACAAACGTGGTCAACTAAAATAAAACTTCTTGACAATATTTTAAACCAAAAAAAAAATTTTAATAAATTTATTTTGTACAGATGTAATATTTAAAACTTACTAACTTACGTTCCATAGTGTTGTCCATAGTGTTGACTTTAAATTTAAAAATTCTGGATGTTTTGCTAAACAGTAGAAAAAAGCCTTTGGAAAAATTACTATGCGATAATAACATTTGCCGAATTACTTGAAACTGTCTACGATTCCCCCCTAAGATCGCCCATGTTCATGTGGCACTGTGCGCCGGCCCTAGGCTAGAGTGAGTGGAGCGGTCGCTCTAGGCGCCAGGTGGCAAGGGGCGCCAAAATGAATTTGGTTATTATTTTTTATTTAGCACCAGCTTTCTTCCGCGTCGATTTGGTGTGCCGGGAAAATTTGGGGTTCGTGCCGACCTTCGCCCATACCATTTTCCCATTTTTACAAGCGCCAAAAAAGGTCATTAATTTGAAAAATTTGGCGCCCACTGTGCAGCTCAAAAATTCACACTTTTGGCCCCGAAAAATATTGAATAATCCGGCTTGAGACGAACATCGGCAATATTAAAAATATATAGGTTATGTTTTTATCGATTTGACCATGTTTCTCGTTTTCGTTTTTCGTCGCTTCGTGTTGACGCCTTACGACGGCATGCACAAATCCGCACGTCACTGGAAATACGAAAATGTGAATAATATACAGGGTGTTTCAGACTTAAATGTTAATCCGTTAAGGAGCGATTCTTGGGTATATTTGGAGAAAAAAAATGTTTTAGAGAGGGGGCCTATCGGCACTATCCACCGAGATACAGAGTGTTTACGAAAATACGATTTGAAAAGTTTTTCATGTACTTAAACTTTAATAACTACTATATTGCCGGATCCAAACGTTTGTCAAGGTTTGGCAAGTGTTAGCAAAATTCAAACGTGTGGATAAGGCGTTTGGCTTGGCTTGTGTAAGCTTGGCAACGCTTGTGGCCGATTCGGTCAAGTGTGGATGCTCCCCAAACCAAAGCAAACGTTTTCAATTTGCGAACGCTTAGCCTTGTCAAACGTGTGGACTCGGCATATCGATTATTATGGTAGAGAAACCTATTAGGGCTTGTTTTTAGGCTGTACTCTTCAATTCGGCATAAAGAACAGAAACTTGAGTGGCTCCGTTTAGAAGATATCTAGGTTCAAAATCGATATTTTGCATCTGACCCATCCAAAATTCTTTGTTTAACCATATTTGTTTCTTTCGTTTCTGATGCACCAAACAATTACCTAAAAAGTCACATACACAAGAATGACCTAGTCGTATACTTTTCCAGATAGCGAGTTTTTATACTTTATTTCCTATGGTACATTCATTTCAGACATTGAACATGCACTATTGTAAAACTTTAGCTTTATAACTAAAATGTTTAGATAGGAGCTCTTTGAGGCCTAAAATTAGAATGATAAAATAAAGTTTTCACTCTATCACGCTCTCTTTCGATTATCGGATCAAGTTGTCGGTCTGGCCCACTAGTCCGATCAGAGTGAAAAAATAGCCTAAGCAATCGAGATTTGTGGTCTACAATAAGAATGATAAAAAAGTTTCCACTCGCTTTACTAAAATGATCGGGTAAAGTTTTCGGTTTGAGCCGATACTTGAACACGATAGCCGGATCCGATAGTCGGATCCGAGGGAAAAAGTAGCCCAAAACATGCCCAATACTGCTGAATTTTCCCGTGAAACTCCCATCGCAATGGGATTAGCAGTTTCCGAGGTTAGCCCGGACAACAGACAGACAAAAATTTAAAATTACTTGAATTTGTTTTAATACCATGTATGTGCATAACCGTATAGGATTAGAAAATGACAATTACGAGGGTCGTCTCAAAAGTAAGTTATACAATTTTTTTTAATCTGTATAATTGGTTGAAAAGTCGGAGAGTCTCAATGAATTTGCGTCTGGGTGCAGTGGCAGCACAGTAAAATTTCTTTGCGCGTGTAACTTTCTTTTGAGACGACCCTCGTATTTTGAAATCACAGATTTCTTAGTCTTTCTTATTCTATATTAATACGGAACATAAACTGCAATATAATTTATGTGATGTGAGAGCGTTGAACAAAGGGCGCCGAAAGACAATCTCGCTCTACACTGATCAAGGGCTTGGCTAGACTATTGTCTTTAACAACAGATGGAATGTCGAAGTTGTACATCTGATCACGACGGAATAAAGGCCAAACAATTTAATTGTTAGTGCCCTTCACAAGTATCTATATTAATATTTGAAGCATCATTCTCGCTCCTTTGAAAATCTCGTTTCTTGTCAACACTTTTGAAATCAATAGAGCAAAATGTGGAGCTTTCAACTCACCGACACGTAGAGCATTCAAAATATCGGCAAATGTTATGTCACCTTGTTGTCGCATGTTCTTCGTCAACTTCACAAGACTGAGGAGTCTCCACAAGTGAGTTGCCGGAATAAATATTGCAGGCTGGTGAAATGCCTGAGCTTCTGGGATAGGTGGTAAGTGAAAACAATCTCTACAACCATAATGTTGATGTCACCGAATGGTTCATTTTCCTTCTTTTTCAGTTGTCGCAATCTAGCATCGGTTACAACTCCTTCCCTGTGACAAACATTCTGATGCGATTCGGACTTTCATTCATTTGGTCCTGGATACTGCTAGTAACAGCTTATTGCATTCTAGTCGTCATACCCTTTCATTTGGTACCCATGTCAAAGAGGTTATGGAAAAATAGACGATTCGCCATTTTGTGTTGGCCCCCCTTTTGGATTTAGAATGACTTCAGACATATTATTGTATTCTACATGTTATACCCATTCTTTTGATGAAGGGATTGTGAATAAAATGCTAATTCGACGCAGAAATGCTAGTCTTGCTAACTTAAAGTTAAAGGTAAAGAACCCCATCTAGCGTTCGGCCATAAGAATTAGATATAACGAGCATACATCTTTCACATAAACAGATTAGATGTTAGCCATGCTAGCATCGCAGGAGAGTGTGTCCAATAAGAGACAGGTATAGCGTGTTCGGTGAGTTGAATATGATTGACAAAATGTGCTCATAATGGTTATTCGTGTTATCCACATATATTGATTAAATTTACAATCTGATTTCTTTTGTGTGAAAGCCCAAGCCTAGGAGTCACCCTTTGTGTGAGTCCGTCATGTCGTACTCGTCATGGTGCAATGTCTAGTAGGAAGCTTGGTTCGAAGGAAGGAATAGAGGACAGGATAGGTTAATAAGAGTCTGGAAGATGCTGAAGGAGTAGGCGATGGACTTTGAGTTTAAACTCCTGGATGTTGTAAGTGTTCGTACCGAAGAGAAGAAATTTGCACGAAGCCCATGGATATAACAAAAATCAAAACAAACAAATTTGGAACGGGGCTTAGATTTTGCAATGTCGATATCCGCAATAGCACTGTCGGCTAAGCTAGAGACCTGGCGGAACTAACCAAACGTAGAGCTAATGTTAGCAAAAACGTCATTAGAACGAAATTTATACATACTTTCATTAAAGCTACAGATTTTGACTAATATTGACTGTAAATTACATGAACTTGAATTTTTTCGTTCAAAAAATGTTAATATAACCCAAAAATCAGCTTGTTCTTCTACACTCTTGTTTCGAAATGTTCATTTCACTTGAAATAACCATAACATGAAATTCTATGAACAATTAACAACAAGAACAGGATAACGCATAAAACTATATTTTTTCCCTCATATTTTTTTTAATGTTATTTCTGTTGATTTTGATTGTGATTACTACCGCTATATTCCACCCTTGACTAACAGAAAGAAATTTTCTGGAAGTACTTAATGGTTTTTTACTCTCACCCTGTGTTTGGTAATTTTTTTTTGTTACATTTCTTGTGATTGTGACAGGATTAATTTCTGTTGCTGGTCTGGCTTTTGTTATCGTGCGGTGATTTTAGGTTTGATAGCGGAGACTGATGATGGTTGTAATATTTTTGTTTTGTTAAAATGCTAACTTTTAGCTAGTCATATATTAGATGAAAGGGGGGATGTCTTGTTGTATTTGACTATTAGTTATTCAGTGTTGAATCAATGCGTTTTAAGTAATTTAAGTTGAATTTAAGTGGAGGTCTATGCACTCGTAATAACAAATTCAACTAGAACTTTTATATGTGAAACTTTTAAAGAGTGACACTATAAAATACAACTATTCTAGTAATTTGGAGATTATTAAACTTATATTTAACCCTGGAATTTGCAATTTTAAGGGGTTATCGTCCTGTAAAATTTAAAAATATCAAATTTTGTTTGCCTTTATAGACCAGTGCCGATAATTTTTGAGAAAAAAAAATTCTTAGCAGTATAGGGATGGCGGCAAAATTTAGAATAAATTGTACATAAACGGGGAAAAATTGAGAGCCCCGCTACAGATGTCCGGAAGGGGGTGGGGTGCCAAAATGTGTGTTTTTAGGGGTGAAACGCGGTTTTTTACGATTTCTGGCATAAGTAGACGTCCTATCGAAAAAAGTTGAATGTAAAAGTTGTAGATAATTAAAAAATCTATAACTTTCATTCAAACAATTTTTCCCCATAACCTCAAAAAAAAGGAGAAAAACGATAAAAAACATTAAAAACCAATTTTTTCATTTATCATTTTTCTCTTTCACAAAAATGATTCGATTTTAATGAAATTTAGTGAAAATGTTCATTCTTATGTTTTGTAAAAGCTGGAATTTTTTTAAAGCGATGGATAATTTTGTTTCTTTTTTAACGAATTTAATTAAAAAAAAGGTCAAATTTTCAATCAAAAAAGTTGACGGACAAAATTTTCGTTTTTCAACTTTTCAGGGCGGCTTTTTTTTCGTTAAAACCTCTACTTTCAGATTGTGTAAAAAAATTATAGTGTCACAATAGAAAAACATCGATAAAAGTTCGAAAAACCACAAAATCTTCCTTTTTCAAATATCGATTTTTCCGTAAACTTCACTGATTCTTTATCTCTCTTTGAAATAAAGTTCTGTAAACTGTAAATTTAATGTAACTTATTATAACGGAACTTCATGTAACAGTTTCAGGTTCGGACTGCTGAAAAATATTGTTTAAACAACTATTTCACAAACCGAAATCGAGAAAAAAATAACATTTTTAGGGGAAAAAAATGTACGTATTATGGGGACTTATATGTACATTAAAACTTACTAGCAGGACCCTAAGCTATAATTTTAGCCCAGAACGGATTTCCTACGTGTCACACAAGCTGAGAAAATGAAGGGCAAAAAATCGCGATTTTTTCGAGATAAAAGCGTGTTTTCTCGTAAAGTTTCTAACGGATTTGACTTCAACAACTATCATTTTTTCCGTTTTTTCTCACACTACCTATTTTTTGTTTTTCTATTAAAATTTTGTTTCCCTGTTTTTTTTCCGATATATCGGTTTTCCCAACTTTCCGATTTTTTTTCGATAACTTCCTACAAAGCGATTTTTTTTTAAAAACTAGTACTTTTACCAATATTATCCCGTTGAAAAACCAGCCAGGTTATTTTTTTTTTGATCTGAAGGCATTTTGCGCCGCACAGCCCGTACTATTAGAATTTTTTAGTTTTTTGGCCTCTCAAAAGCGTTTTGGCACTGGTCTATTCAGACTTTGAAGTCTATGTAAAGTAACAGAGAAAATAGTTCCACATAAAAAGGACACTTAGTTCTAAAATTAGAAGGCATTATACTTCCTGAGGCAGGTTCAGCTGACCACTGTGCTGCTATTACCTATTCCGCACTTCGGTCCCATGCATTGTTTGCAATAGAAGGCCAAAATTTCATTAGCCTAATGTGAATTTGTCAGTACGACATTATATTCGTGTATATCTATAAAGTCTGCATAAATATGTGAATACTTTAGGTCGGCAACGTATACATTGTAGATTTTACGTAAACTATAGTTCTGCTTGACTCCCTGTTCCAGCTCAACCTGAAGTTCAAGGGTACATGCACGACTCAATGCATTGACTCACTTGGTCATGATGCTCCCAAAGCCAATTTGGAATTTTTTGAAGGTTATTTAGAAAAGTATCGAGGAGAGAATCAAGACGAAAGTTTTCCCTACTACTACTACTTTTTACCACTTGGAAATGAGTGGGTCCTTTGTAAGACGTTTTTCTTACATAGCTTATCAATCAGTGATAAGCTGATTTCGGGTGGAATTATTGATCAAGATCACCGAGGTAAAAGAGCAGAAATCATGAAAAGAGATGGCCTCGGCACACTGCAATTAAAATATGACGAAAATTCGTCATTTATGACGAACGCCTTTAAGGGCGAGTTTTTTAAAATAATATATCGACCGACCGACGGCCCTCTTTTGACTTTTCGTAATCGATTAATCAAACTTTGCCTAATCGGTTTTTGTAGTTACAAAGGATCATATTCGTAATAAATGATGAATTCTCGTCATAAATGCGTGCTTGTGTTGACGCTACAAGACGGGCAATGCAAAATCTTTAATAACAGATTTCTTAAAGTCGAGTCTAACTATATTTTAAGCCAGATTTAACTGTTCGTGTAATGCTTACTATTGCAATCGTGCGATAAGTGTGTAAACGAGAGTATAAGCACCTACCGTGGTATATTAAAGCAGATGAATTAAATCCACAAGCCGTAAAATGGTTTATTCAGTTTGGGCAGAACAGAAAACAAGAGAGACACTGGCAAGAATATGGAATTAGAAGAGATAGGTGGAGATACCATGCACAGATTGAAAGAAAGAAAAGAATACGTACAATTAAGCAGGAGTTTGAAGATCTACAATATAACTGATTAATCACTTTTGAGTTCAGTTTTCGACCTACGACCTTGACCTTCGTTTATTTTCCAAAACTAAACGAGAGTGAAGTATTCTATAAAAGACTTCTTCGTGTCTATAATTTCACAGTGTACAATTTAGCCTCTATAGATTTTTTATGCCTCACATTCGGTTCGTCCGAATTTTCAACATGCGTTTACAATTTTCTGCAACATTATGATGAAACTGGAAGCAAAACTGCAGTTCCAGTTGCATCGAAGTTACAAATTAGAGACCACTTAGTTGAACAATATACCAATAAAAATGGCAAAGTACCCGATAATAGAGAAACAAACAAAAGGTATATCACATGAAGTATGTCATCTTAAAAGCATTCAGTCATATAATTATAAAATTCATATAAAATACCATAAAATAATGAGATCACATAACAAAAAGCCGGATATGAAATCAAAAAGAAAATCTGATATAATGAAATACCATTGAAATTTTAACAATCACCATCCAAGAATCTTATGTGATATTAAAAACGAGATTGCAAACATTTCACAATAATAATCCAGGGACAATATCACAAATTCAAATTTAATTGAATGCTGCATTACTATCAATAGATGATGACAAAAGAAAAGAACAAAGACCCACTCACAAAGCCGGAAAAGCTCATTACATTACATCACATGACAAAAGAAAGAAATACCACGTAAGGTATAGGAAGCAGTCTCCTTTTTGTGAGAATGGGGCTGAAAATTCAATAAAAAAAGCTGTTGAATCACACACAAAGAATATTCATCGCGAAGAAAGTGCCTAGAAGAACAATAAGAAAGTTTCATTTTTTTTTATTGTGAAATTATTTTGCATTTCATTGAAAATTATTCATATGTTCTTATGCACTTTTTTATACTATTATGGACAGATTCTTATAAAATGTATGCTTTTTTCATTATTGGGTAAGGTGTAATGATATCATAAAGGAATACATCATTTTGCACTTTGTACATAATGATACTTACACTTTGAAAAATTTATGCAAAAATATCTGCAAGTATGTAGTTACAATGCTAGGACATTTATGGGTTGGGATACCATTCAACATAAAGAAACCGGGCTCATAAATTCCAATGCTACCAGCGATCGATTTTTTAACTATAATATGGTCGAGAATTAAAATGGATCCACATTTTAGACACAATAAGGAATAATATATTGGCCTGTCAGTGACAGCTATCAAATCTACTTTGTTGTTTTATAATAACAAGTTAAGCTCGTGATATCTACAAAATTCCAAAGCAAACATTGGGCTGGTTAACTGCCACTTAGTCTACCTGCTGTGCCACGCATGCAAATGAAGTTAAGGCTTGTCTAAATTCAACTATGCAAAACTCTCGTCTTTAAGAATTAGCACACGTGCCGAACTTCAGCAGCGGCGCAAAAATTGGATCATATTCCAAGTAGCCTTTGTGATATTGTAAAAGATCTGATCAGCTTGACTGAGAGAATATGTATATCAAAATTCATCAGGCTGCAGGCTAGTGTGGATTACCCTCAGCGCCCGCTCTAGCGGTTACGTCGCCACGGACAAAAAATAGAATTTCCGCGCCTTAAAAATACCGCCGGAAGTCTTTCGGCTAGAGGCATATGCAGATGGCATAGTCATCATTGGCAGGACAATGGCTGCAGAAAAAGAAGCCTTTGTAGCGCTAGAAAAAGCAGCATCGAAATCCGGACTTATCATCAACGAAAATAAGACGAAACATATGTGGATCCCTAATAGAAATAGTACAGGAAGAACAGGCCAAAATATAACAAGACAGACAGACAGATATAATATAGAATCCATAAAGAAGAAGAATACTGCTAGCGAACAAAATATACTACAGTCAAAATATGTTAAGTCAAAAAGAATAAGCAGAATTGTAAAAAGTGGATACTGCAGCAGTTTAGCCTGGGAACCAAACTGTTAGTAGAAATTAATCAATAGGTGAAGTTACTCAAACCTTTAATAAAATCAGTATTCATGTAGCGATCGGAAACATGGACGTTTACTAGCTTTGATGAACAGCGGGGGCTGTTAACCTTCATGGATGTTCTCGCTCTAAGAAATAACTCAACCAGCATTATCAGCTATTCCCTGCCGACAAAGTGAATTAAGTACGAAGCGATGTTCACGATAGTAGAGGTCTAAGATTCTGACCAATATAATGTAGAAATCTTACGCAAGTTTGATGCATCAGTAATGCTACGTAATTTTTATTCTCTGAAACTAATCAATGGCAGCTGACTTCACGTAAAAACGGTGTTCAGTCAAAGAAAACAGCAGGAATGTTGTATGCAGAAAGGAAGGGCTCTGATGAAATACATGGTACCCTGAAAATCCATACCTGATCTTATAAAATCCAAGCAGATTTTTTCTTGGGCCGCCTCTCACTGCACTAGAATTACTGGGACACAGTAGAAGGATGTCAGACAAGTTGTTGACCTGGTCTCGTTGTTCGACGGTACATTGCTTATCCTAAGAAGTCTGAGCTTGAATTAACTACTGAGCCTGTTGAAGCGAACTGCATTACGAAAGTGAAGTATGTATAGGGGATGAATTACAATAGAACCACATTACAATTGGTGGTACTCCTTTATCCCGATAACTCACTACAAGAAAGGAATAATGTATAGTCAAACATATCTCAGATTATAGGGAAAAATTTTAATTCTGGCCCTTCAATAATGGTAGAATTGGATGACTTCGAATCTTAACAAAACACCATATATGCCGGGGTCCCCCAGGAGTCAATTCCCCATTTCCCGGCCTTTTTGTTATTTTTATTAACGGCAGCCTCTATTCCGGTAGACACGTCAACTAAAGCCGGAGTTACACAGTGCGAGTAAGCATGCGAGTTACTACAACATTTTTTGCTTACGAGCATTCTGCATGGCATTCTACTACATGTGTGTTTGTGTTTCGAGTAGTGATTATAAAATCAAAAAATGGCAGATAAATCTACTTCCGAACAAAATAGTTTGTGGAGTTATACAAGGACCAAACCAACTTATGGAATTGCTCGGATCCTAATTTTAAGAACAGACATGGGAGTACCCAAGTGCAGTAGTTGTCTACCTGCAGGCCAGCCACTCGCACTTGTATGACCGGACGAGGAGAGTCGAGCTAGTGTCATGCGAGTACACAGGTGCAGTAGCTGTCCACTGTCAGGGCAGCAACTCGTATTGTGCAACCACGACTTAAAGGATATCATCAGTCCAGTCAAAATAGACATTTGACTGGGAGATAATTGGGAAGTTGCTGAAAATTTGTACAGCCCTTAAAAACATCATTATAAATAAAATGGCTAGACTGACTCGCGATCGGTCGCCAGGAAATATTTTTATTCAAGGTCAAAGAGTCAAAATATCAGTTTTTTGGAAATATCTCTTAGGGGCCATCCATAAATTACGTCACACGAATTTCATGATTTTTTGACCCCTCCCCCGTCCTTGTCACAACTGGTCACATTTGTGAGACTCCCCCCTCCCTAGTGTGACGTCACATGTTTTGCAATTTTACATCTAGAAATTATTAAATTAAAACAGCAGTTCCGAAATTAGTTTTATTTCTATTTAAATTATTAACTTCCCAGTAGGAAGTTATTGTAATCGGTCCGAAAATCGGATTCGAAATTTTCAATGCATTTACACGTTCCAATAGCATTTTAAGCAAAAATTTGAGAAGAAATATGTGTGTGTGTGTGCGTACGTATGTGGTCATTTTTTCCTGCACGATTTCGCGCGAACCAAAAAAGATTTCGACTTCGTTAAGGTGCTGTTCGAAGCGTATTAAAGGACATATGAATTGAAAAGATTTTCATAAAAATCGGTCGAACCGTTTTTTTGTTTGAACGACGTAAGTGATTTTTGTACCAGCACGATTTCGCGCGAACCAAAAAAGATACCGACTTCGTTAAGATGCCGTTCAAAGCGTGTTAAAGGACATATGATCTGAAAAGATTTTCATAAAAATCGTTCGAGTCGTTTTTTTGTTTGAACGACTTAAGTGATTTTTGTACCAGCACGATTTCGCGAGAACCAAAAAAGTATCGACTTCGTTCAGGTGCCGTTCGAAGCGTGTTAAAGGAAGTATGATCTGAAAAGATTTTCATAAAAATCGTTCGGGTCGTTTTTTTGTTTGAACGAATACTGGGAAGTTAATCTCGTGGACCGAGAGGGTCAAAAGCCACATCCCAACTAGTTTTTTAATGAAATCAACATCACACTTTTGAAAAAATAAACAAAACACAAAACCAATAATTATACTATGGTCCGGGGAAATTAGGTGCAGCTTCCTTGGGACTTTTTAAGAAAACCATTTCGGAATCACAAAAAAAAAAGCATGACCGCCGGAGATATCGCGTTTTTCCCGTGTTTTCCTGGTATCTCGGTTTCTATAGGTCACACAACCTATAGTACGAGGGCCCAAAATGTTGACAACGAAACGCTCTACAACTTTAGTTCTTATAAACATGTTGACCCGATTAACCTTTTTAAAGTTATTCAAGGTCAAACTTATCAAAAATCACTTTTTAGCCAAAAAATCACTCAAAAACTGCTTTTTTCGAAAAAGTTTTTGATCAGTCAATACGAAACGTTATTATCTACAAAAAAGTCCTCTTGCCATTTTTTCGAAAACTTAACCCTTTCTAAGTTTTTCAAGGTCAAAGTCTCAAAAATTCAGTTTTTGGTCAAAAAATTACTCAGAAACTGATTTTTGCGAAATTATTTTTGTTCTATTTATACAAAAGATTATTGCCTACCTTAATGACACGCTTGTCATTTTTTCGAAAACTTCTCGAAAAAATTTGCAAAAATCAATTGAGCGATTTTTTAGCCGGGCTTCGGACGAATCGAATTGATTTGCATTTTGTACTGACTTTTGGCTATGTTTAAACGCAACCCCCTATATACGCGAATTTCACTTAACGCGAGTTTTTTTCGAACGCGTAAAGCGAGGTATTACTGTTCTTAGATATATTAGATTTTGAATTGTGACGTCACGAAATTTAGGACCCCTCCCACCCCTTGTCACACTATGTCACACTTCGTCGACCTCCTCCCTCCCCCTTAACGTGTGACGTAATTTATGGATGGCCCCTTAAACGGAAAGTCTTATCATAAAATAGTGTTTACAAAGTTTGTAAAATATGCGATTATCTACAAAAAAATTGTGAATTTCCATTCCTGAGATATCGCCGTTTTAAAAATTTAAAATACTCATATGCACTCATTCGCGACTTGTATAGGTCATCAAACTTTCAATAAATCCTTTGTTGGACTACGTAGCTAATATTTTAAGGGGTGATTCCTGGATGTGTTTTTGAAAAAAATTGTTCTAGAGAGGGCGGCTGTACCCACTATGCACCAAGATACAGGGTGTTTACGAATAAAAGTATTTTTTTTTAATTTACTTAAACTTGAATAACTCCTCATCTTTCACAGACCGGGGAAATTAGCAAAAAAAAACGTTATTGCCTACAAAAAAGCCTCTTGTTATTTTTTCGAAAACTTAACCCTTTCAAAGTTATTCAAGGTAAAAGTTTGCCAAAACATCACTCAAAAAATTACTCAGAAACTGATTATTGAGAAATTTTTTTTGTTCTATTTATACAAAAGATTATTGCCTACCCTAATGACACCCTTGACATTTTTTCGAAAACTTTTCGAAAAATTTTGCAAAAATCAATTAGTGATTTTGTCACCAAAAAATCTGATTTTTGTATACTTTGACCTTGAATAAATTTGAAAGGGTTAAGTTTTCGAAAAAATGACATGAGGCTTTTTTGCAGGCAATAACGATTCGTATTGACCGATCAAAAGAAATTTTCGAAAAAAGCAGTTTTTGAGTGATTTTTTGGCCAAAAAGTGATTTTTGGAAACTTTGACTTTGAATAACTTTGAAAGGGTTAATCGGGTCAACATCTTTGTAGGAACTAAAGTTGTAGAGAATTTAATTGTCAATATTTAGGGCCTTTGTACGGGGTTGTACGACCTATAGAAACCGAGATACAAGGAAAACACCGAAAAACCGCTATATTTCCGGCGGCCATGTTTTTTTTTCTGATTCCGAAATTGTTTTCTTGGAAAGTTCCAAGGAAGCTGTGGACCAATTTTCAACCATTTCCGAATTTTGTCTCCTTTAAATGCTAATTTCCCCGGACTATTAGGTAAATGTGTATTCTTTTATTTATATTTAATATAAAGTTCAGAAATATGAGGAAAATGCTTTGAACCTACATATCTCCTAAACGGAGTCACTCAAATTCGATTCACCATCGATAACAATTGGGGCCAAACTCGTCAATCTTCTCCAACTCAATTCAGAGCTTTGCAGACGACGGCACTTTGCGTTACTCTTATGCCTTCAATAATGTAAGTCAAGCAAGTCTCAGACTTTATTTTCTCGATGTCCGCTTCAACCAACAGGCGCATTGAACTCATTTATGAGTTAAGTTAAGTTCTACCCCTCCAAAAGGAACACTGTTTTATCTCCAAAAAAAATCTGGTCCACCAGTTATTCCCTTTCAGTGGAAGGTCTGTATCTAAAAGGTGATTCATCTCTTGATATTCTAGGCGTGATGTGATTACCATATATTCTAAATCACTAAACAAGTAACCCAGTACCAAGATCATGTTTGCATCATCCCAGGCTGTAATCTACTAGTACAACACCAACACTCATTTATTTAGGCCGGGTCCTCGAAAAGCGCCTTAACGTCTCTGGACAAATTCAAAGTCGTACTAGATCGAAGAGTTCAAACTTAAAGTTAATCGCCTTCTCCTCCAAGTCTAACCACACTCGTCTTAACCTATTGTATTCTCTATTCATCTTTGGAATTAATTTTAACCAGACCATGCACTATGACTTGTACGATAGACTTAGTTACAAAAATTAAGTTTACCTCTTACCAAAGTAATCCTGAAGTTCATAGTCGACATAATGTAATGGGTTCAACTTTAAATGTACGGTAAGGTCAACCCGATGTCTTACAAGTACTTACAAGAATCAAAGAAAGTCAGAGATATAAATAATGGAACGTGATGAATCATACAAGTCATGTTCATGCAAAAACTACCCTTATATATTTTTTAATACCTAACAACATTAACTAAGTTTATTTCTCGTAAACTACCACTTTGCTGTCGCACTACGTCCCAGTACTTGAGGGGAACATTCTTGCAATATTCAACTTTTAACACAATAACTGAAGTTCTCGTCCTTAATTCAGTGCATGACCATAACTTTGATAATAACTTATTCTGAATGTTAAAAGTTTTTAGTGGTGTGAGAATATCTTGTTAGATTTCTGAAAGTGTCGTTCCTTACAAACATTGTGACAGCGAGCAACAATTTAAATTTGTGAAAATATGAAAAGCCAGTAAATGTGCTGTTTTGCCCAAAAAGTTGATCCTTTATAACAATAACTGTATATAGTGCGTAAAATGTTTGTACTATTTTATTTATGGAAAATGTGTCTTGTTCGGGACTATATGTGTGTGTATGTATATCTCTTCAGATTTAAAGGATATTTTGTACATTGATAAAATTTTATTAAGGTTTATGCATATATAGAGCTGGATGCGAGCTGGATGGGCCCAACCCATCATCTGGGGACGTATTCGCGCATGATATCCTTGGAGCTCCAGCAGCGTTTTTATTTTAAATCGACCCAATAAACAACGACAAAATGCTAACTTGAGAAGACAAACGAACTTTTCATTTTTATTACCTTTATGCCACTCGGTTTTGCACGACTTTAAGGATACGTGGGCTCCTGTCGTGCATGTAACAGCGGGCGACTTTGTATGTATTTTGTGCATCAAGTGTTTTTTTTCTGCGCTCCTGAGCTTTTGAGGATTTTTTTTCCTTCCTTTCCTGTTTCGTTTTTTTTTATATATTTTTATATATATGTATATATATATTATTATTCAAATTGTCCCATAAAGTTATGGTATTATGTATGTTAAGTTTGTCGTAAAGTGTTTCGGTATTCATATTCATGGCAATTCGGGGCCATTACTCGCCGTTTATGTTTATGCTTCGTGCTATCGCGGGATCTTTTTATTTGCTGGAGAGTTATGAATATACGGAATATTTAAGGGCTAATAACATGTTGATCAGCGCTTTTTTATTGGTGATATTATGATATAATACTGTTAATAAGGAGTTTTATTGCCTATATAGGGCTATGCACCGTTTTTCGATGAATATGTGTCTATCCGGTATATGTTAAAGCGTGTGCTAACCTAAGGCGTAAAATGTTTGTTACTTAAATCGAAAAAGTCAGGAAATGGTTATGCAAATGCTTTTCCTATGATGAGCAATAATTTCATGTTGTGTGTAACATTCGGTTTACATCTGTGAATATGAAAATCAGTAATATGAGAAGAATGCTGTATGAATGAAAATTAAAAATATATAATAAAAATAATTTAAATAAATTTTGGGCAAATCGATTTATGTGCATGAAATGATAATGAATGCATTTTCTGTTTATAAATTGTATTTTAATAATTGAACTGTTGTAAAGTGGCTTACCACTGCAAAGTTAATAGATCATAAGTTTGTACAATCCGTCACAAAATAATTATTACCACACTTGGACAATTTTTGAAATAATACTTCTTTGGGTGCGTTTTGAAATTATAATAAGAATGAATTTTTACAATGTAACAAAAACGCACAAAATTAACAGACGATAATGTAATGATGAAAGAGAAGTAAGCGTTGTGGGGCTTGATTTTCCAGATTCACTAAAGATTGTTTAAAAAAATGAAGAAAAAGGTCGTGGGCATTTAGCTGCTAAACAAATTACAAAAACTGTTGTACCGATACAAAGAAGATCAGCAACTATTCCACTTAACAACAACAAAACGATAAATGTTAAGCGATCACATCTACTTTTTAGTTTGTGCTTGTGCAACTCAAGCAACCTCAGATTTTCGGGGCCCTCATTCTAAAACTAACCCCCCCCCCAATATTTTACAATAATAAATAACAAATTAACTTTGCAAAATCAATATATTGTTCAGTTTACTTATAATTTACTAACTAAATTACAACTTTTTCCTACTTTTCTCAGTCGCAAATTGATGAATGACATCATCAAAGTCAAGTTTTTGAAGCTTGACTTTTTCGATAAACAGTAAGCCTAAATCACTTACTTTTTCTTGGCACATCAATGAGCGTAAATAATTTTTGACGCGTTTCAATGCGCTGAACGATCTCTCCCCTGTACTATTAGTTATCGGTAGTGTAAGGAATAGCCTGATAAGGCATTCAACATTTGGAAACGCTGAAAACAATTCATCGTTGAAAATGATTTGGTGCAATTCAACGAATGTTTTACGAGGCTCGTTTCCGTATATAGTACCTGTTTCACATACTATAGATGTGAAAATTTTGAATTTCAGTCACAATGTTCATGTTAACATCATTTGGATAGTCTTCTATCAGTCTTTCTAAGCTTTCTGTGATTTCCTCCTTCGACGCATTTAAATTGACAAGAAAAGAGAATTTAGCCGCGATATCAGTGTATGCCGTAGTACGTTGTCGCAAGTTGGTTGTCAAAGAATCGATCATTGGAAGAACGATTTTATCTGAAAACTATCACGCGGAGACAAATTTTCAAATTTTAATCAGAACCCGGAACAAGCTCCTTCGCTTTGGCTTCGATATTCGAAAAGTCATCACGATAATTCTCGACGAACGTAATTAACGCAGTGTACAAGTTCGCACATGTTTCAAGAGAAAAGCCTAGTACTAAGTTCTGCGCTAAACTAAATTTTAGCGCGTCTCCAAACTTGTACCCTTTTTTAGCAAGATGAAATTTGACAATGTAGAATTGTAGAGAAAGTTCATATTAACGTTTTTTTGTGTTAAATTTCAAAGTCTTCTTCGAAATAAAACTCCTCAAAATTCACTGGAAAGATGTTGCTAAAATTTAGCTTGATAAATTTTCGCCCTAAATTTTGTATGGAAATTTCATTTAGCGGGGAACTTAATACTAGGCTAAATCGACGGATTTTGTAAAGTAGCTGATACTTTTTCAAATTCGTGAAGGACTGATCCCCAAAAAATCATCATGAAAACGAATTCAAGATTCTTCATACTCTTTACTAAACTTGATGCTTGTCGATTTACATGGATTTTTTCATTTGGCATTTTTTTTTTTTTTTATTTTTTTTTTATTTCAAATTTCCGAATGTGTTTTCAAAATTTTTCAATTTTTGGGGCCCCTGTCCAAGCGGGCCCCAAGCAATTGCTTCCTTTGCTTCCTGGTAAATCCGCCACTGTGTGCAACTACACTAAAAATTAAGCCACTGTTCATGACCTTTGCCTTGAAACCTCGGACCAACTTGGTGCCTGCAGTTCCTCGATTGCCCTACTTAGCCCGGGCGTCCATGAAGGTTCAATTCTCAGACCTTCTCTATTCAAGCAGATTGGCGCCGAATTTCGTGCTGGTCAATATTCAATGTACTTCAAATAAAACCATCGACCACACTACTGTAATTATTGGCAAAACATTATGGGTTTCTGTCGAAACTTAGGTACCCGCAGGAGTTTAGTGAAAGTTTACTCGTACCTCATCTAATGCATGGCCTATCCTTTTTTCCTTCCTTAGACTCGTTTTGCGCCAGAAATCTTGAAGCAGCCTTTAAAGTCTGGTTATAACGCGTTTTCGCACTAAATAGCTTCCTTTCTTCGACTTCGTAGTTTTACTATGGACCTCTCTCCCTGTGGAATTGCAACGTCTCGATATTACAGATATTGACAGATATTACTAGTTTTCAACATTCCTTCTTGTCTTCGAACAAGGCTTCAAGAGTCTTGCAGATATGTGTTAAATTTTATTAACTAACGGAAAGGATTGACAACATTTACTTAATTGTCAAAGTTTTTGTGCTCATTATTTAGATCAAACCAATTTAATAACACAAAACTGGAAAGTTTACCTTTTAAATGAAAGTTTAATAGAATAATTCAATATAAGCGATCAAACTTTGGAGTTGAAATAGTTAAGCATTTTAAATCAAAGATTAACGATATCATCTATTTCTTGAAACAATTACTATAGACATACACAACAGCCGGAGGAAAATTTCTTGGCAGAGGAGAAGATAAGTTACCTAAATGGAGACTTCAACGTACATTTTTTTCGAGAAGATTCTGATCGACTTCCTCCAAGAGCATGTAAATCGAACTATGAATAATGATCCTTTGGTTTCAACAACACAACAGTTGGTTTCAGTTACGATAACCCGCTCATGTGCCCCTGATGTGCCAATCCGTCACCACCAGAAGAAGAAGCTATGGAAGTAAATATAATTTAGAAGTGATGTTTATTTCAGAAATACCAAAGGAGGTGGGATTAGTCTACCAAAGGTCGACCACAGGCTCATACTAAATCTGCAGAAAGAAAAACACGACTGTGCCGGGATGACTAAATGTGAGGGAAGATGTGGAAAGCTTGGACAATTTTCATTGAATAATGTCCGACAGTTTTTATCCTACTTTTGAAGTTATTAGCAAGTTTGATGTTAAAATTGGCCTTATTTGGTGATTACTTGGTACTTTTTGGCAAAGCTTAGGTGAAAAATTACGAAAAAGCCAATTATTGCATTAAATTGCTTATACCTCAGAAAATGAAGGCCGTAGGATAAAAAATTTCCAGACATTATTCATAGGAAATTGTCCAAGTTTTCCAATTTTGCAAAAAAAAAAATTAGTTAACTACGTATTTTTTGGAGAAAAATGTGGTTTTTGTTGAAATTTTAGTTAAAAAAACGAAATTTTGATTTTGATGACTCATTGCTCTGGAAGTTGATAGGGTAGAACCTTGACTTTTACAGTTTTAGCTATCTGGAAGTATTCTGCGTACACTGTTACCTTATTCATGAAAATAGCTCATAGGGTTACAAAAATACAGGGTGATATGTAAACCTCTACCAAAAAAACTTCAAAACGCCCTAGATGCTAAACCGCTACGATTTACCACCCCCCCTCCATACGATTTTTTGTTCGTCTATCCAAAACCTATCCACAGCCGGCCTCTTTGTAAACTTAGCGGTATACATCCTGTATATTGGCAAAAAAATACTTTTGAATCTACGTTTTTCGACACTTAAAGCGCCATAACTGGTGTAATATTAGCCCTACGTAAAAAATGATAATAACAAAAATTATAGATAATCGTGTATTCTATAAGTCTTACGAAGGATTTTTACATGTAGAATTAACCATTAACGAAATATAGTGCAAAGAAAGTAATATATGAAGTTTGAAGCACTATTTCTCCGTAGATATTGACTTTACACAAAAAAGTTCTAAACAAGAAAGTTAAATCACTTATTTATCTACAAAAAATATGAAATACATTTTTGTCGTAAAATGCATAGTTTTTGAGATATAGAATTAAACGAGTTTTCCTTCACTGTAAGTTTAGCAAGAGGGTGGGGATGACGCAATTTTGAATTTAAGCTTATAAAAATATATAAAATCATTTGGTAAAAAAAACCGCGTACGGTATTTTTCGAATTACGAAGGTTTTTTTTCGACCTATTTATTGGACTACACCGTTTCCAGTGGTTCGGCTCTGGCTACGTCGCACACTCGAGCTCTAGCGCCGGTTCATTCGTAAAATCAGAGTTTTAAGTTGGTTCAAGTCCCTTTGCAACGACACCAACGTTAATTCGAATGCTCTTGAAGCCTGAACCGTTGACGCTATGTCGTGCTGCGATTTGCGAGAATCTTGCACAAGCCATCGACAAGCTGCATCTATCAATCTAATGCTTATCTTTTGATGCAGCAAGCACAGCTCGGGTGGCCTGTGGTAGTCGTCACTCCCAAAATCTCACGACTAGATCCTGCATAACGACCAGAGCGTTCCACGCTACTGACCCCTGAGCTGGAGAAAGTCCGGAGGTCTCGCGGAAAGAGAGAACTTTGTCTTCGAGGACCTTATGTCCACTAAAATGTTAAAGAGAGGTGATATGACGTCCTTAGGTAGCAGCGGGATTATAAGAAGCAGTCTGGAGCAGTCTGACTTCACACACACCAGCCCGAATTTCAACTCAGCATGTCAGAACTAGACGACCGGGTTGTAGGTCCAAAAACCAAGTATTTAACTTTGTCGAGACTGCGCTCAAGTCTGATGATCCTGGTTGTATCTCGGTGTCTATCTCTCCTCCTCAAGTTTGGTTCGTTCGCGCGTCTGGGTCCAAATTAACATATTGCGATACATAAGTTAAATCAGATACTTTTTTTAAATTACATGCTAGGTCCAATTTTATATACTAAAGCTACTAAAGCAGCTTCAGAAATCCTTATGGAAGAAACACATTCAGTCTCTGTCGCATATCTGGGTACAATTAATTTCAATATCAATCACAAATCGATCAAAATAAAGTAGCTGTAGTTATACTTACCAGAAATTAAAATTACATAAACGATACAATAGAAAGGCATAAGAATAATACTTACAATTTGTTTACTAGGCCTAAAGGTATAATGCAGCACCTCATTACCGCTACCAACTACAGAACCTAAATTAGATACTCCGTCACGTCCTCTGTCTTCATCACCACACACGTCACGTTGAATTAATCGTGTCGAAGGACTCCGGAAGAGTGGGGTTGGATTTTGTGGCCTGATTGGACGTTTTTCTGAAAATACAAGGAAAAAGTTTGCTTAACAAAATAAATGGCAACAGCAACCTATAAGAAATGACGTCCATCACGTTGTGTTGTTCTACCCCACTCTATCTCTCTCTCTCCCTCTCTCTCTATCGGTATTTCTGTTCATACAGCCGTTCTACACCCCCCACCACAATGTTTCTTCAGACTTCAACAGAAACAAATGTAGAAACTTTGCAATATCTCCGCAGAACAAAACAAAGAAAGTAAAAGCGAGCAGAGCACACAACAAAACAAAAAAAAAATAGGAAAATTTCTTATCAAATTCCGAAAACAGAAAGTTTTATCAAAACGGGATGAGAAACAAAAACATATACACGTATACATGCTCCACACCCCCGCAGAAGAGACTTTGTGATGTTCTTTTGAGTTTTCACCCTCGCCAGCAATTTTACCACTTGATAACTGAAATAAGTTTAAAAGCTTTTATGCAAATCATATGTAAAGTAAAGTGCATTTGTGATGATTTTTTTTACCTTTATGGTATGGAAATGTAGATTTAAAAGGCGAAAGTGAATACACCATTTGTACAGGAATCACCTGGGATAAAAGGAATGAAAATGTATTATACTGGGAAATTTTTCAAATCACCTTCATTCTTGGCAGTATAGAAAAAAAAAGAGAAAAGAGGAGCGAAACTTTAAAAGTGAAAGATGGGCATCCCTTTGAAGGAAGAAAATTAGATAGGATTACGCTAAAAACCGATACAGAAAAAGGGGAAAGATTTTATTTCTTCACAAAGTTTTTTTTATTAGATTCGAATATTTTGCTCTTCGTTTTTTTGGTTGTGAATATTTCGTCTGAAAGTTTTTTTTTTAACACTTTTCACTTTGGGGTAGGGCTGTTGGTCGTCATATGTTCGGATCAAGTTGACTCCCACACTGTGGAATAAGATAGATCGATTTTCTTTCAACCCATCTCCTCTTTCAATTTGCATTTTTTATACTTCAGAATTTTTTAAAACTTATAGATAATCTTCATTTTTCTTGGGTGGTAGTTGGTAATACCATAACGGTATACTCAGATTCTATTCATGCCGCATCCAAACTTGTATCAGACATACACTGGAACTTTATGAAAGGCCAGTTTACCGGAGCATGCCTGATCTACTATGAGAAGGCGTTTGATACAGTGTGGATCAAGGGTCTTTCGGTATGGCCGGACCTAAGCTATATTTAATTTATGATATGATTTTAAAGAAGTCGTCAAAGGTAGGAACTTCACATCAAGTAGGGCTTTTGACATAAAAAATGGTCTGTAATAGGGTAAGGTAAACTCGCCGTTCTTATTTAATATCTATCTTTGTATTTCAATAGAAGGCAAACAAGGTGCTCCACATGATAAAAAGGCCTTTTAATAGTAGACACCTAAGCCATCGGTCCAAGGTGATATGCTATTAAGATTTGCTTAGACTAGGCCAAAAAATTAGTTTTAGATGATTCGGGGTTGCCCCTTTTGTATCCAGGCCCGCCACATCATCGTGCCGGGCCCGGGGCTAAAATATGTTTTGGGGCTCTTTAAGGATTTTGAAATTACAAAAAATCTGGGACTAAAACCAAAATTGTGGCAACGTAAGAATAAGTTCATTCAGGGCATTAAATATATGTAGATACTAAACGGTCGGTTCTTTATTCGCGGATGAACATAGTGCACATAGTGCAACGTAGAATGGACCAGTTCTTGTGTAAACAGGCACTTGTGCTTAGCACTGGGGCTCAGTACTCATCTTTCAATTAATCCAGAAGCTATACCAGAAGGAAAGATTCGAAGCACTACTAAGGGAAGCGAATTAGAAGCGCTGGTTATATGCTCCAATTGATCCTTTAAGGATTGTATGGAACGAAGAAGACGGCAAACATAGATCGGTTCTCAATCCATGCGGTGGTCAAGCAGCAAATTGCACGCGGTTGGTACTTAGTGGGGGGACCGCTTGGTAAAACCGCTGTCGACACTCGCGTTCGGAAGGACGAAAAGGCAATTGGACAGGGTGAACTCTCGACATTGCAGTTGTTTCTCATATCCACTATAACATAAATTGGAGAGTTAAGGCGATGGCCCAATCATCTTTGACGCGCGTTGACGTCGACATTTGGTTGTGTGTAATTCAAATCGAGTTATCCCATTCACGACTTTGCGGCGTCAGCGGCGTCAAGCGACGGCAAAAGTCGAGCAACTTTCAACTTTTTGGCGTTGGCAGGCTATGAAATTTAAAAAAATCACATTTCTAACAAGTATATACACAAAAATCCATACATGAATTTAAATTAAAACAATTGTTGACGTCCTGACGCTATGAATGAACCTTCAACGGACGTTAACGCGCATGAAGCGCCTGCCGCGTATAACGCGCCGTCGGCATTGGGCCATCGCCTTTAGAAAGTTTTTTATACTTTTGTGACTGCTTCTAAAAAAAGCAGCAGTAGAAGAAGTACTCCCCAGTGCGATCATGCGTTAGAAAAGATATAGAACTGGGATGGGAAGGGGAACCCCCCAAGCTTCTTAGTAGGGGAGCTGGCACTTGAAAAAATCGTGTCGTCCCAACCTTCTGCGTTTGGTATATAAAGGCGATGGCCCAATGCCGACGGCGCGTTATACGCGGCAGGTGCTTCATGCGCGTTGACGTCCGCTGAAGGTTCATTCGTAGCGCCAGGACGTCAAAAAGGTTACTTTGATTTAAATTCATGTATGGATTTTTGTCTTTATAAAGTTTTAATTTCGACAGTTTGACAGTTTTGAAATTTTCAACGCCTGCCAACGCGCGAAAGGTTGAAAGTTGGTCGACTTTTGCCGTCGCTTGACGCCGCTAATGCCGGAATGTCGTGAATGGGACAGCTCGATTTGAATTACACACAATCAAATATCGACGTCGAAGCGCGTCAACGCTTTGACGCGCGTAAACGCGAATAAAGTCGTGATTGGGCTATCGCCTTAAGTTTTACAAGTAATTTCAAGCATTTTTTACAATATAACATTTTTGCGGGAAGTGGACCAATCTCGAGTTAGGGGGTTGGGGGGTAAAAAAGGGGTTAAAAATAAAAAAAAATCTGCCGCTGTGTATGTAGGTTCTTTTAGTGCTAAATAACGGTTAAATAAATTTTTTGACCATTTGCACCCTCTCCAAGCCACTCCTAGCTGAAGTTGCCATTTCACCCCCACACCCCAGCAATGGCAAATTTCGAAAACACACTGATAAAAAAATTTCTTGGCTTAAAGCACTTTTTATTGAACCAAGCAACTCATGTTTTGGATATAACGAAAACAAAATTGTCTCGGGATAAGCAATATTCATAGTCTTGGTTTTATTGTCTTGGATGAAGACAAAAGTTGACTTGAAGTAAAAAAAAATACGAAACCGATGATATTATAATTGAAAAATATTCAAGTTCTAAAATCGATCTTAATAGTTGTGATACATTTTTAGAGCTTGAAAGTCCGGTAAACGAAAAAAGTCCGATGAATTAAAAATTTAGTTTCTTGAGTAAAAAATTAAACAATCTTAGTTCGAGAAAGAAATATCTTGGTCGAAAAATATAAGTATTGAGCAAAGGAATACTTTTGCTTGGCTCAAGAATTTCCAGTGTCTTACTCTGAGTGAGACAGCATTCTCATGTTAAGACTGAAAAAAATTTCTACTCAAGCCAACGAAACGAAGACTATCGAATTGCTGCAATCAAGACAATTTTTTTATCAGCGCAGGAATATGGCGGTCTTGACTTTTTGGGTTTCAAGATAGTTTTGGGGCCCCTAGGCGATTAGTACGCAGGGATATGGGGTTTTCACTTTTTGGGTTTCAATTTATTCTCGGGGCCCCTCTGGCCTGAGGCCCGGAGCAATTCGTCCCAGTTGTCCCCCCTATGTGGCGGGCCTGATGTATCACATGTACCACAATCCATGTCATAAGGGAGTGCGTGTTAATGATGAAGGCAGGAATGGTCAGAATCTCATGAGGCACCTCACGCGAATCTCAGAAATCTCTTGTTTAACAAAAATGAAATTTGTCTTAAAATAATCAAACTTAAATCTTCAATATCTTCCAAATGGTAAGGTTTAGAGAAAAAATATAAGATACCCTTTTTGTAGAGCATTAAATTTCCTACAAAATTCTTCGAAAACATTTTTCTGTACAATTAATTAATGATGACGTATGAATTTTTTTCTATTGGACTGAGAAAAAAATAAAAAACTGCGATGCGGAGGATCTTCCTATTAAAATTAAGAGCTCATGTTGAGTGAGAATTTTTGTAAGGTGTCCAGCAAACCATTTTTTCGTGTCACTTGTAAAAAAAATTGATTTTTTGACCCACCCTTGAAACTGCACGGTACTCTAATTTAGTGAATGTCATTTTTTTTCCAAATCTTCGATATTTCGTTATTTCCACTAGTACAGTCATTCTAAGATATTTCGACGCCCAAAAAACGCTATGAAGGAAAACTTAAAACTTGAACTAGAGTTACAGCTACCTATATATAATACCAGAGTTTCTTCTTTTCCTATAGTATATACCTAACTTTTGCTATTAATATAGCATAAACAAAATGTAGTAATCTTCACCTCCAATAATATGAACTGGTGATTCTTATTTTAAACATTTAATAATCCTTCAGACCAGGGAAGAAACGTTGACAATATTACTTTAAGCACACTTCCCAGACCCAACCAATTATTTGAAAGAGGGTGCAGCTTCTGCTTAGTAGGAAATAGTCCTACTTTCTAAAGCGACCTAAGTTGCATGGGCAGAAGCAAATACCGTGTTCAATTAGGCGATAAGATCGTTCAAACCATACCCGACTAAAATTTTCAGAGGACTTGCCTCATGTTGCGAAAGAGGGACATACCGATTGCCGTACATTCCTCATGAGGCAAACCTAGCATATGTATAACGATTACATCTCTCAGTGTTGTTAATAGTTATCTTATCAACGTTTAGTTACGAAAATCCCATTATTTAGAACCTTCCTCGGACCACTTCCTAGTTAAAGCTAGATTCAGATGTCGGCTGCCCACTCAAGGAAAAAGAAACAATAAACAAAAGGAATTCGATGTTGATCGCCTCGTAGAATAGACTGTATTGGAGAGATATCAGGCAACCTTAGCAGAAAGGGTAGGTTCAAACATAAATAATACAGACACAGTCGAGGGAAAGTGGATAAGACTGAAGACGATACGTACAGTTATCACGAAGCAACCTGTAGGTTACAAACGGACATGCAGAGCCAGTGAATGGTACGGCGATGAATGCTATAGAGCTATAGAGGCCAGGAATAAAAATAGAAAAATATACATAGAGAGGCGGACGAGGAAATGGAATTGAGATACGAGCAAAGGAGAAGAACAGCAAAAAATATTTGTAGGGAGAAGAAAAGAAAACTTCTCAACAATTACATCTTGAAGGCAGAGGAAAACTTTGCACAAAACACGGGAAGCATACAAGGAAGTAAACTGTTTCAAGAAAAAATAAATAACGCGAGCTTAGACGGTTAAGAGCAAAAGGATTTACCTGAATTCGATACGAGTTACCAGATTCTAATCAAGGAAATGTGATACCTCATGGCAGTCGATATGCTTTACAATTTAGTGAAAATAAATTACTAGACGTTAGTGAATCATTATTTTGTGCGCCTTAGAGAAGCCTATATGTGGTCCACAAGAGGCAGTGTTGCCAGCCTCGTAGGAACTCTAGCTTCACCCGCCGAGAATTCTAGGCGGAAACAAGTCCCATGAAGCAGACGGTGGCTCAGGCTTTACATAGTCGAGCCGGTTCAACAGTTTGATCGCGTTAAACAACTACATCCCCGTCCTCGAAATTGCGCAGTGCAGTGTCAAATATCATGAAGGGCAGACATGTCCTGCTCGATCCAAAGTAAGCAGGTGTAGTATACTGTAGTATTTCGGGTTCCCGTGATCAAGACAACCTATCCTATTCTTTTCTATCTTTCAAACAAAGCTTACTACTAGACATTGCACCATGACCTGAACGACATGACAGACTGATAGTACAAAGGGTGATTCCTAAGCTTGGTTTTTCCACATTAAAAAAAATTTCCTGACTTTTTACCTACTATCCGCCAACCAGCCTTCTGGTCGCGTTACAGGAATAAACCACTTGGAGTTGACCAGACCAGTGTGAGTCTCAGGTTTTCGATATGTCTCATCAGAGTCCGAACGTCAAAGTAGTTCCGGAGCTGTATCAAATCCTTGATTGAACAGACCGTTCAACTTTATATTGCATTCGATGCTACGATGAGCGGGGTGACTTTTTTGAGAATATCACACAGGACATATTTTGCTTGTTATATTTTGCACCCGTTTAGAACTGATACCCCAGTAAAGGCACGAATGTTGCAAGAGTTTTAATCAAAATTTGAAAATTTAGACATAGAATGGCTCTACATCATACTAGTTGGAACTGTTCAATTTATACCTCATAACATCAAAACAAAACCATCTCAAATTAACAACAGAAAATATGATAGTACAAAAAAAAATGAAGAAAAAAATAAAAATTAAAAATTACCTCAAATAATGAAGGTTCAACGAAACATTTAAAACCTCTGGAAGAAGATAAGAAGACAGAAAATACATATTATGAAGGAGCACCATCATCAACTTGATCCACAGCTGTGATAATAAAGAAATGTCCAGAACCACGTTCATATGTTATGCGTGATGACAATGGATCAATGGATCGTCGTGATAGCCAACATCTATTGAAATCACCTAAATCGGAATCTGAAACAAATACTAATAATGATAATAATCGAGATAGTCAGCAGCACCTGCATATAATGATACGCAAAAATTGATACTAATATTTATTAAGATGTTAGCATTGATGAAGAGAAGCGGTGAATGGTCAACGAGAGAAAAATATGCTGATTAGAGCGATGAATTTTAAGCTGGAGCTTGATAGATGTTGGTTGATTTAATTTGAATATTGAATGTGCAAATAAAAGTGAAAAATTGCTTGATTTTTAATCCACTGAAGACTTGAAGGGAATGTTATAGACAAAGATGCACTATAGTAGGTGCGGTGTAATATCTACAATTAAGATTATTTTATGAATAAAATTGACGACTTATTTAGTTTTGAACAAGTGTGACATTTACAATTGCAGTTGTGAAAAATAAAATTCGAAGGTATGGATCTAAAATCTCCATTAGTTTACTGCCTCTTTTCACTTTAGCGCCAATTGTGTCCCAGCATACGCCTTGGTGGTACAGCCCCTCCTACCTATGTACCAGCATGGTGCTCCCGCCGCCACAGCCGTTGTTAGCTAGTTAGCGGGATTCACTTTTTTCAGGAGTCATACTACTCTGACGAGGCCGTCCCACACCGGCGGTTGCGTTTCTGGCTCAGTTGGCTGCTATTGAGGATATCGTTTTTATGAAATTAAAGCCCCGATACAAAAAATTTTGTTTGGATATTTGTTACAAGTTCTTCTATCTTCCTACTACATCCAGGAGCACAAACGCAAGGTCCATCGTCTCCTTCTTTAGCACCTTCACTCTACTCTTATTAAACTATCCTGTCCTCTATTCCTTCCTTCGAACCAAGCTCACTACTAGACGTTGCGAAATGACGAGTAGGAGTACGGGAGTGCAATGGGGACTGCCGAACTTGGGTTTTCACATAAAAAACAAGCAATCCTTTTTTTTAAATGCTGGTGGTTCAGCCATTGCAGTGAATGGATTGCGTTACCAAACCGTGTTGACTAATTTTTTTTTTCTTGAAATTGATGGTATGGATGTGGATGATGTTTATTTTTTAACAGAACAGCGCCGCACAGCTCGTGAAACAATAGCTCTATTGGTTGAAAAATGTCCTAGTCGTGTTATTTCTCGAAATGGAGACTTCGACAACCTGAGACTTTTTCTTTGGGGCCTGAAGTATATACCAATGCTCTATCGACGATTCAAGGACTTAAAGACAATATTAGAGCTGATATTGGCGAAACCCGTATTTACTCGAATATCATAACTAATATATCATAAAAGTCTTGTACGAATAACAAAAAAAATCATAAATGCAAAACTTTAAATTAAATACGCTCCTTATATCCTTTTATCCTTCAGTTCAACGAAAATCCCTCCTAGTTTCGTTAAAAATTGTGAGAGAAGTACAATTTTTGTACACATACACAATAAAAGTTCATACTTTTTCAAACAGTAACAGAAACGAGAGTGGGTTAAGTAGGGTTGGTATTTCTTGAACACAAATATTTTTTTTAACTCATTCCCATATTTTCATGCTGGAATATCGGAAATTCGAAAACAATAAAAAGGGTTTTTAGGAACAGCATATATTTTTTTACATACAAATAAAAAAAATATACCTATATTAAATATACAAACACTCTTACACTTAAATCTCGCCATGCCCATATGAATTTGGTTCTCGTACATCTATGCGAGAGTAAAGTTAAAAAATCGTATTTATTTGAGTTGAGTATTATGGTAAGATTTGAAGGATAGATAAAATTATTTGTTTAGGTCAAAGTTCTGACATATTTCGGCACAAGTTGAAAGCGGAACAGATGAAGAATGAAAAAAAAAATATCGCATTAAAAGTGTGTGTGGAGGGGTTCTCGGCCGGGTTGTATTTAGGTCAACTGAAATAAATGTCTCTCATCAAACAGAGCTTTATTTTGATTGTGAAAAGTTTAAGTTGTCTTTTATACTTTTTAAACATTTATTACTTAAAGAGCAGAGAAATATTGTCCGTAAATAATCCATTTCAGTATTAATCAGGAATATACGAGGGAAAGGTAAGAACAGAAAAATGGGTGAGGTTGGATAATAAGTTTCATGTTAGAGCTAGCAATGCTGTAAGTGCATCGATTTTCTTTGTTTGTTCTTATAGTACTCGTGGAATATCAATCTGGTTTTAGGACAAACAGGTTAACATCGGACGGGACCTGATGACTTTAAACAAATACTGGAGAAAACATGAGAACAGAATGTGGATATACTCGTATATCAAATATTTGCTGACTTTTGTACCGACTTATGATTCTATAAAAAAAGAAAGGCTGAACAAGATTTTAATTTTATCGGAATTAGGAGTGTACCAAAGCTGGTACGACTGATCAAATGAGCAACGGTCCAAATTGAAGTACATAATAGGAGAGTTCGAAGTACGACAAGATCTTAAGCCCCCATACACGAGCGCTCCATTATGTAAAGGGGAATGCCCACCGACCATAGGCACTTCGGATAAAAAAATGTTTCTAACAAAAGTTTGACATTTTTCTTCGGAGAATCAGAATCCGTGAAAAAAATGGGGGTTACCATTATTCACACCCACTCTTGCTGCATTTTTTTGGAAATAACGACGACGAAAGAGTGTCGCACAGTCGAGTTGTTTTATTAGGGGGACCTGAAAGTAGGTAATGGCATTTTTTTTTCATTATACTTGCTCTGCATACTTTACTAATCTGCTGCAAATATTCTTGGACGGTAGAACAAGGTTGATGGATCGGACAGTTCGTCGATTGTCTGACATGGATTTGCTTCCAATTCCGCCCTTAATACATTGTTTTAAGTTGTTGGACTACGTGATCGATGCAAGTCGGAGAGCCAACAATCTGGTGCTCCGACACTAAGATTGCCATGGAGGCAGTAAAGCGGTTAATTAGGTGGAGCAATTGCTATAGATGTGATAAAGTTTTTTTAGGGCCACGCATACGGGGGCTCAAAAAGTCAATGGTGGAATAAATCGCATCATTGCGGGTGAGTTTCAGAGCCCTTTTATCTACTTTATCTAGCCTTGTACTTTAGGCAGGGCCTTTTTCGGAGCCCCCCACCAAAGACATTAGTGTTGTATTCGAGAGGAGGCCGAATGTACGATATTACAGGGCCAGGGCCGACGGAAGCAGAAGGAATTTGTATCTCTTAAGAAATTGTTGTTTTAGCAGTTTGGACTATGTGGTCGCAGATTAAATTGGTTAATGTTATGCTTAGAATGTTCTGGTATGGGTCAACCAGTAGTTTTACACCTTCAACCATAACCTTCTAACAAGAATCTCAATTGAGAGAATCGGACTACCAAATTCTCCCAAACTCTCCAAATTACACTAACAACATAACGTGACTTCACCGAGTTGTAGTCCGATTGAGCGGAAATTCGCTCTCAATATTTTCCTTGTTCATGGCTTGTAATATAGAAGGTTATGCTTCAACCGAAACAGAAACCCATACACCTTCAAGAATCTGTTTAATGTCCCTGTTGATTGAGTTAACTATAACTCCGCGATCGTAAATACAAGATCTAGCACGTGGTTGTCTAGCATTATCGAAAGCGTCAGAGTAGAGCCGAAAATATAATAGACGTTAAAGAATATACGTCAATCCTTGCGTTTCGAGAGCTCTAATTTGAAGATAGATTGACCATAATAAACCTATAAACCAATATATGTACTAGTTTTCGTTAAGTTTTCGTTAAGCATAATATAACGCCGTGTTATGGTACTTGGATCCAATTTGACGTCGTTGTAAAGTCAAAATCGTAAATTTTTGTATTCACCCTCAAATTCAAGCAATCTTAACTCCGATAACAAGAGTTAACAAAGACGTTTTACGGACTGTTATGCTCGATTGTACCCTCAGGGTTTACGCTGACAATGGTATGCCCGGTTTTACACGACCGGACACCGAACAGACAAAACCAACGAACAAACTTGGGCTTATGGGAAAGAGGGTGAGAGAGGCGCCGGTTTTCCAATCGTCCTCTTTCACCCTCTTCCCCATAAACCACAGTTTGTTCGTTCGTTTTGTCTGTTCGGTGTTCGGTCGTGTAAATCCAGCCTATGCAGATACGTACGTGTGTGTTCGTTAAATACGCACGTCGATCTACGTCCGAAATAAATCAGGTGGTAGAATTTACCCCTGGGGGACCCTGACAGTAACAGGTGTGGATTTGACGACATTTAGTATTACCTTGAATGAACGACTGGAAAATCTCAAACCAGTTCTGTAGAACAGAATCAATACCGATAGTTTGGAATTGAACCAACAGAGCTCAGTGTGATACTCTAACAAAAGCTTTCGTGATATTATAGTATGGCAACCAGACTAGACTCACCAAATCCATGCAAGCTTTTGTTGAGGTGTTCTGTAAAAGATCTCCAGCGGTATTTTTTTTTCTAAAGCCGTACTATTAGTATAACGTTGAATTCTAAATAACACATAAGCTTAGGTTTATTTTCGTCTTCATGGTTTTGTGGAGAATAAAAGTAATTACAATTGAATGGTAATTGTAGGTGTTGTTAAGGTCACATTTTTTTTCTATAAAATTCTATCATCCACAACTTTCTGCAACATCGTACAAAATCATTGGGATTAGTACTTTACTGCCATCTCTGAATTACAAGTAGTAATTAGCAACTCTGTACACAATTTAATTACATCAAAATTGCACCTGCTTCATTCACTTCTTCTTTTTCTCTCAATTTATTTAAACTGTATTTTTCCTAATTAATTTTAATTCCCTCAAGATCCACTTAAAAAATATGATTTTATACTAAAATCTCTTAATTAATAACCAGCAACAATCGCAATGCAAACGTGTGTTTTCTGTTTTTTTTTTTTGAAATAAAAAGGAGCCGGAATTAAAGCTGCTTACAAGCTTTGTGTTCAATTACTTTAAAACTAAGGGAAGGACCCTTTTCCTAGTGGAGTATTTACGCTGGGGACTTGAGGCATCCCGCTATTCATTAAATATACACACACTCACATATAGTATATACACAACACACATCTATACAAATTTCATTTTCCAGCTTATTAGTCCTCCTCTTTTTGGATTTCAGTTGAAAAGTTATAAAGAGTAAGAGGGAGGCGGTTTTGCCCCAAAAACTTTTTAGGTAAACCTTTGCTGAATAATACGTGACTTAAAGGCTTTTAATTAAAATGAAATTATATTGGAAAGCACAGATTTAATAAATTCCGTTTTTTTCTTTTTTTTCATAGTGTGGGTGTGTGTCAGTTTTGTCCTATGATAGAGGAGAGAAATTAGTGGTTCTAACAGACTGAAAACTGCTGACATTGGAGATTTTCTAGTTTCCACACGATGAAGTTTTGCTCGTTCCAACATTCTGCAATTTTCTGAGGGGTAAAATCGCCTTGATACTGGATAAATCCTGTGAACAATAACGAAAAGCCCCTATTGTAGGTGACGTGGAGGAGTTAATTGTAAATTGCAAACGCATGTAAGAGCCATGTTCTATTTGCAGAAAGTATAGTTGCATCAGCAAACCCAGTCAGCCATTTATATCCTGACTGAATGTGGATGTGGGGCTATTGTGGAACAGAACCTCTCTCTGTATCCTGGGGTTTTCGCTTTCACCTACATATGTAGGTAGACTTTCTCAATGTAACAACAATTAATTTACACCCGACATGAAATGTTTGAGGTGTGCGGAACAACCTTGTTTGTGTACAGTAAGCTGATTCTGATTAAATTGCGGTACCTTCTGAGACAGGGAATTGTAGCTGGGATGCGCTTTAACATAACCAAAACCACCTCTTCCCGTTCCGGTTGCTTTACTGCCTTTATCTACTTTAGAAATATATATATACGAAAGGCGTTAAATCAATGTTAGCCTCCACTTTATTCGAGTTGTATCATTAATTGAAATGCCGCAGACCATTTTATATTCCAACTGATTGACGAATGGCTTTAAAAGGTGAAATCCTCTAGTGAATATCCTCTAAAGTTAATTGGAAAAGTTCATTAATGCCTTGGATCTTCTTCCTTGTTCGGCTATACGTTTTTGTTTCAGGCCATCCAATGGATTTTCTTGGCTAAATGCGGGAATCTACCTTCAGGTAACATAGCAGCAGCGATGTTTGTTGTAAATAAAGTCCGCATTTCTACGTGAGGAGTTTATCGAATTGAAAGGACCTCATTGTGTTTAGTAAGGGATTTTTTTTTCGTTTAGAAGAAGGTTTGGGAAATCAATTAAAAACATTGTTGTTTTATTTTAAATTTAATTTTACTTTACTATTGTAACTGAATACGAGAACTTAATCAAAAAAATTTCTTTTTAAATTATTGACCTTACCGCAACTGTAATAATCAACTAGGAATAAACAGATAAAAAGTATTTGTATAGATAATGTAAAAAGGTTGTAACAATATTTTTTTCAGCTATAGCAACAAAACTAAACTCGTCATCACATCCATTTTCACTTATCAGTGTAATAAATTCTAGTAGTATAGTTTATTTAAAGCAGAAATAAGATAGACAACTACCAAAGAAAATTATCATAAAGTGTTATAAATACCAAACATCGTTATCCGCAGCTTAAATAATAATTTCCAAATGACTTCAAAGTCTAACCTGACCCACTATCTTTAATTGAAATTTCAAAATTTCCTATATTTTTGTAGTGGGTGCTAAACTCAATTTTGGGTACTAAACTTAATTTTCACAGATTAACAGAAGATGGTTTTACGAGAACTTGATGGCATCGGTCCAAACTGAAGTTAACATTCAATGAAAGCCCTGAGAGGCTCTAATAATCAATAAATGTGTGCCATTGGGTCGAATAGTATATTTTTAGTGAATTGTGAATATTTTGAAGCCAACAAAACACATTTTCCGGAATCGTTACTTTTTTGTTTCAATTTGCAGTTTTTCTCACAGAATCCGATATCGATTTCACCTTAATGATTAAGGAAATTCAAAAGTGGATGTTTTGATTTGGAAGACATGGGCTGTCCTGGCCTACCGAAAAATGATTGAAGACGAGATGAATGGAATAAGATCAAGGTATTTACAGAAGCAGCAAACATAATCAAAATGACCATCTGTAAACTTTTAAAGTCGGTGGGAATAGTCAAAAACCTAACAACACTGGATATTACGTGCATTCATTCACCAGTGAGATAGGGAGTAGTGCAACTATCTCAGATGGACGGAAGTGCGATCCTCCTCGTGGAAGCTGTCCTAAAAGAGATGGGCTAATATGTTCGGGACTACCATGACAAGATGTAAAGTTATCGTGTCGAGGGCTGCATGGTAGTGGGTGGTTTTTGTGCTGTCGTTTAACAGACAGACCGAAAGAAGGACGGCGGTCAGGACAGGAACTCGGGAAGCCAAAAAGCATACCCAGACAGTTACTGCTCTGCCCAAAGTTTCTAGATCCAGCAGAAAATTGGCACCATCAACTCCCATATTATTCAAGGGGGATAGTCCCATGCCGGGCCCATCTGGTGTGCTGTCTAAACGGTAGCTGTCAGAGAACTCTCCTCGGGGGCCTTAAGAACAAAAGGGTAGAGCCACAATCACCCTTCTACGTGGATAAAAATCAGACTCAGATAGCCGCCGCTCTGCCAGGGGCGTTTCCAGCCAACTGGCCTTGGGGGGGTAATTTTAAAAAAAGAAAAAACTTAAATATTTTTTTGATTCCATAAATATCATTTGCACCCTCCCCATGCCACATCTAGCTGAAGTTGCCATTCCACCCTCACCCCCCAGCAAATAGTCAATAATCATTTCTGCCACTAGTTTTTAACGGTTATTTAGCCCTAATAGAACCTACATACGTAGCGGCAGATTTTTTTTTAATTCTAGCCCGCGCGTTATGGGAAGTTGCTTTAAGGGATATAATAATGTTCTTCTAGCTTCGTTTCATTTATTTAAGATTTAACGTATTCTTTTAAATAGAAATAAGAGTTACTCATTTCACTTGTAAATTCATAATTAATGACTGAAAAACTCTCTCCATTATTTCTTTTAAAATATTGACTACTGCTTTCCGTATACCACACGAGTCCAACAAAATCTGCTGTCATCGTCCATTCCCTTTTGAAATTTGACGAAAAATCGTACGGGCTTTCACACGGGCCAATTTTTCCAACCAACTGTACGTCAGAATGCTTTGGCTTATTGTTGTTGTTTTTAATCTTAATTCTCCCTTCTGCTATTTCTCTCTCTTTTCTCCCAGAAAGAAAAAACAACCACCACACCGCTCTCAAAAAGTCGTATCGAAAATCGTGTGAGAAAGTTGGATGGGAAAACCTTCCCCCTCATCGTCCTCTCTCACCCTCTTCTCTAAAAATAATGTTTCCGTACGATTTCTGTTGGTTGGCCGTCGTCCCGTGTGAAACAAGCATTTGACGCTGCACTTACATGACTCGAACTGAGTTTCCGAATTCACTGCAAGTTTATTTGCAGTAGGACCGCATAGCTGCTGCAGTTTTTGACGTTTCCGAACTCACACATTCTCTTTGCGAGCAAAAGGGAATTTCAGAAAAAAACAACAACAATGCAGGAGCTGTCAAAGTGTTCGATCAAAAATTTGCTGAAAATATCGTTCAAATTTGTGTGCCCTCCCCCTCGTCTTCTCTCACCCTCTTCTTCATAAACCACTTTGCAGCGGACTCTTGTCGTGTCGTGTGTACGCTCGTGTGAAATCAGCCATAGCGTGCCATATTAACGGGAGTCTCGGGTATCGGTCTCTTCCACGACTCTCCAGCAGTTTTGGAAAAATTCACCGTCACAGATCGCCGACTAGATTCACCATAACTTAACTTGTTTGTTTGAAATATTGGTATTTTTTAAGAATAAAAATAAATAAGCGAACGAAAATTCTTAGGGGGGGTAATTACCCAATTACCCCCCTCTGAAACCGCCCCTGCGCTCTGCCTAAGTATCTGGACCCACCAGAAGACCAAGACAAGGAGGGCCGGAGTAGAGCGCACTTTACTTCAAACAGACCAATGCGGTCAGGACCCCGGGGAGCCCCAGTTGAACAGGATCACCATGGCATTGGTGCATTGTTCAACGAGACCTGCTCAAACAGTGAATTCTAAGCGACAAGCTACTAGGCAGACTGCTGAACCTGTCCCAGCGGTCTGGCCTACAAATATGAATCATAGGGGTGTAGTGCAATAGATCAAGTGAGTGGCCGCGACACTTTTGGACCCAGTACCTCACCAAAAGAAGAAGAAGAAGGGTACCATACGAATTGAACAAAAGCAATCAGAAGACGTATGAATTGCTGTTTTAAAGCCGGGGGACATTAATGCGAGACTGCGATGCGAGATCCCGTGCGAGCCTCGCCCAATACTCGGTCTCGTTCATAGCTCGCGTTTCAATGTACAATAGTGCCATTGCGAGTCGTTATATACTTATATGTCAAACTCAATAAAATTTTGTATTTCTTTATATGTTTAAAAGTAATTTGTGCTCAATCTATTAATTTTTCTATGTTTTCTCCATTAATTCTTTGCATGCTCTTCGTCTAAATATGAAAATAAACATAGGCTGTGTTCCAAAATTCCGATTTGCAATTGGCCTACTCGTTCCCACTTCTCAACAAAGGCATGAGTGGAGAGAGAAGCCAACTGCTTGCGAGAACTTTGCTCGAATTTTGGAACACAGCTATAATATGGTCTGTCATCGCATCTCGCTGCTTGAAAATTTCAATCTTTCGAAATTCTCTCGACTCCCATTATCGCATCGCATAGTATTGTATAGTACATTGCGGCATTTGAAAGCCTGCTATGGAAAACGTTTTGACAGCGCCTGATTTTTTATCGTGATCGCTATTGAGTACTTTTGTGCTCCGATTACTTAAAGGCTTCGTTTCTTATAGCCCGTCCACACGAAACAAGCATGCGTAGAACGTGTTTTTTCCCATATGAATTTTATGTAACTTTGCAGAGCAAGCATAATAAAGTGACTAAAATGCGTTCACAACTGGATTTTCGTACTTGTGTCTGATTTCCGTGGTCGTAAAAAAGCCATAAAAACAAGTTGCAGGCGCAAACATGCTTGTGTCGTGTGGACAGGCCATTAAACGCTAAAGTTAAAAGTATACGGTTTTTGTGCTGCCCGAAATTCCAAATAAATCGGAAACAGAATAAAAAATGTACGCGTGGTCTCGGAGCCCTCGGCAGAAGTGAAATTACTTAGAAAATCCCGCGCTAATAAATAATATTCTTCGTAATTTTTAGTTAGTTTGACAAAAGAAATAATTTTCGTTACATAGGGGACGAATAAATTTACCGAATTTTTTTTAATTTCTAAAATGTTACGTCTAAGTAATTTTGTTTTAATTATTGTGTTTTGTTGTAAAATACGACAAGATTGATCTAAGCATGTTGACGTAAGTAAGCGCAAATTCGTTCAGTTTTCTTACTTTACGTTACGTCTATTTTGGTTCCTCATTCTCAAGTGTTGTATGCGCGGCGGCTATAGAAGTTTCACTTCAAAAATTTCCGCGTTCGCAAATACTCCTACTTGACCGTAACTTGCTGTATTTCGAAGGCTCTTCGACCGAATCCGTGCAAAAAGTTTCAAAAGAATAAATTCGCAGTAAGGCTGAAAAGGAAAAACGAATTGAACGTAGAAGATGATAGAAATCATCAGAACGAAGATAATACATCTGCATCGTCCTTAGATATGGGATCCACTGGAACTTTGAGAGATGTCTATGATGAGTCAGATGATAGTCAAAATCGTGGGATTAAGTATACGAGGTATAGGCCGTCAGAATTAATGATTTGATGTCGATTTTGGAGATATTTCGTGTCCATCAGATTTTTTTGGATAGAATGATAGATCAAGGTGTAAATAACAATAAAATCATAGTGCGTACGCACAGTTCGGGCTGGAAGACATTTTTAAATGCACTTTTATGCAAAAAAAATGCATTTTTTGCTATTTTTTCGGATTTTTCGATAGTTTAATAATTAATATTTACTAGAATTTTTTTATTTTCAATAACATTGCAATATTACATGTAAAATGTATAATAACCTCATTGATGAACTTGACTTGCTAAATCAGTTTATTTGTGAAAACGCAAAGTGCAGTAAATCTTTTGCATTGCTCAATTAAAACTGTGTGAAAATATATACATAATAGCAAAAAAATGTTGTACACAACCAAAATTTAGTCTATAATTTTTTTTTATATTATTTGGTGCTTTTCGTAGTCATTTATTTGGTATTTTACCTAAGAAGGAATGCAGCAATAATAAAAATAATCATGCTAACAAATTCATAAAAGTTGAAATTCTTTTATTAATTTGTTCGCATGATTATTTTTATTATTGCTGCATTCCTTTTTTGGGTAAAATACCAAATAAATTTTTGCGTCACTGGACTCGTCTCGTCTCGTTCTCGCATCGCAGTCTCGCATTAATGTACCTCGGCCTTGAAGAAGGAAGGGGCTTTGGATCGTATTGTCATATTGGTGATGAAAATTTGATACATAACGATTATCACGATGTGGCAATAAAGCCGAACATTCATTGTTCGAAAACAATGATCTGTATTGGGTAAAATTGGAAGGATGTGATTTATAAAAACGATAGAACCTCGTGAAACAAAACCGTTAATTGAAAAACAAACGACCAGAATAGGCTAAAAACAACGAAAAATTTCCCAGTATAACCACGTTCGGCCAGACCTTGCTAAGCCGCTGAAGAAAATGATAGAGCTGCTCGAATGGGACCGAATTCGCGGTGTTCACCAGTGGTTCTGATTTCTATTTCTATACAGATTAACTCTTTCTTCTTTATGTGGGAATTCAAAGCTAATGAATCACCCTTTGTACTTTAAGTCTGGCACCTCGTTGGTCGCATCATAGTCCAATGTCTAGTAAAAGAAGAAGCTCGAACAAGAGAATAGCTTTCAGGCCATGAGGAGTCGGGAGGGTGTTAGAGGAGATAGCTATGAAACTTTCGTTTGTGAAAGATCTCAATCCACTTCCTTAGAGCTGACTCAATAAGAACTGCTGGACAAAACTCTGGATAAATTCCATAGAAGTGAGATAGGCCAACAATTTGCCAAAACTAACTGATATACCTACTAATAAGTCAGCTATCTGTTCTTTTTCATCTTCCTTTTTTAAGGACGTGTCTTTGCGGGCACGGCGATTATATTTGGTCTATTGTGCCAACCCTGTCCCTAAAAACTATTGAGGTTAAGGCTTTTGATATTGCCTAAAATTGATTCAGGATTAGGATTCATATCCTAAATGTCGCTGAAAACTAAATCTCCTCCTAGCTGTACCCTCGTAATCGCACAGCAAGTGCTCGACAGTTTTTGGAGTTTGAACACACCCTGTGCCTTTGTCCAAATATGACGAAATAGCCCATCGGTAAAATTCTTGATACCCGGTCTTAGTTGGAAGCTGAATAGGGTGCAGAACTTTGATGACACCCTGTGGGATTTAATGGCCAAAAGGGCAGCTTGACTGTCCGAGAAAATAACGACCTTTAGAGCTTCGTTCTTTACTTACGACTGTATAGCCAAAACATTAGCCTTACTTTGAGGCCCCTGGTCTTGCTTACAAATTGACGACAGATATGTAGAGATGCAATTGCTTTGGCAGTTACCCTCTGAACCTGGGGTTTCCAGGAGAAGGAGTTTTTGTACCATCTAGCGAGAGAGAGCTTTAGAATTTAGCTAAATACTGCTATCTGTCGAAAAACGTTTATACGCTCTTAAAATGGCTTCTGCAGTTTTGTGGCTTAAGCCATCTATTCATCCAAGGCTTAACAAACGTGGTGACATGGATGACCACAAACTTGAGTAACTCGTAGCCAATTGGCCTTCCCACAATGCCAGACAGTTTTCTCAGATCCGTCGGTTATTGATATAGTAAGTTAGTGCTGACTGTGACTTAACTGTGACTACGAATCAACTTCCGGTTTTCATGAGAACTGAGAAAAGAGTCAAGAAGATTTGCTCCCTAGCCTGTAACATTAAAAACCGTCCTAAGGTTATACACCTTTTTTTGTAGATTGTTCATTCCTGCAAAAAGCTTTTTCGCCGCATTAGAGCTTCTCCAGGTGTCATATGAAAAACTAAACCATTTTACCTTGTGAACATTGAAACCCACGCAACAATGATTTCAAAATCCGTATTGAAGAATGAAAATTCGGAGATCTGTTCAAAATTAATGTCAAATTCTGAAGTAGAGTCTTTTTTGCTTAGCTTTTATACCAAAAGAGTATTGTCCACTTTGTGGCAATGGGTGTCATTACTAACATCAGCTGCGATCCATTCGGACTGGTAAACTACTCAAAATTGCTGCTAGCTACTCGCAACTATCCTTGCCCATGTTTTTGGGCAGGCCGATACAACTTACTGGTAATTGTCAAAAATCTTGTTCCATTGGTGATGTACCCGCAAGTACTTGCGACTAGAAAAAATCGCCCAATGAATTGCAGCTATTGTAGTATGTTTCAATACGCATATGGTCGGAAAAATTTTGCATTAAGGTGTGCTCAGACACCTGATAACGATCTGAATCAACATCAACTGTTATTTGGAGTGTCACTTGCTGCGTAAGCCGTTAGACCTTAGTCCGACGAAGAGGATTATTTTTTTGATTATAAAGGATTACATTCACCTCTGCTTGAATACTTTGAAGCTTTTACGATTTTTTATAGGATTCCGTTTTTGTTATTTTTTAATTTTTTTACACTTCATTTATTTTTATTTTGTTATTTATTTCTTTTTTTCTGTTTATTAATATTTGTGCTTTTTATTTTTCGCAGATGCGTGTTGAAGGAACTTGCTTTTCGCAAAAACCCTTTAAAATTAAATTTATTACCCAAATAAAATTCAAGTAACAAAAAACCCTTTCCATTTTCATTTTACCTTTGTATATTTTTACCCCAACCTATCATCTTTATGTTTCAGTATCATATGCTAATAAGCCCAATTTGCATTTAAGACAAACAACAGCCAGAGGCCAGTTTCTGATAAATTAAAGCATGTCTTATAAAACTAAAAAACAGCTAAAATATTTTCATATAAATCGGATAACAACAAGATAAATCCATCCACAATATAACAGTTTTCGATAAAGATTTGTCAACCCAAAAACATGATAGACTTCAATTTTGCACAAGCAGTCTTTATCAGAGCCGACAGACGACACTACTAGTCGTCCAGGGTATTAAGGTAAAGCTTAGAAATGCCCAGTGTGTCAGTTGCGATGATCGCCCAGGAAAATGTCGAAGGATAAAACTAGGTCTCCCACGTTTAAGGCGAATCCAATGGCAACAGTTATCTTGTCTGTTTATCTCCTTTAGGGGGTTCAAGGACATCACAATGACAGTACACACCTACTACTACAGGATTTATATGAAAGATGGTTTATTATTAAAAATAAAATTGAAAGAAGGAAAAAAGAAAGAGAATGGGACACCATTGTTAATAAGAGTATAAAAAAAATCGAAGAGATTGCTGTGAAAGTCTTTGAATAATCTTTTATTAAAAATGTTGTTCAATAAAAAAGAGACATACAGAGGCAGCATAACCACATTTTCTCTTCCCCGAAACAAAATTTCCCCAGAAACATAAATACTGGAGGCAATCTTTATGTAAGCGATTCTTCCAGACGCAACTGAGCAAGGCTTCATCAATAATTTTCAGAATATTCGCAGATGTCCTTGAACCTGTTTACCTTTCAGGAAATATAATGTAAAAGCAGCAGCGTCTTCGATTAAATCAATTCACTTTATTCCATACATTACCGAAAAATAAATCTCATCGTTGTGTCGATAATCATAAATAATAATTAGTGGAAGACAAAGTTATAATCGTAGGCGAGTTACACCACACGGGAGGTCACAGGTTCGTAACCCTGCTATGCCATTTTCAAATAGTTTTCAAGATGTCCCTCACTTAAAAATCATTTCGTTTAATTAATAAGTATCGTGACCAAATTCGTTCGGTTGTATACTTTGTGGAATGCCCAGCCATATGTGGAGGGAGACTCAATAAATCCGGTCTATCGCTTAGGGATGGCTCAGAGTTCTCAAATTATAGGAATCGAATGATATAAAAGCAAATATACGAAAATATATTTCTAACGTGTTTGCAAATACTGCGGTTGCGAAGATCTATAAATGTATACAGATTTGAGAAGGATGCCAGGATGGTTGGGCTAAGGACTAGAGAAAACGTGCTAGGGTATATAATGTACAGGAATGCGAACACACACACACTGTACATCCTCAAATACATTCATACTAAATACATATATATCTATATATATACTATAACACTACATATATACATACCGTATTGATTTGGAATAACATCTGGATCTGTGTCATCACCTTCAGGCGGGTCACCCGTAATTTGTGGACTCTGGCGATGGGTATCAGTTCCACCTAATGGCGTTGTAGATGTCCCACTTGAATTTCGTGTATGCTGCTGTGTTGGCTGTAGTGGGTCTAATTGACAATCGGATGGCATTATCGGCAGCTGTGTATGTTTTGCTGATTTCAAATTGGCTTCGGAATTTCTGTTATTGAAATGAAATAAAGCCAAATTGATAAAAAGGTCCTGGGTTAGATGGTCCTGGCTCCCTCATATACGAAAGGGATTTTCGAACTAGGCACTAAATTCCAGCAGAATAATTTAGACTTACTTGTTGGAGTATCTTCTATATAGGGCGGCCAGTATAATGCATGCGACCGCAAATAAAATGGCAGCAAATAGCGTTAGGCCGGCTAAAAATGGTGAAAGTGGCACTGCTAGGCTGGTTGATGGACCTGTAAACGGATGGAGAAAAGAAGAGAAGAGAAAAAAAAATATTATCTTATATGTTATATCTTTATTGTATAATCTAACAGAAAATGGGTAATTTCTTACAGGCGTAAAATTCAACCATAGAAAAAAGGGGATACTACATATATCTACAACACAGCTGCGTATTGTGTATATGCTTTAACTGAATTTTATTAAGTAACTACGATAGAAAAGAGGGAGATTTATTTTATTCTGTTATAGCTGCTGTGATAGGTAGTCTCTTAAAGGGAATAGAAACTGATGGATGATGGGCATTGTTATCGGAAATTTATTATGACCAGACTTCAAGATTGTGTGGAATTGAATGTTTATAATAGCAAAAATGTAGCTCATTTCCATATATACACGATAATATTTTTTTCAGATATTTTAACTTAAAGTCATAGAATTAGAATGATTTAGCAATCAAGCATCAATCAAGAGGTTTTCAATAATATCAAACAGGTATGATACTGTGAACTCAAATCGAAATTGTGACAGCGAAATACAGTCTTCTCAAACAGCCGAGTGTAACTGTAACTGAAGGTATCAACCTTACGGAAGTGAAGCCCCGATTCAAAAAATTTTGTTTTAATGCTTGCAACATTCATAGGCTTTATTCAAACTTTTTTATACTGTCTACCAGTCTATACTCTACTAGTCAGTCTTTACCATTATCCCTCCCCGTATTCAGTGCCTACGTGAAACCCAAAATCTACCTGATGCTGACTTAGTAGGTGGCAGATTATACCATAGTCCACAATTCCTCTACCCATAGAGGGATTGTCAGACACAGGGCTACCTTTTATGTTTCAGGCCAATTTTGTTTGGCCGCCATTTTGTTTTGGCTGTCATTTGTCAGTTTTTATTTGACAGTTGTGGATAGTAGTCGATAACAATTAACTATGGAGCATCTAGCGCCGTAACAAGGTGGGTTTTACGATTAACATTTTTGGCAAAAAACCTTCATCAGTGACGAGGCACATTTCGACTTGAAGGGATTTGAAAATAAAGGAATACTCGCTATTGAGGCATTCTCAATTGATACACCAACGACCATTACACCTTCGTAGAGTGACTGTTCGGTGCTCCAATAGCAGTGTTCTTCGAAAATGTTAAGGACATTGCTGTTATTGGTGATCGCTACCGTGACATATTAAAAGCTTTCCTGTGCTAATATTAGCAATGAAGCCGTCTCAATAATAATTGACGTTATTTCGGAACATACCTCCATAATAATATCCTTCCACCCAGGGTATGGAATCGCAGTTGTGGAGGCACTGTGTGCCTTTAGCGTTACTGGCAGGATGCCGAGCAGACACCAGTAATTTGCACCAAATTGTAGATCATCAACCTCTGATCTGGCAGGGCAAGGCTTTTGATTTCTTCATTATTACAACGGGGTATTCTGTCAACATTGAACATTAGTAATTGGTCATTGCCTACTCATCCTAAGGGGGCGTTCAAGTATTACCTAACGCAATTTTTGAAGATTTTTGACCCCCCTCGCCCATGTAACGCGCCGTAACGTTACGTAACACCCCCTCCTAAACGTTACGTAACACCCAAGTGACCATTTTTACCTAAACCTATGTTGCGCAAAGTACCGGAAAGTCGCTAAAATAAAAAATAAAGTGGGTATCTAGGGGTTTTTAATGTCGCTAATAACGAATTTCTGGTCAAAACTTATAAATTCAAAATGGCCGCGCCAATATGGCCGACGAATTTGTCAAGTGCGCGCCGATTCCAAAGGAAGTCGGTACCTGAGGTTTGTTTAAGGTAACAAATAACGAAATTATGATCAGAACTTATAAATTCAAAATGGCGGACGAATTTTTCCAATTTTATATCGATTCCAATGAAAGTGAATATCTAGGGGCTTTTAAGGTTGCAAATAGCGAGTTTATGATCAAAACTTTTTAATTCAAAATAGCAGCACCAATATGGACGATGAGTTTGACATATTGTATTCCGATTCCAATGAAAAGCGGTTTTTAACTTATACATTTTAAATTTCGGGGCCTATTTTGCTAAATAAGTGTAATTTCCCGGTTAGTTCAATAAAAAAACGCTGTTTCTATTGTAAAGCAAATTTCATTTTGGAAAATCTCCACATCAGGAAATCTCTATATATAAAACAGTAAGTGACTAACAGACAACGCACACCCCAAACCGCTGGACCTAAAGGGCTGAAATTTTGACAGCGCATTCCCATAATGACGTGGACATCCGCTAAGAAGATTTTTCGAAATTGGGGTTGAATAGGTTGTATGGGGATTTTTTTTTCTTTAGTCAGATTATCTTCAAACTTCGTATAAATACTCCACACCATAAATAATGATACACGCGTTTCAGGATTTTTCGAAATTCAACCCCTAAGGGAGTGAAATGGGGGTTCAAAATTTGTAAAATTCGAAATGGTAGCACGGCGCCACAATGTCAGTGACTTCATTTAGCATTAGTTTTTGATTGTTTGATATTTTCTTGCACCCACCACCTACTGTGCACACATAATCTTTTTCTATTGAAAGACGTTGCAATGCACGCGGGTTATCTGCTAGCAATAAATAAAACAAGAGATTTCTAACTCGCCAAGTTGGGAGATTTTACTTCCCTAGTTTTTTATTTAAATAAAAAAACAAAGTTACGTAACGGGTTGTTCGAACCCCCCCCCCCCCCCCCCACACCTGTAACTCATCGTAACGTTTTACAACAACTCCCCCCTCCCCCCAAATTGCGTTACGTAATACTTGAACGCCCCCTAATCCCTCATACGAATCTTCCACCCTAACTAAGAAGAGTTTTTTGCTTTTACTGGAAAATGAATTGACTCGGGTTTATTCGCTTGTTTTAAACCTTTGACTGTAGTCTGCGTACTACAAATGCCATTCTCTGTATCAACGAAATTATACTAGCGATTAAGAAAGTGTTTATTTTTACGCATTCCATCAAATCTAAAAAACCTAGACCAAATAAATGGTTCCATAGGAGTGTGCGATCGGGTAAAGAAGCCACATATAGAGAGTAAAGACAGCTTCCGAAAGAGTCACTTGGTAATGAGCAAATAGTTCGCTTCGATTTCTTACTTACCCGACACGGCTATGTCACCTTCATTCGCATAAATGGATGCGAAAAGTAAAAGCGGGAGATACATAGGCAAAGGTCGCGATACAGGAGCCCTGTGATTTTCGCAAATATTAGAAAAGAATTGCCAAATCTCAAAGTTCTCATATTTTGCAACATTTTCAACATACCTCCGATTGTGGGTAAAGATAATCTTTGACTCTGGTTGATGTTTACGGCTCTATATTAATTATCTAGGCATAATCCTGGATCAAAAGCTCTGGAAACCCCAGATTGAGAGAGTAACTGCCAAGTCAATTACATCTCTCCGCTTCTGTCGTAAATTTGTAGACAAGGTTCAAAATCTGGCCTGTTTCGAATCACTGGAGCTATGCAAGACCTACTGAGCCTCCCTCCGCTCCACCTTAAGAAGGCTCTGGTGGGGGTGCTGCGTCTAAGGGGGCTATTCTCGTTTAAGCGTAGAGACCTTGTTTAACACCAATGGATTCTCAAGGAATTAAACCTGGAGCCAATGCTCGCATTGTCCAATACCATTCCTTCTACTCTGGACTTCGACAAACCGTTTGTGAGGATTATCACAGGTCGGTCAGAACGCTGCACGGCAGGCGCCTCTTTAATGGAAACACGGCATATTGGTATACCAATAATGGCATAGAGCTAGGCGCAAAAAGCCCAAAATGCAAAATATTCATAGCCCTTGAGACCTTGAGATATGGCAGAGGAGGTGGGACGAGTCTACTAAGGGTCGATGGTCCAATCGACTCGTACCAAATGTGGCGAAGTGGGTTATAAGGGAACATGGCGAGGTGAGTTATTACCTCACACAGTTCCTGAGTGGGCATGGAGGTTATAGGGCATACCTTCACCGCTTCAGGTTAGCGGATTCACCGTTCTGCACGTATTGCCCGGACTATAGAAAACGCGGAGCATGTCTTCTTTAAATGCCCAAGGTTTGCAGAGCACAGGACTGCGTTAGAAGCAGCTGCGGAAGTACAGCTAACTCTAAGAACATCTTGGACCATATGATAAGGTCGGAAGAAGGATGGAAGTGGCGCTAAAGGCCATCCACCAAAAGCCTAAGCATTACGATGCCCCAAGAAACAGAGAAAGGCACAGAAATGCAAGGAGAGATATCAGCTAGGTAGCTAGATGGCTAGACTGTTCCGGCTCTGGTGAGCACGGTCATGCTGATGACGCCAGACTGAAGTAATGCCTTAACGGCTCGTACCCGTCTGGACTTGAACGTCATGCAAAAAAAAGGTGGGTGAGTTGAGTTTAGTCAGAAGGAATCTGACACAACCGTCTGGGTGCACAACCGTCTGGGAGTCTCCTGGCCTGCCATGGGCCGGAAAGCCTTAGACAGGCGGTCGCACAAATTCCCTGTTGCTTGACCGATGAAAGATTGTCATCACTCCCTTGTAAAAAAAAGCCCATTGTTTTTCAACCTGAGTCACTGGCTATCCAGGTGCGTCCCCAAACGTGTATAAATAGAGCTCCAAAATACTCTAACATCGTTATTCTCTCGGACAATCAAGCTAAGCATTTGGCTTTTAAATCCCGCAGGATGTCATCAAAGACTGTTCTGAACTGTCTCCTACCGGCTATTTCTTCTCAGCTGGACAAACACCCACAGTGTCCAGCTAAAAAATTCATTGAAATCGCTAAAACGGGCAAACTTTTAAATTTCAACAGGTGGGAGTTAAAAAGAACAACGGAGCACTTATGTGGGTTTTGTGAGGCTACAGCTAGGGAGAGATCGACTTTCCTCCATCGCGGCTTCTCTCCCAAATCAATTTTAGGCTATATAAAAATAGGGTTTTTAATGACGGGTTGGCACGATAGATCAAATTGGTCATAGGAAAAACGTTTAAAATACACGGACCAACATATGTACTAACACCAACGACAGGTGACGCGGAGAAATTAAATGTATTTGGAATTCTGCGAAGGCCGTCGCCGTCCCAATCTATTTGTACCTTTAGGGTCCGAGAATCCCGCATCTCGCCGGCTAAAGCGGTTAATAATAGGGTACCAAAGTTCCGCTTAGGACGATTCTTCATTTATCGCACCCTATTCCTCCTTGTTGATCTTGTAGTCTGGTACTGCTGGCGTCACAGTCTTTTTCGACTGGTTAGTGCAATTTACTTGTTTCAGGACGTATAGTACTCCGACGAGGCTCTCCCCAACGGTTGGGTCTCTGACTCTGAGGTTATCGAGTTTGTGAAATCGAAGCCCGTTACAAATATTTTTGTTTTGATCTTTTTTATATCGGTGGGTTTCGTGCAATTTTCTTCTCTTTGGTGTGAACTCAACATCCAAAGTTTTTATGAAAAACAGTAAAAGAAAATTTTAATACACTATTGTTGTTATCGATCTGTTGTTCCAATTAGAAAAGGCGGGCACAATGGATTACTGGGAGCATACTGTATTCTCTCAAAAAAATTGATGCGTGCATCACTATCGAATGCCTTACTTAAATATGACTAAATAAACTGTGTTTCTTTGAAAAATAGCTCAATAATATTAGCATACTCCTTTATTTCAGATGTTCTGAAAAAAAAGTGCAAAGAAAATGAAAAAAAGTATCCAAAACCAAGGAATGCCCGAAACACAATTTTTTTTAGGTGCTACTCAACCGTATTAGGAAGAGGATCAATAAAATCAACCTCAACATTAACTCGTCGATATAAGAAATTTTTTTAAGAAAATAGAAAGAGAAAGTTCCCAAAGGATTTCGTCATGCATCAGTATCATATCGCCGATAATAGGAATCATAACAACAAGCATGACTACCTTTGCCGGTTTGACTGGGCTGATTCAAAGGGAAAGAACTGAAGGAAGAATCATCGAACGGAAAGCTATCAGGAGAACGAGAGGCACTTCTACTGACATTCTGGCACCGGTAATCATTTATAGAGGAAAACACATCAAACAACGCAGAGGAGATGAATATTGCATATAAAGGATCTTAATGGAAAAGTAAAACAAGAAGAATGTACATGGCAGCTGGAGCAGAGTGATGAAGGATAACCCATAACTTTAGTATGGGGCGAATTGGTGTTATATGAATTAAACATGAGCTGTTCCTTCTGCACGGCCTTTTCTTTTTATATAAAAACCGAAAAGTATAGAACTTTCCTTCCAGGAGGAGTTGGGAGTTGGTTCTGTGTGCCACAGTAAGTCCTTTGTGTGTTTGCATATATATGTATATACGGGAGAATGAAGGGAGTGAAGCTCCTTTTTCCGTCTGTCCAAATCCTGGAAAAGAAAACAGCAGATAAGGGAATATGCTAATGGGGGACAAAAAGGGCCGATAAAGGCAGCAATTGGCACATAAAATCCTTCGATAAAGTACATGATGTCGTGAATAATTTTCAGGTTACCTTCAACCGATGGCTGAAGTGGGGGTTTTTTATATAATGGCAAAAACGGTTTTATCAGGAACAACTTAAGCTCTCCAAAAAATGGGTGGTAGAGGATGGCAACGTCAGATTCTAGTTGGAGAGAAAAGTTTAAGTTTGTCTTAAGATTATTCAAATATGAATATATCGATTTTCTGTTTAAGATAAATATTCCTTAAATAACCTTTTATATCCTAATATATATAACAAAAGTATATTTTACCTGTAAACTTTGCTACACCTTTAAATGTTATGTCATCAATTATTGTCGGTTCGGAGCGTCCTTTAGCATTTGCTGCAAAAAGTATTATCCGATAGGAAGACCCTGGCTCTAAATTGTCTACGAAGAAATTCACTGGTGCACGCTGCAAAATATAGAAAAGTTAGATAGAGATTAAATTATAGTATAATACCGTGACACAGTATGCGTAACCGAATAAGCTTATGTAGAGATATAAAATATTCATTTTATTACGTTTAAAGTTTTAAAACTTTGTGGAGAGAACTAGTTAACAAACTTAGTCGACCGGCTACTAAGAAGATTTATATGAAACTTTCTCATTTATGTGAAAGTTTGCCATTGAAGCTATTTCAATATTCCTTATATTTAGCGCATATCATATTTCATAAACATACACCCAAACATTCCTATAAATATATACATAACATACATTAATAACGTGTATATCATGTGCACAGAAAGGTATAAGTTTGATGGATGGTTGAAATTTACTTGTTGTAAAATATTTCGAGAATTTTGAGGTATGTATGAGTTGCATTTACTTTAAATTATTCATAAGTATCCTCATTCAATTCATGTAAAGTTTTTACGAATAAAAATGAATGATATGTAATATGTGCAAAACTGATTATGCGACAACTGTCAGATAAATCAAATTAACTTTTTAGTGGTTTGATTCGTGGTTTTTTTTTCAAGTGGAGTTATTTTGGTGTGTGCTTTGCACTTTTCATTATTGATGGTAATATTATTTATACCATAGACCAACATAGACCTCGGAAGGTAGGGACACACTTACCAAATCTGTTGGCAAGTCCAAATCCCTTCTAAACGTGATAGCTCTCGAGGTGATTCTTCGGAAAAAGGTGAGTGGAAATAATCAAAAGGCAAACTCTCTTCGGCAAAAAACAAAGTATGTATATGCCGTTTGGGCTGAGAGGTAGTAGCTCGTTGCGGTTAAAATGCACTTGTTACACATCGAGAAACAATGCAATGATAATAATATGATGACATTACGTTTCTAATAGCCTCGACACACGTACGCATTTATGACGAAAATTCATCATTAATTAGGAATATGAACCTCATCAATTAGGAAAACCGATTAGGCAAATTTTGGTTAATCTAGTACGAAATCTCAAAAGAGGGCCATCTGTCGAACGATAGATCATGTTAAAATGCCCGCTTTTAGGCGTTTTTCCAGAGTCAGCTGATTTTTATTTTAATTTCACTTGAAAATTAATAAAAAATATTACTTTTTTCCATATTAAAAAATTAAATATTACTTGTTTCCCTTCCATTGGGGCAACAACATACCAAATTTTTTTTTATTTTTCGTTCTCTGACATTTTTCACTACACCACAACTGTCATAATATAATGAGGTATTTTAACGTGTGTCACTCCGTAAGGGCGTTCGTCATAAATTAGGAATTTTCGTCATATTTTGATTGCCGTGTGTCGAGGCTATAACAGAGACAAAGATTGGAACCAAAGAGGAACCGACACAATATCAACGATTTTGGACTCAGCGAGACGAAATGGCTCGATGCCGGAGAACATATAATGCCTTTACGACGAGCCCATAGGAATCGCTTTGTCATAGTATTCCTCAAGGAAGACGGGGCTCATTAGATTAGATGGTCCCTAGCTTTTGGGATGAGTATTACGAGAATCATTCCATAAGTCACAACAATCACAGATGGAAAGGGGTTGTTTGACGACATCCGAAGCTTTAGGGGAGCCGATCCTGGGATTGATCAACATTTAGCAGATTCTGGTAGAAGTACTTGATTTGCGAGAGATTGAATTGTTAAAACCTAAAATGATGAATTTTGTATTTGAGTTATACAAAAATAGTATACTCACAAAAGAAGGTATTTGATTTGCAAAAATTTTAATTTTTCAATCTGTAGGCATAAAGGGATTAACCCAACCGTAGCATACCGACTACACCATCACTAGAATATGGGACATCTACAACTTGACATACAACCATTGCGGGCCAGGCTTAAATGAAGGAACCAGGGGCGACGGAGCCCACTAGCATTTTGTGTGGGGGGGGGGGGAGATAGGCCCCCTATGAGGCTGCCACTGCCTAATGTGGACCCTATGTAGGCCCTCACAGGGCATCTAACGCCTTGCTTCATTGGCCCCGTTGAGGAAAAATCATTGCTACCCGACCCCGAGTGGCAAAAAGACCATCGGCCCCGAATCAGCTATAGGGCCAGACCCGCCACAATGGAGGGAGCAAGTGGGATGAATTGCCCCAGACCCCGGGTCAAAAGGGGCCCCGAAAATAGATTGAAACCATAAAATTCTGTTGGTTTATAGCTTAAAAGGGGCCCCAATAATATATGATTCTCAGCCCAAATAATATTTTAGCCCTTGGCCCCCGCAAGGTTACGCGGTGGGCCTGATTGGTTTGGTGAAATGGCCCAAAACTGTCGGACTATGATGAACGTCTTTCTGGGTCTTATTCTTGGGCCAGCTCGCAACGTTCTTAGAAAATTATCAACAATGGAGGATCGGTAGTGTAAAGGACCCCTACTCTATCCTGGGCCTCAAGGAAGATGATTCTGGCCTTTAGAGCAGTTTCTCGTTACTCGTCGAAACATTGCTTGGCAAAGAAACCTCAGAAACCTTGCGTTTGAGTTCCTCGATTTCGTAGGAGTTCACACCAAAGAGAAAAAAATTTGCATCGAGGCACACGGATGTAACAAAAATCAAAACAATAAATTTTTGTAATGGGCTTCGATTTCGCAAAATCGATATTTTTAAAAGCAGCAGGTTGAGCCAGGGATGCTATCGTCGCAGTTAGCAGCAGACAGCCCGTCAGAGTGTTATGCCTCCTGAAACAAAAGAATCCCGATAACCGCCCGACAAACGGTATGACGCCCGCATTAACAGGCTACTTGATGACCAAGGGGAGAGTACCGTCAGCTAGGTGAAGATGTTGAGTATTTTTAACCGGTTAAGCTGGCGAGATTCGTTATTAGGGCTACTCACTGACATATAAGCCGTGTTCCTTTTCTGCTCTTTTTTACTCGTATTTACTTGGAACTACTCCTGCTCTCACCGAGAATTCATAGGTTTTATTCAAATCGACAAATTTTGCGTTCCTTTAATTTTTTACTCCCGAGTACTTAAAAGTAGAAAAGGAACACGGCTATAGAATGGACTGATCATCAGGAAATTTTCATGGCACCAATTCGTTCCATAGTTGACAAACCTTTTCTCACTGACATGCAAACACTTACTTTTGTAAATTAAAATTTTTTATATTCGTTTTTGGACGATGGGAACAAAATAAATTTTTGTTAAAAAAAATAACAAATGCAATTTTGATGTTATTTCCCTTTTAAAATGCCTTTTTTCATTAATTACAAATATTTATGTTAAACCAGGCGAGTTCTCTACCTCTGTTTCATCTAAATGTCAGTGATTCCGAGTGTTATGGCAAAACGAGACAGAAATAAACAAATTATTATACCCATCTATTTTTTGTAAATATTCTGACATAGTCCAGTCAAATTAGTAAATGAAATTGCATTTTAAGAGGTACGGAATTTGTTTTTTGGCATTTGTTTGGGTACATCTGACAATGATAAAACCAAGTTTGTGGGGTCGACCAGCTATTTGTACTCAGAGAAACCCTAGAAAAAGCTGTTGAATTTAACATAAACATCCACATGTTATTCATCGACTACAAATATGCTTACGATAGTGTGAACCGTAATGAGTTATTTGATGCTATGGAGCAGCTCGGAATACCTAATCACCTAGTAGAACTGACGAAAATTTCGATGAAAGATGCAAGGTGTAGAGTCAGAATAGATGGTGAACTATCCCCACCCCTCAGAACAAATAGAGGATTAAGGCAAGGCGACGCACTATCCTGCTTGTTATTCAACGTGGCCCTAGAAAAAGCAGTAAGAGATGCATCGATTAACACATCAGGGTGCATCTTCGATAGGTCAGTGCAAATATTAGCCTTTGCCGACGATATAGCTATCCTTGGAAGATCATTTGAGAGCATGAAGGAGACCTTTGTAGCACTTGAGCAAGCCGCAAAAAAAATCGGGTTGGAAATAAACGAGCACAAAACAAAGTATATGTACACAAAAAACGCCAGAAGTAGCAGACAGAACATAACGATAGACACCTACAATATAGAAGCAGTAGATGAGTTTGTGTACCTCGGCACGATTATAACAAAAGGTAATGATACATCGGCCGAAATCAGAAGACGAATAGCACTGGCTAATAAATGCTACTTTGGTCTACGCAGGCACCTGACGTCTAGAAATATATCAAGGAAGACGAAACTGGCACTTTACACGACACTAATAAGGCCTGTCCTACTATATGGTTCGGAAGTGTGGACATTGAAAAACGCAGACGAAGCTTTGGTAGGAAGATTTGAAAGGAGAATTCTTCGTTCGATCTACAAAGGAATACAGGTTGATGGCATTTGGAGAAGAAGATACAACTCAGAGTTGTATGAAATCAGCAAGATTCCAAACATTGTCAAAGTGATCAAAATAAACAGACTGCGATGGATTGGTCACGTCCAACGAGGTGCGGAACGGAACCCGACAAAGATAGTGCTGGGGAAAGTACCGTCAGGAAAACGCAGACCCGGCCGGCCTAAGAAAAGATATATAGATGACGTCGAAGAAGACTTGAGGCAGTTGGGAATAAGAAACTGGAAAAGTCGAGCCAGAGATCGAGAATCATGGAGGCGAATGCTGGAGGAAGCCAAGGCCAACAATAGGCTGTGGAGCTCCTGATGATGAGTGGCTTGGGAAAATCCGCCATCTCGAAAAAGAGGAAGAGCTTGTATATATTAAATAGCTCGTTTGCATGCAATGATAGCTGAGAATGATCAATGGCAAAGTTGTGGAGAATAAAATTATCGTTGTTTTTAAATAGCTAAAAATTCGTAAACCTCTCCGTTTACCTTTGACCCGCTGTATCGCGGACATAAAACGACATGGAGTTTCCACCAATACCTCGTTGGAAAGATATTTTCATTGCCGGTACTCCTGCCATTTACTACTTTTTCATGTGAGCAACCGTCAACGAAATATTCCAAAAAAATGGAGTTATCAGTTATTTCAGGCACGTCCAGTGCGAACTTTGGCGTTGCATTGCTCGCAAACTACATAAGCGATAACGACGATTAAGGGCACATTTTAAAGGTAATTACTAGGCCTTTAAATTTGTTAATGGGCATTAACCAAAAAAAATTAACATTTGGCGAGTTAATAGCAACTTTGACCGGCCATTACTTTTACCCAAATCAACTTACAGAGCTCGCTGAGGGCTCATTTTTTAGATGATTTTATTCTCCACAACTTTGCGATTGATCATTATCAGCTATCATTGCAGGCAAACGAGCTATTTAATATAAACAAGCTCTCCCTCTTTTTCAAGATGGCGGCTTTTCCCAAGCCACTGCGACCCCACAAACTTGGTTTTATCATTGTCAGATGTACCCGAATATTTACCAAAAAAAAATTCCGTACCTCTTAAAATGCAATTTCATCCTCTTTTTTCGACTAATTTGACTGGACTAACATTAGTTCAAAGGAAAATATGAAATCAGGTATGGCAACTTCAATATCGTGCAACCGTTGTGGCGGTTTTATTTTAAATTTCGCTTAAAATCATTACAGAATTTTATTTACCGTTCTTATTTTACTGCAAAGATAAAAAAGTTATCGTATTTTGTGGTTTATTGAAAGTCGAGAGTAAAAATATTTAAGAAAATGGAAAAGTGTGCAGTTTTTGAATGTCAAATTTTATTTTCTCAAGTTTGGCACTATCTGATTTTATTTCTGCCAGTGAATGCACTGAACTCTTAACACGAAATTTAACAAAATTTGAGTTCGGTGACAAAAGGGGCTTATGGATGAGCGAGAGGACTATACTTTTCTATACTTTTTGGTGCCATGAGTTTGTATGGGAATAATGTCTGATGAGCAGTCCATTATTATATGTCAGTGGGGCTACTCGATGACTTACTAGAGCTGCTGCCTTATAAAGCAATTTGGTATACAAACCTGTGTTAGTAGGGTTCTTGGTAATTGTACAGTAGGTCCCTTATGCGTCCGAGGTAGTTCTTAGATCTAGTACCTAGAACTAGAACAATAAAAAAATATAAATTTTCTCGTATTCTTACAGTATAGCCCTGCTCCTCACTATCTCAGGCCGGTAAGAGAGAACGTGAAAAGCAAACTCGCAAAATCCTGCAGGTGAGGTCCTACCCCTTCCAATCCTCTGAAGGAAATTTAGGTTGCAGTGTCCAACCAGTGTCGTGAATCCTTTCTAATAAACCGCTTAGAGTTTACCACGAGGTGTGGATTACCCCGCGGGGACAGTCCTGATAGCCTGGGATCCACAAAAAGATGACCCGATAGATAGTACCTACATATCTTGTCAAGGACGTGTTGGAAGTCCCCAATTAATTTAGACTTCTTCTTCGCTCTATTTCCCGTCTCTATTTGGCTTCCGTCTTGTGGATAAAAATCTTCTTGTTACGCTTGAGTAGGGCCTACAGCGCTGCCGCCGGCCATGTGCTAGTACCACCGATGATGGAAAGGCAGGCCAATTTTATGAATATTGATTAATTTTATTTTGAAAGTATTAAGCTTGGTTCTATGGCACCACACTATGACGGTGATGTTTATGTAATATGGTTGTAGGTAAGACATACATGGTTTTTGGTTGAAACTGTATGTGAATTCACAAGTTTTGCGCAAGACGAATAGTACTGTAAGACATGTTCATCAGGTTGTCCATCGTGCTAGTTCCACTAATCTTTTCATTTCTAAGACTGGTTCTACACGCTCAATTTAACTTTGACATTAGTGTAGACACAACTTCGCTTCAACTCTAGTACCTACACCAGTTTTTCAATTCAAGCCCACATTTCTAGCTAAAAAAAGTATTGAACATCGCACACTTGAACACAAAATTGAACTTGTAGTCTAATGTTACCCAAAGTAATTATTGCTGTGAAAATCCTAAAGCTTTGTCTGCAAGAAACAAATCAGGCAATCCTAAAATTACCACTTGGGGACCAAGTTAAGTGTCTGTTGCATGGACTTTAATGTGGTGATATGTGTTTCACTGTAGTTACTGATGACAACATCATCTACTTAGCAGGAAGAATGTCAGTCTAGGGGCACTACAAATTTGATGAAAAGTATTCTGATGAAATTTACCGAATCTTTGATGTTCCAATCTGGCCAATACTATATATCGTACACCTTTGGGTAAAAGACAGAAGCTAGGATTCCTCAATTGAACGATATATAGGTTTTTAAGTTCAAATTCGATTTTTTAAACACCAAATTAAATTTTTTTCAAACCAAATTCAATTTTATTAAGTTCAAATTAAAATTTTTAAAAAGAAATTCAATTTTTTAGAAGTCAAATTAAATTTTGTAAAGGTCAAAGTCAATTTATTAAAGTACAAATTCAATTTTTTAAGCCCAAAATTTTTTGAAGTTCAAATTCAATTTTTTCAAACTCAAATCCACCAGATTCCACAGATTGTTCAATTATAAAATTCAACTTATTCTCTGGATCTGCCAACAAATTACGCGCACACAATTTAGTTTTTGAGAAAACTTTTTCGATTGGGTTTATCATAAAAGAGTATGGTGGAAGAAAAATTAAAGTATGTCCCGATTTAGCAATTTTATCACGCACCATTTGCGTTTTGTTTATCTTTGCGTTGTCTAAAACCAACCATGCTCTCGTGATGTTAGACTCAGATAACACTGTTGTACAGAATCGATTTTGAAATTTTACCTAAGAAAACCCTTTATAGCATTTGTGAAAGACATCAAGAGGATTCATAATCCAAAATTTTTAACAATTCTATATAAAAATTAAATAGTTATTAACAAAAAATTGTTAACATTGAAAATTAGATATTTATTTGTATGAGTGTATGCAGAATTTCGATTTATAACTTTTCTTTTCATTTTTTGACAAATTTTCGTGTGAAAAATTTATATAATTAATTATTATAAAAAATTGTCGACAACGTAAACAGTTTTAATTAATTATTCTCTACACGTATACCAAAAACCAAGTAATATGGACAATATTTTTTTCGTCTCTTTTCAAACTTTAAACATTAATAACTTTTTAATTTGTTTATGAATTTGCATAAAACTTGGAGAAATATGATATTTCAATACAATGAACCCATTTTGCTTAGTCTCGACCTTAGGTAAAATTCGCTGTACAACAGTGTAATTTAAGAAAAAGTTGTTGAAGAATAAATAAAAATGTTTGTATTAACTGTTGAGTTTGCAACTACTCCTTTATATAAAACCGCGTGTATATTCATGGCGGAAATCAGACAAACGTTTCGTCCTACTATTAGTCCAGTAAAATACGGAATTCACTTCGGAAACCTTTGTAACGGGGCCGATTTTTTTCCATTCTCTTCTAAATGGTATCAATAGTATATGCTAAAAAATCCGCTTCCTAAAAAGTGCCGCTGCAATAGTTATTAAACAAAAGAAGTGTTAAATTATGGTTTTTCGCCAATAGCTTTTAAAATGTAACTTTTCCGAAAAAACTAATAACGCCATTCGAAAGAGGAGGAAATTTTACGTAAATAATGTCTAAGAAACTTTTTTGTACGATCAAATCCCTGGGAGATGCGAATTTGTTAATTAAGGTCTAATACATAACTTCATAGTATGTGTGCATGATGAGCAAAAAATGAAACGCGCTCCATACAAAAATTGCTATAACTTTTGATTGGTAAAAGCAAATGCAAAAAAACCAAAGCGCTTATTGAAGAAAAATACTTCGCTTACTCGATCCATGTATTTAAATGATAGAAAACATATTTAAACAATTACTATTAACTAATAATTGGCAAAATATCACTTGTTTCATTAAATCTTCTGCAAATTGTTAAAAAGCAAAATTATTTTTAAATTTAATTTGTGGATTGGTTTCCTGAAATGGTCCTTATTACGATGTATGTATTGAAAAAAATTAAAAAAATCGTATTTTTTCAATGCGCCCCTTTTATTTCACGAATTTCGGGAAAACGAGCATTTTACTTGTTCCATGCGTAACTTTAATCAATAATAACAATAGGTGCAAAATACTTATTGATATTTAGTAGGTGGTCAATTTATAGCTGAAAACCCATACTTTACAATAGAATAATTTATTTTATCAAAATATTTAAATTTTTATGATTTATTTATGAAATAGTAATAAACAAAATGATTATTCCTTAAAAATAAGGAATTTTAAAGTGCAATTAACCATCTGTTATTAAGCGAAAAAACTCTTATTAATGTTCTAAATACATAGAGGTTATAGCTGACATCTATACCTTTTAATATGTGCTTTTTCAGAATTTTTAAATGATTCGTTAACCATTTACCTAGTTTATAGCTACTCCAAAAATAATTCGAATTATGGATCATCCAAAATTTTGTTTTCGTATAAACGGGATAATTCGAATTATGGCTTAAACCGAAATTGTTCGGCTTAAGCCAAAGTTATAAGAATGTATGTTGAAATCGATTGCGTATTAAATACCCGTTTATACGTTAATTCGAAATTTTGGCGTAACTTTAAGTTAAATCGATTTAATTTTGCTGCTATAAACTTGGTAATTGTTTATAACATTATCTTATAAAAAATGTGGAGTTCTTTGAAGATCATGTAAAAGAGAGCAGAATTTCCTTTTAAACACATAAAAAATTGTCACTGGGGTCTACATCTTTTAATGTAGGCTTGCTCTGATGTTTTACATAATTTTTAACCATTGTTTATAAAAGGGGAATTCTTAAAAAATCGTACTAAAATAAAATTCTATAGCTTATGCTATTATGACTGCGATTCGACCAAAAACTTTTTAGTCCCACTTGCAAGTTACTTGTGCAGTAATGCTTCATCGAAAACTTGGATAAGGATAAGTTATAGATACGAAAAAGCAAGAAAAATTATAGATAGGCTTACGCAATATCAATAAGAAGTTTCATCATTGCGCCATTTTGGATCCGCCATTTTGAATTTTAAACATCACATTCGTAATCAGCGACCTCGGAAACCCCCCACTAGCATTTTTTCCGGTTTTATTCTTTTGAATTTAGCGGACAGCATAATTTCGCATTTACTTTTGCACTAATTATTTATAATAGCAACAATAAGGAAGTAGCGGCATTTTTTAAAGGGTGGGATTTTATACGTAGAGCATTTACAACAATTTAAAAAAGTTCGAAGACGATACGACCTGTTACACGGAATTCCGAAGTTAAGCCCGTTTTTCGCCTTATTTTACTGGACTATATGTTAAACCTTATATGTTGCTTATTACATGAGTTTTAATATATTTAATTTAAACTTTAAAAAATTGAATTTGAGTTTGAAAAAATTGAATTTGAACTTAAAAAAATTGATTTTGGGCTCAAAAAAATTTAATTTGTACTTTAATAATTTGAATTTGACCTTTACAAAATTTAATTTGACCTTTACAAAATTTAATTTGACTCCTAAAAAATTGAATTTCATTTTAAAAATTTTAATTTGAACTAATAAAATAGAAAAAAATTTAATTTGGTGTTTAAAAAATCGAATTTGAACTTAAAAACCTATACTAAACCTGGGGTATTCGCTTCAATCCCCGACTTGGAGCCCTCCATGTAAAATACGAGCCAACCTTGTGGTACCCTAGCGAAAACCAAGGATCGACACACTTTTATTTTCATAGAAGGAGGTTTAAACCTTGAGATCTTCCCAGGCATACAGTCTGATAGCATTCACCCTTCTGGGATTTCTTCCATAACTTTTACAATTGTTGAATGTCCACTATGAAGGCCATCGCCTAGATTGCCAATCAATAACAGCGTTTAAAGTGGATTCCTCTACTTGAAGATACAGCGGTACCATAAATCCTTAAAACTTTGCAGCTAAGACTATAAATCCTATGATCATTATCCGCTTCCTGGTAAACAGTAACAGGATCGTTTATGGGGTTGATATGTTCTAACCCTAGCACTCCAGCTAGAGATCTAGTCAAGTGATTGTTGCATTCCCTTGACGTGGTACAACATATTTCACCGGAATCGATTCGGTTACAAAAGGTGTCACCTAGACTTCTTCTTTTTAGAGCCCTTGCAATTATTGTTTCTTCACCATCACAAAATCACCACCAGGGAATATCATGGAAATGTATTAATAAAGTTGTGTAGATATAACATCAGTTTACAAAATCATCTGAAAATCTGAGATTTCATTCGTGTACTACTATTTAAACAGCTAAGCACGCAAGGATTAAATATTTATGAATAGAAATATATTGGGTATCACTAAATCGAATATTGAAATAGCTTAAATTGCAATTCAACATCTTATTGCCTGTATAGCTTCTGTTATAGATACTTGTTGATTAAGAAAATATGCTTTTGCTTATGGATTTTATTCTTTATATTGTGTTATTGTAAACAATTAAACTTTTAACGTTTTTAATGAACACCTTAAATACAACATACTCACCCCCAAGCTGAGATTACGTGCTAGCCTCAATGAAGGCATTTCAACAAGCTCCATGATGAAGCTCTGTGGAAGGCCACCATCAAAACCTTCAATGCATTCAACCTGCAGAGAATCTGACGACTGATTAGAGACTGTGCAATTTTGCAAAGGGAATGGTCGACCTGTATAATGTGTAAACAAACAATAAAATGAAATACTACATGAATTTTTTTTTTTTGGGATTTTTTATCACTGCAGTGCTAACACCGGAAAAATATTCATAAATTTTTTTATGTCTTAAAAGATTCATGTTATGGATATAAAAAAATGATATTGAAGATTACCTGCAGCAACGATCTGAAAAATGCACGGCGTTTTCTGTACACCAACAGAATTCTTTCCCCAGCACGAAATTGTTCCATAGTCAAGATCCGTAGTCGGGGTATAGTTGAGACGTGACAATCCCATCTAGGGTAGTAAAAAAAAAAACATATAAATTATTAATAACTACCACACCAGGGTTTTTACTCTGACGCGATGGAATGGGTTAGGGATTTTCGCTTTTGCCCATATCCATGCTTATTTGGATATTCAAGCCCTGCATCCTACCTACACTATTACTGGCTGCCTCCCGGGCAATAAAAGGATACTTACTTCGCTTGAATGCAACTTTGCTGGCAATTCCGTTTGCTCTCCAGACGAATTAAATGTCCAATAAAAGGATTCTGCCGGCGGTGATGCATCCACTTCGCATTTAAGGGTGAGAGTTTCATGCTTCAAGGCGCCCAAAAGCTCCTCGTGATCTGACGAACAAATTGGTGCAACTGTAATGAAAAACGTAATGAATATAAATACTACAATAGCATAGCTGCTAGAAAACTACTACTACAAGCACACACATATAAGAAACAGATCTCTTTTTGGCCTCAAAGGAACAGGATAAACAGATAGAGCAACAACAACAAAAAAAAACACTTATGGAGGACAATTTGAATGCTAAGGCTGTTGTTAAGGAGAGTCAACGAAACATGAAATTAATCTCTGTCGCTGGAGAGATACGGTGAATTAAAAGACACCTGCCCGGGCTGAAATAATTCCTCCCCCGATGGGGCGATTAATGCAAAATCCTTGAGAAGTAATTGCAAAACGGGGGTGGAAATGAAAGAATACAATCTTAGGTGTAAAATTTAATTGGGGAAGAAAAGTAAAATTGAAGTATATTAAGCAGCTTCCTTCCCCCCCCCCCCTCTGCTGCTATGTGTTTGATGGTTAATGAACTATGGAAAAAGGAAATTGCATGTGTATGTTTCTTTTTTGTAAGGCAATTACAAAATGGAATTAATGCAGGAAAATACTTTCTTTTCTTTTTTTAATTACATTATTATTCAAGAGCTGATAAAAACAGAAGCCATTTTTAACAACATCCCTGTATTATTTGATTGCCCTCTGCGGATAATTTTTGTGTGGTATTAAGAGGGAATGAAATGAAGGGAGATAAAAACAAGACACTGGAAACGAGATAATGTTTTTTTTTATTTATTTAAAGCAATTTATAGGACGAAAAATGTTAGCTTTAAAAGTTATGGTTATTGTACAACAAAATGCACACAGAATTTAAAAAAAAGCAAATAACCAAGAAGAACAATTGTGAACATGCACATCTTATAGTATAGCCCACTACAAGCTAGGTCACTCTATTATGTTCTTTTGCAGGATTAACAGAATAAATTAGGGCTTAGCTTAAGGAAATAACTTTTGTAAAGTGCTCATATCCTCGTGTTTTTGTTGAACAATAATTGCCCTCACATACTGCTACATTTGTTATAACATATCCTTAACCTTTAGTGTACGGAAACTTGATTGCTTTCAGATATTTTTAAGGTCTTTTATTAAGGATTGATGAAGTTTCCCTGTGAGTTTTCGGATTGGATTTCACTAAAATTATAGTAATTAAAAATGAGCAAGAAACCACCAGACGTCAATGAAATCGCAGCTGAGTTTCTAAAGGAATGAGGACCTCAACTCTTAAGAACCGTATACGAACTCATATGTACCATCTGGAAAGAAGAAGTTATACCAGATGACTGAAAGAAAGTGACTATATGTCCCATATTCAAGAGAGGAGGCGAATTAACCTATAATATGTACAGAGGCTGAGGAGTGAGACAGCACCAGTTATGAAACCTTCACAATTCTTGTGAGTCAAAAATAAGAACCTATAGCGGAAAGTCTTTATGTTCTCGAAGAGTTTAGAGTTGAACGGGACTTACACGAGACAGTATATTTGTCCTTTACGCGATAGTAAATTGTTCTGGCCTCAATTTTTTTAAATGTTCCAGTTCAAAAATAATGTCCTACTGGTATATGAGCGTGTATCGAGATAAATGAAACGAGGTGTGATTGTAAATTACGTAGTGGAGAGACATTTCTTACTCCTTTTGCCGTGGAGAGATTGTAAATACAAACTGGAGATACATTTGTTACATTTTTCGAGGGTGTGAAATTTTGTACTGGAGAGACATTTCTTACTTCTTTCGCATTACTGGTCTAGTAACACGCCGTTTAACTAAGACAAGGTCTTCCCATGGCTGCGAGCGGTTAAGTGTATAGTAGATGACGCAGTTGTAAGAATCAGATAAATAACTTTAGATAATGCGTAGTTAGTGGGTTTTATGACCCAAGGGTAGTATTGGTAGAAAGTAAATAGTAGTTGACCCTTTTAGATGTCATAAATAACCGGAAGTAATGCTTAGGTAGATTTTACGTTCAAGTGCACGAGTGACTTAGGGTTTACAGGGAGGTAGCTTAGAAATATAACGGGACATTAATGTAATGCGCAATTGGTCACTAAACAACAAAGGGCTGGCCTTATGTATTTCATCAAGGGCAAATGCATGCCAGGAAAAAACGATAAAACGGGGGCAAGTCTTCTAAATAGTAGGAATACACCCATTCGCAAGTCGGGCGCAGCCACGGGTTGACTGATTTTCTTCCAAGTTAAATCAAAAGTTAAGAATGTGATAATATTTGCTTTTTTTTGTCATTTTGGCTTTACAGCAACATCTTGCCACATTTGAAGTATGATATTGTATTGGCTCAGAAGAAAAAAGAGGCACTTCTTACAAACTCTTTTTATAATCGTGTCCTACCCAACACTAGAAGAGTTGTGCTAATAGTTGTTTTACTTATCGGTAGCTGCTAATTTTATACTTAGGTTGAAAAATACATATTTTTTTTGCTTGTCGATAGGCAATTAATCGAATTTTTTTGGCAATGAATTGGGTTTTGTGGGCAAAATTGTTTTCGATTTTGCAGCCATTTTTTCGCATGTTTCTAATGAAGTAGCAATTTCCGCACAAAAAACAACTATTAGCACAACATTTTAAGCCCAAAAACGTTTCTGTAGGGGCTTACAGCAATAAACGAATCGAATATTTCTCTCTTCCCCTTCACTAGCTATCGACTAGTGGTCTCCAAAGTGTGGTACGCGTACCCCGAGGGGTACGCAGAAAATTCTATGGGGTACGCCGAATTTCTCTTCAAAGTACTTTATTTCCTGTCCTTTTCTGAGATATTCAATACTGTTGCGAATTTTTCTTTCTTAACCTTTATTTTTGAAAGAAAGAAAGAAAAGAATAAATAGTTTTTATATCCATACTAAACTAACAGATATAAACATTAAGAGGAAAAAAAACGGCAAATAATCGTCAACACCCTTTTTAAAATGGGCTGCTATCTTAAGAATCGTTGTCTGATGTCTTCCTCGTCTATATATTTTTTCTTAGGTCGTCCTGAACTCCTTTTTTCTGTCTTTACTTTCCGCAACACTATCTTTGCCGGGTTCCGTTCCGGACGTCGTTCGACATGATCAATCCATATTATTTTAATCACTTTGACAATGTTTCAGGGGCGTAGTCAGAATAGATATCAGTCGGCTCTTGTTTGTGGAGTTCGCTAGGAACCTATCCTGCGAAGCAGTGAGCGCCATCGATTCTGTAAATGATATTGCAGCAAATTCTTTGCGCCGTTCTCAATGGTTCTATTCGCTCGGTGTTTTCACTAGCTTCGTAAGGAAAGAAATCGAAAATGACGACGGCATTTGATGCGTAGTTTGACTTGACTTATGATACATAACTGCTGAAAATTTCTGCATAAATTTGGCCGAGGTGTCATTTGACTCAATGTAACAAAAACCCTCCATCGATGAAATATTTTCTATCGTTCAAGTCCGCCTGTTCAGAAGGCGAAACAGCCCTGTACAGGTTCGGTTTTGTTCCTTTGCTCATACCATGCTCATCGAAAAGAGAGAAAGAGAGGGTAGAGGCTAAGTTCGTAAAGCAAAATTTCTCGCAGCACTTCATCTGAATGTCCTGCCCTGTCTTGTATCGGAATAAAGGTATTCGAAATTGCAAGAGGCTGCACTCTTTCACTTCATTTGAATTTTACAGCTTGAATATCACCACAGAAATGGGTTTTTACGACAAATTTTCAACTAGCCCTTGACCCCGAACGGTTCGTCGAAGAAATAGTGGAATTTGTAAAAAATAGCGAGGTTATTTAGGAAAAGTTGATAGTTTCCGGGTTATAAACAAAAAACCAGAAGGGTTGACCCCCCCACCCAAATCCTCCTTCGCTACGCCCCGGGTTATTGGTAACTTTCATCAAGAGAAATTTTATCTCTTCCACAACACCTTTTATCATTTATAATGGGGAGGTGATACCAGAAACCAAATCCAATGCCGAATTAACACCTCGGTTCGCTTCAAATCCTTCTTTACCCGAAACTGAATTGCCAACCCGTTATCGAGTACTCAAGTACTCAATGGATGGAGTTTTCTTCAGGACTCCCGAGGTGTATAAATGTCTCAAAGAGCTTGATTTCAATAAATCTACTGGCCCTGACAATATTCCCCCTATGGTACTTAAGAAAAGTGCCTCACCTTTGGTACGCCAACTTCCATTATAAGCGTGACTGTCATTTATAAATCGTAATTTTTCCCAAAAATTAGGCCGTATCCCGTGTACGCTAATGAAACGGTATCTCCGTAACCTTGCAGCCCGTGACACGTATATAGTAAGAATAGTGTCACTCATATAATCAGGGGGTACAATTTATGATTATTTTCGTGAGAAGGGTACGCGATCAAAAAAGTTTGGAGACCACTGGACTAGAGCTTGCTGTTCGACATTGCACTCTATACGAAGAAAATAGACTGTCGACAGTACAAAGGGCTTTCCCTGAGCTCGAGTATTCCACTTAAAAAAAACTATATATTATTTTGAAAATTTTCAAAAACGCTCTTATTGCACTCCCCAAGGCCTGAATTTTCCTCAAGTTCATTAGAAATCGTTTTACTTGTAAAAGAAATGAGCATTTAAAATAAGTGGTTTTTAGCAGTTTTTTTGCAATAAGTCCTTGATTCGTTTATGTATTGACATCAAACTGTTTTCCTTTTGTTGGTATTAAAAAGTTCTACAAATTTTATAAAAAACTTTTTTTTTGGACAAAGTCGTTTTTTAAACGCGAAAAACTGTTTTTAGCGTTTTTTGACGCCATTTTCGAAACGATCCCAAAGGTCCACGAGCGTCAAAAGCAGTTCATCAAATTCTATGGAAATTTTCATAATTTTTCCATATTTGACCTTGCGGATGGCTCGGCTGGCACGAAAAAATCTAATTTGAGTGGCCTATTAGAGCAACGATATTATTAGCGATGGAAATATTGTGAGTGAAGATGGGAAAAATAAATATTTCGAGAAACCTTTACAATGTTGTGCGAGACTGACAGAATAAGTCCAAATAATAGGCGGGAGTAGATAAAGTTTCATGGCTAAAAGAAAGACTTCATCTCGCTCCAACAAATGGGTTGGCTGAACCATCAACAATAACTGGTGGAGAAGCTCCCAACTGAAAGAATCTGTGGACTCAGTTAGGGAGATCGAAATGGCTCTTCATTATTCTCTATACAAAAAGTTAATGAAGCCAAAATTATCACAGGCCTCAATTAAGGTAAGAGCGTCTTCATCATCCGAAATTCTCTGATCCCTTCACACTACCTCTTTGAGATCAAGTGCCTGCAAATTCCTATAAAGGGTTACTACACTGTTAGTACTCTACTGAAGAAAACTCAAGAACTTAGTTTGAAAGTGGTTGGTGTGAATCTGAAAAGCGAGTGTTGCTCTCTTGATCAATTGTTATATGTGGCTTGATCCAGATCCATTCATCTAGAAACCAAGAAAAAAAGCCAATAATATCCTGAGAAGCAAGGAAAACAACAGGTGCCAGGTATGTTACTACTAATTTTTTGATTGTTATTAATCGGAAGATCTTTTGACAAAGTCTGCTAATGGTCATTCTCACTGTGCATAGACAATGCGATTTAAAGCGAATCTCATTTTTTTGGCATTGTGTCCTTTCCTTGGAAATAATGCGTGTTTAATATAGTGGATTACTTTACAATTGTTGATGGTCTTGCTATACACTATGAAAATATTATTAACTAGTGGGGCCCCTGTTTAAACACAAAACGTAAAATAGCAAAGAAATCAAACACAAAACGAAATTCTCTTCTGTAAAAAATTCTCTTCCGATCGACCAAAACCACAGAAAGTAAAAAATACTTTTCTGAAAAATATTCTCGTTCGATTTCTTGGAAAAATGTTGAAAGTGGCACAACTAGAATATTATTATAGATATAATTTGTTACATTTACTCGAAAGCAAAATATATCTAAGCATGCTAACTGGACGGACAATAGCGTACTAGAGGAAGTCTTTCAACAAAAGGTTCCATTTTAAATAACGCGCAATTTTGTAACTGTCAACATATGTATAACTGTCATTATGATGACATTTGACAAGGAAAAACTTAGAGGTTTTCAGATATGGATCGACACACCCTCGCAAAACGTTGGTGGTAATACATGAACAAGATTATGATTTTTTAAACAAAATTATTCTGAGTGATGAGGTTCATTTTCATATGTCTGTCACATGCACATCTGGGGCTTCGAAAACCCAAGAGAAATAATCGAACAACCTCTTCAACCATAATGAGTGACAGTTTGGTGCGGTTTTTGGGATTGCATTTTTATCTTAAATTTATTCTGGACGACGTTTATTTTTCAGCACGACGACGGCGCCACCTGCAACAGAGCTCATGAAAGAGTGGCTCTATCACCTGAAAATTTTAAGATGACACCTCTTGTTGAAAGACCCTCGTACGATCAAAAGTCATTTATATCAAGTGTCAAGTACTAAATCATGTGAATTTTTTAAATCCCATCTATAAATTAATTTTTGCATCAGAAACTTCACTTGAATTAACTCAATAATATATCCGATGACTTGGTCTTTCAATCCTGTCTATAGAAAAACTTTCAGGAATCAATGGAGAAAAATATTTAATTTTCAATACTTTTCTTAAGTTACTTTGCGAAACTTCTCCTCTATACTTTACTAAAACGATTAAATTATCGATCCTTACAATTTCTTTTGTTAAAAGAAAATTCTCTTAAACTAGAAAGAGCAAAATCCTTCCAAATCAAGAAAATGGTAGAGACAAATTCTTAATCAGCTTAAAATAAGTGCACTCAAGCAGTAATTATTATTGGAATGGAATTTAAAATAGCGAATAACAACCCATCATTTAACAGTAAGAAATTTCGGGTAATAAACTTTTTTTTTTCTTGAAACATTTTCATTTGCAGTATTGTGATGATGGTGATGACAGTGGCACAATTTCACTTAAACCCTTTACCCAATGTCAAGTAGAACGTACTGAATTGTGCACATGCATACATATATGAATGCTACAGAATGATAGATATACTTACATCGGATTCTTAGAGTGACTGGATTGCTCGTTCCTTTTCCTTCAGTGTTTGCTGCTAGACAGGTGTAATCACCTGCTGAAGCTCTTGTCACGCTCTGTAGTACTAGTGATTGATCGGAAAGAATTACACCCGCTGAGACGTTGTGATGCAACTCGTTACCCTGAAAATACCAAAAAGGAAAGCAAATTTACTTAAAAGGTAAAAATAAGTGTGATTTGGATGTGTGCTCTAAAGGAAGTTTACAAGGAAAAACTTTGGTTAAAGGTGCTTAGCTGTGAGTTTAACTTAATTTTACGGTAGATTAACCTAAAATTAATTATTTTTTTTATAATTTTTACTTTTATTGATGAATTTGCATAATCTATTCCCATAGTATATATGATATGATTTATTACTGCATCAAAAATTTAATACTGAAAGGGAGAGCGCTTTCTGTATGTCCTTCATATTTTTTGTTTTTTTGACAATTTTCTTTAGCTTTTTTTTTGTAAATTCGTCATTTCACCATAAAATACAACACAAATTAGAGACACAAATTGATTATCAAATTTCGATTACGTTTTTTCATTTACATTAAAGTTTGTATGATTTTTTTATGTGAAAGACTAGAGCTTAAAGGTAAGCCCCTCTTTGTGCTGTCGGTGGTTCTATCATAAAGTGCAAAGTCGGACAACAATCTCTAATCGAAAAGATACTAAATATAGTAATATTAATTTTTTAAATTATGTTAGTGGCTATTGGGTCACTACAAAATGTGCTTCTCTTTCCAATAAAAGCTGCACTCATTTTGTTAGTTTTAGTGGAGAGTGTATAAATAATGGCTAACACAGATCTCTATGCAGTATTAACCGAAAATCTGTGAAAATAACTAATTAATCTCTGAGACTTCTGAAAACATGTAAAATTTATACAAAAGTATTTTGTGTATATGTTGAATAATAGCACCTCGAAATTGATCCCTTACACCAGTATTAATGTCGGATCCTTTCGAATACATGCCTTCCAGATTTTGTTTCCGCGAGAATCGCTATAAGCTTTTTACCATGTTTGTCACTTCATGTTCTACAAAAATCAAAATCCCCAAATGGCCATGGACACCTGATTTTGTTGTCTAACTAAAAAGCTTTTTCCTGTTTTTAACCCTAATAATTGCTATCGTTTTTTTACCCCTAAAATATAAATGCTATGAAAGCTTGTGGCATATTCTACTTTTATCCTGGGCATTTTTTGGGTGAATTTTTGTTACAATGTCATTCGGATATTTTACTGCAAAACATTCGGGAGTCTCATTTAGAAACTACTGCAGGTATTTGGTAATGGCAATATGGTTGATATAGAAAGGTGCGTATACAGTATAATTTTTAATTCCATTGAACTAGACTGATATTGTCTTATTAAAAATGATGAATGCTGTGACAAATGAATAATTAATTGCTCTTGTTTGATTTAAACCTCCAATTTTTAACTCATTCGAAGATGTCACATAGATGTATATATGAGCCCATAATTATGAAAGTGGTCTAAGTCATATATTTCTTGTTTCGAGATATTTAAAGGATTACGTTTGATTAAGTTAAAAAATATTTTTATACTATGCAACTTTTTAATTTAGAATTTTATTAGTTTTGATTAATGAAAATTTGTTATGAATGAGAAATTTTGTGTCAATCTGATACGGAAATGTTGTTTTTACAGCTCAATTGACTTGGACCAGTTTCAAAATTAACCGAATGACCTATCAATGACTTAAAGCAATAAAAAAAATATGAGTTTTATTAGAAACAATAATTTTAATGAAATAAATCGTGAACATTTATTAATTATTTTCGAAAAGTAATCCATTTTTATCATTTTAAGCTTTTATCATTATGAGTTTTGAGATTCTTAAAATATTTCGGAAAAAACTGGGGGGATGTAGGGTAGTAAACTAATAATATCTTTAAGTTTTTCCGTTACTGGTCTGAGTATCTTTGTTATCGTAAGGAATGCGGCTTTCATTTCACTAATAAAAAGAATAGTGTACGATACGAAATAACTAAAATAAAGGTCTTATTTGTAAAAAAAATATGAAAGAAAAACAAATTTTTTCCATATATTTTACTGTAGCTCAAAAAGTAGTGAAGGTCCTTTTTTCTAAACTTTTTTAACATCTTCAAAAAATTCTTAAAAAATTCTTAGAAAAATCTAAGCTTTCTGGTAGCTTGGTTTTTTTGCTATTTACCATTCAAAAATAGGTGTCCCTGTTGTATTTTACTGCTTTCAGTATTTCAAAATACTAAAAAAGATCAGTGATCACCTATTTTTGAATGGTGAAGAGCAAGAAAGCCAAGGCATCTAAAGTCTTGGAGTGTTCCAGGAATTTTTAAAGCAGCTTTTGAAGATGTTAAAAATTTTCAGAAAAAAGGACCTTAACGTCCTCCTTTTTCTTTTATAGTAAAATATGTGGGAGCTTTTATTCATATTTTTTTACGATCTTTTATTTCTGTTTTTTCCCATAGTATACTATTTGCTGTAAACACAATTGGAACCACGACCACGGCGGTGGCGATGGCCACAGTGATTTCCGGACTGAAATTCCTTGTGTGAACATAATTGGAGCAACAGCGACCTAATTTTTTTATTAATTCAATTAGTTTTTCAGCGAAACTCTCCATTTTTAATTCTATTAAAAAAATTATATAACAATGGCTTTGTTTAATCAAAACAAAAAATAAAAAATACACAAAAATTATGAAAACATATCCTCAATAAAAAAAAACGTTGACAGGCGATAGCTACAAAATAGAAAATAGATTGATTGAGTCGCCGTGGTCGAATTTATGTACACCCTCATATACAACGTATATTCTATTGGTTTTTGACAGTTCTTGCGAAGGTAGTTTCGTCGGTCGCCCCAATTATGTTTACAGCAATTGTTTTAATTAATGAAAGCCGCATTCTTTACGATAACAAAGATACATTATTCGTGGAAATACACCGTTGTTTCATTACCTTTTTATTCTAAATCATTAAACCACATTTTTTCCCCAAAACCAATATTCAAAACGCCCTATAACGAAAACGGACAGAGATAACCTGCCCCCTTTTTGTGTTTTTTGTCGATCATTTTTTATCTACTATCTACCATTAACCGCTTGACAAGCTTTTAGGGGATACCCTGTAGAACATATTATAAGGTCATTTTTCGAGAATCTCATCCATTGAAGCGACAGATCCGCCCACGGTATTTTTTCACTCTTTTTGTCGTACACTCTTCTAGTGACTTGGTTAAAATAAAATCCAGTTGCGACATTCGCTGCACCGAAAATGTATTTCTTCCCAACTGCCCAACTCAATGCACTTTCAAAATAAAACTAAATGAATTTCATCTAATGGCAAAATAGCTAACATAATGTAACGGTTCGTTTTTAGCAAATTCACAAGAGTGAAATTGCGTTTCTCGTTCAAAGAATGTATTACCATCGCTATCAATATCTTCGTCGGCTGATTTGTAATAACTGATAAATTCATATTTTTTAAATTTTTGACTTAGACCACTTTCATAATTAACACCAAATGAATTCCATTTAATGTTGATATATTAACCACTATCTAATTATCACTATCATTTTTGACAATATCGTGAAAATTACATTGAATTAACTTAGTTTAAAATGATGTGGTGTGAAATAACTGATAAACTCATTTTTTTTAAATTTTGACTTAGACCACTTTCATAATTATGGGCACATATGAGGCATTCTTTTACAAATCGAACGCTTTTATTAATCACATTTTTGATTTGCTTCAAATTTTTTTTACGGAGTTCCTATACAAAATAAGCGGACACGTTTTTTTTAGTTTTTTTTTCGGGTAATATTTTCAAAAATAAGGAGGGGGGGGGGATTAAGTTTACGTCACTCGCCAATTATACCCTTTTCAAATGGCTATAACTCCGCTTCTATTCATCGTATCGAGTTAAATGAAGTATCCTTTTAAAGGAAGAGATCTTTATTTATATATTAATAATTGTAAAAAATGTTTCAAATTAGTATTTGTTATTAACAATTAAATATTTGAAATTCAGTTTACTATTCGTTCTCGTTTTTTTTTTTAAAATTTAAAAAAATTCGATCGCATTCTCCGGGAAATTTCCTATAAAAAACATATTTTTCCAGAGTGGTAACTATATAGGACACCCTCGGAGCAAAAGCGGGTTAAAATAACAAAGAGAGCGAAAACGGTTCGGTCATTTTTTTTAGCGCAAAACAGGAATATCTTCGTCTTCTTAGATTAAAAATGGTATAACAATACTTCAGCGCATGAACGGTGTATCAAAAAACCGAGAGCAAAGGCGGGTTAACTTTTTATTCCGCTTTTGCTCTTAATTAAAACTTATACCGCTTTTGCGCGCAAATAAAATTTGAACTGCTTTTGTTCTCAGTTTTCATTAAAATTGTTTTGCTTATGCTTTTACCAATAAAAGCATAACCAAATCGTCAACCTCCTTTAATCGAATTTTCCATAACTCGAAGATTTTTTACAGTCCCTTGCAATTCAAGTTAATGAGGTTTGACTATAGTTTTTGCATTTTTACAATTTTTTTTCATTTCTGATTTTTACAACAATAAAATATTTTTGTTATTTTTGAAATTTTCGTTTTTCATATTTTTCAAAATTATAGAATTTTTCACTTGGAATTATTAAAGTACATTTTTACGATTGTTGTAATTTTTCATTTTTTATTGCAGTTATTATAGTTTGTCTCTAGTTCTAGTTTGTCCACTTTCTGGAATTTTATCGTTAATTGTAGGGTAAATATTCTACATTTTTTCCGTTCAGTCATGCTATTTTTGTATGGCCTTAATTTCTAAAAAAATTGCTATTTTTCTTTAATTTTTGGATTTGACACTTTCAGTTTCAAAATGATTGCCTTTTCATTTAATATTAATAAGTTTGCATTTTTGACAATAATATCTGCAGTTTTTGACTTTGATGTTTGGAATTTTTGAAATGTAGTTAAAAATTCGGAATTTTTGCAAAAATTTAGCATTTTTTCTACTACTACTATTATGTAAAAAAACGTAAATTGAAATAATTCATAAAATGCAAACATTACAAAAATTGAAGTTAGTAATACTAGTACAGGTAAATGAAGCCGAAAAAGCGGAAATAATTAGATGGTGAAAATTGGCAGAGAGCTTCCTTTGAGGGTTCTTAATAAGGGGTTATAAAGTCTACCAATTTTCTACCCAGGGCAGCCCACTTTTTAGGGGGTTGTAGCCCGTAAAATGGGTATTTTTGGATTTTTCTGCAATTTTGTTAGTTAAAGGATTAAAATGGGCAGAGATCTCCTTTTTGCGTTCTCAATAAGAGGTATTAAAGTCTACCGATTTTCCACCCTGGGAAACCCCACTTTTGGTGTTTTTCTCCCAAAATAGATAGTTTTCGATGTTTCTGCAGATTTTCGTTTTTTAGGTTTTGGCCGAAAATCATGGACAAAAAGCTATGATTTTAAATTCATTTAAACAGTCCCTTCGGAAAGAGAAAGCAATGTTTCACTCATTTAGGGCATACCAACAGCAACAGGTACAATGTTGGCTTGCGAATGAAAAAAAATCCAAGCGAATGGGGTTGGGAACTAGAAATGGATTTTACGAGCCTATGAAAACTCAACAAGAACCAGAACTATATGTACCAACACATGGGCATCTTATATCTTTATTTATTCAATAACTCAAGCAGATACAATTTTTCTAACAAAAGGCCCAAAAAAGAGAAACTCTTCGTTTGCTCGTAAGATTTAAGATTGAAATTGAATAAAAAAAATTTATTGGGATAAAAAAAACACTGAAAAAAATCGAAAAATATACCGATTTTGGTGGCTAAAATTCCCTAGAAAAGGGGTTTCCTGAGGTGGGAAATCGTGAGCCTTTAAGACGTCTTATTAAGAACCCTAAAAGGAAGATCTCTGCCTCTTTTTAGCCTTTCACTAACAAATTGCAGAAAAATCGAAAAATACCCTTTTTGAGGTCTAAAACCCCTTAAAAAGTGGGCTTCTTTTATTAAAATAAAAACCCTAAAAGGGAGCTCTCTGCCAATTTTCAGCTTGTACCTAATTTTTCCGCTATTTTTCCTATTTTACCTGTTACGATAAAAGATAAAAGTGACGAAAATTTATGTCAGAAATGCAAAAATCCCCAAATAAGAAGTCAAAAATGAGAAAATGGCAAAAACATAAAACTTCTCATAAGTACATAAAAACACTTCAAACATACAAAGAATTTATGTTACAAACGCGGAAATTCCAAAAATTCAAAATTATGAATTCAGTGTCTGTGTTGTTTTGTCCTAGTAAAGTGAAGAAAATGTTGTCTAAATATAGATTTCCAAGTAAATGTAAGCAACTGCAGTATAAATAAAAACTGGGGGCAAAAGAGGTTTAAGTTTTCGTTAGCGGGCAAAAACGGTTTAAAAAGTTAACCCGCTTTTGCTCTAAGATTTTTTCCGTTCCGTTCTTGCTCTGAATAATAGTTGAACCATTTTTGCTCTGAAATATTTTTATTCCTGTTTTGCTGTAACATCATATAGCCCGCTTTTGCTCTGAGGGTGACATATGGTATATATGAAAAACATTAATTACGACTGAAAAATGCACTCCGCGACAGTAAATACGCAATATTAGCTCCAGCCTCCAGTAAATATGCAATATTACAAAACGTTTTTCACCTGGATTGTTTGATTTTTATGGGAAATAAGCGTCACTGACTAGGTCCGAGTGGCAGAGAACAGAATCAACTTCAACATTGGATGGGAGGTAAGGATCGAGAAAGTGGGTCTCTTTGTTTTTAATGCCAGGGTTAGATTATTAGTCTTTGTACAGTTAATATAAAACAGAAAATTTTCGCTTTGGAAAGTGATCTCTGATTTAATCTTTTTGCTTTGTATCACCAAGGCTGCTTGAATGTTCCTCGTACGTCCACTTAATAAAGCCAAAAAATACAATTCAGCAACTTCTTGCACGAAAAAGATTTCCTCTCGACATATTACAATTATTTATGTGCTCACATAAACTGCAAAAACTTTCAAAAAATTTCATAATTAATTGGTTAACTTCGGGTAAACATGCCAAACCTTTAAAAACTTTATGATATCACAAATCAAATAAATATGATTTCTCAAGAATATCTTCCATGAAAATCTCTGCGAAAAACAGTGAAATTTTTAAGATTATAAAATCCCTTTGAAATATTTGAACAAGTTTTCATGCATACATTTAGTTTGGGTGTAGTACCACCTGCCCATACACATATGCCATACTGAAAATAATATACGAAGAGATTATAATGTTAATCGTGTACTAACTATATGATGTATACTATACAAGATATTGCAGAAATTATAATATACATTGTATATGTAGAGGTATACAGGGGGTGTTTTTAGAAGATGACTCTCGCAGTACGACGCTTCAATGAAACTTTTGAAAAGTTCAATAACCAAGTATAGAAGAATAGAGGAAGAGAAGGTGTCTGTGTCTTAAAACAATTTCTGGAGAAACATTTCAAACATATGCTGCCCCAACTAAGACGGAAAGCATCAGACCGGATATAACGAGAGAACTAAAAGTTTTTGGTGTTTTTGGGAGGTTTGATATCGGCAATGTAAAAAAATTTATTAATCTTTTTTTACATTATTTTCTTTTATATATTAAAACATTGTCTGCCTGAGTATTTAACCGAAACGTTGAAAAAGTGTTGGAAACATTTTTTATAATTATAAAAACCAGAATGCATCAAATTGTACGACATCGGCCATGGACAATATGAAAGCAAAGGAAAGTTTCCCGCAGAGCTCGAATTTAGTTAAAGCAATTTGTTAATGCGCGATACTCGTGGAAACTTTCTTCTTAGTCGAAGAGGTCAAACCCATTTGTACTATCGACGAATCTATCATAGATATCCAAAGTTTGGCAGCCAAAAAAAAAGGACACTGTGCAAAATTAATTAATAATTAAATAATATGCAATTTTTTATTTTTATATATCTCTGCCATAAATTTTTTTTACTTTAATGTAGGCTTTTGATAAGGATCACATTTAATTCCATTCAAATATGATAAGGATCATATTTAATTCCATTCAAATATTTAACGTTCCTCAAAAAAACCTCATCATTTCAAATTTTTTATAATAATATTTCGTATAAATTTTTTTCTATTTCAACACAATCTTCTTATAGATCATTTGCAGAGTATTAGTGCGGACCTTTTGCTTACTAGTGACCTAGATAACCTAATCATAAAATTTAGACTGAAATAGATAATATCCCATTGATTCACATGCTGTTTAGCTGTAGAAAATAAAAATACTGTTCAAGATAGGAGATAGGAGATAGGAGATAGGGAACTAAATTCCTGCTCCGGAAATCAAATTGATTATCATTGAACGACAGTCTCTCCCTTTTCCATCATTGGTCCATGACTTCAATGGGTAAAAAAACACACAGAAAATAGCTTAGCTTTTTGGTTGCAGTACTTTTGTCTCGTCCCAATTGTTAAACATGGAATTTCTAAGCCTCAACTGAAATTGAGTTTTGTCCTTCATGATTGATTTTCTTGACCACAAAAAAAAAGGAACAGGCCAGTTACCTACATTTAACATTCACAAAGCAATTTAGGACGTGGTACATGTTTTGTTGGACTCAATTTTTTGGTTCAATTAAGCTATGTTCGTATATGTTCAACCTAAGATCCTATGCCGAAATGTGATGTGTGATTGTACCACGAAGTTGTCTAATAGTCCGGTAAAATGGTGATTTGGTTTTTGAATTTTTTTTAGGTAGATAGGGAAATTCGTGTTGCATATAGTATATGTAGGGGATGTGGTCGTGATGGTAAAACTTAGTGTTCTGAGTCGTGAAGGATTGAAAGTGGGTTTATTTAAAATTCTTCAATTTTTTTAATTTCTGCTTTACTCTTGAAAAATTTGATAAAATTTCTTCCAAAACATGGTTATTACCAGAAGTAAGAAAGTAAGAAGTAAGAATTGTGAATAGTGAACTGATTTGTCAAAAATTTCATTGGATCTTTAATGCTGGGACATTCCATGCCAAATCGGACGGAAATTTTTTGATCCCTCGCGATCGGGCTGCAACTTCGTAAGCAACATTGTCTTTGCTCAAAACGACCAAAAACATTTTTTTTTCAAATATCCATACCATATACAGGTTAAAAAAAATAATACGCGATTTTAAAGGATTATTAATATTTCAGATTACTTTTTGAGTTTTCTGTTGCGTGCATCGACTTTTATCGCAGGATTTATGGTTTTTTTTCTAAAAGTATACTCTAAGAACCTAATTAGACGAAAAATTGTGAAAAATTTAAGTATGATACTTAATTTATGGTCATAAAGTCAAAAAGTAACAGAAAAGTTCAAAATTGAATATCTCAAAAACTTTCTTGTCAAAATTGATTTTCAGCCCGGCAAAATGTTCGGGAGGGACCCCTCTATAACTGCAAAAAAAATTCTCGATGGGCCTTCGGAGTTTGTTGAAAATATCAACTTTTTGGTGCAAAATAAATTTTTCATAATTTGTCTATTTTTTGTTATTGACAGTAACTTGGGTTTATTATTTCATTGATGACAGCATTTTTGACAGCTGTCAATTGTCAAAACTATTTTTAGACGAAAAACATTAGTATGCAGAATTTCGCTTTTTTGTGTTATTTTTTCGACTTTTGGCCAGCTTTTTTCGATTTCCGGCCACTGTTACTGTAAGAATATAGCCACTCTGACTAAATTTTACCGATCACCACATGGAATGTTTCTTTGATATAAATAACCTATGTCTCCACGGCTATGTTTTTTCCACCATACAAGACTAGTTCGCCCACCCGTGTGTGCGTCTGCACACTACGACCTAGGAATTCTTTTATAAACAGATCAATTCCACTATGGAACAGCTCTCCACAGTCAGTATTCCCGAACTTATACAACACAACATCCAAAGTTCAAACGGCAAGTTCATCGCCTAATACTCATCCACTTCTCAGTCTTTCTTTAACCTATCCAACTCTTCACCAAAGCTTACTACTACTCATTGCACCATTACAAAGATCCACAAAAGAGTAGGACCTGATTTTAGTCTTCTATCTTGACCTTCGTGAACTACAATTATCAAAAATACTCTAGTTGTCTCACATACATTATCATACTACATTTATACACTTTCCCTATTTCACCTTTCAACAACATGAAAGCAGTAAACTGAAAAAAACCAAAATCACTCGAAACCACTTTAGTAGAATAGAATCAGTAGTGTTTAATGTATGTATACTCACGTTATGATACCATGCCATTTTGTATGGTCTAGGATTTGAATGGATGTGACACTCAAAGTAAACATCATCACCTTCCTTAATATCATCCGGATTAAGTGATGAGCCCATCTTCATTACAGCAACGGGTTGGTCTGAAAAAAAGGAAACATCGCATAAATAGAATTTTCAATTACTAGAAGATTTAAGAATCTGTGTTTGAATAAAAGCGCACCAGAGATCTTACACTTACTTCATACAAACCATATGCTTTTTACTACATGATGTTTGCGTTTTTTATTCACAAATCGAAAGAAAAGCGAGGCTGTATTGAAATAAAATTCCATTAATTAGCTAAATGATTTCATGCAGGAAAATGTCACAAATGTTCACTTTTTATTTGAGAGTTCAAGGTACGCTCATTTTCTTACGTGTAGTTTTGTGGTTTTTCAATTCACATAATTAAAACAAATTTTTGACATAAAACACTTTAATTTTTTGTAAAAACTTACTATATTTTTGAAGTTTTTTATGTTATGTATATAATAACTCAAAGGAAATTGTTGTAATCTATCAAAGTTTTAATTTCAATCGTTTTTTAAAGCAATGTACTAAAAGAAAGGAAAGCCTTATGTGATCCGGCTAGATTCTAGTTGTCATGAGGCTTATGCATTAGATATCTTCCTCAATGAGCGAGGAGCAAGTCCAGAATATTTCAAAATGGCACCCGACTACCATTCCAGAATTTCATGGTTCGATTCCATGCAGCGCCATGGTCCTTCGTCGTTTAACCTTTTTCACTTGGATAACACTAACCTTTCTTGTCTTCACAGACCTATGTCTTACCATACTATGTGAGCGCAATAACCAAGAAAGACATGTAATGTTCGATGGCCGAATTGAGGGTTCTGTTATGGCAGTATTGGATGTGACGAGGTGAAGTAAGACCGAACTTTACGTAAGACTAGTCTATTTGGAGGGACCTTAGATTCGGCCTGTCATATTCAGGTAATACCCATTTTTTAAGATTCGAAAACTTCTCCCAAGCTTTCTAAGAAAATGTTTTCATCCTGGTTGGTCCATCCAGGTTTATCATCCTAGCCAGAGGAGTAGGTTACTATCATGGAGTCCTCAACACGTTCACTTTACATCGTGGTTTGGTAGGCTTTGAAGAGAGGGAGGTCATGTACAGCATTCGTCCTGCTCCTTTAAATTAATACTGCTAACTTCAGGCAGAAGTCGTAAAGATCAGAACGATTGGTCCGACGATGAATGCAACTCACCGACTTAATGTAAGAATCCTGCGTATATGCCATGCAGCAGTCTCATGGAACACGGAACGGGAAGAGGAATATTAAGAGCTCAGAAGAAAATGGAAATGTACACAGAATTTCAGGAGTTCTCCGGAGAGATAGCGACGACTGCACGGATAAGAAAGGTAATTTAAACAAAAAACGAGGGCTAAGATCCAGCGATTTCTTCGGATATAACATCAAAAGTTGAAGTACCAGAGTAAAAATAAAAAATGGCCTTGCAACGGGCGAACACCGGCTGCATGGCTTTTTAAAGGGAATATGATGGCCGTACAGATTTTAACTATTTTTAATGGGAGCACAAACGACCTCACGACGGCCAAACTTGACCAAAAGACTTAAATGGCCAAGCACGTAACTGTACAAACGGGCATACGACGGCATATTTGAGCATTTTGTTATGTACAATGGTCCTTTCGATTTATCGAAACGAGCTCGCCAGTCGTCGGTTTGTTGTACGTGAAGTGTGTGGTGCGTTTTGATTTCGTGGGACATTTTCTTATTTAACCGCTCGAAGACAAAAGAAACAATCGAATTTTTTTTCTTTTTTCGGTGTTCGCCCGTTGTAAGGCCATCTTTTATGTTTACTCGGGTAGAGATATTTCCTTATATAATATGTATCATGTTAAGGTAAGAGAAGTAGTAGAGAATAGAGAAGAACACGACTTCGGATGATAATTTTAACCCAGATGTGGTTAAAATCAGAAGACGTGATATTGTAAGTTGTCGTAAAAAACGTAATTTCTAACGTAGAAGGCAATACGCCTATAGGGGAAAGGACTTGGGCATTAAGGTGTACCCTGACACCTTCTAGGACGGTTTGAATTGTAATAAATATCATTCTGCCCAAAAAAAATTGACTGGAAGCCCAGGAATATTACAAAAATTTCAACAAACAATTTTAGAACTGAGCGTCAGTTGCTCAGGTTGAATCAACAAATTTATTTAGAATTTTTACAGGCAAAAAAGTGTGTTACAATGTTGTATACCTCTGTATTGAATTTATGCTTCTTGGTAATGCTTTATTAATAATCCTGTTTACAAACTATTTGACTCTATTTTATACGAATTAGTAGAGCTGATTGTATGTCTGCTTTGGCCTTTTCCTTTTGCTGATCCTCACAGTGCGTTTCGCTACTTGAAGGAATGATGTTGGTTTTGGCTAAGCTGACCTGTGGTTTGGTAGCTTTAACGCCTCATGGGTCAGAGATTTGTTTGCCTCTTCACTGTCGGAATATGTATCAAAGTATGGTCATTTTGTATTTAAACCCATGAAATTTGTTGGCCTGACTATGTGCATATGGTACAACTTATCGTCAATTATGATTTCATAGTAAAGTAGCTTGATTCTGCGAACATAGTGTAAATTTCCTTTTAAAGCCATGGTTCGCATACGCATTTGAACAGTGTGCCCGACCTGGAATTCTTTAACTTCCTCGGTTTGATTCTTATCCCTCATTTACTTTCAGTGACCTAGTGATAAGGAGGTTTAAGCTGAGTGGTATGGAGCGCAGTGTTACTTCGTTGTATTTAGAGATTCTTCAATAAGTTCCTCTACGTCGAGCCAATTTTCTGGGAAAACTTCCAATGCGAGTATGGATAAGTAATCCACGTTTGAATGTTGTTTTGTATATCTGCGAATCTCTTAGCTGAATCCGTAGAAAAAGGTAGCGTAAGGTAGCATGTGGACAGCTGATTTCACTGGCATATTCTTTTTGGGGTGTGATAAGCCTTGGGTAAAAGGGTTTGTGGCAGTGGCGGACTAAGCCCGTCAGAGGCCCGGGGCGGCAAAGCTGAATGAGGCCCTCAGTCTAAGAAGTTGATGTAATTTTAGAAGCCTTTTATTCAGTTTTCATTTGTATGTAAAAGTGTGTGTATGTTTATTTCCCAGCAGGGAAAGCATCTAATTACCCATCTATTCCGAAAGTAGTTCTAAAGCCAAGTGTCCACTATGGAGTTTTTTTTGGTAGAGTGTAGAGTGTAAAGCTCTACCTGTAGTGTGTACACTAGAGCGCGTCTCTACCACTCTACCACCCCACCGCCCGTAGAATTTTTCTAGATAAATTTTGAATAGAGCTCTACCACGTGCTCTACAGACTGCACACTACAGATGCGTTTTCTCTACTGTAGAGTCGGCCATCAACTTTTGCATGTCATTTAATTTCTCAGTTATTCAGAGATGCGTGCGTACACATATTGTGAAAAAAATTTAAAGGAAATTAATAGAAAACAAAAAAACAATATAATGAGGTCTCGCCAAAAACAAGCTGCTGCCGTTGTATTTTTGCTCGAAGAAGAGAAAAAGAAGGAAAGGAAATGTTCGGCGCGAGATTGGATTGCGAAAAGAAAATAAAACGCTGGAATGTATCGAGAATTTTTGAATGAGCTCAAGGAAGAAGACACATTTTCTGCGTATGTCGTATTCGAATTTCGTTGTTATTTAACAGGCGGATGTACAACAATTCGAAGCGCAGTCGAAATGTAAATAAGAATGAATACTGTAGAGAGAAAACTCTATCAAACATGCTTGATAGAGCGTAGAGCAGATGTAGAGCTCTACACAACACAAACAAATTGCTTATACACTATAGAGTTTTTTAGCAGAGAAAATTTTCCCGTAGAGTGGGTGTAGAGTGCATGTGTACAGCTCCAGAGGGTGTATACACTTCTCTACGCGTCTCTATGGGAGAGTTTTCTCTAGCTCTATGCAAAAAGCTCTATAGTGGACACCAGGCGACCGATTCCGAACTGGTGAGTTTTTCGCCAGTGAACACCGAAGGAAAAACTCACTGACAACCTCGGTGTTCACTTTTCTTTAAAATGCGATTCCGTAAGTGCCAGTGAGTTTTAAAGTGCTGAATGATTTTTAAAGTGGCTGAATGATGCGCTGAGTTGGTACTGTCTTGACCTTCCCATTTTAAAAATTCTAATTAAATAAAATCTTTTAGAACAACAAACTAAAACTATTTTTACATACCAAACAAATCTCTCAAAAAAATTATTTTTAAAAAAAATTAAAAAACTTATTCAAAAATAATCGCACGAAATTACAAAAACAACTTTACTCACCGTAAATTCACAGCCTTTTGCTCAGTGAGAAATTTTTCACGGCACGGCGGTGTTCACCGCAAATGTCAAAAAAAATCATTCTCACTCTTGCGGACGCGAAAATAAGCAGTATAACTGAAATCGGTGAACGTTGCGGAATCGGGCCCCAGGCTTAAGTTTAGAAAAACTCATCTTGCATGTTGCAACCGAGATGAAAATGGTCCAGAATTATTGAATAATAAGCGGTGTACAGGATAACGATTCAATAAAGTCCCATTTTAATAATTACATGCTGTACTTATTTGTGTCTACGGGAACATTGTACGGGACCTCCGACTCCAAAGTACCACTTAGGTAGGCACTGACCATATTTTAAAAGCCTTGTTTAGGATTTGATCAAGGGAACTTGTAGACATTTGGAGGCCCCCAGGAACCAGAGGCCCGGGGCGGACCGCCCCTTCCGCCCCACCCTTAGTCCGCCACTGGTTTGTGGTCTTGCACTAATAAATTTGGCGACCATAGTAGTATTTCAAGAATTTCTCAAGGCCTCATGTTATAGCGGTCGCTTCATTATCAATATGGCAGTGTAGTTGGACTCGGACTTGGTTAGTGAGAATCGAACATGATTAATGATTGATCTTGCATATTTTTCTCATCCTTTCAATATATAGATATAAGTTAGAAATTAGTTTGAAGATCAACTTTCACAATGTTTTTTGAAATTATAAAACATGATGAAATACAGAGACATGAAAAGACTTATCAAGAAAAAAAACCCGACTCCATTGCATCTTATCAAAAGTCCTCTTTAAATCAAACTAACCTACATACCAGAACTCACAATTCAATCACTTTAAATTACAATCTGACGGGATACCACCGTCGCAATCTACCTCTAGAAAAAAAATCGATTTTGAAAATATTATGCAAAAGCCAATAAGACTCCCAGACTCCACAGGCTCATGAAATTTGCATAATATTTCATCCTTGCGTGAGGATACATCAGCCGGAATACTTTCCTAGAATGCATTAGTCTCTGTGCTACTGAAATAAATAATCCGGCCGATGCTCTACGTAGAGATCACTGAGCACAATTGATAAAACCCGGAAAAAGGAGAATAAATAGAATAAATAGGAAAAAAATATATATAACTCCATAGTTGAGGATGACTTGAAGGTAGATAAAGGCTGCTATTATAGAAAGCAATTTCTATCCAACAATTGCACAGAAGAAGACATGCACGAATCATACAAGTCGGAAGCGATGTGTACTCGAGCCAGTGAATCGTGAACGATTTCATAACCTGCAGCAAAGTTTACAGTGATATGAAAATTTTCGTGTATGTCACTCTTTTTCGGCGGTATTTTAAACGTAGATTTGGCTAGACGCCATTAGTAATCTATTTCAAATCCAGCCAAGAGCACACACAAGATAAGGCCAATAAATATTTAAGGATTGAAATTATGTCGTCTGCTGCGGTGCCCTTGCTGCTTCCGCTTCGTTTCAACTCAACTTAAATCTACCATTGTAGTACCATGGAGCAGGGATAATGGACTCTTGTAGTTTTGCAAACATCTCTCCGAAGGCAATAAGTTAAATTTACAATTCATATTGGTTCATCTTGGGCATTTATTTGAAGTAGTTGGACATTTGTTACATATAATGTACGTCATGAGTCTAGAGATGTGATTACGATAGAAACGGATCCTGCAGATTTCTGGCAAGTCATTTCTCTAGAAATTTCAATTGCCAATTAATATATGGCCTTTGGCAATCGTTATTTAGAAGATGAAGAAGATTCCTGGTAGGATTTTAGTTAGTTAAAATTAATTTTCCAATATGACTATGGGAATTGTTTCCCTGCATGAGCTCTCCGTAAATGTGACAAGCTGAGAGCTGAAATTAAATTGTATGGAATTGTGAGTTACGTTCATGCTAATGTGGGGGGGGGGGCTACATGGAGACTCAAGAAGTCGGTTGAAAGCATATTTGAGTCTCGTCATTGCAGGCTGTCTTAAACTTAGAATAATTATTCTTTATCCTGCAGGAAAGCTTTGATTGTGTGTAGACCACGGGTATTTTTTATACATATGAGGGGAGAAGAGAAAGAAATGTGCAAATGAGTTAGTTTTCACCCAGGGAATTTTTGGATGCAAAATCTTTCGTTAAAGTTTCGCCATGTGCGTCCTCTTCCCCTCCTCTTCTCTCGTTTTTTCCTATAAACTTGGTTTTTTCGTAAGCCCGTTTTTTTCGTTTTTGTACTCAGGACAACGTCATGGTCCTTGACGAGTTGGAAATCTTCCCATTATTCTCTGGGAGGTCCCTGTCGAAATTTAATTTTATGACCATGTAGTCGGTAGACCTTTCTACCACGAAGGCAGTGTATTTACTTTACACGTAGTTCTCCTCGGTCCAGAAACCCGCTTTGCGTAACCTCCGGGCCGTGAACCCCCCTGATGTATAAATCAGATGGCAGCAGGTCGAAAATTACGTTAAGCGCTATCGTAGGCGTTGTACACAAGCTATTCTTTGGACTTCATTCATATATTGTGCGGATTATTTTTCTTACCAATAGTCCAGTAAATCTGTCGAAAATATCGCGTTTTTTGTTGCAAAAACTTTAACAGCCTACAAAGATATGTAAAAAATTGGAAATTTTCGGTAGATTTAAATGAACTATTTTTAAAACAAATGACGCGCTTGCGTCCTTTTCATAATGGCGCCCACAATTGGCGAAAAACAGTCTTTTGCGTTTAAAAAAGAAACTTGGCGTTGTACAAAAAAGCGTTAAATGGCAAAGTTGTGTAACTCTTTAATACGGATCGAGCTGCCCTTGTCCGGTCTGAAAAAATTGAAAAGCAATTAGTAATTGCAAAAAAATCGCTAAAAATCGCAATTTTTTGAAATACCTGCAGCTCCGTGAAAAGAAGATATATTGTAACGAACCACGGTGAAAGCGTAGTCCAAGATAAGTCGAATAAGAGCGGTTTTACAGATTTGCAAAATATTGCAAGCTTTTTGTAAGAATCGATTTTTTCGAAAAAACGCGTTTTTTCAATGTCCAATAGCTCATACAGCCTATCATATTTTTATACCCGACCGGTCCCAAAATTGTCTGTAACAGTTGCGCTTACATGTTCAATTAATGCCCATATCACAAAACGATCCCTAATATGCGCAAAATCAATCAAAAAATCGATTTTTTTTATACTCTAAAAAACCAAGAATAGCTTTCTGATTTTTAATTACATTGGAATAGGATCATTGCCAATCGATAGCTAACATTTTTTTACAAATTTGCAAAAAAATGTTTGCTTCCGACCTTCTGGAGCTGAGATAATTTTTTTTTGAAAAAAATCTTGTGGCGCCATCTTTTAAGATAAGTCGCTGAAATTTACGCCGGTTATTGTTGAATACTTATATTTTCAATACAAAATTTCGGTCGTTGCTGAACATTGTAAAATTAATTAAACTCGGAGCTTGATGCTGCGGCGCGCATTAAAAAAACATCAAGCGCAGTGCAAAGCTCACAGAAACATATTGTAAACGCTTGTTTGTGTGCAAAGTACGAGCTTTCAAATCTCCTTGGGGTAAGTTACACTATGGATCAGGATCACCCTCTTCCCACCTCAAACCGGTTTGTGTGTGATGCAGATATTACACTAAATGCTCAGTTCTCTGCATCTTCTTCATAAAGCTATTGTAATACCTATGCATGGGAGTTGTTCAATAAACACGAATGATAAGGATAATTATTTATAGTTTTTGCAGACCTCCGGTGAGTCTGGCCAATCTTCTGAGGCGATGAATAACTCAAACTTCCCTGCGACCCCTTCTCAACAAAACTGGTTTGTGCAAATCACAGCATTGGTGTAATTTGACACTAAAAGCTTCTCAGATTCCACAATTGAAATATACTACTACTTCGAAATTTTACACAAATCTGAGAGCTTTTGAGAGTGGTGTTCAAACTGTTGCCTACAATCAACTGTTTACAGTGGTAAAGTAACCCTTAGGCATTACGTCAATGCAGTTTATCATTCCAGAATTGCCTTAATTCCTACTTCAATTGAAAGTTAGAATTAATCAATGCATTGACTCGTGTCTCATCACCCTTTCGCTGAGATTTACGGGAGTTTGGAGTAAAAGTAGAAGCGTGAGAGTCACAATTGACAAAGAGGGCGAAAGGCGCAATGCGAAACTCCACCCCCCGCTTCCAACAGCTTTCAAGACAACAGATTTTTGAAAATATTAAAAAAGCATTGGCAAAGTTGAAAATGCTCATACTATACACTGGTTGATCTTGAAGAATATTAAACGGATTCTGAATTAACTCTATTAGAAATTATTTTTAAGCCCTGGCTTCAGCGGCCTCAGTTCAATAATATTCAGTTCAATCCACATAAGTGAATTCACCGGCTAAAGTCCATTTCAGTGCTTAAAATTGTAGTTACTCTCTTTTGAGCGAGCTTTTACGTTTCTCTTAAGTTCGAGTTCGATTTGGGCGAATAGAGGTCTGTTTTTTCCTCATATAATACGTGGACTGACATTATTTTAAAGTTCAGTTTACCAATTTGCTCGAACTTGCGCAGTTCGGCCGGCAAAGCCGGGGTATTAGATATACAGTGAGCGTCAAAAGTGAGTCAACACCTAAAAATTTTATATTTCAACACCAGACGCTGCCATGCACCTGCAAACCATGACAGATGGTAGAGTTCCTCCAAAGAAACCCTTTATTTCAAAAGTAAATAAAACAAAACGATTGCAATTCGCCAAAAAATACAAAAAATTTTGTCTTTCATTTTGGAAATTTTTAGGTGTTGACTCACTTTTGACGCTCACTGTAAATCGGGGTTTGATGTTTACGGCTTTTCTTTATTTTTTAATGTTCAAATGTATTTAGTATGCAGAAGCTCGATTCATTCCTTGTAAAGAACGGTTTTTGTAGCTAAAAGTAGCTAGGGTTGCCAAGTGGCCGGTTTTCAGCCGGCTTGGCCGGCAATATCACTCTCGAGCCGGCGGCCGGCCAGAAATTTGAAAAATTCGTAAAAAGCCGGCAATTTCTATTTCTTCCATCAAAAATGTTTTAATATTTATAATTTTTGTTAATACTTGAAAAGTTAGAAAATCTTTACAACTATTTTTTTATGTGGGAAAACCAAGCTTAGTAATCACCCTTTGTACTACCAGTCTGTCATGTCTTTCATGTCATGGTGCAATGTCTAGTAACAAGCTTGGTTTGAAAGATAAAAGAGGATAGGATAGATCAGGGAGGGTCTGGGTGGTGTTGGAGCAGGTGGCGATGAACCCTACGTTTGAACTCTTGAGCGTTGTACGAGTTCGGGAAAACTGATTGTGGGAGGTTATTCCACAGCCAAATTGGTCTATTTATAAACTATTAAGAAATTCGTACATTTTTAACATGTTATACTCAAACGCAATTTGAATTTAGCGCGTTATCAGGCTATCAAGTGGTGTAACCCCAGACTATGTGAACCACCAGTGTAGTCAGCTTACACCCTGTTTGCTCTATTACTTCGCTATATTTGTTCTGTCCCACAGTTATGTCATGTACAGTTATGTTTTTGGAAGGCAAAAGTAGCTTACTCCACTATTATATTGAAAGTTCAAAATGCAATGAATATATATTACACCAAAACCGCAACCAGCTTAAATTGTGGGTTACAAAACTTTTGCGTTGATAGCCTCAATTGGAAGAAACCAAAGCAAGTCATTTGAGTTCGCCGAGTGACCTTTCTTTGGTGGGAGGGGGGAGGCCGGCAATTCCGTCCCGTCAAGTTGGCAACCCTAAAAGTAGCTTATATTTGACAGTTCTTCTTCTTCTTCTTCTTTTTATTTCTACTCTCGCACCGCAGTACAGGAATTCTCTTCCTCTGGGGCACCTCTTAGGAATACCTGGTGGCATCACCACTACAGTACACAGCTAGAAGTGCTTAAGTGAAAAACTTTGGTATTTCTCAGCCAAATTGCTGAAGTGCAATATCTCCTAAAATACCAGCCTCATAAATGAAATCGTGAATTCATCCCTTTAAGATAGTTTTATGTGGACTCAAAGCAAAAAAAATATTTTTTTTGTTCCTGTTGCCTGATTAAAAAATAAAGAAATGTAAATATTTCTAGGCGATATTTTGCACATATGCACTTCTGGCTGTGTACTGTAGACCACTCTTAGAGGAACTTTCAGAGAGACGAAAAAGGCCGAGGCGCGACTAGGTATCACTCGGAACAGTGTATTATTATAGGTGGCCACGTATGCATGGAAGGACAACTCCGGATGAGGGTGTTTAATATGTAGATGTTGTGAAGATAAAGGAAAGTCTTCGTGGTAGTAACACAAGAGAAGGGCAGAAAAAAAAATTTCATGGTCAAGATCACTAAAAGATCAGAAGCAACCCGATACTTGAATTATCGAGACCACATCTGCGAGCAAAGTTGGTAAACAATAAAGACATAATTAACGCTTAAGGGAACTACATAGTGACATTACATAAACACTTGGAGTGGTTAGCGGCTAACGCGATCAGCGCACTCGCCAATTCAGCACAGAGTCCTGCAATAATTTATGAGTTGACTTGTTAAATTTCTAAAAGTAACTACAACAACTCTATCACGGCAGAGCATCTTAAAGAAACTGTAGCTTGGCCGCTCGTATTGTGCTAGACGGTAATATACATATGTGGCAAATGAGCCCAGGGCTTATGGATGCCAAACTGGATACATACAGACCGATGGAAGGAAAAGTAGCGACAAGACAGGTCCATCCTTGTTTTTAGAACCCGATAAGTTAAAAAGTTTATATGAGATAAATGGATATGTATTGTCTACAAACTTTCGTCAACCCAATTTAGTTGCTTTTGAAGGAAAGATTGTACAATCCAAAGTCGTTTTTACAATACCTAAGACTCAGATTAAACCAATGAAATTACTGTATCATTATTAAAGTTGCATTGCGAGTGGCTTGACGATTTTTCTTTTAAATTTTGAAATATACGAAATCTTTATTTCTTATGATGAATGTAGTTTTACAATTTTCTATTAATTTTCTAACAAATACAAAACCTGAATATTCACGAAACCCGAATTTATTTTACCTAAATTAAATTTTAAATATCTCTTATATAAAAGGAACTTTTTTTTTGGTATAGAAATTTGAAACCATTTAAATTGCAAAAGCCGTGAAAGAAAAACGTTTTATGTCCACAGCAACTTCTCCTTTTCCACACTTTTAAGCCATGCTGGATACTTTAATGGCTCACCATCGATAATGGATTGAACTAAATGAGGCGCCCGGAAATTTTATGTTCCCAGCCATAAACCGGGGCATTAGGGAAATAATTTTGTTCGAATAAAAAAAAGAAAAAGAAAAAAGAATGAGGAAAACGCCGATGTCTTTTCGAAAAGGAAAATCGATATCGGGAACCGTTTTCGAAGCTACTTTCACCAACTGCGGTTAAGTAACAATAAAATATCTTTCTGGTATCCAGAATACTTTATGAGGGTAAGGCCCGGCTTTTACGAAATATATATATAGATATAAACATACACAAACATACACGATTATACATATACATACAAACATATATACAAAAATGATTTTAAACTCGATTACAGAACGACAATTGAGAAAAAAGAAAATATTTTTTTTATCTTTAAAATTGGATCACATACCTTGAGCTTTGGCCGAAGAGAAGCCGGTAATAATTTTTGAAAGCTGCCCCAAATATAGGCGTTCGAGGGTTCATAACACGGAATTAATGAGACCGGGGCAATATAACAGAAATAACTCACATTTTATACGTCAGATTGAGTGGTGAGCGCGTTTATTAGCGTCCTCTTCTACCCTATAAAGAGCACTTCGGCAGTTTATTACTAAACAATAAAAAGGACGTTAATTGCCTCCCCTCCGTAGAATAGCAAGGATCCAGAATTTCTGGACATCTAAAACCTTTCATGCAAATTGCCCACAATACCTTTTACTGGCTCTAGGGGGGGCTGTTAAACTTGTAATAGGGTGTTGTTAAGCAAAATGGCTTATTACAATGTTTTTTTTTTCTTTCTTTTGGGCATGTTTTTTTTTCTTTATTGTTATACTTACAATGCACGACCAGCCGCCACTTGTCCTCTATCGCACTATCGGGGATGAATTGATTCTCAGCCCTGCACGTTAGATACTTTCCATCGTCATCTTTTGTTGGTGTATATGTTAGAATGCTAAGGGATTGATTGTCTGGTTCTGAGAACTGAAATTTAAACGAAAAATAATATTATTATTCAGAAATTTGGATGAAATTGTATTTTTATTATTAGAATCATTTTTAGTAAAAGAAAGCAAATTCAATTCATACTCATATCAATTCTTCTTACGTTTATATTTAGATACAACGGTTCTTCGAATCTATTCAATTACAATGTATAAATCCTTTCTTAAGTTAAAGTACTTTTTCCAGCGATGATCTAATCTCTTCAAAGCTTCCATTAAGTACTTGTTCTGTAACATAGGCTTTAGCCACTAAACATAGAACACCGAACAAAAAAAGAACCCAATCTACTCGCACGGTCGTGTGAATTATTTAATTTAAACAACATGGAATATTGAAACTTTACCGCCCCTTTTACTTAAAAATGACTAATCGTACGGGGGAAAAATCCAAGAGGTTTTTTTGTAAAAAATTTAATGAGCTTTAATTTTTATGTTTATGTCAAAACTCAATAGTTTTCGAGATAATCATGAAAAACTAAAGTTTACATCCTTTCAACCCCCATATAAAACCGCGCCGGATAAAATTTAGGGTACTCAGCCTGTCATTACAGTGCCCACAAAAATTCAGCTTTAATGGAACTTGGGTATAAATTAAATCAAACTTAGGAAATAGTCCGGGGAAATTAGCAAAAAAACGCACGAAAGGAGACAAAATTCGGAAATGGCTGAAAATTGGACCACAGCTTCCTTGGGACTTTTTAAGAAAACAGTTTCGGAATCACAAAAAAACAAAATGGCCGCCGGAAATATAGCGGTTTTTCGGTGTGTTCCTTGTATCTCGGTTTCTATATGTCGTACAATCCCGTACAAAGGCCCTAAATGTTGACAATGAAATTCTCTACAACTTTAGTTCTTACATAGTTGATCCGATTAACCCTTTCGAAGTTATTCAAGGTCAAAGTTTCAAAAAATCAGTTTTTGGTCAAAAAATGACTCAGAAACTAATTATTGAGAATTTTTTTTTGTTCTATTTATACAAAAGATTATTGCCTACCCTAATGAAACCCCTGCCATTTTTTCGAAAACTTTTCGAAAATTTTTGCAAAAATGAATAGTGATTTTTTGGCCGAAAAGTGATTTTTGGAAAATTTAACCTTGAAAGGATTTGACTTTGAAAGGGTTAATCGGGTCAACTTCTTGTAAGAATTAAAGTTGTAGAGAATTTCATTGTCAACATTTAGGGCCTTTGTACGGGATTGTACGACCTATAGAAACCGAGATACAAGGAAAACACCAAAAAACCGCTATATTTCCGGGGGCCATTTTGTTTTTTTTTGTGATTCCGAAATTGTTTTCTTAAAAAGTCCAAAGGAAGCTGTGGTCCAATTTTCAGCCATTTCCGAATTTTGTATCCTTTAAATGCTAATTTCCCCGGACTAAAAGTAAAATGTCAGTCTAACAATATCCCCGACAATCTGCTAAGTTAAAACAGTTCTCCTACGCACAGGCCACACATCTCCTACTCACCACAATTTTATTTTGTTCAAGCATAGAAGCGTTTTGATTTTGTTCTTCTAATGCGCATAAAATAAAAACAAGTAATCAATCCGCGCACAGGAGATGAATGGGACCTGGAATGTTCCTTCTTCCAAATTGCCACATCTCACCCAATTATTCCCATAAACATCATGCACAATAATTTGCTACCAATTTAGCACTCTGAAGTAGCTTTTGGTACTACGGGAGGGAAGAAGATCCGTGCACAAATTTTTGTTTTAGGTGACTTTAGGTGACTTATGTGTTATACTCGTATGCTTACTGCTTTAATGTATGCGATGACTTACTCGTACGGTGAAAATCTCTGTATTCCAAGCCAAACTTTAAACTCAGGAAACAGGAAAAGTTGCTGAGTCAAAACTGGGTAAATACAGTAGGCGACCAATCACATCGAAATGCGATGAGTATGAGCAGGTTCGTTGCCTTGATGGAGCAGCACTTTATTCTTCTTCAAAGGTTTTTTCCCCATTTTTTCCAGGATGGACTTTCCTACCATACTCATGGACCAACTACATTTCATGCATCGGTCCGGAAATTGCTATTGGGGCACCCACCTTTTTGGTGAACAGGGTCCTTACCGATCATACCTAGATGAAACACACCGAAGGCTGAAGGTCCAAGCCAGGATTGGCTAACTCTAAGCGGTCCTGTGCTGTCGCTGTCTCTTGACGTGGCTGAGGAATTTTTGGGGCGCGGTATAAAGGATGTCAGGTCACTTACTGACTTTATATCAGGACACTAGTTGGTTTGATTATCAGAGACTGTTCCAGGAGTTACTTATGGAGCCTAGGAAGGGCGGAGGACCCCACCTGCAGGCTTTGCTTTGAGTTGGATGAGTTTGCCCTTCGAACAGACAAGCCATTCGACAGATTGATGAGCCTGTTCAAAAATTCAAATATGAAGTATAGTGGTGTAGTACAATAGATCATATAAGTGGCTGCGTTAGCTTTGAACCCTATAACCTCACCACTTTTCTTTAGAAAAAGAAGAGAAAGAACATTTCTGATGTTATCCGTGGAAAATTTTTGCAGTCGAAAACGCTCACCAGCAACCACGTTGGAACGTTCCTTTACCTACAAGGGTGAAGTCGTAGCAGAACGCCAATTAAAGGTGAAATTACGGGCATCTCTTTTCGCCTAGAATTCTTCCTTGTCCGACATTGTAATACCGTTCCTAGTGCACCAGAAATATACACAGTAAACGGACAAAGTTTTTTTCGGGACTCGCCAGTTTGATTTCAGCCAATCCGCTGAACCTAACAATATAGAAGACCTTAGTGTAGGCTCTGATGCTGCGCATTCAAAACTCAGTCTGACAAGTTTATTAACAAACATTTTCAGCCAGACAAGTTGTAATAGATAGAAGAGATCTTAAGCTTTATTTTAAAAAAAAAAATCAAGGAGGTGTTATATAGTGCATTTTTATAAAAAAAATAATTTATAACAAAAGGTCTGTCAGAAGTTAATTAACAAAGATTGTCAGCCACACAATTTTTTTCAAAAATGGTTCATTTTTTACTACAAATTGTATAAATTTCAAGCAGGTGTTTTGGAAAAAAAAATCATTTTTTTTAGCTAAATTCAAAAATTCATCAAAAATAATAATTAACAAATTTTTACTAGTCTGGCAGGCGTAACATGTTTTTTACATGTTTTTCAGCCATTCTCATTTTATTATTTTGAGGTTTTCGATGGGGTGCCTTTTTTGTCATGGGAGCTTAGACTACCTCGTATCATCCTAAATGCTTGCTTGGACTCTTTGCTCCCATAATGCTTATCTCCAGTTTATCTAGATACTTGGAAACTAGCCTGTTTTCAGTCCATACCGAAAAAAGAGCGAATTCAACAACCCTTTTAAGTACTGCCCACTAAAAATTACTATTAAATCCAGCCGCAGCCCCAATGGAGCCTTGTATGACGGTTCCTTGTAGCATGTATACTACAATTCCGAATGTAGGGTATTGCGGCCGAGTATTGAGCCTATGCATCTGCTCCTGGGTTTGCCAGCTGGTATATTTCCCGAAATTTCTGCTACCATGAGCTGTTTTGGAATACGGTTGTCGTCTTTCTTGATTACGTGGTCGACTAGTCTTAGTCTGTTGATGCTATTGAAGGTTAAGAGTTCTGGAATATCTGGAATCCAACGGCAATACGGCCTTAGACTAAAAATAACCTACTAACTACCTCCAAATTTGTCTGCTAGAGCACCTCAACCAAAACATTCGAGCATTTTGACAAAGTATGGCACCCACAGTTGTTGACTAAACTTCAAGCTATTGGTATCGACTTAGTTTTAAGGAACTGCATTGAGAATTATGTTTCCTGTCTGGCCATTTAATCAAGATAGCAGATATTGGTTGGTCGAATCTACCACTCACCATCTCCCCTGGATCGATATCGATCTATAAACCCTTTTTTTTCCTTTTTTTATAAATGATCTGCTCTCAACCGTCGCTATCGACGATACTCGGCGTGTAAGCTATTGCCAGACCTTGTCTTCATGATCGTCAACTCACCTCCAATGGTCGTTGCAAGTTTAACGACTAACCTACTTCTTAAATTTCTTTGTATAGCTTTAACTAAATGCAATGGGAAGATCACATTTTCCACATCGTCAAAATTAGGTATTGTGGCTCTTTGGTTTGGGAAAACTTGTACCCGGCACAATGGAGCTCCTTGCTGGTGACAGCAAGGCTACTGCCATCATGCTTGGGTAGACATAAAAAATTTTGAAACACAACATCCTCCCTAGTTTCCTAAATGTTTATAGGGGATGCTAAGCCGGCCACACGGTTTACGCTAGCTCGCCGGAAGGGGTCGTGGGGTGTGTGACCGGAAATATATACATAAGTGTCATATGATTCACCACTTACCTATTTATCAAAAGGGAGACTTCTTCATACCGTTCTTTTCCTAGGTTAGCCCATGGTATTCAGCGCTGGAAGTTCCCAACGACCTGGTGGACCTGTAAATGTTCAATGCGACTTCGAGAGAACCCTGGAGAGAAAGCAACCCCCCCAACCATCCTGGATAAATTACCCCCTTAGGCTGTCATGCCTAGTAATACTCGTGGATTTAAAGGAATTGACAACAAATATATTATATAATAATTACAGCCCAAGACAATATAATTAAGTAACAACACAATGAAGGTAAGTTTGAAATAAATATTAGATAAGTGTAAAATAACAAAATACCCTTACAATATAGGTAATGTGGATGCAACCAACTATTACCACAAAACAACAACTTCAATACAACAACGGAAAGGAAAAAAATAAATCGTCGCTCTGGTACCAGTCGATGATTCCTTTGTTTCGTACAACAAAATAACAAAAATCTTACGGCGTAATTGTTTCGATCTGAAAAATCGAGTGCCTGTTTGCACCCTCAAAAATTGGCTATTGTATAATATGTAAAATTTGAAATTTATTGAAATGTAATCTATTTAGTTGATACGGTGTAAGTATGGTAATTTTAGCAATATAATTATTAAATTAATATATGAGTAATATAATTAAAAGATAACAATGTTAACAACCACTAAGATCACAAAGGTGACAATAGTCCTTGGGGTTAACAATTTATCTAAGTGTTATTTATTTACAAAAAAAATTATATATCACAAACAATCAATAGAAAAAATTAACTACTGTCTTGAACGATAGGGTTAGTATTCAAAACTATTAAAAATTAGAAGGGAATTCCTGCCAAACTAAATTCAATTATATCCAATGCTGAACCAATGGTTGGTTACAATTAAGGAAACAAAATAAGAACAAGTATTATGTCACACAAAAATATTAATTTTCCCTACAACCTACTAAGAAAATTGACTACTAAATGAAATAAGTAAATCAGTCCAAAAAAATTGAACTAAACTAGCGTGTAATCTTGTCACATCCGAGAGAAAAAAAATATATAACGACGTTACCTAACTCCTTTAATGCCTGTTGTCATCCAACTTGACCACCAAATTCCCGAAATCCTCTTTCTATTATCGGGGATCACCTACTGATTTGAGTTAGCACGGTAGAATTCACCAAGAGCTTAAGTATTGCCCGCCGGAACCAGTGACGTCCTCAGGATTCAAGTTTCAAACAGGGGTTGTCCATCGCACGTGTAGACCATTCAACAAGACCAGCTATTCACAAAAAAAACCAGGATTGTCTTCAACAAGGCTCTTAATGGGGACGCCTTATAATCAACCTATTCTCCACAGGAAAAACTGCCTCGAACCTTGCTTGTCCCAAATTTTCTCGCAATCATTTGTTTCTTTTTTTTTCTCGGGTTCTATAACCAACTAGAATTTATGTACCTTGATTATGGCTATATCACCAGGGACATCTGGGAAATAGGAAAATCACAAAACTTCCTTCCTTTTTCTCTGGTATGAAACCTTCTGTCTGAGAAGTCCTGTATAGATTTTATTGTTGTTCTATGTAGCTAGGGTTGGGAGGTGATGAACATATTCCTCTTTATTTTCTGCCAGGTGACTTTTCATACAACGATCCACAAAAAATATGTCTATTATCTGAACAGACTAGACGATTATTTAATTTTTTTTTCTCCGGTTCTAATTCCAACCTCTTATATCGTGTTCTACATCCAACTGTCATCCTTTTTTTTTTGCTATCCAGAACAAAAATTATTTTTTACTTTAGCCTCCTTAAAGTTTTTAAATTTTTTCTAATTTTTTTTTTGTGACCAGTAAATTTTGTTATTGAATCCTGAAATTCCCGATAGATGGGAGAACCAACCAAAGTGAGAATTTTCCGGTAAATAACCGACCGTTACATACCCTCGGGTCCACAAGGCCGACTTGCGAGGCAGTGAGGAGCCGAAAAAAAACGGAAGGTTTTTCTGTCGTAAGGCTTAGTGTTTGGCGCCAATGTGTGGCTCGTATCACACCCTGAGATTCAGAGTCTCAAGCCCCAGCTGCAAGGATAGCCGGGCATTTAGTAACAATGCTTTGCAAAAGAAAATCGGTGAGAGTTTATTCGTGCTGCCAAAATTAAAATTGTGAGAGATGGACAGTCTGACGAGTCTCTCGGAGGATAAGTCTGGAGTTGTAGGGATCCGGCGGCAGGCAATACCACATTGTCCCCCTCCGGGTCTCTACCATCATCCAGACCTCCACGTCGAACAGGTCACCTGTCGGTCCATCGGGACAGTCTCCAGCAATACCACATTGTCGTTGACCAAACCCCGATGGATCGCCAGGACCACCATTCGCCGAGAGTTGTTCTTCAGACTGAACGAAAATCAAAGAGGTGTACCATAATCAAATGTATAGTACATATGGAAAGAACCGAATGAATCAATCGAAGAAATAGTAGACAAAGTGAATAGTCTTGAAGAAAATTTAATACTATCGACTGAGGCGATATGAAAACAATAATACGTAACGAATGTCGATTGTTACTATCATGCTATAAATAAAGTTAACACGCCACTAACCATAAGGTCTGGGCTAGAGATGGTTTAACATAAACAACGAACCCGGGAACATCTCTCCGAAATTCAAATAAATAAAACCTATATCCATATAAATACCATGAAGAATAACATGAATGAACCCCTAACTGTTGTAACTCCTAAAAGTAACTAAATCGCCAACTGGTTGGTTAACGACAACGTAACAATAACTAACATTAACGAAACATGAACAACGAAGTCAAGAATAAAAAAGTTAGTAACAGCAAAGAACTAATTAACACCGCTTAAAATAGTTAAGCCAGGACGGTCAACCAACAAGAATGATGACCAAGTCGGTACTACTACGGTACTTGTAGATATACTAATGAACAAAAATTCCGTAAGTCGACTAACAATAGTTATACTACTCGCAATAATCAACACCGTACAATAGCTGAGAAATATTAAAGTGTAAAATAGTTATTTGTTTTAAAATGTTTTGGTGTAATTCAATAAGTCAAAGTTCCAGGATGGTTGGAAAAAAAATCTCTCTCCCCAGGAGTCTCGGTGACCGAGGTCATCGATGTCAGTCGGTGGTAGTTATGAGACACAGCCAGCACCGAGTGCCATCAACAACGCCGGAAGCACCACACGTCTTCATCCACTCGAACGACATGAAGAGTCTACCTCCACATAAAAGACAAGGAAATCTTCTTCGAAAATAATAAAAATTTTAATTGGATTCCGCTGTCCAACCACAACTGAGCTACACTACGGAAAATCAATCAGCAGTGGGGACAGACTGGAGAGAAAATAATAAAAGCACAAGGAAGGAGCCGGATGTCCCTCAACAAAAGTCCACAGGGCGCAGGTGATTAGCCAGACGGTTAAGCCTGTGCGGCCTCCTAGAGGTTCACCTGAAGTGACCCCATCCCTTACCATATTTCGACCAAATTGTCTAAAATGAAAGAAAAGAAAAAAAATTTGAGAGGACTGACTGGATTAAAGAAGTCCACGGGGCGCAGTGGGCAGGCGATAGCACGCCTGTTACCTCAGCCGGTTAAGCCCGAGTTACAACTCAAACGTCCATCAGCAAAAAGTAACAAGGATCCTGTCCACTGAACGAAGCACTGGCAGGCGGTATGACGCCTGATACTCAGGACGACGAGCAAAAAAACAGGACAAAAGAACTCCAGACTCAGCCTTCACCCATGGCCAAGCGGTCATACGCTTGTTAGCCAGCGGTGCCGGTAAGCCTAGTTCAAAGATGCCTAAAGCGAAGAAGATAACATAATACGGGATAATCTAAAAGTGAAAGCAAATCAAAAGTCACACTGAATTTAGACAACTGAGATGAATCTGTAAAAAGAGGCATTGGTGGTGAACCATAGACAAAGATAATTTGAATAAGTTACAGAAGTTGGGGCGCCATTTATGAAATAAATGGGCGCCGTAATTTACTCTCGAAACTGGTTTACCGAAAGCGTTGGCAGGTAAGCATACGTTGGGCGCCATTTATGTACCCGGCACAATGGAGCTCCTTGCTGGTGACAGCAAGGCTACTGCCATCATGCTTGGGTAGACATAAAAAATTTTGAAACACAACATCCTCCCTAGTTTCCTAAATGTTTATAGGGGATGCTAAGCCGGCCACACGGTTTACGCTAGCTCGCCGGAAGGGGTCGTGGGGTGTGTGACCGGAAATATATACATAAGTGTCATATGATTCACCACTTACCTATTTATCAAAAGGGAGACTTCTTCATACCGTTCTTTTCCTAGGTTAGCCCATGGTATTCAGCGCTGGAAGTTCCCAACGACCTGGTGGACCTGTAAATGTTCAATGCGACTTCGAGAGAACCCTGGAGAGAAAGCAACCCCCCCAACCATCCTGGATAAATTACCCCCTTAGGCTGTCATGCCTAGTAATACTCGTGGATTTAAAGGAATTGACAACAAATATATTATATAATAATTACAGCCCAAGACAATATAATTAAGTAACAACACAATGAAGGTGAGTTTGAAATAAATATTAGATAAGTGTAAAATAACAAAATACCCTTACAATATAGGTAATGTGGATGCAACCAACTATTACCACAAAACAACAACTTCAATACAACAACGGAAAGGAAAAAAATAAATCGTCGCTCTGGTACCAGTCGATGATTCCTTTGTTTCGTACAACAAAATAACAAAAATCTTACGGCGTAATTGTTTCGATCTGAAAAATCGAGTGCCTGTTTGCACCCTCAAAAATTGGCTATTGTATAATATGTAAAATTTGAAATTTATTGAAATGTAATCTATTTAGTTGATACGGTGTAAGTATGGTAATTTTAGCAATATAATTATTAAATTAATATATGAGTAATATAATTAAAAGATAACAATGTTAACAACCACTAAGATCACAAAGGTGACAATAGTCCTTGGGGTTAACAATTTATCTAAGTGTTATTTATTTACAAAAAAAATTATATATCACAAACAATCAATAGAAAAAATTAACTACTGTCTTGAACGATAGGGTTAGTATTCAAAACTATTAAAAATTAGAAGGGAATTCCTGCCAAACTAAATTCAATTATATCCAATGCTGAACCAATGGTTGGTTACAATTAAGGAAACAAAATAAGAACAAGTATTATGTCACACAAAAATATTAATTTTCCCTACAACCTACTAAGAAAATTGACTACTAAATGAAATAAGTAAATCAGTCCAAAAAAATTGAACTAAACTAGCGTGTAATCTTGTCACATCCGAGAGAAAAAAAATATATAACGACGTTACCTAACTCCTTTAATGCCTGTTGTCATCCAACTTGACCACCAAATTCCCGAAATCCTCTTTCTATTATCGGGGATCACCTACTGATTTGAGTTAGCACGGTAGAATTCACCAAGAGCTTAAGTATTGCCCGCCGGAACCAGTGACGTCCTCAGGATTCAAGTTTCAAACAGGGGTTGTCCATCGCACGTGTAGACCATTCAACAAGACCAGCTATTCACAAAAAAAACCAGGATTGTCTTCAACAAGGCTCTTAATGGGGACGCCTTATAATCAACCTATTCTCCACAGGAAAAACTGCCTCGAACCTTGCTTGTCCCAAATTTTCTCGCAATCATTTGTTTCTTTTTTTTTCTCGGGTTCTATAACCAACTAGAATTTATGTACCTTGATTATGGCTATATCACCAGGGACATCTGGGAAATAGGAAAATCACAAAACTTCCTTCCTTTTTCTCTGGTATGAAACCTTCTGTCTGAGAAGTCCTGTATAGATTTTATTGTTGTTCTATGTAGCTAGGGTTGGGAGGTGATGAACATATTCCTCTTTATTTTCTGCCAGGTGACTTTTCATACAACGATCCACAAAAAATATGTCTATTATCTGAACAGACTAGACGATTATTTAATTTTTTTTTCTCCGGTTCTAATTCCAACCTCTTATATCGTGTTCTACATCCAACTGTCATCCTTTTTTTTTTGCTATCCAGAACAAAAATTATTTTTTACTTTAGCCTCCTTAAAGTTTTTAAATTTTTTCTAATTTTTTTTTTGTGACCAGTAAATTTTGTTATTGAATCCTGAAATTCCCGATAGATGGGAGAACCAACCAAAGTGAGAATTTTCCGGTAAATAACCGACCGTTACAAACTTTAGGGACCGTGTGAACTAGGTCAAACTCATTAATCATACCTCTGATATCGTCAGAGATAAGGAATTGTCTGAACGGTCCGGCAAAAGTGACCCATTACCTACTGTCATGCAAGCGAGCTAGGTGGCTAGGTAGGTAGGAGCGGCAGTCTCATCCAAGCATGAGGCTGCGACAAGATGCAAAAATTTGCGTGAAAGGAGTAAACTAGGAGATATTTTAGATCTAGCCCGTCATATTTAAATATTGGATCAAATCTCTACGAAATCTACCTCAAAACGTTTAAGAAAAGGTTTTCTAAATACACAGTGTCTGACATTGGCCAAGGCCGAACCTCCGCAGAGAAAGTGTTCGGTTGTGTCATTGGCTAGTTCCTCTCCGCAGCTACGGCAGTGGATGTTATACGGAATTCTCAATCTGATTGCATGATGCATAATTGGTCAGTGTCCTGTAATTATCGAACCGATCCTGGCAATATCCTTATTTGGCATCCCCAAAAGGTCTCGCGATCTCTGATTGTTTTAACAAGGCCAATTCTTTCTTGCCTTGACCCATGATGAAAGGCTTCTCCAATTGGAGCCAGCTACTGAGATAAACTGCATGGAGATGTCTCTCTTTTCCCAGGTGTGCTTGTGAGAGTTGACGTTATTTTGGCCAGTTCATCTCCCTACGCTGCCCTCGTTGTTCCTGTCAACCGGTATTCACTGAAGAGTAGAAGAGGGCTCCTTCAAAAAATTCTAGACCAGCTTGGAAGTTATACGGGCCGAGCCTAATGCCTTGATGATCGTTTGGCGATCTGATAACACAACTATCCTGGCTCCGACATGGGGTATGAGACACGGTATACAGAAAGAAGGTAATGTAAAAGAGACTGACAGCTTCGAATATCGTAGAAAAATGTGACGTCACCCGTTGACCTACTGCAGAAAAACAACAACAACAATTTCGATTTTATATGGGAAGAGGTCAACGACGTCGCACTAATACGATATTCAGTCTTTTACATTACCTTGTTTCTGTATACCGTGTATGAGTATGACTGTATTTCTAGGCAGGTTTGAAAGGTTGTCAATCAAGCATCCTAATACCTGGGGGTTCTTAAAAGATGCAAGTTCCTTCTTCAGCCAGCAGCCCGATTACAACCTTCAAGTCATACATTCGGCCATTCGGATACAATTAGTTTATCTCGTATAAGCCATCGCAAAGATTTAGCAGCCAAAACAAGATTTTATGGGAAGATCGACTTTTATTATCTTACTCGACTATGGAACAGTATTCCGCAGTTAATATTTCCGAACTCGTACAGCATCGTCGAAATAAAATGTAAGGCTGGCCTACTTCTTCACTCCTAGACCCATTCTAATCTGTCCTATCTTCTTCTATTGTTAAGGCAACATATTCCTAGACATTGCGCCAAGAGTGATTCCTAAGCTTGGTTTTTAAACCTATAAAAATTGTGTTTTATTTAATACTTTTAATCTAGCAAAAAAAACGTTTGTTAGTTTTTTAAGCACATGATCTCGCCGTTGATACCACAATAATCTAACAACTAATTGCCAATTGAATTTTAATAGAACGTCACACCTTTCGCAAACGTAAAAATAGGTAAAAACCATACTCACATTTTTCGCCAGTTTTTTTATTTGTTTATTCCCCTTCCACCAAGTGATTATAGCTGCAGGCTTGGATCCAGAGCTCTTGCACTCAACATCGTACGTCCTTTCAGCAGACACGAACTTCTCCTTTGTCAGGATATGAACAGCAACAGGTTTCACTGGAAAAAAGGTGCAATATAAAAAAGGTTAACACGTCAGAAATCGAAATCCCCATCGAGAACAGTTAATATTGAAAAAATGCCACTTACAGTTTACGTCCAGGATGACTACCTTGTTATTGGGCGGTGTAAGATTGGTATTGCTGGCCACACAAATCAACCTGGCATTCAGATGCTGTCTGCCAATGTTCAGGTATGACAGGTGGTTAACAGTGGTCCCATCGGGTCGATGCTCGTACGATTCATCAATCACAGTATTGTCAAGGTACCACGTAACGTTTGGCCTGGGTCGTCCTTTCGGATGGGAAAATAAAAACAATAGTAACAAACAGCGAAATGGACGAAAGCCGAACCACGATGGAAATTTTATAAAAATTTTGCACTGCTTGGGAATATGATGGTGGAGTGGGGAGGTGTTGGGTAGTGGATGAAGAAAATCACAAAAGGAACAAAAAGGATTGGCCACGGGGCAAAATGCAACAAAAGGAAAACATTGTTTTAACAGTTCCTGAATAAAGTGATATATTCGTCCAGTTTTGATGCGTTTTTGTTGGTACAATTTTAGAAAGTTTAACTTTCGGCTTGGTGCGTTGCAAAATTTTGTGAAACTCGCTACTTGTTTTTTTTTTTGGTACTCCTTCTTCTATCCCCTCTCCCGTGAATAATTGCTTTCAGTTTCAGACATAGTTTAAAATTCCATAAATTTCCCTATTTGTGTAACTTTGTTTGAGCTAGCATGAGCCAAGTATGCATATGTATAAACTAAATGGTTATATGGGGCTGGCAACAGAAATATATTTTATGTTTAGTTGAAACATGATTATGTTGCCATAAAGTAAATTAAAACCTAAATGAATGCACACCAACATCGCGGAAAACTATAAGTTTTAATTCAAAGGAATAACTAATAAGGAAAGTTTAATTGGATTTTAGCGGAGGCAAATTAACCTGGAAACTTTGAAATATGTTTCGTAGATAATTCGCATATTGGTAGTATCTATGTAACCGAATCAAGCAAATTTGTTTGTAAATAAAATTAAATCTCAAAATTTTGTTTATATTACGTTTTATCGTTATAATCGATATTTTTTTTGGGTGGATGTAACTACAGCATAGAAAGTAACAAACAAACACAAGAGGTAAGAGATAACGTAGGAGCTCGCTGTGGAATATGCTTTTAAACAAATATTCGAGATATTTTTGAACAGATAACTACAAAAGGTTTTGATATGATTTATGGAAATGTTTAATTTAAGCAAACTGTTTCAGCGATAGCATTTTCAGTATTTCATCAAATCAAATTGGTAACCAAATAAAAATGCTGAAGAATATATAAAGCCAATAATTGATTCAATGTTAGCACCTAACGCTATTATTCGGGTGTATTTTTAAGTTTGGTCCAGTAAATCTGAACATGTAGCATATCTGACAGGAAAGCATAGAAAGCAGATAGTATAACATAGCTGCAGTAGTCTCGTGCTCCTATAATATTATTTTTAAAATCATCGACAAATATGTATGTACCTAAAGTCAAAAACAGTACAAATTATCGCACTATGGCTGGACAAAAATACTAGATATGTACGCAATCAAAGAATGTAATGTAAATACCGTATTGAGTCACATGAGGCCTATACTGCATTCACATTATCGGAAAAAAAACATTACGAATGCCCCAAAAAAATCGTTTAGGTTAATGTTGATTATAAGTAAATTAACAGTTTGCGCAGTTTGTATGCAACTTGTAACACTGTAATAAAGATATATTGAAGTGTAAGAAGTTCTAGTATAAATGTGATGTAGGCTAGTATACTAAGCATTTCCTAATTCAAAGTTAGTTCTCTATAAGACAGCTAAATATAAGCACGCACAATACTGTGTAATGTTTAAAACATTTAATATTAAAATAAAATCCTCAGGCTATTTAACAATAATGACAAAATGGTAGCACACACTCCTCGTGATCCAAAGAAATCTGTAACTTGATAGTTCAATGAAGCCATTTACCCCAATCTAGTACTGTTCATAACGTCCTCACAATCACTGAAACGCCAACACTCATAAATAAACAAAGGTCAACAAAACACAATTTTTTTTTGGGTTTTTTATTTTAATTATTATTTTCTAAGCCTTCATACCCAAAAATAACTAAAACCACAGTTGATTTTTGAAAAACTTTGCTTTTGTACCGTTAACAATGATTAATACATAACTTTCTGTATGAGCAAATAAGTAAGTATTGTTGGCAACTTAAGTGAGGGAGGACGATTCGAGACTCTATAAGACGAGGTCTACGAGTGCTAGTAGTATAGCTAGTAGTCATCGGTTGTAGTCTCGGGTGTGGTTCTGGGCTTAACTTGAAGCTTGTGTTTTGGTTTATGACTTGGCATGAAGCTTGAATGTGAACTTTATTCTAGACAATAATGTTTGGGATGAGATTTGAGTGGGCTTAAAATCTTTCGGTGGGCTTTCTAAAGATATTCTAGGCTATAACGTATGATATCACTGCGCCAGAACCGACATAGCTATACTAATTGAAACAATTTGTTAAAGCTCTTCGTCAAGATTTTGAAGCTTTTCAATATATAAACAGTGTCACAGAAAAAGCTTATATTTTCGTCGAACCACAAATAAAGAAAATAATATCCAGCAATAAATTTTCACGGCTACTCAGCACTCACAAAAGGCAAGCATGGTACAGTCTTAAAGCAATGACTCATTGTTTTCTCGGAAACAACAGAGTTGAGTTACAGGTTATTTCAACTATGGTTGATAACTATAAACATTTAGGTTGCAGAATGTCCCTTAACGATAACATGGGTGATTATTTGGAAGAACAAGGTGAACGTTCCAATAGGTAGAACTCAGACTCAAAATTTGTGCTGGACCGGTGTAATCTATCTTTGTCGGTCAACGACATAATGACCAGTTTAAAGGATCTTGACACCAAAAATGGCAATGGTGGTGACAATCCTCTCCTAGTCGTTTCCAATGCTGCTCGAAACATAAAGACCCGAACATGCAGCCGAACCGAAACGAAAACGAAATGGAACCGAAACTAATTCCAATATGATAGCGATTATATAGCAATCGGACGGAATCCGTTTTTGACATTTCTGATAATTTTTATGCTCAATGAAAAAGTGGCTGAAAAGCTTTTAATTTAAATGTAAATATTATAAGAAAATTAAATAAAAATTAAAAAATAATATGCCGGATACTAAAATGGTTTTTCTGTTTATTAAAAATCCACAAAAGGAAAAAAAAATGTGACTTTGAAACCTGACAATCAGCTGATCAGTACTTTCCAGTGCTGACTAGCTGAAACGAAAGCCGAAATGAAATGAATTTATATCATCCGCTCCGTTTCGGTTTCGGTCGCTACATAATTGAGTTCATACATTTTCATACAATTTATTCCCTTCATTTCGGTTCGGTTTTATTTCGGTTCGGTTACATGTTCAGGCCTTATTCCTACTTCCTCTTCAAATTTTTCTTTAATAAATCATTATCTTCGATGGGCAAGAAATCAAGGACGATTCAACCATTTCAAATCAAAATCCTAATTTTTTTACTGCTATGTGGTATGGAAAATGGCCATCAAATCGACGCTGTCTATGCGTAGTTCAGCAAGCCTTGATCACTTTACTTTAATTAAAAAATTGAAAATTTGTGGAATATCAGGTCCTGCCTTGGAATGGATAAAATTATATCTTAATCAGGAATCAAGTTGTTCGATTTCAAGGATTTTTTCAAAGCAAACCCAAGTAGCTTCGGGCGTTCCCTAGAGCAGTAATCTAGGTCCGCTCTTGTTCAATATATTTATTTCTTATTTGTCTGGAGTACTAAACAACATTGCTGAACTATTTGACGCAGACGATCTTAAAATATACAGTATGTTAAGGCGTCCAAACGGACGTGACCGACCAGTTTTCGGCCAGCTTGAGGAATATAGGGGCCGCTTGGCTATCTGAAAAGAGAATTACTCTGACTCATGGGTTTGGATATAGCTGTATTGCTAGGTAGGCTTGAAAGATTACCAAAAGCTCTGACTGGAAAACGCTTGTGAAGTTAGGCAGACGGTAGTATTTTGGAAATTAAGCGATGGGGAAAAACTCCAGCTCCTTCACCCGACTCTTGGGTCATGGTCCTTGTCAGGTTGAAAATCTTGCCATTTCGCTGAGCTACCACTTAGTCGGTAGGCTCTACTCCCAGTTATTGTGGTAGACGGCCATGTATATTGCTGTGCCGTAGATCTTATCGACCCAACAACCCAGTACTCGCAGCCTGAGGGCTGTGTGTGACGCCTGCGGCCTAATGTAAAAATCAACAGGTCTAGAATTACGTTAAGCCCTTCCGTCGTGGTTTTACACGTGACGCCCGTTATTCCGAAGCAAGCCCTTTTTTTGGTATTGACTCAGTATGGATCTCTTATATTCTTTGGTAAGAGCGGACTACCGAACAACCGAGCCGTATGTCAACATGTGCGGCTTCAAAACCCATTTATTGCCGAAGGTCTGCTTACAGGCATAGAAAACTATACTGTCCTTTCTTGCTTCGATATAGAGCCTCCAATTGAACTTTGGATCCAGAATAAGACCAAGGCACTTAGGTGACTGAGATAGGTTCAGTATTCGATCATTGTTTGAATGTGGACTCAAAGTGGTTATTTTAAGCGAGAAACACAATTGGAGCTTTTCTGCCAGCTTTTCGGCTGGCTTGTAAATAAAATTCCAGACAAAACTCGACGACATTTACCTCGTTTAGTGAAGCACAGATCAACAAAAGATTTAATGCTCGAGCTGACCGAAAATCGGCATTTCGACTGACCAAAAATCTGAAGCTGTTATTGTGACCAGATGCATGGATTTCCATATGCCAAAAGCTCAAGCTGGCAGAAAAGCTCCAATTGTGTTTCTCGCCTTAGTCCCAGGAGCAGGAGTCTCAGGGCATCAGATCTGTATTTTTTCGGGATGACGGATAACCCGCAGCGATTGGATCATGCGCTTACCTTTCCAAGAGCCATCTCCATAATCTCACTGATTGTGTGGAGGAATTTTCTGAATACTTACTTATATGACCATGTCGTCCGCATAGCCAGCTACCTTTACTCTGTGGTTCCCTAGTGTCTTTAGGAACTTGTCCATTGCCATGAGCCTTAGCAGAGACGAGAGGACCCCACCCTGAGGTGTGCCGCGACACGTCGACTATATCACTCTGCTATTGCCCCAGCTGTTGTGGATGATTCTATTTTCTAGGATACGGAGGTTCCATTGGCTGTTTCCATAGTGGATCCCGACTTCCACCAGGGCCTCCCGGATGGCCACGGCGCTGATGTTGTTAAAAGCGCCTTCTATATCTAAGAAAGCTGCCACTACTGTTTGTATTCTAAGGAGTGTTCCACGGTGCGCGCTACTTCTCGAAGAGCAGTGTCTACTCCCTTTGCAATATGCATCCTGACATATCGACATATAATCAGATATGGAGTTACGGAGGTACAAGTTTTGCGTACATTCTTGGGTCTTTAAGACAAAGATGCCAAGCTTATTGGGCTGTAATCTCTTGCTGCTTCATATCTGAATCTGCCGACCTTCGGAGCACGTAACTACAGTCAGTACTTGTAGGATTATACAAGTCATGGGTCAACATTATGTTGTCATTTCCGGGCTACTTGTACAGGAAAAAACTATGCACCCCCACCGCTCCTTTTCCAGGGTGATAGGTTTCCAGGTTTAATACGACGTCACTGCTGCTTCTGCAAGTACTAACAGAACGTTTTTATTAAACTCGCATAGTTGCGCGTTTCATATTCAAGAACTGTGTACATCATATAGAGTTTTAGTTTGATAAAAAGTTTTATTAAAAACATCTAAAATTTCTGGTATTGCTTTTCATTCAGAAAATTATTGTAAACAAACATAAAATTAAAAACACTGTCATATTGATTTGGAGCTGACAAATTTTTTTGGAACCCATACCCCTAAAAAAAATTGAATTCAAATTCAACAAAGCAAAAAATAAAATTGCAAATATCCACAATATCTGAAATGAATTTCAACTTCTAAATTCATTCTCATATATTTTATTTTAAGCTCAGGATACCTCATTCCGAATATCCTGTCACTATAGAAGCTGTGGTTGCGTGAATTTCACTTGGAGCTACGCAAATACGCAAGCCTTTATTGTGTAAAAAAAAGGAATCTCCCATAATAGAAAAAAAAACGTAGAAGAGGAGTATATAATAGGAAAATTCAATGGAGCACACATTCTTCCTTTGTGTTTTCACATTCAATTAATTCTCCTGATTGAAAAAAATCCAAATAAAGGACCCTGGAAAAAGAGGAGAATGAAGAAACCATAGCTACAGAATGTAAAAAAAAACTGAAGTCCTTGAAAATTATTGTATAGCAGAGGGAAAATCAGTAACCGTGTACCACATGTGAAGCCTCCCATGTAACTAGTCCAAATTGTTCAACATCGAAAATTGTGTGTGTACAAACTTCCACTCATGAAAGGTAAATAAATCAGGGCCCAACTTAGGAGTCAGGCAAGTGAAAAATTGCGTGTTTATCTCACCGAATTATTATGTTCATAAGGGAACAAGGACGAGGACGACAGCAATGTGATACACTAATCAGTCAGTCAGTCAGTAACAAAACGGTTTTCTACCGCTACATACATGAACAACAACATGGGACACAGGATGCGACAAGGATCCAGAAGCAACTCCTTCATTCACTAAAAAAAAATAAAAAAAAAATTTTTTTTGATGGTAGACAATATAAGAAGGGAAAAACCCAAGTATAAAAAAATAAAAGAAGGATGAAAAAAAGTAAATATGAGCGAAGGTGGGAGCTGGTAGCAAGCCCGCTGCCGCCGCCGTCCCGTTCCACCGTTTGTTAGGAGAAATAATGATAGCAAGTCAAATGGAAAATTAATTCAGCTTCAGGATGAAAAAAGGACTATAAAAGTATAAGCCCAAGGAAATTTGTTACATCTTGACGTTAGGGATCAACATCAGGAGCACATGTCCCGGTTTATTGCTTTATATGACAATATTGATAATTCCTCCATTACTTGGGGATCCTTTCATCATTTATTATGATTCGGCCTTAAAAATTTATTAAGTCTGTATTCAAATGAGTCGAAGATACTCACATAAAAATGTTGCTACTCATATTATTGTAGGGGAAACAATTTTTTTTAGGACTAGCTTGATTTTGACGAGATCCAACAACAACAAAAAAATATTTAGAGATAGAAAGGAGGAAAATTGCTTTTGCCAGAAAATTGCGAAATATGAAAAACATTCTTTTTTTTTAACATGAATTAAAAGAGGACATTTCATACGAAACATGGAATGTTGGCCTTTTTTTTGGTATAAGGAAAGGATATCATTGAAATTTTTGGGAGCGAATTTCGGGGGTTTTTTTTGTGGGAAAATTCTTTTTCTGGGACACACGTACACATAAAAATGTTAAGGATAAAAATAAAACTTACCTCCACTAACTTCACATACCAGAACAACATCACTCCCTTCGTTATATGCTTCTACTGTGTTCGCTCTTTCATGTCGTGATGCTTCATAAATCACAGGTCTTTCTGGTGGGACTGTAAATAATACACAATAAGGGGAAAAAAACTATTATTTTTTTCTAATGTTATTTAAATGAAATTAAATTGCTGATTAACGTTTTGGGATTTTCTGAACTGAGATTTATTTGAATTAAATATTACATGAATATACGTCACAGTTCAGTTCAGAACAAAGATAGATTAGAAGCTTTGTTTTTTTTCGATTTGATAGTCATCTTTTTACTTTATTCCATTTTTTCACATCCCATATATCAAAGAAAAGAAAACAACTGTTCTAACAAATTAAAGCTTCTTTCGTAAATATTATTGTAGTAATTCATTGAGTATTTTGAACATTATCAATGAAAACATTTTAATGATAAAACAATATATAAAATCAAAATATAAAAATTAGTTTTATACACTAAGAGTAGCCCTAATAAGGCATCTCGTCGGTTTAAAAAACGTTTAATAATAGTGTACCAGAGCTCCACTTAGGTCTAGGTGTTAGCCTAGCGGGTGTCACATTTTCTTGTTCATATAGCAGCCTGCTATTGTGCAGCGTTTGTTAGCTGGTTTGCGACATTTACTTGTTTCAGGCGGAAGTAACACTCCGACGAGGCTGTCTCCCCCTAACCACGACAGTTGCGGCACAGCAAAAGCTAATTTATTAAAAAACTCCTTTCCATCATCTGTTGGCAAATGTATTAGGTCTAAACAGGTATTTTATTATTGCCTGACGACCTAGTTTTCAAGTCATTGACACAGTTCACGAAGTTCACAAGTCATTGACTTAGGTTCCATCTGATGTACTGACCTAGTTCCCAGGCCCAACCGACTCATTACCTACTCTCCTACTATTAACCTATCCTTTCTTCTTGTACTTCCTTCGAACCAAGCTCACTCCCAGACATTTGCACCATGACGAGTACGGCATGACGGACTGATGTACAATTGGTGGCTTCACGTTTAGTTGACAGCTTGCATTCATCAGCATGAGACAATGCTTCCGATCTCCATGACTGGCAGAAATGCAGTCAGCACCACTAATAACAATATTTGTAAGGCATGTCAACTATCCGCCTCCAGTATTTAATCTGAAATCTAACGCATGGTAGTAGGACTATTCTTACACAGAGCCGTTGAATTTATTCAAGACGGATATGCGGATAGTGAACGTTTTTGCTTTGAAATCCGCTCTTGGAGCACCATACTAACAAGATAGTTAAAATTTTCACTTCAGTATGTTTGTATCATCGCCAGATCGTAGAGGTAGCAACGGTATTCGTGGTCCATTTGTTAGCGAAAAACTGCAACAGAGAAAACCCGGGTAACTATTGAAATATGATTAGGGATACGGAATAGGTACTCGATTACTTACTCATATGAGTACTTAGATTTCGATTCTACTCATATCAATACTCGTTACTTTTGACCGAGTACTTTTACTCATATCATTACTTATAGGGTAGAATCAAGTACCGAGTACAAATTGCATTCAAGTCAAAATTCAAGCTAACTGCAAGTTTATCTCAGTCGTGAATAATATCCATATAAACGCTTTTAAGGGTCTTAAACGTCCCTAAATTTTCCTTAATTGAGGCAGAAATATACGTCCCAAAAGCAAATTGGTGCTCTTTTATAGCACAGAAATTTGTATGCTTTTCTCTCTATTGCAAGAACGTGGATGCCAGACAGAGAGCAATACACAGAAATTTCGGTGCGATAAAAAAGCTCCAATTCGCGTGTTGGGATGTCAACGAGGTTTTAAGGTTTGAATTTATATCCCATCCTGAGAAAAAATCAGACTTGCCCGTTCTCAGCCTGAAACAGGAACGCACAACGTTAAAATGAAACGCACCCAAAACCGGCATGGTAGGACTAAGTAAAAATACGACTAGCACGTGCTTAGCCTGCAACAGGCACGGAAAGTATAGCACCCTCAACAGGCACGATACGCCTGAGTAAAAATTCGACTTTTCCAAATGCATCTCGGTACAGGCACGAACGGAATAGTCCAAATGAAGCATGGAACTCTAACACTTTCTATACTAAAGGGAGCGAATTTGGAACTTTAAAAAATAAAGGCCGCCATTAAGCATACTCAGTAGACCCGTTCTCGTTCGATTGTGCAAGTCAAGCAGCATTGTACGTGGTTAGTACCTAGTTGGGGGACCGCTTGGTAAAACGACAATCGCGTTTGGAATGGACGACTACTACATTCATATCTGTAACAGAGGCGTGCTTAGATTTTCATGCCTGTATCGGGAGCCTACATACCCGTGTGGTAAGCGCTTTTGTTCACTATGTGTGCTTTTACACAGAATGTAAGCTGTATTTAGAATCTGTCGCAGAGGAAAATCGATTAATGCATTCGCTAAAGCAGTTCGCAGAAATGTCAAAATCTCATGAAATCTAATATACTCTTGAACCCGTAAAAAGTACTCATTGAGTAATTTTTTTTCGATTCTACTCATGAGCATTTTATCGAGTACTCTTTACCGATTCCGTATCCCTATATGCTAATGCGGGAAAATACAATGAAAATTTACCCGCCATAAATTGAAAAACCCAGAATAACTTCATTAAAATCCAGCAAGACAAGCAGACTTTAGCAGAGGAGGGAAAAAATTAAAAGAGAGAACATCTTCAAAAAAGGATATTGCTTAGTTACGCCAGTAATCTGAACGGAGCTGAGAGTTGTGCAAAACAGAGCCCGCTGGAGGGCAAATATTTCCACCCTTTGTCCCACGAGGAATTAATGGAGCACAAAAAGAAGAAGAAATGTTCGAAATTAGACAGAATGTAGCCGTCACAGGTACGGCTGTCGAAGAGTGCAGCCAGCGCCAATGTCGCTGAGAAAAACCTACAGGGAAAAATGGTTGAATGATATTATCCTTGCGCTAGATAAAGATACTCCCCATAAGCATTACGTTAAATTACATTGATTTCTTCCCAGAAATATATTCATGCTGCATCACACTATATGAATAAACTCCAATTCGAAGATTGATTTATTTTTTTAAAAGTAGGATATTCTTACTTTTTAACCACACCTCTTCTAGATACTGATATATGTATGATTTCTATTTTTAAAATTTTCGCCAAAATATCTTTATAGTTAAAAGACTCGAGCTAATGTTTGAACACTTTGGATTGAATCTATCGATTTTGGTGGCATCAGAATAATGGTGGGTCCACACGTCAAGGACGTTTGTTCGCAGAGACTTTTGTAGAAACGAGTCGACGAAAATGATAAAAATATCAATTTTCATTTGAAAGTCCACAGAGACAAAATTCTATAGAAGTGTATAAGAAAAAAGTCTCTGCGTACAAAATTCCTTGTCGTGCGTACCCACCATAAGGCTATAATGTCTTTGATAGTACTGAAATTCTGTCAACTGCTGAATAAATGAAAAAGTTACATAAAACAGATGGACCCAGATTTTCCTTCAGGAAGTAGTCTTTAAAACTTACTCGGCTATACTAAATATTAATAAGGTCTTAAACTAATACCCGCCCCAGTACCAAAAGATTTCATTAAAAAAAGATATAAGTCTCTATTTGCCTTCCATAAATTTTTTCTCATTAGAGTCCAGTTATCATTTTGAAATCTCTAATTATTTGCGCTAGGCCAGCAGACATGCTGTAACCAAACAATTTATATCTTTCCCCACCGCAAGCGCCATCTATTTCCAGAGACACCCGCCGTTTCTTAAACCACATTTCCTCCACCGGCACTAATGACTCAAAGCAGATGATTTTGGGGAACGTGAACGTGAATAAAAAAACCACCCCTAGTCACAAAGGCCCGAATATAATTGCTCTCCTGCTCTGTAATTTCAAGTACATGTCATGAATTTCAATTAAATATTCCGTAATAGAATTTTGTAGGCAGATAAATGTAAATAACTTTCATCCCGAATGGGTCTACCCGGAGTGGGGCCGGGCACGATAAAGGCGCGCTGATAACACGCTTTCTACACAGGACACTCGCAAACACACACACACACACACAAACATAATCAAGGTGTACCCACACTGCGGCATTTTAGCACAGATTTTAAGGTGAGCTTAAATAAGGACGAAAAAAAAACAGGAGGAAAAAAATAATATAAAAGAGAAGAAGTCCATGAAAGAAAATTTTCACAATTCAATTTTGAGAGAAGAAAATATGACAAATGGCAACGGAAAAAATGTAAATGAAGATAAAAGTGCGAAATGAAATGGCACAGTTCTAGGAATACTTAAGCATCCTAAATCCCTCGGGTGTTAGGCTAGCAGGAAGCTTTTGTTTCAGGACATTTTCATACGGTTTTTTTTCTTCTTCAAAATGAGAACGGAAGGATATTTCAATGAAATTTCATAAATCTGAACTGGTTCCGTTATTAACGAGATGTGCAAACATTTCTATTAATGAATTTATTAATTTCGCTGAATACATTTGGAAAAAAAACGTAATATTTTTAAGATCGGTATTGAATTTCAGGGGACAAACGGAAATGAATGATAATTCATGTCCTTGGATCCTTCGGTGTATAATTTTAATTACGATTCCTTAAAGTAGATCAAAATAAATCCATGAGCTATTTGCTAAGTAATTGTAATAATTAATATTATTTTGTAGAAGAAGAGTGGTATTCTGTAAAGGATATTTAGGACGTTTCACTCAGCTGAGGGTAATAACTGAAATATCAACTGGAATCAGTTCGTGTAAAACTTAAACTTTTGAAAAGAAACTTGGTTCGGTTAAAGCTGCCTCTAGTGCGACCGGAGGCCCGATTAGCGCTTTGGCGCGCCTCGTTATGATGCCAAAACCTAGTGCGACTAAAATTCTGTGGTTGTTTGGTCGAATATGGCGAATGTATAAAGCCAGTCAACCCTTCAGTGTGGAGATATGTTTTAAGTCTTCCAAATAATCGTAACTGCCTAGTACAGCGTTTTCCAAACTGAGGGGCGCGACCCTCAAGGGGGGGGCGCTTATACCTCAAAGGGGGGGGCGCCGATGATTTTATCTTTTTGACTTTTTTGACTCGTTTTATAATTTCTACTTAAATTTTATTGTGTCTTTTTTATTATACATCTCATCGCCAGACATCGAGCGTGACAGACACGTGCCGTGCCAGACAAAATAATATTCTTCTATACAGTGTGTGTGAACGTATTTACATCTACCGTGACACAACCGCGCAGCCGCGGACAGACACCGGCCGTGCCCGGCCAGTATTCGCAGAAAAAATATTGTGTCTGCGCGGTTCATGTCTGTACGTGTCTGTGGGTGTCTGCCGGGCAGTATGAATAGAGCATCGAAACCGTGCAGACATTTTTTTCTTTTCTTTACGAAATGGATAACATTTTCAACAAAACTATAACTAATGTCTGTTTTCTGACACGGCACGCTAGATGTGAATAAACGGCGTCTGTCGGTGTCGGGCACAGCATGTGTCTGGCACGCTCGATGTCTGTAAATATAAACTGACCTTTAAACGTGTGTGGAACGACTCTAAGGAGTATTATGAAGTAAGATCTTCATCTTCCCATGCAAAGTGCAACTTACTCAAAGAATGTTGCCAACGGATAAGCCGCGTCACTTGCAATATGGAAATGTCGTCAAAAGAATGATCGGTGCCCAGCCAGAGTTTTGGTACAAATTTTGATGACGGACGAAGCTCATTTTACACTCTTTGGCGAAGACAGTAAACAAAACTGTCGAATTTGGGGAACAGAGAACCCACACGTCATCCACGAAACACCACTCACGACGAGAAAGTCACTGTTTGGGCCGGAGTGTCCCCAAAAACCATCATCGAACCATTTTTCTTCAAAGTTGGAGAAACGGTCGACGGCCCACGCTATTATTGGATATTAACGCACTTTGTGTGTCCGTGAAAAAGGTCTGACGAACTTCTATTTTTAACAAGAGGGCGCATCTTGCTATACCACAGCCGCTACGATGAAGTTCTTGCAGCGATTTAGAATGGCCTCCTCGTTCTCCGGATTTAACGGCATCAAACTTTTTTCTGTGAAAAGTAAAGCCTACCGGCCTAGTGTGGGCTACCTGGCTTTAGCTAGAGGTGGGCATTTACACAGGCAGTGAACAAGTGTCCGTCTCGCCGCAGTACGGCCAAATGTCGCGTGATGATGGCTGTACTTTTGGCAATATCTAACCGGGGTCTGCTTGGAAGGTCCCTTGTTCTTTCTTTGTTGTAAGTGGGCCAAGTCGTTATAGAGATGGAAGAAGTCTCCAGTGCTCTCCATCTTTGGGTCGCTAGCAGCAGGTGGTAATCCAAAATGACGTTTTTGACCCCGCCTATTGGGTTGCCGATCATCTCGGTCTCTGAGCCCCTGGTAGCAAGGGGTAATAAATTCAAGAATTAAGATTTTGAGGTCCATGCCGTGGATTTCCTCACTCTAAGGGCACTGTATGAGGCTAGGATTTGACGTGAAGGTCGGGGAGGGAGCAGTTGCAAAAGAGCATCAAGGGCATTGATAAGTCAGTGCCAACGGTAGATTACGAACTTGCCAGCCGGAAACTAGAACTTACAAGAAGTGTGGAGCTGAATGGGGAGGTCCTGGAAACCCTGGTGAAAGAAAACCACATCGCAACCAATAAGGAACCAGCGGAGAAGATTGCATTTGGTCATTCAACCGTTCATTGACACCTTCATGCCATCGCAGCAGTCACGCTGTAATCTCTCCAGAACGATCTTTGTTTGGTCCGAATTGTAACTGACGATAAATAGTGTATCCTGCCCTGCACAAAAATCGCAGAAGACACTGGGTAGATAAAGGAAACATCCTGCTGGAACCCCAGGCTAAACGAGATCGTCACCAATGTAATGTGATGCTATGTAGGGGCGGGGAAAACTACCGTTGAACTTTACTGCGCACTTCAAACTTGCACTATGAATAATAACAAGGTAAAATTACTATCTCCCGACGGGAATTTAAAGGGGTGCAGCTGCAGATAGGGTCCCTTTGATTCAAGCCCCACTGCCTCATGTGGTTCCTGTGTGGATTGCCCTATAAGGCCCACAAGGGGTATCTACCGCCTTGCCCCTTGCGGGTAATAAATAAATAACTTGCGGCGGTGCAAAAAGATTTTCATTTTCAAGCACGAGTGTCGTGTTTCCAAGCGGTCCCCGCACTGAATACATTGGGATGTCATAGGATGGAACCAATTCAATCCTCTCTGCATTCCCTAGAATCGGTTTGGAATGGATTCCTTAGAATTGATTGAAAATTTTTTTACGCTTAACAACGAACTGGGAATACATTCGATTCCCTTCTGCATTCTCCAGAATCAGAAAAGGAATCAATTGGTTCCTTCGGAATGCATTCTGAATCAATTCTTCTGGAATGGGTTCTTCTTTTCCCAACTGCCTTACCACCGCAAACGAACGAGAACCGGTAGCATACCAGCGGGAAAGTTTGAAGGCCTTCCTCAAGAAGCTTTTAGGAAGGAGTTCGTATTCGTAGTTCCACAAAAGTAGGATGGAAGGGCGAAGTATTTTTTTGCGTTTTAATAAAATTTTCATACTAATAGGGTAGTGTTTCTTCCGTATGTGCTTCCGCAATTAAAGCAATATCTTCCAAGGATCTCACCGGAATATATTTAGAAGGTGTAAGAAATTGTACTTCCTTGGAAGAAATAAAAGATGACTTATCAGAAACACCTTTCCGAATACGTAACTGCCGGGGCCCAATGTTTCCGTCAACGTGATTTTCCCCTACCATTGTCGTTGAGAGCTCGCCCAATGAAACCGGCACCGTCAGCGTACCTTTTCGTTGAGAAATGTCATTTTCTGTAGTGATTGCATTGTTGGCATTTGTATTTGTTTTGATTTTAATGAGAAAAAGTACTTGTTTAAATTTTTCTTCTTCATCAAATACATTTTTCCGCACTTTCTGCTCAAGAAAATTGTGTATCGGAAAGCTTTCTTGTTTAATCCGTCAAAAAATGAGCGAAAAAATGAGAGAGCTTTTGTTCGTGGAGGGGGTAGACCGGCAAAATTAAAATTAAATCCAAGTCTCCGGCAACAGCAAAAGTAACAACTCTTTATATGGAAAATCGCGTTGACGGATTCATTGGGCCCCGGCAGTAAGGCAGATGTTGGGATTGTCTCATTTCATTTGTAATGAGGTTTGCCTCGTGAGGCCTTTATGAGAAACTGATAGGGCATACCTCACTTCAGTATCGCAGATTTTTTCTTTGTGTGGTACTCATGAGAAATGTAAGCGGAAAGCCCTATTTCGGCATGCCCCTTATTTACCACCAATTCAACGCCTCAAATACACCCAATGCATCCTAGTGGATTGACTGCAACTCGGGGTTTCAAAACCCGCCTTATCGTGGCTTCTTATCGCTAACTGTGCAAAACTGCGCCATCAAACTCATTGGTGCTTTAGGATTTTTTTGGGGCTGCCAACGGCCTTGTTTGTAGCAGCGATTGCAGATCTCTGGTGTTAACTTTCTGGGTTTCGAGAGATTTTTATTCCACTACTGGGGAAGAAGTTTTTGCTCGGCCTTACTGATAAGGATACCTTATACGTCCTATGGACATTTTCAAACGTGTTGGCCATATCTTCGATTGTCTCTATAATACCAACCATTTCTATGGTCTCTCTCTAAATCGCCTATCCACCGGTTATCTGAAAAGGACACATGATCTGATACTCTCCAGCTTTCTACTTTCAATCTTTCAGTCTCCGTAGACAGCGTGATGTCCAAGACTTTCTTTTCCTTCCAACGCTGACATTCTCCGAAGCTTGGGAATACGAAGGTTTGGATGTAGCCCAAGTTACACACTGCTGGATTTGTTCGAATTAAGAGCTGTTCACGCAGACTCCTCCGCGGATGGAGGGAGGCTATGGGATGTGGGCTGAGGCTAAGTATAGGCCCTTCCCTCCTCGAAACTCCAATCTAACTACAGTTAAGTTCGTTGAGGTAAGCTTTAATGTGCATTTTAACCAGGACACACTATGGTAGTAGCGATAAATCTCAATGGTAGTAGCAATAAAATTTTTGTCAGGGGTTCTTCATTCTTGGAAACGTAGGAATAAAAGGTGTAATCACCACTTAATTTGATGGTAGGGTTTCGCACCTTTCCGCCCATGCTAAGACGGAAGAGTTGAATACAAGGCGATGTTGAATATGCTACTGAGACTTATATATTGTAGTCCAAGCTGCTGGGTGAAAGAGGAGCTTGCATCTCCTAAGAAATCCGAAGCATTGAGATTTTTGTTTGGAGATTTGGAATATGTGGACATTCCATCCCAAACCCTGTTGCTGTTACGTGTAGGACTATTCGTTAGATCCAGACGGTCCACTGAAACCGTCCGAACATAAAGGCAGGCTTTATTGCAGATAAGACTATACTTCGATTTTAAGTGCGTCAAATTTAAAGGATGAATTCAATGTTGGTGAGTGATTTGGACATGTGCTGACGATCACGAAGACAAAGTCTAGCTCGTGTTTGTTTGTATTATCGATAATAACGTAGCAAAGCTGTGAATTGTTTTATAGCGGATAAAGGCAAAGTTGTTTATAAAGTAAGGAAACAGTCGGGTGTTAGAATTTAAACGTGGGAACATATGCCAATATCGTTTGGGCATAGATTCGATGCTACCCAAGAAGGTTAACAAACAATTCAGCCTGAATAAGTAAAGAATGTAAAAGTATAAACATAATCACAGGCACAATTTTCAAATATTAAAGCTCAAATATTTACTGTGAAATATTTTACTTTCTAAAATCAAAAATGTTGGCGAGGGTTGTTGAGTTTACCTTTAGTTAAGCTTTTATAACCTATATATGTAATTAAAATCCTTAATTAATATATTTCATTTAAATAATTTTGTTTCTGGTGAAACCTTGAAAATTTTCATACCTAAACAATTATTTACATTTTATGAAGAATAATGCTAATACAAAAGTTACCAAAAAAATAAAACACAATTTGTAACTTTATCGTGAACACCTCACACTTGAACCCGACGCTATTCACAGGAAAATTCATTTAATTTACTTGTAATGCTAAGAAAAACTCGAAAAGTAATTAATGTTAATTCAGTTTACCTGTCGTGAATTGAATTGACGAGTAGGGAAACACGCAAAAACAGCTACATTCTAACCATTTGATAAGCTGCAGGATAGAATCTCTTATTTATTCGCTTGGTTCTTGGTATTGTTTTTCATGAAATTTATTTGATTGTAAAAAGGAGAAATGAATTGAAGAATTTGTGGGATGGTAATCGGGTAGCTTAACACCTATGCTCTCTGGTGGTAAAGGAAACACTTTTTTATGTAGAGATAGGCTATTTAACTCGAAACATAAAAGGCCTTTGAGAAAATTATGAGAAATTAAAATTTACTCTTTTTCAACTGCTTTTTCATGATACCATAAAAGAGGTCTCTACATGAATTTACCAACAGTGACAGTAACAGTGCCACTAGTGAAAATTCATATTTGCTGAGCTGGTAGTTAGCCTATAGGTCGAAAAATATAAATTCCATTTTATCAATTAAAACTAAGCTTGAGGTGATTTCTAACCCTACTAGTTCGTACCTATCATCGTGATGTGTCTATTAGTAACTAGCTTAGATAAACGGACTAATAGAGAATAGTATATGCTAGGAGAGGTCTGGTGATGATGAAGTAGGAGGAAATGAACATCGGGGTTGAATTCTTGGATGCTGTGCGAGCTCGAGAATACTGATTGTGGAAGATTGTGCCAAAGTCGAGTTGTTCGATTTACAAAAAAAAAATCTGAACCGCAGTGTGCGCAAAGAAAAGAAGGCTGCAGATTGTCAGAATGATCCAAGCGGGCTGGTGTTGTATTCCGGTAAAAATATTGCCGTAAAGGAAAGAGAGTATTTATTGGTTGTGGTAATATCGATAGAATTCCCACAGGGCTGATAAAATCTGGTGCGCCCTTTATGGCCCATCCTCACGACAGAACATTTTTTGCGCCAAACTTGCTTTTTTATGGCTTTTTACGACTACTTTTGGTAACGTCATTATGCTTGCGCCCCTGAAAAATTACATAGAATTCAGTTTTGCGCAAATATTGTTGTGTCGTGTGGATGGGCCATTATAAAAACGTGGAATAGAGCTAGGACGAACTCGCAGGCGGATATTTTCGCTATTACTACAAGGGAGATGGCGCTTTGGGAGATCAATAGATTCTCACCGGTTAAAGCACCCGGCCGGCACGGCATACTACTAGTCTTTCTGTAGAAATTACCTGAATTAGTAATACCATGGCTGCTGGTCATGTTCAAGAGCTACATATGGCTCGGTTACATCCCGGTGAGTTGGAGACGGGCAAGAGTCGTCTTCATCTCAAAGACAGGAAGATGAGGCCACGAAGGACAATAGGCCAATTAGCTTAACATCAACACACTGGAAGGAGTAATCGACCCTCACACCCGTCAATCGTTAGGTGTGACTTTTCTATTCCCAGCTTAACATGCCTATCCCAGAGGTAGCCCCACTGTAGAACTTCAAGTACACGAGATTGTACAACGCATACCATGCAGTTCTCCCTTCGCGTCACATATAGCCTAGAAGTAGATGGCGATGAGCCTTACGGCCAGGACCAGCGTTTGGGTGTTTGCGGTGCAGTATGCCATATTGCGCCCGCTTCAATTTTTTTTCAAACTTTAATATTTTTTTTAGTCTTAATTTCTGAAATTGCGCCCGATGCAAGTGCACCATTTGCACCTATGAAAGCACCGCCCCTGCCTGCGTCCAATCAGGATTTGTTTCGCGATCTTGCTGTTGTGCTGGGTTTGCTTGGGCTTTAACTTCACAAAACTCTCCCGCTAATGCTGTTTTTTTAAGCTTCGTACTGCTTAAGCTTCTGGTAGATGGCCTTCAGTGCCGCTACCACCATTCTCCACACATCCCCCAAGCTCGTCATTTACAACAGGATATTTTTCATTGAACTTGCCTACCCGTTTCCAGCACCGTCTCGGGGTCAGCAAATCTATAGACCTATGCACTCCAATCTCCATAATAGAGTGTGGTTTTCCAAACCTTCATATTTCAAGTGTCTCTCGCCGAATTATTGATCTATAATAGTACGACTAGTACGAACTAAAAATCAAGAACTATGGCACCGTGGCGGCCAAGAAAGGATAGACGACGAAGTCATGCGAATGAAATGGAATTGGATTGGCCACACCTTGCGAAGGACAATGGAAAAAGACACAAAGACTTTGTGCAGTTCCTTTAATATATGAAAATGAAGGCACGGGAACACTTTTAAATTATTTTCAAAGTTTTAATTTTTTTTTAAATCCAAATTTCTGAAATTGTGCCCCGTCCAATTGCGCCCGATGCAAGTGCACCATTTGCACCTATAAAAGCGCCACCCCTGCTTACGGTGGAACTCTAGAATGCTGTAGAAGTGCGAAAATACTGACTGCTAACGATTGTTGCAGATAGGGCGAATGTAGGATTTGTATATTATAGCTCTCTTAAGAAAATCTTACTTGGCGATTTGGAATATGTGGTCATTCCGTAGCAGTTCATCAGATGGGTCAGCCATTACTTTTTCACTGTGCATGGAGTCAGATAGGTAAGCGTTGTGCAGGTTTGGTTGCTAATTAGACAGTTTGTTGATTCTTGCGGCTCCAATCGAGAGTGAATTCAATGATTGAGTTGGTCATAAGTCCACGTTCTCATTCTAGGATCTCTTTTAAGCGAGAAAAAGACATTTTTGTGTTTTGGGATTCCAAAATAAGTCCAAAAACCGTCTAGGAGCTCTTTTAAGCGAGAAAAACGCATTTTTGTGTTTTGGGATTCCAAAATGAGGTCAAAACCCGCCCATTTTTCTGTTTTGGGATTCCGATCAGATATGCGGTGCACTTTGTATTTGACACCATCCAATATTATGTTGATTGAACGGCTGGAAATACAATTCTTAATCAAGTTCCGTTGAACAAAAAAACAAAAGCTGGCAGTTTAGATAACAGTGCTGATTGCCGTACTATCATCAAAAAAAATTTGGTAAAAGAAAAGATCTTTCTCTAGTTTTATTTTAGGTAACTTTGCTACATGAATAACACTTGGTAGAGAGCGAGGTAAACATTGGATTAGACCCTATTTTTAGCATTTTTAAAGTATTTAATAGATTCACAATGATTTCCAGCAAAGATCGAAGATCTCAAGCGAAATATGCAATCATTTTTAATTTTAGATCTTATCAGTGGTATTTGTAATGGATTTAATACTGTTTTATTTATGTCCATAAAACTTATTTAAATAAAACATAAAATCATTTTTCCGTTTCTCATTATGCATATTTTTCCTATCGTCAACAGCGGACATGGGTTTCGCTAGTTATAAATAATAAATGGCAAGAATAGGGCTTAACATAATTATGATTAAAGTAAAAATACAAATACACATATTTTCATAGTTAATTCACATTACACTAGACTACCTATACAGTCTATAAGTTGAGATTTTACCCTGATTATTTAAAATCCCCTTCATTAACATAATTTTATACCAAAAATAAAAAAAACTTAAACAACAATTGCTTAAATCTGCATCAAACTACATTAGAACACCGTCATTACCTAACAACAGTACCTTACATTTCTCTTGGTAAATTCTTCTTTTGCTATCCTAATCTAGATTGGATTCAAGGCACAAAAAAAAACCTCCTGACTACCTTTAATCTTCTTAAATCACGTCACCATCTCATTCTCTCATATATAGTAGATATGTATAGACACACCAATACAAATGAAACATTTAAGCACAAAACAGTTCGGAAAAGTTTTCTCGTTCATCCTTGAAGAGAAAATTTAGCATTTACAAGAACTGAAATGTGTTAGAAAATTCTGGATTAATTTACACAGTAACAGCCATAAGTAAACACATTTGTCCTACCACTAAGCCACTTAAAAGACTTTACAAACGGAAGGGAATACTTTAGTCAGGAAAACAACCGAAACACTCACAATGTCCTGAAATCTCCCCATTTAGTAACAGAAAGCCCCAAATTAGTTAATTTGTAAAACGGACGACCATCCCCTACTAAAACGCATACATATACTGAAATTGAGAGAACGAATAAAAGTGAATGGGGGCCGGGCGGCGGCGATGGGGTAGAATAAGGGGGTTTTTGTATAAACGGGTCGGCGAATTTTCTAAATCCTAAGGAGATTCCAGCTTTTGAAAAATTTCAACAATTTGTTTAGCAAATGCTTACTGGTGGACGCTTAGCATTTAAATGCCATAGCGATTTACTTTTAATGATTTGAAAATAATAATTTTGTTTTTCAAAAAACGTCCAATCATTGTTGCAAATTATTTTGCAAAAACATAAAATTAAGGCGGGGGCGGGGAGGCAGCGAGGCACACAAAATGGGGCGCATCTGTGCCAAGAGGTCGTTCGGCCTTAACTTCAGGCTACCAATTACCGGCAGATGATAGCGTTCTAATTAGCGCGGATTTAAATTCATTACGCAGCCATAAAATAGCAAACCTCAACGGACTGTATACAAGAACCTTTCCTAGAATTTAATTAATACCCCACCGTTACCGGACAAGGGGTTGCCCAGCGCTACCAGCAGCAACCCCGTTGCCGTCGGAGGTTCCACTAAAAAAGTTTAACAGGGCCATCAAAAGTGCCCTCGTGAGCAGCCACTACTATGCAGCTACTAAGTACTAAAAATATAATACGAGTACTTACCAATGACGGTGAGGTTGATCTTGAGGTTGCGGGTGGGGGAGTTACGAAAGTCCACCCTACACCTATATGTTCCTTCATCGGCTAGCTTTATGTTGTCGATTTTCAGCTGGGCTGGGTGGGAGGCTGTACTGAAGAATGCGCGTGCACCAAATGCAGTTGGGGACGACCATAACTTGGCCTGACCAAACTGGCGACCTCTCACGTCGAAGCTGTAAAACACATAAAAAAAAGAAAAAAAACTTTAGTAACGATGCCTTTAAGTTACATAGTTGTTGTTTTTGTTTTTGTTGTTGGCTTAAGACTTATGCTCTAGTTTTATGCTTCTATGCGCCTTAAAGAAGTTCCGTCCATTCATCAGCGTTTGATGTTTCGGCATTTCAGACTTAAGATAAAAAATAAACAACTGCAAGCAAACAAGGAAATGTCATTATTCGTCCTTCCTCTCGTCCTTCTCCTATTTTTGCAAAAACTAACTGCCAATGTTTCTTGTGCTTCTTTTCGCTGTTTTAAGGATTGAGGTAATAAAGAATTTTTAAGGACATTGCTTTAGAACCTTTTGAGAAATAGTGTAAGTGCTTTGTCTTGTATTGTTTTATTAGAGGATTATCTGCAGAAGCATTAAAATAATTGGAATAGAAATAAAATCGTTGAAGCAAAATGGCAGTAATTGCACGTTTGTGCCATTCGAATAAGTAAGTTACAGATTTACTTTTAAAAATGTTATGTAATTCTAAATTTAAATAAACATAAAAAATGTTAAATATTTTAAGTTAAAACAGAAATACTAATTTGTTTTCCTTCTGTGTATAAAAATAAAGCGCCCCGCATTTTTAATTTCTAGATATACATCAAAAAATAATATTGACACACATTTGTAGATATGGGAGGCGCGTGTCCGTCCTCCACTTATTAGGTGAGGGATTTTATCTAATTATAAATTCAGGTCTTCGTAAAAACAGACCGAAAGCGTGTGTGGGAACAATAATTCTGTTTACATATTAAAACTTTACAAAACAGTTTTACACAAAAGAAAACAACTTTTTTTAAATTTCTTTAGATCGAATATTAAACGATCTTAGAACATTATTTTAGTAGAAACACTAGGTCTGGAAAAAAATTCGTGACCTTTTTTAAGGTAGTTGGCGTCAATTGCAAATAACTGGTGGCAGCGACGCCACTTAACACTTGTTTGAAAGGTGACAGTTCGAGTGTTACTTTGAGTGTCCTATATACAGGGTGTATCACGAACAGTGACAAAGCGGCCGGCTGTGGATAGGTTATGGATAGACGAACGAAAAATCGTATGGGTGGGGGAAATCGTCAAATCGAAATCGGTTTAGCCGCTAGGGCGTTTTGAAGTTTTTTTTTAGAGCTTTACATATCACCCTGTATTTTTGTAACCCTATGACTTATTTTCATGAATAAGGTATCAGTGTCCGCAGAATACTCCCACGTATCTAAAACCAAATCAAAATCAAGGCTCTATCTTATCAACTTCCAGAGCAATGAATCGTCAAAATGAAAACTTTGGTTTTTTTTCACTAAAATTTCAACTAAAACCACCTTTTTCTCCAAAAAATACGTAGTTAACTGATTTTTTTTTTGCAAAATTGGAAAGCTTGAACAATTTCCTATGAATAATGTCCGGCTACGGCCTTAAGTTTTGAAGTGATTAGCAAGTTTGATGTTGAAATTGGCCTTATTTGGTGCTTATTTGGTACTTTTTAGCAAAGCTTAGGTGAAAAAGTACTAAAAAAGCACGAAATAGACCCAATTTTAGCATTAAAATTGCCTATAACTCCAAAAATAAAAGCCGTAGGATAAAAATTGTCCGGACATTCTTCATAGGAAATTATCCAAGCTTTCCAATTTTCCAAAAAAAAAATGTCAGTTAACTACGTATTTTTTGGCGAAAAAGGTGGTTTTAGTTGATCAATGGTGAAGAAGACCCCACCAAAAATATTGTAGCCATGTGGCTTAAATGTAGCTGGCTAGAGCATGGCAACTTTTGGTCCAGCTCCAGCAACAGACAGAAGCGTAAAATTCTACGGTGTGCGAAGCGTGTCTTTTGGCGCCCATTTAAATTGAGATGCCACCCTTGCAGTCGCCACGGCATATTTATAAAATACATATATTGTAAAAAAAAGTTTCGCTCGCTTCGCTCGCCTTCCTGCCCTTCCAAGTGCCGCCCAGTGCAAATGCACAGTCTGCACATATGATACCACCAGTACTGTGCTACGGTAGCGAGACTTACATTATGAGCCAAGATAGAGGAATGAGTCAACAGATTTGAGAGAAAAGTTCTCAGTTGCCTAAAGGTCCAACGAGAGATGACCGAATATAGCGAAGGAGATACAATAGCGAGTTGTACGGAATTTTTTACCACCTCAGAACCTTTACAAAAATCAACAGACTAAGACTAGCCGGGGTGGTTAGTCACCAGTCAGTCACTTGTAGAAGTGAGATCATAACCTTCTCGTGGTGATAACTTTAGGCTGTCCTGAAAGGGATGGACTATCTGGCCCACAATGTTAGTTTTTGCACTGTCGTTTAAGGATCTTTTGGCACCGGGAGCTCCAAGTTTATCCTTATGTGAAGGTTCTGTAAGGATGAGCCTTCGCCTTGGTAGTTTTTTTGCATTGTCGTTTTTAGAGGTCTCCTCTGGGCATCGGGAGCACCAAGTTGTATAATGGTTTATCCTGATGTTAAGGATCTGTAATACGGAAATACTAGCCGCCCACGTAATTCAGTACTGGAGACATGCTGCGAGTGTAGTCGAGGGTTTGATTTGAGCTGTAGCCCTATTGGATGGATAGAATATAAAAATAAGCTCGATGTGTGGGTACCTCATGAGGTGTGCGTGAAAAACATCATAGAACGAATAACCATTTACGACGCGCTGCTAAAGGTTATGAAACATTGAATTCGAAAAAGTAATGCTATGTTTGGGAGAGGGTTGAGACACAATACCGAAAGACAAAATACCGAAACCCAAAATACCGAAAGCCAAAATACGAAAGTCACAAAATCGAAAAGACAAAATACCAAAAAGACATTTGACCGAAAGACGAAATATCAAAATGACATTTGACCGAAAAGACATAATACCTAAAGGTCGAAATACCGAAAACGGTCCGAGCGTAGTTATCGAAACCACATTATTTACCTATGTATAGGTCAATTTCACTCGATAAGTCAAGGTCAATAAACTATGACTTAGTGTTAGAAGCCATCTCCGATTTTGCAGCTGAACAGAACTTAAACCTTGAGCCATCAAATGTCATCACTGATTTTGATTTAGCAGCCATTAATGCAGCGGCACAAGAGTTTCCAAATGGTATCAACAAAGGCTTCTTCTTCCATCTTTCCCAAAATGTTTGGAAACATATGCAAGATCAAAAATTAGCTCATCGGTATGGAATCGATCTTGAATTTTCAATTGAACTTCGAAAAATTTCAGCGCTCGCGATTCTGCCATACAACGAAATTGAGGCAGCTTTCATACTTCTACAAAGAGATATAGATGCTGTTGATGAAAAAGAATTGATGGATTGTTTAGACAAATACTACGTTCGAGGACCTATAAAAAGAAATGGAACCCGTGGTCCAGTACAATTTAAACCTCAACTTTGGTCTGTCTTCGAAAATATTGAACTTGGACTCCCACGCACACAAAATCATGTGAAAGGTTGGCATCGAAGACTGATGACACTATGCGGGGACGTTTGCCACATCAGCATACATAAATATGATATTTTTCAAAAAGAAATTCTATATGTAGAGGCCGATATTGACAGATTTTTTACTAGTGCTGAGTTTCCGATATCAAACAAATCTCAAAATCGGGAGAATCAACTTCTTAATGTATTTGAGAGTAGAACAAACACTGAAGTTCTTGTGCATTTTTCTTGTGTATTTACCTATACTTACACGTAACTTACCACTTATCTTGAATAAAGGGATTTTTTAAACTACTTTTACATTTTTTTCGGCCTTTCTTTTTGGTATTTCAACCTTTTGGTATTTTGACTTTTTAGTATTTTGACTTTCGGTAATTTGTCTTTTCGGTGTTTTAACCTTTTGGGATTATGTCTTTCGGTATTTTGTCTTTTTGGTCTTTAGGGTTTCGGGATTATGGGTTTTGGGATTTTGTCTTTCGGGATTTCGACCGACATTCGTTTGGGAGCGACTGGAAGAGAATCATCCACTATAAGGTATACTTCCAGTTGGGCACACGCTTGATTTTCAAATCGACTGTGGACAAATGGAGATATAACCCCAGGTATTTGAACGTAAATGGATTGAATTGAATAATAAAAAAGGTTTTGTCTTGAATCACGACACACTTCTTTGATGTCCCTTCAAAAATTGGGAGGGTTTGGTTAGGAGGTTTTAATGCATCCACCGTATATTCCAGACATAGTACACTTTGACTCACTCTTTTTCCCATATCTCAAAAGAAACCTGTGATAACTACTTGATTCATTTTTCAAACAATCGCTGTATTTGTAAGACAGCGAATCTATAATTTGAATTGTGTTGAAAATGTTGCGATCGTGGCTTTTTACAGGCAGTCAAATCTGTTAAAGGTTGCCCATAAAAAGAGGACCTCTGCCCACTTCTACACTCTCGGTCGATTCTGATCAATGAACTCTTAGAGAAATTTATTTAGTCATGGTTAGCGCAAGGTTAACACGATGACATCATGATAGCGATTCAGGTTAATCATTATCTAGTCATAATATGGGTTAATGGAAACTGCCCTTAGTTTGAGTTACAGCATCAGTAAAACCGGAATTACATTTTTGTGTTGTGGTGCTCTGTGTCGTGGATCTAATTCATATATCATACGTCCCGATTTGGCGTTTCTGATTGGGCACAGAGCGCCACGGCACACCACAACACAAAAGTGTAATTCCGGCTTAAGGAACTAACTGTAAGAAAACTAAAACTAACAGTTCCAGCCTTAAAGGGATGACAGTAGAGTTTGCAATTGAAACTTTCATCACACAAAACTGCAGAAGAGAGCAACAATATTTATCGTCTATAGCCGTAAATTCAATTGTAAAACTTGCGGAATCAAACCGAAGATAGTAAAGTGGCTTATACCCTTGCTTCAACAACCGAACTGCACAAGTTCGAGCAAATTGGCGAATTTAACTTGAAAATAATCTCAGTTCGCATACAATTTCTACAAATTCAACTGAGGATAAAACAAACCTCAGTTCCCCCAACTGGACTCGAACTGAAGTTGCTTGCTCAAAAGAGAGTAATCAACTAGAATATTGGAATGCGATTCCAGTGAGCTTTTGCGTTTCTGGCTTCTGACGAAAAAGCAACAACAATTTCAAGTACGAACTGAACATGGACTGGACTTTAGGCGGTATGTGGATTGAACTGAACATTATTGAACTGAGATCGGTGAAGCCCGGGCATAAACCAGACGACCTGGTTGCGATAAGAACTTTGACAACTACTACACACTAGAGGCTACGCCACCATTTGATTAAACTGATAGTTCAATAGGTAGTGCCTTCCTTACTTAGGTACTTGTTCGAAGATGCGCCCATGCAAGCACTTTGATTTCATTACTGATGTGGCCTTGATGGTCCGTGATCCACAAAAGCGTAACATTGTTGCTCCTGCTGTTGGATGTTAAAGATAGGAGACAATACCGGACAGTCTTTAATGGCAACCTGTTGGATTTTGGGTTTGCCTACAAATTGACGACGAATATGGAGAGATGTAATTGCTTTCTTTGTCAATCTGAGATTTCCAGGAGGGCTTTTGATTTAACACCCGGCACCAGCTAACATGATGTCCAAGATGGTGCCATCATTACAGGCCTGTGCTATGAAGCTCCGGTTATCAGGATCGGTAAGAAGTTCGTCGATTACGATTGACCATAGAAGAGACGACAGGGCACCCTTGGTAGCAGTAGTTGCAAAAAATGGAATATGGGCTATATTGCCTGGTATACAGATGGCCTAAAAATGGATGGAAAGATAAGAAGGTTGAGTTTTAGGCTGCGCTAGCGACGCACCGAACCGACAGGAAAGAACTTCTTGGAAGAATACTGTGCACCTTCCGATGCACCTAACGGCACTTATGTTAATTGAATTCCGAGTCTAGTGAGCACCTTCGAGGGACCCTTTTACGGGTCACGTCGATGACACCAGGACGAAGTAATGCCTTTACGGGTCGTACCGGTCTGGACCCAAACGTCATGCAAAAGGGTTGGTGAGTTTAGTCATGATCTGGGTACGGACCTCCGAGCACACATCCCCTACTGCTTGACTGATGATAGATTCTCACCACTCCTCGTAAAAACAGCTTCTTTACACGACGTAAAATTCATAAAAAGATTTGCATATTGCCTGAGCAGCAAACCTTCAAACAAATAGATTAACTTTAACGCTTTTTTTTCTATCCATACTACTACGCTTTTAAGGGCTACTTCATGCACAATCGTAGAATTCAAACCGTGTCAGTTTAGAGACAGATGCAAGTTGTTAATATATTTATTGGCTAAATTCATTATTTTTCACCAAAAGTATTCCCTAAAGGTATAAAATAGCTTTTAGGCCCAGATTAATACGAAGAAAAACACATTCCAACACTCATAGGCAATTCGTTTCAGTTAAATCTCAAAAGAGACATATATGTATTCCCCTGAAAAACATTTTCATTCAAATAATTCATACATTTTATCAGAACAAAGTACAAAAGACATCAAAATAAAAGGGAATAACTTCCAAGAATTTATCTTATTTCACACTTCCTTAAAACCTATACATCTAATAAAAATTTCATAGACTTGACAGCATAACGCAAGCATTCCCATAGCATAAAATAAACCAGCACGGCGTTCTGTGTGTTACCTACTTTTACTTTTATTTTTATATGCATATATATGTACGTAAAGACAAAAAAAAAATGTATATATGTATATATCGTAAACAAACCGCGTTCATAAGTTGAAATGAAAGCTTTTCTCTTTCTTTCCATTCATATCAGAAATATCCTTCGTTCTGTATGCCTAAATTGACTACACAAGCCCTTATTCAAAATGAAAAATTTCTGTTATAAAAGAAAACAAAATGGCTCATGAGCCAGTTCATATGGTGTGTAACTACCCAATTTTCTCAGGGGTGCGGGAGCATACAACAACAAAAAAAAACCAAAGGAAAAACTAAATGCAAAACATAAGGCAAGTGGCTTAAATAAATTCCAAAAAAAAAAACATTCTCAACATTCTTTCATGAAAAATTTATCAAAGTTATGCGAAAAACTTCATAATATAGAAGGTGCGCGCGAGCAAGGACGAATATGTATAATAGGCACATAATATTTTTACGCTTATATGGGCACGGGTGTATGCATGCACCTAGTAGTGTGTATTTGTGTGCATAAGGTACAATTGTAGCGTCACTCTCAGGATAGAATCTCCTTTCAGTTTTGTTAAGTCATGATCTATGGCCCCCAACCACCCCCACACTGGAGACATTCTATAACTTCACCTGTTATTCTAGCTGTGAGGGTGAATGTGTGCGGTCGTTTATAACGCCCATAACCAGGATATTCTCACTCCTTTCTATACTTATGAGTAAACACCATCGTGTACCGACAGTGCCACAGTTGAACACATGCAAACAAACATCTGCCCTAAAAAATTCCATTAATATTTGAGCCACTTGAACCAAATCTGGAGATACGCGCGTTCCATAGAATTATTCAAGGATTTTCCAAGGAAAAGAAATAAGACGTTACCTTTGCTGGAAGGGAAAAGAACTGCTATGACAACAAAAGGCATCATGGTTTCAAGTACATCGTTGGCCAGGTAATCACTATATTTGTATGCTTACCTGTATAAAGGTTCCCCGTCTCCTTCACGAAACCAAAGCACCATATAAACAGCATCGTCGCGCTCCATTGGCGTTATGTCACAAGGTAGCATTGCCTGTCGGGCCAATACCCCCTCCACTGATGTTATAGGAACTGAAATGAGAACAAATTGACGAAAAATGTTGAATATTAAATGAAGTTTGTTTTCAAATTGTTATAACAATAAAAAAAATCTGTTTCAATAAAAGTACAGTCAGTCTGATAAATTTACAATGTAGGCACTAAATATATTGATTAAGTACAGAACGAATTATGGGTATTTATTTATGTGAAAAACGAGAGCTAAGACGTAAGCTCCTTTATACTGTTGACGGGGAGGTGGGAAAAATGAAAAGACGAAGAGCTAAGCCGCTGCGTGGGTTCGAACCACGAACCTCTGGGATGGTAGTTGGGCGCCTTAATCACTAGACTATGGACCCTAGGCGATCTCTACCGATATAACCCAAAGCTCGTTTTTATCACCTGTTCTTTTTTCTAATAATTACAAACAATATATTTTTAGTTCTCTCTAATCCAATGCATAGTTTTGTTGAGGACCATATCCTGCGTTAACTTTACTCTTGCGATAATACAACAGGAGTATGTAACAAGACTAATCTGTATTATTTTCGACTTAGGTCCAGATCAATCAAAATCGTGTTCAATTTTATGGGTCACCACAATATTAGGTTTCTGTCAACACCATGATCGGATTAGTTCAACCTCAAAGTCCAAAGTCTTTCTTTAATAGACTAACCCATCTACTCCTATCATAGTCTACGCCTTAACTAACCACCGAGCTACGATAATTTATAGAAAGTGCACGTTGATATGACCATTGATATGGCGGACGGGATAATATCACCCTATCGAAAGATGACCTAACTTTTGCAACTGACGCCTCCTGACTTTGTAATAGGAAACAGAAGGGGTATTTACGTAGATAAACCATAAATCATTTGCTATACTCCTGAAAAATGGGAGATAATACTTTTGACGAATAATTGATGGTGGTTTTGGCTCAACGTGAATTTCGTCATCGATTCAGTGGCCGAGTAGCGCCAAAGTAAGCATTGCGCGGTTAGCCACTCGCCTCTAGGAGACCGTTTCATAACAGAGCAATGTAGCAGCTCTGGCTATATTTTACCACTTTTACCAGGTTCCACTGAAATAAATAACCTTCTGTCTCCACGGCAATGTTTTTCCCCCCACCCAAGGCGGTCTACACAGCCTACAGTCCTTATTTCCGTCCACAATACGGTCTAGAAACTCGTTTCTATCTCGACTGTGGAACAGCCTACCGCAGTCAGTATTCCCGAACTCATACAACATCCTAGAGTTCAAACCCGAGACTCACTGCCTCCGCATGCATCTTCAGGCTCCGCTAAGCTTACTACTAGACATTGCACTATGACGGGAACGGCTTAACGGACTGGTAGTATAAAATAAAGGGTGACACCTTTCACATGCAAAATGAACAGTAACAGACGTGGCCTTACCCGGAGGAACTTTCCAGCCCAAAACATCGTAGCTGTGACTGCAGTTATCCGAAAAAAATCCTTAAATATCAAGCATATGGCGGACTATTTAACTAGCCATCAATAAACGATCTTTACATGGAATATTGGAGAGACTTAGAAGTGTTCCCGTGAAAAGGGCAAATAGTGCATCAAGCAAATTACCCTCAAGCCCTCCTAAACCTCAACCGCAATGGCTGCGTTTGACGACGAACTTAAGTCTTTGCTTGAGTTTATGCCTGTCTTAATCTAAAGATCGGCCGTAATCTTCCTTCACCTGAAACTAGTCCACTTCATCACTGCAACCAGACTGCTAATCGTTGTTAATTTCACTTCTCAATATTTAACATCTTCTCTATAATCTTGTTCTTATATTCTTTTCTTTTATAAGACAATAGTTTCAAAGCCATCTACCGCTAACCCCGATCGACTTATCGACTGGCGAAACCGAAGAGAGGTTAAAATTTTTTTTTGTTTAGATTTTTGTTGCAGTGGGCTTCGAGCAAATTTCTTGTTTTTGGTCCTACAACATCTACGAATTCAAACGCAAGGCTCATCGCCTCCTCCTTGAGGCACCCTTCAGACTCTAAGCAATCTATCCTATTCCTTCCTCGCTCGCTTGCCCTTATTCGTATATCAATTTGAATTCGCCCTACTAACACGCATGTTCCTTCATCGGACGTCGTTCGATATAAAAATTCTTGAAAAGCGATTAAGTGTAAGCGCTTCTACTAGGAGGCGGCGAGTAAAATTGGCGCCCCTAAGTTAGGTAACATTCTTCTGATCGCTGCAATTATGGCTAACGCTTTCTACGTATGCAACTCAAGTACATCTAGAAATCGACTCTTTAGTCGATTATCACTCTCCAGTACCAAGGTTGTAATTTCGGAGCAGATGGTAGAGGCATATTACATCATTCAATAAGTTCGTACGATGACATGTAAATCGCGCCGTTTTTGGCATATCCATACCAACCTTCAAACGATATGTATCAAAAGTTCATGACACTGCGACCACTAGTTTACGAGTCACATTGGCTTTAGTGACGCCGCTTTTGTGACTTTCAAAGTAATGGAAAAAACCGAATTTCGTGTGTTGATAAAGCATTGATTTTAATGGGAAACAAAATATAGTTTAAAAAAACTAAAAAAAACGCTTTTATTTTAAAATGAACTAAAAAGTAAAAAATAATTTTGAATGTAAAGTTTTTATTGCTCCAGCCAGTAAATGTAAAAAAGTGACCTCCATATTAGATTTAAAATGACGTCACACAGCTTACTGTATCTACTATACTCGTCTTACACTTTCATTTGATACCCATACCGAGCGCGTTGTAAAGAAAAAGGTGTGGGTACCTAGTAAACCGCTATTTTGTGTTGGCCTCCATTTTGAATTTGGAAAGATCCTACACAGGTAATAGTATTCTATTGTCACATCCTTTCATTTGATACTCATACCGAGTGGGTGGTAAAGAAACAGGTAATCCGCCATTTTGTGTTGGCCGCCATTTTGAATTTGGAATGACGCCACACAGCTAATTGTATTTTACCTGGTATGCCCTTTCAGTTGATACCCATGTCGGGGGTCGTGGAACACAATAGCAAAAATCAGCCGTCATCTTGGAACCGACGCACACTGGGACAGATAGCAAATTTACGACGACAAAAATAATAACACCCAATTCTCTCGAAAAGTTTCGATTGAAAAAAAAACACGTGTTCAATATTTTTTGAAAATCTATCTGACAATACAGAAATTGACTGACCCCGCCCCACCCCCCTTTGGTGGCGTGGGGTAACTCTACAATTTCAACTGGCAACCCCCATTTTTTTCACGGATTCTGATTCACCAAAGAGAAATATGAAAATTTTACCTGAAATTTTTTTTTATCCGAAGCCCCCCTGGACCCCCAAAAATCATCAAAAATCAAAATTATCCCCAAGAATCATTCATTTTCATATTTCTCTTCAGATAATCAGAAACCGTGAAAAAAAATCAGGGTTGCCATTTGAAATTTTAGAGTTACCTCACGCCTCCAAAGGCGGGTGGGGCGGGTCGTCAATTTCTGTATGGTCAGATATATTTACAAAAAATATTGAATACGTGTTTTTTTTTCATTCGAAACTTTTCGAGAGAATTGGTTGTTATTATTTTACAATTCAATCAAAGCAATGGTTCGTACTATGCCGCGTCGAAATATATGGCAGAGAAGTGGTTTGCTGATTTCAAACGCAACGCTCATAAAATGTAGACACATATTGTTTGAAGGTTGGTACTATCTAAAAATCTTATGGATTTGCCAATAATGACGCGAGATGTATGTGTTATCCTATAAACTTATTGAGTGTGGTAATATACCCCTACCCTATCCTCCCAAGTACAACTCGTAACATCCCACATCTAAAGCGGTAGAATGTAGAATCAGATTCGGCCACACCTTATTTTCCCATGGATATCTCCTTACGAAATCCGCGCCCCATACACGCAGTAACTGTCCTAAGCAGCCAACTCTCGCAGTCAAACATCTTACTATACTACACTGCAGACATCCTTGTCCAATTCCTCGTCTTCTCATCCTTACTGGACTCTGGCCAAAATTACAACAGTCCTCTATTTAAACTATTAAGATAGATTTTTTCCACAAAGCCATTTTTATATTCAAATTGCCCTCCTGGAAAATTGTAATTTGTGACGTTTGTTATTTGGGCTTGTGACCACAGATTTTTTCAACCAAAACTGTATAAATAAACTGGGCTAGCCTTTTATCGATAATAATTACAATATAAATTCTGAAATCACCACACAAATATTTCGATACATATATTTTCGTAAAAATTATAAATAAACTATTCTATCAAAATATTTCGTTTCTATCAAAATGTGAACACCCCAGAATCATTCATCGATTCATCAATACACGGTGGGTTGACGAGTTCAACATAAAATATTATCTACAAGTCGAAAATGATAGTGAACACAGCATTGAACAAATACGAATAATTTTTAAAACATTTCAGATTTTGAGGGTGGTGCTTTCTACAAAGTAAAGGGTTGAGAGCACATAAATTATGCATTTGCTTCAATTGTGGGGTGAATAATACCTAATGTTGATTATGTGTGCTCGGGAATAAACAAAATCGAAAACCATTTTATATATAAAAATTTCAAATAGGGGTGGGTTATGGAATTTATTGCTGGGAATGAGTAGGTTGGAGTTACATATACATATAGGGGACGTAAACAATGCCAATATGTATTTTTTGAAAGTTGGGAAATTAATTTTCTTCTTCGGTTAAAATCTTGAAAATCTTGCATATTATTATGTAGGCCCAAGGGTAGAAGTTTAATATTATTTATAAGTTTAATATTTGCTTAGAAATATTTTAAGAAGTATTGCTGGATTTATAGAAATTAGAAAGTTTTTCCTTTATATTTAATAGTACAAGTGGAATTTAATATTTGTTCATAGTGGTTCCACTATCTACTAACAGCTTCATAATACATACCCTGGATGAGGTTGGTGAACTGATAACATTTTCAAAACTACTTCTGACTATTTTATTCGTATTATTTTAAAAAAGTGATTTTTGTTTTCGCACAAACAATCATTGTTATTATAAAGTTTCCCCTCGTATTATTTAAGGATTTGTTGTTTTTGAAGTTAAAGTCATGTTTTTACATGATTTTTACTTCAAATATTTCACAATCATACATATTATTTTCAAGGGCGTCGCCAAGGGGGGCAGGGAGGGGCAGCTGATAAATTCTAGTCAAATGAGATAAAAAATGTGTGAAAACATACATGGTTTATAGAGCAGATGGTGAGAGAATTTACGACTCAAAACAAAATTAACGATTACAGCCATTCTTTGATGATTGGATAGTGGCTCGGGTAAAAGCAGTCAAAGGGTCAAGCTTGCTACGAATGGCGGAGGTAGATGTAGCGACTCGCGACAGTTCAGTTAAGTGCTGAGCTTTCTTATTCGTTAGCTAGTGTTAGCCCGTAATATAAAAGAAAAGAATCAGTTCATAGGTTTTCAAACTATACAGTTCAAAGGTTGTTAGGAACATAATATGGACATATATGGAAAATTATTAAAAAAAGAGCAGAGGCATATAGCATATTAGCAGACGAGACAGCTGACATTTCTGGAACTGAACAATTTATCAATTGGACTGCGATATTTCCATGATCGATATTTCGTCGGATTTGTTGACCTGAAAGCTCTTGGTGCAAAATGCATTGCACAGACTATCGATGAGTTGTTGACAAAAGAAGATCTTAATCCAGAGAAATGTATCGGTTTGGGATTTGAAGGTTGTTCGACGATGTCCGGAATAGAGGGGGTGGTGTGCCAGCAATTTTGCGCAAAAATACACCAACACTTTGTTCTTTCATTGCTCTTCGCACACACTGAATCTTGTAATTAATGATCTCAATACTCTGCCTGAAATTCGGAACATCGTGTGAACCACCAAAGACATTATTAAATTTTTTCGTTAATCAGTTTAGAGAAGAAAGTGTATACCTAATATTTCCAAACTCTGCGAAACAAGGTGGAGCGAAAAACGCAAAACTATCAGAGTTATTAAAGAGAATTTTCCTGTTATAATGGGAGTATTAGAAACCTTATCGGGTAAAGATTATGTTTTAATTAAGTTTCTTTTTTTTTGATTTTCTAGTACCTAATCAAAATATTTCTTCACAGATTTCAAATGGTTCATTCATATTTCTCCCAACCTCTATCATCTTGCCCTCCTCTGGCCGATTGGCAGGCGACGCCCTTGTTATTTTCCCCTATAGTTTCTTTAGAATATAAAAATTTTATAAGATTTTTTTATAACAACAATTGTTCATTCATCATATCACAATATCACAGAAATAACATCACACACTGTTGTAAAGTAATTGGTTGAAAGTAATTATGTAGATACTCCACTGCACGGTAACGATGATCTACTGCAGGCTCAGCTTAGTGAAACAGCGGCTAAAATCGCAGAAACGCTGCCTAACTACTACTAGGAAAACTACTCATAATTGTCTCAGACCTGCTTATGCAGTACCAGCGTAGAAAATGCGAGTAACCATAGGAGGCATTTTTTTTTTTTATGTGGAAGACTAGAGCATGTCGTCAAATCGCCCTTCGAGACCACTGTGTATGTCTAACCAGGCCCCATGAAGCCTGAATGTATGATTGCAAGAAAAATCTCATCGATATTCTGTCAGTTGAAAGGAAGAGCCTTCGTGGTGCGGGGTCCCAATATGCCATCAAGACTCTGCTAGCCTATAATGAGATGGCTAAGAAGAGGTAAAGGACAGACTAAAGGTCGAATGACCTACAAACTCATTCTGGATATAAAAAAAATAGATCACGAGAGGCCTAGTTAAGAAGGTTAAGACTTTATACAGTTTCTCAGTCGGCATAAAAAAAATCGTATGAACTATACATCGTTTGGAGCATGACATGACAACTCACATTGTCCAATATCCCATTACTATCCAAATTAAAAAAAAGGACTTCGAGCCTCTTCGAACGTCCGAGGCTCGCTGAACTAACGATGCAATTTTAAGAGATGTCGAAATTCGACTTATACCAGATAACTTCTTCAGCCACTTCATAAGGTCGGATGAAGTATAGAAGGTGGTGGAAAGGACGCCAAAAATCATTCGCTGTTGCTTAACGTAGTGAGACGCCGTAAGGACTCTTTAGTGGGACAGGGAAATGTAACGACGAGTAGCAGTTAAATAAAGACTCCCTGGCTGAATCCGATCAAGGTTGTTATTGCTATTGACAATTTTTCTAGTTGAACTATCACTATCCTTTATCCTTTTTACCACTGAAGGATATATTAAAGTTCTTTCGACCGCTAATTTAAGCACATTAGCCACATAACAAATTTAAGCAAAATTTACAGAATGGCCTGCCTTTCCATCACCGGGGCCATTCACATTTCATCGACGCACACAAGGAAAAAATGCCGATTTAGGTGGACAAAATTCAAGGTGATGAGTAGGAACCTAAAAAGTTGGAATGTTTAAGTTTTTTGGGTCACTGATTTCGAATTTGGGGTCAGAAAGTAAAAATTCAAAATGGCGGATCCAATATGGCGGACCAAAATGTGGAAAACTGAAATATTTTCAAGTAGGAGCGTGAACAATTGGTATATATAAGTTTTTTGGGTCGCTGATTACGAATTTGGGCTCAGAAAGTCAAAATTCAAAATGGCAGATCCAATATGGCCGACCAAAATGTGGAAAACTGAGAAATTTTCAAGTAGGAGTGTGGCAATTGGTATATATAGGTTTTTTGGGTCGCTGATTACGAAATTGGGCTTAAAAAGTCAAAATTCAAAATGGCGGATCCAATATGGCGGACCAAAATGTGGAAAACTGAAATATTTTCAAGTAGGAGCGTGAACAATTGGTATATATAAGTTTAGTACTCTGTAAATAAAAAATATCAGATTTTACAAAGTGATCATTTGGGATAGCTGTTTTTTTGTGAAAGTACCCTCAATTAGTTGCATTACCAAATATACTAAGAAACAAAGCGGTACTCAGCGGTACTTATATATTTTATAATGTTCAAAGTTAGTAAAAAAATCTAGTCAACAATGTCTTGCCTATGATACACTTACATTCAAGCAACATTATGAAAGTAGTGCTAAGCGAAAGAACTAACCTGTATTAACAATATCCACTGCAAAAACTTTTCACAAAAAAATTATAAAAATAAAATAGCATCATCGATGACAACGAGTTAGCGCATCTGACTGCCGGCTATGGCGACAATCGGGTGGGAATTCGGCTAGTTTCGGCTCCTTTCTGGGCTTTGCCAACAAATATACAAAAGAACGAAACGTTGAAGAATATTTTTACAGTGATTTTGTAGGTATTGATAAACATTGCTTTTTGCATTTTTGTCCAGCTAGCCTAGAACAAATTTCCCACTGTGCGACGGCAAAGCTGGAGGATCTTCTAAACTTGGTACCAACTACCTTGAGGTAGAGAAATCCACCATAAACGCGTATATTAAAAATAAAAACATTGCTGGATATTATTAGTTTCATTTAACTGTCTAGGCAATATCAATAGAGCTCATTCCTTGAAAAGTTCAATTGCCCTAGTTAAATGTTAAATTACTTAAGGATTATGTAAATTTTTGCAGTACATATTCATGCCAGTATAATATGCATCGACTTTAAAATTAAACCATTATTTATGCGTTTGTTTTTTTTATATTTATGTATGGATTCACTTAAAATGCATGACTTATTCCGGTAGTGCGTCTCTTTGTGGCTTTACAAGAATGCATTACGTGGCATAGCCTGGTGAAGGATTAATTGAAGGTTGGTTTGATATAAGGGCTTATTAACAAGAGCCTATGTAATGTAACATCAACAGTTGTCGCAGTAGCTAGTCGCTGTTTTTTTCATCTGATTGTATTTGCTTTAATATTCAATTTATTAAGTATCCCGCTTCCCTATTAAAATTACCTACCGATCTTCTGAAATTCAACGACATGGATGTCCTACACAAATTAACAACACAGCAGACACACTCTATAGAAGTTCCCTTTTTTCTGTGTAGTCACCAATCTGTAGTACTTTTGAGATTGCGTATTTTTTCAAAAAAAAAAAAACAAAAAAACCTTTTCCTAGATAGAATAAAACGAGAATCTGTGCAGGAGCGATTGTGTGCCTTCTGTACGACCATGTTTTTTTTTGCATTCGCTGAAAAATGAGCATTTGTCAACACTTTTCTGTTCCACAAATACAAAAACGAGAAGGGGAAAACCATTTTTTTGCCGTGTTTTCATGCTGCATGTTTTTATGGAATTCTCATCGTGATGGTTATACAAACAGACAGAAAGCCCTTAGGATGGGATCCCTTTCTTGACACATGACGCAAGCCAGGTGAATTGCCTTTTCTGCTAGAAAATATACAACTACAAGGGAGAACGAAAGAAAAAAGTGGTCCCGTTGTGCCATAATCTGTCATCTGATGACAGACAAAGTAAAAATATGTTGACTTAGCTTCTTTTTTTCGTTCTTCTCTCCCCCCCGTAACTTTTGGTTTAATGTCGACTTCAGATTTATACTATTCTGTTACAAGTTATGCCAAAAAGAAATTCATATATATATAACATATATTTATATGTATGTATATAAAAATTTGTGGAATAGAGGTGCTAACAATTTTGCAGATATTATTCACGTCTGTGACAGGAAAAATGTAATCTGACTTCTTGTAAATCTTTTTTTTTTTGTTTGTTTGTCGCTTTGACAGTTTAAGTGACAATAATTTGAGTCTCGAACGAAATGACTGAAACTTGAAAATCACCCTAAAGTTTTCTTCTATCAAGAATATGGCTTGGGGGAGCTCCCCGGGGGTAGATTTATGAAAAATTTTGATAAATTCATCGATTTAACCCCAGATGGCGCCCATGCAATGTCCTTGAAACGAATGAAACCATCGACCTTAAGGAAAAAAAAGTTGCTCTCAAACTTTTCTTGATGTTTTCAGATTTAATTTCTAATGTGCCCTCTGTAACCGGAGGGGGCAAAACAGCATAGCAAACGCCAAAAATGGGATAAAATAATTAGTATAAGATTTCACTCTTCTTCCGATGGTCCAAAGTTTTTCCATTAAGAAGAGTTTTCTTTAGTATTTTTCTTATATTGTAAGTCGTTTCGTATTTCACCGAACTTTCAATACAACCTTATATGTTTTCTGTTGGGGTATAGAACGGTAGTACTACCATTCTTATCCTATTGTATATACTGATAAGATTCTAGCGTATATGCTGTCAAGGATGTCTTTAAGAACGTTATAGGTTTTCATATTTGACACGTTAAGAACTGTAAGGTCTTGTGTGTCTGTATACATATAATAGGCGCATCAGTGTGATAAACCTTCCATAAATAAAATAAGGATAAATATCCTACATTAACAACTCTGGCTGCTAAAAAGGGAACTTTTCAATCCATTATTTATGAAACAAGGCATCATTTGAAAGCTTATTCAGCAGATTTACTTGTATTCTTGAACACCCTATAGCTTTTAGGGTCTAGCAAATTTAAAACCTTCTAAAATTAAGTAATTACTATAATATGCTGGTTATGCGAGTGCGGGAGCAGGGAGGGGCTGATGTCTATATGAAGGGTATTTTCATAGAAGATTATTTTTAGACTTTATTATAATATTGTATTAACGTGTAACAGGATATTTTTATTTACTCTGAAATTAAGGATTTTCTTTTATGTTAAAATATACATAAGATATAAATATATGAAGGCTTGATTTATATTTTCTGGTGAATGTTAGAATGATTAATGTTTGTAGAAGCTATCAAAATATACATTTGAACCAATAGTAATTATTGTGTAAGTGTATGAGACCAATATTATTGTATCTACGATTTCAGTAATTTGTTTCTCCAGAAGACCTAAGCTTTAAGGCTGGGATTTAATTATATCTTTTTTATGTGAAGGTTCAAGATTAGGAGTCACATTTTGCCCTACTAATCTGACATATCGTAATCGTTATGATACAATGTCTAGTAGTAAGATTGGTTCGAAGGAGGTAGTAGAGGACAGGATATGTTAATAATAGTCGGGGTAGTGCTGAACGAGAAGTGATGGACCATGCGCTTGAACTCCTGGATGTTGTAGGAGTTCACATTAAAGAGAATAAATTTGCACGAAGGATGTCACAAATATCAAAAAAAAAAATTTTGTAACTGGGGTTCGATTTCGCAAAGTCCTCAATAGCAGCCGCCTGAACCAGAAACGTAACCGTCTGGGTTAGCCAGAGATAATGAAATGAAAAGTAACGCAGAAGCGAAGAGGAAGTGAAGTAGACGTAATCTCTTTCAAAATTGATATATAAACCAAAATAGAAAGTTCATAAGAAGTGTAGCAAGTGAACAGCCTTACTTTCTTAACTTTTGTTTACTTCTTTTTTCGTTCTTACCCCACGGTTACTTCTCTAAATGACATTTTGAAATTTTTCGAAATTAAACTTCCACTTCACTTCCATTTTGATCCCTCTCATACATTCATATGCCATGGTACCTAACTTCACTTCAATTCACTTCCCATTTAGGGTAGGCCTATATCCTCGTCGCAGTGTTATGCCTCCTGAAACAAGTGAATTCCGCTAACTAATAGACTACCAACCGACAAAAATTGGACTAAAATTTACTCAACAGGCCAGAGAGTGTCACTGCTACCATTATAATGCCATCCAGACAGCAGACTGCAAATCTCAGCTTTTGGAAGTGTGCTATTTTAACATGCTTAAAGTGTGTTATTGTGAGGTCCAGTGGCGTAGGTAGCATTTTGCGATGGGAGGGGATATGACAGTATATTTTGATTGATCGGATTTTCACAACTTAATGCATCAGAACGGGGTCTTTTCGCGGTTGTTTCTGACGATAATTCTGCATTTCTATGGTTTTCACCGTCTAAAGACTTGCCGAATGGTTTTATTGGCAGTCAAAATTTGTTCATTCCGAGATAATAAACAAAACAATTTTAACACACTTTTGCAATTATAAACTAGAATAAATTTGACAATTGAGGAGTGTCGGTTCAAAAGGGCGTATTTCCATCATAAACAAACTTTACAGAAATCGAAAAAAACTGCCTGTTCCTATAAATAAAGTGCTAAAATATATTTAAATGCACATTCATGCACTATATTTTTTGTAATTATTTGTTTAGAAATATGCCCTTTTGATCGGGATTTTGAGAAATACCACCTTTTGATTAGTCACTTCAAGAAATAAGCCCTTTTGAATAGAATTTTTGGAAATACTTGAAGTTTTTTGGGGTTCTGTCAAAAGCAAAAATCCTTTTAGCAAGATTTTTATGTCCACCTATCCACTCCTAGTATAACTTTGAGCTAACATTAAATTTTCTGTTGTGTAAGGGCTCTAATACCGAAGTACCAAAGTGCCAAAGTACCAACTACAAAATAAAGCCAACTTTAACATCAAAATTTGCTAATATCTTAAAAAATAAAAGCCGTAAAACAAAAATTGTTGGACATTATTTATAGGAAATTGTCGGTGCTTTCCAATTTTGGAAATAAAATATTGACTAACTACTTATTTTTGGGGAAAAAGGTAGTTAAAGTTGATAGTTTTGTTAAAAAAAACAAAATTTTGACTTTGATCATTCATTACTCTGGAAGGTGGTAGGGTAGAACCTTCACTTTTACATTTTTAGATAGGTGGGAGTATTCTGCGTTCAGTGCAGTTCGTAGTTTTTTTAAATAAAATATTTTAGTACGGTGAGAGTATTTTTCTAAAAAAAAACACATTTCCTTATAATTCATTAACTAAAGCTGATATAAAAAAAATGATAATATATTTGAAATCAGCGTCAAAAATTAGTTTAGAATGATGTAAAATATTCCATGCAACAGTCATGCTGTTGAGCAGTGTTATAATTGGGCCTTCCTTTCGCTTACAGTCACAATTATATATGAAACGAAAATTCAGATAGTATTTTGAAGCAGACCTTCTTTTTTTGAGGGGATCATACTGAAATTTTGCACACAACTTCAGTTTCGATGACAATATAATATAGTATACTCAATAGATCCAATATGACCACCAAAAAAATTGCGGATTACCGTTTCCTTCACAAGATGCAGAAATGCGCCCTTTTGATTGGATTCTTAATTTTTTGGAATTTTCTATATGGAAAGTACGCTCCATTTGAATAAGTTTTTAGGCTCATTCGATGGACTTTTATGCCATATTTTCAAAATAATTTTAAAATAAAAAAAAGTTGAAAACGGAAATACGCCCTTTTGAACAGACACTCCTCAATTATAAACTAGAGTAAATTAATGTTAACGCTCCAGGGAACGCCTTCGAATTGTTGATTCGCCAGAGACAATGAGTGTACTGTGTATTGTGCTCGATAAAATTGTATCGAGTTAGAACAATCTATGAAGTGCAAAGCTTCCCCGAACTTATAACTTAAAGTTTATCATAATTTTGCCCGTAGAATCTTTTCTTGAACCTTAATATTTTTACTGACTCGGCAATTTTTATAAACTTCAAAATATTAAGGAGGAATTAAATTGACAATCAAAGCCAAAAGTTAGTCCTATTTTTTAGGAAGCTTATATTCTGATACTCTACTTATTAAAAAATATTCGAAATATTAAATATTGAATAAAATATGCTCATAGCAACTAGTTATTTTCCCCAAAATTGGAAAAACAATTAAACCTGATTTATTATAACGTTAAAATTTTGAGTATTTAGGAACCGAGGTGCCACTATTGGCTCATTGTATTTACTTTACATGGCTCTTGATTGGTCGGCCTGCTCGAAGCGCGGAAATTATACAATACTTAAATGCACAGCCGTCACAAAAACATATCTAGATGATTTTTATATAATTGCGCAAAAACAAAATTGCACATTACATATTGCCAAAAGAGGTGCTGGTGCTTAAGAAATTTCATGTATAATTAAATACGTAGATACGAAGACTTTTATTCAATTCTATTATAATTTTCGTTGGCTCATGGGGGGATTGATCCCCTTGATCCCCCCCCCCCCCTAATATACGCCACTAGTGAGGTCACCCATGTGATTAACTTTAAAGTGTAAAAAAGTGAATACAATTTTAATCAAATGGGTGACGTCACAATAACACACTTTAAGCGTGTTAAAAACACACTTCCAAAGGCTGAGATTTGCAGGGCAGTAAATTAAGAATATTCACCAGAACTGTTTCTACAGGAGTTTAAGTTTCTTGGAGGCTCGCTTTTTGGGAGCACTTTCGAAATAAAGACTTTCGATAACTATTCGAGAAACTTTCGATAAAAGCGGACTTTTCATGACCATTTGTTTTCTTCCTAACAAGCTAATTTAATAAATTGAGGGAGTTAGTTTTTTGCTAGCTTCTCTTTGATCTGGAAATTTTAACTCGCCTTTCCTATTTTTAGTGAATGGCATATCTTAACTAAGTATTTTGTTTATCGATTGTGCCAAATTGGTTAGATCAACTCACATATATCTTACTGTTAGGTGAAAGATTTCCTGTTCAAACCAAATGGTATGTCACGCCAAGCTGCCAAATGTCTAACTTAATCTTAGACGAAAATCACTATGTCTTTAAAACAAAAATTCACTTGCAGGCATAATAAAAGGTCTTAATTAACACCTCAACTAAAGTATGCGTTGTTTGGATGATTCTGGGATACTTCCTCTTCCCCTTCCTCTAGCCCTTCTACCATTCCCCATCGGATACATCTTGCTGCTCTGCTGACTTTCTTCATTATTTCGTCAAGTACAGTAATGAAGAGTAATGGTGAAAGGAGACAACCTTGTTTCACTCCACTTGTCGTTGTCATTGGATCACTTAATTTTCTATCATGAAGGATTCCTCGCTTTGCTTCATGGTATAGCATTATAATCATTTGGATTAATTTTGTTGGTACTTTTTTCTGTTTTAAATAGCTGCCCTATAGGTTGTGTCGAATGCTCCCTTGAAATCTACAAAAATAATGTATAATGGTGACTTCCGTTCTATGGATTATACGAATATTAATCTTAGGGTGTTTGAGTTTTCTATACATCTGCGACCTTTCGTTGTTCTCTTAGCTGGAAATCTATTTTACCTTCAATTCTACAAAAAATTACGGAGGCCAGTATTTGTGCTAACATGTTTTGTATGGCAATACCTTTCCAATTTCCTTCTTCTTTTAGATATCCTTTTTTTGCAAATTAACATTATTGCCATCTTCCATTTGTTTTGCAGTCTTTCTTCGTTTCATATCTGCTCTAATATAAGAAGTGTAAGATCTCTGACATTACTTCAATGAGGGCTTTGAGCAATTCAGCTGGAATTCCCTGCTTCTTTATCAATATTTCCACAAAATTTCATTTACAAGACGAAGAGACAAATATTTGTCCGAGCTGTAAAATTTAATTAAAGTTAGTTATCAGGTTTACAGCCGACGATATATAACCTTTATTCGAGATAAGTAAAATTACAACACATAACCGCAATGGAAGCATATTTCAGTGTTTATATTTTAGGAACGTTCTAGTCAACAAGTTAAACTGCGTAAAAAAATATGCACGATCTTAAAAGAATATTTTGCTAAAAAAAATTGCTTAATACTCTTGCCTATTAATGTAAAAGCAAGACAAAAAAAATTAAGCGTCCGCTCACATCATCCCCAGAGGATAAAAGAAATCGCATGCAATTTAGCATTAACCACCTAACATATGTTTGGCCGTTGTAAACATTATCCAAGCTACGATATGCTAATTAAGACATCTAAAGTCCTCTCCTTGTGCAGGTTTCCAGGTGAATTTACTTAACGTTTTATCATCTTTATTTCCCATAAACTTAATTCAGCTGATAAGCAAAATACTTCCTTCCCAAGAATTTCTTCACTTCCTCCCCACCCGCTCACACACCATCTGTAATGGCTCAAGCTATTAACCTGTCTTATAAGGAGCTCCTTATGCCATGGGGGCCCGTGATATCAAAAAAGAGAAGTACGGCCAGCGAGGGCAAATGGAGACTCTGTCCTAGAAAAAAGGCTATTTAATCAACGAAAATAGCCAAAAATCCTGTAAATTATATACCTCTGGGCATTTATCCAGTGTTTCGTACCGCATTCCTTTATTCTGTTGACGAGCTTCTTTCTTCGTAATCCGAAATTACGATAAAACTAATCCAATCTGACTTAAATGTCCCTTTGACACGCATAAAATTAATCCCTGATATACAAGCCACATACAGGACTGAACAGGACACGAGCAAAGTTGCTATCGTTGTGTTTCAGTTCAGTTTCTTTTGCTTTTAATCCCTTTTAGTTTGACCGCCACTATGCGATACCAAAGACTATAGGTATATATAACATATCCATACACGCACACCTATATATATATACATTATCATCGGAAACTCTGTCAGGATACCAGATATTTATAGTCGTGGGTGTTGGATAAAAATCAATTTATTAATTCGAAGCTTACAACAATCCCAATCCCGATCCCAAAAACCGATTCTGATATGATGGTCTGATAGCTGAGAGGTAAACAATGACACCTCTCCCTTACATTGAATGCTCGAATTAAATAATTCACATACGAGCACCTCGCATGCGATGACCTGCTTTCATATCGGACAACCATTAGAGGAGTTATCATTAGCTTGATTAAGATATAAAGGTTATAAACTTTTCATGTTCGAGCAAGAAGTGTGGATTTTATGTTTCTATATATCCTCCAGAATTGTCAGAATTGAGAAAACTCCCAAAGGGCAAGGATTCGGCTTTTGTGCATTTAATTTGGATAAAATTTTTCTTCCCACATTTTTGTTTTTGTTAATTTAATATCATTTACGTTTGTTGATTTTATCTTTGTGGCGCGACAAAAAATACTCGTGTCAAATTGGATGTGGGGATGATTGAGAGATCAGACGATTGATTTTGGATGGAGTTTTTAAATGAAAAATTATTGTTTTTAATAAATTAATAAAAAGTTTGGCAATGCTCTTAAGAGTATAATAACCACGTCAATATCGGCTGTAATGGAAATGCACACATCACACCGAGTGGAGAAGCCGTGACATCAACAATAGAGATCGGTGAATGGTTATTGCGGCTTGGAAAAGTATCGGAAAATTGTTATTTAAAAGGTCCGTGCTAATGATTTTTAAAAAATATTATTTTTTATAAGTTGGTAGCGCTGTACTTAATTACTACGCCAAATATAAGTGGGATCTGACAACCAGTTTGTTCATAGCACCTGGTTGGAGTAGTCCAACGCAGTGGTGCATCGCGTTTTTTAAGTTATTGAACAAATTATTCGTCTTAAATTTTCTGTTGTAAATGAAATTTTGTGTCGAGGCGATAAAAATGTTGGAAAAAACTTATGGGGAATCTGATTTCTCACAAACGTTATAGGAGAGCCGAGCCCTTTTCGAAGAAAACCCTTACTTTGGACATCTCTTTGACCGATGAAAATATCAAAAGAGTGAAGCAAATTGTTCTCGATAATCGCCATTCTTAATTACCATAGCTTAAGATCTTAATAGCTCATGATCTTAACATTTCTTATGAGTCTGTTCGTTCGATTATGATGAAGCTGGTGGCAGATACACGCGTGCATGCGTTGCATTCGATGACAGATAGTACAGAAGTGTGTGCATTCAAATGCGATCTGACAGATTGTTGCGTGAACACATTGCATGCAAAGCAAAACTCAGTCTCAGTTTTTTGGGTTATGTGTGAAATCCGGGACGGAAGACAACCACGCAATTATGTAGTGAAACTCGTCGATACTGTGAATCCGCCGAACGTAATCCTCGCAACGCTAATAAATTCGGATATAAAAATTGTGCGTTTTATTAAACAATTCTCTGTATCTTTTTGACAGAATTTACGAGTAGCGTAGGGACAGCTAGGTGGTCTATCACGTTAGACCTTGAGAGCTCACATAGAATACTGTGAACCAAATGGAATACTTTGAACTAAACTACCCCATTTTCAAAATTCAGAAAGATATTGTGACCACCTACGATTACTGATGTGCCATGACAAAGCGACATATATGTACATATCTATGCAGGGATGTTCCATGGAGATACAGGGACATAGTGAGTTTCAAGCAAAAGATGAGAAACGACCTTATAGGGCTGAAAGTTCTTGATAAAATATCTACAGAGCTGCCTAAACTTCCTACAATAAAATGTTGAGAAAATTGAACTGCAGAATCTGGAGAACTTTCTTTAAAGTATAGATAAGCTTTCCACAGCAGGTCATCTACAAAAGCCTCTAGTGAAAGATCAATCAAACGGCATTGGGCGTTAGGCACACTGTCCACGGCGCCGGCGGCAAATTTGGACAAACGATAATTCCCAAGCCTGTAATTAATAAAATTTAAAATTGTTTTTTTAAACTACTCGTTATAAAATTGCCTTGAATTCTATCTAGCCCGAATTTCGAAATTTCAAAATTAAAGATGGCTAATCCAATATGGCGGACATAAGACAAGACTTACCCGCTCGGCCCACTCTCACAGTTTACAGCCCTCATTTTCGCGCACACTTCGGTTTAGAAAGTCGTTTATAACAAGAACAATTCGACTGTGGAACAACCTACCGCAGTCAGCATTCCCGAACTCATACAACACCCAAGAGTTTAAACACAAGGTTCACGGCCATCTCCTCCAACACCCATCCGACTCCCCCTGATCTATCCCATCTTTATTTCTATCCTTCGAGGTAAGCTTACTACTAGACATTGCACCATGACCATACGACATGATGTACGACATGACGGACTGGTAGTACAAAGTAGTAGTACACCTAAGCTTAGACTATCATATAAAAAAAATAAATTTTGTAAGTAAATTAAAATTTTATCAAAAGATTCTTTAAAATTATTGAAATTAATTATTATTAACTAATTTTTGGTTTCCAAAAAAACCCGCAAGTAACAATTTTGTATACTTTTAAAGAATCTTTTGATAAAATTTTAATTTACTTAGAAAATTTATGTCCGCCATATTGGATTAGAAATCTTTAATTTTGAAATTTAGAAATTCGGGCTCGATAGAATTAAAGGCAATTTTATAACGAGTAGTTTAAAAAAAATTTTTAAGTTCCATTAATTCCAGGCTTGGGAATTATCGGTTGTCCAAAAAATGAGCTAACTATACGCTGCCACAACCTGCACATTTAGGTAACATTTTGCTCCAAACATGGTTGTAATACACTCCATTACTTATTAAGAGATAAAGCTCTCAAATACTTTTAAAACTGTTTGTTTTATCCACACTTAACATGGTGAATCCTTAATGGTACAACCTATAGAAGAATTTTCTCCGATATTTGTTGCACTTTCTTAAACAACAGAAGACGAAAAATGAAAAGAATTGTTGACGACATATTTCATAAATATTTCTTTTTGTTAAATATGTATCTCTAAACAATAAGAATTTTGCTTACATTTTCATCCTTTAAACATTCACCGCAAACCTCTTACCGCAATAGTATTCATTTCGTTGTTATCTAAGGTAAAACAACAAGAAAAAAAAGCCGAAAAGAGTTCCAAAAAAAAGGCACAAAAAAATGGTTTTTTGCAGGTAAAGATGAACAGGACCCGCTTGACAATAAGATGGCCTTTATTGGATTTTTATGGTGATTTTATTTTCATTTAAGAAGAGTCCTCGAGCGATTGTACTGCAGCCTTATACTATATATATGTATACAATATAACATCAGGGCAGAGACAAAATATGTATAGGTGAATAGAGGTAGCTTTCCAGGATAAAAGATATCATATCGTCGGACGGCCCAGTATCAGGACTAAGACTAAGTTATTGTCGCAATAAATTATACCTAACCCGGCATATGGTATCCTCGAATGTGCCTAGTTATTCAGTTGTGGGCGCCCGGTTGTGGTTTATAAAAGATGGATTAAGGAGATGTATGTGCATGTATGTATATGTTATTTCTATTTTGTGTGTGGATAGGGTTACAAGAATAATGTATAAAAGAATTTAATAATGGAATAACAAACAAACAAAAAAATTACATTTAGGACATATACAAGACCCTAAAGAAACGAAATGTAGAAAAAAAATGTGTATAAATACATTTAAGGAATAACAACCACATGTGGCTCCCCAAACTACGGTTGGATACAAGGATTTCATGCCTTGTTCAATTAGCAAAGGATATAACTGACAAATGAGGGTTTTATCCAATGTTTCTTGGTAATAATACTCCTAACATCTAAAGCGAATCAACTTTTCTTAATCCATGACGAAAGCTCTCCGGATTCATGGTATGAAAACAAGTCCTTCCTGCGTATCAATCTCAATAACTCACCTAATTTGTTGGCAGATAAGTCACTGATTATATCATTTATATGTCTTTGTGAATACGTATAAATTATCATCTTAAGAGCACCAGATATACCTACTCTCTCTCTCATCACAAAAGGAAAACTCCAGTATCAAGATAATTGGATAAAATTTTTGATCTTATAAGTGTGCTGTTGAGATATTTTTCCTTGAGTGCTCTATAAAATCATATTTTATCGTTGATGGTTATCCCTATGAAAGTGTATGCCAAGCCAAAAAGCTGTAGGGAAATCAATATGGCATTTTTGTTTATTATATTTGTTCTTTTCCCAGGTTTTTTTTGCCCCGTAAATAATTTATGTTTTCGATTGATTTGTAGAAATATTATTGAAATTGATATCGAATTTAGGGAGAGCCAATCAGAAGGACTTATTATCGACGTATTATATTTAGTAGCAAATAAACATACATACATGCGTATCATATTTTGTTAATTGCTACGGTAATGAGTAAAAGTTTTGGATTCGGGGTTATGACTCCAACTTATAATAATTATGAACGACATTTTTCTATATTCATTCTCCTGACGAGAAAACAAATCGTCTCTCCATATAAACCAATAAGCCTATTAAAAACACAAACCCACCGACACAGCAATACATAATCACATCAGTAAAATTGAGAGTTCTTTGAAGATAAAGAAGGTAGCTTCCCTGCTATGAGTAGGAAATGACATACGCCCAAGGAAAACGGTCATAGTGCCCTTAGCCAGAAGAAGTAAGCTAAATTTTCAAGCTCCCACACTGAATCTGGATGCCATTGATTTTTCAGAAGAGGTCAAGTACATAGGGATCAATCTAGATAAATTACTCAACTGAATTCTTTATACTAAATGTCAACAAAAAAGCCTCAAGACCATTATTTGCCTATGTAATTGGGCCCATTGGGAAAACTTGGGGTCTACTAGGACATGCATACACTACGCATACACTACCCGAGTAAAAATAATTTAGTTCATTAATTTTTTCCAAAGCATATACGTGCCCTCAACTAGCACGCATAGCGAACAAATGCGCCTGCCACACGGGTATGCATGCTGCCGGTACAGGCATGAAAATCTAAAAATGTGCCCGCCAGAGGTATATGCACGCTTCCGATCATTCCAAATGCGAGTGTCGTTTTATCAAGCGGTCCCCCAACTAAGTACAAACAACGTCCAAAGCTACTTGACCTACGCATTTGAACGACAACCGGCCTACTGAGTATGTTAATGGCACCCTTTATGGTTACCCGTTTTCTTGGTCCTAAACAATTTTTTAAAGCTCCAATTTTGCTCCCTTTAGTCTAAAGAAGTGTGAGCGTACCGTGTGTTTCGTTTGGACTATTCCTTTCGTCTTTTATTGAATCGTGCCTGTATTGGGTTGGATTTGGAAAAGTAGAATAAGTACGGGCGAGTCTTATTTTTACTCAGGCGTACCGTGCCATTTTCATGCTAAATGCGGGATACAATCATCAAAACCTTTATTACGTACTCAGCCTTGGCCTGGTGTCCAAATATCGAAGAAAAAAACGCAGAGAGTACTCGAAAAATTAACCCGAAAGCCAGGAGCGCAGAACACATGCCCTACTACTAAATATGCCTCCAATCAAAGTTGAGGTGAAGAAAGAGGCGACTAGTAGCGCCATTAGACTAGTAGCGGCAAACAAGTGTAAACGTTGTTTTCTAACAGCTCATCTAAGTATAATAAAAAATATCAAGATGAGTGCCTGTTTAGAATCAGAGATTTCAGGCTAGTTTTATATAACATACGATTGTCAATTCAAAGTCTTGATCAAGTTCCCTTAAGTTTTGTGGATGTCTGAGGTGAAAGGCAAACGGCACAACTATCTATACAATGTCAGACAGTTAAGCAGCCCTAAAAGCGATTAGTTCATGTCCAGTGAAGCCAAAGCTTAAAACATCAATTCCCAAAACGCTCTCGCACCCACTAACCGAGTTTTCCTGAAGTGGATACCAGGGTATGAAGGATTCGACGGAAAACAGCAGGAATATCGTTCCACCAAAGAATGCGCCTGCACCTCGTTTATCGGTCCAGAGCCTCTCTGCGGAACATCCATTTGTTACAAGAAAGACGTTGTCTGAATAGGAGGAAAGGTGCTTGTTTCACTACTGGACTTAGGTAGCGGGTAGCGGAAACAACCGAAGAAATGTATCACGCCTACGAAAGCTAAAAACTACTACAGCAAAAGCTAAAACCTACTAACGTGCTAAACCCGAACTAAAGAGTGCTCTGTAATTGTGTTGAGCTTGATAGACGCAGGTTTTGTCGCATAAGAAAAACGCAGTTAACACCGAAATAAGTGTGAAACACTCATTCAACAGCAATATCAATGCTGATCAATAGCGTAAATCTAGCTTTTGGATAAACAAAGTTTAAAGATGATAAACAAGTCGAAGTGTTCGAAGGGCAGTGGTTCCTTTACGTCTCAGAAAGAGAACTGTGTTGGAAGCAGTTGCTGAAGTGCAGCTAACACTTGAGAACATCTTGGACTATATGATAAGGTGGCAGCTTGTATGGAGAATGATCGAAGTGGCGCTAAAGGCCTTCCACCAGAAACGTAAGTGTTATGAAGCGCAAGAAACAGAGAGAGGCAAAGAAATGCAAGTTGTCGTGTTGATGTCGCCAGGCTGAAGCAATGCCTTTACGCCTCGTACCGGTGTGGACTTTAACGTCATCCAAAAAAGGGTGTATGAACTGGGCGTTCTCAATCAAGCTGCTTTTGTTTGGGTCCAGGATCATCGGGGCTTCAAAATCAATGAAAATGCGGAGGCCCTACACAGGGTTCTGACATTGTATTCATCGCTCCGCAATCGGTTATTGCTTGCTACATAGGCCCCTTGCTGCTGGTGGTCTTGTCTTTTAATACGGTAAAGTTTGGGGCAATACAAAGGGCGTCAGGACACTTGCCGAATTGATTACAAGCAAGTTAGTCCAATAAATAGGTCGAAAAAAAGCTTTCGTAATGCGAAAAATACCGCATGCGATTTTTTTTACAACATAATTTTATATATTTTTATAAGCTTAAATTCAAAATGGCGTCATCTCCACCCTCTTCCTAAGCTTAGAGTGAAGGAAAACGCGTTTAATTCTATATCTCAAAAATGATGCATTTTAAGACAAAAATATATATTATCTTTTTTGTAGATAAATAAGTGATTTAACTTTCTTGTTTAGAACTTTTTTGTGTAAAGTCAATATCTACGGAGAAATAGTGAATCAAACTTCATATATCACTTTCTTTGCACTATATTTCGTTAAGGGGTTATATCTATGTGAAAATTTTTTTTTTTCGATTTTTTTTTATTGGCTAAAAGTATGCCAAAACATCCCTAGAATTGGAATAAAAAAAGTCCAAATACTAATATACTTCAGATAATTTTTGAGAATTAATTTTCTGAAGCAACTCCAACGCTCGAAAAACGTAAAATTTGCTCTTTTCAGCGGTTCTTGATTTTTTGAATTCGGCGGTCGTAAATTAAATTATTACTTATCGATCATAGATAATGGACTTCTAAATTGAAGTATAGATGTCACTGTATACTATATAGCACATATTATACACTCTTTAGGACCCCATCCCCATGTAGGAAATAATTGAAATTTCACAGATCTACAACGTTTTAAAACTTCAAACGCGTTTTTCTCGAAACCATGTTTGTGAAATCGGCCGGACACCAAACTCCGTCAGTTTTCATCCGATTGACTTGAAATTTTAACTGTAGCTTCTTAATATGATTATCTAGTGAAGTACACACGATTTTTGCGATTGGTTAACAAGAAAAAAAATTATAAACAATTTAAATCGATTTTTTTCGTCAAAAAAACGATTTTTTTTTTAAACCGCCGCTATTTTGCGAAAAAAAATTCTAAAAATATAATCGTGGGTACTTCACTAGCAAAACTCATGAAGATAATGAAAAAAAAATTTTTATTGTTCCAGATGCTAATGGGGCTGCGTAATGTGTCCGGCCGCGGAACACCTTTTGAAAATACTACATACGTTACCATGATCTACAGCCGCCATTTTGTTTTAAATTTCGTATAAAATTTTTTTTTTGTACTCTTGAAGAGTTGTCTTATCGATTGGTATATTATTTGTAACACCTTTTTCACAAAATCAATGCAAAAAAAAATCCTGAAAAAAGCTTTGATTTTTGACCGTCACATAGATATAACCCCTTAATGATTAATTCTACATGTAAAAATCCTTCGTAAGACTTATAGAACACACGATTATCTGTAATTTTTGTTATTATCAATTTTTACGTAGGGCTAACATCGCACCAGTTACGGCGCTTTAAGTGTCGAAAAACGTAGATTCAAAAGTTTTTTCCCAATATACAGGGTGTATACCGCTAAGATTACAAAGCGGCCGCCTGTGGATAGGTTTTGGGTAGACGAACAAAAAATCGCACGGAAGGGGGCGGTAAAAGGTAACGGTTTCGCAGCTAGGGCGTTTTGAAGTTTTTTTGGTAGAGGTTTACATATCACCCTGTATTTAGGTAACCCTATGAGCTATTTTCATGAACGCAGAATACTCCCACCTATCTAAAACTGTAAAAGTCAAGGTTCTACCCTATCAACTTTCAGAGCAATGAGTCATAAAAATCAAAATTTCTTTTTTTTTAACTAAAATTTCAACTAATACCACATTTTTCTCCAAAAAATACGTAAACTAATATTTTTTTTTGCAAAATTGGAAAACTTAGACAATTTGCTATGAATAATGTCGGGAAAATTTTTATCCTACGGCCTTCATTTTTCGAGTTATAAGCAATTTAATGCAATAATTGGCTCTTTTTCGTAATTTTTCACCTAAGCTTTGCCAAAAAGTACCAAATAAGGCCAATTTTAACATCAAACTTGCTAATAACCTAAAGTACCTATTTATTGGACTACGTGTCCCCTGAATTACCACTTGTGGAGGGTAGGATGGGCAGAAAGCCCCGCCTGTTTTGCCTTGAGGAGGATTGTCTGCTCTCTTTGAGTGCCCCGCCATACGCTGGGATACGTAAGCAAAGCATGCTCTATATTTGCTTTCCTCTATAATTCAAACAAATTAATTTGATGACGAATATAAACATCTACGATATTCTCAATAAACGTGAGCAAAACGATCCTTTTTGGTGCGACTAATAACCGGTGAGGAGCAATTTATTGCTTACAACCACGGTATAAAGAAACAAGGTAATGTAAAAGATACTGACAGCTTCGAATATCATAGAAAAAGGTCGCCGAGTGACGTCAGCACTAATGCAGAAACAACAACAAAATTTCGATATTCAGTCTTTTACATTACCTTGTTTCTGTATACCGTGGCTTACAATAATATGTTAGGGTCAGAAACTTATCAGAGGGAAGTTATCCGACAGACAAAACAATCAATTGAGATATGTTCGGTTGAAATTTGGACAGTTTGCATAAATCGATCATCCAGAGTTCGTTAAACGTAAAAATTTCGTTTTTTTTGTGAAAGACTAGGCGCATCCTCTTTGTACTGTCGACGATTCTATCATTGAATACAATGTCGAAAGATAGTAAACAGAAGAATGACAGAACAGCACATTGCCTTCGGTAATCGAACCACGGACTTCTGGGATGGCAGTCGCACGCCTTAACCCTTAGGCTACCGAGGCCAGCCAAGGCGCTGTTTTTATCAGGACAACACGAGTCCATACACAAGTTTGAACACTCCTTAAGAATCGTTTGGTCTTGGATTGAATGTGTTGTTAAACCCATCATAATCGACTAACCTTACGCCGCACAGTGGGGCAAATAGCACATTTTTTGGACAAACGACAATTCCCAAGCCTGGAGTTAATGAAACTTAAAAAGATTTTTTTTAAACTATTCGTTATAAAATTGCCTTTAATTCTATCGAGCCCGAATTTTGAAATTTCAAAATTAAAGATGGCTAATCCAATATGGCGGACATAAATTTTTGTAAGTAAATTAAAATTTTATCAAAAGATTCTTTAAAATTATTGAAATTAATTATTATTAATTAATTTTTGGGTTCCAAAAAAACACCCAAGTAACAATTTTTTATAATTTTCAAGAATCTTCTGCTAAAATTTTAATTTACTTACAAAATTTATGTCCGCCATATTGGATTCTTCTTCTTCTTCTTTAACGGCTCTACAACCGGGATCCGGTCCTGGCCTCTCGCAACTGTTCTCTCCACCGGTCCCGATTCTGAGCCGATGTCATCCAGTTTGGCATCCCTATGCTCTGAGCGTCCTGGTCTACGCCATCCTTCCAGCGGAGGTTGGGTCTCCCTCGCTGTCGCACCCCATAAGTCTTACCGCAGAGAACTTTCCGAGCAGGGTCATCTTCATATTGGATTAGCCATCTTTAATTTTGAAATTTCAAAATTCGGGCTCGATAGAATTAAAGGTAATTTTATAACGAATAGTTTAAAAAAAAATTTTTTTAAGTTTCATTAACTCCAGGCTTGGGAGTTGTCGTTTGTCCAAAAAATGTGCTATTTGCCCCACTGTGCGCCGCCAGTATTTCACTCTTTGTAATATTCAATCCCCGATGAGACTGTTAATCTATACCTTGTACAATTTTTCGCTGGTAAAGATATGCCCTTTTATACACGAGGAATTATAAAGCAGATTGAAGAAAAGCAGAAGTTAATCGATTAAAAAGAGAAATATTAATTTATCTTTGTTAAGTTACTTTGAAACAAATAGAAAAAAATGCCCCATGAATTTTCTGTTAAGCCAAATACTTCTAAAGTAATAACAAATAATTTCCTTATTTCAGATTTTCATCACAAATGCGATGAATTTCCTTCATTACCAAGTAAAATTTTAATTTTTGTGCTAAAATTTAACCAAAGCATTGTTGACCTTAAGTATTACAACGGTATAACAAAACATAGCATGATTATGCAAAAATATTAAATGAAAGCCATGTTACCACAGAAATATCTAAACACACATATGTATATACACATAGGCTCAGTTTTGCTTCCTATTCATCTGTAAAAGGACGAAAAGTGTCTAAAATAATTTGCAGTGTGCCGTCAACACATTAATTATACCCACATTTTATACTAGTATATCACAAATTATCTTACAGCCCTTCTGCACAAAATCCATTCTGCTATCATGAACCACATTTAGCCAAGATAAAACCCTTTAATAAACGGGGGTATATTTTCAGGTAAATTGTATCCCCCCGGTTGCCTCATGTTCGCCCCCCCCGAACACAGGAGGCCTTAATTAATTTATTTAGAGGAGTGTAAGTGCTACTTTGGTAAGGGTATGAATGTCGTCCCTTGGAAAGGTCCCCTTTTTTCTCCCTGGAGAGGTTGGGATATTCGCCATTATGCCAGAAGTATGTACCACTCCCGTTGCCATTGTGAGAGAGAGACTTGGGACTCTATTATTAATTTCTTTAACCACTGAACCCAGTTCAAATGAAGTTTCCTTTATTTTTGGGGCATAGAGGAGAAGTTCTATATCTAGTTGAAAATCGACGTAGGTCCTTCGACTCGTACCTATTTTGTGCCTATATCTGGGTATTTCTATTCCGCTCACACAGTTCGCATTGATTTCCAATAAATTTAAATTAAAAGGACGCAGTGCTTTCTGCCGTTTATGTGTCTACCTGAGAGGCTTAGGTATGGGTTTAATTGATTTTTGATAGAATCACTGCGAAAGGGGATAAATTTTTACGCCATCACACTCGTAACTTTCTTTAATGGGAAGAAAGCAGAATCTCAATTGAAAATAAGGAGGGAAGGAACTCAGTGAATTGTGGCTGATCTGTCTTGATATCTAGCGACCGGAACTCAAGGATACTATTTGTGTTAAGTGGATCCCTATAAAAGTGAGAAATGAAAAAAAAGAACGATTTTAGTAGCTTTGTTTAAACAGTTTTGATTATCTCAGAAATAAATTTGAGATTCCAGGCTTTTTTTAAAAAAAAAATTAAGCAGAGAAAAATAACATTAATTGCCTTAAAGTTTACTCTTTAAGAAAACATATTTTTTCCCCCAGCGGCCATCTTCTATTTGCACTCAATGTTATCCACATTCATGTTCATGCAGATGATAGTTCTCATATTATCAAATATAGTGTCAGACAGCTATGAACCCCAATTCTGTCGCTTTACGTGTTACGAGGATCATACATAATATATCTGTGCAGTGCAGCCTAGGTCGAGTAGATGATTTAATATGGAATTTATAAACGGAATAGAAATTGAATACGTCGCTTCCAGAGCGTACAAGAGTTTCTCGAGTGAATTCCATCGTTGAGACTACATCAAAATAAGAAATTCCTGTAAAAACCACCATTAGATAAGATAAGTCAAATCAGCATTTGAAAATATGTTTAGAAGTAAACTCTTTTAAAAGCAACCGTTGGCAGTAAAAACTTTTAGACACATTTATTATCATCTCTGTTCGCCTCGAATTTTCTGCCAGACAAGTCTATGACGCCTCTTCCAACAAATCCACTGGACGTAACAATTACTGGGTTTCGATGAGCCAGGGTAGAGTTTTCGTTAAGTAAACAGAAAGCTTTTTCTCTCAAGATCACTCGATGCTGTTTCCATGACGGTTCTGGGTTAAAGTGACAGATAATTAGTTTTACATTGCCTCGCCGTTGGTATATGTGCTGTGCAGTAAAGGATACTGAAACACACACATATGCAAAACCCGGCTTAATCGGACTGGCTTCGTTGAGTTTACTTGGATTTAACGAGACTTTACTCAATCCCCGTTTCCATGGGCGCTTAATCTGAGTAAACTCAGGATAAACTCTGCATGGAAACACAGTAAATATCTATATTTTTTTTTATGTGGAAACCCTAAGCTTAGGAATCACCCTTTGTACTATCAGTCTGTTCAGCCCATGGTGCATAGTCTAGTACTGGGCTTAGTTTGAAGGATAGAAGAGAATAGGGTAAGTTTTGGGAGTTTTGCGGGGTGTGATAGCGATGAACCTTACATTTGAACTCTAGGATGTTGTTCGTGTTCGGGCATACTGACTGTCGGAGATTGTTCCACAGCCGAGTTGTTTCATCTATAAACAAACTTCTAGACGGTAATGTGCGCGAAGAGGGGCGCTGCAGGGCATGACAGTGAGCCGATCGGGCTAGTATTTTGTTACGGGAAGAATATCTTCGTACGTGTGGGTGGAAGTTTGAGTTGAACAGTCTCTATGGTAAAGGCGATACAATTTTGTCAAGGGTGCTACATTTCTATGATGGCTCAAGGAATCAATGGAGAAGCAAAAAGCGCCACCACCAAAAACTTTAATAGCGCGGTTTTGTACCTTTTCAAGCCATCCTGAGGTCGTTTTTGAAGCGCCTGCCCCGGATGAGTTGTACTGGAGGCGGGCCGAATGTACGACTTGTAGATTATAGACTGCGATCCTGGCTTGCATGTTTTACGGAATCTCTGGCATTCTTATACTAGTTTGGGGATTCGGAATATGTGATGTCCAAATCCTCAATTAAATTTATGATTACGATATTAAGAGATGGATTAGCTGTTAGATTCACACAGTCCACTGAGGCAGAAGGACGGTCGGTGCAGGTTTTGTGCGAGGTGAGACAGAACTTCGTTTTAGAGCGCTTAATTCGACTCAGCTTTGCAGCCCTAAACGAGAATAAATCCGATCTCCCGGTTTATTGAATAGGATCAGTTCACGATTATGGACATATCAATAAATGTTTTATATTGTCGTAGGAGTATGAGTAGGGCAGATTACCATCAGTGAAGCCGGTTGGAGGGGATTGAGTGTAGATCATCTCTAAAGATTAGGAAAAATGCTGGTGATAGAATTGATTCCTGGGCAACACTGGCGGATATGGTGTGGAGTTAAGATTCGACGACCTTCAATACTACCTTGATTAAACGGCCTATAACTAAGTCTTTATAAATAGCGTGGAGTTTAGTCAAAAGATCAGAGTACCATATTCCGTTGAAAATTTGGAGATATCTAAAGAAACCAAACCATACTCACCAAAGTGATGCATGCTTAGGTTGAGATGCTCGGTTAAGCACACAAGGAGATCGCCAGTACATATTTTTGGTCTAAAGCCGTACTACTTATCGTGTAGAATTTGGTTAGATTCTACATATTTGATAAGCTTTCTATTGATTATTGTCTCCATGATTTTGGCAAGAGTTGAAGTAATTGTTAGTGGACGGTAGTTAGAAGGGTTGTTGGATTCACCTTTTTCGGAATGGGCTGAACCAGAACTAGTGTCCAAGAGTCTAGAAAAACTTTTTAGAAGTATGACAGGACAAAAAGTCATGACCTATGTATGTACCTGTCCGTTTAAAGGATAATTCCTGCACTTAGAACTCTAACAAAAAAAAACAAGGATTGCCATTCATCATCATCAGGAGCTCCACAGACTATTGTTAGCCTTGTCTTCCTCCAGGGTTCGCCTGCATGATTGTCGACCTTTGGCCCATCTTTCCAGTATCTTATTCCTAAAGGAGCCTTTAAACTATTCGAGTTTTTTTGCCAGTTATGGTACTCACTATGGCCAGTAATGCAGCCAGCTCAATGTAAAATTCATGTCAGTACACTGGTTGTAGTGATGAGCAAAAAAAGTCTTGGTCTCTTCGTCTACTTTGATGCTGAGAATACAGTCCTACACGAAAGGCCCTCGCGTATAAAATCTGTGTACATCAGCATAGTAAAATCATTCGACTGTCAAATTATGTATATCTACTCTGTTTACATCAGTGATTCCCAAAGTGGGCGCTACCGCCCCCTGGTGGGCGCTGCAGCGATCCAGGGGGGCGGTGATGGCCACAGGTGCATTTGGGGGCTATGAATAACTGTAAAGGAGCAATGAAAGCATAAGAGAAAGAAGAGAAGATTTAGAAAAATTTATTTATGTATTCCGCTCATAACGTTTAACTGACTACTGGCAGTACTACCAGAAGATTTTGGAGCACGCTATGGCCCATTGTACACGATGAAGCACGAAACGAAGCAAAGTTTCCTGCAATCGCTGATTCTCTTTCTCAATAAGGGTATTCACAATTCGTGGGAAATGTTTCTCAGGACTACTTTCCCAAGAGCTGTTTTCTTCATATCGTGAACGCCCCTTGACAAATTAGAATTCGTCCACTTTTTATTGGGTTTTGATCTACTTTTACTTTTTTTAACCCTTTCGCCAGCCCTTTGAAGCAAAATCGCCAGCTTCCACATGTCACTTGACACTTAAATGATTTCTCGTTACCATAGGAAAGCTTACACTGGATCTCTGTGGTATAGAACATTTTTGCAGTATTGGAAAGTGTGGTTCTGTACAATTGCTGTTGTATCGTTGGAAAGTTTTCCTACGTTGCACCCAAACCTACGAATCTAGACCTGTTTCCACCGAATGTTTCTAATTTACACATTAGGTAGAAACATTAAAGGCAAGGCGCAAATTGAGACACGTATAGAGAGTGTGGCACAGCACAGCGCAACTATGGAAACGAATAGAACCGCGCAAATTGGCCAGGGGACGCGAGGTGGCGCGACTCGCGTCGCCTACTACACGCGTGGCGTTGTAGTGGAGCCACAGTTTCTCGTGCCGGTCGTGTCAACAATTTCTCATAATATTATTTTGCTGTTTTTTTTCTTCCACCTTTTTAGTTTGTTTCTTTTTACTGTCTTTTTAAATGCATACCTATGGAAAAAGAAAAATTACTTGAGGCGGTGAAAGGGCACAGAGAGCATTATGACACAAATGATGCGTACTATATGAAGACAAAATTAGAAAATGGGATTTGAGTAGACCTTGCAAGTTTTTCCTTGGTTGGGATCAGTTTTTGGGTATTTCCATCCATTTGAGCCAAAGGCTTGTTCGGTCATCCCATGCACTTCAGCAAATTAGCTTCGGCTCATTCGGAAGTTATTGGTAAAATCAGCATCACTCATCTTCATTGTAGTTTTTAATTGTCCACATTTTTCCCTTTCCAACAGAATATACTTATTGGGTGGGATTTTTAGTCGCTAAATAAAGCAAAAGTTCGTCTTCAGCATTATTATCTGATTCTGATTCTGAACATAAATTTAATAATAGCAATTTTTTATTCCGTAAGTCAGTCATAGTGGTACGCTAGCTACATCGAAACTGCGTCTCAATATGCGGATCACCACGCTACGCGAGTGACACGTGCGTATCATGTTGCTCGCGTCATATCAGCTCACACGCTCTACACGCTTCTCAATTTGTGCCTTGCCTAAATACATATATCTTCTGTATAATGGCTATTAAAATTTAAAAAAAATTAATTTCCAGGGGGCGCTGAGTAATATTTTTTCTGGAAAGGGGGCGGTAGGCCAAATAAGTTTGGGAACCACTGGTTTACATTAACGGACCCATCATGAAATGCAACGTGATCAGCTGATTAGAACTCGGAGTGAGGGCACGGCGAGTAAAAGGTTCATTTGTAAGGGCAAGATTTTATTTTTAATTTTAACTCCCACTTGCCCTCCTCTATTCCACTCATACAACAAAAATTTCATTACGCTAAAATTCGGAGAGGACTCTTCCTATAGTTCTATATTCAAACCTTTCATACTGCATGCTCTGAGATGCTCGTTTTGGCACTGGTGTCTTACAAAGTTCTAGGTGTGGTTTAATGGCTGGCAACTAACCCTTTTCGTGGTGTATACTTAATTGTTTTTACTGCTGAGCGGTTTTTCTAGCATTGTTTTCTTTTGAGAATGTGGGTTTTAGTCGATCGATTGAAACGCTGCTATTCTTTCCTTTCATCCGTAATACGAAATACTTGGGATTTATCTCCAACACCTCGAACGGACCGTCGTACGGTGGGTTCAAAGATATTTTGACTTTTTCACGTCTTTTGAACACGAAATGGCAGTTTTTTTAGATCCTCTTGGATAGAAACGTGATAAAGTTGCTCTAGGCTTGATCTCGTGAATTTCCGAATTGCTTTACAAATTCACATGCTTTGAGATTTTCCGAGGTTCTCGTATGTCTGGCTTAATTGCTGTTCGCAATCCTTAACCTGGAGACAGATACATGCGTGCGTGCGATGCGTGCAACGATAGATATTATAGAAATGCCTGCATTCAAATGCGATCTGACATACAAGCGCATAAACGAAACACATTCAACGCAAAAGTAGGTCTATACTTTTAACTTTTTCCGCGCTGCCACATTTGATATAGGCTGAAATGCCCAAACACACGCACTTATATACTAAATGCTAAAAAAACGAAAAAATTGTGATTTTGCTCATGCTTTGAGCCTACATAATCTTCTTAATGGAGGGAGGGTGTTTCTGTTATTTATACCAAATAAAAGAATACACATTTACCTAAAAGATGAACCTAATTATGTTGCTCTAGGATATTTGGTCTAGGAGGTAAGTAAATTTTAAAAAGATACAAATTGTTTTTCGTAAATACCCTGTACCGTATTGGATAGTGGGGGTAGACCCCCACACTAGAACAATTTTTTTCTCCAAATACATGCAGGAATCATCCCTGAAAATATTAGCCACGTAGCCCAAAACGGATTTATTGAACATAAGTCGCGTATGAGGGTATATGAGTATTTTAAATCTTTAAAACGGCGATATCTCATGAATGGCAAATCGTACGGGAAAATGTGTAATATCTTTTTTTGTAGATAATCGCATAATCTACAAACTTTGTAAACACTATTTTATTATAAGACTTACCGTTTAAGATGTATTTGCGAAAAACTTACATTTTGACCTTAAAACTCCCTATAAATGGGGTTTCCCGGGGTAGAAAGTCGGTAGACTTTATAACCCCTTATTAAGAGCCCTAAAAGGAAGCTCTCTGCCAAATTTCAGCCTGTACCCAATATTTCCGCTATTTCGCTTTTTTCGGCTTAATTTACCTGTACTAATCTGTTATGTTGTTGGGCTTTCCTTCAATGTTTCGTATGATCATTGGGAACTGGCCGATATAGCTAGTCTAGCTGCCAAAGTTGACGTGGTGATGCGGATTTTTTTGTTTAAAAGCGAAGGTTAGCGGTTTGTGGAATATACTAAATTCTCGTCCTTCCAAAAGATGACTGAAGTGTTTCACTCCTTGATGCATCGCCAGAAGTTCGCTGTCATACATGTTGTAATATTTTTCAATGGTTGTAAGATTCCGAGTGAAAAACCTAGAACCATCCACAGCTTCAAGTACTGTTGTATTTTACCCATGGCGTTATTTGATGCGACGACGTGAAGAGTTTGGATTCTTTGTCTTTTAAGCTGACGTGGGCTGTCGCTACATAGGTATTTCACACCTCTTGCCCTAGTTAAACTACGACTTATTGTCGATGGCCACATTTTTTTGTGATATAAAGTATTGCATCTTCCATCGAAAAGTTCGTCAGTTCTACTAGGATTGCCATTATGCGTGATTGCTTTCCTGATTTTCGATATAATGAGAATATTGTTAATTGGGACCAGGACATGGATTTTTAATTACACAAATTAAAATAAATTTCCCTCTTTAAGCCTTTGGGTGTTGTAAAATTTTACAGACATTTTTTTTAATCAAAAGCACGAAATTAATCACGCATATATGGGAGAAAATTGTAAATAAAACTCGTCCAATTAGATCTCATATATGTGTATATTGATTGATTTACAATTTAAAAAAAATATTTTCGTTTAAATTTCTTTTTAAGTTAATTCATGCAAAAATAGAGAAAAATAAAATTTTTATTTCAACCCAGGTCACAATTATTCCGACATAAAAAACATTTTTATTTTTAATTTTACGTTACTAGAGTAGTATGGTATGCAAAATAGCTTTATACAAACAGCTCTAATTAAGCTGAATTGTATAACGTCTGTACCATATTTTTTTGCAGGATTCCATATATTTTCGCAAATTCTCCATTCTGATAATTTTCTATTGTACCTGGGTGATATTGGTGATTGTCACGAAATGATAGTTTTTCGAATGTATTGAGGAATGGATAAAAAACTATTTAAAGAGCTGTTTCTCAGGTTTTAAATATCATTCAAGCATCTATATAATATATGGTTTCCACAATCTACACCGTGAGTCGTTTATTTGAAAATTTCAAAATTACAGAGCTTCGGAGGCGACAGGAAAATCCGAATTTTTTTTTTATTTTATAGCCGGTTTCACTCTTGAAATCAAATTGAATAGAGAACATTATACGATCTGAATGTCGAAAAAATGAAAACCCGCGTGTTGCAAGGTTAATAAAAAACTTTAATCCAAATACAAAATGTCCAGAACAAAAAAAAGCGAATTGAAACCACTTGAAATTTATCTCAGCCATTGCGGTGACGCCGGGCAGTAGGTCAACTTTTTCATAAAATTCGGTTGAGCCGTTTTTTGTTTAAACGACGTACGTGATTTTTGTACCCGCACGATATCGAGCAAACCAAAAATGATATCGGCTTCGTTGGGATGCCGATCGAAGCACATTAATGAAAACGTGCTTTAGAAAAAATTTCATAACATTCGGTCGAGCCCTTTTTTGAAAAGACTTCGGCCAAGAGCCACAAGCACCATCTAATAAACTCGATGGAATGAAACCGGTTCTAAATGAAATTAACTTTTCTGGATTCAGCTTCCGATAGGTTCCCCATAAAACATCACTTGTCAACAAAATCCGAATATTCTTTAAAACCCGTGCAAAAATTACGTTACCCTTTTCCAACATCACTATTTTTTTCAAACCTTAGATCAGAACTTTTTGGACATGGAATTGTTTTCCACGTCCTACATTTACTGAAAAAGAAATTGGCCTTTTCGGTCAAGTCTGTCGAAACCTTTATCGTTATTTGAACTAGCTTCTCTCAGGATCACTTAAGCACCAGTTTTGGTACTACCAACCCTACCAACTTCCAGAGTTATGAGTCGTCAAAGTCAAAATTTTGGTTTTTTTAACTACAATTTCAACTTTCACTACTTTTTTCTCCAAAAATTACGTAGTTACGTAGTATACCTTTTTTTCGAAAATTAGAAAGCTTGGAATATTTCCACAATTTTTATACTACGCATTTAAAAGTTCTTGTTTTTTAATTTTTTGTTTCTCCCAACCTCTTCGTCGTTGTTGGCATTTTGAATTTTTTAGATTTTTTTTAAATTCCACACAATCCTTATTAAGTCTTCAACAAACTAATTGGCAATTTCATAGGAGACCGCGAGATTTGTGTTCTTTAAAGGAATTGTGATACGCTTGAAATTTTTTTATTTTTTTGTGGGAAAATTTTATTTTTTTCAAAAAAAAATTATTTAGAGGAAACATTTTTGATTTAACATTCGACACGGCCCACCGAGAAACTCCGGTAGCTTGGTAGGCCAGTCCAGCTCTGAGTACATGTAAATTGAATGATAGCTGTTACGGAAGCGACATTGGCTAGAAAAACAGGTTTCTTAGTCCACCATTAGAAGTAAAAAAATTGTTCACTACTCAAAAGCGAAGAAACCCAGTGAATGAAGTCCGAGAAGGATTCAATTGGAGATCTTAACAAACACACGCGTTATGGAGTCGACTGTTTTTCATTGTTTCGGTATTTTTTCCGAGTGTTGATTTTTATTGAACACAATGATCGCTGCTCGCACCTTCGACCGACAAACGCTGTGATTCTATAACGTGTGAATTTTCATTTCCATTATGTGGCACCCCTTCACAACTAATATCTGTTTTCTAAACTCCAGATTTGAAAATTCTTTAATAATTATTAAAAAAACAACAGACAAAATGTCAGCCAGGAACTTTCAACCTGGCGCACTTTGAAGGGAACTCAAAATTGCTGTGATCGGTGGTGAATGACCTCTGGAACAATTTGACATACCCCGCGAGCACCAATGGCGTATTATGTTTCCGTCATGACAGATCCGTGACGTAAAACCGGGAAAAGGACAGTTTACGGAGGCGACACTTTTGGTGGTTTTAGGGCTGCCATTTTCATTCACGAGTATGTACGAGGGAAATTCAGGATGAGGGAATTGTATGATTACTATATAAAAGTGATAAGGGCCCGAAAAATTCCATTCCGCAATCCAGAAGAAAAACCTATAGCCATCGAAAACTACCATTCCGTGACAATGACCCATATAGGAATTCTTAGTACATTATTTGTATTTTTCTGTGTTTGTCTACATCAATAATACCTATGTATAACATAATTTTCTAAGTATTTGATGATTCAGAAAGCTTGTGCCGATATCCAATATATTTCAAAGTTATCGACAACATATGATTCAAATCACGAACTTCGTTCAAACAAAAAAACGACTCGACCGATTTTTATGAAAACCTTTCAGATCATATTTCCTTTAACTTTAAATCGCCATGTTGAATGCAACACAAATGGCACAAAATAAAAATCCTGCTTGTAATTTTAGGGCGCCCGGTGGTATGATCCAATATATTCAATTCAATCGTTAAATTTCAATAACAATTTCAGTTGATTTTATTGACTTTAAAAAGAGTTCTTCCACTATTGGATTTATAGATATTGTTCGAAAACGAAGTGACTATTCTTTTATTACTCTAATTGATTTCACCTCCTGTATTGCTTTCAATGTTAGATGAGCACCCACCAGGCTTTGGCCCTTTTGTCTATCAAGTATGAGCTTTTAGTTTCATAGAAATCCATAAGATTTGTTTCAAGTACTATTCAAATTGAACTGTTTCAAGGAGATTAATCATCCTCCGCACGATGCTGTCTTGTGTTATCATTATCGTTATGAAATCCGATTTATTACTAAATTTAACCACTCTCATTGCATCATCGTACAAATAGGGCTATAATATGGCAAGAATTTGAATTACTAAAGTGCTTTAAGATGCATAAAATTTCGCCATAGTTAAATCTGCTCAGTACATTTATGGTAAGGCAGTTTTCATGTACTTTATAGACTTAATCAATTCTTGTTGTTTTTGTACTCCTTTTGGCTGATTCAACTATCTAAAGACCTTTCGTAATATTTCTAACAAATTAACACAAGAAATTTAAATGGTACCACCAAATTGTAGCTGTATACAAATTTGCGAAACTTGCAGAATACTTTTGAACTCGGGTAACATAAACAAACTGTGTAAAATATTTCGTTAAAACTTTATCTGGGAATTTGGAAAAGCGCTATGAATTTTCACAAGAAAGATTTTTTCGACTAACCGTGGAGCATTAAAGCGGTATATTCCCTCAAATTGTATATTCCAGGAAAAAACCTTTACATGGTGTACACACTTTATGATAGTAGCCATTTGCTTGAATTGAATTCAAGATGATGAAAGAAGGAAACCTTCTTGAAAATGGCCATTAAATCGATACGTTGCAATTCAACAGGGAGACAATACCTAGTATTGTAGTAGCTATGAAGACGAGGACTATAAACAAATAATACCTATAGAATCATTAAAGGCTATTTCAAGATTTCCGGCACATGCCCAATCTAAGGAAGAAACAATGGAAAGGTCATGCTATAGATCAGGCTTTTATGCCGAAAGCCAAAATGATGATTTGAATTTCCTGATAGTCCGGGGAAATTAGCATTTAAAGGAGACAAAATTCGGAAATGGCTGAAAATTGGTCCACAGCTTTCTTGGGACTTTTTAAGAAAACAAAACAAAAATTTGTTGATCAGTCAATACGAGGGATTTTTGTAGGCAATATTGTTTCGTATTGACTGATAAAAAAAAATTTCGAAAAAAGCAGTTTTTGAGTGAAGTTTTGGGCAAAAAGTGATTTTTGGAAACTTTAACCTTGAATAACTTTAAAAGGGATAAGTTTTCGAACAAATGCCAGGAGGGCTTTTTGTAGGCAATAACGTTTCGTATTGACTGATTCAAATTTTTTTTTCGAAAAAACTAGTTTTTTAAGTGATATTTTGGCCAAAAAGTGATTTTTGATAACTTTGACCTTGAATAACTTTGAAAGGGTTAATCGGGTCAACATCTTTGTAAGAATTAAAGTTGTAGAGAGTTTCATTATCAACATTTGGGGCCTTTGTACGGGGTTGTACGACCTATAGAAACTGAGATACAAGGAAAACACCGGAAAACCGCTATATTTCCGGCGGCCATGTTTTTTTGTGATTCTGAAATTGTTTTCTTAAATAGTCCCAAGGAAGCTGTGGACCAATTTTCAGCCATTTCCGAATTTTGTCTCCTTTTGTGCGTTTTTTTTGGTAATTTCCCCGGACTATGATGTAATTACAGCTGCTTCTCAACTGAATATACCCGTGACGAAAGGCCTCACTCGGGGACGTCTGAACGCTCTATATGCGGCTTTTATAGCTCTACCTTCACGTTCATACGTTCCCAATTACGCCATTTATTCGGTTTTAGTTTTATAAATGAATGCTTAGAGTATAGCAAGCAATTTGGACGTAGAGAATAGAAGAGTTGGCGTTTGTACTACGGAAACACAAATCCCAGTCAGTGACTTGTTAACATTATTCAGTAGTCATTTTCATAATGCTACGAATTTTTTTCAGAACTATATTGGTTTGGGGCGGAAGATGGATATTTGAAATATTATGGGTTATGGTTTGATTTACCAAGAGATGAAACGACATCCATGGAGTACCGTGTTGGATGAAAACACGGAAGTGAATATAAGACTGTGGTGGTCATCCTTTTGCTAGAGTGCCCTCCAGAGATCCCTCAATATGAGAGACCATTGGGGATCAAACCTTCTGATGTTAAAATTTCGATTAATTTTAGCGAAAACTAATAGTACGAGAGCTAGCAACGTTTTCGAGAAAGCATTTTAGTACGGCTGGTTTTTTGATATATCCTTTCTTATTGAAGTTAGGAAGGTATGCACTACGTCTGGCAGCTGGGAGCGGTTGCGTTTACTTCTGCGCATCTCATCTGTGCAGATGAAAATTGTGCATTTTGAAATCATTTTAGCACAAAAAACTTTTTTTACATAATTTTCTACGTCTTTTAGCAATATAAATTTTTAGTTGCCAGACATTTTTGGGGTTGCAAACGACGTGACAGACACAATTTATCTAATTAAAAAATAATAATTTTCAAACCATTTTAGTATGGCTGAAATTTTAATATGATATAGTCCTTAAATCGAAGAATATACTATAAATTTGCCAGACAGAAATTCCGTTGTTTAATTAGGAGCCAGACCAATTTAAGTCTCGGCGAGAACAGCTAAATTGGGAGAGTGCGGCAACTAATTCGTTGGTTCTGCGAGAGAGATAGATGCGAGAGAGGGTCTCATGTGAGAGATATAGTCCAGGAGCTATAATATCGGAAACTGATGATGGTAACTGATCCTCAGCAAACAAGACGAAATCATATTTATTATTGTGAAAGGTTTTGTTGCGAAAAGTTGTTGACCGATTTTAATTGTACAAAATTTATTTTTTTTTTCGCCTTTTTAAGCGATATTACGTATTAGTTTTCGCCAGTAATTTTTCACCTGTTCCCAAGGCCGATTTTATACAAAACATCTGCATGAGGAAGCAGATTCTAGGATTGTGTATCATATTTGCCAAATCGATTTTGACTCTGAAGTTGTAATAAGATTTTCGGACTCTGACATTATAATTATACTTCTCTGAAATATGGACCATCTGAATGCTTCCTTAAAACTATGGATAAATATTGGCGTTGGAAATCACCAGCGATACATCAACATTAATGAATTATATAATATACTGGGTCGTAATATATGTAAAACTCTACCTGGCTTCCTCGCTATGGCAGGATGCGATTACACACCATCTTTTTTCCGTAAAGGCAAACTCCGGCCTTTCAAATTATTAACAGAATCAAAGGTTTATCAAATAGCATTTCAAAATCTTCTAGCTGATAACGATGAAATAGTGGAGGGTGCATTTGCTATTTTAGAAAAATTTTGTTTGTGATATTGTAGCAATGTTAATGATGTGAGATTTCACTTATTTTCTATGACTTATCGGACCAAAAAATCAGGCCACAACTTCGGAAAAAAATTTAGGATTTTCAACTCATCAAATCTACCTCCTTGTAAAGCTGAGTTAAAACAACATTTATTAAGAGTTCGCTATGTTGGAAAATTTTGGAGTAATGCTTATTTAAAACATCCAACGTCGTTATCCCCAGAAGCTTCTGGTTGGACCTTTCTCAATAATAAATACGATTTCGTCTGGTTTGCTGAGGATCAATTACCATCACCAGTTTCAGATATTATAGCTCAAGGTAAATATAAATTTAATAAAAAATTACAAATTCTCTAGAATTCGATAAATTATATGCTCAAGTCCTAGAAAAACGCCTTTGTTTCATAGTTGGCAAGTAGATTTTCATAGTTGGGAAAAGGCAAAAAATTGAAAATTGAAATTATTTAGTTTTTTCAAACTCCTAAAATAGACATTTTAAATAAAGTAACGAAGTATTGCGTATGCTCACAAGAAAGTACATAAAAAAAACCTACAATTTAAAAAAAATATTTTACCGTACGATGATTTGGCATAAAATGGCGGTAATTTTAAATTTTTTCGAAAAGTGCCCATGGGTGCATATCATCAAAATACATCCTTTCTCCCGTTATTTATTCCATTTTTAGTAAAATAAAACAAAATTTCATACATTTTTGTTTTTTGAGGTTAGGACTCATTTTAAAGTATTTATACGGAATCAGTTTGATAGTCTATTCATTCACGAGTATTTTCCAATTTATTTTTACGACCAACGGAACTGGAGAAATTAAAAAAATAGTGTAGCAATGCACTCAAAATGCATCAAAAATGGACATTTATGCAATTTTCTCGTGCAGCACAGGACCGATTTTGCAGAAAGTTTTTTTTCGCTTTATCTTAACATATGTAAAGAAAAAAAACAAAAAAATCCAATTACATCATAACTTTGCTTTTTTTGTGTTTAATTTCCCTCTACTAATACTACTACTACGACCTCTTAGTCTTTTCTTTTTGCAGTAAATTTTGAATAATCGGAATCAATAGTAAGGATACTCTCTCTTTCTGAAAAGGATGGTTTGGATTTAGCTAGGCGTTTTGTCATTGTGGTCAGCATTGTCGTTAGATAGCCATTGACAGCTTTGGACAAAACGTTCCCGTCAATATCACTATAAAATAAGTATTCAAAATTAATTATTGAAAGTGACACATTTGTATGTATATCACAACCAATTTCAAGTTAGTCCCTTTTACATTTAAAATACTTCCCTGAAAAATATACTCCAATAAATTACTTTAAAATATGTAAATAAATGGAAGTCCTGGAAAAAAATACTGCAAACTCAGTGCAGATTGCATCTGAATCTAAAAACAAGGAATCAAATTTGTGAAAATGTTAAAGCTTTCCACTTGCTATTGCCTCGTATACATTTGGTTTGAAAAAAAAATGATCCTTTTTATAACAGTGCCAACGCGTGGTGCCATCTGCAGGAGTTTCAAGCGATTCAAATTTATGTTTTTAATTTGAAACTCCAGTGCCGATATTTCAATTTCTATGACAGCGACAACATGTGTCGCCTCGGGACACTATTATATAAGCAGTCCTGTATACTGTGTATAAGGGTAATATTGCGAAAAAAGCGAAAAAATATTTCCACCCTTATTCGCTTTTAGTTTCGCGAATTTCCTCAACTTTAATTGATGACAAAACTGGAGAAAAAAAACACCCAGGGGTTGGATGGATGGACTATACGGTAATGGTCAACGGCCATCTCTCACTCCGGCTCCGCTCCCCGACGAATCCCAAGCTCCAAACTATTCAAATTTTACGGTGCGTACTAACCATGTTGGATAAAAAAAATATGTCTCCCTTGCGAGCCAAGTCCTAGGTTATATCTTTGTCCCTCACTAACTTCCTGACACAACTCGCCTCACTGATTGCTACACAGATAAAATTCTAGCTGAAATTGTGGATGGCATAGAGGAGTATATTTTGCTGAAGTGATGGTGAATATGATGGGGATGTAGTCCGACAAACGTTGAATTTGCACGAGGAGCGGATGAGTTTGGTAAAAAAAAAATCGCTTGAATGATTTTGAATAACGGAGCATCAGGAATGTCCTTGCCAATGACGCCTGTCATGTGGAGGTTTGAACTTCGGGTAAAGTGTGTCTATGTCCGGTACTCGACGAGACCAAGCAGAAAGCGATTTGTGAATGGCCCTTTACATAATTGATTTATGGTATTTGTTCCGGATTGAATTTTACTACTTATTTCGCAGGACTGATGGGTCCTGCCGATGTTGCATCATAGCTTCTTGTCTGTGATTTCATATTTTATATATAAAAATCATATATTTATATTCATAAATTTTGCAGATTTCTTTTCGGAATCTTGATTCCATAATTCGTTTGACTGCGTCTGTTGGAAAATGGAGCAAAGCATAATCACAAAAAAAAAACTTTGAGTTTTTTATCCGCATGAAAAAGCAGCGATTTGGAATAAAATTCGCTCAAACGGAAGTTAATAAGGAATAGAAAAGTTAGCAGAAGACCTTCGTCGGGTTAAGCGCTGGTAAAGATTGGATAGAATACTTTGCTTTGTGTGAGCGTTCTCAATACCCTATGGCTCTATAGTAGCTGCATACGAGCTGGACTATCATAAATTACATATATGCGAGGAATACTTTATACAAACTTTCCAATATTTCAGGCAGGATTTTTTTAGAATCGCTATCTTTAGCATTATTTAAATTGGTATTTTAATCTAAGAAAATATATGGAAATTATATTATAACTTCATCTCTTGTGAGAGAATAGGGGTTCCACAAAGCTTCTCTATTCAACTCTGCGTTAAACTATTCTTTCGACTTTGTTTTAAGTTCTATCTTAATTCAAGGTTTTCTTTATTCCTGTTCTTCTCCAAGTGTTTTTAGGTATACCAACACCTGTGTCTGGGGGAGGGGGGGTTAAAACCGTACCGTCACCTCCTTGCTTGTGCCTCCTGGATAACCAACCGAGGACGGACAAACTTATAACCCGGGGTATAACTGGTCCACCTTAACCAATAGGGTAAAGATCACGGATTTGTTCCTCCTTGTAGGGGGGTCAGGCGTTGGGCTAAATACCGGACGCCGTAAAATCACTTCAGCAAAAAAACCAGAAGCAAAGCCTTGGAATGGACGGAAGAAACGGCAACGACTACCGCAACAACACAATAAGTTAATTAAAAAGTTATTCGGTCAACCAATTAGTGGGCAAACTTAGGGTGTTCAACTACACCCTAAGGCTAATGTCACATGAGTCTGAATTCAGACTCTGAATTTTTTCGAGTGTCTAAAAATGCACAGAAATGAATTGTGCCATGTTACATGAATCAGAAATTCCAAACGGTCTGAAAAAATTCAGACTACTCAGTCTGAAAATGTAGTCGAAATTTTTCACAATTGGAATAAAAAGTTGCTATCTTACATGTTTCCTTATCGCGCCATGTCAGATGAGTCTGAATTTTTCAGTTCAACAAAAGGCGTGCGTCTGTAAGGTTATACTAAAAAATGACGGGAAAAATTAATTTCGTGCATTGAAAGCAAAGAAAATCTGTTGAAAATAGATCACCCCGATTATTTAAAACTGGAATTCATCGGAAATTAAAAAAAATTAAATGTACAAGATCTGCGTTGGAGTAATCATATATTCCAAATTGCAAAACAAGCTTAAAATTCTTGGGATTTCTCAGAGGATACAATTTCCTCCTCCAGTCGTCGCGTCGGCCAGGGCTATAATCTACAAATCCTACATTCGTCCCTATCCTAGGTTTATCGCTATCTCCCCATATACCCTCCAGGACTCCCCTTAACCTTTCTTATTCCAGACATCTCACCATGCCGTGAACGATATGACGGAATGGTAGTACAAAGGGTGACACCTGAACTTAGACTTCCACATAAAAAAAATACTTTGTACAAAATTTCGCACAACACTGGTCTCCTAGCTACGCTATATGAAATATTCAGACTCATGTGACACCAAAATCTGAGCTGAAAAAATCCGAGTCTGAAAAATTCAGAGTCTGAATTCAGATTCAATTGACATTATCCTAAAACGAAGCGATTCCAACTATAATCTCGCCTATGGGCCAAAATTGCAATGCCTCAATGCAAATGCCTCACCGACTAGCCTAGTAATACAACGCCGTCTTATGGGACCTGGATCCTAGTTGACTGCGTTGTAATGTCAAAATCGTAGCATATTTGTTGTATTCAGACTCAAATTCAAACAATGTTTACTGCGATTATTATGGTCGATTGTACGTCAAGGTTTATGGTAGCATTGTTATGACAGACACGTACGTGTATGTTCGTGAAATACGTACGTTGATCTACGTCTATTATAGTTCAGGCTTTAGTCTAAGAGCAAGTGGCGGCGCAACACACCCATTTTAATTCAGCTGGAAATATGCAAAAATGTTAGTTTAGGTCGTCGTAGGTCGTAGGTAGGCATGAAATTTATTTTTGATGAAATATTATTAAAAAATTTGGGAAATTTATTCTAAGCCCCCTTATAACCCCCTTATAAGGGGGCTTAGAATAAATTTCCCAACCACCCTTAAATCGAAACAGAATAAAAAATACATTGAAAAAAATTTCTTTCCGAAAATGCAAATAAAATTTAATTGTAAAAAAAAAAATTTCAATATTTTTTCAAATACAACTTTAATCTAAGGGTAATTTTACCTTCTTAAGGGTTGATAATAATTTATTTTTGGCTAGTAATACCTATTCAACCAAATATCAAGCAAATAGCAGAGAAAAAATTTACAAATTTTTTGCAAATTGTTTTTTTAGAAGTTGATTAAATAACTAAATTAAAATTTCCTCCGAAACTGTAACCTTTGAGCCGGTATGGTGCCTTTTTTCCACCGCCTCACCAATATGGCTGTTTTTTTGGTTATTAGTATGTAGAATACTACGAACTATCATTCCTGAAAATTTGAGCTGCATTAAAATGAGTAAATATTTTCATTTTTACGCTATTTTCAAAAATTTAAGTGTACTCACCCCACCGCTACCCTCTAGCCATACCTGTCATTCCTTCCTTGGGACCATCTAAACTAACATTTTTGCATGTTTCCAGCTGTATTAAAATGGGTATGTTATCCCACTAGCTCTTATGGGGCCCCTAGATTATCAGTAATATTGTACAATATTTTGATTTGCGCAATATTATTGACGGTGTGTTGTAAGAATTTTTGTTGGTTTATTCCCAAATTGGAAGTTGCGATAAGTACCTACATACATGTAGGTATTAGGCTACTTGGTTTAACCAGTGTTCCGTGGAAAGTATTCGATTTATTCAGACACATGCCTTAGTAAAAATATCTGCCGTGCAAAGAACAAATGACCTACATGCATTATAGGTCGAAATGGCTTCGTATGCATTTTTTGATAGAAAATATTCATATTTATTCTTAAAAAAAATTTCAGACTGATTATCCTTTTTAATTAAAAGTTATCACTTGGAACAGTAACTTTATTTGCTTCAGTTTCATGTATTTTGAAAACTTTGAACGCGTTTTTCTCGAAACGAGCTTTTTGCAGATAGGTCTTTTTCCCTTTGCACGGCAGATATAGGTATTGAGGCATTGTATTTTTTTGTATATTGTTGGTTGAAATGGACAATTACTTATTCACTCAGCAGGTTTTCCAATAAATAAGCGAACAGAAAAAAAATATTTTTAACAACTTATGCGATACTTACTTGCATAAAGCTCTAGTCTCATTATACCTATATAGTACCATCGGAAAGTCGAAACTTTTTTAAATGGCACTTTTCCTGAAATTCAATCCACAAAAGTTCGAAAAAGGGATCTCAAGTATAGAAAGTTTGAAAAGGAAAAGGGGTAAAAATAATTAGTACACGCTCAAGTATTCTTCTAATTAATCAGATACTATAGGAACTTAAAACCAGACTCATGTTGTCACTGGCACTAATTTAATCAGATTTCAATTACTTGCACTATTTTGCAACACTGTGCCAATTATCAATTAATCATTGGAAACAAAGCAAGCTTTTGCCAACAACTTTCAATTATTTGCTGGAGGATTCGATGCCCGTGTAGTACTGGGCGGAAAACTTTCTCTAGTCTCTAATGAGAAAGCGGCTAATTGGCTGCTGCTGTTGCATCAATTCTGTTCTGATTAGTTAAGATTCGAATGTCGAAAAAGCATTATCAAATTAGGATAAGTTTTGGTAAGAGTGATCGACCTTTTTTTTTCTTTCAACGAGAAAAATTGATAATATGAAAATTGAAATGATATGAAACAGATTTAATTCGTTTAAGTGAAAATCCATTATGATAAACGATGGTCCGCAGATGGATTTATCACGTTGCCAATGTATCATTGCCGCCTTATGGTGTATGAAGCCTGCAGGTAGAAATTATTTGATGAATATGTAGGTTTGAGGTGGGCGACAGGAAGTGTAGTTCTGGAAAATGATTAATTTGCTTGGATTTATTTTTCTTAAAAGGTAATTAAGAAGTTGGCAATGCTAAAATTAATTTTTTTGCCATTACTTTTGTTAGCCTTCGTTCGGTGGGATACAAAAATATCCTTTCTATTATAATCTTACTAAATAAATTAGGTAACTTGCAGTTCTACACCTGGTAGATTTGTTTTAAAAATGTACTAGTACAATGTTCTAATTTAGAGGCGAATTTAGTGTAATTGTTCATCAGTTTTATTTTGAACGATTGCGATTATTTTACTCAAATAATTTATCATCTTTCACAATTGATATCATTTTCCCTTTTTTAAATATTGAATTATGTACCTTCAGTAATTATGAGTATAATAATGAATATTTATTAAAATTTGAAAGTTTCTCGAACAGTGGGATAACTAAAAAAAGTATTTCAAATATTGAGGCTAATTATTAGGGGTTTTGACCCATTGGAGACAATATTACACACCGTTTGTGTGATGACCTGAAGCTATAAGTTATTAATTGGGAAATTACCGTGACAATCAGGTTGTTTTGAAATACAATATAACTTAAAGATGTATAAACATTTAATCGTGTCAAATTAGCAAAAGGGTACCCACTTCTTTGAAGTAGAACCATATGGCCTTATTTTTGTTTGGAAAGTGTTCAAAAACACTTATATGCTAGTCAGGGAAGCATTTTCATTGCAATTTTGGCCCATAGGCGAGATTATTGTTGGAATCGCTTGGTTTTGGGGTGTAGTTGAACACTCTTAGTTTGCCCACAAATTGGTTGACCGCATAACTTTTTAATTAACTTATTGTGAATAAAATAGGCACTTTTTTTATATTTCTTTCAAAAGCTCCGTTACTGCTAACTTATAGTATGTATATGCATTGGGAAAACTCTTCGTTATAAAATTCTCCAAAAAATAAGCCGTGTTAGAGATCGCTAGGTGCACCGGTGATCTTGCAAATAGCTTCCAAAGTTTTCAATTCACGTTATTTTCACTATTTGTTTACAGGGATTGAGGTATGTTCTTTCACGTCTACTATAGTTTCGGCTTAATAGGCAATATTCCCAATAGGCAATATTTTCAATCAATCTGTTGGTTTTGTGTAAACATATTAATCTAACCAAAAAAAGCTCCAAAAGCAAATCATATGAGTTTGCGCTTGCCCACAACACACACCTTCCCCATGCCGCACATCAAAATTTCTCCTACAACAGAGCTTTCATCCTAGCGAAGATAAGAACCTTATTCTTAAAAGCTGATGTGAAATTCCAGAAGGTTGAGAGTAGGAATGACAGGGGCACGCATACATAGAAAGAGATCCAGAACCGCTCTTGCTTATCTATTCACCGCATGAAGTACATATTGCGTGCGTAAAATACCCTCCCTAGAATACAAACGAAATGAGGTATTCGGGAATCGATAATGATAATAAGCAGTGAATTATTGGCATACTGAAAACTGAAACAATTTACGGCAGCTTAGGCAACAGCGGAATACCACCCAGGACGAAATAGTCTCGAGGCTACAATCGTGATAAGATTCTAAAATATTAGCAAATGACAGGACAAAAGTAATGATCTATGTGGACAAGATGATGATTCTTCCCTAATTATCCGCAAACTTTCTTTCCATAACTAGTGAGATTATGGAGATGGCTCTTGCAAAGGTTAGCGAGTGGTCAAACAGCTCTGGGCTTACGCAGAAAAAATAGAATTGATGCTTGATAGGACAAGAGGTTGAACTGTCGACTCAACATCGAAGAGAGAGCAAATAAGTCCAGCTTAAGATAGGGCTTGAAGCTACATTTTATGCGCTGGTCCACGTAGTAGTTATTATACCATTGCTGGCATACGGCTCTACTCTACTGATGAGGCTGAACGTATAATCTAGGGTAATTCTGTTGTCGTATACCGAAGCGACTACGAAAACACTTGTGGTGGTTTATATGTCATAAGCACTAATCAGTGGCGCAATCCGTATGGCGAAAAAAAGTCTTGCGGTGGCTCAATGCGCCTATGAAGGTGCAATCACCGATAAGATCAATTACGTGGTTTTTAATTTTGTGTAGCAACGCTAATGTAATTTTTTAGGAACACCCGCCCAGAGGGGCAGAATGTAGGACTTGTAGATTGTAGACCGCACTGCTCGCTGAAGGAATAACTCGCATCTCATAAGAAATTCTAGTCATTGAAATGTTTGTTTGACATTTTGGAATATATGTCCATTCCATTGCATATACTCAGTTAAAGTTATAACTAGGATGTTAAGAGATGTGTCAGCCGTTAGTCTCACAAAGTCCACAGAATTTTATTATACCCCGGCTTAACCGGCCGAACTGCGCAAGTTCGAGCAAATTAGTCTGCTGAGCTTCAATTTTTACCTGATTTCCCATACATTTTCATATTCCGAAGTCAGGAAAAATAAAGTCTGATTTCGTCCAACAGAACCTGAAATCAAACTTGAAAGTAAAAGCTCGCTCAAAAGAGAGTAATCAACTGGAATAGTGAAATGCCATTCCAGGGAGCTTTTTCATTTCTGACTGCTGGCGAAAAAGCAACAACAATTTCAGGCAACTGAACTCGACTTTAGCCGGTGAAGCCACTTTTGCGGATTGAAGTGAATTTGATTAAACTGAGGCCGGTGAAGCCGGGGTATTAGAGAGAAAATAAAACGTTTTAAGCGTTTTGAAATAAAACACTTTCAAAAGCTGAGATTTGCCGTAAAGGTTTAGCTAAAAGTGAGTATTTTTTCAAGGATCATAATGGTATTATTAGCAAGGACAGTGGTTTTATCGATGCTAAGGGGGCGTCCATAAATTACGTGAGGTGTTTAGGGGGGGGAGGGGGTCGAGCCGAATCTCACCAAATCTAACGTGGGGGAGGGGGAGGATCTCCGCAAATCTCACGTAATTTTTTTCCGCAAGAAACAGTGTAAAATCGCGAGAAAACTGGGTTAAATTAATAGTAAATTAAGCCGAAAAAAGCATATAGCGGAAATAATTAGGTACAGGCTGAAAATTGGCAGAGCGCTTCTTTTTATGCTTTTTAATAAGGGGTTATAAAGTCTACCGATTTTCTACTCCGAGAAGCCCACTTTTTAGGGGGTTTAGCCCTCAAAATGGGTATTTTTCGATTTTTCTGTAATTTTTTTGCAATATTTCTTAATATCTTTTTGTTTTTTTCAATTTTAAGTACAATATCTGTAAATGAGAAAATTTTTAAAATCGTTTTTTCGGACCCGCACTTAGATTTCATTCACGAAAATCTTGGTGCAGTATCAGATGAACATGGTGAAAGGTTTTATCAATACATATTGCAAATAGAGAAGGAATAATGAATCCATTACATAAAAAGTATACGTGATAGTATTACTATATTTCGACTCAATAGCAGTTGGGTATAAAAATTTTGCACTGCCGTTTACACTGTATTTGTTCACTGTTTCAAATACCATCCAACTGGAACATCCAAAAAAAAAGTAAAGAAAATAATTTAAATATTTGAGAATGAAGACGTGATGAAAAATTCTTATCTTTTTATACAATGGTCTGGGAAAAACTGCGAAAGTAATGTATGCATTGACTTATACGACCATTTTTGGACAGATTGCGACCCTACGATGAACTAGTGTGGGGGTCTAAGCTTAAACAAAACAAAAAGGCCTAGAAGCCCAATTGAAAAACCTGGAACCTCATGCCCTCCTAAGTATCTCAAGTGCATAATGTACCCAATCCTACTGCAATCATAGAGATTATATTAAGAATCGACTCTTTTTACATCAGTCAGAACACATGCTATCTGCGGTGCATTGTCACTACAAAAAGCAGACATTTGCACCAGGCGACATAATTAGTTATCTAAGCATCTTACATGACTCGAATTTTGAATCGACGACCATCTGCTCTGACATACCTACTAGAGGCCAAGATAGATTTTGAAAACCTTTTGTTATCATTATCGAGAGTTGTGAAGAATGGAAGTCTAACAGATCCGCACTTCTTGAATCTGTATCCTGATGTAAAGGCGGCTCAAACGTCAATTTGAGAAGCTGGCTATGACTTCAGACTCCGCTTTTCTAAGGCGATACGAAAGTAGGAAGCAAACGGAAGCTAGTGGCGATGCATGATAAATCTTCGAAAATAAATTATTTTCAGCCAACCAACTTCATTTATTAACTTAATTTGACATTTTGATGCGAACAATAAATTGTTTCAAGAATATTTAAAGAGTTTTTAGAATATTTTAAAACAAGGAAATAAATGCAGCGCATGCCGCAATGGCTTTACTCGCGGACTGAAATCCGATAACAGGCGGACAAATTTAATTCGAATTCGCATTGGTGGAGGATACCATTTTCTTATTTCCGAATTTCATGACTTTCGAATCGCATTCCAGGATAACCTCCCTGGGTCATTCAGTCACAGGTTTTTTACCCAAAGATGACATCTATAGAAGAATGCTCCGAAGTTTGTATATCTCCAGAGTCATAAATGGCTCTACCATTACTATTCAAACAGTCAAGTCGTTACTCTCTAAAAACGAATCAGTGGATGCCAAAGTCAACCTTCGTATGTCAATATATTGTAAAATTCTAAATTTTTTTTATATTCCATATGCTTGCTCTACAAATACACGAGTTGAGCTCAAACTAGAATTGAAATTTTTCTGTTCTCTTGTTAAGAAATCATTATCCCTGTAAGGCACCATGAGGTTGGTATAGGCAGAATCACTTGCTAAATGGTAATCCACAGGTATTGTAGTTTATATTGGGTGCATGCCGAGTTGGTGCTGTTATGATTTTGTGGTACACAAATTATGTTTTTTTAACTAAATCCAACGCGATCAAGCACAGATTAAGGTATTTACACTAAAAATACGCATAATTGTGTAAATCCTACAAATTTTTTAAAATTTTTAAAATCTCACGTGAGATTGAGGGGGGGAGGGGGTCGAGCCAAATCTCACGACATCTCACCAAGGGGGAGGGGGGTCGAAAAATCGCCAAAATCACCTCACGTAATTTATGGATGTCCCCTAAGCTATTTGAGACATCTATATATGTCGCGAGTTCTAAAGAAAATTTCGTCCATTAGGTGGACGGAGGTGGACTAGCAGTGACAAGTAAAGAAGAACTCGAGATGAATATACTTGTTAGTACAAATCTTCCTTGGTTTTGATTTGTTTTATCAATTCCTTCTTACAAATAACAGAAGTAGTTGTGCATGATGTGATATCATTAAATATATTAATTCTCCACGTGTCACCAAATGATGATTTGATTTTCCTCATAATAGAATTTCAGGAGTTTCTCAACTTAATCTCCAGCTAGCTGAGATTTGCTTACAAGACATTATCAAGTATTTCGACATCTTTGAGGATAGCAGTAATGTCTATAAAATCCAAATTGGATAAGAAACGTTTGCATTTTTATTTTTTATGATAAAAATGAAACAAATCAACTAATTAGTACATTTCGTTAGTTGAAGTGCTTTTAATATTCGTTATTGCATTTGCTGCACACGCAAATCGACCTGCTACGAGTAATAAAAATTCTTAATAAATGCAAAAGTGATGTATATATTCACAATGGTAATTATAGTAAAAATGTGTTAACGCGAAGTTACAGATTTATTATGGTGGGGGTAAGTAAATTAGCCAATGCACTAATTGAAGACATCATAAAAAATAAAATTCATGGAAAACGAATAAGAATGAGTGTTGTACCATTCTGTAAACAATAATGGTGTGTGAATTAGCTGAGAGAATCACAGATGTAAAGATAGGCGAAATTTGATAAATCTTGTATGATACAATCTACACAACATTACCATATACAGTAATTTATAAACCATATTAGGCCATTCTCATTTCCCTTAAATAATATGTTAACAAAAGAGTTCTATCGTAGAAATACGAAGCCTCATACACCCCATAGTAGGTACGCCTCCGACATACTGAATGTGGAATAATATACAGTGGTGCTATAAAGCTATGCGTGAAAGAATCTATTGTCCCCATGCTCCTCCCCATATTGCCTTAGTTTTAATATTGCGTGATTAAATAGAATTATATCACATTTAAACCTCATGAATACCAGGCCAAGACATACCACAATAGTTCTCACGTTAAAAATTCCAATCGTCCCATAGTTCGAACCTTGCGTTTTAGCTCTACATAAAAATGTCTTATATTTGAGACGATCCAAACATGGCCGGAAACTGCCTGTCTAAACTAATTGGCGCATTGTTGACCGACATTAGTTCTACCAGAAAACTAGGGCCCTGCAATAATACTTGTGCTCGTCAAGTGTTTACCGACAGCTAATTGTAAGGAATTTTGAATATCCTTAAAATAAATGGTGTGAAAAATTGAATAGGGGCTTGCTTTCTGTTTGAATTTCCTGATTCTCTCCTACATTCCTAGATTCTTCTCTCCATATCCTTTTCTGCTTTCATATCTCATAAAATTCCCTTTTCGTATTTTTTTTTTTACTTTTTCCTTCTCCATCCATATTTTTTGTCCTTTTTGAAGATGAATAGCGCCACTCTGTAGCAGAGTTTTATACACCCTCTACCATACTCAGTCACAAATACACTTCCGTTCATATGATTTTTCGTAGGGTGGCAAAACATATTAGTATGTGTGACTACTTCGTATGAGTAAATATGCCATTCAGTGCTGGTATGTAGATGAGGGTAGCTTGAATGGAAGAAATGCTAATGCGATAATTTGCACATATCATGGGAGTCATGTACGGGAACTAACTACTTATGGGCTTACGATTGAGTTCATTTTGTGATCTAGATAAAAGCGGATGTGCTCAGATTTATGCCATTATAATTTGGGTGGTATATTCTCAAGAAGAATGACATTTAGAAAGCTGTCTGTAAGAGCACTTGAGATTATTTTCCGCCCTTGAAAGAATAACGTAAGAAGTTGACTGTAAAGATTCTTGATATGATAATCAGATTCATCACACTCAATTTTTTTTTCTTCTTTCTCATTTTTACATTTACGACAACAGAAAGGAAATTTAGAAGAATGTTTCTGTGTTGAATTTACTGGAAAATTTCTTGTCTTATGATATAAAGAGTTTTGTTTTTTTTCGTTCTTTTCTTTGAGTTGACATTTTTTTATCTATGAGAGTAGAGCTAAGTAGATTAAAATTTTAAATATGACATTTTGTGTTTATTTTTTATGAGTTTCAGGGTTAATAATATCGAGGAATGGTATTTTTCTATTACGTAAGCAATAATGCATTAAAAAGGGTTATAAAACATATATGGGCTGCACCATCTACACCTTCGGTGTTTCAACATTGTATAACTCTGACATTTTTTAAAGCCAATTTCGTCAAATGTACAGGATTCTGAAACGTCATTCATTACCTAAAAAGAACTGCTTTTTGCGTATCGAATGGAGGTGGTCATTTAATCGACATTGTATTCAAAAACTGATTTGAAATAAATGGTAGAGAATATCTTAAATAGAAGAAACGATAACAGTCAAACAAAGTTGCACATTGAAAAATTAAGAAATGAAGAAACACAACAGGAATATAAAAGACAGAAAAGTTCGACGAAATAACAAGGAGCAGCTCGAAGGGAGAAAGGAATTTTTTGCCTTACTAGGGTAACTATGAAAAGCTACTTGCCAACTATGAAAAAAAGGCAAAAAATTGAAAAATTGAAATTTTTTACTTTTTTCAAAGTCCTAAAATAAATATTTTAAATAAACTAACGAAGTATTGCGTATGCTCACAAGGAAGTACATAAAAAAACCTACAATTTAAAAAAAAATATTTTACCGTACGATGATTTGGCATAAAATGGCGGCAATTTTAATTTTTTTTCGAAAACTACCAATTGTTGCCGTAAAAATCGAAAGTTTTTTTTGAAATTTCAACCACGTATTTATAGCATCAAGGTACATCTTTTCTCCAATTTTTATCAAAATTCGACCTTTTTCCCGTTATTTATTGCACTTTTAGTAAAATAAAACAAAATTTCATACATTTTGGTTTTTTGAGGTTAGGATTCATTTTTAAAGTATTTATACCAAATCAGTTTGATAGTCTATTCATTCACCAGTATTTTCCATTTTTTTTATTTTTCTACGACCAACAGAACTGGAGAAATTAAACAAATAGTGTAGCAATGCACTCAAAATGCTTCAAAAATGGACATTTATGCAATTTTCTCGTGGAGCACAGGACCGATTTTGCAGAAATTTTTTTTTCGCTTTATCTTAACATAATGTAAAGAAAAAAAAAACAAAAAAATCCAACTTCCCAACTACATCACTACCATTTATGACAATTTCCCTCTACTAAAATAGAATTAGTGCAATTAAACAAAGCTACATAAAGATGCTGGGAATTTCTAAGAATAAGTGAACATGATAAGGAAAGGGTACAACCTCACCTACACGCACCATGGAAAAAAGAGAGGAGAAAACTATAGCTTGTGGTATCACTGACATACACGAGGTGTGGGAAAAATACTTTAGAGACTTCTTCAAGGAAAACATAATCCTAAAACGGGGAGTAGCAGAGAGATACCTTGTCAACCGCTCCTGTACTACCAAAGACAAGGAATTTATTTTGTCCGGAGAATATATGAACCGAAGGCATACCTAAGACAGATATTTTAATGAAGTCACATTATTTTCTCTCCACCATAATGTTTCCCTTCAATAATAGCCGTGTTCCTTTTCTACTTTTAAGTACTCCGGAGTAAAAAATTAAAGGAACGCAAAATTTGTCGATATGAGTAAAATATATGAATTTTCTGTGAGAGCAGGAGTAGTTCCAAGTAAATACGAGTAAAAAAGAGCAGAAAAGGAACACGGCTAATGTTGTATGAGACCTCTCGAAAATTTAGCTGAATGTGCAGCGATTACACAGGCCTACAAATTAATTTTTTTTTTTTTTTCGGTTTCAGCATTGACTTTTTGGGTTTTGAGACCTCCTCCTCTTAATCACGAATCTGAAATCGTTTTTTTTTTCTATTATGTCACAGTTTTTCACAATACACATTTATGTAAATGTTCAAATGCACAGAATGGACAATGGGCAAAGAAGAGTATTTGTTTCCATTATGAAGTAAAACTACCTTTAAACTTCTTTTTGGCGAATCAATAAAGAGTCTCCAGTCATTCACATCGTATTTTATACCGTACATCTTCCCTAATTCGGGAATGTCTTTGCAATAGACGAGATCTACCATGTTCCGCAAAAAATGGTGAGAATTCCTTCCCTCTTTTCTGGTACCAGCAGAATGGATTTTTTCTGTTGTATCTCAAACCAAGAAGTTCTGCGGTATCTTTAGATAGTCTTAAATCTATCGTCAAATCATTCAATTCTATCTGATTAAACGGTTGTAGTCTAGAAGAGAGCTCATAATTAGTATCTAGATTTACCTGGTCTTCTGGGCCAGGCGCGGATCTAGAATTTTGTTTTGGGGGGGGCCACCGAATTAAAAGTGGCGGAAAAAAATGTCTACTCCTAAAAAAACCAAACCAAATTAACAAAACGAGCAAAACTAACCGAATTTTTTGGTGGATTAAAAATTAACGTGCCCTACGAAAACGTGCCCAAATGGGTTTTTGATGAAGACGCGCCCTTTTTAACCGACTTCAAAAAAGGAGGAGGTTATCAATTCGACGCGTAGGTATTTTTTGGTCCTGTTCACGCATAACTTTGTAACGCAATGACTTTTTTGCTTTTTTTCTTTTTTGTTTGAAAGGGTAGTTTCCCACGGTGGTCCCGTACAATTTCTTTTAAATTCTGATAAAGGAGTTCGAAGGTAGGCGTAAAAAACTGGTAAAATTAGTACACCTTGAACGGATAGAAGTATTTTCAAAGGCAGCGAACAAATTACTTTATTGTCGCGTGCTCGAGAAGAGGCCGGTGGATGAATCGGTAAAGGCGTTGACCTGCAAATAAAGATTGCGGGTTCAAACCCCGGAGGGTAGTTCGACTTTTTTTCTTTTTTTCTCTTTCTAAAATCCATTCTGATTGGATTAATGTTGTAAAGAATTACAAACTCTTCGGTGAGAAATTTCATGCATACTCTACTCATGCAGACTGTAAGAGAGTATTCCTTTGGAATGAAATTCTATTTAAAGCAGTTTCTGAAAAGCTTTATTTACGTATTTAGTCATCTTGTTGTAACAATCTCCCGTAGCACGACGACTGAGAGGCTTGCCTCTCGTCCTGGAGGTTGCGAGTTCGATTCTTTGACCTGGAGCAATTTTTTTTTCAATCGACACAATAAATATTTCTTTTTAATTTCCTTTTGGGGAATTTTGTTTCATATTAAATAAGTTTTTTTTTAAATTGCTCCGAAAATACGCAAATTCATTACTGCAAAAAGTATTTAGCTACTGCCTCAATTCTTTTCGACAGCGCGCGGCTGAGTGTCATACTTCTCGTAATAAATAATTTTTTTTTATATTGCCCCCGAAAAAAAATTAACGGACTAAAAAGTACGAAATAAAATAAATTTTTAAAAACCGACTTCAGAAAAACCAAAAATAATGCACAAAAAACCAACAATAATGCACAAAAAAGGATAAAATAATTGTTTGAAATTCTTTACAACATTAATCCAATCAGAATGGATTTAATAAGAAGAATCACTTTTGAAGACGGTGCCAACACCTGTTTTCGGGGTGATGTATTAAGGGCATAAGGCTAACAAAGAAATGAATACAATTTTCGCAGCAATAGTTAATGCACTGAAAATCAACTACTACCTGGCACCGTCTTCAAAAGTGATTCTTCTTATTAAATCCATTCTGATTGGATTAATGTTGTAAAGAATTTCAAACAATTATTTTATCATGCATTATTGTTGGTTTTTTGTGCATTATTTTTGGTTTTTCTGAAGTCGGTTTTTAAAAATTTATTTTTTGTGAGTGCAGTTAACTTAAGAGTTTGCAAACCAAAACATAAAGAAAAAGCATTGGCGCAACAACTAAAAATGTTTAGGGGGGGGGGGGGGGGCAACAAAAATTTAGATCTCAAGTGAGTTTGAACATGGGCAAAAGTCCGGATTATTGATTTTCAAAAATATTAGAAAAATTGCCAAACTTAAAAATTCTCATGTTCTACAGTAGGGGTATTCCTGTCATTTTTCAGTTGTTCAAAGTTTTGAAGTTTCGAAGTGTTGATTTAAATTTGAATTGTATTACCACCGGATCGCAATTCGTACAACACAGCTGTCAAAAAACAAACTACGATACTACGAAATAAAATTGAGAGGCTTTCCAGCTGCTTAGTTGCGAAGGAGCTTCCAAATGTATATAAATTAACTACGAACTACAAGCAACGATACGAAGACTATGAACAAAGTGAAATGTGACATGAATACCCCTAGTAATTGATGCCCCAGTAAAAATAAAGCTCTTCGTCCGAAAAACTCCTGAGTAAAAATTATACTTTTCCAAAAGCCCACTACAAACGAACTCAGTAGACCAGTTCTCGTTCGATTGTGTAAGTCAAGCAGCATTGGACATGGTTGTACCCTGTTCGGGGACCGCTTGGTAAAACAAATCTCGCGGTTGGAATTGTCACATTCATATCTGTAACAGGGACGGGCATACCTCTATAGCGGACGCATTTTTAGATTTCCGTGCTTGCAGCGGGAGCGTATGGCAGGTGCTTTTATTCGCTCGCTATCCGTGCTAGTTGCAGGCGCGTTTATGCTTTTAAAAAAATTAATCAACTAAATTATTTTTACTCGGGTCTTTAAGCATTTTAAAAATACCACAGATTGTGGGTAAAGGTAATCTTTGACTCTCCTCTGTAAGTTATCATAAACATTGGAGTTCAAAGACTCTACGGATTTTACTACATTTGCTTGTACGATATAAAATAAAAAGTTTCGCGTACAAAAGTTTCGAACAATTTCAATTTAGTAAATTCGTAAATCAATAAATAAATTAAAATTATAATTATAAATTTTTGTACATTGTATGTTCAAAAAAATTATTTAAAACAGTTTTCGAATATTGTAATCTCCAGAAATTTTTTATTGCTAGTGGGCGTCTTCGACTCATATGCGTTCGAAAAACTTTCATTTAATATTGGGTCTACCTAATAGAGGAGCGGTCTGGGCTCCATATATGATAGTTGTTGCTCCCCTGAGAAAGAGTATAGATCAATCTGTTGTTGACTTTGAAGGTCATTTTTTTAAGGTCGTTTTTTGAATTTGCAAAAAAGTTGGGTCGGTTTTAATCGTTTGGTTATTTTTAGTTTTATTTTTTTAGTTGGGTCAATTTTGTTTTTTAAACAGCGAGCGCTTTTGTGGGGGTCATGGCAAGAACTTTCAGATGCATAGTATAAGTAAAAGATTTTTTGTTCTTTCTCATTTTAAAATTGGCAAACATTGATGATCTTGCGTACAAAAAAAACATGTTTCCATCTTTATCTTAAGGGGTTAACTGAACAAAATTCTAATTCTGCTGAACCTTCGTAGAAAACGCTCAACAAAGAAAAAATGTTTAAGAGCAAATAATTTAAAAAATGGCTGAAAATGGTCAACTTTGAATCGCGATTTCGCGGTAACCGTTAATCGTACGGAGATTTTAAAACATAAATTTCTTAGTTTTTCAAGACCTTTCTTTTCTCTGCATATTTATGTATACCCAGGGTGCCGTAAAAAAAGATATGACCGTATAAAAAAAAAAGCGTGATTTTTCGAAAAAAATTAGTTTTGTTTTTTCATTATTTTTTGAATTACAAATGGTAAAAAAAATAATTAAAAAACGAATTTCGATGGGAAATTAAGTTTTCTACAAAAAAGTATTTTAGTAAAAATCTCGAATTTCGCTTTGTTTTCGAGTTATTTCGAAAAAACTGAAAAAGGGGAACTTATGGTCAGTGCTCAGAAACGCACCCCTCAAAAAGGGCCACTTTGTGATTTTATCATATTTAGGTGTTCAACTAACATATTAAACAATAAAAACCCTTTAACGCAATTGTTCCTTACTACCTTTGACTTTTCTATAATTTAATCAGTCTAAATTATGAAATAATAAAAATGCAATTTCTTCACAATGCTGACGTGATGGAAACTTTTGACTATTTTTCCCGTAATCAGCACTCAAAAATATAGGAGAAACAATAGTTGAATATTTAAAAGATTTTTCGTTGTAGGCGTGTGTTATTAACCGACATTTGACCTGTCTGTTGAATATACTCTTCAGTCTGGCATGTCAAGTCTTGGTAAACCAGAAACGAAATATCTCTGTAGTTATTCCAGTTGCTTCTGTCGCCATGCTCCCGAGACGGTACTATGAAGCGTTGTATCCGTGAGTTTGGTATTGTTTAATCGTATCTATCTATAGGATAACCTCCTGAAGTTGCTTTTGTAGTGCTTTCCTTCATATTTACACTATTCAGTAATTAAATTTTAAACATTTCTACAAAAATTTATAAATCCATTCCGATTTCAGAGGTGGAGAATAATTTTCTTCAAAATTTCATAAATTGACTCCAAATCAAATATGTACACCAACAATATTGGCTAGTCTTTATAGATAATGCAGTCTTTTCTACACACAAACCTGCAAAAATCATTTAAACAATTTTATATCGACTAAAACCTTACATTTCGCAATGTTAAATATTGTTTAGCTGATTTCGACATGGTGAACCCTGCTCTGAATAGACAGACGTTCGGCATTGATAGCAAGTTTGTGTGCTTTTTGAAGGAAAAATTTACAAACTTAGTTTTTAGAGGATTAATCGAAAAAGTTTCGTCGTTTAAAAACTCTTGCATATATACAACACACATATTTTCAATTTCAACGAAACATTCCTACCGCATTCCTTGAACGAACCGCAAAAATGTTGTCGTTTCCTACCTTCTTTGTAATGAAAAAGTATTTTTTTTCCTGGAACGGTAACAAAATATAAAGTGATAAATATTGGTATATGTGTGTAGCAAATCTGCAAATTCCCTGAAACCAGCATGAGAAGGTGCAGCTAGCCGCAAAAGCTAGCATGCATTCATTAAAAGTATTTCTATGCGTTTGGTAAGGTAACATACCATGAAAACTCACTATAGACTCGACGTTGGTGTTCGATAAAAACCGCCGGTGTTGGCCAAATAAAAGAACATGACCTACTAACCACGGCAAAGGTATGTGTTATTTGTAAACGTTGACCAGCAGGCTATATGGCACCCACTATATTTCACAGATATTTTGCCTTTAGGATTTTCAACTTTTCTATTTTTTTTCTCTTTTAAATTCTAAGAAATAAAATCTAATTTTCAAAAATGGAATTGCCATGCTTGTTAATTTTTGTAAAGCAATTGTAAAAAAAAATTGTGAGTTTAATGTACTGATTAAAAGTAATTAATAAAATTTAATCAATCTTCTAATATACATTTTTTTCGTGGAAGTCTAAGCTCAGGTACATACTACAAGTCCGTCATCCTTTTTACATACTACAAGTCCGTCATGTCGTTGACGTTATGGCGCAATGTCTAATTGTAAGCTTAGCTCGAAGGGTAGAAAGACGATAGGATACATTAGGGTTAGTCAGAGGGATGTTGGAGGAGATGGCGAGGAACCGTGCGTTTGATTTTTTGAATATTGTATGAGTTCGGGAATACTGAATGTGGAAGGTTGTTCCGTAGTCGTGTAGTTCTAGTTATAAACGAATTTCTAAACTGGAGTTTGCGCGAAACTAAGACTGTAGACTGTGAGATATTTATCTGCCACATAATAATTCTTGCTTTCGTGGGTAAAAAAATCAATGGAATCACTTTCACGAAATCACCGAAGAAACTGTGCTGATTCTTCTTCTTAAATGGTCCTACAGTCCTTGCAGGACTCGAGCCTGTTAAAGTCCCTTCCTCCAGTCAGGCGCGGATTCAAGGGGGGGGGGTCACGGGGGTCATGACCCCCCCCAAAAGCAGTGCCGCGGCCAGACAATTGAGAGGCCCTGTGCAAAAATTCAGCTAGAGGCTCCAGAGAGTCCAAAAAATTTTTTCGCTCGCTTCGCTCGCCGATTGTCCGTACCCGTGATAGAACTATGGCCCATATGCTGATTTCTCTGGCTCGTACTCATTTGTGTGGTTCATTCGATGAAGTAAATATGCAAATAATGAATTCAAATGATTTTTATTGCCAAAACAATTTTTCGCTCCCGAGGCCCCAACACACGGGGCCCTGTGCAGTTGCACACATGCCTGCAGCGGCACTGCTCAAAAGCGCTCCCTGTTTAAAAAACAAAATTGACTCAACTCGAAAAACAAAAACAAAAAATAACCAAACGCACAAAACCGACCCTACTTTTTTGCAAATTAAAAAAACAACCTTAAAAAATGACCTTCAAAGTCAACAGCAGATTTAGTCCAGGAGGGATAGAAAAAAAGTTGAAATAAATTTACCCAGCGATATTTGGACGCTATAATTTAGAGAAAAATCGTAGGAATTTCGAGCGTTTCCATATATGCCTGACAGGAAAAAATTTTGATTTCTCGAAATCTACTGAATAGAAATCCACACCATATTTCCCTTCCCCTTCTCTTAAAGGTGTTTTTTCTGAAAATCAAGAAAAGTGCCTGTTTTCAAACGCGTTTATGAGGTATTAAATCGAACCTCACAAACTTTTCATGAAAATGGGTTGGTAGAGCAACTCTTCGAGAATAAATAGGGCTTTTCAAAATAGCTCTAGCACCACCGTGGGCCTTGTTCAAACTTTTTCCCTGCAACGGCTGTTTTTACATTTTTGAGATTTACGCGAAAAGTTATAATTATTTTTGCATGAAATTTATATTGTAGGTAGGCACTAACAGAAGCCACAATTTCAGCCCTGAAACAAGGCTCTACGATAATTATAGTCCCTGTAATTAAATGTCAAAAAATGGCCATATTTCGTGGTTTTTGTTTTTTTTTCAAAAACCTGTCGACCGATTTCAATTGTCCAAAACTCATAATTTTCTGTTTTCCAAAAACAAAATTTTTTCGCACCTAAAACGTTGAAAAACGTGTTTTCGCTACCATTATTAGCTTTTTTCCACCTGTTCTCCTGGACCGATTTTTTCCAAAACATTCATTGAATTTCTACGATTTTTCTCTTAATTATAGAGTCGAAAATCATAGGGTAGATTTATTTCAACTTTTGAATACTTTTCCGCTATCTCTCCTGGACTAATTGATCTATACTCTTTCTATATGTTTTGATTTGCAAATCTGAAGTTAGCTGCACTCACAAGAACGGGCGCGTCTTCCTCAAAAACACATTACGGCACAGTTTTGTTCGTTTTGTTAATTTTGTTTTTGTTTTTTTAGGAGTAAAAATTTTTTTCGCCACTTTTAATTCCGTGACCCCCCCCCCCAAAACAAAATTCTAGATCCGCGCCTGCCTCCAGTTGCCTCTAAGTCTTGCTAGTTCTCTACAGGTTTCGTATATCTTCCAGTACGTAAAATGGCAGTTCAATTAAGAACTACAGCGCGTGCCGGACAAGAAAGGATAGATGACGAAATCAGGCGCGACAAATGAAATTGGATTGGCCACACCTTGTGACGCGAAAACGGCAATCTAGGCCGTTGATTGGAATCCGAAAGAAACCCGTCGAGTTAGGAGACCTAGAATAACGTGGGGAGAACCGCAACAACTTGGAGATCTTGGTATCTTGGACAGCCCACGAGGGATTAAAGGATTGGAAGAAGTTCAACGAGGAAAATCATTCAATTTCGTTTGCACAATCAACGAACCCAAAGAGTTTCGTCAGTTTGGGGTCACGTGACCGTCCTCTCAACAGGCAATACTCGAGGGTCGCGTTCTTTCAAAAACATTGTAAGTAATTTGGCACTTGGTAGGAGGTTACTTTCAGGGTGGTCTTAACAAAACATTCCGCTTGTACGACAGAGTGCCGAAAAAGAACCTTTAATCTCAACTAGAAGTCGATCCGAGGTACTTAACATATACCGAAGCTCAAAATAATCAAAGGGCGTTGAAGACATTGGCACCGCTTACAAACTCATTTTATAATCATGTCCTACTCAACACTATTAGATATGTCTAAAGTTTTTGGTAGAGTATAGTATTCAGCTCTGTTAGCTAAACTCCAAGGCTATTGGTATTGACTCAATTCTACAGAACTGCGAACTGGATTAAAAGTTTCCTTTTTGGTCGTTCAATCAAGGTAATACTACATCTGCCGGTGTCCCCAAGGATCAATTCTGCAACCTGCCCCATTCCTAATAAAATGAATACTCTTTTATAAATGATGTACTCTAACCCAGTTCACAGCTTTGCTGATGACGATACTCTGTGCTACTCTTACGCCTTCGATAATGCAATACAAGCATGAGTCACAATTTGCCCTTATGATCGCAGGGTTCTTTCCGAATCAATCACCATCGACATTGAAATTATTTTTTATTTGGGCGGCAAGAGTTGTGGTGAACTCAAAGCTATTCAACACGAAGCACCAACAAAACCTGCAATACTTCCCCATCCGTTTGATTGAACCTCATCAATAGAGATAAAGGCCCTAAGAGCAGGACGCCCTAAGAAAAAATACATAGACGACATCGGGAAGTCATAAGCAAATTCGAAATATGAAACTGGAAAAGACGGGCCAGAGATTAACAATCATGGATTCCAACGCTGCCAACACCAACAATAGGCTGTGGACCTCAAGATGATGATAATAATTTGTCTAAACTTATCTTGCAAAAGTGTGTGCGACTCGCTCTACTCAAACTATTTATAGTTAGTATGATGAAGATTTATTTAGCGGTAAGACTGATAAGGTCAAAACATATTTATCAAAATTCACAACAGTTTTACAACCTGCCACCCTTGCGAAATCGCCCATTATAATTAAAAGGCAAAAAACTCTCATCCATAATTAACATCAAAATTTCATGACTATACGAAATTAATATCCGCCATTACTTCTGCATGAATGTTGAAAAATTATTCATCAACTGAAAAAAAAACCAAAAAAAAAACAAAATAATGAAAAAAAAATTATTTCCCTGTAATTTCTTTTTATGAACCACCCAGCGGCGGGGGTGGACAATTAAAACGCAAACAGTCCGGATAAAATGTAAACAAATGAACCTAATATGGCGTCGGGCCAATGTGTGATAAATGCTCAATTTTGATTTGATGGCGTGCTCACACCATTGTTTAATATAAATAATCCGCTAATTGAGAAATTATGGCCGCGCCATACCGCCCAACATGACGGTGCAGCTGCAGTTTGTCTTTGCCGCGCCCGGTGCAATCCGGTGCAATTACGCCATTGCCGTGTATTTTTTATTGTTCATTTCATCCGCGCGGGATTCGATTGTAGTTAAAAATGCACGTGAATATATGAAAAAAGGACAATTTTCGCGTATTCCAGGATCCGCGCCCGGGATTGAGGCTTCACAGGTCTGCTGCTCACCCGGCGCCCAGATTCCATCCAGATTGCAGATGTTGAAAATTCAAAATTGAAATTAATTGCGTGAACATGAAATATGCGACGCAGATCCTTTTTGACAAATTATCCAAAATTCACCGACCAACAAACGGAGGAAAAATGAATGCGGCCAGGGGAAGGAATAATGGTTAAAAGTGTGTGAATATTGGGGTAATGGCGTACGTACAGCGGACGCCCGGGCAGGGGTTGCGAACGAGTAGAGGGTGCGAAGTGGCTTCTTTTTTTCGAGAGGGTGAGACTTAATGGCACGAAAATCGATTTTGTGGCAAAGAACAATAAGGGAAAGTTGAAGTGCGGCTTTCGCAATATTTTTTTTTCGGAGTTGGTAAATGAATTAGAAAGGAAATAATTCAAAACTTTCCTTCTACATAAGTCATTCTAGAATTATGAAGTTGAAGAGGGGAATTTTTGTATTGACGAATTGTAAAACAGTACTTTTGTGCTTCTTCGTGGCTTTCTTTCCGTAGAAAATTTTTGTTATGAATTTTCAATTATAAATTGTGAAAAGTGTGAAAATTTTGAAGGGGTTTGGTTTTGATGTACAATAATTTTAGCAAAATTTTTCCAAAGAAAGATAATGAAAATAAAATTAAAAATACAAAAGTCTTCGCGTTATTTTTAATCAAATAAATTATATTTAACCAAAGTTTTCCAATTGAATAAATGGAAAATGGGTCGGTATCTGATTATTTAAGCAGCACAGATTTTTTGTAGCTCCACGGAAGTTTCTGGGCACTCGTGAACCCGGGTTTATTAAAAACAAGTAATTTGAGTAAATTTCAATGCTTTCAGATTATTAAATTTGGTCTTCGTTACTACAATATTATGATTATATATTAGTACAATGCAGCACTTTAAGACTCATTCAATAATTCCTAAGAATCCTCTAAAAAAGGTAGCTGCTGTAACGAACCGCCATTCATTACTAATAATCCCTTCCTCAAAAAATTTAGAAAAATAAATATTCAATCACCAGACAATGGTACAATAATTACAAGGTAAGCTCATAAGGGTCCCGTGCCGTCACTCAGATCTTCTGTCACAAAGGAAAAAAGCTTTCCCGTGACGTCACTCAGATCTTTTCTAATATAAAATGCGTAAAAGCTTTTCAAGATGGAAACAGAGCTTTTACTTATAAGCCCACCATGCAGCAGACTAAAGAGAGGTGATTCTCTATTTGAAAGCTTCACTTCGAAGCTTTAAAGCTTCCTACCCCGACGACTTTTCCTGCTATAAAAGAAACCGCTTCACCAGGCCAATTCAGTCTTTCCCCAGACTCGTTCCGGAAAGGTCATCTTCTCTGGTCCTAGACCGTCTCGAGGTGGACGATCCGGCACGGTCAAACCACACACAGAACACATACAAACCACTATCAAATACATGTAGAATGTTGCCCAGGCCTTGTCGAGGTGTACGACCTCACAATGTTTCTGGCAGCAGTTCCTTTACAGTGCCGAGGTGTACGATCCGGCACGGTCAATCGAAGCCGGTGGAGTTCAACTACGCGTTCCTGTTGCCATTCTTTCATTCTTCTCTCTATCATCTTTCTAATTTGATCAGGATGCCTGATATTGCATCTAATAATAGAATAGTCTATAATTTCTCTAAAGAGGTATATGTACATCTGAGCCTAGGACTTTCACATAGTATAAGTAGTTCAAAGCAGTGTCAAAACCGAAAAAAATTGTTGAAAATACGAGCGTTACCATCTTAAAATTTTCACTAACAGTTGCCTAATCCACAGTCAGCGATTACACATTTGTCCATTTTGAAAATTTATTTCATTCAAATAAATTTTTCGGCAATACTGCAAAAAGATCGTCAGTATGCCAAACAAAAAGATGTTAAAATTGACTGATTCATTATGACAATCTATATCGAAACTGTCAATTAAAATACAAAATTATTCCTTTACTACTTTCTTACTTATGCTCCTTTACTCCCACATGGAACATAGGGCGGAAGTAAGTAAGTCCTAGTTCGAAAAGCACTGGTCGTCGTCGTGTTGTCCATCCGGTTCCGAGGCATTCTTTGCCGATTCGTAGCAATGGTGCTTTTTAACTCTCCCTGAATAGCGACTGAAAATCTTTTTTAATCAAATGCAAGAATGGTAGTTTTTTTCATTTTTAAATCAAGCATAATCACTTAAAAACCTCATCACATTACTAGTCATCATTAATATTATTCCGTCATGTGAATGGGTAATACTGGGAGATAGTATGAAGACTATTGTTTGTATAAAATCCAGAGAAAAACTTTTAGGATTTAACAAAACAATCAAAAGTCCATTAATGCCCCATACTCTCTACAACAATTTGGCTAATGTCCTTTTGTCACAATTCCTACTTTCCATCACCTGCAAAATATCCATGAAAAGCTTAATTGGCATTGAACGAAATCGATCGTAAAGTTCCTTTTGTTGCACAGCCAACGAACTCGTAAATCTTCATTTCCATAACTTTTAGACGGAAAAAGAAAGTTTTCCCTTCACCGTCCGTCCAATCGTCTGTCCATATACACACCACCAGCACAGCACACAGTGCCAGGGCCGATATTTCTCTTTCACTTTTCTATAGCGAATATTCTTCTTCATGCCCCCCAAAACTCCATGCATACCACCATCACAGAAAACCATTCAAGCCATTATTCCTTTTATTCTAAGTAGGAAAGGTCGGCGTTTTCACCGCAATAAATCTCGACCTCGATAGACTAAGAACAGAAGTGTCCAATACTCTTCTCTTGCTCATTGGTGTTCGTAGTCACGGTTAAACTGCATAGAAGAGAAAGTGCAGCATGCGAAAGTCGCGCCCACCTTCGCGTATAGAGAGAGAGTATAAGCCTCCTTTCTCCTACTAAAGTAGATTTTCTTGGGAGATTCGCAAAGTTCGACGACGGACTTGGTTCTAGATAAAACAAATAAATTATGGGAAAAAAAATTGCACTTCCGCCTTTTTTTTTATTATTATTTAAGTATTGGTAGAGGACTGTGTGGACAGAAGTCCCGGAGCCAGGATTTCCAGTCAAATTCAATAACCAGAATGTTCCGCGGCGCGCCAGCTGGAAAGTTCGTTAAAGTTCCTTTTGTGGTCTATAACAAAACATCCCCCACGGAGGTGCTCTGGCGGTTGGCATGCTGCCTGATTTCGTAATCTGTTTCAGTTGTATATTTTCCTGTGTTTATTCACGGCTGAAGCCGATAAATGCCTTTTCTTCAATCAACAGAAAATCTCATTAATTCCACAAAGCATTGCTTGCCGCCAACTCTCGTTCAATGTAAAGGAGCAAGTGTGGTTGGTGACCAGACTACAAAGAAAAGAAAGAAATCGTTCCTGACCCCATTAACTTTGCTTCCTTCCACCCTCCACATCCTTACCACCCCAAAACATCGTCCTTACCCAGGAATGGTGTAACGAGCTTGCTTGCGGGGGTGAAATCGGCCGGGTAGAGGTCGCCAAGATACTACATAGCAGTGCTAAAATAACTTCCACCTCGTTCATAGTTGGTTTCTTCTAGTTTTCTTATATATACAATTTTTTTTTTTGTTCGTTCCACAAGAAGCCACCAAGAAGTCCTGTAACTCTTTTCATACTAAGGATTTCTACATGTATGCGCATCGCATGCCTTCGCCCAGAGGTAAGGGAATCCGTATTGACTTTGCAGTTATATAAATTCTGGCATAGTTTGTGCCCAGCCAACGGTTAAGATAGAATGTATGCATCTGAGAAAGACAGCCTTACTATAATCGCTGAGTTCGTGAAAGGAAGTTTTCTGCGGAAAATTTCAAACAATTATAGTTTCGGGTCACGTAATATGCGCCTATACATGGCCGAAGTGAATACTTGCGATGAAGGTAGACTGCTACTTAGGTTATATTTCCATCTACCTGCATGGGAAGTTAAAGGGGAATTTTCTTGTATAGTTTCTGTAAGTAGACACTCTTTCCAATAGGAGGTTGGTTTTTTTTATCCTTACATGAGGACGTTAGAAATCTTTTTAGATATAAATAAAAAATCAAGATGCACTCGTTTCATGTTTTTTCTGGGAAAATTTTCGTTCCGGAAATCAATAAGATTATATAACACACGGTATGTTATTCGATCCGAATTTTAATTCAACCGCCATCATTGGGTATTTTGTTACCTTATACTAGTTCAACCATAAAATAAAAGCACAAGCACAAAACTTGATTATTCGACATGGATGTAATCGGTAAGTAGGTTTAGACCAATTAGTCTAATTTAATAGTGAAACATTATAGAATTACTATACTGATAGTTCTCTGAGAGGTAGTAAGATAACGAAGTATACACATTGTATTCGTGTTTCTATTCTAAAATTATACTTTGTAGCCTGTTATCATTTTTATAAGGATATTGTTACATATTGATCTAACTAAACAGAACCTTGTAGAATGTAAAAGGATATTAGCATATACTTTGTCTTTGAAATTTTCGCACACGATTACATCATAAAATAATAAAATATAATCACAAACAGCCGTCCAACATTCATTAAAAAATTATTGATTAATAACAAACAAATCCTCTATCAATTCTTATATCTAAGGGAAAAAAAATTTAATTAAATTACTAAAACTTAATATGCGCCAAAAGAATTTACCACGAAGAGAAAGAGAACAATCTCACAGAATTAAATTTCCGAACAAAAGAACTTTTAGAACGAGTTCAATTAAAAATCAATGCGAAAAGTTCAAATGTTCATTAGTGTGAAGCCGCTTGAAGTTTTATGCTTGATATGACCATCATAAAAAAAGGGTTTCATTTAATTACAGGAATTCATAAAAGGTTACATAAAAATTCTAATTGAAATTAGTTTTTTTTTAAAAAGGACAAGGGATACAGTTGCGATTGTGATGTAACCGGAAAAGTAGAACTAGGTCTATTAAAATATTTTTTTTTACATTTTTATGTTACAATTAATAATTTTTAGTATCTAGTAATAGATTGGGTATGGTGAAGAAGTTGGTGATGAACCTTGTGTTTGAGCTGAGGTGAGGATTTTGTGCTAGTTCGGAAATAATGACTGTGGAAGATTGTTCAAAAGTCGAGGTGGTCTGTTTGTAAACGAACTTCTACTACGGAGTGTGTACAAAGTGGAGGACGGAAGTATTTGGGAGTGGGCCGAGTGGGCTAGGAGAGTGTTAGTTCCAGCGAAACTTAGCTGCCACTTTACTGCGATGTAGTGTTGAGTCGGACTTACACGAGGCAGTACATTTGTCCCTTACACGATGTAAATTGTACTGAGGCCTCAGATTTTTTAAATGTCCCGGTTCAAAAATTATGTCCTACTGGTATATGAGCGTGTATCGAGATAAATGAAACGAGGTGTGATAGTAAATTACTTAGCGGAGAGACATTTCTTCCTTCTTTTGCGGTAATAAAATATGAAATTTGAACTGCGGCGAGGTGAGATTGTAAACACGAACATTTCTTACATTTTTCGAGGGAGTGAGGTTTTGTCCTGAAGAGACAATTCTTACATTTTTTGACGGAGTGAAATTTTGTGCTGGAGAGACATTTCTTACTTCTTTTGCGGTAGCAAAATTTCCAACTTGAAATTAGGCGAGGTGGGATTGCAAAATATAAATATGGCCACGGACAACTAATTAGAAACAGTTTCATAAAAATTGCATTTATACAATGTTTATGTAGGAATCACATTAAAGAATTCCCACCACCTCCACTTAATTTTTTTTTAAATATATAATGATTGAAAAAACTCAATAACAATATCATAATGAATTCCTAACAGGATTGCTACATAAAAACATAAAAAATGTATAAATGCAATTTTTATGAAACAGTTTCTAACTAGTTGTCCGTAGCTGTACATTGTGGAGGCATAAATTTCTTACGTACTCTAAGGCAGTTTAATTAATATTAGAATTAAACTTGTAAAAATGCACTTCATTGGTATTTATTTTCCTTCTTTTTTTAATCTGCTTGTTTTTGTCATTTTGGCATTACAATAGCACCTCGCCTCATTTGAAGTATGACATTGTACTGGCTCAAAAGAAAAAAGAGGCACCTCTTACAAACTCATTTTATTATCGTGTCCTACACAACACTACTGCAGTGGCAAACTGAACCTATGAAGGCGCAAATGGTGCCTTTATCAACAAATTTGATGGCGCAGTTTTGCAAGCCACATCAAAGTGGCTTCGGAATGCTTCTTTAGCAATTTAAAATATTTAACTAGGATGTTAAGAGATGGGTCAGCCGACAGATTCAAACCGTCTTATCAGACAGAAGAAAGGTTGCTGAAAATTTTATGAGAGATGTGACAGCACTTCGTTTTGGAAACGTTGAATTTGAATAAGTTTAATGTTCCTGTTGATAGAGTTGGGCATTAACTCACGCTCATTTTAGAAAAAGAAGGCGTGATAGAATTGACCCCGGTGGACAGCGTGAGGTTAGAATTCGATGCTATACCATACAATCTTGATTAAACTGCCACAAAAACTCTCAATCCACTCCTTTAGAATTAAGTCGATACCGATAGCTTGGAGTTTAGTCAGCAGAAAACCGTGCCGTACTCTATATGTGTTGGATGGTTTCGAAGTAGTGTAAACAGTTATATTGGATTAATAATAAAAGCCAAAAACAGAATGATGTTGTAAATACGCTCACGGTTGCTAAAAGTCAATAAATCCTACTTTAGTCTGCAAAGGCTTTTTGAATCCAAACGTAAATCTAAGTTAGCCATTTAAACTGCAAGTGCATGAGATCATGGTCTTATCAGTTATTATATGGATGTCCGACTTCGGTGATTTGACACAAGCATAATTACGTCCAAGCTGTGTTCGTCTATCGGAGAAATTCTTTAGTTTTGGTGAGGTACTAGGTCCAAAGGTACCGCAGGAATCGGTGGACAGTCCTCGATTAAATACTCATGAGTACAATGGAAAGAAAATTACGCAATGAGTACTTTTTACTCGTTCAAAAGTACTCGATTCCTTGAGAATCGATGAGTACTTTTTTGACATTTCTGCGAACTGCTTTAGCGCATGGATGACTCGATTTTCGGCTGCGACAGATTACAAATACTTATGTAGCTTACATCCCGAGTAAAAGCATGAATAGTGAACAACCTCCCGAAGTATGCACGCCTTTATTACAGATATGATTGTAGTCGTAATCGACCATTCCAAACGCGAGTGTCGTTTTACCAAGCGGTCCCCCAACTAAGTACTAACCACGTCCAATGCTGCTTGACCTGCACAATCGAACGAGAACCGGTCTTCTTAGTATGCTTAATGGCACCATTTATTTTTTATATAGCACCAATTCTGCTCCCTTTAGTATAAAAAACTGTGAGCGTCCCGTGGTGCGGGCGAGTCCTATTTTTACTCAGGCGTACCATGCCTGTTTCGAGTGCTGTGGAGGCATTTTGTCATTGTGCGTGCCTGTATCAGGATAAGAACCAGCGAGTCTGATTTTACTCGGAATGGGATATAATGTCAAATCTATAAGAGCCGGTTTACATCGAAAACGCAAATTGGAGCTCTTTTATTTCTCTGTTGGGATTCCACGTTCGTGAAACAGAGGGAAAAGCATACGAATTTCTGTGCGATAAATAGCTACATGCTTTTGGGATGTATTTTTCTGCATCAATCAAAAACATTTTAGGGACGTTTAAGGCCCTTAATTGAGGCAGAAAAATACATATAATGTGTAAAGCGTTTATATGGAAATTATTCACAACTGAGATAAACTATCAGTTAGCTTGAATTCGGCGTTGAATGCAAATTGTACTCAATCAAAAGGATCGAGTATTGATGAGTAAAATCGAAAGCCAAAAACTCATATGAGTAAAGAATCGAGTACTGATTTCGTATACCTAACCGCGGCTACTTGTTTGGCTTCTTGTCCGAGACCCCTATACCTATATTTGTAGGCAAGACCACAGTTTTGCCTAGTGGCTTATCGGTTAGCCTGGAATGAGCGAGAAGTGTCTCGTCAAACAACGCGGGTCACTCATAGAAAACATGAAGAGCAGACTTATCCTCCTCAAGGCAAAGCCTGCAAGTGGGGTCCTCCACCCTTACTATCTACCATTCCAGAACGATGAATACAATATCATCCAGGGCATCCGCCTTTTCATTGTCTTTGTAGCTCCGATGACCCGGGTCTCAGCAAGCGTAACTTGATCGAGAACGCCCAGCTCACCCGGAGGACGTTGGCAGTCTCAAACCAATTTAGACTCGGTTATGTAGGACCTTATTGCCTAATTGCCGCTTGGCTATCAGAGAAGATGTAGATCCGTTTATTTTGGAAAGTAGGAGAATTGCTTACTTCATGTATAAGGGAGACTCTATAATGACGAGACCAAAGAGCGCTATCGCGGCATAAATATTGTAAAAGGGGATCAAGCTCAATAGGCTCTCGGAGCTAGAGTCTAATTAAAATTTGTAGTTTAGTGAAGGTTACAATTCATCTCTAAGCTATGTTATGTTGGGTTAATTAGTGACTTAGGAGGGATAAAAAGTATAATCTATAAGAATATTGGTCAGGCAGAAACCTTCGATACATTCATTTAATTCACGAGAGCGCGCCTCTGTAATAGTTTTTGGTCTTGATTCATGTAATAATTGAAGACAACAATAACTAAATACAATTACGTTTTAACGTTCCACCTAATGATTTGTGAATTGTCAAGGCGCAAACTGATGACGACAACGGGAAATGAATTCGTTGAAATTTGATTTCAGATGGAATGAATAACGTTGCTGGCCTTGTTGTCATTGCAGTCCATTTTTAGACGCAGCACTCCTGGTCATGGCAACTAGAGAAAAGGGGGTTAACCTACACTCGCTTCAGCTGTGTCTTATTTTCTTTATCATATCATAAATACTTCAATTTGCCAATAGCACAGTTCACTGTGTTATCTTCAACGTCAATTTTACAGATTATTTGAATTCTTAGTAATCCTTGGCGTTCTATTTCAATATGTATGGTAATCCCCTGCAATCAGCGAGATGTACTTTGTACAACTTTGCACTAACTATTTCTGATCGTTATAGTATCTAACCCTAAGAGAATCTTTACAGTCCCTGGTATGCGTTGATTCTATTGCTTCGATATTACATTACCAAAGTAATTGCAATGGGAGAGGCTTATATCACGCAGAACTAATTTATTACACCATTGGTTCATTGGTCAGTTTGGTGAAGAGGGTCTTCGACGATTGGAACCTGATGGAATATATCGAACGCTATACCTACACAACTGGTCTTCAAGCGATATTTTTTTGTGAAATCACGTAATGCGATCAGGGATTTGTTGGAATACATTTGGAAGATGTCAGGACAACGATACTAGTTGATTTGAATACAGGATACTGCACCATTAATTACCATCTATGGAGATTCGGAAGGGAAGGTGGTGGGTCTACAGTGCACGTTCTCTATCACTGTTCCATAATAGCGAGAACAAGGATTTCGAAGAATCTAGTCTTAGGGACAAATTCATGGACGGCTTTTGATCTTGTTCAAGAGGTTTGGGTTGCATATCTAAGGTACAGGGGTTGCCAAAACTACACCAAGTTCAAGTGGTGCTGGCAGTACTCGTTGATCCTTTACCAAATTAAAATAAAAAAGGAAGAAGACACCGGGGCTGATTTTCATGGTATCATATAACTCCCTATACTGGCGGAGAGACGTAATTCCACCTCAAAATGAAAGGGACAATTTTTGATTAGAACAATCTATTTTAGAAGAAAGTTTTTTTGTCGAATCCTTTTGTATCATCCCTGAAATGTTTCAATGGGCCCTATCGAAATGTAATTTGTTAGAAGTCCTACCAACCACAAATACCAGTAATAAATCCTGTGTTAAAACAACTAAAAAAATTACAAAAGAATAAACCAGCGGCAATATGTCCTAATTTCCTTTTGTGCCGAAGTTAACTAAACTAATTTGCAACCCCTAAAATCAACCAATAACAACAGATCCCCAGATATCCGAAACGCAATATTTCCCAATTTCTGCCTCTGGAAAATTACTGTATTTGTAATCCAGGACAGCTTCAAGTGGGAAAAATCCTTTTCCACGTCATTAGTTGAAAAGTCAATTTGTATATTTTTCGCGCCTGGCGTTTTTTTTTTTTTGATGGGGAGTTGGACGAGGGTTGTAGTGGGGTAGCGATTTTTTACTTATTGGCTTTCCTTTCTGAAGCTTTTCCTATTCCATTCCGTCGGTGGCCACCCTTTTTTTTCTGGTATGGTCGCCCAAGGAGATTGGCAACATTGAACTAGGCATTGGCCGCATTTGCATAAAACATTGCCAAATTGCATGCGACCACCCCATAAATCAAACATGTGTGTGCTGGCGGATTTTCAATTTGTGTTGGCCTAAATCGCTTCACTAAACATACACATTCCATTCCGTTCCGGGTGCGTAAATTTCGGATCTCAATGGAATTTGTAGGATAGTCGGTTGGCTGATAGTGTAGAACGTGCGAGCCGCACTGAATTGTATATATTTATTTATATATATGTATATATATGGGGGCGCTTCGAATAGCGGTTTAGAAAGGCTTGTTGAGTAAATAACCAGTGTGTAGCAAGTAGTCAGTTATACCCGTATGCCTGCGGAAACTGCAATTATTCCGCAGTCAAATGCTTTGTATGTGAATTATTTTCTCCACCACTGCATTACCCGAGGGAATGATATATTTTATTTCTAGGATTTCTTAACTTTTATTCCTATTTTTTTTTATTTTTCTCTTCGTTTTTTTCTTATTCCTGTGCCTTCAAGCAACTCCTAGACGACTTTCAACAGCTTGAAGAAGTCCTTTGCTGGGACTATTTATAGCCAAGTTCCTTGAGGATTATAAACAACCCAACATGTTTGGTAAGAATGATTTAAGGAAAATATTTTAAATTGTTGCGTTTTTAGTAGATAAGTGTACTAAGATGCGGCATTATTTTTCTTTAATTATGACAGCTTTCTTATGCGCGTTTCAATGCATGTGTAAAACGTAGTTCATATGTGTAATTTATGCAGTTACAGTGGAAACTGAAGTAATTATAATGTACTAACATAATTTATGATGTTAACTTAACTGCTGCAATCAGTTAATCATGAATTGCTATTGTTTCACATGTCTTCTAAACTTTGTCCTAGGATAAATTACAGTTAAGTAAAATTGAGATGACATGAAATACAATTTAAGAAAATTACAAATGCTGTTCCAGGTTTCTGTTTTCACTCAATTTCTAGTACTTCTGATTTTCGAAATTAACACATTCTTAGCCGGCATTGTGAATAGGAAAGATATCATATGAAACCATTGAAATTTCGTTTGAATTAATTAAAATAAAAATTATCCCCAAAAAAAAACATAAAAATTATCCATTAAATTTAGTGCTTAATCAGCAAAATGCATACCATTCAAGACTCTTGCTGTTTAGTTTTCTGGGAAGTTTCAGGACATGTTAAAAAATTTTACTGATTGAGAATATAAATGAGCAAAAAGTTGTTCCTTTATGGTTTCGCATATTACGAGTTTTTGTTGGGTCGTTCTCACTGCCCATGGAAAATGTGATTTTGAGTCAATTTTCCTTGTTACGGACGTTTATCTCTAATTTTCTAAATATTAAACAAATACTCAACTCCTTGACGCTCCTGTGAAATGCATCTTTATGATCTTTTGTTTTATTACCCTTTCATTAGTTGTAGTAATAACTGCGTTAGGCAAAAAATTTCATTACACTTTTTAAGAATAAAATGTTTTAAACTATTGAACACGTTCACTCTTCAGTCTGGATTGGCTTTTCAAGCGAGAGCGTGCTGCGAAGAAGGTTAATTAGTGGCTCAACCAACACGAGGACCAATTTTTTATAGTCTGCCAATTTTATATGCTATAAATCTCAGCCTTATATCTCCTGTAAAAATTATATTATTACTATCAATGTATATGTTAGAGTAAAAATCATAAAAGAAGACAACGAGCTTTCCATTAGGTCTTTGAGCGAAGAAGCTGCGCTTTCAAACAACCAGACCGAATGGGACACTCGTTGTCTTCTTTTATGGTTTTTACTCTACGTTTTTCATTCTTAGTTCAAGTAGTGCTTCCATTTGCTGGTCAATCATCAGCGGCGTAGGCGGAGCAACATGTAGTGTATGTAAATACGCGCGTGACATAATTATCTCAGACTAAAGAAAGTGCGATCATAACCTCCTCCTCGTGGCTACTGGAAGTTGTCCTGAAAGGTATGGGCAAATGTGATCGAGGGATGCCTGGCAGTGGGTAGTTTTCGCGCTGTCGTTTAACGATCTCTGTGGGTACCGGGCGCACCCTTATCCTGATATGGAGGCTCTCTCAGGGTGGACCTTCCTTTTCATGGGTCTTTTATAGACCAAAAGCTGGAGAGGGTCACTCAGGCAAGAGGGCTGGAGTGAAATTGAGGAGCCCACCAGAGCCCGGCTTTCGCAAACTCCTTCCCAACAGACCGAAGGACAGCGGTCGGGAAGCCAAAAGCAGACCCAGACAGTCACCGCATGCCCAAAGTTTCGAGACTCACCAGAATATTGGCAGCACCAGCTCCATATCATCTAGGGTGAATAGTTCCATCCCGAGCCCATCTGGTGTGCTGTCTTAACGACAGCGGTCAGGACAGAGGACTCTCGAAGGGAGCAGGGATCCGAGAAAAAGAAAAGGGGGAGCCGCAAAAAATTCAAACAGCCGCCGCTCTGCCGTAAGTTTATGGATGCAACAGGGCCAAGCCAAGAAGGGCCGTGGTGGAATTGGGAGAGCACACGGAGCACACTCGAGCTTCGCTTTCGTAAACTCCTTCCCGAAAAACAGGCAGCACTGCGGTCAAGAACCCGAAAAGCCTGCTCGAATAGTCAAGTCTAAAGGCCCAATTACAATGAACGGATGAGAGCGGAACAGAATCGGATTGATCTGTCAAAGTGGTTTTCCGAGCATGCGTTTTCCATTTGAGCGATTACAATGAACGGATACAAGCGCATTTGATCGGATCTGAGCGGATTCGTTTTCGTTTGTTTAGAAATCGGCGGATTGGGCTGTCAGAATTTTTGTAAACAAGTCAAGTTAAATTTTTTCTTTTTTTTTATAATTTAAAAAATATTTTCTGACGAATAATTAAGGGGAGAAGTAAAAGAACACGAATTATTATATAATAAGGCGAAAATTGGTTATAAAATTACACAAAACGCTTAGACGTTTAAATGCGAACAGATCCGTTCATTGTAATTGGGCCTTAAAGGCCCCCATTCATACACAGGCCGTCGCCGGCAGGACATGGTCTGAAGGTTTCTCGCCTTGAGGCCAAGTATAGAAAAACTGACAAAACTCTTGATGTGTGTGGGCATTTGTCGTTATTTCGCATTTGCCTTAAGTTTTCTTTGAGGCCAGGAATGAAAAGAGTGCAATCAGCCGGAATTTATTTCTGGTTTGATAGATATGCAAAGAAATAATTCCTGTTCGCCTGTGTGTCTGTGGGGAATCATGAGGCGGCCTGCAGGGCCCGTGCTGACAGGCGGTTGCCTCAAGTCCTCATCCCTCGTTCAGACTGAGTAATGTGTGGCCTTCATCAGGCCGTGCCTGCCGGCCTGTTCACAAAGGCCACGGCCCGCCGGCGGCCTGTGTGTGAATGGAGGCCATATAACTTTAGACTGGTCTGGCATACAAATATGAGGTATAGGGGTGTAGTACAATAAACCAAGCTAATAGCCACGGTATTTTTGAACCAAATACCTCAATTATTATAATGTGCGGCCCCGGCCAAATGAAAACGCAATGAATTTCAAATGTGCGAACTTTACGCAGTACTTTTGTTTATTTGTAAAAACATTAAGTTTTTAATTCTGAAATAAATCCGACATGAAAACACAATTTTTTGCAATGAACAGGAAGTTTGCACTTTCTACTACTAAAATGTGGCCCCCAATATCGAAAAGGTTGGACAACCCTTAGACCATGATGACCATTTGCTGTACTTTCCCTGTCAAATGCTACGTTTCCGTGGATTCCTTCCTTGGAATCCAATTATTGGGATCCCATTCTTTATCTTATTACTTACCACTTCAGTTAGTAATCATTGTTATTTTCTTTATTCTTTCATGAAATCGAGCTGTAATACATATCTCTATTGGTACTCCTTTCCAACTCATCATAATGTGAGCTACATTCCTTTAATCAGGACGGAGTGTCAAATATTGTTGCGACTGATTACAAAGTTCACAATATAAATTGGTTAAATTACTACAAAGCCACCAGTATTTTTGGCAAAGACGCCGAGCACTTTGCAACTTCCTCTTCTACCCTAAACACCAAAGTTCCCGAAAGAACTATGTGGAAATATGGGAAGCCAACTGATTGGGGCTTATCTACTTTTTTCCGTTGGAAATAGCCAACAAACATAAGTTGAAATTGTCTGGATTTATCCAAACAAAGCCTTTGACATTGGGTATTCAGAAAAACTTAAATCAATGGCGTAGTGCAATAACACAAAGGAAGCTTGAAGAAATTTAGTTCTTTTAAATCTGAATGATATGCTGTACTAAAATTTCATCAGGAATTTCGTTTCAGTGGTGTTAAAAAAATAAGCTCTTCTATAACATCTTAAATGAATCCTAAAGTTGAATTCTACCCAACAAGCTCAGAACGTGCTAACACATAATTTTTACCAACAATAATGATATGTCAATCTATTAAGCCGAAGCTATAATATACATTAAAGGCATATGTCAATCTCTTATTTCAACTCAATTGAATAGGACAACATTGATGTCAATACACGGGTCATTTTATTTCAGCTAAAGAGTCCATAAATAGAATATTGCGAATTGAATAAAATTCTACTTTTTTTCCAAACACTCAATCATTGGAACATGGCACACCTTGTCTCTTTGCTGGTTTAGTATCGTTATTAAAAATTCAATAGTTCGTCTTGTGGCGCACGTATTCAAGAATCGTTTATGTATATATCCACTTAAAATTTCAATATCATCTGTCTAACGCTAGATTGAGCACAAAGTTTGTAGTTTAATATTTCATTGCAATAAACAGAACTTGATCATTTAGGAAGGAAACTAAAAGTTTAAGAATGGTGGTCGGATGATGGAAATTGATAGAGATTAAGAAATAAACGATAGATAATATATACATCTTAGTTTATAGAGAGAGAGATTTGCAGTAGGATTGTAAATTGAGGACGTAAAGCCAATAATTTCGCAGAGAAGTTGGAGCAATTATGCATAATAAAGTAACTATGAATTTTAAACGAATATATGAAGAACAATTAAGTAACAACGCGGAGAGGTAAAAAATCATAAGAAAAAGGATATTTTTCAGAAATTTCAAGGTTTTTCATTGCCATAAATTTTAATTGTTTATTTCACATCGCATTGCTTTGGTTAGCCGTTTCCTAGTGAGGCAATCGTTGACAATGAGGTATTTAAAAGTCGTAGCTGCCCCAATAAATCAAGATCCATCTGAAATCTCTGAAATATCTGTAAGAACCCTAGTATTCCTTCAGCAGCAGTAGAACCGGTTTTACAAGTTAATCTAGGTCTACACTGGTATTCTTTCATCCCGAGTAACTTTCTTGTCTTCACACGGAGATATCTGTCGATAATTATACTTGCTACCCGCGAGTAAGAAGAGTAGGCGAAGGTGAATTGTGTATGCGTTAAGTTTTCACCCCGAAATTTTCTCGTGAGCAGGTTACTACAATTTCCTATTGCGCTTTCTATACCACCCGCCTAAAAAACCGGTTCTAATCCATTATAATCCATGACATCCTTCGAGGTGTACAAAATTCTTTAAGCACTGCAGAGAATATGATGATATTTAAAATGAGTCCTACAAAACTCGCAATGGTCTCAAAAATTAGAATAACATATACACACACATACATACATATCTCACAACCCAGGTTGAAAGCTGGCGTTAAAAATTTTCCAAAACAAAGTCCTCAAATTTTCTATATTCTCACGATCCATACACTACCTCTGCTTCATGCCCCTTGTCGGATTCATGCCAATGTCTTAAAGCAAACCAAAATGTATGTAAAATTTACACAAAGAGGATCATGCATGTTTACAAAAAGAAAAACCCTGCGCAGGCTTGTGAAAAAATTGTGCTACGCACTTGATCAAAACTTCATTAATCTTTGGTGCAGGAAATGTTTCGCTCACTTTTGTTCTGGTAATTTTGGTGTGAAAAATGAGTCACGCTCCGGTCGTCCAATCAAATTCGTCCAATCAAATGGTTTTCCAATCAACCCTTGAAAAAGTCCAGCAAAATAGGCATGTCAGCAGTGTCGATAGAGCTAGACACTGACTACAAAATTGTTTCGAACCATTTACACACAGCTGGATACAAAAAGGAACTCAATTTATGACCCATTTTTGCAAAGTGTTATAAACGGTGATGAAAAATGAAACACGTACGTATGGTGAGTCGATACAAGCATTCGTTGTCGTCGAAAATACTGATTCAGGGTATGTGGTGGGACTGAAATGGAATCGCCTGAGGCCCTTCCAGGTGATCAGCCGATTGATTCTCAACTCTATTGTAGACAGCTAGAGAGATTACTTCAGGCAATTGAACGTAAACGGCCCGAATTGAATAATAGCGGTGGTAATAGAGGTGATGTCTTCCATCAGGACAACATCCGAACACACATTTTGCTGATTAACCATCAAAAATTGGGAAAGTTTGGTTTGGTTGATGTATCTACGCTATAGTCCATACATAGCACGTGTGTCAAATTGTCATGGTATTTTTGTTCAGTATTGTTTGACATTTCATCGTCGAAATAGTTAGGTGGGCACAGCGCCTACCAATACGAAAATAATCGTTCTACGAGGAATGTGTTTTGAACGCTTAGAACAAGTTATGGTTCACATAATAGTCCTACCGAATGCACCCTTCGCTATACCCCCAATTTGTGTGCCCCAATTTTCTTTATTGGATAATATACGACCAAATAGACCACATCCAGCATGTAGTTTAAAAAAATATAGCGGTGGTATAGCAATAGCTGAGAGTATACGCAATGACCATGATGAATCAATTCGGCGCCATTCTCAACAGTTTCGTTTATCGTACTTAACAACTTGTCGTATTTTACTCAAAGCATACCAAATACAACTTGTGCAGAAATTGAAGCCGGTCGACTTTCCTAATCGTCAACGTTTGGTCTTTTGAAAATCTTGAAGAAGATCCACTAATACTTGATTCAGTTTTTCAATCAGAAACCAATGGCATCGACGGCATCATGACTCTACTCCACAAATAAGAAAACACAGTCGATAAGAATGAAGCATGTGTGGTATAAAATAAGAAAACCAGTTGAATTGTACTAAAAAAACCCAGGAAGTTTTTTCCAGACTATTACTTGAAACAAATATCCAATCTTTAATATTAATTTCTTGAAGGAGGATATCACAATACAAAGTGAATCATTCATTATCAAGACATTGGGGCCTATTCTGTCAGTAAAATTTTATCATTTTATGTTATGTTATGCCATAACATAAAAGAATTCTCTAAAATCCTATTCTGTCCGACAAATTTTACTTTATTTTATCGATCATAACATAAAATATTTCCTGTTACACATCATAACATAAAATAATCTAAGCAGCACATTTTACAGGTATTTTAACCCATTTTATGAAAATAATAGACGGGAATTGACATTTGCGAAAAAGTAGTTTTCATTGAATTATAATTATATTATATAATTTGACAAAATTAATATGACAAACGCATTAAGAAAATTGTATTTTGTCAGATAGTGAAACAAGGCGCGCTTTGATTTTGTTTGTTTTCATTCATAATTTTATTTGTTTTCATTTTCAACCGATCAGCTGTTCAAAACGTAATAGAACCCATAGCGGATTGTACTAAATATTTTATGTTATGTGTTCATAAAAAACTTCAAAAAATAATTTTAAGAAAGCATGACAGAATACGAATTATTAAAATATTTTATTTTTATTTTATGAAGAAGAAATTTTATCATCATAACATAACATAAAATATTATTTTATCAAAAATTACAGAATAGGGCCCATTATCTTGTTTAATAAAATAATTTTATATAGTTTTGTGTAGTAAATAAAATAAAATAAATGCTTTAGCTAATTCTGCATTACATAACCTACATGAACTATTTTTGTTTCTTTTAAAATATCGTCCTTTGTATTAATTCAATAGTTTTAAAAGACCGTCATTTATGGCTTAGATAAACTATTACTCGGTGACAGCACCCAGTCACTTTACCCCTTTTACTTCATATATGGAGTGTTTTCAAGTGAACAAACAGATACCAGAAGACGGAGCCGCAAACTATATCAAAACTAAAACTATACCAGCTTGTAGGCGACTATCTTGATCTCATTGTCACCCAGTCACGCTAATAAATTAACAGCGATAACGTTTCCTTTAACTCACATATCTAGATTTCTCCTTGCCTGAAGTTACCTCCTGTACGGCAGTTCAACATCGTATATGTCTACTTTCTGAACAGAACTTTCTTCTCCTATCATCAACATGTCCTCTACACTTCAGACCAAAGCCATGCGAATGTGTGCGTTCGGCTCCAAAAAGCCACACCTTAAGACATCATGGCATAGCAGCAGAAGAAAGATCACGTAACACCGACACCAGGTTAACTAAATCCCCAAAAAGGGACTCTAAAACTGGGTCCAATTAATCGCTCGTCAAAAGTCGCGATTGCACAAGGTTACGTGTTCGTTGGCAATTTTTCAATTACCAAATCATTAAGAGGCACTCAATTCGTCGAAATGATGCTGTCACGTAACACACAACAAACTGCCTCTACGAAGCATATTTATTGGACTACCCCTGCACCATTGGGGGTTAAGTGATACCATTACACCCCGACTGGGACCATATCAGGGAATAATGAAGACATTCCAGGATTACAGCTAATAACTTGATGACGGTACTTGGGCCAAACACGTAGAGACGTTTAATGTACCGAGTGAAAGAAACCAGCAACAGATTTAAGGGTTTGTGCGAATGGAAGTCATTTGTGATTTCTTTATTTCCCATTTATTTAAACATAAATATTTTTCCGGGGGTAGGGAAGGAATTTAAATAAATTTATGACCCGACAAATGTGCGAATTCTTGTGTGGTGAATAAGAGAGAGTAATTGGGAAATATAGTATCTGGACAAGTAGGAATAGGAAGAGAAGTTGGGTTTGCAGCAGATCGATGCGATTGGAATCAATTTTTGTTTTTTGGAGGGTGTAGTAGTGGCTTCGTTCTAACAAATCTCCTATGAACAAAGTACTAGATAAACCTTTAGGAAAACCCAAACACGTATTAGGGTGCTTTCATATGGCATTAAAGAATAGACATGGGTATCTTAATGGATTCTTTACATATGATATCACCAAAATCCTTTCTTAAGTATGGCGACGATGTATTTTGCGGTTATATTTGTAATAAAGAGGCTTCGTTTTGGTTGTTTAAATGGAAAATTACTCGGTTCGGATTTAGTATCCAATATAGAAATTGCGGATATAGGGTTAAAGAGCAGTGATTTTATTTGTACCAGTAACTATTCAATATTTGTTTTTGTTTGTTGTAATAAGAGGCGCAATGTTTCAAAACAAGAGACAGTCTCACCTCAAAGTGGCGTTCTCTCGTACTGCAAACAAGCCGGTTGGAGTGGCTTAAACTGTTCTAATCGTAGTACATTCAAAACGCTCGTTTTGGCGGTCGGGGCCCTTAAAAATGAAAAAACATCCCTTTTAAAGGATTTTTCGCGATAATTTCAATAATAATCAAAAATAATAAATAAAGAATAAATTTCCCAAATTTTTTAATAGTATTTCATCAAAAAACAAAATTAAAAAATTTGTATCATTTTCCAAATTCAACTTTTATTTGCAAAAAAATTCGGAATGGCACTTGAAACCTTCATAATTTTACAAATTCCACACGCCAAAGCAACAACAATTCTTATTGAGTTTTTCATCTCCTGTGAAAGCTCAAAATCTTGCACCTTATCCCGCAGAAAGAATGTGTAGTGTGTGGGCGAAAAGCTTTTTCCAGAAAGACGCGCAATCCGGCAGGAAAAAACGTGGGTAAATCCTCAAGAGTGGCGTGTGGGCTTTCCTCTCAGTGTATGGTTTGCTATTGAGTTTCGACTCCAAGAAAGAAAAATCAGTTCGGTACTTAATGGCACTCTATATTTTTAGGTCAACCGTGTAAAACTGATGTGGAATATTTACTAATTTTTCAAATAAATTGGTGATGAAAATATTGAAAAGAAGTGATACAATATAAGCAAAAAAACACTTATTAGCGACAAACTTTCTAAATTTCTCGTAAGCGCATGAGTGTGTACCACAGCTGCACTTAGGATAGTAGCTAAAGTGCTAAAGTTTAAGGCTCTATGGGACCCAGGTAGGCTATGATAGCAGCTACCTGGTGTCCCATAGTAAATAAATAATTAGCAGGCTGGAGATATTTCATCGGCTACTTTAAGTAGGCGATGGAATATTTCCAGCCTATAAAAGCGAAACATTGCGATACAAAGTTCAGTTGTAATCTTGACTCAACATGTAAATAATGTAAATATCAAAATAAATCTAATACAAAATAAACAAAACTTTAAACGATTTTTGGCTAGTGGCCGTATGGGCCACTACAGCTCTACTAAACCTGGGACTATAATTTTAGATTCCGGCACTCATGCCTGTTTTTGTCTTGGAGACGTCGCTGAAAAATAGCCTATTTTGTATGTTAACAGAAGAGACCATAAACTTTGAGTTTGAGATCTGTCTGCGTTCAACTAATAGGGCATTTTCTACCCACACATACAAGACAGCCGCAAGGCACACAAAAGTTTTGAGAGCTGACATTTCTCATACATTTTGTTAACAACTTGGCGGAATTTTCTTAGTTTTTTCTATTTTATCATTAATTTATTCAATAGAAAGTAAGTTTTATAACATCAAACTAATTCAGCAATTTAAAATTATTTGTATGTCATGTAATTTATATTACCAGTGCCTAATATTTGTGCTGTAGTTTGATGTAGTAAGCGGGGTGACCGGGACAACGAAAAAATTTTCAAATTTCCGAAAATTTATAAAAGAACCGAGAAAAGGGTATCATTATTATCAAAATTAAAGCAGGAAAAGTGGTTAGCGGCTCTTAAACGAAAAGATTTAAAGGCGGGGATGTTTTGGTTAAGAGTTTCCAGTTTTGGCATTTTTACTGCCCAAGTACTGGATCCATCCTTCGAAGGTTTTATATATGCTTTCAAACCGTTAAAAGCTCTAAAACTTTCTCTGCTGTAAGCACTTTGCCGATCTATTAAATATTCTACGATATCAAATTGCACATTTTTTGGCAAAGCACTTCGAGAGAAATTGTTATCATTCAATTTATACAGATACAGGCCATCGCAATAATTTCCAATTTTACACTCATACCGATTTTGAACACTACAATAAACAGAAACGAAAGCACTTAATCAAAAGATGAACTGGTATTTAGATTTCATATTAAAAATGTGAGCTGTTATTTCACATTTTATTTTCTAAAAATAACTAATATTTAGTTTTTTCCAATAAAAATATTACCTACTCCACACTTTCCCTATTCATCTTGCCGGCCTGTCATCGTGTGTGTGCCTTGCGGCTCTCCAATACATTGCCATTTGATGACGTGTCAGAAAATGGCCTATTTTCCGTTGTTTAAAATCGCCAAGCACCTAAAATTATGTTTAATATAAGCAACTGCTGTGACCATAACAAACGACAGATGGAGCCACAAGCGGCGGAGCGCGGGGGGATGGAAGGAAAAGTGCACGCACACACACTTTCGCTTTGGGTGGGGAAATCCACACCCAAATTATTTCGTGTACACCTAATAACCCAGAACGTTGGAAGGCACAGGCAAGGATTTTCATACAAAAACTAAATATATTATATTAAGAACTTATAACTGTATAACCTAAGCTTTGTAAGCTCAAATCGGCTTTCCAAGATTCCTCATGAGCACCACACTAAGTCAAATCAGCGATACTGAAGGGAAGTATGCCCTATCAGTTTCTCAAAATGGTCCTATGAGGCGTACCTCATTACAAATGCAATGGAGCAATCCCAACATCTGCCTTACGTATTCGAAAAGCCTTTCAAAATGATTTAAGCTTAAGCTTTCGTTTTACTTATACAAAGCTTTAGTTTTTTTTGTTGCATTGCTTCATATATTAGGCAATCATGTTGGTGACCATGAACGATGTTATTTTACATACTAAGTTCTAGTTCGATTTCAGATGTCAAGCAGCATTGGACGTGATTAGTACTCAGTTAGGGGACCGCATAAGTAAAATGACACTCCCGTTTAAAAATATAAAACTTTCGACATCGGCGCAGTTATTATTCACATATACACGCCGATTTTCTCAAATTTTTCGGCTTATTTTTTAAATTCGGGATCGGGTAGCAATGATGTTTCCTCAAGGGGGCCAAATAGGGCATTCCTTATGACGAGGCACGAATGAGACAAGGCGTTAGATGCCCTGTGTGGGCCTTCTAGGGCATTCCACAAGCCTTATAGGGCATCCCTATCTGCACCCTCCCCCAAAATGCTGGTTGGGAAAAAACCCCATAACCAAAGAAGTTAAAACCATATAACTCAACAGACAGGTGGTAAATAAATTTACCGATTAACTATTGATTATGCTCCGCCGCCCCTATGGAGTTCAAGTTCCGGGTGGGAACTCAACACAGTGTTACCAGCAAAAACCTTTTGTTAGGGATATCTTAAACGCATGGCTTAAAAATGATACATAGGGTATATCGATAAATCGATATGGTAATGGTGTTATTTCAATATATCTAGATACCAATCAGTTACATATCCACAGGCCCTATAAATTTTTTGACTTAAACAGCACTGCAAGCTTCTTAAGGAGAGTTCATCAATATAATAAAGTTTATTTGAAACTAAAAATATAAAAGATATATAAATATTCAACTAGCAAAATACAACATCATGCAGGACAGTATAGTAGAAAAAACTAAATATCTGCATTGTTTCGAAATTAAACAAGAGGTGACAATTTCTATTATGTAATGCCAGTACAGCAGGCAAACCATATACAGAGGTCAGATGCGTAGGAAACAATTCCCCCACTTAACATAAACTGTACTTACATGTGCCATTCTATCTACTTCTTGATAGCCATGACAAAGAAGCCTAACATATTGTCACTATACTTGTTACCAATTAATTCTTTAACACGTACCACAAAATATGGAGACATATGGTAGCTGGAATACCTGAGAGGAGAGAGAAGTTAATGCGTCTTAATTCTTGGCATGACAAAAAATTAGGTCCAACCCGTAGTAATATAATAAGAAAAATACTGCTGCGTAAATGTTGGGGAATCATTGATTCACTGAATTTATGATCAACAGACATGCATACATAAAGCCAGGATAAAAAAAAAATTATATAAGAACCAAATTCCCAAATACAAATTTCCATGCCACATACTCTGAAAATCAATTTTTCGAAAGATCTCATCTTTTTAACTTCAACGAAAAACGTTTCCCCTATATAAGAAAATTAAACCCAGAAAAAAGCCTCCACCCTCCAAACGGAGTTTCAATTATGCACAGCTGAGCTAACGCCCACCATCATAACAATAAAAAAATACATTTGACAAGTTTAAAGGTACATTTCATCTATTGTCAGAGTTTCATATGAAATCTGTCACATATGTAGACGTTATCATTCAGGACGAAAGTGTCATTCCTCCCAGGATAACAGAGAAAGCTGGAGGAGCCTGCTTTTATATTCCACAATTCAATGTTAACGTTTTCTACCCGAATTCCTTGTCAATTATGCATGGAGGGAATCGTTAGCATTTGGGAATGCCTCCCAACATTTTCAGGATGCCTCGCCTCCAGGCAACAGAATCCTAGAATCCTAGCAGTAGCCGAAAATCACCCGGAGTCACGTCTCTGTCTCCTTTCAAGAAAGACAAGTTCACCGGGATATATTCTGGCTACAAACGATGTAAAGGACTTCTGTACTGAATGAGCAACATATTACGAATGGCTTTCATTCCTCTTCTCACTGCTTCAGGACCCCTCCTTATTCTAGGCAAAGCCTCCTTCTGCTGATGGCAGTGATGGCGACACGGCAGTGGGGTATATCCTTAGAGCGTTTTTGGCGGACATTCATGGCTGCCTAAAGAAGAAGTAGCACAAGATTATGGGCCTCTGCCCTCGTTGCCTCGTCCTTCCTCGCCAGGATGAAAAATAATGTGATCGACCATAAGGCTGAACTGTGTGTACAAAACTTGGCAAAGACTACGTTTATAGAGTTAAACGTCTTCGACTGATTACGGGGGTTGATAAGGAAAGATAAATTTTTATTTCGTCAGCAATAATTTTTCATTTGCGTTTGAATACACACCACCGACGAGTCCTTAGCCAGGATGCTGGAAAATTGAGATAAAAGGCCCCAAACTGAAGGCTGAATTGAACATCGATAAATCAGAGATTAATTAGCTGATCAACGGGGCTTGTAAATTAGGGTTGGTTTTGATAATTTCTTGTTTCTTCCCTACGCTGTGCTTTTTTCTCTCTTCTCCTACCGTTTTCTTCTTTACTTTCACTTCCATGAATGAATAATAATAGAAGGGTTTGATTAAATGGATTGGATGACGGTTTACGTGATTGTTAGATTTATTAATAAGATACTTGGGTACTTTTACAATTCTGATATCTGTTGCCAGGGAAAAGGAGATTTACGGATCCATTAAGCGAATTTGGTAGAATTTTTTTTTAGCAGAATCTCTTGTTAAATGGGATTTTCAAATAAAATTATAAATATTTAATAAAAAGGTTAATGTAGTCTGTGTGCAAATGCTTATAAATTAATTTTTGATTCATTTGAGTTTAATTCTAGATTTTAGAGTCGATACAAAAACCAGCATCGTCTTAAAAATAGTTTAACATTGTTTTAAAGTGAGTTAAGTTATTAGGTCTATTGAAAGTAATTTCTTTTTGTTAGTACATAAAGTTCAATTAATAAGATCATGAATACATATATATGTCCGGGAAACCAGAGGAGAGTCACGTTATACTTTCTAGCGAGCCTATCCACTAGCTTAGAGCACATCGTTACTGAATATATCCAAGAAAGATAGCCAAGCTTCATCTATGAAAACTTCAATGCTACATCCTTTGTAGGCCTCGGTAGTCTAGGGAGTAAGGCGACTGGCTACTATCCCAGAGGTCCCGGGTTCGAATCCCGGCAGAGCCCCACGGTCCTTCGCCTTTCCCACCTTCTTTCTTCTTCCCTCCTTACATTCCTCATTCCCCTTGTCTTAGCCTTCCGCTAGCACTGCCCCGCTCCACCAAGCGCATGTCATCGGTTGGTTGATGGGATTCAACTCGTTTCAGGAGGCATAACACTCCAGCGAGTTGTTTCTCATTGCCCCGATGCCAGAGTCGCGATAGAAATGGTTGGGGTTAGGTGGTTGTGGCAGTTACTTCCTACTTCTCTCTTCCTCTTCACTATCTATCGACTAGAGCTTGCTGTTTGACATTGCACTCTATACGAAGAAAATAGATTGTCGACAGTACAAAGGGCTTTCCCTGAGCTCTAGTCTTCCACATAAAAAAAAAGAAGGTTCGAAGTTCATTGCCTTCAGGATCGTCTTCACTTCCACTCGAAAAACACTATCGTTCAGCGAGAGATGCTAGGATATTGTACTGTTATTCGTACATGCGTGATGTCCGCTAGACTCCTGTTCATTCGTGTATTGAACTTGGTCCGAAATCCGTTTCTCTACTCTCTACTTGAGGGTATTTCGACGGAGAAATCTTTCGAAATCTTTCCTGAAAGTCGTCATACCGTCGTCGCCTTAACGGAGTCACTCTGCCAGATAGATGCTATTCCATCTTCCACATACAGAACTTCTGCGTAAGTCTTCACGGATGCACTATCTTTTCGAAAGTATATTTAGTACCTGCATATCCTCACATACCACGCCCCCGAGGGCGTGCATAAAACTGCTCTCAGTACGCTATTACTTATTATTAGTTTACCTGTATTCGGCTGACAGAATGCTCTCCTGGACTTTTGAGGGCTTCATAAACGAAGTGACTAGAGAACTCGAATTCATGTATGTCTACTTAGACGAACTACTTATCACGCAGTAGAACCGAGGATGAGCGTAAATGAGATGAACTCTTGAAGACCTCTTGAAACGCCTCGATAGCTTCGGTTTAACCGTAAGACTAAAGAAATGCGTTTTTGGTGCACAAGAAATCAATTTTATAAGCTGCCGTATCACAAAGGATGGAATACTCGCGAATTGACGATACGAAATATAGTCTAACGACTGACGCCTCCGGAGGGCTACTGAAACAATTCTACGGTCACAGGTGGCAACTTCTAGCTTTTTATTCCAAAAAGCTGTCACCAACAGAACAGGAGTACTCTGCATTTGATCGCGAACTTCTCGCCATCTACGCAGCAATTAAACACTTCCATTATTTCATTGAAGGGAACAATTTCGTGGTCGTCTATATGTGAGATCATACAGAAGCCCTTCCTGTGATTCTGATCACCATATGATAAAAGGAAAGTCAACAGGACGATTATCAGTTCAGAGGATATAAAAAAATAGGAGAGTACCACAAAACGAGGATGAGAAATCTCTCAGAAAGAATTTCAAAACGAATTCTTTGAACATATGTAACATAGCTAGAATTGTGAGAAATATATGGTTTAATATATGTAGATTGCAGGAAAGTCATCTCAGAGAAAGAGCGAAACAGCACACAGAATAAAAAGAAGTACCTCAGATAAAACTAAACTAAAGTAAAGGAAAATACCTAAGAGATACTAATCGGATGCTAAGAAAAGGTATACTTTGCAACATAGCACCGGTAAAGTCATTTATAAAGGTTAGGAAAAGATGAAGTATAGAATTGACACCGGGAGAATATCGGCAGATATGGTGTGGGCTTCAGATTGCACGCCATCCAATACTTGAAAGAAAATTCTTTATCGAGTTCTTGCAGAGCTATTTCGAAACCAATAATTTAAAATTTAGTTAAAGTTAATAAAATTGTCAGACTGGGTTTTGAATGCGCACTATCAATGCATCAAAATCAATCACTGGCATTTCAGAACACCTCGTTCAAAAAAAAAAACAACTGAAGTTTAAGACGTCCTCTATGCATAAAATAAGCCTCTCATAGAAAAATTTTGTTTACTATGACAGACTTCATTTTTTAAGTGCTGCGACCACATTTTTTAATGAATAAATGTGGTATGATCGTTGCTAACTAATACAATTTTTTTTTTACAATTCTAAATTAATATTGTAGATCTCGTTTATATACTCAAATAAGTTTTTCATCAAAAAATTGTTTTTTATTATGCATTGATGCTGCGCATTCCAAATTCAGTCTGACAAATTTATTAACAAAAATTGTCAACCAGACAAGTTGTAATAGATAGAAGATATCTTAAACTTTATTTTAAAAAAAAATCAAGGAGTGCATTTTTATAAAAAAAATAATTTATAACAGAAGGTCTGTCAGAAGTTAACTAACAAAAATTGTCAGCTACACAAGTCTTTTCAAAAATCGTTATTATTTACTACAAATTATATAAGCAACCAGGTGTTTTGAAAAAAAAATCTTTTTTTAGCTAAATTCAAAAATTCATAAAAAATAACAATTTACAAATTTTTACTAGTCTGGCGGGCGTAACATGTTTTTTACATGTTTTTCAGCCATTCTCACTTTATATGTTTGAGGTATTCGATGGGGCACTTTTTTGTCATGGGGTCAAATACTGAAAGTTACTTTTAACTAAAAACAACATCGATGGAATTCATGGCTCAATCAGAACAATGACAAAAGTTAATTTTAATAATCAAAACTGGCATAAATCCAACTAAAACATGGCAAAGTACTAAATATTAAATAAAACTGAAATATATATTTTTAATTTTACTAAAACAAAAAAAATACGAGCAACTCTGTTGGTGAACTAACGTTATAGGTATACATAAAACTATCTGCAACTTTTGGACGACTGAACGAGTTCTCCATAAAATGAAACTTTTACTATACGCTCTCAAACAGTTAATGAGGTTACTTAAGTTATCTTTGTATGGAAGGGCAATTATATTTTACAGGAGCAAAAATGAGAAATGGTAGTAAAAATTGCATTTAATTAGAGAATTTCTTTGGTTTCGTATACATTAGGGGAAGATACGTGAAACTCAGGGTTCAAAACTAACAACTCATCAGAGTTTGTAGTAAGAACTGCAATTTGTAGTGCATTGTATGGTTTCATCTTTAGTTTGTTTAATATTTATATGTCAATATGCTTTCTGTTTTTATGGTGCTTAAAATCGAATAATACTTCTATTAAGAAATTTATAGACTTAACAAAATTCGTCCTGGAATATCTTTATCTTTCAAAAGGGAAAGGTTTTAATTGCTATAAAGGAAGTACCCAGAAAAGGAAATTTAACAAAGTATTTATGATAATGTAATAACAGCTTTATGGGCCAAAGTTGATTTGCAAAACTTTGACTTTTTATTGAGAATCGGTCAATCTAACTCAAACAAACTTTATACACAGAAATTTGCAAGTACGCCCTTTTCAGGGTCAGAAACAATCCAAAATGTTCAAGGCGAAAACAGGCACAAACCTTGCATGAGTGCATAAGTAAAATACTACCTCGAAGGTGAGAAAAATAGTCGAGTCAAAGGCAAATACTTGTGGGCCTCTTGTGGGAAATGAGGGACATGCCGATAGAGCGTTTTTCTCGTAGATTCCTCATGAGGACCCCACAAAAAAATCAAAGATACTGAAGTTAGGTATATATGCCTTATCAGATTTTCATAAGGTTCGATTGGGCTTGTACTTCTTGAATTGAGTCAAAACGATGTCCACGGAGCCGTTTTATTAGTTTCAGGAGTAGCCAGAAGTCAAACGGACTTAAATCAGGTGAATAGGGCTAATATGGAGCGATATAAGTTGAATTTTTGGCAATTGAATGAATAACCAATGCAGTGCAAGATACTTTATCGTGATGCAATATCCCCTAACTCTTCATACAAACAACGTATAAGGCTCCAATTATATTCCTTGTTAACGATTAGTCCCGGTGAAAGAAATTCATAATGCATTGATTTTCGACTAGTTTTTTCGGTCTTGGTTCACCTTTTGCATGATATTCATTTGATTAGTCCACGGTTTCCTGGTCATATAAGCAGATCCATATCCTCTCGTAATAATGAGTTTGATAACTTTTCGGTAGTTAGTAGAAACCATCGCTTCACAGACATTAAACACGTGCGTATCGGCCCTATAGCCGGCGGATAATGTGGGTATGGTGGGTAGCAGTACTCATCCAGAAAATTTCGGGTGGGTAAAACACCCAGCCGGAATTTGAGAGCAACTGAGCGTATGACATGAAGAATGCCTCTGAGCGTATGACTTAAACAATGCTAGTCATAGCAGTCACAGCGCTGAGCCATCATGCTCGAAACGATGGAGGTATTTTCTAAATCCGCTATTTCCTCTCAAGAACGGCGTGAGGTCGTAACTCACTTCCCCACACTCGTTCGTAACCCATCTAACCACGCTTAGGATAAGTCAGAGGGTCCACCGACTCCTGTGTAATAGACTCGTCCCACTTTCCACTTGGTCTACTTCCAACTTTTCTGCATTGCCGCATTCGCCATAGCCTCAAATACCCAAACACAAGAACACACAACAGCCACATGCACTCATCGCTTAGATTTTTTGGTTATTTGTAAGAGACTAGAGGGAAACCAAGCATGCAACTGTCTGTCAGCGAAAATGCGCCGCATGCACCGCCCGCACTGAACGCACGCACGTATCTCTTTCCAGCTTTAGTCTGTATGCGGTCCTCCATTTTCTGCTGTTAGCCGTCTTATTCACGCTGCTGCTCACACTGGCACTGCGTAAAGCTAGACTGAGCGAACCATCCTCGCCATCAGGAGGCGACGGACCGGGCTAGAGCCCCCACGTGGGGCAGCATTCTTGGAAATGCTGCACAAATAGCGAAAGCTTTATCCGCCATGCCCTCCAAGTGTGTTTTAAAATTTAGCCTCTGGTCGATCATTTACCTTAGGGTGGGTTGTGAGTGACGTTCAACGCGTTCTGTGGCTTCTTTGAACGACTTACATATTAATCAAAAACACTGGCCCGCGACAGTGCATTATCACTAAAAGCCCTTTTCCAACGCTTCAGATGCGCACATTTTAATAATCGAAAAATGGACTTTTTTAGATAAAAGTAAACAAGCGTATTTCATTAACTACTGAAAATTAAGGCATGAAATGTGACAAATATCAGCTAGAGTTCAGCCTAATAAGTAAAATACTCGTTTGGATAAGCCCGCGCAATTCAAAAGGAAAAAGTCTTACTATTTTTCGCCCGCAGTATAAAGCAGTAAGCAGTATAAAGTATTGGATTTTATGCGGGATAAACCAGGTTGATGTTCACGATTACGAGATTAAAGATTTTCTTTATTGATATTTACGGCCCTATGAGAATTAAAAAAAGAAATTTAAAAACAATATTTTGAAGTAAACATTAAATAAAAAAGGAAAAGATAGCATTAAAACAGAAACTACAGAACTGTTCCGTCTTAGAAACTATCTCAAAAATATTCTTTAAATTTTAAAATGGTACGATTATCATATTTTTAGTGCCTACTTTTTATACAAAAGAAAGGCATGGTTAAAGACATTCTTCTAAAGTGTAAAACTACTCACGTATTACAACTCAAACGCAATTATTACCTGCAAAGAAAAGAAATTGTAATTAGTAAACAACAAAAATAAATTTTTGTAAGAAAATAAGAATTTCGTTTATTTTAATTTTTGTTTTAAATGAAGAAAATAGAAAATTAATAAAGCAAAAAATAAATATCATAATACGTCATAATTAAAAGGTTAAAAGAATCGAAAACAAAAAATTCCTTGAATTAGTTCAATTACTTCAGGATCTCCATTACATTCTATTCATTTCCATTCTACATTGAGACATTGCCATGGTTGTAAATTATTGATAAGGGAAAAACACAAAAATGTTAAAAGAGGGAAAAATCAACGTTTTTTTTTGTTGTTATATTAACGTCCAATGTTATTTCTGTGCGTGTATGTGTGTAAAATGACAGACATTAAAATTGGGATGACCCTTTTTTTATTGTAGACAAACACTAAAAACATCGCCACAAACATTTGCCCTAGCTCCAAGTCAAATTATCCTTTAAAAATCCCAAATTTGCAATATTTCAAAAAAAGGGGGAAAGAAGAAAAAAACAACAACGTCGAGGATAAAAGGGAAATAGGGCGCTTCGGGGGCCGAAAGCATCAGGATCAGCCAGACCCATTTATTTTATTTCGTTTATTTGTTGACCTTTCTTTCATCAGTCCTGTTTTATTGGCCAATCGAGTCTCCGTAAACGCTCCAAATTGGTTGTTGTATCAGCATCTTCTGCTAAATCATATTGAACAGCCCGTCACGTAGCACACTTTTGTTCGACGTCATAATTACGTGTAAATCTTCCGAAAGTAATTCCAGGGCAGGACGCCACCATCACAGACAGGCAACAGCAGCATAGTAGCAGCAGCAAAAGAAAGGAGCCGGGCCAGGACCAATGGAATACCGAAAAAGGGTCCCTTTAACGGTATAGGATAAAGAAACTGCAAAACGAAGCAAATTGTTTTGTGTTTATCGAAATATTTGGGATTTGTGAAATATCAAAAGGTTTTTCGGGCACCCATTCCGTTACATATATTTCCTACCCCATAGTCACTAAAAGAGTAATCAAGGACACTTCCTCGGGAGTTTCATTTGTAGGTCCTAGTACTTGGTACTTAGAGGCTCTGGGTGGGGCACAGGGCCAATGCCTTTTTTGGTGGGTGGAAAAAATTGAATAAAATGCGGAAATTATAATGTCATTCAGAGTATACGCACCCTGGCCGAGACACCATTATTTTGCAATTTGCTATTAACCACGTTTTCACGAGCCGGTAATTGTCCGGATTGTTGGGGGTCCCCCGACAGCACGACAACAAAGGGGGTGTTTGCTACAAGAAACAAATTTGGACTTTGCGTGTGCAACAAAACTAATAATTTCCTTTAGGGCAAATATTTATATACGCGCTGTGGTACCTACCTGCAGGCCACAACCACAATCCCCATACCAAATCCTTTCGAGCTCTCTGTTTCACCGATTGACATCAGGAGGTTGGAAATATCAAACAAACGCCTATACACTCCCCGAGTGGTCTGGTAAACATTTTTTTTTTGTTCACCCCGCTGTTAAGTACGTCCTCCTCAGTTGAGCCACGTTCACCCTTGGGCATAGTGCGATGTAAAGACATTAACAGGTGTATAATTTCCTTCAGGGGAGCTACTTGGCTTGTGCACGACGGGACTATATGCTACTGGTGAGGGCCCTTTGAGAGGGTGTTTAGGTTGAATTTTTTAATGAGTTAGAAAATTGCGCTGGTCATGATTTGGTTTTTCCTAGACTATATATAGTTGTTGTTGTATTCGTCCGCACTGGGCAATACTGAAAATAGCATGATTTCCTTATGTATACACAGTATTCCATGACCAAGTGCCGCCAGCTTCACTCTTTCTTTCCCTCTCTCTCTCTGTTTTTCGTATCAGATATTATCAAAGTCTCGGCATTCCGAGTGGTTGAGCATAATTTATTCCTTTTTGAAAGTTACCCACCCCGAGCAATGGAGAGAAAAACAAGAACTGCTTTTTTAATTGAATTTCACCAGTTTTCCCGACCTTCATACCGCAACCTTGGCTTTATTTATATTGCCGACGGTCTGGTTAATTAAAAAACACAAGTTCACACCAATGAAGCTCTTGTGATGCACTCAGTTTGTGGGCTACTACATTGCATACAGTGTAGGTGGTGGTACTTATTCATGAAGAACGAAAATTAAATTAAAATCAAATACTGAAAAAAATATGGTGGCATGAGAAAGGCTTTTATACTACATTTTCTATGCATATCACTATGTTAACATATAATTTAAGTTCATTAAAAATTGTGACGAAAATGTGGAAATCATATTTTATATTTTTGAAATTAGCTTAAAAAATGTTTTTAACTAACGTGACACGGAAAAAGGATGTAAACATGGCTTTAAAAATAAATCACAAAATTTAGGATTAATATCTCGAATATATTTCAAACTTCTTTCCTAACTGAACATTCTAAACTCTATTTATTAAATTAAATACTTAAATTTTCGGACACATTTCTTTCGCAATATAATTTTTCATAATCCTATTTCGAAATCCTTTGAACTCGAATTTTTGCTTTATTCTGTTCCCAGCTTCAAGTCTAATCCAAACACTGCATTTAAGGTAAGTAGATAAGCTGCAAAAGTTGAATAGCATTCTCTCATAAAATATCCTCTACATGGAGAAAATTACTTTGGGGCCTTTTGAGAATTTTATATTCTTTTATTCTTATAGGAAATTTGCCAAAGTAGTACAAAGACTGGATTTTCTTACATTATTAATATGTTTAGCTCAACGATTTGAAATTTTGACAAAATTTTATGGAATATGAAACTAATAAAAAGTACGTCGATTATTTATTTTGATAAGACTTTAACGTATTGACTGTAGTGCTGCAGTCAGGTTTTTGTTACAAATCGATTTACAAAACTTTTTTGAAGTAAAACTGTTTTAAACACACTTCCAGGAAATTTTTCACTAAAAAGACTATTAAGGACGAGGAAGGATCGGTTAAAAGGAGTCTGGAGGAGGCGATGAACCTTGCGTTTGAACTCCTGCATGAGCATCAAAGAGAAGAAATTTGCACGAAGCCCATGGATTTAGCAAAAATCAAAACAAAAAGTTTTTATAACGGGGGTTCGTTTTCGAAAAGTCAATATCCTCAATAGCAGCCGGCTGAATCGAAAACCCAACCGTCGCGTCAGGGCTCTCTCTCGCTAACCAACCAAAAGGCTGCTACGTCGGCAGTACCAGACTACCAGATAAGATAAGGAAGTATACAGTCTGCTAAGTGAAGACTTGACCTAAAGGGGAACTTTGGTACCCTATTATTAACCGGTTAAACCAGCGAAATACCTTATAAGTGCTAAGGTGTAAAACTGTTCAGATAATTTTTAGACTAGTCGGTGAGAAGGGAAAGATGCTAAAAAATTAATTTCTGGCCCCTAAAATTCCTGAACAAGTTCAAACTGACTGTTTGTCGCAAAACTTTGTTCAATGGTTAAACTCATTCCTGAATAAACAATTAATTTTAAATAATGAACCTAGAGGTTATGTAACCTTTCTTTGGTTTTAAAACTTTTTATATATGAATTTAAGTTAGATGAAGTTTCAACAGACCATGGATGCTATCAATGTTTACATAATTCGATTATTTTATTAAGTGACGCAAATATTGGCTCTGAAGATCATACCTTTAGATAATCGGTGAATTATTTTCTTAGATGATATGTATATTAAGAATCTAGTTCTGCTTAAAAAAATTAAGCAAGCTTCAAAAATGTTCTGACTTTCAATCATAAGTGGTGAAGAATATAATCAATTTAGTACCATCCCTTCTTGAAGTAAAGCAAACCTCTATCAGTGGTATTATGACACAGAGATCCAGTACCACCTGGGCGATGGTCGTCAGCGGAGTTCAATAATTGTCAACATTATGGAAGAGAATGCTTGCGAAGATGTCAAAGTGTAAGCCCTTACCATGAACAGAACATACAAGAGAGACCATCCTGGGTTTTTTTGTAGGATACCACAGGTATGGTACGGTAGACGGATGATTCTAAGTTAGAGAAAGGTGTGAGGGCCGTGATTTGCGAGGAAAGCCCCAGGTTAAGAAGAGCATTCAATTTGGGTATCTATTGTCTTTGGAACAGATTTGTATGCTCTTTGCACTTATGAAAAGTTAAGAAGGGCATACCCTATCAAGCCGATTTTTATCTTATCTGATAAGCAACTTTCAATAGGAATTATTAGGTTACACTGTAAAAGAAATATTTAAATTCACAGTCCAAATGTATAGTAAAATTACAAATCGCGGTATGAAATACTAATTTACTACACAATTATTGTAATTTTACTATAAATTTTGTAATTTCACATAAAGAAATTGAGAATCTCCAATACTGCATGACGTAAATGTTGATTACAATGTTGTGTATTTTTCTAAATCGTTTATGTAGGAAAATTACAATATTTCTTAGTATTATTTATCAATGTTATGTACTGAACTTTGTACTGTAATTTTACAGTAAGAGGAGTAATTTTAGAAGTTATATTTTCAGTAAAATTACAATTTGTTCATTGGAATGTAAGGTTTAAATTTTCCCCCTCATAGATATAATTCACAGGTAACAATGGAATACTAAGCATATATACCCGATTCTTCTTAAGTTAAGGTCAGACCTTTGACTTTGGCCAGGTTGTGGGCAGTTCTTGTAACAGCTAAGAAATATTTGATAATTTTTGATGCTTAGGGCCGATTCACCATTAAAGCTTCAAGCTGCAAGCTTCAAGCTTCAAAAATTAGGATAAAAGGGTTTGTATGATTCACATTCACAGCTTCAAGCTGCAGTGCTCAAACAAAGCAAAACTCAGATGAAGCTTGTAGTTTGAAGCTTGCAGCTTGGAGCTTGTAGCTTGAAGCTTTCATTGCGAATCGGCCCTTGCATGGTGAGCTATGATGCTATTTTTATGTATAGGGAGAGGGCATACACAAAAGTTTTGGAAATTTACAAAACTAGGAAGTGAAAGCTCCAATACTGATTGTATTTTTACATCCCACAAATAATGTATATTTACTACACAGTTGGTAAAAATACGTAAACTAGAATTGGAATATTCCTAATAATATATATTGCAAATTTACAAAACTGCTTGTGAATAAAACTTCCAGTATTTTTTTTGTAAAATTACCACAGAAATTTTTTACAGTGTAGGTTATTAGTTTTACTACTTCAATAACTGCTTCCCATTTGCTCGAAAGATGGTCGATTGCGCGGGAAAAAAATCACACTCTTTAAAGAATCCCCTCTTTAACATCGGTCACCTAGCGATCCAAATCGGCATAAACTTTGTTTACCTGCAAATTTTTCAGCGATAGTTTGACGTGGAAGCAGTTCCCAGCTGTTATTGCTGATATATGCGACAACGCAATTCTCAACATTTGAACCCGCATTTGAAGTTGAGCCAGATGGACGTCACTGCCGACGCTAATCGTCGTCAAATTCCGTTTGAGATTATTTCCCAATGGATGATTCCGCTTGTATCCCACCAAACACACCACATTGCCTTCTGAAGGCAAACGTTTTTCAGTATTCCTTTTGTTGAAACTCCTGGCGAAACGCAGTTTTTTTTTGAGGTTTTTCATGAAAAGCCATGATTCATTTCCAGTGACTTAGCTTGCTCGTTCTGTTGCAGAAAATCAGTAAAAATTCAGATGCGACGGCTTTATTGTTGGCGGAGAGTTCGTGAGACACCCATCCATCAATTTTTCATACCTTTCCGAGGTTTTTGAAACGACGAATTATGGTTGAATGGTCCACATTGAAGTCTTTGGCCAGCATTTCGTCCTCTTCCACGGCTACCAAAAGTGCCTCGTTGGCAGAATGCGATGGTCCATCTCTTCCTGGTTTATCTTTCAAGGTGGTGTCGCCAGATTTGAATTTCCCTGCATCGAATTTCGTTGATTGTGCCTTCGCCAAAGAGTTCGCAAAATGGCTGCTCTGGTTTCAATCCTTTTTCGAAGTGGTAAAGTGGTGATATTTATTTATTTGGGTCCTGAACCATCATGGCTTCATAGGCAATAAAAAGGAATGAAAGGGTCCTGGCACTGTTTTTAACGGCCCGGAACCAGCTATTGACGCACCCGCCAGTTTGGTAAAAGGGCTCCAGACGAAAGGACTCCGAAAAAAATCAGCGAACTATGGAGATCCACACATGGCCTGGCTTATTCTTAGGCCATCTCGCAAAGCCTATGGGTGCAGTTGAAAGAAAGTCAGAATTATAGTTGGCTTGGAAACTGGGGCACTACTTCTTAAACTATTACATTTGTAGGATCAGAAGAGCGGAGGACTCCACTTTCAATCTCTACCTAGAGTACAACGAGGCTGCCAATGGCGTTTCTTTAACAGTCCAAGACCATGACAAATGTTTGATGAACAATTTGTTCAACCGACACATCTTTAGCCAGAATGTTGAGCCTGTTGGTCTGAGCTACAAATCGAATGTAAGTAATGTAAAAAATGTATGTAATATGTAAAGTTACGAGTGGGAGGACATTTGATAGTTAATTGAAAAAATGTTATTATTAGTTTCGAAATCGAATTGAATCACCAGAAGCTTTTTAGTATTATAAGGACTGAAAAAAATTCCGAATGATATAATTGTGAGTTCCTTAACTGTAGGTTAACACATCCGAAATGAATTTACCTAATTGCAAAAACGTGTTCATTGTAACACTTTTAAACTCCGTAAATGATAATAATACTATATTTCATCCTTAATGCAGATCATTCACTCTGCAGAGTAACTCTACAATTTCTACAAATTTGGGTCAAAACAATTCCCATATTGCCTATATCAAAAGAACAAGTTTTTGAACTATGTATAATGTAAAGCTCAGCATAACTATTTCCATTCCCATCGTAAGTTACAGAATTTCTCACTCTAATCTACTTCCTCCCAATTAGACAGAAGTAAATGTTTGTTAATCGTATTAGTAGAAGACTGATAAGCAAATACCGAAAATTTCTCCCGGCTGAATACAATTTCCATTTTAAATCTCTCGACCAATATGACCTGAGGAGATCTGGAAGCCATCCATCGTCCAGGGCAATTAAATCAGTTAACCAAATGCCGTAGAACTCTCTTATTTATCACCAACCTGATTACGATTTATCGGCGTCTCCCATGAGAAAGTTATTTTTTTTTCTTGTTTTCAGATTAGAAAGAAAAGGAACGATTGTTTTTGTGATTACGATTTCATTGTCAACTACAAGAAAGTGCGGCGGCGGCTGCGACGGCAAGAGATTGCTTCTTTGCGGTAGGAAATAAAATAAACTTGTTGGAACCTGGATTGTGGAAGACTCATTTGCGCTAAGTGGCAACATCTTGCATGTTCCTGATGTGCTCCTCCCTGCGGATGAATCAGCAGCGGCTCGGGGATGCACACAACTAATTAAAGTTGGACAAAAAAAAACTTCATTACTTCTGTGCATTAAGCTGCATCTACCCCAGACTACAGCGCATCCTGCAGCTGTAGTGTGTTCATCTCTGTGGTGCATTTGCCGCCCCATGTTCTGTGTGGCTAGATCTAGATGGAGAGCTATAGAAGCGCTCCATACAACTTCGGATAAGATAGCATCAATTTGCTTTAATTATGTACGCAGCGAATAAATTAGTCATGGGCCCAGGGATCGGGGATTTATTTATCCAACTCGGATCGACGGGGCTAATGGAACCATTATGAGAATTGCTCCAATCAATTTTTGTTTGCCCCGAGCATGTATGCACGTCCGATATGCCAGTGGATCATCTTTGCATATTAGGATTCTCACCTGTTAATGTGGACCTGCTGACGGTATCTTTCATCTAAGATAATTAAGGTACACACATTTGAATTTATTTCACTCATTTCGAGTAAAGTGGCTGTAAATTCCACTCCACGCACTTTTCCAACTCTTATGGCCTCACTTAATTGATAACTCACCGGCGTTAAAGATAGTCAAAACTCTTTATCGAATAAACCAAATGAATTGAATTATTCCGTAAATATTTCCAATAAGATAAAACTTAATTAAGTCTAGGAGGAAATGCTTAACTCCTAATATACTTAGACTATTAACAATTCCTACAAAACGGTTTTATAGCGCTCAAATAGGAGCCAATGTCTCAGCTATGACTTTATTATTTAAAGGATTTTGATAACCGAAATTTAATGATATCCTGAAAGGCGAATGACTGAATAATTAATTCTGAAAATCCTTTTTGCGCCTTTACCAAACGAGAACCTACATCACGGATCCTCGTACATTTATATTAACCCGAATCAGGGCCTCGCCACAAGAGTTTGTAATTTTATCTAAATTTTTCATTTTAAAATAATCGATTTTTTCGTCGTTTTAAGTATATTTTTTGGGAGTTTGCCTTGAAATGTAATTCATGATAAGTCAAGATAGGATAGGATAGGATAAATTAAAATTCGGTGATGAAAGAAAGAAATTGTGTGGATTTAAAAAGAAATTCATTTGTCGTATTTAAAAATGTAAAGGCACTCAAGTCTTATTAAAACGTTGAATATTAAAAGACTCGGGGAAACCGAAAAAAGATTTGTGGTTGACACGATTTAGTCAATCATTTTGTTTATTGTGAAAGAGTGGGGAATTTTACTCAAGATTTTCTAAGCTATTTAAAAATTAAAAGGAATTTCGAATTTAGTTACGATGAATGCTTAAATGGGAGAATTGGCGGTGGTTAAAATGGATTAGTGACAGTGGTTAAATGTTATCGGATAGCTTAACATTGATTACTGTTGGGGAAAAATGGTTTTTGGAACTTTCCTAATTTAATTTTACTTTAGTGAAAATTTAGACACTTGTTTTTACTCAATTAGTGGGGATTGTATATACAGACCTCAGGAACTTCCCAGGAACTACGACGTGAAATGTAAGAACATTTATAGTCTTGGAACAATGGCACAAACGATAGATGAGCTTAGACGATATAGAATACTTATTGCTGGACTGCGCGAACTAAGATGGACTGGCAAAGAAGCCCTAAAACGAAGAGACGCTAACATATTCTTCAGCGGAAATAATGACTCCAGAAGAGACTTTGAAGTAGGTTTCTGTCTGCTCAAGTTATTTATCGATCTTTATTGAATAACACTTCAATATTAAGCCAAACAGACCTAGCGGATTCCATTAAAGAAAAATCAAGAAGTCAAAATAACTTGAGTTCGAACCGTTATCTGGAATCATTTGAAAGTATGTGGTACCTTCGACATGAAATGAGGAGTGGGCGAACAAAACGGCACATGTCCAAGGTTGGCCGTTTTAAGTTTTTTGACGGAACCGTGTTTATTACACTAAACTACAACTGATTTCAATCGGTCAAGGCGCCCGACTATCATTTCAGAGGTCTGTGCTTCGAACACGCTCCGTATCATGATCCTTCGCCTTTCCATTTGTCGGCCCAGATAACTTTCCTTCTTTCTTGTCTTCCCTCTTTACAAAAAAATGATCTGGCCTCTAAGCATAATAATCGAGGAAGCTATCTCCTGTTCGGTAGCGTTCTGTCCCGGTAGTATTACAGGGTTGTCGAGAGAGGGGGGTGACGGGAGGAATCCCCTCGAACCCGGCTTTCTTAAAGGGGTCCGTAAGTCTTATTGACCAATAAAATATTTTTTTTTTGTATTTCTTTCTCCTAAAAGTCTTACCAATTTGAAGAAATTTTCCTAGAAATCCTAAATTATCAATTCTGTAATTTTTGATAAAATAATATTTTATGTTATGTTATGATGATAAAATTTCTTCTTCATAAAATAAAAATAAAATATTTTAAAAATTCGTATTCTGCCATGCTTTCTTAAAATTATTTTATGAAGTCTTTTATGAACACATAACATAAAATATTTAGTAGAATCCGCTATGGGTTCTATTACGTTTTGAACAGCTGATCGGTTGAAAATGAAATTAAATAAAATTATGAATGAAAACAAACAAAATCAAAGCGCGCCTTGTTTCACAGTATCTGACAAAATACAATTTTCTTAATGCGTTTGTCATATTAATTTTTAATTTAATTCATAATTCAATAATAACTACTTTCTCGCAAATGTCAATTCCCGTCTGTTATTTTCATAAAATGGGTTAAAATACCAGTAAAATGTGCTGCTTAGATTATTTTATGTTATGAAGCGTAACAGGAAATATTTTATGTTATGATCGATAAAATAAAATAAAATTTGTTGGCCAGAATAGGATTTTAGAGAATTCTTTTATGTTATGACATAACATAACATAAAATGATAAAATTTTACTGACCGAATATGTGAATTTAGAATCGAAATTAAGAAATTGTTTAAGTTTTTTATTAAATTAGGCATATTTATTTTACCGTGCTGCTCGTGCCGCGGTTGAATGACTACTGCGCTACTTATGCTTGTTGGCTACTATCGCTGTGCATCTTCCGAACATTTCTCAACCCTTTTCTTCATAGAATTAACATGTATATATTTCATTCACCATATTCTATAGTTGTTTTTCAAGGTTACGGGGAGGCGTAATTGTTTGTCCCCCGGGCTCGGATTTTCTCTCGACGGCCCTGAGTATTACATGGGAGTTGGCAAAATAAAACCGAGTGCTGGCGTTGTCAGTTCTTTCACTCTTTTCTCTACTATCTTTTCGACTATAGCTTGCTGTTCGACATTACCCTCAATGAGAGAACCGTCGACAGTATAAAAGTGTATTCCTCTGAGCACTCGGCTTTCACATAAAAAATGGTTCTTATAACATTTGGTGTTGTGCAGGCGAAAACTATGGTTACGTCTACAGAAGATCTGATGAAAATTTATGATGAATTTTCTGCAGAGAACATTATATTGGAGATTTTATAACTTCGGAGTCAATTGAAAGCCATCAGCATTACTTCGCAAGTGATGTCCCAGTAGACTGCCTTGGAGCTTCTGAGATTCATTGTAAAATGAGACTATTCTGAATCGTCTGTTCCGAGTCTAGTGCTACATGTAAGATTTTTCTTAACTATTTCGGTGCTTCATGTAAAAGTAGCTTTTCAAAATAATATTTAATTAAATCCTGTGTTTGGCCTAGGTTCCAAACCATGCTACTCCTGCCAATTCTATGACCATTGTTTTATTAATTTACCATAACAAAAAAATCCATATATTCATCATTTCACTCACTTCCATAAAATTACACAAAAAACAAACGCAATTAGTTTTACATTATTTTTAATTAAAATCCAATAAATGATTAATTGCAGCAATAACACACAATTATCCACAAAACAAACTCCCATTACAGGTAAATTATCCAGAAAGGAGGTTACAGAAGCATAACGCATAAAAAAATTAAACAAGCCTACGCCAGCACATAACACACTGCCGCTAATTAATTTGAAAAATTAACCAAGAAGACGGCCCGTCATTTACTAGCACCTTATCTGTATGTGGATCATAAATAATTTCACTTCACTTACAAAATTAGGTGCAAAATAAGTTTGCGGCCCCTTTTCGTGGCATTCCCATAAAATACCTGTTTCTTTCTTTCTAAAAGGTGGTAGCCTTTTTTTTGTTTTAGTTAAAGTTTTTTTCTTCGCCTGAATATTTTCAATTCTGGGGAATTCAATGACGACCTGAACATTAATTAATTTGCAACTTTTATAATTAATTGTCAAGCTTCTGGCGATTTGTAATTAATTTGTTGATTAAAGTTTTTTCCTGTTTGCATTTTACAATTTATTGGTTTATGTTAACTAAGTAACTTATTGAATTTTAGAGCCTTGGCATTTTACGTTTAGGAAATTAACTACTTGAGCAATCATATCCGGTTGCATTGTAATTTGAATATTGTGATTATTTATAAAAATGAATAATTATAGTAAAATTTGTAGATTTCTATCGGTTTTGAATGATGTTTGTAAGAGCAGATGTTTTGGAAGTGTTTTTAAATGAATACGAATTTTTTTTGTAAAATTAACAAGAATTTTTTTAAAATAACAAGAGGCAACATTATATTTTCGGTCATTATCCCAGGCCACAACGTAATGCCAATAAATAACAATATCTTATCTACGTAGAGAGGCAATCATAAGGTTTAAAGTCCAAGTCTAAGCAGATACGTTGATTGGGCGATTAAACTACCATCGATATTTCCGAATACAGCAAAATACCTCCGGATTAAGGTAATAATTTTGCATATATGCGGAAACTATTACATACTCTATTAATTTTTATATAAACAAGACGTTTTGTTGCCTGAGCCTAAGTCCATACGAAAACATAGCCCTACATGGGTTAAGAAACCTGATTTTCATTCATTGTACCCATCATTTGAATAGAAACCAGTAGAAATTGGGCAAAAATATTATCAGAAATATATTGAAAAAAAAAACAATAATTTTAAATTTCACAAAAATATATTAATTAATTACGCATGTGTTTCGACCCGCCATAATAAGACTGGACAAAAGCAGGTGAGAAATGTGTCATAACCGCCCTCAAATTTCCTAGGTTTGTTTTGAGAAACTACCTGAATAACTGAACCAGTTCTTGCCTGTTATTGTTATAAAATATGTAAGTAAGTTTCATCAAGAAGAATTTTACCACATCCACAACTCTTTCGATTATCTACAAGTGAGGTCTACAAATTTTGACATTCAAAAAATATTTTTCACGTAAGATAGCTATTTTTATTAATTTTCATATGCTGAATACAAAAATTATAATATAAATTTAAAATTAGTTTCCGTTTTCTAGAAAAAAAATTTACAAGGTTTTGCAAAAATTAACTGAAATTATACTGTATACATTAGTAGAACTGCGACGTCGTTTCTTCGCTGCTCTCTTGTATTTTGCTTCTGTACCATCTCGACAAACAGTCCAGCAATATTCCGCCAACATTGAAACGTTCCACTTGCCCTGATATCGTTTTTCCATATTTGCGACGCACAGTGGGGCAAAATAGCTCATTTTTTGGACAACCGATAATTCCCAAGCCTGGAATTGATGAAAATTAAAAAAAAATTTTTAAACTATTCGTTATAAAATTGCCTTTAATTCTATCGAGCCGGAATTTTGAAATTTCAAAATTAAAGATGGCTAATCCAAAATGGAGGCCATACATTTTGTAAGTAAATTAACATTTTATCAAAAAATTCTTTAAAATTATAAAAAATTGTTACGGGGGGGGTTTTTTGGAAACCAAAAATTAATAAATAATAATTAATTTCAATAATTTTAAAGAATCTTTTGATGTAATGTTAATTTACTTATAAAATTTATGTCCGCCATTTTGGTTTAGCCATCTTTAATTTTGAAATTTCAAAATTCCGGCTCGATAGAATTAAAGGAAATTTTATAACGAATAGTTTAAAAAAAAATTTTTAAGTTTCATTAATTCCAGGCTTGGGAATTATCGTTTGTCCAAAAATGAGCTATTTGCCCCACTGTGCGACGTTTCAAGGACATGTTACAACCCAGCATAATGATAAGTTCATTATAGTTGTTGTGATAAGTTCATTATAGTTGTTATTCATATTTCCCAAGAACGGCAAGGCGAAAATCGTACCAGGCTTTTTTTCTAGCCTTCTAGAAAACAGTCCAAGTTATCATCTTTAAATAAATTTCTTATTTGAGGAATGACGAGTATACCTTCTTAGCTTCACTTAATCTTGAAAATTTCTGGCGAAGGTATTGAAAAGCAGCTCCATTTTTGTCTATTGCTTTTACAGATGAGTTGAAACCTCTTCTGGGCTGCCACCCCCTGGTATCGTGAAAACTTAAATTAATAAATGACTTTTACTTATAAACTCGTATTCAGTATGGGTAAAATTAGTTGAAATTATTCCGAATATTTTTCCACTGTAGACCAGTGTAACAGAAAGCAAATTCAAGACCCGTTTATTAGCTTTTGGGTTCGCCTCAAATTTTTTTTGGCCGCCACTCATATACCACCGCATTACCACAAATATTACACTCACTCAATGTACCGGGTTTTCTTCAGAATTCGCGAAGTATATGGGCACCTCATGGAGCTCGATGCCAACAATTCCATTGGGTTCAATATACCCTTTCGTCGTATAGAGTCTAACCTTATTATAAACGACAAACAGTTCGGCTTCAGACAAAAGAGATCCACTGGCGAGATTTTTCCTTCCGTCCACATGACGCTAAGCATGCGCAAAACTTGCTTTGTTATGGCTTTTTTACAACCACGAAATTCAGACCCAAGTTTTTTCCTCAGAGCCGGGAATCATTTTTACGACTGCTTTGGTGACGTCATTACGCTCGCGCCTCAGAAAAATTACACAAAATTCCTTGCAACTCAGTTTGTGCAAATCTGTTTTGCGTTGTGTGGACGGCCATTACAGAACACCTCTGCAGCACCAATTTGGTGAGTATATTTTAGTTGCTGAGTCTATTTTAGTCAGGGTTTCTGCTCTGTTAGATAAACTGAAAGCTATTGACCTTGACTCAGTTATGTAGAACTGGATTGAGACCATTCAATCGAGGTAATACTAGATGCCGTCAAATCTAAACGTCAAACAATCTCTGCTGGAGTCGCGCAAGGGTACATACTGTCACCGGCTCTATTTCTTATCTTTATAAAAGACCTGCTCCATATTTTTTTTCTTGTGAAATTAACCCTCTCCTGCCCCAACGGCAATCTTATACCAACAACACATGATAGCCCGCTCGCCTTACTCCGCCAACATGCAGCCTTCTTTCCGCACTCTACAAACTAGGAATTCTTTTCTAAATAGAACAAATCGACTATGGAAAAATCAACCGTACTAAGCTCACTACTAGACATGTCACCATGTCGTGAAGTTACTTAAAGGTCTAGTAGTACAAAGAGCGATTCCTCAGCTTAGAACTACCCCATAAAAAAAATATCGGTCTTTATAGTTCTTACATAACTGCCACAAAGTTTAAGGTATTTTGCTTGGTTGCACATTTCTGTTGCCTATTTCGAAAAGCTTCGGGTAACAATCACCCGAATTTGAGTTATGCCCCGGTTTCACTGACCTCAGTTCAATAATGTTCAGTTCAATCTACATAAGTGGCATCACGGGCTAAAGTCCAGTTCATGTTCAGTTCGTGATTGAAATTGTTGTTGCTTTTTCGCCAGAAGTTAGAAGAGCAAAAGCTCACTGGAATATCATTCCAGTTGATTACTCTCTTTTGAGCGAGCTTTTACGTTTAACTTCAGTTCGAGTCCAGTTGAGCGAACCTAAGTTCTGTTTTATCCTCAATTGAATATGTGAAAATTGTATGCGAACTGAGTTTATTTTAAAGTTCGGTTTTGGTGATGAGAAGTAACGATTTTAGTAATAAGTTTCACAGAGAAAGAAACTTAAAAAATGGACATTAAAACTTAAAGTTTCCACACAGCCGTGACCCTTCAAAATAAATTAAGTAGTAGCCCCACACTTTTAGGAAACAGAAGAAATGTACTTTCAGATTTTGCAAAAAAAGAAAGTTTTACATTGGTCATAGAACTTTTTAAACTAGAAGGCATAGTTATTTGTTTGCGATCTGTGTTTAAAATAATGAACGACGATCATTTTAAAATAAGAGGAATTAATTACTTAAAATAATCCTGGCCTCAATTCTTTATAAAAAAAACAATTTTTGACCAAATCCTCGGCTCGGTAGACCAGTGCAAATAATTTTTGGAAACAATAAAATTATGTTGGAAAGTGAAGGAAATATAGCGCAGCCAACCAGAAAAGTAAATTCAAGTCGATCTGAGTTACGAGGGTGAAATAGGGGTAACTTTAAGGGGTGAAAAGGGTTTTACACGATTTTCAGCGAAACTAGACCTCCTATCGAAAAAAGTTAAATATAGATAGTTATAGGTAATAAAAAGATCTACAACTTTTGTACAGACCATTTTTTCACATAACCTCAAATTTCCGAGAAAAATCGAAAAAACTAGTTTTTTTATTTTTATGTCCCTTAAAAAACAATTTTTTTTCACGAAATTTTATGGAAACTTACCTTTTTATGTCCCAAACACGCTGTAATTTTTTTTAATAAAAATATTTATTTTTACGTTTTATTTTGAATTTAAACCTAAAAAGAGACCTCATTTTCAGCCGAAAATGCCCATGTTCTAAAAACATTTTTTTCAAAAAATCTAAGGGTTGTTTTCTTTTGTTGAAAGGTGTAGTTTCGAAAAAATTAACATGACTATGGACAAATTTGCCAGGAAACGCGAAAAACTTAAAAAACTTGATTTCAAAAAGTTATGTTTCAATCATTGTTTAAAAATTTTTCATTATTTATTAAAATTTACAATTAAAATCTGTAAGATAGAAAATAATTAGTTTTCTTTGAAGACTTCCTAGAAAAAAATTTACTTTGCTCAATTGAAATAAAGGACCCCGCAGAATCTGTATGGGAAATGGGTCCCGGTCAAATTGGCCCAAAATTTTACTCACTTATAGCATTCCGTGAGTAGATAAAAAGTGCCCATGGGCGCACAGCGGAAAAAACTCCCGATCGCGAGAAATGATCGTCGGAAGTTAGGTTTTTTTTCGCTGTCTGCAGCCTTTACGCGCATGTATCGGGCCATCTTATATATAGACATGTTATATATATATATACAGGGTGTTTCACACCACCCGTGCCACCCAATTTTCTGAGAAAGTCTCGATTAAAAAAAAACAACCCCCACTTTTTCAGAGATAGGGCGTTTTGAATTTTGGTTGGAGAATAAAAAGGTAATGAAACAACGGTCGATTTCCACAAATAGGGTATCTTGTAATCGTTAGGAATTCATTTTTTTTGCAATTTACGATTCAAAAATAAGTGCAACTCACTGATCTGTTTTTACTGTTTTCAGTGTTTCAAAAAAATAAAAACAGATCAGTGAGTGACACTTATTTTTGAATCGTAAATAGCAAAAAAAACAAGGCAGCTGGAGTCTTGGAGTGTTCCACGAATTTTTTTAGCAGCTTTTGGAGACGTTAAACAAGTTCAAAAAAAATTTAAAGCAATGATTGAAAAATAACTTTTTTAAATCAAGTTTTTTTCAGTTTTTCGCATTTTCTGGCAAATTTGTCCATAGTCATGTTAATTTTTTCTGCACCATCTGAAACTAGACCTTTCAACAAAAGAAAAAACCCTTAGATTTTTTGAAAAAAATGTTTTTAGAACATGGGTATTTTTGGTTGAAAATGAGGTCTAAAAATAAATATTTTAATTCCAAAAAATTACAACGTGTTTGGGATATAAAAATGTAAGTTTCCATCGTTAAAAAAAATTTTTTTAAGGGAGATAAAAATCATAAACAAAAACACTTTTTTCGATTTTTCTCGGAAATTTGAGGTTATGTGAAAAAATGATTTGTACAAAAGTTGTAGATCTTTTTATTACCTATATTTAACTTTTTTCGATAGGAGGTCTAGTTTCGCTGAAAATCGTGAAAAACTTTTTTCACCCCTTAAAGTTATTTCCTATTTCACCCTCGTAGCTCAGATCGACTTGAATTTATTTTTCTGGTTGGCTGCGATATATTTCCATTTTTGCCTTTTTAAAAGGTATCTGCACTGGCCTATTAGTTTTCCTAATCTAATTGTACAGTCTTCATATTCTAGACGCTTTTCATAAAACCCATCAATATTGTAAGTAGATACATACATATGTAGATACATACGAGTATATGTCTAAGTATTCGAAGTAAAGTAATGTCGAAACGTTATTATGATAATTTTGCAAATATTTCCTATTATTAATATCTCTATTCCGACCAATTAATACTGACTAGGATAGACACCACCTCTTTTCTGGTCACAAGAACAATTAAATTGAAAATTTAATCTCCTTTATGATTATATATACTTAAAATACATAAACCACAAAATCGACGCGCTTTTAAAACTCAACTCCAATCTATATACTGTTTTTAAATAAGTAAGTACTGTCCATATTGATCTCAATACCATCGCTATACGGGTAGTAAGCTTTATACGATAAAGGATTAAAATTACTCCCAATTTTACATTCCAACGGATATAGTCATTAATACGTGTATCAAATACGATAAATCCGATGTTAAAAAAAAAATAATAAAAAAATTTTTAACCACATTTTTTTAAACCATCGGATTTCGATGGAAATTCCAAAGGACATTGGCCTACAGGACAATAAAAATGAATTGACACTAAACCCCCCACACAAAATTGCCGAACACTATAGAGTTGTTCGCTCGAAGATTAACTCCCATTTATTGGATTACCCAACAAGGACTCTCTGTAGTAGTAAATTCCATTTTGGTTTAACATACCTTTAAATGAAAACCTTTGGTTAAAATTTCTTTTTTTTTATTATTCTACCAATCCAGAAAGGGGTTATTTTGTGAAATTGTACAGTTATCTTTCGTTATCGATGTACAAAGCCGATTTAGTATAACCCTTTTTTACCTAGTTCTATGGTACATCCAAATACCAGGACTCTGCTGTATGTTGCCAGGATGTTGTGCTTAACAAAGATTCATAGAATCCACTTAAAGTCCATTTTCGTATTGTGTTAAAAGTTTTCCAGGATTACTGAAAATGGAAGCTTTACCCCCGAAACAGCGATGGGTTTAGGAAAAATGAAAGGGAATTATTTTTTTTAGAGAAAAATAAATATCGAAGAAAGTCAAAACACAGAGAAAAAAATTACTGATTCAATTTATATCTAGAGAACTTTGCGTATACATCCAAAGCAGCTTACAAATAAAATACCATAACTTGTGATATAAAAAGGATCTGCTTTATGCTTTTCCGTTAAAATTTTCCCAACTCGGTTTTTCCCTATCTTCAGGAAAGGGACGCTACAACAAGAAGCTTGCAGTATTCAGCTATTTTTCAAGAAAAATATTATACTGAAAGTCCTTTGAGGTGACTTGAGAGATATCGCGATGGAATGGCATACCCCAGACGTCGTTGAAGGCACGTAACATCACTTATAGCACAGGATGCAATCTCTAAATGAGATCAGCAGTTGCCTCCGCTTCTAAACAGAGTCGTAAGATTCCTGATGGTTGGGGCGCCTCTTCTTTTAACTATCTTAAATCCATCTTTTTCTTCTGGGGTAGAACATCATGCAATTTATGAACAAGCAGATAAGCCACGGCAGGCCTTTAACGGGTGAAAAATAATAATTCCTCAACTGATTTCGTTTTAAAAACAAATGTTTGAAGAGTGATAAAAGGTGTCTTAAAAGCCTGCCCCTGGCAAACGCCTTCGGTTGGAGTTACTATCTACATGAAATCTACAAACTTACCCACTTGTTCACATAAAATGCAAAATATGAAAGATTCGAAAAGATTACGGCAGGTTTTTCTTAAAAGAGTGATAAAAATTCGTTTTAGATTTGTGTAATTTTAAATTTTTACTGATAATTCATTTCTACGTCATTTCGAAGAAAATTATTATTGATAAACTAAAGAATTACAATTGCTTTAAAATATGGTGAAATCGAACTCGACTGGCACCAAAAAAACCAAACCAAACTAATAACAGGAATTTGAAACAGGAAATCATGCAAAACAAAAACAATAGACAGATTGTAACGATTGTTCCTACACACAAAAACGGAAACCAACTGGATTGGGAAAATTATAGACCCATCAGACTTTTAACCACCGAGTATAGGGTATTGTCGAACTTAATCACTAGCTTCATTCCATTCTTCACTGCAAGTACATATCGGGTTATTAGAAAGCCCGATTTATAGTCAATCGCTCAGCAATCGATTCAGCTTCTACCTTTGTGACAATTGCTAGAAAAATAGTGTGAAAAACAGATAAGAGCATACCAAATATACATATATTGACTACATGCAAGCATAGAACAAATACTTCTTAAGGAACGCTAGGAAAGCGCTAGGATTCCCTCTGAGACTAGTTATGTTGGCAAATAAAGGTTACTAGAAACAGAAAAAATTACCTTAAAATTCAAGAAGATGTTTTAAACAGTGTTCTAATACGTTCCCAGGACTGCAAAAAAAATATTGCTTTGTCTCTTTGTTATTTAATTTTACAGTCGAACAAATTATGAGAAATATTAAAATCATACATAATGGTACACTATTCACGAAAAAGTCTCAGCGGCTTTGTTATGCTTATGACATGGACCTAATTGGACAGTATGTCTTGGAAGCGGAGGATATCAAATTAGAATCTTCGTCCAAAAGTGGAGGTCTTTGTAGAATAGAGCTCAAGACCAAATTCCTGCAGGTGATCCATACGCCCCACAAATATAATCACAATATATTAAAGTGAATTTAACATAATGTCGAGGAAGCGATGCCAGAAGCCTTGGAAAGGGACATGTGTCCTGTACATGAAAAAGTAAATTTCACAGTGTACAGCAATTATCGCGGAACAATGTAAATTAGTACCATGTTTAAGATATTCCAGGAAAACAGGAAAGGCCAAACCGCTAGAAACAATAAAAGCCAGTGTTGTTTCATACAAGGCAAATCAATAATAATTGTTCATATTTTCGTTGTGAAACAAGCTCTCTGCAGCGTATTTTCACAAAAGATTTGCATTGATTCAAGCACTGAAGCGTACTAGTACAAGATCCGGCTGCAAATTTCTGCACTCTTCTGTTTTTTAATCCAAATGAAATTTTTATTGATAGTTTTAAGTAGAGAAATATATTTATGCCGGGTTGCCTATAAAAATATGGCCGCAAGTATTTTAAGCCAGGTGTAAGCTCTGTTAAATATATACGTTCATAACGTATCCTCTTAAGTTATATACTATATCAAATTAAAGCTAATTTTTTTCTTTACACGATAGAATAGGGCTGCCTCTGTCAAAGTGGCCGAAAATAGGGGTTGCCAGCTGGTATTTGGAAATATATTTTATTTTTTTTAATTTTGTTTAGGGCTGGCAACGGGAAATAGTCGGATTTTGATAAAAATTGGAGAAAATATATACACTCCTGTGAAAAACGATAGGGACAACTAAATATTTACTGTTTTTTATAAATTGACAGTGAAAAGAAGGATCTTTAACCCTAGAATACTATGGCTCCTCAAAATTACGACGGCCAATTCAATTTACGCGGAAAATTTCGACATTATTCATGAATTTTGATTAAAATATTGTTGAAAAAATGTTCATTTTTTGATAAATAAATAATTATAAAACATTTTATATTACTGCGTTTTTTATGGCAATGTCACATTTCCGCAATAGTAAATTTTACACACGATAATAACAACGTATGCTAAAAAAGCGATAGTACTCCAGGGTTAAGGAAGTTATTCAGAAAAATGGGAACAAAACTCACTATTTGCACCCAAGTCAAAAGGTGGGCTGCTATTTTTTTTTCACAAAATCTCTAAATTAAAAAAAATTATTTCGTCCCTATAATTATTCACAAGTTCTACAACACAATTCTTCAATAATTTTCTTTACCGTTAGTTACAACAGATAACTTAACAGATAACTTCTAATTATTGGTAAAATACTTTCAATAAAAGCCATTAAAAATAAACAAAAAAGTTCCTTCTTTTCACTGTCAATTTATAAAAAAACAAGTAAATATTTACTTGTCCCTATCGTTTTTTGCAGGAGTGTATTTTGATGCTATAAATACGTGGTTGACATTTCAAAAAAAAAATTCGATTTTTACGGCAACAATTGGCATTTTTCGAAAAATATTAAAATTGCCGCAATTTTATGCCTAATTATCGTAGGATAAATTTTTTTTAAATTGTAGATTTTTTTATGTACTTTCTTGTGAGCATACGCAATACTTCGTTACTTTATTTAAAGTACCCATTTTGTGCCTTTGGAAAAAAAATTTCATTTTTTCAATTTTTTGCCTTTTTTTCATAGTTGGCAAGTAGCTTTTCATAGTAAGCAAAAGGCAAAAAAAATTGAAAATTGAAAATTTTTAGGTTTTTCAAAGGCCTAAAATGGGCATTTTAAATAAAGTAACGAAGTATTGTGCGTATGCTCACAAGAAAGTACATAAAAAAATCTACAATTTAAAAAAAAATTACCGTACGATAATTAGGCATACTCGTAAAATGGCGGCAATTTTAATATTTTTCGAAAAATGCCAATTTTTGCCGTAAAAATCGAATTTTTTTTTTGTAATTTCAACCACGTATTTATAGCATCAAAATACATATTTTCTCCAATTTTTATCAAAATCCGTCTATTTTCCCGTTATTTATTGCATTTTTAGTAAAATAAAACAAAATTTCATACATTTTGGTTTTTTGAGGTTAGGATTCATTTTTAAAATATTTATAACGAATTAGTTCGATAGTCTATTGATTTACGAATTTGCAGTACAGTTATATCGTTTTGATCGAAATTACGAACTTCTGACTCTATTTCAGCATACTTTTTGGTCATTTTGAACGAAAACGACAAATGTAATTAGATCGTTTCGTTCGCCAGCTCCTCATATGTTCTAGTTGGGGGGTCACCATGATCATACAGGCGGGAATGCATTTGTTCATTCCCCTTCTACCAATTCTGTAGAGCCTACGCCAAACAGATGGTTTAATCAAATTCGAGAAGATGTGTGTGTGTGGGTGTGTGTGTGTGTGTGTGTGTGTGTGTGTGTGTTTGTGTGTTTGACAGACAGCCGGGTTCGGTTTCTCTGGATATCTCAACGGCTTTTGATAAAGTTTGGCATCCTTCTTTGTTCGCTAAAGTAATATGCTTAAAAACATAAACTCACACAACACCCAAGAGTTCAAACGTGAGGCTCACTGCCTCCTCCTCATGCATCTACCAAACTACCATTAACCAATCATATCCTTATCCTTATCTATCTTCAGATCAAGCTTACTCCTAGACATTGCACCACGACTTGAACGACATGACGAACTAACGGAGCAAAGGATGATTTCTGAGCTTGACCGTGCAACATAAAAAAAAAGTATTGGATGGCGTCAAACTCAGCCTCATACCATTTCTGCCGGTGTCCCAAAGGGACACATCTTCTGGCTGATGACGGTACTCTGCATTACTCTTATGCCTGCCATAATACGTGTCTGACTCAATCACCTGGAACATTGAACTCATTGATTTGCTCATGACTAGAACAACCCAATTGTGAAACAACCTTACATATGCCATATAAGCGGAGTTTCCCTCCGGATGGAAGTTTCGATGCGGAGTGAAACACCGCTTATAAACGTGGAGTGAAAATCCAGAAATTGGACTTTCGCTCCCCAAGAAAAAGCCGGAGTGAAACTTCGCTCCTGGTTTATGGTATGCTTATAAACGCTGACTGTCTGAATTTCCGAACTCACAAAGTTCAGCACCTTTTTTTAAACACCCTTGACTCCTTGTAACGCGTCTTTTACCCTTACTTCTAGACATTGCACCATGACGTGACCAACGACCTGGCGAATCGGTAGTACAAAGGGTTATTCCTGAGCTTAGAACTGCCCCATAAAAAACAATCAAAGCTCCCAGGTTAGCGTCATTCAAAAAGTTCCAGAAATAATACATTTAAAAGATGCCAAGCTCCTCTTTGGATCAACTTTTCAGGACGCAACGCTTTCGCTAAACCCATCATCTTGACGAAACCTGTTGAAAGTCGCAAACGATCTTTAAAAATCGCCTTAACATATCCATAAGAGATTCGCCATTTTGGTTGGACTACCATTTGTCAGTCCATATTAGACCGTTGTGAATAGTAGTCGATAACAATTTATTATGAGGCATCTAACGACGCAACAACGTGTTGAAGTTTTTAAAATCGTATTACGAATACCCAAAGAAAATTGCGTAACTTTTTTTATATTAATCATGTGCCAAGTAATCGATCCATTCATCGTGTAATAAATAATTTTGAAAATTTGCATACACTGGGAGATAAAGCAAAGTCTAAGCGACAACGTAGCCAACATGTACGACAGAAAATATTGATGCAGTGAGGCATAACGTTCGAGCACCTCTCAACGACGTCGTGCATAAGAATTGAGAATGTCTCCTTCATGTTTATTAAATAAGATTTACATTTTTACCCGTATAAAATTCAATTGACACAACAGTTAATACAATACAAGCTAATAATAAACTGAGGTGAGAATGGCCATCGACCTGGAGCATAAAACGCACTTTGGACTTATATGATTTTAGAACGATAAGAACTTCCCTTATTATTCAGGTTTTTATTTACCTTTTGTTTGTTTTTATCTAAAAAAAATTATTTTTACATTATTAACAGCACACCTGTCCAAATTCTATGGAAATTTAATTTTGGAAAAATACGAAAAGGTCGTAAATGACTCAAAGAAAAAATTACCACCTATCAAAATATATCATTACAAAATCACTAATGACATTCGTAATCTGATAAATTAGCGTTGAATTAAATTTCCATCAAAGCGACTTGTGTGGCCTATAAAGATTGTGATTATCACCCACACACTGTGTTTGTATAATGAAACAAATTAAAATCAGATTTGCTATCGTAACGGTGCGGTCGTATATGTCGACCGGTCTCTCATCAAAGCGATAACCTGGCCATGATTGTGGCATTCCCTACTATATGTGGATAAGAGAAGCCGCGAGAGATCGCTTTAAGTGCCGCTTTAAGATGAGATCCATTTAAGAGCTATCAACCTCGAAATCTTGGTTGCTTTACGAGCCTCCTTCGTTTATATGTGTGGATTGAAGTCCTCTCATATTCCAGGTGTAATTCAAATTTAATGCCAAAACTGGAAAATATTTAGTCTATGTACGATTGGGGGTATGGGGAGATATAGAGGGCATCATCAGAGCCACGGAAATGGTTGACGGTGGACCCGGAGAACCAGGAACCAGCAATCCGCAGCGTCCATAAATTCCAAATCGATATTTATGACCGCTAAGCAGAAATCACAAAATTCCGCCCCAATCAAACCAATCAAGTCCTGATGGCCATGGCCGGGCGTCGTTTTTCCTTTTTGTGCCCGCCATCCGGGCTTGGAGAAGACTCGGAATCTGGAAATAAATTAATTTCGCGCTCTGACAGCTAATGACCATGGTGTCCAATAAATTTTTTAATTGAAGAATCCGAATGACAGGCCGCACATAACTCCGTTTACGACTGTTTTGGACTCTGCCGCAGGAGGGAGCTGGAGGGGCGGACGCCAGAACGGGAGTGTCGTGTCGCCCTCGCTCACAAATTGTCCTTATAGTCCTGTCGAGTCCTTTAATTAAGCTGACGGAGCTATTGTCGGCTGGCTGAAACGACTCGGTGCTGGGGTGTTTTGTGGGATGCTGTGGATTTCCATGCTGTTACACTTATCTAGCCAAGTGTGGATGAAACAAGCGGAGCACCAGAAACCCGAACTTGGTATATAGTGCAATGCGTTGTGCCCGATGGTGGTTTTGAGTCCTCCTGCCAGGGCAGCAAGAGCCCAAACGGGGCTATGCCAAGCATACAATTTAGGTCTCCGCAATTTAACAGTCGTGCAAATTATTATGCCTGTACGGAAATGAAAGGGTTCCAAACTGCTTCGGTTTGCTTCCCCTAATTAGGGGTTGATTGCGAAAGTTTCTAATTTAAGATTTTGAGGGACACATTTCGAGGGTTAAGGGCCGCACCCAGCTTAATAATAACACTCTGGATCACCAGTTGTCATAAGCTCAATTACATTTGATCCCGGCTGTCAGTAGAGCCCTTCAGAAATCATCGGTTAAATGCCTTTGGGGGGGGGGGGAATCAATTCAGCAATTGACAACTTAATTGGATTACGGCAATGCATCTCATTTACACCTGGTAATCGAGTCTGGTGTACTTGAATATGAAACTGCCGGCACCACTACCAACCAGCTCGCCGGCGGCTCTTGTTGACCTGTTCTGGAGTGTTAGAGTGATTGATTGCGCCTCCTGCAGACTTAACGTTGTCTACGTGTCCAAAAGAAATCATCCGAAAAACGAGTTCTCATAAGATCCCCTCCCGACATCTTGAGCCCAGATGGTGGAGCCATGTGCCCTTGCTGTGTTAAGCGAATCGAAGGAGGCCTCCCACGCCTTCGAAATTAGCCCCCCGCCGTCATTGCTGGGGCTCTCCAGCGACCTCTTCAACTTAAAGAGAAACTTAATAGGCAAGCTTTTTCCCGAATTCCACGCACCGATTAGGGCACTCCATCCACATGGCTACATGCCCCCGCCGCCGCCACCTGGCTCTCCCGTGCATTCAGGTGTTATTTATAACGATTTCAATAATTGCGTGATTTACGATTGACTTTCTGTTCTTGTTTCTTCCACGTCTCGGATTAAGTTTCGTACATGTACACGGATCGTAAGTCTGACGCCTTTTATCAATTAAGTGGTTGGCTGGTGCTGCTGCTATAGTGTGCGACGGCTTATCTAGATATCCGTGACGTGGTCGCAGTGTGAATTCGAGAACATGACAGCTTTATATTATTACGATGTTCATCAATCTTCGGAATGTGCTTAGATTATCCTACATTACACTACCGAACTTAGGTGGGCTACGAATTCCCCGAGAATGGGAGTAGTCAGTCGAATGGCAACTCTAGTAATTTTTCACATGCTCCCCTGGTTTATGCCTACGCATAAGCAGTAAATTTTTCTCCTTTCGGCTCTATACTCATATAATACATAAGTGATGGATATGAAGGGCAAATATGTAGTTACCTTGGAAGGTGGATATAATGTACGTTGCGAGTGGATTCTATGGAATTAAAGGAATGACATTCAACTAACGAGATGATAATCCAGAACTGATTTATTACCTCAGAAGGTGACAACTTTGAATGTTGGTAATTTAAAAGTTTTTAACTAAATTTTGTTTTGGCTTAGTTCTATCTCTTTTTGTTAACAGCGTCTGTCAAGGAATATAAATTTATGCAGAATCTTTAAATAACCTTTAATTTCACATACATATTTGTACTTTTTAAAATCCTTACACAATTTATTTGTGTAATCTTTCAAATTAATATTTTCTTTTCGCGCATAAGTTACATGAAAGTAACTCTAGTTTATGGCCTTTGCATGTTCATGGAGACGGAAACTTTTTATTATGTGATCGAAAGCTAGATAAAAAAATTTTTTGCTGAGACACTCTAACGCAATATAATTGATTTAATCCCAAGTCCTTTATGCTGTCAGTTATGCTATGTTTTGTTATGTCATGTTGTATATGACAGCAAAATGTTGCTGATAACCCACAAAGACGGAGATATATTATGGAATTTGAGGTGTTCCTGCATAGGTGTAGAATGAGAAATGAGTTTTCTAGCATTACAGAAATCTTTTAAAAAATTATTTCAAAGTTTTTTTATGTTTTTAAAATTATTATAGTTCATTATTCAGTTCACGTAAACTGTTTACGATGTTTACAATCGATAAATGTTTCATGTAAACATTTATCATTCATTATCGTGTAAATGTTAACAGTGTAAACATCAATTACGTTTACATGATGTTTTGATTTGGTATTTACTTGAAATTCAAGTTGCGTTTTAGATTCACTTACATTACAAAAAAATATCTTGAATTTTACTTGAAATAAAATTTGACTTTTCCTATTATGCCATAAAAAAAGTCCGATATTATAATATAAATTAATTTAAAAATTTTGCACCGAAAGTAAGCACTCATTATATCAAGTATTGTATTTAGCTTCTTCTTGATCTTAGTTAGGGTGCGTTTCCACTTCGGCCTGCAGACAGTGCGCGCACATAAAAATCCACACAAATTGAGCAGAAAACGAAAAATCTCAAACTATGCGGAGACACAGCTTTCATTGCGTATCCACTAAAATCTTGAAGGAAGCATATGAAAAGTCTCAAACTAAGTTCTAAAGGACTGTGCGCGCACTCTACAGAAACAAGACTTTAGGTGGATACGACATTGAATGATAAAATTATTGTGTGCGCGCAATGTTTTATGTTTTCCGATTTAAGTCTAAATATATTACCATAGTAGGGGAGCTGGCACTTGAAAAAATCGTGTCGCCCTACCTTCTGCCGTTTGGTATATAAGCTTTTCAAGTAATTTCAACCAATTTTTATAATATGACATTTTTGCGGGAAGTGGACCCATTTCGAGTTAGGGGTTGGGGGTAAAAATGGGTTATATTTGAAAAAAATTTCTGCCGTTGCGTATGTAGGTTCTATTAGGGCTAAATAACTGTTAAATATCAGTGGCAGAAATTTTTTACCATTTACTGGGGGTGGGGGTGAAATGGCAACTTCAGCTAGGGTTGGCTTGGGGAAGCTGCAAATGGTCAAAAACTGCTATTTTTATTTTTATACTCCTTTATTCGGCATCCCACAATAAGTTATTTTGTTCGTAGAATTGAATTAACTCAATATTTTTTTTATTTGTCCATTCCATCGTAAGAAAAATATATCTCTTCAAAATAATACCCTTTTTTGTCCTAAGATGTTTTGTGTTTTCCATATTCACTGGAAAACAAAAGATAGGCCTCAACAAGCAACTTCAAGACTTTTCGAAGTCTTTTTTCAAGTATCCACTGCATTTACTTATCCACGCATAGTCCCCGCAGAAGTTCTCCGCACCGACACAGAACATTTTTTAATGGATACGTTTTGTATCCACTGAAATATCGGTGTGCGTGTGTAGTCTCCGCACTTCTTATCTCCGCACATTTCTTATCTCCGCGCATTGATTTTGGTGGAGACACTTCGGCGTATAATGTATGGAGATAGTGCGGAGACAAAACTCTTGGTGGATACCCACCTTTAAAAAGACCTATGCAGCATTTTAACTATTCAAGTAGCGTTTACATGAACTTTTTCAAGTTACTTAAACAAATTTCTGTGATTTACTTGGCTAAAGTATACTTCAAGTCAGAGTAAGTTTACATTAATTTTTTTCACCTCAAGTATAATTCAAGCAATCATGTAAACGTATTCATTATGTTTACAGGACATCTTGAGTTCTTGACTTGATTTTATTTCAAATTCAAGTGTTTTCGTTCCCAAAAACCTACTAAAAATACATGTAAACCCATCCTGATTTCATGTATATATACAGTGAGCGTCAAAAGTGAGTCAACACCTAATAATTTTATATTTCAACACCTGACGCTGCCATGCACCCCCAAAACATGACAGAACCATGACAAGAAAGAAACCTTTTATTTCAAAAGTAAATAAAACAAAACATTTGCAATTCGCCAAAAAATACAAAAAATTTGGTGTTATTTCGGAAATTATAGGTGTTGACTCATTTTTGACACTCACTGTATGTGTAAAGTAAATCAATCTGCTAGGTTTACGCCTATGGTGTTAAGAGATGGATCCATCCTTAGCTAGTGACTGGTCTATTGAAACGGGAAGAAAAATACTTTTAGATGCGTTAAATAAAACACAACTTTTGGGGCCTTAATAAAGAATGAGTTTGATTTAGGTTCGACACAATCGGATATATTAGATTCATCTGGTTTATACTGCGGCTGATCCAATACTGCCTCGATTGAACGGCTACAAAGGCAGCTCCTAATCTAGTTTTTTTGAGCCAATACCAAACGCCATGGGCGCCGGGAGGGGGGTGCAAGGAGGCGCACTTGCACCCCCGTGGCTTTTGAGCTAAATGTCTAAATATACTACAAACTTAAGATTATTATGAGAGAGGACAAATCAGTAGTAAATAAATCAAAGAGTTGATGCAGAACGTAACTTTATAATGTAATTATTATTACAAGAGTCTCATTCGTCGTGGTTGTTGTCCAAATTCGTCGACAACGCTGTTGATGAATTCAGTATCCTCTTGCACTATGTTTCTGTGAACGCAGAGGAGGCACACTCCGCTAACCCTTGAATTTCCCATCCTTGACCGATTCCAAAGTTTTACCCGACGTTATGTGCTAAATGAGCGTACGATACTGTATGTTGTTGCTGGAAGAGTTAGTCAGGCAGGCATAACATATTTTTTACAAGTTTTTCAGCCATTCTCACTTTATAATTTTGAGGTGTTCGATGGGGGCACCTTTTTTGTCATGGGAGCTTAGACTATAAGGAATTCTTCGCTTTCGATTCCAAATGGTCTTTTAAAATGTTACCTCCAGATTCAATTTGAAAATGCAAAAGGTCTGTAAAAACTGAACTTTCATCAGTTTTTCCACGAAGAGGAAGATCGTGTTGTCCACAAAATAAAATGGTGGAAATAATTGAGCTCAGTTTCACCCTGTTTTCTTCAGCTTCCTTGTGATGCCCTGAATCTAAAATTAATGAACAGTTAGTTGCTTTCTATCCATAGTATCAACAAAATGTTTAGATGCAATTGTACCTTCACAATGCCGCTGAGATGACGACGCATGGAATTGTGAGGTTTCGTGAAACTTGTGATATTTTAGACAAGGAGATACAATAAATTGGCCTTGTACGCAGCGTTGAACCGGCGGCGGTCGAAACAAAACGCACACTCGACATAGAGGTCGTTTCGCGGCAGATAAGTAGGCATGTCTAAATATGCGTTTATCCTCAGGTTTTACATCCTTTCGAAAATTGTACGTTTGGATTTGAAGCCCAAGGATTTCTTAATAATTTCAAACGAACGCTGTATCAGCATAGGAATTGGGATTCAAATGTAATCCTATATCCAGCCAGACTAGATTCTAGAACAAATTAAGTTTCGTAACATTCAATCTAATCTAATTGCTCCTTTAATCCCTCATGGGACATAGGGCGGAAACAGTTGCCCTCCAGCGGACTCTGTTTTGCGCGACAGCTCTCAGCTCTGACCAGGATCTCCCGGTTGTTGCGGCCTCTGCTAATAGGGTTCTCCTCCACGTTGTTCTAGGTCTTCCGACTCGACGGGTTCCTTGCGGATTCCAGTCGAGGGCCTGTTTGGCTAGATTCTCGTTTTCGCGTCGCAAGGTGTGGCCAATCCAATTCCATTTCCTTCGCCTGATTTGGTCGTCTATCCTTTCTTGGCCGGCACGGCGCCATAGTTCTTCATTTGAAATTCTATCTTGCCAGCGGATTTTTAGGATACGACGTAGGCATCTGTTGATGAAAACTTGTAGGCGCCCTGTGATGAATTTGGTGACTTTCCATGTTTCGCAACCGTACAAAAGAACTGCCTTAACGTTGGAGTTGAACAGCCGCAATTTGGTGTTAATTGAGATCTCCGTCGATCTCCATATGTGAAACAGGTATGCATATGCGCTTCTTGCTTTATTTATTCTGGAACTGACGTCTTCTTCTGTACCGCCGTTTTCGGTAATAATACTACCGAGGTAACAGAATTTATCTACCAGTTCCACGTCACGGTTATTTAGCGCTGTTCGTTGAAGGGTGTTTGCATTTATCCGCATTTCTTTGGTTTTAGTCGGATTTAACCTTAAGCCTGCTGAACTACTTTCTGTTGCCAAATTGTTTAACATGTTTCTGAGGTCCTGGTGTCTGTGGGCCAGCAAACAGATATCATCCGCGTAGTCGAGGTCCTTAAGGCGGTCTAACAATCCCCATTGTATGCCACCTGTTCTAGTATCTAGAGCGCTGACAAGGATGTCGTTTATTACTATAAGAAATATTAATGGCGAAAGTAGGCATCCTTGCCGTACTCCTGAGCTCACTTCAAAGCTGTCGGAGAGTTTTCCTTTGTGAAGAACTCTGCATTTGGAATTGTTGTATAGAGCTTTTATCAATTCTATTATTTTATCCGGCAGTCCACGTTGCCGAAGAGCTCGCCATATAAAGCTCCTATTAACCGAGTCGAACGCTTTCTCATAGTCTACGAAAGCAAGGTAAAGGGGGGATCGGAATTCAGTAGACTGCTCCACTATGATTCTCAAGGTGTTAATGTGGTCCATGCAGGAGCGGCCTTTTCTGAATCCAGCCTGCTGTCTTCTAAGCGTTCGATCTACTGCCTCTCTTATCCTTGATAGTAATATGTGGGACAAGATTTTGCCCACAGTAGATAATAGACAGATGCCTCTCCAGTTGTCACATATTGTTAGGTCCCCCTTTTTTGGTATTTTGACTATGATACCTTCCGTCCAATCCTCCGGAAAGGTACAGGTGTTCCATGCTATTTCCAGGATTGGCTGTAGCGCATCTGCTATGAGGCTTGAGTCGGCTTTCAACAATTCTGGCGGGATGCCATCTTTTCCAGCTGCTTTACCATTGGCCATTGCATGAATTGCGGTTACTATTTCAGTCTTGGATGGGGCACGAGTGGTGATTCTTATTGGCTGTGCATTGTTGCTGTTGTTTTCCTGAGGTTCCTGTGTAAATGAACCATTCAGGGCGGCGAAGAAGTAATCTCTCCTTCTTTGGAGTTGCTCCTCGTCGCTGCACAGCAGCCTTCCATCCGCACTCTTTACGGCATGCTTTTTAGTAGAGTGCTTTCCCGATAGCTGTTTAGTGATTTGGTACAGCACCTTACTGTTGCCTGTGTTTGCCGCGTTTTCCGCTTTCTCTGCGAGCTCATTTATCTGCCGCCTTTTATCACGCCGGACACTTCTCTTTACCTCCCGGTGCAATTGGGAGTATTCCCGTTCAAGTTGTTGTCGTTTTTCCGGGTCGCTTGTAGAGTTCACGTTATTTTTGAGGGCCCTTCTGCGTTCAATTTTTTGCCAGGTTGTGTCCGAGATCCAGTGTTGCTGGTTTCTTTGGACATAACCTATGCTTGTTTCCGCTGCTGTTATTATAGCGCCCTTTGTTGTGCTCCACAGCTCTTCAATATTTGTGTCGTCAGAAACGGTTTGCTGGTTTAAGATTTCTTGCAGTTTGCCAGCAAATTCTCGCTTTTTGGTGCTCTCACGCAGAAGGTCTACGTTAAACCGTCGACGGTTTATGGCATCGCGTTGGACGTTTCTGATTGCAGCGATTTTTAGGCGGATAGTTGCTACTACCAAATGGTGGTCACTTCCAGTGTCTGCTCCCCTAAAGCTCCTGACATCCTCCAGAATAGTTCGCCATCTGCGACTGACGGCCACGTGATCTATCTGGTTTCTCGTTCTACCATCGGGCGATACCCAGGTCTCCTTGTGTATCTTCTTGTGACAAAAGTAAGTTCCACCTACCATGAGTTGATGGGAACTACAAAAGTCAACGAAAAGTTCACCATTGTGATTGGTATCTTGGCTTAGGCCTTGATTTCCAATTGTGTTTTCAAGGCCGGTGTTGTTGGGGCCGATCTGTGCATTTAAGTCACCCATCAAAACAATGATGTCTCCCCTTGGAATAGAGCGAAAAACCTCATTCAGTCGCATATAGAACTCGTCTTTGATGTCATCGTCTGCGTCTTCAGTTGGAGCGTAGCATTGGACTATCGTAGTACTTCTTAGTCTGGTACGTAGGCGCACGGTAATAATCCGCTCAGAAACTGGTGACCAGCTAATGAGGCTGGACCTGGCTTCCTTGGTGAGTATTACGCCAACGCCATTCCTACGATTTTCAGTTTCGTTTCTCCCAGAATATAAGAAGGACTCACCGTTTGGGCAGATATGTTCCCCCGCATCGGGCCATCTGGTCTCGCTGAGTCCCATGACCTTGATTTTATAGCGGTTCATCTCGTTGAGCACTTCATCCAGCCGTCCATCAGCAAGCAGAGTTCTCACATTCCATGATCCGATTCGTGTCCTGTTTCGAAAAGCAAAGGTCGTCGTCGTGTTGTCCGTCCGGTTCCGAGGCAATGTTTGCCGATTCGTAGCAATTGTGTGTTTTATGGGAGCGGGTTGCTAACCCTCAGCCCAACCGACTTAAAACTCTGTTTTGTGGCGCAGAGAACTCGCCATTCGACCGTCTCCCGTTAGCTCCTTCCGAAGAAGTACCCCAGGGGGCACCGCGGGGAGGTGGGATTAGGACTTGCTAACAGAGCTGCTAGGTGTTCGTCTGCAGTGACTCTTCTCGGGTTTTGGCAGAAGTGACAAATCGGGTGCCACCACCTTCCGAGGTCTTTGTTAACATTCAATGAACTCTACGAATAGATTTTTGTAACAAAAATTTGAGGCTTGTATCCTGCATACGAAATTTTTATTCCAAAAAATTCTATTCACTGAGTGCAACTAATGTTACGAAACTTAATTTTAATTGAAATTTAATTTCTTAGACGATACCAAACCCCCACGCCCTCGCCGGAAATTTTTTGCACCCGCCCAAAAAAATTCTGCCGGCGCCTATGCCAATCGCTTAAAGGTACTTAAGTCAACAGAACAAGTTGCCTTACTCAGCCAAAAGCCTTAGAGATCTCTAAAGCAATCAGTGATAATATACATATGCTTTGGTTAAAATGCCTTAGTGCTTCTCGTCTAATATTTCGTTTCTTGCTTAATAATTCCATAACTTTTCTATTGTTTTTTGGCTTCACGGTTTTGAAAATGTAACTAAAAGTCGTTGTTATTGGACGTCTCTTCGAGACCATTATAACAGGGGTGCCAGCTTAGGGGGAAAAAATGCTGAATGGGGTTTTTTTAGGGGCTTCAAATTTTTAGGGGTAATTTTATTTATGCTCCGAAATATTTGAATGGTATACATACAATAGTTTAAAATTCGTCATTTTTCTTAGTTTTTTTTCGAATTGTTATTGGTTGTTGAATTCGTTGGCGGTAATTTAAACAGCCTGAACCAAAAAGGTAGTATGATACATGGCGAGTTGAATAGTTGAGTTGAACATTCGACTCGCGTATATGAGGAACTAGGTTGAACAGCCGAGTAGAAATAGAGACGAACTGACAGCATTAATCTGTCAGCTGTGACGTAAAAAGAGTTTTGATTTTGTTTTTTTTTCATAATCCCAAATGTTTCTTAATCTCAATTTTAACAAAATAAGACGAAATAAAAACAAACCTAAAAACAAAATCACTAATGACAAGCCCTGTCAAATTAACTGAACTGCTGAATTCGCTTCTATATGAACAAATTGGACTCGACTCGCGTCTACATGTATTTGAACTCGGGCTCAACATAGTTTCATTTCATTATGTATACGTAGTAAGAGACGTAACGTGATTCGAACATGACTCCGGTTTTACACGAGCAACTTTTTCGGCTATAGAAATGGAAATTATTTCCCGTTATGACCGTGGAGACGCCGGCCACACCATTTTCAGCAATATTCCTCTAAAATATTGCCAAGGCAACGATTGCCTAGGTCAGGGGTGGAGAACCTATGGCCCGCGTGGCACGTATGAAAAATTCGCTGGCACGCGAAAATTCGTTGGTGCAGCGTTAAGGTTAGCAGATGCACGCTAGCGTATTTCGCGAAACACACAGCATTTCGATAATACGCCTATTTGAAAGTGAGACTATTATTTTTTCGAGAGAAGAAGTGAGGCGCTTAAAACTCATTTGATAAACTCATTTGATAATAATAAAGTATTCATTACTCCTTCAAATCTACTCTCATTCGCAAAACACACCGCGGCACCCTTATTCAATATTTTAATTTTACCATTAGCTTGGCACGTCAGTAATTTTATAAAAATAGATTGTGTTTTTTTTGTCACTCATGCTGGAAAAGGTTCGCCACCCCTGGCCTAGGTAATGAGTTCAACAATTTGTTAAATCAAAATGGCGAAAAATGAAAATATTTTTTTTTTTATTTATTGAAATGTTACAGTAGTATTTACATTTCTAAATGAATAATAAATGAAAATATGAAAAAGGAACTTTTGTTATTTTGGGTTAAACAGATTATATTATTAATTTATTTATTTATTTATTTATTTATTATTACGCCAAACAAGGCAACTTAAACTATATCACGCAGGGATAACTTATAAATATCAGATAAAGTAACAGGTTGCAGTCTTATTCATATTAGTCAACTTTGACATCTAATTTATTTTTTTGCCACAAAAAGTGATAACAAAAGAGTACAAAGGGAGATTCAACTTAGTTGTAGTGTTAGTTAGTTAGTTAGGTAATTCGGGTGACAGGAAGGATATCAATTTTTTTGAAGGATATTTTGCTAATTCCAGGGGAGAAGCAGGAACTGTGGCCATTAAAAATCATACAACATCTGTTTACAGGCTCGTTAGTGATCATTATTACAATAGCTGCAATCCATTGGGATTGGTAAAGTTAAACTACCCTTCCTACATATACATTTTTTTTATTTAATACTGATTTTAGGGGATTTTAGCAGGGGTATTTCGGCCTGTCTTGTGGAGTAAACAATTTTACGAGTTGGTACCCCTGCCTTATAGATTTTCTGCGGGATGTATGACTAGCTTGTGTTCTAGCACCTTCAGGACATAGGATGGCAGGCTTATTTGATAGGAATACTTTGGAGTTTCATGAGCTCCTTTAGCTTAGTATAGAGTATATTTCACCCTCCTCTTCTGTACACTGTAAAAAATTTCTGTGGTAATTTTACAAAAAAATACTGGAAGTTTTGTAAATTTGCAATATATATTACTAGGAATATTCCTAATCTACTTTACGTATTTTTACCAACTGTGTAGTAATATAAATTATTTGTGGGATGTAAAAATACAATCAGGAGCTTTCACTTCATAGTTTTTTAAATTTCCAAAACTCTTGTTGCAACTTTTTACCAGAGAGAGACGAAAAGGGAAAACCACAAAGCTGAAGATTACCGCCCTGTGCCAATGTGCTTGGCGCTGCCTGAAATATTTCCAAGCGCCAAATTTTATTCTTAGTTAATGCCCAATCCGTATACATAAAAAATTAGCATTTTCCTCACAATGCCTTGTTAAGCATGAACATGAGGCAATGCCTATCAAAATTTCTTGGCTGTTACAAGAACTGCCCAGACCCTGACAAAGTCAAAGGTATGGCCTTAACTTAAAAGCAATTGGGTTTATATGCTTAGTATTCCATTGTTACCTGTGAGAGGAAAAATTTAAACCTTACATTCCACGAGAGGAAAAATTTAAACCTTACATTCCAATAACCGATTTGTAATTTTACCGAAAATTTATGTTATAAAATTACACCTCTTTAGTAAAATTACAGTACAAGCAAAGTGTTAGGATTTTTTTAGTACATAACATTGATAAATATATAAGAAATATTTTACTTTCCTACATAAACGATTTAGAAAAATACACAACATTGTGTAAAATATACGTCACATTCATGTAATCAACATTTACGTTATGCAGTATTGGAGATTTCCAATTTCATTTTGTGAAGTTACAAAATTTATAGTAAAATTACAATAATTGTGAAGTAAATTAGTATTTCATATCGCGATTTGTAATTTTACTGTACATTTGCACTGTGAATTTGCATATTTTTTTACAGTGTAGGTATGTAAATAATTTTCCTTCCTTTAATTTCAATACTTTCATTTTTACACAGATTCCGTGACCCTTTCTCCAAAATAAGTTTCTTCGATATTTATTTCAAATTGTGCTCGAAAAATGAACTTACCAATCTGAAAAGTAACAGAAATCCACTTTAAGTATCGACAAGAATCCACTCTGGCTACATTCGATTGATGAGAGTGAAACAAAACTGCACAACGATATGCAATTTCAGCAAAAATACGAAAAATTAACATTGTTGCCCTCAAACGAAAGAAGAGATATGGTTCAATACGAGAAAAAGTTAATAAGAAGTTTTTTTTCCCCTTAAGTAACTTTGCTCCTTTCCAAATGGAAACAATAGAAAAAGTTTAAATGTTTGAAAACTTCCGGGGCTAAGCTGTTTTCTTTTTGTTGTTATTTTCTTTTCTATTTTTATTCATTCATACACAAGTCTTACAAGGACACACAGAATAAACATTACTTCGCATATCCTTAGTGCTCTTTGGTCGATAGTTAGAGAGAAATACAGAAAATGTGTAAGAACACATTGTGTGTTTTTTTTGTGTCTTCTCTGTATGTGACCTGCTTGTACAGGTCACAAACTTATGTATGTTGTACACAAAAATAAGATTATCCTTGTTTGTGTTAACTTTCTTCACAGTATTTGGAAAGAAAAATAGAAAAATTGTAAAATTGTAAGTAACAAATTCGAAACAATTGCGGGATTTTAGCTATTTTTCTGTGCATGTTTTTTTCCCCCTTCGGTTTATTATAGTCAATTTACAAACATTTTTCTACTTGAAACGACTTTTCAATCCATGTCGTACGAAAAATATAAGGATCAAAAAAAAAATAAATAAAAAAAAAATTCAGAAAAGAAAGTCTCAAAGGAGCTTTTATCCCAATAGGAAAGATATTCTTAGTGGAATGAACTCTCTCCATGTAAAAGAGGGTGTGCACGGCACAAGAGTCGTGTATGTGTAAAATCAAGGCAACTTAAAGCCTCATCACTTTCAATCCTTCCCTTCATCAGTAATCGCCTTATCCTCATAAATAATAGATGAGAACAACTTTTATTATTTCTCAAATAAAAACCATGTACATACTAACATCAATACGCAGTCGGGGAAAAAGGACCATGGAGCGTCTTTTTTTTGGTGTGAAAACTCAAACAAGGATTCGCATATACACGCAAAATTCTAGCAAAAAAAAAAATAAATAGACTTCATCGACGAGTCACCCTAGAGTTCGCCTTTATTTGGGTGAAACTTCCCCGAAAAAATGAAGGATGAAAAAAAATAATATCCAATATCTAAAGGAATAAATCATTATTATCATATTTTGTTGCAAATCGTTGTAGGAATGTCGATGGTATATTTTCTTTTCGTTGAACCTCTGATTTACATTTCACCGTATGAAATGGATCAAGGACTTTTCGTTTTTCTTTTTTTTTTTTATTAAGAGAAGCTTTAATTTTGATAAGAAACTTTCCGCAAGTTTTTCCATGTAAAAAAAACTGTATTTAAAATGTAACAGGAAATCCTTTCAGGCAGGACTTCATTTTTAAGAGAGCGGAAGAGCCTTTATCTTGTGAAAGAATATAGAAAAAGGGGATTTGCATTTTCCAACATTTCAGGTTATCTCGGATTTTCCCTTCTACAAAAGTTCAGCGATGAAACTATTAACTTTTTAGCAGCTACACGTAATTAGAATCGTTGTGGCTTATATTGTTCCAGTGAAAGGAAGTGAAAACGCCAGGGACAATCCGTAAATACGTGTACAGTTAGTATTTCGTTTTTTTTCTTCTTTTTTTTACTATTCATTTAAGAAAAAGAAAGCTCATCCTTGAAAGTATTCTACCTTCGTTCTTTGTGCCACAAAGCTTTACTCCTTGGGGGGTGAGTTCTTATACAAGAGGATCATAATTTAAACTTTTCTTTTTCTCCTCATCAAAGAATAAAAAGCTTGACGCTGTTTAATGACACTTTTTTTATAGTAAACGAGGAATTTTCGCTACTTATAAATTCGCAGGTAAAAAAGAAAATTTAATATTTTTTTTCAGAAACTCGGTAGTATCATAAAAAAATGAATAAAAATGGGTGTCATCACCAAATAAAATATGTAACACTCTTTCGTATATATACATCTACTCAAATCAGACTCTATATTATTATTTTTTAAATGTAAGCTGCCTTAAAATTGGGATTACTTTTATACTGTGAATATTATAGCTTCTCCGTGTGTGGGTATATCATGATAATCAATGGTCTAAAGCAGTGATTCCCAAACTTATTTCGGTCATGGACCCCTTACTATAACAAAAACTTAATCATGCACCCCCAAACCCAAGTTAATCAAATTTTATGATATAATAAAATCTACTAAAAATACTTTAATCTGTTTTCTTTGAGAAGACAATTGCACGTAGCTAGGTAAATGAATTACGTATATATTTTTAATTGTTAAGAAAACAAAAGAAAAAATTCAACAGTGCTTAAATATATAGGTACTTAATACTTAAATAATTTTAAGTGAGAAGGATCCCAGCGCGAAAAATTGGGAGCTCTGCTCAGGGAAGCTGAATTTGAGCTTACTGGAGTTTTCAGAAATTTTATAGAACGAGCAAAATTGGCAATTATCTTAATGACCATAAATCGTGGCATTAGCATATTCAATAAACCGGTTCTCGTTCGATTACAGAAGTTAAGCAGCATTGGACGTGGTTAGTACTTAGTGCGGGGCCCACTTGGAAAAACGACACTCTCCCTTGGAAAAAAACCAAAAAACAATAATTGCAAAAGCCCGGTATGCTGTTCGTGCGGAATTCAGACTCCCCTTTAAAATGCAAGTAAAAAAAGTGTGCGGAATTCAGGTTGGAGGGCGGACTGAATTCAGTCCATAAAATCAGTACGCAGTTCAGTCTAATAGGGGGTTTACACTGACGCTCAAAACATGTTTTATGAACCAGTCGTTTTGAAAAGCTCAAAAGTGTTCACACTGACGCGACATGTTTTAAAATGTTTTCAAGTGTCAGTTTTGATAGCTTCATATATTCGGAAGTATTTTTTACCGTGAAATAGAAATCGAATTAATATTAAAAATGTTATTTCCATCTAGTTTTCGATGAAAAACTTATAAACAATATAAATAACTTGAAATATTTAAACTTCAACTATCAAAAACTCAAAAATGACGTGCTGATTACAGCTGAGCGAGTATTCAGCATTGTCAGCAAGTGTTTTATTCGTGTTTTATTTTAAAACACGTCAAAACCTACTTGTTTAAAAAAGCTCGCTCCTTATAAAATGTATGGGTGAAACACATGTTTTACCCTGTTTTGCACCGAAACTTGAAACGCTTTCTAAATCATGTTTTGGGAGCCAGTGTGAACCCCATATAAATTCAGACCGTAAATGAACTTTGTTGCTCTCGAAAATGGATGGCGTTTTTCTGAGTGTAGACTTCTCGTTTCACTTCCGCAAGCCAAGAAATTAAATTTCTATTTTCTCGAGCGGAAATTTCGACGTTTATCGCTTTTATGCGGAAAAAAGTTTTTTCGGGAGCGTGATGTGACCAAACAGTCACTGTTATTTTAGTCAGGTCTACATTGTCTACATAACTCTCCCTGCTAAGCGGAATTCAGACTGATTATATGGATTCTCTACAGAGCGAAATTCTGCACGAACAGCATACTAGGCTAAAAGGCGAACAAAAATAAAAGCTTTTCGACACCCGGAACTTATTCACATATCTATCAACTTCAAATTTTGCACCTATGTATGTATGCGCGTGACAATGCAATCTGACCACTTTGAAAAAAAATCAAGATGACAGTGCCAAGATTTCAGCCGATTTTTACAATAAACCTCAATTTATTTAGCGCTGTTAGTAAACTTATTTGTGCTTTTTGGCTTAGCTAAAATCTAGCACAGCTTCTAACTGTCAAAAGGGGTTGACGTTTACTAGTGAATTTTTGTTGTAATCAAATAATTTAGTAATATTTTAATACAGCATGAAGATATTATTATTATTATTAATTTTTTTTGCTTGTTATTATTCGTAAAATGAGAAATGTTATAATTTTTGGTCGTTATTAGTTGTAAAATGAGAACTGTCAAATGGTATGCTAGGAACGGTGTTAAGTTAACAGCGATAATTTAACAGAGTTAGGCCCGATTCACAATGAGAGCTTCAAGCCTCAAGTTTCAAAGCTTTTTTACCATAGTTTCAGCTTCATTGGAAGCTTGCAGCTTGAAGCTGTGAATGTGAATCATTATACATATATAAATCCTATAATCCTAAGTTTTGAAGCTTGCAGCTTTGAAGCTCTCATTGTGAATCGGGCCTTAAAGTAACTTGGGCCTCAACGTGCCCTATGCCAGGTAGAATACAATTGCCTGTGTGGCATTATTCTAAATTCAAAATGGCGGCCAAAACCGAATGACGGAAGACGTAATAGACTAAAAAGCGGAAATTATAACCTATCAACTTCAAATTTTGCACATATGCATAGTTCGCGTGACAATGGACTCTGATTTTTTTGAAAAAAAAAATGGCGGTTCCAAGATGGCGGGAGAATTTTGCAATGTTGTTCCCCGTCCCCGCGACATGAGTATCAAATAAAAGGGTATGACGAGTAGAATACAGTGGCGGCCGCCACAAAATGCCGGAAGACATATAATAGACTAAAAAGTAGAAAATAAAAATAAATAGTTTAAAAAAACTAAAAAATACGCTTTTTCATTTTAAGATGAACTAAAAAGTAAAAAATAATTTTGAATGTAAAGTTTTTATTGCTCCAGCCAGTATATGGGAACAACCCACCTTTCGAAATCAAGCTCAGAATGAAATTAATGAAGTTATTGGTAAAATTTATAAATATAACTTACTTAAATGTAAAAAGCGTGCGGCGTTAACGAAAAGTTCCAGTATTAATAAAATAAGAATATAGGTAAAGAGCTTTCCACCTCCGATCGTCTGAGAACATTCTCTTCTGCCCAAATTCTGTTTGTATAACAAAAGTTTTGTAACAAATGCAGATATAATACGTTTAGTCTTGAGAAAATTTAATTGATCATCTTGTAACTTTAAATTTATTTAATCAAATTTGGCGAATAAGTCAGTCAAATAAGCTGTTTGCTTTTCGATGCTCGTGGTCACGCGTGAAACATTGCATTTTAAATTTTTGTAATTTTTTATATGAAAACTTTCGATCTTTTTCGCAGACCCCCGGTAGTTTTTCGCGCACCCCCAAAATAATTTTTTATTATCACGGACCCCTGGATCATCCCATATACCCCCAGGGGTCCATATGGACCACTTTGGGAGTCACTGGTCTAAAGCCTTTTAAACTTCGACACATGAATTATTAGAAAATTAAAAGGTTAAAGTTGCAATGGAGGAATCAGGAGGTGTGTTTAATATTTTAACATGATTCTGACATGTTGGACAGAAATGTCTGAATTAAATTCTTGCCGTTCTACGATTGTAGAACTTGATATGACAATGGTCTAGAGTAGCCTAATACCCTATGATGTGCCCTGAATACAGCATACAGGTTTCCAGTACAATACAGTAAGAAATCCTTTACACCACGATGACACGACCTGAGGCAGCTACTCACGAAGGCGTTCAATATTTTTTTACCAACACAAACATTTGAAACCCTACAATGACTGCTTAAGGCTGTACAAGAAATCGATTAGCGAAGCAACGCGACAACCATGGCGAAAAAATTATCATTGTCATTGTCTGGGCAGATTGGACAGGCTTAGCAAGATTCTCTCTAAGGCCGGGCGCCCACTAAAGTGGTGTGGCAGTAATGTGGTTTTGGCCTGCCATATGGAAACAAAGTGGTGCGGCAGTTGAATGGTGGCGCAGTGGTATTAAAATTATTAAGCGCGCACCGAAATGGCAAGCAGCGTATCGCGTATGTGATTCATCATCATCTTATTACTAGCGAGAAGTGGCATCCACTACCACTTACCACTAAAAAATTTCACTTGTCGGAGACTAGTGGCAATCAAGTGATGCGACGCCACTTGCCAGATGCCACACCATCGCACAGTGGTTCCAAATCCCGAAAAGGTGGCCAAAATATGTAGACGTTATTCAAATTACGCACAAATAGTATTTTGAGGTCGCTGATTACGAATCTTCACTCAAAATAAAAAAACAAAATGGCTGATCCAATATGGCGGACAAAATTGTTATAAAGTGGTCAGATTTTTATGAAATTTGGTATGAAGAGTATTTCGAGTCGGCTGATTATGAATTGATACTCAAAATTTAAAAAACAAAAATGGCGGATCCACTATGGCGGACAAAGTTCTTATAAAACGACCAGAATTTTATGAAATTTTATTTAAATTAAACAAATCTGGGCAAACTGGGGCAACTTTTGAAACTTCCAAATTACAGAGAAAGATCTCAAGAATGCGACAAAACTTGTTAGAGAGTGGGATGTCGTGGGACTTTTGAGTAATGTAATTTTAAACATTGACGTTTACAACGGGAAGTTATAAAAACCTTGTTTTGAATGCTACATTACTAAAATAATTAAGAAAATTAATTGTCAATATGAAATAACGTTTAAAAGTACTTACTTTCGTTAGAAGAAGCCATTTCAAACGATTCCAGGTCACTGTTAACACAAAAACCCCGTTTCACTATGTACCACGCCGAGGCCCCCATGCCAGACGCTCACGTAACAATGGCTCCCATTCAAGTTTGACCGTTAAAAAACGCTGTTTCTACTACCTTCGGTACCAACCAACATAACTAGACCCTAAAAGTCCCCAAATCAAAGATCGATTTAGTTATGGCTCCTCTACACGTTGGCCAATATGTGGGCCAATGGTTGTGGCAAAAAGACCCAAGGTGTGGACGCGGCGGCCATAACTCTGCTACAACCTTTCATCACACCACACGGATCTCGCGCAACGTATTGGTGAAAAAACCACATCACACAGATCTCGCGCCAACGTGTTGGCCATTACTCCCCATCATTCCAATACGTACGTGAGCCGAAATCCCTGCTCTACACGATAGCCAAGGTATTGGCCGCTAACACGTTGGCCAACGTGCAGATGAGCCATTACAATATTGAAATATACGTGATATAATTGCAGGAGATTTCAATTAGAATTTTCTTGGATCCAACATTGATCACCTTCCCGTTCTTTCTAGCGAAATATGGTTCTCGCATAACACTTTAACAACCGATGCACGCATTACGAGTCACTTGGGTGATTGGGGCTTACTGCATCCATAATGCGGCAGGTAATGCAGTGACCGTGAATGGTCTACATTATCGCATCAAGATACCTGTTTTTTTGGCCCCAATTGAAAATGATGGATCTCGAAAACAAGTGGTTCTAGCAATATGGCGCCACCTGTCATACTGTGCGCGAGTGCCAGGAGAAATTTCCGGGTCTTGGTATCGCCATAGAAACCACAATTGGCCCCCGAAATCGTGCAACATGATGTTGTGTGATTTTTTTCTGTGGTGTTATGCGCAGTCGCATGTATTTTAAAGGGTAGAAAAATTCGCAGCGCTTCTAAGTGGAGTGAACTTGGAGCGCTGCTAATATGCTCGGAAGGGAGCAATATTAGAGCTTCACGAAATTGTACCTCATGAAGAAAACAGGCAATTATCTTGGTGACCGTTAAGGGTGCCATTAGTATACTGAATAGACCGGTTCTTGTTCGATTATGGAGGTCAAGCAACATTGGACGTGACTAGTACTTAGTTGATAGGAACCGATTGGGAAAGCCGCTGTCGACAACCTGCGGACGAAAAGGCAAATGCAAAATGAGAACAAAAATATATAAAGCGTTTCGACACCGCAGTTTGTTTGTTATTCACAAATCTACAGGCGCTTGGATAATTATTGGAGGGCTCAAAAGCTTTTTCTACTTTTGTTACTGCTTCATAGACGCTTCTAAAAAAGATATAGAACTAGTATTGGAAGGCGAGTGCTTCAAGCTTCATAAGGACCGTTCTACCATTGATATTTCAGCGCTCCATTTCCCGTTGGGGAGTTAGGGTGGGTCCACACCCCACTAGGAAAAAATACAAGTGCTTTGCTGCGGAGCAAATATAAAGCAGTAAGAGCTTCCTTCTGCTTCCTACAACAGCGCTACCTCAGCACAATCTCAGCAGATCACTTTAAAAGCTTTTTTACGAAACATAATAAAGTGCTGAGCTCTGCGGACACGCAATGTTAAAATAACATGAAGCTTCTTACGGAGCGGAAGGGCTTTACTGCTTCAAAAAAGAGTTTTAAAAGGCTTTTCGAAGCGGTTTTTTTCCTACTGCCCGAGTAAAAATAAAAAACGCCTTATAAAGGGCGAACACCGGCCGCTTGGCTTTTTAAGGGGCATATGATGGCCGTAGAGTTTTTAACTATTTTTAATGGGAGCACATACGGCCTTACGACGGCTAAATTTGACCAAAAGATTTAAAAGGCCAAGTACTGAGCTGTAGAAACGGGCTTTCGACGGGAAATTTGAGCCAAAAAGAAATTTGCACCAAATGTATTGTTGAATGTGTTTTAAGGAACCTTCATCATTTTCCTTATGTACAATGCCTCTTTCGATTAATCCTACTTAAAGATATCGATGCACAAGAGAAACGAGCTCGCCAGTCGTCGGTTTGTTGTACGTGAAGTGTGTGGTGCGTGTTGATTTATATTTTAGTGGGAAATTTTGTTATTTAACCATACGGCCGCCGTACGGCCGTCTTATGGCCGTTATTGGAACTGTAAGGCCGTTATATCACCGTCAGTCGCCCCCTGTATGGCCGTACTGTCCTGCAACGAGCCTTCTGTTAACCGCCAGATGGCCGAGGACTATGTTTCAATCGCAGTCGGTATTTGCCCGTTCTAAGGCCATCATTTATTTTTAGTCGTGTGGGACGTCACAGACTTTTGTTCGTTCAGACTATGAAGTTTAAGTGGAAAGGTTCGCGCAAATTTTTCGACGAAAACCCTGTGTACCGACATTTTTCTGCTCTGCTTTGTTGCACAACATTTTATAGAAGTCTATAGGACAAAAGTCTGTACGAACAAAAGTTTGTGTCGTGTAGACTCATCTTTAAAGTGCAAAATTAAGCTCGTCAGGTTTGAATATAAAAAATACCGGTCTTAGGTGTGTTAAAATGAGAAGTACTAATATAGGTCATTCTGGATGTCGATTTATTATACTTATTAAAGTCAGCACGCTTCTTGCAACTAGTACTGGGTCCAAAGGTACTGAGGCCATTCGTTTGGCCTATTGTACCACACCTCTATACCTCATATTTGTAGACCAGACCGCCTCAACAAATTCTTGCAACTTATTCGTAATCTTCATAATGTATATCTAATTGCCCGTGCTTTTTGTTACCACCACTTTCAAAAACAGCACATATCAGACAAATGTAGAATAAAACATATCTACCACCATCCCCCTACTTAATTCAATTATAAATGGTAAGTATTTTTTACCTACAACTAAAAAAATTGGTCAAAACGAAAAGATTTCCTCATATGAAGTTTTTTTGAAGAGAATGAGAGATCGAGAAGAAAACTCCTCTAAGAAAGTCCATTTAAAAGTTCTCCAGAAAGAATTACCAAACATCCAAGTCCAAAGAGTAGACTACAAATAAAAACATACAAAAAAAACATTCCTTTTTCGTTTCAACCCAGCTCCAATTTTATGACACGAAACACTCATAGGGTTCTGCTTCAAGATATAAATCTTAATGTACTCTCTTTTTGTGCTAGGAAAAGAAAGTAAATAAGATTTATTGCAATCCTCTCTCTAGTGACGTCCAATGTTTCTGTACTTTTGATAAATTTCCTTTTTCCACCGAAGAGTAATTACGGTTCTCCACAAAGTAATCTCAAAATATATAAAAAAAAAACTGGGACATACTGATGGTGGTGCAAACACCGCGAAACGAAAACGAAAAATAATCTGGACCTTGAGGGTAGTTGAGAAATCTGTATCTTAGCACACAGAGAAAAAAAAAGTATAAAGAAAAAAAAACTAGAGAAAAAAAGGGGGTGAAAAATGTCGGACGGATGGTTAAGGTGTTTTAGCCTTTTAAAATATTCATAACCTTTTGATTTATTAATAAGGTGCTGTTTATTCCAAAGATAATTAAAAAAAGGGGGAAAAATATGGATTGAACAAGACGGAGAGAGCCAAAAACATCATACCGATTCTATATTCTACAGGCCGCCGTGACACCCTGTCGAAAAAACTCCACCCACGACCGAAAAGTAACTTTAATTAAAACAACTTCACCCTGATTTGAAAAATTTTCTAATTAATCCTGAAAAATATAAATCCCACCTTTTCTCAGGAGTTTTTTTTTCCGCCGTGAAAAAATTTTGATCCGTGAAAAGGCGAAATCAAAATTCCGCGAATTTCACTCGATTAGGTTTATTTAATATGCAAGAAGCATTAAAGCCAGCGGAAGAGAATATCAGGGAACGATGATACACACAAGAAGCAAATTTGGAGGTTACCTGTCGTTCGAGAAAAGTGTTCAAAGGTAGGATCAACATTTCAAAGGATACGTAATTTTTTTTATATACATATTTTCCTTTCAAATGTTTTTTTTTCATGTGAAATATTCAAAAAAAAAATGTTTTTCTTTCAAAAAAAAATGACTCCCACACAAGTTTTTCTACGTATCCCCACGTGCAGCATAAAAGAAGCCGACCCTTTGGCCCTTATCGTTATCTATATTTTTTAATTGAGCTCTCTCTCTTCTCTATGGGTCTCTCATTTCACTTTCCATCTCTTCGCGCGCAATCATCATGCACACACAAAAGGGATTTTAAAAGGGACACAATGGAGCTATAAAAATATCTCAGTAATGAATTCAATTAAGGTGTAAAATGGAAAATTGTTTTCATTACGTATCTTTAATGGGGAACAATTTACGAAGAACGGAAGAAGATACAGAATGAAATTTTATCTATCAGAAGATTTCTGAGGTCAATTAATTTCCCTTTGTTAAAGAATGATCTGATCGCTGTGCAGTTGTTGCTTAATTGTAGATTTTTATTGCCGTGTTATTTAAAGTGATTTTTGTTTTGTTGGAAAATTTTTAAAGAATAATTATTTACAATGGGATGAATTGTTAATTTATTAAATTGTGTTTTTCACAGGTTTTATCTATGTTCTTCAGTTTTATATAAATGCCTGGATACGGCATCAATTGCATATATGTAAGTCACGAAACAATTGTAGCAGCAACTCTCGTTTGAAAGGTGACAGTTCGAGCATTACTTTGAGTGCATAAACATCAAACAATGGTGCTGTCGTTGGAAAAAGATGTATGCATTTGAAAATGCAGCAAAATAATTAAAAGTTACGGTATGGTATAAATAAAGATTGCTACACAGGCTTGTGGAAAAATATTCCTGTGTGCGGCGAATGCACTTGATCAAAATTTCACGGAAATCGTTCGCGGTAATTTTGATGTGAAAAAATGATTTACGGTCTGGGCGTTCAATTACTGAAAAGATTATAAATTACGGGTCAAAGAGTCAAAGATCGTGGAAAAGTGATAGCGAGGCGTTTTAAGCATTTCTGAAACTAAAATTGGCGTCGAGAAAGATTGTGTGTTTGGTAGAACTGGAAGGGAATCGTCCACTATGATGTACTTCCAGCTTGTCTCATGATTCATTTTTTACTCTACTGTAGACAACTAGAGAGATTACGCCAGGGAATTGAACGAGAACGACCCGAATTGAATAATAGCAAAGATGTTGTGTTTCATAACGACAACGTCAGACCGCTCACTTCTTTGATGACCCGTTAAAAACGGGCAGAGTTTGGTTGAGAAATATAGTCCAGACAAAAGAAAACTACTTGATTCAGTTTTTCAACTAGAAACCACAGAATACAAGACTAGCCTACCAGTTTGCCGCACATGCTGCGGTCTAGAAGTTTGTTTACAAATATAACAACTCGATTATGAAATTATCTTGCCTCCCTCTCACGCATCCACCAGGCTAGCCTTAACCTATAATATCCTTTGTATGCGCTTTTTCCATCTTCAGATTAAGCTTACTACTAGACATTGCACCATGACTTGACTAGTGGTACAAAGGGTTATTCCTGAGCTTAACCATGCTACATAAAAAAATTATTGGTTTACGTCGATTGTACGTTTGGATTAATGAGTTCAAGCCTCGCCTAACAACAACCAGAGATGAAGCACGCCGCGGAACATTCAGCTAAAATCATCATACTTGATGTATTTGGAAGAATCCTTTTTTATATGTGGCAATTCTAAGCTCAGAAATCACCTTCTGTACTACCGATCCGTCATGTCGTTGGTTATGTCATTGTGCAATGTCTAGTACTAAGTTGGTTAGAAAGGACAGAGAGTAGGTCAGTTAAGAAGATTAGAAAATCGGCAGGGCTGTGATCTGACGCCATGTAATGGATGATTGAACGACCGGAAAGAAAACTCTCTAACCATAATTCAAAATGGAGTCAATATCATGGAATTTAGCGAACAGAGCAGGTTGCCAAAGTCAATCAAAAGCCTTGGAGATAGGCAACCAGCAACCATAGGCAAAGAGCAACCGAACCAGACTTACCAAAGCAGTGCATACTTTGGTTGAGGTGTTCTATCAGACGTACTCAAAAGTCTGAAGCCGTACTGTTTGTCATTTAGACAAACTAGAGTTAGACTAGGTACCCCATAAGCCTTTTGCCGGTAGCCATCTCTATGGTTTCGGGAGAATTGAGCTAAGGCTATGGGGGGTACTTGCAGGGATTACTTGAGTCACCCTTTTTCGGGATGGACTGAGATGAGAAAATTTCCAAGAAACTGGATAAAATTCGGAGAAGTAGATTGAGGAAAAGGATTTGCGCAGAGGTGAAGACAAAGGTGAGGCGCATGTGTTTGGGATGATTGATAGGCGGTATATTGTCAGGACCAGTCGATTTGTTAACATCAAACTGTTTAAGTCAATTAGGTACCTCGCGAGATCTGAAGAAAAAAGAGAAACACTTAGGGCAAGGTGTGGCATAGCAGTTTCCGGGAGAGAGGAATTCGAGGCCGCGGCGGAATAAGTCGGCTTCGGATTTGTTATCTGTTAACGCTCCCTAGACATGAGGTCTGTTATTAGAAAGACCGAACCTAAGCTCTCTGATAGTCGTTCCTCTTTAAACCCAGGTCAGAGCAGGACATTCACAGAGAGCATGTGTGGAAGTATCACCGCCTTACAGTGGGTACCGCGGTCCCATCAACAGCCTAAGGTTTGTCCTGTTTAGAGTGATAATGCCCCTTAAGGCAAAGGGTATTATTAGCTCCTTAGCCTGTCTGCCGCTCCCAAGAGGTTAGGCTCAGTCCTTTAACCCAACACTCTATCAGGGACTTGGAGGTCATGAGATGCCACAAAAAGGTTCGGGCCTTGGACTAGGATCTCAGAACTCTCCCACGCCAACTTGTCCACAACGTCATTGCTCTCGATACCCCAGTGTGATTATTAATATGTTTCCTGGTCAGGCGCTGGAGTACGTCAAAAAGCATCCTGTAATTATTTTGAAGGAAAACTTCCACAATGAGAGTGCCTTGATGGCAGCTTGACTGTCTGAAAAAATTGTAATGTTGGCGCCTTTTAAACCTTTCTCAAGGTTGATCCTAGTGGAGATTTCAATGTCAGAACTCAGTCTGCCCTGTCCATGTTCCAATTTTGATCCGTCGGTGAACTAGTAGACGTTTCTTAAACCCTCAGGAAGGATGTGTACCTCCCACTCGGATGCATCCAGAGTAAATGCCGTGAATTTTATTTGGAGCAGCAGTTCATCAACCATATGGTTGGATACGTGGCAAATTAGGATGTTAAGAATACCGTTGAGGATATCCATATATCTTTTGACTATATTGTGCAGGTTGGATGAGATCTAAAGTCTAAAGGCACTTATGGCGGCGGATTTTCATATGGTGCTATGCAGTGGAGCAAGTCCAGTAATGAATGGAGAGGCAACCAAGAGGTTGCAGTCTGCTGGATTTGAGGATCGCCGTGACCTGTTTGGTTTTGGGCCATAAGACTGTATTGGTATTAGTAACAACGGGTTTAACGATCGTGTTGTATATCCAGTACATCATTTGTCCTCTAACACTCCATGTCTTTCTTACCCAAAAGCTTTTTACAGGCCCATATAGTCGTAGAGACCTAACTAGTGGGGTAGTCCAGAAAACGTTCCAGTTCAGTCTTCAGTTATCCAGCATTTCTCCCAGATATTTGACCGAGTTTGAACATTCAATGCTATGCCCTGGATACAAATAGGACCAAGGTACAATTTGTAACATTTTAAAAGGGACCAGGATGGTCTTATCAATAGGAACTCTGTAGTACACTATTGTCAGAGTGCTGTTCTCGTGTCCCCTCTAATGGTCAAGTCAAACTTCCTCGAGGTAACGATGGCAAGGTCATCTGCAAAGCCGATGACTTCGAATCCAGATTCGTGTAGCCTGGTCAAAAGTTTGTCGACAACCAATGACCAGAGATGACCTTTATACTACTTGACACTTAATACTAATGGTGGAACCCAGGGTAGCTGTACAAACATCGAATTTATCCGCTAAATTCTGCGAGGATCTGAGAACCAATGGTATAGAAATAGAATCATAGCCAGTATTATCGAAAGCACCTCAGTGGCAAGGAACGCACTTAAGGTACTTTCCTTAGCCAGGGCGGTCTGGAGAGGTCCTATGACTGCTCAGCATGCAAGGGATAAGCGGCCTGGAGAACTGACTCTGGAAAGTGCTCGCCGAGCAGGCATCTCAGGTTTTCTTCTTGGTTAGTATCCTCCTTTTTAAGAACCGCATTGTAGGAGGCTTTTGGAGTCTAGTTTTTTTGACTAGAGCTCAGATAAAGCCCCTTGTACTGTCGACAATCTATTTTTTTTGTATAGAGTGCAATGTCGAACAGCAAGCTCTAGTCGGAAGATTGAATGGGGAGAGTGAAGTGAAGGAAGGAACTGCCACAACTAAGCCCCGATATTTTTTATTCCACCTACTCCCAACTATCTATCGCGAATCTGGCATCGGGGCATCGAGAAACAACTCGCTGGAGTGTTATGCCTCCTGAAACGAGTTGAATCCCATCAACCAACCGATGACAGGCGCTGGTGGAGAGGGGAAGGGCTAGCGGAAGGCTATGACAGGAGGAATCAGGAGTGTAAAGAAGGAAGAAGAGAGAAGGAAAATTATGTCGGTGGGGAAAGTGGGAAAGGCGAAAGACCGTGGTGCTGCCGGGATTCGAACCCGGGACCTCTGGGATGGTAGCCAGGGGCCCTACTCCCTTGGCTACTGAGGCCCCGGTGGCTTCCGGTAGAGTCTGCCGGCTCTCACACTGCTTCCTACAGGCACTCCTTTTGGAGCGCCTTAGTTCTTTGTTATAGGATGTAAGGTTGAAACAGACTCCTAACTTTTAACTATGAAAATACATAAACACAGAAAAGACTCTCGTTTTAAAATGAAATTCTTCCATTAATATTTATTTAGAGCATTGTTAATTTTTGTGCCTTAAAATCACGATTGAATTATTAATTTGTAATTTTTTATAACATTTACACCATTATGATATACATACATAATATAAAATAAGGTGTTTAATGTAAAAAGTTTTCTCTTTTACTTAACGTATCTCTAACCTGATTAAACAGATGATTGATTAAATAAAAAATGAGTTCATTTCATGAGTGATTGCCCTATAGATACAATATCGGTTTCTATTAATTTTTTAAACGAAACAAAAAAAAAATCCCCCGATGCAAAAAAAACAAAATTGAACATTTTTAAAGCCACTTAAGTGAAACACAAAAAAAAGGGATTCAAGGAGTCCATTTCTTATTTAGTTACTTTTATTTTTTATCGTCCACAGGAATGTTACAAGAAAGGGTTTAAAAAATGTCATTTAAGAAGACGAGAACAAAATAAAAAAAAATAAAATAAAAAGAACAGAGGACAAAAAAATTATTCAAAAGAAAGGACGCAAAAAATTTTCCCTTCAAAAATTTCGAATGTAGGCTGGAGATAAAGAAATGTAAATTTTCGTATTCCTTCATTTAATTTTGGTACAAAGGAAAATGTCACCCAGAATAAAAGTTTGTGTCACTTAAGTTAGGAATCTAATGGGATTAACTACTGGCGCACAGTTTCCATTTTCCAATTCTTTTACCCCCAGAAAAGAGAGTGGCCTAACCCGTAACAGTCACGAAAGGCTTAAATCAGACGACGACCAGTATTAACTTCCCTTGAAAATGAAAAACAGGAAAAAAAAACTGACAAAAGTCTAACTCACAAAAGGAAACTAACACCAATGTACACCCTTTTCCTGGTCTTCCTGTGACGGTATGCAAATTAAATAGCCCCAGTTTATGCCCGAAGATCCCTGGGGGTGAACATGGACGGGGGTGGGGAAAAAAATATATATATATAAATAAAAATAAAGAACACGGAAAACGGGAAACAAAACCATTTCATGGATTATTGAAGTGCAAAAAGACCAGATTGAAATGGAACGATCCGGGGGTCGGCCGGGCTGAGGCGGGCATACCCGGCGGCGAAAATTTCAATGAGATCAATCAAGGGAAATTAAATTAAAATTTAATCACCACGTTATTCAGCGAGAGAGAGCTAGAACGTCCTGCATGTCGAGCGGTACCTAATTTCGTGGGTGTTCCACCCCCGCTCTGTATTTTTTTTCCAGTGTGCGCGCTTCTCCCACCTTATTTGGCCATTGTTCTTTTCCCCGTGCAGAAATCAGGCCGTATTCGTTGGGGGATGTTTTTATAGCAGGCTGCTTCTGCTGCTGCTGCTGCTGGGAGGGTGTAGTAGGGGATGTTGTCTGAATTCTCATGGTGCTGGTGCTGGTCCGTATTTCGCAATGCCTTAATTAAATAAGAAGACCATCGCCCTGATAGCACTCAGGCAAAAAGGTCCCTTTTACTTCACTATATTAGGTGCCTTGTGCCTTAGTTTTTTTTACATTAGGTCATTCACTCAGGGCTTGTTTTGCCCTCGCTTTGTCCTCGGCAATGTTTGCTCAGAAAGACAATTACGTTCGACAACTTTCACGAGCATAACAAGTGATATTTAATTAGAAAAAAAAACTCAAGTCCTTTTCCTTACACAGCATGGCCGTGTTTGAAAAGTGAATTAAATGAGGCTTTTTCTTAACTTTCCTAAACTTGGGAAATTTTTTGTGTGAATTTTTTCCTTAAACAAAAAAAAAATTTCTCTTTTTTTTTCTTCTCCTACGGATTTTATTCCGTTGGTTTTCATTTATTAAAAGTTGCTTAATATTTTCCAGGTTTTAAGTTTTATGGCTGAAAAGACTTCAATGATTTTCAAGCTTAAAGAGTTTTTATCCTAAAAGATTTAATAATTACATAACAACAATGGCGGCTTGGAGGGTTGGATTTCAATAATGTCCACCCCCCCCCCCTTGGTTCCGTTTTAAACGAGTTTAAGTCGACTTTCGTTGTACTCAGAATTTTGTGTGTTTTTTATGGGCTACTATAGCTGGCCAAAGCTGCTCCCCACAAAAGCTCTATTCTTGATTAACTGATTAAGTTAATTATTTACGAAAATATACAAAGTTTGGCCACTATATTGAGCAGGAATATGCCTGATGGATTAATGCCACCACCTGCGGCTTATTTATGGGCATAATCAAACGACGTCAGCTGTTAAAATGTCTGGCTTTAATTTTGGCCTAATATTAAGAAATCAACGTACAAACAAAGGGTAAAATTTTACATCTCTTTGTAAAGCTATAAGACCATTGCGACAAGTCAGACTAAAAATCTTAACAAACATGGCTTGCAGCTTGTTAACAATTTGATTTAATGATCTATTTTTATATTAAAATACAGAATTATATCGCCATCAGGGCGTAAAAAAGTTCTCGAGTGAATCGATTGGTCGAGAGTACATCAAACTCAGAAATTCTTGTAAAGGCAGTAAAATCAGATCGTACAAGTGTTGGCACAAACTTTTGCTCCTTGGAAAATTTTATCAAGAAGAAGTTCACTACATCCACTTCTTGTCTCTTTCCTTTATCTACAAATGTGAGGTTATAACAGACAACATATCCAAGACAAACCTACTAGCTATGCCATCTCGTGCCCTCAAATAATCTACATATTAAGATTAGTCCTAAAAAGCATCTCGCCGGCTCAGCCGGTTAATAATAGGGTACCAAAGTTCTGCTTAGATCCAGTCTTCAGACGGTGCTCCTAGTTCATCTGGTAGCCTAGTACTGCCAACGTCACAGCCTTTCCCCCTGATTAGCGGAGTTCACTAGTTTTAGGAGGCATAACACACCGACGAGACTGTTTGCTGCTAACGCCGATGGATGCGATTGGCTCGGCCGACTGCTATTAAGGAACTCGACTTTCTGAAATCGAAGCCCCGTTACAAAAAATTTTGTTTTGATTTTTGTTACAGTGGGTTTCATCCGAATTTCTTGTCTTTGGCGTGAACAACTAGAACATCCAGAAGTTCAAACGTATGGTCAATTGCCTGCCATCTTCCAGACTTATTAATCTATCCTGTCCTCTATTCGTCCCTTCGAACCAAGCATACTACTAGACATTGTATAATGACGAGTAGGACCGGACGGACTGGTATTACAAAGGGTAACTCCTAAGCTTGGACTTTCACATAAAAAAGACACATAATGAAAATGGTGTTCTTTAGGATTTGCAAAGTACCTATAGTTGGTACCCCAAGGAGCTCGATGCCAAAAAATCTGGTGGACCCGACAATATACTTTCTATCTTTCTAAAGCGCCTTAAGCTAAACCTCCTTACCAGGTACCTACACCTTGTCGATTTGATGGGCCTCATGGTAGCATTGGGCTATGTCGGAGGAGGTACGCTGAAGAACTAGCGAGTCACCGGAAGGACACCCATGCCGAACAGACTAATGAAAAGAAGACACTTTTAAGGCAAGGCAGTTACTCTACCGATCGCTGCATTGCCGTGCTGTTCGTAAGGGGTTCTCTCTCAACACCAAGGTCGGAGCGTATAAGTGCCTTATCCTGGTAAGCGGCTCTGCCAGAACGGACTGATTTCAGCATTATTCTTGGGACTTACATGGAATACAAAAACGAAAAGAAAACAAAAAAATGCTTACTTCCAGCGTGGTGCCAATCGAAAGGTATGCAGCTAGTACCAGCCATAGTATACCTGGACAACAACAGCTTTCAACCTTGTCAGAGGAAGAACGTCAGTCAGCTGCAGCCAGGAGACGATAATAGGGTAGACCACCAATTTTGCGAGTGCCAGCCATAGCACTCCCGCTTTGGATCTGTCGGGCAAACCGAATTCAACAAGGCAGAAATCGGTTGGCGCTTATGAAATATCAGTACCAGGGAGCCGTATTTATGCTTGGCAAGATCGCTGTGAATGATCGATAGATCGCCAGTACTGTGCACAAGTGGACGCAATCGGATAAAATAAAGTAGCAGACGATTGTTAAGGAATACAAGAAACCGTTAGCACAAAATCAAACCACCTTATCTCCTTCCCCATTTGCGATTTGGCGATGATGGTTCTTTGCTGTACGGAGTGTACCTGCTAAGTTTACAAAGCGGCCGGCTGTGGATAGGTTTTGAAGAGATGAACAAAAAATCGTATCGGATCTCACCGCGCGGTGCGTGTCGGTCTGTGTGGGTTTGCTAACGATCACCTTTCTGGTATTTGGATTGTATAGTTGAAATCCTTTTGTTTGTTTGCTGTATCCCATGAATCTCCACACGTTGGATTTTTCAGCCAATTTATTTCGTTGCACTTTCGGTATGTATCGCAACCAAAAACACACGTAAAGATGACAGATTTGGCTTTGTATTTCATTTGTTGTGATGTTCTTCATGCCATGGCATGGCATTTGGTTAATTAAATACACCCCTGTCGTTGCTGCCTCTGCCCAAAAATTTCGACCCAAACCGCTGTCTCTGGCATTTTCCTTAATGGTACGATTCATCCTTTCTGCTACTGCATTTTGTTTAAAAGTATGTGGTACTGTCCTCTGATTTTGTATGAAGATGAAAAACTTGTTATTTCTATACTTTGGTTTTTACATGCTCGTCTGTGGATTCACGGACGAGCCCGGACCGCACCGCACCAGCTCGCACCGCACCTGAATTTTCCGACTTGCGGCGGATACTACGCACCACTAAAGACGTGCCTGTGCCTTCACAGACGAAACTCTTCCCACGGTGCGCCGTCCGCGTCTGTCCGCAAAATCGCGCACCGTTGGAAGCCAGCTAAAGGTGCGGTGCGAGCTCGTGCGGGGCGGTCCGGGCTCGTGCGGGGCGGTCCGGGCTCGTCCGTGGACGTCGGCCGTGCATGATAATCCGCAAAATCGCGTACCGTGGAAAGTCAGCTTTAGACGCTAGGGCGTTTTGATGTTTTGTTTTTTTTGAAATTATTGTAATCGGTCCGAAAATCGAAATCGTAATTTTCAACGTATTTTCATTTTTAAAGGTCCCAATAGCATTTTAAGCATAAATTTGAAGAGATATCGCTATCGATATCGCGCGAACCAAAAAAGATATGGACTTGGTTGAGGTGTCGTTCGAAGCGTGTTAACGGAAATATGATCTGAAAACATTTTCAAAAAATTCGGTCGAGCCGTTTTTTTGTTTAATCGAAGTATCTATGTGATTTTTGTACCTGCACGATATTGCGCAAACCAACAACGATAGCGACTTCGTTAGGGTGCCGATCGTAGCGTATTACCGAAGTTGTAATCAGAAAAGATTTTCATAAAATTCGGTCGAGCGGTTTTTTTGTTTAAACGACGTGTACAGAATTACCAATTTAATTCTGACAATATAAAAGGTGCCGGAAAGGTTTGATTCAATAAAAGATAAATTCGATTAATTCACTTACACTTTATTTCTGATTGACAATTTGTTTTCTTAATATCTAATTTCAATATAATTCAATATGAAATCCAATATTATCTTAATCTTTGAACTGCTTTAAATCATGAACTACTTTGTTTTATTATTTATTAGATAAATGCCACCTGTACGTCGTAGTTTGAACCAGATCTATGTGATCTTGCCTTGCTTCTGTTTTGTTTTGCTGCTTCACTGCGTCGCCCTCTGTGGAATTTCCTGTTAACGCCTTGATAAATGATACACACAAATTCAGCCGTAAAAATGGTTATGCTGAGAAAATTGATTTGATTAATATTTCTGAAGGTCCAACGACCTCTATGATTTTTTGATGCTGATTCAAGCTCATCAGCGGATTTGGGATAGGATAGGATGAAAAACTTCAACTCTGTTTTTCTGTGGATGCTGACTCAATCTCGTCAGTAGATTTTTTAGGAATGAATAAAAAGAGCTCAACACAGTCTTTTTATTTTAGAGTATGATTGAAATCACTTTTTTAGTAAAAATCTCAAAACTCGAAATTTACTTTATCTAATAAGCTCATGCTCGCTTAAAGATCTTGAAGTGATCTGCTGGATGCTGGTCATCTGCCGGTATTTATTTTGGTTTCGAACAATAAAAGTTGGTGGGGAACTTTGATTTTCGAAGTATATAATTGGTTTATGTAGTCACTTGAACAGCTGATCGTCTCTTTTTTTCCTTCATATGTCAAATGGAGTTGACATCTGATGGTAAGTTTATTTCTTTCTTGTTTGAAATTTTATTAACTCTGTGCTTATATTTTCAGTAATACATCGTTGGATTTTTGGCGGGGAGTTTTAGGAGGCGGAGTCCTTTGTTCTAGTGTTGAGAGGTAGGTACTTTGTGGAACTTGTTTTATAAATTTCCCTAATTGTTTTTGGTTTTCAGATTCTTCATTTTGCCGTCGGCATTTTGATTACTTTGTCAACTGGAGCCTTAAAATGTTTTTTCAATATTTACGAGGGACGTATTTTTATATTTTTATATTTTATAATGAATAGGTTTGTTTTCAGCAAAGATTACACCTGAATCGTCTTTCATCATTGAGGATAGTGATGTGATTGTTGTTTATGTGACATAATAAATTATTAGTGACGTAAATTTTGTGTGAATTCACCTTTTTAGATTTTTGGTTCGTCTGAGGACTCAACATTCTCCCCCGCCTTGAAGCGCCAAGCTTCAAGCTATAAAAATTAGATCACTTTTTGTTTACTAAATTCATGGTTTTTATTTATAATTCATTTTGTTCTTAATTCACTAATAATTTATTTTCTTTATTATCATTCAAGAAGAGTGGTCGATTTTATCAGCTGATTGTGAAGATTTGTCCTGAAAGTACATGCGGATCTGATTGTTTGCATTTTTTACGCAGCGTACTGTCCCAAATTCAAGCCGAAGTCGAAAGTTCCCCTTTGTGCGTTTGATTTTATCCCATGGAATCGCATTGTTTTTTATTTTTCTCCACAGTTCATCGTCGATAATTACGCCTGCTGGAGGTTGCTGCCGTTGGCGATAGGTTTCCAGAGATATGCGCTTTTTTGGGACTTCTCTGATCTCTGTTGGTTGTTGAGGTCCTGATGCTGGTTGTTGAGGTCTTGATGCTGGTTGTTGCGGTTTTGTTCTGGATGTTGGGATCTTCTGCGGCAATGTCCGTTTACGAATTTCGGGTCCACACGGAACTGCCTCGAACGGCCTTTTAATTATGGGACGTTGTGGTGATGATCTTTTAGTTGCTTTGGCTAATCCCTCTGATGTCGTCTGAGGTGGCGATGGGAATTTCGGCAAATCATCTATCCAGAGATAGTCCATGCTTATAATTTTATTATCACTTCCTTTTGAACACTTTGAAGACAAACTGATGACTAAAGGTGAATGAACCTTTTAAAAATCCGTTGTAAAGATGTAACGGCTAGTTCTGGTGATTTTTTATATTTTTGGTTGGTAGTTGCTGACTTAATTTTGAGCAATTCTGGTTGGATTCTAGGATAATTTGTTTTGCGGAAGTAGCTTATTAATTTTGGTCTGTAGTTGTATTTATTGGTAATAAACATATTTTGTTGATCGGCCTTTTTATGATATTATTTTGTGTTCGAAGTGTAACCACCCGGATTAAATTGTCCTGTCCCGGATGTGTATCCGTAATTCGTCCTAGCAACCATCGGGAGGGAGGTAGTCTCTCGTCTTTGACAAGGACTAAATCGTTGATTTTTACCTCGGGTGTTGTTTTTAACCATTTTGGGCGTTGTTGAAGGCGACTTAGATATTCAGTGCTCCACCGACTCCAGAAATCTTGAAATAGTCGTTGAATAAACTGATACCGATCTAAACGATTGATGTTCGTGTCTAGGAGGGTCGGCTCTGGAGGTGTCAACAGGGGACCGCCGACTAGGAAATGCCCTGGGGTTAACGCTGTTGTGTCTCCTGGGTCTTGAGTCAGCTCGGTAATTGGCCTGGAATTTAGTGCGGCTTCAATTTGTGTTGTAAGTGTGCTGAATTCTTCGTATGTTAATGCTGAATTCCCGAGGATCCGTTTTAGGTGGTATTTTACAGATTTAACTCCACTCTCCCAAAGCCCTCCAAAATGGGGTGAGGCTGGTGGAATGAAATGCCATTTTATCCCTTGGTTCTCCATAACTGCAGCTAATTCCGGTTCCAGTGTTTTGTTGGCAGCAATCTTATAGCGTGTTAAGAGATTGCTTGCCCCAATGAAGTTGGAGCCACAGTCACTATACATATCGGAGCATAATCCTCGTCGTGCTATAAACCTCCGAAATGCTGTGAGGAAACCTTCTGTGGATGCATCAATGACAACTTCTAGATGAATGGCCTTGGTAGCCATACAGATAAACAATGATATGTATCCTTTCTGCATTCTGGCCGTGCGTGTTTTGGATAATTTTAAATTGAAAGGCCCGCAATAGTCGACGCCTGTATGTGCGAATGGTCTGGCGGGACGAACTCTATATGCCGGAAGGTTGCCCATTAGCTGCGTTCGTCCTGCTGTGACTTGTCTAAAGCATTATATGCATTTATGATTATGTGCTCTGACGGCGTTTCTAGCGTGCAGGATCCAGTACTTCTGCCTAAGTGTGTTCAACATTAGTTGTGTTCCGCCACGCATCGTTGTTCGGTGAACATCAGCTATGATTAACGTGGTTAGGGGTGTTTTTTCAGGTAGAATAATGGGATGACATATTGTGAATGCCATATTAGCATTCTGGATGCGACCTCCCACTCGTAGGATTCCATCGTGGTCTAGGAATGGAGTTAATTTCAGAAGCCTACTTTTATTGGGTAAGTTTTGTTTGGATTGTAGCATCTTGATCTCTTCTTGAAACTCCATGGCTTGTGTTACCTTTATCCATGACGTTAATGCCTTTTGAATCTCAATCGCGGTTAAGTATGCTGGTTGGGTTTTATTGGACTTGGGTTCGAGTACTCGTAACCATCTGCGACAATAAGCTGTGACTCGCAATAGTTTTGTTAGGGATGAATAATTTTTCAATATGCTGAAGCTTGGTGTTTCGGCTCTGACATGTAAAGTGTTAATGGTCTTTCGCTGACCTACTGTAGTGTCTTGAATTTCCTTGCGTTTTGGCCACTGCTCCTTGGTTTGACTTAGCCACTGGGGGCCCTTCCACCATAGTTTGTGATGCTTCAGTTCTTCTGGTGTGAGTCCTCTTGTCGCGCAGTCTGCTGGATTTTCTTCGGTTCGGATGTGAGCCCAACTACCATGCTCTAAGAGTTGGTGAACCTGTGATACTCTGTTGGCCACAAACGTTTCCCAGGATGATGGATGTTTCCTTAACCATGCGAGTACAATAGTCGAATCAGTCCATGCTGTTGTTGTCACTTGTTCTAATTTTAAATCCTTTCTGATCTGAGCTAGCAATTTGGCTAGTAGGTAGGCACCGCATAGTTCCAATTTCGGTAATGAAATGGTCTTGATAGGTGCTACTTTGCTTTTTGCTGCTATCAAGTGACAGTGGATAGCTCCGTCTTCTCCTTGTGTCCGGATGTAAGCGACTGCGGCATATGCCTTGATTGATGCGTCACAAAACCCATGTAGTTCGATAATTTGGTTATTATTGCTGGTTTTAATCCATCGGGGGATTTGTATAATTTGGATCATTTGTAGTGTTGATCGAAACCTTTGCCATTGTTCCGCCACGGTGATTGGGACTGTTTCATCCCATTCCATCTTTAGAAGCCACAGACTTTGGATCAGAATCTTGGCGTTGATTGTGACTGGGGTAAGCCATCCGATGGGGTCGAATAATTTCGCAACCTCGGATAATATTTTCCGTTTAGTGTAAGTTTCGCTGGCGGCCTCTAAGGTGACCTTATACGATAGGGTGTCTGTTGAGGGATTCCAGAGCAATCCAAGTGCTTTGACTTCCTCTGATTTCACTGCGAGAGGGAATGTGATTTCCCGATCGGCTTCTGGTACTTTGCTTAAAATGTCATTATGATTTGCTGCCCACTTCCTGAGTTCTAGACCTCCTGATCGAAAAAGACGGATTAGTTGATCTTGTTTTTGTTGCGCTTCCTCGATGGTGTCTGCTCCAGTCATTAGATCGTCGACGTAGAAATCGTTGCATGCTGCTTCTGAGCCAAGTTGATAGTTTTTTGCTTCATCCTTGGCCAGTTGATGCATAGTTCTGATTGCTAGAAATGGTGCACTTTTGGTCCCAAACGTTACTGTTAGTAATTTGTAGTCTCGTATGGGTTGATCGGGAGATTCTCTCCAGACGATCCGGTGATATTCAGCGTCGTCGGGATGTATTCGTATTTGACGGTACATTTTTTCTACGTCGGCCATGTATGCGATGCGGTGTTTTCTCCACCGCATGAGGGTGGACATCAAAGAGTCTTGAATGACTGGTCCATTTAATAATGTGCTGTTTAGAGAATTCCCATTGGATGTAGGGCGAGATGCGTCGAATACCACACGGAGTTTGGTGGTTGTGCTGCTTGGCTTCAAAACAGCATGATGTGGCAGGTAGCAGCATCCATACGTTGATGTACCATTGGATGATTGCTTCTGGAATGCCGATTCTGGAATGTCGGTTGCCATCATGTGTCCTAATGTTAAGTACTCACGAATGCATTTTATGTATTCGTTTTTTAGAGCTGGATCCTGTTGAAATCGTTTTTCCATTTGTATTAAGGTTCGGATGGCGATTTGTTTGGATGCGCCAAGTTGAACTTTCTCTTGGTCAGTCTTAAATGGAAGTCGAACTTGGTAGCGTCCATCGTTGCATCTTGTGAAATGGTTGGCGTAGTGGGCCTCACATTGTGCCTCTTCTTTGGTCCATTTTGGTCTAGATGGAAGTTCCTCCAATTCCCAAAACTTCTTCAAGTCGCTGTCGGGGATGACTTGTGTGAAGAATGTTTGCAGTCTTGGGTCTCCTTGTGCCACTGAGGTTGTTTTTCCAAAAATGATCCATCCAAACACTGTGTTTTGTCCTACTGGAGTTCCATTGTTCCCCTTTCTTAACCCGTCCATGATGATATCGGAAATTATGTCAGCTCCCAAGAGGATGTCAATGGGCCCTGGTTTGTGGAACATCGGATCTGCTAACTGGAGTCCTTCCAAATGAGGCCAGTCCCTGATCGAGCATTCGCTGCTTGGTAGTGGATTTGAGATTTTGGGGACCACGAGCGCTTGTACATGGATGATCTTGGATGGCTGTCCCTGTGCCTTCACCTGCAGTATGACCCTATTGGTTATTGTGCCGGCTGGTATACCTTGGAGTACTGAGACCTCGGTTTGTATGGACCTTTGTTTGAGTCTCAAGTCCTGGACTACTGACTTTCGTACAAATGAGGATTGTGAACCAGGATCGACGAGTGCTCTATAAATGTGTTGTCGTCCGGATGGCGCTATTATAGTGACCAATGCTGTGGCCAATAGCACCTGCTGACAGTTGCGAGGGGCTGCTTGAGCAAAATGTGTTTGTACCTGAATACTTGGCTCCTCATTAGGTGAGTTTGATGGAATTGCTTCAATGCTGTTATTGGGCTGGCTTCCTCGTTGAGTCTTGTGCAGGGATGTATGATGGGCTCCTCCACACTGGAAACACTTGGTCTTACTTGGACACTGTGAAGTACGATGATTTGTTCCCAGACAGTTGATACACAGATCCCTTGTTTTAGCTGTTTTATATCTTTCGTTAACGCTTAATTGTAGATATTTGGGGCATTTTCTTATGACGTGTGTGCCCTTGCATAAGCTACACGAGTTGTGATCTGCCACGTGAAATACTTGAGTTTTCCGTTTTTGATGATCTCTGGACTTAGCTTCATGATGATTATTCTTACTGCTTGTTGTTTTAATGACGGCTTCTAATGTCCTGAATCTGGTTTCCAAGAATTCTCGTAATTCAGTCCAAGTTGGAATTGATCGTCTTGACTTGATGCTTTGCGATTGTTCCCATAATTCGTGTGTTTCAGCAGGTAGTTTTTGTACCAGTAAGTGGATGAGAATGGGGTCCCAATTTTGGGTGGAAATCTCCAGATTCTCAATGGCGGTGAGGCATTCATGGGTCCTTGTTTTTAGCTCCTTGATGCCTTGAGCAGATTCCCGAGTTAACCTGGGTTGACCGAGCAGAATGTCGAGTTGTGTCTTCAACAATGCTCGCTTGTTGTCATATGTGTCTACGAGCAGCTTCCATGCTGGCTCATAGTTGGCGTCGCTGATGAGAGTGTTGCTGAGTAATCTCCTGGCCTCTCCGGAAAGATGAGCTTTAAGATACTGGAGTTTTTGCGCTCCCGAAAGCGATGCTTTATTATGGACGAGGCTAGAGAATAGATCCAGGAACGATGGCCATGATTCATAATCTCCCGCGAAGGTTGGAATCGAGATCCGTGGAAGTTTTATTTCGTTATTTTGGTGAGCCATGTGTGAGATGTTTAGGTCCGCTGAAGATTGCTCATCTCTTGTTGGTTGATTTGTTGCTGGAAGTGTTTTGTGGTAATCTTCCTCGATTCTGGAATAGGTATTGATGTATGTCTCTTCTACTTGTGAATACCAATCTTCCTTGAAGTATGGATGCTTGCGTTCAGTTTCACTGGCTACCATGTTGACCATTTTCTCCTCGTTGTTGCAGAATTTTTCCCAGTCTTGATCGAGAGAGTCAAGTTTTTTTTGATAATACCGCTCGGTTCTCCTGCTTGGTCCATCCTTTGTAAAGTTGCGATATGCCTTTTCAAAACGATCTTTAAGCCGTGTTTGATGATCGAGTAACGCCTCCATGTTTATGTTTTGTGACGGAATTTATCTTATTGAATCACTATCCGGCTCGAAGGACCAAATGTACAGAATTACCAATTTAATTCTGACAATATAAAAGGTGCCGGAAAGGTTTGATTCAATAAAAGATAAATTCGATTAATTCACTTACACTTTATTTCTGATTGACAATTTGTTTTCTTAATATCTAATTTCAATATAATTCAATATGAAATCCAATATTATCTTAATCTTTGAACTGCTTTAAATCATGAACTACTTTGTTTTATTATTTATTAGATAAATGCCACCTGTACGTCGTAGTTTGAACCAGATCTATGTGATCTTGCCTTGCTTCTGTTTTGTTTTGCTGCTTCACTGCGTCGCCCTCTGTGGAATTTCCTGTTAACGCCTTGATAAATGATACACACAAATTCAGCCGTAAAAATGGTTATGCTGAGAAAATTGATTTGATTAATATTTCTGAAGGTCCAACGACCTCTATGATTTTTTGATGCTGATTCAAGCTCATCAGCGGATTTGGGATAGGATAGGATGAAAAACTTCAACTCTGTTTTTCTGTGGATGCTGACTCAATCTCGTCAGTAGATTTTTTAGGAATGAATAAAAAGAGCTCAACACAGTCTTTTTATTTTAGAGTATGATTGAAATCACTTTTTTAGTAAAAATCTCAAAACTCGAAATTTACTTTATCTAATAAGCTCATGCTCGCTTAAAGATCTTGAAGTGATCTGCTGGATGCTGGTCATCTGCCGGTATTTATTTTGGTTTCGAACAATAAAAGTTGGTGGGGAACTTTGATTTTCGAAGTATATAATTGGTTTATGTAGTCACTTGAACAGCTGATCGTCTCTTTTTTTCCTTCATATGTCAAATGGAGTTGACATCTGATGGTAAGTTTATTTCTTTCTTGTTTGAAATTTTATTAACTCTGTGCTTATATTTTCAGTAATACATCGTTGGATTTTTGGCGGGGAGTTTTAGGAGGCGGAGTCCTTTGTTCTAGTGTTGAGAGGTAGGTACTTTGTGGAACTTGTTTTATAAATTTCCCTAATTGTTTTTGGTTTTCAGATTCTTCATTTTGCCGTCGGCATTTTGATTACTTTGTCAACTGGAGCCTTAAAATGTTTTTTCAATATTTACGAGGGACGTATTTTTATATTTTTATATTTTATAATGAATAGGTTTGTTTTCAGCAAAGATTACACCTGAATCGTCTTTCATCATTGAGGATAGTGATGTGATTGTTGTTTATGTGACATAATAAATTATTAGTGACGTAAATTTTGTGTGAATTCACCTTTTTAGATTTTTGGTTCGTCTGAGGACTCAACAACGTACATGATTTTTGTACCTGCACGATATCGCGCAAATCAAAAATGATATCGTCTCCTTTGAGGTGCCGATCGAAGCATATTAACGAAAACATGCTCTGAACAATATTTCATAACATTCGGTCGAGCCCTTTATTCAGCATTCATTGTACTGGGAAGTTGATCGTGTGGACCGAAAGGGTCAAACCCACAACCCAACAAGTTTTAACTAAAATTTAACCTTCAACAACCTTTTTCCTATGAATTATGCCCAAACAATTTTTATGCTACCGCCTTTACTTTTGAAGTTATAAGCAATTTTGATTTTAAAATTGGCTTAGGTGAAAACCCTGCAACACCTCCCAATTGAAGGCTGACCTATCCCTTAACATCTTAAAATCATGACGAAAGATCTGCGATGAAATGGCCACATGCTCCAAATCGTAGAAAGAGCATCTCAGTGCATGGAATTTCTTAAGAGATGTAAATTCAGTTCAAAGCTAAGAAGTCATCCTCGCTTCTACCAATCTGACGTGGTCAATGTCTTGTTAGTAAGCTTAGTTCGAGGGATAATACAGGTTTGAGGTTATGGTCACTAGGAAGTTTAAGGAAATGGCGGTGAATACGGTCGTTTGGTGAATAGGGTCTTTGTCAATCGGACTTGGATGAAACACGCCGAATTTTGGAGGTTTCCGCCTAGATTGGCCAATTCAAAACGGTTCCTTTCTGCGCCGTCTCCTAACGCGGCTAAGGAATTTTTGAGGTGAAGTAGAAAAGATGTAACGAAACTTATTGGCTTGATTTCGAGACACTCGAATTACTACTAATGGAGGATAGGAAGGACCACTGACATATAGATATGGACTGCTAATTGACAACTTTCAATGGCACCATTTTTCTCCAGAAGAAGAAGACCTTTTCTATGTAAACAACAATTTTTTTTCGAATTTAGAGGAAAATAAGTAATAAGATGTATGTTATAATTGATAGAAATAATTTTCCATCATTATTTTTTATTTAGTAGCAGTTTTTTCGTTATATAAATGTATTTTTTTTAAATATGTGAGGGTTTTTTCCCTCTGTTTAACGAACTTTTAAAAATAAAGAAAATAGAGAAAGAAGAAAAAACTCTATAGCTGTCTAGTTTTTTCTAATTATGTTTATATCGCTGACATGCACTGAACTGTTTTTTATTTTAAAACCGATTAAAGTTCATAGGATTTTGAAGGGGGAACGAGACAACGATAGTTTTTGGTGCCACTTTTTTGTATGGGATTTTGCTTATTTAGCAGTCCATATCTATATGTCAGTGGGAAGGACGGATGAAGGATTTGCCTTGAGGAGGATAAGCCTGCCCTTTTCATGTTCTATGTGAGTGCCACATGATAGCTCGAATAGTCAAGACTAAGTGACAAAGCATTTGGCAGACTCCTGAACCTGTTCAAGCGGTCAGGCCTACAAATATGGCACTTCACTACTACAACATAGTACTGTTAACCAATTCCAATGTATACCTTCCACTAACAAAAGAAAAATGAAAAAAGCGCCACCGAAGAAAAGATTGAGTGCCAAGCCGACCTTGAATCCAACCTGATAAATATTTTGTTGCCGAAAAAAATAATCTAATTTTCTTCTACACCATCACGTCCCTAGACTCAAAACATCTTCATTCAAAACAGCAAAAGATAAAAAATTTCCTTCTCGTCAGTTTTTTGTTGTTTTTTTCCCTTTTCTCTGTGTCTTCCTTTAAGCTCAACCATTTGCATTTGTTTTTTTTTATGAATTCAGGTGATTATGAAAACAATTTGTAAACGTAAGGTGCTCATTCGTCGCTGGTACTATTCGCCTCGCAAAGCAGCACCAATTTAACATTGTTTCGTGCACGTTTCACAGTTCTTTATCTTGCAGAGTGATGAGCCCTTTTTTTGTAGTTGCTTAATATAAAAAAAAAACAGTATCTTAAAAGACAAAGCTTAGAACAGAATAGAAAAAAAACATTCTTAATTTTTTTGCAGTCAGGATACACTCTTCTGTCAGCGCGCTTTTCTCGCCATTTTTCTATGAGTAACAAAAGGACTCGCTTTAAGCACATAGAATCTGTCACTGGTACCCTTGGGCATGAAGGCTACTTAGGAGCTGACGTGTTAACAATTTAATTGTTATAAATAAACAAAATGACATCGCGCGGCAGCATTGCCACTGCTACTTTAGGATTATAGCGAGGAGAGGATTAATTTTAGAAATTAACTGAAATGTCACACCCTTCACGGGTAAAGGGTAAAAATACAGGGCAATGCCCCTATCGCGCTCCCATCAATTCTTGGGTAATTTGATAAAAGGTTTAACGAAATTTTACCTGTTCATTGGGTAACAAATAAATTCGAGAACTAACAGCAAATGGCGCGGGCTGAATTCTTCTAATTATCGAAATTTCAACATTGTCTAGCAAAATATACGGGACAGAGTCGAGGTGTTCTCGATAGAGGGAGGACCCGCTTCAGGATTCCACCTTCCATGAATATTCATCGAGGCTCAAGCATCATTCAGCCTTGATGGCGAAACCATTGCACAAACATGAAAAGCGCTTCATTTCGTGATTAACGGTAGATTTCCCTTTAATTGAACAAACGAAGGCTGGAGGAGTCCCACCTTTTTCCCACTTTCAAAAATAAGCGATATTTAACTGTAATGGAGAGATTTTGTGTGCTTTTTAAGGGATTTCCATTCAAAATTTGGGAGACTTCAATTCTATGTTTTTTGTTGTTTGTTCCAAATTCCAGGAATCAATGCTGGTATAGAATATTAATTATGTAACAGAATCGTCTAACCACCTGCAGTAACTAGTGGAGGTGAGGATGGCACAGCCCCTAGAATTCCATGGGTCCCCGACCCAGGAAAGCACGATGGACCGCACCTAATTAATAAAGGTGCAATATGCAACGACAACTCCACTAAAGACAAACATTAGAGGCATAGAGGAGGCGGGAAAGAGTAATTTTCTTTCAAAGGCGGGAAGGCAAGGAGACGAATCATTAAAGAACTATAGGCCGATTAGCCTAACATCCTTCATGTTGAAGACACTGGAAAGAGTTATCGACTCTGACATTCGCCAGTAGTGCTGCATACGAGACGAGACTTGTCTCGAAATCGTCTCGTCTCGTCTCGATTTTCGAAACGAGACTTCCAGATTAAAAATCGATACGAGACCGAGACTACCATTCGAGATCTCGCGAGACATCTCGAGGTCTCGAAATCAAATCGTTATTTTGAAATCGTATCGACACCAACTATTTCAGTATCTTCACGCTGCGCTCTTTGACGAGCACAACATTCGGCACCAATACATGACTTGAGCAGGCTGCGGAGACAAGGCGAAGAGTACGCATTCCATAAGAATTTAAATGCAGAGTCCATATCAAAACAGAAGAGATATTTTACTGTCATTTCATTTCATTTCAACGCATTTAAAATGAAGTGCGTTAAAATGAAATAAAATGACTGTAAAATACCTCTTCTCTTTTGGAACGGACTCTACGTAAATGTAACTCTACACAAATTAGAAATTAACTTTCGATTCATCGATCCCCTCTACCCCGCCCTGGTGCCACTTCAAAAGGCAGATTTACGTGTCTACGTCTGGGAAGTGACTAGCATGGAAATGTAAGGAATATTTGTATACAATTTCGTTAATATGGCACATATTGCTATTTCTTGAAATAAAGAAGACTGAGCAATTTGTATTATTGACAGTGAAATTCGAGACTTTTCGAGACGAGACGAGATCGAGACGAGACGAGACCTGCAAATTTTTTCGAGACCGAGACGAGACTGGCCAAATCTCGTCTCGTCTCGTCTCGTGTGCAGCACTATTCGCCAGGAGAGGTAGATTCACTGAGACAGCTTTGCACGAGGTGATGAGAACTATCGAAAGGACCCTACCATACACGCATAATATACCCTGGCAACCTTCCTAGACATCAAAAGGGTAACAACGTACGTATAGATTCGGTTCAAAAAGCTCTCATTGCCCTAAACGTAAAAGAAAGTCTAAGTCAATGGCTGGCGCCTATGCTGAGATCGAAAATTATCCAAGTAGATTTAGGAACCATGGTAACCAAATGCGCCAATAGACGATCTTCACCAGCAGGAGTGGTCTTTTTTAATTTCGACCTTAAACAATTTAGAGAAAATTATGGATTAGCAATATCGTGTCTAAGTTTTTATCATGGGAATTATTATACAAAATTGCACATGTTCAGGAAATTTACAACGCCACACTAACCACTATGGAATCTAATTTATTTTTAGTAAAATCTATTCCATACCTGCAGGTCATTTTAGGTGCATGCATTAAATCTGATTAAAATTGTTGTTTTTTGGTGCTTTAATTAGGTTCGTCTAGTCGCAGTTGATACAGAGTGCTTTAAAATATGGGAAATGAATAAATAATTGTGCTGCTACCCATTGCCACTGAAGCGAGTTTATTTGTCACTATGTAGTCGGAATAATTGAAATTCTGTTCGACAATTTCTAGTTTTAGTTAATAATATTAATGTCCATGTTTTGTTGGCCACTTTATTTTAATTATTAACGAAAGAAAGCAGAAATTCCTATGCCAAAAACATTCAGCTGAATTTTTTAATATATGGCGTTGCAATTGGTGAATAGTATAATATTAGTGAGTACCGGAAAAAGTTTTTTTTGAACAAACCACATCCATAATGCCATAGAAGTGTGCTCCTAAATGTTCTGTTAGAAAATATTCTGTATTTTAACAAGAAAAACTTATGTGTCTATTCCAATTGAAAATCAGTTATTCCAACTCAGAGAAAATATGTAATATATGGAAAATGACGTAGGCAAGCCAGAAAAAATTAACAGCGTATTGTATAATAGTGGGTCCAAACGGCTTTTGTAGAGACATCTCGACGAAATGTCTCTCCTGACTTTTTATTACTACCACAATTGAGAAAAAAGTCAATTTTCATTTGAAAGTCCATAACGACTTTTGAAAAATCCTTATCATGTGGATGTGGACCCATTTCCTGCATGCAGCCTTTTCTAACACAGCGAAATTTTTCTGCGACGCTTTGTTGGAGAGATAAAATTGTATAGATGCCGAAAGGAAAAAAGTCGCTGCTAACAAAAGTCCTTGTGGGGAGGATTTTTTTTATGTGGGAAAACCAAGCTTAGAAATCACCCTTTGTCACCAGTCATGTCGTTCATATCATGGTGCAATGTCTAGTAGCAAGCTTGGTTTGGAATATAGAAGAGGATATGATAGGTCAGAGGGGTCTGGGGGCGTGGAGCAGGTGGTGAAGAACCTTACGTTTGAACTCTTGGGGGTTGTACGAGTTCGGGAAAACTGATTGTGGGAGATTATTCCACATTATTATTGTTCTATTTGTAAACGAACTTTTAGACGTTAGTGTTGGTTAGTGTGGGTCGAAAAATATAAGTATTGAGCGAAGAAATCCTTTTGCTTGGCTCAAGAATTTCCAGTGTCTTACTCTGAGACAGCATTCTCATGTTAAGACTGAACAATTTTTCTACTCAAGGCAACGAAACGAAGACTATCGAATTGCTGGAATCAAGACAATTTTTTTATCAGTGATGGTAGATCTATTATTCTGAGGAAGAGAAGCTAGAGCCAACTAATACCCCTCTTAGTACTAGTGCATTGTGATGATGGTGGTAATGAGGATGAACAGTTTGTCACACCTGTAAAAGAACCAAAGGTAAAGTCCGCATACCAGACCTAAGCAAATATAAATAATTACTTGAAAATGATAGCACGAAAATTAATAAAACGCGAAGGGTGACTTACTAAGTATAACGATGTGTTGAATATTGCTAACTCAAGCTCAAAAGTTGATAAATAACACAAGAAGCATAAGATAACTGAAGGCTTAACTCAAGTAAGGGTTGCTCAGGAGGGTTACTAAAAAGATGAGTCGACCAATTATTATTAGCCTTCACAAGATCCTCGCCAAGACCCCCGATTCATACCCAAGATCCCAGCAAGAAGGCCCACCCCAGCGACACTAACCCACCACTGCGAAGTTCATTTAATTTCCCACAGGGGCGCACCCTTCAACCTAAGACACAAACCGCAAAAGCTTTCGCCCAAGACACAAACCAAAAGCTCGATTGCGCAGTATTATGGAATATATGATTCAGAAATCCCGTAGCCTAACTACTTACCTCTTAGACTAAAAACCATAAAAGAAGACAACGAGTGTCCCACTCACTTTCACTCAAACTCCATTTCCCAATTTCACTCAAACAACCAGAGCTAATGGAAAGCTCGTTGTATTCTTTTATGGTTTTTCCTCTACCGACCTCGCGTTTTGTAGGATTAATTCTTTGACTAAACCACTTTCAGTAGCGAAAATATTACTAGTAGTATGCGCCCTCTTGCATCCGTTATGGAACCTGAGTCTGCTGCACGTTCAATGAGCAGAGCTAACTTTAGATTCTCCGAAAGAACCCCAATGCCCAAAAAATAAAATATTGTCTTAACTCTACGAAAATTGCGGCATTGATCTTTAAATTTCAGTTCGCTTCGTAGAATTTATGACCAAGTTACATCTCTAGGCACTTAAGGATGTTCTATGGAATGGATAAATGTTCAAAATCAGAAATATAAATACCCTTTTCAGTATTCAGATGGAACTTTTGAGATCTATAAACATCTACCATGTAGAATACACCAGCCATAATAAAGCCAAATCGATGATATGTACTATTGCGAGATTGTTCCCCTAAACGTAAACCTTCCCTAAAAAACCGATAATCGTATTCACGCAACAGAAGAATATCCCCATCAGCACCTGCACCACTAAATACATCCCCCCTAATCGTCTACACTTAAAAAATTGATTCATGAACTGAACAATATCTTTGTGAAACGGCGTTTTGCAGTTAGTACGATATCATAAATCATCTACTAAGAGCTCAAACTCAAGGTTCATCGATAACTGCAGAAACCACCCCCAAAAATCCGCTTAACCTATTCTGTCTTCTATACAATCTTCTAAAATAAGCTTACTGCTTTTCTTTGTAAAATAGCATGACCCATGACACGACAGATCGATAGTTCAGAGAGTTTAAAGAGTGTGTCTACCATGAGCTCAGACCTACACATAAAATATCATCTTCAGCAAATTAAGACCCTGCTTTAACGAGTAGTGCTTTGGTTAGTATTAAGCTGCCATATTACCATTATACTATGCACCATTTCACCTTTTTCATACCTGAAAACATCTAAATTTTAGTAGTTGTTACTGGAAAGTAATTTTCCAAAGTAAACCATGATTACCACCCACAAAAATAAAATAAAATTGAGAATAAAAAAATTTAAACTTTTTAATTATCTTTTCAATAATAATTACCCTGTAAATGGCAGTGTCTAAAAATAAATCCAAAAGGAAGCAATCTCTTAAAACCACCATCATAAAAATCCTTCATGAATCAAATCAACCAAAAGGAATTAAAAGTTTCGCTATTGACCCATAACTTTCCAAGGATCTCCCAGGAACTCCCTCGGCTCTTCGGTTTGGTGTAAAAAGTGCAGATTAATGCCTTCCACCCAGCAAAAAAAAATTCTCAGGGAAGAATAATAAAAAAAAGTGTACTAACTTTAAGCACCCCCGAAAAAATGGTGCTGGGAAGTGGTTTCTCCTCATCAGATTAACCGCCCTCCAAATGCGGAATGAATACAGCGTAAATGGATTTTTATCGTCCTTTCAGTAATCAATAAGTAAGTCCTTTCGGTATCCTCTTTTATATAATATAGAGTGTATTATGTATGTATGGATGTATTCTTGAGTTAAAAATTTATAGACCCCTAGAATGGTGGATGGTTGACTGATGTCTTATTTTAATACTTTTTAAAAGCACAACGGGTTTTTGTATTGGTCGTAAAAAAAGGCTGGCCACCCTCCATCCATTTTTCCCTCTCGGGGTTTTTATGCTTTTAAAGGATGCTGCATTTTTTTATGAATATTAAACTCATTTTTAATTACCACAGAGAAGAATTGCTATTGAACCTGGGAACACGAAACGAGATCACAATGTTGCGAAATATAAAATATATAAAGAGTTGCAGTGGTGGCTTTGGTAACGATAAAATAAACATTCCACCAATCTTTTGCTCTTCTCGCAATAAACGAAATCAAAAATTTATGAAAAGAAAGCGGAATTATTTTCTTTTTCTTCTGTTTTTTCATAAAGGAAAAAATTCTTAAGTACTTCTCAGTGATAAATAAAAAAAGAATACCGAAGATAAAGCTGTGTGAAGTCCTTAAGAACGGAATTTCTTTATTACGTAGAGTAGTTTCTCACCACCAGCAACAAAACGTATATAAAAGTCGCTGTTTAGTTTGAGAAATATTTATATTTTTTTTTTGTATAGAGGGAAAGAAATCATAAAAGGAAAAACCTTTATTATTTTCTCAATATTGAATGAGCCTTAGTGCAGCAGAATACAAATAAAGTGAAAAAGGATATAAACAGGGAGAAAAAAACACAAATATAAAAGGAAAATCTCGAGCGTTTTAAATCACACGGCAAAATGTTCCATACAAGAAAGGATATATACGCTTTTGTTCAACTTGGAAAAAGTGAAATTTAACCTAACCGTGTTACCTTTTTCACTTTCCATAATATGATCGGCCGCTCAATTTCTGCGGAAATACACTTGATGTCCTTTTATATCGCATGAGTATGAGGTTTGCTCACTTTACAAACGACAAAAAAAGGGACGAGACTTGACAGAAGAATAAGAAGTGAAAGCAAAAAAAACCAACCCCAATCCTCATCCAGTATCCTTCTCCCAGTAAGAACTCATATCGAATCAGTTTAGCAGAAAATTCAATTTTCAAGTGTGATTGTGTTCTCTATTGACGGAACATGGCTAGAACAACACATCATTCCGCCCAGGACGAAAGCAAAGATTTGACATTTTTATCAAAGATGTACGTCACTGAAAATGGAATTATACATCCAGCTGGCACCAGCATGTACTAAGCTCAGCTCACCCCTTTTCCTTTCTATTATCCTTGTAGTCGATTTCTAGCATGGAATTGTGCTATATGTGCTGTTTGTTGTTGTTGCTGTTGTTGTTGCTGTTGCTATTGTGCTAAGTTGTTGTTGTCGATTTTCCAGGATGAGGATAAGGACTCGCCGCAGAGAGCGCGAGTATAGAATAAAGAACACCCTGCAGACACATGTATATACTATGCCGGGGCCCCTCCAGGGTGCCCCTACGAAATTGATTTTTTAAGGAGCAATTGTTACGAAAACTTTTATTGGTTGACTTTCGAACGAACTCTAAATAAAATGTTCCGGAAGTTTAGTTAAGATGGTGATACGATAAATTCCCGCTTGATGGGAAAAGAATTCATGACCCTTTAGAGAAAATTAAAGGGGTGAAATTCTAGTTAAAGAGTTTACGGATAATTTGATTTTGGTGTGAATGTTTTGAACAGACACAGTTAAAATTTGATTATTGTTAGTGCAAATTTTATGTAATCGAGTACCTAAACAAATATTGTTGTTAGTATGTTGTGTAAAAAAACAAGGTATCAAAAGGTACATTTTCACTGCCAGATTTTATGGTTATAAGACAAAGTTAGTCAGATAGTCCTCCGGTTAAAGTTTCCGACTACCCTTTTAAAGATTAAGGTTCGATTCCGCGCGCAGCGGTATGATCATTTCGCCTCTCCATTTCTCCCACCGAAAAACTTTATAAAAACTTCCCAGTAGGAATTCTAGGTAGCACTTACCGATGGAGCACTGATATAAATAGTCATCTAGTAAGGGGTACTCATATTTTCTTAGGTGTTAGAAGAGCCCTTATATAACGCATTACAAGAGAAGGCAGATGGTTAAGGGGTAATCCAGAATTAGACCCAAAGAAGTTAGAAATTTGCCCGATCACTCAAATACCATTACAAAAATACGAAAACAAATGAGTCATCGGGTAAATTTCTAACTTCGTTGGGTCGAATTCTGGATTACCCCTTACCATCTGCCTTCTCTTGTAATGCGTTATATAAGGGCACATCGATGTAGTAAAAAGTAAGGCCTTACCTCCTATGAAATCGTGTGTAAAAATAAGTACTTCTGTAAGGGGTATGGTAAGGCCTACCCCTTACTAGTGAGGGCTCATTTCAGTACTTCTGTAAGCTTACAAGTCCTACTGGGTTATTACATTCCAATACGTGACAAAGTTGATAATATGCACCAATCGTAATAATATGGAGCTTTTCAACTTTGGGTATCATGTGTAGGAGCAGCAGTCCCATTCAATACGGAGGCTGGGATACAATTGGGGCTCAGGTGCGCCGTTTTGACGAGCATAAGAAGGGAGTGTTCTAGGAAAGATTTTCGATCCAGCCAGTCGTATTTAGGTACCGCATTAAATCTCCTATTTCGAGCTTTGAGACCTCCCCAAAATACTTCAAGAAGAAGTTTCCAAGTGCAAGGTGTCTGATGTTGGCCAGAGCCAGACAGCCGATTCGCCCTGTTCCATTACGGCAGTGGGTGCTGTACGTGATTCTCAATCTAGCAGCAAGATGCCCAATTGGCCAGTGTACCGTAAATATCACTACTATTCTGGCGATGTCCTTACGAGGCAATCCCAAGAAGTCGCACAAACTCTGATTGCTAGACCAAGTCTTCCTAGCCTTGACGCATGATCCGTCTAGAGCCAGCTATTGAGAGAAAGTACACGGGGATACCTCGACGCACAGCGTTTTGCTTTTGCTGCCAAAGTGAACTGTTTGTATTCTAGGGACTATTCCACGATGCGCACTTCTTCGTAGTGTCAACTAGTACTGGGTAGGACACGATTATAAAATGAGCTTGTAAGAGGCGCCTCTTCTTTCTTTTGAGCCAGTACAATGTCATACTTTGAATGAGGCGAGGTGCTATTATAATACCAAAATGATAAAAACAAGCACATTTAAAAAAGAAAGAAAATAAATTCCAACGAAGAGCTTTTTTACGAGTTTTATTCTAATATGCATTAAACTGCCTTAGAGTAGGTAAGAAAGCTATGGCTCCACAATGTATATTTACATTTTACAATCTCATCTCGCCTAATTTCAGGTTGGAAATTTCGTTGCCGCAAAAGAAGTAACAAATGTCTCTCCAGTAGGTACGAAATTTCACTCCCTCAAAAATGTAAGAAATGTCTCTCCAGTGCATATTTACAATCACACAATCTAGATTATTATCTAGATACACGCTCATATACCAGTAGGACATTATTTTTGAACCGGGACATTGACAAATTGACGCCTCAGTACAATGTACCATGGTGTAAGGGACAAATGTACTGCCTCGTGTAAGTCCCAACTCTAGTGTCAACCGATCTCCTTCTGCATACTAAGTTGTAGACGTAAGGACTTCTATTACGGAGCTACGGAGGCATTTTTCTAGCATGTGCTCTAGGGTTTTCAGGGCGAAATATGACAAGCTTATTGGCCTATATTTTTTCGCTGCTTCATGACTGCATCTGCCGACCTTCGGGATGAAAATTATTTTAACCCACCCACCTCCAGGAGCAGGGCACATAATTGTAGTGTAGGCAGCACTTGTAAATTGAGATAAACCATGTACCGATAATATCATGCCTCTTTTGTAGCATTATTGGCATTATGTTGTTTTTGCCTGCCACTTGTACGGGGAGAAACTCTACACAGCCCACATACTCTCTGAAGGGTAGTATATCAGAAGGAAGTACTTAGAGAGCAAGATCTCCACTCCTGTAGCGTCTTGCTGTGGGTGGACTTCTACAGCTACTTAGTTCAGAAAACTATTCAGTTTAATCCAGGGTTACTTAGACAAGTTTGTCATTGTGGTAACCGAACAACCAGTGATTACCACGTTAATGCTGTAAACATACTAAGGGCGACGGCGAAACTATTTTCCTCGGCCATGACGAATGGCCCGACGAAATTTGTAGTGTGCACACACTTAGAGCTACAGCGACAAAGATAACTACTTTGACCCGAATATGCTACATACGCACACAAGAGCACACGGGAACAGCAACACAATCCCATACCATAGCAACCATGCAACTTTTACAGGCGACGGCTACAAAATAGAAATTAAGCCGGAATTACACTGTTGTGTTGTGGTGTGTCGTGTTGGCAAGTGAATGAGCGAGATTTTGTTTCCCTCGCAGCCGTGCACACTTGTGTAGTGTGTTGTGTTGCGTCATAACCCCATCCATCGCTCTGGCGCAATCAGAAACGCCAGATCCGGAACACAACAGAACGCGCCACACCACAACACACCATAACAATGTAATCAGCCCCATATAAAATATATGAATTAGGTCACGACACAGAGCGCCACGACACACCTCAACATAATAGTGTAATTCCGGCTTTAGATTGATTCGGTAGCCACGCTCGGCGACGTCGCCGTCTCAGTCGTCTGCAGAATGTGCGCCTTCATATATAAGCCGTATATTCTATCCGTTTTTGACAGCCGCTCCCTACTGCGCTTCATCGGTGGCTCGTAGCATATTTATAGCATGAGGCGTAGACCGCATGAACTTGATTTGGTCTCCAGCTGGTGAATTAAGCCTCGTTCACACGGTGACACTGATGTCGTGGCACTTAATGTCGCGACGTGAATGTCGCAAAAGTGTCATCGTCTGAACTATTGAATGCCGCGACCTCTCGACGTCGTGACACTAATGTCGCATATCAAAATTTTTTGATATTTGACATCTGATGCCGCGGCACTTATAACACATCCGCTACTGCGATACAAGTTCTCCCATTTTTTTACACGAATGTCGCAACACTATGCGTGGATCATGTGAACACTTAGTGCCGTGATCAGTGTCACCGTGTGAACGAGGCTTTAGTGTAGCACTTAGTGTCAACCGTGACCATATGGGCCCTGGTATAGGAAACGAACCCTGCTGGGATGGACAGGACCAATTCTCATCGGCAAAATTAAATGAATAATCTGAAGAGCAGGATGGGTAGATTTCCATTGTCCCGCAAGAGTTCTACAACCAGGAATCATGTATTAGATATAAACCACCATCACAAATCCCATGGTAGCATACGAGGCCTTGTCACCATACCACTTAATAGCTTCATAATGACATCAACCAAGTTACAAAGGATTGTCCTCTTTCCGTCACTGAGCCTATTTCCTTGGTGGGATATAGATGGTTCCAAGCCAGAGGCAAGTGCGGATGCTGAATTGTTGAATGAAAGGCCCAGGTTCAGTAAAGCGACAAGCTTGGATACTTCAGCTACTGTCGTTTAAGCTTTCTATACTGTCACGCACCTACAGACACAGAACAGAAGGGCAAAACGCATTTTTATTTTCTCCTTGATAAACCGCAGGTGTTCTCCACGAACCCTTGTTTGTGTCCCAGATCATCATGACTTCAATGCATCAATGCGACCGTGGACGCCCTCGTAAGACAGAACCCTGACTCTATATTTATTGGTCCGAAACCGGCTATTTAGACACTCACTACTACAATGGTAACAAGGGCCTTTGACAATCGGACTCTGATAAAACATACCCACAACACAAGGCCTGTTCTGTGAAGTTAACACGGACTTTTTCTGCCCTGTCTTGCAACACATCCAGAGAATTGCAAGTATTAAGTATAGACAAATCACTAGGCAAGGTATAGGGGTTGTAGTATGACAGGTCCAAGTAGCTATTTTGGAACTAATATCTTATTCCAGAAAATTAACAAAACCTAAATTTGGTTTTATGGTGAAAAGGATAATGGTGCACAAACAATATTTTTACTATAAACAAAACCAAAACAACGTTATGAAAACCACATTCAAATAACACTATGAGAATTTTAATGGTGCAGCAACATGGTTTAGTAATGCAGCAATCACTAGAGTGGATTTTCTAAAGAACTTGAATTAATTTTTAAAAGGCATTTTAAAATAATATTATTTGATTTGTAGACCAAACGATAGACAAATCGTGAACTTTCAAAACTCATCAATTTTAAATTTTATATTCAAAAGTAACACTGCTATTCAATATTTATTGGTGCAGAAAATATATGGTTTGATATTAAACTAATCACACGTATCAAATTACTAATTACTTACTACTAACAACTTTGGATCCATTCACCATTGATTTTGTTGAATGATTGAATGATCTTTTAAGCAAATTACTATATACTGTGGAGATGCTTCATATTTCATACATATTGTATTATTACTATAAAAACGAATATCTTCATTAATCTGGTCCGCTTGTAAATCATCATTAATAAAGTATCAAAGCAATCACACCGCAGGATATCTGTAAATTTCCATGGCAATCGTACAAACTTTACCCTGAAGGTATTGAGTGTGCTTACCTGAGGCTTAGCAAAATCGCTTTAATACCTTTTAGTTAAGCGTGAAATAACCACACTTTGTAATCATTATTTGCTATGTACAAAGGTGGTAATCACATCAAGCTCAAACTCCTGAAGGAAATTGAACGTGAAATTCGACTTGATTGCCTCATTCATCGTCGTCTTTAAAGGACAGTGCTAGAGAAGCACACAAGTATGAATACAAAGGACAGGTGTGCAGCTCGCTCCTCGTATACCTCATCAAGTCGATCGAATATTAAGTCGCATTCGCTCGGGCTGTTACAAAATTTCGAAATATCGAAATATGACCCCGAGCATGTCTTGCAGGCTCCCATTTACCCGCGTCCCAACAACAACTATAGGATTTTGTGCACCTACTTAAAGTGCAGCCCCGTAATTCTGTGGCGTATTTATGAATGTTGAATTTCCAATTGGCAGGTAGCATTTATATGGAGCGAGCCTGCAGCCCGTGTATATGCATGTTATCCAAGCCCTTAAGTAATGCATGGGCGGCGCGCACGGGTATCCGATTGCTTTGTATTTATCCTTGCCTTTTATCCCAGTGAACAAATTGCTCATACACACAGTCGAGACGAAACGTGATTTAAAAGTGTGTTGCCGTGGATTATAACATGTTCGATATACGTGCAGCAGCGACCCACCATGGTGCATAGTTGTGATAAATGGCGTTTTCCCGAACGAATGATGGCGATTTTTTTCCGTTAAGAAATTTTCAGGGAAATTCATATTTCATCATGACTCTTGTGCTGGGGCCAATGTAGCGCACGTCTGCAGTAATAGTCCGATCTGTCAAGAGATACATGCAATAATTCAAGATCGACTCGGGTGTAGCGATTAATATTGAATTTTGCACCAGACAATAGCACGAAGGCCCCTTATGTTGGTTCAGTAATGGCATTTTGATTTTCTGCCTTTCATTTCATGACCAATTTTAAGGTAAGTTATTGGGTTTTATTCAATCTATAAAGTGCAGTTTGAAATTTTGTCAGTTTTCACCATCAGGTTAATTAGCTAAACCTAAGAAGATGTTTTGTCAATATTTTAAAAAAATACAGCAAACTTAACAGGAAAATCTGTGTAATAGAGGTACTATAAGATGATAAAAACACAACTGGTACCTCGGTAGCCCTGCCAAAATCAATCACATGGACTGACTGAGATCAATATCAGGTGTATGGATACACTTTTGTGTACAACCTCTCCACTCTTAAGGGAATTTGCTTCTAAGATGCACGGCTGTAGGGAACTCTTGCTTGCTCGCCAAATAAAAAGCATTTGATGCTTTTTCGTAACATATACATATTTAGGTGTCTCCCTCAAGTGTCATATCATCGTTGTGAGTGATTTCAATGTCCTAAATGAGGAGCTGGGGAACATAAGCGGACTTGTCCACGATAACCGAATTCTTTTTTAATTTTTTTTAGTCTCTATGCCTACGTCTATAGATCCCTCGAATATTTTCATCCAAAAACGGTTCAAACACGGTTCAAACCCACAGAAAATATTTTTTTAAAATACTGTTTTCGTTCATAATTGGACTTTTCCTGTTAAAAGATGTGCTCAGTGTAAAAATCAATTTTAGCCCAGTCGTCAGAGCCAAATTTAGACCGAAAGCTCGCACAAAATGTGATCTCGCTGAAAATTGGAACTTAGGTACTTTTTTTGTGTAGAAAACGATAAAAAATTCTTTGCTGCGCTAAAGTGTATGCTAAGTTCACAATTACGAAAACAAATTCGAAAATTTGGCTTTTGCTTTATATATCGAAAAATAAAAAAAAATTCGAAAAACTAATAGCGCCACGTGAAAGAGCGGAAAATTTCACTAAAATTTATATTATAACTTATTTTAAAAAAAATTGTTTTATTATTATAAAAAATTATTAAAAATAAGAAGAAAATTCGAAAAATCTAAGCGCGCCAAAAAGCTGAATTAAAATATTCTAGCGAGTCGTTCGGGAAAAAACTAAACTATTTTGGCCTAAAATGTGCGCAAAAATAAAAATTAAAAAAAGCATTTTAAAGAGGACACTCTAAGCTTTCTAAGAAAACCATTAATTTTAAATTTTTTGGTTTTGAAAACTTGACTGGAAGTTATAAGTTGTAAAATTCTCACTGATGTTTATAAAATTGAAGATATATATTAATAGAGGCGTACGAAAAAAAATCCTTGTACATTCATTACCATTAGACATTTACTTTTGATGTAAAAAAATTAAAATGATAAACATTGTCTCTGTTTAAAAAATCTATGTTTTAAAATATTCAACTTTTCTTACAGCATTCATTCGATGCCATTTTTATTTTCAAAAACAGCCGGCACCAGAGGATAGAAGTGAAAGACTGGCGGCGACCCGGGCGCGTCTTTCTTCTTCATCATATTCTGTGTGTCATACAGCATACACTTTAGCGCAGCAAAGATTTTTTTATCGTTTTCTACACAAAAAAAGTACCTAAGTTCCAATTTTCAGCGAGATCACATTTAGTGCGAGGTCAAAGTCTCTGAAAACTGGGCTATTTTTGGACAATTCCGATTATGTTCCGCAGCTCCTCAAATAAAATTTGCTGAGTTACTCTAACGGCATCAGTGTATCTGGCTAAGACACCAAGTTCTTTGCGGACAACAATAGATTACCTCAAGTCGTAGATTAATCTACGAGAGAACAACTTACTTTCCATCCAATGTGGATAGTCTGTCCATGTTTACTTATCCTTCCGAAACTCGGACCACTGCGTAGTCAGCGGTAATTTCTTATATTAAATTCTTGCTCCTAAAAGGCCTGCGTCGCACTAAAAGAAATTCAACTAGTTGGGGCCAGTGACTGGGATTTGTGTTTCTGCAGCGAGAACACCAACAAATCTGTCATTCTTTGACTCATAGAGCGTACAAACGATTCTCCGAATGAGTCATTTCAACGTGAATACATTTAGGTAAGTATTTCTAAGTATTTCTGTGTAGTCAGTCCATCAGGAAGATTAAATCAAGATAACAGGTGGAGAGAGAACATCTTTACCATCAAAAATTTCTTAGTTTTGGCAACTTGTATCAAGAAAAATTTTACTTTATCTGTAATGATTTCTTTGATTTATAAGCAGATGCAATAACATATAGCAACTCCAACGCTGATTTATTAACATCTCTGTTCAAATCAAATTCTTCTTTATCCATCACTACTATAGCACCCGTGCCCCGTAGTAAACAACATGCACACTGGCCCTGATAGTATACCGCTTTGGATAAGGTTAGATTAGGTTAGATATGGCAGAGCTGTTGGTTTAAGCTCATACACTTAGGCCAAAAGGATAGGCCCATTGTGATGCCATAGTGATCCCACTTTAAACCTGATGTTAAAGTGTCGTTTCTTTGCTAAACCATTTCGAGGAAGTAATGAATCTTCTGAGTTGCGGGATCCCAATCTTCAAGATTTCCGCAAGCGTGTTTAGAAAGGGTTCACCAAAGGTGGTTAATCTCCTTCTGCTGAGGGCTGGGTAGTGACAGAGGAGATGTAGTAACTACACTTCCCTCCTCGTCCGGATTTTTACAGCTTCTGCAAAAACCTTAGGTCTCAAGACCTAAGCGCGTCACATGCGTCCCTATCAGACAGTGTTCGGTCAGCACTTCCACTATAACTGAGAGTCTTGTCTCCCGAGGCTCAGTAATGAAGTGGTCCGCCTGAGATCATAAGAGGGCCAGGTTATTTTGGCCAAGGTGCATTTATTAGGGTCCCTCCAATGCTTCTTTGCTTGTTACATTGTGTGTTGTTTGCATCGGAGTTTAAAAGTGGCCCAAGGCATACCAACCCTTTCCTTTCCTGGAAGGAGAGTGGCGGTCGTGCCTTTCCTAGCCAGTTCGTGAGCTTTACAGTTTCCCTCTATGTTTCTGTGACCGAGTACCCATACAAGGAGGGTCCTGAACAGCTGAGCCATCTCGTTAAGAGATCTGCGACATTCAGGGATAGTTCTAGAGTTGTTTGTGCAAGAGCGCAGGGCCTTCAGAACCGCCTGACTATCTGAAGATGTAAAGTCAGATTCCTGTCGCCTTGCTAGTTGATTAGTAAAACAGCTTCATGTATGGCTAGAACCTTCGCTTGGTATACACTGCACTGATCGGGTAGTCGAAAGGAGACTTCAGTCCCAAGCTCTGGGAAAAGACTCCTCCTCCTCCTACACGACCCTCGAGCTTAGAGCCATCAGTAAAGAAGTTTATGGCATCTTGAAAACTGTGTGGTCTATTTCTCCATTCACGACGTGAAGGGATGTGGACGCGTGAACGTAACCTCCTTTGGATAAACTTCTGAGCAAACTCTTCGCTCAGGTTTTTGGAAACCAGATGATTTTCAACCCATAACGAAAAAGGAGATTCTGACAAGCCCAATAACTACCACAGAATAGCAATTCTTCAATTCTCTCCAAAATGTTTAATGGTAACGAATCTGAGCCCCAGACCATCTCTGCGGATGTTTCCCTAACAATGACAATTATTCTAATTTTTGTAAACGCTCCAACCCACTTCGCAAGTACTTTTACGTTACTCTTATGATAAGACAAGGACGCGCCAGATCTTGTTTTCATGATCGTGTGGTCATGTCCAATTCAATCAATAACAGTCATTGTGTTTTGAGGCCTAAAAAATAATCTTTTTTATCTTTTATAAGACTTGAAGACTACTGTGAAAGAAAGCTAAATCCATCTTCTAATATCCTTGGCATAACATCAACCAGTGGCGTACCTAGAACTTTTGCCGCCCGGGGCGTTCTCCAATTTGCCGACCTTTCTAAGTCAATCAAATGGTGGTTTTATAAATTAATAAACATAAATAAATAATTGTAACTGAGACAAACTATAGGTGAGGAACTTTTGGGGGGTGCCATATTTAAATTAGGCAGTAATAAAGGAGGCCGCACAAGTTGATATACGTATAAATGCAACTTTTATAAAAATACAAGATACTTTTTTAAAGGCCACAAGAAAATTACGGAGGTCGCAGGTTCCCCACCTATGAGACAAAAAAAATTACAATTAAATATTTTTTATTTTATATTTATAAATAAATAATTTCATTTCTTTTGGATAAACAAACAAATTGTACACATGTGTATGCCAACATGTTTACTTTTCTAACTTTCATAGTAAAAATAAATCGTCTAATGCTCTCAAAATTTATATTCTTTTTCATTTCTTCTTCTATGGAAAATATTGCAATATTTTGTAGTCTTAAATCACTCTTTGTGGATCGAAGATAATTTCGATGCTTTGCGTTGATAGCGGCACAACTAAAAAAAGTGCAATTTTACAGGAAAGGCTTTTTAAGATTTACATTATGGAAAATACTGAAGAATAGAAATTTTATTAATTATTATCAGTAGTAATGATATATGAAATTAATAATTAATTATTAGGCTAATCGGTGAGGCATTTCCATTGCATTTTTAGCCCATAGGCGAGATTACTGTTAGAATCGCTTCGTTTTAGGGTGTAGTTCAACAACCAAAGTTTGCCCACAATTTGGTTGACCGCATAACTTCTTAATTAACTTATTGTGAATAAGATAGGCACTTTCTTTATATTTCTTTCAATATCCACGCTCCTGCTTGCTTTTAGTATATCATATGCATTGGGAAAGCAGCTTTTCGTTATGAAATTCTCTAAAAAACAAGCTCTGTTAGAGGTCGCTAGGTGTAAGGGTGATCTTGCAAATAGCTTTTAAAGTTTTCAAATCACGTTACTTTCACTATTTGTTTCCTCGAAAACAACTGCACATAGAACGCTGAAAATTCTTGAAGATGGTGTTTATGTATTCCCGGCAATGTACAATTTCAACAAGATCGGTTCATTAGTTTTTGTGTAATTACGATCTAGTTTTTTTTAACCTTATTAACAATGCTGCCATATTTTGTAAGATCAGGTTATAATTGGGAAACTCATTTAGAAAACTTAAGAAAGAATTGAAAATGAAATCCCGTTGGAATTTTTTAAAAATCGCAATTTTGGTAGATTTTATGAGGTTATTTAGGCACTTACATTTTTATACGCGACATAAATAAACAAATATAAAAAGGTACGTACGTACGTAAAAGGTACGAAGCGATTCTAACAATAATCTCGCCTATGGTCCATTTTTTGGCATTTTTTCTTTCTCGCCGACTAGCCTATATGGTGCTTTTCGATAAATTTATAAAATTTCACCAAAAAAGGTGTCGAAAGGTGACGAAACAACTGAAAAGGAGCCATTGTTGAGCAGGTTGACAATGGCACAAGGCGCCATCTGACAAAATTGTAGATTTAAAAATACGTCATTTTACAGAATGAAAGTAGACAGATTATGCAGATATTCTATACAATAAAAAAATTAGAAATTTTTTTATTTGTGCCAGTATAAACGCAAAGCAGCGATTTTTTATCAATTTCAATTTGTAGAAACTCCTTTCGCAACTAGCGATACTGATTGTTAAAAACATTCTTAGTAAAATTGCAATGTTGTGTACAGAATTTTCCAATCTACAGGGCGTCCTGTCACAGCTCGGCAAGCGGTTAATAGTAGATAATAGACAAAAAATGATCGACAAGAAACACAAAAAGTTGGTCTATCTCTGGCCGTTTGGAATTTTGCTTTTGGGGAAAAAAAGTAGTTTAATGATTTAGAATAAAAAGCTAGTGAAACAAATAGGGTATCTTTGTTATCGTAAGAAATAAAAAACAGAAACAAAAAATAAAATGTTTCCCACATGTTTCACTGTAACTAAAAATGTACATCATTAAGGTCCTTTTTTCTGAACCTTTTTATCATCCTCAAAAGTTACCTGAAAATTTCTTTGTACACTTCAAAACTCCAGCTGGCTTGGTTTTTTGCTATTTGCCATTCAAAAATCAATAACTGTTACAATAAACATCGAGCACGGAGTAGTACGTAGAACTTCTACTGGACGTCGGCACTATTGATGTCTGGATCCGAGCAAAATTTTAATAGATAATATTTTCAAACCTACATTGAGTTGGCGATGAGGAAAAATATTCGAAATCATATAATAATTCATAATTCAAAGAAATCGAATAGTAAACTTATGAAGTGAACAAATTACAACTAAAACTAAATATAAAAAATGCCGCCCCAAAATATGTGCCGCCCGGTGCGGACCGCCCCCACCGCCCCCCCTTAGGTACGCCACTGACATCAACCAAGATCCTTTTTTTATGTGGCAAAATAGGTTAAGTGAGGGTGTTAAAGGAGGTGACAATGAAACCTTCATTTGAACTCTTGGATGTTGAGGAGTTCGGAGTTCCTGACTTCGAGAGATTACTCCACATTTGAGTTGTTCTATTTAGAAATACATTCCTAGTTTTACAAACTGGGGATAATAGTGCGCGAAAAGGATAATAAGATTGATTATTAGCAATTAGTATTCTTCAGGGTACGAAAATCCTCACTCATGTGCGACCCATTCAACTCATTCCTCACTCACGAGTGAGAGTTTTTTGCTATATAGTGCGCTCATTCGTGTGTGAGTAATTTATTCAGGAATTCTGAGTATGAAAGTCCTCACTTATGTGCGACCAATTCAACTCACTCCTCACTCACGAGCGAGAGTTGTTTACTCGTTTGTGAGTATTTTTTTCCAGAAATGTCCAAACTCGCCCATGAGTCTTTGTGGCTTTGGTTTAGTTTCGTGCGGCATGATTTGAGGCTTGGGAATGGGTTGGGTTGTCTGGGAGGGGTTGTGCGAACATTCTCTTGAAGTGTGCAAGTGCGGAAATGTTCTACAAGAATTCTATGACAGCGACTTGCTGTATTGCCCAAAGTAAAAGATTAGCTCCCGATACAAAAATTTTGCAATATTGAAAAGTCTATCACGATAATGACCTCAAAAAAGTAGCGTAGGTTGTACTTGCAGGTCCAGCAACGCAATTCTCTGTTGAAAGAGCTTTTAGCCCCGTATCATTAGTTTTGCCAAATAAACTTTATAATATATATTTAAATTTTTTATTATTAAACAATCCTTATTCAACTTCTTTTCTTTTTGGGTGAATGAGCGGTGAGTACACTCATTATACGCTCACTAACGCTCCTGTGCAAAATGCTAAAAATTGTAGACAGCCTCACTCATGAGTGCGAGCAAGCCGAAGTTAAAAACTTTTCTTCACTCATAAGTAAGAGTGATTTTATAATGAGGAATTTATAAGTGTTCACTCACGAATTCCTCATGAGTGACCATTTTTGTACCCTGGATTCTTTACAGGTATATTAAAATAAGGTAAATCTTCCTTTATCCTCTATGACATAAATATCCTCCAAATAAAATTGCTTAATTTCAATACTCGTGCAGTTCGAAAAATGAATGCAGGCATTATTATTTACTCAAAGGCTTAAAAATATCAAAAAATTTCGTTCTATTGGAAATGATAACATATATTTAAAGCTTTAACTCTTTTTTTGTTCTGATTTTTCATATTTTTTTCGAGAAACTAAATTTTAATTTAAAAGTAAATTTACCGTAAATTTTTTCATTAAAATTAATACCTTTTGTACTGTAACTATTACTTAATCACGCATGTATAAAAATACGATACAATGAGATTTTTAATGTGAAAATCGTGTTAATAATATTTTTTTTAATTTAATTGGAAATTAAAATTTTTGTAAATGATTTTAAACCTTTGATAATAGCCTTATGACACTGGCTTTTTCGTAGGCTGAAAATGCTGCCTTGGCTAGGCTGAAAACTGAAAGAAAAAATTCAAAGGAGATTTTCCCATATGTAAGAGTGAGAGGAGTATATTAAAACTTCTCTTGGCTGGATTTTAAGTGTTATAAAAAGTATAGAAAACTGTTATAAAAAGCATAGGAAAAGAATGAGATCCATGTTCTTTTTTCTATGCTTTTTATAACAGTTTGCTGCATCTCTCGACTTTTTATAACAGTGAGTGAATAACAATAAATTGAAGTGATTATAAATATATAAGAAGTGGAAATAAATATAATTGAAGTGACAATAGATATATTTGAAGTGAAGGGGTAAATGTTTAGAATTGGGGCTCAGGAGTAAAATCGCTCCAAAAAATTTTTTTGAGGTGTTTACGGTGATTTTTGAATGTCCCAATAGTAATTTCAAGGCGGGGAAGACATATTTTTCTTATTAGAACGTGAGGGGGTTGCGAATTGGGGGATTCCTTCTGTATTCACTCACAACTATCTGTTATAATAATCAGACAATCGTTCTTACTCTCACATGCTATCTCTGTCACACAGTATAACAGATTTCGTCATTTTCAGCCTAGCCAAGGCAGCATTTTCAGCCTACGAAAAAGCCAGTGTCATAAGGCTATAAGCCAGCTTTGTTCCCCAATGACTATTAAATATACATTTTATCAGAAAAATTAAATAGCAGCAATTTTTCGTAAATTCCTATGAAATTTGCAAGGACTTAAAAAATATTGGTGGCAGCTCTATCAGTAAAATAAGGACGGCTAACATGTGCTTTATGAAAATATGCATATGCAGTAGTTATTCTTGGATGGTGGAAATGGGATGATTAGTCCATGGAAATGGTACTTTAAAATGATGGTACTCTAAAATGCAGGACAAGGTTTTTTTTGGGTTGTGGGGGGGGGGGTGGTCCGTGTAAGCTTAAATTTGAGTTTTCGGGTTCGGGCTCCCCCCCGAATTTTATTTTAAACCTTGTAAAACATACCATAACAATAATGAAAAACCCCAATAAATTGCTAAACAATTTTTTAACATAACTCAAACATCGGCATTTCTTAGAACGTAAAGTCATTCATTCATTATTATTACTTGGTAACTGTTATTGAGAATTTCTAGGGAGAGGAGGATGTAAAATTGTAAAAAAATTATTCAGAAAATCTGTCACTTTGATACTTTCGGGGCGCTGTAAAACCCTTCGTATTGAATGAAATTAAAAAAAGATGAATGAAAATTATTCGTTATGAAACCCTCTAAAAAAAACTTGTTATTTTTTTTTGTTGTTAAAATTGAAGGAAAAAAAGTTACAACCCTTAAAAGAAAATATTGTGACTAATTTTTGTGTTCTAAGGCTTATAACTTCTTAATTATTCAATTTACGACAAAAAAGCTTATATAATAAATTGTAGATAATTTAATTCTAAACAAAAACCTATTTACAAATTTTCTGCAAGATGTACTGTTACGGAGATATAGTGAAAAAACCATTTGCACACGTTTTCCAAGATGGCGGCCGAATGGGGGGGGGCGAGCCCGAAAACTCAAATTTAAGCTTACACGACACAACCCAAAAAAAAGCTTGTGCTGCATTTTTGCAATGTTAAAGTACCATTTCCATGGACTAGATAGCCTACAAACGTTGGCTACTGTTAACTAAGGGAGGGCAACGTAATACAAACGAATTTAGCCCCGCTAAGGTCGAGATCATAGCGATGGAAGTAAGAGAGCAGGTAATCCGTTCCAAAACCCACACGCTGAAGTAATGCCTTTACGGCTTGAGCCGGTATGGATTTAAAGGTCCTGGAAAAGGGTTGGTGAGTTCAATCAGCAGAAATCTGACCTTACCGTCTGAGAGCGGTTCGCCAGCGGTGTATCCTGTCTTACTTATTGGCGCATCTCCTGCTGCTCGACTGATGATAGATTCCCATCACTCCCTCTTATGAAAGCCCTTCTAAGAAAGTTTGACGTAAGGTTAATCATCTCTCCAAAAAACTCTTTGGGTTTGACTCTTTCGGTCCACACGATTAAATTCCCAGTATGATGAATGCTGATTAAAGGGCTCGACCGAATTTTATGAAATTTTTTTCAGAGTATGCTTTCGTTAATATGCTTCGATCGGCACCTCAAAGAACACGATATCATGTTTGGTTTGCGCAATATCGTGCAGGTACAAAAATCACGCCTACGTCATTTAAACAAAAAAACCGCCCGACCGAATTTTTTGAAAATCTTTTCAGATTAAAACTTCTGTAATACGCTACGAAAGGCACCTTAACGAAGTTGGTATCATTGTTGGTTCACGCGATATCGTGTAGGTACAAAAATCACATACGTCGTTTAAACAAAAAACGCCTCGAGCGAATTTTATAAAAATCTTTTCAGATTATATATTCGTTAATACGCGTCGATCGGCACCTCAACAAAGTCGGTATCTTATTTGGTTCGCGCGATAGCTTGCAAGTACAAAATTCACATAAGTCGTATTAACAAAAAAAACGGTTCAACCGAATTTTATTAAAATCTTTTCAGATACTTCCGTTAATACGCTTCGAACGACTCCTCAACGAAGTCGATATCTTTTTCGGGTCGATGTCTTAATACCGAAAGGGAACAATTTCTATCGTGAACGGGAATAAACTATGACGACCATGCCCGTGAAAAAGGCAAAACGATTTGAGAATTTTGTCATGGAATACAATGAACAACACAGCCATTCGAGAGATGAAATGGACTGCGAATGGAGTCTTGCAAAAATCTGTTTGTGACACATGCAACACTACCTTGCTCGGGTAAGGTTTTATAGACAACAAAAGAAAGAACTCAATCGCTACCGGCTTTAAATCAATAAGCTAAAGGCTATTTATCTTTTGGGTACGTGTGTGTGTAAGAACATAAGCTTCAAAAATTGTTCATGCTACTACAGAAAGAGTCGCCGAACGAAAACAGCAGCATTCTTTCAAGTAGTTGAACGGGCACAAAACTGTCTGGTCCAATTGTAAGCTTACATAAACATAATATCGACAATGGACGGCCGATGATAAAATGAACATATATTTAGAACGTTAATTTTTAATTTTATGGCCGCAAACATCAACGAGGGTAATTCTTATTCGTGTTCAAAACATCATCCAGCTTATCCTACATAAAAACCAAGATTGAAACAATTGAAATCCGCGATATTTCGAATGCGACAATACTGAGGTTTGCGGTGGGATTATATGCGATTATTTCGTGGGTGACTTTCAAAGCTAATATTTTGCATTCAAGCAAGTGTTTACAATGTTGGAGTGAAGTTTTCGCCGAAACTGAGCTTTATATTGAAGTAGAAGTAGGAGTGATAAATATCATATACGAGAGAAAATTGCCACCAAAATCCCACCAATTTTAGAACTATTCAAAAAGCATTGTCGAACTTGTAAATTATACAGGTTGATGTTTAAGCATTTTAAAAATATCACAGATTACGGCATGTAATCCTTAATAAGAGATTTTTAAAACTCTAATTGAAATTTACAATCTTTAAAGTACTTGCTGAAATTCTGATGTAGAAATCTAGACAATTGCTGGACAAAAGTAAAAATCGTTTAAGAAAAAAGGCATAACTTTGATTTTTTAAAAAAAAATTAATTTGTCTACGAAATATTAAAAATATAATTTTTTTTTAAATACGGGAGCTATGATAAAATACTTCGACATGATGAATACATAAAAGTCATTTTAAAGCTTAATTGATTTCATTTTAAATGACGTTTTACTGTACATTCAACTAAGGATATGGCATCTAAAACATCCACTTTTATTCAATAAAATATTATAATCCGCAAAATCCAAAATTATAAACGTCAAGAATTTTCTTGTAAAATTAATTTAATATATATTCAGCACGGATTTGATCACTTTTATAATCTTATTCAATTTATGCAAAATAACCCAAAAAAAATATATAAAATTATTCCCAAATAACACATTAATATCAAGTCGAATATGTTTGTTAATATTTTTAATGGTACAACCAGTAGCACAAAAAAACCTTGTTGACACCACAATCTTGGAAATGGTGCGAACATTTTGGCGCAGAGGCGCTTAAATATCATCATGAGACACGCAAAAATTTTATATTTTTCTAGTTTGTGTATATAAAAAGTTGTTTTTAATTAGTTTCACTAATGGATACCATAAAAATATTTTAATTCCTTATAGCCGCACGATTCTTGTCCTCGTTATACAAATTTAATTCCACACACACAAAAAAAGAAGGAAATTAGCACCCTAATGGCACAATAATGAATACTAATAAACAAAATAAAAATCTCTTTTTTTTTGGTTGCTGATGATCATCTCAATTTAGGCATTTTCACACTCAAACTACGTGAAAGATCGGATCAGTTGTGCTTCCTGTAATCTAAAATCGGACCCTTTTTGTATAATGTAAAAACCGCTATAAATTTCCAATCAAATTGTCACTTTATAAAAAGGAACTTATCCTTGAGAAAATCTCGACAAGCCCCCGAAAGATTTAAATGTTCTTGTTACCTACTCTATTAAAGTCTTTAAAAATGTTCGACTTTTCAGGCAAAATCCATAGATTTTCCTTGGCTCTTCTATGGCCCCCTACAACAGTGGGGTTGTTGTGCTAAACTGAATGGTTGAGGGGATGAAGAGGTGCTATCAGGGGTAAAGGGGACTTTTTAATCTGATAATCGAATGAAAAATTGTAAACATACAGGCGTCGTGGTATCTCCATACCCTTCTTAACTTGTATCCTTGTATCCTTCAAGCATTTCCATGTGAAAGTCAGGTTTATTGGATTTTCCCTTTTTGGACAAGGTTAAGTCCAATTTGCTTACATGTCACGTCCTCTAGCACAGGTATGCTACAGCAATAACAACAACAACAGTAACACCAGCAACAACAACAACAACAGTAACATGTTTTTTTTTCTTTTTTTTGGGGTGGATACTTCAGACATGGTGTCCTGATTTTTAGAATTTTGGCACCTTAGAGCCAGGAGCAATTTTTGGGCTGTAATTAAGTTTTGATATTTTTTTTTTTGATAGGGAAAACCGCTCTGATCCTTTTAGGTTTTGGTTTAGATTATTGGTTTCCTCTTCCTTTTTAAGAAAAAAAAAATCTTTTTATATTTTATCAAAAAGTTTGTGATGTCCCTTTTTTGGTTTTAGGTTTGTGAGTGAATTTAAACGAGTTTGTTATGAGACAAACTATTGGGTTGTTCAGAAAGTACTTTTTGTGTGTGACATTTATAGACCAATTCTCAAATCGTCAGTGATATATCATAAATCACAACAAAATCGTAAAGGCATGGTGAGTCACAGTTGTGACTTTTTCATATTCTCGTGCTTGTAGACTTGTGATGACATATGGAGCAGGCCACAAGGGGTTTGACCTAATGAAAAATATTAATAATGGAAGAATTTTTATTATTTTTTGTTTTGTTGAGCTATAATCAACAGCAAAAGTAATCATTTGTCCAAAAAAAGAAGATATTGTATGTTTTTCATTTTGTAAAATTGTTTGATGATTCCGGCGAAATTCGATGGGATATTGACTTTTCACTGAGAATCTGAAACATATGATCACAAGATTCGTCATAACATTAATCTTGTCATACTTGTTTGTGACTTGTGACAAGTCACAGCAGATGGTGCACCTCTTTGTTCACCTGGTGATCTGGTACGCACTACGTCGCAGCCTTTGTCGGCTGTTTAATGGGATTCTCTTGTTTCAGGAGGCATAACAGTCCGACGAGGTTGTCTCCTGCTAAACCCGACGGTTACATCTGTGACTCAGGCGGCTGCTTACAAAAATTCATACAACATCTAAGAGTTCAAACGCGAGGTTCACTGACTTCTCCATGACTTGCTACAATATAAACTAAAATTTCGTATAACAAACTAGAGGGAAGCAGCAAAACGAAGAGACAAGTAGAAGATAAAACTTCAAGAGGCCCGAGTCATACAAGGACTGTAGCGCCATTTAAAAAAGAACAGGAATAATTATAATTTTTCGTAAATAAAAATAACTCTGAAGAACGTAAATTTTCATCTGAATTTTCTAAGTAAGTAAGGTGTCTACAAAAATTCAGGTTTTTTGGACATCAGTCATGAATAAAATTAAATGAAATAATCTCATATATTGCAATGAATACCATATTTCTCAGCTAAAATAGATAACAAAGTACATACATATCTTTTCCTATCCTCCAAAATTTAATTTTTTTTAAGCATAGACGGACTTCGATTTTTTTCTTCAAATTCTCACAAAACTACTCAATCCACTCAATGGGACCTGAAATGTTCCTCCCCCAAATTGTTCCTCACCTCACCGTATTTTTCCCATCAAAATCATGCACAATAATCTACTACCAATTTAGCACTTTTAAGTAAATTTTGGTACAATGGGATCAATGGGTGCTAATGTTTAGGAAAAAAGAAGACACATTCCGTGCAAAAATGTTTGTACTAGATGACTTCTCTATGTGTTATATGCTTAGTGATATAACCCACTCAATGGACTGCGTTTTCTCCACTAGAAGCGAAATGTATAGCTGTCTCAAAAAGCTAAACGTTAATAAATCCACTGTACCCGACAATATAACCTCTTTAATCACTAAGAAACCTCACCTTTGGCTAAAACCCTACGTAAACTTTCTTTTTCCTCCCAAATCATTAACAACAACACAACAATTAATAAAAATCTAACGAATATCAGAATCCAACCAAATTCTACGCGACAAGCAGAAACGCTCTGGACAAAAAAGATCTACTAGCAGCTTTTTCGGTAAATAGCAAAGCAACTCAACCAAACCGACAATCGCTTTTGTGAGTCTGGTTTGATTGCTCTAGATAATCTCTCTAGAGATTTTTACAGAATACGGCGTCATGCTTTGTTGACTATACTAATGGCTATTGATTGGCATTGGCTATTTCTAAAAAACCGGACTAAAATTTTTCTTTCTGGACATTCAATAAAGGTAATCGAACCTAAGACCAACACCAAGTCTGATGGTTTACCGCAGGGCTAAATTCTTTCACCCATGCTCTTTTCCCAAGCTTTCCCAGCGTCTTCCATCAATTCCTTCTAACCCATTTCACAGGTTCGTTGATTCCTGTACTCTGTGTTACTCTTACGACTCCGATAAATTTTATGCTATTACATGCCAGACCTCGCCTGATAATGAGCTCATGTCCTATCTCATACTGCACCACCCTTCCTATGATCTCAATGAATGATGTAAATGGAATGGATGTCTTATTTCTTAAAACATAACTTTGAAAGAGGATTTGCGAGGGAATGACCACATATATGTAGTATGTCAAATCGGCAAACAAGTATTCCAGTGCCTATGGTGAGATACAAGCACCTCCTTCAGCAAGGTACCCAAACTGCAATCTACAAGTCCTACATTCGGCAGCATCTCGGATGCAAATCATAATTCCCGGATGGCCCGTTCTAAATTCCCTTAGTTTGGGTTGGAAAACGGGGCAAATCCCCATAAATCAAGCGACTAATAATATACCAGACCAATTGAGGACCGTTTTTTCAAAACTGCATAAGTCCAATTTTGACGTAAATGAGTTTTACATGTCATCGTCTTATTTTAAATGATCATGGTGTAATCATATTTTCAAAAAATTTATTATTTTAGATACTATAACTATTTAAAAATTGTCAGTTTTTGCAAAACTTCTTAAATCCATGTAATTATAAAGTTTTGCAAAAGCCTATAAAAATATTATTGTGCGCAGATCTGCAAGCGTACTAAATTTCTTCCCACCCGCGTAAACATCCTGCACCAGGATGCTCCATAGGTTTTCAATGGGATTGAGGTCTGGACTCTTGGCTTGCATTCAATCACATCGATGTTGTAATGAGATTTATTGAAACAAGTTCAAGCTTTAATGAAATAAAACATTTTTTTACAATAAGAGGACATAGTTTTATGCCCTCTGATAGGGTGTTTGGAAGAGTAAAAAGAGAGTACCGCAAAAGAGAAGTTAGAGTACCACCAGAAGAATACCGAAATATTTTAAAATTAACAGGTACTCTCCTAGTTTTCGGAAAATATTTTTATTTTTATAACGATCAGAAAATAAGTAAGCAAATATTTAAAACCAAGTTACCTTTTAAAATATCAGAGGCACGGGTGATGACGTATAACAAATTTGGATCAAATATAAAAATATCGCCATCCACAACGTATTCTGGAGGATAGATTACTTGTGGTGTCAGAAAAATAGGACTTAAAAGTCATATGAAGTGGAACGTCTTCCCATAGCGAACAAGGTTTCACTGAAGAAAGGTGAAGATATAATAAAACTGCTTCATTTATTTGAGATAGCTAGGGATGCAAAAGTTTTCTATGAAGATGTCCTTAAAGGACATGAGCAAGAAAATATAGAAAACAATCCTGCTACGTTAGATTTCAATGACGAAAATGATTTATAATGTAGTTATTAAGTTTTGATCAACACTGAAAACTGGTTGTTAAAGAGTTTTGAAAAAACAGCTTATTTTTTCTACTAGTTTTCTGCCTCTTGAAGAGGTTTTTGTTATTTTTTTTTGCGTATTTATATTCCTCGTTAGAGGAATAAATAAAAAATATTTAAACAAAATCAAAAAAGTTTTCTTTCAATTTGCATAAGAAAAAATGTTTCTTCTGAAATATTAGGTTTTTTCAAATGATGAGTTTTGAAAAAACGGTCCTCAATTGCTTAACTCCAATGCCCTACACCTACAGGCATGCTAATAGACATTGGAACACGATGTGAACGACATGTCATTCTGGTAGTTCAAATGGTAGTACAACGTAAGCTTGGGTTTTTAGATAAATAAACTTACTTTTAATATGAAAACAAATAATTTCCCATGATCATGAACGATCAAATTCGGCAATTTAATGTTGAAGCAATAGAAATTTTGTGGTTACCCGACAGTTTGCACCAACTTCAAGCAATTATGCACCTTCTTTGTGGAAAAACAGTAACAGAAAGCGATTAGTGAGTTTTAAAATTAGTTAGTTTAAGTGCTAAGCGGCCCGGACTAACATCCCAGAGGTCCATGGTTTGGTTTCACACAGCGTCATGGTCCGAAGTCTTTCCTGTGAAACCCGCTAGTAGCGCTATGATTCCATTTATAGAAATCATATAGATATCCAAAGGTAGCTGCGCTGAAAGACACTTTATTTGTTCCTGATTTAAAGCCAAACTTAATATCAGTTGTTAAAATTACTGATAAGGGCCATAGTGTAAGTTTTACCAAAGATTCAGTGACGTTTACTGATCAAGATGGCAGGATAACCTACCCCGTGGGACATTATCACAGCTGCACGCTATTGTGAGGTGTTGCAACAACTCAGAAAAGCGATCCAAAACAAAAGGAGCGGAATTTAAAAAAAAATGTGATCAACAAAACCCCCTTGGAATTCCAAAAGAACGTTTGCCGCGGATTCTACAACTTTCGCTTTATTTGGTCTTTTGGCGGTAAGAGCGGGTGGAGTCTCCATAGTGGCTGAAGTCGGACTGAGGGGTCGATCGACGCACGCGCATAGAAATTTTACACAGCTGCCACTACATCCAGACGCGAATTCCCCGAGACTCTCAGCCTTTTCCAGCCAACCACCCTCACACAATTGTTAACTAAGTATTTAAAAAAGAATTGATCGTTAATTACTCAAAAAGTAATGAACCGATCTTGCCGAAATTTTTTATACACTATCTGAAAGCATAGAAAACATCGTTATGATGCCCTCCAAGTGCAGTTGTTTTGAAAAAATGTAAATAAAGTAAGAAAACTTTGGAAGCTATTGGAAAGTACACAATTACTCATAGCGACTTCTATTAGAGAGAATTTCATAACGAACAACTTTCTAAAAGTTAGCAGGAAGCATGATATTGAAAGAAATATAGAAAAAGTGCCTATTTTATTCACAATTAGTCAATTAAAAGATCTATAACTTGATCGTTCATAGTAAGTCGCATCTTTATAAGTGCAATATCATGCTTTGAGACGATGAGCCAATTTTTATGATACGTACATATATTGATACTACAGCTGCGTTCTTTTTACACCGTGATCCAGATCAGATCAGCCGAGCATAAAAGAACGGAGTTGGATCATGGAATAAATTTATTTTTTTAAAGTTGTAGTTCTGATTTTTGATGTGTCCTGTCGCAATTTATATCAGTTTCTAAAACTTATTAAAAATATTTCTGCTTTAAAAACAATTTATAACAATGCTTAATCGACTTCCAAAATTAACAAAAGGTAACTTTCAATAATTTTTCCAAATAAATTTACGAAATTTTGCAGAACTACCAACACACAAGACTACAAAAGCACTGGATTTCTCAATAAGATGTGTCTTGGATATGGTTGTATCACAGATTGCGATCCAAATCTTTTTTGGATCAAGTTGTTGTTGTTGGTTTACTTGAAAGTTAATGATCTGAGTGGGACTACGGGGTAAAAAGAACGCAGCTTTCATTTTAATCATTAATTTGACTCTACTATATTTTCATCAAATATTTTTTGCAGCATCTTTTTCGTTTTTTTTATATAGTATTAAATTTCACAATTTACTTCCCGGTCAATTTAATAATTCGCTTGTTATTCGAAGTTACCAAAATACAAAAAAAAACTTTATCAACTTTATCTAATGAACTTATCTAATTTTCAAATAATTTATTCAGTTAAATCTTAAATATAATATATCTCAGATTACTTTAAAAAAAATTTCACGTTATTATGATCACTTTTTTTATATTTAACTAAAATTTCTTACTTGAAGCCAGCCACTCTCACTCATTCTTGAGCACATATTACCTGAAAGAAAAAAAATATAAAATTTAAATATAAATGTCAAGGTAAAAAACATAAAATAAATATCAAAAACATTTCAAGCCATTAAATACATAAAAAGCTCTAATTGATCTTATTTCAAAAAAAATAATAAGGTGAAATGCAATCTCTCAAATAACATTTTGTTTTTGTAAATCAGTACCAATTACTTTTTACTTTCATGAGTTTTCTTTCCATATCAATATCACGATTACCACCATTATTTCAGTCTGCAAGCGTAGGTTTTAGGATTTCGGAAAGTTCAAATGATTTTGTCCTTGAGTTGAGCACAAATAAGTGACAAACTCTTTGCATTACAATAAAAACGAATATTCAGGACTTGAGTCTTAATACAACTTTCCAGACTATGACTTTGTCGTAATTGGTAATAACGTCCAATTGCAGTTCATCTTATCCGAAAAAAAAAACTTTTATTGATAAACTTTTAAATGGTAATAGAAAAATCTTGAGCACTTTTTTCTGTGTATAATAAATTTGAAAATTTTGCATTTTCTGTTTTTGTTTTGTGAACAAAAAATCAAGTAAACGAATAGTTGTAATACTACGGAATGTGCCGCAAGCTAGTAGAGATAGTATTGATTTGTTAAGAGTTATTTGGTAAAATTGCTACATTATTTAAAGGTTGAGCATTCTATTGATCTAGAAGGGGGGGGGGGGGGGGTGGGGTATGCGGAATGGTTCAGCCGCTAGGGCGTTTTGAATTTTTTTTGGTAGAGTTTTACATATCACCCTGTTTTTTTAAACCGTACAACCTATGTTCACGGATAGGGCACCAGTGCACGCATAATACTCCCACCTGTCTAAAAGTGACGGTTCCACCCTACCAACTCCCATACAGTGGCGTATTTTAAGATTTGGCGCATAAATTAGGACATACAAAAGAATGATCACAATTTATTAAATGCTTAGTTTTTAAACCTCAAATGTTCTTTGCTTATCCGGATACGTAGGTAATTTTTTATTCTTTTTAGTACAGAAAACGAAAGTTCTATACTGCGGTGACACGAAATTTTACCAGGCTCAAGTAACCCAATACCTATTGAGATACTTAATGCTATTTCTGCATATGGAAATGCTTCCTTCAAATCCTTGTGCTTAAGGGATAGGTTGACTTTCCCCTAACCCTTTTTTTAATGTGACGATAAGAATTGTTTTAATAAAAAACACATTCTTCTTGCAGATCATCCGCAAGATCAAGGGCATAATTTTTGGAGTTTTATGGCGTTAACTCTTACTTCCCCATCAGGCATTGTATCCAATTTGCATAAGAATACAAAATTGTCAACTACTGCATCAGATGAAGATTTTAGGCTCCAGAACTCGTCAAACACTTGGTAGCATATTGGGAAAAGGGTATTAATCTTTTGGTCACAAAAGGTTACCTTTTGGTCCTTGTAATAATACTCCCTAACGACACTCATGGTATGGTTTCTTTTCTTCGTATTTCTCTTGTGATCGCTCTGAATTGTTCTGTGCATTTTTTCTTACCAGCCTCCTCAAAAGCATCAAAAGATTCCTGTTTGTACTAAAAAACTTTTGTGTAGGTAACTTTTTAAAGTCATAGTTTGGTGCATCAGAAACGAAAGAAAAAAGACACGGTTATTCATACATTTTTCTGAGAAAAATGCTAAAAAAACCTAGAATTTTGGATGGTTCAGATGCAAAATATCGATTTTAAACCTATGTACATGCCTTCGCGAAATAGACCACAGGGACCGGATTCCACAAGCGTGAAAGTTACTGTGTGCACGGCCGCAAGGGTTCATAGCAATTTTTTTGATTCCGCAAGCGTGGCCATGAGTTTTTTTTGACAGAATGCGTCCTCACAGGAGGGAAAATTTATTCACACTTGAAACGTTCGTGAGTAGGTAGTGAACCATGGAAGCAAAAAGTGCAAAAAATCGAGTGAGCTTTTAAAATAAGCTTATTCAGCATAACAAAATTCACAGTCGATTGCGGAAACGGGTGAATCGAAAAAGTGCAAACCGTTGTGAATGTGAATTAATTTTTGTTGTGTGCACAGGCAAGGCCCCAGGGAGGGAATGCTCAACATTCGGAACTGGAGAAATGCTGTAAGGGACCGTTTCTTTTATCTTGCTAAGAATTCGACTAGAGGTTACTATTAGCCATTGCACACTATAGAACTATGGACAGCTCAAATGGGCTTACAGAACTCGAGTCTATCAAATAAAAAAATAGAGCAGAATGGCGTATAATTTTTTCAACAACATTGTTGAAAATCTGTTCTGAAATTGTTCAATATTAGATTAGTAAGGGGTTCCACCTCTGATCTCGAGAGCTTGAGAAAACTATTATATTGCCAGTAAGCTCGTTATCCTGGGCAGAATGCCGCCAAGCTCTAGGCGGTATGAATTTGATTGACGAAGCCGGTTTATAGAAGGATCATAACTTGTTCCATAGCCGCTTTCTGAAATGGAAGTCAGTTTCTGTGGACGATGATAAGTGAAAAAGTTGGATGGGAGGCTGTGAAGCAAAACGACCTGTTCTTCCTTCATTCCTTTCTAGCTAGATCTTGCTGACATTTAATTCTATCTATAGTCGTCGTCAGTATAGAGTTCTATCTCTGCGTTCGTCTTCCACATGAAAAACCCGTATCAAATGTCAGAACAGCGAACTTCAGATTTTATGCCTATCAAGATAAACTTTCGAAATAAAATTCAGAAGAAGGAACATTTATTGATAAAAATATTATTCCGGGGAAATTAGCATTTTAAGGAAACAAAATTCCAAAATGGCTGAAAATTGGTCCACAGTTTCCTTGTGGCTTTCTAAGAAAACAAATTCGGAATCACAAAAAGAAAATGGCCGCCGGAGATATCACTTTTTGGCAAAAAAATCACTCAAAAACTGTTTTTTTCAAAAAAAATATTTCATCAACCAATAAGAAACGTTTTTGCCTACAAAAAGCCCTGCTGTCATTTTTCCGAAAACCTAACCCTTTCGAAGTTATTCATGGTCAAAGTTTCCAAAAATCACTTTTCGGCCAAAACATACCTTGAATAATTTGGAAAGGTCAAGGTTTTCGAAAAAATTACAAGAGGGGTATTTTGTAGGCAATAATGTTTCGTATTGACTGACCAAAAATTTTTTTCGAAAAAACTGATTTTTTAGCCAAAAAGTGATATCTCCGGCGGCCATGTTTTTTTTGTGATTCCGAATTTGTTTTCTTAGAAAGTCCCAAGGAAGCTGTGGACCAATTTTCAGCCATTTTGGAATTTTGTCTCCTTTCGTGCGTTTTTTTTTGCTAATTTCCCCGGACTATATGGCAAATTTTAGTATAGAAAAAAGAAAATGATTCGATTATACAACGATTGATTAGATCGTTTTAATAATGGATATCGGAATAATGTATTCTTTATGCAAACAGTTACCCCCTTTCGAACCAAACGCTTGTCACTGGTGGCAATTGCATCAGTCTGCACCATCCTGTATTTTAAAAATTATTATCCCGTAATATTTTTTTTGTATAATTTAATAACTTTCCATTGGTTTGTCTTACTAGATTACGCTTATAAATGGAATTTTAATTTTTTATATTTTTTTTTAGTTTGGAAACGATATTTTTTTTCTTTAAATTTTCTCTCATCTTTTTACTTCAGTATTAGTCCGTTTGAGTGCATTGCATATATAAAAGAAAATTCAACATATCTTTTCCCGCTATGCAAATATAAAACGTTAACGTACTGACGAGGTAACTCGCTTAAAATTTTGCCATTTTTTTTTTATTTATTTAAGTGCATTCTGCAAAAAAGTTTGTGTGCTCTCATACAATCTGGGTTCGTTTGCATCTTTTTCCTTCGTTAAACCTTCCGCACGATTTTTTTTTATTAAATAAATGATGGATATAATTTCTTTTGCTTGTAAAAATTAGTTTTATTTGAAAACCACCATAGTAAATTGATTTAAGAGATTCCCAACATTTCAACAAATAGTTTAAAGCGAACTTTTGTACTTAAACAATTTCAGTATAAAATTCAACAGTTTAAATTTTATGCTATTTAGTTTATATTTAATAAGTTTATATTTAACTTACGAGATAGTTCCGTATATAAACAGAATTCCCTACCATCATTAGGAGAAAATGAGCAAAATGTTTGACAACAAAAACTTTTATTGACGAAAATGCAATATGATACAAAAAAATCCCTTTACATGAAAATCCCTTTTTAGCATTCATATTTACATTGGAGTTTTTGAGTTTTGTGATAAATAGTGCAGTAGTGCTCATGTAGATTGATACACCGTCTGGTTGGATATTGTATGATATTCCATACGCTACCCACAAATTCCATACACTTGTTTTGGAATAGTTTCACTTTTATTAAAAAAATGGGGTAGCACGACATCACCCCTCATAGCAGACACGACACCTAACACATGCAGCTTGGTTGGAAATTTCGTTCTGAAAATAAATAAGGGATAAAATCTACGGAATTGTCAAAAGGATTGCGTTCGTCTCTATACCTACTAACTTTTAGAAAATTTACAATAAAAAAAATTTCCGCAAAGAAGAATCTGGCATAACCTAAAGCAGTCCAGATTACAGGAAACACAATGTCAGCGTCTGGTTGGATATTGGGGGATTGCACCAGGGGCATGCCGTAAAGAAAGATTTCGCAGTAGGTCCCTCATGAGGACCCCATGTGATAAATGAGGGGCATGCCGAAATAGAGCTTTCCCCTTAGTTTCCTCATGAACACCATTCAAAAAAAATCAGCGATACTGAAGTGAGGTAAGCGTTATCACTTTCTCCATAAGGGCTATATGAGGCAAACCATATTACAAATAAAATGGGGCAATCTCAACATCTGCCCTACGCATTCGGAAAGCTTTTTAAAAAGCTGTAAATACCCTTAAGCCTTACTTTTACTCATACGAAGCTTTAGTTTTTGTTGTTGTATTGAAGGGTGTCGTTTGGCATACTCAATAGACCGGTTCTGGTTCCAGGTCAAGCAGCATTGGACATGATAAGTACCCAGTTGGGAGACTGCATTGGTAAAAGGACACTCGCGTTTAAAAATATAAATCTTTCGACACAGGCAGTTATTACTCATATATCCACTCCGATTATCAAATTTTTCGGTCCCTTTTTTCCACTCGGGATCGGATAGCAATGATTTTGGCTCAAGGTGGCCAAATGGCGTATTCCTTTTATCGAGGTGCGAATGAGACAAGGCGTTAGGATGCCCTTGGGGGTTTTATAGGGCAATCCACGCGGGGTCCCCATGAGGCAGTGGGGATAGTCTCATAGGGGACCTATCCGCAGGCCCCAAATTTCTAGTCGAGCATAACCCTATAACCAAAGAATTAAAAGCGATATAACTCAACAGACAGGTGGTAAATAAATTGACCAATTAACTTTTTACATTTTAACGGTTATCTGGTCACGTGCTCCCCACCCACAAAGATTATGCTCCGCCGCCCCTGGTAGAGCCCACGCCATAAAAGATAGGAAATGAGCACGCGCACATAGAAATGCAATTGAGAATATCAAACGATGTCTTAAAAATGGGAAAGATGTCTGGCGATGTCTTAAAATTGGGAAATATTGATGGTGATGTTAAATACTTGATGAAAATTTTAAAGAAACAATTTGCTGTTAGTGAATAGGTTAGTATATGTAAAATAAAATAATTGCTAAAAATGTATTTCTCCTGAATTTTCTCACAGGCCGACAGTCTGATATAATCTAAAATATTTATTCCAGTTCGACAGTAAAACGATAAATAAGCGAAATTTCAAAGAATTATGAAAATCTGCAACTGTGGGCCTTCTATGTAGCGATTCTGAATATTTAGAAAAAACTTGTTACAGAATTTCGTGAAATGAACTTCTTGGAATGAATTTTCATTAATTCCTTCATCATTCATTTGAAATAAGAAGACTAAAAGCTTTAATATGAATTAACATTAATTTTGTCAATAAATATTATGTGTAAAACACTAAAATCGGAGTAACGATAAGATCCAGTATAATTTCACTAGGTATAAAACAAGGTAGATGTGGAGTTCCTCAGACTAGAACATATGTAGTTATGAAATGAAAATGATCATGCTTTACTTATGTATTCTTGCCAAAATAAACATGATTGCCAATCCTATGAATGCGATTACCCTGTTAGAAACTAATTTGTTTTCTGTACAAAATCATTGACCTGGTTTCAGGTATTTTATAACAGCCTGTATTCAGTTTGCTAGCCGAAATATAAGCAGCAAATGATTCCTGTAAATTGTTGGACAGGAAAATGATAATGTCCCATGGAATTGTTTAATATTGTTTTTAGTTTAGTGTTTCGATACGGCCTACCCAAGCAAAAATAAAAAATTGCCTTAAAACGGGCAAACACCGGCCGCTTGGATTTTTAAGGGGCATATGATGGCCGTAGAGTTTTTAACCATTTTTAATGGGAGCACATACTGCCTCACGATCGTCAAACTTTACTAACATTTTTAAATGGCCAAGTACTGAGCTGTACACACGGGAGTTCGACGGCAAATTTAAGCCAAAAGAATAATCTGCACCAAATGTATTGTTGAATGTGTTTTATGGGAACTTGGTCATTTCGTTATGTACAATGGTCGTTTCGATTTATTCTACTTAAAGATAATCGATGCACAATAGAAACGAGCTCGCCAGTAGTCGGTTTGTTGTACGTAAAGTGTGTGGTGCGTTGCGTGTTGATTTATATTTTAGTGGGAAATTTTCTTATTGAACCGTTCTAAGAAAAAAAAAACAACCGAAAAAAAATAAAACATTTAATTGCAGTGAAAACGCTTGAAAAAATCGTGTCGTTCCAACCTTCTGCCGTTTGGTATATAAGCTTTTCAAGTAATTTCAAGCATTTTTTATAAGGTGACATTTTTGCGGGAAGTGGACGCATTTCGAGTTGGGAGTTTTTTAAGCGTCAGCTCCCCTATAATTAGGCATCTTAGGTATGATTGACCTCAGCACAGCGGAGGCCAAGGCGACGATTTCTTATCGCGAAAGTGGTTAGTTCTGTTCTAATATCTGTCTATCGGTTAGGTGCCCTTCGAGCATGCCAAACAAACCGTACCAGGTTCCATGAAGCAGCATGTGTCATAGCAGGAATGACCCCTATCGATATTCTGGCAGCGGACAGTAGGAACTTGTACGACCCGGAATATGCAAGGGGGAGCCTAAAGTAGTGCGGCAGATTCTGACGCGTAGCCGGTCCATCGTAGCATGGTAGAGGACGTGCGACGAGTCTGGGTTGATGGACCCATAGACTCATACCAAATGTAAAAAAGTGGGTTATGAGGGAATATGCAGTTCCTAAGTTTACATGGAGGACATAGGGCACACCTTTACCGCTTCAGGTTGGATAATTCACTGTTCTGCCCAGAATGACCGGACGAGGCGCGGAGCACGTCCTCTTTAAATAGCCAAGGTTTGCGGGCACATGACTGTGCTGGAAAGAGCGGCCGAGTTGTACTTAATACTGTAGAACGTACTGGACTTGATGATGAGGTCGGAGCATGTTGGAAGTGGCGCTGAAGGCCATCCATCAGAGGCTTAAGAAATACGAAACCCAAAAAAGCAGAGAAAGGCAAATAAATGCCAGGATATATAGCAGTTAGATAGCCCCGTGACCCAGCGGTATAAGCCAGTCAAGTGGAGGGAATGAGAGCTAAGAAGCAGGTGGTTCTTTTTTAGGCTACAGACTGATGGAACCGACAGGCATGAGTTTCTCGGTAGAGTGCTGTCAACCTTCCGACGCACCTGCGGGTAATTTTTTAGCCAGTGAATTGGGCAGCGAGATTCGTCTTAGTCACCTTTCCCACAAAGAAAGAATAGAGACTGTAGATCGCTGATCATAAGCAACACTGTCCTCGCAGTAGAATCTATATATATATAAAATTCGATGTATGTATGTATGTCCCTAATAACTCCTAAACCATTCAACCGATTTAACCACTTATTACTTACATCAAGGGGGTGGTTTTGGAATCGGTGCCTACTTTCAAAAATAAGTCCTGGGGGCGCTGTCTTGGAGCTTTGTTAAAAATTCGATAAAAAGCATAATAATATACGTTCTAAGGGGGTGAAAATGTATGCATAGAGGAGTTGTCCATTACTTTCGCAAAGATGGCGGTTCCAATATGGCGGCCGAATTTTGTAATTGTGTTCCCCGACCCCCGGCATGGGTATCAAACGAAAGGGTATGACAAATAGAATACTATTAGCTGTGTGCGGTCATTCCAAGTTCTAAATGGCCGCTTACACAAAATGGCGGATTGCCTTTTTCTTTAAAAGCCATCCGGTATGGGTATCAAATGAAAAGGTATGACAAGTAGAATACTACTAGCTGTGCGGCGTCATTCCAAAAGCAAAATGGCGGCCAACACAAAATTACAGTTTATATTTTTCTTTACAACGCACTCGGTATGGGTATCAAATGAAAGTGTATGACGAGTATAGTACAGTAAGCTGTGTAACGTCATTTTAAATCTAATATGGCGGTCACCACAAAATGGTAGAAGACATATAATAGTCTAAAATGTAGAAAATAAAATATAATTTAAAAAAATTAAAATATACACTTTTAAATTAAAATGAACTAAAAAATAAAAAAAAATTTTATATAAAGTTTTTATTGCTCCAGCCAGTATATGGGGACTTACTTTTCGAAATGTAAAAAAGCGGCAGAACATTAAATATAGTTTATCCTGAAGCTATTTAAAAAAACACCGATGCATCTGTTGCATGTCTGATTAAATGCTGGACATTTTTTTGCTCCTTCTGTTCGTCTCAAGCCGAAATGACAAAAACAGAGAGAAAATGTGTGTAATGTATTTTTTTAGGGCACTAAATTGTGTATTTTTGAGCCAAATTTGCAAAATTGATTTTTTTTTTGGGAATAATTTTGCTCTGCCGGGTATTAGACGCCCTGTGCAGAACTTCGCTCATGGCACCCTCGAGCGAAGTTCTGCACAGGGCGACGAGTCCCCGGCATAGCAAAATCAAGTCTGATCGATAAATGCCAAGTCAGGGATGGTTTTTATTGGCTCGATCAAAATATCAGATCCCTAAAAGTTTCACATTTTGTTATTTGGAATCAAAAATACCAAAAAATTGCCTTTTTCAAACTCTCCTACTGTATATTAAAATTCATATCACCTGATTACTACTATTGGCTTATGGGTGCAGCATAGGCGCACCGGGTCCCAGCTAGTAGTGAATAAAGGAGTTGCAAAAGTTGGTAATGCTTGGTCGATTTGATGCTTTGAAATAAGTACTATATCCCATGATCTCATTTTTCGAGGAGTCTTGTTACATAAGCTTATTAAAAATAAATATATAATATAACACAGAACCGACCTCGATAGCCTAGATGTGTAAGGCGCTTGGCTACATTCCAAAGTTCTTTGATTCGTTTCCACTCACCGCCATAGACCTTCGTCTTCCCTGTTAACCCTCTTAAATAACTTTCCTTCTTCCTTTCTTACTTCTTTGCAACAATTCCCTGCCCTCTCCCAGTAAACAAAATAAGGGAGGAAGCTGTCTCCGGTTCGATCGCCTCCATTCAGGTTCTGTTGGCATAGCATTGGATGGGACTTCGTTGAAGTAAAACCTCATGTAGGCATTTCATTATTATCTCTGTTATCTTTTCGATTAGAGCTTGTTGTTCGACATTCCATTCTAGATAGAACTGTCAACAGTACATAGGACTTGAATTGTAGTTTTCACGTAACAAAACATTTCATCTTTTTTATTAGTTTCAATGTAGACTAATAAAAGGAGGAGGAAAAATGATACAATTCCCGATCAAGTATTGAGGGTCTATTTTTCAATTTTCTTATATAAAGTATATACAAATTTCAATTTACCAAAATGGGGAAAAAATGTACCCAAAGTAATCTAAAACTTAACGTTGGCAATAAAACAAAAAGCTTAGTTTTAAGTAGCATCATTAACACCATATTAACGCACCAGTAAATATGCGAAAAGTAAGTACAGGAAACTTCTGAAATTTATTTAGTTTGTCTAGCCCTTAAGTATTAACTTACACACACACATCCCCACCCTTAACAAAATCAAGATGAAATTTGGGATCGGGGGAATGAAGCGGAAGACCTGTCAGGATACTTGCTTTGAACCGTAATTAATGTTTCCACAGCCGAAAATTTCTTGTCATAAATTTAAGGTTAGTAATTTGTCACAGACTGAGGATAGCAAACCCAGTAAAAACGAGGCAATAACCAACCATCCTACAAGACCCATCTTTCGAAGGTTTCGGTAACAATCGCACACTATATCACAAATTGGATACACAGAGAGCACCTTAACCGTCTTTCCCCGCCCCCCACCTTTCTTGTTCAATTAGAAATTTGTTTTTTTTTTGTTTTTGGTTTTGTTGTTGCTGCTGTGAAAGGTGGAATGTACTTTAAGGAAATATCAGTAAACAAAGTGTGGACCGACTTTGAGACAAATTAATTTGTTGATCCTTAGAGGTATATATATAGCAGGTGAACAAGCTTTCAGAGAAGAGAAAATTCCACCGAAGTGGAAGGTAGATCGAAGGGGAATGTAAGTGAAATTGACTATAGTGAGAATTTACCAACTCACACCTGACACCAAAAACGGATGATTGGGACCGAAATTTTAAGGTACAAGTATATAGGTTGATGGTTAATTTAAATAAATGCCCAGTTTTCATGTAAAGCGATAATATCGTATCATATACGTTTCAAAATATGAAAGGAGCCAAGGTAATCCTTTTTGATTAGATTTATGTTACAGACATAGGCACACCGAGGTAAACACATTGGCTGGCATTAATTAATTTACGTTAAGAATTTGGGAAACTACTGGGATACACGTCTCTCTCTATAAACGATATGACAGGTGTCCATATCCAGCGATTATAGTCCTTCGGGGATATTGTGGTCCTGTTTGTATTACAGCGATTTCTTTGTTGATGTAACTAATTATCGAAGGTAACCCCTTTTTCCGGGAGCCATATTTGACAGAATCAAGGAGCCCGGTTTCAAGAGAGGAAGAGATATTTTCTTAATAAAATTGACCTGAAGGTAAATATTTACTGTTTATACTTGTGAGCCGCAATACTATTAAAATGGCCAAAAAGGGATGAATAATTAAGGGCGGCATATTGCACACAATATTTTTTGCTTCCCCCATCAAAATTTCCCTTAAAAAATGATTATGGTGGCAGCGGTGGGATGGCAGAAAGGTTCGTCTATGGAATAGTACATTGTGGGGCAAATATCGATCGTTGGATTTTATTGCCAAGTCATCCATCCAGCCAAGTTACTAATGAATCCCACGTTATTTGGGAATTTGTTATACATCATGTACGCTATATATTATGCAGAAGCACTACCAGAACATGTATTAGTCAGCTGGTAGCTCGATAAAACCAGTTTCTTTTTGGGAGAGCAGCAAAAAAAAAATAATGTCGAGCATACCTGAGACGGAATTTGGCGTCTAATCAGATAAGGGCCAAGGAACAAAAGGAATATTAGAAGGCCTCCTCCAAGCTCTTGCTTGCTTGTAGCAGTCGCTAATATCAAATAAATAACTGAATTATTTCACCTGAGGCTCTCCCTCTCTTCTCGTTCCTACTACTACTAGCATATACCGCCCTTAACCCGCGCACGTTCTGCTCTTCTATTATTCTTGTTCAGTTCTCGTTCGTTATTCATGTTGTCGAAAGTTGCTACCGCTAAATCAGTCACACGGGATTTTTATGTAATTGCAAAATGAACGAGATAAATTATTTCTGGGCTTTGGAGCAAAATTGATATCTCTACGTATGATTAATGGCTTAATTAAAGGTAAACATTCATCTTGCAAAAATTTTTGCTTAACTAATGAGGTAAATGTAAAAGTTAATTATTTTGATGTTCGTTCAACGAATTTGCGGTAATTTGTTAACTCAATCAAAATCACGTTAATAATGGTGGATTTTATTTGTAAAATAAAATTCTTTTTATGCATGTATATACTATAAAACCTCAGCCGATTGACATGCAATTTTTATTTTAAATAAATAAATAAATAAAAATAAACAATCTGTTTACTTTCGCCTGTCAGGTACACATGGTTGTTGGTAATTTCAGCTCAATTTATTTTAATTTAGATTTAATACTCAAATGAAGTGAAATAGTTTACAGGAGAGAGTACAGAGCATTGTTGCCAGTGTGATCCTGAAAACTTTTTGGGGACTAAATAATCCTTTTTTATATGTTGTATATGAAACTTTATCAAGAGCAGCTGTTTTAATAAATTGCTATCCATGAGTTTTATTTAAGTCTGATTAATTTATTTTAGGGTAAATGTAAATAATGTTGATTTTAATATGCGGTATTTGGTGGGTAATTTTGTGTAAAAAGTGTAAATTATATTTTTACTGTAATTACAAAATATATCTTGATCCAAAAACACGAAATAAAAATGATGTTTGGTTATTGATTTAATAGTAGTATGGTAAATAACAAAACAATTTGGTAAAATTTTAATGTATTATTTTAAAGCTTATTTAAAAAGTTTCCATACCACACTTTCTCTATTATACTTTAGAGCAGTAAATACTTCTAAACCTATACTATGCAATTCAGATTTAAAAGCTATAATGCCTTTTTGTTCAATGAATACAAACAACTGTAGAATGAATCCTTAAAAAATATGTCCCAAAGGAAACCACTCACTTTACGATATATTAATGAACAGAGCTAGTCTCCACCAATGATTAAAATGTTTCTGTTTTCAGTTATTAAATTTTTCCCTCAATTATTTAATTTTACCTTTTACAAAATTTTCATTAATTTACAATTTACAAAAATTCAGTTCGAAACATTCAAAAATTTCAAGGAACTCCGCACAATGGGCAGAATGAAGTTACAATGCTTCAAATAAATTGATTTTTAGTGAGAATTAATTTTTTTTTTTGGTTATTTAATTGATTTTTTACAAAAGTGTTTAATCGGATTGTAATTAAATTTGATAGAATTTATGGGGTACATAATTCTGGCGCAGCAATTCGCGTTTTTCGGTAATGGACTAATACTTTTTGAGTGTCTTGCTTTATCGGATCTTTTTCTATATCTACTGCGAAGAAGTCAGGATATAAGGGGCTGCTCTAGCAGAAATAACCTTTCCTTTGAACTTTAGAACGCTGTGCGAGTTCGAAAATGCTGCCTGGCGATAATTGTTCCACTGACAAATCAGCGCTCAGAGGTAGAGTAAAAACCATAAAAGAAGACGCCCGACTGTCCCATTTGCTCAGGTTGTTTGAAAGCGCAGTTTTTTCAGTCAAACAATCAGAGGGAATGGAAAGCTCGGCGTCTTCTTTTATGGTTTTACCTCTAATGGCGAACATTGTAAATATAAAGTCGAACGACAATGCCGCGAAGTGTCTGGATGAGGCATACAAGTAACAGAAAGTGGCATAACCAATGAGATCAGATTTTTAGACTGATTTTGCTGTTCCAACTCCCATAAATGTGGTATTTTCGAGGCATGTCCTAATGTATGATTTGTAGATTCCAACCAAAGCTGCTAGCTGAAGGACTAACTTGCATCTCTTAAGCAAACCCAAGATATAGGATATTTGTTTAGGTATTTGGATTGGCCTTTGTATTTCAGATTTTCTGTAAGGGTTATGTTAAGGATGCGAGCCCTAATAAGGCATCTGACCACAGGCTTAATAGGATTACCATAGTTCCACTTAGGTCGGGTCTTCACTTGTTTCAGGAGGCCATAACACTGTCTCCCGCTAACCCCAACGGTCGCGTCTCTTGCTCATCCGGCTGCTATTGAGGATATCGACTTTTTGAAATCAAATCCCCATTAAAAAATTTTTTTTTGATTTTTGTTACTTCGTGCAAATTGTTTCTGTTTGCTGTAAACTCCTACAAGGTGGTCAGTCACCAGCGAGATAGGGGGAGCAACATGTAGTGTATTTAAATATTATACGCTTTATATTAGCGTCACCTGTATGTATGTATGTATGTATGTTTGTATGTATGTATGTAGACAAATCTTGCAACTTGACTTTCACCCACTGGCATATAACCGATCAACTTCAAATTTTGCACATATGTATAGTTCGCGTGACAATGCAATCTGACGTACATAGATACATACATGCAGGTGAAGCTAATATAAAGCGTATAATATTTATATACACTACCTGTTGCTCCCCCTATCTCGCTGGTGACTGACCACCTTGTAGGAGTTTACAGCAAACAGAAGCAATTTGCACGAAGTAACAAAAATCAAAAAAAAAATCTGATTTTGTGATATAATCAAGATGGCGGTTCCAAGATGGCGGCCAAATTTTGCTCTTGTGCTCCCGACCCATGGGTATCAACTGAAAGGGTATGACAAATAGAATACAATTAGCCTTATGGCGCCATTCCAAATTCAAAATGGCGGCCAACACAAAATGGCGGATTAATTTTTTTTTTCTAACCCACTTAAGATGGGTATCAAAAGAAAGGATATGACAAGTAGAATACTATAAGCTGTGTGGCGTCATTCCAAATTCAAAATGGCGGCCGATACAAAATGGCGGACTACCTTTTTCTGTACAACACCCTCGATATGGGTATCAAATAGAAGAGTATGACGAGTAGAATAAATTAAACCGTGTGACGTCATTTTAAACCTAATATAGCGACTACCAAAAAACGGAAGAAGATGTAAGGCTAAAAGTAAAAATTAAAAATGTGTAGTTTAGCAAAACTAAAAAATACGCTTTTATTTTAAAATGAGCTGAAAAATATTGCACATATCTACAGTAAAAATCCAGAAATGCTTAAGTGCAAATTCGATGATTTTGAATTTTTATACATTTTTCTACTCAGTATTTCCTTCTTTATCATTGCTTTCTCGTCTTAAACTGAGCTCTGGTTGCTAAGTTATCGGACGGGCAAAAATAACATCGCGGCCACAACAAAATGGCGGAAGATATATGATAGACTAAAAAGTAGAAAATAAAAATATATAGCTTAAAAAACTAAAAAATACGCTTTTATTTTAAAATGACCTAAAAAAAAATTTTTTTGAAGCTTTTATTGCTCCAGCCAGTATAGGGAACAACCTACCTTTCGAAATCAGGCAAATAATTAAATTAATGAAGTTATTGGTAAAAATCAAAAATCACTTTTTGGCCACAAAATCACTCAAAAACTGCTTTTTTCGAAAATTTGTTTTGATCAGTCAATACGAAACGTAATTGCCTACAAAAAAGCCTTTTATTATTTTTTCGAAAACTTAACCCTTTCAAAGTTATTCAAGGTCAAAAATTTAAAAAATCAGTTTTTGGTCAAAAAATGACTCAGATACTGATTATTAGGAAATTTTTTTTGTTCTATTTATGCAAAAGATTATTGCCTACCCTAATGACACCCTTGCCACTTTTTCGAAAACTTCGAAAAATTTTACTAAAATCAATTGTTAGTGATTTTTTGACCAAAAACTGATTTTTGGAAACTTTGACGTTGAATAACTTTGAAAGGGTTAAGTTTTCGAAAAAATGATAACAGGCTTTTTTGTAGGCAATTCCGTTTCGTATTGACTGACCAAAACAAGTTTTCGAAAAAAGCAGTTTTTGAGTGATTTTGTGGCCAAAAAGTGATTTTTGATAACTTTGACGTTGAATAACTTTGAAAGGGTTAATCGGGTCAACATCTTTGTAAGAACTAAAGTTGTAGAGAATTTCATTGTCAACATTTAGCGCATTTGTACGGGGTTGTACGACCTATAGAACCCGAGATACAAGGAAAACACCGGAAAACCGGAAAAATTACCGGCGGCCATGTTTTTTTTTGTGATTCCGAAATTGTTTTCTTAAAAAGTCCCAAGGAAGCTGTGGACCAATTTTCAGCCATTTCCGAGTTTTCTCTCCTTTAAATGCTAATTTCCCCGGACTATTTACTGAATTAAGAATATGCAAATATCGTTTTGTTTTTTTTTTTTTTTGTCTTCTTTGCATTTTTAATATGGCAAATAAAATATTCAAGTCAAGGTCTTATAAATGATTTATAAATAAAACAAGAATTAAAAAAATCTTATCAAATGCAAAAATTAAATGAAAAATTAGAAACCATAAAAATTCCCACTGGTAATGCACATTCTGTTATATGTATATAAAAATGCATCTCGTCGCACATAGCTAGCGAATGACACCGAGAAATGGAAATTTTTTTTTATCTAGATGGATTCTGTATAAGCAAATTTATAGCAGCATGGAGGATGAAGGTCTGCCACTTCTCTCTCCTAGAAAATGTTATTAATTTCCGTCAGCTTTGGAATTATGTGGTGTTTTTCTTTTGATAGAACTTTTTTTTTAGAAAGTGACAAGCATATTATATGGAATGGCACTTAACACCTTCAGATATTTTTGCATAGTTACAATTTTCTTTTCGTATCTAAGATATTATAACATAAAAAAAAAAGAAAATATCATCTTAACCATAGAAACTAACTCACTTTCAGAAGCAGGATTTAGTAAAATCGGATCAAATAGAAAGAAAAAAAAATACTTTGTTGCCCCTTCAAACCCACAAAAGATTTTCTAAACATAAATTGTGATACCGAACTGTGTATTAGAGGGTATATAATTCTAAGAAGGTTCTCTTTAGGTTACAAAACAAATTTCCATCATCTTTATGTTCAAAAACATACATTTTAATAAATATCTACCTCATCATAGTATACTAACATAAGAATGGTCTACAGAAACAGATAAATCTCTGTGGCATTTTGTTCGCCAGGCATTCTAATTTGTATATGACAAATAAACCAGAGGAATGGATACAATTAACCCCTTTCAGGGTGCTCCGGCTTTGAAACGAAACAATAACCTTGTTTTGTATGATTAGGTTCACTAATGCAGGCTTCATTCCCTTTGATATTAATTTAGTTACGAACATAATATCTAACATTATTATTTCGTAATATGAATTAAAGGGTGTTTCGCATATGCGTATATACTTCATATCATATACATACTCGAACTACCTTTGGAAACTTTTTGGCATAGGTGAGGCATATCAAAGTCCGTGGTATTTTGAGAAATATGAAGTTTGGTATTAAAATATTTTTAAATACTCTTGTATCTAAAATGTTGGAAACTATGAAAAATTAATTAATTTACAACTTTATAATGGCGAACAAATTTTCTCCTAGAATTACAGGATTAAGTATCTAAGAAAATGGAGCGCCGACAGAGAGCACTTGCTCCAGCTGCAATAAATCAAAGCCCTTTTCTGGAAGAGAGGCGAAGTTGAGTAAAGTTCTGAAATCCTTGTTAAGCGCTTTATGGATAACTTTTGCTAATCTATTTTTTTTCCTTTGAACATTTTAGAAACTATATTTAAGTTTATTTTTTGTTTCTACTTCGGCTATATACTTCATATATTTTTTTTTGGTGAAAAGGTAGGACAGGTCCAATCTGGAATGAAACAGGCCTTCGTAAACTTCGTAACAAGGAACTGATTTTTTTTATATATATAGGATGAAATTATCGTACTCTACAAGGATCTAAATGTTGGCCTCAAATGTTTCTATGTGCTAAACCAAACTCTCTTATACTTGGAAATAATTTGAAGTTATCTAGGACCTCGTCAGATTACCTTCTAGGTTAACATTTATATGTGTATGTGTGCGAATATACACATGGAGAAGAAAACTTAATTTGAATACAATCTTGTGTCAGTTTGAAGAGGGTTGCCCTAGGGTTTCTCTGGTATACTCTGATGCTAACCTGACAGACAACCCTTTTTTTTTGCTACAGTTATTGAGATTTGTAGAATGTTAGATTTTAGGGGGCGATATCTGGGGGTGGATGTTATATTGGTTATGAAGTGTTTGTTTTATATTCTTATGTTTTATAAGCTTTGACAGGTGGAAGAAAGGTGCAATATCAAACATTATAACCCATTGATAGACTTCTAAGGATTCTTTGATTGATGGCAGTAGATAAAGCAAAAATTCCATGGAGTGGAATGACTGATAGGTTTTTTAACTTTTTCCTCTTACTTTATATATATTTTAAAAAAAGCAAAAACAAATAAAAATCATTGAACAAGAAAAATTTTTTCGGCTTTAGTTTCTTTTTTTTTTGATTTGTTCTTGTATTTGTTAAAATACACTTCAATACCCTCAATCGTTTTTATTTGTTGTTGTCGTTGTTGCTGTGTAGTATTTCAAGCACATCAACATATTTTCTTCTAGTGATTGATTACCAGTAAAACAAGATGGATATTCGTTTATATATCTTTACTCTAAGAAGTTTTCTTCCCAAAAATACATCCCTTTTTTGGTAGGAACTTCTATGTCACAAATGGAATTACTCTTTTGGTCTAGTGCCATCATGCCAAGGCAACCCAGTATAGGTACTTGAAAATATACCCAATGGCCTATATGTATATATAAAAGTATCAAAACATACGTGAGCTAAAAGAAGGGACAGACATAACAGGATCAGGACCAGAACCAAACAGGACATTAGAGAAATCCAAAAGTTTCACATACTCTATAGGGAGAGAGCCCCATGTATTTTATTTGTAGGCGCCTTTGTGGTTTCTGCTTGAGTAAATGCATTTCAAGTTTTCAGGGGCTTTCCTTATAGCAGCATAATCAACAGTAGTAGTAACAGAAGGAACAAGGATATTTTGGGGATGGGGAATATAGGAGAATTTATATATGTTGTATATATATGTATACAACTCTCTAACTAATATTTCAAAGGATACCTTTTTATAGATATATAATTGGTTAAAGTGATTCGAAGAATTTACGAACTTGCCACTTCATTACACTTGGTGATTGGGGACTACAAACGAACCAACTAACGAATGCGAACGTTCGTATGTTTTATATATATATATATATATAGATATAAATATATACATTATATGTATATATGTGTGTATATCAACGATATTTCCAGTTGAGTATGCTCTTTGGGTTGGAAATAGGCAATTATTGTTGTATGAACGGGAGGTTGATCAATAAATTTCAACAAATTTCAAATTAATTGTAAAAAGGAACGCTTTTTTATTGCTTTAATCTAGAAGAGCATATTGTGTGTGTGTGAGAGAGAGAATAAATATTTCAAAAAAAAATTCGTATTTAGCTTATGTGGCTTAAATTTTTTTTAAAACTTCAATAGTACAAATTTATCTGTACTGCAATTAGTTTGGTGTATCCATTGGGAGTTTAATATTACCAATCTCTAAATGAACGTTAAAGTAATTGATCCTTTTTGGCATAAACTTTCAAAAGTAATGATTTCTCCTAGAATAAAAATGATTTTTAATGTCGCATTTGATTACGAAGTATGTAACCTTATCGCAAATTGTAAATCACGTTCGAAAGAGATATGTGGCGAAAACGAAACTAAGGAGCTCAGGAAAATCAATAATACCAGTCCTTTATCTAGTTCAGGCAGGGCCGGATTAACAACCTAAGGGGCCCTAAGCAATTGAAATTTCGGGGGCCCTTTTTATATTATAAAAATTCATTCAATGAAAATATTATTTAAAATTTTTTATTTAAGTTTATTAATAATTTATTTATTTCACAACCAATCGTCCAATATAAAAGTTTGAAAGATAAAACAAGGTCATTCTATTCTATTTTTGTTATGGGGCGCCTTGGCGGGCACTGCGACCTATTTGGTCTATTGTGCCAACCCCGTTTTTAAAAACCATCTAGGTTAAGGCTTTTAATATAGCCTAAAACTAATTTCGAGTTAATATCCCAAATCTCCCTGGGAGTAGGGAAGCCACGATGGAGGAGGCTCACTATCTTCCTCGCTGTACCCTCACCGTCACACAGCAACTGCTCCGCAGTTTCGGGAGCTGCCCCGCAGAACCGATAGCTAGAATCAACTGCCAGCCCTATTCTATTTAAATGATAATTAAGCGAACAGTGGCCCGTCAGGAGCTTTGTTATTATTTTTAGCTCCCACCTCCTGAAATTTAAAAGTTTTGCCGCTTTTGCTTTGTTGATTTGGATGAATCTTTTTGCTTGACGAGCGCCCTGGATCCTTGTCCGTCCAGCTATGAAGAAACATCTGGTCGACCCAATTTTTGATGGCCGTTCTTACGTGGCAGCTGCAGAAAGGTTGCGGGCCGACAAGTGATGAGTTTGCCTCTAGTCTAGCCAGGCTGTCGGGAATTTCATTACCTATCCTTTTTTCTATCCTTCAAACCAAGCTTACTACTAGACATTGCACCATGGCGTGTACGGCATGACGGACTGGTAGTATAAAGGGTGACTCCTAAGTCGTTGTAAATGGTTTGTCGAAGTCAAAAGTGGCAGGAATAGTATCGGACAATGATATCATTGGCTGCAGGCTGCAGATTTAGCTCCTTGCGGATCGATAAATGATCCAGGTCTCCTGGTTTAAAGGAGAATAGCTCCCGTAGACGCAGCGCACCCGCCATAGCCTGCTTCTTCGCTACTAGGTGAAGCGGAGGACATACGAAATTTGTCCCTTGTGCTTAATAAGGCTTCTGATGCATCGCCGTCATTTACTTGCTTTTTTCGAACGAGTTTACAAGTTTGAGTTTTTTTTATGGTCAGTATATGGGAAATAAATTTTTGCAAAGTTCTCAAATCTTTCAAAATCTTCTCGTAAGTTATGTAAATAATCAATCAATGATTGATAAAGGTCAGCAAATACTTTTAAAGGACCCCGGTACACGGTATATGGAAATTGGCTTTCGGCTAAAAAAAATTTAAAGTGGGTATTCTGATGCGGAAGACGATTCTGACAATTTTGTTGCGTCAAAAAAAGCCACTGGAAAAAATTACAGAGGCAGATTTCCATCGGCCGACAGATACTTAACTGTAGCTAACGCTAAAGGCGCCTGCTCAAATGGTCAAATTGGATGTACATGCTGTACCACGATTTTCATCAAACGTGCGCGCGCATTTGATCGACCAACCGATCTATTTCAGTGAGATAAGGTGAATTACAGTTGTTACTGATATCGAGAAACGGCAAATTCAGTGACAATTCTTCTCACTTGATGTTTGTAAGTGAGATTTTTCTCATTTGATTTTAAAGGTTACATTTCTCACTATGGTGAAGTGACAACCATAATAACGGCCAGTATAAGATCGCACAATGACTTCAGTAGCTACAGCATGTGCTTCCCACCGTGTTTTAGATCATTTTTTCAGAGTGTGATGGTCCTTGCCAAAATACTTTTTAATCATTCCCCATCGATACGAAGACGCTGAAAAAACATAAAGACTAGTTGCACGATTGAGAAAAATACCACATCTGCAAAACAGCAATCAACCGCACTACGACTAGACTACTAGGCTACGACTACTACGATTTAGAGAATTTGCTGCACAAGGTATGAATGTTGCAAATTTATTTTTTTCCCAAATCTTGCTTTGGCTCTCTCAATTTTAATGGCACACCGCGATGCGACCAAATTGTTAAATTGCAGGCAGACATGAACAAATTGTATTAAATTGTACTACATCAATTCCTAATGGGTGATACATTTGGTACGTTTCTAGAGATTTTGGCGGTGTTCCGAAATAAAACCCAGTATACTGGTCAGTGCTAATAACGTCTTGAATCGACGCCATACTGTTCATTCGTTCCGTAATATAATGGGCAGTGTGTATTAGATGTGGGAATTGTTTTTGTCGGAATTAATGAGAAAGGTGAAATTTAAGCATTTACGCTGTGATTAACAGCAGACAAAATATGACTGAAAATAACGTCGTTGAACAAAGTTTATCATGAAGGTCTCGGAGGGTTTATAACTCGAAGCTCGTCAAAAAAAATGACGATTTCACACAATAAAAACTTAGTTTCGCTACCTATTATCAAAATATAAATGCATTGCGAACTGACAAATACAAAGTAATTAAAATAATTTTAAACGGTTTCTTTAAATTAAAAAAAAAAATTTTTTACATTTTTAATAGAAAACCAATTTCTACTTTTTTTGTAGAAATATTTTTTTCCACTTCCAAAAAAAATCAATATTTTGTTCTTTTTTTATAGAACAAAATTTTTTGGAAGTTTGGGGGCCCCCTGTTGGCCGGGGCCCTAAGCAATTGCTTTGTTAGCTGGTGCCTTAATATGGCACTGAGTTCAGGGCATGGTGTAATGTCTATTGGAACTCAGTTTGAAAGATAGTATAGGTTAGGGGTCCGGGAGCTGTTCGGTCAGAAGGTGATGAATCTTACTTTTGAACGTCACGATGTAGTACGAGTTCGGGAATACTGGCTGTGGCCATTCAAGTTCTTTTATTTATAGACGAATTTTTAGACCATGGTGTGAGTGGAAAAAGTTCTCAGCCTATTTCCAGCTTTGATTCTGGTTTGTATACTGCTGCGCATGTCGTTTTTAAATGTTTTGTTTGGCAATTTTAAATGTTTTGTTTTTGTTCCATTAATTTTTAGATCATTTTTTTCAGATGAACTATTAATACTATTGAAACATTCTTCTAAATCAGGAAAACTTCTAGCTGCTATTACCACATCATCTGCGCATACTCCAATTTGCGTTACTTTGTTTAAATATTACTGCTTCCGTGTGTTAATTGTGTATTGCAAAACAAAATTGGTTGATAACCAAAGCCTTCTACATTTACAAGCCATGCCCCAGGTATGTGCATGTATGTGTATGAAGAGCCAAAATTGTGGAATTAACATTGCCGAAGCCGTACGAAACAATTTTTTAACTTTGTTTTTGCACTTAAAGGTGGTAAAATAATGTATATTATCACTTTTTGGTGCACATGGATTATCAGTGATTAGTGCTTTAGTGATTTAATAAAAAAAATTAAAAAGAAGTGAGTGATTAAGTGTATTTTAAGAGTGTTAATTGATTAGGTGACCATTTTTGTTTACATTCGCGGTGGTTTTTTCGGGTTAATTTAGGGAAAAAATGTTGAATTTGTGTAGTAATATAATAAAAAGTGCTTTTTAAGTGATTAAAGATTATTATAGAATAGTTATTAAAAACATTAGTGCAGAAAAATGTGAAGGAAAAGTGAAAAAGTTATTGTTATTCATTTTGTGTGGTAGTACTTGCACTTATGTTTTTAATAACTCTTCTATAATAATTTTTAACTACTTTAAATTCACTTTAAATTCCATTACTACACAAATTCAACATTTTTTCCCTAAATTAACACGAAAAAACCACCGCAAATGTAAACAAAAATGTCACCTAATCAATTAACACTCTTAAAATACACTTAACCACTAATTTTTTTTTAATTTATGGAGTCAGATCACTAAATAACTTATCACTGATAATCCGTGTGCACTAAAAAGTGATAAAATACATTATTTTACCACTTTTTATTCCAAAAACTAAGTTAAAAAATTGCTTTTCTCACAGCTAAATTGAAGTCCATTATGACTGAAGTCCATTCTGACAGATAAATTGAAGAGCCATTTTCTTTGAATGTGAGTGTGAGATTTCGTAGTGCATGGCTTGTAAATGTAGAAGGCTTTGTTGATAACAGATATTGAATTGAATATCTTACTAGTGTATGATGCTCCTACCATTCACGATATTTTTGTAAATTGGACGGTCTAGAGACCACGCGTCCAAATCATATCGAAGACATTATATATTCGATTCCTATTCATAGAAATGTTTTCCAATTTCAATGTTCCCGCAAAAATGGTAGCCGAGTTCAATATTAGAGTTTGCCTTAGATTCCGGGAAAGTGAAATTGGCTTGGAAAAGGTTTTCCAGCTTGAATAAGGCTATGCTCTGGTACCATAACACGTCTACGTCAGGCTGGATATAAAGCAGGGGCAGGCAAACTTAATACTGGTATGATCGAAATTAATTTTTCTTATTTATGCGCGCTCGACTTCGAAAAACGGATTAAATTAAAAACAAATAAAAATTTAATTAAGAATGCTTGTTGTCAAAAATCAGCTTTTTCTGATATTTTTCTTTTCAAATCTTCTTCAGTCGCCAAATTAAGTATGAGAAATCGTGAACTTGCCAATTCCGCGATTTTGCAGCATGAACTTGCAGCATGTCTTTTGCAGCAAGACTACGTAAAGCCGGGCGCCCGCTGAAGTGGTGTGGCAGTGACGTGGTTTTGGCCTGCCATGTGGAAAGCAGATGAATGGTGGCGAAGTGGTATTAAAATTATTAAGAGGGCATCTAAATGCCAAGCAGAGTATCGCGTAAGTGATCATCATCATCTTATTACTAGTGGGAAGTGGCTTCCACTGTCACTCACTATCCAAAAATTAAACTTGTCGAAGACTAGTGGCAATGAAGTGATACCACGCCACTTGACAGATGCCACACCATCGCGACTCCACTTCAAAGTGCGCTATTTCATTTGATTTTACGGGAATAAATTTTTCTACTTGCCATTAGACCGCCACACCACTGCCACATCATTGCCACACCAGTGGCTGCCCGGCCTAAGAGAGAAAATACTTGTCGAGAGAGATATATTTTTCTGACCAATCAGAGAACATTGAAAGCTTTTGCCTTGCGGCATCCAGCTCGTGAGAATGCGCCCTATGCCGTATTGGTTCTGAGTAGCGACCATTGACATGTAAGAATGGACTGCTCATCAGAAGATTTTCATCGGACCAATTCGTTTCATAGGGTGCAAACATTTTTTCATTGACATGTACACTTTTTTAAATAAAAATTTTTTTAATTCGGTTTTGGAAGATTGAAACTACGTAAATTTTTGTTAAAAGAAATAAGAAATAAAATTTCGATGAGTTTTCACTTTTAAGGGGTTAGTCTACTGTTAAAGGGGAAAAAACGGTTTTTTTGTGAATTTTTTAATGCAGTTAAATAACAGTTACAGAAAAAAAAATTTTACACAATATTTATTAACTCTTAAAGTGTACAAACCAAAAAATTTTTTTTAATGTAGGTAAGTTAAAATTGCCAGGATATAGAGGGCACTCCGAGGCTATTTTGAAAAATCCTATTTTCCGTGATGTAAAATATCTCCCGATCCAATCATCGGAAAAAAAAATCAAGGTGCGTTATGTTCAGGAAGCTTAGAACTACTGCACGGACCAATAATTATAATAATTCATTAAAACTCCGAAAAATGTTGTCCAGTAGACTAATCCCTTAAAATGATTTTTTTCAACAATTACAAATGTTTATGTTAAAAATGCAAGGTTTTCTACACCTGTTTCAAAAATTTCGGGACTTATGGGGGAAAGAGAAAGAAAAGTCACTATACCCATCTATTTTTTTTGTAAATATTCTGAGTTCTGAAATTATTTTAAAGGAAAAAAACTATAACATGTCAGTGGTACCTACCGACAGCTAGTTGCATCTCACCGCAAGCGCAGAATTAAGACAAGGTGTATAGCGGGGAGTAGAAATAAAAAGTGCATACGTATACAGTAGAATGAGTAGAAGCACTGGTTGGAAATTAGTCATGTGAGTTGTAGAATAGATACGTGTTTAATTTTAAATTCATGTTTCATCGTCTGCTAAATTTTTAATACACATTTTAATCTAAAAGATTTGAAATAAACCTAGAAAATTATTTAAAATGTCGGCGATCGACTGTCTGTTCATTATTGGGAAAATTATTGTGAAGAATTAATTATGACTAATGTTATGGGCACACATATTTTATGCATACCCAGCGGATAATATGGGTATGGTGCGTGACAGTATGTACCCACCCGGAAAATTTTGGTACCCAGTCGGAATTTACAAGCGTGTGATATGATCTTTTTATTTTTCAATTTGTACAGTTATTAAGTAGCTCCCTTCAAGTTTCACTATTCCTGGAAGATGTGTCCTATAATGGCCGTGATTCTTACCACCCATTTTCTAAAATTGTGACCAGTCATAAGTCACAAGGTTTGGCGACTCGTGCTTACTTTTTATGACCTTTTAATTTTGTTTTCTAAGTCTTTGTTGACAGAAGTTACGTCTACTTCACTTCTACTTCGTTTCTACGTGTCTTTTCATTGAGCTGTTTTAGACGGTGCGCTTCAGCGCATGTGCCTCACGAACGTTTGGTGATGAAGGGAGGAGTGGGAATGAAGAGAGGTACCACCCCACTTCTCCCTTTATCAACAAAGTTCGTGAGGCACATGCGCTAGAGCGCACCGTCTAAACGGGCTCATTAAGTATAGGCCTTCAAGTTGAGACTCACAACACACTTGTGATTGCGTTGTGTCTTGTGACTGCTTTTAGAATACGGTGGATAACACCCCCCCCCACCGAGTTAATTTCGCACATTGCCTCTAGTACAGCCCTATATTCACCGAACCTCCATAAGCAACGAAGACTTGCTCTGCGTTACCCGGAATACTGTGAGTCATCGCGCTCAAAACGATGGAGATATTTCCAATATCCCTCTGCGTCCAGTTGTAACCAACCTCTCCACATATGGGATAAGTCGTTGACAGTTGACAAACTCGTCAAACTTCCTTTGTCATTCCGTTACAGACTCGCCGGGCGTCTTCTTTCGCCGCACTGTATTTGGCTCCCCTCTAACATTATTGTGGTTCATAGAGGCGCGTGCCTTCTCTCGCCGGAATCTCTATTGGGAACATGCCCGCTATCGCGAACGATATATCGTCCTCCATTTTCTGCAGTCAGTCGTATGCTGCTGCTCACATTGGCGCTGCGTGTAGCAGGTCTGAGCTAACCACCCTCGCCTTCAGTACGCGACGACTCATCTACAGGCTCCACATTGGGCAGCAATATTGGGAGTGCTGCACAAATAGCGTAGGTTGTACCCGTCATGACCTACAAGTGTGCTTTAAAATTTAACCTGCGGTCGATCATCACTCCAAAGTACCTCAGGGCGGACTGTGACTGAATTATGTTCCCATAACTTGATCCTTGTGGACACTGGTTTTCTCCGTTTGCACATCTTCAGTTTTGTGCTCAGTAAGCGTCAGACCATCGCTTTCAGGCCACGATTTAATATCGAAGATCACTTGGTTCGCCCATAATTCCATCTCATGGAGGCGTCGTCCTACCAGCACTACTGCCATGTCATCTACGATGAAGATCGCAACTACTCCTGTTGGGAGGCGAAGCCCCAACACATCATTATACATTGTGACCCATAGGAGAGGACGGATCCCTGCGGAGCTCCACATGTTGTTCAGTACACTGTCGATCTATCTTCCGATTCAGAATGAATTGGTTTACCTATTTTCCGTTTTTGGTAAAATACCAAATAACAGTTTCGTAGGGGAGGGGGCTGTGTTGTTCGACTACACCCACCCGGGCCCAACACGATTTGCCGGCATTGATTGTGGGTATAGCATGATATTCATGTACCATTATGTTTTTTCATAGCATACGTGGTTTTTATTTTATACCTCATCCTGGTTAGACGTAAACTATACTATAAGATATACTTCAGATTATCCATGACATGTTAACTAACTTCCAAAATATTATTGTAACGAATAAGAGATAAAATCAGTAAAATCCCGCATTTGATACTTGATACTTAAAAACGTCGTACTGAATTTTTTCCATTATATTTTTTCTCTTTTATTTTACACCAATTTTTTTATTTTTTTTTTTGTACATTGACTTGTTACAAAAATTCCCCTATATCGTTGCTGGAACAAGTTTAGAAGCTCAAACACTAGAGTCAAGGGGCGGTATTTGTTGAAGTCCTTTTCGCAAAGATCGTGACTGAGACGCAATTGAATTGACACTCCAACCTACAAAAGAGTCACGTTCCGGTGAGTTTCCTAAACCCTTTTTCCTGTTCTATAATACAGGATGCAGACATTTCGCTTTCAGCAATGTTAAATTGGTGCACATGTTCAACATACACCAGCGTCATTCAAGTGACGACATTTCAAAGCCCTATGCTATGGAAAATGTCAGATCTGTTGGAAAATGGTGTACAATATTGTTATATTGGTGTTGTTATTTTAAAGTATACATAGTCCTGAATGTGTGTATTCATAAAGAAAAGTATACGTATGTAATTTTCCAACTTGCATAATTCAACACTCGCCTAATTGAAGGGAGTAAATTGCTAGCAAGTGGAACACAGGAACAAAGGAACTCTCAAATCTGGCAGCAGGATATTTCCGTATATTTTTTTCCCTTTTTATTCTCCAAAAAAAAAACATTTTTCCTTTTTAATTTTCTAATAAAAAAAAAGTATTCAGTCATTCGTAAGTATGGGGGAGGTGAATGTATACTGCGGGCCATTATTAATTCATTTGTGGCAACAAGTAGAATCCTTTATGAATAATGAAACTCAAATCCAGACAATCCTTGCAAGCAAATAGTGTCATGAGTGACCTACATCAAATCAATTCCTTAGCATGGGTAACATTTTCCGGTATATCTACCCCTGGCATTTCTACCCCTCGGGCCCTTTACCATGACGAACCGCAAAGGACATAATGTGTGCTCTGTCCCCAATACTATTTTCTGCTCCCACAGAACGACACGCAGAGTGTTGTAATAAAAATGGATTTGTGACGTAGGTCCATTATTTATTATTTACTTCAAATTTCTTTGGGAATCATTCCCCATAAATCAGTTGATTGCACGTCTTAAATTTATGCTGTGTGCCGTGTCCCATACACGTTTCGCACGCCTCCAGTGTGCACACAGGTAGTAATTTGGCAAATTGGTTCGTCATTAAACGTGATTACTTTTTATTGGTTAATTTGTCTCTCTCTACGTTGCCCTAACAAGGCAGCCCAGCCCCAGGGTTTCGCTGTCTCAGGGCCAACGCCGCCGCCATTGCCGCCAATGTTTTGATGCTGAACCTAAAATGTTGTAATCACGTCGTTATTTGGGGCTGCACGAGAAGGTGACAAAATGGATATTTTCCTCTTCATTATTATCACATTCTTCAAATAATTTCATCTTTTTTCCTTTTTTTTCTGAAAAGTGGATCGCGGGAGGTTGAAGCTGGAAATTATGTGAAAGACTTCGATTCATAGCTTCGTGGTGAAATGTGTCCAATTAGTAGAATATGGGTTTCCATTCAGGAAAATTGTACCAATTGGTTTGTGTTATTTTATTAGAAGGGAAAAGTTCCGATGTGGCGAATTTGAGTAGCCTTTTTACAATAAAAGAAAATCACTTTATTTGATGGAACATTTCGATTAGAGAATTATTTCCTTGTTTGTATAAATAATTTCTGATAAATTTAGCTCTATTCAATGGAAATAATTTAAAATTATCACAAATTAATGAATGAATTGACAAAATTGAAGCAATTGATTTAATATTGCAAAATTTTGTAATTAGTTTTCTTTTCGAATGGATTTATTCTTATAAAGAAACTGCATTTAATGTCATAAAATTGCAATTAACTTCATTATATTTTCCTACGATAGAAAAATATTCTATGAACATACACTTTGCCACTGAATAAATCCCACGATTCGGCACACCTCTTGAAATCACTACTGATCAGGGTACGCAGTTCGAATCCAAAATGCAGAGGCAGGGTTCGTCTAGGGCCAGAATTTGACCAATTCAATTCCCATTCCATCCCGACTAATGAAAACACAATGGAGCACTCACTCATTTTTCACTCGCCTCCGTTGGTATTCATGACCGCATCGAAAGTACATCCTCAGCATCCACTGGGTGCGCATGGACCGCGTACGAAAACCGTTTGAACCTTCATATGACTAGCCCGCACAAAGCCTAAACACTTCGTCGTACAAACCAATCAATTTCGATCGAGAGGCTAAAGCCAGCTTTTGATTGTGACCGCGACAACGAAGCGGTTTTTTCGATAATAATAAAAATTGTCTTTAAATAGATTATCAAAACCTAAAGTGCCACTTGGCTTGCGCAAGTCAATTTTTGCAAGTGAATCGTTGCGTGTAAACGCAAATTTTTGGCTTGCGCAAGCCAAAAAGTTTGACTTGTGCAAAATATGTGTTCTTAGAAAATCGGCTTGAGGTTGATGTTTTGGCATGAGCGTTTAAACGATGTTCAAGCCTCAGCTACAATCCTCAGCATGCTTTACAATTGTTCGCTGGTGACTGGTTCATTTTCACTCATTTTATTTGCACTAATTGACTTGCGCGAGTCAATTTGTACAAATAAGTCGTTGCATGTAAACCGATTCATGTTCACTCAGTTTATTTGCACCAATTGACTTGCGCCAGTCAATTTGCAAAAGCAGATCGTTGCGTGCAGGGGCCGCGCTTTCATAGGTGCAAATGGTGCACTTGCACCGGGCGCAATTGGACAGGGGCGCAATTTCAGAGATTAAAATTAAAACAAAGTCTGAGACTTTGAAAATAAAAATTGTTAAAGTATTCCCGTGACTTTATTTTTATCTATTAAAGGAATTCATTTTTATTACCACCTTTGGATCCCGCGGGCGCAAGAATTTACACGATATAGTTTTATTTGAGCATTTACGTTGGATATCTAATAGGGAAACCTAAAATAAATATTTAAGAGTTTGCGCCTTTGTCCATTTTCCTTCACCGCGACCAAAAAATTAGGAGGTGATGGGGAGCAATATGGTATACTGCACCGAGCACCGGCCCTGCCTCTTGCGCCAGTAGAGTACCACAATCATATATTCTGGTAATGCAGTGAACTGGAAAAACAGAATACGGATATTAGAAGGCCCTTAAATTGCGTAATGAGGGGCAGCGACTCTTTTTCCTGGGAGAACTACAAAGCTAGAAAAAAATATAAATAAAGAAAACTCTACGACTATCGAAGAAGAGTGCCTTGGCCGAGGAAATTATCTTCGAGCATAGAGAACATATCGGAAAGTCTCAACGTTCATGAATCAATGAGGAGGATGGCAGAAAAGCTAGAGGCAACTAGTAAAATCATGATGGAAGTTCACTCTACAGGAAGCTACTTCTCGGGTACGTCTTCCGATTATTCGAAATCAAATGAAAACCAGGCTGAACCGAGATTGAGTTGACAGGATCGTGACAGAAGAGGGATTGAAACATGCTACATTTTTCCCATTCAAGAAATCACGGCTTGGCGAAATATTCTCCGCTATACTCCAATGTGACAAGAAGGTCATTGGACTTAAGCTGGTGTGCCGCTTTCATAGGTGCAAATGGTGCACTTGCACCGGGTGCAATTGGAGAGGGGCGCAATTTATTTATTGCCCTTCACTGCGATCAAAAAATGAGGAGCTGATTGGGCGCCATATGGTATACTGCACCGGTCGCAAAAAGCCCAAGCGCCGGCCCTGGTTGCGTTTTAACCGGACCTTAAGGAAGAATTTGTACAACTCGAAAATTATAAATGAGTTATTTTATAACTGCAAAGGACTACTATGGGAGTCTTATTCAATTTCCAGTGACGTCAAACAAAGAGTCAATCTAACTATCAAATTTCTTACTTCTCATAACGCGATAAGTCGTTGAAGTAAATTCACCTCTGAAGAACCCATACCACTGTCTAGGCACTCCTAACATCCCATATAAATTTTTTACTACAACCAAAACACTTATGAGAACTGTTTGGTATTCTCGGAGGACAATTCGATTAGGCTTCTTCGTTCTTTCCAATCGACTGATCTGCAACATAAATGTCCGTTCATAAATGATCATTTTGTAAATGCATTTAATATCATGAAAAGTATATCATAAAGTCCCCTCTGGAGCGGTCTTCCGAAAAAAATATTCTTGTCCTCTTCTTCTTTTGGTGTGGTGGGGCCTGAAGTACCGCGGTCACTGCTTGACATATTGTACTACACCCCTATACCCCATATTTGCAGGCCAAATTGCTTTCAAAGGTTCACCAGTGTCCCTACTGGCTTGTCGCTTAGACTTGACTGTTCGAAAATGGTCTCGTTAAACAACGAGGGTTTCTCGCTGTGAACATTAAGGACAGACTCATCCTCCTCAAGGCAGATGAGACCTCCGCCTATCCTATCTTCCATAAGTGGTAATTCAGGGCGCAGTGTCCGGTAATCAAGCTAACAAGGGTCCTGACATCCTTTTTATTTCGACACAAAAATTCCTTAGCCGCGTTAAGAGACCGCACAGTAAGGAACCACTTCGAGTTGACCAATCCATGCGCGGGACCTCCAGCGTTCGGTGTATTTCATCCAAGTCTGATTGGCAAGGGTCCTCTTCACCAACTGATGAATACAATGTTAAGCTAGAAACAGAATTTTGCGTTGCGAGCATAACGTTCGTCGGATCCACAGCATCGACGAGATTCTACTGACAAATAATTGAATGGTTGCGTGAAATGTTTTCAGGCAGGGCGCATTTGAATATACACACTTCTATTCCATCTGTCGCAACGCATGCACGCTCTATCTGTCACCAGTTTCAGAACCCTGTCTAGTTAGGCCATCCGTCTTTTAATTGGTCCATATAAGTCCCACAAACATAGTAAGAAAACGAAGAGTAAAGTCTCAGCAATTATTTTGGAAACATTAAACCTTTCTATGGTGCTTACCTACATATTCGGAGTATACATTTTTATCATTGTATCCATGGAAACTTAATACTATACTATATCTGTATTCTACGCAGTATTTTTTTTTCAAATTAACTAAATTGTTAATAAAACACCACAAAGAACAAAAAAAAGAAAAGAAAATGGGGAATCTTCCAAAATGAGATTCTAAGGGATTGTTTTCCTCTTCAGATTGCAAACAATATCAAAAAATTTTCTGTCTTCTGATATATATAAACTTTCTGTTTTCTTATCGTAACTTGGATATAGCTCATCATTTTAGTCTACATTCAGTATATTTACTTTTTCCCTCTTTTGATAAATAAAAATGATAAAAAACAGATTTCTCATAGACATTCCACCCAAAAAGTATTGTTTTCTTTTTGGCTTTTGTTGTTAACCCAAAAGTCAGGGTTATCTGTTAAAGGATATACCTTTACAAAGTCACAACTTAGATAGATAAAGGCAGAAAACTATACATGAATTTTTATTAGTGTGTATGTGTATATACGTATGTATGTATAATATAAAATGACTAATACATAAGAGAAGCTCTGATGAATTCTCTTTGGAGAGCCATATATCAAATACATTACATCCGATTGCGTATCCTGACAGGACTCCACCTTAGAAGGATTTTAACAAAAAACTTTTAAGAAAGAAAGGAGAAGAGGAAAAAAAAGCTGGTAGAAAGTAATACACTTAAGCCTTTCCCATTGGGCTCTGTTATAAGGGTGTGTATGCTGTGGGACTTAAATATCCCTTGACAAACTGGTCCGAAATCCAAAATCTCAACCAAGGAGTTCCTTTCTGCATGACATTTTGATTGTCAACGTTTGCCAGATAACACCGAAGACCCTTCGCTCAATTTTAGATACTTTGAAAGTTCACTTCACAGTTTGTTTTCCTAGTGCTTTTATTTTTTCTGTTTTCCCTTTTTTTTTGTGTGTGTGGGTGTGTGTATTTGTGTGTTTTTTTTTTGGGTAAAAAGGAAGGATCTAAGGAAGGATCATTTATTTTCTTGTTTGTGATTTCCTCCGTCTTGCTACTTTTTGGGGATGCCCTAAGGGGAAAGTTCGGGTCCTTTTTTGAAACCTTTTTTCGGCCCCAGCAATGATTCGACAGCCATGACTCGACATATGTAAAACACTTTTGCATTATGTTAAGACGGAAAATAGCATCACATCTGTAGTAGGTATCGATCCTTTTCCGTTACACTTTTCACCCAAACGTATAAAGTGATGGGGAGGAGAGATGCTTCAAAAAGGTCCTGATGGGGAGCACATGGCATGACTTCCCACACTTATTTTGTTACAGAGGCGTTTGCGTAGGGAATAAAATTATGGATGAAAAAAAAAATTGGTTAGATATACCACATATACATACACACGTGTCATCGTGATGATGAAATAAAACGGAAACTCTATGCTGGTTTTTTTACTTAAATCAAAACAACATCTATACTTTGTTGTAAATGCAACAAGTTTTTTTTTTTACCTGGAGATTTACCGTGAAAAAGTTTTAGCTTCTACTGTACAGTTTATTCATCATTACCATTTCTTTTACGATGGCTTTTGCGATAAAGGTGGCTTTCCTGTAGTTTCATTTTTTAATGAAATCCCTCGTTGTTTGTTACCAACACACTGAATTATGACTCTTTTTTTAAAAATCTGAAGGACACGAAGCAGATTCATCCAAGTTCAGCGAGTGAGAGAAGAATCCCTTATAAGTATTCTGTGTTTCATGCTGCAGGTGTTTCTATTGAAGCTTAAAAGCGATGGCGAAAGAATCCTTTGGTTATAATTGGAGTCCTTACGCTTTCATTTTCCTGCTGCTTTTATATATTATGTGATTGTTGAGGTGCCGTATTGTGCTTATATAAAGTATATATTTTTTTGTATATATTATATATATATGTTTATATACATATATATTTTTAATACAGAAACATAAGACTACAGACAGGCGACGCTTTTTAATTGGAAAACATCGTCGTCGTGTTCGTTCTAATCCTTTTCACAATTTTCTTTTTTGCATTTTCCATTTTGTTTTGCGGAGAGAACGAAGAAATTCAACAAAAACAAAAACAAAAAAAAAACGAAGACAGTATTAAACAAAAAATCCTTTTGGTCCTCCTCATGGTTCTAGCTTAAAATAGAAACATCTTGAGACAGATTCAAGAGGTTGCAAAAAAAATTGTGGTATTATAAATTCTTATACAGCACCTTTATTAAATTTATTCATCAATGTAACTTTTTTTTTGTAACTATGAATAGCAGAATTTTTTTTAAATTAATATAGATAATCATGGCTTTTTAATTGCGAGCCTAGTACTAGGGTTCAAGTACATGTAGTACAAGTGTTTTTCAAGTGTTTATAATAAAATTAAGGATTGTTAATTTTATTTCGTTGCTCGTTTAACTTATTTTAAAGCTTTTCATCTAGACTAATTTGTAAGCTAATTGGTCATAAAATGTTTTATTTTTTGATAGAGTAAAAGAAAGAATATGTCTGAGCCGATTCTTTTCAAGGGTAGGAATGCTTAATGATGATCTCAAACAGGCTTTAATAAAAAAAACTACACTGTAAAAAGAAATATGTAAATTCACAGTGCAAATGTACAGTAAAATTAAAAATCGGGATATGAAATACTGATTTACAACACAGTTTTTGTAATATTTCTATAAATTTTGTTATTTCATATGAAAAATTTGACGTTGATTAGGAATATTCCTAATAATGAGTATTGTAAATTTACAAAACTGCCTGTGAATAAAACTTCCAGTACAGTTTTGGCAGTTTTTTTTACAGTGTAGTATAAAATCAATCACTACAGCTGCTGACCTTTCTTCGAATTGTTAATTCGTTTATATTGATTTCTTTGACAATAGTTAGACGATTAATAAGTGTGATAGGATTAGAGAAAATTATGTTTTTGCTGTAAGTGAGACTTCTTTTTGATTTATTTGCCAAACAAGGCATACTTAAACTTACTACAGAAAATTTAATACAAATGCAGAAAATACAATGCAATACCATATTATAACTAAGGTACAAAGGGGCTTTATATTATCAGCTGTTGGTCGTAGAAAAATAAAAAAAAATGGAAAATACTCGTGAATGAATAGACTATCGAACTGATTCGGTATAAATACTTTAAAAATGAATCCTAACCTCAAAAAACTAAAATGTATGAAATTTTGTTTTATTTTACTAAAAATGCAATAAATTATGGGAAAAAGGCGGATTGTGATAAAAATTGGAGAAAAGATGTATTTTGGTGCTATAAATACGTGGTTGAAATTTCAAAAAAAAATTTTTTAGTTTTTCGTAGTTGGCAAAAAGCAAAAATTGAAAATTGAAATTTTTTAGTTTTTCAATGTCCTAAAATAGACATTTTAAATAAAGTAACGAAGTATTGCGTATGCTCACAATAAAGTACAATTTAAAAAAAATTTACCGTACCATGATTTGGCATAAAATTTTTCGAAAACTGCCAATTGTTGCCATAAAAATCTAAAATTTTTTTAGAATTTCAACCACATATTTATAGCATCAAAATACATCTTTTCTCCAATTTTTATCAAAATTCGACCTTTTTCCCGTTATTTATTGCATTTTTAATAAAATAAAACAAAATTTCATACATTTTTGTTTTTTGAGGTTAGGATTCATTTTTAAAGTATTTATAACGAAGCGATAGTTCGATAGTCTATTCATTCACGAGTATTTTCCAATTTTTTTATTTTTCTACGACCAACACAACTGGAGAAATTAAAAAAATATAATAGTGTAGCAATGCACTCAAAATGCATCAAAAATGGACATTTATGCAATTTTCTCGTGCAGCACAGGACCGATTTTGCCGAAATTTTTTTTTCGATTTATCTTAACATATGTAAAAAAAATCCAACTTCCCAACTACAGCACTATCATATGACAATTTCCCTCTACTATAAGGTAAGTTGGTCATTGAAAACAGGCATTCGCCTCAAGGATCGCCAATATCGGTAGATTCACCACTAACACAAGTCCGCAACCTATACTCCCACTTATATGCAGACCATAAGAGCTGAAGTTGCTAAGTTTACACCTGAAGAAAACACGCGGTAGGGGAATAAGCAAGCAAACGTAGTTTTCTGAAGATTTGAAGGAAAGCAGCAACATGATTAAGGCTATTTACCAAAAAAGCAGAGATCACCAGCAGGCCGGCGGTTGATGTGGGTTGAGTGGGTAGTTCTACCCACTCGAAAAACTCCGAGTGGGTAAAATACCCACTCGAAATTCGAAACTAGGCAAAAAAAAATTTTGACCTGTGAGAGTTCAAATATACATGTTTGTTCAGTTCAATTTAGCGTTGAATTCCTGGAGCCCAAAAATCGGGCTCTCAGAGCGCAAACTCTGGGCTAGTAGTTCATGGCTCAGTGTCTATTACCTAGTTTATAGCTACTCCAAAAATAATTCGAATTATGGATTATACAAAATTTTTTGTCGTATAAACGGGATAATTTGAATTATGGCTTAACCCAAAATTTTTTGGCTAACGCCAAAATTATAAGAGTGTAATTGTGAGAAACTTCGAGGCGAGGGGCCATTGTAATGACAAAAACCAGCAAATTAAAGAAAGAAGCTTATATGCATTAAATTGCCTCAAAGTAAGTAAGAAACCTATACCACAACAATGTATATTTATATTTTACAAACTCACCTTACCTAATTTTAAGTTGGAACTTTTACAAAAGACGTATGAAATGCCTCTCCAGTACGTATATTTGTATTTACAATATTGCCTCGCCTCATTTCAAGTTTGAAATTTCACTGCCTCAAAAAAAAGAAGTAAGAAATGTCTCTCCAATTTGTATTTAAAATCTCACCTCGCCTCAGCTCAAATTGGATATTTTACAAAAAAAATAAGAAATGTCTCTCGTGTTTGGGACGTTCTTTTACACACCGGAACACCTTTCTGACCGACACATTTTTGATTTGGCTGAAACTTTTTTTACGGGTTCTATATTGAAAAAAAAGAGACACGTATATTTTTTTTTACAATATTTTGGACGCTAGAAAGGATTGAAATTTCGCGATTTTGGTGATTTTGGGCTTGAGGAGTAATTTTCAAAATTTCACAACTCCGATTCTATTTGTGCTACAGACTGCTTTTCATTTTAAAGATAAAAGAACAAGCTTTAAGAAAAAAATACTTTCGAAAAAATTATTAACAATTTAAGATTGTTATTAACAATTGAAATGTTTAAATTGGTTTTTAACTATTTCCCCCACCTCGTAGCGAGTTTTAAGTATTACCATCGTATTCTCTGTCAAATTTCCTTTCAAAAACACTTTTTTAACCGATGGACAAATTATTATTATTATCGGAAAAAAAAAAATTAACTTACGCGGGTCCCACTGCGCCCTTCTTTCTTGTCTCTCATCGGTTTTCTTCGGAATATACATTAATAAGCTTGTTCTTTTATTTTTAAAATGACAAAAAAAGCAGTTTGTAGCACAAATAGAACCGGAGTTGTGAATTTTTGAAAATTACTCCTCAAGCCCAAAATCACCAAAATCGCGAAATTTCAATCCTTTCTAGCGTCCAAAATATTGTGAAAAAAAATGAAAAAAAAATACGTGTAACTTTTTTTTCAATATAGAACCCGTAAAAAAAGTTTCAGCCAAATTAAAAATGTGTCGGTCAATTTTTGCCAATATCTGTACGGTTTGTAAAAGAATGTCCCATTTACAACTTCGCCTAACCACGCCTCATTTTAAGTTGAATTTTACTGTCCCAAAAGAAGTAAGAAAGAAGAAACCCATGTCCCCTGACTACGTATTTGCAATCACACCTGGCCTCATTTATCTCGATACACACTCAGTAGGACATTATTTTTTAACCGGGACATTTAAAAAAATTAGGCCTCAGTACAATTTACTGCTTCGTGTAAGTCCGGCTCAATTCTAAAAAAATTACAGGTCGCAAGAAGGTGCCAATTGATTACCACGGCCCGCGGGAAAAACATAACATTTATTCTGGCCCATGTTATAAAAAGGTTGCCCACCCTTGCTCTACTCTATCATCCACGCTTGATCAGTACAGTCTGCGTTACGCAAATAAGTGTTTTTTTCATATTTCTAATTAATAAATATAAAGAGTTTCAACGCTTTTATTTCGAAGTTGAAAAAAATTTATTTATTTTTAAATCTTACCCCTTTTTTTATATATACCCTCCCAGCCAACTACCCACTCGGGCAGAACTCCAACCGCCGGCCCTGATCACCAGTAACCCTAGCCATAAGGATAGAGAAGCAATTTATAATTGGCATAGTGGATTAGAACACCTGATTTCGCATCTGCAAGGAAAAAATTTGCGAAAAACAATGAAAGCCAAAAAACGACACAAGTGGAACACAAGCAGCACCTTCTTAGCTTCACACTAGAAAGCGATCACCAACTTTCCGAGGGAAAAACCTATCTAAGAAACACGGCAAATCTAAGTGTTTAATAGGTGTTTAGAAATAAGAGACTTTAGTATTTTTTTCCAAACAATAAAGTGTTTAATGGAAGTGTATACGTTTATTTATCCTTTAAACACTCGCGTTAGTAAACACTTAGTTATGATAAACACTTAAGAAGAAATAAACACTTAAAACGTTTTATGACATTAACTCATCCCTTGACCAAAAGAAGGTACATATAAAATTATCACGTTAGTCATAGTTCAGGTAATTATGTTGGTGGGCACAAAGAGTGCCATTTACCATATCCTATTGAACGGTTCTCGTTTGATTACGGAGGTCAAGCAGCATTGGATGTGGTTAAGTAAATGTGTGTTTTTTAATTTGATATAAAGATCAAGAAGTTAAGTGACTCCGTTTAGAAGATATGTAGGTTTAAAGTATGGGCAAAATGCTGAAAAACGAAGAATATTGGGATTTTTCTCACAATTTAAACCTACATATCTTCTAAACGGAGTCACTCAACTTTTTGATCTAAAGACATCTAAAGACACATTTACCTAAAAGATGAGCCTAATTTTGTTGCTTTACAATAATAAATCTGAGAGTAATTGAAGTTTAAGTAAATTTTAAAAAGATACATTTCTTTTTTCGTAAACACCCTGTATTGTAGTGGATAGCGGGGATAGCCCTCCTCTCTAGAACAATTTTTTTCTCCAAACACATCCAGGAATCACCCCTGAAAATATTAGCCGCGTAGGCCAACAAAGGATTTATTGAACGTCTGATGAAGTCGCGATATGCACTCAATGAGTATTTCAAATCTTTTAAACGTCGGTATCTCATGAATGGCCATTCGTACGGGAAAATATATAATACCTTTTTTTCTAGACAATCGTTTAATCTACAAACTTTGTGAATACTATTTTATGATAAGACTTACCGTTTAAGAGAGATTTTCAAAAAACTGATATTTTCACATTTTGACCTTGAACAAAAAAAATGTCCGTGTCAGTCTCGACATTTTATGTATAATGATGTTTTTAAGGTGTGTACCAATTTTCAGCAATTTTCCATTTATCAATCAATTTCTGTTGTTTTTCGTCTATTTTGACTGGACTACTAGGGGAGGCCCAGGTTCGCTGTAGCGCTATTGGATGGATGGATTCTGGGCCCTTATATTATATTTATCTTTGATTAACCTTAACAATTCATAATAATGGGTTGTCGAAGGAATTTTATTAAGAACTGATTTTATCATGTTTTCATGAAACTTTATCAAATTCAGAATTTTTTTTCAGTCATTTCATTAAATTGCATTATTTTCTAACAACATAGGCAAACACCAATATTTTTGTGATTTTAATTAATACGCATTAGTATTGCCCGATTCCGATGCGACACGAATTAGTATTGCCCGATGCCATTTACTAATTTCCTAATTATGCGACTTTAATCTACCAGAAAAATGCGCAGAAACTTTTTGGCTGAAGTATCATAAGAAAAATTAATATGAAAATTTAGCAAGCTATTTCTAAATTGTCTCCTCAACTGATCATAACCAAAGCTTGTATTTGTAAATTGGTATACTTTCACCTTGGCGTTTCATAAGTCTTTAAAATGTCCTTAGATACTCTCGTCCTTCTTCCCCTTAGAACAAGAATTACCCAGTAACTAAGAAATAATATTTTAGTTCAAAAGGTCGAACCAAGCAAATGTATTGCTGCAAGACTATAAGATTAATCCTTATCTCGACGTAAATATTTCATCTTTAAAAGGAACATAGAAACCTTATCCAAAAACCACCAAAGCACCTTTACCAGGAAATTATAGTAGAGATCATAAAAAGCAATAAAATGGAGACATTTTGGTACTATATATATACACATCGCCATACATATAGACGTATTGTATAATATCAGGTAGAAGAAAGGACATTCCGCCCAATGTCTCTTACGGCCATAAATTATATTCATATCACTCGGGAGATAAAAGAGATTTATGATTGCGCTACCTTTACCTAATTATACCCACTGTGCATCGTGCAAAATGGGGAAATCATTGCCGAAACCGAAAGCTTTACAAGACCGTGTACAAGACTATTTTCCTTTGCTTCTTTCTCCTTTCTCTCTTGAGCTAGATTCCTACAAATTTTACCTTTATCATTCCCATTCCACTCTTCTTTTCTTTCGTTCACTCTTCTACACTTTGTTGTTCCATATTTTTCCTTGTGATTCCAATCGGCGCCTTCAAAGAAGTCTGCCCAAGGAAAATTATTTGTTAATTTATTTTAAATTAGGAAAAGGCTCGTGATTTTTAGGTTTCCTTGTAAACCCAGAAAAGGGATTCAAGAAGGAGCTAAATGGCAATCAAGCGGAATGATAGATCACTTTTGAGGAGCCTTTGATTGTGTAGAAAACTATTACAATTTTGTGAAATTATGATTGGAATTTTTGGTAAATTATTATGAAATATTACGAAATAGTAATCATCCCTAAAGGTTTCGTGGCCCAGAGATAAGGAAATTAGTTGTCTGGGATTTTTTAGTTTATATTAAAAAGTTATACTCAGAATTTGTTTAGTATGGACTGGACTAATTCCAATATTTTAAGCTGATTTTGAAATCGATTTCTTAAAAGGATTGATGTAAATGAGTAATTCATGATGTTAATGTGGGAAAACTTATTAAATTTATAGAAGAATACAGGGTGGGGCAGAAGTCAAGGACCTATTTAAAATAGTAATAGCGATGCATTATAACATGATGAATTGATTATTTGTTTTTCACTTGAAACTAGAGTTGAGCCGGACATAAATACTGAAAACGAGGCAGTACATTTGCCTGTTACAAGATGGTAAATTGTACTGAGGCCTCAATTTTTTTAAATGTCCCCGTTCAAAAATAATGTCGTACTGGTATATGAACGTGTATCGAAATACACGAGGCGAGGTGAGATTGTAAATACGAACTGGACGGAAATTTGTTGCGGCAGTAAAATATTCAACTTGGAATCAGGCGAGTATACAGTGTGGAGGCATAGCTCAAATACTTACTCTAAAGCAGTTTAATGTATATTAGAATCAAACTCGAAAAAAAACTCTTCATTGGTATTTATTTTCTTTCTGTTTTTAATTTCAAATTAGACATTTTGCTGCCTCAAAAGAAATAAGAAATGTCCCTCCAGTACGTATTTACAATCTCGCCTCAGCTAATTTCATGTTGAAAATTTCACTGCCTCAAAAAAAGTATGAAATGTCTATCCGGTACGAAATTTCTTCTTCTTTCACGGCTCTACAACCGGGATCCGGTCCTGGCCTCTCGCAACTGCTCTCTTCACCGGTCCCGATTCAGTGCCGATGTCATCCAGTTCCTAAGCTCTGGGCGTCCTGGTCTACGTAAGAAATATCTCTCCAGTTCGTATTTACAATTATTTATTTAGGACATTATTTTGGGACCGGGACATTTCAAAAAATTTAGGCCTCAGTAAAATTTACCAAATGTATTGCCTCCTGTAAGTCCGGCTCTACACTAATTGTTCTAGCCCAAAAGAAAAAAGAGGCACCTCTTACAAACACATTCTATAATCGTGTCCTACTCAAAACTACTAGAATCTACATCAATAGGAGATTGCAAACGGTGTCCTATGAAGGTTTTCGCCATGTAAAGCGTGAATAAAACAAACAGTTTTAAAAGAATTTGAGAGCTTTTTTATAAGCTTTATATTAACTTCGTTTTCTGTGTGGGACAAATTTTACGATCGATTTTTCGACTACTTCCCGATATCCGGTGATGCTCAAATTTGGCACACACTTTTGATTCTGAAGACAATGCAACATAGTATGTTCAATTTTATGGTACATCCAATATGGCGACCACCATAAAATGGCGGATATTCATCTTAATTATCATCTAATATGGCGGCCACCTGAAAATGGTGGATTACCTTTTTCTTTGCCACCCCCCCCCCCCCCCATGGGTCTCAAATGAAAGAGTATGACGAGTAGAATATTGTAAGATATTTGACGTCATTTTATATCCAATATGGCTGACACCACAAAATGGCGGATTACCTTTTTCTTTACAACCCCCCGATATGGGTATCAAATGAAAGAGTATGACTAGTAGAATACAGTAAGCTATGTGACGTCATTTTAAATCCAATATGCCGGTCACCACAAAATGGCGCATTACCTTTTTCTTTACAACTCTCCAACTAGGCTATCAAATGAAAGAGTATGACGAGTAGAATACAATAAGCTATGTGACGTCATTTTAAATCCAATATGGCGGCCACTACAAAATAACGGGTTCCCTTTTTCTTTACAACCCCTCGACATTGGTATGAAATGAAAGAGTATGACGAGTAGAATGCAGTAAGCTATGTGACGTTATTTTAAATCCAATATGGCGGCCACCACCAATAACCCCTCGATATGGGTATCAAATGAAATGTTATGATAAGTAGAACACAATTAGCTGTGTAAGTAAGATATGTGACGGCATTTTAAATCTCATCATGAGACTAAAAAGTAGAAAATAAAAAAACAATAAAAAAACTTTTTAAAAACAAGCTTTTATTAAACTAAAAAATATTAAATAATAAAAAAGTTTTTAAATATGCGTTAATAAGGTGAACTAAAACATATAAAATAATTTTTTTTAATCCACCTGTATGTAGCGACAAGTAAAAGCTTGGGGCGCTCAGTTTACAAATGTTTCAGATATTATAACAAAAATGCAAAAAAATATTATGATTTAACTAATAAATACGAAAATTAATTGGATACAATCTGATAAAGCGTCCCCAAGCTTTTACTTGTTTACCTATTGTAAACATCCACAGCCTCCAATTGTGACAACAAAAACTTCGTTATCATAACGGGTAACTGTAACAGCTGACAACAGCTCGGCCGGCTTCGTTTTCAAAGAAGTGCGGCCCAATGACTTCGCGACACCAAAAATTTCACTAAACAGGGACTTTTGGTGGATGCATAGCCTTCTTAATAATAACTCTTGGCTTCTCATCAGCCCAGATGCGACATTTCTGCCTGTTCACGAATCCATCGAGCTGTGTGTGTGAAAGTGTGGTTCGTTCCTGAATCAATTGAAGACTTTAAAGGTGCAACTTTCATTCCTTTGTCAAAATTCGCTGCAAAGGTGAGATATGGGGTCTCGGCCAAACTAAAGCGAAGAGCTACAAAATTGTCTATGGAAGGAACTGTACACATTTACCACTGATCCGGTTGTCTCCAATTTATGCACGATATTAAAGAGGATTTTTAGGATACGACGTAGGCATCTATTGAAGAAAACTTGTAGGCGCGCCGTGGTGAATTGGGTGACTTTCCATGTTTCCAGAAACGTCTTTATTAGAAACCATCCAGGAAATCTTGTGAGTTAGGATGAACGCAGGATGAACAAGTAAAAAGTACTTTTTTTTGTGTAACATGATAAACGTTACTTTATTTAAATATAATTTAAATTTAAATATTATAATTAAAATCAGGATTATCACTGTCCGAAAGCATCCCACATCCTATAAAAACTGTTTTTCCAGACCAGGTCCAAACATACCTGAACAACAATTATTAAAGTATTTTACTAGGCTTTTATAAATAGAGTCATAGAAAACAACCATCATAATGTCAACAGATTTTGCAGCCGGTTAATAGTCCTGTTCACACTTCACCTCATTCACATGAATCCGAAAAATGATTTTTCAAATGCGATTTTATAAGCTGCATAACATAAACGCGAATGTTATCAAACTGATAATGCACCATGTGGGCTTAATAAAACTAAATAAAAAAAAATCCGCATCGTTTCTAGCAGCGAAACAAAATTCGCAGCATGTGAATTGTTGGTGGTTTATAGACCAGAAACAGACTATGAACGTTGTTTTGCTGCCATAAAAAATATTACAGCCCAAGGAGGCTGCAGAGACACAGATGGGCTTCGTCGTGTGTGGATGTAGTTTGTGAACTTTCCGAATGTCATAATAACCATCCACTTTCAATAACTTACTAGGTATTACCATGGCGCTCCAGGCGCTGAAAATACACTTGACTATCTAGAACTATCTGCCAGTATGTGGGACATCAATAGAAGCTTAGAATAATGATATTTTCGGATCTAGAAGTATTCAATAATTTATATGATTGCTACTGATGCGATGGCCATTGAAGATGCTCTACTTATGATATTTGTCGGTTTGAGATAATAACGAGGATTAGCAGCGAGCAAGATGATATTATTATAAGAGCGTATGTAGAAGAGATGTTTTTGCAATAGACTTGACAATGTCCATTTTGACTAGTTACGTCATATCATAATCTTTCCGCTCATAATCCTCCCTTCCAAACATATGCTATTCACAAGGCGACAAGTCTGGGTATTCAAGAGGTTGCCAATGTATAATTTGGTAAGTGTCATGAGTTAAGGTCATTGTGAATCGGTTACCGACATCGTTTGTTGCGATAAGGAGGCCTCTTCCAACAGCTTTCAGAAGTAGGCCGCTGTTGTCTTCCGTCGATCATGTATATAGTCAATCAGCAGTGCACCTTTTGAGACCCGAAATACAGTACCCAAAACAGCCGAGTCTTGGTCTTGATCGGTGCCCCCTCTCCAAGTCTCCTCCACTCCTTACTCGTCCTCTAGTTTTCTGAGGTACATATAGAAATGGACTCACATTTTGTCGAAGTTACGATATCGGTCCAGAAAAGACTCCTTTTATTGTTCAAACCGATTCAGAATTCGCTGAAAGATGTCTTTCCTCAGATTTTTGTGCCTCGTTGAAAAGACATGGAACCTATCCTGGTGCTATTTTTTTGTGTCCAAGTATGTTCAATACAATGGTATCGACTCTTGCATCCACTTCTGAACATATTGAAGCGGTCTGATCTACAAATATTAGGTACAATAGACAAGCGAGTGACCGCGGTACTTTTGGACCTTATACCTCACTAAAGAAGAAGACGCTGGTCGCCGGACGCTGTTTTTGGGTTTGATTTTCCACTTTATCACGACCATTTCGAAACTTCTGGGGCCCAATCGAATTCTTGGGGTTCACTGATGGTAGCATCGCCGAACTCTGATTGGAGTGTGAGACACTTTCGTTTGACTTCACAGTTTCGTTGGTGAGAAAATGAATAACTCGCAACGGACGCTTGTACTGTCTTTTCACTCATAGCGATGCTGAAAGGGGGACGTGAGTGCATGCCTGTCCCCTCACTCGCCGTAGACTTCGAGTGTTTGTTTAACGAGCTGGAGTAGGTTTACGTTAAATCTCAAAACCTCAGTCGAAGTTACGCCTACGATGTTATGTGCTGGGCCAGCCACTAGCATTTTGCCGTTTGTTGAGGGGAATGGGGATATTTTGCAGGAACTCATTTTTTTTATGTAAGTACGGTGATTCTAAAATTGACAGATTTTTTTTACTCTCTAGGGGTGAGAACTACCCCTAACAGTCCATTCAAAACGGACGGGGGTGTCGAAACATTACACCGTTAAGAAAATCGAACCCGAAAACGGTGGAAAGTAGGGATGCGCGATATTAGAAAAACATCGATATTGACATCGATGTCAACATCGGTAAGTAAACATCGATGTCCGATAAACATCAATAAAAAAACATCGATGTTTGAAAACCTCGAAGTTTTGGTGCTAAAATCAAACATTTTTAAAATTCTCTATGTAGTGGACCCAGTTTCAACTCGACCCCCGTTTATGACTGGGTTGAACCTGGGTTGGACCTAGTCATAAACAGGGTAAGTATAAATAAAAAAACGTATTTAACCATAGACTACAGATACACAGAACGGTAGCAACTTTGTTTTCTTTTATAACCTTGAATCAAAAATATATATTAGTGACATCTGGCATAAAAATTAAGAACTACTTCGCCAAGTTCGAAATGTGCATTGATAGGTTAAGGTACGGTGATCGGGCAAAATTTTGCCTCGTCATTTTTATCATTTTTCAGGCAAAATTTTGCCCAAGTGTAGAGTGGTGGAGAATAGTGAAAAGTTTTTTCTTTAACTAATTTATCTTTTCATTATAAAACAAATAAATATTCCTTTTCCATTTTAAACAAATTTTAACTGCTGCATTCGACTTTTTATTCCAACTGTCCAACTTTTTGCCAACAAAAAATGACCAGATAAGTTTTGGAGGCAAAAATTTGACAAGTAAAAGTCTCCACAATTAGAAAACCCATCTACTAGAAAATCTTGAAAGTATGCTTATTGTGGCAAAATTTTTGCCCGAACGGCGTACTGCTGCGTGGTCAAAATTTTGCCGTGTTTGATGCAAAATTTTGCCAAGGTTTTTTACATGCATTTTAAAGGGATGGCAAAATTTTGCCTGATCACCGTACTAAGCTTTAACATTTTAAAAGTAGTTTGGAAATTTTACTTTAATGAAGACTTGCATAAGCTCAATTTAATTTTTACAACAAACAAATGTGGAAACATCGATTTTCGATGTTCTTGTTCCAATCATCGATGGATCGATGTTTTAGAGGACTTAATATCGATGTTAAAATATCGATGTTTTCACGCTCAACATAGATGTTTCGATAACATCGATGAATATTGACCATCCCTAGGGGAAAGTGTTTTTTTACAGGGAAATCGTGAAAAGTGCGTTTAAACGGTCTGGGGGTGGTTTTTGGCCTTTTTGGGGGGTTTCGCAACCCTAAACAGAAATTCTAACAACGCCATCGTGTTCAGCATCCTCGAAAACGGGTGGGGGAAGGTACTCTTGGTCCGGCTCAAAATATTTACGTATTCGTCCGATTCACACACGCTACTTACGTTTGACAGGGTATGCTTTAAAAAATTCTCCTTCCCAAGCGGTCTTCGATCCCAGCATGAGACTCAAGCAACTTATCTTTAATGTTGCCATTCAAAACATATAAAAATTTGGAGAAAATCCCTCGTTGGCTTTTTGAGATCCCCAAGGATAAAGGATACCGAAGATGTCCTTTGAATCCTTTTTTCGTCGAATGTCCTTTTTGGCATTTTTATTTAATAGTTTGAAGGTTTTTCTTCAAAATTATGTATATATCGCCGCGCTAGGATAATATTTGCACTTTATACGATTTTTTTAAGGAACTTGTATTATACAAATTTTTTCTGAGATAATCTTGGTTGATATTTCTGATAAAATTGCAATGAAGATTAACTTCATTGTTGTATATGGCCCTAAATGTGTGAAGCACGTAGAGCACCGACTTTCATAGCAGTGTCAGGCATATAACAATTCGAGGAGAACAAATACTCTTGTAAGCCGGACTTGAATTTGCTATTGGTTATCACCTTTTTTTTGTAGAAGAAAAGTAATACCAGTCCGTCATGTTGTTGGTTACATTGCATCATGACATGGCATCTAGCAGTAGCTTAGTTGGAAGGGTATAATAGGCTTGGGGTTATGAGGCGCCAGGAGGGTGTTGAACAAGGTTACGACGAACCTTGCATTTCGACTCTTGGATGTGGTAAGAGTTTGGAAATACAGACTGTGTAATGTTGTTGAGTGATTAAACCATCTATTCGGCCTTAGATTTGGTACTGTGGGAAATTAATTAACGTATTGTCAAAATATTAAATAAATATGATTTATAACTGACAAAAATATACAATCTTTAGTTGGTTTTATGTCAAGTGACCTATAAACGAAAATATAAAAAATAGGGAAAATTTTCATGAAAAAAATTTAAGCAAATTTTGAAAAATCATATTAAAGCGAAAATGTATGGTGGTCGGAATGATAGTCAAATTGCAGCTTTAATATTATGACAGATGTCCATTTCCGTTTACAGATGTCCAATAATAGTCCTTATACGTTTGCTTCGACAAATGTGATCATTTAATCAAAACAAAAATCAGATCAATCCTAGCAGGAAAATCAGTTAATTAAAGCGAAAATTAAATGGACTCTGCACATAATGAAAAGTGTTATCGATTGGAAATGGAAAGACTATCTGCCCAATATTCCAGGAAGCTTTCAATAGCTTAAAATAGGAAAAAAATTGCTTTTCCAACTAAGGATTTCAGTATTACGTTTGCTTAAAGTAAAATACTGTCCCGTAACAATAGACCTACCTTTGCTGCGGTGTTCATCATTATGGGTTGCCACCTGCTCACATAATAATAAAGTACTGTCCCATAAATGATTTCGAAAGAGCCATACGTTAATTAATATTCAATAGAAGCTTACGGCTTTATTATTTTGCACAAGAACAAAAATCATTGCCTGATTTTTTTGTTTTATATCTCAGGTAAATATTACCCTCCGCACCCCATAAACCCTTCCATTTTTATATTTAAAAACATCAACAGGAAACCTCTGCTTTATAATTCTTTAATCCGAGCGAAATTTCATGGAAAAACATTTTGCTCCAAGATTGGAAAATTAATTTCCAAATGTCGACCTTGGGCAGCCGGGCGCTTGTACCTCATTTATTACCTGCTCGTAATTTATCGAAAGCGATTATTACAGCGTATGTTTCTGGCCGGAACCTTAATTGAAAAGCGTTCACTTTTTAAGCTTTTCAGCGAATTTTTTTTTAAGTGAAACGTTCCCACAACCTTTGTTTTTTTTTTCTTTCCGGGGGCTGCACGAAACTTAACAGCACCTAATCCTAATGAACGTTGGGAATCAGCGTGAATGGTAAATTAAACCCATTTAGTTAATTGTGGTACACAGAGCGTACGTGGACAGGTGGAGTAGCTGTTCTACCTGGGCTGTACAGAAATTAAAAAAACACACAAAAAAAAGAAATAACGAAAAGTAGAAAAGTACTTTATTTTTTTTTTTTGTTGTCGGTTTTTTCGTTTTGCCATACTTTTGTATACATAAGCTTTATAAATGTTTATAGTGCTAGGTGGGCTTTATAGCGCCATTAAAACTCAGAGACGCAACATAAATCTTCTATGTCTAGCCGATGTTTCGTTTTAGAACAAAACCCCGGAGTTTATTACGTTTGATGTGGTTCAACTGGCACCAGATTATGGCTCTAAGCTTGAGCATAAGGAGCACGTTTAGGCGTATTACGATGGTGAAAAAAAAGAGAAAGATCCTGCTTTTATTTAACTACCCCCAGAATTTTATTGAAGCCTTGGCAAAAAAAATATATATATACATATATTTTCCTAGAAGGAATTTTCTCCTTGTATATGCGCAAATATATAGATGTGCGGTTGGGAATATACTCTGTGTATGGAGGGCACAATATTAAGTGGCTGGGAAGTTTATTTTTGCTTTATGGATTGTTGAATCATTATTATGTCGTTTCAAGATAAGAGAACTGGATTGTAGTTAAGTAAGTGGCATTTTTTATTATGTAAAGATTCGGTTAAATGTAGACCCACTTTTATGCGATGGTACATGATGCCTGAGATTTTAAATGCTTTTAAAGCGTTTAAGAATAAAACGTAAAAAATCTGTCATTTTAAATTAAAAGTAATTTCAACAAAAAATAATTTAATAAAATTGATTACATACATTTTTGATTAAAAGTTTTACTAGGTACTAGGCCTATCTGCAGCTCAACTGACTAGTATGGTAATTGCTATCCACATTGTTTACACACCAAAACTGCTAAATGAATATATTACTTGCTATACAGCACTCAAAGGGAATTTTATGAATGGGACGAACTGCAGAACCAAACCAGCATTTAACCGTTTTGTGCATTTCTGTTTGTAGAGCTTAAATCAATTAATCGATCAATTCAAAAATCCATACGCACTTCAATTTCACCGAATTCAAATCGACGGACGAATTTAGGTTCAACAGCAGCGGCGATTGCAATGTAACTCTCCTCTGTATTGCTTTTAGTCAATTTTTTTCTACAAAAAAGGATTTTGTACTTTTATAAAGCTAGAAAAAAGCCATCGCAAAAAATCGACTTGATAGCAGTTGCAAATATGTACATATGCATAATTCAGTATTTTTGTGGAACTAAAACCTGAACTTGTTAATCGATTCGTTTTAAATTGATATGAAAAGTTGCACAATTTTTCAAAGGTTCAAAAAGACTACATACAAAGGTTGTAGATGAATGCACTGATATTTAAAAACCTAAATTACGAGTATAAGACTTAAAAGAGTTAAAAAATTGAGAGTTCCAATTTAGAGCATGACCTTCTATGCTTGAATGAACTACAAGTGCAAACAGAAGTTAGCACATTTCATGAAATTGGAGAATATGGTGGTGACATGTAAATTCATACCTTTATACTTTAATATTTCCCTAGAAAATATGTTTTTTAAAGTATTTTTCCTAACATAATTTGAGTAAATTAAATCAAATTTATTTTGCTGCAACCTATGTTTTTACACAAAACCAGTGAAGAACTTTCTACACGAAGATACTCCAAGCAAGAGATAGAAAAAGTTAAAGGAGCTCGTGAATAAGGAAGCTAGGATATCAGCTTGGCTAAACAATTCAAGAACAAACAGTAAAAAGTGGGCGTTATCATAGTGTAATAGACTTGAACTGTTTCGCTTCAAATCCCGACGTTTCCTTTGGATTGCACAGAACTTCTAGGCGATACTCTAGACTAGACTATGGGTAGGCAACCTTTTTTTAACACTGGCCAGAATAAATGTTACGTTTTTTTTCCGCGGCCGTAGTAGTCAAATGACACCTTCTTGTGACCTGTAATTTTTTAGAGTTGAACCGGAGTTACGCGAGGCAGTACATTTGTCCTTTACACGATATTAAATTTTACAGAGTCCTCAATTTTATGAAATATCCCGGTTTAAAAATAATGTCCTACTGGTGTAATGAGTGTGTATCAAGATAAATGATTGGTGTGATTGTAATTATGTTCGTAGTGGATAGACAAGAGTTTCTTGTTTATAACTTCTTTTGAGGCAATTAAATTCAACTTAAAATGAGGCGAGGTGAGGTGAGGCTGTAAATTCGAGAGACATTTTTTATTTATTCTTTTTTTTTTGCGGCAGTGAAATATCCAATTTGAGCTGAGGCGAGGTGAGATTTTAAATACGAACTGGAGAGGCATTTCTTAATTCTTTTGAGGAAGTGAAATTTCCAACTTGAAATGAGGCGAGGCAAGATTGTAAATACGCACTGGAGAGACATTCCTTACTTCTTTTGCGGCAGCAAAAGCTCCAAGTTGAAATTAGGTGAGGTGAGATTGTAAAATATAAATATATACTTTGTGGAGGCATAGGTTTCTTACTTACTTTGGGGCAGTTTAATGCATATAAGCTTCTTTCTTTCATTTGCTGGTTTTTGTCATTTTGGCATTACAATGGCCCTTCGCCTAATTTGAAGTATGACATTGTACTGGCTCAAAATAAAAAAGAGGCACCTCTCACCAACTCATTTTATAATCGTGTCCTACCCAACATTAAAGTGTTAGTCTGCATTTAAAGTGAAAGATGCTTTAATGGGGTAAATTACATTATCCGTCACTCGGGCCTCAACTCAAACAGGTTTATGTATAATGTAGGTATAACCCTCTAAATATTCATTTTTCTGTCTCTTTTTCGTTTAACGAATGTGATAGTTGTACAATAAACGCTAATGAGACGGGGAGTTTCTCATAGTTTTCTCAGACCGCCGAGAACGATATTCTAATTGTGTTCTAATTTTCTGAGGCAAAATTAGAAAAAAACAAACTTCCCTACGACCTCTTGTCTATAAAACAGGTTTTGTGTATGAGGATAATAAAAGAAATGATGAATAGTGTAATTTACCCCAATGGATGTAATATCCATTTAAACTAAACGAAAAATATTGAAAAATATTTTTTTATAAATTCTTCTAAAGATCTCGCGGACCCGATAGAAACTTTTCGTGGGCCGTAGATGGCCGCGGGCCGAAGGTTGCCCACCTTTCCTATAGACCATTGTTTCTCAACCTGGGGTTGCCATTAGTCATAAGAGGAGTTGTAATCTGTCCAAAACAGTGTGTTTTAAATTAAAATCAAATTTTACATAATAACCATGCAATAATGACGTCATAAAAGCCAACAATTTAGCCACGATTTTCGGAGTAAAGGTCGATCCACACATATCCATGACGTAACGGCGACTTCAGTGCAGTACCGGGGGTATCAGTGAAAAAAAGATATCGGCACGATCAAACCGCTCAAATTGGGAAAAGCGTGGGATGTTCCCACACATAACGTTCTCAGTACCTTTCAGACGTCCGCAAAAACCGCAAAAAGTACGATATTACCGATATTTTTTAATTTATTTCGGACGTGAAACAAATGTTTTTAAATTCAACGGAAAATTTTATAAGAATTCAACACAAAAATTTAGGTAAGGTTTATTTGAAATACATTCAAACCTGTGACTGTGCGATTTTTTTGTAGGAATTTCGGAATATAACAATAGCTGGGTTCCTTTTCTGCTTATTTTTGCTCGTGAGTAGGTACTTGCAGCTACTCCTGCTCTAAGATATGAGCAAAAGCACAAGCAGTCACGCAGTTAACATCCGCCAGAGGAAAGCCAATTTTTTGAGTCTATTGTGAATTATTTTACCCCTATAGATAGGCTTTTGATTGTTTTGAGCTTTTTTTATATAAAAACGTCTATAAATAAAAATAAAAAGAATTAATTTATAAATAAAATAAATATAGATATAAATAATAAATTTACCGCATTAATTTAAATTATGTTGTAAATTATTCTAACCTTTTACTTGTATACAAATAAAATAACATCGAAAATTTGAGGTTAGGTTTTACTCATAAGCACAAATTTTGCATTCCTTTTCCGCTTTAAACATGAGTAGGTATACTCAAAAGCAGAAATAGAACGCAGCTAATATTTCCCCACAAAGTACATATGTAGATATAAGTAATAAATGTAAAGATTGCTTTGATGCAACGTTTCTTGAACGCTCAAATTTATTTCATCCTCCTACTACATATTTACATAGTCTCAAGTGAAATTTCAAGTGCATACAAATTCTTATTGTTTTGGCGTGGCGTGGTCGGATGGAGCGCTCGTGTATTTGGCCCTTTACAGACTCTAAATGCGTTTTGGCTCATCTCGTAGAATTTAGTTTCGTGGTCCACCAATCCACTATATAAAGTTGCGAACTCTCCTTCCACTATCGGAAGAGGCCACATGGGTTGAACCCACTTGGGGCGAAAGCCCCATATTCAGAACAGCGATAACCTTAGGAACCCTAGCGACTGTCTTCCAAGCAGAGGTGTACCGTGTACGCTTTATTGGCATGCACTCATGAGAAGTGAAGAAGGACCTACCAAAATAAACGGATCTTTATCTTCTCTAATAGCCAAGCGGCAATTATGGCAAAAAGGTCCCGTAGGACCAAGTCTAAATTAGTTTGCGACTGCCAACGGGCTCTTAGTGAGCTTGGCGTTCGCAATCACGTTACCCTTGTCGGGATCCCGGTCATCGAGGCTGCGAAGGAAATGAAAAGCGGATGCCCTGGCTAAGCAGGGCTCTGACATTGCATTCTTCGGTCCAGAGCCGACTATCGGAGCACCTACCAGCTTGCTGCAAAGGACCCAAGCCGATCGGACTTTGATGAAACATACTGAATGCTGGATATCCGCGCCAGGACTGGCCAACTCTAAGCGGTTCCTTCCTGGGCCATCTCCTAATACGGCCAAGGAGTTGTTAGAGTTCAGTAGAAATGATGTCAGGACACTTGGTGGCTTGATTACCTGACACTGCGCCTTAAATTACCACTTACGGAGGACCCCACCTGCAGGCTTTGCCTGGAGGAGGATGAGTCCGCTCTCCACGTCCTCTGTGAATGCTCAGCAATAGCGAGGAGCAGGGTTTCTTTATTCGAGGGGTCCCTGCTCGAGTATTCAAGTCTAAGCGACAAGCCACTAGGCATACTGCTGAACTTTTTCAAACGGTCTGGCCTAAAAATATGAGGTATAGGGGTGTAGTACAATAGGGCAAATGAATGGCCGCAGTACCTTTGGACCCAGTACCTTAGTAAAGAAAAAAAATCTCTTGATGCGACACCGTAGACTAAAGCCTTGTTAGAAGGATGGTTTTGACCAATACTCCCAGAGGTTAAGGTTGCCGAACTGGATGATGTCGACTGAGAATCTGGACTGGACAGGACTGGAAATTGCACACTAAACAGTGGTCTTCGGGCTGTGTAGGGACTTGTGATGAGCTGCTTTAAGGCTAGTTTCGCTCCAATAGCGCACATTCATTCTGATTTGCGCGAATTTTCCAAAAAAAACTCTCTCAGGGGATTCACGTTTTCTGGAGTTGTTACAGAAGGTACAGAATTATTCCAGGCTTATTTCTAACTGATCTTGTCTCTCTGAACTTCGGTACCGACGCCGATGTCAATTGGTTCGTTGGTCCATTCTTTATTGTGCGAATATCAAGCTGCGAACCAACGCCTTGACGCCTTTCTACCTTGACAGCGATTATTCGCGAAAGTCACTTGACAAATATTAATACCACTGTACTGTGTTCCTTCTAGTTTATAGCTCAGACCAGAACTCAGTTCGAGATAGATTTTAATATGATGACTAAATTAGCCCCAACATTTCCACTTCTAATGATACCCCTGCCCGCCCGCTACCATAACTGTAGTTGGCGCACATGCGATTCAAAGTGTGAAATTTTCTGGAAGACACCCTGTATCTATCTGCCATACCTACACTCAATGAGCCAAATTACACGGCCTATCACTTTCCCAGACTCACTTTCCAATATTTCCAATAAACCGGTTTTTTAGACAAGGGGGCGCAGGGAAGTTTATGTGTTGGGCTCACTTGTGAATCCAAAAATTTTTTCGGTCTCACAGCAAATTACACCAACACAAGCATAACTTTGTTATCTGGGGCTGCGAAAATGATTAGAATTTTTGTTGCTTTGTACACAACCACATAGACAATAGAATCGTTACACGAAAAAGAGGCAGAAAATTAAGTGCATCGTGTAATACTCAAATCATACACAGACAGGTTTGACGTGAGTCCCAAGTGAATGGCCGTGTAATTTCACTCAATTGCACTGATAATGGGGTGAAAATTTTGCAATTTTTTCTTATCTTTTTGCGGCTTATGTTCAGTTATTTATTTCGAGATACATGTCCTTTATGTAATGTCAATAACAAATTTGATTATTCATGCTCTTTTCCAGCTAAGAGCAAGTAAATTATTTTCTATAATTCTCGAACAGTAAGTATAAAAAATCCTTAAACATGAAAATATTCTCTCCAACTGAAAACCACAAGTACTCGTAATAACCCTATTAAAAATAACGAAATATACTTTATACCGTTGGGAAATCATTTCTGGAGAAAAAAAATGTGAAAAGGAAATTTTCTTATTTTCGTTGAAAAAAAAAATGGATCACGGTTTTTATTGCATTCTATTTTTCTCTATCTCTCGCTCTCTTCAAAAACTGGTCGTTGGCATTATTTTAAACAGCGGACAACTTCGCTCCGGTCTTTCTCTCTTTCTCTCGCTTCTTAACAAACTTAATATCTCAAGGATTATTTCTACATTCCAGTAAACATTTCCTGAGATCCTTTTCACGGTCTTCTCGACCATTTCCGAGTTTATAACATTTGGAGTGCCTCGAGATATTTTCAAACTTTTCCGTAGAAGAACATTTACTTGGCTTTGGAGTACGGCAAAAGTACAACAGAGAAAAGCGAAGATGCTATCAACAAAGAGTGTGTGTGTGTGTGTGGGGAGAAGAAGGAACTTAGATAAAAAGAAAAAAAAAACTAAGGAAAAAATATACACGGAAAGAAAAGAAAAAACAAAACTTTTTGAGAATTCCAAGTTTCAAAACAGACAAGGATTCTTTTTCACATTTTTCTTCAATCCGTTTTCGGTATATATTTGCCATCATCCTTCTTTGCGGACTTTCAACTTTCGAACATCAAACTTAAAATCATCAAAACCCGCTCGATGGGAAAACCGTTCTTGTTGGATGTGCAAGATCAAATATTTATCTTTCCAGATTGGATATACGTGAGGATGACATTATTTTATCTGGACGCGGAGTTTAGTCTAAGTAATTACTTTCTACTTTCTACATTTTGTTGATGGTATTGTGTTTATACCCCAAACTTGGTGGATTTTCTGAAACCAAACAACTTTTACATTAATTTACTTGTTTTTCATCGTCACAATTATTATAATAATTATTTTTCATTAATTAACGTCGGTTTTGAGGGTGTTGAACGAATTTAATTAAAAACAACCAAATTTCCAGGTCAACCTGACATTTCTGAAAAGAAGTCATTGTTATTTAAAATTGTCCCTGGGTAACGTTAAGTGTTGTTAATGGAAATATATATTAAATTGAACAGAAAAACCGCAAACAAACAACGAATATCACACTTACAGTACACTACACAACAACAAAAATAAATATGCACATGACAATCCTGCATACAGGATCACAAAAAAAATCCTTTTTTCCCACACCGGATACGGAGAACCAATTTTTTATGGTTAACTTACTTAATGTTTGTGACTTCCTGCAAGGATACAACCTACGAGAGAGCCCTGCTAGCGCACTAAGCATGTACATAGCTTGCTTGGTTGGTGATACACGCAAAAGTGTTGTCATATCTATTGAACAAGGAAAATGGGCTTCAACAACTTCCGGTGGAAATGAAAGAAATAAAAGCTTCCGCTACAGTGGTTGAAATTGCCACAACGATAACCAGGAACTGGAAGTTTGCATGGCAGTCAACGTTTGTGTATATTATTGTTGTCAGGGTGTGGAAGAGGAATCCTATGTGAGGTGAGGTGGTTTTTTTTAACGTAATACAATTCAATTTAAATTTAGTTAAGCGTGAAAAATGTTGTATGAAATTGACGTTTGAGTGAAGGGTTTTAAGTAGGATGTGGAATCATTGAGTTTGTCTCGGTATCGACATCAATTGTTGATGGCATTTGAAATTTTTATTTTTATCCAGTTATGTCGACAAAGTGCAGGTTTTAGATCCAATCAATATTAGAGAAACATTACCGTATAATATGATTACGAAGTAAATGAGTTTAATTCATCTATTACGCCACTCTGCCAAAATTCACTTCTTAACTACTATACTAGCTTTTCGGCTGGCTTGTAAATAAAATAAAATTTTGCAGACAAAACGCGACGACATTTTCCCCCGTTTAGCGAAGCACAGATCAATAAAAGATAATGACAGCAGCCAGCTGAAAATTTAAAATTTTCTAAAGCTCGAGCTGACCGAAAATCGGCATTTCGGCTGACCGAAAATCTGAAGCTGTTATTGTGACCAGATGCGTGGATTTCCATATGCCAAAAGCTCAATCTGGCAGAAAAGCTCCAATTGTGTTTCTCGCCTCAAGCGTCCAACGTGGGAGGGTGTTCATAGCATCGGGCCGACTTAACCCGAACACGGCACAATCAGAAAGCCTTCACTCCAAGATAGACCGTACGCCGCCCTCAACCCACATCCTGCTCTATGCGCCCTGCATTGCTGCGTGGAGAATTGAGGGGTCATAAAACTGCCCCTGCCTGGTCACTGGATAGACTGATAAAGAGAGGACGTCCTCGATGAAAACCCAATCCCAAGGTGAAAACAATCGTGCTAAAGGGATGAATGGGATACCAACGATGTATGTACTCCGGATACAGAGCGACCGATTTAGCTTTGCGATTTGTGACCGCCCTTTCTTGCGCAACTCATGGAATCAATATTGATCCATACTCTGAGGCGTTTGAGAGAGGAGACCACACTAGCTTTATTCCTAAAAATTAGAGAAGATCATACAAGGAACAAAAGTCCTACCGACCCATCAACCCCTCTTCATTTTTCCTGAAAAGGATGGAAAAGTTTTAGACAAGCATATCAAGGTATGTTTTACAATGAACCCACTCCACTGCTTGTCATATTTAAGCAGAATTGGTCTGGTAGTTGATTGTAGCTGTTAGTTTTGCGTAGCAGCTCCCGATAAACGTAAGAACTTCCTGTGCGATTGTGAGGGTACAATGAGGTGAAGACTGAGTCTCCTCCATCGCGGCTTCCCTGTTTGCAGGGAAATTCGTCATATGAATGCTAAATCAATTTTTGGGCTATATAAAAAGCCTTAAATTCGAAGGATTTTAATGACGGGGTTGGTACAATAGATCAAATAAATCGCCTACAAAGACCACACCTCAAAGAAAGAGAAATAAGAACTCCTTCAACTTCTTGTACTGTAAAATCGTATGTGACCGAGCATTGCCTTGATGAAGAAACACTTCTCGCTTTGAAACCAAAGATAGTCGATTATTTTCCAGCGCTGACTTAAGCCCCTGTAGTTGCTGACAGTAGACCTTTTTGTTATTGTCTGGCTAGGATTTAAAGGTCAGAGTGGATTTAAATCTTCATATCCCCCCAAACACATAGCATCACCTTACGTCGGTGATCGACCTGCTTTAGCCTGAAGTTCTGGGGTATTTTCTTTGTCTACTCACTATCCTCTGCCATTAACATTTTTTTACAGGATTCACTTTTCATCGGCAGTTATAATTCCGTCCAAAAAAGATACCATTCCTGAAAAGTGGCAGCAAGAAAGACCACAAATTCACTCTCTACTCCGAAAGTTGGTAAAGAACTTATTGACCAAACTTCTTGATTTTCCCGGGTATGTGTCGATCAACGGTTGAATGATCTTTGGTGATTAATAAAACTATTAATCATGGTTCGTTTCCACCCCAGTAAAAACACAAGAAAATTAAAATGACCCTTATAATGCTGATGCAAAGAAAATACATGGCTTTCAGTAGTATTCACCATGTAAATTCACAGATTTTATAGCAGATTTCGGAGTTCTTATCAGGTAATGGGATCCATTACATCTGGCGTCACCCCTAAAGATTTGGCTTGTTGTAAAGAACCAGTAGCTTTGCCTGCCGACCCTTTCTATAAATTTCGGCAGTGTTCGGCGGTGTTAAGGCATCAGAACCCTTACATCAGGATTGACACTTGGGCCTATATATTGGTGCTTAGAACAAGAGCTTCGGCACAATCAACTGCCTCCTGTATGGGGACGTGGTATCCCATTTCGGTGGTATTCACGATGACACTTTCGCTATGATTTCTTCCTGTGGAATCCTTTTGCTATAGTCCCCTCCAGAGTCCCCTTAAAATGACTGAATATTAGTTTGTGAGTTATTAACATGAAATCGATGCATTTACAAAAACTATTGCTTAAACCTCATCTACTTATAGTCCAAGAGCTAGTGACAGAATTGCAAAGTGATTTTGTAGAGGATGGGCCTTTGATATAAGGTAGATTAGGTAAAGCACAACCGATTAAAAATATTCGCCAGTTCGAGTCTACTTAAGTTTTAATTTTATGAATTTTTGAAGTTGTCGATTTTTTGACCATGAAAAAAGTGATATTGCAGAGGATGGGACTTGGTATATAGGTTAATTGGGTTGCCCCCAACACATATTCCGATTCCCATCTCGTTTGGAGGTTAGGTTTGACTTTTGGGAATTTTTGAACATGTCGATCTGATCAAGATGGACAAAGTGATATTGGAGAGGATGGGGTTTGGTATAATGGTGAGATAGGCCACCAAGAACCCTAATTCAGCTGCCCATCTCATATGCAATCACGGTTGCGATTTTGGCGGCTTTTAATTTTGTGGCCATTTTCGGTATGACCCAAGTGATTTTGTAGGAGATGGGATTTGAATATTAGGGTTCGTTACAACATCTACAATACATATCCACTTGCCCATCTCTTTCCCAGTTGTAGAAACCCTTGCCATCTCCAGTTGAAGTTGAAAAATCGTAAAATCTAGTTTTATATAGCAAATTGAGTTAAAATGGATGTATATACCCCTCTAGTGGCATATTTATGTTATATATTTCAGATATTATGAGTAGTTGTGTATTGTACATACAAACATACATTATAACCCGGCCCGCTGGGTGCGGGCGTGCAGAGTGTGCACCGCACGCGGGCGGCACTTTCAGGGGGCGGCAAACACAACAATCTCGTGATCGAACTCATTTTCATCATTTGCACCTAGGTTCTTTTTAGAATGCCATAACAATTACATGTATTGATCTCCTTTAAAAATAAACCGATAAACCGAAAACGTTCAAACCACTTAAGAAGGATCGATCTCTGAAAATAGTATAATATAAGGACAGAGAATGTAAAATTAAATTCCCATGATAGAAGTCAAATTTATTCTGTAAATAAAAGTTGACATTCTAATCTGATTGAAAAATCGTAAAATCTAGTTTTATATAGCAAATTGAGTTAAAATGGATGTATATACCCCTCTAGTGGCATATTTATGTTATATATTTCAGATATTATGAGTAGTTGTGTATTGTATATACAAACATACATTATAACCCGCCCCGCTGGGTGCGGGCGTGCAGAGTGTGCACCGCACGCGGGCGGCACTTTCAGGGGCGGCAAACACAACAATCTCGTGATCGAACTCATTTTCATCATTTGCACCTAGGTTCTTTTTAGAATGCCATAACAATTACATGTATTGATCTCCTTTAAAAATAAACCGATAAACCGAAAACGTTCAAACCACTTAAGAAGGATCGATCTCTGAAAATAGTATAATATAAGGACAGAGAATGTAAAATTAAATTCCCATGATAGAAGTCAAATTTATTCTGTAAATAAAAGTTGACATTCTAATCTGATTATAATTATTGACAAAATTTTAAAGCAGTTTGACGACTAGTTATGGAGAATTATCCATTTTTATGTGCAATAAATTCCCACGTTTAATATCATTTTTACTCGACCTTTACTTGAATATTGAATACTAATTACTCGAATGCAAGACGTCCAATGTTTTTTAAAAAATTTTATTGAATGTATGAGATATCAATAAATAACGTATTCAAATTTCAGATTTTTAATTTGGAATATGCTCCTTCAATCGATCTTCCTTAAGATAATTTTAAAGAGAATTCCCCGTTGTTCCATGTAGAGGAAAAACCAAATAAAAAGAAAACGAGTTTCCCATTCGCTCTGGTTGTTTAAAAGCGCAGCTTTTTCACTCATGCTGCGGGCTCCGTTTGCTTCTTAAAGCCCGGGACACACATATCCGAACCGTGCCTGCACCGCATGACAGCCGTGTGTTGGACAACACACGGAGAGAAAATAAACAAGTAAAATTTGATGCGGTGCGGACATGGAGACGCGGAAATGTGGGGAGTGACTGGTAAGATTTTACTTGTTTACTTTTTCTCCGTGTGTTTTCCAACACACGGCCGTCACGCTTTGCGCAAATGTGTGTCCCGGGCTTAAGCCGGCTCTTCACGATGCGGTGAACGTTTCATTCGAATATTGGCTTCCAACGTTGGACGATTTTCGGCGAAAGTAGACCTCCTATCGAAAAAAGTTAAATATAAAAGTTGTAGGTAATAAAAAGATCTACAACTTTTGTACAAACCATTTTTTCCACCTTACCAACTTCCAGAGCAATGAGTCATCAAAGTCAAATTTTGGGTTTTTTTTAACTAAAATTTCAACTAAAACCACCTTTTTCTCCAAAAAATACCTAGTTAACTAATATTTTTTTTTACAAAATTGGAAAGCTTGGACAATTTCTTATCAATAATGTCCGGACAATTTGTATCCTACGGCTTTTATTTTTGGAGTTATAAGCAATTTTAACGCTAAAATTGGCTCTTTTTTTGTGCCTTTTCACCTAAGCTTTGCCAAAAAGTACCAAATAAGCACCAAATAAGGCAAATTTTAACATCAAACTTGCTAATAACTTCAAAAGTAAAGGCCGTAGCGTAAAAATTGTCCAGACAATATTGATAGGAATTGTCCAAGCTTTCCAATTTTGCAAAAAAAATATCAGTTAACTAGGTATTTTTTGGAGAAAAAGTTGTTTTTAGTTGAAATTTTAGTTAAAAAAACGGAATTTTGACTTTGACGACTCATTGCTCTGGAAGTTGGCTAGCTGGATCTTTGATTTTGACAGTTTTAGATAGGTGGGAGTATTCTACGTACACTGGTATCCTATTCATGAAAATAGCTCAAAGGGTTACATAAATACAGGGTGATATGTAAACCTCTACAAAAAAAATTCAAAACGCCCTAGCTGCTAAACCGTTAAGATTTACCCCCCCCCCCACCCATACGATTTTTTCTTCGTCTATCCAAAACCTATCTACAGCCGGCCGCTTTGTAAGCTTAAAGGTATACACCCTGTATAATCATCAAAATGTTTTTTTTCCACCAACCAATTTTTCTCAATTAAACGGAAAATATTGATGGAACGGAGATGGGATTGAAAATGTAACATTTGGCAGATGCCACGAGCCTATGGTCCAAATCTTGGGTTCTACAAAATCACTTGGGTCATACCGAAAATGGCCACAAAATTAAAAGCCGCCAAAATCGCAACCGTGATTGCATATGAGATGGGCAGCTGAATTAGGGTTCTTGGTGGCCTATCTCACCATTATACCAAACCCCATCCTCTCCAATATCACTTTGTCCATCTTGATCAGATCGACATGTTCAAAAATTCCCAAAAGTCAAACCTAACCTCCAAACGAGATGGGAATCGGAATATGTGTTGGGGGCAACCCAATTAACCTATATACCAAGTCCCATCCTCTGCAATATCACTTTTTTCATGGTCAAAAAATCGACAACTTCAAAAATTCATAAAATTAAAACTTAAGTAGACTCGAACTGGCGAATATTTTTAATCGGTTGTGCTTTACCTAATCTACCTTATATCAAAGGCCCATCCTCTACAAAATCACTTTGCAATTCTGTCACTAGCTCTTGGACTATTAGAGCCCTCGATATAGTATCGGCGAATGCGTTATCAAATATCGAAGGTTGTCTGGATATCAGGAAGACCGCTAGATTTTGCAGTTTTAACCTGAGCACCAGATGGTGTAGAACCATCTTAGTGAACTTCTGCTAACCTAGTGCATAAGGTAAGCACAACTTATCGATCTGTCGACAATGTCCCCATTGTCTTCAAAGCAGAAGACAAGAGTTTTTTTTTTACAAAGAAGGATTAATCCAGGGTGTTATTGGAGCTTCATAACTTGGGTATAAAAAAAGTAAAAGTAAAAAAGTAAAGTAATATGGCGTTAAATATTTTGCGGAGGGAGTGATTAGGTTGCCGTCATCTAGCAGCAGATGTAATGTCTTTACTTTGGATATCGTTACTTGGCTTGTCACATTGGTATTGGTCAACGTGGATGGATATCATTTCGTTAGGTTTGCCGAATTTTCCTATGGGTTTTGAGAGTTATACTCTGACTATGCTGACGGTTTTAAAGTCTCTGAATAGGTGAGGCCTTTGAGGGGTTTAGTTTGTATTAAGTGTTGTGTATTATTATACTATATTATTATGTATTATGTATTCTTATGTAAGATTTATTTATTATGGATTATTATGTATTTTTTAATGGTTTTATTTAGCTTGACCTCGTATATTTGTTTGTTTGTTAGTTTCTTTGGTTCAAATCTTGCGACAGCTTTTTCAACTACTTCTACTAAACCGATTTTTATAAAACTTTGCGATTTTTATGAACTTTTGAGTTCCCGTGACAATGCAATCTGACAATTTTGTAAAAAAACCAAGATGGCGGTTCCCAGATGGCGGACAAATTTTGCAATTGTGTTCCGATTACATTGAAAATCGGTATCGAGAAGGTTTTATGAGCGCGAATGACGAATCTGTGTTCAAAATTAGAAAATTCAAAATTGTGGATTATTTTGGCAAATGTGTTCTGAATCCATTGAAAATCGGTATCGGGGGCTTTTTAAGGTCACAAATGGTAAATCTGTGGGCAAAATTCTAAAATTCAAAATGGCGCCGCCAATATGGCGGTACGATTTTGGGAATTACGATTCGATTTCACCGAAAATCGCTATTTGTAGGAAATAATGAATTTGTTGTCAATATTAGAAAATTCAAAATGGTGCTGGTAATATGGTATGTATAACAAATCACTTCACCAGAAATTTGTGAAAATTAAAATGCATATAAACCTGTATAACGACTGTATAATTAAATAAGAACGACTTGTCTAGTAAAATGCATTTCCAAGTCCACAAAAAAAATATTTCAAATGCACGATGGAACATTCATAGAAAAAATTTATTGACCCTTATCCTCCTGTAATATAAGGATTGAATTGGAAATACAGAATGGCCATAGAATTTTTCACTTCCATCGTGTGGTCCTAGGCACACCAGTTTTTTTTATGAAATCTAAACTCAGGCATCACCCTTTGTACTACCAGTCCGTCATGTAGTTGGTCACGTCAAGGTAAAATGAGTAGTAGTAAGCTTAGTACGAAGGATAGAAAAGATTTGGGGTTATGAGGTATCAAGACGATGTTGAAGGAAGTGGCGATGAACCCTGTGTTTGAACTCTTCGCTTTGGTACTTAGTAGTTCGGAAATACAGACTGAATAAGGTTGTTCCACAGTCGAGTCGTTCTATTTATGAATGAGTTCCTAGTTTGTAGAGTGTGCAAGAAGGCAGAGGGAATGAGATGAGCGGGCTAATCTGGTATTGCTGTGGAGGCAGGAGAGCATTCATCTTCTTGGTTTCCGACGGTGGCTCATAGAGTCGATGGTGGAGCTAATGGCGTCGTTGAGGTTGAGGCTTCCTTTTGAACTTTTCTAACCACAGCAAGGTGTTTTTCGAAGCTCCACCACAAATAATGTAGTTGTATACGAGATGAGGCCCAATTACGATTTGTATAATACAGCTTAACCTGTAAAATACAGAGGAACCTGCACCACTTAAGAAATCCCAAGCTTGTTTGGGGATAATGACTTTGTGGTCATTCCATTGCAGGTTTTTCCTTATTGTACGATGAGAGTATTCCTTAAGCAGTTTCATAAGTATTGTATGTCGAATCACGGCATTGAACTTGACCTTATCCAACAGAAACAGAACTTTAACGTTGCCGTTAAGGACTTCTAGGGTAAGATCCAACACTTGGAGCCTGTGCGTGTGGAGAGATAGACCTTGATAGTCACGCGGGCTGTATAGATTTCTCAGAGCAAAACTAAGACATTTCTTGTGAATTGATTAAATTCTGTTGCTACTTACGAGACATATAGGATCCCACGTAGGACACTAGATCGACAATTTACATTGCTTTACATGATTCAATATCTTCTTGTCGTTGAGATAACAATATTTCAGCTGTCTGTTATTTTTACGAGGAAAAGTAATTGCTTGACATTTTCTGGGTGAATAGCAAACAATTACAGATAACTTATTCATTTTCTTTCCCATATGTTATTCTATTAAAACAATTTGGTTAAATTCAAATTACCGATCACAAAATCAACTAAACTTGGGAAAAATAATTATTTAATTTCTTCTAAAATTACTCAAAAAAATACATCGAAATATATTCAAATACGCTTCAATTAACTCCAATTTCCACCATAAAAAAAAATAAAAAAAAAATAAATAAATCACTGAAACCTGCACATGTAAAGCAACATTATTGCAGGGATTCCACCTTTAGGCATTGTTTGAACTTTAAATTCGTTTTATTTCTGGTATACAAACGTAACAATAAATTTCAACTTTCAATGTTTAAATTTCGTTTGTTTGTTCTCTTCCGATCATCATCATCTCAAGTTCGCGTTATTTAAAATTCTGAACAGTAATTGCAAAATTAAGTATTTATACCGACCCGTCATTGTGCCCTTAGGTATAGAAGCCGCCGAAAAATTGCTTTTTTATTTTAAGAGTAAATCTTTATGTTAATTGGTGAAAAATATAACAACAAAAATTCAATAATATTTATTAGAAAGGTTTCAATTAAAATTAAATGTTTTTTTTTGTTCTATTTAAAGATAAATATTTTTACTATTTTCATTAAATAAAACATGAATAAAAAAATATATTACTTTGATGAATCCTATGCCTATATGTTATTCACATTTTCAATTGCAATTGCGAGTGAGTAAAAGGTTCACACACACACACACACACACACACACACACACACACACACACACACACACACACACACACACACACACACACACACACACACACAGAATCCAATTGAATGGAGCAATTGCATGAAACAAGTCAAAATCCTACTTTATTTTTCAAAATAAAAAAAAAGTGTAGTCGTTTTTTTTCTGTGAATCCTCTGAAAACGTTAATCAACTCCCATAGTTGTCTGAGTGTATCATAGCGTCCGTTCTTTTATGCAATTTTTCTGCTATTTAAAAAAACCCAGATGTTAATTTATGATAAAAAAATTCCAACAAAACGGAGAGAACTCATCGCTGTTAATCTGATAACACTATGAGTTTTGCTGTGACCATACAGAAGTCATTGCAGCCTTTGCATTTCTGATGAGATTTTAAAGGCTGATTTCTTTTTTTTAAATCAACCATTTTATTTGCTTTCTTTTTCTGCAGTCTATCTCTCTGTGGAAGGATCTAAAAGATCTCAAACTCGAATGCAGCAATTTATTTGGTTTTATTTGTGAACAAGAAACGCTTTCTCACAGCGCTAGATGGAGTATATGTATAAAGGAAGTAATCTAAAACAACTAAGCTTTCTGTACTGAATGCAGTTTTATCGGATCCAAAACTCCTTTGAAGGTATTACTTGGAGCTTCTTAAAATTTCAACGCATCTGCTGCCTGTGTGCTTGGTGTTGTTTAAACTCGATTCACCCATAAATTACAAGTTTTACTATGGATCCCCGTTGGGAAGTTGATACTAAATGAGCATGTTAACAGTGGCTTAATATTTCTTCTACATATATGTATATAACTATCATCATCCAAAGGAGCTTCACATATCTTTCACAATAGTCAGTCGTATACACGTGAAGATAAAATAATGGCGGATGTACCAAAGAGGAAGTTCAGATTAACTCCAAGCACATCACTAGCGAATTGCACTATACAACATATCTAGTTATATGCATAGAAGTATTTTCCTGTTTGAGTACGGAATTTATTTCGAGTCTGGTTGTGGTACTCGTAGATTCCCAAAGGATCAATTCGACAAATTGAACTTATTAAAATGGGTTGTACTCGTCGTTTTCATTAAGGTTGCGAACAGGTTTTGCACAATAAACCCTTACCATGTAGCTTATCTTCTTAGGCGGGGCTTTGGTTCTAGTGTTCCTGTTCCCATAAACTATAGTTGGGAAAACTATTTCTCTAATTGCAACAGCAACTCAAATTTCCTAGAGAGAGAGAATGAAAGACAGAAAGAGATGACATAAAACCTTTTTCTTTTATTCTAATCCCTGAGAGATTTTAGAATCCAGTAAAACACATATTTCTGCATACACTCGACTCTAATGGGATTGAATTTTCAGTGCACTGAGCTGAAATATAATTTGTTGTATTCAAAAGGATATTAAGGTGAAGGTATTAGGTAGTAGAAAAAATATATATAGAAAATTTTACTAGTAATTTTAAGAGCGTTTCTAATTCAAAAACAAAATATTAAGGCATTTGTAAATATTCTAAATATGACGATTTATATAAGTGCGGTTTTGTTTAGAATTGTAATTAAAGGTAAAAGTTAAACCAATTTTCAGCACCAGCTGTAGTCTTACTCATTCAGCCCTACATCCGACGTCTCGTACTGGCCTCTCGCAATTTTTGATTCCGAGCCGATGCCAATTCGGCATCCCTAAGCTTTGGATGTTCCGGTCTACACCATCCTTTCAGCAGAAGCGTTAATTTTCACTTAAGGGGCCAACCATTCTACCAAAGATTTTCCTCGGCTTAGAGGTCAGAGTATGTTCTGGTTACCACCCAAGTGTCGGATCTATATGTGAGCATAATACCCTAGACAGACTTGCAACTTTAATCGGGATTATGACGTCAGAATGACGTGGACTTCATTTTATTTCGATATCTTTCATACGGATCTACGCCATTCTGACGTCATAATCCGGATTAAGTGTCTATTCTGTCTCCGGTATAAGGGCCCTAACACATCAGGACGCCATGGCGACGTTACCGCAATGTGGGTATGGACACCTCAGGCACCCGAAGGTCGCCAATTATAGTAGCCAGTAGCTAATGTCTGTCTCAGATTTTTAATCTTGTAACGAACCGCGATTTATTCCTAATAATCCTTATCCCAAAAAGTATTAGAAAAGTAAATATTCAACCACCAGACCAAAGGGAGGTGATTCTCTCTTTGAAAACTTCGCTTCGAAGCTTTAAAGCTTATTCCTACCTCGACGAGCTTTCCAGCTATAAAGCTCAAAACAGAATTGCGACTGCGACGGCCAACTGCAACTGCGATTTATGTCATATTTGGACGGACAGCTAATGTACATATAACGAAATTGCAACCGCAACGTTTATTGAGACGTGACGTTTTGCATATCCAAAAAATTGTGTTTGAAAAAAATTATGTTTTGTACGCCGACTTCGATTTTGCGGCGCAGTGCCGCTGCAGTTGTAATTTCGTTATACAACGTTGTTTTACATTTGCGCTAAACGACCGACTTCGCCGTCCGCCGTCGCAGTCGCAATTCTGTTTTGACCTTAAAAGAAAACGCTTCACCAGATCAAATTCAGTCTTCCACCAGACTTGTTTCGGAGAGGTCATCTTCTCCGGTCCTGTACCGTGTCGTGACGATCCGTCATGTTCAGACCACATACAGAACATATGCCGACCATTACCGAATACTTGTGAAATGTTGCCCAGGCCTTGCCGAGGTGTACAATCCGACATTGTTCCTGGCCACATTTTCTAGACGAGTGTCGAGGTATGACCCCACCAAACACCAACAATAAACCGAATACCCCATTATAGGCATATCCCCCTAGACCGCAATAGTAATACCACTAACTAACCATAACACACATGTAGAGAGAAGTAATAAGTAGGTAGTTGCTTAGCGATACCCGTAAGGTAACCAGAGATAACAAGTAGTTACTTAGATTTAAGAGATTAAAATTGTTAGTAAATAAGGATTTTGAATGAATAAAGAGATATTATTTTTGTAAGAAGGTATTTGTTCTCACAAAACCCTAGGCAACTCAAGAACTCCCAGCAACCATCCCTTAAAAAATGAGGTTTATAGAACCACCGAACGAAACACCATTACAATCTCCACAATAAATCCTTCTGTATCGAAATTAATTTTCTAACACAAATATTGAGCTGATACTGAGTGAGTGAGGTGCAGTACACCTTGTGTACATTTTACTGGCAACGTCGCCAGCGCGCCAGAGTATCCAGAATCCATACACGGTACCGTTGGTCGTGGCTACGCTTAAACCATCACCAAGTGAGTTAGCTGCCATACATTTCAAAGTGTTGAAGTGGAGGCTTTAAATTCGACACGATTCTTGCGGGCCCAATCAACAAATGAGTTCAATATACCGGTTGATTGAATTGGACACGATAATGAAGACAAGGTCTATCAGGTGCTTGTCATAATTGTCGAAGGCGTAAGAATACTGCTGAGTACCGTCAAAAGCAAAGCTGTGGAGTCAGGTCATTAATAAAGATTAGGAAAATTCCAGGTGATAGAATTGACTCCTGCGGAACACCGACGGAAACAGTCTAGTGTTTAGATTCGACACCATCCAATACTTATTGATTAAACTACTAGAAAGAAAACTCTCAATCCAGTTCCTTATAACTAGAGATATCTAAAGCAACCAGAACAAACTCACCAAAGCGCTGTATGTTTTGGTTGAGATGCTCAGTTAAACACACAAGGTAGGCCTAACGTAACCTTCGGGCAATTACTTATTTTCAAATTACGTACTCCCCAACGATAATCAAGTTTATAAACTCTATATTTCTCCAAATTAGTATAATAGTATTAAACATTTCCAACGATTCCGGTTCATTAAAGTAAAAAAAACAAACCCATTGTAAAATCAATTTTTGTGTAAGATAGTCGAAAAAGGATTCGCTCAAATAAAAATGTCCCATTCACAACAAAAAAAAATTAAATCACTCAACTGAACACCAGAATAACTTGTTACCGCATCTGTTGCGATAAAAATTTGGAATATTTTATAAAATCAGTGAAATCGTTCCTCTGGAATTATCCGAAAAAAGGAAGACATGCCGAGAAACTCCTAGGCATACTTGCAGGATGTCACCCAGAATATCCTTGCTATTATATACACATGCATACACAGCTCTAAGAATACGTAAATGGGAGTATATACACGCTATATATGTATATATAAAATTATGAGCACACGCTATAAATATATATATTTGTACATATACAATACATACATCAAGAATCGCCTGCGAATCCTGTGACTATCACGCGAGGCCCCTGTTATTTTAATGTCAAAACAAAGCGAGGTGATGGCTTTTTAATACGTCCCGAGCACAGGATAAAAGGCGCAAGTACTCCTGTTAGAGAGTTTGCATAATATTTCAATTTCGTGACAGGAATATTCCGACGGTAATCCTTTGTGACAATATGAAAAGGTGAATAAGCTGCTGAAATGCTGGTAATAAATTTTTTTTTGTGTTAGTTTTTGTTTCTTGAGAATTTTTATACTTTTTTTTTTTGGTTTTTTTTGCCATGCTCTTAAGTTGACAGGAATTTAACACATTTTTTTCCAGGATTTGTTATGTTTAAAACAGATTTAAAAAATAATAAAATTGTCATCGGATTTGTTTTTTCTTATATTAAGCATTAGAAGCTTAAAGAGTTCTTTTATTGTTTGAGGGAAGGCTTAATGTCAATAAGAAACCTGCGACTTATATTCAAAGTTTCGTGGATATTTTAAGTCGGATCAAGATGTAAAAATATCTCATTTGTGGGTGCATATGGAACGTTTTATTTCTTCAATTGATTTTGTGTAAATGCTACTATATAACATTACGAGTTCAATTCTTGCTGGGGTTAGTAATTGCAGTAATCATTATGAGATATCTATAAAAACTCACTGCAAAGGTAATGGAAAAATGAAAATGTTCACAGGAAAAAACATTTCGCCTCTTGGGGTTTGTTGGCAGCTAAAGGAAACCCCCGCAACAGGTTTGCTTTCCTATTAGCAACAAGATCAAGAAATACAAATTTCTAAACATACAGAAATAGTAGAGGGAAATTAAACAAATAAAAGCGAAGTTATGATGTAGTTAGGAAGTTGGATGTTTTTGTTTTTTTTTACATATGTTAAGATAAAGCGAAAAAAAAAATTACTGCAAAATCGGTCCTGTGCGGCACAAGAAAATTGCATAAAAGTCCATTTTTGATGCATTTTGAGTGCATTGCTACACTATTTTTTTAATTTCTCCAGTTCTGTTGGTTGTAGAAAAATAAAAAAAAATTGCAAAATACTCGTGAATGAATAGACTATCGAACTGATTCGGTATAAATACTTTAAAAATGAGTCGTAACCTCAAAAAACCAAAATGTATGAAATTTTGTTTTTTTTTGTTAAAAATGCAACAAATAACAGAAAAAAAGTCGGATTTTGATAACAATTGGAGAAAATATGTATTTTGATGCTATAAATACGTCGTTGAAAATTCAAAAAAAAATTGATTCTTACGGCAACAATTATTGGTACTTTTCGAAAAAATTTAAAATTGCCGCCATTTTATGGCAAATTGTAGGGATTTTTATGTACTTTCTTGTGAGAATACGCAATACTTCGTTACTTTACTTAAAATGCTTATTTTAGGACTTTGAAAAAACTAAAAAATTTCAATTTTTCAATTTTTTGCCTTTTTTTTCATAGTTGGCAAGTAGCTTTTCATAGTTGGCAAAAGGCAAAAAATTGAAAATGCAAGTTTTTTAGTTTTTTCAAAGTCCTAAAATTTTAGTCCTATTTTTCATAGTTGCCAAGTAGCTTTTCATAGTTGGAAAAGACTTCAAGAAGCTGCAAATCGGCTAACTACACCATCGGCAAATTAATATCATGAATTGTCCATATCATTTTACCAATCTGGTAACGTTTTTTAAAAAAGGGATTGCCATCTCCCGACTTAAATTTGTTAATAAAATACAAAATTGTCCCTGTAACAATATCCATAATTAAATATATCAAACTATAATGGAGAAATATTTACTAGTTTAAACTCTCTCAAGGCAAGCCCTTTTGTGATCTCAAATATGCTTAACGATTTCGAACACCTTTTATAATTTATAGTTTATATTTTCAACATCCCCACACAAATGCTGCCTAAATTAGTTATAGTAATTATGTAATTTCTTAAATTGAAACATTCAAGAGTTTTCAGAAACTGTTGTTTAAAATAATTTATTAAATGAATGCGTAGTACCCCCACTTAACATTTTAACTTGTGAAAAGTCCATTCAGAAAATCTCAAAACCATAAAAACACTTAACATCTTCTTCCATTCATATTTGTTATATATAAAAACATTTTTGATTATACTTCCAAAAGTTTACCATAAACTTGTATTTTTAGACAAAGTAATTTATTACTGTTCCTTGATTGCCAAAATTATTTGAAACCATGAAAGCTTGAAAGGTATCAGATTTAAAACTTAAGTGTTTTTAGTTCTTGCCATTCATTTTTCATTTATATGAGATGCTGACTATGTGCAATTTCAGCTTGAAAATTGTTTCACCTCTTCAGGAAAGCCCTTGAGCACTGCAGAGAGTAGACCCTACTCCAGTTTCGTAATATTTCATGCTGAAAAATGAGATTCATATAAAATATTAGATATTTCATTGCACTTCTAGCAAAAAGTTTTCACCTTCCATCATAATTGAGATGAGTAAAGTTGCCAGCGTTGCTTACTAGGAATATTATATATATATATATATGTATGTGAGAATATCTATTCCATCATGTCCATTCCACCTCTGCAACGTAGACAGAAATCAGAATCAGAAAGATACCGAGAATTATTCGGAAATACGGGACAAGCAAATAGAGATATATCGAGATATCGTCCTTATTTGGTCGTTATTATATTTGATGCAAGGTAATAAAATATTGCTTATCTCTGCTAATAGCCGAGCAATAATTGGCTATAATTTGTCATGACCATCAGCGTTCGCTATCTGTTTGTCTCCAGGGATAATCCCCACCCAGGCATTTTCCTGTATTGGGTACCAAAGCAATCCAAACATTCATACATAACAGAAACAAAAGACCAGAAAGGAGGAGAAAAAAAATATCACAGGACTCTACAATCTCTATACTCGAATAGGACGAGCCCATATTCCCACCCAGAGTAACAAATTGATATTCTACAAACAAAGGTTCATCCACCCCCATACCCCTCTGGCTGGGTATACTGTTTTATATGTATGGGTGTGTGTGTACCGAATTCCACCCCGTATTGATGACTTTATTGAAAAATACGTGAGTGCCGAGTGAGGGTTTCTGCAATTGTTATCCTTGGGGAGAAGCGTGTTTTTCCAGTCGTTTAAATTTTGTAAAATTAACAAAAATGTTCTTAATTCGTTGAAGTGATTTTGGCAACTGTTTTATGGAGAAACTTTGGTGGAATTTCACTTGACCAATGTGTGAGTGAGCTGACACTGTATCCTGGGAGTTAATATCCCAATGCTGCTTTATTTAAGGGCATTAGGTTAGTTTAAGGACAATTGAAATTCGGTTCGAGCTAGGTTGATTTTCCCAGTATTGAGTATCAATTATCTTATTTTGTGCTCTATTTTTCTCGAAGGATCCTTCATTTAAAATGAAAAAATTCTTATAAGAAATCCATATAATCATATTTAAGGGCAAAGGGTCGAGTGAGGTTGACTTTATAATTATTTGAATCCTTAAGTACTCCTTAGAAGTTGTAATCCGCAGAAAACCCAACAGGACATTTGAATGTAGAAAAAAATTGTCAAATGTTTATATTAATCCTGGTTCACTTATGTGGTCATCAGCTTATCTTTTACTGTTGATTGAAAAAAAGTTCGGCTTTTAAAATTATTACATATTTTGTAGTTTGTGTAAACATAAAATATTACAGTGAATTATAAGTATTAGTTTTAATTTTGGTCATAAAGGAAAATGATGGCCAGGACTGATCGCGATATGGTTCATGAATCATGTCATATTGCAACAAGGTAGAGCACCAGATTCTGCCTGGTTAGTAGAGCTAATCCTACTAGTCCAATCAATCTACAAAAATCCATCTAATAATTGCCACCAGGAAACAAAAAGTATGGTAATATAGGAAAAAAAATTCTAAAAAAGATAGCGTTTTTTGTTTTTGAATTTGGCATGGCGAACCTAACCTAAAAAATTCCAGAAAGTGAAAAAAACGCTTTTTTGCGAATTACAAAAAAACTTGAGCTCGGATCGAAAAAAATCAAATTATAAAGTTGTAGGTATTCAAATTATCTTTCGATTGATATATATAAAGTTATAGGTTAGAGCACAAAATATAGAGATAACTGCAAAAAACTGTTAAAATTCACGTTTTGTAATTTGCTAATAACTTTTGTTTAACGCAACTTAGATATCTGTTATTTGGCAAAAATATTGATTCTTGCTAGATGAAAAAACAGTTTTATTTTTGTTGCAAAATATTGAACACCTTCCTTAAAATTTCACTTTTTGTAAAAAAAAGGCGTTCTTCTAAAAACGCTCCTCTTGGTCTGCCGATTCTTCTAGAGTACCGTTCTCGAGCTTAAAATTTTCTTCAAAACTTGTACTATCTCGTACAAGTAACAAAAAGTCTATTTAAAGGTTTTCCATTGCTTAAAATGACCCCAAAAACACATTGATAGTGAAAAAACAGAAGTTCGATTGTAAAAACTAACTTTATGAGTCTGTTGCTGGTCCTACTACTACGAATGTTCATCGTGGTGGTCGAAACTACTCTTCTGACTAGAAATCCGTGCCGAAACTTCAGATCTCATCGAACTGGTCCAATATAGTCAAAGGACATATGGAAACAGTTCAATTTGCCGCGTATCCGAACATATGGTTGGTGAACTGCGGTTCAAAAAAAATAATTCAGGGTTATTATTCTGGATCGCTCTGAGTGGGAGGAACTCACCGTTCCGGGAGTCTAAGAAACCTCTACTGGTTTACCGATGGGTTTAAAATGGAGCACGGTACAGGGGCTGGTATTTTAACAGCCAACTTCTTTCAATTCGTAGTCGTGTAGGACCCAACTTCCAATGGAAAAGATTTGAAAGTCACCAAACAATCAAGCTGCCATCAAGGCACTCTCATCGTAGAATTTCTCCTACTAAAATAGTTTTAAAGTTGTTGGTGGAATGTCTGCCTGGTACCACTTCTATAACCTAGGATCTCAGAAGACAGAATGCCGATTCTGCACATGCACACATGTTCTCTGTGAAGGATCTTCTCTGATCTGGCTGAAGAAAGATTGTATCAGAAAGCTTCTGAGCCCCACTCAGGTTTGCTCTTCTTCAATAAAAGGAGGACGTGCAGGGCCGCCGCACAGTGGGGTCAGAAAAAAAAATATCTGGAAAACAGCCGGTCAATAATTTACTCCCAACGTGTACACCACCAATTTTATGAAGCTCGTAAAGCTCCAACTTCGTGCTGTTGTGGCCAAATTTGAGCGATAAGGGAATTTTGGAGATGTTAGACGTCTAGGCGAATCTCGAAGGTAGATTTACTTTACAAAATGTTACACTAGAACCATATTTACTATTGAAACAAGGTCGCTATCTTGTCCTCCTTCATTCAGTCATTGTATGACCAATGTGTACCGCTAGTCATGCGTAGAGTCAAAACTTCTTCTCGTTGTCCATGGTTTTCACGCGAGATCCGGGATCTGATAATCCAGCGTGAGTCTATGTACCGGCGTTACCGTAGAACTAAAATTCGCAGTTACCTAATTGATTACAAAGTGCTTCGTAATCGCATCAACCTCAAAGTCAGAGCTGCTAAACGTGAGTTCTATGCCCGCAAGCTTAATCCTGACCTAGGTTCGAAACGACTTTGGTCTAACCTTCGCTCATTTGGTGTTCATTCTGCCGCATCTGAGCCTTTTGATGTTGATGTTGAGCTCCTAAACTCATCATTCATTCTCTCTCCGCCGAGTTACGATAGTCCCTCTTTCTCTAGTTCCTTCAGCTCTGACTCGCTCAGTGATGGCTTTTACTTCCGCTGTGTTGATTCTTTAGAAGTTCTTGAGTCTCTAGTCTCTATTTCCTCGAACAGTGTCGGCTTTGATGGAATTTCTCCACGTTTTCTCAAACTTCTGTCTCCCCTAATTGCTGAACCTATCACTCATGTTTTTAACTATTGCCTCACTGCATCTGAATTCCCTTCGCTCTGGAAAAAAGCCATTGTGATTCCTTTACCTAAAAGACTGTCACCATCTGATATATCGGACTTTCGTCCTATTAGCATCCTTCCCTTTCTCGCCAAAGCTTTTGAAAAAATTATGTTTAAGCAAGTGATGTGCTATCTTGAGAGTAATAATTTTCTCTCTACCTATCAATCTGGCTTTCGTAAATCGCACAGTTGTGAGACTGCTATATTAAGGGTTACAGCTGATCTTAGGGCTGCGATTGATCAGGGTAATCTTCCGCTCCTGTTGTCCAAACTTAATCAACTTTATCATTACTCTTCCTCTGCTACGCGTCTTTTCTCCTCTCTTCTTTCCGATAGATTTCAATGTGTTCGTCACAATGGCATTACATCCTCCCTTCTGCCCGTGCGTTTGGGTGTTCCTCAAGGCTCGATACTAGGTCCTCTTCTTTTTTCCCTGTACATAAATGATCTTCCCTCTGTCATTGACGGCTGTTCTTTCCATATGTATGCTGATGATCTTTAGTTGTACAATTGTTTTCCTCCTAGTGATATTGTATCCGGTACTGCTGATATGAATAACATTTTATCACGAATTTGTGAATGGAGCTCTAATAATTTCCTCAATCTTAATCCTAGTAAATCCCAAGTACTGCTTATCAGCCGGTGTCCTCTGTCCTCTGAATGTATTCCTAATCTATTCGTAGGTAATGTTCCTATTCCTGTCGTTGATTGTGTCAAGAGCCTTGGGATATTTATTAACTGTAAGCTTTCTTGTTGTAATCATGTCTCCTCCATGCTGTCGAAGATTTATGGTACCTTGCGTAAACTGTGGCTGTTCGCTGATCTGCTATCACCTTCTATCCGTGCCAAGCTCGTGAAATCACTTATTCTGCCACATTTCCTCTATGGCGCCCTTGTATATATTGCTCTTGATTCATCCTGTCAACAACGACTCAGGGTCGCATTCAATGATTGTCTGAGATTTGTTTTCCACCTCCGTAGATTTGATCCTGTGTCAGACTTTCAAAATTCATTACTGGGATGTGGGCTCTTTCATGTCATGTCATGACACTAGCTCTCCTACATAAAATATTTTACTCTAAACGTCCTTGCTACCTCTCTGACTTCCTTGTCCCGATGCAGTCCTTAAGGTCATTAAATTTACTTATCCCTTTTCATCGTTCCTTGGTTGGTAGTCGTTCCTTTTTTGTGCATGCGATTAGACTGTGGAATAGACTTCCTATATCTATCCAAAAAATCAGCACAGCCACGACTTTCAGAAAACAGGCATCTATTTTTCTATCCTCTCTTCCTGTTTCACTCTAGTACTCTCTCCTATACTATTACTTTACTCTCCTTACTTTACCTACCTCTCTCGAATTTTCTTATTTTTCTCTTTTTATCTCTTCGCTCCCTTATCCTTAAGTTAGCTGTAAGAATTTTGGATTATTTACCGTGTAATGTTATGTACTTTAAAAGATTGTAATCTTGTGTACTCTACCTAATAAATAAATAATAATAATAATAATAATAAAAGGCAGAGGTTGCACGGAAAAAGTTGACATTAAAATAGGCTCAAAAACTTATCAACAAGATTAAGAAACGCTTAAGTAAAGGATTAAAGTTAATTCATTATTGCAGTTGAAACATGGCAAGTCCTACAGAAATTCAGAGAATTTCACAAATTTCTTCTGAAATATCCTTTCACTACTGCATCCTCGAATTCAAATTCAAGTTAATATAAAATAAAAATTTTCCAAATACATCAAAAGAATTCATTATAAACATAAAAGTTTCAAATTAAATATTATTACAACGCAGTAATACAGGATAATTTGTTTTATATATTTCTTTCCGAAAAGTTAATTTTTATTCATAAGAATGGAAGACGAATAACCATCAAGAACCAAAAACAGATGAATTCAGAAAGTTCTGGATAGCCCAAGAAGACCGCAAAGTTATTTCCACACCCAATCAAAACATCAATTTTCCCCGAGGCACAAAATATATATATTGTGTATATGGTATGGTAGAGAGCATGGCTTAAGCCGAAAATAGGGTGTTTATGTAGAAATGGTACGAGATCTTAGCAGGTTGGGGAGAGACGGGACAGGAATGTTTTTCGGGGGTATACACCCGTTCCCGTATTGCCCACTCGTCAGAAGTTATGAAAGCTGTTATGGCACCAAAAATACTTTGAAATTGCTTTTTATTGTGAGGAAAAAGTTGGTAAATTTTTCCATTTTTTTTTCTCTCTCCCTCTCTCTCTCTCGGCTCTGCTTTCCTCTACTTCTGAATGTTTATTAGTACGTGAGTTTTGTGGCATACCCGGAATATACACGACAAGTAGAACGACTCCCCACTGGCAAGAATGGCGCGGACTCATCACATTGGATGCCACTTTTCGACATATTCCAATCAATAATACACCAAAGATCAAAGTTACAAGAAGTAGGAAAACTTTTCCATTTAGCAATTTGCCGAATGTTCTGTTCGTTTGTTATCTATCGGGGACTCCCTAACTGGATTAAACAATTAGCACAAGAAAAGCAAGCGGAACGAAAGATGAGGAAAGGCATTAGGAGCAGGACGACTTGAGCTTAACGAATGATGGCGGGTCAACAGCTCTCCGCGATGGCGGAATGGGGTGGCAAAGCGGAGATCCTTTTAGTATCTCCATTCCGTGTCCTTCCTTATATATACAGATATATTCGCCATGAACTAAGACTCTACGTTAGCGAGAGCATGTGTTTTAGTTTTTGGTAGAAGGGCAAAATGGTTTCGATTACTTCTTCTGTTCTCTCTCTCTCTTTTTCTTTATATATAAGTCACGAGTTTCTTAGGCGGGCATTATAAATCTCAATGAGATAACTTTCCCGAAAAGTTTATCCACCGGCTGAATGGGCTCCAACAAGAGTGGATAAAAAGATTTTAATGGAAAAGACCTTATCAGTTAGGTAATTAGAAGATTAACTCGGAGATTTCTCACAGGTCCTTTGACTTTAATCTCCTCATAAATTTAATAAATGCTAACAGAATTCCACGGGAACGGAGGACACCAGCCCTCCTACGTTCAAGAAAACTTTTCTCTCGATACCCACTTTAACAATTATTTATTGGCAAGATAATTCGAAATCTTTGGGGATGATAAATTGTGTACTCAATAGCTTCAAACTTCTGACAACACGCTATGCACAAAGTTTTATGCCATTGAAGCTTAAGAAGAGACTTTGTCAACCGCAGCATCTACATAATTCGAACGATGATAAACTTGAAATTGGATCGATGAAACAGGACCCTTAGCAAACTAAGCGAAACTCATATAATAATAAAAAAAAATAATAATAAGAAACGAAGACTTTAATATAAATTGAATACAGCTGAGCAGAAGGAAAAGGAACGTCTAATGTAATTAACTCACACCACAATCTAAAACTCAAACGGCCGGAATTCTTCATCACTGATATCGTTCACATTCACATGCTTCAATTAACAATCCCTGCATTACGTTTCAGTTGAATTCAAGTCCTTATCTTCAGTGTGATGAGAGAGTGTAAGGATCCTCCTAAAGGCAAAAACACAATGCCATAATTACCATCATGCATTCTACCTGCTCCCAAACCTGAAGATAAGTCTCTTCTCATTTGTTACACAAGGGATGATTCCCCCATATATATGCAGACAAATGCAATATCATCTCTCAAAGCCATGCCAAAGAACAAAGGATCCGGATACGGTCCTTGTGGTATTCTTGTGCCCAAAGGAAACCAACAGCATAATTATCGCTTTAGGCTATCAAACATCCATTCAAGGCCGTTTTGTCCACCAGTGCATTATAAAATGGTTGAGTATTAACGCCTCAGTGGATTCCGAGTCATGCTGCACATTGCCCTCCGGTATGCTAGCATCTAGCTCTACTAGCATAAGGCTTAGTAAAGGAGTACAGTTCGGGTCTATGCAGCCCAAAGCCACAACTTAATCGGTAACAGAGCATAAGGTAATCGAAAATAATCGATGAATAAATAGTCTACCAGAGGTGTGAATAATGTGTGTATATGATAGCGCTTGGCCAGTCTTTAAGATAAATGAACTCATAAATATGCAGCGATTTCCCGCCACAATAAATTGCCGGGCGGGCATTAAGAATTGCAAAACGATTACGCCGACTTTCAGGTAAACTACATACACACACACACGTGTGTTTTGACCGCATTCTTTTTTCCTTGTTCGTTTTGCATGGACTTTTCGATAAACTAAAATTGAAGTTTCTGATTTAATACCTTCTTATTGCAGTTGGTATGTGCATCTGAAGCCCTTCAGGGCAAGTACTTCAATAAATGTTGTTCAATAAAGAAAATTTTAGAACTACTGAATGTGAAATGCAAACGAGCTGTGAGTTGAATTAAAAAAGATTAATGTGAAAAATATGGGAATGTAAAAATAATTGTAAATAAATAAAAATTAATACCAATTTAATGAAAATAAATATTATGAATGTCAGTCAGAGAAATTCATTTAGTTCAAAAATCATATTAACAAGAAAAGCCCTTGAAATGTCAAAATATTCGTCGCAAGTTAAGGGGTAACACCACTGTAGGATTTTGAAAAAAAATTTTTTTTTGGCTTGAAATATACTTCAGAATCACAAAAACAATGTGCAGTTGGTCCCATAACAGAAAAATAATTTAGAAGAATTTAATTTTCGATTTCCCCCCCCCCCCACGCCTCGGAGCACGCGTTGGTTCGACTAATTGCTTGTATCAGGCGCGGATCTAGAATTTTGTTTTGGGGGTGGGTGGTCACGAAAATAAAAGTGGCAGAAAAAAATTTCTACTCCTAAAAAACAAAAACAAAACCAACCGAATTTTCTGGTGGATTAAAAACAAACGTGCCCTAATGTGCTTTTGATGAAGACGGATGAATTGGAGTAGAAGTATGTGTGTGTGTGCGTACGTATGTGGTCATTTTTTCCTACACGATCTCGCGCGAACCAAAAACGATATCGTTTTCGTTGAGGTGCCGATCGACGCGTATTAACGAAAACTTGCTCTGAAAAAAATTTCATAACATTCGGTCGAACCCTTTTTTTTGTTTAAATGAAAAGACTTCGGCTAAAGGGTCACAAGCACCTTAAATTGATTAGTTTTTCTAATATCGAGTTGGAATGAAACTCGTTCCAAATGAAGTTACCTTTTCTGGATTCAGCAGAGCGATAGCTTCCCAACAAGACATCCCTTATCAAAATCCGAGTACTCTTTAAAAATCGTGCAAAAATTACGTTACCCAAACGCCACAAACACCACGATTTTTTCACACCATAGATCAGCACTTTTTGGGCGGTTAGTTGTTTTCCGCGTCCCACAGTTTCTGAAAATTAAAGTTCGTTACGGAATTTCCAGTGGTTACCAATAAATTTGGCCTTTTTGGTCAAGTCTGCCAAGCCCTTTACATTGATTAGTTTTGCTAATATCTCCTGAAATCGTTCGAATTTCCAAATTAATAATTTGCTTTCCAGTTTATGAGTGGCGCTTTAACACGCTCAGGGCTAGTTCGACCACGCGCTCTTGTGCAGCGAACGAATTACGAACGAAATATTCGTTTGCTTACGTTCAGGAAAAACAAATTCTCTATAAAAATCTTGTGGATTTACCACTATCGTTATTTGAACTAACTTCTCTCAGCATTACTTTGGCACCAGTTCTGGTACTAGTCAATTCCCCACTAGTACTAAAACTATTCCTATTTTTGAAGTAGTCAGTTTATTAATATTATGTTATTTAATATTACGAAATTTGTGCTATTGTGGTAATGAAGACAAGTCATGCTTACTATGTAGTAAAACCGATTTTTAAGAAAGGGGTAAAAAAGAAAACAGGGAAGTGCAGTAACCAAACCAGTTATTTTAAAACAAAAATTTTTGCGTGAAAACTAACACATTTTTACAATGCGCTTCTTCCTACCTCTCTTGTCCTTCTTTTTTGCCTCAAACAAAAAACACACACATTAACGGCCCTTGCAAAGACGAAATTTTAGTGCAGTAACTAATTTTCAGGGTACGCCTGAGTATGTAGTAAAATCACTTTTACTACATGTTGAAGTATGACTAGTCTGCGTCCGCGTCGCCCCAATGGGTATAGGAATTGTGTTAGTTTCAAGAACCGTGTATGAATTTTCTTTCAATTTGTTGTAATCATTGTTCATTTATTATTAAAAGATCCATTCATAATATTCAATACTCGTTATACTGGAAAGTTGATCGTGTGGACCGAAAGGGTCAAACCCACAACCCAACTAGTTTAAGGTCGTTTTTTTAATTTGCAAAAAAGTTGGTTCGGTTGGTTATTTTTAGTTTTTGTTTTTTTAGTTGGGTCAAATTTATTTTTTAAACAACCAGGGCTTTGGGGGGGGGGGTCATGAAATTTTGACAGTAACTTCACAATTGCATTCTTTACAAAAGTACGTTTTTTGATTCGTTGTAAAAAAAAATTTTATAAACAATTTACTGCTCATTTTTTTTGCCGAAAATCACTTTTTTTTCATAAGTGCGCCATTTTTACAAAAATCCGTTTAAAAAAAAATCGTACGTACTTTTATGGGCAATGTCAAATAGATTAGGAAACTATTTGGTTTTTTGTTCCAGGTCTTCAAGTTTCGGGGGAATCCGTCCACCCGTGGAGGCCCTTAACAAAAAGGCGATTTCGAAAAACGACTGTGGCGCCACCATTTTGTAACAAAAAGTCAATAAAAAAAATTTTTTTTACACTTGAATACATGTTTGATCAATTGTCTGAAAAGAATTTCGGTCCCTTTTTCCATACTTTTTAAATTAATTCCCAAAGTTTGGCCTTTTTTCGCACCTCTACAGTGGTATTACCCCTTAAGGCACAACTAGATTGAGGCGGCGCGGATGACACCAATATGTTGCGCTTCCTACCGCAGGAAGTAGTAGAAAGGCCCACCGTATACATCAGGGGTGGCCAACCCGCGGCCCGCGGCCCCATACGGCCCTTTGAAGGAAATTTTGATGCTCGCGAGATTCAACACGATTTAATAAAATATTTTGTACTAGAAGGTTCCAACACACGAAGAAGAAAAATGTAAGTAGCTCTCTTTAACGTTGCTATTGAAACAGTTCCACTACTTATTGATTTACAGGGCTAGAATGAATTTAAAACCATTTTCAGGCCTCAGATTTAAAAATTGGTTTTTATAAAAAATAGTTACAATAACATAATTTGAGATGTCTGGCACAAAAAGTTGTGAGCGCTTTTCCCGAGTAAAAATTCGTCCGTTCTTAGCCTGAAAACAGGCACAGTACGCCTGAGTAAAAATTCTATTCTTAAATGCAGCAAGCTACCAATAAAAGACGTATGTAATAGTCCTTTGCTAGACTAAAGGGAGTAAAAATTGGGCCTGTAAGAAATTGTATAGGACGAAGAAAACGAGCCAATTACCTTGGTGACCATAAAGTGTGCCATTAGCATACTCAAGAGACCGGTTCTCGTTCGATTACGTAAGTCAAGCAGCATTGGACGTGGTTAGTACTTAGTTGGGGACCGCTTGGTAAAACGACACTCGCGTTTGGAATGGTCGATTATCAATAAATTCATATCCGCAACAGGGGCGGGCATACCTCTATAGCGGCTGCATATTTAGATACTTTTAGCTCGCTTCTCGTGTGACAGGCGCATTTGTTCGCTATGCGTGCTTATTGCGCGCGCGCATCTGCTATTAAAAAAAATATAAACAACTAATAAATATCGCTTCATCTTCTCTGACGAAAACCTGCAATACCAGCTACGAAAAAGTGCTAAAAATGTACCAAATAAAGCCAATTTTAACATCAAAATTGCTTATAATTGCCGTAACATAAAAATTGTCTGGACATTATTGATAGGAAAAATTTTGAAAAAAAAAATTATAGGTTGACTTTGGAGAAAAAGGTAGTTCAAGTTGTAATTTTTGTTAAAAAAAACCAAATTTTGACTTTGGCAAGGTCACTTTCACAATAATAGATAGGTGGGAGTATGCGGCCTTACACAGTCTTGCTGCAAAAGTCTTGCTGCAAGCTCATGCTGCAAAAACACGGATTTTGACAACAAGCATTCTTAATTAAATTTTTATTTGTTTTTAATTTAATCCATTTTTCGAAGTCGATCGCGCTTAAATAAGAAAAAATAATGTCGATCATACCAGTACTAAGTTTGTCCACCCCTGGATTATAGTATATAAAATACTGCGCACCTAACTTTACGTAAGAATTATAATTATTAATGTCAAAAATTTTGGGCGCAACCTATTACATAAAACATTTTGTACAACTCAACCCTCAGCTTCAACAACACGACATCATAGTGACGATCTCGAATTAAGAAATGGTTGCAAGTCTGCCATCGCCCGCGGTTTTTAGTTTGCTTCATCAAAAATAATCCCTTATTTTATTTACAGAACTAAAGCACGATAATTAAAAGAAAAGTCACGATCAAATTACTGTCATCTCTCTTCGTCTCGAATTTTCTTTTATTTAGTAATGCTTCTAAGTTTACTCATCATTCAGAATATGGTTTACTTTAAGACTACCAAAGTGTATAAATATTTCAAAGGGATCGTAATCCAAAAATTCACTGGAATCGTCATTACGCAGCAAACTTTGTGATTATAACTTGGGCTAGAATCCACTCGAGTATTAGAAACTTACTCTCTTCCAAGATATTCCCAGAAAAACTAGAAATATCAACCCTTGCAATTATTTCTGAGCTCTTCAAAACTTGAAAGACGACAACCAATGAGAAACTTATGAAATTCGTAGAAAATAATCTTAAGGGAGAAACTTGCAGTTTAGAAACCGTAATGAAATGTAATGTGAGAACACGTTTTAACGAACTTTATGATATGCAAAAAAAAATAGTTGAGTTTATAAAAGGTCTGTGAGGTCTCACATTTGCATTTGCAATTTTTAATTCTAGTTATTAGAGTGTTCAAATGTCCGCTGTAAGAGAAACGAATTTAAAAAATAGTTTTACTTTACGTAGTTGCAAATCCATGATAGATAAATACAGGGTACGGTAAAAGTCCGGCAACGGTCCGATATTTCCTGAAGGGTAGGTTTTCGTGAAAAAAGTTTCGAGCAAAAGTTACTCAACTTGGAGGGTGGAGTCGTTTGCACACAAAACTCGTCCTCACCCACTCACCCCCTCGTAGGGTGTGGGGGTGAATCCAAAATTTCAAATGGCAACCTCCATTTTTTTCACGAATTCTGATTTTCCGAAGAGAAATGTGAAACTAGGTATCATTAACCTGAATCTACGACACAGCTATTAGACATTTAAAGCCGGTAAATAAGCATCAGTGCTTGGGATTGATCCATACATCGACACACTGACTACTATTCGTCTATAACTGTTATGGAAGATATCCAAAAAGCCGGAATACTATTAGACTGAATGCTGCGACTTGAGGTTAAAGGCCTACGTTTAGAAGATCGTTCCGCTTGGTTTCCTTATCTTCTGTCTTTCAGGCAGAGATGTACGCTATATTGGCATGAACCTATTAAAATTTATGGTAATAAGCGGATTTATCTGACAGGCAATCAGAGCGATAAAATCCTGTAGGACTCACTCAGCCCAAAATAGCTTGGGGCTGGCAACCCTTCACACTTGATAAGCAGGGTATTCTCAATCGGCTCATGGGCAATGAAACCTTGACCAGATAGAGCTTTGATACTGTTTTCATAGTTCCGGACACAGCTGTCGGGGCACCCACCAGTTTGTTATAAGGTGCTCTAGACGAACGGACTCTGATAAAATATACGGAACACTGAAGGTCCACACCTGGTGTGGTGAGCTGCAAGCGCTTTATTTTTAGGTTGGCTCGGCTAGACTAAGCAAGTCCGAGTTACAAATCTTGGTGAACCTATTCATCTGCTGAATCCATCTGATGTAGTACTCGTTGAAGCTACTATCTTACCGCAAAAAAATAAAGAAAACGAAAGAACTCATACCGAATAACTCGGAATCGGATTCGGCGAATCTTTCGGGATGCGTTTTTGAAATTCGCCGAATCCCGATTCCCCGATTGCTCGATATGAAATTCACTATTAAAATAAAAGTTCTTGATTATAACAAAAAATAAAATTAGTTATTCCATCTGTTAGAAACTTTGGTAGTTAAAAGTAACAACTTGACTCAAAATTTCAAAATTTGAAATAAATTAGAACTATACAGGGTATTCCAAATCACGTGTGCCACCCGATTATCTCGGAAATAGAAAAAAATAGAATAGAATAGAAGATAGAAAAAAAAACACCTTTTTCTCCAAAAAATACGTACATAGTTAAATAATTTTTTGTCCCCAAAATTGGAAAGCGTTACACTCAGTTTTACAAGAAAACGTGTAATTAAAAAGATATTGGCAAAATACTACTTTTGAATTTACGTTTTTCGACACTTAAAGCGCTGTAATTCGTGAAATATTAGCCCTACGTAAAAAGTGCTAATAATAAAAATTATAGATAATCGCGTGTTCTATAAGTATTACGAACGATTTTTGCGTGTACAATTAACCATTAACGAAATATAGTGCAAAGAGTGTGATATATGAAGTTTGAAGCATTATAACTCCGTACATATAGACTTTACATTAAAAAAATCTAAACGAGAAAGTTAAATCACTTATTTATCTACAAAAAAGATTAAATAAATTTTTGTCGTAAAATGCATAGTTTCTGAGATATAGAATAAAACGTGTTTCCCTTCACTATAAGTTTAGCATTTTGAATTTAAGCTCATAAAAATATATGAAATCATTTGGTAAAAAAAATCGCGTGCGGTATTTTTCACGACGGCCTTTTTTCAACTTATTTTTGGGGCTATTAATACAATATATGTTTTTTGTAAATTAAAATTGTGAGTTTTTACTTGGAATCGGAATCGGCGGTTCCCAGTTTTTAAGATTCGGATTTGGCGAATCCAAAAAAGACCGGGTTTTGAGAAACCCTAAATACAAGCGGCTTTAGTGGAAAACTTACAAAACCCTTTTTGTAAAAATATAAAAAGTATAAATTTAATGGAACAGCATGATTCAATATGAATACCTTGAGAATTATATGGGAGGAGTCTACTACAGCAATGTGGACTGCCTGACAAAGTAATAGGATTGATAAAAGCTTTATAAAACAATTTCAAATGCAAACTTCTCCTTTATGTAAAATTATCCGACAGCTTTTAGGTGAGCTCAGGAGTACAACAAGGATGCGTACTTTCGCCCTTACTGTTTCTTATGTTAATAAATAAACGAAAATATTGTCAGGGACCAAATTGTAGCTGTTCAAGTTCAACGTTAAATGGTTCCAATCCTTATCTGGTCTGTCTGGTCTGCCTGATATGACTGGTCTACATTACTGTCTATCTCAGCTAGCGATTGTGGTGGCAGGAACATTTTCAGCTGTATTGAATTCCAGCTAAATCGACCAGTGCGAAAGTTCATCCGAGACACAGCGAAGTTCAACTAATCTCAAACAGGCGGCGCTCACTCACACGCAAAGCAACATCGACACTCAAGTCCACAACGGACATAGCTATACTAGTGCCGTGCCGGTCAAGAAAGGATGGACGACAAAATCAGGCGAACGAAATGGCTCTTGACTGGAATCCACCTAAAACAACGTAGAGGGGAACATTATAAGCAGGGGCCACAATAACTTGGAGATCCTGGACGGAGCTGAGATCTGTGGCACAAAACAAAGTCCGCTGAAGGGCAAATGTTTCCGCTCTATATCACACGAGGGATTCAAGGGGCTTAAGAAGAAGAATATAAATTCATTATTTTTCTTTTATTTTATTTTGCGAAATATAAAAAAGTTTTAAATAGAGTTTATGTGTAATCCGATACAAATCTTTGAAAATAATTCCCCAACATTTACGCCCCCAGAATATACTGCAGTCAGTACTTTAAAAATTCAAACAAATCACATTTAATATCATGAAAAATTCCGATCGATAGAGCAAAAGTATAACGTACGAAATACCCAAACACAACAGTTTTCATGTTAACAGGTAACAAAAAATTGCACGCTAGAAATTCAATACTTCCGAGAGAGAGAATTATGTTATCTTGAATATATTCATAGAAAATGGCAAAAGGTCATAACATAACGACCAGATCAACCCGATTAAAGCTCAGTTTCACTTAATATCTCGTATATCATTACAATATCATTGAAATAATAAACTCTGAAGACATTTAAAATTTATCTCAAGTTCTTGTTACATAATAACTTGATATTTTATTGATTTGATATTTTATGACAGAGCAAAATCAACGGTCGAAAGATTTTGGCTTTTAAAAATGAGAATAGATTGAATTGACATTTTATAAAAATAGGGACAGGGAATTTGATATCAGGAATTTAGTCATCAACGATGGAGGAGTTTGAGTTTATATTAAAAACATGTCCTTAATAGTTATATCTTCTTAAATAGCGCTACAGACCTTGTAGGACTCGGCCCCTTAATAGTTAAGTATATCCCCAGTGGATGATGGAATGGCACTCGAAAGGGACATACATTCCTATTCTTTGGACCCTCCACATATACTTAGTTCGTGTACTTTGTAAACCAATAGCCGTAGTGGTCCGTCGAATCATCGATTTTTGATGGGATTTTAGTTTAATTATTTTAATAACTTGAGGACTCTGCCCCGATAATTCCATCGCTGCAATCGCCTTTGCCATCGTCATGTTCATTTTATGGCGGAATATTAGAAGAATTCCAATCATATCGTCTTACAAGAATATCAAATTACCAATTTTTAAACAATCTCCTTATACAACGCCATCATTAAATTCAAATTCCTGCGATACCCGCTGAATTACGACGAGGACTTTTTAATATAGATGCAAACAGGACTCTCAAAGAAAATGTAAATGCGAGCAAGGAAGTTGCGAAAAAGTTCTATATTTTTTTTATCATAAAATTAAACAAAATTCCTGTGTACGTGTGGGTGTGGATGGTGTAACCACAGAGTGCAAACCCATCTAGGATCTACTCGTATACTCTTATTAATGTCCCACATAAAGCTATATTATGTGAAGTTTAGCATAACTTTGTATGGTATGGAAAGTTGAATTCGCCGCAAAAGTTTACTACTCTTTGAATTTGCTTTTCGCGTTGGAACCTTACAAGAAATTTACAACAATCAACTTTTAATGTTGAATGCTTCATTCGTTATGAATGTCATTTTACTTGACAATTTCAAGAAAAGTTTTTCTATAGAGTTTTTTGGGTGCCGGTGCCGAGTGCTCTTCGACTATGGCATTCAAAATTGTACACCAGCAAAAATTGCTACGAGAAAATTCCTGTGGAACAATTGTCTTCCCTTCATTGAATTTAGAGGAAAATTATGAATATTGTTGAAATTACGGGAGGCGGGATTCTGGGATCCCCGGGTTTTTTTTTCTAATCAAAGAGGATATTCTGAAGCTGAATATGTCGATGGGTCCTCCGAGTTTAACGACCCAGCTCGACATGGTGAATAAATTGGAAAGAAAATAAAATGGGTCGAACTGAAGGAAAAAGAATCCTTACACGGTTCAGTTCGTTTCTTGGTACAAAAAAAAAACACAAATTCCTTCGGTCGTTTTTTGGCTTGTTTCATCGAAGCGCCTCCATTTACTATGCTATGCTACGTTTGTGTATGTATGTATGTATATACACGATGGCATAGTAGCCCAAGAATAACAAGACGCCAAATCGGTGCGGAGAGAGAGAGGAAAAGTTTTTCATTTTTCCAAGCGATTTGCATACTCCACCTATTTACTAAGGGTAAGGAGGCAAAAAGAAAGCAGGACATTATCCAAATGACCTCAGAGTATGTGTGTAGAGTCTTTGGGAAAGTGTATTTTTCTAGAGATATTCAACGAAGACGCGCCAAATGGGGTATGATGACTGTGGTAGTATGGATGCTAAGACCTGTAACATTGGGTGGATATATCATGAAGTGCCCCAAATAGGACAAAAAGATTCTCCTATAGGAGAGGAGGCTCTTCTTCATGCGAAATGTAATGAGAAAAAGGAAAATAGTTGAGTTAATTGCTGAAGCTCATTCCGTTTAACTCAAACTTAATTTTCTTAAAAGTGTTCTCTGATAATAGGATTTTCTGATGGGAGGACTAGGGTCTTTTCGGGATTTGGTTTTTAGGGTTTCTTTTAAGTGCGCTTTTTTTAGCATATTGGATACTCAAAACAGAATTTACGTTATTTTTTTTTTGACTTGTACAGTCATTTATTTGATGAAATTTGACAAAATAAGTTGTTCTTTGTCTATTTCAGCCATCGATAAAGCAAGGCCATTCAGTGGTGCAAAAACTCAAAACCCTAATTTTCCTTTGGTATGAGTAATAAACATTAACGATCGGGTTTGTTCCAACATATTGATAAGCGATACCAATTTAAGGAAAGCCTTCCCTGCAAACATTTACATTCGGAAACGATTCGAGAACGACACGCAAAAGCGAGAGCTTGCTGCGAACTCGGGCTCGTAAACGACTCGTAAACGAATTCGAAGGCAATAAAAGCGGAGCAAGATATCGAAACCAATGTACTAGGAAAGCTTTTATGGTGGGTTTTGAAGCTTTTCTCGTACCTTTCGCAAGCAGTTTTCGAATCGAGAATGGTTCGAGAAAGCGAGCCTCCGAGAAAAGCCGAGAAATTGTTTGCAGGGTTGTAATGTGTAATTCCTTTTTAGTGGATATGGTAAAATTTGAGTTGGGAAAAAGATATGGTCTGAATTTTTTTTGCGTTTTCCCGATAGATATCGTCTATTCCAGCTCCTGAACAGATCCAGTGTGTCGAAGCAGAAATGCTAGAAAGGCGTGCCAACTAGCGAGCGAAGATAGCTCTAAAAGAGAGAATGTCCGGCACTAGCCAGGGCCAAGCACAGTTTATTTGGCAGCCACAAGCTGAAAAATCTTGAGGATCTGGTAACAGAGCATCCGTCTAGTGTTGGGAAGGGCACGATTATAAAATGAGTTTGTAAGAGGTGCCTCTTTTTTCTTTTGAGCCAACAATGTCATACTTCAAATGAGGCGAGATGCTATTGTAATGCCAAAATGAGAAAAACAAGAAATGTCTCTGCATCCAGTTCGTGTTTACAATCTCACCTCGCCGCAGTTCAAATTGGATATTTTACTGCCGCAAAAGAAGGAAGAAATGTCTCTCCACTTCGTAATTTACAATCACACCTCGCTTCATTTATCTCGATACACGCTCAGTCCATATACCAGTAGGACATTATTGTTGAACCGGGACATTTAAAAAAACTGAGGCCTCAGTACAATTTACATCGTGTAAGGGACAAATGTATTGCCTCGTGTAAGTCCGGCTCAACACTACATCCAGCGAACTTGAAACAGTTCTTAAATGCTACAAAATGGATCTAAAAATACATAACAAGCCTAGTGGTCATAGGAATGAGTAGTAACAAAACGGCGCTAATGTGCTAATTGGAGGTCAGCACAGAATATGTGAGCCTCGGCACTTCTACAAACCAACTGGTCAACCTTGAAAGTGGAGAAAAATAATGAAAAATTGCAGTATATTTTGTAGCATTATTACTACAAAGACCTGAGAGAGTTGGGAGTTATCTTGGCCTCTACGAGCCCCCTAGTGTTGATGTGTGCTGCTGTTACCCTCGGGGTTTTCGGCTTAAGCCGGCTCCACATGATGCTATGAACACCCTGCAACGTTGGACGCTTGATGTTAAGACGCATCATGTGGCAGATGCTCAAGGTACGAGCGTCCAATGTCAAGCGTCCAACTTTTGTGCTTGAGCATGTTCCAGCTGTGATGGGTATCACTCCAACGTTGGAAGCCAACATTCCAATCAAACGTTCACCGCATCGTACCAGCGAACGTTAGCGCAGATTCCGACATGTGACGGCCAATCTCCAATGCTCATGCTAATGCAAATTTCTCGATCCACACGTTGGACAAGTAGCATTGGGGCAAAACTTGGTGCCAACGTGTGGAGAGGCTTCAATATGTATCGGCGTGGTCTTTGACGGGCATTGTGAGTTGGTTTGTTGTTGGGATTTAGAGTCGGGCCGGGGATGTATATTACAATCAGCTACAGATATATATACATACATGTATTGAAATATAATCAGAGTATACACTAGTTACACAAAGTCCTGTCTAAGGATCATTCAAATGGAATTGCCTCCCTCACGACTCCACAGGCGACCCTTTACGGAGAAAACTAGGGATACCATAAGTATACTCATTTCTCGGTAGTCCAATAAATAAGTCGAAAAAAAGGCTTTCGTGATGCGAAAAATACCGCACGCGATTTTTTTTTACCAAATGATTTTATATATTTTTATAAGCTTAAATTCAAAATGGCGTCATCCGTCAACTTACAGTTACAGTGCGCCAAAGAAATTTCTCAATTATTTGTATGAACATTTATGCGTTATACGAAACGTTCGCCGCTGAATAGCGGCTAAAGTATTAATGCAAGAAAAAAATGTTTAAAGTAAAATTTCTACAGAATTTTATAACAAACAAATTTGTTGGTACAAATTTTCCTCGAAAAAGAATAGTTGACGAGATATTTGTAAAAAAAAACATTCTTTATAATTCATTCTTTAAAGGATAATTAATCCATAAATATCAACTTTATAGTCCGGGGAAATTAGCAAAAAAAACGAACGAAAGGAGACAAAATTCAAAAATGGCTGAAAATTGGACCACAGCTTCCTTGGGACTTTTTAAGAAAACGATTTCGGAAACCCCAAAAAAAACAACATGGCAGCCGGAGATAACACTTTTTGCCAAAAAAATCACTCAAAAACTTTTTTTTTCGAAAAAAATTTTGATCGGTCAATACAAAACATTATTGCCTACGAAATACCCCTCTTGAATTTTTTTCGAAAACCTTGACCTTTTCGAATTATTCAAAGTAATTTTTGGCCGAAATGTGATTTTTGGAAAATTTGACCGTGAATAACTTCGAAAGGGTTACGTTTTCGCAAAAATTACAAGAGGGCTTTTTTGTAGGCAATAACGTTTCGTATTGACTGATCAAAAACATTTTCGAAAAAAACAGTTTTTGAGTGATTTTTTGCCAAAAAATGATATCTCCGGCGGCCATGTTGTTTTTTTTGTGATTCCGAAATTGTTTTCTTAAAAAGTCCCAAGGAAGCTGTGGTTCAATTTTCAGTCATTTTAGAATTTTGTCTCCTTAAAATGCTAATTTCCCCGGACTATTTATAGAAAAAAGTTAAAACAAAAAATGTGGGCTATGGAACTGCGCACAAAAAAAGTTGTGATCGGTTTTGCAATAAAACGTATAACTAAAAAGGTTTTGGCGAAAAACTACTTTTGAATTTACGTTTTTCGACACTTAAAGTACCATAACTCGTGCAATATTAGCCCTACGTCAAAAAATATAATAACAAAAATTATAGATAATCATGTGTTCTATAAGTTTTACACAGGATTTTTTCATGTACAATTAACCATTAACGAAATATAGTGCAAAGAAAGTGATATATAAAGTTTAAAGCAGTATTTCTCCGTAGATATTGATTTTACAAAAGAAAATTCTAAACAAAAAAGTTAAATCACTTATTTATCTACAAAAAAGATAATATACTTTTTTGTCGTAAAATGCATAGTTTCTGAGATATAGAATTGAACGCGTTTCCCTTCACTGTAAGTTTAGCAAGAGGGTGGGGATGACGCCATTTTGAATTTAAGCTTATAAAAATATATAAAATCATTTGATAAAAAAAAATCGCGTGCGGTATTTTTCGCAAAGAAAAAATTCCTATTTATTGGACTACGGGTGCACTAGTGATTCTTCACCCTCAAATGGCCTTAGACCCTAACATTAGATCGGTGGTAGGTTCTGCCCACTGATCCTACAATAGGAACACAGGCCTGGCAAACGGATTTTAACTGCAGGTAAGATCGAATGAGCCATTGGCACCTTCAAACCCTTCAAAGCTGCTGGGAGAGACCAAATCTTGCTGTCATTCAGGGGGGCTTGAAGGCGATCCTACCAATGTTGCTGCTTTTATTCCGGAGTTATAGGTTAAAAATAACCTCATAATAGCTGCGTTTCAAAATTCGAGCAAAGTTCTCGCATGCAGTTGGCTTCTCTCTCTACTCATGCCTTTGTTGAGAAGTAGGAACGAGTAGGACAATTGCTTGCGAGAACTAATATATAAGTTATTTTTTGCTTTGTGTAGTATCCCCAAATAATTGGAATTATGTTACATTTTGCTAGGGCCTGTCCTTTGCAGATAGAATATTATGCATCTTATAATATTATTGTGAATTTTCACCGATTTTGCCTCATCTTTTTCACAGTTCAATTGATGTTAAAATATCAAATGTAAACACTTTGCACGTACATCCTTTCGAGCATCCATAATAAGCTTTAAGTTAATGGAAATTATTAAAATGTTTACCATGTTCTGTTCTTTACTAAACAATATCCGGAATTCAAGATAAAAACTGAGATAAGTGAAAGGGTGTACGTGTTTACATAGAGCCTTAATTATAGATACAAACTCAAGTTTAGTAGCAAGCTCAAGGCAGAAACCTTTTCCTGACTTGTCTAAGTGGCCTGGAGCTGTTTAAATGGTCGTTTCAAAATTGCTCATGTTGCAACTTTTAGACTTTCTAGAAAGGTGTTAACAGAAATTAAATAAAATGCAATCAACAACACTAAGGTTTATTGAATAGGCAATTATTAAAATAAAAAATTTCCAATTATCACAAGGTGAGGACAGGTAAGGATAATGTTTAGTATATCATCTAAATAACTTCTTATTTTGCTTGGGAAGTAGCATGACACAAATCTTACAATGAAATTATTTTTCCCTTTATTATCTATAAGTACGTGTGCGACACAAATTTAAGTTGACAAGACCTCTAAGCCTTAAAACAACAAGGCTGTACTCTGCCTGTTTCCCAAAGCGGAAGAGATAAATACTGATTTCTTTAGATCCATTATTATTTTTTACGTTACTTCCTTAGTGGATTATTTTGCAGTAATCAACTCTTCCTGCAACAAGAACTTCCCTCGCAAGAGAGGAGTTTGCCGGGGATCTTCAAAAACTCAAGCACTTCCTGAGAATGTTTTTTTTTATCTTAAAGCAGTTAAAGGAAGTCCTAGCGCTTCTCATCTCTCCCTCCCTGGGTTCCTCAAAATCCTGGAGATAAAGTCAGCTCAGACATAATGTCAAAATTATCATTGGTCATGGCAGTTAGTAAAGAATATAACGAGTGTGCTTCTGACAGTTAAAATGCCTTTAAAGGGTATATCTGACTTCAACACATGTCAAAAGGACAAGGCGAATAACAATTTCGCCTAAGATTACGAGAGGACAAGTATTTGTTCAACCTGTTTGTTTCTTGTTTGCGGCAAATTGATTGATTACATATTTATGGGTCCCTTTTTCCGGTTCGGTTCGCAATTTATCGCCAGGGAACAGCAGCACACTCGGACGGAATAACCACAGTTGCCCAGAAAGCCACCCCCAACTTTGGGGCTCATTAGGCTGTGTGTGCGGAAGAAGATATCAGAAATTCCGTTCCTTCTTGTCAACTGGGGATCTATGGGTAAGTTTTGTATGTTTTCATAGCCCATCACGGGGGACCTAGATACTCGTATATATCCATCTACACAAAGCTGAACAAAACCAAATGCACGTAGCTTTAGCAATTCCAAAGGCAACTCAAATTAAGTTCAGGCTTCATCGGTTATTTTCGTCCTTCCTACAACATCCCATCGGTGTTCACATGTCCTCCCGAGCGAGTCCATCCAAAAGGGATATAAAAACAAAACTTGTGTCCTTTTTCCGATTCCTTGGCTTTTAGCTCTTCCAACCGTTGTACGGGGTTTTCGTCCCTTTTCGCTCCCTAGTGGCTACGACTGTAGTCGTGCAGAAAAATTGAGACGATAAGCTTTTTGCGGATCCTAATGGATTTTATTAAATAAATGTTTTGTGTAGATATTTTCGTCGTTTTTCCTGCATGCCGTTCGTGCTCCCGTATGACAATATATATGTGGTATTTCTAGGTAGAGGAGTAACAGAAAAAAAAAACATAGAAATGGTCCTACATGACATCATCTTCCCAAATCACAAAATCTACTTTGGTACGAGATAAATAAAATGGATTAGGTCAGGCAGCCAGGATATACTCTACTTTCCTTCCTACATTCTTTGGGAATGCTACACAGGATTTTCGTACGTATGTGCTTTACCTGCTTGCCTAAAAGTGAGGATCTACTGGAAATCACCAATAAAAGGGTTGACGTATATTGGACTGGCTGGGTGTTGACTGGGGATTGAAGGAATCAAAACCACATAAAAGCTTTTTGCCAATTCATTGAAAAAGTGTTTCTACATCCATATTTTATGTTTACGACTAGTTCTTAATCAACGACATTTAATATTAAGAAACATCTTTTTTTTGCAACATACATATATATGCCAGCAGGGATATTAATTATGTACTCGTAGTAGATACAATATTTCATCAGGTTTTTTCTAGTACATAAGTTGTTCAATATTTATACATATATACCTTCTTTTGCGATGTTATGTGTTTGGAAAATGAGATTAAGTTTCAAGAAAATACGAACTATATATAGATATCGATTAGGGAAAGTCAAACAATATTAAAAATAGAGTCCCAACACCAATACATACATACATATGTTTCATATACTAGGAATAATATTTGGCATAAGCCGAAAATATTCTATTGATTTTGTCATCTTTTAAAATATACAATTCCTTTCTAAAGCCTGAACTATAATAGACGTAGATCGACGTACGTTTTTAACGAATGTAGATGTACATATCTGTCATCGTAAACCGTGAAGTACAATCGACCATATTAATCGCAGTAAACATTGTTTGAATTTGCTACGATTTTGACATAACAACGCCGTCAACTGGGATCCAGGTCCCAGGCGCAATACTACGTTTAACGAAACATTAACGAAAAAAAGTACATGTGATGTACGTTTATTATATTCAATCATTCATTTTCATCATAGAGCCCTGGAAACGCAGGGATTGACGTACGTTCTTTCACGTCTATTATAGTTCCGGCTTAAGTATAGGGCGCTTTCAAAAATTCAGCCGATTGCAGCAGTCGGAGCAGTCAAATGCAAACGAATCCAAATGCTTGCTCTGACTGCCTACAAATTTTAACTTCAGTTGAATATTTGAACAGTCGACTGTTCCGACTTCGTTTCTTCCAAGCTGCTGACTGGGATCTGTGTTTCCAGAATACTGTTGTCAACTTTGCCCCTTTTTGCATCAGCGAAATTATAAAAGGGGAAATGCGTTGATCTATTCCCCATTCCTCCATATCCGTACACCCTGGGTCGCATGAATGTTCTATTCAGGAATGTATGAACGCAACTAAACCAAGAAAATCGCCTATAGAGAGTAAAGAAGTTCTACGACTAATTCACTTCATCGTGGGCACAATGAGTAGAGAAACTCCTGTAAATCCACCATTAAAAAAGTCAATTCGACAACTTATTCTGTAAAGTAATCAGTTTTATTGCTGGCAGTAGAAACTTTTGGTTATTGGTAGCACAACCATCGGGAAAAATTTCGCTTCATCCACAACTCCTTCTTTCATTTACAACGAGGGAGTGAAACTAGAAAGAAAATCCAGGGCCGACTTATTATCATCTCCATTCGCTCTGAATTCTTCCTTACCTGCCATATCACCTTCCGAGCTTTCCTCCAAAATGCATCTTCTGGACTCGTGAAGTGTATTGGTGTCTCAAAGAGATTGACGCCGGTCCAAGGAATATTGACTCTATAGTCCTTAAAAAATTTGCCTCGCCTTTGGCTAAACCGCTGTGTAGACTTTTGCCCTTTCATACTGATCTGGAGTTAATCCATACTTTCGGAAAATTGCACATGTTCATTTCTTACAGAAAAATATGAATCCAGCAAACCCTTTAACCACCACTTATAGCAATCTCTTCTATTCTCTCCAAAATACAGAGGTTAGCCCCTGAATTTGGTCTTAGGTCACGAGAGGCCTATACTACTTACATTTACTCCCTAACCTTTCAAAATTTGTAATATCAGGTTATGCCCTTGAATGGATAAGATCACATTTCAACGGAAGAACACAGGTTAACAGATTTCAAGGATTCCTTTCAAATGAAATCGAAGTAAGTTTCGGTGTTCCTCAGGGTAGTCATCTTGGCCCTCTTCTATTCAGTATATTCATCTCTGACCTGTCCAAGAAACTAGAGAATATCCCGCATCAATATATAGTGTCATCAATTACACTGTTAAAAATAAAAAAGTGGAGCCAACACTGCCATGTAGTTGGGCAATATCTTTTTATTTCAAAATAATTCGTATTCTTTCAAATACACTTCCGTTGGGGCAACGGAATGGAAAAAAATATATTCCGTTGAACCAACTTCACGGCACAGTTGGCCATACTATCTCGTACATTCGAATCGAAAGAATCGCAGTTGAGAGTAAAGAATGCTATATTGTTTAAAAAGTATCAAATAGTTGAATTAAAGACATTGAAAATACTATTCTGACAAAACTGCTAAGTTGCCTAAATGATATTTTGAAACTTAAACAATTACATAAGGACAATTGCAATAAAATAGTTGCATAAAATTTTAAAATTGATCCTAACAATGTAACCTTTTTTCGAGACTACTTTTATATGGTCGATTCAAATATTTTATACTCTTTGCAACAAAAAATAAATATTTATACAACGCTATTCATTTTAGAAAACAATCATTTATCATTTGCGCCAAAGTACCCAACATTCATTCTAACTACATATGGGGTTGAATGGACGGAATCAAATCACCGTATTTAATGCCGCCTCGTAGTTGAGAGGATCCTGTTTTCTTTGTTAGCACGGATATTTTTAACAGTGTACCAAACGTGACGTGTCGTTTATTCAGTCGAAACTCAATGCATTACAAGACTGGTGCACCACTGATAAATTACATCTCAACACCAGCAAATGTCAAGCAATTATCTTCTCTCGTAAAAATAACACACAGCGGTATTATTATGTTCTCAAAGGCAAGGTGTTGAGTCATGTCGATCAAATTGTCGTCCTAGATGTTGTCCTAGACAAAAAACTTAATTTCAATTTGCACTATGATAATATCACTGCTAGAGCCAACAGACTTCTTGGCTTTATAAAGAGAAGAGCTGAAGAATGCGGCAACATATGGATCACAAAAACACTCTTCTATTCTCAAGTCCGCCCTATCCTGGAATTTAAATATCCTAACTGGGATTCCATATTTCTCATATGCAGCAAAGTAGTCCAGTCAAAATAGACGAAAAAATGCTAAAGACAGATTTATCTAAAAGAAGAGCCTAATTTTGTTGCTTTACGATAATTTGTCTATAGCCCAGTCGTCAGAGACAAATTTAGACCGAAAGCTCGCACAAAATGTGATCTCGCTGAAAATTGGTACTTAGGTACTTTCTTGGATGTAGAAAACGATAAAAAAATCTTTGCTGTGCTAAAGTGTATGCTAAGTTCACAATATCGAAAACAAATTCGAAAATTTGGTACTTGCGTTATATATCGAAAAATAAAAAAAAATCAAAAAAATAATAGCGGAAAATTTTACTAAAATTTATGTTATAACTTATTTTGAAAAAAAATGTTTTACTATTATAAAAAATTATTAAAAATAAGCACATTCGAAAAATCTAAGCGCGCCAAAAAGCTGAATTTAAATATTCTAGCGAGGCGTTCGGGGAAAAACTAAAGTATTTTTGCCTAAAATGTGTGCAAAAATAAAAATAAAAAAAACATTTTAAAGAGGAGACTCTAAGCTTTCTAACGATGCCATTAGTTCTTAATTTTTTGTTTTTTTTTCTCATAGAAAATTTGACCGGAAGTTATAATTTGTAAAATTCTCACTGATGCTTATAAAATTGAAGATATATATTAATAGAGGTTTAAGAAAAAAAATCCTTGTACATTTATCAACATTAGACATTTACTTTTGATGTAAAAATAATTGAAATGATAAGCATTGTCTCTGTTGAATAAAATTTATGTTTTAAAATATTAATTTTTTCTTACAGCATTTATTCGACGCCATTTTTAACTTCAAAAACAGCCGGCGCACAAAATATGATGAAGAAGAAAACGCGCCCGGCCGCCGTCAGTCTTTTACTTCTCTCGTCTGGCGCCGGCTGTTTTTGAAAATAAAAATGGCGTCGCATGAATGCATTTCCTAAGAAATCTCAGAATAGGATGCTCGTTGGCGATTTGGAATATGTATGTTGTCATACCATCGCAGGTCTTTGGGGAATGTCACGCCTAAGATGTTAAGGCATGGTTCAGCCTAGGCATGTCGATTCATTCCAAAAAAAAATCAATCTCCGATTCGATTCGAATCGAATGCACTAGAATCGATTCACGATTAAATCGAGCATTAAAGGCATGGAGACTATACAAGGAGATAAAACTCCGTGTTGTCAATTTTCGTTTGATTAATGGTGGCGCTGCAGTCAAATGTACCCCAAAAAACATGGCCGATTGTATTTATCCGGTTCATGGCTAAGTTCGTTTATTATTAATATATTTTATGTTTACGAAAAATCAGCCTCAAAATTCAATTTATATCAATGCGATTATTCGTAATTAATCAATTTTTGATGTTTCCAATGAATTTTTATTAATTTCCAATGAATTTTTTTTGCCTTGTCCCATTTCGACTAACTTAATTTTGAACGAATCGTCGAAATAGGTCAAATTCAGCTAACTTCATGTTGGGGTACATCGGACAAAGGTTTAGTTTGTTCTACGCTTCCATAAGAGTTTTATCTCCTTGTATATTCTCCATGATTAAAGGACCGATTCTCGATTAATCGAATCGTAAGACAATTTTTTTTGAGTGTATATGTATAAACAGTATTTATTGCTATATAGGGCTCTTTTAAAGTGGCCGACAGCCAACCAACTATAGAATCGGCTATAATCGTCTATTCATTCCTTTTGAAAGTGAATCGGATGGGTTTTCTCGCGAGCGAACTTTACCAAGCAAGTGTACTCCACAATGTAGTTGCTTTTTGTCTAAATTCTCTTTTGTCTATTGTGATTTTCCTTTTTTTTATGCTCCTAGCAAATAAGAATTTCAGAAAAAAAAACAGCAAGCACCCAGCTGTTAAAAAGTTGGCTGAAAAATCCATTGAAAAAGTTGATTGGAAAAATCCTATTTCACCCCCTTTTCTACAAACGACGTTTTCAGCGTGTACTATAGAAGAACCCAATGTGAATCGGGTTCGATTCGAGGGGTTTTTGAATCGATTCAGTGTTTGAGATCGATCTAAAAAATCGATTATTTCACTCAAAAAAATCAATTTTTCGATTAATCGATTTTAAATCGACATGCCTAGTTCAGCCATTAGTTCTACATCATCTACACGGATGGAGAGATATTGCAGGTTTTATTGGATAAAAGAAAGTACTTCGTTTTGTAGGCACTGAATTTGACAGGATTCAGGCGGCCCCAATGGAGGACTAGTTCAATGTGACTGTTGATTAAGTTGGACATACCTAAGTCCGCGATCGTTACGACGGGATCTGGCACAGCTTAAATGGTGCATTAAATGACCACATCACTAAATGACTTCACAACAATAACCATTCTATTCTTCTGTTCTGACATCGCTTTAATCTGTTGTTTTGACATCGGCATATAAAAGGAGGCTACATCTTTCAGCTTTCCGTTGCGATATGGATAAAGCTTGTAGGCATTGGCATCCTTTCATTTATATTTTAGCTTAATCTACAAACTCATTACGCCTTTTGGAGAACTTTTGTAGAAGAATCGATAGATATTTTTTGATATTAAAGAGCCAAACCACATCGACATTAATTTCTGCCCGAACACGCTGCACAATGGGCTGGATTTGAAAATTTTGGACTTAAGGATTGATATTTATATTTTTGAATTTTACTATTAAATACAATATTTTTATATAATATAAGTATTTTTCAAATAACAAAAATAGTTTTTGAGTTATTAGGGTTTTATTTTTGTATGGTGTTCTTGTTATTTTATTCTTAAAACCTCGTGTTAGCCAGTGGCGGGTCGTCTTTAGGGGCAGTGGGGCTTAGCCCCACCAGAAATTATCGAGCAAATCATATTCACACGTTTTTTAATTAATTTCATTTTAACAAAAAAGCAACGCAAATTTTCTTTGCAATTTATTACCATTTCTAAAAAAAATTCAAAATGATACCCCACAAAAAAATTCGAAGTCATAGGAAAAGTATAAAAATCCTTCATAGGAAAAGTATAAAAAAGAAGAGCAAATAAAAAAAAATAAGAAAAACTCCCAACTCTCTCATCAAAATAATCTGGCCGAATCAAAATTCCATACCCATTTACATATAATTCTCTCCTCAGGGGCTAACATTGAGTCAGCCGCGAAGATGAACCATTTTGTATGCAAAATTTCTTGACTAATGCGACTGATTCAAGAACATTTGTTCTACCAAGTGGGGCTAAATTTTATTAGCCCTAGGATTCATTGGGATTCTCTTCACTGACATGTAATACATGTCAGTGGATTCTCTTGCTCTGTTGGCTTTGCTCACGAACATACAACGCCAGTGTTGTCGCTTCGTTCTTTTAGTTCTGTTTATTATATTTCTAAAGTAATTTTGCCTCTATTTGCTACTAATTGGCCGAACATTTTGATACTTTTTTTACACTTATGGATTTTATATACCTGAGGGGCTGATTTTATTTAGCCCGTAGCAAATATTTTGGTAGAAATGTACTAAAAAGTAGCAAAAAGAGACATTTTTATTGGAAAAAGAGCTAATTGGAGATTGAATTTTAACTGACAGTTACAAGTTGATTTTTAAATGAAAAGTGTGTGCTTGCAGAATTGCGGTAGATATACTTAAGTATATTGAATTATTCGCCAATAAATATTATTAAATTATTATTTATTAAATTATTTGCAATAAATATTAATATTCCATTTTTCTTAAATTATATTTAATTTAATTTTTGTTTTTGGTTAAAATGAATCACGTAGATAATTTATTGAAGAAAAATTGTTCTTTGTTGTCATTAGAAGAAAAATTAGAAATTAAACGTTTAGGGCCACATCAACCATTTGATTTTAAATTAATTTGTACTGAAAAATCTCCAAGTAGAAAATTTTCATTGGATTGGTTTCTAAAAAGAAATGGCTTACGGTTAGTATAGGAAAAAATGCATTGTTTTGCTTTTATTGCGTTTTTTTTAGAGGAGAATCGGCTTGGACAGAAATCGGTATCCGGGATTTAAAACATTTATCGGAACGAATTAAACGAGCCCTATACATTTTCAAAGTACTTTAAATTACCAAACCTTTGCTCGGGACGGTTAATATTCTCTCACAGATCGATTCAGGATACGCGAGTTAAATAACAAAATATAATGAAAATGTTAAAAAGAATCGTCAAGTATTAAGTCGAATTTGAGATATCTTAAAGTTTTGCGGTGGTCACAATTTAGCTCTTCGTGGACACAACGAACGTGAATCAAGTAGTAATCGAGGAATATTTCTTGATATGGTTACATATACCAGATCAATAGTCATCGCATTCGACGACTACTTGAAGAATAATCAAATCGCAAAAAAACACTTGGAAAACTGTACAAAATGAGTTACTTGAATACTGTTTACAGGTTTATCTACATGAAGTGAAATCTGAACTTCAAGCAACAAATTTTATATCTGTTCAAGCTGATAAAACTACGGATATTTCGTGTAAATCGCAAATGGTTCTAATGCTACGTTTCGTTAAAAATAGTAAGCCTGTTGAACGGTTTTTATCAAATTTTGACCTTAATGATGGGTCCGCAAAAGGTATAGTTGATGTGATTTAGAATGCGCTGAAATGCTACAATTTAGAAAAAAAATTGATTGCTCAAACATATTATGGTGGCGCTGTAAAAGTGGGAGTACAGCCGGGGTTCATATTTTAGTAAAAAAAATTGTATCCATTTGCACACTTTGTGCATTGTTATGCCCATCAACTAAATTTAGTCTTAAAGCAGGGATGCTCAGTTATTAAAGAAACACCAATATTTTTCGTCAATATATCTGCTTTTACGTCGTTCTTAACATGCTCTCCCAAACGAAAAGATTTATTAATGGAAGTTTGCAACAAACGTGGTCTCCCGCGAACTGTTGAAATTCGGTGGAACTTCAATTCGCGAGCACTGCGATCTATATTCGAAAATAAAGAAAATCTCATCCATTGTTTTGAATTGATAATTAATATTTTTTTCAAGCCCCACCAAATTTTAGAGGCAAGAGCCGCCACTGGTGTTAGCCTTAAGTTCGTACACCCTCCCGTGTAGTACGAGGTCTTTTTCGCCACCTGACCACCTGACCACCTGAAAGACATAAAAAGTAGACTTCCCCATCATTTCTTAGAAAAAAGATTGGTTGAATATGGGTTGCAAGCTCATAATGTTGAGAAAAGGGGTAAAAAATCGCAGGTAAAAAATACCGGAAGTACCACCAAATTTTAACACAAAAAAGGCACCTAATTAGGTTAAGTTGTAAATAATAGGAGAATTGATAACAGGTAGAAAGACTTCCATTGCATGTGAATTACGTTTTCTTAGCTTAGATTTTCGATAATTTTGAAAACAATTTCTTCAGGGCACCGTATTGATACAATAATATTTAACGAATATGCTGTAATTACATGGTTGGTATTATATGCCTTCAAGCGTACATAAAGTTCTGGCATATGGAGCAGCTGTAATTGAGAATTTTAGACTAGTTCCTATTGGGAAGTTATGTGAAGAAGCTGCTGGATCAAGCAATAAAGATTTCATAAGATACCAATACTATTCACGAAAATTTAATAGGGATGCTAGAAACGAAGACATTCTAAATAACTTGCTGATTAATTCAGGCCCATACATTAACTCCAAAATTCATAAATTACTTCGAAAACACTAATTGATTATGATTAGAATTGGCTAATTGACTATGATTAGAATGGTATTGTTTCGAAGATATTCAGTTTTAATAAAATCTAAACAATAGTGTCTGTACTAGGTAAAGCTACAAATTCTACCGCTAGGTAGGTGTTAGTTAGAATCTTTCCTGTGCTTATAAGTAGACTAGGCCTATGAGGACACCACAGTAAAAAAACGCGCCTAGTTCTCTACCTCTTAGGTGTTGCGGAAAAGTGGAAATATCCAAATACAAAAACTCAAATTCCGCGTAATCGCACAAAATCGCATCGACAGCCTTAGCATGCAACTAGTTCAGCACTCCTATTATACGAAACTATAAATGGTATTTTAAGCGATTTTAAGCGTTTTGAGAAAATCACCTATGTATTTCACTTTTTATCCATGCAAAAAAATCTTAAAACTAACCAAACTCAGAAAATATTTGTTTAAACGAAAAAAGTCATATAACAATCGTTAATTATATCTCAATCAATAGATTTAAATCCCATCATTACTTTATTGAAAAGAACTACTTCATTTTCATGTGTCCCTAAGTCCATTACGGCTCAAATCCAGCCCACTGTTCGCCGTTACGCTCTTCGATACTTCAAACTAAGCTAGACATCGCACCCTAAACTGCCCCTGCAAACATTTCGATTCGGAAACGATTCGAGAACGATTTGCCAAAAGCGAAAGCTTGCTTCGATTTCGGACTCGTTAACGACTCGTAAACGAATTCGAAGGCAATAAAAGTGAAGCAAGAGATCGAATCGCTTTCTCGTGCTGATAACGAATCGCATGCTCGTATCGATAGCAAATCTCTTCTTCGCCAAAAATCACTCCGCCGAGCAAAACAAGGCAAAAACTCAAACTTTCCAAACAAATCGTTGAAGAGAAACCAAAGGCTCTCAAAATTTCCTCTCAATAGGACTTTAAATCAGTGAAATGACGTTATGTTGTTAGTGTATTGGAGATTTGAAGTCCCATTCCGGGGAAATCGGCTCTCAATATTTTTCTACAGCATGAAGGCTTTGGGAGAAACAAATCAACCAGGAAAGCTTTCATTTTGCGTTTTGAATCTTTTTCTCGTACCCTTCGCAAGCATTTTTCGAATCGAGAATGGTCCGAGAAAGCGAGCCTCCGAGAAATTGTTTGCAGGGGCACTACATGATAGACTGGTAATACAAAGGGCGATTCTTAAGGTTGGTTTTATGCCATATAACAAGTCACATCGTATTCAATTTCTCCTGACGACAAAAAATTACAATGTCAATAAAGATAATTGAGTAGAAGACATTTTTCATCCAGCAAATCTAGGAAATGTGTTTCAGTAAATTTTTTTTCTTGACGCAGATTTATTTACCATTTTTTATTCCTTCTAAATTAGTGCTATAATAACTGTAACCTTAATTCTGCAACCAGAAAAAGTAGCAAATTATGAAAACTAAGACAGCAAAAAAACGATATGGACACCTAACGTATCACTATCGAAATAATATTGATGTGGCTTGGCTAGTCCTTTATACTTCATATTTAAAGCACAATTAGTACAGTTGTGTTTCTTAGAATAACAGTTCACCTACTTCTGTTTCACGTTTTAGGTAAGCAAACCCGTCTCAAAAAGGTACTTGATCTACACACAACGCGTTTCCTTACAAAAGGATTTTCATGTTTTTTGCTGCCGTCTTTTTAGGCGTCTACACACTTTCCTCCTTTAACTATTTTTTATCATTCTGTGAAGAATGCTCTCGAGGCTAGACGAAAACATGTTAAAAAGGCTGATAGACACTTCTCCGCAAAGAAAAAAACGTATGAAATGGAAAAAGTGCAAAAGACTTATATAGCCTACTTTAGAGGATTTCACTTCAAAGGATGAGAGTGTAAATATTGCTTGTATTGGGATTTGTTCTTTAGACATGTTAGTGTTTTAGAAGTTTTGATAGACGTCGATTAACATAAAAAACCTAATCCCATTATTTAAGTAAACCAAACTCAACGAAAAGATAAAACTTAACGAAGCCCTCCTTTGAAACATAACCATCATCCCCCAACCTTTTTTTTTTTTTTGCGAAATTTGATTACACATCGTAGTATCATCAATAAGATGCAGAGCCTCATGAAACGACTAGACAAAACCAACATCATTGAATTCGCTTTTCCACCCCCAAAAGCCCCATTATTTCGCAAGTCATCTACCCCATTGAGGCTGTTGTGTAAATAAAAATGCACGGGGCCGGTAAATGACCCGTGCAAAATATTAAAAATGCAACCCGAAACGCCAAAGGAAATTGGCAACAAGAAATTAGCGCAATTTGTCTTGCGAAAGAAATTAAAACCTTCATAAGCAAATTGCGCAAGTTTCGGGGCAATGGAAAGAAAAGCCGACGGGTGCGTTTTTCCGGCCGGCGCCCTCAGCCTTGGGTGAAAGACCAGCAGCTGACTTTTGCCCCAAGGTTGATGGCCCGGAAGAAATTCGCAACGGCGGATTTTCTTGGCCAAAGTTTTCAAGCGGAGATCGATCGATGAATCGATCAAAGACAGAGTTAATTTAACTTTCACGTGCGGCGGGCGCTTCTTTTTGAGTTTCTTTTGCAAGGGTTGATTTTTTTAACCGTAGCGGGCGCGATGAATTGAGTGGTGATTCGAAAATAGTAAAGTCGTTCGTTTAGAATTTAATGTAAATCCAAGTGTTAGAAAACATTCGCTTAACTTAATGGTGTACTGCAAAAATGATTGTTTGAAAATAGATAATTAATTATATTTCCAAAGTGTTAGTATACCTTTGTTCATATTAAACTTAATTAAATGTATCGTGTTAGAGAATTTGGATAATAATTAATAAATGCAATGTGTTAGAAAACATTCGCTTAACTTAATGGTGTACTGCAAAAATGATTGTTTGAAAATAGATAATTAATTATATTTCCAAAGTGTTAGTATACCTTTGTTCATATTAAACTTAATTAAATGTATCGTGTTAGAGAATTTGGATAATAATTAATAAATGCAATGTGTTAGAAAACATTCGCTTAACGTAATGGTGTACTGGAAAAATGTTTGTTTGAACATAGGTAATTAATAATAAAAAATAACAATAGTAACAATAATTCCAAACTTAATTAAATGTATCGCGTTAAAAAAATTAGATAATAATTAATAAGTCCAAAGTAAATTAGATAATAATTAATAAATCCAAAGTGTAAGAAAACATTCGTTTAACTAAATGGTGTACTACAAAAATGATTGTTTGAAAATAGATAATTAATTATATTTCCAAAGTGTTAATATACCTTTGTTTCATATTAAACTTAACTAGTGCATCGCGCTAGAGAAGCGTTTGATAGGTATCGGTAAGTACCGAGTAGACAATTAAATAGAGAAAAACATATATAACAATTGGCGCAGCCGGTAGGATCTGGGTGCGCTAATAATAAAAAATCGCTAACACTGCTGGTCAAGGCACACTAGACCTTTTGCCCAAGGTTGAGCCTAACTTGGGGGCAGCGTCCGCGGTTGCAAAAGTGCAGCAAATCCTAGATCCTACAAAGAACCATCGCTCGGGGGTGTTCAACAAAGTGCCTCTGTTCCAGGCGAACAAGCATACACCCCCCTAAGTAACTTCATCGAGGGAATTTTGTGGGCTTCATCCGTGCCCAGGAAACGCCCTATGTCAGAGGGCCAACCGGGGGACAACCACCACTCAGAAACCCCCACACCGAGGGATCATCAACCAACAGCAGGCCCTTCAACAGCGTCAGGGTCCAACGACACCAACTCACCATTCAACAAGGCAGGCGAAGCAGCAACCAATATCCCAGCCGCATCAGACCTCGCAGCAGTACAAGAATCCAGCAATACCCCATCAGAACGCCTGATAATCCAGCGAGGGAACACATCCACGCCGACGACTTCAACTCCAACAGAGACACCCCAGATCTCCCCCCGAATATTGAGAAGCGGAAAAGTAGTAGAAAAGGGAGTCAAGCAAGTAGGTCCTAGTTTAAGTTTAGATCAAATATTGCAGAGAGCGCTCGAGACAGGTGATATAAATATCTCTGTGTGTCAGGCAGTGGAACGAGAGACAAATAAAATTCGTAAACGCCGCCTGACACAAGTAGAGAAATTAAAACAAAGTACCCTCCAATTTAGGGAGGATTTAGCTAAATTTAAATCCCTCGAGCGCCCTCTTACTGGCGAAGGGACAAACGTAGAAAATTTTAATGATAAGTTAGAACATTTAAATAATAGTGAAGAAAATTGTAAGACCAACAACGACACCCGCTCGATCACCACCCCACCCGCGTTTACCGCCGACCTCGCCGAAGACCTACTAACTTGGATAAGTGTGTCCCTCACGGAATCTGAGAAGGACAACCTTACCCTAAATAAAACCGAAAGAAACGGTACCACGGAAGAGGAGAAGAAACCCCTGTTTAAATTAGCCATGGCAGACGCTTACATTAAAGTCGCCAAGCTAACCTCCCAGTTAGTACCAATATTCTCTGGTGGGCATAGCCCAACCCTAGCAAGCGAGCTCCAGATGTTCTTAGGGTGCTGTCGGAGGGTAATTCAATGTTTGACGGAAGCTGAGCAACCAGCATTCCTACAAATTTTCCCAACCAGGCTTCGAGGCGAAGCCTACCAGCTGATAGCCGCAAGCCAACCAGCTACTTTTGACGATGCTGAAAAGCTCCTTAATAGGACGTATCTCCCAAGGGAGACGTACCAGGAACTAGTGAACAAACTAATTACCCTACGCCAGCTCCCTCTCGAACCACTAATAGCCTACACCACAAGGGTAAAACAACAGTTATCCCTATGTGAAGAAGCGGCCACCAATAAATATGGCGCAACAGCGGATCCAGTAAAAATACAACTAGCGGATTTCGCTAAAAACGCTTTAAGAAGTGGGATTACAAATCCTCATTTGTGCCAGTACTTACTGGCAGCAGGGGACGATACATTGGATAGTCTGATCCAGAAGGCCCTAGACATGGAGAGACTTCAACAAACCTCCATGTACTTACAGGCCCCACATCAAGTATCATCCAACTTTCAGGCATATAACCCCTATATACAACCAGCTCAAATAACGCAAATCGAAAATATACAACAAGCACTCCCCGCCGCGATCACCCAATACTCAAATACACAACACACCGCCCCGCCCGTAATAACACCACCAACAACACTCCAAAACTCCAACAACCCGCAGGTGATGTACACTACATACGCCTCACTACCAAACACCAATCACACTACCCCACAGGCGCCAATACAAAACGCCCAACAAATAATAAATCCGAGCCCGCCTCCAAAACCTAACACCAAACCTGAAATCAGCATAACCTGCAACTACTGCCGAAATAAAGGGCACACATACGCTGATTGCCTGAAACGTAAAAATACCCCTTTCTGTTTAGTCTGTAGGTCCAATACACATGATGCTAGAGACTGTCGTCAACCAGTAGAATCGCCAAGGCATTTTAATAATAATGGTCGTTACCAAAATCAGGGACCCCCAATTAACAGCAATAATAATAATCTCTACCCAAATCAAAGATCCCAATACCAAGGTAACAACCGATACCAGAACCAGAGGTCCCAACAGGTAAGTCAGAATTATAATAATTACCCCAACAACCGACCACCTAACAATGAACCCCAACAACAAATTAACCGTCAACAACCAGCTAACAATATAAGAGCGGTGTTCAATATCAGATACAGGTGTGATTTCTGCCACAGACGTGGGCACCTGGTAGACGACTGCCACCAAAGGCAGCGATGGGAATCACAGCAGGCGGGAAACTCCCCGCAGTCGGACCAAGAAACCCCGGCCCGACACTAATTTCTAAAAATAATACTAAAGGGGGATCTCAAGCGCCCGAACCAAGTGTCCCACTCGTCACTCTTCCACTAGACATAAGCCTTAACGGCAAAGCCGACCTAGCAGTGGACACTGGCGCTGAGGTCAGTATATTAAAACACAAGAAACTAAAGGATCCCAACCTAATAGATTCCACAAAAAGGTGCACATTACAAACGCCATTCGGCCAAGGAAAAACACTAGGGAGCTGTCAGGGGAACTTCCTTTTCAATACCCCCCTCCCATGCACCTTCCAAATCGTGCAAAACATGCCAGAGATTCCTGACGATGGCCTATTAGGATACGATTTTGTTACCAAGCATTGTAACGTTGAGGGCCCAAACCAAACACTGCGATTTCCTCGCACGGAAATCAATCCAGAAGAAATTGCAATTCCACTACGCAGTAATACCACCAAATCGGAACCCAGAGAGCAGCAGGAGCAAACCCAAACCAGGGAGTATCAGTTCGCAGAAACTGAGATCATCCCCGGTGGTGTCTCCCAGGTAACCTCAGAGAGGAATATCAGCTGCCTATCTCAAGATGGGTCAAGGTTGGAAAACAACCCCGACGATTGTGAGACCACTTCAGGCATAAGTCATAAGATAGCGTTGGAAGAACCCCTTCGCTTACCGAGCCGGTCTCAAATGGTGGCCTCAATCCCACTAAGGTTAGAGGAGGAAATGCTCTGTGAAGCATACGAGCCGAGCGAAGGAGTATTCCTCGCCAATGCCCTCTTACCATCTGGAACCAAAACAGTGTTTGTTAGCCTCCTCAACGTTAATACCCAACCAGTAGTCCTGACGAGCCTAACTCTAAAACTCACGCCAACAAAAGACTACTCCACTATATCTCTAGCCCCCAACAACAACCCTAAGCCTCTAACGAACACGAACGACGAATGTGGGTATCCTTCAGGCCCTGAACCAGTCGGTCTCAGGAACGCCAGTACCCCATCGTCGCCCAACGAAAGGCCTAAAAGTATACCCAGAAATGGTGCAACCCCGCACGGTATATCCAAAGGGAAACGGGCAAGATTAAAGTTACAACTAAAGCAAAAGGAAATCGAGACCCTCCACCAGATGAGATACATATACCCGGACTACGAAGACCCGGACCCAGAGCGCGAAGCGCGCCTCAAACAATTAAATGAAGAACTCAGCTTCGACCACCCCCTAACGGCCGATGAGAAACACTCCATAAAGAAACTCTGTCACGAATATGCCGATATATTTCACCTAAAAGGGGACAAACTCTCCTACACGGAAGCCATAAAACACGAAATCCCCATGATCTACGACAAATTTATAAACCAAAAAATGTACAGGTTGCCAGAGACCCAAAGACATATCATAAACGAACAGTTGGAAGAAATGTTGGATAATGACATCGTCCAACCGAGTAGAAGTCCGTGGAACTCACCCCTCCTAGTGGTTCCCAAAAAATCGGGCCCCGATGGCAAGAAAAAATGGCGCGTAGTTGTAGACTACCGCAAAATAAACGAAAACACAATAGGTGACGCATACCCACTACCAAGAATCGAGGATATCCTAGACCAACTCGGTCACTCGAGATACTTCTCCACCCTCGACTTGGCCAGCGGCTACCATCAAGTATTAGTGGAACCATAAGACCGCCCCAAGACAGCCTTTAGCACGAATTATGGACACTATGAGTTTAAACGCATGCCGTTCGGGCTAAAAGGAGCCCCGGCTACGTTTCAGAGACTAATGAATTATGTCCTCACAGGCTTACAAGGCCTCGAATGCTTCGTCTACCTAGATGACATAGTCATCTACGGGAAGAACCTTGAGGACCATAATTCGAAGCTCCGACGGGTATTCGACCGGTTGAGGGAAAACAACCTCAAATTACAACCGGAGAAATGCCAGTTCTTAAAGAAGGAAGTAGTCTATCTGGGCCACGTATGCTCTGAGGAGGGAGCCCTCCCCGACCCCAGAAAGACGGAATGTGTCCAAAGTTTCCCAGCGCCACGAACAATCAGGCAGGTGCAATCATTCCTAGGCCTCGCCAATTACTATAGAAAATTTATCCCAGATTTTTCTAAAATAGTACGACCTCTAACGAATTTGCTAAGAAAGGGCGTGAAATTTTCTTGGACACCGAAATGCCAGGAAGCATTTCAAACGATAAAGCGTTCCCTAGTCTCCCCACCACTGCTGATCTATCCTGACTTCGACAAACCGTTCAACCTAACAACGGACGCCAGCAGTGAGGCACTCGGAGCAGTGCTCTCCCAAGGAGACGTAGGCAAGGATCAGCCCATAGCATATGCCAGTCGCACTCTAAATAAGGCAGAACGCAATTACTCCACTATCGAGAAAGAGTTGCTCGCCATAGTATGGGCTGTAAAAAATTTTAGATGCTACCTAATGGGTCGTAAATTCACGGTCTACACAGACCACAAACCCCTAAAGGGCGTTTTCAACGTTAAAGACCCGACCACGAGACTTGTAAGATTCCATCACAAACTGTCCGAATACGACTACAATATAGAATATAAACCGGGAAAATACAACACGAATGCTGACGCTCTCAGCCGAATTCCTCAAAGAGCAGAAGAGCCCAATACCTCCACGGTGGAAGCTCTAATTCACCAACCCGGTGAGACACCATCAATACTTCCAGAAAACGTGACTAACTCGCCTCCTACAGAAAGGCTAAAACAATGTAATGCGGTCACAAGGGCTCAGGCACAGAAGATGCAGGACAACGGTAAAGACCAACGCGTTCCAACCCCAAGAGCCCCCGATGTCGACGAAGGGCCCAACGATCTCGAAACCGAAATACCCCAACCTGCCGAGGCCTCCCAAAATAGCTCCATCGCGCTTCAAAAGAAAATTGAGGTAATAACAAGTCCCGAAGAAATCAACACAATACTGAAGGACTACCATGACTCCCCCTTCGGCGGACACCAAGGAATCGTCAAAACCTACAATCGAATTCGCCGAAAGTATTGGTGGAGACGAATGTTCCACGACATAAGTCGATATGTCCGGAAATGCAAAAAATGTCAAACCATGAAAGCTTCAAGGCAATTCAAAATGCCCATGGTTATAACGGACATTGCAGAAAAGCCGTTCGACAAGGTTTACTTGGACATCGTGGGTCCACTGGAAGAAACCCTTTCAGGAAACAAATATATCCTAACCTTCCAGGATAACCTGACCAAATTCGTCGACTGGTATGCCATGCCCAATGCAGAAGCTCAAACGGTAGCACAAATTTTCTTCGACGAAATCGTCACGCGCTACCGCATACCAAAACAAATAGTCACCGATCAAGGATCAAACTTCCTAAGTGACCTTTTTAAAGGCGTGTGTAGGCTCTTAAAGATTAAGAAACTTCAGACATCAGCCTACCACCCCCAGTCCAATGGTGCACTAGAACGGGCCCATAGACCCCTGATTGAATACTTACGCACTATAGTAGATGAAAGCCCAAACAGTTGGGACCAGTTTTTACGTACAGCAGCGTTCGTATACAACAATAGTGTGCACGAGGGAACCAAACTTACCCCAATGGACTGCCTATATGGGTTCACCGCCGACGTCCCATCCAATCTGAAACGTTCCCCGGAGCCTCTGTACAATCACGAGAGCTATTACCACCAATTGAGGTACAAACTGCAAAAATCGTACGCAATGGCAAGGAAAAATTTACTCACAAGCAAGAATCGCTCCAAAGCGCATTATGATGGGAACGTACGTACACTTACCCTACACATAGGAGACAAGGTCCTCCTTCGCAACGAGGCCCGAAAACATAAGTTATCCCAAGTCTGGATCGGGCCCTATACAGTAGTCGCCGTCCCAAGCGCGGTAAACACTACCATAAAAATAAATAAGAGATTAGTAACTGTCCATAATAACCGCTTGAAGCCGTTTTATGAAGATAAAACCCAGCTTTAAGGAAAAGCCAGTCCTGCCAATAATATCGTCTAAAAGTGTTTTACAATCTAAAACATCAGACTAGACGGATGGCATACCTTACGATTACGGCACACCAAAACTAATCTCTTATTTACCTTACATTGGTCGAGCATATACGATTGCCAGTTAAAATAGCATCAGACCGAACGCATCCCAGTTTAATATTACCAGGAATCTACTTAACAAATACCCTATCTCATTGGACAAAAGAAAGACTGCGTTCCCATGGATCCACTCACATAATCAACATTGACGACCATAACCGAGAATGTAATAAAATAACACCGATAGACAATAGCTATCCAAATAATATAAACACATAGTAGTAGCACACCGCTAGACTTAAAAGATAACTTTGAGTTCCTTGATTTAAATTTCGGTGAAAAATCATACCTAACAACAGTATCGCTAATCCAAAGTGCTTAACAATATCGACTGCATATTTAATGTATAAAAATAACATTAATTTTAATGACGCACTTTAGCGGATCAAGGGTGTTTTCAAGAAGGCAAAACTTGAAAGATTTTTTCTTATAAGCCAACTATATGAGTATGAGCCTATTTTAAAAGTGCAGAAATGATTAGCAAGAGGACATAGTGCACGAGAGAGCTTAAATCAGCATCTTGAAAACAAGGAAATTGGAGAAGGGGAAGAAAAAGGGTGATTGCAGCTATAATCATCTTAATTATATAAATAACTCTCATGACAATGGTGATGTCGTCATGGAATAACATTTTTCGCACATCCATCAATCCCAAGTCTTTACCTCAACCACCTTGTAAGATTTTAGCCTTATTTAATTTGAACGATTTTTATGTTATAAAACAAAAACAAAACAAACCGATCACACAAAAATTGTTTTTTTTTCCCTGCGCCCAACCCCACAACTAACGCCGATAAGAGAATCGCCCACTCACTTCGTATCATGGCGATTCTCTTGTTCCGGGGGGGAAGGAATGTTGTGTAAATAAAAATGCACGGGGCCGGTAAATGACCCGTGCAAAATATTAAAAATGCAACCCGAAACGCCAAAGGAAATTGGCAACAAGAAATTAGCGCAATTTGTCTTGCGAAAGAAATTAAAACCTTCATAAGCAAATTGCGCAAGTTTCGGGGCAATGGAAAGAAAAGCCGACGGGTGCGTTTTTCCGGCCGGCGCCCTCAGCCTTGGGTGAAAGACCAGCAGCTGACTTTTGCCCCAAGGTTGATGGCCCGGAAGAAATTCGCAACGGCGGATTTTCTTGGCCAAAGTTTTCAAGCGGAGATCGATCGATGAATCGATCAAAGACAGAGTTAATTTAACTTTCACGTGCGGCGGGCGCTTCTTTTTGAGTTTCTTTTGCAAGGGTTGATTTTTTTAACCGTAGCGGGCGCGATGAATTGAGTGGTGATTCGAAAATAGTAAAGTCGTTCGTTTAGAATTTAATGTAAATCCAAGTGTTAGAAAACATTCGCTTAACTTAATGGTGTACTGCAAAAATGATTGTTTGAAAATAGATAATTAATTATATTTCCAAAGTGTTAGTATACCTTTGTTCATATTAAACTTAATTAAATGTATCGTGTTAGAGAATTTGGATAATAATTAATAAATGCAATGTGTTAGAAAACATTCGCTTAACTTAATGGTGTACTGCAAAAATGATTGTTTGAAAATAGATAATTAATTATATTTCCAAAGTGTTAGTATACCTTTGTTCATATTAAACTTAATTAAATGTATCGTGTTAGAGAATTTGGATAATAATTAATAAATGCAATGTGTTAGAAAACATTCGCTTAACGTAATGGTGTACTGGAAAAATGTTTGTTTGAACATAGGTAATTAATAATAAAAAATAACAATAGTAACAATAATTCCAAACTTAATTAAATGTATCGCGTTAAAAAAATTAGATAATAATTAATAAGTCCAAAGTAAATTAGATAATAATTAATAAATCCAAAGTGTAAGAAAACATTCGTTTAACTAAATGGTGTACTACAAAAATGATTGTTTGAAAATAGATAATTAATTATATTTCCAAAGTGTTAATATACCTTTGTTTCATATTAAACTTAACTAGTGCATCGCGCTAGAGAAGCGTTTGATAGGTATCGGTAAGTACCGAGTAGACAATTAAATAGAGAAAAACATATATAACAAGGCTAATAACGGGGGCAAATGGCAAAAGTCTCACGCAAAAAGAGCACCCTGAAGTACCTGCATTGTGGCGTGGGAATAATTCCAGTTCCCAGCAAGAACATTGTCACCAATAACCATAAAAATTTGCAGTAAAACTTTTATTGCTTTCAGAACTCTAAATTTCCCGCTTTCAGCATAAATAGAATATAAAAAAAAATCGAGTCTGAAGAGGCATCGATAATTCGGTGCTGGGAGTTTTTTCCCCATGAAGGGTTATTACTAAAAAAAGCACAGAGGGGCGGCGATATATACACACTACTAAAAAGTAAAGGTGGTTGGCTTGAGCGGGCTTTATGTCTATATACAATTTAAGGGACACAAATTTGTTAGGATTTATCGATAAAGGAGTAGAGAAGCTCTTTAATAAATTAAAATTGCTCCAGCTACTCGCCGAGAATCGCCCCAGATGCCACTCCGAAAGGATTAAATCTTATGCTGAAAATTTACAGCCGGGCCTTGTTGATTAATCTGAAAGCATTTAAAAAGTCACCATCATCCCCCCGAAAAAGCTATACATAACACAGTTTCTTCCTTTTCGAAAATTGAAGTTTGGAAAATCTCAACTTGTCTTAAATTTCACAAAGTTTACTTTCGAAAGTAGGCGAAATTTTAAAGCCCTTCGGTTATGTACATAAATTTACATTTTACAAGTCAACCACTTTGGAAATCTTACAAAAGCAGAACGAGCCAAATACAGTACAGAATGAAAAGGGCTTCAAATTTACAATGTAGATAGGCGGTAGCGCATCGATTACAAGATTAAAAGGAATTTCGATGATGATGATGACAATGAAGAATGTCAATTCACAACGCCACAAAAATTGTAATTATAAAGAAAGTTTTTAGCTGTCGCAAAAGCATTAGGGTGGGATGAAAATTTCTCCAACTAGAAAGGATTACTATAAAATATTGGGAATAATACAAAACATCGACAAGCCTAAATGGAATTCTCAGTGGTCGACCCCAATAATGCTTCAAGGGGAATTTTTGGTAGCGGCAATCTAAAGAGTAAATTTGCCATCATGAAATATTGTCAGATAAGGAAGTAGGTCAAACCTGATAAAATTAATTAAAAGCCATATTGAAACACGTCCAGAGCATCTTGCAATAAAATTTGATTACTAAGCAATAAGTAGAATATCTGAAACGAAAATAAATACTGGCCTTGGTAGCCTATAATGCCCCGGCTTCACCGGCCTCAGTTTAATAATGTTCAGTTCAATCCACATAAGTGGCTTCACCGGCTAAAATCCAGTTCAGTGGTTGAAATTGTTGTAGCGTTTTCGCCAGAAGTCAGAAATGCAAAAGCTCACTGGAATAGCATTCCTCTATTCTGCCCGGTTCACATTATTCCAGTAGCATTCCAGACTAGCGATCAAAACCAGCACTGGAATAATGTGAACCGGCACTGGAGTGTACCCATTCCAGTGAACAATCCAGTCCAGTGACTGGATTGACAGTCTACTTTTTCATTCCAGCTTGCCCATTCCAGCGCCACTGGATTGACTCGCTGGATTACTGGACTGGAATAATGTGAACCGGGCAATCCAGTTGATTACTCTCTTTTAAGCGAGCTTTTACGTTTTACTTAAGTTCGAGTTAGAGTTGGGCGAATTGAAGTCTGTTTTTTCCTCATTTAATATGTGGAACTTGTATGCGAACTGTGTAATAAGTGAAAACACCCGAGTCTGCTTAAACTACATTCCACTATTCCAGTTGATTACTCTCTTTTGAGCGAGATTTTACGTTTTACGTAAGTTCGAGTTCGAGTTGGGCGAAATCTTGGTATTATTGTACCGTGGGCGAATTGAGGTCTGTTTTTTCTTCATTCAATATGTGGAAATTGTATGCGAACTGAGATTATTTTAAAGTTCAGTTTATCGATTTGCTCGAACTTGCGCAGTTCGGCCGGTGAAGCCGGGTATAAAGGGTTTTAAGCGGCCGACTGCCATCCCAGAGTTCCGGTACTCCGACTCCTTTTTTGACGTCCGTAGTTTATAACTATATTTTTTAAACGAAAAAACCGGTGGTGGTAACTGTCAGAACAACACTGGGGGAATTTGATTGCAAAATTTCATTTTATGATAAATTAAACAATAAGTAAACTACTGACAAAATTTTTTGTTTGAGAAAACGACGTCAAACTATGAATTCAGAAAAATAATATGCATACCTAGGAACTCGTTTATAAACCTAACAAGTAGACTATGGAACAGCTTTCCACAGTAAGTATTCCCGAAGTCATATAGAATTCAAGAGTGTAGGCGTAGAGTTTATCGTCTCCTCACTAATGCACCCCAAGACTGCGTGACCTATCTTATCCCTCAACTATCCTTCGAGTTAAGTTTATTACTAACCATGACATATAAGACGTGAACAAGACTAATAATATAAAGGGTGATTCCTGAGCTTAGACTTACACATAAAAAAATAGTCGCTGATGACCTGATTTTGAGTCAACCACTTTTTTCTATTGTATCAGGCCGAAAAGTACGGCGGCCTCTACTTATACCTATTGTACTGAACTGTTTCAGTGATCTTTTAATTCAGCTCACTTCTAAGAACGAGATTTTCCTCCTCGCCAGCGAAAGTGCACAATAACTTCGCCGAGGATAAGCCTACAGGTGGAGCCCTTTACTTTCCGATCCTCTATATTTGGTAATTAATGATGTAAACCCAAGTCAAGATCAGCAGAGTCATAACATCCTTTCTATTGCAGCCCAACTATTCATTGGTCATGTTGCAGTGGTCGATATTAGGATTTGCGATTCTGAATCGATTTTAGAAAAAAATCGGTTTTTTCGTCTAAGAAAACCGTCATTTTCCGATTCTTTTCCAGTCGATTCAATTTTAAGTAATCGATTCTTTTCCCGAGAATCGTAATTATCAAGCGCAGCTTATTTTTCACCATATAGCCGTCATCCGACTGAGCCAACAATGGTATAGTATTACAAAATATAGTATATTAATTTATGTAAAGGATCGAACCGGTCCAAAGTATCAAGAAATTACAAAAAAACCATATAAGCGAGGACGTCCATTTACGGACGTTTTGGTCTAAATTTTGGGCTGGACTTTGCCGACTGAACCATTTCGTTACAGACCCATAAACTGTTTAGGTCAGTTTCAAAATTTGCCCATCCCACCGTCCTTTCTCACCCTCTTCTCCACAAATAAACGTGTTTAGTGAATTAAAATGAATTATTTTTATTGATTTATTAATGAAAAATACTTTTCTTTGTTTTGTTTATTTAAAAAAATTTTTGTTTGGACTAATACCTGTGACACCTATCCCATCATAATGAAAGTAACCTTCATTATCGTGACAAAACCCCACCATTATTAAAGTCCAAAATGAAAGTTAACTTCGGTTAAGTGACATCTGTTGGAAAAATGGAAACTACATTTAAAAATAAACTAATTTTATTTGACGTTAGTTAAGCAACAATTTGCAATTATGTTTTCTTTACTACTTTAAAAAATAGTTTATTAAATATTCCAAAATAAAACAATTTAAAATTAAAGCAAAAAACACACAGGCTTATATCCTCACTTGATATGCCAGATGCAAATGAAAGTAAAGTGTAATGTGTCACCCCATCATTTCCTTGACCATCATAATGAAAGTTACCATCATAATGAAAGTATAGAGTGTGTCACAGGTATAATTCAATATTTGTTTCAATATTGTACTCGATTTTTATAAAATCGATTTTTTAAGACAATTTTATTGAAAAATCGATTTCATTAATATCACAAATCGATTCTGAAGATCAATTTAAATTTTGAAAATCGCCCATCAGTAGTCGATATATGATGTATTTCATTAGAGTCTGACCATCCAGAGCCATCTTCACCATACTGAGCCCGTCCCGGACCACTGAATACAGCCTTAGAGCCTTTCCAAGCCTTATTTGGCCACATTGCAGTGGTACATTTACTTGATCAGCGTCCAATTATCCAGAACCATCGTCGCCAAACTGACCTGGCCTTTTCATAGTTTTAAAAACCAATATGCCTTGGCTGTCCCTGACTTGTTGAGACTTGGTGAGCTTGTACGAAAAATGTGAAAAATTAGAAAATGTACCGTAACACAAAAATTTACTGGACATTATTTATAGGAAATTGTCCAAGCTTTCCAATTTTGGAAAAAAAATATTGATTAACTACGTATTTTTTGGGGGAAAAGGTAGTTGAAATTTAAATTTTTGTTAAAAAAACCAAAATTTTGACTTTGATGACTCATAACTCTTGAAGTTGATAGGGTAGAACCTTCACAGTTTTAGCTTGGTGGTAGTTTTCTGCCTTCAGTACTACCTTATTTATGAAAATATAGCAAAGGGTTAGAAAAATACAGGGTGGTATGCAAAACACTAAAAAAAACTTCAAAACGTTCTAGGGACTAAACCGTTACAATTTCTTCCCCACCCATACGATTTTTTGTTCGTCTATCCAAAACCTATCCACAGCCGGCCGCTTTGTAACTTTATGCAATACACCCGTATAACGAAAATGATTCCACAAACTACACTCAACAAAACATTGAGGCCGATTCTTTTTTTGGCTCTAATTTGCCGTCGTATGCCCGTGTGTACAGCAACAGTACTCGGCCATTTTAATCGTTTGGTCAAGTTTGGCCGTCGTGAGGCCGTATGTGCTCTCGTTAAAAATGGTAAAAAACTCTACGGCCATTATTTGCCCCTTAAAAAGCCAAGCGGACGTTGTTCGCCCGTTGTAAGGCCATCTTTTATTTTCACTCGGGCTATTCTTATTAGAGGCTTTATTATTCTTATAAGATTTCTGCAAACAATAGAAAAGAAGAAGAATACTACGAAGCTACGACGAATTATTTGGTTTAGGGTTTTTAACAAGCACCTAAGCACTTGTAATCAGGGTGCATTTAAATTGCTTATATCTCTTGAAGTTACATTAAAAATTCAATCAATGGTTCGGCACTGAAACCAACTGAAACAACCCAATTAATGTAGTTTGACCATTTCTTTAAATATAGACTATTGAGTAATCCAAATATTATTTATTCTTAACACTCAAATGACCTAGTATAAACATGACTACCCATTTTAAAAGGGTTTCTATAAAAAAGAAACAAACCTAAGTAAAATCCATTCCATGTTAGCTTTAATTTTCGTTGATGACTTGCTACATAATACCCACACAAAAACCAAATTCTTGTTCACTTTTGCCATTTTTTAAATATATTAAGGATAGTACTGCATAGGCCCCCCATTATACCGTCCAACAAAAATTCGTGCGGTTATAAGAAGAACGGTGCGGGATGTTTTTCATACTACCCTCCATATTTCGTCCATGGAGAGATTGCTGGTTGCAAATATTTCTCTCTCCAATGAGATGTTTAATATATACGATGGAATCGTTTGCAATCTCTAAACTAACGTCCTGGAACTAATAGAGTTTCCCCCGAAATTCAAGGCCCATTTACACAATCTCTTCCTTTTTTCCCAACTTATTTTTTTTCTCTTCTTCTATTTTTGTGCTGGATAGTCGTTAACCCTCTAAATTCCCAATGATGTGGGGTAATGGCATCAATAAGTTCGAAAAACCTTTTCTATAATAAGCGAAAAACTTTTCTTTTTCGCAATTTTTTTCTTTCTTCTTTTTGTTTGAGTGTGTTTTCTTGAAAATAAATGAGTTTTTCTTTTTCCCTCTGCACTGGTGTATATATACCAAAGAGCTACCAAAAAAAAATCCAGGGGAATTCTTAAGAGTATTTAAGAGCTTGTTCCTTTCTTTTTTCTCATTTGTGCTAAATAACATTAAGCAACAAAAGGGCAAAAAGTCCTTCTTTTGTGAATCAATTATTATAAAACTGTAGTCAAATTACCCCAGATTTCTTGTTCCTTGATGTTTTGTGGCGGGGCACGGATTGCGGAAATACATGGACTAAAAGGATAAAGAAGGACAATTACAAAATGATAGTGTAATGTCCGTATTAGGATATTGTTCTTTTATAGGCACTCGTTCTGTATATATATACAAGTGTATCTATATAATTGCTGGTCAAACTTGAACAGAACGAGTAGGTACTCTACTGAATGGCATACATGCTCATAAGGATTTGCAGAACTTTAATGCGTAGGATTAAGAATAGAAAATGGTTTGTTTTAGATCAGTCTTTTATAGAAGTTTTGTGATTATTGTCCCCAGAAGGATAAGAATATAAAATTTTAGATACGTATATAAAAATAAAAAGCTTGAACTTGCTTCTTGGAGTGTGAAAAGTTTATTGGTTTTTTCTTTTGTTGTTATGAAAAACAAAAACAAACAAAATGTTTATAGTTCAATGTTAAGGTCGTATCAGGACCGTATGTTAGGATTTTTTGTAGATATTTTCAATCTTAAAAGTTTATTTCTTAAAGGAAAATGTACTGAAAAGAGATTTGATGATCTTTACAGTAAAACTTTACAGAGTGGAGAGATTATCTGTTCCTATTATTTGCCGTGGAATGCCGATAACATTTAGAGATTAAAAATAATTACAATATTACAAATCGAAAAGGAAACGTTGTCATGAAGTTAATATACTCATCCGTAAAGCAGAGTCTTACGGAACGAGTAGCATGCCTCATATACTGAAACAGAAGACGACGAGGATGGCAACAATGAGAACAGCTAAATGATTTAAGAATTTATCATGGAAGAAAAACTGCCAACCGGTTCAAGGCTTTTGTTAATTTGTAAGAACTGCCCCAATTCTGAAGTAGGGTCATAGTAATATTTATTTCGCAGCGCGGCACAAAACTGTAAACATTAAGGAACTCTCATCCAGGATAGTTGCAGGGCGCTTTGACATACTCCAGACACTGACTGGGAAAAATAGGATCGCGGTCTGGTAGGTCCCCGGACACTGAGGTATCGAAGGCAATGAGACTGCGGGACCTTGGTAGTCTAGGGAGTAAGGCGCCTGGCTACCGTCCCATAGGTCCCAGGTTCGAATCCCGGGAGCACCACGGTCCTTCGCCTTTCCCACCTTCTTTCTTCTTCCCTCCTGTCGTAGCTTTCCGCTAGAATTGCCCCGCTCCACCAGCGCATGTCATCGGTTGGTTGATGGGATTCAACTCGTTTCAGGAAGCATAACACTCCAGGGAGTTGTTACTCGTTGCACCGATGCCAGAGTCGCGATAGAATTGGCTGGGAGTAGGTGGTTGTGGCAGTTCCTTCCTTCGCTTCTCTCTTTCCCTTCACTATCTGTCGACTAGAGCTTACTGTTTGAATTGCACTCTATACGAAATAAATAGATTGTCGACAGTACAAAGGGCTTTCCCTGAGCTCTAGTCTTCCACATAAAAAAAAAGCTATGTTGATCTAGGGTCCAAATCTCTGATCGAAGACTGGGTTAAGTGAGTGAAGCTAACCTGTTGGGAATCAGTCCAAGGACTTAAGAAAGGCTAAGAACCTTGTAGCCTTCTTCCTGGAGACTGTAGAAAGCGTGCTTAGTATAAAATATCGAAACCATACAGAATATGTCTCTATGTCTGCTTCCTAGCATACATATTGTAAGAAAAAATCGTAATACACCACAATGCACGAGTACAAGGGCGAAATGATATCAAAAACCGAATGCTATCCCGCTTTATCAACATCTCTGTTCACCTCGAGTTCCTCTTTACTCAACATTGCTATGCCACGCCCCGGCCTCGAGCGTGTAGATTTCGAGCTTGACCTCAGTAAAGCTCCGGATCCTGATAATATATCTCCTCGGTTCTTCAGCTCACTTTCGGCTTTATATCTCTGCATAATCTCCAGACCCAGGACTAGGTCATGTTCAGCCCATTCAGAAAAAAAGTTAACCCAACAACCCTTCCAACTACCACGAAAGATCAATTCGATATCGAGAATTCTACCAAATATTAGACAGGAAAGAACTGAAATCTTCTCATTTACTTAATGCCCCGGCTTTACCGAACTCAGTTCAATCCACATAAGTGGCGTCACCGGCTAAAATCTAATTCATGTTCAGTTCGTGCTTGTTGTTGCTTTTTCGCTAGAAATCATGGCATGGCATTCCATTATTCCAGTTGATTACTCTCTTTTGAGCGAGCTTTTACATTTAACTTCAGTTCGAGTTCAGTTGGGCGAACTGAGCTCTGTTTTATCCTCAGTTGAGTATGCGGAAATTGTATGGGAACTGAGGTTAGAGTTAAAGAGTTAAATTGTATGCGAACGCGGATTAAAGTTAAATTTACCAATTTGCTCGAACTTGAGCAGTTCGGCCGGTGAAGCCAGGATATTACAGAAAATCACAACCAAACCCCTTATAATTTGAGTGATCTCGTCCTATTGCTCTAAATATCTTCAAAGCCTTGAACAGTGTACGGCACCTTGATCTGGTGACTAAACTCCTAGTTAGTGGTATCGAGTAAATCAAAAGACCTAGATTAAGAATTTTTAACTAAGGTAATGTTGGATGGTGACGATTCTAAACCTCACACCATATCTGCCAGAATCCCCAGGGGTTAATTCTATCGCCCGGTCTTTTCCCAATCTTTATAAATGATCTCATTTTTTTCTTGTGTGAGGTTCATAAATGATCTACTATCAATTCCCTTCAACCCACTTCACTACTTCGCTGATGACAGTACTCTGCGTTACGGTTACCCTTACTCCTTCGGTAGTATTGGACAACCACCCGCCAGACTTGCCTTCATGATCCTCCAACTCATGGCCATAGTAGCCTAGCTATTAAGACTCTCGACAACAACAACAACGACATCGAACTCATTCTTGATTGAGGCTGCAAAAATCTTGTCGAATTCATCACCTCCAAAATTAGGTACCTACTGTCTCACCTCGTTCTGCACCGACCTTCATTCTATTTCAGTGGACGGTGTGAATCTAACAGCTGGCCTATCTCTTAATATTCTAGGCTTAATTTTAACCAAGGATCTGCAATTGAATGACTATATTTTTCAAAATTCCAAAGAAACATCTCAATATCCCAGGAAACTTAATAGATGAAAGTTCATCCTTCATCTAACAGATCGAGCTGGAATCTAAAAATCCTTCCTTCGGCCTTTCTCGAATATAGATTTAAAAATTGTAAACACGTTTTAGTTCAGTGACTAAGCACATTTCCATTTAAATGGTTTTGTCAATTGGGTACCAAAATAAAAAACCCGCGGTTGAAGCCTGTGCAGGGCTAAAAGTGACCGTTTGGGCCGCTCTATCCACAAAAGGAATAATCGGAAAGTTTTTCTATGAAAATTCTCGTGGTGAAAATCTCACTTTTGATTGTGATTCTTACCGCCGCATGACAAGTGAATCACTCACTGCACCACTGCGACATAGCAGTGATTTTCAATACTGTATCGATTTTAGGAAAAATCGATATTCTCTTTTAAAAAAGTGATTTTCCGATCTTTTCCAGTCGGCACGATTTTAAATAATCGATTCTTTTTTCGAGAATCTTAATCATCAATTGCTGAGGTGGCAGCACAGAAGTCGTTTCAACTCATTTGTTACGAGTTTTAACTTTTAGTATAGTGTATACTTTTCACCAACACTAGCAAGGTATTAAAAACCGCGTTTATGTGCAGGGCCGAACCGGTACCAAAAAAAGTACCTACTAAAAAAAACTCCCATAAACTCCCATTTAGGCCAGTTTCAAAATCTACCAATCATATCGTCGTCTCTCATCCTCTTCTTCACAAACGAACGTTTTCAGCAGATTTTTGTTGGTTGGTTGTTGGGCCAGATGAAATTGACCTTAATAGACTGCCGAGAGGGAGTTTCGAATACTGTGCTCGATTTATATAAACTCGATTTTTAAACAATTTTATCGAAAAATCGATTTCTTTAAAACGAAAAATCGCTTTTACATTTTGTGAATCGCCCATCACTACTGCGACATCGTGATTAAGCTTAAACCCCAATGCACGCTTGACTTGCTTTGCTTTTCAGAGATTTTCAGATTTTATATGTGATTTGGAATTTGGTTTTGCCTTAGAACAAAGCAAAGCAGTAAAAGTAAGCAAACCGTACATAATCGTACCTTAAATAATCCGTAAGAAGGCCGCTCCGAGCTATATATGCTTCGCCTTCCCCTCCGTGCCACCTGCGACATTATTAGGTCTATCAAAAATTTAGCGAATATTCCAATAAAACTCTGTCTACAAGGCATTATTTTGCTCCCAATACACAGACTGCCTCGCTCAGCTCACTTAGATGCCCTACAGTTCTCCTTTTCATGCACATTTCCGTCTAGAAGAGCCTTACTATAAATTGTGACAAGTCACAAGATTTTGTGACTCATTCGTTTCATTGAGGGTTTGTGACTATTCTTGTGATTTTCAGCTGTTTTGGTATTCTAAGTACCAAGTCACAAAGAAAATCACAAAATTTTTAATCGTGTATTGAGTCTGAGCGAAAACGTAGTCAACGTAGGTACGCCATAAAATATTATCCTTGTTTATAAACATAACATAAACTGGGAGAGAAATTTAACTCCGACTTTTTCTTCGGGAGCGAAAGTCCAAATATTGATTTTCACTAGAAGTGTTTCACTCAGGTAGGAAACTTCTATCCGCATGGTAACTCCGCTTATAAACATGGTAATTGATGCAGTGAGGCAGAGTGTATGTGAAGAGTCCGAGCACTTCTTATAGCTGTCTGCCTGTCGAGGTATACTTTTGTGATCAGCTTTTTCTCCAGTCACGATTTTGATAATCGCTTTGACTGCAAAATTAAAATACCAAAATATCTCAAATTGAAAATGACCACAGACTTGTGATTGCGTTGTGACTTGTGTCTACTTTTGGAAATTTAGGGTGCTTCGCCATCTGTTCGAGGACTTCCGGACTCTTCATAACCTATCCTCTTGTCTTCTATGCTTAAAATCAAGCTTATTACCTTTATTACAAAACCTGAACAACATGACGCACTGGTAGTACAAAGGGTAATTCCTAAGCTTGTATATGCACTCAAAGACTTTTAGAACTTAGTATGCGCTTCAGTAATTGTATGGCAACGTTGCAAGTTGGCTCACGAAAAAAACGCTTGGAGTTTGCCATACCCAGTGAGGACGTCCAGTGTTCGGTGTATTTTATATGAGGATATCGACTTTGTGAAATCTAAGCCCCGTTACAAAATTTTTTTGTTTCGATTTTTGTTACATTCGTGGGCTTCTTGCACATTTCTTCTCTTTGGTGTAAACTAATATAACTTCCAGGAGTTGGCTCCTTGAACATAAGTGCCAAAGCCCTGTTTGACAGATTCCTTTAAAGCACAAACAGATTGCGGCGGCACGGGTGACAGCGGCGGCCTGCGACAGAATTCCACATAGATTTAATTTCTCCGCGCCGCCTGCAGTTTGTGTTAGCACATATGGTGGCCCATGTATTTTAATCGTTTTTCCTGTCAGCGACACCGCCACCGACAAACGCCGCCGCCCAATCTGTTTGCGCCTTTACATTGCCCGCGTAGCCCTGAAGGTCTCGGAACATGTACAGGGCTACGCCCATATAACTTTTCGGGGTCTGGGGCAAAAAAATCATTGGGGCCTTTTTAATTAAGCTTTATAACAAAAAAAAAACTTTTTAAGTGTCAATCTATTTTCGGGCCCCCTCTGATCTGGGGTCGGGCAAATCATCATAGTCGCCCCCAATTGTGGCGGACCTGCATATGGTGGTCCGAATGATTGTACCTAACTAAGATCAAGTTGACATTCCCAAAACTAATTCGGACTTGGTCCTAACAACAAAAACAATACTTAAATAGTTCAATAAATTTTTTTTATAACATAAATTTCAACTGATAATCTTTTGCATGTCACATAAAATATTTGACTCTTTGCCAAACATTCATCGCAGTTACACTAAAATATTGCCATGGCATAAAACCTTCATCATATATACACAAAAAGGCCAGCGACATTTTTATGTTGTTTATCTATAAACGGAAGTGCTTATAAAAAAAACTCAAATAAATCAAAGTCAAAAAATATTTTTATATTTTCATTGACTTATCAACGGCTAAATTAAATAACGTAAAATTCCCCAAAATTGAAATTATTAATATAATTTGTCTCATTTTGTTTGTCGTTCTGTTTGATGAAAAAAAAAAACTTTTTATGTAAATCTTTATTCCATTAAAGATCTCATATTTCAATCAAAATAAAGACACTTGATAAAAACAACATCATCAACAAAAAAAAATCAGCATAGTTTTTTGTTGTTATTTATCATATCGAATTCACCTGAATAAATGCGAGAGATTTTTTTTTCAAACAACAACACATACAAAAAAAAACCGACCCAAAAAAGTCTCTTTAAAGTCCTGTGTGTGTGTGTCATAATATTTCAAAACCTGTTGAATTTGCGATAAATTTGAATTTTAAGTTAATAAATCAGATTTTAATCTATCTTAAAATTTTGTGTGTAATTCACTCAAACACGATCTCATAAATCTTTGCATTAAAACAAGTTTATGGAGGTTCTTGGTCAAGAGTGTTAGCGATTGGTCTAAGTTGACCAATTAAGTTAGTTAAGTTTCCACTTAAAATATTGTTATTTATAGTATATGTTTATAGGCATTTGAAATACACGTGTTATCATGCTTGATAAGTACTAGTTATTTTATAGTTAATCTAAGCACCCCCTACTTACAAAACTACCCCCTCTCATTCAGCCGTAATTTTCACCTGTATTGTCAATTTGATGAGCCGCGGCAAGACCCAAAAGCACCAATAGTTGATTTTATCAAATAAATATCCAAACATGCCAATGTTTGCCATATATATAGTCGTAACAAACATTATATTGCAGTGTGTGGCCACTTACGCGTTATTGTATGTAGAGTATATGCATAAGGGTTGGTTATAAGGTGGTTGTTTATATACGATGAAGGGGTTTGTTTATTTATTCACACGGCAGTTGTGTCAGAGTCTTATTTGCCTACACAATTCTAAACATGACTCTATGTTTACATTAACAGCACAAACGCATTATGGTGTCCTTTTTATTTCCTGACTGATTGGATAAAATATTGGAAACGTATTAAAGATAAAAACCGGCTCTTTTTATTCCTTTATTGTAAGGACGAGAGAGGAATTTCCCTTTTTTTTCTCTCTTTTCCTTCCGTTTTTTTTTTTATTTTTTGGTTGGATTTTGTATTTTGGAAGTGTTTTATGGATAAATTTGGATATACCAAGGATAAATCAATACGAAAAGTGGCATAGACCCAAATCAAGGTTGAAGCCATGAATTTTGAAAAGAGAAAAGGGATATGGATCAATTATTCTGAAATATTCGAAAGCTAAGAGGTCATTTGTTAGCCTGTCTGTTAAGATTTATCTAAAGTAAGAAATCGATATAAGATTGAAAGGATGTTGTACAATGTGCTGGGTATTTATTTATATATATATATGTATGGTAACTCACCTGGTCGATCCAACTCGTTGATTAGGTCATCTGTTTCCGAATACGCCCCATTGACCATGATGACGTTGAAGTTTGTCAGAAGATAAAAGCACGTACTTAACACCCACCACAAATAGCCAGTCGATAAATATTTCACAGCAAAACTTCTAAATACAACTGAATTGACGCCCATATTCAGTGAAAACATTTTATGTGTATGTATGCAGTGTTTTGTTTTTGTTTTTCTTTTTTTTGTTATTGTAGGTGTGCGTCCTACACCTGTTCTTAAATAATTAATTTTTTTTATATATATTTATAAATATACTACTTCCGGAGGTTCAAATCCACTGTCATATACATATAATTAATTTTATATAGTTCAATTGAAGTACTTTTGTTGGAACCGCACTTGTTGGCATCGGTATGATATAAAAAGTTTCCCCTTATCTTGTATTTATCTCTCATATATATCCAAGGGTTTTATCGAAATTGTTCACTTATCCCTGTAAGCGGGTAATCCACTGTACATCTATTGTCACAAAATAAACCCACATGATAGTGCTTAGACCACCACAGTTCCTAGACCAGTAGTACACACAGTATATATCCTGTGTATCCTGGGCCCCGATATAGTGTTACACTCATATAGACACAAGTGAACACGATAAAAACTTTTCTTTCTTTTTATATGTATGTATGTATATGTATTGTATATATTTTTCTATTTGTTGTTCCTGCTTTATTTTTATCCTTATTGTTAAAAGGAACAAGGAAGTAACGAATGAACGAACACGGGTATTAAGGTATAAAAAGGAGAAATAAGTGAAACAGTACTCTAGATGCCCTCGGGAATATTTCAAGGATGCCCATTTTTAGTCTGGCGACGCCACAAGTATCGCCGCAAGTAACTCTCACATCTCATTATTATGTTTGTCACACGTTCGGTATTTCGCAAATATTCTTCTTCTGTTGTTTTCCTCAAGTGATGTGTTGTCTTCGTTTTTCCCGTCACCGTCCTCCAGTGTTACTTGACTACTCCCTATATATATAACGAGTTACCACTTTCCAACTCCTCCTCTTGTATGTATATATAGGAGAAATGCGCCTTCGAAATGTTGACACTAAGTTGCCGAAGAGAGGTACATTTCACATGATTTACCAAGTACTCTACCGTGGCGGGATATTCCACTGGCTGGTTTCACTTTGAGCACTCTATCTTTGATAATTGCCAACATACTTTTATCTATGAGGACGTTTTCGTTAATCAGACCGGCACTTTAGTTGAATATGTGGTGATATGATGGCTGGTATTTACACGGTGGTTGATGGCAGCTACTGTCTTTATAGCAAACAAGGAGATTTCGGTAAAGTTTAATCCTGGCGTATATATAGGAGATGACGTAAATTTTCCGTAATGGCAACAGCTAGTCAGTTGATTGCGCCTGTAAACAGAAAAAAGGGAAGTAATTGTTATTAGTATATATGAGATTTTTGTATTGAATGAGAGAGAATTAAATGAAAAGGAATAAATTATTAATAAATTACAAAATCAATATTACACAATTTCTGAGTTAAAAAATACAGAAAAAAGTATTACTATGGACAACCACGTTATAAAAAGACAAGGTTGTGGAAAAAATCAGCTTTCGAACTAAAACGTAAAATTCCCCGAACAATATTTTAAAGATATCACCTGTATACGTATGCTTAAGACATCTGTTTCCTAATAATTAAAAAAAACAGTTGTATGAATAATCACGTTTTATGTGGTAATGGTAATGTTAAGCAAAGCATAGCCTAATCTCTGCTTTTTTTTGTGGAAACCCCAAGCTAACGAATCATCCTTTGTACTACCAGACAGTCATGTCCAGGGATGTTAACTTGGTGTTTTTCTCCGCCAAATGCTGAATGGGTATTTTTTAGGAGCTTCCAATTTTTAGGGGTAATTTTAGGGGGATTTTAACAATGCTCTCAAATATTTCAAACAGTTATAAGGTAATTTAAATAAGTTTTTTCTCTTAGCTTTCCGAATTCGAATATCTGATTGGTTGTTGAATTCGTTGGCGGTAATTTGAATCGCCTGAACCAAAAAGAGACATAACGCCGCACATTTTTCTGCAATATTCCCCTAAAGTATTACCAAGGCAACGATGGTCTAGGTCAGCAGTGGGCGACCCAACTACGGCCCGCGAAAAATTTCTATCCGGCCCGCGAGATCTTTATAAGAGGCTAGCCCCACTACGCCATGCCTCATTCGCTCCTCGTAATTAGGAATGCCCTATTTGGCCCCTTGAGGAAAATCATTGCTATCTGATCCCGAGTGGAAAAATTTGAGAATTTCGGCGGGGATATGTGAGTAGCAACTGCGCAGTGTCGTTTTACCAATGCGGTCCCCCAACTGAGTACTAATTACCTCAAATGCTGCTTGATCTCTGTAATTGAACCAGAACCGGTCTATTGAGTATGATAAATGACACCCTTCACGGTCACCAATATAATTTCCTGAAATATGAAGCAATGCAACAACAAAAACTAAAGCTTTTGTATGGATAAACTTAAAGGGTATTACTTAAAAGCTGGTCGGGTGGGGTTTAAAAGCTTCGGCTATACAGCTATAAGCTCTAATAAAATATATTTAGTTTTCGTATGAAAAGGCTTGTTTGTGTGCGGCCCTTTGACCACGTTCCTTAGTCGCCAGTGACCGAGACGGCCCTCTAATATTCTAGGTTATTAAGTATACAGGAAATATTTTGGGTGTGGGTTTCCCCCCCCCCCCACCCTAAAACGATTTCCCGCCGCCCCTGTGACCAAGGGATGGATAGTGTAATTTCCCCACTTTCACTTCAAAGTTCAAATGCAGACTAAAAAATTACAGGTCAACAGAAGGTGTCAGTTAACTACTACCGCTCGTGGTAAAAACGTAAAATTTATTCTGGCCAATGTTAAAAAAAAGGTTGCCCACCCTTGGGCTAGGTAAATCAACAACATGTACATTTTTTTCTTTAACAATGATTTTAGGGGTATTCCGACCTGTGCTTAGGGGTAAACAATTTTCATGTCGTTCAGGTCATTGTACAAAGTTTCGTTCTAGTAGTAAGCGTAGTTTGAAGGATAAAAGGGAATAAGACAGGTTAAGGATAGTCTAGAGCGTATTGAAGCAGAAGGCGATGAATCCTATTTTTTGAACTTTGTGCGAGTTCGGAAATACTGTCTGCGGAAGATTGTTCCATAGTCCAATTATTATATTATTATACGAATTTCTGGCCTGTCATGAACGCGAAAAGGAGGACTAGAGGGCGTGCGAGTGATGAGCCAAGTGGGATAGTCTTAATTGCGGAAACATATTGCGGTCCAGGTACAATGGCGTCATAATGGCGATAAAATTTTGTCAGTGCCAGGTCGAAGTGATTTTTAAAGCACCAGTTAATATAAACGAGTCTAGGTGATAAGAGATGGGTCAGCCTTTAGATTCACACCATTTACTGAGACAGAAGTTTATTTTTCCAAGCTAAATCGTGAGTTCTTACGGTTCGCTCGCCAAACAAAAAACTTTAATTATGTAGACAAAAACATAATCCCTTGATATTAAGCACTCGGTATTCCTGAAATAAATCCCTTGGGGTATAAATGAGGCGCATGATTCCCCTGTATTCTGAACTTGTGGCTAGAGGTTACAGAAGATAAAGAGGGTAGAGATATAAATTGCGCCTACACAATAGGTTAGGTGTAGGGCTACCTCCAGCGCGACTGGAGACTCAATCACAGTTTTGGCGCGACGTTTTTATGCCACAACCTCGCGTACCTAAAGTGAGGTGGGTGTTTGATCGACTGTCGCAGATGTCTAAAGTCATCCTGTGGAGTTTAGGAAGCTTATCAATGAGCTGACCTCTAGTCTGGAGATCTTTATCAAGTCTTAGAGATTGTGCGAGTTCGTAAACGCAGGACTGCAGTCATTCTGCAGAATTCATCAATTAGAAGTCTGTAGCTGAATTCTGCAGAATGACGGCAGTCCTGCGTTTACGAACTCGCACTGTCTTAGTGTGCGCAACCTGGCTTATCTAAAAGGCCCACTCCCACGGTCACACATGTATGACGAACTTCTTACGAATAAGAACAGTCATTTACACACACGAAGTTTTGAAATTTCGATAATACTATAATATAGAAAATAGTATCGAAAACATATTTGAGGTGAGAGAGAAGTACTTTACAGACTTCTTTACAGAAAACATGACCCTTAGGCTGGTTTCACACGAGCCAACAGCCAACCAACAAAAATCTGCTGTCATCGTTCATTCTCTTTTGATATTCGATGATAAGTCGCATGAGCTTTCACACGAGCCAAATTTTCCAACCAACTGTACGTCAGAATTCTTCTTATTGTTGTTGTTTTTAATCTTAATTCTCCCTTTTGCTATTTCCCTCTCTTTCCTTCAAGAAAGAAAAACCAACAACAACCACACAGCTGTAAAAAAGTTGATTCGAAAATCCAGTGAAAGAGTTGGTTCAAAAAATCTTCACGCCCCTTCGTCCTTTCTCACCACAAACGACGTTTTCAGTAGATTTTTTTGGTTGGCTGTTGGCCCGTGTAAAACTGGCCTTATCAGAAAGAAACAGAAAACCCAATTATAAATAATTTAGGTAGGGTTACACCGACAATAAAAGAAGTTGCAAATGACATAGCATGATTCAAAAATCAAATCCTCGAGGTCCAGATGGTATTCCCTCGGACATCTTTATATAAAGTGTGGAGAAACTGCGCAATGCTGTAGATATATGTGTTCGTTTGCAAATTATGGAGAAAGAAAAGGATGCTAGTAACACTCATGCACCTGCAAAAATTATTGACCATTCCCACTGTCGAGCACATGTATCAAAGTACTATTAAATAACTTGTTAAATACATAGTATGGAACCATATATGAAAGACAAAATAGAATCAAATAGAATTTAGAAAGAATAGATCTACACCAAACAAGCTTGGAGAAATATCCCAGTAGGAAAGTGAACTAGTTATAAGACTAGTAGAATAACTACTTTCTAAGAAGGGAGTAGTAGTTCTCAGTTGGAGTCAATTGCCCCTCTGCATTACTTCGAAATACTTCGAGAACTAATTCATTTTGAAGTACTTCGAGAACTAATTCATTTTAAATTTCTTGGAGAACTAATTCATTGTGAACAAACTGGAGAACTAATTCATTTTGAAGTACTTCGAGAACTAATTCATTTTGAAGTTCTTGGAGAACTAATTCATGTTGAACTATTAGGAGATCTAATTCATTTTGAAGAACTTCGAGAATTAATTCATTTTGAAGTTCTTGGAGAACTAATTCATTTTGAACTATTAGGAGAACTAATTCATTTTGAAGTTCTTGGAGAACTAATTCATTTTGAACTACTTGGAGAACTAATTCGTTTTGAAGTACATACTTCGAGAATTAATTCATTTTGAACTAACAAAACTACTAACTAAAAAACAAATTCTTTAGAAAAATCTTGTGGGCTTACCACTGGATATTGTGATTTGAATTAGTTCCTCTCAGGATTATTTTGGCACCAGTACTGGAACTAGTCAGTCTCCCACTAGTGCTAAAATTATTTCTATTTTCTAAGTCAGTTTATTCCGACTGGGATACAAAGAAATGTTGTTGCAGCTGCAGTTAGATATATTGTATAAAACTAGGAAGACACAAATGTTTCGGATATGCCATTCGAATGTCTGGACAAAGAATGCTAGTCAGGATTTTCACTGGTAGACCGACAGTAAAAAGAAGCGTTCGAAGACAGAAAATGGGTGGATAAAACTTTGTAGAACGAATAGGGGAGAAGTAGCAAAGCGTAGAAAGAAACTAGAAGAAGTGACTACAACAGGTCCAAGTCTTTAGTGCTATTTAATAAGAAGAAATTATTAATAGCGATTTTTAAAATGAAAAAACCAAGGATTTTTATTTATTATCTGAAACACTTCAGCCTCAGTTCTTATCACATTTATTCTGAATTCGTCCTTACAGGAGGCCAAGTTATAAAATTACTCCGAAAAGTCGTTACCAATTCAAATTCTATAAAAAAAAGTTAAACAAATTATTTAATTGAAAAGAAATTGCTTAGTGTTTAGTTCCTTTTGAAATTATGTAAGTAATACAACAAAGGCTTTAGTCATATTCTGTGAATTAAAAGGACAACAAACCTTAGAATCCACACCCATTAATTGGAAGAAACGAACAAATCGATAAGAAATTCTTGTGGTGCTCTTATTCCAACGTAAACCGAGCATGAACATTGAATCACATAGTTGACAATAATTTAAGGGTTTATCGTAAACTGAAATCCTATTATTAACGTATTTCTGGTAGTAAACAACGTAATAAGCCAGCCAGAATAAATGCTCTCTAAAGAAGCTGTCTAGAAAATAGTCTATTCAAGTAATAAACAAAAGATGAATTTACCCGAACCTAAAATCGACCCAAATATCTCAAAACATAGCAGACGATGAAAGCAGTCTGCAAAAAGTACTTACAAGACCTTATTTTAGGTCAGGTTGTTTACAAAGAATTCAGTGTAAACTAGGCCAATAAAAAAAGCGAAACAGTTCTTTCCGTTATACACACAAAAAAAAACAAAATGGCTGTACCTTGTTCTCATAGCAGTTTCGAACTTAATTGAAGCAGAACTAAAACTTTCAGCTTCTCGCAAAATTTTCCACAGTATGCTCGTACTTAAAATTTATTTTTAATTAGGTTTCCCCTTAAACAAAAATCCTCGAAACTTATTATGAAGGCTTAAAGCCACTGATTCAATATTTTCCATCCTCCGCTTTCATCTGGCGATAATCCCTAAAGGGAACATCGTTCAAGTTAGCTTATTTACTAGTTGTTAAATAAAGCTTGTCAGGGGGTTACTTAGGGGCGAAGGTGTAACGAGATATTGGCCTACTTCTTGGAGATTTTGACTTCATTTCATGTCAGTCGCAGTTTCTCATCATGATCTCGCCCCGATGGTTAACTAGGGTGCTTTAGTTTAGGGGATGCTATGCGAAAATTGAGGTTAAATTTTGGTTATCACATAAAATTATTAGCAAAAGGTAAACCTGGCATGATGGAGGTTGTATTGTTAAGGTTATTTTTTCAGATAAAGAAGTTATTTGAAATTGCTAAAGAACAAAGGAAGTGTATAGAATAAGAAAATAATTGTAAGGCAAAATAAGGGCACTCTATTAACGTTTTAGTACAATTATTTATTTCCAGGAATATTTAAATATATTTTTCGTAAAGCAGAACATTGCTCATTTGCAATTTCTCAGAATATCGATAATAAATGCTGAAATAAAATCCTTATAATATAAAAAAATGAGTTTTTTAAGACTTCTTCCCAAACTTAAGGAAGTTTGTTATTTTTTTTATGAAGTCCCATTTTATTCTAATTAGAAAATTACTTGAATAACAAAAGTAAAACATTATTTTGAGCATACTTAAGAGATTTTGGTGAGACTTTGTAAGTAGAGTTACAGAGGATATTACACAGACAAATTCAGAACAAAAAGTTAATAAAATATTCTTAATTATATTTCCAAACAATCGACAAGTAAAACAAATTTATATCTTTGTTTTGTTGTAATATGCGAAATCAATACGAAAAGTGATGTTAACTGTTGCGCTTCACATAGAGTATGGCCCTTCGCAGACTTGTCCATAATTTTAAACCGGTTTTAATATGAGTTCAATAGTACACTCGGAACTCACTTTTCTCCATCATTTTCGTGTAACGATTGTAATGCCTATGGAGTAGTGTGGGGTGCAAGCACAGCGAAGCAGCTTTGCCGAGAACGAAAACATGCTTGTGTTAGTGTAATGGACGGTGAAACCAGAAAATGTTTGGGTGAACAAATGATGGAAAATTATGGAAAACCCTGCGACCCCTTGCCTATAAAACCGGTTTTTGTTTTGATGTTATGGACAAGTGTGCGGAAGGCCTATTACTATTTCGATCAAGATGAGAAGATAGGTGAAGTCGTCAGCTCTGTCCAAGATCCGAGGACGGAGACCCAATTGGTACCAAAAGGGCGCCATTTTGTAACCGCAATCGTGACAAAGCTTTATGAAAGCATGTCAGTGTGTTTGTACCCAGCGGGAAAAGTTTGAAGGCCTTCCGCAAGAAGCTTTTAGGAAGGAGTTCGTATTCGTAGTTCCACAAAAGTTCGATGGAAGGGCCAAATATGGATATGTAATTAATGTACAGTTTTTATTCAGTTAACACAATTTACCATTAAATTGTGTATTAAAATGTGTATCTTAAAGATTATTATAAAAGGATTAAAGCAATATCTTCCAAGGGTCTCAATATATTTAGAAGGTGTAAGCAGTGGCGTAGCGGGGGTGGCAGAGGGGGACATAGCCCCGGGCGGCGCAGATTTGGAGGGCGGCAACCAAACTGGACCGAGCCAGCAATCCTGTTGGGTTGGCAACATTAGGCCATAACCATGACACGGCGGCGGTATGACTAAACGAGTCCAAAAACGACATGTTTACTAATGATTGTTAAGAAGCAGATTGTCCTAGTTGACAGCGTCTCGACTATACGGTGGATGCATCAAAACTTTCCAAACAAACTCTCTTTTTTGACGGGTCATCGAAAAAGTGTGTGGTCGGGCGTTGTTGTGGTGGAAGACAACACCTTTTCTCAATTCGGGCCATTTTGGTTCAATTGCATGGCGTAATCTCTTAGTTGTCCACAGTAGAGTTGAGAATGAATCGTCTTATCAACTGGAAATACCACATAGTGGACGATTCCCTTCCAGCGCATATTTAATTTGGTCTATAATGTTTTTCGCGTTCAACTCATGAAGAACTCATACATGACCTTCTTTTTGTATCCATGTTTGTGTAAATAGTTCAAAACAATTGTGTAGATAATACCTAGCAAACATATTTTCTTTATGAGATAGAATAGAGCCCACGCCATAAAAGAAGGGAAATGAGCGCGAATGTGAAATGCTGTTCGTTGGTAAGCTCATCTCTTGAGAACGGCTGAACCGATTTGGGTAAATTTTTTTAGATGTGCTCGTAATAGTCCGAATAAGGTTTTTCGGGAAAGAAAAATTGGAAAAATTTCCCGGAAAATTAGAAAATTTGAGAAAAATTGTAAATGCTTTTTCCACGATTCGAACGATTCTCTTCTGGTTTGTTCGTTATGCTCCCCGAATGGAAATAACTCAATTGAATCTTTTCAATTGAAAAAAAACTGGAAGACCTGCAAATCTGGAAAATCAGCAATTTGCGTTCATTGAGACTTTTTGACGGCTCTTTTCTGCTCTTAATTGCCCTGCTTTGTGTTGTTTGAACTTACTCTGGGTTGAAAATTCTCACTTTTTCTGCTCCACCAAATTTTTAGCAGCAAGCAGAGCAAGCAAAATTCTTCTTCTTCTTTTGGCAATTGTCAAATCGAAAACAGGAAAATCGGAATGATTCCGAAAATATTGGAAATATTAAAAAATAAACATAAATTTTTAAATAAAAAATAACATTTCGATACTATTCAATTGTTTATTTTTTTATCTAACCTCTAAAAAGGGAATTTATAGCAAAATTGAGCAGAAAAGCTTCTTTGGGATTGTGTGATTTTGATTTTTTCTGCTCTGACATTAATTTGACAGCTGGTACGAACCGAGCTGCTCTGCTCCGAATTTTTGAAGCAGTTATCGCACACACATATTGACAGAGAAGCTTAAGTTCGTGCCTCTACCATATTTTCTAGCTCAAGACAGACTGCAAGAGAGAAATTACTGATTCCAGCTCTCTGGGTTAGTTAGAGTTTATATTTTATACAAACCTTGAAGGATGGATACCGAAAATTCATTCGTTACGTTTTCATTACGGTTACATGATGTCTTGTGTCAAGAACTTGAAGTTGACTTGAAATTCATTGACTAAAAATTATTTAAAGTCTACAATGTCCAGGTTGCCATTAATCTCGCTCTACAGCTATCTTTTCAATCGAACAAGCGGTACAAATTAGCATTGGCCATTGTGTTATAAAGTTCGGGTTCGGTTTGCAAAAAACACGCAGAATAAAGTTTTAATTAAAGAAAGACGTTTTATTTTGAATCCTGTTAAAATATTGACTTTTCGACATCGCAGACTTTTTAGAAATTTTTTCTAGTTGCTAAAATAGGGGCGGCAAAAATACGCCAATGGGTGTAAGAAATTGTACTTCCTTGGAAGAAATAAAAGGGAACGTATCACAAACACCTTCCCCGGAATGCGTGGGGAAGGTGACTTTTAGAGGTTTTCGACTCATTTCTTCTAATGACATGGCTGCACAAAAACGATGTGGAGCGGAATGCGAAAAGGAAGGAATTTTTACCTTCCAAAAAAGGCTACCGTCATGCTTCTTGGTATGATTCCATTTCCCGCTGGGTCCATTTAGACTTTAGATAGATTAAGGTTACGGATCATATCTTCCTTTTTAAGCTTCGAAACACCTCCCTGTAGTCCTGTAAGAAAAGTTTCCAAATGAGCAGTGTATGATCCTAACCAGAGTCGGACAACTGCAAAAAATAGTTCGGGTGTCTCTGTGGTTTAGTATCGGATCTCAATATGGCCGCATGTTCCCCAATTGGCACTGGGGCCTGTTATGTTCGACACGATTCCAATGCAATGTCTTTCCACGGCGTTCCAGGAGGTGGTGGTACCTACCGAAAGCAAACTACATTACAAACTATATACCCTGGCAGCGTTTGTAAAAGTAGAAGGCGCCTTCAACAATGTACATACTTAACCGATTCGCGAAGCTCGAGAATAGTCTAAACGGATTTGGGAATCAAGATGGTAGTCAAACACGGCAATAGAGGTAGACCACAAAGAGTGATCTATCCTCTGCTGTGGTGAGTATCAATAAATAGCATACTACAAAAGCGAGACAGAAGCGGAGCTAAGGTAGTAGCACACGAAGATCACCTAGCCTAGCGATAATGGTGTCGGGAATGTCTCCAACAGTGATTAGTGAAATCATGCAAGGATGCCTGAATAAATTTGGCAGTTTGTTAGTCAACCCAGAAAAAAATATGGTATTTTTCACGGGAAAAACGAAAATTCCCATCTCCCCAGGATGGATAGGGACAGCCTTACCTTATCCTCTTCTAGAGTGAAAGTGAGTGAGTGGGTCGAATACTGAAAACTGGAAGTTGAACATCGAGGAAAGGGTAAAGAAAGCCTGCATAGCCTTCTACGCCTGTAAAAAAAACCTTCTGCATGAGATGTGGTCTCAAGCCAAAGTTGGCCCGTGAATGTACATAGCCTTCATACGTCCAAAGCTCAAGTGCGGTTTGATGGTATGTTGGCCTGCGCTATGGTGGCAGGACGTATAATGCGATTAAGTTGGGAAGGGTCCAGAAGACGGCAACAATAGCGGCAATAGGGACCACGAGAACATACCCCACGAACGCACTTCATGTTATTTTACACCTTCTCCCTCCCGCCCTTCACATCAAACACCTAGCCTCGTGCAATGTCCTTAGACTGAAGAAATGAGGGGCCAGGACTTCAAAACCGTACGGTCATAGCAATATCTCGATCTTCCTACCCGAGGGTAGAGTGGCTACAACCACAGTCTACGTTCCGCCTAGATTCAGAAAAGACTTCTCTGTCGAAATGCCCTCAAGAACAAAGTGGACACGTCCTGAGGAAGTTCTATATTCGGATAATCGCCAACAGGTCCAAAATATTAGAGGGCGACGGGGCACGGTTTTATCTAGAGACCACTAACAGTTCACTCTCCAGGCATCTTCCGGTGCAAGCTAGTAACTTTCAAGCGGAAGTACTAGTGATCCTGAAGGCCTGTCAGACAATAAAGTTCGAACCTACACAAAGATGCCATTGGAATTTTCATAGATAGCCTCTATAAATCTGTGGATTCAGTAATGATGCGCTGCGCTGTAAGGTAGTGTAGCGATACAGAGCTGAGCTAGAAAGGCTTGGTAGAAAGCACAACTTGATTCGTCCGGGTTCCTAAATGGGAAGAGAAAGCCAACTACCGCGCCAAGCAGGGAGTATCTCCCCTAAACGCGGGGTTAAAACGCCAGCCTGCGGTCGAGAACACTGGGGCCTATACTATCTCTAGCACGGCTCGGCACACTCACAAGAAAGAAAGAACAATGGGCCTTCTAAACGGACTCCAACGAGATAGTAATTAGTGTTAGATAATTCCTTTCAACAGATTTCGACCATCTTAAATGTTATGAAGTCTGCGCCTAGTGGCTAGCCTATCTAGTAACAGCATTGCCCTGACTTCTGGCTTTTGGTTAGGCTTGATGGTTGACAGCAGTTCTCCCTGGAAGACACTGAAAGAATTACGCAGGCGGAAGTATTTTTGGTCCCACAATCAAGGTAGAGGAGCGCGAATTTGAAGGAGTAAAATCATTTACTTAGGTACCTTGGATCAATAGTAGCATCCGGCAATATCATGGCACCAGAAATATGGGCACGGATAAGAACACTTAGAATTTAGGGATTTTAAACTGGATGACATCTGCTCAGAATCTGGACCGGTGGAGAGAAGAGTTGCAAGAGGCCAGGACCAGATCCCGAGTTTACAGCCGTTAAAAAAGAAGGAGTATTTTTTGAGGTGAAACTAAGGGAAGAAAACTCCAGCGCAAACTCTGATTTGGAGCCATCTGCGTATAGAACCATGTCAAAGCTCTTGTCGGACTGGAAGGTTTCGCATACCTCTCTGGTGGGTATCTAGTAGGTATACTAAGATAGTTTAAATTTTTTTTATGTAAAATAAACATATGGTAAGTATCTAAGTATTTTCAAAATTTTGTTTAAATTAAGGTTAAGATTATAATGATTTTTATATGTAATTTAGAGTCCCTGCTGAAGGCCAGAAGGTTATAGATTAGAATATTTCAAAATAATTAACCTTAAGCATTTAGTTAAATTTATATTAGGATAGTTATTAAGTTTTAATAAATGTTTTTTAAAACAAAAAAGACGCCCGACTACGATCCCCGAGGTCTGTGGTTCGAATCTAATCCCGGGATGATTCTTTGCCTTGTTCTCACCTAGACAGTTTTTTTCTTTATTGTCTTTAATCTTTACAAAAACCTGGCTTTTTCCACCCTTTGCTTTAAAAAATTATTGCTGTATCTCCCTGGCTACTCCACTTATATCAAACCATATTACCGAAACAAACTCGCCAGGTACATGCAAATAATATGACCGCCCCCACATGAAACTACCATTGTCATAAATAACAGAAGCCCTTGCATGAATAAACCATTCTAGTGACTAATCCAGCAAATTTCCACATCCTGTCATGATTCATCCAACACTTAGTGAATTTTCATTCTATGAGTATATAATGTATAACTAGAGAATCCTAGAATGTACAATTGAGACTAATTTGACAATTTAAGTTACAATTCGTCCAATTTACAAAGTACTTATAACGTCGAAAAATCTCATAAGAATTTGCTCATTAAATCTTTCCTGTCAAGTAATACTTTTCCTGGTACCCATAAAGCAATAAAGCACCATCTTGAAGTTTCAAAAAGTGTCTAAAATCATCTGCTAAACGCACCTGCCAACCATCATGTACAATAAAGTCGACAGGTGTCTAGCAATTAACAAGGAGGCATTAAGCCCGTTATATTAGCACCTAAGTGCGATATAATACACTCGTTCGCAAGGAGCGAAATGAGTAAGTTGTCATCTACCTCAGCGGAAGTTCCAATCTCAAAATAATTGATATTAATGCCAAGGCAGAAGAAGAACGATCCTTTATATATATATACAAAGGTACCCTTTTAGAAGGCTTCACGGCAGCTCTAAAGACATATTGCTCCGCGCTATAGTAGGCTATAGTAGTTAAGGGGTGGAAGGAAGGTCGGCCGCCCCAAGTGTCGAAAAAGTTTCGTAATTTCCACTTATGGCATTCATATTTGATCACGTCATCTATAAATCATTGTTAGGCAATAAATACTTGCGGGCTTAAAGGTGGTATCCCCAGAAATACTGACACTAATGCATGGTGCCTTCGCCCCTATTTGGCGCTTTGCCGCGCGGCCTGATTGGGTGGGTGAAATTGGAGAATACGGAAACACAATACGCCCGACAGTCGACAAATAATAAAATAAATGGACCATAAAGAATCAAAATGATTAATAAGGGATTGAGGGCCTTCCATCCGCGCTCCGGTTGCTGGTTTGCTAATGCGAAATAATTCGTCAGGAGGCCGTAGCAGATGGGAATTTGCCGGAATGGGGCTTTTGCGGATTATCGAATTAGAAACGGCTTCGCAGTTACATGACCATTTCCTTGTAGCGCTCATGTATTGTGTTAAAGTTGTACGTCGGGATATAATGCTCGATATCAGAAAAAGTTAATGGTCTTTAAAAACTTACCAAAAAAAATAAAAATCTCAGTATAATTTCTAAACCCCTTTTCAATATGTCCATTTTTTTTATACATAATACATTTTTTTTAAAATTAATTTTCTTGCTTTAAATTAATTTAAACATTTTTAATAGCACTCATTTCATTAAAAAAAAAGTGCCCCTTCAGGGAAAAAGTGGTCTGAAACTGAACTGAAAACTAACTTCAGTATCCAAGTACTTCAGTAATTAAGCTCCATAACCCTCGCCCTAGTGAAAGTTAAATTGCCTGAGATAGGCTGGAAGCCATGCAAAAAAACTCGAATTGTTTTAATTGGATTAAACTTGACGAACAAAATATTTTAAAGGTGAATAAGTGATTTTGGAATTAGTGTAATTTTTATTTGTTTGACTTGCGAGGTTAAAGTTTTGAGGAGTAAATTAAAATTAATTTAACTGAATTAAAATATAATCTAATTAAAATCACAAATAATGGTTTGGCGGTCAATTCATAAGAGAACGTAGGAAAATTCGTTTTTAATAAGTTAAATTTTTATCTTATCGATTATAGTGTTAGAAGCAGAACGGTAACTTCCCAGGTCAGCAAATTTATTCTACTGTTGGTCAAGGATCCAATCGATTACAACAAACGTTGTGACAAGCATTCCTCTAAGAATGTTGTACGATTGAGTTTGTGATAGTTTTTATAAGTCATTGACTCAGAAGTAGTTGTTTTTGGCTACTACTCAAATACCCTTCAAATGCTTTCAAATGTCCTGGCTGTCTTGATGGTCTCAAGGATATGTATTTTTTGGCTCCCTCTCTCATTCTAAGTTACTTTCGTGTTTTATTACGTTGTAAGCAAATATTACATGGGCGTATTGTCACTCCAAAGGGTGTAAATATAGCAAATGGTTTGTATCAATCCTAACTAATTAATTATCGATATAATAACTGAAAAAAAACTATTATTATGCAAAGGTCTGTAAGAAATGAAAACACACAAAATTAATTTGGACCAACAGCGCATAAGGAAAATTATAAATAATAAGACAAGTGCAAATTGGCTACATATAGTGAAAAGATAAAAGTTAATATTTTGTTGACAAGATTTTCTCTTCACTGAAAAATTTATGATCAAGTTTTTTTAACATTTCTATGAAAACATAGTCAAGAACGACGAAAGGAGCGATTTTGGAGTAGCATTCATTGTGGAAAAGGAAATGAAATCACTGTTTCTGCACCTTAAACCAGTAAGTAACAGAAAACGCATCAAAAGAAGACTATATAAAATCACCCCACATCTAAGCTCCCATCACTGCAACCCCAAAATATTCTTTCCGTGTGAATTTAACACACTACACACTTCATAAGCATGTAAATTCGGCTAATCGTGCTAAAATATTGCATTTTAGGAATAAACCGTGTTAAAATAATGCGGATAAAAAGATATACGTGTAAAAATCACACCCGTGCAGCGTATACTATTTTGTACATGCTAAAGAAATTGTAACGTTTTATCGTTTTACGTCTTAAACGTGTGAAAATCAAACATTATTTGTCATTTCACACACTTCACTAAATTAACACGCATGAGAGGATAACTTAACTGAAAGTTATGACAGTATTTAAATACTCAATGGCCAGAGAGCTTCACGAACTCTCTTTTCAGTCAGTCGGTAACGGAAGGGCGTCGAGACAAGTTATTGCGGTTTACTTCAAAAATGTTAAGCTTACGGTGACGATTTTTCTAGGTTTGCTTCCCGCAAAACGACTCTAAAAAAGCTTCACTCAAAAGCTCCAAAGTAATACACATTTGGTTTGTTAAAAACACACGCATTAAGTGTTTTAAATTTAGACACTTTTCGCGTGTTAAATATTAACACATTTTAAACGCGTAAAAAGTGACTACACGATTTTACATGCGAAATGCGCTTTAAAATCACACACTTGGGTTTGCAGTGCATAGAAGGCAAGACGGATTAGTAGAAATACGAATTCTACCAAGACCTAACAAACGCCATCAGATTAATCCGGTCAAACGATATTAAAATGGTGCTCAGCCCATATCGATATGGTGTCTAGCCTACACAACGCTACCAATGACAATGGTAACAGATTGGTCGTTCTCTCTAGCTGGAACTCAATGGTAAATAAGTTCAACAATGTTCTCGCACAAAAATGTTCACAAGATGACGTGGCAGTCACCAGACGATGTAACAAATAATCAATTTGACCACGTTTCAATTGGGAGCAAAGGGCCCACGAGCATACTGGATGTAAGAACAATAAGAGGAACGTGCTGTGTCCCAGAGCACTCTTTAGAACCCCGATAACGATAAAAGGGATGTCGGTCGAAATCCCGAAAGACAAAATCCCGAAACCCAAAATCCCGAAACCCGAAAGACCAAAAAGACAAAATACCGAAAGACATAGTCCCGAAAGGTTGAAACACCGAGAAGAAAGATTACCGAAAAGTCAAAATACCAAAAAGTCAAAATACCAAAAGGTTGAAATACCAAAAAGAAGACAGAAAAAATTGTAAAAGTAGTTTAAAAAATCACTTTATTCAAGAAAAGTTAGTAAGCTATTAAAAAAGTGCTACAGTGATAAGTTACGTGCAAGTCTACGTAAATACACAAGAACTTCAGTGTTTGTTCTACTCTCAAATACATTAATGCCGGGTTTTCACTAGTAGAATTAGTGGTAGAGTATACTGGTCGAGTACTAAATATTCTGGGAACTCACCTAATGAAAACTCGGTTATAGTAGAGTAGAGTGGGATAGCACCGTGGTAAAGTTACTCTACCGCTTAAAAGTAGGCCAGTTACTCTACCACTAATTCTACTAGTGAAAACCCGGCATAAGAACTTGATTCTCCCTAATGCCGGGTTTTCATTAGTAGAATTAGTGGTAGAGTATACTGGGCGAGTACTAAGTATCCTGTGAACTCGTCTAATGAAAACTTGGTTATAGTAGAGTAGAGTGGTATAGCACCGTGGTAAAGTTACTCTACCACTTAAAAGTACGCCAGTTACTCTACCGCTAATTCTACTAATGAAAACCCGGCATTATAGTAAATTTTTCTGATTTCATATTCAACATGAATAGTAAGTAACAAAGGAGCTGTAAAAACTAGCAAAAGGACTACCCTACAGATATTATTATTATACTACGTATTATTATTATACTACAAAATACAGACATTTGATAATACAACAAAAAGATTTCAGTTCAAAACTGTCTTTTCAAAATTTTAATTTATTCATACAAATATATTATGTACATATTTAGTCTATCCCTTACATGAGGCCTATAAATCCAGCCAGAATACTATAATTATCGATTTCGTTACTTCCTCTACGTAAGCTTTGGTAGCCGAATGGTTAAAATGTAGGATCGCCGCCAGGGGTCGAGTCGCGTCGTGGGTTCCAGGCCCGACGGCTGCCCTTTTTTTGTTAAAATTTGAAAGATTCAGAAGAAGGGAAAAACATTCCACTAACAATATTAATTTTGAGTGACGCTTGTTTGGTATCATTGGAATCGCCTTCGAAATAATATTACCCTTGTCCAAAAGTCAAAAATTCGTAGTTATTTCAAAATTTTGAATTCAAGAAAGACAAATACATTGCATACAAATTTCAAAGGATTTAAGAACATATTTTCAATTATTTAAGAAACACCATCCATCCATTCATCCATTTAGTTAATATGGCGTATTTTCCTAAAAAAATTAGCAATTTTTCAATTTTGACAAGAAATTTTTTTTTCTTTGTAGGGAATATTTGTGTTGAAATTGCAATATTTGCAGGGAATTTCAAGAAATTATTATGGCTTACAATTTAAATAGCATCGGATTTGTTTTAAATATTTGAAAGAACAATTTCAAATAAAATATTTTTATAGGACCAACATGAATATAGCACCATTTTTATAGCACCTACATTATAGCAACGAATGAAAATTAGTTGTGATAACTAAAATGTTTTAATTTTTAGTTGCCGCTATATGCTTACAATCAAAACAATAGATTGACGTTTGTGCATTATTGTGCTACGAAATAGAGGTATATGAGTGGATAATTCCATAACTCAAATTTCTAGATGAAAAGTAATTTAAGTCCCCCATTAAAAATTTTTATAGGAAATCAAGTAAATTAAGCTAAATAATCATTTTCGTTAATCGGTTGTAACTTCCTGGCATTTTGTCCTTCTACAGACAGAATTCTAAGAAATCCGAATGCTCCAACTAAATTTTTGTAAGTTATTGTAGTTAAGAAATTTACTGTAGTTGTGCAATTTACATTTAATAGTAAGAGTCCTTTTACGTATTTTTAAACTCTTATGCACTCCTTGCTTTATTATACCTTTTTGGAAATAATTTTAAATAAAAACTTTGAAATATAAATTAAATAAAAATTCGAATGCCGAGATCGAGAATTGAACCTGCGACTTTTTCGGAATCAACGTCGAATATCATACACTCAACCAACTCGTCCATTCTAAGATTCTTGGTTTGTTTTTGTTTTAGAATCGTTGCAAATCACAACAACAAATGCATTAAGCCAAGCGTTGCAAACTTGAAAAATTACTCTCAACGCGCGCAAAGATGTTTCACATCTTCATCAACAGATGCCTACATCGTATCCTAAAATTCCGCTGCCAAAATAGAATTACAAATGAAGAGGTATGGTGCCGTGCCGGCTAAGAAAGGATATACAACGAAATCAAGCGAAGGAAATGGAATTGGATTGGCCACACCTTGCGACGAGAAAACGAGAATCTAGCCAAACAGGCTCTTGGCTGGAACCGCCAAGGAATCCGGAATGCTGAAAGACCGAGGATAACGTGAAGGAGAACCCTATTAGCAGAGGCTTTAAAGCGGCAGTAGAAAAGCACTAAGTTGATTCCCTGACAGACTAGAATTGACTGGTTCGATCATAAACTGTAGATCCGCAATTGAAGAAACAAACGGACCCACCGGGAGTACATCGCAATGCCCACAAGACGAAGAATGGAAGCCTTCCAGCTAAAAAGAAGAACTGGAGACAAGCGGTGCAGAAAGAAGAAAAGAGATTATCTAAACAAGAGGATCCTAAAGATTCAGAAAGACTTCGATGAAGGGAGAATTAGACAAAGGTACAAAGGAACACGTAAGGTGTTCTCAAGTGCATAATAGGTGCAACGATAGAGGATGGAATATGTCGAACAGCGAGTTGTATGATGTATGTGTTTTTGACAACCCACAACTCTCAACTTTTATAAAAATTAGCAGACTAAGACTAGCCGTCCACGTTATCTATTCTGACAATCGTATTCTTAAATGGCTAATCATAGCTGAAATTTTATTTCTCACTATCTTATTTGTAATAGAAGTCACATCCTGTTTACTGCTTCAGTGTACAATTTATAACTAACAGCTGATTCATCTCTTACTATTTTAGACCTGGTATAAACTAAGGAATAAATATGTATTCCAAAACTGAAAGGTACAGATAAAGGAGGGCAACGAGATAAAGATCAACAAGGGTCATCTTTTTTGAGATTTTTCATAAACATCAACCCAGATTATCCCAAATAAAATAAAGACTTAGGGTTAGGATAATGATTTTTCATCGTATTCAACATAATGTAAAATCCGAGATATTTCGAATGTAGTGCTTTCTCCGACGAATAATAACAATACCGGTGGTTTGAGTTGTCATGTGATTGTTTCGTGCGTTCGCATTTTTAATAGCGTATACTATGCATACATTCTGAAATCAAGTTCTTTTTACAAATTATACTATTTTATGGCTCTAAGCCAGCATCCAAGTTTTGTCAGAACACATTGGAAACCGAGTAAACGCGTCATTGGAGATTTACTAAGGTAGCGACGTGACGGTGTCTTACCGGAGAGTGTCGATCAAAATTTATTTTGTAAGTTGGTTGTCGGCAAGGGAAGATGAAACCAAAACCAGAGCTGCGCCTAGACAATTTGCCGCCCTGTGCACATCCACCAATGCCGCCCTTTAAGGGCAAAATTTAAAAAAGTTGAGTTGGCATTAGTCATAATTTAATCCAGAGAAACATAATGAACAGTTTGAAAGTGTTGAAAAACAAACCTACACAATTAATATTTCCGAACTCTTACGAGTAGTTCAAACTCAAAGTTCATTACTACTTGTTTCAGTACCTATTCTTCCTTTCAAGATTTTCACATAAAAAAAACTAATTGTCTGCTCATAAAGTAGATAACCATTACAAAAATTCACAATATTTAATAATATTAACATGAATATTAAAAAGTTAAATTTATACAGGATTTTACTTTCGTGCATCTCGTAATATTCGACACAAAACTTTCATTGAGGTTTCTAAAAGAATTTAAAATTATCGCAAAAAAATTTTATCAGAAATATTATTCTATTAATTTCTCAAGCGCAATCATCAATTTATGCACATCCAAACCTTCTATTTCCTGTTTTATAGGGTCTCGAATCTCCGTTCTGTCATTAATTCAAATTAATAAGTGGTAAGTTTCCCTGAACTAATTGCAAAGCAACTCCTACACCTACATATGCAGGTTATTATCGGAATAAAGCATTACCTGTCGCCATTGCGTACTTGCAGTTTACCAAGTAAACAATTTGTTAATGCAAAGTGAGCCTTTCGTATTCCAATGCTTGGAAGGTTTAGAAGTTTCCCGTGTTTTGAAGGATTTGTTTAATTTCTTTGTATTTGTCTAATTCCTTTCCTTTATTTTATTAATTTTTGCTTATTTAACCTTGTGCTCATTTAGGAAAAAGCACGATAAACAAATGGAATATTAATAAATCCTTGAAGTAGCAGAATTTTCACGAAATATTTAAACCATATTTTCTTGATTTTTTTTTCCTTTTTAACAAGTCACATCATTGTAGATATCCTTACAGTTATAAGTAATCCCAGCCCACTTCACAAACAAATCTTAAAATAAAATGTAAAAGCTCCGGATTTCAGCGGAATTAAAAAATATTTTGTCATAATTGAAGGAAAAAGGAAAAAAAATCTTTAAAAAATCTCTTCACCTCCTACGTTAAAAGTCATTCTTATCAAAGTAATAATAAAAATTCACAACGTGTATTTGCTAAAGTTAAACACAGGAAGGACTTGAAAAGAAAAAAAAAATGGGAATCGGCAATAAATTTTAAATTCATTAAAAGTGGAAAGGACAAATACGAAAATGTCAAGAGTGGAATTTCACGTGTAATTTCCGTAGAAAGAACTGCAACTAATTCCGGGTTTTAAAACTACTACTAAGCAGTTGCATGAAACTAGCGTAAAACATGCTCCTTGTTGCTCCTGACTCAGTCTTGAAAAGCAATTAGGACGAAAGTAGGCAGGAGTGGTATTTTTACATGACTGCAGGCATTTCGAGCACCCTGTTACGTATATGTGTGTAGCAATGTGTGTTACCGAGAGTAGTTGTCATCCCAAGCTATATTAGTGCGGGGACAAGCAAATAACATTTTGTAAAATGCACGTGCAGCTCTTTCCACAATGCACCAGCGTGCACCACCAGCAAGAATGACTATGGGAATACTAGAGTTTAATAAGACCGAACGGCAGAAACGAGGAATTTGCTGCATGCAAAATGGAATACTGTTGATATTCCGCCATTGTACGTTGCGAAAATATGCAATGAGAATATTCAAAGAGTTAAGAGATTAGTTGCCAGTATGTGGACTCGAACATACGCCCGAAGTGAATTTTCTGCGGATAAGATTTCAAATAACCAAGCAAATATTTTTAAAGGATATAACGTTATGTAATATAACATATTTGCAAGTTGTGCATACTTTCGTAAAATTAATATCACTATTTTCGGCATTTTTATCATAATTACGAAATTTTTTTAAGCCCACAGAAATCTTTCATTTTCGTGCAATTACCTGTCGACATTTCTGTTGTAGTGAAGTACAATTTTGGACAGTAATCTGTGGTAGAATATTTACTTACTTACTTTACCGTCATTAAAATTTGGAGGTTAAGGCTTCTGATTTTTGGCCTTAAATTGATTTAGGATTCATACTCCAAATGTCCCTGGAAGCAGTGAAGCCGCGATGGAGGATACTCAATCTCGTCCTCGCTCTCACAACCGCCCAGGAAATGCTCCGCTCTTTCAGAAACATGGGACCATGCATTAAATGCATGCGTGACATATGATTCTCGTGTTTAACCAAAACGTTAACCTCGGTTTAAGGTCCCAGGTGTTGCATAAAATTTTACATCAGATATGGAGAGATGCAATTGTCTTGGCAATTAGTCTCCCAATCTGGGGTTCCCAGGAGAGCTTTTGATCCAGGATTATGCTTAGATATTTAGCCTCTTTTGAGAAGGAAATTTTCGAACTATTTGTAGATTAATATCAAAGCTTTTACCCAAATTATTTCTCGGGCACCAGCTATTCTTATATGATAGAGCGACTTGTTAGTGGTCTAAGATGGTGCCATCATGACCGCCGCTGCATAGGCCCGAGATGGTGCCATCATGACCGCCTCTGACCACAGGAGAGGCGATAGAAGCCTCGTTGAGGACAGACTTTTGCAGCCACCAAAAGCACCCTTAATATCTGTGAAAGCAAAGAGAGATTTTCTTAGCCCGGAGGGAATTCTCGATAACTGTCACTAGCACGTGAATCGCATGTCTCTGTAGATCTGCCCGGCAGATAGGCAAATTGCAAGCAGTGGAATGGGTTCGCTGTAAGAACCTCCCTAAAGCCCGGGACACACATATCCGCACCGCATGACGGCCGTGTGTCGGAGAGAAAGTAAACAACTAAAATATTACCAGTCAGCCCTCAACTTTCCGTGCCTCCGTGTCCGCACCGCGTCAAATTTTACTTGTTTACTTTCTTTCCGTATGTCGTCCGAGACACGGTCGTCATGCGGTGCGGATATGTGTGTCCCGGGCTTAATATGCGTGTCTGAAACTTTCTCCATCGTTTTCAGGAGAAAGGAAGGGAGGCTGATGGGCCGATAGAATTTTGCCTTCTTGTATGATTTTCTCCCCGCTTTGGAAGTAAAGGCCACCATAAGGTGAAACCCGAATGTACGCTTGGCTTGCTTTGGTGCTTTGCTTTGCTTTGACATATCAAATAAACCAATAATTTGTTATGAGGCAAAACCAAATACGTCAAAGCCAAAGCAAAGCAAAGCTCGAAAAGAACAATGTTTGGAATTTATTGAATATTTCTTTGCTTAGAAAAATAAGTGTGAATAGAGGGTTTGAGAAAATTTATTTGATAAAAATTTCTTATTAAGGGAATAACATTAACTATAAATATTTAATAATTCCACGGTTAATGCCATAAACCATATGTTCACTGTAGTATGTAGTCGTAGATGTAGTGTCTGTATTAGTATATAGAGTGATAGGAGACGTTAGATAACGGCAGAGGGCTTACAGCCAGTCAGTAAGTAACATGCAGTAAATGAATAAACTTGTCTACCCGAAGTACAGTGCGTTTTAATAAATAATACATAATATTTCAGCACAATTTACAATTCTATTTCTTATGCTCATTACTGAGGGCAATAAATCATTAAAGTCATTCATTACCTTTATACTTTTGTCGGATACATTTCCATCCTTAGGAAAACAAACTTTTATTTTTTATGGGAGATTTCAAGTAGAGTTGAGCCGGACTTACACGAGGCAGTACATTTCTCCCTTACACGATGGTAAATTGTACTGAGGCGTCATTTTTTTGAAATGTCCCGGTTCAAAAATAATAATAATGTTCAAAAATTTCTGCCACTAGTATTTAAAGGTTATTTAGCCATAGTAGAACCTACATACGCAGTGACAGACATTTTTTTTCCATTTGAACCCCTTTTTTACCCCCCCCAACCCCTCTATCTACAAAAGGGGCCAGTCTCCGGGCTAGCGAGTGTACATACGTTCTTAACTGCGTATCACACTATGTATATACGTAACATCAGCTTTAAAAAAAATACGTAGGTCTGGCTGGCCTGGGCTATTAGTCTAGAGGCATAATCCGGGGAAATTAGGAAGAAAAATAGACGAAAGGAGACAAAATTCCAAAATGGTACACACCTTCGTTGGGAATTTTTAAGAAAACAATTTCGGAATCACAAAAAAAACATGGCCGCCGGAGATATCACTTTTTGGCCAAAAAATCACTCAAAAACTGTTTTTTTTTCGAAAAATCAATAAAACATTATTGCATACTAATTTTTTCTAAAACCTTGACCTTTCCGAATAACTCAAGGTTTTTTTGGCCGAAAAATGATTTTTGGAAACTTTGACCTTAAATAACTTCGAAAGGGTTAGGTTTTCGAAAAAATGAGAGGAGAGGTATTTTGTAGGCAATAATGTTTCGTATTCACTGATCAAAAAATTTTCTAAAAACCAATTTTTGAGTTATTTTTTTGCTAAAAAGTGATATCTCCGATAGCCATGTTTTTTTTGTGATTCCGAATTTGTTTTCTTAAAAACTCCAAAGAAAGCTGTGGACCAATTTTCAGCCATTTGGAATATTGTCTCCTTAAAATGCTAATTTTCCTGGACTAGCATAAATTTCGTACTTAGGGCGAGTTCGAAAACGTCAAACTGCGGTAATACTGCAAATCAGATGTCCGGAAACGTCAACGAGTTGCAGAAAGCTCTGCAGCTCAGCAGGTTGAGAGTTCGGAAACGCAGTATAAACGTAACCCTGCAGCAAAGTTGTGCAGATAGTGCAGTGCACAAACTGGCGCTGCTTTTGCTGATTGTAAAAATGGATTCTCAGGTGGATTTTTCCGAGTAGGTTTTATTCTGTTATATTCTGAAGTTTTATATAATTAAAATTTTTTTCGTTGTAAAAGCCTAAAGAAGGACTGGTCGGATTTAGAAATAAAATTATTAATTAATACTCGACTATAACAAACTCGAGTTTTCTAGCCGAAAGAGAAAAAACCCGTGTTATGGGGAGTTGCTTTATGGGATATAATAATGTTTTTCTAACTTCGTTTCATTTATTTAAGATTTAACATATTCTTTTAAATTAGAATTATTAGAGTTACTCATTTCATTTGTACATTTATAATTAAGACTGAAAAGCGCTCTCCATTATTTCTTTTAAAATATTGACTGCTGCTTTCCGTATACAATCACGAGTCCAGAAACGTCACATAAAACTTGAAGATGCTTTGACGCTGCATTTACACGACTCGGACTGAGTTTCCGAATTCACTGCAAGTTGATTTGCAGTATGACCGCATAGCTGCTGCAGTTTTTGACGTTTCCGAACTCGCACTTACTCTAAGGCTGTTTAATGCATATTAGAATAAAACTCGTAAAAAAGCTCTTCATTGGAATCTACTTTCTTTCTTTTATTTAATTTAATTATTTTTGTCATCTTGTCATTACAATAGCACCTCGCGTCATTTGAAGTATGACATTGTACTGGCTCAAAAGAAAAAAGAGGCACCTCTTACAAAATCATTTTATAATCGTGTCCTACCCAACACCAATTTCAAGTATCCTTTATGTGTAGTTCCTAAACACAACAAAGTTTTGTTTCTTTTAAAAACTGAAATCTGCTTTTTGAGTCATGAATGTTATTGAAATTAGTTAGTTTTCGGACTTCCGAGGGAGCAGTTATATTTTGAGACATTTTAAATTACAATTGTTACAATTACAATCTTCAATTGTTTATTTTAAGCTAAAAAAGCAGAATAAAAAAACGAATCCTACAGTAAGTAAGTATATGGTGAAAATAAATATTATTTTTCAAAATCATCGAATTGTACTTTTATTTATTAAAACAATCAGCAAACTATTAAATGTTTATGATTTCACAATCAAAATCAAACTATTAAACTTCAAAATCAAAAGCAAAGATATCTTCCAAGACCCTGAGCCGGGCGCTTTGGTCTTTTCCAGAGGCCTTAAAGTAGCTCCATTAGTAGCTCCATTCTAAAGCTCTTTCAGATCCCCAAAAAGATCGCCAGTAGATATTTATGGTCTAAATTCAAAATGCTTGTATATTTCTTTGAATTCTTGTTCTTCCATAAGCCTATTTAACTATTTTATTGTCTCAGTGATTTTGGAGAGAATTGGAGTAGGTACTATCTATAGCGCGGTAGTTACAATGATTATTATTGTCACCTTTTTTGGGTAGACGCTTAGTACGAGTTTCCCAGATCCAAGTTAAGCTCCAGAGAAATTAACTGTAAGCAATAGGAAGCCTCAAAACAGGAAAAAACCAAAAGATGCATTTCAGCAACTTTCTTTAAAAAAATATCATAAGCAAGGGAAGTAATTTCCAGAATATGCATCATGACGTCTTTGTCCACAAACACATTTGCTGCTTCATATCCCATCCACCAAGCAAAATAAATATCATTATGAAGTTTGTAAACTTTGTTCAAAAATGCAGAAAATATAGTGAAACCCTTAAGGGGTTTCAATGCTGTTTGAAAAATTTATGTATTCCAGAATATTTTAAAAATATGTAAATATAGCACTGTGAAGTGAAAACTCTTAAATTAAAATCAATGCAATTACCATTCGTTATGATGGATACTCTCTTTATTTACTTATTGAAAAGCGTTTATCATTAATTTATTATTAATTAATAAAATATAATAAAAGTAGTATGTTGTATTTTTCGTTTCCCTCTGTAGTACATTATCACAATATTATTTATTCAACATTTAAATAATTTTGTGATATTTTTACACTACAAATGGAATTACACATAAGTGCGAGAATGCATTAAAAGATTAAGGTTAAAATCACCCAGATATTTTACATTAAAACGTTTATCGTCAATTTCGCTTTTGGTTTTACCGCAATCACAGAAAAGGAAATGTGATGATGGACTATTGTATTATCATCACATTCAATATTTTAAATAAATATTTAAATCTCCAATATATTTTGATACGAGTTCAAATTTTCATCAAAAGATTATAGATGTAACTATAAGTCCCAGGATAGGATAGAATTTGTACTTTACGCCATTTACGACATATTCAAAATGGCGGCGGGGCGAAGTTTGAAAAATTGGCGCCAAGGAACGCCGGCTTGACTAGGTCGAAACTCAATAGCCAAGTACTTTAGATAACAACTGAAGAAGATGAAGAAGAAGTGTTACTCATCTATATTAATAAAAGAAAGTTTCTGTATGCGTGTATGTATGCGTGTATGTGCGATGTGTGCGCTATAGAGGGGGCACCAGTGATCGTAGAGCTTCGAAATTTTGCACGAAGATCCGTGGGGGTCTCCATCATGCACCTCGAAGCTCGATTTTCGAAATTCAAAATGGCCGCCACAAAATGACCGAAATTCAAAATGGCTACCCAAATTTGCCAATTGTGTTCCGATTTCCATGAAAATCGGTATCTGGGGGTTTTTAAGGTAGTAAATAACGAATGTTTGAACAGAACTTATAAATTCAAAATGGCCGCGCCAATATGGTCGACGAATTTGCCAATTGTGGTCCGATTCCAATGCAAATCAGTATCTGGGATTTTTTAAGGTAGCAAATAACGAATTTATGATCAGAACTTTAAATTTAAAATGGCCGCGCCAATATGGCGGACGAATTTTTTCAATTGTATTCCGATTGCAATGCATTTGGATATCTAGGGGTTTTTAAGGTTGCAAATGACGAATTTATGATCAAAACTTATAAATTCAAAATGCCCGCACCAATATGGCCGAATTTTTCCAATTGTATTCCGATTCCAATGAAAGTGGATATCTAGGGGCTTTTAAGGTAGCAAATTATGAATTTATGATTAGAACTTATAAATTCAAAATGGCCGCGACAATATGGCGGACAAATTTTTTCAATTGTATTCCAATTGCAATGAAAGTGGATATCTAGGGGTTTTTAAGGTTGCAAATAACGAATTTATGATCAAAACATATAAATTCAAAATGGCCGCACCAATATGGCCGTTGAGTTTGCCAATTGTATTCCGATTCCAATGAAAATCGTTATCTGGCTGTTTTTAAGGTTGCAAATAAAGAATTTATGATCAAAACTTATAAATTTTAAATTTCGCGGCCTATAAGGAGAGAAATTTTGCCAAAAAGTGTCATTTCCTGGTCAGCTGTATGTATGTTGTTGAGGAGTTGGGGTATCGAAAAATCTTCACATCTTAGCTCCAAATGGAAGAACATAGACCATAGTGTATCCTGGTCATTTCCTCTATTGTCGTGAAGTTTGCCACATTCTGAAATGTAGGAAATTTCTTAAATTATATTAATCCCTGACGATTACGAGAACGCTCGAGAAGAAATATTACAATATTTTTTATGAGTAACTCTAAATTTTTATATGGTATCCAAAATCATTTTTTCCAATTTTTTGTTGTTTTTATTAGACTTTTTTCCTACCGCGGACAGTGCACAGACAAACTTTTTTTATTTAAAGGCGTTGCAACGCACGCGGGTTTTATGCTAGTATTCCATATTTAAGAGTTCAGTCAATACCGAAAACTCCTGAGTGTAACAGAAAATGTTTTACCACTCAATGGCCAAATCCAGCACAGAAGAACGTTTTCTGAGAGGCAATGTACCTATACTGTATCAATGTATGTTCTGTGTTGAAGAGATCAAATGTTTGAAAGGCAAGACACAGATGTTGAAATCATTCCCTATTTGAACTCTAAAACACTTCAATGGACAAAATAAGAATCCTTAGGGCTAGTACTCGGGTTAAGGGGCCCGACTACCATTGTAGAGGTACGTGGTTCGAATTCCCTCCGCGGCTTAGTCCCTCATCTTTGTCATCACTCTTTACAAAAATTGCCTGCCTTTCTCCTGCCATGGCAATCACAATCACCGAGGAAGCTCATTTCCTGTTCGATCACCGAAGTTTAAAGTTCTGTCGCGATAGTATTGAATCAAGGCCGTTAGCATAAAACCTCGCAGTTGTTTTACTCTTCTCTCTACTATCTTCCCGACTAGAGCTGTCGACAGTACACTCACTGGTATAACCGGTGACAGTACAAAGAGGCTTTAGCTTTGAGGGTCAGTTTTTCATATAAAGAAGAGATGAAAGTTAACTTTGACGAAACGTATTAAATAATTCTCCCAAAAACATTCTGCCTTTCAACTTTATGAAGGTGTCAACATGACTCTAATCAGGCTCAATGAATTCGATTTTATGATGTTGACCTATGATGTCATGTCATACATAGGTTTGGAATAAGTTCCGAGCTTTTTTTATGTGGAAAACCCAAGCTTAGGAATCACCCTTTGTACTACAAGTCCCAGCTTAGTTCGAAAGATATAAGAGAATAAGACGGGTTATGGGGATGTCTGTGCTGAAGCACGTGTCAATGAACCTTACGTTTTAACTCTAGGATGTTGTTCAAATTCGGAAAAATTGGTTATGGGAGATTGTTCCTTAGCGGCGTTGTTCTATTTATAATAATGCACTTCTAGGCCGTGGTTTGCGCGACACGCGTTAACCGAGCGTGCTAGTCGTGTGTTGCGGGAAAAATATTGCTTGCAAGCAGGAGGGTGGTAATTTCAGTGGAACAGTTGCTATGGTGATTTTGTCGAGGCTGCTACATGCGTATGTTGACTCAATGCGTGGTGGTTTTATCATCGATGAGTTTTATGGCGCTGTTTTGGGCCCTACCCAGCTACGCTAAGGTGGTTTTCGAGGGCTGAGCCCAGGTAAATGTTGGGACTGCTGTACTTGTAGATTTTAGCCCGGGCTGCTGATGGAAGCAGAAATTTGCGTCTATTTAGAACTCCAAAGCATTGAGATCTTTGTTTGGCGATTTGGAATATGTGATCATTCCATCGCAGATCCTCAGATAAACGTATGTCCAAGATGTTAAGATCGTTTTGGGTCACACCGTACACTGAGTCAAAGGAAAGGTCGGTGCAGGTTGAAAACTGAAGAGTGCGGAAAAATCATTGCTTCCTGATCCTGAGAGGAAAAAAAGGCCAAAAAATTCGTGAATTTCGGTGTGGATATGTGAATAATAAGTGCTCAAAACCCATCGGGAAATGGAGGGCTCCAATAGCGCTGTTTGAGCACTCCTTAAAAAGCTTACAGCGCTCCCGTTCCGCTCCAGTTCCATATACTTTTTAACATTGCATGTCATTGCAGAGGAGCATACGTTTTTATGCTCCTTCAAAAGCGTTCTAGGAGCATTATAAAAAAGCTTTTTAATAAAGAATTTTCATGGACGCCTGTGGATATGTGATCCTGGTATCGAAAAGCTTTTATTTTGTTTATCTTTTGCAATTGCCTTTTCCTTTCCAAGCGCGAGTGTGGTTTTATCAAAGCAGTCCACCCACTAAATTCTCACCACTTTTAAAGCTGCTTGTCCTTCGTATCGAACGAGCGCCGTTCCATTGAGTATGCCAATGCTTTATGGTCATCAAGATAATCGCTCATTTTCTTCGTTCTATAAAATTTATGAAAGCTCCGGTAATGCTCCCTCGGGAGCATATTTAACAGCGCTCAAAGAAAGCTCCCCTGAACAGCGCTCTCAATTTTTCCCACTGGGAAGCTTTATATATTTATTCGCGAGTGTCGTTTTACCAATGCGATCCACCGACTGAATACTAATCACGTCCAATGCTGCTTGACCTCTGTAATCGATCCAGAACGCCTTGGGTCTATTGGATATGCTAAAAGACACCCTTGACGATCACCAACATAATTGCCTGAAATATGAAGCAATGCAACAACAAAACCCTTGTAAAACTAAAGCTTAAGGGTATTACTTGAAAGCTTTTTAGAAAGCTTTCCGAATACGTAAGACAGAGGTTGGGATTGCCCCATTTCATTTGTAATGATGTTTCTGGGATGCCCCTCATTTGCCACATGGGGTCCTTATGAGGAACCTACGGGGAAACCCCTCAGCACGAGGCAAGACCTTTCGACTATGGTACAAGCCGGCCCGACCCCTCATTGGCGGTAACGGCTAACTCGATCTCTACCATAATTAAAAAAGTATTATCATAGTTCCCATTTTCAATTTTCGGGTCATTTTTCCATTGCATTATACCTTTTTTTTATCATTTATCGAAAGTAGACGTAACAACGAATAAGTGAGCCAAAATAGAACTCCGTAGGAAGCGTAGTTTTAGGAGGAATCGCAGTTAAAAATTTCGCTTTTTTTTAAAAAAAAATTATATTTAACAACAATCTCTAAATATTTTCGTCTGAAAAAATTACTGCCTTTTTGCAAAATTACTGATGTTTTGCAGTTTCAGCTTCATAGAAATTTTTTTGTCAAAGAAAAAAATTAAAAACCGAAAAACCGGTTTTCCGCCATTTTTTCGAAAAGTTTTAAATGGTAACACAAAAGTTGTAGATCTTTCATTGCCCAAACAAACGCTTTTTTCTGAGAACCTTCCGCAATCCTGCAATTTGAACGGCTTAAAAGCTGAAAAGAAAAGCTGAGTGAAGTGTATCCACCTAAATGGAGGTAATGATGAAAAACGAAAAAAAAAAATTACCCATAATAATTTGTTTTTCCATGATTTTCTAAGAACTTATTGAAGGACCGTCGTATGTTGGCGGATTTGAACAATATTTATTTTCCTCTTATATTTTGCCAACACAATAATTAAATTTACCTCAAATAATAATATAAAATATTGCTTAACAATTTAATATATTCATAAACACTTGAAATAAAAACAAAATTTTCTATTCAATTTTCTTAATATAAAAACTTGAGTAACTTAAGGCGCCCTTCACTTTATTTCAAGTATTAAATTTCTAATTGATTTTATCCAATAGCCTAACACAGCTTTAATAACAATATCCGATTAAGTAACATCTTATTACAATGCCCTAACATAAAACTCCCCGAACTTCAGTTGCTGATATCAAATTTCATCATGAGAAGGATTAATTTGAAGGCCACCCTTCATGGTGCCCTAATGTACCTGGATGTATCAGGTAATTTTCCAAACTGATCTTCAAATAGTCAAATGTAATTTGAAGCCTTTCCCTAATATATATAAAGTACTGGAGGCAACAAAAAAATACATGAATAAAATGAAGAAAATCACTTCGAAACCACATCGCGTTTCTTGAAAGCAATTCAATTTGCAGGAGTTCTCCACTCAGGGTCCAGAATACCTTATCAGAATTTTTTGGGGGGGGGAGAAAACGTTTTCTACGCCTTACGAAATGAATAGTGGTGCATCCAATTTCACAGTAAACATTGTTCACTTAGCATATCCGAGTGCCACTTGCCAGTAGAGTGTACATAGAAGCCAGCAGGAGCTCGGCAATACCAGTTCTGATGCATCCACTCAAAACCTGTACCCAGCATGAAGCACCGAACGAAATTACAGGTAACGTGCTCCAAAACACTATTCCCCCCGCAAGACACAACTTCTGCCGATGCATCCAAGTGACTCTCCAGATCGAGTCGGTTTCGTCGAATACAGTAGCTGGACTGGGATGGGGACTCCCCGAAACGTGGTGCATTTGGTTGGTTGGTGGTGGCTCCTAGTCGCCGCCGCCACGTTCAAACTAGTTTTATGGCGGAACTCTATGCTTTCCCAAAAATTTATAGATTATGTAAATTTCACCCAAAAACTTATTCTTCCGTCCGCCAAGGTGGAGCAGAATTTACGACTGTCATGGCTGGACAAAAAAATTACGCCATTAGAGGAATGTATCGGCTTTCATAGTCCGTTTTCTGTCCCATTTGATTACCGACGTATTTTTTAATTGAATTTAGTTCGATTTATTTGCATATTTTTAAAGGCGTCGCAATTTTTCATTGTGCCTAATTTATGCGTTCCGAAAGTGTCACACACAATCGACAAAAAAAAACCAGGGGGGACTGGGGCTGATGGGAATTCGTTTATTTTCTAAGAAAAATCTTCACTTTGCTGTGACAAAGGGGACGGACCCGGAAAAAAAACGGAAGACGGCCATGTTTTGAAATATAACAGCGCTAGTTAGAAAGTCGTTTAGCCGATATTAGTTGGTAAATTATAGACCAATTATGTGACTTTTAAACGAAAGATAAAAAAAACTAAGAGGAAAAATGAATTCCATGTTTTTACGGAATTATGTCGATTCTTAAAGTTATTTCGGATTCTGTATCAACGGGATCTTAATAGATTGAAAAGTTGTTTAGAGTAGATTAGTTGCTTTTATTCCTTATCTTGTAGTAAAAAAAATCATTTACATTCCGTAATTGTACCAACATGAACCGTTAACGAAATCCTAAAGATGTTTTCTGATATCATTTTTTGGTTTAACTAATAAAAATGTATCTTAAAAATATCGATTGACTGACTGCTGTTTGTTGTGATAATAATGCTGGAATTTTTAATAAAATAATGCTAATTGGATTTGAAAATTTTGTATAGACTAAGTAAGTTTGTGGACTTTACTGGATACGACTGTTATTAAATGTAAGGATAGATGTTTTAAGTCTTTGCCTTGTTTTCATAATTTAAACTCAAGCCAAATGTATTAAATACGTATCAGTGGCGGTTTTAGAGGGGGTAATTGGGTAATTACCCCCCCCCCCCCCACCAGAAATTTTCGTTCGTTTATTTATTTTTATTCTTAAAAATTACCAATATTTCAAACAAACAAGTTAAGTTATGGTGAATCTAGTCGGCGATCTATGACGGTGAATTTTTCCAAAACTGCTGGAGAGTCGTGAAAGGGACCAATACCCGAGACTACCGCTAATATGCCACGCTATGGCTGATTCTACACGAGCGCAGACACGACACGACAACAGTCGGCTGCAAAGGGGTTAATGAAAAAGAGGGTGAGAGAGGACGATGGGCAGGGCACACGAATTTGAACGATATTTTCAGCAGATTTTTGATCGAACACTTTGACAGCTCATGCATTGTTGTTGGTTTTTTTCTGAAATTCCCTTTTGCTCGCAAAGAGAATGTCCAAAACAACAACAAAGTTAGTATGACTTGTTGTCTGCAAGTTGTTCCCTCGTGCTCATACGATTTTTCACCGAACACCAAAAGAGAATTGATGATTGCAGACGACTTCTGTCTGTCGTGTGTACGCTCGTGTGGAAACAGCCTATGTAAACAAAATGAAGTTAACTGCTCAAGCGCTGTAAGAGAAGTGATGACTTTCTTCCTTTTTAGTAGGGGAGCTGGCACTTGAAAAAATCGTGTTGTCCCAATCTTCTGCCGTTTGGTATAAAGCTTTTCAAGTAATTTCAATCATTTTTTGTAATATATGAGATTTTTGCGGGAAGTGGACCCACCTCGAGTTATAGGGTTGGGGAGGGGGCGGGAAGGGTAAAAAAGGGACTAAAATTGAAAAAAATTCTGCCTTTGCGTATGTAGGTGCTATTAGGGCTAAATAACCGTTAAATACTAGACACAGAAATTTTTGACTATTTGGTGCGGGGGATGGGGGGTGAAATGGCAACTTCAGCTAGGGTTGGCTTGGGGAGGGTGCAAATGGTATTTATGGAATAAAAAAAATATTTAAGTTTTTTTCTTTTTTCTAAATTACCCCCCTTACCCAATTGGCTGGAAACGCCCCTGATTCGTATCATTGCATGGATTTTTGATACTAGACTATAAAACTTAAATGGGTCATTCCATATCAAATCGACCAATGCTTTGGACCCCTACCACCTCCGATAGCTATAATTTTTTTTTGTTCTTCTGGTGGAAACTAAGAAAAAACCAAATTTTCAGATTTTTTGGACTTCTAATTTTCAGCTCTATAGTACAGTCATTTGGTTCCAAAAAAAGAGGTTAGCTGGAAAGTTTTCCGGGAGTTTTGAAAATGGGTAATTTTATAGATTTCCGAATTTCAATTTTGCCACCTCGTATCTTTGCCGCTCGCGCCGCCATATTTGAAAAATGGCGCTTAAAAGCAGTTTTTTGACAATATCTCTTTTTCGCCTCATTTTACGATAAAAATATTCATATACAAAGTGAAACTAGAGAAAATTTCCTACAATTTATGAAATAACCAGTTTTTTCGCGCCGCCATATTTGAAAAATGGCGCTTAAAAGCAGTTTTTTGGCAATATCCCTTTTTCGCCTCATTTTACGATAAAAATATTCATATACAAAGTGAAACTAGAGAAAATTTCCTACAATTTATATAATAACCTTTTTTTCGTAAAATCAATAGTTTTGGCGTACGAGCGCCGCAAACCATTCTACGCCAACTTGCAAATGCAAAGAGATGTCGGAAATCTTGTGTATGCAGAAAGGCTGGGTTAAAGTGCTCCGTTATATGCAAGAATTGTAGTGGTGCCTGTGATAACTCGCAAGTTCCATTACAAGATAGTGATGAAGAGGAAGAAACGGAGACTATTTTCGAGCAAACGTATGATGAAATTGAGAACGAAGAGGATTGCGATGAAACTGATAATCCCATCGCGGATGATGTGGAAGAAATTTCGGTCTGTGACGTTTCGATCGGTACTAAATACAATGAATTCACTACACCTGGTCCATCAAGAAGAGCGAAGCGAAGGAGAATGCGCTAAATTTTGGAATAATGAAGCGCCAGTAGTCTGAGTTCCAAGAGGTGGGTCAACAACGACGAAGCACCGCTATGGATAAAAAGTAAGAAATAAGTCAAGAATGTGGATCACCCACACCAATGTTTTCACAATTTAGGTAGGCGAATAAAAATTCGGAGATCCGTTCGAAAATATTTAAGGTTTACTCATATTACGATTTCTATATACGAAGGATTATTGTACTTCAAAGGTGATGAAAATCAAAAGTTGCACTATTCTTTACTAACTGGAAAGCCACGTTATTACTAATAAGAACGGTAATTTCCTGCACACATAAGCAAGTTTTACACTAACGTATACCCAGACACCTGATAATGAACCAAGTCATGTGAGGCCTCAACTTCACTTACTGTTTACAGGAGTTTATCTTTCATGTTCTTAAATACCTACAATCTTGTTTTATTTTTATTTCATGATTGGTGCTTTAATAATGGCAGAACACCACGTCCCATTGATACAAATCAACTTAAACATGAAATAAAACAAAATCTCTGAAAACAAGTTCAGTGCTCCCACTTAAATAAATTTTAATAAATTTTGTTCTTTATCTAACAAATTTTACGGATACTCTGGAACATAAGTAATGTAAACAACAAACTTGATTAATTGCTTAAAAATACAATTGCTACAAACAATTAAGTAAAAAACAATGACTTCATACACATTTACACAATAATTACAACCGCCTTCGCTTCGGATTCATTCTTTTATAAGGATTTATTAAATCTAGAGAAAATTCATAATTTTTGATTGCTTCATAATAGCCCAGGGTTAGAGGTAAGGATATAAATAACTTCCATTTTGAGATTATAATAATGTTATATGCTTTTTACCCGTCGGTGGCTAGAAGGTATAACAAGTGCTGCAAAAATCTGTGGGCAGAATAATGGAAAAAAATACAAAAATTGCGTTGGTGTTGTAATTTGTATGGATTTTGAGCTATGACAATTTGTGAGGGTTGTTTGCATTATCAAAGGGCATCTTTTCAATTATAAAATCGTCCTTTTGATGGTAAAATTTGTCAAAGAGGATCAGATTACGTTTTAACTAAAATTTCTGTCAACCTTTGAATGATAGGTATCCAAGCAATTTCAGAATTAAAAAAAGGAAAAAGGCAATTTTATTCCTAAATTATGACTGTTTCAGTTTCAAAATTAAAGACATTTCTAGTCTACCAGCTTTGAAAAATATTACAAATTATTGTAACAAAGATTATCGTTTCCAATTGGAACTCTTGTTCGGCCTGTAACTAAATCTATTGATGCAAAATGGCAGTGATTTTATAAGTCCAGACGAAGATGTGAAAATCTCTTTTACAGTGATTATAAAAAGCAGATTGAGCTAAAAATTCATTGTATTGAAGTGAATGCAATGCCATTCTAGAATTTTCCGAAAAATCGTTTTTGTTATTTTTTTTTAACTGGTCCCTTAGGACCTCAAAAATAAAAATGATGTCCCAACAGATTATGGCCGGGTAAAGCATCTAAGTACTCGGTTTTCAAATGTTAGTACAAGGCCACCTGGTCGGCAGCTAGGAGGAAGGTACTATAGGGGACTAGAGCAGGTATACGGAAGATGGTATTGAAATCATTTGTTACCTGGCTAGTCTAGACAAGTCTGGATTTCTATTTTGTCTAGTTTTGTCTCACAACTAATTGTCGAACGTTTGTTTCAGTTCTGTCGAACTTCTAACCCATTAATCTCAAAACTGTGTTTTTCAAGTTTTCCTGGAAACATAACTCAGGCAATTTTCAACCGATTCACTTGAAATTTTGACTGTATCATCAGAAAAACATTGTCTATGGAAGTACGTAGTATATTTTTATGTTGCATACTTAATTTGTTATTAACAAATTTCTGACCATTTTTAGACAAATTTCCCACTTTTCACTTTAGAAGTGCACCATTTGGGCAAATATCAATATATCGAAAAATCCTACGTACCTACTTCTATTTATTGGCTCATCATAGCTCAAAAATTACAGGAGTTGTTGGCCGTGGACCCTGGGAAAACGGAGACGTCATCGCAAAAACGCTGTACAGTACAGCCGCCAATGAATTGCATCAAAGAAAATAATTGTATGCGTTACTGTAATCTCGAATTATTTTGTAGTTTTTCTGAAAAGAATCCCCAAAGAAGTCTATTTTTCGGGTCTCTAGACTGGCCTAACCCCTTAATCCAGGTGTTCAAAGAAACCAAGTTTTTAGTTGTCAAACGACTTAAAGTCTAACCGATTTCTTTTCAGATCAAAATGCCCAAGCTAAATTCAAATTCTGACTCTACTGTTTGCATCTTTCAGCGAAATGTTCGTCAGTTCTACTAGGTGTTTGGTATTCTTATCGTAACCATATACTCCACTTCCAAAACTGCCTACATCCGTAATAACCGATTTTGTAAAAGTCGCGAAAAACTAATAACACTCTTTCCTTAATGATGACATTGGCCACCTTTTGTCAGTTTTACAGCTAGGTAAACACACATTTATTTCAGTGATAATTATGAAAATCAAGGGCCGATATTTGCGAAGATTTTTGGTTGGATGTAAAAAGTTTTGGAATAGTACACTGGAATGAGAGAGTGTTAAAAATGACTATCATTTGTAAAAGTTTTGATTTGGATAAAAATAAGCAATATTTATTTGAGGGCACCGATCGAATATCGAATGGATTGTCCAAACTAAACTGAAAAATATTGTAAAGTCTGGAAATCCTGGTATCTGGCATGTCGGTAACTGATCAGCCGGAAATAAGCCGAAAAGCATGGAAAGGTAATGTAATAAAAGATTTATTTAAACGGGAAAAAAAATTATTTTGAAATTCTGATAGCAATTGCCGTGTAATGCCAATCCGTTTTATACGAAACAAAGAACTAATGCGAATAAGGTTTCAAAATATAAAAATAGTATATTCTGTAACAAGTTTGGAATGATGCATATTCCGCACAAGTGGAAGTTTGGCGGTGCACGAGTGCGGAATATGCCATTCAAAACGTGTTGCAGACTATACTTTTTCTACGCCTCTAATTAGTTTTTATTAATATTTTGTAAAAAAAAACGTACCTTATATAAAACTAATGTCAAAAATATAATGTATAAGGCACAGCAAGATATTTTAAGGCTAAATAACATATAAGTAGAGAGTGTTCATTCATAACAATTTAATAATTTGTTAATAGATGGCCGCCGCAAAATTTATTAAAAAAATGTTATTATTTTCTGCAATTTAATAATTGAATAGTTTATTTAAAGCAAAAATTTTCTAGCGGAACGTCATTGATTGTTTATTATTGAAACAATCATTTTCTTTCTTTAATTAATAAATCTTTTTTTTTCTTTAATTAATAAATCATATTCTTGGATTACAACGAACAGATGTCGCCAATAGTAGTCATTCCATAACAAGTGATGGAATGAATATTCCACACGGGTGTGGAATGCTACTAATTCCGTAACTAAAAGTAATATCAGAATGCCTGTATTCTAACAGAGGCGTAGAAAAAATGAATTAAACCATGGTCTCATCCTCTTCACTAAGCACTATTAACCGAGGGCGTTTCCCTTTTGGCATTTTTCTGCATTATCTTGAGATCCATGCCCTACCTTTTGCAAAAAAAATGGATTATTTTAGATTGCTTGTTTTTAAATTTCCTTATAAGGTGCTATGCACTAATGAAGTTCTCTTTTAAACTTTGTGCTCCTTTAATTTGAAAGATCTTCATTTACGAAATATGTCTCTAATTGTTCGGCTAAGCCTATGCATTTCTTTATGCTTTGTAGACTAAACTTCTTCGTCTTCACCTATGCTATCATCCTCAAAGTAGAGTTATCATGGATTCCAGATATCATTTTTCTATCAAACCGCTTTTATCAATTTCTTCTTCAACCAGTAATTCTTGGATATCTTGTACAACCATTTCGTCAAAACCTTCCTCTCCTAGGGACTTAACAACTTCTACCACTGCAGCCATTCTGTTTTCTGCTGTCTCGATCAAATTTTCACTTTCAACTGACTCCGGCCATATTTTTCCAACAACCATTTATTGTTGAACCGTTTTAGAATGAATCCGTGCTATAAAAGCATCATGTTGTACGGAGATGATCCCAATTCTCGAGCCGTGTTAGAGTGAACCCGTGCTTTAGACGTGCCGTGGGATTACTCGTATATCACTTTCCATTCTTTCGTGAATATCACAAAAAGAATGCTGAACATTTTGCACTTATGTAAACTGTTATACAAAATACTACTTATTTGTTCTAGCCCAGCCGTCAGAGCCAAATTTAGACCGAAAGCTCGCACAAAATGTGATCTCGCTGAAAATTGGAACTTAAGGCCCGTCCTCACTACGCGGACTTAGAATCCACGCCCTTTTGGTCGTACGGCCAGCCAAAAGCGCGCGTGATCTTTTAATTTTCTGAGTCATGAGTGAGAAAAAATCAATTCTCATTTGAAACGGCGTACGCGCTTTTGAAAAGCTCATAGTGTGTGGACGCACAATGTACCTTTTTAACCACAGCCTTTTGTCCGCGTTGTTTGGCCGCACGGCCTTTACCATGGACAAAGTCGTAAAAAAGTCGTAAAAAAGTCATAAAACTCTATATGAAAAAAAAAGGCAAAAGCGCGTACGACCCAAGACCGCGTAGTGTGGTCCCACCATTAGGTACTTTTTTTGGGTGTAGAAAACGATAAAAAAATCTTTGCTGCGCTAGAGTGTATGCTAAGTTCACAATTTCGAAAACAAATTCGAATATTTGGTTTTTGCTTTATATATCGAAAAATAAAAAAAAATTCGAAAAACTAATAGCGCCACGCGAAAGAGCGGAAAATTTCACTAAAATTTATATTATAACTTATTTTAAAAAAAATTGCTTTATTATTATAAAGATTTATTAAAAATGAGAAGAAAATTCGAAAAATCTAAGCGCGCCAAAAAGCTGAATTAAAATATTCTAGCAAGGCGTTCGGGGAAAAACTAAAGTATCCTTGCCTAAAATGTACGCAAAAATAAAAATAAAAAAAGCGTTTTAAAGAGGACACTCTAAGCTTTCTAAGAAAGCCATTAGTTTTTAATTTTTTGTTTTTTTTCTCATAGAAAACTTGACTGGAAGTTATAAGTTGTAAAATTCTCACTGATGTTTATAAAATTGAAGATATATATTAATAGAAAAAAAAATCCTTGTACATTTATCATCATTAGACATTTACATATCATGACGAGGGGAGTTTCTTTATATTCTCTCTAAGGCCGGGCGCACATTTACTACGTATACATGATGAGTTGAATAGTTGAGTTGAGGTTGAGTTGAATTTTCGACAATCGACAAAAATCACAAACAAAACACAGAGATGCTGCTGCCAACTAAATTCAACTACTCAACTACTGAACTTGCGTCTATCTGCATAGATTTAACTCAACCCAGGAAGCAGAGCTGAGTCGAGTTCAGTCGACCCTATCTCAACTCGACTCGCGTCTACATGTATTTGAACTCGGGTTCAACCTGGGTTCAACTCATCATGTATACGTACTAATTGAGACGCAGGCGACACAGGCAGAGCAGCACAGTTCCTGTGTCTCATGCTTTAAAGAACGAATACTGCTAAGGCTGGTCTCACACTGCCACCGATTCGGCCGAATTTTTCAAACAATTATTTTGCTATTCTCATTCGCACATTACACCCGTCGTTTTCGGCCGTTTACGTCCGTAAGTTTCATCCGATCAAATTTGTTTGATTATTCGGTCGAAATGGATACCGAAAAGTTGATAATGGAAATGCGCCCCGATAGAAATGTTTATTAGTCTTCCTTTTATTTTATTTAGGATATATTTATATATGTGTGACCATTCAAAATGAAACAACTAGCATTTAAGATGAAAACTAGCCCTTAAAGTTCTGCCGAATTTAAAGTTGAAATTCGTTTAAATACGGCCGTAAAAAATTGGGCCAAATACGGCCGTAAAAAATTCGGCCGAATCTGCTGCAGTGTGAGACCAGCCTAAGGGTCATAAAACAAAAACATTTCTTTATCTTTTTCTCTGGCCTCTCTTCTGTTGGAGCGTGCACATTTATAACTGAATAATTCTTTCATCTATGGCTTCAAACACTATGACGAGGTGATTTATTTCCTACAATGAATGCTGCACCGAATTATGTGATCTCTTTCTTTGGAGCTATAAAAGATGTTATGTGTACTTTTTCCAATATTCCCTGTCAGTCCATCTCATCTCCTGAATGGCAGCTATGTCCACTCTGTATTGCCTCGATTCATCTAATAGAATCTTCAACTTACCAGGTTAGTATAGTGTTCTTACATAAAATAAGTTCAAATCATTGGTCTTTGTACGTTTTCCGGGTCGTCTAGTTTAAATCTGTCCAGCCGGAGGTTGTACTGTGGGTTCCTTAGCAGGAGCTTATAGCCAGGAAGGGTTGCTAACCCTTCGTTTGTAGCCGAATATTTAGCGTCTCACACTAGCTATTACCGACGTCAATTCGATGGGTCGATTTTAACCGCCAAGAAGAAATGGGTTTTGTTGTTAACATTTTTGAAAAACGGGTGCCTGGGAAAAAACTCTATTTCACCCAAATGCCCGGGTTTTTGGAATTTTTACCCGGAGTCGGTTACTTAGGAGATGGCAGCCCTAACCATACAGAAAATATGACTTAAGCTGCAAATAAATTCCTTGACTCTCTTTTTCGCTGTTTACAAACTTATAAAGAAGACCTCTTTGATACTTATCTTACTTAAGCAAATGATCAACTTTGTTATTTCAAAGGAAAGTTTCCGATTCATGATAATTAAGTTATTTTAAATAATTTTGATTTCACAAACAAGCACTAATACCTTTTAAATTGCGACACATTAAAATTTTATGTAACAATCTTTCACTTTTAACTTGACACGCGTTCGCTTATTTACGCTTATTGTTTTACTATTAATTTTTATGATAACAAGCTTATCACGGAAAAAAACATGAAACATCTTAATTTGTTTTTATTTAAAAATAATTAATTAGTGAGCTTTTTATTAATATTCAAAAATGCCCCAAAGTTTCTTTTTACTTTTTAATTTTTAATTGCTGGTTTTTGCTTTGATACAAAATTTTACACAAATAACACCACAAAAAAAAATTTTAATTGGCACCACATCCCTATTGAAGGTTGAATATTTGGAATACGAGATATCATGAAAAATTCATTTTATGCACATAAATTGGAATAAGATAAATACAGAAAAATAATAATAATAAAAAAAAAATTAAAACCAGCGTCATTTTGACTGGTCCAGATCCAATCTCCAGGGTAGACATTTCGGCGAATTTAAAATCACTACAAAACACCTCCAGTCTTTGAGCAAATTAAGCTGCGGCATTTTTCAGGTTGTGAAAAATTGTGTCGCGCAACACCTCATCGAGGCTGGATGAATGAGAAAAAAAACTATATAGCCACGATTAATTTATATCATGCTGTTGTTGATTATTTAATTTATGTCAAATTTATGTAAGATATTTCGTGTCAGCTTATGAGCATTTACTTAAAATTTGTGAAAACATCATTCACCAAGGCCAAAATCGAATGAAAAGGAAATGCCAATTAAGAAATATTTAGTATCTACTATTTTGGTCAAACTGCTTTATTGACATAGGTGATATGCTGTAAATTTTAAATTACTATGCATTTTTTTTTAAAGGAATATAAATTCAAATTCGCACACCTGTTTCTGGATCAAAAAAGTTGTCTGCAATAAATTTTAAGCTGTAGAGGATTACGCTTTTTTGTTATATGGACATTTACTCTATTGGATCTATTGATATGCCAAATCAAATTTGGCCTAATAAGGGAAAAAATTGTTTATTCCGCAGTCACTGTAGTTGGGATTTTTGGACAATATTAAAAGTGTCCCCCAGCGGTCAATTTTATCACCCGCTCTTTTTCTAATCTTCCTGTGACCTTCTCTCCGACCCTTCCAACCCACTTCAGAGCTTTACTGGCGACGGTACTTTGAGTTACTCATACGCTTTCGATAATACAAGAAAAGCGCGTCCCAGATCCTGTCTTGACGATCGCGGCCTTATGTCCATGACAGTCAACAGGAACTCATTCTCGAATCAGGCCGCCAGAATTGTGCCGCATTCAATGCCATGAAAGCGACGCGACGTACTGTCTTATTTCTAATAAAATCTGCAATATCTCTCCATCGGTGTCAGTGGATGGTGTAGAACTAATGTCTGATTCATCCTAGACAACATCTTGGACGTGACATTGGTCAAAGACTGGGATTTCGTAAGAGGTGCAAGTAGTTCCTCCTCCAGCCATCCTACATTCTAGGGTTTTTCAAAAACAGTGGTTTTCAAAAAACAGCTGTTACTGTTTTTAATTTTCAAAAAAAAGCTGATAACAGCTGTTTTTGCTGTTTTTCGAGTTTTCTCTAATTTTACAATTAATAAAAAGTTTTTTTTATATAATATCATTTTATTATACATTTTCACTTCTTGTAATAATATTTCAAAAACACACGCGCCTGAAGTGATTTGTCTGAAAGACGCGATGTTAGTTTGGTGCATACCGAAAATACACCGTTGAAGATTGGTCGATGTTGTTTTGATACAAAGAATTGCATTACATAATTTTCGCAGATTTTCTGTGGGTTGACCGCAGTATATTGAAAAAGTGTAAATTCCGATTTGAGCCTCTAGAAATCTGATCCTCTGAATTGTACTGAATTGAAGCACCATGTCTAATTCATCTTGTAACGAAAAATTTTCGTTTTGATGCGTCCACTGTTGAAGTACATCGTCTACTCTTACATCGATGACACCAAAGAGATGACAGGCTAGATTGCCTGCAAAAGTTAGTGTAGTTTTTGATGGAGTCACTGTGGGATCCCTGAGGCTTCGCAATAATTTCATGACATCCTCGTTCAATCCACATCCACATGAATTTTTAAATTTTGCATGAGCTTATTACTAATGTCTCTGCTATTGTCAGAAAGCTTCTTGAACATGAATTGTAATAGTATATTCTGTAACAAGTTTGGAATGATGCATATTCCGCACAAGTGGAAGTTTGGCGGTCCACGAGTGCGGAATATGCCATTCACAACGTGTTGCAGACTATACTTTTTCTACGCCTCTAATAAGTTTTTATTAATAGCCGTGTTCCTTTTCTACTTTTAAGTACTCCGGAGTAAAAAATTAATGGAACGCAAAATTTGTCGATTTGAGAAAAACGTATGAATTCTTTGTGAGAGCAGGAGTGGTTCCAAGTAAATACGAGTAAAAAAGAGTAGAAAAGGAACACGGCTAATATATTGTAAAAAACATACCTAATGTGAAGCTACTGTCAAAAATATAATGTATAAGGCACAGCAATACTAAATAACATATTAGTAGAGAGGGTTTATTCATAAAAATGTTGTAATTTAATAATTTGTTAATAGATGGCCGCCGCAAAATTTAATAAAAAATGCTATTATTTTCTGCAATTTAATAATTGAATAGTTTATTTAAAGCAAAAATATTCTAGCAGAACATCATTGATTGTTTATCCTTTTTTCTTTAATTAATTAAGAGCTACTCTGGACAGAAAAAATTCAATTTATTAAAAGATCATTAATCGGTATGTTTTCATACGATATTGTCGTTCTCATATTACTTTGACTGCTTTTACATGAGCGGACACCGAACAGACGAAACTTAAGTGTAAGAAAGTCTGATGGAATGTCGCATGGGTTTTACACGAACGAACTATATCAAAACTTAATGGCTTTTTGTTGTTGCTTTAAGAAATTCTCTTTAGATTTCTTGTCTTAGCAACAAGAACAACTCAGGGACTATCAAAATGTTCGTTCAAAAGTTTGCTGAGAATGTCCATTAAATTCGCCCGCCCTCGCCATCGCGCTCTCTCACTCTCTTCACCCTTAACCAAATTCATTCGTTCGTTTTGTCTATTCGGTCGGTGTCCGGCCGTGTAAAAGAGCACTTTGTAAAAAAACCAAAACAGTTTATATTAGTGTTGATTACATATTTCTTTTATTTTTATATTACGCTAAAATTTTGAAACTAAATTTGAAAAACAGTAAAAACAGTTAAGAAAAAACAGCTGTTTGCTGTTTTTAGATTTTAGGCAAAAAACAGCTGTAGTACTGTTACTGTTAAACAGTTTTGAAAAACCCTACTAAATTCTTCTCGAATACAACTCCCTAGATTGGAAGGAGGCTTCAAATGCCATCTTGGCGTGGTTAGATAAAGTGCAAAAAAGACATCGTAGATGATACTGTCTGTTCTGATCGACCGGTTGAGCAGCTGTAGGAATATGGTAGGCCTGACAAAATTGGGTCGCTTCAACACCGTTCTGACTCCTTGTACCCTGAAAATTCTTCTTTTCTCGTACCCTGAAAACTATTCCATTCTTCGAACTAAGCTCACTACTAGACATTCCCCGTGTTCTTTTAATGAACTGGGTTTTGAGAGCTTTTGAGGAGCTTTTGAGTTCCCATACAAAATCGAAGAACCAGAAGACCCAGATAAAACCTGGGTTTTCGATTTTGTATGGGAACTCAAAATCTCTCAGAACCCAGTTCATTAAAAGAAAACGGGGATTGCACCATGACGTGACCAACTGCAAGAGGGACTGGTAATTCATGGCAGGATGATTCCTGCGCCTATAACTGCCACATAGATCGATCACCAAAGTCAGCGTTATTTCGCGGTAGTATTGGATGGGAGTGGGTGTTGGCGTTGCCAGTTTGCGTAATAATTGTAGACCCATTTGTGTCTCTGGACATTTTTTTCAATTATAAAATTCAGATGTCAACCCAAGGTACAACTAGTACGGCATCAATTTTTGGTTCCTAAAGAGTTCCTATTTTGTAAGCGTAAAAAGCTTGACTTAAAAAGTGCTCAGAGAAAGTAATTAAAAAATTACAATTATCACAAAAAGGCCGCTGATAACACCCGCAGCCCCGATATTATGTGGTACTGACTCCAAACCAAGGCAAAAGAAAAGGAAATTCGTAGTAAAATCATTAAACCTAATGTCTACAGGTATAACTAGACAACGCATAGCCCGAGTAGTCCAGTAAATTGGTGCAAAAAAGGGCCATCTGAAAATTTTCTGAAAACAGCAATTTTTTTTTATAATGTGTAGGGGGGTTGGTTGGGAGTATAAAACCGAGTTTTCGGGATCCGGAGGCATAAAAATTTTACATTATTGATAGGAAATTGTTCAAGCTTTAATTAAAATTTGTTAACTAGGTATTTGTTGGAGAAAAAGGTGGTTTTAGTTGAAATTTTAGTTAAAAAAAACTAAATTTTGACTTTGATGACTCATTGCTCTGAGAGTTGATAAGGTAGATCCTTGACTTTTACAGTTTTAGATAGGTGGGAGTATTCTGCGTACACTAATACCTTACTCACGAAAATAGCTCATAGGGTTACAAAAATAAAGGGTGATATGTAAACCTCTACCAAAAAAACTACATAACGCTTACAATTTACGCCCCCCTCCCATACGATTTTTTGTTCATCTGTCCAAAACCTATCCACAGCCGGCCGCTTTGTAAACTTAACGGTATACACCCTGTATAGATGGAAGCATATGCAGAACTTTTGTTATAACTTCTCCGCTTGCATTGCTCTAAAATCTACAAAAACAACCCTAATTCAATAGATGACCACATCAAATTATTCCCAAGAAAATTCTTTACGAAAAAGCTCCAAGATATTTTTTAAGTAAAATCAATAATAAAAAAGTTATAGCGCTTTAAAGCTCATCACCCCCAAAATTTTTATCATTTTTCGTCCATATCTTTTTTATTATTAATATTACGGCAAAACATTATTTACGAAAGTTGTCGATAATTTCATTATCTAAAAAAAATATTTTTACAAAAATTCTGAAGGACTCACGGTTTCCGAGAAATAAGGGAAACCATTTTTTACCAGTCAAAACAAGATGGCGGCCGAACGTCACCCCTCTGGATCCCGAAAACTCGGTTTTATACTCCCAACCTACCCCCTACACATTACAAAAAAAAATTGCTGTTTTCAGAAAATGTTGAGCGAATGTACCATTTGACTGGACTAGAGTTAACACCAATATTCAAAGACAGGAATCCTAATCCACCTGCGGGTGAGAGATCCACAATCTCTACTCGTAAAACAATTCCTGTTATGATAGTCTCAGAACTGTCAGCATTTGCGGCAAAGACCTAAGCAACGTCCAAGGACTAATGAGGAACTTTCATCACATGAAAAATAAGGACATTATACAGACTCGAAGCAATGGCAGAAATTATAGATAACCTCAGATGGATTGGGAAAGTACTCCTAGAACTAGTAGCTGCAAAAATTACTCCAGGAGGGACTTTGGGCTGGTTTCAGTATTCTCGAATATCTAAGAAACAAGACGTCTATAAGAAAATAAACAAAGTCATCCTTTATAAATCTGTCCATATCTCATAATTCTAAAAAAGCTGCACTCAACATTCCAGAAACTTTCTACACAATATTTTATTTTATTTCAATGCTATCAAGCGTTGCAATAAACTGATAGAACTATTTACCTGTAACAAAGAAAGATTCTCAAACCTAGTTTAATTCTTAATATACAAAGCAGAACCTACAAACTCTTAGCAATATCATTCCGCATAAACTCTCATTATTATTGCACCCTTCAGTTTTACCACTGAAGTAATACATACTAACATTCTACACCGTTGTTGAGTTATTTAAAATCACGCTCTATATCTGCACTGACAATCCACAATGTGAAATGTCCAAACCTTAAATTTCTCCAGTCTATAGTAAATATGATAAATGCAACTGTATAAGATGAAACAAGCTCGATGAGGATAACGACCAGACAATAGATGTTCCGAAAGGGCTTCAATTGCAGGAGATTTAGTCTGAAATGGTTAGAATCAGGCATGCATAAAGTAGAAATTTTGTTGGCAACCAACTGTGAAGCCTAAGAAGCTATTATGTATCGTAGATTAGGATATAGAAAAAGTGGAGTAAATGCTGGCAAAATAGCCATGAGTTTGTTGTTTGTGCAGAGTGAGAATCGATGATTATCAGTTACTTAAGAAATGACGATGTTCATAGCTGAGTAAAATTACTTCTTAAGAAAATTTTGTGCGAATCAAGACTAAATAAACAAATTGGGGTAAAATAATTTTTAAATGTTTTCCCTAAAATCTTACTTTCATCAAATCAACAGATATTATTAAATTAATATGTACCCGAGAGTGAGTTAAATTAATCTTGGACTCAACTCGCGAGTTTTACGCCACTTTTCATTTGTGGAAGCTTATTTTTTCATTCAGTCAGTTACCGAGTCCAAAAATCACCCAGGCTACATCGTGGACCCATTGTATTTTTATCGGCTCCTATACCTCAGATGTGTCGGCCAGACCTGAACAGGTCAGCCTAAAAAGTTGTCATAACATTGCTCCTAGAATCTCGGGATAGTGAAAGAAAATAGCAACAGAGTCAAGCTCCGCGAGGGACACCCTGCAGGTGGGGCTTTTTGCCCTTCTGATCCTCCATAGGGGTATTAGTGTCCTGTCTAGAAGTCAACTATATTTTAGGGAAAACTCAGACTAGACTCTGTTGTATTTTCACGGAAGGAGGCTTAAACTTTGAGATGTTCGCGGGTATACAATCTGACAATCGCCCTAATCTTCTGCCGTTTGGGATGTAAGCTGTAACATTTTTGCAGGAAGTGGACCCATCTCGAGATAGGGGATTGGGGGTAAAAAAAGGGATTTAAATTGAAAAAAAAAATCTGTCGCTGCGTATGTAGGTTTTATTAGGGCTAAATAACCGTTAAATACTAGTGCCAGAAATTTTTGACCATTTGCACCCTCCCCAAGCCACCCCTAGCTGGAATTGCCATTTCACCCACCCCCAGCAAACTCGAACCACGAGTCGCATTGCGTCGACGGGATAAATCATCATTCAGCTTCTACATCTGACTGGTCGTCTCTCGTCCACTCCTTTTAGTAGGGGAGCTGACACTTGAAAAAATCATCTCGTCCTAACTTTCTGCGGCCTGGTATATAAGCTTTTCAAGTAATTTCGAGCATTTTTTATATCAACTTTTATCGGGAAGTGGAACCATCTCGAGATAGATCGGGGGAGGGGCTAAAATTGAAAAATATTTCTGCCGTTGCGTATGTAGGTTATGTTAGGGCTAAATAACCGTTAACTAACGGTTACTGCCACCTTTGGCTGAAGTTGCCATTTCAGCCGCCCACACCCCAGTAAATGGACAAAAATTGCTTATACAGGGTGCGCCAGAGAAACTTACTTATTTGAAAAAATCCCCGCGCGGTGAGTTAGGCGGGTAGAGGGGCGAGAGGGGGCGCATCTGGAGGGGGAAGTTCCCAAGTTTGTTTTTCCCTCCAGTCAGTTGCGATGTCGGTAATGGGAATAATTGGTCCTTATTTTTTTGAAGAAAACGGACGCTCAGTTACCGTGAATGGAGCTCGTTACAGGAACATGATCGAGGAATTTTTTCTTCCAAGACTCGAAGAAATGAACCTTAGGAACGTGTGGTTTCAGCAAGATGGAGCCACAGCACACACAGCACGAGACTCAACGAATTTGTTGCGACAGCATTTCCCCGACCGCCTCATCTCTCTCAGAGGCGATCTGCAATGGCCGCCACGCTCTCCGGATTTGACTCCATGCGATTTCTTTTTATGGGGTTATTTGAAATCCCTGGTTTATGTCGATCGACCACGGACCACAGCACACCTCAAGAACAACATTCGCGACGCCATTGCCAACATACCGATTGATATGCTGCAAAGAGTGGATATGAATTTCAAAAATCGACTTCATCAGTGTATGCGCTATGGGGGTCGCCATTTATCCGATGTCATTTTCAAGACTGCATGAAAAAAAAATTGGGATATTGTATTCTAAAATAAAAAAAATTTAAAACAATAACTGAAGTACTTGTGTTTTTATTGACCTTTCCAATAAGTAAGTTTCTCTGGCGCACCCTGTAACTTCAAAAATAAAGGCCGTAGCGTGGAGATAACATTATTAAATACGGAAAAAACAATTATCCTCTCTAGGTATAGGAGAGAAAATTGAAACCCCTTGTAATTATTTTGGTTTTTTTTCGGGGACATTTCTACTAGAGGAAACAATAATGTTATAGGGAATACGGAAACTTTTTAGTTTCGAATAAGGCAAGGCGCAAATTGAGATGCGTATAGAGCGTGTGAGCAGACATGACGCGAGGAACATGAGGTGGAAGAGAAAAAACAACAAAATAATATTATGAGAAATTGTTGACATGCGTTGACGCGACCGGCACGAGAAACAGTGGCTCCACTACAACACCACGCGTGTAGTAGGCGACGCGAGTCGTGTCACCTCGCGTCCCCTTGCCAATTTTCGCGGTTCTATTCGTTTCCATAGTTTACAAAAAAACGTGTCTCAATTTGCGCCTTGCCAACGCACGGCGTTGTAGTGGCGCCACAGTTTCTCGTGCCTGTCGCGTCAACGCGTGTCAACAATTTCTCATAATATTTTTTTGTTGTTTCTTCCTTCCACCTTTTTGGTTTGTTTCTTTTTACTGTCCTTTTAAATACCTACCTATGGCAAAAGAAAAGTTAATTGAGGCGGTGAAAGGGCACAGAAAGCTTTATGACACAAATGATGCGTATACTATATGAAGACAAAATTGGAAAATAGAATTTGGGTAAACCTTGCAAGTTTTTTCTTGGTTGGGATCAGTTTTTGGGCATTACATCTATTTGAGCCAAAGGCTTGTTCGATCATCCCATGCCCTTCAGCAAATTGGCTTCGGCTCATTCGGAATAATTGGTAAAATCAGCATCACTCATCTTCCTTGTAGTTTTAAATTGTCCACATTTTTCCCTTTGCAACAGAATATACTTATTGGGTAATTTTAATTTTTTAGTCGCTAAATAATGCAAAAGTTCATCCTCAGCATTATTATCTGATTCTGATTCTGAACTTAAGTTTAATAATAACAATTTTTTCTTCCGTAAGTCAGTCATAGTGGCACGCTAGCTATATCGAGACGGCGTCTCAATATGCGGATCCCCACGCTACGCGAGTGACATGTGTGTGTCATATTGCTCGCGTCATGTCAGCTCACACGTTCTATACGCGTCTCAATTTGCGCCTTGCCTAAAACAGTTTCGAGTAAAAAGCATTTGAGTATTTTAATAGAGAATAATGTCCCTGTTACCTCTCCTTCAGCAGAGCGTTCATTTTCAAAATTCAAATTTATAAAAACGTAGCTGCGCAGTACAATGTCTCAATCTCGTTTAAGCCGACTTGCTATTTTGAACCTGGAACATGAATTGGCGAGTAAACTCCAAACTCTAACGCCAAAAGCCGCGGAGGTTTGCTCAGTTGGTAATAAGATAGTTAACCTCTAAAAGTAACTAATAATGATGTTTATACGTTTTGCATCATATTAATTAATAAAAGAAACTTCGAAATTTTGCATGAAGGTCGCCCATGATGCACCTCGAAGCCCGATTTTCGAAATCCAAAATGGCTGCGCTCCAAATTCAAAATGGCCGCTCATATATGATCGAATTTTGCCTATTGTGTTCCGGTTCCAATAAAAGTGGCTATCTATGGGTTTTTAAGGTCACAAATAACGAATTGGTGGTAAAAACTTATAAATTCAAAATGGCGGCGACAATTTGGCCGGCGAATTTTGCCAATTGTGTTCCGATTCGAATGAAATTCGGTATCGGGGAGTTTTAAGGTAGAAAATAACGAATTTTTGGTCAAAAGCTATAAATTCAAAATAGCGGGGCCCATGTGGCGGACGAATTGTGTCAATTGTGATCAGATTCTCACCACTAATCACAACTTGCTTTTAAATCAAGCATAGACAAACAATTTAGAAAAATACTCAAAGAACAGTTAGAGCCTTATATACCCGAGAAAACCCCGATTTTATAACGTATGGGCAAAGATAACTTACCATAGTTATTAAGATCTTTGGTATGGGCAAGGGCAATCATTAAAAGTATTATTAAACTGTGTTTATGCCATGGTCAGCTGTATTTAGGTTATTCAAGAAATGAAAATCTTCACATCCTAGCTCTAAATGGAGGAACATTGAACATAGTGTATCCTGAAGTTCTCTAATCAATTGGTTCAGAATTTATCAACAAGGTTTTTTGGAAAGATGGTAAGGACGAGCAGAAATGTGGGAGTAATAATGGGTATGGAAAAAAAGAAACCCTTCACGCATGAAATTTTAACTATGTATAATTCTAGGATTGTGCAATATAAGACCGGGGAAGGGGCTGGCATCTGAATCAGTGACATTGGAAATAAAAACCCAGGGTTCAGGCAATTGACAGACATGTATTTTTTCTGCATTACAATTGCATGTCTGATAATGGACAATATCTGTCTGCAGTCACCCATCTTCAGCACGTGTCTCCAAGCGTATACTATCCATCACCATCAAAAGCAAATTTTTAAATATTAAATTAGTATAATCCTTTTATTTTATCTTCTTTCAGGATGTATTTTTTAATATATTGTAAGATTTTTTTGACTATTGAATGTTTAATTTAACTAAAACTAAATACCACTGCCCCCGGATTAGGATCTGACAACCGTCCGACTAAATCCGTGGTCCTGATATTATTTTTTTTGCATGTGTTCCATCTTTAGTCATTCTCTCATTCTCAAGTAGATGATGAGTACTTAACTTTACTTGGTTACTCTGTTAGTGTTTAAAAAAGAAGCAAGGTTAGAATGCATTCGGTAAAACCTCGCAACTACAATACGGAATCGATGTTGAAGGCTTGTTTTTCGTTGCTGGGGGCTACTCCATAATTAGTTTTATTAACATCCCATGTTTAAGAGAACTAGTAGTACCCTAAAACATGTTCTATAAATATGAACAAAATGGAAGGCTATTGTTGAAAACTTCAATCCCTCTGAAAACATCATGCGTAATTAGGGCTACCTAAAAGCCTAACGGGCAATGCTTATTAAACATTACAACCAAAACCAACAATATCCTAAAAATCAATTACTGGGAGAACCCAAAAATGTATATTTTCATCAAAGGTTCACAAACAAAACTCTTGATATGTTATGATAATACCATTTCTAAAAGGTAACACTGCCCAAAATGTTCATTTCATTTCCACCTCTATACATGCTATGCCAATACTCCTCAAATATTCCAGTCAACGTTAAATTTCTCTAATCAACTTACCTTTATTACTCCATGAATTACCGAGTGCATGCGGCGGAATTACAACTGAAATCGTTGTAGGATGTGATTCCGGCGAAACAATTGAAACTAACACCCACCGCCGTATCGTGGCTGCAAATGCATCCTTAATAATCGAAACAAATTGAATTCCTTTTGTGAATCCCTATTGATTGCGGAATGAAGCTCCCCATAAACGAATTCGAATATCACAAGTCTCGTATCTCGGTGAACCACAAATATTTTAATTAAAACGCGCACATCTATATTTTGATATTGGATATTGGAATGGAATGGGTTTTTGGGGATAATTTTGTGTCTTAGTGTACCGGTTTTGAGGTAGTAAATAATTAAATTGAGTTTTACAAACCTATGGCAGGGAAGGCGGAGTTCTGCATTTGTCATCCTGCCGAAGGCTGAATTAATTTTCCAAAAATCTTAAAGCTATTAAGTGCATGAGGATTCACAGTGTGCCGGAAAGAATGATCCTGCAGTTATCCTTTCAATTTCAGGGATTCAGGCCCCAGAAGCGGGTGGGACCTTAAATTAAATACTGACACCCGCTTCGCCTCCGCCCAACTACCCTCCCCGACGGCAACTTTCACTTTGCTGACTTGTATTTAATTTACTTAATAGCAGTACAGTATAAAAGGGAAGAGGAAGCTTCATAAAAGGTAGTGCGACTTGAAGAGGTAACCTGACATCCTGAAGGGAATATCCTGCTACCCATATGGTTCGCCATGACATGTTTTGTTGGTTTTTCTTCGTAAAAGTTTGAGCCAACGGGAGACATTAGGCAGTGAGATGTTCCCTTTTACATCCTTTATGAATACGAAACGACTCTGGTTCCGTATGGGAGTTTTCAGGAAATTTGTTTAAAAGGGAATCTGGTCTTGGTTTGGTGGGCGTCCCATGCACATATAAGGCCAGAAATACTGCTATGTATACAATGCCTGTGTATCCTGTATCCTGAATGTTTCACAGTCACAGTAGTCGGCATAGAAGGTAACGTAGAACGGTATACGGTACGATGTTAGGAATTTCAAAACGTCATGAAAAATTACATCATTCCTGGGCTGTGACTGAAATTTTAAGTGAGACTCAGCGGTTTTGTGTAAATCACATTCTAACTGTTCGCAGGTGTTTAATTCGGATCTTTTGGGAGTTCAAAGTCTTCTATTTATTTATTAATTTTTTCTTCATCTGCATAATTCTACTCACATTTGTACCAAACAAACCCCAAAGCGTATCCGCAATTTTGAACGTGTTATCTTTAGAAAATTTTTGGATGTTCTTTTAGGATTTTTTGTTTGTTTGCATTTCCTAACATAGAGGACCAGGGACACCTTCCTAATTTGTGTAATACCTTTTGAAAGCTTTAGTAGATAGAGCTCGAATTATATTCTAAATTTACCATCACATCCTACCACTTGGTACATATAGATTTATATGAATTGAAAGTCCTAACTATAGGCACTAATTAAATCTGCTGTGCTGTATCGTCGTGCTCGGCTAGTTTAATAATGAGGACAGCTGAGCCTGATCGTATCTCACAGTAAGCCTTAACAAGGGCATAAATTGAAGCAATTGTATTAAATATCACAGTGCTTTGTTTGCGGATGTAGCAACCAGCAATAAAATTACATTAGTGAAAGAGCAAAAATAGTGAATGAATTTAGAATGGACTGGAAATTAAGTTTAACCAAGTATGGTGTATGCATGAAGTGAACATAGAACTTTTGTGTGCAGAAATTTTTGGATGAGATTTTTATTTAAAATTAAAGCTAATTTTTTTTTGTCGAAAATCTTAAATGGTAAGCAAATTTTATCCAAAAGCCGAAAATGTTTTTTGTTTGAAAAAAAATTATTTGTTGGAAGGGAATGGTGTGTTTAGATTTAATATTTAGATAGAGTTTGATGCTTCTTTACGCGGCCTTTACACGGGACAGTATTACTGTTACTGTCGCTGTCACTGTTTCATGTAAACGTCTACAATCCAGTCTTTTTTACTGTCGCGACAGTACTGGTAAGATTGCAATCTCGACAATACTGTCTAGAAAGTAATTTGACAGCTTGTGAAATCAAAACGGCGAAAGGTGATTTTGAAGTGGTAAGCACATGCAAGAGCTCTACTATTGGCTCGCTTTGATGTGCTCGTTGAATGTTTTATTTTGATATTTCAGTTTAATAAATAAAAATTCATTTTCAGACCAAAATTCCCTTCAATCTCAAAATCAATCCGCTTTGAAAGGAACGGATTTGCCCAATATTTTATTTTACTGTGTCTTCGTTTTTCTTCATTGTACATTGAAGAGGTTATTGCAACACCCGCAACGTGTGAAAACATTTTTAAAATGAACTGTCTGTCAGTTTATCGAATGCTAATCGGCCAGCTGTACAGTATTTGACAGTTCCAGACAAAACTGTCCATCAGTAACACTGTCCCTTAAAAAACGTCTTGGTTCAAATTATTTATTAAGTGCCTACTAAATCTGTGTCAAACTGTCTAAAAACTGTCTAACGATTTTCATCAAAATTGGTTGCTATTTAAAGATTTTTTACCAATGAGTCCATTGAAAATGTCCGGAAGATTACACGACCAATGCGAAAACAAAAACGGCATGTACAGATAGATTAGTGAGTGTCATGATTGACCAGAATGAAACCCAAATCCAAGAAAATAAAATAAAGAAAGAATCCCGCAAATTAATACTATTAAGGCGAAGGCCCAATGCCGACGACGCGTTATACGCGGCAGGCGCTTCATGCGCGTTGACGACCATTGAAGGTTCATTCATAGCATTCATTGTGGAAATTAAAGGCTTGGGCACACAGAAAGCGGTCTGCCGCTGCGGGCAGCTATCTCCGTTGTATTACACAATTTGGCATTAGCTATGTCAAACAGAACGCGGTCTACCGCCGCCTGCTAGTCTTTGTCGCGACGACAAGCGATCTGGTTGTACAAAATTACAGATTTTATCATGACCGTCTTGCCGCTTTCAGACAAAATGAGTGAAAAAACTGAAATTTTTATGGAAATGTAATGCCACCCCCGGTTTTTGCTTGATACTTTACACGAACATTATAAAAATGTTTTAAAAAAGGCTGAAGCATAGATTGAGATAGCTCAAGAACTGAATATGACAGGTAAAAATATCCCTTCTTATTGATTTCATGCACCCAACATCGTCTTTTCTTCTTTTTGCTTTGCAAAGCTAATAGCAGGAGTTGTTCTTCGTTCGAGCTCATACTCAATATAAAAAAGTAAGAAAACGTACTACAGGCCCCTGTGCTGAAAGTCGAGTCGTGTTTCGTGACAAGTCGTTTGATTTATAGAAAGTGACGTTTTAGTCGAATAACGATTTTCAGCACAGGGGCCTAGAGTGGAAATGCTACGTTGAGTTTAGGCTGCTGTACTGAAAGTCGTGATTCGACTGAAACGTCACTTTCTTCAAGTCAAACGACTTGTCACGAAACACGACTCGACTTTCAGCACAGGGGCCACAGCTTCTCAAAAAGAGTGCGAAAAGGCCGCTCACACAAGATATCGCGTTCTATGTAACGTCCCCATATCGCAGACCGCCGCGACGACCGCTGGATCGCTGCCCGCCACGACAGACCGCTTTCTGTGTGCCCGAGCCTTTACATTTTCACGAACCAAATATGTATATATTAATTCTTTTGAAGATTGTTGTTATACATGGCCGCATTGGTGTTCGACATGCTGAGTTTCCAAATGAATTGGTAACAGTTCCGATCCGATAAAATCTGGTTCTGATATCCTCATGATAAATTTCTCAACATCCTATACATCACATTAGCTAAAGATTGATTAATTGATCACTCCAAATTCCAAATCTTCAAAGAAGCACCTCATCTTATCTCGAGCTAAGCTTACTACCAGACATCTGACCATGACGTGAACAACATGACGGACTGGTAGGACAAAGGGAGACACCTGAGCTTAGATTTCCACATAAAAAGAAAGTTCTGGAAACTGGAAGGGGCCTCAAATATCACCTGATCAGGAAGATAATACCATTTGCTCCTCGATTGACTCATGTGAACCACCGTACGAAATTAATTTTATTTTAACTTGTGAAAATTTTATCGTTATACCGCGCCTATTCTCCGTCTGCGCGGCAAAATTATTCCTGGAGCACTAAACTAGCCTGCTTGGTTCAGCTCCATGCCTGCAGCCCAAACATCTGAAATAGAAAAGGTTCATACACCTTCATTCAGCACCACAGACTTTTCTAAGCCCGTATTATCCAAAAATCATCGCCACAGTAAAAGCTAAAGGCATGGCAATTCCTTTTGTTATTGGTATAATAAAATATAAAATTAGACGTAATCTAGTTTTCGCACTTAGACGTCTAGACGTTAAACGATAGAGAAAATTACGTCAACTTGATCTTGAAGCCAACAAATTCTATTGACTAATCTAATTAAACTGCAGTTTTATATGATATTAGCCATATTGTTATAAATCATGTAATTCGCAATTAGGAACCGAGACATGAGAAAATGAAAGAAGCACATCTATGGCATCTACACAAAGGTGGGTTAATAAGTTCTGTCGTCGCGTCGGGTTTAAAGAAATTAATTTAATTTCCGCAAAGTATTTAATTCTTTGAGAACAATCAATTACCGTCAAAATGACTTATAATCACACAAAATTTATTCATAGGAAGAAAACTTGTGCATATGACTATAGTCACGTAACTTCAAATCATCCTAGAAACAATACGATATTGATTGATTTGAAAATAAACTAGAAACTCGTTAATCGTAAGAGCCGAATACAATCTTTGGTTACGAAATTATGAAAATGCAGAAAGCTACCCTCGTCTACTTTTAGTATATGGAATATTCCTAGAGCAAGAGTTCTTAACAGGAAATGCGAGAAAGGCTTTCTGGGAACGCGATTTTTAAAATGAATAAATTAAATTCTTATCAAAGACACGCTTTTAAGTGATGATGTATTTCTCCGAAAACTGAAAGCAACAGGATGCATTCATAGAAAAGGACTTAGGGTAATGTGATTCAGATGAATCAATTTAGATTAATTAAAAAGGACTTACATATCTTAAAAATGCGCGAATAATTCAGTTCCAGATTTTTCTTGCTTTTTGTTTCTTACTCTAAGTTCTTAAATAAAACAGTCAATTGGATATTTAAAGGATACCTCAGTTTATGACTCAATGACATTATGTATTTTCAGGTTATCTACGAAAAACTGTATATTTTCTAATTTTTTTGACAAGTCAAAATTGAGAATATTTAATATACCTAAAAGGACCCAGATGACTGCCCTGAGGAACACCGGAAATTATTTGAACCGGTGATTATATTGCCAACCGACAGGCAGAAATGATTTAAAAGAACTGAGCGAGGTGTCAGTGAGTATCAGTTAGATCAGTACCTATTGTACTAGACTAGGGTGTGAACAATTTTGTTGAATTTTTACGAATTTTTTGGGGAGATGAGTATTTCCTACTATTTGTTCACTATTTAATAAATCTTTGACGGCTATAAATTATTATTACCCTTCTTTGCTTCCACAAAGCTTCTCCATTGGACTCTGTTTTGAGATATTAACTTAATTTCAATCCAGGTTTCGTCATAACTTTAAATTTCTGTCATTAATGCTCTGAACTTCTACGTTCTTGCTGATTCGTTGTTTTCGTTGATGCATTATTTTCTTTTCGTAGAGGGTGCCCTATCCATGTCCATTTGCGATATCACATAAGTTTCGAGATCTTGTAGTCGTTCTACTACTCCCTATTTAATTCCTCTTACTTCTCTGCTGGCTTTCTTCATTATTTCGTACATACAGGTAGGTGAAGGGCTGCCTCCAGTGCGATCGGAGTCCCAATTAGCGTGTGGCGTGCCGTTTTGTTGCCACAACTCGTGTACCTGGTGTTCAGCGGTTGTTGGGTCGGGTATGACGGATGATGATCTAATCTGAGCTCCAGTCTGCAGATCTCATTTAAATTTTCCAAAACGTAACTGCCTAGTGTGCGCTGCCTGGCTTTAGCTAAAGTTGGGCATTTGCATAGGAAGTGAACACGCGTTTCTCAATCGTTCGTCTCCACGTAGCTACGGCAACAAACGTTGAACGGGATGCCTAACTCGGCAGAATTAGTGCTGCACACGAGACGAGAGTTGTCTCGAAATCGTCTTGTCTCGTCTCGATTTTCGAGACAAGATCGAGACGAGACCTCCAAATTAAAAATCGATTCGAGACCGAGACTACCATTCGAGATCTCGCGAGACATCTCGAGGTCTCGAAATCAAATCGTTATTTTGAAATCGTATCGACACCAACTATTTCAGTATCTTCTCTTTGACGAGCACAACATTCGGCACCATTACATGACTTGAGCAGGCTGTGGCGACAAGGCGAAGAGTACGCATTCCATAAGCATTTACATAAATGCAGGGCCCATTCCAAAGCAGAAGAGGTATTTTACTGTCATTTCATTTCATTTCAACGCGTTTAAAATGAAATTAAATGACTGTAAAATACCTCTTCTCTTTTGGAACGGACTCTACGTAAATGTAACTCTACACAAATTATAAATTAACTTTCGATTCATTGATCCCCTCTACCCCGCCCTGGTGCCACTGCAAAAGGCAGATTTACGTGTCTACGTCTGGGAAGTGACTAGCATGGAAATATAAGGAATATTTGTATACAATTTCATTAATATGGCACATATTGATATTTCTCGAAATACAGAAGACTGAGCAATTTTTATTATTGACAGTGAAATTCGAGACTTTTCGAGACGAAACGAGACTTTTCGAGACGAGACGAGACTTTTCGAGACAAGACGAGACTTTTCGAGACAAGACAAGGCGAGATCGAGACGAGACCTGCAAATACCCATTTTTTCGAGACCGAGACGAGACTGAGTCAAATCTCGTCTCGTCTCGTCTCGTGTGCACCACTAGGCAGAATGGTCTCCTATGGGCTAATGTCCCGTGATTATTGCCGCAATTCTGGCAATATCTCGTGAAGGTCTGTTTAGGAAGCCCATTGTTTTTTCTTTGTTATAAGACGGCCGAATCGCCCTAGAAATAGTGCAGGTCTCCAGTGCTCTCCACTTTTGGCTGGCTAGCAGCAGGTGGTAGTCAAAATAGCATTTTTGACTCCGCCTATTGGGCTACAAAAATTCCAATATTCCTTATGTAGGTTCTAAATTCATTGTCTGGCAGGCCTTCAGGATCGCCAGCACTTCTGCTTGTAAGATACTAGCATACACCGGGAGGTGCCTGGACAGTGAAGGGTTGGTGGCCAAATACAGTAATGAAGAGTAATGGTGAAAGGAGGCAACCTTGTTTCACTTCAGTTGTCGTTGTTATTGGATTACTTAGTTGTCTATTAGGATAGACTCTTATCTCTGACTACTATAAATGCTAAATCTCTTTGTGAAATACCGGTGAAATTGTAGTCTCTTTAGTATCTGTAGATTTTCCAACCACCACATTTAGGACTAATTTAATCATACCACTGCAGTTGTGATAAAAGACCCCTATACATATGCTTCAGGTTGGGTTTGAGTAATGAGTCGAGATGAGATTAGTCATTAATGCTCTACAACAAACTGTAGTTACTAGCTCAAATACTGGTCAACAATAATTGAAACAACAATTTTTTCATCCATTTTAAAAAAGTACAAACGATGAGTGATAATTACTTTTAATCCCCTCTATGTCGGGCATCCTATTTGCCTAACCACTCTGGCTTCAATCTCATTCCACATAAACAAAATCATTTTAATTGTTCCTTGTTACTCTAAACCCACAAAAATAATTGTATTAAATCAGATTGTGGGAAGGATTTTGAATTTATTTTTTATCACCTGCCGCAATTTACCAAAAACCCATTTTGACGAAGTATTAATCACCTACCAAAATTGATCCTCTGTATTGCGACAGTAATCTCCTCCACGAATAAACTCGTACATTCGAGTATATGCAGACATTTGGTTATATACACACATATGTATGTTTAATATCCAGGAATATAAAACCCATTAGGCAGGTGAGAAATGACAAATGTTTCAATATTATATGTGAATGCCGTCGCTATTAAATTTGCATACGGATTTGCCATTTAGGTGGGCCTGCACTATTTTATAGTAGAATCCTATCATGAAACATTGCCGCGTACACGGGATTAAAATATTAAATTTTTGTAGGCAAAAATATAAAGTATGAAAAATTGGTATCCAACAGCGGCAGATAAGGTTGTAATTCTTTTTTTTTCATAGCATTTCTAGATGAAAATGTAAAATGGAAATTTTTATTTTTTATGTGCTGTCCTTGAGTGGGATGCTAAAAGTGTGTTGCAAGTCTGGTCAAATTTTTAGATTTAAGCCATACAAAAAATGTTGTTAGTTGATATAAAATTTTTGGATGTTCATTAATAACTGTCATTTGGTTGGTGCCTTATTTGGGTATGTAGAAGATTGCAATTTTTATCTTATGTGGGTGTTAAATTTAAGATTGGAAGGTGTGTGTTTTTTATTTTATTTAAAGTATTATTCCTCAGAATAGATTATAAGAGATATGTCAATTAATTTTCCCCATGACATGTAATTGATTGTGTAATTTTGTTGATATATCACATAAGATTAAAATTCCATTCTTGTCATGCAAGCGATCTATCATTGTAATTTTTATATTATTACCTTTTGCCAAATAGTTAACAAGCGAATTTTTATGGTGTGATATGAATTATGAAAAAAAAAACATGAATACTTTATTTGTAAATGTCGAAATGTAATTGATGTTGAAATAACAAGTAATTTTAAGCAGGATGTTGCTATAAAGGTTTGAAAAAATTATACAAGCAGAGAAAAATAAAATTAAACATATAAAATACAAACGAAAGCAATATCTTGATTAATTTGAATTTTTCTGTTTAGGAACCTGTTGACTGTGGAGCAGAATTAAATTCAATAAATAAGTCTTTTTGGTTTTCTATTAGGTTTTAAAAGATTATTGAAATGTGAATTTAGGGTGGGGCAAATTCTTCGCAAAAAACCCAGCGGGAAATGAAGCGATTCAGATTCTTTTGAAGCAGAGGAGTGCTTCTCTTAGCCTTGCCTTACATTTCTTTTTTAACATTGCATGCCCTAACGGAGAAGCGATTCAATTAAGTTCATTTGGAACGATTCGAAGGCGATTCATAGGAATGCAGAAGGAAGCACAATTGGCTCGGTTCCCTTATGCCAGTTGGGAAAAAGCTTTTTATACGCTTTATATTAGCTTCACCTGTATGTATGTATGTATGTATGTATGTATGTGTGTATGTATGTATGTAGACAAATCTTGCAACTTGATTTTGACCCACTTCCATATAACCGATCAACTTCAAATTTTGCCCATATGTAAAGCTGGCGTGACAATGCAATCTGACCATTTTGTAAAAAAATCAAGATGGCGGTTCCAAGATGGTGGCCGAATTTTGCAATCGTGCTCCCCGACCCCCGACATGGGTATCAAATGAAAGGGTATGACAAATAGAGTACAATTCGCGTCATTCCAAATTCAAAATGGCGGCCAACACAAAATGGCGGACTACCCTTTTCTTTACAACCCAATCGATATGGGTATCAAATGAAAGGATATGACAAGTACAATACTTTGCTGCGTGGCGTCATTCCAAATTCAAAATGGCGGCCAACACAAAATGGCGGACTACCCTTTTCTTTACTACCCAATCGATATGGGTATCAAATGAAAGGATATGACAAGTACAATACTTTGCTGCGTGGCGTCATTCCAAATTCAAAATGGCGGCCAACACAAAATGGCGGACTACCTTTTTCTTTACAACCCACTCGGTATGGGTATCAAATGAAAGGATATGACAAGTAGAATACTGTGCTGCGTGGCGTCATTCCAAATTCAAAATGGCGGCCAACACATTTTAAAATTAGCTGAAAATATTGCACAAGCCAGAAATGCTTAAGTGCAAATTCGATGATTTTGAGTTTATTGCATTTTTCTATTCCGTATTCCCTTATTTATCATTGCTTTCTTGTCTTAAACTGAGCTGCGCTTGCTAAGTTATCGGACCGGCAAAAGTGCTTAAGTGCCTAATTGCGTATTTACAAAATAATTTGGCTTCCCGAACCCAACCAAATATGCACAAGATACTTTGAACTGTTTTGCTGAGGATTTTCGAAGAGAGAACAAAGTGAAAAACACAAGCAAATCATGGCCAAAACAGTCCAAAATATCTTGCGCACATTTGGTTGTGCTTTTCACTTCGTTCTCTCTTTGAAAATGCCCACCCAGAATAGTCTAAAGTATTTTAAACATTTTTGCAAATGTCTTCCCCCAACAAGGGTTACAAGGGTATGACAAGTAGAATACAATTAGCTGTATGGCTACACTCCATTTTCAAAATGGCGGCCAACACAAAATAGCGGCTTACCTTTTTCTTTACAGCGCCCTGGTACGGGTATCAAATGAAAGTATATGACGAATACATAACAGTAAGCTGTGTGACGTAATATTAAATCTATTATGGCGGCCACAACAAAATGGCGGAAGATATATGATAGACTAAAAAGTAGAAAATAAAAAAAATATAGTTTAAAAAACTAAAAAATACGCTTTTATGTTAAAATGTACTAAAAATTAAAAAATAATTTTGAATGTAAAGTTTTTATTGCTCCAGCCAGTATATGGAAACAACCTACCTTTCGAAATGTAAAAAAAGCGTGGGGCGCTAGCGAAAAGTTCCGGTATTAATAAAATAAGAATATAGGTTAAGAGTCCCACGCTGTTTTACATTTCGAAAGGTAGGTTGTTTCCATATACTGGCTGGAGCAATAAAAACTTTACATTCAAAATTATTTTTTAATTTTTAGTACATTTTAACATAAAAGCGTATTTTTTAGTTTTTTTAAACTATATTTTTTTTAGATTTGATTTCCTACTGTTGTAGTTAAAAGTTTTTATAAATTTTATTTCGCGTTGACATCCATCCCAGTTCATTGACGAAATGACTTTAAAAAATATTGATTCTCTCTCTGAGACAACATTTGCTTATGAAGAGATTCCTTTGGCAGTGGCATAAAAGCGATTCTTTAAAAAAAAAAAAACTATCCAAGAAATCACTGTAACTTCTAAAATAATTGTAGTAGGATAATATTCTTACGCTTATTGGATCAGGAATTTTCCCAGCTTTCCACTGTGTAAATTAAACGTTTATTTGCATTATAGTAAAAAAAAAATCAAGTTCAGTTGCAAGAAATTACTTAAAAATTGGCACCTACCCAAATAACACCCATTTACTATCACTTTTTCGTTAAAAACTATTTTTTTCATTGCAGCATAAAGAACTTCATAAAAAATCTAAGAACTTCTATTTGGGTCAATTATTGTATACTCTAGTTCGTTTTGGTAGAAAAGTTGATCTAAAGTTTGAGAAAACAGAAACAAATTAAAAATTCACAGATTACCATAATATTTCTACCACTTTTTCCAAATCATAACTAGTGCATATACTTGGGGAAACTGGCTGACTGACAGCAGACTATTGCTCTACACCCTTAATACTACTAGGCCAGTTAATTGAGATATTTAGTTCAAAAAAAATCCCGACACTGATATTTATTTTTAATTTGTTCATTAACTCAGCACTTTAACCCCTTGGAAAGTCATCACTCGACGGGGAGGGGGGACCCCCAAAAAACCCACCCCCAAAAAAAATTACGTTTTTGGCTAAAATCTCATAAACGGTAAGTCTTATCATAAAATACTGTTTACAAAGCTTGTAGATTATACGATTATCTACAAAAAAAGATATTATACATTTTTCCGTACGAATTGCCATTCATGAGATATCGCCGTTTTAAAGATTTAAAGTACTCATAAGCACTCATTTGCGACTTGTAAGGGGACATCCATAAATTACGTGAGGTGATTTTGGCGATTTTTCGACCCCCCCTCCCCCCTTGGTGAGATGTCGTGAGATTTGGCTCGACCCCCTCCCCCCCTCAATCTCACGTGAGATTTTTAAAATTTTAAAAAATTTGTAGGATTTACACTATTATGCGTATTTTTAGTGTAAATACCTTAATCTGTGCTTGATTGCATTTGGAAATCATAATTTGTGTTGAAGAACAGTACCACAAAATCATAACAGCACCAACTCGGCATGCACCCAATATAAACTACAATACCTGTGGATTACCATTTAGCAGGTGATTCTGCCTACCCTTGGGAAACCAACCTCAGGGTGCCTTACAGGGATAATGATTTCTTAACAAGAGAACAGAAAACTCGTGTATTTGTAGAGCAAGCATATGGAATATAAAAAAAATTGAGAATTTTACAATATATTGACATACGAAGGTTGGCTTGGCATCCACTGATTCGTTTTTAGAGAGTAACGACTTGACTGTTTGAATAGTAATGGTAGAGCCATTTATGACTCTGGAGATATACAAACTTCGGAGCATTCTTCTATATATGTCATCGTTAGGTAAAAAACCTGTGACTGAAAGACCCAGGGGGGTTATCCTGGAATCCGATTCGAAAGTCATGCAATTCGGAAATAAGAAAATAGTATCTTCCACCAATGCGAATTCGAAATAAATTTGTCCGCCTGTTATCGGATTTCAGTCCGTGAATAAAGCCATTGCCGCATGCGCTGCATTTATTTGTTTGTTTTCAAATATTCTAAAAACTCTTTAAATATTCTTGAAACAATTTATTGTTCGCATCAAAATGTCAAATTAAGTTAATAAATGAAGTTGGTTGGCTGAAAATAATTTCTTTTCGAAGATTTATCAGGCATCGCTACTAGCTTCCGTTTGCTTCCTACTTTCGTATCGCCTTAGAAAAGCGGAGTCTGAAGTCACATCCAGCTTCTCAAACTGACGTTTGAGCCGCCAGTACACCAGGGTACAGATTCAAGAAGTGCGGATCGTTAGACTTCCATTTTTCACAACTCTCGACAATGATAACAAAAGGTTTTCAAAATCTATCTTGGCCTCTAGTAGGTATGTCAGAGCAGATGGTCGTCGATTCAAACTTCGAGTCCTGTAAGATGCTTAGATAACTAATTATGCCGCCTGGTGCAAATGTCTGCTTTTTGTAATGACAATGCACCGCAGATAGCATGTGTTCTGACTGATGTGAAAAGAGCCGATTCTTAATATAATCTCTATGATTGCAGTAGGATTGGGTACATTATGCACTTGAGATTCTTAGGAGCGCATTAGGTTCCAGGTTTTTCAATTGGGCTTCTAGGCCTTTTTGTTTTGTTTAAGCTTAGACCCCCACACTAGTTCATCGTAGGGTCGCAATCTGTCCAAAAATGGTGGTATAAGTTAATGCATACATTACTTTCGCAGTTTTTCCCAGACCATTGTATAAAAAGATAAGAATTTTTCATCACGTCTTCATTCCCAGATATTTAAATTATTTTGTTTACTTTTTTTTGGATGTTCCAGTTGGATGGTTTTTGAAACAGTGAACACAGTGTAAACGGCAGTGCAAAATTTTTATACCCAATTGCTATTGAGTCGAAATATAGTAATAATATCACGAGTCGAAATATAGTAATAGTATCACGTTTTGATTCATTATTCCTTCTCTATTTGCAATATGTTTTGATAAAACCTTTCACCATGTTCATCTGATACTGCACCAAGATTTTCTTGAATGAAATCTAAGTGCGGGTGCAAAAAGACGATTTTAAAGATTTTCTCATTTACAGATATTGTACTTAAAATTGAAAAAAAACAAAAAGATATTAAGAAATATTGCAAAAAAATTACAGAAAAATCGAAAAATACCCATTTTGAGGGCTATAACCCCCTAAAAAGTGGGCTCCTCGGAGTAGAAAATCGGTAGATTTTATAACCCCTTATTAAAAAGCATAAAAAGAAGCGCTCTGCCAATTTTCAGCCTGTGCTTAATTTACCTGTAACTATTAATTTAACCCAGTTTTCTCGCGATTTTACACTGTTTCTTGCGGAAAAAAATTACGTGAGATTTGCGGAGACCCTCCCTCTCCCCCACGTGAGATTTGGTGAGATTCGGCTCGACCCCCTCCCCCCCTAAACACCTCACGTAATTTATGGACGCCCCCTAATAGGTCATCAGACGTTCAATAAATCCTACGTGGCTAATATTTTCAGGGGTGATTCCTGGATGTTTTTGAAGAAAAAAATTGATCTAGAGAGGGGCCTATCCCCACTATCCACTAAGACACAGGGTGTTTACGTAAAAAAATATATATATAAATGTAAATTTTTTAAAATTGTATGTATTTTTTTAAAATTTACTTAAACTTGAATAATTCCTAGACTAATTATCGTAAAGCAACATAATTAGGCTCATCTTTTACGTAAATATGTATTTAGAAGATATTTAGGTTCAAAATATAGGCGCAAATGCTGAAAATAAAGAATATTGAGATTTTGCTCACACTTTGTACCTACATATCTTCTAAACAAACGGAATCACTCAAGTTTCTGTCCAAATATCAAACGCAAATTCCACTTTTCCAAATGCAGCCCGCAACAGGCAAGTACTAATAAAAGACGCACGGAATGGTCCAAACGTAGCACGGAATGCTCACACACTAGGCTAAAGGGAGCAAAATAACCTTGGTGGCAATAAAATGTTCCATAGCAGACCGGTTCTCGTTCGATTGCGCAGGTCAAACAGTATTGGACGTGGCTAGTACTTAGTTGGCGGACACCTCGGCAAAACGACACTCGCGTGTGGAATGGCCGATTACCAATACATTCATATGTGTAACAGAGCCTGTAGCGGGAGCGTGCATACCCGGGTGGTTATGCTTTTCAAAAATTAAGCTACATATCCAGTAGTGCTTTCCCAAAAGTGTTATCAACCGGTTCTCAGTGAAATTATTTTGCAACGAAAATACCAAGTAGACTAAAAATATTGACAGGGGTACAGGGAAGCTTCGGATAAAAAAAAATTTTCAGACAGAAGTTCCATAAGTGCGTGGGGTGAGTGAGTTTTGTGTGCAAACGATTTCACCCTCCAAGTTGAGCAGCTTTTGCTCGAAACTTTTTTCACGAAAACCTACCCCTCAGGAAGTAACGGACCGTTGCCGGACTTTTGCCGCACTGTGTAATAACTAAACTACACTGTAAAAAAAATATGTAAATTCACAGTGCAAATGTACAGTAAAATTACAAATCGAGATATGAAATACTAATTTACTACACAATTATTGTAATTTTACTATAAATTTTGTAACTTTATAATGAAATTGGAAATCTCCAATACTGCAAAACGTAAATGTTGATTACAAGGATGTGACGTATATTTTACAATGTTATGTACTGAAAAATCCTAACACTTTGTACTGTAATTTTACTAAAGAGGCGTAATTTTAGAACATAAATTTTCAGTAAAATTACAAATCGGTTATTGGAATGTAAGATTTAAATTTTTCCTCTCGTGGATATAATTCACAGGTAACAATGGAATACTAAGCATATAAACCAAATTGCTTTTAAGTTAAGGCCAGACCTTTGACTTTGTCAGGGTCTTGACAATTCTTGTAACAGCCAAGAAATTTTGATAGGCATTGCCTCACGTACATGCTAAACAAGGCATTGTGAACAAAATGCTAATTTTTTATGTATAGGGAGTGGGCATTAACTAAGAATAAACTTTGGCGCTTGGAAATATTTCAGGCAGGGCCAAGCACATTGGCACAGGGCGGTAATCTTCAGCTTTGGGTTTTTCCCTTTGTCTCTCTCTGGTAAAAAGTTGCAACAAGTGTTTTGGAAATTTACAAAACTATGAAGAGAAAGTTCCAATACTGATTGTATTTTTACATCCCATAAATAACACAGGTCAACAAAAACAAATTTTTTTTTTGAGTCTATATTTTAATGATGATTTTCTAAGCCTTTGTACCAAAAAATAACTAAAACCATCGTTGACTCTTGAAAAACTTTGCTTTTGTACCGTTAACAATGATCAATACATATTTAAGCTTTTGTATGAGCAAATAACTAAGTATTGTTAAATGTATTGATAACTAAGTATTGTTAAGCTCCTTATATGAGGAAGGATGATTCGAGACTCTACACCTACGAGATCTACGAGTGCTGTTAGTATAGCTATGTCGTTTCTGGCACAGTAAAGTCATCGGTTTTAGCCTCGGGTGTGAAAGTGGGCTTAGCTTGAAGCTTGGATTTTGGTTTGTTCTTGGCTTGAAGCTTGGACAACAACCTTTGTGGTGAGTTTTGGGTGGACTTAAAAGCTTTCGATGAGCTTTAATACTCTAGAGATATCGCCACTAGCTTTGATATTCTGGACTACAACCGATAATGTCACTGCGTCAGAACCGACATATCTATACAACTGGAAGCAATTCGTTAAAGCTTTCTGATGCTTTTCAAAATTTAAAGAATTTCTATCCTAGTTTATCGGAAGCCAAAGTAAAAGCTGGTATGAATTTTAGTCGGACCACAAATAAAGGCCAGCAATGAATGTTGACAGCTACTCAAAACTCACGAAAGTCAAGCGTGGGCAGCCTCAAAGCAGCGGTTAATGTTTTTCTCGAAAGCAATAGAGCTGACAATTACACACAGCTTATTTCAACTACGTTTGTTAACTTTAAGAACATGTGTTGCATAAAGTTCTTAAAGAAAACATTGGTGGTTGTTCGCACGAATAAGGTGAATGTTTTCATCAAGACTTTCATTCTGTCATCTACAAAAGCAAACTTTTTCAGGTAACGCTATTTTTTCTTTAATTAGTAATGTGAGAGAAATACAAATCAGATACGCAGAACTCAGACTCAAAATTTGTGTTGACCGGTGTAATTTATATTTACTACACACTTGGTAAAAATACGTAAAGTAGATTAGGAATATTCCTAATAATATATATTGCAAATTTACAAAACTGCTTGTGAATAAAACTTCCAGTATTTTTTTTGTAAAATTACAACAGAAATTTTTTACAGTGTAGACAAAAAACTATAATTTATAACTGACGAAGAAATAGTTTCAACTTTGACATATTATAATCGCGATGGTAACTAGATTAAATTTTTAAATTATGTATTTCAAATGTTTTGTTAATATTTTGTGTGCGTTATTGTTACAAACTCCACACTTATTGTAATTAATAACAACTTGTATCATTCACAATAAAATTGCAGTTACTTGTCATTTGTGTACAAATTTGGAAATATATTTTTTAAAAATAATTTTATTTTGAATAGCACGAACCATAAGATCTACATATATTAAACGGTTCGTGCGAACCGGTAGGAAAGCATAGCTATATGTAAGTATTTATATTCGAAAATCACGTAATGCATACCCTAAGGCAGTTTGCAGAAATGTACTCATAAGTATTTAATCGAGTGCTCTCCACCGCTTCCGTATCCGTAGTCATTGGGAAGAATTGGACATCTTTAAAAACTTCGGGTGTAAATTTCTGGTATTCTTTCGTGTCAACGTATCCATGGAATGTAACTAGGAGATATGCGGAATTGGAGGATGACTTGGAGGTGATTTAAAATGAGGACCTACACCATTCAGTCTGAATATGAGTTTGGGCTAAGCCAGCCTTACTTAAATATGCGCCCATTTAAAATTTCAAACTATGAGTTGGTTTAAAGCAAGTGAAGGTGTCATCAACATTCGATTGGATAATTCGACCGACACACAAGAAGTTCTTTACCACCATCCCGCACTCCAATCACAGCCTTTATCCTGTTGACGAGATTCTCCTTATTTAGATAGGCATAACGCTCTAGCAAGGCGCTTTCAGTTAACCCTAACTGCAGGAACAGAATGTGTCTCTTGTCGCTGCCGCGGTCACTGTCGCCGTCGCCGTGAAACATTAAAACCAGTCCACCCCTATTACACGAATAGAATTTGTCGCTGTCGCTAACCCTGCCGCAGTCGCGGTCGCCAGGGTTTCGAAAATTTGAAATTTTATGGGCGACAAACGCAAATTCTGTGCTATAGTACAGTACAGATGTAATATTGTGCGCCAAAAATTCTTGGAAGGATGATTTTTCATAAATCGTTAATGGAGCATAAAAGAAGCTTAACTTTAAATTTGAGGGAAATTTCGAGTGGACGTTTTTTGGAAAACTCAAAAAGTTTTTGAAAAGCGTTTTTCTCTGAATCTACGCATTTTAGAGAAAAGTTGTTTAAACAAAAAATGTAGAGGACATTGTTACGTACAATTTGTTTCATAGAGGTCAGGCTGTACAACTTCAAATACAGAAGCTAGGTGGCGCCAAAATTTCAAAAAAAGTGTTTTTTCGGTTTTTGTCCCAGAAAAAATGGTTTTTTTACAAAAGTGTAAATCAGTAAATTGTTCCTCTTAAAAATGTCTACAACATTTATTTAAACTTTTTTTCCCTCCGACTTACCGTTCCAAAGTTATAGGCAGTAAATGCTACGCTGCGTAGTTAACGGTGCTATTGTTACTAAGAAGCGTCCATTTTTCAGTTGCTATGCGAGTTTTCGAGAGTGTAAGCCTCAAAGCTTTGCTCTTGTAAAATGAGTGTGTGATTTGCTTGTAAAAAGATTGTACTCAAATTAACCTGTGGGCCATCTTCAGAGCACAATTCTCACACTTCAGCACGCTATAACTTTGGAACGGTAAGTCGGAGGGAAAAAAAGTTTAAATAAATGTAGACATTTTTAAGAGGAACAATTTACTGATTTACACTTTTGTAAAAAAAACCATTTTTTCTGGGACAAAAACCGAAAAAACACTTTTTTTGAAACTTTGGCGCCACCTAGCTTCTGTATTTGAAGTTGTACAGCCTGACCTCTATGAAACAAATTGCAGGTAACAATGTCCTCTACATTTTTTGTTTAAACAACTTTTCTCTAAAATGCGTAGATTCAGAGAAAAACGCTTTTCAAAAATTTTTTGAGTTTTCCAAAAAACGTCGACTCGAAATTTCCCTCAAATTTAGAATTAAGCTTCTTTTATGCTCCATTAACGATTTATGGAAAATCATCCTTCCAAGAATTTTTGGTCGCATACCCCGATTTTCCAGTCCAGCTGTACTGTACTACTACTACGATTCAAACTGAAATTTTAGTTTTGCTCATTCGAGTCAATTTAATTATGAGCTCTTCGTCATTCTCTTTTATTAATAAAAAAATTTTCTCATAAAAACCCAAACAACTTCTACGTTGGTATAGTGGTCTAACCCACCATCTTTTTCTACCATATCCTTTTTTCAGTAAATAAATGCGTCAAATAGCAGAATTTCATTGATTCGATTAGAAAAATTAATATTTGTTTACTGTCCATTTCTTTAAATTTTGAAATCAATTCACAAATAACACAAAACAAAATACCAATAGAAGCACTCCGAACAAAAATTACGGCTTGAATGCAACATCATTCTGTTCATCAAAGCGATAAGCAAAGCGACAACAACGGCGGCAGCGACGGCGACAGCGGCGGGGCAGCGACAAGCGACACATTCTGTTCCTGCAGTTATGGCTATGATGACCATGGAATTGCTGGCAAAAGGCTCTAGTGTTTTTCCGAGGGGCTCCCCAATTCCACTCCGGCCCTCCTGGCTTTGGCCCTTTCCAGCTTAATTGGTCCATAAAAGTCCCATGAGTATGGTAGGCTATTGTTAAAAGTTTCAATTTAGGCAGACTTCGGAGGGCAGAACTTCTACCTCTAGAGTGCAATGAACCTGCTGGGACAACTCTTTGCGGCAGAGTTTACGAGCTCCGACAGCAGTACCTATACAAGAAACTTCCGTTGGAAGCATGGCGTAGACGAGGCCGATCAGACCTTAGAGACACTCGTCAGACATGGAACTAGTGAACTTAGCAGTTACGAGTATGGCCAGGACGAGGAGTAAGTAAGCAAGTTAACTAATTCCAAAATATTAAATTTCTACAATAGAATTCGGTTAGTGTAACAGTTTTACTAAGTCATAACGACAATCTACTTAGGGCGCATTATCGCTATGTATTTCTGAGCCACAATTGTTAATTAACTAATACATTTTTAATTGAAACTTGTGAGCATTAAATTTTACTGAATTTTAAATTGGAGTCAATATAAAGATCGAAGTATCGCGACTGTTACATTAAATTCTCGTCTGACATTCATTTTTCAAACAATTAAAAAGATCATAATTCATTCGATTTAATTTTTCAACAAAAATTACAAATTAGAATTTGTAAATAATTATACAGGAAAATACAAAAAATTAAGAAAAAACCTTGTTCAGTTTTAATTGTCTACAGCATTCAACATGACATAGATGATAACTAATTGCTTTTATATATCTTAAGATTTCACGAAAATCAGCTGCAGAATCATTAATTTTCAAATAAAACTTTCGAAAATGTAACTTCAACTCCCAACCTCATTCCCCAGCCGCCAGTACACACGCACATGTGGTTATGTTAAATAAAAAAAAACTTTCATAAGAGGCGTTGCTACATAAATTGCTATCAACAAACTTCAGAAACCGATTAATCACTTCATACTCGGCTCAAGAAATTTGTTGCGACTTAACCCGCACTTTATGGAATGTGATAACCTGGAAAAATCGTGTCTATTCCATTGCCGGAAATGTCGCCTAGAGCCTAGTGGGTTGTGGCATTCATAGTTAGCCCATTAGTATTATGTATAATCGTCTTGTCCGGAGAACACTTGTGACTCTTAAAAGAAAGACCGCGATCTCCAGTTCCTAGACTAGAAGTCTACTATTAAGCGTACTGGCAACAGATTTCTAATTAGATAATGTCCGATCCGAGTGGGTCTTGTGGCACCCGTTTGAGGGGACCGGTTAAATTGTTTGATTTAAAATTAAACGATTCTGGTCTTTGATAATGTCATTGATTAATGAGTTTGCCTCGATGAAGCCGAACAGAGAGAGCGGATCTGCAGTTGCCCAGAAACTTCTCGTATATCATTCCGAGTGCTTTTATCTTCAATCGTACAATTTAACTTGACGTAAATACGAAAATCCTTCAAGCTTCTTGTGCAGACCATAAAGCCCCGCAATACTTACAAAAATTAATTCACTTTTTTTGTCGACACACAGTTTAACGCTATAACGTTGCGGTTTTTAAATCATATCCAGGAAATTAAAAGGTTCCTGTAATAAAGAGAGACAGAGCGAGAGAGATTCATACTTAAAATTCGCCTCCGCACCTTCACCACCCGCAAAACAATGATTAGTGCCTTGTAAAATTACAAGTTGTATATTGAAAGCCCCACCTTGCGCCAAGGCTGGTCCCCCCCTCCACCATCCCTTCAACCAATCTACCATCATCGTAATCACCTGTATATTAAGGTGAATATCTAATATGATAGATTGCTTTTTGTTAAAAGTAAAGCAACAGGAAAAGTGTATACAGTTAATTCACTCACCTTAATAACGGAATCCTCGGTAACCGTTCACCCGTAGGGCCGCCGTGCAAAAATCTGTAAAGAAATGAAATAAGATCTTATCAGTATTATATACGGAGAAGCTATACATAATTAAAGACTAATTCAACATTCATAAATATTCAAGAGCTCAAAGAATTTCCGTTCTACATGTTTCGCTAATTTTTATGGTTCTTAAAGGTATAAATCCCTGCCAGCTGCCATTTTATGAAAGGGCTTTAGTGTACCAATGTTTCTTACGACATTTTGTAAATATGGTAGCTAATATCAGGGATACAATATTAATGACTTGCAGGAAATCATATTGCCCGATTGAACTTGAGCGTTGTTTGTGGTACGAAAAATATTTCGAGGAGTTTTGTTTTTCTTAATTATTTTTAGAATTCATTTAGTTTCGTTTTGTTTCAGCGCTTGCTTGAAATACAATACATAACAAAAGGCTCTATCAGATCCAAAGCAGAAAGCAGAACCGTCGGCAGAGAATTGTTTCTATTGGCTTACGCTGGTCAAGTGACAAGTAAAGCAGAAGAGAGTTCTGCCGCTGCTTTTTCATCTCAAATCCTAATTTTGCTGCTTTGCAAAGCAGAATTTTTTGACATTTGAAATATTTTGCACTTGGCTTGTTGTTTTTAATGACTAATGGACGCGAAAAAATTGAGAATATATTGTTGTGTGATATTTTACGAAGAATTTATTATTATTAAAAAATTATTTACAAAGAATTTACTGTCAAATAAAAACTCTGCCGCCGCTGCTGCTTTACTTGAATCTGATTCAGCAGGCAGAATTCTGCTTCTGCCTCTGCTTCTGCCGCTGCTCACAAAGTTGGATCTGATAGAGCCTAAACTCAGAATATTGTCATAGTAGTTTTGAGGTGCAAACACAAATACACGAGCTCTATTCGAGACGGGATCTAATGCAGTATCTGTAGATTGTTGGATGCTGGCTGAAGGGTGTACTTCTACTATTTTAACACCAGCTCTACAAGTTGGTCCCAATGCGGGTACCAGCGGACATTGGCTCAGATTTCGGCAGATGACGGCCAATCCGCAATTCTCACTCCGACCACTGGGACGGATTGCCCCTTTACGACGACATACCCTACCTGTGATGAAAGTACATACAAATTCGGTATTTCTGCTTTGCACGCTTACCTGAGATGTTATGAATATCTGTTGCATATCGCATATAAATTGGACACAAAACAATGGCAGTCCAGCGGCAAGGAAGCGCAAGAGAAATTAAAACAAAGAAAAAATAAAATAGAACAGAACTTTTACAGCGAAATGATTCTTGTTGTAGACTAACCAAAAGAAGGTGGTAGTAGTAGCAATGATGGTAATACAGCACAGCAGTTCATTTTATAATTATTTTAATCGACATATACAGGGTTTTTCAAATCACCCGTGCCACCCAATTCTCTCAGAAAGTTTCGAATGAAAAAAAATACGTGTTAAATATTTTTGTAAATCTATCTGACCATACAGAAATCGACGACCCCCCCCCCTTTTGTGGGGCTGGGGTGAGGTAACTCTAAAATTGCAAATGGCAACCCTGATTTTTTTCACGGATTCTGATTATCCGAAGAGAAATATGAGAATGAATGATTTTTGGGGATAATTCTGATTTTTGATGATTTTTGGGGGTCCATGGGGGCTTCGGATAAAAAAAAATTTCAGGTAAAAGTTTCATATTTCTCTTCGGAGAATCAGAATCCGTGAAAAAAATGGGGGTTGCCAGTTGAAATTTTAGAGTTACCCCACGCCCCAAGGGGATGGGGCGGGGGTCAGTCAATTTCTGTATTGTCAGATAGATTTTCAAAAAATATTGAACACGTGTTTTTTTTCAATCGAAACTTTCCGAGATAATTGGGTGTTATTATTTTTGTCGTCGTAAATTTGCTATCTGTCCCAGTGTGCGCCGATGCAAATTTCTCGATCCACACGTTGGACAAGTATCGTTGGTACCAAAGTGTGGAGCCGGCCTTGGACATCCCATTGAACTTTTGGATGTTGCTGGAGTTCCCAGAAAAAAGAAGAAATTTGCACGAATCCCATTTCACTAACGGGGACTCTCTGAATACTATATGCCTACTAAGTGCTTTCTGAGCCTCTTCTCGATCAGCACTCCAGGACACCTGAACACAAGCTAGCACCGATTTCATCTACCCGCCATCCACGTGCTACAGTCACCGTTTTGTCGTCAGCGTAACAGAGGTCGAAAACACTTTTAGGAAGGCGTATCCTGAGCACACCATTGTTTATGAGAATCCACAAACATGGACCAAGGACATATACTTGGGGAGCATCAAAACCTGCCCTATTACTTGGTCCATGGTCCAACTCGCAGTGCAGTGTCCTTTTCACTATGCACATTAGGAATTTTAGCATATCCAGTCCGACCAGACCTTTTATTAGGCTATTGACTATATCGAAAAAACAGGGGTAAAAGGAACTAATTCGTTAAAGGTATTTTATTGTTTTATATGTTCGATTGTACATTAAAAAAGATAAATCCAAAAGTGCTATTAAATCTAGGCTTGGACTTTTGAGAACGGAGAAGATTGGTCCATTGTTTAGTTTTTCAACATGAACTCAAAAACTATGCATTTTTATAAAAAAAAACATAATAAGATTTTTTATAGAGAATCGAATTTCTTATCGAATAAGCCCGTTTTGAAGTAAACACCCATTTTTTTCACCGAAATAAATCAAAAAAACTCTTTTAGAAAAAACCGAAAATTTTCAACTTTTTGTTTTTTTGACATTTTTGTGTATAACTTTTTTTTGGTGGATTTAGGTATAGGAGGTACTCAATAAAAAAGAAAGCTGACGCAATTTCCGTTAAAAAGGTGTCCAATTGAGGAGCCGGATCAAAGAACCGCACTTTCGCAAATTAAAATCAAAAATTCCGTCGATACTTTTTGAAGTTGAAAAATCTGATGCGCGACGCACGTGGCAACGAAATAAAAAGTTAATAACAAACAAACGACAAGTCATTTTTTAATCGGAATTTGTCTACCATTCAAAGCTACGTGTAATTAGTTTACACAAAAAATTTCAGATCTTTTGAATAATTATTAAGAGAGTTATGACGAGTAGAAGTAAAAAAATTGATAAAAAAAAAGTTTAAAAAAAATCGGTTTTTTGTTGTTTATTTAAAAACTAATGATGCCACGAAAAAATTGTATGAAACAAAAAGATGCGCCTTTTTTTTCTAAACAAATAAGTATTTTTCATTTTGTTATTTGAAGAAAATATTTTTTTCGAACTAATTTTACGTTTTTTTGGAGTCGAGCGAGCGCAAGTGCGGTTCTTTGATCCGGCTCCTCAATTGAAGAATTTTCGAAAAAAATTTCACCGATACACAGTCGTTTAAAATTAACTAATTTTTAACGATAGTACTACTTTGCACTTTTATACCACTTTTATACCATGTTATTTTTAATTTCTTAACCCAAAAATTAATTTTACCCAGGTCAATAACAAAATTTAATCTTTGGAGAAATATTTGGAAGTATTTTTTAATGATAATGCAAGTCCTGATGATATCAGTTTTGCATCTGAAAATATAGTGAAAATATAGTGATTTTAAGTAACTGTCGCTTACAACTTTTTCAAAGATTATCGAAGAGTTTCTGATGCCACTAAACAGCACGGCTTAAGAACGTACCACCAGATTCAACAATGGAAAGGAAATATTTTAAATTCGTTAGAGTGGGGTTGGAAAAAATCTAAGAATGGATTAACGCCAGTCACCACAATCAAACTTTATTGCAGCAAATAGCTTGCGGATGCTTAAAAGGTTGCCATGGAAATTTCGGCTGCCGAAAATTAGGAATTAGCTGCTCCATGTTCTGCAAAGAATGTATGGGCATAAATTGTGAGAAAGCTGATGCTCCAGAAGTTACGGAAGAAGATGTCCAAAATGATGTTGATGAAGATATTGATATACAATTTGAAAATATCACTGAAGATATATTCTAGAAATGTATCATTCAAAAAAACAATCTTCAAACATCAATAAATTTCTAATTTATTAAATTTTTTGTATATCTTAGACCATGTAAATATTATATATTTTTGAACAAACACCTTTAAAATCATATGATTAAACGGTAAAATGTAATATGTGACATTAAGAGATAATAAAAGTTGGTTTTTTGGAATTGCTTTTTCCAACTATAAAAAATTTGTTTCATTTTTCAATTTTGTTTTATTGTTCTCGAAAATTTTTTTTATTTCGACTGCTGGGTCCAATTAGATATCATTAATGAACCGAAAAGAATTTTGTAATTGGGTAAAAATAATTTTTACGTTAAGAAATTAAAAATAACATAGTAGGGGTATTCATGAAAACATGTAAAACCCTAGTAAGCCGCGTAAATCGTATAAGTTTACCACCTCGTAAATTAACTGTCAAAATTTGTATGGAAAGTGAAATACGCACACTAGATAAGTTTACGCTCTAGTTTTGCTGTGTAAACTGCATAACTGATATGTGTAAAATATGCAAATGCCAATTAGGCATCAAATTTAATTGTTTTGATTTTTTAAGTGCAATATGAATGAAGTAGTTTATTTTTCGCACTTTTTGGCATTTTTCAATTTAGAAATTTAGACATTCACGTCCAGTTTGAACAGTTAATCAATTACATCGTTTACATACACTATGTCATCATAGGTGCGTTCATCAAACAAACCTCGTAAAAATACGGGTATACCTAATGTGTAAACTTACACGTTTTCATGAATACCCTTAGTATAAAAGTTCAAAGTAGTAATATCGTAAAAAAGAAGGTAACTTTTTAGAAGGTCAATTTTTATCAAAAATTCTTCAATTATACACCATTTTAACGGAAATTACGTCAGCTTTCTTTTTTGTTGAGTACTTCCTATACCTAAATCCACCCAGAAAAAAGTTATACACAAAAATGTCAAAAAAACCAAAAATTTTAATTTTTCGATTTATTTTAAAAGAGTTTTTTGACTTATTTCGGTGAAAAAAAAATGTTGTTTACTTCAAAATGGGCTTCTTCGATAGGAAATTTGATTCTCTACAAAAAATCTTATTATATTTTTTTTATAAAAATGCATAGTTTTTGAGTTATTGTTGAAAAACTAAACAATGGACCGATCCCCCCCATAATATTGTGCAATATTTTGATTTGCGCAATATTATTGAAGGTCTGTTGGTGATATTGAAAGATTATCTAGGGCAAAGAAGAAAACCGTCAATATTTTGCTCAATATTATTGCACAATATTATTGATAGTCTAGGGGCGACTTTAGAAAGAGCAAATCGCGTCTTTCGATATGGATTTAAACCACGGATCTCTCGGATGGTATCCGGACACCTTAACCCCTAAGCTACCAAAACCCCGTATAGGATGGCTTGCCCAGTTTCGGGATAATCACTGGCCTTCTCTGCTTGGATTTATTCAGGGAACACTTCTCGCCTGAAGTATGTCGTGAAAGCCCGTGTAAACCCGTTTGGTGCTACTCTACTTTCCGACCAAACCGGGGCTTGTTGAAGGCAACTTTTTATGCAGCCACCAGCATTGTCAACTCTTTACATTCTTTGCTCAAAACTATAACTACATTTGAGATAATAATTAAGTCTGAGAAAAAGTAGTGTTTTTTAGTAAAATTCAACTGGTATTCTTATAGTGGGAGAATGAATTTATTTAAACCAAATATTTCCATTGTCGACCTCATTTCTGGCTTGGAGAAACTTCTGGTGGTTCACCATCGCTTGTCCACGATCTTTCACGCTTTCGATTATCGTACGTGACCCTCACTGGTTCTGAGAAGTTCTCATCACTGGTTAAGTTTTAGAAATGGATCCTTTTTTACGCCTAGTAGAAGCCTGCGCATCATTCTTCCCTTTTTCGTAATAATATTGCAAAATAAACAGCGCATTTTCATTATTGTTTTCTATTTTCAAACGCAAACAACTTTCCAACCACCAAAAGTAACACTCCTGTCACCTTTCAAACAATCGTTTAGTGGTATTGCTCCGGTCGGTGGTTCATGACTTATATGCAACTGACGTCATCTATTGAAAAAACGCCACGAGGGTATCGAGTAGTGGCCCTTATTATGGTTGTCACTTCACCAATGTGAGAAATGTCACCTGATTTTAAAGGTCAGAAAAATCTCACTTACAAAACATCAAGTGAGAACAATTGTCACTGAATTTGCCGTTTCTCGATATCAGTGACAACTGTAATTCGCCTTATCTCACTGAAATGTTACTTTTTTAGAGAACCATAATACCATTTTTGACTCAATTCGCCATTTGTCACCATAAGTGACAACCATAATAAGGCTGAGTATTTTATCATCTAATTTCAGTTTAAAAAAAAAGTAATATTTTAAAAAAAATCATGTAAGAGTTATCTTTTTTTAGGATAACAATTGAGAGATGAAATCGAAAGAATTTTTTCTTTTTTTTTATTAATACACAACATTCGTGTATCCATGTATCCAGTTGTTGCCATAAATCCTTGAAAATAATTCTTGAAAAGACTTATGTGAATTGAAAGAAAAATGATAAAAAGGAAATTTCGATTATAAAATGTCTCAACAAAAGGAGTTTTGTGAAATTCAAGGATTCTATTATTAAATTGATTTCCAAAAATAACAGAAAAGGTAACAAATTCCTTGTCTGTGTTATAAGAGATCCCGATTAACCTCCACAATCATTTAAGTGAAATGCCACAATACATCACCCGAAAAAAAAGCGAGAAATCAAATATTTTTAAAGAAATTCGAAACTCAACTCAAAAAAAAAACCGATGAATAAAATTCGAATTGCGAGGATTTAACGGGCAATCACTTCCCACGCATCTAAGTTTACACGATTTTTATTCATGGCAAATGGCCCATTGGCGATTAAGATATCGACTTCCAAATCACTGTAAGCTGTGAGGTGTGAAGATAAATCACTCGATACCATTCCCGGGATAAATCACTCACTTTATAGAAGCTCACTCAAAAGTCATAAGAAGCGAAATTTATCGACTTTCAGGTTGTTTACTTCATTGGGCCACCAAAAAGCGGGGGCGGAGGCGCACGAGGGACAGAGATAGAGAGTTACGCAAGAGGCGGAAGGCGACTTAATTTCGGGGTGTTATCTAACTGATTTATCTGTTAGCATTTGGATACCTTGATGTTTTTCACAATTGATTTAAGTGGGTGACAAGTAATGCCTGGATATTGTGCGCCTGTATCAAGTCTAAATCTGTCCATCTCAGCACCTCATCATCCACGAGAAATGGGACGTCCTCTCGCATACATATTTCTGCTGTCCCCGCCGCCATCGGCATATTCAATAGAAATTCCAGAGCGACTTCATTTGGGCACATCAAAGGACGAAATATTTTTCGATGAAAAGAAGAAGGCATCCCTTCGTTGGGCCACACACACAGCACACACGACGACGTCGGTAGCAGCTGTATGGGCGCCTCTAGGATCCTTTAAAAATGAGAAAAGGAATGTTTAGTAATAATTCAATTTTGCTGTGTATGATAAAAGGTATCCAATTGCCGAGGTGAGTGTGTATAGATTGAATGTCACCATAAATTGAATAAAGAGGCGATGTTACAAATTTCGTTTAGTTCCCGAAAGGCAGAGTGAAATAAGTACTTCAGGGCGGGATTGAACGTAAAATGAAGAAGAAGAATAAGAAGGACGAGCAAGAATAAGACATGAAAGGAGGATAGAATTTAACTTTGGCATATTACAGGAATATCTGAGAAAATAACGATAAAATTGAAGCAACGTTACGAGATACTAAAAGAGAGAAAATGTTCACAACTTGAAGATGAAAATACATAAATAACAGAGGTGGGGGGAGGATTCGAGTCCTTTAATGTTGAGTGAACTCGCTCAAAATGGAGTAATTATGTCTACTGGCAGAGTATTAACACTGGCAACGATTTCGAGGCGAGCAGCAAGGATAACGCTAACATTGTAGTATATAGGGTGCAGGAATAGCGTTTTTCCGGGGGGGGGGGGGGTTGGGGGAGGACTGTCGATTGCGAATTGGGTGGGGTGGGGGGTCCCCAGCAATAAAGACATTTCCTTTCTAAATACGGAATATCAAATTCTATTCCAGCGCAGATGTTACAAAGGTAATAACAACCTGTGATTTGCATCAGTGCTAAAGTATATACCTACACAACCCAGCGATTTTCTACGAGATCAAATTTAACTTTTACGGATTTGAAATGATAAAACAGGTTATCACGATATTAAAATTCGCTCTTTGTTAGCATATAAAACCATTTGTACTTGGTAAAATGTGGGCAAAATCATTGGGAAGTTTTCCAAAGTAATTTTTCGGTTTTATTTTTCAAATTAAGAGAAATTTTTGTTTTATTTTATATAAGAAGAAAAATGTTGTGAACGCTGCCGCCACGGATGCTGCTAATGCCTTATATAAAATGTTAAAATAAAAGCGATGTTTAAATGGTGAAATTATATTTTGATATAATCAAGAATCTCCGGGACCGGGCTGGTTGGTGGGGGGTGAGGTAAAACGATATTTTTAGAATCTTTAAAATATAAAGAGATAAAATCTTTGTTCGTGTTTTTAAAGTAATTTTCAGGAATAAATAAGCTTAAAAGTTAATACTATACTTACTTTTATTTACATTTAAGCTCATTTTGAAGCTGAAAATTTTCTCAATGTGTTTTAGCGGAGTAATTTCTTTTTAATTTTTTTTTTTTGAAGTTGTACTGTAATTGTAATTATGTTAATATATTTTTACATTAAATGGAGCCTTATTTAAGGTTAGAAATCATTCTATGGAAAATTAAATGAATAACTGTTGGGATTGATATGCTTTGGTAATTAACCGTGAAAATAAAAATATTGTGTAATAATTTTGGTTCTTTCAAGGATGGCGTCTTTATTATCGGTTCATATTTATAGAACAAGCTTTTTATGGAAAAAGTCAGAGATCATAATATAATATATTATAGTAGTAATCGACTACATCCGAATTAGGCCCCTTCATTGTAATCGGATGATGGTCCAAAAGGTGTGGACAGTAGGCAGCGTTTCTCAGGGATCCATCCCAGACCCTCTCCTATGTATCAAAATGTGTATAATGATGCGTCCAACCTACGCCTACCAAAACGGAACAGTTGCGATCGAGTTTGCGGATTATATTGAGGCAGCGGTAGTAGGACGACACCTCGAGGAGATCGAATTGTATGCAAACGAAGCAAACTGGGAGATTAGATCTTGGCGAGAAAGAAATGGTCTGATGCTTGCTGAGCACAAAACTAAAGCTGTGAAGATCAGCAAATGAAAAAAACCAGTGTCCGTAAGGATACATCATTCACTCACAGCCCGCCCTAAGCTGCCTGGAATTGATGATCGATCGGAAGCTAAATTTTAAAGCACACTTGGAAGGCATGGCAGATAAAGCGTCAGCTATTTGTGCACCACTTGAAAGAATGCTACCGATCGTGGGTGCCCTAGACCGAGTCGTCACCTCCTGATGGAGAGGGTGATCGGATCAGTGCTACGGTGTTGAGCACGATGGCTTAAGCTTAAAGGGACAAACAGATTGTCGCCAATCTGTTTTGGCCTTAATTTACATATCCAAGGTTTTTCTGCCTCGCCGCTAATTTTTAAGATTTCAGCCAATCAGAAACAATTTCGGTCACGTCATATTGTTTCTGATTGGTTGAAGTCTTAAAAAAGAGCGGCGCGACAGTAAAACGTCGGATATATAAATTCACCTTTACAGTAGAAAATGGAGGGTCGCATACAGACTAAGCGTCCTCCACGGGTGCTCCACACGTAGGACCACGTCGTGGGTGATAGCGGGAATGATCCCCATAGACATACTGGCGAGAGAACCCGACTAGAATTTGGCTGAGGAAAACCCTAAGCATATATCAGGTGCTGATCAGGCAATGGTAAGGCATGCCACACCAAGTTTTCCTAGTCGGGACCTAGTCAGGTCCAGATCAGGATATCCTCATCATTTCCATTACGGGTTTTATAAGGTCGAAAATCGAAAAGTATTTGGAGATGGAGTTTTGTAATTCCGGACGTAAATTCCTTTTGTTTGTTAAAAATGACAAGAGACAATCACGAGTTTTCCTTGCTCTGAAAAGGTGTGAAAAATTAGTATAAAACATTGGATTTTGTGTTTTTTTTAATAAGGTCTGTGAAAAAATTGGGTGATGTGTTTAGATGATGGATTTTGTGTTTTTTAATTAGTGGAAAATGCCGAAAATGTCAAGGCGTACAACTTAATCGGCAAGGAGTGCGTCGACATCGTGCACCTTTAAATGGAGAAAATCGCGAAAATTTAGGAAAATTAGGAAATTTCAGTTTTTTGCGCTTATTTCTGAAACTTTGAGTTTTTCGAGGCAGGTGACTAGGACCAAAATTAAAGCTCGATATTCTCCATCAAAAAGGTGTTAATACTTTTGCGCATAGGACTTGTAGTTTTGGCGCTATTTTTGTTAAAAGAGAGAAAATGTCAGTTTTTCGAGGTTTTTTGCGATTATCTCGAAAACCGTTGGTTTTTCGAGGCAAGTTGTAATAATCAAAATTAAAGATCGCGATATTTCCCATCAAATAATGGCATTAAACTTTTTTTCAAATCAGCATCCTTAAAAGAAGGCTTACACGAACACTAATATGCAAACCCCATCAAGAATTGGAACCCAGACCAAATCCCCGCACCGGATCCCGCATAAATGAAATATAATTCTTATATTTTTATTATTGCAAACTTTTCGCGAAGCCTTCAAGCGGCCATAAGATCCCATCCATACTCATAAACAAACAAATAAACGCATCTTATATTAAACATTAATTTTTTTTAAATTATCTGTTTTTGACCTCATAATTTCAGATTAAAAGAGCCTTATTAATTCCAAATCAAGTAATCCTGGTCAGGTCCTGGCCAGGCAACCCACAACAGTTCCTGGTCAGGTCTTGGTCAAGCAAACCTGATCAGGTCCTGATCAGCCATTCCTGATCAGGTCCTTATTCATCATCTGCATTACATGCATTACACTTTCCCGATCAGGCATGCCTGATAGGGTCCTGATCATGTTCAGCAAAAAATTTCTAGTTGGGAAGGTATGGGCCTCTATGATCCAAAGTAAGAGCCAAAAATGGTGCGGCGACAGATGGGTGCTGCGAGATTTTAATGGAGTGACAAAGCAAGTTGGACGATTCTGTGAAAATTCGGTGGGCCCACATACTTATCCCAGGTAGCCCTAATAAGGCATCCCGCCTGCTTAACCGGTAAATAATAGGGTACCAAAGTTCCACTTACGTAGGGTCTTCACCTAGCCGATTATGGACCTCCTTGATCACCTGATAGTTTGGTACTGTTGGCTTCACAGCCTTTGTCGGCTGGTTAGCGGGATTTACTTGTTTCAGGAGGCATAACACTCCGGCGAGGCTGTCTTCAGCTAACCCCGCTGTTTGTGTCTCAGCCTGCTCCTTAAAAAAATGGAACTCATACAACATACAAGAGATCAAACGCGAGATTCACTGCCACCCTTAACCTTACTACCCTTAACCTACCATATCCTTTTTCTATCGTCGAGCTAAACTTACTACTAGACATTACACCATGCGGTGAACGAAATGACCGACTCGTAGTATAAAGGGTGACACACCTAAGCTTAGACTTTCATATAAATAAAACCCGAGAGATGAGTTATGAGGGAGCGTGGGAAGGTTATTACAACTTCACGCAGTTCTTGAGTAGATATGGAGGATATAGGAAATACTTCCACTGCTTCAGGTACGATGATTCCCCGCTGTTCCCGTCTGTGCCCGTCATGCCTAGGTCTTCAGGAGGACGCAGACGATGCCCTGTTTTATTGTGTTAGATTCATCGAATAAAGGGCGGAATGGCCGAGGTACCTCTAACACCGGAGAACATCCTAGGGTACATGATGAGGTTCAACGATGTGTTCAAGATTTATCTCAACTAACCAACATGGCTTTCTTGCAGCTCGTTCCACTACTACTAATTTACTAGAGTTCTCTTCTTACACTGTTCGAGGCTTTGTCACTGGCTGTCAAACTGACTGTGTTTATACAGACTTCAGTAAAGCTTTCGACATGCTCTCTCACTCTATTATAGTTCTAAAACTAAAAAAATTAGGCTTTCCGCATGCCCTGGTTATGTGGTTCCAGTCGTACTTAGCCGACAGAACCTACCAGGTTCTATTCCGCGGAGCCAAATCTAAAAACATCGAGGCGTCCTCTGGTGTCCCACAAGGAAGTCATCTTGGTCCTCTTCTTTTTATTTTATCAATCGATGACATTGTTACCCTGCTGAGGCACTGTAAAATCCTTATTTATGCCGATGACATCAAATTGTACCGCCACATAAGGAGTATCGAGGATTGCAAACTTCTGCAAGCAGACCTAAACACCTTCTATTCTTGGTGTTCCAACAACAACCTGGTCCATAACATTAGTAAATGTGAGGTCATGACTTTTTGTAGAAAACGTGGCGTTATAACTTACGACTATACTTTTCTTGATAACAAGATCTCCCGCACTAACTCTGTTATCGATCTTGGGGTTAGGTTAGAAAGTAAGTTGGATTTCTCCACCCACATCAATTATATCTCTTCCAAGGGCAATTCAGTCCTGGGATTTATAAAAAGATGGTCCAAGGAATTCAACAACCCCCTTATCACAAAGCACTTGTACATATCTTTAGTTAGGCCTTTACTTGAATACGCCTCCCAGGTATGGTCTCCTTACTACTCCTCCCATGTCGATAAAATCGAATCGGTTCAAAGGAAGTTCGTCCGTTTTGCACTCAGTCACCTCCCGTGGGATGACCCACTTATTCTTCCGCCTTATGTGAACAGACTTAAATTGCTCAACTTGAGCTCTCTCCATAAGCGTCGCGAGGTCGCTGACGTTATATTCGTTCATCGTTTGTTGAATGACAAAGTTGACTCAGGCTTCCTACGAACCCGTACGTCATTTAGAGTGAACAACTACAACCTGAGAGGTCCACCTCTCTTGTACATTAATTCCTCTAATACCAATTATGGGATGTACGAACCAGTTAACCGCATGCTTATAAATGTTAACAAAAATGCGAGTGCTTTTAGCATGCAAGTTAGCGAAGATGTCCTTAAAAGGACTCTTTTTAATGTGGCGTGACTCCCTGTGTGTCCCACTTTTTCATTGTTTTTGCACGCTTCTCTGTTTGATGTTTTGTGCTTTTAAATGTTGCATTGTTTTCTGTTTTGTGTTTGCATGTCTTAGCCGAGCCACTGTGCAGTGGTAAATGTGACCGCTTTTGTGTGCAGGGACCGGACCGGCTCGGTACAGGAGTTGCTGGGGAGGGTTGAGAAGGAACCCGCACTTTCGGTCGCATGCTCGTTTTTGCGGTGTTTTTTCTTCTTATACCTTTTTTTGGTGCTTTCGGCCGGATTCGGTCCCTGCACATAAGCGTGGCCCGTTTCTCAGCCCAGCTGAGAAGTGTACTTCTGAGCTAGAAGATTAACTCGATTAAAGAAATTGGAAGTAACGCTGAAGGCCATGCACTTAACTGAGGCTGAAACAAGCCGAAGGAAGCAGAGAAAATCAAAGAAATTTCAGAAGCATTACCAGCTAGGTGCAAAGATAATTAATTTTTGCTCCGTTGATGAGTAATCCTAAGCTGGTGTCGACTTGTTAAAGATGGATCCCGTCGTTTATACCCCAGCGTGCCTTACCGCCTTCACCAACACCGTTTGATAGGAAGGATGACAGCGTGTCACCTTGTCACAGGCCTCTCTGTGATGTTAAACTTTCTGCGAGGTCTCGTTCAACTGTTACTCTGCATGGTACTACCTTGATTGTAACTTTTGTATTTTCGATCAGGTGTTTTGTAAACCACGTAGCTTTAAATAATGTCTCATGCTTTATAATATCTCTGGAAGTAAATTAGACGCAAGATTTTTTGTTTTGTAACTATCTACAAGTATTTTCGACCATCGATACATCCTCGTGACGTGACGCGTAGTTTTTTCCCTGAGCCTATCGTCTCACCAATATGTGTCATGTTCCCTTAGGGGCCATCCATAAATTACGTCACACGTTAAGGGGGAGGGAGGGGGTCGACGAAGTGTGACATAGTGTGACAAGGGGTGGGAGGGTCCTAAATTTCGTGACGTCACATTTCAAAATCTAATATATCTAAGTACAGTAATACCTCGCTTTACGCGAGGGATACGTTCCGAAAAAACTCGCGTTAAGTGAAATTCGCGTATATATGGGGTTGCGTTTAAGGAAGCATAGCCAAAAGTCAGTACAAAATGCAAATCAATTCGATTCGTCCTCAAAGAATTGCTGCTGGACGTGCCAGAGAAATTCTTTGTTTGGATGATGACGATTATGCTGTATGGTTGGATGAAAAAGATGTTGACACAACGAATGTTCCTGACAATCCAAACGAGAACGAAGTGACTGCTATGCCAGGTATAAATAACTTAAAGGAGTGGGTTCAAAGTCCATTGACTCAAGATGATTAAGTTTGTATCTTTCATTAATTAGTCCGGGGAAATGCTTATTAAGAAGACAAAATTCCAAAATGGCTGAAAATTGGTCGACAGCTTCCTTGGAACTTTTTAAGAAAACAATTTCGGAATAACAAAAAATAAAACATGGCCGCCGGAGATATCGCTTTTTTCCCGTGTTTTCCTTGTATCTCGGTTTCTATAGGTCGTACCAGAGCCCAAAATATTGACAATGAAATTCTCTACAACTTTAGTTCTTACAAACATGTTGAGCCGATTAACCCTTTTAAAGTTATTCAAGGTCAAACTTATCAAAAATTACTTTTTAGCCAAAAAGTCACTCAAAAACTGTTTTTTTCGAAATTTTTTTTGATCAGTCAATACGAAGCTCTGGAGCAATTTTCAGCCATTTTGGAATTTTGCCCCCTTTCGTGCGTTTTTTTGCTAATTTCCCCGGACTATAACATAAATATTCGTTTTTTGTATTGTTAATTTTTTCAAAAGTGTGACTTAATGTTGATTTTATTAAAAAATAATTTAAATAGAAATAAAACTAATTTCGGAACTGCTGTTTTAATTTAATAATTTCTAGATGTAAAATTGAAAAATATGTGACGTCACACTAGGGAGGGGGGAGTCTCATAAATGTGACCAGCTGTGACAAGGACGGGGGAGGGGTCAAAAAATCATGAAATTCGTGTGACGTAATTTATGGATGGCCCCTATCAATATTTGATCGAGTCCACTTCAAAAAAAGAAGATAAATGGGCGGGCATCTTAAGAAGGTATGTATATGAGCCGGTGATTTGCGTTTTTGAATAAACAAGGTGAAGTTGCTCGCTTGTGGGGACTTCCAGTGCCCCTGGAAGCAGCGATTTTGAATTTCCCATATTTTATAGTGCGGCCTATACCAGGTTTCAGTAAATACCGCCACAAAAAAATTCATTGAGTAGATGGTCCAGGCTTAAGAAACATAAATTACGGTTAGTAGTGGTTCTATGGCTTGATATAAGCCATAAAAAGGTTTTTAAATTGCATGGTCCAGATTCGTCTACTAATAATTAATTTGTATTTTATAGAAAAGTGTTGCAAAATTTAACAGTATGTATTTTTACAATATTACAAATTCTTTACTAGATATCAATTAAAATGTTAAATCGAGTTTCAATTTTATGTAAGGGATTAAAATCTTTTAATAAATTAAGGCTTTATATCATCCAATATATAAAAAAAACTTTTAATGCTTTTTATATGCAGATTCTTCATTTGAAAGCTAAATCTTTCGTTTTTTTACCATCTTCTCAAATATACATTTCCATTCCTCTTTTTAAACAATTTTCAAATTCTTCAGATTCGCAAAAAAAAAACAAATTTAAAATATCCTTAAATTTTCATTTCAAATCAACTCTTATAATCGATTCCGCCTTCGCAAATCGACAATCCGCCTTTTTGCTAAACGTTGAAAGCAATTAAATCACAAAGGGGATGCATGTATGTTAAATACTTGCTTTTAAAAAAACCAACAAACAACGGAAAATGAACAGTCCCCCAGGATTCAATAGAGATCCTGGCCAGCCCTCCTCATCCAGTACCTTCGTTGTTCCGTAAGCATTACGAAAAGCAGGAATTGGAAATTGGTGAAACCCTTAAGGTATATGGCGGGAAAAGGGCGGTTTTGTTTCGAGAATTCATTTACAAAATTTACATATTCATGACTCGCTTGGATACGAAGCTTCAAAAACAAATTTTCAGCATATTATTAGTCTATTTGAAAGCCGTTCAACTTGAATGAAAAGTGAACGCAAAAATATAGAATCGAAATGGAGAATCCCAAAATGAAGAGAGGAACTGTGTGGGGATTTTTTTTTTGTTTTTGCTGAGAGGATTCAGTAGGAATAAGGAGGAGCCCTACAAGCTAAGCTCGTTCAAATTTCATTAGCTAATAAGGTTAAGGACTGAAGCAGCACGCGGACAAAAAAAATGGAGAAAAAATTCAATGATGTCTTGGGATTTCAACGGGGATAATGCATACAGAGGAATGGGTATAACAGAGATGTGGTAGGGAAGTAGAAAAACAATGAAATAATAAATTTTCCATAATATTTTTGTTACAAGAAAAAAGTGTCTGGCAATGTTACAAGACTCAGTCAGGGCTGCCAGAATTCTAAATTATCGCCAGATGTTTATATTTTAGCATGTGTTCATTGTAGGGTCAAAAATCTCACACCTAAGGGTATTTTTTCAATTACATTTTAATAAATAATCAGATTTTTTTTATTATAACAAATGTACGTACCAAGAACGATTACAACCAAACATAGAGAGGTAAATAGGAGATGTGGTAGGGTACCTAATTTCAATACAATATTGATTTAATAATAAAAACGACTTGTAAAATTTATCAAATCCTCTTTCAAATTACTTTTCCCGAAGGAAATTGAAATTAAACATAAATTACAAGAAAATATATTGCCAAAGATTAAGCCTGGCTCACGTAATCCAGAGCCTGGACAAGAAAAAAGGGTTTCGCTCTGCTGGGTCCCCGGACACTAAGAAATCAAGGGCACAGAGGCTGCGCTCAGAACGGAGGGGTCTGCGACGCTGGACCAGGGTCCCGAATTTTTCTGTGCAAGTCCGTGATAGACGACTGGGTTAAGGGACTGAACTTAACCTATTGGGAATTGGTCCAATGTCTCAGACAGGCTAAAAAGCTAAGAGCTGCCTTAATGGGCGTTATCACTATAAACAGGACGGACTTGCGGCTGTTGGTGAGATATATGAATGGCCATGTGGGCCTGCAGTACCACCTCCATAACTTAGGACTGTCTAAGGAGACACAATGCCGACTCTGCATGGAAGGCGACGAGACTTCCACACATATTCTCTGTGAATGTTCTGCTCTGATCTAGCTTAGAACAAAAACAACAGAGAGCTTCTGAGGCACGTTCAGGTTCGGTCTTCTTCAATTAAAGACCTTCGTCGGGAGCATGGTACAATAATTACAAGGTAAGCTCAAAAGGGTGCCGTGACCTCAGTCAGATCTTTTCTTACAAATGAAAAAAGCTTTCCCGTGACGTCATGCAGATCTTTTCTAATATAAAAGGCGTAAAAGCTTTTGAAGATGGAAACAGAGCTTTTCGTTATGAGCCTACCTTGTATTCCCGTACCGTTTCCGTTAGTGGAGCATTTTTTTTTTGTTTTTATGTGGAAGACTAGAGCTCAGGGAAAAGCCCTTTGTACTGTCGACAATCTAGTTTTTCATATAGAGTGCAATGTCGAACAGCAAGCTCTAGTCGATAGATAGTGAAGGGAAAGAGAAAAGTGAAGGAAGGAACTGCCACAACTACCTACTCCCAACCATTTCTATTGCGAGTCTGGCATAGGGCAACGAGAAACAACTCGCTGAAGTGTTATGCCTCCTGAAAGGAGTCGAATCCCATCAACCAACCGATCACATGCGCTGGTGGAGCGGGGCAGTGCTAGCGGAAGGCTGTGACAGGAGGAATGAGAAACGTAAAGAGAGAAGGAGAAAGAAGGTGGGAAAGGCAAAGGACCGTGGTGCTGCCGGGATTCGAACCCGGGACCTCTAGGATGGTAGCCAGGCGCCTTACTCCCTAGACTACCGAGGCCTATCTTTGCCGCGGTGCTCGCCATATCGGTTGCCCTCATACTTATATAATAATAATAATAATATTCATTTTAAGGTTATTGAAAAAATGTAAGAAAAAACGCGCAAGCGTGATTGAAAGGAGAGTTTGCGCTAAAGTTGAACAACTACCAGAAAAAAAGAGAGCTTGTAAAGTAACAGCTGATTCATAATCGGATCGTTACCATTTGTTACAGTTAAGCGAAATCACACAAAAAATATTATATAACGCATGGCCCGAAAGGGGTTTCCAAGCGTTTTTAGAGCCCCTTCAAACCAAATACCACCCTCGCTTTCCCATTCTCGGTCCTGTTATTACTAACGAGGTTCTGATGCCAGAGTGTTGGAGAAATCACCTAAGGATATGTACTCGTAACAAATGCTGTGCAATAAAGACAGACCATGAAATAAGTCTGGCAGCTTGTTGTAGTAATGAACCCACATCTGGAGAAGTTAGCAGAGGCAGGACCAAATTATATAGAATGAAGGCTAACACGCACAGCATCCCCAAGACCAGACTTTAAGAAATCAAAAGATCCCTTCTTTAGTCTTTTCGAATTGGAATCCAGAATCCCACCATATATTAGGCGACAAACTGTATGGTTTTTGAATAAAGTGTACAAATTGTTGCTGCAGATTTCAGCGTTCACAATGCAAATTGGCCGAATTACCAATGTCTCTGGCAGAGAGCCCTTTGCAAAGATAAAAATAATCTGCATCAAATTATAAACCATCCTACGCCCCCTGACATTGAAGACTAAAGAACCTACCTCCTCGATCTCTCCTTACCACTTAACCAATTCGATACTCAGACTCAGGCAAAGTTGATTGGCCCCTCGGCAACTCGAGCCACTGCTGCGTCAGCGCTAATTTCCCGTACAAATTGTTTATCTCAACCAACGCAAAGAATAGCTCACTGGCGAAAGTAAGGATCCAAATACAGTAACAGAACAGTTCGAAGTACGACAAGTTCTTAGACAAGCATATGAGCTGCCCAACGCTATTCAACTTCGCCCTGGAATAGTTGATAAGGAAAACGTCAGTTCAGAGAAGTGCGTCAACAGCAATACAATCTATACAATTGCTGGCATATGCAGATGACTTGAATGTCGTAGGAAGACCCTTTTTGGCAGCAAAAGAAGTGTACCTTATGTTGAATTAAAAGAGGCGGCGAAGGAGTTACGCCTGAACATCAACGTAAAAAAACGATAGTAACGCATGCACCAGCTTCCATATCACCTTGGGGGAATAATCCCATACCGGGCCCATCTGGTGTACTGCCTAAACGGCTGCAGTCAGGGAAAACTCGAGGAGAACAAGGGCCTCAGAAGAAGAAAAGGGATGAGCCGCAATGACTCTCCTACTAGAACAAGAACTCCGAGATTTTTAACAGAGTATGGCACCTCGCTTTGTCGACTAAACTCCAAACTGTTAACTCTACTCTACAGAAATGGATTGGGAGTTTACCTTCTTTCCGTTCATTCAAGGTAGTATGGATGTCGTTGAAGCTAATTTTTCATGTTTTTCGAGAAATTCTACCTTTACAACTATTCTACCTGCAATCAAATTGACCTCCTAAATCTAGATGCAAACTTTTGTAGGATAGTGTCTTCGACCTGCTATAAAAAATATTCCCAATGATATAAGCTGTCAACTACCATACATATATATCCAATCCCAAGAGAAGGCAGGGAAATGCGTCAAGAGCGACCAATTTTAAAACAAATGTCATATTGTAGCGAAATGAGTTGATGATGATACTCCAAATTTAATAGCCGATACTTAACTCGAACAATAGTTAATTACAGGTAATCGTAATGTCATTATGCAATTGCCCCAAAGTGCCTATACACAACAAGCCCGTATCACCCCATTTTCAAAAATTCCAAATACCACCGAAGCTGGCAGCCCTTAAGATTATTCAGACTCGAACCCAATTACCCGGTGCGCCATAATGGCATCTTTTCTGCCCATCATCTACGATTGAGATCGACATACGGGAAAAAATATATTTGTGGAAATTCTTTCTTGGTTCTGGGAGTTTATGAGGATAAGTCAATTTAGGAAAAGCGGGAAGCGACTTCAATCAATAGAGCGGAAGGACGCTGGGTGCCGTCAAGGACGAGGCACCAGCGCGAGTCCTTACCAACGAACGAAGGAAGCGAATGTTTGTATACCGAACTTGAAAGAATATTGAGAACGGAAAACGATGAAAATGATAGGAAATAGAGATTGCCTTCGGAAGTTCTTTGTCAGGGCGGGGGGCGGGGGGCTGAACGAGGGATTTTGAGAGTGTGTTCAGTGCTTTACTGTTGACATATTCTAGGACAATATGAAGGTGGCAAGGATTTTGCTGACTTGGTGGTTTATGTTGTGGCAGATTTCCCTTACCTAAGCCCATGATATCGGGCTGATACTGTGACAAGCATTTTCATGCATAGTATTCGCTGCGCAGAGGAACGCTATTAATGAATACAATGTTGAGGGATGTACAGGGGTTCTCTATCCAGTTAAGGTAGGATAAAACATTGATTGTGCTGTAGCTTAAGATATATAGGCATATGTATTCATGTAGGCTTTCTGCTATGACGTTTAAAGATAAATTTTTTTTTCGTTTCCCTAAAGAATAGATTTTTTTTTCAGGGAGCCATGAGTTTGTAAGATAATGGAATCAAGTAAAACTGGGTTTTGTGCCATGAAATTAATTTAGAAAAATAATTCACTTTTATAACTTATGAAATCTGCAAGTTTTTCTTTCATGATTCGTCAATTACTTAACTCGTATCCATCAAAAAAAAAACATATTTGTTGGAAGAAATCAAATAAATCAGCAACGAGAAGTTCTCATCCTTTCACATCAGCGTATTTCAACGTGAATTTAAAAAGAAATTCAATGCTCGAATATGCTGAGTTGAAGTCTTGTAGACTTATTTCCGGATACTTTCCTCTCCACAAGGTTGTTGTGTATTTTACCAGGAATTTGTTTTTTTTTGTGTGCCTGGAAGGAATTTTTTTTTAAAACGATCGATTCTGAAACGACATTTTTTTTGCAAGAGTGGTATTAGGTTGATTCGAATTCTGCCATTTTGTTGTTAAATTTATCACTTTCCGGGGGAATGAAAAATCGACAAAACGGATAAGGTGGATTTGTTAATACATTTACAAATTTATCGAAGTAATTAAGTAATTGGTGGAGAGTTCTGTGTTTTTTTAGTGCGTTTATATGTTTTTATTGCTCGGTTCAAGGATAGCAGATTTTGTCATAAGTTTGATAATGCGATTAGAGATGTAAGATTCAAAAGTCTTTAATTTTTATGAAATATAATATTAAATTTACAGAAAAGTTCTTCCCCATTATGAAAAAAAACGTATCCTTACAAAATCTTATAGATCTAGTAATTAAATTATTTAATTAAATCCTGTCTTAACAGACGGCTCATGACTTTTAATACAGTTTAAATGCTTTGATGGATTCTGAAACCTCTGAAGGAAATTTGAAACTAGCCATTCATACACGAGGGATCATGGTTCTGCAACCAAAAGCTTTGCTGCAAGTTTTCTGAAAATACACGGAGCAACAGCGATGGAAGCAGCTTTTGTGTTGCTACGTGATATTTGTTCGTATTAGTGAGATGCCAAGTTTTTTATTAGAAACAAAATGGAGGTTTTTTCGCTATTATGAAATAAAGTTATTCAAAAAAATTCACTCACTCCTTTTGAATTCTCAATAATTTTTTTCTTTCAATTTACTTAAACTTCAATTACTCCTAGACTTATTATCGTAAAATTAGGGTCAGCTTTTAGGTAAATGTGTATTCTTTAATTTGATATAAAGATCAAAATTTTGAATGACTCCGTTTAGAAGATATGTAGGTTTAAAGTGTGAGAAAAATCCCAATATTCTTCGTTTTTCAGCATTTTGTCCATACTTAAAACCTACATATATTTCAAGGCTAAACTTGCTAAATGTATGTCCACCAAGCTGTAAAACTGAAAAAAGTTAACCAGATTGGTTAAAGAAGTATGTTTAGAGGTTGAAACCGCCATTGCTTTACTGTTTTTTAAAAATGGAAGGAAGCAGGTTTGGAATTGGAGTCTTCATAACAAGAAGGACTAAAGTTAATCTATGCAGAACCCTTATAAGACCAATATTACTGTACGGATCCGAAACATGGACATTAAGAAGTAACGAAGAACACCTCTTAGGGTGCTTCAAAAAAAATTTCTTCACTATGTATGGACGAGTGAAGGAAAATGGTGTTGGGACGAGAAGATACAGCCATGAACTGTATCAGTTGAATAAATATCCAAACATCATAAAAACTATAAAAATTAACAGAATTCGATGGGCACAAGTTCAACGTAGCAGTTTGACGACAGCATTGCAAAGATTATTATGAACAAAAGACCAGACGGACACAGAGATATGGGACGTCCAAAAAAAAGATATACATACAGATAGCGTAGAAGAAGATCTACGAACCCTACGAAGCGGGAAAAATTTTGAGCGCTTCCAAATATGCTCCCGAGGGAGCATTACTGGAGTTTTCAGAAATTTTATAGAACTAAGAAAATGGGAGATTATCTTGTTGACCATAAAGGTGACATTAGCATTCTCAATAGGTCGGTTCTCGTTCGATACGGGGGACAAGCAGCATTGGACGTGGTTAGTATATTTAGTTGGGGGCTGCTTTGTTAATACCACACTCGCGCTTGGAAAGGAAAAGGCAATTGCAAAAGATCCCAGCGGGAAATGGAATCATTCCAAGAAGCATGACGGCAGCCTTTTTTCGCATTCCGCTCCATATCTTTTTTGTGCAGCCATGTCATTAGAAGGAATGAGTCGAAAAGCTCTCAAAGCTTATTCACCTTCCCCACGCATTCCCGGTAAGGTGTTTGTGATACGTTCCCTTTTATTTCTTCCAAGGAAGTACAATTTCTTACACCATCTAAATATATTGAGATCCTTGGAAGATATTGCTTTAATCCTTTTAAAATAATCTTTTAGATACACATTTTTATACACAATTTAATGGTAAATTGTATTAACTGAATAAAAACTGTACATTATAGTACATATCCATATTTGACCCTTCCATCCTACTTTTGTGGAACTATGAATACGAACTCCTTCCTAAAAGCTTCTTGAGGAAGGCCTTCAAACTTTTCCCGCTGGGAGGCGCAGGCCTCCATGATATAGACCCCGTGTTCTTTTAATGAACTGGGTTTTGAGAGCTTTTGAGTTCCCATACAAAATCGAAAACCCAGGTTTTATCTGGGTCTTCTGGTTCTTCGATTTTGTATGGGAACTCAAAAGCTCCTCAAAAACTCTCAAAACCCAGTTCATTAAAGGAACACGGGGAGAAAAAGCCATAAAAGAAGATAACGAGCTTTCCCTCTGGTTGCTTGAGTGAAAAAGCTACTTTTTTAAACAACCAGAGCTAATGGGGCACTCGTTGTCTTCTCTTATGCCGGGTTTTCACTAGTAGAATTAGTGGTAGAGTATACTGGTAGAGTACTAACTATTCTGGGAACTCACCTAATGAAAACTCGGTTATAATAGAGTAGAGTGGGATAGCACCGTGGTAAAGTTACTCTACCGCTTAAAAGTAGGCCAGTTACTCTACCACTAATTCTACTAGTGAAAACCCGGCATTATGGTTTTTACTCTAGCTCTGCTGTAGCTATTTAAAAAACCTCTATAATGCTCCTTTTTGGCTCCAACCAAACAGTTGCAGGAGTGATCCTATGGAGTGCTAGCCTAGGCGTACATCTAATGTTAAAAAATATATGAAGGCGGAGCGGAAACGGAACACTCTATGTTTCCATGGGAGTGCTCTTTCATTGTCTTTAGAGCACTCCATTTCCCGCTGGGTAGGTATAAGAAATTGGAGACTTCAATCCAGGGACCGACACTTCTGGAGGAGGATGTTGCAGGAAGCCAAGGCTATGGAGCTATTAATCATGATGACACCTATATATATATATTTTATCACTTATGGAGTCTACAAAAGCATAAACTACCATGTTGGTTCCCAAATCTGCTTTGGTTATTCTTCACAGCTTCACATAGCCGCGAGCCATTGCCTAAAGCTTGCCTGCGGGAAAAATTGGGAACGCTGCTCATGGGAGCTTATTTTGAGCCCTGCAAATGTACTCCCAAGGGAGCATTACTGGAGTGTTCAGAAATTTTATAGAATGGAAAACTGGCAATTATCTTAATGACTATAAATCGTGCCACTAGTATACTCAGTAGACGGGTTCTCGTTCGATTACAGAAGTTAAGCAGCATTGGACCATGGTTAGTACTTAACCCGGGGACCGCTTGGAAAATCGAAACTCGCGCTTGGAAAAATACGAAGAAACAATTGCAAAAGGCGAACAAAAATAAAAGCTTTTCGACATCCGGAGCTTATTCACATATCCACAGGCGTCCATGAACATGATTTATTAAAAAGCCTTCTTATAATACTCCTAGAACGCTTTTGAAGGAGCATAAAAAGGTATGGTCCCCCTGCAATGACATGCAATGTTTAAAAGTATATGGAACTCGTATGGGAACGGGAGCGCTGTCAGCTTTTTAAGGAGTGCTCAAATTTGGCTATTGGAGCACTCCATTTCCCGCTGGGTGCTTCTACGTTTAGGGTTATGAGAGCTTCTCGAATCGATTCAATACGTTCATTGTTAAAGGCGCCTTCTATGTCTAAGAAGGCTGCCTGGGAATATTGCTTGTAATGTAGGGTCCTTTTGACTCTATTTCCGGGATTACTAGTTTGCGTAGAGGAACTTTATTACAGAATCTCTTCAGAGACTCTTTGTATTTTGTAATTTTTTTATCAAATAACTCCAGCAACCTCGATAAATTAAGTTTACAATTTCGACACTGTTACAATTTCTCAATATAAATTTCAGCATTTAAACCAAAATTATTACTTACTTACAAATTACAATTCATTAGAGTGAAACTTTTATTTAACAAACACTTTTCCTGTATTTATTTATTTTATGGAATCCGTGGAGGACATTTTTTTCTAAATGACTTTATCACATGTTACGCCACGTACCAGTAAATTCAGCTAAAATAAATACAAATTCTGTTTAAAACTTGCGTTTATTGGTGTAGGCAGATGTTCGTTATCTAAATATAACCAATTTTTCATTACAATTTAATTCAAACGAGCAATTTATAAACAACGAATTTTTCTGGATGTTAAAAGCATGTTGTTTTTTTCTTCAGTGTTTATCCAATATCCAAAAAAAAATCATCGAATTTATTTGCCTAACAAGTCAATCAACTGCGGCCACACCTTATCTAAAATGCCATCAACACAGCAGGCTGTCATTACACTAAAATTGGTGCTTAAGGTGTATCTTATTTTTTCCCCCGGATAAAATTGATATGCATAAATTGGATTAAATAAATATTTTGTGGGACACAAGATTCGATGCATATTAAAAAAAAAAATAGAAATACTCGTATATAATTCTTATCAACAAAAATATTATATAAACATTTAAAATAAAAATTGAACCGTTTTAAAATGATCTCTCAAATTTTGTAATTATGCAAATGTGGCGTTTTGAAGAAACATTCGGAAAATTTAAAATATTTCAGGTATTGAATTTTTATTTTATTTATTTGTTTTTTTTTTTTGAAAATTTTTCACCGGAAAGGCACATGCTGCGAGTCGAAATTTGATTGTTTTATGCAAATTTCCACTTTGATAATAAAAATAAAAGCAAAACGGTGACATATGTATGTATACATCAATATGTACATATGTATGTATATCACCTGGTTTTTTTTGTATTATGTTATTTTATTTTAATTTAGGCTTTAAAATTATCTCTCTCTGATAAAAATACAAAATGTTATTTTGGCCAGGTATGTGCGGTGCCATATAACTTCAAAAACAGAAAAATTTGTGTCATTAAGGATTTTTATATGGCTTACCATTGGTGGTATTTTTTTATTGTTGTATATAACAGCATGCATGCATACCAACACACACATAAATTTGTGATAATAAATAAAAATTCCAACAATTCTTTTCCTACTTTTAACAATTCCCCATTTTTAAGTACGTGCTTATGCATGGGAGAAACGAAATAAATGTGGCTTTTCAATTTTGTGGAGCAAGCTTTGTGCTTATACTTATTGTGAGCCATTTTGGTACCCATTAAACTTTTTCTTTCAGGGGTCTTTTTCCTTTTCTTTTGCAATTTAATCCAGATTTCCCCTAAGACCTTGTAACAATTGTGAACCCCTATTTCAGTTACTTGGTTTTTTTTGTAGATACCAGTGGAAAGAAAATATCATGTTAATTTCGGTTAAACTTAGTTGCTTGGATACTATAAGTGCTCTTCTCAATCACTTGGAAGGAAAAATTTTAAGACTTGGTTGAAAATTTTTGCACTCCTCGAAATAAGGTCAAAACTTACTTTTTTTACATACATACATACATCCATATATAAAAAGTTTCTTTTTTCCATAAAACCGGGGGTGCAGAAGGAAGTTGAATGAGGAATAATTTTATATACCTAAGTTGAATTTGAAAACAAATCCAGGTAAATGTTAATAAAAAAAATTAAATTCAAAACGTACGTGGATCGTTGGTTTTTAAGAGGATAAAAAGGAGTAATCTATTCCATTCCTGTCGTTTGTTTTATAATCTGATAAACTCATCTCGTTCAAGATAACGGAAAAGATTGAAGTGTTTAATTCCAACTTTTTCTTCCGAAGAAAAAATGAAAAAACTATGTTTTAGAAATGTGAAGAATAGATGAAATTAAGTGCCCAAGAACGAGCTGTACAAAATGTAAGATCTACTACACTGGAGCTCAGTTTAGAAAGGAGTTATCATTGTTAATTGATAAAATAATTTATTGATATACGAGGTCTGTTCAAAAAGTAAGGTGAATTTTCAAATTTATTTTGTTATGTTGGTATACATGCCCCTGAAGTATTCATCGTTTACTTTGTCTGTGGCAGCCGCTAAGGTTAGACGTGTTTTGCGTGCTCGGCGATTTTTTGCTGTCGAAAAAAATGGATCAAATAATTTGGATCAAATTTTGTGTAAAAAATATATAGTTTAAAAAAACTAAAAAATACGCTTTGATTTTAAAATGAACTAAAAAGTAAAAATAATTTTGAATGTAAAGTTTTTAGTGCTCCAGCCAGAATATGGAAACAACCTACCTTTCGAAATGTAAAACAGCGTGGGACTCTCTTCCTATATTTATTAACACCGGAAATTTTCGCTAGCGGCCCACGCTTTTTTACATTTCGAATGGTAGGTTGTTTCCATATTCTGGCTGGAGCACTAAAAACTTCACATTCAAAATTTTGTTTTATTTTTTAGTTCATTTTAAAATGAAAGCGTATTTTTTAGTTTTTTTAAACTATATATTTTTTATTTTCTATTTTTTAGTCTATTATATGTCTTCCGCCATTTTGTAGAGACCGCCATATTGGATTTAAAATGACGTCACACAGTTTACTGTACTATACTCGTCGTACGCTTTCATTTGATACCCATACCGAGGGCGTTATAAAGAAAAAGGTAAAGCGCCATTTTGTGTTGACCGCCATTTCGAATTTGGAATCACGCCACACAGTTAATAGTATTCTAATTGTCACACCCTTTCATTTGATACCCATACCGAGCGTGTTGTAAAGAAAAAGTAGTCCGCCATTTTGCGTTGGCGGCCATTTTGATTTTTGAATGACGCCACAGAGCTAATAGTATTCTACTTGTCATTTCCTTTCATTTTATACCCATATCGAGTAGGTTGTAACGAAAAAGGTAGTCCGCCATTTTTTTTGGCCGCCGTCTTGAATTTTGTATAACGCCACATAGCTAATTGTATTCTACTTGTAATACTCTTTCATTTGATACCCACGTTGGGAGTCGGGGGGCAGAATTGCAAAATTCGGCCGCCATCTGGGACCGCCATTTTGATTTTTTTACAAAATGGTCAGATTGCATTGTCACGCGAACTATACCTATGTGCAAAATTTCAAATTGATCCGTTACGTGGATAGTGGGTCAAAATCAAGTTGCAAGATTTGTTTACATGGAACATACAACATACAACATACAACATATAACATACAGGTCAAGCTAATATAAAGCGTATAAAAATGGAATTAAGTGTCCTAAAACTCTTGAAATGTTGACAGTGGCATACGGAGAGTGTACTCTGAGTCAAAAAAATGTGTATAAGTGTACAAACTGTTTCAAGAAGGCCGAGAAGATGTCAATGACGAACCTCGCCTTGGTCGTCCCAGCACATCAACAACCAATGAAAATGTTGAGAAAGTGAAGAAAATTGTTATGGAGAATAGTCGAATCACTATTAGAGAAGTTGCTGAGGATGTCGACATATCGCTCATGCCATGCAATTTTTTTGGACATTTTGTGCATGAAGCGTGTGGCAGCGAAGTTCGTTCCAAAATTGCTGAATTTTGACCACACAAAAACCATCGCATGAGCATCGCTCAAGGATTGTTGAATGACGTCAAAAGACGATCCATTTTTGCTTAAAAGGATCATAACTGGTGACGAATCATGGGTGTATGGTTATGACATCGAAACTCCATTTTTTACACAAAATTTGATGCAAGTTCTTTGATCCATTTTTTTCGACAGAAAAAAATCGCCGAACACGCAAAACACGTCTAACCTTAGCAGCTGCCACAGACAAAGTAAACAATGAATACAGCTGAATATTTTATCATACTTCAGGGGCCATGTATACCAACATAACAAAATAAAAAAATCGATAATCGAATGTACGTAGCCCGCGAAATTTGAAAATTCACCTTACTTTTTGCACAGACCTCGTAGATATTATAACAATAAAATTCGAGCTTATTGTGATAAAATCGTCTTCTTGTATTTATTCCATAAGCTTTTATAGAAGATCAAAACCATTAACAATTATTTTCAATCGACAAAAATTCTTTGTGTTAGTCGCCGGTATACAGACGTGAATATAGGCCACAGTAGCCTAGGGGTTATGTGCCCACCTACCATCCCAGAGGTCAGTGGTTCAAATCCACTCCTTGGCATGGTCCTTCGCCTTTCCATTTCTCCGACCTAAATAATCTTCCTTCCAAAAAAAATCTCTGCCCTACCTCTTCCCATGGTTCAAAGTATAATAAGCAAGGAAACTTTCTCCTGTTCGATCACTGAAGTCAGCATTTCGGATGGGGAGCTGGTGGCATAAAAAAACGCGTTTTGGCGTTGTCAGCTCTTCCACTATTCTCTTTACTATCTTTCCGACTAGAACTTGCTGTCCGATATTGCACGCAATGTTAGAACCGTTGACAGTACAAATAGTAGAGGGAAATTAAACATAAAAAAAGCGAAGATATATGTTGTAGTTGGGAAGCTGGATTTTTTTTGTTTTTTCTTTTCATATGTTAAGATAAAGCCAAAAAAAATTTCTGCAAAATCGGTCCTGTGCTGCACGAGAAAATTGCATTAATGTCCATTTTTGATGCATTTTGCGTGCATTGCTACACTATTTTTTTAATTTCTCCAGTTCTGTTGGTCGTAGAAAAATAAAAAAAATTGAAAAATACTGGAGAATGAATAGACTATCGAACTGATTCGGTATAAATACTTCAAGAATGAATCCTAACCTCAAAAAACCAAAATGTATGAAATTTTGTTTTATTTTACTAAAAATGCAATAAATAACGGGAAAATAGTCGGATTTTGATAAAAATTGAAGAAAATATGTATTTTGATGCTATAAATCCGTGGTTCAAATTTCAAAAAAAAATTTCGATTTTTACGGCAACGATTGGCATTTTTCGAAAAATATTAAAATTGCCGTCAATTTTTTTTAAATTGCAGGTTTTTTTATGTACTTTCTTGTGAGCATACGCAATACTTCGTTACTTTATTTAAAATGCCCATTTTAGGACTTTGAAAACCCTAAAAAAAATTCAATTTTCAATTTTTTGCCTTTTGCCTTTTGCAAAGCTACTTGCCAACTATGAAAAAGAGGCAAAAAATTGAAAAATTGAATTTTTCTAGGGTTTTCCAAGTCCTAAAATGGGCATCTATAATAATATTCTAGTTGTGCCACTTTCAACATTTTTCCAAGAAATCGAACGATAGTTTTTTCCAGAAGAGAATGTTTTTATTTTCTATTGTTTTGTTTGATCGGAAGAGAATTTTTTACAGAAGAGAATTTCGTTTTGTGTTTGATTTTTTTTTGCTATTGTACGTTTTGTGTTTAAAGAGGGCACTACTTTTAAATAAAGTAACGAAGTATTGCGTATGCTCAGAAGAAAGTACATAAAAAAACCTACAATTAAAAAAAATTTTGCGTACGATGATTTGGCATAAAATGGCGGCAATTTTAATATTTTTCGAAAAGTGGCAATTTTTGCCGTAAAAATCGAAATTTTTTTCTTCAAGGAGGAGTTATCTCTTTATTTTTCTAGTGCTTTCCTGTAAATGGCTATGCAAATGATGTTGTCATGTGGCAACCAGTGAAACGGGGGGTTCCCGTTCAAGGCGCATGCAAAACGCGCTTGTTTTTTTCTGCTGCTGATGTGCTGACTTAGGTTTAATCCAGACAAACCGTTCTTGGTACCATTTACCAGGATATGAACATTGCCGGGATTCATGAATTTCGTTTAAAGGCCCATTTTCATCACAAAGTGAAAGTGAAAGTCCAGCTCTGAAGCTCTTTTATCGCACAGAAATTTGTATGAGAGAAAAGAATGCAGAAATTTGTATGAGAGAAAAACATGCAAATTTAAACCGGCAGTGTTCATTTCCTGGTAAATGGTATCAAGAACCCTTTGGTGCTACGCAAGCACATCAGCTGGGATGATAGTCGGGCGTCCTAACCCCTAGGCTGCTGAGGCCGACATCGAACTAATTCTTGATTGATAAATCGTATCGAATTTAATGTGTCCAGCACGAAGTATTTTCTCTACCTTTTCTAATAATACCAGCACGAATCTTCCTCCTGCTTCAATGGGACGGCTTGGAACCAGCAGCTGGGGCTTAGAAACCCGCCTTAGAACAAACTGACTCTGGAACAATCTTCCACATTCAATATTTCCAATCTCGTTCAATATACTATAGTTCAAACGTAAAGTTCATCGACATCTACTAGAAAAATTCGAAAAGAAAAATTTTCAATAAGCAATACTCAGCGCACCTTTAGTGCCAAACAAGTACTACCAGAAAAATAAACTTAACTTTTCACTCAAGCAAATAGTCATGTTCACTATTGCTGTGATTCAAAATAAAAAAACAACAAACTTTGTAATCCCCACCATAGACCCAATATTCATGCCTTCCCATTATGCTGGGGAAAAATTGGATATGTATCCTTCTTATGTCTGGCATGCCATATTCAGAATGTTGGCCATTGAAGACGTGGTTTTTAGTTTTCAAAAGTTTACCCAAAACATTGGTATCCAGTTTAAATGCAAATTTTCGAAAGATACGAAACCGATATCGAAAACGAGAACCTAATAAAAGCGTTGTGTGTACTTCTTTCCCCAAAATCCCAAACATATTGCATTTGAATATATAAGATTTCCCCCTAGATTGCCAGGATCTTCGATTATTGTCACAATATTCCCTATGTTTGCCCTCTCTCTAGATCCTATTTAAAAGTTTTTTTTTACTTGACTACATATATCGGGGAATATCGACTTATATCGTGTATGGCAGCATCATAAAAATCAATTTTAATGCCCCAATTCCAATTCGATGTGGTTTAACTTTTTTCATCTGACGAGATGTTTGCTTGAGAGAAATTACTTCACAAGGATATGTGGATAAGGATATCCCCGAAGAATACACCCAGCTAGATCCTGTTTATAGCTGCTGGGGAGCTTCTTCAACATGCGAGATTAGTGTGTATCATCATATGAATAACCGCAGTAGTCTGTAAGTCTGCTCGTCTCGAGTGTGTCAAGATTTGCATGAGTCCTCAATACTTCTTCTGATCCCCGGTCAAGCAGATAAACGAGATGGAGATTGGGGGTCGACGGTTGCTTAATCCTTTCGTTAACTTTGCTTATCGAATGTTTGTTTATTAGTTAATTAATAAAGGAGCCACTTAGGGCTGTGGTGTTGTCGAACTAATGAAACCAGTGTCCAGTGGCCAGTTTGATGGAAATTATTGCTGGGAGTTTGGGGTGAAGGAGTCAGACTCTTCAGTCAATATAGGGCCAAAAGCACCAATAACGGAAAATTCATTAAGGACGAAATTAGGAGGGCGGTTGTTGCGTACAAGCTGGAAGTGGTTTGTTTAACTTTGCTAGTTCATATTTTGGCTTGTACAGTTTGTTTAATTTTATAGTGAATGGCTACTGTTTCTACGGAGAAAAATTTAATGAAATCGTCTGGGCATGTTTATTTGGTTATTTTGTATGGGATCAATACATTTTAAAAAATGTTGGAAAATTATCAGTTTGTGTTTGATGGTGGGTCCACACGATTGAGACTTTTGGTCGCAGAGACTTCTGTCGATGGAATTCCACAGAAGTTTATCTGTGAAATAAAGGAAAGTCGGTTTCAAAGTCGCTGGAAAAGATCAGAGACATTGAGTCGGCCATTTTATTCAAACAGTCTGTACAGAATCCGCACCGAGAGTTTACGGACAAAAGTCTTTGTTAAAAGCAATGCAAATTTTTGTATTGATTTTTTTAACAGTCACAAAAAAAATATTTCCACGATTTATTCGCTTACAAATATTTTTTTATAGAAATACCATAATTTCTCGTGCTCAATTTTATACATATATTAAATCTATTTATTTTTTTTTTATTATAAATGGAAGTCTGAATTGAAGTCTGCCTCGTAGTCAGTGGCGTGCACAGGGGCTGCTCTTTGGTATGGCAGCATTTTTTGGGGCGCCACATTATTATTAATAATAACGATAACAATAATAATAATAATTAAAAATATGATGATAGACATAATCTAATATTTGGCCCTAATTTACGATGTCTTTCTTAGTAAGCTAGAGTTTCATATAAACATTTTCCTCGCTTTTTATCGCAGGCACGCAATATGAGTAACTCGATCCTCAATTCATGAACTCAATTTTAAACAGCGGGATACATATTGCGTAAGCTTGAAAATACAGAGATGAGCATAAGATTTTTGATTTTTAGAAACAAATCAAATAATGACAGTGTCATCAAGTTAAAATAAATATATGAAAATAATTCAATGTAGTTTTTAAAGTAATACTAACAAATTAAAAAAAAAATTGTTGAAAAAATTAAAATTAGAAAAAAAAAATTTTTTTTTGAATAATTTTTATTTTTTTGGAGGGAGTTGTTGGGCGCCGATGATTTGTTTGGTATGGCAGCTGCCATACCTGCCATACCCGTGTGCACGCCAGTGCTCGTAGTCTAAACTTCATAATTGCCAATTTCTAAGAAGCATTTGTTTATGCTATTCCCAAATATGAATGGCGGTCGGTAAGGCATTGTTATTATTTCTCTGTAATTTTTAATAATTTCATATGGAATGACAGCATCATTGTAGCTATCACCAATGTAGTCCAGTAGAACACAATGAAGTTTTATTTTTAGAGAATTTCCTGTTATATTTTTTTTTTGTTTTCAGAATTTTTAATTATGTATGTTTGCGTATCTTCTATTTTGATGTATATATAGGACCTTCTAGCTATAGTTAAGCCGCTTAAGGATTATTTTTTTATTATAGAAAATTCCTTGAAATGTCTTCTGATTAGGATTTCATCTTCATGTTCTCATTAGCAATGAGTCTTTAATGGGGCCCCTGTCTAGACTATCAATAATATTGTGCAATATGTATTTTGATTTGCGCAATATTATTGACGGTCTGTGGGTGATATTGAAAGATTGTCTGGGGCAAAGAAGGAAGCCGTCAATATTTTGCTCAGTATTATTGCACAATATTATTGATAGCCTAAGGGCCACTTCACGGTCCACTTAACAGAGTCGCTCACCACAAATTTTATTTCTCCTACATAGGCACGCGTAGGGAAATATAGAAAACATCTAGACTGATAATGGCGTTAATTTTTTCAAAAATATGACAAAATTTAAAAAAATTTAAATTTTTTTAAATATTTTTCTATTACTCGGGGGCTTTCGAGGTCATACGAATATATTACCAAAGCTTTTATTAAATGGCATTGCGTTAATAAATAAGATATAGGAGGGAGAGGAGGAAAAGCAAAAAAAAATTGAAAATTTAGTTTAAAAAAGTCGTAAATTCATTTTCTGTTTTGAATACATTTAATGTGAAAAAAAAGAAAAAAATTTAGTTTTAAAATTGAATTTCGCGCCATTATCAGTCAGCCATTTTGAATTTTCCGATTTTCTCTTCAAATTCGTAATTAGTATCTAACGTCGAAAACCTAAAATTTTATTAATTTTAGAGCAATTACTGAATTTTTTTTTAAACTGATGAGTTGGATGCGTTTAATGGCTACAATCGGCCCATAAAGGGTCCTAAATGACCCAATATGTTACTTAAGGCTTGTATAATTCTGAAACACACCATTTTTTATGAGTCTTAAATGAATATCTTTAAAAAACCCTTGTAAAAGGAACAAAAACAGCAAAAAATGCACTTTTTTGCATAATTACGCATTTTAAGGTACTTTCCCCGTCATTCTGTGCGTACGGACTATGATTTTTCAAGTATTTATACCTAAAAGATGTATTCTCTAAAATCTTTTAGAGATCAGACTTCTTGAAAATCACCTTTTTTTATTAATTGCAAAGGCATATATGTTTCATAAGCAAAGTTGTACTTTGATTTTAACAAAAGTTAATATTTGACAACGTTATTTTAGTGGTCATCGGTGAAATTTCCACGATATATTTTTTAAGGGTTTTTCAACAAAATTTGTTGTTGAGGAAATGTAAAATAATGCTAAAATGATCAAAAATGGGTTCCTGGGATTATGGTTCTTACAGGTAATGACAGGAGAAAAGGCAGTGAAATGCTGTAAAAGGACCGAAGATAAGAAAGAAAGAATGTTATTTAGCAATGAGTAATGGAAAAACGATCGACTATTCTGGATGGGATTGCATTGAACTACGGACCTCTGCAATGGTAGTCAGGACCTTAACCCTTAGACATTACAGAGAACTGATGAAGGACAAAAATATTACCGGATTCCTTTTCCAACTGGATCTGTCAGTCTAACGGCGGGGGAGGGGCGAGGGATACCTTTAACGCAGAGTCAAGGATTTCCTTCACCCACAATGGTCAGTCTATAACAATAGCTTGGAGTTTAGTCAACAGACTGAGGTGCTATATTCTATCAAAAGCCTTGGACATATCTAGAGAAACCAAACGAGACTCACCAAACCGGTTTATAATTTGGATGGGTGGTCCGTTATGCCCCATTCACACACAGGTGTAGCAGTCGCTACTTATCATGTATATACGTTTTTGTGTAGTTAGTTTTATTCAAGTAGTAACTCAGTTTCGGTACTCAGTTCTGTACTTGTTATTTTGAATAAAGTGTTTTTGAATACGTCATAGTTTGGATTCTCACTACTACTAGGAAATACACTTGTAGAATTTAGATTGTCATATCACGTATGTATACACTTAACACAGAAACTAAATTTAAAAACCATCGACACAAATATTGTTCAATAAAAATAATTTTGAAATATTGCAGGAGTATTAGTTAGAAGTTCAATCGAATTGGAACTTCTGCTTTATAAGTTGTAACGGATATATAAAAAACATTATATAATTTTAATACGTAACATAACAATTAAAGTTTTTATATTCAAATAAAATAATGATATAAAATAAAAAGTTAAAGTTAATCTAAAATATATTAATGAAAACAATATTGGCAATATGCGCATAGAGTATTGCAATGAAGTGGAGTTTGGCCAGCAGGGAATTTAATTTTGCCAACCCCCATTTCATTTTGGTGACCCCGAGCTGAGAAGAATAGACAACCTTTTTCAAAAAAAAGAAAAGTAATTTTAAAAGAAGTCCTGAAGGAAATTTAGAAAATTTATGAAGAAACAAGAGAAGAAGAACGAAGAAAGAAATTTTGAAGAGGAATTTAAAGAAAAAGAAGAAACTTATTTTGCAATTAAGGGGAAGTTAATTATCCATTTTAATTAAATATATTTTTCGTTTCTTTTAAAATATAAATTGTTCAAAATTACATGCACATACATTACATTTTCATAATTTAGTATTTGTGACAATCCAACTTATTTTTCTTTCCCCATTCAAAGGTGAAAATTTTTCCTTTTTCAGAAAGTTTCGGTAAAATTTATTCAAATTTGACTACTAGTCGACTCTTAGAGCGAACGTCCACGGTTGTCGTGTAAAATATCGCGAAGTTTAAAGTCAAGGCGAAATTTTATTGAACTTCTTTTTACGTGAGTGTTAATAAATTGTGATTAATATGAGTGTCCAAGGTGGTGAAAATGAAAGATTGAATATGAATAGTGAAAGTATCAGTGCGTCTGCTGTGAAGCTACCAACTTTCTGGTCCCCGTGCCCAGAGGCATGGTTTATTTTAACAGAGAGCCAATTTAACTCTAAAGGAATTAGACTGGATGAGACTAAATACGAACATGTCATCCAAGCTCTTCCTCTAGATATCATAATGAATGTATTGGATTTCATTCAAAACCCACCGCAAGAAAGAAAATATGAAGCCTTGAAAACAACATTAATCCAACGTTTTACCGAATCTGAAGAAAGAAAATTGGAACAACTATTATGCAATTCTGAGATGGGAGATAGGAAACCATCAGAATTTTATAGGTCAATGGAGATACTTGCCGGAACTTCATCAAATTTAGGAAAGGACTTGATTAGAAAGCTTTGGATGCGAAAATTACCACCCAGTATTAATATCGCATTGATGTCTTCTGGAAAACAAAACATCCAAGATCTTCTAATGTTAGCGGATAAAATTTTTGAAGTTTCAAGATTACAATATGTTTCATCCATCAGTGATTGTGCTTCAAATCCTTTTATAAACCACCTGAAGGTTTCTCGCCTTGAGGCCAAGTTTCACCACACACTCGCCAGCCGCAGTCCAGGAAAACTAACAAAAATCTTTGTTTATGTGGGCATTTATCGTCAGTCCGTGCCTTAAGATTTGAACTTCTATTCAGTCTGAAGTTTTCTTTGAGGTCATGAGTGAAAAAAGTGCAATCAGCCGGAATTTATTTCTGGTTTGATAAATGTGCATAGAAATAATTCCTATTCGCCTGTGTGTTTGTGGGAAATCATCAGGTGGCCTGTCAGGCGGTTGCCTCAACTCCTCATCCCTCGGTCAGACTAAGTAATGTGTGGCCTTCATCGAACCGTGCCTGCTGACCTAGCCTGTTGTGTGAATGGGGGCGTTTACGCATACAAAAGGTCGCCAATAGATCTGTTTGCCGTCGAATATAGGGGTTGCTAGAGTCATTTTTCGGTATAGGTCGATCATGAGCCAGATTCCAAGAGTCAGGATAAACTCCGGAGGCGTAGAGTTTGCATGCGCACAGGTTTAGCCAAAGCTGAGGCACATTTTTTTATAAGCCAGGGGGGATATTATTAAGCAAGTGGATTTGTTGAAGTCAAGCTCTTTGGGAGACATATGCGAGTCCTGAGAAAACTCTGTCCATTGAGTAAGAGGAACACTAGATGGTTGGGGGTGGCATGGCAGTTTCAGGTAAGGAAGAATTTGAGGCGAACACAGATGGAAGTAACTTAGCCATGGATTTGCACCTCCCAATGAAAGAAGGAGTTGTTGATGAAGTGAAATTTTACCTAATGGACAGTTACTATGGACCAGAATTTTTTACTGCCGGTAGCGGAGTTTGCCTCTTAATCTGTCATCGAATTATGATTTGATTTTCGTGATAGTAGGCAGCCGTTTCTCGACCTGATGAACTCACGTCAAGATGATTTATTAAGAGAATGTCTGTACCCTCTATAGACGGTTTCATTGGCTTTAATTGCGGCTTTGTGAATTTGGAGGAATGAATAAACGAATTCTGGCCAATATACCAGTATTTTTGGTAATGTAGAAAGCGGCAAAGCTAGCATCCCTGTCTTGAAAACACGAATCCTAGTCAGCAGCTTGGAAGAAACGAATAAGCTTCGGCCAATTGGCTTTCCTATTATGGCAAACAGTTCTCCTAGAAGCTGGCTTGGTTGGAATAGAAGATTTATATGGGAAATTTGCGCTGACTAGGCAGTGGTCCGAATTGCCTACAGGCGAATTAATTTCGACGGAGTACCGTGTTGGGGCAAGATCAACGAAGTCGGCCCCTTGGTCTGCAGCGTCAGGAACTCGCGTTTGATGACTAACCAGTGTTTCTTCTTCTTCTTCTGCTCCTTAAATCCCTCATGGGACATAGGGTGAAAACAGTAGCCCTCCAGCAGACTCTGTTTTGTGCGATAGCTTCGATACCGTAAACCACCAGCTATTGATCAAGAAACTGGAAAAGTTAGGTATAAAACAAAGGAAACTTTCCTTATTCCAATCCTACCTATATGGACGATCTCAGCTCGTTAAAGTGGGGAATATAGTAAGTGAGCCTACTTTGGTACGCTGTGGCATACCTCAAGGAACTGTGCTTGGCCCTCTGTTATTTCTCATTTATGTTAATGACATTTGCAATCTCCAACATAACATTGTAAATGGACACATTGTAGCTTTCGCTGACGATACTGTTTTAATATTTAAAAGCAATAATTGGAACACAACGATCAACTTAGCTAATAGTGGTATTGAGACATTATACGATTGGCTATGTATGCATAAGCTTGCTTTAAATTTGGAGAAAACGCATCTCATCATGTTTGGCCAAACCAGCAATACTCTAAACCAAAACTGTATTAAGTTATGCGATCGTCCTTTACAAAATGTTCCATATACTAAATACTTAGGTGTAACCATAGATAGTCGACTTAAATGGGATATCCATATTCTCAGTATTTGCAAAAGGATAAGGAAACTTAAATACAAAATTCTTCTGCTCCGTAACATCCTGGATAGACCAACGTTGAGAGTGGTTTATTTTGCTTTAATACAATCACTTATACAATATGGTATTATAGCTTGGGGACCTACATACACAAATGCCCTGAATCCTTTAACCAATTTGCAGTCTCAAATCGTTAAGATGTGCATAAGGAAACCGAAATTTTTCTCCACTACTGAAGCGTTATCAATTTTCGATGTCTTCACTGTCAGGCAAATTTTTTGCTTTAATTTGCTTAAATTCACATACAAAAACCCTAATTTATTTCCTCGGAATTTCTCAGGATATCAAACTAGAAGGCAATTAACTCGACCACTTATGATACAAAAACGGAAAAAAGCTTTAACTCAAAGACATTCCAATTATTTGGGTCCGTTAATGTTCAATAAACTCTCTATCGATACACGGCAATCTCTGAATGATTCAAATTATAAATTTATACTTAAATGCCTTATTCGTAGGAACAGTAATCAATTTTTAAAACATTTATCTAACTAAGCATTTCTTGTATAAGTTTTTTCAAAATATTAAATTTAAGCATTTCTTCTAAAAGTTTTTCAAAATATTAAAATTAATCGAAATTTGTAAATTGTATAAATTGTACATATTAATGGCATAGCTTTGTTAAAAAATTCAATATAAGCCAAGGATATTTCCAGTAGCTAGAACTGCTAGAGCTCTCACACACAAGTCTTCTTATGTGAGGGCTAACTTTATCATTTAAATAGGATACTCAGGTAGTCATTTGATTTAGAGTTAGACTATTATGTTTATATGTATATATGTATAATTTTATAAGTGCATCAAATAAAAAAAAAAAAAAAGCTCTCAGCTCCGTCCAAGATATCCCAGTTGCTAATAAGGTTATTCTCCACGTTGTTCTAGGACTTACTATTTGATCCTTACCTGAAACACTGGTGCCATTCGTGTAATTCAATCAATTTAAATTGTGAACGTTGAATTTTTGTGGGCAACTTACTTGTGTCGGTTAAACCCACTGCCGTTCCAGGTATTGATGATACCTTCACTTGATGGTTAAACAGGACACTAGTTTTTTTTAATGATTTGATTGGTTTATCATTTTATTGTTTTTTATTTTGAACTTTATTTAATTCGAACTTAGTCTTCGATTCAAGATTTTGTGTGTTTTTATTTTGATTGGTTTTATTTTTTTTTAAATTATTAGACTTCCAGATTTAAATTAAGAATATGGTCAAGTGGCTAGGTACAGCACACACCATACTGGCTTTGCCCAGACAACCAAACCAACCGACTGAACTTTACCTTAAACGTAATAGAAGAATATGAGAAATACAAAAATATTTTCGAAATTTATTTTCAATAAATCCATCTCAAAAATGTGTACAGAAACTAAAATTGACATCAAATACAGCAATTACAGCATAAACATTAACATAGATCAAACCTTATCTTTATTTGTGGCAATTATATCGGATTAGAAAAACTCCGGAGTAATATCACAAGGAAACCAATTCCCATCACACCACCATCCTATTAACACCAAAAAATACGAGTATATTCTCCATGCCCAACACAAAAAAAACCTATTTCCGCTTCAAGGTTATCAATTATTAACAATAAACGAAAAACATATTTTCTTAATTTTTCCCTGATTTTCTGCAATAAAAAAAAATTGTTTTTTTTTCGTCTATTCTATTTTTTACACAGAAATTATCATAAATTCACTCCTAGCATGTGAGTTGGAAAATATGTGTGTTATTTCTAAAAACGCCACACCGGTACCACATAGAAGTCTCCCGATGTAATTAATGATTCTAGCAAAGAAATATCATAATTTTTACCTCTCTCTGCCACTCTGTGAAAATTATCAAAGCCAGCCCCAAGTCAGTCTCATAGCCATGATAGAGAGTGTCTGTTTGTAATTTTGCAAAACGCAAAAACATATATATGGGTTTTTATCTATATATTAACCATATCATAATATTCAGTACATGTTAATATGGATAATATGATGTTTCTGCACGCGCTCCACACGCACTAATAATAAAGTGTACCCATTTTTGGATAAGATAATTAAATTGCTCTATATAAATTACGAAGTTAAGTTAGTTGCATAAAAGGGTTAAATTAAATCAATACGATATATATATACATATATGTAATATACAAACAGCATGCATATCGTCTCGTGCATGGCATATCTATATTCCAACTGTTGTTGTTATCCATTCGACTAGATAATTTTCTCGCAGATTGTATCCTAACATGTGGCCCCCGTAAACTTGGATATAATTTCCATAATCGAGCACTGTTTTTATAGTACAGGCAGCCACCGTTCTAGCTTCACCAATAGACCAAAAAATTTATGCTGCAAACACCATATTTTTGCTCAGGTGAAATAACCGGATCGCGTGATGTTTGCAATTATGCATTAAAATTTATTTATAAATAAAAATAAACATTTCGACTTACCACAGATATCAGACACAAATCCCAGACCATTTGCATATGGGGAGTTCGGAACAGGATTTATACATACATATAAGTGTAGCCAACATAGCAGCAGCAGCGGTATGTTGGCGTTGTTGCCGCTGGGGTGTTGCGGTGTCTTGCTGGAATAGCAGCTACACACACCCCAATCTAGGCCAGAGGAGCCTGAATTATGTTTCACAATGCAGAATATAAGATGCCCAGGCTCGCATGAATTTCGCTAAGCTTTCATGTACACATATATATACCGAACCGACCGAGCATAGAGGTGGAAGGGTTGAACTGAATTTTCAATTAAAACTACATCTATACACGAGCAGAGAGCTGGGACTCCCTTACCTAGAATTCTGTTGTACTAGCACAGATGGGAACTACCACGGATGTTCTAGAGGAGGGCTATATAGCGAGGAGTCCTGGATGACATCACAGACACCCCGAATGAGGTTAATGCTTTCGTATTCTTTCCAGCTTGCACGAAAAACACATTTTAACAATGTTAACCATACTTTTTAATAGAACTGTGAACTTTGTCAAACTGAAAAACTTCCCATCCACGATGCCAACAGCTTTTCTGACATACAAATCCTCCAATCCCGGTGGCAGTGAATTGAAAGGACGAAGGATGTGCCCATGGTGTTAAAACTTTAACTTGATGTCTCTTCTGCATGGTTTTTGTTGCCTCCCAACTCCATTCTATATCCTCGTGAAAAGAGTGACTTTCTTACGTTTTATCTGCACTTTAGGAGTGACGATGCTGTGTTCATCGTTTGTTCTTATTCTTTTCATAGCATGGATTTTTGCACTTACTCAACCTTTGCCTGAAAATGATTAGCATAATTAGCGCTATTGTATTGGTGTATAATGTGCATGTTTTGCCGGCAAGTAGAGGGTGGGTCGATGCGAATATAAACTTAGAGAAATTTCGTGTCGCTGTATACGAAAATTAAAAATAAGCTAACTTCTTCTTCCTTTTCTCGCATAGAAAGACACTTTTCAAGTTTTTAGTGATGCGCCCTCGAATTGGGGTATGCTGGTTGGTGGTGCTGCTGCACCATCATCATGCACTTCTGCCGTTTGGGTTTATGCTCAACTTTGCAAAATTAAGATAATTTTCACATTCTGCGCATTTCTGTATGTTTGTTGATTTTACGAAAAGCAAGTACCTATTTGCATTTAAAATACAATTATGACTTCATTGTTGCTCTCTAGTTGAATTAGGTTTTAATTAGTATTTCAGGTCGTGACATTTTAACCCAGACCAATCTATGCTGGTTATGTGGGCCCTATTGCAGATAGAGGACAGTTATGCTACAAAACCTTTGTAGATTTTTTTAATGTAATATAATAGAAAATACACACCTCTTCTTATAGTGGAAAATATTTTAAATTATAATTTTTATGCTTTCTTTTTGTCTAGTCTTTTCAATTCAACCTTTTGTACCATAGTTTAAAGCCTTCATTGTTTAACTGATTTTTTATACAAGGGAGCAGTCTTTGTTCTGTATTTGCTCATTATTCTACGTAAACAATAGAATACTTATTTCATGCAAAGTTGTATGACCGTGATTATAGATAACACTAATGTGGAGTAGATGGCTTCTATAGTGATCAAAAGCTTGGTTATCTTGAAGATGCTCGTTTTTAACATGAATTGTGTTTGCCTTATTAGTATTAGTAGTAGTGGTGTTTCCTTTTTTGTTCTAAGATTGCAAAAGCATAGCCTCCCGCCGGAAAAAATTCGAAGCGCTACTAAGGGGAGCGAATTTTGAGTGCTGTCAATATGCTTCTAAGGCAGCAAAATTAGAGCTTTAAGAAATTGTATGGCCATTCCTACACGAGCGACCATGATTCTGGAGCAAGAGATTTTTTTGGGCAAGGGAGCCGTAAGGACCTGCCTCCGCTCAAAAAAAAGCTCATGCTCCACAACCATGGTCCCTCTTGTAGAAATGGCCTGCTCTAGACGAAGAAAACGAGCAATTATTTTGGTGAACAAAAATGGTGCAATTAGCATACTGAACAGACCGGTTCTCATTCGATTATGGAAGTCAACCAGCACTTGACGTGGTTGGTACTTAGTTGGAGGACCACTGGGTAAAACGACATTCGTGTTAGGAAGGACGAAAACGCAATTGCAAAGAGTGAACAAAAATAAAAGGTTTTCGACACCGGAGTTTATTTACATATTCACAGACCGTCATGAATTCTTAATTAAAAAGCTTTTTCCTATTGCTTCAAAAACGCTTCTAAAGGAGCATTAAAATGTTAAGGAAAAAATTATAACTGGTATATGAAGGAAAGCGCTGCAAGCTTTTTAAAGAGTTCTAAAATTGGAAGCACTCTATTTCCTCCTGGAATATGGACTATTTTTAATTACAATGTGAATTTTTTGCGCAAACAGTTAAATAAAGTCTACACAGCATCGAAATACTTCTAGCCCACTCTACGGCATGGTGCTTCGTATTTCCCACTTGTATCACCTATATAATATTCTTTCTTGTCGTCCTTCTTTATAACAATTCCCTGACTTTATTCCTGTCATCGCCTCCCGGCTAGCATTTAAAGGGGGTGCAGATAGGGCCCCAATGAGGCTAGCCCCACTGCCTCATGTGGTCTCCGTGTGGATTGTCTTATAAGGCCCATACGAAGGGCAAGCAGCTTTAAAAGTGGTTAGAATTTAGTTGGGGGACTGCTTTGATAAAACCACACTCGCGCTTGAAAAGGAAAAGGCACTTGCAAAAGATAAACAAAATAAAAGCTTTTCGATACCCGGATCACATATCCAGCTTTTTAAGGAGTGCTCAAACAGCGCTATTGGAGCACTCCATTTCCCGCTTGGTAGTTTTCCGAATGTATAAGGCAGATGTTGGAATTGCCCCATTTCATTTGTAATGAGGTTTGCCTCATGGGGCCCTTATGAGAAACTGATAGGACACACCGTCGGCATGCCACGGGGGGTCCTCATAGGGAACCTACGGCGAAAGCCCGCACGCTGGATGAGGCATGCCCCCTTTATATTCTAGCCGGGAAGCGAGGAAGCCATATCCTGTTGCTATGTCGTGAGCAGTACAAATAAGCTTACCTTTGAGCTTTAGTCTTTCAAGTAAAAACAAATCATAAAAAACGGAAATGAAATGTTCTCCTTAGTTTAATCATAATTAAATATATGATTTGACAATTCTGGTTTATGGTAACTTTCTTTATTTCTTGTAATGTGGTATCGAGCACCGTGACCAGTACTTGGGCCTATTGTACTCTTGACAAACTCTATATCTTAGATTTAAGGGCCAGCCGACTTGTATAAACAATACAGTCTGCCTAGATATTTTTCGATAAGACTTGCCTGGTAAAGCAAGGTCCAACCACCGAATGAAAGATTTAGCGTGGGTGTACTCCTTGGCTTGGGCATGAAGGTCTTATTGACGTTCCTCCTAAAAGAAAGGGTGTAACCAAATGAAAAAGAAACCCTGAATATATTTCACAATAAAGCAGTGGCAAGGTTACAGTACTCCTGCAGCAGAATGGGTTTGATGCCGTCTGGTTCAGGAGACTTGTATGTTTTCAAGGAACCCATTGCATTGAACGAAGAGAATGCGGTATTTGGTTCTCTGCAGATAGCTTTTGTCGCACCACCAAGTGTGACTGGTGATAACAGCGCTCTCTTTTGCATGAATGATTGTTCTTGGAAAGTGTGCTTGTCGTAGTACTAACCCTTATTCTGGCTGTCACTTCACCATAGGGAGAAATGTCTCCTTTAAATATAAAATGAGAAAAATCTCACTTAAAAACGTCATGTGAGAATAATTGTCACTGAATTCGCCGTTTCTCGATATCAGTGACAACTTCGCCTTATCTCACTGAAACGTTACTTTTTTAGAGAACCATAATAACATTTTTGCCTCACATCGCCATTTGTCACCATAAGTGGCAACCAAAATAAGGGCCACTATCAAAGTTTCCTCCCTTGTTTGTGTGCAAGAGCCATCGGTTCTCTTTATAGACCCGACCTTTCCTAACGATCCTTTCACTAGTGATTTCTGGAGTTTTAGCAATTTTCTATCATCTTCCATGCTCTATGCCAACTCTATCCAACTGTCCCTTTCCGCCCCTCTAAACGCATTAATCTAGGTGGTTAAAGACCTTTTCTAACTTTCCAAGTTGGGGCTCTTTTTGGCAGCGAAGAAGAGCTTGTTTTTGGTGAATTTTAACTTGGAGAGAATTTTACCAAAAAATTGTATGATACAGATGGCGCCAGCAATGTCGAACTTTGAAGCAAATAAGCGCCATTTGCGGGAAGTTTTTAGTCCGGGGAAATTAGCAAAAAAACGAACTAAAGGAGACAAAATTCCAAAATGACTTAAAATTGGTCCACAGCTTCCTTGGGACATTTTAAGAAAACAATTCCGGAATCACAAAAAAAACATGGCCGCCGGAGATATGGCGTTTTTCCTGTGTTTTCCTTTTATCTCGGTTTCTATAGGTCGTACAACCCCCCCGGGGGGGGGGGGTGCGGGGGCGCAATGCTGACAATGTTAACAATGAGATTCTCTACAACTTTAGTTCTTACAAAAATGTTGACCCGATTAAAACTTTTAAGGTTATTCAAGGTCAAAGTTATCAAAAATCACTTTTTGGCCAAAATATCACTCAAAAACTAATTTTTTCGAAAAATTTTTTTTGATCGGTCATTATGAAACGTTATTGCCTAGAAAAAAGCCCTATTGCAATTTTTTCGAAAACTTAACCCTTTCGAAGTTATTCAAGGTCAAAGTTTCCAAAAAACACTTTTAGCCAAAAAATCACTCAACAATTGATTTGTGCAAAAAAAAAATTTCATCTATTTATACAAAGGCTTCTATTAGTGCAAGAACATGTCGTGAATCGTTTCAACCCCACAAAATTGGTGATTTTGACGTGGAAGATATGGACCTGGACAGGAAATGGGGTGTATAGGCTTTTTGCTCTTGCGAACTGCTGCTCCGACGACAGAGAAGAAATGAATGGGATCCGTCGGGATAATTGAAAGGGAAAATATCGTGGAGCGCCCCGGATATGCATCAACATCGATGGCCAAGCTACTGCAATAGGCTGAAACCATCACAGGAGCTCGCTACCGAAGATAACTAATGTTTTTAAGCCGAGCATTGAAGAAAAATCCGCCACAATTGGACCAAAGACATGACAAAGTGATTTTGCAGGTTGACGCAACGCTCGGCCACATGTTGCTAATATCGCTAATTGGCACGTTCTACCTCCACCGGCCGCAATCTCCAGACTAGGCTCCTTCCGATTCCAATTGTTTTGTTCGATGACGCATGCCTGAGCAGCACTTCCGTTTTTACGGAGTGATCAAAAAATGGTTCGATTTTGTGGATTGTCTCAAAACACGAATAGGTTTTTCGACGTGGAATCCGAAACCTGCCGGAAAGAATTGTGGCTAGCGATGGACAATATTTTGCAGAATAAATATGAAAGCATTTTTCCGCAATAAAGCTTCAAAATTAAAAAAAAACAATTTCTCATTTTTTCTACTAATATAATGAAACATTTAGCTTCCTTCAATTCTTGCTTTTACAACTCCAATTTTCCTAACCTATAACCTAATTCCTAAGCTCTAAGCAATGCTTTAGTATAAAGCATTTCCAAGGAGCCGAATAAATATAGCTGAATATTTAATATGAATGCTATTTTTATTATCTTAATGCCTAACAAAGCCTTCTTACAAACAAGAAATAATAATTAATGAACTTAATCTGATTGAACGTTTCTGTACAACAAAATTAGTCTAATTGTTTTTTTTATCAACAACACAACCTACATTGTAGCCGCCGTCGTCGCACTCTCTGAAAATAATCGTTAAAACTTTAATAAAAACTAACTAAAACCATTATTTCACCAAAAGCGGTTACCGCATTCCCTGATAGCTGGAAAACCGAAGCTAAGGAATCAATCATTCATTACGTATTCATTGGCAGTAGTCCCTGCAAACCTAAAGCAAACCGACATTGAGGAAACTACTTTCGACCCGCCGCCGCCGGCCATGTTAACGAAAACTATACATCAATCTGAGTTTGATGCGGATCAATTTAAAAATTGATGATGCCAGAGCCATGGTATTTTTTGCTTTTGACAAAAATACCACCAACATAGCCGCCAGACACAAAAACAAATCGTGTTAAAAAGGAGGGCGAGAGGTGGCGCCTCTTTTATTTTTATATATATGAATCTCACCTTACCTGGTCGATTCCAGTGACACTCATTTATTCTGCTTCCTGCCTGACATATATCCCACGTCGATAGTGCTTCAAAAATGTTTTTTTTTTGGTAGTTTGTAAGGGCAGGACAAAGGGCTCTGAAGGGCCAAAGGAACCAACTGGATTAATCTAATAATCATAAACATTATGTTGGAACCTATTAATTTATCTTGTTGTCGTGTCGTTAGCATGTATTTAAAAAAAAATACAAGCGGAATATGTCCTGTGAGGCGACTTAAAAAAACAGGAAGAGGGAGAAAACCCATAGTGCCCCATATCCTACGTCTCGAAGTCGTGCTGAAATATTAACGCATCAACCTGTGTTTCCCCCACTCCATTTAGCTAGAAATAATTAAACACTTTGCAGTGTGCTTACGATGGAAGCTTGCCCATAAAAATTTCAAGTACATGAGACTATCCTTACGGGGATCTCCCAAGAGGCTCGTTATCCTGTCTTGTTTTTGAAAATATTTCCCGTTAGCATAATACATACAACTCTCAATTCAGGAATACCGAATCCGTGTCAAATGCTGTCTGGGGTATCTGACACACCTGTGATTAAGGAGCGTTGAATGTGAAAGTATGAATGAGGAGTACAGAAAAAAGAATCCTAGAGATGGTTGCTCTAAATACAACCGGAAAATAATTTTTTTTTTTCTGTATACTAAGGCAATTCTAGAGAGAGAGAGTGTTTTTGACCATTAAGCTGCTGCAAAATGCAAATACCTGGTAGAAAAATGCAGATGAGAAAAGTTTTTTTTTCATTTCGATTAAAATACAAAGAAGAATCCAAATTCTGGTGGCTATAAATCTTTTTTTTACATAAACTGCCATGGGTTAGGATCAGCATTTCACAGGTGCAAATTGAATGTCACACAGGGATTTTATTAAGAAAAAGCTGCATTTTTTAAAACTAGTATTTAATGTAGAATTTATACTTTTTTTAAGTGAAAGACTAGATTATAGGTTAGCCCCTTTATACCGTCGGGTGACAGTTCTTTCATTGCCACTAGTGAAATAAGTGCCAACGCCAATAGTGTTGCCACTCTCTGAGCGCTTGGTCTTATCCATTACAACACAGAAAAAGTATCCAATCGTATCCATAACGTTTCTGTAGGTATCCATATGATACTAAATGGGCTGTCTTACACGGATCATAACGTCAACATTAAAAAAAAACCCGGTTTTTATGATGCTCTCGGCATACATGGGCATTCCCTTCAGCGAGAGTAACTTTATGATCCTTAAACAGATATGTCAACATCAGACCCAAAAAAAAGATGATAAGAAGATACATTTGTGCATGTGTTAGTTTTCACGCCAAAAATTTCTGTTCAAAAAGTTACAACAACCCTTGATTTTGTCCCTCTATCTTGAAAACCGGTTTTTACTGTTGACGTTATGATCCGTGTATGCCAGCCCAATGGCATATTGGTTCAAATCGAGCGACTGTCTTCCGTTGCATTTCTTCTATGAAAACAGGAAATTACATAAAGATGCCGTAACTCGTAATTATTAAAAAAATGACCTATCCATCGCACTAATTTCACAGCACCCCAATACGATGCAATACGCAAACAACAAGTAACGTAACCGTTTTTGACTTTTAAAACCCCATATGAACATGACAAGGCTAAAGACAAAATAATGAAAAGTAGGTCACAACTTTGAGCGAAAATGTAGCAAATGTTAGAAACTAATTGTTGTGATTAGACAAGAAACGTTAAGTAGATTTTGAAAAATGAAAATAAAATTACGATAAGCGCGAACGTATCCTTTTTCGGCAAAACGTATCATCGTATCCATATGATTTTTCTCGACTAAATAGTATCCAAAATGATACGAACGTATCCAAAGTGGCAACACTGACGCCAATATGTGGTTTTTTATTTCGCTGACTGAGATCTAATACTACAGCAACAGAACGATAACTTCCGTATTTGAACAGGAAATGCCTGCCAGATTATTATTCTTATAGGCGATGGTAGAAGATAGAGAAGAGAAGTGCTGTATAGATAAGTAGTGCAGTGAAAACAATGTAACGTCGGAAGTGGCGGGTCAGCTCGGAGATGCCCAAGGTTCAAATAAAAAAACTCCTGTTACATTTATAGTCCAGTGCAATTAGTTATTATAAATGAAAAATGACGGAACCCATTTATAATGAATGGATTTGAATTTCTAATACCATAAACTAAAAAGTTTACCCATTAAAAATTACCGCAATTTGGTACTAAGATATTAATCGTGCTTTAATGGTTTTTTCATCTGGAATGTATTCTGATGTTAGAACATTTTTCAATTCCTGCATAGAAAACTGGCTATCTTCATTATTTTCTATATACTTACTGATATATTTGCTTTGTTGCTGCATCCACAAATAATACCTTGTGGATGAATCTTTTTTTCTTCTTCAGATATAGTAGGGGATCTGGCACTTGAAAAAATCGTGTCATCCCAACCTTCTGCCGTTTGGTTTATAAACTTTTCAAGTAATTTTAAGAATTTTTTTATAGTATGACATTTTTTCGGGAAGTGGACCCATCTCGAGTTAGGAGGTTGGGGGGGGGGCGTAAAAAGGGGTTAATATTGAGAAAAAATTCTGGAGCTGCGTATGTAGGTTCTATTAAGGCAAAATAACCGTTAAATACTAGTGGCAGAAATTTTTGACGGAGTACAAAAAACTTAGAAGTGCTCGGCAAAAAAACAAGAAAAAAATTGCGAAATAAACAAAATGAGAAACAGCCACGGATACTACCGTGTTACATTTGTAAAAATAAAGAAATTGGATTCAGCACAATTTTTTCTTCACAAAAGAATGATTAAAAATAACTTTGAATTTTTATTGTATATGTCATAGTTTCTTGGTTAAACAATCCAGAAGGCCTTCAATATCTCCTTTATCTGTTTTATGTCATTTACTACTCCAAACTTATTAAAAAATTGTTAAAACTTGAACCGATTTTTTCAATAGCTAACGGATGCTAAGGTTTTCTTACGCCACCCGTACGTACCATTCGAGAATTTAACGAACATCCGGCAAGTTCATTAGGTCAATTTAGGCCGGTGCCATATGAACACTCATGTTCGTACATTCGTTAATAATTTTTTTCGAAAGTATTTTTTCTTAAAGCTTGTTCTTTTATCTTTAAAATGATAAAAAAAGCAGCCTGTAGGACAAATAGAACCGGAGTTGTGAATTTTTGAAAATTACTCCTCAACCCCAAAATCACCAAAAACGCGAAATTTCAATCCTTTCTAGCATCCAAAATATTGTGAAAAAAAATAGGTGTCTCTTTTTTTCAATATAGAACCCCTAAAAAATTTTTTAAGGAAAACCAAAAATGTGTCGGTCAGAAAGGTGTACGGTTTGTAAAAGAACGTCCCATGTAGTATGTAATGTAGGTACATCTGCACAAGGGGACAAGGCATGTATTCAGAGTTGATTTTTATAGCTGTTGGTAACACAATATATTTCCAAAATCTGCTTTTTTAGTCACATTAAACCTCTTGATAAAAATTAAATTAAAGCCTTAGGTCGCGTGCACATTGAACAGCGATGAGCGGTGAGCGGGCGCGGTGAGCTGTGAGCGATGAGCGGGAAGCGGGTATGTGTGAACATTGGTTTGCTGTAATTTTCGGGTTGTGTAGAGAGTAGTCTGTGCAAAATGTTGTCAAAAGCGGCAAGGTGAGTTCTTTTGACGGAAAATTCACATTTAAAAAGGCTTATGCTACGAAGACAAGAAAAAGGTTAGTCATAAGTATAATAAATAAAAGCCGACTGACAATGGGAGAGTTCTACACATTATATGGAGATCTCCGTCAAAATCCAAAGAAATTTTCTGATTTTTTTACGAATGTCTATAGTAAAGTTTAAATTACTTGTCGCCTAACCGTCAGTTACTTGGAACCAATATCGAAGCGTCACATGTTTTGAAAGGGGATTAGACATACCCTCTCAAATCATGCCTTGTATGGCCATATCTGTTGAGAAACTTAAATAACATAAAATAAAATTTTAATAATAGTTTATCAACTGCGAGAAAATGCATTGAGTATGGATTTGGAATTTTACGAACTAAATGGCGCATCTTGGGAAAAGATAATGAAGTTTGTCCAGAAAAGGCAATGGCTATAAAAAGATGTATGCATGTACGTGCTTATTGCATAACGTGATAAGAAAAATGGATGGATATAGTGATCTACAGTATTTTCAACAAATGAAACGTTATTACTCCGGAATCAACAAAGGGTAGCGGAAAATTTTCGAAATCATTTTGCAAAATACTTTTTACATTTTTGATTAACTGTAAAAATTAAGGTGGAACTAACTAATTTAATATATTTAAATAAAAATGACAAAAAATACATATTTTGCAATTAATAAATGCCCCAATTAAATTGCACCGCTCGCCGCCGCCGCTCGCAATCAAGATTGTTTAAGCGGTGAAAACACCACTCAGCTGTAACGCTCATCGCTCACAGCTCATCGCGGTCCTATGTGAACACTTTCGATTATTTGCGTAGGTTACGTGGTGTTTAAGCATCGCTCACCGCTCATCGCGCACCGCTCACAGCTCAACGCTGTTCAATGTGCACGCGACCTTATGGTAATCTGCCAACTCACCCTAAAATACTGGTATATTTGTAGTATGATTATAGTTGAATGTTGTTTCATTTTCATAATGACGAAATTATTATCTAAAAATACTTGAAAAAAGCGGATGTCTGTATCGTGGATACGGACAAATGACATGAATACGTCTACAATATTCTGAAAAAAATCGTTTTATTTTTTTATTGGTATTAAAAAGGTAGGAAATAAACAATAAAAAACAAATTGAAAAAACCTTGTTGATCAATTCTGAACCGATCGCTTAGAGAGCTTCAGGATACACTATGTTTAATATTCTTCCATTTGGGGCTAAGATGTGAAGATTTTCAGATATTCCAACTCTTGAACAATCTACATACAGCTAATCGCGAAATGAAAGTTGTGATCTTAGATTCGTTATTTGCTAACTTAAAAAGCCCTATACACCGATTTTCATCGGAATCGGAACACAATTGGTAAATTCCTCGGCCATATTGGCGCAGCCATTTTAAATTTATAAGATTTGACCACAAATTCGCTATTCACGACCTTAAAAACCCCTAGTTACCCACTTTCATTAAAATCGGAGCACAATTGGCAAATTCAACCAGATTTGGGTGGTCATTTTTAATATCGGTCATATTTCAGCGAACATTTTGAAAGTAAACAATAAAAATCTTTGATTCTTCATCTACATCATGGTATATTTCTTTTTTCGATATAAACAATAGTTTTTGAGCTACAACTCAAAACTGTATGCTATAATTTCGTTATCATCGGTTTTTTGTCAAGGCAGTAAACTTACAGACGTATTCATGTCAATAAAAAAACACAATATATTTAATTTAATCTCAAAACTTAAGACATAATACAAAACCATCTACAATATATTTCTCGTACCATGTGACTAATAGGATGATCGCTAGGTAAGGTGCTCTGTTAGCTAAACTCCAAGTTATTTAGTTCTTAAGACCTGGATTGAGAGTTTTCTTCCCGGCACGCCCGTTCAATCAAGGTTGTTTTGGGGTCAAATCTCAGCCCCACACCATCTTTGCTGGTGTCCCCCAGGGGTTAATTTTATCACACGATATTTTTCTAATCTTCAAAAATGGCTTTCTCTCTTCGCTGCTGAAAAAACTCTACATTAATCATACGTCTTCCATAATGCAAGACAACCATGTGCCAGATAATTTCCTGACGATCATGGACTTATACTCAACTCAATACATAGAGACATTGAACTCATTCTCGATTGAGGCCGCCAGAATCGTGTCGAATTCCGAATTCCGAATACGTAGTAGGTACTGTCGCATTTCCACTAAAACCTGCAACATCTCTTCGTTATTTGTGTAAAATTGTGCGCGAGACCGGGTCAAGAACATTCCCAGAAATGTATGAAACTTTCTATCTCCACACGCCTCGCTTGTCCAAAAGCTCGATTTTCGACGATCGCATGCGTCCTCATGTATTTAGACGAATCGAGGTGCGAACTTTTCTACGTCTTTATTCGACGTGGTCTCATGAGTACACCACGCATTCACATAACAAATTAATATAGTTTTGGGCGGTTTTCATATACTGTAATGGTGTATTTGGTGGAAGAAAATTTTTAGCACGTGGTTGTAGTTGATCACTGGTTGCGAGACCATCTTATTGTGCCAACCTCCACGAGTATTGCTTACGTGTTGTAAAACCGGTTTTTTAGGCGAGAGGAGTAAAGCGGAAAGAGGGAAGTGTTGTAACATTTTCCACACAAAATTTTTGCCGTGAAAACTAACACATGCACAATGAGCTTTGTTTCATTTTATCTTCTTCTTTCATGACTGTAAAGTTTACCAGATTTTTATAAAAAGGAAAAAGAAGAAGAAAGAAGCATTGAACACACACACACTTTGATATCTCCGCCGTGTAGACAGAGAGCAATGGGTGAAACTGGTTTAACAACATGAAAGTGACTACTCGTGTAGATACTGCCATTGAATGCAATCGATTAAAAAAATGAAAATTTTTAACATAGTCATGCAATCCAGGTGAAGTACCTATATATGTATCTACAAGCCTCCAATATGACGCTCCCTTTTAAAAAGCTCACTACAAACTTTAATTTCCCTTCAAGAAGCCAATTAGTTTTGCTATTAAATGAAAATATTAAGTGGAATTGGTTGGCAGATAGCAGCCTTATTAAACAAAAACTAAAAATGAGCTCCATTACTTAATTATGTTTTCTTCTTATGGTATAAACTTTATGTACATAAATCAGAAGAGTCGAGGGTGCACCAACTTATGTACTTCCAAGTATTGGTAAATCTATAAAGTAACAAAAGTTCTGTTCTATGTCCCACAAGAGGTTACAGAAACTCTGTAGAGAAATTTTATATTATAAAATTTAATTTCGTGATCATGTTTCACTCTCAACATGGGTACTATAACGTCTACACCATCCTTATTGCACCAACGCTAACATTACATCACCCTTAGGTAGTTGGGTGTAACAAAACAAGCAAAACTTCTCACCATCATCAGCACGCTTATCCTTTAGCCCACTATAAAATGCTTTATCATTTTTCATCTGTATGCCAACACAGTTGTTATGCATTTGAACGTTATGCGAAATGTTCTTTTGATTTATCGGATATATATGGCAAATTAAACCGCATACAATCTAGCAAGGCAGAAGGATTGGTGCGCAGAAAAAAACTCCTTTAGGGATTAGTGTGCAATCCTCAAACAGGTTTGTTAGCTGGTAAAGATGCCAGCGCCATAGTAACGCTAGCGTAATTATTCTCATACATACAACTGGGGAACAAAGCTGTCAAGCTGAATTTTTTATATTACTCGAGAAGTTCGGCAGAAAGTTTTCCTGTTATTCGCTCCAGGACTTTCTGGTATTGACTTTCATTCGACAAAAGTCAAAGAATTTAAGGCGGATTATTCCCTAGCATGCTCTGAAGGCAGCGCTATGGTTGGGTATTGAGGGTGGTTGGGATACAGATATGGCGGCAGCAGCAGCAGGGCAAGTGTTCTTCCAGAAAGTTGACATTGATGATGGGGGCGGTTGGAGGGTCAATCAAATTCTGGTAAAACACTTTCAACTCTCTTTAGGATCCTTTGTCCTGGAGAGAGAGTTTAGTAGAAATTCACTTTAACTTTCGACCTTACCACCAACGCGATATTTCAACCTAGAGGTTTTGTTCGTATTGTTTAATGAGTTAAGAGCGAGAAGCATTATAAACTTTGTACGGGGGGGGATACGATGGAGCCCATTGTTTGTTATCTTGGTGAGTTGAAACTTTTTAATTTCTAGCCAATCTATTCTAGGTCGGAACGGTGTTATACAGCAAGCGATAATTTACTTCATTTTTAGAAATTAAAAAAAAAACAAAATAAATAAACAGCACAAACGCAATCCTTTAAGGCACGTTTTTACTGCCGAGTCGTAACAGTTTTGGGTTTTGCCATATTTATTACTGTATTGGGAATAGGAGGGATAAAAGCAATAAAATAAAAGGCAAACCATAAGGAATAACATTTCAGTTCCCAAAAGCAGCACCAGCAGGAGCAGTAGCAGCAGCAGCAGTAGCCTCAAAAGCATTTCCTGTAAGCAACTCATGTCTTTGGGTTTATAGCAAAGATTAGAGTAAATAATCCTTGGATTTTGTTTACAGTTTTACGGGTTTGGATAGTGTTAAAGAATAAAAGGACATAAAAAATTCAACTTCCCAGCCCTTAGGGACTTGATCTAACTGTTACTGTTACAGAATAAAACCCGAGGACAACCAGCATTAAATTTAATTATTCGTTAATTTAATAAATAATACACGTATAACAACTCGTAAACATATAATTTAATGGATACTGGTCTGGTACATACATATTTCATTCTATTCCGACTTGGAAGTTCTTCTTACCAACTTTTGTTATGTTGCCATTTGAGCAAGGACCTTATAGCTATATGTGTATAGGCACGCGCCTGTATGTATGCTTCTCAATGAACGGTGAGAGCTGGAATATGTTACACATATAAAAATGTTCTAGGAAAACTTTTCACAATGTTTAAATTTTTGTCTGTGGTATTTATTATTTTTTTCCCATACTTTATTTGTTTTTAAATTGGTGTACACAGAAAATGTTTTAGTGGTTGAGTTTGATTATATGTTTATTAAAATGTGCGGTTTTAAATATTATATTTTGAACAAAAATTAAAATTTTTAATATTAACAAGAATTTATACGTTTTTCTGTTTTATTCTGCAAGTTTCTTTTCATGTTTAAATAATGAATTTTTGTATATACATAAATGCATTATTTTCATATTAATAAACTAATTTTTTTTTTATAAAACAAATTATGTTCGCATTAAAACTTTATACAAAGTAAATTAAAATTTTATATAAAAAAAAATGAAAGGAATATTTCCATAATAGCACAGATTGACAGGACAAGTGGGGGCCCGCCCGCCCAACAATACTGTTGGTAGCTTCATATAATTTTAAATATAGAAATCTAAAGTTAATGGCAACGACCCCTTGGACAAAGTTATTATGGCACAGCTGCCTTTACGAAAGCATCAGCCTTAAACCTAAAACACAAAGTTTATTTGAAGGAATTTACATTAAGCTAAGATGTAGCGCCTTGGCAAGCCATTTTTTATTTAGAAGTTTAACAACTGCTCAAGACAAGTCAGCAGTGCCAAAGTATTATAATATTGCAAGGTACACATAATTTCATATCGTATTTATGCCCTTTATGTATTCTTCTCCATGTAAAATGGATGCCAAAGTAAACTGATTTTTGTTGCTGAGCACCGTTTTCGAAAAATATGGGTCTTGGGGTGAAAATTAAGAACTTTTGAGATAAATTATATCTGAAGATGTTACATACTTATACATACTTACTTTAATGTGATAAAATAGCTTAAGACTGTCTTTGAGAACTTTGAGAATGTCATCGGGGTGAGCAGTGTATTTGTCTCCCACTTGTAACAGCCAAATCCTTGAATTCATCAAGTATAAAAGATTTTAGAATGATAAAATATAGCACTATATTATTCAAGGATAGCAGTCTGAAGTATCCATCAAGGGTTGAGAATTTTAAAATGATAAAAATAGCATCATATTTCACATTGTTGGAAGAAGTTAAGGTAGCTTTAAGGTTTTTTGACGAGTGCCTTTTGAAATTGACCGTAGCAACGAGTAAGTGAGCCAAAACAGAACTCCGTAGGAAGCGCAGTTTTAAGAACAATCGCAGTTAAAAATTTCGCTTTTTTTTAAAAAAAAAATTTAATTTAACAACCTCTAATATTTCTTTCTGAAAAAATTACTGCCTTCTTGCAACACTAAAAGGTATCTTTTGCCCAAGTTTCAGCTTCATAAAAAATTTTTGTCAAAGAAAAAAATTAAAACTCTAAAAACCGGTTTTCCGCCATTTTTTCGAAAAATTTTGAGGTTAGGGTAAAAATGGTAAACACAAAAATTGTAGATCTTTTTATTTCCTACATTTTTTCCATTTAACTTTTTTCGATAGCATGCGCAGTTTAGCCAGAAATCGCGAAAATCTGTTTTTCATATTTACCATTATTTATTTTAATCCCTACTAATATTATATATGCGAAAGTAACTCTGTCTGTCTGTCTGTCTGTTACGCTTTCACGCCTAAGCCGCTGAACCGATTTTTATGAAATTTGGGTCAGAGCTAGATTAGACCTTAGAGAACATAGGCTGCTTTTTGTCGCGTAAACCCGGCAGGGCCACCTTAACCACAGGGTTAAATGGGATGTAGCCCCGGGGCGTATGCCTTTTCGGGGCGGCAATTTTTGTTAGTTTTAGTTATTAATTATTTTTATTCAAAATCTTTTCATTACAGAAATAATCAAATAACATTTTCTAATGATTGGTTATTCGTTAAAAATTTTAAAGACGCTTTGAATAAAATTTATGAAAATAACTTTCAAAAGCCTGCAACAAAATTTGAAGCAGAGAGTTGGTTGTACAATGAGCTCAATTCACTGGAAACTGCTATTATGGTAGCATTTTGGAGCGAAATATTGGAAATCGTAGATAAAACTAATAAATCACTTTAAAACTGGGACGAATTGCCCGGGCCCGGGTCATAGGGAGCTCTGAAAATAAATTGTAAGCCAAAAAGTTGACCTGTTCCTTTCTAGGCTGCACTAAGTAACTTAAGGTCTGTCCGGGAATCAAGAAGCGACCGTTCCTTCGGATTTTAAAAAAATATTAAATATGTAAAAGATATTTTGCAATTCTCCTTAATGGGGCCCCAATCATATTTTAGCCCCGCATTAGCATTATTGAATTATATGCTTCTTTAGAAAAATCTGAAATAACTTTAGAAAAATCTGAAACAACTTTATAAATCTAAAGGTATAAAATTGTCCGAATGGATGAGTGCAAACGAATACGCAAAGGAAAAAAACAGTAGGTATGACGAAAATACGTCGAAAAGAGTTAATTTAAACAATAACGAATTCCGCATAAATACTTATAATATCCTTGAAACACTATACCTTCATTATGATCTAACTTTCATTATGATGGTAAAGGAAATGACGGTATGACACATTCCTCTTTTAGTAGAGAGAAATTGTAATTTAAAAATGATGTAACCGGAACTCCAAAAAAAAATTTTTTTTTCACTTCATACATTCACCTGAGTCAAAACCCGAAAAGTTTGGAAAAACCAAAGAGAACATCTTTACAAATTGTTGCTTAACTAACATTAAATCAAATTCTTTTATTTTAAAATGTATTTTCTAGTTTTCCAAAAGGTGGCGGTTAACCATAATTACAGTCCAAATGAAGGTATTATAATAAGGGTTTCGCCATCATAATGAAAGTCACCGTCATAATGATATTATAGGGTATTATGCTATTATTTATAATCTATAAAAGTGAAACTGTACCTACCTATGATGACATTTACTCAAAATTAGAGTTTCTGGTCAGTTTAAAAAATTTAAATGAAGACACAATAAGTAAGAATGCGAAAAGTATATGAACGATTTAGAACAATTTTCAATTTTGTTGAAGAATGCCTTCATTTTACACACGTATATTTATTGGAAACTAAAGAAAATATATCTACTGCGGCACTTGGTTTAAAGATAATAACTGACTCGGCCGAAAATCGCTAGTAAAATCTATAAAAATCAATTTATCAAAAAATCTTACGACGTTCATTAGAAAATATTAGCTGCGATCCATTGGGACTGGTAAACTACTCAAAACTGCTGCTAGCTACTCGCAACTACCCTTGCTCTTATTTTTGGGCAGATACATTTTACTGGTAATTGTCAAAAATCTTGTTCCATTGGGTACTCGCAAGTACTTGCGAGTAGAAAAAATCGCCCAATGGATCGCAGCTATTGTTCTAAAGTTGCAGTTAAAATTAAAATATATAAGTTACTTTTGTTTTTTGTTTACGATAAAATTTGTTTTTGTTCTTATAGTTTTTTTTAAATTTTGTATGAATTTTATATTTTTATTTAGTGTAGGGCCCTGGACAGACAGCGCTCTTAATGGGCATTGAAGCAGAAGATATTCGAAGAAATATATCCTCCAATCAAAATTCTCTTAGTTTTGTATTCTTGCAATTTCTAAGAAAACTTAATTCTCATGGCGTAATGCCAATTAAGAGCGCTGTTTGTAGGGCATAATGGTAATAAATTGACTTTTTATAGTTCTGACACTTTTGTATACTCCCCTCAGACATCTCGTGTATTTTCTTACTAAGAGGGGCGCATTATTTTTAGTAGCCCAAGGGCGCCGAATATCTTAAGACGGCCCTGAAACCCGGCTTGAAGGGGTTGAAATAGAGAGAATGAAAGTTTGTATGGGAGTCCGTCATTATTGCATAGAAAATTCTTAATGACATACACCATTTGAAACCGATCAACTTAAAATTTTGCACATATGCGTAGTTTTCTTGACAGTGCAATGTAACCATTTTGTACAAAATTAAAGATGGCGGCCAATTTTTGCATATGTCTTCCTCGACCCCCGGTATCACATGAAAAGGTATATGGACAGGTAGAATGCGGTGTAGCGTCATTCCAAATTCAAAATGGTGGCCAACACAAAATGGCGGAAGACATATAATAGACTAAAAAGTAAAAAATATAACCGATCAACTTCGTACACGTATGCGTAGTTTGCTTGTGAACATTTTGTAAAAACACAAAGACGGTGGTTCCAAGATGGCGGCCGATTGTTGCATTTGTGCTCCCCGACCGCCGACATGAGTATCAAATGAAAGGGTGAACTGGTAGAATACAATTAGCGCAGTGCCGTCATTCCAAATTTTAAATGGCGGCCAACACAAAATGTCGGAAGATATAAAATAGACTAAAAAGTAGAAAATATAACCGATCAACTTTAAATTTTCTACATACGCATATTTCGCCTGACAATGCAATCCGACGATTAAGTAAAAAAAACAAGATGGCGGTTCGAAAATGGAGGCCGATTTTTATAATTGTGTTCCCCGATCCACACACATGGGTATCAAATGGAAGGGTGTGACGATTATAATACAGTAATCTCGTACGACCCATCCTTCGCTAGAAGGATGGCGTAGACCAGGACGCTCAGAGCTTAGGGATGCCTAAGTGGATGACATTGGGTCAGAATCAAGACCGGAACAGTTGCGAGAGACCTCAGGGCCGGATCCCGGTTGTAGAGCCGTTAAATAAGAAGAAGAAGAATCTGTATGACGTAATTTTAAATCTAATATTGCGGCCACCGCAAAATGGCGGAAGACAAAAGTAGGTAATCCGTCGCGTGGGCCAGACACTTTGCTAAGTATGACGTCACAATCATGTTGACTAAAAATCAGAAAATAAAATGTATGTAATATATTTTATATCAAATCAATATAAATAAATATATGGCTTCATTTACTTCCTTTACCTATTGTATATATTTTAAGACAATCGTTTTTCAGGAGTAAACTCCAGTTACGCATCGGACCTGACACGCACTTTCTTTTTTAATAGGAAACTATAAATTTTTATATGTGTCCAAAATCAATTTTTGCAAATTTGTTCTTTTTTTTTCATTATACCTTTTTTCTACCGCGGACTGTGGACACATAATCTTTTCTTATTTAAAGGCGTTGTAACGCACGCGGGGTTTTTGCTAGTCTTTTATATTTATGTGTTTATGTTACAAAAATATAGCATAAAATTTATAATCTTTTCATTATTATTGAACTGTATTTAGCCGAAACACAATATCAAAATTCAAAAAATACTAAAAGCCTATAATATTTGAAAAACAAGTCGTAACTACTCCCTGCCGCTACTGCAAGTTTGAGGGCTCTTTTTTATATAGTAGTTTTGGAAGCCCCGCCCCAGGCATTGGGATGCTTGTTTGGCGATTTGGAACATGTGGTAATTCCATCGCAGGCTTTTTGACAATTTCACACCTAAAATGTTAAGGAATCGTTAGGTCATTAGTTCTATACCATGCACTGACACAGAATTTTCAAGTTTAGAGAAAAGACCAAACAAAAGCGATCTGAGGAGAACAATGAAAAAAGGAATAAAACGAAGAGTCGATAGCTAAAACTGTAGCCAAATAACGCGTTGATCGTGAGACTTTATGCTCCCATGAGGAGACAAGCTGATGAATATCTTTGTTTGGACCTCGGAGATCGGCAGGTAACTTAGGATATAATTGGCCTTGAAGATCACGGTTTTGTAACCGCGCTCATTAAATGCCAGTATTCTTGGAGAGACTGTAGATTTTATTTTATGATTCAAACCCGCTTTCATGTCCTATAAAAAATATTTCCAAATGGATCGTGTCGGATCCCAGCAACAGCCGTATAACTTCAAAGAAAATGATCGGTTGTCTCTCTGGCTTGTTTCTTTATGCAACTGTGGTAGTGGATATTGTACGGCATTATTAATAGTAATACTCTGGAGATTCTGCCGATTTCTTTGCGCAGGGATCGTCAAGAAGCATGATGACCCATCTGGAGACTACTATGACAAGAAAAGGCATGGTGATATTCTTTTTTAGCACATACAGCGATTTCTGTTCATTCTCGACCAGAGTGTCTATAAAATTCACTCCTAGGCTGGCCAATTCATTTGCCTTCTCGTTCCCGCAATACTGCTGTAACTCGGTACCCACTGAAGAGTGATTCTGTAACTCCTTGTCAAGGAAAAGAGCTCCTTCTTTCAGGTTTCAACTAGCTCAACCTTTTTAGTCACTTGGACTGCTTAAGAGGATATCATTGGGCTCGTCTATATTATCAGGCAGGTTTTGAACATTACCAGCAGTTATAGTTGGAAGATACTAGCAGAATTAGGTAAGCGATAGTCTTTTGGAGATCTTCCGATGGCGGGCGGTGAAGTCGCCTACACATTACTGAATTAGAGCTAGCTTAAAACTATAGCATAGTTCATGACATTCCATTCATTTCGTTTGGAAGGGATCTGTCATGCAGTCAGGTAGCCATTCTACCTTTCCCTATAGCAGAAATAATTATCCGAAATAACAATCCGCTTCTCATAGCCTCAGACCCATGCAAGCTGACGTGAAAATCTGATGTGAAAATCTAGATATAGCACCTTCGAAGAATATTTTACGAGAAGGTCTGAGTCCTACAAGGTTTGTAGCACCATATCTGAAGCAGAATATTTTACGAAGCAAACAAAATGTTTTGATGATTAGTTTAGATTCTTCATTTGATTTAGATCTGCATTTTCTGAAATTTTCACTTCAATGAAAATTGAGCACCTGCAAAAATGTTGATAAAAAAACGAATGTCGAAATGTTTTTCATGTTTTTAAGATTTAAGCGAATAAATTTTAGAAAGATGAAAGCATCCTTCCTACAGTCTGCAGGTCATTTTTTATATATTTTTTTTTCAATATTATTTCTAAACGTCTAGCATTTTTGCACGGTAATGTTTATTCCAAAAACGAAAATAGTTTCCTTATTTAAATCTGAATACCTTAAGTTATTTGTTTTTTATTTTTTACAAAATTAACAAACATTCACAATTTCGATAGCCTAGACATGGATTTATAATTTTAATGTCGAGTAACACACAAAATTAACTACAAAAAAAAATTTAATGTTAAATTTATTAAAATTCAAGCAATAATTAACGATGTTTTACAGCTTTCACGATCGGCTAAGATAATCTAGCGAAATAAAGGACAGTAGCCGCAGCATAAATAGCGTGAACGCTTCATAAGTGATTGATCCAAATGATGATGGTTTTATAGTAATTTATTTTATGCAAACTGAATTTGATTAAAAATTTATAAGAAAGTGTCAAAATCAAGACCCTTCGCGACCTTAGGGCTAAAGTCAGTTTTTAACACATCATCGGCACACTATGCATTGAGAGAGAGAGAATGGAGCCAAGATATAGTATAATATTTTTTATTACTGACCGTAAATATGACAATAATTTATCAACCAATTACCATTTTATGGATTGATGTAAATTAGGGAGGTTTTTTCCAGATTAAAATATTTAAGGCACATAAAAACAGAACACTGTTAGTGACTTGAAGGCTCTCAGTACGACTATCTCTGATTTTAGTTGATGATCTTGAAAGTATTATATCAAGACTTTGGCCAGTTTAATGGGTTTTAGGTTACATCTTCGGTTTTTTTTCTTCTGTGCTTGGCTATGTCTAAAGTGGAACGTTACATTCCTTTTCTACGTGTGTTTAAAATCTTGGTATTTTGCAATGAAACGATTTTTTTTTATAATAATTTGGAAGGTTTTTCAGTTTTGTTTTTATTTCGACAGAGAAAATTGATCGTAAATTTCAAGAGGTCTTTTTTTTTGGAAGGTGTTCAATGCGTGCTCCAATCAGCTCATGCCAGACATTTAAGCGATCGATGTTTGTCTTCAGGCAATTTAGGCGTGATTAATGCCACATTGTGTGGCACGTGTTTGATAAATTAGTTTACAAGATGAACTTGGAAATTTATAATCAAAATAATTTTGAAAATCAAAAGACTAGAGGTGATTTAGTATAATAAATTTTACAGTTTGTAAACAAGTCCAAAAAGTAAATATATGGTTTAAAATATTACTGGGTCAGGATTTAACAGAATGTGGGTTCAGAGCATTATCTTAAACATGTAATTAAAAAAATTTTGGAAAATAATAGTGAAGGATAAAAGAGAGTAAAAGGTAAATCTTTCGATGTGAAACAGTTTAACCTCTCTTATGCACATCGGCCATTAGCAGGTTCTTCGCCATCTCCTCATGTACCCCCCAAACTCCCCTTAACCTGTCTTATCCGTTCTCTATCTTTCGAGCAAAGCTTATTACCAGACATATGACCATGACGTGAATGACATGACGGACAGGTAGTACAAAGCGTCATACCTGAGCTTAGACTTCCACATGAAAAAATATGAGTGTCTTTAAGACCAAGTAAAATTTTTTGCCCAACAACTGCCGCAATTACTAAAATATTAACCAGCTAGTAATATTCAATAGGTGGAAGGTCTGTCGGATATATAGTACGCTTTCAGAAAAGTCAGGCCAAAGACAGATATATTGAAGGAGCCTACTGAGGGATTTGATACAAGTACAATGTGAAAATATCAATATTTCTGAACTCCTATTTACATTAAAACCTAAAAACGAAGAAAAGGTTTCAGTCGGAGAGCCTTATTCTAAGTAACATGATAGTCCGGGGAAATTAGCATTTTAAGGAGACAAAATTCCAAAATGGCCGAATATTGGACCACAGCTTCCTTGGGACTTTTTAAGAAAACAATTTCAGAATCACAAAAAAAACAACATGGCCGCCAGAGATATTACTTTTTGGCAGAAAAATAACTCAAAAACTGGTTTTTTCGAAAAATTTTTTTGATCAGTCAATACGAAACGTTATTGCCTACAAAAAAGCCCTCTTGTAATTTTTGCGTAAACGTAACCCTTTCGAAGTTATTCAAGGTTAAAGTTTCCAAAAATCACATTTCGGCCAAAAATTACTTTGAATAATTCAGAAAGGTCAAGGTTTTTGAAAAAATTTTAAGAGGGGTATTTTTAGGCAATAATGTTTTGTATTTACTGATCAAAAAAAATTTCGAAAAAACCAGTTTTTGTGTGATTTTTTTGCCTAAAAGTGATATTCCGGCCGCTATGTTGTTTTTTTTGTGATTCCAAAATTGTTTTCTTAAAAAGCCCCAAGGAAGCTGTGGTCCAATTTTCAACCATTTTGGAATTTTGTCTCCTTAAAATGCTAATTTCCCCGGACTATGAGAGATAGGAGAATACTTTAGACGTGGTGTGTGTGTGAACTAAAGTGTGGCCTAGGGTGAGAAATTAGACAGTAATAGATAGTAATATTAGTGGTGGTTTTTTTTAGCAACCCTATGTTATCGAAAAGAAGGATAATTTTTGTTCTCATGGTGCGCTGCGCTCTGTATGTGTGCTAACCTGGTCTTTCAGGGTTTTTATATAATTGTTTTGTATAGAAAATTATTAAAATCGAAATATCTCCCGAACGGTTTCTTGCCTTGACTATTTTGCAATAGCACTTAGGGAGCAAAAACAATTTTTTATTTTCAGTCGATTTAAGGGTGGTTTTAACCCTTTAGTATTATCCCTTATCATAAAATTTGGGTTGATTTGGTATAAATCAACCACCTTCACACATAAATATTGAAAAAGTGTATTCCATTGGATTATTTTTGAAAGTTGTATATTATTATCGATAATTACACAGGCCAACAAAATTTAACAAAAGTCCAGACCTAGAGACCAGACCTAACATACCCGAAGGATTTTGATGCGCTGAATCCGAATCCGTTTTCAGAATGGCTCCTACACGTCTGGTTTTCGAGATATCCTAACATAAAAGTGCAAAAAAACGCGTTTTTTGCAGTTTTTGAGATTACGTGACGTAAGGAAAAAAACTATAATCAAAAAATGTTGTATGGCAATTAAAAGTACCACCCTGTCCCTTTTAAACCTATTTGGATTTTTTGAAATGTCTTTTTTTTTCACCAAAATATCGCTATTTGAAATTTTACACTTTAGCGTATTAACCCAACTACGAAAAAAAATCGAATAAATTCTGCCCGAGACCAGACCATGTTAATCTTGTGTTTTTTGGGGTCGCTGATTCCGAATCCGAGGTCTAATTCACCCCATAAGGTCAGAATTTTTCGTAAGCTCAAAAACCAACCCCTAAAAACCACCCCTACCAAACCATAACCAGGCTAACCCACCTGACCTTGGGAACAGGGAGTTAAGTAGATTATTTCTTTTGAAATAAGTCCTATTTTTATTCAAATTGGATCCCACAATACTAGCGAGCTTACTTACCCACCCCAACCCCCCTAATACCTGCCTACCTATTTTTTCGATTTTTTTTTGTAGTTGGGTTAATACGCTAAAGTGTAAAATTTCAAATAGCGATATTTTGGTGAAAAAAAAAGATATTTCAAAAAATCCAAATAGGTTTAAAAGGGACAGGGTGGTACTTTCATTTGCCATACAACATTTTTTGATTATAGTTTTTTTCCTTACGTCACGTAACCTCAAAAACTGCAAAAAACGCGTTTTTTTGCACTTTTAGGTTAGGATATCTCGAAAACCAGACGTGTAGGAGCCATTCTGAACACGGATTCGGATTCAGCGCATCAAAATCCTTCGGGTACGATAGGTCTAGTCTCTGGGTTAAAAATTTGTAGGCCTGTGTTATTTTAGTTATCGCGACCCAAAAAATATATAGGGAACGATTTTCATAATGGTGTTATATTTTGACACCCACGCCCCGCGTTTTGAATGGACTATAACGCATAAACAATTCGTCGATTGTTGTAAGTTACAAAAATTTGTAATTTGAAAATTTCTAAAATTATAGGATTAAATCTGGGGCGGGAGGGGGTCCAGCACATCTCACCAAATGGGTGGTGGGTGCCAATTTAAAACAAGAACACCTCTCGTATTTAATTGACCACACCGCTTTGACATTCTAAGCACCCAGCCACAAGAAAAATCTAAAGTAATTCACCTGCACCCACAGACTCGAGTTTCTTCCCCTCTTGTACCCCGTCCTTCCCATTTCCTAGAGTTATACGAAAAATCTGACGATTTTTCAATGTGTGAGAGCTTCACGCGAATGAAACCAATTCACTCCCATGTAATTTTTTTTTAAATTTCGTTAACTACGACGAATTTTATCGATAACGATGAATTTTACCATTTATCACCTCCTAAAATGGTCGTAACGACGTTGCCGTATGTCGAGGGTTTATACATAATACCCATAGCTTGAAAAAAATGTTACGGGATTTCATGTGCTCAGAAAGATATATAGTCTAATATGAGTTGCTAGAATTTAGTGAAAACTCTAACGCCAATGACGGTAAGCTGAGGGTCACATAGTTATTTTTCAACAATATAACATATGTCCACATGTCTCTAAACCAGTAAAGCAAACGTTAAAGCTGTTCGGATTGGATATTATACCGCACATAACGTATACTGACACTACTGACAGCCAGGGTCGGCAATTTCATAGGTGCAAATGGTGCACTTGCATAGGGCGCAATTGGACGGGAAAGCAATTTCAGCCATTAAGATATTAAAAAAAATTTAATCTTTGAAAAATAAAAAATTGAAGTGTTTCCTTTTTTCTGCCTTTTTCCATTGTCCTTCACTGGGATCAAAAAATTAACAGCTGATGGGGCGCAATGTGGCATAGTGGACCAGACGCAAAAAAACCCAGCGCCGGCCCTGCTGACAGCCTTCCTACTAATTTCCATTTGTTCTGCTTCATTGAAGACCACCATTGTATCCAGGTTTTCAGACTTTTTAAAGATATTAGAAAATGGCTCGAAATAATTGAATTGACTTCAAGAGTCGTTCTTCCACTGAGACATACGCAGTTTACGAGAAAAATGGGAAACAATTGCAGCTAAGATAGACAATACTTGGAGTATTGGGTAAATCTAAAAATCTAAGTTTATTTTGAAATGAAAGTCCATTTGCACAACAAAATTGAGTTTGATAGTCAAAATTTTACCAATATTTTGTTAAATATTTTATCTTAAGCTTTAAAATTAAATTTGTTCAAGAAATACGGTGCTTAAAACGAAATCATGATTTATATGCTACATCTTCCGTTTTGAATATTTTATTTAAACAATTTAATTTATTATTAACAATTCCACACAAATATTTTCGAATAATAATGACAATAAAACATCTTAGCCTAAACAGAAAAAAAATTTCCGAATAACACTTCCTCATCTTAAGCCTATAACTAATATCATCGAAGGGAAACTCAAGGGTTATTATCGTCAAAAAAGATAAAAAAGCGCGTAAAATGCGTGAACATCGATGATGATGATAGCGATGAGCCTATTAGTTCGGTAGTCGAATCCAGCCATGGTCAACCAGAAGAGCGCTTAAGGAAATCGGCTTTCATCACTATTCATATTCGTTTGATTTACATGCAAATAACCACCCTACAAGCATAAAACGTCCATAATTTAGTATGGCCTCAATTTTCTTAAGTACCCTGTTATTTATTTCTTAATTTTTTTCTCTCTCTAGTAAGAAAGGGCGGAGTACGAAATTAATTATTAAGTAGAGATAATATGTTTGTTTTAAAAATGGACGGACCCACCGCGTAGCCTTTGATTGAGCATCAGGTGAGTCTAGCGAAGCCCACACAATTTCTTTAATAATATAAAAGAAAACGAAAATAAACAAATGAGCCTGACCTATCGGTGTTTGTGTATGGCAATGGTAGGAATTTGTGGTACTAATTAAGGAAATGGTGAGATTTGTATTTTTGTTGGGTAAAAATAAAACTTGATTTTGAAGTAAACATCCTTTGAAGAGAAAATGGATGTTTTACAGGAAGAGATTCCTCAATTATCACTTTATTTACAAACATTCCTCCGGAATCGCGGGGCGCTAGCATTGATTGAGTACAAAGCCTCGGAGCCAAGTACATTTTAGACAGAGCACAGTTGTCAGGGAAATTGATTTCCTAATTGCTTCTGCCTTTCCTAAGTGCGGGACGTGGAAACGGCAGACCCGGGCCACCCTCTTCATAGCAATAACATGTTCCACATGCCCGGGCTGCTGGATAAATTTCAACAAAGACGATGTCGACGACGATAACAACAACTTCAAGTGCGCCAGCACACAGCACAGTGTAAAACTGGATCTAGTCGTGATGGTGGTAGTGGCCCTATTGTAAACATCGAATGCGGATTGTAAAATATTCATTCCCGACATTAGAACTGACACCTTCTTAATAGCTCGAATGTCACCTTTGCCACCCTTTTAGACAAGTACCCCCGGATCTATGTCAGGCTCTCTATGTATATTTATATGCATATCCGCACTACAACCGAAAACAATAATTAGCAACGAATAATTTATATCCTTTCCACCCTTAAGGACTACAACAGCAAAGCAATTACAGGATGGATCGAGATAAAGGAGCAGTCAGTACAGAGTATGAGTTGGGTCTGTGCTTACGATGAATAATGCTTTGTTTTTGTTAGTAAGAATTAGAATAGGGGAGAGAGAGCACTGTCAAGTCAATTGAACAATCCCCCAATTTGCATGCAGACAATATGCCAGCAGTAGGAGAGACAGACCGACGGAAATTAATTAACCCGTGCACCCGTCGACGTCGAGATGCTCCCATTTCGTTCGCTATAGGTCTGCCGGACGGGCCCCGGTCGCTGTGTCTATGCTGCTGCTGCCGTTGCTGCGTTTCCAGAATTTGAGATATGCAATCAATCATGGTACGTCTTTAATTTTTGATGAGATTTCTGAGGGTATTAACTATGCAAATAGCCAATATACTGCGCGACTCAAAGACTCAATCAACGCACTAACAATTTAATATGTATGAAGTGTGGCAACCAGCCATATGCCAAACAGAGCGGCCCGCATTGCAATACTATTCATCAAAATAGCAGCAATCTGGCATTAATCACTTCTGAATTGCCTGAAGACAAATTCAACCGCGCTCATTTAAATTAATTAGTGGCGGTGATTGGAACTTTGGAATTAGTAGTTATTGCGTAATATTATGAAATTTTATCGGTGGAAAATAGAAACACTAATCCTTTGTTGTTATTACAGTATAAAAATAGTTTAGATTTTAGTGTAATAATTGGAAAGTTTCAAATAGTTGACAAAGGTTATATGATGAAATAACAGAGCCATCTATCTCCCAAATAAAGCAAAAGTAGAGTTATTTTTATTATTTTCTTTTCTTTTCGTTTTTTTTTATTTTTAAAAAATATGTTTGATAAATGATTAAAAGTTGGTTTTCACTGCCCATAAAAATGAGAATCTGTTGCACCACGATTTCATAATATTCTATTCGTTTCAAGGCCCCCATACACGAGCTATCCATCCGAGTAAATGCATGACTCACCCATTCTTAGCTTGGAAGAGGCACGCACAACCTCAAAACGCCTGTGTACGGACCCAAGTAAGGCAGGGAACGCCTGTGTTCCAAATGCAACTCTCTTTCGTCCGCTACAGGCACAAAATGAATAATCCAAACAAAGCACTGCCCAGCGGGAAATATAAGCATTCACTGATGCATGAAGAAGCTATCCTTGTGCATCTTAGAACTGCTTCCCTTCCGTATCCCTATCCATATCTTTTTTACAATTGCATGTCATTAGCAAGAAGCAGTCTGTTCGATTTTCTTCTAATTAGCTTCCTGGGAAGCTATTTTGAAGTTTTAGGTTTTGCAAGCAGAGATGTGAGATTGGCCATATGCACAGGAAAATCTTCCAAAATGCTTCTGAAGCGCGACCAGGAAGTACTTCCAATTTAATTCCAGAGGAAGCTGCTTCCACTTTTCCTGCTGGGTGTATTCTCAAACTTTTTTTTAGACTAAAGAGAGCAAAATTGTATAGGACGAAAAAACTGGCAATTATCTTGGTGACGATAAAGGGTGCAATTAGCATAATCAAAAGATCGGTACGCGATCGATTGCGTAGGTCAAGCAGCATTGAACTTTTTAGTACTTAGTTGGGGGACCGCTTAGTAAAACGACACTCGGATTTGGAATGGTCGATTACGAATACATAAATATCTGTAACAGAGGCGTGCATACCTCTGGCGCGCGCTTTTTTCGACGTGCTAGTTGCGGGCACGTAGATGCTTTTAAAAAAAATGTATTAATAGAGGATAAGATTCACTAGAAGGAGTTTGGAAGTCTGAAGAAGGACCCAATAAACCTTGTTCCCTTTAGAGTTGTTTTATTTACAAACGGACTTGTAGAAAACCAGTTCATATAATTTTACCAGGGCTGCGCTGTCTATATGTCTTCATTCAGTGTATCTATGGCGAGGAAAAGAGGTCCTCATTAATGATTTGCCATCTTCTCACGATAAAGCGGATTTGAGGTCCTACAACAAATAAAGTTGCATTTAAGGCACGATCAAATGTGCGACATAAACACGTAAATTACAGCCCATGACTTTGACTTTTTTTGGTATATTTCAAGAAATGCCAGTTCTTAAGATATTTGTTTTACGATTTGGAAAATACAAATTCCATCGCACATCCTGACCTAATGTTACGCCTAGAATGTTAAGAGATATATCAGTTGCTTGTTCCACACTATCTACTGAGATGGAATGAAAATGTTTGAGGTGTATACTCGAGACGGGAGCCAGCAGAGCAGTGTGGGGTAAAACCACATTTCGAGGCGAGAATTTGAATTGGCTTTCTCTCATCACCTGCTCTTTGTAAAGAAAAGAGCGGTTGTGGATGGAGTGAAATTCTTCTTTATTTAATTCCCCGAGGACTGGAAGTTTTTACTGGCAGTGATAGCATTGAATATGTTACTTGTTAAACTCATGAACCTTAGTAGGTAGGTACTTAAAAGTCCTGTCCGCTGGGGTCGGTTTGAATTAAGTGCCGGTGTCTCTTCACTTAGATTTTCTCTAAATCACCACAATCGAAATGTGATTGAAAAATTGGCCAAAAATGCGTCCAATTGTTTGTTGCGTAATTTCATCTGAAAAGACGGAAAATTTGCTACAAAAATCTATAAGGCCATCCCGAAACTCAGAGTTTGTCGAGAGCTATAAATAAATGAGATATAACGTGATTTTTTAAAAAATCGCGTTTTTTTCAATGACAGTTGTAACTCCGAAACGGCGCACCCAATTGCGCTAAAAAAAATTTTGGTATATCACATCGAGTTCACGAACATATTCCCAAAGTTTGAGAGATATTTATTTTTTTGCAATCCCTTTTGAAAAGAATCCACCGTATATTACACATCGTTATTCGGAATATTTTTTTAATTGTTTAATAAGTTGATATATTTATTAATTATAATTTTTCCTATTATTATTGGAATCCGGGGGGGAGGGTTTAACCCGCAGTAACCCCCCACTGCGTACGCACCTGCTATCAATTACATTTTATTCTGATATTTATTTTGTTGTGTGACAGTTTCCCTTGGATCACGATAATAACATTTTCTTTTCAGTCTATTAAAGTCCCCACACACAACCGATCCAAACGGCCTGAGTCCATTTACGCGAGTCCGAAATTAGGAGTCTACTTACGTTCGAGCCAGTCGGTCTGTACTGTGTACAATTAATACCTCTCTTTTTTTCGAACAAAGCCAGTAATACAATTTTGTTTTCACAAAGGTTGTATCTCCATCCAACAAATCGGTGTTAGGCAATAGTTGACTTTTCAGAGCACCAGCGAAGTTTTTGTTTATAGATCTCTCGCTGTAACTCAAAGCTTTTACTTACATTTTTCTCACTCGAAAACAGAAGCAAGATAGGAGGCCTCTGGAACTACGGAAGCTCGTGTGCCGCCCAAGATCTGCTACTGCACAGCACTGCGATAAAGGGATAATGGTGGTGACAAAGAAATTTTAATGTTTTATTCCTCTCAAAACGATCTCATTAAAATATGAATATTCCACAAAAAATAAAAATAGAATAAGAATACAGTGGTGGACAACGGCAGCTTTTGGAAGCCACACAAGCTTCCAAGGCAGTTCCAGGGGCCCTCCTATACTGCTAGCGAGTCGAGTAAAAGAGGTATAGGCAAAAGCTTTGAGATAGCTTTGAGTTTGAGTGAGAGGTACAAACACAAGAACTTTACAAGAGCTTTGCAAGAGCTTTTTGGCGATCTAGAAAGGTCGACTTTTACTCACCACTGAAGGTATCAAATCGGTGGCATTTTAAAGTGGCAATCATTATTGTATCATAATAGCTGTGTTCCTTTTCTACTTTTTAGTACTTGCGAGCAGAGCAGAAAAGGAACGCAAAATTTGTTGATTTGAGTAAAAGCTAACCTAACATTTTTGAGGTTATTTCATTTGTATACAAATAAAAGGTTAGAATAATAATTTACAACATAATTTAAATTAATGCGATTTTATTATTTACATTTTTATTTATTTTATTTATAAATTTATTATTTTTATTTTTATTTAACAAAAGCTCAAAACAATCAAAAGCCATCTATGGGGGGATAGGGTAATTAAAATAATTCACAATAGACTCCAAATGGGAGCTTCCCGCTAGCGGGTTTTTATTGCGTAACTAAAAGTGTTATCTACTCGTATGTTAGAGCAAGTGTGCCTGCGAGTACTCACTAGTAAAAAATAGTAAAAATTAGCAGAAAAGGAACGCAGCTAATAACTGAAATGAACTGCATTTATATTTGACGGACATTTGTTTACATCCCTTTGTTTCTGACTGTGACTCCACTGGAATCTTAAAAATTAGGCTTGCAGCCTTCAATGTGAATGATTGTACATAAATCCTCTAGTCCTAACTTTAGAATCTTGCAGTTTGAAGCCATCATTGTGAAAGCCTAAAGTACTTTGGATCAGGGATTGCGCACACATGGCGAATCCAGTGGATGGCTCGACATTATTCGGCTCGGGGTTTTCCCACACGCAACCAAGCCTCAGAGTACCTCTAATAGGGTACTTTGCCGGATTACCGGTTAATAATAAGGTACCAAAGTTCCTCTCAGGCCCAGTCTTCAGTTAGCGCATGGTACACCTCCTTGTTCATCTGGTAGTTTGGTACTGACTGCGGTACAGCCTTTGTCAGCTGGTTAGCGGGATTCATTTGTTTCCAGAGGCGTAACACTCCGACGAGACTGTATCCCGCTAACCTCGACGGTTGCATCTCTGGCTAAGCAGGCAGCTTCAAAAAATGAACTTATACAACATCAAACGCGTTCAAACGCGAGGTTCACCGCCTCCTGCTCATTCATCCGCCAGACTCCTTTTAACCTATCCTATCCTTTTTCTATCCTTCGAGCTAAACTTGCTAATAAGACATTGCACTAGAGTTGAGCCGGACTTACACGAGGCAATACATTTGGCCCTTACAACATCGTAAATTGTACTGAGGCCTCAATTTTTTGAAATGTCCCGGCTCAAAAATAATGTGCTACTGTAGGCTATGTAAAATGTCCAAAATTAAAGGGTAGAAAGGAACAATTGCGTTCAAGCATTTTTATGATTTAATATTTTAGCCTTACACCTAAATATGCTAAAACCACAAAGTGCCCCCTTTTTTAGGGGTGCGTTTTTGAGCGCCGACCCTAAGTACCCCTTTTTCAGGTTTTTCAAAATAACTCGAAAACAAAGCAAAATTCGAAATTTTTACTAAAATACTTTTTTGAAGAAAATTAAATTTCCCATCGAAATGCGTTTTTTAAATTTTTATTTACCATTTGTAATTCAAAGAGTAATCGAAAAACAAAACTAAAATTGTTCGAAAAATCACTTTTTTTTCTTTTTTTTTATTAATTTGGTTATAACTTTTTTTACGGCATCCTGGGTATACATGAATGTTCACAGAAAATAAAGGTTATGAAAAATTGAAGAAAATGCATTTTTTAAAATCTTCGTACGACCAACGGTGACCGAGAGATAGCCAAAGGGGTACATAGGGTTTTAGCATATTAGCTAACATATTAAATCATAAAAATGCTTGAACGCAATTGTTCCTTTCTCAAACACATTTTCAATAGCCTACTGGTATATGAGCGTGAGCGTTTTCTAGATAAATGATTGTAAATACGAACTGGAGACACAACTCTTGCTTTTATTTCGGGAGTAAAATTTAGTACTAGAGAGAAATTTCTTACTCTTTTTGAGACAGTGAAATTTCCAACATGAAATGGGCGAGGTGAGATTGTAAAATATAAATATACCTACTCTGAGGCAGTTTAATGCATTATAGAATCACACTCGTAATAGGTATTTGTTTTCTTTCTTTTTTTTTAATTCGTTTGTTTTTGTCATTGTGGCACAAAAAAAACGTCTCGCCTCATTTGAAGTATGACATTGTACTGGCTCAAAAGAATAAAGAGGCACCTCTTACAAACTCATTTTATAATCGTGTCCTACCCAACACTACATTGCACCATGACGGACCGTTAGTACATAGGGTGACACCCGAGCTTAGAATTTCATAAAAAAGCACGACCAGGAAAAATATGGCTCGTCATCATGGCTTTTGCTTTGATTGAAAATCCAACTGGACAGCTCAAGTTCACGAGCCCATCCGAGTTTCCCCACCCACGGTTAATTTTTGGCTCCATTCGAAAATTCAACCAGCTGCGCAGAATTGACAGTATCGCTGTATCGGCTGCAGGGCATATATGCCCGGGTACAGCGGTTTTGATTTTTTGAATGATGTGCTGCCAATTCTGCGCAGCTGGCTGAATTTTTGAATGCAGCCTTAGCCTTTGCCCATGGCCGTTTGGACTAATGGATCGCTTGTGTGGGTGGGCCTTTTAGTTAATTTATTGTTAAACGTCAATCGATTTATTGTTACTTTTTATTTTGGCACTAGATTGTATGTTTAGTGTTTAGGCTACCGTAAACGCCTGCATATAGTCCAATTCAGATTCCAGACAGGCAAAACTTTCAACACAAGAAGATAACAAAAGCCTATAGTAGTCAGCCAAAACAATATAAAATTCTGAATATCCTTGAAGTTACTTCAAAATATTAAGTCAACATGATCAAAAAAAAAACTTTGACAACTTCAACTTTATTCTTATAAAAAATCCCTCAGGGACTGACTAATTTTCACTTAATTAATTTCTTAATAAACAAAGTTATAAGCAAAAATTTCATCTTGACAGGATCCTGGTAGAGAATCCCTCCTCAGCTTAATACCATCTACCAACATGGTCTTAAAAATATTTGTCGGAAAAGGATTAATACCATCAGCGGCAGGAAGAGCGCCCACTTTATTAGTTATTCTTTAATCGTGTTTGATTAGGTAAGACACGTTTCCGCTTTTAGCTGTCAGCAAATCCCCCCCCCATTCTGTTATCTAGGTAGTCCTGCACATTTTATAAGACTTTTCAGTTACCCTGTTATTTGTTGCTAATGTACCGCACCCATGAAAACCCCGCCTCCACCCACCCATCGCGCACCAAGCCTGCTTCATGTTTATGATGAAGAAGTTTTGTCCTGATCCATTTATACTTAATCCCAAATAAATTCGATGCTAGAGAGTTAGTCGTTCTTCGAGCTTAGATTAAGTACAAATTGAATATTTAACGACAGTCGAGGACAAACTGTATTCTAGCGAAAAAGAGTGGGGATATTAATATGCAAAACGTATTTGTCATTTCCCCATCAACAATACTCGAAATATAAAAGCTGCTTTCATTGTGTTCTAAAGTGGATTTTCATAGCAAGTTTAGCATTTTATAACATTTTAACATTTTCACTTTTATCTGCCATAATAAAGTTTTTACAGTAAAAACCGTAACCGAGATTATAAAATGTTTTTTTTTTATATAATTTATTTTTTTCACTCTGTGCGCGCCTTTCTTAAAATAAATAACCGGCGACAATGAACGAAGGTAACAACAACAAATTTACTTTTTTTATAAATTTTTATTTAGTTTTTTTTCCTCCCTTGGAATGAAACATAATTGAAATTGTGTCGTCGGTTTACGGTCCTTAAACGAATTAAGAGACTGTGTAAATACTTCTTTTAAAGGTTATAAAATTTAAACAGATTCTCGCCTACTATCAGCTGACGATATACAAAATTTTATTACGTCACTAAAAGACGTTCACGTAACGAAAATGAATTTTACTACCGTTTATATAAAAGGCCGTAGTAGAAGAGTGGCACGGCAGCGCGGCGCGGCGATGCTGTTTTGTGTTATTGCGTAATCATGGAGACAAATCTTCTACAATATATTTTCTTGCTTAGAAATTTGTTGTAATCGGACAGTAATTTCTGAAGGGTACACACCCAGGTGCTAAATTTTCGGTTGGTTATTGTTGTTTGCAAATAATTTCTTAATTTTTATGCTTAGTATCCAACTGTGTTAATGGCGGTACTTTTATTACTACAAGCGGAAATAATTTAAATGATGATTGATTATTGACAGTACTTTAACTGGGTTTATTGGATACATCTTTTTTATTTAAGATAATAATGTCTTGGAAGATTGTTGATTGTTAGATTGAGGTTTAATAAATTTACTTTTTTTTGGACTTGAAAGTTCCGCCTATTAAAAATGTTAGAAATCTTTTTACAACTTAAAAAATCTTGAGATTTTTTTGTTTGATTAAATTCCGATATCTTATAATGGTACTTTCTCACGTTCCTTAACACCATTGGGGAAGCACACGCATTTTTTTCTCCTTCAACTGTTGTCGAACTGGTTTTACAACATAATCCTGAAACAAAATAAGACTTAACGTAACATAAGAAGCTGAACGAGTTTGAGATTACTTAGGCCAATTTGCTTACGTAAATTGTGTGGTAGTTACAACAAATGTCCATTTAGTTACTGCATGTAAAATATCTAAATAAAAAAATAGTAACTACTAATTATATCTCAAAAATCAACCTTTCAACCCCCACAAAAGAACCGCACAGGGTAAAATTTAGAGGACTCAGTCTGTCATTAGGTCATCATAATAAAGGTGCCAACAAAAATTTGCTTTTATGGAACTCAGGTATAAATAACACACAAATCAGTCTAGGAATATTCCCGGCAATATTCCTAAGTTAAAATAGATAAAATACATATCTTCTCCTATCCAACATAATTTTATTTTGCTCAAGTACAGTTGATTTTTTTTCTTTGAATGCGCATTAAAAATTAAATCAATTTACGTGTAGCAAATGAATGGGACCAGAAATGTTCCTCCTCCCAAATTTTCTCCGCTCACCGCATTACTCTTATAGTCCTATTAACATCATGCAAAATAATCTGCTACCAATTTAGCACTCAGAAAAAATTTTTGGTAGCAATGGGATGCAGCGATGCGGGAAGAAGAAGATAAAACCATTCATTAGTTTTTGTGCTAGGTGACTTCTCTATGTATTATAAGCTCTACACTCTGTCTCCACTGACACAGCTGAAAGGTGTTGCAGGTTTTATTAGAAATAAGACAATACTTCGTTTTGGAAATATTGAAGTCAACACCTTTCTTACGAGCCGAATCAAGAGTGAGTTCAATGTCCCGCAAAGTTCCATCACCATCGATCCTGGCTGGAGGTGACTAAAAGTAGATTATTAATAAAAATTATGAAAAAAGCGGGTGATAAAGTTTATTTTATTAGAGGCTAAAAATTTGAAAATTTCGGGATGGATATGCGAGTAATAACTGCTGCGCTGTTGAAAGCTTTATATTTTTAAACGCGTGTGACTTTTTTCCACGTGGTCCCCCACTTATTTGATCTCCACAATCGAACGAGAACCGAACCAGTGTGAAAAATTGGGAGCGCTGATCAAGAGAGCTCATTTTGAGCGCTGCAAATATGGTCCCAAGGGAGAATTACTGGTGTTTTCAGAAGTTTTATAGAATAAGCAAAACCGGCAATTATCTTAATGACCATAAATCATGTCACTAGTACGACCGATTCTCATCCGATTACAGAAGTTAATCAGCATTGGACCTTGGAAAATCGACACTCCGCTGGGAAAAAGACGAAAAAACAATTGCAAAAGGCAAACAAAAATAAAAGCTTTTCGACATCCGCAATCCGGAGCTTTTAAGCACTGATCAAACATGGCTATTGGAGCACTCCATTTCCCACTGTAAAAATAAAAATAAAGTATCACTAAGCTTAAACTTAAAGCTTTTTAAAAAGCTTTCTGAATACGTAATGCCCGACTTCACCGGCCTGAGTTCAATAAGATTCAATTCAATCAACATAAGTGGCTTCACGGGCTAAACTCGAGTTCAGTGCTTGTAATTGTTGTTGCTTTTTCGCCAGAAGTCAGAAATGCAAAAGCTCCCTGGAATGGCATTCCACTATTCCAGTTGATTGCTCTCTTTTGAGCGGGCTTTTACTTTCAAGCTTGATTTCATGTTCTGTTGGGCGAAATCAGGCTTTATTTTTCCTGACTTCAGAATGTGAAAATGTATGGGAACTCAGGCAAAAATTGAAGCTCAGTAGACTAAAGCCTGGCGCCCAATGATACCGTCTACGGCACCATCAAAATTTTCCAATAACGTCCTGACGATTTGCTCGCTCAATGAAATCATCACGACAGAATTTGACATTTCATAAAATTTTGCACATTTTGTACTCTTTATTATACAAAAACGTGTGCTCTGAAACGCATTCTATTAATTACACGTACATTATATTTATTATATTTAAATATCCACGCCCTTGTTACCTTTTGTAATTTTGTCACTGGTGACAAAAAAATCAGTGAAACAATTTTAAGTTTTCCAGTTGTCAAATTCTCTCATTGGAAAGCTCTTGGGAAATATTGGACCTAGTCCAGTTACGGCAACTTCAAAATTAGAAAAGCTTCTATTTTTCATCACATCGTCATCGTGTTGACGTTCTCATTGGCCCTATCTAAACTAGTATTGCTTCAGCAGCAGTAGAACCGGGTTTTCAGGAGAGAGGTATAGAAAGGGCGGGAACTGTAGTAACCTGTTCACGAGAAAATTTTGGCGTGAAAACTTAACACAGACCCAATTCGCCTTCGCCTACTTTTCTTAATCGCGAGTAGCAAGTATAATTATCGACACGCACACAGATATCTCCGTGTAAAGACAAGAAAATTACTCGCGATGAAAAAATTAAAGTGTAGACTAGATTAACTTCCAAAAGCGGTTTCGCTGCTGCTGAATGAATATTAGTTTAGATACCCACATTGAGCGAAGTCGCGCAAGATTACATTGAATAAATTTGTACATTTCTGATGGTGGTGTTGGATGAAGCCGTAGACGGTATCATTAGGCGCAAGGCTTAATTTGCGCATTTCGGCCGGTGAAGCCAGGGTATAAGGCAGATGTTAGGATTACCCGATTTCATTTCTAATGATGTTTGCCTCATAGGGCACTTATGATAAATTGATAGGGACCCCTCACTTCGGTATCGCTGATTTTTCATTGTGTGCGGCTCATAAGGAATCTAAGGCCGGGCGCCCACTAAAGTGGTGTGACAGTGACGTGGCTGTAGCATGGCGGTCTAATGGCAAGTGGAAAAATTTATTCCCGTAAAATCAAATGAAATAGCGGACATTGAAGTGGAGTGGCGATGGTGTGGCATCTGGCAAGTGGCGTGGCATCACTTGATTGCCCCTAGCTTACGACAAGTTTAATTTTTGAGTGGTAAGTGGCAGTGAATTCCACTTCTCGTTAGTAATAAGATGATGTTGAATCACTTACGCGATACGCTGCTTGCCATTTCAATGCGCGCTTAATAATTTTAATACCACTCCCCCACCATTGAATTGCCGCACCACTTTGTTTCCACATGGCAGGCCAAAACCACGCCACTGCCACACCACTTCAGTGGGCACCTGGTCTAAGCGGAAAGCCCTCTTTTGACATGCTCCTTATTTGTCACATGAGGTCCACACCCTGCATGAGGCATGACCCCTTTTAATGCTAGTCGGGATTCATACTAGGTCTTGTCCTAGACAGCAAAACTTAAGTTCGATTGGCACTATGATAATATGTCTGCCAGATTTCTCGTGAGTAAAAACAGGATACAATTTTGGAATGCTCTATTCCTTCGTAATTAGCAATTGGATAATATTTTTTGATATGGCATCACATAACAGATCTATTGTATTCGGCAACCCTTAAAAGGAAGAAATGTCAAAAAGCCGTTCTAAAACAATGCAACAGATCAATTCTGTTTACTTGTGTTATTGTCTAATATTTAAAAAACGCGGCATATTTAAATTCGCTTCATGCTCTAAAATTCTGCTAATCTATATTTAGATAGAGCTATATTTCACTTTCAAAGACATCTAATCTACAAGGGTCTTATAAGCCTCTTGGACGGGTTGTTGTCTCCATTTTTGAATATATTGTGAACATAAGCTATTTTCAACAAAAAAAGTGTAGGTGTAACCAAAGATGAGGACCATAGACGGGTTCTTATTAAGTCTAACGGATTTATTGACGTCAAGCTCTCTGAAGCACGTATATTCTAAATTATACCAGCTCCATTGAGTGTTAAAACTCGAAGCAGAGGCAGGCATAGCAGTGTCCATTCAAGGCGACCAGAGCTACTAGAAAGCTCATCTTGAATTTTTTTCTTTTCTATTAGAAAATCCTTTTCATAAATAAGGCAAATGGTTTAGTTGTGAAAACGAAGAAATTTTTTTTGGAGATAGGCATCAAGGACAAACATATTTTACAGGTGGTAGTTGTATTAAAAATTTCATTTTTGAACGTGCTTTATGAAATCTTGTATGTTCTAAAGGCGGTAATTTCAATTCTATAAGATATGATTATGACGAGTAAAGGTAATGCTACCAGTATAATCCTGTGGACACAATGAGCAACAAAGTATTCTGCATGAAGAGGAAGGCATGGTAATGTTTCCCAGCCAAGTTCAGAAATATGTATCCTATCATTTTTCCAGGTTGGTTGCATGAGAATATCACCATCTTTTGACGTATCAACAAACTATTTTTTCTTGAGCTTATACTCACTAAAACTCTTGAAATCTAACTATGTACTTAACAAACTAGTAAATCTCTTAAGAATAATATAGACAACAATTTTGATTGAAGAACTATAACATTATTGACCAATTCATCAAGTTAATTAATGTACGTATCTCACTTTACCAAGTCAATAACTTTCAATTAATTCGATCAATACAAAATATTTTCCCTTGTACTGCACAACAGAATTACTTTAATTGTAATTTCGTAATCCATCCATTATTACCTGTAGCCCCTTAAAATTCCAGCAGCAAAACAATGAAATTCTGAGACCTCTTAGCTGACTCCCTTTATTCAAGAACAATAGGATATCTTATGGATATTAAGATATCAAGTGAATCACTGTTGACAAACTGCAAATTAATATCGATCGAATTTTAGCTAAAATTAATGTAAAATGGAAAAGCGTCCCATTTCACACAAAGTTTCCAAAAGGTACAAGGAATTACGTCCATGCGAAGCCATTGAACATTCATAATTAATAGCAGACCAAAGATTTCATTGTATAATGGTATCAACTTTATTAAACTATATTGTAATTTTAATCGGATTTTATGACAGAATTTTGGGAAAATCGCTTTAATGGCTGCATTTTGTGAATTTCAAATTAAGTTGTTGATAAGGAAATTTTAACATTTAACGTGTTAATGGAAGGCTTAGAGATTTTGGAAGGTTTACACCAGAGTGATCTGTTATCATTCTATGTTGCTTACTATTAATTATGAGTGGGAATTGGTAAAGTAAAACTATTATGAATATACTTTCGTTAATTAAAAATATGTTTTAAATTAAGACACAGAGAATGGGTCTTAGCTTCTTTATATTCAGAATTCTCAGGTGTAGCATTCTGTCCAAGGTGCTTCAAGGCACGCACAAACATACCAATTTATTTAGGCAATGATTTTCATTATTCTAGTATAGCCGAGATGTAGTGTTGTTGAACGACTCAACTTCCGAAAAATTTCACTGTGTGTAGTAATTTTAGGACAACTCTGCCGTGCAAAGGACGAATGACCTATATGCATTATAGGTCAAAATGGCTTTGTATGCATTTTTTGATATAAAATATTCATATTTATCCTTAAAAAAAATTTCAGACTGATTGTACTTTTTAATTAAAAGTTATCACTTTGAACAGTTACTTTATTTGCTTCGTTTTCATGTATTTTCAAAACTTTGATCGCGTTTTTCTCGAAACGAGCTTTTTGCAGATAGGTCTTTTCCCCTTTGCACGGCAGAACTATCCGACTATTCTAGTAATGTACAACTCAACCCCTAGAGAAGGTTCCCAAAATTTTTTTTTTACTAGGCAGCCCTGAAACCTCCTATGTTGGCTCATAATCAATGAGGAAGTAATAAAAGTATCAACAAGAAAATAGGAGTGAGATCCACAACCTATAACTTGAAGTTATGTACTGTACATATAGATATGTAAAAATCAACAGATGTCCCGAGTAAAAATAATTTAGTTGATTAATTTTCTTAAAAGCATGCGCATGTGCACAGCGAACAAATGCGCATGCCACACGGGAATGCACGCTCCCGCTACAGGCGTGAGCATTTAACAATGCATCCGCATCGGCATAGACCATTCCAAAAGCGAGTGTTGTTTTACCAAGCAGTCCCCCAACTAAGCACTAACCACGTCCAATGCTGCTTGACCTGCGCAATCAAACGAGAACCGGTCTACCGAGTATGGTATTGACACCCTTTATGGTCACTAAGATAATTGTTCGTTTTCTTCCTCCTATATAATTTTTTAAAGCTCAAATTTTGCTCCCTTTAGTGTAGAAAAAGAGTGAACGTACCCTTCCGAACTTGGGTACCATACAGGCGATTTTCCGAGTGAAAATGTGCCATGCGCTTTCTTTCGCTATGCGTGTTAGCTGCGGGCGCGCGCCGTGCGGGCGAGTTTTATTAACTTAAGAGTTTATGGCAAAGTTATTGTTATCGGTCTGAAAATCGAAATCGTAATTTTCAAAGTAATTTCATTTTTTAAGGTCCCAATAGCATTTTAACCATAAACTTGGGAAGAAGTATGTGGGTGTGTGTGTGCGTACGTAGGTATGTGGTCATATTTTCTGCACGATATCGCGGAAACCAAAACGCATATCGACTTCTTTGAGATGTCGATCGAAGCGTATTCACAATTTCCGTTCCGTTGATCTGAAAAGATTTTCATAAAATTCGGTCGAGTCGTTTTTTTTTTGTTTAAACGACGTACGTAATATTTGTACCTGCACGATATCGCGCGAACCAACAACCGATACCGCCGACTTCGTTAAGGTGCCAATTGTAGCGTATTACCGAAGTATAATCTGAAAAGATTTTCATAATATTCGGTCGAGCGGTTTTTTTGTTTAAACGACGTACGTGATTTTTGTACCTGCACGATATTCCACAAACCAAAAATGATATCGTCTTCTTTGAGGTGACGATCGAAGCATATTAACGAAAACATACTCTGAAACAAATTTCATAACATTCTGTCAAGCCCTTTATTCAGCATTCATCATACTGGGAAGTTGATCGTGTGGACCGAAACATTCAAACCCACGACCCAACTGGTTTCTACTAGGGGTGATAGGCCTAGGCACACGTAATCTTATATTAATAAAAGAAAGTTTCTGTAGTATGCGTGAATGTATGTATGCGCGGATGCGTGTATGTGCGATGTGTGCGCTATAGCGGGCGCACCAGTGATCGCAGAGCTTCGAAATCCGTAGATCCGTGGGGTCTCCCATGATGCACCTCGAAGCCCGATTTTCGAAATTCAAAATGGCCGCCACAAAATGACCGAAATTCAAAATGGCCACTCATATTTGCCAATTGTGTTCCGATTTCAATGAAAATCGGTTTCTGGGGGTTTTTAAGGTAGCAAATAACGAATTTATGATGAGAACTTATAAATTCGAAATGGCCGCGCCAATATGGCCGACGAATTTGCCAATTGCTTTGCGATTCCAATGAAAATCGGTAACTGGGGTTTTTTAAGATAGCAAATAACGAACTTATGATCAGAACTTATGAATTCAAAAAGGCCGCGCCAATATGGCCGACGAATTTGCCAATTGTGTTCCGATTCCAATGAAAATCGGTATCTGGGGTTTTTTAAGGTAGCAATTAACGAATTTATGATCAGAACTTATGAATTCAAAATGGCCGCGACAATATGGCGGACAACTTATTCCTATTGTATTCCGATTCCAATGAAAGTGGACATCTAGGGGTTTTTAAGGTTGCAAATAACGAATTAATGATCAAAACTTATACATTCAAAATGGCCGCAATGAAAATTGGTGTCTGGGGGATTTTAAGGTAACAAATAAAGAATTTATGATCAAAAGTTATAAATTTTAAATTTCGGGGCCAATCTGGGGACGAATTTTGCCAAATAAGTGTCATTTCCCGGTCAGCTGTATGTAGGTTGTTCAAGAGTTGGGAAATCGAAAAATCTTCACATCCTAGCTCCAAACGGAAGAACATTGACCATAGTGTATCTTGGTGATTTCCACTACTGTCGTGAAGTTTGCCACATTCTTAAATGTAGGAAATTTCTTAAATACCAGTATAGAAACAGTAAAAACGGTAGAAACGATAGAAATACGCTTTCAAATTAATATGAAGAACATCTCTATATAATTCAATAAAAAAACGTTGTACAGGACCGATATTCACAGTTCAACTGGTCAGACGCCGGCAAAGATGACTTTCGGGAAACAGATTACGCTGCCAAGTGATTATATGGTATCCAAAATCATTTTTTCCAGATTTTTTGTTGTTTTCATTATACTTTTTTCCTACCTACTTTTTTATTTAAAGGCGTTGCAACGCACGCGGGTTTATGCTAGTATAGTAATATAGTGATAGTTAAACGTAAAGAAAATGTCATCCTGAAACTGCTTCAGGAAAGATCGCTCGACAACCGACCAGCTGTTTACTCTGAGATAAATCCTTGATGAAATCTGGGAGAAGAACCTAAATATATTCAAAAGACAAAAGTGATAAAATATACAATAGAAATCACGACGGTTTAGTTCCCATGCTATTCAAATTGACGCTAGAATGGATATAGGAAGAACAGATATGGAAAGAAGTGGCACTATCATTAACAAATCAATTTAACTAAATATTAGAACATGCTGATGATGTGAACATCGTAGGACAATCGCTGCAAGCAGTATAACCATCATTCGAAGAGCTGAAAGAATCGAGCGAGGAAACAGATAAATAATCACTGGGAACTGCTTAAAATCACTCAATTTGTTTTGTATTTTTTTCGGTAAAAGTCTAGTATCCAAAGGTAAGCCACCTTTGTCCTGTGGATGGTTCTATCATTAAGTGCAATATCGAAGAGCAAACGCTAGTCGGATAGATAGTAGAGAACCACAGACTTCTTAGATGATAGTCACGCGCCGTAACCCCAAGGTTTGGCAAGGCAGGCCGGAATAAAAACTTTTAAATGAATTTTTAACCTTACTGGGAATAGTTTTAAAAAAGGAGGGAAAACCCGGTTTATAGAAAAAAAACAGGGAAAAAAATGTTTAATGGAAAACAAAAAATAGGAGGTTGTAGCGTGAGAAAAAACGAAAAAAATGAGAGTTTTTGAAGTCAAATCCGTTAGGCGGTCATTACACGTTCATGCAAGCGGCAATCAATTCCTCCAGTCATGATAAATGGAAAACAAAATATACGGAGGATTACGTCAGTCATCACCTTAGACGTTGGGTTTTCCGTCAGTCGTATAGTGCAGGCGCTGGACGGAATTGAGTGTGCAAAATGTGAGGACCGCATTCCGTCAACAGATTTCAGTTCAGAATAGCTCAAAGATAAATAATCCGGATGTTGCCGGTTCATTTTTGGGTCCAATTTTTTTACACCCTCTTTTTTTTATTTTTTGGAAATGATTAACGCTGTAGAATGCTTTTGAAAATACTTCTTCAAGTATCGATATCTCAAAAACGAAGCGAGATATCGAAAAAAATTATTTTACCTTTTCGTCTTATTTTGGGGTGTTTTATCGAAATTCATAATTAAAATATCGGCTGCACGGAAATCCTAGCTGTGATATAACTAGAAACCTTTGGGAAATACCTCAAAAAGTCAACTTCAAGTCTCAATATATCGAAAACTAAGCGTGATATCGAAAAATTTTACTATATATTTTCGTCTTATTTTGTGGTGCTTCATTAAAATCCATCGTCAAAAAGCGGGCAACGGAAGCCGTAGAGGTCGCAATTAAAAAGAGGGGGTAAAAAAAATTGGACCCAAAAATGGAACGGCAACATCCGGATTATTTATCTTTGAGCTATTCTCAACTGAAATCTGTTGACGGAATGCGGTCCTCATATTTTGCACACTCAATTCCGTCCAGCTCCTAGTATAGTAGGCAAAACTGTGGCAAAACTGTCAGCAGAACCTATCGTGTAATGGGCGCCTTAAAAACTTTACGAGAAAGCACTCTCTTATCTCGAAAAAATCGCCCTTCATTTTCTCAGCTTATGTGACTCGTAGGAAATCCGTTCGGGGTTTAAATTATAGCTTTTAATACTGTTTTTTTGTAAAAAAAAATTTTCGGCGCAAAATAATATTAAGTTTCCGCACAATTTGCGAAAATTTAAAAATAGGTGCTTCGAAAAAACCGTGCGCGATCGGTAAGACAGCATCCTACGACAAGTAGGCAGTAGAGGGAGCATGGCGGCGGAGTTGGGGCTTTCTGACAGCATCGGAATTTTACACTCGGTGGCAGCTGCTGTGAACTCTAACAGACGTATGTTTCAAGAGCTGAATGTACCTTCCATTCTTCCGTTGTTTGCTTGATTGAAGTTTATTTTTTTTAAATATGAAGGTATTTTGGGCTGCACATCCTGTACTATGATATTGTATAAAGTACTTACTAGACCTACGTTTTGCCAAGGAAGTTAAATAGCAATAGTCGGAAAACAAAATCAATAGATTTGGGAGAACAGTCCTAAGATATACATATGAATATTAGGTCCTGTTAACGAAAGTGGTAGACGGATGAACAGGACAAAAAAAATACGTATGCGTCGAATTGATAACCTCCTCTTTTTTGAAGTCGGTTAAAAAGTTGATGCAATGATGAATTGCATCAAAGATACATATAACACGAACCTTAACTAGCCATCTACATCATGATTAATAGGATAAGGTATGCAGGACATATTGCAAGAATGCACGGCACAAGGATACCAAAAAAACTAGTATTTGGGGATATATGTACTAGCTGATGTACCAGTAGGTAGACCGAGAAAGAGATGGAAGGACGCAGTAACAACAGGAGCAGATCCTAGGAAACCGTTACTGGAAACGTGCCGCTGGAAATCGTACAAACTGGAGGAAATCTGCAGAGGAGGCAAAGGCTTGATATGGGCTTTAGCACCATAGGCTAAGGCTGTAGCACCATAGGAAAGAAGAAATTATGTGGTTCTAAGAAGTAGGGTAGCTGCATCTCCAATTTAAAAAGCGATTCTCAAAAAGTAATTTATTTTTTCGGTATTATAAAAACTTTTCAATGATTTTTGAACGTTGGTTGAAATATTTTAAAAAATAATAATACTTTTAGCTTATACTCTTATTTGTCGCCTAATATGTATATAACAATGATCATCGCGACAATGAGTGAGTTTACACGGCTGCATCAAATTAAATTTAATTATTTTATGCAGCGCTGTAAATTCACTCGCCTGCATTAATTTAATTCACTATTTGATGCAGAACTTATTTGATGCAACTGTGCTGTAAACATTTGCATGCATCAAATTGTGAGTTTTTATCGCCAAATTATTCTAATTTATCGCCAAAATATTTTAAAGAACTTCAAGAATAAAAAAAGGGTAAGACCTGAAAATTTCGAAGATTTACATGAAATTTGATTCACTTTTTAATTGCCCAACTAAAAGTGACATTAATTACATACGGTGTAAAAAACACGGCTTAAAGCAGTGTGCATCAATGTAATTGCAGTGGTGTAAACTCATTCAATGTTTACAAAATCCATGCTAAAATCATAATTTTGGATGACAATTTTCACAACTAATCACGTTATATCCAATAATCTCCACCCAAATTTGTGATCTTTTTGCAGTTTATTGCTATAATAATTGCTTTACAAATAGCCCTAAAAAAGCACAGAGTTGAGAATTGATACTCATGGCTCATCATTCACACTTTCACGTACTACAGCAAAATTTGTAGCACTTTGGCCTACGTCTGTTGATTGAAGACCATAAACAGAAATTCTAACTTGAATTTTTTCACTAATCTTTAAATTGTCAACACGCTGGATCGAATATATTGACAAATATTTTGTGGGGCAAAAATTTTAAAGTTCGCCCATTTACGTGATAAATTTCTATTTTGACCATATGTTCGCCCATCGTTCAATTTGCCAAAGCTTCTTCTTAATAGATTTATGTCATAGAATAAATAAACAAGTAAGAGTAACCTACACGTTACTAAGTCGCAGGTGTCAGTATTCAAACCATCTTTAAGTGTGTTCGTTAAAAAATTAGTTAAACAATCTTGGTATGAAATCTCTTACAAAACGCCCTAAAGTAAAACTCCTACCTAGAGACAACTCAATGCCAATGTCCGTAAAGATTCAATCTTGTTAATGTCTATTATGAAAGAACTAAAAACCAATAATTCAGAATTCGAATGGTTGTTGCCCAAAAATAACTTAGCTTCTCACTTAAGCAGTTTCCCGTATCTAATAATAAGGCATGCCGGAATTCTCCATGTTTTTTTCTTTTTCTTTCCATTCATCTTCTTCACAATAAGATTAATCATAAGATTAAAAAAATGCCCTACAAACAGAATTGGTTCGGATCATGCATATTAATTCAAAAATTTCAGCCTTCATGACTACCATTTTCTCCCAAACTGATAAAAACCTATTCCTCTACTAATAAAGTAACAATTCGTTCCTTTTGTCGAAATTTTTCAACAAGTCTCTCAATGCAAATTTGGAATGATACATTAGTCAAAAAAATATAATGAAGAGAATTTAACACGTTAGTTATCTTTCTTGTCCAGAAGATGTGTGAAATATGGTTAATATTTCATATTTAACCTTCTTGACAATATGTCAAAAGAAAGACAAACCTCCAAAGTAAGAAAAAAATATATTAAAATTCATGGATTTATATTATTTAATTTATAACTTTTCTTTTATTCAATAAACTGTCAGCAATTTTGAGGCAAACAATACGGAGTAATGCGATTGAGAAATTAGAAAATAAGCCCAAAAGAAAAAATGCGTTTGTTTAGAATTGATTAAACGAAACCAACAAAAGCGTTCACAATAAATTATTTTTATTTATTGTCATTATTTTGAAATGTTATGAACCGAAACATTTTTTTTATGAAGATCAAATAATACACGTATAATACCCTGAAAAAATAATCACAATTGACACTCAAAATTTACAAAAGAATTTAAAGATAAAAATTCAAATCAGGACAAAAAAAATCATCTTGGCACTGATCTGGAAAAAAAATATTATTTTTTTTTAAAACTAACAAAAGACAGGCGCCAATTATACCTGTGAAGATCAAGAGAGAGAAAAAAAAACTATCGAAAAAATTAAAATTTTTATATGACACTTTTATAGAAAACCCCCGCGTCGCTGGTAGGTGAAAATCTTTTGTTGTCTACAAGCTATCTACAGGTAATAGGTTGAGCCGCGCTTAGACCGATGTTAGATAATGCACCATAAATCAAAAACGACCAGTCTATATTCGATAAAAATGGATAAGACAGAAGCGGTTCAGACAGGTTCGAGAGCGCGGTAGTTTTGCTTTTTTCTTTTTGATTTTAGAAACCGTAACACATAAAATTTTTGAGAAAATTATCATTTTTTTAATTTTGAACCGAAAAGAAAAATTAACATGAAAAAATTGAAAAATAACACAATGTGGAAATAGCATAAAAATGTGTCGCTGGGAAAGTTTGGGCTGGTGACCCTTTGAATAAGTTGAAAATTTGAATTACTTATTGATTTTTTTTGCATAGGGTTTGTTATATTTTCTATAGGCATGGGAATATTTTTTTGTTATTTAACACTGAAAAATTTCAAATCCGATTATTCTTAAATATTTGAATTATCTGTAGCAGGAAAAAACCGATATATGTACTGTACATACTTCTAACTTCCAACGAAAAAGTATGTAAGTCACTTAACAACTACATTCTGAGGACAGAACAACAAAACACGGGAATCATACAAGAAGTAAACTTCTTCAAAAAAAAGACTTTATATGTTAGAAAAAAGGCACTATAGTCACAGGTAGAGAAGATATAAAGAAAAGGTCAAACGGATCTTTCACCGAGCTGCTGAGCGCAAATAAACACAGTGACTAATAAAGTGACTTATTGGGGCCTATTCTGTCAGTAAAATTTTATCATTTTATGTTATGTTATGTCATAACATAAAAGAATTCTCTAAAATCCTATTCTGTCCGACAAATTTTATTTTATTTTATCGATCATAACATAAAATATTTCCTGTTACGCTTCATAACATAAAATAATCTAAGCAGCACATTTTACAGGTATTTTAACCCATTTTATGAAAAAAACAGACGGGAATTGACATTTGTGAGAAAGTAAGTAGTTTTTATTGAATTTTGAATTAAATTAAAAGTTAATAAGACAAACGAATTAAGAAAATTGTATTTTGTCAGATACTGAAACAAGGCGCGCTTTGATTTTTTTTGTTTTCATTCATAATTTTATTTGTTTTCATGTTTACCCATTAGCTGTTCAAAACGTAATAGAACCTATAGCGGATTGTACTAAATATTTTATTTTATGAGTTCATAAAAGACTTCATAAAATAATTTTAAAAAAGCATGACTGAATAGGTATTTTTAAAATATTTTATTTTTATTTTATGAAGAAGAAATTTTATCATCATAATAACATAAAATATTATTTTATGAAAAATTACAGAATAAGGCCCATTATTTGGAAACATGCTATTATTATCAGTCTATTAATAATCAATAATTGAAAAAAAAATTAAATCAACCTTTGGAATTCGAATTCATATACTGGAACTGGAACGAATTTCCCCGGGCCCTAAGTCAGAGGGGCCCCGAAAATAGATTGACACTGGTAACAAAATGCTTCCATATAATAAGAGAAGCACTGCAATATAAAAACCAATCAGGGCAAGTGTATTTAATAAGAAGGACAAAGGCGACACGAGAAAATTATGAAGAAAGAAAAAACGAGACTGCTTCAGAATTAGAATCAGTGCAAATTTACATTAAAATAAATGCTAAGAGTTTCTACAAAAAATAATATAATCAGCGAAATATTCAAATTCCCTATATCTCGAGAACAGCTTCACATATCTGGACCAAAACTATCCTATCTTCATATCAATCTGGAACCAACCCTACACATTCCCAAATTTTCATTTAAATCTGTTGGGCGGTTTCGGAGATTAGCGTGTACAAACATTGTGACACGTAGTTTTTATATATTAAGATAAATCACGCTCATAGTTAATCCTCAACGTTTCAGTCCCACCGAAAGTATGTTTTATGTTCCGACAGTATATCGAACATGTTAAACAGCTTCTTTAATATATATATATACAGTCCTACCCTCGTACATCACGGTATCTTATAAAACGGTTTTGCTCTTAAGAGTTCAAGCTGAATCTACGTCTAATCGTCATAAGACTTAGGCTAAGGTTAGACTGGATAAAAGTTCTGACGAATTCGTCAAAACAATCAAAGTACGTGAATGCCAAAGTACGTGCGTACTGATCTGAAGTGGTGGATCACGCACGAACCCCGTTCAAACCATGTTCATTTTTTCGTAAGTGTTCTCACGTTGAGACCAGTATTATTCTCTCTTATATTTCGACTGACCCCTACTGGACTAACCTAACGAAATAATTTTAAAAGGCTACTCTGCTTTCACTTGCGTTTGTACTGTAATGATTATACCACCTTGAAACAGACCCATTATCCACGAGTAGAAATTCCATTGGAATTTCAAGTGAAATACGACGTTCCTTGTCGATGATTATGTTATGCAATGAGCAAGCGCATCTAACTCTAAAGTCTACTTTTCCCGGATCCATTTGTAATCTAGTTTTTAATCACGTCCACTATGCTGTTAGGATTACAAAATCGCAATCAACTCTTGACAATCTATAATTAAAAATATGTTCTTTCTGAGTAAATTTTAGTCTTGAATATGGCGTCAATAAATGTGGCTTCAGAGGATAGGCATCATCATCTAACAATACAAAAGGAACTGATATCATTGTTTGGTATGTTGAAAGTGTTCAAACATTCATAGCTGTTTAAACTTGAAGAAGTTCATCCATCGCTTTGCTTCCCGTGGGGCCAGTATTCAACAGCAATGAACTTATAGTGTGCATCACCTATCCCTGACAATACTACAGAAAAATACCCTTTATAGTTGAAAAACATGGTCCCCTGTTTTTAGAACAATTGATTCGAATTTATTTACTGTCTGTGCAGCCAATGAAGTTAGGAAAGTTCAATGTTTTATATAAGTCAATTGCGATAGTTTTCCATTTATCTCAAGTGGAAGCAATCCCATATAGCTTGACATGTTTCGTTAACTATATCTCAATCAGCACAATACCATTATGTAGGAGAAACTTAATACTCGAAAAGATATCCCAGTTGATAAAAATCTGTAATATGTAAAAGGTAAAAGTTCAAAAGGTAGCACAGTGTAATCACTACGTTATGACTAACAGTTTAATCTCGCATCCAGTAAAACCTTAGTCCTTATATGTACCCAGGAAACAATTTAGAAGACCACAGTCATATTACACTTTAGGTTTTACTACCAATGCCACTCTACTTTTGTATAATCATAGATTAGGAGTTTTCATTAGGCAATCCTTGCTTTTCAATAGATTTCTAAATTACCTTACACCTAATAGGCTAGTGCCAAAGCGGATTTAAATGAGGAAAAAAAAATAAATTAATAGCAGGGAGGGACCAGCAATGAAATATCGTTAAGGTTATAACTAAAAGAAAAAAAATTTTTAAACTCGAAAAAAGGGAAATGGTAAAATGGGGATGCTATTTAGGGGTTGAAAAAGATTTTTTGCGATTTGCGGTGAAACATGACCTCCTAGTGGAAAATGTTTAATACAAAAGTTGTAGATAATAAAAAGATCTAAAACTTTTGTATTTAACATATTTTGACATAACCTCAAATTTTCGAAGAAAATGGCGGAAAATCGATTTTTCAGTTTTTAATTTTTTTCTACCGTAAAAATAATTCAATTTACATGAAAATTTGTAAGAGTATACCTTGTGTTGCGTTAAATAAGCATGATTTTTTTTTTGTTTGGAAAACGGATAGTTTCCCAGAAATTAACATTTTTCGAAAAAAATACCCTTATCTTGCACGGACAACTTTATTGATGTTTTTTTCGAATTTTGATATTCAATAAGTGCTCATTTAACCATTGAAACGTCTAGTTTGAAATGGTCTATGCATTTTGAAACTTTATTTTTATTAAACCGTTTAAAATTAAGAAAAACCGAACACCTGATTTTTCGAATCACGTACATATTTCTCGATTTTTTCAATTTTTTTCAAATTTTTTAATTTTTTCTGTTAATGAGGGATTAAATTTTAATGACAGAACTTAGTGTCATATAATATTACTTATATTAAATAAATTTAATTACAGAAAGTGTGGAAAAGCCATCCTGAAAATTTTAAATAAATAAGAAATAAGAAATAGTGTATTATAACTAGCTTGACATTTTCGTTGAATGTGAGCGGCTGTTAATTTTTCCATTATTTTGTAATTGTGGTCAAATCTTTGTTTGCTCGACCGAACCAAACTGCGTTGATTTCATACAAATCATCTTTTTTGGAAATAATACGGTCATATTGTCAATCCATAATTTTTAAATTAATTAAAATAAAGAATGTATAAAAAATCTCCCAAAACCATATTGAGTATGATGCTGTAAAAATTTTATTACGAAACTGGAAACATTTACCTAGTCTAGGCGTAATTCAATTCAAACGAAATTGTTATTTTATTTCTTATTTATTTAAAATTTTCAGGATGGTTTTACCACCCTTTATGTAATTAAATTTATTTAAGTTCTGTCATTAAAATTTAATCCCTCATTAACAGAAAAAATTAAAAAATTTGAAAAAAATTGAAAAAATCGAGAAATATGTAAGTGATTCGAAAAATCAGGTGTTCGGTTTTTCTTAATTTTAAACGGTTTAATAAAAATAAAGTTTCAAAATGCATAGACCATTTCAAACTAGACGTTTCAATGGTTAAATGAGCACTTATTGAATATAAAAATTCGAAAAAAACATCAATAAAGTTGTCCGTGCAAGATAAGGGTATTTTTTTCGAAAAATGTAAATTTCTGGGAAACTATCCGTTTTCCAAACAAAAAAAAAATCATGCTTATTTAACGCAACACAAGGTATACTCCTAAAAAATTTCATGTAAATTGAATTATTTTTACGGGAGAAAAAAATTAAAACCTGAAAAATCGATTTTCCGCCATTTTCTTGGAAAATTTGAGGTTATGGCAAAATATGTTAAATACAAAAGTTTTAGATCTTTTTATTATCTACAACTTTTGTATTAAACATTTTTCACTAGAAGGTCATGTTTCACCGCAAATCGCAAAAAATCGTTTTTAACCCCTAAATAGCATCCCCATTTTACCATTTCCCCTTTTTTCGAGTTTAAATTTTTTTTTTTCGTTTAGGTATGATCTTAACGACATTTCATTGCTGGTCCCTCCCTGCTATTAATTTTTTTTCCAAAAAAAACTATCGGCACTAGCCTATAAAGCGTAAATGAAAACCATACTGGTGGTGTATAAGAAAATAATTAAAAAACTTGGATAACTGATAAATTTATATAAAAGATAAATTTAGGTTGGGTAGGTTTTCTTTAAGGAACAATTCAAAAAATTCTAGTTTATATCTGCCGCGCACTAGCAACTAATTTGAAGCAACTTTTTAATCACAAAAATAGAACGCACTAAAGATATTATCTACACCCTTTGAAGTTACTATTTCAAAATATCATGTAACCATTCAAGGCAATGTAATCTTTGTTCAACCATTCAAATCATATGCATGCTGGGAAAAATATTAGCCTCTCACTGATGAATTAAAAAACGGGACTGAAGCATCGCTATATAAAATTCCTGGCATATAATAACTTGCCAAATAAATTGTCTAGATTTATTGGGGTAGGTAAGGTGAAATTTACTATAAGTGGAAAGCCTGAACGTGCGGGACCGTAAGAAAACTGAACGAATTTCAGCTTAGTTACGGCACTTTGTTAGATAGCCCTAAATGAACATGTAAAGCGACAAGTAACAAGTGGAAAATGGGTTCCGTAAATGCAGATTTAAGCGATTTACTTGATTTATTTAAATTGTGGAAGAAATAGCCACCTTAGAAGTGCTCAGCAAAATAAAAGGAAAAAATTTAACCGAAACATTGCTTGGGAACTGATGCCGCTTACGGATGCTAAGGTTTTGGGCCCTTCTTACGGCACCCGTACGTACCATTCGAGAATTTAACGAACATTCGGCAAGTTGATTAAGTCAATTTAGGTCGGTGCCATATGAACACTCATGTTCCTACGTTAGGGTACGTACGGTTACGGTACGGTAAGTCATATTTAGTTCAGGCTGAAGGCGTGATTAATGCAGTGCACCTAATATTTTCAGAAATTTTTAATTTATTGTTAAAAGATATTTGTCCTTTAATTTTTCGGAACTCCCTTTTTGAGCTATAGATCAATGGACACGGTTTCACGTTACACGACATTTTACACTGTTATATGTAACTTGTAATTACAAAAAAAAATTTACAAAGATTTTTCTTGTTTTATATAAAATTATCTCCAAAATATTTACCAAAGAGAAAAATCGATCGATATAAAATAGTAGACAGGAAACGGCAACAGACGGTTTTACGACACGGGCTCCTATACAATACTACCACGGGACATTATGAGAACGCGTTCGACTCGATTAATAGATGGCAGGCACTACGGCAATGTGGATTGCCTGACAAAATAATAGAGTTGATAAGACCTCTATACCAACGGTGGGCAACCTCCGGCCCGCGGGCCATCTTCGGCCCGCGAAAAGTTTCTATCCGGCCCGCGAGATGTTTAGAAGATATTATAAAAATATATTTTTCGATGAATTTCGTCTAGTTTAAATTCAATATTACATTCATTGGGGTAAGTTACCCTATGCTTTATTTCTTTTATCATCCCCAAACCCGTTTTATAGACAAGAGGTCGCAGGGAAGATCGTTTTCCTCGTTTTGCCTCAGAAAATTTGTCAGACTCATCCATCCATCACACTAACATAATTATAACATCTTTCTCGGGGGTCTGAGAAAACTATGAGAAACTCCCCGGCTCATTCGCGTTTATTGTACAACAATCGTTACACGAAAAAGAGACAGAAAAATGAATATTTAGAAGGGTCATACCTACATTATGCACAAACCTGTTTGAGTTGAGGACCGAGTGATGTATAGTGTGATTTACCCCATTAAAGCATATTTCACTTCAAATGCAGACTAAAAATTTAGTGTTGGATAGGACACGATTATAAAATGAGTTTGTAAGAGGTGCCTCTTTTTTCTTTTGAGCCAGTGCAATTTCATACATCAAATTAGGCGACGGGCCATTGTAATGCCAAAATGACAAAACCCAGAAAATTAAGGAAAGAGCTTATATGCATTAAACTGCCTCAGAGTAAGTAAGAAACCTATGCCTCCACAATTTATATTTATATTTTACAATCTCACCTCACCTAATTTCAAGTTGCAACTTTTGCCGCCGTAAAAGTCGTGATAAATGTCTCTCCAGTACGTATTTACAATCTTGGCACGCCTCACTTTAAGCTGGAAATTTCACTGCCTCAAAAGAAGTAAGAAATGCCTCTCCACTTCGTATTTAAAATTTCACCTCGCCTCAGCTCAATTTTGATATTTTACTGCCGCAAAAAAATAAGAAATGTCTCTCGTATTTACAACCTCACCTCACCTCGTCTCATTTTAAGTTGAATTTTACTGCCCCAAAAGAAGTAAGAAAGAAGAAACTCTTGTCTCTCCACTACGTAATTACACACCTCGAATCATTTATCTCGATACACTCATATACCAGTAGGACATTATTTTTGAACCAAGACATTTCAAAAAACTGGGGTCTCAATAAAATTTCCCATTCGTGTAAGGGACAAATGTACTGCCAGTACAAATGTACTGTAAGTCCGGCTCAACTATAAAAAATTTCAGGTCACAAGAAGGTACCAATTGATTACTACGGCCCGCGGAAAATACGTAACATTTATTCTGGCCCATCTTATAAAAACGTTGCCCACCCTTGCTCTATACAACAATTCCAAATGCAAAGTAGGTACTTTATAATGGAAAATTATCCGACAGTTTTGAGGTGAGCTCAGGAGTACGACAAGGATGTCTACTTTCGCCATTATTTTTTCTTATAGTCAGTCATAAACGACATCCTCGTCAGCAGGTCTCTAGACTGTAGAACAGGTGTCATACAATGGAAATTGCTAGACCACTTTCAGAATCTCGACTATGCGGATGATTTCTGCTTGCTAGCCCACAGACTTCAGGACCTCAAAAATATGTTAAACAACTTAGCAGCTGAAAGTAGTTCAGCAGGCTTCAGGCTAAATCCGATTAAAACTAAAGGAATGAAGAAAGAAACTAAATACTATTGAACTCGAATAATAAATTCTGTTCTCTCAGTAGCATTATTACTGAAAATTGCTGGGTAGAAGAAAACGTCAATTCCAGAATAAATAAAGCAAGAAGCGCCTTTTCATGCCTCCTTTTCCATAGGGAGATCAACGGAGATCTCAACTAAAATGAAATTGAGGCTGAGGAAATGGAATTGGATTGGCCACTTCTTGCGACGTGAGAAGGAGAATCTAGCCAAACAGGCCTTTGACTGGAATTTGCAAGGAACCCATCGAGTTGGAAGACCTAAAACAACGTGGGAGGAGAACCTTATTAGTAGAAGCCACTGGGAGTAACTGGGAAATCCTAGACGAAGCTGAGAGCCGTCGTACTAAACAGAGTGCGCTGGAGGGCAACCGGGCAAAAAAGGGAAGAGCTTAGCTTGCTGATCAAACAGTAGATTATATCCTAAATGTGCTTCGAGGCTAGCCACATCTGTAAAGTAGGGAATACAAGTAACAGAATGATAACAAACGCGAAAAGGAAAGATGAAGCACAATGTTGATGCAAAGGCCTCGAACCCTAGCCTTGGACATGGTAGTCGGACGCCTGAACTCTTGGACTTAAGAGACCTTTTCTTATAAAGCATCTTGTATAAGGTTATTCTTACTAATTGTTACAAAATTAATATTTCTCAACATTTTCATGATATTCCAGTTTAGTCCAGTATCTATAAAAACGTGAATAAGGTAAAAACAATTAAACACAATTCGATAACATTCAACATAGAATGAAAGGTGGTGGTTATTACAAAGAAAAATAGTAAATGTAGAAAGATCATTTGATTGTATTCAAAGAATATTCTACATTGTATCTGCCACCATCATACTGTATTACACCAAAAAATTTCCTAATTATTTGTTACATTTACAGTTATTATAATTAAGACTAATGATATTTTTTCCCAGTTAATTACAAACATACTTTACTAATAATAAACTTTATTTATAAGATATTCAAGAAGATATTTCAAAAAAATGCTATTATTAAAAAATTAAAAACGTTTTATTTTTTCCAATCACAAAACGTACAAAGAAATTTTTATTTACAAATATGTTATCACGCACTACTTTCTTTATTAACCCATAATTCCCTTCTTTTATGGTGTGGCCTCTATCAACAAATCGAACTTTCCGTTGGTAACAGAGTTGTTATTATAAAAGCAACAAGCACGCCGATAGTATTATACAAAATAATTTCACACTACTCAAAAACTATTTTTGTGATAAATACAAACACAATTACTCTATTTATATAAAGCAAAAAATATTCAGAAATGGATTATTGTAGATTATCATGTAACCAATTCCTTGTTTTTTTTTCTCCATTTTTTTAACCATTTGAGCAAAAATCTAAAGCACCAAGCCCTGATTTATTCGTGAGATATGAAAACACATTTTCTACAATAAATTGTTCCCAGTTTAAGTGAGGATAAAATCGATCATTCTGTATACACTTCACTTGTTTGTGAAGTTATATATGAATTAATAAAAATGTTTGGTTAATGAACAAATTTTTCATATGGATTTGCAAACTAAAATCCTTTCATTCATACATTATATGAATGGTCCGACCATAAAGAGTATCATCTGTGTGTTTACCACAAATTAAAATCATTTTAAAAGCCAGACTATATACAAAAACGAAACACATTACCAGATGGCTAGATTAAATCATTTATAAATTCCATACAAAAAAAAATAAAATCATTTTTCACTGGCATAATATAAACAACGAAAGCGCCTTTTAAACGTATAAAAGATAATTTCAAAATAAAAAAAAAAATATAAAAAAAAGTAACCGCTGCGGTGCCCATTATCCATGAAAATGACAACAGAACAGCCCGTCGTCGTCCATTGCCCAATGATGTTAGCAATCAGCATGGACCAAAAGCAAAGAGCCAGGGCCAAGTATAGTATGGTCAGAGCCATGGACATATAACATAACAGCATGGCACTTGAATGAAATCTTATATCACCCTTATATCACAAACCACTGCATCAAAATCCCATTAGCAAGTTAATGAGCACCAAATGACTGCGCTACGATATAGATATAGCTATATAAGCACAGCACCAGAGAAACAGCACACAGAGGGGCCAGGGCCTACGATTCCAACACGGATACAAGATACAATATACAAGAGACATCATCTCTCAGATTTTCAGATATATATCTGTGGCGGAGATGGCCATGACCATCTATTCATTATTATACAGCGCTATGGGTCCTTCTCGTACCATAGTCTCGTGTCATCATGCCGGACATGCCGAAGGAGTAACAAAACCAAAAGGTCCCAAAGCCTCATTAGAGAGGATACGAGATTTAGATAAAAATTCTTGGTGAAAAGATGAAATCAGGACAACCAAAAAAAAAAAAAAATAAGGAAGGAAAAAATATAGCACTTACATGGAATTTGGATAAAGATGCCCTTGGGACTGCTCCAGCCACCCGACGACTCCTTGTCGTGTTTATCTATTGTATTTAGTTTACACAGCTACTGGGAGGATTTCAAAAGAAAATACAATATTTGTATGTAATCCCAAGACATAAGGAACATCCTCGATTGTGCTGTTGTTGTTGTTGTTGTTGGTGTGTGGTGTCATTTAACAAAACCTTGTAAACACAGAACCACAATTCACTGTACATAAATATAAAAACACGTTAAATTTCAATTAATCGCTTATAAATTCAAACTTTTCCTTCTTTTTTTTAAAAAAATTTTGTTATCACACATAAAAATCTGTTATCACTCAGAAATAATATGCACCGCTATTCATTATTATAATTCACACCACTTGGCAGCCCTCTCGACAGGAGGTACTTGAGACCTTTTTACCTTATTCTTATCACCTTCGCTCCTTTTTTTTAATTTTTTTCAAACATTCACTTTCTCATTCATTATTTTTTTTACATTTCATATTTTCTTTGTTGTTGCTTAAAGTATCACTTTAATGGACTCCATTAAGTATTCAATGGCCATGAATAATGGTATATATATGCACCGCCTTTTTTTTGAAGAAAAAAAAAAGATACGAAAATTAATCAACCATCGTTATTACAAGGAACGCGCGCGCCAATTTTTTTTTTAAAAGGGCCACCGCTTTGCTTTTGTAGTGTGGAACGTATGGAAGCACTTGATGTCAAGTTTTAAGCCCGGACAACGGCTACTGTGTGGTCCTCCTAATCCAGTAACACTCGCGCGAATTTCTTTGATTGACTGTTCACAACCTGGAGAATGACGGCTGATTGACATTCAATAGGGCCGAGGGCGGTAATATTGATGCTCCCATCAAAGCCCTACTCGATGGCACTAATCAATTGCTCGTTTTGTTTACACGGCGCGTAAATTTTTGAAAACTTCAAATTGTCTAAAGCTTGACCCAAAAAAAAAATAATATAATAAGCAACAAAACAATTTTCGAACCGTCACGAATATTGTACAAGAGCGGCCCCAATCGGGCTAGCGACGAATGCGTAAAACGTTGTTGGATAGCCCAAACTCAAGCAGAACACAGAGCGACTTCAACCCGACACTCGACAGTGTGAAGATCGCGGTCATACTAAAGCCGCCGCCACAAGTATCTTCGGATGAACCAGCCCCAGTACCCATGTCCCACACCAGCGGGCGGCAGATACGACACCAGTCCAGAGGCGGCGAGACCCCCCAGTTTTTGGGGGCCTCCTAGCTTCCTCCTTTCGGGGAAATTGTTGTTGTTGTGTCCCTATATCGAAAAATAGGACGCAAACTCGTCCTCGATCGGGCGACTTCATTCGGCAAATAGTGGCTCTAGTGATAACAACGGTATATCTTGTGAATGAGTTTCGTTAAGTAACTTTCGTCATAATAACGGAAACTGAAAAAGGTGAGTTGCGACGATGTGCCCGAGGGGAGAACTAAGCACCACATTTGTATGCCAAGCGAGTATCCTGTTCCTGAGGAAATATTAGCACTAACCTCCCCAAGAAAGCTCTGAACTTGCGCTTAAAACGGGGGAAATACACATCTGTAAATGGGGGGGGGAAAAACACGGCGATGATGGTGAGTCCTTTTTCGAAGTTGAAACAGCGCCAACTCGTCCCGTATAATTCACTGCAAAAAGCTTTTGTTTTTAAAAAAAAAGAAATCCTTAAGGACGAGAACTTTAACATCTGACAGCTTTTTGGCGGAGGTCGTCTCATCCATGTCTTGCAGGACTTGTTGGATTTATGCGGAAAATAGGCTCATGACGCGCTGTATTCACCTAGACCTACCTATACATTTCCGTTTTTTTTTGTCCTCGAACTTACGAAAATGCGTTGTCATAGGGTTCGATTCCTGTTGATGGGGGAAATCATTACGGGCAATAACCTTGGAATCATTTCATTTCATCATGTTCAATTGTTTTTTATGTTATATACCCTCCACACCGCGCCGCACACTTTCCACCTCTTGATTAGGAAAAACTCAAAGCCAACATCAAAAACTATAAAACCTTAAATGGTTTTTAAATGTGTCCCATTTGTGCAAGTTTTCTAAGTTTTTATTGGCTGTTATAAAAACCGAAAAACCTTTTTGTGTTTGGTTTTTTTTTTCATCATCATTTCATTCACTGTTTTGTTGTTGTTGTTTGTTTTAAAAATAAAATTTATTTGAATTTATTAAAACAAACATAAAAATCCCAGTTTTTATTAGTCTGTGAAATTTTATTATTATGGTCAACCATTATAACTACTTTAAGCAAAACTGGCAAATGGGCAAGCAAGCAAGCTGGGCAAGTGGCCCCAGAATCTGGGTCTCTCTAGAGGCGGCAACGATGGCTTGTTCAAGTTGAGGCTGCTTTGCATTCAGTTCCGGAGTGTTTGCAAATTCGATTAGAAGTAGTGTTCGAGGGAGTTCAAGTGCAAAAGAAAGATTATCGTAAACTTTATCATTGGGTTTTACCTTCTACCTGCAAGTGAGTGAATGCAAGTTTATACTCGTACATATTTGAATAATTTTAGTTAAGGTGTGTGGAATTTCTGAAGGGAGAGAGAGAAATGCATACATAGTATAAACATTGTAGAATGTTGATTCGATTCAATTGTTTTAAAGTTTTTAATTGAAAAAAAAATTGTTTTTGGGGTAGAAGTAAAGTTTTCAGAATATCAAATATACAACAAGCTATTTTAAAATGTTGATATTAGCACAAATTCACCTTGTTCATCTTCAATATGGTTACAAATTTACGTTAATTTAGAAAGCGATAGGTACGCCAGAACCTACAATAGAAGAAGTTGGAAATGCCATAGAGAAATTGAAAAATCATAGTTAACTAAATGATAGGGAGAAGGTACGCCATGCCTTACATAGTCTCATTTTCAAACTATGGAGAAGCAGAAAGATGCCGGAAGAATGACTACTAGGCATAATTTCTCCAGTCCACTAAAAAGGTGAATAGATCAACTGAAAAAACAATAGAGACCAATCACGTTATTGAACACAGCTTACAAAGTACTATCACATATTTTGTTAAAAAGAATGAAACCACATATATGAGTACTATAGTTCCAAATCGTGTCTTATCCAAAAAAAATCAAAAATTGAGTTAGGTACACTGCTACAATCTATGACCGCATCCTCAACTTTTTGAAAAATCAGGGTTTAAAAAAAAAATTTCCCTGCCCATTTTGATAAAGCAAAACAGTTTTTCCTCATTTCTGTAAGGAAAGTGGAGAAGACACGTTTTGGAACTATAGGACTCATATGGAAGACAAAGTACTATAGGAGATTTCCAAGCAGGATTTTTATTATGGGGAGCTTGGGTTTAATTATCACCCTTTGTACTACCAGCCTATTATGTCGTTCATTGTCTCGTAGTACGCATAGTTTGAAGGATAAAAGATAGCACGATCGTTCAGGGCGGGGGGGAGGTGTTGAAGCATATGGCAATGAACCTTACGTTTGAACTCTTGGATATTGTACGAATTCGGAAAAACAGATTGTGGGAGTTTGTTCCACAGCCGAATTGTTCTATTTATAAACGAACTTTTACACGTAAGTGTGCTCGAAAAAGGGAGTTGCATGGTATGAGGATGAGCCAAACGGGCTAATCTTGTGTTGCGGGAAAAATATTGCCGTGCAGGTAGAAGGGCGATATTTTCAGTGGAACAGTCGATATGGTAACTTGACAAGGCTGCTACATTCTTGTGGTGGCTAAAAGAGTTAATGGAGATGCAAAAGCTATCACATCCGATGATAAAATAAATGAGTTGTACTCGAGGCGGGCCCGAATGTAGGACTTGTAGATTTTAGCCCTGGCTGCTGGTAGAAGAAGAAATTTGCATCTCTTAAGAAATTTTAGGCATTGAAATGCTTGTTTGGCGATTTGGAATATTTGTGTGATTATTCCATTGCAAATCCTCAAATAAAGTTACACCCAAGGTGTTAAGAGAAGAGTCAGCTTTTAGATTATCTTTACCCACTGAGACAGAAGGAAGAGCGGTTTAGGTTAAAAGTAATCAACAGTACTGCGTTTTGGAGGCGTTAAATTCGACACGATTCTTGAGGCCCAATCAAGACCGAGTTCAGTGTCTCTGTTGATAGAGTTGGACATAAGTTCGGTCTGGCACGAGCTTGTCTTATATTGTTGAATGCGTAAGAACAATGCAAAGTGCTGCCATCGGCAAGACTGTGATGTTGGTTGGATGGGATTGAGAGCAGGGGTAAAATTAAAGGAGAAGGGGTAAAAAAGGGGAATTTGAGAGTAACCGAGCGTGTGACATGATCTTGTTATTCTTCAAATTGTACAGTTAATGAATAGCTCATTTCCAGTTTAATTGCACTCAATTTAAATCCAGTTTTCATAGAAAATTATGTAAATAATGGCCATGATGCTAATTTATAAACATAGGCGACTTAACTCTGCACATTCGCTTTTATTCAATGTTATTCTATTAAAGTTCCTCGAAATCTATTAGCTTTTTTTCGTGCGTTTCGAGGTGAAAAGCTACTTGGACTACCGACAGGCTCCTACATGTCGGTTATGTGGTACTCGAACCCACTAAAACACCTCCTGGTCTTTCTCTCTCGCGTCACTGGTTTTTTTATCATAGCATCGCGAGGATGAATCAGCTTTTATCTAGCTGCTAATACTCCTGGGGTTTCTTTGCCTTTTTCTCTTTCCTTCGGCTTATTCCACAACCAACTTCCTGTGTAAGGCTTTCTGCGGGCCTTCCACTTTCCTCCACCCATTCCCGTTCCTCGGGAGCAAGTGAAGAGATAACCGTTAAAATGTAAAAAGTTAATCAGTCAATTTATTTAGCAGCTGTACCATATACCTCAATGGTTTTCAATTCTTTGGTAATGGGGTTATGCCCAACTAGCATTTGAGGGGTGGGGTGTAGATAGGGCCTCTATAAGGCTAGCCCCACTGCCTCATGTGGATCGCGTGTTTATTGTCCTATAAAGCCCACACATGGCATCTCACGCCTTGCCTCATTCGGAATATCCCATTTGGCATTCTTGAAGAAAAATCATTGCTACACGATCCCGAGTGGAAAAATTTGAGAGTTTCGGCGTGGATATGGAAGTAATAACTGCGCCGGTGACGAATTCTTTATATTTTAAAAGCTAGTGTCGTTTTACCAATGCGGTACCCCAACTGACTACATATCACGTGCAATGCTGCTTGACCTCTGTAATCGACCCAGAAACGGTCTATTGAGTACTAAAGCTTAAGGGGGTATTCTTTTAAAGCTTGATTTTGCAGATTGGTGTCGTGTGGTGGTCATGAATTTGAAATTTGCCACATGGGGTGCTCATGGGGAGCCTATGAGGAACCCCTCTTTCGGCATGTTCCTCATCATCTGCCACATGGGGCCTTCAGGCTGCATGAGGCAATCTTCTGTTTAAATGCTAGTCGGATGGGGTTTAAAACGCTTAGGCTCTATAGTTATAAGGTCTTAATAGCTCTAATATAATACATATATTTAGTTTTCATATGAAAAGCCTGGCTTGCGTGCGGCCTTCGTCGCCATTGACCGAGACAGTGGTCCAACGTTCTGGGTTATTAGGTGTACATGAAATATTTTGGGTGTGGATTTCCCCACCGAAATCGAAAGTGCGTGTGCACTTTTCCTTCCATCCCCACGCTCTCCGCCGCCCCTATCCATTGCTTCTAGTTTCGCCCTATATTCGCCGAATCTTACACAATAAAATAAGATGTGCTTTAAGCTATCCTGGATACCTGGTCATGCCGGTCACATCGGCGCTCGAAACGTTGAAGGTATTTCCTATATCCTCCATATCTACTCAAGAGCTGCGTGGGGTCATAACTCACTTTTCCACGTTCCCTCGTAACCCATATCTTTACGTTTGGGATAAGTCTGTGGATCCACCAACCCTTAACAGACTCGTCCTACTTCTCTTGCCATTCCGTTGCCGACTCGCAGTGCGCCGTCTAATATCTTCTCAGTATCTTTATGGGATCATCCTCGCTATCACACATACGGTCCTGTATGCGCGGAGGGCGTTTAGTCTGTAAGCGGCCCTCCATTTCCTACTGTTAGCCGTCATGTTCAACGATGGGGCCCACCGTGGCGTTGCCTAAAGCAGGACTGAACAAACCACCCTTGCCATCAGGAGGCGATGACTCGATCAAAGGCCGCCATGTTGGGCAGCATTCCTAAAAATACTGCACAAATAGGAGAAACTTATCCACCACGCCCGCCAAGTGTGCTTTAAAAATAATCCTGGTGTCGATCATTACTGATTGGTATTTTAAGGCGGCCTGTGGGTGAATGATCTGCTGCCATACCTTGATCCTTACGGACATTTATTTTTTCAATTTGCTGATCAGCACAGCTTCTGTTTTGTGCGTACAATTCGATCTCGGCGTCGTCCTACGATGACTACCTCGATCGCAACTGCTCAACACAGCATTATACATTGTGATCTACCGGAGAGGGCCCAGGAGGGATCCCTGCGGAACTCCACATGTTGTTCTGTACACTGTCAGCCCATGTTCCGATTGACAATTAAGTGACCTTCTTTCCTTTCGGGAGGTGCTTGTCTGACTACTCACCCGGGCCCAATACGATCCACCTAACGAACGGCCAGAAAGAAAGGTCTTAATCCAGTTCCTTAAAACTAAGTCAATACTTTTTCAAGAATTTTGTAAATCTCAACAAAGTTCAATCAAAGAGTATCAAAAAGAAAACAACGACTAGGACGAAGCATCAGTCTTGACGATTACACAATGGAAATTGAAGACAACTTTGTATAGTTAAGGGCAATGGTTACCGCAAAAAATTAAATAAAGGACGACATTCATAGACGCATCGTAGCCGCAAATAAAACCTGTTTCGCACTGGTAGTGATTCTAAAAAACCAAGAAAACTGGAGGCAATGCAATGTCAGAATGTAAGTATAAAAATATTTCTGCCCAGGTTTGAAACTTGGAGATTGACGAATCAAACAGAATTCAGCTCAAAATCTTCGAAAAGAAAGTCCTAAGAAAAATATTTGGTCTTGTTCGAGTCTCGTTCGGAAAAAAGAATGCTTGCCCGCATTTTCAATGGTAGACCATGAGAAAAAAGAAATATGTAGGATGATGTGTTGGAGATATACAAAAAGTTCGTATAGGATCTGTTTAGTAGACGGTTCGCTCCCAGGAGCGTTCCTCGCGAACTTTGTGGATGAAGGGGCGAAGTAGGCACTTCTCCCGTCGTCAACTTAGTACGTGAAGAACGTTCCTGGGAACGAAGCGACTGAACAGGCCCATACCAAACTGAAGAGAACTAGCAAGACGTAGAGACGACCGGAAGAAAAGACTTTGAGAGTCCCGAATACAACAAGAACTGTAGCGCCATTCGCCATTTGAAGAGAAGAAGAATGTAGGAAAAAGAGGCTGCAGATGAAGGGAATGAGACTACAGCACGTTCAAAAAATATTTGATTCCAGGTTATTGTCGATACTTTCGTGCCTAAAACATGCCATTACAAATTAAATCTGAGAGCTTATATACGTGTTGTTTTATTTAACTTACTAATTCCAAAGATTTCACTTTTATGTTCACTATTTATATTTAATCTGAAAACTCAAAAGTTAGTTTATACATTTAAAAATTACAAAAAAAAATGTCTGTTTTGTCAAAATACAAATCAGCAAAACAAATAAGCACATCCGCACTAAACGCCATAAATCTTCTGTTAAAAATCTGTTCAGGCTTTCATCCCTAGATTATAATATGTAAATATGCGTGAACCTTGAAACACAGCCCTTGTGTAATCGTCTGCCAAATCTTTTACCACAACAGCAAAAAAAAAACCTCCCGAAAACTTTTAAAGCTTACTTAATGCAGGCAAAGCACACGGCAATGTTTCTTCTTAGACGAAAAAAAAACCTTTTCCAGTTTCCAGAAAAGGCAAACTTTTTCCCTAATTTATTTGATTCTGACTTTAATTTTACTTGTTTAGTCAAGTCAATTTTCATGAATTTTACAAGCTACACAATCTTTATAGAATCCTTACAAATCCGCTTTCGTCTACCAGAGCACAACAAAATCCCGATACTGTAGGGCAAAATATTTTTAACAAAATGGCAAATGTCACCGGAGCGCTTCAATTTACCCAAGAATAATAATATTCAGTACTGGTAACAGTGTATGCGCTTCTGGTATTCTTTTTCCCCGTGAATGAAATTAAAAAGGAGCACTATATCTAGTATAACAATAAGGACAAAATGTTTCGCTAACAATACATCCCCAGCAAGAGCCAGCAACGGCAAGGACATTTTTCCTGAACTGAAATTCCCTTGCGAAAGGATTCGCTTCAGCAGAAAAATGTCAACCGAAGATAAAAAAAAAACCCCATCGCAATGACAACGACAGCATGCAGCATAATCGGTCTACAGCCAACATTCATGTGAAAGAGGGTGGCGCACATTAAAAAAAAAAAACTTTTTTTTAAGAAATTTAAATACCTTCCGTCAAACACGGGTCCCCCGCACACCGGCATTCTTTCTATAATACTCTGGGAAGATATGGATTTCCTGAACACAGGTGAAAACGTTGCTTTTTTGTTGAATGAGAAATGAACACAAAAATGCACGGGAATAAGGATTCTTATGTTTGTTTTTAGGATGAGCACGGCTTTACACTACAGACTAGATCCGCTTTTCAGGCGATGTGCATTTAACCAGTTAATGGACTAAATTAATACCTATGGCAACACGGAAGACTTTTTATTAGAAAATACCTCCATGGCCCAGTATTGCGTTTTGTTCCGAATATACCAGCATTGCCAGCTCGATATAAGCAGCATTGCCAGCATTTTTACTACCCGAACAGGGCGCAATATGCATTATTGTAATTATGCTTTCATTTTTTCGTTCATTCAAAAATTTTGTAGTTTTTTTGTTTGCTTTATGAGAATAATTTTACCCAAAGCACAAAATGATCGAAATGGAATTTATAATTTAAACTGAACATCATTAATTATGAATCATTAAATTTGAAATTTGGCATAAAAATCCGAATACTCTAGCGCTGTTAATTCCAGATTAGCATATAAAGGACAAAAATTAGCATAAAATGGTTTCATACCTTTGCCAGTGGAAAAATACAGTCCAAAAAAAAAACTTAGTACATAACGTCTCAAATGAAACTTTTTTTTCTCCAAAGGTGGTAGTTGTTTAAGATTTAAATTAGTGCAAAAAGCTAGCGTAATTAAGAGTACAAAGTTTTAGTAGACTTTACAAATATTCGTTCATTCCTTTCCGCTAGTGATTAAATCAGAAAGAAAGCGTTTTGTAGTAGATCCTGAAAGATATTAAGTGGTGGTTTGGGTGATGTAATCTGATCTCGGGCGATCTCTATCTTATTCCACTTTGTAGTACAAATATTGCAATGATGGTCGTCCGAGAGTATAATTTTGTCATGAAAAAAGTCACAATGCGAGAGAAGGTTGAGGGATCGAGGTAGGCTGTGTCGGCAGGTACACGGGGCCCTAAAAACTATGACATTCTACTAGGCTGCGAATATTTCCGTGCTTACTTCAAGTAGGATGGAGAATATTTCCAGCCTATATAAACTGCATAAGAGTAAAAAATGTTAGTTATGCATATGACACACATACCTCGGTATCGATACCAGGATATGGCAAATACCGGGGTATTAAAGAACCCTTGACACACATGAAGATGGTAGATATAGTTTGACGTTTGTTGACAGCTGGAAAAATTTTCAGATCCAGTAAGCGAATTTTGTTAAATTTAAAGTTTTAAGTGGTGTTAAGTGGCATATTGAATTTAATATGGAAATGAAGTGTTGGGTAGGACACGATTATAAAATGAGTTTGTAAGAGGTGCCTCTTTTTTCTTTTGAGCCAGTACAATATCATACTTCAAATGAGGGGAGGTGCTATTGTAATGGCAAAACGACAAAAATGAGCAAATTAAAAAAAGAAAGATAATAAATACCAATGAAGAGCTTTTTTACGAGTTAAATTCTAATATGCATTAAATTGCCTTAGATTAAGTAAGAAATCTATGCCTCCACAATAACAACATTATAATGAATTCCTAACATGATTGCTAAAAACATAAAAAATGTAAAAATGCAATTCCTCCTCTTAAGTTATATATCAAATTAAAGCTAATGCCTGCACTACACATCGGAAGATGCCTCAGCCCTGGATACATCCGCCGATGTGTAGAGGGGGTTTTTGCTCGTCTCCGGACAATATTTAACATCCGGAGATACGTCTGTCCTGAATCCATTCTTGACGGATTTTGAGCCAGACGTCAGAGCGAACGCAAGGCTTGTGTCCACACATCTGCCGACGCATCAGTGTTGTGCGCATTTTGAATGCAGGTGGACGCGTCGGTGTATTGTTTTGAAGTGTATTGTTTTGAAAATGGCTACAATGACAATGAGCACCGAGGAAACTTTCAAGTTTATAGAATTATACCAAGGTGGGAACTGCTTGTGGAACCCCAAAAATAAGTACTTGATGTCTTGCGTCTTCCGATGATCAACACAGACTGATTGATACGCGGACGTGTGGACGGCTCGCGGATTTATTCCCGGATGCATCTGTGGATCATCTCCCAGATGTATCTTTCGATGTGTAGTGCAGGCATAAGTTATATATCAAACACGATAGAATACGGTTGCCTCTGTCAAAGTGGCCGCAAATAGGGGTTGCCAGCAAGTATTTGGAAGGATATTTTATTTTTTTTTTGATTTTTTTTAGGGCTGGCAAATTTTTCGTTATAAGATGAATTGGACAGGGTGCTTCAATTCAGTATAATTCAGAGAATCAGATTTCAAGAGGTTCAAATCGAAATTTACACTTTTTCAATATACTGGTCAACCCACAGAAAATCTGCGAAAATTATATAATGCAATTCTTTGTATCAAACCAACATCGACCAATGTTTAACATTGTATTTTCGGTATGCACCAAAGACAAATCACTTCAGGCGCTTGTGTTTTTGAAATACTATTAAAAGTGAGAATGTATAATAAAATGATATTATATAAAAAAACTATTTATTACTTGTAAAATTAGAGAAAACTCGAAAAACAGTAAAAACAGCTGTTATCAGCTGTTTTTTTTTGAACATTAAAAACAGTAGCAGCTGTTTTTTGAAAACCACTGTTTTTGAAAAACCCTAGTCTGAGGCGAATTCAAGATTTTGGACGAAAAAGAAGAAATATAAGATTTCTTGTTTTATCAAAATATATATTTACACGTTTTTGCTCGTTTTTCGCACACAGGTGGCACTGTGCGCAGTGAAAAGACCTTATACCTACTTTATACCCACAAAATTTTCGTGAAATGAAGACCCAGTTCAAAGATGATATGTGTCATAAGTCTTATATTTTGAAGCTCAATGTATATATTTATGTAAATAAATAGTAAAAAGTTTAAATTACATATAATATTAATTAGTGGCCGTGTTACCCACTACCATTGGTGACCCTGACGTAGAACAATAAATCTCAGAGCAGATCAAAGAGATACTGGATCTGGATATTAATATCAAGAGAATGGCATAACCAACTTTGAAAATCTTCCAGACTACGACAAGGCAAACGCTTAACGTAATTCTCTACGTTAGTTAGAATAATAAAAGGGTAATAGTCATAATTTTGGCATGATTGACATTTTCGACATCATCCTGATTTTTATTCGTTTTAATTGAGATTATAAAGTGATAAATTTTTTTTTTCTTGCGGCACATGATAGTACAATCCGTTACGAAGAATTTAAGCCCGGATCGTTTCTCTAGAGGCCATCCCAACCTGAGCAATGACCGATTTAAAAAAAAGACCCTTTTTCCGAAAATTCGCTATAAAAGGCGCAATTTTCAATTTTTCGAAAATGTTCGTTTTCTACTTGGCACATGTAACATTTTGTGTTAATTACAAATAATTATAATAAAAAATTAATCGTTCACAGCGAAAACAAAAAATTCGATGAAATTTCGCAATTTTCTCGGGGAATAACCAACGAAATCGTGTCCAGCAAGTCTCATTCGATAGGTTTTTTTATTCTCTATAAGTTTCTCATTTAATTTTTTTTGTAGATTGCTTTGCTTTTTTTATACATAAATGCGAAAAACAGTTTTTTTGACTGTTTCCAATTTTTTAGGTTATTTTCTTCACCAGCTGAAAAATGAAAAACACCCTATCATTCTTAGAATTTTTTCTTCTACCTGACCGAATTTTTTGAATCTCGATAGCATGCTTTTTGGCCTTATCATTGGATCATTCATAGACGCCCTGGACTAACGCTGCTACCTGATTTAAGGTGAAACCCCAATGTACAATTGGCTTGCTTTGATGATTTGCTTCTCTTTGACATAAGTATTAAATAAACCAATGCTTTGTTATGAGTCAAAACCAAATGCCAAAGCGGCAAAATTAAAGAAAAGCAACGCAAAGCTCGAAATGACCAATGTTCAATTTTTTGATGCTTTGTACGCTTTGGAAAGTGTTCAATATTTCTTTTGCTTAGAAAAATAAATGTGTGTAGAGGATTTTAGGCTTAATTTATATATCCGACGTTTTTCTGCCGCGCCGTTCTTTTTTAAAATTTCAGCCAATCAGCACTATGACGTGACCGAAATTGTTTCTGATTGGCTGAAATCTTAAAAAAGAGCGGCGCGGCAGAAAAACGTCGGATATGTAAATTAAGCTTGAGAAAATTTATTTGATAAAGAAATTATTTTCTTTTGGTGATGTTACTATAAATATTTAATAATTCAAAATGGATTTGATTTTAACAAATTTTTCTTTATCACTCTACACAACAATATTTAAAATTTCCATTCTACTTTTTTTCAGACAGAACTTACATACGATCCTTAGTTCTTGTTATGAAATTATAATGTTAATTTTAAAGGCTGCCGCAATTCATACCTCTTACCGCTTTAGTGTAATATTTCTATTTCCTGTGCTGATTTATGAAGAGTACCAGGAATCAGTATGAGTATTTTAAATCTTCAAAACTCTCGAATGGCAATTCGTACAAGAAAATGTATAATATCTTTTTTTGTAGATAATCGCATAATCTACAAACTTTCTAAAAACTATTTTATGATAAGACCTACCGTTTTGGAGATATTTGCAAAAAACTGATATTTTGACCTTCTGACCTTTAATAAAAATATTTGGCTGGGGGATTCGACATTTTCTTTATAATGATATTTCTAAGGGCTCAATTTTCAGCAAATTCAGAATTCAACCAGTTTGAGCTTTTTTCGTCTATTTTAACTGAACTATAGCGCTAGATAATGCGCGTCGCAGTATCGAGCTCCGAGTTTAATTGATTTTGCAATGCTCAGTAACGGCCGATTTTTTATTGAAAATATAAGTGTTCAACAATACCCCTGCAAATTTTAGCGAATTATCTTAAAAGATGGCGCCAGACGACTTTATTAAAAAAAACTTATCTCGGCTCCAGAAGGTCGGAGAGCAAACATTTTTTTGTAGAAATTTGTAGAAAAATGTCAGCTAACGATTGGCAATAATGGCATTCCAATGTAATTAAAAAACACAAAGATATTCATGGTTCTTTGGGGTATACAAAAAATCGATTTTTCGATTGATTTTGCGCATATTAGGGATCGTTTTGTGATGTGCGCAATAAATACACGTGTAAGCGCACTCTTAGAGAAAATTTTCGTACCGGTTCGGTATAAAAATATGATGGCCTGTATGAGCTATTGGACATTAAAAAAACCGCGTTTTTTTTTCGAAAAAAATCGATTTTTGCAAAAAACTTGCAATATTTTCAAAATCTGGAAAAACGCTCTTATTCGAGTTATCTTGGACTAACGCTTTCAGCGTGGTTCGTTAAAAAATGTTTTCTTGCAATATGCAATTTTTAGCGGTTTTTTTGCAATAACTAATTAATTTTATCAATTTTTTGTGACCGGACCGGTTTTTTTATAAACATAAAAAAATGTTTTCCGCTAAATTTGGCCGCCATTTTGAAAAAAACGCATGCGCGTCATTTGTTTTAAAAATAGTTCATTGAATTCTACGGAAAAATTTCAATTTTCTACATACCTTGGTGGTCTGTTAATAGTTTTTGCTAGAAAACGCGATATTTTCGACAGATTTCCTGGACTATAGGTCTATTGTTATGTTTCGCCTGATGATTATTTGGGACTCTAACCCAAAAAAACGGCTAACTTTTAAAAGCTTTTAAAATTGAGAATGTCAGGTCCTGCTTGGAATGGATAAAATCATATCATAACGGATGGAATCAGGTTGTTAGAATTCAAGGATTACAAAGACTTCACATCTATTTTACGTAGATGATCTAAAAATATACATCTCCCAGTATCCTTTTTTTAGTCCAAACTTAATGCACTGCAAGATTGGTGACGATAAAATTACCATCTGAAAAAAAAAATTCGGCAACGTATGCGTCTTTTTGTTCACTAGTCCACCCAATCCTGAAATACTCGTGCCCTATCTGTGATCCTATATTTCAAGTAAATAGTAACAGGATTGAATCATCACTGACCTGCGCGATTATTATCAAAGACTACCACTCTACTCGCACAGGCACAAAGTTTTGGATCTCATGCCTCTGTCAAGTAGAAGAAAATTACTCTTAAATGATCAAAGAAAATATTTATTCGTTCTGAAGATCAGAAAATCTATTTTCTACAAAACCAGTAAACCCTAAACATTTATAAATATTAACTATTAACTCTAAGTAGTATTAATAAATGACAAAACAAGCGAGATAATACAAATCGTGCCTACATAAATTCCATTACTTAGTTATAAACAGCGCATGCAAGAACAACATAAATCAAAAAACTTCCGTGACGCCCCGTCGACCTTAGCAACATATAATCCTTCTAATAATGTTCTTAAGCCTATCCATGTAACAAATCACTTCCTACTAAATGATATCAGATTTTATGTTAAAAGGCACCCCGCTTCAAAGCTACATAAAATGCTAAAATATGATCACGTCTCAAGGGTATTCATGCTGATCTTATTATTAATAGCAAAAAAAATAAACAAGTTCCCATAAAATTTCGCAGCATTCTAATACAATCCGAAGTCTTTAAAGAGTTTCAAATTGCACCAAGGCAACTTCAAAGTCCACACCACTTGTTGGCCGTGCAATGAACTTTAAGTACACTCCACAACCAACTCTATATTTACCGAAGGCGCATGACCATGAAGATTAGTTTAAAATTATCTCCTTAAAACGAAACAACTCTTGAAAGGTTTTACAACCGTTTTAAGATGCAAAAGTTAAAGTGAAAAATAAAATAATAAAAAAAACTCGATTTTACCTTAGCCCCGATGCCGCGCAGACTCAGGCATCATTTTCGCAACTCATTAAAGCGATCGACGCATGTTGTCAAGTGAAGATCGCAGGTAATTTCCATGTCAACGGATTCCGATTGAAGATTGCGCGTCCCATCAATCCACGTTCGGTCGCCAGTCTCCCGGATGGCTGTAATGCCTTACTTGTGGTGTAGAAAGCTGTTGGTAACTGTTATTAGTTAGTTGCTGATGCCCACGGGTAGGCATACTCGCGTTTCCCAATTAAGTCGGCTCCTTAATGGATTCCCTAAAGTGTTAACAAGAATCTCAAAGGAGGTAATTTGCGCGGACTCCAATGAATGCCGGCCGGCACGATGATGTATTCTCATTTGCATAGCAGCTGACAGTTGTTATTATCTGTTGCCAATCTTTTCACGAGCACTAAGTGAGGTATAATACGCAGAATATGAAAATATTTACTGCTTAATATCTATACACAAAAATGTAAAAAAAATTGGCCCCGTTATCGCGCAAAAGGTGTTAAAGAAAAGGTAGAAAAAGAAGAAGGAATCTGCTCCTCAGATTTATTGGACCGGTAATTTTATATATGGAGCTTGTACCTGCGAATTGAGAAAGGATAATTGTTGTCTGGACATTGTAATTAACTGATGAACGAGTTCGGGGCGAAATTTTATCCAATTAAATCTTTATTGCGATAAACTGAAATTGGTTTTGTTTCTTAAAAGCATTTTTCTTAATAAAATTTTAAATGAAAACCTAATCGATGTAAATGAGACTTTGATGGTGTGAAAATTATTCAAAATTTCGAAGAAGGAAGTGTCAGATTGTTGAAATTCATAAAATAACAATAATTTCGACACCTTATATGCTTAAGCCTACTCCAGCAAAATGAGTCGTAGCTTCACTACCGAATTTGTTGGAATACATTATGTGTGATCTTGCTTTGTAAACTTGTTCAATCCAAGGCTTTACGAAGATCACCAGAATGTTCAAGAATACATTTTGTTTTTTTCGAAAATGCATAAAATAGCATACACTGATGAAACCAAAGGAACATTACTTTACGCCTTCTAGCCTCTTCAACTGGTTCAAAATTCTGTGGATTGTTCCCAATGACAATTTCCAGAAGATTATCATCATTCTGCGACACTTCCTATAGCGTTGGGTAGGACAGGATTATAAAATGAGTTTGTAAGAAAGAGGTGCCTCTTTTTTCTTTTGAGCCAGTACAATGTCATGTTTCAAATGAGGCGAGGCGCTATTGTAATACCAAAATGACAAAAACAAGCAAATTGAAAAAAGAAAGAAAATAAATACAAATGAAGAGCCTTTTTACGAGTTTATTTCTAATATGCATTAAACTGCCTTAGAGTAAGTAAGAAGTCTATGCCTCCATAATGTATATTTATATTTCGCAATCCCTCCTCCCCTAATTTCAATATTGGAAATAAATAAGAAATGTCTCTCCCGACGTATTTACAATCTCGCCTCATCTCATTTCATGTTGGAAATTTCACTCCCTCGAAAAATTTAAGAAATGTCTCTGCAGTTCATATTTACAATCTCACCACGGGTCAGTTTAAATTGACTATTTTACTGCCGCAAAAGAAGTAAGAAATGTCTCTCCACTACGTAATTTACAATCACGCCTCGCTTTATTTATCTCGGTAGACGCTCATATACCTAACAGTAGGACATTAATTTTGAACCGGGACATTTAAAAAAATTCAGGCCTCAGTACAATTTATCATCGTGTAAGGGACAAATGTACTGCCTCGTGTAAGTCCGGCTCAACTCTAACTTCCTATGCCATTTTTGATCATCCAAAATGATTGGGGCCTGCATTCTTCGAAGGGTTACTGAGACCTGAAATGCAGGTATACAACTATTCACATGGAAAAGTGCCAAAAGCTTAGGAAGAAGCAACTGGTGCTTTCACGCACCTCGGCACACCATGTCATAAGCCTGAACCTAATACGACGTACCGTAACGTAACTGTACGTAACCTAAAGTATGAGCATGGTTCATATGGCACCGATCTAAAACAAAACGCAAGCATCCGTTAGCGGCATCAGTCCCAAAGTAATTTTTCGGTTAAATTTTTTGCTTTGATTTTGGTGAGAACTTCTAAACTGTTTATATTTCTTCCACAAATTAAATAAATCAAATAAATCGCTTAAATCTGAATTTATCGAAACCATTTTACATTTGCCACTTGTCACTTAACGTTTTCATGACCATGTGTCAGAATGCCGTAAGTAAGTTCAAATTCGTGCAGCTTTCTTACGGTACGGATTAGGTATTAGGTTCAGGCTATAAGTCTGTTGAGTAAAACCGGTTTTACTCAACTCCCCGGAACGCACAAGAGGCGTACTTGTGTGTAGTAAATTTAAATGCTAAACAGGAATGTTTAAATCCATTGTAGAAAAAAACAGAGCTAAAAAAAGCAAGAGATAGAAGTAACTTTTTATATGTATGTTAGTTTTCACGCGTTTGGTTTTGCGTGAAAAATGTTTTGTTAAGTTCTTCCGCTCCCTTCCCTCTCTCACCTATAAAACCGGTTTTACTTGCCATAAATATGCACCGTGTGAGGGCACTATATAAAAACGATGTTTTCAGGTAGGAGTTATACCTCCTTCCTTGTGGTGCCTTCGTGGATGAACTTCTAGAACTTTTTGTTGCCCAAAACTACTTTTCCCCGCCGAACGCTACGCTCGCAACTCATATATCTGTTTCCAGCTTTAAGGCGAATGCAACAAACACTTGACTTGGTCTACACAAACTTTCTTTGAAGATTGACTCTCAAGCTAGCTCGAGATTTAAAGGAAACTCTTCAAATAAGATTTCTTCCAGCAAGTACCATGACGCTAAAGGCCTTTTTTGGACGGTTCTCGATCGAGGCCTTGATTTGACAATCGAAGTTGTATAAAACCGGCATAAACTCGGTGATTCTGAACAAGGATTTATCTCGATATTCTTTAAATTAGATGACCTATTATAAATCTATGGTAAAACTTATTACACGCTGATAGTCCAAAGGCCCCAATTCACACAGGCCGTCGGCAGGCTGTGGCCTGAAGGTTTCTCGCCTTGAGGCCAAGTATCACCACACACTCACCGGCGACCAACTGGTTGCGGCCTGCAGTACAGGAAAACCGACAAAAATCTTAATGTGTGGGAGCATTTATCGTCAGTCCGTGCCTGAAGATCTGAACTTCTATTCAGTCTGAAGTTTCCTTTGAGGCCATGAACATTTTTGAGCTTGAATTAACAACCTGCTACGCAAAACTGTCGTCATCGCCTGTGTGTCTGTGGGGAATCATGAGGTCAGACAGATCGCCAGGCACGGGCCGATGAAGGCCCCACATTACTCAGTCTGACTGAGGGATGAGGACTTGAGGCAACCGCCTGACAGGCCTTGGACTGAAGACCAACTTGGCCACAAGGCGAGAATCCTTCAGGCCACGGCCTGCTGGCGGGCTGTGTGTGAATGGGGGGGGGGGTAATGTGTGGCCTTCATCGGGCCGTGCTTGCCGATATCGCCTGAAAAGCCACGGCCTTCCGGCGACCTGTAAGTGAATGGAGGCCTTAAGGTACCTGGCCATCTTAGGAGGCTAAAAAATACTACATTTTCAAGAATTTTTTTCTCAGGCCCTGTATTAGATATTACAATGATTTTTTTTAAAGTTTTATTTGAAGCTTATGGAATACAAAATTAATTAAATTTTTTTAATTTCTATCCAGGAGGAGCCAAAGTCGAGGACTCAAAAAATGGCGTGCCATGGCGGACAGTTTATCTCAGGATTGGAAAATCTGAAACAAAAAAAAACGGCATCTGCTAAAGAAAGGCCGCTTACGTGACATTTTACCACAATTTGCCAAAAAAGTAAAAAAAAAATGGCGGATGTTTGAAAAAAAAGTTGAAAAATTACCCCTGTTTTTCACTATTCTTTGCTAAAAAAAATGTTAGAATTAATTTCTTTTGGCAAAATGTGATAAACTGGCATACAAAATATCTCAACGAACAAAACAAGACCACATTCATTGAAATCGGCCGAGTAGTTATAGTTTCGGAGAAAAGTTGTCCGCCATTTGAAAAAAAGTATTTTCGAGAAAAACTATTTTAAAGTTTTTACTCGCTACAAACGTATGTTTTAGGACTATCGCCAAGAGTGTCTTATTATAACACTCGTTGTTATTCTGAGTGTTTTTTCCCAAACAACGTTTTAGTAGGTCGTCATTTGTTAATTTTTCGAACACACGTTTGACGTACTCCTGGACTTCCGCATTCGTCGGGACGTTGTCTGCTTTGGCTTTAAGATATTTACACAAATCTGGATGACACACTGTTAGAATTCGAATTTTGAAAATAAAATTTTGGAGGTGATTTTTAAAAGTATAAGAATTAAGAAAATGCCAAAAAAAATCGATTTTTTGAAATTTATAAGGTGATCAGGTACCTTAAGTCCTTAAGACCGCTTCTAGCTTCCCCTTTCTTTACCTCTAATGGAGTGAAAGGATATTTAACATTGCCCCAGTAGGGCACGTAATCATCGCTTTTGATATTATCTAGGAAGAAAATTCAAATTAATTTTTCGAGAATCCTCTCGAGCTCCTTTTCTTTAACCTTTGGCCACGAGGCATGGTGACCATCCACTAACAGGCCACCTCCAAGACGTAGCCTTTGAGGCCAGGACTAGGTGCGTTTCATTTCCATTGGAGTACGTACGCAAACGTAGTTGGACGCACATCAGATTAGTTGCTGCTACACCAGAGTATAGGCTGGGGTAGCTACAACTACGCCGGAGTACGTACTCCAATGAAAATGAAACGCACCTACTAGATGCAAAAACTGTCGAATCAGTCAGTTTATTAGTGTCCCAGTGTTAAGTAAAAATGGTATGGTGAAAAAAGAAATTATGTTTACTTTTAATACTATTATTAACTGAACATCCTCGTAAAAAAAAGAAAGGTATGGATAAAAAATCTGTTAATGAAACGTAGAAAACTTTCCCGTATGAGGCTTATGAAAAAACTGCGAGAATGTAATGCGGAAGATTTAAAAAACCACGACAAAAGTTTTCAAATTTTGTTAAATTTGGTCGGACCTTATATATTTTAACAAAAAACTAAAATCACATATGCAATTAGTACAGAAGAAGGACTAATAGCTATGCTGCGATTCTTGGCAACTGGACGCAGTTTTAAAGATTTTAAATTCACAACGATAATTTCACCACAGGCATTCTACCGGAAACGTGCAAGTACATCTATCTTGTAAAACGTTAAAAGTTCATTGTACCCTTTCTCGCGACCCGGGTGAAAATAAGAGGCCGAAAAATAAGAGAACTTCGGCGTATTTTAGGCTCAAAAATTGAATGGTAAAAAGAGCCGAAAATACGCCGAAAAATAGCCGAGGTAGTGAACATAAGGCCGATAAAACGCCGAAATGACACCGAATATACGCCGACATGTGAATGACCATAAACCGAAAAAAGGCCGAAAAGACGCCGAAATATATACCGAAAACAGGCCGAATAAACGCCGATGCATAAGTCCCATGAGGTTCACGCATTTTTTAATTTAAAAATTTTTTGAATTATACTTTGAAATATTAGTGTACTTTTGAACTTAGAAAATTTTTTTGCTAAAAGTCTTCATTTATCGAAATATTCTTAAGTCCAGACGTTAAAGAAGTTTCTAAGTTATTTTAAAAAATAATTCAAAATATGTATTAACACCGAAAACAAGCCGAATTTTCTACGAAAATAAAAATAAATTTTCTGGTAATGTATGCTGAAGTTTTATTCTGCTACTGCCAAAAATATCGGTGTATTTTCGTCCTATTTTCGGTGTCGATCCATCTAAGCAACAATATATCGGCGTCTTTTCGACTTGTTTTCGGCCTAATATTTCGGTGTTTATTCGGTGTCTTTTCGGCTTTAAATGTACTTTTGGGCTGTTTTTCGGCGTGTTTTCGGCCTTTTATTTTCACCCGGGGAAGCGCTCTATCCGAAAACAATATTTTAATTTTACTTGCCACACAGCTTTATTTTTAAGACAAAATCTTCCTTTTTATCCATTTCAAAAGGTAATCGAAAAGAACACACCTCAACTCACCATTCCGCGCGATTTCTGAAAAATATCAAATCAGTTTGATATTTCGCCTGAAGGCCGTGGACAATAGTTGTTTCGCCACACATACACACAAGCGGTGTTTTTTTCGCGTTTAATTAAGAAAAAAATGTTGAAGTTTTAAGGTTTTGCGTGCTAATCGAATTAAAAGTGATTTTAAAGTGATTTATATTATGAAATTATTAGATATTAAAAATATGAGTGCATGGCATACCTTTCCCACGAGGAACATACCAGAGTGTTGTAAAAGACAAACAGACCATACAAGAGACGTTCCTGCGTAAATATCCAGTTATGTATTTATATAAATTATTCAAAATAGTTGTTTTAGCCAATTACTTGGTTATGCATTAATAAAGCTCTAAAATATAAGCAACTGTTTCTGCATTTGCTAGTTCTTCCATTAGTCGAATTACATTAAATTTTTTATTAATATCTATATGCACTTACTTATTTATCATCCAGCTCAATAAAAATAAATTTATTAGATATTCGATTTTATATTATTTCTAAGTAAAATGCAAATACGACTCGAAACACACCTCAAACATTACTCAAATAAATCTGTATGCATATAAAAACGCCTTATCCTATATATCAAACAAATTATAAAATCTTTGGTTAATATAATATTGAGAAAACAAACTTCACTACAAATTGCATAAATAAGAAAAAAAAATCTTCGAACATAATTCACCATCAGTGGTCTATGTATCTCGATACGACAACGGCGATCAACACTTTTCATAAAGCAAAATAAAAATGTCGCAATCTTCCTGCATCTGAGAAAATCAACAATAAATTTTTTTTTCAATAAATTATTTTTCAAAAAAAAACTGGTTTCGATTCAGTTCATCAGTATCGGTTATTAATCAACACCAATAAATAATATCAATCGCTGAGGAGAGAATCAATATCGAAAATTACTGAGATGCAATAAATCATTTAATCATCAAAGGAATGAGATTTTTCGAAATATTTCAGATCGCCGCCGCCATTAAAAGATTCCAAGACGCGCTTGATTACATTTTCATGGCGGCGATTTAGTAAATTTATTCAAAATTTTTGAAATTAAAAATAGAAAAAAATATAAAAGTTTAAAAAACAAAAAAAAACTAAATAAATAAATACCGGAACCTCTTCTGATAATTAATTACCCTTTTTGCACATAACCGAAGATATTGAATAACTAACGTCAATATTATGCAAATGGTGCCCGCCTAACATCAGCTTTTATGTTTTGGTGTTTATGTGTATGTATATATATGTGGTTGAGCTTGTTTCGAAAACATAAAATCGAATTAATTTGCGGGTTTTGCTTAAGGAGCAATTCGTGTCTGTGTAGATGAGTATGGCACAGTATTACCTGACGACGGCATTCAATTTCAACGAGCTCGGTCTTAGCGTGGCTTAAGACGTTATGAATGAAAGTACCTCTAAGGCACGTACAGTAACTTGTTCCTTTGGATCTAGATGTATTTATATATTTTTATTCAGTTTCTATACGAAGGAAGTACAACAACTCCATTTCACCAACATCCATCATGAAAGACTTCCAGGATAATTCGAAAATTACAACACAACGAGAGTAAAAAAAAAAATAAGGTGGAAGAAAAAAAATTACATGGAATATTTAGAGTACACACAGCTCCTTAGAGGTTCAATTACTGTCAAAGTTCACGCTCTGCTTGTTTGCAATCATATTTGAAGTAATTGCTGCTCATCGTTTGTTCGTAGGTTCTATAGAATCGTGCTTGGTTCCTGCTAGCTTCTAAGTGGCGTGGCGTGGCTCACGTTTTTTGGTCGGAGCACTGCCAAGGAAAGTGAACCAATGCTGTGTGCACGACCATCAGGCAAACCAACAACATGTCAGCATATTCTCCCTTGATACTACTCTTCAAGCTCTATCCAAACTGAAAAGTACAGATGAAGATGTTATTGCTTGTGCTCAGGATTCTATACAGAACTACAGGATACTATGCACAGTACCTCCACTATACAACTATCCCAAGCTAAGGATATGAAGAATGAAAAAAAAAGACCGGAAAGAAAACGAAAAGTTGTTTACGTGCATTTTAATCAGCAACCAGAATGTAAACTGTGCCCTATTAAGCAGACTTTTGTCCTCGGGGCGCTCTGCTAGGAGAAGCTTAGCACAGAGGAGAAGCTTACGTCTAGCTCTCTATCCTGTACTACAGTATAACGGGCGTACAGAATATAAAACGTACATAACTTCAATAATTTCTACCCTTTGTCAGGATTCTATGGAGGAGAGATTTGTGTTTGCAAGGAAATTCCATTCTCAAAAGTTATGCAAAATTTATCTTTGCTTTTTTGCTTGAAGGCTTACTAAAATTGGGAGTACGATTGGGTATAATTTATCGCAAGGATAAAATGACCAAATAACGAGCAGGGCGGAAAGTGACGGCCGGCGGAACAAACAGGGCGGGGGTGGGGGGATACAGATCGATGAGGAAATTTCTGGCCTATAAACTTGAAATTTGTTTTGAGAGAGGAAAATTTCACTTATTTAAAGCTGAATACTTGAGAATATTTACAAAATACCTTACAATTTGGATTTTAAAAGTATTTCTCAGACGCATGAAAATTATGAAAAATAATTTCCTTAAGGTTGGAACACGTCTTTCTACTGTCGTACTGCTTGAGACCTGAAAAATAAGTGTAAAATTTAATTTTAAAAAACCCCACGTTTTTATTAAATTTTTATTTATTTAAATTGTCTTTTAGGGCTTGTGCCAAGTTACAATTCAAATGTCAATTTGTATGGAAAATGCATTTCGCTTTTACAATTCAATTTTCGGAGGTTTGTGTCTTTGGAATTTTAAGGAAATTTTTTAATTGTAGGGAAATATTAGCCGAACATTCATTTGACAGTTTGTTGGATTTGCTTTTTGTGGTTTAATCTCCTTTTTTTTAATTATTGGAGAACAATATCGCGAATTCTTTCAATTTTCAGTGCATGACACATTAAAGGCTGTTCATGCTTAGGCGGCCATTACACGTTCATACAAGCGGCAATCAATTCCATCAGTCATGATTAATGGAAATCAAAATATACGGAGGATTACGTCAGTCATCACCGGGTTTCCGTCACTCATAGGGAAAACTGTGGCAAAACTGACAGCAAAACCTACCGTCTAATGGATGCCTTACACGTTGCAGACGTAAAGCAAAATAAAAACATGAACAGAATAAATTCTGCATAAAATTTGAACCATTTTTTAAAACTTTCAAATATGTACAATGCTTCTTGCAGTCCACCCAATGGATGATGCTCGTGAAGCAATTCCATTTCCATTATTTTAAAGGCAAACATAGCCCTGGGCTTCTTTAAAAAAAATTAAAAATTTTATAAATTACAAAATTTTGTTGTCATCCATGTTGTTAAATGAAATGCGTGAATTGGATTTTGGCACACTTTGTAATTTCGAAGTGTCCGTGGTGAAAGTAGCAAATTCGGAATTGTAACTAATTGTAATTGTAGTACGAAAATGAAAAGTTAATCGGCGGTGTTCCACAATTCGAGTGGAATTGTAGTACGAAAATGAAAAGTTAAATCAGCTTTTTCCATTTCGACACCTTATTATAATAGAATGATCGAGAAATGCCGGATTGAACCACTTTTAGTACGTCCCTTTTCGTCCATTTGCGTAGAGTCATCCCAGGGGTAAGGAGATTGTCCAACTATGGGTAGCTGTTTTAAGAGCACCTACCTCATGCCTTCCAATAAATGGAATCTTCGTCGTCTTCAAAGTAGTCCCCATCGAGTGCAATGCAGCTATACCAGCGCATGACCTAGTCCTGCATACCTTTTTCATAGGCTGAGAGAGAATGGCATTCAGCACCTTCAACGAATTTCATTTTGTGGCCTCAACTGACTCAAAACGTCCACCAGCTCGAAATGAATATAGGAAAATCGTATTTTACTTACTAACGATTTCGTTTTTGAAAAAATAGAGCTTTTTCGGATGCAGTCCTGAGGCAACGCGTTTCAGGCGCAAAATGCCAATCACAATGTTATTGCATTAAAGGATATGTTCATTTCTTAAGCCAACGACTTAAGGGTCCCATTCACTCCCAGTTTATCGCACAGTTCTGGTTTGCGCAGTTAAATCGTAACAAAATCTGTGCAGTTTTAAGCTTACTCAGCTCATCACACTCACTACACAGTTTTAGTTCAGTTTGGCTCAAGTTGCGATTGGATATAATAGCAGTTGTGTGCTGTACATTTATTGCAATGCAATCTTCGCAAAAAGAAATTTTATATTTATCACTTTTGGGTGTTCTTATTAATCGAATTCAAAAAAACACGAAAACGCTTTTGGACAAAGAAATTGTTATTAGAGCGGAATCTATTTTTTCTACGCCTCTGTTAGAATACAGGCATTCTGATATTACTTTTAGTTACGGAATTAGCAGCATTCCACACCCGTGTGGAATATTCATTCCTTCAATTGTTATGGAATGACTACTATTGGCGACATCTGTTCGTCGTAATCCAAGAATATGATTTATTAATTAAAGAAAAAAAAAGATTTATTAATTAAAGAAAGAAAAGGATTGTTTCAATAATAAACAATCAATGATGTTCCGCTAGAAAATTTTTGCTTTAAATAAACTATTCAATTATTAAATTGCAGAAAATAGTAGCATTGTTTTAATAAATTTTGCGGCGGCCATCTATTAACAAATTATTAAATTACAAAATTGTTATAAATGAACACTCCCTACTTATATGTTATTTAGCGTTAAAATATCTTGCTGTGCCTTATACATTATATTTTTGACATTAGCTTTACATAGCGTATGTTTTTCTTTACAAAATATTAATAAAAACTAATTAGAGGCGTAGAAAAAGTATAGTCTGCAACACGTTTTGAATGGCATATTCCGCACTCGTGCACCGCCAAACTTCCACTTGTGCAGAATATGCATTATTCCAAACTTATTACAGAATATACTATTCTCATGTAAATCTTCTAAATGAACTCAGATTCCACCCGGAGGATTGGCATAATTATTTAATTATACATATTTCAAACTATTATCTTTTGGTCATTCAAAAGAAAGACACCTGCATGAGAAAGGCGATTAGCCCCCACGAGCGCCTAACGGCTACCCTAAGATTTTTAGCTGGTGGTCTGTTTGAAGTTTTTCACCATAATAACACCCCAGTTCCTGGGTATGCTGATTCCAGAGACGTGTGATGCAATATACGATATTCTAGAAATGTTACTGTAGTCTTTCGATTTCACCTTCCACAGACACTCCAGCGAACGATATTTCTCAATAAGCAACAAAAAAATTCCTTCCTCCACGACATTTTTTAAAAATCCATAAGGCGCCCATTACACTATAGGTTTTGCTGTCAGTTTTTCCAGAGTTTTGCCTACGACTGACGGAAAACCTAACGTCTAAGGTGTTGACTGACGTAATCCTCCGTATATTTTGATTTCCATTAATCATGACTGGTGGAATTGATTGCCGCTTTCATGAACGTGTAATGGCCGCCTAACATCCGTTCAATGCTCCAAACGGAAATGGACTGAGCAAATACAAAATAGTCACAGTCATGCTCAGTTTTTATCTGCACAGTTCTAGTTTGGGCAGTTCAAAATCTACGGCTCTTAGATTTTACACAGTCCTTTGACCTTTGCCTGCCTGCTTTCACAAAAAGCTTATACCATATTTGCACTAAGCCGAAATTACGTGATTTCGGCTATTTTCAAAATCATGTGATTTCCATTGTATTCTGGTGATTTCAAATTAAATCATAACAAACCTCGTAATTTTGTCAAAATTATATCTACGAAAAAAATCATGTCGAAAGCCAACGCACAAACCTGAAAATTGAATTCAGCCTAATTCAGCAACTTTTATTACCCCTCTTTATAAGTTCTTATACCCTTCCAGAAGAAAGATTAATCAATGCTTCTTTTTTCCTTTTTAGTAATGCAGAGGTAAGATATGTCGTTGGCTTATACAATATATGAACCTTTCCTCCCTAGGACATTAATGTAAAAAAAAAGAATTTATTTGGGTATCCCAGCCCAGCGGGAAAAATTCGGAGGTCCACTATCGTGAGCGAGTTCAGAGCGCTGCCAATATGATCTGAAGGGAGCAATATGGGAGCTTTAAGAAATTATATAAGACGAGGACAACGAAAAATTATTTTGGTGGCTTTAAAAGGTGCCATTGTCACAATCAATAGACCGGTTCTCGTTCCATTACGGAGATCAAGCAGCATTGGGCGTGATTAGTACTTAGTTGGGAGACCGCTTGTTAAAGCCGCTGTCGACACTTGCGTTTGGAAGGACGAACAGACAATTGCAAAATGTGTAGAAAAATATAAAAGTTTTTCGATACCGGAGCTTATTCACATATCCACAGGACGGAAATGAATTCTATATTAAAAGCTTTGCCCTACTTTTGTGGCTGCTGCAGAAATGCTTCTAACGCAGCAGTCGCTCATGCCGACTTTTGCAATGATAAAAAATATATAGTACTGGGTGTAAAGGGGGCGTTTCAAGCCTCTTAAGGAACGTTCAAACATTGATATTTTTAAGCGCTCCATTTCCAAAAGTACTGCTTCCATACACAATGCATTCCTGAAGGCTTTACATTCCCTCCTGAAAAGTGTCAATGTTTAATTGTTTTTTTTATTAATGACTAGATACCAAAATTGCATTAACACAGAAACATAAACCAAAATTCATTACAATAATATGATTCTTAAAATACTTTCATGTTCCTTCATGTTTAGTGCAGCCGCCAAAAAAAGGTAAAAAAAAGAATATTGGAATGCTTCAACATTACGACAACATTAACTAGAGTCAAATATACCCAAAAATACCTTATCTCAACCTCACGTTCCTTCCGAACTTAAAAATATTTAACAGCAAATGGCTGTTGTTGCTCGTGAAATTATTTCATATTAAATAAAATTCCAACCAGGAAACGAAAAAAGAATATACTATATACGGGCCCACCACCGAACAAGAGCCGACAAACAAAGGCAAAAAAAAATATATAATAACAAACGAAGTTGTACACCCTAGAATTATGTATAACCTGCCAAAAATGGCCAAAAGCAATACTATATAGCAGCAGTCGTAGAAATAAACATTTTACGAGCATGCAGGGCTTTTATTACAAAGTAAGAGTTAATTACTCCATGATGTTTCCATAAAGTTTGAAGGCTTCTCGAATAAAATTCACGAAATTTTCATCTATGAGCACCGCGCTGGCTACAGGAATGTTGTTTTACTACAGTTCTCCTAGTGCAATAAACCCAGAGGCTCAATTAAAATATCGTAAAGGTGCCGCTTTATTCTACCTTGTCCCTGAACAATGTTTCACATTTCCTATAACGATTGTTTGTTTTTCCTTGCATTCCTCTGATGACGACGAGGATTCCCAGCTACAGATGTACAAATATCCTATCAGATCTTTGCGAATGGCATATTGTGCAGCGCCATGTTCTTAGCCTGGATGCGGAGTCAGCAATGGCGAACTTGATTAAGTCTTTACGAAACTTTTACATTCGAGAGGAATTTGAAATATTTCTGCCGTAGTTTGTCTGATCGGTCGAACTTTAATCTCTAATGAAGAGACACTCAATCTCCACAATCAGTATAGGTGCAACATTACACAGGAGAAGGGCAAGTGTGTTGCAAGAATTTGTGGGCCTAGCAGTTGTGGATGGTAGGTAGCCCTCAGTCTCTAGTTTTGATTGGATTAAGGATACGTGTAGGATTAAAGTGTGTAGAGACAGACAAAAGCACTTTGACGATTCTTATGTCATCGTTAAGAGAGCTTTAGTCATCGATATGGTTTGTTTGAGCTATGTAACATCTTTAAAAACACAATTACAGTTACATGCCATCAATTATTGTAATTTTGGATCATATCGATTACTATTATTCAAATATTGGAGTTGTCGAAGTTTTATTTTATGCTAAGTCTAGTCGCAGTTGTCATCCCGTTCATATTAGTAAGCCTATTAGTCGATTAGTAAGCATTGCTCGAAGGGATGATAGTTCAGGTGAAGTCTGAGGGCGGGGAATGTGTATGGTTAACCTTCCATTTGAACTCTTGGATGTTTTACGAGTGGGAAAATATCGATTGTGGAGGATTGTTCCTTTGTGAAGAGCGCCTGTTTTTAAACGCATTCCCAGATTGTGGGCGTTTATATTTGTGGTGTATTCCCAGCTGTTGTAATAGAGGTGAAATGCTGATACTCCATTCCAACGGTATGGCTTAATGAGTCAATTGTGGAGCTAGCGCCGACATTACCAATAAGTTGGACAGCGCGGTTTTTTGCTTATCCAATCCTGGCAACGATATTTTCGAGGCCCCAGCCAAACAAACGAGTTGTATTTTTTTATGTTGCAGTTCCAAGTTGCAGGAACCCAGGGATTACCCTTTTTACTACCGGTCCGTCAAGTCGTTGGTCACTTCATGGTCCAATGGCTAGTAAAAGGCCTTAAGGCATGGATACACCATACCAGTTGCTGACCTGACAGTGGACAGCTACTGCACCCGTGTACTCGCATGACAATAAATCGACTCGCCTCGCCCGGGCACACAAGTGCGAGTTGCTGGCGTAACAGTGGCCAGCTACTGCATTTTTATACTCGCATGTCAGTTCTTATAATTAGGATCCAAACAATTCCAGATATTGGTTTGGGTTGGACTTTATATTTTGTTCGTAAGTCCATCTATCTGCCATTTTTTGTTTTTATAATCACTACTCACAAAAACACATGTAGTAACGAAGAATCCTATGCAGAATGGCGTACTCCCTGGTTTTCGAGCCACTGTCATTTCCCAATACCGCGCCAGTTGACGTCCGAGTCGCATGCGAGCTGCTGCTTGTGGCGTGCTGAGAAGGCGAGAGACGAGTAAAACCAAAAAATTATGTAGTAACTCGAGTGCGAGGTACTGACCCACGCGCACATGACAGTAACGATGCGGTCACACGGTGCGAGTAACTACACTGCAGTAACTGACTAGGCCAGCTCGCATGCTTACTCACACTGTGTAGCCCCGGCATTAGAATGAGTTGGCAGAAAGAGTGGGTTCAAAAGACTTCAAATAACGTCGATTTTGAACTAAAAAAATATATAGTTTAAAAAAACTAAAAAATACGCTTTGATTTTAAAATTAACTAAAAAGTAAAAAATAATTTTGAATGTATGTAAAGTTTTTATTGCTCCAGCCAGAATATGGACAACCTACCTTTCGAAATGTAAAACAGCGTGGGACTCTCTTCCTATATTCTTATTTTTATACACCGGAAATTTTCGCTAGGGGCCCACGCTTTTTTACATTTCGAAAGGTAGGTTGTTTCCATATTTTGGCTGGAGCAATAAAAACTTTACATTCAAAATTGTTTTTTACTTTTTAGTTAATTTTAAAATCAAAGCGTATTTTTTAGTTTCTTTAAACTATGTATTTTTTATTTTCTATTTTTCAGTCTATTATATGTCTTCCGCCATGTTGTAGTGACCGCCATATTGGATTTAAAATGACATCACACAGTTTACTAAACTATACGCGTCGTTCACTTTCATTTGATACCCATACCTAGGGTGTTGTAAAGAAAAAGGTAAACCGCCATTTTGTGTTGACCGCCATTTCGAATTTGGAATCACGCCACACAGTTAATAGTATTCTAATCGTCACACTCTTTCATTTGAAACCCATACCGAGGGTGTTATAAAGAAAAGGGTAGTGCGCCATTTTGTGTTGGCGGCCATTTGGAATTTTGAATGACGCCACAGAGCTAATAGTATTCTAGTTGTCATTTCCTTTCATTTGATACCCATATCGAGTGGGTTGTAAAGAAAATGGTAGCCCGCAATTTTTTGTTGTCCGCCATTTTGAATTTTGAATAACGCCACATAGCTAATTGTATTCTACTCGTAATACTCTTTCATTTGATACCCATGTTGGGGGTCGGGGAGCACAATTGCAAAATTCGGCCGCCATCTTGGAACCGCAATCTTGATTTTTTTACAAAATGGTCAGATTGCATTGTCACGCGAACTATACATATGTGCAAAATTTCAAGTCGATCCGTTACGTGGAAGTGGGTCAAAATCAAGTTGCAAGATTTGTTTACATGAAACATACAACATACAACACACAACATAAAACATACAACATACAACATACAGGTCAAGCTAATATAAAGCGTATAAAAATTGTCTTTATTTTATTTGTTCTTTCTTCGAGAAAAGTCCAATGAAAACACAATGTATTGAGTAATAAAATAGATAAGTAAAAACACAATGCTAATATAACAACTAAACTGAAAATCGAGAATACACTGTCAATAGAAAGCTTAGTTCGAAGAATTGAAAAATTTTTAGGGTGCGAGGAGTTAGAAGAAGATTGCGGTGGATCCTGCTTTTGAGCCTTTGGATGTTGTAGGTGTTCGAAAATACAGACTGTGTAAGGTTGTTCCACAGTCGGGTTGTTCAATTTACGAACGAATTTCTAGTTTGTAAAGTTTGTAGTGTATAGACATTTGCAATGGAATGATCAGAGTCCTAAATTGTTAAACAAGCATTGTAACGAACTGTGATTCATTACTAATAATCCCTCTCCCAAAAAGGTTTAACAAAATAAATATTCAATTCAGTGATGAAAACTGCAGGGATTTCCCGGTTTGCGAGAAAAATAAAAACAAAAAGGGAAAAGGGAAATTTATTTATTATAGGAAAATGTTACTCCATATTTTTTATAAAGAATTTTTCCGAATAAACGAGATAGCATGAAAACAAAATTAAAGAAATTGTGTGTCAAAAACAAACGCAGCAAGGGAATTGTTTCCAACTTCATTTTATTTGCCTGACAAGGCTCTTTCATGCTGCATTGCTATGTAAGAAGACAATTGCATTGTGTTGAACATATGAAGTTATGAATGTGCTAATAGGCCAAACCTAAATGAAAAGTAAGGCAGAAGTGAAGTATGCTTACTTCACCTGAAGTAGATGTACCTCCCACTTTACTTCCATTGTGGTTACTCTCATACATTCATAAGCAATGGTACCTAACTTCACTTCAAGAACAAAAAATGTGAGGCAAAAATGTTTTTTCCAAAATTACAGACTTTCAAGAGCAGATATCTCGAAAACTATACAAGATATCGAAAAACTTGACTGAGTAAAACTTGTAGCAAATTTCGTCATCTTTGATTTTGTGGTCATGGTCATGTCGCTAGGACGCATAGTTTCCGAGATATAAGCGAAAAACCGAAAAATAGGACTCCCACCTCCACCCCGACTCAAGGGCTACGGGCGGGGACTTTTGATATGTTCACCTCCTAACAAATCTAAACAAAGTTACGAAGTCAAAAATTGTGTTCCAAACATTTCCCTCCCTTGAGCATTCGTTGCCTGGCCTACATCGACAATCAAGGTTTGTGAACTCGAAATTACTTGTTTATGTTAAACCAAAAAAAATTTTCCCAAGGAATGACGAAGGCTTTGTTGATTTATTTTATCAGATTTTATGTTCGGGAGGGAAATTCTTTGACTTAAAGGGAAATTTGGATCGGTTGGGTGAGAAATCGTATCCAATTGAGTTTTCATTCCTGTCAACCACCACAACAAAGAGAGGTGAATCTCTCTTTGAAAGCTTCATTTCGAAGCTTTAAAGCTTTCTACCCCGACAAGCTTTCCAGCTATAAAAGAAACCGCTTCACCACCCCAAATTCAGTCTATCACCAGACTCGTTCCGGAGAGGTCATCTTCTCCGGTCTATTGATGTTTGAGATTTATCGATTTTGGTTTTAATGAAATCGATTTTTCTATAAATTGGCCTTAAAAAATCGATTTTATAAAAATCGAGTACAATATTTAAAGAAAAATTACATTATATGATAAAATTTTTATTAAATTTAACAAAACAAAAAAAACGAATTTCATTGCCAAATTAAAATAAATAATTCACGATATTATTAAATAATTCATAATAATTCATTGTTATAAAAATAAAGGCATCCAGGCAGGTTTGGTGCTTATTTGGTACTTTTCGACAAAGCTTAGATGAAAAGGTACTAAAAAGGTACGAAATAGAGCCAATTTTAACATCAAAATTGCTTATAACTTCAAAAGAAAAGGCTGTAGCATAAAAATTGTTTTAACATTATTTATAGGAAATACTCCAAGGTTTTTTAATTTTTGGAAAAAAATTATAGGTTAACTACGTATTTTTTGGATAATTTGGATATCTATACTACGTATAGATTTTGGATGTTTCAGTTGAAATTTTAGTTAAAAAAAACAAAATTTTGACTTTGAACAAACATTTTCGACTGAGGTTTATGATATTGATATCATACATTAAAGAATGTACATTTCTCTAAAAAATGAGCCTAATTGCGTTGCTCTACGATAAATAGTTGAGGAGTAATTAAAGTTTAAGTAAATTAAAAAATGCTTCAAACGTCTTTTCTTAAACACCCTGTGCCGGATTAAAAATAAATCTCGCCCGCAGCTAGCATGTATCAGGTACGCACTAGCACGCCCGGCGCCACAGCTAGCACGCATTGCGAACAATGATTTCTTTAGAGTGATATAGCCAATAAATTCGACGTGTTATTGTGCAATACTTACCTTGATTAGACATGCTTTATTAAAAATTCAAATTTTCAACACCATCAAAGTGCTATGGGGGCGCCAATCAAATACATATATATTTTTTGTAACGACTCAAATTAAGTAATTTTACGAAAGCCCATTGTTACTAATTAATCTCGGCTTTTTTTCACCTAGCTTCCCTTCTCTGATAACATACATATCACCTACTTAATTAATTTGAAAAAACGTTAAAGTGATGAAGTCATTAAACCGCAAAGAATTTAAAAATTCTCGAAACAATTACAAGGCCCCGACGACCATAAAAATAATTTCCCAAGTGGAATGGAATAACGCAGCCCGGGAAATATGCAGATTGAACTCATCTCGGCAATTCCGTATCAAATGATAACCTTTTCCAGATGAACTGAATACCGCCTGCCATACACTTTTCCTCAACTAAAGCAATCAATTTTAAATACCAATCAGATATTACAAAAAGCTTTCAGTAAACACGCGCTCGTGTCGTTCTGGATTCCTTTCGATAACGCATAGAACTCGAGAGATTTTTCTGAACCCCGCCTAGAACCTGGTGTGTGGAGAGGAGCAATATCTCAAACTCGTATATGTGATACCATTCATTGCCGTGATATCTTTTTTCGGAGCTCGTTTTCGTTGCAGTTGTTGTTGTGCCACAGCGCACACATGATCCTTCGCCATTACTCTTCAAAGTCGATAAATATGTAGAAATAAGAACAAAACAGTTGAAAAAAGAAGAACGAAATCTCTCCAATTTGAAGACCCGATATATATCACAAAAATGGCGTTCCACTTCACATAAATTGAAATGATGCCTCCATGAAAATAGGACTCGATGTTAATCCGAAATAATGTTATCTTCCATCCATCTGAGCGAGTTTTTATGGAGCAATTCCTCTTTTATTGTGACAGCGTTTTTATCACTTAATTTCTGGGGGCCTCGGCCTCCTCCTCCTCCTCCAAGTAGGTGAGGCCGAAGACGTTATTAGGTGCGCTCCAAGCTCCGGTTCTTGGTTCTGATGAGTGTGTTCTGGGGATGGGTTTGCTGGCAGCATCCCATGGGCCCATATGTGGGAAGAATCAACTTCATCAGGTAATCGATTGTGCACTTGAAACTATTCCGCTGCGGATGTGCATGGAAGCGTGTACATGTAAGTGCATAGTCAGAAGCGGGACAGAGGGAAAGGGAAGGTAAGGGTTCAATTTGGGATCCGTTAAACGGGAAGTAATTGGATTTCAGCCATTATTATTGGAATTGGTTATTTCGGGTTTGAAGGTTTTATGAAAGTTCACGTGATTGATTGAGTTTCAGTTTTAGTACATAAGTTTGGTGAATGTGAACGATTTTAGTGTTTCAAGGAAAATTGAAAATTACTTCATGTAATACCTGTGACACAATATACTTTCATAATGATGGTAACTTTCATTATGATGGTCAAGGAAATGATGGGGTGACACATTACACTTTACTTTCATTTGCGTCTGGCATATCAGGATATAAACCTGCGTATTTTCTGATTTAATTTTAAACTGTTTTAATTTGGAATATTTAAAAAAATATTTTTTAAAGTAGTAAAGAAAATATCCTTGCAAATTGTTGCTTAACTAACGTGAAATCAAATTATTTTATTTTAAAATGTAGTTTCCAATTTTCCAACAGATGTCACTTATACGAAATTACAGTCCAAATGAAAGTAAAATACTTTCATTTTGGACTTTCATTATGGTGGGTTTTTGCCACGATAATGAAGGTTACTTTCATTATGATGGTATATGTGTCACAGGTATAATGTTTAATACCCAAAATACAATCAAGCTGGCTCTCAAAATTTTCTTTGAAATACATTTTTAAATCATGCAAACACTATAAACATACAGTACAAAGGGCTTTCCCCGAGCTCTAGTCTTCCACATAAAAAAAATACCAGTGTCATAATACAAAATAAACAAACCAGAAAAATTTTACTTTGAAAAGCACACCCAAAAAGACTGTGGCACAGTGTTACAAAAACTTTTATTTAAATTTTTTGAATTCGTAATTACGACGAACGAAGCTATTCCTTATACCAGGCGACAATTATACCTGTGACACATATACCATCATAATGAAAGTAACCTTCATTATAGTGGCAAAAACCCACCATAATGAAAGTCCAAAATGAAAGTATTTTACCTTCATTTGGACTGTAATTTCGATTAAGTGACATCTGTTGGAAAATTGGAAACAACATTTTAAAATAAAATAATTTGATTTCACGTTAGTTAAGCAACAATTTGCAAGGATATTTTCTTCACTACTTTAAAAAATATTTTTTACATATTCCAAATTAAAACAACTTAAAATTAAAGCACGCAGGTTTATATCCTCACTTGATATGCCAGATGCAAATCAAGGTAAAGTGTAATATGTCACCCCATCATTTCCTTGACCATCATAATGAAAGTTACCATCATAATGAAAGTATAGTGTGTCACAGGTATTATTTACATTTTGTTAACCCTTTTATAAAAAAAACTTCTTAAACTCTAAATTTCACATTTATTACAGTCTTATATTTCAAGGCGTAAATGTGTTATCTTTAATTATTTTCATAAAAAGTGTTGAATGACATACAAAATTATAATTTTTTTTCCAAATACTGAGCACATATATTTAAAACTATGTAACACGGCCATCTGTCGAATTTTTTGCGAACTATTGCAACACGGCCATCTGTCAAATTTTTTGCGAACTATTTTATCACTAAAATTGCTTATAACTCCAAAAGTAAAGGCCGTAGAATAAAAATTTTCCAGAAATTATTCATAGCAAATTATCCAAGCTTTCCAATTTTGCAAAAAAAAATATTAGTTAACTACGTATTTTTTGGAGAAAAACGTAGTTTTAGTTGAAATTTTAGTGAAAAAAACCAAAGTTTTGAATTTGACGATACATTGCTCTGGAAGTTGATAGGGTAGAACCTTGATTTTTACAGTTTTAGATAGGTGGCAGTATTTTGCGTACACTGATACTTTATCTGATACAAAAATACAGGGTGATATGTAAAACTCTAAAAAAAAATTTGGGGTGGTTTTGGGGAAGAGGAGGGGTTTTGAGACTTGGTGCCCAAAGAGACTTTTGATCTACATGTTGAGAACTATCAATTTCAAGAAAATTTAACGAAAGACATTTTCTCATTTTTTTTTATGTGGAAGACTAGAGCTCAGGGAAAGCCCTTTGTACTGTCAACAATCTACAAATGGTGCGGGGTCCTTTGTCCATCTGTCATCGGATTTCAGTTCGTGAGTATAGCAATTGACTAAAGCCCTGAATATACATATCTGTTTTTGGTATTTTAAAAGTGAACCGAAAGCACTATATTTAGCTATAATATTATATTATACATAAATATTTCATAAAAACGCCTAATCATTGTTGATCTCATTCATGCAAACCAAAGAGCATGTCTACACGTTCAACTTTTCATTCAACTATTCGAAATTCGAGAAGTTCCTTCTCTTTCGCTCGCATGTAAAGTTAGAAAGAGACTCGTCGTGATTCAAAAATTGAAGGCATCTAAAAGTTGGACGAACATTTTCGTTCCAGTCCTGGTTTTTCCTTCAACTTTTTTTAAAAGTGTCCTCAAATAGTTTTTATACGATTTCTTATCGGTTAACCTTAAGTCATATTGTAAAAAATGGAAAGGATTTCGATTTCCTTTATATTCCTCCATTCCTTGATCCATTTTCGATTTTTTTTACTTTCATCACTTTCAGAATTTTGGAGAATAACACCACAACACGCGCAGCGGTGAGTGCGATCACGATTTCTTCTTCCGACTCGGATGAACTTATTTTTTAAACTGTACGTAAAAGTTGAAAGAAAAAGTTGAACGCGTATGTATAGCACTGACATATAATAATGGACTGCTCATCAGACATGATTTCCATACAAACTCATGGCACCAAAAAGTATAGAAAAGTATAGTCCTCTCGCTCATCCATAAGCCGCTTTTGTCACCGAACTCAAATTTTGTTAAATTTCGTGTTAAGTGGTGAGGAATCAAATCAGATGGTAGCAAAATTGAAAAAATAAAATCTGACAGTCAAAAAGTGTACACTTTTCCATTTGCTTAAATATTTTTACTCTTGACTTTCAATAAACCACAAAATACGATAACTTTTTTATCTTTGCAGTAAAATAAAAACGGTAAATCAAATTCTGGAATGATATTAAGCGAAAATTAAAATAAAACCGCCACAACGGTTGCACGATATTAAAGTTGCCATCAGTGGCGGTTTCAAGGGGGGGCCATGGGGGCCATGGCCCCCCCCCCGAGAATAGAAAAATTAATGAAGTTTTTCGAAGTTGATTAAATTATACGACTTGAATTAATTAACAATCCTTGTACCGTATTACAAAATCAAGCCATCGAAAATGCATCGCTTTATAAAGTGTGGAGATTAATGGTACCAGCTAATTTAATCAATCTCGATTGGCAGCACTGGCAATTTTAAGTTATCTTAACGAATTCATTAGGCCCCCATCCACAGTCACACATGTGTGACGAACATCTTTTGAATAATAACAATCATTTACACACACATAGAAGTTTTGACATTTGTAAGCCAGCAACGAAAAAAATAAAATGATTTTTAATGAAATAAAAATTTCTCGTATGAAAGCTTGAAATTCATATAGACTTTTTGTTTAGGCTAATTTGAGCAACTGGGCATTTTCAATAATTTATCTAATATTTCAAGCTTTAACTAAAATTTTTATAATTTTCAATTAGTGGTACAACGAAAATTTAAGAATAGATAATCTACTTAAAATGCACAACTAAACAAATTACCGTTCAGGAGCGGATTCAAGGGGGTGTGGGGTCACGGGGGTCATGACCCCCCCCCAAAAGCGCTCGCTGTTTAAAAAACAAAATTGACCCAACTAAAAAAACAAAAAGAAAAAATTACCAAACGACTAAACCCACTCAGCTTTTTTGCAAATTAAAAAAAACGACCTTAAAAAATGACCTTCAAGGTCAACAACAGATTGTTCTATAAGGCCCATTCAGAACCAGCAGCAGCAACAGCAGCGGCAGCATGTTTAGTTTTACTAGCAATCAATTAGTTTTACTAGCAACGTGACTAGGGTTGCCAGGTGTCCGGATTTAGCCGGACATATCCGGCCTTTTACGGTCGTGGCGGCCAAATATATGCATGTCCGGCTTATGACCGGATATTAAGCGATTGTCCCTCTGGTCATGTAAGGATACGTACAGTACGCAGCGTAGCATAGATAGATAATAGCTGAAAGCTTTTCTTTGTTTTGCAATCAAAGATTTAAGCACACCAGGTAACTTACAACGCTGCATCCCGGACTAATAAAAAGTAGTCCCGGAGTGAGCGTTGCAAGTGGCCTGGTCATTTCGTGCCAATTGATTGGTTTTGGAAATTATTCCTTTCGGGTAGTAAGTTGTTGATCTGTACATTTCTCCCCACCACCCCCATCGCGATTCTGCTGGCTGACTCTTGCTACTGTTATAAGCCTTATCTAAACTATCAATTACAAAAAAATCAAGGGACCTGAAATGACCATCCAAAATGCAACTCTTCCTCCCGGACTATAATGAAATGACCAGTTTTCCATCCAAGGAGAATAGATGATTGTATATTTTGTTTAATGAAGAATATTTAGTTTATTTTGACATAAGATTTTATTAATAAACGATTGAAAATACCTAACCGACTCTATTTCTATTTAAAATGGGTAAGAAAAATGTCCGGCTAAATGTAACGCTTGTTATGTTCCTAAAATGGAAGAATATTAATTGTATATTTTAATAGCAAATTGTGTTGTACTTATCTGTCTTATCTGTGTATGTGCCGTCTGCAAAGGATGATACTGCTAAGGGATTTTCTTTCTTCTTTTTAGAGAACTTTTAAATTGAGATCCTCGGTGGCCTGAGTTTTATTTATTTAGCATGCGTGAACTGGACTGGCGAGGAATATGAATCAGTGGCCAGGAGAGGACCTAGAAGAAACATACAACCCAACCTGCAAGAAGGACGAATGCCTAAATTAGCAATTAAGTTAGCATTAAGTTAATAATATGCGGCTTCCACCACAATCCTAATCCTGACTCCTCCGAGCGAAGGTAGTTCACCTGGAACCTCACATTGAAGATGCAACCTGCGAGATCGAAGGAGGGAGCGGTCGTCAGGGAGTGCTCATTAAAATAAAAGTCTAAGGAAAATGCCAGCTAACCTGGGGAATCCGGCAGCATCACTTGAACTGTCAGGCTCAAGTTCTTCGCCGAATGCGAGATTTTGCGTGACCGATGAATTTCCCCAGGTGTAGCATCATGCCGCCCAAGACCCAAATATATATTTCGCACCCAATTTGGGTTAATAATAGTTAACCGGTTTCTACCGCTCTAACCGATTCCATAGGATGGGTTAGGAACGAGTGAACATCCGGAGAAGAATGAGAGGGACGTGCGGAATACTGGGCTTTTCCAAATAAAAACCTGGGCCCCTGCCGAGCTCGCTCTCTTACCGGTGATCGATCAGTTAAAGTGAAAGTGAAGAAAAGTAGTGACAGTGAGGAAAAAAGTTGTTCCAAGGTTGAAGAGGACACGAGGAGACAGGATTGGGAGGAAGGAACAAGTCAAGCTAAGTTTAAAGTTTCATATTGTTTCTATTATATTTTTTCTGAAATAATTTTTTTTATATATATATTTCCTATAATTTTTTTTATATTATATTGGTTTTTTTTATACATATTGCCATAGTTCATAATAAATGAAATTAACTGAATGCTGGTGATTCTTAATTAAGAGAGTGTTGTGTGTGATATCGTGGGTTCAAGCCCCACGTTCGTATAGGTTCGTAGACCTTAAAACTACGTGGCGCCCTTTAGGGTTAACTTGGATTTTTCATCCCTTATTTTTTATAGGACTCCACCCCACGCTGAGTGCGGCCGAGGCGTACGTGCGAAAATTGGACGTAACATTTTTGGCGCCCAACGTGTCTTTTTACTTCAAGATTACCAAGTTAGCCCCGATTTTTCTTTTTTTTCCTTTTTTTTTGGTGAAAGAAAGTTTTTTTTGTAATTGGTGTGACAATCCGGAATATTTAGTAGCAATTTTAAAAGTAGTCCGGATTTTCTTCAAAAGAGCAACTAGTGCAAAACGGAAAAGCAACGTGGGATTATTTCATCGGAAAACTATTTAGCTAAAGACCGGATTAGATTGGAATTGTTTGGTTGTTTTTTTTGTGTGGCATTTTTATAGTAGAAAAGTGGCATAATTTCTTTTAGTGGCAGAGTGGAATTTAGTGTGGGAAAGGACGAAGACAATAATTTTATCATCTTCTAAGAAAACTATTATTTCAGTGGGGTTAAGTGGCCTCCAGCTGTTCAGCCACTCAATTGTTATACCAATTTTGACAGTTCGCCGTAAAATCTTTGTGAGGGAGTAGGACGGTAGTGCGTGTACGAAGAGCTACTTGGAGAGCAGGGAGCAAGGCAACAAGTTGCTGGGGAGTGAAAGAACTGTAAGTAAGTTGCAAAAGCTGTAGAAGTTGCGAAACTTTAAAAGTTGCGAAACTTTTGAAGTTGCGAAACTTTAAAAGTTGCGAAACTTTAAAAGTTGCGAAACTTTAAAAGTTGCGAAACTTTAAAAGTTGCGAAACTTTAAAAGTTGCGAAACTTGGGAAGCTCCGGAACTTTGGAAGTGCAAAACATTGTACGCAACATAGAACTGATCACGCCACTCATTGTTTTTTTTTCCCTTTCTTCTGGAACCACGCCACTCCATTTTTTTTTGTGCCACAATTATATTTTCCTTTTGGAGTATCAAATAGTGATAAAGCATACTTACAATTTTAGTGACAAGAAGGTTGATGGTATATGGTATCCCTGGTAGTGTAGGTTGTCTCAACCTGTTAAAAATTAATGGATTTTTCCTTTTTTTTTCTACACAAAAAATACACACTAATTTTTCACAGTAAGACACCATATTAATAGGGATATTAATTAGAACTTTCCTCCTTGGGATTCCACGCAAGATCTTTTCCACAAAAAAAAAAAAATTTTTACACACCATCACCAAATCACACGGGAATTGTTTTTTTACTACCGGCACTCGAATTAAACGGGGTACAGCGTGTACCATAAACCGACCGACGTTACTTACTACGTACAACTGGCCCGTTCCGAATGAGTAGTCAATGCTCGACTATGAATGACCATCGAGTATAAGAGAATTGTTGTTGGCAATATTATCAAGAGAGGATTAGATTTTTTTTTGCAAGGAATTATAAATTCTTGGGGAATAATCACCCACTACTAGGAGGTGAGGAAGGCTTACAACACCGGATTCTGTTTTTTTGTTTGCATTGCAGCAAGCGGCCATTACTCTACTAGAAAAAAAAACGATTTGAAGTGATTTGTGGGTCAAGTTCATGCTCTTGTTGCCTTTGTTTTTTTTTGGTTTGGTCGATTGATCTTCAACGATATTAGCAACGAACTAAGTTAATCGGAAGATTAAACCAACCGATGTTTCGCTAGTAGGTTATAATATATTATATTTTCCAACAGGCGGTTAAAGTTTTTTTTTGAGGATACTCAGGGCTTGGAGGTTGGTAGTTAGTTGACACCTTGAATCTGGTTGTAGTTTTTTTTTAGGATTCGATATTTTGTTTGGATTTTTTTTTGATTTTACTATTTTTTGGGGTTTTTTTTTGGGTTCGATATTTTTTTCTCTTCTTGTTTTTTTTTTATTTTTGATTTTACTATTTTTGGAGTGGACTAGCTAGCCCGTGGCACTTTCTCTTTCGTTTTTTTGTCGTTTTTGGCAGTTGCAGTTGTTTTTTTTGGGGGTTTGAGCATTTTTCGAAATCGACATGGAAGTGAACAGGCTTAGCCAGGACGAGCTGTCCTACGAGCTGATAATTAGAGGTTTGCCGACGGGTAAAGTGGAGGAAATGAGGGCTTCTCTCCGCTCGGCTTTAAAAGTGGAAAAGGAAGGCAAGATAACATTGGTCGAACCTTACCCCTTTTCTTTCGAGGAAGACACGCAAGCCTTAGATAAAAAGTTAAGCGAAATCACCACCCTCCAGGGAACCTTCCAAGGCGACTCGGAATCAAGTGAGTACAGGAAGCTAATGACAAAAATTGAGTGGTCTTTAGCTAGGGTGAATCGTATGAAGGCCGGGGATGAAGCAGAGAAGAAGGTTAAAGCTCGCATCAGGGGCGAATTGATCGTGTCCCTAGGAACTTTGTATACGACAGCGGAAGGAGATGACCCTGACGACGAATCATCTGAAGCGGCCGCAGAGTTATCCCTCCCCGCAGCAGTAATGACTACAAATAGGGCGCAGGCGCAGATATACAAATGGGGGATTAAATTTACCGGCGAGCAAGGGCAATCGGTAAGTTCTTTCCTGGAAAGAGTGAATGAAATGGCGGAGGCAAGAGGTATAAACCGAGGCCAGCTATACCGGTCAGCCCTAGATCTATTTGGAGGACGCGCGCTAATCTGGTACCGTGCAAATAAGGGGTCCTTACATTCTTGGAATGACCTGGTCAAGGAGCTGAGGAAAGAGTTCCTGCCGCCGGATTATGACGAGAGACTTCTGGAAGAAATACGTAGAAGGACCCAGGGGAAGGACGAATCGATGGGAATATACGTGGCCACGATGAAGAATATGTTTGCTCGGCTGAACGAGTCTCTCTCGGAGAAGGAACAATTAAGGATTCTTAGGAGAACCATCCATCCCTTCTACCAGACGCAACTGGGCTTGCAGGAGATTGAGACGTTAACGGAAATGGTAGAATTGGGGCGGAAGTTGGAAGCCATCAGATCATCAGCTGAAGCTTTTATCCCTCCCCCAACTAGGCGCAGCCACACGTTATTGGAGCCAGACTTGGCGTATCTCGATGCGGGGCCCCAAGTGTTAGCCGCAATGAACGACCCCAGCCAACCCAGCAGGACGAGTACGGCAGATAATGAGAGGAGGTGCTTCCGTTGTGGACGCATGGGACACTTCGCCAGGAATTGCAGAGTTTTGAGATGTTTTGGTTGTGGAGCTCCAGGGACGGTCCGCTCGCAGTGTACCAGATGTCGCGAAAGGCCAACAAGCTCCGGTCCAAGAGAACAACAGCAGACACAAGGATCGGGAAACGATCAGGGAGCCCGAGCCTAGACGGCGAGCCGGGTAATCCGCAGAGAGCCGTAACCAGCGAGGATCCGGCCAAGCCTCAGCGACCGGACCATTCTGCTAAAGGGGAGGTAATAGAGGTAGCACGACACGAACAAGTGGATTATGTTTTCTGTGGTCAGGAAGACGATGTGCGACCTCATCTTTCAGTGGAAATCCTTGGCGTGGAATTTCGTGGGTTACTCGACTCAGGATCAACAACGACCGTCATCGGTGGGCCTGGTTGGGAGCTGTTGAAGAAAATGAAGTTGAGGACAACCATCACAGCGAGGAAGGTGATTAATGTAGCCGACGGAAGGACTGTTGAGGTGTTAGGAAAAATTGATGTACCAATCGCCGTAGAAGGGAAAGTTAAGATAAAGGAAGTCCTGATAGTTCCGGAGTTGCCGCATAAGATTATTTTGGGGATAGATTTCTGCAGGGAGATGAAGATTGTGGTAGATTTCGGCGAAGACAGCTGGCAGTTTAGGGAAGAGGTCACAGAGGTCCGAGTACACGCCTTGGAGAGCAAGTCAAAACTTCCGGAGAGACAACGAAAGGAATTGGAAGAGGTTATCGAGGAGGTAAAGCAGAAAATGGGGACGAAGCTGGGATGCACAAATATTGTGGAACACGCGATCGAAACGGAGTCGCCACCCATCAAGCAACGGTATTACCCCATTTCGCCTGCTATGCAGAAGGTTGTGAACGAGCAATTAGAAGAGATGTTGCAGGCGGGAGTGGTGGAACCTTCCAACAGCGCATGGGCCTCGCCGGTGGTGCTGGTCAAGAAAAAGGACGGGAAGTATCGTTTTTGCGTTGACTTCCGGAAACTGAACAAAGCAACGAAGAAGGATGCTTACCCCTTGCCTTTCGTCTCGGCCACGTTGGATAAATTACGCGACGCCAAGTACCTATCGTCGCTGGATATAAAGTCGGCTTTCTGGCAAGTTCCGATGGAAGCGAAGTCCAAACAATACACCGCCTTCACCATCCCGGGCCGGGGGTTGTTTCACTTCAATAGGATGCCCTTCGGATTAACCAACTCACCCGCAACATGGCAACGTCTAATCGACAGAGTGCTGTCCGGAACACTAGATGATAAAGTATTTGTATACCTGGACGACGTCATTATTGTAACCCAATCATTCGAGGAACACAAGAAGGTGCTGAAGGAAGTCTTGGACAAAATTTGCGAAGCAGGCCTTGTCATCAACTTCGACAAATGCGAATTCTGCAGGGAGGAATTAAAATATCTGGGATACGTGGTAGGAGAGAATGGACTGCAGGTTGATCCAGAAAAGGTACAGGGGATACTTGCTATCGCAGCCCCTCGGTCAGTTTCCGAAGTACGGAAGTTCATAGGTACAATATCTTGGTATAGACGATTCGTCCCTAACTTCGCCACCTTAATTGCGCCAATCACGGGGTTGCTGAAAAAGAGGACTAAGTTCGTGTGGTCACCACAGTGTGAAGAAGCCTTTCGGAAGGCAAAGGACCACTTAGTTAGTGCACCCATCCTCAATTGCCCAAACTTCGAATACCCTTTTGTGATACATACCGATGCCTCTGGCTATGGCTTAGGCGCAGTCCTCACACAGCATATCGAGGAACAGGAAAAAGTAATCGCTTACCTAAGCAGGTCGTTGAATCGAGCAGAACGGAATTATTCAACTACGGAGCGCGAGTGTCTTGCAGTACTGTGGGCGATAGAAAAGTTGCGGCCGTATATTGAAGGAACGAGCTTCACCGTCGTTACAGACCACGCATCATTAATCTGGCTTCATAACCTGAAGGATCCCACGGGCCGTCTAGCCCGATGGGCCATCAGGCTGCAACAATACGATTTTAATATTATACATCGGAAAGGCAAAGAACATCTACTTCCAGATTTATTATCAAGATCAGTTCCAGTCGTAGATTGTCTCCACGACGACACATCGACATCACTCAAGGATCCCTGGTGCGAACGCATGATGGAACGGGTACGGAAGAACCCTGAACGTTTCCCTAATTGGAAGCTTAGCCTTGGCAGTCTCTGGAAGCACGTACGACCTAAGTATCCGGAATTGGCTTGCGAAGAGTTCGACTGGAAAAGGGTGTTGCCGAAAGCGGATAGGAAGAGCGCCTTGCTGGAAGCCCACGACCTCCCAACTGCAGGGCATGGTGGGGTTAAGAAGACGTACGACCGACTTTCTCAGCGATTCTACTGGCCGAAAATGAAGACCGACGTCGCGTCATATGTAAGGCGATGTAAGACGTGCCAGACTACTAAGCCTGAGCGGAAGAAGCCGGCAGGCTTGATGTCTTCCCGCACAGTCAGTAGCTATCCTTGGGAGTGCGTGTGTATTGACTTGATAGGGCCCTTACCCCGTTCCACACGCGGATATAAGTATATATTGACGGTAGTGGATTACTTCAGCAAATTCCCCTTACTTTTCCCTTTGCGTTCAGCGACGGCCCCACCCATCTGCCGTATCTTGGAGGAATCAGTGTTCATGATCTTTGGAGTGCCTAAAACTTTAGTATGCGATAATGGGCAGCAATTTAAATCTAAAGAGTTCAAGGCACTCAGCGCGGAATATGGCACGACAATCAGTTATACCGCATTCTATCATCCCCAAGCTAACCCGACGGAGAGAATGAACCAGAATGTCAAGACAATGTTACGCGCTTACGTAGCTGACAACCACCGGACGTGGGATTTGTACTTGGCAAAGATTGGTTGTGCCATCCGAACCGGTACGCACGAAGGTACAAAGTTAACACCGTACTTCATAAACTTTGGTAGGGAAATGGTAGTGTATGGGCGCGAGGCGCAAGGCGACAGTCAGGGAGAAGACCAGCCCGAGGCGCGGGCAAGGGCGTTGCGAGATGTGCGAAGAGACGTCAAGGCCAGGTTGATGAAAGTGGCAGAAGCGACCAGACACACCTACAACCTAAGAAGAAGGGACCAAAGATTTTACCCTAATGATTCGGTGTTGCGCAAGAATTACGTTTTGTCCAACGCTGCGCAATACTTCAGCGCAAAGTTAGCCCCAAAATACGTCGGTCCTTTTACTATATCGAAAGTGCTGTCACCGTGGACGTACCAGTTGAAAGATTGTACAGGTAAAGATGCTGGAGTGTGGCACGCTAAAGACTTGAAAGTGGCCGAGGCTAGTAATTCATCCTTTCGTGAATAGAAAAGGGAAAAATATAGTAGGGTAATTTTAGCTCAGGTATATCGAAGTATAAATAGAAACAGGAAATTATTCATTGGAGTACGAATTGGTAGGTGTGCCTTAGAAACATATAAGAATTTAGGAATAACTAAGAACTGTAGGGATAAATTTCGACATGGAAGGAACCCTCATACCTTTAGAGATTTCTTCGAAATCTCTCGAAGGAGAGGGAGGTATGTTATGTTCCTAAAATGGAAGAATATTAATTGTATATTTTAATAGCAAATTGTGTTGTACTTATCTGTCTTATCTGTGTATGTGCCGTCTGCAAAGGATGATACTGCTAAGGGATTTTCTTTCTTCTTTTTAGAGAACTTTTAAATTGAGATCCTCGGTGGCCTGAGTTTTATTTATTTAGCATGCGTGAACTGGACTGGCGAGGAATATGAATCAGTGGCCAGGAGAGGACCTAGAAGAAACATACAACCCAACCTGCAAGAAGGACGAATGCCTAAATTAGCAATTAAGTTAGCATTAAGTTAATAATATGCGGCTTCCACCACAATCCTAATCCTGACTCCTCCGAGCGAAGGTAGTTCACCTGGAACCTCACATTGAAGATGCAACCTGCGAGATCGAAGGAGGGAGCGGTCGTCAGGGAGTGCTCATTAAAATAAAAGTCTAAGGAAAATGCCAGCTAACCTGGGGAATCCGGCAGCATCACTTGAACTGTCAGGCTCAAGTTCTTCGCCGAATGCGAGATTTTGCGTGACCGATGAATTTCCCCAGGTGTAGCATCATGCCGCCCAAGACCCAAATATATATTTCGCACCCAATTTGGGTTAATAATAGTTAACCGGTTTCTACCGCTCTAACCGATTCCATAGGATGGGTTAGGAACGAGTGAACATCCGGAGAAGAATGAGAGGGACGTGCGGAATACTGGGCTTTTCCAAATAAAAACCTGGGCCCCTGCCGAGCTCGCTCTCTTACCGGTGATCGATCAGTTAAAGTGAAAGTGAAGAAAAGTAGTGACAGTGAGGAAAAAAGTTGTTCCAAGGTTGAAGAGGACACGAGGAGACAGGATTGGGAGGAAGGAACAAGTCAAGCTAAGTTTAAAGTTTCATATTGTTTCTATTATATTTTTTCTGAAATAATTTTTTTTATATATATATTTCCTATAATTTTTTTTATATTATATTGGTTTTTTTTATACATATTGCCATAGTTCATAATAAATGAAATTAACTGAATGCTGGTGATTCTTAATTAAGAGAGTGTTGTGTGTGATATCGTGGGTTCAAGCCCCACGTTCGTATAGGTTCGTAGACCTTAAAACTACGTGGCGCCCTTTAGGGTTAACTTGGATTTTTCATCCCTTATTTTTTATAGGACTCCACCCCACGCTGAGTGCGGCCGAGGCGTACGTGCGAAAATTGGACGTAACACGCTGTGTCCGGCCTTTTTATTTTTGGACTTGGCAACCCTACCTACATGTGACCACCATTAGCCAATAGGAACTGTCTGCAGCCGCTGCTGGTTCTGAATGGGGCTATACTCTTTCTATATGTTTTGATTTGCAAACTCTGAAGTTAGCTGCACTCACAAGCAAGGGCGCGTCTTCATCAAAAACAAAATAGGGCACGTTTTCGTAGGGCACGTTTGTTTTTAATCCACCAGAAATTTCGGTTAGTTATGTTCGTTTTGTAAATTTGTTTTTAGGAGTAAAAACTTTTTTCCGCCACTTTTAATTCCGTGACCCCCCCAAAACAAAATTCTAGATCCGCGCCTGTTACCGTTACAAATTAAAACAAAATTCAATTATGAATTAAATCCTCAATCCACTTCCCCAGTTCAAACGATTTGAGATTGGAACTTTGATATAAGGGTTCCGAATTAAGATGTTGTAATTAATACCATCAGGGATTATCTCTGAGCTCAAGTCTACCAGATAAAAAAAAGTTGTGATTCTTAAGACCAAAAGTGTGAATGAAAGCACGATGGCCCCCCCCGAAAATCAGACCTGGAACCGCCCCTGGTTGCCATACCTGATTACATATTTTCCTTTGAACTAATGTCAGAATATTTACAAAAAAAATAGATAGGTATATTGATTTTTAACTTCCCAGTAGGAAGTTATTGTAATCGGTCCGAAAATCGGATTCGAAATTTTCAATGTATTTACACAGGTCCCAATAGCATTTTAAGCAAATATTTGAGAAGAAATATGTGTGTGTGTGTGTGTGCGTACGTATGTGGTCATTTTTTCCTGCACGATTTCGCGCGAACCGAAAAAGATATCGACTTCGTTCAGGTGCCGTTCGAAGCGTGTTCAAGGAAATATGATCTGAAAAGATTTTCATAAAAATTGGTCGACCCGTTTTTTTGTTTGAACGACTTAAGTGATTTTTGTACCAGCACGATTTCGCGCAAACCAAAAAAGATATCGACTTCGTTAAGGTGCCGTTCGAAGCGTATTAAAGGACATATGAATTGAAAAGATTTTCATAAAAATCGGTCGAACCGTTTTTTTGTTTGAACGACGTAAGTGATTTTTGTACTAGCACGATTTCGCGCGAACCAAAAAAGATACCGACTTCGTTAAGATGCCGTTCAAAGCGTGTTAAAGGAAGTATGATCTGAAAAGATTTTCATAAAAATCGTTCGAGTCGTTTTTTTGTTTGAACGAATACTGGGAAGTTAATCTTGTGGACCGAAAGGGTCAAAAGCCACATCCCAACTAGTTTTTATTTCTGTCCCTTTCCCCCATAAGCCCCGGAATCACTGAAATAATAAGATGAAACAGGGGTAGGGAACCTCGCATGGTTTAACATAAATATTGGTTAAAAGGGCATTTTAAAAGGGGAATAACATCAAAATTGCAGTTGTTATTTTTTTTAACAAAAATTTATTTTATTCCCATCGCCCAAAAACGAATATCAAAAATTTTAATTTGCAAAAGTAACTGACGTGTTTACATGTCAGTGAAAAAAGGTTTGCCATCTATGGAACGAATTGGTGCCATGAAAATTTCCAGATGAGCAGTCCATTCTATATGTCAGTGGTATGTAGACACCGATTTCGTTCAAGTCAAGAAATCTGATAGTTCGAATATCGAAAAATTGAATGAAAAATTTGAACGTGTAGAACCGGTAAAAGGCGTCTTGCAAAGATGAAAAAACAAATGCCCGTAATTTGTGGGAAAATGTATCTAAAGAGCTTTGTGCTTTATGAACACCAATTAGGAATTATGAGGAATGGAAAAAGGTTTAGCAAATTTCTTAGCAGCTAATTTCAATTCCTAAAATTTTATAATTACCGGATTTGGGGTGACTATAAATTTCACATAAAAGGAAAACTCCAACAAAATAAAAAGAAATACTCGTAACGGGTGGAGGCCCCCTGTAAATTAGTGCATTAGCGCAGTTGAGTCTGAAAATAATTTCTGTTCGAATATTGGTCAGGCAATAATTTGATGCTATGGCATTCAACGACACAAAAACTAAATCGCATCGCAACTGGCTCCGTTTGCTTCTCACTTTTGCATCGCATTCCATTTGCTGTTTGACCACGGTTGCCTTATGCCCCGGCTTCACCGGCCTCAGTTCAATATTCAGTTCAATCCACATAAGTGGCTTCACCGGCTAAAGTCCAGTTCAGAAATGCAAAAGCTCACTGGAATAGCATTCCTCTATTCTGCCCGGTTCACATTATTCCAGTAGCATTCCAGACCAGCGATCAAAACCAGCACTGGAATAATGTGAACCGGCACTGGAGTGTACCCATTCCAGTGAACAATCCAGTCCAGTGACTGAATTGACAGTCTACTTTTTCATTCCAGCTCGCCCATTCCAGCGCCACTGGAATATTGCAAACGTATTGTCTAGCACTGGACTGGATTGACTCGCTGGATTACTGGACTGGAATAATGTGAACCAGACTGGATTGACTCGCTGGATTACAGAACTGGAATAATGTGAACCGGGCATTCCAGTTGATTACTCTCTTTTAAGCGAGCTTTTACGTTTTACTTAAGTTCGAGTTCGAGTTGGGCAAATTGAAGTCTGTTTTTTCCTCATTTAATATGTGAAGCTTGTATGCGAACTGAGATTATTTTAAAGTTCAGTTTACTAATTTGCTCGAATTTGCGCAGTTCGGCCGATGAAGCCGGGGTATAAGATTAAGAAATTCCAAGGACTACCCTGTAACAAGTCTTTGAGCGGAACTGACAAGGCAACCGTAAAAAATTAAGTCAAATAATTGCAAAATTATAACGCAGGTCGCTTATTTAGCCTTGAAAGTGAAGAGACCGTGTATAAAATTCACTCTCGGTATGTGCATTAAATTTAAGTTCATTAAAATTCCTGACAGTAGCCAGCTCTATAAGCCGTGGACAAAGCACGCCACACACCAAATTAATGCAATATGAGCAATTCCAGTGGCGTACTTTCGTCTTTATGTATATTTCAGAGTTATCCTGGCACACGGGTCGTTATATTCTCGTATTTGTTTTTTATTTTTTTTTATTATTATTTTTTCCTTCTGTCCAATTTCATGACTGTTTGTTATTTCGTACAACTTCCACACATGGAATTTAGCTCACATAATTTAGATATGCACGTCTATCGTTAACGAATTTTTATGGAACAAATATGAAATTGTTACCCTCCCATCATCATTTGGCAATTTTGCAAACTATGCAAATGAAGGCTAAGTACCCGTAATACAATGTTTCGTTAATATACCGCAAACACGAACACTGAAATTGCTTTTTATTCAGGATTTTGATGAAAATGCCCTTTATCCCCTTTTATTGTTGTGCTTCAATAGAGCAAGTACGTGATTTACTGCTTCAGCGCACCTCGTTGGAGCAACATCTTCGGAAAGACTAACCAAACCAGCAGCGCGATAATGCACCACCAGCAGCACCTAAACTTCAACATAATACACAGTATGCATATCTCCGCACCACACCGCTTGTACGTACACACACAGAGCCATATACACATAGAAATGTGCATAATTGGTGACTTTGGGGCTTTAGCAAAATTTATTTTACTCTAATTTACAAAGGTCCGCCGCTTTATCTCACACGCTCGAAGTTATACTAATGTACAGACTGCGGAACAGGGACTATATTTAGCAGAGGGATATGGGGGGCCCCGGTTATTTTTTTTCTCCTCATCATGACGGCATATAGTGCCTGGAGCCCTTTATAATAACATAATTTGTCAGCGTCCTTTCATTTGCCAGGAGCAGGACTCGTTCACGCGAGACGTGACACCACGTAGGTCATGCGGACATGCAGTGGCTGGGGATTATCACACTCTCTCGTTCACTACACATGCAATAGATGGTGTTGAGAGGCATTTTTAAACTTTAATTATAATTTATTTAAAAATAACGGATTTTAATTCCAACAGAGGCCCCCCAGACTTGTGAAAGTATAATTTGCTTCGTAGAACTTTTTCCTGGGTGAACTTTTTGACAGGCAGATTTATGACTTTATGGCTTCCCTTCGGGCCGATATGTATGTGGACTATGTGTGTGTGTCGGAGGATCCTAGCCTTATATATGCCAACCGAGTGTATCCTGAAAATATCCTTAGCCTAAGGTGAAACTTCGAAACTGCTTTTCTCAGCTGATTGTTCTTGTCCTCCCTTCCAACTAGACAAGAAAAATATGGGATTGCGTGCTAAGCATGAATTTAAACAGCATTAGTTTCAATTTAATTACAGACTTTCTGAGTTTTTAAATAAAGTCAACTTCGTCGTGCTATTAGAGGGATGCGATTAAAATTCATAAACTAGCGATAAAAATGGAAATTTTTTAAGTTGTATTAATTTTATAAATAAGTCACAGTTCTCGATAAGGTTCCTGATATACTGTGGTGTGAAGGACTAGTGATATAATGTCGTTAGACGCTTTTCTTTGATTTAGTAAGTAAATATTAATGTTAGCTCATTTTGTTGATTATTAAGCGTAGTTTTGTAATTCTTTTAAGACATTTTGCGGTCATCTCGACTTTATCTCGACTTCTCCTCTGGGGATGGGATTTTAAAAATTTTCCTGAGTCGGATTTCCTTCTTCTCCAATATCTCGAGGGACACCTAGTTTATAAGAAGAAAGAATGATATGCTTTTGGCGACCAGATTCGAGCTCGGGACATCCGCAGTTTGGCTTAGATTGAGACTCTTGGCTTTCCATGCGTCACAGATTTTAGTGACGCATTCGCTAGGAAGTCTTTTGAGGTTTGTCTTCACATCTGATTACCCTGAAACGTCTGACTAATTCCGAGGAGTCATAGCAGGGCGTTGTTGTTCCTCCCTTGCCTGAAAGAATACGATCCAACGCCCTCTCCGATAGTCTGGCTTCCAATCCCACCCGGTTTCGAGGCTTTTCGTACCCCCAAAGCCCGCTCGTCAATCAAAGCTACTTCCAGATGATATATGACCACCTCGCTCAGCAGCCTTCCTTTCCTAGGTAACTTTGGCCTTTTTGGTTTCTCGATCGGTCGTCTCTTTTGTAGAAGATTGCGGTTTTTCTGCACCTCATGCGACTCGGTAGGGTTGGTTTCATTTAGTCCCAGCCGTTTGTTGTATTCCTCAACAATCGACTAGAACTTTATTTTGTCAGACTGGTCTAGCTCATGCACAGTACCGCCCTTCTCATTCATGGCAATCTTACCAAGGATGAATAGAACTCTCTGGTATGGCTTCTGCATGCGCATACCGACCGACCTTCACTTTCCTGAGTTCGATCGCCGGGCCGATCCAAAATGGGTGTGCTATGACTGGCACTCATCGAATTAGTGGTCGTTTCAGCTACCGTGTCATGACTGGAGCCGATTAGCTTTTCCTCTGACGATGTTGAGGGTAGTGATTGTTCAGGTGTACTATTGGCAGGTTCTCGCTGCACAGATGAAGATGGCCTGCACACTGGAGACAAGCAATTTTTTGTTTTTTTTTGAAGTGAAACTTCCTTGCTCTCATTCCGGGGATTTTGAAGTGAAAGTTCCATTCTCCCGTTCTGGGGATTCTAGCAGGTACAAGTGAATTGGCCACGAAAACAAGGGCAGTTGTATTTTTTTTATGTGGAAGACTAGAGCTCAGGGAAAGCCCTTTGTACTGTTGACAATCTATTTTCTTCGTATAGAGTGCAATGACGAACAGCAAGCTCTAGTCGATAGATAGTGAACGGAAGTTGACTTCTCACTTATTTACAGCTGTCACAATTCATAATCGGCAACGAAAACAAGGACAGCCGTATGAAACGGAAGTTGCTTTCTCACTCGTTTACAGCTGTCACTTTAAAAATGAAGTTTTGTAAAAAAACATTAAGATCGTGTATTAAAGAACCCAAGCCAGAAGTGAAAATTCACGTAAAGTAATAAACAAAATATAACACAATCAAAAAACACAATTACAAGCCAATAAAAAAAACGAATACAAAATAAAGTTCAAAAAACAAAAAACTTGAACGAAATTAAACACTAATTTCATAATTGAATGAATTTACAAGTATACTAACAATTTAGTTTCCACTTTATTTCGTTTAACATTTTGGATTTTAACAACTTCAGCCGATGAATTTCGCGAAGATCACCGCCAAAAGAGCAATTTTCCACACTGCTTCAACAAAGTAGCTGACAGCGACAGCCATGATAGCAATTAAGTGATGCCATATACATAAATTCTAGCAAACCAACAGGAAAATATTTACAATTTATTTAAATTTGTTCATAGATGGCGCAGGCATCGGTAAAGTAAAAATGAGGAGTCGGTTATTTAAAAAATTAAGATTGTGTATTATGATTCCCCATATCATAATACAAGGGCAATTCTTGACAGTGGTGAGGATGCATTCAACGGATTAGTTTTCTCCTCTTCTTCGTCGGACTCTGGCTGTTCCGTCTGGTTCAATACGATAGAATTTGGATTCATCGGAACTCTTTTTCAATCGCAATCCGTAACTGTGCAATTTCATCGTTCTAGCTCCCATTCCTAGCGTTTCTTCTTCATTTTTCTCGTAAGCAGAGGTTTTTTGGCCCGCCTCTTTCACTTAAGACCCGTCTTATTGAGCTTGAACTCAGTGGCGTGGCGTCTTTGGAAGCAAGGGATGCATTGCATCCCTTACAATTTCTTAGGAAATAGAAATAAAAATTCAAATTTTATCAATAAATTATTCTTTTTTTTTACAAAACTTTCCTTTTTTATTTTATCATTCTGAGATTAACTTTGTATTATTGCAGCTTTTTCTAGCCTCTACTGTTAATATCAAAATAATATGTCCATGAGCGAAAGTTCTGTCCTTCTCTCTGAATTCGTATACGAAAACGCAAAGAAACATGCCAGCGGACTTCGAGAAGCAGAATTTGAATTGCTTCCCTTGACTGTTCGTTGGAACGCACCCCGGTGCGAGCTTGTGGATGAAAAGGGAAGTGGAGATGGGAAGACACAACGAACGTTTCTTCCTGTGACCAGAGCCAAGGGAAGCAATTCAGATTTTGCATCCATACGAAGTTTTGAATATATTTTTTGTTGGGTGAGAGCGGAGAGAAATTTTCTTATAAGTTTGGAGGGAATTCAATTCTATGTGCAATCTAATTGGAAATGGTTTTGTACAATGTGGTTTGAAATTAATGACTTAATTGTAGAAAATAGTAAAAAGCAGTATTTTTAGAATAATTAATTAATTAATTCACATAAATAAAAAATTGTTATGCCTGCAATTTAGTTGGTGCGATTTGTTTTGTGAGTTAAAAATAATGCAAGTAGTTTTAAAAAGTAAGTTTAAAAATAAAATTGGATAAATTGAAAAATAATTATATATTATTTATGTTAGTTTTTTTTTATTTTTTTTTACTTTATTAAATATCATGGGTGATATTTATGGTTAGCATTTTTGCATAATGGACTATTTTTTGCAGCAATCCTTTGGCTCGCGTTCGTTAATGGAAAAGAATCCAGAATTGAAAATGGTAGACCGAAACCAATATTACATATTTTAAGTGAGAATAAAACATGCACTAGGCATTTTTCTATTAAATTATACAATAGCGCGAATTGGCTTACAAATAAGCAAAAAATTTTTTGTTGGCCTTGCATTTTATTTTCCAATGAAAAGAACGTTGACGGTCTTCGGGATTTAATGATTTAAATAATTTTCATAAAGCCGTTCAAGCATTTAAAATCGGTTTTAGCTCTTTCTAAATTCGGTACAAGACAAAGGATTGAAAATCTAGTAGAAACTAATTATAAATCCTCAATTATGAGAACAAATGAGTTAGTTAAAAAGATCCGGAAAATTATTAAAATTTGTATAGATGTTTGCCACTTGGCATGTCAGTAGCAAGCCTTTCGCGGACACCGCGAGGGCCAAGATTCTATTAATCGGGAAAATTATGATGAATTAATTTCACTTTTGGCCAAACATAATCCAGAACTTAAAAATCAGCCTCAGTATTTTCTGGATTATCAAACAATATTCAAAATGATTTAATAATGGCTATTTCCTGCACTCTTACTAAAAATTAAAATTACTTCTGAAATCCAAATTTCTGAGTTTTTCGCAATTATTTGTGATGAAACCACGGATATTTCCTGTCGATCTATGTTGTCAAACACTCTGAGATACATTTCTTCCTCTGGTGACATGAAAGAAACATTCATTAGTTTTAAAAATATTTCCGATGATGGACGAGCAGCTCGTTTGCATGAACATATAGTTCATGTTATGCAGAATTTCGCATGTGGTTCCAAGTTACAATTGCTATGACGGAGCTTCAGTTAAGGCAGGTGAAGTTAGAGTTAAAGAAACTTCCAAATGCTTTTCTTGTACACTGCTTTGCCCATCGCTTAAATTTTGTTTTATCGAAATCATGTGACAAGATTCGTGAGTGCCGAATCTTCTTTCAGTCAATCACATGTTTCTCAAATTTCTTTATTCACTCAACTAAACGAACCGCTATTCTCGACTTGTTTTTAAAGCAAAAACTTCCAAAAGTAGCTCACACTTGCTGCAATTTCAATGGAAGACTTATTTTATGTATTCATGATAATATAGATAATCTTAATACTCCTTTTGAATATATAAGGTGCATCCGCGGAACGGAGTTTTTCCATACAAATTTTGCCAGATTGCATCCCCTACAATTCAAAGCACGCCACGCCACTGCTGAACTGTCCGTGTGCTAATTTGTGATCGAGTGACTTCTGCAAGTTCCTCTCTTATCCTGGAGGCTGATTTGAATTGGACCCATAGCGCTAACCGACACAAATACTTAGTTCACTTAACGCCGCAATTCTCGCAATTTGGTGAACCATATATAGCCATATTTGCACACTTTTCTCATATAACTTTCGAAATCAACTGAAGACCAAAGGGATATTAAGACCTATTTATCCCTACTTTGAAAATACTTCTATTCTTTTTCTTTTGTTATGTTTTGTGGCTACGGTCTTCTATTTTTATACCATTATTTATTCGATACCTTTCCCCAAAGCTTTGTCGTTCAATTTTAGAGCATTATGAGCTTCTACGTCAAACCAGTCCGCGTTTCTTCTTCTTAAGTGAGGTAAAGGGTCCAAAAGTACCGCGACCACTCATTTGGCTTATTGTACTTCACCCCTACAAGTCATATTTGTAGACCAGACCGCTGGAACAGGTTCATCAGTCTGCCTTGTAGCTAGTCGCTAAAACTTGACTGTTCAAAGGTCAGACTTATCCTCCTCAACGCAAGGCTGCAGGTGTTCTATGAGTTATACGCTTTGCCTAGTGCTACTACCCAGATTCTATTTCAAAATAGTTACAAATAAAATAATAAAATGGCAATAATCTTGGCTGGAATTCATAAGGATTGGCTATTCTTGTAAAGTAATATACAACATAACATAAGAACTCCAGATAACTTCATCCCAAAGATAATTTCAAAAAATTTTAAATTAGAAAAAAAACATGTTTCCTTTCGAAAAAATGCACCTTTACTAGTTTTTTTATGAAGGAATCAAACAATTTTTTTATAGACCAGGAAAAAAAATTCGTTCAAATATTACCTTCCTTTAACAACAGCTACTGATCAAAGAACACGTTAGAATATTTTATGGTAATGATGTCCAAACGCATGGCTTCCACTTGACAAAAGGTGATTTATTAGCCCTTAAAGTGGAGACCCCGCAACTTTTTATTACCCAAGTCGGTCAACGAGGACACACACAACGAAATAAAAGCATTTGCTCTCGCCTACGTACTCTAGAGGTGTGTATCTTAGCTCAACGATACAAAGAAAAAAAAAGGGAGGAAGGAGAAAAATATAGGAAGAAGAAGAGATACACCTTTAGGGATTGTTATAAAAGTCTCGTAAATTAGATGGGAGAGAATAATCCACACTTCTAAACTTTACGACCAGAAATGTGTCTTCCATGTCTCAACATACTCGTGTATGGCTGACCAATTCGTCTTGCTAACGAAATGGGATGGGAATCTATAAACATTAATGAACGTCCCCAATAAAATTAATATAAATTGACCCTAATTAAATTAGACTAGGTGCTTTGTTTATGAGTTTGTGCCTTAAGTGTTGTTGAATGATAAATACTTCCTTATATAAACATATTTCTTTTCGATGTCAACAAATTTAGGAGAATAAAAGTGGGGGCGAAAAGTTATGTGCCGTAGTATATTCTTCGTTAACAAATATTATATGAATATAAAATTATTATCCTATTTCCTAAATGGATCGATATCCTTCATGTTTACTTCTGTAGAACAATTTCGTATATGGTACTCGGAATGGGAAGTTCTTAAATGTTGTTTCCTAAGTTTTTTTTATGTGGAAGACTAGAGCTCAAGGAAAGCCCTTTGTACTGTCGACAATCTATTTTTTTCGTATAGAGTGCAATGTCGAACAGAAGCTCTAGTCGAAATTGAATTAAGCACTTTTACAAAAAGTTATTTGTTTTGCACCAATTCTTCAAGGTTTATTTTGAAACAACGTGAAAAAAGCGTTTCATTTCAATTCTTGCCAATTCTGCACCAATGGTTGAAAAGTTCTTCCTTTTTTTCTTTCACTGAGACATCGCGGAGAATGGTGAACCTATTGTACTTTTAGCAGCCCCTGCAGTGGCGTAGCATAGTAGGGGCGGCAGGTGCAACTTTAGGTGCAATTTCAGAATAAATAATAATAATTGTGGTTATTCTCGTTGGCGAGTGACATGACTACGAGGGGTCGGCGGAATGAAACTGTCGATACCTACAAACGTATCGAGGGCAATATCATTTCACTCACCACCTTGCGACTATTAGAATATGACACGTTTGTAAATCGAATCGCCAAAAGTATCTTAGATTGACAATGAGAATACCAATTTAAGGTCGAAGTGACATCTGTCACGTCGCTCGACAACGAGAATAAGGCTGAATATCTTGTAAATATTATTTTTGTCGCACCTACGATTCGGACCGATCGAAATGAGCACAGAATTTTTCATTACTTATACTGTGACGAAATCGGGGAATCCCCTTTGTTTAAATGAATGTATAATAATGACATCTTGCTCATTGTAGCGACTGGCAACACCGTCTGTACTAACTTGCAGGGATTCCCCGTATTTTATTTTGGCTTGGATTGTTTATGACTAATATTCAACGAGAATGACTTCTATCCTAAAAGAATAGTGTTCAATATTAATACCACCTGCAAATTAGGTTACAGTACGGGTAAGTCCTTTCAGGGAAGTCCGTGCGTGAGTGATGCTTTGACAATTCAAAAAAAGTTTGATTGATGGATCGTCAGTTGTCCAATTCACATTAACTTAATCGTATCGTACAATTTTTATCCTACGGCTTTTATTTTTGGAGTTGGAGCAATTTGAATGCTGAAATGAGCACTATTTCGCACTTTTTTAGTACTTTTTCACCTAAGCTTTGCAAAACCGTACCAAATAAGCACCAAATAAGGCCAATTTTAACATCAAACTTGCTAATAACTTCAAAAGTAAAGGCCCTAGCATAAAAATCAGACATTATTGATAGGAAATTGTCCAAGCTTTCCAATTTTGCAAAAAAAAAATAGTTAACTACAAATTTTTTGGAGAAAATGGTGGTTTTAGTTGAAATTTTAGTTAAAAAAACCGAAATTTTGAATTTGATGACTCATTACTCTGTATGTTGGTAGGGTAGAACCTTGACTTTTACAGTTTTAAGATAGGTGGGAGTACTCTGCGTGCACTGACTTCACAACCCCGGAATAGCCTCCCTTTCCAACTGCAATGTATCAGCTCGCTCGCCGCCTTCAGGAGGGGAGTGATCGCATACCTTGAAACTCAGAACGCATAAAATCGTATTGGTCGCTTCCTTGCTGCGTATCATGTTTTATCGTGCATCCTCTTTAGCATTCATCTTCTCGGCTTAAGAATCGGCTTATAGCCAATAATTTAATTTTTATTTAAATTCAGTTTTTAGTTTCTTGTATTTTATTTACATTTTATTTTCATTTTATTTCCTTTTCCTTTTTTTTTGTTTTCTTTTAATTTAATTTTAATCATTTTAATAATATGTATTTTCCTTTGTGAATTGCCTTTATTGTTATAGTACCAAATAAGATGTTAATCTTGTGTACTTTTTCATGAATTAATAAATAAATAAATAAATAACCCCCCCCCCCCCCCACATGGGTATCAAATGAAAGAGTATAACGAGTAGAATACAGTAAGCTATGTGACGTCATTTTAAATCTAATATGGCGGCCGCCACAATATTGTCGATTACCTTTTTCTTTACAACCCCTTTCTTTACAAAGTATTAAATAATTTTTTTATTCCACCTGTATGTAACTACACCTAACATTGGTCCCACCATAAAGGTAGAGGAACACGAGTTTGATGTTGTAAAGTCATTCAATCGTATTTACCTTGGGTCAATAGTAGCAGCCGACAATAGCATGAAACCAGAAATACCCGCACGACTGCTAAAAGGCAACAAAGCCTACTATAGTCTGTCAAGGCTCTTCAAATCCAAGCATCTAACCATAACGTCTAAACTTTTACTATATAAGACGATGGTCTTACCGGTTCTCACATATGCATCCGAAACGTGGGTGCTTAGCAAAAAGCACTCTAACCTCTTGGCGGTATTCGAGAGGAAAGTACTTCGGAGGATTGTTGGCCCCATATGTGAGGAAAGACGATTCCGGGGACTCTACAATGACGAGATCTACGAGCGCTATCGCGACATAGATGTTGTGAATAAAATAAAGCTCTGTAGACTCCGGTGGGCAGGTCATCTAGCTCGTATGAGTGAAGATGAGCCTGCTCGGAAAGTTCTCTGCGGTAAGACCTATGGGGTGCGACAGCGAGGGAGACCTTATCTTCGCTGGAAGGATGGCGTAGACCAGGACGTTCAGAGCTTAGGGAAGCCAAACTGAATGACATCGGCTCAGAATCGGGATCGGTGGAGAGAACAGTTGCGAGAGGCCAGGACCGGATCTGGGTTGTAGAGCCGTTAAAGAAGAAGAAGAAGAGTACCGTCATAAGCATAGCTGTGAAAGCTGTGAAGTTTAAAAGAAAGGCACGTGATACAATGGTTCTTATGAACACTGGCTTGGACTAACACTACAGGGTGCCAAACTCTATTGAAAAATCTTGGAGATGTCTAGCGAAACCAGACTCACCAAATCTATGGATACTTTTGTTAAGGATACACAAGAAGGTCGCCAGTAGATCCCTTTGGTCCAAAACTGTACTTGTCGTAGTTGTCGTCGTTTAAATGGTTGGATGCCAGATCTTCTATAATCTTTTTATTAAGTATTGACTCTGATTTTGGGGTGGTATAGGAGTCCAGAGTAAAGAAGAAATCTTGGTGAAAGATGCTAATAACTCGGCCTTAAATTTGTTTTCTGTTGTCACATGAAAAAAAACGATTTTAAATGACGCCCAATGTTAGAATTGAATATTTTACTTCTAAATCTGGCATGATGATTTGACCTTGCTGTTAATGAACTTACAGCATTTTCTAAACTTATAGTGTGTATTCCACTAAGTACCTACGCATTTTTCTGCAACCTTTTCTTGTAACTATTGTTATGCCGGATCCACACGTTTGTCAAGGCTTGGCAAGCGTTCGCAAATTAAAAACGCTTTTTTAAAACAAACGTGTGGACGCATCACAAACGCTTGCCGCAAACTTCCTTTGCAAGCGTTCGCAAATTGAAAACGTTTGCTTTGGTTTGCCGAGAATCCACACTCGACCGGATAGGCCACAAGCGTCGGCAAGCTTACACAAGCCAAGCCAAACGCCTTATCCACACGTTTGAATTTGCGAATGCTTGCCAAGCCTTGGCAAACGTGTGGATCCGGCATAATGCTTCTGTAGTTGTGCAATAAACGCAAATGAAAAGAAAAAACGTCATAGTTTTCGACCGAATACGATTTTATGCTTGTGTTGGTTTGATGGACCGTGAGTTTGCAATTTTTTTTGAGGCACTAGTAAGGAAAAAAAGATACACTTTCCTGCAACCCGTCATGTTGATAGTAAGAAACTCAATACCGCATATTGTTCGTGGACCTGCAATTATGTTAAACGATGTCTAAAATATTTTTTCTAAAAAATTTCTCATAAATTTCGCTTAATTGTCTCTTTCTGCCATATTTCTTACACAAGGAAAAAGGGTAACGAAGAGATCTAGGGCCTTTAAGCCGGTGTATTAGAATAATAACAACAAAAATTTTATTTATTAAATCTAGCCGTAAGCTGTTTAGAAAGACCCATGCACCGAAATCAATATATCAAATCATAAATCCCAAATATTTTCATATTTATCGCTTTAAATGCCCATAACAAAGGAGCTTGTGTCAGCACTTTCGACTTCGGCATTTGTACATATCCAGATTAAAGACACCATTTCCATTCCATAAATTATTAACAAAACGCTTGTATGGGAGACGATATTTCCACACTCTTAAACTGCATGAAATTCAAATTGCGGAAATATCTTGCCAGCGCAGCGCCCCGAAAGGGAATTCTCGTTAATATTAATGATTTCTTGTCTGAAACATTTTTAAATATTTACAAATCTTCGAGTGCAAAAATCGAAAAGCACCCAGCTTAAAAATAGAATCCGCTGCGGTCAAAACAGTGCAAATACCACTACCCAAAAGAGCAGCTGCTGGAGAATGGCCGCGCTTATAGAATTCCAATTACAGTAACAAGGCGTCTTGCGGCAGATATTGACTATCGGTTTCCCAGCATCTGCTCTTTGCTTAAGCAGCATCCATCGGCATCATCTGCATAAACAAGGGTCTTACTCATTGGCCAAACGGGGCTCAGCAAATTAAGCCTGTAATAAGAGCCGCCGTCGGAGCACTAATGCCTTACTATGCCGCGTAAATAGGTGCTATTTGGAATGCTGCTTTTGGTTCTGATTTTCCTGGATGCCCCAGAGTGGCCGCCGACGTGCCTCATCTTCGCCCCGAACTGTGATCCTTATGTAGATGCAGACTGGTGCTGGCTTTCGCACAATTTAGACCTTTACAGCAGATTGTTGCTTAAATTATAGAACAAGTGTCCGGTAATTGGAAGTGGTCGAAAGTTGATTTTCTGGTCTGATGATGGCTCAAGTGGCTCTCGTAGAAGGCTTCGATTGCTGTTTGCAGGGTAAAAAGCTTTCAGGTGAACGAAATAAATATACACTTCCGAGTTTATAGTTGCATGTTTTTAAGATAAGTGATTTGCACTATTTTCCAAAGGTCTTAAATTGCTTAGATTGTTAAATGAGGAACATGGTGAACAAATAAAAGGGCACTAAGAATGAACCTTTACTAATTAATTCACGATTTATGGTAACATAAAAATTAAACTTAAGAATGACACGAGAGAGTAAAATAAGCTTATGAACCACCCTTATCCCCGGGATATACGAGGCTAGCTTTTCAAGCTAGGATAGCAGCAGTGGCGGTTTCAAGGGGGGGCCATGGGGGCCATGGCCCCCCCCCGAGAATAGAAAAATTAATGAAGTTTTTCGAAGTTGATTAAATTATACGACTTGAATTAATTAACAATCCTTGTACCGTATTACAAAATCAAGCCATCGAAAATGCATCGCTTTATAAAGTGTGCAGATTAATGGTACCAGCTAATTTAATCAATCTCGATTGGCAGCACTGGCAATTTTAAGTTATCTTAACGAATTCATTAGGCCCCCATCCACGGTCACACATGTGTGACGAACATCTTTTGAATAATAACAATCATTTACACGCACATAGAAGTTTTGACATTTCTAAGCCAGCAACGAAAAAAATAAAATGATTTTTAATGAAATAAAAATTTCTCGTATAAAAGCTTGAAATTCATATAGACTTTTTGTTTAGGCTAATTTGAGCAACTGGGCATTTTCAATAATTTATCTAATATTTCAAGCTTTAACTAAAATTTTTATAATTTTCAATTAGTGGTACAACGAAAATTTAAGAATAGATAATCTACTTAAAATGCACAACTAAACAAATTACCGTTCAGGCGCGGATTCAAGGGGGTGGGGGGTCACGGGGGTCATGACCCCCCCAAAGCGCTCGCTGTTTAAAAAACAAAATTGACCCAACTAAAAAAACAAAAAGAAAAAATTACCAAACGACTAAACCGACTCAGCTTTTTTGCAAATTAAAAAAAAACGACCTTAAAAAATGACCTTCAAGGTCAACAACAGATTGTTCTATAAGGCCCATTCAGAACCAGCAGCAGCAACAGCAGCGGCAGCATGTTTAGTTTTACTAGCAATCAATTAGTTTTACTAGCAATGTGACTAGGGTTGCCAGGTGTCCGGATTTAGCCGGACATATACGGCCTTTTACGGTCGTGGCGGCCAAATATATGCATGTCCGGCTTATGACCGGATATTAAGCGATTGTCATGTAAGGATACGTACAGTACGCAGCGTAGCATAGATAGATGATAGCTGAAAGCTTTTCTTTGTTTTGCAATCAAAGATTTAAGCACACCAGGTAACTTACAACGCTGCATCCCGGACTAATAAAAAGTAGTCCCGGAGTGAGCGTTGCAAGTGGCCTGGTCATTTCGTGCCAATTGATTGGTTTTGGAAATTATTCCTTTCGGGTAGTAAGTTGTTGATCTGTACATTTTCTCCCCACCACCCCCATCGCGATTCTGCTGGCTGACTCTTGCTACTGTTATAAGCCTTATCTAAACTATCAATTACAAAAAAATCAGGGGACCTGAAATGACCATCCAAAATGCAACTCTTCCTCCCGGACTATAATGAAATGACCAGTTTTCCATCCAAGGAGAATAGATGATTGTATATTTTGTTTAATGAAGAATATTTAGTTTATTTTGACATAAGATTTTATTAATAAACGATTGAAAATACCTAACCGACTCTATTTCTATTTAAAATGGGTAAGAAAAATGTCCGGCTAAATGTAACGCTGTGTCCGGCCTTTTTATTTTTGGACCTGGCAACCATACCTACATGTGACCACCATTAGCCAATAGGAACTGTCTGCAGCCGCTGCTGGTTCTGAATGGGGCTATACTCTTTCTATATGTTTTGATTTGCAAACTCTGAAGTTAGCTGCACTCACAAGCAAGGGCGCGTCTTCATCAAAAACACAATAGGGCACGTTTTCGTAGGGCACGTTTGTTTTTAATCCACCAGAAATTTCGGTTAGTTCTGTTCATTTTGTTAATTTTTTTTAGGAGTAAAAAAATGTTTCCGCCATTTTTAATTCCGTGACCCCCCTCAAAACAAAATTCTAGATCCGCGCCTGTTACCGTTACAAATTAAAACAAAATTCAATTATGAATTAAATCCTCAATCCACTTCCCCAGTTCAAACGATTTGAGATTGGAACTTTGATATAAGGGTTCCGAATTAAGATAATTTGTTACCGCCTCTTTAGTGACATTGTTTTCCGAATTCTTTTTGAATTGTTTCGATTAATACAAAGTTTTAATTTTTGTGATTGTATTGCTTCAGAAAATCTTTCGCTTTTTAATTTGAGTACTCTACGTGCATAAAACAGTCGCTGTGTTAAATCTTATACGTTATTAGTTTTATTTTTTAAAAATAACTTTTAAACGATATGTTATGAGATTAAAAAATCTTGAAAATAGCATAAAATCATTTTCTCTATGTTCTAAAGCAAGCTTTAATATCGATTACATCAGTAATTAATACCATCAGGGATTATCTCTGAGCTCTAGTCTACCAGATAAAAAAAGTTGTGATTCTTAAGACCAAAAGTGTGAATAAAAGCACGATGGCCCCCCCGAAAATCAGTCCTGGAACCGCCCCTGGATAGCAGGCTAGTGCTAGAAAGCTAGCGAGGTAGGAGGTCTTCGTGTAAACCAAAGTAGTATCATTTCTAGGCTAGTAAGCTAGTGGGAAAGCTTTTTCAAGCTAGGAAAGTTTAATAGAATGGGGTTATATTTTTAGAGCTAGTAGTGAAGCTAGTATCCGATTAGCTAGTGTACAGTGACAGGATGCATACGCTAGAAATATCGTAGGCCAATATAATCCAAGAGCCAGCGCCAAAAAAACTGTTTGAATTTACTAAGCCTAGTTTTTTTTTATAGGTGATTACCATGGTTGTGTACGCAAACATACTGCAGTCAGTCAGGCGAAAATGAGAACAAATGTGGCTTCGGTGAGCTATCAAAGATGTCGTACCTGAAGAGGTAATAAAATTAATTTACTAAGGCTGAAAATTGCTATACAACTGGTATATTGTATACGTACGAAGTAAGTTATAGCCTTTAAAAGAAAATATTGTGACTAATTTTTGTGTTCTAAGGCTTATAACTTCATAATTATTCAATTTATATCAATATATATATATTCAATCTTATATAATAAATTGTAGATAATTTAATTGTTGAAGTAGGCAATGCCGCACGTTTTTACTAGTAGTAGTTCATATACTTTTAGTTCAGTTGAGTTCTCTTTTGTTATTGGAAATAAAAGGTTCATGTCAGAAGTTGTCTTTATTTTATTAAATTATCCAACATAGGTTATGGGCCCAGGCTCGCAAATAAACTAAAATAAAAGATAAAAAGGAATATTTATGCAAACATGAGTTCGTCTCTGTATAATATTGAAAAGTTGGATGAAAGGAATTATTCAACATGGAGGATTCAGATGAAAAGCATATTAACTCACCAGGAATTATGGCCATATGTCAATGAAACCTACATAAAGCTGGAGAGCATGTCACCGGAGGAAATAGCAGTCTGGGAAGCAAAGGATGGAAAGGCATTGGCGACAATATTGCTTAGTGTTAAAACAAGTCAGCTAAATCACATAAAGAATTGTGAGACATCAAAGGACGCCTGGAAAATCTTAGATAGTATTCATAAAGATAGCGGTCCAGCGAGAAAGGTTGCGTTATTCAAGCAACTAATACATTTGAAACTAAGTGACACTCACACAATGACAGATCATCTCAGTCGCTTTTCTGATATAATAGAAAGGTTGAGTGAAATAGATATTTCGTTGCCTGATGAAGTATTGGTAATCATGCTTTTATCAAGCCTTCCAACAACATATGAAAACTTTGTAATAGCAATGGAGTCTCGGGATAAATTACCATCGATGCAGCTCCTAAAAGTTAAATTGAACGAAGAATTTCTAAGGAGAAGCGGAGACGACCCGGAAGCAATGCAAGCCACAACTTCACAAAGTGCTTATAGTGCTAGAGTCATAGAAGAACCAACACAGGTACGCTCCAATGATTACAGTAAACGTAATCAGGGTTCGAATAGGAAGTGTTATGCATGTGGGAAGAGAGGACATTACGCAGCGAACTGCAGAAACAGAGATACTAAGTGCACAAAGAAGTTCAATGCCACAAAAGAAAAAGGCAGACAAGTTAACACATCGTTCGTGATGTTGACGGCAATCAACGCAGTTAGCTTAAAACGTCATCAGTGGTGTATGGATAGTGGTGCAACAGCTCACATATGTTGTGACAAGACAATGTTTAGTACATTAAGAAGTTACCAACAGCGAGTCATATTGGCAAACGGAGAGTTTATTTGTGCTGTTGGAGTGGGAACTGTTTTATTAAACAATGCATACTGTAATATCAAATTAAAAGATGTGCTTTATGTTCCGACGTCACAAGGGAATTATCTCTCAATTCCAAGAATTACCATAAAACACCGAGTTATTTTTGAACAGAATTATGTGAAGGTTTTCAACAGAAGAACTAATAAAATAATATTGGAGGGATGTAAATATGGCGAATTATACATATACGAGAATAAAATCGCGAGTTTGTATTCAGCAAACAATAAGCAAAATAACGAATTTATTAAGTGGCACAAGCGGTACGGACATTTGAATGTGCAAGATTTATTGAAATTAAAAACCAATGAAATGGTACGCGGATTGACATTCGAAAATTATAGTAAACCCTTGGAATGTGAAACTTGTATTAAGGCAAAAATAAGTGTAAAGCCGTTCGGACGGAATACTGAAATTTATTCAAGAAATTGCCTGGAAATAGTTCACACAGACATTTGTGGCCCGATGCGGAAACAATCCCTAGGTGGAGCGTTGTACTTTGCGGTTTTTATTGATGATTTCTCTCGCATGGTTTTTGTATATTTTTTAAGAAAGAAATCTGACATTTTCGAAGCGTTTAAGAAATTTAAAGGTATGGCAGAAAATTCGAGTGGAAAAAGGATCAAGGTGCTGAGGAGTGATAATGGCTGCGAATATTTAAGTCGCGATTTTTCAAAATATTTGGAAGAGTACGGTATTATTCATCAATTAACTGCCCCCTACACTCCGCAACAAAACGGTGTCGCGGAAAGGATGAACCGAACTCTAGTTGAAATGTCACGAAGCCTATTAATCGACTCAAGCTTACCAGAGACTTTTTGGGCTGAAGCCGTTGGCACATCAGCTTATGTAAGAAATCGGTCACCATCGAAGTTATTAAGAGACAAAACTCCAACTGAAATGTGGACAGGTGTGAAACCGTCGATAAAGCATTTAAAAATCTTTGGATGTAAAGCGATAATGCTAAATAAAGCCTCTAAATCTTCCAAATTTCAACCCAAAGGAATTGAGTGCATAATGATTGGATATAGTGAGAATGCAAAGGCCTACAGATTGTTTAGCCCAAATACAAGAAGAATATATACCAGCCGAGATGTCACATTCCTAGAGGATATAGGTAATACTCTTGACGACATTAAATCTAATTCTGAATTTGTAGATTTTGAAGACGTTGAAGACAGGGAAATAATCAAACTCCAGGAAAACCCAGTTGTCATTCATAATGAGCCTAAACATAAAAATGAAGGTGAAGAATCGTTACCCAGTGGTGTGTCCAGCACAATCAACCATCAGATTCAAGAAGATATGAAAGAATCATCAAATCATGACTGTATGTCCAACGATGATAATCAAGAGAGACTAGGAGAATCTACAGAAGTGTTAAAACCGGTAAGACTACGTGGACGACCAAAACTAGCCCATACAGGAAAACGTGGAAGACCAAAGAAAATTTATAATACATTAAATGCAGTAAAAGGTTGCGAAACATTTGATAATCCACTTACTGTTGAAGAGGCACTAACTCGTCCAGATACCAAGGAATGGAAGAAATCAATGAAGAACGAGTATGATGCACTAATAACGAACAATACTTGGAAATTGGTTGAGCTACCTGAAGGGAAAAGAGTTATTAAATCTAAGTGGGTATTTAATATAAAAAGGGATAAAACGGGTAACATTGAGCGGTATAAATCAAGGCTCGTAGCGAAAGGTTGTAGCCAAATTTTGGGAGTAAACTATAGCGAAACCTTCTCACCTGTCGCCAGATACTCTACCGTACGTTTGGTACTTGCGCTAGCAGTGGAATATGAACTATTAGTGGATCAAATAGATGTCACAACAGCTTTCCTAAATGGGGATCTCGAAGATGAAGTTTACATGGAACAACCAGAGTTATATAAGGACCCTAAGGATCCTCAAAAGGTTTGCAAGTTACAGAAAGCAATATATGGTCTAAAACAAGCCGGCCGACAGTGGAATGAAAAATTAAATTGCGTATTGAAGAGCTATGGCTTCGTCCAAAGTGGCCTGGATAGATGTGTTTATACTAGGCATACCAATGGTGTATTAAGCATTATTGTAGTCTATGTGGACGATATAATGATTGCTTGTTCAGATAGAAAAATGTTGAACAAAATAAAGGAAGAAATAGCCGATAAATTCACTATTGTTGACAAAGGACCGATCAGTCATTATCTCGGAATGGAAATAGAAAGAGAAGGTGAACGAGGCCTAATAAGGATAACCCAAAAACAGCTTATCAATGATTTATTAGAGGAGCAAAAGATGAAAGATTGTAGGAAATCAAAGATACCACTAGATCCTGGAATCAAGTTCCGGAAATGCGAATCTTGCACTGGGTGTGCACAAGTTGATGCCAAGATTTATCAATCTTTGATTGGATCTCTTTTTTATATTGCAATATCCACACGGCCCGACATTCAGCATACCATAAGCAAATTAGCGCAGTTTAATCAGCACCCACATATTGAACATCTGCAAGCAGTAAAACATGTTTTGAGGTATTTAAGCTTCACACAGGAACTAGCTTTGACATATAAACAATCAATGGGACCTTTATATGGTTATGCAGATGCGGATTGGGCTTCTGATGTACAAGATAGGAAGTCGTACAGTGGATATGTCATGATCTTGGCAAACGGTGCGATATCGTGGGAGTCCAGAAAACAGACATCTGTGGCTTTGAGTAGCACGGAGGCGGAATATGTTGCACTCTCTACTGCTGCAAAGGAAATTGTATATCTACGTAATATCATAAAGGAAATTGGTTTTCCAGAAAAAGTGCAAGATTCAACGATCCTGTTTAGCGATAATTTAAGTGCTCAACAATTAGTACGAAATCCATCGTTTCATCCTAGAAGTAAGCACATTGATATCAGGTTCCATCATGTGCGTGAGGTTTTTCAGAGACAGGAAATGGATCTAAAGTATATTCCCACCCAGGAGATGGTAGCAGATATTTGTACGAAAAATCTCTGTGGAAGTAGACACATGAAGCTAACAAGACGACTGGGATTGCAGAGCGACAAATTTCTCAGTGACGAAGTGCGCCATTGAGGGGGAGTGTTGAAGTAGGCAATGCCGCACATTTTTACTAGTAGTAGTTCATATACTTTTAGTTCAGTTGAGTTCTCTTTTGTTATTGGAAATAAAAGGTTCATGTCAGAAGTTGTCTTTATTTTATTAAATTATCCAACATTAATTCTAAACAAAAAACCTCTTTACAAATTTTCTGTAAGATGTACTGTTACGGAGACATAGTGGAAAAACCATTTGCACACCTTTTCCAAGATGGCGGCCAAAATCAAATTTTAACTTTTAAAAGAACCATTTCCATGGACTAATATGGCTCAAGAGAAATTTACATCGGGGTGTAATACAAATTTATTTAAACAAATACAAAGCACAAAATAAATCTTTTTTGGGTGAAATATTGATTACTTCTTAAATTTAATTATTTTATTACATTTTATGAGCAGACCCACTTTATTAATCACCTTAAAGTCAATTAATATGAAAATGGCATGCCACTAGTAGACGATAGATTATGAAAGAAGAGTATCGATATCGCGAAATACCAAATAAATACGGTGTACCTACGGATCTGCAAATAATATTGATGTGGACAAACATGCATAATTACTTTTAAATATTAAACTTATCCGTTTTTCCTTAGGTTCGATGTCAGCTAAATAAATGGATTTTATCAAATTGTAGATTCAGCCTTAATTACGTCAATTTATTGAAATACAAACACGTTGCGGTTTCGCGTTAAAATTCCCCGGAAAACACTGAAATTATTTAATGAATTCGTTTAATAACTGGGTTAAATTCATAATAACCTTTTACGAGTGGAGATATGACCAATAAACACTTGCACTGATTATAAATAAAGCGAACCCTTCATCCCGTGCGAGGTAATTATTGTGGCTAGCCAGATTCGAAATCACGGTTGGTAATTGACTAAAAAAATCTCAAATTACAGAGACGCACCGCAAACAACCCAAGAGATCAATATAGACAGTAACGATAGTCATAACATTGATAATGGCCTGGAAAATACTGTTAAAATGATATCCTTGACACCCTGGAGACAATGCCGTCAATATATGTAGTATAGAAGGGTATGGGTTGACCGAGGCCTGGGTGAAGAGGGCAAATATATACCAGCTACAAACCGGTCCTGGGGTAATTATCTTTAATTCTGTTTTCACGTATCTTGGCAAGGAACTTTGGGGATAAGTTATCCTGGCCGAGACCAGCAGGGTAAGGACCATGTGTGTACTGCGTTGATAGTGGCAGTCGCCAAAATAAAGCTGTAAATCTGGTCCTGGACGGACCGAGAACGTCAAACTGTTTTGGATTATTCAGTTTGAAGGATCCTTTTTGTATACAGAAAAGATTACGCCCTCATCCCCATAATGAATTGGAAAAAGGACCAACATGTGCTCGGGACAGTGATTTGTCGCAGTGGCATACTCAGGGATTCTCTTTCGGTTACCAGTCGTCGGTATCATGTTGATGTGGCTGTTTGAGAATTTTGAATCTGGTGCTTCCCTCCATGGATGGTGCGGGACTGTGTTTAGCTATGCGTCTGCATAACTCCTCTGGCTTCTGTTTCTTCTACTAAAAATGGAAATTTCCCCTGGTGCCGTTGATATGGCGCAGACTGCCGGATGAGTGCCGTTGATGGCTGGCTGAAGCCATGGTGGTGTGATGGTGGTTCAGTATTCCAACATTCTGTACGATACTTTTGTTTTACATATAATCTACATAAATGCTGCCTTAAGTCCTTCTGATGATACGAATCCTGGGCTGGCTGTTTGGTCGGCCAGTCACATCTATTTGCGCTGCTTAAATTCGTAGAAATCTCTGATTTTGTTATCACAGAATTCACATTCCTGTAAAGTACACTTTGAAACATAACGAAAAGAGCCAAAGTGAAAGAGTTCAAAATTTTGGAGCCTTTGCGAAGGAATTTTGCTTTTAAAATTTTCAAAAATAACGAAATTCGGCGATGAGCAAATGATGGCAATATGAAATTGTAGAGGAATATTATGGCGGAAAATTAAGTTCTGTTGAATAAAATGATTTTTGGTAAATTTGTTATAAGAAGATTCTGTAAATTTGTTATAGGAGGCTTCTGATTTAAAGGGTATAAAGTAGATTTTTGACAATTTGAAACATGTAAAGCCGCGGGCAAATGTAAATTTATTTAAAATCGTTCAGAAATGATTGTGCAGTGCACCAGGGTAAATCGTTTAGGCCAATAAGCCACTCGTACTTCGCCTCATTCTCAAAAAGTCAGTTCTTAACCTGACGAGACCAGCGTTAAACAAAGGAATTGCGCTGGCGGCTTTAATTGGTGGATGCGACACGTGTCGAGCTTACTGCAGTAAGCTCAGCAGTAAGCAGGCACAGAGATGCGACACGATGTGTGCTTACTGCGGTCACCAAATTATTGTACATACTATGATTATCTATGTATGTGTATTTTCGTCAAACAAAATACGAAATTTCCCAACCCACCAAACGTCAATACAACGCGATAAATAGAATCAACGCGATAAATAGAATCCAGAAGCGTTGATTTCCCCTCTAAGCGCCTCTTCACCCTTTGCCTTAACACTCGTTCAACGACTGCAGTAAGCTCGACACGTGTGGCATGGCCCATTGATATTGAGGCAACTTTCGAATACATACTCTTTTACATAATAGCAAAAGTTCTAAAAAACAACGTCTAGGTGGCATCTTTTTGCAACTTAGATTGAATCTTTGTTGAAAATTCGCAGATTAATAGTACAGGCTTACAGAATACTAAACTGCTCTAACTTTAGAGTTTTGGCTCTAAAATCTAACTCTAAATCGTTACGGAATCTTATGGGTAATCTTAATGGTTTAGCTGCTAGGGCGTTTTGAAGTTTTCTTTTTAGAGTTTTACATATCACCCTTTTTTTGTAACCCTATGACCTATTTTCATGAGTAAGGTATCAGAAAAAAAGTAATCCACCATTTTATGGTGGCCGCAATATTGGATTTCCTTAAAATTTATTTGTAATTGTATTGTCTTTAGACCCAAAAGTGTGTGCCAAATTTGAGCATCACCGGATATCGGGAAGTGATCGAAAAATCGATCCCAAGATTCCTCCGCCATAGAGTCTGGCGTTGGCGCTGTGCATTCAAAACTCAGTCTGACAAGTTTATTAACAAAAATTGTCAGCCAGACAAGTTGTAATAGATAGAGGATATCTTAGACTTTTTTTTAAAAAAAAATCAAGGAGGTGTTATGTAGTGCATTTTTATAAAAAAAAAATTATAACAAAAGGTCTGTCAGAAGTTAATTCACAAAAATTGTCAGCCAGACAATTTTTTTCAAAAATGGTTCATTATTTACTACAAATTGTATAAATTTCAAGGAGGTGTTTTGGAAAAAAAAATCATTTTTTTAGCTAAATTCAAAAATTCATAAAATATAACAATTAACAAATTTTTACTAGTCTGGCGGGCGTAACATGTTGTTTACATGTTTTTCAGCCATTCTCACTTTATAATTTTGAGGTGTTCTATGGGGTAGCTTTTTTGTCATGGGAGCCTGCACTATACGGCTTCTCGACCTGTCTTGTAGTACGATGAGACATTTCTTTCATAAAAACCAAGCCATGAATAGTAATTTGGATTTAGGTTCATCTATATTTAGTAAGTACAAGTACACTTATTTTGGTATGTTAATGGTATCTAGGATTTGCAATCCCTAAAGATAATCTAAAGTCATTTCTGTGTAAAAACAGGATAATAAAAGCTTCTGGCAAATACCTGCAGGATTAAGTCTGTTCTAAAAGAATTCTGAAAAGTACTCGGCTTTCGCCTTCCACAATTGCTCGTAACAAAGTAAAAATAGCTTTATCCCCATAAGGTTGCCGTGTTATAAGTATTTTTTTTTAGAATTTATAACTGAAATATAAAAAACAAGAACACAATATTAAACTATTTCCGATTTTGTGTACAGCATTTATTTTACTTTCTACAATAATTAGCATCAGAGGTCCTCTGCAAAAGGATTTCATAGTATCTCACATTTTCGCCCAAAAGTATATCTGTAACCTCAAAATACACACAAGCAGCCCTGCATATGCTGGCTAGTGATCCCTTATGTGGGGGTTGTTCAGAATGGCACTATAGAACTGCTGGTTAACCGCATCCTCAAATTTCTCCAGACTCTACTTCTGTTCATTCTGCATTCGTTCAACATTTATATAATAGGAGGAGTTTCATTGCCGTTTATGCCACTTGTACGTGGAACACCGATATATTATGCATTTCGAAGGAGCTTAGGCACCCAGAACGAAAACCATAGGAAGAATTTCTCTCATTTTTGCTGGCTGCTTCCTAGTTGGCAAACGAAGGAAAACCTTAAGACGGATGTGGATTTTTTTCATTCTTGGTTTTATTTTTTTTTTTAATTTTTTTTGTTCGTAACCGTAAGTCGTCTTAACTGAGAAGCGTCATAAATCATTGGTAGCTTCTTTTTTTCAGTTAAAGGAGCATTCCTCCTTTCTTAGTTCATTATACTTTCATATTATGGCTGGAAATTTCTGTCACAAGACATTTAAAATAGCTCAAGTAGAGCAACGACTTTTGGATTTAGCGTAAGGATGGCTGACGTCGGGCATGGAATCCGTCAGTGTAAAACCCAGAATTGGCATGAGCACGGTGTGTTGTGTACATGATGTGAGCCGGTGAAATAGTTGGTACTAGCATATATAGTTTATCCCGACGTGAAACCCAGTTTTATAGCGACACAGATATCCTCATGTGATGTAAGCTAAAGTGCGAGACGGTGAAATATGTGCGTTTATATTTCCTCATTTGAGGTTGAAACTATCTAGAGAGACAGAGGGATGTGTCTTTAGGTTTAGCTATGCTGGGGGGATGCAAGCTGAAAATCACAATTAATGGTATAAGAATATAAATATTTAACTTGACATGATCTCATGCTGGGACAAATACATGCTATTTTAGGTCCTGAATGTGTGTACATCAACTAGACGTCAAGCCTGTAATCCTCAGTCGTTTGTCTTGTTATATGCCTTTGCCCTCAAATTAGTGGCACAGTTATTTCATCACATATCCTGTGCCAGGATGTCTCCGAATTATTACACATATACGCAAAAGCGTGTTATGTAACGAACAGAGTTAATAGTGATAACAGACATTATGGATGTTAACAAATTATGTTGGTGTAACTTTTATCTATTTATGGTCCTTTTAGTGCCGTTACAGGGCCGTCTTGATGGTGTACTTTGTTTTATAACAGTCATTATACATATATGTATGCCCAAGGTCAGGAATTTTTGATAAAAGTAATTCAATAATGTTAATATTTTTTTAAAAATAATTAAAGCTCTTCCTTTATACCATGCAGGGGCGGGGCCAGAACATTTGTTTTGGGGGGTTTATTTATGTATAAATAAATGGACATCCAGCGGGCCTTCTTCTTCGGTCTCTTCTTTGTCTGCCTATATCAAGGCTGTGTTTCTGTGGGGGCTTCCACGTTATCACACAGCCCTTCGCACGATGTGCAGATCGGGAAGCAATGGAGGTCTGCCTTCCTCCAGGGGCGGCGGAGCGCGTGGGGATGGAAGGAAAAGTGCACACGCACTATGGCTTTTGGTGGGGAAATCCACACCCAAAAGATTTTATGTAGGTACACCTAATAACCCAGAACTTTGGAGGACCATCTCAGTACTTAGTCGTTGTCGACGAAGTAACGTGGTCGAAGCTAAAGAGAACTTATAACTATATCGCCTAACCTTTTTAAACCTCACCGACTAGGACGGCTTTCCGATTGGTTTCCTCATGAACACCACACAAAAAAAATCAGCGATACTGAAGTGAGGTATGCCTTATCAATTTCTCATAAGGGCTCTATAAGGCAAACCTCATTACAAATGAAATGGAGCAAACCTTATATCTGCCTTACGTATTCGGAAAACTTTTTAAAAGCCTCAAGCTTTAGTTTCATATTTTAATCATGTTAGTGACCGTGAAGGGTGTCATTCAGCTGATTCTGGTTCGATTACAGAGGTCAAGCAGCACTGGACGTGATTAGTACTTGGTTGGCGGACCGCAGTGGTAAAACGACACTCGCGTTTAAAAATATAACGTTTTAGGACCGGCGCAATTATTACTAACTAGCAAAAAACCTGCGTGCATTGCAACGCCTTTAAATAAAAAAAGTTTATGCGTGCACTGTCCGCGGTAGGAAAAAAGTATAATGACAACAACTAAAAATATGGAAAAAATAAAGATTTTGGATACCATACAGAAAAAAAGAGTTACCTATGAAAAATATTGTAATATTTCTTCTCGAGCGTTCTCTCGTCAGGGATTAATCCCCCCTTCTTACATAGTGTTCGAATCGAACACAGCTTCCTACAGGTCCCGTTCTTACCGATTGAACCTTTTCGATGCGATAGATGACATCGTTTAACCTCGTTATGGGCCGTTCATTTCCTTTCCTTTTGGCGATGAACCTTTTATTCGTAGAGGATTTTATAGCTAGACTCGATCGGCTTCCTTAAATCTAGATAATTTCGCCCTTAAGTCGTAGTGGGTCTTCATTCTGTTGGGCGATTCCCAAATTTAAATCACTTGGCAGCGTAATCTGGTTCCCGAAAATCATCTTTGCAGGCGTCCGATCGATAGAACTGTGGATAACTGTCCTGTGCGGCGTTTTTTTATTGAATTATATAGAGATGTTCTCATATTAATTTGAAAGCGTATTTCTAGTTTTTACCGTTTCTACCGTTTTTTAAGTTTTAATCATAAATTCGTTATTTTCAACCTTAAAAACCCCAGATACAATTTGCAAATTAATATTTGGGTGGCCGTTTTGAATTTCGGTCATTTTTCGGCGGCCATATTGAATTTCAAAAATCGGGATTCGAGGTGCTTCATGGAAGACCCCCACGGACCTTCGTGCAAAATTTCGAAGCTCTGTGATGACTGGTGCGCCCGCTATAGCACGCATACATACACGCATACATACAGAAACTTTCTTTTATTAATATAGATAAATCCACGCCGAATTCTTAAATCTTTCGGCCTCTTTTTCCTCTCGGGATCGGGTAACAATCATTTTCCTCAAGGGGGCCAAATAGGGTATTCCTTATAACGAGGCGAGAAAGAGGCAAAGCGTTAGATGCCCTGTGTGGGCCCTGTAGAGCAATCCACACAGAGTCCACATGAAGCAGTGGAGCTAACCTCATAGGCGCCCTATCTTTTACCCTATTTCAATTTTTGACCCTGAACTATTTCCCTTTCCGCCATATTAATCCAATAAGATAAATATACCAAAACGTAATTGAATAATTTTAATAAAGTTTTTCATAAGTTTCAAATGTCACTCTCAGCTAAAATCAGAACTTCTTCTTTGTTAGCAAAAGTAAATCACTATTGTCATGCTTCGTTTGTTTATTCAATTAATTAATGGCTAAAGCAAGAAAAGTTTCAATTTACTACAAGATGTTTTCAGTGAAGTTGCTATCACCTGTTGTCATATACGATGACTAAGGATTATAGTTTTCTTTCACTGTTTACGGTTTACGGCGGCTATACCATAGTTATCTATACATAAACTACACTAGAAGGATTCTTTTGATTTATTGCGCGTGATATCACCCACCCTTGATAGCATTACTAAAATTACGTTGTGCGTGATTGTTTCAACATAAAGAAAAAACCTCACATTCAACAGGACGGAGAGGATATGGTTTCGTGCTTTCTAAACTTGGCGATGAAGTTAATTAATACACAAAATTCTATACATATAGCCTTCCTTTGAAATTGTCTTTTTTATGCTTATAAAAACTTCAGAATTAAGTTAGTTAAAACTTTGTTTGGTATTTCTATTTAGTTGTACGTTAATGTTGCTGTCATATTAAAATTATTAAATCACTTTAGTATTTTCACGTAGTCGCTTACGTAAGAGGTTTTATTACTTATAATGTTATCAGGAGCGTAGCGAAAAGGTGGTCGAGAGCGGTCAAACTACCACTGACCAGAAAAATTAAAAACACAAACTGCAGAAAACATGAAATATTTTGTTTTTTTTTAATGGTTTTATTTAGCTTCACCTCGTATATTTGTTTGTTTGGTTCAAATCTTGCGACAGCTTTTTCGTCTACTTCTACTGAACCGATTCTTATGAAATTTTGCCCACACATTGAGCTCCCGTGACAATGCAATCTGACAATTTTGTACAAAAATCAAGACGGCGGTTCCAAGATGGCGGACGAATTTTGCAATTGTGTTCCGATTCCATTGAAAATCGGTATCACGGGGTTTGAAGGGCCACAAATGACGATTCTGTGGTCAAAATTTAAAAATTCAAAATGGCGGCGCCAATATGGCGGATGAATTTTGCCAATGTGTTCTGAATCCATTGAAAATCGGTATCGGGGGGTTTGTAGGGCCACAAATGACGATTCTGTGGTCAAAATTTGAAAATACAAAATGGCGGATGAATTTTGCAAATGCGTCCTAAATCCATTGAAAATCGGTATTGGGGAGTTTTTAAGGTTAAAAATGACGAATTTGTGGTCAAAATTTTAAAAAAATCAAACTAAAAACTAGAAAATAAAAAAAATAGGTAAAAAAACTTTTAAGTTAAATGGTTTTATTTGAAATCATAAGCTGTACCAAAAACTAGAAAATAATTAGAACACAAACATGGACCTTCTTGAGATTCCGACGTCTGGTAAGAAATCATGCAATAGTAGCCGTGCTGTTTTCTTATGTCGTATGCCAAGGTACCCTTTGTGTCGCTGCGTCAACGGATTAAGTAATATTCTGGGACTTTTAACAGACTAAAATAAAAACATGGGGCGCATAAAAACCTGTATAACCACTGTATAATTAAATAAGAACGACTTGTCTAGAAGAATGTGTTTCCAAGCCCACCAATATATTTCATATGCGCCCCATGTTTTTGTTTTAGTCGGTTAAAAGTCCCAGAATATTACTTAATCCGTTGACGCAGCGACACAAAGGGTACCTTGGCATACGACATAAGAAAACAGCACGGCTACTATTGCACGATTTCTTACCAGACGTCGGAATCTCAAGAAGGTCCATGTTTGTGTTCTAATTATTTTCTAGTTTTTGGTACAGCTTATGATTTCAAATAAAACCATTTAACTTAAAAGTTTTTTTACCTATTTTTTTTTAATATTATGAATGAATTAAAAATGAAAATAAATACGAAAATGGTTTAAAAATATTTCAAAAATTCAAAATAACAAACGACGAGATTGCTTGGAAAATTAAGCAATTTGTGTCCCTAGCGGCAAAGTTTTGGGGTAGTTTTGATTTATGTGTTTTGAGGAAAAAACGTAAAAAAAAGTAAAAAATCTAATATTTTGGCGGTTTTTTGCATACAACTCGGAAATTATCGACTTTTCTTAAGCAACTTTTCTATTTAAAATGAAAGTACATAAAATTTCCGAAGGCTGATCAGAATGGTCTTTTTTTAGAAAAAACACGGCCTTTTGGTTTACGGTATATGTACGTATACCTACGGTTTCAAAACCGATAATGGAGTAGGGCTGGGCGTATATGGCCCAAAGTGCAAAATATCCATGGCCCTAGGCAGCACACCCACTGTCTTTTAAGCTGAGGTACTCACCATCCATAGCTCTAACATCGATATTTTCTCGGACAGTAAAGCCATTAAATCTCACAGGGTGTCATCAAAGGATGTTCACGGTCTAAGGTCTCTTGGAACCGCACAGGGTGTATTCATTTTCCCTAATAGTCCGGGGAAATTAGCATTTAAAGGAGACAAAATTCGGAAATGGCTGAAAATTGGTCCACAGCTTCCTTGGGATTTTTTAAGAAAACAATTTCGGATTCTCAAAAAAAACATGGCCGCCGGAAATATAGCGGTTTTCCGGTGTTTTCCTTGCATATCGGTGTCTATAGGTCGTACAACTTTGTACGAAGCCCCAAAATGTTGACAATGAAATTCTCTACAACTTTAGTTCTTACAAAGATGGTGATCCGATTAACCTTTTCAAAGTTATACAAGGTCAAAAATCACTTTTTGACCAAAACATCACTCAAAAACTGGTTTTTTCGAAAAAAAATTTTTGTTCAGTCAATACGAAACGATATTGCCTACAAAAAAGCCTTTTGTCATTTTTTCGAAAACGTAAGCCTTTCGAAGCTATTCAAGGTCAAAGTTTCAAAAAATCAGTTTATGACTCAGAAACTGATTTTTGAGAAATTTTTTTTGTTCTATTTATACAAAGGATTCTTGCCTACCCTAATGACACCCTTGTAATTTCTTCGAAAACTTTTCGAAAATTTTTGCAAAAATCAATTGTTAGTGATTTTTTGGCCGAAAAGCAATTTTTGGAAACTTTGACCTTGAATAACTTTTTTGTAGGCAATAACATTTCGTATTGACTGATCAAAATAATTTTTTCGAAAAAAGCAGTGATTTTTGATAACTTTGACCTTGTATAACTTTGAAAGGGTTAATCGGGTCACTATATTTGTAACAAACCGCTATATTTCCGGCGGCCATGTTTTTTTTGCGATTCCGAAATTGTTTTCTTAAAAAGTCCCAAGGAAGCTGTGGGCCAATTTTCAGCCTTTTCTGAATTTTGTCTCCTTTCGTGCGTTTTTTTTGCTAATTTCCCCGGACTATAATAGCAATCCCATTTTAAGCTTAGTTCATTTCTATAGATATTGTTCGAATCAGTTGTTTATTAAAACTGTCAATTCAAGTCTTTGAAAACCAGCCAGTAATATGTTTATTCCTTTGCAGTCCAGTGTCGATATAAAATTTGACATTAAAAGGATTACGAAGCCCCCTTTGATATCAAATTTTCTTGCAGCACGTCCAATGTCGAGTGTGGTGCGACATAGTTTTTAAATATGAAATAATCTTTGAAACACTATAGATGCGCTCTAAATGCAATCTCGGTGTAATCTAGGTCCGACAAAATCTTCTCAAATACAACCAAAATATACGAGGACGCATGAAGCGGATGCTATGACTTTTTTTCACAAGGACGAATGCTACTTGAAAATTGGCGAATTTCGGTTGGATCGGTGAAAACCTGCGGTGATATGACGATTGAACACAAGCGCGGATCCACCGTTGTGGGCACGATGGGCATGCCCACAACCCTAAAAGATTTGTGACGTCACACTTTTACGGTCTATTAAGATTGGTAGGCTGATGATATTATATCCTATGCCTTAATAAAATAAAAAAAAATATAAGTGTGCTTAAGACCACACTTTAGAAGTAAAACTTTTTTACCCAACAAATGTTGTAATTATTAAAATATTAACCAGCTAACAATATGCAATTGATATGGTAGAGGTCTGTCGGATATTTAGTGTGCTTTCAGAAGACAGATGCATGAAGTATAGTGATGAGCCTACCGAGGGACTTGATACAAGTACAATTTCAAAATATCAATATTTACATTAAAACCTAAAAGGCAAAGCAAAGGTTTTATGATAACTGGAATATTTTTGATTGAAACTGGTCTAAAAATCGCGTTAAAACTGCATCAAGTGAGGTTCCATATGTCGCGGCACTTTTGTCAATATAATATTGGGTCTGTTTAGACGCTTCACTCCCAAGAACTTTGTGGATGAAGGCAGAAATGGGGTGGTACCTCTCATCATCCCCACTTTCCCCTTCATCCACAAAGTTCGGACCTGGTATCTAATGAAAAAATAATATTGAAACCGCCACTCAAAATCTTGGGGATTTCGTTGAAGTTTTGACCTAGTAAAAATGAACCTTTAGAAGTGGAGATTTTCATGTATGAATTACATTATTTTGCGTAAAGTTTTATGCGGCGATACATAAATAACTACATACCATCAAATTCATCTGTCCTTTTTCTGCCATAGATCTGCCTACACACATTTCATGGTGATTTATCGTGACTAAGCGATAGCGTTTCTGTATATCTGTATGAGATGTTAAAACATTAGTGGAGTCCTCATCATATTCTTCATTTTTCATCCAAGTTTTTGATAAAAGAAATACATTAATTTTTTTACAACTTCGTCATCTAAATCTTGTACGTTCGCAAACCCCTAACCTATTCCTAACCTATCCTTCAAATCAAGCTTAACGAGAATGCCACACGGGTATACACGCTCCCGATGCAGGCATGGTATACATGCTCCCGCTACATGCATGGCATGCATGCTCCCGCTACATGTATGGCATGCACGCTCCCGCTACATGCATAAACATTTATAAATGCATCCACATCGTCAAAGACGATTCCAAACGCGGGTGTTGTTTTACCAAGGAGTCCCCAACTAAGCACTAACGACGTCCAATGCCGATTGACCTATGCAATCAAACGAGAACCGGTCTACTGAGTATGCTATTGGTACCCTTTACGGTCGCGAAGATAATTGCCCGTTTTCTTCGTCCTATACAATTTTTGAAAGCCCCAATTTTAAAGGTAAAATAAATGCAAAAAAAAATTCAACTCTGATCTAGGGGTAGTTTTACTCGATTTTGCCGGGTTTTCACTAGTAGAATTAGTGGTAGAGTATACTGGTCGAGTACTAACTATCCTGTGAACTCACCTAATGAAAACTCGGTTATAGTAGAGTAGAGTGGGATAGCACCGTGGTAAAGTTACTCTACCGCTTAAAAGTAGGCCAGTTACTCTACCACTAATTCTACTAGTGAAAACCCGGCATTAAGGGTTTTTTCTGTTCTTACAAATACTGGCAACTCTCCCGGTCAGAGTAGCTACCGCAGAGAAATCGTTTTCTACTCTTCGCCGAGTAAAATGTTGGTTGCTTGCCTCAATGGCATAGGAAAGATTATCCGGGGTAGCTCTCCTAAATATACACAAAGATGTGAACCTGGATATCGATGAAATTATCAACGTTTTCGCGAAGAAGAAACGTAAGCTTGAATTTGTAATTTAAGTAAGCACCTACATAAAATTATTTAGTGAACCTTGTATGCTAGCGGTTAATTTAATTTGATATCCTTTGAAGTTGTAAAAATTTCATCAAAATCGGTTCAGTAGTTTAGAGTCTAAATATGACATTATGATGTACAAACAAACACACATTTACAAACTAACATTTTACAGGTTAATTAATTTACCTACTAGTGTTTGCCCCACGGCTTTGCCCACGTGGAATTATACACTGTACAAAATCTTGGTCAGGACGTCATATATTTTGTAAACATCTCCTTTATAGGAATGCATTATATCGATCATGAGCGAGTTCATACTCCGACTCGCACTTGGCCGATTTTCGGGTCGCTGTGACCACAACCTTTTTTGAGGGCTGGATCCGCCCCTGATTGAACAAACTCTAAAGACAAGTGGTGGACTCACTCATGCCCTTGGACTAACTGACAAGATGGACACAAGGAATGACAGCCCTACATAATGTGTACCAAGAGATGGAGGACTTTACGGGAGTGGAACTCTTAACTTTAGAGCAACACGTTGACAGCAGAGATGCTATGCAAAAATGAGACGACAGGGACCATCCTACTTTCGCAGAGGCCTAAGAGGTGATGATCAACAACCACTTGCCCAAGGAGATGGACATGAAAAGTCTTGCAATCATGAACAGCTTTATTCAGATACAAAACACGGCTGTAGTAAGGGAGGGCATGCCCTTCTAAAAAATCATAATCAACTTCTTTGAATATCCAGGCGATCATTTGAGTATTTCCTGGGGGCCATGGCCATTCTAAGGGAAACCGGGTCCACCCTGGGCCTCCGTTACGCCATGCCTATACCTGATATTTGTAGACCAGACCGTTTGAACGGGCTTAGAGTTGGCCAGGCCAGGCGTTGGATTAGGAGATAGGATTAATCATTGGGGAAGTGACTAGCTACTGAAATTAGCTATATCAGAATACGAAAGGACATGAGTGGACCTTAATAACAAAGCTATTAATAAATAGTGTAAAAAAGTAATGTTTTGCAAAAATAAAAAGGGAAATCCTTCAGACACAATCCCAATACCATTTTTCTTACCACAGTTTTCTTTCACAACCATCTTAAAGATCGAGCATCAAATATCCTGTGCGCATCCTTCCCAATTAAAAACAAATTAACGTCTCACCAACTGCAATCCATAATTTATATGTGTATGTGTGTATTTTTTTTAAGTTATTTCAATTTCCAATGAAGGTTTCATTAAATTCCCTCACTGATTTATTTCGATGGCAATTAGAGCTAATAAGTCAATACGAAAGCATGTTTTGCCGGTAATTACCAAATTGGCGGAAAATGGTGTTCGTCAGCATGAAATTGCGCCCGTCGTTATTGTTTCGCGTGCGTTCGAGTCAGAAAGTTCCCAAATTTATTTTCACTGTATTCCGGGGGCAAATGTGTAAATTGGTCAAAATATCACGATATCGAAATGCATAAGTTTTTGGCCTCCCATACATAAATGCACGCAACGCATAGCCTTTCTTTGTTTTTGTATAGCGCTCGTTAGTGGTGCGCGCTCATTTTAAGGATTTCTGTTTTATGGTCTACTATACAACTATATATACGCCCAGCGGGGTGCTTTTTTGGGGGGCGGTGGAGAGTTTAACATTTTTGCAAATAATTAATTTGGAAATTTTGTGTTTGGATTAGAAAATGAGGATAATTACAATCGTTTAAAATATTACGGAATGTGTTTTTTGATCCTTTTGTTTGATTATTTGTTATTAGGCTTTGTTCATTCAATAATAGAGTTGAATTTAGCTGTTTGTTCATTGTTTTGTACGTAGGATGTTTTCAAAACTCTCTTTGTTCTTCTTGTTTTACTATCTAAGGGTTATAATTGATTTGATTTGGTTAGGGTTGCAGGCAGCAGATATTATCTGTTATTTTAATCAATGTTGTTTACCTCAAAGCAGTATTTTTGTCATTCTTCAATGATAGCACACGTTTTAACATCAATTTATGTTTCAATAATGATTAAGCAATCGTCATTTCATTATATAAAAATAAAAAAAAATATAATATTAAATTTATTTAATTCTTTATTTCGAATGTACTTATTTACTTTTTTTGATGTTGTAGTTTTAAGCTCAGGAATCACACTTTTTACTACAGATCTATCGTCCATCACCTTGTTGGTCACGTTATTGTGCAATGCCTAGTAAAAAGCTTAGTAGAATAAGTTTGGGGTTACAAGGGGTCACGAGGATGTTGAAGGAAGTTGCAATGTATACGCTTATTTTTAACTCTTGGATGTTGTAGAAATTCGGAAATACAGACTGTGTAAGAAGGTTGTTCCACAGTCGGGTTGTTCTATTTATAAATTCTTAGTTTGTAGAGCGCACGAAAAGGGGGTGCTGTAAGCAGAAGGAATGAGCCGAGTGAACCAATCTAGTGTTTCGGGTATAAGATTGCCGTGTAAGTAGGAGAGCTTTTTATTTCGGTAGAACACTCACTAAGATAGTAGCGATACAATTTTGTAGACGGTAGGAGGAACTTGATCCTCTTAGGAAATGCCAGGTACAGATGCCCGCTTGGCAATTTGGAATACATGGTCGTCGCAGGTTTTGGTCTAATAACACTGCCCAGCGGGAAATGGAGGGCTCCAATAGCGCTGTTTGAGCACTCCTTAAAAAGCTTACACTGCTCCCGTTACGCTCCAGTTCCATATATTTTTTAACATTGCATGTCATTGCAAGGGAGCATACGTTTTTATTTTCCTTCAAAAGCGTTCTAGGAGCATTATAAAAAAGCTTTTTAATAAAGAATTTTCATGGACGCCTGTGGATATGTGATCTGGGTATCGAAAAGCTTTTATTTTGTTTATCTTTTGAAATTGCCTTTTCCTTTCCAAGCGCGAGTGTGATTTTACCAAAGCAGGCCCCCAACTAAATTCTAACCACTTTTAAAGCTGCTTGTCTTTCGTATCGAACGAGAGCCGGTCCATTGATTATGCTAATGCCACCCTTTATGGTCATCAAGATAATCGCTCATTTCCTTCGTTCTATAAAATTTATGAAAGCTCCGGTAATGTTCCCTCGGGAGCATATTTAACAGCGCTCAAAGTAAGCTCCCCTGAACAGCGCTCCAAATTTTTCCCACTGGGAGGCTACTTCACCATCCACTGATACGAATGAAAAGATCTTCCCGATTTTATTGGAAGTAAGACAGTAAGTCGTTTTGAAGGCATTAATTTCACGCGATTTGGGGACCCAATTAAGAATGAGTTCAATGTACCTGTTGATTGGGTTAGCCATAAGTCCGCGGTCGTCAATATTTGACGCCATCCAATGAAACTCCCGATCAAGTTCTTCAGCACTGAGTCAATAGCAATAGCTTGGAGTTTAGCTACCAGAACACGGTACCAAACTCTATTAAAAGCCTTGGAGATATCTACAGCAACCAACCCGGACTCTACAAATCGGTGCATACTTTGGTTGTGGTGTTCTGTCACACACACAAAGTAGATCGACGTGATACGAATGAAGTTCAATAAGCCCTTAGAAAAAAAAAGCAAATTATTTTTTTTGTAAGCTTTTATTTAACTTGCAGTTTGTTTAGGTCAAATCGTTCAACTGCATTTTGACCCACTTTCATAAACCCGATCAACCTCAAATATGCGCACATATGCGTAGTTCGCGTGACAATGCAATCTGACCATTTTGTAAAAAAATCAGGATGGCGGTTCCAAGATGGCGTCCGATTTTTGCAATTGTGTTCCGCGACTCGCGGAAATGGCTATCAAATGAAATGTTATGACAGGTAGAATACAATTAGCTGTGTGGCGTCATTCCAAATTCAAAATGGCGGATTATCTTCTTCTTTACAACCCCCTTGGTATGGGTATCAAATGAAAGGGTATGACGATTATAATACAGTAATCTGTGTGACGTAATTTTAAATCTAATGAAGCGGCAACCACAAAATGCCGGAAGACATATAATAGACTAAAAAATAGAAAATAAAATATAATAGTTTAAAAAAACTAAAAACAAAAATAATTATTTAATTAAAAAAAACTTTTTAATATACCACGTTTTTAAAACGTACTAAAAAGTATAAAATAATTTCTCCTATAGTCCGGGGAAATTGGCAAAAAAAAACGCACGAAAGGAAACAAAATTTTAAAATGTCTGAAAATTGGTTCACAGCTTCCTTGGGACTTTTTAAGAAAACAATTTCGGAATCACAAAAAAAAACATGGCCGCCGGAGATATCACTTTTTGGCAAAAAAAATCACTCAAAAACTAATTTTTTAGAAAAATTTTTTTGATCAGTCAATACGAAACGGTATTTTTGACCGAAAAGTGATTTTTGGAAACTTTGACCTTGAATAACTTCGAAAGGGTTAGGTTTTCGAAAAAAATTACAAGAGGGGTTTTTGTAGGCGATAACGTTTCGTATTGATTGATCAAAAAAAAATTTCGAAAAACTCAGTTTTTGAGTGATTTTTTTGCCAAAAAGTGATATCTTCGGCGGCCTTGTTTTTTTTGTGATTCCGAAATTGTTTTTTTAAAAAGTCCCAAGGAAGCTGTGAACCAATTTTCAGCCATTTTGGAATTTTGTCTCCTTAAAATGCTAATTTCCCCGGACTACTAGCCCCATACAGATTTATAACACCATATCTATGTACATATTCAATACATATGCCATTTATATTTTTGTTTCGTTATTTTAATATTTTTTGAAATTGACTATCATCATCCAATAACAACCACGGTTTGGGACTACTCCTGCGTCAGTTTCTGCTTGAACTTTTGTCGACCTTATGCAACTATTTGCAGTTCCATATCTCTACTGTAATATTGGTAAATGCCCTGTTTTTCGCTATCCAGCTAGTATTATTTTTTTCTGAAACTTTATTTGCGGTGTTATTTTAGTTTCTTCTACTCTTATTAAGTACCCGGACCAAATTAGACATCCAATTAATAAGAGGTGGAACTGATACAGATTGGTTATTGTGGTTACTGCCAAGAGTATTTTTTCCTAGATGTCTTCTTCCAAAACTATGCAGCTACAGATTTGAAATTTGGGTAAGTAATGCATGAATTTATAAAAGCATGTATTATGTTTCCATAAAAAACTAGGTTCAATAATTTACAAAAGTTGTTTGTGTAGTGCAGTCGCATTGTATGGTGAAGTGAGCCTTAAGACCCCAGACAATCTTCAGAGCTCAATCACTGTGAATTAGTTGCCTAGGCTGAGCTAAAAGTCATAATTCTCGAAGAATACGAGGCGTGAAAAGCATGAAAGCAACAAAGCAATGTTCGTAGGGTAAACGAAAATACAACCTCGACATGGAATCACACAGCTCTTAAAACAACACTCCAAATTCCCTTTCAAAATGCTATCGCTGTAAGCCGACTGGACACAAAACACAGCCTAGTGCCGAATCTCGATTCGTGGAGGTGTTGAAACTAAAAGCAGAGAAACTAGAAAGCCTTGCGTAGTTAACAAAGGGTACACAAAGAATTCTATAGGTGAAGCGATGGGCCCGGGATAACGGCTGAACGTCACATATGAATGAAAGAAGGCCTTAACGAGGTCAGAACGGTCGAAAGAACATTGAATCTGGCAACTGGCGAAAAAAAACTATGATGAAAGGAATAGGAAAATCGAAAATGTCAATGTGTGAAGGATAAAGCGAGAAAATTTCCAACCAATTTCAAACAAAGGAGCAGGTGATGGGGACCTGTGTAGTACTTTATCTCGAACAGCAAGGAATCTGCTAATATGACAATCAATGAAAATAATTATTGGAATGGGACGTAAAGTTCGGACACAAGGACATGAATTGTTTAAATGAAATGACCCGAAATAAGAGGATTGACTCTCAAATTTGGGTTCAGATAAAGCAGGCGAGATTACCTTTTCTAACAAGGGATGCAGCCAGAACGAGCTTGGAAATAGTGCCAAGTGACTTAAATGTATTTAAATCATACACGCCAATAAATAATTTGATCAATTCCCGAACGGAAATTACAGGTGCGTTTTTTAAATCTGTTCTGTGCTGGAACATTAAAAAACGCCAAGGGAAATTTTCATTTTCATTTGCATAAATTACGGCTTTGGGCGTTTTAATTTACTATATTATAATATTGCATAAAAATCGGTCTTATTTATCTCCATTAATTTTTCTCGTCTTTCATTCAGTAAACAAAACAATTTATTTTATTTGTCAACTGTCAAGTTAAAAAACATTATGTAAGAAAAGGGAAATTTAAAATTGCCCTTTAAGCTGGATACTGTTCTCGATAATTATTGGGGACAAGATTTTGTATGGAAGCTATTCCAGCACAGAACAGATTAAAAATACGCAGCATACATCTTGCACCGTAGGTATAGCAAAAAAACTAGTTTTTGGGCTTTTTTATGTGAAAGATTGGCGCTTAAAGGTAAAACCCATTTGTACTATGCTATCATTGAGATGGCAGGGCTGAAGCGACAAACGCAATAAATTGCTAGATCACTGGAAGATGGAATTCCATGCATTTTGAGAAGAAAGAAAACCTGGAAGTGTGGAAGTCGGTGAAATTAAGTGATAGGAGTAGTGCTATGTATTCTATAAGGGTAACAAGAAAAAAAAATTCACCCAAGATATTAAAAAGGAATTCTCGAAAGGTAAGGATTGGGTAACCGAAGGAAGAGAAGTTAATTGTGAGTTTAGAAGTAATATTTATTCACAATTTCCAGGTCACGAAGATCCTCAAGAGCAGCGGACTGCAACGGCTCTTGCCTCTCTGTTACTGGAGCTATGCAGACCAGTCCAAGAGTTGCAATGGAGGCAATCTTTGGATTGATTCCATGGGACATCTCCATATGGAACTCCGCCGCCACAAGTGCTTGAAATTTCAGATTTCATTGAACTGACCGTGTACAGTCAATTTGCTGAATACCCGACTATATGATTGGTGAACTCCCATTCGCGCACCCGCAAGATATAACTTGATTTTCATATAATTTTACATTTTTTATACTCACAACATGTAGCAACTTTTCCGCACTAATCGAAACTAAAAAAAACATTTTTTCGCTCCACCCTAGTTCACTCCTCCTCAACCACTAATGCAGTGCATCGAAATGATCTCGAGCGATTCCGTGAATATGTTCGCCGCGACGGTAAACATTTAGACAGCATAGCTCGGGTCACACAGAACGCGGCGCGGCGCGGTGCGGCGATTTTTGTATGAAAAATAATTTTAACGCGGCTCGATTAATATTATTTTTCATACAAAAATCGCCGCACCGCACCCCGCCGCGTTCGGTGTGACCCGGGCTTAAAGGCCCGAACATGTAACCGAACGAAAAGAAATGAAGAGAATAAATTGTATGAAAATGTATGAACCATGTTTGCTATGTAAGCGAATGAAACCGAAATGTAGCGAAATACCATAACTCCATGGCACTTGAAAACCGCAGTTTTTAATAAAACAATTTGACGAAATCCAAATGTGTTTGCATCATATCAAGCAGTCATAACAAAATTTTAAAACCGTATCAAGTAATTAAAATGAAAATAAAATTAAATTTTTTGCGCTTTATATTCTCTTCTTTTTTTGATATCGCATTATTTTCTGGCGTTTCTGATATTGTAACGATTGCAAATTAATTCAATTAATTATGACAGCCGACAAATTTTCCATGTTGAGTGGTCATGCTGAATTGGCTGAATAGTGATTAGCTGGATTTGGAGCGAGATTTCCATGGAGACTATACAAGGAGCATGGAGACTATACATGGAGATTAAACTCTTATGAGGAAAATGACAGTAAATGGATGGGTAGAAGAAACTAAACTTCTAGTTCATTTTTAGCCACAGATGTCACCTTTGTCCGATGTACCCCACATGAAGTTAGCTGAATTTGACCTATTTCGACGATTCGTTCAAAATTAAGTTAGTCGAAATTGGGCAATGCAAAAAAATTCATTGGAAATTAATAAAAATTCATTGGAAACATCAAAAATTGATTAAATATGAATAATCGCATTGATATAAATTGAATTTAGAAGCTGGTTTTTCAAAATAGGCGTAAACGTAAAATATCTTAGTAATTAATGAACTTGACCATGAACCGGATGTATACAATCGGCCATGTTTTTTTGAGGTACATTTGACTGCAGCGCCCTCATTAATCAAACGAAAATTGACAAACGGAGTTTAACCTCCTTGTACAGTCTCCTTGGAGATTTCATTGAAATCTCCTCCAAAGGCGATGTAATTTTATATCCAAAAACATGAGATTTCGTTCGAAATCTGCATTTTTTCTGAAATCAGAAGATTTCAAGTGCGACAGAAACATGGTAAAATATAAAAATTCATTTCATTTCGGCATTCGTTTCAGCTATTCAACAACTGGAAATGCACTGATCTGATTGTCAGATTTCAACGTTAGATTTTCTTTTTGTTTATTAATAGCAAAAGATATTTTTATTCATGTTCTATTCCTTCACTTAACACGAAAATTGTCAAGAAATGCCAAAAACCGATTCGTTTCGCTTCGGTTTACGTTCGAGTCTATTATCTCGGCATCTTTGTGTTTGATTTGGTAAGAAATGCATTATCATTTTCCACATACAAATAATAATCAATTTGTTTCTTTTGCAAATCTTAAATCTACCAAAGGACACCCTGTACATATAATATAACAAATTTAGGCACTTTAATATTATTAAACACTTTTAATTTTAAGTAAAAAGCCATAAAATATTGTATATAAATTTTAATAATCCCTTGAAGCAATAAAATTAATCCAAACTTTTTTTATCAAAAAAAAAAAGTGAAAACAAAAGAGAAGCCAAAGGCCAAGGAAAAAAAACAATATATATAACAATCCCTATCGGCCAAGTGGTTTTAGTACTGAAAGTCTCCCGTTAATTTATAATCCAACTCTTATGGCCTGAAACCAATAAAATATGGTCACAGTCTAAAATACTTTCTTAACATCGTAAAAAGGAGCACAAAGCAGGCTCCTCTCTATTCTGTTAACTTTATGTCTTCTTCTATATAGAGCAAAATTACGGACTGATAACCATCATAAAAATCCAAGAGGAAAATTACCATAATTCCAGCAACAGCAGCAGCAGCACCAGAGCCAACCAGGGTAAGGATCAAGCTAGGACCAAAATATTTACCAAAGTACAACACACACAATACACAGATGATGTCCTGCAAGAAACAAAAAAAAATTCTCTCTTCCATCCTGCCTTTTTTAGATGTTGTTTTTTTTCATCTTCTTCTTCTTTATTTTACCCGCAGCAAATATAATTTTAAATGCAAATACTACATTTTTTAACATTAGATAAAATTATGCAAATTTTAATTCAAATTTGATGACTCAATGAACAATTTTTATTTTTTCCGTGACCTGAAATTATTTTCAACACGACACAACGCATCCTCTTTCTCTGAAAACGTAGTTGTTGAAAAATTTTCAATATTTTTCTCCTTTAAAAAAAAAATGTGAAAGACAGGAAGAGGAAGGACGAAACAGGAACACAAAAAAAAACAAACGAAAAATTTCCCTTTCAACCATTTTCATCGCACAAACGAAAAGTTTTTTTGTGTTGTTGAATTTTTTTTTTATTCTGAATTTCAGAAAAAAATAAGGCGATATTTAATGAAAAACAAACACATTGAAGAGCAGCACTTGAGTGGCTTGTTGTTGATAAATTGATGATAATAATTCATTGTTGCATAATTTTTTCAACACTTTCCACATTTCTAGACAATTGAGTATATTTCAACTGAAATTAAGCAAAAATACTTTGAAATCGAAGTAGGATTAAAAAAAACCGAGATGAAAGGAGTTTAAAACTCCTGGTGCAGAGCACTTGAAGAGAAATTCGAGATATTTTCGTGTCTTTTGTAAAGATTTTGTTTTTAATTTTCTCTCATTGTGATGTTGGCAATAATAAAGAATTCAGGATAATTGTTTGTTTTTGTTCGTTGTAAAGTTCCGGCTTTTGTTATTTATGAGGTGTTGAGCTTAAAAGAATTTAACTGTTAAAAGGTAAGCCTTAAAGAAATTCCAATTTGTAACATACATGTAGTATTCTTCTTCCTCTTCTTTGGTGAAACAGTAGCGCGGACTCTCCAGTTGGCCTATTGTACTACAACCCTTTAGCTCATATTTGTAAGCCAGACTGCTTGAACAGGTGGCTTGTCACTTAAAGCCTCGTTCACATTGGCGAGTACAAAGGGTTAGTACGTGTTGGCTACTGGTTATTGCTAGTGACTGGTATGCCAGTACACGCCTCGTTGGAACACTTATGCTAGTGTACTGTCTTGGTTAGTTCACTAACCTGGTGAGTAGTTCCCTTGCTAGTAGATAGCCCAGGGGGCTATTTACTAGCCCACTATCCTCCACTTCTCTAAACTAACCACTTAACTCGCCTCGTGCGAACAATGAGACGTGGGTTAGTAAACGATTATTTGACAAGTAATTTACGATTTTCTGTGAAGTGATTTCTGATTTTTTGAAAATTGTTTTGTTTTTTTTTTACTTGAAAATGAAGTGGGCAGAAAGTGAAACAATTAAGTTTTTAGAATTATATAGCGGCTTTCAGTGTTTGTGGGACAATGATTCTGTAGATTACAGAAATACTCAAAAGCGGCAGGCAGCAGTGGAAACTTTGGTTAAGCAAATTTTGTTTTGATTGGTATCCACAACTAGTACACTAACCTGTCTACACTGAACTGCGTCTGAACATCTACTCACTTATAACTAACCTTAGCCTTGCCAGTACCTACTAACCAGGGACTAGCCACTAGCCAACTAGCACACGCCAATGTGAACGCTGCTTTAGACTTGACTATTACTCGCACTCGCCATTCGCCATTTTGTTTCTAATTGATATAAAGTATTCGCATAAAGTTTTTTATTTAGATAATTAGCTAAACTATTATTGTGTAAAAATTGCAAAATTAACTGAAATAAGTTGTAAATTTCGTTCAAACAGCGCATACGAAAAGGGCATTTTTATAGTTTTTATATATGTTGGCAATGTCCAAACTTCGGCCAAAATCAACTGAGGGGCATCTGTTCAAAGATCGTATTTCCCTTTTTAACTTTTTTTTTATTTTAAAATAATTTGGAAAATATGGCATAAAAGACCATTGAATGAGCCTAAAAACTTGTTCAAATGGAACGTACTATCCATTTAAAAAACTCCAAAAAATTAGGATTCCAATTAAAACGACGTATTTCTGCATCTTGTAATGGAAACGGTAAGCCGCCATTTTTTTATGGCCGCCATATTGGATCTACCGCCATATTGGATATATTGAGCATACTATATTATTTTGTCATCGGAACTGAAGCTGTGTGCAAAATTTCAGCATGATCGGATAACCAAAACCACAAAAATACAATTCACGCATTTCATTTGACAACATGGATGACAACAAAATTTTGTAATTTATAAAATTTTTAATAATTTTTTTAAAGAAGCCCAGGGCTATATTTGTCTTTAAAATAATGGAAATGGAATTGCTTCACGAACATTATCCAGTGGGGGTGGACTGCAAGAAACATTGTACATATTTGAAAGAGTTTTAAAAAATAGTTCAAATTTTATGCGGAATTTATTCTGTTCTTGTTTTTATTTCGGTTTACGTCTGCAACGTGAAAGCATGATCAGCCTTTAATGTGTCATGTCATGTGTCGGTAAGGCAGGGGCGGATCCAGCCCTCAAAATAGGTTGTGGTCACAGCCACCCGAAAATCGGCCAAGTGTGAGTCGGAGTATGAACTCGCTCATCTATATATATAAAAATGAATGTGTGTATGTATGATCGCTATAGGCTCCTACACCGTGCAACCGATCTTAATGAAATTTTAACCATGTGCTATTTACATTCAAACTTAGAACATAGGCTCTTTTATTACTTTCTAAAGCCACTCCCAGATGGCGCTGTCATGGAGAGCTTCGTTGAAAATCATCGCAGAGCTTTGAATTTTTGCATGAAGTTCCGTGGAGGTCTCCTATGAAATTCAAAATTGCCGCAGAAATATGGTTGAATTTGCCAATTTTATTCCGATTCCAATGAAAGTGGGTGTCTAGGGGTTTTTAAGGTCGCAAATAACGAATTTATGGTCAAAACTTATAAATTCAAAATGGCCGACGAATTTGCTAATTGTGTTCCGATTCCAATGAAAATCTGTATCTGAGGTTTTTTAAGGTAGCAAATAACGACTTTATGATCAAAATTTAAATTCAAAATGGCCGCACCAATATGGCCGGCGAGTTTGCGAATTGTATTCCGATTCCAATTAAAATCGGTATATGGGAGTTTTTAAGGTAGTAAATAACGAATTTATGATCAAAACTTATTCAAAATTGTGGGGCCAATATGGCGGAAGAATTTTGCCAAATCACTTGATTACTACTATTGGCTTTTGGGAGCAGCATAGACGCACCGGGTCCCAGCTAGTGATCGATATAGTGCAATCTTACAAAGGAGATGTTTACAAAATATATGACGCCCTGACCAAGATTTTGTACAGTGTAGTTCCACGTCGGCAAACCCGTAGGGCAAACACTAGTAGGTAAATCGATTGCTTAGGTCAAGCAGCATTGGATGTCGTTAGTGCTTAGTTGGGAGACTGCTTGGTAAAACCACACCCGCGTTTGCAATCGTCTATGCCGATGCGGATGCATTTATAAATGTTCATGCATGTAGCGGGAGCGTGCATGCCATGCCTGTAGCGGGAGCGTGCATACCCAGTGCGGCATTCGCATTTGTTCGCTCTGCGTCCTAGGTGCGCCGCGGGCATGCTTTTAAGAAAATTAACCAACTAAATTATTTTTACTCAGGTTTGAATAGACTAGGATTATCAATATTTTCGCTAAATTGGCAAAGTATAGGTGCGAACGTACGAGATTTAGATGACTAAGTTGTAAAAAATGAATGTATTACTTTTATGAGAAACTTGGATGAAAAATGAAGAATATGATGATGACTCCGCTAATGTTTTACCATCTCATACAGATATACAAAAACGCTGTCGCTTAGTCACGATAAATCACCATGAAATGGGTGTATGCAGATCTATGGCAGAAAAAGGACAGATGAATTTGATGGTATGTAGTTATTTATGTATCGCCGCTTAAAACTTTCGCGAAATAATCCAATTCATACATGACAATCTCCACTTCTGAAGGTTCAATTTTACTAGGTCAAAATTTCAACGAAATCCCCATGATTTTGAGTTGCGATTTCAATATTATTTTTTCATTAGATACTAGGTCCGAACTTTGTGGATGAAGGGGAAAGTTCCCCCCTCATCCACAACGTTCGCGAGGAAAGTTCTTGGGAGCGAAGCGTCTAAACAGACCCAATATTGACAAAAGTACCACGACATATGAACCTCACTTGATGCAGCTTTTACGCAATTTTTAGATCAGTTTCAATCGAAAATATTCCAGTTATCATAAAACCTTTGTTCATTTTATAGGTTTTAATGTAAATAGGAATTCATAAATATCGATATTTTCAAATTGTACTTGTATCAAGTCCCTCGGTAGGCTCGTCACTATACTTCCTGCATCTGTCGTTGGCCTTACTTTTCTGAAAGCGTACTATAGGTATATGCGACAGACCTCCACTATATCAAGCATATTGTTAGCTGGTTAATATTTTAATACTTGTGGCAGTTGTTGGGTAAGAAAGTTTTACTTCTAAAGTGTGGTCTTAAGCACACTCATATTTTTTTTATTTTATTAAGGCATAGGATATAATATCATCGGCCTATCAATCTCAATAGACCGTGAAAGTGTGACGTCACAAGTCTATTAGGGTTGTGGGCATGCCCATCGTGCCCACAACGGTGGGTCCGCCCTTGTGGTAAGGATAATCATGCGATATTGTTCTCCAATAATCGCGATATTGTTCTCCAATAATTGAAAAAAGGTAGATTCAACCACCAAAAATCAAATCCAACAAACTGTCAAGTGAATGTTTGGCTAATATTTCCCTACAATTCAAAAATTTCCTTACAATTCCAAAGACACAAACAACCGAAAATTGAATTGTAAAATCTAAATGCGTTTTCCATACAAAATGACATGTGAATGTGCAATTCGAAACCAGGTTTTTTCAGAAAAAATAGGCGGTTTTAAATTTATATATATTTGAATGTAAGCAAAAATATACTCAGCAAGTTGTACGTACCAGCGAAAGGTCTGGCAGCTGAAATTAATTGCAATTTATTACACGCAATAAAAACATGGATTGAAGAAAGGATAGAAACGGCATTAATAACAGTGCTCCTCTTTTTACAAAATTTGGACAAAATCTAAGGCTAACATTATTAAGTTATCCGGGCAAATATTATGGATGTTATAAAAAAATTAAAACAAGTGACGAAGAAGAAAACAAAGCCATATGCATGATGCAAAATTCTCTGGAAGTAGCAATAAATAATTATTTGCAAGGACCTGAAGAAGGAGTTTTTGTTCTTAGAGGCTACAAATAGTAGAACATAAAATATAGATTTACTATTTAATGCTTTGAAGACAATAAAGCCCAGTTCAATAGTAAGCGAAAGAGTATTATCTATTTCTGGCAATTTTGGCCCAAGACACGACTAAGCAATATTGAGGTTCTTTGGTTTTTAAAGAAGTTCTACTTTATTTAAAAAAAAGAAACAAGTAAAATAATAACTTACCTAAATCTAAAACATTTGTTAAATTCTGTAATTTTTTGAGGATATTATTTTGTTAATTTTGGTCTTACAATCTTATCTTGGTCTTGCACATTTAGCAAGACCAAGACGAAAGGTGCGTTTAAACTTTACGAGTTTTTTGCCAGTTATTGCACTGGCTATTGCCAGTGATGCAGCCAGTGCAATGTAAACATCATATCAGTGCACTGGTTGGGGCACTGGCAAAGTACTGGCATAAACATTGACACGATTTTTCTCGTGCAGTCTAAACACGCAAAAACGAGCACTGTCGTCTTTCTTGTGAGCACGTGAGCACAGGCAACTTGACAAACTTGTTACTAAAGTGGTACGAGTTTTTTGTTATTTTCCTTAAAGTACCTATTGTGACGAAAAACCTTTTCCAATTGGAAAATAAGGGAACAAATGGAAACTATTAAAAAAAGCGAGGTTCTAGAACCACAGGCGGTTCGGATAAAAGAAGAGATTAAATTTTTAATGGCTTTGTACGAAAATTATCCAGAACTGTGGATGCTTCAATATTGACATATCTTAATGAAAACAAAATCTCTACAAGATATTACATACATATGTATATATTTAAGCAAATATAAAACAGTTGTTGTCAAAAAATGGCAAAATATAAGATTGCAATCGCCTTCTTTTCGGTTTCTTTTCTTCTTCATCATCTCACAATTTAACCGAATAATTCACTTGTAAATAGTCAAATCAACCAATGCTCTGGACCTCACCACCTCATAATTGTTATAATTTTTTTTATATTTGTTCTACATATAAATTTTCAGATTTTTTGGACTTCGAAATGGAAAATCGCATAATTTTGATAATTTTTGAAATTTTTAAATTAAAAAACAATTAGGCAAAGTTGAACCAATTTGTTCTGCTATAATAATACTTTAATTTATAACATATAGTCTTAGAATAAAACTTTCATTTTCAAATTTTGTTTGAGAAAACTCATAATCCGATTTTTTTATTTTTTTGAAACAATTATATTTTGTGCATACAGTCTTAAGGTAGATCTATATAATTTAGGTTGGGGCGATATTGGGATCATATTGAAATAAAAAAATTTGTACATTGCGATTTCTAGTGATGAGCAAACGCAATAACAAGACAAGAGTGATATAGTCTTGGTCTTCATTTTCTTCATAATTTTTAGAAGAAAACAAGAGAGCCTAGCCTCGATTGGTCGATAGGATTTTGCTTCCTTGTATGATCTTCTCCCTGCTTTAGGAATAGAGACAACCGTATCCTATCTCCAGCAGCTCATCATACATGATAAAAAAAAGTGTAAAATTTGTATAGTTTTTAAACAAAATAACCAAAAACATGTATCTGAAAACATAACCTCGAATAGAAGGCAAATTCGAAATGGCAGTTGGTTTTCGATGTTTTGACACGTGTCAACATTGGCTTGGTAATGTAATGTGGTTAAAATAGTCCAATCTATCAGCGTAACATTTTTCATCAAGGGTTTCCTAAAAACCATGAGCGTTCGAATTTAATTGAATTATTCTGGGTTGAAATAATTCACAATTTACGCTTCATATGAATAAAATTTCATAAATACCAAAAACGATGATTGAAATATCTCTACACATTCCTGGTCCGATTAGGTTATAAAAATAAAGCGTATAAAAATGTGCCTTTCATGAATGCGTTGGATTGAAATTTTTTTATATGCACATATTTTAAATCTAAAAAATTTATATTAGATATATAATTTTATCTAAGCTTCAAATACTATCGGCATGTCTATTGCAAATTTAAATAAAATCCCGTGGCACAAGAACCATGCTCCAATCAATATCGAATATGATTTTACAATAACATCATTTCTGATATAATTTCATGATGCATCAAATAATACACAGAGCTGAAAAATTTCATGGCATCTACAAATAAAGCGTTTCATAACAACAAAATTACCATACTATAACGTTATACATTAAACACTATATACACTAGCATAAAATAACAAAATTCTAGGATGAGTTAGACGCTAGTGAGCCCCCAAATAACCCGGAATTTGCATTAAAGGTGGATACGGTGTGAAGTTGATACAAGCTTTAGTTTGAAAATTAGTTTTCTGAGGGCATCTGTATGCATACCAGATAGAAAATAAGGATTTTAGATAGAAATCTTTGTGCTTTTCCGTAGAGAACGAACGTTTATCCCCACAAGCAATTCCAGTCACCTGGTCATTACGAAGTCATATCGATTTTCTCATAAGTTAGGAAGAAACTTTTCTTCGATGCCACACCACTTTCATAGGGAAAATCAAATTTTACATACAAGTGAGGAGGTTACCATAAAAGGAATATCGCCAAGAAAAAGTAAGAGGAGAAGGGAAAAAAAGTAACGTAGAAACAGTTCACGTCTGGGTTTAATGGTAATGAATTATTCATAAATTATTATTTTTATTCCAATGGAGCTTACAAGAAGGCTACATGCAAGTTGTTTGGTTTAGTTAATAATAGGTATTAAGCATTTAAGTAATTTTAGATTCTTCTTTAACTTTCATCTAAGAAAATGTATTTATGCAATGGGATTTAATGAAAGAAATTTAGTGTTAAGGCGAAAATAAATTTATTATCAACATTAAAATAGGTAATTGATGCTATACAGGGTGTATTTGTTAAGTTTGCAAATCCGCCGGCTGTTTTGTCGAAAAGTACCAAATAAAGCCAATTTTAACATTGCTTCAAAAATAATTGAAGAAACATTTTGTGGGCAAAATTGTTTTTTTTTTTTCGTTTTTCCGGCCATATTTTCGCATGTTTCCAACGAAGTAGTAATGTGCGCACAAAACACAACTCCGCCAGAAACACAACTCCAAAAATAAAAGCCGTAGGATAAAAATTGTTCAGACATTAGGGGGTATTCATGTCAATCCTCGTAAATCGCGTAAACTAGTAAACTGCGTAGCTAATGCCAGATTAATATGAATGTGACATTAGTTTACGCCGTTTACTACGTTTACGCGATTTACGAGGGTTGACATGAATACCCCTATTATTGATAGGAAATTGTCCAAGCTTTCCAATTTTGCAAAAAAAAAAATCAGTTAATTACGTATTTTTTGGAGAAAAAGGTGGTTTTAGTTGAAATTTTAGTGAACAAAAAACAAAGTTTTGAATTTGACGACTCATTGCTCTGGAAGTTGATAGGGTAGAACCTTGATTTTGACAGTTTTAGATAGGTGGCAGTATTCTCCGTACACTGATATCGTATTCATGAAAACAGCTCAAAGGGTTACAAAAATACAGGGTGATATATAAACCTCTATCAAAAAACTTCAAAACGCCCTAGCTGCTAAACCGTTAAGATTTAACCCCCCCCCCCCCCCTCCCATACGATTTTTTGTTCGTCTATCCAAAACCTATCCACAGCCGGCCGCTTTGTAAGGTTAAAGGTGTACACCCTGTATAATCCTTTCGTTTTTACAATGTGTAGTTCGTTTTAAAACGCGAAAATCTCTTTTTGGCCCTCTTTCGACGCCATTTTGGAAACTTTCCCAAAGGTCTACGAGCGCCAAAAGTAGTTCATCAAATTGTACGGAATTTTTCCTATTTTTTCCATATTTGACCTTGCGGATGGCTCGATTGGCACGAAAAAATCTTATTTGACTATGGCCTATACGCAGCAATTCAAATCGCAGGAATGGTCAGAACTTGGCTTCGGGACGAAAATATTTAAGTTTTCGATTGGTGGCAATACAAATTATTGAGTAATAGTCCAAGAGCCAGCGCCAAAAAAAACTATTTGAATTTACTAAGCCTAGTTTTTTTATAGGTGATTACAATGGTTGTGCACGCAAACATACTGCGGCCAGTCAAGCGAAACTGAGAACAGGTGGCTCCGGTAAGCTATCAAAGATGTCACAACTGCCGAGGTAATAAAATTAATTTACTAAGGCTGAAAATTGTTATACAACTTGTATATTGTATATAAATATAAGTTGTGATGGTCAGTCAACTGAATATGGGGACAGAACTGGTCAGTCGGCCATAGTGTTTAATATTTCTCGGTAGTTTCTATTTCTCGAGAAAAGAGAAAAATAAATTTTACTTCTCGAGAATTATCATTTCTCGAGAAATATTTTGAATTTGTAAAAATTCATGAAATAAAAAGTAAAATTCCATTTTATTCATAACACAAAATAAATGTTTATAAGAATTAAGTAATAAGAAAATAAAATAATGAGCTTTAATGTGATTTGAAGTAATTTTTTAAAAAACATAACGCATCTAATGTTGCATTTGATAACACTAGTTTACAAATTTTTTCTTCCAACTTCCAGAGTGATGAGTCATGAAAGTCAAAATTTGGTTTTTTTTAAACAAAAACATCAATTTCAACTACGCTTTTCTCCAAAAAATACGTATAGTTACCAATAAATTAGAAAGCTTGGACGATTTCCTATGAATAATTTTGGAACAATTTTTATGTTATGGCATTTACTGTTGAATATATTAGCAAATTTTGATGTTAAAATGTCACATTTCTCTTCTATTTGACAGTGCATTTGGAGGGTGGTCTGGTCATGGCATCGTGTAGAGCCGGCTTAACACGAAACACAAATAAACCTGAATTTAAAAAACGTATATAAAAAAGGGCAGCACAAAAACAAATATACTCCAACTAAGTTAGTATGTATGAAAGTAAAAAAAGATGTATGGCTATGGGAAAAGAGTAAAAATTTTAAGAAATTGATTAAAAAACAGTCATCTCGGGGAAACAACATTAAATTTCTCGAGAAATGAGATAGTGAAAATTGTTTTATTTCTCGAGAAATTCTCGAGAAAGAATTCTCGAGAAGAAACACTCGGCCACAATGTAGGTGCAAAAAATAAGTAGACGAGATAAATTGCAGTATTCTTGTCTTAAGACGACAACGCTGTTGACAAAAGTACATACACTTTCGTACGCTAACTTGTAGCATTTTCGGTGTTTTCACACCGTGGTTTCTTCCTTCTCTGATTGACGATTGTTCTTGTAATTCGTTATACAAGACATGTGATATTTTAGAAGGCATCAAAGGTACCAAATGAAAGGGGATGACAAATAGAATACTATTAGTTGTGTGGCGTCATTCCAAATTCAAAATGACGGCAAACACCAAATGGCGTCCGACCCAAAATGGGGGATTACCTTCTTCTTTACAACGCGCTCGGTATGGGTATCAAATGAAAGGGTATGGCAAGTACAATACTATTAGCTGTATGGCGTCATTCCAAATTCAAAATGGCAGCCAACACAAAATGGCGCATTACCTTTTTCTTTGCAAGCCATTCGGTATGGGTATCAAATGAAAGGGTATGACAAGTAGAATACTATTATCTGAGTGGCGTCATTCCAAATTCAAAATGGCGCCCAATACAAAATGGCAGTTTATAACGCCCTCGGTATGGGTATCAAATGAAAGTGTATGACGAGTATAGTACAGTAAGCTGTGTGACGTGATTTAAAATCTTATATGGCGGTCACCAAAAATGGCGGAAGACATATAATAGACTAAAAAGTAGAAAATAAAAAAAAAATTTAAAAAAACACATTAAATATAGTTTATCCGGAAGCTCTTTGAAAAAATGCCGTAACATCTGTTGCTGTTCTGCACAGGGCGTCTAATCCCCCGGATAGCAAAATCGATGCCGACGATTCTGAATATTGGCTAGGTGTCTGTTCTGCACGTGGTACACAATTTTTCATCATCGAATATTAAAAAAGTTGTAACATACTCTAATTGTTTTTAAGTATGCAAAATAAGTTTTTGCAGATTTGTTCTTTTTTTCAGTATGCCTTTTTCCTACCGCGGACTATGCAGAAATAATCTTTTTTTATTGAAAGGCGTTGCTGTAATTTAAGACTAAGGAAATTTCTTGTATAACCGAGAAAACTTAAGCTCCCGAATAGTGTAGAAAGAGGAAGAAACTTGTAGAAATTTGTGAAGAAAGGGGGTTTGAGATATAAATATAGGCCCACGATAGTTGGCTAGTCAGTTTTTGATTAAAAGCAAGGAAAGTTTTCTTAAGCGATCAAAATGACCTAAAGCGTAAAAGTGTAATTAATTAATGAATTAAAAGCCAATAAATAAGATTAATGAGAGATATTAAATTTCAAGTGATAATTAATTAGTGATAATTGCGAGTGAACTTTAAGAATTGTGTTTATAGTCATTGAATTATTAAATTCACACAAGAATATTTAAAAAGAGTGTTCCTTAATTAATACTACGAATCCGTAAGCTGGGAAAAACGTAACAATATACATAGAAACACTCACTGGGAGTTGTATATTTAAAACGACCTCTTTCACAATTTACGTTGTAAAAACTTTACAACTGGGAATTTATAAAAGTCTACATGATCTTAGAAGAATGACTCAATTAATAATTCACTGCATACTTTCGCCAATTATTAAGGTTAATGCATTTCATCTAAATATATTGAATTGAAAATTTCCAAAAACTTCACTTTTGATTCTTGTCGTACCATAAATAAATTTCTGATAAAAATAAATTTTATATCTATTAAATATTTATGCCATAAGCAAACAAGCGTGTTTTTGTTAACCTTTCAATAAGGTCCCGATGATTTAATTTTGTAATAATTTCTGTCTAGACAATTTCGCAAGGATGCTCTCTTCTTTCTAGCGAAATGCCATTCCTCTGCCCTCCTCCTCGGTCCGCACTTACGATCTCGACTGATTCTCGAGAATAGCTTTCAGAAATTCATATGGTGACCCTCGGTGCTCTTGTATTATTTATCAAAAATAAAATGGAACATGGAAATAAAAAAGGGAGGATTGTTTCCATTTATTTTTAAAATGTTCTTGATATGAACAATAAAGCAAACCGACGAAATCAAGGATCTGATAACAAATCTTGAGAGTGGGTAGCTGGGGAGTCAGAGAGTTGTTTATCTTCCTTGGGGCCAATTTTCAAGTACTCAATGGGTGAGTGAGTAAATTGCGTTCTATTGCTTAAATTCAAGAAGGGAGATTGTTTTCGCTCTTGTTTCATGACCGGAGGGTAACAAACGGTTTGGTGGGCTCCACAAATGGCGTTAAATTAATACAAACTGGGAGGCATCCATCACAATTGGCCTCTTGTTAAGAGTAGCCCAGGACAAGGACCAGAGCTCCGGAGAAGTGAAATTCTGCTTAAGCTTTCTCTAAAGCTGTATGGGATCCTGTGTTATGTTTCAACTTTTTGTGGGGGGACCCGGTGGGCTTGATATTCGCTCCTCTTCCATCCATGGAGAAAATTGAACAAGGTGCAGGATACACAAAGCTGTGGGGATGCTTTAAATTACTTGAAATATCTTAAGCTAAATTTGTACAAGAATATCCCGTTTATGCTTCATGAGAATAATCAACAAACGAATGTGTAGACTATCTTTCAACACAAGCGCAAGCCCAGTGCCGTGGAAGAAAACAATTCAAATAATCGACGGAGCAAAATAATTTTTATAACAATTACACATATACCCATGGTATGATATGTTTGGCATTTTGTTTGACAGAGCATCATTCTTGTATTCCATGGTGTTTACTGTAACGAAAATAAACATTGCGTTCTTTTACTACTGCGCCACTATTTAAATTGAGAAAATAATGTACTTGGCATAACAGAAAAGAGGGATGATTGGGAAACAAGTGCAAAGTGATTTGGTGATTGTTTTAGCTCGTTACAACAATAAACTAGTGTCTGTTAAACGAAGTTCATGCCACACACCACTGTGAAAGATCTTTCTGTGTGGTATTTTAAAATGCAATCAATGAACGCTTGTCTTAAGAATAATAAACTAAAGAAACGAAAATTGAGACTCCATATGCGTTTTTTAGCCGATGTATCTTCCTGTGACAGTTCTTTCGTTATGTTGAATTTTTTATGTGATAAAACCAAGTTTAGGAATCACCTTTACTACCTCCGTCATATCGTTCAGGTCAATGCTTAGTAGAAAGCTTAGTTTGAAAGATACAAGATACCGATACCTTGGCGGTCTGAGGGGATGGCGATGAATCTTACGTTTTAACTCAAGGATGCTCCACAAGCTCCGAAATACTTGAGGTGGGAGATTGTTCCACAGTCGGGTTGTTCTATTTATGAACGAAATTCTAAACCGTAGTGTGGGGGCTGTAGGGCATCACAGAAGGGCAGTAATTTCAGTGGAGTAGCGATAAAAATTTGTAATTTTGCTACTACATTGCTGTGTCTATGGATTCGCGAAAGATGCCGTCACGAGTTTGATGGTTCCAGTGATTCCACTTTGTCTCCAGTTTACGGGGAGTCAGGGTAGATAAAGAGTTGTACTGGCCTCGACGGGGTCGAATGCAGGACTTGTAAATTATATCCCTGACTGCTGGTGGAAGGAGATATTTTCATCTCTTAAGAAATCCCAGGAATATGTGTCCATCCCATGGCAGATCCTGAGATAAAGTTTTGCTCAAGATATATTAAGAGTATACAAATGGAAAATCAAAATTTTAGGCTTTATTGTGGAAAAAACTTACATATTTATTCTTCAAAATATATCACTGGCCACAACTTTTCACCTTTCTGGCAGCATACAGATTCCGCATCAAAAAAACTGCTCCTCCTCTGAGGAGATCCACAAATCAGCCCGATTTTTGGTCTCTCCGTAAGGCCGAGCGCCCACTAAAGTGGCGTGGTAGTGACGTGGTTTTGGCCTGCCATGTGGAAACAAAGTGGTGCGGCAGTTGAATGGTGGCGAAGTGGTACTAAAATTATTAAGCGCACATCGAAGTGGCAAGCAGCGTATCGCGTAAGTTATTCAACATCATCTTATTACTAACGAGAAGTGGCATCCACTGCCACTTACGATTCAAAAATTAAACTTGTCGGAGACTAGTGGCAATCAAGTGATGCCACCCCACTTGCCAGATGCCACACCATCGCCACTCCACTTCAATGTGCGCTACTTCATTTGAGTTTACGGTAATAAATTTTTGCACTTGCCATTAGACCGCCACGCCACTGCCACGTCACTGCCACACCACTTCAGTGGGCGCCCGCCCTAAGAATGGAAGTGCCAGACCATGCGTCATCAATCGGAACAGGTGGTAGTCGGAAGGAGCGGTGTCTGAAGAATACGACGGGTGCGGTAGGACATCCCAATTCAGTATTTTCATGTAGGCTTTAACATTAGCAATGTACGGCCGAGCGTTGTTGTGCCGCAAAATCACTTGGTTCATCAATGCTCCACGTAATAGTTGTGTTCGGTAGAGATCTCCTATGATGGTTGTTTCACTCGGTTGCAGCAGCTCATAATATACCACGCCGATCTGGTCCCACCGATGTTTGGCTTGGCCGTTCCGCTTGGCATAGTCGGACCCGCCCAATTTTTTACGAATTATCGTAACGGGTCCACTTTTCGTCGTCGTCGGCCACAATACGATCCTTTCTTTCTTCTTTGCAGTCGGGGCTGCTGTTCGCAAGTAAAAATACGACGTTCTACGTCTTTCGGCACCCTATTTACTTGGTTTTGGATAATTGTTACGGTTTTCAAACGGTGGGAAATGGCTTGTTGAGTCACGACCAATAAATTTGCAAGTTCTTGTTGCGTGTGATATGGATCTTCACCAGTAAAGCCTCCAATTATGCGTATTCAAACTTTTTCACCGATCCGGGATTTCTAGCCTTGTTTTTACCTTCTACGTCACTATCACCACTTTTATAACGTTAAAACCATTCGCGACACATTCTTTTGCTAATATAAACATCAGAATAAGTTTCTACAATCATTCGACGCTTGAGTTCAAAGCAAAAACCCAAACTTCTCGCAAATGACGCTTATTTGGTTCAAAGTTCGGCATTTTCACTCACATATATGAGGCCAAATAAAAATTCACAAATGTAATCAGAAGGAGTTGTTAACAAATGCCTAGCTTCTCATTTGACGTTTCCGATCTGACAGTTTTGCCCAGCATTTTACTGCTGGCGCCATCTATTGGGAAACGGCAGTTTTCCATTTGTGCCCCTAATAGAAAATTTTGGGTGAACCGTTACATTTACACCGTCTGATACCATATGGTTTTGGGGGCGCTGAATTCGACATGTTTCTTGCGGTCCCAATCAAGAATGGGCTCAATGACGCTGTTGATAAAGGTTGTCATGAATTACCGATTAAACAGACAAGGTCTGGCACGTGCTTGTCTTATATTGTCGACGATTTACACAGAGTAATGCAGAGTACCATAATCAGGGAGTGGTTCATTGGCCAGCTAGAAATGAGAAATTTCAACAGTCGATACCGATAGCTTGGAGGTCGGCCAATAGAACAGGGTGTTATACTCTGTCAAAAACATTGGAGATATATAGAGCAATCACCCAAACTCCCCAAAGTGATGCATGCTTTGGTTGATGCGCTCTGATAAACAGACCAGCCTACTTAAAGGTGCCATTGGATAGAGGCTAGCTGAGTGAACGGGGTACCGACGTTCACATACTTCTACTTCCACTCTCTTTCGAATAAACCTCACTATCGAACAAAGGCCTTCTATATTCACCACAATATTGCTTTGAACCATTTACACAAAGCTGGATGCAAAAGGGAGCGTGAAAGATTGTGGACAAGGAATAGCCGTCACAATCGTTCACGAAAAAGCTGATCGTTCGGTGCAAAAAGGTTATGTGTATGTGTGGGTGGTGGGACTGGAAGGGAATCGTCCACTATGAGGTACTTCCAGTTGGTCAGGTAATGGATTCTCAACTCTACTGTGGACAACTAGAAAGATTACGCCAAGTTACTGGTCGGAACAGGGCCGGCGCTTTCAGAGGTGCAAATAGTGCACTTGCACCGGGCGCAATTGGACGGGGGCGCAATTTCACAAATTAAGAGTTAAATAAAATTAAAAATAAACTTTGAAAAAAAAATTGAAAGTGTTTTCTTTTTTCTGTCTTTTTTCAGTGTCCTTCACTGCTATCAAAAAATGAAAAAGTGATGGTGCCCAATATGGCATACTGCACTGGGCGCAAAAAAAAACCCAACGCCGACCCTGGGTCGGAAGCGGCCCCAATTGAATAATAGGAAAAGGGTTTCTTCTAACAAAACCATACCCCACCACACACTTCTTTCATGACTTTGGGATCCACCCTCTGGCTATCGCTTGTTCTCATCTCTGCAGAGCTCTCAATGAAGTTAAGCTGGCTGCAAAAGAAACCTGCGAAAACTTCTTGATTTAGTTTTTCAACCAGGAGCAACAGAACGGATGGGATCATGAAGTATAGTCGATAATAGTAGAGCATATTAGGTTTTTTGATTTTAATAAATTCGTTTTCAGTTGAATTTTACTAGAAAACCGTCACGAACTTTTTGAACTGGCTTTACATATTATCATTTCTAGAGCTTAAATTCATGTATGCCGCTTTGTAATTACTGATGTTTAACTCTTATAAAATCCAAAATTTACTTAAATCCATATTAAGTAAGAATACTAGCAAAAACATACAAAGCTATACGAAAAATAAAAGAATGATCCAAAAAAAATTATCCCACCCATCAGCACATTCCTTCCGAATACGAGACATTCTGTCATTTCCAGAATGGCCCTAAGTGTGTATAATTGCTTTCTGACATCACCGACATTTCGGCAAGCTATCTAGCTCCCCTCTTCAAAATTAAATCCATCCTAAGGATTCTGAAGAAAGCAAAAAAAAAATATTCCAGCCAACAACAAATTATTTTCCTGGATTCAACAGAAGATGAAAAAGAGGAGACGACAAAAAATAAGGAAGAAAAAAATTCCTTCTCCCAAGAATAATGCTGACAGTTGGTTGTACACAACACTTGTGAAGTCAAAGCGGCGTGAGTAAGGATATTTCTTTCTTCCAGAACGATAAATTCACGGACATAAATCCAAAGAAACACCCTTAAGTTGAGGGCTACACAACATTCTGTACGAAGGTATATTAATATAATATTTTGTTCGCAGAGCGAGCATTAAGTCGCACTTACACACCATTGCACTATATTCGCAGGAGTTCCCCAGAGCTGCTAGATTCCTCACTGAACCAACGCAAAGATATGATGACTTTCAAGGACCTGCTACGAAAGACTTTGCTAGATAGCATGACATCAACTATACAGGCATAATGGGATACCGCGATATAGCGGTGTTCCCGCCCGTAAGCTTGTCAAGAGGATAAAGTGAAATTTTGTGTAAGAGAAGTCTATTTCCCTAAATTAAGTCCACATTATGACTTTTAAAACAGTTTTAAGTAGTTGTTTAAAAACTTTTATCATTTCTATGATGTAATTTTAATTTCTCCGCCGTACATGGCTACCAGGACACTCTGCGTTGCTGTCTGAAATCCGTTTCTGTTGTGGATACAATGGCGTGGAAGGAATTCCCTGGCGTTGACACTATTGTTCAGCTGTTCTGAGAAACGCTAAATCTGTAAAATGCGATACCCTAAATGGGACGTACTAGAAATGGCACTGAAGTTGAAATATATAAGGAAAGTGCTCGACTGCAACAGCATAGTCTTTTAGTACCCATGACGATAACTGCTAAGTGGCACATATAAAGTTTAACGAAGACAATAGAGACAACTCACAACAATATAATCCTAGAAGTTATATTTCGGCTTATTGTCGAAATTAACTTGAGTAAAAATTTCCCTGGCAATGACAAAGTTTCAAGTATATCTCAACCGTAGTTAATTGCTCTATAAAATTACGTAATAATCCTATTACTTCCATGCGACGTAGATGAATGAAAGAGAACTTGATCTTTTGGTTTTATTTAATTATTTTTAGTTTCTGTGAATTACTTTGTAAAGTAATTGAAACTTGATCTTTAAAGTATATAACAATGTAAATTGAAAGATATACATACAAGTATATGTTAGAATATTTACGTAATTGAGACGCATAAAAACTTTCACAATATCTCTTCAAAATTCTAATATAACTCGGAATTAAAATCACCGATTGCTGCTGCCTAACAAAGTCCATTAACTGTTGAGTATGACTGTAGTAAAATTACGGTTGAACCATTTATATAAAGTCTACAATGAAGTATGTAGTAAAGAAACCTCCAAACTCCTCACCAAGAAATCATTGAAGCTATTGGAAAAACTGGAAATAAGTGCAAGGTGAAATAGTAAAGGCAAGAGAGGCACAAAAGATCCTCTCAATACATTCTTTGCCAATTTAGATCCTTTTAATTACAACAAATTCATTAATAACATCCAATATATCACCAGCAATTGACATTAGAGGATCTTAGAGGTTCCGCGAAGTTGTTTGCGCAGCATTTGTAAAGGGTTATCCCAATGTGATACCTAGATGTCAGCACTTTATAATGTCTACACGTGACGTTTTTCGAATGACTGCCATTTTGCTTTAGTAGAAGGCAATACAATTTCAACCATGGACAAAGGTATTCATTGCAACAACGCGTTTACGTTATTCAAACTTAATATGAAAATGGTCGTTCTTTGAAAAATACTCATCGCAATTCGGGATTTTTCGGTGTAAATAATCTATCAATGGTTTCAATTGGCCTCCAAAATCATGTAATCTAACACAATTAGATTTTTTTGTGGAGTTTTTTGAAAAGTCGAGTCTATGCAAACAAGCCACAAACAATTAATAATCTTTAGAACAACATTCAAGTTGCAGTTCGTGAAATAACACCAATACCATGTCAAAAACTAATTGAAAATTTCTATATTCGAATTAACGCCTGCAGACGCATCTGGGGTGGACATTTGAATGATATTGTAATGAATCATATTTTCAATAAAAAAAAACAGCATGAAAAAACAGTTTGTGTTTAATTTAAAAAAAAACATCTAAAAAAGCTCAAGATGACACTATACATCGTGTTTATCATTTATCCTAAACGGTCCTCCATGCATAAATGTGAAGTAGATGTGGAAAACTTAAATAATAGTGACCAAAAATTATCTCCATCCATAAAATCAGTAACAACAACCAGAAAATAAAAAAGCTCCGTTAAGACTACGGTCTCCTCTTAACAAGTGTAGTCCAGTAAATCTGTCGAAAATATCGCGTTTTTTGCAAAAACTATTTACAAGCTACAAAAGTATGTAAAAAATTGGAAATTTTCCGTTGAATTCAATGAACTATTTTTAAAACAAATGACTATTTTTTTCAAAATGGCGGCCAAAGTTGGCGAAAAACAGTTTTTTACGTTTAAAAAAGAAACTTGGCGTTGTACAAAAAAGAGTTAAATGGAAAAGTTGTGTAACTCTTTAATACGGACACAACACAATTAGTAATTGCAAAAAAACCGCTAAAAATCGCAATTTTTTGAAAACCTGTAGCTCCGTGAAAAGGCGATATTTTTTAACGAACCACGGTGAAAGCGTAGTCCAAGATAAGTCAGATAAGAGCGTTTTTACAGATTTGCAAAATATTGCAAGATTTTTTCAAAAATAGATTTTTTCGAAAAAAAAACGCTTTTTTTCAATGTCCAATAGCTTATACTATACAGGGCATCATATTTTTGAACCCGACCGGTACCAAAATTTTCTTTAACAGTTGTGCTTATCAGTTGCTGATACAGTTGCGCATATCACAAAACGATCCCTAATATACGCAAAATCAGTCAAAAGATCGTTTTTTATTTACACCCCAAAAAAACCATGAATATATTTGTGATTTTTAATTACATTGGAATGTCATCATTAATGGTGACGATTTTATGGTCGCCCCCTCGCGAAAAATTACATAAAATTCATATGGGATCAAGATTTGGGCAAAAATTGTTGTATCGTGTGGATGTGGACCGCCCATTAGGCTCCTGCCATAACCTTCTATATAGAAAGCCATGAACATGCCATCCGCACACATACATGTAAGCAATTCGGTGGTCCAGGTGCCATATTCGCTTCCTGTCAAATTGTATGGAAAAGTGGATGTGAGAATTGTTTTTTTTGTTTCTTTAGTGAAATAATTATATAAAAAGAAAGTTATTAACTCAATATGATGAAAACAATTAAATAAAAATGTTGTCATAGAAGTGATATCTAAAAATTATAAATTTTAGTGCGATTTTCATGTTTTTTTTAGTGTCTTACAGTGGGCCTTATTACAAAAAAAGAAACTACATATTATATTCATGTAAACCTCATGTAATTTGATTAAAAAAATTAAAAAACATTGAGTGATTGTGCGTTAATTGTAAAGACGGCCACTTTGTTTACATTCGCGGTGGTTTTGTCGGGTTTCATTAGGAAAATTGTTGAGTTTTTCATGTTGTGGAGTGGTAATCGAATTATCAGTGATTTTAAAGTGATTAATATCTTCATTACGGTGTAATTATTAAAAATATAAGTGCTGAAAAATGTGAAAGAAAGTGCTAAAGTTATTGTTTTGAATGCCATTTAAATTGGGGCATATTCAGTGCATTTATAAAGATTTTATCTTCGATATGAAGCCATTGCAGATTTTGCCGATTACTGCTATATCCATAGTCTAGAATGTTTTTATATCCAAGATTAAATATTTATACATAAATGCACTAAATATGCCCCAATTTAAATGGCAATCAAAACAAACATTTTAGCACTTTCTTTCACATTTTTCAGCACTTATGTTTTTAATAATTACCACCGCACGAACATTTTTATCCTAATGAAGCACGACAAAACCACCGCGAATGTAAACAAAGTGGCCACCTTTACAATTAACACACTTAATCACTCAATGTTTTTTAATATTTTTAATCAAATCACATGAGGTTTACATGAATATAATATGTAGTTTCTTTTTTTGTAATAAGGCCCACCGTAAGACACTAAAAAAACACGAAAATCGCACTAAAATTTATAATTTTTAGATATCACTTCTATGACAACATTCTTATTTAATTGTTTTCATCATATTGAGTTAATAACTTTCTTTTTATATAATTATTTCACTAAAGAAACAAAAAAAAATTCTCACATCCACTTTTCCATATAATTTGATAGGAAACGAATATGGCACCTGGACCACCGACTAACACATACACAACTGGTGTTCATGGCTTTCTATATAGAAGGTTATGCTCCTGCACATTGTTTGGTTAATTGTACTTGTACTTGTCTTATTCTTCCTGTATTAGTGCTACGTTTTTTTAAGCTTAAAAAAACGTAGCACTAATACAGGAAGAATAAGACAAGTAATAGTTTCGAAAGCACATTTGAAGTGTAGAAGAAGTATTTAAGAAACTTATAAGTTTCTTAAATACTTCTTCTACACTTCAAATATGCTTTCGAAACTATTATTGTGTACTACCATTCTCCTTTCTTAACATGGTGCAGGTTTATTTTTTACCCAATTTAACAAACACATGTGCAAAATCAAACTATACCCGACTGCTTTCGTGGATTTTACTTTAACCTAACATAACTCTACGAAATAAACCCAGGTTGATTCCACAACGGCCAACTTGAGTTTGACCCGGCTTCAGCTAGGCATGGGAACATTATTAGAGTATACCACGGTAATGGTTTTCCTCTTCTCGAGGTAGTCAATTAAATCTCTTACGTCCTTTATAGTCGCTCATTAAAATGCCAGTGGTCTCTTCTAAACCGCACGCTTATCACTATCGGTTAATACAAAATCATGCGCTATTCAGTAGATCCCGGATATTGGGACTGAATTATTTGCTGAATTTTTGGTATTGAATACCACACAATGCATTGTACTTAGATCATCATTGCCACAGAATTGCCTTCAAAAGTTCTCTTTGGCATTCTGCTTTCGTCTAGACAAATTAAATGTCCAAGCCAACTCAGTCTGTTACATCTTATATATAGTATGCATTGATGTCTATTTCATTATGTATGTGGTCGATTTCTTGATTTTCCCTTCCCCCATTCTTTGTTTTCCTGTATTTGAGTAATGTTTTCCTCTCGTAGGCTGCTAAGTTTCTACAGTAATTCACATTTAATACTGATCCATATGTGATCACAGCAAGCATTGTAGATAATATCTTTTAATAAATGTCCAATTAGTGACAAATTCAAAATTTGGGTATAAATTTTATTAATCTATATATCGTCGGTTTAAAAGCATAAATCACTAAGTCAAAAAACATAGTTTTTAGTAAATCGATATTTAAGAAGTGTGTGGCTCTGAAAATTTGGGAATTGTATTTAATATTAATCGGCTCAGTATACATTGTTTTCTAGACTTCTTAGTTTAGTTTACAAAAGAATTGAAATAATTATTTAATTCCAATACTGGATTTTTAGATTAAAAAGTCAAACTTTTTTTAGATAAAAAGTCAACTTAGGGATTTCTGATTGAATATTATAATAGCACGATTGACTTAGTGCAATAAATGTGCGCCTAAAAACCTTACTAATATCAGTTTCCGACTTATAAGGTTTTGCCAGCATAAAGTTGGCATTATAAGGCTTACTTTAGTATAAAAAACCAAAAACTGGGAAAATTGTACTTAGTGAATTTTGCTTGTAAGCCAACGATATTATATAAACATGAATGTGTGTATGTATAGATGTATGTATGTTCGCTATAGGCTCCTACACCGTGCAACCGATCTTAATGAAATTTTAACCACTATTTACATTAAAACTTAGAACATAAACTATTTTATTACTTTCTAAAGCCACTCCTAGATGGCGCTGTCATGGAGAGCTTCGTTGAAAATAATCGCAGAGCTTTGAATTTTTGCATGAAAGTCCGTGGAGGTCTCCTATGATTCACCTCGAAGCCCGATTTTCGAAATTCACAATGGCCGCCGAAATATGATCGAAATTCAAAATTGCCGCAGAAATATGGATGAATTTGCCAATTTTATTCCGATTCCAATGAAAGTGGATACCTAGGGGTTTTTAAGGTCGCAAATAGCGAATTTGTGGTCAAAACTTATAAATTCAAAATGGCCGCACCAATATGGCCGACGAGTTTGCGAATTGTACTCCGATTTAAATTAAAATCGGTATATGGATTAAGGTAGAAAATAACGAATTTATGATCAAAACTTCTTCAAAATTGTGGGGCCAATATGGCGAAAGAATTTTGCCAAATAAGTGTCATTTCCCGGTTAGCTGTATGTATGTAGATTGTTCAAGAGTTGGAAAATCGGAACATCTTAACGTTCTAGTTACAAATGGAAAAACATTGAATATAGTGTATCCTGAAGCTCTCTAAGCAATCGGTTCAAAATTGATCAACAAGGTTTTTTTTGAAAAGATGGTAAGGAGAAACGGAAATATGGGATGATTTATGTATACTGGATAACACCCGTCACCTCTGAATTTTTAGGTATAAGTCTAGGATTCTACAATACGAGAAGAGGCTGGCATCTGGGAACGTTCATGGTTTAACAGAATACACAGGCAATTTTGGTCATACTTCAAATAAATGTATTTTGAATCTAATGACTCCAACTTTTATAGGAATAATTGGTTTTTCGTTAATGGTAGAAAGAAGAGTTGGATTTTGAAGGTTTGGATTGATTTTAAATGTTTAGACGTTGGGTGCAGCGAGGCGCACCGGGTCCCAGCTATCCAAAATACAGAAAATAAGCGGTTCATTGAGACACTTCATCTGTGTATGAAAATTCATATCTCGAAAAATGCCATGTCAATGGATGGTTTTTATTGTCTCGATCAAAATGTCAGATCCCTAATAGTTTCACATTTTGTTATTTGGAATCAAAAAATACCAAAAAATTTCCCTTTTCAAATTCTCCTACTATATTTAAAATTCATATCACCTGATTACTACGATTGGCTTATGGGTGCAGCATAGGTCCCCGCTAGTTTATTAATAATCAGCATTGCAGCTACATATTGATAATAATTGGTAAATAATGCGCACAGGTAGCACAACCTGAAAAAAACTATTAAAGTAAATACAAATGCTTTACATAAAGTGTTGTGGTACATAAAATTAATAAATTCATTCAGCACTTTATTACCATAATGAGAGAATTTCATTATTATTGAAATCGATGCCCTATATCACAAAAAAATCGCATTGGAAATATAAATATTTTCACACGCCTTCAACAAAGAGTTCTCCTTTGACATGATCACATCATTAAATATCGATTCAGTCACATTCTGAACATAAGCAAATATGCAATTTAAATAAACATGTACAAGGGATAATTTTTGCAATTAACGCAATAATCTGTACTTTGGGAAAAAACCCCGAATCCGGTATCCTGTAGCCCGTGTCCAGTAATACTCTGTCAAGAGACGCACACCTTCCACCATGTTATAAATGCAATTACGTTAATTGCTGTTGCCATTGACATGTAACAGATTTTTTCCATCAACAATTCATTTTCATGAGCCCCAAATGATGTCAGCACGTGCACCATATGGAAATGTCCTCGTCAGCTCCTGCATATCAACAGGGCAGCCAAGCAATACTGCAATATATGCGCCGTTAAATTGAGGAAAAATCCATTCAAGAGGAACACAAGACCACCAGCAACAGCACACATAATAGTAGACTTGGCTATACTAAAGTCGTTAGCTGTGACGGTATGATTGTGAATTGTGTGGATCTCATGTCGGATTGTGTATAGTAGTTGGTGCTTGAGCCATACAACATCGTGCCCTTCTGCGGGCTTGGGTAAAAAAAGTGGGAAGTTCCAGCCAAGGGATGGATGCCGGCAATGTGGATGCTTTCGAGGGGCTAAAATCTGGTTCATTGGATGAAGTGCTGATGGTTTTACCTTTTGCTCTTTGAAGAGCCTAATTTCATGCTCCCTGATTACTTTTAAGAGTGGAAGACGACGTGCCACGGAAAGATGAGGTAAACGCTGATTACCTCACTGCAGAAGGAAGAGATTGTCTCCTACGGAAATTATACAGGGTGCTATGAAGTTTTATGGTGCTACGCGAATTAAAAACGATTTTATCCTGATTCCTTTGGTTGCTTTACGATTATTTTAACACTGAGAGTGGGTCTTATGGCTACTAAATTTCAAACGTTGAAATATTTTATGTTTTGTATGGCAATCGACTATAAGTCGTTACGAGTATGAATTTCAGTTCATTTTACGGTTGCAGATTTTGTGATGGATTATTAACTTGTGGATAACATGCCTGATTGAGCAAAATGTGTTGTTTTTAAATACGTACACGACGGGAGTCATTTTGGTGTAGATTGGTTTATTTTTATCTTCAATGGTACATCGTTGCAGGTAAAAACTTAAACTTTAGTCTCGATGATTATTTTAATTACGCACAACGGACTTACGAACAGCGCACGTAAGTAAAGGCCCAACTATTACTGAGTTTCCATGAGAGTTCAACCAGAGTTGAACCCGAGTTATACGTCATGGAAACAGAATGAGTTAAGAGTTTTCGTTAAAGGTTTTCAACTCTGCTCAACTCAACGAAAATAGGTAGGTTGAATTGAGTTCACGCATGCAACTAAAAACGGCACACTAGCAAAGGTATAAAAACTGAAAATGTCGCACCTCTTTCTATTTAATAAATACCTTTAAAGAAAAATCTATAACAAAATTAATTTATGGAAAAAGATAGAGGAAGACGGAAGGCAGATATGGAAACGCATCGAGTTAATCGTTGAGTTGAAGTGTCATTTCAACTCAACCACAACTCAACTCGACTCCCATGGAAACTCAGTATATAATGCACATAAGAAATGCACGTCGGCTGACGTGCGTAAATATCAAACTTTCGTCAAACGTGTAATGGTTTGTGTATACGGAAAGTTTCCACAAGTTTAAAATTATTAAAATGACTATTCAAACTTGGCTATTAATCTTTGCATATTAAAAATAATCATATTTATTTTCAATTATAATAAATTTCTCCTCAAAATCACTCCCATAAATTTGAAGCACAACATTTTCCATACTCTTTCTTGTTTAAAACCCACAAAACAACAACAAAAAAAAATCAGCTGTCATCAATTTAACTACAAATTCTCACAAAACGTACGTTGAGCGCGGTTCTTTTCACATTTTTACGTTTAACGAAACTTAACGAAACAAAATATGACCGACGTACGTCCAATATGGCCGAACCCATTAATTTCCATGAGAGCGCCCAGATAACGCGCGTTTCTTACGTGCATTATAGTGGAGCCTTAACTCTTGCTTTCTATCCATGTTCACAGGTAGGTGGAGCAGGTATCGCGGCCACATATCTGGTGCTCAATGAAATTTGCCCCGTCTCAAGAGGCATTACACTATGACGAGGGCAAGCAACTCTTTTGCCGAAAAAACCTCCCAACAAAATTGCGGCGATTGAACCCGCGCAGCTGAAACCCCGTTATCAAAATGTTTGTATAGACTTTTGTTTAATTCGTGGGTTTCTTGTAAATTTTTCTCTTGTAGAGGGCACTTATTATATGTCAATTTAAACAACCAATTTTCGCACTAAGCGAGACTCAAATATCACCTGATGCTGATTTAGGTCAATATCAGGTGTCAGGGTACACCTTGGTGCATAACTTTTACGCCCATATAGGCATTGTCATTTATTTTTTACTTAGCTTAGCTACCGCTGGCAGCAAAAATTTCTGATCCTTGGTAATGTCCATCAAAAAGAATATTACCACGTCCACTACCTACTCCTTTATTTATAACAGACAGCAAATCCAAGGCAGATTTACTACTATCTCTGTTCGCCTCGAATTCTTCTCTGCCCGATACTTTTTTTATGCGATAGTCTAAGCTCAGGTGTCACACCCTGCTCCCAAGTGTTCATCTAAGTCAATAGACATGGTTTTCTTCAGGACTCGCAAGATATATAGATGCTTCAAAGAGCTTTATGTTAACAAATCCACAGGCCATGCCCGAGTAAAAATAATTTAGTTGGTTAATTTTTTTAAAAGCATATATGCACCGCAACTAGATCGCAAAGCGAACAAATTAGCCTACCACATGGGTATGCACGCTCGCACTACAGGCACACAAATCTAAAAATATGCCAGCCATAGAGGTATGCACGCCCTTGTTACAGATATGAATCTATTCGTAACCGACCATTCCAAACGCGAGTGTCGTTTTACCAAACGGTCCCCTTACTTAGTACTAACCACGTCCAATGCTGATTGACTTACGCAATCGAACGAGAACCGGTTTATTGAGTATGGTAATTGCACCCTGTATGGTCATAAATTTCTTAATGGTTCAATTTTGTTCCCTTTAGTCTAGAAAAAGTGTGAGCGTGCCATGCTTTGTTTGGTCTATTCGGTGCGTCTTTTATTGATACGCGCCTGTAGGAGACAAAATTCGGAAATGGCTGAAAATTGGTCCACAGCTTCCTTGGGACTTTTTAAGAAAACAATTTCGGAATTTTTCGAAAAACCCAGTTTTTGAGTGATGTTTTGGCCAAAAAGTTATTTTTGGAAACTTTGATCAAAGTTATTGAAAGGGTTAGAGAGGGTTGTAGAGAATTTCATTGTCAACATTTAGGACCTTTTTGTACGGGGTTGTACGACCTATAGAAACCGAGATACAAGGAAAACACCAGAAAACCGCTATATTTCCGGCGGCCATTTTTTTTTGTGATTCCGAAATTGTTTTCTTAAAAAGTCCCAAGGAAGCTGTGGACAAATTTTCAGCCATTTCCGAATTTTATCGTCTTTAAATGCTAATTTCCCCGGACTATATTTCTTCCATGTTGGGAAGAACTAGCAGTTAAGCGTTTTTGTATTTTACTTCAAACAGAATTTTTAAACCATGTTTTTTTTAATAAAAAATCGATATACTTATATGTAGAGTGAGATAACCAAAACATTGTAAACCATTTATAAAGAAAATTAATTTACAAAATTATAAAAAAAAAACTTCCAAATGACAACACATACACATTATACAGTTTCAAGCAGATATAATAAATTCATCCTTCCTTAACTTGCTCCTCCATAAACAGAATATTTAATGCAAAAGCAAAAGCATTTCATAAAGACTACATTTTTCTTTTATTAATTTAATCATATAACTTCTGTCGTTTTACTTTTACGAAAAATTTCAATTTAAAAACTTTAGTATCTAAAAGTGAACATAAAACTAGTTTTCTCATATGTCTGGCAGAGCATCATCAAGAGGATAGAAAGGACCAAAGCCATCAAACAAAATCATGAAAGGAAACTTTATATAAAAAAAAAATAAAATAAAGAAGAAAACTTTAAGGAAAAAACTCAGCTTAGTCCATACTAAATCATTAAAGTTGAAGAATAAAAATTTTCTATTCAGTGGTTTTTCTTTCTCTTTAGAGTCCTGTTCGTGATAAAAAGAACTTAGTTATCAGGCAGTCATTTAGGAATCATCCTTTGCAGGAACCAGGATTATAGTCTTAAAAAAAATATATAAAAATTCGTATTCTTTTGTATTTTTTTTTTTTTGAAGAAAAAAAAGGAGAGGAATTTTGCATGCTCTTAGTCTATAAAGATGACATTCATAAAAACGGTAGCCATACTGTCAATTTTTCCTTCTTTTCTACTGAAGTCATTTTTTTTTGTTTAAAAACGGGTGGAAAGTCAACATAAAATTCTCGAAACGGACCAAGGAACTATGGCTCCGTCGAGTCCATTAATCATCGTAGCACAAATTGGTGTTGAATGGACTTGCTCTATTGCACTTCATACAGCTGAGAGTTTGTGTTGTTCACTACGATGTACTTTGCAAGAACACTATCTGCAGAACCAGCAGCAGCACCAGGCTACTACCAGCGCACAAGAAGCATGCGACTATATAAGAAATTGAAAACTAAGCGAACGAAGTACCTGGAACTGAGAGGAGTTTTGCTTTAGAGGTGCAGAAGATTCTCCTTACATTCAGGCAAATAAGTCGGGCCAACGTGACTGGCAGTTGAATAATGCACCTGCAGCACAGCCAATACAACCTGGAGTGCAATTTTTCAATTTGACGTCTTGGCCCCTCTAGTCTGGCCGAGAATCTATAGGTGCTGCACACCTACTGGTGAATGGCTTCTTTGTGGGATTTTAGTTGAAGTATAGCGTTATTGGCTGTACCAGTGACGATAAAAGGTTCCACTTGCCACGACATTCAAATTTTTTCTTTACTTCCACACAGTGCTTCTATCACCACGCTGCACTAACAATGTCCCTGTCATGACAAGCTGCAAATGGTGTGTCAATGGCCCATTTTTTCCCTTAAATTCCCATAAAGAATCTATTTTCGTTCATAGTTGTTGACTCGTTTATTGTTTAATTAACACATCCCCACCTTCTGACTCCCTTTTAAGCTGGAAAATGATGATGATTTTAAGGCCGGTATTTGTTTACATTTCAGATCTATTGCATGCGCCCGGCCTTTGTTGAAATCCTGTTCCGATTCTTGGTGTGATGTACACCATAACCGAAACTGAGTGGAGGAGCCCCAGTTTTTCGTTTACGCTTCCGGTGAAGAATTAATCTCCAAAGGTGTAACACAAAGTCAAACTTCTCTTACCCGTCTTTACCTCAGAAAGTGCAGCTATAAAGTCCCTTTAACAGCAGCAGAACCACAGATTTTTATGACGACATAAAAGTGTAAAAATATCCATACATGAGAAATCGCTGTTCGCCGCAGTTGAATATAAAAACAACAAGCCAACAACCAATGTTGACTTAAGGCGGAACTTGAAGCTCTACTCTTGTATATTGGCCGCGCGTACAAAGTTGTAAAAATGTGAATTCTTAAGAAAATTTTCTTTTCCTTAACTTTTTTTCCCCCCAAAGACAAGAAAAAAAATATACGCTGTAAAATCGTGAAATAGTCCATCTCGATGGCTGTGGCAACAAAATTTATGGCGACAGAATAAAGGCAACCTTAACGAATAAAATCAATAAATGTTAAGCTATAAACCAAGTCGTTGAGACAATTTCCATTTGATTGATGCATCAATTCTGCGCTTCTTTAAGATGACAACGCTTTAAAGTCAGGATTGACTTAGATAATCATCCACTATTATTGATGCCAGATGCCCATACGATCAAAGCGTAGGTACATGCGACCATTTACAGGTTAGGAGTTTAATGATGATCGTAAATTTTTTGGTGGAATTTTTATTTTGGGAATTTTCAACGTTTTTGGACTTAAGAAGACTTGATAGAAAAAAGTAGGAGAAGTTATTATGACAGTGGGCATTACATAAGTGCATGTGTGATTTGAACGAAGATAAGAATTGTTACGATAATGGCGGATGATGCTTTATTAACTACATTGATATAGGGGTCTATATATAAAGGGTGGGCTAAAGGTTTGTAGGAGATTTGAAAAAGTTATACTTAAAGCTGTTTTAGACGGTGCGCTTCAGCGCATGTGCCTCACGAACGTTTGGTGGTGAAGGGAGGAGTGAGAATGAAGAGAGGTACCACCCCACTTCTCCCTTTATCCACAAAGTTCGTGAGGCACATGCGCTGGAGCGCACCGTCTAAACCGGCTTGAGTTTTTCATATCACTTATAATTTCTTCATACTAATCTTGAATCAGATATACATAGCTACAATCAACGCCATCTGTAAGTAGATAATATACGCTCCTGAGACCCAGATCCCGAAAATTTGTCAGATTTACATGAGTTTTGGGGGCGAACGGCTAACAAATGCCTTGGAACCTGATTTATCACTTCTATCAAAACCCGAGAGGAGCCACTGCAGACGAACACGAACCAGGAGCGCGTTCAAAAATCTTACTATGGTTCACTACAGTTAACTGTGATAAACTTTTATCGTTCAAATACTCCGTGATTAACTGCAACTTAACTCCGTGGCTAACTACAACATAACCACGAGCATAACTTTTGTGTAGTTAAATTTTAACCCTGCTCGGGAGCATGGTTAGCGATGGTTAAGAAGAAAAAGAAGAAAAATAATTTTTTGACAGTTGCTTTAATGTAAAACACATGAACAAATCAAAGTGGGTTTTATGGGATTGTTGCAAATAAAAAATTAATGAACATGAAGGACACATACGAAATAATTGAAGCAAGGACTATTTTATAGAAAATTTTGTCTTTATTTTTTTTCTTCTTGGGTTAAGCCCGGCAGGCTCAAGAAATTTGCTCAAGAAAACTTCTGCATTTATTTCCCTAAGAAAAAGTTACTTATTTTCATTGCAGACATTAAATAAATTGTTTTATGATTGCTTGGAATTAATGAAATTGTTCTAATTAGTAAAGAATTTATAAAAATCTGAATAAAAAACAACAATATGTAATTTTTTCCATTGCTGACAGTTACTTTCATTTTCAAAAACTACCTGAGACGTCAAAACCTCATGAACCGTTAAAATTTCTTAAGGAAATAAATGAATCGACACTTATTTCTGGAGGAAAAACTAAAATTTGACCAAAAGCGACATCTGCGTGTCACTAAAAGATTTTTCTGGTGTAAATTTCTTGACTCTAGCATACCGGTTACAAAAATCGCTCCAGAAAATATTTCTGAACCATTTCTGGACCATTTTTTTTACATAGGTTTAAGATAGGCAAAGAAATTTCTTGAGCCTTGCATACCGGGCTTTAAACAAAAACTTTCGCGGTTAAGTGAAGTGATGCAGCATAACCACAGCTTAGCTCGTGGTTTACCATAATAAGGTTTTTGAACGGACTCCAGGTCTGTTAGCAAATCCTAATCCCACCTCCCCGCGCGGCCCCCTGGGCTACTTCTTCGCAAGGAGCTAACGGGAGACGGTCGAATGGCGAGTTCTCGGCGCCATAAAACAGAGTCTTATGTCGGTTGGGCTACAACCCCCAATGCCTCGGAACCGGATGGACAACACGACGACGACACGAATTGAAACATGGATTATAAGAAGGCTGCTTTCTTATGGACGGCTGGATGAAGTCCTCATCGAGATGAATCGATATAAAATCATGATCATGGGACTTAGCGTGACCAGATGGCACGACGCGGGGAGCATAACTGCCCAAACGGTGAGTCCTTATATTCTGGCAAAAAGGAAACCGAAGCCGTAGGAGTTGCGTGGCATAACACTCAGCAAGGGAGCTAGGTCCAGCCTCATTAGCTGGTCACCAGTTTCTGAGACGATTATTACCGTTCGCCTGCGTGCCAGACTAAGAAATACTACGGTAGCCCATTGCTACGCTCCAACTGAAGGCGCAGACGATGACATCAAGGACGAGTTTTATATGCGACTGAATGAGGTTTTTCGTTCTATTTTAAGGGGAGACATCATTCTTTTGATGGGCGACTTAAACGAACAGATCAGCTAACAATACCAGCCTTGAACACATAATTGGAAATCAGCCAAGTCACGAACAACCAAGTATGTACAAATGTACAAACTTTCCTGTGGTGGGACACCCTGTATAATTACAAAAAGAAAATTGATACCTTAATTAGTCCATTTTTGAATGGTTCCAGTAAATATAGACCTCGTGGATGCAATTACAATATACAACCTATCATTTGAAGTAGCCTTAAAGCGTGATTCCCCTTGGATTTTAAAAGCTAATATTATTAAACATTTGAATTTTTTTGCTTAAAAGGAAACTTTAAAAAAATATTAGCAAAATAACCAAAAAGTTAAGGAATTACAAAGTTACAACGCTCGCTAGTTGTTTTTACTTGGGATAATTGTAGTGATAGAATCGCTTTAAAGTGCACAACTCTGCCGTCTGCGTGTTGGTTATATGATGCCCACTAAAACTTTGAAAGTTTACCAAGTAGTATAAAAAATAAAATTAAGAAAGTTTCTTGGTCTAGTCGTGTAGTGGCTCGGTGATTCCCTTTTTCATCCTTCGTATCGGTTTCCACCATCAAGCTTTCAGAGTTGAACGTTGTGCTATACCATTTGGAGCAAAAGTAGACTTGTAATATATGCAGATTTTGTTTTTATTGAAGGCGATACAATAATTGACCAAAAAATCTTGTTATGGATAATCAGAAAAGTTTTTTTTACATTGTTTTAATGTTATTTCCTTTATTAAATCAAGTATAGACCATTTTGTTCGAGAGCCAATATTCTATAGAAAGAGTAGAATGAAAGATTTAGACAACGCGACACTGTTTTCACCAGCGGTTTTAATCCAATACTATTGCAATTAGAAGAAATATGGACCGATGAATAAACCACTGTTGTTTTTCTAGAAGTAATGGCAGCTCTTGAACCTCTTTGCAAATTAACGTAGCCATTACGCCAGAGATATGTATGCCTCATAGCTGAACAAAATTTTGGGCGAAAACAGTCGATCGATTTTCATAATACAACTGAATAATTTGTAGACTCTGTGCCGGGCTAAGTCCTTCCATGACTATCAATAGTCAAACTGTCAAACAATAGTGAACAAAACTACCATAACAGTTTGAAACAACTCACGCGAGATTTGTCTTAAAATCCCTACTGAAACAGTATCTCGAAATGTATCAGCCGTTATGTCTTTTTTTCATCTTTAAAAACTCGAAACCGATTAAAACCGGTTTCTTGGAAAAGTTAAAATTCGAAAACCGGTTTTTTAAATGTCGGGTTTTATATAGACCCTAATTGCGATAAATGCTGACATTAGTAATATAATATGATACGGTTTCCTTTCTATGCTACAGGCTACGATAGAAGTACATAAAAAGCAGGAGAATCTATGAAAAAACGATAACAATTATGAGGAAATGACAACTATACCAAAAAGTAGAAAGGCGAAGGCTCATGCCTGTGAATGGGACAACCTCTGAGATGACAGCAGTGGCGTAGCGTGGGTGTCAGCCGCCCGGGGCGGAAGAAAATTTTGCCGCCCTCTTATTAACTTCCCAGTTTATAGGGAAGTTATGGTAATCTGTCAGAAAATCGAAATCGTAATTTTCAACGTATTTTCATTTTTCAAGGTCCCAATAGCATTTTAGGCAAACATTTGAGAAGAACTAGTCGTGTGTGTGTGTGCGTACGTATGTGGTTATGTTCTCCTGCACGATCTCGCGCGAACCAAAAAAAGATATCGACTTCGTTGAGGTGTCGATAGAAGCGTATTAACTGAAATATGATCTGAAAAGATTTTCATAAAATTCGGTCGAGTCGTTTAAACGACGTAAGTGATTTTTATACCTGCACGATTTCGCGCGAACCAACAATGATACCGACCGGTCCCGGCCGTAGCGTTATTACCGAAGTTACAATCTAAAAAGATTTTCATAAAATTCGGTCGAGCGGTTTCTTTTTTTAGACGACGCACAGTGGGGCAAATAACTAATTTTTTGGACAAGCGATAATTCCCAGGCCTGGAATTAATGAAACCTAAAAATTTTTTTTTAAACTATTCGTGATATAATTTCCTTTAATTCTATCGAGCCAGAATTATGAAATTTCAAAATTAAAGATGGCTAATCCAATATGGCGGACATAAATTTTGTAACAATATTAAATTTTTGTCAAAAGATTCTTTAAAATTATAAAAAATTGTTATTTTCGGGATTTTTTTGGAAACAAAAAATGAATTAATAATAATTAATTTCAATAATTTTAAAGAATCTTTTGACAAAAATGTATTTTTCTTACACAATTTATGTCCGCCATATTGGATTAGCCATCTTTAATTTTGAAATTTCAAAATTCCGGCTCGATAGAATCAAAGGCAATTTTATCACGAATAGTTTAAAAAAAAATTTTTTAAGTTTCATTAATTCCAGGCTTGGGAATTATCGCTTGTCCAAAAAATGAGCTATTTGCCCACTGTGCGACGTAAATGATTTTTGTACCTGGACGATATCGCGCGAACCAAAAATTGAGCTGCCTTCATAGACTTCATTGAGCTGCCGATCAAGGCGTATTACCAAAGTTATAATCTGAAAATATTTTCATAAAAATCGGTCGAGCCGTTTTTTGTTTGAACGAAGTTCGTGATTTGTGTACTTGCTCAATATCGCTCGTATCAACTATGATAACGACTTCGTTGAGGTGCCGATCGGCGCATATTAACGAAAACATGCTCTGAAAAAAATTTCATAGCATTTGGTCAAGCCTTTTTTGTGATTAAATGGAAAGACTAGGGCTAAGGGTCACAAGCACCTTAAATTGATTAGTTTTTCTAATATCTAATAAACTTGTTGGAATGAAACTCGTTCCAAATGAAGTATGTTTTCTGGATTCAGCAGAGCGATAGGACGGTTTTTTGTCAACTTCCTCTTCTTTTGTTTTGGATCGCCTCTCTGAGTTGTTGCAACACCCCACAGAAGCGTGCAGCTGTGATCGTGGTCCTACGGGGCAGGTATTTGATCAACCAACAACACCCCTTTGGAATCTCAAAAGAAAGTTTGCCATTTTCCCGCGGATTCCACAACTTTTGCTTTATTTGGTGTTTTGGCGGTAGGAGCGAGTGGAGTCTCCTTAGTGGCTGAAGCCTGACTGTCGGATCGATCGACGTAAGGGCATAGAAATTTTACAGTGCTGCCACTACACGCGAATTCCCTGAGACTCCCAGACTTTTCCCGCCAAAGACACGGGTTTAAAAGCATAGTGGAACTTACTTTTGTCGGTCCGAATCGTAGGTGCGACAAAAATAATATTTACAAGATATCTATTATTATAATTTATTGTGAAATTTTGCCGCCCGCTAAAGGTGCCGCCCGGGGCGGGCCGCCCCTACCGCCCCTACTACGCTACGTCACTGGATGACAGTCGATAGTTTTTCTTAAGATTTGACTCGACAGAGTAGAAATTTCTGCATTGAAGAATCTGGCTTGTGATACAGGTAATTTTATCAAGAGTAGAAGTAGAATGAAAGTTTGTCAGTGAAGTCATGCGTTTTTACTCTACTAATTTCAGTCCACCACCATGATAGAATACTGACTTCGGTCATCGGTTAAGCCAGTTACACAGTTCGCTATGCTCGTAGGCGTCACCAGAGAATTTCTGTAAGGAGAGAAGGCAAGTAAAAAAAGCGGGAAAAGTTGAAAGGAATGCGTGCAACTCGAACCCAGGCCTCTAGGCGTAATAATAATTAACGTCAAGCTCAGGAATCACCCTTAGTTCTACTAGTCCGTAATGTCGTTCAAGTCATGGTGCAATGTCTAGTAGTAGGCTTGATGTGAAGGAAAGAGGAAAAAGGATAGGTTAGGGGTCTGGTGGGTGTGTGAGTAGATGTCGATGAACCTTGCGTTTGAACTCTCAGGTCTACATACAAAATATGTGAAAGTACTTGTACTTTCTAAGCTGTGTTCAACAATGTTATTAGTCTGTAATTTTCGCAGAATATCAATTTATCTTTTCTTGTGGATTGGGACAATTGTGCTTGCTTCTCCGTAGTTTGCAAATGAAATTATGTAAGAAAGCTTATAGCTTCTTCTAACCACTTTTTATGATTTCTGTGAGTATATCATCTGCACCTGGAACCTTATGATTTTTAAGTTCCGCTATTGCATTTGCAACTTGTTTTGTAGTAAATTCTGGCGCATCGTTTTCTGGGTCATCTGTACTTCGGTGGTTGGAACGCTTCTTGTAAAATATTTTTATGTGAAAAAGTTATTTTACAATGGTATAACAAAATATAACGATACCAACTGAATACAACAAAGCGTAAATATCCCTATTGTACAAGTCTCTATTAAACTTGCTACTTTGGTTAACAATTTTGTAACTTTATACCTCGTTTTTACATAAGCATTATCTCAAGCTCAACAATTTATTCACCTTCAGGCCACCACACAACGTGTATACATATAATGAAAAACCAGAAGCAAAAAAAAGCAATTTAAAATTTTGGTAAGGAAGAAATTTGCAGTAGAAAAACCTCAAAATAATTTTCCGTAATAAAAGCCATGTCTGATATATATGCATAGATAGACAAAATTGAAACACTTCATTGCACGACACAATCTACACAGGCTGATTTTTAAGGTATATCGCTACCAAGTAGACGTTATCGTACCACTTACCAACAGGATTATTTATTTTACAGCTACTACCTACATGATCCTACAGTAGCAAAATGCTATTTCATAAACATTTAACTTGCATACCTGCCTTCATTCTTCTTTCCACACCTTAACGAATTCCTTACAGCAACATTTCCTCTCATCTACAGCTTGGCTAGACATCCTATTTCCAAAATGTGTGTTCTTTTAGCATTCCCTTTCACCACTTCATACATTTTCAGCCTGTGCTGTACGCTCTATTCTTGCCGGGCGAAGACTTCCTACGCCTTTTTTAAAGTCGTTCCTTTTAATAAATATTTAACGAAGCATTCCGTCGACAGAGATTTTTATTTATCTTATAGCAAGATGTGTGTTTCTTTAAGGTCTTTTTTATCAAAAACTGTGCCAGACTTGGAAAAAAATATACTTTTATGCAAAATTAACAACAAATAATCATCGCACACATCTTGAGATTCAAATAGTAAATTTTAAAGGCAATCTTCTGTCAAAATGGCGGTGTCAAAATGTCCGTTGTGTGAAAAAGTAACTTTGCATACTTTTATGAGATTCTAAAATAAATTTTATGGTATTTTTTCAAATAAAAGAAATTAATTAAATTTGAAACGCTACCTGAGTAGTAACACTTCCGCCCAAAATGAATTATTTTTTAGCCCCCATCACAAAGAAAAACTCTAATTAAACTGTAAACATGAAATTGAGAGAAAAACTGAAAAATAAATAAAAAAAAATACGAGGAAAATAAAAAAATACTTTTTTATTCGTTGTCGGAAATATTTGTGTGCTCGAATGTGCTCAAAGGCCACATATGTGAATTGTGACCGCATCCCTATAAATTTTGTTTCGTATTTGTAAAAGGAACCACAGTGTGTCCTATTACCACAACAGGAAAAGCTCCCGGCACCCATATTCCTGTTGCGTTCCGTAGCTTTCAGCACAGAGTGTACTGGAGCCAAGGAAAAATATGCAGATAGGAAGAACGATACCCAAGAGAATTGGGATTGGGGTACGCTTTTTTTTTGCTTCTTCTAAGGTTGAATTTGTTTAACTGGCTTGAGGGCTATGGGCGCTTGTGCGCATATTTGAGATTTTTTCACAAAGATAAATTTTCTTTTGGTTTTAGCCCCACAAATTTTATCATTCCATTCTTGAAAGGAACCGGGAGGAAGGATAAAGATTTTTCCGTGAAATGAGAAATATTACCGACCCATGCACCGCATTTTCTTACCAAGCAGACGACCAGACCTACTATTCCTGCTAAACTACCATCTTTAGGATTGTTACTCGGCAGCAGCAGCATTCATGGTACTTCAAAGGGGATTCAGATGCCATAGGGGAGGTAAGGGGAATGAAAAGAATCATCCTTGGCTAGAAAATTCCTGGTAAGATTGGTGGTTGGACAGGAAAGGTAGAGCAAAAATTCTATGATTAATTCCAGTCCGGGCTCGTAGATCTTATCTAAATGGAACAAGTAGTGAAAGCGTGTGGCCTTCCTACACCTACAGCCATTTATCACTCTTGAGGGGCACTTTAAACTGGCAAAATAAACTTCGGATGCTGGGTGTTACATTAAAATTTCTAAAATACCTTTGCAAGTTAAAGATTTTGGATGAGAATGAGTTAACAGAGAGGATAATGTGGTATTCGTACATGCGATGTTAATTAGCGTTTCTTCAGTAATTAGTGCACTTGATAGATGAGCTAAGCGTGTGCAGGCTGCATTTGGTGCTTATGTATATAGCCCGGAACATGTAGCCATTTAAAAGATATAGTATACAGTTGTATCACTCTCAGTTCTCGGCTGTTCTTTCAACTAGTGCAACCAATCTGTACTGGGGTGTATACCTACTTGTAAATTCTTATTCCTTCTAACTGATCAGGACTTTTACTCTTTTTTCGTAATCACTTTTTTTCTTTTGGTGAGGTATTGGGTCCAAAAGCGCCGGAGCGCGGCCTTTTCGCAGTCTGCCTAGTGACTGTCGCTAAAACTTGATTGTTCGAGCAGGGTCTCTTTAAACAGCGTTGTTTAAGACGAGAACATGCTTCTCGTTATAGCGAGGCGTTCACGAACAACATGACGAGCAGAATCACCTCCTCAAGGCAAAGCTTGGAGGTGGGATAATCTGCCCATCCTATCCTCCGTGGTAATTCCAGGAGCAATGTTCGGTAATGAAGCCAACAAGTGCCCTGACATCCTTCCTACTGCGCTCCAACACTCCTTGGGCACATTAAAGGCCTACAGACACCAGGACCTCAAAAACCTGTTAAAAAATTTGACAACAGAAAGTAGTCCAGCAGGCTTAAGGTTAAATCTGACCAAAGCCAAAGAAATGCGGATAATTCTGTTACCTCGCTAGCATCATTACCGAAAATGGCGGGGCAGAAGAAGACGCCAATTCCAGAATAATTAACGCACGAAGTGCATAATGCATGCATGTTCCGCATATGGAGATCAACAAAGATCTCAATTAACACCAAATTGCGGCTGTTCAACTCCAACGTTAAGACAGCTCTTTTGTATGGTTGAGAAACATGAATTGGGTCACTCATCACAAGCGTGGGACTCTTTACCTCTATTCTTATTTTATTAACACCGGAACTTTCGCTAGCGCTCCACGCTTTTTTACATTTCGAAAGGTAGGTTGGTTCCATATACTGGCTGGAGCAATAAAAACTTTACATTCAAAATTATTTTTTATTTTTTAGTTCATTTTAAAATAAAAGCGTATTTTTTAGTTTTTTTAAACTATATTTTTTATTTTCTACTTTTTAGTCTATTATAAGTGCTCCCCCATTTTGTAGTGATTTAAGATGACGCCAGACAGCTTACTGTACTATACTCGTCATACACTTTCATTTCACCCAATACCGAGGACATTGTTAAGAAAAAGGTAACCCGCTATTTTGTGTTGGCCGCCTTTTTGAATTTGGAAAGACGGGTAACTTCAAAACCTCATCACTCCCGCAACTAGCCTTCCACAAAAAAATCACTGCAGAATTTAGCTACAGACTTCCAATTTCTGAATTCTGCAGTAATGCGGCGGCAATGATGAGTTTTTGAAGATACCCGACGCCACAAAGCTAATAGTATTCTAATTGTCACACCTTTTGATACTCATACCGAGTGGGTTGTAAATTGAAAGGTAATTCGAATAGCAATTGCAGACAAATTGATCGTCTGGCCCCCGGGTTAAGCCCGGTATGCAAGGCTCAAAGAATTTGCTCAAGAAAACCTTAGCATTTATTTCCTTAAGAACAACAGTTTAGAAATTTTGACAGTTACTTTTTTTCATTGCAAATATTTTAAAAATTGAACTTGGATTTAATGAAATTGTTTTAATTAGAAAAGAATTAAAAATAATTGAAAAAATACTAATAAAACCCAGCATTATGTCATTTTTTACCATTGCGGAAAGTTCCTTTCAATTTCAAAAAAACAGCTGAGACCTCACGTACTCATGAACCTGTTAAAATTCCTTCAAGAAATAAATGAATCGACACTTATTTCTGGAGGAAAAACTAAACTTTTATCATAAGCGACATCTGCGTGTCACTAAAAAACACAATGGGCCTTATTCTCGTTGTCGAGTGACGTGACAGATGTCACTTCGACCTTAAATTGAGCCAGGCAAGTTAACAACGGCATAAACAGCAATTTTTTTAGCGCTGTTAGCTAACTTATCTCTGCTTTTTGGCTTAGCTAAAAGATAGCACAGCCAAAATGAATTGACGTTTGCTTGTAAATTTTTGTTGTAAGCAAATAATTTAGAAATATTTTAATACAGCATGAAGATATTATTATTGTTACTCATTTGTTTTTATTATTTGTAAAATGAGAAATGTTATTATTTTTGCTTGTTATTAGCTGTAAAATGAGAACTGCCAAATGGCATGCTACAAACGGCGCTAAGTTAACAGCGCTAATTTAACAGAGTTAAAATAACTCGGGCCTAAACCCGCCCAGTGTCAATCTAAGAGACTCCTGGCGACTAAATCGACAAACGTCGTATTCTAATTTTCGCAAGGTGTCGTGTGAAGTGGCATTTTCCTCGATACGTGTGTAGAGATTGAAAGTTTCGTTCTACTGCGTGAATTCTGAATTTCATACCGGTTACAGAAATCGCTCCAGAAAATATTTCTGAACGATTTCTTGACCGTTTTTTTACATAGGTTTAAATCCTAAGATAGGCAAATTAATTTCTTGAGCCTTGCATACCGGGCTTTATGAAGTGTAGATGCCGTTGTAAACGCATAGTAGTCGCCACAACCATTTTCTTAAAACAGACACCTATATTTCACAATTATAAGCACAAATGATAAAGGTTTTTGTACAGAATAAGTAAACAAAACATGACAGTAGTGACAGTTTTCCACGTGCGTTTTGTTTACTTCAAAATTGAATGAAAGGACATGGAGGCATTCACTACAACACAAGGATTTTGCCCTTTTTGTGGTTCAATTTTCCCTCAATTACGTGCAAAGGGTGATGTGACATGTTATAATTGTCGACAGAGTTTCAGTCCACAAGGTAAATAACTATAAAGTGCGTGATTATAATAAAACATCGATGATTTCTTCACAGTATTTGGCAGCATGGAAGTGGAGTACACTATCAATTTTAATTCTTATTCTGCTGATAAATCTAAAGATAAGGTAGTAAGAAAAACAGAACCGGAAGAAGAGGGGCCAATAGTGGAACGAACTTGTCCTAAATGTGGCTGTGAAAAGATGTCCTATGCAACAGTTCAACTTCGTTCTGCTGATGAAGGGCAAACAGTTTTCTTCACTTGTATCAAGTGCAAGTAAGTGAAATTATTTCGAATTATTTTGAATTTAAGTTAAATCTCCTTTTCCATTTCCAGACACAAAGAAAGTGAGAACTCGTAAAAAGCGACTTAAAATAAGATAAATTGTTATGTTAAATGGGAGCACCAAAATATATTTACCTTAATTATTTTCAAACAAAAGCTTTTGTGAAACTAAATCGATTGGCCTTGTAGAACTGGAAGACGCTAAAGAAGTATCCACATATATCAGGGCCGTGCCCGGAAGTTCGATATTTACTCCGGCCCGGACACGGACATGTGTGAACGAGTTCATATAAAATGTAAGCACCGATATTTTTTGAGCTCCTGACGGAACACTGATATGTGTGGATACTCCTTAAAAGAGAATTTATAAAATCTGAGGTTTGATCATAACCCAAAACAGGGAAGAATCATTTTGTCTTATAAATGCAAAGAAATTTAAGTATATTTAATTATTTATAAATCTGCGAAGTACTCGAAACTGCTGGTATCTACTCGCAACTACACTTGTTTTTGGCCAGTTAGGTATAAAATTTCCACCAGAAGATTTTAAACTCAACAATAGCTGCGAGCCATTCGGCGATTTGTTTACTTCCAATTACTTGTGAGAACATCGAAACAAAATTTTTGGAAGTTGGAAGTAAAATACAATCTCAAAGTAATCGCACTCGCAACCATGTGTTGAAAGACTGCGCCCCCACTTTTCGGGCCCGATGACGTTCGTACCGAGGTGACAACTTCGGCTCCGATCACTATCTTGTTGCTATGGTGGTCCGCGAAGGTATTGCAAAGCTGAAAAGCTTTGTATCCGCGAATCAACACAGCTGCTTTACGCAATGAAGTGGACAGAAACACCTACAACCATGCGTTAGAAATCGCCCTAGTGCAGTCAGTAAGTCCTGGAGGTGAGATACCTGGCGCGAACGAGTGTTGGACACAGGGTTGGATTTAAGTATGGTATAGGCAACATAGGGGCCCGTATCACACCCAAAAATATTTTATACAGTGCACCACAAAAGACATCGACTTTGCCGCGGAAGCGGAGGAGCATAGATTATGTTTCTATTGAAAATTATATCATAGAAATTATTTACTTCCAAATATATTTACAACTCGAACCATTTGAAACTATTTGGGTCAGTGGGTCCTTTGGTTTTTTTTAAATAAAAATGATAATACAGAGCAGAGCCATCTATTGGTTAAAACTTAAAACTTTAAAAACCTTGTGGAAATTTTATGCGTAACTGCCCAAAAACAAGAGGGTAACTTCCCTAGCTAGCAATTGCTGGTAGATAGCGGCAGTTTCGAATAGTTCACCAGACCCCATGGATGGCAACCAATTAGCCTGAACCTACGTAATATTTGGAATAATTGTAATTTCGATGCCACATGATGCAAGTTACACTTTCCATCATTTCGTTTAGTACCCCCATACACAAACCGAGTTTTTAGGAAAGGGGTCGCAGGGAAGTATATGCAATGCATGTAATTTGCACCCATCGCTGCGACCCCTTGCCTAAAAAATCGGTTAGTGTATGGGAGTAATAAACGAAATGTTGGATAGTGTAACTTGCATCTATGTGTGTCAAGGGTATAATAAGTGCGTTGCATTTTCCTTGGAGTACGTACTCGGGAGTAGTAGGACGCACATCGGCCTAATAGCAGCTACCCCAGCCCAAATTGTGGTGTATCAGTAGTTAAACGTAAATATAAATGAAGTTGCTTTAAATTTTATTCAAAAAAATAAAAAAAAAACTGTTTAGACAATAAATGGAGCGTTTCATTTTCATTGCAGTATGTACGCCGGCATAGTTGGGCGCACATCGGAGTAGATGCTGCTACCCCACAGAATGGGCTGGTCAAGGAAATGATGGGGTGACACATTACACCATGGAGGCTATACAAGGAGATAAAACTCCGTGTTGTCAATTTTCGTTTGATTATTGGTGGCGCTGCAGTCAAATGTACCCCGAAAAACATGGCCGATTGTATTTATCCGGTTCATGGTAAAGTTCGTTTATTACTAATATATTTTAAGTTTAGCAGCTTACAGATGTTTACCAGCTTCTAAATTCGATTTTATATCAATGCGATTATTCGTAATTAATCAATTTTTGATGTTTACAATGAATTTTTATTAAATTCATGTGGGGTACATCGGACAAAGGTGACATCTGTGGCCAAAAATGAACTTCTAGTTTAGTTTCTTCTACGCATCCATTTCCTGTCATTTTCCCCATAAGAGTTTTGTCTCCTTGTATATTCTCCATGCATTACACTTTACTTTCATTTGCATCTGGCATATCAAGTGAGGATTTAAACCTGCGTGTTTTTTACTTTAATTTTAAGCTGTTTTAATTTGGAATATTTAAAAAATATTTTTTAAAGTAGTAAAGAAAATATCCTTGCAAATTGTTGCTTAACTAACGTGAAATCAAATTATTTTATACCTGTGACACATATACCATCATAATGAAAGTAACCTTCATTATCGTGGCTAAAACCCACCATAATGAAAGTCCAAAATGAAAGTATTTTACTTTCATTTGGACTGTAATTTCGGTTAAGTGACATCTGTTGGAAAATTGGAAACTACATTTTAAAATAAATTGATTTCACGTTAGTTAAGCAACAATTTGCAAGGATATTTTCTTTACTACTTTAAAAAATATTTCTTTAAATATTCCATATTAAAACAGCTTAAAATTAAAGAAAAAACACGCAGGTTTATATCCTCACTTGATATGCCAGATGCAAATGAAAGTAAAGTGTAATGTGTCACCCCATCATTTCCTTGACCGTCATAATGAAAGTTACCATCATAATGAAAGTATAGTGTGTCACAGGTATTAATTGTCACCACATTATTTTCTTTACCATCATAATGAAAGTTACTTACCATCATAATGAAAGTATAGTGTGTCAAAGGCCTCCAAAATACACCGGTGTAGTTACTCCAGGAAAAAGAAACACGGCTGACATTTACAGTAACAGCTACATCTCTCGGGTTTTTATCAAATGATAAATTGCCAAAGTCAGTTCAGTGAGTTAATTTCCGCCTTTTAAAAAATCTAAGCAACTTCATTCCATTTCCACTCTTCATTCATTCCGCCATTCGGTGTGTACCTTCTACGCAGTGCGGTCGCGTCATTTTATCGTGTGCATTTATATACAGTGAATTATAATTTAATATATTGTTTCCTACTATTATAATATTGCTTGAAATTTATACATAATGACGAATGTACAAATAGAATGTGAAGATCAAAATAGCAATGGGAACTATAATCACAATAACCAAAATGAAGACGACGTAAGTTATATAAAATTAATATAAATATGTAGTTTTAAAAATTATTTGTTTTTTTAATGTTTTTAAATTTAAAATACTACAAAAATTGATAAATTATTAGTTATTGTAAAATTTTCGCCTTTTCAATATGGCGGATTTTTATGAAAATGTTCTAAGCAGCCATTTTGCATTATGAATGAGTAACATGGGAAAAATTTCTTTCAGGATATTCATGAATTGGAACATTTAAGAAAATTATTTATTGGGGGATTGGATTATCGTACAACAGATGAATCATTAAAAGCACATTTTGAGAAATGGGGAAAAATTGTAGACGTCGTGGTAATGAAAGATCCAAAAACTAAAAGATCTCGTGGTTTTGGATTTATCACATATTCCAGAGCATATATGGTTGATAATGCCCAAAATGCTCGACCACATAAAGTTGATGGCAGGTTTGTACAAATTACAATTATTTTTAATTTTCTAACTTGAAAAAAGCTTGCATGATATGTATAGAAAAAGTGAAGCCACGCCAATCCACCATTTTGTAAACGTGGTAGACTTATATAATGTTCCAGAATATTGATCTAATTTCTCCTAATTCGTTTGAGGATTACTTTTATCGTAATATTTAATGCGCCAATTTTTTTTTTATTGTAAACAAGACGTGATAATTTGTTATCTTAGATTTCCTGGATTGATTTCAATCTTGTATGTTGCCGCTACCGGTTTCCGATTTTTTTATCTAGCTGGCAAAAGATTTTTTTCTTGCAAACAAAAATAGATCGAATGCATGAACATTTTGGATAACATAAGGCACAATCAATACAAGCTTCGACTTCTATATATATTTTGCGTTTATATTCAATGACTGCCATTCATTTTTTTTTTGTTGTTTATTGTCGAAGCCGTATGAACGCAATTTTATAGAATGGGCTGGTTTTGTTCTAAGGCGTATTTCTAAATGATATAGAAATCCACTCGTTCAGTTTTTTTTTGTAATAAATCTGGCCCACTGCTAACTATATATATAAATTTTCAGGGTTGTTGAGCCTAAGCGAGCTGTACCAAGACAAGACATTAATAGGCCAGATGCCGGTGCTACAGTTAAGAAACTTTTTATTGGGGGACTTAAAGACGATCATGATGAAGAGGCCCTTCGAAATTATTTCAATAAATTTGGGCGTGTTGTGTCGGTTACAATTGTAAGCGACAAAGAAACTGGAAAGAAACGCGGCTTTGGTTTCATTGAATACGACGATTATGATCCCGTTGACAAAGCAGTATGTAAGTAGACGTTATTTTAATAAATTACACAGTCTCAGCTCCGTGCTTTTTTAATTACTAAATTGATGCGGCGTTTCAGACTGTAAGATAAAATGCATTTATTATAATTTTGTTGCTTTATTTTTTGTAGTAGAGCGATGGAAAAGTATTTGCTACATATGATCTTTTTAAAGTATATATCTGTATACTAACCATTATATCACTTTCAATTTACAGTACAAAAAACTCATTCAATAAAAGGAAAACTGCTAGATGTTAAAAAAGCACTGTCAAAACAAGAAATTGATCGAAGCATAAGTGGAGGTGGTGGTGGCGGCGGCGGAGGCAATGTAGGCGGCGCACCAAATAGTCGTGGTGGTCCAGTTGGTGGAGGCGGCGGCGGTGGTGGCCGTGGCGGTCGCGACCGCGGCAATAACCAAGGCGGCGGTGGAAATTGGGGAAATCGCAATCCACCTAATGATAACTGGGGAAATAACAACTTTGGCGGCGGCTATAACCAGGGAGGTGGCAACTGGAATAGTCAAATGAATCCATGGGATAATGGACCTCAACAAGGCGGTTGGAACCAAAATGGAGGTAATTTCGGTCCCGGTGGACCAGGACCAATGGGACCAGGTGGTCCTGGGGGTCCGCCAGCAGGCAATTGGGGAGGAAATAACGACAACTTTGGGTATCAACAAGGATACAGTGGTGGACCAACAAGAAACACAAACTTCGGCGCAAACAGAATGGCACCATATTCCAGTAGTGGTGGAAACATGGGTGGAGGCGGCGGAGGAAATTACGGTAAGGGAACTAACGGTAAGATTCGTTTTTAAAAATCCTAAACACATTTATATATAGGATATGGTACTTAGTGCTATAAAAACTCTGAAAAGATTATTTTATTCTTAGTACAAGCAAGCTTATTATAAATAAGGCAGGCACACAGCTCCCTGACTCCAACTAATTTGTTATAATTTATAATTAGTTGATTTTAATTAGCTGTAAGATTAATTAATTGGCTTCGGCTCTAGCTATGTTAATTGAATTTATTATATCCATATTCAGATTAACACGCGGCTCTGCTACATATTAAGTCGGAAAATTATTAGTATGTATGAATTAGTCTCAAACGAAATCAATATGTTGATCGAAAATAATTTTTGGTTATTTTAGTTGGTTGTTGGGTTAGATTTATATTATTGTAAAGGTTTTCCACATTCTTGTTCTCTAGGGTTCGATTTTCTTCGTTCCAGGTAACATGAACCAAGGTGGATATGGTAATCCAGGTTATAGTAGCGGCGGTCCCAACAATGCAAACGGTGGCGGTGGAAATAGGAGATACTAAAACAGGTATGTTTTAATTTCAAAGCGTTCGTCCGATTCTTTGAATTACAATCAGGATATCATATTATATTATAGTATTTGTTAGTTGTTAGGTGACAAATTTCTTCGAATAAAGTTTATTTAATTTTTGTTAGTTTTATTCATACTAGGTGGTGATATACAAGAATTATTTTCAGTTAACAATGTGATAACTTATTTTTGTTAGAAATTCTTATAATTACTAACAGTATCATTATTATCCTGTTTAATATTTTATTTTATATTTTCTCTCTTAGATTCAGATTATTTTTATTGATGATTAAGCTATTTTCTTGAATAACATAATATAAATAAATAATATTTAAAATATTCTCTTTGAAAATTTCTTTCATAACAACTGGATTCAGTTTTAGATTTCTATTACAAATCTGATATTGATAATTATAAATAAAATCTGAAATTGATAATTATAGATAAATCGTTAAATACAAAATATAATTTATAACATAACTCCCTCGACCATTCAGAGATATAACAATTCAACATCTAATTATATTTTCACAAAAGTTGGGGATATAATACTTTGTATTTGCCATGAACAAAAACTATTTTTAAAACCCTTATTATTTCACTATATTAAAATAGATTTTTTTTGTTAAAGATTGGTTAGTTGCGATAAAATTAATACTTCTTCACATGTTTTTATACAAGAACGTACATACATTAATCTTTCAAAATTAAGAACCGTTTCTAGCATTTTTTTCGTTCGCTAGGTTGAGCAAAAATATTTCTAGATTTTTACATATAATTGCTGTTGGCAGCTTTTTTACTTCTCTTATCAATTATACATGTCTTTTTTATTAAAAATTTTATCTAAATTATATTTTAATTTCAATTACTATGTGCGCAGTTCTCATTTTTAGCTCGATTGGATTTAAGCTTTTTTTTAATACATAAGCAGACATTTATATTTTATATGATTTCATATTATATATTTAACGCTTGAGGTTCAGTAAAACAAGTTCCATTTCATAATAGAAAAAGGCACATGTTATGTAGGATATAATTACGGCCACGGTGTATTCAATTTATATACACATAATATTGAATTAATAGCAATTTCCAAACACTATTTCGACCCGATGTTCAACATTTTTCGCAAAGAAGGTGGCTTACAAAACTTTGGCAAATTTGTGTTGAATTTTAATATTTGTCCAAATATAATACCTTGATTTAATGTAGAAAAAATGTTACTTAAAAGCAACGATCTGTTTTAAAATACATACTCGCACGAGTATGATTACACTCTAAATTAATCCTATATAAATAAATTATATTTTCATCAAAATATCACCTTGCACTTTTTATTGACTAGTAAGATACTAGGTCAATACTTTATTTTTGAATCGAGCAAAAAAATATGGTTACCGTTTCTTAATAATCGGTGTGCCTGTTTCAACGTTTAATTTTTGCTACTAGATAGCACCCACCTTCCCAGTAGGGAAAGCAAGTAATTACCCATCGATTCCGAAAGTAGTTCTAAGGAGTAGCAACTAGCTCTCGTTCAGATTACAGCAAGTAAGGCATTACATTTGTACGGCGATGTCATAGGCGGTAACCAATCGCCTCCATTCTGCATTACATAGAACTCTCAAACTGCATTACATAGAACGCTCGAATCATTACCCCTTGCATTACTTTTATGTGGAAGTAATGCAGCAAGGAAGTACTTTTCAAGAATAAAACGCTCTTATTTTCTGTAATGATACCTAAAGAAATATGAAGCAGTTCTAGAATTAATTTTGCATGTAATTTATTGCCAGTTTCCCTACTGGGCTGTCGATTCGATCAGGTTTTAAAATATGGTGTGCGTAGTTATTATCTTGGAAGTATTTGAAGAAAGCATTACAAAAACGAGCTTTGGTAATGATTTCCTAGCAAACGAAGAAAACAAGTCGGGCCCTTTGCTGAAAGTCGAGTCGTATTATGTGACAAGTCGTTTGAGCTGAAGAAAGTGATGTTTCAGTAGAATTACGATTTTCAGCACAGGGGCCTAAACTCAACTTAGCATTTCCACTCTAGGGCCCTGTGATAAAAGTAGTACTTCGACTGAAACGTCACTTTCTTCAACTCAAACGACTTGTAACGAAAAACGACGACTTTCAGCAAAGGGGGCGTCACCTTAAGGGGGGACCACAGTGACTGATTAACAAAAATTTTATGAAAGTAAATATTTTGAAAAATATGTAGCAAAAAAAATTAATTAGAGAATCGAAAAAATTACAGCCGTTATGGCCGTTTTCCTGGACACAAGTAGCGCAACCATCTGGCTATCGCGACAAATGGTACACCTGTGCTGGCATATGGAAATCTTTTGTTTCTTTAATCAGCAGGTGCACCCACCGAGTTCTGTTTTGTGCGAAAGCTTCGCCCATGGTTTCTCAGTTGTTATGGTCTTCCAACCTAACGGGTTCCTTGCGGATTCTAAACAAGGGCCTGTTTGGCTCGATTCTCGTTCTCGCGCACCAACGTGTGGCCAATCCGATTCCATTTCCTTTGCATGATTTTGTGGTCGATCCTTTCTTGACCAACACGGCACCATAGTTCTTCATTTTTAATTTATCTTGCCAGCGGGTTTTTAGGATAATACGTAGGCATTTGTTAATGAAAACTTGAAGGTGTCTTGTAATGAATTATGTGACTCCAAGTTTCGCAACGATATAAAAGAATTGCCTTAACGTTGGAATTGAATAGCCGCAATTTGGTTTAAGTTGAGATCTCGGTTGATCTGCATTTGCCAGACAGTCATGAATATGGGCGTCTTCCTTTATTTATTTGGGAACTGACGTCATCTTCTGCTCGTCATTTTCTGTAATAATACTACCGAGGAAGCAGAATTTAACTACTGATTCCGCATCACTGTGGTTATTCAATGCTGTGCCTTCAATTTGTGTTTCTTTGGTAAAATTCCCTTTATATTGACTGATCTAAACTTAAAATATTCGAATGGTGAAAATCCTACAAAATTTACTAATTTTTATATTAATCTTTCTGCCATTTACTGCTCAAAAATTCTCCAAATTTTATGGCCGTTTAAAAACTACTTTTTTTTAGAACTCTTTCATTCTGAAATCATAACTTCATATCTTTTTCCCAAAAGCTCAAAAATCTGGTTACACCATAAAAACGAGAGAAAGTGCCCTTTTCAACCCGTTACATGGGATGGGTAAAATGTGATGAGCAAATAAAGCAAAATAAAGATTTTTAAAAATTCGGGTAGATACCATCAAAATCACAAACATGTTTGATTTGACTTTCGATTCTCAGGACAATATTTCCAAATCTCCTGATTCAAATTTTGTTAAATTTGTTAATCATAACTAATGTTTTTTAACATACTCTTGTCCCTACGTGTTTACCTGGATATCGGTTCATTATGAGTTATTTTAATATCAAGTATTTGTTTGATATCTTATATATTTCTAAATTTATAATTTAATGCAAATCTTCAACTAACATTTCCAAAATAAATAGTCATTCGATATTAACCACCAAGTTTGAATAAAAAAAGCTAGATTTATTTATAAACGATGCAGTAATTGTTATTGCATATATGCGATGTGCACATTTTAAATCTAATAAAACAATTTTTCCTTCTTAATAATAGGTAAAGTGCAAGATCAAATACAATCTAAGAGGATAGGCGACAGAGATAATATTTAGTGCAGAAATGAAGAAAAATTCACTAAGAAAAATGTATAACAGGGATATAAAAAAATATGATTGCAGACAATGAAAAATTCCTTCTGTTTATCTCCATCATACCGACAGGATACCCAAAAATAAACCAATACAAGTAGCAGTGAAGTTAAGGATTCATTTTAATATATTCAATAGATTAATACAAATTATATTAATTTTTTTTAATAAGTGTAGCGTGTAATTTTAATTTTATCCAAAACGAATTTTTTTTTAAATTAAATATGGATAAATGACTTACAAAAAAAAATATCATATTAAGATGTTCTTTTCATTAGAGTAAGATTTTCACTATATCGCAGAATGAAATTTGTGTTAGATTTAAAAGAAAAATCGTCCAATTAAAGGAGTATACATAAATGTATATTAAAAAAAAGAAAGAATTAGCTAATTTTATTGATATATAATACCTTATTACATGTTTAACCCTTTTGGTGTTTCATTTGTAGTATATGATATACATTATATTTTTATGCAAGTATTTTTTCAGTATTTTACTTCTAAAAATTTCTTCATTTTTTTTTTGGTTTATTATTTTAAACCGATATATTTTGTTTATTTTATGACATCTTCAATAACTATCCAAAAAAGATTAATTTCTATTTTTGTCAGATATATATAACGTGCAATAAGAAGTTAAATTTCTTTGTACGTTGTACACAATTATTTTGTAGGTATTCTTTAAATTGTTTTTACATATTTCTTATCTTATTCATCTTTTCCACTTATCCCATATAACCCTCCGACGCAATACCTTTATCCAGTTTATAATACTCCTTTTATTTAATCCAATATTGCTTAAAAGTGAATTTTTCTACAGATAAGTAGATTTAAAAAAAATTGGTCGTACGTCTTATTAAAAAAAAGGTGCATTTTAAGTATTTGAATATAGCCAAGATATCGTGACAGTTTTAATATATAAAAGACGAAATTGTTAATCTATGCATATTACCATCTAGATGAAAATTCATTTTGTGAAAAGGCACTCGATATAATATATTATGTATATACAGAGGATAAAGAAAGAGTTAAAACTAAAAAAAACATTTCTAAGTACCAGGATTATATGAGAGTGTTAGCCGTAGTGCCTTTTAAGTATTGCACCGAAAAAATCTAATAGAGGCAGAAAAAGATCATTTTTATATATATTTTAAAATATTCAATTTTTAATTCGCCATTTTTTCAAAGATTTCTTGGATGTGACTTGAATGGTGGGGCACAACCGATAAACACTATCATCTGATCTCTCTGCCGAATATGCGATCGGGGAAAGCCATCTTTGTTCAGAGGAAGTGGTGAGTTCAATTAATTGAATAAACGCTGTGAATTTAAATTTCAGGTAAGTTTTTCTCTAGAGCGTATACTTCGAGCTTCATCCATTTTCATTGATTTATAATGGGAAGCTTAGAATGTATATGTACTATTATATGTAAATAATATGTAATTTTATTTCAAATTAATAAATTTTTCAACAAACTAAATTGTTTTTCTCGTAATCATTTAGGTAAAGTTTTCCCCTTGACGACAACCTTTCAACATCTTCTAAAGCCATTACATATTCTTACTTAATTTAAACCGGGGTTTTGAGCTGTTGCAAATCGTGCGAGTTAATATTATCCTCAGCGAAACCTTCTAGTCCTAGATAACTTCTATCAAAAAGGATCTTACAACATCCATCCTTCATTGCCCGTTGTTTACCAAGTAAAACCAATCTGAAACCGATTGCGACTTTCAATCGCAGAGTTTTGCAGTGATGGGGCGGTGAAGAGTTTTTGAATTTGCCCGACATCTTTGTGCCAGCCTCGATTTTTTACCATGTCGGCCTTTTTCATAATTGCGCAAATCGATCATGTTCGTGTTATTCAAAAAAAGAAATGTGCAAGAATATTTGTTCAAAATTCCAAACGCTTGTCAAGTCTGCGCAAATCTTGCAATTATTTTTGTGAACATACTTATGGCCCCTGTGCTGAAAGTCGAGTCGTCACGACGAGTTGAAGAAAGTGGCGTTTCAGTCGAATCACGACTTTCAGTTCAGGAGCTTAAACTCTGCTTACCATTTCCACTCGGGGCTGAAAGTCGTAATTCGACTGAAACGTCGGCCCCTGTTCTCATAGTCACCTCACTTTTTTTCTCACGTCACTCTTAAAGTGGTAGGCCCCTATTCCCATCGTCACGTCACCCATTGAGAAATGTGACAAACCAATTTTCGTATTCTCATAGTCACCGGTTGTAGAAAGAGTGACGGTATTTCTATATTTCTGTTTACATATCCTGTTCGTTATTTTAATTCTAGGATATAAAAATAATGTTAAATCATCAAAAATATTAAAATAAAACATTCTTACCCTTTGTCCATTTTAAAAAATCGTAGTGTCACCTACAAATTTCAAGTGATAAAAAATGACAATTATCAGTGACATTTGCTACAAAAAATGACTCGGAGAATACCACACCTAGTTTTGTGACATTTTCTCTCATTAACTTTTTCTTGTCACTCGACTATGAGAATACCACTTTAAAAGTGACGTGACAAAAATGTGACGTGAGAAAAAAAGTGAGGTGACTATGGGAATAGGGGCCGTCACTTTCTTCAACTCGAAACGACTTGTCACGAAACACGACTCGACTGTTGGAACATGGGTCTATCTGATTAAAAGAAAAAAGAATTAATTTGTGAAAACTGAAACGCCGTTAAAGAGGATTTTCAGTTTTTTCATTTTATTAGGCAACATTTCTAGTTTGCGCAACTGATGATTTACTGACAGTTGCTTTTTTGCAAACAGACAAGCAACCCTACAATTATGAAAAAGCCTGTTGTCCCTGTCCCTACAGGGGCCGTATTTGGTTTCTCGAGTCGATATCGACTTCTGTCGATAATTAAAAATTGGCATTTGGCGAGACGATATCGACAACCTTCTCGTCTCGATAAAGACGTTTGACGTTTATTAAAAGGCTCAATTTATGCATACAATAAACTTTTAACAGTTTCTTTTTTAATTAAATATACGTGGTTTGGTGCACTTGGACTAATATGACACAATCTGCTGGTTTTCTATGGCAGCGCTTATCTGTCGATTTGGTCGTGATTTCAAATATGAAACTTGGAGAAAATCGAGAAGCTTTTTTGTCGAGTCGATCCATCGACTCGAGAAACCAAATACGGCCCCAGATAACGAAATGCGCCTTGCCTTTGGCAAGTCTTGGGGGGAGTCGAGTCAAATGCAGCAAATCATGCATATTATGCCGGATCCACACGCTTGGCAAGCATTCGCAAATTCAAACGTGTGGTAAAGGCGTTTGGCTTGGCTTGTGTAAGCTTGCCGACGCTTGTGGCCGATCCGGTCGTGTGTGGATTCTCGGCAAACCAAAGCAAACATTTTCAATTTGCAAACGCCTGCAAAGGAAGTTTGCGCAAAGCGTTCGTGATGCGTCCACAAGTTTGTTTTAAAAAAGCTTTTTCAATTTGCGAACGCTTGCCAAGCCTTGACAAACGTGTGGATCCGGCATTAAAAGAAACTATCAAAAGGTTATTGTATGCATAAATTGAGCTTTTTATTAAACATCAAAAGTCTTGATCGACACGTGAAGAGACGATAACGTTGTCGATATCGTGTTCTCAAATGTGAATTTTTACTTATCGACAGAAATAGATATCGAGTCGAGAAACCAAATACGGCCCCTGGTTGCCATTTGCTCGGCATTTATGTCCAAAGGGGTACGATGCAATAAGACATCTAGCGCAGCTGTTGGGGTGCTTCTCATTGCTGCTCTTTGGACTCTTTCCAGGATCTTAGGATACGTAATCTTCTGTAATGCAGACCACCATATCGAAATGCCATGCATAAGTATAGGTCTGATGACTGCTTTATACAACCAGTGGACGATGCGAGGTTTAAGGCTCCAATTTACTCCGATCGTTCTTTGGCATAAGAAGAGAGCTATTTTGGCATTATTGGCTCTCGAAAAGATTCGGCCTCCACGTTAGTTTCCTCATGGTGTCACCCCAGTTTCTCCCCGTACAAGTCGTCAGTCCAATTATGCGTGAAAACGACACATATCATTATCGATGCATGACTTGTCTCAATCTACAATTATTGCCTATACTATATTTACGTGGAGCGCTCCTGGAAGAGGGTCAACGTGATTATTCCGAAGGTCGGCAGATGCGCGTAAAAACCAGCAAGAGATTACAGGCCAATAAGCTTGTCATATTACTTCACTTTCAAGTCACAACTTTACTAGCTACATGTTTCCGCAGACCTCTTTCTGCATTTGAACTCGTGTGTTTCTTACAAGACCCAAACCAATTGATTCGTGTATCGCTTATGCTCAATAAACTGAGATTTTTGACGTAGAATTGATTCAATGCGTTGATTTGGATATCATCACGCTCAATAAACAGTTGACCAGGAACACGTTAACCCACATTTGTATCGCTTGGATGAGCGGTTACACCTTGCGGACTTTTGCAGTATTTTTTGACATTTCATATATCTGCACTTGACAAGTGAACACAGCAAACTGTTTTTAAACCAATGTAAATAAATATGGAAGCCGTCAATTTTAATATGAGGTTTAATTTGCGAAATAAAATGTGTGCTGCGCAACTTTTTTAAATTGCTGCCGCATCTACACCGGCAATTTTCATCGATAAAGCAATATATCATTTAAAACAAATTGTGCATAAAGGCCTCGGATAAAATTGTTTTGCTTTACTTTGTACACAAGAAAGAAGAAGAAATTTTGACATTTGGCGAAAACATTTTCGTCCGTTTTCGTGTTAAAATGCAAGATTAAATTAAATTGAACAACAAAATTTGTGTAAGTTTATTATCAATTGCTTCAGTTAAGATTAGTAGTTTTAGTTACTAGAATATTGCCAAAGGCAAATGTTTCATAAAAAAAGTTTTTAAATGCTTATAAAAAAAGTCGCATATAACATGAACCTTTGACATGTAACGTCCATGACCTAGGATATAATCCTGTTAAAGTCTACATTTAAAGGGTTTAATGCAATTTTAATTTTTCGTGACGTCCGTTATTTTATATTTTCATTATGATTGTGTAATATCGATATATTATTAAAAAATTCAACGTTATGTTGTTTTTTTTTTTCTTTATATAAATATTTTAGACATAAAGCATTTTTAATAAATACTAATTATTGTTGGTTTGAAAATAAAACAACGATGACCACCGTTTTAAGGTACAACTTGCTAAATTAAACTAATATTTTGTTAATAACTAGTTAAAATTTTGTTATTTGCAGTAGCCTATATAATTATCTCAGCTTTATTTGCTTAATTATTTGGTTTCTAAATTTATATATTATTTATGTAAAATTAAATTATAAAATATTTTTAAATACTTTCATTTCGCACTAATTTTATTAAAACAAATGATAAATGCTCTTTTATGATTACAAGAATTATGATTACAGAATTTAGCCAAGTATAAAACTAAATATACATAGAACAAAACCTTGCAAGATTTCTTAAGAAATCTTTAATCTCTGCCAGCACGCTTCGATTATTTTAATCGCAATGTTCGTCTTCAATTTTCATGGAGAATAATTTTCCTTCGCCTCTGCCATTCATTTCTATTCATGCGGCAAAAAACAACTTCCCTTCATGCTAGTCTTTCACATTGTTATAAGTATATTTTCATCCTTCATTTTCTTTCTGTAAGTATGATTGCATGTTTCAACAGAATGAAACAATTTTGAGAAAAAAAAAACACTTTTCTCATTTATGAATGAATGCCTGCTTAATAATTAAGAGATAGGATATATTCTTGTAATAACAACATCCCATTGCTGAAATAAATATAAATATTTAATATAAATACATTTATATAGAGAAAATATTTTATTTCAATTATCTTTAAAAGGCTAACATGTATTTATTTGATTCGTTTTATTATATAGACTGCTAACATCATTGTAGTTAATATCACTTCTGCCTCCATTTAAAATTGGTTCTATTCGTGATGAAATACCATTTTGTGAATGAAAATGTTGTTGAAAATTTGACACGATAGGAGGATAATTGCTAGGTGCTATTATTGATGTCATAAAACCATTGGCCACAACAAAATTTCTATAATTCAATAGAAAGGAAGAACGTTGATTGGATGTTGTAAAGATCATAAATTATACATATACATATTAGGTAATTTTTAATTCGTACCTGTATTGTTGGTCAATGTGTGCCTTTTCTATACGTTTATCTTTTGCTCGTCGATTTTGGAACCAAATTTTTATTTGTGTTTCTGTTAATTGAAGAGATTCTGCCAACTCAAATCTTCTACTTCGTGATATGTATTCATTACGATGAAATTCTACCTCTAATCTTAATGTTTGCTCACTACTGAACGTTGTTCTTTGTCTTCTGGGTCGTCCTTCTTTTCGTCGTCGTCTTGCAACTAAAAAATTCAGAAGAAGGATATGAAAAAGTTTATTTTAAAATGTATATATGTACTATATTTATTTGAATTGTTTTTATAATATTAAAAAAAACAATAAAGTCGATAATACTAAATAATTTTGTATTTATAATGGGCAGCCTCCTCATGAATCCTCCAGACTACCCTAAACGCACAAACAGATTGGCGCGGCGGCGGTGGTATGGGAAACTCGCAGGCGGCCGCCACGCCAATACGTTTGTGCCTTTAGCCTATCATATCCTTCTAACACTCATGGCTGCCACTCAACAAAACATTTTTGAGCCTAATTTACCGAGAAAAAGAGCCAATGCTGATAAAAAAGAGCCAAATCAAACACGATTATATAAACATATATTTATTATATATGTATATGTGTATACAAAACATAAACATATATCCTTCTAAAGACTATATTATATAAAAATTAATTCACAGCTAAATTGCGTGCCTCTTCAGGGCTTGCACCCAACTTCTTCTATATAACACCGGCTCCACACGTTGGTCAAAACGCGGGTACCAGCGAACGATGGCGCAGATTCCGACAAGCGACGGCCAATCCCCAATGCTCACGACAATGCAAATTTCTCGATCCACACGTTGGACAAGTAACATTGGGGCCAACCTTGGTGCCAACATGTAGAACCGGCCTAAGCCTAAACAGCTTGAGCGTAGATGTCGTAAGGAATCTATACCTTAATTTCTTCACTGGGACAACTTTACTGTGGGATTCTGCACATTCCAACAGGGCAGCGGTAATGGCAAAAGAGCCATTTAAGTTGAAAAAGAGCCAAAGAGCCAGTTTTAAAAGTTTATTTGATAAAGAGGCACGAATGGCTCTATAGAGCCAAAGTGGCAACCCTATCTACTAGCCATTGCACCATGAGGTGAACAGCATGACGGACTGGTAGTACAAAGGGTGACACTGCGCTTACACTCTTTCACATAAAAAAAGAAGAGTTATCGCGCCATAAAATAGAATCGTTTTGTTGTGCATTTGGTTAGTTACGCTGTGAATGAATTCTTCCTTGGCTAATATCTCAGCTTCATTTAAAAATGTCTTTGGGTGATGATGAGGAAAACAAATTAGAGAAGGAAGTTAAATTTTCAGGGACGAAAAAATCAGTTTGAAATAGTCTCCCGGGCAACCTGGTACATTTAATAAATAATATTAATATGTCGTGGGTAAATTACTTCTTCGAAGTATCGAAATCACTATAATCTATAATATAAGCTGCATTCGAAAATTCAGCCAGCTGCGCAGAATTGGCAGCACATCATTCAAAAAATCAAAACCGCTGTAGCCGGGCATATATCCCCTGCAGCCGATACTGCGATACTGCCAATTCTGCGCAGCTGGCTGAATTTTCGTCAAAGCGATGGATACTGACTGAATCTTCTGAGACTTCTTGGCGATGCCAACCAAGGATATCGCCAAAATCGTGCTAGCTAGAGTTTGAACGTCCCTCTTCTAAAGTTCACTTGATGGATACTGACTGAGTCAGTTGTTCATTTCGAAGGCAGCGATAGGTTGTTGTGAATTCCTACTCTGTTGATCACTCGATTCAATGAGTTTTAATAAATTGAATTAATTGATCTGGAAAGTTCAGTGCCACATTTTAGGTCGTAGCGCATCATCACGTGCTGTTTAAAAGTTAATGAAAAAGAGTTGGGTCTCTTTGTATAGGGACTTATTGTACAAAGCTGAATGGAGGCGTAATTTTATGTTATATTCTTTATATTAATTTTTAAAATAATGGCCATGGAATTAAAAACGTTTACTATTATTTCGATGATCAACTCCGGTGAGTTACATATGTATATTTTCTGTTACAGTGGAAAGTGGTTTTGGCTTCAACAGTTCTGGTTTTATAAACTTTTTTTTAAATTTAAGCTTCTTTAAAATTGCAGCGTTAATGAAAATGCTTTTTCTGTACATGCGTCAATATAAATTATTATTTCCACGTAATATACCAACTGTGTGTTTTCCCAGTTTACCCATAAGCATTTCCAATCAAAAAACCGTAGTATTTAATTGTCAAAGATTAAAGAATCATAATAATTCATAGTCAAGAGCATAACAACTTCCCTTCTGCTGTGAGTGGGCGTTAAATCATCCTTTGACGAATTCTAAAGTACTTAAATTTTATCTCTCACGCAATTCAACTTGTCAGATTAATATCTCAATAATGTTTAACAACAAAAACCTCCACTAATTTCGGGGTTGCATGCAACAGCAAACATAATGTCTACTAATAGCCTTATGATATCGTTATCGAAGCGTTTAACTCACATGAACATACTTAAGAATGGTGTAAATCATCCCCTAATTGTGTTGAATACGTCCGATGAGTACTGCATCAACTTACACCCAATTTAATTGATTCATAACATCCTACTTAAAATCAAGTATACAGGAAGGGGATGTTTATACTCTCACAACTATTTGATTACCTTATATCACAAATTATAGTTATAAAAAAATCGGAAATTTTTTATCAACAAACACATGGTGTTTTGCCCAACAATAAGGAGATTAAAAGGAACAGGAACTTTATGAAAACCTAGCCCCCGCCGGCTACAACATAAACACCACCCCCAATGCAATCACGTTGTGTGGAAGCGGTTAAACCTCTTTTTTTTTGCAACGAGAGGGGTAATAAGCTTCCTTAGACGCTCATTTAAGCGTGAAAGTAAAGAAATGGGCTCAGTCTTGGCGAAATATTTATTTTCATTAGTCTGGTCGGAGGTTATTTGCTTGCATACCATTTTTTATGTTCGCGGTAAATCCTTTTAGTCAATAACTTTTTCATTGTCACCCAATACAGGTTGTTTAACTGGATGGATGGCTTCCTCTTTATATCGGTTACACAGCATTAGTTTTTTTTAAAGGGCACATTTTTTTCTCTATCTCTTTCTTAACTATAAGTTATAAAAAGTTAACAGGTAATGGCCACATGCTATTTCCTTCATTTTTCTTGCACCTATACATTTTTGCAGACAAGGAGGCGACATTTGTTTAATGATCGTTAATACAAAAATCACAATCTGGTCGTCGGAAATTTGCAATTTGATACGTTTTTAAGTTGCAAAGATTTTGATCGGGGGGTTTTTTTTATTTATTTGAGCCAGAACACGCTTAAGACCGGATTTATCGGATGTAATTTTACTCATTTAATTAACTTATCATAAATATTTAGATAGGGTTAAGGCATGAGAAAGGATTTGAATTAATATTTTTCCCTTTTTTAATAAATGGACAAGACAAGACATACAATTTAGAATGTAACCCGAAATTATTTTTCAAACAGCCTTCAACAGAAAAAGAATGATCGATAAATTAATTGTGAATTGTTCTTCATACATTTTTCGTTGGCATAAGGAAGTGGATCTATAACATTCACATTTGAGTAACTGTCGGGAGTTTTGAATTAGATGAAAGGAATAATAATTAAAAAATATTAAAAATAATAAAATAATAATTATTGTGTACAGCCAAACCCCTTGTTATAAAAGATTTATTTTAGACTTTATTACATACTAGCTGGAACCCGGTGCGCCTCGCGGCCCCTATAAACCAATAATAGCTTCTATTTCCTTTGCAGTTGAGGTGATATGAACAGTAGGAGATTTTAAAAAAGACAATTTGTTCGTATTTTTGATTCCAAATAACAAAATGTGAAACTACCCATTGATTTAGCATTTTCCGAGATATGAATTTTCACTTTCTGTATTTTGGATTTCATATCCGTTTTTTGTTTGGTGAATAAATGTATAAAGTTGGTGTGCCGACTCGCGAACAGGCAACATTCAATTGGCCTTGTGAAAAACAGGAATTTTCTAAATTCAATCCAGCAATAGTCAACGATTGACTTTGTGCTTTATTGATGGTGATCGCGAAGGCAAGGCGCAAAAGGAACTGAAGCCGTTTAAACTCCAAAGGTATATCGTTGGAAACCATCGAAATACCTTTGAATTTACCGTTGATGATTCTTGCTTCGATCAAATTCGGTGTTAACTTTTTGATGGTAAGTCTTGTTCCGTTGCACAGCTTTGACGCGTTCACATTTCGAATTAGCATCACAGGTGATCCAACTTTCAATGTCAATATGTTTGGTGACATGCCTGGTGGCTCCAAAGAATTAAGAAATTCAATTGGATATTTGACTACTTGTTTTTCGTCCATTACTGTGTCAATCGATTTGTATTTGACAGTTTTTCCGAGTAGTTTTATTTGAACTTGTTCATTAAGTTTGTTGACATCGTCATTCTTGGACGCGTTCGCACAGCCAATCTGGTTTTTTGTAGTTCGTTGCTAAATTCGGGAACTCCTTGTCCACAACGGTTTGAATATTGGGCTGCATTTGACGAAAGTTTTACGGAAACGAAATATCTTTTGTTCTGATTGATATCAATCGGAATTTCGCCATTTCCAATGTCCAAAAGTTGTTTTGAAAATGTTTGAGCAGAGGTATCTTGTAGCAAATGGAAACGCATATTCGTTGAGAGGTGGTTTTTCAACACTGTTCCATAGATATGATGCTTTCAATCATGCGTTAAGCTATCTGTAGGCGTTGATCGAGGTATAACAGGCAAAGTTTAGCGAAAATCCCCTGAAAGTTGTATCAGAGCGCCTCCTTGTTTTTTTCCTCGGAAATCTCGCAAAGCACTTCGACCGTTTTTTTATGGGTCATGGTGCATTCGTCCCAAATTATAATTTTGCACGTTTTAAGGTCTGTGGCAATACCGGAGTTTTTTCTGATGCTACATGTAGTTGTTTCTATCTGGTTCAAATTCAATGGAAGCTTGAGTGCTGAATGCGCTGTAGGTCCACCATCAAGTAGAATTGATGATGTTCCCGATGATGTCACTGCGAGTTCAGTCTCATTCGAATCGACGCCAAAATCAAATTGCTATTTTCGCTATTTCCTTTTGCCACACGTTGCATGATTTTGTCGTCCGATATTTTTGAAATTGACCGCACCTACCACCCGTAAATCACTTCTGATCGATCTGAAACTTTTTTTTGAATTCCGTATAGTTTCGTCGCTAGAGGACGAGGCATGATGTGGTATGAAAAATTAAATGAGATCAAAGTAGTAGTTGTAGTTTTTCAACGGCTTTTCGTTGGTCGCTTTGAATCTGAAAAAGGCGCAAAACGGCCTCTAGCGGCGAAACTATACGGAATTCAAAAAAACAGTGAGGACAAAATTTGTAGGTAAGTCCCTACAACCCTACAACTTTGCTATATTAATATTTTCATCAAAATGGGTAGTTTCTCCTCAAAATAGAAAAAAAGGCGAAAACCATCATGTATTTGTATATTTCTCAAAAACAACCCTTTTTTCGAACTGCGGGTTGTGAAAATCATGTTTGGTTTCTTTCATTTGGCACCGGTCTCATGGCTGTGGGAAAAATTTCTTTAATTTTTCCTAATTTGAGCGGACTAAAAACCGAACCTGTACAGGGCTGTTTCACCTAATGAACAGGCAGACTTGAACGATAGAAAATATGGAAGGTTTTTGTTAGATTGGGTCAAATGACACCACGGCCAGCCTTATGCAGAAATTTGCAGCAGTTATGTATCAAACATATGTCAAGTCAAACTAAGAATGAAATGCCGTTGTTATTTTCGATGGCTTCCCTTACGAAGCTAGTGAAAACACCAAGCGAATAGAACTATTCAGAAGAACGTAAAGAATTTGCTGCCAATATCATTTACAGAATAGATGGTGTTCACTGCCTCGCAGGATAGCAAACTCCACAAACAAGAGCTGGCCGATATCTATTGTTCGGCCTTGGACATCACTGTGACCTATCACAATGAGGAAGTGAGATCATGTTTATCATATCTTATAAACATCTGAGGTTCAATATGAAAACAACAAATAACAAGTTAATGGGGCTAAGCACGAGCACACACTTGTCGGTGGAAGTCACTGTCACAATGCTAAAAGTGACATAATCACCAAGTGTATTGCCTCCGGCCAGGTAAAAATTGATTCACAACAACCTGTGGGGGACGCTGGTATCTTAATGATCACAACCGCTTTTATGTTGACCTAGTCAAATGAATATGAAACATTGGTAGGGGAAGATATCGACCTTTTGGTGATTCTAATTGGCCTGCGTAGCCCTGATATAAAGAATATCTTCTTTTTGAAACAAGGAAAATTAAAGGTGTTCAAACCGTCTAGAATCTCCATCTTGCTGCTGGGCAAAACCCTTTCAGACCATATTTTGTTCCTGCTTGACATGATTGGTTGTGACACCACTTCTGCGTTCAGTGCCACCAGCTGGCATATGGGCAGAGTGTGCAACTGCACAGGGTCTCAGCGTGCTTGGGGCCTCGTGAGCGAAAAATCTTTTTGGCAGTAAAAATCATTTGAATTCATTATATGCATTTTTACTTCATTGAATGGGCCACATAAATCAGTATGACCCACACAAATCACCATACACCACACACCACATTCCGGTCAAACCAAAAAAAACAAAGAGTGGTCTCGTACCAGTGCCAACCACTTTGAATCCTGCCGCGGACTCGATACTCTGGCGCATTTCTTGTAAATGTAAAAAGGCTCCATTGCTTCCCGATATGAACATCGTGCGAAGGGTTGTGTGATAACTCTCTCATCTCTCAATAGAATTTTATAAACTTCCCAAATTTCTGACTACGCCCGTGAAACATTGTCAAAGCGATTAAAATAATATGGATTGATCATGTCGAACGAGGTGCGGAACGGAACTTGACTGAGGAAAAAGCAGACCAGGACGACCTAAGGAAAGATATATAGACGGCGTTGAGAAAGACATAAGCCAATTACGAATAAGAAACTGGAAAAGACGGGCCAGAGATTGACAATCATGGAGGCGAACGCTGGAGGAAGTCAAGGCCAACAATAGGCTGTGCAGCTCCTGATGATGATGAAAACTCAGAAAGCAAGAGTACCCTGGAGCTTCATTTGCTGCTCAATTTTTAAAACGGTGTTCCGTGTAGCCCCGTGACTCGGTATCTCCGTGCACCCGTAAATATAGTCGCCCATTTCAAAAAGGGTATTGACGATTATTTGCCTTTTTTTGTTTCTCTTAATGTATATACCTGTTAGTTTAGTATGGATAAAAAACTTTTTTCTTTCTTTCAAAAATAAGGGTTAAAAAATAAAAATTCGCAACCGTATTGAATATCTCAGAAAAGGAGAGGACCTAAATTACTTTGAAGAGAAATTTGGCGTACCCCCTAGAATTTTCTGCGTACCTCACTTTGAAGACCACTGCTCTAAGCTTTCTGTCTACTTCCTCTCTTATCCTATGTGGGGCAAAATCTTGCCCATAGTAGATAATAGACAGATATAGTGGTGGGCGAAATGGCTCTTTTCAGTGAACTGGTTCGTTTGGTTCCGCTCACTAAAAAGAACCATTCAAAAGATCCGTTCATTCGGTTCATTTGGCTCATTTGTCGTAAATTTGGTGAAAACTTCAAAACATGGAGTGCCCTTAAATACAATTACAAACACACATACAGTTCAATACAAAACTAGACAGGCCATGCACCCACGTTTGAAAAAATTTGCTACTGATAAGAATTAATGAATTTCCTAATAAAATCAAACTTCCAGTTCGAACTAATTCACTCCCCTTAAGATATACTATATTCTATTAAAATAAATTAAAAACAATCTCCTCTTAAAATCTCTTTTCCGTTACATTTTATAAATAATCCTCCTACACTCGAATAATACGAGTGAAATTCTAATTAGAACTCTTCCTAAATCTTAAATGTTCTTCATAAAATTTTTTAACTCTCATCAAGACCTTCTCAAGTACAGGCCTGGAAGTTGCCTATCTCACTAACACTACCGCAGCTGCTCGTAGTCCCAGAATCTGTCACTTTTGTTGGATTTATACGCCGTGATGTAAAGTTCGGAATATTTTTGCATTAGTTTGCCGTAAAAAGTCATAAAATAATATATTTAACCAGTTTTTGTTGCAATAGGATTACCAGTTAATAGTGCTTTAGTGATTTAATTAAGAAAATTTAAAAAAATTGAGAGTTTAAGTGTGTTTTAAGTGTGTTAAATGTGAAGGTGGCCAATTTTGTTTACATTCGCGGTGGTTTTTTCTTGTTTATTTAGCGGAAAAATGTTGAATTTGTGTAGTAATATAATAAAAAGTGCTTTTTGAGTGATAAAAGGTTATTATAGAATACTTATTAAAAACATAAGTGCAGAAAAATATGAAGGAAAAGTGAGAAAGTTATTGTTATGCATGTTGTATGGTGGTACTTGCACTTAATGTGTTTAATAACTATTCTATAATAATCTTTTATCATTCAAAAAGCACTTTTTATTATATTACTACACAAATTCAACATTTTTCCGCTAAATAAACAAGAAAAAACCACCGCGAATGTAAACAAAATTGGCCACCTTTACAATTAACACACTTAAAACACACTTAACCACTCGATTTTTTTAACTTTTCTTAAATAAATCACTAAAGCACTATTAACTGGTAATCCTATTGCAACAAAAACTGGTTAAATATATTATTTTATGACTTTTTACGGCAAAATATCCCGAACTTTTACCTCCTCCATATAATTTCTTCCTATTTGACAGATAATGGGTCTATTACCAACACAAACACAAACTCTGCTTCCAGGCCTGTTCTTACGAGGGTCTTGCTCTCATCTATTTTAAAATGTCTATGTATTTCCAATTTATTGGAATTGCTTAGAGAGAAATTGCAACTCACACAAAGCCTTCTACATTTACAAGCCATGCACTACGAAATCTTACACTCACATTCAAAGAAAATGGCTCTTCAATTTATCTGTCAGAATGGACTTCAGTCAGAATGGACTTCAATTTAGCTGTGAGAAAAGCAATTTTTTAACTTAGTTTTTGGAATAAAAAGTGGTAAAATAATGTATTTTATCACTTTTTAGTGCACACGGATTATCAGTGATAAGTTATTTAGTGATCTGACTCCATAAATTAAAAAAAAATTAGTGGTTAAGTGTATTTTAAGAGTGTTAATTGATTAGGTGACGTTTTTGTTTACATTTGCGGTGGTTTTTTCGTGTTAATTTAGGGAAAAAATGTTGAATTTGTGTAGTAATGGAATTTAAAGTGAATTTAAAGTAGTTAAAATTATTATAGAAGAGTTATTAAAAACATAAGTGCAAGTAATACCACACAAAATGAATAACAATAACTTTTTCACTTTTCCTTCACATTTTTCTTCACTAATGTTTTTAATAACTATTCTATAATAATCTTTATTCACTTAAAAAGCACTTTTTATTATATTACTACACAAATTCAACATTTTTTCCCTAAATTAACCCGAAAAAACCACCGCGAATGTAAACAAAAATGGTCACCTAATCAATTAACACTCTTAAAATACACTTAATCACTCACTTCTTTTTAATTTTTTTTATTAAATCACTAAAGCACTAATCACTGATAATCCATGTGCACCAAAAAGTGATAATATACATTATTTTACCACTTTTAAGTGCAAAAACAAAGTTAAAAAATTGTTTCGTACGGCTTCGGCAATGTTAATTCAAAAAATTTTGGCTCTTCATACACATACATGCACATACCTGGGGCATGGCTTGTAAATGTAGAAGGCTTTGCTTTGAACTCACATCTTACAACAAGACCCTCGTAAGTACAGGCCTGGAAGCAGTGTTTGTGTTTGTGTTGGTAATAGACCCATTATCTGTCAAATAGGAAGAAATTATATGGAGGAGGTAAAAGTTCGGGATATTTTGCCGTAAAAAGTCATAAAATAATATATTTAACCAGTTTTTGTTGCAATAGGATTACCAGTTAATAGTGCTTTAGTGATTTAATTAAGAAAATTTAAAAAAATTGAGAGTTTAAGTGTGTTTTAAGTGTGTTAAATGTGAAGGTGGCCAATTTTGTTTACATTCGCGGTGGTTTTTTCTTGTTTATTTAGCGGAAAAATGTTGAATTTGTGTAGTAATATAATAAAAAGTGCCTTTTGAATGATTAAAGATTATTATAGAATAGTTATTAAACGCATTAAGTGCAAGTACCACCACACAACATGCATAACAATAACTTTTTCACTTTTCCTTCATATTTTTCTGCACTTATGTTTTTAATAAGTATTCTATAATAATCTTTAATCACTCAAAAAGCACTTTTTATTATATTACTACACAAATTCAACATTTTTCCGCTAAATAAACAAGAAAAAACCACCGCGAATGTAAACAAAATTGGCCACCTTCACATTTAACACACTTAAAACACACTTAAACTCTCAATTTTTTTAAATTTTCTTAATTAAATCACTAAAGCACTATTAACTGGTAATCCTATTGCAACAAAAACTGGTTAAATATATTATTTTATGACTTTTTACGGCAAACTAATGCAAAAATATTCCGAACTTTACATCACGGCGTATAAATCCAACAAAAGTGACAGATTCTGGGACTACGAGCAGCTGCGTTAGTGTTAGTGAGATAGGCAACTTCCAGGCCTGTACTTGAGAAGGGCTTGCTTACAATCATCAATACAAGCAAAAGAAGTTCTCTGAGAAATATATCGCACCCCTTATGTATTCATTGTGATTCATTCATTCGCTCTTTTTTCAGATCATTCAAAAGTTCAGGTCATTTCATTAGAGACCCGTACATTTGGTTCTTCGTTCATGATTCATAACACAGTTCAGTATCACTGAACCAGTGCAGTACCATTGAACGAGTGAACGGAACATGTACTACTTAGTGAACCAGTTTATTTGGCTCAGTACACTGTTCCGTTCAGTACGAACGGATCATTCGCGAACGACACAGCACTAGACAGATGGCTCTCCAGTTGTCACATATTGTTAGGTCCCCCCTTTTTTGGTATTTTCACTATGATACTTTCCGGACCTTCCTCCTGAAAGATACAGGTGTTCCATGCTAGTTCCAGGATTGGATGTAGCGCATCTGCTATGAGAATTGACTCCGCTTTAAACAATTCTGGCGGGATGCCATCTGTTCCATCTTGTCTGGGATGTGGTACGAGTAACGATTCTTATTGGCTGGGCATTGTTGCCGTTTTCTTCAGGTTCCTGTGAAAATGAACCATTCAGAGCGGCGAAGAAAAATCTCATCTTCTTTGGAGTGGCTCCTCGTCCTTGCACAGCAGCCTTCCATCCGCCCTCTTTATGGCATGCTTTTTAGAAGAGTGCTTTCCCGAGAGCTGTTTAGTATTTTGGTACAGCATCTTACTGTTGCCTGATGTATTTTGCCGCTTACTTTGGTATCCATTTATTAAAATATTGATCCTCTATGAATCAAAACTTTGTATCAAATTGATTTAATTTATAAAATTTATTAAAAATCGCCTTGTTCATTTATAGATATAAGCATTGTAATATATGTATATATTTTAATTTGATAACTTCATTATAAATGTCTAACATTAAGTAATCTTTACTTTTTAGTGTTTTGAAATCAATAAAACTTTCAAGGCAATACCTCATTTCGATGCTTTGCTTACATTAAACAGCACTACTACAAACATAATGAAGATACCCAGATCTTAACTAATAAATTTCATAAAATCAAGAATCATTCCAGTTATTTTGGTAAAATTTAAATAATGCTTCATCTCAAAAAGGAAAAAAAATAAACGTACGGTATTCAAAATTTATCAAAAGATCTAATCGAACAATGGACGCTAAATTTTCATAATCATCCGCAATTTTTATTGAAAAACATATGCATGTGTAGAAATCAAAAATGCATTTCACATTTTCTGGTAATGTTAAGCTCCAAAAAGCTTAACAAACAAAGTTTTCGCCATCATACTCGCACAAAGAACATCAAACTCGAATCATTCTCTAGGTATAAACTAATTAAATCAATTTTACGATTACTAATGACCAAAATTATTTTATTACAGATAATGCAACTGAAACCTAAAGATATGATGAACTTAAAATCTAAGAGAGTTTCCATCATCCAATGCTTGAGACTGTTAAACAGAAATTTTTCAAAGAAAAATTTTGACGATATTCAGGTAAAGTACTATACATACTCGTTCATAGATATAATCTTCAACTAGGTACATATACATAAGGATTAAATTTTTATTATTTATTACCATAGCTTCCTCCAGAACCAACTACATGCTGCATGTCTGGTTGCCATAACTGTGTATGGGTAGAATATGCTGAAGCAATTACAAAACTTGTCGGCGACCACGGTGAAAAAGCCAAAAAAATTATTTTAAGTAAAGTTTCTGATCCAAAATTAAAAGCATTTTTAGAATTGGAACTTCAAATACGTATGAAACATCACAAGGATTAGTAAAATAAAAATTAATGACTTAATTAAAAATAATGAAGTCAAATAGTAAATTTTATATTATTTAATTAAGTACATATAAAAAAAATCAATCTAAAAAGATAAAATAAAGATATATTTTTGAATCCTATACAGAAAGAAATTCTTTTCATACTTTTCCGGAGTTTATCCTGACTCTTGTAAATGGGCTCATATTCACCCTATACCGAAAAAAGAGGTGGCTCTAACAACCCCTCTAGGTACTGCCCAATAGCAATCACTTCTAATTTATCCAAAATAATGGAAACAATAATAAACAGAAAGCTTATGGCCCCTGTGCAGAAAGTAGAGTCGTGTCGCGTGACAAGTCGTTTGAGTCGAAGAAAGTGACGTTTTAGTCGGACTACGACTTTTACCACAGGGGCCAGAGCGTGAAAGTCAAAGATGACTTGATGGCGCCTGTGCTGAAAGTCGTAATTCGACTGAAACGTGACTTACTTCAATTCAAATGACGCGACACGACTCGACTTTCAGCACAGGGGCCTATGGAATATTTTGAATGCAAGCAAATATTGGCCGACAAGCTGTTGGTATTGACCCTGTTCTGAAGAACTGGATTGCGAGTTTGATTTCTGGCCGTTCAATCAAGTTAGTATTGGATGGCGTCAAATCTAAACTCCACACCAACTTCGGAGATGTTCCCCAGGGCTTAATTCTTTCATCAGCTCTCTTCTGGTTTTTATAAATGACCTGCTCTCGATCCCGTCCAACTCACCACACTTTTTCCGACAACGGTACTCTGCGTTGTCTTTGATAATGTAAGACAGATCGTTAACTCACAATTTAATCAACAGGGACATCGAACTCATGACCGTGAACTCATGGCCAATTTAATCTCTAGAATCGTGTTGAATTCAACGATTCAAAAACGAAATACTGTCCAGTTTCTAATAAAACCTGCTCCACCATTCCTCCCGTTTCAGTGGACGGTCTAGAACTAACCGCCAAACCTTCTCTTAACACTAACCGATGATCTGCGTTGGAACAATCACATATTTCAAATTGCTAAACAAGCATCCCAGTGCTTGAGATTTCTTAAAAAATGTAATTTCTTCCTTCAGCCGTCGGCCTGGGCTGAACTCTGCAAGTCCTGGGGCCGTATTTGGTTTCTCGAGTCGATATCGACTTCTGTCGATAAATGAAAATTGGCGTTTGGCAACACGATATCGACAACGTTATCGTCTCTTTAGGTGTCGATAAAGACGTTTGACGTTTATTAAAAAGCTAAATTTATGCATACAATAAACTTTTAACAATTTCTATTTTAGTTAAATATACGTGGTGATGGTTTTGTATGGCAGCGCTTATCTGTTGATTTGGGCGTAATGCCAAATATGAAACTTAGAGAAAATCGAGAAGCTTTTTTTGTCGAGTCGATCAATCGACTCGAGAGACCAAATACGGCCCCTGCATTCGTCTCTACCTGGGAACAAACCAAGCCGGGCCCCGAGAACCACTTAATCGTGGGTGTACAAAGTGCAAAATCACGCTGTTAAAACTTATTGGCAAGTTACTAAGCTACCGCAGGAATGTAGCCGCCTTGGCAAAATGTTACCGCTTTTACCACAACAACTATTCCACTGAATAAATAATCTTCTGCCTTCCTGAGAGAGCTCACTTGGACGCTACAGCCCTCTAGGCGCACACCAGTCAAGATATTCGTTTATGACAAAAACAACTCGACTGTGGAACAACCTTCCACAGTCCGTATTCCGAAACTCATACAACATTCAAAAGTTCAAGCACAAGACAAGGTACACCGCTTGCTCCTCATGCATACCCCACCCAACCCAACAGTATAAAGGGTGACTCCTGAGCTTAGAGTTCACATAAAAAAATAAGTGGGAATGAAGACAGCTTAATCTACGGCCTTTTACATTCGTGGCCTGTCGATATTTTCCTAGGATATTATAAGCACGCTTCATAAACGTTATTTCGATGTTTGTAGGATGAAACCGTACAGAAGAAATAACGTCCCACTAACTCAGAATCATCACTGAAAGTGGAAAGCATATTCCAGTCCGTCAAATGAGGATTCCAATTGTCAGAGCTGTACGTCCAGATATGACCATCCTTAACACAATGCTTTAAGAGGAGTAAATTGCTCCTTCGAATTCTGCATTCTTTTTTTCATGTGACAGTCCTAAGCTCAGAAATCACCACCATTGTACTACCGGTCCGTCATTTCGTTCCTCTTGTCATATTACAATGAACAGTAGTAAGCTTAGTTCGAAGGATAAATATGTGATGATGCAGGTTTCATAGGCCGCGTGAATGTGCAGGAATCGAACCGGCCCAAAGTACCAAAAAAGGCCCAAAAAAACCCCGCATAAACGAGCACGCGACCGAAAATGCGCACTTTTTTTGACCTTTTTTGGTATTTTGGACCGGTTCGTTACCAGCACATAAATGCGGTTATAGATATGTGGCAGTACTTTGTTTTTGGAGGCTTTGAATTCGAAACCTTTATTACGGCTCCAATTTGAGCATTGATAATAAGAATAGGATTTGACATGGGTAAGCTACTATCCAAGTAGCGCAGAGTATCATTATAAGTAAAGTTGAGTATATTAAAAGGGACTGAAAGGCAGTAGTTATAAAATTTAGAAAAGAACTGCGACAAGGAATCGAGAGCTTCGATATATCCGATACGGCAATTCTCAATCAAGTTCGTTAGAACTAAGTCGATACTAATAGCTTCTAATTTTGATGAGTAGCACCGGGTGGAGAGTAGCCTAATGAAATTTGGAGGAATTCTTTAAGACAAAATAGAAGGACCTTTTTGTCTTAACCTTGAGGGTTATCCTGGAATGCGATGCGAAAGTGGGAAGCAAACGAAAGTCAGTTGCGATGCGATTTAGTTTTTGTATCGCTGAACGAGATTGCATCGTAATGAAATTATTGCCTGAGTAATATTCGAAAAGAAATTATTTTCAGCCAACCAACTCCATTTATCAACGTAATTTGACATTTTAATGCGAACAATTGTTTCAAGAATATTTAAAGAGTTTTTAGAATATTTTAAAACAAACAAATAAATTCAGCGCATCCGTCAATGGTTTTATTATTATTATTAAGGAGTGAGGCGGCCAAGTTAGGCCTATTGTGTACGTACCCCACTAATGGAACAGACTATCAGCCTTTCGGACGAATATACTTCTAATATACTTTTTAAATCTGATTTTAAAATAAATAACATTGAACTGGATCGTGTTGTTCCACAGCCGGCTTTGATAGTTCAATGGTTAAGTCGCCCGACTACGGTCCCAGAGGCCCGTGGTTCGAATCCACTCCGCAGCCTTGATAACTTTTCTTCTCTCTTTACAAAAAATTCCCTGCCCTTTCTCCGGCCGTAATAAGCGAGGAAGCCATCTCCTGTTCGATCACCGAAGTGTCTGCGTTCTGTGGTGGTATGGGAGTCGATGGAATAATATCGCATGTTGGCGTTGTCAGTCGTTCTCTACTTTCTTCCCGACTAGATAGAGCCACGATAGAACGATATAATCGACGACAGTCCAAAGGGGCTTTATTTCTTAGCGCTAATCTTTCATATAAAAAAAATAAGGAAAAATTCTGCATATTTGAAAATATGGTCTGGCTGAAAAATATCCTTGATGCAAATGTTGTAGTGTAGCGTAAATATCTTTCGCTCAAGCTTAACTTAAAATTTTCGAAGTGGAAAATACACTGAAGAAAACGATATTTCCAACTGCGATTTCTTACTAAAAACGACATTATTCGATCGATGAAGGGATAAAAAGGTGTTACAGGGCATCATGGTACAAGAATAAGAAACATTTTCAATTAGTGGGAAATACCAGATTGAAAAACACAGCATAGGGCGCAAACCGATTGATTCTGATCAGCAAATAATATAATTGAAAAAAAGACGCTACGATTGAACAATAAACGGAAAGTAATTGTATTATGCTTATGGTATAAACCGCAATTCTGTTTTTTGCTTTAACTTTCAAAAATCGCTTTTATTGTCTTTCGCCTTTTCATTATTATTTAACGCGCGCCGTTGCATTTTCGTTTTACTGTGATTGCAACAAAATACTCGTGCCTACAAACATTGAAAATTATAAATTGTTCATATCGAATATATGAATTTATGGAAACTCATTCATATCATATCAAGTAGCTCTGTCTTCTACACTATATGGAATTACTATAAGATACCATTCAGATTGTATAAAGAAACCACATAAATAAATAAATGACACAATCAGTTAATAAATTGACCACGTAATACGTTGACAAGGACAATCGATGGGGGTACTACTTGAATAACCGGGTTTTGTATGGATATGAAGAGGAGCCTTATAAAATCAAACCCTATTGTAGCTACTGCAGATTAAAAAAAAATACAATAAAAAATTAACAGAGCACTCTAATGATTGGTAAAAAGTAAAAAAACTAAAAAATGTTATCAGCCTTTAGATATTTCATATTTCAATAGTCAGACCCAAGTTTTTGAACCAATGAAAATACATTGTAGTTGATATGATTTCATTTTAAATAACTGGCAAAAATTTCATTTTGAATAGATAAAGACAAATTTTCTAGGCTTTCACTTATAAAAATCTTTAATTATGAAATATACTTACGGAAAGCTGATAAACCAGCCGAGAAGTTAGATCCAGTAGAAAATTCAAAAGGTTTAGCAGCGATACCATCCGGGACATACGGGAAATGTGATGAATTCCCACTAGTATTAAATCCGTCAAAAGTGGGCTGATGAAAGTTAAACGTTGGACTGGAATCCCTATGTCTAAAACATTTATGTTAATAAAATAAAATATTCACTGATATCACAGAAATAGCACCTTTCATCTGTTAGGGACGGTGATGCGCTCAAGTCACTTTGTACGTTACAATCTGACATTTGTCCTTGTATAGCACTTGTAACTTTATTCACACCACTCGAACTCTCCAAATGACCGTAAAGGCGTTCGAAAAATTGTCGTGGCGACGAAGGACGATTTAGGACACTGTTTACACCTTTCATTGTGTTAGAATCATTCACTTCCTTCGTACTAGAGTCAAAGTTTTCAACATTTTTTCTAATTGGTAACATCTTAATCCAAATTAAATTTAAACAAGAATATTTTCAATTTCTATTAATAAGAGAAATTAAAAATAATTCTCAGTTTAGAACCCGTTAATAAATTTCACACAAAAGGCGCACGCTAAATTTTATCCACCGGACGATATATAAGTACATTAAGAACTGACCAAGGTATCCACAAAGAGGAAGCATTTCCCTTGTCTTTAAGGTCTAATGAGCTGGGCGCACTCTTAATGTTCGTGCCCACTCACAAGGGCTGCAATTATTTATCCTCCCGGTGCAGTATCCGACCCTCCCGAGGCCCTTAAGGTATCACATCCTCATTCTCCGACGCCTCAAGGAGCAAGGCAAGTCGCACGCAAGGTAGATGGATAATATTACAGGCGGTAAACTATACCTCAGACCCGATTTCAGGATTCCTAAGGCGTTTTAATGCCGCCTGTCGTATCCGAGATTAGTTTTTGTCTCGGCGATGATTTCCGATTGAGTAAAACCGAGGGTTGCAGTTATGTGGTAAGTTTCCTTTGGATTGGTTACAGCAAAGTAATTACCTCGTATCCTTGCTGGGCGGTGTTTTACTTTTGTTGATTCACAGAGCTCCGCCCACCATCCAAGGATATAAATAAAATGAACTTAACAGATTAATTCACAATAATAAAGGAAACATTTGAGAATTGTTGTTTGGTTCATTTCGTTGATATCCTTTTTGGGATAGAATGTTTTTATTTACAGATTTTTATCAAGGGTGAGTTTTAGGTGATTTAATCGAATTTAATTTTTAATTCATATTGTGTACATTACATAAATTTTATGATGTAATAAATACTAAAAATAGTTTTACAAAAGCTATCAGTGATTTAGTGTGAACTAAGAAATTAGGGAAAATTATTGTTAATTGGTTTGTTTATGAACGTATACATGTAGTGGCGTATAATTTTAATCTAATTTAAAGAATAATTAAGCCAAGGTAAAAGATTATATACCTTACCTGTGTTAAGCCATATGTTTCAATGTGAGATTTACTTTGCCTATTTAATCACAAACCGCCTAAAAATATTTTTATATATTTGAGCTAAATTAAATACACTAGAACAGTATTGTTAGATACAGTCCTAATTTTGGATATTAATAATTATGATGCCTAAATGTTAAACAATCATATTGTTGCCGGTCTCAGTAGTTCAATTAAGGGTTAACGCGCTAGACTGCCATTCCAGAGGTCGTGGTTCGATTCCAAGTAGCGACATGATCTTTTCCTCACACATTGTTAACATTCATTCTTGTATTCCTCTTAGCAGCAATTCCCGCCATCGCCTGTAAGCACCATATAGGCCAGTAAAATTGTCAAAAAAACCTCGTTTTTTTGCAAACCAAACCATCCGCAAGGTCAAATATGGAAAAAATCGGAAAAATTCCGTAGAATTTGATGAACTACTTTTGGCGCTCGTAAGCCTTTTGGTAAAGTTTCCAAAATGGCGTCAAAAAAGTGCCAAAAACAGTTTTTTGCGTTTTAAAAAAAACTAGACTTTGTAAAAAAATGGTTTATAAAAAATTAGAGCTTTTTCATAATAATAAAATGAGGCCAGTTTGGTGTCTATCCCTAAACAAATAAAGGACTTATTGCAAAAAAAACCGCTAATAATCACTTTTTTTTAATAGCTCATATCTTTTACAAACAAAACGATTTTCTAATGAAACCCGTGCAAAGTATAGTCGCTGGGGAGGGCAATAAAAGCGTTTTTGATAATTTGGAAAATAATAAATAGTTTTTGCAAAATACGTGTTTTTTCCGAAAAAAAGACCGTTGTTGTTGAATTCGATTAGCTCATAGCTGTTAGCACCTACAGAAACGTTTTTGGGCTTAAAATGTTCTCGAAGAGTTGTGCTAATAGTTGTTTTTTGTGCGCACATTGTTACTGCATTAGAAACATGCGTAAAAATGGCTGAAGAAGCGAAAAAAAAACAATTTTGCCCACAAAATTCGATTAATTGCCTATCAATAGGCAAAAAAAATATATTTTACGACCTTCGTAGAAAATTAGCAGCTATCGATAGGCAATTAATCGAATTTTGTTGGCAAAATGTTTTTCTCGATTCTTCGGCCATTTTTTCGCATGTTTCTAATGGAGTAAAAATTGCAAATTTTTTCTCTTTGGTGCGAGGTCCTACAACGCCCAGGAGTTCAAAAGCAAGGTTCATCGCCTGCTCCTTCAGCACCATTCAGACTCCTATTAACCTATCCTGTCCTCTATTGAATAGAGTCTATTCCTTCCTTCGAATAGCTTACTATTATACTAGGCATTGCACCATAATGACTACGACATGACGGACTGGTAATACAAAGGGTTATTTCTAACCTTGGGGTTTCTCATAAAAAAAATCGGATGTCTGTATAGCGGATACGGACGAATGACGTGAATACGGAAATTTCAATTGTGAGAATTTAAGAAATATAAATGTTTTTTAATATGTTTTGCCTCGCAAATTGGGTACTTGACTAGAAAAGCAATAAAACTCTGAAAGGCCCAGAATGGAAGTAAACTGCGTCAGAAAAGTAACAATAAACAAAAACAATAAAACGGTGAAATTTATCTTCAAAATAGTTGGTGCAGGGTTCCAGACTGAAAAAATTTCAACTCTTTCTCAAATTCGAATCCTTCAGAATATGTATGACTCACGACTTTTAATAATTCTTCTCAGGAAAAAAAACAAAAGTTTTAAAATGACATCACAAGCTCTTCATACTGTTTCATTTGATACCCAAACCGAGGGCGTTGTAAAAAAAGGTAAACCGCCATTTTGTGTTGGCCCCCATTTTAAATTTGGAATGACGCCACACAGCTAACAGTATTCTACTTGTCATACCCATTCATTTGATACCCATGTCTGGGGTCGGGGATCACAATTGCAAAATTCGGCCGCCATCTTGAAACCGCCAGCTTGATTTTTTTACAAAACGGTCAGATTGCATTGTCACGCGAAATCTACATAGCTGCAAAATTTGAAGTTCATCGGTTTTATGGAAGTGGATCAAAATATAGTTGCAAGATTTGTTTACATACTACACACAACACAAAGCGTATAAAAGCCTAATTGCCATAGATATCGGGGAAGTTAAAAGTAAACAATAAAATTCTTTGATTCTTCATCTACGTCATGGTAATTTCTGTTTTCGATATAAACTGCAATTCAAAATTGTAGGTCATCATTTCTTTATCATCGGTTATTTTTTGTCATGCAAGCAAATTTAAAGACGTATTCACGCCAATAAACAACCTGTAATAACCATTTTTCTAAATTATTAAGCTATTGATAAAAATTAGTTTAAATAAGCATAGACCGTTTCAATAGTAATTATTATTGAATCCTCCACCAATAATTATCCTGCAATTAGAATATCTACTTGTACTCGCAGTAAAGTTTGAAGTATTTCTAAGCATATTTATTAATATTTTACCTTCCTGCTTTATTATAAATTCCCTCGTCCATTTCGTAAAAGTATTTGAAATCATTACAGACTGTTAGGCCGTTATAATCCATCTTTGTTATTTGTAGTAATAAAAGTTTTTACCATGTTTTTACACTTAACCTATTCAATACACGAACCCTTATTAAAATAAGAAAAGAACCAACGAAATAAGAAATTTTAAAATAAAGTGTTCAGGTTATTTTTATTGTTATTAAAGGTCTTTTAAATTATTAAAGAAAAAAAATTAATTACAAAATTTATAAATTGTATTCTTTAAGGAATTTTAACGTTCTTTTTACAAAATCCAAAGAAGAATCTAAATTCATAAAACAAATCGCAATAAAAATTAAAATTAAAGCAATAAATTAATGGCAATAACATATTAGCTAGGCGCAAGAAATTTTCAAAGTCGTAAAAATGTTTTCGCATGTCAGTGGTTGGTTATCACAACTGTCAAAACTGTAATATGGCCGCAAACCATCTGATCCGGCACTAATTTCGCGTGTGAAAATCACCAAAATACAATAGGAAAATAAACTTATCAAAAGTTGAATGAAATTAAAATAAAATATTTATATTCTAATTATTCAAAATGTCTGATTCAGAATGGAAAAGGCGATTAGGAATTACAACTAATTGCAGTTTTGAGGAGGACGAAAATGAAATGAGGTAAATTTTCTTTTAATTTCATTCTTAAAAAAAATTCGCAACGTAAACATCGATAAGAAAATAAAAAGTCAAATTTTAAATTAGCTAAAATCTGTGACAGTAATTGTAATAAATTTATGATCAGGTTTAATGATAAAAATTTATATCAACCACCAAAAAAAATCTGGACAATTTTTTTTCTTTGATTAGGGGAAGTTATTTGTGAAGCTAATTTATTGCAAGGTGGGCGCATTTTAAATCCTGGGGGTGGAATGTATCGTTGATAAGAAAAATAAGCGGGGAATGTGATAAATGTTATTTGTGTGGCGAATTACCGCGTTAACATTTAAAATTTCATGTACATAATTTTTAATTAATTTCGGATAAATATTTGCATATATTTACAATAGAACAAAAACCTTAATTGTGCAACTTTCTATTATTTACTTTTTGGCGCCACACCGTGATAGTTGTCTGCTTTGTTGGCCTTGCAAAAAGGAATACTTGTTAAATTTTTCCAATTTTTTTTTATTTTGCAAGCCTTGTAATAACTTATCTTAATATATTTTTCCTCGGATGCACTAACTGCGAATATTGCAAGCAACCAACAGTTTAAGCGATTTTTTTTATTATTTGGTTAAAACTGAACAGATGATATCCAAATTAAATCGAATGCTAATAAGAGAGTTGGGTAAAAGTATTTCAAATGTATATTTCCTAGGAGAGATTATTATTATTTCTTTTTTATTGGCGTATATTTTATTCCCAGAGATGTAAGTTATATTGGGGCAGCCCCTAAATAATGAGGTTTTTCCCTTCCCATAAAAAATGCGGTTTTTCCCGATGGCATGAAAGTGTCAATTGAATGGCCAAATCCAATTTTTTCCGCTAGTTCATCAATGGTTACGATGGGGTTCTGTTCGCAGGACCTCCTCGTCAAGCTCCACATTTCTTTCAGGATGCGCCTTATCTTGTAAGCTGTAATTTCTGGCTCAGATTTCCGGAACCACCGTTCGCACTATGGCTTACGCTTGTTTTTTTTTCTCCATACAATTCATTAAAATTTGTTGCACTTTCAGTGGCAATGTTGCCTTTTTGAACCCGTAAAATAAGCTATATCGAATGTTCTTTTGTAGGTTCCATTAATTTAATAAAAAAACTACCGTTAGTTATTAGTTACTATACACTTCAAACTTTGCACTATGATTAAGTAAATTTTATAATGATAGGCCAATAAAGAATTCGGCAGGCCTTAGAATTTTACGTTTATTAAGAAAGTTACATCCCCGAAGAATATGTGTATTTAAGAACTTTGTTTAAATATTTAAAGGACATGGACAACATTTAGCTCAATAAAAATTATTTTTATTACTATGTTGATAATTACAAAATTTATTATATAAAATAACGCACCTTTTTTAAAGGTTATATTGCTTTGGCGTTCCTTCCCTAATACATTACTGCCCTTAACTTTCAAGAAATTACTAATAAATTATACCAGATTTTCATCTAATCTTAAACAATATTCACATAATTATTATAATCTACTAATAAATCTAACGCTCAACCAACAATGTCTTTTTAATAGTGTATTGCTGCCACACCTTACTATATATTCATATATTAGGATTGAAACTAAGGCGAAAAATTAAGTAAATATTATATATGTCACACTTTTGTTATCAATTCTGTTATCAATTGAACGTACACTCAAAATCGCATTAGATCTTATCTAGCATCATTCATTTGATTGATATGCAATTATATATTCACACTAGAAAATCTTTATTAATTATTCTTTATTTATTTCACCATTAACCTTTGTCAGTTAAGCACTAAAAAAGGATAATGTTCCATCGGTAAAATTTTATTAAATATAAATTAATTAAAAGATTTTCTTTGTTACTTTTAGTGTTGAATTCAGAGTAAAAACTCCAGCAAAGTCAATTATTTCTGCTAATATTGATAATCCAGGAAATAAGGAAGATTTTATACATCCCGATGATTTGGAAGCAAAATTTGAGGAATATGGAAACACACCGCCCAGAACGAGAATTAAAATTAAAAACAGGGATTGGGATCGAAGGCAAAAATCGTAAGAATCCTGATATTATTTTAGCTTTAACATATTTTTAAGTAAATTTAATCCATTCAGGGATGCATCTGTTAAAAGAGGAATGAGTCGATTAAGTCGTTCTAGAGTACAAAGAAGAAATACCATGGATTGCGCTATTCTAAATCAAATGTTTATTGAAGAGGAATCTAAACGAACTGATAAAAGAGCCCAGGCATTACTTAGGGAATCAGAAAGAGATATAAAAAATTCAATAAATTTAACATCAGCTACAAATTATAATACAAGAGTTTCTAGTTTATTAACTTCACATGAATCAATAGTGGAAAGTACTAATATGAATACAGTCCTTAGAAATTCATGTGTTCCAACATTAATCGAATCTTGTAATCGATATATGAGTGTATCATCAAGACCAGTTGGTTGTCGTGCTTCTGCGCCTCCTTCAGCATTTATGCAAAATTTTCAAGCAAAGCTAGACTCAACAGATTCTCCAAAATTACATACAAGAAAGGAATTTCATGAAACATTTGCAAATCTTATAAAGCTTGGAAGTATTGATCGACAAGAAAATAAGGTTATTATCAAATAAATAAGTTAACTTTTTGGATATAATGTCGAAATAATTTACAGATTACAAACGAAGATCACACGTGGCAGACAGAACTTAAAGATTTAATATGGTTAGAATTACAAGCTTGGCAAGCTGATAGAACTTTAGAGCAACAAGATAAGTACCTGTTTACAGCTCGACAAGCTGTACCTGATTTACTTAATCAGATATTGAATTATAGGTATGTATTTGATAAACATTATAAATTTAGTTTTTATTTAATTATTCATTTTTTTCAGTTTTCGTCCTCGGTATACTAGTGAATTAAGTACTGCAAGTGTAGACAGCGGATTAGGTACAGATACTTCGAATGATAGCTGCAAAACTGGTACAGGTAAGTTGTTTATAAAATTACTGTTGCTATGAGAGAATGTGATGTAACAATTATAGTAATTTCATACGTTAGTAGTTTGTTCCCATTTTTATGAAGATAATGGATAATGTACAATCTATTTTTGACAGACAGGTTTTGATTGATTGTTATATGGTATTTTACATGCTTAGAAGCTTGTTTAGAACCATATTACTAGCCAAGTATGCTTGGAGTAATTGCACATAGAACGGATACAAATTATGATTTTTTAAATATAAAAACTGTAATTTATTGAATTGAAGACTCCTCGAAATCTAATTTTATATCGTTTTACGTCTATTATCGAAACTATATACAAAATTCTTTATTATTTATTTCCTATTTTATTATTTCATATAAAAATATTCTTGAATTGTTTTGCTAGCGTTACAATTACATTGCCCCGGATGTCTTTCAATGTACTGTAAGGACTGTATGGAAAAACAGTCTCAAGCCCTTAGAGAAGTTGAAGAATTACTCACTCGTTTGGAGACTGCCGAGGGTCTTTATCCATCATCTCAAGTAATGGCAGCGTTTCATCCAATATACAAATGTGAATCATTTGTTGGCCGTGTGAAGGCTATGTGTCTATGGTACAATATAACAAGACATCATAGGTTAAAACTTGTTATATTAGGAAAATTATTAGCCAGGTAATGAATATTCTTAAATATTGCGCTAGTATCATTACTATAATTTTTTTAAAAAGACTTCAAGGTGAACGTTTTCCCTGGCCTGTACAAACTTCGGTTACAGAAAGTTCATCTTCGTCAAATCAAGAAACAGATTCTTTACCGAATTCATTAGAAACAAAATCATCAAACAATAACAAAAAGACTACAACACCAAAAGTTCAATTTAATATAGAAGGTCCAGGAGAATCTCAAAGTCCTAGTGATAGTGCCAGCAGTAATGAGTAAAACATATTATATTGAATATTTTAGGCTCTTTTTTTAAATCTATTTTATGTTTTATAGTTCGATATGCGCTGGATTGATATCTGGTCATCAATCTATAGGTCCTCACGTAGGAGAATATACCAAATGTTTAAATGATATTCATCTGTTTAACGTAGAACCTCTAGCACATATTACTTACGACAATGTTAAACATTCTACAAAGTTGTACAGGTAATACGTTATGTCTAATGGATATTCGTTAAATAATTGTACTGACAATATTGTTTATAGGAAATACATTGAAAATGTATTGAAATCTAGGGGCCTTGGAAAATCTCTTTCATTTTTACATCAATTACACAATGTTGTTTTATATAAAGCCCAAGTATCATTAGAGAAATCGGGAACAGAAGAATATGATTCAGATAGTGAATTATTTGATGAAGACAATGCCCCTCAACTAGAGCCAAATATAAGCCGTGAACAGCTAGATGAATTAAGACGTTATGGATTTTGGAGCTCAGAAGCTAGATCACTTAAATTACCATCTTATGTACCAACATTTGTATTCCTATCAGTTATACCGTTAGAGGTAATACATGAATTTTTACGAATGCGCTTAGAAACAAGACCAAACAAGCCAAATCCACTAAGTCTAGAACAGCTTATGAAAGAGCTCCGTGAAGGTTTAACTTTAGCTTTAACGCATCGAGAAAGATTTAATCGACATATTTCGACCGCTTTAATTGATAATGAAACAGAGTTAGAAAAGTATTTAGCAATTGTAGATCAGTTTGATTCAACGGTTAAGAAAGTTTTGGAAGTAAGTTTCTGATTTCTAATTATTTTAATTTATTTTATTTGTGTATTTTTTTTTCTTAATTAGCTTTACTTAGATTACGTTGATCAATGGGTTTTAGTAGCTGCTCCAGAGACTCATAAAAAATCGGCGTTAGAGAAAGAATGGATGTTTACAAAACTTGTCAGTCCGATGATTCCTGGGATGCATACACTTGCGGCCAAGAAATTTTGGTAACATTTTAATTTAATTTAATACAAGAATTAATATTGTTTCCATATCAAAATGAATATAAATAGCTTTAAATTTGTGCCAAATATAGTATTGTCTATTTCAACATTAATATATAATATATTTTGGGCATTCAAAGTTATTTATACATTTTAAAACTATCCATTCTGAATTTGTCTATAAATATATTTTTCTTGCAGTTTAATTATACGAAATTTACTGTGTAATATAAGTGATCGTCTTGTAAATAGAGCCTATGAATTAGATATTCAAATTGAAGATACTTCGATACAACACGATGATGCAAAAAAATGGCAACTTTTAACTATATGCCGTGAAACGCAAGCTTTATTTACTATAGAACGTGAAAGATCTGTTAAAGTTTTATTTTTTGCAAAAACGTTTTGCCGTGATGTTGAAACATCTGATTTTCATCGAGAACACTATGAAGAATATTTAAGTAAAAGGCATGAGAATGATTTTGTTTGTCCAGATGTAAAGGAGGCTTTTAAACTTTTACAAAAAGATGTTTTAGATGTAAGAAGTAAATTGACGAAAATAATTGAACGTGTTCAAGATAGATGCAACATAAAAAATTTAATAGAAATGGATGAACAAGATAAACAGGCTGTGCTATCTAGATCAAAAGAAATACTTCATCAAGGTTATAAATTTGGCTTTGAATATAATAAAGATGTAATACGCCTTTTTGAACAAAAAATTATGTCATGTAAAAGTGAAAACTGTGACTTAGATTTATCATTAGGCATTATAACATTTGCAAAAATGTGGATGCAATTTGTAACAGAACGTTGCGAACGCGGTCGAGGTGTACGTCCCAGATGGGCTTCTCAAGGATTAGAATTTCTTATACTTGCATGTGATCCACAAATAACACGTCATTTAGATGAAAAACAATTTGAAGATTTAAAACGTAAAATGGATTGTTGTATATCGCATGTTATCGGAATAATTTCTGAGCCAGAAAAAACAAAGAAGAAAGCATCCCCTCGAACAAGAAAAACCTCATCCCCAGCAACTAGTCGTTCGAGAACACCAACAAGATCACCAATGTCCGCTGGTATTATTGTTAATTCTCATCAAAAATTTCTTCTACCACAATTCAGTTTAAAAGAAGAGACCACATCAACACTTTCTCCAGCAAACAGTTCACTAGATTTAACAGATTTTCATACTAAAGATCAAAATCTTGAAACTGTAACATTACTAGTACCAAAGGCTAATCTCGTTGAAAGTCCTGCACTAAGGCAAATAAGAGTTCGTGATGCTGCTAACCGATTAGATATGGAAATTGAGAATAAGTTAAGAGAACGAAACTTAATCGGGCAAGTTAAAACATTAAATTCAACCGATAAAGTTCAAATTCGGGCTAGAAGTGTTAATTTTAGGTGGCATAGAGGTATTAAGGTGAAGTTTGAAAAAAAGTTTAAAATTTTAAAAATTTGTAATTATTTTGTGTTTTTGTTATCTCAACAGGTTGGCCAAGGACGATTCGGCAAAGTTTATACTGCTGTCAACAATTCGACAGGGGAATTAATGGCTATGAAAGAGATTCCTATTCAACCAGGAGAAACTCGAGCCATCAGAAATGTAGCTGAAGAGCTTAAAATTCTAGAGGGAATAAATCATAGGAATTTAGTTAAATATTATGGAATTGAAATTCATAGAGTAAGAAATTCTTAATTTTATCTGTTTCAAAAAACTCATTTGCTTTGTTATTAATTTCAGGAAGAGCTGCTAATTTTTATGGAGCTATGTTCCGAAGGAACTTTAGAATCAATAGTTGAACTTTCAGGGGGCCTTCATGAAGGTTTAACACGTCGATTTACAGCACAATTACTGTCTGGAATTTCAGAATTACATAAGCATGGAATTGTTCATCGTGATATAAAGACTGCTAATATATTTTTAGTTGATGGTGGTAATAGCTTGAAATTAGGTGATTTTGGGTCGGCTGTTAAAATTCAAGCACATACAACGGTGCCTGGAGAATTGCAAGGCTATGTAGGGACCCAAGGTATGTGTGTATGTGACAATTCCTATTGTACTGGTAAAGCGTATACGAACAATTAAGCAGAGGTAATTTTTGAGTTCTAATCTTTGAAGCTGCGATCTTGTAACCTATTGGTATAATATATTTTGTGTAGCCCGAATAAGGCATAATCGGTTAGTAATAGGGGACGATACAACACCTCCTTGTTCACCTGGCAGTCTGGTATTACCGGCGCCACAGCCTTTGTCGCCTGGTTAGCAGGATTTCTTTATTTCAGGAGGCATAACACTCCAAAAATGCTGTCCTCCGCCAACCCCGACGGTTGTGCCTCTGACTCTTGGCAGCCGCCTAGGCTGTTATTGAGGATATTGACTTTGCGATATCTATGCCCCGTTATCTGTGGGCTTCATACAAATTTTGTCTCTTTAATGTGAACTCCTACAACATCAAGAAGCTCAAAATTAAGGTCCATCGTACCCTCCTCTCCCAGCCTCCTATTAACCTATCCTGTTCTCTATTCCTTCCTTCGAATCAAGCCTACTACTAGGCATTACACCATGACGAGTACGACATGACGGAGTTGTAGTGCAAAGGGTGACTTCTAAGTTTAGGCTTTCACATATAAAATATCGTTCTTGCGGATATTGGTTAGTTTTAAAGCTAAAAATTCGCAATGTCACGGTGTCATTTTTTTCCTTTAAAGTATAGATACTACCGTAAAAGCCCGTTAATCCGGCATCCGATGGTCTGGACTTTCAATGATCCGTCCGTACGTTGTAAAAGCCTTTTGGATGCACCCGGCACAGTTCGTGTGCGATTGGCAGAGTTCGTGTGCGATCGGCAGAAGTCGGGGTACTCGCGTTCACTTGTCAGTTGTATCTCTGCCGTGAAATTCTAGTGTTGTTCTAGTACAGTACTACCTAAATCAGAGAAAACACAATAAAACACGGAATAATGGTCCGCTACCCCAACGATTACCCTTCGACTCTCTATTTTTAGCGGCATTTCCGTTATTCTCGCCATAACGTCTATTTTTAGACGCCGCTCAATAATCCGGCATTTTCGGTATTCCGGAGCTGAGAAAGTCCGGAACGTGCCGGATTAGCGAGAGTCTACTGTATTTTGTTAAGTCTAGAATAAAGAATCGAAGTAACATTTTCATAAATTTTACAGCTTATATGGCCCCAGAAGTGTTCACGAAAACTAATAGCATTGGTCACGGTAGAGCAGCAGATATTTGGTCAGTAGGGTGTGTTGTTGTTGAAATGGCTTCAGGCAAGGTTAGTGCTTTTTTTAATTGTACATACAAACTTGATTAAAAAAACGAATAATCTTTACTTATCATAACAGCGACCATGGGCACAGTTTGATTCTAATTTTCAAATTATGTTCAAAGTTGGAATGGGTGAAACACCAGAAATTCCAGAAAGTCTTTCACAAGAAGGACATGAATTTTTAGACAAATGTTTACAACACGATCCAAAATTACGATTGACTGCATCCGAATTGCTTGAACATAATTTTTGCAAGGTAATATATGCAAGTAAAATTTATTATTTGCAATTTTTTTATTTTATATTCAAGGTTGAATTGGAAGAAGAAGTCAAAGAAGAGAAAAAAGACAATCAAAGACGAAGATCTATGCGACGAAAGAAACTTTAGATATGGTGTAATCTAATTTGCATTTTTAACTGCGAGGCCTTTCTTTCTTTTCACTAGAAATATTTGTGATTGCGTGTTTTTGTTGGGTTGTTAGTAATCTGTATTTTAAACAATATTTATATTCTTGCGCCTTTCCTTTTAAAAAAAATATAAGAAGGGTATAATTTCATTAGGTTTTTATGTAAAATGTGTTAAGGTGTAACATAGAACATAATATTAACTATGACTATTCTTTTTTTGTTTGTTTTTTGATTAAATATATAAATTTACCTCAGCAGATTTAAAATGTAACTCACTCAATGATTTAATCCGGGGGTGATTTTGAAGCTTTATATACCCAATGAAACAGTCTTTAAATTTAAAAGTAATAAATAATAGTAATAAAGTTACGTCCGACTTTAAAATACACATGGAAATTAAAAACGATTTTATTTTTTTATTTTGAAGAAAAGAAATTAATTCATTTGAACTTTAATGCATTTTTGCGCTTTAATACAGATGTAAACAATATATACTTAAAATAGAGAAACTTATTATTTTTTAATTTATGTATATATTATATATACGAATGTCTGTTATTAAAATAAAATTTTTAAATATGTTAATGTTAATTGTTTTTTATACTCTTTAAAAAAAACCTCACGTAGAATAAACTGCCCTTTTTGTATTACTTCATAAATATAGACATGTATAGCTTTTACCGCCTTAATTTAATTTAATGCATCAAAAACGAAGTACTGTCATCTCCAATAAAACTTACACCGACCCTCCTATTTCAGTGGGCCACATATTCCAAATTGCTAAACAAGCATCGCAGTGCCTGGGATTCCTCAAAAGGTGCAAATTCCTCCTTCAGCCGTCCGCCAGGGCTATAATCTACAAGTCCTACATTTGTCCCCGCTCACGCTATCAAACGTATTGGTGATAGCGCCATTTGCTCCTCAATTGACTCATTAAGCCCCGTAGGAATGTAGCAACTCTTGCAAAATTTTACCGCTTGTACAACAATGACTGCTCCACTGAAATAAGTAACCTCATGCCTCCACGGCAACATTTCCCCCGCAACACAAGACTTGCCCGCTCGGCTCACCCCCACAGTTTACAGCCCTCATCTTCGCGCACACTCAGGTTTAGAAATTCTTTTATAACAAGAATAACTCGACTGTGGAACAACCTTGCACAGTCAGTATTCCCGAACTTATATAACACCCAAGAATTTAAACGCAAGGTTCATCGCCATTTCCTCCAACATCCCCTTGACTTCCCCTAACCTTTCCTATCCTTCTCTCTCTCCTTCGAGCTAAGCTTACTACCAGACATTGCACCATGACTTGTACGACACGACGTGGGCCGCCGGAGATATCACTTTTTGGCAAAAAACTCACTCAAAAAATCATCCAGAAGATGTTGCTGAAAATACTTCTTGATTTTGTGCTAAGATGATTATGTGGTTGGTGGAAAACACACTAAATGCGAATATTAAGCACTAGTGCAAATTTTTTAATAATTTTAAATTACTGGTTCGATTATAACTGCAAATAGGCGACTGGACGGAAGAATACTATGTACCGAATAATACCAATACCATATGAAGAGCTCAGAAGAAAGGCATGTTGGAGCGGAGAGAAGAGCCCTTTCATGAATTTATCAATGGCGAGCTAATTTAAGAGCTGCTTCAAGAATATTTGATGATGTTTGCAAGCTGCAAGACGTTAAACTAGTCACAGAGGAAATCTAATAGAGCCATGAGAGAATTCGACGTCTGTAATAAACTGTCAGTTATGTGCTCGTAGGTAGACCATGCCCAGTCTATAATGGACTCCGAAAAGGAGGCGGGCCAAACTACCTCGCCTTTATATTAGCGTTGCATCGGAAAACGGTCTACCGAAGCTCTTCAATTCCAGGCATTTAAGAATAACATAAGGTAGCATGCCTACAAGTGAAGTCCTTAAAAAGAATCTCTTTAATGTAGCGTGACTTCTTGTGTGCCCACTCCTTCTCTATTTGTATTTTTTATAATTGTAATTTTTTTATTGTTTGTATGCCTTAGCTGAGCCATAGAGCAGTAGTAAATGTTTCTCAGCCCACCTGAGAAGTGCGCCTTCTGTGTTAGAAGGTTAACTCTATTGTTATGATCGCTGGTGTCGTAGAAAGAGGTTTTTTTTATAAGAAAAAACCAAGCTTAGGAGTCACCCTTTGTACTACCAGTCTGGGTATTAACCCACAAAAAACTGCCATTGTACCACTTACTAATAGAAAGAAGCTCAATTTAAATGCTCCCTCTAGATGTTAAAAAAATGGTTTTTTCAAAGGAGGCTGAATATCTAGGTATAATCCTGGATCAAAAGCTCTCCTGGAAACTCCATATTGAGAGATTAACTGCCAAGGCAATTACATCTCTCCATATCTGTCAATTTGTAGGCAAAACCTGGGGTCTCAAAACGAGTGTAATGTTTTGGCATATACGACGGTCATAAGGCTAATGGTCACGTAAGCATCCATTGCATGGTGGGTCAAGACTAAACAAAAGGGTGCTGCGATTAAGCAGGCCAAGGTGCAGACTGGCCGGTCTTGGTATCACGGGAGGTAAAAGCACCTGTCCGACTGCGACTATAGAGGCCCTAATGAGCCTTCCTTCGGTTAAGCTATTAGTGAAAGGCTCTGGCGGGACCGTTGCGTCTACGGGCGCTATTCTCCTTTAAACCAGGAAGCCAGGACCGGACCAGGCTTGAAGATTCGAATTTCTAACTACGTAATACTGTAGTCAGTTTTCTGCTAGTTTTGGGATATTGGAACAATAGGTATAGGAAAGTCGAGCAGCAAGATGTAAATAAAATAAATTTAAGGTTAGAAATAACAGTAAACAGTGTATATGAAAAACTATCTTATTCCAATTTTTTTTTGGTTTTCATAACACGTATTGCCAATATAATTTCTAGTTTATTTAGTTTAACTTCATATGTATAAAAAAGTTGTTTTTTTCTGCATAAAACGTCTAAAATTGTCTCATACATTTTCTAAACCAAGATTAACATCTAGAGCTTTTAGAGCATTTAATGATTTTTCGCCATGCAATTCCAAAAACTCCGCCTCCGTAGCTGCCTTCAATTTTTCTCTCCGTTCAAGCTCCTTATAAATAACTTGTGATATCTATTATAAAATACAAAAGTTGTAAAAGTATTTTTCGTGTTTATTGGGAAATAAAATGAGGAAAGATCTCAACAATGGATGGATGCGCGCCTCTATCTCCGCGAGCAAAATATCTTCGTCAAAATATCCGCCAAATAAATCATCTCCATGCCTGCCCCACTTTTCAAACTACACAAATGGAACCAGAAGTATGGAGGTTCAACTAGACAATTGCCCTTTCGATTGTTCCTAAGGGATTTTTGAATTTGGATATCTTTGTACAAAGAACAATTGCGTGCAGATATTTTGTTCGCGGAGATGGTGGTGACGCGCTCAACAGTAAAGAAAAAGTTGTGCAATAGTCAAAACAATTAAATACAATTTGATAATAGAATATGTACTTACATAAACATCTATAGCAGCGTACATCTTTTGATTATCGTCTAAAGGCATTACATTCCATTTACTCATACGAACTTTTTTATCTTTATTTATTCGTAGTTTACACTTTAAAAAAGACCATTTACACCAATTTCAGATTTAAATGATCTTAAAATTACTTACAATATAAAGTACAAGTCTCTCCATGCTCCAACGTCCACCAGTGTTACAAACTTCATTGCACCAAGGACCCAAGTCAATACATTGCTCTATTAATGGACCCTCTTTTACTTCAGGAAAATCTCGATGCAATTTCCGGAAATCACTGAAATAATATTAATTATGTAAATGTCTTAGGTATTTAACAAAAATGTGAAACAAATTAGAATTACTTTTTAATATTTACACCGTGTAATCTGACTTTCCGATGAGCAAGCAATGCATACAGTGCAGCTGGAATTTTTTTAATTTGAGGCAAGTGGAAGAGATAGCAAACGTCCAGATCATAACATATTTGAATCAGAGCTGTCTTTCCTGATCCCGTTTGAAAAGTAAATGGCCATTCCATGTCGAAAGCTATAGGTACGATCTCAGATTCTTGTTTTTCAACCCAATTACTGTAAGAGGAAATAAATTAATAACAATTGTTTAAATCTGATTTTTAAAGTATAGTTTACAAAATTTCATCGCAGGCGCATGCAATATCTATACTGTCCGTTAAGTAAATTATTTTTCCTTTATAGTCAATATAAGGATAAGAAGACGCACTTGGAGGCTTGCTCTCTGTTGTCAATTTAACTGAATTACTTCTCAAAACTCTCGCATGCTGTATTTCGTTCTCGATATTTAATGGAACATTTTTAGATAGTTGATTTCTTGCCTGAAGTATACTATCTGTATTTAGCAATTGTGTATTTAACAAATCTGGCTGTTCTTCATTTTTTAGTGTGGATTCATCTTTCTCATTTGCATTATTATCCTGAATTATAAGAAAGTTTGATAATGTTTAAGTCTTTCTATTCCAATTACTTACTACTTTGTAATTCTTCATCCAATCTGGAACTCTTCTTTTGCTCATTTTAAAACTTTTGAAATCCTAATTAAAATGACACAAATCACCATCTGTTTACTTATTTTTCCCGCCAAACTATTAATCCGTTAGATGCCGTTGATCATTAAGTTTCTCCAAATTTAAAATACATGTCTCTGAACTCGTACAAATTTCGTTTTATTTTTTTAATTTTAATTTTGCTCAAGTGTAGAGTGGAAAGTTTTTTCTTTACGTAATTTATTTTTTCATTACAAAACAAATAAATATTCCTCTTCCATTTTAAACAAATTTTAACTGCTACATTCGACTTTTTAATCCAACTGTCCAACTTTTTGCCAACATAAAATGACCAGATAATTTCTGGAGGTAAAAATTTGACAAGTAATAGTCTCCACAATTAGAAAATCTCTCTACTAGAAAATCTTGAAAGTATGCTTATTGCCAAGGTTTTTTACATGCATTTTAAAGGGATGGCAAAATTTTGCCTGATCACCGTACTAGGCTTAAAGAATATTTTTAGGTTTGAAGTCGCCAGATGAGAAAAAGACCGTTTCATTTTCCACCTACTCCAATTACGTCGGCGTACCTACTCCAATGAAAATGAAACGCACTTTTTATTTGCTGTATTTTATAAATTTACCGTTATTTAAATTGAATGGTATAATTGTTGCAAGCTCCATCTGCCTGAAAATAATTCAAACATAAAAATAAATTTAAAAAACAACCGACGCTTACTTCGCATTCCATTTCCAACCTACCGCGCCGACAGTCGGTCTTCCTTGCTAAAATCTCTCAGCGCGCCGTAATAATTGTTATAGTTATTTGCGAAAATATTACACACATATAATTAAAAATCTGCAGTTTTAACAATTTAACAATACGCATTCGTTTAATTTTGCATACAATCAGCAAATATGTTTTGGGGTAAGTGCACTATTTTGTTCATCGTTAGAAACCACGTGTTGAGATCTTCCACACATTAATTATATTATTACTGATGATTTATTTTGCAGGTTTAATATTAAAAGCGAACAGGAAATATACACAAACTATTAAGCAGGCCTTTCACTTGTCCCAAGCTGCATTAGACATCAGTAATTCTTCAGATGAACCTGTTCAAGTAGTGCTAACATCCGATAGTCACAACTACATTCTATGTACCCTCCGAAAAGGCAAGGTAGAGCAAGTAGCTTTGGATTTATCCTTTGCTGAAGGCGATGAAATATCTTTTATTAGCCAAGGTTTGTTACCGTATTTAGTTTCAAAATATATTATTAAAATTATTTGCATTAGGCAATGGAAATGTACATCTATCAGGCTACCTCATGCTTGAGGAGGACGATCTAGATCTTATGGGGGATGAAGATTCTGATTCTGCATCAGAGGGAATCCTAAATCATCTACCACAAAAAAAACAAGGGAAGTTATCAAAGGAGGAATTGAAAAAGGCGGCTTCCCTGGATGATGACGAAGATGATGAGGATGAAGATGAGAGCCTTGTTAATGGAAGTGCAGAGGAAGACGATGATGACGACGAAGAGGACGATGATGATGATGACGATGATGAAGAAGATGATTCCGATAGCGCTGATGAAGTGGAAGAGCCCAAACCAAAACAGATGAAACTTGATAAAGGAAAACAAAATTTGGGAAATGGCAAAGCCGCACCCAAAGAAAAAACAAAAAAAGAAAAGAAAAAGGAACAACTAAAGCCACAACAGCAGCAGCAGCAAAATAAATCGCCAAAATCGGCGGGAGAAAAAACAATTCAAGGTGGCGTAAAAATCGAAGATATTAAAGTCGGTGCCGGTAATGAAGCAAAACCAGGAAAAAAAGTCCAAGTTTTTTATGAAGGAAGATTAAAATCGAACAACAAAGTTTTCGATAGCAGTAAGGGCGCCGGATTCAAATTCAATTTGGGCAAAGGAGAAGTTATTAAGGGATGGGATGTTGGCTTAGCTGGAATGAAAGTTGGCGGGAAAAGGAGAATCACATGTCCACCCCATATGGCATACGGTCAAAAGGGATCACCGCCAGTAATTCCTCCAAACAGTACACTTGTTTTTGAAGTTGAATTGAAGAACGTATTTTAAGTATTTTTTATATTATTTTAAACTTCTTTTATCAGTTTTTTCCGAAATGAAAGTAATCTAAGCCTTTTGTTTGTTCAATAATGTTAAGTGAATTACACGTTTTACTTTATATTATATCGAAAAATTTTATTTCCTAATATTGCAAGTCCCTCTTGTCCCTCATATTATTATCAAGGATAAGAGAGGCAGTATCCGAACGCTTAGAAGACAGCAGGCTTGATTCAGAAAGGGCCGCACCATATTAACACCTTGAGAATCACAGTGGAGCAGTCTACTGAATTCCGATCCCCCCTTTACCTTGCTTTCGTAGACTATGGGAAAGCGTTCGACTCGGTTTATAGGAGCTTTATATGGTGAGCTCTACGGCAACGTGGACTACCGTATAAATTAATAGAACTGATAAAAGCTCGATGCAATTCCAAATGCAGAGTTCTCCATAATGGAGAATTATTCGACAGCTTTGAGGTGAACTCAGGAGTATGACAAGGATGTTGACTTTCGCCATTACTCTGTCTTATAGTAATAAACGATATTCTTGTCAGCGTTCTAGATAGCAGAACAGATGGGATACAATGGGGATTGCTAGACCGCCTTGATTTCGACTAGGTAGATGATATCTGTTGACTGGCCCACAGACACCAGGACCTCAGCATTATTACCGAATATGGCGGAACAGAAGGTGTCAGTTCCAGAATAAATAAAGCACGAAGCGCATATGCATCCCTGTTCCGCATATGGAGATCTCAAATAACACGAAATTGCAGCTGTTCAACTCCAACGTTAAGGCGGTTCTTTTGTACGGCTGCGAAACATGGAAAGTCACCCAATTCACCACGGGGCGCCTACAAATTTTTATCAACAGATGCCTACGTCGTATCCTAAAAATCCGCTGGCAAGATAGAATTTCAAATGAAGAACTAGAGCGCCGTGCCGGCCAAGATAGAATAGACGACCAAATGAGGCGAAGGAAATGGAATTGGATTGGTCACATCCTGACACACGAAAACGAAAATCTAGCCAACAGGCCCCTGACTGGAACCCATCGAGCTGGAAGACCGAGAACAACGTGGAGGAGAACTCTATTAGCAAAGGCCGCAACAACTGGGAGATCCTGAACGGAGCTGAGAGCTGTCGCACAACACAGAGTCCGCTGGAGGGGAATAAGTAAGTAATCGCCTCGATTCCCAGATCCGGCGGATCGGACACCCGCCGCAACTGCGGATTTGTGATCTGCAACAATTTTACCGCGGATTTCAAACATCAAAACAAATCCGATATCGCGTATTTCATAATCGCGTGAGTATTCACTCTAAATTTTTTCGGTAAATAAACCCGCATTCAATCCGCGACTGCGGATTTGGGAATGGCAGTGTCAAATCCGCACTCACTTTCGATCCGCCGGATCAGGCAATCGAGGCCAATATTGCAAGTCTTCTTTCGAGACTGCTTCTCCTTGTAGCAGACAGGAGGAACATTTCCTGAAATAAAACCTCATATTTTGACTGGTGTCCTACACTCACCTGTCGTGATTTTGAATAGTTCTTATTACCTTTTTCGGGAAACTCATTTTTCTCATGTTCCACAGCTCTCTTTTATAACACACATGAAAACATTTTCTTGAATATTTTTTATTTAAACAAAAGAAATTTTAAAACATATTTTCAATATAATAAATAGCTTCACTATCGCATCCACAAATAACATTTAATCCATTTGTATCTAAGGAATTAATTGCTTTCGATATTCCAGTTATTAATGCAGTCACATTTATTTTACTTTTAGTTCTTTCGCCATTTAACCAAGGATTTACATTATCTGACTCATTTGTTTGCATTTGATTATCAAGATTTACTGTAAGCGAATTTTGTGTCCATTGCCATAGTTCTCCATTTTCTGATGCAGTAAACAATTTTGTTGGTTGTGTCTTATGAAATGCTAGTTCAGTAATGGAACTTGAATGAGCACTTAAATAAGAAGCTGGAATTCCTTGATTACGTAAATCCCATACAGTAATCGATCCTTCCTCACTTCCAACTAAGATCTTAAATAGAGAGATATTTTATTTTATTATAATAATAAAATAAGAAATTAACTTACAATATGTTTCTGAGTTGGATGGTAACAAATGCAGGTTACAGAATTTGATTTTTTGTCATCCTCGCAGGAAATTAAAAATTGTACCTCTGATGAATCTTTATTTGATCGGATATCAAAGAGTTTAACAACACCCATGCGGTTTCCAGTAAGAACCTGAATTATAGATTAAACATTAAATATATATTTGCATTTTAAAATTGGCTTACTTCATTGTGGTTAACATATGAGACTGCTGTTAACGAACAACTATCAGCGTTGCTAATAGATCGCAATGTGTTCAATCCTCGACTGGCTACTATATTTAATCTGAAAAAATTATAATATATAGACATAACAGAGAATTATTTTAATCCAAAAATATGCACACCTTCCATCTTCTCCGACAGTAGCTACATCCCTATCAAAAACTGAGATAGCAGTGCATGGCGCAATAGATCCTGATTCGAAAGAATGCAAGGTGCCGGTGTTACAAATATCGGTAATTGTATCCAAATCGGAAGATCTTTTAATAGTAACAAAACTTAGGTATCCTACAAGAAAGTAATATAGATGTGTTTATTATTTGTAATGTTTATTACCTTCCGATAGTGAGCACACTGCGTGGTCATTATCAATCAGTTCTAAACCACTAATATCACCCTTAAATTCCACTTTTTTATTACACTTTGGAATATATTCTCCTTCATCTTCTGAATAAAAATTTCTTGCTAATTTCCACAGACTAAGAAAATTTCTACTGGAGCCCCAGCTTCCTGTTATGAATCTATTTGCACTGCTATGTTCCTCGGGTATCCATCGAATTTTGGAAATTCTTTCAGAAACAAATGATCCATGCACTTTTGTTTGTTCCATTTTATATTATTTAATGTTTGCTAGTCGGTTAAATTAGAAATAAAACACCAGTTTGATAATTGTAAACAAATCGCCCGGCCTTTTCAAAATTTAATAGGTTAGCTTATCTAAGGTATCGAGTACAGCGATCCAGCCTCACGCATAACAAAATAGGCTTTATAGTGGTCTTAAGACGACTTAAGATTCCTCGACAAATTCACTTAAAACGGTTAATTTTCGGTCAAAACTTAATGCATCTTAAGTTTTATAGCTGAGCTTAGATTCATTCAGTTTTGACCGAAAATTAGCCAGTCTTAAAAGAATTTAACGAGGAATCTTAAGTCGTCTTAAGACCATTTAATGTAGTTGCCTTCTTCATAATTCACAGTTAAACTGCTGGTGAACTTCATTCCCATCGCTTAATTGTAAGAATTTTGAATTTTAAATTAAGTTTCGCTAGTCAAATTTAATCTTTTAGTAAATTATTGGTATATTTCCCATTTAACTAAATAAAACTATTTAAAAAAAGAAAAGATGCTTTAAAACTAGAAGGTTTAAGTTGAAGTTGCGATACGGTTTTTTGTTGAATTCTAGTATTAGGGATCATCCTTAGTACTGCTAGGACATCATGCGCGGTCTGGGTTTAGTTAAAGAGGGGCCAAATGGACCAATTCATCCTAGAGACAGTGCAGGTCTTCAATGCTCTCCAACTGTGGCTGGCTGACGTCATATAAAAGAGGTAATTAAATTTAGTCAGTAGAAATCTGACACTACCGACTAGGTGCGGACCCTTGGCGGGGTCTCCTGTCTTAGAAATTGGTCTTACAGGCGGTCACATATTCTCTGCTACTAGACCGATGTAAGATTCTGACCACTCGCTTGTGAAAAAAGCTCCGAACTTCCTTAGAGCATCTCCGTTTCTTTACACTCTCTTTTTGAAGGTATTTCGACGCAGGAGACCTTCCTCAAAGTAGTCTGTGGTTGTAACGACCATTCCCGCATGTTCTTATTTCCCCTGTTTCCTCTATTGCTGCCGTCCTCTGGATCTCTCCCAATTTTGTGACATTATAGGCCCTGCTCAGCGCTTGCCACCATACCGTACGTGAAAATTGGACGTATCACGGCTGTGTACATCCTCAGCACCACCTTTGACTTGAGATCTAATCTCTTGCCAAAGGTGTTTTTACAGGCTTAGAAGGCTATGTAGGCTTTAATTACCCTTTCTCAATGTTCGACTTCCAGTTTAGTCGTCTTGGAACTCTTTATTTAATATTTAAAGGAGCCCATCACGATGCAACTTGGGGCTAGAACCAGGTGCTGTAAGATATCAAGTTCCATCGTTTGTTTGCGGTGGTGAGGGTACCCTTAGAGGTTGGAAATAGTACTGTGGCAGTTGATTCACAGAACACAGCTATGTAGTTCTGTTGACGAATAAACTCCTTGATTTGAATGCGAAAAAAGATCTTCAGGTGGGGATGAAGCTAGTCTGTCCTTACACAATTCGACAACAAGGGCCTTTTTCGAAAAAACCGTATTTTGCAAAAACTATTTATTATTTTGCAAATTTTCAAAAAAGGCTTTTATTGCGTTCCCCAAGGACTATACTTTGTGCGAGTTTCATAACAAATTCGATATGAGGAATATAAAAAAAAGGTGATTTTTAGGGTTTTTTTTGCAATAAGTCCTTTATTTGTTTATGTATTGACATCAAACTGGCCTCATTTTATTAGTATGAAAAAGCTCTACAAATTTTATATAAACCTTTTTTTTGCGGATGGCCCGGTTGCCAAAAAAACGAGGTTTATTCGACAATTTCACTGGCCTAGCTGGCGAACAAAGTATTCTACAGGATAGGATGTTGAAATATTTTTTTAGGTCAAAAATAATAAACAGAAGTATAAAATTTAAGTTGTACAAAACTGTAATAAAACCAGTACTCATGTACGGATCGGAAGCATGGAGATTACTGGGTATGACGAGTGTAGATTCTCGAAAGTGAGAGAGAACAATTCTCCGCAGGATCACGGGCGCAGTAAATGAAGAGGGTGTCTGGAGAAGAACATAACTAAAATCATCAACATCTCACGCCTACGCTGGAAAGGACGTGTAATGAGAATGTCTGAAATAGCGCCCCCAAAAATCCTGAACCTCCAAATGCCAGAGGGAAGAAGCCACAAGGAAGACCCAGGAAGAGATATAAAGACGACATAGAATAGACTTATGTACAATTGGGATTAACAACTGGAAGAGCAAGACCCAAGACCGTGACCGAGAAGGTTGGAAGAACATAGTTGAGGAAGCCAAGGTCCACAGAGGGCTGTAGCGCCAGTCATGATGATGACAGATAACAGAAAGCAAATCCAAATCCAGCTATGTCACCTCCGGCACCGAGTATAGCACCAAATCAATTGACGGAGTTTTCTTCAAGCCTGGGGAGGTATATAAGTAGTATAGTATTTAAGAAATGTACCTTTGGCTAAACGTTAAATTATCTGCCCTGTCATAGTTCTCCGGAGCATATCATCCAGATTCTTGGAAATTAGCTCATGTTTAGCGCATTCCGACAAAAGTTAATCTAACAACACTTCTAAATACTGCCTAATAGCAATTACTTACTACCACTGAAATTGCCCTACAGCCCCCCGCAGACACTACGGTCTAGAAGTTTGTTTATAAATGGAACAATTCGACTGTGGAATAATCTTCCGCAGTCAGTATTTCCGAACTTGTACAAGATCTTAGGCTTCAAACGTAAGGTTCATCGAAATCTATTAGAACCCTCATCCGACTCTCCCTCTAATCTTTCCTTTTTCTTCTATCCTTTAAACTAATCTTACGACTAGACATTTCGCCATGACCTGAACAACATGACGGACTGGTAGTACCTACTAAGCTTGGCTTTTCCACACAAAAAAATACCAGGGATAACGTTACATCTTGTTTAGCTTAAGAAATCTAATATACTAAACGGGGTATAACGTTGTAGAACTCATCGAAAATCTCGAGTATAGCTAATTTTAGTCTCCAAAAATTTTGATTTGTTTTATTAGTAAACAAAACTATAGAACGCAAAATTTTGTGAATAATATACTGTAATATAATCAAAAATTCGTTAAAAACAAAATTTGTTAAAACCATTTTCTTGTGGTCATGCGTAGTGCAAAAAGGATAAAACGCTTTTAATAAAAGCTGCAGGAACTTTTCATTATTAACAACAAGAGCTTTTCACGTAGCTAAACACATTCTACATTTTATACAAAGTGCTCATAGTAATTTATTAAAATCTAGATTCAAGCCAGTTATAAAAAAAAATAATATAATTACAAATGTGCCAGGAAACACTATTTTTTAAAGAACGTGAACCAGATTGAGTGCTAGCTCTTCCTGTATAAGTAAATAAATCAAAGATATAAAAATCAGTTCCCTTCATTCGAGAAACATACAATCGGATTTTTTATTTCTTGACATCTGGATAAATATCGATTATTAACTAGATGTAAACGAGCTCTAATTACACTGTTTAGATATATATTTCCAATTATAACAACTTTTGAACCTGTTTTAAATAAATAAAAGGCATTGCCTTAGTAATTGCGTAAAAATTCTAGCAATGATCTTAATTGCTGGAGTGGATAACTATTTTAATGGTAAAGGAATATTGATTTTATACTTTTAGTAATAATAATTTTCTTTTTTTAAATTACAACTGTGAAATTATAAATTCGTTTTAGCATTTTTTTATGTTTCAATCATATGAAACTGCACTAAGGAAAAAAAAATGTAAATCTATAAATTTTATTTCTGCGTCATTTTTGTTGAATTTAGGGGCAACAGATGGCTGATCTAATAAAAGGTCCTTGCGCTTTAAGCATTTCTTGTTTTTATTAGAAATATAATAGCCTAAACAAATAACACAAGGTGGAATTATTCAGATTACATTTTATTTTAAGAAAAGTAACATAAGGCATTATTTGTTATAGAAAAATATGAAAAGGTATTTGTAAATTTATTTCAAATCTGTTTTAAGCTGTTCGTAAAAAAAAGAGGATACGACGACACGTCATTGGATATTCCCATTAATCTTATTCAAAATAATTTATAACACGTGCTATATAAACAGGACTTGTATTGACATGCTACAAAATGCCTTATCAAATATGAAATCTATACCAGTAAATTATAGGACCAATATAATCACACGAAAGACATGATTCAAAAACACTATATAATGACAAAATTTAAAATAAAAATCGAAAAATTACCGCTGATTTCGACAAATACTGAGATAAATACGACAAATAAGCGCTAATTCTATTCATTTATTAATTAGTAAGGCGATTTTATTTATATTTAACCGACTTTGGGTTTTGATTGTTTTTAACAAGTTAACAAGTCTTAAGATATTTCAATAGATTTAGGAAGAATAATGCACCGATCTATATATGTACATGTATATGAAAGTAAAGTAATCGAATCGAAGGTACACAGCTTCATATCGCCGAGAACATTAAGAGATACCTGAATCAATATTGGAAGAAGGTACTCCGGTTTACAAAGATAACAACACGACAGCAGAAGTAAAAAGGAGATTGGCGCTGGGTTGAAGCTACTTTAGTTTGTGTAAAAATTTCTTAACAAGAAACATATCAAAGAGGGCTAAAGTTAAACTATACAGAACTTTTATAAAACCAATACTAATCTATGGATCCGAAACCTTGATCGAAGTAACGAGGAACACCTCCAAGGGTACTTCGAAAGGAAAATCCTTCGCACTATATTTGGAGGAGTGAATGAAAATAATGGTGTTTGGAGGAGAAGATACAATCATTAACTGTATTAGTTGTATAAAGATACAAACATCATAAAAACTATAAAAATAAACAGAATGACAGACCAGCAGCAATTTTTATGAACAAAACTCCACACTGACACAGAGTCACGAGGCACAAAAAAAAGTAATACTGATGGTGTAGAAGAAGATCAACGAACTCTAGATATATGAAATTAGAAACTTCAAGTTAGGGACCCCTGTTCTGGAGGAGAATGTTGCAGAAAGCCAAGGTTAGTAATAGGCTGTGGAGCTATTGATGATGGTGATGATACCGGAAGAAGTAAGAACTGCAATGAAGAAGCTAAATTATAACAAAGGTTCAGGAACGTAATATAACAAAATTAAAACTTCCAAATATTAACTATCTCAAGTGAGAGAGCAAATACTACATGATTGGAATATGGTAATTATTTGTACGATCTATATGAAAGGAGATACATTATCCTGTGACAGCTGCAGTGGGAATACGCTACTGAACAAACAAATAATCTTTTTTATATTCTCACTAATACTTTAATTTTCGTAAAACACCAAATTAAATGTTAATCGCTAACGTCAATTTCTTGAAGACTTTTTAAGATTTTACGGTCCTGAACGTAGGGCGTTTTCATAAATGCAGGTTGCGTGCGCAATTGACTTATTCAGCAACACACTTCAATTGCTGAATAAGTCAATTGCGCACGCAACTTGCATTAATTACTGTGTTTCCATGCAGAGTTTATCCTGAGTTTACTCAGATTAAGCGCCCATGGAAACGGGGATTGAGTAAAGTGTCGTTAAATCCAAGTAAACTCAACGAAGCCAGTCCGATTAAGCCGGGTTTTGCATATGTGTGTGTTTCAGTATCCTTTACTACACATATACCAACGGCGAGGTAATGTAAAATTAATGATCTGTCACTTTAACCCAGAACCGTCATGGAAACAGCATCGAGTGATCTTGAGAGAAAAAGCTTTCTGTTTACTTAGCGAAAACTCTACCCTGGCTCATGGAAACACAGTATATGAAAACGCCCGTAGCCTTAGGACTTAACGAAAATTTGTGAAAGAGAACGAAAGATCGTCTTAAGGCCATCGTAGTTGTTAGTTCTAGTCCCCATAGAAGCGTATACTATCTTAAGCGGTCTTAGGACAACGTAAGACCATTATAGTTTAGGGCTAATAGTAGCTTCCTTTTATTTTGCAGTTGAGGTGATATAAATTTTAATATACAGTAGGAGATTTAAAAAATAACAAAATGTGAAACTATTAGGGATCTGATATTTTGATCGATCAGCACCAACGCTTCATTATGGACTTCCACTGCAATATTCATTTGTGGATTTAAAGTCGAGCGACGCGTCCGATGTAAAATATCAGCCGATCATCCTTAAATTTTTCAAAAAAAAAACGGTTGGATTCTAAGGAAAACATGTCGAAATCACCATTCGTATTTTATGTGGATGGGATGAAAGTACTGCATCAGCAAGGGCATGATTTTCTAGCAATTGTAACTTTTGACATGCTTCATGATATGTAGCGCAAACTTGACCACGGACTGTTCTTAAAGCTTTGGATGACGTTTGTCCACGAACATTAACTAATAACAAAAGTAAATATAAACATGCATCGTTGGTGGGATGCACTGTATAAATGCGCCCCAAAAGCATCCATCGAGAAGAGATTCGGATGGCCTTCAACTGGTGTTCCTTGTTTACGACGTTGGAATGTTTTTGAAGTTTGTTTCCAAGTGTGATATCGTGGCATTTCAGAGTAAAGGAAAGCTCTTGCAAATTCATCAGCTTCGCACATCCCGAAGAAACTTGTCAATGCGGTGGATGGCGATCGTTCAGCCCACACACGACACACACACAATAAAATAAAAAAATATGAGACATGCAAAATTATTGTATTTTGAGAAATCAAGCATCTTGAAATCTAGGTAAATTTCCAGGTACCACAGTCCAGAAAGTAAAAGTGATGAACATCCGATTATTGAATTTGTTTCTTTTTGGCTTCGAGGCATTTTATTTAAGCCATAGACTTCTAAAATCGGTCGCATACAGCCGAAGCTACATCATTCCCAGTTCAGAGAACTGCGTCTTTTGCGAAAAATCTACTTTTTCCAACAAAATTGTACGGTAACTACCCGTAAATCACCTCCGATCGATCTGAAACTTAGGGAATCGTATTTTTTCGGAAAAAATCAAAATAAAATAGATCTGAGCTCTTTAGCAGTGATTCGAAGAGTACCTCCCATACAAAAGTTCCGATTTTACCATATCCGGTACACTGCAGCTACCCGAAGTGTCCGAGATAAAGCAAAATAGACCATGTAGAAATAGCCGCCGTACCATAACCTTCTATATTTACAAGCCATGAACAAAAATCAATATTGAGAGAATTTCCCATGAATCGGACTACCAAATCTCCAAATTGCACTAACAACATAACGTGACTTCACCGAGTTGTGTTCCTATTGAGGGGAAATTCGCTCTCAATATTTTTCTTGTTCATGGCTTGTAGATATAGAGGGTTATGGCCGTACTCGAAAACGCCTATATACAAAATTTCTTGCCAATCGGATGAGCGGGTTCAGAGTCTATAAAACCTTTACACACACACACACGTTTTCTGAAATTATTCAATGTTCTGCGCAATTTTCTTAATTTTTCTTTCCGTAAGAACCTTCTACAAAGTATTAGAAAAATTAAAAAAAAGATGAATGAAATCGGTAAGGTCGTTCTCAAGTTATGGCGTGACTTGCGTACGCGGACGACGTGAACATCGTGGGAAGGTCCTTTTTCGCAGCAAAAGAAGTTTATGTCGGACTAAAAGAGGCGGCAAAGGACATCAATAAAGAGAAAACAAAGGTGATGCAACAATCCAGAGCTGGAAGATTTAGAATGGGAAGAAATATAACTAGAAAACAATGAATAATTATTTTAACTAACAATTTATTAATATGAAGCGAAACATTTAAATTTTAATAATAATCTATTTGAACGTTCATTTACAGGATCTGTTGAAGCAACTACAGTGATTGTAGCTTTACTTGGATTTGTCGCTTTGTTGCTTGTTTTCTTTTTATACATTAACCGAAAATGGTGTTTTAATGCAACCAATGCTTTTGCGTGTTGTGATGAGAATGCACTTCCGTCAAAATATATGCACAAAATAGGTAAATTAATTTGTTAAATAAAATAAATAAGTTATGTTTTCAATGTGTCTATATATTTTTTCTAGCCCGAAAAAGGCACTATGATAATACAAGCTCTGATTCGGAGGAGGAAATATTGCGACGACTTCGTCTTCAGCAATCATGCAACATAAAAAACGGTCAAAATTCAAATTATGGGATAAATCACTTCAGTCCACTATCACAGAGTCTCAGCTTTAGCGGGCTACAGCATGTTACAATTACACCTAGAGATTCTTCGAAAGATCCTTTGGGGGTCGCCGAAAGAGGGAAAGTTGGTGTTCCCTCTTCTCATAGCGAAAGCAGCTCCAATGATTCGATAGAAGCATCTGTGGAGAGCAATACTGGAATTATAACCGGAGAGAAAAAAGGTTTATTTACTCTTTTTTTATAAAAAAATGTTTCTTTTTTTATGAATATCAATCTTTAGACCGGAAGCAAATCGTTTCCTCGTTGAAATCATCGGAGGTGAATGTCACATCGATTAAGGAAACGCGAATAGATAATCGATCGGATAGACGAAGCAGTACAAATTCAGCCAAATATCATAAAATGTTCTTAGCTCAACAAAATAGTCTGGATGATGTACCAGATTTGAACAGTAATAATAACCAAGACGTAAGAACGCTTGTTCAATATAATTTTATAGAAGCAACTTACCATTCATAAATTATATTTTTATAGTGTATTGTTGTACTTTCTCAAGAACCACTTTTTGATACAAGTGATTTGAAATCAATGAAGTCAGAGACTGAAACAAGACCACAAAGTCCTAGTTCTGTATCAGGAAGAAGTGGAAGTATAGAAATATCTTTATTATATGATGCACCAATGCGTAAGATGACTGTGCATGTACTGCAGGCAAGAGGTATCCCATGCAGAGAATCTGGCCAGCAAACACACACACAAGTAAGAACTTTTTAAGAAATTTTAATTTACTTACAATAATACAAAATTTTGCTTTATAGGTTAGATTATTGATGTTGCCTACCAAAAAACAAAAACATAAGACAAAAATTCGTTCTGGTGAAAATCCACAATTTATGGAAAGTTTCCTTTTACACAGAGTTAATCCCGAAGAAGTTAATTCAATGGGATTAAGAATTCGTGTTTATGGTTGCGAGCGAATGCGTAAAGAACGTTTAATTGGTGAAGCAGTTGTTAGTTTTGCAACAATAGATTTGGAATTAGAAACAAATCTTTGGTTACCTTTGGAGCCCAGAAATAATTCATCAGTAAGATTAAATTTAATTTTATAAATATTTATTATTATTAAAAGTATACACATTATTATTATTTTCTAATGTTTAGCTTGTGGGCTCCTCTAGTGATCTTTTAAGCCTCGCGCGATCCGATAGTACTGGATCAACAACTTCAATGCAACATGGGGGAGTTCCTGAACTTCTTTTAGGACTATCATATAATGGCATAACTGGCCGTTTAACTGTTGAAGTAGTAAAAGGAAGCCATTTTAGAAATTTAACACTAAATAAAGCTCCTGATACTTATGTCAAATTATGTTTAGTTAGCAGTATAGGACAAGAAATGGCAAGAGCTAAAACTTCTACAAGACGTGGACAGCCTAATCCTTTATTTAAAGAAACATTTGTATTTCAAGTAAGTAATATATTTTTTTCTTATAATTTTACTAGTAATTTATCGAGAGGTTTGATCGCTTATATTTTCGATCAGACAGTGTTCAAAAGGCATTTATAATGGTTTTGCGTTGTCGCTTCTTTAACGAAATTCAAGGAGATATTTTACCACTTATTACCCTCGAAAAAAAACCAATATTTTATTATAGACTGGATGCTGGAAAGTACACACATCTCTCCCAGATGTCTTCAAGCTATCGTATCAATTTTATTCTTCAATTTGACAGGAAAATATATTGGATCTTATTTAATACTTCAGAAGAAAAAAGACGGAATGATCCTGTCCTTTCTGAAGTATTTTTAATGTTAATTACTATTACCCCTCTGTAGCATTCGTATTTGTGAATCTGAATTCAAAACGTCTTCTCTTCTTTGTATGGGTTATGTTTGAGTAATTCATGCACATCAATTAGGTAATTTGCCTCGACAAAATCAATGATAAATTAACCCTAACCTAAACAGATTCTTCTTCGACCTCTCTAGAGCTTCGGGCTTCCTTCACTTTCTTCCTCCAGACGTCTTTGAGGGCACCCATTAATAACGTAAGGTGATTTTGGGGATTTTCGACCCCCTCTTCCCCTTGGTGAGATGTCGTGAGATTTGGCTAGACCACCTCCCCCCAATGTCAGGTGAGATTTTTTAAATTTTTTTTGTGTAGGATTTAGCCATACCTTTGTGGAGAAACAAGTTTTACTCAATTTAACCCAGTTTTCTCGCAATTTTACACTGTTTCTTGCGGGAAAAAAATTATGTGATATTTGCCGAGACCCTCTGAAAAGTGAGATTCGGCTGGACCCCCTCCTTCCCCTAAACTCCTCACGTAATTAATGGACGCCTCTTCTGCTTCGAAGCCAGTCTCCATTTTTTTGTGTTGAGGAGATTTGCCGCATCAGCCTTAACACCGTCTGGCCTTGACCGTGATATGCCAACTGGTCTTTTCTCATCTTGGTAGTAGATTCAGGGCTTTTTTCGGAATCCTCGAGTCATCCATTCTTTGAACATTATCGGCCCAACGTGGCTTGGCTTGTGTTTATAATTTACACTCTTTGTATAAAGGCCAGATTTTCATCAAACCCAGGCGCGCAACGAGTTTTGATCGGTCGACCGGCTCACAATCGATAGTTTTAGTTGTACATCCGCACTTCGATGTGCATCCAATTTAACCATGTATGGGGGCCTTAGTCATACAATTCGTGATTATAGCGTATTCTTCATGCATTGTTTCCATGATGACTAGCGCCGTATATTCTTCGGAGAACTTACCTTTCAAATATATCTATCTTATCTGCAGATTTTTGGGAGATAATGCAGTAAAAAAAGGAAGAGATAGGTATAGTCTGGATACAGCAAGATTATGATTTTATCCTGTTTGGGGTATCACCAGGAGTATACTATTCCTAAGTTTTGGACTTCGAAAACTCTGTGCTACTTTTTTTATAAACAATTAAAGATTTTTTTACCTCGTTTTTCGAGCTTAAAATGTGAATAACTCCGGTTCCATAACTAAAAACCAGTCTCAAACTAAAAACCAGTTTTTTCGTAATAAACTTACCAATAAATCCTCGTTAGTTTCAAGTCTCTGAAGTACGTACATAACCTACAAAACTAAAAAAAACGAGAAAAAAATAGTCATTTTAACTTTCGGAAAATATACTTTTTGATGTTATAAAAAGACCCTGAAAAGTTGGTGATAAAATACTGAACCCATTGGCCAAAATTGCATTTGTTATCTAAAATTTGAAATGCCCGCCATTTTAAGCCATTAAGTCCAAAATGAAAATTTTGTTTTTCAAAATGTAGATTTCGACGCCAGCTTTCAAATGCAATTAAAAAGAAAATTTTTTAATGTAATTTTGGTTACTTTTTTTTACATTTGTTTATAACTAAAATAACAATAATTGCTTTTTTTCGGCCATCTTGAAAATTGAATTTAAAATTTTTTATCAGATCTGGTAGAAAATTTTGGAACCCTTAATTTAAAAAAATGGAAGTTCATTTTTGTTAACGTGAACTAGAGATATTTAACTTTTTGCATTTTGGCCAATTGTTAATTAACAAATCCATATTTTGAGTTAAATTTTGACTCACTTTGAAACCTATTCATTTCATGTGATAAATCCAAAAAAATTTAAAGTTTTATGGAAACTTATTTACTTTACAAGCATTAAAATCTGTGAAAACTGTTCCATTATTCCAAGCCGAGTGCAACAACACATGATTATAGTTTTAAAATGTAAAAAATGCCATTAACTTATAGGCGGCTGCCGCACCCTAATGTTATACTAAAAATTATTGCTAAAGAAAGGTCCAGAAGGAAATTCTATCTAAGGGAAGTCCCACCACTGAATCTATTCTAGAAATAAAATTAGCTCATAACTTGGTTTGGCGGTCATCCCATCTCTAAGTATTTTCCAGCTACCAGTACAGAGTGGTGGAGGCATGCCACTTGTCTTTCTAAGACCTATCTTGGACCAATTATTTTAGTTCAAAGCTTTGTAGTATTATGTATTCAAATGGAATGCTCCTTGAATCACAGGGTTGTTTCACCATCTTTATCATTTTAACGTGACCTCGAATTAATTTGATTATAAAATACATTCTATTGACGAATGCTTTGTCATGTAGCACATTGTTGTTGAGAAACTTAGCGAAGCCTAATTATAGTGCTCAATACAAACTCAAGTACGCCTCCAAGCATTGCAGTTCGAAAATTCGCAGACCTTCCAGGTATAAAGAAAAGATATTAAACCATACAACTATAGATTAATATCGGTCTGATGGAAGGTTTGATTACAGATCACTTTTATCTTTGTGTCTAGGGGTCTACTATAAAAAGCTATTGGGGTCTGCTATAAAATTCTATTGAAATACATTTACTAGTCCAAACAGGATTGAAGTTCCAATCCTAGCAAGAGATTGACAACTGAAAAGGAAACGTTCGGTTGTCTCTTTGACTTTCCTCTCTTCGTAGCTACGGCAGTGGGTGTTACAAATGTGTAGTGTTGGGTAGTTTGTAAGAAGTGCCTCTTTTTTTGAGCCAGTACAATGTCATACTTCAAATGAGGCGAGGTGCTATTGTAATGCCAAAATAACAATAACAATAACAACAATAACAATAAATAAGCAAATTAAAAAAAGAAAGAAAAGAAATACCAATGAAGAGCTTTTTAACTGTATAAATGCAATTTTTATGAAACTATTTCTAATTAGTTGTCCGTAGCCGTATATTTATATTTTGCAATCCCACCTCGCCTAATTTCAAGTTGGTAATTTTGCTACCGCAAAAGAAGTAAGAAATGTTTCTCCAGTAAAAAATTTCACTCCGTCGAAAAATGTAAGAATTGTCGCTCCACTACAAAATTTCACTCCCTCGAAAAATTTACAATCTCACCACGGCTCAGTTTAAATTGGATATTTTACTGCCGCAAAAGAACTAAGAAAATGTCTCTCCAGTTCGTGTTTACAATCGCCGCAGTTCAAATTGGATATTTTACTGCCGCAAAAGAAGGAAGAAATGTCTCTCCACTACGTAATTTACAATCACACCCCGTTCATTTATCTCGATACACACTCATATACCAGTAGGACATTATTTTTGAACCGGAACATTTAAAAAAACTGAGGCCTCAGTACAATTTAGATCGTGTAACAAGCAAATGTACTGCCTCTTGTAAGTCCTGCTCAACACTACAAATGTGATCACATGTTCCTCAATTAACCAATGACCGCCACGATTCGGGCGATGATCTTCCGCTACATCATCACGGGGTCAAGTCTTTTTGGTCATGCTGCTTTTGAAACTCCTTTATTTCACGTTAATATATGTGTTTTGAATACATTTAAACAGTTATATAACTATTATTTACTGCTTGTACTTTTTAATAATATAATAAACCTTATTTCTTTTAGGTTGCACTATTTCAGTTAAACGACGTCACATTGATGGTTTCAGTTTATGCTAAAAGAAATATGAAAAAAAACGAAATGGTTGGCTGGTTTAGCTTAGGCTTAAATTCATCTGGTCCAGAAGAAATGGCACACTGGGTTGATATGCGTGAAACAGCTAAAGGTGAACTATTAGCACGATGGCATGTTCTAGTTGATTCTTGATTCGAATAGCTAGGACTATCACCTCGTAGAGGTAGTAGCACAAGTCTTCTAGGATTTACCAGAGAAAAAAAGAAGGTAAAAGATAAACGGAGTGGCTCTGTATCAGTTGATGTTCTAGAGCCAGGCTTTGAGCTTAATTTTGTATAATAATAATGAAAAAAAATTGTCTCTATTTTCAATCTTATCTAAATATTTATAAGACACATAGCATTATACAATTACAATTATTAACAAAAAAAACGGGAAAATATATGAACGAACAACAAACAACAACAAATTAAGTAAAAAAATATTTAAAAATAAAACAGCCGCGAGGATATTGTATCCAACTTGTGATATATATTAAAGAAAAAAAAACTTTAAACTTAAATTATTAACAAAAAAACAATGTTTCTCCTTGTCTTTTCTTAAGACATTTTTTCATGAAAAAAAAATATTCTATGTTTTTTACAATTTTCTTCAAAATAATAAAAAAAAAATATATAATTTAAAATGCAAAATTCGTGAGCATTTTAATAACAAAAAATAATATAATTATTATATTTTTTTACAATCTGTTCAAACTTTTTATGGACATTACATAAACAAAATAAAAATAAAAAAAAAATAAATTATATTATATACTAAATGAGAAATTTTTTTAAATTAAATGTGTACTTTAAAATAAAAGGAATAAATAAATATTTACATTTAAAATAAATGAATAATAAAAACAAAACAGAGAAATAATATTCAGTATTTATATTTAAAAACAACAAAATAAAATGAAAAAAGTAAAAACTCATATTTGAACGAAAACTCTTAAACGAAACATATTTTATGATTATCAATTTTAAAAATTGATAAAACCAAAAAGAATTGTTATAACAAAAATGTTAATGGAAAGATAAAATGAATTTAAAAATTTTCAAAAAGTTATTAATTATAAAATATTAATAAACCTCTTTGGTAAATCGATATAGTGGAATTCTGAATAAACTGGGCGGGGGAAAAATTAGAAAATTGGAAACAAAAAGAAAGAATTTTGCTTATTTTAGAAATATATAAAAACAATTGTTTTAAATAAATAAACAAATAAATAAAATAAAAACAAAACAAAGATTTAGAAAATTAATTTAGTTGGTGTTTTGAAAGAAATGTTTTAAATTAAAGAGGGAAAAAAAATAATTAACGAAAACAAAAAAAATCTTACAAGAAAGCTTTATTGTTAAATTTAAATTAATTTATTTCTTAATTCTGTTTTAGCATAGATCAAAATTAGAAAGTTACAAAACAAAAAATCTTAAATAACAAAAGAGATTAAAAGTAATATCAAGAATCAAATTTAACTTTTTTGTTTTTAAAACAATTAAGAACTCACCAATTTACAATTTAACGGTGATTAAATTATTATAAAAAAAAAAACAATGCATATAAATGAAATAATATTCAAATACTCACAAAACACTTTATACTTAAATTTTTAGATGTGTATAAAATTGCAAGAAAAAAATAAACATAATGAAAAACATTTTTTATACAATTTCACTGTGAAAAGATTATTGTAATTGTTTCTTATTGATAAAACAAAAACAAAAACAAATCATTGTTAAACATTTAATAATGTTAATGCAGAATTTATTTTTATTAATATTTTATCAATATTTTAAGTAGGGTCATCTGTAGGTTACTATTTAATATTTTTAAAACGCCTAAATGTTTTGTTAATTTCGTTACATTTTCGGATTGAATTAGCATTATTTTATACAAATTACAATCAGTTTTCATTATATAAAATTATAAATCAATCAGTTTTAGATTTCTACTCACACTGGTTATTATTGTCCATAATATTTTTAATCGTTTTATTATCCATAATTTTTTTGTGCTTCAATATAATTGGACTTACCATATTTTATTTCGAGATTAAAATCAATTTTCAACTGGTTATGAAGTAAACTCCATATGTAATTGCTGAATTATCTATAAGTATGTTTACTGGTCTTATAAATCATCTTCTAACTTTATACTTCAAATTATTTTAAGTTTGTTCTAATCTGATATACATACATCACTTGAACTCTGAGAAGAAGCTTGAACTACACACATTAGTTTGGCTGTAGTAGGATAGCTAAACAATTTAGTGAAATCTTTTAATTTTTGGAATTTAGAATTATTCGGCGAGACGATAAAAATGCGCCATTTTCTATGAACTACCTATTTTTGCTAAGAAGCAGCGGCGTAGTGTGGATTTCTACCACTCGGAGCGAATCATAAATTTCTCGCTCCCTATTTTTGCAATCACACAAAAAAATTGGGTAAAAGTCTGTGATACGTCTTTGTTAAATCAAGATTTTATTCTGTGTGTTTTTATGCAACGTAAATTCTTTAACTATATTCAATGTTAATTTGTACGTTGTACCTCTTGTTCGATTGCCAAACTCGATCAATTTGTCAATTTCAACTTGGGCATTGTAGATCTTCTGTCACAACTGGCATTTCTTATGGCAGCTTTGTAGAATATTTTCAGCATTATACCAATGTTAGTTAACCTTCCTTCAAATTTGGACCTAAGGTACCTGACCACCTAGGCTAAAAAATACTACATTTTCAAGAATTTTTTTCTCAGGTCCTGTATTAGATATTACAATGATTTTTTTTTTAAACTTTTATTGTTGGAAGCTTATAGAATACAAAGTTAATTGATTTTTTTTTTAATTTCATTTTTTAACCACTATCCAGGAGGCGCCAAAGACGAGGCCTCAAAAAAAGGTGGCCCATGGCGGACAGTATATCTCAGGATTGGTAAATCTGAACCAAAAAAAAGCGGCATCTTCAAAAGGTCCCTTACGTGAAAATTTCCACAATTTGCCAAAAAATAAAAAAAAAATGGCGGATGTTTGAAAAAAAAATTGAATAAATACCCCTGCTTTTCACTATTCTTTATTATATATTATAATTAATTTTTTTGGCAAAATGTGGTAAATTGGCATACAAAACATCTCAACGAACAAAATAATACCAAATTCATTGATATCGGCTGAGTAATTTCCGCCATTTGTATAAAAGTAGTTTCGAGAAAAACGCGTTTAAAGTTTTTACTCGCTACAAACGTATGTTTTCGGACTATTGGCATTGTAACACTCTTTGTTATTCTGAGTGTTCTTTTTCCCCAAAGTCATTTGTTAATTTTCCAAACACGGGGTCGACGTACTCCTGGACTTCCGCACTCATGGCTGGTTTACACGTATTAAGTAGTCAAGTATATAACTAAATTTTAACTTAATTTTAAGTGACTTAATGCATGTAAACATTGAATTTAGTAATAAGTTGCAAGTTAAAACTTAGCGTGTAAGTAAACAAGTAGAATAGAATTTTGTTTATTTTTCGGTTAAGTTGTTTGACACTTGATGCATAAATTTGTTGTTTGACATCGTCGCGTTCGTGTGAATGAAGTTTTTTTTTGAAATGTGAGGTTTGTCGAGGAATATTTAAAGAACGAATGTTTATGGAATATCAGAAGTTTTTGGATATTATGAATATTATGATACCAATCCACCATCCAAAATCTCATTTAAAACAAATTTAATTACAGTATTTTTTAAGTGTTTGACGTCCACCATTAGCGCTTAACTAAAATTAAGTGTTGAAAACGTGTAAACGCTTACTTAAAATTAAGTCACTTAAAAATAAGTTAAAATTTAGTTGAATACTTAACTACTTAATACGTGTAAACCAGCCATCAGAGCTGGTTTGTGTTTAAATGGGACTTTCTTTAAGATATTTACACCAATCTGGATTTCACACTGTTATAATTCGAATTTTGAAAAAAAAAAATTTTTGGAGGCGATTTTTAAAAGTACAATAGTTGACCTTTTCGTAATCCTTTTCAGTTAGCACTTGTCACTCACAAAAATTATCAGAAGACAGCTGATTTCTGAAAACACGGAGATGCATCCATGGGAACGAGGGGATGCAGCCAAGCGGCAAGCTTTTTGCAGCCTCTCACGAAAATTACCGAATACTATACGAAGGCAATCCGAAATCGAGCTTTTGCCGTGCTGCCTTGTGCTTGTGTTAGTGAGATGCTCAGTGCAAACGAAAATTTTTGGGATGCAAAATTTTTGGGATGGGAACTTCACTGCGACCCCCGGTTTATTGGAATTATTGGAAGTGATGATGGAAGAAATGATAGGCCGTGTAATTTGGCCTAATGACTATCTTTAAACTGGTTCTACACATTCAATTTTTCATACCATTTTCTGACGTTCAAGTTTTTTCTCTTTCACTCGAATGCAAAGTTAGAAGCAGATTCGATTTGAAAGGAGAATGGAAAGCAGCTCAGAATGAAAAGGAAATTTGCGCTCAAGTTTTGTAATTTCATTCAACTTTCTTATGATTCTTATGGATGCGCTCATTGTTTATCTGAACTTAAATATTCAAAGAAAAAAGTTAATATGTAGACACGAGCTAAGAAATAATGGGGCTTATCGCCCAAAACGTAAACGCGAACGCAACGCCAGACGTTCAATTTTGGTATCATTGTAAACGAAGCAGGGGAAAACGTCAAAGGCAAAATTCGTAATACTCATTAAAACTTAATAAAAAAGTACACAATTTTGAATTCAAACGATCAAGTAAACCTCGGCCGTGCTTGATTTGAAATTTTCGTCAAATATCAGCTGATTTCGAACACAGTTGCATTCACGCGTTTTCCACGATTCGCGTTCAAGGTGAAGTGAAACATGTAAACGGCGCGTTTCCTGAAACGCACGTTTACCACGATAAGCCCCAATGACAGGATTGACCGTCAGAAAATGGAATGAAAATTTGAATGTGTATAACCGGTCTTATGTTATGGCGAGGACTCTTTTCTTATACTCTCTCTAAAGAGTCATAAAACATCCCCTTCTATTCTTTTGGTCTCTTCTCTGTTGGAGCGTTTACATTTATAACTGATTATTTGAAGAATTCGTCCTTTAGACGTGTTTTGCACAATATTTCATCTATGGCTTTCGAACCTTATGACGAGGTGCTTTATTTCTTATCGTAAAATGAATGTGGTACCTAATATATGGTTTCTTTCTTTGCAGCTATAAAAGATATGTGTTCTTTTCCAAATATTCTCTGTCCTGTCAATCTCATCTCTATGGTAGACGTTATACTAATAAATATTAATCAATTTACCATTAAATTTAAATTGGAAGTTACATATGTACATTCATTTATCCGTAAATTAACTTGATAAATTAAAGAAACACTGAGCTAACTAACGTTAAAAATGCTCACATCACACTAAAAGACTATAAATTATATATTTTGTCAAAGTATTAATAAGTTGCAACATGATTCGAAAAACTATTGAGAAACTGTATAGTTCGTCTTACATATAGACTAATCACACGTTTGCAAAGACCACTATATAATTTCCATTAATTTTTAAAATACGATATAACTTGAAGAATCTCATTATTGCAGGTAAACAGGTTAATATATTTTCCACTTGTTATCGCTTCTGTTTAAATTTTCATCATAAACAGAGAGAGTATTAGATAATGTTAATTCAATTTTGAAATTATTTAACTTACAATTATTTATAGCCCGAGGAAGTTACAAATAAAAATGAATTTGATTGAGCCTTTATATTCCAATGTGTCTTTAATGAAGGATTTTTACTGAATAAAATTCTAAATAAAAGAAATATAAAATTCCTTAAAACATATTAATATTACATTTAAAGAAAAATTAAATGTTTTAAAATGCTTCACTTAGAAGCTTATTTGTCATTATTAATAAAAAAAAATGCAAATCTAAGCACTATTACGTGATTAGCTTATTTGCAAATTAAATAAAAAAAAAATTGGGAAACATAAATAGTGTAAACGTATTTTTTATATGTTCCAAAAAAAAAGATTGGTAAAAAAAATTTGAGACATTTCGCAAAAGAAACTTTAAATTAATAAGAGAAAAACTAGTATAAAAAATTTGCTAATCCTGTAAAATGAAAATTATCAAAAGGAAAAAAGAAAACAACTTATTTGGATAAAATAATTTTTATTTAGTTTTTTTTTCTGTTTCAATTAAAATGGTCTTAAAAGAGTAGTTTTTTTCTGGAAAAGTAACTTCAAAAGTTACTTGACCATGTTTGAAAGCACAAAATAGTTATTAAGGTAAAGAGAAATTTGCTTTTTTACTCCTAAATATAAAAAAAAAGGAAAATTTTTAAAATTTGTCTACACGTATAAATTTCGAGAATCATATAAAGATTGTTCTATGAGGCTTTGCTTCGAAACTAAAAATTTTCCACAAAAAAATAAAACAAAAAGATAAATAAATAAATGGAAAATTGAACAAAATAAAAAAAAAATATTAAGATTATATTGACCAAAACAGGGAAAGCAGATATGTTGAAAATTTTTAAATATAAAAATCTGCAATTGAAAAACTAAGGTTTTCTTAGTTTTCACATAACTGCTTTTTGTGTTTAATTTGTATTTAATAAGAATTTTTCAATAATAATATTTAAGAAACAAAAAGAAAACAAAAAGAATAAAAAAATTGTTCACATCAAATAAAATGGAATCAAACGATTTTAATGTTTTTCTTAAATGTAGTTTTATTTCGAAATTTTTTTTTGTTATAATTTGTAATTTAAACTGGGATTATGTGGACTTAAATGATATTTTTTTTTTGGGAAATTTTTATATTGATCTAAATTTGTATAAATTTACCCCAATTGAATTATGAACTTGAAACGTTTTTGTTATTATTAAAAAAAATACCACACAACTATATAGGAAACCAGGGGAATGTACCAAGAACTAACAAATGCCATCAGGTTATTCCGGTTAATCCGGTCAAACGATAGTCCAGTCAAAATAGATTTTTGACTGAAGATAAGTCGGAAGTTGCTGAAAATTGGTACACACCTTTAAAACATCATTATAAATAATATGTCGAGACTGACAAGCGATCGGCCGCCGGGAAATCTTTTTATTCAAGGTCAAAGGGTCAAAATATCAGTTTTTTGCAAATATCTCTTAAACGGTAAGTCTTATCATAAAATAGTGTTCACAACGTTTGTAGATTATGCAATTATCTACAAAAAAACATATTATACATTTTCCCGTACGAATTGTCATTCATGAGATATCGCCGTTTTAAAGATTTAAAATACTCATACGTATTACGCACTCATTCGCGACTTGTATAAGGTCATCAGACGCTCAATAAATTTTTTGTAGGACTACGTGTAGTGGAGTCGGACAAGCAAAACATAAGGAATTGTTTCCAGTCTCAAAAATTTTTTTTTAATATGTTAGTTACATCGAATACTATACGAAATGGAAATTTTCTGCCTCTCGCAACCGCCGCTACGTAAATTATGGGCCATTTTGTGAAAAAACTACCATTTTGGTCGTTCTTTCTAAATATAGATAAGAATTTCTCGGAATGTGTAGGTCCAAAGAAAGTGAAAAAAATTGAGGCTATTCTTTATGATATTGGCTCTCAGCGGTTACAATATGAAATTTTTATATGCACACATAACCTCAAAAAAAATTAAAAACTGAAGGAACTGCTAAATTTTGGTTTTTTGGTTATTACTTCTGATGCTTTAAGTAAAATTTGATGAAATTTTCAAAAATTATACTTTATAATATGGGTAATTACTGATTAAAATTTCAAGTCAACATTTTTAGTACAAGGCTCAAAAATTGACTTCAAATTTGAAAATTGATTGGCCAATCAGTTTTGTGCATCGCATCGTATGAGGTTCACATTTTCTCATTTTCATCGGATAACCTCAGTACTCTAGTGGACGTTGATGGAAGAGATTTATCTGCAGCAGCAACACTTTTTGGATCCATAAATTTTTTGTAACATTTCTTATGAAAAGTAGCTTCATATTTATCACTCGACTTCTTTACATCATAAAGTTTTTTTCTTAAGCTTTGAAGTCCTAATTTGTAACAAACGTTACGCATTGATGACAAACCACTTCCTTTAACAATAATATGTAAACTTCTATCTGTACCAAGTGGATTTTCACACAATCTACAATTTAATGCAGATGATGTTGCAAGATTTATATCGGCGCTACCCGACATATTAAAATACTACTTGTTGATTACTAAAAATTAAAAAAATAAATGTTTAATTATTAGCACTAAATTGCACAAACATTTGCCCAAAATTTTCTTACCGAAAAGAAACAATAATGATAACAATAATCGATTTGAAATACTATATAAATTGGATTTGAACTCTATAACGTCAATATTAAATGAAAGTTTGTTAGAAATTAATGAATAATAATGTTTTATTAGTTAATTAACGAATGACAGTCAGGAATGAACCAAAAACAATAATAGGAAAGCACCTGTCGTAAAAAATGATTAAAAATTAAGCCAACTCATTTACAAAGTGTCTTAGCAAGGATGCAAGGATCAGGGTTGTCTCATATTCTAACAAAGACCGTCATTCAAGCTACAGCTTCTTCAAAAATAGTACTTTATTGTTTCTAAAATATAAATAATTACATAATGTTTAATTATATAGCGCTAAATTGCACAAACATTAGACTACACTCCTTTCGACGAGGCCACTGACGCTACAAATATAAAGATAACAGCCCGAGAAAAATCTTTCGAGCCCCGCCCCCTGCTTTGGACTCATGTTTAAATTATGGCAGTTTATTTGATTTAAATTCTTTTTCAAATGCTGTTCAGTGCCGACAATTTTGAATTTCTAATCATGACAAACATTCATTTTTTTTAATTTTTTAATTTTGTAATCCTATTTGTACACAAAAAAGTTGGGTTTTATAAAAACAAGTGCCATTTTTTTAAAAAAATTCACGAAAAAATAAAAAAATCTAAGTTTTTCCCTTTTTCTCAAGTTTAAAATTTTTTTTTCACCATCATAAAGGGCATAAATAAACATACATTTAACAAAAAAAAGAACCTCATACGATGGCCAATCAATTTTCAAATTTGAAGTAAATTTTTGAACCTTGCACTAAAAATTTTGACTTGAAATTTTAACCAGTAATTTCCTACATTATAAAGTATAATTTCTGAAAATTTCATCAAATTTTACTTAAAGAATCCGAAGTAATAACCAAAAAACCAAAATTTAGCAGTTTCTTCAGTTTTTAATTTTTTTGAGGTTATGTGTGCATATAAAAATTTCATATTGTAACCGCTGAGAGCCAATATCATAAAGAATAGCCTCAATTTTTTTCACTTTCTTTGGACCTACACATTCCGAGAAATTCTTATATATATTTAGAAAGAACAACCAAAATGGTAGTTTTTTCACAAAATGGCCCATAATTTACGTAGCGGCGGTTGCGAGAGGCAGAAAATTTCCATTTCGTATAGTATTCGATGTAACTAACATATTAAAAAAAAATTTTTGAGACTGGAAACAATTCCTTTTTCACTCAATTTTGATGCTTGTCCGACTCCACTAGTGGTTAATATTTTCAGGGGTGATTTGGAAAAAACGTAAAAATAAATATTTTGATTCAAAAAAATTACAGCGCGTTTCGGACGTAAAAAGGTAAGTTTCTATAAAATTACATGAAAAAAAATTTTTTAAGAGAGATAAAAATCAAAAACAAAAACACTAGTTTTTTCGATTTTCCTCGGAAATTTGAGGTTACGTGAAAAAATGATTTGCACAAAAGTTGTAGATCTTTTTATTACCTGCAACTTTTATATTTAACTTTTTTTCGATAGAAGGTCTAGTTTCGCTGAAAATCGTGAAAAACCATTTTCACCCCTTAAAGTTACCCCTATTTCACCTATATTTCCTTCACTTTCCAACATTTGCCATGTTGTTAATAATTTTTTTGTTTCCAAAAATTATTTGCACTGGTCTACTAGTTTATAACTACTCCAAAAATTATTCGAATTATGGATCATCGAAAATTTTTTGTCGTATAAACGGGATAATTCGAATTATGGCTTAAACCGAAATTTGGCTTAAGCCAAAGTTATAAGAATATAATTGTGAGAATCTTCGATATTAAATACCCGTTTATACGTTAATTCGAAATTTTGGCGTAATCTTGAGTTAAATCGATTTAATTTTGCTGCTATAAACTTGGTAAATTTTAAACTTTTATATTTTTACCAAACTAAAGTTAGTTACAATAACTCTAATATATCCACTAGCCATTCCTGTTCTTAGGTAAGAACACGTTTTTCAAGAAGTTTGTTTATATTTAAATAGTGACCATCATTATTGTTTAGGCATAAGTGTGTTCTAGTATTAACTTTTATTTCAGATTTTTGGAGACAGTCAATCAAACTAGAGCCAAAAATGAATTCCGCTTTTTTGGTAATAATTTTAGTTCAATGTTTACTATTAAGTCAAAGTACAGTGCAATGTTCTGTTTCAAATTGTAATGTCGAAGGTGAACTTTGTGAGTTGGAATTCGGAGGTGATATAGGAGAATGTAAATTAATTAATCAATGCGAAAGTGTAGAGATTGTGCAAAATACAACATATTATGGTGAAGGTGCAGATGCTTTGGGATGTTGTAAGCATGTCCGACAAACTCGTGCGGCAACTAGAAGAACACACAGAGTTCCAAAAAGGCGTTAGTGATTTTCTTTAAAAAAAAATAATTTATATATTTTTGTAATAATAATGGTGTTTAAAAATAATAAATAATGAACTTATAGGTGGTTATATATATGAAAGGAATAAAAAGAAATTCAAAGAAGCGTTATCAAATAGTTTTGTAGTTGGAGGTGTAGAAGTAAATAAAAATGAATTTCCTTTTATGGTAAATAATTAACTTATTTATTATATAATTTTCTTATTTACCAAATTTTAACACTACAGGCTGCATTAGGTTGGCCAGGACCATCTGGAGGTTATGATTTCAGATGTGGAGGATTCTTTATTCAAGAAAAGCTTGTAATCACAGCTGGCCATTGTGCAAGTTCTGGAGGGTAAGAATTTTTTTTTCGTTAATAGTCATTTAAAAAAAAATAATTTGCATTTAGTGTTAAACCAGTTGCTGTTCTCCCAGGTGGTGGACGATTAGATGAAGATCAAAATCAAATAATTCCTATCCTTGGAATTTTAAAACATCCATTTTATAAAACACGGCAATCTTACAATGATATTGCTATTATCAAATTAAATGGAAATACAGTGTAAAGTATATGTTTTTTGTTACAATCTAAATATTTAATCGGTTCGGCAATAATATCCATTATTTTTCATCTTAACAGAAAGCTTTAATATTTATTTCTCATAACGTAAGACGAAAACAAGCAGTAAAACTGTTTTCAAAGTCAATCTTTCCTTCGAGAGATTTATTTATCAGAAAATAATTGCTCATTTCTCACGATAAAAAAAAGTTCATAGAGGGGCAACTGGGACGAATTGCCCCAGGCCCAAGCCAGAGAGAGCCCCGAGAATAGATTGAAACCCAAAAAGTGAAAACCCCATAATTCCTACTTACTAATCGTGTAGGGGCCCTGAATTAAGCATGAAACCCAACTAGTTGGGTTGTGGGTTTGACCCTTTCGGTCCACACCATCAACTTCCCAGTATGATGAATGGTTACTAAAAGGCTCTCGACCGAATGTTATGGAAATTTTTTCAAAGCATGTTTTCGTTAACATGCTTCGATCGACACCTCAAAGAAGACGACATCATTTTTAGTTTGCGCGATATCCTGCAGGTACAAAAATCACGTACGTCGTTTAAACAGAAAAAACCGCTTGACCGAGTTTTACGAAAATCGATTCATATCAAATTTCCGTTAATACGCTTCGAAAGACACCTCATCGAAGTCGATAACTTTTTTGGTTCGTGCGATATCGTGCAGGTACAAAAATTACGTACCTCGTTTAAACAAAAAAACGGCTCGACCGAATTTTATGAAAATGTTTTCAGATTATACAGGGTGTATCCGTTAAGTTTACAAAACGCCCGGCTGTGGATAGGTTTTGGATAGACGAATAAAAATATGGGAGGGGGGGGGTCGTAACGGTTTAGCCGCTAGGGCGTTTTGAAGTTTTTTTCTTCGAGTTTTGCATATCACCCTGTATTTTTGTAACCTTATAACTTATTTTCATGAATAAGGTATCAGTGTACGCAGAATACTTCCACATATCTAAAACTGTAAAAGTGAAGGTTCTATCCTACAAAGGTTTCGAAGTCAAAATTTTCGTTTCGTACCAGCACAATTCTTCTTAAAAATGGCAGTTCCTGTAGATCTGCCCGGCCGATAGACAAATTGCAAGAATTGGAGTGGGTTCACTGCAAGACTCAAAAATGCTTGTCTAGAACCTTTTCCGTCGTTTTCGGGAGAAAGGGAGATAGGCTGATGGGTCAACAGAATTTTGTTATCTTAAATGCTGGTGCAAGTGCGGAGAACAGATTTTTGTAATATTTCGTCAATGGTTAACATTAAAACATTTGTGACTAGTAACTTGAAAATATCTTCATCAAAAATCGATACTTTTCCAGATTTTGAGGTATCCTGCAGTTTCTCATTGACAGATTTAAATTTTCTATTGTTATATTTGTTTACTATTAGGGTAAACAAATATCTTCATCTTTTAACTGCAATGAACTATCATTCAACTAAGTCTCTCAAGCTCAAGTCAAGTACAAAAAAATAATGGATTTTATTCCGGTCCATCTAAATATTATATTGATTTCCGAACATAATATTACTTTGTTACTATAGTCACGCTCCAGCAAATTTATGGAGATCTCCAACAATTAATTTCCCTAGCGCTATAGCTATTGGATATGGTCATACACAATTTGGTAAGTGAAATTTTTAATATTTATTAATTCTAATTAATTTTATAATATAATTTTTTTTTTAGCTGGAAGAAGTTCTAACGTATTACGAAAAGTTACACTTAGTTTATTTGATAATACGTTTTGCTCTCGTTTCTATCCACCTGATGTTAAATTTAGAAGAGGACTTGTAAGTTCACAACTTTGCGCTGGTGAAATTAATCACCGCAAGGACGTTTGTCAGGTCATAAATAAAACATTACATAAAAACTTAAAAATTTATAATATTTTTATTTACAGGGTGATTCTGGTGGTCCTCTTGTAGTTAGAGCCAAATCTAATGGTAAAACGGTTCAATACGTAATTGGACTAACATCATTCGGTGCAGGTTGCGCTTTTGGTGTTCCTAGTGTTTTTACAAGAATATCGTCGTATGCTCCTTGGATAGACTCTCTTATTTAAGAGATTTCTTGTCTATGTAATGCAACAAATTGTAATATATTAAATAATATGAAAAAAGCATGTTCTTTAGCATGTTATAAATGAAAGCCATTTAATTTTGATTATCTTATGCCCGGTTTCACAGTGTCGTCTTAAGCTTTCGCACAGCCTTAAGCTTTTGCTCAATTTATTTTAGTGTTTCAGGCCGGCTCCACACGTTGGCACCAAGTTTAGCCTCAATGCTACTTGTCCAACGTGTCGATCGAGAAATTTGCATTGGCGTGAGCATTGGGGATTGGCCGTCGCGTGTCGGATTTTGCGCCAACGTTCGCTGGTACCCGGGTTGGGACTAAAACACTGGAAAAAATGGGAGTACAGATGTGTGCTTCCAGAGAGCTTCCACAACATATGAACTGGAAGCGCTACATTCTTTCTGCTTTTGGCAGCGCTTGATTAATTTCCCGCTGGGAAGTGAGAGAAATGTCATTTTTTTAGAAGAGTCCCAGTGAACTTATTTATTGATTGAAAGTTGGTTTTTGTTTAATTGTAAAAAGAAGAAAGCATTCTACTAAAAATCCTGCCGTAAAGAGTGCGGATAGAAGGCTGCTGCCAAAGATGGAGAGAATGCTTCATTTACACAGGAACCTGAAGAAAACTTAACAGTTCACAGCAAATAACCACCACTTGTGCATCATCTACGATAGTAATAACAACCGCAATTCATGCAATGGCCAATGGTAAAGCTGCTGGAAAAGATGTCATCCGGCCAGAATTGCTGGAAACGGACTCAAGCTTAAGAACAGATGCGATACATACAAACCTGAAAATAGCACGGAACACCGGTACCTTTCTGGAGGATTGGACGAAAGGTATCATAGTTAAAATATCAAAAAAGGGGAACCTAACAATATGCAACAACTGAAGAGGCTAATGTCTATTATCAACTGTGGGCAAAATATTTTTCCAAATATTACTATCTACGATAAGAGCTGCAGCAGAGCGAATTCTGAGAAGACAGTAGATTGCGTTCGCTCCTTCAAAGGCCATAATTCGGTATTCGTTTCAGCTATTCAGCCTGTTACTTTGACAGTTCGACAGACAGTTTGTTTTCGAATTTAAAGTAGTTGAAAGAACGAAAAAGAAGTTATTTTAAAAGAATGCAGTCAATACGAGGTGAAAAAATTTAAATTATGATTTCTCTTGTGATTTCTCGACATCTCGACATCCGTGATTTATCGAAGATAAAAACTCTTCTACTCAATGCAAAACTGGCACCATTTCATTTCGTTTTCCTTTCGGTTTCTTTTCATTTCTGCTATATGTTTGGGCCTTTAACCGACACTGTGAAACCAGGCTTTAAGGTACTACTGAACATTAGAAAGGCGTTATTGAGTGACTTTTAAAAAAAACATTTCTCAGCTCCTTTATGAGATATCATTATACAGTTTTTTTTAAAAGATTATTTAATATTTATAGAGTAAAAACCAATATTGTTTTTCAAATTTTGATAACGAGTGTAAATTATACGTGGCGCCAAAGTAGAGTTCTCGTTGTTCTGCGGCCGACAGTTAATCTCCGGATTGGCTAGGCCGATTTTGAAAAATCTTGCTGTGTTTTATTAATTGACATATTTTTTAGGAGAATTTACCTCAATTTTGATAAAAAAAAATTATAAACAAATTTTTAGCAAGCTTAAAAGGGTCAAAAACAGGGTCCATTTTTGTACTTTTTTTTCTTTCCCTTCCCATTTATTTGTTTTTATCGATTTTTCGTTAAATGAGGTAAATTGTCCTGTGTAACCCCTTCATTTTTAAGAATCTTTTTGGTTTATTTGTTTTAGACCAGCCAATCCAGAGATTAACTGTCGGCCGCAGAACAACAATTTTTTCGAAGACTCTACTTTGGCGCCACCTATAATTTAAACTCTTTATCAAAATTTGAAAAACAATATTCTTTTTTAATCTATAAATATTAAATAATCTTTCAAAAAAAACTGTATAATGATCTTTGACCTATATTAATAAAAGAAAGTTTCTGTTTGCGTGTGCTATATGTGCGCTATAGCGGGCGCACCAGTGATCGTAGAGCTTTGAAATTTTGCACGAAGATCCGTGGGGGTCTCCCATGATGCACCTCGAAGCCCAATTTCCTAAATTCAAAATGGCCGCCACAAAATGACCGAAATTCAAAATGGCCACCCAAATTTGCCAATTGTGTTCCGATTCCAATGAAAATAGGTATCTGGGGGTTTTTAAGGTAGCAAATAACGAACTTATGATCAAAACTCATAAATTTTATGTTTCGGGGCCAATATGGGGCGAGTTTTGCTAAATAAGTGTCATTTCCCGGACAGCTGTATGTAAGTTTTTCAAGAGTTGGGAAATCGAAAAATCTTCATATCCTAGCTCCAGATGGAAAAACATTGACCATAGTGAATCCTGGTCATTTCCTCTATTGCCGTGAAGTTTGCCGCATTCTGAAATGTAGGAAAGGACAATGGGAAAAAACGTCCCCACCCTCCAACAGATTTGAAACATGTCTCGTTGGAAGTGTCTTAGATCTTTTCTTATTTCGGTGACAATTTAGAAATATGTGGGTTTTTCTTGAAATTTTAGGAGTTTAAAATTACTTTATTCGTTTGTTTTTTTGGTCATTAGGCATTATTAAGTATACATTTTTTCTTAACCTAACCTAAACCAACTTAACTATGATTCTTCTAGAAGAGGACTTTTGTTTATAACCACTGAACATATAAAAAAAACATTTTTCTGAAATAATTCTTCAAAATAAAATTCTAACTGAATAATTTTTCAAAAATAATTCAACACGTTGTAGTGTAGTGACCATAGAAATATAAACTAAACACGGAATGGCTGTAAGCCAGATTAATCGTACCACAATTCCTGATGTGTTTGAGTTCACTCGGTAGTAGTGGTCCGGCAGTGCAGGCCAAAATATGCAGAAATAATAAGAGGGACGTTTTAAAAGCGGCGCGATTAAAATTCCTGGGATAAAATCTATGCCCCCCGGATATTGACTTGGCACGACACCATTCACTCAAGAAGCTACCCCTGACAGTTTGGCAATTTGTGTCCCACTTGTGCACACAGCTGCTGTCCTTTTCAACAAGCTACCTTGAGTGTGGTCGCACACGTACAGGGTTTTTACACGACACAGCCGTTCCATGTTAGTTTATATTTCTATGGTAGTGACGCGTTATTTTCTTTTATTTATCCCATCGATTTTATACTTGAAACAGATTGTTATGTCTTTTTTGGATCCTAATAAAAATATTGACACAAGCCCTATGACTGTTGGAGGGTGGGGACGGTCTCCATACAAAATCCCCCATTGTCCTTTCTCAAATTCTGTCAGTCAGACGCCTGCAAGGATGATTTTCGGGAAACAGACCGCCAAGAAGAGGAAGAAGGAGCACATGTGTTGTTAAAAAGAAACAAATTGTCCCAATTAATCCCTGACGAATCCGAGAATGCTTGGGAAGAAATATTACAATATTTTTTGTATGTAACTCTAAATTTTTATATGGTATCCAAAATCATTTTTTCCAGATTTTTTGTTGTTTTCATTATACTTTTTTCCTACCACGGACAGTGCACACATAAACTTTTTTTATTTAAAGGCGTTGCAGCGCATGCGGGTTTTATGCTAGTATCTAATAAAGGTGCTGAGAAATATTTGTTTTTAAAAGTCACTCAAAAACGCATTTCTAATGTTCAGTAGTACCTTAAAGTTAAATATGTATTTAAAAATATCTTCTTTTTTTTATTTACTTAACTATTGTGATAACCGGTTCAAATAAATCCAGAGAAGATCATGTCTTTTTTTTAAAGATACATACATACGTACATACATATATTTGATTAACACTAGGCTTAAGAGTTTATTGCATCGATTGTTGTCAAATATAAATATGTAAAACTTTGACTTAAACGCAAGGTTGAATGTTTAAACCTGAAATTTTATATACGAAGAATATAGATTTTACCGGTTTTTGTACAAATTTGAATATAATTTCCGCATTTTCATTATAAGAAGAGGAAATTAACACTTACACAAACTAAAACAATAAAGTCACTATTCTTTTCTTATTAATTATGTATCTTTAACTTGCTTGTAGAATATATTTTGCTTATTTTTAAAATTTATAGAATGTTTTAAACCCAAATAGATTCTTAAATTACATCCAATACACATTCAAAGAAAAACATAGGAAAAATGCCTATCGCAAGCCACAGATCGGTAAAAAAAATTATTAGAATATTTTTCTTCCATAAATTTAGAATACTAACTATAGTTATATTAGTGTAGCATTCAAAGTAACACCACGGATAAACATATGGTTAATATTATAACAAAATTATAAGTTACTGGATTCTTGCATTTAAATTAGACATTAATTTGAATAAATCATAAATTTTATTAAATTCGCACAAAAAAATCGTACATCAATCTAATAGAGTTAAATCTACAAATTTTAATGAAGAAAAAAAACAGGTTATAATTTTACTCTCACCGGATCAATAGAGCATGTTAAAATTAACATTTTTTAGCTGTTTATCAACCAAATTTTTATGTTAGATTTATGAAGATTTATATTAGATATTATTTATAGTTTATTGTGAAAGTGACCTAAATTAATTTGACAGAAATTTCAAATCATCGATTATAATATTTCCATTTTGCGGTTTTTTGTGACAATTATGATGTTATTAGGAAAAATTACTTATTAGCAAGGGCGGCGGAGCATAATCATTGTGGGTGGGGACCCCGTGAACAGATAACCATTAAAATGTAAAAAGTTCATCGGTCAATTTATATACCAGTGCTCTCTTGAATCATATGGTTTTTAATTCTATAGTTAGTGATTATACCCGACTAGAATTGGAGGGGGGGGGGTGTAGATAGGGCTCCTATGAGTTTAGACCCACTCCCTCATTTGGATCCCGTGTGACTTGCTCTATAAGGCCCACTAAGGGCATCTAACGCCTTGCCTAATTCATAAGTCATAAGGAATGCCCCACCCATTTAGCCCCCTTGAGGAAAAATCCGATCTGAAAGACGATCCCGAGTGGAAAAAAGAGGCCCAAAAATTTGAGAAATTCGGAGCGGATATGTAAGTAATAACTGCGCCGGGTTCGAAAGTTTTATATTTTTAAACGCGAGTGTCGTTTTACCAATGCGGTCCCCCAATTGAGTACTGGTCCCGTTCAATGCTGCTTGACCTCTGGAACCGGAACCAGTTTATTGAGTAAGCTAAATGACACCCTTCACTGTCACCAACATAATTGCCTGAAATATGAAGCAATGCAACAACAAAAACTAAAGCTTTTTAAAAGCTTTCCGAATACGTAAGGCAAATGTTAGGATTTCCCATTTCATTTGTAATGAGGTTTGCCTCATAAGGCCCTTATGAGGAACTGATAAGGCATACCTTACTTCAGTACCTATCGCTGATTTTTTTCGTATGGTGTTCACGGGGAAAGTAACTGGAAAGCCCTTTTTCGGCATGTCCCATATTTACCACATAGGGTCCTCACGGGGAAATTCCTCTTTCGGCATGAGCCTAAGGCAATCCCCTTTTTAAATGCTGGTCGGGTAGGGTTTAAAAAGCTTAGGCTATACAATTATAAGTTCTTAATAGCTCTGATATAATATATTTAGTTTTCGTATGAAGAGCCTTGCTTACATGCGGCCTTTCGACCATGTTCCTTCGTCGCCAGCGACCGATACGATCTTCCAACATTCTGAGTTATTAGGTGGGTGTACATGTAATATTTTGGGTGTGGATTTCCCCACCCAAAGCGAAAGTGCGTGTGGACTTTTCCTTCCATCCCCACGCGCTCCGCCGCCCCTGCTTATTAGAACTGTTTTCTTTTTGTGAAAATTGCTTGAACCTAACTATTATAACCCTCTTGCTGGTTTCTTGGTCTAATAGTGCCCATCCACTAACAGGCCACCTCCAGGTCGTGGCCTTTGAGGCCAGGACTGACGACTTTGTCTGACATCGGCCACACATTATTCAGGCTGCCTGACAATCCGGATCTGCAGTCCTTTGCCTGTCAGATCGCCTCTTGCTTCACCACACACTAGATGTGGAACCAGTCAGTTTATTAGTGCCTCAGTGTCAAGTAAACATCGGTTAATTTTAAAAACGAAATAATATTTCGAATTTCGTCTATTGTTTACCTAACTTGTCATATTTTTCTAAATTGTTTTGTAGTTACCACATTATTCGCGTTTTCGAAATCATGGCTATTATTTTCATCATATTAGTTGATCGTTATTCTTCATGATCTCTTGTGAAAGCAGTAAATCAAAGTACCAGAAAGAAGAGCGGTAAATATCTTCAGGCGAGCAACTCGACTTTTTTGACTTATCGACTTTTTTGAGTTCTTTGCGAAAAGATGACCGGAGACGGAGATTTTCAATTCTTTTTTTCAAAGTTTCTACAGTTGCCTCTGAATCAACTGTTTTGTAAAACGTTAAAAGTTCATTGTATCCTTTCTCCGAAAACAAATTTGATTTTACTTGCTACAAAGCTTTAGTTTTACGATAAATATTAATGAATCCTCCCACAAAATTTTCCTTTTTATCCATTTCAATAGGAAATCGAAAAGAACACAACACAACTCGACTCAACTTTCCGCGCGATTTCTGAAAAATATCAAATCAGTTTGATATTTCGCCTGAAGGCTGTGAACTACAGTGTGTGAACTAGAGATGGCGGCCATGCAGCTCGCTGACGTGCTGATCTCAGTTGAGTAATTATTCCCCCCCCCCTAAGGATTTTCGTTCGTTTATATATTTTTATTCTTAAAAATTATCAATATTTCAAACAAACAAGTTAAGTTATGATGGTGAATTTAGTCGGGCGGCGATCTATGACGGTGAATTTTCCAAAACTGCTGTAGAGTCGTGAAAGGGACCGATACCCGAGACTCCCGCTAATATGGCACGCTATGGCTGATTCCACACGAGCGTACATACGACACGACAAGGGTCGGCCCCAAAGTGGTTTATGAAGAAGAGGGTGAGAGAGGCCGATGGGGAGGGCACACAAAATTTTAACGATATTTTCAGCAGAATTTTGATCTGTATACAATCTGACCATTTTGTAAAAAAAATGAAGATAGAGGTTCCAAAATGGCGCCCGATTTTTGCATTTGTGTTCCCCGCCCCCGACATGGGTATCAAATGAAAAGGCATGACAGGTAGAATATAATTAGCAGTGTAGCATCATTCGAAATTCAAAATGCCGGCCAACACAAAATGGCGGAATAAATATAATAGATCAAAAAGTAGAAAATATAACCGTCGACTTAAAATTTTCCACATACGCATAGTTCGCCTGACAATGCAATCCGACCATTTTGTAAAAAAAATCAAGATGGCGGCTCTAAAACGGCGGCCGATTTTTGCAATTGTGTTCCCCGACCCACCGACATGGGCTTCAAATGGAAGGGCATGGCAGATAGAATACAATTAGTTGTGTGGCGTCATTCCAAATTCAAATTCAAAGGGTACGACGATTATAACACACTAATCTGTGTGACGTCATTTTAAATCTAGTATGGCGGCCACCACAAAATGGCGAAAGCAGTAGCGTACACAGGATGAAACCATGGGGGGGGGGGGTTTCACAAAACATATTTTGTACACATATTGGGTAAAAAAAATTTTTTCTCATGTAATAGTACTATGTACTTATATTATATATTATGTTATTTCACTATAAAAATAATTACCTATAGGTATATTTTTATCGCAATTTTTTTATTGAAAATTGTGAAGAAACATAAATAATAATTTTTGGCCATTTTTCGAATATCACAAAATGTCTTGTTTTTCTCCAAAAATCATGGTCTCGTGGTGTGCGCAAGACTTTAGACTTTGATTTAGGGCATTTTTACAATTTTTTTACCGAAAAGAAGGGAACTACTCTGAAAACTTGGTGGCGCGTAGTTTTTGAGTCAGAACATCGAATGGTGACATGAAAAAAAAATTTAAAAATTCCTTTTTCTTCAAATTTTGGCCAAAAAATTGGCCAAAAATGCGTCCAATTGTTTTTTGCGTAATTTCATCTGAAAATACGGAATATTTCCTACAAAAATCTATATGGCCATCCCGAAACTCAGAGTTTGTCGAGAGCTATAAATAAATGAGAAATACGTGATTTTTGAAAAATCGCTTTTTTTTCAATAACAGTTGTAACTCCGAAACGGCGCACCCAATTGCGCTAAAAAAATTTTTGGTATATCACGAACATATTCCCAAAGTTTGAGAGATATTTATTTTTTTGCTATCCCGTTTGAAAAGAATCCACCATATATTATACATCGGTATTCGGAAAATTTTTTTAATTGTTTAATAAGTTGATATATTTATTAATTATAATTTTTCCTATTATTATTGGAATCATGGGGGGGGGGGGGGTTAACCCCCAGTAACCCCCCCTGCGTACGCGCCTGGGCGAAAGACATATAATAGACTAAAAAGTAAAAAATAAAATTTATGTAGTATGTTTTATCAAATCAATATAAATAAATGTGTGGGTTCATTTACCTGCTTTGCCTATTGTATATAATTTAAGACAATCGTTTTTCAGGAATAAACTCCAGTCGCTGACACGCATTTTTAATTTTTTTTTAATATTTATTGTTTTGTATTTATGGAATAAAAAAAAATATTTAAGTTTTTCTTTTTTTTAAATTACCCCCCCCCCCCCCGCAAAGCCAGTTGGGTGGAAACGCCCCTGGATCTCCTCCTACCATGACAGCAACGCTAATGTAACGTGTATTATTGTTAAAATTCACATTGAGAGTGTGCTCTTAAACCCAAAACTAACCCGGAAATTTCTTCGAAAAATCCCAACAACAAGAAAAAACTTACCTAATAATAAAGAATTCCCATCCAAAATACCAACCAATCATCAAAGATCAAGACCAACGATATATAAACAAAACTTTAAGATCGTTTAAGATGCAAACGTGAATCACTATCTTAACTCAAACCCGTTTTATTGATGAAACTTTATATTTGAGAAAAAAAATCGCGTTATTATTATATTGCAGTTATTATTATAAGGTACCGCGGGGCTTTCATATTTAAATTTACTTTACGTAAGACCTCGTCAATAAACCCCAAAGTAATAACCTTGAAAACAGGTTTTCATTTTACTCTCACGAGAGGTAACTGAAAGAAGCAATAATTACTTGAGGAACTTCATCGCTCCGTAATCGCTGCTACTAATAGCTGCGTTCCATTTTCATTGGAGTACGTACGTCAGCGTGTAGATGTTGCAACACCACCGTATGGTATTCCTTGCTTAAAAAACAAGAATATTTCTCTGTCAAGCAAAACTAAAGAATTAAAGTTCGGGTTTTCACACATTTATTATAATTTATAATGTTCAAACATTCTTGATACTGCCATAAACCGCAAACTTTAATGATTAAAAATTTACCAAAGTTTAGTCTAACTCTTTTTCCTTTTAAAAGAAGTTGTACATCATTAAGTTGTTCATTCCCCAACGCATCGTTGGTGTGTGAAGTGTTATTTACTTTTAATTTTTATATCAGTTTTCCTTGAATATTCAATCGGCTCAGACGTTAAAATGAGATGTGTTTTTTTCGTTATCGTACAGTGTTTACTATTAAGTGTAAATATATCGTTATGTTCAAATACAAATTGTGAAATCGAGAATAAACCGTGTGCGTTGGAAAATGAAACTGATATTGGAGAATGCAAAGTAATTTCTAAATGTGAAAGTGGATTATTTGTACAAAATACAACATTTTATCCTGAAGGACTGGATGCATTAGTATGTTGCAAGATTGTTCGTCGCACTCGTTGGGCAAACTGGGGATCATATGCACAGAAGCCTGCATCTTCATATAGTTATGCGTATGGTCACGCGCAAACACATGGATATAGGTATACACATGGATATACGTATACCCAGCCTCACACGCAACGTCAGCCTTCCACGCATAACCAGCAATATCCGCATAGCCAGGCTCACACGCAAAATCAGGGTTTCACGCAAAATCAGGGTTTCACGCAAAATCAGGCTTTCACACAAAATCAGGCTTTCACGCACAACCAGCACTACCCTCACAGCCAGCCGTACACACATAGCCAATCTTACACGCATAATCAGGGTTACACGTATAACCAACCCTACACGTATAGCCAGCCTCAGATGCAAAGTCAGCCTTTCACGCATAGCAAGCCTTTCAACCATAACCAGCAATATCCCCATAGCCAGCCTCTTATAGGGGCAGATCAGGAATTAGAAGATGATGAAGATTACACACCCGGTATTTCTAAAAAACTTAAACTTAACTCATGAAAACCCTTTAATCTATTCACTATTTTGTTTAACACTTAACTTTCTTTCTATTACTCATACTCCTTTTTTCTATAATCCATTCTAAATTCTTTTTTACCTATCGAAAATTATTTTGTGGAAATTTGAAAACTACTATTTTTATGGAAACACTTGGAAAGTACAAGACTTGAACCCTTTCTGTTCTTTGATACTGTTCTTTAATTATGCAGGCCTATTCTGAACTCCGCTGGAATCTTCTTACAATCATATGCTACCAATGTAAGAAAATTCCACCGGAATCAATTCGAGCGGAGTTCAGAATAGGCCTGATAATGTCGAAAAAAAACGTTACTGTTATTGCTCGAATCTACCCAGAGTGATCCCCCTTCCCTGGATGATAGTGCAATTCTGCTTTGTTTTTGTTCTTATCTGTAGCTCATTGAGGCGCTGTCGCGCGGTTTTTTTATATGCTTTATATTAGCATGACCTGTATGTTGTATGTTTCATGTAAACAAATCTTGCAACTTGATTTTGACCCACTTTCATGTAACGGATCAACTTGAAATTTTGCACATATGTATAGTTCGCGTGACAATCACATTCTGACCATTTTTTAAAAAAAATCAAGATGGCGGTTCCAAGATGGCGGCCGAATTTTGTAATTGTGCTCCCCGACCCCCGACATGGGTATCAAATGAAAAGGTATGACAAATAGAATACAATTACCTATGTGGCGTCATTCAAAATTCAAAATGGCGGCCTACACAAAATGGCCGACTATCTTTTTCTTTACAATCCACTCGATATGGGTATGAAATGAAAGAAAGTGACAAGTAGAATACTATTAGCTCTGTGGCCCAAATTCAAAATGGCGGCCAACACAAAATGGTGGACTACCTTTTTATACGCTTTATATTAGCTTCACCTGAATGTTGTATGTAGTATGTAAACAAATCTTGTAACTTGATTTTGACCCACTTCCATATAACCGATCAACTTCAACTTTTGCACGTATGTATAGTTCGCGTGACAATGCAATCTGACCATTTTGTAAGAAAAGATGGCGGATGAATTTTGCAATTGTGTTCTCCGATATGGGTATCAAATGAAAGGGTATGACAAGTGCAATACAATTAGCTATGTGGCGTCATTCAAAATGGCGGCCAACACAAAATGGCGGATTACCGTTTTTCTTTACAACCCACTCGATAGGGGCACCAAATGAAAGGATATGACAAGTAAAATACTATTAGCTATGTGACGCCATTCTAAATTCAAAATGGCGGCCAACACAAAATGGCGGATTACCTTTTTCTGTACAACCCATGTGGTATGGGTATCAAATGAAAGGGTGTGACAATTAGAATATTATTAGTGGTGTGGCGTCATTCCAAATTCAAAATTTCGGCCAACACAAAATGGCGGTTTATCTTTTCTTTACAACGCCCTCGGTATGGGTAATAAATGAAAGTGAATGACGAGTATAGCTAATATGGCTGCCATTAAAAAATGGCGGAAGGCATATAATAGACTAAAAAGTAGAAAATAAAAAATATAGTTTAAAAAACTAAAAAATACGCTTTTATTTTAAAATGAACTAAAAAGTAAAAAATAATTTTGAATGTAAAGTTTTTATTGCTCTAGCCAGTATATGGAAACTACCTACCTTTCGAAATGTAAAAAAGCGTGGGGCTCTTTACCTATATTCTTAGCACCCCACGCTTTTTTGCATTTTGAAAGGTAGGTAGTTTCCATATACTGGCTAGAGCAATAAAAACTTTACATTCAAAATTATTTTTTACTTTTTAGTTCATTTTAAAATAAAAGCGTATTTTTAGTTTTTTTATGTATGTTAGTTTTATTCCGGTTATTGAAAATTCTTGTTGTAGTGTTTCCAACACCAACTCTACAGCTAGTGACAGATATACGCGCAATTGCGGTGCGCCAAACCGACGCCGCGGGCATTGGTTTCACGCTATGTGGCAACTTTTCACTGATACATAGCTACCGTGCTGGTGTCGCCTTCGGACTTTGACACAACCTAAAAATCAAAGTGACAAGCTGAATGATTTGCGTATTATTTTTCTATTCTATATGACTTGCCTTTGTTTTAGATGCTAATTTCATTACCGCAATTTTAAAAAGTAAAGATTTGCATTAACTGTGAAATTCAACAAATTTACTATCCCCACCAACACCAACAAACGACTTAAAACACAAACAACTTTTTGACATTTAGGCCGCGGCAACGCGGAACAAGTTGAAAGTATAGCAACTTTCGCAGTGTGTGCGTGGCGTTAAAACACCATTTTGTTGGTGCAAATTTGAATAAACATATTTCTATTCTATTTGTCATTACCTGCACGGCATTTCCGCGTGTATCTGTCAGCAGCTTACCTGCTCCGTTTACTCCACCATCGACCCCTTGAGCCGCCGTAGGAATGTAGCAGCACTGACAAAATTTGATCGCTACTATCCCACGCCTATGTGCAGGAACCGAACCAGCCGAAAGCACCAAAAAAGGTATAAGAAGAGAAAACACCACATAACGAGCATGCGATCGAAAATGCAGGCTCCTTCTCGACCCTCCCCGGCACTCCGGTACCAAGCCGGTCCGGTCCCTGCACACAAACGCGGTCACATTTACCACTGCACAGTGGCTCAGCTAAGACATGCAAACAAAAAAAGTGTTAAAAACATATAACTTAAAACAATAAGAAATGCAATACACAAAGAAGCGTGCAAGAAAAGTCAGTCAAGTGAGATTGAAAAGGCTCCTTTTAAGGACGTCCTTACTAATGCTCACGCTAAAAACATCAATATTTTTATTCACATTAATGAACATGCGATTAACAGGCTCGAATCTGCCGTAATTCGTGTTAGAGGAGCTGGTGTGTAAGAGAGGTGGCCCTCTCAAATTGTATCCACTCTCTCAATTTGTATTTAGTGTTGAACCAAGCGCATGTCTTATCGCGACGTGAGCAATGTTTATGTGTGTGCAATTTTCATTTCCCCACATGCGCGAAGAAAACCTCAACTGATTTGGATCAGGCTGTAGAACAACTCGAATGTGGAATAATCTCTCGCAATCTCGGAATTTCGACCTCCTACAACATCTAAGACTTCAAACGCGGGTTAATCGCCACCTTCTTCAACCTCCCCCAAACCTTCATAAACCTTAACCTATTCCCCCGTACATTGCACCATGACGTAACAAACGACAGTACAAAGGGTGATTCCTGAGCTTAGCACTGCCGCATAAAAACAATAGCCACCCCTTTATGGCCCGTCCACACGACACAAGCATGCATAGAACGTGCTTTTTTCTCATATGAATTTTATGTAATTTTGCATGGGCAAGCATAATGAAGTAACCAAAATTACGCCCTAAAAAAGCACGCGACGTATGAAATGCGTCCACACGGCACCGGCTAAAAATTCCCAACTCTGAAAAAACGCCCGTGCTTTTTGTGGTCGTAAAAAAGCCATATAAAAGCAAGTTGAAGGCGCTGCTTGTATGGTGTGGACGGCCATTATGCTTAATCAGGCCACTAGAAGAACATAAGGAACCGGTTTAGACGGTGCGCTCCAGTGCATGTGCCTCAAGAACGTTTGACGATGAAAGAAGAAGTGGGGATGATGAGAGGTACCACCCCACTTCTCCTCTTACTAACAAAGTTCGTGAGGCACATACGCTGGAGGGCACCGTCTAAATCGTCTCTAAGGGTTCCAAAGTGGGGTTAGAAATTAACTTTAACATAAATAATTTTCTTTTTGTAACATTATAATAATTGTATTTTAATAAATAATCAACTTATAGAAGAATATGAAAGAGATAAAAAGAAATTCAAAGAAACCCCATCAAATAGTTTTGTAGTTGGAGGTGTAGAAGCAAATAAGAATGAGTTTCCTTTTATGGTAATTAATTATTTTATTAATTAATGAATTTTCTTAATTACCAAATTTGTACACTACAGGCTGCAATAGGTTGGCCAGGATCATCTGGAGGTTATGATTTCAGATGTGGAGGATTCTTTATTACAGAAAAACTGGTAATTACAGCTGGCCATTGTGCAAAGTCTGGAGGGTAAGAATTTTTGTTTGTTAGTAGCCATTTAAAAAAAAAAATTAATTTGTGTTTAGTGTTGAACCAGTTGCTGTTCTCCCAGGTGGTGGGCGATTAGATGAAGATCAGAATCAAATAATTCCAATACTTTTAATTCTTAAACATCCAAATTATAAACCAAGGCAAACTTACGATGATATTGCCATTATCAAATTAAATGGAAATACAGTGTAAGTATATGTTTTGTTATAATGTAAATATTTAATCGGTTCGGACAATAAAAATCCATTATTTTTTATCTTAACAGAAAGTTTTAATATTTTTCTGTCATAACTAATTACACCAGAATTTAAGACGAAAATAAGCAGTAAAACTTTTTATAAAGTTAATCTATTGTTGTATTTGTTTACCATTAGGATGAACAAATTACTTCATTTTTTAATTGAAATGCACTATCATATACCTAAGCATTGTTACCTTTTTGCGGATTAATTAAGGAATGCACTTTTTAAATGTTCACACAAAACTTATTTATTAACACAATGAGCAACTTCGGGCAAGCAATCAGCTGTTTGTCAACTGTCACAAAACCGGCAACAGTTAATCGAAAACTGTTAAAAATAAATTGCAGTTACACGCCAGACCTCAATAAGAGTTTAAGTTTAATATTTTAAACAGATTAAAAACTAAAATTAAAATTTTCTTTTTAAAAACTGACAGGTTGAACTTTTGACAACTCACTTTGAGAATTGTTGCCTGAAAAGCGTTTCATGAGATTTTTTGCTCTGAATTGCTCCAACTTGCTTTCTTGATTTTTGACAGCTGCTCTGCTTTTGTTTCGGTCTCATTAAACACAGCTATAATAGGAAAGGTTAATTATCAGTTCAAGGATATTTCAAGATAAGAACTCAAGAAAGCATGTAAACGTAATGAATATTTCTGAGCGATTTCTTGACAATTTTTTGCATAGGTTTTAGATAGGCAAAGAAATTTCTTTGGTCTAGCATACCGGGCATAAACCGTTACAAATAACAGTTCGTTCCAACTTCTAATAGATCATCACAGTATCTAAAGTCAAGTACAAAAAATAATGGATTATATTCCGATCCACCTAAATAATATATTGATTTCCGAACATAATATTCTTTTGTTACTATAGTCACAGGCCAGCAAATTTATGGAGATCTCCAACAATTAATTTCCCAAACGCTATAGGTATTGGATATGGTCGTACACAATTTGGTAAGTAAAATTTTTAATTTTTATTAATTCTAATATAAAATTAATATTATTTTTTTGTAGAAGGAAGAAGTTCTAACGAACTACGAAAAGTTACACTTAGTTTATTTGATAATGAGTCCTGCTCTCGTTTCTATCCACCTGATTCTAGATTTAGAAGAGGACTTATAAGTTCACAACTTTGCTCTGGTGAAATTAATGAGCCCAAAGACGTTTGTCAGGTAATAAAAAAAATATAAATAAAAAAGTAAAAATTTCTAATATTTTTATTTACAGGGTGATTCTGGTGGTCCTCTTGTAGTTAGAGACAATTCAAATGGTAATACTGTTCAATACGTAATTGGAATAACATCATTTGGAACAGGTTGCGCTTTTGGTGTTCCTAGTGTTTTTACTAGAATATCGTCGTATATTTCTTGGATAGACACCCTAAAGTAATAGATTTCTTGTCTTAATTAATGCAGTAAATTTTAATATATTAATTAATATAAAAAAAGAAACGAAATTGGAAATTGTTTTTATCGTGTTATGTCGTCACGTAAAGATTGACTTGATGGAGCGACAGACTGGCTGCAATGCGCAAGAAAGTTAGGAGATAGGGCAAAAAATGCTGGGTATTGGGAAGAATACAAGTTCACCCTAACAGCCTACAACAAGGAGTTCAGACGCTCAAAAAGGTTTGCCTGGAGGAAACATTGTGAGAACCTGCAGACTCTATTAGAAGAAACTAGACTCCAAAAGCTCCTCTCCAAAGACTCCTTCATCGGAGTGGGCCTTCTCAAAAAGGAGGATGGATCATACACCTCTAACCATGAAGAAACCTTAAGATGCGTGGTCAGCAAGCACTTTCCAGAGTCAATCCTCCAAACCGTTTATCTCCTGGGTATAGTCATAGGACCATCCCAGACCGTTATTCCCGGAGTCTTTGCCTTTCTGGAAACATCTTCGAGGGACAAGGTTAAGTGGGCGATGGCCTCTTTTCAACCCTATAAATCCCCGGCAGAAGATGGCATTTTCCCGGTACTCCTTTAGAAGTACCTCGATCTGATTCTCGAAAACCTGGTCTGTCTCTTAAAAGCCAGCTTCAATTGGGGATACATTCCAACCATCTGGAGGAAAGTAGTTTTTATCCTTAAACAGGGCAACAGGCCCCTGGAGCTGCCTAAATCCTGTAGACATATCAGCTTAATCTCTTTTATTTTGAAAACGATAGAAATGCTGGTCACCCTTCTTATACATAGCTTTACACCACCTAGTCAGCAATATCAACAAGCCTTTCTCGCTAAGGAAACTGCTTTACTGCAGGAACAGAATGTGTCGCTTGTCGCTGCCCTGCCTCTGTCGCCGTCGCTGTCGCCGTTGCTGTCGCTATACTTGTCGCTTTGTTGAACAGAATGATATAGCAGAGTGCAGCATTCAAGTCGTAATTTTTGTTCGGAGTGCTTGTTTTGGTATTTCACTACTTTCCTTCAACGCACTCCAAGAACACGACTGCACACGTTCTCGAACTTAAAATTTGTATACTAGAATTTCAGCTCTATATACTTGAATCGTAGCAATCCACACGAGCTGTCATTTGTCGCCCGTAAAATTTCAAATTTCCGAAAACCTGGCGACCGCGACTGCGGCAGGGTTAGCGACAGCGACAAATTCTGTTCACGTAATAGATGTGGAATGCTTTTAATATTTCACGGCGAGCGCGACAGCGACCGCGGCAGCGACAAGCGACACATTCTGTTCCTGCAGTTATGTGCGCTCCTTGACATCGACTTTGCTTCTGCCCATAATACCGTCAATGATTCTATTTCTAGAGCACTGGCTAACCGGGATGTCTACACCATTAGTGCCTAGGCTATCAAGGGATGCCTTCTAGGTGGAGTTCTGTCCCGTTACTCTGGTCACTGTTTGTGAATGAACTTTTGACCTAGCCACACAAATCTAGTTTCGATGTCATCGGCTATCTAGATGATCTTCCCATCATTGTCTCGTGGAAGTTTGACCGGACCATTGCAGAGGTCATGAGAACAGCACTCCGAGAAGTTCAAAGACGATATACCACGGGGGCCAATCAATCAACCCAAATTAGGCCGTTCTGTTGTCTTTTTTCCAAACGTTACAAATTGGACCTAGGTCCTATTTGTATCCAGGGTATAGCAGTTGAGTACTCAGTCTAGAGTTGAGCCGGACTTACACGAGGCAGTACATTTGCCCCTTACACGATAGTAAATTGTACTGAGGCCTTAATTTTTTGAAATGTCCCGGTTCAAAAATAATGTCCTACTGGTATATGAGCGTGTATCGAGATAAATGAGGCGAGGTGTGATTGTAAATACGTACTGGAGAAACATTTCTTACTTCTGTAAGACTTACTTAGATCCAATTTTAAATGAGGCGAAGTGTAATTGTAAAATAGAATTTTACATCGCGGAGGCATATGTTTATTACTCTCTTACTCAAATCAATCAAACTCGTGAAAAAAGCTCTTCATTGGTATTTATTTTCTTTCTTTCTTTAATTTGTTTGTTTTTGTCATTTTGGCATTACAACGACACCTCGCCTCATTTGAAGTATGTCATTGTACTGGCTCAAAAAAAGAGGCCCTTTTACAAACTCATTTTATAATCGGGTCCTACCCAACACCAACACTAACTTAGAGACTGCCAAATATCTGGGATTAATGCTGCACAAGAGACTGAACTAGAACGATCAACTGGATCACGCCATCAGTAAAGCAACAACACGATCGTTTAACCTGTTGTCACTTATGCCGTTATAGTCTGGTGGTACAAGACTAAACGGGTCATGGCGATCCTCGAGTGAAGCAGACTGAAACGGCTTGCTTTCCTTACTGAGGTCCAAGAAATCTCCACTGGTTTAATGACGGATCAAAGATCGAACATAGTACAGAGGCTTGTGTATCAGAACCCAACTCTAAGGTCTCGACTACACTGGGTAGGTGGCCCTTTGTTTTCCAAACTGAAATACATGCGATTGAGACCGGTAGGCTCAACTTTAAGAAAGATTTGAAAGTTATTTTCTGACAGTCAAGCTGCAATAAAGGCACTCTCAACCTGGAAGTTCACCTCCAAAATAGTTGCAGGGTGCTTTGACATACTCCAGAGCCTGACCAGTAAAAATAGGATCCCGCTTTGCTGGGTCCCCGGGGGTATCGAGGGCAATGAGGCGCGCAGTCATCCTCGCGAGGAAGTGTCTGACACGTTGGTCCAAAACCCTTCGGGCTTCTACGTATTTTTTGTGATTTCCTCTTTTCATTCTTGTACTTGTTAGGTACACTTGTCTTGCCTCGTTTTTCATTTCCATGTTTCTCTTACAGATCATCAAACCTGCGCCTTCTTCTTTCCTTGTTTTGTATACCTAATACATTAGTGTTTGTTTCTGTAATTCACATCAGGCTCAGATCAAATTCCATTTTCAGACTCCTTGTTATTTCCTCTAACTTTTCTGTTAATATTCTTTCATATTCATGTTTTTTCCTTTATTTCTTATTTTTTCTATGTCCCACTTTGTTTGACTGTTGTCGTTTTTCCTATGTTTTGTCGCAAGTTTTTCGCTCTGGGGGTAAGTGACCTCTGGCGTTCCTCAGGGTAGTCATCTTGGTCCTCTTCTCTTTAATATTTTTATCTCCGATCTATCAGAAAAATTAGTAAATATTCCGCATCTTTTCTACGCGGATGATCTCAAGACTAGTGCCATCAATACCCAAACTGATGTTTCCTTCATGCAGACGAAACTCAATACTTTACAAGACTGGTGCTCCACGAACAAATTGCAACTTAACACCAGCAAATGTCACGCAATTACGTTCTCCCGTAGAAAAAACACACAGAAGCAGTACTATTATCTCAACTGTATGATGTTGAATCAGGTTGATCATATCGTAGATCTAGGTGTGGTCCTAGACCAAAAACTCAATTTCAACCTGCACTACGATAATTTAACTGCCAGAGCCAACAAATATCTTGGTTTCATCAAGAGGAGAGCCAAAGAATTCGGTAATGTATATGGGTCACAAAAACACTCTTCTGTTCTCTAGTCCGCTCTATCCTGGAATATGCGTGTCCTATCTGGGATCCTATGTTCCAAGTAAGCAGTGGCAGGATTGAATCAGTTCAGAAGAGATTTCTCCTGTTTGCCCTGAGAAATCTACATGATCCGCATGACTACTAAAGCTTACCGCACTACTTGGACAGGCTTAAAGTGCTTGATCTCATGCCGTTATCTAGCAGGAGAAAACTGCTCATATCTTGCGTTGCCTTTGACGTCCTAAGTGGAAAACTGAAAGTGCAGTTTCTGTCGGACAAGATCAAAATTGGCCCACAGATTCCTTGGGACTTTTTAAGAAAACAATTTGGGAATCACAAAAAAAAAACATGGCCGCCGGAAATATAGAGGTTTCCGATGTTTTCTTTGTATCTCGGTTCTATAGGCCATAATATCGTTTTGTATTGACTGATCAAAAAATTTTCCGAAAAAACCATTTTTTGAGTGATGTTTTGGCCAAAAGGTGATTTTTAAAACTTTGACCTTGAATAACTTTAAAAGGGTTGTTTTCGAAAAAATGACAGGAGGGCTTTTTGTAGGCAATAACGTTTCGTATTGACTGATCAAAAAAAAATTTCGAAAAAAGCAGTTTTTGAGTGATGTTTTGGCCAAAAAGTGATTTTTGATAACTTTAACTTTGAATAACTTTGAAAGAGTTAATCGGGTCAACATCTTTGTAAGTAAGAATTTCATTGTCAACATTTAGGGCCTTTGCACGGGGTTGTACGACCTATAGAAACCCAGAGACAAGGAAAACATCGGAAAATCGCTATATTTCCGGCGGCTATATATTTTTGTGATTCCGAAATTGTTTTCTTAAAAAGTTCCAAGGAAGCTGTGGACAAATTTTCAGCAATTTCCGAATTTTGCCTCCTTTCGAGCGTTTTTTTTTTGCTAATTTCGCCGGACTATACTGTGTTTTTTAATTTAAGTGTGCCTTGGTTGGCTTAATAATAAATAATAAGTTACTAATGCTGTTATGCTGTTATGACACTTACTTTTTTTCAGCGTCGAATTTTAAGTGCGAAAAGGCAGGGACAACGGACAAGTGGCTTTGCATTTTCGTGCAGTTTCAAACAATAAAAATACTTTTTAAATACTTTTTCGTATCCAATAGCAACATAATATTATCATATACGCATACATTTGCAAGTTTGTTTTCGATTTCACTGTATGTACACAATAATAAATCAAGAACTTTCAATACTATTAACAATGAAGTCTGAACTGTCAAAAATTAATATGAACTTTTCATACTTTTTCTGGCACTTTTCGAGTTAGCTGAACTTTTTCGCGTAGATTAGCTTCAATTTTAACTCGTTCGCTACCAGCCGTCACATATGTGTGACACATGGGTTTGTTGTGACAGCCCGTCGTCACATATATGTGACAGACCTTTTTGGCCAATTTATGAAGACGCGTTGAAACGCGTTGTTTTTTTAATAGAATTTTTAGGTTCTAAAACGGTGAAATATATGAAGAATGTGCTTGGTCTGAGATAATATTCGATTATTTAGAGTTTGTACGGCAGTTGAATAAGATGGTCCAGCAAGGCGAGCGCATTCAAAAAATTCAAAAAACAAGTTGCGTTGGGATATACCCGCCAGAAGCGAAAGTTCTACGCACTTTTTGGTGAAGTTATTTCCGATTAAATTAAAATATATATTATATTAAAGTTATAAATATATGTATGAAAACATTTTGTAGTTATCTCTCTCCCTTCGGCGCCGATGTTTTTTTTTCAAACTTTTAAATGCATCACAAAATAAATTATATTTTATCAATTGAATATATCGTCTATTTTTTATGAAATATGATGTCAGTCAAGTGACCCCTTTCACCGGGGCGCAAATGCGAGCAATTTCTAGCAAATTTTCCACATTAGCAATCCTTGTGCACGTCGTCAATGAGGGGTGCTCGGACTTTCATATACTCTGCCTGACTGCATCAATATTTAGTGCCTTGCATTGTCGCCAAGACTTTGCTTTATCTCGAAAAATTAAGTTTTAAGTTTCCTCGCAAAATTAACACCAGCCCAACCTGGAGCAGAAAAAGTTAGTCATTTGCGTTCTTTGAGACTTTTTAACTGCTCTTCTCTGTTCTAAACTGGTTGCTTGACAGTCAAGTATCTAACCTCTAATAGTGCAATTTAGACTAAGTTGAGCAGTAAAAGTGTTCTTTCAGATTCCTGCTACTTATTGCCTTTTTCTGCTTTGATATCAATTTTACAGCTGCTCCAACTGATCTGCTCCGAACTTTTGGAGCAGTCAAAAAACAAAGTTATTGTTATCGACTACTATCTACAACTGTCATATATGAACATGTGACAAATTACAACCAAACATGAAACATAAAACACACCCTGTATAAATAAGAATACTAGCTGACCCGACAGACAGTTGACACCCTCGGAGCAAAAGCGGGTTAAAATAACAAAGAGAGCGAAAACGGTTCGGCAATTTTTTTAGTGCGAAAAAGGGATATCTTCGCGTTCTTAGAGGAAAAATGGTATAACTATACTTCAGCGCAAGAACGGTGTATCAAAAAACCGAGCGGAAAAGCGGTTTAACTTTTTATTCCGCTTTTGCTCTTAATGAAAACTTATACCGCTTTTGCGCGCAAATAAAATTTGAACTGCTTTTGTTCTCAGTTTTCATTAAAAATGCTTTTGCTTATGCTTGTACCAATAAAAGCATAACCAAAGCATCAACCTCTTTTACTCGAAATAATAATAACTCGAAGATTTTTTTTCATTTCTGAGGTTAATTTGCAACAATAAAACATTTTTGTTATTTTTGAAATTTTCGTGTTTCATATTTTTCGAAATTATAGAATTTTCACTTGGAATTATTAACGTACATTTTTACGAACGTCGTAATTTCTCATTTTTTATTACAATTGTTATAGTTTGTCTCTAGTTCTAGTTTGTCAATTTTATCTTTAATTTTAGGGTAAATATTCTACATTTTTTCCGTTCAGTCATCTATTTTTGTATGGCCTTAATTTCTGAAAAAATTGTTATTTTTCTATAATTTTTGGATTTGACACTTACAGTTTCCTTTACTTACTTACTTTTCCCTTACTTGAGCTTCCTTTTAAAGTTCTTAATAAGGGGTTATAAAGGCGACTCATTTTCCACCCACGGAACCCACTTTTTTGGGGGTTTTAGCCCTCAAAATGGGTATTTTTGGATTTTCTGCAATTTTGTTAGTAAAAGGATAAAAATGCGCAGAGATCTTCCTTTTAGGGCTCTCAATAAGAGGTATTAAAGTTAACCGATTTTCCACCCTGGGAAACCCCATCTTTAGTGTTTCGCTCCCAAAATGGATATTTTTCGATATTTTTGCAATATTGCTTAATATCTTTTTGTTTTTTTTTTCAATTTTAAGTCCCTACAATATTTGATATCTTATGAAAAAAAGAAGATTTTCGTTTTTTTGGTTTTGGCTAAAAGTCATGGAGAAAAAGGTATGATGGAAATGTCAGACAAAAGGACCCCGCATCGTATTTTCTTGAAGTTTTGCAGGTTGATAGTACTCAACATGTTTTTTAGAGTTTTACATATCACCCTGTATTTTTGTAACCCTATGACCTATTTTCATGAATAAGGTAACCGTGTACGCATCATACTCCCACCTATCCAAAACTGTAAAAATCAAGGCTCTACCCTATCAACTTCCAGAGTAATGAGTCATCAAAATCAAAATTTCGTTTTTTTAACTAAAATTTTTCTCCATAAAATACCTAGCTAACTAATTTTTTTTTTGCAAAATTGGAAAGCTTGGACAATTTTCTATCAATAATGTCTGGAAAATTTTTATAAGCAATTTTAATGCTAAAATTGGCCCTATTGTTTGTTTTAGTACTTTTTCACATAAGCTTTGCCAAAAAGAAACAAATAAGGCCATTTTAACATCAAAGTTGCTAATAGCTTCAAAAGTAAAGGCCGTAGCATAAAAATTGTCCAGACATTATTGATAGGGAATTGTCCAAGCTTTGCAATTTTTCAAAAAAAAATATTACTTAGCTAGGTATTTTATGGAGAAAAAGGTGGTTTTAGTTGAAATTTTAGTTACAAAAAATCGAAATTTTGACTTTGATGACTGAATAGCAGAGACCACTGAGAGCAGTGTATTCTGCGTAGACAGACACCTTATTCATGAAAGGCCTCCCATATGATTTTTTGTTCGTTTATTCAAAACCTATCCACAGCCGGCCGTTTTGTAGCTTTACATCCTGTATATACAATACCTACTGGTGCGGGAAAGCGGCCTGTGAACACTCATGAAATTCAAATACTATGTATAAACCATATAAAAATATGCCAGAGCGATGTGAAAACCACCCTAATGTTAAGGATTTTAATTTACAAATTTTAATTTTTGGTACTACAATAAATTTCAAAAACCAAAAAAAAAACTGTTATTTCATAGTTTTAAGTTTCCACTTCTGTCGGCAGTCCCCAATGACTGCCTGTATTTTTTTTAAGACCTCCACAATAGCGCTACTTATCGGGTCCAAAGCTATCCTATCTTTCAAGCTGGAACCAACCACACAAAATCACCAAATTTCACTAAAAGCAGTTGGGTGGTTTCGGAGATTAGCGTGTACGAACATCGTGTACTTCACTTAATAATTATATTTATTTATATTTCGTATTCCAATCCTATTCAGTTCCTTCTAATTTGATGTGTCACATATATGTGACGCATGGGCTACAACGTTTAGTTTTTATCTATAGCCCAGTGACACATATGGGTGACAGTTTAAAATAAGGCTTATTTTAGATTTTTAGAACGTTCTAAATATATATGCTTAAAATCTATTGCAACTGGTGTCATAATATCCCGAAAAAAAATCATGGGCTCTGGTGGACGTTTTTCGCTTGACACCCTGGTAGCGAACGAGTTAAGCATATAGCCAATTCTTCGCACTCATGCCAAATCTCCGTAAAGATTTTTTGTCTCTTTCTAAAATTGCTAAAAAGTGTACGTTTTGTCTGAAAAAAAGTAATACGGCGTTTACATCGCATCGAAAACACGTGTTTTCGTCAAAATTTGGCGTTTTGGGCAAAAACACAATCGAAAACAGGTGTTTTTCATACAAATCGAAAACAACTTGGGAACCTGTTTTCAATAAAAACGACAACGAAAACAAAAAAGTGTGGACAAGAACCCAATTCAACGTTCAGCACTTGTTATACGCATGTCATTTTCCGTATCACACTTTTTTTTAATTCTCAGTTTGCCATGAAAAAAATTTAAAACGAAATAATTAAATCAAAATTAAATTAAATAGGCATAACTGTCACTCGAAAACAAGTAAAAGGCGATGTAAACGCCTCACCCGTTTTCCGAAAATGAGTTCATGAAAACACTTGTTTTCGAGGCGATGTAAACGCCGTATAAGTGTCATAACAGCATGATTAATTATGGTGTACACAGGCGCGGATTTAAGGGGGGGGGGGGTCACGGGGGTCATGACCCCCCCAAAAGCGCTCGCTGTTTAAAAAACAAAATTGATCCAACTAAAAAAACAAAAACAAAAAATAACCAAACGTCCAAAACCGACCCAAATTTTTTGCAAATTAAAGCAACGACCTTAAAAAATGACCTTCAAGGTCAACTACAGATTGATCTATACTCTTTCTATATATTTTGATTTGTCAACTCTGAAGTTAGCTGCACTCACAAGAAAGGGCACGTCTTCATCAAAAACACATTAGGGCACGTTTTCTGCCCTACTCAGCTCAAATTAGGGACAATTAAAGAAATTTTTCCCACAGCTATGAGACCGGTGCCAAGTGAAGAATATGGGTTGTCTAAGCATGATTTTCACAACCCGCTGTTCGAAAAAAGGGTTGTTTTTGAAAAATGTGTGAATTTTATAGTTTTTTCGCTTTTTCTCTATTTTTAAGAGAAACTATGCATTTTGGTCAAAATATCAAAAGAGCAAAGTTATAAGGCATAAAATTTCCTGCAAATTTTGCCTTCACTGTTTTTTCGAATTCGGCATTGTTTCGCCGGTAGAGCTCGTTGTGCGCCTTTTTTCAGACTCTGTTGATAATCAAAGCGTTCAAAGAAAGGCCGTTGAAAAACTACAACTACTTCTTTGATCTCATTTAATTGTTCATACAAATGCATAATTTTGGCTCAAAATCTAAAAATTGCGCAAAACGGCCTCCATCGGCGAAAATATGCGGAGTTGGGAAAAATTGCTCTCCAACTTTGATATTTTCACCAAAATGCATAGGTTCTCCACAAAATAGAGACTTCACTTGGCACCGGTCTCATAGTTGTGAGAAAATTTCCTAAAAACAGCGAGTTTTTGACTAATTTTTGTTGTTTGTTTTTAATCCACGAGAAAATTCGGTTAGTTTTGTTCGTTTTGTTAATTTTGTGTTTGTCCCTAAAAAAGCCTGTTTAGACGCTTCGCTCCCAGGAACGTTCCTCACGAACTTTGTGGATGAAGGGAGAGTTGGGGTAGTACCTCTCATGAACCCCACTACAGTGCCGCGGCCAGACAATTTGGGGATTTGGGGAGAGTCCAAACAAAATTTCGCTCGCTTCGCTCGCGCATTTCTCTTCATACAAACCCGTCCCCGCGTCAGAATAATGGCCCATGTGCTGATTTCTGTGGCCCATACTCATTTGTATGGCCCATTCTCAATGAAGTAAAAATGCAATAATGAATTCAAATGATTTTTATTCCGCCTCGCTAGCGGGACCCCAATATCACGGGGCCCTGTGCAGTTGCACATCCTGCACATATGCCAGCCGCGGCACTGCCCCACTACCTCCTTCATCCACAAAGTTCGTGAGGAATGCTCCTGGGAGCGAACCGTTAAATAGGCCCTTAGGAGTAGAAATTTTTTTTTCGCCACTTTTAATTCCGTGACCCCCCCCAAAATAAAATTCTAGATCCGCGCCTGGGTGTACATACAGTGAAATTGAAAAGAAACTTACAAATATATGCGAATATAAGCCACCTTCTCGCTCACATCAAGTTGTCCTTGTCTTTTCGCACTTAAAAATTCGACGCTGAAAAAAAGTAAGTGTCATAACAGCATAAGGTTAAAAACCTAAAACTGATCTACTGTAGAGTAGTGTAACGTTTATTACTATTAAAATTCACATTAAGAGTGTGTTCTTAAACCCAAAATAAACCCAAAAATTTCTTCGAAAAAACCCAACAACACAAAAAAAAACTTAATAATAAAGAATTCCCATCCAAAATACCAATCAATCATCAAAGATCAAGACCAACGATCTATAAACAAAACTTTAAGATCGTTTAAGATGCAAACGGGAATCACTATCTTAACTTAAACCTGTTTTATTGATGAAGCTTTATATTTGGAAATAAACACTATTAAAATATAGGCGTTACTATTATATTGCAACTATTATTATAAGCTGTCGCCGGACTTTCATATTTAAATTTACTTTACATAAAACCTCATCAATGAATCCCACAGAAATAACTCTGCATAATCAATCATTCTTTGTATCTGTTAATTTGTTTGAAAAATAAAACAAGTTTTTAACTCACTCTCGTGAGATGTAACTGAAATGAGCATTTTTTTGGGTAATTAAATATAAATAACTTTAGGAGCTCCATCGTACAGATTATCATCGCGATTAATAAGACGCGTAATCGTTGCTGCATACTCCGCGCCACTTGATTATGTTCAAACTAGTATTTGTATGAAAACCCCAAATTACCTTAACCTATTTCAGAGATTGTTCCACGTCTTAGTGCTTGCATTTAGCGGGGAATAAAACCGTTTCTTGATATTTAATTGCACCGATATCTAAATAATGGTCCTATTTTTACTTGAGGGGTAGTTGAGGTGGGACACTTGATTAGGTTCAGCTTAAACTAAATAACATATTTGCATAAATATAAAATTATTCTTTATTATTTTTATTTTCAAAAATGGGTTGGGTATGACCTCCGTTTCTGTTAATTACTTTTCTTAAGGTAGGTTAAGGTAATTTGGGGTTACAAATACTAGTTGACCCTAATACAGTACATTATGTATGTTGTACACAATATTTTGATGTTTTGCCGATCCAGAGGTCGTGTCTTCATATTTGCAACATAACCAGTCAAAATATAAATGGACTAGCAAGACCTTCGGCCTAGTGATGTACCACTACTTAAAAAAGAAAAAAGTGTCTAATCGAGACAGTGGGAGTTCGTGAAAATTTAATGATTTAAAAAAAACCAAACGCCCATAGATTGGTTTAGTCTAACTCTTTGTTGTATATTATTAAGGTGTTCATTCCCTAACTAATCGTTTCTGGGTTAAAGGATTTTCTTTTAATTTTTATATCAGCTTGTTTCTCTTTAATATTTAATCTGCTCAGATGATAAAATGAAATCTGTTTTTTTCGTTATCGTACAGTGTTTACTATTAAGTGTAAATATATCGTTATGTTTAAATAAAAATTGTGAAATCGAGAATAAACCGTGTGCGTTGAAAAATGGAACTGATAGTGGAGAATGCAAAGTAATTTCTAAATGTGAAAGTGGATTATTTGTAGAAAATACAACATTTTATCCTGAAGGACTGAATGCATTAGTATGTTGCAAGTTTGTTCGTCGCACTCGTTGGGCAAACTGGGGATCATATGCACAGAAGCCTGCATCTTCATATAGTTTTGCGCAGGGTGACGCGCAAACACAAGGATATACGTATAGCCGGCCTAGCACGCAAAGTCAGCCTTTCACGCATAACCAGCCTTTCACGCATAACCAGCCTTTCACGCATAATCAGCAATATCGGCATGACCAGGATCACACGCAAAATCAGGCTTTCACGCAAAATCAGGCTTTCACGCAAAATCAGGCTTTCACGCAAAATCAGGCTTTCACCCAAAATCAGGCTTTCACGCATAACCAGCATTACCCGCAAAGCCAGCCGTACACACATAGCCAGACTAACACGAATAATCAGGGTTACACCTATAACCAACCCTACCCGCAACCTTTCACGCAAAACCAGCAATACCCCGATAGTGATGATGACAATGGACTTATAGATAATTATATATATGAAAGAGATAAAAAGATATTCAAAGAAACCCCATCAAATAGTTTTGTAGTTGGAGGTGTAGAAGCAAATAAGAATGAATTTCCTTTTATGGTAATTAATTAATTAAGCCAGCCCTTTATTTTGATAGTTGGCCAAGTCCATTTTTTGTTATTTCGAGATATTTAAGGATTTACATTTCGAAAAAATTAAAAATATTTGTAGCCACTATAAATACCTTTTTTGTATTTTGTGTTGTTAGATAATATAAGTTTAGTATCCAATAATGCTTATAGTGCTGGCTACAAAAAAAATACCGGTCTTATTATACCAAATTGACTTGCCTCACTTTCAAAATTAATAAATTATTGTAATCGTTAATTGAATTGCAGTTGTCCATCTGCCCACACCAAGCAAGTCTTTTTCCGCAACTTCTGCTTTCAGAGCACAGTTTAATCGTCCTTTAGATTTATTGAAAGTGTGTAGAGAGAATGTTTTACATACTATAATCGCATCTCCTCTCCGCGATTTGTACTCAAATAATATTTAAAAATAAAATTCTTTGGCGCTCCTTTGAAATTGCTTGGGCACTTTCTTTCCGTAGCCCGGTTTCGAGTAGTTCCATATAGAAATAAATTTTGCGAGGCCTTAAAATTTATCAAAATGTTGTTTCTGTTCTACCCAACTTATAAGTTTTATACATGCCCTTGCGCATTCGCAATGACTTTATTAGTCCAGTGCAATTAGTTATTATAAATGAAAAATGACGAAACCCATTTATAATGAATAGATTTGAATGATTTTTTTTTGTTGGATTTCTAATACCATAAACTAAAAAGTTTACCCATTAAAAATTACCGCAATTTGGTACTTAGATACTAATCGTGCTTTAATGGTTTTTTCATCTGGAATGTGTTCTCATGTTAGAACATTTTTCAATTCCTGCAAAGAAAACTGGGAGTCTTCATTATTTTCTATATACTATATTTGCTTCATTGCTGCATCCACCAATAATACTTGTGGATGAATCTTTTTTCTTCTTCAGATATAGTAGGGGAGCTGGCACTTGAAAAAATCATGTCATCCCAAACTTCCGCCGTTTGGTATATAAGCTTTTCAAGTAATTTCAAGTATTTTTTATAATATGACATTTTTACGCGAAGTGGACCCATCTCGAGTTGGAGGGTTAGGGGGTAAAAAAGGGGTTCATATTAAATATAACCGTTAAATACTAGTGGCAGAAATGTTTGACCATTTGCTGGGGTGTGGGGGATGAAATGGTAACTTCAGCTAAGGTTGGCTTGGGGAGGGTGCAAATGGTCAAAAATGTCTGCCAATAGTATTTGACGGTTTTTTTTAGCTCTAATAGAACTTACATACGCAGCGGCAGAATTTTTTCTCAATATTAACCCTTATTTACCCTCCCCCCTCCCGCCCTAACTCGAGATGGGTCCACTTCCGGCAAAAATGTCATATTATAAAAAATGCTTGAAATTACTCGAAAAGCTTATATACCAAACGGCGGAAGGTTGGGATGACACGATTTTTTCAAGTGCCAGCTCCCCTACTAATACTTTTGCTACTAAATTTCTCAATGCAAGGCAGCAATCACCATGATATCGCCCTTTCAATGCTACCCCTTCGTATATTTTATATAGAAACTTAGTTATTCTCGAGAGAAAAAATAAATATAGCTGTAAAAGGAATGTACTATACTAGAAGTAGAATCATTTTCATGGGACAGGTCTTAAAAGAAAAAAACATTAGCGGAAGGTTTCAAAAGGTAAACTTTTTACTTTTTAGTATAAGAGATTCAAAAAATCCAAAAACATCTAAATCCATTCATTATAGCTGGGTTCCGAGGTATAAACCTAATTGCACTGGACTATATTCACGATTTTTTTCAGGAATAATTTTACCTAATTCTGAGTAATATTTTTTCTCACTATTTCGGTTATTTTTTCTTGTTTTTTGGACATGTAGGACTCGATAATTCAACTATTCTTCTTCTTTTTCTTAAATTCTTTGAATCATTTTGGTCCGAATTATCTTCATATTTTGGTCCTGATTCTAAAATTTTTCTTTTATAACCGATTCGCGTGGGGATTATTTTCATAAACATAACAATAATAATAAAATTACTTGGAAATGAGGATTTTATTGGAGTGGTGTGATACCCAAAAAAATATTCCTATTTTATTATTATTACGTACTATCTTCACTTTCAGTTGTATCAGAGTTATAATTGGCATTGAAGCCATATTTTGAGCCTTTCGAAATGTAAAAAAGCGTGGGCGCTAAGAATATAGGAAAAGAGTCCCACGCTTTTTTACATTTCGAAAGCTAGGTAGTTTCCATATACTCGCTAGAGCAATAAAAACTTTACATTCAAAATTATTTTTTACTTTTTAGTTCATTTTAAAATAAAAGCGTATTTTTTAGTTTTTTTAAACTACATTTTTTATTTTCTACTTTTTAGTCTATTATATGTCTTCCGCCATTTTGTAATGACAGCCATATTAGATTTAAAATGACGCCATTTTGTGTTGGCCGAAATTTTGAATTTGGAATGACTCACACAATTCATAGTATTCTAATTGTCACACCCTTTCATTTGATACCTATACCGAGTGGGTTGTACAGAAAAAGGTAATCCGCCATTTTGTGCCGGCCGCCATTTTGAATTTACAATGACACCACATAGCTAATAGTATTTCACTTGTCATACTCTTTCATTTGGTACCAATATGAGGTGGGTTGTAAAGAAAAATGGTAATCCGCCATTTTGTGTTGGCCGCCATTTTGAATAATGCCACATAGCTAATTATATTGCCCTTGTCATACCCTTTCATTTGATACCCATGTTGGAGAACCCAATTGCAAAATTCACCCGCCATCTTCGCACCGCCATCTTGATTTTCTTACAAAATGGACAGATTGCATTGTCACGCGAACTATACATATGTACAAGTATTGGAGTTGAACGGTTATATGGAGTTGGTCAAAATCAAGTTGCAACATTTGTTTACATACTAGATACAACATACAGGTGAAGGTGATATAAAGCGTATAAAAAGGTGGTCCGCCATATTGTGTTGGCCGCTATTTTGAATTTGGAATGACGTCACACAGCTAAAAGTATTCTACTTGTCATTTGCTTTCATTTCATACCCATAGCGAGTGGGTTGTAAGTAAAGAAAAAGGTAGTTGGCCATTTTGTGTTAGCCGCCATTTTGAATGACGCCACATAGCTAATTGTATTCTACTTGCCATACCCTTTCATTTGATACCCTTGTCGGGGGTCGGGAAGCACAATTGCAAAATTCGGCCGCCATCTTGGAACGGCCATCTTGATTTTTTTACAAAATGGTTTCATTGCATTGTCACGCGAACTATACATATGTGCAAAATTTCAAGTTGATCCGTTACATGAAAGTGGGTCAAAATCAAGTTGCAAGATTTGTTTACATGAAACATACAACATACAGCATACAACATACAACATACAGGTCAAGCTAATATAAAGCGCATAAACAACCTCAGTTCGTTGTTAATTTTCTAGCAAGAGTGAATATTGTAAAGGGGTTTTCTGCCCCGAAATTAAAACAAGAATCTTGTCGACCGTTGAGTATCGATCTAGAACTTACATATGTACACACATATATCATTGGAATTCAACGGGAAATACCCGAATATTATTATAATTTGTAGTTTTTTTTACAGCCGAAGTTAAATGGTGCCGTAATATAATCGACTAAAAATGACACAGACCTATAACGAAAAACGTTTTTAATATCAAGTATTGTTTCTCCTATATTTTTAAGTGCTAATTACGGAAAAAATAGTCAAAAGTTTCCATCACGTCAGAATTTTGAAGAAATTGCAATTTTATTATTTCATAATTTAGACTGATAAAATTATGAAAAAATCAAAGTTAGTAAGGAACAATTGCGTTAAAGGGTTTTTATTGTTTAATGTGTTAGTCGAACACCTAAATATGATAAAATCACAAAGTGCCCCTTTTTTGAGGGGTGTGTTTTTGAGCGCCGACCCTAAGTACCCCTTTTCAGGTTTTTCGAAATAACTCGAAAACAAAGTGAAATTCGAGATTTTTACTATAATACTTTTTTGTAGAAAATTAAATTTCCAATCGAAGCGCGTTTTTTTAAATTTTTTTTTGGTGTTTGTAATTCATAAAATAATCGATTTTTTTTCCAAAAATCACTTTTTTTCTCTTTTTACGGTTATAACTTTTCTTGCGATATCCTGGGTATACATAAATGTTTAGAGAAAATAAAGGTCTTGAAAAAACGAAGAAATTTCTTTTTTTTAAATCTCCGTACGACCAACGGTGACCGAGAAATCGCCATTCAAAGTTGACAATTTTTAGCAATTGTTTAAATTATTTGCTCTTAAGCATTTTATCTTTGTTGAACATTGGTTCAGCAGAATTACAATTTCGTTCAGTTAACCTCAGATAGGGGGCGTTCAAGTATTACGCAACGCAATTTTTAAGGATTTTTGACCTTCCCTCCCCCATGTAACGCACCGTAACGTTTTTCTGTAACCCCCCCCCCCCCCTCCGCCAATATGGCCGACGAATTTGCCAATTGTCTTTCGATTCCAATGAAAATCGGTATCTGGGGTTTTTTAAGGTAGAAAATAACGAATTTATGATAAGAACTTATAAATTCAAAAAGGCCGCGACAATATGGCCGGCGAATTTGCCAATTGTGTTCCGATTACAATGAAAATCGGTATCTGGGGTTTTTTAAGATAGCAAATAAATAATTTATGATCAGACTTATAAATTCAAAATGGCCGCCCCAATAAGGCGGACGAATTTTTCCAATTCTATTCCGATTCCAATGAAAGTGGATATCAAGGGGTTTTTAAGCTTGCAAATAACGAATTTATGATCAAAACTTAAATTCAAAATGGCCGCACCAATATGGCCGATGAGTTTGCCAATTGCATTCCGATTCCAATGAAAATCGGTATCTGGGGGTTTTTAAGCTAACAAATAAAGAAAACTTATAAATGATCAAAACTTATAAATTTTAAATTTCGGGGCCAATATGGGGGACGAATTTTGCCAAATAAGCCTTTCCACGTCAGTTGTATGTAGGTTGTTCAAGAGTTGGGAAATCGAAAAATCTTCACATCCTAGCTCCGAACACTAAGTAAGAAGGGGGCAGTGTAACGGCTAACCGAAAAGAGAAAGTTAAAATTCCAATTCACCGAGAAGTTTCATGTTCATAGGCACCTACTTGAATACATACATAACGCAGTGTCACATCTCAATTTAGTACGGTTGTTCTAACTGAACCGCCAAGAAGAGGAAGGAGGAGCACATGTGTGCAAGAAGTTTTGTTTTGAAATTAAAGTTGTTAAAAAGAAATAAATTGAGAACGCTCGGTATAGGTAACTCTAAATTTTTATATGGTATCCAAAATCATTTTCCAGAATTTTTGTAGTTTTCATTATACTTTTGTCCTACCGCGGACAGTGCACACATAAACTTTTTTTATTTAAAGGCGTTGCAACGCACGCGGGTTTTATGCTAGTAATAAATAAAACAAGAGATTTATAACTCGCCAAGTTGGGAGATTTTAATTCCCTAGTTTTTTATTTAAATAAAAAAACAATGTTACGTAACGCGATGTTCGAACCCCTCCCGTCCTTGTAACGCATCGTAACGTTTTACAACCTCCCCTCTCCCTCCAAATTGCGTTACGTAATACTTGAACGCTCACTAAAAATGGAAACTTTTTTTTTTGTACGCAAGATCATCAATAGCTGTGTTCCTTTTCTACTCTTAAGTAGTCCGGAGTAAAAAATTAAAGGAACGCAAAATTTGTCGATTTAAGTAAAACCTATGTATTCCTCTGTGAGAGCAGGAGTAGTTCCAAGTAAATTCAATTAAAAAAGAGCAGAAAAGGAACAAGGCTAATGTTTGACAATTTTAAAATGAGAAAGAACAAAAAATCTTATACTTATACTATGCATCTGAAAGCTCTTGCCCAGAAGACCAGGTAAATCTAGATTCTAATTTTGAGCTCTCTTCTCAACCACAACCGTTTAATCAGATAGAATTGAATGATTTGATGATCGATTTAGGACTACCTAAAGATGGTTCGAGATTGCAACAGAAAACCTTCATTCTGCTGGTACCGGAAAAGAGAGAAGGAATTCTTACAATTTATTGCGGAACATGCAGATCTCCTTTATTGCAAAGACATTCCCGGATTAGGGAAGATGTACGGCATAAAATACGATGTGAATGACTGGAGACTCTTTATTGATTCGTCAAAAAGAAGTTTAAAGGCAGTTTTACTTCATAATGAAAACATATACTTCTTCTTCTTCTAGAAAAAAACACATTTCAGATTCGTGATTAAGAAGTCTCAAAACCCAAAAAATCAGTGCTGAAATCGAAAAAGGAAAAAAAAAATTTTAGTTTGTAGGTCTGTGTAATATTAACCTATTGGACTTGCATCACTTTCAAAACAAAACGTTTTCTAATATCGTTAATCGACAATAACTTTAATCGCTCAAACATTAGGGAATGTGATTTATATTGACTATGGATAGTTTACACATAAAAAGATCATATTAAGTTTTACCTATTGTTATCATTACATTAATTTATTTTTCAAAAATGCACTTGCCCCACTTTCAAAATAAACGGCTCAATTCATTAATTAAAGATTTTTACACTACAGGCTGCAATAGGTTGGCCAGGATCATCTGGTGGTTATAATTTCCGATGTGGAGGATTCTTTATTACAGAAAAACTGGTAATTACAGCTGGCCATTGTGCAAGTTCTGGAGGGTAAGAAATTTTTTTTGTTAATAGCCATTTTAAAAAAAATTCATTTGCATTTAGTGTTAAACCAGTTGCTGTTCTCCCAGGTGGTGGACGATTAGATGAAGATCAAAATCTAATAATTCCTATACTTTTAATTCTTAAACATCCACTTTATAAACCACGGCAAACTTACAATGATATTGCTATTATCAAATTAAATGGAAATACCTTGTAAAGTATATATGTTTTGTTATAATTTAAATATTAATCTGTTCGGACCATAATAATCCATTATTTTTGATTTTATCAGAAAACTTTAATATTTTTTTCTCATAACTAATTACACCGAAATGTAAGACGAAAACAAGCAGTAAAATTTTTTTATAAAGTAAAATAGAGATTTAAATAGAGATTTATTTAGGAGAAAATGTGTTATCTTTCATCTCAGTTTCATTTGTATCACAATGCAAAAGTACAGCCGTTGGCCCAGGCTATAATGTACAAGTCCTATATATTCGTGTCCGCCTTGAATTCAACTGGTTTATTAGGGCTGGGGCCTCAGAATCACCTTAACTTGCTGGACAACATTCTAAACCGCGGTCTCAAGCTTTTTGATGATGGCGCCGTTTGTTCTTCAATTGATCGTCATTAAGCCACAGCAGGAATGTAGCAGATCTGGCAAAATTTTATCGTTTTTACTACAACGACTGTTCCACTGAAATAAATTACCCCTTATTTTTGTGCACACTCCGGTCTAGAAATTTATTTAGAAGAACAACTCGACTGTGAAACGACCTTCAAGTCATCACTAAGTGCCAAAAGTCTTGCAATGATGAGCAATAAGTCTGCAAGAAGTCTTGCAGTCTTGTTCTTGCAAAATTTCTTGCAGGCTTACCATATTCAGCAAAACCAAGACAAGACAAGACAAGACTTTTTGCTCATCACTGCCAGACTTTTGGCACTTAAGGCCCGTCCTCACTACGCGGACTTAGATCCCACGCGCTTTTGGCCGTACGGCCAGACAAAAGCGCGCGTTATCTTTTAATTTTCTGAATCATGAGTGAGAAAAAATCAATTCTCATTTGAAATGTTGTACGCGCTTTTGAAAAGCTCATATTGTGTGGACGCACAATGTACCTTTTTAAGCACAGCCTTTTGTCCGCGTAGTTTTGCCGCACGGCCTTTACCATGAACAAAGTCGTAAAAAAGTCATAAAACTCTATATGAAGAAAAGGCAAAAGCGCGTACGACCAGTGCCGCGGCCAGACAATTGGGGGCCCTGTGCAAAAATTCAGCGAGGGGCCCCAGAGAGTCCAAAAGAAAAATTTCCCTCGCTTCGCTCGCGCGTTTTCCTTCGTACACACCCATCCCCGCGACAGAATAATGGCCCATATGCTGATTTATGTGGCCAAATACTCATTTCTGTGGCCCATTCAATGAAGTAAAAATGCAAATAATAGCCGCGTTCCAAAATTCGAGCAAAGTTCTCGCATGCAATTGGCCTACTCCTTCCTACTTCTCAACAAAGGCATGAGTAGAGAGAGAAGCCAACTGCTTGCGAGAACTTTGCTCGAATTTTGGAACGCAGCTAATGAATTCAAATGATTTATATTACAAAAATATTTTTAGCTCGCTTCGCTCGCGGGGCCCCAATATCACGGGGCCCTGTGCCGTTGCACATTTTGCACATATGGCAGCCGCGGCACTGCGTAGTGTGGTCCCACCATTAGTGATGACCAAAATGTCTTGCTATCTTGATCTTGCAGTTTTGTCTTGTCCTGTCTTGTCTTGTATAAATAGAACCAAAAAAAATTCAGTTTCTGAGTCTTTTTTTGACCAAAAACCGATTTTTGGAAATTTTGACCTTGAATAACTTCGAAAGGGTTAACTTTTCGAAAAAATGAAACAAGGCTTTTTTGTAGGCAATAACGTTTCGTCAGTCAATACTGATCAACACAAATTTTCGAAAAAAGCAGTTTTTGAGTGATGTTTTGGCCAAAAAGTGATTTTTGATAACTTTGACCTTGAATAGCTTTGAAAGGGTTAATCGGGTCAATATCTTTGTAAGAACTAAAGTTGTAGGGAATTTCATTGTCAACATTTAGGGTCTTTGCACGGGGTTGTACGACCTATAGAAACCGAGATACAAGGAAAACACCGGAAAACCGCTATATTTCCGGCGGCCATGTTTTTTTTGTGATTCCGAAAATGTTTTCTTAAAAAGTCCCAAGGAAGCTGTGGACCAATTTTCAGCCATTTCCGAATTTTGTCTCCTTTAAATGCTAATTTCCCCGGACTATTAACGCCTCCAAAACGGAGTACTGTCTCAACTCTAGCAAAACTTGCACCGACATTCCTTTTGCTTCAGTGGACGGTATGAATCTAATGACTGAACCATCTCTTAATATCCTAGGAGTAATTTTAATTGAGCATCTGCGATAGCGGCTGTTCCACTAAAATTACCGCGCACCTGCTTACAAGTCAATAGCTTCGACCGGCTTGGCTCACTCATACATTACAGACCCCTTTTTCGCGGAATAGGTAATCTTCCGCAGTCAGTATTTCCGAACTTGTGCAACATCTTAGAGTTCAAACGTAAATTTCATAGCCATCTACTCAAGTAGCCCGCGGTCTTAGGGCGAAGAGTCCCTGATTGTGCCTTGTAAAACATTTGAGTCGCTCAGAAGCCAATGCGATTAAGTCCATGCCCATGCCCACGGACTTAGCTGTTTTGGCTTCTGAGCGACTTATTTGCGACTAAGTAACTTGAAAATATCTTCATCAAAAATCGATAGTTTTCCAGATATTGAGGAATCTTGCAGTTTCTCGTTGACACGTTTAAATTTTCTATTGTTATATTTAAAACCAACCAATTGGTAAACCAATCTCTTCGTCTTTTAACTGCCATGTAACTATCATATACGATACCTAAGTATTTAAAGTCAAGTACAAAAAATAATGGATTATATTCCGATCCGATAATATATTGATTTCCCAACCTAATATTACTTTGTTACTACATACAGTAACTCTCCAGCAAATTTATGGAGATCTTCAACAATTAATTTCCCTACCGCTATAGGTATTGGATATGGTCATACACAATTTGGTAAGTACAAAATTTTAATTTTTATTAATTCTAATTAATATTATAATCTAATTTATTTTAGCTGGAAGAAGTTCGAACGAACTACGAAAAGTTACACTTACTTTATTTGATAATGAGTCTTGCTCTCGTTTCTATCCACCTGATGTTAGATTTAGAAGAGGACTTATAAGTTCACAACTTTGCGCTGGTGAAATTAATGAGCCCAAAGACGTTTGTCAGGTAATAAACAAAACATAAATAAAAAAGGAAAAATTTATAATATTTTTATTTAAAGGGTGATTCTGGTGGTCCTCTTGTAGTTAGAGACAATTCAAACGGTAAAACTGTTCAATACGTAATTGGACTAACATCATTTGGAACAGGTTGTGCTTTTGGTGTTCCTAGTGTTTTTACTAGAATATCGTCGTATATTCCTTGGATAGAAACTCTAATTTAATAGGTTTCTTGGCTTAAGTAATGAAGTAAATTTTAATATATGTATTAATTAATATCAAAAAAGAAACGAAATTGGAAATTCTTAATGGACATTTATTTTTAGCATGTACTAAATGAAAACCATTTAATTTTGATTATCTTAAAGCTAAATATAAATTTAAAAATATCTTCTTCTTTACTCCTTTTAATTAACTAAACCGTTGTAATAACTGGTTCAAATAAGTCTAGGGAAGATCATGTCATTTTTTTAAAGATATTGTTATGTTTTTACAGCTTTAGAAGGATTAATTAAGGAATACACTGTTAAATGTATTAAACTTCTTTATTAACACAATTTAATGAAGCACAATTCTTAAAGTTCACTATTATCACTTGCAATCTAATATCGCTTTAGGTCACTTTTATCACTTAGAACACTTTTATCGCTTTTCAAATCCAAACTAACTCTCAGTGCCGTTACCACTGCATTTATATATCCAAGTTCCTCTCTTATCCAAGTTCTAGGTCTTTCCACCACATGCTGGAAAGATGACCTTGAAAGTTCGAGACTTTCCTTTTCTTGGTGAGTGTGGTCTCACTCTCTAGAAACTTTGAGAAACTTATTATCTGCTTTCGATATGTCACAATTATCTGATATTTATCACATATTCCTCACATATCAAATCTCGTACTCACTTTTGCCTCACTTGTGTTCTGTCAAATTGTAACTGATTGCAAAAAGCAAATCGAACAGTCACTTATGTGACAATTAATAAAAATGTTATAAATTAACGTTCCATACACCGAGATCAAAGACATTGTCTCTTCATAATACTTCCGCTGCTGAATATGAAATTATTACAAAATAAGATATTCAACCACAATAAATACTTCAGTTCATAACTTAAAAATCACTTACTCAACTGATGTGATGAAAAAATATTTTTATCACATCACTTGGTTTTATATCAGTTAGAAGCTGTCGCCATCTGTCGTAAAATAGGAACTGAACCGCCAAATCGAACAGCCATTTTCAGTGAAACTGAGGAAAATGTGAGGCATATCAGGAGCGCGTTCAAAAACCTTACTATGGTAAACCACGAGGTAAGCTGTGGTTATGCTGCATCACTTCACTTAACCACGAAAGTTTATGTTTAACCATGGAGGTTTTTGAACGCACCGTGGTTAACTACAGGTTAAAGAAGAAGAAAAAAAATAAATTCAAAATTTTCCAAAAAATAACCCCCGCCAATTGCTTCAATTATTTTATTAATTATTATTTGTAGTAATCCCACAAATCCCACTTTGATTTGTTCATGTGATTAAAATTAAAACAACTGTCAGAGAGTTGTTTTCATTCTTCTTCTTCTTAACTATCGCTAACCATGCCCGCGAGCAGGGTTAAAATTTAACTACACCATGGTTAACCACGGGAGTTTTTGAACGCCTAAAAGTTATGCTCGTGGTTATGTTGTAGTTAACCACGGAGTTTTTGAACGACAAAAGTTTACCATAGTTAATCATGGTTAACCATAGTAAGGTTTTTGAACGCGCTCCAGATAAATGTGGCAAATCGAAAGCAGCTATTGCCTCCAATTACCGTTCGTTCTAATTCGAGCTAATAGATGGCGCCTTGTTAGCTTAGTGCATAAATCGTTACAAATCGTTAATTAAAATTCTTACTAAATCGTTACAAATTACAATTCGTTGAAACTCTAATAGATGGCGCATAAATCATCACAATATATTAGATTAACACTAATCTTAAAAGTTTATTGCATCGATTGTACACGGAGAGAATAAAAGATGAACAATTACTCTGTAAAACAGAGTAAAAATTATACTAGTGTAGAGTAGCTGTGGGACTAAAGTAAATTTTAGAACTTAACATGGTAAAAATTACTTATCAGTGCAGAGTAGAATTTACCCGTGGTGTTAAACGCTGTCAACACCTACAATTTACCGACCGTCGATTATTGATTCAAACAATTTTTTGGTTTTTTATTTGTAATAATATAAATTTTAAGATCGATCATCACATTAGACCAATTATATAAAGTCACGTAAAAAATACAATATTATTAATACATTAATACAATGTCATTAATACGTCATCTCCTTCACGCAAACAAATATTTTCAAAAATAATTTTATTTATCGTTGACACTATTTCAGTTAATTGTATCTCAGCTGGTAATAGATTTTTAAGAAACTTCACTTCAGACCAATCTTAAAAATTTTAAACTTTGAATACGATTGACTTTATATTGGAATTTTGTGGTAACTCTTTTGCTTAAAAGTCTATAATTAAAATGAAGTTGATGCTTAATTGCAATTGTTCTACAAACATTCACACGACTGATTGAGACACGTGATGTTATTTTTCGCATAAATACTCCGATCGGAGTAGCTTCGGCAGCCCTGCAGCCGTGCACGGCGTGCAGAGTAAAGGCTGGAGTACAATGATTCCGCTCCGTACCGTTTCGTATAAATGTCAAAAGTCGGATTGTAAGAATTTTCATTGGAAGTGTTCGTGGAAACGGAAGGGTGACTACTATGGACGGTTCGGAACGGTGCGGAATGGAAAAGATGGGCAAATTCCATCTTTTTACGAAAAGGTCGGAAGACATAACCTCATTTGGTGGTCGGTAATTTAAAACATAAATGGGAACGACGAAAAATTGAATTAGTAAAAAAATATCCGGAAATTTTTGATAAAAAAAATTAATTCTATTTGGACACAACATTTTATTATTTCTGCACTCATTTCTTTTCAACTTGATAGTTGTCAAAAACGGAATGAATAGGTTGTATTGTAGCCAGTTATCCAACTCCACGGGACGGTACGCTTACGGTGCGGTTCGGAACGGAATCATTGTACTCCAGCCTTAAAAGTCGCTAAGGTTTAAAAATTAATCTTCAAAAGATGAAAAATTCATCCTCAGAAGGTGAAAAATTAAGTAAAAAATGAGTATATTTCCACTGCCCCCATTTTGTCGATTAATATAGGAGAATTACCCTGCAAGAAGAGTAAAAATTCATCTGAAAAACAAGAGAGTTTTTCGTCACCCTGTGAAGACTACCACGATTACTCTGCACCACAGAGTAATTTTTCATCTTTTCTGCTCTCTGTGTAGTGGGTGTATCTGTTAAGTTTACAAAGCGGCCTGCTGTTGATAGGTTTTGGTTGGATGAAAACAAAGTCATATCGGAGGAGGGCGCTGGGCGGAATCGTAACGGTTTAGCGGCTAGGGTGTTTTGAAGTTTTTTTTTAGAGTTTTACACATCACCCTGAATTTTTGTAACCCTATGACCTATTTTCATAAATAAAGTATCCGTGTACGCAGAATACTCCCACCTATCTAAAACTGTAAAAGTGAAGATTATACCCTACCAACTTTGTTGGTTTTTTTTAACTAAAATTTCAACTAAAACCACCTTTTCACCAAAAAATACGCAGTTGACTAATATTTTATTTTGCAAAATTGGAAAGCTATGAATAATGTTTGGACAATTTTTTATTTTTGATCTGTTGTTTTCTCTCCCTTAATGAACCTCCAAAATCATTTCCCGAAAACAACCGAACATTTTTTTTGCAGTTGCCTCGGTCTTGCTAGGATCAAACATGGTGCATTTGGGAACCTTTTCTTATAGTACTTGAGAGAGATTTCGACGTTTAAAGCTAGAGAGAGATCTGATCCGATATCTTATATGACAGGCTGGATTTAAAGTCACTCCAAGCACAGTGACATGCGTTTCTGTAAAGGCTGTTTACGGGTACGGTTACAAAACTTTACTCTTTCTAATTAGCTAATTGCTAAGGGTTAGCTAAGGATGTAGACATAATTAGCTAATTATGTCTACATCCTTGATTTCCTGTAATTTTTCTTTTATCGTGTTCTGCATCTGAATCAAATCAGAATCCAGATCCCTTGTACCTTGTTATCTCCTCAACTTCTTAATTTTTCCATGTGCCACTTCAGTTGATTGTTATTGTTCGTTCTATATCTTGCGTCACTTTGGAAATAAAATATTATTAAAATATTAATTATTTTAATTTATCGGAAATCGTTCCGATGGCGCACAATAAGTCGCTTACGTGCGCGGCTTTTACCACCCTTGCATTATACCATGACCTGAACAACATGACGTTTATAAATAGAATAACTCGGCTGTGGAACAATGTGCCTGTTTAGACGGTGCGCTCCAACGCATGTGCCTCACGAACTTTGAGGATGAAGGGAGAAGTGGGATGTACCTCTCATCATCCCCACTTTTCCCTTCATCTACAAAAGTTCGTGAGCACATGCGCTGGAGTGCACCGTCTAAACCGGCCCTATCTCTCGCAGTCGGTATTGCCGAACGTACAAATTCCTAGAGTTCAAACGCCAACTGCTCTCTTCTTGCCAGCGTAATGGTAATAATATGGTTCCTTGAAGTCGCCTAATATGATTTTCATGTGGTAGAAAGGGATCTACACAGTGACAATATAATAGTGTGACGTTTATTACTGTTAAAATTCACATTTAAGTGTGTTCTTGTTTACTTAAACCCGAAACTCGACTTGAAAAATCCCAACAACAAAAACAAACTTAATAATAAAGAATTCCCATCCAAAATACCAACCAATCATCAAAGATCAAGCCGAGCGATCTATAAACTAAACTTTCAGATCGTTTAAGATCTAAAGTTGAAGCACCATCTTAACTCAAACCTGTTTTATTGAAGAAGCTTTATATTTGGAAACAAACACTATTAATTATACGCGTTACTATTATATTTCAATTATTATTATAACCTGCCGCCGGACTTTCATATTTAAATTTAACTTCACATAAAACGTCGTCAATAAATCCCACAGAAATAACTTTGCATAATCAATCATTCTTTGTATTTGTGGATTTGTTTGAAAAATAAAACAGGTTTTGCAAGTCACTCTCGTGAGATGTAACTGAAATGAGCATTTTTTTGGGTTTTTTTATGTGAAATAGTCTAAGTTTAAGTGTCACCCTGTCCGTTATATCGTTCACGCGTCATGGTACAATGTCCAGTAGTAAGCTTAGCTCGAGGATAGAAAAAAAGGATATGATAGGTTAAGGGTAGTCTGGAGGAGGCAGCGAGCCTCGCGTTTGTTGAACACTTAAATGTTGCATATAAATTACACAGCTCGCGATTGATAATACTCGTCTTTGTTGCTGCATATATGTAACTGATGATTGATGTTATACCTAATGGCCCATTTTACACAATGAAACACGAAACAAAAAGTTTCATGCAACTTTGCTCGGTTTGAAGGGCGGAGGAGAGAGAGGGCTGGAGGGAACACGTGTCCCCTCAAAACCCTCTCTCTCCTCTCCTCTTCAAACCGAGCAAAGTTGCATGAAACTTTTTGTTTCGTGTTTCATCGTGTAAAATGGGCCAATGCAGTATTCAGCGCCGGCCCTAGGGTAGAGCGAGGGGAGCGGTCGCTCTAGGCGCCATGTGGGAAGGGGCGCCAAAATGAATGTGAAAAACAATTTCGAGAAAAAATCAAATTTTCATGACGCCATTTTCGATAAAAGTTAACTTTTGAAAAATTTGGTTATTATTATTTATTTAACACTAGCTTTCGCCCGCAATCTCATTCGCGTCGATTTTCCAGTGCCGGGAAAATTTGGCGCCTATGCAGAACTTTGCCCATAAAATGTTCTCATTTTTCCCAAAAAAGCGCCAAAAAAGCCATTAATTTTGCAAAATTTGGGACCCACTCTCCAGCTCAAAAATTCACACCTTGGGGCCCCTAAAAAATTGCATAAATACATTCCGGCTTGAGACCAATATCAGCAACATTTAAAATGTGTGTGTTATGTTTTTACCATAGCGACACTACTAACACTGATTGGATCCTCAAAAGGGCCGCTCCGCTGCTGTTTCTCGTTTTCGTATTTCGGCGTTTCGTATTGACGTCCTTTGCAGCTTGCCCGCCCGCAAGGCACTGGAAATACAAAAATGTGCATAATATATAGGTTGTTTCAGACTTAAATGCTAATCCGTTAAGAGGTGATTCCTGAGATTATTTGGAGAAAAAAATTGTTCTATCGGCACTATCCACCGAGATACAGGGTGTTTACGAAAATGCGTTTTGAATGTTCTTAAACTTTAATAACTACTATACCGATTATCGTAGAGCAAAATATTAGGGCTTGCTTTTTAGGCAATTCTGTACTCTTCAATTCGGTATAAAGAACAGAAACTTGAGTGGCTTGAAGATATCTAGGTTTAAAATTGATATTTTGCGTCTGAACCATCCGTATTGACACTGTTGATGGTGCGTTGGTAGACTTCTTTTTGTTCATTGTTTAACTTAGATTTATTGTATCTTTCGACATATTCCCGCTAGCATTTAAAGCGGGCATGCCTCATGCAGCGTGGAGGCCCAATGTGGCAAATGAGGGGCATGCCGAATGAGGGGTTTCGCCTTAGTTGCCTCATGAGCACGGGCCAAGTCAATAATGCACGTTGCGCGAGCAAATGACTTCTTCAGCAATTGGAAGTCTGTAGCTGAATAAGTAATTTGCTCGCGCAACGTGCATTATTTACTTGGCCCCACCACACAAAGAAAAAATTTGCGATACTGAAGTGGGCTATGAGGCAAACCTCATTACAAATGAAATGGGGAAATCCCAACATCTGCCTTACGTATTCGGAAACCTTAACGTATGTCTCAGCTAATCTAATTGCTTGAGTTCCATTTTAGCACGAAAAAACCGGTCCGGGAAAAATCTAATCGTAATGGTCATTTTACACGATGAAACACGAAACAAAAAGTTTAATGAAACTTTGCTCGGTTTGAAGGGGAGAGGAGAGAGAGGGTTTGAGGGAACACGTGTTCCCTCCAGCCCTCTCTCTCTCCTCTCCCCTTCAAACCGAGCAAAGTTGCATGAAACTTTTTGTTTCGTGTTTCATCGTGTAAAATGGGCCTATGTCGCTAGCCTAAAGCAGGTTCATGAAACGCTGAGATATCTCAACCTAGAGCATCTCTTTAAACACGGCTTATGTTGATGGGCGTGAAAGCTGCCTCTTGTCTGTTGTTTCGGTCTGAGCCGATATTCGAAAGTCGGATCGGAGGAGAAAAACAGCATAAAGGAGTATCCACACACATCAGGGACGTGCCCGGGACGTTCGATTCGTTCGTGTGAACGAGTACGTATAAAATGTACGCACCGATATTTTTGAACCCCTGACGGAACACTAATATGTGTGGATACTCCTTTACTCGTTCACACATGTCCGTGTCCGGGCAGGGGCTCGTTCACACATGACAGAACACGGCCCTGTGACGTCCCGGGCACGGCCCTGATGTGTGTGGATATCAAATATCAAATATCAGGGCCGTGCCCGGGAAGTTAGATTTTTACTACGGCCCGGACTTGGACGTCTGTGAACGAGTTCATATAAAATGTAAGCACCGAAATTTTTTTGAGCCCCTGACGGAGTACGGACTTGTGACGTCCCTGGCACGGCCCTGATATGTGTGAATACTCCTTAAAACATACCCAATACTACTGAATCTCCCCGTGAAAGTCCCGTCGCAAACGGATTAGCCGTTTCCGAGATTAGCCCAGACAGACAGGCAAAAATTTAATAACATGTACGTACCTACATAACCATATGGGACTAGAAAATAACAATTATTTTGAAATCACAGATTTCTTATTCTTATTCTATATTAATAGAGAAGATAAACTAAAATACAATTTTTGTGATGTGAAAGCTTTGACAAAGGGCGCCGAAAAACAATCTCGCTCTACCCTGAGCAAGGGATAGGGCAGGCGCTGGCAGTATTTATGTTTTTCGCAATGTTTTGATATTTTGCAATTTATATGTCCAGATGTGGTACCTTAATATTTGCAAAATAAACAATCAGAATGGAAATGGTCTAGTGATGTGTACACTATTTATAAAAAAAGTGTCGAATCGCCGCAGTGGGTAATTCCTACAAATGTCAGTTCACCCTATAAAAAACAGGTGCGGTTTTATATGACATCTGCGCGGACAGTTTAACCTTTAAATATTTTAACATTAGTAAAAAAAACCAAATGAGAAAATATTCTTAAGTTCTTAAATATTTTTAGTTTATTGCTTATATTAATAAAACTTGGGTTTACTTTAGCAGTAAGTCCCCTGTTGGAACCGAAAAATTCCCTGCTTAAAAAACAAGAATATTTCTCTGTCAAGCAAAATATTAAAGAACGAAAGTTCGGTTTTCTACACATTTATTATAATTTATAATGTTCGAACATTCTTGTTACTGCCATAAACCACAAAGTTTAAAACGATTAAAAAATTACGAAAGTCCCATTAGGTTGGCTTAGCCTAACTCTTTTAAAAGAAGTTGTACATCATTAAACTTGTTCATTCTCTAACTAATCGTTGCTGTGTTAAGGATTTTCTTTTAATTGTTATATCAGTTTCTCTTTAATCCACTCAAGTGATAACATGAAATCTGTTTTTTTCGTTATCGTACAGTGTTTACTATTAAGTGTAAATATATCGTTATGTTCAAATAAAAATTGTGAAATCGAGAATAAACCGTGTGCGTTGGAAAATGGAACTGATAGTGGAGAATGCAAAGTTATTTCTAAATGTGAAAATGGATTATTTGTACAAAATACAACATTTTATCCTGAAGGATTGGATGCATTAGTATGTTGCAAGATAGTTCGTCGTACTCGTTGGGCAAACTGGGGATCATATGCACAGAAGCCTGCATATTCATACAGTTATGCGCATGGTTACCCGCAAACACATGGATACGCACAAACACCTGGATACGCACATACGCATGCGTTCACTCCTTTCACGCATAACCAGCCTTTCACGCAAAACCAGCAATACCCGCAGAGTCAGCTTCATACGCAGATTCAGCCTTTCAAACATAACCAGCATTACCTGCATAGCCATCAGCCGTCCACGCATAGCCAGTCTTATACGCATAATCAGGCTTACATGCATTACCAACCCTACCCGAATAGCCATCCCTATACGCAAAGCCAGGCTTACACGCTTAGCCATGCTAATGCGAATACGCATGCGTACACGCATAGCCAGGCTAATGCGTATAGCCATGCTAATGCGTATAGCCATGTTAAGGCACATAGCCACGCATATATACACAGGCACACACATCCGATAAAAAGTTAGACATTTTATTTTTGTGATTATTAATTTGTTTATGTAATAACGGTACGAATATTATTTTCTAGATGGTTACATAAATAACGAACACCCTCAGCCAATGTCCGAAAAACTCACTGAAGCAACAACCGCAAATACATTAACTGCAGCTGTAGTTGGAGGTCAACCATCTGATGTTGGAGAATTTCCTTATATGGTAATTTAATATATAGGGTTGTCTCAAGGCACAACCTTCTATATTTACAAGCCATGAACAAGAATCTCAATTGAGAGAATCGGACCACCAAATTCTCCCAAATTCTCCAAATTACACTAACAACATAACGTGATTTCACCGAGTTGTGGTCCGATTGAGCGGAAATTCGCTCTCAATATTTTCCTTGTTCATGGCTTGTAATATAGAAGGTTGTGCTCAAGGCCGTCGCAACTACAGGCCTGGAAGCAGCCGGGCCACTAACACTAACATAGCTGAAGTCGGTGCAAAAAATCTTCTGACAGTTGTGGAATTAACATGGCCGAAGCCGTACGAAGCAATTTTTTAACTTTGTTTTTGCACTAAAAAGTGGTAAAATATTGTATATTAGCACTTTTTGGTGCACATGGATTATCAGTGATTAGTGCTTTAGTGATTTAATAAAAACAATTAAAAAAGAAGTGAGTGATTAAGTGTATTTTAAGAGTGTCAATTGATTAGGTGACCATTTTTGTTTACATTCGCGGTGGTTTTTTCGTGTTAATTTAAGGAAAAAAAGTTGAATTTTTGTAGTAATATAATAAAAAATGCTTTTTAAGTGATTAAAGACTGTTATAGAATAATTTTTAAAAACATAAGTGCAGAAAAATGTGAAAGAAAAGTGAAAAAGTTATTGGTATTCATGTTGTGTGGTAGTACTTGCACTTATGTTTTTAATAACTCTTCTATAATAATTTTTAACTACTTTAAATTCACTTTTAAATCCATTACTACACAAATTCAACATTTTTCCCCTAAATTAACACGAAAAAACCACCGCGATTGTAAACAAAAATGGTCACATAATCAATTAACACTCTTAAAATACACTTCACCACTCACTTCTTTTTAATTTTTTTATTAAATCACTAAAGCACTAATCACTGATAATGCATGTGCACCAAAAAGCGATAATATACAATATTTTACCACTTTTTAGTGCAAAAACAAAGTTAAAAACTGCTTCGTACGGCTTCGGCCATGTTAATTCCACAACTGTCAGAAGATTTTTTGGCCCGGTACAGACACAACCAAAAAGTCTGCTTCCAGGCCTGTAGTTACGATGGGCTAGGTTGGCTACTAAGGTTGAGAGGCTAGTAAAAAAACATATACATATGTATGCACGTTTTTGCTTTGTTTTTTTTAAATGGCCACAAATGGATAAGAAGCTTGATAAATTCCAATCACCAATCAATCTCGAAAATTCATTCTATTCAATTAAAGAAATATATGAAGGCATACGCAGAAACGACATTATTTTCCGGTCCTCTAAGTATATGTTCAAATAATTAGCAAAGCTTGTTCAAAGTGTAATATTCCATGATAAAATGGCAAAACGAAAAACCTATCATACCTATTGGATGGCTTAATATTCATTTGAAGACTTTATAAGCTCTCTTCCATTTTACAGGCTGCACTAGGTTGGGAATCAACATCTGGAGGATTTGCTTTTATGTGTGGAGGATTCTTTGTTACACCCAGTTATGTTGTTACAGCAGGACATTGTGCAAGTACTAGAGGGTAAAAATAAAGATTTTTAATTAACTCTTAAAAACGAACATTTCAAATTTTATTTAGAATTGCCCCAACTGTGGTTCGTCCAGGTGGAGGAGACTTAAACGATAACCAAACTGCAAACATTCCTATCGCTGAAATTATTCTACATCCATCTTATAGACCAAGGCAATCTTACAATGATATTGCCATTCTGAGATTATCAGGAAATTCACCGTAATTATTTCTTCTTACTGTTTAGTTAGATAATACTATACTTGTATGTACGTATTGTTTTACTAGCCTGACAACAGCACAACTGTGGAGGTCTTCAGAAATTAATTTCTCTGCTGGCATAGCCATTGGATATGGGCTTACAGAATTCGGCAAGTGAAATTTTTAATCTTTTAATTTTAATTAATATAACAAAAATAAATAATTTTAGGTGGAAGTGGTTCTAATGCGCTACTAAAAGTTGATCTTAGTTTATTTAATAATACGTTTTGCTCGAGCTTCTATCCATCTGACCGTAGATTGGAAGATGGAATTATAAGTACACAAGTTTGCGCTGGTGAAATTGACAATCCTAAAGACACTTGTCAGGTAATTAAACAAAATAAATAAAAATTTAAAAATCTTATTTTTGTTTTCAAGGGTGATTCGGGTGGACCTCTTCTAGTTAGAGATAATTCTGTTCCTTATATGATAGGAATTACATCATTTGGGACAGGTTGTGCTGGAGGTATTCCTAGTGTTTACACCAGAATGTCATCATTTGCTTCTTGGATAGATTCGCTTGTTTCATAGTTTTTATGTGATATGTATAAATAGTGCAGCAAATAATATTAAATTAATTAAAATAAAGATATTTTGTAGGTTAATTAATTTTTTTTTGTCATTTACTGTTTGGCTGGAATTTATTTTCCGTAACTATTTAAGGACTTGGTTAACTTGGTTGATATAAGCCAGCTTTAGTAAAAGGCGCGTCGGGAGATCTCGGGTCAATTAAGAGAACCGATGGATTTCTCCTTAACACAGTCTAGGGAAGAAACCTTGATAATATTGCTTCAAGCACGCTTCCCAGGCACAACTATTTATTCAAATACACACAACTATTTATTCCACTTGGCAGCTAACAGCCTCCCTTTCTAGAGTGACCAAAGCTGCCTGGCAAGATGCTATTAAGGTGGCGACTAGACTATACCCAGTGGTCTCCAAACTTTTTTGACCCCGTACCCTTTTGACGAAAATAATCATTAATTGTACCCCTTAATTATATAAGCGGCACTATTCGCACCATATACGGGTGCACGGGCATACCGTGTCACGGAGCTGTAAGGTTACGGAGATACCGTTTCACGAGCCTACTCGGGATACGGGAAGGGGGATTTTTTGCTTCTAACACTATATTTCGTTAATGGTTAATTCTACATTAAAAAATCCTTCGTAAGACTTATAGAACACACGATTATCTATAATTTTTGGTATTATCATTTTTACGTAGGGCTAATATTGCACCAGTTACGGCGCTTTAAGTGTCGAAAAACGTAGATTCAAAAGTAGTTTTTTCGCAATATACAGGGTGTACTATATACCGCTAAGTTTACAAAGCGGCCGGATGTGGATAGGTTTTGGATAGACGAAAAAAATCGTATGGAAGGGGGCCGTAAATCGTAACGGTGTAGCACCTAGGGCGTTTTGAAGTTTTTTTGGTAGAGTTTTACACTGTATTTTTGTAACCCTATGAACTATTTTCATGAATAAGGTATCAGTGTACGCAGAATACTCCCACCTATCTAAAACTGTAAAAGGTTGGCTGTAGGTTTTACCCTATCAACTTCCAAAGCAATGAGTCATCAAAATCAAAATTTCGTTTTTTAAACTAAAATTTCAACTAAAACCACCTTTTTCTCTAAAAAATACCTAGTAAACTAATTTTTTTTTGCAAAATTGGAAAACTTGGGCAATTTTTATCCTACGGCCTTCATTTTTCGAGTTATAAGCAATTTAATGCAAAATTGACTCTTTTTCGTAATTTTTCACCTAAGCTTTGCCAAAACGTACCAAATAAGCACCAAATTGGCCAATTTTAACATCAAACTTGCTAATAACTTCAAAAGTAAAAACCGTAGGATAAAAATTGTCAGATATTATTCAATGAAAATTGTCCAAGCTTTCCAATTTTGCAAAAAAGAACATTGCCTCACTACCCCCGAAGCTGCCGCCCGACAACATTCACTGAGAGTTTACCTTCAGGTGTAGCAGTCGTTTTCCGATCAAACCAAACAAAAAAGGAGTGGTCTCGTACCAGTGCCAACCACTTTGAACCCTGCACCTGCGGACTCGATACTCTAGCATTAGGTAAAATAAAGCAATTTATAAATTTTATTTATAATGCTGTTTTTAAGGGCGGTACCAATTTTCAACAACTTCCGAATTATCACGCAGTCAAATAGAGGAAAAACCATAAAAGAAGAAAACTAGCTTCCCATTGTCTCTAGTTGTTTGAGTGAAAAAGCTGCGCTTTCAAACAACCAAAGCGAATGGGACACTCGTTTTTTTTCTTTTATGGTTTTTACTCTATCTATTTTGACTGGACTATAAATTTATATATTGCGTAACAACACATTCCGCTTTTTTGAGAAGTAAAACGTGACTGAAACCAATCGCAACAAATCACCAAAACCCATTCTTCTCTGCATTACTATTAAGCAATTACAAAAATACTCTTTTGGTATTTAAGAAAACACTAAATAAAGAAGTATTTCCAAATCTACTTCTCAGAGTAAGTAACTTGCGATTTTCCCTATTGGGACTTTTCAGCTTGCCCTCGTATGTACATATATAGTCCAGGAAAACAGTGTTTTTTACAATGCATTCCACCACCAGGAAAGCTTAACTTTGAATTTGCACGGTTCTCACCCCCTTAATTTCGGCGCCATCTTGAATCAAAGGGTTAAAGCCTGAAATACATTAAGAGCCAGAGCGTCGCGTCGCAGTAAAATTTAGATTTATAGTTACAGAATGTGGCAACACACATTAATCACACTGCGACGCACCGCGCCGTGCCGCACTGCTTTGACTTAGGCTAATTTCTAAAACACTGCTTCTCTTGACAGTTATGTGGGATCTAACGGGCGATAAAATCGTTAAACGATTTTTCACCAAATCTTTTTTTCAGCAAAATTGCGTTATTACGCATAACACATGCCGCCAGCACAAGAAATCTTCTTTTAACCTAGTTTCGTCTCAACATATTTATTTGAATTAACTATTTGCCTTTTAATACATGAGTAATCAAATTGTCAAAAAAAACGCGCAGCGCTTTCAATGTGCGTTGACGTTCATACTTTAATCAACCACTGCGGCGCAAAGCGACGCGACGCGACGCACTGCCTCTTAATGTATTTCAGGCTTAAATCGGTTTTCCGCTTGGGAAGGGCTGTTTCAACATGGCAGCGTTAAGAAAATCGATCCGAACATGTTTTTTGGGTCGCTGATCACGAAAATCTGGGCGTCACCCTTAAAAATACAAAAAACACCCCTTTTTAAGGTTTTTTTCGCGATAATTTCAATAATAATGAAAAATAATCCAATTAAATACACTTTTTTCAATATTTATTTGGGAAAGTAGTTGATGGAAAATAACTTATTTTTGCCTGACAATACGCATACATTTATCACAATTTACCTGTACTAATAGGTTACTGCCACTGGCTGTATTATTTTTCTAAATAAATCTAGCATTTCGTTGTTAGCTTTGTATTCGAAATGAGCATTCGTTTTTCTTTGGTTTTGCTTAAATAAATCTACCATCTATGAATGACAGGTACATACATACATGTATCTTATGTGACATCTTGATTGATGCCCAAAATTTAAAATACAATTTTGATCACAACTAAAAAAACAGAGAATGTTACCAGGCATTCCAAGTTTATTTTGTGAGACTTGGCATTCCTTTTTACAATAAATTTAACCTTTGAAACGACAACTCTCACTGCTAAAAAACATATCTTTGATAATATAAAAAATTACTTCACCTTCCAAGGAGTGGCTAACACACTTTTATTATTCGTTTTCGGTACTTTATATTTTGAGACTATCCCGAAAACATTAAGTGTATTTTTTTTGTTACAAAATTGTCAAAGTTCACATCTAACTCTGTCGCTTTGATCCTGTTTTTATAAAAGAACTAGTTTATCATCAGGCTATTCTAAGCCGTCATCGGAACATTAATATATAAAAATTCTTTAATAATAAATTTTATATCAGTTTTTGAGGAATATTCAACCGAATCAGACTAAAGAATGAAACCAGTTCTTTCCGTGATAGTTCAGTGTTTATTGATAAGTGTAAATTATATCACTATATTTAGACAAAATTTGTGAAATCGAGAGTGAGCCCTCTGAGTGGGAAAATGGAGCTGATATAGGAGAATGCAAAATAATTTCACAATGTGAAAGTGGATTATTTGTACAAAACATAAGATATTATCCTGAAGTATCAAATGAACTAGTATGCTGTACGCATGTTCGACAAACTCGTGGTGCAAAAAGAGATCCCGTGCATGCGAGTATATGAGGATATGTACGAAAATTCAGCCCTTAGAGGGTTTCAAAATTTCAAAATTTAAATATAGGTGCACGCACTTGAATTTTGTTTTTGTTCTTTATCATGTAATAAGTGAGAAAAACAATGGCCCAATAAAAAAATGTTTGGCACATACTTTTTTTTAAGGAAATAATAATCTTTTTGAGCTAAATTTGATGTTTTTATTTAAAAGCCCTGAAATAGTCAATAAATATTTTTTACAAATTCTACAGATTATTACCTTTCTATAATGATCAAAAACATAAACATCAGTTTAAAAATAATAAAACTATGAAATAAAATAGCGATAGATATAGTATTATACATGTTCCCGTACGAATTGCCATTCATGTGATATCGCCGTTTTAAAGATTTGAAATACTCATTTGCACTCATTCGCGACTTGCAAAGGTCATCAGATGTTCAATAGATCGTTTGTTGGACTACGTGGCTAATATTTTTAGGGGTGATTCCTGGATGTATTTGAGAAAAAAAATTGTTCTAGAGAAGGGGGCTATCCCCACTAACCACTAAAATACAGGGTGTTTAAGAAAAAAAAGCATCAAATTTAGCTCAAAATAGATTATTATTTCCTTAAAAAAAGTATTTTTATTTTTTTTGGACCATGTTTTTTTCTCACTTTTTACATGATAAAGAACAAAAAAAAAATTTCAAATTTTGAAATTTTGAAACCGTCTAAGGGCTGAATTTTCGTACATATCCTCATATACATGAACATCCAAAAAGACGTTAGCAATTCTCCTTTTGTTATAAAATTTTTTTGATATTAAGAACAAATAATTATTTTTTAGAGGGGTACCGATATGAGAAACACAAACCACACAAACCACAAAAACAGAAAGCAACAAAAGCCCTAAAGTCCAGGAGCGATAGTGTTTTGTTTGAAATAAATTTACCATTGCGACTTTTTAACGCTATAGTAGGAATTTAATGAATATGTTTTCGATAAAATCGGTCCAGCGGAACAGGTGAAAAAAGTTAATAATAGTAGCGAAAACAGGGGTTTTGACATAAAATTCCTACGATTTTTTTCTTAACAAAAGCGTTGAAGAGTCGCAAGTTAAATTTTTCTTTAACATATGATTACTTTTCTGCGACTATAAAGGTAAGCGAAGTTTTTAATACTGCTATAATTGGTGGTGTACCCGCATTTGTCGGAGAATTTCCGTTTATGGTAATAGTTTATTTTTAATATAGCAATTCTTACCAATCAGCTACTTTCTTATATTTTAGGCAGCCATAGGTTGGCTAGCAGCATCTGAGGTATATGATTTTAAATGTGGAGGATTCTTTGTTGCACCCAATCGTGTTGTTACTGCCGGTCATTGTGTACGATCCCGAAAGTAAGAGGCTCTAATAGAAATGACAAAATTTTAATTTGTTTTAAGAAATCCACCAGTTATTGTTCGTCCAGGTGGTGGCAACTTGACAGGGTCTATAGATCCAAATCTCCCTATAGCCGATATTATTCTACATCCATCGTATACTGGTAAACAGTCTTACAATGATATTGCTATTCTGAAATTATCAAAAAGCTCATCGTAATTATTTTCTTGTAACAGTCTGATTGGAATATTAATTATTTTTTGTTATTAGATACGCTTTAGCAAAACTATGGACGTCTTCAGAAATTCATACCCCTATTGCCATTGCTATTGGATATGGTCGTACACAATTCGGTGAGTAAAATACTTAACTATAATATATTAATTTTTAGTTTGTAATTAATTTTACAAAATAAACAATTTCAGGTGGAGAAAGCTCTAATGTATTGCAAAAAGTCACGCTTATCCTGCGTTCTAAAACATTTTGCTCTAGCTTCTATCAACCTGATCGCAAACTAGAAAATGGACTTATAAGTTCACAACTTTGCGCTGGGGAAATTGATAAAGACACTTGTCAGGTAAATACTAATTAATATAATCGAAATTCTCATTCTTTTATCTTCGTTATTTTAAGGGTGACTCTGGTGGACCTCTTCTTGTTAAAGTAAAGTCCGTTTATTATGTAGTAGGAATAACGTCATTTGGACAAGGTTGCGCTCTAGGTGTTCCTAGTATTTATACTAGAATATCATCATATGTTGGCTGGATAGAATCAATTTTAGTACAGCGTCCAGAGTAAAAAAAATCACTAAAACAGCAAAAATATTGTAATTTAATTAAATTTGGAATGGTGAGAGTTTAGCAATAGGAGAAAAGGTAACCGTTGAGTTCCGGGCCGTACTTGGTGGAAATCAAGAGAAAATTCGATTGAACGGATTTTCCGACGGTTTCCCGGCCGTAACTCGGGACAAACCTCGAATTTGGAAATATGTCAAGAGAAAAAAATAAAGCTATGAAAATTCTCGACAGAAAAGGTCCTATATAGGACCGGAAAACCTCACGTTTGATTGGAAAATGGAGGGTAAAGAAAATGATTATGAAATTTTTTTTCGAATTTATATTGTTTTCTTTAATTTCTCTTGATTTTCAAAAAGTACGGCCCGGAACTCAACAGTTACCTTTTCTCCTATTGAGTTTAGCAATTCAAAATTCAATTCCAAATTTCATTAACTTACAATTTTTTTTTCAGTAGAAATCTCTAGGAGCTGTACTATTTGATAATTTAATATAATTAAAAAATGTAAGGAAATTTTTTTGTGTTTTGGAATATTGAATGAATATAGCCGTCTGCAATTGTTACATTTTCTATAATGGGGTACCCAAAAAATTACCATCAAAAAAATCCACAAATTCCAAAGGGGTAATTATGGCGCTTTGAAGTTTATTTTTGGAAAACAATTATATTTTAATTGGTTCGACTAAAAGAAAATTAATAAAATTTATTAAAGAAAATTTTCAAACAAAATTTATTAATTTTATTTTATTTGCCATTTTCATGAAGTGACGTTACTTAGCTTTTCATCAAACCAGCTAATCCGCCATTTTATTTTGGCCGCCATATTCGGTTTATAATTATTCCACTCAGCCTATCATTTTCTACTTATCATACTCTTTTATTTTATTCCCATGCCGAGGGGGTAAAGAAAAATGAAGTATGCCATTTTGTTTTGCGGCCATATTGAACCTACCATAAAATTGAATATACTATGTTATATTGTCACCGAAAATAGAAGAAAAACCAGAACAAGAAAAGCACGACTTTTATGAAACTCTTAAGCCTGCACTACTACTCGCGAAGTACGTGACTACACACTCCTGCAACCTCGCGGGGTGCTCAGTCGCCCGGCACCCCGGAAACCTAGAGTCTTTTGACTCGGGTGAAAAAACCGCCAAAGATGCGAAGACGCCCGCGGCGAAGTAAAAGTCCGAAGTAAAGGTAAACGCACCGAAGTGGATACGAAACTGCACTGATTACAATGAACGGATCTGTTCGCGTTTAAACGTCAAAGTGTTTTGTGTAATTTTATAACCACTTTTGGCCTTATTATATAATAATTAATATTCATATCAAAGTTCATGGTCCATATGGCGTCAAGCCTAGACCAATAAGGGACCCCTTGAGGGTACACTAGCTTGCTAGTCACCAGAAAAGAACAACAACAACAATAATTAATACAAATTTTACTTCTCTTATTAATTATTCGTCAGAAAATATTTTTTAAATTATAAAAAAAAGAAAACAAAATTTAACTTGACTTGTTTACAAAAATTCTGACGGCCCAATCCGCCGATTTCTAAACAAACGTTCCTTATAATCGCTCAAATGGAAAACGCATGCTCGGAAAACCACTTTGACAGATCAATCCGATTCTGTTCCGCCCTCATCCGTTCATTGTATGTAATTGGGCCTTAAAGTTATACAAAGTGAATCGAAGTGCCTCTCTACATTTTCGACTTCGATCAACTTCAAGTAGTGTAGTGCAGGCTTTAGAGTTATTTATGAAAGTTACTATGAAAGTCGTATTAGGCGACTCTGAGGAACCATATTATTACCTCTACTCTGGTAAGTTCTCGCTGCACGAAGAATGGAATGGCTGAATTCGCCATCGCAAGAAGTTTAACAATACATAGCACTTGAATAAAGTGAACGTCACCAGATGGCAGACACAATAACCAGGGTAGAACCTTAATTTTGACAGTTGTAGATAGGTGGAAGTATTCTGCGTACACTGATACCTTATTCATGAAAATATGTCATAGTGCCTGTTCACACGGGTGGTTGCCGCGACCTTTCAACACGAAATTTACTGGTGCGGGGCACGGTATACAGAAACAAGGTAGTGTAACAGAGACTGACAGCTTTGAATAACGTAGAAATTTCGGGCCAAGTGACGTCAGCACTAATGCAGAAACAACAACACAACTCCGATTTTATATGGGAAGAGCGTGCCAAGTGACGTCAGCACTCAAATGACATTTCTCCATTACATTACCTTGTTTCTGTATACCGTGGGTGCGGGGAGCGTTCGGGTGGGGAGGAAGTGCGTCTCGATTTGAAAGCGACTCACGTTCGCTTTTTCTGACCAGCTGATGTTTTATTTCTATTTTGTATCACCTTACTGTTCCATTTTATGTTCGTTTCACCCGCAGTGGGAGCAGACGTGTGATAGGACAATTTTCAGGCTTCAGTTTTGTTTTCGTGAGAAATATATTTTGTAAAACTTTAGGAGCAGCCATGAATTTGTGTCACTTTTATAAAAATCACAAACTTTGTTCCCGTACCGTTTGTTCCACCTGTCATAAAAACGACTGGACACAAAGCGAAACGTGTAAACAAATGTTCGCTTTTTCGTTCGCTTTGTCGCGCTTCAAAGCGACCCGTGTGAACATGCACATTGGGTTACAAAAATACAGGGTGATATGTAAAACTCTAAAAAAAACTTCAAAACGCCCTAGTTGCTAAACCGTTACGATCCCCCCCCTCCCCTTTGGATTTTTTGTTCGTATATCCTTAACCTATCCACAGTCGGCCGCTTTGTCACTCCTCGTGGGACACCCTGTAGACAAAACAGCAGCTGCCACGTCGAGTGAATATACCCAGCAGGAAATGTAGTGGTTACCGGACCGATTCTGTAAGATGTTACTAGTAAGGTCAATCGATTACTTTCCTTATTACAGAACCGATTACTTTTGCATGTGCATGTCCTAGGCTGGTAAGAGCTTACTGTCTCCCTTACAGGTAAGAACTTACTTCATGTAGGAAAAGTAATCGCTGAAAACAGCAATTACAATGTCCTGAGGATGTAACTACTTACTGCCTTGGCCTTATTGAGAAAAGTTGAGCTGAAAAAAATACTTGAGGCCTTACCTTAACTAATGAGCACTAAATGAAAGGGTAATGAGACCGATGTAAAATTTAAATCAAATTGAAATACCTACAATGAGAGCATCCACGTTATTACCCTTTCGATTACTCAACATTACTTGAGGTAAGGCCTTACAATTTTAAGCTTTTCGGACAAGAAGTAGTCAATTACCATGGAAGGGCTGGCCAATTTTCCTACTGGGTACCCAGTAGGAAAATTGGCCAGCCCTTCTAGGTAGCACTTACCGATGGAGCACTGATATAAGTAGTCATCTGGTAAGGGGTACTCATATTTTCATAGGTGTTAGAAGAGCCCTTATATAACGCATTACAAGAGAAGGCAGATGGTAAGGGGTAATCCAGAATTAGACCCACAGAAGTTAGAAATTTGCCCGATGACTCAAATACCATTACAAAAATACGAAAACAAATGAGTCATCGGGTAAATTTCTAACTTCGTTGGGCCGAATTCTGGATTACCCCTTACCATCTGCCTTCTCTTGTAATGGGCTATATAAGGGCTCATCGATGTAGTAAAAAGTAAGGCCTTACCTCCTATGACATCGTGTGTAAAAATAAGTACTTCTGTAAGGGGGATGGTAAGGCCTACCCCTTACTAGTGAGGGCTCATTTCAGTACTTCTGTAAGCTTACAAGTCCTACTGGGACATATAAAATATTATACTTTACATTCATATTTCATGAGCTTTATGAAGATGAATAAAATATAAAACAATCTATATTTTATAACAAAAAATTGCCACCTGAAACTTGAAACTTATTTTTCTTAAAAAACGTTTTTTCGAACTGGCGCATGCCATAACTCGATTTATTTTCCTCCGTTTTATACTTTCCCAGTAGGAATTCTAGGTAGCACTTACCGATGGAGCACTGATATAAATAGTCATCTGGTAAGGGGTACTCCTATTTTCTTAGGTGTTAGAAGAGCCCTTATATAACGCATTACAATAGAAGGCAGATGGTAAGGGGTAATCCAGAATTAGACCCAAAGAAGTTTGAAAATTGCCCGATGACTCAAATACCATTACAAAAATACGAAAACAAAAGATTCATCGGGTAAATTTCTAACTTCGTTGGGCCGAATTCTGGATTACCCTTACCATCTGCCTTCTCTTGTAATGCCTTATATAAGGGCTCATAGATGTAGTAAAAAGTAAGGCCTTACCTCCTATGACGTCGTGTGTAAAAATAAGCATTTCTGTAAGGGGTATGGTAAGGCCTACCCCTTACTAGTGAGGGCTCATTTCAGTACTTCTGTAAGCTTACAAGTCCTACTGGGTTATAGGGTTCATTCTCTTCGTCTTTTAATCCTCTATCGCCTAAACTTGGATTTTTTTTTAACCCAACCGTTTCCATTCTACAAGGTGTTTTGTGAGCATAAATGTCCTTTTTTTCAAAAACAAAATTTTAAAAGTGTGCCATTTGGCGAGATTTTATTCTTTTTTAAATATCCTAGTTCACGCTATAGCCAATCATGTATTTTTTAAGTCTTTCAAAACTATTTTTGTTTTAAATGATCCTGTCATGAGATATCACATGCGCCATCGAGCCTCAATATTTTTGCCATTATTCCTTCAACAGAAGTTCTACGATGAGCATGTACCAAAAGTAAAAAAAAATTTTTGTTTAGAAATTTAAGTTTATTACAAGATCAATAAAAAAAGTTAGAAGCAAAAATATTTATCTATTTTCGAGAAAAAAAATATGAAAAAACGTCTTTTTTTTGTTTCTAGACCAGAACCCCCCATTAAGTGTTTAATTTTCACAAAATTGTCAAGGTTCACAAGTCTACAGTTTTGAGCCCGCTTTTATAAAAGAACTAGTTTATCGTCTGTTTGTTCTAAGCCATCATCGGTATGCTAAAATATAAAAATACTTTTTTAATAAATTTTTTATCAGTTTTTGAGGAATATTCAACCGGATCAGGCCTAAGAATGAAATCAGTTCTTTTCGTGATAGTTCAGTGTTTATTGAGTGTAAATTTATCGCTATGTTCAGACACAATTTGTGAAATCGAGAGTGAACCGTGTAAGTTAGAAAATGGAGCTGATATAGGAGAATGCAAAGTAATTTCACAATGTGAAAGTGGATTATTTGTACAAAACATAACATATTATCCTGAAGTATCAGATGAACTAGTATGCTGTACGCATGTTCGACAAGCTCGTGGCGCAAGTTGGAGATCACGTGCATATATACATAGACATCCAAAAAGACGTTAGCAATTTTCCTTTTGTTATTAAAAATTTTCGATAATATTAATAACAAATAATTATTTTTTAGAGGGATACCGATATGAGAAACCCAAACCACACAGATCACAGAAACTACAAGCAACAAAAGCCGTTAAGCCAAGTGAAATTCTGGTAAATGTAGGCGCTTATTTTAATGGTGAAGCCTCTGAAAACGGAGAATTTCCGTTTATGGTAATCATTTTTTTAAAATCTTTCCAATCACCTATTTCTTATATTGTAGGCAGCACTAGGTTGGCCATCAACATCTGGAGGATATGATTTTAGATGTGGAGGATTCTTTGTTGCACCCAACCGTGTTGTTACAGCGGCTCATTGTCTACGTTCCCGAACGTAAGAGACTCGAATAGAAATGAGAAAATTTTAATTTGTTTTTAGAAATCCACCAACTGTAGTTCTTCCTGGTGGTGGCAACTTAGATGCTGGCGAACAGAAAATTCCTATAGCCAATATTATTCGACATCCATCGTATAGTGGTAAACAGTCTTACAATGATATTGCTGTTCTAAAATTATCAGGAAACTCACCGTAATTATTTGCTTGTAACAGTCTGATTCGTGTTAATTATTTTTTGTTATTAGACACACTTCAGCAAAACTATGGAGATCTTCAGCAATTAATTTCTCTAGTGCCATTGCTATTGGATATGGTATTACAACATTCGGTGAATAGAATACTTAACTACAATATATTAGTTTTTTACTCGTAATTAAATGAACATTTTCAGGTGGAAAAATCTCTAATGTATTACAAAAAGGAACGCTTAGCCTGTTTACTAATACATTTTGCTCTCGCTACTACCAACCTGATCGCAAACTAGAAAATGGACTTATAAGTTCACAACTTTGTGCTGGTGACATTCGTAAAATTAATAAACGCCAAGACACTTGTGAGGTACATACTAAATAATATTATCGAAATTCTCATTCTTTATCTTCTTTATTTTAAGGGTGACTCCGGTGCACCTCTTCTTGTTAAAGTAAATTCTGTTCCTTATGTAATAGGAATAACGTCATTTGGACAAAGTTGCGCCTTAGGTGTTCCTAGTATTTATACTAGAATATCATCATATGTTAGCTGGATAGAATCAATTAGATAATTTAATTTAATTGGAAAAAGTGCACATTTTTTTATGTTTTGGAAACTTTAATGAATATCGTTGCCTGCAATTCTAGACTAAAAGAAAATTAATAAAATTTAGTAAAGCAAATTTTCATACAAAATTTATTAATTTTATTTTATTTACATTTTAGTACGGTATTTTGATTAATTACACAGGCACACAAAAAAAAATGTCAAGACCCAGAGGGTACATCCCCCTACCCCCCCGTTTTTGGGGTCGCTGAAACCGAATATGACCATAAAATTTTTTTTAACTAGCCATTTCCCCGCAACCACCCCCATACACCCCCTTCTGGTAGTTGAAATGTCAATTCTCATACAAAGTCGAGTAGGGTGTGTATTCCTATGTTTTTTGGGCCTCTGTGAAAGAAGAAGACTACCAAAAATGAATTAGACCCTCTCGTTTGCCCCTAGCGTTAGGGGCTAACGAGTTGGTCTAATTCATTTTTGGTAGTCTTCTTCGTTCTTAGAGGCCCAAAAAACATAGGAATACACACCCTACTCGATTTTGTATGAGAAAGGGGGGTAGGGGGTAACGAGGGGGTCTAATTAATTTTTGGTAGTCTTCTTCGTTCACAGAGGCCCAAAAAACATAGGAATACATACCCTACTTGACTTTGTATGAGAATTGACATTTCAACCCCCACAAAGGGGTGTATGGCGGTGGTAAAGTGACTCTAGGGGCTAAAGAGGGGGTCTAATTCATTTTTGGTAGTCTTCCTCGTTCTTAGAGGCCCAGAAAACATAGGAATACACAACCTACTCGACTTTGTATGAAGAAGGGGGTAGGGGGTAACGAGGGGGTCTAATTCATTTTTGGTAGTCTTCTTCGTTCACAGAGGCCCAAAAAACATAGGAATACATACCCTACTCAACTATGTATGAGAATTGACATTTCAACCCCCACAAAGAGGTGTATGGCGATGGTAAAGTGACTCTAGGGGCTAACGAGTTGGTCTAATTCATTTTTGGTAGTCTTCTTCGTTCTTAGAGGCCCAAAAAACATAGGAATACACACCCTACTCGATTTTGTATGAGAAAGGGGGGTAGGGGGTAACGAGGGGGTCTAATTCATTTTTGGTAGTCTTCTTCGTTTACAGAGGCCCAAAAAACATAGGAATACATACCCTACTCAACTATGTATGAGAATTGACATTTCAACCCCCACAAAGGGGTGTATGGCGCTGGTAAAGTGACTCTAGGGGCTAAAGAGGGGGTCTAATTCATTTTTGGTAGTCTTCCTCGTTCTTAGAGGCCCAAAAAACATAGGAATACACAACATACTCGACTTTGTATGAGAAAGGGGGTAGGGGGTAACGAGGGGGTCTAATTCATTTTTGGTAGTCTTCTTCGTTCACAGAGGCCCAAAAAACATAGGAATACATACCCTACTCAACTATGTATGAGAATTGACATTTCAACCCCCACAAAGGGGTGTATGGCGGTGGTAAAGTGACTCTAGGGGCTAAAGAGGGGGTCTAATTCATTTTTGGTAGTCTTCCTCGTTCTTAGAGGCCCAGAAAACATAGGAATACACACCCTACTCGACTTTGTATGAGAATTGACATTTCAACTACCAGAAGGGGGTGTATGGGGGTGGTTGCGGGGAAATGGCTAGTTAAAAAATTTTTTTATGGTCATATTCGGTTTCATCGACCCCAAAAACGGGGAGTAGGGGGATGTACCCTCTGGGTCTTGACATTTTTTTTTGTGTGCTTGTGTTATTAAATTTTAATTTAAGCAAAGCAAGTTTGTAAATTTTAACCGACTTCAAAAAAGGAGGAGGTTATCAATTCGACGCGTAGGTATTTTTTGGTCCTGTTCACGCATAACTTTGTAACGCACCGTGTTGTTCCGTGCATTTTTTTTAAATTCTGATAAAGGAGTTCGAAGGTCAGGCATATAAAACTGGTAAAATTAGTACACCTTGAATGGCTAGAAGTATTTTCAAGGGCAGCGAACAAATTATTTTATTGTCACGAAATTCATAAGAGGCGCGTGGAGGCGTGGATGAATCAGTAAAGGCTTTGATCTAGAAGTAATAATTGCGGGTTCAAACCCCAGACTTTTTTTCTTCTTTTCTCTGCTTTTTAAATCCATTCTGATTGGATTAATGTTGTAAAGAATTACAAACTCTTCGGTGAGAAATTGAATGTATATACTATACTCATGCAGACTGTAAACTGTACGTCTATATTTATTTACGTATTTAGCCAGCTCGCTGTAATACTCTCCCGTAGCACAGCGACTTAAAGGCTTGCCTCTCGTTCGTCCATGGGGATGCGAGTACGATTCTTCGGCCTGTGGCAATTTTTTTTCAATCGACTTTATATTCTCACAATAAATATTTTTTTTAATTTCCTTCGGGGAATTTTGTTTCATATTACATAAATAAGTTTTTTTTTAAATTTCTCCGAAAATACGCAATTACATGTGGGAACAAGTACAACCATCGACGACCAACGGTACGTCGATGAACGGTGAAGATTAGTTGCTGGCGAATTGCAGATCAAATTTTTATCACACTCAAAAATTTGCAGTCAGTCAGTTAAGTACAGTCAATTCGTCAAGTCTCGAGAAGTTATCGGAAAGTTGTAGGCTAAGCACAGAATTGAATATTGTGGTGAAGAAACAAATAAAGAAAATTAATCAATTACTTTTAAAATAAAATAACATGAATTAAATTTAATTAATAAAAAGATTGAATTAGCAAAGGTGAAATTTTTGAAGTTATACTTCTTTAGGCGCGTTTGGAAAATATTATGAGAGTGAATTTTTATCGAGACGCGAGGCGCAACGTGAGACGCAACGCGAGACGGTGACGGAGAATATAGGCGAAGGTTTATGGAGGGCAAGCATTTCAACTCCCATTCTTTAGCTGATGTCTCTTCACCATGTCGATGGGCGAGGAGGTTTTTATCCTGAGGCTATGGAGGGAAGTAAATTTCATGTACGATTTATCAGCCAAGCGAAGGTTTGGGCTTTTTGCAGGTATAAGAAGATTCGTAGTTGCTGGGTGAGGGGTTCTGTCGCGAGGCTATGGAGGGAAATCCGATCCGTGTTGTATTCATCACCTAAGCGCGAGTTTCTAAGGGCCAGTTTTACACCGGCCGACCTTTTCAGAAGATTTTTCTTGGTTGTTTGTCTGCCCGTGTGAAACTGGCCAAGATAATAATAAAGCTATATGGCAACTATACAATAGCAAGCGATAATTATTTACTGTTTTACTAATGATTTTGAATGGTTAAAACTTAATATAATTATTCAATCAGAAATTAGTTTGAATATACAATACAAAAAACTGTTATTATTTGGAAAAATAAAACAATGAACAAGATATTAATGATTTTATTTAACTTGACCTCGTATATTTGTTTGGTTCAAATCTTGCGACAGCTTTTTCAACTACTTCTAATAAACCGATTCTTATGAAACTTTGCACACACATTGAGCTAACGTGTCAGTGCAATCTGACAATTTTGTAAAAAAAATCAAGATGGCGGTTCCACGATGGCGGATGAATTTTGCAAATTGGTTCTGAATCCATTGAAAATCGGTATCGGGAGGTTTTTAGGGCCACAAATGACGCTTCTGTGGTCAAAATTTGAAAATTCAAAATAGCGGATGAATTTTGGAAATGTTTTCTGAATCCATTTAAAATCGATATCGGGGAGTTTTTAAGGTCACAAATGACGATTCTGTGGTCAAAATTAGAAAATTCAAAATGGCTGATGAATTTTGCAAATGTGTTCTGAATCCAGTGAAAATCGATATCGGGAGGTTTTAGGGCCACAAATGACGATTCTGTAATCAAAATTTGAAAATTCAAAATGGCGGATGAATTTTGTAAATGTGTTCCGAATCCATTGAAAATCGGTACTGGGGAGGTTTGAAGGTCACAACTGACGAATCTGTGGGCAAAATTTTAAAAAAATCAAAATGGCGGCGCCAATATGGCGGTACGATTTAGGTAATTACGATTCGATTTCACTGGAAATTTTTCGGGGTGTTTAAGGTCGGAAATAATAAATTTGTTGTCAAAATTAGAAAACTCAAAATGGGGCTGTAAATACGGTATGCATAACAAATTACTTCACTAGAATTTTGTAAAAAGTAAAATCCAAAAATGACTGTATTAAGACTAAAAAGAATATTATAAAAATAGGTAAAAAAACTTTTAAGTTAAATGGTTTTATTTTAAATCTGCTGTACCAAAAACTAGAAAATAATTAGAACACAAACATGGACCTTCTGGAATAGTAGGAGTGCTGTCTTCTAATGTCGTTTGCCAAGGGACACTTTGGGTCGCTGTGTCAGCGAATTAAGTAATATTCTGGACTTTTAACAGACTAAAATAAAAACATGGGGCGCATAAAAACCTGTATAACCTGTATAAATAAGAACAACTTGTCTAGAAAAATGTGTTTGCTCTTTGCCGGAGAATGGGTTGACTAGTAGGTGATTTTAGTTAGGATTAGAATCCGGTATAACCGACAGGCTGGAACGTGTCGGCATCATGCTGCTTCCGCCTGCCAACGCGCGCAAATAATAAAAAATCCAATAAATTATTTGCATGCAAATTAAAAATTAGTCTTAAATAACGCCAAAGAAGTATAACTGCTAATGCGCGTACATAAGTACACACACCCACTTTTTAATTTAAAAAGAAGCTGTTCTCACATACATTACTAAAAAAACTATTTAGCTACTGCCTCGATATTTATAGACGGCGCGATTCTTATAGTGTCTTACTTTTCGTAAAAAATAATTTTTTTTATATTACCCCCGAACAAAAATGAACGGACTAAAAAGTACAAAATAAAACAAATTTTTAAAAACCGACTTCAGAAAAAACCAATCCCGTGATGTACAAAAAAGATAAAATAATTGTTTGTAATGCTTTACAGCATTAATTTAATCAGAATGGATTTAGAAAGAAGAATCGCAAGAAGCAACAAAAATCGCAACCTACATTTTTGTATCGGGGCTTCTTTTGTAAAGGTTGAAATGATTTTTATTTATGTGAAAGTCGAGAATTCAGAGGTAATCCCCTTGTACGGAGTGAGTGAATTCTATTCTAACTATGTTTCGTAACAGATAGTTAAGATTTAAGTAGGTATGATATATTGATGGGCAAACTTGAAATTGAAATCTTTCTCAAAACCAAAAAAAAAACAGAAAATGTTTCCAGGCATTCTCAATTTATTGCTTTGTATATGAGACTTGACTTTATTTTTTTTACAATAAATTTAAATCGAAGCGAAAACTCTCACCGCTAAAAAAATGTATCTTTGGTTATATAAAGAATTACTTCACATTCCAAGGTGTGCCTAATACACTTTTATTGCTCGTTTTCGGTTCTTTATATTCTGAAACTATCCAGAAACCATTAAGAGTAAAATTTTCACAAAATTGTCAAATTTTACCACTCTGCGGCTTCGATCCTCTTTTTATAAAAGAACTAGTTTATCGTCTGTTTGTTCTAAGTCATCATCGGTATGCCAGAATATAAAAATACTTTTTTAATAAATTTTACATCAGTTTTTGAGGAATATTCAATTGGGTCAGACTTAAGAATGAAATCTGTTCTTTTCGTGATAGTTCAGTGTTTATTGAGTGTAAATTTATCGTTATGTTCAGACACAATTTGTGAAATCGAGAGTGAACCGTGTACGTTAGAAAATGGAGCTGATATAGGAGAATGCAAAGTAATTTCTCAATGTGAAAGTGGGTTATATGTACAAAACATAACATATTATCCTGAAGGATTAGATGAACTAGTATGCTGTACGCATGTTCGACAAGCTCGTGGTGCAAGGTGGAGATCACGTGCATATATACATAGGCATCCAAAAAGACGTTAGCAATTTTCTTTTTGTTATTAAAATTTTTCGATAATATTAATAACAAATAATTATTTTTTAGAGGGATACCGATATGAAAAACACAAACCACACAGACCACAGAAACTACAACCAACAAAAGCCGTTAAGCCAAGTGATGCTTTTCATACTACTGCAGTTAATGGTGTAAACGCTGAAAGGGGAGAATTTCCGTTTATGGTAATCATTTTTTTTAAATATAGAAAATCTTACCAATGCGCTGCTTCCTTATATTGTAGGCAGCCCTAGGTTGGCCATCAACATCTGGGGGATATGATTATAGATGTGGAGGATTCTTTGTTGCACCCAACCGTGTTGTTACAGCGGCTCATTGTCTACGTTCCCGAACGTAAGAGACTCGAATTGATATGAGAAAATTTTTATTTGTTTTTAGAAACCCACCAACTATAGTTCTTCCTGGTGGTGGCAACTTAGATGCTGGCGAACAGAAAATTGCTATAGCGGAAATTATTCGACATCCATCGTATACTGGTAAACAGTCTTACAATGATATTGCTGTTCTAAAATTATCAGGAAACTCACCGTAATTATTTGCTTGTAACAGTCTGATTCGAGTTAATTATTTTTTGTTATTTATTAGACACAGTTCAGCAAAACTGTGGAGATCTTCAGCAATTAATTTCCCTAGTGCTATTGCTATCGGATATGGTAGTATATCAATCGGTGATTAGAATACTTAACTATAATATATTAATTTTTAACTTGTAATTAAATGAACAATTTCAGGTGGAAAAGGCTCTAATGTATTACAAAAAGTCACGCTTAGCCTGTTTACTAATACATTTTGCTCTCGCTACTACCAACCCGATCGCAAACTAGAAAATGGACTTATAAGTTCACAACTTTGCGCTGGTGACATTCGTTCAATTGAAAAACGCCAAGACACTTGTCAGGTACATACTAAATAATATTATCGAAATTGTCATTCTTTATCTTCTTTATTTTAAGGGTGACTCCGGTGCACCTCTTCTTGTTAGAGAAAAATCGGTTCCTTATATAATAGGAATAACGTCATTTGGACAAAGTTGCGCCTTAGGTGTTCCTAGTATTTATACTAGAATATCATCATATGTTAGCTGGATAGAATCAATTTGATTATTTAATTAAATAATTTGTGTTTTGGAAAATTTAATGAATATCGTTGGCTGCAATTGTTACACTTTTTATAATGGGAGATTATACCCAAAAAATTATCGACAAAAAATCCACAAATTCCAAAAAGCCGTATGCGCATTACCGTCTTTTATTGTTTTACCCTGTAAAACATTTAATACCCATATCAATGCGGTTTTAGAGAAATAATGTACTTAATACTCCAACTTTTTTTCTCTGCCATTTTCGTGGCGTGACGTCACTTAGCTTATCAACAAACCCTTTCATTTAGTACCGACATCAATAGGTAACACGCCATTTTCAGTTGGCCGCTATAGTTTTTTCACTTTAAATTCACCCTTTTGCAAATCAAATTAATCCTTTTGCAAATTAAATTAACCTTTTTACAAATAGAATTCACCTTTTTGCAAATCAAATTCACCTTTTTGCAAATTAAATTCATCCTTTTGCAAATCAAATTCACCCTTTTGCAAATCAAATTCGCCCTTTTGCAACTCAAGTTATTATATTTTAAAAAAAATCTAATAGTAATGTAAGTAAGCAGTAACTTATTTTCTGTCACATATAACATACGTAGGATATCAAAAGGTTGTGCATAATATCAATTTATTCCAAAAAAAAGTATTTCAAATTTGTGTATATGTATTAAATAAGTGTTATTAGTGAGGTAAACATGGTTATTTAAAACTCAGCACGTTTTAATAGTTGAATTTTTAAAACTTTTTAATTTTAAAAGGTCCACAATGTCATCATCTTCTTCAATTTATGAAAGTCCGATTGGAACGCAATCACGTTCAAGTTCAAGTAGTACAAGTTCAAGACGTCCTATTGCTCCACAAAATCGCCCCCAAACATACCAGCGAATAAGTTCTGATAAAAAGAACATTCTTTTAAACTGCTACAATGATGGTAAAACCATCAATGAATCGGCAGAAATCGCTGGCATAAATAAAAATTCGGCCAAGTCCATTATTAGGCAGTACAACAAAAATTTGGGTGTGTTGGTAGAAAAAAGCCGGGGTGGTAATCGGCGTCTTAAATTAACTACGGTAATTTTAAAAAAAATTGAACAACTAATCGAAGAAAACCCATGCATTACTTTGGAACCCGAGTAAAAATAAAAAACGGCCTTATAAAGGGCGAACACCGGCCGCTTGGCTTTTTAAGGGGCACATGATGGCCGTAGAGTTTTTAACCATTTTTAATGGGAGCATATACGGCCTTACGACGGCCAAATTTGACTAAAAGATTTAAAAGGCCAAGTACTGAGCTGTAGAAACGGGCATTCGACGGGAAATTTGAGCCAAAAAAAGAATCTGCACCAAATGTATTGTTGAATGTGTTTTCTGGGAACTTCATCATTTTCGTTATGTACAATGGTTCTTTCGATTTATCCTACTTAAAGATATCGATGCACAAGAGAAACGAGCTCGCCAGTCGTCGGTTTGTTGTACGTGAAGTGTGTGGTGCGTGTTGATTTATATTTTAGTGGGAAATTTTGTTATTTAACGGTTTGAAAAAAAAACACATCCGAAAAAAAATCAAACATTTAATTGCAGTGAAATATATTTTCTTATAGGAGGGCGAATATCCACGTTGCTGCCACTGTACCACCGTCGTATACCCGTAATAGCAACCATACGGCCGCCCTATCACCGTCGTATGGCCGTTATTGGAACTGTAAGGCCGTTGTTTCACCGTCAAGCTGGTGACATATCCAAGCGTACATGCGTTGCATTCGTTGACAGATAATATAGAAGTGTGTGTATTCAAATGCGACCTGACGAAATATTCCGTGAATGTTCCGCATGCCACGCAAATGTCGGGCTACTTTCAACTTTTCCTGCATTGCCGCATTCGACATAGGACACACAAGTATACACAACAAACACATGCAACTCGTTACTCAGATTTTTGGGCTATCTGTGAGAGCCGGGACGGAACGCAACCATGCAATTATGTGTCAGCGGAAAATTTCCGCATATCAGGGAGCCCCTGAATGCAATGCATGTACGCTTGTATATGTCACCAGCTTCAATCGCCCCCCTACGGCCGTACTGTCCTGCAACGAGCCTTCTGTTAACCGCCAGAAGGCCGAGGACTATGTTACAAGCACAGTCGGCATTTGCCCGTTCTAAGGCCATCATTTATTTTTACTCGGGAAAATATTAGTAAAAAAATTCTCGAATCGGAACATACACGTTTAAGCATTAGTTCCATTAGGAATGGACTAAAACGGCTGCGGATCACATTAAAATGTGCATCGATTCAAGTTGATCGCCGTAATTCCGAAAGAACAATTGAGGAGCGGAAAGGATATGCCATACAATTTTCTCGCAATGCCCCGGAAGATCGACAAAAAATTATTTTTATTGATGAGTCGGGGTTTAATTCTCATCTTCGGCGAACAAAAGCACGATCGAGAGTTAATACACCGGCTCGCGTGACAGTACCAACAGCTAGAGGAAGAAATGTTTCCTTAATTGCAGGAATTAATATAAGGGGTAGGGTATGGCATGAAGTAATTCATCAGTCCACAGTCAACTCGAATATTTTCTGCAACTATCTTAAGAAGTTATTTCAGAAATTGAGAGAAGACAATCTAGACCAAGTTTGGCTGATTATGGACAACGCCAGTATCCACAAGACGCAGGAAGTGCGTGATCTAGTTGGTCAGACAAGGCACACGTTAGTTTTTCTACCACCATATTCGCCAATGTTGAACCCCATCGAGGAAGTGTTTTCCAAAATTAAATTCAGTGCAAGAAACATGTTAGCCGATCCGTTAATTTCTGAAACTTTGGTAGATGTAATACATAACTCGGTTGGAACTATTACGTCTGCAAATTGTTACAACTATTATATGAATATGTATGTTAAGTTACCAGGTGCTGCTGCAGGAGAACTGTTGTAGACCATGTTAATGTACATATATATGTTTATTGAATTATTATTATTTTTATTGAATTGCATGTTATTATTATTATTACCAGTTATAATAAAATATTTGATTTCTTACTAATTGTAACATTACATATTGGATATTTTTTTGAAAATAATAATGCAGAAGGACTTGATTTCCAAAAGGTGAATTTGATTTGCAAAAGGGTGAATTTGATTTGCAAAAGGGTGAATTTAATTTGCAAAAGGATTAATTTGATTTGCAAAAAGGTGAATTTAATTTGCAAAAGGATTAATTTGATTTGCAAAAGGGTGAATTTAAAGTGAAAAAACTGTATATTTGATTTAGATTACAGCTTATTGTATTTTACTTGGCATACCTTTTTATTTGATATCCAAATCGATCAGGTTTTAAAAAAAATAGCTAATCAGCCATTTTGTGTTGGCCGCCATATTCGAATTAGAATCATGTTCTACTTATCAAACCCTTTTATTTTATTCTCATGTCGAGGAGGTTTTAAAGAAAAATATAATACACAATTTTGTTGTTGCCACTATATTGGAACTACCATAATATTGAATAAACTATATTATATGGGATTTTATTTTAAAATGAACTAAAAAGTAAAAAATAATTTTGAATGTAAAGTTTTTATTGCTCCTTTCCGTATATGGAAACAACCTACCTTTCGCAATGAAGGTAGCACCGAAATTAATGGAGTTTTTTGGTAAAAATCTGAGGCGAAGGGTTGGTTGGAAGGAAAAGTTCTAGTTTTAACAACATAAAAATAGCGTGGAGAGCGCCCTCAGTGGAGGCTGCTAAAATTAACAATTGTTTAGTTGTTATGAAACAAATTATCAAACTAGATTTTAATTGAAACTTATACTTTAAAAATAATAATGAATCTAAGTGGATATGGGAAATTGGCGCTGACGTTGGGGATGGGAAGTAAGAAATAAATCAAGTAGATGGACTTTAGGAACTCTCGTATTGAAGTTTGCAAAAAAGCTTGGGGTCTTTTGCCAGAAATACTGTTGGCATTTGTGTAACTGAGCCAATTTACATTATGATCATTCAAATCAACCGCAACAATGATTTCAATCTACGAGTGAGAATAAAATCTAAAGATCCGTTCGGAACTAGCATCGAAGGCTCATGTGGGAGCTTCATTACTAATATTAGGACTTCTGTAAAGAAAACAGAAGATTGTGCCGTGGCTCTAGGGTTTGTCAGTTTTTAAAAACCGATTTTGAAAACCGGATTTTAAAAGAAAATTATGCAATTCGAAAATCGGGTTTTCAGTTAAAAAAGCGATTTTAAGTTTAAACATAACACATCTCCATCTTTATGGTATTTTTGAATTATAAATAAAAAAAAGTAATATTTCTATTCATTTAGACAGGTGAACTTTTTTCAAAAATAAAAAATAAATAAAAAAATTAAATTTTATCGGGTAATCTTTACTATCATACAAAAGAATAATTCTTTACATTTATTTTTTTAAGATTAAAAAATTAAGAAATCTTCAAATGCTGGCCCAACTGCGGCTAACATAGTCCATTCTGAAATTCCAATTTGAGTACTTATGTATTCCAATGAGTATTTCGAGCATTTCGTAAGGTATTTGGCCAATGACGCGACTACGGACCGATTCACAATGAACGCTTCAACCTGCAAGCTTCAAATTTCAAAAATTAGGAATAAAGGATTTTTATACAATGATCCACATTCCAAGCTTCAAGCTGCATGCCTTAAATGAAGCTGAAGCTCAGTTAGGAAAATTCCTAATTTTGAAGCTTGCAGCGGACCAACACGATACGGAAACAAGGCAATGTAACCGGTTTTTTTAAACATAATAAAAAAGGGCCTGAAATATAATTTTTTAAAATTAAAATTGATGAAATTGACGATACAATCATGTACATTTTAAAATATATTGATACCTCTTATACTTATTTTGTTTTTCTTCTCGGGAATACTTCTAATTTAATATTAGAGCAATAAAATATTAAAATTTCTTTGTAATAATTATCATCCCGAGTAAAAATAAAAAATGGCCTTACAACGGGCGAACAGCGGCCGCTTAGCTTTTTAAGGGGCATATGATGGCCGTAGAATTTTTAAAACATTTTTAATGGGAGCACATATGGGCTCACAACGGCCAAACTTGACCAAACGATTAAAATGGCCAAGTACTGAGCAAGTACACGCGGGCATACGGCGGCAAATTTGAGCCAAAAAAAGAACTTGCACCAAATGTGTTGTTAAATGTGTTTTATGGGAACTAATCATTTTCGTTATGTTCAATGGTCCTTTCCATTTATCCTACTTAAAGATAATCGATGCACAAGAGAAACGAGCTCGCCAGTCGTCGCGTCGGTTTGCTGTACGTGAAGTGTGTGATGCGTGTTGATTTATATTTTTGTGGGAAATATTGTTATTTAACTGCTCGATAAAAAATAAACATTTTTGCAATTTGATAAAAATTTTGAAATGTTCGAATTCGAAGATATGATTACGCGGTGAGTTTTGAGTTTTGTCGGGGAGCGAAAATTGCACTTTCTCTCCAAAATGATTTCTTTTTAAATAGTTATATTGCACCAATTTAAGGTATAGTTTTGCCGGGTGTCGGCCTTGAATATAAAGAGAATGAGGAGTTTACGATTGTTCGTTTGTGTATGCGTCTGATTTATTATAGGGGAACCCAATTGCATTAGGGTGTGTGAAAATATCTCTATATAGATGTTTATTAAAAGAATTTTTTTTAAGAGCATTATATACAAGCAACTGGGGAATAATATTAAGCGTATATTCGTCGGTGTGTGCGTGTGTGGTGTACGACCGTACAGTCCTGCAAACAGCCTTCTGATGCTCGTCACATGGCCGAGGACTATGTTTCAATCACGACCGGTGTTCCCCCGTTGTAAGGCCATAAGGTTACATGGGACCTTCTACAACATCGTCTCCCATCTGGACCAAAGTATAATCTCGCGCAGCACCATTATTATTATTATTTTTTTTTGATAGATAGACCAAACACGACCTGAGAAATTGTTTAGCATTTATTCTAATTTCGTGACAGTTTTCAGATCACAAATATTCAGAATTCGATACCGGCACTTGCTTACGACGGACGTGTGCAGTATGATTTGTTTGGTACGATTTTCGGTGCAAGTAAACCCAATAAAAATTGAATTGAGGTTAATTTTCAACGTTAATAAAAGTTTTAGTCATGGCGAATTCAGATATTTTACAGTTAATGAATACGAGTACGACCTTTTCTCGATTATTTTACGATTAAGTTATAACTTAATTTCCTTCCTTCCTGCGCATATTGAACAGCACAAAAATTTTCTAATTTCTTTGCATTTCTTAAAATAACTCAATAAAGTTCATACCACCTCTTTTATACAATTGAGTTAATTTTTAGATTTAAAATTCCCCGCAGAAAAGAAATTTGGTTGTAAACGTTATCGCTTTATTACTTAATTACCAAAACAAATCCTGCGTATACACTTTGCTTTGGATATTTAAGCCGGCGGCAATCCATAATTTTGTATTATCGTCCAAAAGTTCTTAAGCCTAAGTTGCTTGCAGCGAATTACAATAAAAACATGAATTTCAAAATATTTCTCCTTTTTGCTCTGATTTTGATTGTTGGTGCTAGTCAAGGAGAGGCAAGTTGGTTAGGTGATTTGGGGAAGAGACTGGTAAGAAACATTTTTTATATATGTATTTGTAGTGAAATTTGTTAAACTTTTTTATTTTTCTATTAATAAGGAAAAAATGGGACAAAATATAAGAGATACTAGTTTGCAAGCGATCGATGTAGCTCAACAGGCTGCCAATGTTGCTGCAACTTTAAGAGGGCATTAAGAAACGACAATGTTGAATAAAGTTTTGTTTAAAACCGAGAAATAAATAAACTAGTTCACAACAGATTTTAAGTGTTTTACTAAATTTAATAAGGGTTTTTAATATTAGGAAGATTTTTTGTTTTGTTTTGATTGTTATTGTTTTTTCACATGCCAAAAGAAAAAGCTAACATAAACTGAACAGTCCAAGAGCCGGTGAACGTCAGAACAATATCACAAGGCTAAAACAGATTGCACGTAACAACGCGGCCAAATTTAGGCAAAGCTGATTTGCATTGAGAACGGCACAGCAACGCGTCAAAATATTTTGCGGCGTAGTCATCTCTAATCCTAATTTTGCTGTAGAACTTCAGTGCTTCTAACCAAAGAATTGGTTTCGCGCAACTTTAAAATCAGGGGTACCAAAGAAATGTTTGTTTTGATTGAGCTGTCATTATGAAGTAGAGATAAATTTATTGGAAATTGTTGCATTAGGAAAAACTAATAGAACTTGTTAAAACTTATTCAATTTTATATGACAAAAGGTATTAACACTTTTAAGAAAGTTAAAATTTATTAAAAACAAATTAAATTTGCCGCGCTTTTCAATTTCATTCACCGAAGTGTCAAATATAATGCCGCTTCCCTGTGCGTTCTGGTTTACACCGCAGCACTGCCGCCGTGTCGCCCAATTTGCCGCGTTGTCGCGCCGTGTTGTTACGTGCAATCTGTTTCAGCCTATAGTATAAAGGCTGAAAATTTTTCTGCGTATGGTACATTAGGTATCTAAGTTTGGGTACTAACAGGTGTGCAGAAAATTGCTGCCTTACGGCAACGTTTAAACGGTTCAAACCGGTTTCTTGGAAAAGTTAAAATTCGAAAACCGGTTTTTCTAAAAGGCAGGGTTTTGCATAAAACCCTTTATTTTAATCCAAATATGATTAAAATCAGAAGATGTACTATTGTACACCTCCTGGAAAGCCACGTTATTCCTACTATATATGGCGACATCCCTTTGCTTGGAGAAGTTGGGCACTAAGTTATATCTAGTCACATGATTTCATCAAAATCAGGTGAGACTTGGGTTTCGCTTTGTGCAAGAATAACGGGGGCATATTGGAGTAAATGGCACATAACAGAAGACAAATTCGCAAGAAGCAACAAAAATCGAAACCTACATTTTTGTATCGGGGCTTCTTTTGTATAAGGTTGAAATGGTTTTTATTTATGTGAAAGTCTAGAATTCAGAGGTAATCCCCTTGTACGGAGTGAGTAAATTCTATTCTAACCATGTTTTGTAACAGATAGTTAAGATTTAACTTGAAATTGAAATCTTTCTCAAAACCAAAAAAAAACCAGAAAATGTTTCCAGGCATTCTCAATTTTTTGCTTTGTACGAGACTTGACTTTATTTTTTATAATAAATTTAAATCTTCGAAACGAAAACTCTCACCGCTAAAAAATGTATCTTTGGTTATATAAAAAATTACTTCACATTCCAAGGTGTGCCTAATACACTTTTATTACTCGTTTTCGGTTCTTTATATTCTGAAACTATCCAGAAACCATTAAGAGTAAAATTTTCACAAAATTGTCAAATTTTACCACTCTGCGGCTTCGATCCTCTTTTTATAAAAGAACTAGTTTATCGTCTGTTTGTTCTAAGTCATCATCGGTATGCCAGAATATAAAAATACTTTTTTAATAAATTTTACATCAGTTTTTGAGGAATATTCAATTGGGTCAGACTTAAGAATGAAATCTGTTCTTTTCGTGATAGTTCAGTGTTTATTGAGTGTAAATTTATCGTTATGTTCAGACACAATTTGTGAAATCGAGAGTGAACCGTGTACGTTAGAAAATGGAGCTGATATAGGAGAATGCAAAGTAATTTCTCAATGTGAAAGTGGGTTATATGTACAAAACATAACATATTATCCTGAAGGATTAGATGAACTAGTATGCTGTACGCATGTTCGACAAGCTCGTGGTGCAAGGTGGAGATCACGTGCATATATACATAGGCATCCAAAAAGACGTTAGCAATTTTCTTTTTGTTATTAAAATTTTTCGATAATATTAATAACAAATAATTATTTTTTAGAGGGATACCGATATGAAAAACACAAACCACACAGACCACAGAAACTACAACCAACAAAAGCCGTTAAGCCAAGTGATGCTTTTCATACTACTGCAGTTAATGGTGTAAACGCTGAAAGGGGAGAATTTCCGTTTATGGTAATCATTTTTTTTAAATATAGAAAATCTTACCAATGCGCTGCTTCCTTATATTGTAGGCAGCCCTAGGTTGGCCATCAACATCTGGGGGATATGATTATAGATGTGGAGGATTCTTTGTTGCACCCAACCGTGTTGTTACAGCGGCTCATTGTCTACGTTCCCGAACGTAAGAGACTCGAATTGATATGAGAAAATTTTTATTTGTTTTTAGAAACCCACCAACTATAGTTCTTCCTGGTGGTGGCAACTTAGATGCTGGCGAACAGAAAATTGCTATAGCGGAAATTATTCGACATCCATCGTATACTGGTAAACAGTCTTACAATGATATTGCTGTTCTAAAATTATCAGGAAACTCACCGTAATTATTTGCTTGTAACAGTCTGATTCGAGTTAATTATTTTTTGTTATTTATTAGACACAGTTCAGCAAAACTGTGGAGATCTTCAGCAATTAATTTCTCTAGTGCTATTGCTATCGGATATGGTAGTATATCAATCGGTGATTAGAATACTTAACTATAATATATTAATTTTTAACTTGTAATTAAATGAACAATTTCAGGTGGAAAAGGCTCTAATGTATTACAAAAAGTCACGCTTAGCCTGTTTACTAATACATTTTGCTCTCGCTACTACCAACCCGATCGCAAACTAGAAAATGGACTTATAAGTTCACAACTTTGCGCTGGTGACATCCGTACAATTGAAAAACGCCAAGACACTTGTCAGGTACATACTAAATAATATTATCGAAATTGTCATTCTTTATCTTCTTTATTTTAAGGGAGACTCCGGTGCACCTCTTCTTGTTAGAGAAAAATCGGTTCCTTATATAATAGGAATAACGTCATTTGGACAAAGTTGCGCCTTAGGTGTTCCTAGTATTTATACTAGAATATCATCATATGTTAGCTGGATAGAATCAATTTGATTATGTAATTAAATTGATAAATGTAGCAAATTTTTTTGTGTTTTGGAAAATTTAATGAATATCGTTGGCTGCAATTGTTACACTTTTTATAATGGGAAATGATACCCAAAAAATTACCGACAAAAAACACAAATTCCAAAGGTGCAATTACGGCTTTTTCAAATTTATTTATGGAAAAAAAAATTTAATTTAAATTGGTTAGACTAAAATAAAATTAATAAAATTAAGTCGTCTTTAAAAAAAATTTATTAATTTTATTTTTTTTCATTTTAGTACAGTTTTTTGTTTAATTATTAAATTTTAATTTAAGCAAAGCAAGTTTGTAATTTTTTTATTTCATTTTATTGTACAGGGTGCGGCAAAAGTCCGGCAACGGTCCGATATTTCCTGAAGGGTAGGTTTTCGTGAAAAAAGTTTTGAACGAAAGTTGCTCAGCTTGGAGGGTGGAATGGTTTGCACACACACATTTCACACCCACCCACTCACCCCCACGCCGGGGGTGGCGGTGAATCTAAAATTTTAAATGGCAACCCCCATTTTTTTCACGCATTCTAAATCTACACAGGGAAATATGAAACTTTTGAGCCGGTTTAGACGGTGCGCTCTAGCGCATGTGCCTCACGAACTTTGTGGATAAAGGGAGAAGAGGGGTGGTACCTCTCTTCATTCCCACTCCTCCCTTCATCACCATAAGTACGTGAGGCACATGTGCTGAAACGCACCGTCTAAAACAGCTCTTTGTCTAAAAATTTTTTTTATTCGAAGCCGCCCTGGACCCCCAAAAATCATCAAAAATCAAAATTATCCTCAAATGTCATTCATTTGGAGTACAGGGAGGCTTCGGCGAGAGGTGTGTGGGTTCCATTTAAAACCTACATCAATGTGATCTTAAAGAAATATGTTTAATATCCCAACTTTTTTTCATGCTTACAAAGTACGTAAAAAAACCTACAATTTAAAAAAAATGTTTATCCTAGGATGATTTGGCGTAAAATGATGGCAATTTTAATGTTTTTCGAAAAGTGCCAATTATTGCTTTTTTTTTTGAATACTCATCAAAATACACATTTTTTCCAATCCGACTATTTTCCCGTTATTAAGTGCATTTTTAGTAAAATAAAACAAAATTTCATACATTTTGGTTTTTTGAGGTTAGGATTCATTTTTAAAGTATTTCTACTGAAACAGTTCGATAGTCTATTCATTCACGAGTATTTTTAATTTTTTTTTATTTTTCTACGACTAACAGAACAGAACAGAAATTAAAAAAATAGTGTAGCAATGCACTCAAAATGCATCAAAAATGGTCATTTATGCAATTTTCTCGTGCAGCACAGGCCCGATTTTGCAGATTTTTTTTTCGCTTTATCTTAACATACATACTTATGTAAAGAAAAAAAAACAAAAAAATCCAATCTACTAAACGTGGCAATTATATTTGACGATTACTCGGATGATCCAGACCAGGCCCGGCTTAACCGATGAAGCAGAAGATGCAAAGCATCGGGGCGCCACACGAACAAAGGGCGCTAAAATCCATAATTGAAAGGAAAATCGGTAATTTTAAAGTTTTTTTTAACTTCCCATAAGGAAGTTATTGTAATCGGTCCGAAAATCGGATTCGAAATTTTCAATGTATTTACACGTTTCAAGGTCCCAATAGCATTTTAAGCAAAAATTTGAGAAGGAATATGTGTGTGTGTGTGCGTACGTATGTGGTCATTTTTTCCTGCACGATTTCGCGCGAACCGAAAAAGATATCGACTTCGTTCAGGTGCCGTTCGAAGCGTGTTCAAGGAAATATGATCTGAAAAGATTTTCATAAAAATTGGTCGAGCCGTTTTTTTGTTTGAACAACTTAAGTGATTTTTGTACCAGCACGATTTCGCGAGACCCAAAAAAGATTTCGACTTCGTTAAGGTGCCGTTCAAAGCGTGTTAAAGGAAGTATGATCTGAAAAGATTTTTATAAAAATCGTTCGAGTCGTTTTTTTGTTTGAACGAATACTTGGAAGTTAATCTTGTGGACCGAAAGGGTCAAAAGCCACATCCCAACTAGTTATATTTAAAAAAATTTCAAATTTTAATTTTTTTTAAATGAGAGATGAAAAGTAGGCAATTTTCAAATTCAGGCACAAAACACACCCAGCGCTGCATACTTCACGCCACAACCTCGCATCTTCAAATCAACGAGAATTTATTAACGCTGCCACATTGTCCGCTTCTTAACTTCACGCTGCAATGATGTATGAAGCCAGATTCGAGCAATTTTCAAAATATGGCGTAAGTCCTGTCAACTTTACAAAAAGGAATTGTAAAAACTGCCACATTATATTTACTATTGGCGTGAGAAAAAGTGAAAAAGCGGAAATTTAAAATGGAAAAAAAATAATAAATTTTGTGAGGGAAAATCCGGAATTTTTTTTAAATAAAATGCTTCTTCGTCTCTGAACATCTGCCAACAATTCCGTCAAGTTGCCATTTGGTTTCTGCAGCTTCGAATGTAGCTGCAGTGGCTTCGTCCTAACTTTCTGCCGTCTGGTATAAGCTTTTGAACTAATTTCGAGCATTTTTTACAATATGACTTTTTATCGGGAAGTGGACCCATCTCGAGATAAGGGGTTAGGGGGTAAAAAAGGGGTTAAAATTGAAAAAAATGCCTGCGCTGAGTATGTAGGTTCTGTAAGGGCTAAATAACCGTTAAATAGTAGTGCATGAAATTTTTGACCATTTTCTGGCGGTGTGGGTGAAATGGCAACTTCAGCTAGGGTTGGCTTGATAACAGTGCAAATAGTCAGGGGCGGTTTCAGAGGGGGTAATTGGGTAATTACCCCCCCTAAGAATTTTCGTTCGCTTATTTATTTTTATTCTTAAAAAATACCAATATTTCAAACAAGCAAGTTAAATTATGGTGAATCTAGTCTGCGATCTAAGACGGTGAATTTTTCCAAAACTGCTGGAGAGTCGTGGAAGAGACCGATACCCGAGACTCCCGTTAATATGGCACGCTATGGCTGATTTCACACGAGCGTTTACACGACACGACAAGAGTCGGCTGCAAAGTGGTTTATGAAGAAGAGGGTGAGAGAAGACGATGGGGAAGGCACACATTTTTGACCGAACACTTTGACAGCTCCTGCATTGTTGTTGTTTTTTTCTGAAATTCCCTTTTGTTCGCAAAGAGAATGTGTGAGTTCGAAAATGTCAAAAACTGCAGCAGCTATGCTATGCTATGCTATAAACTCAGTTCGAGTCATGTAAGTGCAGCGTCAAATGCTTGTTTCACACGGGACGACGGTCAACCAACAGAAATCGTACGGAAACATTATTTTTAGAGAAGAGGGTGTGAGAGGACGATGGGGAGGGAAGATTTTCCCATCCAACTTTCTCACACGATTTTCGATACGACTTTTTGAGAGCGGTGTGGTTGTTGTTGTTTCTTTCTGGGAGAAAAGAGAGAGAAATAGCAGAAGGGAGAATTAATATTAAAAACAACAACAATAAGGTAAAACATTCTGGCGTACAGTTGGTTGGAACAATTGGCCCATGTGAAAGCCCGTACGATTTTCGTCAAATTTCAAAAGGGAATGGACGATGACAGCAGCAGCAGGTTGGCCGTCGTCTGGTGTGAAACAGCCCAAAGCAGCTTCAAGTTTTATGTGACGTTTCTGGACTCGTGATTGTATACGGAAAGCAGTTGTCAATATTTTAAAAGAAATAATGGAGAGAGTTTTTCAGTCATTAATTATGAATTTACAAGTGAAATGAGTAACTCTTATTTCTAATTTAAAAGAATACGTTAAATCTTAAATAAATGAGACGAAGTTAGAAGAACATTATTATATCCCTTAAAGCAACTTCCCATAACGCACGGGCCTGAATTAAAAAAAAATCTGCCGCTGCGTATGTAGGTTGTAGGGCTAAATAACCGTTAAAAACTAGTGGCAGAAATGACTATTGACTATTTGCTGGGGTGTGGAGGGTGGAATGGCAACTTTAGCTAGATGTGGCTTGGGGAAGGTGCAAATGATATTTATGGAATCCAAAAAATATTTAAGTTTTTTCTTTTTTTAAAATTACCTTCCCAAAGCCAGTTGGCTGGAAACGCCCCTGCAAATAGTCAATCTTAATATTTTAATTTTTAATTGAAGAACAATATTTCTGACATAATTTCCTATAAAGGGTGCTTAACGGAAAGTTGCATCGGGGCGCCAACACCGCTAGAGTCGGGCCTGATCCAGACATCGCTGATACTAAGTCATGGGAGCGCCTTAGGCGTTCTAAAAAAACATATCTGCTGATATCATTTTTAATCGCAATAGTGTTGCTGTTTACATAAAATGTTCAGCGAAAGTAATAAGCCGGAATAGAATTACTAGACAAAATTTCAGCAGTATCTGCGCTTTTGGGCAGAAAAGCAATCTTAAGCAATGTACTGGGCTTAATCACAACGCTATTCTCAAATTCTCAAACTAACACAGCATCTAAGAGCTCATCGCTTTATTCTTCAGCATCCCCTGAATTCCAATAAACCTGTTCTATTGCTTAAGTAATCGAGATAAGCTTTATGCCACCTCGTCTTAATGAATCAACTTGATAGATTTGTTGTGCAAAAGCTGTAGTATCAGTTTATGCTTTCACATTAAGAAAATATTGTAATTGGTGGAAATCTGCGAACTAAACATGTGTGGATCATAAACTTTTGTCAATTTACATACTTGAAACGTCGCGTCGTAAATAAATCCAGCAGCTGTACTATTGTCCATAATAAAATGTTGTTTCTGCAATTTTTATAAGATACTACAGGTTTTTAGCCTACTCTTATTGAATCACAGGAGGTTGCTAAAATTAACAATTGTTTAGTTACTAATTAAGGGGTAACACCACTGTAGGATTTTGAAAAAATGGAATTTTTGTTTTTTGGCTTGAAATATACTTCAGGGTCACAAAAACAATGTGCAGTTGGTCCTATAACAGAAAAATAATTTTGAAGGATTTAATTTTCGATTTTCCCCGGAGCCTCGGAGCGCGCGTTGGTCCGACTTATTGCTTGTATATTGCGTTTACCAGTCGAAATAATAAGTGCTGCTATAGCAAAAAGGTTATTTGGGTTCCCCAGGTGTCCACCAGGGTGCGCTACAAAATAATAAACGTGTCTTACAGTACATCGCACAGTGAAGGTAAAATACAATTTTCAAAGATTAGAGTACTTTCAAAACTTTAAGCGCGATTATCTGGAAACCATGTTTTTCGAACTGGGTGGACGGATTACTCGGAGACTATTACATGGATCGGTTTGAAATTTTGACATTAGCTTCACAATTGCATTCTTTACAAAAGTACGTAGCCGTTTTTTGATTCGTTGTAAAAAAAAATTTTTATAAACAATTTACTGCTCATTTTTTTGCCGAAAATCAATTTTTTTTTTCATAAGTGCGCCATTTTTACAAAAATCAGTTTAAAAAAAAAATCCTACGTACTTTTATGGGCAAGGTCAAATAGATTAGGAAACTATTTGGATTTTGTTCCAGGTCTTCAACTTTCGGAGAAATCCGTCCACCCGTGGAGGCCCTTAACAAAAAGGCGATTTCGAAAAACGACTGTGGCGCCACCATTTTGTAACAAAAAGTCAATAAAAAAAATTTTTTTTTACACTTTAATACATGTTTGATCAATCGCCTGAAAAGAATTTCGATCCCTTTTTCCATACTTTTTAAATTAATTCCCAAAATTTGGCCTTTTTTCGCACCTCTACAGTGGTGTTACCCCTTAAGTTATCAAACTCGATTTTAATTAAAACTTATACGAAACTTGGATCACTAGAGAGGAAATACATATATGTATGTTATATTGGAAATAATAATGAAGAAAATCGTCGCCATATATTATAAAGAGCATATGAAATTGTAATCTGTTATAATTTTTTTTCTATATTGTTACACTTTTTCAATACTGAATATTTATTATAGCCATTATTAAAAGCTAATTACAATAAACATAGCCCAGTTGTCAGAGACTTTGACCTCGCACAAAATGTGATCTCGCTGAAAATTGGAACTTAGGTACTTTTTTGGGTGTAGAAAACGATAAAAAAATCTTTGCTGCGGTAAAATGTATGCTAAGTTCACAATTTCGAAAACAAACTTGAAAATTTGGTTTTTGCTTCATATATCGAAAAATAAAAAAAATTTCGGAAAACTAACAGCGCCACGTGAAAGAGCGGAAAATTTCACTAAAGTTTATATTATAACTTATTTTAAAAAAAATTGTTTTATTATTATAAAAAATTATTAAAAATAAGAAGAAAATTCGAAAAATCTAAGCGCGCCAAAAACTGAATTAAAATATTCTAGCGAGGCGTTCGGGGAAAAACTAAAGTATCCTTGCCTAAAATGTACGCAAAAATAAAAAATAAAAAAGCATTTTCAAGAGGACAGTCTAAGCTTTCTAAGGAAGCCATTGGTTTTTTATTTTTTGTTTTTTTTCTCATAGAAAATTTGACCGGAAGTTATAATTTGTAAAATTCTCACTGATGTTTATAAAATTGAAGATAATATGGTGTGACCACACTACGCGGTCTTGGGTCGTACGCGCTTTTGCCTTTTTTTTTCATATAGAGTTTTATGACTTTTTTACGACTTTTTTACGACTTTGTCCATGGTAAAGGCCGTGCGGCCAAACAACGCGGACAAAAGGCTGTGGTTAAAAAGGTACATTGTGCGTCCACACACTATGAGCTTTTCAAAAGCGCGTACGCCGTTTCAAATGAGATTTGATTTTTTCTCACTCATGACTCAGAAAATTAAAAGATCACGCGCGCTTTTGGCTGGCCGTACGACCAAAAGCGCGTGGATTCTAAAGGTGCCGGCCCATAGCACGCTTTGACGCGATGCGTGCGCCAGAGGCATTTGACATTTCAATTGAAGTTAATGCTATTTAATGGAACCAGTCCCAATGGCTGCAGCGACACACGCGAGTAAAGCTACAAACGCTTAAAGTTAACCAATTTTCAACTTTTCCATGCGATAGGCGCGTTTGACGTTTGTTTGTTGTGTACATAATTTAAAATTCTTTCATCAATCTAGTGTGCGGTTCAAATATACAAATTTTTATTAAATAATGTTCGCTGTTAAACGCGTTCATTGGGTCTGTCGAATGCGTCGCACCCTGGACTGTCATACGCCTCTTGCGCGGACGTCGCGTTAACGCGTTCTATGGGTCGGCACCTTAAGTCCGCGTAGTGAGGACGGGCCTTAAGGATGATTTTTGATTGCCCGAATAGTAATTTCAGGGCTTGGGAGACATATTTTTCTTATTACAACGGGCGTTGGTAGCGGAGTCTACGATTTCCGTGGCGCGGCAGTTTGACGATGGATTCTAATGAAGCACCCGAAAATAAGACGAAAGTGTAAAATAAAATTTTTTGATAACTCGCTTTAGCGCGGGGAAATGTGCAAAAAAAACGAACGAACGGAGACAAATTCCAAAATGGCTGAAAACTGGTCCACAGCTTCCTTGCGACTTTTTAAGAAAACAATTTCGGAATCACAAAAAAAACATGGCGGCCGGAGATATCGCGTTTTTCCCTTATATGAAATTTTTTTGTTTTTTGCCAAAATCAATTGTTGAGTGACTAAAGGTCTAAAGTTTCGATAAAATGACAGGAAGGTTTTTTGTAGGCAATAACGTATCGTATCAGATCAAAAAAAATTCAAAAAAAACAGTTTTTGAGTGATAATTTGGCCAAAAAGTGATTTTTGATAACTTGAACTTGAATAACTTTAAAAGGGTTAATCGGGTCAACATTTTTGTAAGTACAAAGGGCTTTCCCTGAGTTATCTAGTCTTTCAGATATAAAAAAATAAAAAAAAATAAAGTGGTAGAGAATTTCATTGTCAACATTTTGGGACCTCGCACGAGGTTGTACGACCTATAGAAACCGAGATACAAGGAAAACACGGGAAAAATTGCGATATCTCCGGTTTTTTTTGTGATTCCGAAATAGTTTTCTTAAAAAATCCCAAGGAAGCTGTGGACCAATTCTCAGCCATTTTGGAATTTTGTCTCCTTAAAATGCTAACTTCCCGGGCTACTTAGTTTTCGAAATATCAAAATTTGAAGTTTTTAAGTATTTTCAAAAATCAAAAACATACTGGAGTATGTGACATATTGAATGTTTATCAATTTTGATGTAGAGCTTAGGGCGGGGCTGACGGGCGGAACGCTGAAGGCGGCGCACAGTGGGGCAAATAACTCATTTTTTGGACAAGCGACAATTCCCAAGCCTGAAATTAATGAAACTTAAAAATTTTTTTTTTAAACTATTCGTGATAAAATTGCCTTTAATTCTATCGAGCCAGAATTTTGAAATTTGAAAATTAAAGATGGCTAATCCAATATGGCGGACATAAATTTGGTAAGAAAATTAAATTTTTTTCGTAAGATTCTTTAAAATTATTGAAATTAATTATTATTAATTAAAAATTAATTATTATTAATTATTATTAATTAAAAATCCCCAAAGTAACAATTTATTAAAATATTAAATAATCTTTTGTCAAAAATTTAATTTTCTTACAAAATTGATGTCCGCCATATTGGATTAGCCATCTTTAATTTTCAAATTTCAAAATTCTGGCTCGATAGAATTAAAGGCAATTTTATCACGAATAGTTTAAAAAAAAATGTTTAAGTTTCATTAATTCCAAGCTTGGGAATTGTCGCTTGTCCAAAAAATGAGCTATTTGCCCCACTGTGCGGCGGCAGTAGTCGGAAGTCGGATGAATGACGTACTTGGTATAACAAACTGGACAGCACTAGTATGACGTACAGGCGACTGGAACAAGAGACTTGAAGTAGCCCGAATCCTACAAAGAAGAAGAAGTATTTAGATTGTTTTGTGGAATACCACGGCCACTACTAAAATCTATCGTACTCTTAGCAACCCCTATCTATACCTAACATCTGTAGGCCAGGCGGCTTGAACAGGCTCAACAGTTTCTCTGCACATTTGTTGCTCAGAATTGTTTGGTAAGGCAAAATCGCGCCTAACAAAAATCAGACTCTTCGGCGTCGCTGAACTGCCAGTGTTCCTTGAGGTAGAGACTGCAGGTGGAGTACACCGCCCTTTTATTTATGGGTTTAATTCTTTCAGCTCTACCTTCGGATTTTTTCAGCATATTTGTAGTTTTATTTACAGTTATAGAGCTCGAATACATTGAAAACATTACGATATTTGGGCTAGGTAATTGTGATAAATCAGTTACGAAGATGTTAAGAGAATTTTATGAATACTTACCAGGGGCGGATCCAGCCCCCAAAAAAGGTTGTGGGCACAGCCACCCGAAAATCGGCCAAGTGCGAGTCGGAGTATGAACTCGCTCATGATTGATATAGTGCATTCCTACATGGAAATGCTTACAAAATATCTGACGCCCGACCAAGATTTTGTACAATGTATAGTTCCACGTGGGCAAAGCCGTGGGGCAAACACTAGTAGGTAAATTAATTAACCTGTAAAATGTTAGTTTGTTCGCTCACGAAAATTACAAAAGTAAATGTGCGTTTGTTTGCACATCACAATGTCACAGTTAGACTCTAAACTACTGAACCGACTTTGATGAAATTTTTACACCTTAAAAGGATATCAAATTAAATTAAACGCTAGTATACATTTTAAATTAAATAATTTTATCTAGGTGCTTACTTAAATTACAAATTCAAGCTTACGTTTCTTTTTCGCGAAATCGTTGATAATTTCATCGATATCCAGGTTTATTTTTTTCTGCTTTTTGCTTGTAGTTTGGTTTAGGTATTAGCAGCCAAAAATAAATTATCTTCAACCCTTAAGGGAGTAAAACTACCCCCAGATCAAAGTTGAATTTAAAAAAAGATTGGCATTATTTTCTTTTTGCTCCCTTTAAAATTGGGGCTTTAAAGAATTGTATAGGACGAAGAAAACGGTCAATTATCTTGGCGACCATAAAGGGTACCAATAACATACTCACTAGGCCGGTTCACGTTCGATTGCGTAGGTCAAACAGTGCTTAGTTGGGGGACTGCTTGGTAAAACAACACCTACGTTTGGAATCGTCTATGCCGATGCCGATGCATTTATAAATGTTCATGCATGTAGCGGGAGCGTACATGCCGTGCCTGTAGGGGGAGCATGCATACCCGTGTGGCATTCGCATTTGTTCGCTATGCATCCTAGGTGCGGCGCGTGCATGCTTTTAAGAAAATTAACCAACTAAAATATTTTTACTCGGGTTTGAATAGACTAGGATTATCAACACTTTTGCTGAATTGTCAAAGTATAGGTGCGAACGGACAAGATTTAGATGACGAAGTTGTAAAAAGAAATGAATGTATTACTTTTATCAGAATTTTGGATGAAAAATGAAGAATATGATGAGGACCCCGCTAATGTTTTAACATCTCATACAGATATTCAAAAACGCTATCGCTTAGTCACCATAAATCACCACGAAATGTGTGTAAGCAGATCTATGGCCGAAAAAGAACAGATGAATTTGATGGTAGTTATTTATGTATCGCCGCATAAAACTTTACGCGAAATAATGAAATTCATACATGACAATCTCCAGGGGAATGTGGCGATGATGAGAGGTACCACCCCACTTCTCCCTTTATTAACAAAGTTCGTGAGGAACGTTCTTGGTAGCGAAGCGTCTAAACAGACCCAATATTGACAAAAGTACCACAACATATGGAACTTCACTTGATGCAGTTTTTAGGCGATCTTTAGGCCAGTTTCAATCGAAAATATTTCAGTTATCATAAAACCTTTGCTTCGATTTTAGGTTTTAATGTAAATAGGAATTCATAAATATTGATATTTTGAAATTGTACTTGTATTAAGTCCCTCGTTAGTCTCGTCACTATACTTCCTGCATCTGTCGTTGGCCTTACTTTTCTGAAAGCGTACTATATATCCGACAGACCTCCACTATATCAATTGCTGCTGGTTAATATTTTAATAATTTCGGCAGTTGTTGGGTAAACAAGTTTTACTTCTAAAGTGTGGTCTGAAGCACACTCATATTTTTTTCATATTATTAAGGCATAGGATCAGGGCCACCATAACCACTGGGGTAAATGGGCTATAGCCCCGGGGCGCAAGCCTTTTTGGGGCGGCAATTTTTGTGGGGCCTGCAACAAAAGCTGAAGCTGAGGTTGTGAAATGAGTTCAATTCACTGAAAACTGCTCTTATGGTAGCATTTTGAAGCGAAATATTCTAAATCATAGATAAAACTAATATCACTTGAAAAAGTTGCTACTACAACTGAAAGCATTATTGAATTATAGGCTTCTTTAGAAAAATCTGATCAGTCGAAACGAAATACAGAATCATTTAACCTTTACAAATCTGAAGGTACAAAATTGTCCGGATGTGATGAGCGCAAACCAATACGCAAAAACAGAAAACAGTATGACGAAAATACGTCGAAAGAAGTTAAATTTGATGACAATAACGAATTCCGCATAAATGGGCAGTTCTCCAAATCAAGGAATTTTAGTGGGCTCGGGTCGTAGATTCATCATGATTCAAGTTACATAGGTCCTTAAAGTTAAATTCAAATATAGGTTTACAATGGTTTCTAATTGGGCTTTCAAAATCACTTATCTTAAACAAATAGTTATATCTCAAAACTACCTAGTGAAAATTATCACTTCGCTATAGGGCGGGCGACATTGCAAAATCGAAAATTTAAGTGCACATACAGACGTTTAACAAGCAATTTTCTTAAGGAACTTATTTTAAGGTAATAATCATAAGTGTTTCTTTGCCAGAAAACCTGTAAAGATCATACACAAATCAGCATAGTAGGTAACGACTATGTTTGGTTTCAGCCGAACGAGTTAATGATTAAAATCCAAAAATAATTAAATTTTATTCCCTTTTTAGTAGAACTGGCCAAATATGTACATATTATGCTATTATTGATAAGCTACAAAGTGAAAGTGTGCCTATGATACCATTTACTCAAAATTTCGGTTTCTGGTCAATTTAAAAAAAATAAATGAAGACACAATTAGTAAGAATGCTTTCATTTTAAACACTCATATTTATTGGCAAATAAACAAAATATATGTATCTACTGCGGAACTTAGATTAAGGACAATAATTGACTCGAAAATTGAGTCTTTATACTAACTTACAACCCTACGCATTTTTTTAAGTACATTTTGCCAATACAAATTGCACCGGCGAATCACTGAAAAAGGTAAATAGTACATTACTTATCGAGGGCAGTAAGAAGGCCTTTACGGACGAGAGCGGAGATCGCCGAAGGCGAGGGGAGGCAACGCTCGAATCCGTAAAGGCCTTCTTACTGCCCGAGGTGCGTACCGTCCTTTTTGTCACGAGTGCGCCATCAATTTTATATTAGGTGTGTTCGATGAAAAAATCAGCAATTTGCGTTCATTGAGACTTTTTGACAGTTCTTTTCTGCTCACAATTTCTCTACTCTGTGTTTTTTGAGCCTGCTTTGGGTTGAGAATTCTCACTTTTTCTGCTCCACCAAATTTGTAGGAGCAGGCAGAGCAGCAAAATTCTTCTTCTTCTTTTTCTTTTGACAATTGTAAAATCGAAAACATGAAAAATCGGAAAATTGATTTATGAATGATTTATTTGGAAAATACTAGGAAATGTTAAAAATTAAAAATTAATATTTATAAAAATAACATTTCGATATTGTTCAGTTGTTTTTATTGGCATATATTTCCTCTTCTAAAATTGTCATTCGTATCTAACCTCTAAAAACGGAATTTAGAGCAAAGTTGAGCAGAAAAGTGTTTTTTGAGATTGTTGCTATTTTCTGATTTTTTCTGCTCTGACATCAATTTGGCAGCTGCTCCCAATTGAGCTGCTCTGCTCTGCTCTGAACTTTTTAAGCAGTCATCGAACACACTTATTGAATAAGTCGACCACAGACTTCATGGTGCATATTTTTCTGACACTTTCTTAAAGTAAACCAACAACGAACTTTCTGTCGTCGCCTTCACATTTCTTTCCACCTTCCAGTTTTGAAATTTATCGTAAGCCAGTAAATATCGTTCCCGCGGTTTTTCAGGAATCACAGTAACTCCAAGCAGGACTGTAAAGACTTTACAGCCCGCTCTCTCGGAGAGGTCTGAAAAGTGCCACTTACCGTCCTGCAAAGAGGTACGGTAAGAGACACTTACGGTGCATGTGTGACAAAACAAATATTTACGAACTTCTTTGGGACCCAGAAAATTAAATGAATTAAATTTTTATTTAGTGTTAAATAAATTGACTTTTTCTAGTTCTGACACTTTTGTATAGCTTTGGCGGCCAGCCCTCCCCCAGACATCCCGTGTATTTCCTTACGAAGAGGGGCGCATTATTTTTAGTAGCCCACGGGCCCCATATATCTTAGGACGGCCATGCATAGGATATACAATATCATCAGCCTATCAATCTCAAAAGCCGGTGAAAGTGTGACGTCACAAGTCTATTAGGGTTGTGGGCATGCCCATCGTGCCCACAACGGTGGATCCGCCCTTGATACTTACTCCTTCCAGTCATCGTCTCTATGTGTACATTCAGGGCCTTCAAAATATACTTAAAATGGAAGAATCTCTACTCTTAAACTTAAACGAATCGTTGATGGCAGCATTTTTTGCCATTATACAGATATACAAACATTGTTCCATTATACGAAAGCAGCAAGTTTAGTTCTATTCTTTAGCTATTATGGAAACTGAACCACAGAAATTAGAAATATTTTTTCTTCAAGCAATTCTATTTTTAGTAACACTAGCAGAGTCTTTTCAACTCAGCTGCACCAAATTCGCCGGCTTTCTTATTATACATTTTATTATTATAATTCATCCATCAACCAAATGACCAAATGACAGTGAAATCATCTCTATAGTAGAAATTCTAAAACTAAAACAGGATCTAAGAGTTCATCGCTCTATTTCTTCAACACCCCTGGATTCCATTAAACGAGTTCTATTGCTTATGTAATGGAGATAAACTTTATGCCGCACCATGAATTAACTTGATAGATTAGTTGTGCAAAAGCTATAGTCTCAGTTTATTCTTTCACATTGAGAAAATATTGTAATTGGTGGAGATGTGCTAACTAATATCTACGGATCATAAATTTCAGTAAATTACATGATTGTAGCAACGTAAATAAATCCAGAAGCTGTTATTCACCATAAACAAATTTTGTTTCTGTCGTTTTTATAACCGGTTTTTAACCAACTCTTATTGAATGATAAGAGGTTGCTAAAATTAACAATAATTGTTTAGTTACTAAATAAATTATAAAACTCGATTTTAATTAAAAATTATATTAAACTTGGATCTCTGGAGAGGAAATATACATTGAAAATCTATTTAAATATAATTGGATTTGTGTGTGTCTGTGATTTCAAAATAATTGTCATTTTCTAAGTTCATATGGTTATTTACACGATATTAACACGAAATCAAGTATTTTTAAAATTTTTGTCTGTCTGTATGTCTGTATGTCTGTCTGTCTGTTTGTCCGGGCTAATCTCGGAAACGGCTTATCCGATTGCGATGGGACTTTCACTGGAAGATTCAGTATTTTCTTGGGCATGTTTTAGGCTATTTTTTTTACTAGGATCCGACTATCGGATCCGATTATCGGGCCCGATTACCGTGTTCGACTACCAGATTAGACCGAAAACTTGAACCTTGCAACTTGATTTTTACCCACTTCCATATAACCGATCAACTTCAAATTTTGCACATATGTATAGTTCGCGTGACAATGCAATTTAACCATTTTTGGAAAAAAATCAACATGGCGGTTCCAAGATGGCGGCCGAATTTTGCAATTGTGTCCCCGGACCTCCCGACATGGATATCAAATGAAAGGGTAAGACAAGTAGATTACAATAAGCTATGTGGGGTCATTCAAAATTCAAAATGGTGGCCAGCACAAAATGGCGGATTATTCTTCGGTATGGGCATCAAATGAAAGCGAGTATAGTGCAGTAAGCGGTGTGCCGTCATTTTAAATCTAATATGACGGTCACTACAAAGTGGTGGAAGACATATAATAGACTAAAAAGTAGAAAATAAAAAATATAGTCTAAAAAAACTAAAAAATACGCTTTTATTTTAAAATAAACTAAAAAGTAAAAAATAATTTTGAATGTAAAGTTTTTATTGCTCCAGCCAGTATATAATAACAACCTAGCTACCTACGTACCAACAACGGCTAATCCGATTGCGATGGGATTTTCACGGGAAGATTCAGTATTTTCTTGGGCATGTTCTAGGCTTCACTCGGTTCCGACTATTGATTCAGGCGGAAAACTTGATGCGATAGTCGCATAAAAGCCAGTGGAAACTTTTTTTATCATTCCAATTGTAAACCGCAAAGCTCGGAACGGTTAATCCGATTTTAGGACTTTAACGGGATGATTCAGAATCTTCTTAGGCGTTTAGCATACTTTTCACTATTATCCGACTGTCGGGTTAGACCGAAAACATGACTCGATAATCGAAGGAACGCGAATGAAATGCTGTCACGGCGAGATATTGTTCTTTCAATTTGCGGAAATACTGTGAAGATTATGGTTTGCCATCTCCGCAAATGATCGATAGGTTTGATGAAAATTGAAACAGAGAATATATCGAACTCAATAAACAAATGGGAACAAAATGTTGAGGACGCTATTGGGCAAGTTCCGCACAGGGTGAGGCACGTGTTCTGAATGTGATTGTTGTGCATGTAGCACACAATTTTTCCGATAGGTGGCGCTCAACACCGCATTTTAAAAAAGTTCTAACACATTTTTTATAAGTAACTTTAAATTTTTTTATTTGTTTTATGTGGCAGTGCCAAGCTCAGGAATCACCCTTTGTACTACCAGTCCGTTGTCGTTTGCACGTCGTGGCGCAATGTCTAGCAGGGAGCTTAGTAAGGGGGGAATAGGTTAAGGGTTATGGGGGTTCGGGGGGGTTGTTGAAGAAGGTGCGGATTAACCCTGCGTTTGAACTCTTGGATATTGTAGGAGGTCGGATATACTGACTGTGAGAGATTATTCTATAGTCGAGTTGTGTGCCCTAAATTATGTTTTGCAAATTTGTTATTTTTTCATTATACCTATTTCCTATCCCGGACTGTGCACACATTAGTTTTTTTATTAAAAGGCGTTGCAACGCACGCGGGTTTTTGCTAGTAATAAATAAAATCGCAGCCATAATTTATAAAGGATTTGGTAGAGAGGATTTTGGGGACAGAAAGAGCGGCAGAGTTTGCATGGACTCTACGGAAGCACAACTCCCAGTCGGTTTCTAGCGGAGCACCTTGTTGGATGTGTAGTGAGAAATAGATGGGCTCCTTGACCGGCAACGTTAAGGACTCTCGTAAAAAATTTACAATTTGATGTAAATTATTGAAGTTTACAAAGAGCTCGTTGTCTTTACCAAAAACACTGTTGCCGTTTGAGTAATTAAGCCAATTTACATTATGAGAATTAAAATCAGCCGCAACAATAATAATTTTACACTCCGAGTGGGAAAATAAAAATCTAGCGATACCCGTTCGAAAATAGCGAAAATGGAAACTTTGTGAATGACAGGAATGCATATGTGACAATCTTATGGACAAATTTGAAATTTAAATTTTTCTCAAAACTAAAAAAAACCAGAAAATATTTTTATTTATTCTCACTTTATTTGTATGAGATTTACTTTTTACAATAAATTTAAACTTTGAAACGAAAAATCTTACTGCTAAAAAACGTATTTTTCGTTATTTATAAAGAATTCCTTCACACTCAAATGTATGGCTAATATAGTAATATTATTAATCGTTTTCGGATATTTTGAGACTATCTAAAAACCATAAGGGGTGAAATTTTCACAAAATTATCAAAGCTCACAACACTGTGAATGTGATCCTGTTTTTATAAAACAACTGGTTTATCATCAGGTTGTTTTCATTCTATGCCATCACCGGTATGCTAAATAAGAATGTTTTGTTAACAAATTTTTCAATCAGTTTTTGTGGTATATTCAACCGGATCAGACTTAATAATGAAATCAGTTCTTTCCGTGATAGTTCAGTGTTTACTGATAAGCATAAGCATATCGCTATGTTCAGACTCAATTTGTGAAATTGAGAGTGAATCGTGTGAGTTAGAAAATGGAACTGATATAGGAGAATGCAAAGTAATTTCACAATGTGAAAGTTGTTTATTTGTACAAAACATAACATATTATCCTGAAGGATCAGATGAACTAGTATGCTGTAAGCATGTTCGACATACTCGTGGTGCAAGGTGGAGATCACGTACAGTCATACTTGTACATCCAAAAAGACGTTAGCAATTTTCCTTTTATTATTGAAAATTTTCGATAATATTAATAACACATAATTATTTTTTAGAAGGATACCTATATGATAAACACAAACCACACAAATCACAAAAACTAAAAGCAACAACAACTGAAAAGCCACAAATTTTTGCTATAGTTGGAGGTGTAGACACTGCTAGCGGAGAATTTCCGTTTATGGTACCAAAATTTAATTTTGAAAATATTCAAAATCTTACCTTAGCTTCTTCCTTATGTATAGGCCGCTTTAGGCTGGAAGTCAATATCTGGAGGATATGATTTTAGATGTGGAGGATTTTTTGTTTCACCCAATCGTGTTGTTACAGCGGCTCATTGTGCACGTTCCGGAGGGTAAGAGGCTTTAATAGACATGAAAAGAAGATTTTAATTTGTATTCAGAATTTCACCAGTTGTAGTTCGTCCAGGTGGTGCCAACTTAGACGCTGGCGATCAAAATTCAAACATCCATATAGCGGAAATTATTCGACATCCATCGTATACTGGTAAACAGTCTTACAATGATATTGCTGTTCTGAAATTATCTGGAAACTCACCGTAATTATTTGCTTGTAACAGTCTGATTCGAGTTAATTATTTTTTGTTATTAGACACACTCCCGCGAAACTGTGGAGATCTTCAGCAATTAATTTCTCTAGTGCCATTGCTATTGGATATGGTCATAAACAATTTGGTGAGTAAAATACTGAACTGTAATATATTTGCAATTGTACGCAATTAAATAAAATAAACACTTTTAGCTGGAAGAGGCTCTAACATATTACAGAAGGTCACGCTTAGTCTGTATACTAATTCATTCTGCTCTCGCTTTTATCAACCTGAACGCAAATTAGAAAAAGGACTTATAAGTTCACAACTTTGCGCTGGTGAAATTAAAAAACCCAAAGACACTTGTCAGGTACATACGAAATAATATTATTGAAATTCTCATTGTATTTTTTTCTTTATTTTAAGGGTGACTCTGGTGGACCTCTTCTTGTTAGAGTAAATTCTGTTCCTTATATAATAGGAATAACATCATTTGGAGCAGGCTGCGCTGGAGGTGTTCCTAGTATTTATACTAGAATATCATCATATGTTCGCTGGATAGAATCAATTAAATAATTTAATTAAATTGAAAAATGTAGTAAACTTTTTTGTGTTTTTGAAAATTTAATGAATATCGCTAGCTGCAATTCTTACATTTTTTATAATGGGAGATAATACCCAAGAAATTACTGACAAAAATCCACAAAAGTCCAAAGATGCAAATGTGGATTTCCGATTGAAGGCGTTTTGAAGTTTATTTTTGGAAAAAAATATATTTTAATGGTGTAAAAGAATAAACAATTAATGAAACAGTGGTTTATTATAATATAAAAATAATAATGTGAAAACACTGGAAAATGACCTTATTTATAAAAAAAACACAATTTTTTCCGCATATTTGACCGCAATCCGAAAAAAACAGGTCGATAAGGTTATTTTTTCTCCATTTTCCTAATATTTTGAAAAGTTTCTTAAAAATTTCCTAGAAGACTCCAAGCCCCTAACTACCGTCGTTTTTATACTATTGACCTTTTTAAATATATCGCTGTAGTGAAGTGGAGAGCAGGTTATCAGTCACCAAAGATATAGGACCAATTAGGTTGGAGAGGGCTAATGCTGAAGAAGTGGAATTGAAACCCTACGAAGCACACCCAATCCCCGCTTTCACAAGCTTCTTCCGAACAGCCCGAAAACAGGACAGCGCGGTCCGGAACCCGAGAAGCCAACAAGTAGTACCAGACATTCGTCGCTCTGGCCAAAGTTTCTGGACCCACCAGATAATTGGCAGCACCAGCTGCCATATCATCTACCCAAGCCTAAATGTCAGCGGTCAGAGGACTCTCCAGGAGAGCAAGGACCTCAGAAGAAGGAAAGCGACAAACCAGGGCAACAAGCCGACCCATACAGCCGCCGATCTGACCTGTTTCTGGACCCATCAGAGGGCAAAGCCAAGGAGGACCAGAGTGCGGTTAGAAAACCGGAAATACCCAGTGCCGAGATTACCATGGCAATAGTAGGTTATTAAACGAGACCCTGCGCGAACAGTCCATAGTCCAGGAAAATTAGACATTTTACTTCGGAAAAATTCCGGGAAAGCTGAATTTTGGTATGGACATTGATATTTACTACGTATACATGAGGAGTTGAGTTGACGTTGAGTTGAATTATCGACAATCGACAAAATTCGACAAAAATCACAAACAAAACACAGAAATGCTACTGTCATATAAATTCAATTACTTAACTCCTGAGATCGCGTCTATATTCATAATTTCAACTCAACCCAGCTACCAGAGCTGAGTCGAGTTCAGTCTACCCTATCTTAACTCGACTCGCGTCTACATGCATTTCAACTCGGGTTCAACCTGGGTTCAACTCATCATGTATACGTTGTAACGGTCGGTTATTTACCGGAAAATTCTCCCTTTTGTTGGTTCTCCCATCTGTCGGGAATTTCAGGATTCAATAACAAAATTTACTGGTCACAAAAAAAATTAGTACAAAATTTAAAACTTCAAGGAGGCTAAAGAAAAAATAATTTTTGTTCTGGATGGAAAAAAACAAAGATTATGACAGTTGGAGCTAGACCCGTAGTTTGGAGACTGCGACCCACTCGCTATTGAAGGAATTCCCGAAAAATAAAAAAAGATATTACTATAGCATTTTGAGAGGCAGTTTTTTTCTTGTCGTGTGTGACTATCTGGGTAATTATTCGGATCAGTTGGACTGAGCAAAAGGGCGAAATAGGAGGACCTCCAGATACCCGCTATGAATGAGGAAAATTTCTTTTAGAGATCCAAGTACCGGGATTCAAAATAGTTAGCAGGCACCATCAAGGGCTTGGACTGAGGAGAGCAGAAAAGGCCAATTTTTGATTGAGAGTTTAATGTTTTTTTTTAAAGAATTAGTTATTTGCTCACGACGTGTGTGAATTTTAATTATTAAATTAGGTTGTAGTGAAGAAATTGTTCAATGCGGCATTAAAATTGAGCTACAATCTATGCCGGGCTGAGGTCATCAAGGTGTGAAGACAAACATTGAGTAACACCAGCAGTAGTCTTCATTAGGTGCAACAGGATTTGTCGGTCTGCTGTATTTCAGACAATTGTATGTTAAGAGGGCATCCATCACGCACACAGTCTCAAGTGCAACTGGGAAAAAACAGATAGCTAGTGGATTCATTCATTGTGAAATAAATATTGGTAGTTCGATCTGTCAGATAAATTGGAGCAAAGTGAATCCAGTTTAAGCCGTGAAACGTTGGTTATTCCAGGCGACCCCAACGCAAAAAAAAAACGGACCGAGGATTACTTCTCATCAAAAAACTAGAAGGGAGTGAAGCAGGGCTTCAATGGAACTGATTCTTGGGTTAATGGCTCAGGTTGCTAAAGACAATTTGTTTACGCAGTAAGCTCGTTTTGGTTTTTTTACATTTTTTTTTGTAGTCTAATAAATAATTAACAACACTTATAGATATTTAACACAGTCAACATTTAATTATAGTACTAGTATATTCAAATTTTAAATATATTGTTGAACATATATATATTTACCTCTTCTTATGAGATGTATACTAATTCTTAAAATACGTATCAAATATTTACATATTCTTATAATATTGATCAAATAATTACAAATTATTATAATATTTATCATATATTTGCCAATTATTAAAATATCATATGGTTACATTTTTTCGTTAGTACACACCTTTAATTATCATAATAAGGCCTTAAATTACTTTGATACTCCTTAAATATTCGGGTGGTTTTTGTGTGTTGTACGAAATAAAGGAATCATCGACTGGTACCAGCGCGACGATTTGTTTTTTTTCCTTTCCGTTGTTGAATTGAAGTTCTTATTTGATGGTAATAGTTGGTTGCATCCACATTACCTATATTGTAAAGTTAATTTTTGTTTGATGTACACGTATAGTTAATGCAAACTTACCTTCATTTTGGTTGTTAAGTAATTATATTGTCTTGGCCTGTAATTATTGTATAATATATTTGTTGTAAATTTCTTTAAATCCACGAGTATTACTAGGCATGACAGCCTAAGGGGGTAATTTATCCAGGATGGTTGGGTTAGAGATTTTCTCTCCAGAGTTCTCTCGAAGTCGCGTTGAACATTTACAGGTCCACCAGGTCGTTGGGAATTTCCAGCGATGACTACCTTTGGTTAACCTAGGACAAGAACGATATGAAGAAAACTCCTTTTTGATTAGTAGGTAAGTGGTGAATCATATATGTAGCGTTCCGGTCACACACCCCACGACCCCTACCGTCGAGCTAGCGTTTAGCATCCCCTATAAATATTTAGGCAAATAGGGAGGATGTTGTCTCTAAATTTTTTTATGTATACCCAAGCCTGATGGCAGTAGCCTTGCTGTCACCAGCAAGGAGCTCCATTGTGCCGGTACAACGTAATAATTATTGCTCTAAGGAAAATGTCAGGAGTCCCCATGGATTTGACACTCGATTTTACGCGGGGTCAAAGGTTTTTCGCAAATATCTCAGTAATGTTAACTTTTACAGAAAAATTATATGAATAAAACTTGTAGCTTACGTAATTTCCTACAAAAAATATTTTATAACTTTTTCTTGTAAGAGTAACCGTTTTTGAGATATTTTGATTTACAGAGTTCTAAATTTCATGTTTCTCATGAATCGTGTACGCCACTTACGAGGGAGAGTGCAAGGTGCGTACGTGATGTCCCCAGTAGGCGTGATCCATACTTGTAAGAGGTGAATTAGTATTGAATATTATTTCCTTTCATCCCCTGATATTCTCTTTGATGGACCCAACAAGTTAAGAAAAATTCCTTGGGAATGCAAACAAGCAACGATTCATTTATATGTTCTGTGAAAAATTTGAAGCTGAATAAATCGTTCATAAATCAATTTTCCGATTTTTCCTGTTTTCGATTTCACAATTGTCAAAAGAAAAAGAAGAAGAAGAATTTTGCTGCTCTGCCTGCTCCTACAAATTTCGTGGAGCAGAAAAAGTGAGAATTCTCAACCCAGAGCAGGCTCAAAGAACACAGAGCAGAGAAATTGTGAGCAGAAAAGAACTGTCAAAAAGTCTCAATGAACGCAAATTGCTGATTTTTTCTGCTCCAGCTTGAGATGGAGCAGTCAGCGAACACACCTTATAGGTCTGTTTATTAGTCAGTCCTAGAACGATCTAGATCATCCTAGAACAGAAAAGTACAGGTTTTTGCATACATTAGTTTTAAAACTTGTTATTTTTTGTCCGAAATTGTTATAGTTTGGTGTTCATTAAGTTGTTCAGAACACTTTTCACAAGGCTTTTTTGTTGTTGTTTTTTCTTAGTTTTGACAGATGTGTACATGAAAATGAAATTATGAGAACAGCAAATGTAGAACTAAAAAGTACAAAAAAGCGTTCATTAGATTTTCTGTTCTAAGTTGTTTTAAAGCGTTTAACGATTTACTGCTTGCTGTTCTGCTCTGTCCTGTTCTAAAAACTAATAAACAGACCTTATATGTCAGTGGGTAGCAATCAGTGCATCCATATAGAGCGCGGCAGGTCACAGCTCACTAGCCAGGTTCATGCTTCTCAGTGCGGTGTGCGACCCGCACTCTTTACTTCAATTACATTTGGTAGGGTGTGCATAAGCGTAGTATGGTTCAATATTGTTGATCTTACTTAGAGTAAGTTGTCATTAGTTCGATTAAAAGTAAGGAGGTATTTATTGAAATATTGGTAAATAAGTGGCTCAAGGGTGTTAGCCCCTATGGAGACTGGAGTCTCTGCCGTTGTAGAAGTCGGGCATACTGCCATTGTTAGTCCTAATGTCAGAAATTATGTCGAATGGGAATAGATAATATTTGCTGAGATTATGGTTGGAGGCGTTCCAGCATTGGGTGACGAGCATATTGGAGTGATCTGAACACTTGAGCGCTCTGAGGTTCCAGAGCGATAGTAAGTACTCCAAAATAGAAGTAACTTGGGAGTCGTATATTTCTGTATTGGAAGAGTATCCGTTTCGCGTCTTATACTTCATTGAACCGCAGTGCCTGAGAATCTTTCTCTCTGTTATTTCTAATTTCCTTGCCCAAGTTGTGGGCACCAAAGTCTAGATAATAAGTTAATATCTAGACTTTGGTAGGCACTGGGAACCAACGAGAAGCCGTAAGCGATGATTGGTCGAATTATTTGTTTGTACAGAAGGAGTTTTGACTTCTTATTTAGCTTACTTGTGCGTTTGAAGAGCGGATAATAAAGGCCAGCAACTTTTTTACCTTTAGAGCTAATTTTCTTTATATGCTCGTTGAACTTCCCCAGGTGGTTAATCTATAGTCTTAGATACCTGATCGAGTTCACTTAAGGGACCAATTCGTTGTTAATGCTAATGTTTAGATTTTTACATTCCTTGACAATTCTGTAGCTACACTTGCCACTTTTGTTAGGCAAACTGCACATTGAAATTTTTCTAAACCAAAAAAAAAACAGAAAATATTTCCATTCTCAGTTTATTGTTTTGTATAAGAACTTGAATTTACTTTTTAAATTTATTCTTTGAAACGAAAAGTCTCACTGCTAAAAGAGTATCTTTCGTTCTACAAAGGATTCTTCAGATTCACAGGTGTGGCTTATACACTTTTATTAATCGTTTTCAGATATTTTTCTTCTGAGGCAATCCAGAAACAATTAAGTGTGAATTTTTCACAAGATTGACAAAGTTCAAGACTCTTCGGCTTTGATCCTGCTTTTATGAAACAACAAATTTGTCATCAGCGCTCACCGGTATGCTAAATTATAAAAAGATTTTATTAACAATTTCTATATTAGTTTACGCGAAATATTCAACCGGATCAGACCAAAGAATGAAATCAAGTTTTCTCGTGATAGTTCAGTGTTTATTGATAAATGTAAATTTATCGCTATGTTCAGACACAATTTGTGAAATCGAGAGTGAATCGTGTGAGTTGGAAAATGGATCTGATATAGGAGAATGCAAAGTAATTTCACAATGTGAAAGTGGATTATTTGTACAGAATACAACAAATTATCCTGAAGTATTAGATGAACTAGTATGCTGTAATCATATTCGAGAAATTCGTGATGCAAAGAGGAGATCACGTCGATATAAAAATCTACATCCAAAAAGGCGTTAGTCATTTTCCTTTTGTTATTTTTAATTTGTGATAACAATATGACTAATAAATATTTTGTAGAGGGATTTCGATATGACAAAAACAAACTGAGAGCAACAGCAACCCTTAAACCACCTGAGGAAAATCACGTTTTTGTGGTTGGAGGTGTAGACGCTGGTAGCGGAGAATTTCCATTTATGGTAACAAATTTTTTATTTGAAAATATAGAAAATCTTACCAATGAGATACATCCTTATAGGCAGCATTAGGTTGGAAGTCAATATCTGGAGGATATGATTTTAGATGCGGAGGATTTTTTGTTTCACCCAATCGTGTTGTTACAGCGGGTCATTGTGCAAGTTCCGGAGGGTAAGACAATTTAATAGAACTGAGAAAATTTTAATTTGTATGCAGAATTGCACCAGTTGTAGTTCGTCCCGGAGGTGCCAACTTAAACACGGATAAAAATCGAAACATCGCTATAGCCAATATTATTCCACATCCATCGTATAAATCTACTCAGTCTTACAATGATATTGCTGTTCTGAAATTATCAGGAAACTCACCGTAATTATTTGCTTGTAACGGTCTAATTCGAATTAATTATATTTTGTTATTAGACACACTCCCGCAAAACTGTGGAGATCTTCAGCAATTAATTTCCCTAGTGCCATTGCTGTTGGATATGGTCATACACAATTCGGTGAGTAAAATATTATATATATTTGCAATTGTAATTAATTATACAAAATGAACAATTTTAGGTGGAAGAAGCTCTACTGTATTACAAAAAGTCTCGCTTAGCCTGTATACTAATTCATTTTGCTCTCGCTTCTATCCAGCTGCTCGCAAATTAGAAAAAGGACTTATAAGTTCACAACTTTGCGCTGGTGAAACTAAAAAATCCAAAGACACTTGTCAGGTAGGTGCATACTGAATATTACTATCGAAATAATTGTCATTGTTTTGCCTTCTTTATTTTAAGGGTGACTCTGGTGGACCTCTTCTTGTTAGAGTAAATTCTGTTCCTTATATAGTAGGAATAACGTCATTTGGAACAGGTTGTGCTGGAGGTGTTCCTAGTATTTATACTAGAATATCATCATATGTTCGCTGGATAGAATCAATTAGATAATTTAATTAGATTGAAAGAAGTTGCAAATATACAATTAGTGGAGTTCCTGGAGCGTTAAAAACATGAAAACCTCGGATTTCAGTTACGGTGAATGAAATTTAAAAATTCAAAATAGAATGTTTAGCTAATAATATATATATAAAAAAGTATTAAAAAATTGTGATCTTGATTTGAATGACCGACATTCAAAATGGCCACCCAAATTTGCCAATTGTGTTCCGATTTCCATGAAAATCAGTAGCTGGGGGTAGGAAGCAAATAACGAATTTATGTTCAGAACTTATAAATTCAAAATGGTAAGTCTTCTACCTTTTTCAATATATTAAATTGAGTGTTCTGACAGTACAGTACTGACCAGCTTGTAAAATCTCCTCAGCGGTTGCAAGATCATTGTGTGTGACGTGTGTAAATACTTGTAAGTATGTCTGTGCCTAAAATTTGGGTATAATGTGTATTCATCAATGCTCCAATGTGTATTCATCAATGCTCCAATGTGTTCTCATATCTGCACTGAGAAAAAAACAAAAATTGTACCAAGTCCGCCAAGGAATTGGAGTAAGTTCAGTTTCACCAAATGAATAATGCTTTATACCAATCTTAAGTATGCTAAAGCAAAAGAATGCGATTTTTTGAGTCAATTCCGCGGCGGAGTTCCTATTGAAAACTTTACGCAGTTGAATTTATTGCTGTTCGTTTGAGGAAAGGGCTTTTATTATTTCAATTAATAAAATGTATTATTTGTTTAAATTTTAGTCTGTAGCTGACACAATAATTTTTGCATACTAACATCTAGCTAAAAGAAACAACACGTCATAAAAACTGGACCGTTTTTTTATTATCGGGACTGTCCCTGTCGCAGGTCCCTGTAGAGGTAGACGTTTTTTTGGTTGTTTGCTATTTGTAACTACCCCTAATATAATCAACAGTGGCTGTGTGCAACTTTTTTTCTTCAAAATGTTAGTTGACTCCGTGCAAAGATCCCGAAGACAGGTTCGAGTGGAATTTCCAATCAGTGAAGTGAAAAATTAAACAGTGAAACAGTGGATTATTATTGTGAAGTAGGACGATTGATGTGTCTGCTTGTGTGTAGAATTTGCAACATGTGGAAACTTTTTTTTATTTGCGTAGACAAATTTTGATGATGGCTGGTGGGCAAACTTGGGATATTTAATTAAATGGAATTTGAAGGGCTTGTCAATTCGTTTAAAGGTAGATATATTTTTTTAATGCCATAGACTTTTAAAATACTATTTACAATTATATTTTAAACATAATCGCGAACTTATCGATGACTAATTTGTTATATACAAATATTTTGTTTTAGATCAAAAAATTACTATAGATCCTATAAAGCTGCTAACTGGACCCACAATAGCAACTCTTATTCCCGTAATCGGTTATAAGATTGATTTCATCGCCAAAGGGACAAGGTCAGCTTCGAAAAGTTAACCATATATCCAAATCGTAAGTTACTTTGTACGATATACACATTTTTTGTTTTTATATGAATAATTTTTTTGAATATTTGATTTATTTTAAAGGTAAATGAAAGCAGAAATGGTGAAGGTTCAGATGAAAATCTATCATCAAAGTTGATCTCCATTCGAGAAAATCATCACCAGGAAAGCTTGAAGGTCAAAGCACCTTATTTTTTAAAAAAAACTTTTGTATATAATATTTCTGTAAATGGTTGTTTCAAAGAAAGTTTATTATAAAATATAAAAATGAAATAGTAATTTATTGTCTTCTGTTATTTATTTGCATAAAAATATTATCATTCACATAAATCTATTAATAAAATACTTTTAGTGATTATAGTAATAGAAAATTTCGATTTATCGAATCCGCTCGAAATAGAACCTATCGAGAGATATCATTTGATGGACCGCAGATTTTATCGACTCAAAAATTTTTAACATCCTTTCAAAAGTATTTTAATTTGAATGAAATTTTTTCAAAATTAATCGAAATATAAAAATATTCAAATCAAATGCTCTGCGACGTTTCTTAATCATCTATTGTACTTCATGCAATTGCGTATAACATAAAATCAACGGAGGTATGTTATTTAACGAATTCCGGCGGGTTTCTCCCAATTCCTCACGGAATTGACACCATTGCGTTGTCAACTACGCCAGGAAGTTGAGTTAACCCCTATGTCGCCGTATCCAATTCCGTAGCGGAGTTGGGATAAGCGAGAATGATTTGAATGCACATCTCCCTTTTCTCAGTGTGCAAAAATATGTGATTGGGCTTTTACCCATAACTCGCTTAGTTTTTAAGCTATCAAGTCCTTCAAAATAGCATTTTGTAGTTTTTCTCAAGAGCTATAAGCTCATATAAATTAAACTTTCTTTCACCCCTTATTTTTGAAAAGATTTGAGCTGAAAGGGCTTGAACAAGTTACTATTTTCGAACATATGCAAATTGTAAACGGCAATATCTTACTCAATTTTTATCTAAAAAATAAACAACCAAAATTTTCAGAAAAACAAAACCTACGATTGTGTACTCTACAAAATTTTGCGAATCATTAATAGTTTTTGAGTTATTTTGAATAAAAGGCAATATTTTGCAAAATTACGAGTTTTTCCCGAAAAATGCATCGTTTTTTCTTTATTTCAAGTTGAAACTTTCAATTTTGGCGTTTGACAAATAAGAACAAGCTATTACTATTTTTGTATTGGGTCTACAGACACCATAAACCACCATTTTTTTTGTTTTTTTATAAGCTACATTTTTAATAATAATAATTTTTTCGCTAAAATACTTACTTTTTGAGTTATTCGCGAAAAACCGCCTGAAATGGTGTTTTTTTTTTGGTTGTAAAATTGACATTTTTACTCGCGAATAACTCGAAAAGTATTGACTTTCAGAAAAAACTTTATAGAACAAAAGTTGCTTAGAATTAGCCAATCTATCTATTCCCGGACTTATTTTCAATGAAAAAATTTTTACCCTCGAGAAGGGGTGGCATTCACCCCCAAGGGTAAAAGCACAAAAAAAATTTTGGTAAACTTTGCAATTTATAGTATAAAAAACAAAATCCCACCTCGGCCTCGTAAATTCATTCACCGTAACAAAAGTCTGAGGCCAAAACCACTAAATGTTATAAAATAAAACAGAAATTTATTTTTTTTGTGTTTTTGTAAATTTAATGAATGAACCAGCGGGTTACATACAATTCTTAGACTCTACTTAGTGGTGGAAGAGCACGTGGATTTTAATTGCAACAAGTCAAGTTTTTATTCTTACCTTTGCTCGTGGTTCTGTATAAAGTTTTTCGGCATTCTAATTCTCAAGGTGTTAATATAATCTATGCATGAGCGGCCCGTTCTAAATCCAAGCTGCTCTCTTCTAATGGTCCAATCTACTGCTTCTGTTATACTAGCTAATAAAATCAAAAACGTCAATCGACAAGACCTTACCCACAATAGATAACCGACAGCTACCTTTCCAGTTAAGAATACAGATGGGCAAAACGGATCTTTCACGAGAGCCGACTCACCGGATCTGCATCTTTCAAAAGATCCGACTCTGAGAGCCGGTTAAAACCGGTCCTACCTGGTCTACCATCTAACCCCATGCAAAATTGTAATGAAATCGGCGCAGTAGTTTTTACGTGAAAAATTAAAAACAATTTATTGAATTCCCTTATAAAATTTCAAAAATCGGCTACCAGTGACGCCACACCATAAAAAGTTCTCCGTAAGAGCATTATTTGTAGTATTTGTAAATACCATGGTATTATTATATGAATGACATATTTGTCATTTTCTTTGTCATTAATTGTCATTATCGTGTAAACGGTCATATTTTTTGTCATTATTTCTGTCATAAAAAATGACGAAAAACAATTGTCATTAAAAGTTGTCATTATAATGACATCGTGTAAATGCCGTGTGAACGTGTTTTGTACATAATGACTTAATAATGACAATTTGTCATAAAAGATTGAACTTGTTCTCTCTTTTATGACAGATAACTTGTTCATAATTCAAGTCCTGTTGTGTTCTATTAACCGTGTGTAATACCGGCGACACATGACCGCAATTTAAGATCATATCTTTTTTATATATCTTAACCCCGCAAATATCATATGTGCAAGCTTTTGACATGAGTTGCTTTGAGAAATAGTCCGGGAAATTTGCATTTTAAGGAGACAAAATGCCAAAATGGCTGAAAATTGGTCCACAGCTTACTTGGCACTTTTTAAGAAAACAATTTCGGAATCACAAAAAAAAACATGGCGCCCGGAGATATCACTTTTTGGCCAAAAAATACTTCAAAAACTGACTTTTTCTTTCCAAAAAAATTTTTTGATCAGTCAATACGAAACGTTATTGCCTACAAAAAAGCCCTCCAGTAATTCAAGGTCAAGTTTCCAAAAATCACTTTACAGTCACAAAAGTTGTATTTTGTAGGCAATAATGTTTCGTATTGACTGATCAAAAATTTTTTTCGAAAAAACCAGTTTTTGAGTGATTTTCTGGCCAAAAAGTGATATGTTTTTTTTGTGATTCCGAAATTGTTTTCTGTAAAAGTCCCAAGGAAGCTGTGGACCAAATTTCAGCCATTTTGGAATTTTGTCTCCTTTCGCGCGTTTTTTTTCTAATTTCCCCGGACTAAAAATATAGTAGTCTAAATATTTAAAACTCGTAACAATGCAAAGGGAAGGAATTTGTGCTCAATTAATATAAAAGGCGAAAGATAATTGCGTCAAATTAGCATGATTTAGGGTAGAAGTTCCCATTTTTTTTTAAGTGGAACCAAATGGCCTAATTTTTTTGGAAAGTGTTCAGATACAGTTATTGATCAAGTGTTATATGGTCTGAGGGTATGCAAATGTTTTTATTCATTATTTATTTAACGAATGGCTAATGGGCCAACGCACGGCGCATAGTTATGGCACATAAAACCGGTTTTATAGAAGAGAGAGGGAAGCGAAGGAAAGAACTTAACGAAACAATTTTCACGCAAAACCAAAAACGTGAAAACTAACACATGCATATTTGATTTTTTTTTCTTATGTCAAATCTTCTTTCTGAGCTCAGCATTTTCCCACTGAAATTCTTTAATCATTCGCTTTTTGTTCATCAACTCGGTTCAATTGGTCTGAAAATTTTGTTTTTTTTGTGAGCATATTGAAAATAGTGATATTAAGGACTTTTTTTTATTATTTCTATTTGTCCACGATATGACAAATAATTTTCATATGCACAAATACATTTAAAACTTGCTGTAATGATTCAAGTTACTACACAAGATGCTATTACCCCGTCTGCGTTCCGAGGAGTGTAGTAAAACCGGTTTTATATGCCATAACTATGATCTCGTGTGCGTTGGCCCAATGTTAATGAACAATTAATGTAACAAATTAAAAATCTCGGAAAATATCTAACGCAATGGCCCTAAAATCTACACTCGGGGGTTTTCGAGGTCGCCGAACACGAATCCGAGGTCCAAATATATTGAATTCCTAAATTTAATTTTTTTTTGTTTTAAATACATGTATTCATGCGCATAAAAGTAGCTTTCCTGTTTAAGTCATAGGTATTATACAGGGTGTTTTGCAAAACGTTACACAACGGGCGGCTGTGGATAGGTTTTGAATAGACGAACAAAAAATCGTATGGGAGGGGGAATCATAACGGTTTATCGCTAGGGTCTTTTGAAGTTTTTTTAGAGTTTAACTAGGTATTTTACGGAGAAAAATGTGGTTTTAGTTGAAATTTTCGTTAAAAAAACCGAAATTTTGACTTTGATGACTCATTCCTCTGGAAGTTGATAGGGTAGAACCTTTACAGTTTTAGATAGGTGGGAGTATTCTGCGTACACTGATACCTTATTCATGAAAATAGGTCATAGGGTTGCCAAAAGACAGGGTGATATGTAATACTCTAAAAAAAAAACTTCAAAACGCCCTAGCGGCTAAACCGTTATGATTTCCCCCTCCCATACGATTTTTTATTCGTCTATTCAAAACCTATCCACAGCCGACCGATGTGTAACTTTATGTAATACACCCTGTATTATAAAAGTCGGAAATAAAAACCCCACTAGGGTCCATTATTATTCTTAATTTAATTCCCACATTGAAATATATGATTCTCAGCTACTATTTCCCATAATTATAATTTTCCAAAGTTGTTAAATAGGTAAAAATTCGTAAACCTCTCGGTTGACCTTTGACCCGCTGGCGCTGTATCGCTAACATAAAACGACATAGAGTTTCGACCAATACCTCGTTGGAAAGATATTTTAATTGCCCGTATTCCTGCCATTTACTACTTTTTCATATGAGCAACCGTTAACGAAATATTCAAAAAAAATGGCGTTATTAGTTATTTCAGGCACGTTCAGTGCGAACTTTGGCGTTGAATTGCTCGCAAACGAAATAAGCGATAACGACGATTAAGGGCTCATTCTAATTACTAGGACTTTAAATTTGCTAATGGGCTTTAACCCAAAAAAATTAACATTTTGCGAGTTAGATGCAAAAAACTGCATTCAACCCTCACCACAAGATCAAGGTTGAACTTTGACCGGCCATTACTTTGAGCCAAATCAACTTACAGAGCTCGTTGAGGGCTCATTTTTTAGATAATTTTATTCTCCACAACTTTGCCATTGATCATTATCAGCTATCATTGCAGGCAAACGAGCTATTTAATATAAACAAGCTCTCCCTCTTTTTCAAGATGGCGGCTTTTCCCAAGCCGCTTCGACCCCACAAACTTGGTTTTATTATTGTCAGATGTACCCGAACAAATGCCAAAAAAAATTCTGTACCTCTTAAAATGCAGTTTCATCCTCTTTTTTCGACTAATTTGACTGGACTTTTTCAACAATAACAAAGCTCGCAAAACTTCCTGAAAGCGCTAAGAGAAAAAAAGTCTCGTCGGATCCGAGAAGAAGTTACTTGTATAAAGGTGAAACCCACTGACATATAGATATGGACTGCTAATTGACAACTTTCAATGGCACCATTTTTCTCCAGAAGAAGAAGACCTTTTCTATGTAAACAACAATTTTTTTTTCGAATTTAGAGGAAAATAAGTAATAAGATGTATGTTATAATTGATAGAAATAATTTTCCATCATTATTTTTTATTTAGTAGCAGTTTTTTCGTTAAATAAATGTATTTTTTTTAAATATGTGAGGGTTTTTTCCCTCGAACTTTTAAAAATAAAGAAAATAGAGAAAGAAGAAAAAACTCTATAGCTGTCTAGTTTTTTCTAATTATGTTTATATCGCTGACATGCACTGAACTGTTTTTTATTTTAAAACCGATTAAAGTTCATAGGATTTTGAAGGGGGAACGAGACAACGATAGTTCTTGGTGCCACTTTTTTGTATGGGATTTTGCTTATTTAGCAGTCCATATCTATATGTCAGTGGTGAAACCTCAATGTACCCTTGGGTTGCTTTGGTGCTTTGCTTTGCTTTGACATCTATATTAATAAAAGAAAATTTCTGTATGCGCGTATGTATGCGTGTATGTGCGATGTGTGCGCTATAGCGGGCGCACCAGTCATCGCAGAGCTTCGAAATTTTGCACGAAGGTCAGGGGGTCCCCCATGATGCACCTCGAAGCCCGATTTTTGAAATTAAAAATGGCCGCCGAAAAATGACCGAAATTCAAAATTGCCACCCAAATATGAATTTACAAATTGTGTTCCGATTTCAATGAAAGTGGGTATATAGGGGTTTTTAAGGTCGCTAATAACGAATTTGTGGTCAAAACTTATAAATTCAAAATGGCCGCGCCAATGTGGCCGACAAATTTGCCAATTGTGTTCCGATTCCAATGAAAATCGGTTTCTGGGGTTTTTGTGGTAGTAAATAACGAATGTTTGATCAGAACTTATAAATTCAAAATGGCCGCTGAAATTCAAAATGGCCACCCGAATTTTCCAAGTGTGTTCCGATTTCCATGAAAATCGGTATCTGGTGGTTTTTAAAGTAGCAAATAACGAATTTATGATCAGAACTTTTAAATTCAAAATGACCACGGCAATATGGCGGACGAAATTTTCAAATTGTATTCCGATTCCAATTAAAATGGATATCTAGGGCTTTTTAGGGTTGCAAATAACGAATTTATGATCAAAACTTATAAATTCAAAATGGCCGCACCAATATGGCCAATAAGTTTGCGAATTGTATTCCGTTTCCAATGAAAATCGGTATCTGGGGGTTTTTAAGGTAGTAAATAACGAATTTATGAACAAAACTTATAAATTTAAAATTTCGGGGCCAATATGGCGACGAATTTTACCAAATAAGTGTCATTTCCCGGTCAGCTGTATGTAGGTTGCTCAAGAGTTGCGAAATCTGAAAATCTTCACATCCTAGCTCCAAATGAGAGAACATTGAACATAGTGTATCTTGGTCATTTCCCCTATTGTCGTGAAGGTTGCCACGCTATCGAGTGCACTTATAAAATCCTCGACGAATAAAAGGTAAATCGCCAAATTACAAAGAATATGGGAGGGCTCTCCACTGCCATCACGAGGTTAAACGATGCCATCTATCGCATCCAAAAATTTCGACTGGTAAAAACAGGACGGAAGCTGTGGTTGGGACGAACATTAAGTAAGAAGGGGGCAGTGTAACGGTTAACCGAAAAGTGAAAATAAAAATTCCTATTCACCGAGAAGTTTCATGTTCAGTTGCATCTACTTGAATACATACAATACATATAACAATAACGCAGCGTCACATCTCCATTTAGTACGGTTGTTCTAACTGGAGGGAGAAGTAAAAGAGGAAGAAGCAGCGCATATGTGCAAAAAGTTTTGCTTTAAAATTAAAGTCGTTAAAAAGAAACAAATTGTTCCAATTAATCCCTGACGAAACCGAGAACGCTCGAGAAGAAATTTTACAATATTTTTTATAGGTAACTCTAAATTTTTATATGGTATCCAAAATCATTTTTTTAAGATTTGTTGTTTCTTTCACTTTTTTCCTACCGCGGACGCGGAGCAAAAACCCGCGTGCGTTGCAACGCCTTTAAATAAAAAAAGTTTATGTGTGCACTCACATAAACTTTTTTTATTTAAAGGCGTTGCAACGCACGCGGGTTTTTTGCTAGTATTAAATAAACCAATGCTTTGTTTAGAGGCAATACCAAATGCCCAAATGACTAAGGCACAAGTTTCACATAATTATAAAATCTGAAAAGCTCACCAAGTTCAAGCCAGTTCAAGCAAGCAAGCGTACATCTGGGTTTCACCTTAAGATTCTGTCGTTCATGAAAGACCCGTGACTCTTTAAGAAGCGACGCAGCTCAGAATCACGAAACAATTTATTGACTCATTTTAAACATGTGGATCTTTGAGCTGACTCAGTTCTGAGTTACCCATGCCTACTCCAGTTGTCACATAATGTTAGGTCCACCTACCACCACCTAAAGCTACAGGTGTTCCATGCTATTTCAAGGATTGGATGTAGCGCATCTGCTATGAGGCTTGAGCAATTCTGCTGGGATGCCATCTTTTCCAGCAGTTACCATTGCATGAATTGCGGTTGCTATTTCTGCCATGGATGCGGCACGAGATGTGATTCTTATTGGTAATGCATTACAGGTTCCCGTGAAAATGAACCGTTCGGGGCGGGGGAGAAGTGACCTCCCCATCTTTGGAGCCGCTACAACGCAGCCTTCCATCCGGCTATTCACAGCGTACTTCCCCGAGAGCTGTTTAGTAATTTGGTACAGCATCTTACTGTTACCTATGTTGTACATATGTTTGCCGTGTTTTCCGTTTTTTCTGCGAACTTCTCTTTATCGCCCGGTGTGATTGCGAGTATTCCAGTTCAAGTTGATGAGGTTTTCCCCGTTCGCTTGTAGAGTTCACGTTATATTTTAGGCCCCTTGTGGGTTCTATTTTTTGCCAGCTTGTGTCCGAGATTCAGTGTTGCTGGTTTCTTTGGACATAGCTGATGCTAGTTTCTGCTGCTGTTAATATAGCGCCCTTTTTTGTGCTCCAAGATTTGTAGCAGATTCCCAGCAAATTCTCGCCTTTTAATACTGTCCCGCAGAAGGTCTACGTTAAACAGGTTCTACGGTTTGTGGCATCGCGTTGGACGTTTCTGATTGCGGCGATTTAGAGGTCAATAATTACTGCTACCAAAGGAACACAAACATATTATCTTTACTAAATCGGTAAAATTTATAAAAATCATTGTTTTTTCATTTATCAACACTTGTATTTTCAGTTATTTGCATATAAATGCAGCCATTTACACCGCATTTAAAATTGACATGAGCAATATAAAATCCAGGCTTAATATTTTTAATTTGTTGTTTTGAAAACAATTTGAAGCAATTTCTCGGAAAAAGCAATTATTTCTCAGTGCACAAGATTGATCTAGTAGATCTTTCCTCAATTGAATCACTCACAAAAGCAGCAACTACAAATAAACTTTGGTTCGGCTCTTATAATAAGGACAACTTGATAATAAAAAAAAAGTGGTTTTCAAGCAATCACGAGTGTGCAAAACTATAAAAATATATTATTAATTATTTCACTTGATCAGTAGTACTCATCCAGATCAGACGAAATAATGAATTCGGTTTTTTTCGTGATAGTGCAGTGTTTATTACTAAGTGTTCATATATCGCTATGTTCAGATACAAATTGTGAAATTAGGAGTGAACCGTGTGATTTAGAAAATGGAGCTGATATAGGTGAATGTAAAATAATTTCACAATGTGAAAGTGACTTATTTTTACAAAACACAACATATTATCCTGAACCATCAGATGAATTAGTATGCTGTAAGCACCATGTTCGACAAACTCGTGATTCAAAGCCGAGATTACGTACAAACACAAAAGTAAATCCAAAACGACGACGTAAGCAATTTACTTTTTATTATTAATAATTTGCGATAATAATAGGACAAATAATTATTTTGCAGGAAGACAACAGAATAATCGCCAACGCCAGAATAACAACCAACAAAGAGCATCAACAAAGCAAAAAGGACTAGACGTTATAACTCCAGTGGTTGGAGGTAGAGACGCTAAAAGAGGAGAATTTCCTTTTATGGTAACAAAATTTTAAACTAAATGCGCAGAAAATTTAACCATTGAACTATCTCCTAAATTTTAGGCTGCATTAGGTTTCCCGGCAACATCTGGAGGTTACGATTTTAGATGTGGAGGTTTCTTTGTTTCACCCAATCGTGTTGTTACAGCGGCTCACTGTGCACGTTCACGAGGGTAATTGAATTAGATTAAACAATATGATTAATACATAAATTTTACTTTGTATTTAGAATTTCCCCAGTTGTGGTTCTTCCAGGTGGTGCCAACTTAGACTCTAGGGATTCAAAAATTCCTATTTCCAGTATTATCCGACATCCATCTTATAAACCTAGACAGGTTTATAATGATATTGCGGTCCTGAAATTATCGAGAAACTCACCGTAATTATTTTGTTTGTTACAGTCTGATTAAAATTGAATATGCAATTTCGAAAAGGGCACATCTCCCATATTTTTATATGCGAGATGTGACCTTTTCGAAATTGCATATTCAATTAATTATTTTCTTTTTATTAGAAACCCTCCAGCCCAACTATGGAGAACGGCAATCAATTTCAATTGGGCCATTGCTATTGGATATGGACATACAGAGTTTGGTAACTATATTTAACATCATATTAATTATAATTAATTTTACAAAATAAATAATTTTAGGAGGAAAAATCTCTAATGTACTACAAAGAGTCGCACTAAGTTTATTTAGTAATTCATTTTGTTCTCGCTTCTATAAACCTGAACGCAGAATAGAATCAGGACTTATAAATTCACAACTTTGTGCTGGTGAACTTAAAAATCCTGTAGACACTTGTCAGGTACTATATAAAATTAATATAAACCTTATTTTTTTTATCATATATTTTGAAGGGTGATTCCGGTGGACCTCTCCTAATTAACGTTAATTCAAATGGTAAAAGAGTTCCATATATAATAGGTATTACGTCATTTGGAACAGGTTGTGCTGGAGGTGTTCCTAGTATTTATACTAGAATATCATCATATGTTAATTGGATAGAATCGATTCGATAGATTATGTGGAACAATTTTCAAAATACATAATGTAATATAAAGAAAAGACCTTGCAGCCTGAGCACTTATACTTTATTACATAACTGTTATCATCGGCAGGCCTACAGTACTCTATCACGTACTTGACGGGGGTACATGATTCATCAGATGATAGGATGAGTCCTCAATGCTATTTACAAATAGCTTATATTCTACATACAGTCAGCGTCAAAAGTAACGCAACACCTAAAAATCTTCGTCATGTAAAAACGGAAAATAATGCTTAATATCTTAAAATAATACTTTATTTATCAACAAAATATTTTATAACAAATTTCATTACAACTATTAAAACAAAAAAAAATGTTTTGCCTTTATCTACCCTATTTTATCCACTGCTTCTGCCTCTACTGCTTATTTTTCATTTCTTAGATTTATTTACCCGAACTTGATTAAATACTTGCCTACACGGTATACAGAAACAAGGACTGAATACAGGGGCGGTTTCAGAGGGGGGTAATTGGGTAATTATCCCCCTAAGAATTTTCGTTCGCTTATTTATTTTTATTCTTAAAAATTACCAATATTTCAAACAAACAAGTTAAGTTATGGTGAGTCTAGTCGGCGATCTATGAATTTTTCCAAAACTGCTGGAAGGGACCGACCCGAGCCGATTTTTGATCGAACACTTTGACAGCTCTTGCATTGTTGTTGTTTTTTTCTGAAATTCCCTTTTGTTTGCAAAGAGAATGTCTTAAACAACAACATAGACAGTATGATTTGTTGCCTGCCAGTTGTTCCCTCATATAGAAGCTCATACGATTTTTCACCGAAGACAAAAGAGAATTGACGATTGCAGACGACTCTGTCTGTCGTGTGTACGCTCATGTGGAAACAGCCTATATAAACAAAATGAAGTTAACTGCTCAAGCGCCGTAAGAGAAGTTATGACTTTCTTCCTTTTAGTAGGGGAGCTGGCACTTGAAAAAATCGTGTCGTCCCAACCACGGTATGGCCTGTTTCACACGGGACGACGACCAGCCAACAGAAATCCTACCATATTCATTTTTTTAGAGAAGAGGGGTGAGAAAGTTGGATGGGAAAATCTTCCCTCACCATCGTCCTCTCTCTCACCCTATTCTCTAAAAAAAAATGAATATCGTACGATTTCTGTTGGTTGGTCGTCCTCCCGTGTGAAACAGGCCTATACAGAAACAAGGTAATGGGCTGTTTCACACGAGACGACAGCCAACCAACAAAATCTGCTATCATCGTCCATTACCTTTTGAAATTTGGCAAAAAGTCGAACGGGTTTTCACACGGGCCAATTTTTCCAACCAACAGTACGTCAAAACGCTTTAGCTTATTTTTGTTGCTTTTATTTTAATTCTCTTTTGAGTACTTTCCGATTGAAAAGAAAGTCATTTATCTTTCTTTTACTCTCCCAGCAAAAGGAGCAAAAAAGAACAACAACTACACCGCTGTCAAAAAGTCGTATCGAAAATCGTGTGAGAAAGTTGGATGGGAAAATCTTCCCTCCCCATCGTCCTCTCTCACCCTCTTCTCTAAAAAGATGAATATCGTACGATTTCTGTTGGTTGCCGTCGTCCCTTGTAAAACAGGCCAATGTAAGAAGCTCAAAACAGAATTGCGACTGCGACGGACAACTGCAACTGCGATGTATGTCATATTTGGACGGAGCAGCTAATGTATACCGAAATTGCAACCGCAGCTTTTATTGAGACGTGACGTTTTGCATATCCAAAAATTGTGTTTGAAAAAAATTATGTTTTGTACGTCGACTTCGATTTTGCGGCGCCAGTGCCGCTGCAGTTGTAATTTCGTTATACAACGTTGTTTTACATTTGCGCTAAACGAGCGACTTCGCCGTCCGCCGTCGCAGTCGCAATTCTGTTTTGACCTTAAGACTGTATAGGCCTGTTTCACACGGGACGACGACCAACCAACAGAAATCGTACGATATTCATTTTTTTAGAGAAGAGGGTGAGAGGGGTGAGAAAGTTGGATGGGAAAATCTGCCCTCCCCATCGTCCTCTCTCACCCTCTTCTCTAAAAAAAATGAATATCGTACGATTTCTGCTGGTTGGTCGTCGTCCCGTGTGAAACAGGCCATATCGTAAGACGACAACGTAATTCGGCGACCTCTTCCCATATAAAATCGAAGTTATTGTTGTTGTTTCTGAATTAGTGCTGACGTCACTCGGAGACCTTTTTCTACGATATTCGAAGCTGTCAGTCTCTTTTACATTACCTTGTTTCTGTATACCGTGATCCCAACCTTCTGCCGTTTGGTATATAAGCTTTTCAAGTAATTTCAAGCATATTTTATAATATGACATTTTTACGGGAAGTGCACCCACCTCGAGTTAGATGGTTCGTGGGGGGGGTTTAAAAAAGGGGCTAAAATTGAAAAAAAAATTCTGCTGCTGCTTATGTAGGTTCTATTAGGGCTAAATAACCGTTTAATACTAGTGGCAGACATTTTTGACCATTGTCGGGGGGGGGGGGGGTGTGAAATGGCAACTTCAGCTCGCGGTGGCTTGGGGAGGGTGCAAATGGAATTAATGGAATAAAAAAATATTTAAGTTTTCTTTTTTTTGAATTACCCCCCCTAAGCCAGTTGGCTGGAAACGCCCCTGACTGAATATCGTTTTAGTGCGACGACTCCGCGACTTTTCCCATATAAAATCGAAATTGTTGTTGTTGTTTCTGCATTATGTTGCCGGGTAACGTCACCTTTTTCTACGATATTTGAAGCTGTTAGTCTCTTTTACATTACCTTGTTTCTGTATACCGTGCTTACTTGTAGTTTCCTAACCATAATGGCCCGTCCACACGACAGAAAATTTTTTGCGCCAAACTCATTGGTATTTACTGGTGTTAAGATGTAATTTATTGGTGGTTCACCAGTCTTGTAATGCATTGAGTTTCGACTGAATAAAGAATACGTCAGTTTGGAACATGATAACCATGGAGACTATACAAGGAGTTAAAACTACGTGTTGTCAATTTTCGTTTGATTAATGGTGGCGCTGCAGTCAAATATACCCCAAAAAAACATGGCCGATTGTATTTATCCGGTTCATGGCCAAGTTCGTTTATTACTAATATATTTTATGTATACCAGCTAAACAGCTGTTACCAGCTTCTAAATTCAATTTATATCTATGCGATTATTCGTAATTAATCAATTTTTGATGTTTCCAATGAATTTTTATTAATTTCATGTGGGGTACAAAGGTGGACAAAGGTGACATCTGTGGCCAAAAATGTACTAGAAGTTTAGTTTCTTCTAACCCATTTCCTGTCATTTTCCCCATAATATTAATATTGTATATTATCACTTTTTGGTGCACATGGATTATCAGTGATTAGTGCTTTAGTGATTTAATAAAAAAATTAAAAAGAAGTGAGTGATTAAGTGTATTTTAAGAGTGTTAATTGATTAGGTGACCATTTTTGTTTACATTTGCGGTGGTCTTTTGGTTAATTTAGGGAAAAACTGTTGAATTTGTGTAGTAATATAATAAAAAGTTCTTTTTAAGTGATTAAAGACTGTTATAGAATAGTTTTTAAAAACATAAGTGCAGAAAATTGTGAAGGAAAAGGGAAAAAGTTATTGTTATTCATGTTGTGTGGTAGTACTGCACTTATGTTTTTAATAACTCTTCTATAATAATTGTTAACTACTTTAAATTCACTTTTAATTCCATGACTACACAAATTCAACATTTTTTCCCTAAATTAACACGAAAAAACCACCGCGAATGTAAACAAAAATGGTCACCTAACAATTAACTCTTAAAATACACTTAACCACTCATTTTTTTTTTAATTTATGGACTCAGATCACTAAATAACTTATCACTGATAATCCGTGTGCAGTAAAAAGTGATAAAATACAATATTTTACCACTTTTTATTGCAAAAACAAAATTAAAAAATTGCTTCATACGGCTTCGACCATGTTAATTCAACACCTGTCAGACGATTTTGGCCCGGCACAGACACAACCAAAAAGTCTGCTTCCAGGCCTGTAGTTACGAGGGTCTTGCTTCTTGTCTTTCCGAAAAAGAAAAGAGGGGCAGTCAAGGACGCAACTAGGTTGGACGAAGCTGTACGAAAAAGCATATAGACAGAACTTGTAGATTTTGACGAAAGACCTTCGCTAGTGCTCTTTTTTTGTCTTTTGCATTATTAGTTTTTGAAGTAAAACTTCTTTAGGCGCGCCTTAGTGCACGCCCACAACGCAGCCATAGCACCCAGCACTGCACATACCACCATTTAGATTTAGTGTGCGATATTCTTCTTTGTTATAAAAGGATTTCCTTGTTACTACCTTTTTTCAGTGTCAGGCACCCCATTCTTTTATAGCTTCTGAATATGTTGTAAATAATTTCAGAAGCCATTGTGTATAAGTCCACTATCCTGCGAGAGATTTTAATTAAAAATTTGTTCCGTAATAAATCACCAAGATTTCCTTTCCACAAATGCATTCGAAGATTTCATTGCCAACAGAAAAAAACCACAAGCGGAGTAACAGTCAATTGGCTTAATAAGCGGGGGATAAAACCAGAAAGATCTGGGATCTAGAAAGCAGTATTAAATTCAAATGTAATTTTGACAAGGATGATACCTTAATAATTAACATAAAAAAACAATAAGTAGCCCAGCACTCTTAAAAAATATAAATCCAATTCCATTTCCTTCGCCTGATTTGGTCGTCTAACCTTTTTTGGCCGGCACGGCGCCATAGTTCTTCATTTGAAATTCTATCTTGCCAGCGGATTTTTAGGATACGACGTAGGCATCTGTTGATGAAAACTTGTAGGCGCCCCGTGATGAATTGGGTGACTTTCCATGCTTCGCAACCATACAAAAGAACTGCCTTAACGTTGGAGTTGAACAGCCGCAATTTGTTGTTAATTGAGATCTCTATTGATCTCCATATGTGAGAGAGGCATGCATATGCGCTTCGTGCTTTATTAATTCTGGAACTGACGTCTTCTGCACCGCCATGTTCGGTAATAATGCTACCGAGGTAACAGAATTTATCCACCAGTTCCACGTCACGGTTATTCAGCACTGTGCGTTCAATGGTGTTTGCATTTATCCGCATTTCTTTAGTTTTAGTCGGATTTAGACTTAAACCTGCCGAACTACTTTCTGTTGCCAAATTGTTTAACATGTTTTTAAGGTCCTGGTGTATGTGGGCCTGCAAACAGATATCATCCGCGTAGTCGAGATCCTTAAGGCGGTCTAGCAATCCCCATTGAATGCCACCTGTTCTACTATCTAGAGCGCTGACAAGGATGTCATTTATTACTATAAGAAATAGTAATGGTGAAATTAGGCATCCTTGTCGTACTCCTGAGCTCACTTCAAAGCTGGCGGATAGTTTTCCATTGTGAAGAGCTCTGAATTTGGAATTGTTGTAAAGAGCTTTTAAAATATACAGGGTGCGGCAAAAGTCCGGCAACGGTTCGATATTTCTCGAATGGTAGGTTTTCGTGAAAAAAGTTGTGAACGAAAGTTACCATTATTCACCCCCTCTCCTGCGAGGGGGTGAAGAGGTGGACGTGAATAATGGCAGCCCACATTTTTCCTCACGGATTATGATTCTCCGAAGAGAAATATTAAACTTCTATTCTAAAAATTTTGTTATCCGAAGTTTCCCTGCACCCCCAAATGAATGATTTTTGGGGATAATTTCGATTTTTGATGTTTTTTGAGGGTGCAGTGGGGCTTCGGATAAACAAAATTTTTTAGGCAAAAGTTTCATATTTCCCTGCGCACAATAGAATCCGTGAAGAAAAATAGGGGTTGCCATTCGAAATTCTAGATTCACCCCCACCCCCTGCGGGTGAGGGGCTGAGGTTTGTGTGCAAACGATTCCACCCTCCAAGTTGAGCAACTTTCGTTCACAACATTTTTCACGAAAACCTACCATTCGGGAAATATCGGACCGTTGCCGGACTTTTGCCGCACCCTGTATACCTCCAGTAAAACATGAGCTTTACAGGACATTAAAAACAACATTTGGAGTTCAAAATTTAGATAACTCGGAAGAAGAAGATGTTTGTTAAGATGAATAAATCGATACCTCATTCTAATACCACGGACGAGAAAATTCCCAAATTTTTTAGGAGAACCAAAAAACTGCTTTTTATTTTTTCTGCAGTACTTACCGTTATTATATTTTATAGTTGGACCATAGAATTTTGTTTTGTTGCGACTTTTTCTTTCTTCGTTTTGCAACTGCTGTGTAGAGAATTGCAAAATACATAATAATCTTTCACAAAAAATATTTCCCTAAAAACGACAAATTGTTATTGTATTATTTTTTCATGAATTTCTTATCTTTTTCCGCTGCCAAAAGGCATAAGTCCTTAGGTTTTAAGATGCTTCCATTTGCTCTACTAAAACATTACTTTTTTATTTACATATCTTGTTTTTTTTGCAGAGTATACCCTTACGAAAAAGACTATACACTTTTCTGATCAAATGAATTAACCAATAATTTTAAAAATGAATGTATTCAAAAACATGAATTTTCTTAATTCTCTGTTTTTGGACTTAACCACTTTGGCTTCTGTGCGACTCATATGACAATCTCCACTTCTTGAAGGTTCAATTTTACTAGGTCGAAACTTTAACGAAATGCCCATGATTTTGAGTGGCGATTTCAATGTTATTTTTTCATCAGAAACGGTTCGTCCGAACTTTGTGGAAGAAGGAGAAAGTAGGGATGATGAGATATACCACCCCACTTCTCCCTTCATCCACAAAGTTCGTAAGGAACGTTCCTCGAAACGAAGCGTCTATGCAGACCCAGTATTGATAAAAGTACCACGACATTATGGAACCTCACTTGATGCAGTTTTTACCCGATTTGTAAGCGAAGTGTGTTTTAGAAGTGAAAAGAAAGTACAGACATGTGCGAGAAAGATAAAGTAAGGTGGATACTTAGCGGCCGCCGGCTGAGAGTCTGGGTATCGTGAAGGAGAAACGATGACAATGGTGCGCTAACGACTCCTAACTAGAGCAGTCTTGTCTTTTCATCGTGCCTCTTGCGCAAGTTGTTGGTACTCCAGATTTTATCTGGCGGTCCAGATTTGCAAAAAACTTTTCGTCAAATTCCGTGTGCTGCAGGAAGAATTGTCGACATAAGGGTTTCTTTCAAGTCTTCTGGTTCTGGTGTGATCGGCTCTCTCGCTAGGTGCATTTTTAATTACTATTGTAAAGCAACTTTTATTAATAGATATTATTGTACAATTATTTTTATTTTTTTTACAATAAACTAAATAAATTTAAGTGTCGAAACCAATAATATCGAAAAAGCAAAGAGCATCTTGTCTTGATATAGCCTCGACAAATCGAGACGAGACAGTATCGACAAATTATCGCGATCTCGTGAAGCTCTAAGCACGATACCACCTCGTTAAAATCATTGCCTGAAAGCCTATGCTCCTAATCAACACGAGATATTTCGAAACCAATCGAATTTTTAATTTTTAAAGTCATAAACAATCAATTGAATCAATTAAGAAATGTTTTAAAATGGTTGACGCAGGTGAAAACTATCATTCAGCTGTCATCCATCATTTCTAAACATCTTGCTGGTTAGAACTTATATTTTTTCTTGGCAGTAACAAAATCAGAATCAATAAATAAAGTTAAATGTTTTTTGTTAAGACTTTGCTTACTCTCTCTAATAAATATCACCTTGAAAGCGAAAAGTCTTACTCACTAAATCAGTACATATTCAAGATTCCGGCTGTTATATAAGAACAAGTTTATCACCGGGTCGTTTGAATTCTTCGCCACCATGGGGTGGGCCAAACTATAAAAATATTTGTATAACAACTTTTGTATCAGTTCTTCGGTAATATTCATCCAGATCAGGCGAAATAATGAAATCCGTTTTTTTCGTTATAGTTCAGTGTTTGATATTAAGTGTTCATATATCGTTATGTTCAGATGGAAATTGTGAAATCGAGAGTGAACCGTGTGAGTTAGAAAATGGAGCTGATATAGGAGAATGTAAAGTGATTTCACAATGTGAAAGTGAATTATTTGTACAAAACACAACATATTATCCTGAAGGATCAGATGAATTAGCATGCTGTAAGCAGCATGTTCGACAAACTCGTGGGGCAAAGTGGAAATCCAGATCACGTACTACATACATAATTGTACAGCCAAAAAGCCGTTAGCACCTTTTATTATTAACATGTTGAATTTACGATAATAATAGGACAAATTATTTTGTAGAAAAACACCGACATAATAACCAAAATCACCAACATCATTATCTTAACCGCCAACAACATAATCATAACCGCCAACAACATAATCATAACCGCCAGCAACATAGCCATAACCGCCAACAACATAATCATAACCAACAACAACATAATCATAACCACCAAAATCACAGACACAACCAGCAAAACGGGCTAGATGTTATAGTTCCAGTGGTTGGAGGTAGAGACGCAGAACCGGGAGAATTTCCTTTTATGGTAACAAAATTTTAAACTAAACGCGAAGCCAATTTAACCATTCAACTACTCCTAAATTTTAGGCTGCATTAGGTTTCCCGACAACATCTGGAGGTTATGATTATAGATGTGGAGGATTCCTTATTTCACCCAATCGTGTTGTAACAGCGGGGCATTGTGCCGTTTACCGAAGGTAATTGAATTGAGCTAATTAATATAATATTAATAGATACATTTGAATTTGTATTTAGAATTGCCCCAACTATGGTTCTTCCTGGTGGTGTCAACTTAAACTCTAATGAAGCAAGAATTCCTATTTCCGATATTGTTCGACATCCATCATATAGACCTAGACAAGTTTATAATGATATTGCGATTGTAAAATTATCGAGAAACTCAGCGTAATTATTTTTTTTATTTCAGTTTGATTAAAAAATTAATTATTTTTTGTTATTAGAAATCCTCCAGCCCAACTATGGAGAACCGCAATCAATTTCGATAGTGCCATTGCTATTGGATATGGTCATACAGAATTCGGTAGCTATATTTAAAATCATATTAATTATAATTAATTTTACAAAATAAATAATTTTAGGTGGAAAAATATCTAATGTACTACAAAGAGTCGCACTAAGTTTATTTTCTAATTCATTTTGCTCTCGGTTCTATCCAGCCGAACGTAGAAGAGAATCAGGACTTATAACTTCACAACTTTGCGCTGGTGAACTTCAAAATCCTGTAGACACTTGTCAGGTACTATATAATATTAATCAAAACCTCGTTTTTTATCATATTTTTTGAAGGGTGACTCCGGTGGACCTCTCCTAGTTAATGTTAATTCAAATGGTGGAAGAGTTCCCTACATAATAGGAATTACGTCATTTGGAACAGGTTGTGCTGGTGGTGTTCCTAGTGTTTATACTCGAATATCACCATACGTTACTTGGATTGAATCTATTTGATAGCCTAGAGATAGTTTGAAAAATTTTGCAAATACATAATATAAACTGCAAAGGTAATGTTTCGTGTTTTGAAAATTTAATGAATCTCCCTAGCTGCAATTCGGAAATTCTAGTGCAAGACAAAATTTTTTGTACTTACGATAACTTAATTTTTTATTCTTCCTTTTGTTTGCAACTTTTATAAAGCTTGCAGTAATTGATATTAATATGTTTAAATATTGGACATGACGATTTCAATTTAACCAAGTCTTAAATATATAATAGAGTGTGTTGGAATCAATGTTAGGTGTCGACGTCGTTTTTAATGCCGTGTTTTTTTAATCTGTTCTATTCTGTTCTGTCCTGGAACATTAAAAAACGGCAAGGGAAATTTTCATTTTTATTTACATAATTTACGGCTTTGGGCATTTCAATTTCTTCTAATATTGCATAAAGATCGGTCTTATTTATTTCTCCATTAATTTTTCTCGTTTTTCATTCAGTAAACAAAACATTTTACTTTTTATTTGTCAACTGTCAATGTAAAAAACGTATACGAGAAAAGGGAAATTTAAAATTTCCCTTTGTGCTGGATAGTGTTCTTGATAATTATCGCGGACAAGACTTTTGTATGGAAGCTGTTCTGTTCTGTCCTGGAACAGATTAAAAAAACACCCCTTAAATAGATCTATTATTGTAAAATATTATTACACAGGAGATCGCACGTTCGAGAAAAAACCGCTGCTATTTAGGGATTAATAACAGGTGTGCAATCAATCACGAAAGAGTTAAGGGGATATGTAAATACTTCTTTCAGTCATCAGGTTTTAGGTATAACATTGGTCTCCCTAAAAATAATTTCAATACAGATCACTTCTAAAACTACACCCTTAATTTTCTACAGTTGAAATTTCCAAACTCGAGCAATATCCAAGAGTTGATCAATTCCTTTCTCAGCAACAGTAGCTCAGCTTCATAAATTCCTTAAGCCTAGTATACTGTTAAAGAGAAATGAAAAATCCCTATACAAAACTCTCTGTAAGAAAACACACTCGAAAAGTGAGACCGTTTACGATTTCGTAAAACCCCGAGTAAAAATAATTTAGTTGATTAATTTTCTTACTAGCACGCACGCGACCGCTGCTAGCGCGCATAGCGAACAAATAGGGACCCCATAAAAGTATGCACGCACCCGCCACAGGGATGCACGCTCCCGCCACAAGCACGAAAAACTAAAAATTTCTTTGCTAGAGGCATCCACTGGCACGAAAATCTAAAAATTCAGGCATGAACATATATAAATACATCCGCATCGGCATAAACCTTTCCAAACGCGAGTGTTGTTTTAACAAGCAGTCACCAGCTAAACACTAAACACTTCCAATGCTGCTTGACCTACGCAATCGAACGAGAACCTTTTTACTGAGTATGCTATTGGCACCCTTTATGGTCACCAAGATAATTGCCCATTTTCTTCGTCCTCTACAATTTTTTAAAGCAATACAGGCGATTTCGTGCATCCCTTTGGCGGAAGCGTGAATCCCTGCGGCGGAAGCGTGGATCCCTGTGGCGGGATTGTGCGTGCTAGTTTTGTTCCCGAGTAAAAATAAAACTCGCCCGCCACAGGGATGCACGTTCCCGCCACAGGGATGCACGCTCCCGCCGCAGGGATCCACGCTCCCGCCACAGGGATGCACGAAATCGCCTGTATTGCTTTAAAAAATTGTAGAGGACGAATAAAACCCTAGTAAAAATGTGCCGTGCTCATTTGTTCGCTATGCGTGCTAGCTGTGGCACCGTGCGTGCTAGTGCGTACCTGATGCAGGCTAGCTGCGGGCGAGTTTTATTTTTACTCGGGACAGACGCTGACAAACGGAAAATCACAAGTTTTTCGGGATGTGTAAAGTAAATAAGTGTCAAATGTAATTTAAATAAATGTAGATTCACAATGGAAATAGAATTTTTGGAAGATTTTCAAGCGGAATTATTCAAATTAACAGTTTCTTAACGTAAACTCTCCATTCCATTCTCCAATTATTTTTCGCGTGTAGAGATATAACCAAAGGCAAACTACTAATGGTCCAGTGGATAGCGTTTTTTGGCTCCGAATTTTTTCGGACAGCACCGATTGATGTGAAATTTGGACAGAAATCGATATAGGGATGAATTTAAAGCAAAAAATGTTATATGAATTTTTTTATTTAAATCAATATTTTCCGAGTTATTCGCGATTGAAATTGTTGATTTTTCATCTAAAAAATGCATGTTTTAGAGCGATTTTTCACGAATAACTTAAAAACCTTACGTTTTTTCAATTTTTACAATGAAGCTTTTAGAATAACGAATCGATTGGTGTTTTATTTATTTCTGTAGTGTAAATGAAACACAACTCCAGTTATGAGTCGTTAAGCGGCCCATACACTTTCAGTTTAACTGCTCAGTTTGACGTCATGTCTGAGTGATAAATTGTGTGAACTGTGCATTTATTGTATTATTTATTTATTGTACAGATTTTTTACACAGTTCAACTGTTCAGTTAAAAATGAGAGTGTGTGGGCCGCTTTAAAGATGGCCGTTTGCTCGCCGAAAAATAAACTCGCACTATTCGACATTAAATAAAGGAAAAACGAGGAATTTTTGAAAAAAAAACTTATTATACCATATTTAAAGTACTTGAAAAGACCTTTTTTCACATGTGCCCCGAAGGTGCCTCTTTCATGCATGTTCTCTTGACCGAAAATGTCGTTTTCCAGTCCTCTCCGTGAAAGCGGGCGGTAAAATATCGAGGCGAGCGGTAAAAATCTTTACCTCCCGCTTCGAGTTACTATGTACTGCCTGCTCCTCATAGTTTTTTAATTTATGAAAAAAACCCAGAGCCTCTCAGATTGCCAGGCACTCGGTTACTAGGCAACCGTATATTATTGATCTCATATATTATATTACTGTCATGTATAAAATAAATAAAAAAATGGTTATGTAAATTGAATTTGCATTTGGTTTTTCAAAGATATTTTAGGAAGTAAATTGATCTTGATGACTTTTATGTGTGTTTATGTGTGTGTGTTTCTATTGGTCAGAATATTCGATGAAAAATTTCTTCTCTTATTTGAATGGGGGCTTCGCCCCTGCACCCCACCAGCACTCGAAGACTCGGGGCACTTGTGAAAAAAAAATTCGGTACATATTTCGGGACATCGCGTCGGAGGCTTTACGGGCTCTTGCGATCTCACTCGCCCGTAAAAGCTTCCTTTCGGCCCTTGATATGTAATCTACTATTAAAATGAGCTTTAGTACAATTCATTAGCATCAAAACTTACGGAGTTAGGATGAAAATAATATGCTTATTTCCATTTTTCGGCCAAAAAATCAATAATGAAACCAATGGCTTCACGGCAAAAATTGAAAGAAAACGAAACCCTTGAACAATTAACTTTGTTTAGGAATTCACAATATATTCTAAAAGTTATATTTACGTTAGTAATAAAATATGAAATTTTTGAAAAAAAAATCCTTTTTTCCGCAATAACTAAAAAACTAAGTGAGATACAAAAAAAATGCAGGAGAACAAAAATGAAGGGCTTTTCTTGAAGAAAATTTTAGTTTTGATTCTGTACGATGAAAAGTAATTGAGATATGATCGTTGTAAATTCGCATGTGAGTGCGAGGACCACCTTTCCCGAGCCATTTAAAATTTAAAATCTGAAAAAGTAAGGGTTCGAGACAGTTCAACTTTGCAGGCCTTGTAGCCCTTGAAATTCTCTGCAAATTAAATTTTAGAGCGATTAAATATCTTTAAAATTGAGGAAGTAATCTTTAAAAAAATCAATCGCGTTTTCGTTGAAATTGCATGTAAATTGTATTAATTTCGACAATTTCACTGCATTCCCAAAATTATTCGGAAAAAATAGTTTATCTAAGCGTCAGCATTTTTTTTGTCTCCATACATTGGGGTTGGATTAAGAATGACAATGTATTGCAACCAAATAAAATGCACCCTCCACAAGCCATCCCTAACTGAAGTTGCGATTTCACCCCCCCCCAACACCCCAGCAAATGGTCAAAAATTTCTACCACTAGTATTTAACGGCTATTTAGCTCTAATAGAACCTACAAACGCAGCGGCAGAAATTCAATTTTTCAATTTTAACCCCTTTTTTACTCCCACAACCCCCTAACTCGAGATCGGTCCACTTCCCGCAAAAATGTCATATTATAAAAAATGCTTGAAATTACTTGAAAAGCTTATATACCAAACGACAGAAGGTTGGGACGACACGATTTTTTCAAGTCCCAGTTCCCCTGCTATTGCTAATGACGCTCATATCTAAACTGACAGCAAGAAGAGAAAGCCCCATAACTATTCCTTGGCCCCAAAATCCACACCAAATGCTAACTATTCGCACAACCGATGATAACGAAATTATGGCATACAGTTTTAAGTTGCAGCTCAAAAACTATGGTTTATATCGAAAACAGGAATATATCATGACGTAGATGAAGAATCTTATTGTAGTATGGGCGCTAGTGAAAAATTTCGGTGTTAATTTATAAAATAAGAATATAGGTCCCACACTTTTTTACATTTCGAAAGGTAGGTTGTTTCCATATACTGGCTGGAGCAATAAAAACTTTACATCCCCTCCAACCCACTTCACAGTTTTGCCGATGACGGTACTTTGCGTTACTCCTACGCCTTTGACAATATAAGACAAGCACGTGCCAGACCTTGTCTCCTAGACCGCGAACTCGTGTCCAACTCTATTAACAGGGACATTGAATTCATTCTTGCTTGGGGCCTCAAGAATCGCGTCGAATTCAACGCAACCAAAACAAAGTACTGCCTTTTCTCTACAAAAACCTGTACCGACCGTCCCTCTATCTCAGTGGGCGAAAAGAATGTAATGGCTGACCCATCTCTTAACATCCTAGGCGTAACCTTATCTTCGAATCTGCGATGGAATAATCACATATTCCAAATCGCCAAACAAGCTTACCAATGCCTGGGATTCCTCAAGAGATGCAAGTTCCTCCTTCAGCCATCTGCTCTGGCTACAATCTACAAGTCCTACATTCGGCCCCGCCTTGAATACAACTCGTACATTTGGGCGGGCGCCCCAAAAACCATCTTGGCTTGGCTGGACAAGGTGCAAAACCGCGCCATTAAACTCATTGGCGATAGGACCATTTGCTCCTCTATCGACTCTTTAAGCCACCGTAGGAATGTAGCAGCCCTCAGCAAGTTTTACCGCTATTACTATAGCGACTGCTCCACTGAAGTCAGAAACCTCATGCCTACACGGCAACTTTTTTCCCGCAACACAAGACTAGCCAACTCGGCTCACCCCCACACCCTTCAGCCCCCTCTTCGCGCACATTACGTTTTAGAAGTTCGTTTATAAATAGAACAACTCGATTGTGGAATTGTCTTCCGCAGTCGATATTTCCGAACTCATATAACACCTCAGAGTTCAAACGCAAGGTCCACCGACATCTACTCACGCACCCTCCAGACCTCTAACCTATCCTTTCCTTCTCTATCCTTCACATCAAGCTTACTACTAGACATTGCACCATGACTTGAACGACATGACGGACTAGTAGTACAAAGAGTGATTCCTGAGCTTGACGTTTTCACATAAAAAAAAAAAATTCAAAATTATTTTTTACTTTTTAGTGTATTTTAAAATAAAAGCGTGTTTTTTAATTTTTTTAAACTATATTTTTTATTTCTGCATCTTTTTCGTGTTTCGTGTAACAATAAACGCAAATGAGAAGGGAATTTCTCATAGTTTTCGTTGACCGCTCGGTACTATAACATCGTATTAATGTGGTGGATGGATGAGTCTTAAATTTTCTGAGGCAAAAATGAGGGAAAAACTCATACTTCCTTGCGACTCTTTGTCTATAAAACCGGTTTTTGTATGGAGGTAATAAACGAAATGATGGATAGTGTAACTTCTACAGTACACAACCAGAAGTGCAAAAAATTGCCTTCAAAAATTTTCCATTTCTTTATTTAGGCGTTGAATGCCCTTTGTGCAGCTTATAGGGCAGTGCATATGCAATCCACAGGAGACAGTGTGGCTTACTATGAAAAGTTACTTGCCAACTATGAAAAAAGGCAAAAAATTGAAAAATTGAAATTTTTTAGTGTTTTCAAAGGGCTAAAATGGGCATTTCAAATAAAGTAGCGAAGTATTGCGTATGCTCACAAGAAAGTACATAAAAAAACCTACAATTTAAAAAAAATATTTTATCGTACCATGACTTGGCATAAAATGGCGGCAATTTTAAATTTTTTTCGAAAACTGCCAATTTTTGCCGTAAAAAACAAATTTTTTTTTGAAATTTCAACCACGTATTTATAGCATCAAAGTACATCTTTTCTCCAATTTTTATCAAAATCCGACCTTTTTCCCGTTATTTGTTGCATTTTTAGTAAAATAAAACAAAATTTCATACATTTTGGTTTTTTGAGGTTAGGATTCATTTTTAAAGTATTTATACCGAATCAGTTCGATAGACTATTCATTCACGAGTATTTTCCAATTTTTTTTATTGTTCTACGACCAACAGAACTGGAGAAATTAAAAAAATACTGTAGCAATGCACTCACAATGCATCAAAAATGGACATTTATGCAATTTTCTCGTGCAGCACAGGACCGATTTTGCAGAATTTTGTTTTCGCTTTATCTTAACATATGTAAAGAAAAAAAAACACAAAAATCCAACTTCCCAACTACATCATAACTTCGCTTTTTTTGTTTAATTTCCCTTTACTATATCGCGAATTCTTTCAATTTGCATTGTATGATTGTCCTCACCGTATAATAGACACATTTAAGGCTGATCATGCTTACACGTTGCAGACGTAAACCAAAATAAAAACATGAACAGCATAAATTCCGCATAAAATTTGATCCATTTTTTAAAACACTTTCAAATATGTACAATGCTTCTTGCAGTCCACCCCCACTGGATGATATTCGTGAACGAATTCGTGGGATTCTTTAAAAAATTTATTAAAAATTTTATAAATTAGAAAATTTTGTTGTCATACATGTTGTCAAATGAAACGCGTGAATTATATTTTGGCACACTTTGTAATTTCGAAGTGTCCCTGGTGAAAGTAGCAAATTCGGAATTGTAACTTGTCACCCACCCTAAGTTATTAAATCTCGATATTTAAAAGGCCTCATCATTGAAACGTTATTTATTGATCTGAACAAAAATTTCTTGTTCAGATTCTTATTTCCAAATTGCAGCCTAATTTGCATCGATCATAAATATCTGTCAATTTACATGAAACATCGTAAAGAAACCCAGTTATTCCCCATAATCATATTAAAATATTCAGTTTTTTTCAGGGGTTTTTCACTCACTATAACTGACTCATAAAAGATTACTAAAGTTAACAATTTTTAGATTCTACCGCAAACATTCTTGTAATCGATTTTAATTAAGATTTTTCTGCAAGCTGGTTTCATACAGACGAAATATTTACTCGTAAGATTAATAATAAACAAAATCGCTGCCATAAATTATTAAGAATATAGGAAATTCAGGAATAACATATATAATCATTTTCATACGTGTTAAATGAAAACTATCATTCTGTGGCAAACTGCATCATCCATCGTGCCTGATATAACATGTTGCTGGTCAAGCTTGAATTTAATTTTTTTCTTAACACTAAGAAAATCCAAAAATGTATCCAGATATTTATGTATGTACTTTACTTCTATAAAAAATCTAACCTTTGAAGCGAAAAGTCTCATTCACAAAATCCGTACTTACTACAGATTTACTTTGGCCCGGCTCTTATGTATGTATGTATATAAAAACAAGTTTATCATCAAGTTTTTTCATTCTAAGTTGGGGTGTGCCAAACTATAAAAATATTTAAATAACAACTTTTGTATCAGTTTTCCGGTAGTATTCATTCAGATCAGACGAAATAATGAAATCTGTTTTTTTCGTGATAGTTCAGTGTTTGTTATTAAGTGTTCATATATCGTTATGTTCAGATGGAAATTGTGAAATCGAGAGTGAACCGTGTGAGTTAGAAAATGGAGCTGATACAGGAGAATGTAAAGTAATTTCACAATGTGAAAGTGAATTATTTGTACAAAACACAACATATTATCATGAAGGATCAGATGAATTAGTATGCTGTAAGCAGCATGTTCGACAAACTCGTGGTGGAAACTGGAGATCTAGAGGACGTACTACTACATACATAATTGTACATCCACAAAGACGTTAGCGCCTTTTGTTATTAATATGTTAAATTTGCGGTAATAATAGGATAAATTATTATTTTATAGAAAGACATCGACAAATTTACCCTAACCGTCAACAACAGAATCATAACCGCCAACTACAGAATCATAACCGACAACAGAATCATAACCGCCAACTACAGAATCATAACCGACAGCAGAATCATAACCACCAACAACAGAATCATAACCACCAACAACAGAATCATAACCACCAACAACAGAATCATAACCACCAACAACAGAATCATAACCACCAACAACATAACCACCAACAACACATACACAACCAGCAAAACGGACTAGATGTTATAGTTCCAGTTGTTGGAGGTAGAGACGCTGAACCGGGAGAATTTCCTTTTATGGTAACAAAATTTTAAACTAAGCGCAAAGCCAATTTAACTACTCCTAAATTTTAGGCTGCATTAGGTTTCCCGACATCATCTGGAGGTTATGATTATAGATGTGGAGGATTCTTTGTTTCACCCAATCGTGTTGTTACAGCGGCTCATTGTTCACGTTTCCGAGGGTAATTGAATTGAACTAATTAATATAATTAATAGATAAATTTTAATTTCTATTTAGAACTCCCCCAGCTGTGGTTCTTCCAGGTGGTGCTAACTTAAACTCTAATGATCAAAGAATTCCTATTGCCGATATAATTCAACATCCATCGTATAGACCTAGACAGGTTTATAATGATATTGCGGTTGTAAAATTATCAGGAAACTCACCGTAATTATTAAATTTGTTTCGTGTCTGATTAGAATTAATTATTTTCTTTTTATTAGAAATCCTCCAGCCCAACTATGGAGAACAGCAATCAATTTCGATAATGCCATTGCTATTGGATATGGTCATACAGAATTCGGTAGCTACATTTAAAATTATATTAATTTCATTTTGTTTTACGAAAAGAATAATTTTAGGTGGAAAAATCTCTAATGTTCTACAAAGAGTCGCACTAAGTTTATTTTCTAATTCATTTTGCTCTCGGTTCTATCCAGCTGAACGCAGAATAGAATCAGGACTTATAACTTCACAACTTTGCGCTGGGGAACTTGAAAATCCTGTAGACACTTGTCAGGTACCATATAACATTTACAAAAATTCTCATTTTTTATAATCTTCTTTTTTGAAGGGTGACTCCGGTGGACCTCTCCTAGTTAACGTTAATTCAAATGGTGCAAGAGTTCCCTATATAATAGGAGTTACGTCATTTGGAACAGGTTGCGCTGGTGGTGTTCCTAGTGTTTATACACGAATATCACCGTATGTTAGTTGGATAGAAACAATTTGATAGTTTAAATAATGTTGTAAATACAAAGTAGATTTATATAATAAAATAAAAAGAATATATTTTGTGTTTTACAAAATTTATTCAAATTCGTTAACAGAAATCCTTTGATTCGTATTGCTTTTAACCAAACTACACGAATCTGATTTCGATGTCTATGCTATGCAAATGCTCTTGCCATTATTGTCTCGGGGAAATTTGACTTGACCATTACAGGTGTCATGAAAACAGTACTGTGAGAAGTTCAAATATGGTGCACCACGGAGGGCCTAGTACTCAATCTAAAAAAAGGCCGTCCTGGTCTCTTTTTCCAGACATTATAAATTGGACCTAGGTCCTATTTGTATCTAGAGTACGACAGTTGAGTACTCATACTCAGTTAAATATCGGGAGTTATGCTGGATAAAAGACTGAACTGGCACGCTGAACTGGATTACGCCATCGGTAAAGCCATTAGTAGTAGTAGGGGAGCTGGCACTTGAAAAAATCGTGTCGTCCCAACCTTCTGCCGTTTGGTATATAAGCTTTTGAAGTAATTTTAAGCATTTTTTATAATATGACATTATTGCGGGAAGTGGACCCATTTCGAGTTAGGGGTTTTGGGGGGTAGAAAGGGGGTTAAAATTGAAAAAAATTTCTGCCGCTTCGTATGTAGGTTCTTTTAGGGCTAAATAACCGTTAAATACTAGTGGCAGACATTTTTGACCATTTGGACCCTCCCCAAGCCACCCCTAGCTGAAGTTGCCATTTTTCTCCCCACACCCCAGCAAATAGTCAAAATTTTCTGCCACTAGTATTTAACGGTTATTTAGCCCTAAAAGAACCTACATACGAAGCGGCAGAAATTTTTTTCAATTTTAACCCCCTTTCTACCCCCCAAAACCCCTAACTCGAAATGGGTCCACTTCCCGCAATAATGTCATATTATAAAAAATGCTTAAAATTACTTCAAAAGCTTATATACCAAACGGCAGAAGGTTGGGACGACACGATTTTTTCAAGTGCCAGCTCCCCTACTTTAGGGATCCCGGCTGATTTTGCGGTCTCGAAAGCCCGGGATTGATACGGCCTAATCCCGGGATCCCGGAAAGGTTTTTTAAACAAAAAACCTCATTTATTTAAAAAAAAAATTTTCGGTGGAAAAATATTTTGAACACTATAATAATATTCTAGTCTATAATAATATTGTTGTGCCACTTTCAACATTTTTCCAAGAAATCGAACGAGAATTTTTTTCAGAAGAAATTTTTTTTATATTCTGTTGTTTTGTTTAATCAGAAACACGCAACGAAAAATCCAATTTCTTTTTGCAGCTTCTAATTTGCTCGACTGTGGAGACTATTGCTCTCTGTATTCTCTAGTGTGTGCCTCTCCTCGAGGAATTTCCTTTGTTTCGCTGTGCGCACAGTCGAGCTCACGCTTGCGGAATCCCGCCCCTGCTCCTGAAATTTTGTCAGTCTATTGGCGAAGTTTAATAGAGTGGAGCGCAAGGTCGAGTAGTTTTATTTTTTTATACGGTTTACGACCTAGGCATATCTAATCTGTCATGGCTAATAAAGCGGAAGTGTGGCAATTTTTCAATAAAATAGAGGGCAGCGCATCGGCGAAGTGTACACGATGCCCAAAAATAATAAAGACCACAGGTGGATCCACAAAAGGGCTTCATACACACCTGAAAGCAATACACAGTATTGAAATAGGGAGGAAGGATGACACGGCTTCAACATCCAACAGCATTTTAACGCCTGATCCAGCAAAGAAACGCAAAAGAACGGATTTTTTTCAAATAAAAGAGGAAAATTCTCTTGCAGCAACGGTTTCCCGACTAGTGGCACGAGATGGACTTCCCTTTGCAATATTCATGACTTCCGATGATCTAAGAGATGCATTAAAAGCGAAAGGGTTCGATTTACCAAAGTCAGAACATGGCTTCCGCAAAATGACTATGGAATATGCTAAGGCAATCCGATCGAGTAATGTGGAAGAAATTGAAGGAGACAAAAAGCAAGGACGGAAGTTCAGCATTACGCTTGACGAATGGACGTCAGTGCGTGGTCGTTGATACATGAACGTCAATATCCATGGAAATGAATCCAAATTTTGGAATTTGGGCCTTGTACGTGTTTCTGGATCCATGCCAGCTGAAGTTTGTGTAGAAATACTTGAGAAAAGACTAAAGGAATATCATTTGTCTCTAACTGACGACATCGTGTGCATCACCACCGATGGCGCAAGCGTGATGGTCAAACTTGGAAAAATTATTGCTGCGGAACAACAACTTTGCCTTGCTCATGGAATACAGCTAGGAGTTTTGGACGTGTTATATAAGAGAAAACTGCACGAAAATCAGGAGGTCAACGATTGCTTAGAAGCAGATGCCGAGAACTTACGGGAATCAGATGATGAGGATTATGAAGAAGATTTCCTTAGTCAACATCAACAAGACTGTGGAAGTGGAATTGCTGTGTTTGAAGAGGAAACTCAGGTAGATCTCTCGGACAATATATCTCCTACCATCGAAAAAGTGCGGAAGATTGTTCGTATGTTTAAACGATCACCAGTTAAAAATGATTCACTACAAAAGTACATTCTGGAAGAGCAAGGGAAAGAGCTGACTCTTCTTCTAGACTGCAGAACAAGTTGGAATAGTCTGTTTATGATGTTGGAACGATTTTGTCTTCTTAAGACTGCTGTTCAAAAATGTCTAATAGACCTTCAATATACGGACTTTTTGCTAGAAGAAGATATCATCTGCATCACCGATCTCATTTCAGCGTTGAAGCCTGTCAAGTTGACTGTCGACGCATTGTGCCGTAAAGATTCCAATTTGTTGACCGCAAAATCAGCATTACAGTTTTTGATGCAGAAATTAGATTGCCAGAGAACTCCAATATGCGCAAAATTGGCAGCATCACTTAGATTCCGTATACGTCAACGTGTTTGCACAGAACTCTCTGGAATCTTGCAATATCTCCACAACCCTTGTGCTCCGGAAGATGGCGATCTTTTCGAAATACCTTCGAAAGCTACGATACGTAAGGGTCTACATAATCTTTTAAAAAGACTGTCAGTTATAAATCCTGATCAAGATCAGAGTGCTGAGGTAACTGACCCACCCGGAACTGAATTAGAAACCATTTTAATGGAAGACCAATTGCAAATGGCGATTGTGCAAGGGTTTGCCAAATCAGCTATTCCGTCCGCATCGGCAGCTGATTTAAATTTAGTGATAAAAAGAGAAATGTCACTATTTGAGGGCGGTGGAGCGCGTGGCTACCATATGCAGAAGGTATATGACTTTCTTTTGACCATTCCACCAACAAGCGTGGATGCTGAAAGGGCGTTTTCCGCCGCCGGAGTTTTATGTACGAAGTTTCGGTCAAGACTGAACGATAAAACATTGGATGAACTTTGCTTCCTTCGAAGCTATTTTCAGCAACAGGCTAAGCAGGCCTAATTTTTCTTTTATAAATAATGAATTGTTTTTCTGTTTTTTTTTAATTCACGAACGAAAATTTAAGTTTGAAAACTACATAATGTATGTATATGTAAGTAAGTTGCATTAAACTTCTTTGTTATAAGTTATATGTTTTGTTTGTAATTATTTTTTTTACTATAAAAACAACCATACCATGCTTATGTTCCTCAAACCCCTCGAATCCTCGATAGAATTTTCGGCAACCGGCATAATCCCGGGGTATCCCGGGATCCTGGGATTGATGAATATGAATCCCGCAATCCCGGGATTGGGAAAAACTTCCGGGATTGCGTTCCCTACCTACTATAGTGCTATATGGAATTGCTCTTGGGTAAGACATTGGATCTGCAGAGAAGCTCGCGAATAAGGGGTCAGAGACGTTGGTCCAGAGCCCAGAACCCTTCTGCGGTATCTCATCGTCCAACACACATCCAATAATTTATTCTGATATCATTCATGCACTTAGAAAATATTTTACAGTACCATACGTCACTGCTATTTTTCTTTAAAAATAAATCATAAATTTTACTGGTTTTTACGCTAAGAATGTAATTAAATTTACATATAAAACCCAAAATTCCTTAAAGCCGCAAAAAAACCACGCAAATAAATAATCCATCACTACTCGCACTTCATCATCATTTTTAAAATTTTGGGATTTTTTTTTGTAAGACCGGTTCCTAACTTGAACTCCCACTGAATCACGAGATTTTATAAAAATTAGCATTTTTTTAGCTGTTATTAAACAAGTTTTTAATCTTGTTTTTGTTTACGGTTTTTTTATAGAGATTCTTCCAATCGATTTAACTCGATGATTAAATATATTGGGCACCCCACTTTTCATTTACACACTTTTAGTGTGTAAAATAGAAATTATATAATACAATTTATTCCTAAGAAACAAGCTTTGGGGGTCAATAACATAAAAAAAACTAGTTTTTTCGACTTTTTTTGCTAAAGTTATTTTGTTCTTCATAACTAAAGCCTAGTATGCTGTTCGTGCGGAATTCAGATTCGCCTTTAAAATGCATGTAAAAAAAGTGTGCGGAATTCAGGTTGGAGGGCGGTCTGAATTCCGTCCATAAAATCAGTACGCAGTTCAGTCTGAATTCAGACCGTAAATGAACTTTGTTTCTCTAGAAAATGGATGGCGTTTTTCCTGAGTGGAGACTTCTCGTTTCATTTTCCGCAAGCCAAGAAATAAAATTTATATTTTCTCGAGCGGAAATTTTGACGTTTATCACTTTTATGCGAAAAAAGTTGTTTCGGGAGTGTGATGTGTCCAAACAGTCACTGTTATATCAGTCAGGTCTACCTTGTCTACATAACTCTCCCAGTTAAGCGGAATTCAGACTGGTTATATGGATTCTCTGCAGACCGGAATTCCGCACGAACAGCATACTAGGCTTAAGCCATTTGAATAGTTCTACCGAAGAATTATGAGTTGCGTGTAGAATATATGAGTTGCTAGGATTTAAAAATAGCGCGTGTAGCCAGTGCACGTGAAAGATGTGAAACATCTTTGGCGATCTTTATCTTTCTTTAAATTGAATAATTAGTAAGAATAAAGACCATTTTACATCCCAAACGTAAAGTGGAAACGCAGCTCTTGGGCTCTTTTATCGCACCACGATGACCATTTTGGCCATAGTCCTTGGACACAACCTGCACGTGACAAAGTAATGATGATTTCGAAAGCTTCTTATCGTATTTGTAGATGATTTTGGAATACTGTGGTCGTACTGGTGTACTGTGGTCGTACAAGCAAACTAACTAATGGTAATTTTTTGCTGATTTCATATTAAACATGAGTACTAAATAACAAAGGAGCAATAAAAACTAGCAAAGGGACTATCCTACAGATAAGGAGTCCAAAAATTAAATAATTCCTGAAGAAACAGGCCCGACATTCGTGAACTCATCCTTTAGTCTCACCCCCTTTGTTTTTTTAAGCGCGGAAACAAAATTTCAAAACAAAATCTTTCGTCGGACAAAACCCTTCGTTAGTCCTGGAGCCCAGAGTCCACAGAATTGTCGTAGCCCAGCGCACAGTGCGGCAAATAGCACATTTTTTGGACAAACGATAATTCCCAAGCCTGGAATTAATTAAACTTAAAAAAAATTTATTTTAAATATTCGTTATAAAATTGCCTTTCATTCTATCGGGCCCGAATTTTGAAATTTCAAAATTAAAGATGGCTAATCCAATATGGCGGACATAAATTTTCTAAGTAAATTAAAATTTTATCAAAAGATTCTTTAAAATTATTGAAATTAATTATTATTAATTAATTTTTGGGTTCCAAAAAAACCCCCCAAGTAACAATTTTTTATAATTTTAAAGAATCTTTTGATAAAATTTTAATTTACTTAGAAAATTTATGTCCGCCATATTGGATTAGCCATCTTTAATTTTAAAATTGTAACTTCTGCCATTCCTGCCCTTTTACAGACCGAATTCTCAGAAATCCGAATGCTCCATCTAAATTGTTGCAAATTCTAGTTAAGAAATTTGCTGTCTCAGTAATATTTTGTGCAACTTACATTTAATAAAAAAAGTCATTTTACGTCCTCTTAAACTCTTATGCAAAAATAGCGCACTTCTTTTTTTATTATACCTTTTTGAAATAATTTGAAATAAAAGCTTAGAAATATAAATAATAAAATTCAAATGCCGTGGTCAAGAATAGAACCTGCGACTTTTTGGAATATCAACGTCGTAGGGCAACCACTCAACCATTTGTTCCATTCTGCCTATAGCTGGCACGTTATGTCTGGCTCGCGACATATAAAGACTTTTCTTTGGTGCTACTATTTTTTTTAATATCTCCTTTTTATTCTATCTTCCTCAATACAGATCTTCCGTTTCCTGGAATAAAAATTGGATTGGACGAAGCGTTCCCAAAAAGCGTTCCCAGAAAACGTTCCCGACCTTGAAGAATTACCCTCAACGCGCGCAAAGATGTTTCACATCAAAAAATTTAGGCTCACCCTGCCAGTGGCTCCTAAAGGGCCAACTACATAGCAGCGTTGCGTTGCGTTGCGTAGCTTAGCTGACCATGACTTTTCCTTGCGTAAACGCAACCCACTTACATCGCAGCGTTGCGTAGCGTTTTTTGACAGATCAAATTTTAAACAAGTATCGGGAAACAAATATTGAAAAATGAAAAAGAAAATGAATAAATTAATTAAACTAGATTGTCATTTACTCGAATTGTTAACGATTTACGTATTATATAAACGATACAAAAATCGAAACTATAGAAGGTGGTGGGTTCGACCAGCCAACATTAATAGGGACTCTATGGGTTTTTTTAATACATCGTTCCAAGTGATGAAGAGATTGGACGACGAGGACTTTTTTTTGCAAACTAGAATGAGTAAACCAATCTATAATTTGCTCTTAAATCTTCTCCAAGACAATCTTACAAAAAAATCCATTCGTCCTTCCATTGATTTTGAATGCAGATTAGTTCTTACTCTTTCGTAAGCATATATGAATAAATATTTATAATAGTAATTTTATTCAGTAATGTTTTCCTTAGTTTTTTGTCCCAGGGTGTAAATTTTAGGTTCCTAGCATGGAGCTTTAAAATGGGAAAAGCTACCGTGAGGAGTATTATTTTAGAAACGTGCACAATTATTTGGGAAACTCTTTCTCAAATATATGTATCGCGCCCGAACAACAATGACTATAAAGAAATATCAAAAAGATTTGAAGAAAGGTGGAATATGCCCCATTGCGTTGGTGCTATTGACGGGAAGCACATTGAAATAGTGGCACCGCACAATTCCGGCTCGCAATACTTTAATTATAAAATGTCCCACAGCATCGTGCTTTTAGCTGTTTGTGATGCAGACTACACATTCACAAACGTTAGTCTTGGAGCGTATGGTAGTCAGAGTGATGGAGGTGAAATTATACTTTGTTTTTTTTGTGTAATTTTATATCTTACAAATCTCTTCTTTTAGGTATTTTTAAAGAAAGCTCATTTGGCCGAGACTTGCTTGCAGGGAAGCTTCCACTTCCAGCGGAGAGACCGTTGCCAAATAGTAATAAGGTTTTCCCTTACTATTTTGTTGGAGATGCTGCATTTCCTTTAAAACAAAATTTAATGCGTCCCTACCCGGGAAGAAATTTGCCTGAAGACAAAACTATATTTAACTACCGGCTTAGCAGAGCAAGGCGAATAATTGAAAACTGCTTTGGGATATTGGTAGCAAGGTGGAGAGTATTAAGAGCGCCATTAAATCTCCAACCGAAAAATGCGGAAAAAATTGTTCTGGCAACAATAGCGTTGCATAATTTTATAAAGTTGAATGATAAGAACTGCACTTACATTTCTTCCAATTTCGTCGATTGGGAAGATGAAAATTTTATAATTTATGAGGGAGAATGGCGGCAAGAAACTCCTACTGCCTTACGCTCTGCTCGCATTGGTAGCTCTAATGCTTCGCGTATGGCTTTTAATTTAAGAGACAATTTAAAAGAATATTTTCTCCATGAAGGAGCTGTACCATTTCAAAATGGAAGATTTTAACTTTTATATACTTTTTATATATTAAATATCTTAAAAACTAATTATAATTTTTATTAACATTAAGTGATATTTTTCTTAACAAGAAGCTCTGCCTTCTCCATAATCTCCTTGTAAACACTCCTGTCTTCACTGGTCATTCTTTTCATTTTTATCCTTATAATCTGTAGGAATAAAGCTTCCTCATCATCCTCCTCCTCCGCCTTAGTTTCGTTCACAACTTTTTGGAAGTTTTTAATAATTGCTTCGACTAATAAGTTTTCTATTTTATCTTCCGGTTTTTTCTTCCTACTATAAAGCAGTGAGTTTGAAGATGAATTGCCTGTGTCCTCTGTAGGAGATGGCGATTCCTCGGTATCAAATAAATATGGTGGAGGGGAGTGTAATACCTCATCAACAGGTGATATTGATTCATTATCAAAACTTACTTTGTTTTCTATCATTCTGTAATAAAAAGTATATGAAATAAGCACAATTTAATCACATATAATAACTATACCTTCTTGGTTTTAATGAATCATCCAAAAAATATAAGTATTCGTACAAATGCCATATTTACTTTGAAATGGCAGCGGACCCAGATGGGGCATCTTTTATTTTTCTATTTTCTCTGATATATCTGAGTGATAAGGTTTTCCCTTATTCCTTCGTTGGAGATGCTGCTTTCCCTTTGAAGAAAAATTTAATGCGTCCATATCCTGGAAGGAATTTGCCTGAGGATAAAACCGTATTTAACTACGGACTTAGCAGAGCACGTCGAATTATTGAAAACTGTTTTGGAATTTTGGTAGCTAGGTGGAGGGTACTAAGAGCGCCATTAAATCTCCAACCAAAAAATGCTGAAAAAATTGTTCTGGCCACAATAGTTCTACATAATTTCATTAAATGAAATGATAAGAATTCTATTTACGTTTCATCCAATTTCGTCGATTGGGAAGACGAAAATTTTATGATTTATGAAATGGAATGGAATGGCGACAACAAATACCCACTCTACGCTCTGCTCGTATTGGTTCAAGTAATGCTTCTCGTATGGCATTCAAGTTAAGAAATGATTTAAAGGATTATTTTATTCATGAAGGGGCAGTGCCTTTTCAATATAATAGAAGTTGAACTTTTGATTTTATATACTTTTTATTTTTATTTATATAAACTTTTAAAAATAATGAATTCCTTCTTGAAGTAGAACTTTTGATTTTTTACACTATAGATTCTTCTGTATCTTATAACATTATCATATATATATATATATATATATATATATATATATATATATATATATATATATATATATATATATATATATATATATATATATATATATATATATATATATATATATATATATATATATATATATATATATATATATATATATATATATATATATATATATATATTTATATAAACTTTATAAATTAATGAATTCCATATCGAACATATTTTTATGTATTTTATAACTTTATCATATATATATTTATATAAACTTTTAAAAATAATGAAATCCTTTTTGAAGTAGAACTTTTGATTTTATACACTTTACATTTTTATGTATTTTAGAACTTTATCGTATATGTATCTATATATATAATATATATTTATAGAAACTTTATAAATTAATTAAAATTTTTTAACACTAATATTTCCGCTTTTTCCATAAATTCCTTTTTGTATAAAATTTTATCTTCTTTGAGCATTTTGCTCATTTTTATTTTAATAATTTTTAAAAATAAATCATCCTCGTCGTCCTCACTTTCTTCTACTCTTTTTTTAAAACCCTCCAACGCTTCTACAAGCAAATTTTCAACCTTGTGGTCTGTTGCTTTTCTTTTTTTTTGTGATGCAGATGATGAAGATGAATCGCCTCTTTCTTCTAGAACTGCTGAAACTGCTGAAGATGTCGATGTTTCAGCTTCAGCTAGGTAGGCTGGTGGGGAACCTAACATATCCTCAGTAAGAGACAGTATTTCCTCTTCATAAAAAATAGCATTGTTTTCTATCAATCTGTAATAAAAATATATAAAATAAGAACTTTGACATACGATTTAATTACATATAATGTGTAACTACATTCATACCTTCTTGGTTTGATGGAATCATCCAAGAATTGTAACAGCGCATATAAATGCCAAAATGGTTTATTAGTAGCAGCAGATCCCGATGGAATATCTTTGATTTTTTTTTGTTCTCTCACATACCGGTCCCTCAGCACTTTCCACTTTTTTTTAGCTAAAAAGATTGAAACAAATCTAAGGTAAATAAAATAAAATTTTAAGCTGGCTCTATTTTATATTTACCATCACAGTTGAATTTTTTGCCTATTTCATTCCATATTATATCTTTTTTAGTATGATTTATGTAATCCCTGCTGCTTTTATTGTAGAGTTCCTCGTGCCTCTTCACCTCTTCAATAAATTGTTCATCTTCCATTTTTATTATTTTAAATAATCCAACAGGAAAAAAGAAAACAAAAAGTCCACTGGATTATTCCGACCATATTTTAGGTTATGTTTGGCTTAGCTAAGCAGAAAAGTTGAAAGTTGCCCAACTCTCGCGTTGCGTTGCGTTGCGTTGCGTCCAATGTAGTCAGTTTCATTTAAATTACATTGTTTTAATTTTGACAGATGCAACGCAACGCAACGCAACGCTGCTATGTAGTTGGCCCTTAAATCTCACGACGTAGCATTCAGCTTGGATCTGTAAATATAAAAATATATACAGATACAGTGCGTACCCCAAGAATGGCCAACTTTTGTATACGTGAAATCTACTTGTTATCACAAAAATGTGTCGCGATCGGCTTGTTAACATACCCGTAGTTTAACTAGGGGAAGAGGTTTGAAATACATATATGGCGACAACCAACGTCAGTGCAAATGGAGCTTAAAAGACAAAGAATCCAAACCGCGCTCACAAACTCTTCACGTCGTCGCATCAAATAACGCCATGGGTCCACAACAGTATATACATCAAGCCATGAATGGATTTGCAACACCTTTAGGTTTTTTCCTCGGAAGCTCACAACTAGTGTTTAATATTTCTCGGTAGTTTCTATTTCTCGAGAAAAGAGAAAAATAAATTTTACTTCTCGAGAATTCTCATTTCTCGAGAAATATTGTGAATTTGTAAAAAGTTCATGAAATAAAAATTAAAATTCCATTTTTATTCATAAGACAAAATAAATGTTTATAAGAATTAAGTAAGAAAATAATAAGTATAAATATAAAGATTACAAAACAAGCTTTAATATGATTTGAAGTATATTTTTAAAAAACATAACGCATCCAATGTAGCATTTGATAACACTAGTTTACAATTTTTTTCTTAATTGCGGGGGGTACCTAATACGAAAGGTGTTTTTAGCCTAATTTGAGGTCGCTGAAAACGAAAATGACACTCATTTATTTTCCAAAGAACCATTATCGAGGTATTAGCAAAACGGTATTTTCCAATTATTGCCAGATTCTCGAGAACCAAGAGCCAAGCTTAGCTTAAAAAATGCACTTTTTTACACCGAATACTCCCACCTATCTAAAACTGTAAAAGTGAAGGTTCTACCCTACCAACTTCCAGAGTAATGAGCCATCAAAGTCAAAATTTTGTTTTTTTAACAAAAACATCAATTTCAAGTAACCTTTCTCCAACGTTAACCAATATTTTTTTTTCCAAAATTAGAAAGCTTTGAATAATGTCCGGACAATTTTGTGTTACGGCATTTACTGTTGAAGATATTAGCAAATTTTGATGTTAAAATGTCACATATCTTATTTCTCTTGTATTTGACAGTGCATTTGGAGGGTGGTCATGGCATCATGTAGAGCCGGCTTAACACGAAACACACATAGCATTAAAAGAACGTATATAAAAAAGGCCCGCACAAAAACAAATACATACATATATTCCCACTAAGTTAGTATGTATGTATGCAAGTAAAAAAAGATGTATGGATATGAGAAGAGTAAAAATTTTAAGAAATTAATTAAAAAACAGTCATAAATTTCTCGGGGAAACAACATTAAATTTCTCGAGAAATGAGATAGTGAAAATAGTTTTATTTCTCGAGAAATTCTCGAGAAAGAATTCTCGAGAAGAAACACTACTCACAACCATTGACAAGTATTAAAACATGTATGACAGAGAATATCTGGCAATGGATAAAGGAGTGAAATACTTCAGTCATCTCTTACAAGGACGAGAATATTCCACAAACCACTTACCTTCGCTTTTAAAAAAAAATCGGAAAAAGTATCACCACGCCAACTTCGAAAGCTAAACTTCATCGGCCAGTTCTCAACAAACATACGATACATTGAACGAAAGCCCCACAACATAGCAGATCTATTATCCAGAATTGAGAAAATATAAACGTAATAATAGGGACAAGAGATTTCAAGAAATTTTCAGAGGCCCATTCAAATTGCGATGAATTAGAGGATTTGTTAGGAGACCATCCTTTTGCTCGTCCTTGCTGCTCAAGAAGTTTGCTGTTCCCAAATAGCCCGTGGAAAGTCTACAGCGGCGTCAGTCAGGACAAAATTCGATCTTTTACATTCCTGAACCACTTTGACAATTAGTTGTAAAAAACTTCACTGTCTGGCTCATCCGAGGGTAAAGACGACGATCAGGTTAGTAAGCGACTGGAATGATTGAAAGAGTCAACTAAACAAAAGACTGGTACACAGTCTAGCCATTAGTAAGCCATACACTAAGAGTTTTTTCTTTCGAAAAAACTGTCGGTTGACGCGTTAAAAAAACTGCCACGTTGCGTTGCGTGTTTGACAAAGCTCGATGACCATACACTATAAAAGTTAATTAATCGGATTGCGTGGCAGTTAAGGAGCTTTTGAAAAACAACAACAAAATATATGTATTTGACTCGGCGTGTGGAGTGGCTGTTTTTTCAACGTTCCACGCCATAAACCACCAAAACTCAGTACCTAGTCCAGTGGAGTTCACTTAACAAGAAAACTGATAACGCGAAATATTGCTTAACACGAAATAAAAGTCCAGTCCAGTCCCGGTCCGATAATGCGCTTTACATACGAATTTGTTCTGTTATGGCGAAACGCTCATCGCTTAACACGAAAAAACTTGAAATCTTTTGCACTTTTTTAGTACTTTTTCACCTAACCTTCTGTTGAAAAAATTGCTTTTAACTTCAAAAGTAAAAGCCGTAACATAAACATTGTCTGGACATTATTCATACGAAATACTCCAAGCTTTCTAATTTTGAAAAAAAAAGGTTAGGTTAACTACGTATTTTTTGGAGAAGACCCCGTAAATTTTACAATTTTAGATAGGTGGGAGTATTCTGCGTACACCGATACCTTATTCATAAAAATTGGTTATAGGGTTACAAAAATACCACTCATAATATTTTTTGTTCGTCTAATCTATCAACCGCCAGGCGCCCACTTTGTAAACTAAACAAATACCCCCTGAATACACATTTCAAAGCAAACGGTTAATACGAAATTCGGATACCGCGAAAACCTTGCATTGTCCCCACGATTTCGTGTTAACCGATTTCCACTGTATAAAGAATTTATACGAGTATTTCATAAAACCAAAAAGACTTTGGCAAAAAAATTGGCTGGCTAACAGAAATAAATTTAGTGGAAACAAATTATCCGGCAGATTTATATAATATAACTATTTCAGAATGGATGCACATGAGTTTGGGCATTTACTTGAAGAAATAAGACGTTTCCGTTTAGAACATTTAAGGTAAAGCATGATAAAAGCAATTTTCTCCTACAATACAGCGGCATGAGACCCAAGATCTTAAGTCTGTCTGCGTAGGGTGGTAGGCTGAGATAATCATACAGGTCGTACATATTTCTCAGAACAAAAAGAAGAAATCTCTTCTGAACTAATTCAATTCTGCTGCTTATTTGGAATATAGGATCCCAGATCGGGCACGCGTATTCCAAGATTGGGCGGACTACTGAACAGAAAAGTGTTTTTGTAACCCGTATATCGCTGAATTCAATGGGCCTATTCACACAGTGCACATTCATATAGATGAGAGAGGGAAGGGAGCGGAAGAACTTAACGAAACATTTTTCACGCAAAACCAAACGCGTGAAAACTAGCACACATATAAAAAGTGACTTCTATCTCTTGCATTCTTTAGCTCTGTTTTTCTCTAACAAGTAAATTTCATCTGCAATACATTTAAAGGTTCCTGTATAGTATTCAAATTTACTACACTCATTTACGCCCCGTCTGAGTTGCTAGAAGTTGAATAAAACAGGTTTTACTCACCACAATTATGGCAGCGTGTGAATATGCCCATTAGCCCTTCTAATTATAAAGCCAAGAAACTTGTTGGCTCAGTAATATTCCCCGTGTTCTTTTAATGAACTGGGTTTTGAGAGCTTTTGAGTTCCCATACAAAATCGAAAACCCAGGTTTTATCTGGGTCTTCTGGTTCTTCGATTTTGTATGGGAACTCAAAAGCTCCTCAAAAGCTCTCAAAACCCAGTTCATTAAAAGAACACGGGGATTATCATAGTGCTGATTGAAGCTCAATTTGTTGTCTAAGGCAACACCTAGGTCATCACCGTAGAAGAGATGTGGAATATTGACTAATCGGAGATGAAGATATTAAAAAGAAGATGACCTTGGTGACTACGCTGAGGAGCACCGAAAGTTTCTTCACTTTCGTTGGACAGAAACCCTTGAAATCTCACAACTTGTGCTCTTCCGTTAAGATGATTTTATTCACTCCAAGGTAGAGCCAGAGATTCCAAATTTGAATAGTTTTGCAATTAAAATGTGGTGGTCCACTCGATCAAGGGCCTTGCTGAAATCCGTATAGACAATTTTATGGCCGCTCTCCATAGCACAACGTAGTTCGGAGATTAGAAGCATAAGATTTCAGGTGGTCGAACGCCCTTTTCTGTATCCATGCTGTTGTTTGCTAAGGTATGCGGTCGATTGAAGGGGCAATCATGTCGGGGACAGAAATAAACTATCAGCCTGAGTATAATACCTTTTTCAGAAAATCCACAAAACCTAAACAACTATCAACACTACACTCCAAATGACACGCCACATTTTGAATTTCTCCATGTGTGCATAGATCAAAAGAAAAACCGTAAAATTGACTGTCAAATGGAATGCAGAAAAAATTGGCGTGTGATGTTGACCACACACGATGGCATGAAACTGGCAGATTGCGTGGCGCGGCAATTGGCGCGGGGATAAAACTCTAGTGTATGGCATACTATTAATACCGTTAAGCTGGAAACAGATACATGCTGGAGTGCGGTGCGTGCGTGCGATCCGTAGCGGCAAGTTTTCGCTGACAGATAGCTGCGTGCTTGTGTTCTGTCTCATCTTTCCCCTATAACAAAAAAACATATAAGCGAAACGTGCATGTGTTTGTTGTGTGTGTGTGGTGCTTGTGGTGCTCGTGTTTGGGCATTTCAGAATATATAGAATATGCGGAACAAATTAAAGTAGACCAGCTTTTGCGTTGAATGCGTTTCGTTCACGCACTTGTCAAACGAATAATTATAGAAAAACACCTAACGTTGTTCGATTAAGTATTTTATGTAAAAAGAACAAGAATTTTATATCGGGTGCCCCTTGATTGGTTTCAGGATTCATTCTCCGAATCGAAGATAACTGAGATGTGACGTTGGACGTCTGGATTTCATTAATAAAAGATTAATTACTTTTGTTTTAATTTGTATAATTATTAACATTTTTTTAATAAAGATTTGTTCCCTGCCGTTATTTGCATAGTTCATGAACTACCTGCGACACACTTGTATGTCAGATCATGCATTTCTGTAATATCTATCGTCGCACGCACCGCCCGCACGCATTTTTCTGTCGCCAGCTTTAGGATTGCGAGCAGAAATTAAGCCAAACATAGGAGAACGCCGGAAAATGTCAAAGCATGTGAATTTGTAAAGGCAATTAAAAAAAATTAACGAGATCAAACGTTTTCATCTACGAGGATCTAAAAAAACTGCAAGTTCGAAGAAGTTTAGTTGCCAGACATTAAACCACACCCCGACCTTTGCAAGGAACCAGTGCCAACAAGGAGCATGCAGCATCAAAAGCTTAGAATATAAAGCTACAGGAAGGGTCCTTGCCGAATTTTAGCGTAGTTAAATTCTTGTTGTGTGAGTGCTCACGTTTTGGTAGTTGCTTGTCCATTGCAGGCGGGAAAAGCGATTGGAACAGAGAAGGGCAAGAGGGAGTTAAAATTAAAAATAAAATATTGCCCCTACAAATTAACCTTTTACACGCAGTCACTCCGAATTTGAATCAGCTGATCACATTGCCTTTCACTTTGGGTCAGTTAATGTAAACAGAGTAATTTGATAATCAACTGGCCCGAGATTTCACTGCGCTCACGTACACGGATTTTATATGCGAGGGCCTTTCAAGTAACAATAAAATAAACTTAAATGGAATATTCATAGACAAAATTTATTGACCCTCGTGTAATAGAGTAAAAACCATAAAAGAAGACAACGAGTGTCCCATTAACTTTGGCGCAGCTTTTTCACTCAAACAACCAGAGCTAATGGAAAGCTCGTTGTCTTCTTCTATGGGTTTTCCTCTATTAAGATTGATTTAGATATATAGACTGGCCATAGAAGTTTTCACTTCCAACGTGTGGTCCTATGCACAATTTTTTTATTATGGAAGATTCACCTGGATGAAACTAAAAGCAATGGCCGAGGTGCCACTAATACCGTAGAACACATCCAAGGACACATAATGAGGTCCGATGATGTGTGGAAGAAAATGGAAGCGTCGCAAAAGGTCATACACAGAAAGTTGAGGCTAGAAGAACTCAGGCAGGCAAAGCAACGCCAGAGGCATTAGCAGTTATATAAAAGCTGATCCTTTCCCGCAACTTAAGGGCCGAAACACATCCATGCTGGTTTTAAAGCGAATCTCCCAAAGCTTTCCTTGAGGCGAGCTACAGAGCCGCCCGCGGAATACTCAAAACACAAGTTGTCAAATTTGTTAGCTACCATTGTGATTCGTAAAAAGAGTAAAACTTAAAAATCATTTAAATAAAATAAAATTTGACTTTTTTTTAATTTTGATTTGTTTAATTTGCGTCACATGTGGTAAAACTTTAAGATATTGTAATTTATTAAAATTTGTGGGCTTTTTCGTTTTTTATTTATATTGTATTTAATTTTAAAATTTTCTAACTTTCTTTATTTAATTCGTTTAATTTTTTTCAATACAAAGGGTGTTTTCAATGATGCAAGTTGCGTGCGCAATTGACTTATTCAGCAATGGAAGTGTGTTGCTGAATAAGTCAATTGCGCACGCAACCTGCATCATTGAAAACACCCAAACTCGTAAACAAAATCCCAACCTCAAAGCTCAACTGTCAAAAGCAAACTAGGCCTCAGCCAAACTCAAATTCCAACATTGCCGGAATTCCGACAGAGGCGATCTCCTTGCGGCCATCTTCGCCAAGACCTGAATTTACGAGACAAGTTTTAGTGTGTTCAATCCCATTTAAACGCATAGGTTGGATATGCTTGCAGCTAGCATCGAGTTTGGATGTGTTCAAAGCACGCCTGGATGTGTTTCGGCCCTAATGGTAAAAAGCCTGTCCCGCGCCGCGGGAAGAGTCGAAGGCCAAGAGGTGTAGAGTGTTTTCAATGATGCAGGTTGCGTGCGCAATTGACTTATTCAGCAATGGAAGTGTGTTGCTGAATAAGTCAATTGCGCACGCAACCTGCATCATTGAAAACACCCGTATTTTTAGTGGGTTCGAGTCGCACATACCCGGTAGGAGCCTGTCGGTAGTCATGAGTACCTATAGCTTTTCACCTCCCAACGCAGGAATATAATGTATAAATAAATCGATTTAAAAATAAAGAAATCAAAAATATAAAGCTTTTCGACGCCCCAGTTATATTATTCACATATCCAAAGGCGCTATAAATTCTTTATTAAAAAGCTTTCTTCTATTTCTTAACATTGATCATTGATTATATACATTGATTATATACTAAGTAGATATGGACAAACATTTGTCCGACTACGACGCTAGATGGCGATAGTTACACTGATATGAATTTTTGGGATTCTAATTTCTGTTGTAAACCTCTAAAATCAAAGGGGGTGGGTTTTCAACATTAATTTTATAACATTATTTCGTTCTACGTGCATAATAATCATAACATACAAAAATTTTCAATTTTATTAATTTTAAGTAAAACGTGAAGAAAAGCAGGTTTGCGCCTGAATTTAAAAAAGCATTACAAAGCCCTTCACGCATGTTGGAAGAAAAGCCAGAAGTTTTGGATCTAAAAATAGATTCCTGTGCGCATATTCCTTTTGTTTTGTTGTTTTGTTGTTGTTGGAAAATACGATTTCTTGGTCGGTGGCTGAAATTTATCAATGAAGGGAATTATGAATGGAAGAGATATGCGAATGTAATCGGAAATTTGCTATCGTGTTTTTTTCTATTTTGAGAAAAATGAAGTATGTAGGTTTTTTTTGAACAAAAATTCAAGCCTTTTTGTATTGATTTTATTATTGATTATAATTATATAATAATTATAGAGAGAAAATATGTATGAGTCATTTAGTTTGGGTAAACTATTTCAAAATATAAATTTGAATATAATTGTTTACAGTAATAAAAAACAATAAAAAAAATCAGAATTTCGCAAGAGTAGTGGAATCATTGAAGGGAGAACAGTTCCGATTTTGAAATTTCTTTTAAAATGCTTGTATTAAGGGTAATTGTTTACTTTATCACCCCGCACCGCTTTGGGTGGAACACCAAAATAGTCGCGCCCTACTCCGAGAATGAGATCGAGGTTGGGGGGGGGGGGTGTTTGGGGGCGCGCAATCCAGAGTCAAAATCGTTACTAATATAATTGCTTATTAAACCGCTATTTTTAAAAAAATACTTGTAAAAAAGTGATTTTTACGAAATTTCAACCCTGAATAACTTTTTAGAGGGTGGCCGACGGCTAATTCCAAAGGAAATGTGTTCAGGTCAACCCCCTATACAACCACTACCGCCTGCGGGGGTGGGCTGATAAAGTAAGTAATTACCCAAAATTCTAAGATATGTACATAATGGAAGTGAATGAGATCAGTCTGTAAAAGTTTTATAGACTCCGAAACCGGAGGAGGAGAAATGGAGGTTCAAAATTTGTGAAACTCGAAATGGTCTTCATTTAGGGTTCATCATTGGCTTCATTTAGGATTCGTTTTTGAGTTTCACATTTTGTTATTTCGAATCGAAAATACGAAAAAAATGCCTTTTTTGAAACGCTCATAGTATATATGAAAATTCGTATCACCTCAACTGCAAAATAAACGGAAGCTACTATTGGCTTATGGGTGCAGCGAGGCGCAACGGGTTCCAGCTAGTTCATCTATATATCCCACGCCATCACCCTTCATTGGTTTCAATAAAACCACCTCCTTGCTTACTTCCGATGGCATCAAATTTTAAAATTCAATGAAAATAATCCAAGAATTGGAAATAAAAATACTGCCGTGAACCATAATTAGTGGCGAGTCCCTCGACACAAAAACTCTCTGGTTTTGTGGTGACCAAAAGATTGCAAACAAGTTGGAATTCTTGATGTACAGGTTGCAACGAGATCCAAAATCAAAGAAGAAAGTTGTAGATGTAGACATATTGTGTAGTTATAAGCAATATGAGGGGACGCAAACCATTGTTTGGGACGACCAGCTTCAAAAAGGGAGTATGGTGTTACAGAAGTATTAGAAAACGGAAATAGAGATACATACATAAGCACAGACGAAGAAATATCTAGGATAGAAAACTCTAGTATGTATTTACAAATTAACCGATAATTGAAAGAAGGAAAGCCGCTTGAAAAATTTAGCACAAACATTCGGTCGACATTGACCGCACAGGCACTCCGTCACTTCAAAATACGACCGACAAAAGCCTCTTTCAAGTGGACCCACCATAAGTTCTATAATATACATATCTACAATATGTTCATTAATTTTTAATATTTTTTTATTGGTTCAAAGGTAATTTTTTTTAAATGCTTGGCTTTTTCTCAAAAGTTGTTACTTTGCAAATTACTGAGTAGATAGAAAGGCCGGAACTACATACATTTTTGTTCTTTGCAGAAACTTAAAAGTAGAGCAATGCGTGCAACGGAAAAGCGGAAAATTGTTGCAGATTCTAATTCAAAGCCTTCTGTAAAACTGTAAAATTAACTTACATCTCAGTTCTAAGGAGCTGGTATGAGAGCTTTATTTCTGGCCGTTCAATCAAGGTGGTATTGGGTGGCTTCGAATCCAACAATAATTCCATCTCGGCTGGCGTTCTCCAAGGGTCGATTCCCTCACCTGCTTTCTTTCTAATATTCATTAATGATCTGCTCTCAATCCCATCCAACCCACTTCATAGTTTTGTCTATGTCGGTACTCTGCGTTAATCCTACGCCTTCGACAATATAAGACTTTCCAGACCTTATCTCCTAGACCGTGAACGCATGAATCGTGTCGAATTCAACGCTAAAAAACAAAGTACTGTCTTATCTCTACAAAAACCTGCACCGTCCTTCCCTTTATCTCAGCGGGCAAAAAGAATATAATGTCTGACTCATATCTAAATATCTTAGACGTAATTTTATCTTCAGATCTACGATGGAATAATCACATATTCCAAATCGCCAAAAAAACTTATCAATGCCTAGGATTCCTCCTTCAGCCAGCTGCCTTGGCTACAATTTACAAGTCCTACATTCCACCCTGCTTTGTATATAACTCGTCCCAAAAACTATTTTGGCTGCTTAGACCCTTTAAGCCACCGTAGGAATGTAGTAGGACTCATTAAGTTTTACCGCTTTTACCATAGCGACTGCTTCCACAGTCGGTGTTTCTGAACCCAGCAGAATTCAAACGCAAGGTTCATCGACATCTACTCAGACACCCTCCAGACCTCTAACCTATCCCTTCTCTTCTATCCTTCAGACCAAGCTTACTACTAGACATTACACCATGACTTGAACGACATGACGGACTAGTGTTGCAAAGGGAGATTGCTTAGCTTGACCATGCCCATTAAAAAAATTCAAAAATAAAAATCATTTTATATATCTCAATACTAGTACAATTATCCATAAAAATTACAAGTTTCTACGAATTAAAATACCTGAGCAAAAAATCTAAAAATTTGTCACATTTTTCGCTAAAAAAAGTTAAATAATCCCTTAAAACCCATTTCATTTTTCTCAACATAATAAGAAACGCTTGATGCCAAATTTCCCATTAAAGTCGTCTCGCCCATTCATTTCTTTACCCCATTGTCAAATTTCACCCATCGGCCACGAAATCATCATCACAAAAAACGTAGGAATCTATTTTCAGACCCGCAGCCACTAAAATAAAAGCCGCAGCTAATGATTTTTTTTCCAAAAGCGCGAAAGGCTTTTTCATAAACAAGGAAAAGTTTATTTCGGAAACTAACCATATAGAGGAGAACAAAACCCTGCGATACTAGCGCACGAAATTCATAGCGTCGTAGTCTGATGTTATTTTGACTCGCGTTTGTCCATATCTACTTAGTATATAATCAATGCATTGATTTTCTATAAGATCTTATAGACACCTAATCAATTTCTGTGACCACCCCAAAAACACGTCTAAAAAAGCGTTGAAAGAGTGCTCCTATCTGCGATATGCTATGCTAAAAAGAAATAGAACTGCTATGGAAAGACAAGCGCTGCAAGCTTTTTAAGGAGCGTTCTATCATTGATATTTCAGTGTTCCATTTCGCGGTGGGACTGTGATCAAAAAAATAGTAAAACTCGATTATCGTGGTGTGATCCATTATAAAACTATTAATCTCTGATCTCAAATACTGAACTCAGAAGCAATAATTTAGTTGTAACGAGTCTAATATTGTTTATTATTATGTATGTATATCAATTTATCCTATCAATTTACGAACACAAATCATGAAAAGATCAGTTCAGATTGATCAGTTATAAATCCTTTTTCACATACTTATAGGAGTTCGATCTAATAAACATTATGTAAATCCCCAAATCATTGGAATTTTCCTTAAGTCTGTGTTTAGCCTGATTAAATATTAAAATTAATTTGCACATCACACAATGATACGTAAACAAAAAGAAAGAATTAAGATCTTCCACGTTCACGGTTCATCACCGGATGCCGGTTTTGTTCTATACTCTTTTATTTTCACTAGGAACAGGTTCTTAATTTTGTGTGATTCTATATAAAATTAAATTTACAAAGGATCCCAAAAATACATATATATATAGTTATTCAACAGACGTCAACCATTCTTGGTTCAGAAATTCCGAAAAATTCAATCCGTACAGTTTAGAGATACAAAAATGAAGACGGATTTTATTATAAACATTTTAGTGCAGTGTCTTTTATTAAGTAAAATTATTATATTGTGCGTTCATTGTATGGTAAAAAATGTTTAATTAGAATTATTTGCAGGTCAACAAACTTTGGGTCAAAATTGCAAGATTAAATCTACGGGTATAATAGGAAAATGTGTTGAACGTTCAAAATGCCTAATTGCTAGACATTTACAATATTATTACAAAATTACGCCAACTTATTGTTCTGGTGGTGTAAATCCGCAGGTATGCTGTGAAGAAACAAAATCACAGCCGCAACAAAATGCTATAATACAGCCGAGGAAGAGTTCAGAAGGAGGTTAGTTACCCCTTTCATAACTATAAAGAATGTTATAAATTAAAAAATAATTATTATGTTAACAGAATGTCACGAACTTTATTTAACTCGAAGACGAAGAAGAAGGAGAGCAGTTCGTAAGCACACGCCTTTAATACTTGGTGGTAGCATAACAGACAGTGGGGAATTCCCGTATATGGTGATTAGATTGACATTTAAAATTGAAAGAAATCTAATAATGAATTTAAAATTTCAGGTGGCTATAGGCTGGAAGAATCCCTCTGGAGGTTACAATTATAAATGCGGCGGTTTCTTGGTTTCACCTGAGCATGTGGTAACAGCAGCCCATTGTGCTATGTAAGAATTATTTACTGTTATTAAAAGTGAAAAGAATGTTTAAATATTATTTATAGTGTTTCACCTGACGTAGTCCGACCAGGTGGTGGTAGTTTAGATCAATCGGACCGTAATCCAATAATAACAATCGCTAAAACTATTATTCACCCAAACTATAGGAGCAAGCAAACATACAACGATATTGGTGTTTTAAAATTATCAGGATATGCGCCGTAAGAATATTTAATATTATAAATCTTAAAATTATACATTCATGTATTTATTTACTTCTCTTTTATAGTCACAGCCCAGCGTGCTTATGGCAATCTTCGGAAATAAATTATCGCGAGGCTATTGCAATTGGTTATGGCCATACACAATCCAGTTAGTTTACAAAATGAATTTTATTTTTGTTAAAATATTCTAAAATTTAATTTATTTTCATAAATAGATGGGAATATTTCAACAGTTTTAAGAAAAGTTTCGCTTAATATGTATAGTAATTCATTTTGTTCTCGTTACTATCAACCAGGGCCTAAGTTAGAAAAGGGATTAATAAATTCTCAGCTTTGTGCTGGAGAACTTAAAGAACTTAAAGATACTTGTCAGGTATATTACATATATTAAAGGAGACCATAAAATGTTCAATATATTAAAATATTTAAATTAAACAGGGTGATTCAGGAGGACCACTTATGGTTAAGGTAACATCAAATGGTAGAACAGTACCTTATATTTTAGGTATAACGTCATTTGGAACCGGTTGTGGCGGAGGTGTTCCGAGCGTTTATACTAGAATATCAGCGTTTGTTAGTTGGATAGAATCAGTTGTTTGGCCTCAAAGATAGTGTTTTTTTAGTTATTGTATTTTATTCTGTATGTATGGATGTAGATAATTAATTTATTTAATGAATGTAGTAATTGTGAAATATATAACTTATTACTAAATAAAAAATTTGCAGTATTTTGATATTTATATCGCACAATATACAGGTAAAGATTCCAACCATATGAATTCAACTTCATAGTAGAGGGAAATTTACATATGATAGTGATGTAGTTGCGAAGTTGGATTTTTTTGTTTTTTTCTTTACATATGTTAAGATAAAGCAAAAAAAAAAATTCTGCAAAATCGGTCCTGTGCTGCACGAGAAAATTGCATAAAAGTCCATTTTTGATGCATTTTGAGTGCATTGCTACACTATTTTTGTAATTTCTCCAGTTCTGTTGGTCGTAGAACAATAAAAAAAATTGGAGAATACTCGTAAATGAATAGACTATCGAACTGATTCGGTATAAATACTTTAAAAATGAATCCTAACCTCAAAAAACCAAAATGTATGAAATTTTGTTTTATTTTACTAAAAATGCAATAACTAACGGGAAAAAGGTCGGATTTTGATAAAAATTGGAGAAAAGATGTGCTATAAATACGTGGTTGAAATTTCAAAAAAATATTTCGCTTTTTACGGCAAAAATTGGGAGTTTTCGAAAAAAATTTAAAATTGCCGCCATTTTATGCCAAATCATAGTACGGTAAAATATTTTTTTTAAATTCTAGGTTTTTTTATGTACTTTCTTGTGAGCATACGCAATACTTCGTGACTTTATTTGAAATGCCCATTTTAGGCCCGTGAAAACACTAAAAAAAATTTCAATTTTTTGCCTTTTGCTTACTATGAAAAGCTACTTGCCAACTATGAAAAAAAGGCAAAAAATTGAAAAATTGAAATTTTTTAGTGTTTTCAAAGGCCTAAAACATATGTAAAGAAAAAAAACAAAAAAATCCAACTACCCAACTACATTATAACTTCGCTTTTTTTGTTTAATTTCCCTCTAATATCAATTTAAAAATTTTTTTATGAAATTTAAATATTAATTTTACAAAATCACCTTTGACGTAATCAACGAAGGCTCAGCAAAAAAAGGCCTTGAACCCCCCACTGCGAGATGGATCACATCGCTTCTCAGCAGCATACTGATAACTGCTGAGATGAACGGTAAAACGGTTACGATATAGGTTACCTCTCTTATGGTCAATCGTCAGCGGCGGTCATGATGGCAGCATCTCGGACCTCATGCAAGTCCCTATATCATAAGTGCATAGTTTTTGTCGGGCATTAACGCACAAAAAACTGGCATCGTACTATTTACTAATAGAAGGAAGCTAAATTTAAAAACTCCCTCTGTAGATGGTTTTCTCAAAAGAGGATAATACCTATATCAAAATCTCTCCTGGAAACTCCAAATCGAGAGAGTAACACTGTCAAAGCAATTACATCTTTGCATATCTGGCGTTTTGTACGCAAAACCTGAGGCTTCAAACCGAGATTAATGATTTGGCTGTACACGACGGTCATAAGGCCAGGCCCATAGTCACGTGTGCATGGTGGGTCAACACCAAACAAAAGGGTGCCATGATTAAGCTGGCTAAGGTTCGAAGTATCACCGGAGCTAAAAGCACCTGTCCCACTGTTGCCAGGGAAACCCTACACAACCTCACTCCGGTCCACCTAATAGTGAAGAAGGAGGCTGTAGACGCTGCGTCTACTGGGGCAATCGACCTATCGATTCTTAAGGAACTAAACATTGTCCGATACTATGGAGTTCGAGCAGGGGCGCGCTTTCATAGGTGCAAATGGTCCACTTGTACCGGGCGCAATTGGACGGGGGCGCAATTTCAAAAATTAAGATTTAAAAAAAATTAAATCTTCGAAAAAAAAACTTGAAAAAAAAATTTACCCAGAAAGTGAAGGAAGACCTTGGTCTTTGAGAATTAGAAGTAAAAATTCAGGAGAAAAATCCGCCAAGTGAGAAAAAATTCTTCATTCACTGGATTTTATGAGGGGTTGAGACACAATACCGAAAGACAAAATACCGAAAGCCTAAATACCGAAAGTCACAAAACCGAAAAGACAAAATACCAAAAAGACATTTGATCGAAAGACGAAATACCAAAATGACATTTGACCGAAAAGACATAATAACTAAAGGTCGAAGTACCGAAAACGGTCCGAGTTTTGTTATTCAAACCACATTATTTACCTATGTAAGTCAACTTCACTCGATGATTCAAGGTCAATAAACTATGACTTTGACCACCAAAATGTCGAGGAAGGTCATTTTTCGAAATTTCGAAAATTTCAAATGTTTGGCCTAGGTAGGTCAAATAGGGTATCAATCCACTCAACTCGATGAGAAGATCACAACGGTGCTCATTATGGAATCCATCTTGAATTTTCAATTGAACTTCGAAAAATTCCAGCACTTGCGTTTCTGCCATACAACGAAATTATACTTTTATACTTCTCCAAAGAAATATAGATGCCGATGCTAAAGAATTTATGGAATGATTCGACAAATACTACGTTCGAGGACCTATAAGAAGGAATGGAAGCCGTGGTCCAGTGCAATATAAACCTCAACTTTGGTCTGCCTTCCAAAATATTGGACTTGGATTGCCATGCACACAAAATCATGTAGAAGGTTGGCATCGAAAGCTGATGACACTATGCGGGGACGTTTGCCACATCAGCATACATTAAATATGTTGATATTTTTCAAAAAGAAATTCTGTATGTACAATAGAAGCCGATATTAAAAGATTTTTTGCTGGTGCTGAGTTTCCGATATCAAAGAAATCTCAAAACCCAGGTTTTATCTGGGTCTTCTGCTTCTTCGCTTTTGTATGGGAACTCAAAAGCTCCTCAAAAGCTCTCAAAACCCAGTTCATTAAAAGAACACGGGGAACATCGGAACCGATGAAAAAAGCGGTTGCGCGAGGCCAGGACCGAATCCCGGCTGTAAAACAAACCGACCTTGGTAGCTTAATAATTAAGGCACCTGACAACAACTGACAACGGTCTGTGAACATACATAAATTCAGATGAAGCCAGTCGTGTAGGGCCTACACTGTGGCGCGGATCTAGAATTTTTTTTTGGGGGGGGGGGCACGGAATTAAAAGTGGCGAAAAAAAAGTTTACTCCTAAAAAACAAAAAAAAAATTAACAAAACGAACAAAACTAACCGAATTTTCTGGTGGATTAAAAACAAACGTGCCCTACGAAAACGTGCCCTAATGTGTTTTTGAGGAAGACGCGCCCTTTCTTGTGAGTGCAGCTAGCTTCAGGTTTGCAAATCAAAACCTATAGAAAGAGTATAGATCAATTAGTCCAGGAGAGATAGCGGAAAAGTATTCAAAAGTTGAAATAAATCTACCCTGCGATTTTTCGACTCTATAATTAAGAGAAAAATCGTAGGAATTCAATGAATGTGTTTTGGAAAAAATCGGTCCGGGAGAACAGGTGGAAAAAAGCTAATAATGGTAGCGAAAACACGTTTTTGAACATTTTAGGTGCGAAAAAATTTTGTTTTTGGAAAACAGAAAATAGTACGTAATAGCGCTTAAAAGTTTTGGACAATTGAAATCGGTCAACAGGTTTTTGCAAAAAAAAAACAAAAACCACGAAATATGGCCATTTTTTGACATTTAATTACAGGGACTATAATTATCGTAGAGCCTTGTTTCAGGGCTGAAATTGTGGCTTCTGTTAGTGCCTACCTACAATAAAAATTTCATGCAAAAATAATTATAACTTTTCGCATATATCTTAAAAATGTAAAAATAGCCGTTTCAGGAAAAAAGTTGAACAAGGCCCACGGTGGTGCTAGAGCTATCTTGAAAAGCCCTATTTATTCTCGAAGAGTTACCAACTCATTTTCAAGAAAAGTTGGTGAGGTTCGATTTAATACCTCATAAACGCGTTTGAAAACAGGCACTTTTCTTGATTTTCAGAAAAAACACCTTTAAGCGAAGGGGAAGTGAAATATGGTGTGGATTTCTATTCAGTAGATTTCGAGAAATCAAAATTTTTTCCTGTCATGACATATCGTTCCCCGTTTGAGTTCCATTTTCAAATTTTCACTGTTTCTTTAGAATTGAAGTAGGAACACGATGATATTTTTTCCAAAACTTTAAGTTGGTGAGTTGATGATGAAAAATGCTAATGAAATTTTATAGACAAATAACAACAATTTATTAACATCAAACACAAATTTTAAATATACCACTACATAGAGTGACAAAATCGACCCATATAATTTTTTTGTACGACTAATGGTTTCGAAGATACAGTAATTTGAATGGTCGGCCGCGCGACGTTTTTTGAAATTTCTTGCAATTTACAACCGTGCATATCTCCTGAAAAAAAATCGCAATTTTTTTCCGAAATATGGGTCCCATTATTTCATGTGTAGAATGCGTCTGCAAAATTTAAAAAAAAATCGGTATCATTAATTTTAATAATTTTCGATATGGAAACGCTCGAAATTCCTACGATTTTTCTCTTAATTATAGCGTCCAAAAATCGCAGGGTAAATTTATTTCAACTTTTTTTCTATCCCTCCTGGACTAAATCTGCTGTTGACCTTGAAGGTCATTTTTTAAGGTTGTTTTTTTGATTTGCAAAAAAGTTGGGTCGGTTTTGTGCGTTTGGTTATTTTTTGTTTTTGTTTTTTGAGTTGAGTCAATTTTGTTTTTTAAACAGCGAGCGCTTTTGAGCAGTGCCGCTGCTGGCATGTGTGCAACTGCCAAAATTGTTTTGGCAATAAAAATCATTTGAATTCATTATTTGCATATTTACTTCATCGAATGAACCACACAAATGAGTACGAGCCAGAGAAATCAGCATATGGGCCATAGTTCTGTGACGGGTACGGGCAATCTGCGAGCGAAGCGAGCGAAAAAATTTTTTGGGCTCTCTGGGGCCTCTCGCTGAATTTTTGCACAGGGCCTCTCAATTGTCTGGCCGCGGCACTGCTTTTGGGGGGGTCATGACCCCCGTGACCCCCCCCCCCCTTGAATCCGCGCCTGCACTGTAGGCGATAGTTATTGTATAGAGGACGAGTAGAAGAAGGTTGATTTTGTGCAGGCTACTATCAGGGAAATTATTCCACGCACATTATTCGTACGAATTTTAACCTTGAGTATAGAGCATTACTGAACCACGTTAGATTCTCCAATGAAATTGAAACTAAGAAATCTGCAAATCGAAGCATCATCAAATTCAATTAAGACTGCCCAGCGAATGATATTCCCGAGGCCCAAGTAAAGTCTACACATTTTGTCGTCTAAATAATAATAAGTCGTCTGGAGTAGGGATGTTTCGAATGTCATATGTAGGTATGTTTCGAATGTTAATACAGTAATGGTATTATTTCTTCTCGTATTTAATAAACAATCTTCAAAAGAGGAATGTTATACTTCATGATACGATTTCTAAAGACCCCCATTCATATACAGTCCGCCGGCAGGCCATGGCCTGAAGGTTTCTCGCCTTGAGGCCAAGTATAACCAGACACTCACTCACCCACACCGCGATACAGCGGGTCAAAAGTCTACGGAGATGTTTACGAATTTTTAGTTATTTAACAACTTTGGAAAATTATAATTATGGGAAATTGTAACTGAGAATCATATGTTTTGACATTCTGAACTTGAATTTTTTTTAGTAAATCACTGAACAAGAGAATGTTATGAACGTGACTTGTTTATAAAAAACCTATTAACAATAATGGCCATAGCCTTACATGAAACTCAACCCAACTTTTAGCAACTAAACTCAATCCAACTCAACTAAACTTAACTATTATTCCAACTCTTAGCAACTAAAATCAACTAAACTCAAGCAAGCTCTACTGAACTCAACTAAACTCCACCAAACTCAACCAAACTTAACTATACTCAACCAAATTCAACCCAAGTCAACTAAACTCAACCGACACTATTTCGGAAAAGGATCTTGGCTCTTAAACCTTCGATTGTTATTCTTTCTTTCGTCAGAAAGTTTTACTGATTGATAATTATAGTTTATCGTCAAAAATTTTATTTTTAGAATGTGAAAACTGATGATTCTCAGCTACTATTTCCCATAATTATCATTTTCAGTTGTTAAATAGCTAAAAATTCGTAAACCTCTCCGTGGACTTTTGACCCGCTGTTTCGCGGACATAAAACGACATGGAGTTTCGACCAATACCTCGTTGGAAAGATATTTTCATTGCCGGTATTCCTGCGATTTACTACTTTTTCATATGAGCAACCGTTAACGAAATACTCCAAAAAAATTGAGTTATCAGTTATTTCAGGCACGTCCAGTGCGAACTTTGGCGTTGGATTGCTCGCAAACGAAATAAGCGATAACGACGATTAAGGGCTCATTTTAAAGGTAATTACTAGGCCTTTTTTAATGGGCATTAAGCAAAAAAAAATTAAAATTTGGCGAGTTAATTGCAAAAAACTGCATTCAACCCTCACCACACGATCATGGTTGAACTTTGACCGACCATAACTTTGAGCCAAATCAACTTACAGAGCTCGTTGAGGGCTCATTTTTTAGATAATTTTATTCTCCACAACTTTGCCATTGATCATTCTCAGCTATCATTGCATGCAAATGAGCTATTTAATATAAACAAGCTCTTCCTCTTTTTCAAGATGGCGGCTTTTCCCAAGCAACTGCGACCCCACAAACTTGGTTTTATCATTGTCAGATGTACCCGGACAAATGCCAAAAAAAAATTCCGTACCTCTTAAAATGCAATTTCATTTACTAATTTGACTGGACTAACACTCCACAGTTTAAAAGAATTTGATATGAATACTTTTTTATATTATTTTTGTGTATTTAGTGTACTAACATCAAAATAAATTACAAACATTTTGTTTATCACTTAATATATTTTCTAAAACAATACTTAAATTTAACTATTATGAATAAAATAAATTATTTCTTTACATACAATCATGCATACTGTAATAATCGATACATTAAATCTATCGTTGTGTTGGCCAAACAACTGATTCAATCCAACCTACAAACGATGATATTCTTGTATAAATACTGGGCACACTGCCGCCAGAAATAGTTCCGAACGATGTAATTCCTAATATATATGGAACCGTTCTTCCACCTGAGTTTGCTTTAACCATAAGTGGACCACCAGAATCACCCTGAAACACCAAAAACATGATATATTCATATTCAATATTTATATTGTTTTTTTTTTTCTTACAGGACAAGTATCTTTCGGTTCTTTAAGTTCTCCAGCACAAATTTGTGAGCTTATAATTCCTTTAGGTAGTTTAGGCTCAGGTGGATAATAGCGAGCACAAAACGAATTAGTATAAATATTTAGTGAAACTTTTCTTAATACATTAGAAGTATTTCCAGCTAAAAAAAAATAATATTAATTTGAATTGATTTAAATTATAATAAAAAGAAAGTATAATCTAACCGGTTTGTGTGTGTCCATATCCAATAGCGATAGCATCATGATAATTAATGTCTGACGATTGCCACAGACATGCCGGACTATGACTAAAAAAGTATTTAATTAATATAAACATGCAAAAAATATTATATACAATATTATTACGGGGCGTATCCTGATAATTTTAGTATAGCAATATCATTGTAAGATTTTTTGCTCCTATAGGCTGGATGTACAATAATTTTAGCAATTCCCATGGCTGGATTTCGATCATTCTGATCTAAACTACTTCCACCTGGTCGAACAACGTCTGGTGAAGCACTAAAATTTGCATTAAGATTATATATTATTAATTAATATATTATGTTAATTCTCACGCTGCGCAATGGGCTGCCGTTACAACATGCTCAGGTGAAACCAAGAAACCACCACATTTATAGTCGTAACCTCCAGAAGGATTTTTCCAGCCTAAAGCAACCTGCATTATAAAACTGATTTATTCAGATGTATTTAAAAAAGGAAATAAATATTAATTACCATATATGGAAATTCTCCGCTGTCTGTTATACTACCGCCAAGTATTAAGTTTGCATGCCTACGGGAGGCTCTCTTTTTCCTCCGCCTCCGTGTCAAGTAAAGTTCGTGACATTCTGAAAAAAAAAATATATTGTTTGCTTTTAAGAATTGGATTTAATATTAAAAGGACTAACCTCTTTCCGATGGTTTTTGTGTTTGTGGTTTAGTATTTTGATGTATTTTTGCTTTTCCAGATGTTTCGCAACATACCAGCGGATTTGCACCACGTGAACAATATGTTATTGGACTACTATGATGGTTACTTGAATGCCTCGAGCTGGGACATTGAGAACGTGCAATACATACTCCTGTACCACCGGATTTAAGCTTACAACTTTTATCACCACGACCTGTAACTTTTATTATTTATCAATTTATATAGTTTTAAAAGAATTTGCTTAATGTTTTTTTTTTTACCTAATATCAAACACTGAATTAATATTGTTAAAACAAAAAATGATTTCATTTTACGTATTAGCGAATTGAATGTTTCTGAATATCTGAGTTAAGAATGATCAAGGAACTGCTATATATAAATACGAACGGCTTATTTTTTTGGAACCTGTTTTTTGTTGAGTATAAAGCAGAATAGAACAGAACCGGCGCGTGGTGATGAACCGTGATCGAATAAGGATTTTGTTTTATTTTTGTTGCTTGTTTTTTATCTTAAATATCGATATGTAAATTCTTTTCATAGTTAAAATTCGTTAATTAAGGAAAGTTCCTCTAGTAAACTGATTTGCATTTTTTGTAATAGCCGAATTCCTGTAAGTATATAAAAGTAAATCTTTCAACTGATGTATTTTGAATATTATTCACTTGGTATAACCAATCAGATTCAATACTTATTTTATGTTATGTGCCGGATAATAAAGACGTTCACCTTTCACCCATTCGGAGCGAGCGTACACTGTACATGAGCGGCACTTTCAAAAGGACGTCAAACAAAAGAATCTCCTCATCGAGATCATTCACAAAATTTGTACCTATGTTTTTTTATTAAGTCATAACAACGTTATCTATTGATCTATATAAAATAAAACGTCTACATATTCCAACCACTTAGTTAGGGCCAGGGATCAAAGTGAAATCAGCGGAATCGAGCCCCCTGCCTTGGCCTATCAACTGACAATGGACAGTTCGAATTGATCAATGCCTTACGTCGTGTATCAATCCCCTTAAGGTACTCGTGAAGGGGATTTCCTGATATGAAATTTTAAAGAAATGACAATTTAAAAATTCAACACGGGTGGGAGTTCCCCGCTGTCCCATATCGGGCGATAGTTTTATTTACAAGGGAATCCCCGTACCATGGCATCTCGAAATATTACTTGTTTTCATGTAATGCACAGCGCAGTGGTCGCATAATCTTATTTACCGAAGTTGATGGATAGAAGACAATGAAGTGAATAATTAATACTAATTAGAACTAGTTAAATAGTGTTATACCTACATGTAATATATTGTTACGTTTTTCTCGGCTTAACGTAAGATTTGTAGGATTAATTAAGGAATACACTTTTAAATGTTCCCACAAAACTTCTTCATTGACAATTCAATGACTACTATACAAACAGAATCCTTAAAGTTTATTAATTATCACTCGCAATTGTATATTTCTAACTAAAAACTAGTATTTATCGCCTTTTAAGTCAATACTTAATTATACCTGTGACACATATACCATCATAATGAAAGTAACCTTCATTATCGTGGCAAAAACCCACCAAAATGAATGTCCAAAATGAAAGTATTTTACCTTCATTTGGACTTTATACCTGTGACACACTATACTTTCATTATGATGGTAGCTTTCATTATGATGGTCAAGGAAATGATGGGGTGACACAATACACTTTACTTTCATTTGCATCTGGCATATCAAGTGAGGATATAAACCTGCGTGTTTATTTGCTTTAATTTTAAGCTGTTTTAATTTGAAATATTTAAAAAAATATTTTTTAAAGGAGTAAAGAAAACATCCCTGCAAATTGTTGCTTAACTAACGTGAAATCAAATTATTTTATTTTAAAATGTAGTTTCCAATTTTCCAACAGATGTCACTTAACCGAAATTACAGTCCAAATGAAAGTAAAATACTTTCATTTTGGACTTTCATTATGGTGGGTTTTTGCCACGATAATGAAGGTTACTTTCATTATGATGGTATATGTGTCACAGGTATTAATTTCGGTTAAGTGACATCTGTTGGAAAATTGGAAACTACATTTTAAAATAAAATAATTTGATTTCACGTTAGTTAAGCAACAATTTGCAGGGATGTTTTCTTTACTCCTTTAAAAAATATTTTTTTAAATATTTCAAATTAAAACAGCTTAAAATTAAAGCAAATAAACACGCAGGTTTATATCCTCACTTGATATGCCAGATGCAAATGAAAGTAAAGTGTATTGTGTCACCCCATCATTTCCTTGACCATCATAATGAAAGTTACCATCATAATGAAAGTATAGTGTGTCACAGGTATTACACTTTTATCGCTGGGAGCACATTTCGCGCCTAGAATACTGTTATCGCTTTTCTAATGAAAACTGACCGTTTCACTGTCGCGCTGTGTCTGTATTTATATCTCCAGGCTCCTCTCTTATACAATTTCTAGAATCTAGATCATTCTTTCTATATAGACTAACACTGAAAATTCGTTAAAAAACTATTTCGAAACTTCGAAGCTTTTCCACACCATTTAAGCTTCGCGAACATTTTGAAAGGTTTTACGTTTTTCATTTTTAGGTTTTTTCCAGAGTTTTCTTGACTCCCAAATGAGTACTAATGCACCATTATGACACTCCTCTAGAATATCTCTTATTAATTCTAATAGATGGGGGAGAGTTATTGCATAATACTTTGACAAACTACACCATCATTATGATGATAACTTTCATTATGATGGTAAAAGCAATGACAGTTTGACACATTACACTTAAGTTTCATTTACATCAGACATGTCAGGTATTATATTCTGCGTGTTTTTTGTTTTATTTTTATATTGTTTTAACTTATAATATTTTAAAAATTATTTTTTAAAGTAGTAAAGAAAACATCCTTACAAATTGTCAGTAAACTAAGGCAAATCAAATTATTTATTTAAAAAGGGTTTTTTCCAGTTTTCCCACAGATGGCACTCAACCGTAATTCCAGCCAAAATGAAGGTACAATACCGTCATTTTGTACCTTTATTATGATGGGGTCTTGCCATCATAATGAAGGTTTCGGTCTCTACAACTTTAGTTCTCACAAACATGTTGACCCACCCGATTAACCATTTTAAAGTTATACCTGTGACACACTATACTTTCATTATGATGGTAACTTTCATTATGATGGTCAAGGAAATGATGGGGTGACACATTACACTTTACTTTCATTTGCATCTGGCATATCAAGTAAGGATATAAACCTGCCGGTTTTTTTGCTTTAATTTTAAGCTGTTTTAATTTGGAATATTTAAAAAAATATTTTTTAAAGTAGTAAAGAAAACATCCTTGCAAATTTTTGCTTAACTAACGTGAAATCAAATTATTTTATTTTAAAATGTAGTTTCCAATTTTCCAACAGATGTCACTTAACCGAAATTACAGTCCAAATGAAGGCAAAATACTTTCATTTTGGACTTTCATTATGGTGGGTATTTGCAACGATAATGAAGGTTACTTTCATTATGATGGTATATGTGTCACAGGTATTATTCAAGGTCAAAGTTATCAAAAATCACTTTTCAGACAAAAAATCACACTTTGACCTTGAATAATTCGGAAATGTCAAGGTTTTCGAAAAAATAACAAGAGGAGTATTTTGTAGGCAATAATGTTTTCTATGTGTAAGTATAGATGAAAATTTTTTTTTGCGAAAATCAATTTAGTGATTTTTTGACCGAAAAGTGATTTTTGGAAACTGTGACCTTGAATTACTTCGAAAGGGTTAAGTTTTCGAAAAACTGACATGAGGGCTTTTTTGTAGGCAATAACGTTTCGTATTGACTAATCAAAATAAATTTTAGAAAAAACCAGCTTTTAAGTAATTTTTTGGCCAAAAAGGGCTTTTTGACAACTTTGACCTTGAATAACTTTAAAAGGGTTAATCGAGTGGGTAAACATGTTTGTAAGAACTAAAGTTGTAGAGAATTTCATTGTCAACATTTTGCCACCTCGCACGAGGTTGTACGACCTATAGAAACCGAGATACAAGGAAAACACGGGAAAACGCGATACCTTCGACCGCCATGTTTTTTTGTGATTCCGAAATTGTTTTCTTAAAAAGTCCCAAAGAAGCTTTAGGCCAATTTTCAGCCATTTTGGTATTTTGTGCACTTAAAATGCTAATTTCTCCGGACTAATGCTGAATATAAATTTTAAGGTTCAAGCAATTTCTATAGGACAATCTATGAAAATTTGCCAGAATAATACTAATTAATAGCCTGCGGGCACAGTGTTTTTACTATACTATGATTGGATTTTTTACGGTTCAGACTCATAATTTTTTCCTCTCCTGATTTTGCCACTATAAATCCTATTTGCAGTGGTCAAAATCACCTTTGAAGTAGAGTTCCGGAAGTGGAGACTTTTTAAAGTATAAATTATTCCAAAAGCGGAATAATTTTACTTAAAACAAGAAAGTGTAGATGCACGTACGGACGGTCTCGCTGTATTCTCATATAGTCCAATGCTACGATTGTTGAAGCTTGCATTTGTTCAGTTCTCAAAACAGTGTTTTAATTAATTTTATAATTATTAATAGTAATATTATTCATTCCATTGTCTACAAAAAGGTGATCGATCATTTGCAAACATTTGTACCAGATTTAAAATTAAAAGCTTTGAGCGTTCTACGCGATATTCCAGCAGAATTGACGTAACCACGCTGTTACAGTATCGCATAGAAAAAATAATTTATGCTTTGTTGGAAATATCTGAAAACGCGTCGGAGTGGGGGGATAATGCTATTACTTACAAAGCGCATTCGCTATTGCGCTAAATTATAAAATTATTTGCTCTGTTGTAGTCTGGCACGAAATTAATTTATTTAAGTAAATTTATGCAAAGTTCCACCATGGAATACTAAGTATGCATAAATATGCTAAATGATTTGATCGATAAGATCACAAATAAACGCACGGAAATGATTTTACAAGAAGCTACGAAAGTTGCACAAAACTAAATGCTGAGACAGACTTGTGTTTCGCTTTTGAAGTATAGTAGATTATTTAGTAGCCCCAAAGAATTGATGAAACATTGTAAAAATTTACGACTGAAACTTAAAGACGATTCACGGAATGAAGCCTGACATTGACGGTATCGTTTTGTACAATTAAATAAATTAACGATTTGAAGCTTCATTTTATAGAAACCCAGTCTAGAGATCCACATACAGTTTTGCAATATCTTCACACAAATAATTTAATGTCAACTTGCAGGTGCATCTGGAGAAAAATCGTTTTCTATGTTAAGGTCAACTGTCCATTAACTGAGTAATATAACCATTATTTCGATAGAATCTGAAATATTAAACTATTGTAGTTTGGATACTAGTCAAATAATAGCTGATAGCGCAAGTAGTATAAAAACAAGAAAAGTTCAATTTTTGCAGGTTTTGTAGGTACCTTTGTTCTTATGGCGCTACAGCCCATATCGAGCGTTAGCATCGTCTAAAGATTTTTTCCATTTTGTTAGATTTGTAGCGGCTTGTTTCCAGTTACGGTTTCCTAGGATAAAACCTGCATCTCTTTCTCGGTCTACCTACTGGTATACCACCTAGTATATCCTCAAATACTAGCTTTTTAGTATCCTTGTTTCGTCCGTTCTTGCTATGACCCCTAGTACGATTCTCGTCAAACAGTCGAATGAATGTCAAATCGAAAAAGTAGTAGTTTGATTCTTGATTGTAGTGAACCGAGTCGATTCCAATCGTTGACAGTTCTCGACTGCAATTAGATGGTCGAATGTATGTATGTGTTGTGTTTAGATATTTTTGTAGTTGGGTACTTTCATTTTTTATATATGTATGTATAAATAACTTCTTAAATATAAAATAAAATAATAATAAATTTTAGGAACAAGAAACAAAGTACAAATAAGAGCCATTTTGAAAGATTGGTTGAAATAAACAGTCGCAAGAGGTTTATACAAAAAATCTCGTTATTCGTGAATGGGAGAAATACATGTAGACTTTATTATTACTTTATTAGAATATTATTATAGATTTTTTAATTAACCCAAACAATTTTTACTTTGACATTAAAATTTCCTTTCAAAAATCCATGGAGAATACACAAGGAGGAAAAACTCTTATGGGGAAAATGACAGGAAATGGATGGGTAGAAGAAACTAAAGTACTAGTTCATTTTTGGCCACAGATGTCACCTTTGTCCGATATACCCCACATGAAATTAATAAAAATTCATTGGAAACATCAAAAATTGATTAATTACGAATAATCGCATTGATATAAATTGAATTTAGAAGCTGGTAAACAGCTGTAAGCTGGTAAACGTAAAATATAGTAGTAATAAACGAACTTTGCCATGAACCGGATAAATACAATCGGCCATGTTTTTTGGACTACATTTGACTGCAGCGCCACCAATAATCAAAGGAAAATTGACAACACGGAGTTTTGTCTCCTTGTATAGCCTGCATGCAAAAATCCCTCAACATGACAGAAACTTGACAGAAAATTCTCAGTTACTATGGCAGTACTTTTTGTTCGATTCGACTGCGTTACGTACTACCAATCTTTTTCACAATCGAATCAGCTTTCGATTCGCGATCAATTGACGAATCGAATTTCGAACTAGGGGTCTATATGTCTTGCATACATTAACCTATTAATCTTGATCTAGATCGCTAATTCAGGCACGTTATATATTTAATACAAAATCTACTTCTCCATCTACCACTTTCATTAACAGGACATAATATATATCTTAGGACTTTCCTCTCAAATCTATTGATTTTATTTTCCGGTTCTGGGGTCATCGTCCATACAGCTCTTTTCAGCTCCTCGTATAAATATTGTACTGCTTGCAGCGACCGTCCTACGATGTCCACATAGTTAGCATATCCTAATAGTTGAATTGATTTGTTAATGATGGTGTCACTCTTTTCTATATTTGTTCTTCTTATAATCTATTCTAGCGTCAAGTTGAATAGCATGGGAACTCAGATGTCCCCTTGTCTTAATCCTTGTGTGATTTCAATTTCATCCGCGAGTGAGTTTTCTATTTACACCTGCGTGGTCGTCCTTTCTAGTGTGCAGTTTATCAATGTTGTCAACTTTGATAGTATTCTTAGACCCATTAGAATTTCTATGAGTTTTCGTCAGTGTATAGAGTCGTACCCTTACTTATAGTCCAGGAATATTTAGGTTTTTCTCCCAGCTTTTTTCGAGGTTTTGTCTCAAAGTAAGCAGCTGGCCGGTTGTTGAGCGATCCTTCCTGAAGCCTACTATATACTCGCCTACGCTCATTTATGCAAACGATTCTAATCTATCCTTTTGTAGCCACCAAGGAGTAGCGCGATTCCTCTGTAATTGCGTTGCATAATTTGTCTTCCTTCTTATGAATTGGACATTAGGGTGGAACTAAAAAACGAATTTTCGAATTTAATATTGTAATAGTGAAAACTTGTTTTCTTTTTTACTCCATATAACGAAAATATTTTACTTTTAAATTTAAAATGATGTTTACCGGTTCCTCAAAGCCTGTGAATTTCTAGAAAAATTAGTAAAACGCGAAAAAACTGCATTACGCCTTTTAAGCCTATCAATAAATTTATATGATGCGAAACAAAATGAAGAAGGTTTTTTAGTTTCGTAATTAATGTCTAGTTTAGTTTGGATTGGCGCTCATAGTGTTTGACCGTGGCTTTCATAGTGTCTTTTACTTAAGTGAGAGTAAAGTGGCCCATAGACGACTATCAATAATATTGTGCAGTTATATTGAGCAAAATATTGACGGTTTCCTTCTTTTCCCCAGACATTCTTTCAATATCACGAACAAATCAAAATATTGCACAATATTATTGATAGTCTAGGGCCCCATAAAACTCATGATAGATTAGTTCGAGTTAACGTAAAGTGGTGTTTGTGAGTCTATTGGGTGCGACGGAACCGCTGTCAATACGGGACGTAAAGCTGGAGTTATAAGGATATTGGAAACTAAATTAAAAAAACCTTTACAATGCATAATAATATGCTTACTACATACGTATGAGCTCCCCTTCAGGTACTTATTTTAACGACTCGATGGGAAAACTACGCGACCTAAGAGATTTTCTGGGCTAATAGGAAAACAACTTGAAAAATGCGAAGATATGGAAATTCAGGATTATAAAAAAATTGAAACATGTGAATATGAATTTTGAGGACTTAAGTACGGACCAAACGTATTGTTTTAAATTTGACATGCAGTATCAAGCGGAATATTTCCAAAAGACTTAGCGAAAAGGAACCTTGGAAAACTCTCACACTCAACAGACTTTTGCATTTATATGTGTCGTGTAAAACACCATCTTACAATTTAAAGGTTCTTTCCGAATATATCATTAAAATTTACAGTCATATGTGGTTTAACATTAAAGTAAAACCTCTTTATAAGGATGGCTCTACTCATTTGTGGGAAATGATTAATTGTTCCAGATTAATGATGAAAAAACGCAAGAACAAGACAGGACTAATATAGTCTTCGCCTTGTTCTTGTTCAGTTGGTCTTGGTCTTGCGAGCGTAGCTAAGGCTTGGTGTTGTCTTGGTCTTGCGAGCCCAGCTAAGTCTTGGTCCTGTTCTTGCGAGATCGGTTCTTGTTTTTGCAAGACTTATCGTAACAGTTTAGAAAAATTAAAAAATAGATGTGATACTTATTGTACTTTAGTTTTATTTTATAAAAATTAATTCAATTGTTTATTATACATTCCTTCATGTAATAAGAATGCTAATAATAATAATAATAACAATAATAATGTCGAGCTTGAAGAAATCAAAGTGGAACCTTTATTCCGCAATGGCGTTATGTATGTTAAGAGTAACATTGGGTTACGTTCGTAAATACATATTTAAACGGAATCATAGTGGTACTCTCTTTTGTGTTCCGTGTCATTTATTTTTACGGGAAGACCAAACATCAGAATCTGATGATGATAGTGTTGTTGAGAATTTTGCGAGACTCCTGCTAAAGTCTTGCTTTTGGTCTGGGTCTTGCTCACTTAGTCTTGCTGTTGCGAGCAGAGTTAAGTCTTGGGCTAAATGTGCAAGACCAAGACAAGACCGCAAGACCAAGACCATTTTTGCTCATCACTATTCCAGATACCTTAAAAAACAGTATAAAGACATCATCGATCCAGTTATCCAAAGAAATGCCTTCTGTGGTAATCATGAAAATATCCTTTTAACAATGTTAACTGATGCCCGGAAAGATATCAGAGACCTTGCGGTTAGAAGGATTATTGCAACTAGATCTAAACCTAAGAAAAGTTTTGAAGTTCCTGTTCTTAATTTTGAAGCTTCTGAATACATATTTCGATTTAATAAACTGGAATGATTTCAAGCTGACGGAACCTCCTGTCTTGTCACTTTTCTGACGAACAATTGAAAAAAAATGGAACAAACAATGGAACCTGATTTTCTATGTTTTCCTTGTCATACTGTCATGGAAGCCGCTTAAAGCGTGGGTGGATCAGAAGCTAGAGATGATTTTATCTTGGGAAAGTTGAAGTCCCGCAATATTATGCCAAATTTTGGAATTAAAAAGGATTATAAGCCAAACTAGGTTGAATAACTAAATTAACAAAGGGAAGAGGGTGGAAGTCGACACACAGCCACCACAGATGGTAGTAAAAAACGCAGCTCTTACCTCATATCTGCTTAAATTAAGCAAATATTACGCTTAATTTAAGCAGATATGAGGTAAGGAGCTGCGTTTTTAACTTCAAATTACTTTTTGTTTAAATTGGTAAAACTTTGATCATCGTGAGGAACCGGAAGACGAAGTAATTACCTTAAATTTTTTTTACCGGTAGTTTAGGCATTCAAAAAGGAAAAAAAATATCACTATTAGATATCAAAACAAAAAAGTTTTTTTTTTACCATATACTTAAGTTCCACCCTATTGGACATATGACCGATTTCTTCCACGCGTCTGGAAGAGGCTCTCCTTCACAAATCTCACATATAGGCTCATGCAGTGTCCTCCGGTATTACTACGCCCGATGGGTTATTATTTTCACTGCTCTCTAAATCCTTGAAGTATTCTCTCCATCTTGATTTAATTTTTCAGGATCTGTTAAGATATTTCCTCTGGCGTCTTTACATATGTCAGTCTTTGTTTGAAATTTCCTACTGCTCATATTCTTGATATGCACTTCCCGTTCTTCCTTATTGAAACTCGTCTTGAACTTTGATATAGACTCTTCTTTTTTCTTCAGATTTTATCACGTGCATGAACATCTAAGTTTTATTGCAGATTTTAAAGAAATTATTTGATTATTAAAATTGTGTTTCTTATATATTCCCATAACTATGTAACCAAACTCACAATTCCTTTCAAGAAAAATAGGATAGAGGAGGCGGCGACATTCATAGTTTTGCACGCGAACCCTGAAGCGGTCAATACTGGGAAATAGCTATAGATTTAACACAATACTCGTAGCTTGACTCACATTGCTAGTAAACTAAATTAAAGTAAAACTACAATCGTTTTATTACGATAACTAGAATGTCCAAGCAAAAATATGATTTGTTATTAAAATAAAATAAACATCCTAAGTTCGCAAGGTCTTAAAGGAGTTGAAGAATGCTACTCATATCAGAAAGTAACTAATCGTTATCCATGCACTATTAACTATAATTTCTTACTTTCGATTATTTTATTAACTCAGATAAATTAAACTCACAAACAAACAACTAAAATTCACTAAACAAAAATTACAAAATCAGATAAAATATAACACATGTTAACAGTCAGGATATCAGCATTTAACTGATCATAAACATTGCGGATCAATTCAATCAACCAACGAGTCATTTACACATTAAATTGACTGTTTTTGATGTGACACCACTGATCCATATTCTTATATACAAAATATTAATAAAATATGAATCATCCAAAACGAGATAACTTTCTTAATATAATAATTGCATAAAAATATATATACGAATTTGCATAAAAATGTGTTTTCATTTCTTTTCAACATTTACAAAAAAGAAAACAAATTTATAATTAAAATTCCTTGACGCGATTTTGGTGGATAACCGAATGCCGGTTTCATTCTGTTTTGTTCTTGAAAGGAACAGGTTCTTAACATTCTTATACATATAAGAACATCACGCGAAGTGTTGAAATATTGCTATTAAATAGCTGTTCATTGACCATTTGCAATTCAGATTATCTAAAGAGTTCAATTCGTTCAGGTGTAATTATGAGATTGTTTCTTATACTAATAATTTTAATTCAGTGTTTGTTGTTAGGTAAAAAATTATTATTTAAAAAGTCTATGAAAAATACTATATAATATTGAAAAATCAGTTACAGGACGAGGCTCAAGAAGTCAAAGCTGTAAGTTACAATATACTGGTGCTACAGGAAAATGTAAGTCATTATCTCAATGCCAAGGAGCCAGTCAACCACTAACATATTGTTCTGGTGGTAAAGTATGTTGTGGACAATCTGGAAAGTCGAAAAAAAGGACAAATTCAAAAACTCAAAAAATTTCAGAAAGAAGTAAGATGTCTTCTAATATTTTTAATTTGCATATATATTAATTTAGAAGTTTTTTAGAATGCCAAGAACATTATCTTAGAAGAAGGAAGAAGAGAGAAACGAATCAAACATTTATTGTTGGTGGCACACCAGCAAACAGTGGAGAATTTCCATATATGGTGAAAATTTTTTATTTAAATATTAAAAGGAATCTGAATAAACAAGTTTAATATTTTAGGCTGCATTAGGTTGGGAACGACCATCTGGAGGATATGATTATAGATGTGGCGGCGTCCTGATAACATCTGAACATGTAGTCACAGCTGCGCATTGTTGTCATTTAAATGGGTAACAAAAAAGATATTATAATATTATATATAAAGTATACTGAAAAAATTAAATATAAATTTTAGTGGTTCACCAGTTATTGTTCGAGCAGGTGGACAAAGTTTAGACCACAATGATCATAATCCAATTGTTGCAATTGCTAAGATTATTGTTCATCCATCTTACAGCGCGAAGCATAATTACAATGACATTGGCGTTATAAAATTATCGGGATATGCACCGTAAATATCTTTATTATCTAATTAATTTTTTTTACATTAATATTTATTTTTATGTTATGATTAGAGGTACTCCAGCTTGTTTGTGGCAATCTTCAGGAATAAATTATAGAGATGCCGTAGCTATTGGATATGGTCACACACAATATGGTTGGTTATATAATTTCGAATTTTCTTTAATATACATGAATTTCTAAAATCATTCTATATATTAAATTAGCTGGAAGAAGTTCAAATGATCTACTGAAAGTTACACTATCTATATACAGTAATACGTTATGTTCCCGCTATTATCAGCCATCGCATAAAATAGAAAAGGGAATAATAAACTCACAGCTCTGTGCTGGTGAATTTAATAAAGCGAAAGACACTTGTCAGGTAATTAATAAAAAAAATTTTTTTATTTTGTAATAATTAAATGTTTACTAATTTTTTTTTTATAATAGGGAGATTCTGGTGGACCTCTAATAATTAAAACAAGCACAAATGGAAGGACGATTCCTTATGTAATAGGGATAACATCATTTGGAGAAGCATGTGGTGGCGGTGTTCCGAGTGTTTATACTAGAATATCATCTTATGTTAGTTGGATAGAATCAGTTGTTTGGAATTAAAAATTATTTTTTTAAAGATTTATTTAAGCACGTATCAATGCATGAAAATAATTTATTTTCAATATTAATTAATTTAAAAGGAAATGTAAGAATATAATTACATATGTTTAACTTTTCAATCCTTGTTGTTTTCATCAAGCTCCTTTGTAACTATAGTAGGTAGGTAGGTAGGTAAGATGGAGCGGCAGTCCCATCCAATCCGGAGTCTGGAATACAATTGGCGCTGAGGTGCGCCTTTTTCAGCCGCACTGCTGAAAAAATGTTGCTTAATAAAAGGTATAAAATCAAATCTCCTATTTTGAACTTCGAAACCCCCACCCCCCCAAATCCTTTAAGAAAAGGTTTCCAAACATACGGTGTCTAATATTGGTCAGAGACGGACAGCTGCAGAGAAAATGATGTCCGATAGGGTTTTGGCGATATCTTTGAGTGGGACCCCCAAAAGGTCGCGCGATTTCCGATTGTTGTAACAAGAACAAGTCTCCTTACCCTTGACGCATGATGATAGGCTTCTTCATCTGGAGCCAGGTACTGAGAGAAAGTACATGGAGATGTGCCTCTTTCTCTCACAGCGGTTTCTCCACCCACCAGTGTGCTTACAAGAGTTCGCCTGACTTCTCGTTGACCTCGATATTTCTGTGACCTGATACCCAATGAAGAGGGACCCTGTACTTCCAGCCAGGGAAGAGAGTTCTTTCTGGCAGTTTTCGACCAGCTTGGAAGTTATACGGGTCGAGCCTAATGCCTTGGTTGCCGCTTGGCTGTGGGCATTTTCGAGAATTCACCATGGTAGCTACCGGTAGAACCAGAAGTTAATCCACCATCCATCCACCACCCTGTAGTGAGACTCTGAGGCTCTGGTTACCTTATCGGTGAATATTCCAACATGGTGAGTGGTAACTTATGGTAAGTAATCAATTCTCGAACATGGTAGATTAATTTCTGGTTCGACCGGTAGCTACCATGGTGAATTCTCGAAAATGCCCTGTCTGATCACAGCATTAAGGTGCCAGCCCATAGAACGCGTTTCAGGCGTCGCTTTCATGCTCTGCGTTGACGCTAAACGTATGAAGCGTATGACCGTCCCAATGAACGCGTCAGTTGCTTTGACATCATAACTTTCATCTTTATCTATCACCGCAGTCCGAAGTTTCTTCATTACATCCATATTATCGTGTGTTTTTTAGAAAATAAAAAGGGTAGTAAGCAGTGCATATATAATTTAAATATTATTTAAAAAGTGATTTTAAAGAGTGGATAATTTAACAATTAATTAAAATTAAATTAACAACTTATTAAATTAGTTTATCCTCAAAATTACTCATTTTGTAATTAAATATTCACTTTGGTTTACTTTAATTTCATTCACAACAACAGAGCAAATTGTCACCGCTGCCACAGCTGATAAATAATCGACGCATGAAAAGTTGAAACTTGGGCAACTTTACGCGTTACATGCGGCGCCTACACGTTTCTTCTGCCATTGGGCCGGCTGATATTTAGAAGCATGCATTCCACCAACTCGAATGTCAACGCAGCGCATAAATATTACGTTTACATGATTTACTTGAGTTCTTGACTTGAAATTTATTTATTAGTATATTTGAAGTCAGGACGAGTTTACATGCATATTTTGTTACTTGAAAACTACTTCAAGTATACTTCAAGTAAGCATGTAAACGTAGTAAAAGACGACGCATGAAACACGTTCTATGGGCTGGCACCTTACCCTGGTGACTCATGGCCTTCGGTATGACTATATTGCTAGGCAGGCTTGAAAGATTGCCAAAAGTTCTGTGACTTTGTAGAGTTCTACTATGACTATGCTATAATAGCAGGCTTTAAAGTCTATGTAGAGGCGTTGGATTAAATTCTGAAACTCATCGTTTTCCTCAGTGTGAAAATCTGATCAGTTGTGGATTTGCTTCGGCTAAAGCCGCGCTGGTATGATGTTTCTAGCGTAAGGGACCACCCTGTTTTGTAGGATAGCGGAGAATATCTTATACGCCGTACTCAACAACGTTTTTAACACTGTGATGTCGTTTTTTATGTTCCGGGCACAGGATGTCTTCTGGCATGGCTTCCTGCTCCCCTAGTTGCACAATGAATTCATGAATGGCTTAGTGTAGTGTAGACTGTCCATATTTTCCACTTCCGCGGGGGTGCGCCCGTGGCCTTGTTGTTTTTGACCCGGTTTATCGTTATGCTAACTTCTTTAAGCTTGGTGGTGGCAGCGTGGATTATCATCAGATCATCGGGCCTATTCTGAACTCCGCTGGAATTTTCTTACAATCGTATGCTACCAATGTAAGAAAATTCCAGCGGAGTTCAGAATAGGCCTGATTGAATCCTCCAATTTCTCATTTAGCTCGACATTTAGCATCTCATAAAAGTGCTCTGCCCATCGTTTCGAGATTCATTTAGGATCGGTAATCAGATTACCCTCTTTGTACTTGCAGTATGTCCAGCGCGGTGTAAATTTTTTAGCGACGGCCTCTTTTTAGTCGAACTCCACGCCTGGTGCGGCTTTCGCTTTCTGTACTGTTTTAGTTCACAAACGAAATTTATTTTCCACCAGGCTTCCTTTTTCTGTCTGGAAGCTCTCTTTTCTTCTCTTCTGAGATCTTTGTATTTCTCTTTGCGTACCTCTGTCTCTGAGACTGCTGCATTCCTCGGTATGCACAATTCATTATCGAACCAGTTGTTCCGATTTCTACGACTTCTGTCTAAGACGGAGCCGGCAGTACAAATGACAGTATTTTTATTGTGTCCAACTCGTCCACGGCCGTCATCTCGTCTCCAGGACTTAAGCCGGAATTACATGCATTTAACATTTGATTTCAAATAGCATTAATGGTTGATAAAACTATGGAATTGATAAATTTAACTAGCGAAAGGATTGACACCTGCAGGCATTTGTGTAGTCGTTTTAAAAGATTTTGTATACCTAATCAAAAAGCATGAGTTCACGATGAACAATTATTAACATAAGCCAACTCTCATAAGCCAGCATATGTGACGCTGAAAAGGTCAATGGCAATGAAGAATCAAGGAATGAAGGATCACAATACTTATGCTAAAGTTACCATTACTTAATATAAAAAATTCTTTTCATCCTACTTTAGAGAATCGTTAACATTTTTTTTTTCTTTTGAATCAGGTCATCCATTCGGGGATTCACCGAAAATAAATAAACAATTGACATTAATTTGTTGATACTATATACTTAAGGAAGCACGCCTATAAGAAATATAAATTACCAAAACAAAGACATGACTTTCTTCTTATATATCAAAAATTGTAAATAATTTACATAATAATTAAATCTTGATATTTTTTTTACAAAAACGACGTAATTTTGTCTGACGACTGAGACGGTGCATCACCCAATGCCGGTTTTGAAGTTCTTTTCTGTTTTGATCTTGCCTGAAACGAGAACAGGTTCTTAAGATATTCACCGTATAAGAACATCGCCAAAAAAATTATTAATTTAGTTATTAAATAGTCGTTCATTGACCAGTTTTAATTCAGATATTCTACAAAATTCCAACAATTTATTTACACACAAAAATGAAATTAATTATTGTCGCAACGATTTTAGTGCAGTTTTTAATATTAGGTAAAACTATCATGTAAAAGTATTTTAAATTGTATTAATTTTTCAAATAAAATCAGCCAACAGCCGTGGTATCCGGGGTCGTAGCTGTAAGCTGCATACCACTGGTGGAATAGGAAAATGCAAGCCACTTTCACAATGCCAAGGAGCTAGACTAGTCCAATCCTATCATAATATACCACCAACATATTGCTCTGGAGGTGCATATCCATTTGTATGTTGTGAACATTCTGGATATTCAAAAAAACACAAAAATACAAAGATACAAACTCAAAATATCTCCGCACAAAGTATGTTGTTTAAATAATCTTAATATTTATAAATTGATTGCTAATTATGCTTTTAGAATGTCAAGAATACTATACTAGAAGACGAGTTAAAAGAACTGAAATTAAACCAGCAATCGTCGGTGGAACCTTATCAAACAGAGGAGAATTTCCATATATGGTGATAAAAATTCTTATCAATATCATTCAAATAATGAATATTTCGTAGTTTAGACTGCAATAGGTTGGCATAGTCCATCAGGCTATGACTATAAATGCGGGGGTTTCTTGGTTTCACCTGATCATGTTGTTACAGCAGCACATTGTGCAAATTTGGGCGGGTAAGCAAATATTTAAATTTAACAAACAATTTAACATAAAATTTAGTACTTCACCAGTTATAGTCCGACCGGGTGGGAACAGCTTAGATCATAATGACGAAAGTCCAATAATATCGATTGCTAAGATTGTTGTCCATCCAGCTTATAGTAACAAGCATTCCTACAATGATATAGGAGTTATAAAATTATCAGGATATACTGCGTAAATATTTTTTTTCAAATATTACAAACATTTGATATTAAATGATTTTTTTACCATCAGTCAAACTCCCGCTTGTTTGTGGCAATCCTCGGGAATTAATTATGAAGATGCTGTAGCTATTGGATATGGTCACACACAATTTGGTTAGCTTATTCTTATTTTGTTTTATTTTTATTTGTTTTAATGAATATATTTAATAATTTTTATAGCTGGAAAAGGATCCAATGAATTACGAAAAGTGTCATTAAAAATATACAGCAACGCCGTTTGCTCGCGCTATTATCAGCCCGGTCATCAACTAGAAAAAGGAATCCTAAGTTCCCAAATCTGTGCTGGAGAACTTTCAGAACCTAAAGATACTTGTCAAGTAAAAATAACAAAATCTATACAGTACAGTTTTTAATCCGCCTTTCTTTACAGGGAGATTCTGGTGGACCACTTTTAGTTAAAGCAAACTCGAACGGCAGAACGATTTCTTACGTAATTGGAATCACATCTTTCGGGGATGCTTGTGGCGGTGGTGTTCCAAGTGTTTATACTAGAATATCACCCTATGTTAGTTGGATAGAATCAGTTGTTTGGTTCAATAGATAGTTTTGTTAAACTAATTTGTTATGTTAACTATATATTTACAAATATAATTTATTATTTTTTTTATAAATGCTTATACAATATAATATGAGATTAAACAATTTTTGTGATATTACGATTTGTATTTTGGATTCACGCAGTGCCGGGCAATTGAAAAAGTTTCTTCGTATGATAAGCAGTGTCGTGGACAACATAATGCCAATGACGAACAGTTCTCCTCAAGTACCATTCTGACTTGTACCATTAAATCCAACTTATTTGTACAGGGTCCAATTTTCATCGTCAATCACAATTGGGTCTAAAAAAGATTCGTCCCAGAGGCGTTCGTCCCATTGACCAAACTTATTGAATTTGTCGATTGCATAAGGTGTCGGTGAACGGTTGAATGATCAAATCCAAGCTTCTCTGCTAGTTCATCAATGGTTAGAATGGGGTTTTGTTCCGTCAGAGTCTACAGGACCTCCTCATCAAGCTCCACACATCTTCCAGGATGAGGCTAATCCGGCTCTAAATTTCTTGAATCTCCTCCGTTGGCACTGACTTACATTCATTTTTTCTTCTCTATACACTGCATTACACTTCCTGCACTTTCGGTTGCATTGTGGCCTACATTGAACTCGTCAACATCGGCGTATATGCTCTTTTGTCGGATTTTTATAACAAGTTGATGCAGGTAGTTTAACCCCTGCACCGCTCACCTTCAATTCATGCATTTGGGAAAGCCGCATTTTTTATGGAATGACCCAATAACAAATCTTAGCTTTCAAAAAAAAGCTCCCAAAATCAAAATAACATGTTATATACTTATAGGCGAAATACAAAATCAAATAACATTGAGAACAAACAGGTAAAATACCTTTGTTTGTTTAAAAAACAAGTAAAACAAGTTTGATCGAATATTATTCATCTTTTCTTTCTTTCTTAACGTCATCCAAAGAATGTAAATTTTTTTATTCGCAATATTTAATTTGTGGGAACATGTTCATTCATTAAAAAGCTTACACGATTTTTAAAGGTAGCATACGGTTCGATGGATATTTCAGTCGCGTGATTATATTCGAATAGTATAGTTATAATGGAAGTTTATCTTATTATTTTATACATAGTTCAATGTCTACTTTTATGTAATATTAAGACAGAATTTTCAGACAATACCCTTCAAGGTTATAACTGCATAATTAAATACAATGGGGACTTGGGACAGTGTAAAAATTTGTCTCAATGCCAGCAAGCTCAACTCGTGATAAACGATTTTAATGTGCAACCATCTTTTTGTTCTCAAACTTTAGAAAAAGATCCACTAGATCCTCTTGTTTGCTGTGATATATCTTCAAATTGGAAAAGGATATCTGAAAGGAGTGAGAAGGCTCAAGTATTATTTGTGAATAAGTGTAAAAGTCGGTTTTTTTTAGAGTGCGATGAATTCTACAGCACAAAACATAAGAGAGATACATCTGACACAATATCATCACCAGAATTAATTGGCGGTTATCCGACATATCAAGGAGAATTTCCATTTATGGTAAAATTTCTTATAAAATTGAAGAAACAAAAAAAATATTTTCAATTTAATACGTTGTAATCTCCAGGTTGCTTTAGGATGGAAAATACCATCATCAACAGACTACGATTATCGGTGCGGTGGATTTTTAATCGCGCCAAATTATATTATAACGGCAGCACATTGTGCATCATCCAAAGGGTTTCGGATTTAATTATAAAAATAAAACGTTAAATTTATTTATTTTACTTTATAGAATAGCACCGAGTGTTATTCTTCCGGGTGGATTTAGCTTAATTAGCAGCAATAAACTTACAAATATTTCTGAAGTCATAGTACATCCAGATTATACCAAAAAATATGCATATAATGATATAGCAATTATGAAGCTATCAGAGGATGTCCTGTAATCATTGGTATTTCTTGATTATTCATCTTATCTATCTACAATTATATGTTTTTAAGAAAGATTTACACCAGCATGCTTATGGCCATTCTCTTCTGTCAACTATGACGAATCTATAGCACTAGGTTATGGAAAACAAAAATCTAGTATTATATCAATTCCTTAAAAATAATTCTTTTAATATAACTTTTATTTTTCAGACTATAAAATTTGTAACGAGCTGCTAAAAATTAATTTATCATTATACGATAATGCTCTGTGTTCTTTTTACTACCAGCCCGGTGAAATTCGCAAAGTTCAAAGGGGCGTTTTAAAATCTCAAATTTGTGCTGGTGATCCTGAAAAACGGAAAGACACTTGTGAAGTAAATACTTTATTATGCATACGTGTATAAATACATTTATACATACATATATTCAACAGGGAGACTCTGGCGGACCACTCTTAGTTCAAGTTAAAAAGCAAAACAAAATAATACCGTATGTTATTGGAATAACTTCATTTGGTGGAACATGTGGAGGTGGTATTCCTGGAATTTATACTAGAATATCATATTATCTAAGCTGGATAGAAAATTTTATCTGGCCTGAATTGGCCATAAGATAATTCAGCAAGTGTTTTGTACTTTTGTGCGGGCCTGGAGAAAAAATGTAAAATTTTGGTCGCTTGTGCAGAAAAGCAGCAAAATCACCGCTTTGCCCAAAGAAGCTGATGCACATTTCATGCACTACAAAGTAAAGTTTTTGAACCTAGGCTGCGTTCAAGTTACGCAGCTGACTGCAAAATATTGCATTTATGCGTTCAAATTATGAAAACCGCTGCAAAAATACTTCAACACCCGGCATTCGAATGCTGATGAATGTAATTACACGGCCATTCACTTTGGACTCACGTCAAACCTGTTTTGTGTCGAATTTGTGTATTACACAATTTTCTGCCTCTTTACCGTGTAACGATTCTATTGTCTATGTGGTTGTGTACAAAGCAACAAACAGCGTTATTCTCGTTGTCGAGTGACTTGACGGATGTCACTTCGACCTTAAATTGGTATTTCTCATTGTCAATCTAACAGAATCCTGGCGACTAGGAGCGCGTTCAAAAACCTTTCCTATGGTAAACCACGAGGTAAGCCGTGGTTATGCTGCATCACTTCACTTAACCACGAAAGTTTATGTTTAACCATGGAGGTTTTTGAACGCATCGTGGTTAACTACAGGTTAAAGAAAAATAAAAAAAATAAAAATAAAATTTTCCATAAAATAGTCCCCGCTAATTGCTTCAATTATTTCATTTATTATTTATTTGCAATAATCCCACAAATCCCACTTTAATTTGTTCATGTTTTTAACATTAAAACAACTGTCAGAGAGTTGTTTTTATTCTTCTTCTTCTTAACTATCGCTAACCATGCTCCCGAGCAGGGTTAAAATTTAACTACACCATGGTTAACCACGGGAGTTTTTGAACGCCAAAAAATTATGCTCGTGGTAATGTAATTAACCACGGAGTTTTTGAACGACAAAAGTTTACCATAGTTAACCATGGTTAACCATAGTAAGGTTTTTGAACGCGCTCCTGATCGATAAACGTCGTATTCTAATTGCCGCTTGGTATCGTGTGAAGTGACATTTTCCTCGATACGTTTGTAGGTATCCACAGTAGGTGGTATTCTCGTGGGCTAGTGACGTGACTACAAAGGACGCGGGGATATGAAACTGTTACAAATGTATCCAGGAAAATCTCACTTCACACGCCACCTTTCGATAATTAGAGTACGACGTTTGTCGCCAGCAGGGGCCGTATTTGGTTTCTCGAGTCGATATCGACTTCTGACGATAATTAAAAATTGGCATTTGGCGACACGATATCGACAACCTTCTCGTCTCGATAAAGACGTTTGACGTTTATTAAAAGGCTCAATTTATGCATGCAATAAACTTTTAACAGCTTCTTTTTTAATTAAATATACGTGGTTTGGTGCACTTGGAGTAATATGACACAATTTGATGGTTTTATATGGCAGCGCTTATCTGTCGATTTGGTCGTGATGTCAAATATGAAACTTGGAGAAAATCGAGCTTTTTTTGTCGAGTCTCTTAGATTGACAATGAGAATATCAATTTAAGGTCGAAGGGACATCTGGAACGTCACTCGACAACGAAAATAAGCGAAGTTCCACCGCGTCCCTCGTAGTAACGTCACTCGTCAACAAGAATACCCCCTAAAAATTCTCATAATTTTGCAACCCCAGAGAACAAAGTTATGCTTGTGCTAATGTAATTTGCTGTGAGAGATGTGTTGACCAAAGCCTTCTATAGAAGGCTTTGGGTGAGACCGAAAAATTTTTGGATTTACAAGTGAGGCCCAGAACATATACTTCCCTGCGCCCCCTTGCCTGTTTATTGAAAATATTGGAAAGTGAGTCTGGGCAAGTGATAAGCCGTGTAATATACCTCGATGACAATCAGCGAGCCTAATTACACGGCCTAACACTTTTCCTCTTAACAAACCGGTTTGTGTATGTTATAAGAATTACACGATAAACTGACTGTTCTGGGGCCATTTTTGGTTTCTCGACTCGATGGATCGACTCGACAAAAAAAGCTTCTCGATTTTCTCTAAGTTTCATATTTAGCATTTCGACTAAATCGACAGATAAACGCTACCATACAAAACCATAAAATTGTGTGATATTACTCCAAGTGCAGCAAATCACGTATATTTAATTAAAATAGAAATTGTTAAAAGTTTATTGTAATGCATAAATTGAGCCTTTATAAACGTCAAACGTCTTTATCGAGACGAGAAGGTTGTCGATATCGTGTTGCTAAATGCCAATTTTTATTTTTCGAGAGGTCGATATCGACTCGAGAAACCAAATACGGCCCCTGCATTTTTTTCGTGTAACGATTCTATTGTCTATGTAGCTGTGTACAAAACAACAAAAATTCTCATGATTTTCGCAGCTCCCGAGAACGAAGTTATGCTTGGGTTAGTGTGCTGCTCGGTGCAGTCGACAATTTTTTGGGATGCACAAGTGAGGAACTTCCCTGCGAACCCTTGCCTATAAAACCGATTTATTGGAATTATTGGAAGTGTTGGTGGAAGAAGTGATAGGCCGTGTAATTTGGCTCAGTTGCTGCATTCAATTTCTTGAACGCGCCCATAATGTAAATGCTGCAGGCATCACTTTTCATGCGCACAAATCTTCTTTTCTTTCAATTTAAGTCTCAGCCGCTTAACACCACTTTACCACCTGCACGTCTACGCATACTTTGGTCCAACTCAATAATGCACGTTGCGCGAGCAATTGACTTATTCAGCTACAGACTTCCAATTGCTGAAGAAGTCATTTGCTCGCGCAACGTGAATTATTGACTTGGCCCTTTATTCTCAGAAAGGCGATTATTGCTGCGTTTTTAAATTCATAATCTACTTATCAGGATTTGTTTTTGAACAGCACGCATGCCGCATTTTTCACCAGGCCCTGTTTTTAGTTTATTTGATGGGATATAATTTTTAAAGGAATTAAGTTAATCTTATCCTATATAGAGCTGATCATTTTAGGATTCTCCACATATGTCGATTTAACAAGGAATGAATAATTATCAATTTACCTACACACACTAGTCACGTCGAAGTGAGCAATACATATTCCAAAAGATGCAGTGGTATTGAATTTGCCCTCAAAATGATCAATTAGATAAATTTTCTAAAATTATCTTCATGAACTCGACCAAAGCAATGCAATTGACAAAATCCTGTAGATCTCAAGATACTTTTTGCAATATTAATGATAAAAACATAGTACAAAATTGGCGCAACTTATTTATTTTTATTTAAGAATGTTTCATTTTCAATTTAAGCATGAAGCATATTATTTAGTTATTTTTATTAAAGTTGTGATTTAAACGAACCTAGGTATAAGGTCTTTTTTTAATTTATCCTGATTTAACAGGTACATATGTCAAAAGTGCTGCAGAATATGGTGACATAATTATAGCATCAGATTTAACTTTGGCTCTGCAAATAAAATATAATTAAAATTAAATTCCTATAATAAGTAAATTCACCCATACTTTGGCTCAATGCCCGTAACGTTATAATTGTTACTAAACAAATCAAAAGTCATCTTCTCTGGTAAGCCCACCGAAGTAAAGTTTGCCTTCACTTCGACTCCTGATGGATTTAATACGACAAGATATCCAGGATTACCAGACTTGATTCTATAGTAAATAATAATATATTATTATACAATAAATATATTTCTAAATAAATAAAATATAAAAAAATGTTTGGGCGATTATTTTAATTACCTTTCTCTGTTCCAAATGAATGTTAGTACAAAAAAAATGAAAGTTAGTTAAGCATGAATGATTGTTAATTACAAATAATATATTTATGAATTACCTTGAATAAGCGACAACATCACCATGATGGTACAAATCGAAACTACCATGCATGTACGATGGTGTAAGCCGCAAAGCTTCTAGTTGTGATATAATTGTGCTTTCATTCGAAATATTAAAAACTGGCGAGTCTCCTGGTAGAACTGGCACTCCAGGCAATAACATCAAGAACATATTGTATGCGGATGGCTCGATCGGGCTTGAACTATCAAAATCATAAACCCATTGTAACCATGTTGAATTTCCGACAATATCCATTGAACTCTTTAAGTCATTATATAAGTCACCAGTTTTAGTTTTTAATCCTAATGAATGTGATAATCTTCCATAAATTGGAATATCAACACCAAATGAGCCAAAATTAGTCTTAAAAACTTCTGGTCTAACAGTATCTTCACTAACAGACAGGAATGCATCCCCATCACTTACATTTCGAACAAATAACGTAAATTCATGAAGTAAATCTCCCAAACCTTCTTGGAATGTTGTTTGTTTATGAGTCCAAAATCCATACTGATCATGAATGTAGTGAGGATCACTAGACACTTCCTCATTGCCTAGGTTTTTATTTATTATAAAATATTTAGCATTTGCTAAGCGGAATCCTTTAACTCCAAGCGTTATTAAATGTTTTAATGAATCTTTCAAACGATTTTTAACTAATGTACTGTTCATAATTAAATCGTATTTTCCTGTTCCAAATTGACTAAGAATGTAATTTCCATCTTGTGTTTTATTCCAAGCAGAACCATTCACAATCGACTGCCAGTTATTAGGAAGCTCAGGTCCTGAAACCCAAAACAGAGCTTCACGATTTACTTCAGTTAAAACTTCATCGAATATCGATGAACCATTAAAAACATAATTTGCCGTTATATCCAAAATAATTTTAATATCTGTATCCCTGGAAAATAAAGATTGATTAATAACTAATTTCTTTTGCTGTTTTAATATAATCATACTTATATTGCTGCACTAAATTCTTTATTTTTGCTTCAACAACCGGCTCTTTTACAGAGTATGTGTCTTCTGGTGGTAATTCATAAATAACACCCCTTGCACTAACTTTCTTTGCTTTAACTAAATCATCTGGTGAAGCGTCTTGAGATTTAAATTCAACCAAGGGTCCTTGCTTATACCAAACTAGCGGAGATGGTGCAGCACATTTTGGAGCATTTATTATGATTAAAATGGCTCCAACCAACATAGCCACCCAAATAGCCCAAAATATTATGAAGAACATCCAACGAAGCCTTACCCAAAATGGATCATTGGCATATTTCATCAATTCTTCTTTAGTCATTCCGGTGAATGCCTAAAAGATTAAAGGAAATTGTATTTAAATTATATCATTTCAAAGTAATAAAAATTAAATAAAAAATAAACATTACAGCTTCTTCAGCCATATTTCCTCCTTACATCCTATTCGACTTACGACAAATCAATAACTGACATAATGATTGCCGTCTATGATTTACAAAACTCGTCAGTTTGTTTAAATGTTAAGTTTTCGACTATTTATAAATATTTTTCAACAAGAACCAGATAATTTAAAGCACAAATAATCAACCAAGTGTGAAGAAGAAATATAAAGAGTGTATTTAGAGAGAGAATTCTTTGTACAAAGAAAAAAAATATGTGTTAGTAAAATCTCACCATTTCTTCTTCCTTATTTATAGAATGCAAATTATTTTTTTTAGAAATAATAAAAAAATATATTAACAATTTATAACATTAGAATTTTTAGAATTAATATTGAATATAGTAGCCAAATTTCGATATGTAGCTCAGCAATAATTCGGACAAAAAAAATTTTCATTTAGTAAAATTTTGGCCCGCAACATTGTAAAAATTTGTTCACCATTACAAGTTGAAGATCTGGAATTTCTAATGGTCTCCACCATTCTAATTTCTCAGGAAATATAGGAAACAGGAGGGGAACCAGTGGATCATTTTCATTGAACGCAAGATCTGGGAACTACTCTTACAGGCGACACAAGATCTAAGCAAAGAACTGCACCATCAAAAAGTTTTGTGGAAAATAAATTTCATCTTGATTATGTTCCCGAACAGAACCACTTATTACCACGAAATCAGAAAAATGGAATTGAATAAATCTTATTTAGCAACCAACCAAAAAACCAGCGCGATAATTTACACTCTATTTAAAGTCTTCAAAACTGAAGAACTGAAACCACAGCATATTACAAAATGGACTTTTTGTTTTTTGCTTTCAAGTTCAAAATGGACTCATATAGTGGGTATTATATATATATATTAATGCGCCAAAGCTCGCCGCCATGATCCGTGAATGGAAGTTCAACCCAATCGACATCATTCTTGATTGGAAACGTAATAATCTTGTTGTATTCACATATCCAAATTGAGAGACCCTCCATTTCCAATACATCCGATACCGCTTTTCGTTTTCAGTGGGCTATCTGTAACTAAAGGACGATTCTTAACAACCTAGACATAACATTAACCAGGATCGTCTATGATTGCATCCCGTTGTGTGAGATTACTACCGAGATAGATATTCTTCTTCCATCCGGTGGCGTAATCCACAAGGCCTTCATTTGACCCTGCCTTCAATACAATTCGTTTATCTGAACTGGAGCCCCGCAGCCAGAATAATTCGGCAGTAAAACAATCGCTCCTCCTCCAGCAACCGACAGACTCCTTTGTCCTATCCTTTATATCTTTCGAGCTAGCTTAGGCCCCAATTCCCATTGTCACCTCACATTTTTTGTCACGTCACTTTTAAAGTGGTATTTTCATAGTCTAGTGACAAGACAACAAGTGAATGAGATAAAATGTGACAAAACTAGTTGAACGATGATAATTCAGTTCAACAGATTTAGAAAGGCAATTTATCTCAAAATGAGAAGATTTAAGGCTTCTAGCAAGAAAACGAGGAACGATAAGGAATAAATAAAATCCTTTGGAGCTGCGCTGCTTAACGTTAGCGAATATTTCATTTTTTCTTAACAATTGAATAGATTTACTTCTCTTAAGATTTAGACATTTCAGAATTTTGAAGGAACTTGAAGGCGCAAAACGGCCTCTACCGGCGAAACTACGGAATACAAAAAAAACAGTGAAGACAAAATTTGTAGGTAATTTTATGTCCTACAACTTTGCTCTATTGCTATTTTCACCAAAATGCATAGTTTCTGCTCAAAATAGAAAGAAAGGCGAAAACCATCATATAGATGTATATTTCTCAAAAGCAACCCTTTTTTCGAACTGCGGGTTGTGAAAATCATGTTTAAGACAACCCAGATCCTTCATTTGGCACCGGTCTCATAGCTGTGGGAAAAATTTCTTTAATTTTTCCTAATTTGAGCGGACTAAATTGTATAAAAAATGATTACAGGAAGTATTATATAATTGAAAAAATAACAAATTTCTTCCATATACATACTTTTCTGATTTTACACTAAAATATTTGTGAAGCAAATTGTATTGTATTCAGCAATCATCCATGACTTTTAATGGTACGATGAACGCAGACGAAAATTTCTAGTTAGAGGAACAAGGGTTTCGTCTACAAAGTGATATTGTCGTAGACGTAAGGAAAACGTAGAGTACCGTCATCAAGCTTATTAAGAAAGATAGGAAAAGTGCGGGTGTCAGAATTGACCCCCGGGGAATACCAGTAGAAATAGTGTGGATTCGACGCCATCCAATACTATCTTGATCGAATTACTAGAAAGAAAACTCCCAATCCAGTGCCTTAAAACTAAATGTATACCAAACCAATAGCTTTGGAGTTTAGTCACCAGAGAGGATATCTTACTCTGTCGAAAGCCTTGGAGATATACAAAGCAACCAGGCCAGATTCACCAAAACGATGGATGCTTTTTTTTAATAGAGTTACCCTTCTAGCGCAGAAGGTGCACTTCTCAGCTGGGCTGAGAAACATTTACCACTGCTCAGTGGCTCAGCTAATACCCTCGACAGACTTGCACCCTTAATCTAGATTAAGACGTCAGAATGACGTAAACTCCATTTAATTTCCATATCTTTTAGATGGTTCTGCGTCATTCTGACGTCATAATCTAGATTAAGTTTCTAGTCTGTCCCCGGTATAAGACATGCACCTACAAAACACAAAGCAACGTTTAAGAGTACAAGACATCAAGCTACTGACAGAAACAGGCGCAAAGGCGGTGCGGACATTGGCTTCGAGGTATGTGGCGACTTTTCACTGACATGATGTTGCGGTGTCGGCGGCGCGCTCCGACTTTGAACACAACATCGAAATCAAAGTGACAAGTGGACGTGATAGGAAAAAAATTGAAAACCCTGAATGATTTACATAAATTTTTCTATCCTACAGGACTTGTCTTTGTTTTAGGTGCTAATTTAATTACCCCAATTTGGAAAAATAAAGATTTTCATTAAATATAAAATCCAACAAATTTGCTATCCCACCCAACACCAACACACGACTCCAAACATATGCCCACCACCATCAAAACACGACTCAAAACACAAACATCTCTTGACACTACGCGGCGGCAGCGCGCAAAGAGTAGAAAGTAAAGCAACTTGCGCGGTGTGTGCGTAGCGTAAATCAGCATTTCGTTAGTGCGCATTTGAATACCCTACTTCTATTCTCTCTGTCATTGCCCGCACGGCGTTTGCGCCTGTTTCTGTCAGCAGCTTCAAACAGAGAAGCGTGCAAAAACAATGGAAAGTGGGACTCATAGGCCTTCCGCACACTTGTCCATAACATCAAAACAAAAACCGGTTTTATAGGCAAGGGGTCGCAGGGGAGACAATTTTTCTTTCATCATTTTCCATCATTTGTTCACCCAAACATTTTCTGGTTTCACCGTCCATTACACTAACACAAGCATGTTTTCGTTCTCGGCAAAGCTGCTTCGCTGTGCTTGCACCCCACACTACTGCAAAGGCATTACAATCGTTACACGAAATGATGGAGAAAAGTGAGTTCTGAGTGTACTATTGAACTCATATTAAAACCGGTTTGAAATTATAGACAAGTCGGCGAAGGGCCATAGGGAGTCACGCCACATTAAAAAGTGTTCTTCTAAGGACATCTTCACTGGTCTGCATGCTCAACACACTCATATTTTTGTTAACATTTATAAGCAATTAATTTGGTTGAGACATAACCTTCTATATTTACTATATTCTATATAGAAGGTTATGGTTGAGATGATCGGTTCAACACACAAGGAAATTGCCAGTCGAGTTTTTTGGTCTAAAACCGTACTGCCTGTCGTGTAGAATTTAATTATATTCTAGATATTTTATCAACCTTCTATTGATTATTGTCGCCATGATTTGGAGAGAATAGAAGTAATTGCTATTGATGCAAGTCACACTATCCATCATTTCGTTGCAAGTTACACTATCCATCATTTCGTTAATTACCACCATACACAAATCGATTTTTTAGGCAAGGGGTCGCAGCGATGGGTGCAAATTATACGCATGACATATACTTCCTTGCGACCCCTTGCCTAAAAAATCGGTTTGTGTATGGGGGTAATAAACGAAATGATGGATAGTGTAACTTGCATCTATGAGTACATTGGTAGTATTAAGCCATACACTTTAAAAAACCAATTTAAAATATTCATATGTATATCAAAATTTATGTTTGCCACGTAAATTGATAGCAAATATAAAAAATACCAAAATATTACGCTTTTACCGCGTGAAAATGTGAAGCGTAAATAGAATGATGGACGGTCATGGTTTTGCAATAATAAGAATTGATCTAGCAAGTGTAAATTGGGGCCGAGAACAATTTATTGCTGTTATTTTTAACTGAGAAGTCTTTCATTTAAAAGCTGTTAATTCAATAAAGAATTGAAAGCATTTTTCACAATAGTGCTAAGTTCCTTAATTGATTCCAGCCACATAAAAGTCGTTCAAGCAACCGATATTGTTTTAAAACGAAATTTGTTTATGTATTTCATCAAACGAATATATTAATTATTCAATTTTCTTTATGCTTCGATAATTCGCAATTCGCGAATAGTTATAAGCCACTGTGTACTATTAAATATAAGAACATTAAACAATTTTTAATAATACATTAATAAATCTATCATGTGATTTCCCTAAATTCAGGCAAGTCATATCATGTCATTTTTAACGTGGCACTTTATAATTTTACATGAAAATATCTTACCTTATCAAGATTTCCAATATCAATTTTTGCATCTCCATTTTGTTGATCACCGGATATAAATTTGACTTCATCTTTTTTGGCCAGACGTTCTTTTTCTTCAGTCTCCAACATTTTTTCCTCTGCTCCATCATTAACAGGGTCACCATTCTGAACCATTTTGATGTCTTTTTCAGGTTCTAGTAAATTATACACAAATATTTAATAATTAGAAAAATGTTTTACGAATTTGTTTAAATAATTTTTGATAACTTTAGTATCCAATAGTATAAATGAAACTGAATGGTCTCCATATAAGAGCTACTTATGAAAGCTTCTTTTTATCTCATTTAAGATAAAAAAATTTACATTCTCCACAACTACTAATACTGTAGCAGTGCTTATCGAAGCAAAAGCAGCGAGCAATAATAATATTTTTTTGGACTTTTTGCTTAATGTTATTGCTAATCTGTTCTTTCATATCTTTAACTCTTTTACTTGTCCTTGAAGCCCACCTCATCACTCTTGTTATTATTGCTCGCTGGCAAAAGTTTGAATACAATCAAGAGTCTGATTCATTCATTTTGAAGCCACAAGTTCAACTACTTTAGTGTGAAAGCTTATCTGAAATGTGTCCCCTCTTGGAAGACCGTTAACGGGGGGATATACATTATGTACTTATTGTAAGCATTTGAATGAAAGTTTTGAAAGATGAATGAAAGTAATTTGTAAATTTTTCGGTCGCCAACCTTGTGGCATTGTAATTTAAATTTTTCTTAGATTACTATTGAAGAGCGTCGTTTTTAAAATCAGTTACTTATTATTGTTGTAAACAATGAGATTTATCAAGGTAATTTAGGATTAACACTACCAATTAGAATTAAAAGCTCCCATACACGGTCAAATTGGATGTACATCCAGATTTTCTACAAATCCATGGCCGCCATGAGTTTTGATCGGCCGACCGCCACACAATCACACACAATCAGTAGTTTTGGTTGTACATCCGCACATCCGCACTTCGATGTACATCCAATTTGACCGTGTATGGGGGTCTTAACACTACCAATAACAGTGCAATTCTAAGTAGAGAAGAAACCTACACGAAGAAAGTATACCTAACTTTTATTAAGAATATATTTTTGTCTAGATTAATAAAACTACGTCAAGTACCTTTCGAATGAAGCCCTTTAAGTGATAACATAGTTTGGTCATTTCTATAAATGGATACTAAGTACTACATTTTAACGAATAAAGGTATAAGTTAAAGCAATGTTAAATGATCTGTTAAAATTTAATATTCTTTGATTAATATCATTCAGGGATGATAGTGTAGCATAATTTTCTTTGTCAACTACCTTCCATCGACTTTAATTTATTTTGGCCAACTATTAACTAATCTTTTTTCAATTTCCATTCAACTACTTTCAGCAGATCAGATCTAAAGACGTGTGCAGAAATGATTTAAATATTTGTACACGATAAACGCGAGTGTCATTTACGGAACAAGTTTCGAGACATTAAAATAGCTACAAAATTCCGAAAATGTCTCAGAATTCTAGTTCATAGGCGGTCTCCTTAACGACCTCATATTATAAAATAAATATAATTGCACAATATATGAATGGATACTTTTATATTTCCCTTAAAACTAATTAGAATAATTTTATCTGTGAATGCAAGCTGATAGCGAAATTAGCCTTGTTCGTTTACTCCACACGGGATCCCGAGATTTGAGACGTTTTGACCCGTTTTGACGTATTTGCATGAGAGGGAGTGAGAGAGAAATAGCAAAATTTGTGCCCGCGGGATCCCGTGTGGCGTAAACGAACAAAGCTATTGCGTCACTCCCCTTGAACTTCTTTATTGCTTCATAGGCAAAACAGAAGCGGCCATGTCTAAAATACTGCACTGCCCTACTTTAATGGAAAATGAATATTTCGTCTTAATTCTATGTAAAACTTCCACATTTACATTATATCTAATAATTGTTTCGATAATCAAAAATGTTTTATACAAACCTTTTAAACTATTTTTAATCACACTTTCTTCTGGAATGCTTTTATATGTCTCTTTGGCAACTTCACCTTCACTACCAAATTGAGATCTTCCCCCAACTATGTCCAATTTTAGACTGGTCCTGTTCTTTTCATCCATTCTATTTTTCGCTAGTCTTGCTACTTTACCTAATTATTAATTCAACTTTTGTCGTCACGAATTTCCTTCGATAAAAACTGAGAAACTAGCAATGCGCCGGATCGCCCACTCCCATATTTAAAGAGAGAACAAGAATAAAATAGGCGCGTCTCGTCTGTTCTGTTCATGCCAGAGTACATTTCCAGTACACGCGGCGATTGCACTTCCAATCATTTTTACGATACGTTGATATGCGATGTTTCCTTTATAATTTCTTTATGTTAACTTCCATGGAATTAAAAGTTTAAAAAATCGGTCAAAGTGTAATGACCTTTTACCGAAAATTGTTAATATACCTATTATGTATTGTGTAATAATTAAACAAAAAAAGACTCGTGAATTGAAAGCTTAATTTAAAATGCTAGGAAAAAAGCCAAAAGCACTTGTTTAAACAAAGTAGATATGAATACAGATATAAACATTTGCATTTGCGGAAAAGAAAATATTATGAAATATATCAGCATGTTGTTATCTGTAAACAAAACAACAATTATAAGCATATTTTTGCAAATATCAATATTATCTTATCTATCTGTGCGAAAAATGGAGGGAAATTAAGATAATAACTGTGCTATGACATCATACTATAATTGCAAAGGTGGCGGAGTAACTATTCTCAAATAATTTATATGTAGGTTTAATTTTAAAATTAATTAAAGCTATAATTTACTTGCTTTGTAAAAGTCTAGTTTTTTATGTAAAAGGCTAGAGATCAGAGATGAAAATCCCTTTGCCCCCTTTTACACGACCGGACACCGAACAGACAAAACGAACGAACAAACTGGGGTTTATAGGAAAGAGGGTGAGAGAGGGGCCGGTTTTCCATCGTCCTCTCTCACCCTCTTCCCAATAAACCCCAGTTCTTTCTTTCGTTTTGTCTGTTCGGTGTCCGGTCGTGTAAAAGGGGGCTTTATGATGTTGATGCGTCATATCATAATATTAGGCGATGTTGAAGAGCAAGCTCTCTACTTCTTCTTTTGGTAGGTGCTGGGTCCGAAAGTACGCGGCCACTTCACTTAGCCTCTTGTACTGCACCTCTATACTTCATATTTGTAGGTCAACCGCTTGAACAAGTTTAGCAATCTGCTTAGTGACTTGTCGCTTAGACTTGACTGTTTCAGCAATCGCGCGGCACTCACAGAGAACATGAAGGGTAGACTCATCCTCCTCAAAGTAAAGCCTGGTGGTGGGGTCCACCGCCCTTTCTGGTTTCCATAAGTTGTAATTCAGGCCCCAGTGTTCGGAAATCAAGCTAACGCATCCTGACTCAAGCAAACAAGTGTCGTTACATGAAGCTAGCAATTGTCCTGCCCTCCTTTCTACTGAGCTCCAACAATTCCTTGGCCGTCTTAAGGCCGTATCAGAACCTAAAAATATGCAGCGTGCAGCAGCAGCACCAGAGCAACATGCTGCAGTCGGTATCAGATTCTAGTCTTTTCCGCTGTGCAGCGCACTTTTTATTTGATAGCTAAACCTCAAATTAAAAATTTAAAAATTGCACTAGTTCTACCAATTATTACTCCATGTCCTTTTAAATAATTTAAAACAAAAAATCCCGCGTCTCCTTGTTTAAAATCACTTGCCGCATTACGAAGTGTCAAAAGTGCTGCATGTATATGCAGCAAAATTAAGGCCGTATCAGAACCTAAAAATATGCAGCGTGCAGCAGCAGCACCAGAGCAACATGCTGCAGTCGGTATCAGATACTAGTCTTTTCCGCTGTGCAGCGCACTTTTTATTTGATAGCTAAAGCTAAGTATGCTGTTCTTAAGTACGGCGGTCAAGAAAACTGCTCTTATTATTTCTCGACCCCGGTCATGGAGGCTATACAAGGAGATAAAACTCCGTGTTGTCAATTTTCGTTTGATTATTGGTGGCGCTGTAGTCAAATGTACTCCGAAAAACATGGCCGATTATATTTATCCGGTTCATGGTAAAGTTCGTTTATTACTAATATATTTTACGATTAGCAGCTTACAGCTATTTACCAGCTTCTAAATTCGATTTTATATCAATGCGATTATTCGTAATTAATCAATTTTTGATGTTTCCAATGAATTTTAACAAATTCATGCGGGGTACATCGGACAAAGGTGACATCTGTGGCCAAAAATGAACTAGAAGTTTAGTTTCTTCTACCCATCCATTTCCTGTCATTTTCCCCATAAGAGTTTTGTCTCCTTGTATATTCTCCATGACCCCGGTACAGAAAATTTTGACAAGTGAATGCGAAGACTTTTTTTCTTGACTCAAATTGACATTTGACATTTATGTGTAAGAAAATAATATCTGGCTGCGGGAAATGTTTTTTTAGTGTCCTTCCGCACAATAAAAAGAAGGAATTTTCTCAGAAACGTATTTTCAAACAACACTTAAATAATGAATAATCGCTTAAACTGTCCTTTAATTATATTAAGCTCTATAAAAACTATAAAAAAAATAATGAAAACACTTCCCGCGGCCAAATCTATTTTCCGTCACAAACGAAATGTCAATTTCGGTCAAGAAAAAATTGTCTTCCCAATTTTTTCTTTACCGCATCAGGAAAAGGCTCCATCTACGTGTCAGAATAGTACTAGCACTTTTCTTGAGCGAACAGCGTACTGGGTACAGAAATTTCTTGAGCAAAAATTCCTCGAGCATTTCTTGACCGATTACTTAAGCGTTTGTTTACATAAAGTTTATATGGGGAAATTTTTCTTGACCGCCGTACTTAGGAACAGCATACTTAGCTTAAACCTCAAATTAAAAATTTAAAAATTGCACTATTTCTATCAATTATTACTCCATGTCCTTTTAAATAATTTAAAACAAAGAATTCCGCGTCTCCTTGTTTAAAATCACTTGCCGCATTACGAAGTGTCAAAAGTGCTGCATGTATATGCAGCAAAATTAGGATTTGAGATGAAAATGCAGCACGCTGGTCTGGTGCTGCTTTGCTTGTCATTTTACCAGCCTCAGCCAATAGAAAGACTTGTGGTTGCAGCGCTGCATAGGTTCTGATACGGCCTTTAGGCACAGGTTTGCCAATTCATTCGTGGAGATCCAGCAGGCACGTTTAATTGTATTGTAGATGAAATTTACTTGTTAGAAAAAAACAGAGCTAAATAAAGCAAGAGATAGAAGTAACTTTTTATATGTGTGTTAATTTTCACGCGTTTGCTTTTGCGTGAAAAATGTTTCGTTAAGTTCTTCTGCTCCCTTCCCTCTCTCATCTATTACTGTGTTTCCATGCAGAGTTTATACTGAGTTTACTCAGATTAAGCGCCCATGGAAACGGGGATTGAGTAAAGTGTCGTTAAATGCAAGTAAACTCAACGAAGTCAGTTCGATTAAACCGGGTTTTGCATATGTGTGTGTTTCATTATCGTTTACTGCACATATACCAACGGCGACGCAATGTAAAATTAATTATCTGTCACTTTAACCCAGAACCGTCATTGAAACAGCATCGAGTGATCTTGAGAGAAAAAGCTTTCTGATTACTTAACGAAAACTCTACCCTGGCTCATGGAAACACAGTATATAAAACCGGGTTTGCTTGCCATATGCACTGTGTGAATAGGATCATTTGTGTTCACTCACATCAGAAGATAAGAAATTCCCCGATTCCCCGAGTTTAAAACTTTTAGATAATTAAACCTGTAAAGCGGGTCTAATCGCGGACATTTTTATAATTTTTGGAGTTGAAATTAGTATTGCGCCTTATTCTGAGAGTCATGTGACATTGCAAGTGATGTGACACTCAAAGAATGGTATTCACCGAGTCGACTTAGAGACATCTCTCATTCAAAATTGCCAACCGTCAGTTGCATGGGGCATTCTCAGAGTGGAATGAAGTGAGTTAACTGCGTTTCCACTCTGGCAATACCAATCCGAAATTGAGGTGACAACCCATGGAGGCTATACAAGGAGATAAAACTCCGTGTTGTCAATTTTCGTTTGATTATTGGTGGCGCTGTAGTCAAATGTACCCCGAAAAACATGGCCGATTATACTTATCCGGTTCATGGTAAAGTTCGTTTATTACTAATATATTTTACGTTTAGCAGCTTACAGCTGTTTACCAGCTTCTAAATTCGATTTTATATCAATGCGATTATTCGTAATTAATCAATTTTTGATGTTTCCAATGAATTTTAACAAATTCATGCGGGGTACATCGGACAAAGGTGACATCTGTGGCCAAAAATGAACTAGAAGTTTAGTTTCTTCTACCCATCCATTTCCTGTCATTTTCCCCATAAGAGTTTTGTCTCCTTGTATATTCTCCATGTGACAACCAACCGAGAAATGTCATGTGTGTGATTCGTTTATTAACAGTTCCAAGTGTTTTAAAATTTACAAAATGGGAGTAAGAGGCTTGACCACTTTTATTTACAAATATGTTCGTGATGGAGTTCTCAATATTGATATGAAAAAGGAGATTGAGAACTATAAAAGGTGAAAAATCTACATATTTATAATTTGAGTCGATTAATATTGTGGAGAGGTTTATATATGCTTAAAATAAACAATAGAACTAAGACACCGTAGCTTTGTTCGTTTACTCCACACGGGATCCCGAGATTTGAGACGTTTTGAAGTATTTGCATGAGAGGGGGTGAGAGAGAAATAGCAAAATTTGTGCCCGCGGGATCCCGTGTGGCGTAAACGAACAAAGCTCGTGTAAGACTTCTTACAGATTTTTTAACGCCGTTTTATTATATCTAAACGGGTCCATATATTATTAATTGATTGTGTGGAATACCAATTTCGGATTTTAATACGAAGATAATTATTCCTTTAATTTACATGCTGCACTTGGCTAACTTAAAAACAATTAAACAAGAAAATGCGTGAATTTCGGGATTTCCCCGAATAATAAATTTGAACAACAGCAGCATTGCCAGCTGGCCGATGTTTATTGTGAGAGCAAAAAGTTGAGATTTTTTTGACTTTGTATTTTAGTTTGAAATTTATTTCTTTTTTAGGTACATTACAATTTGATTAATTTTAATCACATTAAAATAATCATAATTAAAAAAGTAGTCTTAATCATGATTACTAGCGTTAATCATTAATCTAATGATTGATCAACTTGATTAAATTAATTCATGCCTCCATCAATTCACGTAAAAGAAATAATGGATGACGCAGACTTCTTAAAAATTTTTATTAATTATTCAAAAACTCAAAAAAATAAGTTCTACAAATACACTGAATTCTTATTTAAGTTAAAATTATTGCAATTTCAATCAAATAACCTCTGATCTCAACATTTCTGATTTCTTGATATTCAAGTTACATTTTATAACTACTCTTTTTTCAAATAAGTTGCATAAGAAAACAATCTTTCTACTGTGTCAGAGGACGTCATTGGTGTGTTGTATTAAATAAACACTTGGCCTATAATAGGATAAATTTGGAGAAGCTCGCATTCTTGGTTTCCCCCGGCAAAACAACTTTGAAATGATCAAATCCTCTCTTTAGCACCAAAAGATTCCGTTTCAATGCCGCCAGAGTCGTAATTGAAGTAAAAAACACGTCTTCCTGCTGGCGTGTATTATTGGCTGTATTGTTGCCTGGTAAAAGCTCTGGGATTTCTGATATTTCCATCCTTACGACTGATTTAAAAAAGATTATACACTTCTTTTGATCAGCCACTATCACCTTTTGATCACTAGCCACTTTTTCTTAAATCTTGAATAACACAAGGCTATAACGCCTGCATGTTTACTAGATTCACTCGAAAGAGTGTACAACTTTTCATATCTTTCTCTAGGCTTCGTCGAGATTTTCTGTAATATTTTTCGTGCATGCATACAAGAGGATAATATTCCATAACATGAGTCACCGCCCTGCAATATGTCTAAAGCGATTGCAATTGGAGCAACGCATTGGCAGTATCCCTCAATATATTGAAATTCAGAATCTCGTAATGGAGTTCTTGTACCAAGTGGTCTGGCTAGCTAAGAGTAACTCTCGTTAGGCCTACTAGTAATCTGAGAACTTTCCTATCCAACTTTTGAACTACTTCTAGGTTGTGTTCATCGATAGTTATATTTCTCCCCATTCTAAATCTTGTGTATCTTCCAGCTCTGGACTGTTGCATCTCCTTTGCTGTTTTCTTCATTGATGTTCAGGCCTATGTCCTTTGCCGCTTCTTTTAGTTCCACATAAGCTTCTGTTTTTACCAAAAAGTACCTTCCCATGATGTTGACGTCATCATCAGTTACTAAAACATTACGTAAAATGGCATTTATGAAAGATTTTAAAAAATAACAATTGTGTATCTACTAAATAAGAATTTATTCAAATTTTACAGGCTAAACAACGGCGCGAAACCTGTCATCTTATTAGATCTTTCCGCACTTATCCCAAAAGTATATACCAACAATCATGAATTGATCCTTGGTGGTCGCCTTGAAATTTATACCGACAGAGCATATATTGTGCTTAACGCACTTAAATCATTAGAAGCCGACTTAATTTTCCTTTGGGATGGTCCATTTCAACCAGAAAAGCTAGATGATCGCTTAGAAAAGCGCAACGCGTCATATATGAAAGGGTGTGAGCTTTTAGAAAGAATTGATAAAGGAGCAGATGTTAGCAGCGATTTCAATAATTTTGACTTAATTACTCCTATAGCATTTCGCCAAAATTTCGTTGAAATAGTTTTGCAGTTTGGTGAAATTAAAATATGCTGCTTAAATGATTTGGACCAAGAAGCAGTTGAAATTGCAAATAGGATTAAAGCTTTTGCTATTATATCATGGGATTCGGACTATCTTATATTTGGTGGAAAATGGCGGTACTGGTCAGCTAGGGATATTAATTTTAAAAATCTTACAACGCTCGAGTTTAACAAAATTGCGTTGAGATTAAAATTATCATTATCAGAGGATCAGATGCCGCTTTTTGGTACATTGTCAGGAAATGATTTCTTGATTTATAAAAAGGTGGAAGTAAGTATTATGATATGTATTAGTATTTGATATGAAATATTAAATCTCTTCAAAGTTTTACGAGAATATAAATTATATATTCTGAATTCACTTTGAAAATTAGTTATACGAAAGAGCTTTACGATACTCAATGTTTTTATTACATTAACTAAAATTGAAAAAAATTTTTATTTAAAATAACTGCTTTACAGCAATTTCACAGAAATATAACACAAAACCGTGAGCATAAATTTAATGCGATTGCTGGTTATGTCAGAAGGATAAGGTCATTTCCTCCCCGTTTGAGTGATTCTGATCTTGAAACAATTTATAAGGATCTTTTCAATGAAAAAGATCGCGAAAAAGGAGTATTAGAATTTCAAAACAGCTTGAAGTTTTTTTGCATGGTAAGCTTTATAATAAAATAACATAATAGTACATAATTTTTATTGTAGGAAAATATGAAGTTCGAGTACAATAATCCTATTTTGGAACAAATTTCACAATCTGTCGACAAATTTGCATTTAATATTTTTAGTAAAAGGAAAGATATACTCAGTCTCTTCTACAAAAATTTTCTAAATGCAGAATTTGCCACAAATGAAATCATCATTACACTGACTCAAAAAATGATGGGTTTACTAGTACAGTCTCAAAATGATACTGAAGATGTGAATAGAATAATATATTGCAAAAAATCTCACGAGGAACCCTATAAACCTGTAGTACTGATACCAATTTTCCCGCCAGGTATTTTATGTTGTTATTAATTATACGAAAAATATGTAATTTTTTTTAAATATATTTGCAGTGGAAGTGCCATCAACACTTGAGTTGTTAAATCACCCTTATGGAGATGATAGAGAATTAGATGATTTGCGCTGGGACTTGCTAGGTTCTCTTATATCTTCGAAGCTCCAGCGAGATTTGCTTTTAAAAATACCGAAAGAAAATTTGATTGAAATTCTTACAATTTTCCTTCTTGTTGAAGTAGGTTAATGCTCTATGCTCACTAGTATTTGGCACTTTTACTATATTTGTTGTTTTACCAAATTTCCATCCATTGAAATCCAGTTATTTCTGACAATTGCTTGTAAATTGCATAATTCTTACTATTTTTTTTTGCATTTTCCTATTCCAACCTTTTAAAACTTACTTTTGTTTAATGGCTTGAATATGCAAATTTAGTTATGCCATGAAGTGATTTTAAACTCCTTTCTACAGCAGTTGGGTAAGGAAATGGGCACAATATCGATAATTTAACTAATCTATGAGTTCGTTGTTTATTAAAAAAGGCTTTTTCTAATCTGGCATGTATATTTTTATTATTTGTACGATAAAGATCGAAATCGACTTACTACGAAAAAATCATTCGTTTGAGAAAAAAGATTTAGTTACGTTCTTTGTGAAACTTATGAAATTGTGTTTTTTGCATGATAATTCAAATATTGCCACTAATACTATTTTTCCTCTTTTCAGAAGAAGCAAATTGAAGTAAACGAGGCAGATTCGTTGCTTTTGGCTTGTAATTGCCCCAAAGTTATGAGAAATGAATTACAATTTGCCGAGGTCAAGCAAGTAAAGACAAGAGACGTGGAATTAGCCTATTTGTTTCAGCAAATATTTAATACTATAAAGCATGGTGTTGCTACAGTTGGCCTTCGGAATTTTGCTAGTTTACTAAGATTTGATGGCCTTTATTTTCATATATTACGTAAACAATGGGGAAATGGTAATCATGCACTTACAGAAATTGCAATTGAACGATTCAACGATATTAGAATCTATTCTGCTGAGTTCGGTTTGATTTAATCTTTTATAATGTAATACAATATCCTTTTTATACAGCTATTAAATATTTTTTTTCCAATTTTATACCAATTGGTTTAAATTATACTATTAATTAAAGATAATGGAAGATGCAATGAGAAAATTAAGTTCTTAGTGTTATGTCTGTCTAAAAATTACAGTCATCGCAATATTTGTTAAGGTGAAACAGCTGTAAGGCATCACGACAGGACAATAATTTTTATTATCTCCTTTCTTCTCAGTGAATTGAATAATATTATTAAGCCAAAAATGAGAAAATATAAATTTTTCAATTGCGTTTATAAATTTTTACGAATTTAAAATACATATTTTTTCTTAATATCAGTTGGATCAAGTATTGATTGATTTTAGAGTAAGAATACATTTAAGAATATAACAAAAGTGATTACGTGCTATTACAGCTACAAAGAAAAAAGTTTTGACGATTTTAAGGTTTAAATTTTGAGTAATTTTGTAAAAAAAAACGAAAAAAATCATTTCTCAGCTACCGTGGCCCTTAGGACATACCAGTTACCGGTGAAAACAAGCACATGCCCCCCCCCCCCAAACCACCAAAAAAATTTGGCGGTTCATCTGCCAAACACCTATGCAGGGGAATGGATATTCAATTGAAAGATACCTGAAAGTTTTATACAGATGGATTAGTTGCAATCACTACTTTCAGCAAAATATATCTGTTTCCTGCAACACTTTCCAACATTAAAGTTAAACGACTTTCTGGTTTGATAGTGCGCGGCGCCGGCGTGGGACCGTTATTAAGATCGTTAGGAAATTCAAAATTTGATCCCCCCCACCCTCGCCAATCCACAGCTGGCCACTTTGTAAGCTTAAAGGTATACACCCTGTATATGTAACAGTGGAAATTTAATTTGAACAATGGCTAAAAGAAATGTTTGGGAGCATCAGGAAACAAAAACTATGCAGGCCCTTCATCATTTTGATGGAAAACTGTATGAAGTCAGAAATATAGAAAAACAACAACAACAAAAAGAGGTTATGTCTTGATGTCAGTTCAACTCTATTTTCAACCCAAAATGAACTTAACTCGACATCATATACGGCGGTCAAAATATCAACTCAATCTCGACTCAACTTTTCAACCTAATGATGCAAGTCACACTATCCATCATTTCGTTTATTACCACCATACACAAACCGACTTTTTAGGCAAGGGGTCGCAGCGAAGTATGCAAATTACACGCATGGCATATACTTCCTTGCGACCCCTTGCCTAAAAAATCGGTTTGTGTATGGGGGTAATAAACGAAATGATGGATAGTGTGACTTGCATCAATGATGCAAGTCACACTATCCATCATTTCGTTTATTACCACCTTACACAAACCGATTTTTTAGGCAAAGGGTTGCAGGGAAGTATATGAAATGCGTGTAATTTGCATACTTCGCTGCGACCCCTTGCCTAAAAAGTCGGTTTGTGTTTGGGGTAATTAACGAAGTGATGGATAGTGTAACTTGCATCAATCATAGATGTCTTAATAATAATTAACTTAATTTCTTCAAAATTTAATTTATTTTCAACTAATACAACTTTCATGAACAAACTTAAATTTTAATTTAATAATTTACAATAATTTTAGGCAGCGTCTTAAAAAACAGATAAGTTACCAGTGTTGCAAACTTCTAAAATATAAAAAAATCTAGTAGTCCATCGAGTCTCTAACTGAAAATTTGACAGCCAGTTTTTTGATTATTTTCTTAATGTTGTCGGCTGTCGCTGTTTGCAAGTTCTTGTGGTGAGTAGGGGTTATGTAATTTGCGAAAAATATAAAATATTGAATAATTTTTTTTCGTTCAGGAAGTGTTGAATAAATAGAAAAACCAAAATGTCTGATAAAAAAGCAGTCGGTCGTCCTATGAAATTCCCATATACATTTTCCGCAAAGATAGCTCAATTTCCCATTAAGCACTACATCAACAACCAGTGGATTTGGAAGTACTACTTCATTGCAGTTGGATGTTGCATTCCAATATTTTACAAAATAAGCCGATTAGGTTATTTCAATAGTTTTATAGTTATGTATTATGGTTTCTAATAATAATTTTCATTTGCAGCCAATTCGCCTGGTAACGTAGAAAAGTGGGCCGAGTCGAAGAGGAAAGAGGCTGAGGAGCATCATCATTAAATGGAGTTTATTTATTGTAACATGTGGATAGAAAAATAAAACATTCAAGTTGAGCTAGATCTTCAAAATCGCTCCTTAAATATTGGAATTTCAAATTATCGATTTATTTCATTAAACAGCAACCACTTGATTCAAATTATTGAAATACGTAAAGCATCGATCTCCATAATTCTATAAAGGGAGATTTATTTCAGTACATATTTAAGGGCCGATTCACAATGAACGCTTCAAGCTTCAAATTTTTTTTCTATAGTTTCAAGTTCATTTGAAGCTTGCAGCGTTCATTGTGAATCGGCCCTAAATGTTAGGCAGTAAAATGTTATCGCTTTTTAAATTGAGCGCCTCAGACTCACTTTGTTGACAAGGGGTTCCAGAACTCGGTGAGAGTACAAATATCTCCTTATAGTTTTAAAGATATGCACTTTTCTCTTTCCAATTGCCCCGGGCATAGAACGAAACTCAAAAAGTTAAAACCTCCTGTGCTTTGAATTTCAAGCGCGCAACAACCTAGCGTATGAAGCCAGGATTTTAAAAAGTATAGATTTTTTTTTAAAAATAGATTACGAAATTTCTATATCCTTCTTGGGCCGTATTTGGTTTCTCGAGTCGATAGCGATTCTTGTCGATAAATAAAAATTTGCATTGGCAACACAATATCGACAACCTTATCCGGCCAAATATAATCCTTAGAGAAGTTCGACAAGCTTTTTTGTCGAGTCCATCCATTGACTTGAGGAGAAACCAAATGTCACCAGAGGTGATCAACAACTTGTTAAGTAAAGTGGGAACTACAATGTGGTGCTGTCGCTCTTCTTGGTGCTGACGCGTTCTCTGGTCCGCACCATGTAGCTGAGTGCAAATACAATGCGTGGCGCTAAGTCATGTCAAAACTTTAAAAACGGATGAAGCGGATTGGTTCTGTTTGACGCTTAAGTTAGTGGAAATGGGGCCATGCAAAAAAAATTCATTGAAAATTATTTTTTTTACAGGAAAATCCAAAAATTGATTAAATACGAATGTTTTTTAGGGTACTTTTGACCAGCGCCCTCATTTATCAAAATTCCCAACTGGTTGGTGTACTGGCGCGCACCAAAAGTAGAAATTTGGCAAAAGTGAGCTACCACGCGCCAGCGCCAGCTGCACATTGTAGCTGCACTTCGGGTGGGCTACGTTTTTTACTTTTGACAGTTTGCGCTGCAGCGCCAGCACCACGCGCCAGCGCCACATTGTAGTTCAGCCTTTTAAGGCTGAACTACAATGAGGCGCTGGCGCGTGCTGCTGGCGCTGTATCGCAAGCTGTCAAAAGTAAAAAACGTAGCCCACCCGAAGTGCAACTACAATGTGTAGCTGGCCTTGGCGCGTGGTGCTTGCGCTGCCGCTCACTTTTGCCTACTTTCTACTTTTGGTGCGCGCCAGTACACCAGCCAGTTGGGAATTTTGATAAATGAGGGCGCTGAAGTCAAAAGTATCCCAAAAAACATTCGTATTTAATCAATTTTTGGTTTTTCCTGTAAAAAAAATTATTTCCAATGAATTTTTTTTTGCATTGCCCCATTTCCACTAACTTAAGCCACAAACAGAACCAATCCGCTTCATCCGTTTTTAAAATTTTGACATGACTTAGCGCCACGCATTGTAGTTGCACTCAGCTACATGGCGCGCGCCAGAGAAAAAGCCAGCACCAAGAAGAGCGGCAGCACCAGCGCCAGCGCCACATTGTAGTTCCCACTTTAAAGTGGGAACTACAATGTGGCGCTGGCGCTGGTGCTGCCGCTCTTCTTGGTGCTGGCTTTTTCTCTGGCGCGCGCCATGTAGCTGAGTGCAACTACAATGCGTGGCGCTAAGTCATGTCAAAATTTTAAAAACGGATGAAGCGGATTGGTTCTGTTTGTGGCTTAAGTTAGTGGAAATGGGGCAATGCAAAAAAAAATTCATTGGAAATAATTTTTTTTACAGGAAAAACCAAAAATTGATTAAATACGAATGTTTTTTGGGATACTTTTGACTTCAGCGCCCTCATTTATCAAAATTCCCAACTGGCTGGTGTACTGGCGCGCACCAAAAGTAGAAAGTAGGCAAAAGTGAGCGGCAGCGCAAGCACCACGCGCCAAGGCCAGCTACACATTGTAGTTGCACTTCGGGTGGGCTACGTTTTTTACTTTTGACAGCTTGCGATACAGCGCCAGCAGCACGCGCCAGCGCCTCATTGTAGTTCAGCCTTAAAAGTCTCGATTCGTAGCAGCACGTGATCGCTTCCGAATATTATGCTCTCGGAATCTTTTGCAATTTTTATTGCGAGCTGCCCGATTGGCTGAAGAGCCGATTTTGGAAATATCTGGTGTCCTGCTTTCATGCTCCACTTCCGAGTCTGTTTGTAGGAGTGACTGGTAGATTTGGAGTCCACGTAATAGGTTCTTTGGTTAAACACCTCTGTTCAGATGTGTCGCTAAAACTAACACTTTTATTAATTTTTTTACAATTTTCGGGACTAATGTTGGCTTCCTTAATAACTCTCGCCAGATCTCTGTTGCTAATCGCGCTGAATCTTCCACAGCAGTCAATAGTTCTGATGTAGTCCTTGAAATCATCAGGTCTTGAATTCTTTTTTATTTTGTCGCTCGATTCCTTGAAATCCTTGTGAGGTCGTTCTGGTGCAGATGTTGAAGGCTGAACTTGTTGAAAGGAGATATGAAAAACCAGATTTCCCTTGATGAGTTTTCAGAAATTGGTCCTTACCTTTGTCGTCTTTTGTCCACTTTTCTATTACCTTTGAAGAAAACCTAGATATGACATCCCTTATCGATGACTCGATGATCCCAGAAATGCTATATTTAGAAGTCACAAACTCATATAGCCTTTTATTTTGCTTACCGTTTTCGTGCTTCAGCCATTCTTCAAAGAGCTCTGCTTTGGAAACAGAGTAGAAATATTTTTTAAAAAAATTAAAAAAAAATAGTTGTACTAAAGTGTGGTGCCATAAATTGATATATTTCGAAACTAGATAGTCACAGCTACGATATATCCAAAATTTAGCCCGGGGTCAAGCGGGGGCAGACAACTCCCAGTCCAATGAATGCAAAAAATTGTAAAAGTGATTTTTTTCGAAATTAATGCATAATGTTAGGTACTAATGTTATAAAAAATGAAAAGTACTCACCTTTAGCTTCCAAATTCATCACTAATATATACTACTCACAGTGGTAAAAATCTATCTAACGTGCTATCACAAGAACAGCAAAATTAGGAATGAAATAGTGCATGTTTCCTTTTTTTATATAGGCTTCCAACTACTCACCTTATTAGGTAAACCTGTGTTTTTCATCTCTTTCTATAATCATTTTTCTGAATTTCAAAAATGACTTTTGTCCAGGTAGTTTGTTCTATTCGAAACAGTGCACCGGCCGGGCACATCTACAGAGACTGCCATATTTAAGCAGAATAAGGTTGGTAGTTGATTTTAGTTGTCTATTCTCTGGGGCCCTTGCTGTGCGTTTGTGAAGCTGTAGCGAAGTCATAACTGGATGCAAATAAAAAGTACGATTATATAAAAAAAACAACAATTACAACATAAGCATAAGCCTTGTTGAGTGTAGAAATGAATTTGTAAACAACTTTTTACATTTAGGAGCTTGCCGCAGAAAATAAGATAAAGAACGACTTTCATAGACGTATTGTAGCCGCCAATAAGACCCTTTTCGCGCTTGATTCTAAAGAACCAAGAAATCTCAAGACAATGTAGAGAATATGTAAAACATTAATCCGCCCAGTTCTATGCTACGGGTCTGAAATTTCGACATACACCAAACAAACAATACCAGCTCAAAATCTTTGAATGGAAAAAAACTTAAGAATATTTGATCCTGTAAGGGTTCACCAATGCGAATGGCGCACTAGAATAAACGAAGAGCTTGAAGAAATGCATGACGAAAGAAATATAGTTACACACATACACAATTTACAAAAACTCGTTAGTTTACTTTGTACCATACTTTTTTATTAATGTATATGATAAGATGATTATAATCATTGATTTTAGCGCTATTATTTAGTCCTCATCATTTTCGTATATTGCTATTTTAAACTAAATAGCGTTCGTAGCCTGATAAAAATTTAAATTACAAAATGTAAAGTGGTACCATAGGACAAATTACAAAAATAAAATAAAAAACAACGAATTACCAAAAAATGTGTTCTTTTATAATAACATAAAGTACGTGACATTGACATCTTAACAGGAAATCAACAACTTTAACTTAAAACGAAACTGGAAACTAATTTTAAAAAAAATATTGTGGTGAAACATTCGTTTTTCAATTTAGCATTATTACATACATTAAATAAGGAAAACGAAAATAAATAAAGACTTAATTTATGAATCAAATATGGTAAGGGAAATCGTTCATGACGATGCAAAAAATGTTTATTTGAAAAAAAGGTGTGATAAATGGAGTTCTAGGAAAATTTATGTAAAAAACAACTTCCATCAACATAATTATTTTGTACTACTTATTAGTTATTATATGATCATTTATATAAATTGCTTAATCTATATTTTAATTAAATTAAAGAAAAGTACACAGTTCCATTTTTTGTTTTTTCATGTTTCTTCAATATAATCAGCATCAGCCTGTAAACCGCTGGGATTGTATGGTAGACTTAATTCTTTACATCGATCTACAATAAATTTCTCCAAAGATGCGCCAGCTCTAAAAAAATTTTGTTGTGTTATTATAACCCTTATGAGTTTTTATCTTCTTCAAGAGCTTACCTATGTATATCATTTCCGCGACTGTTATAAATATCACAGTTCTTAAAAATAAGCGCAATGTCACTTAATAATTCTTCATTCATAGTATATTGTGCCATATTAAGTTTAGATTTAACTTTGGCAAAATCCATTGGACTTTTAATAATTGTGTAATAGTCAGGTACTTCACGCTTAACAATTGGACGCAAAAATGGCCATGCATATGCGTGTTTCATAATGTCATCAAGTAATTGGTACAAGACTACACTATCTAAAGGCAATTCTTCATTGCGACGTCCTCGTCGACTACCTTTTTTTGGAGGATCCTCCCTTGGTGTTGAAGCACTTCTTCCTGAACGTCTTGGTTTCTTTGCATAACTTTTAAATTCTAGATAAAAGATATAATTTTTTTTTAAAATAAAATTAGTTTTTTCTATATAACCTATCACCTTCATCAGATTCTTCGTATTCGCTATCTACTTTTCGTTTGCGTTCTTTTTTTGCTTTACATTTGCCACACATCCATCTGCCTCGAGGCGCCTTTGTTAAATTAGTACATTCGAAATGGTACCAAGAAGTACAGGTCCTGCATAAAATCTCACTACAATCGCACTTACAAATACAGCATATCTTGTCCTCATCATCACTTTCTCTGCAAGATATAATCATTTCCAAATACAGAAAGAAAAAAAAAATAAATAATACATACTCTTCAATGGAGTCTTCATAGTTAACTTCAGTATGGTGTCTTTTTTCAATTTCATTTTGTGTAGTAGGTTTGGCATTTATCAACGGTTTATCCATCGAGTCAGAATCAGAATCAGTATCGTCATCTTCCTTCTCTTCGGATTCCTCTTCATCGTCGTTATCTTCATTTTCTTCATTCTCCGTTCCTTCTTCCTTATCCTCCTCTTCTTTTATTTGTGCTTCCTCGCGTAATTTCGCATAACGAGTCTTCTTAGCAATTTTAGTGAGCTTTACTTCATCATCATTACTATCTCCTTCCTCGGCATGAAATGATTCATCATCGTCATCTTCATCTATGCTTTCATTATCGCTAGTGAGTAAGCAAAGAGGTTTAGCTCCTCCCTTTCGTTTTTTCTTTTTTTGGTTATATTTATGTGGTAGATACTCATCGGAAGCATCCGAATCTTCCAAATTATCTTCAATTATTGTTTGCTTTCTTGGCTTCTTGTTGGACGCAGTTGGATTTATTCGCTTTATATGAATTATACAATTTTTGCAATACCAATCTCCTGAAGGAATTGCCTGCCGAGTAAAAATAGATAAAAGAAATTCAATTATAATTATTGAATGTTTTATGCTCGCTGAACACTTATTTTAATTTAATTTTTGTTTATTCAAAACAAACCAAAACAGAGAAAATTAAAGTACATGATTCTTATTCATCGCTATTGAATCGCACAATAAAATTTAAGTATAAAATATTCGAAAATTCTCACTTCAACTCCCAGGTTGTATGGGCACATCCTCACTTTATCCTCTAGGGTAAAATTTCTGGGTCTAATATTGGATCCAAAACTCAACTGGAAGTCGAACATCGAGGAAAGGGTAAGGAAAACTTACAGAGCCTTCGACGCCTGTACGGCAATAGATGGCCCTGTTGATGTACATAGCCGTGGTCGTCCAATTCTCAGATACGGTTCACTGGTATGGTGGCCATAAAGTTGAGAAGGACGGCAAAAATAGGAGCCATGGGAACAGGTCCCACAAACGCCCTTGATGTTCTGTTGCACCTACTCCGTCCAGATCTTCAAATCAAACCCCTAGGTTCGTGCAGTGCCCTTAGACTAATTCGGGGCCTGGACCTCCAAATCCTATGGTTATAGTACCATCTTGGATTGGTTACCCTTACCCCTAGATTGACCTTCAGGGAGGACTTCTCCGTTGAAATTCCCTCAAGAAGGAAGAGAACGGAGAAACGGAGGGGTTCTAAGGAAGTTCGATATAGAGATATTCATCGGCGGCTCCAAGATGTTAGAGGGCGCCGTTGCAGGGGTTTATCCAGGGACCCCTAAAAGTTCGCTGTGCTGCCACCTGTTGGTGCACGCTTGTAATCTTTCAAGCGGGTCCTAGCGATCCTAAAGGCCTGCCAGATAATGAATATCGAAACTACACAAGGATGTAGCAATGGAATTTTCATACATACATTTCAGCCAAGTCTCTATAAAAGCTCGGGATTAAGTAACGATGAGATGCAGATCTGCGTTAGATAGGGTCATTAGAAAACACAACGAGGCTCTCATCTGGATTCCCAAACATAGGAAAACATATGCGTACGAGAAAGCCGACTACCTAGCCTAGCGAGAGTATCTCTACAGTAAAAAACCAGAAGTGCTTAAGTGCAAATTTGATGATTTTGAGTTTATTGCATTTTTGTATTGAGTATTTTATTTTTAAGAGGTGTGTTTGCAGAGTTATCGAACCGGCAAAAGTACTTAGTGCACAATTCTGTACCTACAAAAATCTCTAAAGGCGAAACACATATTTTGCAATTTAGCACTTCTGGAAGTATGCCGCCTTATTCTAAATTACAACTTAGTTCTCAAGTATAAAAAAAATAATAGCGTTAATATTTAAAAACTTACCTTCAACTTCGGTTCCATACAATACAAATGCGTTCCAGCGTTACATTCATCACAAAGAAGCATTTTATCTGCGTCGCTCTTCTTTTTACAGACAATACATTTTGAGTTAACGGAAGATTTATACCACATTACTGATTCGATTAAAATTCTCATGTGGAGAAAGAGCTAGCAGATAAGTTAAAATTTAAAAATAAAATAAAAAATATTTTAAACAATAAATACCTGAGCATAGCTAGTTGATGACATCAATGACATCTCCCAATATAGACGATTTTTTCTAACTGCTGCAAGTTTTGCTTCTTTTTCTTTTTCATCTTTAGGTTCATTTTTTAACCCAAAAGGCTCCTTGAGGAATTTTTGGTCAATGCTCTGTTCGATTTGTAAAATTGCTGATGCAAGAGACTGTACAGTCTTTATAAGATCAGATGAATTACGGAACGGAATTTCTTCGTTTGAACTATCTTCTGTTTCATATTCAATTGTATCACCAAGATTTTTGCCAGGATCCTCAAATTCTTCTTCGTCTTTGACACCATATGTTAATTGAGTACGTTGGGAATTATATGAATTATTTTGAAGATCGGTACGCCATTGTGCAATATCTTTTACTTTCAGTTTTCCTAAATTTCCTTCAGTTATACCGTTCTCTAGTGTTAATATTTCTTCTAAACATGTATAGTACAATACTTCATTAATGTCACTATAATTTTGACCTAAATTACTATTTTTATACTTTTTGTTTGTATCTGATAGTATAGTTTTAATATAATTATCTCGTTGAGATTCTTCAACTGAGAAATAATTCTTATGACAATTATTAACATGATCAAAGAGAGCTTCTTTTAAGTTAATCAGTTGTTCCTTAAGGGGCCCTTCTCGAATTCCCATTGGATTAAGACTATTAATTAATGACTCAATATCTTTCTCCTCAGATATATAAGACCATCGAACGCGATCTGTATTTTTATTATCATGAACAATACAATGTTTTGGATCCCCAGTGCACATGAAAAGTTCGTACGGGGAGGGATTATAAAGTGATGATTTATCATTAGCTTTTGCATTCGATATTCCATTAATCTTTGATATTTCACCATTAATATTTTTTTCTGTTTTTTCCTTCTCAATATCACCATTAGTTATTGAAGATTGATTTTCTTTATCAGATTCATCATTACCGTTAACTAAAGGTTCTGTTGCATTACCATTAACAATTACAGTAGATCCATTTGCCACTTCTGAATTATTAGCGTTTTGTTCTTCTACTTGAACAGTACTTTTTGTCTGTTCTTTTTCTTCTTCTTTTATTAATTGTTTTGTAAGGAGATTAATAACTTCTTTTTTAGTTCGTGGACAATGCGCTAGCTGTATATTATTGATTGGTGGATTAGTTAAACATATATCTAATGAATTAGGTAGATGTTCTATAAAAATACCCTTAATGGAATTAAATATATAGTAATTTCTGTAAGCTCTATCAGAGCCAAGATATGATACTAAACTTGCTAATTCTGTTTGTAAATTTACAAGGCCATCATTAAATTTTTGTTTTTCATTTTCATCTTTTTGTTGAATTTTCTGTACATTCTTATTCATTGTTATTTCTAATTTTTTCCTCTTTTCCTCATCTCGTGCTTCGCCACTATGTATTGCATAATCTTCAACAATTTTACGTTTTTCACTTTGTAAATTAAAATGGCGCTTATTTTCACTTGCATATAATTTTCTCAAATTAAATCGTACATCATGTAATAAATTCTTTCGTTCTGCTATTATAGTTAATAAACCATTATAGGAAAGAATTTGACAAATTAAACAATTTAGTATTTTCATAATGTCTGAGAAAGGTAATTCATAAACCGAATGCACTTTTAGTGCACGTAATATATGTGGCTGTTGCATACGAAGCGCTAATCCTGGATCCTCTGATGCTGTGTATCCCGATCTATAAAATAACCGCCAACGTTCAGATTTTTCATCAGTATGAGCCCCAGATGCTAATAAATGTAATCGAAGTATTTCACTGGCAAATGCTGGTTCAAGTGGTAGGGCATTAAGTTTTTTGAAAAAATATTTTGTAACATGATGATGAGTTTTTGTAGCGTTATTCATTGTTTTTAAAGGTTCCTGTTTTGCTGGTATTGTAATATACTTAACCTGAAATTTATATTAATAAATTATTTTTTTCTTAAATGTTATTAATTATTAATACTATATTTTACTATTGACCCTTTACACTCGAATATTTCGAAGCTTCTAATTTTTTAAGGAAACTTCTCATTGCATGAATTAAGCTTTCCTTAATTTTAAATCGACCTGAACCTAAGTCCGAATATTTTTACTTATACCCCTTCTATTGAATATTATCCAAATAAAATCAATAATATAAATCCATTTCATTCAGAAAAAATATAAAATACAAATTCCATATATTTTTTTGATGATTCATTTACAGGAAAATGAACCATTAGTACGATTCCGAACAATAGTCCAGGCGCTGGAGCGTTTCCAGTGGTTTTGGCGTGATGTAACGGACTTTTTTGGTGGAATTGGTCAGGAATGGCATCCCCAACAAAATCTAGGGGGTGCGCAAACATGAAAACGCCTGGAAAATTTATGGGAGCCCAAAAACTGAAAATTCACGAAAAATTCCGTTTTTTGACTTTTCTTGATAAATATTTCTTAACGAAGGCTTCTACGCGAAAAGTTTCTTGGACATGTTTTGTTCGTTATTGGATTTGCTAAAACTTAGCGTAAGTTTAATTTTTGAAATTTGAATTTTTGCATTGCAAAATACCGAAAACTGCGAAAAATGGTACCCTCACTTTAAAGTTATACCAACAAAAGAAAATACCATTATTTTTCAATGTTATTCTGGAATTAGGTAGTTTAAGGTATGCTTAACTTATATCCAAAACATGATCACTGTCTGTCAAATGGTTTTTGCGTAATGGATTTTGCAATTAAGTGATTTTAAAAAATTAAATTTGTTGCAGCGCAAAAGAAAAAGCTCCCATGTTGGTCCTGATTTTTTTACGTATGCTGTAAGACCCACTTTACAATATCCAATCATAAAATTGCTGTTTTTTAATTTTTTTTTAGTTTTTATTTTTTTTAAAAAATTGCAAAATATCATTAACTTGGATATGCTCGGCGCGTTTCAAATTCGCTCGAAAAAAGATTCAGTTTCTATTTCACCAATTTAGCTGTTTTTCGAGCGAATTTGAAACGCGCCGAGCATTTCTGGCGCTATTTTGCAGTTAAGGGGGTTTTTTTAAAAAATTAAAATACATTTAAAAAATTTAAAAAACAGCAGTTTTATGATTGGATATTGTAAAGTGAGTCTTAAAGCATACGTAAAAAATTAAGGCCCAACATGGGAGCTTTTTCTTTTGCGCTGCAACAAATTTAATTTTTTAAAATCACTTAATTGCAAAATCCATTACGCAAAAACCATTTGACAGACAGTGATCATGTTTTGGATATAAGTTAAGCATACCTTAAACTACCTAATTCCAGAATAACATTGAAAAATAATGGTATTTTCTTTTGTTGGTATAACTTTAAAGTGAGGGTACCATTTTTCGCAGTTTTCGGTATTTTGCAATGCAAAAATTCAAATTTCAAAAATCAAACTTACGCTAAGTTTTAGCAAATCCAATAACGAACAAAACATGTCCAAGAAACTTTTCGCGTAGAAGCCTTCGTTAAAGAAATATTTATCATATTTTTCATGTTTGCGCACCCCCTAGATTTTGTTGGGGATGCCATTCCTGACCAATTCCACCAAAAAAGTCCGTTACATCACGCCAAAACCAAAATTTATATGTCTCACTGCTCTAGCGCCTGGACTACAAGGCGGCAGACTGCAAACCGCAGGCGACACTACTGGTTTGTATGAAAAAATCATGATTTTATCATAGCAAACCGCGATTTTCTCATATAAACCAGTAGTGTCACCTGCGGTTTGCAGTCTGCCGTCTTGTTCGGAATCATGCCTTTAGAGTTTTAGACTGAAAATTCGTTATATAGATCGACATTCAAAAGGCCAGCATTCTTTGGAATATAATATTCTTCCATTTGCTCCTGTGTCCATTTGGCTGAATCCTGATCTGCTTAATCTTCGGTTTCCAAATATTCCGATTTCTTGCAACGTTGAATCAATATCTTGATATTCAATTATGACATATTATTATTATTTTTATAATGTCTTACAACCGCAGCTTTGAAATTCGATGTAGACTCTATGCGTCGGGTGGCATGGTGATTATGTTAATATCAACCCAAAATTATCTAAACATTTTGCACCTTATAAGCAACAAGCTTCTGGCGTAAACACACATAAAATATCCTTAAAAAGGTAACCACCAACCAAAGATAAATATTAGTGAGACTATTTAAAAATAGGCTTTTGCCAGCAACTATTAGGCACATAGTACAATCTCAAGAAAGTATGTCAGATCCACAGCATGAATCTTTTTCAATAATCAAAAAATATTAAATCCTAAAAAAAATTATATGTACTAATTTAAGATTTAAAATGGGCTTTTGACGACGATGGGCAGTATTCGCTTGGAGTCACGTCCTGAGGGAGTGTGACTTCAGACGGGTATTGTCTATTATTAGACATATAATGAAGAAAAATTACATGTCTGACAAATGAATGGCCCTGGGTTCTCATTTGCAATGTTACTGACCCAGGTTTTATTTGCTTACTCAGACGCCAGCCCCTTACTCTATTGCAGATTCGCCGACTTATATTTAAAATTTCAGGGGTGAAGGGGTTCTTTCCTTCGTACCCATTACATATAAACCCCACATTTTCGCTTTTCCTTACCATCTTTCAAAAAAAGCCTCTTTGATCAATTCTGAACCAATTGTTTCGAAAACCTCAGCCATATGTTAACAAATTGGGTAAATAAGGCTGTTCCGGAACGCAATTGGCATATTGGCCCTGCAATTTTGAATTCATAAGTTTTGATCATAATTTCGTTATTTGCGACCTTAAAAATCCCTAGATATCCACTTTCATTGGAATCAAAACACAATTGACCAAATTCGTCCGCCATATTGGCCCCGCCATTTTGAATTTATAAGTTTTGATCATAAATTCCTTATTAGCTCCCTTAAAAAACCCCTAGATATCCACTCTCATTGGAATCAGAATACAATTGACAAAATTCGTCCGCCATATTGAATTTAGAAGTTTTGATCATAAATTCCATGATAAATTCGTTATTTGCTACTTTAAAAAACCCCAGATACCGATTTTCATTGGAATCGGAATACAACTGGCAAATTCGTCGGTCATATTGGCGCGGCCATTTTGAATTTATAGGTTTTGACCACAAATTCGTTATTTGCGACTTATTATTGGAATCGGAAGACAATTAGCAAATTAAACCATATTTGCGTGGCCATTTTGAATTTGTAAAATCGAGCTTCGAGGTGCATCGTGGGAGACCTCCATGGACGTTCGTGCAAAATTTCGAAGCTTGGGCTTTTCGGAAATTTGGGAATTTAATCGGAATCAGAACACAATTAACAAAATTCGTCACCCATATTGGCGCAGCCATTTTGCATTTATAAGTTCTGATCACAAAAACTCATTATTTGCTATATTGGCGCGGCGATTTTGAAATCGGAACCCACGGACTTTCGTGTAAATTTTCGAAGCTCTGCGGTGGCTGGTGCGCCCGCTATAGCGCACACATGCACGCATACAGAAACTTTCTTTTAGGAGTTATTAGCCATTATCCTTCCTACCGATAATTGAATATCCTCTAGCCCTGATTCACTAATCTTTGTTTGGTTCATACGCCTAAGCATTGTCAGATTGCCCAATGCGATGAACAAAATATTTCTCCGCGCCTGACCCTCAATTTCCTTCGATAATTTATTATGTTTGTGAAAATATATCAAGTATGTAATAAAAAGAAAGGTGTTTTTTCTGGGAGATGCAAATAAATAAAGAGAACCAATCACGAAATTTGTAAAATAGTTAGTGATGGACTAAATATTTGGAGTATTTAACAACGCAGGCCATATCGAGATCCTTCTCATATTAAAATACTTTCCCTATCAAAATTGAGTGTAGAGGGTCAGTTACTGTTAAGTTTGACACTTAAACTAATACTGTTAATACAGACAGTTACGTTACTCTATGAATTTTAATTGTTTTTAACTAAGTTAATAATAAAAGATAAATAATATTAACTTACCGCACATTCTTGTTCTTCATCGCATTGTAATGCAAAAATAATATTCAAAAGTATTCGAAGAATTTCACTAAGTGGGCCAGCCACTTCACGTACAGTAAATGCACGACATAATTCATTATAATTCATCTTTGTTTTTGATAAAGGATGCTCAATGTTAGGTGAAAATGTTGTTAAAAATTCATAAATAGCCATAAAATCGCTAAATAATTTAGAATGAATAATAGATTTTAATGGCTTATATAAAGGTAGAAGTTGTTGATCATTACGTTCCAGATCATCTAATTTACTTGCATAATTCACATATAAATTTTGTACGAATTCTCTTCTTTCATGTGCTTTACGTTTCTTTTCTTCAGCTTCTTTATTAATTTGATCTAACCGTTCCTGTACTCTTTTTTCCAATTCACCTTGTTCAAGTGGTTCAGTTATGGACAGTCCATCGTCTTCTTTTTTAATTAAAAACTTATTTAATGTTCCCTGTTTCTTTTCAATTTCAGATTTACGTTTAGATGGCTTCCAATCGGGTAATTTACCAACAAAAAATGTTTCCATTGTAACACCTGCATTTGTAACATATTTTTTATATGGAGCTTCTTTAGGCTCAAGTATACCATCAACTCGCCTAACATTTTCTTTAATGAAAAATTGTAAAAATTCATGTTGAAAATCAGAACGACGACGTCGAATATAATTTGGTGATGTTACCCATGTATCATATGAGCTAGTGCTATTGGTTTTTCTAACTCTATACATTAAAGTGGATGGATCATAAATACCATCTGCTGGAGCTACTTTGGGTGTTACAATTTCAACTATATCACATTCATGATAAGAACTTTTATTAGGTTTCGCTGCAACAACGGTTTCTTTTAAGAAAAATCTATCTTTTAGGAATTGATACGTTAGATTAAATAATGATCTATAGCATCCTTGTTGGGCTGTTTTAACAACAATTAATGTTGGGGCCCGTAATTGTTCTTTAAAGGCATTTAATAATTTTCTTGCTTTACGCTCACTTTTTAATGCTTCTGCATATGTTAAGTTGTCTTTTCCAGTTGATTCACAGGCCCATATTGTTGCATTTATTAGCATTATTCTACGAAAATATTCCCTAAAATAAAAAAATAAATTATTGAAATAAATTATATACGATTTGAATAATAAATTAAGAAGAAATCACAACACTTATTGGGACACCCAAAAAAAAGAAATTTTCAAATTCGCTGCTATTTGGATTAATTATGCTTTTGTTAGTATAGCATAGACTATTGATTACGTCGTATAGAACGGAACTAAGCCTTTCAAGGGATTTTATTGCAGGAATCGCTCAATGGGTCATTTAAGAAGAAAAGCCGCGGAGTGCTATTAAATTAGGGGTGGAAATTGGAGATAGGGGTGAAAATTGACCCTTTTCAGTGTTTTCAATATATGTACCTCGCAAACAAAGAAAAATTTCGATATACTTTATATAAAATTTTTTGTAGAGAATTAAATTTCCCGTCGAAATGGCTACTTTAAAAAATTTTGAAAAAAATTTTTTATGCCAAAAATGTTGAAACAAAAATAAAAAAAGCCCCAAGGACACCGCACCGTTTGTATGGGAAAATGCCTTTCGGTCAGAGATAGGTATAGGCATTGCTTTATAGAAAAAAAAGTAGACAAAATTTTCTTTAAGATGCTAGTTTGAAAAAAATTTTGGTTAAAAATTGACCGAAATATGGTAGTTTTTTTTATGTTTTTTCAAAGCGTAAGTGATGAAAAACTAACTTAAAACAATGTTTATTGCTATTTATACGCATTCGTTTTAGTTTTTGAATGATCTTTGGATTAAAAATCTTTTTAGATAAAATTCAAATCTTTCATAAAAATTACTAATGATATTTCTGTGGTCAAAAGCCAAAACATCTTATGTCAACATAAGCGAAAATAAGTTTTTTATCATTTATGCATTCAGCATTATAGTTTCTACTTCCCCTCAAAATTTCTTTACAATATTTACAAAAATCGAAAAGTTATACTAAGAAAACCAAATATCTTAATTACATTTTGGAAAGCAAATTGCAAAAGGAAATTTAACTTATGTAACATAGGCGAATAGAATTATGATTGTGAACTATTTATCAAAGGGAATAATAGCTTAAGTAAATTAAGAAGTTATTCATGGTTAAGGAAGATTTTGCTTTTTCTGATTTTGCATATGGAAAAAGAACTTTTATCTTTAAATTGCTCTAATGAAAAATGACTGTTTTCGTCTTAAGATGTTTTGGCTTTTGACCACAGATTTATTCTTCTCCTTCGATGGCTATACATCCATCAGCTTCTTCCTCCAGACCTCTCTCTGTTGCACAGCTTGCCTCCAGTTTCTGATGTTGAGGAGTTTTGCTGCATCAGCTTTAACACTATCTTCCCACCTTGACCGTGGTTTGCCATCTGGTAGTAAATACAGGGCTTTCTTTGGTATCATTGAGTCATCCATTCTTTGGACATGGCCGGCCCAACGTAAGCGCAGTAGCTTGGCATGTGTTGAAAGTTTACACTCTTTGTATAGATCGTACAATTCGTGATTGTAGCGTATCCTCCATGCGTTATCTTCATTGGCTGGGCCGTATATCCTTCGGAGAACCTTGCTCTCAAATATATCCATCTTATCTGCGGACTTTTGGGAGATACTCCATGCTTCACACCCATACGTAGCTTCTGTACGTATGATCGTTTTGTAGATTCTTATTTTCGTTTTTCTGTGGATGTCTCTGGATTTCATTACTGGCAGTAGTGAGAAGTATGCTCTATTTGCGGCGTTTATTCTTCTTTGCACGTCTATCGTCTCATCGTTGTCTTCGCTGACTGTGAACCCCACGTAGTTAAATTGGTTTACCCGTTCAAAGTTATATTCTCCCCAGGTGGTGTTGTGGTTTCTTCTTCTTTCCACCCTCGACTGAATTAGAATCTTGCTCTTGTCTGCATTTATTTGCAGCCCTTAGCTTCATCTTCTAATTCTGTGAGGATTTCTCTAAGGTATGACAGTGATCTGGCAAGGCAGTTTATGTCATCGGCATATCCTGCCAACTGTTATCGGCATATCCTGCCAATTGATTTGTTAAGCAGGGTTGCGTTCGCTTTGCGAATTACTTCTTCTAGGCAGAGATTAAATAGCATGGGTGCCAACCCATCGCCCTGCTTTAAGCATTGCTTGACTGGGAAGGATTCCGTCAATTATCCTTGTATTCTGACTGCACACCTTGAGTTCTCCATTGTCATTTTTGTTAACTTTACTATTTTTAGGGGGATGTTTGGGTCCAACATCGTCGCATACATTTTTTCCTTGTCGATGCTGTCGTATGTTTGTTTGAAACCGATGAAAAGTTGCTACACGTCATGTTGTATTCCCAGCATTTTCGGAGGACCTGCCTTATTGAAAATAGTTGGTCCATTGTTGACCTATTTCTTCTGAATCCAGCTTGGTATTCACTTATTGCGGCTTCTGCATAAGGTTCCAGTCTGGCTTTGATTATGTTTGTAATTTGTTTGTATACCGTGCTTAGAAGAGATATGCCTCTATAGTTTGCACAGTTGAATTTGTCCTCTTTCTTGTATATTGGGCAGAAAAAGCTTTGCTCCCATTCTGCAGGCATTTTTTCATTCCTCCATATGCAGCATATTAGTTCGTGTATAGCTGCTGAAAGCGATTCGCCTCCTTGTTTGATCAGCTCTGACGGGATGTTGTCAATTCCTGGAGATTTGTTGTTTTTTAAGGCTCTTATAGCACTTTGTACTTCTTCCATGGTTATTATTATTATTATTTATTGATATACCATGTACACAAGATAGAATCTTATAACTAGTACATTTATTAATACATCGGTTAGACAGGAGGATATGATAAGAGTAAAAAAAATTGAAAAAGTATAATAGCGAAAGTTAAGTGAAAGAAAATTTATACAAGAAAACTTGTATTTGCGCTTTATACAACCCTGTTAGAAATATGATGGAAAAGACGCGTCTTGAAAATGCCCGCCGAATCAATGCGCTGGAAATCAACTGGAAGGGAATTCCAAAGCATTGGTTGGTACATTTGTTTCTCTGGTGTCTTCGTTATGTTGTAGACGGGGTTCTGGTACATGTACGATGCTTTCCTTTTCGTTCAGCAGCTCACTGAAAAATTCCGTCCACCTTGTCTTTACATCTTCGCTGCCTGTGACTATAGAGCCTTCTTTTGTTCTACATATACCATATACCGGAGGAGAGTATGAAGCCGTTCTTGAAGAAGTTTACTTCCTTGTATGCTTCCCGTGTTTTGTTTTATCTAAAGTTTTCCTCAGCCCTCAAGATGTAATTGTTGAGGTATTGTCTTTTCTTCTTCCTACAAATGTTTTTTGCTGTGCTTCTTGTTTCCTCGTATTTAAATTTCTTGCTCCTCGTCGGTCTCTATGTATATTTTTCTATTTTTATTTCTGACCTCTATAGCTGCTTTACATTCCTCTTCGTACCATTCACTGGCTCTGCCTGTGCGTTTGTAACCTACAGTTTGCTTCGTGACATCTGTCAGAGTCGTCTTCAGTCTTATCCATTTTCCCTCTACCGTGTCTGTATTATTTATGTTTGGACCTATTCTTTCTGCTAGTGTTGCCTGATATCTCTTCAATACAGACTGTTCTTGGAGACGGTCAACATCGAATTTCTTTTGTTTATTTCTTTTTTCTTGAGTGGACAGATTTATTGTTCTATTTACTATTCTCCGAGGCTATCAAAAGCGAAAGACAATAAAAATGTTAACAGTAAGAAAATGGGAAAGTTCAAAACTTATGTCATCTTCTACAATAAGGTAACCCTTTAGATACGAAATAAGAAAAACACTTTTGCTTCCAATGCTTACGAGTGAAATTATGACATTTTAAACGGCTTTATTTGTGAATTATAAGAGTACAATTTCTTATTTGTTGAAATTTACTGGAATTGCGACTTAAAGATATCAATTGAAATCTAAAAGTACCACTTAAGACATTTTTAAGTCTGTTTACTATATAAAAAATATAACATCATTTACTATATGCATGCATGTCAGTAGCGCCATATTGTTAGGACATGTCGCAGTTGTTGGGCATAGGTTAAATATGCTCATGTACAAACTATAAAATACAATACTATTCTTTATAAGTAACCTAAAGCGACTTGTTATTATGAAACGACTTTTTCTTTTATATTTTTACAACTCGAGCTTTACTTTTAAACTAACTTTTTATAAACTTAATCCTTGTAAGAGCTCTCAAATATTCCTTTGTATCAATAAAAAATATTAGTTTAATGAAATGAAAATCTGTATTTAGATAATATATGAATGTAACTCAAATGACTGTAAAAATACAAGATGAATTGTTGCGACATTTTGTCAAATTAGTAATAACATAAGAAATATTACGTGTTTTTAAAATATTGGCAGACATAATTGCTCCTAGAGTGCAATCCTTCTGATAACTGCGATTACGAAACTCCTCGCATTTGATAAGAAACATGTTTCCAGCTTGTTATAAATTTACGGCTACCAAGAGTAGCGGCATAACATAATAGGCAACAAAAATCTTTGGCTGAAGGGCAAACATATTTTTTTTTACCAAGCACTAGTCTCTAGAACGTGAAAGAAAGATGAGCTAAAACAACTACACAAGAATTTCAACCTATTATATTGCGTATGTGTATATAGCTAGAAGTGGTATGGTATAATATGCGTTATGATAGAAATTCACTTTTTTTGGGATGCGATTAAACAAAATGTATTTAGTTTCCCCACAATTCTCCTCATATATATTTGAATTGACCGGTTATCGACATTAAATTTATATTAGAATCCAAATATATAATAATATAATTTATTATACAAAATACTTACTCATAATCTCGGAAAATTTCTTTGGTTGTTTCACAGTAGAAAACTTCTTCATCGTCTTTGAAATCATCCGTACATGTTGGCTTTATATCCAATCCTTCTCGTGTACAGATTGGCATTTTGTTATCATTAAATATTAATATTATACGCTAAAATATGTTACAAATATTGTTCGATTTTTTTTTTTAATAATTGAAAATTTTAATTTCCGCGAAATCTTAAGCTGTCAATTTGCGTCTGCATTGAACTTTTTGGAGGGAACCTACGTATCTAGACCCCGATCTTTTCCTAATATTACTGGTAAAATAATTACACTTAAATGATAATTAATCTCTAATAACCTTATTTATTATTAAAGTAATTAATAAAATATAACAAGAAACAAAATTTCCACAAAATTTTATAATTTCTTGATTTTTATTAGCAGAACTGACAAAAGGCAAACACACGCGCCAACTTTTCTATGAAAAATGTTCAGTTTTCAGCGGATTCCTTTCAAATTGAGAGTAACTGAGAAATTATGGAAGAGTTTCTACATTTTTTGAATAATTTGAGTTTTTTGAGAGAGAAAACGCATTCGAAATGTCGATATAAGAGAAATTTCTTTGATATTTAAGAGAAATTTTACTAAATTTTCTCAGCTGATAAGAATTTCATAATTCAGTGAGAACAGGGAGAGAAATAGACCTGAAGTTAAAACAATTTCAGGATTTTGTAATCTTTTATTTAGTTTAACTTTTTTATATAATGCATATAAAAGTAATTAAAAGTAACGAAAACTATAAATTTTATCATAAATTTGTTAAACATAAATGCCCGGATTACCCCGCCCCCAATAGGTTTAGTTTAAAGTTAGTTTTCAAACCTGTTTCTGGTTTAACCTAACAAAATTTGATTAAAAATACTTATGGCTGATTTAATAATTTGATTATACCACGAATAAAATTATAACACGTTTAACTATTGGGGTCTTTTAAGTTAAACTTAGTGGTCTAATCAGAAGTGCCGAAATCGGGCATTAAATGGAAAACATGAATTTCATATGAAAATTACATTTATTTTAAAAGTTGGTAGCACTGTTGTTTGACGTATGAATGTTAGTTTTTGGCGCGCTACGCGTTTGTTAATTTGTGAAATATACGTAAGAAGTGAGGATTTTCAGATATATATTATTAATAGGATCATAATTACCATAAATATGGATGAAACATGTAAGGCAAAATATCGTAAATATATTCAATAACTGTAAAATGTATTTTTTTTAGTTGGAGGCGAAAACTTGAATATAACCGCAGCAGTAGGAGCGCAATCTGAACAAAAATCGGAGGTGCGTTATGTTTAACTGTTATTAATGTTATTCAGATAAAATAAGCATGTATATTTGAAGAAAGCTTATTGCTTTATATCTTAAGAATTCTATCATTCATATAAGTTGTCAAATCAGACCAGATTATACTTTTTATTATAATGAAGAAGACAGTTCGGCTTTCGCTCCCGACTGGGTCGGTCACTTCCTCCAGTGGCTGGCCCCTTAGTAAATACTTTCTCTGTTTTCAAACAGTTATTACGGTATTTATTACGGTGAAATACAAGCTGTATTCGTACAGTTAATAGTTTTGGAACCTGAATGGTTTTCTAGAACGTGAATCGTGAATTAATGATATAGATATTCTTCAGAATATTCAATTACATTGGATTTATGTATCAGTGTAAAAATTATTTTTTATATCGAGTGTATCTGTTAACCGAACTAGACTGTGATTATGTACATAATTTATTAAAATTATAAGACTCAGTTTGAAATTTGTCTGTAACCTCAGTGTCATATATGTTTTTATATAATTAACCATGAGCTTCGCCCAAAAGAATTGACAAACCGATCAGCATAGGCAAATCATAACGGTCATCCTCGTGTTCGTCGCATCTTACTTGATTAGAGAAAAACACGTGTTGCTTGCATAGCACATAATAACGGACGTTCATTACTACCTACCAATCGTATCTCCAGCTTTAGTGATTTGGTTTCTCGGCATCTCCAATATAGATCTTTCCAGCATTTGACGGGTAACAAATTGTTTAGGAGTGGCAAGGAGTTATTGTGTTCTCATATGATTGGATAGATAAAGAAAAAACTAAAGCGATTCTAGTGCTTTTTATCTTTGTACTGCAAGTTGGAGATGCTGACTACCTATGCAGGACCTTAGCCTGTTGTTTTGCACCCAATCGACACACCTAGTTGGCAATTTGGTTTTGGAGAGTTTACAAAGAGCCTCTGGTGTGCTGATCTGCCCATCGGTGTGGCACGTGGAGGACAGGCACGATGTCGCACCGTTTTAGCATGTGCAAATCACTATCACATACACCTGCATGATCTACTCAACACAGACTATAAATAAGCTTAGTGTAGCCTTTTTACTTGTATACCGACGAATCCGGATGGAGGAGAACATATACATATGTACACATCTTAGAACTTCAAAACCCAACACTGACAAAGACTGCAGCATCTTCCCCCTCGTGGCAAATTGTGGGGTTAGATTTCACTGACGTGCAACTACGCAAGTATATAACAACTAAATCAGCAGTGATAGATTTGAGAGGCCATAAACCTTTTAACATAAATTATGTCAATATATCAACAAAGTGTCTGATGAAATCCCTGTGTGTTCAGGCCTTACGCATGGGACTACAAACATTGGAAACGAGACTGATTTAAGGCCAAATTAAAAGTTGTATAATCATAGTTTTAATGGTCCATATGGCTGCAAGGCTGGGACCAAAAGTAACCTTTTGAGGTTCGCTAGTCTTTGACTAGTAAATTTAAACAACAACAACAACAACAATAATGAAGAAGAGCTAATCTTGATTTTAACCAAATTTTCCGTGTTATAACTGGGGTGGTAGCATGTAAGTTGTAACACTTGAATTTTTGTATGAAGAGGTCGATTGAAACAAAATACGCGCTACCACTGGATTAGCATTCACCAAATTCTTTTCGCATCTTTCGCGATGCAAACAAAATTAATCTTTTTAAACGACGATATAGTCCTTGTAGGACTCAGCCTTCTTGTAGTTTCCTTCCAGTCGTCTCAACGTCTTGCTCCAGTTTGTTATACGAAGTTTTCGTATATTTTTAGCACGTCATCCGTTCAACTATTTCTTGATCGTCCAGTTTTTCATAACGGTCGATCATTGACAATCCTAGCTAGCATTCTTTCTTCCTAAGTTCCTACTACGTTTGCGAGCCATTGAAGAGTACTAAATATTATGTATGTAACTATGTATATTTATTTCGTTAAGCTTTTCATTCGTTCTAATGCTCCACTCGTTTTGGTTAACTCTTACAGGTCTAAATATTCTTCTTAAGATTCTTATTTAGAAAATTTTGAGCTGTTATTCTATTTGTTTGGTCAATTTCCAAGCCTCAGATCTCTAGCATAGAACCTCAGAGCTTTAGCATGGGCGGACCCTAACTTTGCATTATCTTGAGATTTCTTGGTTCTTTAGCGAGAAATATATTTTATTTACGGATACGACGCGCCTATGAATGTTTTCCTTTACCTTATTTTCTGTGGTAAGCATTGTCTTATATAAAGTTGTCTACAATTTTCATTCAATGATCGTCAAGGCTGATCCTTGCTATCTTTTTGATACAATCCTAAAACGACTATCAAGTCATAGATTGAAAATATATGACGATCAAATGATTGATTTGTTAATGTTTTTGCAGGCGCAGTAAACTAAATGCACAATTTCTTTGACGTTTGCAATCATAGTTTTCGAATTCACAACGATTACGTCAATTAAGTTTTCGAGATAATGACTAATTAATGATTATGATCGTTTTTTGACATTTTAGAACTCCCCCTTTGTTTCCGTGTAATGTACTTTTAGATAATACTTTGCCGAACTTTCTAAAACTCTTGAAATGGTTTCTTTTCTTTACATTTTGCGAAGGCTAGTATCTGAATGTTTTTTGTGAAGATGCTATTTGCTCCATTAAGTTCTGCTTTTCTCATTATTGCGTCCTAAGCAATGTGAAAACGCATTTCCTTGTCGCAGAGATTCTTGAGGAAAGTTTGATTGAATTGCATGCTCCTCTATTCTCACTTATATCCTACACTTTTCCGTCGTCATTGTGCACAGTTTTATTAACTGTTTCGGGAAACCCATTTCTTCAAGTTGCTCCGCAGCTCTCTTATAAAGCAGGTCATAAGGATTTCTGTAGTCTACAAAAAGAAGAGTATATCAATGCGCTCTTTCCAGCATTTTTCAAGTATTTTTCTTATTATCGTGTCATTAGCGTATCGTTTTCTGGCTCATCTGTACTTCGGTAGCCCTGAATTAGGATTATGTTCTATTTGAAGAAGTTTTTCAAGTATTTCTCCCACACCTCGAGTATGCTATAGTTACTAGTAGTACCATCTTCTTCTTACCATGGTGTAGGTGGGTTTGTATCCATTCTTTATCATATTCATTTCCTTGTAGAAACTCCTAGCATCTTTATCGCTCTAGCTTTGCTTAATGGAACTAATTCTATTTCTAGTATCTTTTTTGTCCATCTTCCTTTTTCTTCATTTTTGTTAATACACCTGTCTTGCCTGGTTTTTTATTTCAACGCTTGTCTTACATTGATTAACAACCAGTACCTTATTCTCTGGTTGTTTTGTGAACCTACTACTTCTATTACTTGTTGAGGGGAAACTTGGCGGGCACTGCGACCTATTTTATTTGGTCTATTGTGCCATCCCCGTCTATAAAAAACCATCTAGGTTAAAAACTGATTTAGGGTTCATGTCCCAAATCTCCCTGCGAGTAGGGAAGTGGAGGAGGTTGAATCTCTTCTTCGCTGTAGCATCACAGTCGCACAGCAAGTCCTATTTTGTTTAGATGGTAGGTAAGTGAACAGTGGCCCATCAGGAGCTCTGTTATTATTATAAACTCCCACCTACTGCTATTTAAAAGTTTGCCCGCCTTAGCTTTATAGATTTGGATGAATCTTTTAGCTTGACGAGCACTCTGGGTCCTTGTCCAGCTAGGAAGAAACAGCTGGGCGACCCAATTTTTGAAGACCATTCGAACGTGGCAGCTTGCTAAGATGCAGAAGGTTTCCGGACCCATAGGTGATGATTTTTCCAGGCTGTCGGCAATTTCATTACGAATGTGACCTTCGTGGTCCGGAATCCACAGCAGCGTGACATTGTTGTACCTACTACTTGTTTGTTGCGGTATTTTCTTTTCTTTTATCGAGTTCCACATTACTTGCAGATCAGTTTCCATTTCCAGACACCTTGTTATTTCCTCTAATTTCCCTGCAAATATTTTTCATATTCCTGTTTTGCCTCTTCATTTCTTAATTTTTCTATGTGCCACTTTGTTTGATTGTAGTTTCTTCTATGTTTTATCGCGATTATAGTTGATTATAGTTTTTTCGACCTCATTTTTCAAACAACTAGGTAGTGATCGCGGTGTCCACATTTAAAACAAAATTAATACATATATGAGGCTATCAGCGCAAAAGTGATGTAACCCACAATTTAAGCTGGTTGCGGTTTTGGTGTAATAAACATTCACATTATGAACTTTCAATACAATAGTGGAGTAAGCTACTTTTTGCCTTCCAAAAACATAACTGTACATAACATAACTGTTGGAAAGAACAAATATAGCGAAATAATAGAGCAAAAAGGGTGTAAGCTGACTACACCGGTGGTTTACATAGTCTAGGGTTACACCACTTTTGCACTTATAGCCTCATATTACATATTTTGCTTATAATTTCTTTCATTTGTGCACGTTCCTTTTTATAACACTATAACCTTATTTACATAATTATTTTTTCAGGGAACTGCACCAGTGTTAATAAAGCAAATTCAAGAATGTGCCGAAGGAAATTTTCAAATGTTCGGCATGTCTTTTGGTATGATTACTTGTGTATCAATTGTTCGTGGAATTGATGTATCATCGACAAAAATCACATATCTTCTTGAAGATCATACAGGCCAAATTGATGCACATTATTGGCTTGAAGAGGGTGATGCATTAAAATCCCCAGATATAATGCTTAATAATTATGTACGCATCTTTGGTAGTATACGACAGCACGGTGGAAAAAAGACAATTATGATATTTAAAATGTTACCTGTTACAAATCTAAATGAGATTACAACTCATTTGTTAGAGGTTTTACATGCAAGATATAAAACTGAAGAATTTTCCACGGTAATATATAATTTTGATGTTATTCACTCTTTATATATTTATTGAAAATTTAAACAGAAAAATACTGGTGGAATGTCCGATTTCACAATGGGAACAACATCGGCTTCAGGCTTCTCTGGTCAACAAGATGGAAATAACTTAGGATTAGAAGGAAAGCAGCTAGCTGTCTTCCAGGCGATAAAAAGTTATGCTGGTGAGGAGGGAATTAGTATGCAGGAATTGCAACGCAAATTTGGTCATATTTCAAAGCAGGAACTTCAGTAAGATTGACATAAATTAACAATATTTTTATCGTTTTAAAACTATTTTTTTTTGTAGAAATATAACCGATTTCATGACTCAGGAAGGCCATATATACACCAGTATTGATTCGGAACATTTCCTCTGCACTGATGTCTATGATTAAGTATATTCAATATATTTTTTTTTAAATAATTTTGTATACTTTTCCGGTTTTGTATTTTATTCACAATTCTAAATTAAGTCATTAATAATTGCTGTTACACAATCAGTGATTAGTTTTTATTAATATTGTTTTAGTCTTTGTTAATTCCTCTGCAGCCATTTACTATGCATTGTTCAACAGTAACATAATATTAAATGGTTACCTCCGGGACTTCCAAAAGATAACTACTATGGTTTCAATGCAGAACTTTCTTTTCTAGTCTGTTTTCATGGAAAGTTGTTAAATTACTATAAGAAATGCTAGTACGCTTTATTCATTCACCAAGAATGATATGATACGAACGATACCCAAGATTTATCAGGCAAAACATCGACCTTACCATTGATACTTTTTATTTATTGATATTATATATTTAATTAGAAAGCAAACTATATATTTTTATTTCTTATACACAATTTATATTATTCTGCTAAAATGATCAGAACGACACCATTTTACTTTTACCAACGTTTACTTTTATTTTTAAAAACATAATTCGGAGCATAAATACAGATACGTTGGCAAAATTAGTTCGATTTATATCACCTTAAAGGTAGATTCACACATTACCGGAACGTGTCAGGGACAGCAAAAATTTTTATCGCAAGACTTTTTAATGGGCGCGTCCGCACTTCTCCGTGGCAGTGGTAATGCCGGAATTCAGTGTCCGGGCCGGGACCAGACTGTGTTTTAGAAAGTCTTTGTCGACGATATTTTTTTTAGAAAAACACGGACATCGGATGATGGCACGTTTGTTAAACGACGAAATGCTAATTGAATTATTACGGGGAAATACAATTTTGTATGATTTGTCGCATCCAAAATATGTGGATGCTCAAATAAAGGGTGGCGTTTGGTAGTAATACATAGTAAATTCTCAATTTATTTCATTAATTTCAGTTGCCATTTTTGAATTTTTATGGAATTATAATTTAAATTTTAGATTATAAAAAGTATATTTTTTTCTATTATTTGCATGGAACGGAGCCAACTTCGGAACTAAAATATGTTTTGAATAATTCCCTAATGCGGAAAGCTTTGCTTGTGGCGTTTCCACCCTGAGCAGGTAGATCGTTAAGAGTTTGGCTTATATCATCGTTTGTTTCCATTATTTCATTTGTGCAATAATTGTCAGTTCTTCGGTATTTAAAGATTTTATCGAACTTGCTAAAAACTTTAAATGTTGTTAACGTATCGTTTGGACTGAAACTATATACTGAAAGCACGGATTCGATTTCCCTGAGATGTGTGAATGCTTTCTTTCGACAACCCTCGGATGTCACTATCACGGCCCTGACACGTCCCGGTAACGTGTGAATCTACCTTAAGGAGTATCCACACATCTGATATGCACGCCACAGGGCCGTGTTCTGTCATGTATGAATGAGCCCGTGCCCGGACACGGACATTGTGAACGAGTAAAGGAGTATCCACACACATCAGGGCCGTGCCCGGGACGTCACAGAGCCGTGTTCTGCCATGTGTGAACGAGCCCCTGCCCGGACACGGACAGGTGTGAACGAGTAAAGGAGTATCCACACATATTAGTGTTCCGTCAGGGCTTCAAAAAATATCGGTGCGTACTTTTTATACGAGCTCGTTCACACATGTCCGTGTCCGGGCCGGAGCAAAAATCGAATGTCCCGGGCACGTCCCTGGTGTGTGTGGATACTCCACACACATCAGGGACGTGCCCGGGACGTTCGATTTTTGCTCGATAAACAAAAAAGCCCTCTTGTAATTTTTTCGAAAACCTAACCCTTTCGAAGTTATTCAAGGTCAAAGTTTCCAAAAAATCACTTTTCCGCCAAAAAAATACCGAGTATAATAATACAGAGTGGATGATTTCTTTAATATATCGAAAGAGGACAATGCGTTGTCTTTAAATTCCTGCTTTCTTATTTTTACTTTCTTGGACACTAAGAACTTAAATATTAATTGAGGCAACCGAAGTAATGCAATTTTCAAATTCAATATTTATCAATACCTATGTATTCCATTCCTTAATAACCCAGTGTAAAAAAAATATTTTTTTATGAATAAATTGCTTTGTATTTTTTGTGTAATATAGTTTTAATAGTTATTATATTTGTTTTAGTATAGAATTGAATGACTACACTTATTTATATATATATATATTCCAAATTTTGGGAAGGGTTAAAGCATTATCTTCCCATCTTGTAATCACATCAAATTCATTAATTATCGTAGAAAATGTTATGAGAAGAAAAAAAAAATAAGTCGGTTTATGACTTTAACGAAAAAAAGGTTTTCCCTGATAAAATAGAAATTAAAATCTAACAAAACTTAAAAAAAATGTTAATATTACTGGAAGTCTTTAATCACTATCAGATTTAACGCCAAATTTTTTTCTGTAATTTCTTCGTACTCGTGCAACTTTGTGTTCAAATATTAATTTAATAGCAAATTTATCTTCATTGCACGAAGTCTCGCCATTACAGCAGTTATGTGTTATATTATTGTTATTATTGGTATGGCTGGTGCTACTTGAACTGCATCCAGGTGTGGCTAAATTGATTCCACTATCTGGTGTTGTGCTGCAATTATTATTCTTAACATTTCCATTATTTGGAGTTTTAACTTCTGTTATAGATGTGCAAGTATCACCATTATGACTAAAGCATTCGTGGTTATTGTTATTATTATTATTGTTGTTGATGGTATTATTATTATTATTAGGAACCGATTTTCGTTTTTTACTGAAACAGTCTAGGCTCTCGTTGCTTGTCGAATCATGCTCATCCTCTAAGTAACTACTGTTGGATAGTCTTGAATTTGAATGGCTTGAATAAATATCTAAGTTAACAGCAGGTGTTGCACGCCTCTTTCGGCGATTTGTAGGTGATAGATATCGATCTTCATCTATATCTGAGGATAGGTGGGTACTGTTGTTTGCAGTTGTTGTTGTATTTGTGTGATTTACACCATTCAATTGAATTTTCTTTGCTGTATTTTGTCCAGTATTTGGATTGCCTTCTGCTTCAGAATTTGAGGCTGAGTTATCATCGGAATCTTGTTGCTGTTGCTGTTGTCGTAGACGAAAGACATAATCTGAAATAAAAATATAATTTTACTTGACCTTTAAAAGGGTAGCTCTAAAATTGTATATTTGATATATGTATAAGACATCGAAATTTATTTATTTATTTATTCAGTCTACCGAAACAAAATTCTTACAGACTAGAAGCAATTAATAAAAACAAAAAAGAACCAAAAGCATTAATATCTTGCAAATAAGTAATTAAAAAGTAAATTATGCCAATCTTAACTACATAACCCATTCACTAGCTTTTTAAAATTATCTCGATTAACACAAATATCAATACTGTTATAGACATTATTAAAAACTCGAGAACAGTGAGTAATTGGGTCATGCTGGCCATAGCAAGTTCTATGAAAAGGAACATGTAAAAGATTATAATATCTTAAGGAAGTACCAGGAACATATGTTACTTATATTCAATTCAATACCGAAATGAAGTTATTAGTAAAAAAATTGAATTCAAAATAGGTATAAACAATTGAGTTCTTGTGGCGAAGTCGCTATTAATAATGCTTTTACATGGCATGTTTCGAATCCCGGTCCACTGGCTTTTCAACGTGTCAATTTAAAGTATTTTTAGTAAGAGATTAACGCACGGACAGGGCAGTTTGTTTAGTGAAAAACCCAAAGGATCATAACTATCGCGAAGCTTCAGTGTCAACCATAACTCTACATTTAGGTCATAGAAATGTAGTAATATAAAGCAAGAAGTAATACAAAAGAATGAAAATATCATTATTTGCAATCACCTTGTCCATTGGAAGTTATCCCTGTACTGGTACTTGGAATAGCAATATTTGTTGAAGATCCGGGCAAATTATTAGCATGAGTCCCGCCTTCAGGATCCGTTGGACTGTCGATATCATCATCAGATGATGAATCTGAAAGATCTACCAATTACAATTAAATAATTGTACTTAGAAATCAAGTTATATTAATTACCCAATGCTCGATAATTTCTAATCTTTCTGCGGAATGATCTGAACAAACTATGTCCTTTGAATCTAGGAATTTTTTGATTTTCAGCTTCATCCCGAGATCTAGTTCTGCTTGATAAAGCTGTAAATCTTCCCAATCGCTTACCACTAGTTCCACTACGTGAGGTTCTTACGGAATTTCGATGATTTTGATTGTGACCTTTGCGCTTGTTTGTTTTAATAGATGCCTGGCGCTTGCGATTTGATTGTGAAGCGCCTTTTAATGCAAGGCGTCTCAATGTGTTCCTCTTTGTGGCAATCAAGTAAGCAATACGATTGGCATATTTATTCCTCTGTGGTTTGACAGTGTTAGTTTTTCCTCCACGACGGTGGCGATCTAAATATATAATTTTTAAAAGTACTTCAAAATTACTTTTATATAATATATTACCTTTTTGGTGTACAAAATAATTAACTAAATCATCTTCATCTGAGTCTTCTGTTGAGCTTTGGCGTGTACTATTTTCTGAACTAACGTCAGTACATTGATCAGAATCTGTTGTACAATTCGTATTCCATCCTTCAATTTCTTGTTGAATAAGTGAATCAAAGAAGGCTAACATTCTTGGATCTTCATTTGTGTTTTGATTAGAGTAATCATGTGTCATATTTGACCAATTCATTTGGACTAAAGAAAAGTAATCATGTTGCGAAAATACCTCACGAGGATTTTCTGGGCCAGAGGCTTCTTCAACTAAACCACCAGTCCAGCCCTTTTGTTCAAATGGACTCCAAAGCTAAATTTATAATTTTCTTTTTGTAACAATATTAGATTAATAAGAAAAATAAATTTTACCTTAACAATTTTTTCTACTCCTGATGATGCTAAAATGCATTTTTCGGGATTAAATCTAACTTGATTTACAATTGAGCGATGTCCGTAAAGTACCATTTGAGTTTGTTCAATCCATTGATCAGTTAGCTCGACTGCCAAAAATTATGTCTTATAAATCATATACTTTTGTAGAAATATTAAAGCTTACGATCAACATCTCCGACTCTCCAAACGTATAAATTAAAATCATCTGATCCCGAGAGTACAAATTCATCATCTTCTCCAGCAAAACAACAACTTTTCATAGTACAAGAATTATAATAATCTGGATGATAAAATTGGCAAACTGCTTTGTCTGAGAACGTATTATATAAAATTGGAGGTAAACGTTGACGTAGAGCCAAAACTTGATTTCCATTTGAATTAAAGCGTACACTCATGCAGCTTTGTTGATTATTTTCTCCTCCATATTGTACTAATGGACTAAATAAAATGGAGAAAAAATATTTAAAGTTCTTTATGTAACAAAAAAAGATAGAGGACAAACCTTGTAGATTTTCTGATATCCCAAAATGCTGCACCCTTCTTTGAATTAGCAGTAACCAAAAAATCACCATCTAGCGGATGAAATTGGACTGCATGGAATGGTGCACGATATTTACCCAGTGACATTACTGCATCACCTTTACGTTGATCAAATAATATTATTCTGCCATCTTCACCGGCTGTTGCTATTATACTATCACATATTGGGTCAACTGATAGTCCATATACTGGTTTAACATGAATATATACATCGACAACTTTGCCTCTGAAATATTTTGGAATAAGGTTTAAGATAAATTCACGAAATCATCCACTAACGTTTCTGTATCATGTACAATTACAAGATCGTCATTTCCTCCAGAAAAGATTTTTGTGTTATCGGTATTAAAACCGAGACAAAATATGTTGCTTTGATGTTCTTTACACATACATCTTGGTTGTTGATAGCCTGCGATTGATTTTTCAACATTCCATAGTAAAACGCGCTTATCATCTCCACCTATTTAAATTAAAAATTTGAAAATTATATATATTTAAAATATAATTGAAGTTAATATAATAAGTTAATAATGGTCATAGAAAATAGACCTTTTGTTGTTGATGAGATATTTTCGTCAATGTTGCATTAAATGGAAATCTACTTCGAGGATGTTTGTACGTTAATTTCTTGTATAACCAATCTGTTTTTTTATGTGAAGGCCTAAATTCAATTGGCATCCTTTATTACCAGTCCATCACGTAGTTAGCGTAAGACCGGTTCTACACGTTCAACTTCTACCCTTTTTTCTCTTTCGTTCGCATGCAACTTGCGAAAGGGATAATCTTACCCCTTTCACAATTGCATGCGAGCGAAAGAGAAAAAAAGTGTTGAAGTTGAACGTGTACCGGTCTTAAGGTTAGCTCGAAGGATAGAAAAAGGATAGGATAGGTTAAGTGTAAGGGTGATGCCTGAGTAAGAGGCAGTGCACCTGGCGTTTGATTTCTTGGATATTGTATGAGTTCATTTTTTTAAGCAGCCGGCTGAGCCAGAGTTGCAAGTGTTGGGGTTAGCGGGGGACAGCCTCGCCGAAGTGTTATGCCTTTTGAAACAAGGGAATCCCGTTTACTAGTCGACAAAGGCTGTGACGTCGGCATGCCCGCTACATAACCTTGCGAGGCTGGGGCTAAATATTATTGGGGCCCTTTTAAGGACATTGAAATCCCAAAAAATCTTATTAAAAAAAATATTTAATTTATATCAAAATCTGTGGTAAGAATACGTAAGATTCAGAGCATTAAATTAGATGCCGAACAGTTGGTTCTTCATTTCCGAACGAACCTAAGTTACATAGTACAGCCTGGAATGGAACAGCTCTTATGTAGGTAGTGTGCTTAGCTCTGGTGGTCAGTACAGTAAGCTATTTAACCGCTGTTGTGTGGATATATAGCAACTAGCTTATACGTTTTCTCTTTTTCCTTATTACTCAATTCGAGCTTATACTTTAGAGGCAGTAAGGAGACAACTTAAGAGGAAAGCCAAATAAAGTTTAAAGTGACGTATCACGTATTCGTTGTGTGGAATCTTATTGTTAGACGCCGCACCATAAAAGAAGGGAATCTCAAAATAGTTGTTCCAATGAACAGTAATCTTAAGTCGCCACAAGCTAGCAACGTCACGCAAATTACCGGCTCTTTGCAAATTCTTCCCAGTTGACCCCAATTGTGGCGGGCCTGGACGTCGCACTTAGGAGTATTTGGGCCCAAAACGGGGTCAAAATTATTTAAAGCATTTTTAGCCATCCTTTTAATTAAAAGACTATAGCTGATCATAATTAGATGTATTTTAAGGAAAAAAAGTCTTTTTCAACAGTCAGTTCATTGTGGTGGTTTCATTGCATTTAGGCATAGCTATCGAATTTGGGATGATCTATGTCGTGGCCGCTGGAATTCACTTCTAAGATTACTCCGAATCTTTTAATTAAGGCTATATTTACTCTAGTAATGCGTCCAGAGGTTTCTAGATCTCCAAAGAACCTTCTGGACGTGTTGCCTTCTGGTGTTTCCATAACCCGCTTTCGGTACGTAAACAAAATGGTGGCCCAGGCGGGATAATTTTATTGAAGTTTATATTCGGCAAGGGTGCAGACATTAAAACTACATTAATAGGTTAGCCAGACAAGTTTAGACACATATAGTTAAAAACGCTATCATTTCACAAAATTCAAATAAAAAGATAGGAGATGCATGGAGTTTTCAAAATTGTTCCTATGAGTGGAACGTTTAGCTAGAACTTAATTAATGACGTATTATTATATTGAACATACCTTCCCCTTCCATGTTCATAATGCTTCTTTTTCTAAACTAACCACAAGACTGCACTGTGCACATAAAACTATGTTGTAATTATCAAAGCTTCGAGGCCAAAGACATGCGGTTTAAACAATGACTAGGTTCCGACTAATCAAGTAGGGAGATGCCTTGTGCAGGAGATATCAGTGGACTGTCATTCGATAGACCGGTTATTTAGCTAAAATAAATATACGTTCTGTCAACCATTGACCATCTTTTTGATTTTGACTTATGACCGACTTTTGGGCCCAAATACTCCTATATGCGTCGGCAGTGCTAGACTACCAGTTGAACCAGGAGGTTTACCGCTCCCTAGGTGAAAACACGACGGGAACTTTGGTATCCTATTATTAAACCGACGAGATGTCTTATTAGATTACTCTAAATGTTATGACATTCAATATAAATGCTTTAGATAGACGAACTGAATAACTATCTTCTGAAGCGTGCAATGGCCTCATAGAAGCTGGTAGCTAAAATGGAATATTTAATACCCGACCGCTTAATAAATGTTGACAAAAGGCATCGTTAGCTTTTTGTATTAAAATTTTAAAATCTGCAACAAGTAAATAATTGTTTTTATAAATTTTGCATTGAAATCCATGTTTACAACAAAAATTCACCTCTAATCAGAGATTTCGAATTCGTCACAAAATTGTGCCGAAACAAGAGCAAAATAAACACCGACAGTACAGCAACAAGTATTGAATTAATAATTCACTGTGGAATAAATATCGTAACTTTAAATAAAATTTGGATGCTAGTGCTCTCAACATATTAAGACACCCGGCGTATGTTTTATTGCAAAACAAAGGAAATAGCACAAGCCTTATAAATGCGCTTTACCAACCAAATCATAGACCGCTTTAACTTGTCTAAATTACTTTACACATAACAGCAATATTATATCACCTAAGGCATTTTTTGTTTATAAACAAAAAATATCTTTCTACTTGTTAATTATTTTCTTATGTTTTTATTATCAAATCCAGAAGTAATAAGGTATAATAAATTGTAGCTAATAATTCAAAACATTCCATCGTTCGATAATTACTCTGGAAAATGTTTTGAACTTTAACAAAAAAAAAGAAGAATATTGTACCTATATAAAAATAGATCTTTATTTTCGCTTTAATTTATTGATTTATAAAAAAAACATCATTCACAGAAATATTACCCTCCATCTTGAGTTAACTTTAAAATCCAAAAATGAATGTTATCTGATTAGAAAAACGTAACTTTTCATCATGGACCGATAAAAATCATAATTATCTTTATTAAAAAACTTCATTCTATAACAACAATTTCGCTTTAATATTGCAAATCAAATTTCCTACTTTGTTTATTTGCAACTAATTACAGCTGAGCATTAGTTTATGACAGAAGCGTAAAAAGCAAATCGGCAACGGTAAAGGGAAAAGATCTCAAAATTTTTAATTTCTTAATAATGTTTAGATAAAAATACAATTAATTTAGATAAATATGCACCGGAAATTTTATATATTTTTATTACCTGAAATAAGGAATTCACCCCCTTTTGAAAATTCGATGGCGTTCACACACCCATAGTGCGAGATTAGATCATATTTATAGAGATTTTTGGCAATTTTCAATCTTTCACGATATAATGTTGGTTGGAAACTGCGAAAATTAGATTCAGTTTGTCGTTTTATCAATTGTTTTAAGATATTTGGTCCTCCGGAGGTAGACATTCTGTCCAGTTTTTCTTGTTCTGACAATGGTTCACTTCCAAATAAAACACACCAAGTCTGGGCCTTAAAAACTGCACTCCACCTTTTCTTTGCTGACGATCGAAATTTATGTCGAGTTATGAAATTTTCACTTTCGCTTTCAATAAAAACTTTCAAAAACACTCGATTCTGATTGTCCGTAATATTAGTGATTAATACACTAATAAATAAATAAATAATTGATAATAAATTTGTTCTTTTACGATTTTAATGAATCCCGATATCTTTGCTTTTTGCTCTGTTTCTGACTTTTGTGTCGTCCTCGCACACTGCATCCCTCACACATAGCCAGTTGTTTTCATTTATTTTGTTAGTGGCGTAGTGAATGAATGGCGATCAGCTGTTTAGATTTTAGGCATTGTTGCAGAAAATGTTAATAATGCCTAAAAATAACGATACTGATTTTTTTTTGTGCTGGTACTTCCTGTTGCCGTTAAAAACGAACATGTCGGAATAAAATTTATTTGTTTTGATATTAAAAGACTAAAATTATAAAATTACGTAACGATTTAAGGTAAATTAAAGCAAATTTATGAATGAAAATGGAAGAAAAGTAATGTTAAATATTATTTCCGAGGACATTTCTAATTTATAGTATAATAAATAAAAAATTTGATTTAATTGTAACAACTAAAAAGAGAACACGAAATTAAAAGAAACAACTAACGTTATTTAAAAATTCAATTGATTTCGATTTTTACGTTTGCCTTTTTGTGGTGTTTGTTTCTATGCTTTCTTGATTAGCTGTATATATTTAAAAAGAGGGATTCGATAAACGATTTGCATGATTAGTAGAACAGTAATGGTACAGAGCAATTCACAAACTTTCCCCATCTTAAATGGCGCTAAAGTCCTTTTAGGACTCGGCTGTCCTGAAGACTCTTCTTCCAGCCGTCTCTACATTTTGCTGCTCGTAGCTCTCTCCAGTTTGTTATACGAAGTTTTCGAATATCTTGTAGCACATTATCCATCCACTTATTTCTTGGTCGTCCTACGCTTCGTCTACTATTGACAATCCTTACTTCCAAGGTAGTTTGTTCAATTTTTTTTTCAATCACCCTACCGGGATCTAGTTCTTGCCCCTGGCAGCTGCTCCCTCCAATGGCGAAGATTTCGAGCAGAAGTCATCCAGTTTGGCATCCCCATGGAATGCGTTTATTCATTCCTCATTCTTCCAAATCCACCAAGCCTAGGCCGCATGGATGGCTTAATCAAGAGTGTATGAGCTTACTACCAGACATCTGACCATGACGTGAACGATATGACGGACTTACCAGTCGTTGTACTACCGTACAAGGGTGGCACCTGAACTTAGACTTACACATAAAAAAAAGGCCAGAAGGTTTTTTTGCTGAGCACTCTTGTCTTGGGTCCATATGTGAGTACTGATAAGACCAGGCTCTTATACAGCAGCAATTTAGATGGTATGGTTAGGATATACATAACATTATCTTTAAAATTACATATTTGACTAGAGCTTCTTGTTAGACACTCGAACAGACAACCGTTTGAAAGCAGCAGTGTACGTTTGAGATTAGTCAGACATATGACCACATCTGATGATTTGTTAGAAAATGTGAAATAAAAAAATTTACGAAGTGAAAACAGCATATTTGCTGGGATTTACATATTTTAGCTCATCGATTGCTGGATTACCATCTAAATAAAGTATTCTTGTATATCCCATAATTACTATTTGCAAATGTAGAATTAGAAGACATTCTACTAGGTATCGGAAAAGGCCTTAATTAAAATTCTGTTTAAGATATCCTATCTTCAGTGCATTTGACTTTGAATTTTAAGTTTTGATGGATACCACAAATACAAAAGGTTTTAATAGTAGCTTTACAAATGTAGCTCTTTGGTTGTAAGATTCGTTAAGTGTTGTCTCTCTTGAACCACAATTTCTGAGGACCATCAACAACGGAGAAATAAAAGTGTTTTGCTATTAGTTTGGTGGTTTTTATTTTTTTAAGTATTTCAATATATACATTTATCTTTTTAAAAACGTACATATACTAAAAAAGATCACATACATGCCTAAAAACTATTGATAGAAAAAAAACTTAATAAACTAACTTAAATATAAGTATAATAATATACATTAGAACTTCTTTGTCATTCGGGCTTACAAGATTCCTCCTTCAGAACTTTTGTTTCATCATCTTTTTCTAATTTATTATTTGTAATTGATGTTTCATTATTTACAAAGGTTGGATTAAGATAACCTGCAGGACTTGCAATTATTTCCGTATATGGTGGTGGATGATGGGATCTCTGTTAAAAAAATTTAATTAATACAATTTAAAAAATTTAACGTATTATATATATCTTACTCTGAGCTCTTGACCCTCATACGGTGGTGGGGCTTCAGCATCTATAAGATTTCTTGGTTGAATTTCAACTTGCTGAGATATCGTCCTTGTTTGTGTTTCATACGCTGGCGGCCTATCTCGTAATCTTGATAAAACACGAATTTGGATTGAAGATAGTGATGCTCTTAAATAACTAGTATTTCCCCTTGAACATCCCTCAGATAGTCTCTCGGCTGCAGTTTGATGTCGCGTTCTGATATTTTAGAATATGGTTTATATGTATTAGGTTAAATTTCAAATAAAAAATATATATAATCTTACGAAAGATAGCGCGGTTTTGTACATAGCCGATAAATAACCATAGCTAATGCAGCGATACCCATTATAAGTGCCGCTGATAAAGCTATTTGTGAAGCGGTTACAAATACTCCAGTTTGTGCACTCCTATAAAAAGATATTTAAAAAAAATCATTTCAAATGTAAGAAGAACAAAATAGCAATATGAAGTACAAAAATTTGCTTTTATATTTAACTTTAACGACAGATAAGATTACCTACATGTTATTCAAATTAAGAGATATCAATAAATTAGTTTTGCAGATAAGACACCTTAAAGTAGAAATGTTCTTGGTTTAAATCAACATAAACGTAATGCTTTCGTTCTTTTAATAGCTTAATCGCGAAATTTATCTTTATGACAAAATTATGTTTATCATTATTATGATTTGAAATTAATCGTTCTAAAAATTGATAAATTCCGAAATGAGACGGCGCAACATTATTAATCCTGGCAAAGAGCCTCTACTCTTATGGTAAAAGTTTCTGTCCTTTTTGTAAGTATAATTGCATTAAAGTCTTGTTTTATATATTTTGCATAATCATTATTTATTTAATAGTTCAGCACTTTGTCACTAAATTTATTCAATACTTTATTAACACTGATTATACATATTTCACTTTATATGTATCTAATATCGATTCCATGTGTTTTGTTATTTTGGGTTAAAACCTTTATTAATGTGAAACTTTCGAAGGTTTCAGGCGATTTAAAATAGAATGATATCAACAATCGAGTTTCTCTTTAACATTTAAACCTTTTTTTTACACACAATGAGAAAATTAACCGACATAGCGCAATAACTTAATCGCACAATCAGTATTTTTTCAAGAATATAAAGTAAAGATATAAAATTTATTTCGTTAAATTCACCAAAATTATCTTATCAATGTCGTTGATTTGTTTATTACAAAATGTTGAACTTTAGCAATACATGTATTTATTTTTTAATAGCTTAACAGATCTCGCATAGACAAAGAAAAAAAAAGTAAATAGTTTATTCTGTGTGGCTCTGGGTATTGCATTTAAGTAATACTTTTAGACAATATAATTTTTCTATTTTCCGCTTTAAATTTTCATGGTAATAAAATTTATTGTTTAAGTGAAATTTTAAAAAAAATTTGTAGGAAATATGAATATTTTTTTTTGTGGAGTGCAAATAGTTCAAAAAAGTGCAAGTCTTTGGAGGAAAACTTCCAAGATGATGAGTGGACCTTAATGGCTTCAATGTTCAAAAAAATTCTAATGTTGGCTCCTTTCAAACCTTTCTCAAGGTTGAGCCTAGGGCAGGTCTCAATTGCATATATTTCAGTCTTGCCATTGCAACTGAGAACTTGGATTTGGGTCCTGCCACTAGTGATGAGCAAGACTCGTCTTGCAATGGTCTTGCATTCTTCCCTGTTTTTGCACATTTAGCAAGACCAAACCAAGACAAGACAGGACAAGACAAGACTGCAAGATCAAGATAGCAAGACTTGCAGTTTTGCCTGATCTTGCACATTTAGCAAGACCAAAGCACACCAAGAAAAGACGGTACAAGACAAGACTGCAAGATCAAGATAGCAAGAGTTTTTCGTCTTCACTAAGTGCCAAAAGGCTTGCAGTGATGAGCAATAAGTCTGCAAGAAGTCTTGCGGTCTTGTTCTTGCAAAATTTCTTGCAGGCTTAGCACATTTAGCAAAACCAAGACAAGAAAAGACTTTTTGCTCATCACTGCCAGACTTTTGGCACTTTGTGAAGACGAAAAACTCTAGCTATCTTGATCTTGCAGTCTTGTCTTGTACCGTCTTTTCTTGGTGTGCTTTGGTCTTGCTAAATGTGCAAGACCATGCAAAACTGCAAGACTAGTTTTGCTCATCACTAGCTGCCACCGCCCTTGTATGGAACACATCGAACCATCGGTAGACAAGTTGAGGTTTCTTGGATTACCAGGAAGGATGAGGTCGTCCCACTCAGACAGAGCAATTCAGAATGCCCTGAATTTCCGGGCTTTAGGTTGATGTTCATCAACCATATGATCGGATATGTGGCAAACTGGAATGTTTGGGATACCGTTAAGAATATCCATATGTCCTTTGTCTGTTTTGGTCAAGTTTGATGAGCTGATGCCTCAAGGCGCTTATTTTGGCGGATTTATATGGAGATGTGCAGTAGAGTCAGTCAAATGATTGCCTTCATAGCAGCTGTGGAACTGTTTCGCTTAGCTCCAGTAATGGAGCGGCCAGAAGCCGTTGCAGTCTGCTGCACTTGAGGATCGTCGTGGTGACTTGTTTGGTTGTGGATCACTAGATCAAAGCGGCATAACTAACAACAGGTTTAACGATCGTGTTGGCAATAACAAGTAATAAAAAAGATCTTCTTGGGATACATGTTGTACAAAACTGCCTTTGGTAGCTTCAGACGTGGCACATTTAAAATAAAAGAATGTAATCAAATTCCTAATTGTACTGAACAAATTTAAATATATTAAATCATTAAAGACATATTTTTAAGTAATATTCGTTCTTGTTAACTTTTATTATTTTTTATGTGTTAGTCGAAACTCTGGAATCACCTTTATTTACACTACCAATATTTCATGTCGTTATTCACGTTAGATTGCAACGTCTTGTAGTACGCTTTACGCGAAGGGCAGAATACATAGCTTAATAGGAGTTTTGGCGGGTGCTGAAGATGGCGATGGACGTTTGGGTGATGCTAGGACCTTAGAAATAATAACTGCGGAAGGTTGTTCCATTGTGGTATTGGTCTATTTACGAGCGAATTTTGTTATTGCTGTTTTGGGTGGAAAAGAGGGCTTAAGGCACTAACTTTAATCTTGCCTAGTGTGGTTTTTTTAATTAAGCTCTGTTATCAATATCGTCGGCGATTATTAATTTATAATCTTAGATACAATCTAATAAAACTTAGTTGTTGATGTTTATTGCTTATATTACTAGCAACATTATTAAGGTAAGTTGGTATTTTTTTTATGTAATCTGCGTTCTAAATTTAAAAAAAAAAGTATTTATTTGCTATCTGTTGTACATTCAGCCTCATTTCGATTTATTGCAGTTTTGATTTCACCTTAATCTTTAATTCTGGAAAAAACCCCCACGATCACTGAATATATGTACAATTCTTACATCTAAGAAATTTATATAAAATTGTCTTATCTCAGCATGTTTGCCCTTAAGCTTAAATTAATTTAAAAGAAACACAAAATCAAGTCCAACGCCACTGAATAATGAGTAATACAGGACGTATACACCTTAATTTTGCTAATCTTAAATAAACTACAAAATTTTGTTTTGTCTGTTTACTTATATTTTGTCTCATCATATCACAATTTTGGATAATTAAATTAAGTATTTGGTTTTTGTTTTATTTCGTTATGGAAAAGTGCGTGACATGCTTTTTATTTATAGGTTTGTTTTTATTTTAAAGTTAGCGAAAACTTCAAGCTTAACTTACATTCTGATAAATACTTGATTGTATGTATTTTCTGAAGTAGTCGTAATAAAGTTTGCAGTAATAGTGATTAACAAAATAATTGTATCTATAATAGGATTTAATAGGATTTTCGATTTCCTGGGTTCAAAAATCCATTAATTCTCACTAATGTGTGAATAACGAATGATGTTCTTTACTTTTAAAAATATGTATCCATTATCGAACAGGTTAAATTCCTCAAGACATCACTTATTGCATATTTTACATTATCATATTTTGAACTTCTAGAATCCAGTTGTGCTTTGGCAGGTTAAGCTGTATGTGCAACTGTGAAAACGTAAAGTTAAGGGCCGACACGAGCGCTCCATCCGACCAGGCCACGCCAAACAACAACAATTTGTATGCACTCGAAATTTTGAGTGTATAGAAATTGTTGTTGTTTTGGCGTGGCGTGGTCGGATGGAGCGCTCGTGTATTGGGCCCTTAAACTCTGGAATACCTCGGCTATAAATTATTATTCTGCACAAATATGATCAAGTAAACTAGTGCTTTGATACAGTACGTCTTATTTCTGTTTATAGAATGAAATATTTCTACATTTTTATAAAAACTATATTTTTGTATTAACAATTTATGTAACAAGCACGTAATCAACTATTAATATAACAAACTAATCTGTTAATATTAAAGATAGAAATGTGAGAGATTATATTCAAAGTATTTCACAATTCATTTTATTAACGTTAGGTAACAACTAGCATATCACAAAAAAACTTTCCAGGCTAGTATAAAGTCAAATTGTTTTAAAATATAATTTAGTAATTGACGAATAATTCGTCCTTTTTAAACATAAGGTGTTAATATGTAGGATATATCCTTAAAAATAATAATATTAATAATTTCTGTAAATACCTAAAATATACTTTATCGGTCTTTGACAATGTTAGTACCTGTCACGATTTTTATATTATCATACGTACTTAGGTAGGTCAATATAATTGTAAAGTAATCCTGTATTCTGTTGCAAAGAATTTATTATCTTATCAAAGGTAGTTTATATTTATAATACTTCATTTTCGAGAATATTTTAGTTAGATAATAAAATTATATTTACCTGCATATACTGAAGTAACCATCATCATTAGGACATACACATTCATTTTTTATGCAGCTAAGGCCGATTGGACTACAGCAGGTATCACAAGATTCTCCTTCTCCTGTAAATTTTTTTTGATTTATTATTAATGAATGAAAATAAAAATCAATAAAAGCAATCATGTATCTTACCAGGGCATGGAACACATAACTTTGTAATTTGATTGTATTCGAAACCTGGTTTACAAATGCAATAATTGTGATGGCATTCAAAATTTTGTTCACAATCGATGCTAGAAGAGCACTCATGATTATTTTCTACATTATAATGATGTACGCGCCGATCCATATTGTATTAAATTAATAATATTACAATTATTAAACACCACTATTGCATACAAACTATAATTTTTTTATTATATAAACAATTAACGGATTAAGTTATCAAAAAAACCAAAACCAAATATAAAACTGTTTAAGAGTTAAGTCCGACTTTTTCTTTTAACATAAAAGCGAACCCCCATACGCACCTGTTCGCTAGTCTATTACATTACCACGATGCCACGATACTGTTTTGATAAAAAAACGATTGTGGATACCTTACCCCTCGGTGGGAAAATATCAGACTTGAAAAATCGTAACCATTTATCGTGTTGCTATCAAAGTGTTATCTGTTATCAGCTCTCAATGAATTGTTATAATTTTCTGCTCGAGTTTCAATCTCTTTACACGGTTTCTGTATTATTTATTTTATTTCTATTCGATTTAGATGTTTGCACATATTCAAGCTTGAATTTAGTTTTGTTTACTCAATTTCATGCCACTATCCAACAGCTTTTTAGTGTAAAGAGCTTAATATCAAATGAATTGTAATGAGCACACGGGTGATTAGCATGTGGATGATTAGTTTTAAATGTTAATTAAAAGGCGGTTAAATCAATATGCGGCAATCATAATAAGAGTAATTATCTCATTAGTAATCATTTTAAATTCTTCAATCAATACTAATAAATCTTTCCTTATATTCTTTCCGTGATATTGTAATGAGTAATTTTTTTTATATGAGAAATTAACATTTTTGTATCTTTTAACTAAAATTTGAGAAGAAAATCATAAATATACTAAATATATTGGAGGTGATTTTAATGTCATTAATTGATAACGAGTGACCCTTTCGAAATAATTACAGAACAAAGTAAATACATTTTATTTAGAACTAAAGATCACGATCGCTAAACCGGTGTTGATCGCTAAGTTTGAGACTTGTTGGAATTATATTTTATATTTGCCGGTTTTACTTTTATTTTGCATCAAGGTTATACCAAACACAATCCTTTACCAAGTAACCGAATCGTAATATCTGAAGGATCTCAATATACATATTTGATACTTATTGCTTACATAAATTGGTTTTAGTTTCTGCGAAGCAAACTTTTAACCATATTTCAACAAAAGCTGTATTTCTCAATTTTGTCAGAGCAACAACGTAACTTTTTAATTTAGTTCAGTTATAATGCCCCTAGTATGTATATAAATTATAGGGTAAACTTTCAAGGAATTTCAACAACAAAAGGCTTCGAAGTTTTTACAGGTACTAGATTTTTTAAAGCAGGTTATGAAAAATCAATAATAGTTAGCAATTTGAAAGGCTTTGGAAATCCTTTGGGTCATATTATGGAAGTATTGATTTGTAATAAAAATGAATTTTGTTAAAAAAATTATGAAAGATGAATTTGTTGCAAAAGAAGGCGGACTACAAAATTACATAGAAGGAAATTTAAATTTTGCTTGTTCTCTATTAATTAAAGCGTTTAAGTGGAGCTGAAATTATGTAAAATATATTGAATTTCGGCCGTATAAAATGTGCAAAGATTATAACGTCTTGGTAATCCCTATATTCTAATACTGAACATTATGCTATGTAAAGGAAAGCTTGGATAAGCAAGTTTATAAAAATTTGAAAATGCTATAACGATATAGCGTGAATTTTTATGATTTACAGGTACTAAACCAACAATTGAAGTTCCGTCAGTAGAAAGTGTTATTTATTCAAACTCATAAAATTACTTATTATAATATTGAACTGTACAAAATGAGATTTTTCAATATTAAAAAGAATTGAGACCTCTTTGCTAATGTCTTTTATTTCAAAAATATAAATATCGACGACAAAGTTCTTATTACAAGTATTCTTTACATAAGATGTTTGCGCGCCTTTTTTTATTGAAGCCATATTTAAGGTTACGATTTTAGGAGATATCTAATACATAATTTCTTTAGTAAGAAAATCATTCTACAGACATATCCTGTAGGAGCATAATAAATGTTAATTAAAACTTGATTTTTCCTTATACGATTTTAATTAAATAGTTCTATAGTACAAAAGATCTTTTCAATTGAAATTGAACTTATGCGTAAGTAGGCCGTTGTACAAGCTCCTTAATTCGCGATTAATTCTTCTAAAGCAGATACTACATCTCCTCTGTGCTCTCGAAGTACTTTTTCTGCTTGAATTTTAGTAATTAACATTTCATTCATCTAAAAAAGAATAAATTTAGTTTAAAATAGCGAAAAAATAATTTTACAATTCCCCCATACAATTAGTTCAATATCTTCTTTTTTAACATGAATTTTTTGAAGCTCCCTTTCCTTGGCTAGTTTTTCTTCATTTTCTTTAATTCGTTTATCTCCGAATTGTTCGACAGCCTGAAAATATTAAAACAGAGTGAAATCTTTTCATTTCAATTGTGTTGTTGAATTATAACCCTACACTCGACATATCAGCCGAAGATATTTCCTTTTCTTCTGCATAGTCTGTAACTCTTTCCAAATCTGCTGCTCCTCCGTCATGTTTTGTAGCTTTTTTCTGTTTTTTATCCTGAATTTCTTCAGTACCATTAATTTCGTCTGATTGAGACATTTTAGAAATTTTAACCACGATTTTGTAAAGAAATAGGGTGTACGTCAAAGAACTGTCAAATCATTTTTTTTAATGAAGTTTGTTTCAATTCGTTAAAAATGCTGAATATATTTGTTTTCCTTTTTTTTTGTAAATTTCTGAAATTCAGCCGTGTGTTGAACAAAAAATGTGTGTGGTGAATTTTTTTTGACATTTTATCTTCGATTGACAATTCTTTTTCATATTGCTATTTTCTTGTGCTCGATATTATTTTTTTAAAATTAGTTTAACTATCTAATGTGTAATGTCTGCTACATTCAAATTAGCAGCCAAGAAAAAGTACACTCAAAATGACTTGCGGAGGTTGATGCATGAGCAAAAGGCTAAATCAAAGCCTATAGTTTCTGTGCAAAAGATCGAATCACCACTTGCAAAATATCCTTTTAAAACATTTAATTATATATTTAAGTATAGTATGTAATATAAATTTTCATTAATTTTCCTTAATTTAGAAACACATATAACGATGCAGGACAATTAACATGCATTCTATGCAAAAGTGTAGTGCGTTCTGAGTCAGTGTGGAAGGTTCACGTAAACTCAAAAGCGCACAAGGAAAATGTTCAAGCTGCTAAATTATTAAAAGAGAAACTTGAAAATTCTCAAAATCAATTATTTAAAAAGCCTGCAGAACCCGCAAGATTTGCAAAGTCTGAAAATGCAACAAATCATAGCCTAGTGTCAACCTCAGCGGACGCAAAAGCTTCCCTTCCCCAAGACTTTTTTGATACAAAATCTTCTGCTAGTTACTTTGAAATAACGTTAGGTAAAACAAGTATAAAAACAGAATTAATAAACATAAAGCGAGAGCATGGTAATGACGATCAATCTGGCATTCCGAAAAAAGTTGTTAAAACAGATACTAGTGAAGGGAAAGATGATCAACTTCCTGAAGGCTTTTTTGATGATCCAATCAAGGATGCAAAAATACGTAATCAAGAATATAAGGATCCACAGGAAGAAGAATGGGAAAGATTTCAGCGGGAAATTAAAGAAGAGTCAACGGTTTCAAATGCGATAATTGCTGAAGAGCAAGAGGAAGCGACTGCAGAACGACAAATTGAGGAAATCGATGAGCAAATTCAAAAATGGTCAAAGGTACTCGATTTAGAGAAAAAGAAAGAAATTATTTCAAATAAAATGAAGGAGAGATGCACAAAAATGGACATTGATAGTTCAGAAAGCGATGAAGCCGAAGAAGAGCTGGAAGAGTTTGATGAATTTTTAGATTGGAGGGCAAAAAGATTATACAGTTGAGCTTAATTTTGTTTACTTTTTATTAAATAAAAACAACATTTAGCTAGGACTTTTTTGTAAAATAAATTTCCTTAATAGCAAGTAACATTCTTCGGGTATGAGAAATGAGGAGAAATAAAGGATTTATCCTGTATTATATATAAATGAACATTACTAGATTTGTCGCTGTAAAATGAGTTGTGGAAGGGTGGACCTTATAAATTTTTATATATTCTTTAAACTGGTATTTAGTGTATTTTAGTGCAGGTTAGTTGGCAAATTGGTTTTCCTTAAAACATTTCTTTTTCAAAAGAATTGGCATCTGCGCGGGTTTTTTTGAATTGATTTGTGGTGGATTCTGTTAATACAGAAGTAGCATACTTCACCACAAGTTGACGGCTGACAGTTTTCTCTTTTGGCTTGAATTGCGCGATAAGCACAAACTGAATTTTCTACAAGTTTATTTATTTTTATTTTTTAAAACTATATAATTAAGATTTACGGGTCTTTTAGTATGTATAGGCTATACACAAAAAGGTGATATACAAAGTAGAAAAGAAATAATAACATTAGAAAATTAATAAATCAAATAAAAATGAATACATAGTAAACGAATATTGAAACAAATTTACTGTGCAGAAAAATACTTAAATAAAATTGCTTTAAAATTTCTACTACTGCTGCTTCGTCATCTAATGGTAGGAAGTTCCACAACCTAATAGCACGAACAAAGAACTGTTTTTCAGAAATGCTGTACTTAATGACAGGCACAATTAGAGTTAACGCTCTTGTGGAGTTCGCGAAATTAATTCTATCAAGTTGTTAGGATTTATTTAACAAATTAATTTTTGTTATCTTTTTCTTAATTTGTATAAATTCTGCTTATATGTAATACTACTGCTATATTGTATTGCCAACAAGTAACGAGGATACACAAATATAAACCATTTCGAAGCAATTCAAACTTGCCAGCAAGGAAAAGAAGTTGTGGTTTAAAAGATTTTTCCAGGATGGCTGGGCAGGCTTCCCTCGAGGGTTCTCTTGTCGTTGATTGTTGCACGATCATCCTTCCCTAGGTATCCACAATGGCGCCCGAGGCGGATCAAATTTAGGAATTGAGGGGCATGAAGAGGATCTTACACCTACATACAGGTAAGTGGTGAGCCACGGCTGCGTAGGCCCGGCCACACCCCACGACCCCTTTCGGCGAGCTAGCATTACCGTGTGGCCGGTTGCGTAGGAACGAGGGTTCTTTTCGAATTTTTAGGTTTTGCGAGTGCTTACCGAGGTGAGTTCTTCTGGGCTTCTGGCTCATAGGAGGCATGAGCAAGCATAAAGGCGCCCAACTCGCTACAACAGCATATTTGCGCCATTGAGCATAACAAAGTTAAACAGAACAGATAAAAATCATAACAAACAAGTAAAATAAAGTAAAACATCAATTTAGGGAGAGCAAGCTTCTTCCGCCGCGAAAACAAGAATCTTGATTGGACTTCCGGAGTCGAGTCGGAAGACCTAGAATAACGTGGAGGAGAACCCTATTAGCAGAGGCAGTAAAACAGAGTCCGCTGAATGGCAACTGTTTCCGGCCTATGTCCCACAAGGGATTAAAGGAGGAATTAGTAGCTTCTTAGGAGCCATAAGTGAATTTCCTGAGCCACAGATAAATTTTCTCTAAACTATCTAATTGATAGACATAATTAAATTAATATTTTTTTATTTTGTGTAAATGGAAGAAGTTGTAAGAGAATTTACTATAAGGAGTCGGACCCGGGTCCACATGTATTAATGAGTAGTATAAGTTAGCCAAGACATAATCAGAAGTCAGCAAAATCTATAGCATAAGAATCTTTGTAAAATTAACGAAAGCTGAATAAATTTTTTTTCTAAAAGTTAAAAAAAAGTTGATTTTTTAAAAAAATATTTTGTTCTGATGAGACCCTAAAGATTTCAATCTAGATTAGTGCCATCTAGATGCTCAATTATGATACACAATAAAATTGCATGCATGTGCATATGCAAATATTCTTGCTTTTAAAGCCGCTGTAAAGTGCACTGCTTTGACAGTACTGAAAACCTGTCTCATCTTATCCGAGAAGTCTAGTTGTACTGTGCGGACAGTGTGGGCTTTCTTGGTCAATTTTGGGCTTCGAAAGTAACTGCGATCAAAAGTGATCAAAATTTTATCAATTCATTCCTTTCTGATTTAAAAAGTGAATTTTGAAATTTAATAAAATGAGGAGAGCAACACATGCAGGAAGCTGGTATTCAGCCTCTGGTAAGTCTCGGATTTTTTTGATAGAAAAAGTTATGCACAAAGGAAGACGAAAGAAGAAAGAGAAAACCACAAATTATATGTCAGCTGTTCCGATATCAATCAAATGAAAATTTTGTTTACATTTTTATTGTTTAAAATTTGTCACAAATTGTGTATTAAATTAAATAATTCAAATGAAACAATGATAAAAGTGATTTGTAGTGAAATGTGGGATATTAAACACTTTTTAATGGATGTTAGTATTTACGGGTTTCGTTATCGCTGGACATTTCATTATCATAGGCTAAATAACTTTACTTTTTTTTGGAATACTTTTAAACAAAATGTTTTCTCTAACTCTTGGGAAAGCTAACTTTAATTCGAAGTAGTTAAATGTGCATAGTAATTTTTAAGACACTAGATGTCTAGTATAATACGGTGAATAAGTAATGTTTGAATACCAACAGTATATGACTAGAAAATTATGGTATTTTAGATAAGATGAAATAAAACCAAAAAAAATATATTTTCTACAATGCAAACGCTATTCGCGAAATTATGTTATTAATTCATTGTGAAGATAGAGCAACTAATGATGATATCTCCTTAAATGGCGTTAAAGTCCTTGTAACACTCGGACCTCTTACAATCTCTTGCAGTCTTCTCTACGTCCTGCTAGTTTTCTCCAGTTTGTTATACGAAGTTTCCGTATATCTTCTAGCACGTTATTTCTGTAGTCTATAAAAAGAAGATGTATATCAATGCTTCCATCCCGGCATTTTGAAAGTATTTGTCGTATTATAAAAATCTGGTCTAGCTATTGTAGAACTGTTCTTTCTAAATCATGCTTGGTAATATTCTACATTGTCTTTCATATAGGATTTCAGTCTACTTAACAAAATATGGGCAAGTGCTTTGCAAGCTGTGTTCTACAATGTGATTTGTCTGTAGTTTTTTCAGTTCATCAATTCACCGGGACTGAGACAATTGTTCATTGATTTATATGTATGTATTTCCAAAACACTAAGATAAAAGGGTCGCCTTGAATCCATCAGTTAAATTTATTACGAAATAGATATCTCTTAAAACTTGCTTTCCTTATTCAGTTAAGCGGGCTACTCACACGCCTGCCGCAGGGACAATTTCGGAGGGGCAATTTCCTAGTAGGATATTGCCCCTCTGAAATTTCCCGACCGCCGGGCCCCCGGAATACCCCCTGTGAGTAGCCCGCTTAAAAACGCAGATGATATAAGTTTTGAGTATTACAAGCATTTTAAGATGAATAAAATTCCATTCGATTGTAGCTTCCATTCTTCGGAGTTTATCCAGACTTTTGGAAACTTACCGAAAAAAGGTGACTCGAGCAATTCCTCCAACTACCGTCCAATAGCAATTACTTATATTCTCTCGAAAACCATGGAGGTGGTTATCAACAAAGGGCTTATGGGATAACTAGAGTCTAATCAAATCTTAAGTGGCAAAGAATACGGGTTCAGACCAAAAAGTCCGGAAACTTTTTAGTGTGTTTGATAGAACACCGCAACCAAAGTATGCACCACCTGAGTCCTGTTTGGTTGCTCTGGATATCACCAAGGCTTTAGATAGATGTGTCACCCGGCCCTGTTAGCTAAATTCAAGTTATTCCTATTGGCTCAGTTCTGAAAAACTGGATCGAGAGTTACGGCCGTTCAATCAAGTAAGAATTGGATGGCGTCAAATATCAGTCCCATACCATCTCTGCCAGTGTCTCCCAAACGATTTTCTCTCGTTTACATTGAACAAATTTGTTTGTACTCTGGACACCATCGCTAGCACAGTTGGCTAAAAAATGAATTGATATATAAGGTTGAACTTAGAAGTCATGAAATAGATGAAAAAACGTCAACGGTGTAGGTTCAGTGCGAAATAAATAATTTTCATTAAAATGCATTCATATTCCCTACTATTGAACCTGAATTTAACGAAAAACAGTTAATTAAAAACCAAAGTAAAATGGATTTGCAGCATTGAAGCCGATTCTATTTTTGCCTGAAATAAACGAGTTTAATTACGAGTAAAAAATATCAATGAATTGAATCGATTCCAGTAAAACATCAACGAATGCAATAAATTTATTTTATTGAGCAGGATAAAATGTTTTTAACTACAATTATATTTTGTAATTACGCGTGGAAACATACATACATAAAAAGAGAACATATTTAACTAAATAATTTTTTTTAAAGGAAATGTACAATTAAATTACATAAAAAATGAAAACAAAAATCACATAAAAAAGGAAACAAATCAGACGAAACCAACACAAATAAAAAGATCACACAAATTTTTAGTTTTTTAAGTTTGAGTCATCTAGACTCGGTCCTTTGCGATATATTGCTTTTTTAATATTCAATGAATTTTTAATTTTTTCTGATTTATCCTCATATGATCTAGTCGCCCTAGCTACACGACTTTCTAATTCATTATATCTACCAGTTTGAGCACTAAATTCATTAAGGCCTTGATGCAATTTAGAACATGCTTGAAAGAAATTGCTCAATTCCGGGATATTACCAAATTCACCAGGATGATCCTTAAATCGTGTTCTCATAACTTCAGTCAGTTCATCTAAATTTTCTTCAATCGGACGACTTTTAAGTATTTCATCAATTTCAGCTTCTGTTGGATATAAATGTAAATCCTTAATTCTGCCTTTTAATGCTTCAAAGTTGATTCCCTCAAGAGCATCTCGTGTTTTTATAAATAATTCATAACTCGTCTTTAATTCCATTTGCATCTTCTTAATATCTTCACCAATGTCATTGGCAGAGCCTGCAGTTGTAAAAACTGGTGATATTCTATGGGGTTTCCGATACGTAAATAGCGCATCATCAAGTTCGATTTTTTCCCTTTGTTTAATTTCTTGCGAACTTTTTTTTATTAAAATATAAATTGAAAATATTTTGTAAATTATGTAATTGCAATTAATTTACCTTTGCTTGAAAGCTCTATTTAGTTCGCGGACCTCATCTAAGAGTTGACAAACTTCAACACAAGTTCCGTTCTCCATTCCAAATACTTTTTTATGAAAAAGTCTTATATCGATCCTATTTGAAAACTGTAATGTATTGCTATGGTTACTTTAATTACCGCTAAAATTATTGTGACCTATATGTAGGCGTTTTTCGGAATGAACAAGTAGATGAAGGCAGGTTTTGCTTCATTAAAATGTTTTTCGTTCTTTTTATTTTCATTTTAATGGGAATTCAATTTTAAATTTACATTGTCGGCTATTTAAAGATTTATAGATATATTCTCGCTGTTGGAAACTTTAATTAAATGTTATGAAGTTTATTTCAAACGAATTTTGTATTGTAAGCCGCAGGGCAGGCTGAATTTTTCCCCATTTATATCTGCATATTTCGCGTTAATTGTTTCCCATTTGCAGAAATATCAGTTAAATCCTTGCACAGTATATTAGAGTCGACATTTTTGCACCGCCCAGAGCACTTTTGACCGTAGTGCCAAGTGCACACAAATGGGGTTCGGGTTGGTTAGTGCTCTTAGTAATTTCATCATTCGCAGTGGTAGCAGGCCTATCAGAAATTTATCCATGATTGACTGAAAAATAATTTAAATTAATTATTTTAGTCTTTTGTAAAACTCGTTGAAAGGACTTTTAATTACACGATTTTTAGGGTTCCATACAAAGGGGTTAAAATTGAAAAAAGTCTTCCGCTGCGTATGTAGGTTCGTTTAGGGCTAAATAACCGTTAAATACTAGTGGCAGAAATTGTTGACCATTTGCTGGGGTGTGGGGGGTGAAATGGCGACTTCAGCTAGGGGTGGCTTGGAGAGGGTCCACTTCCCGCAAAAATTTCATATTATAAAAAATGCTTGAAATTACTTGAAAAGTTTATGTATATACCAAACGGCAGAAGGTTGGGACGACACGATTTTTTCAAGTGCCAGCTCCCCTACTAGGGTTATTACGGCCGCTATTTCGACAAAAAAAAATCGAAAAAAAATATAATTAAATTGAAATAAGGGGGTCTTCAAAAAACAAAATCTCGACAAAATTAATTTTTTAACGGTAATGTTCATTTTCTATCTTAAAAACGGTTAATAAGCGTTAAACTTGGTCTGATTCTAGTGCTTACCCTATAGTAAAAGACTAAATAATAATTAGAACATCATACACAAATCGGTTTGAGGCGAGGACAGAGTGATAGATAGATTAATTTACCCCAATCAGTTCCTTTAATTTAGCTATGTACCACCCACAACCTACCTAGCCTCTACAACAAAAAAAAACAAGAGGTTACCACAAGAATTTGCTAACCATTTCTGTATGAAAATAAAACAAAACAAAAGAAAGATTGATCAACTAGAATCTAACAGCTGACCTATCTCTTAACATCTTGGTTATAACTATATCTGATGGTATGCGATCTCATATTATTTCAAATCGGCCAACCAGCTTCTTTAAGGCTGGGATTTCTTAATATATCTGCAAATTTTAGCAGCCAGGTCTGCAATACACAAGCCCTCTAATCGACCCCGCCTATAGTACAACTCATTTATCTGGGCTGGCGCTTCAAAACCCGCCTTAGCAAGGCTGGTCAAGGTGCAAAACTCATAGAAGAATGTGGCAGCCTTACCATACCGACTGATCCATTGAATTTATCGCCCACCTCCTCTGCACTACAATATTTGCCCGGCAACACAAGACTAGCCCGCTCGGTTCACCCTCACACCCTGTAATCTCCCTTTTCGCGCACACTCGTTTATAAAAAGAACAATTCCTTTCGGCTGTGGAACATTCTCCCACAGTTAGTTTTTCTGAACTCGTACAACATCCAAGAGTTCAAAGTTCAGATTCATCGTCATCTGCTCCAACACTCCTCAGATCCGCTGATTTATCCTATTCTCTTCTATCCTTCAAAGTAAACCTACTACTATTGCATCACGATCTAAACGACATGACAGGCTGGTAGGACAAAGGAAGATTCCTAAGCTTGGGGTTTTCACATAAAAAACAAACGAAACGTATTTTACACATATGCACAGTACATATGTACTATTTCCAAATTGAAAGAAAACGAAACCAGACGTATTCTAAGTGTATTGAACCTCTTTTTCCATCGCAAACAGATTTTTTTCTATTAGTTTTGCTCTTGTACTTTTGGAATATTCAATTTAAACTTGTCAGAATCTATCAAAGTTCTGGTTTCATTCATTTTTAAGAAGAAATTCTTTTGACCTAGTTTGCCGATTTCAATATCCTCTATTCTCTGAAACTGCCTTCTTAAAGTGTTAAAGTGCATACCTTGATTATTGATTTTAAAGTACATAATCAATATCGGGCCTATTTGTATATTGATTTATTCTGAAATATTTAAACAAATTGTTTTTGTTATAGGAACTGAATTATCGAGGCAACTGGACAGCTGGCTATCAGTTGCTGACCTAATGCATGGACCAGCAAGAGCAATTATCGCTCCGTAAAATAATTATATTTTATTTATATATTCATAAAAAATTCATAATAGATATCCTTATTTACAGACATGCTGGATATGCATATTGCGGAGCGTGTGCAGGATTCGCATATCGACAAGTTAGTCCAGCTGTTGTGTAAGAAAATTACTTTTAATAATTAAATAGTTTTTTTTAAATCATATTTTTATTTTTAGCAAAAGGATTTTTATATTAGGTCCATCCCATCATGTAAGACTTCGTGGCTGTGCTTTATCAGTAGCTACCAAGTATAAGACTCCACTATATGATCTCAAAATAGATACTCAAAGTATTCATTTCTTTGATATTTAACTTTTCATTTTTTTATTAATTTATTTAATAAAATTTTTAGTCAATGCTCAACTAGAAGAGACCGAACAGTTCTCATTCATGGATATGAAAACTGACGAGGATGAGCATAGTATTGAAATGCATTTACCCTATATCGCCAAAGTTATGGAAGAGTAAATTATTAAATTATAATTAATTGAAAAATCTTTGCTAAATTTCCGGTTTCAGCTACAAAGATCAGTTTACTATTGTGCCAGTATTAGTAGGATCATTATCACCAGAACAAGAAGCAGTTTATGGTGAAATATTTGGGAAATATTTTACAGATCCGCAGAATCTTTTTATAATTTCTTCTGATTTCTGTCATTGGGGTCAAAGATTTCGTTATACATATTACGAAAAATCATTGGGTCCTATCTATAAATCTATTGAACGATTGGATAAACAGGTAAAATTATTAAATTCTTAGAAACTTTTAATTGCTAACTACTACTTCCATGAAATTCCTTTCTAGGGTATGGATATTATAGAAACTTTAGAACCGGCCAGTTTTACCGATTACTTAAGAAAATTCAGTAATACAATTTGTGGACGTCATCCAATTGGGATAATGTTGAATGCATCAAAATATCTTAAAACTATGGGATATAATTCGAGCTTTAAATTTCTTAAATATGCACAAAGCAGTCAATGCCATTCAATGCAAGATTCAAGCGTTAGCTATGCTTCGGGATCTCTTGTTTTTGAGAGTTAAGTTTGTTTTTATTATTTTTAATTTAGAATCGGATTGTTGGGGTAAAAGAAATTTCAAAGGAGAGGAAATATTTTATATCATAACAGAATGTGAATAATTGTGAAAAGGCATCCTTTATATGGGAATGCATTTTTTTCTATTTTTATTAATTATTATTAATATTATTATTATTGTTCTACACATCAGAGTGTAGTAATTTTTTAGTTCATTTAATTTTTAATTTTTTAAATTCATTTCAGCAAAAAAGATAAAATATTTTGTATTTTTCGGAATAAATTTTTTAGAATCATTAATAAATAAATTGTTAATTTTTTTTGAAAGTAGATGTTTTAACTTCACTTGACGTATGAGCTCTTCTATAGACCGGGTTAGGAGTCAAGGCGAGTGACTTTTCAAAGCTGCCTGATCTGATCTGTTTAAACAGCTACGCTACGAATGGTGCAGTTCGAATTGTGGGAAAAAACACATTTCCTTCAAGATCTGGCAGAAAATTAAATCGGCCGGCTGCATATTATATATTGGAGTTTGTCAAAGCCGGTATATGAATTCATGGGTTAAAGCTTCATTTGATTCAATTTAGTTTTTAATTGTAATTCTAATTTTAAGACATTTATACATATATTTTTTTTAACAGATCAACAAATACTTTTTCTTTTGCTACATGTTATTTTCGGCAGTAGGTGAGAGGGAGCACATTCTTCAAAGCCAAGATGTAAAGTTATCGTTTCGAGAGCTGTATGGCAGTGGGTACGTTTTGCACTATCGTTTAACGATCTCCTCTGGGCACCGGGTGCACCGTAGTTGTATAACCTGATATGGAGGCTCGGTCAGAATGAACCTTCCCTTTCTTATCATAGTTATGGGACTATTATAGATGAATTACCTTGTACTCCTTAATCCCGAACCGGCTATTGGAGCACTCACCAGTTTAGTGAAAAGGACCTCGCCGATCGGATTTGGGTGAAACACACCGAACACTGGAAGTCCGCGGCTAAGGAATTGTTGGAGCGCCGTAGAAAAAATGACAGGACACTTGTTGCCGTCTCTTAACGCGGCTAAGGAATTGTTGGCGGGCGGTAGAAAGGATGTAAGGACATTTGTTGGCTAGACTGGTGGGCTTGATGTCAAGAGACATGTTGGCTTGATTACCGGACACTGCGCCCTGGGGTGGTAGCACGTAACTTGTTTCCATCGACCTTTTCTTACAAAAATTTCGAATTTTTGTATGAAGAGGTCGATTGAAACAACTTACGTGCTATCACCCCTGAATAACCACTTATGGAGGATAGGAAGGGCGGAAGACCTAACCTGCAGGCTTTGCCTAAAGGAGGACGAGTCTGCCCTTCATGAGATATAGGGCTGCAGTAGAATAGACCTAACATGGTGGCCGTGTTGCTTTTGGACTCAATACTCCTTAAAAAAACAAATTAAAAAACTAAAGAAAGATTTGGAATAAGGGGTCATTTCGTCGCGTCTTTGGCTAATGTCACCCGTGAGATGTTAATTGATGGGTCAGCCATTAGTTTTACACCATCCATTGACATGATGGAGAGATATTGCATGTTTTATTGGAAATTAGATAGAACTTTGTTTTGGAGGCGTTGAATTCGACACGACTGGCCCAATCAATAATGAGTTCAATGTCGCTGTTGATTGAGTCCGACAGGTGTGAGATTACTGTCATGACCCTCGATTAGCCGCATGCTTATAAATGTTAACAAAAATTGGAGTGTTTTTAGCATGCAAACTAGTGAAGATGTCCTTAAAAGGACCCTTTTAATGTGGCGTGACTCCCTGTGTGTCCCACTTTTTCATTGTTTTTGCGCGCTTGTCTGTTTGTGTCTTGTGCTCTTAAATGTTGCATTGTTTTTTTCTTGTTTGCATGCCTTAGCTGAGCCACTGAGCAGTGGTAAATGTTTCTCAGCCCAGCTGAGAAGTGCACCTTCTGCGCTAAAAGGGTAACTCTATCATTATGAGCAAAGCTGGGAAGTGGGTTGGATTGGGATTGAGTGTAGGCCATTTATAGAATTGACCCTTGAGTGACTCCGGCGAAGATGGGGTGGGGTTTGGATTTGGCCACATCCCGTATAAACTTGACTCACCAAAGCGCTGTAAACTTTGGTTGAGGTGTTTTGTCAAACACACTAAAAGAGGTCCCCAGTGGATCTTTTTGGTCTAAAGCGGTACTGTTAGTCCTTTAGGATTTTGTTCGATTCTAAGTACCCCATAAGCTTTTTGTTGGTTATCGTCTCCATGGTTTTGGAGAGAATAGAAGTATAGAAGGGTCAATTTCTGTATGGTCACATTGATTTTCAAAAAATATTGAACACGTGTTTTTTTTGTTTTTTTTTTCAATCGAAACTTTCCCAGGAAATTGGATGGCACGGGTGGTTTGAAACACCCTGTATATCTCGCTAGTCTTGAAGAAGGCCCTATCCATTGAGTTTGTGGAACTCTTGGTTTCAGGAGGTGGCATAGATGTGTCGGGAAAAGAAGAATTTGAGGCGAACAGAGATGATAGTAAGTCGGGCTTGGATTTGCTGTCTGTTATCACCTCCGCTGGTAGATAAAGGAAGGAACATGTTGTCAAATGATAATGATGAATTTGCAGGACTTTGTTAGTTTTATGTATTCTCGACGGAGCGAATCAGTTGGAAAACTCTCGTAAGCTTTGAAGGTGACTTCTTTTTAATGCTAAAGTGGGAACTACAACGTGGCGCTAGCTCGTGGCGCTGGCGCTCTTCTTGGCGCTGGCACGTTCTCTGGTGCGCGCTATGTAGCTGAGTGCAAATACAATGCCGTGGCGCTAAGTCATGTCAAAACTTTAAAAACGGATGGAGCGGATTGGTTCTGTTTGATTAAGTTAGTAGAAATGGGGCAATGCAAAAAAAATTCATTAGAAATTCATTTTTTTACAGGAAAATCCAAAATTTGATTAATACGAATGTTTTTTTGGGGTACTTTTGACTTCAGCGCCCTCATTTATCAAAATTCCCAACTGGCTGGTATACTGGCGCGCACCAAAAGTAGAAAGTTGACAAAAGTGAGCTACAGCGCCAGCGCCACATTGTAGTTCAGCTTAATATGCAAAGCTAATATTTTGGAGCCGACTTTCACAGGTCATAATTTGCATGAGAAACTTCTTTAGCGCAGTAAAACTTTCTAGTCTGTGAAAGCGACATCCATCGGAAAGCACACGATCCTAATTTTCTAACAAATTTTATTTTTAGGTCACAGCCTTGCAGTGACGTTAAATAAAAGAAGAAAATCGTGCCAAATCATTTTAAAAATTACTACGAAACCTATCCGGGTCTATTTTATCGAAATTAAATGATATTCACATTATTTTATGTGAATAAAAAATACGTTACCAAGTACATGCAATCGAACGTAAAATTTTATATTCAGCAATCAGCTGTGAAACAGCTGCAATTCGCTCTATTCAAATTCAGCGAGTTCAGCTGATCAACTGTTCCTTGGTACACCGACGAATAGTTGCGGGTGCACTGGTAACTTAGTAGTGGCGGTCGAATCGAAATCTTTCTGGTTTTGATGTTTTTAGTTCGTGTGTAAAATATTTATTTTGGTAGGTAAAATTCTGACTTAAAGTTTATAATTATGTAAAGTTTTCTAGTTGGAATTAAAGAAATACGGCATTTAAGGATTTTGATATATTTTTTATAATCCAGCAATTTGGGGCTTTCCCTGTCAAAATTGGGGCTAAGATGGTTTTTAGTTTTAATGAATTCCTAATAGTAATTACAGTAAAACATTCGTTGTGAGTTAAAAGTAATGAATTTTTTAATTTTTGTGAAGGAAAAATTATGAACCGATGCAGAGGCGGGCGAGATTGATACACCTCGTGTCGGTTAAAATTTTGTTGTTTACTCATTTAACAATATTTACAAATTCGTTACCGTTACGTGTCAATTGCTTACCGAGAGGTTTTGGAAAGAATTTTTTATTACTCAAATGAAAATAAAAATTTTAGCGCAAAATGCTAATTTTGGCGCGGTGTTGTTGAATTTATGTAGGATTGGTGATTTGTTGAATAATATATACTCAAACAGGTATTTTTATATCCTCCATAGTCCAGACTAAGTTTTAAAACTCAAGATGACCCGAGAATCTTATTTGAATTTAATTGTTCTTAATCTAAATATTTACATTTTTAGTTTGGGCATGATCAATTTAATACTGTTAAATATCTTTGTTTCATTCTGTTAACTTCTCACAATATCATATTAATTAAACTTAAATGTCTCAACATCCATTGGCACCTGTGCTCAAAGTCGAGTCGTGTTTCGTGACAAGTCGTTTGAGTTGAAGAAAGTGACGTGTCAGTCGAATTTCGACTTTCAGCACAGACGCCTAGAGTGGAAATGCTAAGTTGAGTTTAAGCCCCTGTACTGAAAGTCGTGATTCGACTGAAACGTCCCTTTTTCAACTAAAACGACTTTTCGCATCGTGACGACTCGACTTTCAGCACAGGGGTCATTAAGTCCACTTTTTAAACCTCTACACTATATTGCAAGATTGAATCCATTCATTAAATGTTCTATGTTAGAAAGTTTCGAAAAATTTTAGTTGAAATTTATATACTAATTTAGAACGAAACTATCTCGTTTTTAGAAATATATTTTAAATCTTAGTTTTAATATTATGAGTAGTTATTACACCTTAGGCCTAAATATTTTTCGTGAATGGTTTTAAAGTCCTTGTAGGACTCGGACTTGAAGTCCCTTCTTCCAGTCTCTACGTCTTGTTAGTTCTCTTCCCAATTTCTTATAGGAAGTTTTCGTGTATCTTCTAACACGTAATCCGTCCACGCATAGAACTGGGCGTATTAATCCTTCATATTTCTCACTTTGCAATACTTGAGAATACTTGGTTCTTTAGAACCAGGACTAGTGCGAAACCGGTTTTATTTGCTGCTAGGATTCGTCTATCAATGTCTTTATCTTATTTTGTGCAGTAAGGATTGCCCCAAATAGATAAAGTTATCTGCAATTGATCTGCAAGTTATCTGCCTATGATCGTCAAGCATAGTGGCCTAGAGTGGAAATGCTAAGTTGAGTTTAAGCCCCTGAACTGAAAGTCGTGATTCGACTGAAACGTCACTTTCTTCAACTCAAACGACCTGTCAGGAAACACGACTCGACTTTCAGCACAGGGGCATAAGAGTAAATGACACGTGTCGTCACGACTTGACTTTCAGCACAGGGGCCTTAGATTGAACTTTGTTAAGCTTTCTACAATTTTTGAAAAGGTTTCCTTTACGACTTGCGCTTTGCGTTCAATTATAACTATGTCTCCTTCGAAGACTAGTACCTTAACATTTCTTGTGAAGATGTTATTTGCTCTATTAAGTTCTGCTTTTCATTTTTTTGCTTCCAAAGCAATGTTAGAAAGTATTGGTAAGATCGCAGATCCTTCCCAGTTGGGAACAGAATGTATTCAGAATGGATTCAGAATTGATTCCAGTAAATTGGAAGTGATTCCACTTTAGATTCAAAGACGTGTAGAGAACCGATTCTTTTTGCATTGGGATGTCATAGGATGGAACCAATTCATTCCTCTCTGCATTCCCTAGAATCGGTTTGGAATTGATTCCTTAGAATTGATTGGAAATTTTTTTACGCTTAGCAGAGACCTGGGAATACATTCGATTCCCTTCTGCATTCTCCTTAGAAAAGGAATCGATTCGTTCCTTCGGAATGCATTCTGAATCAGAAAAGCATTCTGCATTCTGAATCAATTCTTCTGGAATGGGTTCTTCTTTTCCAAGCTGGGTTGTCGCAGACTTGATACCCGAGGGAAGTTTATTGAATTACAACCTCATATTCTTATCGAACTAACAACTATACCGAATAGTAGCAAAATTCTAATGGAATGGTATTTTATTACATAATATTTTCACTATCAAGTATTTTTATTTAAAAATTTTATTTCAGTCAATTTAACTAATTTTAATATTTATTTATTTTTTCATTTCAGTCCACACATTTCGTGTTTTCTTCTTTTGACCCACTATCTAATCGGATTTTCTTTTGTCCATACTATATTTTGTAAAGTGATTTGTTAATATATAATTTTTTATGCATTTACTACTATTATTTTTAATAATTGTTAAACTTTTGAACTTTACTCTTTAATTGTATTTTCTTTTTTACATATAAGTTTTAAGATATAACTAATAATAATCATTTTAACAAAAAAAAATTATTAAATTACACAAGAATATTTTATAAAAATGAGCAACGAAAATATGCCAATTATAACTAAACGAATCTTTAGTGATGATTTAATAAAATCACCAAATGGAATAAATTTATTGAATATTAACAATGCAGAAACACCAATTTTGAAACGTACGAAACGGAATGAAATAATAAAAAATAATTTTGTGACGCCTAATGCAAGACCAAGAAGTATTATTAAAATTTCATCCGAAATTAAAGATCATGGGTTGTCACCGATTTCGGAAATTGTGTTTAATTTAAGTGATACAAGTATTGGCACCCCGCCACAGAAGAGTGGAATTGATATTATCAATGGAAATGGTAAGTGATTTTGTTATTATTTTAAGATATATAAAAGTAAGTGTAATATGCGCCAAGCTCCTAAAAACATGCAACCGCTTATGGTAAAAAATGACTTCGTTACACTTTTTATTTTTAAGCCACGTCTAAAGTTTCATGGATCATAAGTAAAAGTATTTTAAATAATTGTTTTCTCTTCTTATATTATGAGATTTACATTTTTTCTTCCTTCAATTTGCCTATTACGAAAATGTATCTTAAGTAGTTGGCGGGATATTTTTCAATGATTAGGCTGCAACTAGTTTTTCCCCTTTCCCAATTCAATTAATTTTGCCGGCTGTTTTTAGATGTAAGAAGTTTCGCTCGTGCGATGCAAATGGGTTTCTTTATAATATACAAGATTTTCTGGTTACTCTTGCTATACAAAATTCTATGGTCTTATTTACTTTGTATGCATGTACCCAAATTCACGTTTGTTTCGTAGTGAATATTAACAGCGATTGAATTAATGCATTACCAAAATATTGAAAATAAAGTGTGCTAATTGTAGCAATTATCAAAGACGTCCTTGTTTTGTGATATCCTAGGGAAATCCGTGTTTACTTATAAGCTTGCTTGCTATAAAGGCCCCCATACACGAGCGCTCCATTATAGCGCCAGTCCATTGATCCTGCAGCCTTCCGCGTGAGTGATTGTACATAAATCCTATAGCTCTAGGCCAGGAGTTCATCTGAATTTCCCCACACACAGAGGTTTTGGCGTGGCCCGGTGCCATTTGGATGGATGTATCGCTCGTGTAGGCGGGGGGGGGGGGGGGGGGAGGCTTAAGAAGGTATGCAGAAAATTCCTCAAATCAAAGATTAATATTTAATGTAATTTGGTGTTGTTTTTAGACACAGCTCGACACTTATTTGAATGATTTTATTGGATTAAAGGCGTAGAGCGTTTTAAGTTTTGCCACTTATCGATAATAAATGGAGCTGATCGAGTAAATGAACTCGTACATTACATGTGACTCATATAAGTGAGAGGACTAAGTCACCCGGCATCATAAGTATATGTATGTTGCGTTTTTATTGGTTTATAATAATACCTCTGGTTTATAACAATACTCATTCTAGATTGGGGAATCAAGACTAACCGTGTCAGTGGATCATGTTGAACTAATGGCCGACCCATCCCTTAACATCTTAGGGTGACATTAACCCAAAGACTTGCGATGAACGACCACATATTCCAAATCGCCAAACAAGCATCCCAGTGTTGGGATTTCTTAAGAGGTGCAAGTTCCTCCTCCAGCAATCGGCCCGTGCTGTAATATATAAGTCCTACATTCGGCCTCTTCTCGAATACAATTTCCAATTTGGGGCGGCGCTTCGATAAGTACCTTGGCGTGGTTAGATAAAATACAAAAAAAGTTTGCAAGGTTTGAGCCACCGTAGGAATATTGCAGCACTGACAAAATGTTATCGCTACTATCATAGTGACTATTTCATCAAAATAAATGCTCTTCTGCCTCCACGGCAATCTTATACCTGCAACACCAGATTAGCCCACTCGTTTCACTACTACCACCTGCACCCCGTCTTTTCGCGCACTCAACAAGATCACAATTCTTTCTAAATAGAATAACTCGACTGTGGAATAATATCTCGCAGTCAGTCCGTGCTCCTACAATATCCAAGAGTTCAAACGCAGGGTTCATCGCCACCTTTTCAACACCCCCCGAACCCTCATAACCCTTAACCTAAATTGAAAGATTTTATAGAGGCTTGGCTATCTATGAAGATTCTAATACGAATTTCTTCGCCTGCAGGCCTTCAGGATCGCCAGCACTTCAGCTTAAAAGATACTACTGCCAGACCAGTGAACTGTTAGTGGTATCTAGATAAACCCCTGCCGCGACGCCCTCTGACCTCTTGGAGCTATTAGTGAATGTCCGTATATCGAACTTCTTTAGAACGTTTCCGTTTCTCCACTCTCTCTTTAAGGGTATTTCTACGGAGGAAGCAGATGCAAGAGGACATCAAGGGACGTTCGTAGGCCATGTTCTCATGGGCCCTACTGCTGCCGTCCTCTGGATCTTTCCCAGCTATATGACGTTAGTGATTCTTCTCAGCGTTGGCCACCATACCAGCGAACCGTACATGAGAATTGGACGTACCACGGCTGTGTATATCCACAGGACCATCTTTGACTTGAGACCCCATCTCTTGCCAAAAGTCTTTTTACTGGCGTAGAAGGTTAAACAGGCTTTTTTACCCTTTGCTCGATGTTCGACTTCCAGTTGAGTTTTGTGTCCAATATTTGAGCCAGAAATGTCATCCTGGAGAATAAAGTAAGGATGTGCCCATCCAACCGGCGAAGGTTGAAGGTGGGAATATTCGTTTTTCCTGTGAATAGTATTAGTTCTGTTTGGCCGGGCCAACTTTATTCAGGTATCCTTGTATAATTTCAGTAATCACGGTTGGAAACACTCCTGAAACCATTATCACTAGCTCATCTGCGTATGATACTAACTTAGCTTTGCTTATGTCGGGCTTTTGTAGTATGCTATTTATCGTTACTAACCATAGTAAAGGGAAAATCACTCCTTATGGTGTACGTTTGTTGTCGTGTTTGATTCGCTTAGATTACAACTAAGCCCAACTAAAGGAGTCGACACATTTTCCAAGCAACGAATTGTACGTATGTAATTGTCGTAAAAATCTACGGATTGTGGAATGAATAATAGCTTTCAGTTATTATTCGTGTAAGTTCGTTGACTAATATCATTAAAGACAAAATTTGATATGAGTTTTGATTTAATAAAATGATTGCACACTCCATATTCCATTGAATATTTAGACAATCTTCAAAACCCCTAAGCTGAGTCATATTAAACTATGAATAATTAACAAGAATTAGTCGAACGTGCGTTTCTACTGTGGCAATAACATTCACAATCTTGGCAGAGTAAACCATCATCCAATCCCTAAAAATGAATCTCTTAACAGCGTATCCTTCATCACCAAACGAATATTAATTTTTACTGCAACCTTTCTTCAACGACTCTTGGTTTTCATTCATCACCATCGTATAAAGGGTTAATTCTTAAGAAAAACAATTAATCAAAGAGTCCTCTCCTGTGCCAAGATCCTTATAACTTTTTGTAAACATTTGAAATAACGCACCTTTACCAATCTTTTTGGAGGATTCCCTTGGATTGCAAGCATCAGAGTCTGCGCATGCATAGTTAAGGATCAACCAAACGACGAATGAACAGTTGTTCCAAAATTTTTTTAGGCGCCGTGATCACCCCTACTAGCCAGGATAACAATTTTCTTTCTATTGGGGGAAAAATTCAACGGACGAAAAACGAAATTTTTCTATTTAGTTTTTGGCGCGTGCTACACACTCAGCAAGGGGGTGTGACGATGACTTTTCACCCCTGCATTTTATTTTTGGAATAACGTATTTTTTTGTTCTTCTTCTTCAGTTTACATTAACGATTTCTTTCAATGCGCCTTTCAGGAGTTTTGTGGTGCAACTTAACAAAGGCGCACAACTCTTAAGTTAAAGTAAAATGCAGGCGGCGGCGCATATGCTCGTATTGTCTTGATTTTGATTTGCTTTGAGGGTTTCTAGTTTATAAAAACTGAACAATATCCAGATTCCAGATGTCAATGTCCCAAGTTTAGATTAGTAGGTGCACTTTTCATATTTATGTATTTTTTATTTGATTAGAGAGTTTAGCATTCAAAATTATACGAGTTTAGTTTGTGCGTTGTAATAAAATTGGATACTTTCTTAATTTGTATGCTTTATTTCGAGTCACAAACTTTTAAATAGCGTCAGCGTTGTTATTTTGGGCGCCAACCGTGACTTTAAGTGTAAACATGCTTATCGACTACTAGACTAGCGATGATAAAAATTTTGGCGCTAATTGTACCATATGGCTTTGTGCTGTGTCATTAGAGTTTGCCTCAAGTGGAGCGTTTCGAATTTTATTATCGCATAACTACTTATGGTTTTGAAAATTTCAAGAATATCATACCATGAGTGGTGTTAGTAAAAGTGTTTAAAATCTACCAATTCGTTCGGCATAGTTTAAGTAATCATCTCAAATAATTTTTAAAAATATTTACCAAGAGCTAAATTTATGATTTAAAATAGTTACAATTGATCTGTGAGGGTTTAGTGTATATAAATTAATGTAATAGGCGCGGATATTTTGAAAGTATTTTTATTGTTAGGGTATAAACTTGGCTTTTCGCGAATCAGTTTAGATGGAGATAAAATTAGTCGACTGAGAAATGTTTTTTGGCAGGAATTTTTTGGGGTAAAATACTTCTGGCGGTAATTTGCTGTTTCGAAGTTGCTTAAACAGAAGTGTTCTAGTTTATTCATTAGATCTAGTTCCGGCGAATTGCCATATTTTCCCGAAACCCATAACTTTCCTTGCTGGCCTCAAATTTCAGTCAAATGTATCCATTATAGAAAGCGAACGAGTGCTCGGTAGATCTCCGCCATCCTATTTCTTCGAAGGAATTGTATACCTGAAAAAATTTTGGGTGAAGTGCCCTGAAGTAAGAGAAGACTAATTCGAAAAATTAAGTTTATTAAAAGACTCAAAATGTTTACCTTTATTCAAATAATTTTTCATGAAAACTTACCACGTCGTATAAAAAATTTCAGAAGATCCTGGATTAAGAATGGAAGAAATTTATTTGGTTCTTCCTTGTAATTGGTTTATTTATTAATATTTTATTTTCAATTGGAAAAGATTTTTAATCTATTTGCAATTGCAACATTATTTGTATAAGATAAGTTTAATTCATAGTATTTTTATTTTAACACTGAAATATTTTTTCTGATCAAAATCTGTTACCAAAATGTAAACTGCATTATTACTTCAGATTTATTTCCGTTTCTTATCCAGGTGTGTCCCTTTTATGGCCCGTGCCACACGAACAATAAGACCTACATCTAACCGTCAAAGAAAGTTACAGTCAATGAACGCAAGTCAACTGCAACTGAATTTTTCTTTCCCCAGAAAAGAAAAAAAGTATATCGTATATTTGTCCCTCTACTTTTCAAAATTATTGTTGCGTATAGTCAAAGAAATTTCAGATCGTCTTTTAGCTGGGACTAATTACAAAAGTGACCAAAAACTCTAATTAAGTTCCGGACTCTTAAATACGCTGCCCTCCCTAACATTATTGTCTTTGACTATATATTCACATTGTCCAAAAGTCTCAGGATGCAACAACAGCAAGGAATCAAGGTTGAGTGCTTAAAGACAGTCAAGATTTTCTGAAATTGCTTCATTGTATTTGGTCATTGGCTCAAGAAAGAGATCTGCACAGTGACATTCTTCTATCGCGCATGAACAATGCTTAAGGAAAAATTGCACAGTTGGATCCTTTTCATTTAGGTGCCCATGCATCCTGGGCCATTGTGGACGACGACGTGGCACATGGATAACACCTTTCCAGATTTATTGAAAAATAAAGAAATCGATTTGACAATTGGTAAATTTTTCCCTGTTTTAAAATTTTTGGAGCCTGTGATAAGGGTTAAGTTTCATGCTGATATCCTGGAACCCAGCTGAGACCGATCCCCTTCATGACTGCCCGTTGCAGACCTATAAGAAGCTGAATGACTTCGAAGATCTTGGGAGTCAAGTTTTTCCCTCCTCTAGACATCTTGTGGGCAATTTTTTTCGGTAAAGCTATATCCTTTTTATAGGATACCAGATTGCAATTTGCAATTATACCTGTTCTAAGGATTTGCGCGCGCACACACACATGTTATTGTGCTCTGTCTACATTTTTTTTGTTAAAACCATATATATATATGTCGTCTAGCAAGGTTACGTGTTTTTCTTTTATTAAAATAGTTCACCCTGAACAAGGAGCTGATCTCTCTGATATTCAAACTGGATTTTCGTTATGACGTCGACATTCAGGTAGGCACACACATGTGGGGTTGCATGCTGCGTTTTTTTGGCGTTGTTACAGGAAAAGGGTTGCAGATAGCCCGCGCAAATTCGAGACCAGTTCAATTATTTCAGTAGTTGGGATTTATACTGACATTCGGAGGGGTCGTCGCTCCTTGAATGTCTGGAAGACCTTCGTCTTTTGATTGCCTTGGGGTTTATGTTGTTTTTGTTGCTTTTGAGATTAAAAATCCATTCGTCATATTTTTCAGACAGTTTTTAAGTGCATTTTTATATGTATGATTATCAATAATATTTAATGTCGATAAACGTAATAATGTTTTGTCACAGCCAGAGTTAGTTTAAAGTCATATTTTTAAATATTTTCGAAGGTGCATACTTAAAAAAATAGAGCAAATCATTTTTCCGAATGGATTTGGTTATTGAAGAAACTCACAATTTTGAATTTGTTTAACTTGAAAATGAATTCTCTTTTTGAAGAATTGTTCAATTAGCATTGTTAATCTATAAAGTTGAACTGGCTTCTTTTAATTTATGTAAAAGGCGCACAGAACACTAATTGTGCTGTTCTCGATTTATACTCTTCATATTATTACAACTATAGATATAGATATTTTTCTAATTCTTACATTTAGAGTTATGGTATCTAGAAAATTTAAATAGAAATTTTCTTGCTATATAAAAATAATTAAAATAGCTGTGCAAAAAATTATTGTTAAACAAAGTCTTGATTAAAAATTTAATTTTTTTTTAGAATTGTCTGCAGATATACATAATCCTTACATCTATATTTCCAATTTTAATTTGTGGCAGAAGGTAAATGAGAACTTATGAATTGGGCTAGGATAGAACCATTCAGAATCTCACATGTGAATCAAAAAATGTAGAATATCACACTAGTCGCGGGAGTTCTATCGAAGAGTCTTTATTTATTTATTTATTTATTTATTTATTTATTGCCAAACAAGGCACACTTAAAGCTAACAACAAATGATACAATGATTTTTAATAAAATCTAATATACAATTACTATGACATACTATATAAATTTAATATGTTGTCAACTTAAATTTTAATTATTAGTGGATAGGATTTTGGTTAGGATGTAAAGAGGGCAATCATTTTCCTTTTATAAGATGGTTTACTGATGGTAGGGGAGAAACATGGACTGTGTCTATTAAAAACCACACAACATTTGTTGACGGGTTCGTTCTTTGCGTATTCGGTACGATGTGGATATTCCTTTAGCAGTTTCGTATGCCTAGTGTGTCGAACTTCAACATTGAATCTGATTCTGTCCGACAAAAACTGCACTTTAATATTATGGCTTAGGACGTCTAAGGTAAAGCAAGAAATAAGCAACTCTCTTCTACAAGATAGCGGAATAAGCCCCAACAACTTGAGCCTATCCGTGTAGGGTGGTAGGTTTTGATAATCACGCGGGTCATATAAGTTTCTCAGAGCAAAAAGAAGAAATTTCTTTTGCACCGATTCAATCCTGTTGCTTCTTATTTGGAATATAGGATCCCAGATAGGGCATGCGTATTCAAGAATTGGGCGGACAAGTGAGCAGAAAAGGGCCTTTGTCACCCAAATATTGTTAAATTCCTTAGCCCTTCTCTTTATAAAGCCTAGAAGCTTATTGGCTTTGGCAGTGATATTGTCGTAGTGCAAATTGAAATTCAACTTTTTGTCTAGAACGACACCTAGATCCCTAATTTGATCGACATAATCCAGTGCTTTCTCATCGAGATAATAGCACTGGGGCTGTGCATTTTTACTGCGGGTGAAGGTAATTGCGTGACATTTGCTGGTGTTAAGTTGCAATTTATTTAAAATGCACCACTCTTGTAATGCATTCAGTTTCGACTGCAAGAAGGCTACGTCAACTTGGGACCTTATGACATTATATATTTTGAGGTCATCTGCGTAAAATAGATGTGGGATATTCTGTAGTTTAACAGACAAATCGGAGATGAATACATTAAATAAAAGTGGACCTAAGTGACTTCCCTGCGGAACACCGGAAGTTACTTCGATTTCTTTTGACAAACATCCTTGAAATCTCACAACCTGTATTCTTTCGTTCAAATATGATTTAATCCATGCAAGGGCAGGACCTGATATCCCAAATTTTAATAACTTTGCAATTAAAATATGGTGGTCAACACGATCAAAGGCCTTGCTGAAATCAGTGTAAACAGCATCAATTTGATGACCGTTCTCCATACCACACAGAAGTTCGGAGATTAGAATCATAAGGTTTGTGGTGGTCGAACGTCCCTTTCTAAAACCATGCTGCTGCTCGTTAAGGCATGGGTCAATTAGAGGGACCATCTTATCAAATACAAGTTTTTCGAAGAGTTTAGGAATTGATGATAGGATGGCAATGCCTCTGTAATTATCTACGAAGTGCTTATCACTTGATTTGTGGATTGGTGTGAGATAGGATCTCTTCCACATTGTAGGAAACTTTCCTTGCGACAATGATTTATTGAAAATAATGTGAAGAGCGAATAATAAATGTTGTGAGCACAATTTCAAAAAACAGGGAGGTAGATTGTCAGGACCGTGACCTTTAGTGACATCAAGGCTGTTTAAACCGGACATAATGTCGTCAATAGACAGGGATAGATTGCTTATAAGAGCTGATGTTTCAGTTTCCGTTTCGGTGAAGTTCGGGTCTGTGGTACCAGATTTGGGGCTGAAGACTTCACGAAACCTATCAGCAAACATGTTGCAAATTTCTTGAGGGCATGAGGAGGATGTGCTACCATTTGTCATGGTTTTCGGATAACCTGAAGTCTTTCGTTTAGTGTTAACGAAATCAAAAAATCTTTTTGGGTCCTTTATGATGTTTTCTCCGATAGTATTAATGTATTCAGTATAGGCCTTGCGTGACCTATTAGAGAATTCAGAAGCTAGTCTAGTGTACTCTAAACTCACTTCCTCATTTACTTTCGGGCTATTTCGCATTATATTGTATAGTTTGTTTCTCTTGTTACGTAGTGCCCGAACGCTTTTATTTAACCATGGTTCCGATAGTTTATCCTTTTTTTTAATTTTGGGTACATATTTGTCGACGGCTTTAAAGACAATATTGTAAAAGGTAGAGACTATCGCGTCAAGGTCGTTACCTGATAGTCTACTATTCCAGTCGATAGAGGATAGTTCGAAGCCAATATTGTTAAAATTAGCGTTCTTGAAGTCGTAGACAACAGCGTTATTGAAGGAATGATGGTTAGTAATTGAGGAATTGAGCTCGAGAGTCCATGCGGAGTGGTGCATAGTATTAATGAAAAGGTTCTCCTCTTCGGAAGCGGGTAGAACGATTACATCCTCATATGAGTTAGTAAAAATTAGATCCAACCAATTTCCATTAGCATTTGGTTCCCATATAACTTGCTGTAGATCATGGCCATATAAACTATCAATGAGCTTTATGTCTATTGCATGTGTGACATTTATTGGAAGTAGGTTACCATCTTCCTCGTCAGGGATGAAGTATAAATTAGGACGGTTAAAATCACCTAATACAATTACTTCGTGGTCTTCTTCGTTTCTGCCGAGTGTTTCGTGTAAATCATCTAAAATATGAATTAAATCATCATATTTAGATTCGTCCGAACTGGGGGGAATGTAGAAAGTACCGATAACTATTTGTCTTTTGCCAGATTTAAGTCGTATCAAAACGTGTTCAAAAGATTGAGACCGATTTGTCATGATTAGCTCACTATCTATAAAATCTTTGATAGCTATAAGGACTCCTCCTCCTCTTGAGAGACCAGTGGAATTATAGTCTCTATCGCATCGGTAAATTGTCCAGGTAGGGTCTAAGATCTCCTCATTAAGAAATGTATCGTTTAACCACGTTTCAGTGAATACAAGTACATTAAAATGAGACGATTTTGCGTCAACGAAGAGATTTTTTAATTTACCTCTCATACCGCCACAATTGTGGTAAAAGAGCCTTATGTTTTCGGGTAAAATTGGCGTTTTCGAGTAATGGGTTTTGATGGGTTTCGTTAAGGGAGAAACAGATAGTTATGGGCGATAATACCTATTTGTTTCATCACGGCTTCTTTGAAGCTGCCGCACATGTAATGATCTTACATGAGACGCATATGCTGAAAGGTCCTTGCTTACTTGTTGTAAAGAAATTTGGTATTGCTCATGGTACTTTGTGTACAAGTTGAGCAGAGCATCACGATCAGTGGGTAGACCTTCTTGTTGGATCGAGATGATTAGGCTAGTCCTGGTATTACCATGTATACAGGTAGAGTCAGGTTTGTTATGCATGTAAGCAAGGAAAAGCCTTACATTGTCAAAAACCTTTCTTTCTCTTAAGCGAGAAAGTAAATATCGACTCTCAGTTGAATCAGCAGATATAAGGGTATTTTTTACGATAGGAGGCTGTAACGGATTCAGGAAAGGTGGTTTGATTGTGGCAATGTTGCTGTTTATAGGAGAATCCGCCGTGGCGCTTCTTACGACTGAAGAGTGAGGTAGCAATGAATTTAAGACTGGTGGATTGCTACCTGGAACATCGTTAACATCATTGATTGGGATGTGGTTGATACTGCTCGTAGGCGACTCCGCAGATATTGAGGTGCTTCTTACCACTGAAGGGTGAGGTTGCACGGGATTGTTTCCAGGAATATCGTTAACATCAGTATAAGAACGACCGCCGACGATTATGTGACTTCGGGCGAAATTAGAGTATTTATTATTCGTTGCTGGGGCGGTAGAGAATGCAGGTGGAGCGTTAGTGATCTTAGTATTATTACGGGTTATAGTTTTACTATTAGTAGGTGATGTTTTATGGAACTTATTCTTATTGGCTAAAAACGTATTTGTAATCCTACTTTTAGTGATGTTATTTTTTCTTAAACTAGAGGACATTATTTTGGATTTATTTATAGACTTACTACTTAACTTATCAACCCAACGGCAAAGTGTTAGATTTTTCCACCTGAAGACATCTGTTGTTGAATTAAGAAACATCCATTCGTATCTACTGGGCATGAGCAGTTTGAAACTCTTCAGTTTAGTCGTCTTTTTTTGGGGCGTCACACATTCACAATTTAGGAGTTTGATGAAAAAATTGGTCTCGAACAGGTCGGCTACCCAGGAGGGGTCAGCTTGTGTTGGCGCTCCTTTGAGGAAATAAGCTGACACGTCTTCGGCAGGAGTTGATTTTTTTTGTCGTCTGTTTACCTTTAATTTTTTTTCTTTGGCTGCATTAATTTTGTTTATTGCTCCAATTTTTTCAAGCCTACTGTTCCACTCATCAGGTGACCACGTTGTCCCGAATTTATCGATGTTTTGTTGAGGCAGGTGCAGCGGTGGTAAATGGTGGGATGAGCATGATGGTAGTGACAGAGTTTGCTCGTGGAGGTTAATTAAATTTGGACGACCAATGCTGAAATTGTCCCTGAAGTTGAAGTCAACTTTGTTTGTAGTTTTTATTTCTTCTCTTTCTAATTCATCAGCGAGAGAGACTGTTTGGTCGTCTTCAATGAGGCTTGTGTTCACCAGGTCCTCCGTAGTAGATTTCGTACCAGGAGACCTACAAACTGATTTTAAAGTAGCCAACTCGGTTTCAAGATGACTAAACTGCCTTTCTAAGTTCCGTTTGAGCTGTACCATAGCGTCATCGAAGAATGTAAGTTTGTCATAACAGTCAGAAATTTTTGAGAATAGCTCAGCTAATTCGGTGTTCCCATGATCACGGGAGTTATTCTCTACGTTGAGTTTAATTTTCTTTAGGCCAGTGTTTATCGAATTTAGTTCAAATTTTATCAACTTCGATAAATCGTCAACTATATCGCTGTTACTCGGAGCATTATCTTTAGAGGTGGATAAGTTGTCAAGTTTCGTTTTTAGAGAATTAAGATTTTTGGTGTGACCGTGAGAATTATTTTCAATGCGATCAGCAGCGCACGAAAGCTCGTCAATGCTTTCCATTAAAAGCTGAGAGTTTTTTTCTGTCTTATGAGCTTTTACGTTACAAGCTTCAAAATCAGTTCTCATGTAATTAACTGACTCCGTCAGGTTGATTAGGTTGTCGTTGTTAGATTTGATAGCCAGTAATACATGAGAGAGATCGATGGATTTACAATCCGTGCAGAAAAATTTGAATATCTTTTTATATTCTTTTATAAATTTGATTGCACTGGACGAAAGTCCAATGCATGACGCATGGAAAGAGTTATCGCAGATTCCATTACACGATACCCATTCGTCGGTGTCAGCGAAAGACACATTGTCTGTGGAGCACATATTACTTTTGCATTTAAACATAATGATTTTGTTTATTTATATATATTGACACAGTTTCACGCAATTAATTATGTCAGACCAAAGAGCACTTACGCGGCAATTAAGAGAATTATAGAATCAAAAGTCTAAAGTCCAATTAGGAATTAACTGTAGCTGAACACTTTCACAAATATTTGAAAATAATTAGCTACGAGGGGAGCACTTATCACTTTAATATAATAAAAATAACGTGTACAATACACACTAATACTGAGACAGAAAAAGAATTAAAATTATCGGGAATTTATGGCAAAGAATTTTTTTTGATTGGGGAGCAGAAACACGCGACCGCACACGTTTAAGTCAGAACTCGTCCGAGGCATGATGGAATTTACACCGGGTTGCGCACATACTACAAGGATAAACAGAGTAATCTGATCACCGATATCATGGGCATCATCAGAACACTTTCTTGTATTGCTAAATGTCGAGCTGACTGAGGAATTAGAAGTTTCAATCCAGAAGCATCCAGAAGGGAGCATGAAGCAATGCCAGAGCACTGAAAAATATACATTCTGTTTCGTGTGCATAAGAAAATAGATATCAAAACGTGCAGGAGTTATCACGATTGAATGCTGTTGAATATGAGTTTCATCATCATCATCGCTACAGCCCTCTGTGAGCCTTGGCCTCCTCAAGAATTTTCTTCCAACGTTCTCGTTCCTGCGTCCCTCTCTTGCAGTTGATCATGCAAAACATATCAAGTTATATTATCTAGATTATATAGTACATAATATCTATAATGAAGCCTGAAAATTTGTTGGCCTCGATTGCCTTTTCTATAATCTAGATTTAGAGAAAGTGATCTCAGACTCAAATGTAACAGCGAGATTTGCCATCCTCTGTAAGTCCATCACGGCATTCGTAGAACAGCAAAGAGTGTACAAGACAATGGTGTCCCGAAAACTAAGGCTGTACATTAGTGAAAGATAAACACAGTACCTTCGATTAAAAATATCAGATGACAATACTATAAATGTGTGAACGTTTGCTAAAAAGCCAATAAAATCTATTATGATCTGCCAAGGCTCTTCCAATCCAAGCGCTGCTAGTTAAGACCATACTCCTATTATTATTCACCTATAGATCTGATACTTGGGTGCTTCTTAAGAGGTACTTTGCTATATTATCCACACGATCTCTAGAGTAACGTTTTTCGGAGAATACTTGGCCCTGTATGTATGGCAGAATGATTGCGAAGCTTACCAAAGTACCATAGGTTCATAGATACCATAGAGCGCTCTTGTAACAAAGAAAATATCACCGGGCAGGTCATTTATTTCGTAAGAGCCTGGTTGAAAAGTTTTTAGAGGTAAGGTGGTGGGGGGAGATGCGGACTTCGATTGTAGAGCAAAAACCATCTTGTACTTTCCAAAAGCTAAAGATTTCTACAAGGTTTGCAGTAGTGGAAAAGCAGGAAGGAAACAAAGTAACAAGAGAACTTTGCTTTTGCTGTCGGCTGAACAAAAGATCTTTGCTTTGCTTTTTATTTTGATGGTAAAAGTAATAATTTTCATAATAAACTACTTTGTCTGGCAATTTTTGCGATTTTCTCACTTAGGCAGCAAAAATAAAAATTTAAACTGATATTCTGACAATTGTAGCTTATCATATCACTCCCCATGTATCTAAGATTTAATATAAAAATCGGATCAGGTCACACACTAATACAAAAAGGGTGTACTTTGATCTGAATAATATTCCCAGAAAGTAAATCTTAAATTACTAACTTCTCACATAGCCGCTTTTTCCCTGATGAGGTGACAGCGACCCATCCTTAAATCACGGAAAATATAACAGGAACGAACCGAGAAAAATCTTGATTTTACCTGACAGCTACCGCTTTCATATATACTGGATATGTTCCGCTATTATTAATTGATTCCATTGCCGGTAATCTGATGTCTGCGCGAAGAGATCCCTGATTTTTTTTTTAGATTTTTTTTGGGGTACATATATTTCACTTTTCACGTTTAAGATTCAGGGAAGATCCTTAAGGTGGAAGCGCATATGATCCTGTAAGTAAATCATGTATCTACCTGGATCCTTGTGTATCACTGCTTTGCTTACGTATCACTTTTCCTTAAACAAAACTGACGGGCAAAGTTTTCCCTTTCCCGCCCTTTTTGACATATGAAAAAAAAATTGTGATTACCGAGAATGCAAAAGGGAGAGTGATCAAGCGATCTTGTGCATTCTGCGAGGGTATCCTTCAAGGAAACTGCTATCTGACCAAAAGGGCTCGAGCATTTTTTTTGCGAATGTCAGCGAACTTTAGGACCGTTACCATAAGGAGGGTAATTTGGCGCCAATCGATATGTGAAATTTGATTTATTCGCTTTTGTTGGTGTGCCTGATCGGAAGAAACTACATACGATTGGGAGGTTAAAAAGATCTTTTGATGCACTTTGGCTTGATAATTTTGCAATTTGCATTAAAATAGCAAAGATGCTTATTCGTTTTTCTCGATCAAAATTCAATCGGCAATTGAGGATCTTTTTTTCATATTTTATTGTTCGTAAAATTGGATATGTCAAAGAGATTAGAAAATGCAGATTATTGTAAATAATGGAATGCGATTAAGAGAATGCATGAAATTTGCATTTGTATTCAGTTTGAATAAGAATTTATTGTCTTCTTACATGTACATTCAGTATTTGTAGTAGATTGAAGCAAAAGTTCGTCCTGTTTTAACCCTTGAAGGCATTGTGTCGCAAAATTGCGTGTATTTTTTTGCTGTGTTTGATTTAAGTGAAGCTTAATTGTGTATTTTTTTGCTGTGTATTTTGCGTGTATTTTTTTGCTGTGTTTGATTTAAGTGAAGCTTCTTAGACGCAAATGAAGTATGGTGAAGGTGCCGTCGATTCTATGTGCTAAAGTTGTTCGAACAGTTTCGTTAAAAAACAATTTGAATCCTGGAAATGTGCCACGTTGAACATGACCAACTCACAGAAGCTAATAACTCCCAAATATTGGAGATAATGAAAAGTAATTGTCATAGAACTAATAGAAAGATCAAAGGAATCAGTGTGTACTAGACAGTGTATTGTCTAAGCATTCACTTGTGTGACAGTGCATTCGTCTAAGGATTCACCTGGAAAGTCGATGCATGGGCCAATGGAGAAAAATTTGATAAATAAAAATTTATGATTGCCATTTTCTGTTGAAGCGCACTACCGAAGATGTTGAAAAATTAAACGAATCTCTACAAAATTGTAAAAAATATTGATTGCGCTTAGTTATTCTGCAAGCTCAAAGCTGTGAAGTTCTTGAACAAGATAAGTAAACAAGATGTTGTTCAGTTCCTATTTTGAAAGTTTTAAAATATTTTTTTTTATTGCAGGACAATAATTTTCAATGGTGTCTTCACCGAATTACAACAACCGTGAAAACTCTTTACAACCCAAAACACAACTCTATAAAAATCTGCAAAGGTATATTTGGTTTAAAATAAAACCAAGAGAAATGGATAAATTTTTCTTAATATATTCTCTATTGAAATTGATTTTTACTTCTTATTAAGACCAACACCCCAACGATGGTAAACTATCATTAGATTTTGAAACGTCTGCCTTCGTTTTTAAATCCTTGGCAGTTGTAAAAAGAAATTTAAAATTAGAAAATCTCCTAAATGCATTTCAATGCATTTAGCTGCTATTTTTATAACATACCACCTAAAATGCATCAAGAGACTTGAGTTTTAACTCAACAGAAGGGGTAGATAAATTTATTGCTGCCATAGGTTCTGACACGTGATAAAAATTACATTTCCCCCATACGAAGGACGGACGCAAACAATCCTATTTTAGTCTTAACAGAAGGAAAATTAAAAATATAAACTTTTTATATATTTTTTACATGACATATCGTCAAGCTCTCAGTTAGGAATAACTACCTGCCGACTTCTATCCACAGGAAGCCAATATGCGCTGGACTAGTTTTTTTTTAAAAAATATCAACATCAAATCAAGGCTTCCCTCCGTCTCGCAGAAGGTAACTTTCCATGGGACATATGTGACATATGGGTCCGTGATGAGGTATTTTTAACAAAACACGCATAAACTGCCTTAACAAACCGTACACTTAGGTCCAATCAGACTTCTTGGACCCCCTATAATTCCGTGCCAACGAGGGGTGCTCCGTATATATATACACAAGGTCTTAAAGTAAAAATTCTTTAATTCACCTTAGAGACCGGTGTTGAGTTTGTGTACTGTATGTTTCGGGGTACTCTGTAAGTAACGCATTTTCGCATCTGCCTCTTGGCACATAGCAGCACATTTTCCACTGTCTTTACGTTGAAAAGGGAATGGGGACTGTTGACTAGTAGCTGCCAGTTAAAGAAAAATTCGTTTTGAAAATTCCTCATAAGACGTTGACTGGGCCTTCTAATAAGAGATCACCCTCTCCCTCTATATTTTTCTTGGCTTCTCAAAAACTACTCGCACATATGTCACAAGATAAGGGTGTAATAATGCTATGTATCCCTTGAACCATATATAGCACGGGCCTTGAAAGACTTCTTTGATTATTAGTCCGTTATTGTTGCCAGTCGGAACGATAATTTCTCCTTCGATTGATACCTGAACAAGAAACACCTTGACGGTGACTGACTCAAGGCACACAACAACGTAAGGAAATTCCCTATTTTTGTTCTAAAGTGACTGTTACCTTTTCCCTGCTATTAATCGATTGTTGACGGTATCTTGTCGAGAGTCAAGAATCTTTCAGCCCGGTGTGTGATATACCAAATAATTCGTTCTTGGGGCGTTGATTTCACATGTGGTCTCGTGCTTTTGTCTTCAGGCGCATGAAAAATTTGACCGGTGGTCACTTAAAATGGGTGCAGCGCGACTCTTCAAAAGTATACCTTTAATCCTTAGAAAGGGTTAAGTTTTTGGCTTTTGATAAATGATTTACGTGGCTGTAATTATTTGAAATAACAATAAAAGTGCATATTCACCAGGTAAGAATCACCGCAGCTAATATAAAAGTTAAAAGTCATTGTTAAGGGCTTGTTTTCATCCAAATCCAAGGTATTAAAGACCGCGCGTTTTTATCCGCGTTTTAATAGTTAACCACTTTTCTTAAGGTTTTTTTTATAGTTTATTGCTGTTCTATATAAAACATCTGGGGACCTTTTTGGGCAATTTGAAAGGAATTTAATCCAAAACGGTCAAAAAGGCTCAGATTTATGTTTATGGTTGAAAGGGTTTTAAATAAAGTTACAATTAAAGAATTAAGTATTTTACCTGTAACCGTATAAATTTATGTTAATGAATAGCTAACAATTGACATGCTTTTTTAACGGTTTAAAAGTGCATAAAGTTAAGTGCGTAAAATGGTAAAACACTTTTTTTAGATGTATTTTGAATTACGTTTTAGAGTGTGCTATTTTTCCTTGCCAAATAAAACAACCTTTAATTAGATGAATTTTGACATGTGGATTCATTATTTACTACCACCCCTCATCCGAAGGCTTCGGGCAAATTTCTTCTCTTTGGTGTGAAATCCTACAACATCTAGGAATTCAAAAACGAGGTCCATCGCCTCCTCCTTCAGCATCCTTCAGCCTCCGATTCCTTCCTTCGAGCCAAGCTTACTGCTAGACTAGACCAATCGGCTGCTACTATTGACCCAATGTAGGTAAATGATTTTACTACTTTAAATTAGTTCTCCTCTTCCTTGATTGTGGGAACAATATTAGGTGTTCTCGGAGTTCCTTGTTTTCCTTTGATTGATGTGAAGTCCCGACTTTCGTGTGTCACTGAAAATTGAATGTCCTTATTTTAACTATGAACTTCTTTTTGCTATTTCGTATCATTAACCAAAGGTAGTAAGTATGGATAATCCTAAAATCATTTATATTAGAATTGTCTTGAAACTCTTGGGGAGAATTTAGGTCATTTTTGTATGAATATATTTCTTATTTTCTTCAGTGCCGTTCACACGTACTACAAAATTCATAAAAACAAATTGCTTTCAACTGTAGCACAAACTAAACAAAAAATAATAATTTCAACCGCTCTAAACTAGGTCAATCGAGCAGCTTGTATTCAAGATGTTAATTCCTCATATCATATACAATGTTTATGCTAAGTTTTTTTATTGAAATGCTGATATGCTCTCCTCAAATCAGTCTAACAAAAACTGCCACAATAACCTACTTAGCATATCAGCTCTAATAGAGAAATCTTCTCACTGCCTTCGAGGGGACGCATTTGTCAGTTCATCACATCCCCAACATTCATGGAGCAGAGCTACTAAAAAGAAAAAAAAACAGCAGGAAAAAATAGCCCAAACCGCGACCCAAATTTATCTTTAATCAGCACTTAAAAGGTTAACAGTTCGCGTCTGTTTGTCCATAAAAAGAATCGCTGTCAATTTGTGTTATTTTGTAACGAAAACCCCGATGACATTTGCAGCTAAAATATCACTATCGAAACAGTGCAAAAACAGTGCTATTTCGCCGGATGAATTCTTGTCAGATTCATTCCGTTCCATTCGAACCAATAAATGCATCAGTGCAAGTGCAGGTTATTTGCTGCAATCGTGACACGAAATATCGATTTAAAGAAGAATTAAAGCTGTGTAAATATTTGCGGTAGGTCTCACATCGATCGGGGCACAGAAACAACAAATTTCTCACCTTGTTGAAATTTTGAAAGGCTCAGAAACACTTGACTGAATGCCTTCTTCTTTTTTTCTTCTTGAAAGAAGAATAACTCTTTGGTTTTTTTTATTTCTTCTGTCACGACCATTCATCAATCCAAAACATACCTTTTTCCACTTTTTTTTGGAGAGGACTAAAAGAAAAATAACAAAAATATATGAATAAATAAAAAAATCGGAATGTGAAAAAGTTCTTGGAATATTTTGTCGAAATTCTTTTTTCGAATTGTATTAACCCCACTTCAAAATTTTTTTTGTTAAGTAATTCCAACATGGCGAAATTAAACATCAAAAATTTTAAATTATAGTTTCGGTGAAACGAATAGAGAATTTGTGCTGGCTGTAAATCTACCCCAACATGAAGGTATGAATTACAAAATTAATAGGGAAAATGTTTTTCTCTGGGGAAGAATAAGAATTTGCAACGTCTTACATAAGGTGATTAGGGGTTCAATTTACTTCAGTTGTTATTATCGAATTTAGGGATTTGTAAAGCCATTTCAGTTTTTGTTTGATACGTTTTTATGGGCTGTCACTAATATATAATTCTGGATTTTTCATCCTGTCAAAAAAAAAACCGCCACAATCACGGGAATTATATTTATTTTTATAGTAAGAAGCAGACTTCCAACCGGATTTTTTAAAAATTTATTTTTTAATTTTCGAAAGTGTAATTTTTAAAAATATAATACCATAATTGAGGAGGATCGGAACAAAAACCGATATATCACATGCAATTTTTTTAGGAAATTTCTTTCAATTTTAACGGTTTTTGTTCAGGTCATAGTATTTTGGGAAGGTGTTTGAAGCGGATTTAGGCATTTCTGAGCAGGTTCGATTATCGATGGTTATAGATATGTACGAAAACAACCAATTGCTATCATAAAAAAATAATGTCAAAATGAGCTTTATCGGTTTTTGTTCCGATGCTCCTCAATTATTGTTAGATGGATACTATGCAATCTTTTATCAGCTTTATGGAAAGATTTTTTTATTACTAGTACTAAGGCGAGGTCAAAAACGCTATTTTTAACTATCACCTATTGCAAGCCGCACTGGCGACCTGTATTACCTCTAGGACGTTTTCAACCACGTACAACAAACAAAGCACAATGGGCCTCCTAAACAGAACCCGAAGAGATGTTGCCAAAATTACGGCAATGAAAACGGGGTATTGTCCTACAGTGGACCACGCTGCCAAGTTGGGTATCCCACACAACGTCTGTCCGTAATTTTTTTTATGTGGTAGTTCTAAGCTCAGGAGTCATCCTTTGTACTACCAGTCCGTTATGTCGCTTGTTACGTCATGTCTAGCAACAAGCTTAGTACGGGAGGGGAAGATTAAGGGTTATGCGGGTTCGGGAGGGTGTTGGTGAAGGTAGCGATGAACCTTGCGTTTGAACTCTTGGATGTTGTACGAGCACGGAAATACTGACTGCGAGAGGTTGTTCTACAGTCGAGTTGTTCTATTTAGAAACGAATTACTAGTTTGTAGAGTGCGCAAAAATACAGGCTGCAGGTGGAGGGAATGAGACGAGTGGGTTAATATGCGTCGATCAAACAACCATCTAACCTTGAAACATGTATTTTAATGTTATAAACAAAATATTTCCTTTTTACGGCCAAAATTGGTCATTTGCGAAAAAATATTAAAACCCTTGTAATTAAATGAGAAATGGTCCTAGGGTAAACTTCTTTTTTTTCCAAATTTAGGGTTTTTTATGTACTTTCTTGTATGTAAATATATGCCGAAATCTGTTTATAAAGTTTAAATATCATTTTTTTAAAAATAAAAAACCAAAATAAAATTGCATTTTTTTAACATTTGTCCGATTATACCGTTTCTTTTACATAAGATTTTTATAAAGATTTTGTGTAAAATAAAATTTAATTAAATTCTAAGAAGGAAGTATGGTCTGAGTGGATAAGAAAATATTAAAAGAAATGAAATTTCATTTATTTTTTGTTTTTAATTTAAAAAAAACGACATTCAAACTTTATTAACAGATTCTGGCATATATTTTCATTTTGGATGTAAACGGGCTTTTATAGGTTTAAATTTATATCCCATCCTGACTAAAAATCAAACTCGCCCGTTATTAGCCTGAAACAGACACGCACAACGTCAAAACGCCTGTGTGGCACCCCGAAACAGGCACGATACGCCTGAGTAAAAACTCTGCTTTCCAAATGCAGCCCGCTACAGGCCCGAACGGAATAGTCCAAACGAAGCACAGGGCGCTCACACTTTTTTAGACTAAATGGAGCAAAATTGGGCCTTTAAAAATTGTATAGGATAAAACGGGCAATAAACTAAGTAACTATAAAGAGTGCCATTAAGCATGCTCAGTAGATCGGTTCTCGTTCGATTGTGCAGGTGAAGCAGCATTGGACGTGGTTAGTACTTAGTTGGGGGCCGCTTGGTAAAGCGGCACTCGCGTTTGGAATGGTTGATTACGAATACATACTTTCATATCTGTAACAGAGGCATGCATACCTCTAGCGAGTGCATTTTTACATTTTCATGCATATAGCGGAAGCATTTTTAGATTTTCATGTATTTCGTGCATGCCCGTGTGGCAGGGGCATTTGTTCGCTATGCGAGTTTTTATTCTAGATGTAAGCTACATAAGCATCTGTAATCTGTATCAGCCGGAAATCGAGTAATTCATACGCTAAGGCAGTTCGCAGAAAGTACTCATCGATTCTCAACGAATCGAGTACTTTTGAAGGAGTAAGAAGTCCTCATTGAGTATTTCTCAGTAATACAGTAACTCATGAGTAATCGAGTACTCTCGACCGATTCCGTATCCCTAGGTACTGCGTGTCATTTAATATTTGGTTGGATTCTATATAGCTAGCTTGCAACAGTTGGTAATAACTTCGCGGAAGGATAATAGGACAAAAAAAGTTTTTCAATTCCATATCAATTCGAAATATCCGCAAAATTTAAAAGAGGCCGCACCACAAAATAAGGTAAATTCAAAATCGCTTTTTCCATGCGCAATGAGAGTCTCAGGACTCCACAAGCGAACAATGTCGCTCTGTTTGTTTAGAAACGCAAATTAAAGGCTTATTTATATTATTAACATGCGCGCTTAGTTCCCTTCTTTTATGGTGCGGACCATAACCATTTGTGAACTAGCTTGGTTTTTCCATTACAACAGATATCATTATCTTTTTAATTCGAAGCTATGCTTTTTTTTTATCCTGTACGACTATTATCAAAAACATTTCTATATGAAAGGCACCGCTCTGCGGATATGATAGAGTGCAATCCGAACAGGGAGCTCTGTTTGCAAATGAATGAAAGAACTGCTAACGTCCCTATGCGGTCTTACATCAGCATCTCTCTTCCAATAATATCGCGAAAGACTATACTTCTTCGAAGAATCGAGTCCTAAACCTCTAAATTCGGAAACATTAATCCATAGGCTTGCTTTCAAAAGAGTCTTAGGCGGCCATTACACGTTCATGCAAGCGGCAATCAATTCCACCAGTCATGATTAATGGAAATCAAAATATACGGAGGATTACGTCAGGCATCACCTTAGACGTTAGGTTTTCCGTCAGTCATAGGCAAAACTGTGGCAAAACTGCCAGCAGAACCTATCGTGTAATGGGCGCCTTACAGTGCTCTTGGGACGGCCCAGACTTTGAGGTATTGCAAGGATTGAAATGCACATGCAGTTGTAAGCAGCTAAAAAATCTTGTTCTAAATTTTGAGCATATGCCTAGGAACAGCAAATGTTAAAATTAAGCGTAACATGCAGTTAGTGTTTGGTCAGTCTGCCAAATGACAGTATTGCAGGAGTTAAAGACTGACAAGGCCCAACAATAGTACGGCATAAGCCTGATTAAGGTTTATCTGTAACCCTGCTTCAAATCCACAATTATTCGTCGTATAGGTTTAAATTTTCATAGATATTAAAAACAGGTGCGCGTGCTCTGTTACAGAGAAGGAGATTGAAAAAGATTTTCATAATTATTTTGCAAAACCCCTCTGCAGATTATCCATTTACATACGACCAATAAATCATTCAATAATTTTTTGTTTACAAGTCCACAATATCACAATATTATAGTCCATCATAAAATTGATTTCTTAATTGTTTCTTGCATTTTCTTCATACATGGATAATCACATCTCACCACATGTAATCATCCTGCAGAGTACGTTATGATCCAATATCACAGAACGCTGCAAGCAGTCTCGTTATATGACACGTACCGAAGGTTCTGTTTTTATACGAGTATTAAAAAGGAAGCCTTTTGCTTTTTCTTACTTATTGCAGCCTTGTATGTAACCCTTTAACGGAAACCACTGACAGAATCCAATCTGAGGAAGTTGGCTTGTCTGAAACTGAATCACATCAGGCCCTATATTGACGGACGCATATGCTGCTGCACTGAGGTGGGGCCGAACGTTGTTTTGGATAAAATTACATGTGAAAATGATATTTTTGGGGCCACATCAAGTGAAACAAATCATTTCGACTGAATAAAAATCACTGGCGCACTTGATTTGGGGCTTCTATGTCTGTTTCCCAGCTGTTTTTCATTTAATGTGTGCGGGCCTGAGATGCTGGTTTTATCTTACAATGCCTTAATTTCCGCCACTTGATTTTGATTGATTCATAAACAGAAAAAAACTATATGTGATCACGTATTTTCTTGGGAATGTAATTTTGAAAAATTTTTTACCCAATCTTGTTAGTTTGGATGTATTTTATTGCTATCCGTAGTGTAGTTCACTTTTATCTCGGAATATTTATAAATTTTGTCTTGTGAGTAGTTAAAAATTACTGTCATGTTTCAATTACATATTTTCAAGCGAATATTTTTAAATACCGTGATTTTTTTGGGTAGAAATGTTAATTAAAATACAAGAAATAAACATTTTTTTCAAAGTTAGTAAGGTGTAAGCCTTGCAAGTAAGTGAAGTTGAACACCACAAAGCCTGCAAGAAGTTCTACTATCAATGTTTCCTTATGCATGTCCTCGATGTCTCTTAAATTGGCAACAAAGTAGGTTGTGGTATCTTTTCCGAGGCAATGAATATAAATACCTCTCTTCGTCTACCCGACCATTGCAGCGTATTCCAGGCGGAAGTCACTGCGATCTGGAAGGCTCTCGAATGGCTGAAAATAAATAGTATATCTCATAAGAATATTTGTATTCTATCAAATATCCACGACTGTTCTGAGCTGCCGCAGGTCTCTGTGTGAGACTGCTACTCAGTTTGATATAACTCTGTGTTGGGTTCCTGGGCACAGAGGAATTAGGGGAAACTGCAGGGCAGATGAGTTTGCTAGACAGGGAACCGAGGTGGAAAGTACACCCTACTTAACCTAGATGGGAATGCCCTTAGTCACCTATAAACTGGCTGTCAGAAAAATTAGCTTAGCTCGAGCCGGTTTGAGCTGGACCACAGCAACGGTGTGCCGCACTCTTCACGATATATGGCCGACTTTGGACGCAAAGCGTTCAAAATCTCTTGTTCAGCTGAACAAAAAATAGGCTATGTAGTGAAGGTGCTGACCGGTCACTGTGCCTTTGGCCCGCACGCCGAAAGACGCCGATGAGGAAGAAACTGTCTCCCATCTTCTCTGTATATGTACGGCGGGACCCTCCTTGGCTCACTTTTCCTTGATGAATTGGGTGAGCTGCAAAATACTAGGGTTCTTGACCTCTGTCGCTTTATTAAAAGCTCCAAATGGTTTGAAATGGCCAGAAATCTTTGCTCAATCACTAGAATGGCATCACAATGGTGCGCTTAAGTGGGCTAGTGGGGGAGTAGCCATTTCAATCTAACCTAATCTATTAGTCCATGGAAATGGTACAATTTTTTAGGCCCAACTTTGCATAATCTTACAGGTCAAGGTTTTTGTCAGGTTTGTGTAGGGGGGGAGGGGGGGTCGGTGTAAGTTTAAATTTGAGTTTTCGGGGGCGGCCCCCGGCCATTTGACCGCCATCTTGAAAAAGTTGTGCTAATGGTTTTTCCACTATATCTCCGTAACCGTACATCTAACAGAAAATTTGTAAAGAGATTTTTTGTTTAGAATTAAATTATCTACAATTTATTATTTAAGCTATTTTGTCGTAAATTTAATAATGAAGAAGTTATAAGCCTTAGAACATAAAAATTAGTCACAATATATATTTTCTTTTAAAGGCTATAACTTTTTTTAACTTCCTAGTTTATTGGGAAGTTATTGTATTCGGTTCGAAAATCGAAATCGTAATTTTCAACGTATTTTCATTTTTCAAGGTCCCAATAGCATTTTAAGCATAAGTTTGAGAAGTATGTGTGTGTGAGAACCAGAAAAGATATCCGTAATATGTCGTTCGAAGCGTAGTAACGGAAATATGACCTGAAAAGATTTTTATAAAATTGGGTCGAGCATTTTTTTTGTTAAAACGACTTATGTGATTTTTGTACCGGCACGATATCGGGGTAACCAAATAAGATTACTTCGTTGAGGTGTCGTTCGAAGGATATTAACAGAAATACGATCTGAATAGATTTTCATAAAACTCGATCAAGCAATTTTTTTGTTTAAACGTCGTATATGATTTTTGTACTTGCACGATATCGTGCGAACCAACAATGATACCGACTTCGTAAAGGTGCCGATTTTAGCGTATTACCGAAGTTATAATCTAAAACGATTTTTATAAAATTCGGTCGAGCGGTGGGGCAAATAGCTCATTTTTTGGACAAGCGACAATTCCCAAGCCTGGAATTAATGAAACTTAAAATTTTTTATTTTAATCTTTCGTGATAAAATTGCCTTTAATTCTATCGAGCCAGAATTTTGAAATTTGAAAATTAAAGATGGCTAACCGAATATGGCGGACATAAATTTTGTAACAAAATTAAATTTTTGTCAAAAGATTCTTTAATATTTTAAAAAATTATTACTTTGGGGATTTTTTTGGAAATCAAAAATTAATTAATAATAATTAATTTCAAAAATTTTAAAGAATCTTACGAAAAAAATTTAATTTTCTTACCAAATTTATGTCCGCCATATTGGATTAGCCATATTTAATTTTCAAATTTCACAATTCTGGCTCGATAGAATTAAAGGCAATTTTATCACGAATAGTTTAAAAAGAAAATTTTAAGTTTCATTACTTCCAGGCTTGGAAATTGTCGCTTGTCCAAAAAATGTGCCATTTGCCCCACTGTGCGACGTACATGATTTTTGTACCTGCACGATATTGCGCAAACCAAAAATGATATCGTCTTTTTTGAGGTGCCGATTGAAGCATATTAACGAAAACATGCTCTGAAAAAAATTTCATAACATTCGGTCGAGCCCTTTATTCAGCATTCATCAAACCGAGAAGTTGATCGTGTGGACCGAAAGGGTCAAACTTACAACCCAACTAGTTTTCCTTCAATTTTAACAAAAAGAAAAATAACAAATTTTTTTAGAGGGTTTAGAGACTTTGATTTTAGCTCCGGCTCAAAGTACCTGACCCACATGTTATTAATTCGATCGATAAAAGAATGCTCGAACTTAACATCAAAACATCGAATCTTCGTTTCGGGAAAGTCGCAATGTCTAGAAGTTTCTCATTCTGTTCAGCACTCAATCATTAAGGGATCCATCGCCCTACGACAAATTATACTACGATCAACTGTTAACCCACCGTAACTAGGTACTATCAGAATATGCAAACTTATCCTATATGAAAAATCTCCGAATTTCATGATATTAGGCCTTTTTACAACATTCACAATTTTTTTTGCCAGATTCTATAATCGTATAAAACGTGTTCATTGAATTGAAAAATAAAACAAAAGTACCAAATACAACTTCCATCAAGCGAATTGTTACCACATTCGTGTAAATTTATTGCTCCTTCAGTATACCGATCAATATATGTAATGTGACTATTGCAATAAAATATAATTTCCAAGGATACAATTTTCATCATATTCAATAGAACTCCTGGCATAGACCCACCAGGTGCATACTTTCCGTTTGTACAACTACCTTTCAGCACCAATAAATACTGAGAAACACCCCTAAGATCCAAAAATTAAAACGAGGGCATCGAACTAACCCTACACCAGGACCTTTGTTTCATGGTCACACCAGAAACAGACTGGAGTGGCAGTGGCAGCCTTCTATGCGTGTTATATGGAAACTTTCACTGAAATTGCGCCAAATGTGCAGAAAAAAATAAACCGTGTGCAGTAGATTAAATACATACGACACATTGGCGCATTTCAAGAAATGACGTAGACCATAAAAATTGAAGTTGCATGAAATTATTCGTTTTTCAACGTTCCCGGGGGAAAAAACTCCATAAATATCCACCATGAAAAATAAGGGTGAATTTTATATATTTTTTTGCCCGTTTTTTTTTACTAAAGGACTCGACCATATGGTTGTGTTCCCGCGCTCTGCCTAAAACAATGACCTGATTAAATTGGACCGGAGAAGTTACCTACAGGGCAAGTCTACTTGGAACCAGCACGAGCCAGGACATTCCAAAGGGCCTTAAGGAAGTGCGAAACAAAAGGGATCCCCGCGGGATGTGCGCATGCAAATCCAAAAAAACGTTTTTTGTTGTATTTATTTTCGAAATCGACTTCATCTTAATAAATTCATCTTCTTGCATTCCTTAGCCGCAACTGGAAGGTAATTACGGCAAATTATGGCGGACTTTGGATTGATTAAAGTCAAGATATGATATTCGTAGATGCTAAGTATATTTTGGTCGCGGTACGATGGTTACGCATATCAAACAGCATTGGACACCACCAGTAGAAATTGTAAGGACTGTTAGATAAGGTGCGCGGTAATTGCGACATATGTGATACTGCAGTTGGCTGGCTCGTGCCACCTTTTGACTATTTTTTTGTCTAGGGGTGGTTGACCTGACGTGAAAAGACGAAACAAAACATTTGATAAAAAGGGGATTATCATTTGGGCTTAGGTTATGCATAGGTTTAGTAAAAATTTTCGATCATAGTTGTTTTTTTTGAAGGAAGTCAAGTTAAATGTCCTCCCAGCCGCACTAATGACGCGTTCGGTTGTCTAAAGGTCTTAATTTAATTTTAATTATTTTGTTACTATAGAATTCCAAGGCTATTAATAAATTTATTAGATCAAAACTTCCGACTTTGAAAGCGCGCCGAATTTAATTTTCAAATTTTTTTTGTACAGTTTTGTCGAGTTCATTTCATGATTTTTAAGGAATAAGTGTCATTCAACCCTTCAATATGAATTCTGTTCTAGTAATCAAACTGAAAAAATTACTTTTGTAATTTGAAATTTTTAGAGGATATAATTTTTATATGACTACTGTTATATTCCAGCCAGAGACGCAAATAATAGATTTCACTATTTATTATTATAATTCTTTATTTTCCAACTAACTTCTGGATACTAGGTACTTAATGTTTAATGGACACTAGGTACTTAATGCTAACACTTGTAGCGTAGATTGAGCACTGAGAGAGAGTTGCTGTGATAAGCTTAGTGGTACTTAGTTGAAGGTATTGCAAAATTCACGATAAGACTCGGCAGGTCACAATAACTACATATCAAGATGTCTTCTCAAATTCAATATAACTTAAGATTATTTTCAGTTTTATCTTAGCTTACCTTCTACAATATCCCACTGGGTGGGTCAGTTGGATTAAATTTAACTTTTAATAATTATAGTTGATATTGTTCCATACACTGGTCTTACTTCACTTCTCTGTTAAGTTAAGTTATGAAGTTGAAGTTATGTGCTGTATTTCGTGGATGTTTGTGTGCAATCTACTGCTAGGACTGGTTTTATTTTTTCTTTCTTTTAATGAGGTAGCAGGCGCCAAAGTACTGTATTCGACACTTGCACCTATTGCACACTTTTCTACCTTTTTTACCTTTCTTTTGTCACAAACTACTTGAACAGGCTCAGCAGTCTGCCTAGAGAATTGTTTCTCAGACTTGTTTTTCTGTTCAGGTCGTATTAAACACCTAAATCTTATCCTACTCCTTGCGATTGCAGTGCAGTGCCAGAAAAGGCAAAGAATAGACCCTATAAGTGGAGTCCAGCTTTTCAAGGTATAGTGTTGGGTAGGACACGATTATAAAATGAGGTTGTAAGAGGTGCCTCTTTTTCCTTTTGAGCCAGTACAATATCATACTTCAAATGAGTCGAGGTGCTAATGTAATGCCAAAATGACAAAACCAAGCAAATTAAAAAGAGAAAGAAAATAAATACCAATTAAGAGCTTTTTTACAAGTTTAATTCTAATATGCATTAAACTGTCTTAGAGTAAGTAAGAAATCTGTGCCTCCAAAATATACAGCCACGGACAACTAATTGGAAACAGTTTCATAAAAATTGCATTTATACATTTTTTATCTTTTTATGTAGCAATCCTGTTAGGAATTCATTATGATATTGTTATCCTTCAATAGGCCACCATTATATATTTAAAAAAAAATTAAGAGGAGGTGGTGGAAATTCCTTAATTTTATTCCTCCATAAAAACTGTATAAATGCAATTTGTATGAAAATATTTATAATTAGTTGTCCGTGGCCGTATATTTATATTTTGCAATTCCACCTCGCCTAATTTCAAGTTGGAAATATTGCTACCGCAAAAAAAAGTAAGAAATGTCTCCAGTAGGTACAAGATTTCACTCCCTCAAAAAATGTAAGAATTGTCTCTCCAGTGCAAAATTTCACTCCCTCGAAAAATGTAAGAAATGTCTCTCCATCCAATTCGTATTTACAATCTAACCACGGCTCAGTTTAAATTGGATTATTTTACTGCCGCAAAGAAGTAAGAAATGTTTTTCCACTACATAATTTACAATCACACCTCGCTTTATTTGTCTGGATACACGCTCATATACCAGTAGGACATTATATGTGAACCCGGACATGTAAAAAAATTGAGCCCTCAGTACAATTTACATCGTGTAAGGGACAAATGTACTGCCTCGTGTGGCTCAACACTATATAGGTAGTAAAGTGAGGCGAAGTCCAACCAATTAAGTGTTCTGAGATTCTTTCTACTGCGCCCGAGCCAATGCGTTGACCAAACCACTCGTGAATCTTCAGGGTTCGGTGTATTTCTTCCGAATCCGATCGTCAAAGTTACGATCAGATGAATACACTGCCTTAGCTAGTGATGAGATAAATACACTGCCTTCAGAGACTCGATGACTCGTGATACAAACTGATTAAAAATATCCATTAAGCACATCAAGGGACCATTGACAGTGCCTATGCGACTTTATCGTATATGTCGATCAACTTTGCTTTTGAACTCTGGCATGTTGTACAAGTTCAGAAGTAATGATTGCGGCCACAGTCGAGTCGTTCTATTTAAAAACGAATTTTTAGTCGCTGGTGTAAGCGAAAAAAGGACGGAACCAAAATTGGCAGAATTTCTAGCGTTACAAGGTCCGAATGGTCCCGATGATCGAAATGTAGGTGATTTGTTGAATCTTGCTTCATTTAGTTGCAAAGTTATTTAGACTGGGAATATTTCACTCCACTAAAGTCTTTTAAACTGTCATGGGCCTCATAACTTTTTGTTTACTTTAAAATTTTTATAATGGGTTTGCACGTAAAATTTTCTTGAAACTCGAATCTTCGTCTCCAAAGTATAATTTGCACATTTTGTAAACTGGACCAATGGTAGCCCATCTCACTCCTAGTCGATTACAAGTTTCAATTAACTTGAACAATATTTATTACAAATTTCTGCATGAACCTAAGTTTAAACAGAAAACGTTGATAAATTGAAATAATTTCATGCCAAATCCATCCATCCATCCAATGCCACTACAGCCCAATTCGAATCTTGGCCTCCTTTAGGGCATTTTTCCAAGTTTGACGTTCCCTTGCAGCATGTCTCCAGTTCCAAATGTTGAGCACTACCTCTGCGCTAGCCGCCACCGAGTCTACCCGCATCTCCTCCTGATTCTGCCTACTGCTATATTTCCCTAAACTTTCTGCTACTATGAATACGGTTGTCCTCTCTCCTGATTACGTTGCCGTACTAGTGTTAGGGTGTTAATTTTTATATCCCTCGCCATATTCCATCCTCTCTCGTGGGGCCTATTATGCATCTGAAAACTTTTCTCTCTAACTTGTTGACCTGTTGAATCGTTCTTCTGGGTTATAGTCCAATTCTTGCTACCATATCACAGTACGTCTAGTAATCTGTTCTTTTTCTTCGTTTCTTTTTGTAATTGTAGACGCACGACAGACTACTTTATCGAGTACTTCTAAATCGTCCAGCTCTTGATTTTCAATTTTTAATGTTCAAACCTATGCCTTCTGCCGCCTCTTTAAGTTGGACACAAGCTTCTTTTGTTGTCAATAAGGATCCTCCTTCGATGTGGTTCACGTCATCTGCATATTCATGTAGTTGTGCAGAGTGTGTTGCTATTGACGAACCTCTCTGTACTGACGTTTTCCTTATTACCTATTCTAGGACGAGGTTGAAAAGCATTGTGACCCCTCCATCCCGTTGTCTAAGACCTTGTCGTACTTTGAACTTTTATGGTACTGCATCTTGGATCTTTTCTTTCGCAAGTGAGTTATTCGTTGCGCATTTAATCAGTTTGCCAGCTTTGAGGGGACTCCGAACTCCAAAATCTTGTACAGCATCTATCTTTTATAGAGTAATTTCATGCCAAATAGTGCCTTGCCAAATACAGAATACATATTACATTCGCACAGTAGCACCATACCGGCAAGTAGAACGGCGAAGTAAAAAATACAGTCGAACAATTTCTCTGCTTGTCGCCATATAGTATACTTTTATGTCTATGAACTGTGAGATCCTTCTGTACTATCTCGGCTGTCGTTTTTTATTGTATCAAGACCTAGAGTACAATGTCTGACCGAAAGAAAGTGTGGCGCTCTCAATAATGCAATGTGCAATGCATATTCGATTCTGCAGACACAATCAGCATAATTTCAAGCCGGCTTTACACTATGCTATAACCGGCTCTACAACATGCTATAACCGGCTCTACAACATGCTATAACCGGCTCTACACGATGCTATGAACACCCTCCAACGTTGGACGTTTGGTGGTACGACGCATCGTGTGGCAGATGCTCCAACTACGAGTGTCCAATGTCAAGCGTCCGACGTTCGTATTTGGACACGTTCGGTCTGATGTGGGTATTGACTCAATCGTTGGAAGCCAACATTCGAATCAAACGTTCACCGCATCGTGTAGAGCCGGCTTCAGACAAACGATTTACCTCTGTGACTGATCTGATAAAACGTTAGAATGGTAGTAAGGGCTCTTTATTTTTGGGCTACAAAAGTCGCTTGCAATTGCACATTGTTTCCGTCGAAGTCCGGACGACCAAAGACGTAAAACCATAGCTTTTGTTATTTTTTTTCAACTTGAAGACTTCATAACTCTCATTTTCTCTGGATAAGCCTAAAAAAAGTCGATTTAAATACAAATTTAATCCATAATTTTCAACAAAAATAAAATGAACCCATCACTTTCTTTATCCTTCAAAAAACAATTTCCAGACAAACTGCTGTTGCTGCCCCATTCTAACACAAAAATTTGTATGTAAATGGCTATTCTTAAGGATATCTTTTTTTACTATTATACGAATCCCACCTACTTCGTACATTGTTCCATTTAAACACGTGCGGATTACAATAGACGAAACCAGAGACTACATTGAATAAATTAAGGAGCATTCGCCTTGAAATATCCTCGTGCCACATGTGACAGCAATAACGTGAGTTGTAATGCAAATTTTTTCATATCCAAAAAATATCCTTGTTACACAGGAAGTGAAATTGCTCACTTCCACTCGGAAGCTGGATTTTGGTTTAGATATCGGCCTTCAAATATCCTTTGAAAATACATTACCTAAGCACCTTTTGAGGAGGGAGTTAAATGGCGGCAAGCGGAAATCCATTACAGAGAGAGCACCCTTTTTTTGAGCTATGTTCGTCTGTTGACCCCGCGAAGTAGCGTGAATTTTTAGAGCTAGAAAACAACCTGTTCCTTCTTAAGTTTCACCTATTAGGGTGCGGCGATCCGATATGGAAATTATCAAAATTGAAATGATATCAGCCGTCATTGCGCGTTGCCCGTTGCCAAAGGAATCGTTAGCATATAGTCTCACTCGAGTGGCTATGGTATCGTTGCCAACTGTACTTGTATATACCGCGCAAGTGTCAAGGGTCTAGGGCAAGGAAGTGTGCGCCACACATTGTCTTGCTAGGAAATGCTGACGCGTTTCTTTTGCTATGGTGGAGGACTTGAAAATTTCAAACTCCATTGATTTTGGCGCATTGGAAGGATGTTGGTAGCAGGGAAATTATGATGACGACAGGTTGAAGTAATTCTATGCTTGGTAAGGCAGGTTACTGGGGTCGCTACTCGACTGTGGAGGTGGATTGGTTGACTGAACTCTTAAGGGAGCAGGTTGCTGGTTTTTTTTTGATATTGTAATTTTTATTTTGTGTCAAGCGTAAACAAAAATTTTACAGAAAGGAAATTCCTAGTGAGGTTGTTTCTTATTGATATTCGTGTACTTTAAAAGGCTTACCCTAGTAAGTAAAGAAGGGACAGAATTTCTTATTATTTCTTCTTTTTTTAGTTAGATGCATTTCCAAATAGCAGGTTTAGCCAGATTCGCAAATCATGGTAAATTTAAATCAGATATTAAATGATCAAATCCTTAAATGATCAAATCACCCATATTCCAGAAACGTATGTACGCAAGTGATTAAAATCGAACGAATTAGTGTTCCAGATTTCGTCGCTTTTGCTCATTTCAAAGGGGAATTTACTGCGAAATCACAAGTGGTGCTATCTGAAAAAAAGTTTAGTTACAAGTTTGTTTAATAAAGTTTATTACTTTTTTGTTACTAGACAGTGAAAAAGCAGAATCCAGTGAAATAATAGATCTAATAGTAAATCTGGAAGAAAGATATTGCCCTAAAGAAGAAAAAGCATATAGAAAAATACTAAGGGATAAATCAGATCCTTGATCGGTTCCATATCAAAAGTAAGTTTTTTCTTTGAAAATCGTAAAAATTAGAAATATTATTAAAATTTTCTTTTTCAGATTTATAAATTATTATCGTCTTAGCAAACAAGCGAATTTTGAGAGATAGAGATATGAAAAATACATCAGTATCAGCAATATCGAAATTAGCAGCATGACTGCGTATTTTTCTGGAGAATGCAACCAAACATCTGCAACAAACGATTTTAACATTGGTTTGGTTAAGACCGGTCAACGTTTTGCAAAGTTCTCTCACACATTTTAAACGTTTCGCAAGAAATGTTATGCTCAAAGTGTATACATTTAAATATGAATGAAGAGAAGATAAAACAGTCAAAATTGCATTTCTTTGCCAATATTGGTGAGTGTGTCGATGGAACACATAAATATCAGTACAGTCAGACCAACAGTCTATGCTTTTGAAACTTTTTTGATGACACATTTTAGAAATCGTAGCTCTGGAATCATTGAAAGTAAATACAGCAGCAAATGTCATTGAAAGGACTATTGGAAATTTTTAAAAGTCGTTTCAAATATTTACAAGGGAATTAAACAGACCAATTTCAGTTTAACGCAGATATCAGACATCAGTCGGGTGAACAAAACGTTGTCGCAGACTACTTGTCGCGGTCTCTGGCAACTTAGGCACAGTCACCTTCGACCTGCCTACACTAGCTCAGGCTTAACAAAGTGAGGTCGATTAAAAGTTGCTCCAAGAGCACTCCAGCAACGGGTCACGGCTGAAACTAGCGCTCACATCAATACCTTTCGCTAGTCAGTGTAACACTAATACACTCATTCCTAGGCCTTGCATACCCACTTCCTTACGTAGGCTACAGTTTAACTCCGAACACAGCCCGTCACCATGGTATTCCTGCTACAATAGCCGTTACCAAAAAATACTTCAGGCCATCGATCAATAAAGACTGCAATGAGTGGTCTCGATCGTGCCTTGCTTTCCCCAAGTCCAAAGTTTCAACACATACCAAATCTCCATTTGAAATCTCAAACTTGCAAATAATAAATTTGACTGTATTCATATTGACATAGGGGACCACTACCACAATTTCGTGGATACTCGTCCATCTTAACGATAGTAGATAGCGTCTCGGAACGTGCCAAAAATCGTCGTCACTGAACTCGTTCCACGCTTCCGCGTACCTCTTGCGATCACAACCCATCAAAGGACTCCTTCCCCTGCGTTTACCACTCTACTGTTATCTAAGCTGTTGTTGAATATCATAGTTCTAAGAATGCGGAGGATCCACTAACTTGAACCATTGTAGATGGGTCACGGTCATCTAGATGCTGGCATTGTTGAAAGCGCTACTGTACCCAGTACGGCGTCAATCGATTTTCCTTTACGATATGTGTGCTCTGTTATAGAATTTCTAAGGACCATAATACAATGTAATAAATAATACATGTGTTCTAGGGTCTTAAGGATCAAGGATGACGAGCTATAATGACGCATATAATCATTTACGATATCGTAGTGTAAAAATTGCAAAATTATAAAATGAAGAAAAAAAGAAATATATTGTTGGGAGACGGCATGGCCTCAGTCAAGGGGATCTCCTCGAACTCTGCATATATTTGGGTGCGACTTGGTACGCCGGATGCTGTGGGTTCATGCATGCCGAACGCAAACAAAGTACACCTCTACACCGCCTACAACTATGCCATTTTTAGGGCATACTACTTACTCCTAGTCCAAAAAAAATTTCGAAATAATTTTTAAATAGCCAACGATATGAAAAGCAACATGCCTGCCAGTAGTTGCAATATGGCCAGTATCATCGGGCTATACGGATATATTGCCGGCAAGTTTGAACATATTGATGAAAATAATGCTGAATTTTGAGCAATGTTGTTCAGCCACCATTGCCAGCCACACATTGCTGAAAAATGTTGCTCGTTTACAGGCACCAAAAACTATTGTTGTCTCCCTCCCACGTTAAATTCCTATGAATTTTAATCGATTTTAAAATAAAAAACAGTTCAGTGATATCAACATAATTAGACAAAAATAGACAGGTATAGAGTTTTTTATTCTTTCTCTCTCTTGCGTTATTTTTAAAAGTTCGTTAAACAGGGGGAAACAACCCTCAAATACTTAACAAAAATAATGATGGAAAATATTTCTATCAATTATAACAGACATCTTATTGGTTATTTTCTCCTAAATTCGAAGAAAAATGTTTTGTTTACATAAAAAAGGTTTTCTACTTCTGGAGAAAAATGGTGCCATTGAAAATTGTTAATCAGCAGTCCATTTCTATATGTCAGTGGTATAGCCCCAAAAGATCAACTTAATCGTTCAGTAACACATCTTCTCTACCAGGAAACGATCACTACCGGGGCTTTCGGTGCCGACACTCGCAGGTAGAACTATAGGCTTTTCACAACAAGCCAAATATTTAGGAGTGACGCTAGATGCCAAGCTCAACTGGAACCAGCACATGGATACTCTGATGAGCAGAACGCGCAGATCCCTGTGGGCTTGCCGCAGAGCTTGTGGCTCCATATGGGGTTTGCAGCCGAAAACCATGTACTGGATATACACCACCATCGTCAGGCCCATAGTAACTTATGGAGCTTTAGTTTGGTGGCACAGAACGGCGCTTAAGGGTTTCATAACCAATTTGTGCAAAATTCAAAGAATGGCCTGCCTTTCGATCACTGGAGCACTTCCCCGACGGCAGCACTGGAGACTCTCCTCAATCTGGTACCACTCCACCTTGAGGTAGAGAAATCTGCGATAAACGCGGCGCTGCGGCTGAAAGCGAATGGCTATCTGGGCTCTGGTCTCGAGCGAGGACATTCTACAATTATCAACATTATAGAAGGGATTTCGGAAGCGGGGAAGCTCTCCGATTGCATGCCTTTCAAAATCTCAAAATTGAAGCAACCCTCTGTGCACATACAAGATAGGCTAACCTGGACCTTTCCTAAGGTATCGCCGGGTGGACTAGTATGGTACACGGACGACTCCAAAACAGACAGGTGTGGGCGCCGGAATCTGGAGCGATGAGCTTAGGCACCCTAGCAACTATCTTCCAAGCAGAGGTGTACGCTATACTGGCATGCACTCATGAGAACTTAAGAAGGGCCTACCAAAACAAACGGATCTTTATCTTCTCTGACAGCCAAGCGGCAATTAGGGCGATAAGGTCCCGTAGGACCAAGTCTAAATTAGTTTGGGACTGCCAACGTGCTCTTGGTGAGCTGGGCGTTCTCAATCAAGTTACCCTTGTCTGGGTCCCGGGACATCGGGGCTTCAAAGTGTAACGGTCGGTTATTTATTACAAAATTCTTATTATTAATTATTCCCCCCATCTATCGGAAATTTCAGAAATTAATATTCCAATCACTTCAGAAGCTTTTTGATGCGAAACTTTTTTGGAATCACGTAGGCAAAGAAAAACAAAATTTTTCTTGGAAGGAAAAAAATTAAAAAGTTTTGACAGTGGGGATTGAATCGTGACCAGAGACGGCTGTCGGGCGAAACGTTCTGTGAAAAATAACCCAAGCGTCAGCCATTGTGCCAAGTTAGGGTGCACTTATATTGGTCTCAACCGATGCAGTTGAATTCAGTCTGGAGAAAGTTGGCTGGTCATTCCTGTGCAACATAAAAAATTGCAGCGACCTGGGTGAGGAAGCGGAGTCAAGCGGAGGCGTTCAGCTTGTTCGAAGGCCCGGTCTGACGCAAAGTCGTCCAACCATCTGTGGAAGCCATTCTTGTGAAGTGGGAGTCGATGGAAATTCTTTTAACCCAGATCAACCAACAACAAATAAAATAAAAACAAACTTTTTCATAGGAGAAAGTACCGGAAAGAAAAGGAAAAGGTCTAACGTGAAAGGTTACCTCAAGGAATTTAGTATTATTATATTTTTGGAGAATAGATATATTGTTTTGGAATATAGCAAAAAAAATAGTTGGTAATAGGTGTGTGGTGATGCAGAAAAAACTGTTTAAAAAAACTCATTACTTATTCCAACCCGAAACAAAAATCATTTTACATTAGAGTGAGCCGGGTTTTTGACAGCAGTTCGACCTATTTGGATTTGTTTACTTTTTGTTAGCAGATACTTATATAATTACTACTGCTATATTGTGGCCACCAATCACAATCGAGTTGTGTTCGTTGCACTTACAAACATCAAAAGTCTTTACACGGTAAGCGTTTATCACCGATAAAGATAAATATTTTCCTGGAGTGGCACGAATTAAGAAAAAATCAACCACACTGGTCGACGGCAGGGCTAGTGAAACCATTCAGATCTACCAGAGGAAATAGACGACTTGCTTCTATCGAAGACTACTGTACTGTAAGCTGGATATTTTTTGACTATTCATATATATATAGATCCTTTTTAATTATCTTGTTATCCAACTGTTTTATTGATTAATACTTTTATCATATTTAACTTTTAATTACAATATACATATATATATATTCAGTTCGTAATTAGATTGATAAACTAAAAATATTTACACTTTATCCACTAAAGGACTTACTACAAAATTTATATTGATGATTTTTAACTTTTAAATATCTTTACACTGGTTTTTTTTGGTAGGGGTGCAAACAAGCATTCGTCGGTTCTAACTGAACAAATTGTCCGAAAGATATTGTCCTGCAACATCGTTTGGCCAAATCGACGTTGTTACTTCTCTTGTGTTTTGTTTTTAGTTTTGGTTGGGCAAGTTTAATATTGGCTCAAAGTTTTTTTTGTGTCCCTCCTTGACCACATTACATTCAACACACACCAGTTCACTTATCAAAATTACAAGTGGTAAAAGTTGGTTGCATCCACATTACCTAGAGTATAAGTTTACTTTTGTTTTGATTTAACATTTATGTAATAATTAATTCAAACTTACCTTCATTTTGTTGTTATCATTAATTCTATTGTCGTGTACTGTAAGTAATATATAATATATTTGTTACCCAGTTCTTTAACTCAACGAGTATTAATAATTATGACAGCTTAAAGGGGTAATTTATCCAGGATGGTTGGGTGTCGCCTTCTCTCCAGGTTTCTCTCATCGTCGCGTTGAACAATTACAGGTCCACCAGGTCGTTGGTAACGTCCAGCGATGAATACCTTTGGCTAACCTAGGACAAGAACGATATGAAGAAAGCTCCTCTTTGAATAATAGGTAAGTGGTGAATCATATGTGTACATTTCCGGTCACACACCCCCACGACCCCTTCCGGCGAGCTAGCGTAAACCGTGTGGCCGGTTTAGCATCCCCTATCAATATTTAGGAAACTAGGGAGGATGCTGTCTTTAAAAATTTTTTTATTGTTACCCAAGCATGATGGCAGTAGCCTTGCTGTCACCAGCAAGGAGCTCCATTGTGCCGGTACAAAAGGCAATGAAAAAGCGGATGCCCTAGCTAAGCAGGGCTCTGACATTGCATTCATCGGTCCAGAGCCGGCTATCGGAGCACCTACCAGCTTGCTGCGAAGGGCCCTAGCCGATCGGACTTTAATGAAACATACTGAACGCTGGAGGTCCGCGCCTGGATTGGCTAACTCTAAGCGGTTCCTGCCTGGGCCGTCTCCTAACACGGCCAAGAAATTGTTAGGGCGCAGTAGAAACGATGTCAGGACACTTGTTGGCTTGATTACCGGACACTGCGCCCTAAATTACCACTTATGGAGGATAGGAAAAGCGGAGGACCCCACCTGCAGGCTTTGCCTGGAGGAGGATGAGTCTGCTCTCCACGTCCTCTGTGAATGCCCCGCAATAGCGAGGAGCAGGGTTTCTTTATTCGAAGAGTCCCTGCTCGATTATTCAAGTCTAAGCGACAAGCCACTAGGCAGACTGCTGAACTTGTTCAAGCGGTCTGGGTTAAAAACATGAGGTATAGGGGTGTAGTACAATAGGCCAAATGAATGGCCGCAGTACCTATGGACCCAGTACTTCACACAAGAAAAAAAAAACACATCTTCTAGATCACTAACTGTGATCAAGTGATCTAGACTCTCCCGGAATCTCCGCCATCTTACAAGTGACATACACTGTTTCTAGTTCCCTATATTGTTAAAACCATTATAATCAGCTTTTCATTATTCTTCATAGGGAAAGCTTAAAACTATATATATAAGAGTGAAATAAAAATAAATTATATAAAACCGATTTAAATTTCGTTTATTTTTTGATAATTTAAATTATCTGGAGGTAACTACCAGATTGTATTTATTTTTTTTAAAATTTTCTTCTTTTTTTCTCACACAATTTTTTCTCTTCTTTCTTTTACAGAAAAGCCAACCTTAAAATCAACACCTTTACGATCGCATATTTGTAAAGGTAATAAGGAGCCAAGGTAAGTTTCAATATAATTTCTAGTAAAAACGATAACAATACTGGCGCCACGTTTTCTATAGTTTTAAGGTCAACGAATCTCAAAAATCATCTGCAAACTCTCCTCACCTTTTGTTCCATTCTGACTTGTCCTTTTGTTCTTACCTGTGTAAGTACACAAAAAAAATTGTTCAGGTTGATTTTCGACAATTATTGTGAAAAACCCTCGGAAGAGATAAAATCCTTGTGAAATAGAAATAGGCCAGAAAAACAATCGATCACTCTCAAGGCTCACGCTGATTTGCCAAAATGTGGTCTGAATCTTATCTCGAGGGAAATCTATTTGGCACACGTTGATTTTTGCTTTTAAATAAAAGAAGTATTTTTTATGGAAATATTATGTACACTTTCAGAGAACAGGTTAAAATAATAGACGAGTATGTACTTGTGTAGAATAAGAAAAATTTCAAAATAATTTCTTTCCAGTTGACACCTCATTTTCAGGTAAGCTCATGTCTTAGACGCCGTAATAAATCTCGTCTTGAAAGTAACACGTACCAATTCTTGGTTGGTATGATATCACCACTAGAGAACAATATGTTGTTATTTACGAATAGACTAATTGTTTTTGTTTTTGCTACTAGAACACTCCGATCATAATTCATCGGGGTAATGTTCAATTTTATTACACCAAAAAAAAAATTCGTATTGTCTTTCCCCTATTTTTTTTGTGACATCAAAGAGCCACTATCGGTTTTGTCTTTCAGTATCGTTATCTCTCTTATATAAAATTTATTTTATGGTTTTTATACGCAATTTCCGATTTTAACGGAAAATTCCTAAAAATATAAATATCAGGAAAAACCGTCAAGTTTTCATTTTTTTTATATCTTTTCATTGGTTTTCTTTCAATTTCTTAGAAAAAAGGGAGTGATAAATTATGATTTTCTACAATTCGGTTTTTTCTTTAAAGGTAGATTTTATTTCACCTTTACTCAAAAAGAATCAATGGGGAAGGTTTTCTTTAAAGGTAGATTTTATTTCACCTTTACTCAAAAAGAATCAATGGGGAAGGTTCGGTTATGGCTTTGTGGGACTTCTAGAAAAGTAGTTAGATTTAAGGGTGCGCCATTGGGAGATTTTATCTTGTTTAGAGGGTGACAAGGAATTATAAGGTAGTCAGAACATGTAATCAAGGGAATGTGTTTGATGTTTTAAAATAAATATTGATTTATATGAAGATAATTGCATACATACGAGTAAAAATTGTTATTTGGGGGTTTTTTTGGAAACCAAAAATTAATTAATAATTATTAATTTCAATAATTTTAAAGAAACTTTTGATAAAATTTTAATTTACATACAAAATTTATGTCCGCCATATTGGATTAGCCATCTTTAATCTTGAAATTTCAAAATTCGTGCTCGATAGAATTAAAGGCAATTTTATAACGAATACTTTAAAATTTTTTTTTTTAATTTCATTAATTCCAGGCTTGGGAATTTTCGTTTGTCCAAAAAATTAGCTATTTGCCCCACTGTGCGACGCTAGATTCTAAAAAAAGTGGACAAAATTCAAAATTTTTTTTTCTTAAATGCCCTTTTCTATGAACTATCTTAAAGAGGGGGATCCCCTGCATGTTTTACCGAAAGATGGGGCGAGTAGCTTTAAAGCCTGCGGCTCCAAGGCATTTCGAAGTTAGGTACTTTCGACTTAATCTGCAATTGGGTGTCTTCGCCGCGAAAAACATTTCCTAAGTAAATTACCAATAAATTTGTATTTAAGTCTGTAATATTAATTCCGTTCAATGGAGGGTGATATTGAAGGTATGTAGAATATTTCTATGTGTTTTACCGTTATTAAGTAATAATCCATGCTAATGTAAAAGAACGATAAAAAAACACGAAAAAAATTTTTTTTTTAAAAACTTAATTGACCTTAAACTGTAGAAATAGTTTAACCCCCACTACCCCCGGGATAGTTTTAAGGTGATTTCGTAGGAAATACTTGATGAAATGAGAATTCGAAAGATTTGGGTGCCAAAACTTGCCAATTCATATTTTATACGATGTTAAAATTGGTGAAAAAGTACTAAAAAAGCACCAAATAAGGCCAATTTTAACTTCAAAATTGCTTATAACTTCAAAATTAAAGGCCGTAGCATAAAAATTGTCTGGACATTATTCATAGGTAGTACTTCAAGCTTTCCAATTTTGGAAAAAAAAGTATAGGTTAACTATGTATTTTTTGGAGAAAAAGGTAGTTGAAGTTGAAATTTTAGTTAAAAAAACCAAAATTTTGACTTTGACGACTCATAACTCGGGAAGTTGGTAAGATTGTCACTTTTACAGTTTCAGATAGGTAGGAGTATTCTGCGTATACTGCTACTTTATTCACGAAAATAGGTTATACGGTTACACAAATACAGGGTGATATGTAAAACTCTAACAAAAAAACTTCAAAACACCCTAGCGGCTAAACCGTTACGGATTCGTGATCAGCGATGTGAAAACCCCCTGAAACCTAAATTTCGAATGTACGGGACAACTCATTATGTTTTTGTCCACTTTTTTCCTTATCTAGCCCACTGTGCGTCGGTCCGTTATAAAAAAAACTATTTACCTCTTTTTTAACGACCGAACGTCCGATTCTAAATTAAATTTTTTTTCCGAAATCGTTCATTTGAACGTACGGATCTTCAGGCACATGGTTCTACAAACTTTTGGAGTTATGAGTAGTCAAAGTCGAAATTTTGTTTTTTTTAACAAAAAACCAACTTCAACTACCGTTTTCTCCAAAAACACATACTTTTTTTTTCCAAAATAAGAAAGCTTGGAGTATTTCCTATGAATAATGTCCAGGGAATTTTTGTTGTGGTAGGGCCTTTGCTTTTGAAGTTATAAGCAATTTTGATGTTCAAATTAACCATACGTGGTTTTACAATTATTCAGAAAGGCCGACTCTTCTAGGGGCACTTGTCCATAGGGACCATTAGGGTGGGTCATCAACGATACGAGATCGGGGTTTCCCTAGTAAAAAACGCTGACTCCGTATTATTTACCGATTTGAACGAAAATTAGTTTTTTCGATATCAATATCACATGAAATCGTCTTTGTGTAGTCCTTCAAGATCTTTCTGGCTCTTTTCTCTGGCTATTGTTCTGCTAAGTATCATCTTATCATCATCTTTCTGCTAAGTATCATCAATCACACAAACTCGATAGGCTCAGTATCAGGGGCGGCGCTTTCATAGGTGCAAATGGTGCACTTGCACCGGGCGCAATTGGACAGGGGCGCAATTTCAGAAATTAAAATTAAAAAAAAAGTTCAAGACTATGAAAAAAAAATTGTTAAGGTATTCCAATGACTTTATTTTCATCTATTAAAGGAATTCATTTTTATTACCACAATTTATTTTTCCAGTTTTTCGATAAAATATTCTGTACGTCGATCCCCGAACTCATGTGGATCGCGCGGGCGTAAGAATTTACACGATTTAGTTTTATCGGAGCATTTACGTTGGATATCTAATAGGGAAACCTAAAATAAATATTCAAGTGTTTGTGCCTTTGTCCATTTTCCTTCACAAAAAAATAAGGAGCTGATGGGGCGGAATATGATATACTGCATCGAGCACCGGTCCTGCCTCTTACGCTAGTCGAGCACCACAATCATACATTCCTGGTAATGCAGTGAACTGGAAAAGCAGAAGACGGATATTAGAAGGCCCTTCAATTGAGTAATGAGGGGCCACTACTCATTTTCCTGGGAGAACTACAAAATCAGAAAAAAATATAAATAAAAAAAACTCTACGACTATCGAAGAAGAGTGCCTTGGCCGAAGAAATTATCTTAGAGCATAGAGAACATATCGGAAAGTCTCAAAGCTCATGAATCAATGAGGAGGATGACAGAAAAGCTGGAGGAAACTAGTAAAATCATGATGGAAGTTCACTCTCCAGAAAGCTACTTCTCGGGTAGGTCTTGCTATTATTCGAAATCAAATGGAAACGAGGCTGAACCGAGATTGAGTTGACAGGATCATGACAGAAGAGGGATTGAAACGTGCTATAGATACATTTTTCCCATTCAAGAAATCACGGCTTGGCGAAATATTCTTCGCTTTGCTCCAATGCGACAAGAAGGTCAATGGACTTAAGCTGGGGTGGCACTTTCATAGGTGCAAATAGTGGACTTCCACCGGGCGCAATTGGATAGGGGAGCAGTTTTTCCATTGCCCTTCACTGCGATCAAAAAATGAGGAGCTGGTGGGGCGTAATATGGCATACTGTACCGGGCGCAAAAAACCCAAGCGCCGGCCCTGCTCAGTATAATGCCATACTTTCAATTTATTCAATTATTCGCATCAAAGTCCATCTCATTGACCATTGACCACGACGAATCATGTTCAGTACACAAATTTGTTCGACATATATTTTTTCCTTCATAAATATATTATGATTACTTTTCGATTAAAAAAAATTTAACAAATTACGCCAAAAAAATAACCGAATAATTGTTTACCGATCGATTCTAAGAAAATCCCTTTTGCATTGATCCTCAACATCCGGGCGGGTCATCCTAATTCGTCAAGCATTATTTTCGTTGTTGCTGCTCATGTTCATTTGATGTTCTTTGTCTCATACAGAGCTGTCATTAAAATTTACGACGAAAACAGATTGGCTTGGATGAAATGCTGAAGATTTGCAACTCCTGTATTCCTCCCTACCAACTGCAGCCCATAGAGAAACTATTGACATTCAAAGCAATACTCTGGAATGCGCGGCTATGTCCGTGTCCAGTCGACGATCGTTTTGTCACGTCACGATCTTTACCAAAGCCCAGTTTCCCTCCAAAATGTACGAAGAATAATATCTTCATGTTGTTTGTTAGTGATTCCTTTAAGGCGTTTTTATTTTACTGAAGCGCTCTGCGACTGTTATCCACATGTACAACTAAAAAGTTCCTTTATATAAGGGCTTAAAAGAGCCCGCACCGATATACACCGCATCAGAGATATGTTTCGATAGTTTATAATGTGGGGTGGTGGTGGTAGTGGTAAATAGCCGCAAACATTTTGTACTTAAAGACTCTTCTATTCTTGGTGTTTCTTCAGCCCACATTCTTTCGAGGTCTTAAGATTTCCTCCTTCGTTTATCTTCCTTTTTTGGCTGAAGAAGTAAACACCAGACTCGATGATTGTTGTCATATGTTGAGATTTATGAAAAGGAGTCTCGCTCTTCCCGATGGTGCAGGCGATGCCATCATTGTAGGGGTTCCCCATCAGGGAGGTCTTTTTATGAGGTTTATTTGTATATTTTTATCCGTTGTTGTATGAAAATTTTTCGATTTTGATCTTTCATTTTATTACGACTTCGATCTTGATTAGTATTTCTTGAGAGACAAATTTATTGGTAAAAAAAATATTGTTATTGATGATTACAACGGATTTACTACTTTCTAAACATTGTGAATGGATGGACCCTTTTTTTTCTTTTAAAAAAAATCCCAAAAAAATTTCAGATCTTCATCCCTGATGTAACATCATCTGTTGTCTAAACACTAATTACTTTTTCTCAACCTAAATTTTACCTTGCAACTTGAAGTTTTTTTTTGCTGGTCTCAGCTTACCATCACTGATAATTATCTTAGTCCTGGATAAATTGCAAAATTTTTATCCTTCAATTTTAGGCCGCAGGTAAAATTTCAATATCGTTTACACCGACCAAACTATTCCAAACTGAAAATTGAACTCATTTTGGCTTAGGGTCATTCTATGCCAAATTAACCAAGGACTTTCAATTATTCTGCTTGATTTGACTTGGTTCAGAAAAAATCTTTTTGCAAGGAAATTATTTTTTTTGTATCTTTTGGATACAGTCTTTTGTTGATTGCTTTCTTTGCTTATAACGTATGCCTACTACGCCTTTTGGCCGTTAGTTGTCAACTCTTTTTAAGCCCTTTTTTGTTAGAAAATAAATGGAAGGATTAACTCTTTTGTTACGGGTGGCACGGGTCTTTTTTCGAGCCCATCAATCAGTACAAAAGATTTTTAATGAGAAATTCAATGGACAGAAATTCCATATTTATTTTGGCGGGAACGTGTATATGAAAATGCAACATATTATTATTATCTTCTTTTGTATTTAAAAAAAAGCGGAACTTTGGTAGAGTTATCGCCAAATAATAAGTAAAACTTAAAATCACTGTGTCCATGCGCAGTGAGAGTCTCTAGTGGCGCAGGAAGAGTCTGAAGTCCCCATCACGAAAGTAGACTATAAACCGTACACTGTTAAAATTCATAGTGAATATTTATACTAAAAAAATGGACAAATTGATTGCCTTTCTTATGAGAAAATTACGGAACAAATGGAATTTATATTTATAAAGAAAATGAAACTTAATGAAAACAAATTATTCACGTTTTAAGGAGTATCTACACATATCAGGGTCGTGCCCGGGACGTCATAGGTCCGTTTTCCGTCAGGGGCTCAAAAATATATCGGTTCGTACATTTTAAATGAACTCGTTCGTACATGTCCGTGTCCGGGTGACGTCCCAGGCACGGCCCTGATATGTGTGGATACTCCTTTAGTTCATATGTACTCATATTTTTTCTGGAACTTAATATTAACTTCAACAAAAAATTGTCAAATGACAAAGATTTCTAGCAGTGTATGACAAAAGCGCTCTCACTCTGTTCGTTTAAAACCCCAAATCGCCCGCTCATCTATATTCTCAATCACAATTCAATCAGTCTCACTGCGACTCTTGTTATGGTCAGATGCCGTGGTGGGGGGGGGGGGTGTTGTTGCCCGTAAACGAAATTCGAAGAGGAATTTACAATGCACGTGCGCTTGTATTTTATCCATACACGCATTGTTAATGTGTGTGGAATTGTAGTTTTCCTGCCTGCGGTAAATTTTCCTTATTTTTTGGTGCCTCTCTACCCCAATGTTTCTCTAACAATGATTTGATGAATACACTGTAAAAAAAAATTTGGAATATTCCTTATCCACGTCAAATTCTTCATGTGAAGTTACAAAATTTATAGTAACATTACAAACTTTATAGTTATATTACAATAAGTGTGCTATAAATCAGTTTTCATATCGCGATTTGTAATTTTACTGTACATTTGCATTGCTAACTTAGGTACATATTTTTTTACAGTGTATGAATAGATCCGTCAAGCTCCGATTGTGTTGTTAGGAAAGGTGGCGTCCCCATTTTTAAAACTGGGCTCATTCTACCCCTGAACACTTCCTGTCGAAGCAATATTTCTCTCGAGGAGAAAGTCTCTTTCTTGGAGAAAGTCTCCTGAGACATTTTATTCAGACTTGACGACCACCAGAATGTCTTCGTACAGATTTTAAAGATTTGGGGGCTGCTATGGCACCAAGGACCAGGGTAGGCTGAAAAGTTTTGAGCTTCAACATGAAAATTGTGTTGCTCGTCAAAATTATTCTAGTACGACGGTGTATGCTTTGAAATATGCCTATGAAAATTTGGCAATTTTCTATCGTCAGTTGTTCGCAGTTGTTTTTCAGTTTATTTCAGCGTTTAAAAAAACTGAAAAAAATTCGGGCTATAACTAAATTCTTCCATTTGAAATGCAAATTAAAACCGAGTTGTACGATGTTTACGGGCACCCTGCAACATCATTTGCCCCAGTTAAAAGAGAAGGACCAGCTTGCTGGAACTGCGACCAACACTGATAATATCCAAAATGTTCACCAAATGGTCCTTGACAACCGTCGAATCCATGCCGGAAAGATAGCAGATGCAATGGGCATATTAAAAGAACTCGTTTGCCATATACTTACTGAAGAATTTGACATGTGTCAACTCTCTGCGCGGTGGGTGCCGCGATTGCTTCGAATGAACATTTCTAAGGCCCTGTTGGATCGGGAGCGAAACGAGTTGGATTTTTTGGGGCCATTTATCACTTGGTTCCACTATCACACACCTTTAGAAAGTGTCCTTCCTGCTATGGAAAAGGTCGTGGGCTTAATTCCTATCCTGCTTTTGCCGCTTAATTATCACAAGTGGTCGCCAAATATTTTTAAATTATTTTTTTTATCAAATCGATCACTTCACTACAAACAAGGTAAGATATTCTGAGACATGGTTCCATTATTCAAGATAGGAAATTACCAGTTTTGTACCAGATAAATTGTTATAGGCCAAAATTCTGCAATATTTTGTGTACTAAAACAGCACCAACTACTGTGCTCTTGCGCAAAGCAACACTTCTGATATTTCTATAAAAACTATTTATTAAACAATATTATTGCAGCAATGAAATGTGCTTGTCATCTATCTATTCTATACTTTCAATATTTTCCTTCACCATATGTTAATAAAAGATTTGTAAGAAAATTTCTAAGAATCTCCCTGATCTCAACAACTGACGAACGTCTCCGATAATGTCTGGAAAATCACTTGACCATTTTGCAGGACATAGCAAAGCGGCAGGTTACTTTCTTTTAAGATAAAAATTGTTCAGATCCTTTTTAGGTAATTAATGATGTCCTGTCGGAACTTTCTTTGCCAGCGATTGCTGTCGGTCGGTTGTAGCGAATCTCTTTAGATAGAAATCAATTTCCACGGTTAAATGAAACTGCAGAATTTTTCGGTGTTTTTTTTACATCATTGGTATTTTAAGTCCTAAACCTTATGGTACTTATGGTTTCGACATGTATGCGGCAGATAGGTCTATAATCTCTCTTTACTCTCCAGCATTAATCTTTAGCCAAGCTGATAGTATGCAGAGTGATTCTAGGCGAGGTCTCATTACATTTATGCGCGCACCCCGTTCAAGTGTGTCATTTTGTAGAATCTGTTTCGTATTCCTTGACTACAACAAATCCGGGTGTACGCCCCTCGAATAAATCTGAGCGATAATCAAACATCTGCCGTTTTTATGTCACGATGAAATTATATGAAACCAGTTTATCAGCTCTAATACATGTAGTTACTTTTATAGATCTAGGGTTACATTATGGAATATGAAGTGAATAATCCAAACGCACGATGGGTTATGACTTGCCGAAGGGATGAAACCTGCCGTTCTTGTATGAAAGTGGACGAACCAGATACGTGAAAGTAATAACTCACTTGCTTAGATGACACGTGTTTTAATTGAAAAAAAAAAGTTTCATTCGTTGAATATCGCGGGAACTTGCCCAGATATTGAGGTTAAAAAGTTCAGCTATAAACAGGCAATTCTGTTGCCCATCAATGTCTGTTTGGTTATGAGTTTGTTCGTGCAGTCAATATTGGGGTTTAACGTGGTTATGACATACATTTTATTGGAACTTGTTTTAATGCGGCAATCAAAACCGTGAAATAATGTTTTAAAGTTGAATGAACTCAATTTTTTCCTTGGAGAAATATGTTTAGGATATCAGGACAGGTACATTCGATGGTTCAGTGAAACAAGCAATATGCTATGAAAATCTGAGATTGAAATCTAGTATTCACTCTGAATTCTACCATTCTTAGAATTTTACATTACCGCATACAAGGAATATTGATGATATTTTGACAGAGAAAACTCAATAATTATACTTCTAATCATTCTCGAACTGAAGTAATGTCGTGTTTCATATCAATAAAAATTTGGTACTGGATTTCCTTGGTCGTTGTACAGACTGTTTCGCTCTGTTGTAATTGTAGGATGGCCGATATCACACATGGCTTTACAGCTTATTGAAAGATTGTATATTTTTTAAGTAGTAGTTGCGCTTTTGCCTTTGAATCTGATAGCTCTCAAAGTCGGTTATTCGTGGTTGATCTGAATGTTAAGGTATTCTATTCATATCCAATAGTGCGGCGCAAAGCATTTTCAGATATTTTTTACTATTTTGTTTAACGAAATTCAGCAAGTTCATAATTTGCTTGAAATCTTGATTTTTCTGTTGTGTTCAGAGTAGTGTTGGGTAGGACACTATTATAAAATGAGTTTGTGAGAAGTGCCTCTTTTTTCTTTTGAGTCAGTACAATGTCATACTTCAAATGAGGCGAGGTGCTATTATAATGCCAAAATGACAAAAACAAGCAAATTAAAAAAAGAAAGAAATTAAATAGCAATGAAGAGATTTTTTACGAGTTCAATTCTAATAAGAATTAAACTGCCTTAGAGTAAGTAAGAAATCTATGCCTCTACAATGTATGTTCATGTTTTGCAATCCCACCTCGACTAATTTCAAGTTGGTAAAGAAGTAAGAAATGTCTCAGTACGTATTTACAATCTCGCCTCACCTCATTTCATGTTGAAAATTTCACTCCCTCAAAAAATGTAAGAATTGTCTCTCCAGTACAAAATTTCACTCTCTCGAAAAATGTAAGAATTGTCTTTCCAGTACAAAATTTCACTGCCTCGAAAAATGTAAGAATTGTCTTTCGAGTACAAATTTCACTCTCTCGAAGAATGTAAGAATTGTCTTTCCAGTACAAAATTTCACTCTCTCGAAGAATGTAAGAATTGTCTCTCCAGTGCGTATTTACAATCTCACCTGCCGCAGTTCAAATTGGATATTTTACTGCCGCAAAAGAAGTAAGAAATGTCCCTCCATTACGTAATTTACAATCACACCTCGTTTTATTTATCTCGATACACGCTCATATACCAGTAGGACATTATTTTTGAACCAGAACATTTAAAAAAATTGAGGCGTCAGTGTGTAAGGGACAAGTGTACTGCCTCGTGTAAGTCTGGATCAACTCGAGTTCAGAGGCCCCTTTCTACTATAGATGTTTCTGTCATCATTGAGCCCTATGTCGGACAGAAGGAATCCATACTCTCCCGACAGAACGCTGACTTCGGTGACCGAACAGGAGCCTAGTCTTCTTGCTATGGTTGTAGACCATGGAAGAATGGAAGATAATTCGAGGAAATTTCTGTAAAAAGAGGAGAAGTGAAAATGGTGAAAGATCATCATAACGACTGTGCATTTTGAATAAGAACACTTGCTCTAGTAAAACAGTACATAATATATTGCTGCGAAAGATACCGATCGTATCACTTTTTTACGGCTAATTTTTCGTCCCTTTAAACAACGGGGCCCACGATGTTCTAACGTAATATCTGCGTCAAATGCTGCTGAGCGGAAGAGGAAGCCCGTCTACTATCAGATATTTTTTGTTCTAAGCTTGATGGTACATGACTCAATGCATTCTAAATCAAAAATCTAAAAATGCACCCGCCAGAGGTATGCACACAGATATGAATATATTAGTAATCGGCCATTCTAAACGCGTGCGTTGTTTTACCAAGCAGTCCCCCAACTAAGTACAAACCACGGCCAATGCTGCTTGACCTACGCAATCGAACGAGAACCGGTCTACTGAGTATGTTAATGGCACGCTTTATGGTCAACATTATTGATACGTTCCTGTAGCGGGCTGCAATTGGAAAAGTAGATTTTTTTTCTCATGCGTACCATGTCTGCTGCAGGCTAAGAACGGGCGAGTCTTATTTTAACTCGGGTTGAATCAATTTCTACATCAGTTGCCAGTTTATTCACCATGGGAGAGTGGTCAACCCCACAAACTTCACTCCGATCTAATTATTTAAGAAAAGAATCTTCAATTAAAATTTAATTTCCTTCTTCTTTTTTAACGGCTCTACAACCGGGATCCGGTCCTGGCCGATGTCATCCAGTTTGACATCCCTAAGCTCGGAGCGTCACGTCCTGGTCTACGCCATCCTTCCAGCGGAGGTTGGGTCTCCCTCGCTATCGCACCCCATAGGTCTTATCGCAGAGAACTTTAACTTAATTTTGCGTCAGTTAAATACGAAGATGTTAAGTTCATTTTAAAAAGTGTTCTTACATCCCACCCACCGAGACTGTAAATTGCCATCTGCGTGAGGATAAATTTAAATCTGAATGGCTACCGAACAGTGGATATAGTCATTGTAGCTTTGAAACAATAATCATCAATCCTTGCAGATACTTGATCAGCAATGTGGTTCAAGGTGATGCTAGTCCAAAGTGTCTACACTAATTTGTTCAGACGAAAGTTCAGTATCCAGATTGAGATGGAAAAGAACAACCATTCAGCAGAAGCTCATCAACTGCTGGTAGCAAGTTATCAAGTTTTAGAGAAGATCGGACAGAATCCAGACAAGATTTAAACCAAATGTGAATTTTTTGTCGTAATCCTCCTTTATTTACTTCTTCAGTTAAATTTAAGAGAAAAAAAATTAAGAAGCATGAAAATGAACATGAAGAAACATGCAAGAAAATGAAACTTAAACATAACCTTAAAAAAATGCAAACAAAAGCGACAATCCATTTAGTAAATTTCTACGAACTTATAAGATTCAATCGTTTAGAAAAACGTTATGCCGCCTTTATTATAAAACGTAATCTACATACAATAAACAAAACCAGGATGATCCCGAGCATCCACAAAAGGTTTTCACACTTTTCCTTCCAAATAACTACACAAGCCAAAAGATTCTTTAACCAAAACCAAAACTAACTAAACTCTAGGATCTTACTTCAATTTCGAGTGACGAAATTTGTCTTATCTCTCATCAGTGCACATCCTTTATGATTATTGCTGTTGAATAAATTCAAATCTTCAACAATTGGCTCTCTTTCAAAGGAGCTCCTTTAAGATAAGACATGCTCCGCAGATCTTTTGCCAGTGAAAATCTTTTCATTTTCAGCGGCTTCTGTTATCATAATATATGCAAAGGAAACCTTTCAATACTTGACCACAAGCTTAAATCTGGTTAGAAGGACAAAAGCTTAAAAGAAAAACTTTTTTTTTGCTCAAAGACGACGTGGTCATAAATTTTCGTCTTTAAATAAGACATCAAAAAAATTTTTAAGGAATATATTCAATGTTTACTCTTCTAATGGAGATAAAGGAATTGGATTCGTCTTGGAGACACCCACTTCGTCATCTTAAGGAGCTGGATTAAGAAAGAGGACGAGTTTCTTAAAGGAACTCTTTTTAAGGACTAAGACGCTGGAGTATGTCTTAAGCCTGATTAACAGGAAAGACGTCGTACTGTGATGTTTGGAAATTTTAAAAATTTTAGTTTTTTTAAATCCTCCCGAAAAAGAGATATTTTTTTTGGGAAGTGGAATTTGCTGGAACTAGGGTCTTTTGTTTTTTTCTTCTTTCATTGAAAGGAGGAAATTATGATTTTCAATTTCGATGTTGAATTTTTTTTATATGTATAAAATATTTTTTTTATTTTTTCTATTCAACTGTAGTATGTGATCTAGAATCTTAACATATCCTTCATAACACTATTTCTACCTATTGTATACTAGTGGAAATAATTGTAGAAATAACTGCTAAAAAGCTGTCAAATTTCTCAAGATTTAGCAATAATATTAGTAACTTTTTCTTGGCATTTCTAAAAAGTACTGGTTTCACAAGACGTTTACGGTAAGTCGGAGGGAAAAAAGTTTAAATAAATGTTGTAGACATTTTTAAGAGGAACAATTTACTGATTTCCACTTTTGTAAAAAAAACCATTTTTTCTGGGACAAAAAACGAAAAAACCCTTTTTTGGAAACTTTGGCGCCACCTAGCTTCTGTATTTCAAGTTGTACAACATGACCTCTATGACACAAATTGTAGGTAACAATGTCGTCTACATTTTTTGTTTAAAAAAGTTTTCTCTAAAATGCGTAGATTCAGAGAAAAACGCTTTTCAAAAACTTTTTGAGTTTTCCAAAAAACGTCTACTAGAAATTTTACTCAAATTTAGAGTTGAGCTTCTTTTATGCTCCGTTAACGATTTATGAAAAATCATCCTTCCAAGAATTAAAGGAGCATACCCCGATTTTCCAGTCCATCTGTACTGTACTAGTACATCGTGGTTCAATTTACTGAATGATCTAACATCGACCTTACAATTAAGGTAGAGAAGCATGAATTGAAGTAATCATTCACGATTAAGGGTCTTCAAATTTGGTAACGGGAATGTAGTAGAGGGAAATTGTCAAATGATAGTGATGTACTATAGTTGGAAAGTTGGATTTTTTTTGTTTTTTTTCTTTACATATGTTAAGACAAAGCGAAAAAAAAAATTTCTGCAAAACCGGTCCTGTGATGCACGAGAAAATTGCATAAATGTCAATTTTTGATGCATTTTGAGTGCATTGCTACACTATTTTTTTAATTTCTCCAGTTCTGTTTGTCGTAGAAAAATAAAAAAAAATTGAAAAATACTCGTGAATGAATAGACTATCGAACTGATTCAGTATAAATAATTCAAAAATGAATCCTAACCTCAAAAAACGAAAATGTATGAAATTTTGTTTTATTTTACTAAAAATGCAATAAATAACGGGAAAATAATCAGATTTTGATAAAAATTGGAAGAAATATGTATTTTGATACTATAAATACGTGGTTGAAATTTCAAAAAAAATTTCGATTTTTACGGCAACAATTGGGACTTTTCGAAATATATTAAAATTGCTGCCATTTTATGCCAAATCATCGTACGGTAAAAATTTTTTTTTAAATTGTAGGTTTTTTATGTACTTTCTTGTATGTGAGCATACGCAATACTTCGTTACTTTATTTAAAATGCCCATTTTAGGCCTTTGAAAAAACTAAAAAATTTCAATTTTCAATTTTTTGCCTTTTGCTTACTATGAAAAAAATGGCAAAAAATTGAAAATTGAAATTTTTTGGTTTTTTTTAAAGCCCTAAAATGGGCACACATCGCGAAAGTTGCTCTACTTTCAGCTTTTTCCATGTTGGCGCGGCCGAATCTCAAAAAGTTGTTTGTGTTTTGAGTTGTGTGATGGTGGCGATTAGAGAGTCACGTTTCCCGGATTATTTTTGTTCCCGGGAAACGGAAAAATAAACTCATTTTTCCCGGGATTCCCGGGAACCCGGGAAAATTGAAAGCTATTAGGAATTAGAAGTGAAATGAGAATTAGGAGGAAAAATTACTGTTGAAAAATAAATGAAAAACCCATTTAAGAAAAGATACAAGTAAATTTAATTCAAAAATATTAATAATGAAATAGTAATAAGAAAAATAATAATAAAAAGAAATTATTTGAAATCAACAAACATAGCATAACTATTGCATTATAAAAAACGTAACATAAAAAAATATTTCATTGTAAACTACTAACATGTAATACGACGGTCGTCTCAAAAGTAAGTTCGACTATTTTTTAATGATTTTATTTAGCTTGACCTCGTATATTTGGTTCAAATCTTGCGACAGCTTTTTCAACAACTTCTACTTAACCGATTTTTATGAAACTTTGCACACACATTGAGTTCCCGTGACAATGCAATCTGACAATTTTGTAAAAAAATCAAGACGGCGGACGAATTTTCCAATTGTGTTCCGATTCCATTGAAAATCAGTATCGGGGGGTTTTTATGGCCACAAATGACTATTATGTGGTCAAAATTTGAAAATTCAAAATGGCCGCGCCAATATGGCGGATGAATTTTGTAAATGTATTCTGAATCCATTGAAAATCGTTATCGGGGGTTTTTAAGATCACAAATGACGAATCTGTTTTCCGCGCATAAAAACCTGTATAACCACTGTATAATTAAATAAGAACGACTTGTCTAGAAGAATGTGTTTCCAAGCCCAACAAAAATATATTTCACATGCGCCCCATGTTTTTATTTTAGTGTGTTAAAAGTCCCAGAATATTACTTTATCCGGTGACTCAGTGACACAAAGTGCACCTTGGCATACGACATAAGAAAACAGCACGGCTACTATTGCACGATTTCTTACCAGACGTCAGAATCTCAAGAAGGTCCATGTTTGTGTTCTAATTATTTTCTAGTTTTTGGTACAGATTCTGATTTCAAATATAACCATTTAACTTAAAAGTTTTTTTTACCTATTTTTTTTAAATCCGTTTGGTTGGTGGGAAAAATCTGGGAGTCTCAGGGAATCCACTACTGGGTGTAGTGGCAGCACTGCAAATTTTCTATGCGCGTGCGTCGATCGATCCGGCAGTCAGGCTTCAGCCAATATGGAGACTCCACTCGCTCCTAGCGCCAAAACTACAAATAAAGCGAAAGTTGTGGAATCCGTGGGGAAATGGCAAACGTTCTTTTGGGATTCCAAAGGGCAGTTGCACGCTTTTGTGGGGTGTTGTAACAATTCAAAACTCAAGGAAAGTTGAAACTAGAGGAAAGTTGACAAAATTTTGATTTTCTCGACAGATGCTTAAGGGCGGATTTGTACAGCGCATCCCACCAACAATGAATGTTTTTATTCACATTTGTTATTTATTAGTTAATGTCCGTGGACCGACGTCATTCGAGCTTTAAGAACAGTCAGATTTTAGGATGGAAGCATTCAATTACAATAAATACCACTATTACAGCATTCACCTCAATGGTGTGATTGGTCCTGTTCAATGGATAAATTGTGCCAATATTGTCATGCTTTAAAATTTCAAAAAGATCCACCTGAGCCCCTTTGCGCTTATGTGGATGGGAAATCTTCGTTGCCCAACTATTTCTTACAGCTTCTTTTATTTCGATATGATAAGCGCAAGGCGCATCGGGTTCCAGATAGTTTTATATAGAAAACAAGGATTTTGACATAACAGTTATTTACTTTAAACTTAAAACCTTGAAATAGTTAGTGTTTTCAAGATTTTTCGAAGAAAATTTGCGATTTCAAACAATAAATTGTTTCCCAGGAAAATTAGTTTTTTTCCCGGGAAACTGGAAATACATTTTCTTTCAATTTCCCGGGACTATTTGTTGCATTTCAAAGTTAATGCAAATCTTTAGTTTTTCGAATTGCAGTAATTAAACTTACACCTAAACCAAAGACAAATCCTGTAGAATGGAAAAATAATATGCAAATCATACAGTTTTTTCAATTTATTTCCTTTTAGTTCCACTTGCCACTTTGATTTTTAGATTGTGTCAAAATCGGAGAGCAACACCAGCACCGTAACTTATGTGCAAGTGAAAAGTCGCGAAGCCAATGTCGCACCGCAAACCAGCGGGTATCTGTCACAAGTTTTAAAAGTGTTAAGATCGTAAACAAGATCGGTGAAGTGTCCGTTGCAAGAGGGCAGGGCACCCGGTGCCTTGCGATTTCAAAACTTTGTCGCTTATTGTTTTCTTTACTGTCAACTTATATTCAAAATATTTTTCCCCTTTCATCAGCGTTCGATGAGCATTTCGCATATCCACTATTTTTCTTCTTCTTTGTTCTTTGGTGCTATGGCTTACCCCCTTTTCTAAATTGTGACCAGTCATAAGTCACAAGATTTTGAGACTCGTGCTTGTCATTGAAAGTTTGATTCTTATGACTATCAGCTGTTTTTTTAATTCTAAGCACCTGTTTAAATTTTGACTGCAAAATTAAAATTCCATATTGTCTCAAATTGTGTTTCACCACACACTTGTGATTGCGTTGTGACTTGTGACTGCTCTTAGAATACGGGTACTAGTGTGAGCCATATTCCACGTCACACTTACTTTCCAATGCAGCATCTTTCTTTAATTTTGAATCCTTGTATTATTTTTAGATTCTCTTCGATGTTATTGATCCGATTCAATGATTGCCGCCTATTTCTTTGTGGATCTTTGCCTAACTACATTGATTTTATCCATAGCTAGTGGCTTTTTTTATTTACAATTTTGAAAAAAGGCTTCGTAGAAAAGGGCTCACGTAAAACGAGAACTCATCGCCAAACAAATGCCTATTTTGAGGACCTTCCGAAATCCTACCTAAAAAAGTTGGCGAAACGCTGGGTAAAGTGTATCTACACCTAAAGGTAGATTACGTTGAGAAAAAAAATTACCCAAAATAAATCTTTTTCTAAGGACTTATTGAACGATCCTCGTAAATATGAAATATTTTTGGATTTTTTAAAATTAAGATCGTTTGCTTCGATAATTACAATGAAAATCGATTAAGATTTTGCTTACTACCATAAAGTTTGCCAAAGGCCTAAACTATGCAAATTTCACAGTCCTTATCAATCAATGTGATCAAGTTCAACAAACAGCATATTTCAATTTATTTCTTGTTATGGCCTGTCCTCGAGTTAACGAACTTTCCACAAAGAATCTGAACTGTAAATAAGTAGAATAATTAGTTCACGCTCGTAAATGGAAAGTCATAACAAAAATTTCCATATTTTTCTGGCACAAAACATAATCCATAATTACCTGTTTAACCTGCTAATAGCCAAGCCATATCAAAGGTTCTTAATAGCCTGCGTTGATAAATTCCCTTTTTATCGCTTAGTGAGTGGCTGCAAACGGGCAGGGGGGCATGACGAGAAACTCCCTGCAATCTTCTAAGTAACTGAAAAATAACGAAAAAAATTCCTCGCATATCTGAAGGCTAAAACGACCGTTTTTATACCGTTAGATGCTAAGAATATATAAACACAAGAAGAAATATAACCAGCCGCCGCCTCTTTAAACCGCCAGCATTCACCACCACCACCACCACCAGCGCCACACCGAGGAAGAGAGCATTCCCGCATTTATCCAGCGGGCAAGTTTCCCCTTCTGGGGCCTTTGTGGAGCTTTGCATGGGTCCAACAAACATTGGGGCCATTTGAGGCTCTGTCTGTGCCGCCGTCGTCGTGCACATGCGGAGGACAGAGGACACGATACATAGAGACCCTCTAGTGGGAGCCTCGTGCGAATCTCTTGGCCGTTATCATGATTCTACACCTATGCACCCTATTGTGGCAGCTTAGTTGCATATGAATTACTTTGTCGCCATTGTTGTCGTCCAGCTCAATGGCTGTGTTTGCTTGATCAGTTTTCAGCCTCAGGTGAGTTTATGTTGACCTGTCGTGACCATCGAGACCAGGTCCTTCTCGGTATACAGTATCACATCGGAACCTGAACTTGTTTGTTGGCATCTTTGTCTGTCTGTCTTTGCCGATTCTTTCAACATCCGCTGACGTTCATCATAGTATTACTCTGCGAAAATCATATGGCCGAACCGGATGTCATTCATTGAAGGTTTCTGGTTTTTTGTTCCTAATTCCAACCTTTTGGAGATATACTTGGAAAGTAGGACCCAAAAATAGATTTGACCTCAAGTGTATGAAAACGGTTTATTGCTCTTTGTTAGATTCCTTGAAGATAAGTATTTTTTTTATCTCAATTTGTTGTTATCCTTGTTCAAACAGGAATTTTCCCTTTATTCCGTGGGTGTTCCTGCAAATCAAACTGACGTTTATGCCTTTAGCCAGGATTTGTTACATGCCGCAAAAAAATTCCCAATAAAACCTTTTTGAACAGGATTTGAAGTGGCTACAAGGTCTATAGGCGATTAGCAGTGTTACTTCTCATACATGTAATACGTCAAAATGATCTAATTTTCACAAAGGATAATAAATTCAAGACTTTGTTTTCAACTACACAGAAGTACGCGGTGAGGAGAAATAAATCAGTCACGATTTTTCATCTTTCCAGATTTGAAGATTTCTTCTCCTTTGTTTTTAGCTTCATCCATTTTCTTGTAGCTTCTCGATAAAGTTCTGATTGCGTTCAGCATTTATGTATACGTCGGAAACTAATCAAGCCGAAGAAGCCATGTAACCCTTTAGTTCCAGAAAATTACATCCAGGTACGTTCTGACAAGAATTTCCAATAATTACGTGCCCATAGTGGAATTGAAATGCGTCGTAAAATATTTTAACCATAAGAAGCCGACTCTGATCCTTTTGTATCGTTTCGCTGTCCAATAGAGCAGCAAAGAAAGAAAATCTGAAGAAGAATTTCTGTAACGGGCTGGAGGAGCAGAAGGCCCCAACCGACCAACCACGCAAGGCACTTGTTCCCTGCGCCGCCGCAGCGCGGATGATATCGAACCTTGAAGTCCCCACGGAATTACCAGATGAAGGTTAATGACACCGTGGAAAAAGGGATGATGGTGGATATTTGTTTACTTCTGATAGTCATCATCGGACCAAGTCATTCAGGTCCAACAAGGAACAACAACAAACGGCCATAATAGGAAAACGCATAGGAAAACTCGTTATGCAACCGTCGTCTTATTGCCCGGACCTGGAGGGGCCTTCCTTCTTCTTCTAGGCATGCATCTCTGATTATGTAATTACTTTGGGTGCTGTTTTATCTTCGATGGATCGTTGTGATTCTTCTCTTTTTATAGTCGCTTATATGTTGTGCATTGATTATGCTTAAGGATGCTGCATCGCAAATGAATCTAGAAAAGTTGCTCGACCAGTCTTAGGTGTTGTTGCTGTGAAGAGAGAAGATCGGTTGAGAGATGTAAAAACAAAAGTAACCTAGAGATTAATGGAGGATGGGTTCGTCTTTGTTTTGAAAAAGGGGCGATTCGCTTCGAGGAATTTATACAAAGGAAGAGTGTTGGGGATTGGTTTTTTCTTGCCAACAGGAAGAAGCTATTTAGAACAGGCGAAGAACGTAATTAAAGATTTATGTCTTATATGGAAAATCGTTACGAAAATATTGTCTGTCACGGATGCGATTTTATCAAAGCAAAACAACTTATGAATTGAGGAAGATGTTGACGGCTTTTAATTGGACTTGAGAATATCAATGTTTTTCTATTTAGAGTAGTTATCAAATTTTTGTATCAAGTTTTGTATGTATAAAAGCTTTTAGAAACCGAAGGTACTAGCATTGCGTCAATGGTTTGAACACCACTTTAACAAAGAAGCGTGGTGTTAACTGCTATAGTAAACATTGATAGATCGGTTGAAATGTATTTAGAGGGTGACCTTAGCCTCCAAATAGAAGAACAAACTTAGAGATTTTTTAACAATGAAGTCGAAGGGATTCATACAAACTAAGTGAAGGAATTCTACAAGCTAAGTGATACTCATACAAGTTACCTTGCTTTCATAGGCTATGAGAAAGCGTTCGACTCGGTTAATAGGAGCTACAGCAACGTGGTCTGCCTAACAAAATAATAGAATTGTTGAAAGCTCTATACAACAATTCCTAGTGCAGAGTTCTCCATAATGGAAAATTATCCGACAGCTTTGAGATGAGTTCAGGAGTACGAAAAGGATGCATACTCTTTCTTATAATAATCGACATCCATCGCTCTAAATACTAGAACAGGTGGCACACAATGCGGACCGCCTTAAGGATCTCGATTACGCGGATGATATCTGCTTGCTGGGCCACAGACATCAGGACCTCAAAAATATGTTAAACAATTTAGCAACAGAGAGTAGTTTGGCAGGATTAAGGCTGCATCGGATTAAAACTAAATAAATGCTGATAAATGCAAACACCATTGAACGGACAGCGCTGAATCATTGCGACGATTGGTAGAAAAATTCTGTTATCTCTTAGCATTCATGGGCGCCGGCAGAATTTTTTCAGGGGGGTGCAAAAAATTTCGGTAAAGGGGGTGGGGGCGTTAGTGGTGGTTAGTTAAGGTGATTTGTCTGATTTCGTACAAATTTTTGCTGCAAAAAATTTATTTACAGAGTGCATCTAATGTTATCAAACATAGATTGAAAAATCCTAAGTTTAATTTTTGAGCCCATAACAAAGCCCAATTTTCAGTTTGTTATTCACAATAACAAATATACGCAAAAAACAATGTAAAGTGCGTTATGCATTCGAAGTTCATCAGCCATTGACAAATCAATCTGAACTGCACCCTTTAAGATTCCTGTGGAATTGAGCAGTTATGAATGGGTGTTCCCTATTTTCGCTGCGATCAACAAAACCGAAAGCCAATAATTTGTGAAGAATTCTTGGGATATGTTACCTTTGGATGAATTAAACTAAAAATTTATTGCAGAAACTATTCTCAAATTTCTGGACAATTGTAACTTGGATTTAAATCGACTCGTTGATCAAGGATATGACGGATGTGCTGGAATGGCTGGCGTATTAGCGGTGTTCAAAAAACAAATTAATGAAGTAAGCGAAGTAAGAGATATGTAGCTCTGCTAGAACGAAGGAAATCATCAATTTTTTCAGAAAGAGTACATTACAACTTCACAAAATTCCTAATGTCTCTGTCTTGTGAAACACGGTGGTCAGCAAAATACAAAAACATCCGAGTATTTTCGGAAAACTTTCCAACTATTACAGAAACTTTGAAAGATGTTTCGGAAAATGCACCGAATCCAAAAATAAATGTAAAAGCACATCAACTCTACGCGACTGCAACAACTCCAACGTATGCCATAACGCTCCTAGTGATTGTTAGTTATTCGGTTAAGCTTGAACCCTTTTGTAATCAATTTCAGCAAGTAATCATGAATATAAACACAGTATATACGATCATATTTTATCAGAATTGCTCCAATCTCACCGTATTGACGCTTTGACAGAGTTGTCAGCTATCTTCGCAAAAGCTCAACAAATTTGCGACGAATTAGATGTTGAAATAAAAATTCCTCGAGTTACTGCACGGCAGAAGCACAGAACACAACATCTGTCTGAAAGTATATAAGACTTCTTCAAACGTTCTATATTTATTCCTTATTTGGACTCTCTTATTTCTTCTTTGCGGGACCGATTCTCTTCTATCCAATGAAAAGTATTTTCGCTTATGCAACTTCTCATCCGGAAGCTATGAAAATATTGGATAAACCAGCAGTTATCGTCATCGCAGAAAAGGTAAATAGTATTTACGGACATATTTTGCCAAATTTTATGTCCGAGGCTATTACGTGGTACGAAATGTGGAAATGTGGTCTATTCCCAAACGAATCCTTGGAATATGCAGATTTGATTTCAAAGGCAACACCATTTTATCTAGCTGTACCTGAGCTAATCAAGATTGGTCTTACTCTTCCAGCAACAACATGCAGTATCGAACGCTCATTTAGCACATTACATCGGGTAAAACTTTGGAATCGGTCTGCGAGGGAAATCCAAGGCTTAGCGAACTGTGGATGCTCAGTGTTCAAGAAAAAGAGTGCAAAAGGATACAGAATTCATCAGCAGCATGTAGGTTCTTTCTACAGGTTGTCCCGTGGTAGATTTAAGATTTTAAATTCGAATATTTGTTAAATAGTTGTGTGGGGGAGCGAAAGAGGGATATACTTCGGCTCAGAATGCGTGCGGATAGTTTAGCCCCGATGTCGCGGTGGTCCAATGAACATTCACTTGTCATGCGGCGGTACAAATCACCATAAACTGTGACATTTTCACCACGAGAATTTTTGAAAAGAACAACAGTCCGATTAATTCATTCGTGGATCGAGTCTGGATTGCGCGAGCATTAAGTGCGGTCGTGTACTGCCGACGATCCTCTAAATTCGCAAATATAAGATCGCCATCACAAAAAAACTACAATGAGAAGGACCGACGGACAGTAAGTAAGCTTCTAATTACGCCTCTTCCCCGAATTTCTAGCTTGATCACGCAGGTTCGGTAGCCTACATCGGTCGCTGATCGATCGGTGGAGCCGTTTTGTTTAAGCGGGCATAACACTGCAACAAGACGATTTCCAATATACCAGCGGCTCATCCAGCTCAACATCAACTCAAGCACCTTCCAACCCCTAACCTATCCTATTCTCTTCTATTCTTCAAATCGGGCTTAATACCAGACATTGCGACGACTTGAATGACATAGTGAAATGGGTGATTCCTAAGCCGGATTTTATCACATAAAGAATGAGCTGCCCGAACGATCACTTTTGGGGTGTGCAGAGCTTGCTGATGCTTCAATCGCGGGCTTTCTCCTTCTTGTGCCGAATATCACCAACTTTGCTTGCTTACAAACCCATTTAAAAGGAAATCGAAAACGCATGTCGAAAACTGCTTAACATGATGGTTCTATCAAGGCAGTGCAATGTCGGACAGCAAGTAGTGGGGCTTATCGTGGTAAACGTGCGTTTCGGAAACGCACCCTTTACATGTTTCACTTCACCTTGAAAGCGAATCGTGGAAAACGCATGAATGCAATGGCGTTCCAAACTTTTCGAAATCAGCTGATACTTGTCAAAAATTTCAAATTAAGCACTGCAGAGGTTTACTTGATCGTTTAAATTCAAAATTGTGTACTTTTTTATTTAAGTTTTAGTGAGTATACGAATTTAGGGTTTGACGTTTTCCCCTGCTGGGTTTATAACGATACCAAAATTGAACGTCTGGCGTTTTGGGCGATAAGCGGAATGTGTGGAATGTCGGACAGGAGAAAGAGGGAAAACAAGAAAGGTGAAGGAATGTAATCTACCACTGGAAAGACAAAGAATCATGCCCCTATATGGAATCGAACCATGGACCTCTGGAATGGTAACCGAGCGCTATAACCCCTAGGCTGGCGAGGCAGGCTTTCATGAAGATGATAGTGACTTACCATATCTACTATTAAAAAGGGCGATTACAATATAGCATCTTCTTCCTCTTCGATGGCTGTACAGCCCAATTCGAGCCTTGGCTTCCTTTAGTTTCCTCTTCCAGATGGTCTCTGCTCCGCAGCTTGCCTTCTGTTGCGGGGTTTTGCTGCATCAGCCTTAATACCGTCTTTCCATCTTGACCGTGATTTCCAACTGGTCTTCTACCATCCGGTAATAGATTCAGGGCTTTTTTTGTCATTCTAACTCATCCATTCTTTTAACAGGACTGGTCCAACGAAAATGTAGTAGCTTGCTGCTTGCTATGTGTTGATAGGTTACACTCTTTATATCAGTTATACAATTCGTCATTATAGCGTATTTTCCATGCATTTGTCTTCATTGACTGTTCCGTATATCCGTATATGGAATTTTCCTCCATCTTTTCTGTAGATTTTGGTGGATACTTCATGACTTCTTACTGCGCGTATGAACGTTTTGAAGATTCTTTGTTGACCCAGGTAGTTAAATTTGTGGTGTGATGGTTTATTCTTCTTTTTTCCACCCTCACTGTATTAGTATCTTGCTCTTGTCTGCATTTATTTGTAGTCCTATATTTTTTAGCCCCATCTTCTAATTCCGTGAATATTTCTATAAAGTAGGACAGTGATCTGTGAAGGCAACTTATGTCATCGGCATATTGTTCCAACTGTTTTAATTTGTTAAGGCCGGCGATACCTTTACAATAGAGGAAAATAGGATGATATTGCGGTATTTTTTTTGGGTAGAAGGAATAAAGCTAGACTTTTAAAACTTTTTTTTTTTTTATGTGGAAGACTAGAACTCAGGGAAAGCCCTTTGTACTGTCGACAATCTATTTTCTTCGTATAGAGTGCAATGTCGAACAGCAAGCTCTAGTCGATAGGGTTTATGAATATATTTATTTAACATTGCGAAAAAAAAATTTTTTTTTGATAAAAACAAGATGTCGCTGACTGCTACCACTTCCGCCAAAGACCTCCTTTCGACTTTTCGGGAAATCTAACTCAAAAACTACCTTACCGAATTTCATAAAATTTGGAACATATTTTTTTAACAATATTTTTTTCTATTTGATTGAGAGGGATTTTTGAAATTACCCCTGAAAATCGTTTTATTAAAAAATAAATAAAAAAGAATTAAAAAAGCGTTTTTTTTTATTCTTATAAATTTCAAAATATTTACTTTTTTAAAATTCTGCTTCATTGTCTAAAAAAATTGAATTTTGCAATGTAATATTTTTCATACCAACCTAGCAGGTGCATTTTTTCCCGCAACGCAAAAGGAGGTCTTTGACGGAAGTCGTTGCAGTCAGCGACATCTTGTTTTAATCAAAAAAAATTTTTTTTTTCGTAATGTAAAATAAATATATTCCTAAACCCTAAAGTTTTAAAAGTCTAGCTGTATTCCTTCTACCCAAAAAAATACCTCAATATCATCCTATTTTCTTCTATTGTAAAGGTATCGCCGCACAGTGGTTCAGAATTCCGAAAACTTGGTCAAAAGTCTTTTTAGCATCTAAAAGTAGTTTTTTTTATATTAAATTTCGTACGTGGGGGTTTTTAAGGGCGCTGATTAAGGATCCGCTATCAATTTTCCAAAAAACAAAATGGCGGACGGTTATGCTTAATAATCAGCCAAATTTCATGAAAGTAATTATAGGGGGGCTTTCGAGGGCGATGATTAAGAATCCGCTATCAATTTTCCAAAAAACAAAATGCCGGATCCAAAATGGCGGACGATTTTACTTAATAATCAGCCAAATTTCATGAAACTCATTATATGGGGGTTTTCGAGGGCGCTGATCTTCAATAATACTAAATTTATCTTTTAAATTGTTCTTTACGAGAAAGAAAAAATATCTTTTCTTTGTAAAAAGATGTCTAGCTCTAGATATGAAGAAAAATTGTATTTTATATTTTTCAGCTAGGTGCAGCTAGTTTCTTTTTTTCTAAGCAGAAATGTATACTGGACAATATGCGACCAGTTTCAAGGCGGTACCTTGCGGAATTTTCGACTTATCACCTATTTTATCTATCTGAAGCGCGCCCACATAAATTTATTGCAACTTACCTTGTTAACAGCTAACGTAATTTGCAATAAAGGTTTCGTTTAGTGACGTTATAAAATTATACTCACGTTCAAGAGAAGAATTCATGCCTTACTATTACAATGCACTAAAAAACAAAAATTCCACAGTGCTTTGAATGTGGAGTACTTTTTCTTACTTACCGGAGACGAAATTTCAGTCGCGAGACGCCCACTTTCAGAATGAAATATAACGGATTCCTGGAAAATCTACTTACTTTTAATAGTTCCAAATGATGCTAAGGGCTTGACTACATATATTTGGCGGGTCAAAAGTCCCTAAAAAAATACTTCATGTTGGGGCTTTTGACCAGGTTTTCGGGATTCTGAACCACTGTGCGCCGGCCTTAAGTAAAGGTTGCGTTCACATCAATGTTTTTGCGAATTACTCCTTCTAGGCAAAGATGGGTGCCAAACTATTTCTCTGCTTTAAGCCTTGCTTGACTGTGAAGATCCGTTAGTTCTGCTTGTATTCTGACTGTACACCTTGTATTTTCCATTGTTATCATTAACTTCACTATCTTTAAGCATACATTGCATACATTCATCTATGGTCCATACATTTGCATATTATTCATCTATGGTCCAGATGTTCAGTTTGAAATTTTAAAGTTGCCGTGCTTTTCCAGCTGCGAACAATTGAATTCAGATGCATACTGTCAGTAATTGGACATTTTGAACGAATCCATCAATGAAATATATCCAGAGCTCGTCAATCGTGAAGGAGTTATGTTTGGGGCAACGTAAGACCACACAAGTATGATCTCCTGCCACAATTGAGGTGAAGGTTGAGGAGTTTTTCGACACCTACCATACTCGTATTATCTTGCGCCATTGGTCTTCAACCCGTTTCTTATTCTTCAAAAGACCTTACACGATATAACGTTCAATTTCAATGCCCGAAAATTCCTAAAAAGTTATCGTACAAAACCTATCCGACAATCCAATAGCTGTAACCTAACTCCGACTAATTATACAATTGTTGTGGGTTTCAATTTACATTCTTTTTCATGTTAACCAACAAAACAGCAAACTTTACCTTTTCTTTTTAGGGAAAAATTCTCCTTTATTTGAGTAAAATGTAACCCACTTCAGGTTGTCACTATGTGAGTTCTGTTATCACAGAAGAAAGTTATTTTGTTACATATCTTATCATGCATTTTCTTTCATTTTTTCGAATAAACCATTAAACATGACTAAAGAGATCAACGACTTTATAAATAGAAACTATCTACCCACCGAAAAGGGTTAATGCACTTACCATAGTATTTACTTGGTAAACAAGAAAACTCAACATTCTTGCGCAGCCCAGGAAGACGTATACGTAGGGAGCCGCACTGAGATGGAGATATCTCCTCTAGACAGAAGGAGACTTAATGTAAATGCATACAGAATGCATAAATTACAGAAACTTGTAGTTACGGGGACATTTTCAATGCGCATATATGAATAGCACAGAAAACTCTATGAATTTAGCCGCCAGCATTATTTCTGAATCATTCAATTCTTTATCACCCCTTTTTTATACATATTTTCTTACACTCTGACGCCGTCCCGGGTGTTCTATTACTAAAAGGAATTCTAAGTAACATTGAATGCCTGATTGCTTATTAGTGATTAGAAATGACACGCATTGATTAACCTATGCTAATCGAAAAAGTATCGGGACAGAGAGGGAGAGCTACTCCCTTGGGGCTCCGGCTGATACGCAACGAAGTCAATTTGTCGTTGGGATTTGCCTGGATTTCATATGGCTATACCACGTGCTGCATAACTGATGGTATATATGTGAATATCTGTGACAGGAATACAGACTGCGTCAAAGGGAAAGGCATTCATTCATATGGTAATTATAGGTGTAATCAAACGTGGATGTACCCACATTCTCTGCTCTGAAGAAAGAGAAGAATAACAGGGCGTAGGATTGTTGCACTAAACGTCGCCGGAGAACTAATCGATGCACCGCCGTTAAGCCAGCTCAGAGCGACAACGACAACGACGTCGAGTTTCCTTCTTGGATTGTTCATGCCCTACGCCCAGGCTACGTGGTGGGAACAAGCTCAAAGGTGATTGAACTTTTTCTAACGTCATAGCCGAGACGCATTACATCCGAATGGAGCGGGTAAGCCTGCATTGAACATCATCGACTAAAATGCACGAGGAGATTTACGATTGGAGATGAGCCTTCGCGCGTTCTGGAGCACACACAATAAACGAACAACAACCACGAGCGGCATTATAAAGGATTGATACCAAAGCGAATGGGTTATGTCCGTTGCATTCAGAGAAGCCATTCGAATGCGACTGAACTGATGAAGAACAACAATCCACCGAAGGTATCTTCAATTACCCGCCGACCATATACCGGAAACCCGACGACTCTGAATCTGAATCCCAATCAGGCATCTTTGAATTTTGAAAATCTTCCCCATTTGAATTTTCAAACTCAACGGTCGCGCCGAGAACAGGTTCTACCATCATCATAATTTTACTGGTTGGAGACGCAGCTTCTATGTGGGCTATTATTGCACAATATCTAGGCAGGCAATACCCGGAATGGAAGATAAAACCGAGCCCAATTCAGGTAACCTCCGGTACTGCTTGCTTACAACGAAGGTGAGATGGTGCCTTCTAGGATTAATGGAATCTCTCTTTCTCTAGTGGTTATCTCGCACGCAGCAGCCTACGCTGCCAGACGCAAATTGCTCGTTTCTTTTTCTAATAATCCCAAGCTAGGTGGCATCTTAGATATATCTGAAGGATTGCGTCGTAGGAATCTGGTCCGATTTAAATGTCAATCACCTGTGTGCGTTGATTATGGAAAATGTACGCACCAGAAGAGGGTTGGGCTCTCATTAAAATAGTTTATTTCTCCTTTTTTTTTAGGTTGGATCCGATTTGAGTGGATTATTTGTGTGTGCGTGTCAGCGTGATTAATGAGGTTTAAAAATTATTTTATGATTAGTTTTTCTAATGCTATGTTGTGGTGTATTTTAACATGACTATGTTATCGAGTTAAATTGGGTTTTATTTACGGAATGTTCTGAAATTGTTTTATTGAGAACGGAAACGGTTTAAGCTTTGAGGAAGATTAATATTTTATGGAACGGAGCAAACTTTATTTGAAATTAAATTGAGAACAGAAACTATGAAAAAGTTTAGATTATAGTGTGTATAGAGATAAAAAAAACATAGAAAAGGTTTTGTGTTACAAAAAAAATGCATAGACGACTCACTCATCAGCTTGGACACAAACGTAATATATTTTAGGTTATCTTTGATATAAGTTCCAAAGTTGAATAACGGGAAAATATCAACGGAAAATTAAACCTCTATTCACTTTCGAAATTTCCCCGCAGGAAACGGAGGCAGGCCCTCCAATAATCTTTTTGATATAACTGATAATGGGGGGTAGTGGCCCAAGGTGCAATATAACCATGGCCTTTGGCACCACCCCACTGTTTTTCAAGCTGAGGTACTCGCCATCAGATGTGTGACCAGATTTGTGTTCATAGAGCAGCTCCCACATCGTAATTTTCTCAGACAGCCAAACTGCCCTTTTTTTAAGAGTGAGGGGTGAGGATCTTACATCAGTGTAGCAACAAGGAATGCGGTCACACACATGCCTCTGCCTAAACAGGAGAAACCACTGGGGGGTCAGCACCCAGACGGTAGTGTCAGATTCCTACTAACTAAATTCACCAACCCTTTTGCATGACGTTTTAGTCCAGACCAATTCGAACCATAAAGGCATTACATCGACCTGGCGTCTTCAACGTAACGCTTAAAAGGTTCCCTCGAAGGTGCTCACCAGCACTGCAAATCTCAGATTTTTGAAGTGTGTTATTGTAACACGCTTTAAGTGTTTATTGTGACGTCACCCATTTGATTAACATTTTAGTCACTTTTTACACGTTTTAAGGGTGTAAAAAGTGACTACAATGTTAATCAAATGGGTGACGTCGCAATAACACACTTTAAGCGTGTTAAAATAACATACTTCCAAAAGCTGAGATTTGCAGTGAGAGTAAGAACACTGGGGCTTATGGATCAGTGACCTACCGTCTCTGGTTTCTTTGTAAAAAAGGTGACTTCGACGAAGCTTTCTAGCCAATTCACTGGCTACATAAGTGCTTTGTAGGTGGATGTAGGTCGAAATCCCGAAAGACAAAATCCTGAAACCCAAAATCCCGAAACCCGAAAGCCCAAAAAGACAAAATACCGAAAGACATAATCTCGAAAGGTTAAAACACCGAAAATACAAATTACCGAAAAGTCAAAATACCAAAAAATCAAAATACCAAAAAGTCAAAATACCAAATAGCCCGGGGAAATTAGCATTTTAAGGAGACAAAATTCCAAAATTGAACCACAGCTTCCTTGGGACTTTTTAAGAAAACAATTTTGGAATCACAAAAAAAAAACATGGCCGCCCGAGATATCAGTTTTTGGCAAAAAATCGCTCAAAAACTGGTTTTTTCGAAAAAAAATTTTGATCAGTCAATACGAAACGTTATTGCCTACAAAAAGCCCTTTGTCATTTTTTCGAAAACCTAACCCTTTCGAAGTTATTCAAGGTCAAAGTTTCCAAAAATCACATTTCGGTCAAAAAATACTTTGAATATTTCGGAAAGTTCAAGGTTTTCGAAAAAAATTCAAGAGGGGTCCTTTGTATGCAATAATGTTTTGTATTGACAGATAAAAAAAATTTCGAAAAAAAACAGTTTTTGAGTGATTTTTTTCCCGAAAAGTATATCTCCGGCGGCCATGTTGTTTTTTTTGGTGATTCCGAAATTGTTTTCTTAAAGTCCCAAGGAAGCTGTGGTCCAATTTTCAGCCATTTTGGAATTTTGTCTCCTTTCGTGCGTTTTTTTTGCTAATTTCCCCGGACTAAAAAGGTTGAAATACCAAAAAGAAAGACCGAAAAAAATTTAAAAGTAGTTTAAAAAATCACTTTATTCAAGAAAAGTTAGTAAACTATTAAAAAAGTTTTACAGTGATAAGTTACTTGCAAGTCTACGTAAATAAACAAGAACTTCAGTGTTTGTTCTACTCTCAAATACATTAAGAACTTCATTCTCCCGATTTTAAGATTTGTTTGATATCGGAAACTCAGCACCAGTAAAAAATCTTTCAATATCGGCTTTTACATACAGAATTTCTTTTTGAAAAATATCAACATATTTATGTGCTGATGTGGCAAACGTCCCCGCAAAACGGCTTCCATTTCTTCTTATAGGTCCTCGAACGTAGTATTTGTCGAACCATTCCATCAATTCTTTGGCATCATGGCATTTCTTTGGAGAAGTATGAAACTGCCTCAATTTCGTTGTATCGCAGAAACGTAAGCGCTGGAATTTTTCGAAGTTCAATTGAAAATTCAAGATCGTTTCCATAATAAGGACCGTTGTGATCTTCTCATCGAGTTGAGTGGATTGATACTTTATTTGACTCACCTAGGCCAACCATTTGAAATTTTCAAAATTTCGATAAATGACCGTCCTTAAAATTTTGGTGGTCAAAGTCATAGTTTATTGACCTTGACTCATCGAGTCAAGTTGAGCTACATAGGTAAATAATGTGGTTTGAATAACAAAACTCGGACCGTTTTCGGTATTTCGACCTTTAGGTATTATGTCTTTTCGGTAAAATGTCATTTTGGTATTTCGTCTTTTCGGTTTTGTGATTTTCGGTATTTTGGCTTTCGGTATTTTGGGTTTCGGTATTTTGTCTCAACCCCCTTGTAGGTGCGTCGAGAGTTTTTCAGTATTCTACCAAGAAGCTCCTGCCTATCGGTTCTGTGGGTCTCTAACCCAAACTCTAAAACACTATATCCTTACCTTTCATTCTCTCCGCGTGATCGACCTAAGCCATTGGGCTACGGTGCTGGTAAAGTCTTGGTCTTGCTGAATGTGCAAGACCAGGCAAGATTGCAAGACCAAGACGGCAAGACTTTTTACTCATCACTAGTCCCTCCTACGGCTAGCGGTTTCGTTTCTGCTAGTATATAAGAAAGACTTACCGTTTGGGTATATATATCGTTGAAAAGATCGTCGTTGGCATATCCATTCAGTTCCTAGACATTATTTGCCGATTCGTAGCAAGAGCCTTTTTGTGGGGGTGGGCTGCTAACCCCCAGCTCAACAGGTTTAAAACTTTGTTTTATGGTACAGAGGACTCGCCATTCGACGGTCTCCCGTTAGCTCGTTCCGAAGAAGTACCTTGGGGGCACCGCGGGGAGGTCTGATAAGGATTTCCTGTTTATCTGTGTTTATCTGATTGGGATTTGTGTTTATCTGCAGTAACACTTCTCGGGTTTTGATAGAAGTGACAAATCGGGTTCCACAACCTTCAAAGGCGAACGGCTACCTCCAAAGGAATATCTTAACCACACGAAATCGTTTGACAGTTTTTTCCGCTTCACGAGTCAGACTCGTGATTCATACATAAGGGGTTTTTGGGGTTGAGGTGGTTTCTAAAAAACTAAAATTTTCACATTAGATGTAAATAATGCCTGTGTTATTCATTATGATATTAAAAAAATTTCATAAACTGTTATCTATTTTCGGATAAAAAAATTACTGCCAGTTTATTTGAAGAATATATTACTGGGACTGAGAATTTAAGTTGTTTGTTGGTCTATTGTTGATAATTCAATAAACTTGTTGAAGATCCTTTTTCTTATTTATACATACAAAAACACTTCCTCAAAATTTCCCATCAAACTCATTTCCCAATTACAAAATTTGTGTGCAAAAAAAAGAAACATTTTCCAAACAGCAAACTTCGCAACAAAGATTCCACATTCGGCGCCACACTTCTTCGCACATCACACCCACAATGGACAATCCAACAAAAAAAAAGTGATGAAGGGAAAATTCTTTCGAAAATTTTTGAATCAATTGTTGAGTATCCTTTAGGAGTTTAATCCACCGAATGTCCTGTTATTGTGCTGTTCAAGATAATCCCGGTATAAGGATACCAAATGTGCGGTGAATCAATATTTAAAAGTGCCGAAATTCTTTAGGACCTGTCTGTCTGTTCCTGAAAGATTTTTGCCCTATTTTGAAAAATATCCTTAGGACATCGAGATTTTTTCCTGTAATTGTTATTATCCTAGAATATCACACACACAGAAAAAAAACGTTTATGAGAATATTCCTGAGATCACTTAACCTTGAGAATATTTTTTTTTTGAATGTAGACACCGAATTCACGGAAATCAAATTAGAATGGAGGAAGACAAGTTAAGACGTGACTGCAAATGAATTTTTAGTCTATAGAAAAATAGCAGAGAAAGCTGGACTGGACCTTCCTGCTGCTCTAGTTATTCGGAAGGATCCTAGTCTCGTTTAGGAGCGGAGCTGCATTCATTCATGAAAAATGTACACGTTGCACCGCCAAAGGGATTATCCCGGCTATCTAAAGGGCAAATACAAGGCATGTGAAATCTTGGCTGGAGGTCTAATAGAGTCCTTAGGAATCGCCAAACGTCTATTATTTGTTTGTGTGGGAAACACCAGAGATGATAATGAACGGAACCGATTATTTGTGATATTATCATTTGCACGTTAGCACGTGAGAAAATAAATAGGACATTTTTGCTGGGCTTGAGGAATGCTGCTGAAATAGGATACGGAAGGAATGTACTAGGGAAGTTCGGTAAAGAATAGATTCATTTTGTTGAATGGTGTTTAGAAAAACATTTTTCTGGTTATGAGAAATTTTGAGGGATTTTTTTTAGTTTTAGCATAAATATTTTACTTTAATTGTTTTCTTTACTAATTTTTCAATTTCATATCTTCCTTTGCAGATTTTAAAAACATGTACCGAAGCTCTTTGTAAAATAAGATAAAAATTCATATTCCCATGTTTATCAGAGATGTTTACTGAAATTAAATAATATGAAAAAAACATATTTTTTTTGTGTAAAAATGCAGAAAACCCAGACGAAAACTTACCTTTTCTTAACCGAAACTCTCAAGAGTATAAAATTTCAAAGTTATGACAACTAGTCAAGTTGTTAACACTGCTGGGTTCTGGTTATCACGTTCCCTCGCATTGCCTGCGCAGTCGTATATATATCAGGTGCGAATTCCTTACAGATCCAATAACTTGAGGTAAACAAATGCACGTTTAAAGATGCCTCTGCAAGATAATCATATCTATTATATCTTCAAAAAAAAATTTATCTAATTATTATATAAAAATCTTTAAACGTGTACAAAAAGTAATGGAAACCATTTCAATAATCCATGGAGTGAAATTTTATGACACGTACAGAAAAACCATAAAATTTTGCACCTTAGAAACAATTTATGACCATTTCATAACCACCGCAGTGCCATGGCTTGGTTTACCACATTCAAATTTGAATCGCCGGGGAAAAATGACTGTGGTGGTAGCTTTTACCATTATTATTGTTGGTTGGGGTCCAGACAGTGATAATAAACCAAAAGAAGATGAGTTTCTTTCCTTTTGATCTGATTTTTTTTAGCCCTTGGGTCCTTCGTGTATTTCGTTTTTTGTGTTTCTGGCCCTTGGATACCCGAAAAAAAATTTGTTTCATTTTTTTGGATGCGCTTGAAATGCTTGGGAAACATCAATTTTCCCCCGTGTTTAATTCTTTTTTTTTTGATATTGTGTTTTTAATTTGATGGATGCTTCTCTCCCTGTTGGATTATTGATGTAGTGACCTTTATGACCACCATCGAAAAGGTAACCCGAATAAATAATACAAATCATCTTGGTGTTAATGATACCAGCCTTGATTGCCTTTTATAAGGATTTAGATTTATATATGAGAAGGAAAGAAAATTTGATCACAAAAAACTTACCTTGGTTGAATGGATTGTTACAAAGTCTAGTGAAACCTTTTATTAAAGATAAAGAAGAGATCTTTTTGTAATACTTGGAGATTTTGTATTTTTTATTCAGTTTTCATAGGTTAATCTCGTGTGATTTGATTGAGTTCGAAAACAATAAACAGCTTTATTACTAAAAATCTACATAATTTCAATTCTAGTTTTTAAAATTACTTTTATATCTAATATTAATGATAGAACATTTCATGTAGTCATTTACTTATATTGACGTTTGAGCGCTATAATATACTAATATACAGGTACTCGTATTCGTATAGTAAAGTTTTATCCAATAAGCTTGACAGTATTTCAAATATAAATAAAACAACGAAGATGAATTTTCGTGAATTATGCCCTTAATTGGCTACTCAACATACGCAATCGTCAGCATAGGCAATCTACAAAATATTATGAATTAAAATTCCCCCGGAGAAAATAACTAAGCATTGTCAAACTCCTTGATCTGAAACGACATTAAATAAGTCCTTCAGAGTGTTAAATTGTTGTTTCAATTTTTCAATTGATTTCGTTGTCGGTAAATCGCCGTTTTATTAAAATCAGATTTTACACAAATGAATATTTTGAAACTCATATTTGAATTTGTTGCGAACACCAATGGTGGTAATATGAAGATTTACATAACATTATGAAAGAAGAAAAAAAGACTGATGATAACTGCATGTAAATCCGGCCATACTGTTACCTTTTCTAGATGTAATAATAGATATTAGTGAAAAACACGTTTTTCTAACGATTTGTCTAGAAATAGTACAAAAAGATCTACTGACGAACTCCTTGTGTGTTTAATTGAGCATTTCAACTAAAGCATCAATGGTTTAGGTGAGTCCGGTTTGGTTGCTTTAGATATGTCCAAAATTTTTGAGAGCCCGAGTAAAAATAAAAGATGGCCTTACAACGGGCGAACACCGACCGTGATTGAAATATAGTCCTCGACAATGTGCCGGGCATCAGAAGGTTGTTGGCAGGACGGCCGTACACCACACACACACACACCGACGAGTATACGCTTTTTTTTTAAAAAAAAGCAACAAAATAAAATGTTTTCTTATTTACTACTTTTTACTTTATTTTTTCAGACTACAAGAGTGAGTAAAAAAAATGTTGTTAGAGCAGAAAAGCTATAAAAATTAGAAAAGGATAGAGAATGATTCTCTTTTTGGCTCCAATTTGACGTCGTATGCCCGTGTGTATTGCTCAGTACTTGGACATTTAAATCTTTTGGTCAAGTTTGGCCGTCGTGACCCCGTATGTGCTCCCATTACAAAAAGTTAAAAACTCTACGGCCATCATATGCCCCTTAAAAAGTCAAGCGGTCGGTGTTCGCCCGTTGTAAGGCCATTTTTTATTTGTCCTCGAGAAAGTAAGACATCCTGTTCTGTTGACTACACTTCAAGCTATTGATATTAACTTGTGTGCTAAAGAACTGGATTCAGAATTTTCTTTCTAGTCGTTCAATCAAGTTAGTATTGGATGGCGTCGAATCTAAACCCTACACGATTTTGGCCGGTGTTCCTCAGGGGTCAATTCTATTACCTGTATTTTTCCTAATCTTGATTAATGATCTGCTCCCAATAGTCAACGATCCGAGCGCGTTCAAAAACCTTACTATGGTTAACCAAGGGAGTTTTTGAACGTCAAAAAGTTATGCTAGTGGTTATGTGTAGTTAACCACGGAGTTTTTGAACGACAAAAGGTTACCATAGTTAACTATAGTAAGGTTTTTGAAAACGCTCCGTGTCGTTTTCAGTGGACTTCGAATTGCGTGAACTAGCCCCAGTTCACATCTTCGATGATGATGATACTCTGCGTCACTCTTACATCTTCGACAATATATAACAAGCACGTGCCAGATCTTGCCTGTTTCATCGTGAACTCATGTTCACTTCTATCGATAGGGTTTTTGAACTCAGTTTTGACTGGGTTTGCAAGAATCATGTAATATTCATCGCCTCAAGAACGAATTACTGTCTCATATCTAATAAAACCGGCACCGATCTTCTTTGTTACAGAGTGCAGTGTGAATCGAACGGCAGACCCATCTCTTAATATCTCTGGTATAACTTATTCTTAGGGTCTGCGATGAAATGGTCATATATTCTAAAGCTTATAGTTAATGGTCATTTCGCTTGCTAGGTTTTGTCATTTGAAAAAAAAGGTAGAATTGTTGAAATTGTTTTGGAAATCTTTTAGTACAGTCATGTGGTAGTTTAACCTGGAAAGTTTTCCGGGAGTTTTGAAAATAGGTAATTTTATAGATTTCGATGTGCTCTTTCCGAATTTCAACTTTGCCACCACGTATCTTTGCCGCTCGCGTCGCCATATTAGAAAAATAGCGCCCAAAAGCCGTTTTTTGACAATATCTCCTTTCCGACTCATTTTACGATAAAAATATTTATATACAAAATGAAACTAGAGAAAATTTCCTGCAATTTATGTAAATACCTTTTTTCGTAAAATCAATAGTTTTGGCGTACGAGTGGCGAACATGGTTAATTTAGGTGACGTCATAATTTGGTGACGTCATTATTCGTTATCGTCCGATTCTTCGTGCACGGAGAACTTGCCAGCGTAGGCTATATGGTGCTTTTCTCACTTTTGCCTTAAGCCGCCTAATACGACTTTCATTCCGTAAAAAGAGACTTTATCATTAATCAGTCACTCTGAGAGTTTCATAAAAATCATCCTTTTTTTGTTTCTTCCCGTACACCGTGATCAATATTATACTATGTAATCTGGATTTAATTCTTAAAGTCGCAAACTGATCGCTAAATCGGAGTGAAGTCTATTACTTTGTTTATTAGAGTCTTGAGGACACAGAAACCGCAAAGTGGCTTCTGAAGCTATTATTGCCGTCATAAAATATGGTAGCGTCTTTTCGTTCTAGGACTCCTTTACCACTCCATCTTAGTTCTTGCAGTCGTTGCAAGTAATTAAGTGGAAAAAATTTGATCTTAGAAAAGAAAGATAGGTTTACATAGCCAATGACAGAGGCAGCGCTGAGATGCTGTATTTTTTTTAGAATCGTTTAGAGATCGCCAATCAATAGGTGTTGCCGAATGGCAAAGCAGTTGATTTTAATTTTTATAGTCAACAAATAACTCAACTGAAGTAGGCGATGCAATTTTTTTTTTTTTTTTATTTGATTGACTAAATAAAAAGATTGAGTAAATATCTAAAAGATAGGGTTTCATTAGCTGCGTTCCATTGGGCGAAATTTTCTACTCCCGAGTACTCCGGAGTACATGGCCAATGGAACCCGATTATTGATATCAGAAGAAAATACGAGTAAAACATAACCTCAAATTAATTTATTGCCCTTAAAAGAAATGTGAAATAATTTTTTTTTTATAATAAAAGGAAATTTTATAACTTACTGTATACTATATTTACCGTTTTTGTAGATTTACTTGAAAAAAACACTTTAAAATAATTAATCGACAGTTTACTTAACCTTAAAAAACAAAAGGCTTGCAAACCTGGCGGAAATTTTATGCGTTTCTACTAGGAGTAAAATACCCTAAAGCAAGAGCAGAGGTAGTTGTGTGTACTCGGGAGTACTCCGGAGTAGCAAATATTGCCCAATGGAACGCAGCTATTATAAACCCTGCAAGCTTTACATTTTGGTAGCAACTCCTTCTATCCACGTTCCTAAAATGTGCTTCTCAAACTGTGCCACACAGGCTCAGTCGCTCAGAGCCACCCTGTAAAATAGAGAGAAGATTGATCTATTCGTGGCTGCAATTAGTTTCCTTAGCTCAACTTTCTGTTGTTGAGTCGATCCCAACTCTTCATTTTTTTGCCTAATTTCTCATTGCATATAAATCTAAAGGTCCCTTCAAGATGGTTTCGGAAATTTGCACATTGTTAATGGCTTTCATGTGGTTCGCATCTTCTGAGTGTAAGGTTTGAAATATGGCAAATTTTGTCCTTTTTTTACTTCTTTTTTTCCCAAACCATAACTAGACAAAAATTTGCAAGTGTTTTTTTTTATCTTAGGATATAGAATGGTGAACGTAATTCAATGACTTTTGTCACCTTATTGAAAACTACTTCAAAAATTGTAACAAACCAAACTGAAAAGTAATTGTAAGTTTTTGAGGGGTTTTCTTTTATCGTTTTGTATGACAAAAGTCCTTTTTCGTAATGCAAAAAATCTGCGTAAAAATTTGTTTTTTTTTAGATTTTTTTTAACGATCGTTTCCAATACCAAAAAAAAATTGGGATAAATGCAAAAAGAACAGAAAAATACAATGAATGTAATACTCACAATATAATAATGATTGCAATATCCTGTGATCCCTGCAGTGATTTGTGGCTTCTTTATTTTAAAAATATTTAAATTCCAACGTAGAATACCTCTTTAACCTTGAGTTTCCACCGAAGGACTTAAGGTAAACATCAAGCGGCATCCTTCCAATAATTTTAACATTCATAAAACTGCAGTCAAATTTTATTAAAGTGTGAAGAATAAAATTTAGAATTTTCAGACTTGTTAACGTTAACCAATTCTATCGTAAATTTTATTAAACTTTTTACAACGGAAGAATAGGTCAAGGATGTAATTTTAAGTTTTGTAAAGGATCACCACAAGGATCGTCCTGTTTTGCTGCCACTTAATCCAACTGAGTTTGTATCATGCTGAGTGTATTGCATGCGACTGTGCGGCCATATGAAATGATAAAAATTCCTAGCAAAGTGACAAGAATGTTCAACTTTGTTACTAAAGATAAAAACATCTGTTAAAAGGATGCGTTTATGAAAGAATTGATTTTATTGTATGATCCTTGAGAGTATAGTAAAAACCCTTGAGTTTCATTCATGAATATTATGCAACTTTCTCGAGTACATTTTTCGGATATTTTTGTGAATGGATTTTGTTTTTTTCGTCCTTTTCAAAAAAGGGGTTTTTGTTTTGTTCATTCAAGAAAATTTAAAGAATTTTTTTTGGAAAATTTCCGTTAAAGAAACGAGTTGAAAGAAATTTTTATATTTTTTTTCTAAATTCTTTCAAAGCTTCTCTTTAGTACTTAACTACAATTTATGAACAAGAAAAAACAAAATAACCCCCGGGAATTATAATTTTTTTTATGATGATTCTCAAATAAAAAAAAATTGTGTTCTAAACATGAAATTCCACTTTATCATCATGATGACTACAATATTTTATATGTCGTTGTTGTAGCTCATCCGTCTAGAAAATAATAAAAAAATGCCTTTCCTAATCAGACATAAACCTAGGACACGTAGGACCCATAGAAGCACATTAATTACGAAATCCTGTCTCTTTTTGATTTTTTTCCAAGAATCATTTGATCACGTGCATTAACCTGCGTGTGATAGACATTCACAAGAAGGATGACAATAAAAGACCAAAAGGAAAAGCAGTGATTTATACAAAAAAAAATAAAATGTTGATGGAAAAGGTTTCCTCATGCCATTAAAAGTTCAAAAGGTAGTGATTTTCGGGTTTTTAGAGATGTGTTTCGAATCTAGCTAGAGACGTTGTAAGAAGGCAATTAATTCAGGAAATTTTTATTTTGAAAGTAATTTGAGTGAGGTTTAAGTGAAGAATGAACTTTTTGTTGTTTGGATTTCATCCCTAAAATGTGGATTATGTGTGCAGTATCACCCTAATACTGCTAACTGAGTACGGCTTGCATGTTTTTTGCCAATCGACACTAACTGGGACTTGTACTTCTGCAGTAAAAACGTCAAAAACCGCATTTCTCGGTGTAAGCAGACTATGCAGAGAGAAATGAATTTGTTTATTCTTTGCTTCACAAAATCTTTGAAGCGTAGGCCGGATAAATGGTTTAATCTGGAAAACATAACCGCGATTTATGGGGACTATCCAGTGATTTTTGGTCTAACATTCGAAAACGCTTTTGTTGTTTACTCGATAACAACAATGTTCACACAATATTTCATGTCCATTGGTAGAGCCGATCAAATTCTATTCTATTCCAGGTAGAAACAACGGAACGTCACTTCAAAGACAATTATCTCAAAAGTTTTTTTTCAACTTTTATCAACTTCTAAGAGTAATAACAGCGCGAGTTTTCAACCGCTTTTAATTTTATAAAGTGGAAAATGTTAGGAATTTAATATAGAACAAATATGTCTGGTGGATTTTTGATTTATGAAAAATTTACAAAGTTATAAACAAAAATTTAAAAAAAAACTCGGAAAAACCACCATTTTTGGCCCATTTTTGACTTTTCGGCACATATTCGTGGATTGTTGATAAACAAAAGATGATATTAAAATTCTGCCAGACAAAATTAAAATCGGATAAAAATCCATGTACTTATTATATTCGTTAAAGTTGACCTATTTTCCAATTGTTATTTAATAAAAAGTTGTTACAAATCGTAATTTTTTTTACAAACGACCACGATTTTGTTGTTTACTTTATAGCAGCAGATTCACACAAAATTTCATCAAAATCGGTCTATTAGATCAATTTTTAGCCATTTTACTGGATAGTCCCCTTAAAATAAGGAAGCTGCCTGCAGAACAAAATCAAGTGTTCATCAAGAGTATACATCAAAATTAGTAATTTCTGTGAATTTATCACCATTTAGAGGCGTGTTAGAAGTAATTTCTTCATTACTCTACAAATTCTACCGTGGTAACAGCTGCTTGCTGTGATGCCTTTTCTTCCTGCCGCCTCCTACAGCTCCACAATATCATGAATCAATCGTTTGTTGTAGTGTAGGCTTTCCATATACGATACAAATTTCTGGACTCTTAGAGAGATATTCCGAGTGAATGTTGGCACCTCGGTACGTTTAGCCTGTCATCAGGTAAGAAAAATATCGGCTGTCAGTGCCGATGTGTTGCCTGCGTAAGGTCTTTTGACCGACTTTGGCATTCAAAACCCGTCACATAACTTTTACATCTGGAGCAAAGCATTAAGTTCCTATTCAAGTACTTGGATTATTTTTTGGCATAATTTCCGTTAAAAGAACACCGTTTTGTATCCAAGCTCGTCAAAAATCTTAACATAAGTAAACGGCTGTTCTGGGTGTGACTTGATATCCAGCATAAAAAGATTGCCAAATGCATGGCGTCTGATTCTAACCAGAGCCAAAGGAAAACGTGTGGTTGCCTTTCTTGCTTTCCTCCTGACAGCTAGGGCAGTCGATATTGTATGCAATCCTCAATTTGGTCACATGTTCCCCAGTTGGTCAGTATTCTGTGATGGCACGATCATAGCGATGTCCTTCTGCGGCACCATCAGAAGGACGCGTGCCTCTTCTTACTGTAATCAGGCCAAGTCTCTCTAGTCTTGGCGATTGATGTTAAACACATCGACCTGCAGATTGTATTTGAAATACACAGCGTAAATTTTCAACAGGTATCCCGAGTAAAAATGAAACTCGCCCGCACCGAGCATGCAGCAGGAATGCACTAGCCTGCACGGCGGCGCTCGCAACTAGCACGCACGCACAACCAGTGGCCCTTATTATGGTTGTCACTTCACCATAGCGAGAAATGTCACCTTTAAAATCAAATGAGAAAATTTCACTTACAAACATCATGTGAGAACAATTGTCACTGAATTCACCATTTCTCGATATCAGTGACAACTGTAATTCACCTTATCTCACTGAAATGTTACTTTTTTAAAGAACCATACTAACATTTTTGTCTCACTTCGCCATTTGTCACCATAAGTGACAACCATAATAAGGCTGAGTGTCAACCCCGAGTAAAAATGAAATTCACCTGCACCTAGCATGCAGCAGGCAAAACTAGTCTGCACGGCGCCCGCAACTAGCACGCACGCTCGATTAAAAATAGGATTCGCCCGTATCAATTGACTGGCGTGCCAGAAATATTTTTGTTCTTATTCTCTTCGCAAGGGTTACCTAATATCTTTTCAATACCGTTTATAGCAAGATATCGATATTAATAAAAGAAAGTTTCTGTATGTATGCGTGTATGTGTGAATGTGTTCGCTAAAGCGAGCGCACCAGTCATCGGAGGGACTCGAATCGTGGGGGTCTCCCATTAAATTCAAAAAGGCCGCCGAAATATGACAGAAATTCAAAATGACCACCCAAATATCAATTTGCAAATTGTGTTCCGATTTCAGTGAAAGTTGCCCAAGTTTCGAAATTTTGCACGAAGGTCCAAGGCGGTATCCCATGGTGCACCTCAAAGCCCGATTTTCGAAATTCAAAATGGCCGAAATTCAAAATGGCCGAAATTCAAAATGACCGCGTAAATATGGTTTAATTTGCCAATTGCGCTCCGTTTCCAATGAAAGTGGGTATCTAAGGGTTTTTAAGGTCGCAAATAACGATTTTGTGGTCAAAACATATAAATTCAAAATGGCCGCGCCAATATGGCTGACGAATTTGCCAATTGTATTCCGATTTCAATGAAAATCCGTATCTGGGAGCAAATATCGAATTTATGATCAAAACTTATAAATTCAAAATGGCGCGGCCAATATGGCGGACGAATTTTGTCAATTTTATTCCGTTTCCTATCAAAGTGGATATCTACAGTTTTTTAACGTCGCAAATAACGAATTTGTGTTCAAAACTTATAAATTCAAAATGGCCGCACCAATATGGCCGACGAGTTGCCAATTGAATTCCGATTTCAATGAAAATCGGTATCTGGGGATTTTTAAGGTAGCAAATAACTAATTTATGATCAAAACTTATAAATTCAAAATTTCGGGGAAATTTTGGCGGACGGATTTTTCCAATTGTGTTCCGGAACAGCCTTATTTACTGTGGCAAATGTGCCTAATAGTTGCTGGCAAATTTTTAAATAGTCTTTCACTAATATTTATTTTTGGTGGGTAGTTACCTTTTTAAGAATATTTCATGTGTTTATTTTACCAGAAAGGCCTATCACGTCGTGGGGATCTTACAAGTTTTAAATAAAACACAAACGTCTTATAATTCTTCCAAATTTATTTCATCCTCTTCAAAGTAATCCTCTCCTATCTATTCCGTTATGCCAACGTTTTTACCAGCCTCCGAAACAATCGTTGAAGTCAGTTTGTCGAATAGAATGCTTCTTCGTTTCGGCTTGTATTTCTTCAATCGAGTTAAAATCATTTTCTCGGATCGGTTTTTTAAGTTTCGGGAATATCCAGAATTTAGGAGGAGCGAATAGGTCGGTCGCGGAACGATATGACGTTTTGGTAGTCAGAAATCGTTGTTTCACAGACATTTTAACATGACGATACTTTTCAAAAAAAATTCTAAAGATATTTGCGTATTGTCAACAAGGTCATATTGTCAATTGACAATTTTGAGCAAAAATTCCTTGGCTTCCTTGGCATGGGGTTCATCGGTACACCTCGAAGGACGGTCTGAACGTTCACCGCTTTTTTTGAAGAACTTATTTCCATCAATCTAAAACACTCGCTCTGTCATGAAAAGCTCTTTTCAACATTTCCATAATTACGAAAGCCGAAATAAAATTTTTGAAGCAAAATTTAATGCGCACATCTTTTACTGAACCTTTTCACTCATTTTAAAAATGACGAATGTTTTTTTAGATGATAGTAAACAAGCGTATCTTATTAACTACTGAAGATATTGGTATAAAATTTGACGTAAATGTCAGAGTACTACCAACCGTAAGAAAAAAATTTTTTTGCGTGTTTTACTGTTTTTTTTACATATACTATTTTTGTCTTACTATTTTTTGATCACAGTGCAATATCTACCCTTCTCTCTATGAATATATAGTAGTTTGGTTGCGATGCGTATCATAAGGAGATTGTCATGTCTATTTACAATTCAGCCCTTTCTTGAGAAATATAATGATCTGGCCGTTCATATTTTTTTGTATGGTATACCTGTTAGCACGTTGTGCGTTGTTGTACATGGTCTATATTGCTTTATTTCCTTAATAGTCCAGTTCCCAACCGATATCACCTCTACTTTTTTCGGCGGCGACCGATTTACTTGAAATTTTAACACTAGATAGGGAATGACTCAAAAATCAAAGTCTACCATATGCCAATGTGCGCTTTTTCTTTGGGGGTGGTTCCCACCCCAACTCGGCGGTGGAAATATTTTTGGTCAAAATAACCCCGTTAATCGATAGAGAGGCTAATTTTAAGCAAAAAATGTAATACAAACTTTTTTTGTAAAATTGATATTTTTTTTAGTTATAGGTGTTTGAAAAGTTGCAATTTTCATTAAAAAACCCCACGTTTTCGAACAGTTTTTGGTCAATAAGTCCAAAAATACGCGTTTTATCAAAATTTTTGTTATGACTAAAAATAAAGGTTATAAAAAAACGAAGAAAATGGTTTTTGAATGAATGGTCTAGGTATAAAACAAAGCGAGTAATGATTGATCGAGCTGGACCTATTTCTAACCAAATACTCAAAACGTTGTATTTAACGTCAAATAACGGAAAATCGATGCATTTTTCGAGGATAACTTATATTACATTTTATAAAGTGCTTGAAAAGACCTTTAAAATGAGCACTGATAAAAGTCATTTGCATGTAAAATGAATGAGTTATGACAAAGAGAAGGTGTACCGTTCATATTTTTTTTAAAAAAAATTATCAATAAAACTAATACCACTTCCAGCCAAATTCAAATTTATCATGTTCCACGTAGGATTCACTTTATTTTAGAGATATCTATCGGATCTATATAGTTTGAGCGATTTCTAGGGTGTATTTATCGAAATGGATACGATCAAAATGAAAAGGGGATTTTACGAATTTAACAGATTTCTGCGAATATTTCCCAAAAAATAAAAAAACTATTGAAGATATGAGTCCTATAGTTTCAAAACGTGTCTTTTCCAATTTCTTTACTTCTTCAGAAATAAAGAAAAACTGGTTTTCATATTTCATATTTATATCGGATAAGACACCGTTTGGAAAAATACCCAGTTTTGTATTATTAAAATGGGCAGGAAAAGATTTTTTTTAACACTCTGATATGGAAAATTCTTTTACAAACCGAACACCTTTTTGACCGACACATCTTCGATTTGGCTGAAACTTTTTTCACGGATTCTATATCGAAAATTAAGAGATACGTGTCCGAGGATTTTTTTCCCACATATTTTCGATAAATACAAGATATTGAAAATTTGAGAATAACGAGTTTTTTTTGGCTTGGAGACTCATTTTTATAAATGTATAACTCCGGTTCGACCTACAAACTTCTTTTCTTTTTCAATTTAAAGCTAAAGGACTGAATTTTGAGAAAAAATATTTAAAATAATAATTATTAACAAATTCATATTGTTATTAACAATTTAACTGTTTAAATCAATTTTTAACAACAGTCCCAACCTCGTAGCAAGTTTTTCATATTTTTATCGTATTCTCCGTTAAATTTTACATAAAAAACATGTTTTCAAAATATGGTACCTTTATTGTAACTATTGTTAAAACATTAATTTATTGAGTTTTGTTAATTTTTTACGGTAAGGGGTAGTTTTCACCCATGAAAATAAAAAGCACACCTCGGCACAGGGTAGACTTTGAAAAGGGTGGTAAGTAGAGCCTAAATCCAAAATTTCATCAAAATCGGTGGCCAACGAAAAAAAGTAGAAGTAAAACCCCATTTTTACGGTTGGGGACTGGACTATAAATAATGCATAAATAACATTTATCGCTTAGGCACGAATATGTACTTTTAAAATATATTTTATTTGTTTATAATTTTTATATCTAAAAGTGCAAAGCCCCACCGCATTTCCATATACGAAATATTCTTAGAACTTATGAAACACTTTCTTAGAATAATTTGCATGAAGTATTCCCGATAGCGCGAAGCTCATTCAATCAGCCACCAAACACGATAAGAAATCCTTCCGTTCTGCAGTAAACATAAAAAATAAATAAAAATCAGCTGGCCAACAACCGTCGTGCCTTCCTTAAAAAACATTTTTGTTATTTTCTTTCTTAAAGAGAAATTCTGAATGAATATTTCGCTATTTGCAAATGTATTCCAAAAAAAAATACAAAGATAAGAATTTTATCTTTTGCCGCTACTCTCAATAGAAGAAGTCAAGCTGGCAGAGAAAATTGATAAGATTTTCGCTGTTTACTTTGCCCTCGGCTAAGGTCAGTAAATATCTAGAAATAAAATTATGCAGTCGCGTGCTATTTGCACAAAAAATTTCGAGTCGCTTTTTTCGAGGCCGAGACGATTTTTGATAATATTTTTATGAAAAAGTAACGGAAATGTTAATTATAAATTAAATAAAAATTAAAAAGAAAAAACAGTTTTTTTGGTTTATTAAAGGTCAAAACAGGTCATTCGTTATATTTTATTAAACTAGACCAAAGAGATTATGTGGGTTTTTTATACGTCAGGTCGTAAATAAATAGGCGGAAATGTATTTAACAAAAAATTATTGTAGTATTAGTAATAATCAAAATTGTTCCCCTTTTTCTTCCTAACTATAATCATTACTTCCTTTGTGCGTCTACCTGACTTCAGTGTAAAAATCCGCCAAAAGTAGTTCACACGGCAAATTCAACAAATCATCTTTATTGATACGAACCCATTTCCTAATTGCTTTGTCGTACTGGCGTACCATGGGTACATATACATCGAATGACGAAGAAAAATATATTACAGCAAACAGGGATCGGACAAAGAAACTGAAAGGAATCAAACCTCTTAAGGACCTCGCTAAACATACATACAGCATTGAAAGAATAATCTTTTTTATAAAAATGGAACTAAGAAAAATTATTTTCTCAGGACCTTCTTATTCTTAAGGACACAAAATCTTGTCTCTCTTTTAAAAAAAAAACTTAAAAAAATGTGCAAGGTGCATTTTACTTGTGACTTTTTGTTATGATTTCTCAAAGTTCATGTCATTATAGGAGATTTGGCCACCAAATGCGATATAAACCTGCATCCTCATAACCATCAGTCCTTCTGACCTGTTCTCAATGACCCCAAAACCATTTATTAATATGTCGAAAAGTTGCCATTAATAACAATTCACATACGAAATATCCTTTTTGATTGTGAAGGAATTTGATAGTCGGAACTTTTCGCGCCTTTTCCTTCATTTTTTTTTCGTTTAACAAAAAAATAGCAACGACAACACTACTAGCGCCAAAGGATATAAATATACCTGAACTACTCGCTCTTTCAGCATACCAGGATCTGTTTTTAATCATTTCTGATCAAACGTTTACCCTTGCATTCCAGACCTTAACAAGGATGTGAAAGAAAAATCAAACAAGGAAAAAAGGGAAAAATACCGGCAAATTCTTTGGAAGGACCATTTCGGATTTTGTTTTGTTGTTGCTGTTGTTGACGATCAGCTGAGAGCTCTTTGTTCACAGGATTTTTTAGTGTGTGTTTTTTTTTCATCTTTCGAAGGATATGGTTTCCTTTGCTCGTAGTCCGTATCGAATTTGCTATTGCGGGTACTTAAGGGATTCCCTTTTTGCACCCACATTGAATAGTGAATGTCCTGACCGAAGGAGATAATCGAAGTCGGTATATTGTTATTGTGTGCACACTTCAGAAACGTGTCATCCTTTTGACTTTTTTCATGAAATATTTATCTGTGAAGTAATATTAAGGAAATTCTATTGTTGTGAATTTTATTTGAGAAGAAAAAACTAATTTAACTCATCGATTCTGTGATGTTCAGATTAGTACTTCTTGTGAATGTAAGATGTTGTTTCGATAATTTTGTTCTTTCGTACTGCATTTAAAAGTGCTTTTGAGCACACTACACTAATCTGGTTGCGATGTCATTGGCTATACAGATGCCATCGTTGCCTCGACGAAAATGACCATTACAGAGGTCCTGAAAACATCACTCAGTACTGGGCCTAGGTCCTTTTTGTACCCAGGGTATGGCAGTTAGTACTCCAAACCAGTCAAAAATGTCGGAGCAATGCTAGATAAGAGACTGAATTGGATGGAACACGCCACGGGACTACGCCATCAGTAAAGTCTTTAAAAGGCTTTTGGGTATCTTACTCCACAAATGATGTACTGAATGTACAACACGATCGTTAAATCAGTTCTCACTTATGCCGCTCTAGTCTGGTGTTCCAAGACCAAACAGGTCACGGTAACCCTCAAGTGCAACGGTGGCCCTATGTTTGCCAGGCTGAAATACATGCCATTGAAACCTACGCTAGGTTCAACATTGAGAAAGGTTTGAAAGACGCCAACATTAGCATTTTTTTGGACAGTCGGACAGATTGAAATTTTGGAAGTAAGCAAAAATAAATACGGGAAATATCAAAGGTTCTGATATGCATTACTCGCACTTCTCGGCTTTCCAATCTAAAAATATAATCACACATAGTGCAGCATTTATAGTAAAGCAGGGAATTCTTTCCAACTTCCAGAACAAAAAATCCGACAGAGTTACCGCTAAGACAAAACAATCGATAATGACTACATACCGAGGGCAACCCTATGCAGTATATTAATAGCGGAATTATTGCAAAGGCAATTACCCTGGTTACATGACGCTCGAAATTGACTTGAAACATATTTGAAATACATTTCGATCTTATGCAAACACAGATCGATTTGAAATAGGATTGACTCGATCCGATAAAAAAAATTTCCTTGATCGAATTGAAATTGAATCAAGAATGTAAGCACAAATTGAAATTAGATCGAATTTAATTTTGACGTTTTTAGGTTACTTGGTTTTTTTTTTGTTTGGAAATGTATTTTGTGTTGTGAAAAGTGCTTTTAATCATGACTAAATGAAATATATGGACAACTGAAGAAACAACATGCTTGCTTCTATTAACATCCAAAATCTCTTGGGCTTCCTCTTAGGAAAATTTTGTATGGCAATAGTAGGTAAGCATGGTTTCCATGCTTTTAAAAAGTTTTAAACTATTAATTCCCAACTTTTTGGATAAATTAAAATAAATTGGATAAAGTCTCCTTCTTATTTTCACATGATGATTATGTATTTTCAAAAATTAACATTAAATTATTGAAATAAGCAGAAAAAGCTTGCAAAATTAAATAATTTTCTTCACTGTATTCCATTATTCCAACTTGGCATTTGTCATCTGTCAGTTTCAATCCTATTTGGATTTAATTTCAAATCAGTAACTCAATCGAGAAGAACCGAAAACACAGATCGTATTTCAAACCACTTTCAAGTCGAGCTTTCGATCGCCTCATGTAACCTCGATAAATTATGCCTAATCTCCAATGAGAAAACCAACCACGAACCAACCACGTACCAGTTGGCTGAATTAGCTGACAAAATGCGTTCACACATTTCTAACAATGTAGATGTGAAATGTCAGAAATTTCTGTCTTGTTTTGATCGGGAATGCCGCGAAAAATTATGGATGAAATAAATAATTTACAAACATTAGCTAATCTAGCAGCACTCTAATTAAATGTTGGGTTGACATATTTTTTGGCGCGATATTGAAATTAAACTTAAGGTCATTTTTGCCTTCATATTTGACATTTCTCTGTACAAAATTGTTTAGAACCACTGCAAAAAACCCGCTGAATTGCATGTGGCAACTCAAATGGTTTAACTAACGCATACGAAAAGTTACACAAGTCAACCAAAACACGAGCGAGACGGGTGAATTAATTTACAATGAGAAAGAGTAGGTAGCAGCATTGTGGTTGTTGGTTCGTGGTTGGTTTTGCCATTGGAGATTAGGCATTATAGTCCTAGTAACATGGAAAGGCTCTTCCATTACAAATTGGCCCTACCAACATATATAGTAACATTATTAGATGATGGTAGCCATTAAACACGTCATCTTAATAGTATTAAAATTACATGACGTGATGAAGAAGGTGCTTCCATCCATGAAAGTTTACCGAACGACTGAAACGAAACCATAATTTTATCCGTTCATAAGAATGGAGATGAGCTACGTTGAGTATTTCACTACTCTCCATAAAATATTAGCAAGTTCCCTAATAAAGCATTTACTGGGTCTGGAGCCAGTCTCGGTAGGCAAGAGGTTAAGTCACTCGACTATCATTCCAGAGTTCAGTGATTCGAATCCATTCCACGACGTGGTTCTTCGTCTCTATTTTTCCATCAATAACATTCCTTTTTTCTTGTCTTCCCTCTTTACAAAAAATTCTTCCCTACCCTTTCTCCTCTCATCGTCTCCTAGACACAAATGACCGAAGACCGCCATAGACAACTCAGGGTTTTGGCTTGGGACACCAATTCACGAGTTTTTGGGTAGGTTCCTCGCCTTCTTCCCCATTTTCATTAATATTTGCTTTTCGCACTTTTAGATAACTAATAATTACATAATAATACGAAAACTTTAAAATATTTAAACACAATACTATTTTCCCGTTTTTATAGACTTTTGTTTCAATCCCAAAAATTCGGTCAATCAGTTATAATTTTTGGCAAAAGCGTTAAGGAGAGTTTAAATCACGAACGCAAAGTGGAAGAGTAAATTGAGCTCGTACAAAATAACGTAAATTTTTAACACGATCGTGGCGGAAATAATTTAATGAGCTGCAAAGCCGTTTAGATAGTCATGTTAAATTAATGTGTAGCAAAAAAGATAATTTTATTAGTTTCAAACATTTTCACATTTCGTTTTTGAAATAACAAAAATTAACTAGCACTTTTCAAACTTTCGAAAACAAGGTAAATAAGCAAAATTTTCTAATATACCATGTTCGCACTGAGCCAAAATTACCCGATTTCGACTATTTTCGTTATTTCGCCCCAAATCAGGTTTAAAATCGTGTGATTTCCCATATATTCTTGTGAATTCAAAATCATCTCAAACATCGTAATTTTGGCAAAATTACGAACAAAATCATGTCGAAAGCCAATGCTCAAACCTGAAAATCGAATTCAGCCAAATTCAGCACGTCACTCTTGATGCTTAAATTGTCATTTGGACGTTTATCTACAATTTCGAAATTAAAAGCTTTCTTTCGGGCTACGTAATCGTAAAGTAGAATAAAGCTATATTTTGCGTTTGCACTTTTCAGTTGGCACTTTGGTGAAGCAGAGACAGAACCATACTATTTTCTATGCGATAAAGGAGCTCCGATTTGTGCTTCCACTTTGCGTTCGGGATGTCAATGGCCCTTAACTGTGCTTGTGCTCCAATGTCTCCCACCTTCACCCTAGTCTAATCTAGCCCAAGGAAATATTTTGAATCATTTGTTGCAAAAATAATTAAAATTGTTTTGTTCATTTTTAATTTTTTTTAATTAAAAAGAAGAAAGGAAATGAAATATGACAAATCAATTTCGCTGAGTTTCTTGCTACTGGTATCTCACCGGTTTTTTTGGAATAATGCAGGATTATTCATCGCAACACCATCCGCGGCAGATCATCAATTTTTGGTCACTAAACCAAAGAAAAATTAATTCTTTCAAAATCACTAGTATTAAACCTGTTAAATGCTTCTAAGATCTTAAATAAGAATATTTCTAGGAAGGTGATAAAAAAATCTGAAATATTTGAATGCACCTTGAAGTCAGTGAAATAATTCCAAATAAATTCATCATAAAACCGCATTCTCACTTTGAATCGAATCATTCGTTAATTTGTCACTAAAACCGGCCTTCGCATGCCAGTGTAAAATAAAAGAAAAATTACTCAGAATAATTTAAATAAAAAAATTCCCAACGACATCCCCCTCACATGGATGTTACAGACCCACCTTTAGAAACTAGTTCAAATCCTCTTGCTTTCAAGTTTTTAATAATCAAAAATCATTTCTCATCGCAACTGGAAATATAGGCTCGAATGGGGCACCAGTTTACCATATGTGTACAGGCACTTATGGTTTTCTCGGTAATGACTTACATGGCAGTCTACATGCGTATTGGGCATTAACTAAAACCTCGTAACGTATTTTCGTCTAATGACCTCCTTTTTCTCATTCCATAGTTGTACATGACCCGAAAGGGTTTTATTCCTTTCATGAAGCTTCTTCCTCTCAAATCATCCTTAAACAGGACACCTTTTGATTCAATCCTTGAGGAATTCAGGACATTTCTTTGGAGTTTTTGTTAAAAGGGACGATTTTTTGAAGCCGTCAGTTTCGAGTGAGTGATTCTTATGGGAGTGTTTATATTGCGGTGCGACATTAAATTTGCATAAATTGTTATTCTCGCATGGGACAGCAGCCCAATGTTGCCGCCACTTAATGTCGGCCAGTTTACGCTATATGTTTTCTCCCTGCCGTTTTTGTTGCTGCTACTGATTGGATCATTTAACAAGAAAGCTGAAAATCTCGGTTTTTAAAACTAGTTTTCGAATCTATTTATGAATATATATTAACTGATTTGATAACAAACAACATTCCCAACTTCTTAACAACAAATGTGTTCTGGGTATTGAAGAGTGTGCTCACGTAAGGAGCATTTCTCACTTACATCATTCCTGACAAATTTCCGGTCCGTCTATCGTTTTTCTAGTCACTTATGAATGGGGCTGATTGGTTCTATGGAATCCCCTTTGGCTAAAGCCCGAATAATTCTTGAAACTATGCGAGTTATCATCAAAACATGTCAGGGTTGTAAAGTAATGTTGGAGAGGAAACAACAATTTTTTTGGCAGTTAACAATGATCTATGATTGACTGAGAATAATTTGTTGTTGTTCTTTTTGGTTTTTTAATTTAAACGGTTTTTAAATCTCGTTTTGTTTTTGAGGATTAAGAAAAAATTCTTAGATTGTTCTCCTTTTGTTACAAATTATTGTGGGGACCACAGCGAATTTTAGGAGACAGACTTAGAGATACATATTAGACACCGATTATATTTTGTAGAGCACAAATCACAAGTCACAAATGTACTTATAATTTGGATACTGGAAGTTTTGAGGATTTTTATTAAAAAATACATTGATTGAGATTTGATATTGTTTATATTTTTTTAATTTATTAGAAGGTGAAAAATCGACAACTTACCCCATATTTTTGGCTGTAAACGTATTTCTAGAAAGAAGAAGTCTAGCTCCTTTGACACGATCCAGTCATCCAGCGCCAGATTTTATATATCTATTAGAAGTAAGTCAATTGTTTTTCGTCGCGTTGACGCATGAAGTTATTATGGGAGACGATTTGGTCATGTCCCCTTTAACAGACGGCATCTTTCCCATTCTGTTGCAAAAGGTCTGCCGTACTCTGGAAAATATTTGAAAATTCCTTTGCATTTAGTAATATCCCATTTGTGTGGAAGGACGACAAAATTTTTTTTTGTGAAAGACTCCCTGAGAAAGAGAGCTCAGAGAAAGCCCTTTGTACTGTCGACAATCTATCTTTCGTATAGAGTGCAATGTCGAACAGCAAGCTCTAGTCGGAAGATAGTGAAGGGACCCGAGTAAAAATGCCACTCGCCCGCATCTAGCATGCATCAGGTACGCACCAGCCTGCACGGCGCCCACAGCTAGCACGCATAGCGAACAAATGCGCATGGCACATTTTTACTAGGGGAGAGAGAGAAGTGTAGGAAGGAACTGCCACAACCAAGCCGCGATATTTTTTATTTTACCTACTCCCAACCATTACTATCGTGACTCTGGCATAGAGAAACAACTCGCTGGAGTGTTATGCCTCCTGAAACGAGTTGAATCCCATCAACCAACTTATGACATACGCTGGTGGAGCGGGGAAGGGCTACCGAAAGGCTATGACAGGAGGAATCCGGAATGTAAAGAGGGAAGAAGAAAGAAGAAAAGTTATGTAGTTGGGGAAAGTGGAAAAGGCGAAGGATCGTGGTGCTGCCGGGATTCGAACCCGGGACCTCTAGGATGGAAGCCAGGCGCCTTACTTTCTAGACTACCGAGGCCCCATTTATTATTGCATCTATACCCAAGTCAGAAGGCTTTTATTACACCCAGAGTAAATCGATAAGCCTTTGTAAGTTTTTCGACAATTTTCGATAAGGTAAGCACTTATCTTGTGCGCCAACCGCTCTGTGTTCCTTAGGACGCATACCAGAAAAAAAACGTCCACTGAGAACGCCATTTACGATGTGGTCCTTAATCTGGAGAAAGCAGTGTTAAACAAAGGAATTGGGCTTTGACAACACTACCTTTGACATTACGACAAGGGCTCTAAAAAGACAAGGTGTAGGCGGCACTTTTTGTAACTGAATCGACTCTATATTGAGAACTCGTAGATTAATGGTCACTGATCTTTAAGAAATCTCGGTAGTTCACCATAAGCAAAAGGATGTCCGCAGGGAGCAGTTATATCTCCTCTCCTATAATGTGTTGTCGTGGATGAACTTCTAGAACTAATCGGTGCTCAAAACTTCTTCACCCAAGGTTGCACAGAACACGTCAAGGCACATGCACCAAACACTTGCCATGGTCCCCAGCTGTAGTGTAAGACTCAGTGCCAATTAATTGACTGGTGTGGGTGTGAACCTTGCGGGCAAAATTTTAGGCTTCTCACAAAAACCCAAATACTTAGTGATGATACCAGATTTCAAAATCTATTGGTATCAGCACATGGACAACCTGAATAACAGAGGCCACAATTTAAGCCCTGAAACAAGGTTCTACGATAATTACAGTCGTTATGATTAAATGGCCATGTTAGGTGGTTTTATTTTTTACTAAAACCTGTTGATCGATTTTAATTGTCGAAAACTCATATTTTTCGCCTTTTTAAGCGCTATTACGTACAAAAAAAAATCTCGCACCTAAAACTTGAGAAACCCATCAGTTCCCCTGTACCGGTTTTATCTAAAACGCAATTGAATTCCTACGATTTTTCTCTTAATTATAGCGTTAAAAAATCGCAAGGAAGATTTATTTAAAAAAAAACTACCTCTCTCTAGTACTAGGTGAGCCTGCCGAAAAGCTTGCATCCACATTGGGCCTACAAACGATGCACTACATTTACACTACCATCCTAGGGCTCATCATCATCATTATCGGAGTTTGATTTATTCCAGCTAAATTTAGACACGCCGATAGATTAGGCAAAAGTGGTGCATGCGTCAATTATTACATAGAGATGTGAGCAAAAATTCCATTGACTCTCATTGGTAGAGCTTTCTGAGCCGATCTAACTCTTTGGGTGATTTTTTTTATCATGGGACTCGTGACTAACGTTACGAGGATCCAAATCCCTAATAGCTAGACCTTCTAAATTCCTTACGCGACTGAGCGCGACATAAGTCTGCCCCTTGGCAAAAAGAGCCTAGATCTGCAACAGCTCTATCTAGCGTTGTGCCTTGAAGCTTGAGCACTATTACGGCCCAGCACAGAATTAGTGGCAGCTTACGACGCTTTACTTTTCCTTGTCCCATCAAAAAGTCAAATTCGGTAGTAGTTGGCTCAATTTAGAAACCTACACCAAAAATATTGCCATGTATTGTTCTGTCATTAAATTCTACAAACACTACTTGTGGTAGTTTAAGAGGTAATGCAGGCCACACAATATTCCGAATGATACCTCCGTTCCGCTCCGTTGACCAAACCATGACCAACGTTAATTTTCTTTCTGAGCATTACCCTTGACCCAACACCAATTTTTTAGAATTAGGAAAACCTACTGTTTTATGGGGTCTGAAAGTATAAAATCTGATTTTAGACGTTGCCCGTACGTTTTGGCTTCTACAGATACATCTACTGGCAATAAATCATACATTCTAGATGATTTGAACAGCTCATTAGTCATCACAGTATTGTACTGATTCACCTGCTTGGTTGTGGGAAATATGCGCACACACTTGCCGTCTGCGAAAGGACGGTCAGTGTTATTCGGGGACGATCCAGGACTTCAAGCTGTTGCATAGTGAGCTGACCGACACGTAAACTATTTAATATGTCCACGATGGTGGTATCATCTGCCTGCCTCATATTCTGTGGAAGTTCACAAAAACTAAATAGCGTCCAAGGCGTTTAGAAGTTATGGTGGAACAAAGAAACATCCAAACATACATACATGCATGAACCCTGAAAACATTACACTCCTTTTTGGAGCAGCCGTGTTACATAGAGTTTGTATAGGGAATTTTCATTTCGCCCCAATAGTATACTAGGTTTAGCTATTAAATGCTCATTAATGGTGATCGGGTAATAAAAGACGTTTCGAGTAATTTAATTTTATTTAAGCATAAAATTCGCATTTATTTAACGCATATCTATTAAGTGCTATACATTTGTAATCGTCTCAATTTCACCTTTCGTTTGATACCCAATCAGAATAAAATAAATAAATCGAGTTTGACGTAAATTGCGTCTGATGGCCGCCATATTGTTTTAAAAATTAACCTAGCCTATGTTACTCGGACTCATTAAACGATTCTAACGGTACCCCAGCCATCTAAATCTGTTTAGGAGTTTATAAGTTATGGTGAGACAAAGAAACGTTCATACACACATGAACCCTGAACACATTACACTCCTTTTTTTGGGGCAGTCGTGTAAAAAGAACCAATGCTAATAAGCCAATATTTATACTATCTGACAGCTAAGCGCATAAAATCTCGTAGGACCAAGTCCAAATTAGTTTAAGAATGCCAACGCCTACTTGATGAGTTAGCTGAACTTTATGTGGGTTCCGCGCTATTTGGGCTTCGAGGGCTATGAAGTGGGCCAGGGCCACTCTTTTACAAAGGGCCCTAGAAGATCGGTTTACTATCGGAAATACACCGAACACTGGAAGTCGGTCCACACCACATCTTCAAGCGGGTTATTTTTGGGACGGCTCACAACGCTGCTAGGGATTTACTAGGGATATCAGGACACTAGTTGGCTTGATCATCGAATACTGCGATCTAAATTACCGCCTATAGAGGATCACAAGAGCGGAGGAGCCCACCTTTATGTTGTAGCTCGAAGAGGACGTGTCTGCTCTTCAAGTTTTCTGTCACTGCCCCGTGATAGCGGGTAACAGGGTCTCGTTGTTCGGCATGACCTTGCTTGACCAAACAAGCCTAAGTAACAAATATTTATGCAGATTACTGAAACAATATCGGGAAAATACGCTAGATGGGGTTCCTTCTAAGTTATGTTTTCACAGGTCGGGCAGCATGTGGTCTGGCGTTGTCATGTTGTAAGAGTAAATTGCTGTGTCTATTCATCCATTTTGCTTGTTTTGCTTTAGAGCTATTTTTAAACCTTTTAATTGGCTTCGATAAGGATCACATGAAGTAGTTCCTGAAAATTGTAGCTATTTTTAGTAAATCAAACTCTTACAATTGGAATGGGACCCAACTCTCTTCTTGTTGCACTATTTTATTGAAAAGACATTTATTGCAGTTGATAATTAGTTTTCAGTTTGCCACGGATTCTCATTGAAAAAACTTCCAATTCTCCAATAGCAATTTTTTTGGGTGCTCCATGATATGACGTAGTATCAATTTGCGTAAAATCCTATCTGCCTCTCGCACAAACTGTTATTATACAAAAAAAGGCATGATCGACAATATTTAATTATAGTTATCACAGTAATTATCCACTTTACTAAAACCAAAACTTACGATCTCCACTTGTTGCTTCTACGATGCTCTTAAGATAACATCGAAGAAAACTAAAACACACAATCTTAACGATGTGATAAAGAATAACTGTGAAAGGAAAAATCAGCTGTTTCCCAACCGAAGAAATATCCAAAAAATTCACCTCACATACAGCTAACAACAAAAAAAGGGAGCCGACAGCCTATAACGAAATTTATGTCTGGGGCAAGTGCAAAACAAAGTGAAATTCCGATTTATCGTGGGAATCTGCAAGAGATCCTTAGTCCTTTCTATATTGGACGGGAGTCCTTTTACTGTCCTGCTGGCTGCTGTCTTGTATTTTTTCATCATCCTAGCAGGTCATTTACTACTATACATTTCGTTATGGGTTTCGCCTTTTGTGGGATGAGGAGAGCCTCTTGAGATAAAGAATGGCAAAAACCATATGACCGACAAGAACCAGTCTTGATTTTCAATTTTTTTTTCTACCGAAAGGAATAAAGTTCAGGAAATCTTCAGATTTTGGAAGAAGTGAAAAAAACAAATGCCAAAAAACTAAAAACAAAAAAAAAACATTATCTTTCAGACCAACAGGGAAGAAGAAATTTTATCCTTTAATGAGTTCTCGGTAATTGGAGTAGCCCAGGACGAGAAAATAAATTGCATAAATGTCAAGAAACATTTTCTACTAATTGATGTTTTTTCATTCTCTCTACAGATCATCGGGTTCTTATAATAACATATTCTGATGACGTGTTTATTACAGGAAGATAAAAAATCCCGTTGAGGGTTAAAAATGTGGTGGCTTACGTAAAAAAAATGTAAAATGTGTCGCATATATCCACGGACTATATCTTAAAATTTTAAAAGAAATTTGCCTTTAAATGAGAAAGTTTCAGATTATTCGGTTTACTTAAAACAAATTCCCTTTTCTTAATAAGGTATCGGATCCAATTTTCTTAATAAGGTATCGGAGCCTAGTGGTTTATCGCTGGGAATTGTCTCTTCGAGTCAGGTTCTACCAAACCGACAAAAGCACGGAACTTGAAGGACAGATTCCATCTCAAGCTCAGATTACAGGTGCGGGCTTTTGTCCCTTCGATCTTTCATAGATGATAATTTAGGACACTAATCAATCCAACCTTGCAACATTGCCAAAAGGCACAAGAAGAAATTGCTTCAAGTTGGCTAAGCCAGTGGTATATTCCCTGGTGACCCCGGGCCCCAGTCGGTGTTAGTTGGTTACCCCAAAACAAATTTGGACTTAGTATTGGATGCTCGCGGTAACCATACCTGCCTCTGGCTTGGAGCTGTCCGAATACCGTAGCAGTCCAACCCAGGCTCTATCTTACAGAAAACCCAGCATAGCCTAGTTTCCATGTTCACGGAAACGAGGTAAACATTGATATCTTCCCGGACATGCAGATTAACAGTATTGCCGCTACTAAAATCTCTTCCAAAATACTGGTAATTGCAAAATGTCTCCGCTGAAGACATTTATAGAAGATTCCTTTACTTCCTGATGGAGCGGTAGCAAGGCAAACGAGTCTCCAAAATTGGCCGGGTTCAAATAGCTCAACTGATGGATAGACAGCATTTAAAAAGAAGATTGCCTTATGGGCATGCCGAAAGAGCAATTTCTCCGTAGATTCCTTATGAACACACAAAAACAATCAGCGATACTGAAGCGAGATATGATTTATCAATTTCTCGTAAGAGCTCTATGAGGCATATCTCATTACAAATGAAATGGGGCAATCCCAACATTTGCCTTTCGTATTCGGAAAGCTTTTCAAAAAGCTTTAAAGTAATACCCTTAAGCTTTAGTTTTACTCATACAAACCTTTAGTTTTTGTTGTTGCATTGCTTCATACCTGTATTTCAGGCAGTTATAGTATGTTGGTGAGCGTAAAGCATGTGATTTAGCATACTCAATAGACCGGTTCCAGTTCGATTACACAGGTCAAGCAGCTTTTGGGCGTGATTAGTACTCAGTTGGGGGACCGCATTGGTAAAACGACACTCGCGTTTAAAAAAATAAAGCTTTTGACACCGGCGCAGTTATTACTCACATATCCACGCCGAAATTCTTAAAATTTTCGGCCTCTTTTCCACTCGGGATCGGTTCGGATCGGTTCAGGTGCTCCCCACCCACAATGATTATGCTCCGCCGCCCCTGCTCCTATATCTCATATATGTACGCCAGACCGCTTGAACGGGTACATCAGTCTGTCTAATGGCTCCTCGTTAAACTTCAGTGTTCGAGCAGGGTCTCGTCGAACAACGAGACGCCGCTCCTCGGTATTGCGGGGCACTCACAGGGAACATAAAGAGCAGACTCACTCTCCTTAAAGGCCCGGTTACAAGCAACAATCTGCTTGTGCAAATTGACTGGCGCAAGTCAGTTGGTGCAAATAAACTGAGGGAACATGAATCGGTTTACACGCAACGATTTATTTGTTCAAATTGACTGGCGCAAGTCAATTGGTGCAAGTAAACTGAGTGAAAATGAACCAGTCACTAGTGAACCATTTGGTTCTACTTAAGAACAGTTGGTACCCTTTTGGTAATTTGACACGATTATTATATTATATTGATTATGATAAGATCGGTGATGAGCAAAAATGGTCTTGTTCTTGCAGTCTTGTCTTGTTCTTGCACATTTAGCAAGACCAAGAACAAGAACACGACTTAGTTATGCTCGCAAGAACAAGAACAAGACTGATTGAGCAAAAACAAGACAAGACCAAGACTATAATAGTCTTGCCTTGTTCTTGCGTTTGCTCATCACTAGTCGGAGGAGCGTCATAAAATTTCACCATTCACCCCAGGGCCGTTGAGGGTTGTTGCTGAGGCTTCAACATCGTTTAAACGCTTATGCCAAAACACCAACCTCAAGCCGATTTTCTAAGAACACATATTTTTCACAAAGCAAACTTAATGACTTGCGCAAGCCAAAAATTTGCGTTTAAACGCAACGATTCACTTGCGAAAATTTACTAGCGTAAGCCAATTGGTACAAACAGATCGTTGCGTGTAACCGGACCTTAAGGCAAAGTCTATAGGTGGAGTCCTCCGCCCGGCCTATCCTCTATAAGTGGTAATGTAGAGCGCAGTGTTCGGTAATCAAGCTAACAAGTAAGTGTCCTGACATCCTTTCTACAATTCCTTTTCAGTTCAGATTCCGGCGCCTACACCTGCCTCTGTTTTGCAACCTCTCGTGTGCCATACTAGTCCACTCTGCGGTACTTTAGGGAAGTCCAGGTTAGCCGATGTTCGATAGCATTCCTAGTTCCGGAATCTCTTCTAAAATGTTGACTATTATACAGGGTGTCCCAAACCACCCGTGCCAGCCGATTATTTCGTAAAGTTTCCATTGAAAAAAAATAAAAAAACACTTGTCCAATATTTTTTTGAAAATCTATCTGACCATACAGAAATTGACCCCGCGTCCCATCCCCTCTTTGGGGGCGGATGGTAACTCTAAAATTTCAAATGGCAACCCCCATTTTTTTCACAGATTCTAATTCTCCAAAGATAAATATGAAACTTTTATCTGAAATATTTTTTTATCCGAAGTGGGGGTTACCATTATTCACACAAAGTCCTGTGAGGGGTGAGGAGGAGGGGCTGAATAACGGCAACCCACATTTTTTCTCACGGATTATGATTCTCCGAAAAGAAATATCAAACTTGTGTTAGAAATATTTTTTATCCGAAACTTCCCTGTACCCCCTGATTTGTGGGGATAACTTTGATTTTTGATGATTTTTGGGGGGGGCTTCGGATAAACAAAATTTTTTAGACAAAAGTTTCATATTTCTCTTCGGAGAATCAGAATCCGTGGTTACAAAGGGGGGTTGCCATGTGAAATTTTAGAGTTACCCCGCCCCCAAAAGGGGGGTGGGATGGGGTCAATTTCTGTATGGTCAGATAGATTTTCAAAAAATATTAGGAGTGGGGCGGAGGGTCAATTTCTGTATGGTCAGATAGATTTCAAAAAATATTAGGGGTGGGGCGGAGGGTCAATTTCTGTATGGTCAGATAGATTTTCAAAAAATATTAGGGGTTGGGCGGAGGGTCAATTTCTGTATCAGGTCAGATAGATTTTCAAAAAATATTGAACACGTGTTTATTTTAATCGAAACTTTCCGAGAGGTGGCACGGGTGGTTTGGGACACCCTGTAGAATGTGCTCGCCCAAGACCAGCGCCCAGGTAGCCATTCGTTTCCAGCCGCAGCCGCGCACAAATGGCGGATTTCTCTACCTCAAGATGGAGTTGTACCAAATTGAAGAGAGTTAGGCCATTAAGTCCATAGTATGTTTATTTTTTCTCCATCCAGTGGAGCAGAGATAGATACCCATGGTACCGCCGACTGCTCTCTCATAAAATTCAATCTTTTATCGCAAGAAAATAGACAGAGAGATAAGCCGGTTTCGTAAGTCATATCACATCATATAATACCTCAACAATTGTTGATTTTTTTACTGAACGAATACGACCCGGTTTCCTCGCTATATTGTAGATAACACCGAATTAGATAAGCAAGAAAATTTCTGTGAAGAAGGAGGATAATTGTGAAATAAATGGAAAATGTAAAAATCGAATGACATTGTCTCTTGGTCTGAATCGAACCCAGAGATCTGTAGGGTAGTAGATTGGAGACTTTAGCCCTATTCTAAAAAGATCAATACCTCTAATATTTTAAATCAATATGGCGCATGAACTGACTAATATTTTTCTATGTAGTTAGTATGTATACCAAGTTGAAATTTATTTTTTCTTTATTTTGATACACCGATCCCAACGATTTTTGCAAATATTAAATTTCATCCAAACACTGAACATCGCAGATATAAAACCAAGTAAGGCAGGCAACAATAATGTAACACGAGGAAGATTGATCAAAACATCTTCAATTTCAAGGCATGTGGTATTGATTTTTTTATAGCTGCTTCAATGAGTCCTTCATAATAGTAAATATTCCTTGTTGGATAAAATCTACTGTAAAATTAATATTTGACATTGATATTCTGATGAAACAGCGGAAATATTTTTGTAAGAATTTACAATCAACACAGCGCATCTCATCATACTGATATAAATTGGAAAATTACAAATAAAAATTCACCAGTAATGTTTCTGATTGTTACTGAATTATACTAGTTTTGTGTGAGATAAAGCATTATACTTTTATACTATAAGGCTGGTCGTCCACTGGAAGCGTGTTCGAGCGGCTACGCGCTTTCGATACATTCGGATGAAGGCGGCTCTGAGATACGCGGCTATACGCGACAGAGGTCGTCCACTGCAAGCTTTTCGTGTCTTTCTGTTTGAAGTGAACTTTGAAGTAATAATATTGTGATGAAAAGTAGGATAGGTTTTTTTTGGAAAATTGTGCGTTGATGCGACGTAGGATCAATAAAAAAAGACGAGCGTGTTGGGTTAACTTTATTTTGGAAAAGAGAATGTGCCTGGGGAAGTTCCATCATCAACACAGCGAATTTGAAGGAAATCCCCTTAAATTCTTCGATTATTATCGTATGAGCCCCAACACATTCCAATATACATATTTTGGATGCCAATTATCATCAGGGATTCTAACTTCAGGTAGACTATTCCTTCTGCGTAACGTCTCAGTGTGACTCTTACCGAAGAGTTTTCTGTATATTGCGGGAGTGATACTTTTTATTTTTCATATCCCACAAAGGGGAATATGACCGCACGATATTAGTAAATTTTTCTGTTCTTCAGCATTCATTTTGCTACACCATTAAAATCACAATGAGATGAAGAGAAAAAACACTTTCTGATTTCCGCGGCAACGAGCGACCGATCCAAATCAAATTGGATTCTCGCGGCACGGACGAATACGCTTATAGCCGCCCGCTCAAAATCGTCTCCAGTGGACAATGTTTATATGGAATTCTTTATGTTGGATCTGTCGCGCACAGCCGCCTGTAGACGCTCATGTAGCGAAAGCCCGTAGCCGCTCGATTACGCTTCCAGTGGATGGCCACCCTAATACACATTATAGTACCGGCTAGTGCTGCACACGACCTCCAGATTAAAAATCGATACGAGACCGAGACTATCATTCGAGATCTCGCGAGACATCTTGAGGTCTCGAAATCGAATCGTTATTGTGAAATCGTATCGTTTTGACACGTATCTTCACGCTGCGCTCTTTGACGAGCACAAAATTCGGCACCAATACATGACTTGAGCAGGCTGCGGAGACAAGGTGAAGAGTACGCATTCCATAAGCATTTAAATGCAGAGTCCATTCCAAAACAGAAAAGGTATTTTACTGTCATTTCATTTCATTTGAACGCATTTAAAATGAAATGCGTTGAAATGAAATTAAATGACTGTAAAATACCTCTTCTCTTTTGGAACGGACTCTACGTAAATGTAACTCTACACAAATTAGAAATTAACTTTCGATTCATTGATCCCCTCTACCGCGCCCTGGTGCTACTGCAAAAGGCAGATTTACGTGTCTACGTCTGGGAAGTGACTAGCATGGAAATAGAAGGAATATTTGTATACAATTTCATTAATATGGCACATATTGATATTTCTCGAAATACAGAAGACTGAGCAATTTGTATTATTGAAAGTGAAATTCGAGACTTTTCGAGACCAAACGAGACTTTTCGAGACGAGACGAGATCGAGACGAGACGTGCAAATACCGATTTTTTCGAGACCGAGGCGAGACTGGGCCAAATCTCGTCTCGTGTGCAGCACTAGTACCGGCTAGCAATAAGTAAATCAATAAATCTAATATTGAATTCCTGAATATAAGTAATATGCTCAACCAATAGATTATATCGATACTACAGTATATTGAAGGTGCAGAATCGTTTTGTATTACGAAGATTTGTACAATAATCTCTCTTAATACAATGCTTAACAAAACAAATTGGTATTCATTCAAATTGTTCGTTCATTCACTGTTAATATTTTTTTTGTTGTCTCAACAATACATTTTCAGATATTGATCTGCTTTTTTGTTTTGAAAATATAAATTTATGTATGTTTTAAATGTTCCATTATATATTCCTAACAGATTTCTGCAGTGCATTTACCTTTTACGAAAAAACAAAACTGCAATAGAAATAATAAAAAAAAATACAAAAAAAATGTCCAACTTGTTGTTTTAAAATTCATTTCACACTTCATAGAACAATCAGCTTAGCAACATTTCTCTCGCACACACAAGTCAATGTCTTGTTGGATACGGACATCCATCACCTTCACACTTTCAATCATATTTTTATACTGTTTTCCGGATTTTGTTTATTTCTCTCAAAAAAAAAATAATAATAATTAAAAAAATCAAACAATCCTCCCATAATTTCCTTATCGGCCTGATAATGACCATATAAGCCACCAATCGCTCCAATAATCACGACTCACAATAATTCACTTTCATCCGGAATTATGTAACTGTCTACAAAAATTCTCCTTTTTTTCTCTCGCTTCATTCATTTTTTGGCGCCTTGAAATTTTCCCGCCTTTTTTCTGAATGAACTGATCACGTCCGTCTTCTCCGCACCGGCGCATTCCCTTATCTCTGTCTTTGGTCGGCTGTGTGTTTCGTATTTATGTTACGTGGATGTGTTCGTGATTTCTCATTAAAATTTCTTCAAATTCTGATTCACATAAGACATTCGCGCACGCGCATTTAAAAAGACACGAATAAAAAATATGTGGTAATCATCGTTCCTAACCGCTCTTTGCTTATTCTTTGGCCGTTTTTGGAATTCACATTAAAATCCTTTTTTTTTTATTTTGGTTATTCCTCTTCTCTCTCCTTTTTTTTGTGATTCGCACATAATTTTTTATGTTTTTATTTTTTTTGTGGACCACTAAACGAAGCGAGAGTTTGTTTTTTTTTTCGTCGTGTGTGAAGAGATGTCTGCTATATTTAGAAAACCGTTGGTAAGATCGGTGCTTGATTGTGTTGCGGCGGTTTCCCGCCCGATTTGTTATTTTGTTTGTTTTGAAACTGATAACAAACATTTTCAGAAGTGTAAACACAAAGTTAGAGGAAACCGAGGAGAAGAGACGAATAATGAAAAAAAAGAAAAAAAAATAATGTTTCCAACTTAACGATCCTCAATTGATCTCCGCACTCTGCAACAATCTTACATAGTTACCATTTGAACTGCAAGAGTATCCATCCGTAAATGCAACCGGGGCAGCTCATGTTCCCTGAGCTAAAGACCCACCTCGCAAATCGTGTATCCACTTTTATCTTCATTCTAAGCACGATCTCGTCTCAAAACACATGATCAGCTCTCATGGCTCTTCAAGACGACGGGCCCAGTTCCCTCTCAAGATGCCGATGCTGGCGATCATATGTTTTTTTCGCCCCATGATCATATTGCGGCGCTGCCGGTCCGGGAGTATTGAAGACCCTGCTGGGGTTTTCTCGGAACTCACATTCTCATTCTCGTGGTCGGTTAAAGTCGTTAAACTGGAGTTTAGATTCCCGCTTAAAAATTTGCAAAGCCGCCGTCGTCGTCGTCGTCAGATGCAAGCTAAGCGGAATGCGTACTGTATTGTTGTTGCTGTTTGTAGGTGATTAATAAGTAGCAGATTGAAACATATGATCGACACTTCTGGCTGATAAAATTGAATTTTTGAGAAACAAGATAACATGTCCCAAATTATAAGCAGCTTAAGAGTTACTTCTTCTGCTCAAGGACATTCTATTAAAATTCGTTTAGATCATACATGGAAATTCCACAATATCCTTGACTTCTTCCTCATTAAAAAAAACAGGTTCTTGTAGTAATAAAATTTCATTTAAAGTAACTCAAACAAATTATAACAACAACAAATAACAATAAAAAAGCACCGACAAAACTATTAGAGATCATAAAAAATTATTTGCAACATAGTCACAAGATCATTAGTACAAATAAATGCTTCTCGAATGAACAAAGAGAAATCCAATGGAAGTTTGTATATATTGATGCCCTTCCTTCGTTCGTTTAAACTCGAGCCTTCTTTTACATGCTTCAATGATGAACACAAAAGGATGAATAAAAGATAAGAAAACGACTTATTGTCCACGATCTTGAGAGACAGACAAAAGACTATGAGTCTGTGCGCTATATAGCATTGCTAAAGGATAGCCCAGACTGCAAGCTATAGTTGGTTGCTGTGGGCATGAGCATGGGAAAATCTTGAGAAATGAAAACCTATCTTTTTTAGAGTATCCACGTTAACAAATGAAGTTGACCGAAAAAGGAGACTTTTTGAATAATATACATATATAAGAGACGAAGTTAAGGACGAAAAAAATATAACAACACGGAATCAACCTTGCTCCTTGCTGTGATTGCATTTTTATGAGAAGGTAAATAACAATGTGGTAATGAAAGGAAACCTGTAAATGATGTTAAAGACTCGTGTATGGCATCCTCCTTGAAAGTTTTTTTTTTAAAGCAGGTCAAATTGTTTTGATTTTTTGACGACATAGAACTATTGAGATGGAACTAAAAAATCCATCGGATTAGCATGTGGTCCATTCCTATGATGTTTTGCAAACCAAAATACACTTAAAAGTTAATTGATAGACCGTAACTTCTTATTCTATATTTTTAACTTCTCAATTTATAGGGAACTTATTGTAATCGGTCCGAAAATCGAAATCGTAATTCGTTGAGGTGTCGATCGAAGCGTACTAACTAAAATATGATTTGAAATTTTTTTATTAAATTCGGTCGAACCGTTTTTTTTTTTAAACGACGTAAGTGATTTTTGTACCTGCACGATCTAGCGCGAATCAAAAAAGATATCGACTTCGTTGAGGTGCCGATCGAAGCGTATTAACTGAAACATGACCTGAAAAGATTTTCATAAATATCGGTCGAGCCCTTTATTCAGCACTCATCACATTGGGAAGTTGATCGTGTGGACCGAAAGGGTCAAACCCACAACCCAACTAGTTTTATATTTAAGTTTGACTAAAATAGCAGACTTTTGTGAATCTATCAATACCAGAGTAAATGCGCCAGTCTGGTTCGACATTTTAAATTTAGGCCTATTCTAGTAGATGAATTGTATGAACGATTGAAAGAGTTCTGTAAGTTATAGCTTCAATTATGAGAAATCTTCATCCGTATAAAAAATGTGGTTCTCATTAGTAAGTTGATTTTTGACTCGAATTTCACCTTTCGTTCGCTTAAAGCCAGCTCTACACGATGCTATGAAAACCATCCAACGTTGGACGCTTGATGGTAGGACGCATAGTGTGGCAGATGCTCCAACTACGAGTGTCCCATATCAAGCGTCCAACGTTCGTATTTAGACACGTTCGGGCGGTAATGGGTATCACTCCAAAGTTGGAAGCCAGCATTCGAATCAAACGTTCAACGCATTGTGTAGAGCCGGCTTAAGTATAGGCTGTTTAAATATGGTAGTGTTTCACAAATGCGTATTGCATGTTAAGTCTCATTTTCTAACCAATTCATGTTTTTATGTGCAAGACTTAAATCTCAGAGTTTCAATACTTTTTACTGGTGAAGATTTTAGCATAGAATCCAATGGAGCTCTAAACAGAAAGGAATAAATGACAACACGCAAGCTCTAGATAGAAAGGAATAAAAAAGAACACCAACGCAAAGTTTTACTCCGTCAGATCTCACCCAATACTACCGCGAGAACGATGACTTCGGCCACCCAACAGGAGATGGTTTCCTATCTTATGCTTGTAGGCGATAGGGTAGGCAGGGAATATTACCACATTCTCATAACCTATTATAATTTATGCCTCTCTAATTGGCCCTCAACAGGTACTCTTAATTAATCTGTATCTTAATTTAACTGATGCCTTTCGGCTCAACCTATCTATTTTTCCGTATTTTTAGCCTCAGTTCTTAGAAAATTACAAATAACTTAGACACTATATTAGCCCGGGGAAATTAGCAAAAAAAAGCACGAAAGAAGACCAAATTCCTAATTGGAAGAAAAATTGGTCCACATCTTCCTTGCGATTTTTTAAAAAACAACTTCGGAATCACAAAAAAAACATGGCCGCCGGAGATATCGCATTTTGCCCGTGTTTTCCTTGTATCTCGGTTTCTATAGGTCCAACAACCGCGTGCGAGGGCCCACAATGTTGACAATGAAATTCTCTACAACTTTAGTTATTACAAAAATGTTGACCCGATTAACACTTTTAAAGTTATTCTAGGTCAAAGTTATCAAAAATCACTTTTTGCCCAAAAAATCACCCAAAAATTGGTTTTTTCGAAATTTTTTTTAATCAATCAATACGAAACGTTATTGCCTCCAAAAAAGCCCTCTTGTCATTTTTTCGTAAACTTAACCCTTTCGAAGTTATTCAAGGTCCAAGTTTCTAAAAATCACTTTTCTGCCAAAAAATCACTCAATTGATTTTTACAAAATTTGTTTTTCATCTACGTATATAAAACAAGAGGGGATTTTGTAGGCAATAATGAGGCTTGCACCAATTTATAATATAGTGCCTCGGGTGAATTCCGTTTAGGCCACCCCAGCTCCCATGAGCTCAAGTTCGCGAAAACATCTAGAGTTCGTGGAAGCTCGCACTATGGAAGTAAAACTGATAGTTTCAGTCTAGTTTCACTTTAAATGTAATTTTAGAAGGTACCTAACTATGAGGAATCCTTCATTCACCAGTGCTGGGTCTCCTGCAGAAATTCGCGTGCTTAACCTTCGTCACGTTGAACGAGGTACGGAACGCAATCCAGCTTGGAAAATTACCGGCAGGAAAATGGAGAGCAGGACATCCTAAGATATAGTCGAGGAAGAGATAAGACAATTAGAAATAAGAAACTAGAAAAAGACAGGCCAGAGATTGATAATCATGGAGGTAAACGCTGGAGGAAGCCAAGCCCAACAATTAGCTGTTGAACTCCTGATGATGATAATAGCTAAGGTGCGGCCATTCTGTAACTGATAAATTTTTAAATTTGACCCTCGGTGTACAATGCATCGAACGCCTTCGTAAAGTCGATCATCAATATTTTATTAAGTTCCAATATTTTTCGGAGACAAGTTTGGACGTGACATGAATGCTGTCACACCCTGACCGAAATCACCCTGGGAATATCGAGAATTATCTTCTATTCCAAGGGTTGGCAACCTTTTTTATAACAGTTGTATATAATAAACGCGAATGAGAATTGGAATTTCTCATAATTTTCACGGGCCCCACAGTACGATGTCACATTTGTGTTAGTGTGACAGGGAGTTGCCCAGTGGGATAGACGAGTTGCCCACCTTTGTTCTATTCTTGAAGCCATTGATCATTATCCAATCTATTGATAACTATTTCAAAAACATTCCTGATTTCGGTAGCAAAGTTTTGCAGGGTTAATTTCGTATTCACATTTTAGGTATTGGGGAATGCATTACCCAGCGGGAAATGGAGTGCTGCAACAGCCATGTTTGAGCACTCCTTAAAAAGCTTACAGCGCTCCCGCTCCCATACCAATTCCATATACTTTTGAACATTGCTTGTCTCTCCTGGGAAGCATACCTTTTTATTCTCCTTTAACAGCACTTTAAAAGCATTATAAAAAAGCTTTTTAATAAAAAATAATGGAGGCCTGTCGATATGTGAATAAGCTCCGAGTGTCGAAAAGCTTTAATTTTTGTTCACCTTTTGTAATTGTTTTTCGTCTTTTTCCAAGCGCGAGTGTGGTTTTTCCAAGTGGTCCCCGCGCTAAGTACTAACCACGTCCAATGCTGCTTAACTTCTGTAATCGACTGAGAACCGCTCTGTTGAGTATGCTAATGGCATGATTCATCATTATGCCAGTTTCGCCCGTTTTATAGAATTTCTGAAAACTCCAGATTTGCTCCCTTGGGAGCATATTTGGCAGCGCTTCCGATTTTTCCCGCTGGGTAGCTACTAGACTATCGAGACCAGCACTATTTTTATAACAAAAAACCAATTATGCCTGAATTGTTTTATAAAACCGTCCTAGAAAAACATTTCCTTAGCTTATCAAAAAACAAAAAAAAACAAATGGTTATTGGGAGCTATACCAGCTATGGAAGACAAAAATCTGCTACTAACAGTCATTTGAACGTTGGTGCAATTTACAGTTTTTTTTCTCTTGGTCTCAATATGCCTCCGTCTGTCATCGTAGTATTTACCAAACCATGGGTGAAGATAATACCTAACCGTTTTCGCGTGAACTCTTTAAAGTAGGTTTGTGACCTAAACATTAAGTCGTAAAAATTTTAAGAAGAATTTTTAATACGAGATTAGTCCAAAAATGTGTTTATGTTATTGGGTAATGCGTTTTATGATTTCATCAGGAAGGACAAGGCTAATTTTCAAGTGGTTTCAGTGTGTGTAAAAATAAACCTGTGATGATGTCAATGATGATGAGAGATCAGGCCTCGGTATTGATTCTACATGAGTTTTTTCTTCGAAATTTAATACCTGCACTTCATCATCCTTCTAACCCCTATGATTTTTTTCTGACGAGATGATGGCGATGAGGAAACTATATCAAAATGCGACATTATTGCCGAAAGGTTTGAGAAAACTTGTAAGGTACTTTCAACAATACAAATGAAGATGAAGCAATAATATTGCATACTTTCTATATTTGGTACAAACTATGAATGGAGTAGGAGTAGTGCAGAGGTTTAGGTGCCCGACGACAATCCCCGAGTTCTGTGGTCTGGTTTCCTCCTATAGAACATCCCTTCTTTCTTGTCTTCCCTCTTTACAGCAATTGCCTGCACCGCTTCTACCATCGCTGTAAGCATAACAAGCCAGGAAGCCATTTCCTCTTTAATCTTGAATGGCCGCGTATTGTCGCATTAGTATTGGATAAGCCAAGTTGGAGCAAAACGGTTTGGCATTGAACTGTACTTAGAACAGCCCCCAGAACAAAAGTACACAGTACGTGTGAGTTCGGAAACGTCAAAAACACTGTAAATGAGCCGCCAGTGAATTCGGCAACTCGAAACGAGTCATGTAAATGCAGCGTCAAAGCAACTTCAACTTTTAAGGGACGTTTCTGGACTCATGATTGTATACGGAAATTGATTAATATATTCATTTATATTGAAGTGGAATGAGTAACGCTAATTATTCTCATTTAATAAAACGAAACACAGTTGATTTTAAAAAAAACTTAGGGATCGTCCATTAATATTACGTGAGGCGATTTTGGCCAGCACCTTTTATGTCCGGTCAAGGGGTAGGGTTACCGCCCGATGAAGGTCATACATTACTCAGTCAGGGATGAGGACTTGAGGCATACCTTTGAAAGGCTGTGGACTGCAGGTGACCTCATGATTCCCTACATACACACAGGCCAAGACGACAGTATAGCGTAGCAGGTTGTTAATTGAATTGCAAAAATGTTCATGGCCTCAACGAAAATTTCAGAGTAAATAGAAGTTCAGATCTTCAGGCATGGACTGACGATAAATACTCACACACAAAGATTTTTGTCAGTTTTCTTGGAAGGCCCCATCCATTTGACGGCGTGGGTGAGTGAGTGTGTGGCTATACTTGGCCTCAAGGCGAGAAACCTTCAGGCCATGGCCTGCCGGCGGCCTGTATATGAATGGGGGCCTTTAGAAACCGCCTCATGGAAATATAATATTCCTCTCTTGAACTTTGACTATTAAATACGAGAAGAAAGAATAGAATACCATTACTGTATATAACACTGGTCTATGATTCCAATATTTTTTCATATCTTATTGAAAGTAGCATTCGCGAATGTGAAAATTATGACATTCGTAACATCCCTAATACATACATTGCAGTAGTGAAAAAGCTTTGTAACTTGTGTAAAAGTAATTTGACGTTTTGGAACAATATGAACAAAATTATTCAAAATATTTTATTGAATAATTTATTTGATTCATCTGAATCAAGTGAAAACCTGTTCTTGTTAAAGGCTTTAACTTTGTTAAAAAGAGTCGGAAACGTAGAAAAATAGTTGCAAGGCTTGAAGGAATATTATTGAAGAGAAAAAATCCAAAGTGCAAGAAATTTTTCGAACCAATTTCGGAATATCCGGAAGATATATTTTATGATCACTTCAGAATGAAAAAAGACCACTTTTCAGGTGAGCGAAAAATAAATATATCTCAAGTAACACTAAATAATTTTCTTCTGTTGCAAAATCTTGTAAAAATGTTGAAACCAAAATGGAATTTATCAAAAACTGATCGCCCTTCATACTGCTTGTAGCAATGTCTCTATATTAACTTGTGGAAGCTTTGGAACCAAAACTCTTTCAGAGAAATAAGTGATAGATTTGGGTTGGTATGGGCACAGCAAATAGAATAATGAAGCATACCGTAAAAGTAATTACATAGGTAAAGAGTGAAGTAATTAAATTTCCAACTAGTTAACGTACATTAAGAAAAGTAGAGGAAGGTTTTGAAAATGGCCATGCTAATCCTTTCCCATCAATGCACCCAGATGGGATGCACGTGAATAATTCAGTGCCAACAAAGGACGCCATCTCAGCGACTATAATCGAAAAGGCAATTATTACTTAATTAAGCAAGTAAGGAATTTATTAAAAGTATATGATGTTTTAAAAATTATTACTCTTCCAAGGTGTGGTAGACAGCAAATATCGCTTTATGGATGCGTTTTGTAGGATACCCGCCGGTCGGTGTGTGAAATTTCAATACCTGTGGATTACCATTTAGTAGGTGATTCTGCCTATCCTTTGGTAACCAATCTCATGGTGCCTTACAGGGATAATGGTTTCTTAACAAGAGAATAGAAAAATTTCAATTCTAATTTGTGCACAACTCGTGTATTTGTAGAGCAACTATACGGAATTTAAAAAAAAATTTAGAATATTACATTATGCGAAGGTTGACTTTGGCAAAACATGTAACATATTCATTCACAATATTATTGTAAAGTTTGAAGCACCTGATGGAGCAGTTATAAATTTTAATCATGACTTCCGTAATGAGAGTCCAAAAAGTCGATTTTAAAAATTTTTTCATTTACAGATATTGTACTTAAAATTGTAGAAAACATAAGGATATGAAGAAATACTGCAAAAAAATTGCAGAGAAATCAAAAAATACCCATTTTGAGGGCTAAAACCCGCTAAAAGTGGGCTTCCGGGGTAGAAATTCGGTAGACTTTATAACCCCTTATTAAGAACCCTAAAAGGAAGCTCTCTGCAAATTTTTAGCCTGTATCTAATTATTTCCACTACTTCGCTTTTTTCAGCTTATGCCCCGGCTTCACCGGCCTCAGTTCAATAGTATTCAGTTCAATCCACATATAAGTGGCTTCAGCTGAAGTCGAGTTCAGCTCTTGAAATTTTTGTTGCTTTTTCGCCAGAAGTCAGAAATGCAAAAGCTCACTGGAATGGCATTCCACTATTCCAGTATTGCTCTTTTGAGCGAGCTTTTACGTTTTACTTAAGTTTGAGTTCGAGTTGGTCGAATGGAGGTCTGTTTTTTCTTCATTTAATATGTGGAAATTGTATGCGAACTGAGATTATTTTAAAGTTCAGTTTACCATTTTTTTCGAACTTGCGCAGTGCGGCCGGTGAAGCCGCGGTGTTAATTTACCTGGTTTGAACACTTTGCTCGCAATTTTATATGGGTTCTTGCGGAAAAAAATTACGTGATATTTGCCGAGACCCCTTCCTCCCCCGCCTGGGATTTGGTGAGATTCGGCTCGACCCCCACCCCCCCCCCCCCTAAACGCCTCACGCAATTAATGGACGACCCCTTACTCTGAAAATTTCACCTGATGATGTATTTTGACAATCAACAAAAGCAGTGCAACAGTGCTAGTGCTCAAAAATATTTTTCATATTTTTTTCAAATTTTTTTACCCAACCCAAAATCTTTTTTCAAATAACCATAACTTTTTCAAAAATTGACCTATCGAGAGGTTTTTTTTTCAAAATTTTTGTTTTTAATTAACTTTCTAGCAAAAAATACCAAAAAATTTTCAGACGTCAAATTATATGAAATTTTTCAATTTTTTGTAAAAAACCGTTATTTTTTCAAAGTCCGACATTTTTAATTTTTTTTTTCAAAAAAAACTTTGATATTTTCTGAACATAATCCTGCCAATCCCAGAGTGGGCCGAATTTTTTTATATTTTTTTTTTCGATTGAAAAATTTTTTTTTGGTTATTTTCGTTTTTCAAATCCTTTCCTTTTTCAATCGATAAGTCAATTTTTGGAAAAGTTATGGTTAGTTGAAAAAAAATTTTTTTTGGGTTGGGTAAAAAAAATTTGAAAAAATTATGAAAAATATTTTTGATATGGTAAAACGAAATTACAAAGTTTCAGCCAAATCAAAAAGGGTCAGGTTCAATAGTGGTAGATTTGACGTGTAATGACCCTTATACTGCCTATCCGAACTGTAAACCGTTGTCGTTTTCGGACGTCTGACTTGCAGTATTGCCGTAGTTTGACGTTTTCGAACTCACCCTACTTCTGAGTTCTATTCTTTCACATAAAAGATGTCTTTACAGAAATTATGAGCTATATTCTGATAAGAAGAATCAACAAAGCCATCGATAACATAATCGCTTAAGGCTTTCATGCTGCGAATTTATTGACCTGCTGTAAACCAAGATCATCCTTTGATGAAAATCTGTTTCCACGATAAAAGGTGTGGGTTTGTTCAGTTCATGCCAGATAAACCAAAACACTTTAGTATTATAGCATTTTCCACTGACTCCAGCTTGATACTACATATGGTGACAAAATGTTGACTTCGGTATTTGAACGGTAGCTAGCTCTCTCGCATCTTACCATGGCATATTACAAAACGTAAACTAATTTTCTCCAATCCTCATACCAACCTACTCTCATGTGCTTGGTAAAAAAAATTTGACATTGACATTTTTTTAAGACATTACGAAAAAGAAATTGGATCGGATAATATCCATTACGCCATCGTTAAAATAAGCTTTCATTTCTTAAAGGACATTATCCTCTAATGAATTTTACTCGCCATCTACCTAATGAACTGGCACGGCACCCTTTTTACTTCTTCATCACCTGAAATCGCGACCATAAAACCACCTTCGTTCTCATATCGATAAATTTCACGTGAAAATGTCTTGTTTGGAAATAAACAAATTCTGGGAATGAATCCTCTGGAGCTCGGAGAGTTCTTAACATTCAGCTCAGGACCACCACCACTTCCGCAACAAAGGCCAAGGCGATAAAAGTGGTTTTTTTACTTCGTTTTTTTTTTCTTTCATTTTTCGTGGTTGATAAAATCGGAATCTGGACACAATTCTAAGGCATCCAAAAAAAAAAAAAATACATACCGGCGAAGTTCTGTGCCTTGTGTCTTGAGGTGTATGTGCGGAGTCTCTCAAGGCGTGTGTAGATCGCAACCTTGGCTTCTACTGCTGTAAGTCAGTGGAACATTTTCGCGCCAAAAATTCCCGTTCAACCAGTTCTGAGGATTTTCATCATCAGAGTCAACTTGTTGCCTTAACAGTCCCAATAAAAAAAAAAGTATAAAGAGCTGAGCGGGCGCCTGTATAATATACAAATTCGTGCCGTAAAGACGTCCAGATTGGGATGGTCTAAAGATGAAGTCGAATGATGGACAAAGATTGCCGACACTTCCACTTCTGGCCCTAATGGACCCGAGTACAAACAAATTCGAGAGAAATATTGCACTAGATGCATCCTTGCTCGGTGATGGTGGTGGTGGTGGTGGTACTTCATCCCAGAGCCTGGTTATAAATTGGTTTCTAATTTCACAAGACCCTGAAGTCTTATTCCTTGAAGGAATCTGTTGGGGGTTGGGAATTTTTTGGTTGTTAAGCGAACAGACCTTTCCCAGACCTCATCAGCTCTCAGATGATGTAGAGAGTTTATTGAGGTCTAGATATGGTTGTTATCATTTATTTTGAATTTATCAAGGATGATTACATACCTGTCAGTTTATGTTAAAATTGTTATCACTTTGGAAGCGCTCATTAACCGCATTTTTTTATACTGTTCTTATGTTCTTCTTGGAACATTTCTTAGTGGTTATGTCATCGCGGATTTTATATTAAGTCTGGACGGTTTCTTTTTTTTATATAGCGAATGTGACTTTTATGTTAACTAGAATGACATATGATAGAGGGTTCAGAAAACTAATCTGATGTGTTTCGTTATAATTCTTAGAGAATGGACGTGAAATAAAAAAGCAAATTATTAAAATTTATATCCTGTCATTGATTTGCAATCTGTGATTAATGAAAAGGATGTTCATATTCTAAAATCTTACTGATGCTTGTGTCTCTTATGGTTTTTGAATGTATGCCCTAATACATAGTGGTTCTGCAAGATTTACAACTAAATTATACAATGATTTAGGCGTTATTGTGAATGTAAAGAGATGATTTGAATTTTATTATTTAATAAAAAAATGCTAAAAGATTAGTTGAGCTAGAATTTCTACTCTCATCCTTTAAAAAACACAATTTTTATGATCCCTCACATGGTGTTAAATCTAAAATTGTAATCTCAAATTCGTAATATTTTCGAAAATAAAAATAAAATTTATTCGTAGAGAATTATTTTTCTCTACAGGCAATCCAATATAATTTTCTTTTTAGCTTGAAAGATAACTCGTCAATATACCTATACATGCCCTGATAATGTATCCCCTACGGTCCTGTCCGGTCCGGTCCGGTACTACGTGTCGAATCTAAACCGCACATCATATCTGCCGGTGTCCCCCAGGAGTCAATGCCATCACCCGTCCTTTTTCTAATCTTTATTAACGACGTCCTCTCAACCTCCCCAACCCACTTCACAGCTTCGTTGACGTCGGTACGTTGCGTTACTCTTATGCCTTCAATAATGTTATCGGGGCCTTATCATGGTTGGCGAGTCGAAAAATTAACAGCGCCGTTTTAGTCCAATAAATAGGTCGAAAAAAGGCATTCGTAATGCGAAAAATACCACACGCGATTTTTTTTACCAAATGATTTTATATATTTTTATAAGCTTAAATTCAAAATGGCGTCATCCCCACCCTCTTGCTAAACTTACAGTGAAGGGAAACGCGTTTAAAATTTTTTTTGCTAAGTCAATATCTACGGAGAAATTTTGTGCATCAAACTTCATATATCACTTTCTTTGCACTATATTTCGTTAATGGGTAATTCTTCATGAAAAAATCCTTTGTAAGACTTATAGAACACACGATTATCTATAATTTTTATTATTATCATTTTTTACGTAGGGCTAATATTGCACGAGTTATGGCGCTTTAAGTGTCGAAAAACGTAGATTCAAAACTAGTTTTTTGCCAATATCTTTTTAATTACACGTTTTATTGCAAAACCGATTATAACTTTTTTTGTGGGCAATTTCATTGCCCACATTTTTTTAACTTTTTTTTTGGTAAAGTTGATATTTATGGATTTATTACACATTAAACGTTTAGTAAGAATGGTTTTTTAACAAATATCTCGTCAACTATTAATTTACGACGAAAAGTTATACCAACAAATTTTTTGGTTATAAAATTCTGTAGAAATCATTTTTTTCTAGCATTAATACTTTAGCGGCATTTGGCACCACGCGGCTGTCCGGCTCTGTCCAATATTAGGCACTTGCGGGAAGTATCAGAGCTTAAAATAGGAGATTTGACCCGGTACTTAAATATGACTGTAGCTGGATCTAAAATCGCTTTCGCTCAATTTTTCACGAGTGCGGCTACAAAACTGTGCATCTCAGTGCCAATTATGTCCCAGATCCTGTTTGGATGGTACTGCCGATCTTACTTATCTACCCACCTATAGACAAATTAGTCCGGGGAAATTAGCATTTTAAGGAGACAAAATTCCAAAATGGCTGTAAATTGGACCACAGCTTCCTTGGGACTTTTTAAGAAAACAATTTCGGAATCACAAAAAACACAACATGGCCGCCGGAGATATCACTTTTTGGCAAAAAAATCACTCAAAAACTGGTTTTTTCGAAAAAAAAAATTTTTTTGTCAGTCAATACGAAACGTTATTGCCTACAAAAAAGCCCTTTGTGATTTTTTCGAAAGCCTAACCCTTTCGAAATTATTCAAGGTCAAAGTTTCCAAAAATCACATTTCGGTCAAAAAACTACTTTGATTAATTCGGAAAGGTCAAGGTTTTCGAAAAAAATTCAAGAGAGGTATTTTGTAGGCAATAATTTTTGTATTGACAGATCAAAATTTTTTTTCGAAAAAACCAGTTTTTGAGTGATTTTTTTCCCAAAAAGTGATATCTCCGTGATATCTGTTTTTTGTGATTCCGAAATTGTTTTCTTAAAAAGTCCCAAGGAAGCTGTGGTCCAATTTTCAGCCATTTTGGAATTTTGTCTCCTTTCGTGCGTTTTTTTTTGCTAATTTCCCCGAACTAAATATGTCACAACCGAACTCTCTAAGTAGCAATCGCACAAATGCTGCTTGAATTCAATGGAATAGATGAGAACTCATTTTAAAAGGCGTGGTACGCATGCGTTTTTATACGCTTTATATTAGCTTCTTCTGTATGTATGTGTCTCTGTATGTATGCATGTTTGTATGTTTGTATGTATTTTTGTATTCGCTTCCCAGCAGGAAATTTACACATTACTGAATCGATGAAGTAAGTGATAGCTATACTACTTCTTCGATTCCAACATCGATGAAATTTAACACGGGGATGTCATTGAAAAGTAATGCATTACAGACTCACTTGCTATATCACCGAAAACTGCAGCGGTTTGATTTTTTAAATGAGGGGCTGCCCATTCTGTGAAGCTGGCTGAATTTTCGAATGCAGCCTTTAATTGTAATTTCAACTTCGCAGCGCACGACCCCTCGATTTCATTTTTACACTTTTTCACTTCTACTGCCACTTACCGTGGAATGCATGAAAGAGGAATACCAATTCTGCATTACATTTTGGTTTCCAAGATTCATAAATTCCGTTTCATTGCATGAATACATCGATGAAAAAATGAACCTATTCTCTTTTTTCCTGCTGGGTTTATACTAGCTTTACCAAATGTATGTATGTATGTTTGTATGTATGTATGTATGTATGTTCTATGTAAACAAATCTTGCAATTTTATTTTGACCAACTTCCATATAACCGATCAACTTCAAGTTTTGCACATATGTATAATTCGCGTGACAATGCAATCTGACCATTTTGTAAGAAAATCAAGATGGCGGTTCCAAGATGGCGGCTGATTTTTGCTATTTTGTATCAAATGAAAGGGCATGACAAGTAGAATACAATTAGCTGTGTGGCGCCATTCAAAATTCAAAATGGCGGCCAAAACAAAATGGCGGACTACCTTCTTCTTTACAACCCAGTCGGTATGGGTATCAAATGGAAGGGTTTGGCAATTAGAATACTATTAGCTCAGTGGCGTCATTCCAAATTCAAAATGGCTGCCAACACAAAATAGCGGTTTACCTTTTTCTTTACAACACGCTCGGTATGGGTATCAAATGAAAAACTAAGACGAGTATAGTACAGTAAGCTGTGTGACGTCATTGTAAATCTAATATGCCGGTCACTACAAAATGGCGGAGCCATCGACTAAAAAATAGAAAATAAAAAATATAGTTTAAAAACACTAAAGAATACGCTTTTATTTTAAAATGAACTAAAAAGTAAATAATTTTGAATGCAAAGTTTTCATTGCTCCAGCCAGTATATGGAAACAACCTCCCTTTCGAAATGTAAAAAAGCGTGGGCCACTCGTTCCGGTGTTAATTTATAAAATATGAATATAGGTAAAGAGTCCCACGCTTTTTTACATTTGTACCGTCGACGGTTCTATCAATGAATGCAATGTCAAACAGCAAGTACTAATCGGAAATATGGTAGAGAGAAAAATGATAGACCTGTCAACTCCAACACGTGCACTGATAAAAAATTGTCTTGATCCCAGCAATTCGATAGTCTTCGTTTCGTTGTCTTGAGTAGAAAAATTTTTCAGTCTTAACATGAGAATGCTGTCTCAGACCACTGGAAATTCTTGAGCCCAGCAATCGTATTTCTTTCTCGAAATAAGATTGTTTAATTTTTTACTCAAAAACCTAAATTTTTAATTCATCGGACTTTTTTCGGTTACCGGACTTTCAAGTTCTAAAAATGTATCACAACTATTAAGACCGATTTTAGAACTTGAATTTTTTTCAATTATAATATCATCGGTTTCGTATTATTTTTTACTTCAATTCAACTTTTGTCTTCATCCAAGACAATAAAACCAAGACTGTGAGTATTGCTTATCCCGAGACAATTTTGTTTTCGTTATATCCAAAATATGAGTTGCTTAGTTAGAAAAAGTGCTTTAAGGCAAGAAATTTTTCTTATAAGTGTGGTTTTATTCCACCACTCTTATACAAAACTGCAGCGGTTGACTTCGGTGTCGAGTAAAAGATTGCTTCCTCACTTATTATGTTTACATACAGTAGAAAAGGCAAGGATATGACTGACAAAGAGGGAGACAAAAAAAGGGAATGTTGTCTAAGTAAAGTTGTCTTCTAGAGTAGCCCTAATAAGGCATCTAGCATTATTACTCGGTTAATAATATGGAACCGTTTCGATTAGGTCGGGTCTTAACCTAGCGGAGCGTACTTCTTGTTTATCTGGTAGTCTGGTATTGCCAGCGTCACAGTCGTTGTCAGCCAGTTAGCGGGATTCAATTGTTTCACGAGTCATAACACTATGGCGGGACTGCTTTTTACTAACCGCGGCTCAGCTACTATTGACGATATTGAAATCGAAGGCCCGTTACAAAAATTTTTGTTTTGATTTTTGTTACAGGGAGCTTCGTGCAACGCGTCATCCAGGACTTCAAACGAAAGTTCCATCACATACTCCTTAGCACCCTCTAGACTTTTTTAATCTATCCTGGCCTCTATCCCTTCATTCGACCAAGCTTATTACTAGATATTGCACAATTACGACATGACGAACTAAAAAGAGTGATTCCTAAGCTTGGGTTTCCACATAAAAAAAGCGTGGAAGAAAAGAACATGCCTTGGATTCGAACCACGGACCTCTCAGATTAACAGTCACGTACCTTTGACTACATTTTACTACAATAAATTTGTTTGCTGATAACTCCTGATCTAATGAACAAGATTTTTCGTATTGGTTAATCGATTTTAGGCCAAAAAGTCATTGACAGTTTCGGTGCTGCGGTTGTTCATATCAACAAAGACTTATAAACTGAATTTTAATCAATTTTAAAGCTACTTCTAGTTGCAAAAAAAAAACTATTATCAGTTATTACAAGATTTTTTTTATGGATTAAAATATTTTTGTTTTACAAATACCCATTCTAATAATCTTTTTATCTACAGCTTAACTTATCCTCAAGCCCGCGATTAATGCGGTTAATAACATCACCCAATAATTGAGGATCGATTCTGAAATTTCTTTTTTTATCTCTCACAAATTTTTATTGGAAACATGTATTGGAAACATGTTTTCTCGGTAAGATTTTGTTGTTGCCAAGATCCCTGCCGCAGAAAGATTCATGCGATCGGCATTGATCACAACAATAATAATAATAAGAAGAAAAAAAAATGTCGAAAGAATTCTACAAATCAGCTGATTTCCCATCAAACCCAAAAAGGTCCAGGGAATTAGAGTCATATTTTTCGGCTGTTTATTGCCTTGGAAAGGTAAAGATAATCCTTGATTTTTAAGTATTGGTTTTTTTTTGTGTGTGCGTCTACCTGAGTAAGGTAAAAATCAGCTGACTGGTTTGTATTTAGTCGTGTGGATTGGTCGCATTTATTTTCTGTAACTTTTTTCTTAGTTTCGGTTCCATTTTTTTTTAAAAGACCAAAATTGTTATTCTTTCTCACGATAAATTTATCGTAGCGAACACAGGGGGAATGAATTTCTTGCATACGAATATGTCCTTCCAACACACTTCCGAAGTATTCGAGGAGAAGGTGAAGAATGCTAAAATCGCGGCTATAAAATGCTTAAAGGAGCAAAATTTGTTATAAAAAAAGACTTAAGTAGCCAAATACCAGTTTCTCAAATCTGAAAATATATTTCTTGTGGTCATCTGTTTGTTTTTTCTTGGGAGAATCAATTTTTTTTTGCATGAATTTTATTTAAAGATTTATTTCCGCTCTGGTGGATGCCGTCTTATGCAAACGGGAAAGGTGCCGGTATTTCCGTGTTGGCAGGTGATGAAAACCGTGTATTTGAAACAAGAATTTATTTCCGGTTTGAAATATATTTTTTTTTTTCAAATTAAAATTTGATGTCAATTTAAATGAATTTATTGTTGTAAAATAAATTTTTTGCTTTTCTGACATTTTATTTTAAATTTTTGCAATAAAATCAAAAAAATCACTTGCCAAATATTTTCTCTAACGAATTAATTGACGCCAATTATATCAAACACTATACAAAATCTATATTGAAAACACAGTCAGTCGTTGTAGTCGTTATTCTCAGATTTTTTTTTGCACTGTCAAATTAACTCAATTGATTCAGTCTCGTCACTCAGCTGATTCTCGTCTTGCATGAGGAATTCATTTTCGAATACGGGCACTTAAACCTCTCGTCTTGCTGTAAGACGTTGTCGAGCTGAAGATTGCATCATTGAGCCCCCTAACCTTGAATCAGTTCTTAACGGCTGAAATTTCATAACGTCCGAATGTGTAAGTTGATAAGTTCCCCCTTATCCGAAATCGTGGCTCTGTTGAATGTTGCTGGTTTGGTCCGGTGTTGAGCCACTCCCAGCGAAGTTATCAACAACTTTGAGCTACAAAATCAGCGCAAAAAAATTTGTTTTGAGGGATTTTGTTTGTATTTAATTTTAAATTGAGAAATATTTATTTTTGATTAAAAAAATTCACACACAAAAAAAAATTATTTTCTGTCATCTGTTACGAATGATCTTTACTACTACTTCAAAAAAACGTTGTTATCAGTTCCCATACCGTCTCTTCTCTTTCTGTTCACTTGCTTCCTTCCATTTTTGAACCATTCATGCGTAGTTTTAATATTTTTTAAGGTTCTCGGAAGTACTTGAGTAGTAGTAGCTCAACAGATGAAGATTTCGAAGGTTTGAAATAAACCGTATAAGAACGATATTCGATCCCATCCAGATCGTGTGTGTTTTTTTGCAACTAGCCGAGCGAAAGCTGACCCCACTGGACAATTTTTTGGTTTTGTTTATTCTGCACTTGAGATTTTTTTCCAAAAAAGAAATTCCGTTCTTTAAATACTTGACGAGGATGTGAGCAAGTTTCAGTTATGGTCAAACACAATCATATCATATTTATTCGGTTTCCGGATTGGTTTTTATGCAATCGTTTTTACTTTGATTTGCCGCAATATTTTTAACGTCTTTTTTTTATAATTTTGGTAGAAATTATGAAACAAGGTGGAAATTGGAGATTGATTACGTTTTTACACCTGCTGTTTGGGTGTTTTTTAAATTAAGAAAAAATATCTGAAAGTTGTAGAAAAATAGTGGGGAAATATTTTTGCGTAAGAAGGATGAGTTTGTCTTCTTTAGATCCGTAGTATTCAGTCTGTTCCATGGCGAGGCAGGAACAGCTTGATGGCCCCTCATCTGTCCTCGTAGCAGTGCAGGGGCACCTGGAGCAGGATGTGGCCAGAAGGCCGCGTATGGTCGGTCTTGGAACGAAGGCTCCCTGATTGTATACTATGTTCGCGTCACGTTTGGACATAGCACAACCAAGCCCCAACTCCATGTAAATAATAATTTGCCCCCATCATCCTTTATTTAGTTAAAAGGATAGAAAATTATGGAGAAGGTCGAACGAACTTCTAGACCAGGGGTGGCCAACAAGTCGATCGCGATCGACCGGTCGATCGGAAAGCCAATTTTGGTCGATCGCTTGCGAAGTCTTTGGTTGAACGTGTTACAATTGTAACTGGACGCAATGCGTGAACGTAACACGCAAATGCAACAGTATAAGCATGCAGTTAAGAGTAGAATCATAAAAAAACACGGCCAGTGTTTTAACAAATTGAAAAAACAGTTTTGAATATATATTTTACTTATCTATCCCAATATCTCCTATTGAAATTCAGTGTATAAACATTTCAACACATATGACATCGAGAAATTTAATGGTCGTGACATCTAGTTACTTCGCCTTTTAAGCTCCATTTATACTGGTGCGCTGTCTGACAACACACACTCTCCTTCTAGCGGCAGCAATATCGCATTGGAATGGTGATTTCTCTTCCGCTCTTCGTCTATTTTGATGCTTAGAAATATAGAACTTCAGGAAAGGCCCTCGCGTATAAAATCTGCGTACGTTAGCGTAGTGAAATCTGTGGTCAGTTGACTGTCAAATTATATCTACTCTGTTTACATTAACTGACCAAACGTGAAATCCAATGTGATCAGCTGATTAGAATTCGGAGGGACGACGGGTAAAAGGTTCATTTGTAGGGGGCAAAATTTGATTTTTAATTTTAACTCCCTCTTGCCCCTCCTCTATTCCACTCGCTTTTTCCGCCTGCAGTGGACAAACAACTACCAAAACCTGATCACTCACACAACAGGAATTTTACTACGCTAAAACTCGGGGAGGACTCTTCTTGTAGTTCTATATTCTAAGCTTTGATGCTGCATGCTCTGTGGCGCTCCTTGTTGGCACGGGTTTCTTCCAAAGGTCGGGGTGTGTTTTAATGTCTGGCAACTAACTTTTCTTCGTGGTTTACTTATTAGTTTTTACTGCTGAACGGTTTTGGAACATTTCTTTTCTTCTGAGAATGCGTATATTCTTTCCTTTTATCCGTAATACGAAATAGTTGGGATTTATCTCCAACACTTACAATTACAACGGACCTGCATATGGTGGGGTCTCTTTTGAACATGGACTGGCGGGTTGTTTTTAGATCCCCCTGGATGTTCGCAATCCTAAAGCTGGAGACCGATATATGCGTGCGTGCGACGATAGATATTATAGAAATGACTGCTTTCAAATGTGATCTGACATACAGGTTAGTGAACGAGACGCATTCAACGCAAAAGTTGGTATACTTTTAGCTTTTTCCGCACTGCCATATTCGATATAGACTGAAATGAACAAACACAAGCACAATACACACAACCAACTCATGCACTCGTTGCTTATATTTTCTTTTTGTTATATGTGAAAGATGAGACAGAACGCCAGCACGCATTTATCTGTCAGCGAAATCTTGCCGCATAATGCCGCACGCACCGCACGCCAGCATGAATCTGTTTCCAGCTTAACAGTAGATATTAATGGCTAGACCGCGTACAAGTCTTTTGTTTGGTAGCACATGATTACTGCCTTTAGAGTTCTGTGGTCGCTTCCAGTCGCTTACTAACCTGATCGTTCTCTTTACCACCGCGTGAACCCGCGAGTTTTTTATGACTAATTTTCGGAGTAGTTCAGGAACGTAGAAGGTCGAATTTTCTCTTGACTGATGTCGCTGTATAATTTCCACGGGCTATTTGGGAACAGCAAACTCCTTGAGCAACAAAGACGAGCTTCCTTTTTGGTCTCGTAGCAAATCCTCCAATTCTTCGCCATTTGATTGGATCTCTGCAAATTTTTTGAAATCTATTGTCTCTGTTGCTACATTTATTGGATAATAGATCTGCTATGTTGCTGTGCTCTCCTTCAATGTATCGTATGTTCGTTGAAAATTGGCCGATGAAGTTGGTGATGTTTTTTCCGATTTTTGTTTAAAAGCGAAGGTAAACAGTTTGTGGAATATATTAAATTCTCGTTCTTCTTAAAGATGACTGAAGTGTTTCACTCCTTGATGCATCGCCAAGAGTTCTCTGTCATACATGTTGTAATACTTTTCAATGGTTGTGAGCTTCCGAGGATAAAACCTAAAGGTGTTGCAAATCCATCCACAGCTTGATGCACTGGTGCACCCTTGGTGTTATTTGATGCGACGGAAGAGTTTGTGAGCGCCGTTTGAATTCTTTGTCTTTTAAGCCCCATTTTAACTCTTGCGCTCTAATCAAGAAAGAGTTCGATGTCCCCCCATTGATTGAATTGGACATCCATTGAAATTATGTCTTGCACGTACAGGTTGCATTATCGAAGGCAAAGGATCAACTGGAGGTACTGTCATTAGCGAAGCTGTAAAGTGAGAGTAGGCCAGTTAGAAAAATCAGAAAAAGAACAGAAATAGAATTTAGCCCTCGGGGACACCAGCAAAAATGGTGTAGGACTCATAGTCGTCGCCATCCAGTACTACCTTGATTGGAGCGCCAGAAAAGTTCAATCTAGTTCTTTGGAAGTGAGTCCATACAAGCAGTATCTTGAAGTTTAGCCAAAATATAAGGGCCAAAATCCTTGGACTATCTAAATCAGCCAGACGTACCTCACCAAATCGATTGATTCTCTGATTAAAGTGGCCTGTTTGATACACAAGAACGCCGCTACTACATCTTTTTTATTTTGATTGTCCTCTAATATTTCTTCGGATGTCAGCTCTTTAGTGATTATTTTCCTCGTGATTTTGGCGAGAATAAAAATTTTCCTATTGGGCGGAAGTTCGAGGAGGTTGCTCAAGTCACCCTTTATCGGTATAATCTGTTGCATCTGAGTCGTAACAAACTCGAGATTTAACGAAAGTATAGTGACCACATTTTTAACGATAACTGGGGTTGTACTATCTCAGTCAGTGGATTTCCCGACTAGAAATTTTTTGCTGAACCTGACCAGGACCGATCAGGGATGCCTGATCAGTGTAAAGCGGCCCACACACTCTCAGTTTTAACTGAGCAGTTGAACTGTGTAAAAAAAACTGTAAAATAAACTGAACTGAAAGTGTGTGGGCTCGTCAGTTCGTTGTATGGGGTTTTTGCTCAGTCTTGTCAGTTCTGTTGATTTGAGTACATCATTTTAATAATGACAAAAATGTACGGCACTGAGAGAACTGAACGATAAACTGTCTGACCTGCGCAGTTTATCGGAGCAAAAGAGGGTAAAGAAGCTCAGGTCTGCGAACTGAATGAAAATAGTTCAAAACGCACAGTTCACACAATTTATCGCTCAGACATGACGTCACACGTGATAAACTGCGCAGTTAAACTGAAAGTTTATGGGCCGCTTAAGTCAGAAGATGCAGCAGAAGATGCATAAGGACCTGATCAGGAATGCCTGACCAGGACCGGACCGGGATTGCCTGACTAGGAACTGACCAGGATTACTTGATTTGGAATTAATTAGGCTCTTTTAATCTGAAAATATGGGTTTAAAAACAGATAATTTAAAAAAAATTAATATATTAATATAAGATGAGTTTATTTGTTTCTTTATGACTTTGGATGGGATCTTATGACGGCTTGAAGGTTTCTCGAAAGGCTTTCAATAATAATAATAAGAACTATATTTCATTTATGCGGGATCCGGTGCGGGGATTTAGTCTGGGTTCCAATTCTTGATGAGGTTTGCATATTAGTTTTGGTGTAAGCATACTTTTAGGGATGGTGATTTTTTTGTTGATTTTCCGCAACGATAGCGCTACATAAAAAAGTTTAATGCTATTTTATGGGAAATATCGCGATCTTCAATTTTGATTATCACCGCTTGCCTGGAAAAACCAACAGTTTCCGAGACAATCGCGAAAAACCACGAAAAACTGACATTTTTTCCCTTTTCACGAAAATAGCGCCAAAACTACAAGTCTTATGAGAAAAAGTATTATTATCTTTTTGATGGAGAATATTGCGATCTTTAATTTTGATTTTACCACTTGCCTTGAAAAACCAACGATTTCCGAGATAATCGCGAAAAACTGACGTTTTCTCTCTTTTAACCAAAATAGCGCCAAAACTACTAGTCCTATGAAAAATAGTATTATTTACCTTTTTGATGAAGAATACCGCGAGCTTTAATTTTGGTCCTAACCACCTGCCTCGAAAACTCAAGGTTTCAGAAATAAGCGCAAAAAACTGAAATTTCCCAATTTTCGCTATTTTCTCTATTTTCTCCATTTAAAGGTGCACGATGTCGACGCACTCTTTGCCGATTAACTTGTATGCCTTGGCATTTTCCACTAATTAAAAAACACCAATGTTTTCCACAAACTGTATTAAACAGTGAAAACCCAATTTTTTCACAGACCTTATTAAAAGAACCACAAAACCAATGTTTTACACAAATTTTTCACACCTTTTCAGAGCAAGGAAAACTCGTGATTGTCACTTGTCATTTTTAACAAACAAATGGAATTTACGACTTCTTTCTTGGTTTACAAACGTTCCATCTCCAAAAACTTTCAATACTTTCCATTTTCGACTAGATTTTATTTTTCATAAGATGAGGATTTCCTGATCTGGACCTGACTAGGTCCCGACTAGGAAAACACGGTGTGGCATGCTTTACCATCAGGACCTGATATATGTTAAGGGTTTTCCTCACCTAAATTCTAGTCGGGTTATTGACGCTAAGCTATATTAGTTAAAACGAAGATCTTGCAAAAAGGAATGGAATGTGGAAGATCATCATTGATTTTGTATTTTTAAGCAGCCCCCTCTGTACTGCAGTATTACTTGATAACAACAGTAACTCCTAATTCTTATTCTTCTTTATCTGTTACTCATCTGTGTAGATGAACTGTGAAATATGGTATCTAGTTTCAACTGATCTTTCACTTTCATACTACACAATTCATCTATAAATCATATCGTTTTTACCTCAATAATATGCCCAGAGCAAGCATTCATTCATGTCATACACAGAAACACCTGTCAATCAAATCCTTCTTGAATCTTTCGTCTCACAAAATTCGTTAACAACTCAAATCTTAAATCCATTAACGCTCAAACCCAAATGAACCAAAAGTAAACCAATAATTGTTCAATTATCGGCTTTACATTGTATTAAAAGTTTTCATTGCGAAATTGAAAAGTTCTGAATGATTGCGTGCAAGACGTTAAAAATTTCCAAATTATTGCCCAAAAGTGAACACCTCTTGTCCTCGATCTGATGTGGTTGTGGTGTGTGCAGCTTTGATATGAACCGAAACGCTGATTGACCAAGAATAAGAGCTTCCCATCAGGATGAGGAGAATGTGAACGGACATTAGCATGCTGTAGGTGCAGGCAGTCCTTCTCTTTAAAATTATCTCGGAGGACGTTCCATGCATGATAATGGATAACGTCGGTCCCTGCTTGATTAATGGCGGATTGTTGGATGAGGAGATGGTGATTTTCTCGTTTCTTAAAACGAATCTTCTTTGAGCTTTCGATTAGTGTTTTTTTCAAGCATTCAAGACGATTTCTTTCCTTCAGCCATATGAATTCTAATTTTTGGGTATTTACATTGTCATAATATTTAATGGGGCATTTGATGCAAATTTTTATGCTAAAAGGAAGTCGGAATAAAATGTCAAAAAACAACAACATTTGCAATGAATGGATTTTAAATATTCATCAACACTAGACAATGCCTTACTACGGGAAATCGTACAACATTAAATTGCATTCCTTATCTGCAATATGCTTCAATTTCGCAAAATATAATTCCCATAAGAGTTCTAAGAATATAATTCAAGTAGTCTCTCAGTAAATGCCCTTAATTTACCAAAAAATTCTTCCTCTCTCTCAATGGCATGGGATTTCTTGCAGCCCAAAAGAAGAATCAAATTCTTGGAAATCGTGTATTGATCAAAAATTCCACGAGTTCACTGTTCATTTGCCAAAGGACTACTATTGGCAGTATGGTTGAATTTCCTTTGCGATGGTCTCGAGTCCACCGAATGGAGGGCGGATGTGATATCAACTACATCACAAAAAAGAGCCCCTTGAGCACTTGTCTTGATTTTGATATTTTTTTCCCGTCGTTCGTATGTAGACATTTAAAAAAGGATCTGATAAATCGTTATTTCCTTCCTTAAATAGAGCATGAATGAATTTCTTGCTACCGGTTATACCTGCAATCAGGATGCTTCCACAGTCAGAAAATGTCTATCGGTGCGGATTAAAGTGAGTGTGTAAAGGGCTTCCGAAAAGTATATATGTGTCAACTATTGTTTGGTGGGATTTCTATTTTATACTTTACTTAAGAAGTCAATTTATTGCTGATTTTAAGAGATAACTTTTATATTTTAGTTTACACGATGAAATGGATTTGATAGTCACTAAACGTCTTTTCCCACGTTGTAGAATTTCGGGTAAGATACGCATGATAGGCATGTCGGCGGTGTCGATATTGGTATGGAGCTAGGCATTGACCACACAAAATTGTTTCACCACAAAACTGGATATAAAAATAAGCTCGATATATGGGTTCGTTACATTTCTTTGACTGGCACGAACTGTTCTTCTAGTAGCGCTACAGCCAAATAGCCTCTAATCTTCTTCTCCAGTCATCTGGATTGCTAGATGAAGTTCTCTAGTTTGATGTATAGAGAAGTGTCTCCGAATCTTCTGGAACCACATTGATTCACCTCTTTCTTAGTCCGTCCAAACATCTTTCTCCTAGAGTTATTGCCAGTGAAGACTTTCTTTTCTGTTGTATCTTTTGGCATACGATCGACGTGTCCTGACCAGTGAAGCCTGTTAAGTTTTATAAAGTTCACTATATTTATATAGTTTAGATGTAGTATAGAATAAATTTCCCTCCTGTAGCATACACTAGGGAGCACTTGATTACCCTCACTTGAAATTTCGTTGTGAAACATACTGCAGTGACTCTATTCGTGCTAACCATTTTTTAAATTGTTGCTGGTCCGATATTTCACAGTTCCCAATAAAAAAAAATAACTGAAAGAAAAAAAAGTAACGGGAAATCCAAATTTCGACCTTCTAAAACGACCAGATCGATGACATCCTTATACGAAATGGTCGCATACACCATCACCGAACTAAGAGCGGAGTGACAACGAGATAGGAATAATTCCGATTTTCGCATATCATGAAAATAATAATAAAAATTATTGTTGAAAACTATCCGGACCACTCACATTTCCAACTTAGATTAGCTCTACAAAATCTCAATCTGGCTTCCTTATGATGTTGAAGCAAACATGGTTTTCCCTGCAGTTTCTTGTCTCGTATAAAAAGGTACGTGCGTAGAAAACCTCATAAAATCGTCAAAATTGCGATTTTTCAAAAATTCGAACGGGATTTCATTTTCGATTGTTTCTTAAGTTTTCTAAATATCTTTCCAAATAATAAACTGATTTTGCAAAAAATAGCACAATTGTTAATTAAGATTAAAAAGTAAGACTAGATCGTTAATTACTCAAAAAGTAATGAATGAACCGATCTTGTTGAAATTTTTTGTTTTACATTTCCGGGACTACATAAACACCATCTTCAAGTATTTTCAGCTTTCTATGTGCAGCTGTTTTCCAGTAAACAAATAGTGAAAATAACGTGATTTAAAAACTTTGGAAGCTATTTGCAAAATCACACTTGCACCTAGCGACCTCTAACAGGCCTTAGTTTTTAGAGAATTTTATAACGAAGAGCTTTTCCAATGCGTGTGTGATACGAAAAGTTAGCAGGATATTGAAAGATATATAGAAAAAGTGCCTATTTTTCACAATAAGTTAACTAAAATGTTATGCGGTCAACCAAATTGTGGGCAAACTTAGAGTGTTCAACTACACCCTAAAACGAAGCGACTCCAACAATAATCTCACCTATGGGCCAAAAATTTATTTTTAGCAATTTTTCCTTCTCGCCGACTAGCCTATATTACATTTTCGGCAAATCCGATCACCTGACGCCTTTCTATACTGCTTTCAGGGTTGAACCAGTGAAATTTTTACTAATTCATTTTTAGAGAGAACTTTTCACTGGTTCAATCAGACTGGCTTTCCAGTGAAATTATTGTTTACTGGTTGAACCAGTAACTCAGTTTTTGAAGTGTCGGGAGCTCTAACTGGATTTAGGCAAGGCGCAAATTGAGACGCGTATAGAGCGTGTGAGCTGACATGACGCGAGCAACATGATACGCTCGTGACACTCGCGTAGCGTGGTGATCCGCATATTGAGACGCAGTTTCGATGTAGCTAGCGTACTACTTATGACTGACTTACGGAAGAAAAAACTGTTTTTATTAAATTTAAGTTCAGAATCAGATAATAATGCTGAAGACGAACTTTTGCTTTATTTAGCGACTAAAAATTTAAAATCACCCAATAAGTATATTCTGTTGGAAAGGGAAAAATGTGGACAATTGAAAACTACAATGAAGATGAGTGATGCTGGTTTTACCAAAAACTTCCGAATGAGCCAAGACCAATTTGCTGACGTACATGGGATGATCGAACAAGCCTTTGGCTCAAATAGATGTAATTCCCAAAAACTGATCCCAACAAAGGAAAAACTTGCATGGTCTACCCAAATCCCATTTTCCAATTTTATCTTCATATTGTACGCATCATTTGTGTCATAAAGCTCTTGGTGCCCTTTCACCGCCTCAATTAATTTTTCTTTTGCCATAGATAGGTATTTAAAAAGACCGTAATAGAGGGAGAGCCAGCGACGTATTTTGTGTTGTCATTTCATCCCTCATGAAAATTTCCACACTAAATCTTATATGCCTGCTTAACAATAAAAGTTACTTCTGGCAGCCCCCTCTGGCCGGGATGAACTACCCCAAAATTACAAAGAGGGTAAAAAATAAAGTTCAATTTTGTTATAGTATTACTCATGAATTTTCTGGAGATTATTTTTGATAGTATTCTCTATTTATAAAAATTAATGCCAGAACATTTACCCTTCACCTAATGCTTGCCAGAACGCTCTAAATATTTATTTAAAGGGGTTTATTGCATAAATAGTCCATTCAAAACGCGAAGGGGGGTGTTCCAACATAACACCATTAAGAAAATCGAACCCTACATGTATTTTGGGTCGCTGATTACGATAATCGGGGTCCTGCGGTCCTAAAATATGGGCGTCACCCTTAAAAACGAAAAAAATATCCCTTTTTAAGGGTTGTTCGCGATAATTTCTATAATAATGAAAAATAATCTAACGAAATCCATTTTTTATATTTATTTGCGATTTGGTGGTGGATTTATACTAAATCAGCCAAACTTTAAAACAAGGGATAATCCTAAAGGGTTAAAACCACCCCTAAATCAACTGAAAATAAAAAAAAAATTTTCAAGTTCACCCAAAAATTATTTATTTTCACCACTTAAGGGGGTAAAACTACCCCTGCATTAAGTTGAATTTGAAAAAAATTGAATTTTTATTTTACATTAAAATATTATTTTTGATGAAATACTATTAAAACATTTGGAAAATTTAACCTTTTAAAGGGATTAAAGCACCCCTAAATCAAAACAAAAAAAATACATTGAAAAAATGTTCTTTTCGTAGGTTCCAATTTAAATTTTAAATAAATTTTCCAAATGTTTTAATAATTATTTCATAAAAAATAAAATTTTTGGCTGACTTAATGGGGTAAAGTGTTGAATATAATTAAGCAGAAAAAAAAAGTTTGCTTATTTTTTTTGTTTTACCCGGGACAGACTAGCATCATTAATGACGAATATGACGTCAGAATGACGTAGACCCATATAAAAGATATGGAAGTAAAATGGAGTCTACGTCATTCTGACGTCATATTCGTCATTAATGATGCTAGTCTGTCCCGGGTATAAAGTTGATTTCTAAAGTTGTAGGGGTAGTTTAACCCCTTAAGGGTTGAAAATAATTTATTTTTGGCTAACAATACTCATAAAATCGAATTTGGAGCATAAACTAGAAAAAAAAATTTTTACAATTTTTTTTATTTTCAGTTGATTTAGGGGTGGTTTTTACTCTTTAGGATTATCCCTTGTTATAAGGTTTGACTTGATTTAATATAAATCAACCACCTTCGCAAATAAATATTGAGAAAAGTGTATTTCGTTGGATTATTTTTCATTATTATAGAAATTATCACGAACAACCCTTAAAAAGGGATATTTTTTTCGTTTTAAGGGCGACGCCCATATTTTAGGACCGCAGGACCCCGATTTTCGTAATCAGCGACCCAAAATACATGTAGGGTTCGATTTTCTTAATGGTGTTATGTTGGAACACCCCCGTTCTCGTTTTGAATGGACTATTTATGCAATAAACCCCTTTAAATAAATATTTAGAGCGTTCTGGCAAGCATTAGGTGAAGGGTAAATGTTCTGGCATTAATTTTTATAAATAGAGAATACTATCAAAAATAATCTCCAGAAAATTCATGAGTAATACTATAACAAAATTGAACTTTATTTTTTACCCTCTTTGTAATTTTGGGGTAGTTCATCCCGGCCACAGGGGACTGCCAGAAGTAACTTTTATTGTTAAGCAGGCCTATAAGATTTAGTGTGGAAATTTTCATGAGGGATGAAATGACAACACAAAATACGTCGCTGGCTCTTGGTCTATAAAAAGAAACAAACTAAAAAGATGGAAGAGAAAAAACAGCAAAATAATATTATAAGAAATTGTTGACACTCGTTGACACGACCGGCACGAGAAACTGTGGCTCCACTACAACGCCACGCCTGTAGTAGGCGACGCGAGTCGCGCCAGTTCGCGTCCCCTTGCCAATTTGCGCGGCTCGATTCGTTTCCATAGTTGACAAAAAACGCGCTGTGCTGTGCCACCCCACACGCTCTATACGCGTCTCAATTTGCGCCTTGCCTAATGTTCGCCAAATTGATAGATTACCTCTGAGTAGGCTATCTTTAAAAAAGTAAAATTTTACGTTGGAAGTATCAAAATAATACCACATAGGATTTTTTGCTCCCCGGTTCCTGAATCTTTTCAAGGAATCCTTAAATTTGCAAGGTTTTCAAACGTTTGCTACGAAAATCAACAACGAAAATTCGAAGTATATTGTGTAAATTTTGAGTTCTAAAAAGGCAATATTGCGAGTCTTCAAAAAAATTTAATACTGGATCTAAACGTACGATGATTTCCTATATATTTCGTGGTAGCTACCACAACCTTAACGTTGACCAGCCGAAAGAAAAATTCTGGATCAAAAATAAAAGTTGCAAAATATTGGAGTTTCTCAATTGACCGCTCTTGATCACATTCACAGGTTAGACTTTGACCATAAGAACTTAAGCTAAGTCCCAGATTGAACGAACACAATTTAAGTGAAAAAAGGAGTACATACAGATGCGCTTTATCTTCCAGGCCGATGGCCATTATCGCCGCCGTTTATGGTAATTTTCTTGTAGCTGTTGTGTTGTGTATTTTATACGAGTAAAAATGCAAATCTTGAACAAACATGACGGAGACATTCCCAATTCCTGTGCACGGGGCGTTGATGACAGGTACTCGGCCGTTCACATACACGCAGACTCACTGCATCAATATTTTCTGGCATACGTTAGCTACGTTGTCGCCCAGACTTTGCTTTACCTCTCAGTGTATGCAAATTTTCAAAACTATTCATTACGTGCTAAATAGCTCCATAATAAATTGTTATCGACTACTATCAACCACTGTCAAATATGAACTGACAATTGACAGCGAAACCAAAATGGCGGCGAAACAAAATAGGTCTGAAACATAAAATGCAGTCTATATATGCAATTGTTTACTTTGTTGCCCGAGTTTTCAGATGCATTTTTGAATCGTTTAATAACAGGAGATGAAAAATGGATGTGCTACAAGAAGTATGGAACAAGAACAGATTTTTACGGCAAAAATTGCTAAAAAAATTGACATCGGTTTTTAAATAGTTTAACATTGAACTAATATTTTAAATAAGCATGTAGAAACCTGAAAATATTCTTTTATTAAATTTGAGATCCTATCACTCTTATTGGTAAGCCTATATTTTCAAAACAAATTAGTCTTGTCTATATATTAAAAAAGCGTATCCTAAACGAAATTAATTACTATTATAAATTTTGAAAAAACAAACAAAATTTGCGGATAGGATCAAAAGCATTCCAATAACCACAGGAATCCTAATCCGACAACATCTTATCCCTGGAATTACATTATTAGTCCTGTCAATTTTCTAACAAGGCAATTCTAAGGATTATAATCCCAGAAAAGTATATTTTATCACTCATATCCTTGTAGTCACGAATTTTGTGCGATCCTTATCAGGATTTCTACTCGAATTTTCTTACGCCTGGGCTGATAACAGGATTTAACTGTCTGAAGGATTCCTTTTATTATTTCTATTAAATCGCTGCTCCCTTTTTTTTTCTTCAATGAAATTTCATGATGAATGATGGTTTGTTCTTTTTTTTTATATGATGGACAGAGAAGACGTTTCCGTGATTATTGCACCTTGCTGGCGACATTTTTCTTCAAATAAAGAAGAATTTAAGAATTTTTATTTATTGTCTTCTCATATAAAGAAATATTGAATTCCCAGGAGCTAAAAATGTCAAATATACAACAGAGTGAATTCTTGGTGGCTTCTTTTCTGGGATGTCTTCATTTATCTGCTGTTAAAGAGCATGCGAAATTTTCTTAAGAATTAGATCAATAGGAAATACGACTACACGGACTAAGGAGATACGCTTCATTTGAGGAAATTTCAAATTCCTTAGGATGTAATCTTTAGAGTAGGTCCACATGACGGGATTTTGTTTAGAAGAATGCGAATTTTCTATTTTACTTGTAACTGCATAAAATTTGTTTTTTTGTATGAAATTTTGTAAGGTGATTGCGAGGGAGAAGTTATTTTTTTGATGTCTTAATTTTAGTATAAAGTGTATTTTTGGATAATTTTTTTAATTGATTATTTTATTGCTTTTTAGATTATTACTAGACGATATTGAAGACGATATTTATATAAAGAGTGACGGTGAAATTACATCAAGTGAAAAAAGGTATGTTTTATTTTGTGATTGTTGAATTGTAAACAAAAAATTTCACATAAAAATCATGTGACTGAGCTTTTCATATACAGAAAGGTATTAAATGGTTTCTAGATGTTAGTTACGTAACTATGTAGGAATTTCTCCTTTAATACTATATTACTAATTTGTTGATCTCTAAGTGAAACATGTTTAGGTGGGAAAAAACAAAAATAAATATATTTCCATCGTAGGCTGCACTAAAAATTTTCCAATTTTTTAAATTAACGAAATAATTTTGATCCTAATTTTACACTAAATTCTGCAAATTACATCGACGGAATATTATATCTTCATTTTTATTATATTTTTTTTATTTTTGAAGAGTCAGGCTTTAATGTATAACGTGAAAGTGGGGTCAGCTGATGCCTTATTAGTGCAATTTTATCTTGGAAATCATTATCATCAGGCCTATTCTGAACTCCGCTGGAATTTTCTTACAATCGTATGCTACCAATGTAAGAAAATTCCAGCGGAGTTCAGAATAGGCCTGAATATCTTTTTGTAGTATTTACGATAATTTCCCCTTCGAATTTTACATTGTTTTTTTAGTGGAATTTTAAACACATTAACACATGCCTTTATCAGAGACTGGGAGGTGGACCATGAGATGCCCCAGAAAGATTCGGCCCCTCGACCAGCGTCTCAGACCTCTCCCTCGCGAGCTTGTCCGCCGCCTTATTTCCTGGGCAGGCTCACGTAATGCCTCTAAGCTGCGCAGGTGCACTAATTTTTCGAGAGTTGCGCAGCCGTTTTTATATTATGCTCACAATGGGCTTGTTCACCATTTTGTTATTTCATTTAATAAAAGAATTGCATCTAAAAATGGCAAAAATCCAAATTTCACAAAAAAAAAATTTGCTTGGTTTGCTTTTTGCCCAGTTGTCAGAGAGAGGGAATTTTCAGTAATGCAGGTTGCGTGCGCAACTGACTTATTCAGCAATGGAATTGTGTTGCTGAATAAGTCAGTTGCGCACGGAACCTGCATTACTGAAAATGCCCAGACTTTGACCACGCACAAAATGTGATCTCGCTGAAAATTGGGACTTATGTACTTTTTTGGGTGTAGAAAACGATAAAAAAATCTTGCTGCTCTAAACTGTATGGTAAGTTCACAATTTCGAAAACAAATTCGAAAATTTGGTTTTTGCGTTATATATCGAAAAATAAAAAAAATTTCGAAAAACTAATAGTATCACGTGAAAGAGAGGAAAATTTTACTAAAATTTATATATAACTTATTTTAAAAAAATTGTTTTATTATTATTAAAAATTATTAAAAATAAGAAGCAAATTCGAAAAATCGAAGCGCACCAAAAAGGTGAATTCAAATATTCTAGCAAGGCGTCTCGGGAACTTGCGTTGCAAGAACTTCATCGTAGCGGCTGCGATATGGCAAGGTGCGCCGCACAGAGGTCTGAGAATGATATTTACGTGGAAAAAACGTCAAACTTTGTTGGATTTGCACAGAAATTGAAAAGTATAGGTATTTGGCGTTGCTGATTACAAATTTGAAGTCAAATTATTAAAAAAAACAAAATGGCGGATCCAATATGGTGGCTAAAAGGCTAAATTGAATTGAACTCACATAAAATTGCATATTTCTAAGTTTTTGGAGTCTATATTTACAATTTTCATGTCAAACATTTGGAAAAACAAAATGGCGGATCTAATATGGTGGCTAAAGAATTTTATACTGGATCAATTTCCATTTCGTCACTTTCATCTATAACACAGCACAACAAAATCAAACTTTTTTTTGTTGCATAAAATATTTTAATGGTTGTTTACTAATTTGAGGTCACTGATTTCGAATCTACCCTCAGTTTTATTGTCTCAGCTCGAGTTTTATTGGCTTCATTTGGTACATTTTTCACATAAGCTTATGACGAAAAGTACCAAATAAAGCCAACTTTAACATCAAAATTTGCTAATATCTTCAAAAATAAAGGCGGTAACACAAAAATTGTCTTTACATTATTTATAGATAATTGCCCATGCTTTCCAATTTTGGAAAAAAAATGTTAACTAGCTACGTATTTTTGGGGAAAAAGGTAGTTGAAGATTGAAGTTGATATTTTTGTTCAAAAACAACAAAATTTTGACTTTGATGACTCATTACTCTGGAAGTTGGTAGGGTTTAACCTTCACTTTTACAGTTTTAGATAGGTGGGAGCAGTGCAGAGTTTGTAGTTTTTTTAAATAAAATATTTTAGCACGGTGAGAGTATTTTTTCTAAAAAACACTCCTCCTTAAAATTCATAAACTAAAGGTGATATAAAGAAACAGATAATACATATATTTGAAATCAGCGTCAAAAATTAGCTTAGATTGATGTAAAATATTCCATGCAACAGTTTTGCTGTTGGGCAGTGGATCAGTAGCGCTTTCACACGCTATTTTCATTTTTGTATGTGCTGTGCTTATATGTATATATTTATAATCTGTGTTCTCAGAAGTTATTGTTTACACTGATTTCTAAACCTTTAAAATGTGATACACTAGTTTCTACAACGTTGACTGCATGGCTATTTTCTTTTCGCTGTGACTCACGCAGCTGCGCACAACTGCACATGAAATTTTTAGACATAACGGTAAATTATATGTTCTTTCAGAAGCCGTAATTAAATTTTTGTCTCTTTGTGACTCTTCGAAATAATATTTTAGTTTTCATATAAATATGAATATTTTCAATTTTATATGTGCATATATGTATGTATATGTATATATTTATGATCGCACGAAATACTCATTGTGTTCTCAGAAGTTATTGTTAACACTGATTTATTTATCTATAAAAGAAATAAGCCAAATAAAAGAAAAACGTTATTCACAAAAATATGAAAATAACGCCCATTCTTGACCTACGTCGAAGATAACTGTTGCACTCGCACTAAAATCTCACTTTTGGAGTCCCTTTGACAAATTACTATCATAAATGAATCAATTTGTTATGTTCGAAAAAGCAGTTTTTTCCGCGTAAATTTCATTCTCAGACCACTGTGCGCCGTCTCGTTGAAAATAAAAGTTCGTCAGACCTTTTTCACGTACTTTCTGACACACAACGTGCGCCAACATCCATCTATGCCAGTCAAATTGTCGAAAAAACCTCGATTTTTTGCCAACTGAGCCATCCAAAAGGTAATAGCGTGCGTCGTCGACGGTTTTTCCAACTTTGAAGAAAAATTTTCCGATCATGGTTTTTGAGCACACTCCGGCCAAATAGTGACTTTCTTAAAATACAGGCAAGGGACCCCCTGCCACCCTTTTACATACGTTTTGAATATTTTTGCTCCCATATACTTTGTACCGCGCAGTCAGCGAAAAAATTAGAGGGAACATTGCGGCGCGATACGTCAAAGCACCCCGACAATATTTTGGAGGAAACCTTCCACGATGCGAAACTTTTCTCAAGGCTGTGCCTGGTGGAGTTCTCAAGGCATGCATTTGAGTCTGGAAAAAAGCACTACCTTCCCACTGCCTTTGAGACTTTGTAGTTGGATCCTACCAAACCAGCCCCTGGACCATGTTCCATTTTTGAGCCATCGGTGAACCAGTAGAGGTTTCTTGGACCCCGAAGAGTAATGAGCGCCTCCCACTCAAAGCGGTTCGGAATAAACTCTGAATTTCCTTTCAGTTCATCAAGGGCAGCCGTAATAAGGCATCTCGCCGGATTAACCGGTTAATAATAGTGTTCCAAAGTTCCGCTTAGGTCGAGTCTTCTCTTAGCGGATGGTGCATCTACTTGTCACCCGGTAGTCTGGTACTGCCGGCGTCACAGCCTTTGTCAACTTAAATGAACTTATACAAGCTCTAAGAGATCGGACGCGAATTTCACGTCTATCTTCTATCGTTTAAGCTAGTCTTACTACTAGACATTGCATCATGACATGAACGACATGACGGACTGGCTGAAAGGCTGACCCCTGAGTTTAGACTTTCACATCACATAAAAAGTTATGGTCGAATATACCTACGGCAAATTGAAATGTTTGGATACCGTTGATTATATCCATATGTCCTTTGATTTTATTGCGACACTTCTCTGGTTGTAAAGCAATGACATGTAAAAGTTAATAAACTTAAAGAATGAAATACATTTTTCCCATTCCTAAATGCAACCTTAAGTGCTTCCATATCAGTATCAATACAAAAATCACAAATCATCGGTATAAAATATTTCTGGATTTTTGTCCAATGTATAAGCGATCCCCTTTCATAAATAAAAGCTCTCATATTAATAAAATTACTTCAACCAAAAGCTTTTAACGGACAATTTCAACTTGAATTTCACCTTTAATCACCACCAAAAATGTGAAAAGAAACAAATTAGAATTCCATCAACGAAAAACTAACAGAACAACTTGAACAAGTTAACGACAGGCAAGTTGTGTGTTTTTTACACTTCTTCTTCGCAGGTATTTGAGTATATCAATAAATCCCGATAAAATATTTGATCTCGAAAATTACAAAGTTGTTAATGGTCGTACCGCCGAGATACCGCCCCGGACAACTTTCAGCAACAACAACACTACTTTTGTGACAATCTCGCAGTTTTAAGACAGGAAATTAAATACAAACACACGGCCTACGGGGCGAGCTTAGGTTGGAGAATCCCCGGATCCAAAAAAGTTATGCCTGCCACGGGAGATCCTATACACGTCCTATGCTTGTTCGTTATGAAAAAGTATTTTTTATGTAAATATTGACTTTTTAAGATAATTTGTGAGAAAAGAAATTCGAAACGCCAGTGCAAGATGGATGGAATAGTTTTTTGATTTACTTGTTCATCATTTAGTGGAAAATATTGTACAAAGAATTCATTGATGGTAAGAATTATTACGATTACGTGCCTTTTTATTTGCTTTACTCTATTTCTATTTTTTGCAAAATTAAATATGATTTAAGTTTAGATATGATGAGTTCTTACAATTTTATGTTTAGTAAACATCATATTAGTTTGCCCCTTTTAACTTGATTACAGATTTCTTATCATGCCGTGTTGTGGATTGTGCAGAATCTAACCGAGGAATATTATTCACTACCAATTCAGTTTCTTCTTCTTATTCTTAAATGGCGCTACAGTCCTTTTAGGACTCGGGTCTCTTAAAGTCTCTTTTTCTAGTCGTTTCTACGACCAGCTAGTTCTCTCTAGTTATTTATAGGTATAGTTTTCGTATATCTTCTAGCAAGTCATCCGTCACATATTGGGTGTGTAAGCAAGCGGTTTGAGGATTTCCTTTCGAAGAACTTAAGCTGATATTCTGTGGTTAAAAAAAAATAAGGCGTATAAAAGAAAACTAAAAAGACGCACTCGAGACGCAGAAGAAGAATATAGAGTTGGATGAAGAGAAGAAAAAGATAAAAGAAAGAAAAAAGTGTAAGATGGACGATTTGGAAAACCTTCAGAGCGAGGGAGAAATAAAGCAGTTCTTCAAGAAAAGAAAAGAAAGTAGAAAAGAATTTAAACCTAAGATACCACCTTGCAGAGACATGCAGGTAAATAATCTAAACGACACAGGGCTAGTACTAAATCGATAAGTGAAGCATTTCAGTAGTAAACTCTTGAATAAAAATGAAAAAGGACTTAGTGGAAACACATTTTATTACAACGAAAGAACCAAGAATGCAGAAAAAGTACCTGAATCTAGAGCTAAAGGTATATGCAGATGACATAGTCATCATAGGCAGGACAATGGTAACAGTGCAGCAAAGGAAATATTTCTGGCGGTAGAAAAAGCACCATCGAAAGCTGGACTTTTAATGAAGATAAGAGGAAACATGTCTGGAGTGGATCCTTAATAGAAATAGTAGAGAAAGAACAGTAGAAAATATTAATATTGACAGAAGCCGTGTTTAATGAGCTGCTCTAGGTTGAGATATCTCAGAAAAATATGTTTCATGAGCAACTCGTGATTCATGAGCTTACTGTAAGTTGAACAACTTAAAACACGGTTTTCTGCTCGAACTTTTTTGGTAGAGTAACTTCGGGCAAGATTTCTTGTTCTACTGTTTTTAACAGCTGCTCTTCTCTGAGCTGCCTTGAACAGCCTTGAGAATTCATAAATGAGTTCACCTATTTAGGAGTTCTAACTAACAAAGGTAGAACAATACTGCTAGCGACAGGCTCGGATTCAAGGGGGGTCATGGGGGTCATGACCCCCCGCAAAAGCGACCAAACGACCAAAACCGACCCAACTTTTTTGAAAGCACAGACCTACAAATTAAATTTTTTTTTCCTTTTTCGATTTCAGCACTGATTTTTTTGGGTTTTGAGACCTTCTAATCACGAATCTGAAATCGGGTTTTTTCTATTACGGCAGAGTTTTTCACAATACACATTTATGAAAATGTACAAATGTTCAAATGGACAGAATGGACAATGGGCAAAGAAGAGTATTTGTTTCCATTATGAAGTAAAGCTGCCTTTAAACTTCTTTTTGATGAATCAATAAAGAGTCTCCAGTCATTCACATCGTATTTTATGCCGTACATCTTCCCTAATCTGGGAATGTCTTTGCAACATCTGCATGTTCCGCAAAAAATTGTGAGAATTCCTTCTCTCTTTTCCGGTACCAGCAGAATGAAGTTTTTCTATTGTAATCTCGAACCAAGAAGTTCCGCGGCATCTTTAGGTAGTCCTAAATCTATCGTCAAATCATTCAATTCTATCTGATTAAACGGTTGTGGTTGAGAAGAGAGCTCAAAATTAGGATCTAGATTTACCTGGTCTTCTGGGCAAGAACTTTCAGATTATTCGCCAGTATGCATAGTATAAGTATAAGATTTTTTGTTCTTTTTCATTTTAAAATTGCCAAACATTGATGATCTTGCGTACAAAAAAACAAACCTTCGTAGAAAACGCAATCTTCAACAAAGAAAAAATGTTTAAGAGCAAATAATTTAAAAAATAGCTAAAAATGGTCAACTTTGAATGGCGATTTCTCGGTCACCCTTGGTCGTACGGAGATTTTAAAAAAATATATTTCTTCGTTTTTTCAATACCTTTCTTTTTTCTGAACATTTATGTATACCCAGGATGCCTTAAAAAAAGTTGTAACCGTATTAATAAAAAAAAACGTGATTTTTCGAAAAAATTAGTTTTGTTTTTCGATTATTTTTTTAATTACAAATGGTAAAAAAAAAATTAAAAAACGCATTTCGATGGGAAATTTAATTTTCTACAAAAAAGTATTTATGTAAAAATCTCGAATTTCGCTTTGTTTTCGAGTTATTTAGAAAAACCTGAAAAAGGGGTACTTAGTGTGGGCGCTCAAAAACGCACCCCTCAAAAAAGGGGCACTTTGTGATTTTATCATATTTAGGTGTTCAACTAACATATTAAACATTAAAAACCCTTGAACGCAATTGTTCCTTACTATCTTTGATTTTTCCATAATTTTATCAGTCTAAATTATGAAATAATAAAAATGCAATTTCTTCAAAATTCTGACGTGATGGAAACTTTTGACTATTTTTCCCGTAATCAGCACCCAAAAATATAGGAGAAACAATACTTGAACATTAAAAAGGTTTTTCGTTGTAGGTCTGTGAAATTAAAAAAACCACCTTAAAAAATGATCTTCAAGGTCAACAACAGATTGATCTAGTAGTCCGGGGAAATTAGCATTTAAAGGAGACAAAATTCGGAAATGGCTGAAAATTGGTCCACAGCTTCCTTGGGACTTTTTAAGAAAACAATTTCGGAATCACAAAAAAAAACAAAATGGCCGCCAGAAATATAGCGGTCTTCCGGTGTTTTCCTTGTATCTCGGTTCTATATGTCGTACAACCCCGTCATCTCAACGAATCAACATGGTTTTCTTGCAGCTCGTTCCACCACCACCAATCTACTCGAGTTCACTTCTCATGCTGTCGAAGGCTTCGTTTCCGGCTGCCAAACTGATTGTGTTTACACTGATTTTAGTAAGGCATTTGACAAGCTCTCCCACTCCATTATACTTCTTAAATTAAGGATGTTAGGCTTTCCACGAGCCCTTTTAGCATGGTTCCAGTCTTACTTAGCCGACAGGACCTACCAAGTTCTTTTTCGTGGATCCAAATCAGTAACCATTGAAGCGTCATCCGGTGTTCCTCAAGGAAGTCATCTTGGTCCCCTGCTTTTTATTCTATCAATTGATGACATTGTTCCCTTGCTAAGACACTGTAGAATCTTGATTTACGCTGATGACATCAAATTGTACCGTCACATAAAAAGTATCGAGGATTGCAAACTTTTGCAAGCTGACCTTGATACGTTTTACTCTTGGTGTGCGAACAACAACCTGGTTCTCAATATTAGTAAATGTGAAACCATGACTTTTGGGAGAAGTCGTAGTCCTATAATTTTTAACTACACCTTTTCTAACGAGTGTGTCCCTCGTGTTAATTTTGTAAAAGATCTCGGGATTAGATTTGATAGTAAGCTCGATTTTTCTGCTCACATTAACTATATTGCTTCCAAAGGTAGTTTAGTCCTGGGTTTTATAAAAAGGTGGTCTAAAGAATTCAATAGCCCCTTGATTACTAAACACCTTTATATCTCTCTTGTCAGACCATTACTCGAGTACGGGTCCCAGGTTTTGTCTCCTCACTACTCTTTGCACGTCGGAAGAATCGAGTCAGTTCAAAGGAGGTTCGTTCGATTCGCACTGAATCACCTTCCTTGGGATAATCCATTAGTTCTTCCACCATACGAATCCCGGCTTAAGTTACTCAACTTAAGCTCTCTTTGCAGGCGTCGTGAGGTGGCCGATGTTGTATTTGTTCATCAGCTCCTTAATGGAAAGGTCGACTCAGGTTTTCTGAGTCGCCGTACGTCGTTTAGAGAGAGTGGATACAATTTGAGAAGGCCACCTCTCTTACACACCAACTCCTCTAACACGAATTACGGCAGATTCGAGCCTGTTAATCGCATGTTCATTAATGTGAATAGAAATATTGATGTTTTTAGCGTGAGCATTAGTAAGGACGTCCTTAAAAGGAGTCTTCAATCTCACATGACTGGCTTTCTTGCACGCTTCTTTGTGTATTGCATTTCTTTCTGTTTTGATTGAATGTGCAATCTCTGGGGGGTCACATCTCGCATATAAAGGTGTGCGAGGTGTGACCTTTTCGGGATTGCATATTCAATTCAATTTATATGTTGCATGCTTTAGTTGAGCCTATCTCAGTGCTACTTGTGCTGAGCTGGTAAATTTTTCTTGGCCCAGCTAAGAAGTGTACCTTCTGAATTAGAAGGGTTAACTCTATTGCATGATTGTTGTTGTTGCATGTATATAAAAACACAAAGGCCCTAAATGTTGACAATGAAATTCTCTACAACTTTAGTTTTACGAAGATATTGACCCGATTAACCCTTTCAAAGTTATTCAAGGTCAAAGTTTCCAAAAATCACTTTTTGGCGAAAACATCACTCAAAAACTGGTTTGTTCGAAATTTTTTTTTGATCAGTCAATACGAAACGTTATTGCCTACAAAAAAGCCTCTTGTCATATTTTCGTGAACTTAACCCTTTCGAAGTTATTCAACGTGAAATTTTCCAAAAATCACTTTTCGGCCAAAAATCACTAACTATTGATTTTTGCAAAATTTTTCGAAAAGTTTTCGAAAAAATGGCAAGGGTGTCATTAGGGTAAGCAATAATCTTTTTGTATAAATAGAACAAAAAAATTTCTCATGTAATCAGAGTCATTTTTTGACCAAAAACTGATTTTTTGAAACTTTGACCTTGAATAACTTCGAAAGGGTTAAGTTTTCGAAAAAATGACAAGACGCTTTTTTGTAGGCAATAACGTTTCGTATTGACTGTTAAAAAATTTTTTTAAGTGATGTTTTTGCCAAAAAGTGATTTTTGGAAACTTTGACCTTGAATAACTTTGAAAGGGTTAATCGGGTCAATATCTTTGTAAGAACTGAAGTTCTAGAGAATTTCATTGTCAACATTTAGGGCCTTTGTACGGGGTTGTACGACTTATAGAAACCGAGATACAACGAAAACACTGGAAAATCGCTATATTTCCGGCGGCCATTTTGTTTTTTTTGTGATTCCGAAATTGTTTTCTTAAAAAGTCCCAAGGAAGCTGTGGACCTATTTTCAACCATTTCCGAATTTTGTCTCCTTTCGTGCGTTCGTGCGGACTATAGACTCTTTCTATATGTTTTGATTTGCAAACTCTGAAGTTAGCTGCACTCACAAAAAAGGGCGCGTCTTCATCAAAAACACATTAGGGCACGTTTTCGTAGGACACGTTTGTTTTTAATCCACCAGAAAATTCGGTTAGTTTTGTTCGTTTTGTTAATTTTGTTTTTGTTTTTTTTGGGAGTAGAAACTGCTTTCCGCCACTTTTAATTCCGTGACCCCCCAAAACAAAATTCTAGAATCGCGGCTGGCTAGCGATCAAAGCATACTACATTAAGTACATATGTTGAAATATTTTAAGTCCAAAAGCAGAAGTATAAAATTTAAGTTGTACAAAAACCAGCACTCATGTACTGATCGGAAGCTGGATGCTTACCAGGTATGACGATCGGGCTCTTGGAATAAGTCAGTTTTGGAAGGGTTGAACTCAAAACAATTCTTGAAGCCCCAATGAAGAATAAGTTGGAGGGAATTGAAAGTACATCATTTACAAAGATTAGAAATAGAACAGGTGGCAGAATCGATTCCTGTGGAACACCGTCATAAATGCTGTGGAATTTTGATATCATGCCATCTAATAGTAGTAACTTCATTGAACGGTCGGAAAGACAACTCTCAATATACTTCTGTGGACATGAGTTAATATCCTTAGCTTGGAGTTTAACTAACAGAGCCGATTGGCATGTCTCCGCACGCCTCCCTAGCCCAAAAAAGTTAGTGCTCCCAGAATCATGGTCCCTCGTGTGAGAATGGCCTAAAAAACCAGACCAAACTAATTAAATCGATGCAAAATTTAGTTGAGATGTTCTGTTAGGCCACTAAAAGATCCCCAGTGGATCTTTTTTCTGAAGCCTTACTGTTTTTCATGCAGGATTTGGTTGGATGCTAGATACTCCATTAGTTTTCTGTTGATTATTGTCTACTTGGTTTCGAGAGAACATAAATAATTGATGTTGGGTGGTAATTGATGTCACCAAGGTGTTGTTCGAGTCACTTTTTTTCGGTATCGGCTGAAAATCTATAAGTTTTCAAGACTCTGTATATACTCCGGAAAAGTTTGATAGGGCAAAGAGTTTGCGCAGAGTTTTAACTAATGCCGTGACGCGTTTCCTTTGGTCGACCGGGGGTATATTGTGGGATGGAGTGGATTTTATGACACCTATATACCATGTGAGTGCTAAAGAAGACCCTGTCCATTAAGCGTGCTGAATACTTAGACAAGGGTAGTATAGCAGTGTTGGACAGAGAAGAACTATTCGAGGTGAACTGAAAATCAAGGTATTTGTTCTCTGTTATTATCTCGTAGTAAAATTCTTCTTGGTGAAAGGTACCAAGGATCAGACATTTTTCCTGCCAGTTTGAGTTCATGAGTTGTCATGTCGTTCATGTCATAGTCTAGTAGTAAGCTTTGCTCGAAGGATAGTCAGAAGGAGTTTGAGGGATGGATGTGGAGGAGGCGATGAACCTTGTCTTTGAACTCTTGGATGCTGCATGAGTTCGGGAATACTGATTGTGGAGAACTGTTCTACAGTCAAATGTTTCTTGTTATAAATGAATTTATAGACCAAGTGTGCGCGAAAATAAGGGTGATCCTAGCGGGCCAGTCTTGTGCGGTTTTGTACCTTGTTGGAATTTGGATATTTTAAGACTTTTCTAGCAATTACTTTTCTAGCAATTGGAAATTCGCTTATACGCTGTGAAGGCGGTTTTTTAGCTTTTACCCGAACAAGCGTTATATCACTTTCTTTACTGTAACTGCTGACATCTAGGCTCGACACACCTCAGGATGATTGCTATATTGTTACTATTTGTAATCATGAGTTTTGATAAAAAAAGCGTGCACTTTAGTCCGACAATAGTGTTTTATTACAATTTTTTTAATCAATAACTTGAATTATAGTCGTCGATTTTTTTATTTGTGCTAATTACACTCACTTTAGAATGGAAATTTTTCAACTGTCATTCTGTCAACCGCATCAAAAACTTATCAAATCACAATTTCAAAAAAAATATTCATAAAAAAAATGATGAGCATATCGTCACGTATCGTTCTGGTAAATTTGAAGAACCGCGGTAACTTGTACACTTCACATCACTCTACACCCAACGAAGAATCAAGCTTCTTAAGAAGGAATTGATCATCGGTTATGAATAAACTTTGCATGTTTTTACTTTTTAAATGTCTCAAAAATGCATCCCGTGCCTTGCATAACAATTGCATAACCGCCAAAAAATTAGAAATTCTTATGAGAATCACGCATAAAAAGACGGCGGGAAGGAGCAATAACGATCGAATTTAATTTTTTGAAGATGGTTACCGGTACAAGTTTTTTTTTTTTTTAAATTTAAATTAAAATTTTTTCGACAATTAATTAAAAAATAATTTATGGTGATTTCGTTGCGATTTTAATCTTGTTTACATTATCGGTGGGTGTTTACATCAATCGATGCTTTTTTGCGTGTATCCGTTAAGCGCATAAATCTGTGTGGCTATAAATAAGCGATTGCGCGCCTATAATAAAGCAGTCAAGTCGTCAACTTAAGGAAGGGAAGTGATGAATATCATAAATAACGATTTCAGTATGCTGAGGATAACGAATATTCTCGCATGATTCTGAAACATTATCACAACTTTTTGCACAAAGACATTACAAAACTGTGTAGTAGCCTCCCAGCTTGTTGGAATGGTCTTGGGAACTACAGGAAGAAGTCCCACTTTTTTCCCCTTCGCAGAGCGAGGGGAGGTTGGTGGGTAAAAGGGTCTTGCTTGGGGCTTGGGGCATATTTTTATCCACACATGGAGAATCTCGGTTCTCTTTTATTTTCATTGTGATCCGTCGTTTTGTACGTTTTGTCCGTTACAAGATTCAGAGCATTGCATTTCCTCCTCTGTTCGCGCCCTGGGAGATTCTTGGTCTTGTGCACGCCCGTGCCTGTGCCCCCCGCGAATGGATGTTTTGTTTGTTTACACCGCGACGTCTCACAGCATCCCAAACATAGGAATTATGTTGAGATCAGCAGTTAGCTTCGTTACTGGTTGCGGCTTTTATGCTCTCCGTGTCGTCGTTATGTTCTGCGTTACGTTATGCTGCCTTTGCTCATGTATGTTGAACTCTGGGAGAACATATAACTACAGGATTTTATATGCTAGATGGTATACAACGATTTTGGAGAACTGAAATTATGCGAAGCAGTCAGCTTGTGTGGGTGCTGCTGTTGCTGCTGCTGCGGCGCTACGTACGATATCAAAGAAAGTCTGGAACATAAAATTCGTTTATGGTGTTAGGACGGAAATTTCTGGTAATCCCTAACAGTCGTGATAAGATCGTTACTGTGAAGTTATATTGAACTTTAAGCTTTTTTCTTTATTGTTTGATATTTCAGGTACTGCTGGGATTACCTTTTCAATTATTCTCTCCGCGATGTTATGCAATATTGTTTCATTACTCGGTGTTTTTACAAGCAGAGTCCTGAATTGGCGGAGATCACAAGGGACAATGTCCAATGAATATTACGGATTGAGTTCCTTAACGCGAACAATTTTTGTCAAATAGTTTAGGGGACATGACGCCTGACTCTTTCGATTAGTTGGTCCTGTTGATAGCAAATTTATATAACAATATTTTGTTGTCTTATTATTTGATTTGATTCTTTAAATTTGTGTGAAAGACAAGAGCTCAAAGCCCTAGCCAGGAAACAGAGAAGAGTGAAAGAACTGTCAACGCCAAGACGGGTTTTTATTCCTCTGTCTCTTATCCAATTCTACTGCGACAGAACACTGGCTTCGATGATCGAACAGGAGATGCCCTTTATTTCTAAATTTATGTGAGAAATGTACCAAATAAAGCCAATTTTAACATGAAAATTTGCTAATATTCTTCAATAATAAAGGCCGTAACACAAAAATTGTCTAAACATTATTCATAGGAAATTGTCCAAGCTTTCCAATTTTACAAAAAAAAGTATTAGTTAACTAGGTATTTTATGGAGAAAAATGTGGTTTTAGTTGAAATTTTAGTTAAAAAAAACCAAATATTGACTTTGATGACTCATTGCTCTGGAAGTTGGTGGGGTAGAACCTTTAATTTTACAGTTTTAGGGGGGAGTATTCTGCGTGCAGTGCTACCTTATTCAGGAATGGGACACAGTTTAGACAGACGTAAATCGAGAAAAACACTTTCACCCTTCTTTTCAAGATGGCGGCGATTCCACAACCTCCGGTGTCCCGCAAATCGAGTTTTAACTTCGCTTGAACCTCCTTAACAATGTGCAAAACGAATGAAGTACTTTACCGAAAATCATCAGATGACCATTTTTTTAACGATTTTGCCTGGACTATTACTAGATCATGAAAGAAAAAAAAAATAAAATTATTATACTAATTTAAGATTTAAAGGGCCGTTGACAGTGATCGAAGTATACGCTTGGAGTCACGTGCTGGGGGAATGTGACTTCCATTATCAGACATGTGCAGAAAAATTACAAGTCTGACAATTGCAATGTCACTGAACAGGTTTTACCCAGACGCCCCCCCCTTTTCCTGGTCTTATATTATAGAATCCTAGACTTATACTTAAAATATATACATCCCACATTTCCAAAAATCAATGTTTTTCCATTTGGAGCTGGAATGTGAAGATTTTCAGATTTTCCAACTCTCAACTCAACAGCCTACATACAGCTGACAATGGGAGAAACACGGTTTAATAAGATCGAGACCAACAACTTGTAATGATTGCTCTTACTTATACGTTAAAAATCGGGGTTTTCTCGGATAAAAAAGGCTGCAACTTTATTTATTTTAATTTTTTTCAACACTGTTCGGGGTTCTTCGAGTTCTTGGGCAATTCAGGAAGTTGTGAATTTTTTTTAGATCAGTTGTTTATACTTTATTTTCAAACAGCTTGTATTTAGTGATGATAATCGAAATAGGAACACGATTCATAAAATGCGGCCGCCATATTGGCGCGGTCATTTTCAATTTCTAAATGTTGATCACAAATTTGTTATTTGCTACATTAAAACTCCTAGATACCTAACCACTTTCATTGGAATCGGAACAAAATTGCCAAAATTCGTCCGCCATATTGGCCCCGCCATTTTGAATTTATAGGTTTTGACCATAAATTCATTATTTTCGACTCCAGATACTGATTTTTATTGGAATCGTAACACAATTGGCAAATTTGGCCATATTTGCGCGGCCATTTTTAATTTCAGAAATAGGGTTTCAAGGTGCATTATGGGAGACTCCACGGACCTTCATGCTAAATTTCGAAGCTCTTCGATGATCGGTGCGCCCGCACACATACACACCTACCTACTGCAGTTCTGTACAAACTTCACGTGTTTCATGTTCCAAACATCATTTCCAGGTGTCGTTGCCATAGTTGTCATTTTCTCAACCGTTTCGAGGTTTTGCCTCTGGAAACTAGTAACTAGTATTTTTGTGTCATTTACTTCCATATTAAATTTCGCTAATATTTCTACACTTTTTGAAAAAAAACAGCTGAATTATGACGATGGCATATGCGAATAATATCACCAGTTTTGATTGGAATACGTAAGGAGTAAGTTGTTGGCTATTAAACTACAAACGCTCTATATGTTTGACTATGATATGAAAAAATTAATTGAAAGAGTTGGCATTGGTAAGGCTGTATCTGCTGTTATTTTCATGCACAATGCCGAGCCTTTAAAAATAAATTTGTGTGAAAAACACAATATTAAGGGGACTTTTCGTTTCATAATTGACATAAAATACACTTTTTAATTTTTTTTTATGAAAAGACTTATATTTATCGAATTGATTCCTTTTGGGCATTTTTATAAAACATATTAAGAATATAAAAATAATTTTTTTTTGCATTTTTAGTACATCTTGACCACTGCAGAGAGCATCTTCCAAGAGATACTTTTTAAACTGTTCCACAGTTTTTGGGCTTCCTGTAACAGATAGAGTAAAAATTCCAGCGGGATTTTATTCATAAGACTAATTACTAGTAACTAAAACTAAAAAAAATTTAATTTTTAATATTTTTATCATTTTATAAACATTTTTCTTAAAAATCCAAAAAAAATCCATATTTTTTAGGGCAAACTACCCCTGTATGAAAAATAGGGGTGGTAACATAATATTTTTAAAGGTTTAGTTACTAGTATTTTTTATAACGAATCGAATGGTTTTTGGATTATTGAAATCCGTTGAGTAGTTTTCGAGAAAAGTGTGGAGCCAAGTCAAAAAACGTAGTTTTGAGAAAAATGCTTTTTAAGTTTTTATAACATAATTTTTGCATATAAAACGCTCATAACTAATTTTTTACCTATAACTTTACTTTTTTTCCTATACGAATTTCTTAAAACGGTTTAAGGACAGTATTTCTGTGATGTTAAGGAACACTTTTATGTAAAAAAAAGTAGAATATTTTGAACTTTTTGAAACGAAAAGTACCCTTAACGTAACTAAGAAGACGTCTCAAAATAATATTATATAATCCCAGTATTTCTGGAAAGTATCTGATATAAAATTGTAAATCATTCATGCTAACTTAACATTCAGCAACTTAAAATATCTTTTGTAACTAACAAAGTGAAAATATAATTTCTTTGGATGCTGTTCAACTCGAATTCTTTTCAGTATTTTTTAAACCAGTTGCATTTCTCGTCCTTAAACAGAAATATCCAAAGAATTTACCGCTGATGATATTGATGCCGGCGACTTGTCATTTCGTCTTTTGTGTTCACATCTATATATGTATATAGTATATATTCATCCACGCTGTATATATTTTATCCATACGTCTTCTGGATGAGCTTAGTGACATTTTTGTTATTGTTAGGGATTTTCGCTACATGATTGCTACTCTCCATCTTTTTCATCCATTTGAATTATAGATCGACCAATTATGTTATAAATTTTTTCTATTATGAGCCATGATATGTGAATTACAATGAAGTGCATCATTTTTAAATTTGTCAATTTTTATTACAAAACCACAAGCATTTATTTAGTTACAAAAAAAGACTTTTTTAATGAGATAATCCAAATTAGTAAAAACTGTGGTAATTACTTCATAATGAAAAATATACATATTTTATAAATCAAGTGAAACAGCGAAATAAATACAAAGTAGACAATTAAAGTCCTATAAGCATGAAGTATGAAAGATAAGCGAATGTTGAAACGTTGGAAAAAAAAGTGCTGGAAAATGGCCACCATTAAAGCGTTTCGCTTTTATTCGCAAATTCCCTTTCAATCCCGCCACCTTAATAACAACCTTCGATGGAATTAATGGCCTCGAGGACTGATCTGTCTTTTCCGTCTGTACTTAAGTCTTTTTCCTTCCCTTTTGGATGTTCCCACATTATTTTTTGTTGTTATTTATTTTTTGTTTTTTTTTTATTTTTATGTGGAATGCAGTCGAGCAGGTCCTTTTTGATCTTGTTCTTATCTCATAATACCACACCTTCTTCTTTCTAAGAGACGTTAGAGAAGATGATAACCAAGTATCGTCAGAATTTACTGAAAGTAACATTTCCTTATTTGGGGTATGATAATACCAAAAAAATGTATATTTATTATTTTTATACTTTTAGGTTTCAGGAAAGTAGTTTCGGTTTATTTCTTGATTTAAGTATAAAGTCACCGCCGACAGGATCACCTTAAAATTATTTTTATGAACAAGGAAGAATTTTGTTTTATGACTCCTTCACTCCTTTATTAGTGTACAAATTTAATGCAAACTGTAATATTTAACAATTTATTTCACTGTCCATGCCCGGTTTACGCAAGGATCTATTCTCTTTTGCACTCTTTCCGCTTTGAGTACTCGCCAGCTTTCAATTATGCAACTTGAAAGGGAAAGGGCAGATTATAAAGGATTTGATAAAGATTTTATACTCACGCATATAAGAAGTTTATAGTAACAAATTCAATCTTAACGATTACGTTTTGAATTATTTAAAGTCATGCAATTACTCGGCCCGTACCCTGATTACTTATCTTAAGTTTCCGTTACAAACTCACAAAGCAAGTGCTCCAGATGCACCATAGATGACATTCTAGCAAAGGGGTCATTATCCTTTTTAAAGCTTCGACTGTTACTATCGCACACATCGCTTAACCACCATTCTCTCTCATAAAATTTCTCTAATTCCGCTCCATTCATGATTTACCCGCACATCCTATTGCGTAAAACTCCAAAGCCATCCTTGCTCGGGACGCCGATCAATACTATACTTTGTGTGCGCACCTGCCAGCACAATTCATCCATGTGCGCATCTGTATATTTACCATGCATGTCCTATTGTTATCCTTTTGCTATCCACCACCCTCCAGTTATCGCCAGCGGTATAGCCCACTTGTTTTGATTTCCCGTTGCAACTGCTAGAGTTCCCAAATCCAACGCATAGGGGCTCGACAAAAGAGGCCCAGTTGCAGTATACATATACTATGAATACTATCAAAAAAAATCCCTTTAGTCGCGAATTTATTTAGAGCCAGGATTTAATATTCCTCGTCCTTTTGCTCTCATATTACATGAGTGGATGGTAGTGTAGTGTATTTTATGAGTGCATGTGGGAAAGGGGACACGTGCCACCTTAGCAATCGCCGTAGCTCTGGATTGGACTTGATACAGAAGCACACCCTTTCTGATAGGGAAGTGGATTCATAATGTGAGTCCATTGTTGTTTGGTCCTTGGCGCATTTTTTCGGATGACAGACGATATTGCAGATGCTTGTAGGGTTGGTAAAATTTTCACATTGCCTACTAAGGGTTTGTTAGAAATGATGTAAATTTTGTTCATCCCTTTGTAAATAAAAAAATCTCGACATATGCTTTGCCATATTTCTGCTGGTGATAATCAAATTCGTGGTGATTAGTTGAGGATTGTGTGTATGTGTGTTTTTTTATGTTTTTTTTTGCGGTAATGTTATCCAAGGAAGCGTGGCATTTTATTTACATACACTGTAAAAAAATATGTAAATTCACAGTCCAAATGTATAGTAAAATTACAAATCGCGGTATGAAATACTAATTTACTACACAATTATTGTAATTTTACTATAAATTTTGTAATTTCACATAAAGAAATTGAGAATCTCCAATACTGTATGACGTAAATGTTGATTACATGAATGTGACGTATATTTACACAATGTTGTGTATTTTTCTAAATCGTTTATGTAGGAAAATTACAATATTTCTTAGTATTATTTATCAATGTTATGTACTGAACTTTGTACTGTAATTTTACAGTAAGAGGCGTAATTTTAGAACTTATATTTTCAGTAAAATTACAAATTGTTCATTGGAATGTAAGGTTTAAATTTTCCCTCTCATAGATATAATTCACAGGTAACAATGAAATACTAAGCATATATACCCAATTCTTCTTAAGTTAAGGTCAGACCTTTGACTTTGGTCAGGGTCTGGGCAGTTCTTGTAACAGCCAAGACATTTTTGATAATTTTTGAAGCTTAGGGCCGATTCACAATTAAAGCTTCAAGCTGAAAGCATAAAGCTTCAAACTGCAAGCTTCAAGCTTCAAAAATTAGGATAAAAGGGTTTGTACAATGATTCACATTCACAGCTTCAAGCTGCAGTGCTCAAATAAAGCAAAACTCAGCTGAAGTTTGAAGCTTGAAGCTATCATTGCGAATCGCTCCTTGCATATTGAGAAAAATGCTATTTTTATGTATAGGGAGAGGGCATACACAAAAGTTTTGGAAATTTACAAAACTTCACTTCATAGTTTTCCAATACTGATTGTATTTTTTCATCCCACAAATAATGTATATTTACTACACAGTTGGTAAAAATACGTAAAGTAGAATTGCAATATTCCTAGTAATATATATTGCAAATTTACAAAACTGCTTGTGAATAAAACTTCCAGTATTTTTTTTGTAAAATTACCACAGAAATTTTTTACAGTGCAGTGTACTAATTTGTCTTTTATTATACAATATAATATTATATATTATAATATTATTTTTTTATTAGCAGCTAAATCTTGATGAAAATAGTTAGGAGTTAAGTTTTTGCTAAAGCTTCAATATTTCCTTTAATTAATAAAAAAAAAGGTAAATATCCAGATCAATTCATCCAAGCCCGATTTTGATGAAATTTTCAGATAATGTATAGTTAAATATGTACAACTCAGCTATGTTTATAAAAATTGTCGCTTAAGTCCCGTTATGCTGTAATATCACTTTAAAGTACCGTAATTCCAATAATTGAACAGGTGATAATTCCTATATTATTTCACCAATATTGAAGAAATTTGCACACATTCTATATTTTGATTTCGATAATATATTTTTGAAAAAAAATAATTGGCACCGCACCGTTATCTTTTTATTTAACTTTAAAGTATTATAATTTCAAAAATGCAATTATTGCAACCTACACTTATTGCTATGTGCACTCTCGTGATTTCGGCCTTTTAACCATTATGACTAGTTTCTAAGCAAATTTTCGTATAAAAACACTTCTATATGACTCTAAGCATTATACGGTGAACTGTAGTCGCTAAAAAAATATGTTATGTGCAGGAGATGTTGCAGGATGTTACAGGAGAACGTTTTTTTTCAATATTTCAAAGTTTTACTTTTTGCACATAGCAGATATTGGTTTGACAACGACGATATAATGTATATCTTTGTCTGTACAATAAATTGTTTTTAAAAAATGTCGCCTCCTAGGTTTTTTTTATACATTTTTAAAGTACTGCAATGACGCAAATGATTAAAAAGTTTAAATAAGAAAATAACCATTTTTATTTATACTTACATTACAGTGCTTTAAAAATGTATAAAAACACGGGAAATAGGAGGCGACTTTTTTTAAAAACAATTTATTGTACAGACAAAATTTCGAAAAAAACGTTTTTTGAGTAATTTTTTGGCCAAAAAGTGATTTTTGATAACTTTAAAAGGGTTAATCGGGTCAACATGTTTGTAAGAACTAAAGTTGTAGAGAATTTCATTGTCAACATTTTGGGTCCTCGCACGGGGTTGTACGACCTATAGAAACCGAGATACAAGGAAAGCACTGGAAAAATACGATATCTCCGGCGGCCATGTTTTTTTTTGTGATTCCGAAATTGTTTTCTTAAAAAGTCCCAAGGAAGCCAATTTTCAGCCTTTTTGAAATTTTGTCTTCTTAAAATGCCAATTTCCCCGGACTATTAGGAAATTTTGCAGGCAGGATGGCGTTAATTTCAATGGAACAGTCACTATAATAATAGCGAAACATAATGTCAAGGCTGCTTTATACCTGCGGTATTTCAATGAGTCTATGGAGGAGCTTGAGGTGCTATCACGATGTTGCATGTTTCCGCTTTGCCGAGCTAAGGTAATGCAATTTTCGAAGCGCCAGCCCAGGTAAACTAGTTGCATTCGAGGTGGAGCCGAATTTAGGATCTGAAGATTGTAGGCCGAGTTGCTGGCAATAAAACTGGCCACAATAAAAGTTGCTGATGATGCAGATTACTTTCGGGTTGTAGTGTTTATTTGACATTATCATGAAGTTAAACGTGAATCGAACTGAACTGGTTTTACTGTTGGAATTTATTGAATAAAACAGAGTGTTTGTGCATAGTACTAACTTAAATCTTTAAAATTTGGCAGTATTCATTAAGCCAAATACAAATAAACTGTTGTAAAAATTATCTTCAAATTAACGGAAAAGTCGAATCATTTTCAGATACTTAATTTCCAACATTCAAAATAAACCCAGCTGGCATTTTTGTAACGTTTTCTCTTAATTAAAATTCCCGAAATATTTTCCCCTTCGAAAAAGATCCATTACCAAAAATTTTCTCCGGACTTTCTTAACATTTTTAACATCATCTTAAAATCTTCTTAAAATATGCCGTGTTTTATTAGGAATCTTTTAAATATCATGTAGCTCTCTCACATCCGGCATCTAAAAGGTCGCGTGCCAGTCTCCAAATTAGGATGATAAATGTTACATTGGTGCTGCATCTGTACATAGTACATACATATATGCGCTCTAAAGTGAACCGATACAATTTTTCTCAAGGATTCCAATCGCGATGTTACTTAAAAACGGAACACCTTGCGTTAATGAAACTAAAGGTGCCACTAAATAACTCAACCGAGACCAGAAATACAAGCATCCTGTTCCTATGCCATATCTTTCGTGTGAAATATCCTCTTTTTAACTTGCATTTTTCTATGATAAAACTTTAAATTATTATCCTTAAGCCACGGATCTAGGGTTCCGCTTTACTCACTAGTATGTTTGCACAAGGATTTAATGAAGCAGTATAGGGATAACAACGCTTCGTATTGTTCGTGTGAATCCGCTGCGACACAACGTTGGGATATCTTTCTACGGTAATGAACTCCGGTGACCTCGGAGGACTCGGAAGAGGATTTTTAAAGGAAGTTAGGAACTGTTGGCACCTTAAATCTTTAATTTGGGTTCATTGTTCCTGGGGTTGGTTTTATGTGTAAATAAAGGTATCGTGGGAATTATGAGAGATTAGCACTTCCGCATTAAGGAGATTTTATCTAAAATTTAAATACATATGTCTAATGTGGGGATTTTGTGAGTGATTTGCTTTTGTTGTTTGGATATTTATGTATTGGTTTTTAATGTAGTTAAGCTTGTGTTACACGTCAAATTATATAAAATAGTTTTTTATTTGGAGTGTTTTTAGAAAATGCAATTGATCTTAAAAACTGTTTACACGCTTTACATTCACTTTAAATTCTTTCAAATTCACGCCTTTATGCCGCAATTTTTTTATTTTATTATTAATTTGTTTTTAAATAATTTTAGGTAAACTTAAAATTATCACTAGATCTTTCGTGACTTATTTATCTAATTTTTTATAAGCAGAAAGCTTTCAATTCGCATATAAGTACGAAACTGTTAACCGCATCAGTCAACACTCATGTGTGTTTAACTTTTAACATTAGAGTTGATATTTCGACGGTCGAAGTCATACATTTGGTGCGTCACCAAAATCCGGAAAAAGTAAACAAATGTTAAATATTATAAAAAAAATTAATTTACATGAAACTTTAAGTTTCGCTGTAGAACATAATTATTCAATATATTTCCCATTAGCTTGAATATTAGCTTCCATTTGGGTTTTGAATTGTATGCACCTTGTAGTGCAGTCCTTCAATGCTTCTGCGATATAGACTCTTAACGACATCACATTAGAATGTTGGGACATGTTCGTGATCGTTTTAATATCGTTCCATTGGTAGTAGCCCATGAGATATTAATTAGTCTGGTAGGAGGCAACAAATCATTTTAACATTGCCGGGAGCCAATTTTGGAGCTCGTGGCTTCCATAGGCTTATGCACCGAATTTCTGAGGAATATATCACCCTTTGGTTGCAAATCTATTCTTTTTAACTTCCCAGTTATTGTAATCGGTCCGAAAATCGAAATCGTAATTTTCAACGTATTTTCATTTTTCAAAGTCCCAATAGCATTTTAAGCAAAAATTTGAGAAGAAGTAGATGGACGTGTGTGTGTGTGCGTACGTATGTGATCCTTTTTTCCACGATCTCGCGCGAACCAAAAAAAGATATCGAATTCGTTGAGGTGCCGATCGAAGTGTAACCGTAATATGATCTGAAAAGATTTTGATAAAATTCGGTCCAATCGTTTTTTTGTTTAAACGACGTAAATGATTTTCGTACCTGCACGATTTCGCGCGGAAAAACATTTATACCGACTTCGTTGAGGTGCCGATCGTAGCGTATTACCGAAGTTTCAATCTGAAAAGATTTTCATAAAATTCGGTCGAGCGGTTTCTTTGTTTAGACGACCTAAGTGATTTCTGTACTTGCACCTGATATCGCGCGAACCAAATATGATATCGACTTCGTTGAGTTGCCGATCGACGCATATTACCGAAGTTATAATCTGAAATGATTTTCATAAAAATCGGTCAAGCCGTTTTTTTTTGTTTAAACGAAGTTCGTGATTTTTGTACCTGCCCAATATCGCGCGAACCAAATATGATATCGACTTCGTTGAGTTGCCGATCGACGCGTATTGAAGAAAACATGCTCTGAAAAAACTTTCATAACATTCGGTCATCCCTTTTTTTGTTTAAATGAAAAGACTTCGGCTAAGGGTCATAAGCACCTTAAATTGATTAGTTTTTCTAATATCTAATAAACTCGTTGGAATGAAACTTGTTCCAAATGAAATCACATTTTCTGGAAGCAGCAGAGCGATAGCTTCCCAACAAGACATCACTTATCAAAATCCGAGCACTGTTTAAAAATCGTGCAAGAATTACGTTACCCAAACGCCACAGGCACCACGAATTTTTCACACCATAGAACAGCACTTTTTGGACGGTTAATTGTTTTCCGCGTCCCACAGTTTCGGAAATTGAAGTTCATCACGGAATTTCCAGTAGTTACCGATAAATTTGGCCGTTTTGGACAAGTCTGCCAATCCTTGATTAGTTTTGCTAATATCTCCTGAAATCCTTCGAATTTCCAAATTAATTTATTTGCTTTCCAATTTATGAGTGGCGCTTCAACACGCTCAGGGCGAGTTCGACCACGCGCTCGTGTGTAGCGAACGAAGTACGAAGGAAATGCTCATTTGCTTACGTTCATGAAAAACAAATTCTCTGAAAACCCCCGTGGATTTACCACTATTATCGTTAATTGAACTAACTTCTCTCAGGATTACTTTGGCACCAGTTCTGGTACTAGCCAATTTCCTACTAGTACTAAAACTATTACTATTTTCGAAGTAGTCAGTTTATTAATATTATATTATTTAATATTACCAAATTTTTGCTATTGGGTATAGGAGTTGTGTTAGTTTCAAGAACCGTGTATGAATTTTCTTACAATTTGTTGTTATCATTAGCTGCGTTCCTTTTCTGCTAATTTTTACTATGTATTGCTCGTGAGTACTAGCAGCTACACTTGATCTAACATACGAGCAGATAACACTTTTAGTTACGCAATTAAAATCCGCTAGAGGAAAGCTCCCATTTGGAGTCTATTGTGAATTATTTTAATTACCCTATGACCCCATAGATGGCTTTTGATTGTTTTGAGCTTTTTTCATATAAAAACGTCTAGAAATAAAAATAAAAATAATAAATTTATAAATAAAACAAATAAAAATATAAATAATAAAATCGTATTAATTTAAATTATGTTGTAAATTATTATTCTAACCTTTTATTTGTATACAAATGAAATAACATCAAAAATGTTAGGTTAGGTTTTACTCAAATCAACAAATTTTGCGTTCCTTTTCTGCTCTGCTCGCAAGTACTAAAAAGTAGAAAAAGAACACAGCTATTGCAAGTGAAGTGACACTCAAGGAATGGTATTCCCCGAGTCTACTTAGAGACATCTCTCATTCAAAATTGCCAACCGTCAGTTGCATGGGCATTCACAGAGTGGAATTAAGGTTGTTAACTGCGTTTCCCCTCTGGGAATACCTCGCCGAAATTGAAGTGAAATTCAATCGAGAAATGTCATGTGAGTGATTCGACTCTCAGAATAAGCCCCAATATAGATTTAGGTGAGTTCGAGGTGAGTGAATTCTTCTTCTTCTTTCTTTAAGAGGCGTATTTGCTTGTAGTGCGACCTATTTGGGCTATTGTGTCAACCCTGTCAAGCCGCGATGGAGGAGACTCAATCATCTCCTAGCTGTAGCCTCACAATCGCACAGGAAGTGTTCCGCTGTTCGGTAGCAGCTCAGCAGAATCGATAGCTACAATCAACTACCACCCGTATACTGCTTAAATATGGCAGTCTTTGTAGATCTGTCTGATCGGTAGGCAAATTACAAGCAATGGACTGGGTTCACTGTAGGACCCACCTTAATATGCTTGTCTAAAACTTTCCCCGTCATAGCCTCTCCAGGACCTCAGAATATGGATCAATATTGATTCCACAAGTTGCGCGAGAAAGGATGGTCTAACATAGTCAATGAATTGGATCGCCCGCCGCGTCGTAAGCAAAAATCAAACATACAAAAAACGATTTATTCAGAATTGTCCAAACTAAACTCAATATGGACCAACGATCTTTCTTCATCATTCCATTTATCAATTCATTTTATTCAAATTAATTTCTGTATAGTAATTTTTAGAATCATCATCTCGAAGCTATTCCCCAAAAACCACCTAAAACTGAACATGACATAAATTTGATTTAGTGATTAAGATATTTATGATGAAGCATTTTCTTGGACATAGACACGATCACTTTTGATCTGGAGAGTGTTCCACAGAAGTTGTAACCCAAGAAAGAAGCATGACCAGGTGTAAATCAGTTTAAAAAAATTAAGTAGGCAGGCAATGATCGTGGTTTGCGGCTTCGTTAATATTTAACCAGATCCTTGACTTGAATCTTGACCTCGGTGAATTTCTTTGTGTTGAAAAAAACTGTAGAACTCCTACGTGACCGCCTGGAGCCGATTTGGATTCCTGAATGCAAATCGTAGGTAAATTGCACGCCTTCAGCTGGTCTCTGAACGGATGGGTAACCGTGGTCTAGGTTTATTGAACTGCGGTTGAGGACGTAAACAGATAGTATAAACTAGAATTTTTCTAGCTAGAAGACAAAAACAAAAAATGGACACATCTTCGTATATAAAAATAAATGCACGACACACGTATAGAAGATGCATGCATGGATTGCATTTTATTATTGATTTTGCCGACATCCGCTGATGACGACGTAAATAGAAATTGCCAGTGACTGGAAGAGTACATTCACTTACACGTCTTGATCGGAATTTGCATTTTGAAAATTGCTTGCCGGTGTCTGTTTTTATTATATAACGGCTGTGGCCGGTCGGGGGGTTACCTCGAAAACTTGTAGATATTTTGGCGCCAAAATGCACTGATTTCACGCCCATAAACTTGTCTAACTGGTATTCATCCAATTCTTTTATTTCTGCCGGTAGCTTTAAGGCGAAGGCTGCATACCACACAGAGGCTCCAAACGCGGAGGATCATATGAGCGCGGTACAAACGAAATGAAAAAAAATATATATATATATAATAAAATAACCACGTCTACTGATCCAAGCAGGTTTCATTGAAGAACCACAGGCGGACAAATACGTACAAATACAAATAAAGATGGTGATTTCTTGTCAGACTCTTTAAAGTGTCTTCGGCATTCCAAGGCTATGGAGCCTGGAACCTGTTCCTTTTGAAGAGGCCTTATTTTACGTTGGTTTTTACCTGTGCTTAACTCTTTCCGCACATGCCTTTGATTTGTAGCGGCCCGTGGTACGATAATATATATTCAAGTAAATATAGCGAGAATTTAGACTAAATTGAGAGTAATTATGACTTGCTGACAATGTAGGTAAATTGTCATTATGCTAATTAAATTAATAACGTTCTTTGTTTGTGCTGCAATGTGTTGAAAATGGGATTCTGTTTCGAATTAACACTTTCGTCTTCGAGAAAGGGGTCAGATAAATCATGCGTGGGAAAATTTACACATTTTTTTTAAGTGGTGGTTAGTATGTCATTGAACTTAATCCAATACGTGGAATTTTTAATGTGAGGATTTGAGGGGATAAATGTATTTTTTTTTGGCAATAAAGTGCTTTTTTAATACAAACTATTCAATATTATATTCACAGAAAATAATTCTTTTTATTTTATCAGAATCTGAGGTACGAAAATTCCAAATTTGTCGCTGGGTCCGATTTTCCATAAATATAGTTATAGTTTAAATAAATTCAGAAAAATTCTATTTTCCTTTTGAAAATAGTTCAGTGTGAATTAAACATCTCGTTTGGGGTAATCAAAGTATTATAGCTAATCTATTCTCGCTATTTACATCATAATCTATCTTGTTTCTAGGTGGTTCTTAAATCTATTCCGGAGAAAACCAGAAGAACCGTGGGAACGTTCGTCTTAACAAGTAATCTTGCTGTACGAGAATATTTTTTACAGCCGTAAAATTTGGAATAAATTATAAACAAAAATGTTGATTTTTTGTCACGTTTTTTAACTCCAGCGACAAAAAATTGTTTGTATTATTTCCTTAAAATTTTAAATGCTTAAAAGAAGAATTAAAATAGTTAAAGAAAGAACAAATTAATAGCCACATTTTTAAATATACTAGACAGCTTTATTTTTACTCTATTACGCCTAAATGTTTGTAGAGAACCCTAAAAGTTCGTCATTTTAATTGCTTATTTGGATATGACAACGTGCATCAATTATCGCAGTATAACGTTGTTGAGTGCTGCCTTTAAGATTCTCCGCTATCTTACAAAACAGGATGACCCCATAGGCTAGAATCAATATGTCTATACCAGCGTGTGGATAAAGGGGCTTTTACACGATACAACGGTCGGACCAACATGCGTTGTTACTTTGTCGGTCCAACAGCTATAGCACGGTACACACACGCACCAATTTCCTCTGCGACTGAAATTATTTTCAGTCGTATTTTTTACTTAGACATTTCAACTACTAATAATTTGCGGAGGAGTACTAACATGAAATTGATGCAACTGTTGTGCAATTTTGCCCACACGATGCAACGGTTGTACGTGCGACGCCGGTTTTTAGTTAGCAACTAACAACCGAGCGATATCGGCACAACCGTTGTTTCAGTGCAACCAGACGAGACAATCGTAGCATGCGACCATCATATTACGCCGATATCGCACCAACCGTTGTATCGTGTAGAACACCCTTTAAGTTCAACGAACAACTAATCAGATTTTCACACTGAGACAGGCCAGGACAGACAGACCTTTATCATCAGTACAACTCAAATTAACCGAGAAGCATACGCAATAATTTGTTGAATCAGGAAATTCTATCAGTACTTGTACGCACCCAGATTGATCGTAATCACGGACAATACAAAGCTACTTTGTCCGGAGCACGAATACAGCACTACACAATTTCCCTACAATCTTTCAACTACGAATTTGAATACCGCAAATCAGCAGATCCAAGCACATAACTCAGAAAATGTTCAAGTTTTTTGAAGACTGTAGAATTAACTTGCTGGATCGGCCTCCTCAAAGACCTGACCTGAACTCCATAGAAAATCTATGGGGTTTAATGGTGTAATGGAGTAAAAAATCGAAAAAAGACTAAGCAAGGACAAAGAAGTGCTTCGACGCGAGCTCAACGAATTATGGCAAAGTTTTTCTTCCAAACAATTAAAAAAGTTGGTCAAAAGCATTAGGAGGAGGCTAGTACAAGTAATAAGGGCTAAAGGAGGACATACAAAATATTAGTTTTGTAGATTAATAGCCTTTATCACCTTAAGTGTAAATGTCCTCTTAATTTTGTCTCCATTGGATTTCTTCTTGTTTATGAAATAATTTATTTTTTTTGTATGAAAAGTGAATTATTTAAATTTTTGTTACAGTTACAGTAACCATTAACATGTCAGCACTGTTTACAAATTCAGAAATAAAGTTACTTCTACTTTAGGAAAAAGAAGACTTATTTTTGTTGATTCAAATTTTTTACAAGTGTCCTCTCAATTTTTTCACTAACTGTATGTAAGTGAGAGAAATGTCATTCATTTTAGAAAAGTCACAGTGAACTTGTGTTTATTTACTGATTGTAATTATAAGTTGGAATTTTTATACGCTTTATATTAGCTTCACCTGTATGTATGTGTCTCTGTATGTATGCATGTATGTATGTTTGTATGAATGTATGTATTAGCTTTATATTAGCTTTAGCAGATGTATGTATGTCTGTTCTATGTAAACAAATCTTGAAACTTGATTTTGATCCACTTCCATATAACCAATCAACTTCAAATTTTGCACATATGCATAATTCGCGTGACAATGTAATCTGTAGCTGGTTTCTGTAACTTCTGTAGAGAAAAATCTCTATCCTATGACGTTACGGGCACAGTGCCTGTTAAGAATGATGCGGTGAAATGTGGGCACAGTGGTGTAGAATGACGTCAAAATGACGTCAAATAGAGACTTTTTGGTAGAGAACATCTCTATTGCGAGTTACAGAAACGAGCTACTGACCATTTTGTAAGAAAATCAAGATGGCGGTTCCAAGATGGCGGCTGATTTTTGCTATTGTGTTCCCCGACCCTCCGACATGGGTATCAAATGAAAGGGCATGACAGATAGAATACAATTAGATGTGTGGCGTCATTCAAAATTCAAAATGGCGGCCAAAACAAAATGGCGGACTACCTTTTTCTTTACAACCCACGCGGTATGGGTATCAAATGAAAGGGTGTGACAATTAGAATACTATTAGCCCCGTGGCGTCATTCAAAATGGCGTCCAACACAAAATAGCGGTTTACCTTTTTCTTTACAACGCGCTCGGTATGGGTATCAAATGAAAATGTAAGACGAGTATAGTACAGTAAGCTGTGTGAAGTCATTTTAAATCTAATATGGTGGTCACTACAAATTGGCGGAACACATATAATAGACTAAAAAGTAGTAAATAAAAAATATAGTTTAAACAAACTAAAAAATACGCTTTTATTTTAAAATGAACTAAAAAGCCAAAAATGATTGTGACTGTAAAGTTTTTATTGCTCCAGCCACTATAATATGGAAACAACCTACCTTTCGAAATGTAAAAAAGCGTGGGGCGCCAGCGAAAAGTTCCGGTGTTAATTTATAAAATAAGAATATAGGTCAAGTGTCCCCGTGTCCCGGAGCCCCACGGAGTATACTCGAGCCCGGCTTTCGTGAACTCCTTCCCTACAGACCAAAAACAGGACGGTGGCCTGGAACCCGGATAGCTAAGAAGCAGACCTAGACAGCCGCCGATCTGCCCTGTTTTTGGACCCGCCCGAAAATTGGCAGCACCAGCTCCCATATAATCTACGGGGAACACTCCCATCATCCAGGGGAGCAAAGACCCCAAAAAGAAGAAAAAAAAAATAAATTAAAAAAAAAGCGTGGAATCGCAATTAGCCTCCTACTAGGACAACAAGCAGACCCAGACCGCCGTCGTTCTGCTCCAAGGTTCTGGACTCACTAAAGGGCCAAGGCAAGGACTGCCGGAGTGGAATTGGGGAACTTACGGAGCATATCAAAGCCCGCTTACTCCTTCCGAATTGACCGAAGGCAGGAATGTGGTCGGAAACCCGGGGAGCTTGAACAGTCAAGTAAAAACGACAAGCCACTAGGCAGACTGCTGAACTAGTTCCAGGGGTCTTGCCAATAAATATGAAGTATAGTGGTGAAGTATAATATGTTAACCGAATGGCCGCGGTACTTTTGGACCCAATATGTCAACAAAACAAAAAAAACAACAAAAAATCTGAATCTTATGAAATACAAATCATATAGTAGTAAGCCTAAAAACCTATTCGATGAAAGTGTTCCAGGCATGAAGATTGATTTGCCGAATGCGTTTTTAATAAAATCGAAATCGACGTTAATTAACAACTACAATATATCTACTTATAATAACTGTGCTAAAAATCTTGGAATTATTTTTTATTAAACTTTAACGTAGAGTCGTCATAGTAATAGTGTTTTCTTCAAGATATGTATATGAACGTGAAAATTAGAAACGTATCTGAGCGATGGTATTCAAGGGAAGCATTCTGCAATTGGCAGCTTTGTGAAAGAAACTCGAGAAGTTCGAATGCTATAAGGTTGTAAGCTCGCGAACATCTCAAAGTTTTAGCCACCAGCCCTTATGAAAACTTAAGAAAGGCCTAGACTAACACACATATTTTTATCCTATTTGATAGTCAAACAGAATTTACACAAATACACAGAGTCCCGTAAGACAAAATCCAAATTAGTTTGGGACGTCCACTTTGTCCACCGGCTCCGATTTTTAGCCGATGTCGTCCAATTTGGCATTGCTAAGCTCTAGGCCTCCTGTTCTACGCCATCCTACGCGGAAGCGGGGTCTCCTTCGCAGCGCACCTCATAGATCGGACCGTAGCAAAATTTGAGAAAATTAAATGTAGGCGTTTTCATAATTCTACATTATAAAGAATTCTTATAAATTAAATAACTGAAATAAGATGAATAATTAAGAGAATGAGGTCATGTGCAAATTTCCTAAGTGCTTTTGTCCTGTTCACTTATTGAGCTCTATTTAAACCATTTTCGGCAGTCTTAATACAAAAACGAAAGATGTATTGATCTGATAGTCTGGATTATATTTTTAATGCATTGATGATCAATCTGGTACATCCCAAATCATTCTAGGCTTCATTTCGTAAAATAACTAATAATCGACTATAGTAAGAAATTGTTTAAAGAAACCAAATGACAATAACCTTTATTCAGAAACCATAAAGTCATATTTTATCTTTTATATCCTTCCTTATCTGCAAACAAAACTTCCGGAATCCATTACCCATAAATCTCTTCCACAATGGGCAAAGCAACTCCTTTTAAAAGTCGAAGATATTTTGCAAAATCCGTCCCGAAGATGCTACAGCTGACTTCACAGATCAGTGAGTTTCCTTGCGGGCAGGACGCCCTCGTCGTCTGATCCAGGTGATTGGCGCGTGCTCCTTGCTGCATTTAAAATTCGCATCTGTCCCTTAATATCGTCTCAATATAAAATTCGGAATCGATCGTGCTCAACTGTGTATTACCACGCTGCTTTTGCTCAAATTGCTGAAAATTGTAAATTTTTAATTTAGATTTAATTTTTTGCCTCGTGACATTTTGCAGTTAAATTTGTTATTTATGATTTTTATTGATTTTTGAATATTTTCTTTTCGCCGAAAGTAATGAGGTGAATATTAATATTTCCAAGGATTTGTAAAGAAAGTGAATTTTTTTGTGAAAAAGTGAAATTTATTTTAATTATATGAATAACAAAATTTAACGCTTTCACTTACGGTATTACGTTAACGGTATTTTTTGTGTTTAATAAAAAAAAAGGTCATTACACTCCCTGTCTCTTGGCTAACGGTATCTGGGGTATCCTGAGTCCGGAATATTCAACACTAATCCAAATAAACCACGGTTAATAAATTGCTATCCCGAAAAGGATCTTGCAAGAAAAATAGCAGCTGTCTTAGATATTTTTTTCTTCAATCCTGAAATGAGACCGCGCGCGCGAATAGATCGCAGGAATCCCTCGGAGGGTGCCATGCTAGCGCCCCTTCTGTTTACGCAAGAGATGCCGTAGTATATAGTATCAAGGAAGATATCTTTTAGGGAAGAAGGAAATCTAAAGGAGGAAGTAGCATCTGCCAGAAATCTTGAAGGACATTTGATTATATCTATTGTTCGACCTGTCCTCCATACGTAAAAGGGATCTTTATTCATGGGCAACGAAATGCAGAAATTCTGATTATGTTTGCTCAATGACCATCTAGAGCGGTACCGACATGCAGAAGCAATGCTCTCTTGCAATAAAGGTAACCAACCGAGATAAATATGTTTCATAATAGTTCGATGCAAATCGCTTTAAGTTTTTGGTCAGGGATATTATTATTGTTACCACGCAAAAATTTGTATCCCTTCGGGTCAAAATTTTCCCACCAAAAAAAAAATCTTGAAGATGAATGTGAGATTTTAAATTTTATCCCCATATTCAAGAAAACTAAATTGCAAAATTTCCCTATTTCCTCTTATTTTCGCCGAGGATCTGTTCTTTCACCTGTGCCCCGTTCAAATTTGTGTTGTGGCGCAAAATCGTTACCCCAATATAAGAGAAAAAAGGGTCCTCAGTAATAGCAGCATGATTTTTAGCTCGGGACAAAACATATTTTCGTATTGATTCAATTTTTACCCTTTTTTAGGTATCCTTTTTTTAGTTTTGGGATCTTAAAGAAATGGAATTAGTTATTTGGTTTCCGATTCTTTTCTTTTTCTTTTATTCTTTGTTGGAAGTTGAAGAAACCCAACATTTGCCAGTTCGCCAGGTATTTGGTGGTTGAGGTTTAGTCAGAAAGGATTATTTTCTTCGGAATCAACGATTGGAAAAAGTGAAAACTGTTGTTGTTTCTTCAATTTTTTAATCGAAGGCAGCAGGATACAATAACCCTTCATTTAAAAATGGGTAATAAAAGGAATTACGCAGTGATATTAAGTTTCAATCAACGATTATAAAAAATTAATTTTTGGATTTTTTTTCTTCTGGTGTTTAGCACATCCTTCGATATGATAAAAAAACAAGACAAATGTTGGATTTGGAGGGCAGTTCCAAAATATTTTTAAAAGCACTCTACGCTCGTATATGTCCGCGTCTCTTATTGGTGACTTGTAGTGATTGTAGTGATTTAAAATAGTAAGCAAAACATTGACTACTATTATTGTGTTGGTTGTGGGCTTATTTGATTTCATAAAACATTCAGACGTTTCAGCGCCATCTTTTCTTCAGATCTTATCTGATTGTTATTATTGGTTAACTCGAAATCCTCCAATAACTCCACGAATCTTTTTTTCGTTATTTTTGTGTTAGTTATTACATATGTATATGCGCAGCAATTTCTTGCGGAGTAGAGCACACAAATAGTAAGAATTTAGTTTTTTTTATTGTGAGTGGTCTTATAGTGGAGTCGGACCAGCAAAACGTAAGGAATTGTTTCCAGTTTCAAATTTTTTTTTAATATGTTAGTGACATCGAATACTATACGAAATGGAAATTTTCTGCCTCTCGCAACCGCCTCTACGTAAATTATGGGCCATTTTGTAAAAAAACTACCATTTTGGTCGTTCTTTCTAAATATATATGAGAATTTATGTGTAGGTCCAAAGAAAGCGAAAAAATTAAGGGTGTTCATTATGATATTGGCTCTCAGCGCTTACAAAATTCAATTTTAATCTGCACACATAACCTCAAAAAAAATTAAAAATTGGAGAAACTTCTAAATTTTGGGTTTTTAGTAATAACTTCGGATGTTTTAAGTAAAATTTTATGAAATTTTCAGAAATTATACTTTATAATGTGAACAATAACTGGTAAACATTTTAGGTCAAAATATCTAACACAAGTCTCAAAAATTAACCTCAAATTTGAAAATTGATTGGTCAATAACTTTTGTGCATCGCATTGTATGAGATTCCTTTTTATTTCAAGTGTAGGTTTTTTTATGCACTTTATGATGGTGAACAAAAAAAAATTTTTAAACTTGAAAAAAGTGGAAAAAATCGAGTCGAAAATCGGGAATTTTTGTATTTTTTCGTCAATTTTGCTAGAAAAATTCCACTTTTTTTTGATAAAACTAAATTTTTTTTGTCATATATCAAAGATGAATTACTAATACAAAAAAAGAGTCTTATCAAAAAAAAAGTGGAATTTTTCTAGAAAATTGACGAAAAAATACAAAAATTCCCGATTTTCGATTCGATTTTTTCCACTTTTTTTTCAAGTTTAAAATTTTTTCCTACATTTCAAATAAAAAGGAAACTCATTCGAAGTGATGCACAAAAGTTATTGGCCAATCAATTTTAAAATTTGAGGTTAATTTTTGTGTCTTGTATTAGATATTTTGACTTGAAATTTTAACCAGGCATTCTTCACGTTCTAAAGTATAAGTTCTAAAAATTTTATCAAATTTTACTTAAAACATCCGAAGTTAGAACTAAAAAACCAAAATTTAGCAGTTTCCCCAGTTTTTAATTTTTTTTGAGGTTATGTGTGCAGATCAAAATTTCATTTTGTAACCGCTAAGAGCCAATATCATAACGAATAGCCTCAATTTTTTTCGCTCTCTTTGGACCTACACATTCCGAGAAATTCTTATCTATATTTAGAAAGAACGACCAAAATGGTAGTTTTTTCACAAAATGGCCCATAATTTACGTAGCGGCGCGGCGGTTGCGAGAGGCAGAAAATTTCCATTTCGTATAGTATTCGATGTCACTAACATATTAAAAAAAAAATTTGAGACTGGAAACAATTCCCTTTTCACTCAATTTTGATGCTTGTCCGACTCCACTATTAGTTTAAATAGTATTCCGGGGAAATTAGCATTTTAAGGAGACAAAATTCCAAAATGGCTGAAAATTGGTACACAGCTTCCTTGGAACTTTTTAAGAAAACAATTTCGGAATCACAGAAAAAAAACATGGCCGCCGGAGATATCACTTTTTGGCAAAAAAAATCACTCATGAACTGTTTTTTTTTAAATTTTTTTTTGATAAATCAATGCGAAACGTTATTGCCTACAAAAAAGCCCCTTGTAATTTTTTCGAAAACTTAACCCTTTCGAAGTTATTCAAGGTTAAAGTTTCCAAAAATCGCTTTTCGGCCAAAAAATACCTTGAATTGCCCTTGCGGTGTGGGTAACGAAGCATGCAATATTGCAGCTTTAAGATATTGTATAGGACGAAGAAAACGGGAAATTAGCCATTAGCATGCTTATTAGACCAGTTATTGTACGATTACGGAGGTCAAGCAGTGCTGGACGTGATTAGTACTTAGTTGGGGGACCGCTTGGTAAAAACACCCATCACTGGAGATCCATACCCTGCCTAGTGAACTCCAAAGGATTTATTTTTGGGCCGAAACGCTGTCAGAGAATTGGTGAGGCACAGCAGAAGATCGGAAGGTCGAAGGACACCTCTTGGGCAATACGAGTCCTCATTTCATGTTCCCTGTCCCTGTCCCGCGATAGCGAGGAGCGGAGTCTCACTTGACCAAGCAAATCTAAGTGTTAACCCTTTAGGCACTCTGCTATAGCTGTTCAACTTCTCTGGCGTACACATCTGAGGAAATGAGGCTGTTGCCATTAAAATGGGTCCAAGTAGCGCCGGCAGTACCCATTGGACCCCCTACCTTACTGAAAAAAGAAGAATTAATATATCCTAGGCAGTAGGGATTTTGGTCCAACCAATATACACGTTTTACCCAACTGGAAATCACCAACCCGCAGAAGAAAAGTAAATTTTTTTTGTAGGAAATTGCATGAAATTTTTTCGAGGTCTGCACTTTTTTTTGTCTATTTATTGAAATATTGTCTTTTTTACACGAGGTTAAATATTTTAAGTTATTAAAAATCTCGGAATATTCGCATCACATTCAAAAAAAACCTTTCTTTCGCGCCTTTTTCACTCCAAAGGTCTTAAAAACTATAAATAAAAAAATCTCCCCAAAATTTGTTTTAATTATTTCACTAAACCTGATTTTAAAATATCCCATACCAAAATCCAAATGATTCCTTTATGTAAATTAGAATTATACTAAAAAACATTTGAAGATGTTACCTCAGGTATAGATAAGACAAAATTAGGTTAGATGACGTCTGACTTGTACATTTCAACACACCGAGATAGATTTGCCGCGTACACATTTTGGAACTGGCCCTATTTTGTTCGGCCCAACGACGACGCAAAGAAAATAAAAATAAAATATTCGATTACCGAAACTGTAGACAGGAAAAAAGGATATCCGGAAGGTAGGAAGGATATCTAAGGTCAATGTACGTTTCGACAGCTTTCAAATATCCTCAAGGGATCTTTCGCTCAACAAAGATCCTGTGGGATAAGACTGATGCTCAAATACCCAAGGGAACCCTTTTCTTAGGGAGAATCAAATCGTGTGCTCAGTTCCCATCATTTGCGCCAAATTAATAATGCGCTTAAGATAGAAAAAAAATCAAGAATTGGTCATCTCAATATGTGCTATCGGCAGGCAAAACATTGACGGCGAAAGGGTTAAAGCAATTGTCCATTACTAATCATATTTTTATTGAAATCTGACCACTCGATCTATTTGGCCGCGGTACGAGCAACACTGGTCAGTCGCGTGCTTGACCGCAGCAATTTTTTATCTTTTGTTGTGCGGTTGTCATATCATAGCATATAAAGGGATGTTATCTCCCTCCAGCTCCGAACAAATTGGTTTTTACTTAATTAAATTTTGTGGTATTTTGTTTGAGTCAAAAGGAAACGTTTTTTGTTTCAATGTAAACTGCAAAGTGAGTTGATAAGTTTTTAATTTGATTTATAAGAAACCTAGAATGTTAGAGTAAATGGATTATTATTGGTTGCTTAAAATCTAGACCGTATAAAGGATATGTTAGCAATAGGTGTGATGGGCAGGGAGGACCCAAATTTTGTTAAAGTTTATCGTTCCCATTTTTATGACAGCCACGCTTGTGTGACTATCGGCACCTGGTTGGAGTTGTACAAGGATCTGAAGAAGTCACTTGGATTGTGGCATGTTGTCCTCTTTTGTAAGAAAAGAGTCGTGAAGATTTATTTGACCTTGGTTCCGCTGTCACTTGTAGCAAATTGTACATGTATTGTCTGCTCCACGGACGCCAAAATTGCTCATGCATATTTTGGACCAATTACCAAAGGTTTAGACGGTTTAGGGAGGTGTCTAAGAGTTGTCGTTCACGGCGACTCACAAACATTTGAATTGCCACTAAAAATGCAGTTGAGCTCAAGCCCATAACAAATTCGAGGTGTATGGCTCAAACAGTCAACCAAACAAAGGCGGCGACGTGGATTTTTGTCATTTTGTGTACTCGCTCTTTCAGTCACCTGACGACGAAATGTCCTGCATAGTCGACAGGGCTGTGTAAAAGTGTTTTGGTTGGACATAAGCGATCACCTGGTAGATCTCCCATTAATGGATTGCTCGTGGTGACAGTACACCACACAAGATCGTACAAATTTCCGAACCATCTTTCGACCGTTCGACCGCTTGTTATTTGGTGGTGGTGGATTCCTTTGTCCTTAAGGCACACAATATGGCCAGAGGAGTCGGCTGTCGGGGCTAGTTTAATCCAGAGGGTCGGGTTCGATAAGGCTGATATTTTTTTACGTGCAAATGCAAACCCCAAGCTTAAGAATCGCCTTTTTACTATCAGTCGGTCATGCCATTCAGGTGATGGTGCAATCTCTACTAGTAATCTAACTCTGAAAAATAGAGTAAGATAGGATAAATTGAGTTACAAAAGCCGTTCGTGCGTTTACTGAAATAGAAAAAATGTCGGTGTAGGTTTTATTATTGATAAGTACGTCCTTCTTTGGCACGGTTCTTGCGACCCGAATGAAGAATGAGTTCGATTTCCCTATTAATAGAATTGGGCATGAGTTTACGATCATTAAGAATGTTTATTTTACATTATCGAATCTACAAGAGTAAAGCCGCATTTACATCCCAAAGTCAACGCGAAAGTGCACTTTGAAGCTCTTTTATCGCACAGAAATTTGTATGCTTTTTTCTCTGTTGTAGGAAAGTTCTGTAATTTGGCTTAAAGCCCGAAACACATTAATGCAGTACAGCGGACCGCACCGCATGTCAAATGAATATGCAGTATACTGCACTGCACCCTCAAACATATTTAAGGCAGTGCGGTGCGTAATTTTTGATGGATTGTGGCGAAAAGAACCGAACGTTTTGTAAGAAACAAAGTTGTTCACAACGTGTTATGCTCCTTGAGATGCATTTGAAACTAGAGGAACCTTATATTTTATCAAATACAAGATAATTTTATTTTTATTAAAAAAAAAAATTTTCATTATAAAATTCATTACAACAAAAAAAATTATTCCTAAACCTAAAATGCCATACTGCGTAATGAATTTAGAAATTAGGCAAAATTGCTGCACACTGCACGTAAAATGTTCTCGACGATTTAAAACCATTGGTTTTAAATTTTGACATGCAGTGCAATGCATTAATGTGTTTCAAACCTTACGCGCAGAATACCGTTATCAGGGCAGTAGTGAAGGGGGTTGGAGGGGATTAAGAGCAGATAAATAATACAGATTTGAAAAAGAGCGGGTGATAGGATTGACCCCTGAGGAACACCGGTACAGTTCGTGTGGCGCTTAGATACAATGTCATCCAATACTATTTTGTTTGAACGGTCAGAAAGCAAACTCTCAATTCAGTTCTTTAGATCTAAGTCGATAACAATAGCTTGGAGTTCAGTCAATATCATACTCTTATCAAAAGTCTTGGAGATATCTAAAGAAATCATACCAAACTTACCAAATCTTTAGAAGAGGTGCTCTCAGACACACAAGGAGGCCAGACGTCAGTAGATCTTTTTTATTGTACTGCCTGTCGTCTATAATTTGGTTGGAATCAAGATAACTACAAAGCTTTTTACTGATTTTGATGTTAAAATTGGCGTTATTTCATACTGGTCCTTATTATGGTTGTCGCTTCACCATAGTGAGAAGTGTCACCTTTAAAGTCTTTCTCATTTGATTTTAAAGGTGACATTTCTGACTTACAAACATGAAGTGAGAACAATTGTCACTGAATTTGCCGTTTCTCGATATCGGTGACAAATGTAATTCGCCTTATCTCTCTGAAATGTTACTTTTTTAGAGAACCATAATACTTACCATTTTTAACTCACTTCGCTATTTGTCACCATAAGTGACAACCATAGTAAGGCTGACTTTTTTAGTATTTTTTCACCTAAGCTTATGTCGAAAAGTACCAAATAAGGCCAATTTTAACATCAAAATTGCTTATAAATTCAAAAGTAATGGCCGTAGCATAAAAATTGTCAGAACATTATTCATAGGAAACACTACAAGCTTTCCAATTTTGGAAAAAAAATATATGTTGACTATGTTTTTTTGGAGAAAAATGTAGTTGTAGTTGAACTTTTAGTTAAAAAATTTTATTTGTCTCATAGCTCTGGAAGTTGGTTGGGTGGAACCGTCACTTTTACAATTTTAGATAGGTGGGAGGATTCCGCGTACACTGATACTTTATTAATGAAAATAGGTTATAGGGTTACAAAAATACAGGGTACGTAAAAGGTAGATATGTAAAACCCGAGAAATGTGAAGGATTGTACTACTTCAAATTCAAATTGTTCTGCCTCGATAATGGGACCAATGCCTGACTTGACGGGCCACTGCACAATTTGTTTTACTTTGTTTCATTGATGTCATTTCCAGTTTTAGTACCGTCCACATAATCTACATCTAAGATGAAAATCCTTATGGCCTGGTTGAATTATACTTCGGCTATACTGTCAAAGGTGAATTTTAAGGCAATGAATAGGCGTGTCGGGGTAGAAATGTGAACAATCGTTGATTTGTATGGGTGGGACCACCCTGTATCGTATGGTGGGACCACCATAATGTTTCTAGTGTAAATGACCAGAATAGTGGAGAATATCTTATACGGAGTACTCAACAAATTCATATCCTGATATTTTGATATGATTATATATATGTAGGTGATATTTTGTTTTTGCATGTTCTGATATTTTGTTTTTATCTAAAGGACACAGTCTTTTCCAATTTACTAGCATCGCTTTCTGTTTCGTAATTCCTTCATGTACCGTTTGGTGTAGTTTTGGTTTATTTTGCACCAGCTCCGCGGACTCCCGATTGGGGCTGGTTTTTGAACTGGCTTATGACTAGGCTAGCTTCTTTCACGCTTGGTGGCGGCAGGGTATAATCGTCAGGAGACTCCAATTTCTCAATTAGCTAGCCTATTAGGGCATGAGTTTTTCTTATACAAGATGTTTTTGGGGTTGGCGATTAGGTTACCCTGCCTTCACATGCAAGGCTCTTCTACGAGGCTCCACCAAGATCCACTTTTTTATTTAAAATAAAAGTTACTTCTTCTTTGTATAAATTTAAAGTTTTTTCTTCGTTTTACGGATGTACTGGCTTCAACAGATCTTAAAATAATTTTTAAAAAACATTCAGTTTCGCGAAAATCTACCCTACTTAAATATAAGGGGATGCTATAACGTGTGTTTAGTACTGATTTTCTTATCCATATATTTTATACACAAAAGCCTTCAGTTTCGTGTAATAGTAAATCTGATTGAAGACTTGATATTTCTTATACGCGAAAAACCCTCCCTACTACCCCAAAAAATTATTAAATCCCATGGCACATATTTCAAAATACTTACAATGGTGAAAGTAACTGAATTTAGATATTTGATCTTGGGTGCATCATTGGACATGGGTTGGGTAGCAGTCTTTCGTGTGATTTTTGATCGAGACCCAACAACAAGGATAGAATCGCAAAGACTATTTTTCACCGTTGGTTGAACTTCTACCCTAAGCAAAGTAAAAACCGTAACAACCCTACCCTTGATTTCCCATGCGAAAATTCTACACCCAGGAAGATACTTTCCCTTTTGCGATGCACATGAGACATTTTGCAGTGAAGATCCTAAGCCAAAACGTATCATCCGATTTCCCTCCAGTCGTAAATTAATGAGAACTCCTTAGTAAGGACAAAGGATCAAATTTAAGGCGCTTCATGTGTCGCCTTGCAGTGAAATGCATTTTTACCTTGTGACATTTATGAGATTTGCAAAACTGCTGTGCCTCAATGATGATAAATTGGGATTCAATAGACTTCATTCTGATGCTAATTGCTGGAAATTGATTTTATCGCGAGTGAAAGGAGTCAAATGGGCGCGCGGAGTGAGAGTACAAGCGCTCGATAGAGAGTATGCAGAACTACTGGAGTGCGATGAGGATTTATTATTATTACTATCCCCTGCAGATGTAGCTAATGCACCGCGATCGATTATTCAATTATTTATTAACTCGACGCGAAGAAAGTTTTTATGCGTTTTTAATTCAAAGTCAAAATACGAAATGGCGGGCATTGAGAAAAGTTTTTACCATCTGCGAATTTGAATAACGAATCAATTGTGGAGACAAAACATCAAAAAGGAATATTTTAGACTGCTTGCAGATGCATTCAATAGGATAGAAAAGAAGCATGCATGTGCATAAAGAAAAGATTGTTGCTAACAATAAAAGTGAATATAGAAAGAAGATTTTTCTGCAACATATTTATTCGAATATTGCCCCATATGAAAATCCACTTCTGCTCCTGCAGTCTTATAGTTGATTCGCATTCACTTTGGGGACACTTTGTTTTACTGGAGGATCCACTCAATTGTCTTCAATTAATTCTTATTACAGAAAATGCATGCGCGTCTCTTTATGTGTGATCAAAAATCATCAGCCATCACAGTCCCCAACACTATTCGCTGCTGTCTTGAAGGGATGGATGCCCTGGGGTCCATATTCATGTCTCTTTATGGGTTTTCTCTTCAATTTGGTCTTTTTATGTAATTAAGCAGACCTACACAACTTCCGCTTGGAGCACACTTGATTCAATTTAGAACAGTAATTGTTGGGATATGCTTTGAACCTTTGATTAAGGGACGCCGAATAAATTCCATAAAATTACTTTGTGGATGTATTTTTTTAAAATACTTTTTTTTATCCATGGTGGACATTAAAGTCAGTGGAAATTTGTAAAAGAGTAAACGACACACTGTTAATCTTAATTATTTATCAGAGATTCTTGTGTTCAGAGGCGATGTTATTATGATCATTAAATGTAACGATTTTTTTCTCGTCAACTGGAGTGCGGTTTTAATGGAATGCCATGTAATGCATATTGGAAATTTTTGCTTTAAATTTAATATTAATTCTACTTTGAATTGGGTTGTTAAATATAGCTCAGTAAAATTATATTATATTTGAAGAGTTTCACATAAAATGGGAATGATGCAATATCAAAGTTAATATCAGGCAGCAGCTATTCCGGGAATTTAAAGGGAAATTCCTGTTTTTAATTAAAAGCCCGATATCCTCATGTTACAATCCATGCTATGGCATCCCCTTTCCGTATCAATTCGAAAAACTTGCAACGCTCTCATGGATATAGTACGCAAAGAGACAGTTGTAGGTATACCTGTTTACATTTTCGGTGTATGAATATTATTAAAATCAATATTAGCCCATTTAAAACGCGGGGTATGACGCCCCACGTATCGAGACTACTTTTATTTTATGTTTTTTGGGGCGCTGCTCACGAAAATCGGGGCCCCGGCGCTCTAAAATTGTCGGAACACCCATAAAATCGCCAAAAACGCCCATTTTTTTAGACGTTCTTCGCAAAAATGTTTATGAGACCCCCAAATAATGCTCTGGAATGTACAAATTGTGCCGACATTATTGGCAAATATAGTGCGTCTATAAAAACTGAGATCAAAGTGTATGGTAACGGGTGAAGCGAAGGGGCGAAAACCCCCCTTAAATTGACATAGATGTGGATTTTTTTTTCTTTTTTTTATGTGATCGGATCGAGTCTCATAAACATTTTTGCGAAGAACATAAAATAAAAGTAGTCTCGATGCGTGGGGCATTCCGAGCGTCATACCCCGCGTTTTAAATGGGCTATATGCTTTGAAATCAATCAACTACATATTAAAACAGCATGCGTCGATTGCTTAAAATATTTGAGAATTTCTGAAAAAAATCTGAATTTACAAGGAAAAATGACTTTTATATGAAAAAAATTGTACTTCTGTATATTTTAGATTAATTTAAACGATTGCTGCACAACACCTTTCCAATAATTTTATAATTTCTAATGGCCTTCAATGTACACCGTAACAATTTCATTCGTAACGGTTTAGCCACTAGGGCGTAAGAAAATATTTGTGAAATTGTCATCGAAAATTTCTCGCGGTGGTTATTCCAAGGATATTAAAACGTGTAATTCCCATGGATTATATTAATAATTGAAATAAAAAAAAACGTAGAAAAATTCGTATTAATTTTTGTTTAATTGAAAAATTTGTGCCTATTTTTGAAACACCCGTTCCTTCATCTTGTATTGTTGACAAGCATCCTCGCTTTTATTTCAAAAAATTCACCTTTTCGTATGTTTAACAAAAAACCTCAGCCGAAGTGAGCATGTCTTTGTTGAGTCCGGGTTGATTGCTCTAGATATCCCCAGGGTATCAGGATGTCATACTCTATCAAAAGCCTTGGAGCTGGAGCTTTTAGCTCAACTCCAAGTTATTTTTTTCGCCCGTCCAATCAAGAGCCCCTGTAAGAGTTACACATTCACAACATTGGATGCATTCGTTTGGTCATGCAGAGAAAATCAATATTTCAACTCGAGCCCTTATACTCCTAACCCTGCATTTCAGGAAAAATCAGTATAATCCTTTTCAACAACTATACTTTAATATTCTCTATAATTGTAAAACAATTTGCATAATTGCTCTGCATTTAAAAACCGTAAAACAATGTTGCCTTCACCTGTAATAAACAATTCCGTTCTGTCTGCTAGATCTAAACAAAAAAACCAACTGTTATCTTTTTACAATAAATCATAATTAAAGTATTAAATGGTGAACAAAAGTTGCGAACACAAGAATTCTGTGGAATTTCTAATTACGAAGGCTTTCACTGGAACAACAAAGGACAAAGCCGTCTTGGAATTAGGAAGTCATTGTAAAAATCGAGGGCTGTCAAAAATGTTTTAAAGGTAAGATGATCTGAGCAAACAATGCGTGTAGGTGCACACATGAGCAGTTAAAAAACACCTATCAACCTGTGTTTGTACTTTAACTAGGGACGTGCCTTTCATGAGGGCGAACCTTTTAACAGGTACTGAGGGTTTTTTTTTAAATAAAATTGATTTTCATAGGAATTTAAGATCTGACAAGGAATGGATTTTCCTTTGATTGTTTGTCAGAATTAATAACTGGTTGCCATGTCAAAGGTGATGTAATATATTTACCTGTTATGTAAGGGATATTTTTGCCTTAAAATTATTATTGATAAGGTGTGAATACGACTGTTTAGTATATTTATTCAATAAGTTAAATGCTATGTAACCTTTTAACATATTATTTATTTAAAATCCAAGCCCTAGGTTTGGATGGTATCTCTGCTGAGATGCAGAGTATCGACGAAATTGGATTAGATAGTTCCACTACTGCATAAGAAAATTGCTAAACTTAAGTGTGAAAGAACAATTACATTATTAAGAATTGTGTTTAAGGTCTTTTCTGCTTTACTATATAATCAGAAACTAGTTGTTGCCATAAGGTGATAGATGAAATTCAATTCTTTCACTCTCAGAAAAAGAAATGGAAAAATCTGGAAAAGTGTTATGAAAGGAGAGTTGCAACATATCATCTTTTGATCGATTCTGAGAAAACCTATGACGAAAGAAAGAAAATTCGTATGAAACCAAGGAACGAGTAAGACATTGCAGTAAAGCTAATCAAGTTAATAGTCCAGGAGAGATAGCGGAAAAGTATTCAAAAGTTGAAATAAATTTACCCTGTTTGGTGTAAAAATAATACGTGGATTATTCAGGCTGCGCCATCTTTTATGTCTTTTATGAATAACTTTGAAAAAAAAACAACCGATTTCTATATATGAGGTATTTTTATTCAATTTGGTATTTTGCAATTTATTTGGACTAATTTTTGAATACAACATCAATCAAGTGGTCGCCTTCATTGGCCAAAGCAAAATGTGCCCTTTTGGCTGCGTTTCCCATTACATTTTCGAGCAGCTCGGGCGGTATAGCGATGATTTCAGCACGAATGGTCTGAGGCTTGCTGGCGTACACTTTGCTTTTCAAATAACCCCACAAAAACGAGTGAATTGGTGGTTTCAAACGAGTTTTAAGGTATTAAATCAAACCTCATATAAATTTCATGAAAATGGTTTTATAGAACAACAGCGAATAAATAAGGCTTTTCAAAATAACTCGACCTTGTTTAAAAAAAATTCCGGGAACAGCTGTTTTTACATTTTTGCGATCTACGCGAAAAGTTATTATTATTTTTTCATGAAATTTTTATTGTAGGTAGGCACCAACAGGAGCGACAATTTAAGTCCTGACACAAGGTTCTACGATAATTACAGTCCCTATAATTAAATGTTAAACAATTGCCATATTTCGCGTTTTTTTTCCAAAAACGTGTTGACCGAATTCAATTGTTTTTCGCCTTTTTAATTTTGCAGCTTAACCTGTTTTCTCTAATATTAATAACTTTTTTCCACTTGTTCCCTGGACCAATTTTATCCAAAACATATTCATTGAACTCCTGCGATTTTTCTCTTAGCTATAGCGCCAAAAAAGTATTTTTTTCCGCACTTTCTGTTCAAGAAAATTGTGGACGGGTTGCTAGTAGCAACATAAATGTAAAAGCTTTCTTGTTTAATTCATCAAAAAATGAGCGAAAAAATGAGAAAACTTTTGTTCGTGGAGGGGAAGACCGGCAAAATTCAAATTAAATCCAAGTCTCCGGCACCAGCAAAAGCAACAACAATTTATATGGAAAATCACGTTGACGGATTCATTGGGCCCCGGCAGTTAATGTATTTAAATTTTTCCGCTATCCCTCCTGGACTATAACTAAAGTAACGAAAGTATACAGCAGCAGCTTAGTAAAGCTCCATGGCGCCAGCATTGTTAAGGGAATTAAAGTAACTTTTGCGATTGTTAGGACATTTCGCCAGAGTTGAACTCGACCAAGCCCTTCATAAGTTTTACAACAACGAACCAGAAAGCTCCATAGTCCAGTAAAATAGTGTTTTAATCAGAAAAGTTTTGGGGTAGTTTTGATTTCTTCGGTTTCTTATGTGCTTTGGGGTGCTGAATCCGAATCTGAGGTTTGCTGACAAAATTTCGTGACGGTACATTGAGAAAAATGCAAAAATATGAAAACATTCTGACTTATTTGCGGTTTTTCGCTTTTAAATTGGAAACTATCCACTTTTCGTCAATAATCTTCATTTACTAAATGAAAGAGCACAAAATTTCGGTATTTTATGGGTGGCCCTGGCATTACTCCCGAGTTTCTTGAACAGCAAAAAAAAAAAAAGAAAACCAACCGCAAATATGCATATCAGGTTCGAGGTTTTAAAGTTAAGGAAACAATAAAATAATGATGCAGAGTGTCAGTTTTCTCTTGACGAATTGATGGAACAAATCAAGGGTTATTATCGTCCTGAAAACAGTCAAAGCACATCTCCTAAAAACTGTTCGACTGGAAACTTCCGCAGTAAATGCCAATTCCCTGAAAACCAACCAGCCGTGCTTAGTTTTGGTGCAGCTCAACTTATCCATTTTGAAAAAACCAAGTCTAAAGGTTTATCTGAAATCAAGATAAAGGATCTCACAGCCATGTACGCACCTATTGGAACTGTGATTCCATCCGTACCTGACCTATTGACAACCATTAATAATATAATTGGGCTTTCAATTTGGAAAATCGGGTTTTTACTGACTTAGAAAAATAGGTAAATTCCGTCACGAAATTTTGTCAGCAAACCTCAAATTCGGATACACAGCACCTCAAAATACATAAGAAACCGAAAAAATCAAAACTACTCCAAAATTGTCCCACTAGGGTCCTTTTATACACGAATTCACTGGATTACCAGTAAATTTGATAGATTTAAAGTTCGATAGAGAGACATCATGTGCTAAAAGGCGTGACAAAACAAACAGTAGGCATGTTGGAGCTGTTGTAAGGGATAGATCTAGATGGAGGAAGATACATAAGGAGGCCAAGGCGTTTGATGGACTCTGCTCTCTAAAAATGAAAAACAATAATTTCACTGGAAAATCAGTTAATTCGTGTCTGTTTACTGATTGAGTCAGTAAAAAGTTCTCCCTAAAAATGGATTAGTACAAATTTCACTGGTTCAACCAACAGGTTAACTAAGCAATGGTTAACCAGTGAATAGTTACTGATTCGTTTTTAGAGAGTAGTGCAAAGAGTACAGTTTCTATTCAGCACGCCTGTGTCATTATTAAAGGTAGTCAGATTTTCATTGGCATAGAAGTTTTTTTTAGCACATTCAGGTTACTATTCAGCGCAGCTGAATTCTCTGTTTTTAGTATGTAGTGGTCGCCTTGAAAGTGTGGTCTGCATTATTGAACTACCTTGTAATATGATTAATAATTTAGAACAGATGTCTAATATCACAGGTTTCAGCCGCTCCGTCGTCGTTGCGGCCATTTGCCGGTACAGTTCCCTCTTGTTTTTTCTGGCACTTCTTTTAACTTCTTTGCATTTATGCTTGTTGGGAAGAGCTTTATGTGATTTCTGAGTTCTTTGGATTATAAACCATATTTAATTCGAGATCCATTCTCTTCCGAGGCACAAACAAATTGCGGCGATGACTGCGGCGGAATTCCACATAGCTAATTTCACTGCACCGCCTGCCGTTTGTACTAGCACATATGGTGGTTCGTGTAGGAGCCGGCTTAGACGGTGCGCTCCAGCGCATGTGCCTCACGAACTTTGTGGATAAAGGAAGAAGTAGGGTAGTACCTCTCAACATCCCCACTTCTCCCTTCATCACCAAAGGTTCGTGAGGAACATGCGCTGTGGTGCACTGTCTAAACCGGCTCTATTTAAAAAGTTTTTCCGTCACCGTCGCCGCCACCGCCTCAATCTATTTGGGCCTTAATACTTCCTCAGCGGCTTGATAGTAGTTGGACTTGACGTGATTCGATTCTGACTTCTTTTTCCATTAGCTTTCGGCAAAGCTTGGAAGTGGCCCACTAGTAGACATTTTTAAATAACTAATATAGGTTCCACACGATAGAGGCTTTTGTTTTGCAGGTACTTCTGTCTGTCTATCGAATTCTATAGAATTTTATCTGTGAAACAAAGAAAAGTCGCTGCTAGAGACCTTCCCTCGACTTGTCCGCACAGACATTCCATCGGCCGTTTCATTCAAACTTCACAGTCTTGTAGACTTGTAGAAGCCGCACGGAAAGTCTGAAGGACAAAAATCCTTGTCTTGCGGACCCACCATAAGCTCCAAGCTTTCAACTAATGGGCCACAAGACAGCGACTTCTCTTCGCCAAAAGTGATGTCGACGGAAAACCTCTGCAGACTTTTCATTACTGCAGATTTTGAAAAAAAAAATAATATGAAAGTCCGCAGAGGCTTTTGAAAATTCCTTATCGTTTAGACACATTTCATGCATAAATCCGACTATTTTAACGCAGCGACATTTATTTGCATTGATTTGTTGCAGAGACTGAATTGTATAAAAGTTTATAGGAAAAAGTCTCTGCGAACCAAAGTCGCTGTCATGTGGACCCTCCGTAAATCTACAAAAGTATATCAATATATTTTTTTCTCAAATCTCATGCTCAGCACCATCTGGTTTGTATCTGAATCATCATGAATTTTGATAACAGACGCCGTTTTTTGTATAGACCCTTGAGACAAATTTCGATTCTACACTTTCAATGTTGATCAGTTTTTTATATAGTCATAATAAGGCACATTTAAATATTTTCCATATCAGCAGCGAACTTTTAAGTGCCAATTTGTGAATGCAGATAAATAAATGTAACCGTCTCTCGTAGATAAATAAATGTTGACAGAAACCGATATTCTTTTGTTTTTATAATGGCGCTGGAATAAAATTGAAATAACCAATTTTCACATGTTTGCACAGAATTCCGTGCACCCTAACGCAACTGCACCCTCTCATAATGAACGCACGTGTGGAGTAGTTAGCTACCCCTCAGCATTCTATCGATTAATAACGAACTTTCAGTCTGGATATAACTGAAATATCGATCGTGGCTAGAGAACTTGACGTAGAAGAGTCGTCGTCGCCCTGCACCATTATTCTTGTTATTTTAATTCACGAGGGTGTTTAAACACCGGTCGTTTTTGGATTACGATCAAAACCCACCCTCCTATTGTGCAGCATCCCTTTTATTGTCCGGCGATTTTTCCTAATCCAAATGCATCTCTCATATTGATCGCGGTCGCGGATCAATTGAACCAACGCGGTTGCAAATCTTTATGATGGATGTAGACAATGTGGAAAGACAAAGACACATAAAAACCACTGCTTCCTTCGGAGCTCCATCCAGGCTCTGGGGAGAACTTCTTAATTAACTTCTTTGGCCTTTTGAGGCGCATCACTTGACTTAATCTGGAGCTGGAATTTGTCTTCGGTACCAAAACAGACACTTGTTGGGGGACAATAATAATTTTGGATCCATTTCAGCCAGACTTACTCTTGGTTGTCTTTATATAAAGAAGTCAAGAGTCTGAAGACTGAAGCACTTAAGGCAAATGTGGTGGCTCCTGATTTATGATCTGTTGGGAAATGTGATGGGAAAATGATTAGTCATGAAAGCGCGACTCTAGTTAAAGTGTATCCATAATGGAAGACAAATAAGGCCTTGTTCTATATTTTTGATAAGCAACAATTTTATTTTGGTTGTCGCACTCCGGATGCTTTTATTCAGCCGTAAGATAAGGACACTTGTATGCAAAGTAGTATTTTTGGAGTGTAGAATTATGACTAAATTTTCGTTATTAATGACTAGACAAAATCTGGAGTTGGAAATGGATGATATTTTTCAGAAAGTAGCTGCTTTGAATTCTTTTGATTTTAAAGTAAATTAAATCTCTGCATTCCTTTTATTGTGTACGTACTTGTTAAATTGTTTTTACTCCTTACTTTTAATGATATGAAATTTCGAAATTGTTCCAAGAAAAATTGCTAAATTCTTCGACCGAAATTGATTCTTTGTACACTTTAAAGTCTCGCAAAGTAGTCCACGTCGAGCATTTCTAGGAAACCCACCCTCATATAGGGATTATTATTGTTACCTCCAGTACCTGAAATTTAATGAGGTGGTCATTTGGTTTTTTTAATTTTGGTCAGTTCTGCCTGGGCTGAAAAATTTATAGCTCATTGTTATAGTCTCAGGTTTTGTATCATCCTTTAGTTTTATGATTCTACCAGAAAAAAACATTATTTTAACATTTTCGAGCCGGGTTTATCTTAAAATACTTCTCGAAATTTTTTATAGAGGCTAGTTCTTTACTACTCATTGGGAAATTCTAACCTACTAAGAATCCTATCAACAAGCTGCAACTGGTACTAGCAATAACCGTTGCTTTCAAAATTTTTTTTTCGAAAGATAAAGTGAGACAGAGAGTCTCCCTTTGGCTATATTTTTATAATATTGTATAATCAAGGTAGATCAGAAGTTAATAAATTAATTAAATTATTAATTAAACTCCATATGTTTAGTTCGAAGGAGAATGTGTCTAGTTCGGAGAATACTGAGAATGAGTTCAAACACACCAACCAGGGTTAATTTTACGTATGATACTACATCACTCCTGGCTCTATATAAACCCGTGGGGCCCTGCACAGTGGGGTCAGAAAAAAATTACTGTTCAAAAATCGGTGAAGCCGTCAATTTTCATCGAATCAACTTCGCTTTTTTTTAAATGTTCGTAGTGCAATTCTCTATCTATCTGTCGAGCCGGATTTTTCATATATTTTCATACCGTATTCCTGTTTCCCCCCATTTAGGGGTTGATTCACCCTCTCTGAGGGGTAGTTTCTAGAAAACGGTTATGTAAGTGCCGGGAGATAATTTTAATAAACCTTTTTAAACTATATTAGGCTCAAATATACCGTTTTGGTACGTTTCTCTGCATTTTTGCTAATGCAGAATATATTTTCGTCAAAAAAACTCAATTTACACTGCAAATTGTAAAAAATTGAAAATATAATGAAAAATCCGGCTCGACAGATCGATAGAGAATTGCACTACGAACATTTAAAAACAAGCGAAGTTGATTCGATGAAAATTGACGGCTCCACCGATTATTGAAAGGTAATTTTTTTTCGGACCCCACTGTGCTCCATTCCGATTGAGCTTCTTCTTTAGCGGCTTTACAACCCGGATCCGGTCTTGGCCTCTCGCAACTGTTCTCTACACATCGGTTTCATACAGTTTGGCATCCCTAAGATTGGGTCTCTCCCGCTGTCGCAACCCTCTCTGCGGTAAAAAGAGAGCCAGAGCTTTTTCGAGTGCTTTTTGAGGCTTAGCTTTAATAAAGAGTTATATTCAAGGTGAAGCCGAATGCCTGATAGAAGTATTTTTATTTCTTGAGGAATATCTCAAACACAGATGATTTGTCCTACATTTATCGTCGATACATTTCAATGCCTCATTTCTAGTAAAACGTGTGCTCCACGATTCCTCCAGTTTGAGTGGACGGTCTAGAACTAACTGCCGAACCCTCTTTCAATAACATACCCATAACATTAACAGAAGATCTGCATTGGAATAATCATATATTCCAAATTGCTAAACAAGCATCCCAGCGCCTAGAATTTCTTAAAGGATTTAAACTCCTCTGACGAGGTGCAAAACCGCGCTTTCAATCTTATTGGTGATGGGCACCACTTGAGCGAGGCGAATATTGCTGTTGCCTGGCCGACGCGGCTGTGAACGTCGGCCGTCGATGCCATTTTCTTTTCCTCAACCAACGATCCCAAATATTTGAACATCGGAACTTGTTCGATTTGGGTTCCATCGAGGTGAACACTGGCTTTCGATCCGTCCGTTGTGAGCACTTTCGTCTTTTCCGCATTGATTTTTAACCCGTATGACCGGGCGATGCGGGAGATGTCGTATAAGATGTCCTTCTACCTTTACGGCTATATTTTTCCACAACACCCAACCAACCTTCGACAGTCAATATTCCCGAACTCATACAAGAGTTCAAAGGCAAGATTAATCGCCTCCTCCTCATGCATCTACCAGAGTTGCCTATCCTTTTTCTATCTTTCGAGCTAAACTTACTAATAGGCTTTGCACCATGACGTGAACGATATGGCGGACTGGTAGATAAAGGGTTACACGTCAGCTTAGACTTTCACATTTTATGCCCCAGATAGCAGTTTTAGACCTATCGATTAAGGCATTTCACTACCATCCTCGAGATCCGTGGTTCTATTCTACCCCGATCTATCTCCTTTCTACTTCTCCCATTCAGAAAAATACTCCTCGTTTTTATCTACACTCTTAACAGCAATACCCTGTGCCGTTTCTGTCATCGCCTATAAGTAAAATAAGCGAGGAAACCATCTCCTGTACGAACAACGAAATCAAAGTTCAGTCCCGGTAGTATTCAAGTAGAATGGAGTAAAACCAAATGTTGACGTTGGTAGTTCTTTCATTCTTCTCTATCTTTCAGTCTAGAACTTGCTTTTCTACATTGCTCTTTCAATATAATAATCGGCAGTATTAAAGTAGCTTACTTCTTTCTAGTCTAGTCTTGCACATAAAAAAATGTGTTAACTTTTGGTGATATCTTTCATTTCTTTCCGACTAGAGGTAGCATGATTGCACTAATTGATATGATACAACAGTATAAGGGGACTTGTCTCTGAGATTAGTTTGTTTTTTAACATTTTTTCTGAGCGAAATCATCTTCTTGCTCTTCATTTTTGCAAGTAGCAAAAATCAGTGTATTTCAACCGGGGTGCCGCAAAGTTTAGGCATTTTCTTGTAAATTTACTTAAGTGTAGGTCAAGATAACTCATTGTCAGTTTTAGTTTGCTTCGAGATATCTAGTAACCCAACGGGAAATGGGGTGCTGCAATAGCCATCTTTGTTCTTTAAAAATCTTATAGCGCTCCTATTCCCCTACCAATTCTCTATATTTTGTAACATTACCAACATGTCATTAGAGGGGAGAATTTTTTTTAATGCTCTTTTAAAAGCGTTTTAGAAGCATTCGAAGAAAGAGTTTTAATAAAGAATATACCTGGAGGCCTCCAAATTGTGGTTTTACCAAAGTGTTCCCCCACCTAAGTACTAGCCATACGTCCAATGCTGCTTGACCTCCGTATCGAACGAGAACCGGTCTATTGATTATGGTAATGTCACCCTTTATGATAACCAAGATATAATCGTCCGTTTTCTTCGTCCTGTAAAATTTCTAAAAGCTCCAATAATGCATATTTGGCAGGGCTACAAATTAGCTTCCTTGAGCAGCGCTCCCAATTTTTCCCGCTGGGAAGCAAAGAAGAGAAAGAAGCATGTTAACGTAATGTTCTACGCTAATTGCATAAGTTCGAGTTCACCCAAAACACATTGCTTGGTCTTCACATTCCACAGTATATTACAGTATTTTCATAGGATGAAAATGAGAGAGCCCTCTCTCCGGACCCCGGACCCCACCCCACCGTTGCGCGTGATATTCGTTTTCGCAAAAAAATGCATTGCCCCCCCCCCCCCATTTATTCAGATTCTAGATCAGTCAACAGTGTCACTCAATGAAAAAGGTTGAAAAACACTGCTAAGGTATTATTATTGTAAGCCTCAATTTGCCAGTATCCTTGAAACTGTGTTGTGTTCTTCAGATCAAGACTGTATCATGGCTTTGGCTTTGTCCTTAGGGGGCATCCATAAATTACGTGAGGTGATTTTGGCGATTTTTCGAACCCCCCTCCCCCTTGGTGAGATGTCGTGAGATTTGGCTCGACCCTCTCCCCCCCCCTCAATCACACGTGAGATTTTTAAAATTTTAAAAAATTTGTAGGATTTACACTATTATGCGTACTTTTAGTGTAACTACCTTAATCTGTGCTTCATTGCGTTGGAATTATTTAAAAAAAGATAATTTGTGTTGAAGAACAGTACCACAAAATCATAACAGCACCAACTCGGCATGCACCCAATATAAACTACAATACCTGTGGATAACCATTTAGCATATTGACATACGAAGGTTCACTTTGGCATCCACTAATTCGTTTTTAGAGAGTAACGACTTGACTGTTTGAATAGTAATGGTAGAGCCATTTATGACTCTGGAGACATACAAACTCCGGAGCATTCTTCTATAGATGTTATCTTTGGGTAAAAAACCTGTGACTGAATGACCCAGGGGGTTATCCTGGAATGCGATTCGAAAGTCATGAAATTCGGAAATAAGAAAATGGTTTCCTACAATGCGAATGCGAATTAAATTTGTCCGCCTGTTATCGGATTTCAGTCCGCGAGTAAAGCCATTGCCGCATGCGCTGCATTTAATTGTTTGTTTTAAAATATTCTAAAAACTCTTGAAATTTATTGTTCGCATCAAAATGTCAAATTAAGTTAATAAATGAAGTTGGTTGGCTAATAATTTCTTTTCGAAGATTTACTTCTTACTTTCGTATCGCCTTAGAAAAGCGGAGTCTGAAGTCACAGTCAGCTTCTCAAATTGACGTTTGAGCCGCCTGTACATCAGGATACAGATTCAAGAAGTGCGGATCTGTTAGACTTCCATTCTTCACAACTCTCGATAATGATAACAAAAGGTTTTCAAAATCTATCTTGGCCTCTAGTATATCAGAGCAGATGGTTGTCGATTCAAAATTCGAATCCTGTAAGTTGCTTAGATGACTAATTATGTCGCCTGGTGTAAATGTCTGCTTTTTGTATAGTGGCAATGCACCGCAGATAGCATGTCGTTGGTTTACAAGCAAAATTCACTAAGTACAATTTTCCCAGTTTTTGTTTTTTTATACTAAAGTAAGTCTTATAATGCCAACTTTATGCTGGCAAAACCTTATAAGTCGGAAACTGATATTAGTAAGGTTTTTAGGCGCACTTTTATTGCACTAAGTCAATCGTGCTATTATAATATTCAATCAGAAATCCCTAAGTTGGCTTTTAATCTAAAAAAAGTTTGACTTTTTAATCTAAAAATGCAGTATTGGAATTAAATAATTATTTCAATTCTTTTGTAAACTAAACTAAGAAGTCTAAAAAACAATGTATACTGAGCCGATTAATATCAAATACAATTCCCAAATTTTCAGAGCCAGACATTTCTTAAATATCGATTTACTAAGAACTATGTTTTTTGACTTAGTGATTTCTGCTTTTAAACCGACGATGTGTTCTGACTGATGTGAAAAGAGCCGTTTCTTAATATAATCTCTATGATTGCAGTAGGATTGGGTACATTATGCACTTGGGCATTAGGAGGGCATTAGGTTCCAGGTTTATCAATTGGGCTTCTAGGCCTTTTTGTTTTGTTTAAGCTTAGACCCCCACACTAGTTCATCGTAGGGTCGCAATCTGTCCAAAAATGGTCGTATAAGTCAATGCATACATTACTTTCGCAGTTTTTCCCAGACCATTGTATACAATGATAAGAATTTTTCATCACGTCATACACTCTTCATTCCCAGATATTTAAATTATTTTCTTTACTTTTTTTTGGATGTTCCAGTCGGATGGTATTTAAAACAGTGAACAAATACAGTGTAAACGACAGTGCAAAATTTTTATACCCAATTGCTATTGAGTCGAAATATAGTAATATATCACGTATACTTTTTATGTAATGGATTCATTATTCCTTCTCTATATGCAATATGTATTGATAAAACCTTTCACCATGTTCATCTGATACTGCACCAAGATTTTCGTGAATGAAATCTAAGTGCGGGTCCAAAAACACGATTTTAAAGATTTTCTCATTTACAGATATTGTACTTAAAATTGAAAAAAACAAAAAGATATTAAGAAATATTGCAAAAAAAATAACAGAAAAATCGAAAAATTCCCATTTTGACCGCTAAAACCCCCTAAAAAGTGGGCTTCTCGGGGTAGAAAATCGGTAGACTCGATAACCCCTTATTAAGAAGCCTAAAAAGAAGCTCTCTGCCAATTTTCAGCCTGTACCTAATTATTTCCGCTATATCGCTTTTTTCGGCTTAATTTACCTGTACTTTAATTTAACCCAGGTTCCTCGCGATTTTACACTGTTTCTTGCGAGAAAAAAATTACGTGATATTTGCGGAGACCCTCCCCCTCCCCCACGTGAGATTTGGTGAGATTCGGCTCGACCCCCTCCCCCCCTAAACACCTCACGTAATTTATGGACGCCCCCTTACTTGTTTGAAATATTGTTTATTTACTTGAATTTGTACATTCTTTGCATGACTTTGTACTGTTTCGCACGATAATTCTACAATATCTCCTCATAAACACTAGTTCTGTTCAATTGGAGCTAAACGTCAATTTTAGCTTTTGGAAAAAAAGTATAGATTAATTACGCATTTTTTGGACAAAAAGTAAATTGAAGTTGGTTTTTTGTTAAAAAAAACAAAATTTCGACTTTGGCGACTCATAACTCCAAAAGTAGGTAAGATAGAACCATCGCCTTTACCATCATAGATAGGTGGAGCAATTCTGCGTTCATTGGTACCTTATTCATGAAAACAGGTTACACGCTTATAAAAATACAAGGTGATATGTAAAAATCAGTCTTTGCACAGTTCTGACCGTATTACTCAGAACGGACAAAGATTTCGAACTGGGCATCATAGTAACTTATATTCAGCTCAAAAAAACCTATCCAACGACGTATCACACATAGCTATTGGAGTGGGTACCAAAATTTGCATTCTCCTTTGTCTTTTTCTATGTGGGAAAACTAAGCTTAGGAATCTTCCTTCCTACTATCTTGTCGTTCTGATCACGGAATCATTTTTTCTACTGGACATTTAATCAATCATGTCAGTTTTTAGGGTATTCTAAATAACTATTAGAATTTCCATTATTTTTCTTCAGTGTATCCAAATACGAATGCTACTGATGCAGAAAAACAGTTTCTTATTTCCCATTTTGAAAACAGACGCAAAATCTTTTACTGTTATATGTTTCTGCGATATGTTTGCCTGACTTTGTTTGTATTTTTTACAGTATAAATTAAGAAAAAAAATTAAACAAAAATCCTTTTTAATCTTTATGACATAGAACATAACTTTCAACCGATTTCTGCCCTAAATATAAAAAAAATAATCACGATAATAATAAAAACGTTTTGTTCATTTTTTTCTTACTTCAAAAAAAAATTCCCTTATTTTCAGTATCAGTTACAACTAAAAAAAATGTATCCTACAATTACGTGTTATAAATAATATGAAGTGAAAGAAAGAATACTTTCACCCCTTTGAATAGAAACTTTCATCCCTTAAGACAGTGTGAAGAAAAGCAAACCTCAATCACACTTTAAACAAAATATTTCATATAAAAAAAACAACAATCTCGCGGTTTTTTCTTTTCATTTTTTAATATGGACCCTAAAGGTACCGATTTTTTTTTGTACTCTTCAGTACTCTACTCTCCTTTTCATAACCAGTTTTACCCCATAAAAACAAAAAAAATGTGATATCTCTGTAGTAGAAAAACGGAAATTACCACCCCACGGGTGGAAAAGATAAGGATAAAATTTTGTGATGAAAAAAAATGTGTTGATGCACTTTTTTTTGTGTCAAGAAAAAACCTTGAAGGGTAAGAATCCTGTGTTTAATTCAGTTTGAGTGTCATTTTTTTTCTTTGAAAGTCTCAAAGGGAAGGGTTGATCCTTGTTATTAAATTTAGTTACCTTAAGTCTAATTTTTTTTGGTTTTAAAGAAGAGTTTTTTGTTTGATTTTTTTTGTTTGATTTAGAGCAAAAAAAAATCCTTAACGTATCCTAGAAAACATTGAAGTAAGTTATTCAGGAATTCAAATAAGAGTTATTAAAATTCTTGAAATTTAAATATTGCATTTTATTTATCCTTTTCGGAAATTATATGACAGTTAACGATATTTTTATTTTAATAAGATCGCGATAAAACTGTCGAAACCGTAGATATTTCGTAGAGACCTTTTACAGAAGTGATCACATTTATTGCTAATGCACGGATGATCGGATCGTCCGAAAATTTGGGGACAAAAATAAATACTAATATATTAATAATTAAATCATTCTTATTTATTATCATTTTAATAAAAAAAAATTACTATGGAAATATCAGTTTAATCCTGCAAGACTACTTTTGTACATTCTTTGTGAATTAGCTCATTTTGGAGCAAGATTGTGGAGTCCATATCGTTTCCTAAATAAAAAAAATAAATATTTGATGTTGTTTTTTGCAATGTAACATATATCAAAATATCGTCTCTCGACCACTATTTTGGATATTTATTATAATTTTGACACATTTGAATTTTAACTCATTTGTCAGAATTATTTTTTCCAAATATTGTCAGCTTTATATTTTGAGAATGATTTGCAAAAGAGTTAAATTTTGCAATCATATCGCAAAAATTTGATATATCATCAAGAATCGATTTTAAATTTATTTTATCCTTTTCTTCTTTCGTAAGTGCCGCTACAGTCCTTGTAGGACTCGGACCTCTTGAAGTCTATTCTTCCAATCATTTCTACGTCCTACTAGCTCTCTCACGCTAGTTATACGAACTTTCCGCATGTCTTCTAGCACGTCATCCATCCACCTATATCTTGATCGTCCTACGCTTCTTTTTCTTGACGGTCTATCATTGAAAGTCTTTTTTTCGACCCTCGTACAACGTGCCCGAACCGTTGCTCAATTTTATGTATATTTATTTCATCATACATTTCTTCAAACTCTTCGTTTGTTCTAGTGCGCCAATCGTTTTGGTTAACCCTTACAAGATCAAATATTCTACATATGATTGATTTTGAGATGGTATTCTATATGTTTGGTCATTCTCCAAGCCTCAGACTCGTGATATAGAACTGGGCGGATTATTGGTTTATATATTCTCACCTCGCATTGCCTTGAGATTTCTTGGTTCTTTAGAATCGAAAGCGACAGCGAAATAGGTTTTATTTGCAGCTGCCATGCATCTATCAGTGCCGTCCTATATCTTATTTTCTGTGGTAAGCATTTTCCCTAAAGATACAAGCTATATACAATTTTCATTCTTTGATCGGCAAGATTAAACCTTCGTTCTAATCGTTGTTCTCTTTTTGATAAAATATTTTGCACTTTGCTGAGATTTCTATAATACAATTCTTATTTCCTTTACGTCTTGTGCTTTGCGTGCAATTTTGAGCATGTCATTTGCGAAGGCTCGTATCTTAATGTTTCCTTTAAAAATACTATTTTCTCCATTACCTTCAGCTTTTCTCATTATTGCTTCCAAAAGTATTTCATCTACTTGTCGCAGACCTGATTCTTGGGGAAAGTTTATTCAATTACAACCTCATATTCGCATTAATGTCCTACACTCTGCTGTCGCGTCATTTTACACAGTTCTTTTTAACTTTTTCGGGAAACCGATTTCTAGCATGTTGTTCCACAGTTCTCTTTTGTAAAGCAAGTCATAAGTATTTCTATAGTCTACAAAATAGGGATACGGAAACGGTACTCGATTCTTTACTCATATGAGTATTTGGCTTTCGATTCTACTCATATCAGTACTCGATACTTTTGACTGAGTACTTTTCCTCATATCATTACTTATAGGGTGGAATCGAGTACTGAGTACAATTTGAATTTAAGGCCAAATTCAAGCTAACTACAAGTTTATCTCAGTCGTAAATAATTTTCATATAAACGCTTCACGCATTTATGTATTTTTCTGTCTCAATTAGGGATAGTTTAGGGACGTTTAAGGCCTTTCTACATTTCCAAAGTGGAAACGCAATTTGGAAGTCTTTTATAGCTTAGATATTTGAATGCTTTTCTCTCTGTTGCACGAACGTGGGTTCCAGACAAAGAGATATACATAGAAATTTCTGTGCAATAAAAGAGGTCCAATTTGCATTTTGGGATGTAAACGTGCTTTTACAGCTTTGTATTTATATCTCATCCCGAGTAGAAATCAGATTCGCCAGTTTTTAGCATGAAACATGCACGGACAGCATCAAAACCACTGCATGGCTCCCAAAACAAGTATGGCACACCTGAGAAAAAACTACTACGAATCAAAAAAAGGCGCATTAAATATGTAGTTCAAACTAGAGCTTGCTGTTCGATATTACGGAAAAAATAGATTGTCGACAGGACAAAGAGCTTTCCCTGAGCTCTAGTCTTCCACAAAAAAAACGAAACAAAGTACGTTCACACTTTTTCTAGACTAATGGAGCAAAATTGGAGCTGTAAGAAATTGTTTAGGACGAAGAAAATGGGCAATTACCTTGGTGACTATAAAGGGTGCCATTAAGCATAATAAGTTGGCCCGTTTTCGTTCGATTGGCCAGGTCAAGCAGCATTGGACCTTGTTAGTACTTAGTTGGGGGACCGCTTGGTAAAACGACACTCATGTTTGGAATGGTCTATGAATACATTCATATCTGTAACAGAGGTGTGCATACTTCTGGCGGGCGCATTATTAGATTCTCATGTCTGTAGCGGGAGTGTGCATACCCTGTAAAATCGAGTACTCTTCACCGATTCCGTATCCCTACTGCAAAATGAAGATGTATCCTTTCTTCCCAGCATTTTTTTTGAGTAATTGTTTCATTATGAAAATACTTCTTTGTAGAAGCACTTAGCATCTTTATTACTGTAGCTTTGTTTAATTCCTCCAAGTCTATTTCTGATGTAGTCTCGTTTTTTTCTTCCTTAATAACATTTTCGTGTCCCTTCGTGCTGTTACGTATTTTGATTGATAAAATTGAAATTATCACCCAGAGTGGAATATGAAATATATGTACGTAGGAAATTTTTAAGCTGCTAGTTAGTGTGATTCGTGATTACGAATTTTATCACCAGTAGACGACTAATATAATTCGTTATTTTGAATAAAAAAACTGAAACATATTTATTCTTCATTAGTTACTATTTATTAGGTACTTTGCCATATAAATGTACTATATTATTTTTATGAAGACATCCTTGTTCATGCGACCGTATCAATCCAGGATTTTTTGATAATCCCAAAATGTCTAATTTCCTATTCGATTTTATTTGACGTTCTAAGAAGTATTAATCAATTTAACATAACAAATCATCTACTTCAAATCTAATGACTTGTTATAACTATGATATTTGTGAACTCTCAATACTTTTGTATATGCCCCATAAAGTTTATTTGTAATACTGAATTTTCCACACAACTGACGCAGTTTTTCAAGAGAAACAATATCTTTTGGTTTATTGCAGGTCAATAAAATGTTTCTAGATCTTTTGGAATTTTTTGGAAGTTGGGCAATTAGCCTACCATAAAATTTAAGATACACCATTATGGTCAATACCGAAGTAATTGCAAATGTCGTTCTTGGAAGTAATAATTGCTATTTCAGATGTTTGTATGTACAAAATTCCAATAAAACGAAGCAATGACAATATGACAACTAACTACAAATTTTCGATTATTTCCAAGTAACATATTTCACTCAAAAAATTATCTGAATTAAATGATAAATAAGTTTGATACCTTGTTTGAATATAGTTACACAAATTTTAATCGTTGACAATTGTCATGTAATAAAAATATCCTGTGGATTTGGTCCATTTATCCATGTTTGATTGTTTATATTACATTAATGATCAAAATAAATGGATTTTGTTCTCGATCAAAGATAATACAAGTGAAAGACTTTTAGGAAATCGTCTACTGCATTTCGAACGCTATTTCCAAAATTAATTTTCTGTTCGTAAAAAAAAACTTCTTTAATTTCATGATATTACACACATAATTTCGATGCGTATCAGATCAAATGGTTCAAGATCTTAAGCCGTTTCAGTTTTTGATGAATGACGGGTGATTGCAAATTGATTCATTTTTTCATCGAACTTTTTTATCACTGGTAAAACTCTTTTTAGTTAAATGGCTAAAAACGGAATTGCAGCATATGGGATGAAAATAATCCTCAAGCGATTCTCATTACATTCTGGAAAATATACTGTTTGATGCGGTATACATGTTGACGACATTATTGGTGCTTAATTCTTTAAAAATACAGCAATTAATTAATTAAAAAACAAGTTTCATGACAACTTTATTTCAAAAATTTCTTCAAGTGAAGTGAGGCCTTCAAGAACGTGTGTTTTAACATAATTCGATTATTTTCTGTAAGTCACTAGAAGTCACAAGTTTATGTTGATATAAATTTGAAACAATTCACACAATTGAAAATCAACCTAACTCGTGTTATTTTTTAAATAAAGCCTAAATTGGTTGAAAATATTGTCCAATATTGAAAAAAAAAATTATATCAGTCAAAATCAACATTTTGATTATTTAATTAATTGTGTCGATCTCGAATGTTACTTTATTATCAGCAAGAAATTCCAAAGATCCATACTCTATAAAATAGTTGATACAAGAGTTGATGTATCTGATTTTATCTTTAACCTAAGAACTCTATACATTTTAACTTTATCTTAGAAAATAATTAAACCAATTTTAATTTTCATGTAATAAAATAATTTTATTTTCTGCTCTATTTTACTATTTTTACACATGGATGTTATGGCACTTGATTTGTTCAAATTACTGATACTTAATAGCATCAATTAATCACATAAAAAAAAGTAATCATAATTTTTCCAATTTCGTGATTAACGATCATATCCTATCATATCTATTGTATCATTTTATGTACAACGTATCTAATGATATCAAAAATAGTTGGTATACCAATTTACTACTAAGTAAACCCATCAAATTGTTGTTTAACTTCTTGGAAAAGCCACATTAATCAAAAATAATGCATTTCTTCACGATCAAATAATCTTTTCACGATCAAATATTCCCAATTTTGATAAAATATACAATGAAAAAAAACACAGAGAAACATTATATGAACACCACTTAAAAATTTGTATATATAAAAATCACTTCATATAAATCGACCGTATTATATCAAAAAAAAACAGTCCATGTAAGATAAATAATTTCTTCATATATCGTATCATCGTTTTTCACTTGTTAGATAATTTCCTAGAAAATCACTTTAAAGAATTCCGGCCACAAACCACTAAAACTGATAGAAATTCCAAAAAAATCACGTATAGCCATCCTCCAAATGTAAAAAAAAAACGGAAAAAATTAATTTTGGCGCGAAAACCGCCCTCTCTCACACATGCCGAAGACACGAATGAGGCACACTAGTAACTCCTAAGAAAATTCACCCCTCTCTTAAGGGTCTGTACGAAGAACCGCTATCAATACAACAGTAATCAGCTGTTTTGGCAAGGTCGCAAGATCCCTTCCGTCCTTCGTTTAAGACAGGGTTTCAAATACCCCTTAAACCTATACCATCGAAAATATTTTCACACTACCCTAGGCAGTTTTGGACAATTCCACATCTTATCAAACGAATTTTTTTGTCGATTTTCCCTTTCTTTTCTCCCATTTTTTTTTACCGAACAAGAAAAAGATGAATTTTCCTGATTCTACATTTAAAGGCAGACAGGACAACACCAACAAATACAACATGTGACAATAGGAGCGCAAATATTCATACATGCATGCAGTTGTGCCACCAAAAAAAATATGTTGACCCCTAAAGTCATTCCTATAGCTAGGATATTAAGGGGACAAAACTCGCGCCCTTTTTGTTGGGAACAGCTCGTCTCAAGGAGGTGGATTCAACTTGATCTTCGCCAGAAGTCCTTTGGCGGATGCTGCTGTGCCATGATTCTTCTGCTCAGCTGATTGGTATTGTCTGGAAATTTAGTGGTGTGTGCTGATTTTATATAAGACCAGTTTTAGGTATATGAGAGGTTGCAAAAAAAAAAAATCGTTTCCTTGTATGATGATATATATGGGTACACTTGTGTCCCTACAAGAGGTACCTATAGGGTACGTTAGTTTGTTGGTTGGCTGGTTGGCTGGACAAGATGTAGTTTCACTTTTTTTTATCTTATTGGATAAACTGGCCCAAGACGTCGGATTGGAATGTTGTTTTGGCGGGTAAAAAGTAGATTTGGTGGAGTTTGAAGAAGCTTTAGCGTGGATTTCGTTAAATTTATGAGGATTAGGCCAATCCAGATCTTAAGACGGGGAAAAATATTTTGTTATATCATATGTAAAGCGTTACTTAAACAATATCTTGTTCATTAAGTTAAGATATTTTTAGATAGCATGCATAATAAGGACTTACCGATGCCTATTTCAAACTATCAAACTCCTATTAATATAATGTAGCAAAAGAGTAAACCAAAACCAAATTTCTAAAACGTCTAAATCCTGATTTTATTCATAAAAAATTTAGTCTCACAAGAGTAAAAATAAATCAGACGTGTAAGAGGAGTTCTGGATACCAGCAAAAAAATCACATGACTTCTCCGTTGAAATACTCGAAAGAACACAGTGGAGAAATGGAAACGCGCGAATTTCGATGTTTCGATATTCCTTGACCCCTCCAAGACGTCATAGGGCGTTGTGGCAAGAGTCTATCTAGAGACCATTAACAGTTTACTGTCCTGGAACCTTCCGGTGCCCGCTAGTATCCTGCAAGTGGAGGTGCTGGCGATCGTGAAGGCCTGCCAGTCAATGAATCAACACAAGAATGTAGTGTTGGAATTTTCATATATCTCCAAGCCCCTATAAGAGCTCTAGATTCAGTGAGATACGCTCCAAGATAGTGGAACGATGCAGAGTTGAGCTAGATAGGCTCGGTAGAAAGCATAACGCGATTTTCAGCTGGTTGCGCGGATATGGGAGCATAGATGGGAAAGAGAAAACTTACTACCTAGGCAAGCAGCTGCCATCTTGCCAAAGGTGGAGCGCACTGGAGGCCTGCATTATCCCGACTTGGCCCATTTATAACAAAGAAAGAACAATCGACTTCCTAAACAGACTCCGAAAAGATATTGCCAGAAATACGGCAATCATTTCGGTAAATTGGGCCATGGGGACCACGCTGCCAAGCTGGGTATTCGGCATAACGTCTGTTGCCGGGGAAGACTTAAAAGAGATCTTCAAACTAGAGGGCAGAGCCCTGATAAGCTTCCTTAACTCTTTAGGGTGGATGTCCACCGCAGCCGATTTAACAACCAACTAACTTTAGGGACACGAGGTTGTGGCATTAAAACGGTACGCCAAAGCGATACTTGGGCCTGGTGTGGCACTGGAGACAGCCCTGCACCTAACCTAACTTAACACCACGCTGCATTAGCACTATTAGGACTTATAAGACTTTCTTTGCGTTAAGCGATCAAAAAGGAAACCATCAATCCAATTCCTTAGAACTTCCTCGATACCAATAGCTTGGAGTGTTTTCTACCCAGCACAGGGGTATCATACTCGATCAAAGACTGGAGATATCTGGAGCAACTAAATCATACCAAACGAAGCGCAGCGATGCATATTTCGCTTCAAGTCCTCTGTTAAGCACGCAAGAACGTCGCATTACTGTTTGTCGTTTAAAATTTAAATTTTAGATATTCCATAAGCGTTTTATTGACTATTATTTTCATCGTTGTAAGGAAGGGGGTAAATGCTTCTTCTTCTTCTCTACAACCGAGATCCGATCCTGGTCTGTCGCAACTGTCCTTTCACCGGTCCCGATTCTAAGCCGATGTGATCCAGTTTGGCATCGCTAACCTCTGGGCGTCCTGGTCCACGCCATCCTTCCAGCGGAGGATGGGTCTCCCTCGCTGTCGCACCCCATAGACCTTACGGCAGAGATGAAACTGCTACTGAGCGTAAATTAGAGAGATTGTTTGGAGTCACTTTTTTCAAGAGACAAGATCAACTCCAGAGAAGTATGAGAGGATAAAAACTTTCCGCAAAACATTGGGCATCTCTTTAGGATTATAGGGGACAAATTGCTAGGTCCAATGACACCACGATTGTGCACTAAGGTACACCAAGGCATCTGAGTTAGCATCAAGTAAGATTTGACATTCATTTAGTGCAAGAGGAAGTGGTGTTGGTGCAAATGCTACACAACAAAAAAGAAATTCGCATGAAACCAAAGAATATTAAAAAAATCAACACAACATTTTCTGTATCGGGGCTTGGCTTGCGCAAGATTGATCACCTCAGCCGGCCGGTGACATAACCATCGAGGAGTAACGTTAAAGACCTTAGGATCAGATTCTTCAGACCTTTCATCAGATTCAAAAACTGAATATAGTACCCGTAGAATGTACTATATTCTGTTAAAAGTTTTTGTAATGTCCAGAACAATCAAACCGAACTTCTCAAGCCGATGCAAGTTTTGGTTTAGGTGTTCAATAAGCTTATCCAGCAGCTTATCGTTTTTCGGTATCCTAGAGGCTAAGTAACAGTGTTTTGCTTGGTCGGAAAGTCTTAAGCTATTCTATTTCACGATCGTTTGTTTTTCAAATTAACTTTTTAAGAGAACCTATTTTATAACAAAAACCGCAAAGCTTGTATTTCATATAAGTTTAAAATTAAATTTTCTTTTTTCTTGAGCCCTCAATCTATAATTTCTCTAGTAAGAAATAAATTCATAAATCCTAACAATTGTTTCTTTACGATCATTCGCGTATCAATCAGCAAAGAATTTGATCTTTTCGTTTCTTTTATTTTTTCCAAAAGAGAAAAGAGACTAGACACTAACAGTTTTGGTCACCCGATCAGTAACCCCTAGAGACGGGACCAAACCCAGATTATTAAACCCGCCATAAAAATTTGTCGCCATTTGAATTTAGGCGGGCAAACAATCAACTTCAAGATTCATCACTCAAAGCTTCCGAGCATTCTCATTTCTTATAGGAAACTTTAGGACCACAGCTCTCGGTTCAGGTCTGAATGAAAAAATAGAACAAGATTCTGAAGTGACTTCTAAAGTCTTGAGGGTCACTAAAATATTTTTATTGGAATTTTCCTTGATCTGTTTTTTTTCGGGATAGAAAAGAAATATTGAAGAAGATTTTTGGAGATGGTTGTATATATATATAAATGGACTATGAGATCTTATGTATTTGCTGAAGGATATAATGTCAGGATATTTACCTGTTGCATTTTTTTATTTTATATATTATGATCCACATACATAAGAGCCCTACCAAAAAGGAAATCTCAGCTGGTGATCTAAATACCTTGATTCCATATGGTACAACTACTGGAATAATAACAGACTCCATGTGTGAATGTCCAGAATAAAAATGTAAAGGAAGCTATTCTCCTCTTGCAATGTTCTTATAAAAAAAGGGGTTGGAAATGTTCCAATACATTCATACAAATTACTTATATATAAATGTATAAGTGTAAAAAGCAAGTTTCTTGTCGTCACATTCCTTGGCCATATGATTTCCTGTTTTTCAAATATACTAGTGTATATCCCATTTTGAAAAATACAACGATATAATATCCCCTTGTATTTCGAAAAACCGATAAAAGTTTACTCAACTAGAGGAGACCCTAAATAACGTCTCGTTACCCATCAACATCACACTAACACAGCCAGAGGGATCTTGTTGATAAAAAGGCTGAGCACTGAATTTTCTTTAGTCATTCGAGTTAAGACCACGTTCTTAAGCATATGTGACCAAAAGACGTAATATTATATATATATATACCTTTTATTATCTTTATTTTTTTTAATGGATAACGGCTTTGTAACGTGCGGTATAATAAGAATGATTACAACAAATATTAAGATTAAATATAAAAAATAGTCGAAACAAGTATAAAAATAAATATTTAAGCAAAAATTATAAAAGCTGAAAGATCACTGATCGTGTGTGGGGGGTGTTTGCTTTAAATGTGTTTTGGACAATTTTCTTAATGTTATATAAAATTTTGTGTACTTAAATGAAAGGAAATTGACTATCTAAATAAAAAAAAAATACAGCAGAAATGGATAAATGCAATAATATAATAAATTTAGTTAAGTGACATATATAGATAGAAAATTTAAATTAATTAATAATAATTATTAAGTGATGTTCACTGATCGACAATATTATCAGGAATTTTATGATATACTGTTGCTGGACTAGTGATGAAGTGATATAGAGAGAGAGATTGAGATTGATTAAGACCTGTGAACTGTTCACCACTCATTAAAGGATTTTTTAAACAAAAAGATTAATTAAAAATTTGAAGTGATCTTGTTAAAAAAAAAGTTTTTCTAACGATCTTCAAAATGTTTTGGGAAAGTATTCCAGAAGAATCCTACGATGTTGTGGAATGTGCAAGGTAAATCGTTTATTTAGTTGCTTTAGATATTTTACTAAGTAAAGATTAACTATGATTTTGAAAAAAAATAGTTCGAAGAGTTAAAATGTCTTTTAGGGAAATATCTTATATGCTAAATGTATTGAAGGACAAATTTATGTTATATTGCTGTTTATATCGATCGACTTAATTGGTATTTCTATTTCGTTAAATATATTTATTTATATTTTGCTGAAATAATAATAATTGTAATAATTTTGATTTTGAAAAAAATATGGTTGGGTTATGAAACATCTTATTCTTACAAGCTAAGCTGCTTTGGAATTAAAAAACGAAATTAGAAAAATTATTTTATCTATTTATTAAAATGTTATTTGCCTAATTTGTAATTTAACGTATAATTTCGTTACTTTGGGTTAGAAACAAGATTTTATGCGATTGTGTGAAATGCAACTTGTGTCTTTTATCGGATTTTCAAATATATAATTTATATTCAAACCTGACTTCGAGAAACGTATTAGATCATATTGTGCTGATGCATATCATATAAAAAATTTACTTAATAAGTTAAAAAAGAAAGAAAGAAGTAAACTATAAATCGAAAAGGAGGGTTAAATTTTTAAACAGTGTTCAAAAATTTAAATAAAATTCGAGTGTAAATCTATGTAGATTTATCTATATTTAGATCAAATAAATAAAGATTATAAGGAAAGGCCAATAAGGATCGCTTAAAAGTACAAAATCGCTTATCGGCAATGACCTTTTTAGAACATTACATTATCGGCCGAGTTAGATTAATTTAGACACACAATAAAAATTAATATGATTTTTTATATTTTTCGGACATATTATTTAAATTAAAAAAAACTCAGAGACAAGTGGCAATACCTATCTGTCTTTATAGACTTAATATCGAAAGTAAAATTCCGATCTAATTTTAAGCTAATAAGGCTGAACTAAATATTTGAAAGTATAATAGAGAATATTTGCCTCATCTTAAATATTATATCAATCAATAATCAAATTCTAAAAAACAATCTTCGCCCCTAATCATCCCCTTCCTTTCCATCCACAAATCGTTATCAGCGCCCAAAATTTATTCGTGGAATTTCTACCGTGATGTCTTTCTACATAAAATATACCTATATAAAAGAGCCTAAACGACCTTGTCTGGTGCGAGTTTCCTTCTACCTTTAAAAAAAATTCTTATTTCAATTTCTTTTTATTCTTCTTTGTCTTTTCTCTTTCTGATTCGTTACCATCATCTCAAAACTATGCCTATATGTTGTTGTTGTTTTTGTTTTTTTGTATTAATTCAAAATTCTAGTCTCGTTTTAGATGTCACTTATCACCTTTAAAGTTGTTTTTTAGTACCTTTATATTCCCACTTCAACACAACACCCAACAAATCTGATTTACTGAGCAAATAATGTTCTTCGTCTTAAAACAAAAAAAAAATAACAAAAATGACTTGTTAAAACCGGTAAAGTTAAAGATTTCTTAAATATTAAAAAAAAACAAAAAACAACGAAAAAAATATTTGCCGGTAAAAATAAAAAACAAATTCCACCTTTTTTATGAATCAAAGTTCTTTTCTCTCTCTCTCTCTTTTGACTAAAATTAAATAAAAAAAAGAAGCTAAATAAAAAAAAATAAAAAAAAAATTCGCAGACATAAGACACTGAAGGTTGGGAGATCCGAAGAAAAATGTTGCCGTATAATCTTCTAGAGATATAGCAGTATAGCTTCTTTATAAAGCACACGTCTTTATATGTACATATATACACGAGTATGCAGAAAGTGAATATATGCGAATTGAAAATGAAAAGACCCGTTCTTCTTGTAAAGAATTTTTATTTCTTAAAGTCTTCTGCTTCTTTTCTTTTTATTGTTTTTATTGCACTCTCGTCTTGTGGGCTTTTTACTGAATGAAAATGAAAATAAAAGTGAAATAACAAAAAAAAAGGTATTTTTATGGCTCAGGAAAAAAAACGCAATATAATATAACTTGTATAGAGGTGAAAGCTCTCTTCATTATTAGCTGTTTTTGATTACGATTCAATTAAAAATTTTAAAAAATAATTAAGATTTCGTATTAAAAGCTCTTGAAGAAAATTAAAAGCTCCTTTTGTGTAGTATGTTAAGGCAGTCATTCACCCGATCATGTTCGCTTTTATTTTCGGGGCATCATCTAGAATTTTATGACCCATATATAACTTTTGATAGGATAATCAGAATTTACGTACTGAAAAATTACGATTCATTGAATAATTGGACCTTACTATTAGTAGACTTTGTTTTAGTTCCTGGTGAATAGATCGTTGTGACAATAATATTTTATATACATTAATAACTCGGTTCTTTGATTTCAATACCGAAAAACTATCGTGGGGTGTTTTTGTCTGCTTATATTTAATTTTGTTTCATGAAAATTTTTAAAATAGTTATAATTTTCACAGACATTACCTTTTGATACCATTCTCTATCTCTTTTCTATACAGGGCACTCGTACGTTATCGATCATTTTGTCGTATGCCTAGTACTGTATTCGTGTAACGCTAGTCCACACTTTTTTGCAATGAATCTCAGTACTCACAGAGTGGTTGCCTCGACTGATAATTGTTGAGACTCTGCTGTTATTCGAATGAGTGTATTATCACTGCCTATATTAGGTCATTCCTACACGAGGGACTATGGCTCTGGAGCAAAAGCTTATTTTGGGCAATGAAAGCGCTTGGAGGCATCTTCGCAAGCCTCGGCCAAAAAAGCTTTTGCTCCAAAACCAAGTTGGGAACAGAATGCATTCAGAATGGATTCAGCATTGATTCCAGTACATTGGAAGTGATTCCACTTTAGATTCAAAGACATGTAGAGAACCGATCCTTTTTGCATTGGGATGTCATAGGACGGAACCAATTTATTCCTCTCTGCATTCCCTAGAATCGGTTCGGAATTGATTCCTTAGAATTGATTGGAAATTTTTTTACTCTTATACATTCGATTCCCTTCTGCATTCTCCAGAATCTGAAAAGGATTCCTTCGGTATGCATTCTGAATCAATTCTTTTGGAATGGGTTCTTCTTTTCCCAACTGGGCTCGTGTAGGAATGGCCTTATACCTACACTCGTCACTAAAGATTGTCCAAAATTATTGAGTAGCGCGTCAAATCCAAACCCCCACCCAATCTCTGCCGGTGTCCTCCAGGGGTCAATTTTATCACCTTATAAATGACGTACTTTCAATCCCCTGCAATCCCCACTTCACCGCTTCCTGATGACGGTACTCTGCATTACTCTGGGTAATAATAAAAGGAGAAAGTGCTAGATGCTGTCTTAACGATAGCGGACTTATGTTCAACTCAATCAACAGGGACAATGAACTCATTCTTATTTGTGCAGTCTACAAACTAATAACTCGTTTCCAAATAGAACAACTCGATTGCGAAATCATCTTGCACAGTCAGTATTTCCGAAATCCTACAGCACCCAAGAGTTCAAACGCAGGGCTCACCACCACTTCCTTCAACTACCTCCCTAGCTCACATAACTCCAAACTTAGGCTACCCTCCTACTAAGCTTACTAATAGACACCATGACGCTACAAATGACAACGGACTGTTAGTACAGAGGGTAATTCCTGAGCTTAGAACTGCCACATAAAAAAGGCTGGTTTTGGCAATCTGTTTTAAAGAAATCCGTTGTTGGAAGTATCTTATGTTATCCTAAAGTATCTCTTTCTTTTTTCCGATGATGTTCTTGGATAGCATAATAAATCTGAGCTGCAATGAAATTCAAAACTGTTCATTCAAAATATTAAAACTCATATTTCTTGTCTATTTTGCTGCTGATTTCAATGACATGTAACAAGGCGGATCCAAGACTTGTTAATAGTTTCTGTTCATGCATTCTTGAGTCAGACTACACTAAGATTTCAATACTATCCTTAAATTCATTACAAATTTTCTAAGTTGTTTCTATTACATACATTAAATTCTGCTTGAAAATGAATAATTACACAATTACGTTAGCGATTTCCCAAAAAGCATGATATTCGCAATTTTTTTGCAAGCATTATATGATTAAAAAATTTGTAACAATCGTTCAATAATTAAAAAAACCATGCAACTTTCGAGAGTTCAAAATCCTGGGTTAAGAGTTCAAAAACCTTCAGGACTACATTTATTCTATCATATCTTCTATTTACTTCTTCAAACTAACGTTATTATATGACTGCTACATGACATTATTGAGATGATTAACACTGATCGTACAAAAGAATCCCTTAAACTTGGGCTTCCATATAACAAACCCAACAAAATATAACAATGGTGGATCCACACGACATTGACTTTTGTTGTTCAATATTGTAAAATTAAACTAAATAACAATTTATGTAAATATCTCATAAGTATTTCATAAATGCAATGTTTGTGTTCATATAACCGTAACTGCATAAATCAAAATATAAACCGAGCCACCATTAACCTAAATTTTAAACTCGTACTCTTCATTATTTTTAAAACATTGACTCGCCTTTACCTACATTAAAATTAATTCAAATATGCCCAGACGTAATTTTCCCCTTACATTGACCCCAAGTAGAAAACAAAAACGCCAGCCGGTGTGTTTCCTCGTTTCACAAAAAAAAAAGAAAAAAAACACGAAAAACTAAAGCCAAATGTCTCTTTAATTTAGAGCAGCTGAACTTCCTCAAAAAAGGTGATTCAAGAATTCTTTTTTTTGCTTCTTTCAATTCTTCTTTTTCTTCAAGAAAATTTCCTGCAAAGGAAATATTTGTAAGTGAGAAAAGGACAAAAATCGAGACTCAATTCATTTTTTTTTTTGTATTAGAGTATTTACACCTTCAACAATTCAATTCTTCTTTAGGGTATCGATGGACGAAAAATATCTCCGAAAAAACCGAGAGAGAGATAAAAGAGCAAATAATTAGGCCAAAGGAATATGTTGATAAAAATTGTGATAGGTCAGTTTAATTAAGAAAAATAATAAATTTCCGTCGATATTGAGGCTTCTAAGTAAGATGCTAAGTGATAAGCGCATGCGCAAGCTGCAAACTTTCTATGAATTACACAATAAAGATGCGTGCACATCTATTTATCTTGTTGGTTTCTTTTATTCGATTCTCAATAGATCTACTGAGTTGTGTTCAGCTGCACAAAATCCTTACAGTAAAGTTAAGGAAGGTGTATTGATTTTTACGTAAGGAATCTTAAGGATAAAAGAAAATCTTTGAAAATTTAAGACGACCATCTGCAGTGGCGTGCGTCTGTACTTTTTTTTTAGATTTTGTTTTTTTTCATTTATGTGTAGAAATTACAGCTTCTTATTAAACCTATAATTACAATACATGTCTAAAAAAGCGCGAAGCATAATTAGCCATATTTGAAATAACAAAACAAAAACATAAAAGTTTTTATGATAATATGGAAATGAAACCTTATAAATAACACCCTCAACATCAGAACCAACGTCAATGCCCTCTTTCCAAGGAAACACATTGTGCCATGCTTATCCGAGGTAGTGATCAAGCGAGGGTCCTAGCTTGAAATGGTAATATACCAAAACAATTGGTTAGACAGGGATACATAGTGAATCTAATGACATATTATTTTTGCCGGTTTCGGTTCAATATCCTTAAATGTGCTAAATTATTCTCAGCTAGGACCAGCTTCCCCTGGTATGTCTCGGTCTTATGCATATGTACACGCAAAGGATCCTCGCTTTAAGCCGCACTACCTCCCTCAGTTTCTGTGTTGATTACGTTCCGAAGTGAAGCCGTGCGTGTAGCGTAGCAATTCCCCCTACAAAATACAGGAAGAAAAACGAGGGTTTCATCCCCAGTAAAGCAGACAGCAGGATAGTCTCAAGGGAAGGTAACAGGATAAATTTTTAATAGTGCCGCGCGCATAGTTAGTATAGCGAGATCGGTGTGCGCGTTTGGTTTATACTTTCAATTTAAAGAAAAATTATGTCCGAACACAGTGGTGTTTTTATATTAGTTGAAAATATGGATAAGCAAATTGTTGTTTTGTAAATATTTTTTTATTTATTTATTTATTTAAATATAAAATTGTTAAGTGATTAGTGAAAATTAATTTATTGTTTTTCTTGTGTTTTTTTTAGTCTCATCTCAAACAACTTCACACTCAATTCAGGAGGGCGAAGTCTTGCTGTTCGTCGGCAAGAATCAAGATCAAGAATTCGACCAAATATTGAGCCTTTAGTGCTTAATTACGATGAAGAATTTCAAGCATCATCGCCAGAAAAGAGTAACATAATGGCTGTTGATGATGTATCATTTTATGATAATCACAGCCCTCGTGGTGGATCTAGTCCACGACAGTATCCATCTAGTCCTATGATAAATGTTGGCCTACTGTCACCGGAAGGAAGTCCACAACGATTTACAGTTGTACAAAATACGGTAACAATGGTCGATAAGAGACGATCAATAGATGAAATTGATGGCAGTTCTGTTGATTCTGGTTATGGTACAACATCATTTAAGTTTGCCGAACCACAATTATTGCCAATAAAAAAATTGGAACCATCACCTCGCAAAAATTCTAATGATATACAATTGCAAAATCTTTTATGTAATAGAGATAATAAAACACCACCAAAGAGCTTTAGACTATTCCATAGTTTAAGTTCAGGCTCTATGGAATCAATGGATGATGAATATATGGAATTATTTGAAATGGAAAATCTTGAGGATGATTCACATTTACCATCAGATTTAAATTCATTAATAAGTGGACATATAAAGGCGGTTAAAACTACACCAGATATAAAAAGACCATCAGTACGACGATGCTTAAGTCTAACTGAAAATAATAGCAGGAATCAAGCTAGAAGTGCATTATTTGAACCAAAGACACCAGAAATCCTGAAACCAGTACAAGATAATAATAATACACCAACAACAATAACAACATCAACAACACCATTCTCATCCCGCCATATAGAAAGATGCTTTAAAAGACCTGAACCACCTAGTATAAGTCCAATACAAAGTAAACGTTATAAAACAGATACAGATGAAAAAGAAAATAATATTTTACGTAATGAAAAAATTAATTTTACAACACAAATAATAACACGACCGCCATTACGTAAATCGATGAGTATGAATGATGCACATATCATGACAGCATTAGCTAGATCATCATCAGAGCCAGATTTAATTGGTGATTTTAGTAAGCCATTCTGTTTACCATTAATGCCTGGCAGACATCGTGACTTAAAATCAATATCAAGCTCTACAATGGCAAAATTAATACTTGGTGAATATCGTAATAATGTTGCATCATTTAAAATAATTGATTGCCGTTATCCATATGAATATGAAGGTGGTCATATACGTGGTGCACAAAATTTATATACACATGAACAAATTCTTGATGAACTTGTTAATACAAAGACTGAATCACAAATTGTACAAGCTGATGGACCAAAGAGGCATATATTAGTATTCCATTGTGAATTTTCATCAGAACGTGGCCCAAAATTGTAAGTATTAAAAATTATAATATTATTTAGTTTTATAATAAATAATATATCCATTATAGTTTTGTGTATATGTAGTTCAAATTATTACGGAAAGTCTCTTAATTTAATCTTATTTCGGTTTCATAGTAATAAAATTTTAAAAATGATATACAAATTTGGCAACGTCGCATAATGTATAACTTAAGTTTCAAAATCCGTATAGTTTGCAATCAAAAATATTCGATTGGTTGTTTATTAATTATTAGTAATGTTTTAGTTGTATTTTGAAAATCATTAATTATAAGGTGAAGTCTTTCCCTTATGGTGGGTCCACACGATAAGGAGTGTTGTTCGTCCTATTTTCCGTGCGACTTTTGTACAGACTGTGATGTTTGAATACAACGGCCGACGAAATGTCTGTGCGGATATTTGGATGGAATATTTCTGGGGTTTTTTCTAGCGACTTAGCAAAGACTTTGCTGTGCTTCGCAGACAAAATTCTACAGAAGTCTCTACGACCAAAATCTTATGGACCCACAGACCCTTTTGTGGGTTCACAAGATACAAACTTTTGTCCAACTTCTATAGAATAGTTTTTTGTCTGATTGTGGAGTCTGCAGCAATGAAAAGTCCTCACAAACATTCCGTCGACATATTTGCTTGAACCTTTTCATTCAAAAAGATAAAACTCTGTACAAGCAACTTTGTACCGCGTGGACCCACCATTTTAAAATTAAATGATTTTAGTTATATTTTATGTTTCGTTGGAACTAAATTTGATTCGAGGCTGCTATAACAATGTTTTAATAAGCAATTTGATATCATTTTATAGAAGCACAATAATAATTAATATTAAAATATATAAACACAATTAATTAACAATTTTTACTCACTCTTTTCTTTTTTTTTTTAATTTTCAGATCACGATTTCTTCGCAGCCATGACAGATTATGTAATTCAAATAAATATCCAGCATTACATTATCCAGAAATATATTTATTACATGGTGGTTATAAAGAATTTTTTGAAAATTACTCCGATTTATGTGATCCAATATCATATCGCCCAATGTTGGATCCATCATTCGGTGCCGCATATAAACAATTTCGCGCCAAATCAAAAAGCTGGAACGGTGACATTAAAGCATCCGGCACAACAAATCGTTTAAGTAAATCAAGGTCTCGATTGGTTTTGTAAATATAAACAAAAATTCAATTTTTATATTATATATATATGAAAAGAAAATAATAACTATAAAAAAATTTTAGGCACTTAGAAAAAAAAGTACATTAAAAAAAAGTTTAGTAAAAATAAATAATTCAATTTTTTGTGCAGTATGTAGAATTTAAAAAAATGGAAATCAAATTTTTATAGATCAAATTTCATTTTTTTTATTAGAATGAATTTTCAATTTTTTTTCAAAAAATTTCTTATAGAAAAAAATAATACCTTAAAAAACTGTTTAAAACAATTTAATAAGAAGAAATATTTTGCTTTGTTGTTTTTTTTAATTAGAAAAAGAAATTTCATAATCATTTTTTTTATTTTAGTGTAAAAAAAATTGAAAATTCGTTCATTTTTATATATATATACATAAAACGCATTCTTTCATTGTATAGCTAAAATTAAAAAAAAACTTAAAAGGATGTGATCTCATTTTAAGAGATCGAAAAAAAAACTTGAATTCATTTGAATTGTATTTTATTTTATGTTTCTTTTTTGTCACTTTTTGATAATTTGTTTAAACAAAATCCAATTTCATTTTTATTAATTCATAGAATTGATGAATTTGATTTATATTTGTATTTACACAAAAGAAAAACAATCTAGTAAATATTGACTTTATGTATAATAATAAAAACAAATATAATAAAACTTATTCGATTATAAAAAATAATAATTTAACAATTAAAATAATAATAATAACAATAATAATAACGATAATAATTAATTAACAATTAAAAATAAAACAGCACAAAATTTTTAATGGTACATAAAATAGAAGAAACAAAACAAATTTTTTTTTTAATAAAATATATACCATGGGACCTTTTGCATTATATTAATAATATATATATATTTTTTTTTTGTTCACCGCGCAAAAAAATTAAAAATTTTTAGAAAAGAAAGGAAATATATAAAATGATTTGTTGGCGGTGCTTTTTAATCTGTGATTTTTGTTAACTGTACATCATTTCAGTTTTTATGTAAATGTTAATTCATTTTTTTTTCATCTATTTTTTAAGGTTTAATTATATTTTAGTTAAGTGTACAAAAAAATAAAACAAAAATAATTAAAATTAAAAATAAGTAAACAAACAAATTTAAAACTAAAACTGAAACAAACGTGTAAAAGCTGTAATTTTATATAAAATAGACACTTTTTTTGTTTTATTCGTATAACTTATAAATGAAAAATTAAAATTTTTAAAAAGATTAATATTTGAATATATTGAAATTTTGATAAATTAAACGTTATTCTTCTTCTACGGTCATCAATACTTATTAAGGTTCTATTTCCTCTTTAAAAGCCTGTCTCCGCCTTGTGTTTCTGTCTTCCCATTGGTCATCTTTCGTGTACGTTTTCTATTACCATAATCTTACATGGGTTTGTGTTTTCTATTTTTTTCTATTCTATTAACGTGTCCGGTCCACCTGACTCTTTTTAAAGGACGTTAAATCTATATTATTAAACATGTTGTATCATTACATCTATAATATGATTGAGTTTATTGTTTCATAATAAGACAAATACTTTAAAAATGCTGGAAAGAAAGTTTCTCTTTGTAGACTACAGAAATGCGTATGACCAGCTTTATAAAAGAGAACGAGAGAGAAATTATTTCGCAAAAAAAATTAAAAAATTGTGCAAAATGACCACAGAAGGGTATGGTGTAGTGCACAAGTGAGAATAAGAGGTTAAACTGAGGATAAACTGCCATCAAGAATTAGGTTTGCGACAAAGAGATGTGATTTCACCAATACTTTTTAACATGTCTTTGGAAGCAATAATAAGGAGAGCAGAACTTCATGGAACAAATAGCATCTTCACAAGTAATATTCAGATACTAGCCCTCGCAGATGACATAGTCATAATTGCACGCAAAGCGCAATACGTAAAGTAAAGAAGTAAAAATTGTTGAAAGTTCAATATAAGATTAAATGACCCGAAAACAAAGTGCATGATTATATCAAAAAGAGAACATAGAATGGAAATTGTAGAAGACTTTATATATTAAGGGACAATGCTTACCCCAGAAAATAAGACAAGGGACGACATTCACCGAAGCATCATTGCCGGAAATAAGATCTATTTTGCTCTAGTCCCGATTGGAAAAAAAGCAAGAAATCTCAAGACAATGCAAAGTGAGAATTTATAAAATATTAATCCGCCTAGTTCTATGCAGCGGATCTGAGTATTGGAGAGCCCTATGTGAGCCTTGCTTCCTCCAGAATCTTCTTCCAACGTTCTCGCTCTTGCGTCTGCTATTTCAGTTGGTAATCCCAATTATACGTAAGTCAAAAAACAAACCGAATATCAGATCAAAATCTTGGAAATGAAAATAATCCTAAAAAGAATATTTGGTCCTGTAAGGCGGCGTTCATACTGAGGCGATATACGATAAGCGACATATCGCTCGCGATATGTCGCGGCGATATATTGGTAGGAGGATTCACACCAGCAGCCGATATATCGACGCGACCTGGGCGATAAATGGGAGCAGAATTCTCATTACTTCAGTTACAAATATGAGTTCAAGTGAGGAAGACGATGTAGTGGCTTATTGGTTCTGGCGTAGAATGAGAAGAAAAAGAAAATATCCCTACAATCTTACCAACCATAACACCATAGCACGGCTGTTGTTTCTCGAGAGCTATCTCAACATGAATCAAATTTCAGAGAGTTTTATCGAATGAATCCTGAAAACTGTCATTTTCTGAAAAGCCTGGTGTCACGAACCCTTGAAAAAAAAGATACAAAATTCCGACACGCGACGGCCAATCCCCAATACTCACCAAAACTGCAAATTTCTCGATCCACACGTTGGACAAGTAGCATTGGGGACAACCTTGGTGCTAACATGTGGAGCCGGCCTAAGGAGAAAAGGAACATTGCTTTACCTTACCTCTGCACTACTAGTAAGGCTGGGACCGTATTCGGTTTCTCGAGTCGATATCGACTTTTGTCGATAGATAAAAATTGGCATTTGGCAACATGATATCGACGTTATCGTCTCTTTGCGTGTCGATAAAGACGTTTGACGTTTATTAAAAAATTAAATTTATGCATACAATAAACTTTTAACAGTTTCTATTTTCATTAAATATACGTGGATTGCTGCACTTGAGTAATATCACAGAATTTCATGGTTTTGTATGGCAGCGCTTATCTGTCGATTTGGTCGTAATGCCAAATATGAAACTTAGAGAAAATCGAGAAGCTTTTTTTGTCGAGTCGATCCATCGACTCGAGAAACCAAATACGGCCCCTGAGGTAGCCGTACGTTTCAAATTATTTATTTACTGTGGCATTACTTACTACACAGTAGAATAGAAGCATTGTAGTAACTATTTTGATATTTTAAGAGCAAGATGAATGAGGTAGTTTATTTTCAGACCTGTTTTTGCGTTTTTTCAGTTTAATGATATAGGCCTCTAGTCCGATTCTCGTCAAACAGTCGAACGAATGTTAGATCGAGAAATAGTAGTCCCATTCTCGATTGTAGTGAACCGAGTCGATTGCAATCGATGACAGTTCACGATTGCATTTAGATGGTCGAATGCGTGTGTTGTGTTTACTTTATTTAAACACCAACAACTTTCTTGAAACAACATTGCCATTAAATTTCCTTCGAAAAATTCATCAAAATGACAGAAAATTCTCAGTTACAATGGCGGTACTTTTTGTTCGATTCGACTGCGTTAGGGACTATCAATATTTTTCACAACCGAATTAGTTTTCGATTCTCGATGGATTTACGAATCGAATTTCGTACTAAGGGCCATAGACATCCACGTCCAGTTTGAACAGTTGATCAATTATATCGTTTACATACACCAGTTCATCAAACAAACTTCGTAAAAATACGCCTATTGTGTAAACTTAGATACACGTGTTCATGAATACCCTTAATATAAATTGTATTATAATAAATTTCTATACGTAGATATATTAATATCTGAATTGTATTTTTTTAAAATAAACTTGTAATAATACAAAATACTGAGCCAGCAACGAATCGCTGAAGCGACCGGCAAAGAATTCTGTTCCCACCACATTTTTATCGCGCCGATATATCGCCGAGGCGACTAACAAGTCGCACTTCAAGCGATATGTCGCTTACGATATGTTGCTCTATCGCGCCACTGTGAACCTTTTTTATCGCCTCCCTTTAGATTTCAAGTATTTTTTTGTGCGTGTCGCGTATCGTATATCGCTCGCGACATATCGCTTATCGCATATCGCTCCAGTATGAACGGGGCCTAAGGCGCCGTTCATTCTGAGGCGATATACGACAAGCGATATATCGCGACGATATATTGCTAGGAGGGTTCATGACAGCGGGCGATAAATCGGCGCGACCTGGGCGATAAAAATGTGGTGGGAACACACCCCAAGCCACCCCTAACTGAAGTTGCCGTTTCACCCCTCACACCCCAGCAAATGGTCAAATATTTCTGCCACTAGTATTTAACTGTTATTTAACCCTAGTGGAACCTACATACGCAACGACAGACATTTTTTTCAATTTTAACCCCTTTTTTACCCCCTAACCGCTCTATCTACAAAAGGGCCCATTCTCCGGGCTAGCGAGTGTGCATATGTTCTTAACTGCGTATCACACTATGTACATATATACGAAATATCAGCTTTAAGGAAATGACGTAGGTCTGGCGGACCTGGGCTCTTGGGCTATAAGCAACATGTATTTTTTTTTATGTGGAAAACAAGCTCAGAGCACAGATAAGTAATATACAGATGCCCAGTCACTGTATAAAATCGTGTCCCAAATCAACATTTTCCAAGCCAGCTTTTCCTTCTTCTATAGCCGTCTAGCCAGCTAAATTTTGTGTAGCAAAGCCATGTGTCTTAAATGCAGCAGGCTAGAGCATGACAGCTTTTGGTCGAGCTCCAGCAACAGACATCAGCGTCAAATTTTACCGTGTGCGAAGAAAAATAGCTACGAGGAGTGTGAGGGATTGCGTTTCAATGTTGCAATGCAGACGTCACTCTTAACATTCATTTCATTTTGCTTGGCTTTTACATGGCTGCAACATTTAAATGTTTTGCTTGGATTAATTGCTTTCGGCAACATGGAATACGTTTCGCCTATTCTGGGCATCTGTATTTTACTTATCTGTGCTCAGAGGTAGACTACCTTTATAAAGCCGATAAGTCCAATGTCGGATGGCTAACTCTAGTCGGACCTATCGTAGAGAGTAGGGCGAAACGAATATCCAATACCACCGCAATACGACACGGATTTCGATGATTAAACAGGAGCGTGGTTCCCGGTTTCGCCGGGAAACTTATAGTCGTTTGCAGAATAGAAGAGACGGTATAGGAATTTCTACGAAGAGGAAAGACAAGTAAGAAAAATAGGTATCTAGGCGGGAGAAGTAAAAAGGCCGTCAACGTAGTATTTGGAAATTACAGCCAATTTATTATGTGACAGAATGATGGAATTTCACATCCTCTCTCACCCTCTTCTCCATAAAATCACGTTTGTTCGTTCGAATCATTCGTCCGCTGTACGCTCGTGAAGAACCACCCAATGGGCATATTCACACGCTGCCATAATTGTGGTGAGTAAAACCGGTTTTATTAAACTCCTAGCAACTCAGACGGGGCGTAAATGAGTGTAGTAAATTTGAATGTTATACAGGAACCTTTAAATGTATTGCAGATGAAATTTACTTGTTAGAGAAAAACAGAGCTAAAGAATGCAAGAGATAGAAGTAACTTTTTATATGTGTGCCAGTTTTCACGCGTTTGGTTTTGCGTGAAAAATGTTTCGTTAAGTTCTTCCGCTCCCTTCCCTCTCTCATCTATAAAACCGGTTTTAGGCGCCATGAATGTGCACTGTGTGAATATGCCCAATCAAAATAAATTCTAAACAGCTGTCGACAGTAAAAAAAATGACGTGCTATATGATTGTTTCGATCTCGATCTCGAGTTGTTGAATTAACACGCCTTTTCAGATTTATTTGTAAAAATCGAAACAAATGTTTATTTGCTAAGGAAACTTTCTCGATTTGTTAAAATTTTTTCTCATACAAATAACACAGATCATGAGTACCCCTAGTATCTGAAGTTCTTTCGTAAACCACCTTGTCATCTCCGTTGCAATTTTTCGAACCAAGTTTTATCAATTTATTGGGAGTGATATTCTGTATCATTGACAATGTCCTTTTGTGTTTTACAAATTTGTCGCTCAAAGCACCTTACGAAAGTAGGTGGAAGACTTACGAAAGTATTCTTCTGCTGAATTCGATACGTAATTTTCTCGATTCTTTTGAAGTTGCACGACCCTGGGTCTTTCTATTTGTACTTCGATACCATCAGTGATATTTCTAGTGTATTTTTATTAGCGCTGAATGGCTTAACCAACCAAATTTTCAATTCAATTTATTCTCAAATTATAGCGCAAGCGTTTGGATCCTGGTGGATTGTCAAAATCCAGCTGAAAAAGAAGAAAGTATTATTGTTGTTTTCACAAGTGCAATTTCACCTAAAGTAAAGTACATTTTTGAGAACTGTTTATTAATCAAAATTACAAAATGATATTGTGAAGATTTATGCGCCAGCAGTTAAAACTTTGAAAGAAATGTATTTGTAACGATTTATCTACGATTTGAATTAACGATTTGTAATTATTTTATTCACTAAGCTAACATGGCGCCATCTATTAGTTTGAATGTGAACGAGCGGTTAGAACGTAAATTTTCAATGTGTGAGAGAATCCGAATCTCGCAAGCAATCTTAAACCAATTTTAAGCTTAAAACCGTCTTACGCATAAGCAAAGTAAATAATATTAGTTAACACAATTTAAAAAATATATTTGCTTGATACGTTGTTAACCCGCGTTCTATCAATCGGTTAATCTGAAAAAAGTAATATTTTTATAAATTTTCAAATTAAATCAAAATCAGCTGTTACGTATGACCCTAAAAAAGGCGCCAAAAACAAATCTTTTCTATTCTATCCACCTGCAGATGGCTCTCTATTTGAGTTGACCTAAAATTTGCTGCATTGGGTTTCGTAATAAAGACGCTCGTACTCATCATTCGCTGAGTTCCATTGGCAAAAATTTTCTAATCCGGAGTACTCCGGAGTACATGGCCGATTTAACACGATTATTCATATCAGAAGAAAATACGAGTAAAACATAACCTCAAATTAATTTATTGCCCTTAAAAGAAATTTGAAATAATTATTTTTCTTTGAATAAAAGGAAATTTTATATCTTACTGTATACTATATTTACCGTTTTTGTAGATTTACTTTAAAAAAACACTTTAAAATAATTAATCGACAGTTTACTTAACCTTAAAAAACAAAAGGCCATCTATTTTTAAATAGTTAAAGCTTGCAAACCTGGCGGAAATTTTATGCGTTTCTAATAGGAGTGAAATACCCTAAAGCAAGAGCAGGGGTAGTTGAGTATACCCGGGAGTACTCCGGAGTAGCAAATATTGCCCAATGGAACGCAGCTATTAGCTGCGTTCCATTGGGAGAAATTTTCTAATCCGGAGTACTCCGGAGTACATGGCCAATGGAACACGATTATTCATATCAGAAGAAAATACGAGTAAAACATAACCTCAAATTAATTTATTGCCCTTAAAAGAAATGTGAAATAATTATTTTTCTTTAAATAAAAGGAAATTTTATATCTTACTGTATACTATATTTACCGTTTTTGTAGATTTACTTTAAAAAAACACTTTAAAATAATTAATCGACAGTTTACTTAACCTTAAAAAACAAAAGGCCATCTATTTTTAAATAGTTAAAGCTTGCAAACCTGGCGGAAATTTTATGCGTTTCTAATAGGAGTGAAATACCCTAAAGCAAGAGCAGGGGTAGTTGAGTATACCCGGGAGTACTCCGGAGTAGCAAATATTGCCCAATGGAACGCAGCTATTAGCTGCGTTCCATTGGGAGAAATTTTCTAATCCGGAGTACTCCGGAGTACATGGCCAATGGAACACGATTATTCATATCAGAAGAAAATACGAGTAAAACATAACCTCAAATTAATTTATTGATCTTAAAAGAAATGTGAAATAATTATTTTTATTTAAATAAAAGGAAATTTTATATCTTACTGTATACTATATTTACCGTTTTTGTAGATTTACTTTAAAAAAACACTTTAAAATAATTAATCGACAGTTTACTTAACCTTAAAAAACAAAAGGCCATCTATTTTTAAATAGTTAAAGCTTGCAAACCTGGCGGAAATTTTATGTGTTTCTAATAGGAGTGAAATACCCTAAAGCAAGAGCAGGGGTAGTTGAGTATACCCGGGAGTACTCCGGAGTAGCAAATATTGCCCAATGGAACGCAGCTATTAATGACATCCGTGTGTGGAAAATATAGGACCAAAAATTTATATCCCAAATAAATACTTTACCTGAATGTAAAAAGCAATTTAGATACTTGTTTGTATAAAACTAAAAAAAACATGGAAGAGTCAGTAATTTTAATTTTGTTGATTCTAATTGATATCATTCATTTTATTTATCTGCATTAACACCGAATGAGAAAGGTTACGTCGTTTCTTTTCATTTTTCCACATGTTTAATTAAGAAAACGCTGTATTTATTGCTTCAAACTTGCCGCGTCTAGACAAATGCGAAAACAGCCTTATTAATTATTCTCGAAGTTTTTGTAATACTCCAGAAACCTTCAAGCGAAGGAAAACTTTTGTAATTATTTGGAATTTGGAAGAAAGCGCTTCCAAGATTTCGTTGGAAGAAACAAAGCGCGATTTTGAGGTTACTTTTGGGAATCGAAAGGTAAGTTGAGTGGTGTTTGGTTTTACTTAACTGTTTAAAATTTAGTTTTGATTTTAATTATTAGCAACAATTTTACCAAATTATATATAGTTAATTTTGACGCCAATTAATTGCTAGTAACAAAAGGAAATGGCTATGGCAAAACCATGGAATCCGATGGCCGATGCATACAAAAACAAAGATTTTAACAAATATGAGACCGGCCCTGGAGGTGAGCTAGATGACAACGCTCAGCCAGGCGCTATGGCCTCCAATGGTTACAAGAATTCTGGTGTAAAATATAAGCTATGCTTTAAAAATGTCCCAAGTGAGATGACAGACAAGGCTCTCGAGAACTTGTGCTCGAATTATGGCAAAGTTATTCACATTCATCGTGCGCAGAAAGTTAACTTGATTTTCATAGCATTCGCTTCGTTGGGGTAAGAATATAGTTGTTTTAAATTACATTTTGATATACCGTACACATTCCTTTAGCGATCTGGAGCGGGTGTTAACTGCATTTAAGGAAAAGCCCCAACATGGAATTCAGGTATCGATGGCTCGCGAAACTGAACAGGTGATTTCAAATGCAAAAGATGGCAATGCCGGCAACAGTCTCAACACGAGCAGTGATCAAGATAATCACAGCATTTCATCAGGAAAGAACCAAATTAATATGTCGAGAAGGTATGATATACTTAAAAATTATTTTGTTTGTGTTGTCTTATTTTGTGAATTGGGGGTTTTATAGAAGTATCAAAGGACCATTCACCAATCCCCAACGTCCTGGCCCAATGCCGCGGAAACCTCTGGTAACAGATAATGATTATGAAACATCTAAATTAAAAGATGTTGACCCTCAAAAACATTTTTTGATACAGAACGACATGCACGACAATGATAGGAATAATCATAATAGAGGAAGTAACAGCCAGGGCCAAAGTAAAAAAAACGTACACACTGGCAGGGGCTACCATGTGTAAGTACTTGCTTGTTCGATTTAAGTAGATTTTGTTAGGTTGGCTTGTTTATATTTGGAAACTTGAGAATTGTTTAGTTTCAATGGAATCGGAGGCTGATAACAGTCACATTTGTTCCATGAAGAGTATTGCTTTTTTATATGTAAATAATATTTTGTTTCTAGTACCAGTTTCCTGAGGCAGTTTTTTTAGCTGATGGAATATTACCTGGTTTTCCACTAATTCTGCGGTTATAACTTAGAGGTCATTTCGGCATTAAGTGAAACCCAAATTTCGTCTAATGACGACTTTGACCGTCCCTCTTCCTTCTACCCGGAGTGTGAGATCCTTTTGCGGGTGATTTCAAGAAGTGTGAAGTGCGGTTTTGAATATCACTGCAGGCCGTAAAAACTTATCCTTGGTAACTTCCATCAAGATGAATTTTACCTCTTTGAGAGTATATCTAGACTCTTGGAATCTGCTTCATGTTCAGTTCATACGTGCTCCAATAACCCCTTCTAACCTATCGCCCAAAAGCAATTACTTCTATGCCCTCTAAAATCATAGAAACAATATTCAATAAAAGCTTATGGAATATTTTGAATCCAACCGAATACTAGACGATAAGCATTGCGGCTTTAGACTGAAAGGGTTTACTGGCGATCTTTTTGATTGCCTAACGTAACACTTCCACCAATGTATAAATCGCTTTGGTGAGTCTGGTCTGGTTGCGCTTGCTGTCTCTAAGCCTTTTCACAGAATATGGCAACACGCTTTGATGACTAAACTTCAAGTTATTGGTATCGACGTAGTTCTAAGGAACTTTCTTTTGGGCCGTTCAATCAAGGTCCAGCTCTTTTCCTGATCAGCAGCCGTACATATTTGGTTTCTCGAGTCGATTCATAGACCGCATTTATGTGCACGGACCGAATCGGTACCGAACCGGTCCAAAGTACCAAAAAAGGTCCAGAAAAAGCCCGCATTTTTGGTCCCGCGTTCGTTTATGCGGGGTTTTTTTGGACCTTTTTGGGTACTTTGGACCGGATCGGTCCCTGCACATAAACGCGGTCATATTTGGCATTATGACCAAATCGACAGATAAGTGTGGCCATACAAAACCATCAAATTGTGTGATATTACTTCAAGTGCAGCAAACCACTTATATTTAGTTAAAAGAGAAACTGTTAAAAGTTTATTGTATGCATAAATTGATCCTTTTAATAAACGTCAAACGTTTTTATCGACACCTAAAGAGACGATAAGGTTGCCGATATCGTATCGCCAAATGCCAATTTTTTTTATCGATAGAAGTCGATATTGGCTCGATTACCCAAATACGCCCCTGCTCTCAATGCCCTCGAACTCACTTCACAGCTTTGCTGACAACGCCACTCTGCGCTACCGCTATATCTTTAATAATGTAAGAAAAGCACGGGCCAGAACTTGTCGTGATGATCGTGAACTCATGTCCGATTCAATCAATAGAGACATCGAACTCGATTTGGGGCCGCAATAATCGTGTTGCGTCGCGTACTGTCTCATTTCTAACAAAACCTGCACCACTTTTCCTCCTGTTGCCAAACTTTCATCCCAGTGCCTGGGATTTCTTAAAAGAACAATATACAAAACCTACATTCGGCCTCACCTCGAATACGACCTTATTTGGGGTGGGGAACTTATTTGTGAAGACGCCATAAACTGCACCATCCATACTCCTCTAAAGCCCACTACACACTATCGTTATTTAACTCCACGTTCGTCGAACAGCGTTGCCCGAACGCGTACGCCTCTATTCTACACACATTACTCGTCGTTTAGATCACATAGTACCATGGACGAAGATAATTTGTTTGCAGTAGCGGCGGTTCTTGCAAACCCTTTTTTGTACACAACAGGTACATACTTCACTGCTTAACGACGAACGACGACACACAGTTTTAATCCACAGTATCGTCGTAAAGCGTACAGTGAACGGAGAAAAATCAAAACGGATTTGATTTTTCGCTGTGGCGAAAAACGCGGCGGCGTTGTCATCCACACTGCAATTTTTCTATCGTCGTTCGGACAACGCTGTTCAACGAACGCGGAGTAAAATGACGATACATAGTGTGTAGCCGGCTTAAGCCACCGTAGGGATGTGGCAGCCCTGATAAAAGTACTACCATAGCTGGTGGTCCAACGAAATAACTGCTCTCGGCATTCTTTAACCTGCAACACCAGATTAACCCGCTCGGCTCAATCCCCTGCTTACAGCTCCCTTTTTCGCGCACGATACTAAGCAGGAATTCGACTTTGAAACAATGTTTCGCAGTCACTGTCGTACAACTTGCAAGAATTAAAACGCAGGATGCATCGCCATTTCCTTCACCATCCTCTCTACTCCTTATAACTGCGAACGTAAGCTTACTACTACTAGACATAGTACTATGACGTGACCTGACGCACTGGTAGTACAAAGGATGATTCCTGACTTTAGAACCGCCACACAAAATAAAATCAAGTATAAAGGTTTTTTTTGCATGTTTTTTTTGCATATAGATGAAGTTATTATTTAGTTATTTATTATATTGCTTTAGTTTCTCAGCTTTTGTTGTCTTGGACTTGTTTTTGTTATTTTAGCAATGTAGAAACACGCTTTCTAGTTGAACGCTTTAAGCCGGGCTGAATTCTAGAAGCTCGGGAATTCAAATTTCTGTACTTTATTTTTAAAAAAAAATTTCTGTAGTAGTGCACAAATCGGGAATGCAATAAAAAGTAAAGTGTAGCGGCCTTCGAATGGTATAAGCGTTTCCTTAATGAATCAGTTTTTCAAGAAGTAAAAACAATAATCATTTGATAACTGGCAAGGCTGCTAAACTAAGATATTGACTCAGTTCTAAGAACGAAAGTGAATTTTTTAGCTAAGCTTGGCTCTCAAGAATCTAGCAATAATTGAAAAAAGCCGTTTTGCTAATATCTCGATAACGCTTCTTTGGAAAAATAAATGAGTGTCATTTCCGTTTTCAGCGACTTCATATTAGGCTAAAAACACTTTTCTTATGAGGTACACGCAGTTAAGACAAAAATTTGTAAACTAGTGTTATGAAAGCGACAGAAGAAGGACAATTTGTTTGGACTTGGCTATTATTGTAGAAGTAGATTACTATAGAAATATTACTATCTATGTAAATATTACTAATATTCGCCCAGAATTTCTTTTATAGCTTATTACGAAGATAATCATTTCCATTTCAAGCATTTTGAACTTAGATGCAGTAGGAAAGGTGATCGACAAGCACTTTAATTAACGAATGCTCTTTAAACAATATATTTCAAGCAATACACTTACCAACCTGCTCTAGGTGCAAAAACGGGATTTTTCTTTAAAAATATTAAATTTAACTGTCATATTAATGGTACCATGTGTATTAGTCATATAATTTTTCGAATTTGATATAAGGAAAACTCCACCAGCACAAATATAAATATTTCAAAATATTACATATATTTTCAGCGAGTCAAAAGAAACGACGGATAAGCTTCAAAAATTATCTCAATCATCTCAAGGTTCCTACAATGCAGACCAAGTAACAACAAACAATTTTTTTTATAAACAATTAAATTATTTTCTATAAATTTTTAGAATGAATATGTAAAAGATAGCCAAAACATTAATCCTGATAGTACGGCTCTAGGAGATTGCACTCTTTGCAATAGACCTTCAACAAATGTTTGTCAACGTTGCGGTGATTTTTACTGCTCTGTAGAATGCCAGAGAAAGGACTGGCAAAGGCATCGATATATTTGCTTCCAAATGCCGTAAGTTATACGATAAAACTGAAGAAATAAATTATGTTATTTTTATTTTCAGGAGTTTAATCAGACCCAGCACTTATAACCGTCATGGTAATAGTGATATACCTAGTGAAGCATCAAAATTAGTGAGTGTTAAAAGTGAACCCAAAGAAGCCTCTGCACCATCTCAAAGCACTCAAAATAAGCAAAGCAATGCACAATGTAACAATACACAGAAGAGAGGATTCGAAAAACACATGAATAAAGCGCCAGAACAAAGTTCATCTCAGTCGCGAGGTAGAAGTCCATTAGGTAAAAATCAAAATATACAAAATACGCAGCAGAAACCAACCCCAAGAGCCGAGAGTGTTCAAAAAAGAATCGAGAATAAATCTCCTGCTCCCACAAATCAGAAACAAGTTCCATCTACTAGCGATAAGAAAATAGAAAAGCCGGAGTTGAAAAAAGAAGCAGAAAAAGATGAAGCTACTCCCACAAAACCAAAAACGCTAGTAGTAGAAAAATCAGAAATCCCGAAGAGTGGAAGTTTAGTTGCGGTTACATCTACGAACACTTGTAATTTGTTTTATATTCGGTCTCTTGCATCTGAGGATAATATTAATTACGTAAAAGGTTTAAATGTTGTATTTAATGAAGCAAAGAAGTCGAAATTTATAGACAAAATGCCTGAGCGTGGGGATCTGCTTATTGCTGATTTTCAAAATACTGGATATTTTCGTGTTTTAGTAATTAAACCGCTGAGCGAAGATGAAATAATTGTTGCATATATAGATTTTGGTAATGTTGAGAAGAAGAAATTATCTGAATTGAAAGAGTTGCCAGAAGCCGCATATAAATTGAAACGGTATGCAATTCCAGTAAAACTAAAGGATGTTCCTCCAATGCTCAAACCAAATGAGGCTACACAAGAATATTTAAATTCTTTGGTTGATTCAAGTAAGGAATTAAAGATTATATATGAAGGAAATGGTGATGAGGTCGAGGGGGAGTTAATCGATATTAGTAATAATGAGAATGTTAACAAAACTATTTTAAAGCTTATGGAGATCAATGTACCAACTGATGCAGATGCTCCAGTTTTTCTAAAGGTAAATATTAAAGGGGGATAATATTTTATGGAAATTAAACCTTTTTATGTTCCAGGATATCCCAATCAAACTTCTCCCGGCCGGCGAAAAGGTGCCGGTATTCGTCTTTGATAATTCTTTAATTCAAACAGGTGTAATATCTTGTATACATGAAAATGATGTTATACCGCTTGAAGGTTTTAACCAGCAGTTGCAAGAATATGCTAAAAAGGACGATCAACCTTACACCCCACGGTAAGAAATATACCATGTAATGAAAAAAATAAATAAGTTTTTCGGGGCGACATTATTAAGTTATTGGCCCTTATTCTGGTTGTCACTGAAGTGAGACAAAAATACTGTTATGAGTCTCTAAAAAAGTAACATTTCAGTGATATAAGGCGTCACAGGGTTGGTAAGGTAGGGTTGTCACTGATATCGAGTAACGGCGAATTCAGTGACAATTGTTCTCACTTGATATATTTGTAAGTGATATCAGGTGACATCTCTGACTATGGTGAAGTGGCAACCCAGAATATTTAGAATAATTCATGAGCTTCACATGCATTTATTATTTTGTTAAGATGACTGTACGATACGTTCAAGGTAGTAACTAGAAAAACCGGGGGGGGGGCACGTGGTTTCCCGTCTTATAAAATCGTTAAAAGAAATAAATAGTTCGGTTGTAAGTATTCTCTTCTCAAGTAAACAGTTTGATTTGCAGGATAACGGCGTGAACACACCTTAAAATGTGTCAACAATTAAAGTATCGTAAAGTGTCTCGTCATTGTTCAAATTTTTATTAACAGAATACGAGAGAACTGCCGGCTACTGTCATGTCGCAAAAACTAGGTAGTAGTTGTCAAACTTGACAAAAACAAATCCAGTCAGTTTTTTTGCTGATTCCTCACAACGGATTCTATACAAATTTTTACGTCACTTACATCCAATGGCGCTACAGCCCAAATCGAGCCTTGGCCTCCTCAAGGCCATTTATCCAAGTTTAGCGGTCTCTTGGAGCGTTCCGAATATTGAGCATTGCTTCTTGAGTCGTTTTCTTTCATCGATGATGTTCAGGTCTGTGCCTACGAATAAGAAGCTTCCCACGGTGTTTACGTTAGCTGCAAATCCACATAGTTGTATAGAGTATATTCTTGTTGACATACTAAAGCGAGGCTGAAAAGCATCTCGTTCTAAAGCGAGGTTGAAAAGCATTGATGCCAGTCCAACCCTAAGTATAAGACCTTGTCGTTTTTCGAACTATTCTGTTACTGAATTTTGGATGTATACTTTCGCCAATGAGTTATACTCGTTGCGCATATATTCAGTCGCATAAGCTTCGAAGGGACTCCCAGTTCCGATAAAATCTTGTACAGCTTCTTTCTTTTTATAGAGTCATCTGATGTTGATTGGTTTGTCATAAAACCAGCTTGATATTCTCCTATAAGACTCTGACAAAGGTACTAATTTTTGTTTTGTAACTGGTGCTGGTGAGGGAGATGCATCTAGTTTTTACAGGTTAATTTATCTCCTTTCTTGTATATTGGACATAAAACCGCTTTCTTTTGGTATAATTTCCTCCCAAATGTTCTATATGCGGTCGTGTAAGGTTTTTTTTAGAGTTGCTGTCCTCCTTTCTTTAGGAACTCAGATGCGATGCCATCGATTCCTGGCAATTTGCTGTGTTTTTGCCTTTTTACAGATTGTGGTCTTTAAATAATATACGTATCTTGAACCTCTTTCTATTTAATTAAATTTTTATGAAATTATGAATCTGTTTTTTTATTAATAAATATCTTTGAAAGTTTGACAAATTACTGGTATACTACAAATCAAACTGCTGAATTTAAAATACATTTTAATTACTTATTGGGTTCTGATTCTTGGCAAGCTTTGTAAATTTTGGCCTCTTGGTCTCAGCCTATTGGTCTTAAATATACATATTTATATTGTTTGTTGAAATGAAAGAAAAAAAATGATATTCAAAAAGATATTCACATAGAAATTTCCAATCTAATTATAAATTCATATATTGTTGCCTTACGTTTTATACTGTTGTATTTTTACATGGCGAATATATTACAAATTATTTTTATATTTTTATACCATATTGAAAGTGTCTTACTCCAAATAATTAATTAAGCATATAGAAGTAATTGTTTAACAAGATTCCATTGCATATTTATAAAATATTTCAGGGAAGGCGAGTTGTGCCTAGTAAAATATGAAGATGATGGTGTATGGTATCGAGCAGAATGTCTAGAAGTTGTTGGAGATCAAAATCCGTCTGTTATTTTTATAGATTATGGCAATTTAACAACTGCTAATATCAAAGATATTCGAAAATATCCAAAAGAATTTACTCATCCGTGTACAACAAGCTTATGCTTAATTGAAGGTATGTTTATATTTTTGTAGAAATTATAATTTCTTTATAAAAAATATTCATAATTAAACACCAATAGATTTACCAGAAACGATGGATGCAAAAGTTGCAAATCGATTGAAAGAATTGGTACCAATGAATGATAGACGAATACTAGACAAAGTCAGTATTCAAACGGATGATAACGGCGAAGAAACAAATGTTATTTCTTTGCCAAATGTTATTTCAACGTTAAAATCTGAGAAACTTCTATAAATTTTATATATACTTTTTTTTTAAATGATTATACGTGATGTTACTATTCCAAGTATATTTAAGATTATGTGTTTCATCTATGATTTGATCAAAAGTTAATAATGAAACGTGAAATACTATGATTAAATATCATAGTAACGCTTTTATAATTTTAAATTTTACTTACCGAGTTAATAGAAGGCGGAAAAATACAAACCAATTATTAATCTACTCGAAGTATGAGTTTATCTTTTTCTTGAAAAGTTTTACTACATTTATTATCACTTATTATACTTACACTTATTCAAATGCTATTAATTTGTTTAGCAAAACATTGAAAGCGCCTTATTAGGCCTATTAAATATATAAATAATAAAAATGTAATATTATTTTATAATATTATGAATCCTAAATACACAAGATGAGAGCTACTAAATGAATTTATTTAATTTCTAAATATCATGTAGCATTCTATGCAATTAAGTAATTATTAATCTAGATATACGCTATTTTTACACTTTAATTAATCGACATCCATTCATTTATGAGTTAAGCCACTTTTATTGATCATAATGCAATGGGCGCATTTTTGTGTTCACTTGCCTTTTATTTAAACCACGACTTTTGGATATCGGTGTATATTCGTGCTTTCTTCATATGACGCAATGCAATGTTTGTTTTTGCTCGATTTTGGGATATTCAAATCCAAACTAAATTTTATTAAAAAAAAGCACACTTCTTTTCCATAAAGAAAACCAAATTATAATTTACTTTTAGGATTGAAAAACTTTATTCTTATTACAATCCAATTTGATTTCCACATCTGAATAATAATTGCCCCTCATTGCGACTGATTATTAAATTCTGTTGCATTTAACCTTCTAGCAGGGGTGGGGGTGACGACAACCCACCCTCACCCCACCCTATGTCCAGAAAAATTAAAACTCACGTAACTACAGATACATGAAATATTTTGTTTTTTATTTATTAATAATGAAAATAAATACAAAAATGTTTTAAAATGTTTCAAAACTTCAAAATAACATGCGACGAGGTTGCTTGATAAATTCAGCAAGTATCTTTTCCGACTGAATGTCCATCTTTCCGTAGAAATTTATAGCAACCGCTATACTCCTTTCTCTCTCATAAATACGACCCATAATATGCCATTGTTGGTGCATGGAAAGGATTGTGAGTTTATTATTGCTCATATTGAAAAATACACTTCATTACTTCTACTTATAAGCTTGTTTATAGTTTTATATAGTTGACCTTTGTGTCCTCATTTTCATTTTATATATTCTCCATGCATCTTTTCTAGTAAAATTACCTTGTCTGATGGTTTTTATCAGTTCTTTTTCTCTTATCCTGAAGGGACATGATTTATCGTAGGAACCATGATTTTCTATACAGTTTTCACTTTTTTCTGTTTTTTTGCATTCCTTTGCTTCTTTCCAATCTTTGTGAGCGCATCTTCCACAAAAGGTTTCAACAAAGTTCTTCCTAAATAGCCAAATTTTTGACATTTGTAGCATCTCATTGGGGCATTTATAAATTTATTAGTCCGAAATGATGAGTAGAGAATTTTGAGAAGGTCAGGTATTTTCTTACCTTTTATAAATATTTTAAGTTTATCCGTGTTGAACATGACAGGGCTGCCATCCTGTAACCTTTTCCATTTAACATTGAAGACTCTTAGCGTCTTCCAATTTGGATTACAATTATTGAGGGTTTCTAACAATTCATCTTCTGTTAGATCCTGGTCAACTCCTTTTATAAAGATAGGGGTAGCTATTAAACCCAGTGGAATAAAAGCTTTGTAATTTGTATCTAATGGAGAATTAAGAATCACTTTGGTGATTTGGTCCATTCATTTTATAGATGATAATATTTTCCTTAGTTTCAAAGGATTTAAGGTTACTTTCTCGTCTAGATTCGTTTGGGATTTCCTAAACAGGACAGCAAAAGGACCTACGTCTCACTTATCATATAGAATGGGATTCGAGATAGCACTCCCTGAGTTTTTTTCTTTTACTTTCTGTAAGGATTAGTGCTCTTTCCTCTAAAACCTCTTCTCTACCATTCATACCATTTGAAGAGTTTAAGCTCTCATGAGGAAAACCTATGGAAAGGGTTTCTCATACACGCGGGAATCACATATAACCTTTTGTGCGATTTAAATTACAAAAGAGAAATTTCGAACATGTGGAAATTAAAATTCCTTGTCATCTGCTGTACAATTTACGAATAAAAAAACTCAAGAATTGCTTAATACTAGAAAAAAATTTGTTGCCACATTTATTCGTGGCGTATTTAAATTAAACGTTACAGAAAGACAAGGATCTTTTAAAAGGTTAATGTTAATAAAAAAAATTTATTGCAAAATATTCTAGAACGATATAGCTTTAACGTTTTCGGTTGTTTTATATTTTTACCTATTGGGTGAAGTACGCAAAAATATATCTCTTCACAATATTACTAACACCTCTGAATTGACAATACGTTACCAAAGGTTTGTGAGTAGATTTTTAATAATTGGGACTATTAATTAAGAACACTAATAATTATAATTAGTTTTAATATTCGAGCAATTGTTATTGCAGTTGTGTACTCCTCTACTCACGTACTTCCTCATAAAAATCTTCATAATAATCCCAGAGTCGTATTTCTCTCTGTGTTGTGTATTTCTTTTCTTATTTCTCTTGAAGGATGTAAGAAAATCAGCCTTATCGCGGTTGTCACCTCACCATAGTGAGAAATATCGAATCCATTGTTGGTATTCATATTTTGGAAGGCCAATTTAATTTAATTTTCAATTATTCACGGGGAAAAAGGAAAGTCCTCATCGTCTTTTCTATGTTTGCTAATATTTTATTCTCCAAAACGTTATTTTTGTACTTTCTTCCATTGAACTCTTTTTTTTCCAACAACACTGGACTGGATCTTAGTCCAACTTTTATTTTCACTAAAAATAAATAATCATAAGGAAATTCAAATGAATTTATAATAATTTAATTTTTTTAACTTTCTCGAGTTGGAGAGATTTTTGACTACTGATTATTTTGTTGGCATTTATAGTCAAAGATTTGATATTGTAAGCAAGATGATATCCTTATAGGTTGATATAATTTATACATTTTCTGCTTTTATTACATAATTCGAACTCGTTTGAAGTCTCTAAGTGATTGCAGTTTATTGATAGAAACTACTTTGCTTTTCAATTAACCTCAAAGAAAAAATTACCATTATCCATCATTGGCGCTACAGCCCTCTACAAGCCTTGGCCTCCTCAAGAATTTCCTTCCAAGGTTCTTGGTCCTACGTCTCTCTTCCAGTTGGTAATCCCAATTGTGCGTAAGTCCATTTATATGTCGTCTTTTTATCTCTTCCTAGATCTTCCGTGTGACCTTCTTCCCTCTGGTGTTTGGAGGAACAGGATTTTTGGGGGCGCTTCTTCAGGCATTCTCATTACATGTCCAAAATTATATATTAAAACTATAGACGTGTTAAATCGCATGATCGTTGTGGGCTAATTAATATCACCATTAAGCGGTCACTCCTTGTGTCTCCTTATAGATGCTGAACATCAGAATATCAATTTCTTAAAGTTCTGACTTTAAAAATTCGGCTATTAGTTCAGCAACAGTATTGATAATCTTTTTTGGATAGACGCTTATTAATTCTTTGAGTTTTTTTTGCAACCGGCAATTCTAACATTTGACTTTAGACAGTTAACAGGACTTTCAAAACAATTTCAGTTACTTTGTTTACATTATCGAATATGTATATACTCAAATGAGGATACTACTTAATTAATATTAAACCTAATGAAAAGCTAATTAGTCCTATTTTTTTTTTAATTTAATAACGAACTAAGTTTCGTGCAGGAATAGTGTGCATCTCACTCAATAAGAATTAACTAGTTATAGCTCACTATTCCCACTAATTTTAGTTTCAGGTGCATCATTTACTTTTTATTTAATTTGGAATACAATCTGAAATAAAGTAATTAAGGTGAACAAAAACCCTTGTAATCAAAAACCCAAAGAGAACACTACTTTATATACATATACATACATTGAGCTGGATGAGATGTTGCTTATTACATAATTTACAATTTTATCTTACGTTAATATTTTAATAAATATTGAATAAAAGTTTTTGAACCATCAAAATCTGCTAACTGTAAAAAAAATTGACGTGTAATAATTTTGATCAAATTATAGATGCCAAAAAACTATTTTCGTTAAAAACAAAAAAATTCAATTATCCTATGTTAAAGCCTAAAAAAACATATAACAATTTATTTTTATCATAATAAAAACATTGTTTAGACATTGTAAACGTAATTGTTATATGCATGAAAAGTTATCTCAAATTCAAAATAACTTTTAATGTTTTATTTTAGTTTGATATAATATGTAATATTAAGAATATCAGAACTACTGTTTCTTATATAAATGAAAATTGAATTTACTTTTATATCCTATACCATTTTGTTTTATTTTCCCACCTTTAATACAATTTTTTTATAATAATTGGTAACCAAAAAACTTCTATAAAAAATAACTTCAGCTGACTTCGCTGCGATACATTGTACTACAAAAATTAGGTCGCCGGTTATTTCGTCATAGCTGGACAAAGACCCAAGGCACTCGTCTAGCTAAAAGATTCATTTAAATCGTTAAAGCTAAAGCAGGAAACAATAGGTGGAAAGCAAAGAGAATTATAGAGCTCCTGATCGGCCACTGTTCTCTCAATTATTATCTAAGCAGAATAGTGCTTTTAGTTGATTGTAACTTTCGGTTCTGCGGAGCAGCTCCCGAAACTGTGGAGCACTGGCTGTGCGACTGTGAGGCTATAGCGAGGAGGGCATTGAATCATTTTTAGGCTGTATAAAAAGCCTTAATCTGTAGGGATTTTAACGACGGTGTTGGTGCAACATTATGTCCTCTTGTACATTAAAATTTTTGATCCCTTCGTCAATGAGGCATAGTGAGATTTTTGTCTTAAGATTCTTTGTTTGGTGTTTAATCGCATGCTCTTGAGGATCAATTAATGCCCCACCATCATCCGAACAGAACCGCGACTTTTTTGCAGACGTTGTGGGGTTTCTTTCCTCCAGGCGTGCAAAATTTTGTTTGTTGGCATGTCAATCCAGTTTAAAATGCGTGCCTCGCTAAAGATGATTTTCAGTAAGAGCAATTTTTGTAGCATATCTAAGCTCCCTTTGTACTACCAGTTCGTCATGCGGGGTGGACCGCGTTTAGGGTTACGAGGAGCAGAGAAAATGTTGAATGAGATGGCAATGAACCGTGGGTTTGAACTCTTAGAGCCGGTTTAGACGGTGCGCTCCAGCGCATGTACCTCACGAACTTTGTGGATAAAGGGAGAAGTGGGGTGGTACCTCTCTTCATCCCCACCCCTCCCTTCATCGGCAAACGTTCGTGAGGCACATGCGCAGGAGCGCACCGTCTAAAACAGCTCTTAGATGTAGGAGTTCGGAAATACTGAGTGCGAAAGATTGGTCCACGGTGGAGTTGTTCTATTTAAGAATGAATTCCGGGCTTGTATGGTGCGCCAAAAGAGGAACTCTAGGCTAGGCAGAGGGAATGACAGTGTTGCGGGTATAAGCGGAGAACGTTTATTTTGTTGGAACTAGTGTTGGGTAGGACACGATTATGAAATGGGTGTAATAAATACATAGGTGCTTCTTTTTTTCTTTTGAGCCAGTACAATGACTTCAAATGAGGCAAAGTACCATTGTAATTCCAAAATGACAGAAACAAGCAAATTAAAGAAAGAAAGAAAATAAATACCAATGTATAGCTTTTTTACGAGTTTGAATCTAATATACATTCAATTGTCTCATTGTAATTAATTAAGAAACGTATATAAGTATGTATATTTATATTTAACAATCTCACCTCGCCTAATTTCAAGGTGGAGGTTTGGCTACCGCTTCTTTATAAAGATTAGGAGAAGAGCGGCAGAGATGGTGTCGGGTTTAATTGAACGAAAACAAAGAAACCTCGAAGCGGGGCCGTATTTGGTTTCTCGAGTCGATGGATCGACTCGACAAAAAAAGCTTCTCGATTTTCTCCAAGTTTCATATTTGGCATTACGACCAAATCGACAGATAAGCGCTGCCATAGAAAACCATCAAATTGTGTCATGGGCCTGATCAGGGTTGTCGCTTGAAGTGAGAAATTGCGCGGCGACTGTAAATCGGAATCATAGTAGAAAAAACTGACATTAGTCGTGAAAAACGAGTTCAGGCGTATCACAGTTGGCGTTTGAAGAGACAAAAGTGCGTTTTTGCTGACTGTCAAGTGACTTTTTCAGGCGCTTGGTTTTGGTAGGTGACTGAAATAGTGTAATCTGAGAAAAGGTAAGTTCTTTATATTTATGTAATATATGTGTATATACATAGGGCATTTTCAGTAATGCAGGTTGCGTGCGCAACTGACTTATTCAGCAACACACTTCCATTGCTGAATAAGTCAGTTGCGCACGCAACCTGCATTACTGAAAATGGCCATATATATGGGTATGTGTGTATATATATATATAATTTTAATACATTGAATAAAAAATATTTATTTTAAAAATTAGAGTAATGTCCGCCAAAATATAAAAACTACTTCAAAAAAACAATTTAATACAAAAATTTTTCATGACTAAAAAATATGCAAACACTTTCAAACGACAACCATGATACCATTCAGTCGAAAACTGCCGTGTCGCTGAATTCGCCGACTACGATAAGAAAAATTAAGTAAAATGACAACGACAAACGGCGCTGTCATTTTTTCGCCGCGCCAACCATGATCAGGCCCATTACTCCCAAGTGCAGCGAACCACGTATATTTAATTAAAAAAGAAACTGTTAAAAGTTGATTGTATGCATAAATTGAGCCTTTTAATAAACGACAAACGTCTTTATCGACACGTAAAGAAACGATAAGGTTGTCGATATCGTGTTGCTAAATGTCAATTTTTACTTATCGACAGAAATCGATATCGACTCGAGAAACCAAATACGGCCCCAGGGCCCAGTCCGTGTAACTCGACAACGCAAGCTACAGTTCGTATATTCGAGAAAAATTGAAAATTTTCGTTTGAAGGCATGAATAATCTCTCTAAAGGTCTTATGTTATCGAGTGCTTGTAGGTTTAAGTAAAAAAATTTCGTGTTACAATGTGATTTCCGAAACGAAAACTTTTTTTTCGAGCTACGCGAACGCTCATTTTTTGCTTGACAAATTTTTTCGTTTCCAAATTTGTTTCGAACGATTATCGACGTTCGAGATACATGAAACGGCCCCAGTTCTTTAGAGGTGATTACCAATAGCTTGGAGTTAAGCAGAGTGGGGTTCCATACTCGATCAAAATCCTTGGAGATATTAGAGCATCTGTTTTTCGTTATTCCAATACTCAACTCAATTATCTAAATTTCTTTGTTGCAAATACGTAGCTTTCTTTCCTTCAGTCCTTGCTCTAATGGAATTTTCTATACAAACAAATGCAAATTATTTTGTTCAATATTCACCATAAACTTGAGCGAGGAAGTCCTAATTGCTATGAACGACATTGAGCTGGTGCCTCTTTAGCCACACTTTTACGCACGCGTTCTGTAGCAAATGTTTCTTCTGTCGCCAAGGACATTGATCGATCAAAAGCGCTTCCGTGTAATCCTTCGAGGCGCACTATTCTTTCAAGTATGAAAGAGGTTGCAAAACATTTTCTGTAACTAAATAAATAGCCAGAAACTGCAAATTCAATTTGTTTCTTCATTTATACTGAAACCTGCTGGATACGAAAGTAGTAAACCACATTTTTAAGGTAGATGGTAAAAAAATTCATATACAAAAATTACGTATTTAATTAGTAAAGATTAAAGCAAATTGTGTCTTTTCCTGATTTTATGTCTTTTTATGTACACAAATTTTGATAAAACAGAACTTTTAAATTTCCAAAAATTTACCTAACATGCATCAATTCGTAATCATATCTAGTTCGAATGAAAAATTATAAGTAAAAAAAATGAAGAATGTACACTTGCTTGAGATTTTTTGTCTATTCAACCGTTTGTGATTACAATATGCCAATTTTGCCATATGTATCTTCGTTTCATTTGTACTACGTGTTGAATTATTTGAACAGTTTTAATTCAACCTAGAAAAAGAACATTGTTTAGTAGAGGAGATAACACGTTCGGTATTCATTATTCATTATGATTGTAATACAGTTAATACTAATTATTTTAAGCTTCCTTTATTGGCCATACGTTGACGTCAGTCCTATTGTTGGTGGTCAAATAATATCTAAAGCAAGTAAACTATATTCAAAAATATATTAAGGGATGTTTTTTCTGTAAAAATGTTTTAATATTTAGGTATTAAATATTATTCTTATGTTGCTTCGCTGCAAGAATTTATAGAATCTGAAAATGGAACAAGTTTTCAACATATTTGTGGAGGATCTTTGATATCAGAAAATTGGTTGTTGACTGCTGCCCATTGCGTTAGTGGAAAGTGAGTAATATAAGCTTTCTTTATTAATTTATATATTAAAGTGAAAAATATATTTATAGAGATCCTTCAAATCTAGTGGTTTCGATAGGTGAACGGTTTCTTTTGTCTAAAAATTTAGTGAGACATAATGTTCGCAGATATGAAGTCGGAGATTTTCAGCCGTAAGTATCAACATCTAAAGTTAATTATTTGGTTAATGTGTAAAAAAATACGATCCTAATGGATTTATATTTTAATTTGGAATATGATATTAATTCGCGGGTATTTTATAAAATTAACCCAAGGTGCTGCCAAGCTCCTGAAATGCGGCATGTTCTTCATTATAATACCGTTTAATAAAGCGCTTGTTACAAAAGTTAGAAATATGTGGCACGTGTTATTTGTCAGTTTTTAATAATTGTTTCTATCAACACGTGTCTAAAATAATGTTATTTCAGGCATTGTAAAATTTGTCATTTTTTTTTCATAGAAATCGAAAAAATATACTTAATGAAGGTGATGCAATAAAAAAGGAATATTGGGCTGATTGTTGGTCTAAGTATTTACAACTTAAAACATCTAATAATACTAAAATTAACGAATAATACTTTGCTGTATGTAACGTGGTCAGGGGTGGAAGCACCTAAGTTGTTTCAATCGACCTCTTCATACAAAAATTCTGAAGTTTTGTATGGAGAGGTCAATTGAAACAACTTACGTGCTACCATCCCAGGACTTTGCGGCGAATGCATCAGCAATTTCATAGCCTTTTGCAGAATCCTAATACGCAGCACAAAAATGCGACTACTAGAGTCAAAACCATGTCAGAGTTTCTTTGAGTGCTGAGCTGAGTGCTTTTTGTTTATCATCCAAACCTTGGATTCATATGTGATTAGTGACATTAAGAGCCTCGTCTTATAGAGCAAAATTTAATATGGTATTTTTTTATGTGAAAGACTAGCCGCGCAGAGGTAATGCCCCTTTGTACCGTCCACGATTCTATCATTACAGTGCATTGTCGGACACCAAGTTCTACTCGGAGAGATAGTAAAGAGAATAGTAAAAGAACTGACAACGCCAATACACAGTTTTACTCCATTAGCCCCCATCCAAAAATATCGTGATAGAGCACTGACTTCGCTGATCGAACAGGAGATGTTAAATGTTAGATTGCCTTACAGACGAGGCATGTCCTTTGCTTTGTTTTCATTAATGTCCAGTACCAGTTTTCATGCCGCTCGCTGGATCTACGTTAAAGCGACCTGTACATCTGTTGCTGTGTTGTCAATGGAGTTGATGACGCCTGTATTCTGTGTAGCGCTTGTAGAGGATTGTGGCTCTTACCGTCAGGCAGAATCTCAGTTCATTTTCTTCACTGCCAGCTTGAAGAGGAAGCAAGCCATACCTTCCCGTATTTCACTAATTTCAATGTCCAAATATTCAAATAACATGCTTATTGAAGTACATCATCATCATCAATAGCTCCATACCTGTTATTGATCTTGGCTTCCTGCAGCATCCTCTTCCAGAACTGTCGGTCCCTGGCTTGAAGTCACCAATGTCTTATACCAAGGATACGTAAATCTTCTTTTACTCTATCTGTTTAACTTTTTTTTGGTCGTCCCTTGTCTCTGTGTCAGTCTGTCCTTTTGTTCATAATAATTTTTGTCATGCTGTCATCACTGCTACGTTGAGCATGTCCTTCCCATCGAATTTTGTTAATTTTTATAATTTTTATCATGTTTGGATCTTTATACAGTATCAGTTGATATAGTTCATTATTGTAGCTTCTCTTCCAAACACTATTTTCGTTCACCCCTTCAGTGCGAAGGATTTTTATTTCGAAGCCCTGGTAGGTGTTCTTCGTTACTTCTTAATGCCCAGGTTTCGGATCCATACAGTAGTATAGATCTTATAAGGGTTTTGTAAATTAGATACTATTTCGCAGCGCCAATCTCCTTTTGACTTCTGCTGACGTGTCGTTATCTTTTCAAATTAACGTCTTTAAGTATATACTTTTACTCCTTAGATGTCGCAGGTGTTAATTGTGATATTCTAGTGACCATTCCGTCTTTTAAAAGTGCACATTATATTTTGTTTTCTCTTCATTAATTCCTAGTCCGTAAGTGCTACGTTAAATAGTAAGCATAACATGGCATCTCCTTGTCTTAGTCCTATTGCGGTTTTGAATGACTGTGAACGCTCTCCTTCAATTCTTAGTCTGTGAATCATACAGACTTAATATTACGTTTTCACCCCCTTGTTTGAATAACTCTGCTACAATGTTATCTTTGCCCGGCGATTTGTTGTTTTTTAATTTTTTCACAACGTTCTGTACGCCTTCTAATGTAGGGTTGTCACCCGCTAATTGCCACGGTATGCCTCTCACCTGGGGCTAGCAGTTCTTTGAAGTGTTCACACCATCTAGTTAGAACCAGTTCTTTGGTACTCAGGATCTCTCCATCCTTATTTTTACACATTGTTATTCTAGGCTTGAAAGTCTTATCTTGATACGTGATTAACAGTTCCCTAGTTAATGTGATTTTAAATATATAATAGAAAAACTAAATATTTTTAGTATATTGCAGTCATAAATAAATTCGTATTTTGCAGCTATACCCTACGGCACGATATTGCTTTGATCGAAATTAACAGAAATGAATCCACATCTACTAAAAATCGTTTCTTTAGTCCAATACAATTGCCTCCGTCAACTTCCTTAACGTTAAATTACGCAAAACCGTGTAAGATTGTTGGATATGGGGCAAGCGAGTTTGGTGGAGAACTTTCAAATCGATTATACTCTGCTAAAGTAAAAATATTAAAAAGTGAAAAATGTTTTGAAATTCTTGGTAATATGATGTCACCAAAAGAAGGCGACAATACAATATGTGCGCTTGGTATAGACACAGATGCTTGTCAGGTATTGCGCACCTTTTTTTATAGAAAAAATAGAAATATAATAATTTAAAAACTATTCCAGGGTGATTCCGGTGGACCGCTTATTTGTACAGAAGGGAAAAAGGAATTTATCTATGGGATTGTTTCTCATGGATTAAGTTGTGGATCAAAAGGTGTACCAAGTATATACACAATTGTGGACAAATATTTGTACTGGATTAATAATATAATAAAAACTAAAAACAATAATACGTAAAAAAAACTACTTAATAATGTCTTCTTGATTTTCTGTAACATCATCTTTAACTGTGTCTTTAAGACCACGAGTTTCTGTTTCAGGAAGTGTAAGCATAAGTAAACCTGCTACTATAACGGAGCAGCCGCATATTGTTGTTGGTATAAACCATCCGAGTTGACCCTTTAAAAAATTAAATATTATTTAAAAGAACATTATTAGTATTTTAAGCAATTATATACCAAAATATCTACAATAAATGGAGCTGTCATAGATCCAACATGAGCCATTGTTGAACTAGTTCCAAGTGCTGAACTACGTATTTCTGTTGGGAATAATTCTGCTGTGTAAAGTGTAACAATAGAATAGACGCCACTTATTCCAAATCGACCAAACATCGCAAAAAATACCAACCAATTTGTATTAACTGTAATTTTGAAATGTTTTTATATTTTTTATTTAATTATTTTAAATATACCTTGTGGAATAGCCAAAACAATAAGTAAAGATACACCAGCTAATGTGAATAAACTAAATGCTGCTATTCTTCTTCCCATAAATTTAAGCAATATCATAGGGACGATGTAGCTTGGAATGTCGACACAACCAGTTATGGCGACATATAAATATCTATTTGCAGCAAGATTATCAGCATTTAAAGCTAAAGCGAAAATTTTCATTTTATTATTTGTATTATTTTAAGGTAGATTAATGTACCTGTAACATAATAACATAATGATGTTACACACCACATAAAGTAGCATGTTAATGCCATTCTTCTCATCTTCCATGGACCATATAAGCCACGAAACTCTTTCAAGGAGTTTTTAAATTTTTGAGCAAAAGATACATTTTCTTCATTCTTAAATTAAATAATTGAAAATATACATATAAATAAAACAAAAGTTTATATTGTAAATTACTACCATATTCTCTGTTTCACAGGAATTTTTAATTTCTAAATTTTCTTTCTTTTTAAAAACAATTTTATATGCATCCGCTTCTCTGTTCTTCATTAGAAGCCATCGTGGTGATTCTTTTAAAAAGCTAAAATAATAATTGAAATTTTAAACTAAATATTTCTATTATATAATCGTCATATAATATAAATTACATGCAATTGACTATAAGAAGCAGAGATGGAATTGTTAAGACCAATTGAAGATATCTCCATGGATGTGTCAAATATGCTGCCAAAGCTAGTATCAGCATGCCAACTGGATAAGATGCACTAAATGCTATACTCATGAATGATCTATGCTTCATGCTTATATTCTCTGTTACTAAAAGAGTATTACAAATATAAAATAATTTAACATATCTTAATTTAAAAAAAAGTTAATTACAGAGAGCGAAAGCTGGATAGAACATTCCTGACGATGCCGCTCCAAGTGCCATACGACCTGCTAAAAAAAGTATGTACCATGGTGATATTGTTATAAGCACACTTCCAATTATATAAAAAGATGAAGCGATAACAAAACTTCTTTTTCGTCCATATCTATTAAAATTATAGAATTGTTAATGATTTTTAATATTGCTTTCGAAAAAATGTATAAATACTTGTCAGAAATTAAACCAAACGTTGATGCCCCTGCAAATTTGCCAATAGACAAAAGTAATTGAGCTGTGGTTCGCCATACAGCCTTATCACATACTAAATCCCACTGTAATTGTATTGTAATATAATTTATAGATTAGTTAGTTATTTTAATTGAATTAAATATCTTACCTCTGGAACAATTGATGCATCACGCTCATCGTACTCGTAGTACCCATCTTTTCTTGATATGCATTCAATTTCATTTGGTAGAGAATGAGTTTTTGTGTAATCGAGGGCTTCCTCATATGTCATTCTAGCTAATTCATCATAATTCCAATTCCATACTGTACATCCTTGAGTTGTAAGATCATGTTCTGTTATGCGTCGAATTTCTTCGTTTGTCCAATTGACATTTCTTAATTCATTTATTCCGCACCACATATCATTTGGTAAATGGCCAATAAAAACGTACGATGATACATGGAATCCATTAAGTATATTTGGTGTAACGCAGAGCACAAATAGAGTCCTGGAAAATATTTAAAAAGTTGTTGTTTTAATTGATATTTTTTTACTGTATTCAAGCTGTTATCTTATTAGTGACTAGAAAGAAATTTAAAGTATGACGAATAAAATTTAAAATCCCAAATGCATTTCCAGTATTTGTTCGTACTAATCATTCAAGGTAGAACGGTAGAACTTCGCCAAATTACTCTATCTTAAGCTAGTGGTCTGCACTTTCTGCTTTTACCATTTTTGTGAATCTTCATGTATTTTAGAATCTTCATTGTTTCTTCAGCATTGTGAATTTAATTCGAAAAAAGGATTGTGTCGTATTGGTTCAAGTGTGGATTTATTTCATTATCAAAAATGTTCACTCATGGTAACATTTTTAAAAAGTAATACTTATTTGGAAACAGATCTTAAGGATTAGGGATTCAATTGCGCAATTCAGAGATCTAGTATATTAGACTGTTGTTGGCGCTTTAGTTTCTAGAGTTCAAATTCTGCTTTAACAGAGTGAAAAAAATTATTGTTTAAGATACATACTAAGGGATTTAAAATATAAAGAGGAGTGAGTATAGATTTATGATTCTCAAATCTTAGCAAGCAATAAGTCATCTTACTTAATAGGGGAATCTCCTTAGTAATCTTAAAACAAGTTTGCGGGATTATGTACATCGACGTTTGTTCTATGTTGCTGTCATAACTTAGTTCGTGGAATTTTTATTTCTTCGTCTACAGTCTCAATTTTGAAACTTAACTCTATCATAGGAGTATGTATTTTGTTGATTTTCTAAATTCATTTCCACTTTCATAGTTTTCAGGATAGTTTCTTCAAGTGCACTCCAACCGTTCAACTTTTTGCCCACAATATCTTACATATTCTCAGATATTTGAAGCTCGCCAGGGACGGGTCTGAGACGCTGGTCCAGGGTCCAGAACTTTTCTGTGGCATCTTATGGTCCACCTCCAACCCCTGATAGAGGGCTAGGTTAAGGGATTGAGTCTAACGTATTGGGAATCGGTCCCATGTCTTAGACAGGCTAAATAAGTAATAAGATAGTTTGACTTAAGGGGCATTATCACTCTAAATAGAGCGGACCATGGGCTGTTGACCCTATCTGACTGGCTATGTGGGGATGCGGTATTACCTGTACAACTTAGGACTGCTTTAGGAGACATAGCGCCGATTTGATTGTCTAAACTCGGCGGAGGCAAATAGTGGAATCTTTTAAGGCGAATCAGTTGTTATGCCAAACTGGTAAACCTTTTCTTCGAAATCCAAAGAAACACGTGTGATCGAAACAAGTAGCTGATGTGGTGCCGTGTGGAGAATCGAAGGTTTTTATACAATACAATCAGTCATTGCCCAGAAGGGCGATTATCTTATTATTGAACATTTTAAACGAAACGTTTCTTTCAAATTGCTGTCGTACTAAAGTCCGTGAAATAAAATTCCAAAATTAAATGTTAACCTTCAATTTAGAAACCTACTATATATGTAGTTGTGTAAGCGTTTATGCATTCTAATTTTTAAATCAAAAATCTTCATCACACTACGGGAGGCTCTAATTGCAGAGTCCTCAATTATGTTTTTTCTTGCTCGTAACTAAATGCTTCTCTAAATTTTTTGTTTAGCCTTTTCAATTATGCTCTATCGTATAATATAAACTATTTACGAGCTAAACTAGACACAGCTGAATTAAGTAAAATTGCTTTAAAAACAAATAATTAATCGCAATTATGTAAGAAGGAAGAAGTTCATCATAGCTGCCAAGAACTCTAGTCTTATTTGTATATCAATCACGTTCCATCTTTTAAAATATGTAGATGCAAATTGACAAGGCCGACACTATAAAACACATTAACTTAAACCCTGATATAGTGGGAAACATGTATGGAACATTCTTTAGATGATTTGTGTGTATTCTTAATTTAACACTATTAAATTGTATTTCGTTTCCAATTTTTGTAAAATTTTAAATACCACTACTTTAATTGAACTTCATGAAGGTAATTAATTAACCTTTATTTATAGCAAAAATGTTAATCAAGTTTGTCGGAAGAAGTTACATACTCTACTCTATATACATACTATCAAATAACGGATTGAATTTTAATATGATCTAATTTCAATATATAAATATTCAACAAAAACTTATGCTCTCAGTGTTTATTACTATTCTCATATTTTTAATTAGGTTGTGGAACTTATGGAACTCTTTTATTTGGTTTTTGTTTACAAACAAAATATTAAAAATACTTTTTATAGACTGGTCTGGAGCAAATGTTGATCTATCTATTTTTATTATGGAATTTTTATAATACACTATCAAATAGTTGCTGATACTTTGGTGCCAAAAACTTTTGTGGTAAATTTGGTAACTTAGGTAGGAGAATTTTTTACGAAATGGAATTCGAAAAATTTTGTGTACAAGGGTTGTGCAAGTTTGACTTTGAAATTATTGGGAGCCTAAAGTTGTTCTTAGAAGTTGTAATCAAGTGGAAAAAACCAAAAGCACATTTGAATGGAGGAAAAGGCTCATAAAGGTAAAGCTGTCATATTTGTAAAGCCAGTAATTCGTCAGATCAATATTGATCCATATTCTGAGGTACTCGTCTAGGGTAGACTTCATTCCCAAAGCGGGAGAATATCTTGCAAGGAACAAAAATTCTATCGACCCATCAGTCTCTCCTCCTCTCTCCTGAGAGGAGACGCTTTAAGACAGTCGTATTAGGGTAGGTCTTACAGCGAACACACTTAACTGCTTGCAATTTGCATACCGACCGGACAGAACTAATGAACTAAAATGAAAAATGGTGGCAATCGTGGCTTTTAAAAGCATTTAAAAAAAAGAATGTTTCTGCATCTATTGTAGATAGAAGAATGCAAGAATTCTTAAGCCATGTACTAAAACTCAGAGAAGTTAACAGAAGCATTACTTTGGAAAAGGAGAGACGATCACCAGAACTGACCGGGAAATGATCCATCGCGCTTTGCAAACATTGTACAGCATAAGTTCCTGCCTTGTTAGAAGGTCCAAACCAACATGGAATAAACCTATCCTAGAATAGAAAATATTGTGGCGTATGTTTTGCAGGCGACCTGCAAAAGAGTTCAAATTGACTCAACCAGACTCAGGAAAACGTCTAAAATGGGCAAAACACTATAGAAACTTGCGCTGGAAGATTTGAAATAGGTAAATTCCATATTTTCAAGGAAATAATATAATTAAAATATCGGAATTTCCAGGTTTTTCATAGCACATATTCAGCGATGAATGTCGCTTGGAAGTGGCGACGGTGATGTTTCAGTTCGTTAGGAGAATGCAAAGAGAACGATACAGACAAATTTCCATATAGAGATGTGCAATGGAGTCAATCCAATGATTGCCTCCATCACAACAGTGGAACAGGTCCGCATAGCTCCAGTAATGGCGTGATAAGCAAGCCGTTCCCGTCGGCTGCACCTGTGGATCGCCGTGACTTGTTTAGACTATAGCGGCATAAATGACAGCAGGTTTAACGATCGTGTTGTACATCCAGCACATTATTTGTGGCATAACACCCCATGTCTTACCCAAAAGCCTTTTACAGGTCCATATATCCCTAGTGGCTTTACTGATGTCTAGTCCAGTTGAGCGTTCCAGTTCAGAATTATTCCCAGATATTTAACTGAGTCTGAGCACTCAACTGTTGTATCCTGGATACAAGTAGGACCTAGGCCCAATTTGTAACGTTTAGAAAAAGGGACCATGTCGGAATTATTTGGATTGATTGATAGGCCCTCATTGAACTTCTTGGACTGATGTTTTCATAATTCTGTAAGGGTCAAGTCAAACTTCCACGAGACAATGATTGCAAAATCATCTGCATAGTCGATGATATCGAAACCATATTCGTGAAGTTTAGTCAAAAGTTTATCTACAACGACTGACCAGAGTAACAAGGAAAGAACTCCACCTTGACAGCAGCCCTTGACAGCCTTGGCGCTAATGGTAGAGTAGAATAAATGTCATGCGCTACAAGCATGGAGAGGGATATATTTGGAGGTAATCTAAAATAACAGTCCTTGTTTTTATTACCATATTAAAATTAAATTCAAAAGATGAAATATTGTACTAATTTGAGAACTATTAATGAATCTTAAATATATTAAACCTAAGTATTTTAAATCCAATGACACACGAGTAGAATTGTCACTAGTTTTTAATAGATTCATTCAAAATTCTATTATCGTGATTGGTCACGTACTAACTAGCTCAACTTTAAGCAAGTTTTGATTTTCTGCTATACATTACCATCATTCAAAAATAAACTAGTTTTATAATACACTCCTATGCTGTATGCGCTCAGATTATTCAAATCTAATCAGTAGTACAAGTAGCGCTCTATTGTTGATAAATTAACTGGCTGGTTGCCTTATTAGGTTTAATTCAGCTTCTACAGTAAAATAACATCAATAACAAAAAAAATGAAATTGTCTACCTCAATCTTGAGGTACGACTATACAAAGCCATCGGAAAAGTTGCGCAACAATTTCATACAAAGCTGTGAAGTAGTAAATTGTAAGTAGACCATTAGATAAAACTACAAAAAAAAACTAAAATTAATAAGATACGCATGTTTTATATACTTTAAACAGATACGTAATATATTTCTAGATTAATTAAAAAAAATTAACAAAAATATCATATTTAAAAGCTATGATGTCCTGATCAAGTAATAATATAAAATGTAATTAATGCAAATTTAATACAGCAGATAAATTATATTTAAATTAAGTACAGGCGTTCAGAAAACTGGTGCGATTCTCTGGCGTACAGTTGTGCATATAAGCACCTCGCGGTAGCATCTTGCGAACTCGTTGGTTTAGTGCTCCGTAAAACGTTGTTTGACATAGAAAAGTTGATGTACAATGCTCATAGTATGGTGTTAATAATTTATTGAAAAACGGAATGCCCAAAATCGAACATCACAAAATTTCCAACAGCATCGGTAGATAAAGCGTTGTTTATTTTAGAAAAAAAAATCGGAAAGTTAAATGAAATTATTAATAAAGTGTTAAACACATGTATCTATGCTAATATGAGTTTGGCAATAAATTCTATAAAAAAAATCAATAGTGTGGTGATAAATTCACATATTAATACCGTGTGACAAGATCAGTGCTAATCTATAATACAATTGAAATGGTTGTGTGTTTTAAGTAAATTTTTTTGAATTTGTTTTAAAATTAATATTTGTGAATAGCATAAACATTTAAAAATGGGCTACGATGATGTTATTACGCATTTAGGAAAATTTGGACGTTATCAACGAAGGGTTTACATCCTCATATGTTTACCAGCAATTTCTTGTGCATTTCATAAATTTGCTGGTGTTTTTATATTAGCAACACCGGATCATCGTTGTTTGTTGCCTTTTGAAAATGAAACAACGGCTGAATACGATTTACCGGAGCATACACTGCAAATGTCATATCCTGTAGATCATCGAAAATCGAAATGGTCATCATGTCAATACCTGGATGCCAATTATACTGAAGATTATTTAAACAGCAGTATTCCGTCCGAGGATGCAGTTTATTGTAACAAATGGGTTTACGATCACTCCAGATATCAAAGCAGTGCAGCAATGGATTGGAATTTAGTTTGTGGCCGATCTTGGTTAAAAGCTTCATCAGATTCACTTTTCATGTTTGGAGTGTTGATCGGTAGTATTATATTTGGACAACTATCAGACAAATATGGTAGAAAACCAATTTTTTTTACGGCTTTAGTCCTTCAATTGGTATTTGGTATCCTTGCTGGGGTAGCTCCTGAATACATCACATATACAATATCACGAATAATTATTGGAGCAGCAACTGTTGGTGTATTTCTTGTAGCATATGTAATTGCAATGGAAATGGTTGGACCAAAGCATAGATTATTTGCTGGTGTAGTTTGTTGTATGTTCTTCTCTATTGGATTTATGTTAACAACAGTATTCGTCTACTATATAACCGAATGGCGATGGCTACAAATAATATTAACTTTACCAGGTGTTTTATTCATGTCGTATTACTGGTTTATACCCGAATCGGCCAGATGGCTTCTAGCAAATCATCGCAAAGAAGCTGCTATTAATATAATCCAGAAAGCTGCTAAAGAAAATAAAGTTAAGCTACCGGAAGATGTTTTGGACAATCTTCTCGATGATTCTAGTGCACAAAAAAATACGAGCACCTCTTCTTCACCATCTGTCTTCGATCTTCTACGTTATCCAAATCTTCGAAGAAAAAGTTTATTAATTTTTTATGATTGGTTTGTGAACAGCGGAACATACTATGGACTATCGTGGAATGTAGGCAATTTAGGTGGTAATGATCTATTAAACTTCTTCATATTAGGCGCTGTTGAAATTCCCGCTTATACATTTTTACTTCTTACTTTAAACCGCTGGGGACGAAGAGTTATTTTATGTGGATGTATGTTATTTGCTGGAACAATGCTACTTTTAACTACAATAGTGCCAGCTAATTTAACATGGTTAACAGTGCTTTTAGCTATGCTTGGGAAATTAGCAATAACTGCTAGTTATGGTACAATATATGTATTTTCAGCTGAACAATTTCCAACAGTGATACGAAATGTTGGACTTGGTGCAGCATCGATGTGTGCTCGTGTTGGTGGTATTATAGCACCATATATTAATCATTTAGGAATTTTTTGGCTACCTTTACCATTATTAATATTTGGTATAATGGCATTTATTGGTGGACTATTATCTTTATTACTACCTGAAACGCATAATAAGCCACTTTTAGAAACAATTGAAGATGGTGAACGTTTTGGACGTAAAATATCAAAATCTAGTGAAAATAAACATAATAATATTGAAAAAGAAGAAATGAGTCCTGTTTGTTAATAATGTAAATAAATTGTTGCAATAATAATAAAATAGATTTTAATTTGAGATAAAATGAAAATTTTTTCACTGCAGAATAAAATTTAAAGACAGCAAAAATTATTTATAGTGTATGAAAGTGATTATAGAAAATTTTAAATACAATTAAGCATAATGCTGTATTATTTAAAATATCGTAAACGTTTATTATAATTTAATGCTCTTATTGTTTTATTTTTTTATTTGGCAGAGCCTAAAGTGAGACGTTATTCATCTCGGAAATTGTGTACCTATGCCAAAATTATATTTTATAGCTTTTACGAAAATATTTTTGTTTTTAGAATGAAATTTATTCGATTTATTACCAATATATTAGTTTTTGAAATACATAAACTAGAATATTTTAGTTAATCAATCATTACAGAGTAAATATGCCTCAAAGGATCGCTAAAAGGGAAGAAAAATGGCTTCCCAACACGTCGCAAGTTTGAGATCACAGTCTTTATAATGGGAAATATACAAATAAAATACAAAACTTGTTTGATAAAAAAGAATTGGGTTTAATGATCATTTGCTACAAATACTAAGAAATAAAATGAAACTTTTTTTAAATTTTAATTCTGTTAAATTTGCAAAAATTCGTTAAAAAGATTTTTCAGCAAAGAATCCTGCCTTACATTGGATCAATTTTTGTAAGTGTCGGCATGTGAGCAATCAATGTGTCAATTGTATCTTGTGATATATCATTCCAGTTTTCGATTAAACCTTTCCATGTATCTTCTTTTGATGGAGGACATCGGTTAAGGACACTTCTGTCTAGGTGATCCCATAAAAGTTTAATCGGTTTGAGATCGGGGCTCTGAGGACGCCGTGTCTTATTTTGGAGCACACCTTAAGATTTGTTATTTTCTAAATATCATTTTGATGTGTGCTTTGGATTATTTTCCTGCTGGAAAATTAGCACGTTTCTGTTTAGTAGGAAGAGTTGTTTTATACTCCCGAATTGTTTTATACTTCTCCTATAGTTTAATTCGTATCAAATCTCTTGTTCCTCAGCCTTAGAAACAAGCCCAGTCCATGACTGAACCACCTCCATGCATTACTGTTAACACTACCTTGTATGGTCACAACTTCACTCATCTCTTACGTATTCTCCTCTTCGAACCAAATAAACTCAAACTTTGATTCGTCAGCTCACAGAGCTTTTCTAAAATCTTCTACAGTTCAATCTTGATTCGTACGAGCCATACGAGCCCAATGTTGACGTTTCTTCTTGTTTAGTGGGTGTAGTAGTGGTTTTCGTACAACAATACAGTCAAATAAATTATGAACTCTCAGTGGTCTTTTTATGGCTGATAGTATCACAGGTTTATATTGAAAATTCATCTCACCAGAATTTTTGGCGACTTTAATCGTCTATTCCGCTGGCATGTGATTACGATGAGCTTTACCACACTTGAAGGCCATCCTGATCGTGGACGATGACTGCCACTTAGGTTTGATCGAACAACTATCGCCAATCGCGTTTCAGCACTAATTTGGTGGACTTTCTCCATTTGGCGGTGGTTTTAAGTGTAAATGGAGATATATACAATATTTTATTTGTAAAACAGTACTGCTTAACTTGTCAAACATTACTACATTTAAAAAGATTTAAAGTTAAAGCAAGTGAAAAGCAATCTTTGGCAAGTGTGCCAGGAGTATATTATAAAACCGGTTCGACAAAAGTTGAAGGAATAATCGTGTATGATGCTTCATGGTGCTTCATAGTTCGACTAGGACTTGCGGGGCCTGGGGTTAAAATATATTTGGGGGCCCTTTAAGGATTATGAAACTCCAAAAAATCTTTGACTAACGTGGTAACGTAAGAATAAGTTTATTCGGGGCGTTAAATATAGATACCGAATGGTCGGTTCTTTATTCGCGGATGAACCTAAATTTACATAGTGCAACGGCAACGTATAATGGAATAGTTCTTAGGTAGATAGAGCCTTGTGCTTAGCTCTGGGGCTCAGCACTCATCTTTCTTTTGGCAGAATCAATCCAGAAGCTGTTCCAGAGGGGAAAATTCGAAGCACTACTAAGGGAAGCGAATTCCAAGCGCTGTTAATTTGCTCCCAATGGATCTTTAAGGAAGTGTATGGAACGAAGAAAACGGCAAACATAGACCGCTTCTTGTTCGATGTGGTGGTCAGGTCAAGCAGCATATTGAACGCGGTTGGTACTTAGTTGGGGGACTGCTTGGTAAAACCGCTGTCGACACTCGCGTTTGGAAGGACGAAAAGGCAATTGCACAAGGTGAACAAAAAAATATAAAGTTTTTCGACATTGCAGTTGTTTCTCATATCCACTATAACATAAATTGGAGAGTTAGAAAGTTTTTTATACTTTTGTGACTGCTTTTAAAAAAGCACCAGTAAAAGGTGTACTGCCCACTGCGATCATGCAATGTTACAACAGATATAGAACTGGGATGGGAAGGGGAACGCCCCATGCTCTTTAAGGACCGTTCTAGCTCCATTTCCCGCTAGGTAAGTTTTCTCTTTTTCCTTAATACTCAATTCGAGCTTATACTATGTACTTGAGTGGTAGTGTAGTAGAGACTTCTTAACGGCAAGCTAAATATTCCAATCTAATCTTTGATAAAGGTATTAAATCTGTTTTTCCTCAATTATGGATTTGCTTACGTCTTTTTATTGTGATACCTATTGGTGTTGCAACTGGTGAACGCGGTTTCAGTAAATTAAAAATGATATAAAATTATCTAAAATCATGTATAGGTCAGTCACCTTTCAACCATTGCATGATATTATTAATAGAACGAGAGCTGGCAAAAAATATAGACTACCACTGCGGAAATTAAAGCAAGAAAAATAGTGTTTACTATTTAAGTATGATGAGTAGAAGAACCATATCCATACAAACATAACATATATTTCACAGTGCTGCACGCTTGGGTTTCAGGCTATATATTAGTGCTTGCTTGACAAGTAGAACGCAGGGATTTGACGGTCTTGACTTTTTGGGTTTCAAGATAGTTTCGGGGCCGCAAGGCGATTGGTACTCAAGGATATAGGGTTTTCACTTTTTGGGTTTCAATCTATTCTCTGGGCCCCTCTGGCCTGGGGCTCGGGGCAATTCGTCCCAGTTGCCCCCCTTTTGTGGCGGGCCTGTGTTTGACTAGTTCCTCATTTCGCTGGTCACATTAAAGTTAATTGTCCAAGAGCCCAAAAGGTTAAAAGAAGTTTGGTGGTGTTGAAGGAGATAACGATAAACTTTTGGATGTTGTAAGGGTTCAGATAAATCTGCAGTTATTGTTCTATTTCATTCCTTGAATGTATCGTGAGCAAAAAGGAAAACTGCAGGCAGTGAAGATCAGCCGTGGTTTGGATTACAATTCTTAAGTATGGTAGAAATTATCAGTTTTAAATGTATTGTAATGAACTAGACTGTGTTCAAGAGCAACAGCTACTACAAAAGAGAGTTTGGCTGTTGTACGACAAAGCCTGTCCTCATATGGCCAATACAAGCTAAATGAATTATGTTACTCGTTCTAATCTCTGCTATACTCGCCACGTTTTTCTTAATCTAAACAACCATTTACTATAAAAATAACAATTTCAAAGTAAGTATGAGCAAAAATATGAAATGATGTATATTTGGTTATCTAAGAAAACTGGCGCTTTTAAATTATTTAGCCAATTGAAGCAAATCATGATTTTTGAAGGTTTTCTTGAAGATAAGGCAATAATACTACGTTTTGGAAACATTGAATTCGACACGATTTGTCCGTTTATAATTGAAAATGAGTTCAATATCCTTGTTGATTGAGTCGGACATAAGTTCGCGGTCAAGAAGACAAGGTCTGGAATGTGTCAGAGTGTGGAACATTACTGATGATAGGAAAGTTTTTGTTGAGTGTTGCCTACGTGATTTTTGGAGAGAATAAACAAATTGCTTTTAGGTGGTAGGCAGGGGGTAGTTGAAGCAAACTTTGTTTGGTATGATCTTAATATTTGCAAGTTTTCAATAGTTCGGATACATTCTTTGTTCTCCTGGAGGTCTGGTACTGCTGGCATCTCAGCCTTTGTCGGCCAGTTAGCAGAATTTACTTGTAAGGAGGCAAAAAAAAGGACCCTGTCTCTTACTAGCCCCGAAGGTTGCGTCTCTGGCCAAGGGCGGATCCAGAAAAGTTTTTTAGGGGGGGCGATCTGAGTAATAAAAAATTTTAGGGATAATTATTATTTGTAATGTTTATATGTCAATGAACTTGTGAATATTTATTTAAGTACACTGTTTGAATGCTTCTACTTCGGGATATGTCTAAGAAATAAAATGAAATCTGAGTGAAATGAAAAAGAGGTTGAGGCTGTAAATGCACATTTATCTATAATGTTTTGAAAAACCATTTTTATGCATGTTCGTGAATTACTTGAATTGCTCCATCACCTTAAAAGAAAACAATTCGCAAAAAACTTTCGCTTTTGGAATATACAAATTAATACAGATAGTGTTATTGATAGATACGCCAATACTAGAAAACATAGGATCGATTTTGTTCTATAAATTTATTTTATAAGTTTGATTATTAAATTTATAATAAATAAAAGTAAAAATTCTAGTCATTAATTTCATTTAAAATTCAAATGTAAAGTTGAAAATTTTACTACTAGGTATATTTCTCATAAAAAAACTTTAATTTTTTTTATTTTAGGGGGGGCGATCGCCCCAATCGCCCCCCCTGTGGATCCGCCCCTGTCTCTGGCTCAGCCGCCTGCTACTGAGGACATCGACTTTGGGAAATCGAAACCCCTTTCCGTGGGCTTCGTCCAAATTTCTTCTCTTTGGTGTGAACTCCTACAACACCCAGGAGTTCAAAGGCAAAGTAATAACCTATCCTCACCCCGTCCTCTATTCCTTCCTTCGAACCAAGCTTACAACTAGACGTTGCCACCATGCGGAGTACGACATGACGGACTAATAGTACAAAGGGTGAGTCCTAAGCATGGTCTTTCATATAAAAAAGGGAACTTATTTAACTGGAATGACTCTTCTTGATAACTAACTACAAGTACTAACTATTCACGAAAAACATCTAAAAATCACTGAATCGAAAAGGTGATATTTTTTTCTATGATATTGACAAATGCTAGTTCACATACGTTGCTGCGGACGTGTTTAAAGTAGTTGTAGCTGGATTTGGATGAGCAATAATATTTTTGAGGTTTAACAAAGTTTTTTTTTCCAGCATACTAGTATTTGTGTCGTTCGAGGGAAAGAAAAGAAATAGGGGGATATAACACAACTACGGAATTGTGAAAAGACCTCTATACTGAATGAAGCTATCGAACGTTAGACGGTTCAATGCTTTTCACCGGGAAAAATAAACAACGTCGAGAATAGAATTAGTATAGATGAATGCGTTCTTATTGAGTGGTATTGTCGACAGCAAATATTCCTTCGGGGAAATTATGAAAACACTTGTTACTGACATTATTTTAAATATTTCTTAATTGATGATAATTTAAGTAAAAATCAATTTTCATCAAAGTTTTTTTTATGAATGGATAATTATGATGTTAAACTATTTTGGGAAATGTAAATATTTTTAAAAAGCCACAAACCGTGACATAGTCTAATTAAAAAATCGCTAATCTTGTTTCAAATGAGTGAATTCGTGCTAAATGTAAGTGATTGTTATCAAAACACAAAAAAAATATTTAGGTACAAGAAAAAAAAAATTATTTAGAATGATATGAAAATAATTGCGCTTGTTAATGATCAAGTATTAACTGACAAAGCATCTGTAAAAGTTTCTATTATCGCTGCTCGTATGTTATGTCATGAATGATTTTTGAAAAATTAGTGAAAATCGATAATAATTTGTTGTACATATTGATGCTAGTGCACATGCCATTAATTACGAATCTTGTACTTAAAATATTGCAAATGTTTTCTTCATTGAAGCGATTGAATTACTTTAAATCATCTTTGAAAAGATGAGATATGCAAATAAGATTATTTAATGCGATTTAACAAATTATTTTATTTACTTAATACGCAGTTTAGATACGAAAAAGATATTTCACATAACAAAATTTTGTACTATTTCGAGCATTTTTAAATGTTTTTAATGCGCTTTCAATTTTGATTTAATTTGAATACGAAATAGCACTCATTGAAAAAAAAAATAATAATAACAATAATTAGCATATGCTACCGTCGTCAACACCTTACCTATAGGTGTATGTAGTGCTAAAAATGTATTTTCCGGAAAGTGTGTCTTAAACACATCAATTGCACACACGTAATGTCATGCGGTAACCGTGAAATCGGTCGTAAATAATGAACTTGATGTTATGATATTAAAGTATTATAAAAGTAGCTTGAACTTCACCTAGAGGAGAGCACGAGGTAAGCATGATAGCTTGAATGGCGGGAAAGTTTTACACTAGCATTAAGCCAGCAATGATTGCTTTGGTCAAGTTTTATTGAATTGGCGCTTGTTCAATTGAATCGACTCCAGATTCAATCGGTTCCGATCATGATTTGAGGGATAAGATTTTCTTATTTATGGATTTTGAGATTCTTAATATTGATTATTGATTTTCTTTTGATTGCAATTCATTTAAAATCATTGTGCAATTTAATAAATCAGTGACTATTAAAGATTCTGGGATTATCTATTGTTAAACATTGTAGAGGATTTATTGCTTTGTAAAGAAATGCTATCTATTTACAGATTTTTTTAATTGGCAAAGAGACAATATGTAAGGTTTGGTTTTGTATTGCGTATAATCAATTTATTTTACATCATGTAGAAGTAAGTAAAATATTAAAAATTGCATAAAAGTGTAAATGCCGGTAAAATGTCAATAAGATTCTTATGAAATTGGCATTTTCTTTCTACAGTAAACGAGAAATTATTAAGTGAGTATTTCTTGATTTGCAGATTTTTTATCATTTCTTAGATATGTTATTTAATCGTCCAGTTGCCCAGTTCCGTATTAGTCGGGAAATGAAATAAACGTAAACTAGTTTTATTTTATATGGTGGGTCCACTCGATAAGCACTTTTGTCCGTGCGGCCCTGAACAGACTGTAAAGTTGAAATAAAACGGTCGACGGCATTTCTGTGCGGATATGTCGACGGAATGTCTCTGCGGACTTTTTATTGCTGCTTACTTACATTGAGAAAAGAATGAGTTTTCATTTGAAAGTCCGCAGAGACTTTAGAAAAGTCCTTTTCAGTCCTTATCAGTTTCATGACCCATATGGAAAAAAGTCTTTGCGACCAAAAATCAGTATTTTGCGGACTCACCATTATGCAGATGCATCATAAGAATTAAATTAAAAAATATTAATAATATAAAATTAATATTTTTTTCTATAACTTTCGTTCTAAATGAGAAAAGTTATGGAAGATAAATTTTCTCCGTATTTTGCAGGTGGTTGAGAGTTGGTAAGGAAATTTGATAGTGTACATTATCAATAGAGGAGAACGATCTGTCGTCTTTTTCTTTAGCGGCTCTACAACCGGGCCTTGGTCCTGGCCTCTTGCAACTCTCCAGCGGTTCCGATACTGAGCCGATGTCATCCGGTTTGGCATCCCTAACCTCTCGGCATTCTGGTCTACGCCATCCTTCAAGCGGAGGTTGGGTCTCCCTCGCTGTGGCACCCATAGATCTTACCACGCTTGTTTATTTCCCTATAATCAAAATATTGATTAAACCGAAACTCAAACTCTTAAGGTGAAGTTCAATGAAAACTGTTTTGCTTTTCTACGCTGATTGCAACAGATCTGCCGTGCAAAGGGCAAAAGACCTATCTCGAAAAAGCTCGTTTCGAGAAAAACGCGATCAAAGTTTTCAAAATACATACATGAAACCGAAGCAAATAAAGTAACTGTTCAAAGTGATAACTTTTAATTAAAAAATCAGTCTGAAAATTTTTTAAGGATAAATATGAATATTTTATATCAAAAAAGGCATACAAAGGCATTTTGACCTATAATGCATATAGGTCATTTGTCCTTTGCACGGCAGAGATTAATGAATGCGCAAGGAGCACATCAAGAGACCACCCAATACAAATTTCGGCAGTGTTTTTAACAGGAACTGTCAAGTGGATTTTTATTACGCTTTATTTATTACCCCTCTATTACCTTTGGTAATAACTATGATCATGAAAGAATCATCATGGGTGACCGAGGCTCATTTCGTTAAATCGAATTTATTTGCATTTTGGGAACATTTATTTTGATCATCAATTCTATTAAGGTAAATTGACTTTGCAGGCTTAGACCGGCCCTATACCAAAGCTGCTAATCGTCACATGCCGCTTTGCAACATAAATCTCCAAGCAATAAGTGACGAAAAGCTGCGTATAAAGCTTTGGAATACGGCCGGCCTTCGACATAGCCACAAATTTGGACTTAGTTTGAGGATTTCGATAATGAAAATAGTCGTATTGGCATGTCCGGATTACGTTCCAGAACCACTGAAAATGAACCACAAGGGAATACATTGAGAATGCAACAAGTTCGTGGACATCATACACAATGCCAGCGAGCACGATAAAATGAACATGACCGATTACGCCGAATCGGTGCTTCTGTGAACATTCCATTACGATTCGGAAATCGATTACGGATCAGTAACGATTGGAGAAATGTCAGTCGTTTGTTCGGATTGTAAGGCGTTAAAATACAGCGGTGAATCTCCTGGATTGTGTTATTACGGCTGGAAAAGTGAAATTGCCACAATTGGTCCCGCCACCAGAGCCATCACGTTTATTAGTTTTTGGAACGGGAAGTGATTCTCTACACATTTCCTGGCCAACATCAATAAATACAACAGTTTCCAAATGACGTCGCTTGGCGCAACGCATATTGTACAGGGCAATTTCATGCATATTTTCACGGTAATTACAACGCAATACAACGTCTTTCGAATTATTCTTTGTTGTATGGTTGAAACAATTTCCAAATTTCACACACCATTACAGATTCAAGGGCAAATATATCATTTAGTAGGAGCATATTGAATCTAATGTTTCGAACTTTTATAGGAATAATTGGTTTTCGATAATGGTTATAAATATTTGTTGAAGAGTTGAATTTTGAAGATTTGGATTAATTTTAAATGTTTTAAGGTTGCGTGCAGCGAGGCGCACCGGGTTACAGCTATTTTGATGATTAATTTTTTGATTAATTCAAATAACAGATTCATTTGACATTTTTTTTTAAATTTCCATAATTAAAATTTTTCCTGTATAGCAAACGGTTCGAACTTTGATTTATAGCAAAAAAAAACGCATTTGCAAAATCACTATCCATATATTTTTTTAATCCACTTGCATTTAAAGCAGTACGATTAAGTTTTTTTGTTTCAATAAAACTTATCGATATCAATGACGAAAAACCTTGAAGCACCGTTTACATAAACTGTGTAAATCGAAGTTTTATATCTAGTAAAAAACGTGGATTGCTCTACTTAAATATTTTATAAAATAAAGAAAGACCAAGTTTTGAAAATTTCCATTCAAGAAAGCTTTGACCTACCTAGATCGTAATTGTATTTTCAATTGTAAAAAAACAGTTCTACACTTTATATTATCAACAAAAACCGATTTCCAATCTAAAAGAATATAAATAAATATAAAGGGGCAATGATCTTTTTAAAGATTCCCATATTTTTCTTATTTACGCGAAATATTAAAGAATGACACAAAAGTTTATTTTTAAATTTAAATGTTTTCATCGATTTCATAATTTTTCATTGAAAGTTTTTTTTTCTTGTTCTTAAATGTAATCTATAATTTGTAAAGATTTGTTTAGAAATATCACATTATTTACAATGCGTAGACACATTTTTATTAAACCAAAACCAAAATGAACGCTAAAAATAAAAACAAAAATTGGATTAAGCTAGTTTCATATGTATTTCTGAAAAAAACAAAAACCTAAGTAAATTTGTTAACTTTAAGCAGCATGTGTTTTCAATCTTAAGCATGTTTTTTATACTATTTTAGAGAATAAGAAAAAAATTTAAGTACCAAACCCATGCTCCGCCAGTGCCCAGTCTTTCTAGTTCCTCTGTAACAATTTCTTTAATTGAACTTTTTTTAATCTCTGCATTTTCCGCAGTTTGATTTTGGTTTGTTTCATTTTCACTAGACATTTTTTGTTGACTTTATTAAAAGATCACTTTTAAAACATAAAAATATTCATTAAAACACACAAATCACATAAAAAACAAATATTATCAAGTTCAATAAAATAATATTAAATAAAATATATATGTATAAAAAAATTCGATCAAGACGGTGAATATTTCAAATTTATTTCAAATCACGATCGTGTTCTGATGATTTCCGCCCGATCGCCTACTTCACAATGTGCACTAAACTTAAGAGGATTTTGATTTTAAATGATTCTGGCCAAGAGTATATACTGGCAGTGAGGCATTCTACTGTAATGGATGTGTTCCCCAGACGCAATCGATCGTGTCCAATATCGGATTTTTACTAAGCAAGTTTATTGATTGATTGCACTACTGAACACTATAGAGCCACTAACTATTTCCTAGCACGCGGTGACGATCGTATACTATTGTCGAATTTTATTCGAGAGATTGCACTTCCATGAGTGTCTAGAGCAATACTGTCTAAATCGCCGGTTTTTACTCTACTCCGAAATTTTTGAAATTCTATGAAGCTCTGGGAGAGATTTTCTTAGCTGGGGTATAAAGTGATCCTCAATATAGACACGATAACTATATCAATAGAGAGCAACTTAATACTGGCTGAGTTGTGAGGAAGTTGCACGAATTTATAACAAAATTCAAAAACGGGAAATGGCCAAACAGCCCATAATATTTCGAGCCATTGTCACCCAATAACAATGTCAACAGACTAAAGAATATATAATGCAGCTCGTTGGGTGCATCGTGTGAAATGCAATTTTTTTTTAAATATATAATACAGAGGAAAACAATTTTAAAACCATTTATGCATTTCAATTGCATGCCAGACTTCGGTGTTGATTTTTATAACAACAAAAAAAAAAATCTAGACTGTACAGAACATATGCTTTTGTGAAAGTATGATGTGAGCTGATAACATGAAATGCTTTATTACTGGTGTTAATAGCTGTCGAATGGTCTACCAGGAGCTTGACTTCTTATTATGAACATTAAGCACCCATGTTTGTTCAGTAAATGCAAAGAGATACGCTTAAGTAGTCTATTGCTCGCTCATTACTGAAGAAGCGACGTACTTGATGTATATGGTGATAAGATCTTAATCTGTGGATGGATCATTGAAGTCTGATTACATTTTTATGGAATGTCTATGAAATTTTTTTCTCGGTTAATAGATAGATACTTTATAATATTATTTTGATACGCATGAAGCTGCGATAAGAATATAGTTTAATTGTATAGATAAGAATTTTATATAGTTATTTCGGCTTTTATTTTATGATAGGCTTAAAATAATTTGGTAATTATACATTTATACTCATGCGTTTCTACGCTTCTATCAAAAATACATTTTCTTTTTCCTTTGAGATATCGCATTTTTATTGGTTAGAGAAATTAATTTTTAGATAATATACATAGTTAATTACAAAGTATAAAATTAAGTATTGAAAACTTTTATAGTAACAGATTTGTAAAGTGTAAAGGTCGACTGACCTGTGTCCCATTGATATTGCTTGAAATATTTAATCTTTCTTAAATTTTTAATTGTATTGAAATAGCTGAAATTTAGCAAGTTGTTATATCTTTGAGGTCAATGCTACATTTATTATTATACTATGTATTTAACATATTCAATGGATTTATGACTAATTTTTGACGTAAACTTGCAAATAAGGAATTGCATTTGTGTATTTGAAAACACGCATTAGGAACGATTATTCTAGCCTCCGGTTTTCGCAATAAAGGGAATTATAGTTCTTATTTCAAGTAAAAGGAATGTGTTACATTTAGGTCAGCTGAAAAAGTTCGATTTGATGACGACTATTATATAATACTCTTATCTATCCGTTTTAAAAAGCGTAGGAGGCTTTATTCTACGACAATATTTTTTTGCTTTCGTTTTAAATTTGAGTTTAGAAAAATACCCTTTGACACTGTTCGTGCGTGCCAGCTGCATGCTAGCTGCGGACGAGTCTTATTTTTACTCAGGCGTGCAAGTTAGCTGCGGGCGCAGAAGGGGCTAGTGGGTGCTAGCTGCGGGCGAGTTTAATTTTTACTCGAGCAGTGGCGTAGATAGGGGGGGATAAAGGGGATCAATACCCCCCCCATGAGCCTACGAAAATTATAATAGAGTTGAATAAAAGTCTTCGTATCTACGTATTTAAGTATATACATGAAATATTTTAAGCATCAGCACCTCTTTTGGCATTAATGTATGTGCAATTTTGTTATTGTGCATTTATATAAAAATAATCTAGATATGTTTTTGTGACGGCTGTGCATTTGAGTATTGTATAATTTCCTTCGAGCTTCGAACAAGCCGACCAATCAGGAGCCACGAAAAGGACGCTCACTGTAATTGTGGACGTATCGAGAAAATGTAAAGTAAATATAACGAGCCAATAGTGGCACCTCGGTTCCTAAATACTCAAAATTTTAACATTATAATAAATCAAGAAATTTAATCGTTTTTCTAATTTTGGGTGAAATACAAAAAATAACTATAGCCCAGTTGTCAGAGACTTTGACCTCGCACAAAATGTGATCTCGCTGAAAATTGGAACTTAGGTACTTTTTTGGGTGTAGAAAACGATAATAAAATCTTTGCTGCGCTAAAGGGTATGCTAAGTTCACAATTTCGAAAACAAACTCGAAAATTTGGTTTTTGCTTTATATATCAAAAAATAAAAAAAAAATTCGAAAAACTAATAGCGCCACGTGAGATTTCACTAAAGTTTATATTATAACTTATTTTAAAAAAAATTGTTTTATTATTATAAAAAATTATTAAAAATAAGAAGAAAATTCGAAAAATCTAAGCGCGCCAAAAAGCTGAATTAAAATATTCTAGCGAGGCGTTCGGGGAAAAACTAAAGTATCCTTGCCTAAAATGTACGCAAAAATAAAAATAAAAAAAGCATTTTAAAGAGGACACTCTAAGCTTTCTGAAAAAGCCACTAGTTTTTAATTTTTTGTTTTTTTTTCTCATAGAAAACTTGACTGGAAGTTAGAAGTTGTAAAATTCTCACTGATGTTTATAAAATTGAAGATATATATTAATAGAGGCGTACGAAAAAAAATCCTTGTACATTTATCATCATTAGACATTTACTTTTGATGTAAAAAAAATTAAAATGATAAACATTGTCTCTGTTTAATAAAATTTATGTTTTAAAATGTTCATTTTTTCTTACAGCATTCATTCGACGCCATTTTTATTTTCAAAAACAACCGGCACCAAACGAGAAAAGTGAAAGACTGCCGGCGGCCCGGGCGCGTCTTTCTTCTTCCTCATATTTTGTGTGCCGGCTGTATTTGAATATAAAAATGGTGTCGAATGAATGCTGTAAGAAAAAATGAATATTTTACATCATAGATTTTATTAAGCAGAGACAATGTTTATCTTTTTAGTTATTTTTACATCAAAAGTAATTGTCTAGTGATGATAAATGTACAAGGATTTTTTTTTCGTACGCCTCTATTAATATATATCTTCAATTTTATAAACATCAGTAAGAATCTTACAACTTATAACTTCCAGTCAAGTTTTCTATGAGAAAAAAAACAAAAAATTAAAAACTAGTGGCTTTCTTAGAAAGCTTAGAGTGTCCTCTTTAAAATGTTTTTTTTATTTTTATTTTTGCGTACATTTTAGGCAAGGATACTTTAGTTTTTCCCCGAACGCCTCGCTAGAATATTTTAATTCAGCTTTTTGGCGCGCTTAGATTTTTCGAATTTTCTTCTTATTTTTAATAATTTTTTATAATAATAAAACAATTTTTTTTAAAATAAGTTATAATATAAACTTTAGTGAAATTTTCCGCTCTTTCACGTGGCGCTATTAGTTTTTCGAATTTTTTTTTATTTTTTGATATATAAAGCAAAAACCAAATTTTCGAGTTTGTTTTCGAAATTGTGAACTTAGCATACACTTTAGCGCAGCAAAGATTTTTTTATCGTTTTCTACACCCAAAAAAGTACCTAAGTTCCAATTTTCAGCGAGATCACATTTTGTGCGAGCTTTCGGTCTAAATTTGGCTCTGACGACTGGGCTACTAGTAGTTTTGAGCATATTTTATTCAATATTTAATATTTCGAATATTTGTTAATGTAGAGTATCAAAATATGAGCTTCCTAAAAAATAGGACTAACTTTTGGCTTTGATTGTCAATTTAATTCCTCCTTAATATTTTGACGTTCAAGAAAAGATTGTACGGGCATAATTATGATAAAGTTTAAGTTATAAATTCGGGGAAGCTTTACATTCCATAGATTGTTCTTAATCGATACAATTTTATGGAGCACAATATAGTACACAGTAACAAGCATTGTCTCTGGCGAATTCATCAATTTAAAGGCATTCCTTGAAGCGTTAACATTTAGTCTAGTTTATAATTGTAAAATTTACTCTAGTTTATAATTGTAAAAGTGTGTTGAAATTGTTTTGTTTATTATCTCGGAATGAAGAGATTTTTACTGCCAATAAAACCATTCGGCAAGTCTTTAGCCGGTGAAAACCATAGAAATGCAGAATCATCTGCAGGAACAACCGCGAAAAGACCGCGTTCTGATGCATTAAGTAGTGAAAATCCGAGCAGTCTAAATATACTTAGTCATATCTCCCCCCCCCCCCCTCCCCCATCGCAAAAAGCTACCTACGCCACTCCTTGGACTATTCCTTTAGCTCAGGTGTATAGTCAGTTCATACTTCGCTAAGGGTCACCAATTGTCATGATGGCAATTAAACTTCTTGAATATCTATAGCTTCTGATCTAACCATGGTGAACCAAATTGTGTCATTACTTAATATCGATCGCCGTTTTTTCTAAATTATTTGTCATATGGGCGAATTTAAAGAGACATTTGAAAAGCTTCATTTCTCTTGCTAAATATATTTGTCCAAATTGCCATATTCCTCTATGGGAAAACATTTTTTTTTGACTTTCGACTTGGACAATGATCCTTGAGAAAAAGCTATTTTGTGCTTTTAACTGGAAGAAATTTTTAAAAATTTTTGTTTGGTTTTTATTACACTCCACTCAGTCAATTTTTGCCTATATTCAATTTTACCTTCTTATAATACATATTGTAAAAATTGGAACCCTTTATGATATTCTTAAAATCGTATTGAAATAACTTGTATTAATCATAAACCTCTCTAAATCAAAGTTTTTTTTTTTTTTTTTTTTTTTTATGTGGAAGACTAGAGCTCAGGGAAAGCCCTTTGTACTGTCGACAATCTATTTTCTTCGTATAGAGTGCAATGTCGAACAGCAAGCTCTAGTCGATAGATAGTGAAGGGGAAGAGAGAAGTAGGAAGGAACTGCCACAACCACCTAACCCCAACCATTTATATCGCGACTCTGGCATCGGGGCAATGAGAAACAACTCGCTGGAGTGTTATGCCTCCTGAAACAAGTTGAATCCCATCAACCAACCGATGACATGCGCTTGGTGGAGCGGGGTAGTGCTAGCGGAAGGCTATGACAGGAGGGAAGGTGGGAAAGGCGAAGGACCGTGGGGCTCTGCCGGGACTCGAACCCGGGACCTCTGGGATAGTAGCCAGGCGCCTTGCTCCCTAGACTACCGAGGCCCCCAGTATTTTTTAAACAAATTTTCTTATCAATAGGTGTTACTGCTGCTGTGAATTAAGTTAGGTAGTAACACTAGAGCACTTTCTATTTTCTCTTATTTTTTATCAGCACCAGCAATGGTCATTATATGCTAAAAAATTCGTGATTCATTTAAATTATGTGATGTTGGATTTGCCATTGTAAAGAAATAATTTTATTATATTTATCTTCGCGATTATAAATTATACAACGAGCTTCGACTTGCCTCTGTTGCTGAGCGATGCTAATGCTACCACAAAACTTTACACCTTTTGAATATTATAATATGAAATTGTTACTGGAGAAATAGTACATAAATTTGTAGAAAAATAGAATTGATATAAATCTGCAATGCTTATTAATTTTTTACTAAATTAAACAAATTAAATTGACAAAACTCTTTAATTCTGTATAATTTCAAAATTTGAACTGTATCTGGATGACAAAAATAATTGTGATTATTTTTTTATATCAAATCACATCCTAATACAGATTTTTTCATATACTTAAAATTATGCTTTTAATATGGTATTTTGAATTTTTCGTCACTAATTTCTCATATATATCGCTGCAAAATGTACGGAACCAGAACAATTTTAATATTTTTTTCTTGTTTACTTTTAAAAATGCAGTCATAAAACAATTTGCAAGCATATGCATCATAAAATGCCTTATGAAGAACTGTCTTTGGGTTAATTGCAAGAATTTTGCAGTTGTTTTTTTAATTTGTGACATCTGTGCGCTTGTTTTAATTTTTTCGTGTGCAATAGCAAAAGAAAATGTGCAGTAAATGATATCTTTACATGTGGTCTTCTGGATTATTTTAGCGTTATTTTAATTAAGATGAAATTTTTAAGCTATTTCAAGAAATATTATTGTTTATATTCAAAAATATTTGATCACTAAAAATGTTCATTATTTTATTATTGAAATTTAATTTCATCCATTTAAATGAAAAAGAATTGAGGCAAACTGTTTGATCGGGAGATCTACAACTTTGATTTGTTAGTCTGATAGTTTTTTTTCCAGTAAAAATTATCATCGAGTATTTATCTGAAAATAATAAGATCCACAAATAATAGGGAGATTGTATGATATGTAGAGGATTACATAGACTTAGTTTTTGAACACAAACAGTAAGGTCGCTCTCACAAAAAAAATCTGAGTTGAATTTGAAATCCTCGATATTAAGGCCAAGATCAGGATCAGGGTAGTCCTGTTATCATATAGCCAAGTGGTTATCAATGTACTTTGTCGAAACCAGGAGATCTCATTCTTGGCCAATCGGAACGGGATTACTCTTCAGTACGAACCATACGCATATTCTTAGTTATTGCCTGACAACCTCCCAAGTCCCTTTACTCTGGAAAAACGCTTTAGTGACTCCCATACCTAAAAAGCCCTCCCCTGCTGCTTTGTCTGATTTTCGCCCTATTAACATTCTTCCTTTTCTCGCTAAAGTCTTTGAGAAAATTATATTTACTCAAGTCGTGCAGTATCTTGATTCTTATAATTTCCTTTCTAACCTCCAATCTGGCTTCCGTAAATCTGCTATACTGAAGGTAGCGACTGATCTTCGTTCCGCCCTTGATCAAGGTGATATTGCAAAACTAGTTCTTCTAGATTTCTCCAAAGCATTTGACTCTGTAGTTCACTCGCATCTCCTCTATAAACTTAGTCAACGGTATCACTTCTCTTCTTCTTCTGTTCGTCTTTTCTCTTCTCTTCTCTCTAATAGATCTCAGTGTGTTCGGCATAATAATGTTACATCCTCTTTCCTTAGAGTATCTGCAGGTGTGCCACAGGGTTCGATCTTTGGTCCTTTCCTTTAATTATATTAATGATCTTTCATCCGTTATCCGTCACTACTCTTTTCATCTCTATGCTGATGACCTCCAACATCTCGTGTCCTCCTCATCAGATTGAATTTTGCGTCTCTGACCTCAATAGCACCTTGTCTTAAATTAACGAGTTTCCTTAAACTAAATCAAATTAAATCTCAAGTACTTTTCCTTTCCCACCACGTATTGTTATGGGTACACGTATGGGTATTGTTGTCAATTCCAAACTCTCCTGCTGCAATCATGTATCATTGCTGCTCTCTAAGATCTATGGCACACTTCGTAAACTGTGGCTACATGGCAGTCTTTTATCTTCACCTATTCGAGCCAAACTCATCAAATCTCTTGGTGTTCCTCATTTCCTTTATGGCTCGCTGGTGTTTTTTTCCTTTGACTAATCCTACCGTCAGCGTCTTAAAGTGGCATGTAATGATTGCATTAGGTTCACGATTCTGTGCTCAAAATTTGAATATTCAAAATGGCGGCGCCAATATGGCGGATGAATTTTGCAAATGTGTTCTGAATCCATTCAAAATCGGTATCAGGGGATTTTTAAGGTCACAAATGGCGAAACTGTTGTCTAAATTTGAAAATTCAAAATGGCGGCGCCAATATGGCGGTACGATTTCGACAATTACGATTCGATTTCACTGAAAATCGCTATTTGGAGGTGCTTAAGGTCGGAAATAAAAAATTTGTTGTCAATATTAGAAAATTCAAAATGGCGCTGGCAATATGGTATGCATAACAAATCACTTCATCAGAATTTTGTAAAAGTAAAATGGATAGAAACCTGTATAACGACTGTATAACTAAATAAGAACGACTTGTTTAGTAAAATGTGTTTACAAGTCCACCAAAAAAAAATATTCCAAATGCGCGATGGAACATTCATAGACAAAATTTATTGACCCTTATCCCCCTGTAATATTAAGATTGAATTGGAAATACAGAATGGCCGTAGAACTTTTCACTTCCATCGTGTGGTCCTACGCACACCAGGTTTTTCATATATGCTTTTTTGTTTTGCTACTTTACTATGTATATGTACTCTAAAAGATGTAAACCTTGTGTACTTTCCTGCAAATACAATTATTATTATTATTATTAAGAACCAGGTTACAGAAACAACAAAGGCAACAACTAAGAGCAAAGACACAGCAGTGGGGAATGTACAGAATCCGGTGGGTGTGAAAAAGAAAGCTACAACCGCGAACCTCCTTTCAGAAGCAAGCTCCAGACGGGGCTACTTAACATCATTAACTAACACAGCTAACACTAGAAAAACCTAAAGGCTGTTATAACAACATGATCTTGCCGATCGTCACAGAGTCAAGAGTTCTATACAATACTCACTGTCTTACCTGTTGGGAGAACCAAGCCAGAGATACAACCGAACATTTCCTTTGCAGTTGCCCGAGTCTGACTAGGATCAGACACCGTGCTTTTCTTAAAGACCTTGGGAGATGTTTCGAAGCTTAAATTCGAAAATATGACTCGGTACCTGGAAACGACGAGCACACTGATTTATTTTTCAGAAGGCGCCCTTTCATCTTCAATTGCTCCTCGGTCTTTGCATGAGGCTGTCGTCTATACCTACTACCTGATAAACACACGACCCCTTGTTACTTTAAATTTGAAATTATTCTTCAAACCACATAAGAAGACGTTTTGCTCATTCTTTTCGGTGAACATAAATTTGGACTACATTTTGTAATATATCAACCATATATTAATTTTAAATATACATATGTGGTATGTACTTTAAACCAAACTACTAATTTATGCTTCTTCCTTATCCCCAACATCATCTTTAACAGTATCTTTAAGAGTGCGTGTTCCTGTTTCAGGAAGCGTCAGCACAAGCAGTCCAGCTGCAATTATAGAACAGCCACAAATCGTTGTTGGTATGAACCATCCAAATAGACCCTATAAAAGCATTAAAATAATTAAATAATATGAAAAACTTCAGAATGGAGAACATTACTAAAATATCGACAATATACGGTGCTATCATCGACCCAACATGGGCCATTGTTGAACTTGTTCCAAGCGCAAAACTTCTAATTTCTGTTGGAAATAATTCTGCTGTATAAAGTGTTACAATAGAATAAACTCCACTAATTCCAAATCGACCAAACATTGCAAAGAATACCAACCAATTTGTACTGTCTGTAATGATAGAATATTTAATATTTACTTTGGTATTGCGCAATATTGTGAAATTTACCTTGGGGTATAGCTAAAACAACAAGTAAAGATATTCCAGCCATTGTATATAAACCGAAAGATGCTGTTTTTCTTCCCATGAATTTAAGCAATATCATTGGAAATATATAACTTACTATATCAACACAACCAGTAATGGCGACATATAAGTATCTGTTTGCCGATAGATTGTCAGCATTTAAAGCTGCGTGGTAATTTAGTTTTGTATAATAAATTTTGTTAAATGTTTGTTGATGGATTACCTGTAACATAATAGCATAATGACGTTACACACCACATAAAGTAGCACGTTAAAGCCATTCTTCTCATCGTTGATTGACCAAATAGAGCATTAAGTTCCTTGAAAGAATTCCTGAATTTTTGACCAAACGTTAACTCGTCTTCATTCTTAAATAGAAAAAACAGTATTAATGAAAAATATAATTTTAGAGTTTAAAGTTTATACATTGGCTTCAGTTTCACATGAGTTTTTAATTTCTATATCTGGTTTCTTTTTAAACACAATTCTATAAGCATCAGCTTCCCTGTTCTTCATTAGAAGCCATCGTGGTGATTCTTTCAAAAAGCTGAAATTATTACTCATAATATTTTTTTAAATTCTTTATTTAAAAAGCAGTAGAACTTACATGAAAACTAGTAAAATAAGCAACGATGGTATTGTTAACACCAATTGAAGATATCTCCACGGATGGGTAAAGTATGCTGCCAGCGCCAGTATTAACATTCCGATTGGATAGTTCGCTCCAAATGCAATGCTCATCAATGATCTGTATTTGACGCTTATATTTTCTGATACTAAAATTCATGTTAATTAAACAAATTTAAGTTGTAAAATTAAAAAAAGTTACATAGAGCAAAAGCTGGATAAACCATTCCCGAAGATGCCAAACCCAATGCCATACGACCAGCTAGAAATAGCCCAAACCAAGGGGAAATCGTCGTAACTACACTACCGATTATGAAAAGGGATCCTGCTATCACAAAACTTCTCTTCCGTCCATATCTAAGTAATTATTAATTGTTTATGTATTATTTTGATAGCATTCATTTGTTTTAAAATACTTGTCTGAAATTAGACCAAAAGTTGTTGCACCTGCAAATTTTCCTATCGAAACAAGCAGCTGTGCTGACGTTCGCCATACGGCTTTATCACAAACTAAATCCCACTGTAATTGATTTTTCAATTATAAATTAATTACTTAACTGTTTATTTTTAATTATATAAGTAATACCTCTGGTACAATGGATGTATCACGTTCGCTGTAATCATAGTACGTATCGTTTCTAGAAGTACATTTCACTTCATCTGCTATTGCATAAGTTGTCGTATATTTGAAAGCTTCTTCATATGTCATTTTAGATAGTTCGTCATAATCCCAACTCCAAACTGTACATCCATGTGTTGTTAGACCATTTTCGGTGATATTTCGTATTTGTTCATTTGTCCAATTAGCATCTCTTAATTCATAAGCACCGCACCATATCTCATTCGGTACATGGCCAATAAAAACGTACGATGAGACATGGAATCCATTAAGGATATTTGGCGTATAACATAGCAAAAATAATGTCCTGTAAAAGATACAATATATGTATTTCAGTCTTAAGGTTTAAGTATAACAAGTAGTTTTAAAATGAACAATTAAAAAATTAACGTGTTTTTCGTAATTTTGTTTGTAAGGAATTTTCTTCAAAAAAGTGTATGTTTCTAGGCAGCGCCGGCCCTAGGGTAGTGCGAGTGGAGCGTTCGCTCTAGGCGCCAGGTGGCAAGGGGCGCCAAAATGAATGTGAAAAACAATTTCGAGCGAAAAATAAAATTTTGATGGCGCCTTTTGCAATAAAACTTTATTTTTGAAAAATTTGATTATTATTATTTTTTTAATACTAGCTTTCGCCCGCAATCTCGTTCGCGTTGGTTTTGCCGTGCCGGGAGAATTTGGCGCCTATATTTAGAACTTCCCCCATAGCATTTTCCCAAAAAAAACGATAAAAAAAGGTCATTTATTTTGCAAAATTTGGCGCCCACGCAAATTTGGCGTACCTACACCTAAAATATTCAAACTTTGGGGCCCCTAAAAAAATTAATACATTCCGGCTTGAGACGATCATCGGCAATAATTAAAAATTTGTGTGTGTTATCTTTTTATAGTGGCGACGCTACTCCTCCTACTACTCGATCCTCAAAAGGGCCGCTGCTGTTTCTCGTTTTGGTATTTCGTCGTTTCGTGTTGACGCCTTGTGCAGCTTGCACAGATACCGCGCCCGCACGGCACTGGAAATACAAAAATTTCCATAATATACGGGGTGTTTTAGACTTAAATTCTAATCCGTTAAGGGGTGATTCCTGGGAATATTTGCAGAAAAAAATTGTTCTAGGGAGAGCGGTTCTATCGGCACAATCCACTGAGGTACAGGGTGTATACGAAAATACGCTTTGAAAAGTTTTGAATGTACTTAAACGTTACGGTTTTTTTTAGGAAATTCTATACTCTTCCAGAAGCTTGAGTAGCCACTACCTCACTGGTTTTTCAAAATGGAAGGAAGCAGTTTTGGAATTGCAATATTGATCGCATTACAGGTAACGCTATACACCAAAAATACCAAAAAGAAAAGGGTTGCCTATAGTACGATCACGATTCACTTAGGCAACCTTAGATATTTAGATAGAGCTCTTTTTGAGGCCTACAGTTAGAATGATAAAGTTTTCACTCTATCAGACTCTCCTTCGATTATCGGTTCAAGTTTTCGGCCGGACCCACTAGTCCGATCCGAATGAAATCGGGTTAGCGACCTTAAAATCCGATTAGTGACCCCCGAGCTTTGAGGTCTACAATTGGAATGATAAAAAAGTTTCCACTCGCTTTCCTACGATAATAATCGGATCAAGTTTTCGGTCTGAGCCGATAGTCTAATACGATAGCCGGATCCGATAGTCGGATCGAAGTGGAAAAGTAGCCTAAAACAGACCCAATACTACTGAATCTTCCTGTGAAAGTCCCGTCGCAATCGGATTAGCCGTTTCCGAGATTAGCCTGGACAAACAGACAGACAACAATTTAAAAATACATACTTGGATTTGTTTAATAACCCGTTACATAACCATATGGGATTACAAAATGACAATTGTTTCACAGATTATCACAGATTTCTTATTCTATATTAATACAGAATATAAACTGAAATACAATTTATGTGATGTGAAAGCGTTGACCAAAGGGCGCCGAAAGATAATCTCGCTCTACCCTGATCAAGGGCCAGGGCCGGCGCTGTTTCTAGGGCTTGTGAAACTAGGTATTGGTACCACCAGTTTAATTACACTTTAAGAAAGAATCGACACCATCAAAGGCCTTCTATATACAAAACATAGGTTGAGGATTTGATATAAAAGTTTTGAATAAAAAACAACATTTCATGTGATAACACAATTTTATGTTTGTTTGCGATATAACTTGGTAGTGTTGTTTGCAGCCAAAGCAGTGGAAAAAGGATTCCGGAAGCGCGAATGCTATCGTGAATATCTCATAGTTTAGCCCCTCCATGCAACGCTATTCCAAAAGCACAACAGGCATGGGCGGATCCAGGATTTCTTTCTGGGAGGGGCACGTGTTCTAATTTTTGGGCAATGTTTTCTTTTATGTTTCCTACAGCAAATGTCCAATACATTATTAAGGTTCATTTTTGATGCAATGTCTTGATGAATATGAATTAAAGCCATTTACGCGATCTTCTGTCATCCTACTGCGAAGATATGTTTTTAGCGGGCGTTAAGTGAAGAAAGATCGCTCGGCAGTGCTTGAAGTTGCAGGAAACGTGTACAACAATTGGCACAGAGTTCTAATATTTGGCAGCACCGTTGCTCTTTTGTATGCATCTGTTGGAGATTTTGGGATATTTTCTATCATTTCTTGCCAAATATTTATCTCTTCCTCCAAAGCTTAAAAACAAGGACGATCCTCACTTCAGCACCTTACAAAACCTCTTCTACATACTTATATCTCGTTCACTGAAATTATGGGGCAGTAACTTTTGGAATGGTCCTATTGTTTGCAGCTGAAGGCTAAGGTATCTGGAGGACATTGCATTTAATAAATAATCTATAAAAGGATTATAATATTGAAAGGCGGTAGTATTCTTCAACAGACTGAGTCTGAATATTAAATTTATGTATTTGCTTGACAGCCGGTAATTCTGCGGCTATGATTTCTGTGCCAATTTCATTTGCAAAGGCCTTAGCCATAGCGAACAGCTTTTTGAATGCATCCGACCTAGTTTCATGTTGCCTTTGCAGACTGACTGTAGAAAGTATATCAATTTCAATGGCTTGTAATGATTAGGATCCAGGCAGCGTGATTCCTAAAACACCGACGACATTATAGCTTGAAGCAACGAAAATGGAAGTCTATCTCCTTGATCAGCCATTTTTTTACAAATACCAGGAAGACATGGCACGACGTCTTTCCACCCATCGGATCTCACACTTGCTATAGTAGTTTCGAGGATAACAAAGCGTCACCGACGGACGGACAGAGTCTCTGTATAAGATATTTTTAGTGAACAAATTAACTGATCATTATCTGAAGAAATTCTGTTGGCTATCGCTGCTGCATGTATCATAACTTATAACACACATCCATCCTTCCAAATCCTACTACTGGATATAAATAAAAAAGGAAAGCAAAAAAGCGAGATGACGATGATGATGATGTCATTTTTTCGAAAACTTGACCCTTTCAAAGTTATTCAAGGTCAAAGTTTCCAAAAATCACTTTTTGGCCAAAACATCACTCAAAAGCTGGTTTTTTTGAAAATTTTTTTTGATCAGTCAATACGAAACGATATTGCCTACAAAAAGCCCTCGTATTGACTGATCAAAAAAAATTTCGAAAAAACCAGCTTTTAAGTGATGTTTTGGCCAAAAAGTAATTTTTGGAAACTTTGACCTTGAATAACTTTGAAAGGGTTAATCGGGTCAACATCTTTGTAAGAACTAAAGTTGTAGAGAATTTCATTGTCAACATTTAGGGCCTTTGTACGGGGTTTTACGACCTATAGAAACCGAGATACAAGGAAAACACCGGAAAACCTCTATATTTCCGGCGGCCATATTTTTTTTTTGTGATTCCGAAATTGTTTTCTTAATAAGTCCCAAGGAAGCTGTGAACCAATTTTCAGCCATTTCCGAATTTTGTCTCCTTTCGTGGGTTTTTTTGCTAATTTCCCCGGAACTAGTAGAAAATTATATTTTCTGTAATTTTATTTTTAATGTATTTATAGAAAATCTATCTAATGTCAATCCACTCTCAAAATTAAAACTCAAAAATAAAATATAATAATTAAACAAATTATGAAAAATAAAACCAGTTATGGACACTGCTCTCACTTATCATCTCTTCTATTAAGAAAAAGCAAAGATCCTTTTTTACTCTGTCATGCAAAATCAGTCTCTAAAGTTAACAAAAACGTCAGATTTAATGTACATCTGAACAAGTTTGTCTGTAGTTTAAACTAGGTTAAATATGATGAAGTGAAATAACTTGAATAGAAATAATTAATCTCAATTATTAATGGCGGAAGTCTATCTTTTAAGTACTTTAACTCAAAATAGTAAAAAAGAAACGTCTCTCTGTTTTGCAAATATATGCAAATTAACAAGATTCCCATAAATTAATCAATTTGCGTGTTGACACAAAATTAAATAATATTTAAAATTGTGCATGCTAACTTCCATGTATTGATGCAATAGTTTACTTTTGAAATTTATCTTTTTTCCTATCAAAAAACTATATTCTAGGGAAATATTGAAAATGGTGAAATGTTATATTCTAATAACATTATTACTGTCCTAGAAGGGGGTTAAGATTATCTTATCTGAAAAAGTATGTAAATATTGCTGTAGGGAATGTCATAGCAAATAATAGTGCATGCGAATCGCATGTAATTTTAAAATGAAATTGCATTGGACGGGAATATGCATGGGGTGAATTTTAATTTCGTGATTTCATTTTATAGATCAGATCAGACACTTCCTATGTTGGACACTTATAAACTGGTAGATCAATTGTCGTTATTCGTTGAGGAATGCCAACTGATTTTTTCAGTACAAATATATGATCGATGAAAATAGTGCAATTAAAACAGAACTATTTAGTGGAAAGAGAGTAGCAAACACTTAAATAGACTTCACAAGTTGCAATTGCAATTTTTTAATTTTTTATCATAATGAAAAATCACAATTTTTTAAATAAATTATGATCAATGATTGTACTGAGGCTTAATTTTTTTTAAATGTTCCCGGTTCAAACATAATGTCCTACTGGTATATGAGCGTGTATCGAAATAAATGAAGCGAGGTGTGATTGTAAATACGTAGCGGTGGGTTTCTTCTCTTTTACTTCTTTTGACGCAGCAAAATATCCAATTTGAAATGAGGCGAGGTGTGATGGTAAAATATAAATGTACATCGTGGAGGCATAGGTTTCTTACTCTCTTACTCTGAGGCAGTTTAACTCGTGAGAAAAGCTCTTTATTGGTATTTATTTCCTTTCTTTCATTATTTGCTTGCTGTTGTCATTTGGCATAACAATGGCAGCTCGCCTCATTTGAAGTATGACATTGTACTGGCTCAAAAGAAAAAAGAAGTCCCTCTTACAAACTCATTTTATAATCCTGTCCTACCCAACATTATTTTACTGCCCCCAATTCAACGTGCCTATCTCAAAGGTAGATCCACAGAGGCAGTTTTGCACGAGGAGGACCATAGATTGCAAACCCTAGCAGCCTTCGTAGACATAGCCTGAACTTAATATGACATACCGTAACGTAACTGTACGTTACCTAAAGTACGAACATGAGTGTTCATATGGTATCGCCCTAAATTGACTTAATAAACTTACGAATTTCGTTAAATTCTGGCATGTTACGTACGGAGCCGTAACAAGGGCACAAGACGCATTTTTCCATTATTTTGCTGAGCACTTCTAAGCTGTTTATATTTCTCCCGCAACTTAGATAAATCAAATAAATCGTTTAAATCTGTTCTTACGGAATCTATTTTGTACTTGTCACTTTACATTTTCATTTAGGGACATGTTTTGAAATGATGTAAGTAAACTCAAATTCGTCCAGTTTTCTTACGGTATGGTACGTATTAGGTTCAGGTTATAGAAGCTGCCTTTAACAATGTACATACTGAATCGATTCCAGAAGCTCTCATAGCCCTAAACGTAGAAGCAAGGGTTGATCAATAGGTGGCGGCTATGTTGAGCTCGAGAATAGTCCAAGCGGATTTGGGAGCCGAGATGGTAATCAAACACGCCAACAGATGTTCACCACAAGAAGGAGTGATCTCCCTTTACTGTGGTTAGCAACAATAAAAAGCATATTACAAAAACTAAAGGGTAAAGAAGGCTTGCCTAGTCTACGCCCGTAAAAGATCTTCGGCAATAAATGGGGTTTCAAGCCAAAGATGGTTCTGTGGATGTATACACCGTGGTAGGTCCAATTATCATGCACGGTTCGTTGGTATGAGACTTGGAGGTCAGATCACTGATAAGCTTCCTTAACTCCACAGGATAGCTTAAGACATCCGTCACAGTTGACCATATAACCACTATTACTAATACATATTCACGATGCACCTGAACGAAGGTTTCTATGCTCTTTGTTTCATATAAAAAAATATTTTAGTATGTATGCCTAAAAAAATTTTACAGTTCACAGTAGATTTCATAATTTGTGGAAAATATTAGAACTACAATTCGATTTCAGCCTAATCGTACTAATAATACTTTTTTATCATCATCATCAGAAATATAAAAAAACCAAAACAATTTTGGCAGAGATAAAAGGTCTTGAACTTGTTTTGTTGATTAATAATATTAACAAAAATATGAAAAGAAATTTAAATACCAAACCCATGCTCCACCACTTGCAAGTCTTTCTAGCTCCTCTGTAACAATTTCTTTAACTGAGAGTGTTTTGGTTTCAGCATCATTATTTTTTGCATCTTCATTATCGTTCTCACTTATGTTTTTTTCCATTATAATTATTATTTTATTATAAGTATTGTTGACATTACACTAAAGATAATTTTAAATATTTAAACCAGCACAAAACCACAACTTTTAAACAAAACAGAAAACTATATTTTTGTTTGTAGAATCTAAAACAAACCGATCGACAGTGTTTAAATTATCAAATTTCACTCGAAGCGGGATTATTGTTGATCTACACTCAATTTTCCTGAACTAAATTAATTATATAAGTAAAAGGAGTCAGGCTTGAAGCTATTCTGGACAAAAATCTAGCACGGATCCATTTAATTCGGACTAATATTATTTCCCTGCTGTGACTGATCGTGCAGAGTATCGGATTATTACTAAGCTGCTTTGCAGATTATACTATTGAATGTACATATAAGCATCAATGGAGCACTTTGGCTTGTTGTATACTGTTATGGGTCTTTGAGAGAGTGCATTTGGACGTGCGATCGTACTTGTGTAAGGGACGATATGTCAATATCAATATATTAGCTTTGAATATGATTGCAATTTTGATAATATGCATGTTTTGATAATATGAGAAATTGAAGAAGAAAATCCTGGTTTTGGGAGAAAAAATTCGTTCAACGGGGATTTCAAGAGAATAATATAAAGTAATAAAAAAATTTCGTATGAAATTGCAAAGTTTTCAATTTGAGAATAGAAGGAACTTTAACTTATTTTCCAAAATTGTCCTTCTTGTTGGAAATGAAGAGGTCAAAATGAAGAATTTGCAGGAGAATGTAGGCTGTAGTGTTTTAGTTAGACAAGATGTTTTGTTGAGGAGAGCGCTGTACCATGGAATGTTTTTAATAAATTTTTATAAAATAATAGATGGTTTAAATACAGTTACATCTTTTATCTTAAAGGGTAGCTTGCTATATTGCTAAAACATTACAATGAATTTCAACTTTGTGGGGTTTAAGAATAAACACGTACACTCTTAATTATTCAGTTAAAAAACATTAATTGATAACACCTTTAATTTGAGTGTACTAAATTTAGTTTATTAAAATAAATTAAAAAACAATATTTGAATGCATTTCGACCGATATCATCGGTCATCATCAGCAACACGGCTAGCACTAAAAGGTCAAAGTTTTTAACTTAATCTAATGTAGGATGTAAGATTAGATTAAGTTAAAAACTTTGACCTTTTAGTGCTAGCCGTGTTGCTGATGATGACCGATGATATCGGTCGAAATGCATTCAAATATTGTTTTTTAATTTATTTTAATAAACTAAATTTAGTACACTCAAATTAAAGGTGTTATCAATTAATGTTTTTTAACTGAATTACAATGAATTGTTTATAATAACTTGAGGTAAGTTTAAATTTAACTTTTTTTATACCAGAAATATGTCTTAACGTATAATCTTTGAATTTTATTATACATACAGGGTCGTAGCTTCTTCTTCTTATTTGGTGTTCAGCAGTCTGCCTAGTGACTTGACAGTTCAATCAGGGTCTCATTCTCGTTGCCTAACCCATGGAGACTATACAAGAAGCATAAACTCCGTCTTGTCAATTTTCGTTTGACTAATGAGGGCGCTGCAGTCAAACGTACCCCAAAAAACATGGCCGATTGTATTAATCCCGTTCATGGCCAAGTTTGTTAATTACTAAGATATATTTAATGTTTAAGCCTAATTTGAAAAGCCAGCTTCTAAATTCGATTTATATCAATGCGATTATTCGTATTTAATCAATTTTTAGATTTTCTAATGAATTTTTTTTTGTTGCTCCATTTCGACTAACTTAATTTTGAACGAATCGTTGAAATGGGTCAAACTCAGCTAACTTCATGTGGGGCACATCGGACAAAGGTGAGATCTGTGGCCAAAAATAAACTAGAAGCTTAGTTTCTTCTGCCCATCCATTTCCTGTCATTTTCCCCATTCAAAAAACTGGAATTAAGTGCTCTAAAACTCTTTAAATGTTGACAGTGGCATACGGTGTGTGTACTCTGAGTCAAAAAATGTGTATAAGTGGAAGTGGAATAATGTCCAGAGAATTTTTATCCTACGGCTTTTATTTTTGGAGTTATAAGCAATTTTAATGCTAAAATTGGCTCTATTTCGTCTTTTTTAGTACTTTTTCACCTAAGCTTGGCAATTTTAACATCGAAATTGTTTATAACTCCAAAAATAAAAGCCGTAGGATAAAAATTCTCTGGACATTATTCATAGGAAATTGTCCAAGCTTTCCAATTACGCAAAAAAAAAGTATTAGTTAACTAGGTATTTTTTTGGAGAAAAAGGTGTTTTTCGTTGAAATTTTAGTTAAGAAAAACCGAATTTTTGACTTTGATGACTCATGGCTCTGGAAGGGTCTTGGCTTTTACAGTTTTAGATAGGTGGGAGTATTCTGCGTACACTGATCCTTACTCATGAAAATAGGTTTTAAGGTTTCAAAAAAACAGGGTGATATGTAAAACTCTAGAAAAGAAATTTCAAAACGCCCTAGCAGCGAAACCGTTACGATTTTGCCCCACCCACCCTTACGATTTTTGTTCGTCTATCCAAAACCTATCCACAGGCGTCCGCTGTGTAACTTTATGCAATACACCCTGTAAAAATATCATAAATAATGTTTAAACAATATAAATAATTATTTCCCCACTTCAAAAGGTTTCTGATTTTAAATAATATAAAGAAACAAAAATTTTAAAAAAAAATCATCAAAATCGGAGCTGTTTCTGAGGAATTCCGAGAAAATGTCTTCATTGACTCCACTACCATTTTTTACACAAAATTTGATGCAAATTCTTTGATCCATTTTTTTCGACAGCAAAAAATCGCCGAACACGCAAAACACACCTAACCTTAGCGGCTGCCACAGACAAAGTAAACAATGAACACAGCTGAATATTTTATCATACTTCAGGGGCATGTATACCAACGTAACAAAATAAAAAAATCGGTAATCGAATGAACGTAGCCGAAATTTAAAAATTCACCTTACTTTTTGAACAGACCTCGTATTTCCATCCCTATTTGAAAATTTCAGCACTGCTTCTCTTTATTTAATTTTAAAATGTTCTAAGGTTCTTTATTCAATTCGTTTAATTTTTTCAATACAAACTCGCAAACAAAATCCCAACCTCAAAGTTCAACTGTTAAAGCAAATTCAAATTCTAACATTGCCGGAATTCCGACAGCGACGAGCCTTGCGGCCATCTTTGCCAAGGATTGAATTTCCGAGACAAGTTTTAAGGCCGAGGTACATTAATGCGAAAACGAGACGAGTCTCGCAAGCGATGTCAAAGCGTTTTCCGTAGCAGGCTTTCAAATGCCGCAATGCACAATGCTACCCGATGCGAGACGAGAGAATTTCGAAAAATTGAAATTTTCATGCAGCGAGATGCGATGACAGACCACATGTGTTTATTTTCATATTTAGACGAATAGCATGCAGAGAATTAATGGAGAAAACATAGAAAAATTAATAGATTGAGCACAAATTACTTTTAAACATAAAAAATATAAAATTTTATTTAATTTTAGGTAGGATATATTACGACTCGCACTGGCACTATTGTACATTGAAACGCGAGTTATGAACGCGACCGAGTATTGGGCGAGGCTCGTACGAGATCTCGCATCGCAATCTCGCATTAATGTACCCCGGCCTTTAATGTGTTCAAGGTTGGATATGCTTGCAGCTTGCTTCGGGCTTGGATGTTTTCAAACCACGCCTGGATGGCCCCTATTCCCATTGAGGTGCCCGTATAACCTCATAGAAAATAACTATACATACACTTTGATTCACACTATAGTAATTTAAGGTAGTTTATATAGAAAACTAGATTGTAGTCATGTATATAGATATGAGTCAGTAGGCCTAGTTATGATAATATGTAATAGTATATAAGGATAGTATATAAGAATCCCTACTATAAATACAAGGGAACTTTGTATGAAAATTACAGTCACTGTTCAATACTCAACGACTACAGGGCGCTAAATGGGCTTTAGCTCTACGCTCTGTCGCTGAGGAACAATTAATAAAATAAACGGTCTCCAAATAAAATAACTGTTTTATTTAAATCCTCGAGTCAAACCCTGCGAATCCCATATTGAAGCATTACACCATAGTCACCTCACTTTTTTTCTCACATCACATTTTTTGTCACGTTACTTTTAAAGTGGTATTCTCATAGTCGAGTGACGAAAAAGTTACTGAGAGAAAATGTCACAAAACTAGGCGTGGTATTCTCGGTCATTTTTTGTTGCAAATGTCACTGATAATTGTCATTTTTTATCACTTGGAATTTGTAGGTGACGCTACGATTTTCTTAAAATGGATAGTGACAAAGGGTAAGAAATATGTTTTATTTTAATATTTTTGATGAATTAACATTATTTTTATATCCTAGAATTTAAATAACGAACAGGATATGTAAATAGAAATATATCATATGTATATAGAAATACCGTTACTTTTTCTACAACAGGTGACTACAAGCATACGAAAATTGGTTTGTCACATTTTGCAGTGGGTGACGTGACTATGGGAATAGGAGCCGATGTGTTACGGCCCTGAGTTGATGCTGAAGCAAATCTCCGATGAGTTTAAAGGGGCAGGCTTAGGACCTTGTCAAGCAGTGTGATTTGGAATACCTCTAACGTAGGTCCTCAGATAACTTTACGACGAAGATAGTAAAAGGCTGGTTAGCCGTTAGTTTTAAATTGTCCACTTAAAATATATGTTAAGCTAAGCCTGCATCTACTAGGAGCAGGTAAAAAACGACGAAGGTCGGTATATTCGTTAATTTTCAGTCAGATTTTTGAGACATTCTTAACGGCGAATTTGTAATAAAAGAAGAACAAAGACAGGAAGAAAGAGGTAACCTAGCCGAGTACTGGAGAAGTTCCAAATAATATTGAATCAAAAATTAAAAATAAAGAAACAAAACACTAAATAAATTAAGATTTTGCTTATATAAGTATAAATCACCAAAAAAATTTATGCCGATTCCTTATCACATAATAAAGGGCAGCGGCAATTATTGTATAAAACATTGTATTATAGAAATTAATATTACTTATTAGCATAGTTGTCCAATGAATTCGCGGACGGACAACGTCAGCTTCCTGAATTTCTGATATATCCTTCCAGCTAACATTTTGCGGCCTTAGTATCATTAATGCATGTATGGCAGCCCTAAGTCCACTTTGCACCGAACCACTTAATTCACCCCGAAATAATGTTGCTGTTGTACTCGATGAAAATATAATACGATTCCAGGGTGCTATTTTTGGCGAATTGATAAGTACATCAGCATCAAAGGACTCTTGGATATATGCTGATGGTTCGCTCATATCGCCGCCAAAGGCTGTTGCTAATTCATCGAGGACAATTGTTTGAACGACGTCTTCAATTCCTTCTTGATGTACAAATTTTCCACCAAATGTGCCAGCGCTATGCTCAAAACCAATTATTGAAAATGTATGAGAGAAGAAGCTTCCAGAATATCCTCTCTTCCTCCAAATACCCTCATTATAAACGGCTAAAAAGGATGTAACCCGCAGCTTATGCTCTGGGTCGGGAAGTTTAATAACCGATGGAATTGCAGGATGTATATCAATCTCTTGAATTGCTGGCCAAGGGATGGCTAAAATTAGTGATGATGCCTGAAAAACATTGCCTAGCTCATCTCTAGCAATAATATAGTGCTTATAATGGATTATTTGTATTATTCTTTTTTGGGTCAATATCAAGTTGGGATTTATCGCCATTTCCAATGATTGTAGCAAGTGTTCCGAAGGTATTTCTAGGAGAGAACTGCAACAGCCTGATAATCTGAGAATATATAAAAATATTTGATTAGTAAAAGCAGAATAAATAAATTAAATTTTATATAAAATGTAAAAAAAACAATTACGTTTCTATCAATGGCGTCAATCCCCCAAAGCCATGGCATGTATCAATAAATTCCTCAAACGTAATATACTGGGCCTCGGTGCCACAAATGCATTTTATAAGACTTCTTATAAACATTCTTGATTGCTCAAAGAATAGTTGTGACTGTAAAATTTTCTCAACCTTTCGAGTATCCTTTTTACGGTTTAAACTGAAAATAACTTTTTATAATAATACACAAAACAAAATCAATTATTTAAAAAAAAATTTACAATGGCGCATGATACGCAATAGCTAGGAGATCAATATGTTTAATAAATCTATCAGTTTCAAATCTATACAGACAGCCTAGAATCCCCTGTTCTAATTCCCAGTATCTTTTCAGATCATCTCTAATCAACGTTTTTCTTCGTATTGGCACTTTAAGCTCCTTACATAAATTCACTATATGATACTGTTTCTCAGTTATCCATTTTGTACCCAATTCCCCATATGGTGTAGTTATTAATCTACCACCAACTTTATCTGACGCCTCAACTAGAATCACTTTTAAGGATGGCTCCTTTTGAAGAATTTTGTATGCAGATGTCAATCCCGATACTCCTGATCCTATAATAAGGACATCAATTTCGGGAATTTCCTTACTGCCGTTTTTAAAAGATATTAGCGACATTTTTGAATTTTGTGTATGTCATTATACAGTGTTTAAAGGATTACTGCAATTGAAAAAAATTTTTCAGAGGAATCTAGGGGAGAACTACTTAATAAAATTATTTTATGAAAATTTGGAATGCGGAATTCACAGGAGTCCTGCATAATATGTAACGATGCTTATGTAACCCCACGTCTACACGAGCGTTTTTTAATCGCATACCTAAGATATTTCATATGCATGCGTGTTTTCTGGTTGCTGGGAAAGTAAACGCATAAGTTTCCATTTGTAAAATATTTTTGAGCAGAAAACAATGTTATTTTATGTGGAAGTCTAAGCTCAAGTGTCACCCTTTGTGCTACTAGTCCATCATGGTCAAATGTGTGGTAGTAAGCTTAGCTCAAAGGATAGAATAGGCTATGAAGGGCATGAGGAAGAGCGACGAACCTTGCGTACCAAATAAAGCCAAGTTTAACATCAAAATATAGATATGTAAAACTCTTCCAAAAAAATGTTAAACCGGTCCTATCGGCTAAACCGTTACGACTCCCCTCCCCGCCCATAAAATTTTTTGTTTGTCTGACCAAAATCTAAGTATTAACAGGCGCCCACTTTGTAAACTTAGTGAAAATTAATTAATTTTATTACATCTTTTTGTTTTAATTTTAAATCCGCCATTTTTAAGAGCAAATGTCAAAATTATCGCATACGTTCCATCTTATGCGTTCTCGTAAGCGTTTGCTCTCATGAGTTTTTTAATCGTAGGAATCGCGTGTTTTGATTGGCTCCATCCAAAACTTATGCGATAAAAAACGCTCGTGTAGACCCCGGGTAACTAACAGTGCCGTAAGGGTTTGGCTACATAAGCTAAACTAAATAACATTAGCTTGGTCGAAAAGTACCAAATAAGCACCAAATAAAGCCAATTTTAACATCAAAATTGCTTATAGCTTCCAGTGCCAGATTTACCTATGACGGGGCCCCAAGAAACCTCAGATTTTCGGGGCCCTCATTCTAAAATTAACCCCCCCCCCAATATGTTAAAATAATATATAACCAATTAATTTTGCAAATCAATATATTGTTCAGTTTACTTATAATTTACTAACTAAATTACAACTTTTTCCTACTTTTCTCAGTCGCAAATTGATGAATGACATCATCAAAGTCGAGGTTTTGAAGCTTGTCTTTTTCGATAAACAGTAAGCCTAAATCACTTACTTTTTCTTGGCACATCGATGAGCGTAAATAATTTTTGACGCGTTTCAATGCGCTGAACGATCTCTCCCCTGTACTATTAGCTATCGGTACGGTAAGGAATGGCCTGATAAGGCATTCAACATTTGGAAACGCTGAAAACAATTCATCGACAATACGAGGCTCGTTTCCGTATATAGTACCTATAGTATGTGAATATAGATGTGAAAATTTGGACATCATTTGGATAGTCTTCTATCAGTCCTTCTAAACTTTCTGTGATTTCTTCCTTCGACGCATTTTAATTGACAAAAAATGAGAATTTAGCCGCGATATCAGTGTATGCCGTAGTACGTTGTCGCAAGTTGGTTGTCAAAGAATCGATCATTGGAAAAACGATTTTATCCGAAAACTATCACGCGGAGACAAATTTTCAAACGCATCTGGAACAGGCCCGTCGTTACAGTCTCTTTCTGCGTCTTGTTCTTTGCATGTTCGCTTTATAATCAGAACCAGGAACAAGCTCCTTCACTTTGGCTTCGATATCCGAAAAGTCATGACGATAATTCTCGACGAACGTAATTAACGCAGTGTACAAGTTCGCACATGTTTCAAGAGAAATCGACGGATTTTGTAAAGTAGCTGATACTTTTTCAAATTCGTGAAGGACTGATCCCCAAAAAATTATCATGAAAACGAATTCAAGATTCTCCATACTCTTTACTAAACTTGATGCTTGATTTCGGTTTACATGGATTTTTTCATTTTGCATTTTTTATTTTTTTTTATTTCAAATTTCCGAATGTTTTCAAAATTTTTAAATTTTTGGGGCCCCTGTCCAAGCGGGGCCCCAAGCAATTGCTTCCTTTGCTTCCTGGTAAATCCGTCACTGATAGCTTCAAAAGTTAAGACCGTAGCATAAAGTTTGGACATTATTTATAGGAAATACTCCAAACTTTCTAATTTTGGAAAAAAAATTATCGGTTAACAACATATTTTTTGGAAAAAAGGATGGTTTTAGTTGAAATTTTAGTTAAAAAAACAAAATTGTGATTTTGAACTAACATAATTTTCTAAACGAAGTGACTGAGGTTTATGCTATTGATATCCAAATAAAGAACGTACATTTATCTAAAAAATGAGCCTAATTACGTTGCTTTAAGAGTTATTAAAGTTTAAGTAAATTAAAAAATTGTCCAAACGTATTTTCTTAAACACACTGTGTCTCAGTGGATAAGGCCGATAGCCCCATTCTCTAAAACAATTTTTTTCTCCAAATACATCCAGTAATCACCCTTAACGGATTAGCATCTTAGTCTGGAACACCCTGAATTTGTATCAATTTTACCATGACCTTCAGGTGATATCTCTTCTTCTTGGGTCGTCTTGCAACGCGGCCTTGGAATTCTTGCAGCACAGTAGAACGGATGTGAGGATACTAGTTGGCTTAGAGTATAGGAAAAGCAAAGGACCCCAACTATAGGTGTTGCCTTGAGGAAGATAATTTTGTCCCTTATGTTCGCTAGCGCTGTTCTACAATAGCGAAGAGATGGGCCAACACACACAACATCACCTATTTTAGTCAAATATGGGTCCAAACCATTAGGTAAACTGCAGTACAAGGGGTCTGGCCTACAAATCACATGAGTAGTATAATAGGTCAAGAAATGGTGGAGAGGCTTCCAAAAAAGATAAACAGTGTAGCGTTAATTTCTAGTTGTAGGTTTATTTGTCATGTAGTCCAGTCAAAGTAGACGAAAAAAGCTCAAACTGGTTGATAATTGTGAAGTTGGTGAAAATTGGTACAGCCCTTAAAAACATCATTATAAATAAAATGTCGAGTCTGCCAGCCACACAATCGGTCGGCGGGAAATATTTTTTTCGTACACATCCTCTATCTGGGTGAATAGTGGGGATACCTTCCCTCGCTAGAACAATTTTATCCTCAAATATATCCAGGAATCACCCCTGAAAATATTAGCCACGTGCTCCTACAAAGGATTTTTGAACGTCTGATGGCCTATACAAATCGCGAATGAGTGTATATGATTCTTTTAAATCTTTAACACGGCGATATCTCATGAGATATTTGCAAAAAACTGATATTTTGACCTTTTGACCTTGAATAAAAATATTTTTCGCCGACCGATCGTGTTGCAGACTCGACATTTTATTTATGTATAATAATGATGTTTTTAAGGGCTGTACCAATTTTCAGCAACTATGTTCCTCGACCCCCGGCATGGGTATCAAATGAAAGGGTATGACAAATAGAATGCAATTAGCTGTGTGGCGTCATTCTAAATTCAAAATGGCGGCCAACAAAAAATGCCGGTTTATGGCGAGTATAGTACAGTAAGTTGCTTTTATTTTAAAAGGATCTAAAAACTAAAAAATAATTTTGAATGTTAAGTTTTTATTGCTCCAGCCAGTATATGGGAACAACCTACCTTTCGAAATTTAAAAAAGCGTGGGGCGTTAACGAAAAATTCCAGTGATAATAAAATAAGAATATAGGTAAAGAGTCCCACGCTCTTTTACATTTCGAAAGGCAGGTTGTTTCCATATACTGGCTGGAGCAATAAAAACTTAACATTCAAAATTTTTTTTTACTTTTTAGATCATTTTAAAATAAAAGCGTATTTTTTTAAACTACATATTTTTTATTCACTAAAACTGAATTTTTCCTTACAAGTAAAAAAGAAATTTTGATTTAATTAACGCAATGTCATAACTTGTTAATATGCATAAAGTACATACATACCAAATCCAAATTGAATATTTTTTATTTTCAAAAATAAATAAAAAAAAACAAGTTGTACTTTTCTTTGAGAAGGTACAAGCACGATTGATCCTAAAAGTATGCAGTTTGAGTATATTTCTCAAATTTATGTTCAATTTCTCCTAAAGAAATGTTAAAGAATTATCATTCATAATTTTTGATCACGAGACGATCATAAAGGGCTCATTCTATTAATACTCTGTAAGCGCTAAAGCTACCAAATAATTGTAGATAAGATCCAATACAAGTGTATTATGCCCGCATCGTATTAAAGAATTGTAAAGATAAGAATTTATCGTAAAAAGTATTTAACTGCTTTTTTGTACGCATATATTAAGTAATCTTATCTTAATACTTCTAAAAGCAGAGAATTCTTTTGGGGCATTTTTTTGATCAGAAATTCCTAGAAATCAACTGTATTAGAAAAACATTTTGATGAAGAATTCTTAATGAAGGCAAAACTAAATATAAATGAATTTGAAAATAAAATATTTATAATGTAGTATGTAAGATCGCTTGTCTAATTTCAGTGGTATTTTCTGATTAAAATTGTCATTCATATTTTCAGTTTGAATAAAAACACCTTTTTTATAATTGAAATTTTAAAATTATCTAACTTTCTAGCCAAGTTCCGGGCTACCTAGGGTCGGATGTTCTGTTTCTGGCGGCCGTTCTCCATGTTGCCCCGTTCTCTCATTGGTATCTAAGTGTATTTTTGACTATGTGAAATTTTTCACGTCTCAATACGTGTTCAAACCACCTTAGACTTTTCTTTGTTATCTTGTCATCATTTGGGGGAATTGTCATACTTCAGACGATGTCCATCCTTATTTTGTCAATTCGCGTAAGGCCCATCTTACTACATTCGTTCTTGCAATGTAAAGTTCATGCTATTTTTTTATATATATAAGTCCAAGCTTAGGAGTTACCCTTTGTACCAGATGAACAAGGAGGAGTACCATATGCCTGTTGAAAACCCGACCTAAGCAGAACTTTCATACAAACAAAGAACAAAGAAAGAATATTATCTGGCTGCAAGAAGTTGAACGACAAGGAACCATGGCGCTGCGTGGAGTCGAACCACGAACCTGTGTGATGCTAATCAGGTAACTTAACTTCATGTGAAGTAGGCTTTTATCAGTCAAAGACAAATTTTAATCAGTATGCTTCCATACTGCAGTCATTTAATCCAAATATATTTTCATAACCTTCATTTATCTTTCTAAAAAAAAATTGTCCTTAAAATGCTATACAAAAAAACTCAAATTAAAAGGCATTATCTGCACTTCGACGTTTGTATACAGATAAAAACTGTTAAAGATTAAATTTATTTTGGAAGCTTTAAAGTTAAGCCTTTGTTAAAGAGCACAAAATATTAAATGGAAATTCCATAACAAAGCGGCAATGCAAACTCATAATTAATTTCTAGAAAAACGTGAATTTTGTGAGAAAAAAAATGTAAATATTTTCACAGACAAAATTGAATTTTTGTAATGAAAAGAACTTTCTTTTTATTTTTAATTGAAAAAAAATGACAGAAATGTTTGTTTACTTTTGAATATTTTGTTTTGCAGTAAAGTAATTTTTAAATATTTTTCTTTAACTTTTGCAGATTCATTGTAAGATTATAAAAAAATTCCTTTATTATATTTCACAAATTTTTTTTGCTTTTTGATTTTCAATTAAAAACTTATTTTGATGAATTTTTTTTTCCAGGAAGATAAATTTTAATGTTTACTCCTCTTGCGGCTGTTTGTTTTTTAATAGAAGGTTAGATTAGCCTTTATACGTTGATTTAATTCATATTTAACTACCCTAATTTTTTTAAACAACAAAACATTTTTTATGTAGAGAAGAGATATGATACTTTCAATCTATAAATGTAGTTGGTTGTTTGGAAAATATTATATTTTTAATAATTTTTCTACGGTTGTCGTTTGCTATATTTTTAGTTAGAAGAATATCGTCTATTCTTTTGAGATTAAAAGAAGTTCTTTTTAAATGTAATCTATCTCTAAAATATATTAATAAATAAAAAGTAATAAAATCGCACTATAAGTGTCAATAAAGTGGAAGTTATTATTTGAAAAAACTATTATTAAACCTGTGGCCTGGGTAACTCAAAAATGCAGAAGCGGTTTTGACCATAGTCCACATCTAAACACTTGCATGACACGTGTGAAAGAAAATTTTTAAGAAGCATATTTGGTCCTTTCTGTGGAAATGGGACATTGAAAAAATGAACAAAAGCAGGTATAGAAATATTATACGAAGAACCGACCTAACACCATATAAAAGAGGATGAATATTTAAAAGGCTGGGCCATGGTAGAAGGATCTCAAACTCAAGGACTGTAAAAAAGGTATATGATTGTGTAATATGAGGAACACGCTTAAAGGGCCGACCCATAGCAGATGATGAAATGAAAAACGCTAAATAGAAAGTACTGCGAGCGAAACTATATGAGACGTGGTTTCTTAGTTTGGAGCAAAAACAGAAAACATTGAGATTTTATTTTTGTTATTAACTCTGTTGGAATATAAATTTGATGTTATTACTGTGTTGGCTTATTTATAAACAAAACCTAAATTATTGCAGCTGTCGCCATTGCATTGCTCTAATTGTGTACACACGACAAATTTTATCTTGAAAATCAGCGTGATTGTAGCCGTCGCATCAACTACAACCAGCGAACGTGTTGATAAGAAATTAATTTTCAACAGTAACCACAGAGAGGTTTAGTACTTCAGAGGATTCCTATCAAGATCTCGGAGAAATAAAAAAGTCAATACTAATGTACTAGCGGCTATGGAATATTTAATAGTTGACTCTTTGCTCTCTAAAAATCAAGGATATATACATGTATGGTAATCTTATTTCTAGATTAGGTTTAGTGATTAGCGTATTTGTTCGATAGAATTCGACAACCGTATATGATGTCGAGTTGAGTCACTTTTGGTTGAAATAAAGTTGAACTGACATCAAAACATAACCTAAAATTTTTGTGTGAAATTGTAATTTATAGATACTTAAAAATTTTTTAAAAACATGGAGGTAATCAGAACGAAATAATTTTATATTCCTGTGCAAGCTACTTTACTAAGGCAGACTTCACCGATGGTAAACAAACAAAACAAATGTCACTTCAACCCAATTACAACTCAACCCGCGTATATGAGGCGAAATATCAACTCGACCCAGGTAGTAGGACTGAGTAGAGTGAAGTGGACCCAGTTTTAACTCGACCCCCGTTTATGACTGGGTTGAACCTGGGTTAAACCTAGTCATAAATGGAGTAATTAAGGGTCTGTTTACTGTTCGAACCAGTAAAAACGTTTATTTAATAGTCCACAGTACAGGGCCCTTTTTTTAATGATCAGTAACAAGCTGAAATTTCATGAGTAGCTTCCTTTTGACGAGACGTACCAACTTTTCCATTTTCGAAAATTCATTAAAAATGATCTGCAACAGGGTTTGATAAACTCACCGCTCCTATTTAGTGATTATGTACAGGACGGGGCCGGAGATTGGAGTTATCTAGACGTTCCTGCAACGTGACTTCGAAACAATGGAATGGTTAGGCGTAATTGGGAAGTTGATACACCTTGGGATTTGGTTGGATCAGTACTTAATTCCAAAAGAAATGTAAGTGTTGCTCCTAACAAGGGAAAAAGGGCCTTTCACATGACAATAAGGCTTTAGCAGGCATCTAAGTCCACGAGTGAAGGGGATTTGTTATCAAGCCGTAGTCAGACCGATTTTGACTTATGGTTGCTCGGACAGCGTATATGGAATATTGATTTTTTTATTATAAAAAGAAAAAAAGAAAAAAGGGGTTAACTATTTTTTCCCTTCATTAGTCCCCTCAAGTTAGGAAAAATTAAAGAAATTTTTCCCACAGGTATGAGACCGATCCCAAGAGAAGGATTTGGGTTGTCTAAACATTATTTTCACAACCCGCAGTTCGAAAAAGGGTTGTTTTAGAGAAATATGTGAATTTTATGGTTTTTTCGTCTTTTTCTCTATTTTGAGGAGAACCTATGCATATTGGTGAAAATATCAAGAAAGCAAAGTTGTAGAGCATAAAAATGCCTTCAAATTTTGCTTTTATTATTTTCTCGAATTCTGCATAGTTCCGCCGCTAGAGGCCATTTTGCGCCTTTTTTAAATTTTGAGCCAAAATTATGAATTTATATGAAAAATTAAATGAGATCAAAGTTGTAGTTGCAGTTGTTCAACGGCTTATCTTTGGACGCGTTGATTTATCAACTGAATCTGAAAAAAGGCTCAAAACGTCCTCTAGCGACGAAACAATGCGGAATTAAAAAAAACATTGAGGACAAAATTTATAGAAAATATTATGCCCTACAACTTTGCTCTTTTGATATATTGACCAAAAGGCATAGTTTCTCCTTAAAATAGAGAAAAACCCGAAAAAACTCTAAAATTCACATATTTCTAAAGAACAACCCTTTTTTCGAATTGCGGGTTGTGAAAATCAGGTTTAGACAACCCATATCCTCCTCTTGGCACCGGCCTCATAAATGTGGGGAAAATTTCCAAAAGACACCGATTTTTTGACTAATTTGTCGGACGGCGAAATCGGCGAAAAAAATCAGCGAAATCGGCGATCCTGAAAAAATCAGTTAGTTATTCATAAGTTTTTGGAAGCCCATAATTTAGCAGGTTTGGGGTGGTAGACACCCTTAAAGGTCGATTCATACCAACAGACATTCAACGTGGCAGACACGTAGCGTGGCAGACACGAAAGATATTGTTCAATACATTTTCTACGAGAGCATTCACGTTTTGTCTGTGGAGTCAAGTTACTATAAATGTGAATGCACTCATAGAAAATGTATTAAACAATATTTTTCGTGTCTGCCGCGCTACGTGTCCGCCACGTTGAATGTCTGTTGATATGAATCGACCTTAAGGGCAGTATTTCACCGGGACACCATGGCGGCGCAACCAGTCGCCGCCACCACCAAAATGTATACAATTCCATAGAGAGTACCTCATCTGGTGTCCGCTTCGTTGCGCAACCAATTTGGCGGCGCGACCAGCACGAACGCGTGCACAGAATATTACTGGCAGCGCCGCCACGCTGGTTGCGCTGTATGGTGCATCACTCACTCGGCCGCCACTTCTCATTCGCATGCCAACAATGTTTTTAGACGTTTGTTAGTTGCAGCGCTACGATGGATAATTTCGATACAGAAAAGTTTATTATCCAAATTCAAAATACATAATCTCTTTGGGATAGTTCTTCACTGGTCTCTGGTCAACTGGTGTCTATATGGTGTCTCGTTTTGGTAGTTCAAAGACTCCACGGTTGCACGACTGGTTGCGCCGCCATGGTGTCCCTCCCGGTAAAATACGGCTCTAACGGTCCAACATTTTTGTCGGACGAGTTTTGTTTCGCGCGTATCATCGCCATCGACCGTATGTGCGGCTATGATGGGTAAAAAAAACACGACGCCGAATTAAATAAAAACTACATTGGTTTACGAATTACAATCACTAAAAGTTCATAAAATAAAAAACAAAATAATTAAAAAATTAAAAAACAGGACGCCGAATTAAAAAATGAACTAAAAAGTCAAAAACAAGTTTTAAGTACTAATGTAAGACAGAAACAAGGTAGCAGATATTTTATTTATTTTGTTAAGTATCAAACAACTATCGTATATGTATAATCTGTATTTTTTCAGTCGGGTACAGTTTTAATTGTACTTATTCTCGTAACATTTTGTACCCCGGCTGCAAAAATACAGATTATACATATACGATAGTTGTGTGATACTTAACAAAATAAATAAAATATCTTCTACCTTGTTTCTGTCTTACATTAGTACTTAAAACTTGTTTTTGACTTTTTAGTTCATTTTTTAATTCGGCGTCGTGTTTTTTAATTTTTTAATTATTTTGTTTTTTATTTTATGAACTTTAAGTGATTATAATTCGTAAACCAATGTAGTTTTTATTTAATTCGGCGTCGTGTTTTTTAATTTTTTAATTATTTTGTTTTTTATTTTATGATATTTTAGTGATTATAATTCGTAAACCAATGTAGTTTTTATTAAGTGATTTTATTTTACTTCTTATTATTATAGCACTTACAACTATTGAGATACAGTTTTAATGCAAAAGTAAAGTTATCGAAGTTTGATTTATTCTATCTAAATTTAGACACGCTGATAGATTAGGCAGAAATCGTCTCAATGAGACCTTTCATTTGATACCCATATTGACCCGATCAGAAGAAGAAAAAAATAAATCGGGTGTGACGTAAATTGGGTCTGACGGCCGCCATACTGTTTTTTTTTAAAAATTAAAGCCTATGTTACTCGGGCTCACTAAACGATTCTAACGGTACTCCAGCGATCTAAATCCGTTCAGGCGTTTAGAAGTTATGGTGGAACAAAGAAACATACAAACATACATACATGAATCCTGAAAACATTACACTCCTTTTTGGGGCAGTCGTGTTACATAGCGTTTGTTTAGGGAATTTTAATTTCGCCTCAACAGCATACTAGGCTTAACTATTAAGTGTTCATTCATGGTGATGGGTTAATAAAAGACGTTTTGAGTAATTTAATTTTATTTAAGCTTAAAATTCGCGATCATTTAACACATTATTAAGTGTTATATATATTTGAAATCGTCTCAATTTTACCTTTCGTTTGATACCCATATTGACCCAATCAGAAAAAAAAAATTAAATTGGGCGTTATGTAAATTGCGTCTGACGGCCGCCATATTGTTTTTTTAAAAATTAACCTAGCCTATGTTACTCAGACTCATTAAACGATTCTAACGGTACCCCAGTCATCTAAATCCGTTCAGGGGTTTAGAAGTTATGGTGGTAGAAAACAACGTACATACACACAACAAACCTAAACACATTACACTCCTTTTTTTGGGGCAGTCGTGTAAAAATAGTACATATCAATAAATTTTTTGGGTACCACAAAAAGCTAGATTTTCGAGCAACGTGGAGGAAAAAAGCCGCGGTTTCCAGATTTTTCGCAGACTAGGTGTCCTAAATCTATACAAAAATTTTTAAGAGAATATGTATAAATTTTTTTTTGCCGGTGGGCACTCTTGGACTATAAGGGCGTGCTTATTGATCGAACACCCGAATCAGGCTTCACCAAGTTTCACGCCAACAATGTTTTCTATAATTAGGCATTAAAAATATATCTTTATTCCTGTCGCTACCGGGTATCTTTCACCCATACCCACTTTATACGTCCGTCGTAACCAAGCGACGCGTGTGAGTTGGCTGTCTCGCAGTCTGCCTAGGTAGAAGGTACCTAGAATTCCGTGTCGCCAGAGCGCCCAGAAAAGTAATAATTATCGTATATAGATACTCTGTCGTATTTTTTACCCAGTAGCGAATGCTGCCGGGTTAAGGCACCTTCATTAACATCCACCAAAAAATTGTTTCTATAAATAATTTAATAGGTGTATACCCCAACAATAATTAAATCCACAACATTTTATGAGTTACAACAATTTTTTTTATTATTTATCTCCAACTAACATACAGAATTCTCCATTCTGTGACACCTTTATTCGATGAATTATTATTTGATAACAGTCTGGCCTTAGTTTTTTTTCATTAACAATCAGACTGGTAATGAGCAGTAGCAGTTGAGATTTAATTGGATAAAACCACTTGTTTATATTATTAAATTATTTGCTTTTTAATGACTTTGTTTGGATTTTAATATGATGAAAAGATTTTTTAAGTATTTGCTTTTGGATTTAATCTTTTTTAACATTATAGAACGAGATAGACGTTATCTAGTAAATATAGTATTTAGTAATAGATTTGGAACATCATATCGAATGTAAGTAAAGGATTTAGTTATTTGTTAATAACTCTTTTTACAATTCAAAAATTCGAAAAATCAAAATCCATAATAAAGTGTATTTTTTACAAAAACCGGATTTCTTTAGTCTGAAAAACTTTTTAGAATTTATACATGAATTTTATTTTATTTACGAAGGTTAAAAATGTCCCAAAATTAGCATATTTTTTATATGTACGTATATAGTGCTTTTCAAAATATTCAGATGACGTACAAGGAAGGTTGATGATTTTTACTAATGGAATGCTTCTGAAAAAAATAATAATAAAAGCAAAAACAATTTTTTTTTGATATAAAAATTATTAATTGTTGGGAAAAGTAATGAAAATCATTTTTTTTAAATATAATTATAGTAAAAATTTATTATTATATTCTTAAAATTACTTAGCAATAAACTTGGCCTCGTGTTTTTTTTCATTATTGTTTAATCATGGAAAAATTTCATAATTATGATACCTGAGTTTTTTTATTTTTTTTATTTATTATTTATATATATATAATACTAATTTGTAAAAATTGTGTAAATGCATACAAATAACACAAAAAACGCTGTTTTAAAGGCGCGCAATATTTTGTTTTGAACAATTAAAAAAGCGCAATAAAATGCCTGTTCTTTATATTTATATAAAAATTTTATATTATATTCAAGCTAAATTTACTGTAATAATATATTTATTTTTTTTTAATAATATAAAATAGCAAAAATTTGTTTTATTTTATTGTTAACATTTTTAAAAAAATACATGATTTATAATTTAAGTATAAAAGTTAAAAGGAAGCTTATATAGTCACAAGAAGCTAATTGCATGATTTGTTTAAAAGCCCTTAGCAACAGTAAAAGGGTATTTCTGTGTAATTAAGGAGATCGATATTGTGATGTAGAGACTGCGTCCTTTTTGCAAAAGCTTTTTTTAAAACACTTTATTTTTAACATTGAATTAAGTTCTTTGGGGTATGATTTTTTTTTATCATACGGTTGTATCCCGAAAATACGCTTTTGTTAAATTGATAAATATATTTTTTTGTTTCTATATTTTTCACTAGACTTGTCTGGTAAGGAATGCCTGAAAAAAAGCTCTTGTAAGAAAGTAAATGCAACACGTGATAATATCCTTGAAGCCAAAAACCTATCGCGCTTTAATACAGAAAATTTCATCCGTAGAGGCACAGACTTATACACCAAATCATGCCATCGGCTAAGCTATTAATACTTTCTAGGAGAAATGTGCTCTTGAAGATCTTAATATTTTTTTAATAATTTCTAGCTTTCTTTTATAGATTTCCCATTTGCTGTAGTTTTATTATTATCATTACTATGAATCGAATTCATTTCTTGTTTTTCAATATCATTTAGATTTTTTTCCGATTTTGTTAAACGGCGACCAAAACGTTCACCATCCTCAATTGTTTCTAAAAGTGGTTTATTGTGCGTTTCAGGAAGTAACAGAGATAATAGTCCACCAGTAAATGCCATAACACCAAAAACTAATAACGGTAAAGGTGCCCAATAATCACCTAAAAGATTTATATATGGCGCTAATATACCACCAACACGAGCACACATTGATGCAGCACCAAGCCCGACATTTCGTATTACGGTTGGAAATTGTTCAGCTGAAAATATATAAACAGTTCCATAGCTTGATGTAATTGCAAGTTTACCAAGCATAGCCAAGAGCACTGTAAGCCATGGTAAATTTTGCGGTACTATCATAGTTAATAGAAGCATTGTTCCCGCCACAAGCATACAGCCGCACAAAATATTTCTTCTACCCCAACGATTTAATGTAAATAGTAGGAATGTATATGCTGGAATCTCTACAGCGCCTGATATGACAAAATTTAATAGATCATTACCACCTAAATTGCTAGTGTTCCACGAGAGTCCATAATAAGTTCCACTATTCACAAACCAATCGTAAAATATTAAAAGACTTTTACGACGTAGGTTTGGATAACGTAGAAGATCAAATACAGATGGAGAAGATTCATTTTCATTATCTTCCTTTTTTTCGGTAGCATCATCCAGAAGATTATCCAAAACATCATCCGGTATCTTGACCTTATTTTCTTTTGCAGCTTTTTGAATAATCTCAATAGCAGCTTGTTTACGATTCTTTGAAAGCAGCCACCTGGCCGATTCGGGTATAAACCAGTAATACGACATGAAAAGAACACCTGGTAATGTTAGAGATATTTGTAGCCAACGCCAGTCAGTTATATAGTAGGCAAATGCTGCGGTTAACATAAATCCAACAGAGAAGAACATCATGCAAACAACACCAGCAAATAATCTGTGGCTGGGTCCAACCATTTCCATTGCAATTACATATGCTACTAGAAATACACCGGAGGTCGTTGCACCAATAATAATCCGAGATATTGTATATGTTATATATTCAGGCGCTATGCCAGCCAGAACACCAAATACCAACTGAATAACTAATGATGCAAAAAAAATTGGCTTCCTTCCATACTTGTCGGATAGTTGACCAAACCCAATGCTGCCAATTAATACACCAAGCATAAAAAGTGCATCTGATGTTGCCTTCAGCCAAGATCGATTACATACCATATCCCAGTCCATTGCTGCACTACTTTGATATTTTGAATGATCATAAACCCATTTGTTACAGTAGACTGCATCCTTAGCTGGAACGCTGCTGTTTAAGTATTCTTCTGTGTAATTAGCATCTAAATACTGGCATGATGACCACGTTGATTTCAAACTATCAATTGGATATGACATGTTGAGTATATGCTCAGGAATGTTGTATTCAGCGTTTGATGCATTTTCAAAAGGCAACAGGCACCGGTAATCCGGTTTTGCTAGTAGAAAAACACCTGCTAACTTATGGAAAGCACAGGAAATTGCTGGTAAGCAAATGAGGAAGTAAATTCTCTTTTGATATCTTCCAAATTCTCCTAAATGTGTAATTACATCATCGTAACCCATTTTTAAAATGTTTTTTGTGCTATTTTTACTTATGAATTTTTAGAAGATTTAAAAAAAAATATTACATATATACAATCTCAATGACCACCAGCTGATTGCATAAGTATTTATATATATCAGAAAATAAATTGGCACTTTGACCATGAATGTTATATTATTAATTTTATCCAATTTTCATCGTTGAAAATTTCAAAAGAAATTCTATCTAAAAATACACATAAAACACGCCACAAAAATGTATCACAGATTGCAATCAATTAACACTATAGTCGCGCAGTATTAGAGAGAGAGTTTATCACACTATTATTGATTGATTTTCTATAATAATATTATTTCGTCCAAGGCATAGTAGGTTTAACTACACGTGTCTACAGAATTTTTTTTTTTGAGGAAAAGTGTTTACTATTCCCACTAATTACGCATATCTAACGGCAGCGATATGGATTTCCGCCTTCAAGACGATTCGGGTATTAAAAAAACACTCTACGATTTACTACCGGTCTATACCGTATCCAGATGTTCGACCGTCGGATTCCGACTTTAAAGTAAAATTTTAATTACAAGCAGGCGACGATATACCGCAAGAAGTGTTGTATATCGACTTTTGTGATGCGGCTCTATGAACAACGCCTTTTAGTCTCAAGGTACTCCACTAAACTGTCGGTATGATGTTCCCACGAGGCGCATATGCGCACAACTGTGCAACAGAGAATCGCCCCATTTTGCCGAATGCCTGCTGCCGTCTCCTCGATATCGGCCGATTATTTCGACTCATTTTGACTCACACATACGACATAGGTACAAGAACCAGACTCTTCTATTGTATAGTGCTATATAACACTACATCAATAGAGTCTAGGCCCGATCCAGTGTCTTAGAGGAAATTACTGTGTAGAGTCTCCCAAGAAAGAATGTTCCATTCTTGAAATAGAAGACGTAAGTTAAGAATGCAGCTGTCTGAGAACCACGCCACACCGGGGACTCTCTAGACATCGTCGGCCAAGTCATGGTTTGCATTATCTGGCGATGGACTTGCAGAAAGCACAAAGGTTAGATTTCCCCCTTTAAGAAGCTTGTTTGACTACGTAGCAGATTACATGGCTTATACAGTCAGCGGTGTATATAGAGTGATACCTTGTAAGTATAGTTATTTTTAGAATACGTACAGATTTTTTTATATTAAATTCAGTGGAACTTCCCTAACTCGAATCTCAAGGTACAAGAAAATAAATTCGAGCTATGGAATAAATTTATTTGTTTATTTCAAAGTATTCTGTATTTTTTTGCATTTTGCAAGACAACGTCTCTTTTTCTATAAAATATTTCATAAAATTTAAAAACTTCCAACCTGCTGACTGAATTTTGTGTTTCCAGAAAAATAATCCCAACTTTGCCGCTCTCTGCATTACTAAAATTATATTGGTCGGAAAGCGTTTTTTCATCGCTTGTTTCTCCAAATCCATAACAATTGGGCCGTATCGATGGTATGAAGTATAGTGCTGGTACACCAAAGAGATAAGTTCTGAGATACGGCAACTGGTAATACGAACTAAGATCTACAGCCATCCACAGCCTTCTCGAAGATGTTGACTTTACATTGGCTGACCCCTCCATACTCTTGTCTATATAAAAGTAATAGAAGGAGGGTGAAAGGGGAGTGTTTCGCGCCTCAAAACGAAGCAAAAACTGGACTGGTCTTCCGTGGGGGGGGGGGGGGTTGACAGCAGGCTGACAACCTACCACCGTAAAAACCCACCGGTCACGAATCCTCAAGGTATCCCCTCCCCTCAAAACAAGTACGGCTGATCAAATGCCCAACGAATAACTCATTGGCGATAGTAAAGATTTAAAATGCACTAACAGAAGAGTTCGAAGTACTACAATGTCTTAGACAAGGGAATGGATTGGCTCCAATACTTCTACTCGCTCTAGAATTTGTGATAAGGAAAACGTCAGTCCAGAGAAGTGTGTCAATAGGACACGATTATAAAATGAGTTTGTAAGAGGTGCCTCTTTTTTCATTTGAGCCAGTACAATGTCATACTTCAAAAACAAGCAAATAAAAAAAATGAAAATAAATACCGACGAAGAGCTTTTTTTACCAGTTTGATTCTAATATGCATTAAACAGACTCAGAGTAAGTAAGAAAGCTATGCCTCCACAATGTATATTTATATTTTACAATCTCACCTCGCTTAATTTCAAGTTGAAAATTTTCCTGCCGCAAAAGAAATAAGAAAACTCTCCAGTATGTATTTACAATCTCGCCTCAGCTAATTTGATGTTGGAATTTCACTTCTTAAAAAAAAGTAAGAAATGTCTCTCCAGAACAAACTTTCACTGCCTCAAAAAAAAAAATTAAGAAATATCTCTACAGTACATATTTACAATCACACCTAGCCTCAGCTATCTCGATACACGCTCATATACCAGTAGGACATTATTTTTGAACCGGGACATTTAAAACAATTTAGGCCTCAGTACAATTTACCATCGTGTAAGGGGCAAATGTACTGCATCGTGTAAGTCCGGCTCAAATCTAGTTAATAGTAACACACTGTAAAATTATTTGGATATGCAGATGACATTGTGGAAAGGTCCTTTTTAAGATGCCTTATTAGGGCTACCTTGAAATTGGTCCTGATAACCTTCATCAGGAAAAAGTTCACTTCATCTACAAATCCTTTTTTCATGCACAGGAGCAGGTGCCATTAAAAAGCAAATCGAAGGCTGGCCTACTTGCACCTCTGTTCGCCTCAATTTCTTCCTTACCCGATACTGTCATGCCACGATCCACCGTCGAGTGTTCCTCTCACTCAATGCACAGAGTTTTTTCAGGACTAGTGAAGTGTGTAGGTGTCTCAAAGATATTCGCTCTAATAAATCCACTCCAGTGAACCCACCAGTATACTAACCATTACAAACCCCTAACGATAAACGACAGTTACAAACCGGTAATGGACACAACTATGTAATTGAATCACTATTGGCAAACCCGCAACCGAGACAACAACCGATGATGCCATTTGCGGTATTTTCACATCTACCGACTGACCAAAATACTCACCAGTATGACCAGCACACTGGACTGACTAGCATACTCACCAGTATACTGGTCAGTCCACTGGCAACCAGTTATATTATGGCTGTGTTCCGAAAGATAACCCAGTATACACGGCAGTGCTAATGAGGCCATTAATTGATGCTATATTTTACTTCTTTGAACCGGTGTGACGTACTGGTAATCATAAAAATATTAGAGATTTAAGGCTGAAGCAGTTTCATGTTGTAACACTTTCATGTATGCTGCTGCTAATCACAACGTAAACGTTTGAATTCCCCCTTTTCACTGGGTAGTATACTGGTTGATATTACGGAACACGGGCGTATATAAGTTAAGTACACCAGCATACCAGTGTACCAATATCCTTCATCTCTCAAACTTATTATATTTTAAAAACAAGATAAAAACAGATTTTTAATTTTATATATATTTTATACATTTTATTACATTTTATGCCATTTATTTCCTTTAACCTGCTGGGTCATTTCTTAAAAGAATGCATTTTGTCCTTACACTGCCATGTCTATCAGTTTTAGCATTCTCCATAGCTGACGATCTCCCAAACTTGAAATAATAATAAAATTAGTTTAAGATTTTTCAATTAAAATAAAATAAATGTTTTCTTACTTAATCCAAAGAGACAATTTTCTAGATCAAATAGACAGCGATTTTTAAATGTCCGGTAGGAACCACCATTGTAACAACAAACAGGATCATCCACATCACCGCAATTGTCATCACAAAGAATATCCAATTGAGCCGATCCAATTTGGAAGCAACTAATAAATATCACGCACGATAAGAAAATAATTGCAGAACTGTTAAACTTCGCCATTTTCTGTTTTAAATAATTGTAGTAAGTTTGTTACTCGAAAATCAAAGTAATAATACATTACTTAATCAATTCAGAGCGGTATTTATAGCTGGAGAAAAATTTATTTTTAACTTAAATATAAATATTATAGTTAACTTAAAAATTAATATACTGAGAGACGTTTACAAACAATAAATTTTTAAATAATGGAATTGTTTAAATGTTCCGATTTTAATCATTGATGCAGTATTTAATCAGTTTAATTGTTTTTTATGCCTCAATGGAGGTTATTTTCAGCTTATTTGATTTTGCAGGTTTTGTTTATTGATTTGCTAGTTTTATCTAGTCTGGCCCATAACCTACCATTTATTTGTATTTTCTCACCATTTACCATTTTTTAAATTTTCTCAAAATATGTTTTTCATACAAATCACATTTTAACACTAACAACTTTTTGTATAATTTAATGTAACAGTTAAGATGTACGACAACCATCTCAGAGGTCCAAGGTTCGAGCCCCTCGTAGCAACATGGTTGTTCGCCTTTCTAGTTCCTTGTTATCAGTTCCTTCTTACTTGTCTTCCCGCTAAACATAATATACCTAAATTTCTATCTCTGCCATCGTCTCTAAGCATAATGAGGAAAACATTTCTTGTCCGATCACCGAAGTCAGCGTTCTGTCGCCGGACTATTGGACGATACGATAATCAATCTTTCACTTTTCGCTCTACTGTCTTTGCAACTAGAGCTTGCGCTGTATGACATTGCAGTCATAAATGTAGGGGTTTCGGGGTGTGAATGATGGAAGATCTGGGCTTGCTTTCACTCCTCTATCGATCTCCTACTTTACTCCCTACTGCTGCTTTCTCGAATCCTTTCGATGATGTGTCAGGATGCACCTAGGGATGCTGAAAGCCAATTCACTAACTACTCCAATTAAACACTTTTTATGTTACTATCACAATTTATTTATTTTAATACGTAAACTAAATACTCCGCCGTTTCACAATATTTTTTCCCGCAATAATTTTTTCTATATAAAGTCTTAATCGAATCAATTTACTCCGTCTCTCTCAAATATACATTAAATTCAATAAAATAACCGCACTCCACAAATTATAATTCCAAACTAAAACTCCCGTTTTCTTCAAAACTCCATCCAAGACTGACTCTAAAACTATTTCAAAATCTAACCGAATTTCTTTTACATAATAACGGTCTTTCTTTATATAAATTCAAAAATACAAATTCCGATAATATTTCTAAGAATATTGTTGCGTTGTTCTCTATTCTTCTCTCTCGCTTCTTCGAGCTCATTTTTATTGCCTTTGGCCGAAAACCAACAACACAACATTACCCTTTTACATGATTTCGTCTGCTACTCTATATACAAAAGGATTGACAATTAAATCTAGGTCAATTCTGGGTTTTTTACATTTGTTGCCAATTTATGGTTTGATTGTTTCTAATTGTTTTTCTAATTTATTTTGCCTGTTGCCAGTTTATTTTATTTTTAGAGTTTTTGATTACATTTCCTAAAATTCCTACTACAATAGCATTAACTAAGAAATAAATATAAATCTAAGAAATAAGAAAATAGAAATAAGAATAAGCATGATAGTTAAATTAAATTTAAAGATTAATATTCAAGACAGAGTTGAGCTTATGATTTCTTAAGTTTAAACCGACACTCCTAATTTTTTACGGCCGTATTCAACCGAATTTCAACTTTAAATTCGGCCCAACTTTAATGGTTAGTTTTCATCTTAAATGCTAGTTGTTTCATCTGAAATGGTCACTCATATAAATATGTATGTATGTATGTATGTATATGCTAAATAAAAAATATATATGTAGTTTAAAAAAACTAAAAAATACGCTTTGATTTTAAAATGAACTAAAAAGTAAAAAATAATTTTGAATGTAAAGTTTTTATTGCTCCAACCAGAATATGGAAACAACCTACCTTTCGAAATGTAAAACAGCGTGGGACACTCTTATATTTATTAACACCGGACACTTTCGCTAGCGGCCCACGCTTTTTTACATTTCGAAAGGTAGGTTGTTTCCATATTCTGGCTGGAGCAATAAAAACTTTACATTCAAAATTATTTTTTACTTTTTAGTTCATTTTAAAAAGCATATTTTTTAGTTTTTTTAAACTACATATTTTTTATTTTCTATTTTTTAGTATATCGCCATTTTGTAGAGACGCCATATTGGATTTAAAATGACGTTACACAGTTTACTGTACTATACTCGTCGTACGCTTTCATTTGATACCCATACCGAGGGCGTTGTAAAGAAAAAGGTAAAGCGCTATTTTGTGTTGACCGCCATTTTGAATTGGGAATCACGCCACACAGTTCTGTATTCTAATTGTCACACCCTTTCATTTGATACCCATACCGAGGTTGTTGTAAAGAAAAAGGTAGTCCGCCATTTTGTGTTGGCGGCCATTTTGAATTTTGATTGACGCCACAGAGCTAATAGTATTCTATTTGTCATTTCCTTTCATTTGATTCCCATATCGAGTGGGCTGTAAAGAAAAAGGTAGTCCGCCATTTTTTGTTGGCCGCCATTTTGAATTTTGTATAACGCCACATAGCTAATTGTATTCTACTTGTAATACTCTCTCATTTGATACCCTTGTCGGGGGTCGCGGAGTAAAATTGCAAAATTCGGCCGCCATCTTGGAACCGCCGTCTTGATTTTTTTACAAATTGGTCAGATTGCATTGTCACGCGCACTATACATATGTGCAAAATTTCAAGTCGATCCGTTACCTGGAAGTGGGTCAAAATCAAGTTGCAAGATTTGTTTACATGAAACATACAACATACAGGTCAAGCTAATATAAAGCGTATAATAAAAGGAAGACTAATAAACATTTCTATAGGAGCACACTTTCATTATCAACTTTTCGGTATCCATTTCGGCCGAATAATCAAAAAAATTTGATTGCCTTTTTTTTCATAGTTGGCAAAAGCCAAAAAATTGAAAATCCTAAAATAGACAATAGAAAGTCCTAAAATAGACATTTTAAATAAAGTAAAGAAGTATTGCGTAAGCTCACAAGAAAGTACATAAAAAACCTACAATTTAAAAAAAATAATTTTACCGTACGATGATTTGGCATAAAATGGCGGCAATTTTAAAATTTTTCGGAAACTGCCAATTATTGCCGTAAAAATCGAAATTTTTGAAATTTCAACCACGTATTTATAGCATTAAATTACATATTTTCTTCAATTTGTATCAAAATCCGACTATTTTCCCGTTATTTATTTCATTTTTAGTAAAATAAAACAAAATTTCATACATTTTGATTTTTTGAGGTTAGGATTCATTTTTAAAGTATTTATACCAAATCAGTTCGATAGTCTATTCCTTCACAAGTATTTTCCATTTTTTTTTATTTTTCTACGACCAACAGAAATGGAAAAATTAAAAAAATAGTGTAGCAATGCACTCAAAATGCATCAAAAATGGACATTTATGCAATTTTCTCGTGCAGCACAGGACCGATTTCGCAGACATTTTTTTTTCGCTTTATCTTAACATATGTAAAGAAAAAAAACAAAAAAATCAACTTCCCAACTACATCGCTATCATATGACAATTTCCCTAAAAATAATTTCGGCTGAAATTGACTAACAAAAATCTTAATATGGGGTAGGAAGGATTCACCGTTGCTCCCGCATATCTAGACAATAAAGAGGGTGCGAGACATGTCCTCTTTAAATTCAAGAGGTTTGCAGACCGCAGAAGTGTACTACAAACAGCCGCCGTGGTGCAGCTGGCATCGAAGAACATCCTGGACCAGATGATGAGATCGGAGGATATCGGAGGCGCTGAAGGTTATCCACAGAAGCTCACAGAACCGATAAGCAGGAGCTTCTCGTTAAAATGCGGTCCCCTTCCGACGCACCTACGGCACTTACGTTAGGTAGTGAATTGGGTAGTAAGCTTCGTCGAAGTCACCTTTACCGCAATGAAACAGAGATTAGATCGCTGATGAGTAAGCCCACTTCGAGGTACCTTTTAAGGGTCACGTTGATGACGCCATACCGAAGTAATGCCTTTAGGGGTCGTACACATATTACGTAATCATCAAGGAGGGGGGGGGGGGTGTCGAGCATATGAGCCTTGATTACTTTGGGGTGGTACGGGGGGGGTGGTCCTTGGCATAGGTAATCAATCTAAAAGAGCTTCTTTATTGAAAATCGACTCCGATATAAGTCGGACAAGATCGATCACGATAATTGTAGCTTTAATTCGAGACTTCGGCGGCTTTGGCCCATATTTCATACCTCAGTGTACCTCAGTACATAACCTACGTACCAGTCTGAACTCAAACGTCATGCGAAAAGGTTGGTGAGTTTAGTCAGTAGGAATCTGATAGTACCGTCTGGGTGCGGACCCCCGGCAGTATCTTCTGTCCGACATGGTGGGTTATGTATAGATAGCTGAAGAGGACTAGCAAAACGTTAAAACGACTGGAAGAAGAAAGTTTAGAAGGGCCGATTTATACAAGTGTGTAACGTCGTATAAGCAGAAGAAATAAAGTTAGACCATTCTTAGAAACTTTATGTAATTCTATTAGTCCATAATACAAAAGCACACTCAAATCTTCCTAGTAGTTATTGTTGGAAAAATATTTCAAAATAAATATATATATATATTGGTAACAAAAGATAATGCATTCAGTATTATAAGGAAAGATTATATATTTCAATTTCTACCAATGTTTAACAAGATATTTTTTTTTGTTTCAAATTTTGTAATATTCATTCTCTCTACTGCAACACCAACAACAAATCAACGATGAAAATTACAAAACTCTACGATTTCTGTAGTAAGTTTTACTATCACTTAGCAAATATGTCAGGTTATGAAAAAACATATAGTTAAAACACATTGCAAAGTGCAAAGCCTTATGAAATATTTTCTAATTGTAAGAGGCTACCGAAGATGACTGCCAGATATCAGCTCAGCCAAGATAACGTGTAATAAAAATAAAATGCTGATAACCGGCGCAATGTTTTAAACCATTTATGATCGCGCAACCTCAAGAGAACAATTCCCTCACAATTATAATATAATGGAGCTTTATATTTGTAGAAGATTTATTTTAAAATTAGAAGCCGACGTTGGAACATCTTGATACGCGCTAATAGATGGCAAAAAATACGAGTATATTTATATAGTTTTCATTTAAAGACGGAAACACGTATTTCTGCCGCTGTTACAGATTCGGTTTAATTTAGTGAAATCTGTGCGATGCAGGAGTTAAGTGGTGTAGTTTAACCAGATATGAGTTTGATGAAAATATGTGATAATCGGTGCTACTTTTGGAGTTATTTTTTAAGTAGATTGAAATAATTGATGATAGCATAATTTGCAGTTACAGTGAGATTTGATTTTTTGTGGAATACTTGTATATAAAAGAATATTGTAGTATCTGAGATAGATTTGTGTGATTCCTGCAACATTAACAATAGTGTTGAGTGAAAATGGGTTACGACGATGTAATTACACACTTGGGAGATTTTGGAAGATATCAAAAAAGGATTTACTTCCTTATATGCTTGCCAGCGATTCCGTGCTCGTTTCATAAATTAGCAGGAGTATTTTTGTTAGCAAAAGCGAATCATCGATGTCTGTTGCCTTTTGAGGATGAAACAGCCGCTGAATATCACTTACCTGAACATGTCCTCGAAATGTCATACCCGAGAGATACTTTAAAATCAACTTGGTCATCATGCCAATATCTGGATGCAAATTACACCGATGATTATCTCAATGGCACCATTCCGGCAACGAATGCTGTTTACTGTAACAAGTGGATTTACGATCATTCAGTTTATCAAAATAGTGCTGTAATGGAATGGGATATGGTATGCGGTCAAGCTTGGATGAAAGCAACATCAGACGCCCTACTAATGTTGGGAGTTTTACTTGGAAGCATTGGTTTTGGTATACTATCAGATAAATATGGCAGAAAACCGATTTTCTTTGCATCTTTAGTCATTCAAGTATTATTTGGTGTTCTAACTGGTTTAGCACCGGAATATATAACATTCTGTATCTCACGCTTAATTGTTGGAGCATCAACATCAGGTGTTTTCCTTGTAGCATATGTAATTGCAATGGAAATGGTTGGACCTAGCTATAGATTATTTGCTGGTGTTGCTGTTCATTTGATATCCTGCATAGGATATTTATCAATAGCATTGTTTGCCTACTACATAACAGACTGGCGATGGCTTCAAATTGTGTTAAGTGTCCCCGGTCTTTTATTCTTATCATATTACTGGTTTATACCCGAATCAGCTAGATGGCTACTTTCAAAGAATCGTAAACAAGCTGCAATTGAAATTATACAAAAAGCTGCAAAAGAAAATAAGGTAACAATACCCGACGATGTTTTGGACAATCTTTTGGACGATGTCAATGAAAAGAAGGATGATAACCAAAGTGAACCACCTTCGTCTATGTTTGATCTTCTACGTTATCCAAATCTTCGTAAAAAAACACTTTTAATATTTTTCGATTGGTTCGTTACTAGTGGCACTTACTATGGATTATCATGGAATACAAGTGATTTAGGTGGAAATGATGTTTTAAACTTCTTCATAGCAGGCGCTGTCGAAATTCCTGGCTACTCTTTACTATTTCTAACACTAAATCGCTGGGGAAGAAGAAACACCCTATGTGGAAGCATGCTTTTTGCAGGAGTTATGCTATTACTAACTATCATAGTGCCACCTCACATAAATTGGTTAATTGTAACATTAGCAATGCTTGGTAAATTTGCAATAACATCGAGCTATGGTACAACATATATATTCTCAGCTGAACAATTTCCAACTGTGGTACGAAATCTTGGAATTGGTGCATCATCGACGTGTGCTCGTGTCGGTGGTATTTTAGTACCATATTGTATACTTTTAGGCAATTTTTGGAAACCATTGCCATTAATTATTTTTGGTGTATTTTCATTACTTGGTGGACTTTTATCGTTGCTACTTCCGGAAACTTTAAACAAGCCACTTTTAGAAACAATTGAAGATGGTGAACGATTTGGACGGCGTAAATCAAAATCTGAAAATATTGAAGATGATATCAAAATATAGTAATAAAATTTAATTTATATTTAGCGAAATATATTTTAATATGTGCTTTAAAACTACACTTTTGAAAAGAATATTAATGGACTGTCAATATTATAATTTTCGAAAAACACTTTCAACCTTTGAAAGAATTTTTATGTTTAATATTATCAAAACAATTTTTAGTTATTATTAATATTTTAAAATATAGTATTATAATTACGTTAAAAAACAACTTGAATAATATTTTAAGTGTTTTATTTGATTTATTAAATGATATTTACGTTTAAAATAAGTAACAAATGTAAGTAAAACTTTAGTAGTATGTAAGTAATTGTAATAAATTTTGAAATTTTATACAATAAAAAAAATGTTCAAATATAGTAGCTTTATCTTTTTAAAATTTATTTTGCATAATTTTTTTCTCGTAGTTGTCTTCTTTTCTTATTTCCCAACAAATTTTGGCCCACAATTTTATAGGTTTGGTTTACAATCTCCAAACTATTTGAAATCGATAAGATTCCCTCTCTTGTGCAATAACTGCTCTGTGGTACGGAGAGCGCCCGTTAAGTTGATGCTATTTATACTGACTTTAGCAAGCCCTTTGATAAAGTAGATAACTATATTTTAATTGCTAAACTTTTAAAATTTGGTACATCAGGTTCTGTCTTTGAATGGATAAAATCATATCTCAACGGAAGAACACCGGTTATCAGATTCCAAGGATTCCTTTCAAATGAAAAGTCTCTTCTGGTGTTCCTCAGGATAGTCGTCCTGGCAGTCTTTTATTCAACATTTTCATCTTTGAATTGTCCGGAAAATTAGAGAATTTCCAGCATCTCTTTTACGCAGACGATCTCAAAATATGTAGTGTCATTAAGTCTGCCTTGTTAAAACAATGGACAATTGTCGACAGAGTGATAAGGGAAACTTATCTGTAACGTCAACCGCTAAACTCCTACCAGCCTGCGTACCAGTTCAGGCAAGCCCAGTGAGACACCACTTCACAATCTGGTGCTCTATGTGGAACAATGTGGAATGTGCAGGATTAAACAGAGGAGTTGCGCTGACGACCTTCCTCAATATCTAGAGAGCCTCTGACAATACATCTTTTGACACTATAGCTAGGGCTCTAAGTAGACGAAGTGTAAGTCCCCCTTTCTGCGACTGAATTGACTCTATGCTGAGAACTCGCAAACTAATGGTATCTCATCTTGAGGGGTCTCCGGAAGGCACTATAGCAAAATGATGTCCACAGGGAGGAGTTTTATTTCCACTTCTATGGTGCTTTGTTGTAGATGAACTCCAGAAGCTATATGGCGAGAGCTGGCTGCCAAAAACGTGACCTACCGAGTAACAGGATGAAATCTTTTTGAAATGTTAGTACTCACAGAGACAATAAGAAAAATCTTGGTTTGCCTGAGCGAAAGTGGTACCCAAGTTTGGTATGGTGCGTTTTCCGCAAAATTTTTGGAACCGCAAAGTGACCTATCGAGTAATAATTTCAAACTATAACCAAATTAAAGTTTGAACATTTTTATTTTGTGCCGGTGCCAAGTGACTACCAACTTTTATTTTAGTGTTTAATTACCACTTAAACGTTAATAACTCCTATACCGATTATCGTAGAGCAACATAACTAGGCTTGTTTGTAAGATAATTGTGTATTCTTTTATTTGCTATAAAGAAAAGAAGCTTTTTTGATATTTTCGATCTGAACCTCCCGAAAACTTTGGCTTTTTAGCTTTTTTCTCAGAAGTACTTTTTTTCTTAAGTTTCTGATGCACTAAACGATTCTTTAAAATAATTCCATACGCAAGAATGGTCTAAGTCGTAACTGCACCTGTGTCGAAAGCTTTATGTTTTAAACGCGAGTGTGGTTTTATCAATACGACCCCCCAACTGTGTACTAATCGCATCCAATGCTGCTATAATCGAACCAGAATCCTTGCTATTTAGTATACTAAACGCCACCCTTCACGGTCCAACAAACTTCCCTGAGAACTAATGCAACAACAAAAACTAAAGCTTTGTATGAGTTAAACTAAAGCTTATAGTCTAAAAGCTAGTGGCCTCGACAACATACCCATTTGAATAAAGCTGGAAATTTGCAGAATGTTAGTTTAGGTCCTCCCAAGGAAGAAATGACCGGTATGGCTAAACGGGGGCGGTGGGGTGAGCGCCCTTAAATTTTTGAAAATGGCGTAAAGATGAAAATTTTTACTCATTTGAATAAAGCTCAATTTTTCAGGAATGATAGTTCGTACTATCCTAATAACGAAAATAAAACAGCCATACCGCTGAGGCGGTGGAAAAAAGGGGCCATACCGGGTCAAAGGTTACAGTTTTGGGGGAAATTGTATTCATTAGTCCATTCAAAACGCGCTTTTGGGTGTCGAAACATAATACCGTTTTGAAGCTCATTCCCTATATGTTTTTTGGGTCGCTGATTACGAAAATCGGGGTCCCGCAGCCCTAAAATATCGGCGTCACCCTTAAAAATGCAAAAACATCCCTCCGGGGGTTGTTTTTGCAATAATTTCAATAATAATCAAAAGTAATTCAATGAAATTGACTTTTTTCAATATTTATTTGCGAAGGTGATTGATTTATACCAAATCAAGCCAAATTTTATTAAAAGGGATAGTCCTAAAGGGTTAAAACCACCCCCAAACCGGCTGAAATTAAAAAAAGGGTAAACAATTGACTTTATGCTTCAAATTCGATTGAATGCTTATTGTCAGGCAAAAATAAATTATTTTGAACCGTTAAGGGGCTAAAACTACCCCTACAATTTTAAAAATCAACTTTGAATAAAAAAAATTTGCAAAAAGTTTGTAAAAATTGTTTTCTGGTGTTTGCTTGAATTTTGGTTGAATAGATATTATCAGCCAAAAATAAATTATTATCAACCCTTGAGGGAGTAAAGCCCCCTAGATTAAAGTTGAGTTTGGAAAAAGATTGAAACTTTATTTTGCATCTAAAGGAGAATGCAAATTTTGGTACCCACCTCCAATAGCTAAGTGTAATATGTCGTTGGATAGCTCTTTTTGAGCTGAATATATGTAAGTTACTATACACAAATGGGCAAATAATTATGAAATATAAAAAAGCTATTTGGCTCTTGTATAACAGACGTGTACAGTAGGTACTGACTGTATAACTCAGAACGGACAAAGATTTGGAACTAGGCGCCACTTATATTCAGTTCCGACATGGTAATAGGTTAATCCGCTGATTTCTAACCTCTGAAGTATCGAATTTTCAAAATTGAACAAAATTATGAGTAAAAATTCAAAAAATGAAATACGAAATATCCGGCCCTAAGAAAATATAGCTAAAATATATCCTCCAATCAAAATTCTCTTAGTTTTGTATTTTTGAAACTTCCATGAAAAACTTTTTAATGCACCAAAACATTTCTTTAGCGCCAAATTCTCAATGCTTAATGCCCTTTAAGAGCTCTGTCTCTTCTGGGCATTACTCAATATTGGATATACAATTTTTACAGTGATCTTAAATAAAAGATTGAACCTATGTATATACGGAAAAAATACTTGGCGAATACCAAAATGGGTTTAGAAAGAACACATCTACAATCGATAGCTCACAGTCAAACATTTTATTTGGTCTATTGTGCCATCCCCGTCTTTAAAAACCATCTAGATTAAGGCTTTTAATATAGCCTAAAACTGATTTAGGGTTCCTGTCCCAAATCTCCCTGGGAGTAGGGAAGTCGCGATGGGGGAGGCTCAATCAATCTCTTTCTCGCTGTAGCCTCACAGTCGCACAGCAAGTGCTCCGCAGTTTCGGGAGCTGCCCCGCAGAACCGACAGCTACAATCGGCTACCAGTCCTATTTTGTTTAGATGATAGTTAAGCGAACAGTGGCCCGTCAGGAGCTCTGTTATTATTTTTAGCTCCCACCTCCTGAGATTAAAACGTTTGCCCGCTTTAGCTTTATCGATTTCGATGAATCTTTTAGCTTTACGAGCATCCTAGGTCCTTGTCCAGCTATGAAGAAACAGGTGGTCGACCCAATGTTTGATGGCCGTTTTTACGTGGCATCTTGCTAAGCTGCAGAAAGGTTCCGGACCGATAGGTGATGAGTTTGCCCGTACTCTAGCCAGGCTGTCGGCAATTTCATTACCAATGTGACCTTCGTGGCCCGGAATCCACATCAGCGTGGCAGTGTTGTTCCTGCTGAGGGATTTCAGAGATAGGAGACAATCCAGGACAGTCTTTGATGGCACCCTGTGAGATTTAATGACCAACAGGGCAGCTTGACTGTCCGAGAAAATAACAATGTTAGAGCTATTTGGAGCTCTATTAATACAAGTCTGAGCGAGCACACATCTGAGGAGAGGATGGAGGTTCAGTAGGGCCTCCATAGCCACAGTCGGACAGGTGCTTTTAGCCCCTGTGATACCAAGACAGTAGTCTTTGCACCCTGGCCAGCCTAATCAAAGCACCCTTTTGTTTGGTCTTGACCTATTACAGTGATTGTACAGTGTGTTATCTTAAAAACACTTCCCCTTTATTAGATTTTTTTATATGTAGCGATCGTACGTAAAAAAAATTATTTCATCGAAAAAATTTGTAATTCCGCAGTTTCTTAAAAATGAATAATAAGTAAAAGAATTTAATTACTTAAACGTGAACGACCAAAAATTAAATTTTTAACCTTTAATAGATAATGCTTCAACCCGGATTTAATACTCACATTTTTCGAGTATAAAGTCTCAAAATTTTTTCGTTATCTTTCCAATTTTCGAGAGCACGCATACATTATTAATCTCTTTAGTCTTACTAATAGTAGATTAATTTATTAAAAATCAGCCGATTTTCATTTGCGTTTATTAACTCCAATACAATTTTCGATTGAGATCATCAAAGCCGGCATAAATTTAGAGGGTTTATAAGAGCATTTCTGAATGAAATGCAGATCAATTGATGTTAATGATGCAATGAAATTGAATCTGTCACATTTGAGCCAATTTAAGTCTTCGGTTAAAAGATGTTTGGAATTTTTTTGCTGGACTTGAATCGAGAATGAAAGAGCCTAGATATCGCAAAAAAATCATATGTTAAATGTTAAGTGGTTTATTTGATAAAGAAGGTCTAGATATCAACAATGTATTATTTTTTTTTATTGAATGGAAAGCTTATCATTATTTTTTGTATGTAATTTGAAAAAGATCACAATCTAATATTATAAGAAAATTCTGCAACGATAATTTATTAAAATGTCACAATAATCAGAGTTCACGTGGAAGGAAACTCCCTCGTGTTAATCACGACATTGCTATTTTCGAGTTAGTGAAGCGTGTTCTTTTTTTCCGGATGATTGACAAAAGCGCAAATAGTTGCCAAGTCTATTCATACGATTTTGATGTTGTTTACAATACAAACAAGTAACTAGGTGAAACTTTTTTCTGATCTACATAATCAGATCATAAAATTCTTGAAGGGATTGAAGCAGCCAAAATCAAGACGACAATGAATGTGCGAGTGATGGTTGAGTCAGTGTGTGCAAAAATACTGATAATGATAGCAGCGATAAATGTATACTAATTTTTAATTTTTTTTGTGTATTATATGTTACAAGCAGAGGAGTAAAAGCACAAAAAAGCTTTTCTGTTTTCACAAGCAAATATACCACAAAAATGAAACACATAAATATTTGAGCTCTGTACTGCCAAATGAGACTTTCGCGCAAGCGTGTACTACTTTTAAGTACTATGAACATTTTATAATTAACTTCGAAACAATTACTTTCATTATCAAGACCAAACTGTGTTTTCATTTTGTCACTAGTGATCTAATTATTCAGTTTGAAATATCAAAATATAAAAAAACTAGTAGAAATTGATTGTCCGTGCGCAAATTGATCATGATAGCTATGCTGTTGGGTTCAGTATATAGGTTACTTCAGTATCACAAAGTGCTAAAATGATAAAGGGTAGATATGTATCTGCTAGTAGTTGACAAGGATAATTTTTGAAGCAACGGTTTTGCGGCAATTTAGGTAGATAGAACAAAGATCAGTGCAGAGTTATGGTAGGAGAATCTCTTATACAACAAGTAGATAGCTGAAAAAAATATCTATAACTATAAACAATTTGAAGATGAATACGTTTTAAGAAGATGTGGAATGTTTTAAATAAAAATAAACTATTAAAGCTCCTCATTAATGTTGCGTTTCAGATTTAGAATTGTGTAGATCATTAGCTTAGACATTTTCTTTGATGTAAACACAAAGTAGTAACCGCAAAGTCCAATGGTATTAAATCTCAAGATCTCGGTGGCCAATTCACAGCATCAATCAGAGAAATTACGCATCTTGGAAACTTTTCTTGTTGTAAATTCATTGTTCGATTTACTTTGCAACACTCGCTCATTTCTAGCAATTAATTTGACAACTTACGAGGGTGAAAATGATCGTTTGGCTTCAGTAATTGAGCCAATTGACTTTACATAAAATAGTAGAGATTTGGTTGGAATTCACTGAATACTGAAGCTTCTGATGCCCATTTGATGAGATCGATCATGAACCGATGTTTTTGTTTATTGATTAATGCTTTCTCTAACGAGTTGTAGATGCCACTACTTTTTCGATCATAAACTGAACTAGTTTTAAGAAAAATAGAGATTAAGTAATGCATTGTTGTCTTAAATAACACGCGATAAATCACATAATTTTCTACGTACGTTCTAATAGAACTTTGGAGAATTGCCGTGCCGTCCTTCTGGCCCCTGAGAGATACTGCGTCGTCCTTCGGGAATCCGGACCTGAAAAATAGTAAAGGGGCTGTACCTCTGTCGGTACAATATAAAATTATTGACTGAGTACTGATTCTCTTGATTTCTCACTGTTAATTAATTAATTTCTAAATTGATATATGGAATTATATCCAAATCTTCCGGTGAATCATAAACGAGTTACAATGCCCTATATACAACAAAACTAAACCTAATTGTGAATTATTTACAACAAATGATCTTAGCTACACTGTCTACAGTAGTGTTGAGCCGGACTTACACGAGGCAGTACATTTGTCTCTTACATGATGTAAATTGTACTGAGGCCTCAGTTTTTTTAAATGTCACGGTTCAAAAATAATGTCCTGCTGGTATATGAGCGTGTATCAAGATAAATGAAGCGAGGTGTGATTGTAAATTACTTAGTGGAAAGACATTTCTTCCTTCTTTTGCCACAGTAAAATTTCCAATGTGAATCGCGGCGAGGTGAGATTGTAAACACGAACTGGAGAGACATTTCTCACTTCTTTTGCCACAGTAAAATTTCCAATGTGAATTGCGTCGAGGTGAGATTGTAAACACGAACTGGCGAGACATTTCTCACTTCTTTTGCGGCAGTAAAATATCCACTTTAAGCTGAGCCGTGGTGAGATTGTAAATACGAATTGGATGGAGGTTTGTCCTAAAGAGACAATTCTTACATTTTTCGAGGGAGTGAGGTTTTGTCATGAAGAGACATTTCTTACATTTTTCGAGGGAATCACGGTATACAGCACGGTATACAGAAACAAGGTAATGTAAAAGAGAAATGTCATTTGAATGCTGACGTCACTCGGCAAGTCTTCCCCATACAAAATCGAAATTGTTGTTGTTGTTTTCTGTATTAACTTGCCGGGTGACGTCGGCTTTTTCTACGATATTCGTACGATATTCGAGCTGTCAGTCTCTTTTACACTACCTTGTTTCTGTATACCGTGGGTTAAGTTAATACAGAAGGGCAAGTTAATACAGAAAACAACAACAACAATTTCGATTTTGTATGGGGAAGACTTGCCGAGTGACGTCAGCATTCAAATGACACTTCTCTTTTACATTACCTTGTTTCTGTATACCGTGGAGGGAATGAGGTTTTGTCCTGAAGAGACAATTCTTACATTTTTCGAGGGAGTGAGGTTTTGTCATGAAGAGACATTTCTTACATTTTTCGAGGGAGTGAGGTTTTGTCCTGAAGAGACAATTCTTACATTTTTTGAAGGAGTGAAATTTTGTGCTGGAGAGACATTTCTTATTTTTTTTGCAGTAGCAGAATTTCCAACTTGAAATTAGGCGAGGTGGGATTGCAAAATATAAATATATGGCCACGGGCAACTAATTAGAAACAGTTTCATAAAAATTGCATTTATACAGTTTTTATGTTTTAAAGTAGGAATCAAATTAAAGAATTCCCACCACCTCCTCTTAATTTTTTTTAAATATATAATGATTGAAGGAAATCAATAACAATATCGTAATGAATTCCTAACAGGATTGCTACATAAAAGATAAAAAATGTATAAATGCAATTTTTATGAAACTGTTTCTAATTAGTTGTCCGTGGCTGTACATTGTGGAAGCATAGATTTCTTACTTACTCTAAGGCAGTTTAATGAATATTAGAATTAAGCTTGTAAAAATGCACTTCATTGGTATTTATTTTCTTTCTTTTTTTTAATCTGCTTGTTTTTGTCATTTTGGCATTACAATAGAACCTCGCCTCATTTGAAGTATGACATTGTATTGGCTCAAAAGAAAAAAGAGGCACCTCTTACAAACTCATTTTATAATCGTGTCCTACCCAACACTAGTCTACAGTGACACTTAGTCCAGGAGAGATAGCGGAAAAATATTGAAAAGTTGAAATAAATCTACCCTGTGATTTTTGGACGAGTGTTTTGGAAAAAATCGGTCCGGGAAAACAGATGGAAAAAAGGTAATAATGGTAGCAAAAACACGTTTTTCGAACGTGGTGCGAAAAAATTTTGTTTTTGGAAAACAAAAAATAGTACGTAATAGTGCTTAAAAAGACGAAAAATATGGGTTTTGGGCAATTGAAATCGGTCAACAGGTTTTTTCAAAAAAAAAATAAAAACCGCGAAATATGGCAATTTTTTGACATTTAATTACAGGGACTGTAATTATCGTAGAACCTTGTTTCAGGGCTTAAATTGTGGCTTCTGTTAGTGCCTACCTACAATAAAAATTGTATGCAAAAATAATTATAACTTTTCGCGTAAATCTCAGGAAAAAAGTTTGAATAAGGCCCACGGTGGTGCTACACTGTAAAAAAATCTCTGTGGTAATTTTTCAAAAAAAAATACTGGAAGTTTTATTCGCAAGCAGTTTTGTGAATTTGCAATATATATTATAGGAATAGTCCAATTCTACTTTACGTATTTTTAGCAACTGTGTAGTAAATATACATTATTTGTGGGATGTAAAAATACAATCAGTATTGGAGCTTTCACTTCATATAGTTTTGTAAATTTACAAAACTCTTGTGTATGCCCTCTTCCTATACATAAAAATAGCATTTTGTTCACCATGCAAGAACCAATTCGCAATGAAAGCTTCAAGCTGCAACCGTCAAGCTGCAAGCTTCAAACTACAAGCTCCATCCAAGTTTTGCTTTATTTGAGCACTGCAGCTTGAAGCTGTGAATGTGAATCATTGTACAATCCCTTTTATCCTAATTTTTGAAGCTTGAAGCTTTAATTGTGCATCGGTCCTAACCATAAAAAATTATCAAAAATTTCTTGGCTGTTACAAGAACTGCCCAGACCCTGACCAAAAACAAAGGTCTGACCTTAACTTAATAACAATCGGGTATATATGCTTAGTATTCCATTGTTACCTGTGAATTATATCTATGAGAGGGAAAATCCCAACATTCCAATGAACAATTTGTAATTTTACTGAAAATATAAGGTCTAAAATTACGCCTCTTGCTGTAAAATTACCGTACAAAGTTCAGTACATAACATTGATAAATAATACTAAGAAATATTGTAATTTTCCTCCATAAGCGATTTAGAAAAATACACAACATTGTGTAAAATATACGTCACATTCATGTAATCAACATTTACGTCATGCAGTATTGGAGATTCTCAATTTCTTTATGTGAAATTACAAAATTTATAGTAAAATTACAATAATTGTGTAGTAAATGAGTATTTCATATCGCGATTTGTAATTTTACTGTACATTTGCACTGTGAATTTACATATTTTTTTATAGTGTAGAGTTATTTTGAAAAGCCCTATTTATTCTCGAAGAATTACTCTACCAACCCATTTTCATGAAAAGTTGGTAAGGTTCGATTTAATATCTCATAAACGCGTTTGAAAACATGGACTTTTCTTAATTTTCAGAAAAAACACTTTTCGGTGAAGGGGAAGTCGAATATGGTGTGGATTTATATTCAGTAGATTTCGAGATATCAAAATGTTTTCCTGTCAGGCATATGTGAAAACGCTCGAAAATTTCCATCGCAGCAAGCTCGGCCAGCAGAAAGCTTTCCCACACCACATATCACTTCTATTTCACCGAAAGGTGTTATTTGCATAGTATTTTTTGAGATGACGCGGCTTTCTGAAAAAAAGGAGACAAAATTTTGAAATAAAAGAAACTCCTGCCGCTATGTCATAACCAGGGCTTTAATACGCCATTATTCTGAAAAAAATCAACGATTCTCACCTGTGAATTTTCCATTGTTCAAAACAGTGCTGAATGTACATATTCTTCTGTCGTTTTTTCACAGCTGCAACGGTCTGAAAATTTTGTTCTTTTTAACGCACAGTTGACCTTGGAGAATAGATAAAAAACACATGGTTCCAGTTCAGGCCAATAAGGCGGATATTTTAACACCGGGATGTTATACTTGGCTAGAAACGTCTTGACAGAGTATACAGTGTGACACGGTACGTTGGCCAACTGATACATCTAAGACCCTTTTTCCACAATTCGGGCCTTTTTTCTGATTTTTTCACGGAGGTGAGCAAGAACCCCAAAGTAATAATGTTGATTAACAGATCTAATCAGATTATACCGATTTCTTCAATAATTTTATCTGTTCTTGATGTGGAAGGGCTATCACAGCCTCCGTCATCTTCAACGTCTCCGCCATCTTGAAAACGGGTAAACCATTCAAAAACCACAAAATATATCTTATAAGGGCACGAGAGGGGCGACAATCGAAATAGAAAGCTTCACGCTTCGCAGGTGTCGTTCGTACGACTTTGGAATGTGTAGCTCGTCGTGGTAGCATCAGTTTCTTAATTTTATAGTCACACCTCTCGTATATTCTAAAATTAATGTTACAAATCTGTAAATAAAATTTTTATTACAAAACTCAATATTTGTCTTCATTAAATTTGTCTTCTTCTTCAGTATTCCTGCTCAATTCCAGGCAAAATCCGTTCAAGTTTTGTTTACTTTTGTATACTCATTTATGACCGTTTTATCCAAGTAATTTTGTGGTCTGTCCCTTGTCCGATTTAATTGCAGATTCCAATCCAGTGAATCTCTAGCTACGCTGTTTTTATCCTCGAAGAATAGCTAATCCAGCGCCATTATGGTTTTTTGACCAAGAGGTCCACTGCTTTAATGCGAGTTTTATACATATATTGGGCTTATGTATCCCATGCGTTCATTAGCAGTGGTTTCAAGGATCTCTATGAAATCCACTGCTCTGATCTGATCTTTGAAGACATCTTTGCCGGGGTTCCCCAGCGCGCAATTTTATTACCTAGTTTTATAAATGGCCCGTTCTCAAAACCCTTCCATCCCACTTTACAGCTTTGCTCTCATTGGACTTGGGCCTTAACAGGGAGATTGGGAACACAACGTTAAAAACGGAAACGTAGACGTAGATTCCTACGTATTATAAGTACGTATGTATATACGTAAGTGCTCTGACAACGTCTACGGTTACGTGAAGCAGAGTTTGGGCAAAAAGAAATTGTTGACAAACGTAGCCCGTGGTGACGTCAGAACAACGTTGAAATGTCAAATTAACGTGCCAATCGACGTACGTACGCATCAAAAGTGTACGTGAAGCCGTCACAATTTTATTAATTTTTTTTAATTAACTTTATTAATATTAATACCTTTTAACTTCATTTTTTACAGCTACTAGCCAAAACAACTTATATATTTTACGCGCTGCAGTTACAGAAGTGTCAAGTTAACATAGCAGCTGAATGTCGCTGTCATTCAATGCACCAACGTCGTTGCGATTACGTTACCTGAGTTTGGAAACACAAATATGCAGCATTGGATAGCAAGGTTTATGCGGGATACGAATCAACATTCCCAAACTACATCAAACGTGCGCATGCACAGCTACGTTTTTTGACAACTTTACGGCTACGTCTATGTATTTTTCCCAATTTCCCTAATAAACCGTTCACCAACTTTCCTTCTGGCTTAGTGGATGGTGAGACTTAACGGTTGATCTATCTCTTAACATCTTAGGCATAACTTTAACTGAGGAATTGTGACATATTCATATATGTAGCTCAAAGTTCTCGTTATTTTTTGTGCCAAGTCCTTTTTCCCTATAACATCCTCCCAATCTTGGTTTTACTGAAGATTTTAGCATTGAAATCGCCAAACACAACCAACAAAGCTGATCTAAGAATTATGAGCTGCTCATGAAATTCTTCAATCTCCTTTTTGTTTGTCTTAAAATATGACACTATAATTTATCTTTCAACGAAACTTATATTATAAAATTTTATATGTTCGTCTAGTGCGCAGCCTATACTTACGCATTGTTCTACTTCTATAACAAATTTTGTTCAACCCTGCTTCGATATCAATTCTCCTAAAAGCATGCAACAAAATAAAAATAAATAACGAATTTTCTTAAACAAGATAATTTATTAATTACATTTTGCTCTAAAATCAATAATTTTATAATTTGATGTGTTTTTTTTTAATTTTTTATTATTTCATTTAAATTATTTACAATTATAAAAAAAAAATACAATAATTACAGATATTCACAAAACAAATAAAAAGAAATTAAAAAAAATCATGGCTGCAAGATCCATTGATGGCGGGATCTGCTTAATATTTTCACATCTACGATTATTAATTGAATTTTCAGTTCTCGTGGATCGCTTAAAACTTTTCACAATTTTCTAACGCACACTCGTGTAGGTGAGGGGTAGACCTTAGACGTTTTACGCTGTAGATTTACAGTTAATTTAATCAATAATTAAATAAAATTTAGCGAGCTATGATAGTGTGAATAACTTTAAGAGAAAGACTTAGAACAAAAATAAACAAAACAAAAAAAAATAATGTATATATATATATAAATAATTATATATATGAATAAAATAACGAAAAAAAAAATTAAAGAAATAAAGAAGACAGGTGCGATGTAATGATGAACGTGTATCGTAGTGAATTGTTGTTGTTGTTTTAATACCCCCACAGATTGACTGTAAACTGTGCGTGTACATGCCAAGATGGTTGAACGTATTATAATAATAATAAGAGTTTTGTTGTTGTTGTTGTTGTTGGTTGTTGTTGTTGGTTTTGTTTCTTTTCCCAGGAAATAATGAAGTGGCAGTTGGTGACATAATTAATAATTAACTGTTTTCTATTGTTTATACTTAAGGTGAGATTTACGTGACTGTTGAGTTACTCTAAAATCATTGTTTTTTTTTAACGACTTCGTAGGCAGTGACAAAAAAATAATAATAATAATAGTATAAAAAAATGTACTAAATGCGGAAAGCTTTTGTCTATTTTTTGAAGCTCACCACTGTGTCGGGAAGTTCATTTAGGATATTCTGAAAATAAAAATTCGAATTAAATTATTTTGTTATTGTTATTATAAAATAATATTAAACAAAAACGGCGTGAAGGTGCTGAAATTATTAAGCAAGGATAAATATTATGTTTTTTGATAATATTTCAGCTATTTCAGTAATCATTTAGGGAGATTTGGGGATGCTTAAAATAATAAATTTATATAGTAGTCTATAGCTGTAAAGAGAGACAAACCATATTTTTGGACGGTATTCACTGTAAATGATAAATTTCTAATGATGGGGTTTGATGCTACTTTTTTATGTGAAAGGTTAAGAAGCTTAGATGTAAGCCTCTTTGTACTGTCCCCTTTGAGTGCAATGTCAAATAGTAAATTTTAGCCGGAAAGATAGTAGAGAGATTGATTGAAAGAGCAACCACCGTCATTTTGCGTTTTTATTTCACCCCGTCATATCCAATACTACCGCGACAGAACACGTACTTTCGCGGTGCAACAGGAAATACCTTCTTTGGTTATTATGTGCTAGATGCGATGGCAGGGTAAGGGCAGGATTTTCTGCGGGAAGACAAGAAAGAAGGAAAGTTATCTAGGTCGGAAATTAGACGAATTACTATGCTGCGTGGAATCGAACCACACATCTCGGGGCAGTTAGTCGGCCACCTTTTCCCGTATTATGGGGAGTTATGTTCAGTGTGTAGTTTTTGCACTGTCATTTTCACGATTTCCTCTGGGCACCGGGCACACCCAGTTGTATAAAGCCTTATCCTGATATAGGGGCTCTGCCAGTTAAGTGAAGAGGGTCTTGCCGGTCGGACTTGGATGAAACGCTGGAGGTCCGCGTCTAGATTGGCCAACTCTAATAGTGCCTTCCTGTGCCGTCTCTCAACTAAGAAATTGGCGTAGTATAAAGGATCATAGGTCACTTGCTGGCTTGATATCAGGACACCGCTAGCTTGATTGCCGGCTAAGGAATTGTGGGGATACTAGAAAGGATATCAGGGCACTTTTTGGCTTGATTATCGGTCATTGTACCCTGAGCTGATCTCTGCGAGTGCCCCGTGATAGCTCGAACAGTCAAATTTAAGCAGTAAGCTGCTAGGCAGACTGTTGAACCTGAGCAGCGGACAAATGAGCCTCCGCGGTACTTTTGGGGGCAATAAGAAGGAAGATTCTTAAATATACATATTCCAATTGAAGATGCACCGAAGAAAAGGATGCCTTATTTGAAATCCTAGATAGAACGCTCGGAAACCATTCTAGATTTGACGTGAGTAAAAATATTTACCTATTAAGATGCAATTGAAAACGGTATGAAACTCATGCAATTGAAAGCGGTATTTTCAGCTGTTTTTACTGTTTTTCAAATTTTCTCTAATTTTACAATTAATAAATAATAGTATTTCAAAAACACAAGCGCTTAAAGTGATTTGTCTGAAAGACGTGATCTTCTTTTGGTTCAAAAATTAGTGCATACCGAAAATACACGCTCAACATCGGTCGATGTTGGTTTGATACAAAGAATTGCATTATTGACCAATATTTTTAAAATCCCATTTGAGCCGCTTGAATTGTAGTGACGATCCTTCTTTTTGAGGCAGCTTGTCCAATTCATCTTGTAAAGACAAATTTTCGTTTTCATCAGTATTCCGTCACTGTTGAACTTCATCTCCACTCTTACATCGATGACACCAAAAAGATGAAGGCTAAATTGCCTGCAAAAGTTAGTGTGGTTCCTGATGGAATGGTTGTGGGTTCCTTGAGGCTTGGCAATAATTTCATGACATGCTCATTCATTCCGTCATCAACATGAATTTTTAAATGTTGTATGAGTTTATTTATTACTAATGTCACTGTTAATTTCAGAAATCTTCTTCAACATGAATTGTAAATTTTGGGTCCTCACGACTAAGATTCTCAACAGCTAATTTTACGGGTTTCGTTGCTTTGACAAGTATGTTTAGAGTAGAAAAGTCCAATGTCATATTCAACGCCTTAAATTCTTTCAATATTTCGCGAATTGCTGTTTTCGTCTTGACCAGTTGCCCTGTCCCATCATTGATGGAATGGAGCACAATGAAATTTCGACGCCATTTGCAAAAATTATGGTAGATTTACACTATGACATTACTTTTGCGCCATCTTGTATAAGAGCTACTCTGAGCAGGAAAAGCTCAAACACGTTACATCAATATATTAAAAGATCATTAATCGGTATGTTTTCTTTTCCTTTCTTTCATCTCTACATTAAAAAAACTCTGCATTTACTGTTGGTTACTAATAGTAACTTACTACACAATTTTATATTATTTTCATACAGCGTTGTCGTCCTCATATTCCTTTGGCTACTTTTACATGAGCGGAGGCCGAACAGACAAAACTTAAATGTAATCGTTAATTCTCTTTTGAAGTCCGTTGGAAATGGCTTAATGGCTTTTTGTTGTTGCTTTTTGAAATTCTCTTTTGCTTCCTTGTTCTAGCAACAAACATAACGCTGTCAAAATGTTCGTTCAAAAGTTCGCTGACAGTGTCCTCCTCGTTGTACTCTCTCACCGCTTTCACCCAAAACACAGTTCGTTCGTTCGTTTTGTCTCTTCGGTGTCCGGCAGTTCAAAAACAGTAAAAACAGTTAGGGGAAAAACAGCTTTGAAAAACCCTACTGGAAACCTCCAGGAAAAAAATAGAAGAAGCTTCAAATATATAAGAAAGAGAGATTTAGTAGCGTTCTTGATAGCCTTGCGACAGCGGTTCTCGTTCTTGCTTTCGTTTGCATGTAACAGGATGTCCAAGAACTCTTCTGTCGCGAGACGTACCAACATTTTGTCATCGGTTGTTATGCAAATGCTCACCACGGGGGGAGCACACTGTCAGTGTCTTCTAGAATTTCTTGTTATGAATAACATACAAAGATCTTGCAAATAGGGGATGCAAAGTCACCTTTGTTACTACTAGTAGGGAGGAGGAGCTCGCCGTTTCTATGATCTCAGTGTATGAACTGGAGACGGCTGCCACGCAGCTTACTGAGGAAATCCTCCTACCATGACAGTAGTACTGTCATTTACTCTCAGCCGTCGCGTAAAGTGCCCTGGTGGAATAACTACTTGGCTACAATGCGTAGCAAAGTTAGGTGACTGTTCAATAGGACAAAACATGCTGGGAAATGTGAAGAATACAGGCTCCCGCTTACAGCCTACAACAATGAACTGAGACGCTCCAATAGGGTTGCTTGGGGGAAGCATTGTAAGAGCATGCAGACTCTATCAGAGGGAACTAGCCTCCAAAAGCTCCTCTCAAAGGACTCCTCCAACGGGTTGGACTTGCTTCAAAAGGTGGATGGTTCATACACCACCCAGGGCCGGCGCTTGATATTTTTGCGCCCGGTGCACTATGCCATACTGCGCCCTATCAGCTGTTCATTATTTGATCGCAGTGAAGAGCAATGGAAAATGACAGAAAAAAGTTTACAACAAAGGCAAAATATGGATTCTTTTGAAATTTAATAAACCAACCAAGGTCTATTAACCAATTCACAATTTTTCATTGACCTACTGTATTAATTTTTCTTTTATTTGTACACCTAATCCTGTTTTTACACGATCTTTTTTTACACGATTTTAAAATAACACGGTCGACAAAAATAAACTTATCCTGTTGTTACACGTTTTACTCTATCAGAAACTGACTTAGGGCCTGTGCGAATAGTGACTAAATTGATGACTAAACTAAATTTTGCAGTTTTTGTGGATAATGTAGGGAAATGCTGTGTGAATTCTTTTGATGACTAAACTCTGTCAGTTATTCAAATATTTAAATTGTAACCATAACAACAATTTAGTCAACTGTCGAAAAATTTAGTCTACTCGCCAAAAGACTAAATACTGCATTATCGACACTAAATTTTAGTCATAGAATTCACACAGGCCCTAAATATAACATTATCCTTATATGTATTATTTTTTTATGTTCCTCAGTATACCACTATTTTATATTCTTTGAATATGTGAATTTTTTATTTGTAAATTGTTTTTAATTTCTTAAAAACTTAATATTTTTTATTTTTCAATTGTGTTTTTATTTGTTAAAAATTATAATAATGTGAAATAAAATGGACATGGTATACTGAGAACAAATTTTGTGTTTGTTTTCCCGAATTATTAATTTTTGTATGCTCTTTGAGGTTGTTGAAGCAATTTAATATTTTCCCAGACTATGTACCTTTTTTACACGATTTTCGTTTACACGACATTCTCTGGAACGTATGTACCGTGTAAAAAGGATTAGGTGTAATATGCAATTTTAGCCATGAACCCGGGTCATCCAAAATCAAACTTAACAAAATTAATTGTAAAAGTTCTTGTCCTAATCCTATCGAAACAGTTTCATGGCGTTTTTGAAATGGATCATTCGTAGGCGCTGAAATATTTTGAGTATTTATCTGACTTTCTTCAACTACATCGTGAGAAATAAATTTAATAATGGCACTTGATTACATTTATTAAAATAATCGAAAAGCTTACGATTTTTTCGAAATTTGCGCCCGTGGTGTCCACATGCGTTCGTGGACAGACGTCCAGAATATTTTATCGAGAAAATAAATTGGAAAAATAAATCGAGGTAATAAAAGTGAATTCCTTTAATAAATGAAAATGAAGTCACGAAAACACTTTTTTAATTTTTTTTAATAATATTAATTTCTGAAATTGCGCCCCTGTCCAATTGCGCCGGGTGCAAGTGCACCATTTGCACCTATGAAAGCGCCGCCCCTGACACCACCAACCTGGAAGAAACTGTGAGGTGCCTGTTTAGCGAGCACCTTAAGATCAGTTTTCCAGACCGCATATCCCCTAAGTGTTGGGTACTGCCACACCATTCCATTCCAGAACGGAGAGCGTCTGGAAACTTCGCCCGGGACAAAGTTAAATGAACAGTTGCCTTCTTTTCAACCCTACAAATCCTCGGGGTAGATGTAATTTATTAGGCACTCCTTCAGAAGTGTCTTGATCTGATTCTCGACAATTTGGCCTGTCTGGTTAGAAGCAGCATCAATCTGGAGGAGAGTCATGGTGTTTCTTATCCCAGAAGAAGGCAACAGGCCTCTAGAGTTGCCTATATCGAATAGAGCTATCAGCTTAAACTCTTTTTTTGAAAACCCTGGAAAGACTGCTGGACCTTAACATCAGATGCGCTAGGGTAGGTGAGGGTTTAAGGTGCTCTATTAGATGTTGATAAATCTTGCATGGGGATGTTACACGAGTTCGGAAATACTGTGATGGATGATGAAGATGAAATATGAGGTGGAGCCAAGCGGGCTGGTCTGGTATTATTATTCTAACAGTCGCTAAGGTAAAACCATGAAACCATTTAAGGCTTACAAGTCCCGCTCTGGTTCAATGAGTATATTTGGAGTCGGAAAAGGTGTCACTGCCGATGAGTTTTGCACCTTATCGCTTTTGGGCTCTACCCTGGGCGCCAGATCAGATAATTGTGGATGTATGTATGTGTGGCATATAGGATTTGTAGATTGTAGCCCTAGCTGCTAGCTGAAGGAGGAGTTTCTATCTATAGAGGTAAAAACGTAATAAAAAGATATATTTCATCATAATTCAAATTTGGACTCAGAAACAAATTTCACTAGGATACCGCTAGGAATCTCTATTTAAAAGTCAGGAGTCACCCAATTGTCCAATTTTAAGCTTACTTCAAATAATAGGTGAAGGATAGGATAAGGTAAGAGGAGTCTGGGATTGCATTGGGAGGAGGCGATGAACGTTGCCTTTAAACTCTTGGATATTGTATGAATTTGGAAACTGACTGTGGGAGATTGTTCCACAGTCGAGTCGTTTTGCTTATAAACTGCTTATAGACTGGTTCGTGACCGTTTACTCTTGTATACAAGAAATAAAGTATGAGTATGGCGATTCTGGTAAAGAAGAGGAAACATTTTACGGCTCAGGATAGATCTGATAGTTCGTTTTGTAAGCATGGTACCCGATTTTTGGATTGATTTTTTTTACCAATTATCTCTTTTGTCGAATGTGTCCTGTTAAAAAATATATATTAAGGTGTTTCCGTTATTATTTCTTTTAAGGTAAATAGATGTGAAGTGTAGGATTTTGCAATGTCCTTCAATTCTTCAACTAGTAGAAAAGAGATCTGTAAAAGTATATCACATAAAAAAATAGTGAAACAAATCAATAAGTCTTCAATAATAAACATCCCTCTAGTCTCCACAAAACAATGATTAGATTGTAGCCTAGATGTACTTACATATTGATGAGGCGCATAATCTTGCCCATAATCCGCCCATTTTGTTAAGTCTATCCGTGGAATGACTCCACTCTTACATGGTACTCTTGGATTACTATAACAAACAAAAAAAAAGTTATAAGCTTCAATAATTTAATATAAATATTACGAAAAAACTTACATTTCATGATCTGGCAGGACCATAGGATATATTTGGATTGTATCTATCAAATCTGTATTATCACAAATTAATCGCGACAATTTTGCTTTTCTTAATTCTTGTAATTGTTCTGGTGTAAATGATGATGGCTGATTTGGTAGTTCATACCAAAACCGGTCTCCCCTCCTTGAATAACTTAATTGTGTTGCAATAACACATGCAAATGTTGGTCCCAACATTGATCCTGGCAATGATCGTTCTGCTACACCACCAGACCATAAGTCAATATCCGCTGGATGGCTATAAAAAAATTTTAAGTTAAAAAAATTCTAATTTCGTTACTATATCAATTAAGTCATACTCAAAAATGCTTTGATATCTTCTGATTGTTTCATTAGGCATAGATCCGAACATTTCCTCCCATGATGTAGACACTGGCAAGCCGCAGAATTTCCTGAATTCCATATATCCAGGAATACCAAATTCACGTCCTCTTTGCATATTGAATGATACCAAATCCAACCCAAATCGTGCACCTTCTTTCTTGAACAAATGATTTGTTACTTCTTGTGTAATTGAGTCATCCATAGCTTGAGCGACTTGATTCATCAAGCCCATGAAGTATTCATCGAGGACACCAGCTCGATATAAATCATATGGGCGACGAATTAGATCTGAGAGTCGTTTCGACGCAATGAATTTGTGTGCCTTTGACCATCTCTCAACGGCCGTTGGTAACAGTGAATGACCAAATCTGAAAGCTGCTGAAGCAAATGAATCAATAATGCCGGGATTTACTTTAGGATCATATCCATCCCAGTATCCTTCCTTTTGCAAAACGAGTCCGAACTTTTCCATAACTTCTTTTCCTAGAAGAATTGGTAAGAATTCATTGAAGGTAATATGCTGTATAATAGCAATGTTGATGCGACGAGACTCTTGGAAGATTGTTTCATCATCCCAATGCGGATTTAATCGGGCCAAACCATTAGCAACACGATTGTGCTCTCTGGCTAAAAGAGTGTGCATGCATGTTAATACAAGCTGTTCATTGACACGAATTTCACCTGAAAAATAAAATATACAAGCGTTATGAAAATTTAATTTTATGTTTATAATCGACTGACCAGCTTCAAAACAGAACATGCTCTTATTTGGGCGAGTGCAACCTTCATCTGGAATATCAAGCTTTAGTGGTAGCAAATCCTTCAATCCATATTCCTGGAATACTGGATTCATGCGTAACAATCCTCCGTATCCTGTTCTCAATTTTCGCGAGAATTTCTCTTTTACTCCGTATATAGTGTTGCCATCGATAACACCAGTTAAGATGTTGAATTGGGCTCTGGATCCTGAAAGGATTGGATTTGTTTAAAAAAAATTACAATTTTTTGCGAAGATCATGATTACCTAGTTTGCATCCTGGTCTAGGTGATGGGAAGGCACGAACGAAATCCATACACTTCATACGGAAAAGTCTATAGAAGTAATCATCTTCTGGGATATGAATTTCGTTACAGTAAGGATGTTTGAGATGTTGTGGTCTTTTGCAGCACTCTTCGGGATCATTGCGATTGATTGGATCTGAATAGAAAAGTGTTATTTTTAATAAAAAATTTATAATTTACAGAATTATATTTTATTGAAGGTGCCATAAAAATGCCTCTTATGTATTCTCGAGAAAAATTGTTTAGGGCTTAGTATTTTTGAGTCATTTGTTCTGTTTACCTTAATCTATGTAGAATAATGATACTGATTTGGATGAAATACTATGAAAATAGTAGGTTTCTAAATTTTTTATAACAATAATAATAAGAAGAAGATGATTTCATAAGTCTCTTTTATAACACTAATATTATGAAAATTAATTGATTGATCATTAATAGTTCTTCAATTTCTCTATAGCCCAATTTGAGCCTTGACCTTAGCTTCTTCTTCTAAACGTCACAGTGCTCGACAGCTTGCTGCCAATTTTTGTGTTAAGTAGTCTTGCTCCCATAACCTTAACTACAGTGTATTTCGAACTTCACCGTGGTTTTCCAACTAGACACTTCTCATCTTGCAGCAAATTCATTGCTTTTTTCGCCATCTTTGAGTCACCAATTCCTTGAACATGGCCAGTGATTGATCTTCGATGTATTGATGCTGCACATTCAAAACTCAGTCTGACAAGTTTATTTACGAAAATTGTCAGCCAGACAAGTTGTAATAGATAGAAGAGATCTTAAACTTTATTTTAAAAAAAAATCAAGGAGGTGTTATGTAGGGCATTTTTATAAAAAAAATAATTTATAACAAAAGGTCTGTCAGAAGTTAATTAACAAAAATTGTCAGCCAGACAAATTTTTTCAAAAATGGTTTATTATTTACTACACATTGTATAAATTTCAAGGAGGTGTTTTGGAAAAAAAATCATTTTTTTAGCTAAATTCAAAAATTCATAAAAAATAACAATTAACAAATTTTTACTAGTCTGGCGGGCGTAACATGTTTTTTACATGTTTTTCAGCCATTCTCACTTTGTAATTTTGAGGTGTTCGATGGGGTACCTTTTTTGTCATGGGAGCCTACACTATAATGTTTCATACGAGGAGTAATGTCCCCGGTACTACGGCTTCTGGTAACGAGCAAAATCCTCAGGAGTAGTTGTATGTAGTGAATGTAGTTTACAAGAAGAAGCAACTAAAGAAGGAACGATATTATGGAAAGAGCTTTAAACAGCGTAAGCAGGTGGGTCAAAGGCTGTGGAGTGCGTGCTAACTCTGCAAAGAAAAAAATGCTGATGTTGTTTATTACAAGAACAAAGACATCAACTTTTAATTTTTAACCAGATTGGATGGAGTATAGTTACATCTAACTCCGACTGTCAAGTACCTAGGTGTTATACTCGACCCTAAACTGAACTTGAGGCTCAATATTGAGGAGACCGTCAGGAGGGCCTATATAGCTCTCTACCATGCAAGAAAGTGCTTTGGAAGAAACGCGGACTTAAGCAACGAATGGTGTTACGGATGTTCGTACTCAGCCATCGTACGTCCCATCCTCACATATATATTAATAGTATGGTGGCCAACATTAAGGAAGGAGTGCAACTGTATCCATCCAGAGAGTGGCATGCATATGCACCATAGGAACACGTTAAATACCATCCTCCGACTTCTTCCACTGCACCTCCATATTAAATACCTAGCTTCTTGAATCGCGGTCAGCTTCAAAAAAATAGGTAGGTACTGACAAGAAAAACCATACGGACATAGCAACATACTTGATATGGTTGACAGGACTAGATCCCAACTACCACAAACTACGGGTAAATGTATAGTATAACTGCCCCCACCTCCGATTTTTTTGAAATTTTCAAATTTTATGTATTTTGGTGCGTAGAATCCATTTCTGAAAAAATTTATTGCCGCTAACGCACCGTTTCTGAGTTATGCAATTTCAAAGTTGCCAAATTTCACTTATTTCGAAAGTGAAAATCGCCATATCTCACCTCCGATTATTTTGAAATTTTTAAATTTTATGTATTTTGATGCGTAGAATTCATTTTTGAAAAAATTAATTGCCACTGACTCACCGCCATATTTCCCCTCCGATTTTTGTGAAATTTAGATATTAAATGTATTTTGATGTATGATTTTCAATAAATAAATTATATAAAATATAAAATAAATGTTTCATTCAAATGTTGCCTGATTTACCAAAAAAAAAATTTTTTGTAGAAGGCGCAAGATGATTTTGTGCTTTTTTTGGTAAAGCAGCCAATACTTGGATTAAATATTTATTTTCTGTTATATAATTTATTTATTTAAAAGTATTTATTTATTTAAAATACATTAAAAATATAATTTTCAAAAAAAACAGAGGAGAAATATGGCGGTGAGTCAGTGATGAAATATGGCACGTTCACGTTCGAAATAAGCGAAATTTGTCAACTTTAAAATTGCATAACTCAGAAACGGTGCGTCAGCGGCAATTAATTAGAATCAAATGGATTCTACGCACCAAAATACATAAAATTCAAAATTTCAAAAAAATCGGAGGTGGGGCAGTTATACTATATATTTACCGGTTTGTCAACTAGGAAAAAAAGACAAATCTACAACACAGAATATGGTGTTAGTAACTGACAGTCAAGCTGCAATCTTGACTCTCAACCAGGGGCCTTTCCAGCGAACTGGCTTAGGGGGGGGGGGGGTAATTTTAAAAAAAGGAGAAACTTAAATATTTTTTTATTCCATAAATACCATTTGCACGCTCCCCAAGCTACCCCTAGCTGAAGTTGCCATTTCACCCCCCCCCCCCCCGCAAATGGACAAAAATTTGTGCCACCAGTATTTAAAGGTTATTTAGCCCTAATGCCGGGTTTTCACTAGTAGAGTCAGTGGTAGAGTAACTGGCCTACTTTTAAGCGATAGAGTAACTTTACCACGGTGCTATCCCACTCTACTCTACTATAACCGAGTTTTCATTAGGTGAGTTCACAGGATAGTTAGTACTCGACCAGTACACTCTACCACTAATTCTACTAGTGAAAACCCGGCATAATAGAACCTACATACGCAGCGGCAGACATTTTTTTCAATTGTAGCCCTTTTTTACACCCCTCCCCCCAACCCTTTAACTAGAGGCGGGTCCACTTCCCGCAAAAAAGGTCATATTAAAAAGAAGAAACCCTAGTAAAAATGTGCCATGCGAGTTTGTTCGCTATGCGGCGCCGTGCAGGCTAGTGCGTACCTGGTGTATGCTAGCTGCGGGCGAGTTTGATTTTTACTCGGGAAGTCATCACTTCTCTTACGGCGCTTGAGCAGTTAACTTCATTTTGTTTACATAGGTTGATTCTACACGAGGGTGTTCGATCAAAAACCGGGTGAAAAATCGTTCAAATTTGTGTGCCCTCCCCATCGTCCTCTCTCACCATCTTCTTCATAAACCACTTTGCAGCCGACTCAGCTATAGCGTGCCATATTAACGGTAGTCTCGGGGATCGGTCCCTTCCACGACCCTCCAGCAGTTTTGGAAAAAGTCACCTTCATAGATCGCCGACTAGATTCACCATAACTTTACTTGTTTGTTTGAAATATTGGTAATTTTTAAGAATAAAAATTATTGGCCTGGGTTCCCAGATCCGGCGGAGCGGAAGTGAGTGCGGATTTGACACTTTGCGATTCTCAAATCCGCAGTCGCGAATTCGAAACCGCAATCGCGGATTGAATGCGGGTTTAATTACCGAAAAAATTCAGAGTGAACACTCACGCGATTATGAAATACGCGTTATCGGATTTGCTTAGGCAAATTTGACGTTCCAAATCCGCGGAAAAATTGTTGCGGATGACAAATCCGCAGTAGCGGCGGGAGTGTCCGATCCGCCGGATCTGGGAATCGAGGCAAATAAGCGAACGAAAATTCTTAGTGGGGGTAATTACCCAATTACCCCCCTCTGAACCCGCCCCTGCTCTCAACTCCACCCAGGTCTCATCAGGGCTAGTCAAGAGATGCACAGATAAGCTTGAACTCATAAGTAGAAATGTAAACGTTACCCTACTGTGGGTTTCAGGCCAGAGGAATATACAGAGAGCTGAATATATATGGCACTAAAGGAGCTTGAGGATCTAGCAGCAGACCATTCAACGAGTTTGACGCGATTTTTGAATGCTGCAAAATGGATCCAAAAACCATAACAAGCCTTGTGGTCACGAGAATGAGTGGTATAAAAACGCCGTAATGTGCTAATAGAAGGACGAAACAGCGTATGTGGGCCTCGGAACTTCAACCATCCAACCAACCAAGCAACCAGTTAATCGTCTAACTTTAAGCCTTGCACGACTTGGAAAGACTTTTTTTTCTTTTCAATGTTAACGTAAGTTTGCTTGAAATCGATAGAAAATTTTCACCCATCGACGTTGTATTCCCAGGATTTAAGGAAGGCCTGCTTTACTGAAAACAGTTGACCATTGTCTACATTATTTCGAGTTTGGTATTCCATAATTGCTGCTTTTGTATGGGATTCTTCATGGATTTAGTTATGTTTGCTTTTTGGTAGATATCAATTGAACAGATTATGCATTCTTCCAAATTTGCGAGGATCTGTTCTGCTAGGATGTCATAACTTTTTTTAAAGGATCATGTGGCACCTTGTGATACTTCCAGGCTTGGTACGTTTGGTTCACTGGAGTCATCATATTCTGTAGACCGGGCTTTGGTAAAATGTCGCTCGCTAAAGAGTTCCTTCCACCATTTCTTCACATATTCGCATCTAAAGGTTGCTTTTACAAAGAAGTGAAGTGGGTTGGTTCGCATCGCAATTCGTACCTCTGCAGGATTTTACTTGGAGAATTCTGGAAGCTGCTCTTCTCTCGGTGAGTGAGTATACGGTCTATTTGGTCCGAGAATCTTTTCTAGGAATAGATTGCCATGGATTGTGAATATTCTTTCTTGGGAAAAACATATGTTGATATAGTAATAATGTTATTGCGCATGTCGAAGTCGATAATACGTTTTCTGTTGTTGTTAAATGTTTCATAGATGCTTTTCTATATAATGCTGGGCAAAGTCATCTCTCTCTTACGATTTCGGCATTCAGATTATTTCAATGATGATTTTGAATATTGTTACTAAGAGTTCCAAGAGTTTTTAAACTATTCCGATTATAGTAAAAATTTAATCTTGAAGACGAATATCGAAACGTTGTATGAAGAAATGTGATATTTACTGAATAGTTAGGAGTTTTTCTACAAATTACATGCAATAAAAAAAGGCACCGAAGGAAGTAAACGAAGACCGAAATAATAGTGTACATCTATTAATAGTCACTATTTTTAAGAGCTAGGCATCATTCGTGACAAAGTGATTATATTCCAGGTGCTTGAATTTCGGATATCCCAACAGCCATAAATCCTTACTGCCATTTTATAATTAAAAGGTAGTCATTTTTCATTATTTCATTTCACATTAATGACGAAATATGATTTTTCGTTTTTACCCTCTTTTCCATGGTCTAACAACGTTTAAAAAACGAATTTCTTACTTCGAAGACACACGTGATTTCTTAACACGGAATCACTTAAGTCAACGTTTGTTGCAATTATGTAATAAATTAAAATCGCCAATTTTTTAGTCTATTTACGGAAGATTGAATTTTTTGGTCCAACTGACAACCCATGCTTTTGTCATTTATAATCTAATAAAGCACCTTTCAAATGAGCTTAATCACGGCTTAGCTGTCTCTAATCTTAGAAAAATTATGCTTTACAAATTACATATATGCAAACCAGTATCTAAAGTATAAATATAATCAAAAAACAAATAAAAAATACGAAAACAAATTCGCATTTCCTTTTCCGCAGCCGTTGGTTATATATTGTCATGCAGCAGTATCTGATAAGCCATTAATTAATATCCCTGCTCTTGACAGAGGCAATAAATCTCGAGTCATTATTCGCCGCCTTAGAGAGAGAAAGACACCTTCTTCTTGATCTTCGTTTTCTTAAAACTTACCTAACGGGGTTCCAGTCAAGGTAAAATCGTGGTCCATGAACTGACCCCAGGCGATCACCATAACTGTTCCCGCATGATCATGGTAGCCTTCATCGGGATGCAGTGTGCGTGAGACAACGCGTGATAGCGGAAGATCACGTCCAGTTACTGATATTCTAGGAGCATTAATGCTATCAGCATATAACGGACCAATTAATCTCTGGAACGGTGACATAGTGGCACCCCATGTCGGATGCTCGATATTGTTGCATAATCCATCAAAACGTCTGTATTTACCAGGGCGGCATTCAACACCGGCAAAGAAAGGCGGACAAATCTCTCTGATCAGCGTTTTCGATGTATCAATTTGTGGTAAGCCTTTCTCGATCTCCTCATATGACAATCCATATCTAAAAATAAAAAAATAAAACAAAATTAGCTTGATTCACCTTCAAAAAAACGACAAAACCTAATTAGCATAAATGCTAAAGGCATGGAAATCAAGAATGACACAGATTTGATCTTATCTCATGGTTGGCCGCCTGCGCGGATCATCTATTTTTCATCTTACCGATCGCGATCGTAATGTGCAATTTGCGTGCATGATGTGCGCTTGCTTGTTATGATTTGGAGAATAAAGTGCAGCGATACATTACATATGTATATGCCATACACCGCGAAATGTTAGAGTTGGCGATTTATGTATGTTGGTTGTGTTTCGTAAATTTCAGTTGGAATTGATCCAAAAACCTTGGCACAGATTAGGATTGGGTAAATTTCATCTTCGTGATTATCCGACTTTTGTTGTTATTCCGATTCGTAAGCGGACATAAAATACAGCTGTTTACTAGAGCATTATATGTTAGAAATTAGATGAAAGGTCGCGCTTTACTACTATTTTCGGTGATTGATGATCGTTATTAAATTGTAACCAGGTCTGATTTTTGTGAGTTTGTCAGTCTTTCCTTTCATTGTAGCCTAATTTTTTCAGAACTGGTCTTTCATCAAGTTTTTTGCTGATAATACTCGTATATATGTAGAACTACAAATTATTATTAATTATAGAATTGCTGGAAGCAATATTAACTGTCAGCAGGCGTTGTTGAATAGATTAGTTGATGGAAGCTACTTTTTTTTATTGATATGACACATTTTCGATAATCATAGACTTGGTTTGTTCTGGGTCACAAATTAGACTGGATCTGATAATTAATATAGAAGGGTAGTCAAAAAACAACTTCAAATTTTGGACATGGGAAAAATTAGATGAATTGTACATGTATAAAAATTGTCATTTTTAAACTCAAGAAAATTAGTTTAGCAACTGCAGTAAAATACTTGAAAATTGAGTTTTAAACTTAGACAAAAATATGTAATCGACAAGCTTGATCAAATATCGCATGGTCGATGGGATTATTCAAACTCAAGCAGTGCCGCGGCACCCATATGTGCAGACTGTGCATTTGCACTGGTCGGTACTTGGGAAGGGCGGCATTTTCGCGAGCAAAGCGAGCAAAAAATGTTTACAATATATTTTATAAACAACGACAGCCGCCAAAAGACAAGGCATTTTTGGCGATGAGCGCAAAAATTTAAATGAGCGGCGGTGATAAACAAAAAGAAGACAAACATCAAGCTTAGATTACCAATAATTGATTAGCACACGCAGCATGTACACAATAAACAAACGATGAAGGAAAGGCGACACAAAAACAACCCAGTAGGAAATAGAAACCTTCTAGAGTCGATTCCTTACATTATCCTTCGAATGCGTAATGTATACTTTCGAAACATCTCTTTGATTAATTGCGAGGTCCTAGGGTCGAAGGCATAGCGACAACCTTTTGCATTACAATTCATTCCAATAAAAAGATATAAGCACAGATAAGTAAAATGCAGATGCCTAGTCGAATAGGCGAAACGTGATCCATGTTGCCGAAAGCAATCCAATCAAAACACACAGTTTATCGTTCAGACATAACGTCACACGTGATAAACTGCGCAGTTAAACTGAAAGTGTGTGGGCCGTTTCAATTTCGTTTCACAGTTTGCTGTGTTGGATAGGATTTCCTTCTATAAAATGTGAAGTTTGTTTGGCATTTTATAAATCACACAGAAGAACATCAACCCGGCAAAACCCTGTCCCAGCAAGTTTCTCTTCACTAGTACGAGCTAGATGTCCTGCCTAACAAGGTTTTCCGTCTTCATTCTCTTCACGACAGCTACATCACATCTGGGTGAAAGCACCCTCTACAGCTCTTGATTTTCTGATATCATCTATGAAAGTCAGTATTTGGATGGACTTGTTGAGGATTGTGCCTATTTGTTGTCACAACCGAAATTGTACGGCACTTACTCCAACCCCAGGTTGGAGAGGAGCCAATCCAGACCAACTTTTTTCGGAGTCGGAGGGTAACCCCCTTTCTATCCCGAGTGGAATGTCGAACAGCTACTTTTAGTCGGAAAGATAGTAGAGAGAAGAATGACAAAAACTAACAACGCCAACACCTGGGTTTACTCCATTCCCATTTAAAACTATTGCAATAGAACGCTGACCACGGTGATTGACCTGTGGATAGTACCCTCGCTTATTGTGCTCGGGGATAGCAGTGGAGAGAAAAGGCAATTACATTAAGGAGGGGGATTGACAGTAACGAAGAATATTATGTGGGTGAGCAAGCTAAAGGTTATTTTAGAAAATTTAGATGTTTGACCTTGAGGGCTTGATCAGTTGTAAAATGTAAGAAGACGTGTGTTCGTTTGAATTCGTTGCAAGATATTGGGCCTTAACTACCATCACAATTAGTGTAACTTTATCAATGTGAAAAGTCACTTTTTTATCAGAACAATATTTCTATGTCCAATCATTGATTTTCTTAAAACCTTTTCCAATTCTTATTTTTGCATACTTTTATATAGATTGATTGAGAGATACCGAATTGATGATTTCGGCAATTCAATTTGCTAGTGTAAAGATACTTGCAAGCTGGTGGTGCAATACTCCTGCAACATTGCAGAAAGTTCTTGCAAGAGAATTTTGTTGCCAGTGTGGACAAGATAATTCCGACTTGCGCAATAGTATTGTAGGCTTTCAATCAGATCGAAAACTATTTCGGTCTTGCGCAAGATGGAAGGAAAAACATAGTGGAGCAAGGAAGAAGTAAAAACTTATTATATATGAAAGTTCCCCCGTTTTATGGGATGTAAAATGTACCTGTAGCATAGCAAGATACCTGAGAGTCAGTAGTCTTTCACTTGCTGAAATAGCTGCTCTCATTTTCGTATTCTTTTTCGCGATTAAAGGTAATACACAATTTAATAGATAATCGAAATTCTCTTGAGACATCCTCATAAATTTTTTTAAGGAATTAGGATCTTCACTTTTCAACTCTTTGAATAAAAGTTGGTTAAATCCTAACTCTTGCCGACGGCTATTCTAGTTTCTGACCCATTCTTTTCGCTTGCGTGATTTATTTTAAATTTTTTCTTTAATAAAATAACCCCAACTATAGCAGGAGCACACCTAATTTGTTGGCAATGCATTTCTAACATGAAATGACAAAATGACAATTCGAAAAATTACTGTTACACATGTAAACAGTGCTGCAAGAAATTGCGGCAAGTAATGTTGCACTTGATTTGAAAACCGTTTGCAGAAAACTTTCTTGCGCAACTTTTATTGTAGTGTAAACACAAATGCAACTATTCTCAGAAAAATTTGCGCACTATTTCTTACAAGTGTACACACACCTTTACAGTTATCGCAACTAGCTATTTGAAAGCGCCTGCCTCACATGCTCCTTTCAATGTAGTCACATAATATGTAGCATCCCTGCTCCTCACAAGCGCAGGACATTGGCATAGGGGTGGACATTAAGAAAATACATCGATGTTTTTTTCGATGCAATGCATCGTTCTGTGGCATCGATGTCACGACGATGTATCGCAAAATACATCGATGTCTTGTACCCACAAACTTCATTCAAAATTACAATAAATTTTATGTCTAAAATATACGCAAATATAAAAGTTTATGCAGTTACAGGTCTTAAGATGCGATTCTTATGCTACGATTATAGCGACTGCAGCCGCGTGATCAGAGCCGCATGATCCGAGTCGCTCGGTAAAATTCTTATGCCGCGACTAGTGCAGTTCCAGAAAAATTGGCACTCAAGATTTCCCCTTAATGGGATTTCAAATCGGTGAGGTGACGTTATGTTGTTAGTGTAATTTGGCGATTTGAAGTCCTATTAAGGGGAAATTGGTTCTCAATATTTTTCTACAGCATGGCTTGTAAATATAGAAGGCTTTGATCACACATAAAATACTTGAACACAGTGAAAATAAATTTTCCAGCCGCCACGACTGTTACTACTATACTGCTCATGTCAGCAGTTGAGCCGTACGAATGAAGCCGCCTCACCAGAGTCGCTTCAGTCGTGCGGCGCCAGACGCTCCTTAGGAAATGGTTCCATTTACTTCCATTACAACGAGTCAATTTTTCCAGCCCCACGGCTGGAGCCACGCGGCTGTAGTCGTTACAGTCGTAGCATAGGAATCGCACCTTTACAGTTAAACTAACTTACGACAACGAACATGTTCATGCATGGTTACGGCAATGACTGTGACAAGAAATCCGTGAGTGTATTTGAAATACAGTTCCCACGCACCTTCCAACTTAGACTGGAAACAGAATTGAGCGGTCATGTAAGTACACCAGCGCTGATAAACGTCAAAATTAATAAGATTACACACAACCTGATTATTCTGAACAGAATGCAAGCTTTACCATTTTGTATCATTTGGCATTTATCGGTGCTTATGACCGCTCAATTCTGTATTCAGTTTTATGTGTGATACTCTAGCAGTTACCACGTGGACCTTGAAAAGTTGAGTTGAGATTGAGTTGAATTTTCGATTCGCGTATAAGAATACTGAACAAAGGCAAAGCATATTTCCAATTCGATGCATCGGATAAAAAACATCGATGCATCGAATATATCGAAGCATTAATAAAACATCGGTTCAGTTCGATGCATCGGGTTTATACATCGAATGTTTCCGAAACATCGATGCATATCGTCCATCCCTACATTGGCACAGAATAATATGTAGCCGTATTGGATTCCTTTCCTCCAGGTACAGTTGACATATGTCACCTTAAAAAATTCTTATTCTTTTTAGCAGATGCTTAAAGCTTCCGTCTGAGGTATCCCCGTTGTATGTGGATGATTCTTTTTCTAATTACAGTACTTGGCAACCTAATCATCTACGTAGCCTGTCATCAGTGGCAAGCTTTATCGTTTCTATCGTATATGTTCCCTTACTCAGGCTTGTGTCAAATTATTTTGTTTGACCCGTCTTTTTAATCTTAGGGTACCCTTTGGATGCTTTTAAGAACACATAAAATTGAAATTGCGATTCCTTATCAAACACCACGCAAATAGCCTATCAAAATTGGAAATGCTCCTAACTAATGTTTATAAAACAAGTACCTATGTACGTCACATTCATATCTAAATCCTTTTTTGCAACTAGTATTTTTCTATAACGTACTTTTTAAATAAATTTTTGCATAACAACATTTCTCTTCCTGGAACAGTAATTTTTGACTCGTTTATATTCATGTTGTTTCAGAATTTATATTTAACATTTCTTTCCATCTCCCATAATTCTACTTCACTAAAGAAAACTGGAAATTTGATTGAAAAATGAGCGTTACAATGTTAAACACAATGTCAGCACACCTTTTTGATTAAAACTCCCAGTTGTAAAATAAACGGTTTCTCCCAACTAATTTAAATATCTGTATACAAATTTATTACATACACAGCTATCAACTAACTGTTCATTGGACCATATCCGCTTAAAAGCAAATAGTACAAGACAACCTTGAAGTGTAACTGTCCATAATTACTACTAGAACCTATAACTATCCATTGACCCATTAGTTCAAAATTAATTTCAAGTTAGTAGCAAGAAGCATGAAATTGTTTATTTTCTGGTTGACCTTAACAAAAGAACGATGCAAACACAGGTATAGGTAAACAATTTCGTTTCGCTGCATAAGAACTGATTATAAATTTCCAAAACGGTAGGCACTCAGCCAGATAAAACATAATGACTTGTGACGAACTTTCTTATATATGCGAATCGAAATTATTATTAAGTGTTTACATTAAAGATATTTATGTATTCACTAGAAATGACTGTTTTAAAGTCTTCACTAAAATATGATCACTTAAAAAATATTCATGCAGCACTGTTTTGTAACGCATTGCCCATCGATGAGAGTCATTTATCACTTTCATGTCAGAGAGGTGTCTCTTCTGTAATATCGTTACCTCACACCAAGATTACCACTGACAGAGAATACTCAATTAGTTCCCAGTGGGATTTTGCAAACAAAACTCCAAAATGGAAAAGAGCATTAGTAGAGTTTGTCGTTATTTATCAACATATGGCTTCTTACCTAGTCCAAAAACCATTGCAGATTTAGCAATGCCATAGTAACTAGTAAGTAAGTTGCACTTTAAGTAAATTCATTTCCAAGAACGCATCACCAAAGACAAGGTTTATAAGAAATTGACTAAATTATAACTGTGGTTTTTTTTCTGTAAATGGTTCCACTGTCAGAGTACACCAATCTATTATCTATAATTAATTCCATAATTAATTTGATAAAAGGAGAAAAAAAATCATTAATCCTCGATATGCCACCGTAACACGCTACTTGGTGGCCCGAAACAGTATCATTAAGAATTCAGCGGCGACCGCTTTAGTCAACATATAAAATTCTCCGACGACAGCTTAAAGTGTTGCAAAAGCATGTCATGGCTTTGGCTATCTAATTGCTACAGTTGGCTAGTATCTCGCCGGATTGGCTAAATCTAATCTAATGACTCCATTTCGATTCCAATCATGTCAACGCTTGTATAGATGATATTTTTTGGGCAGATGATGATAAGCGGTTTTAAATTGTGTCTAGACAAAAAGGCTTTCACTTCTTCAGCAACAACTTCTCACCACATCAACAGTATAGGCACTTTAACAACTGCCGTTTAGAATTCCATTTCACCTTTTGGGTATTTTATAGCTTAGCTGCTACCTACTACCTGTGGGTACCTGCAAGATCTTGCAGAAATGCAGACCTTCAAGACTTGATTAATTACGTATAATTGACTCTGCGTGAAACTGAAAGTGCCTTGGCTATAAGACCAGTCTAGCTGGTCACTCGCCGATGAAAGGTTCCAGGTGGATAGATGATGATTTATGGTTTGCTACTAGGCCCGCTAAACACTTAACGTCAGTAAGTCTTCGAACAGAAGTTGAGGTCTGGAGCTAGGGTTTCTCGATCCCTATTACGCGGTTCGCTTCTATACTGAATCCGATTAATTTTGTTTAAAAATTCGGCATTATTCGTAGTTACTTTTGTGGCAGGCACAAATTAAAGATAAATCGCCTATAGTCTTATATAAATTTGGAAATGTCACATACATTTTGTCAGAAAGTTAAATTTGAACGGGTAAAAGTTGAACACGGTTCAAATTGGATTTATAACTGAACATGTGTTAGGGGCCATCCATAAATTACGTCACACCTTAAGGGGGAGGGAGGGGGTCGACGAAGTGTGACATTGTGTGACAAGGGGTGGGAGGGATTCTAAATTTCGTGACGTCACATTTCAATATCTAATATGTTAACAACCCAAACGAGAACGAAGTGTCTGCTATGCCAGTTATAAATAATTTAACGGAGTGAGTTCAAATTTCATGGACTCAAGTTGATTAAGTTTGTATCTTTTATCAATATAATTAATCGTTTTTTGTTTTGTTAATTTTTCTCAAATGTTTGATTTGATGTTGATTTTATTAAAAAATAATTTAAACTAATTTCGGAACTGCTGTTTTAATTTAATAATTGCTAGATGTAACATTGCAAAATATGTGACGTCACACTAGGGAGGGGGGAGTCTCATAAATGTGACCACCTGTGACAAGGACGGGGGAGGGGTCAAAAAATCATGAAATTCGTGTGACGTAATTTATGGATGGCCCCTTATAAGTTTTCTTTTGCACTTTGAAAGTATCTCTATTACGCTTTCACCTGCTATTAGCTGTTAAATGATGAACATTTAAAAATCTCAACTAACTAATTTCGATATTGGGAGCATGTTTCTGGTGACAATTGAAAATGAGTTGAAAAGATCAATCAGTATCGTCCTTGTATGTCACAGATTACCTCAGCCAAAGTGAGCATGGCTTCAGCGGGTCTGGTATGGTTGTTATAGAATCCCAAGGATTTTGATAAAGTGTTGAACTCGGCCTGCTGACAAAGTTCAAAGTTTTTAGTTTCGAGTTGAAAGTTTCCTTTCTGGCTGTTCAATTACTGTAGTATTGGACGGGGTTGATCCTAACTGCGCACCATTCCGTATGGAGTCTCCGCGGGGAATTTTATCATCACGATTTTCCTAAACTTTATAAATGACCTCTTAGGGGGCATCCATAAATTACGTGAGGCGTTTTTGGCGATTTTTCGACCCCCCTCCCCCCTTGGTGAGATGTCGTGAGATTTGGCTAGACCCCCTCCCCCCCCCCACAATCTCACGTGAGATTTTTCAAATTTTAAAAAATGTCTAGTATTTACACTATTATGCGTATTTGTAGTGTAAATACGTTAATCTGTGCTTGAGTGCGTTAGATTTATTTAAAAAGACATAATTTGTGTTGAGGACCATTATCACAAAAGCATCCCAGCACCAACTCGACATGCACCCAACATAAGCTACAATACCTGTCGATTACCATTTAGCAGGTGATTCTGCCTATTCTTTGGAAATAAATCTCATGATGCCTTACAGCAAGGGTGTCAAACTCAAAGGCTAACTTGGGCCAAACAAATAAGGTTTAACTTTAGGTGGGCCACAAAAACAATTAATTTTCATAGAAACTTAGCTTTATTTAGAACTAGCAAAAAACCCGCGTGCGTTGCAACGCCTTTAAATAAAAAAAGTTTATATGTGCAATGTCCGCGGTAGGAAAAAAGGGAAAGAAACAACAAATCTTGAAAAAATGTTTTTGGATACCATATAAAAATTTAGAGTTACCTATAAAAAATATTGTAAAATTTCTTCTCGAGCGTTCTCGGTTTCGTCAGGGATTAATTGGAACAATTTGTTTCTTTTTAACGACTTTAATTTTAAAGCAAAATTGTTTGCACATATGCGCTGCTTCTTCCTCTTTTACTTCTCCCTCTTCCCAATTTTCTCGATGGTTCAGTTAGAACAACCGTACTAAATGGAGATGTGACGCTGCGTTATTGTTATATGTATTGTATGTATTCAAGTAGATGCCACTGAACATGAAACTTCTCGGTGAATAGGAATTTTTATTTTAACTTTTCGGTTAGCCGTTACACTGCCCCCTTCTTACTTAATGTTCGTCCCGATCACAGCTTCCGTCCTGTTCTTACCGGTCGAAATTTTTGGATGCGATAGATGGCATCGTTTAACCACGTGATGGCAGTGGAGGGCCCTCCCATATTCTTTGTAATTTTGGCGATTTACCTTTTATTCGTCGAGGATTTTATAAGTACACTCGATAGCGTGGCAACCTTCACGACAATGGGGGAAACGACCAAGATACACTATGTTCAATGTTCTCCCATTTGAAGCTAGGATGTGAAGATTTTCAGATTTCGCAACTCTTGAACAACCTACATACAGCTGACCGGGAAATGACACTTATTTGGTAAGTTTTGTTCATAAATTCGTTATTTACTACCTCAAAAACACCCAGATACCGATTTTAATTGGAAACGGAATACAATTCGCAAACTTATTGGCCATATTTGTGCGGCCATTTTGAATTTAAGTTTTGATCATAAATTCGTTATTTGCAACTCTAAAAACCCCTAGATATCCACTTTAATTGGAATCGGAATCAGGGGCGGATCCACACGGGGGGGGGGCGTTTGGGGCGATCGCCCCCCCTAAAATAAAAAAAAATAAAGTTTTTTTATGAGAAATATACCTAGCAGTAAAATTTTCAACTTTATATTTGAATTTTAAATGAAATTAATAACTAGAATTTTTACTTTTATTTATTATAAATTTAATAATCAAACTTATAAAATAAATTTATAGAACAAAATCGATCATATGTTTTCTAGTATTGGCGTATCTATCAATAACATTATCTGTATTAATTTGTATATTCCAAAAGCGAAAGTTTTCTGCGAATTGTTTTCTTTTAAGGTGATGGAGCAATTCAAGTAATTCACGAACATGCATAAAAATGGTTTTTCAAAACATTATAGATAAATGTGCATTTACAGCCTCAACCTCTTTTTCATTTCACTCAGATTTCATTTTATTTCTTAGACATATCCCGAAGTAGAAGCATTCAAACAGTGTACTTAAATAAATATTCACAAGTTCATTGACATATAAACATTACAAATAATAAATATCCTTAAAATTTTTTATTATTCAGATCGCCCCCCCTAAAAAACTTTTCTGGATCCGCCCTTGATCGGAATACAATTTGAAAATTTCGTCCGCCATATTGGCGTGGTCATTTTGAATTTAAAAGTTCTGATCATAAATTCGTTATTTGCTACTTTAAAAACCACCAGATACCGAATTTCATGGAAATCGGAACACACTTGGAAAATTCGGGTGGCCATTTTGAATTTCAGCGGCCATTTTGAATTTATAAGTTCTGATCAAACATTCGTTATTTACTACCACAAAAACCCCAGAAACCGATTTTCATTGGAATCGGAACACAATTGGCAAATTTGTCGGCCATATTGGCGCGGCCGTTTTGAATTTATAAGTTTTGACCACAAATTCGTTATTAGCGACCCTATATACCCACTTTCATTGAAATCGGAACACAATTTGTAAATTCATATTTGGGTGGCCATTTTGAATTTCGGTCATTTTTCGGCGGTCATTTTTAATTTCAAAAATCGGGCCTCGAAGTGCATCATGGGGGACCCCCACTAACCTTCGTGCAAAATTTCGAAGCTCTGCGATGACTGGTGCGCCCGCTATAGCGCACATATCGCACATACACGCATACATACACGCATACAGAAACTTTCTTTTATTAATATAGATAATACCCTGTAATTCCCACCGATCATATCATCTTCGTTTTGTTTCATTTGCGGGAAGGGATTGGAGGGGTTTAAAAAAATTCATTTAACGTTCGAAAACAGGCGGAAATATATTTTGGCGCTGATGTTACAACAAAAAATGCACACCTTTTGGGGAAGAGTATTGGCCGTTGGAGGAATTGGTCGGGGTCGGAAGCGATATCCAACACCACCATCATGCTCAGCACCCTCGAAAACGGAGAGAAAGTGTTTTTACAGGGAACCCGTGTAAAGCACGTTTAATCCCTATTGGGAGTGGTTTTTGGCCGTTTTCTAACAGTATGATTTAAAAAACTCTCCTTCCCAAGCGGTCTTCGATCCCAGCATGAGACTCAGGTAACTTATCTTTAGTATTGCCAGTCAAAACATATAAAATTTGGAGAAAATCCCTCGTTGGCTTTTTGAGATCCCCAAGGATAAAGGATACTTAATATGTCCTTTGAATCCTTTTTTCGTCGAATGTCCTTTTTGGCATTTTTATTTAATAGCTAGCACGCATAGCGAACAAATGCGCACGGCACATTTTTACACGCGATTTCGTGCATCCCTGTGGCGGGCGCGTGAGTTTTATTTTTACTCCGGAACAAAACTAGCACGCACACTCCCGCCACAGGGATCCACGCTTCCGCCACAAGTATGCACGAAATCGCCTGTATTGCTTTATAGTCCAATAAATAGGTAATTTTTCTTTGCGAAAAACACCGCACGCGATTTTTTTTACTAAATGATTTTATATATTTTTATAAGCTTAAATCCAAAATGGCGTCATCCCTAAACTCTTGCTAAACTTACAGTGAAGGAAAACGCCTTTAATTCTATATCTCAAAAACTATGCATTTTACGACAAAAATGTATATTATCTTTTTTGTAGATAAATAAGTGATTTAACTTTCTTGTTTGGAACTTTTTTGTATAAAGTCAATATCTACGGAGAAATAGTGCTTCAAACTTCATATATCACTTTATTTGCACTATATTTCGTTAATGGTTAATTCTACATGAAAAAATCCTTCGTAAGACTTATAGAACACACGATTATTTATAATTTTTGTTATTATTATTTTTTACGTAGGGCTAATATTGCACCAGTTATGGCGCTTTAAGTGTAGTTTTCTTCCCAATATACAGGGTGTATACCGCTAAGTTTACAAAGCGGCCGGCTGTGGACAGGTTTTAGATAGACGAACAAAAAATCATATAGAAGGGGGGCGGTAAATCGTAACGGTTTAGCAGCTAAGGCGCTTTCAACCGCAGCGCCGCGTTTATCGCGGATTTCTCTACTGCAAGGTGGAGTGATACCAGATTGAGGAGAGTCTCCAGTGCTGTGGTCCCGTCGGGGAAGTGCGGATGGCTCGAGTGATGCAAAGGCAGGCCATTCTTTGAATTTTGCCCAAATTGGTTACCCTTAAGCGCCGTTCTATGCCACCAAACTAAGCTCCATAAGTTACCATGGGCCTAATGATAGTGGTGTATATCGCCTGCCAAGCCCCTGTGGGACCACAAACTCTGCCACAAGCTCACAGGGATCTGCGCGTCCTGTTCATCACAGTTTCCATGTGCTGGTTCCAGTTGAGCTTGGCATCTAGCGTCACTCCTAAATATTTGGCTTGTTGTGAAAAGCCTATAGTTCTACCTGCGAGTGTTGGTTCCGAAAGCCCCGGTAGTGATCGGTGAAAGGAACCAGAATCGTTTTGTCGGGAGTGACTTTTAGTCCTACGCTGTCGTACCAGCTAGATACTAGACCTAGTGCCTGCTGCAGACGTCTTGACATGGCTCCTTCCAGAGCTAGATTACTGTAACTATTAAAAATGCAATATTTGATCTTGCCTATAATATATGTGATGCATTCTAATAAAAATTCAACAGAAGAACTTCTTCAAAGTGATTCCAAATTTGGTTTAATAAAGTGACAAGATGGTACTGGAAAATTATTGGGTGCCTTCCATTTAGACACAGAGAGACACAGTGTTACACTGTGTCCGACACAGAAGTGTTCCATCAACGACACAGCTAGACACAGCCGGGCACAACTAAGACAATGCTACCAACCCTCGCCAATTGAAATGTGATCGTTAATTTATAATTACAACAATATTGTTTCATTTTTAAGATTCCCAGCATTTATAAGATGTCGGGTAATTAATTTAAAGAAATTATCAACATAAAATTTACGATTTACTTGCCAAACAAAAATAAAAACGAGGAAAGTGCGCCGTGGCGGATTTTTCATGAACTTATGTGTTCCATTTGGGCTTACACAGAACGACACAGAGCGACACGCTGTGTCGGACACAATTGTCTTTCTGTGTCTAAATGGAAGGCACCCATTGTGACCATCATCAAAATTCGACTCAAATGAGGCTGGGAAGTTTGTTTGCGTTGCTTTCCATTTTTCTAAATATTCTTTTAGGAAGAGACGATCTATCTTTGGGAAGACCACACCTCAAAATTAAATTGGGGCTACTCTATGGTGACTAAATTAAATTAAATTGTGCCCGTGTTTTTTACATGCATTTCAAAGGGATGGCAAAATTTTGCCTGATCACCGTACTAGGCTTGGATAAGTGTCATCTGTAACCAGACTGCTGTCAAAGTTTTAGCTACATACATACATACATATTTCAAACACGTGGTTTCATTTCCATAGTGGATTGAAGCAACACACTTTTAGAAAATGAACGAGATCAAAGCCTAGTTGGTTTTTGTTGACACATCTGCTCCTTGCGCTTGAGACTATTTACAATTGGGTTATTGAGTTTAAATGTGGTCGTTCGTATGATATACATATGTACATCATTCGGAACGTTTAGTAGAAGTGACTTCCTTATTGATAAAATCCATCCATGACATGGTTTTGAGTGATCGACGGATCAAAGTGAGCGAAATAGTTGAAGGGTACAGTGTGCTTTCAATTTTACACGATAAATTGGGTGTGAAAAAAATCTCGGCCAGATGGATGGATGATTTCCATGGAGAATAAACGCAATCGTGTGTTCGATTTAAAGGCCGGTTTGGCGCCTTTTGTTCGTAATCCTGACGACTTTCTGCATCGACACATAAGTATAACTGTGGACGAGACATGGATACACTACTTACACTCCAGAGACAAAGGAACAGCCGATACAGTGGGCGATCCAGCTTATAAGAAAACGAAGATGGTAAAATCGGTCGACAGAGTTATGGTCACTTTTTTTGGGATGCATTTGATTCGATTAGTTAAGGAGGAGACAAATTGTAAATACTTTGGTAGCAGGCGCCGTTATTGCATCGAATTCAAGAAAAAATTACGTTATTTAGCAAAGAAAACAAATCTCTTGCAACAGGACAATGTACGGACGCACACCTGCGATGATGACGCCGTACTATCCAAATTCGACCCAGTGGATTTTTTTTTATTTTCATAGTTTGTGGAAAAATATTCACGTTGAACGAAGAGATCGACGTCCAAACGATGCCTATTTTAAGGACCTTTCGAAACCCTTCTTTTTGGACGGGTTAAAAAATTGAAGAAGTTCTGAGTTAAGTGTATCGACCGATCTAAAGCGAGATTATTTTGAAAGATTTATATAATTTATATTTTTATCTTTTTATAACGACTTATTGAACAATCCTAGTATGTTGGGGGTGGCGATCTGCCTCGTAAAGTATTATAAACATGGCAATATTAATTCACAATTAAACAAAAATTTTTAATTACATTCCATCGAAAATACGAAAGATGACGAAAAGTAACCTTGAATTTCTGGAGCGAAAATTTAACGACCCGGTGCTTGACCTTGATTAAAATTAGCTTCAGGTTGAACTTGGGTCAAATTCAAGATAAGAGGCCCTGGGCGATTTTTGTTTTTGGAATTACTGTATGCATCGGAAAATAAATTACCCTTTAAAAATTAATCTCTAATTAATCTTTACTTTTAATTGCAAACCACTTTCACTCCTGAACCCTACCATGACCTTTATTGAGTGTTCAAACAAAAAAAAGAGTTGAAGTTAACAACAATTGACATTACGGTGCAGACAGAAAAACGCTAACCTTGTAACTGATAAAAGGAAAATATTTACGATAAATCAAGATAAGGAAACCTGCATGGAGACAAGATATATGTATGTATGTAGGTATGTTAACTGTTGCATAGTTGAATGATTTTCTTCCGGTAGTCGCAAGAATGCGCCTAAAGTCGACCTTGCCACCGGGCCAATTGAAAAGCAACACAGCAACTACATACAATAAAGTAAGTTATAAATAAAAGCCAAAAAAAAATGTGGAGCAACAATGAAATATTCCAGCTATAAAAAGTGGATCCCATAGTCACGTTTTTTTCTTAATTACTGATGGCAAACTGCTTTTCTTAATGCTTTGCTCTTGCGCATAGCTGAGCGTAATCCAAACGAAACAATAAAGATGCAGTTGCAACCTTCAGCCGGTGTCGGTGTGAATATGTACGTACGTATTTTCAGTATAGCGAGTGCATTTCTGCATTAAGCAAGAATTGAATGCGCGCTGATGCACATTTTACGACCATTTGACGGCGCCTTTTCTACCATAAATCTAGCAATGGAAAAGCATCCATTCTCGGTGCCCATATGAATGGATATTTCTGCAAGTCTTTGGGGGAAGCTGTTGGAGCATTGCACAAGTCTTGTCGAGTTGAAAGGAAACCATCAACCACAAGAGCAGAGGTTTTTCCCCCAACACCGAGAGCTGTGGTCCACGCGGTTTCACAGATCTGGATTTGAGTGTGTTCCAAATGACTCGTGTGTGCCGGAGGAAATAATTGAATGAAATTGACGCTAATATTACTTCTGCTGCGGTTATGCAAGCACCTGGTGCCTGCGGTTTTGGCCTGGTGCTTTCTACTCCGTTTGACATAATATGCATCTATCTTTGTTGTTAGTGCAACTACAGCCGAAAATAGGGTAGCTTGTATCCAGCAGTGACTTTTTTTTATAATAACGATTTTGCATAGCCATAATTATAGATCTCTGCGTCTTAGCTTCCGTTTTAAGAGACCTCGTTTATCTTGCGGCTTTAGATTTTTAGATTTTAATTGGGACATTTTCAAAGCGCCTGGTTCTGACAAAGATGTATAAAAAAAATAACCCAGTAAAAAAAATATCATTTTATATGGCTCAGAAAATATTACTACCTTACCAATGTTTGTGTTAATCAAAGAAGTTTGCGGTGTTTTTATTGAAGTTTCGGTTCAGGATATGTGGTAAAAATAGGTGGTTAACACTCATTAAGATACATTGCTGTTGTACATTCATGTCAAAAAGGTCTTTAAAATCTAGAAAATCTCTTCTTGGAATTTTGAAAGGCATTTAGTGTCTTTTACAAATATAGGTAATTTCACAAAATTTATAGCATAATTAATTTAAAGAATAAGGTAACTTAAAAGACTTTTACAATAAATCTTCATTACTCTTTATTAGCTGACTATGTCCACACTACAAAGTCTTGTCGTATTGGATTTAATTGAGCGTAACTCAGTTCCGACTTTAATTATTGTAAATAAATTTATTGATTCGTGACAGAATTTTCTGTTTAAAATTTTAATTGAACATTTTATTTTTCATTAAAGTTTACTGTTTACTATTTTTAGATTTTAATTTGATTTTGCAATGGCAAATGAAGCAATTATACTTAATGCGAAAATAAAATGAAATTAATAAGGAAATGATTTTGGAAAAAGACAATGATTTTCAACGTGATTAATTATGAACAGATAATTGCGTTTCTACTGATTAAGGGCTGAGTAGAATTTATACAGAATTTTATATTATTATAACAAAAACATTTTAAATGTACACTACCGTGCAAAAGTATAAGGACATCATCGAAAAATATGGATTTTTTGAGTTTGTGATTGTTTTTTATTGTGTTCAACAGCTTAATCATAAATCTTGTATATAAACTAGAAAATATACTATTTTGTTATGATTTATGTTCGTTAAATGCAAATTTTGTATAGAAATATTTAAAAATACCGAAAATGTCACGGCAAGTCAAATCAGATTTTTTCATCAATGTGTCCACCTCGTGCACTCAAATGATCCAAAATGACTGTTTAAGACATTAGCGCCCATATTTAAATAGTTTGAAATAAAATAATAGTTATTATATTTGAAATTACAGAAATCACATTGATGCTACTTAAAAATAAGAATTTTTGGTTCCTTCATAATTCCATCATTTTGTCTAATAATAATTCGCTAATTTAATGCAAATGTATGTGAATCATAACAAAATAATATATTTTCTAGTTTATATACAAGATTTAATCATAAAATGCCGTTGAACACAATAAAAAACAATCACAAACTCAAAAAATCGATTTTTTCGATGATGTCCTTATACTTTTGCACGGTAGTGTACATATTTTGCCTGATGATAAAAACTTGAAGCCATTAAACCATTAATTGTCTCACGGCAATCTTATATGTGCGACACAAGATTGGCCACTCGAGTCATTCCTTCTGCCTACAGCTCAGCTTTTCCCCGAACGATACAACCAATGAATTCCATTCTAAATAAAACAAGTCGAGTGTGAAATAACCTTTCGTAGTCAATATTTCCGAAGTCCTACGACATCCAATAGTTCAAACGCAGAGCTCCTCCTACCTCCTTCAACCTTGACGTGACCAACGACATGACGGACGGGTAATTCTTGAGTGATTCCTAAGCTTAGATTTGCCACATAAAAAAATATGACTTATCCAATAAGTATGATAGTATGTTTACAACAATCTAGTGGGCAAACGGTTTTGGTCCAGAAGTGGTGTTTCGCCTCAAATGGCATCTAAAGCAGAATTTCATCAGAGGTAAGTTGCTCTCAGTGCGGTGGGATTTATATCTATGATGTGCGTTTTGAGTTGGGCAGTTTAAAAGATTCCATCATTCAGAAAAATGTAGAGTTCGTTAAAATCAGAGGGCAAACAAGTCTTGACTTTAGACTTATTCTGATTTTGAACAATCAGTATACCATTTGCTTCAATATTTATGGAACTCTCTGCTCTGATGAAAAACTGGCCAAAAAAATTATGAAAATCAGTTGAGTCGGTTTGCCCACTAGATACCCTAGAAAGTCGAGAGTGTTAGAATTGTGGCTCTATCAGAATAACGACAAGTTCATCAAACGTGTAACTTTCTTTCATGATTTTTTTGCATGAGCTTTTTGGGCACAAAGAGCTATATTTGAACTTACCCCTTAGGGGTGTCCAGTGAAACCTCCTGGCTACAACTTTAGACTTAAATTGGAACCAGGCAGAGGACGATGACGTTTAATAGCACTGAAGGATACTTTCTATTTATTTTTTCTCAATCTACCACTGTTGTGCACATACAGCGACGGGAATAGCACATTCCTGGGTTGATAAATGGCGATATCCTTTACTATGGCAAAAATTCGTTTTTATGACGAATGCCATTTTAGGGATGAATACGGTCAAATTCGTCGTTACCGGTAAAATTTGTCATTATGATTTGATAGTTTTAATAAATGGATGTGTAGTGAATAATGTCAGTGAACGAAATTTAAAAGAACGAAATTGATATCATTGTTACATCGACCGTCGGTCTCTCAATCGACTAATCGGGAAGCAAGTAATATTTTTTATTTATTTTCGAATAAAATTTAAACCAAATGTTCAAGGTCCGAAGTGAACTTTGAACAACCCGTAACGGCGAGCGTCAGCAAGCATGAGGCGAACACGATTGGGTCAACTAATTAAGGGAAAAGCGTTCACTCAGCAGCTATGAAATTCTGATAATCTGTGACCGCGAATAACCCTCGGGTTCACCGTCTGCATCGCCATCAACCATCACCCACCAACAGTGGAATGACAACAGCGGTATCAACACGGTTAAATATCTCAAGCCTAAATATCTCGTTGAAGTTAAAAGTTGTAAAATATATGAAAATAGTGATAGTTAGTTAATTTTGGAATAAATTATAATTTGTAAATTTAAAGTTTTTTCTTTACGCGAGTGCGTTTTCCCACACCAATAGGAAGAAAAAGGGACAGAACGAACACTAAATTTAACTGATACGTTCGAGCGACAGATGGCCTTCCATTTGGTTTTCGTCGTTACGATGTTAAATATTGGTCGTAACGACGAATTTTCGTTGTAACGACGTCCGTGTGTCGAGGATATTACTGACGAATTGGCGGTCCCACTAATATACGATGCTGCCGTCACTAAATATCAACCCACAATATAAGTTTCGCTAGCTTTGTTTTGCAAAATCAAATGCCGAACCGCTAAGGCGCAGGTTTCACTTACAAAATCTAAATGGCTCTAAAAAGCAAAGCAAGTCAAGCGCACATTAGAGTTTAACTTTAAACTTAGAAAAAGTTAGCAAAGCCGACTCAAAAACAACAAGGTCGCGTTCCAACGGCAACTGATAGTTACACTACACTGTAAAAAAAAATATGTAAATTCACAGTGCAAATCTACGGTAAAATTTAAAATCGCGATATGAAATACTAATTTACTATACAATTGTTGTAATTTTTCTATAAATTTTGTTACTATATAACGAAATTGAGAATCTCCAATACTGCATGACGTAATTGTTGATTACATGAATGTGAATGTGACGTATATTTTACACAATGTTGTATATTTTTCTAAATCCTTTATGTAGGAAAATTACAATATTTCTTAGTGTTATGGATATCACCATACGCCATATCATAGACCAATACCTGTGTAGCTTCATCCCAGACCAACTAATAACTTATCAGCTTTTCATTCTGAGGCAGATGACGTTATAGGAATTTTCTAAATTCAATTCAATGCCTCTTTATAGACTTTAAAGCAGTCTGTCTGAGCCGGAGAAGAGCTCTACAAAGCCATGTGGGAATTCGACATCATCAATAAACTGACAAGATTATGCAGGTCTAGAATGTCTAATATGACAAGCCTAGTCAAGATATCTGAAACATTGTCCGGACCAATTAAAAACTATAATGGATTCCGAAAAAGAGATTTGACATGCCTCTTTGTTCTTCAACCTGGTATTGAAAACCAAAGATTCGAGATACGCGTATGATAGCAAGAGGCGCAATCCTTGGCCGGTCAGCATTCAGGGGCGGCGGAACATTATCATTGGGGGTGTGGAGCACGTGAACAGATAACCGCTAAAATGTAAAAAGTTAATCGGTCAATTTATTTACCAGTGGTCTCTTGAGTTATATGGTTTTAAATTCTTTAATTAGCGGTTATGTCCGAATAGCATTTAGGGGGCCCTATGAGTCTAGACCTAGTGCCTCATTTGAACCCCGTGTGGATTACTCTATTATAAGGCCCACGCAGGGCATCTAAAGGCTGAAACAGATAACTCCGTTCTGCTTCGTTCGTTCGTTCCGGAAAAGAAAGCAATGTCCACATAGGAGCTTTCGTCCTTGCGGATTTGACGATTTGACTCAATTGCGGGTATATGTTTTTTTTGTTTATTATTTTAATACTCACTATACAGGATTTTCTCGCTTGGATTTTTTCTCTCTTGAACCCTGCTAAAAAATAAAATTAAACATAACCGTCATCAGATAAACACTCCAAAGTGAGGTTATGTTGTTCTTTCCTTTCCGTTCGTTCGTCTTTTTAAAAATTTCCCAAAAGCTCTCGCTTTCGTTCGTCTTCATTCTTCTCCGTTCTTCCTAATGTGGACACTTATACACATGGGTAATTCTTTTACAAACCGAACACCTTTTTCACCGACACATCTCCGATTTGGCTAAAAAAATTTTCACGAGGATTTTTTTTCCGAAATATTTTCGATAAGTGATTGAAAATTTGAGAAAAGCGAGTTTTTTGGCTTGGAGACTCATTTTTATAAATGTATAACTCGGGTTCTATTTGAGCTACAAACTTCTTTTCTTTTTCAATTTAAAGCTAAAGGACTGAATTTTGAGAAAAAAATATTTTAAATAATAATTATTATCAAATTCATATTGTTATTAACAATTTAATTGCTTAAATCAATTTTTTACAACGGCCCCAACCTGGTAGCAAGTTTTTCATATTTTTAACGTATTCTTCGTTACATTTTACATAAAAACATATTATAACTATTATTAAAACATTAATTTATATAGCACTACACGCCTGATCGTTATTCCATAATTTTCCGAGAAATCCCAAATTACGATGAGCTCTACAACTTTTATATTTAACTTTTGTTGACCCGAGCTATAGCTTTTTGTTATTAAGACCCTCGTACCGTCTCGAAAAAAAAATTTTTCGAAATTTTTTTTTTCATAAATGTCTTCATTTAGTCCTCAAGAATGTTTTTTTTTCTTTTTCTTTTTACTTGTTATTAGTTATAGTAAATATTAACAAGATAATTTTATAACTTTTTAAGTTTTATATAAGAAAACACTTATTTTGAAACTTGAAATTCATTTAACTCGAAACATGATTTTTGAAATTGGCGAGCGTGATAACTCAAAATATAATCGCCGAATTTACCCTATATTTTTTGTTTGGGTTTTTCTAACTATTTTTTAGCAAACATCGAGCCATTTTGCTGATAAAGTTTCTCAAAAAAAATTTACAATTTTCTTTAGACTGAAAAATGTAGACTTTTTTCGGACTTTAAATTTAACTATCTGTCATTTTCTCAAAAGAAAATATTTTTTAAAAAACAACTCATCATTCCCAAATTTCAAGTGTCCTATTTACAGTGGTTTTTTTGTTTTTTTTAGTTGCTCCAAAGTCGAGATATCACGCCCGCCAATTTTTTCATATTTTTTGCAGTGTTCCAGTATTTTATATGGGAGGCAGAAATTATGCAATAAAAAAATAAAAAAAATTTTTATTGTACAATTTATTAATCTTCTAAACAAATTATAATAAATTATTATTATTTAAAATATTTTTTTCTCAAGATTCAGTCCTTTAGCTTTAAATTGAAAAAGAAAAGAAGTTTGTAGCTCAAATAGAACCGGAGTTATACATTTATAAAAATGAGTCTCCAAGCCAAAAAAATCGCTATTCTCAAATTTTCATTCACTTGTATTTATCGAAAATATGTCGGAAAAAAAATCCTCGGACACGTATCTCTTATTTTTCGATATAGAATCCGTGAAAAAAATTTTTAGCCAAATGGGAGATGTGTCGGTCAATTTTCATCAAAATCGGGATGGAAGAGAGAGCAATTGCGTGAGGACAGGACCGGATCCCGGGTGTAGTAGCTAGTAAGTTAGTAGGTACAGGATAAAATTATTGATCTTTTTTAACTTTCAACAAGGGCCTGCAATAACGGAACCTTCATTGAATCGAAAGAAGTGTATGCTGTGAACGGCAATCAATGACCTTTTTTATATTTTAGAAAAAGTTTCAATTTCAAGTGGACTACACTTGCCCAAGTGTCAAGCCCAAGTGTCAAGTAAACAGGAAAACATTCGTAGTGAAAATTAAGTGATAGGGACATGGGATCAACATTAAAAGAGCCATTGATAGATACATTTACACATTTCAATTATCTTATTAGCGAAAGTCACTTGCCTCGGGTACGTTCATTTCTATTTAGATCTAGAATGCATTACTTAGAAATGGTAACCAATTTCTTTCACCGTCACAGTAATAACAATGAATTATACAATCCCTCAAAAAGTCATATTAAGGAACACTTAAATAATTCATTGAGCAGTTGATGAAGACAATTTACCAATTTCAGTGCCTCTCTAATTAAAAATGTGTAAAAACACTAGTAGTTTACTCGCATATGGAACTTCTGAAACGGTCAATAATAAATTTTCCATCTAATGTGCTTAAAGGCAACCAACAACACCGTAAAGTTGTGTAAGCGTTAGACATCCACCTGTAATTCAGTCGAGCATGAAATGTTCACGTGAAATAAAACATGAGCCCAAAACTGTAATGCAACACTACATGAACGCCGGTCGTACGCTCGTGTAAAGTCATATATTTATGGCATATCTTAGCGCTTTATTCAACTCATGTTTTACTAGAATGCCATATTTAGTGAATGCCTAGGTATCATGCGAAAAGAAGACATTGAAACCCCGTCATTTAGTATTTAATGTCATCATTTGTGAATGTGAAATTTGCTTGTTGATAAAAAAGAAATGTTTCAGCTATCACCGATGCCTTTCTTCATCGCCTACAAAGCATCGTTGGCTAAGTAGATCGAATTTTATGTTTGAATATCCAAAGTGGATCTAATCGACTTGATGACAAATGGTTTTGCTTTTTTGTCCGAGTGATTTGTATTACAAGAGAATTAAAGTAAATCCCGAAAATGTTGATTGAGTTGAGTTTCATTCATAAACCTGTAAAGATCCACCCACACCGGATTTAAATGTGAAATTTATAACAATGTTACAGAGTGTGTTAACTACTAGTCATTTCCTGTCCGCTATGTTACCAATAAACGTTAATTAACATCGTGACTGCGCGCGATTTGGCCAATTTTGGAAAGAGGTAAAAGTGCCACTAGAGAAGGGCGTGCGCACGCGCATCTACCTATCTTCAAAATGGTGAAAGTTTAATTTGCAAAATGAAGAAAACAATTTTTTTTTGTATTTAGCGGTTTTTTATGCAATTAATTTAGTGGCATATACTGTTGCTATTTTGATATTAAATTACCGTTTTGTTTGTACTTCTTTAAGAAGCAATATAAGAGAGTAAAAAGAGACGATTTGAAATGGATACTGTACCGTGAAGATTATGATCAATAGCTAAAAAGTGAAGTGAACGTTTTAATAAGACCCGAAGCCAGCCCGGAAGAAGGTTAGATAATTTTTTATATATAGGAAAGTGAACTGGATCGGATGATCAATGAATTGATGGTTTTCGAGTAATATAGATCGATAGTATCACAATTAATGTGCCGCGGTGGTAGAGAAATTTTATGAAAATATCAGATTTTTACTTCTTTTCCTCTTTGGGTAATTTTTTTTTGTTGGTTTTAATGATTTAATTGGATTAAAAGTAAAATAATTTTCAGCTAATATAAAAAGTGTTATTAAAAGAGAGTTTTAATTATCGAAATTACACGATTTCGCTACTACAAAAAAAAGGCATTAAGAGCAACTGTTCAGTTGAGAATACGCAAAATTAAAAAATTTAACCTATATTTTCTAACATCGAATTTGATCTAGTTGAAAATTTTATAAAAACGCTTGGTTCATTGTAATCAGAGAAAGGAATAATTTACGTATGTTGATTGCAATGGCATACGAAATCTTTTTAGTTTTCCATGAAAGTATTAGCAATTTTAACGTTTTATCACGGGATATACCAAAAGGCTATATTTGCCTGTAGGATATGTCTATCTATTTCCTCTTGTTCCTGATTTTATGTCAATAATCATGGATCCTAGGTAAATGAATTTATTTACTAAATCTATATTGTAATCCTCGATTTGAAGATTTCCTTGGCGTTTTGTTCTGTAAGATCGAGACTGTATCATATCTTTGGTTTTGTCCTTATTTATTTGTAGTCCAGTTTCCTCACTCGATCTTTACAGTTCCTCATATGATAGTTATATAGTTCCTCATATGATAGTTATGATAGCGATCTTCTTACGATGTTCACATCGTCAGCATATCCTGGCCGGGCGTACATTGAGACGCAGGCGACACAGGCAGAGCAGCACGGTTTCTGTGTGGTGTCTCATGTAGGGATACGGAATCGGTACTCGATTTTTTACTCATATGAGTATTTGGCTTTCGATTCTACTCATATCAGTACTCGATACTTTTGACTGAGTACTTTTATTCATATCATTACATATATGGTGGATTCGAGTACAGAGTACAATTTGCATTCAAGGCCAAATTGAAGCTAACTGCATGTTTATCTCAGTCGTGAATAATTTCCATATAAACGCTTTACACATTATATGAATTTTTCTGCCCCAATTAAGAGCCTTAAACGTCCCTAAACTCTTCTTAATTAAGGCAAAAAATACAGCCCAAACGCAAATTGGATCACTTTTATAGCACAGAAGTTTGTATGCTTTCCTCTCTGTTGCGCGAACATGGATTCCAGACATACAAATCTCTGTGCGATAAAAGAGCTCCAATTTGCGTTTGGGATGTAAACGGGCTTTTATGGATTTGAATTTATATCCCATCCCGAGTAAAAATCAGACTCGCCCGTTCTTAGCTTGAAACAGGCACGCACAACGTCAAATTGCCTGCATGGCACCCGAAACAGGTAAGATACGCCTGAGAAATATAGAACTTGCCCGCACATAGCATGAAACAGACACGGTACTTGTGAGTAAAAATAAGACTCGCCCGTTCTTAGCTTGAAACAGGCACGCACAACGTCAAATTGCCTGCATGGCACCCGAAACAGGTAAGATACGCCTGAGAAATATAGAACTTGCCCGCACATAGCATGAAACAGACACGGTACTTGTGAGTAAAAATAAGACTCGCCCGTTCTTAGCCTGCAACAGGCACGGACAGCATCGAAACACCTGCATGGCACCAGCAACAAGCACGGTAATTCTACTTTTTCAAATGCGGCCCGCTATAGGTACGAACGGAATAGTCCAAACGAAGCATGGTACGCTCACACTTTTTTATACTAAATGGAGCAAAATTGAAGATTTAAAAATAAAGGGTGCCATTAAGCATATACTCAGTAGACCGGCTCTCGTTCGATTGCGCAGGTCAAGCAGCACTAGACTTGTTTCGTACTTAGTTGGAGGCCCGCTTGGAAAAGGACACTCGCGTTTGGAATGGTCGATTACGACTACATTCATATCTGTAACAGACGTGTGCATACCACTGGCGGATACATTTTAAGATTTTCTTGACTGTAACGGAGGCGTGAACACCCGTGTGGCAGATGCCTATGCGTGTTTTTACTCGTGATGTAAATTACATAAGTATTTTGCAGTCGAAAATCGAGTAAGGCATACGCTAAGACAGTTCGCAAAAATGTCAAAAAAGTACTCATCGATTTTCAAGGAATCGAGTACTTTGAACGAGTAAAAAGTACTCATTGAGTAATTTTCTTTCGATTCTACTCATGAGTATTTAATCGAGTACTTTTGTACTGAATTTGAATTTTGTATTTCTTTCTTGTGCGCATTCTTGTCAGCGTTGAGAGTATTCTTAGATCCAATGATCCGATGATGCGATTGAGTGGCCCGGCGCCCGAAATTTCGTTTTAAACACAAGAAAATCTTTGTTTAACACTCAGAAGTATAGTTAACATAAACAATTAAAAGTGGTGAAATTCATAATCTTGTAATATGGCATACTTTTTTGTGTGTACTTATCAATTCGCTATGCCGTCATATCATAGCTCAATGTGTAGTAGTAAGATTAGAGCTTGAAAGGTGACAATATTAGGAGAGAAACCTAAAGGGAAGGGATGCTGAAAGAATTGGCGATTAACCCTGTGACCGTTTGGATGTCTTAGGGATTTGGAAATACTGACTGTGGAAGCATGTTTCACAGTCGGTAGTATTCTGATCGTAACTGAAATTCTAGACGTTAGTTTGCGCAGTGTAAATAGAATGGCTATGAAAACCAGATATATGTAAAGAATTGATCTGGCGCAGCTCAACCACTTATGGTACTTACTTTCGAAAACTTAATTGTGAGTGCACTCATTTCTTCTCGTTTTTTAATATGAACGAACATCTCAATAATATCTAGGACTGAGACCATTGTGACCGTGTTTACAAAGTCAATGATTTGAGGAGTGCGCGAACAAAACGGCACATGTCCAATTTTAAAAATTGTTCAGAAAACGCAAAAAACTGTTTAGGTCTCTGAACTGATCACATCAACTATTTATGATTATGTCAGGTTGTGCTACTATTTGAACTTATTCAGAACCAAAAAAAATATTTTAAAAATGTTTAATAAACTAAGAGAAAAAATTCCCTTTTGAAAATCCACATTGACGAATGGTTAAAAAATATAAATATTCGTAGGACATTTGCCTTTTTGCAAGGAAACCTTCATTTTGCTATCAAACAAGTATGACATGCATGTGCTTTTTGAAGTGTCTGAAATTGAAATTAGTTGTAGTTTAGTGTAATGAACACGGTTCAGTCAAAAAACTTAAAACGGTCAACCATGGACATGTGCCGTTTTGTTCGCCCACTCCTCATTTAATCAAATTTAAGTCGAGAGAAAAATATGTCATCGCTATAATATTTTTATTAAAAAATTCTTACCTAAGTAAGAGGTGCTATCAAGACACAAAAATTGACTGTCAAAGTTCTTTTGAAATTTTTATATCTAAATCGTAAAGAAACCGAAAACTTAGGCGCCAAATTGTACTCGTAAACACGGAGCTGATATTCGCAATAACCACCATCAATTACTATCAAGGTTTTCTTCATGCATAGCAACAATCAATCGTCGACGAATTTAAACATCAATGTCCAACACTCCGATATTCAGGAGCCAACTTAAATACCTTTGCTTCGTACACCAAGGTTGACGCATATTAATCGATATACCAAATTAAATATTGCAAAGAGGTGCTTCACAGAACGTGTTAATGAATTTCTTTTCTTTTTTTGACAAGATAAAGGTGACCATGGTTACATAGTCGACGCCCGCATAGATAAAAATCAAAAGAGAATATGTAAGGAAATTAAAGATTATGCGTTAATTCTGCGACAGATTACAGGGATTAGCGCAATTTCCTATAATATGTAGCCCGAAGCAATTTAAGATTATGTATAGTATATGACAGATGAACTTCGAAAAATTTTTCCTCACGTTTTGTGAACTTCCGGCACATTAATTCGGTAGCTACAAAAGTGTTTCATTGCGAAGGCAGCTCTTTTTATGCTGCAGCATAATTTATGTATATAGCCTCATTCGGTGCACGATTAATTCTAGATTTCATTATGTTCATTACTATTGTGACACATGGCTGTGAATATAGTCTTGAATGATGGTTATGCAGTCTGTAATATTGCATCAACATTGAAGCGCAACATCTCGTGAATATACACTTTAAAAATTCTTTTATATATGAAGCAATGAACTAACAAACCATTAACAAATCTCACGTGAAACAAGCTGTAAAGCTCACAGCACCCACGAATCTTCATAGAAATCGGAATCTTCATAGTAAGAAAAAAAAATTCCTTGTAAAGTAATTAACTCATTAAATCAATTAAATCTGCATGATTTACAGCAGCAAGTAATTGAAATAGGACATGTACCGACAGCATCAGATGCATTTGCGGTGGGCAATTACGTGGTTCAACCATTTTCACCATTCAACACCATAGAAAAATCTTTCTTATGCAACTAGCGGTAACATTGCTGCGGCAAGCATAGGAAAGACGATTCAAATTTCGCGGCTTCCATTGTATACTTTCAAGAGTACGTATCAAAATCCCAGCACCAACAGAATACCACCAGATACCGATGGATAGACGTAACCGATTTTTTATTTGTTTCTTATTTGGTGGAGAAAAAATGTATTTCCAATTCCAATATGTATTTGGTGTTGGGTTTACGTAATGGCGTTAAAGATCTATTTATATTCAGTAATTGGTCGGGTGAACTGAACAACACAACAAACTCGTGGTTTGCACATACGCTATTGCCGATAGATGTAACTACAGAGGCCTGAATCCCATTCAAGTGCAGTAGAGATGAAGAAAATTGATTAATTTGTCACGTACAATTACTGCTGGCTGGTTTGAATTTTTTTTTGCAAGCTGTTGATTAACATATTGAATAAACTTTAGAGAGTTTGATTAGTTAAGTGGGTTTTTGGGGATGGGCTGTGTCATCATAACAATCAATGTAGATATTATGTAAAATTAAAAAAAAAATTGTTCAAAGCTAGACAATTTTTGATTGGAGTTTAGATTATTCGATCTAAATTTTTGAGCAGGATTCGTTTCAATTATTATTAAATTTTATTTGCCTGCTGCTTTGACTGCAGAGTGGTATTGGCACTCTCCGTTGCACTCAGAGTTCGATGGCCTAAGACCCCTTTCACTTAAGTAGTGGTTCCCCAATAACTTGTTCCGGACCGATGAATAGTATCAGAGCCCTATTTGGAAAAGACGTCCGCCAATTCATTTCCGGCGAAGACTTGATGGCCCGGAACCAATATTAGAGTGACCCGATTAATAGTACATAGCCCATCAAGGACATATTGGCATTCCCAAATCAATTTGGACTTGATCCTTCGGAACCTTATCGCTTTAATTGCTATTTGGCTGTCAGATAGTATAAAAACCCGCCCTTTTCCGAATTTTTAAAAATGATCTCCTCTAAATACTTTCTTACTTCACATTACAGCTTCGCTGATGACGGCATTCTGCGTTACTTTTATACTTTTGATAATACATCTGAGCACATGCTAGACCTTCATGGTAGTCCAATTAATCATGCCCAATTTAATCTACAATAAGCTCTTTCTTGATTGCGGCCGCATCGTGTTCAATGTAAGGCATCTAAAGAAAAGTACTTTTAGTCCGGGGAAATTAGCAAAAAAAAAGGCACGAAAGGAGACAAAATTCCAAAATGGCTGAAAATTGGACCACAGCTTTCTTGGGACTTTTTAAGAAAACAATTTCGGAATTACAAAAAAAACATGGCCCCCGGAGATATCACTTTTTGCCAAAAAAATCACTCAAAAACTGCTTTTTTTCGAAATTTTTTTTGACCAGTCAATACAAAACATTATTGCCTACAAAATACCCCTCTTGAAATTTTTTCGAAAACCTTGACCTTTCCGAATTATTCAAAGTATTTTTTGGCTGAAAAGTGATTTTTGGAGGCTTTGACCTGCTAAAATGCTAATTTCCCCGGACTATTTAATCTCTAATCAAAGCACTCCTGTTTCAGCTGGCGGTCTAGATTTAACCGCTGAGCTAACCAATACATTGTCTCATTAACTGAGGATCAGCAAAGGAATGATCACACATTCCATATCGCCAAATAAGTATTCCAAAGCCTGAAACTCCTTCAGAGATGCATTTTCTTTTCAAAAGCCAGCCCTTCCCAGCTTCAATCTACAAGTTCTGTGTTTGTTCTTGTCTGGAGCACAACTGTTTAACTAGGCTTGTTCAATCGTCTTCGTGTAGCTGGCCAAGGAACCCTACCGCACCATCAAACTTGTTGGTATTGATCGCACCATTTGTTCTTCCATCAATTCATTATGATGTTGGTGGAATACAGGAGACCTGGCAAAATAGTTCCACAGAGATGAAACTCCACCTGTCTACACTGCAATTTTATTTAAACAAGCCCGATCGTCACACTGTGCACTCCTCATTCTTGGGTCGAAAAGTTTGCTGACATGCAAAAATTCTCCTGTTCACGTTCTCGAGGACGTGTTACCTTTATGTTCTGAATATGAGAACGAAGGCGTGTGAAAAATTCTGATTCTTCTATTGGATTTTCATCAGTTGTGATGGAAATCGAATTGAGAGATCGGCTGGTGAGTATTGTAAGTCGGTCTTGATTGCCATGCGGATGCCTAACATTGTCACTCAACATGAGCTCTTCATTTTAATAGGAAGATCCCCCGCTTCGCAGTTTTTTATTTTTTGCTCAGTCCAGTGTTTAACAAAAATGAACTTTGTCTTAAAATAATCAAACTTAAATCTTCAATATCTTCCAAATGGTGAGGTTTACAGAAAAAATATAAGATACCTTTTTTGTAGAGCATTAAATTTCCTACAAAATTCTCCCAAAACATTTTTCTGTACAATCAATTAATGATGAGGTGTTAATATTTTTCTATTGGACTGAGAAAAAAATAAAAAACTGCGATGCAGTGGATTTTCCTATTAAGAGCTCAGTTGAGTGACAATTTTTGTAAGGTGTCCAGCAACCCATTTTTCCGTGTCACTTGTAAAAAAAAATAATTGATTTTTTTGACCTATCCTAGCCGAGGCGTGGAACAAATTCAGTGACGAATCTTTTTGCTACTGTTAAAGGTGTGGTGTTCCGAACTGGGTATGCTTCAAGCCATCTCCTGAATCTGTCGACTATCATTAAGATATAAGAGTATGAACGAGATGGTGGTAGGGTCCCATTATATCAAAATGGATATGGTTAAACCTATTACCTATTATTTGGAAGCTTCAAGGATGCAAATAAATATTTGGTATATATCGAAACTTTGGAATTTTGTCAACCTAGGCACGATCGACACCACTCATTGCAGTCTTTATTGATCGATGGCCACAAGTATTTCTTTGTAACTGCTGGTTTTGTAGCACCAGGTTGAGTCAGGCTATGTTCGGAGTTGAAGGCTAGCCTACGTAAGAAAGTGTGTATATAAGGCCTAGGGAAAGGCGCCTGTAATCTACGGACCATGTGAGAGTTTGTCTATTGTGATTTTGCCTTGATATGTAAACACAGCTGTGCATGGGCGTCGCAAGTCTTCGGAATGGGGCCTCGAAAACGAGGAAAGATTTAAAAAACCGTGTTCTTTGATTATCGTGGTAAGTTGCATTTTCAAATCCATACCAAGGTACAAACCGTGAATAAGGATTGCTACTCGTATTTTGGCGTCTTTCGTTAGATCGATCGAAAACGGGTACAATATTGTGGGAAGCAAATTTATGAAAATTACCAACGCATATAGCCCCATCATTGTGAAAAAGTTTGAACAAAAACTCGTTGAATATCAGTGATCAAGCACTATACTCGGTTGATATGGCCCAATGTGACTTTAAAGCAGTTAACTGAAATAAGCATTTTGGGGAAGTCGTTTCGAGTCGATTGAGGCTATAATAAAAATTGGCCAAAGTAACTAAAGGCCATAACAAATCTGGGTACTTTTCAAATGAAAGAGTTGTTACAGAACCGTTGTTACAGACAGCAGTTGTTACAGACAGCGGGATATTGTCGAACAAGCTATTGTAAAAAAAGGAAAAATAAATCTAACCGACAGCTGCTATCCAGGGTGGAATGGGGAGGGGGGGCGCGGGTTAGGGGATCACAACAGTTTTTCGCGATTTCTGGCAAAAGATACCTTTTAGTGTTGCAAAAAGGCAGTAATTTCTTCAGATATTTAGCGGTTGTTGTTAAATTTGACTTCTTTTAAAAAAAAGAAGATAAATATTCAAATTACCACGAAAAAAGTCATTTTTTCGATTTTTTCAATTTTCCGGTCATTTTTTCCATTGCAGTTATACCTACCGTTTTTTTTACCATTTTTCGAAAGTAGACATAACAATGAGTAAGTGAGCCAAAACTAAACACTAAAATGTTTAGGATACTAAAAGGTATCTTTTACCAAAATTTCAGCTTCATAAAAACTTTTTGTCTAAGAAAAAAATTAAAAACCAAAAAACCGGTTTTCCGCCATTTTTTCAAAAATTTTTGAGGTTAGGGTAAAAATGGTTCACACAAAAGTTGTAAATCTTTTTATTTCCTACAACTTGTACCTTTTTTCTCGTTAGGATGCACTGTTTAGCCAGAAATCGCGAAAAACTGTTGTCAACCCCTAAACCCCCCCCCCCCTCCCCGCCGCATCATTCCACCCCGGATAGCAGCTTTCAGTTCGATTTATTTTTCCCTCTTTTACAAGAGCTTGTTTGACAACATCCCGCTGTCAGATTGCTGTAACCAATTTTATTGCTGTTCGAACCCTATTTCTGCCGGACTATGATGGTTGCATTTCAATTAAGTTAGATACTCAATCAATTTTTGCAGTGCCAGTTGTGGTCAAAATAAAGTGTTGCTGTTATTATTAAGAATTACTAATAAGAGTTCGAACTCAAATTTTTAATGTTTTACAAGATTAATAACAGGTAGAGATACTCATTCAAAGATGCTCAATGTTTGTCGTATCTACTAAAACTTTCGCTTCACAAAATTATCTGATTTCCAAAGTTAATCGAGATTTGTTCTTTATTACCAAATATCATTTCAATGAAAACACGGCTTACAACCCGATATGGATTTACTACTACTAGTACTATCTACTTTAGCCAGATTACATTCTCTAGTCAAGTTTTTAGAGGATCGGTACTGTGAGTGGTTCGTAAAATCGTTGGTAGCTGCTTGAGTACAGAGCATGATGTAATGCGTCTTCAACGGTTAAAAGTTGTCGAGTAATTGTAAAAAGTACTGAACGACCTTGTCAAAAATGCTCCACTTTCCGAATGTGATTGTAAAAAAAATACAAACCAAAAATTCGCAAGAAGAATTATAGACTAAAAAGAGGAAATAATTTTGAGTGTTTCTTTCATTAACTTTCTACATAAACATTGCAAATAATGAAGCTGTAACTTCTTATTTAGGACGGGGCATTTTAAGGCGTAAAGTTGATTGGAAATTTTCCAACAGGATGATTATAAAGTTCCGTGCTACTAGTAGTTGAACGTAATTCCGGTTAAAAAGTAAATTATTTCAAAATAAAATTTATTTGACACTTATTATTGTAAAGTAAAACGAAATTAAAATGAAAAACAAAAAAACAAAACTAAACTAAATAAATTAATACACTTACGTTCGTGCAAGCTGTATCGATACATCCAATAAAACTTCACCAACAGTTGCAATATCTTCAGTTTTCCAATCACCTTTCGGCTGTGCAACATCTGAAAAAGTAAAAGGAGAAAATTCAGTTTAGTTTTACCTGAAAAATACCAGATCGGAAAGGTATAGCAAAACTGAAATCAGTTCAGGCTATTTCACTTACGAATCCTCTTTCTGGCGTCTAGGTAGGCTGCGTTTATTGCATCGTAGGTTATGCAATTCTGTTCGCCGGCAAATGAATTCCTGTAATGCAATAAAAAAACAAAATAAATAAAATACAAGAATGAAAAAAATGTCGATTTTAAAACTGGAAAGGAGACGATCGTAAATGTAAAAGTGTAAAAGTAAAACGATTTCTGGCACGCATTCAGCATTAAACATGAAACATTCCGCGCTGCATTCACCTGAGCGCGGCGCGATTGCGTTTTATTTAAATGAAATTAATGCCAATTTGTGTGTACGATGATCTGAGATTCGAGGCTCAAGTCATAAATTTTGCTGATGATAGTGAAAGTTTGCGCAGTTCCGACAGTTTCCAGTTTATCTTCTTCTCTATGGACAACAACAGTGCAGATTGCGGGGACCGTCTTGCATGAAAAATACCTTTTCCGTCAAAAGGCGTTTCTACACGGCCGCCCCGACGACGGGGACTCGTCTGTTGGATAGCAGCGCGGGGCCAGCACAGCGAGCTGATAATTTGCACGGAATTTTACTTATCGCCAGGTATTTTTCGCACGAAAGATCACGGTTTTTACATAGAAACTTGTTGCTTGCTTGATTTCCTACCTTTACCTAGACCTTTAATTCATCTATAGTGGATTAACAACATTTTTGCCCTTTTTGAGTTTTCGCTTCTATCCTATCTTTTTTAATTTATGATGCGTTACACTCGAATAGCTTTCAGGGAGGAGGCGCTTTTTTTCATTGCAAGATCACCGGAAACAACTTTTTGCATTTAGATAAAAAAGGTTTGATATGATGCAAAATATACGCTAATGTCTTATGCAATTTTTCGCGATTAGCGATTTTGAAGTGTGAAAGGCGGAATTTGAAAAGTGCTTATGATCTAATTTTTTTATATTGATTTTCTAATTAAAATGTGATTCGAAATTAGTGTAATTATGATTGCCTTTTAACTCGAAACAGTCTATTAAGCAATTTTAAGTGCTACTCCTTTTTTGACATGTTTGTTTTAAAGTAAATCTTTATACATAAAAAAATACACTTCATGGCGTTTTTTCTCTCTTTCCGGTATGTTGTGACCATCTTACGTAAATTACTTTCAACAATAATTTGTCGGTTTGTTTTTTTCTTGATGGCCGTTTATAATAAATCGAATGGAAGTAAATGTCTTAATGCGCCGTGATTTTGCTAATTGGATTAATTGTAGCATTTTTTCCGCCCGTTGAAGTTAATCTGGCGTAAGCATTATACTTTTTGAAGTTTGATAGAGAAAAAATTGATTAGTGATGATTTTTATTTCGTAATAACAATATTATTTTATTTTCTGAAGGAAGAGAGTCAAACTCGAGGAAACTGCATTTATTTATAGTTTGTACTCTGACTACCGCAGCAAAATAACCCTTTATTCGCTTGACAAAAAGTTAGCGCTCTTTAGTTTTTCTTACAAACTAAGCTTAATTTGTATTACTAATTTGTCTGAGCTAATGCTATTCAGGAAAACGAAAATTTCCCCTTTCAACCTCCCCATGTTGTGTCGACATATTCTCATCATACTCTCGTACATCCTTCAGGGTGAAATGTCGGGGTCTAATCCTAGAACGAAAGCTCAACTGGCATTCGAACATTGAGAAAGAGGTAAAGAACGCCGGCATAAGGCTAGCGACATACGATTAGGTTTCTCCGGTACGCCTAACCGTCTCCGGTTTTGTTTGTCTCCGGTTTGTTCTGAAACCGATTCGGTTTTAACCTTAACGTATGTCGCAGCTAACCTAATTGCCGCAATTTTGAATTTATAAGTTGCGATCATAGATTCGTTATTTGCTACTTTTAAAACCCCCATATACCGACTTTCATTGGAATCGGAACATAATTGGCGAAATTCGTCCACCTTGTTGGGCCTGACGCATTGAATCTAAAAGTTTTGATCATAAATTCGTTATTTGCTAATTTCAAAGTCCTTAGATACCGATTTTCATGGGAATCAGAATACAATTGTCAAGTTTGTGGCCGTATTGGCGCCGCCAATTCGAATTTATAAGCCACAAACTCGTTATTTACGACCTTAAAAACCCTTAGATACCCACTTTCACTAAAATCGAAACACAATTGGCAAATTCAATTATATTTGCGCGACCATTTTGAATTTCAGCCATATTTGCAGGGACATTTTGAGCGGCATCATGGGAGAACTTCACGCACTTTTATTGGAATCGGAACACCATTGGCAAGATTCGTCCGCCTTATTGGCGGGACCATTTTGAATTTATAAATTCTGATCATAAATTCGTTTTTTGCTACCTTAAAAAACGCCCGTTTCGATTTTCATTGGAATGGGAAAACAATTGGCAGATTTGTCGGCCATATGTATTGGTGCAGCCATTTTGAATTTATACGTTTTGACCACAAATTCGTTAATTACGTCCTTAAAAACCCCTAGATATCCACTTTCATTAAAATCGGAGCACAATTGGAAAATTCAACCATATTTAGGCGGCCGTTTTGAATTTCGGCGGCCATTTTGAATTTAATTTTGAAAGTAAACAATAAAAATTCTTTGATTCTTCCTCTACGTCATGGTACATTTGTTTTTTTTCGATATAAACAATTGTTTTTGAGCAGCAACTCAAAATTGTATGCCATAATTTCGTGATCATCGGTTTTTTGTCATGGAAGCATACTTACAGACGTATTCACGTCAAAAACCGGTCCGGGAAAAACCTAATCGTATATCGCTAGCTTAAGACTTGGGAAGGATATGGGATCTCAAGCATGGTGTTATGGATGTACACAGCACAAGAGATAAGTATTCTTCTGACATTCACATTAAACACCTGGCTTCGTGCAGTGCAGTGACTGAGACCCGGTCCTGGACATTAAAACCATACGGTTATAATAACATCTAGGACTTGCTAATTGAGGCTACAGTCTAACTTCGCCCAAATTGACTTTTAGGAAGGACTTTATCGTCGATATATCCTCAAGAAGAGAGAGGAAAAAAGGAGACGACCCGAAGAAGTTTGATCTACGGATAATTGGTCCCTTTGGACCTCAAAACTGATGTCCGAAAAGATTAAGGCCCTGAAAAATCTCTAAGTACTCGGATTTCGAATTTTAGTACAAGGCCACCTGGTCGGCAGCTAGAGGGAAGGTACTTTAGAGGACTAGAGCAGATACACGGCAGATGTTATTGAAATCATTCATTACCTGACTAGTCCTAGACAAGTCTAGACTTATATTTTGTCTAGTTTCGTCTCATAAATAGTCTGAACGTCTGTTTCAGTCAGTTAGGCAGAGCCAAGCATTCATGATTTCCTACTACTCAAAACTACTAACGCGGTTATCTCAAAACTGTATTTTTCAAGTTGGCCGGAATCATGGCTCAGGCAATTTTTAACCGATTCATTTGAAATTTTGAGCATATCTTTAGAAATACATTGTCTATGGAAGTACGTAGGATTTTTCACTTTTCACTTTAGAAGTGCGTCATTTGGCCGTGGACCCTTAAAAAAGGAGACGTCATCGCTAAAACGCTGCCATTTTGAAATGTCTCTCTCTTTAAAAAAAATTATTGTGTACAGTCACTGATATGTATGATAAGCACCCATTTTTGTAATCTCGAATTATTTTGTAGTTTTTCTGAAAAAAAATCCCCAAAAAAGCCTATTTTTCCGGCCTGTAGACTGGCCTAACCTCTTAAGGGGCGTCAATGAACCTCGTACCTATATCAAGATGTAGTATTAGAAATTTTATAGATTGCCAAGCCTCTATAAGATTTTAGGCTTTGCGGGGAGGGCTCCAAGCTGGTGGAGCGATGCAGAACTGAGCTAAATAGGTCGGCAGAAGGCATAGAATGATTCTCGTCCTGTTGTTGAATAATCAAATTCGTAAAAAAGCTCTTCATTGGTATTTATTTTCTCTCATCCTTTGCTTTTTTTGTCTTTTTGGCATTACAATGGCCCCTCGCCTCATTTGAAGTAAGACATTGTACTGGCTCAAAAGAAAAAGGGGCACCTCTTACAAACTTCTTTTATAATCGTGTCCTAACCAATACTAGTCAATAGGCGGAGTCAAAAACGCTCTTTTTGACTACCACCTGCTGCTAGGCAGCCAAAGTGGAGCACACATCAAAGTAGCCCTAATAAGGCAATTCGCCCGCTCAGCTGGTTAATAATAGATTACCAAAGTTCCCCTTAGGTCGGGTTTTCCTAGTTCACGTGGTAGTCTGGTGCTTTCTCCGTCAGAGCCTTTGTCGGCTGGTTAGCGGGATTTACGTTGCTCTCGAAGATATCGACTTTGCGTAATAGAAGTCCGTTATAAAAATTTCAAACGCAAATTTCAAAAGCTCAAACGCAAGTTCCATCGCCTCCTCCCTCCAGACTCCTATTAACCGATCCTGTCCTCCAATCCTTTCTTAAGTTTACTACTAAACATTGGACCATGGCGAGTACCACATGACAGTACAAAGTATGACTCCTTAGCTTGGACACTGGAGACCTCTTTTATCTCTAGGAGCGGTTCTACACATTCAACTTTGCATTCCATTTTTTAACGTTCAATCCTGTAATATTTCTTGGCTCGTGTCTACACATATTCAACTTTTTTCCTTCAACTTTAAAGTTCAGGCAAAGCCTTCTACATTTAAATGAAAATGTAAATGTAGGAGGCTTTGAATTCAGGTAAAAAATGAGCTCATTCTACTATTCGTGTACACTCATATTCATACATATACGCACACTCATAAAAAAATGGAATGAAAATTCAAAAGTTGAACGCAAATTTCCATTCCATTCTGAGCTGCTTTCCATTTTCCTTTCAACTCTAGTCTGTTTCAAACTTTGCATTGGGGTGAAAGAGAACGTCAAAAAATGGAATGCAAAGTTGAATGTGTAGAACCGGTCTAGGACGACTTAGCCTACTTACAACAAAGGAAGAAAATGGGCCTCCTAAACAGACCGCGGATATTGCCAGAATTGTGGCAATTAACAAGGGACAATGACCCATAGGGAGACAAGGCTACCAACCTGGGTATACAACACAACGTCTGATGTCGTGGCTGCGGCGAGACAAACGAGAGAAACATTTGTTCACTTTTTTTGTAAATGCCTGGCTCTAGCCAAAGGTAAGAAGCGCACACTATGCATCTATGTTCTCGAAGACGTAAAAGAGATGTCCAGATTATTGATCGTGGCACTGATAAGCTTCCTACACTCTACGGGAGGGCTTTAGACATCAGACCACCACTGTTGGTTAAACAACCACCAAGCCTTAGGTACACGAGTTTGAGGCATAAAAACTGTCTCACGTGGGGGCAGCCCTATACCTAACCTACACTGACCAATTAGTCATGTCGTTAGTGGAATCTTGGTCTAAAGTCTTGTAGTAAGTTTAGCCGGAAGGATAGAAGAAAAACGGATAAGAATGCTCAAGCATGAAGGAGGACGTTCATTTTAATAAGGACGATACAAGTTTGACGTTTTGGCATTTGATTGTTTAGCTTGTTTCTAATACAGGGTGGGGAACTCGAAAACTCAAATTTAAGCTAACACCGACCCCCCCTACACAACCCAAGAAAAAAATCTTGTCCTGCATTTTTGCAATGTTAAAGTACCATTTCCATGGACTATAAAACCGGTTTGAAATTAGGGACAAGTCTGCGAAGGGCCATAAGGCATTACATTTGCATGGTGTTGTCATAGGTGGTAACCAATCGCCTCCGTTCTGCATTACATAGAACTGGTACAGTCATAGGTTACAAGTAATACAGGATGAATTAAATTGCATGTTAAGTCTCTTTCGCTTTTTTAAGAGATGTGCCGCATCGGCTGCGATTGCATTACACTTTGCATTACTTTTGCATCAATGTAATCAGACAAAAAACAACTTCATTAGATTTGGAAAATTTTACAATTGTAATCTTATTTACTATATTGTCAACGGTTTACAGAACCGATTCTATCGGTAATGTGTTCCAAATTTCCTACTGGGTAATACCAGGCTATCAGTAGTAGTAACATTGGCATCTCCAATCAACGTAATGTGAATATCTGGACGCTAAGGCTTTGGTAGAAACAAAACTTCTTTGAAAATATGCTTTAAGTTTTAAAGTTTCTTAATAATCACGTTAAAATAAGAATAAAATGATTCAATCAAACAATTTGTTATGAAAGATTAAATTCATTAGATTACGAAAAACATTTTAATGAGAAAATTGGTCTCTTTGTTATATCCATTGACATATTGCAAAAGCAATTCAAATAGTACACTTTAAATCAAACAGACATACGAATTAATTTTGTCTCATAATTAAAAAACTTATTCGAAATGATTAAGCACTATAGTACTAGGATACGACCTCATCAACATCCATATCCAACGAACTTCAAACTAACCTAAACAAAATTTTTAGCACTTCACTAACAGTGAGTTATTGCTCAACACGTGAAGTATTGAACTTTTGATTGACATTCTATTTAAGAAAAAGATAAAAACGAAAACAAACTTTAACTATACTCACACATGCCATATCGAAGTGGCACCCAAGAGTCTATTTAATATCACATAGGTAAAATCGCAAATAGGAACATTTCATCACACGTCAAAATCCGCTCACCGTTGATGATTTGCATAGAAACACATTTTTAGCAAGCAAAGCAGCAGCAGCCATGCAAACAACACAGATATTGCTCAATAAGCTGCGCACGCTGCTGAAAATGTGGATCAAATGCTTCAAAGATGTTATGAAGGTGGTGCAACTGGGTAAACATCTGCGAGATTTGTCAGGTGAATTGCAGAAACGTTTGAATGGAGCCCATTGAAGACTTCTTTCGTGTTGTTCGGTTGTTTGCTCACCACACAATCGCCGCTTCTTTTGTTCGTTATGCATGCACTATTCCACTATTCGTTGGCGCTTTTTTATACAGTTTTTCATTTTTTTCCCCAAAAAAATTTGCATATATGCAGAAATTTAACTGTGTTCCAAACACTTTTTTGTTATACCACAGCTGCTTTAATTAATTCACCTTCGGGTTGTCTTTAATTGTTTTCAAATTAAGTCGAAAAATTAACATTTTCCGGCTTTGATTCATAAAAGCGATTCGAAGTTTTTAGTGAATTTTTAAAATATTTTTTTTTTATTAAAATATATTTCCAAGTCTTCATTTTCGAATATTTCGTTTTGTCCTTAACCATCGCATCGTAAGCTAATTATGATGCAACATAAAGACGTAATAATTTTTGTGGAGAGAAATTTTCGGATAATTAATTAACAAAAAAAATAATTAAGTTCGCTGCTAATTAAATTGTATTATTAATGGCTTAACCGCATAATAAAAAACTAAAAATTATGTACTCCTAGCTCTGAAACTGTAGGTTGTTTTGGTCGGCAGTGCAGAATAAATATTGGGGCTTCAAGGCGTCCGCAGTTGAATGGTGTTGAATTTACTCATTACTACTTACTCGTTTGTAATCTGGCCTTAAACTTTAAATTTTGATAATAAATAATTTCTTAATGGTATGGTTAAAAAATTGTTCGAGATAAATTAATAAACCTTTTGCTTGAACAACAAGATAATGAATACTAGAGTCTCAAGAGATAAATTTTAAAGCGGTGAGAGGATAATTCTGAAAGACAAGGTCAGTTGTGGGAGGGGGAGGGTGTATGGCTAACAGAGGACTTGGAAGGTGGTTGTACTCGATTTGTCACTTCTATCAAAACCGGAGTCACTGCAGATGAACACCTAGTAGCTCTGTTAGCAATTTATAATCCCTCCTCCCGGTGGTGCCTCTGGGGTACTTCTTTGGAAGGAGTTTACGGGAGATGGTCGAATGCCGAGTCCTCTGCGCCATAAATGGCTTGATGGTAGGACGCATCGTGTGGCTGATCCTCCATCTAGGAGTGTCCAAATGCAAGCGTCCAACTTTCATATTTAGACACGTTCCGGTTGTGATGGGTATCACTCCAACGTTGGAAGCCAACATTCGAATCAAACGTTCACCGCATCGTGTAGAGCCGGTTTTACAAATCGGCGAAGAATTCCTCGGAGCCAGATGGATAACACAACGACGACCAAGGGAACATGGAATACAAGAACGCTATTTTCTGATGAACGACTGAATGAAGTCCTTAACAAGATGAACCGATATAATACCAAGATCGTGGGATTTAGCGAGACCAAATAGAATGATGCGGGGGAGCATATCTGCCCAGGAAGGACGATGGCCAAGGAAGCCCAGTCTGAGAGCACTGTTGACTACGGTAGTCTGATTGTTACACATTGTTATAATGGATGACACCGGCATTGATAGTATACAGCGCCCAGAGATTTCTTCTGACAAAAAAATTGTATGGTTATGAAATTTAGTATGGAGTCAGTTTTCCAATACAGGAAAAGGTATCTAATGAGTTCTGGGTCGTACTTTGTGAAAATCAAGAGAAAATTCGATTGAACGGATTTTCCGACGCTTTCCCGCCCGTAACTCGGGATAAACATCGAAATTGGAAAAATGTCAAGAGAACAAAAATAGAGCTATGAAAATTCTCGACAAAAAAGGCTCTATGAAATTTTTACTTGAAGTCAAACGTTTTCTCCGAAATACCTTAGATCATAATAACGCTCGTGTTGGGAACGCCCGACATTTTGAACAAGAGAGAACGTTTTTCAAGCTGTGACTGATATCAGGCTCTACTGGACGGATTTCGACAAATCAAACTGTGTATTATAAGGAAAAACCTAAGCTTTCAGAATCTTATATAGGATCAAATTTTTGATACCCCGGAATTTCTATACATGGCCGCAACTATTGGTTTTCCTAGTTACAAGTTTTTGAAGTGACTATACTGAAAATCGACTCAAAATCTCACGTAGTCCTGTACCAGTTATGGAGCTCACAGTATGTAACTCGATTTAAGCTTAAGCAACTTTTCCTTACTTATCTCGTTTTTGAAAAATGGGTCTTTGAAAATCAACGGGGTACGAGAACTTCTTTCAGGTATAAATTTTCCCTATTCTTCGAGGGTCCTCTAAAAATGAAGGAGGCGTCCAAAAATTCTGAAAAAAATTTCAGGATAAGCCAAAATTTGTCCTTTAGCTGCTGTGAATTTACATTATAAGTTAGTAACAGGAAAAAATTAAAAAATTAGTTTGTTTAAACATATTAATTGCCTTGATTCCAGTGACAAGGAAGATTTATTTCCTGAAACCCAGGACGAGGGATGTTTCTGCGACACTCTATTCTGATTCTCCGGCTCCCAAACACCTTTTACATTTAATGTTCTGCAAGTGCACAAAAGGGTGCACGAAAAGCTGTTCCTGTCGAAAAGCCGGGTTATTGTGCACGTCAGTATGTGCTCATTGCTACAGTAATGGCTGCAGTAATATCCTCGTCGTCATGAATGAACCTGAAGAGAACTCGGACGAAGAAATGAAGATGAATTGGACAACTCCGGTGATCCAGACCCCGAGATATCCAGCGATGATGAATGAATAGAAATAAATATACTAACTTTCTTAATTTTTTCAATATAAACCAAAATATTTTCTTTTAGGTATTTTTCTATACAAAACATTAAAATATGAAGAAAAAATATATATTTGAAAAATTTTTCATTTATCTGCTTCAGGTTTCCAATCGAAAGTCGGAATGCATGAAGTTTTTTCCTTACCCTCCATTTTCCGATCAAACGTGAGGTTTTCCGGGAAAACCCTATAGGAGCTTTTTTGTTGACAATTTTCATAGCTTTATTTTTGTTCTCTTGACATTTTTTCAATTTCGATGTGTTTCTTAAGTAACGGACGGGATAGGGTCGGAAAATGCGTTGAATCGAATTTTCTCCCGATTTTCACATAAAGCCCGTCCCGGAACTCAACGGTTACCTTTTCTCCTATTGCGAAACTTCCCCCATACAAAATTTCATTAGCTTACAATTTATTTTGCAGTTTTAGTTATTTTTTTTTTACTCTGGAAGCTGTACTATGAACACATAATTGGAAATCAAGACATAAGCCAAATTACTAACAGCAGTGGCGGGCTTTTCGTTGACTTCTGTAGTTCCAACCAACTCACGGTAAGTGGAACTTTATCCCAACAAAAACAAAGGAGACCTGGGTGTTGCCGAATGGTAAAACGAGAAATCACATAGATCACGCGGCCGTCAGCCGAAGATGGAGAACTATTGTGGAAGATGTGAGGAGTTTTAAGTGGAGTAGACATTGGAAGTGACCACCACTTGGTAGTAGCAACTATTCGCCTCAAAATCGCCAAAATCAGATTCGTCGAACGCGATGCCATAAACAGTAGATAGTTTAACTAGATCTTTTCCGGGCCAGCATTAAAAGGATAGAATTTGCTAAGAAACTGCAACAAACTTTTTTTTTCTCTTCTCTTATTTTCCCCTACTCCACTTCTCTGTCTCTTATGACTTTCTTTACTTTTAATTTTCCACTAGTCTGTAGTATTATTTATTTAAGGCTAGTTTAAGTTATTTAATAAGATCTAAATTTTTGCTTTTTATTTCTCTCTCCTTTTGCTTTCTACTCTAAAAGATGTAGTTCTTGTGTACTTACCCAATAAAAAGATAATAAAATAAATAAATAAATAAAAAAAAAACTTTAAACCAGCAAACCGATTCTAACATAAACTCTACAAGCATCTTGGAAAAACGACAAACGAGAATACTTCCAATCAGGGCGGCGGAGCATGATCATTGTGGGTGGGGAGCACGTGAATAGGGAACCGTTAAAATGTAAAACCTTATCGGTCAATTTATTTACCAGCTATCTGTTGAGTTATATGGTTTTAAATTCTTTGGTTATGGGGTTATGCTCGACCAGCATTTGGGGGGCATGGGCGTAGATTATCCCCTATGACGCTAGTCCCACTGCCTCATTTAGACCCGTGTGGATTGCCCTATAAAGCATTTAGGGAATCTAACACCTTGCCGCATTCGCGCCTCGCCAAAAGGAATCCCCCATTTGGCCCCCTTGAGGAAAAGTCATTGTTGCACGATCGGGAGTGGAAATATCGTTTTACAAATGCGGTCCCCCAGCTGAGTACTAATCACGTCCAATGCTGCTTGACCTCTGTAATCGAACCATTACCGGTCTATTGAGTAAGCTGAATGACACCCTTGACGGTCATTAACATAATTGTCTGAAATATGAAGCAATGCAATTACAATAACTTTTTATGAGTACAACTAAAGCTTAAGGGTATTACTTCAAAGCTTTGAGGCAGATGTTCGGATTGCCCCATTTCATTTATAATGACGTTGCCTTATAGGGCCCTTTTGAAAAACTGATAAGGAGTACCTCACTTTAGTATTGCTGAGTTTTTTGTATGGTGTTCATAAGGAAACAAAGAGGAAAACCACCTTTAGGCATGCCCCTCATTTGCCACATGGGGCCCACACGCTGCATGAGGCAATCCCGTTTTTAAATGAAAGTCGGGTGGGGTTTAAAGAGCTTGGGCTATTCAGTTATAAGTTCTTAATACCTCTAATAAAATATATTTAGTTTTCGTATGAAAAGCCTTGCTTGTGTGCGGCCTTTCGACAACGTTCCTTCGTCGCCACCGACTGAGATGGCCTTCCAACGTTCTAGGTTATTAGGTGAACATGAAATATTTTGGGTGTGCATTTCCCCACCCCCACAGCAAGAGTCCGTGTGAACTTTTCCTTCCATCCCACGCTCTCCGCCGCCCCTGCTTCCAATCATACCGGGAGTTAAAAACAAGTGTCCGACGAGATAAAAGGCGGCAGATAAGAGCACTTGGAGAAAAAGCGGAAAACACGGCAAACATAGGCAACAGTAAGGTGTTGTACCAAATTACTAAACAGCCAAGAAAGGACGACGAAATCAGGCGAAGGAAATGGAATTGGAAAAACCACACCTTGTGAGAACCAAGCCAAACAGGTCCTTGACTGGAAACTGCAAGGAACCCGCCGATTTGGAAGACCTAGAACAACGGGGAGGAGAACCATATTAGTAGAGACCACAACAACTGGGAGATTGATCGATCGCGAGATCGACGGAGCTGTCGCACAAAACGGAGTCCGGTTGAGGACAGCTGTTACTGCCCTTTGTCCCACGAGGTATTAAATGAGCATAAGAATAATAATAATAAGAAGAAGAAAAGGACTGCTTCACCCAAACATCTGTCACAAACGGTGAAGCTGCCGACCATGTACGGTAGGTGCGGCGTTCTTCACGTTCGGAACAGGGATATCGTATTAATTACTAATTTTGTCAGCTGGAATAGTGTCACTATAATATACTCTATAACTATTAAAACTTCATCACAGCCTCTTCATACCTGACTAGAACTAATGATTAGCCTATTCTCACACAATTGCTACCATCGTCACGCATATGTGACATGCTAATTTTCTAAATTGGGTCTGAATTCAGGATGTGAAAAATGAAATCACTTCTTATAAGAATAATGACTAAATTTAATATTGCTTAATATATTGTAATAAATCGTTATTTGTGAATATATTAAAATTGGTATATGAAAGTATCATCTATAGAACTAACTATAATTATCCGGGTCAAGGTCGTTTCAAAAGTTCAAAATTATACAACAATTTTTTTTAATATTAATAAAATCTTAAAAACTTCACAGTTTTTCAAGTTACTTTCTAAACAAACATTAAACACTCCCGATTTCGTCTTTTTTTTTAAACAAAACATTTATAATTTACTACAAAAAAAATATAAACTTACGCTCCACCACCTCTGAAAATGTTTATATTATGATCAAAGGCTGATGATCTTCCGGTTAGCACCAACGCACATTCAGATCCATGGGAAGACTGTTGTGCACCAAAAGGCAGGAATTGGGCTTGTGAGCCGCATAACATCAGCGTTAATAGTAGAAATTTTCTGGAAAAAATCAAAAAAGAAAAGAAAATAGTGAAAATACGATAAATAATGATAGAAATGCACGGAATTTACAAATCAAAAAAAAAACCAAAAAAAAAATATTTTCTTCAAAATGCTGACATTTGCCTTGCCAAAATGTCAAGAAAACGAAAGACTTAAGCGACGAACCTGTTATTGAGATATTTCTTTTCGAGAGGAGTGAAAATGATTAGAAACTGGCGGAAGTTTTTCACGCCTTCCTAATCAAGATAGTTAAGCTAAAAGAGTTTTTTTTTGGTTTTTTTTTTCGGGTGTATGTATAATAAATTTTTAGTGGCTTGCGTCTCGTCTTTTTATGGGTAGAGTCTTAATAACTTACAAATGAGATGAGAAGGACATGATAATTTCTATGAGGAGAAGAAAAGTGCAATTAAGATGCAAATTTTTCTCAATGGATTTTTACTAGTGAATATTTGAAATAATTTTATCAAATTACAATTGTTAATTTATTGATACTATTTTGAGGATTGGTGTTATAAATGTGTTTTTTGACCTTAAGTTCAGCACACGCTTCAAACTTTTAACTGGGTGATCACCAGTCCTTGTGAATCATTATAGTTAGTTAGACAGTAATACCAATTAGTTTCATTCAACACCCAAATCATAAACGAAATTTTCAGTGTGGGCGCCAGCGGTATTTCTAACCTGTAACCTTCTATACCTGTTGAATGCATCAATCATTGCTCTCTACCGTGGAAGCTTATTCTTTATGTAGATAATTAGGCTCATCGTGTATGCTGCCATGTCATCTTGAACTCAATTAATGAATTAAAATTTGAAACTATTGTGTTAAGAGTAATTTTAAAATTTTTCAGCTAGATCTAATTTTTCAGTTCAGTGAAAAGAAAAAAAGCGGATCTAAGAACATTCTTTACTGATTATGTTATGATACTATAGTAGCGGAACTGAATAGAAAGTGCTTGATTTTGGCCTTTTAGGTTAACCATCTTGTAATGTAAAATTCAAAAAGGTTTTCTGCTTTTTAAAGACACTAAACACAACTTCTAAATTCTTTTGATTATTTTTTATGATTTGTTTTTATTTACACCATTTATTATCGTGTTGTGTACTGTCGGAAATAATGATTTTATTGTTATTGCTTATTCAAGCTAATGAAAAATTTCCGTACCTTTTGGAAAATTTCTTCTACCATGGATTTTCTTGATCTCGATTTTATGTAGCACTACACAAAAACTTTTATATTAAGAATTACGAAAACTTGTCATGCCTCTTCAAAGAAATAATGGCCGAAAGATTAAAAATGGATTGTGAACGCTTTGAGCTCAAAAGAGAAGAATAAAGAGTTCAAAGACGAAAATATAAGCCTGGGATAAGAATCTGAACACTGAAGCAGTATAGATTGAGAAGACCGCACAGGACGCGAGAATTCTCGCAAAGAATCCGCATTATAATGAGATTCATGACACGTTGCACTTACTGCATTCACAAAAACAATCTAATAGCAGACCTCAAAGGCATTCTTGGGCGTTAAGACGAGCACTGACATGAATTGCTAAATGGCGAGCAACCTAAGAAATTATAGGCTACACCAAAACATGATGAATAATAAGCTGTCGTCACCAAGCTTAGAAGAAGTTAACAAACCCATAAACCAGCTCAAACACTTTAAGGGCTTGGTTGTAGACAAGATAGCATCCCTGCGGAGGCTGCGTTGGGGCTTGGAAAGGAGGCATTCTGTGGCCGCTACCCTGGAAACATCATTGGTCAATATAAATGTGACTTCATCTCAGGAAAAACAATAACTGTTTTCACCTTGAGGCAGACGATGGAAAAATATAAACTTGAACCAAGACCACTTTATAGAATCTAAAGCAGCTTATGATAGCCTAGTCAGAGTAGATCTCTACAAAGCAATGAGAGATTGTGGCATCCTCAATAAATTGACACGATTGTTTAAATTAACCATTAGTGTAGGATACGATTATAAAATGAGTTTGTAAGAGGTGCCTCTTTTTTCTTTTGAGCCAGTACAATGTCATATTTCAAATGAGGCGAGGTGCTACTGTAATCCCAAAGTAACAAAAACAAGCATATTAAAAAAACAAAGAAAGTAAATACCAATGAACAGATTTTTTACGAGTTTAGTTCTAATATGCACTAAACTGCCTTAGAGTAAGTAAGAAATCTATGCCTCCCCAATGGATATTTATATTTTGTAATCCCACCTAGCCTAATTTCAAGATGGAAATTTTGCTACCGCAATAGAAGTAAGAAATGTCTCTCCAGTACGTATTTACAATCTCGATTCATCTCATTTCATGTAGGAAATTCCACTTGTTCAAAAAAAGTAAGTATTGTCTCTCCAGTACAAAATTTCACTTCCTTGTATAATGTAAGAATTTTCTCTTCAGTACAAAATATCACTCCCTCGAAAAATGTAAAAATTGTCTCTCCAGCACAAAATTTCACTCCATCGAAAAATGTCAGAATTGTCTCTCCAGTACAAAATTTCACTTCCTCGTATAATGCAAGAATTTTCTCTTCAGTACAAAATTTCACTCCCTCGAAAAATGTAAGAATTGTTTCTCCAGTACAATATTTCACTTCCTCGCATAATGTACAGTACAGTACAGTGTACATAATGCCTTCAGTACAAAATACCACTCCCTCGAAAAATGTAAGAATTGTCTCTACAGTACAAAATTTCACTCCCTCGAAAAATGTAAAAAATGCCTCTCCAGTACAAAATTTCACTTCGTTGATAAATGTAAGAATTTTCGCTTCAGAGCAAAATTTCACTCCCTCGAAAAATGTAAGAAATGGCTCTGGACTACGTAATTTACAATCACACCTCGCTTCATTTACCTCGATACAAGCTCATATACCAGTAGGACATTATTTTTTAATCGGGACATTTAAAAAAGGGACTCAACTCTATTAACCCTGCCAATATGAACCCTGTCCAGACCAATCAATATCTATAATGGGCTCCGATAAGAGGACGGTTAAGCCTGCATCTTGTGAAAGCGATTCGACATTCAATTCCAGCCAAATACTGGCGTACGTAGACGACTCAGACTTTGCCGACCTTGGTAGTTAACGCGCCCGACTACCATTCCAAAGGCCCATGGTTCGAATTCACTCCACGGCATGGTACTTCTTCTTCCCATTTTCTCCCACCTAGATGACATTACTTCTTTCTGGAATAATATCGTGTGTTGTCGTTGTCAGTTCTTTCAATCTCCGCTACTGTATCTACTATCTTGGTGTCCGACATTGCAGCCAATAATAAAACCGTCGACAGTACAGTGTTCGATAGAATAGTCCTTCGTAGAATTTTTGCCCCCATATAAGACGGACGATGATTATGAAAACTGCAATCATTGATGAGACATCTTAGGAGAGTTATCGCGACATACTAGCTTATTTATGGAACCTGCTCGGAAGCTTGGAGATTTATGGAATGAGGCAACTAGAAACACTAAAGCTCCACTATAAGGATGGTGCAGATTGGATGATCGGATCGGGTTCGGAACTGGTGGTAGGATCAGTTACCGAAATCAGACCTCGCTTGACAGGAAAATAAGTATGTAAGTAACTAAGATTACTTGGGACTAGTTTTACACTAGTACAGCCACTGCTACACACGCTCTTTTTATACAAATTGCTATTATCTCACTCCTAACTCTTTAGGGTTACCGGTACTATAAACTTCGAAAATTAACTAGATTGTATGTTTGTGGGATCAACTTTTGATCAGCAAAAAAAACATTTTTATGGTATAAGCCAAATATCAGAAGTGACCAGCTTTAACGTTTTTTAGATCACACCAAGTGCCTTGATAGCCACTCGCTATCCGATAACAATATTGCCCTGATCCCTAGCCTTGAGTTCGTTCGATTTACTAAGTTTTAAAGATTGCCAGCTATTTAGACTAGAAGACACTGTCAGCATTAAGTGGTCGGTTGTGTTTTTAATGATTTAAGGAGTATCCACACATATCAGGGACGTGCCCGGGATGTCACCGGTCCGTGTTCCATCAGGTGCTCAAAAAAATATCGGTGCGTACATTTTATATGAACTCGTTCACACATGACCGTATCCGGGCCGGAGTAAAAATGTAACGGATACTCCTTTAACGAGAAGGAACTCCAGCGCCTATATCCTACCCTTATTTGGAGTCATATATGTATAGCATTACGCCATATATCTACTCATACTGGAAGTTTTTCGATTCTTATGTAATGGGGCTCTGGGCACCTGGGTTGAAATTGGGCTTCCATATTATGCTGTCAGATGGCCCATATACCATGCCCAGAGGTAGAGAAAGCAGTATATTGCTGTGTCCATACATTCTCCGCCCAACAACCTTCGGTTGGATTTATTTGGATGATGTTTAAAGTGGGCTAGAAGCATATATGCAGGGGAAACTGAGGTTAAAAAAGAGGACTGCAGACGGTGAGAGTCAGCCTAGTCCTGCATGAAAAACATAGTCGTGAAGGGTGTTTCTCTCATTTGCATATATCAAGAGATCCCATGCAAGCGTCTCTTTTGAATATGTGGCTATTTCAAGGCAGAAAATGGTAATGATTACTATGCTAAGATATGGTTCAGCCGTTCATTTCAGACCATCCATAGAAACGGAAGGAAGAGGAGTGTAGTTTTTTATTAGAGATTAGACAGCATTTCGTTTTGGATGCGTTGAATTTAGGACTTTTGTTACCTCAATCAAAAATAAGTTCAATGGCACTGTTGATCGAATTGGACCTATATACATATACTCACGATCGTGGAGGCGACGTCTGGCATATGCTTGGTTTGCAATAGCGTACGCGTAATAATAACGTAGAGTGTCACCATCAGAGAAGCTGTGGAGTTGGTTCGAGGTGATTATGGGAAACCGGTAGAGACGTAGTTTAGGTTCCATGCCACCCAATACTATTTTTATTGCACTGCTACAAACCAAGCTCTCAATCCAGTGCTTGTGGTAGTCTAATGATCTATACTGTATACATTGAAACTTCACAATAAAGTTTGTTCAATTTTATTCCGGGGTGGTAATGGAGTATTTAATTTGAGAAATATTAGATCGTTTAAGTTTAACAAAATCAAGGAAAAACATTTCTCCCATGTAGATAACGTACGAACTAATGCATCAACGAAAACGAAGGAATAATTGAGTGAATTCTGTTAAAAAATTTCTTTCCAATCAATTCCAGATTTGTCCCCTAGCGATTACAATTCCTTTCCAAACTTTAAAAGGTTGATGGGAATATTGTGAGAAATTTTAATACGGTAAATAATACCAATGGAAAATTGAAACGTATTTTGCAGCGCTTGATTGAGGATATGAGGCCAAAATACTTTCACCATAATCCTTTCATGGAATAAAACTGGATTCAACAGGGACTGGTAAAAATTACTTAAGGGGACTGCAAAGTGAAAAATGACGAAAATTTGAAAAAAACAATTTTTTTTCGTTTTTTGCATTTTCATATACTTTCAACTTTCCTCTTTCATGCTGTGTTTTAGTTTTTCCCAAGTTCATTGTGAAAGACGATGAAATTAATAATAATGCGCGGCAGTGACCGAATGGATGGCACGCTTTTTGGTTTGAAATAAAAATTTAAATTCGTTTTTCTCGAAAACTTATTTTTATCGATTTTCTAAATTCAAAATTCTCATGGGTGTTCAATTTTCAATCGATTTACTTCTAATTTTTTTTCAAACTGTTCACAATTAAATTGTCTTCAAAAATTACGGAGGAATTTTAAGTATAACAGTTTTTTTTCAAAAGTTATAAATAATAAAGTAACTCGTTTTTTCGGCATTTTTTCAGCATTTTTATGTTTTTTTGTACATTATTGGCTATAACTTTTGTTTGTTAATATTTAAAAAAAATCCGTCCGTAATTTTCAAAGACAATTGAATTCTGAACAGTTTGAAAAAAAAGAAGTAAATCGATTGAAATTTGAGCGCCCAGGAGCGTTTTGAAAATTGAACTTATTCGACATATTTTTTTTTCAACAAACAATTTTTTTTGACGGGTTGCAATGCAGATTATTAATGAGGGGCCTAAACTCTACCAAATACTAAAAAATTAAAGTGATTGATAAAAAATTGACAAAAGTAGCCATTTTAGTTGCCAGTCCCTTTAATTCAATTCGGGTTCCAGTGTCGCAAGTTCATTCAATGTAAAGTCTCTGATACATACTATTGGCCTCTGCCTTGCCCTTAGTATAATTGTATACTCATATAGAAGACTAACATTATTTCGTTTTTAACTTCCCAGTAGAAGTTATTGGAATCGGTCCGAAAATCGAAATCGAAATTGTCAATGTATTTTCATGTTTCAAGGTCCCAATAGCAGTTTAAGCAAACGTTTGAGAAGAAATATGTGTGTGTTTGTCTGTGCGTACGTGTTTGGTCATTTTTTCCTGCACGATTTTACCCGAAACAAAAAATATATCGACTTCGTTGACCTGCCGTTCGAAGCGTATTAAAGGAAATATGATCTGAAAATATTTTCATAAAAACCGGTCGCGCCGTTTTGTTTGTTTGAACGACTCAAGTGAAGTTTGAAATAACAACATATTCTTCATTTTTCATTAGTCAGTCTCAGTGTTAATAGTAATAAATTAATTTTGTTTACAACTTCGTCATCCTAATCTTGTAAATACGCACATATCATTTGACAACTTAGCGAAAGTATTGATAAGCAAATTATTATTAAAATATCCTTTAATATTATTCAACATTCATAATACTGGGAAGTTGATCGTGTGTTCCGAAAAGGTCAAACCCACATCCCAACTAGTTTAAAGTATATTTGAAAATGTTTTTAATTGAAAATCTAAGTTTCACAGGGTATAAATAGAAAAAAAATGAGTTCACTAGACGTAATGCTCCGTACATTCAACGCTTATCTACTAATTGTATTTTGGCACGAAAGTGAGATTTCAAATGATAAAAATTGTTCATTTCGAAAAAATCTGACATCTTCCAAATCATTTAAATTAAGACTTAATTTTAAATTATACCTGGAATACAAACTTATTCATCATGTATATTAATCAACCTCTTTTTAACGGATAAATTATTGTGTTAAAAAAATTACTTTCTTTTTCTTTCTTATACCTGAATCCTTTTCCATGATAGTTTTATCTTATTTTTAAGATTTCTCTGAGTATTGTTTTATATTTTCGGAGTAATTAATAAACTTTTTTTGATCCCATTAAATGATCTTAAGACGTTTTTTGCAATTATTTGTTTAAAGTACTTTCGCACGTTCTAAAATAATGATGGCATTGTTATTTTTGGATTGAAATGCCATATAAAAAACTATTTTAAAAATCGGCCCTATTATTCGTGAAATGCGCTAAAAATTCTCATCTTTTTGTATAAACGATCACACTACAAAAATTATTTCTTTTGTAATAAAATTCTATTCAGAAAAGTTCGTCTTAAAAACAAATTACGTTTTTGGACTAGATTTTCTACAATCTTCGTGAAAGGTCTTACGACGACCTTAATTCTCATCACAAACCTCCAAAAAATAAAAATCACAAACCTACAAAATTCCAAAAAAAAAAATATTTATTTCAGAGTGACTCCAGAGGTTTCCCATGTTTCCAGAGAATCGCAGAAGAAACCAGATTTTTTTTTAGAAAGCCATTATGAAAATTGGAAAGAAGAAAAAAGACTGTCACTGGCTTAATAGCATTAACAATAAACGAAGCGTATTATTTGTTCACACCGATTACCGCCATGAAAATTACTCCCATAGCAGCGGCAGGTCTATATCTGAAATTAATTCTTATCCGTTGGGGTTTACGCCTCTTTAAAGACAAGTCTATCAAATAGTAATCATTAATCAATGGGGCACAACCCATACAATATCCGATTAACCATGGATACTTGATAGGTTGTGCACACCATAGACTTTTCTCTTTTTGTGATTACTTTAAAAATTTGACCAAAAATTTGGCAATGAACTTCTTCTTCTGGTCAAATTACAGGTGCCATACCTGCTGGTATAGGTAATGCTGCTATTGCCCGAAAGCCTTCACAAGTTGTGTCCGATTCGCACGGAAGCGCCCCCCGGTGCTTATCTATAGATGCTGGGAAATTCGACCTTATCCATGGCAAATAGCTGCCAAATGAAAGGTGTTGCCTTAATTTGTTTTCACGATGAAAGGCGTTAGTTAAACCTTCACTTTAAAGACACCGGCAAGGTGAGGGCGCGATGAAAAGTTTTTTTTTGGGTTTTTAGAAATCTCACGTACATATTTCTAATTCTTGCACGCTTGTAGCCCGTAAGTTGGTATCGCGCCTTTTTTGGGAAAATGCCGCCGATCGAGAGAATTTGAAGTAATGTCGCGATATTTCGAGACCCATATTTTTGTCGAGGAGATCACTTAAAAATACTGTGAAAACAGTTATTGTTATGCAGAACGAGTATATATGGAGACATAACAGTGAAGTTCGTGCCTTTTTCAGATCATTTATCTTACCGACCAATTCTTATAAAAGTCGTAGAATTGCGCCTTCACTTCTGTCTCAAGAGGCGAGTATAAACGGATCAAGGCCCCATAAGGGGATTGTTCCCTGTGTCGAAAGTGTATCATCTGAACTTTAACGTAAGCTGATCTTGAGTTATCTCATTCGGTTTTATAGCCGTGGTGGTGGTCTCTGCATACCTGGTTACATACCTTACGGGTACCTACTTGCCCACCTTTAATCCAGCCATCAAGAAAGGAGCAGTAATTGTAGTCTGGTCACATGTTCTCCTTTAGGTGTTGCAGTCAGCCTCACCCCATTTTTATTGACTGCACCTGACATGTTGGTGATCCGTTCCGATTTTGTAATGTTGTATCGCCGTTGGTAGTCTCTGTCCAAGTCTCTACTGGTGACCAATTTGTGTAACAGAATTCAATACAATTCTTGTCATATTCACAAGGAGTGGTCTGGCGACCAAAACACCTACATTTCAATGCGTCATTTCTTTAGCTATCAAACAATGTTGATCGCTTGTGCGATTATTGGTCAAGTAGTCACTTCATATTAAGGCATGGGCCTAGATACTTCGTCAGTTACTTACGGTGCTTAATTGGCTAGTTTATCAATTTGGGCCATTTACATTAGCATGCACGGTTTACTAAGTACCAGAGGCTCGTTAAGCAGCTCAAGATCATCTAATTGCAAATAATTTACGAAAAACAAAAACTGCGATTTTTCTTGCGATACACCAGGGCAATTTATAGTTGGAATCTGCCTGTCATTAGGCTTGCAATTTCCGGCGGTCGTGCATAACGAATTGAGGATTTATTAGGGAGCAAAACGTAAATAGTGTTATTCACTCAATATGCATGCACTCTGATCATTTCCTCTTGCTACATCACTTTGCGCTATTTGAATTTGCTAAATCTCGATCTTCAAATATTGATTTACTTAGCAATTTGTCAAATGACTGTAAATTAGAGTTCGACTTCGATTACATTTTAATCGTCGACCAGTTTTATTAAAACTTGTTTCGGTTGACCTAGAAAAATACAGCTTTGATGCGATTTTTTTTCTTATGCTTGGATATGAATTACTTTTTAAATTCCTTTAACCGATCCAAATGTGTTTAAAATACATGACCCTGTTTTGGTTTTTCTTTTGTTTTGTAGAAAATAATAACCCAAATTGTAAATCAATTCGACGTGTTCCCTTCAATAAAGAAAATAATTGTTAACAATTGACAAATTATGCATTTTATTTTTGCAAGCAGCACGCGTGTCTTATGATTTACACCAAATACGCCGCCAGCCATGAGGATTGAATGATTTATGTTGTTTGTTTAATTTTTTCCATAATGAAAATAATCAATGATTGCATTCGCTGTAGAAATTTCGATCAACTATTCAAATGCATACTAATTGCAGTAAATGTTTATAAATTTGCATTTCGAATTAAAAGGCGACGCCGATGGATGGAATCTTCACTTTTTATTGTAAGGTAAAACAAAACCTTGACTTTCTAATTAGTTTTGAAAGTGAATGCCAATGTAAAGTGTAATATTATGAAATGTATATTTTTAGTTATTACTGAGGAGGCCTTTGATGGCAGATAAAGCATGACACCAATTTTAGATAAAAACCTAATAAAGCTATTTTATTCTAACAGAAATAAACACTTAAAGCGCATTCAAAAGAGTATTTAAATGTGCAAAACAGAGACATAATTGAGAAAACATCAAGGTTAAGATTTTTATCAATATTGTGGTAACTTAATAGCACCAAAACAAAAACAACAACTCCAAGACTTCATTAGCCCAGCGGAACTGTAATTGGCTCTCTGTGATTTTATTCAACCCAACGTGCGCGGCTTCATTGTCAGGGTCTTAATTAAAGGGAATCTCTTGTACCGAAGATTAGGGCTTCAACTCCAAGGTTTTAATGTCAAAGAAATTAGTTTTCTATGTTGTAACTTATAACAAATTATATGTTATTAAAAAAAATACTAAACATGGCCCTAAAATGGGATATACGATTTTATGTAAAGCTTTCAATCTATTGGCAATATGGGTGCAATTATGCTGTCCACTTTATAATAAATAGTACCTTAAGAAAAAGTTAATGATGAATTTATCTTTTTTAAAATCGGTTAATATGTTTTCAGTATGGTATCTAAAAATATTTACCTTCCAATAATATATTTTTGTCATCATATAATGAAAGAAGTATGTTTCCATAATCTTAAAACAATTTGGCAACAGAAAGTAGTTCGGCAGGCTTTAGGTTAAATCTGACTAAAACCAAAGTAATGCGGATAAATGTAAACACCATTGAACGTACAGTGTGATGTGGAATTGGTAGATAAATTCTGTTACCTCGGTAGCATCATTACCGAAAATGGCGGCGCAGAAGAAGACGTCAATTCCACAATAGCATTTAAAAAGGGGATCCCCAGAGGCATGCCAAAGGCTTTCCACTTAATTTCCTTATGAACACAAAAAAAAATCAGGGATATTGAAGTGAGATATGCCTTATCAGTTTCTCATAAGGGCCTTATGAGACAAATCTCGTTACAAATGAAATAAGGCAATCCCGTATTACGTATGTATTCTGAAAGCTTTTTAAAAGGCTTTAAGGCCCCATTCACTTACAGGCCGTGGCCTTACAGTCCAGATCGGCAGGCACGGCCCGTTGAAGGCCTCACATTACTCAGTCTGACCGAGGGATGAGGACTTGAGGCAACCGCCTGACAGGGCGTGAACTGTAGGTCACCTTACGATCACACAGACACACTGGCGAATAGGACAGTTTAGCGTAACAGGTTGTTAGTTCAAGTGTAAAAATGTTCTCGGCCCCAACGAAAACTTCAGACTGAACAGAAGTTCAGTTCTTCAGGCCCGGAATGAAGATAAATGCCCAAACGCCTAAAGATTTTTGTCAGTTTTCCTGGACTACAGGCCACGGCCTGCCGGCGGCCGGTGAATGTGTGGTGATTCTTGGCCTCAAGGCAAAACACCTTCAGGCCATGGCCTGCCGGCGGCCTATGTATGTATGGGGCCTTTACAGAAATACCCTTAAGCTTTAGTTTAACACATACAAAGCTTTAGTTTTTGTTTTTGCATTGCTATTTCAGGCAATTATGTTAGTGATGGTGATGTCATTTGGCATACTCAATAGGTCAGTTCTGGTTCGATTACAGAGGTCAAGCAGCATTGGAAATGATTAGTACTCAGTTGGGGGCCGCGTTGGCTAATGGGGCAAGGCTTTAGATGGCCTGTATGGGGCTTATAGGGTATACCTAGCCTCACAGCCCCCACCCCAAATGTTATTCGGGCATAACCCCATAAACAAAATTTTAAAACCATGAAACTCAATAGACGGTAAATAAATTTACCGATTAAATTTTTACATTTTAACGTTTATCTGTTCACGTGCTCCCCACCCATAATGATTATGGTCCGCCTCCTTTGACAGTTACCAAAGGTGCAAGAAATTGCTACCTACTTACGTCATTTTATAAACGCTGATTTTTTGATATTTCCTCTGGAATACTACACTGTAAATTTTTTTTCTAAAATTGCAAAATTTTTCCTTGTAAATTTTAACTTGATTTTATAGAATAAATCTCATGTTGTGTATAAATACTACAAAGAGAATAGTAAACTCAATTTTTCATCCAAAATTCAGCTTTGCGCAGTGAAATTTACTTAGAAACATGGAAATTTTACATATATAGGACAGTGTACTTTCCGCGTTTTTATACAGCGTATTCTAAAATTTTACAAGAAAGTGTAAACTTTGTAGGCGTAGTGCGTATTTGCCTTAGATATTACCCATCTGGATTGAAATGTGTCATCAAAACTTGTATTTTTACTAGAGGTCGTCGAAATCACTACATTCACCATGGGAAATTTACTACAATAGACGTGTACTTTCCCACCCTTTTAATGGTATTTACTACGAGAACAATAATTGTGAATTTTATCTGCGCGCGCTTATGCATTGCATTGTGCAGTGGTTTTTTTTATTATTTTGTGTTTAAATATAATGTCATTAGAAAGTGTTACAGTGCGAATTGTGTAAGAGAAGCTTTGTGGATGTAATAGCTTATACTAAACATTAATATATTCATCGATTTAATGCAAACTGCGCGTTTCAATGCAAAATTCCAAAGTGTGGCAAAGTTCTTTCAAATTACAATTCGTTCAATACTGATTGTACTCGACTTCACCGTATACGTAAGAAGTCAACAATAGCCGTGTTTCTTTTCTACTTTTTAGTACTTGCGGGTAAAGCAGAAAAGGAACATCAAATTTGATGATTTGAGTAAAACCCAACCATACATTTGTGATGTTATTTTATTTGTATGCAAATAAAAGGTTAGAATAATTTACAACATAATTTAAATTTATGCGGTAAATTTATTATTTATATTTTTATTTATTTTATTTATAAATTTATTATTTTTATTTTTATTTATAGACGTTTTTATGTATGTCAAAAAAGCTCAAAAAAATCAAAAGCCATCTACGGGGTGATAGGGTAATTAAATCAATTCACAATTCCAAATGGCGACTTTGCCCTTAGCGGATTTCAATTACGTAACTACATATTTTCGATTGATACTCGTGAGTTAGAGCAAGAGTAGCTATGAGTTTGATATTTCTCTTCGGAGAATCATAATCCGTAAGACAAAATGTGTGTTACCATTATTCACCACCAACCCAGCGAGGGTGCGGGTGAATAATGGGAACCCACATTTTTTCTCACGGATTATTATTCTCCGAAGAGAAATATGGAATTGAAAATTTTTTTTAACTGTAGCTTCCCACTTCAAAACTAAAGGCCCTAGTGTAAAAATTGTCTGGACATTATTAATAGGAAATTGCCCAAGCTTTCCAATTTGGTAAAAAAATATTAGTTAACCAGGCATTTTTTTGAGAAAAAGGTGGTTTTAGTTGAAATTTTAGTTAAAAAAAACCCCTAAAATGGTTCTCTATACCGAAAAAAAATTCTATAAAAATTTCAGCTGAATTGTTACAGTCCTACCCGTGCCGAAAACCCGGAGAAAATGTTTTTTTGTTTTGTGTTTGTATTTTTAATAACAATAAATTGAAATTTTTTTTACAACTTTAAATATATATATAAAGATCTCTTCATTACCTTTAAAATGCGATTTGAAAAAGGGCGCAATCGGCGAGTGACCCCCACCCCTTTTTTTTGAAAATATTGACAAAAAAAAGGAAAAATACGTGTCCGCTTAATAAAAATTAGAAGCAAATCAAAAATATTGATTAATAAAAGTTTTCTCATAAAATAACAAACTTTACCGCGTTTTCGGCACGGGTTAACTTCAAACAATCGAGATGAAATTTTTTGGAGAATTATTTTTTCAGGGGTTAGCATATAGAAATTTCCGACTTTTAAAAAGGCGTTGCAACGCACGCGGGTTTTTTGCTAGTAGTTTCATATTTCTCTTCGGAGAATCCGAATCCGTGGAAAAACGGGAGTAACCATTTGAAATATTAGATTCACGACCACCCGTGCGGGGGGGTGAGTGGGTCGAGGTGAGTTTTGTGTGTAAACGATTCAACCTTCCAAGTTGAGCAGCTTTTGCTCGAAACTTTTTTCACGAAAACCTTTTTTCACAAAAGGAAATATCCTGTACATGGTGGACCAACTTGGAAAACTATTTGACTGTGGCGCCACGATCAGATTGAGGAACATGAATTTGAAGTAGAACAATCATTCATTTATCTTGGACCTTTAGCAGCTTCCGACAGTAGGGTGAAAACAAAAATACGTCAAGGTCGGTAAGAGGTAGACCAAACCGTCGTTGGAAGGATATCGTATAGACTTTTTACAACAATCTAAATATGTATTTATTTCGCTAGATGCCAGACTTCACTGAAACCCACAGATTTGTATAATCTGATAATCTGGGCCACTATTAATCAGAGCCATAAAGTTCCTTGGGACTAAATCCAAATTAGTTAAGGACTGCTACGGTGCCCTTGATAAGCACGGTAATCTTAATCCAGTCATCGTTGTTTGGGTCCAACGCCCTAAGAAGGCAATAAAAGTATGGGCGGCGTGGCCAGACAGCACTTTGACATTCCTATTCAAAGGAGCTATTGACGAAATTTTGACGTCGGATCCTGTTGAAATATATCGTACACTGAAGGTCCCCGCCAGGTTTGACCATGTCCAAGCGATTTTTCAAGTGTGTAGTATTGTATCTAGTGAATTGGGAGGATGTCAGATCACTGATTGGTTTAACTACAACACTATGGCCTGAAATACCATCTATGAAAAATCGGAAAAACTGGCGACCCCACCAAGGTTTTGCATCGAACTCGAGTTTGCCCTCGATCCTGCCTCGTGTAACTGTCCGAATAGAATCTTATTGTTTAACGCGACTTGACTCGAACAGAAAAATCAATCGGTTTTCTTCTCTGAAGTCTCCTTTGACAAATTAAAAGTTATCAGCCAACGAAAGCAGCCTCTAATCATAGCCCAGAATATTTTAGAAAGAGATTATGGGACCGACTTTGACTTTAATTTGAGAAACACTGCACTAGGTTTATCCTAGTTAAAGGCGAAGTTCGAAAAATACACAAGCAATCTATTATAGTCCGTGGAAACTAGCAAAAAAAAACGCACGAAAGAGACAAAATTCCAAAATGGCTGAAAATTGGACCACAGCTTCCTTGGGACTTTTTAAGAAAACAATTTCGGAATCACAAAAAAAAACAACATGGCCGTCGGAGATATCAGTTTCTGGCAAAAAAAATCCCTCAAAAACTGGTTTTTTCGAAAATTTTTTTTGATCAGTCAATACAAAACATTATTGCCTACAAAATGCCCCTTTTGATTTTTTTTCAAAAACCTTGACCTTTCCGAATTATTCAAAGTATTTTTTGGCCGAAATGTGATTTTTGGAAACTTTGACCTTGAATAACTTCGAAAGGGTTAGGTTTTCGAAAAAATGACAAAAGGGCTTTTTTGTAGACAATAACGTTTCATATTGACTGAACAAAATTTTTTTTCGAAAAAACCAGTTTTTGAGGGATTTTTTTGCCAAAAACTGATATCTCCGGCGGCCATGTTGTTTTTTTTGTGATTTCGAAATTGTTTTCTTAAAAAGTCCCAAGGAAGCTGTGGTCCAATTTTCAGCCATTTTGGAATTTTGTCTCCTTAAAATGCTAATTTCCCCGGACTATTAGCTCTGGTCTCTCACTTAAAAAAGAGAAATAAATTTTTCTCTATAACAACATAAATTTTTTTTAGCAAAGATAATGTGAAAGAAATATTCGCTAATGGAAAGATTAATGGTAGTTGCATTAAATTGTACTTCAAAAATGGAATTTCGGCATCCGAAATGTTCAAAGTGTTGAAAAAGGCCTTTGGTGATAATGCGCTGTTCAAAACAAGTGTTGTTGATTTGCATATACTGTTCAAAGAAGGCAGAGAACGCTTTGAAGGCGATGAGCGTCCTGGCTACACTTCGATATAGACCGGTAGACCGAACCAATAACCACCACGTTAAGGCTGTTAAGGATTTGGTGCTCAAAGATCATCGATTGAGTACTAAGCTGTCAGGCTGTGTCCTGCTAACGCTTCGTTAAAAAACATTTTTTATTTTGATTTTCGTTACAGGTGACTTCCTTCAAATTTCTTCTTTTTGGTGTGAACTCTAATGCTGGATCCACACGTTTGTCAAGGCTTGGCAAGCATTCGCAAATTCAAACGTGTGGGTAAGGCCTTTGGCTTGGCTTGTGTAAGCTTGGTGACGATTGTGGTCGATCCGGTCGAGTGTGGATGCTTGGCAAATCAAAGCAAACGTTTTCAATTTGCGAACGCTTGCAAACGAAGTTTGCGGCAAGCGTTTGTGATGCGTCCACACGTCTGTTTCAACCAAGCGTTTTTAATTTTCGAAAGCTTGCCCAGCTTTGACAAACGCGTGGATCCGGCATTACAATATCCAGGAACTCAAAAGCCTGGCCCATCGCCTTTTCCTTTAACACCCTCCAAACCCTTATTCATCTTCCGTCTTCTACTCCTTCCTTCGAACTAAGCTTATTACTGAACATTTCACAATGACGAGTATCACATGACGGACTGGTAGTAGAAAGGATGACTCCTAAGCTTAGAGTTTCACATAAAAAAAACGATGTTTCGAAGAATGGAAAAAGCATTGCAGAAGTGTATTGTATCCGGAGAGAATTACTTTAACGGAGATAAAATAAATTTGTAAGAATAATAAGCCGTTTGTGGTTCATTTAAAAAGTCTTACTATCTGCGATCTGTTTGTTCACGAAAACCACAAAATAACACAATTGCAAAATAATCTAAGCCAAATTTTCCTAGCTAAATCTGTGGCCACAGAAACACTTTATATATGCAAATTTTTTTAACGACTTTTACCTTAAAATCTTATCGCCCAAATCTGCATAGTAAAATCCAACAATTTCACATCTGCAATCACGATTTTGCTCCAATTTTCACTATACTAAGGAGTCATTTCGTAAGTCATCTTTAAATCAGTAACGATTTAGCCCAAAAAGCGCAACTAAAAAGATGCTAAAAGTGAAACACTATCGCACAGTTTATCGGAACATCATTATTATCTCTCCGCCGAATTCCGTCGAACTATGTGAGTTGAATTTTGCAATGCGCTGTGACTTCATTCACACGATCGCAACCAGACGGGGACGCTTCAGAAGTCACGACACGATCCTTAAACGACAGACAAATGATCGGACGGACAGACGGCAGCCACATTGACAATGCAAAAATTGGCGGCATTTTGAAACTTTTGGACATTTTGTTTTGAGGGAACTGGACGTGGTGCGTGGCACTTGGTCGGCAGCAGTTCCTGGGGTCTTCTCCGGTGTCGTTGGGGGCCCCCCAAAATGATTTATACGTGAGGAGCGCTCTTATGGCCACCGCGATTCGAGAACTGGGAAATTCCCAATTCAGCGCAACCTCTACGGTTAATGGCGACACAGTGACCTGGAAGCTCGGACGACGGTACTTAATCGGGGCTCCGATTGCTATCTTTCAACTGAGTAAGATTCCACCGATTCCGCTTTGGTGCTCCTTAATGGCCATTCCGTGGTTTGCGCTTCAAGTGGTTAATGGTGACGCAACACACGGTAATGAATACTGCACGCTGGATCGTCTCCAGTTAATGAAAAGAAAAGGTCTGTAATAGTTAACTGATGATCGGAGAAAACAACCGCGGAAGTTGCTCGTCACTCAGCAGGTTTCAGGTTCATCTCAAGGTGCCTAGATATTCAGGTGTCTGCATTGTACGAAAGAAATTTGAAAGTTATCTGACATAACTCTATTATCCATCAACTGCTCGTGTCTGGTAAACATTTGTTGCATGACTATCGATCGGTTGTTTGATGATTTTCGATTTGTATCGTCTTCTTGTGTGCTTTAACAAAAGCAACAATATGTTAGCGAAAAAAAAACGTGATAAACACACTTTCGATAGACATTTTGAAACTTGTAAAATTTATCCAATTGTTTGAAACAATTTTTTTCTCATATTACGGATTTTATGAGGAACTTCATCGATACCTAAAACGACCTCAGGTATAGTACAGCTTACATTCATAAAGTCCGGAATCGATATTTAATGTGATATGAATATTAAATATTTTGTCCCATTTTGTGGATGGATTTTCGTTTTCGGTATTTCTTTTCTCTTTTCGAAGTATTTTGGGTGAAAATACATTTCCCTTTTTAATGTATATTTGTGCCTATAGATGTAAGTAGGTGTAGACGTTTATTATTAATTAATTTCGTGGAAACTGTTTTCTAGAAAGATTTGTTTTGAAAGCAAAATATAAATATTTTGTTAGTGGGTTTATTATTTAAGAATCATTTGTGGTATTAAATGGTAGTTTTTAAAAACGATGAACGATGAGTAAAGACTATTGTAAAATGATTTTGTAAAAGCATGAAGAAACTTTTCATGGAGATTTTCATAAAAATTAAATGAAATTTTTTTTTAATTTTGTTTAATAATAATATTCATTACCACTTAATAAAACATTAATGTAAAGTAGCGAGAATAAATTTGAATCGTATAGTTTTTGCACGCAAGGACTAACAGAATCAGTCCTAGTAATGTTTGTTACGTGATATATGGTACCAGAACCGTTTTGTAGCGATCGTACATAGACAGGGCCGGCGCTTGAGTTTTTTGCGCCCGATGCAGTATGCGATATTGCGCCCCATCAGTATGCGATATTGCGCCCCAATTTTTTAAACGCAGTGAAGGAAAATGGAAAAAGACACAATTCCTTTAATAGATACAAATGAATCACGGGAACACCTTATAAATTTTTTTTAAGATTTTCTGAAATTGCGCCCGGTACAAGTGCACCATTCGCATCTATGAAATCGCTGCCTACATAGACCAACAGTAATCCATCTTTAGAAGACCAAATCAAATTGCGCTAAGCGGACCTTCTCGAGGATTTGAAGCATAACCGTTATATGATAGTTATGACAGCTTAACCCTGGACTTAAAGGGTATGAAAATTCCATGAGAGAACCGAGATGGAGAGATGAGAGATGGACCAGAGCAATTGATAAAAATATTGAAAATGAGAATAGAAGCAATGTAAGATTTTTAATAAATATGCTTAAAATAAAATAAGTAATAAAAAAGGCTTAATGAAGTGGCTAAAGGGACCCGCGACGGTCAAATGGTTTGACTCAAACACGTAGATTTTGGGTTGAGTCACACCAATTTGATCGTTTACGCGGTTGGTTTGACAGGTGTGACAAACATTTACGTGTTTGATGCCCGTTTGATGGAAATTCATATTTTTGTTTGTTTGAAGCACCATTTCATCGTGTTCGCGACGTTTGGTCAAACCTCGTCAGTCTTGCGCTAAATTGCAGAGGTGGAAAATAGATCTTTCTGATCAAACACGTAAGGTTTGAGTCAAATCGTTTGACCGTCTCTGGGCTCTTAAGATCAGGAATCACCCTTTGTAATACCTGTCCGTCTAGTAGTAAGCTTAGTTTGGAAGGGTAGACTATGTTTGGGGTAATGAGGGTTGCGGAGGGTGTTGAAGGAGATGAATCTTGCGTTTGAACTCTTGGAGCATAAGGTTGTTCCACAGTCGAGTTGTTCTATTTATAAACGAATTCCTAAATTGAAGAGTGCGTGATAAGGGGGGCTGTAACCAGAGGGAATGAGCCGAGTGTGCAAATCAAATGTCAAGCAAACGGAGTCTTCTCTGATAAGTTTAAGGGCCCTTTTTTGCACTTTATCTAACCATGTTAAGATGGTTTTTGAAGCCCCGCCCCAAATAAGGTAGTTGTAATCGAGAAGAGGCCGAATGCAGGATTTTTATATATTGTAACTTGGACCAGTTTCACTTACTATAATAGTGAACAAGGAATGGTTTATGTTTAACCAAAATCCGGAAATCATGTTATGCAACAAAAGAAATCACCTTTTTAACCGACTTCAAAAAAGGAGTAGGTTATCAATTCGTTGCGTAGGTATTTTTTTCTTTGGTCCTGTTCACGCATAACTTTGTGACGCAATTACTTTTTTGATTTTTTCTTTTTTTGCTTGAAAGGGTAGTTTCCCACGGTCGTCCCATGAAATTTTTTTTTAAATTCTGATAAGGGAGTTCGAAGGCAGGCATACAAAAAACTGGTAAAATTAGTACACCTTGAACAGATAGAATTACTTGATTGTCGCCAAATTCTTAAGAAGGAGTTGGCCTAGCGTCTACGTAAAAATCGACCGAAGAAGTAAGCATTGCGGGCTCAAACCCCGGATCGGACAGGGTGACTTTTTTTCTTTTTTTCTCATTCTGTTCTGTGTGTTGTTCATTCTGATGGGATTAATGTTGTAAAGAATTATTACAAGCTCTTCGATGAGAAATTTCATGCACACTCATGCAGACTGTAAGAGTATTATCCTTTGAATTGAAGAACTAGTTAACCGCATTTCTGAAAAGACTTATTTACATATTTAGCCAGCGCATAGTAACACTCTCTCGTAGCACAGTGAGTTAAATACCTGCCTCTTGTCCGGGGTTTGTGAGATCGATTCTTTGGGCTTTTGCATTTTTTTTTCAATCGACTTTATATTCTCACAATAAATTTTTTAATTTCCTTCGGGAAATTTTGTTTCATATTAAATAAGTTTTTTTTTAAATTGCTCCGAAAATACGCAAATACATTACTGCAAAAACTATTTAGCTACGATTCTTATCGACGGCGCCGGCGGCGTGTCATACTTCTCGTAATAAATAATTTTTTTTTATTTCCCCCGAAAAAAATGAACAGACTAAAAAGTACGAAATAAAATAAATTTTTAAAAACTGACTTCAGAAAAAAACCCAATCCTGTGATGCACAAAAAAGGATGAAATAATTGTGGGTAGTTCTTTACAAAACTAATCCAATCAGAATGGGTTTAGAAAGAAGAATCACTTTTGTAGCCGGTGCTAACACCTGTGAGGTATTAACTGCATAAGGCTAACAAAGAAATGGAAACAATTTTCGAAGCAACAGTTAGTGCAATGAAAGTCAGTCAAAAGCGATTCTTCTTTCTAAGTCCATTCTGATTGGATTAGTATTGTAAAGAACTACCAACAATTATTTCATCCTTTTTTGTGCGTCATAGGATTGGTTTTTTCTGAAGTCGGTTTTTTTAAATTTTGAAAAGTACAAAGGTACAAAAGTGCAAACATACATTATATCAATTTTATAGCATAAAATATTCTCCTTAAAGGCCCAGTTACATAGAAGCGTTGTGTTGCGTTGCGCAGCTGCTGTCAAAATTAAAACAGTGTAACTAAATGGGGCTTGCTAGATTGCACGCAACGCTACGCAACGCATGAGTTGAACAAAGTTCAACTTTTTACGCGAGACATATCGTTGGGATTTTAAAAAAGTGTCAGTTGGCAATTTAAAAGGTGTCAGTTGGTAATTTTAAATGTCAGTTGATTAAAAGTTAACAAAAAAATTCAATAAGGTAAATAATTTTGGTTTTAATTTGTAAACACTTGTTTTCAAACATTTTACTCTATCTGTCAAATAATGCAACGCTTAGCTGTTATGTGACTAGGTTGCGAAAAGTCAATGCTCAGCTAAGCTACTAACTGTAACTGGGCCTTAAGATTTGAAATTTCAGTAAGCGGCTTAAAAATTTCATGCCAATTAATTAGATAAATTTTTTTATTTACATACATACACACATATTTTGTCAGAAAAATATGTAGTTGACCTTAATAATGTTAATTATTGAGATCCGCAAAAATCCATGTGAAAAATATTTTAAGAGTAAAATGCTGTCTTATTGAAAAATTATAATATTAGAAAGTGAAAAGATGTAAAACCGTATCTGGTTATGCAAGACCAGTTACGAGTATTGCAATAAATGATTTTTAAATGATAAAATACAAATCGTAAATGATAAAAAAATCAATTTAACCAGAAATGAATTTATTACCATCCTGTACATAAAATGAAAATTTTTATATGAGACTTGTTTTGGGTTAACTTTCATTGTCCTTATCGATCGACCTCATGAAGTTATTTTTAAAAATATACTTTCAAGTTTATAATAATAAAAAAATTTAAAGAAACCTCAACAATTATCGCTACATTTTCACTTTTTCCCTTAATAATTTAACCATAATGAAATTAACTTCCGTTTCATGAATATAAATGGATTTCAAAGTATTTTAAATTGCATTGATTGTATGTGATTATATTAATCGCCACCAAAAAAAAAACCTTAAGATCGATTTACTCCATTTAATGATTTTTATATATAGAAAATCTACCATTACCCAAATCGAAGTGAATGTATCACAACGTTCCACATTTTATATCATGAAAAAGGAAAGGTTGCCCAACAAGACATGAAAAGACATGGAAAGAAGGTAAACTGTGTTACTGGCGGCGGCAGCGGTGATGTTACTCTGCTCATCATAACCGGTACAGTAAAAATTTTCCCATACCTTTTTAGAAATCGAACAGCATTTATCCAGTCATTGATATTCTAGATTCGTAAAAGTAATAAAACAGAAAAAAAAATAAAAATAAAGTAAAAACGCATATTGATACCATCGACAGATGCTTCCCTCGAAGGTGTGTGCTACTAAGAAGAGTCGCGTCAAAGAAGTCGCTCAGATTTCGAAAAAAAAACATAACCAACATTTGCTGCACCGATGCAGTTTACTTTCTCTTGTGCAGGTCATCAGCCATGCAACTGTATAGAAGAATGCATTGAATGTCTCTTGGTCACTGGTGGAATGGTACATAATATGTGTCAAGGTAATCTGCTCCATGGAAGGATATAAAACTACTGCAAATTTCAATTAAGTTGAGATAAAATCTTACAATTTCTTGCTGGGTCGTCATTAGTTTAATCATTGCCAGCATCGAAGCAATTCCCTAGAAAGCGATCGATCAATCAGGGAAAGAAAATTCCAAACTCCAATAATTTCTCTATCGAATCGAATTGATTTATCAAGAAGCTCGTCATTTGTCTTTGTGATTAATATAATTAATACGATTGGAAACCAGCGGGCAATAAAAGTGAATCGGAATCTACAATAATATTACTAGAGTTAGTTATGACTGTTGATATCTAAATCAGCGCGCCTACGGGATATCTTTTTAAAATATTTCAAATCAAAACAAATCAATTCTTTTGGACATTGAAATTATTTTACTACTAAAGAAATTCAAGCTTGATTTTGATAAACGGCCGCCATTAAGTCATCCTCTACATTTTCCAAACAGTTCATGGCTCTACACTTGGTGGGCTCTTATTTTTTCTAACATTTTTCAATATTTATTTATTATACTATTTGGCTGCCGATTGGACAAACTTAATGTAATATGCAAATCACATACAATCATTTTCAAGTATGTGTGAGTATGAATAACGCCAATAACCTTCAATTGTTTTTTTTTCTCTATCCAACAATCGTCATACGTTTGATCGGGCCTATTACAAAATGGTTTTAATGGGTTAACTAAATACGGTTACGGATTACTGGCCTCCATTTACGGAAGTAAAATGCGGTAACCGAAACGAAATTGCTCTTGAAAAACTACCTGTAGCCTATTATTTATGAAAAGTGTGTTTACCATGTAGGCTTGCTTAGGTCATCCTATCGTATATATATTTTATCATCACTTTCTTTTGAAGCGGTGTTATTTTTTTCCTTCTGGCAGTTTGTTTGATGAATAGCAAGTTGGTATTTATATGACTTTGAGGATATGATTACACGGTTTTAACTATTCATGCTTTATACGGACGCATAACAATCTAATAAAACGTTTAGAAGAAAATTATGCAAGTTACAAAATGTATGTCAAAATAATAATTATAGATTGCTGCAATGTTTTCATATTAAAAAATCGTTAATAAGTACAAGTCGTCAGTACAAGTGTGCAATATTTCATCATAAATTTCAACAGCCCAATTACCACTAAATTTTTGCAAAATACATTCTAAATTTTTTTTTGTGAACGTGTCGAATATTTAATTTTGATTTATTATTTAATTATTTTTGACGAATAAAAGCTATTTTAGTGCAATTCTTATGCAGTTTAAAAAAAAGTTATGTTTTCTGTGAAGATGGGAATTTAGAATGTTTTCTTCATTGCAAATTCTTCTCATATTTTCTTAATTGCTCATAATATATTTACTTTGACAACTAGAGATGTGCAAAAATAGTATTTAAATACAAAATGCAAAATATGTATTTTCAAAATAGCTTTTTCAAGTATTTGTTGTTGTTCAAAGATTTCATTGTAACGGTTTAGCCGCTAGAGCGATTTGAATTTTTTTGGTAGAGTTTTACATATCACCCTGTGGTTTTGCAACCCTGTAACCTATTTTCATGAATAGGGTATAAGTGTACGCAGAATTACAATTGTAAAAGGGGCGGTTCCGCTCTACCAACTTCCAGAGTTATGAGTCGTCAAAGACAACATTTTGGTTTTGTTAACTAAAATTTTACATTCAACTAACTTTTTCTCCAACAAATAAGTAGTTAACCCATACTTTTTTTTCCAAAATTAGAAAGCTTGGAATATTTCCTATGAATAATGTCTGAACAATTTTTATGCTACGGACTTTTCTTTTGAAGTTATAAGCAATTTTAATGTTAAAATTGGCTTTATTTGGTACTTTTCTACATAGGTGAAAAACTACTGAAGAGCAGCATTTAGGATGGGTGCCGTTCATAAATAAACAGCCTTATTATGGTTGTCACTTATGGTGACAAATGGCGAAGTGAGTCAAAAATGGTATTATGGTTCTCTAAAAAAGTAACATTTCAGAGAGGTAAGGCGAATTACAGTTGTCACTGATAACGAGAAACGGCAAATTCAGTGACAATTGTTCTCACTTGATGTTTGTAAGTGAGATTTTTCTCATTTGATTTTAAAGGTGACATTTCTCACTTGGTGAAGTGACAACCATAATAAGGGCCAATGTAATTTCGAATTTAGGAATGAAAATATGAAATATGAATTAAAAAAAATTTACAAAACCATTTTGCATTTTACAAATACTAAATATTTATATAAAGTATTTCAAAAAAAATAGAAAATACATTTTGAAAAAAAGTATTTCAAATGCAAAATAAAAATAGGCATTTTGCATTTGCATTTCAAATATATGTATTTCAAATAAATCACATCTCTGTTGATAACTAATAGATAATAATAGATTCTATTCATTATAGATATATTCAATGGTTTGGGGACTAAGCATAGACAAAATGTGTTTAAATAGTTATTCTGCGTGTACTCAAAAATACTCTTACTTCTTCGATAGTGGAATTTCACGAAAAATCTAGATATTTTCTTTATTATGCCCAACTCATTCAATACGGACATCGAATTGGACTTTTAAAACAAATAAATATTTTATATTTACCAATGAATCTGTACCACTCACGGTTTCACTTCCGTTTTATTGGATGGATGCAATTCTGACTGAAGAATTGCGAGGGAACTTGAATGCAACTAGTTTATTTAGGTCGGCGCGGCTCAAAACTCACTCTAATGTTTTTCGACGATGTATACTATTCTCATCAATGATGATAAAGTTTAAGCCTATTACTGTAGTGACTGCTTCAATGAGATCAAAAAAATCTCCTACCTACATGGCAATTCCACAACTCACCTAAACCTTACTCGGCAACTCACCTAAAATCTCCTCCTGAATATCTATTCTTCTTGAGGAAATCACTAAGAGATCAACTCTTGCTCCTTCTACCATTTATATGCATCAATTTTTATATTTCGGCCTTTGTCAGGGTTTTCTTCAGGCTCCTATCCATTTTCTGCCACAGGCTTCATCTAGGGTTCCAAAATATTTTCTGGTTTTAGTGGCTTTAGCTGCTATTTTTTTCAGTTGGGACCTTTTTAGTAGCGAATCTTGGGCCATACCATGCTCCGCGTTTTATTTGTAATCTGAACATGTTAAGCAGAATAGGGAATGGTCAGGACCGAAACGACAGAGTGTATGCCATATATCCGACATGCCCATTCAGTAACTCGGTGAAGTCGTAGCTGCCTTCTCCAAGCTTGCTTGTAATCTATTTTTTCAGATATAGTATGAGTCTATGGTTGCATCGACTACTTTGGTATCCCGATAAGCTCTCTATATACCGCGGCACGGTTTTGGTCATGAAAAAGGCGCATAGTTTCGGCTTCCTTGCTTGGACGCTTTATCTGTGGAGCTCTCCGAGTGTGCTTTAAAGTTACGCCCCTGGTTAATCATCACTCAGCAGCAATGCTCGTAATTTTTATCACTTCTCACTTCTTATCACCAAACAAAACAAAACCAGACAAAACCGTTTTTATACCAATTTTATATTTTTACTTTTCAATGTTCCTTCTTCCAACTGCCATAAAATACAACATTAAATATACTAGTAAAAAATTTTTTTTTCACATTATTGATCTCCATTAGTTAAACCTCCAAGATCATATTCAAAATCGGTATAAATTTTTTTTACAAAAATTCAACTTGATTATTGAGTATCATTGACAAAATTTGTCCTTTAACTTACTTCTTTTAATTTTAAAATTTATATAATAAGTATAATTAATGTTTTTTTAAATTTCAAATTTATTTATAAAAAATTAAATTAAGTACCGAAAATTAGCGAAGGTTTAGAGGTAAAATTTGTGGTTAAATTAATAAGATTTCAAAGTCTTGAAGTTGAAATCAAAAAAAAAAATGTGCTTTAGTTTTGCACTGCGGAAGATTCAAAATTTTGGTTTGGTTCATTGAAAAATATTGAACGATGTAGTTTTCATAACAGTTTCATAGGGGATCAACTAGGGCCATAGAAAAGTTAATCAAGCTCACCAAGTAGACAGTAGTAATTATATGAAAGTCTATAGAAATACTTCAATATAAAATCAGGATTAAGCAAAGGAGGCAGTTTAGCTCCGCTGTTATTTAATTTTGGCGTTGAAAAAAAATTATAGGGAATGCATCAGCCATTATGCACAGTAGCTAACAAGTTTTCGTAACAACTTGTGTATGCAGTTGATAAAAATTTAATAGGGCAAGCTGCTTAAGTCTTAAAGAGCAATTTATCGATGAGTGGATGAAATTGATGTTTGAAAACTATGTATGAAAAGCTATGAAACGATTACAGTAAGCTCTATAATATGATATTAGTCGTCAAACGCTTTACTGTCAAACTTGATTACGAAATCGATGATTAACTATAATAATTATACAACCCATGACTCTATGCCCGAGAAAACTGAAGCATGATAAAATCAAACGCTGGAAATTTATAAAAGGAAGATAATTTGTGCCATATTTGTTTCAAAGAGATTTCGGAATGTATAATGGCTTCTGATAACTCTAGAAGTTAAGCGAAAATATAGTGACTTAAGTGATTTTTTAGTGGATTAAACCACAACGTTTGCGATAGTAAGGACATATCGTCAGAGCTCAACCCGATCAACCACTTTATAACGAAAGAACGAAAGAAAGTGTTCTAGAAGAGTTTTAATACACCTAAAACTAGTTGGAGAGATAATGCGCTCAGAAGGTATAGAGAACAAAGTAATGCCAAAAGTGGAGGGAAGCTGCACTACAAGGGACAGATCCAGATGGAGGAAGATATTAAATTAGTCCAAGGCTCTTGATAGACGTCATTTCAAAGATTAGTAGAAATCATTTCTATTACGCTATAGCAGAAAATAAATTGGAAATGGTAAAACAATTTTGATGAGATATATTAAAAAGTTTGGTATAGGTATGATAATTAATTTCAAAAACATCTTGTGAGTAATGTACACGACAGTGAACTGTTTGAAAGGTCCTCTAAGAAACTGAAAATGCTTGCATTATAACTTCAAAATCCAACAATTCGGGGATCAAGTTATATTAGCCGTGTTCCTTTTCTACTTTTAAGTACTCCGGAGTAAAAAATTAAAGGAACGCAAAATTTGTCGATATGAGTAAAACCTATGAATTCTCTGTGAGAGCAGGAGTAGTTCCAAGTAAATACGAGTAAAAAAAAGCAGAAAAGGAACACGGCTGTTGATATTTGGTACATTTACGTCGACCAAGGAGAGTTTCTTACAAAGTGTTTCCTTGGTCATAGTTCTCGGCGAAGAGGATTAGACTCAAGATCGTAGTAAAAAGTAAAACTTAATTTTGTAACTGAATTCGTGTGTTCAAAATAATGCTGCAATGCTTAAGTTATATTAAACTGTCTCCTGCTTGTTAACTACCCTGAAATATGCGGCTGGCTATTCTAAAGGTAATCGTAAGTAGCATTCATTATGAATTTGTAAAATTTTGTCGAATAAAACCCTTTTTCCAAACATCTCAGGGACTGGTGTTAGGGCGGTATTCACAGTGGTTTTTTAAAAATGGACTTAACAATTTCTTGAATAAGTGCGCCTTATTTAAATGAGTCGTACTTAAGATATTATCTATTCACAGTCATGTCTTGAGGTGAACTTTATTAAGCAATTGCTGATTGAGAATTTCTTATTTAAGGAAATGCTTGAGCATTTCCCATGTTATTTTTGAGAAATTCCATATATTTTATTATGTCGTCTACAAGTTGACTTAAGAAATTCCTTCTACTGATAATTTTTAATAAAAGTGTGAAAAATGGATTTGTTTTCGTCGGTTAGTGACATTGAAGATATTAGTGACGTTGATGATGTTGAAGAGGATAATGTTAGACATATCCGTAGATCTTTGCATGTCCGACAAAATACTTTTGAGTTTTATGACAATAATATATTTGAAAAGCGGTTTAGATTCGATGTTTATTTGGAGCACCAGGATCCCTCGGGAATTTTATATACTCACTACTTGCCAATAGGTAACTAAAAAAAATTTGAATATGTCATAAATTCAAGATGTTAAATTTGAGGAGTATAAAATTGTAATGAAAAATCTGTTATCACCTGAAAACTTGTTGTTGCATAATACCTCAAACATACAAGCAGCTGAAATTCTGGTGTAATAGGTAAACCCAGATTATTTATTTGAGGTAATCCTTCATGATTTTTTGGCAGGAAACTGTAGCGTACGGAATCTTTGTTAAATCTAAACCGCTTTTTAAATTCATTATTGTCGTAAAATTCAAAATAATTTTGTCGGTCACGCAAAGATCTATGGATACGGACCTTCTTCATCATCATCAATGTCACTAATATCTTCAATATCACAAAACGAAATCCATTTTTGCACACTTTTATTAAAAAATCATCAATAGAAGAATTTCTTAAGTCACCCTTGGAGAAGACTTGAAAAAAAACTTCATTTTAAGACCAGTACGGTCCTATTTGAGGTAAATAATATCGTCTTATATCAGTGGGAATACAAAATTTGCTTAAGCATCAACTATGAATAATACTTATTTGAATAAGTTATGCTTGAATAAGTTCATGATTGAGCATATACTTAAAACAGTGCTTAAGTTATGGCTACGAATCTAAACGACACCTTAAGCACGTACTTAAGGCGAACTTTGCAATAAGAACCGACTCAGAATACGGGCCTTAATGTCTTTTTTGAAGTTATGGTTGGAAATGGATCTATTAGCGATTTGGAAAGTATTGTAGTGTATGCTATTTGGTGATCGTTGTGTATACTAAGGTACATTGGTATTTTTGATGATTACTACACATTTAATTTTTTATTAAACCACCAGGATTTTAAGGCCCACGATCCTTTCATTAGCACTTGAACCCATTTCACGACAAAATCAAATGATGTCAATGTTGATATGTTGTTACGTCTGTACGTAATTAGTTGTCGAAATGAAGAGAGACAGGTCATGCGTCTGTGGCGCCCTTTAAGGGTTCATCAGCGCATGTTTTAAGGAATTTCATTATGTACAAACTTTTCTTTCAATTTGCTAATCGCTCAAAACAATTTACCTCTCAATTTAATTACCGAGTGTTCGGACAAATAATAACAAATAACGATGGCAGCTATTTTTTGTTTATATGCTGCGATAATATGAATTCTTTAAAATGTAGAAAAGTAGAAAAATATAGAAGCAAAGAGATGTGGAAGAGTGTCTAATTTATCAGATCAGATTTCTTTTCCCGAAACAATTTGGTTCTTATTAACAAATATTTTTTTGTTACCTCGTGTATAAAAAATTACAGTTTACAAAAATTCTGCGATCAAAAAAGAAGAACTTGTTATTGATAGTAAACTCCTAGCATAACTAGGACTTATTCAGTAACTGACGGCATTTCGAAAAAAATATAGTTTTTATTTCTTCTAGAAGAAACGCCTTAAATATTTCTTGCAAGATTTTATTGTTTTTCTACATTTAGCATAAACTGTGAGTTTGTCCAATTCGTTGAACTAAACATAAAACATGGGCTAAGCGACATTTTAATTAATATGCAAAATATAACATCAGTTTTCGCCAATTATAAATTCTTCTTATTTTTATATTTCTTTTCCAAAATAATTGTAAATCAAATTTCTTCTGATGTTTTTATTTTAATTAAAAATTTGAGCGTTTTTAAATTAATTATTTATTATTAACTTTATTATTAAAATTATTAAAATTTATGCCAAATATCTAAAGAATTGTTCTAAAAATATAATTTTTTCTTTACACTTTAGAAGAAATATCTATGAACAAAATCTGCAAAAATTCTCGTTCCTTACCCTACCAAAAACTAGGTCAAAATAACAAAGATTCTATTTAACAATCACTCAATAGTCTACAACCCCGCACGTTTTCTGTTCATAAAAGAAAAACAGAACGCACTCAGAAGTCATGTATTGCACAATAATTTATGTCACCTGTATGTTAATTAGTAACGGTAACCAATTTGCTTTTGACCAGAAGAAATGGTCGACTATAGTATAAACATATGCGTCTTGGCTTGTGTATAGGAAACATACCTTATTATCATTTTGTGAACGGTAATTAATCCACTGGGTTCTGGAACTTCTTTTCACCTGGACTTAGCACACAAACACACACCAATATATATATAGAAACCTTTCGCGTTCCTTTCCTTATGTTTTACTCTCTTAAATCCAGAACGTTACGATCTTGACCGTTAACAAATAATCTTCTTCTTCCGGGTTTTCCACTTTTATCTCATTCCCACTTTTTTTTACACAATATTCAATTAAAATCAAAAATTCATCCAAGACGGCACTTCCTCGTCTTGAAAGACGGGTGCTAACACCTGGACACTGATGCCTTTCTTTTTTGGTTAAGTCTGCACTGGCCACTATCTTCACTAGGTCACTATGGTCAATGATAACAAACGAGACGAAACGGAATGCAAGAAAACGGGTTAACTTCTTCAACTGGGTATGATCGAAAGCAAAATTCGATCCTCAAAAGTCAAGACTCAAAACTCGACCGAATCCGCTAATGTCCAACTCTTAACTGACTTCTTGGTGGTAACGGCGATGCAGGTCTTGAAGAAAACCGTCAAAGAGTCTAAGACATTGGTGGTACCAGGTGACGACCGCAGCAGCGACTTGACTTTCGAATGGACAAAAAGAGCTCCAAGAGGTCTGGAGACTTCGCTAGACACTGGCCCGTCTTAGAAATCGTAAGTGAAGCTCTTGGCCCCCGTTGCTCTGGGCATGCGTGCATTACTTGCTGATGGCCAGACACCAGAGTGGAGGTAGCTGCAGCACCAGGAGGTGGGCACCATTCTCCTCCAGACCAGGTGACTACTGCTGCGTTGATGATCACGGATAGTGAATTGCTCGATCAACACCGCAGTGGTACACTGTTAACTTTCATAACGTCACCGGCTTAGCAACATGAGTCTAGCAATATCCGAATTGAATCACAGTGGCGATTTTGTCGCACAGGTAAGTCATTCACCTGTCAATCAAGACTTTTCGCGGACTAGATTTGGAGCGAAATTTTTTCTTTTGGTCGATGATGATGAGGCTTTAATCAAGCTGTCACGGTACTGTTCTACTTTGACAAAAAGAATCGTACGCAGACATAATTTTTATGGAGATGATTTTTGAGCTTTTAGAAATGATCAATGACGACATTGATGCACGGCGAAAGAGTTGTTCAACTGCTTGTCTTTAGCGTGTTTAATAGGTATTAAATAGGTAAGTTTAAGGCCATAAAAAATACTGTAGCGTGTAATTATAAATTAATTCCAGCCGCTGGGGTTTTGATATGTAAAATTTGCACTTCTAAAAAATTGTGATTGGATTCTTCAATAGAAATTAGACTGGATTAAAAATGGAAGATTTGGAATGAGGTTTTGGATCATTTCATTTCGGTGACAAGGTAATATTAAAAATTTAGCTACAATTACTTTCCTTTATAATTTTCAATATTCGGTGTGTAATATCGCAGATTTATTATAAATATCAGTTTTTAATCGTAATAAATTAGTAATTTAAAAAAAGTTTTCTGTCATGATATTTCATTGATGGTAAAATAAAATTATTTCTACTTTTAGTATACTTTATGTCTGTGAAAGAAATTTAACACATAGAAAATTTTATTTTTGCGATTCGTTGTCCTTCTCCACTTGTTTTTTGGAATTTTTAATAATGAACTAAAGGTGCCTCTAAAATGATAAGATGTAAATTTTTATAACTATGATCATAAATTTTTAAAGTAGCGAATTTCGCATCAATATTGTTGAATTTACAAAAGGAAATTTGCATTAATGTAAAATAAAAGGGTTCTCTTTAAATGCTTTGGGTCTTAAATATTGTAAATTTTTTTTTGGATAATTCTATGGTTTTAATTAACAGAAAAGGTTATTTTTGAATATGCTAATTTTTATGGATCGTAAAAAATATTTTGTTTGTACTTTAGTTTGTTGAAAGGGAGCAGGAGATCAAGGACTTTTTCGACTGGCTAAAATCTTTAAAATAATTTCGATTACTAAAACATTAAAATATTTCGAATATCATAATTTAAGGGAAAAACGAAAATAAATAATCAGTAATAAAAAATCTCAGTATTTTTTAAAAGTTTGTGCGTGGATATTAACTTACATAGTCCATAAGGAGGAAAGTCGTCCTAGATACCACAGCAAAAGGGGTTATGAGTTTAATTCCCTCCTCAGTAGATAACTCTACCAATAAATATTATTTCTTTGAAAATTTTTTGACAATTTTTTTTTTAGGACTCTCCCTTTGTACTACCAGTCTGCCATGTCGTTCAGGTCATGGTGCAATGTCTAGTAGCAGCCTTGGTTTGAAAGATAGAAAAGAATATGATAGAGCAGGGGAGGTCTGGGGGTATTGGAGCAGCTGGCGATGAACCTTACGTTTGAACTCTTGGGTGTTGTATGAGTTCGGGAAAACTGATTGTGGGAGATTATTCCACAGCCAAATTGTTTTATTTATAAGAGAACTTTTAGACGTTAGTGTGCACGAAAAATGGGATTGCAGGGTATGAGAATGAGCCGAGTGGGCTAGTTTTGAAATATTGCCGTGCAGGCAGGAGGGCGGATACTTCAGTGAGCAGTCCCTCAGAGAGTCAATGGAGATGCAAAGGCTGTCATCTCCGATACGCCGGGTGCCATACTCGGTGAAAAGCTTTGGACATATCAGCAACTAGGGCAGACTTACCAAAGCGATGGATGTTTTTGTGGAGGTGCTCTGTGAGACATACAAGGAGTTCGCCAGTAGATCTTTTGGATCTAAAGCATTCTATTTGCATAGAAGACCTAAGTTCGATCATCATGATTCTTCTCTCTTTGTTTTTTTTATGAAAGACTAGCCCCTTTGTACTGTCGACGGTTCTATCATTGATTGCATTGTTAGACGGCATTCTCTAGTGGGAAGGATGGTAGAGAGAAGAGCTGCCAAGGTCAATACGCGGTTTTATTCCACCAACTCAATCCTATCGAGGCAGAACGCGGACTTCGGTGATCCGACAGTAAATGGCTTCCTTCTTATGCTTACAGGCGATGGCAGAAGAAAGGACAGGGATTTTGTGTAAAAAAAAAATTACATAAAAAAGGAAGGTGGCAAGAATGGAAAGACGAAGAACGATGCCGTGGAGAGAATTCGAACGTAACCCCCCTAGTATACCAAGACCGGCTTTTGTTAGATATTAGACTTCATGGCGCTGTTCAATAATTCGGTACAAAATAAAGTCGGAGTCATTATAGGGTTTAAATTTTCATAGAGAGTTTCCCGGTGGGCTAAAATTACCTCCGAACCAGGGTTAGGTGCAAAGGCCAATCCAGCATCAGTTACTATACATTAATAGCTTCATGGTATCCCTGGTGTCTTGTCAGGAGTCTTGTGGGAAACAATGTCATTTAAGTGAACCTTAGGCAAGACTTTGACAGTTAGGAATAAGAAACTGGAAAAGACTGGTTAGAGATCTACAATCATGGAAGCGAAAGCTGGAGGGAGCCAAGGCCAACAATAGGCTGTTGAGCTTCTGATGATAATGATGATTAGGCAAGAATTTGTAAAATCTCATGGGGGCTGGAAGCTTGCCTCTTTCTTCGCACAAGGGTCTAAATTACCGGCGTTTGGATCTTCTTCTACTTTGTTGTAATCTGTGGCGGATTTCTTGTAGCCCTGTTGAATAGTTTTCTAACTTCTTTCCGTTTTCTGCAGAGATCACAGTTTCACCAAACATCAGTTCGGCTGCTGTTTTGTGGTTTGACAGGACAGCTGTTTTCAAAGGCTGCCACCATCGTTTTCTGCAGATTGAAAAAGACAACACCAAGATCGGCCTCAGTGGTAGGGTTATTACGTATGTGGCTGCCTCTTAACTTGACCGCTGTGCGAAAAGCATCCTAGTTAGTGTGCCGAGGAACACTAAATGCTTCCATAGATATTGCAAAACCTTTCAAATCAAACCCTATATGGCTGTAGTCAGATATTGATGGCTCGCTTGAGACGTGCCAATTCAGTATTCTGGAACTGAGGAATATGTTCGGAAAACTTATCTTTTATCATTGACAAAAGTTAAAGTGCATTAAAATGTAAATAGGGCTTCTTTTCATTCAAACAATGAAAGCAAGTAAATGCAGAGATCTGACGAACTTTTTTATTAAAAATTTCATTGTCGAGGGCTTGTCCTGAATTTCATTGACGAAATTGATTAAACATATAGAAATGATATTTGTTTTAAATTCGCATAAGCTTTATTAAAATTCAAATTCCTCATGAATCAACTATAAGCTTAAAAAATAAATAAAAAAAAGATAAAATTTATAAGAATTTAAATAGCGCAGTAAAATGTCGAGCGCTTACTTTCCATCCGCCCACAATTTCTTGCCATTCTAAATCCACACTGTCGAACAAGACAGAAAGCCACCAAACGACGTCAACATGTGCCAACGCTGCCCCGCGATGTTGAAGCTGCGATTAAGTGATTTGCTTATAACCGCAAACGGATTTGCATTCCGACCACCGGTGGCACTGGTGGCAAGGTGATCCATAACGATCTGATCGGTTTACCCCGTTTACTATTACGCGTACCCGGCTCACTCCAGTTACCGTTACCTGAATATACACATACATACATTAAACCGATCTCACTCAACAGTCTCGCGCAGGTCCACCACCAACCAAGTCTTAGGCCCCCCGATCGAGAATCGAATAACGATCTCGCGGTCTGGTCACGTCGTGTAGTCAGTTAGCGTGGAATTCAAGCAATTGAGAGAAGGTAAATTCAGGTAAAGGTGTAATTAAACGGACTCCAATCAAATATGGACACCGGACCACATTGAAGCTAGTTAAGGAATTGCGAGTGAGCATTACCGCTGCGCGTTCCGGAGAAGATTGCGCATGTTTCCTGTGGTGTTGAAGATTAAAAGAAGTGCAAAAAACAAAATGTATGTCTACTACACAAAAAAACATGGTAACGTTATTTTCCTGGATATTTTGACAGGCTAGTAATTTTTGGCCATTATTGAAATGATGCACCAATCATTTCGAAATCTTGTTTTCGGTTCCGGATTGAGGAACTGCATCTTGCACCTGAAGGCATTTCTTTTGATATGAAGCGGAGAATATTTATGTAAATCTGTTTTCTTCTCATCAAATTTAATTGGTCGCCCATTGAAGACAATAAAAAGCGGAATTCAACATAAACAGTGAAAGTGCGCTTATATCAGGAAATGTTATGCGGCGAGAAAATGGGAAGTTGTAAAACTCATTTAGAAGCAAGTTCAAGAAAATCATTTTTAAAATTATGTCAATGCGCTTTTATATTTGTTTGGTTTGTTTTGTACTAAAAATACTTGTTTGAACATAAACTGGTGGATTAAAACATATTTTATTTGGATATAAAAAATTAAGTAATATGATATCAAAGATTTTAGAACTAGGTGTATATTTGTCGATACACACACACACATGCACGCGCTTTATTTAGTTGAACTAACTAACTAATTGCTCCTTTAATCCCTCATGGGACATAGGGCGGAAACAGTTGCCCTCCAGCGGACTCTGTTTTTCGCGACAGCTCTCAGCTCTGACCAGGATCTCCCGGTTGTTGCGGCCTCTGATAATAGGGTTCTCCTCCACGTTGTTCTAGGTCTCCCGACTCGACGGGTTCCTTGCGGATTCCAGTCAAGGGCCTGTTTGGCTAGATTATCGTCTTCGCGTCGCAAGGTGTGGCCAATCCAATTCCATTTCCTTCGCCTGATTTGGTCGTCTATCCTTTCTTGGCCGGCACGGCGCCATAGTTCTTCATTTGAAATTCTATCTTGCCAGCGGATTTTTAGGATAAGACGTAGGCATCTGTTGATGAAAACTTGTAGGCGCCCTGTGATGAATTGGGTGACTTTCCATGTTTCGCAACCGTACAAAAGAACTGCCTTAACGTTGGAGTTGAACAGCCGCAATTTGGTGTTAATTGAGATCTCTGTTGATCTCCATATGTGAAACAGGCATGCATATGCGCTTCTTGCTTTATTTAGTTGAACTAATGTTATAATACTCATGTTCTAATCGAAGGGATTAAATTTATTTCAATAGAAAACTATATCCATTCTAACATTAGTATTACTATAGTAATCTTGTGATTACAACACGTGAAGAATTAATTTAGAATTACATATACTTTGTTGAACAAAATTGAATATATTTTCAATGTACAGTTAACTATTTACAAATCACTAGCATACCATATATATATATATAAAAATGAATGTCTGTATGTATGTATGTATGTTCGCAATAGACTCCTACACCGTGTGACCGATCTTAATGAAATTTTAACCATGTGCTATTTACATTAAAACTAGGCTATTTTATTACTTTCTAAAGCCACTCCTAGATGGCGCTATCATGGAGAGCTTCGTTGAAAATCATCGCAGGGCTTTGAAAATTTGCGTGAAGGTCCGTGGAGGTCTCCTATGATGCACCTCGAAGCCCGATTTTCGAAATTCAAAATGGCCGCCGAAATATGACCGAAATTCAAAATTGCCGCAGAAATATGCTTGAATTTGCCAATTTTATTCCGATTCCAATGAAAGTGGGTATCTAGGGGTTTTTAAGGTCGCAATTAACGAATTTGTGGTTAAAACTTATAAATTCAAAATGGCCGACGATTTTGTAAATTGTGTTCCGATTCCAATGAAAATCTGTATCTGAGGTTTTTTAAGGTAGCAAATAACGACTTTATGATCAAAATTTAAATTCAAAATGGCCGCACCAATATGGCCGACGAGTTTGCGAACTGTTTTCCGATTACAATTGAAATCGGTATATGGGAGTTAGTTTTTAAGGTAGTAAATAATGAATTTATAATCAAAACTTATTCAAAATTTTGGGGCCAATATGGCGGGAGAATTTTGCCAAATAAGTGTCATGTTCAAGAGTTGGAAAATCGGAAAATCTTGACATTCTAGCTACAAATCGATAAACATTGAATATAGTGTATCCTGAAGCTCTCTAAGCAATCGGCTCAGAATTGATCAACAAGGTTTTTTTTGGAAAGATGGTAAGGAGAAACGGAAATGTGGGATGATTTATGTATAATGGAAAAGAAGGAAAGAAACCCGTCACCTCTGAATTTTTAGGTATAAGTCCATCTGGCATCTGGGTAAACAAATAAAACCTGGGTCAGTGACATTGCAGATGAGAACCCAGGGGCCATGCCATTGCCGATTTATTTTAAATGTTTTAACGTTCGTGGTTTTAACAAAACACATATAGGTAATTTTGGTCACACTCCAAATAAATGGATTTTGAATCTAATGTCTCTAACGTTTATAGGAATACTTGGTTTTTCGTTATTGGTTATGAAGAATTTAATTTTGAAGATCATATAATTAAACGGAAAGCACTTATTTTGTGGCACCATTTTACAAAGTTTAAACTCTCCAACAACATTGAAAACTGTTTCACCGTGTAGGCTTGAGCTCAAAGATGTGCAGAATCGCAATTTTATTTATACACTGCACAAAAGAACGCTAAACATTAGAAAATAATTGTACAATTAATTCCCCTATGAAACGTATGGCATCTGTTACATTTAATTCGAATTTATGAACGCAATTTTGAAATATGTGACATTAAGAGATAATAAAAGTTGGTTTTTTGGCATTGCTTTTTCCAACTAAAAAAATCTGTTTCATTTTTCAATTTAGTTTTATTGTTCTCGAAAAATTTTGTTATTGCAGACGATTTAATTTAAAAAAAGCTATAGAAAATGGCCCTCGAATTTCGAGTGCTGGATGCTGCTATTTGCATTAATTTTAAATCTGTTAACGTTCATGGTTTTAACAGAATACACAGGCAATTTTGGATAGTTCAAATAAATGTATTTTGAATCTAATGGCTCCAACTTTTATAGGAAGAGTTGGTTTTCCGTTATTGGTTAATAAGAGTTGAATTTTGAAGGTTTGGATTGATTTTAAATGTTTAAACGTTGGGTGCAGCGAAGCGCACCGGGTCCCAGCTATCCAAAATAGAGAAAATAAGCGGTTCATTGAGACACTTCATCTGTGCATGAAAATTCATATCTCGAAAAATGCCATGTCAATGGTCTCGATCAAAATGTCAGATCCCTAATAGTTTCACATTTTGTTATTTGGAATCAAAAATACCAAAAAAATTGCCTTTTTCAAACTCTCCTACTGTATATTAAAATTCATATCACCTGATTACTACTATTGGCTTATGGGAGCAGCATAGGCGCACCGGGTCCCAGCTAGTATCAGATATAGGTACATCTGATATGTTATTAATGTGAGTAAACAAATTATTAAAGAGCGATTTCCATTTATCGGGTCTACAGCTGGTGAAAATATAGGTATAGGACAAAGGAATATTTTAAGACATGTGAAACGCTACAAAAAACTTGGAAAAGCAGCAGGAGCTGTTTAAATGCGAAAGCGGCCGGTTCGAAGATTGTGGTAACGGCTTCACTGTCGTATAAAGGGCAAATACTTTAAACCGAAGCAAATCAAGTAAATTTTCAAAGTATTAAAAACTATGCTCCTAAAGCTATGCAGGAAGGAATCGCCGACCCACAGAGATGCTACGTCGTTAATAGATTAAGTATTTTAATATTTTTTTAAATGTTTGACAAACGAATTAATGATACCTCAATAAAATAAATAAATCCTTCCGCTAAAGAAGAATTTAATAGGGAAAACATCAATTTGCTATACATACTACATCCAGATAAGGTAAAAGTAGTATTTTTGTTCTAATAATACAAATAAGGCAGCCAAGTTATGACCCGATTTCCTAAGCCAGTAACTTGTTCTCCTGTAGGGCCGCCAAGATCAATAGCTTGTTCGCATAAAATTTAAAATCCCAAAAAGATCGATCGAGTGATCTTAGGGCCAATACAAACCTCAAAAACGAGAAATTCCCACTGAAGCACGTACTGGGGATGTATACACCATCCATCCATCATTGTCGATAGTAAGAAGCCACTGAGCACGGTTCCACATCGCTTAGCAGTCACATAGTAATAATATTTTAGACGCTGCCCTCGATCAAATATAAGCTAATTAACTTTCCTTTGTAAGCGTGAGAGCAGAGGAGCAGGATTTTTTAGGGATCTTGTGCAGGTATTCTCTTTACATGTCCTATCCAGGGTAATCCTGAGATCGCGATGCTTTTGGTTATGTCAGCTTCTTTACATATTTGGTACTACAACTCGTTTTTGTATCTTCTTCTACAGCCACCGCCACCCTCTTCATTCACTGCACCTGTGATGTTAATGCCAAGACGTGGTTTAGCTCCACCAACTTCCATTAAATTCTACCGTGATAGAACGCTGACTTTGGTGATCGAACAGGAAATAAAGACCGTGCTCTACAAACACATTCAAAACTTCAATTTTTAAGTCCAACTTTTCGCGGCATCGTGTAACATGTCCCAATGATAGAAACCATCAACAGTACAAATGGGCTAACCTGTGAAGGCTGGTCTTTCATATAAAAAAGGCAGACTATAAGGAGAAAGAGTAGTAGACTAAGAAATAGGTGGATGGTTGGCATAGCTAGACATGCGAGTACTACATATAACCAACTGAAGAGATGTAGAGATGGCTTAAAGAAGAGAATTTACGAGGCCGAAGTGCTATAAGAACTGTAGCGTAACATCGGCAATCAGAGGACAATCGCATCCCAAAACGCCATATGGTAGCAGAAAATTCGGGAAGTAGACCACTAGGCAGACCCAGGAAGAAATAGATAGACTCAGTGACGGCTGACACAGAGACAATGCTCAACATACGGAGACAGTTTGACTGCGATCGTGAAACTAGGAGGTGCCCTAGAGGAGGCCAAGGCTCGATTTGGGCTGTAGCGCCATTAGATGGGTTTTCTTACGGAGATACCAAAAATTGGGTCGATTTATGGATCAGCAGTTTTTTATACGCAAAATCAGTATGCTGCCAGAAAAATGAACAAAAGTTGTGATCGCTCAAATCCAAATTATTTTGATAGGATCAAGCTTACTGTAAATAAACTCATTAAACGATAAATCGTTTAAACTCTTCTAATGGCAACCAATGTTTTTTTAAAAATTTCCTTAGATTTCCTTTATTCTGTAATCTAAGCGGGAATAAGTTTATGTTATTTAAATGAAAATCAGATTAAGACACGATTGCAATCAACCAATTTAAAATATTACTGATTACTGCAAATCCGAATTTTCTGTTATGGCAATTACAGAAATGTTATCCAACACAAAATCTTTAGCAAGTCCAATAATTACATGTCAAACACCTGCAATGGCATTCCTGAAAAGTGCGTGCTGCATCCTATTTAAGCTCGTTTACGCAACAATTAATGAAACGTTTAAGGTTTAACCAAAGCGACGACGACGTCGAGTTGAAAACTGTTGGGTCGCACAGTGCCGAACTTTGTGCAACTTTTAGGCATATCATTTGAATGGGACAATTTCTCGCTGGTCTGGCCTATCCCAAACCCACCATTAAGAATTTCCACACATGCAGGCCGGGACCGCCTACTAAGTGAACAATTATTCAAATTATCGACAGCTACGGTACTATATACTATCATAGTGCACGATGCCAGTTAGTGAACCAGAACTGGCTGCAGTATTGCCCTCGATGTTATAATAATATTCAAATTGGCCGCCATTACGGTTTAATGTTTCATATTTTCGTTTTTATGTAACAAACTTTACCGTCGAGTATCCGCAGTACCGCCACATCGACAGCTGGTCATCATCAATCGTTTTCGGAGGCCGCGGCAATCTATCCGGTAAACATATAGTAGTGATTAGAGACTCACATGTGCTACTTTCGGTGCTATGCCAGTAAATTTGGTGTTTGCTTGCTCGTTGTTGTACCGCGTATGTTTTCTCAGGTAATGCTAAAAACGAAAGGTACTACTTCTCTCGACTATAGTCAATTATCGCTATTATGCCTTCATGTGCCGCAAACAAGACGTTTGGAGTGAAAAACTAACAGTCTTAATCGATTTCAAGTTGATTCTCGATGAATTTTTAAGTAAGAAATTTACATTTAATTCGCGGGAAAACGGTGTTGAAATTTTTATTAAAAATTAGCGCTAAATGCTTTAGTGTGGCATTAAAGCTTTGCACATAAAATTTAAAATTTACATTAATGATAATATTAAAATACTATAACGAAAAAATTATAATTTGTTGAAAGTGATTAGAGTTTTGCTAATATAGTGCACCAATGCAGTTATGGTAATTTGCATAGAAGATTAATATTCATAGCGAAGTCAGACAAAATTAGTGAGCAAACATCATTGTCGAACCAGAATTTATAGATTGAGAACCAGACTAGCCAGATTAAGCTGTCGTGACTTTGCACTTACAAATTCAGGTAGAAATTACGTACTTTTGAGAGAAATGTAGTTAGAATCCAGAGAAAAATATTTGATTGAATTTTCGGAATGTTACCAATTTTAAAAATTGATTTGCACGACCCAACGCGGAAGTTACCCCATTTATGATTATGTTGAAAAGTTGAGTCGAAGTTGAGTTGAGATTTCGACCACCGTATATGATGTCGAGTGGGTTAAAGTACAGATGAACTGACATCAAAATATAACCTAAAATTTTTGTGTGAAATTCTCATTTATACAGGGTGCCCCAAAAAAATGATAACAAAGTTTAATCGGTCCTAACGCTTAAAGCTTTTATTGTTTGGTATTTCGTTTAAAGACAGTGGGATTGGCCGTTGAAAATGCTACATGTATGGTGTTTTGTAAAATTTTGTAAGGTGTTTTATTACTTTTTTTATAGATGTCTAAAAAAAAGAGAGAACATTTTGAGTTTACATGAACTGGGCATGCGCAACTACGACATGGCACGAAGGTTCGGCATCGCGCCAACAAATGTCAGCCGGACCATCAAAGAAATTGAAAATCGTGGCCATACCGGACGTCATCCAGGAAGCGGCAAAAAGCGAACCGTCAACACGCCAAAGGTCCGTCAGATCATCAAGAAGGGAATCCAGCGATATCCTCGAGTCTCTATGGGGAAAATTGCTCGCGAGATCGGTGTTTCACGTGAATCGACTCGCCGAATTGCCAAAAAGCACCTTAGGGTCAAGCCTTACAAATTTCAAAAAGTTCAATTGTTGACGGATGTTAACAAGCGCGTGCGACTACAGAGATGTCGTCAGCTCCCCTGCCGTGGATAGGGCAAAAGCGACTCAAGATTGGTTGGAAACTCATTTTCCGCATTTCATCAGCCGCGGAATGGCCTCCCTACTCGCCGGATCTCAATCCGATGGGTTACAGCATATGGTAATTTTGAAGGGCAGAGCCTGTGCGAAACCCCACAAAAGTTTGGGGGCGTTAAAGCAGTCATTGCGCCGTCGCGTCGTGGGATCGGATATCGGCGGAATACCTTCGGCGCATGTCTTTAAATTTTCGGAAGCGTTTGAGGTTGTGTGTAGAAGCAGAAGCAGCCATTTCGAAGCTTGTTAATTATTTTTGTTAGCAATAATGTTAATTATTATTATTATTTGTAGTGACAATTGTTTCTTTCGCTTAATAAAGTTCTTAGGGCAAAATTTCTTGTTATCATTTTTTTTTGTGGTCACCCTGTAGACACTTAAAAAAATTTTAAAAACATGGAAGGTAATCAGAACGATATAATTTTATATTCCTGTGCAAGCTACGTTATTAAGGCAGCCTTCACGGATGGTAAACAAACAAAACAAATGTCACTTCAACCCAATTACAACTCAACCTGCGTATATGAGGCGAAATATCAACTCGACCGAGGTAGGAGAGCTGAGTTAAGTTGAGTGGACCAGTGGACCCAGTTTCAACTCGACCCCCGTTTATGACTGGGTTGAACCTGGTTTGAACCTGGGTTGAGCCCAGTCATAAACCGGGTAAGTAACATTGTGTTATTGAAAAAAATACCCGAATAGCGGCAATCCTTGAAATATTAAGCCCATTTCCCGTTGATTTTTAATAACTTGAAGATATTTACTTTTTTCTTGCCAGCTCCAACGGCATTTAATTTTTTGTATAATTCCTTCTAGAGGGTCTCACCAAGTATACTTACAATTTGTCGGGCTAGCCCAACTTGCCTCAAGTTAGTATTGGACTATGTCGGCATTTATGAGCTGGTGAAGTAACAATGCCACACAGGCTAATGCGAAGAGGCTATAAAAAGCAATTGTCTACGCATCTTGCTATTCCCGTTCCTGTCCACAATTCATCGCCACTTTTAAGCAAAGGTGCTTTCCATGCCGATGTCTGCCTGGCTAGCTAGGGGTTAAGGAGTGCTTCTGGTAAGCGGTTTCCCTCCGATGCCCAAGCAACATGTAGAAGTGCCTTATCCTGAAGCGACTCTGCCACGATGAACACACTTCCGCATCACTCGTACAATTTACATGGTATATCGAAAACCAAAATTAAAAAAAAATTGCTTGGCTCCAGCGTGGAGGCAATCGCTAGCCGTGCAGCAAGGAGCGGCCATATAGTACACTTGCAGAAACACTACCTTCAACCTTGTTAGAGGAAGAACTACTCGTGTCCAGCCAAGAAACCACTACCGACTCGGCGAGTGCCAGTCATAGCACCTCCGTTTTGGATCGGCCTGTCAAACCGAATCTAGGAAAGCCCCCGAGGGGTGAGCAGAAAATTCTAACGGGTACGCCACATTTCTCTTCACAGTACTGTATGTCCTCTCCATTTCTGAGATATTCAATACTGTCGCGAATTTTATTTTTAAAGAAAAGAAAAAAAAAGTTTTTATATCCATACAAAAAACGTCAAATAATTGTCAACGTCCATTTTTAAAACGGGCAGCTGTCTTTGCCAAATGTATATACAGGGTGTATAGTTATGCTAGATTTATGATTTGAAATTTAAATATTTGCAAAAAGTTGGGCGGATGGCTGGGTGAGTGGAAGAGGAATATAACGTGCGTTTAATTTTCATTGGAATAGGTACGCCGGCGTATTGGAGTAGTTGGTAAATGAAACGTTACTTTTCTCATCTGGCGTGCTTCATAAACTAAAAATATTCTTTAAAGTAAGAATATTTGGCTTTAGTGAATTACAAGTGTTTATTCAATATTATTTTAATAAATATTCTATTGTTTTAATAATTTTTCTTTCAAATTAATAAAATTTTCCATATTTTCCACTATTTATTTTAATCTTTTATATTTATGTGTTTATGGTACAACAATATAGCATAAAATTTATAATATCTTTATAATTATTGAAATGTTTTTAGCCGTAACACTTTATCATAATTCAAAAAACACTAAAAGCCATCTATTGGAAAAAGACAACGTAATTACTCCTTGCTGCTACGCCATAGCATGGGCTGGTGTAGCTGCATCTACGCCGAAGTGCGCCCAACTACTCCCAACTACTACTATATCTGTAATTTGGTTTGCTGACAAACTCATTTAAATGAAAACCGTTGGCTTTAAAATACGCTTCTCTTGCGATCGCGCGATGCTCACTGGACCACTATCATATCGTGATAAAACAATCCGCGCGCATGCCTCGCCGAACTATATCCCTCTTCTCCTCATCCGTCTAACGGTTTTCCAAATATTCAAATTTCATATTGTAAATCTGCCACGTGACACTCTATATATACATAATTTGGGGGTACAATTTACGATTATTTTCGTCATAAAGTCAAAAGGTCAAAAAGGTTTGGTTACCGCTGCACTAGATGCCCAATAAAAGCAGTGTTATGGAAGCACAGTAAAGAGGGCCCAATGAAAATATCGACAGTTGGCAACAACCATGTTTGGTATGAAATTTTGTGACTTTTTCCAATTATAATGAAAAATCGTCTTAAAATGTTCACACTGTCTGGATTCATTAATCACACAAGCCGAAAAAATTTAACAAAAGTCCAGACCCAGAGACCAGACCTAACATACCCAAAGGATTTTGATGCGCTGAATCCGAACCCGTGTTCAGAACGGCTCCTAGACGTCTGGTTTTCGAGATATCCTAACCTAAAAGTGTAAAAAACGCGTTTATTGCAGTTTTTGAGGTTACGTGACGTAAGGAAAAAAATTATAATCAAAAAACGTTGTATGGCAATTGAAAGTACCACCCTGTCCCTTTTAAACTTTTTTGAAATATCTTTTTTTTTCACGATTTTTTGAAATATCTTTTTTTTTCACCAAAATATCGCTATTTGAAATTTTCACTTTAGCGTATTAACCCAACTACAAAAAAAAATCGAAAAAATTCTGCCTGAGACTGAGAATGTTGATCTTGTGTTTTTGGGGTCGCTGAGGTCTAATTCACCCCATAAGGTCAGAATTTTTCGTAAGCTCAAAAAACAACCCCTAAAAACCACCCCTACCAAACCATAACCAGGCTAACCCACTTGACCTTGGGAACAGGGAGTTAAGTATATTATTTCTGTTGAAATAAGTCCTATTTTTATTCAAATTGGATCCCACAATACTAGCGAGCTTACTTACCCACCTCCAACCCCCCTAATACCTACCTACCTATTTTTTCGATTTTTTTTGTAGTTGGGTTAATACGCTAAAGTGTAAAATTTCAAATAGCGGTATTTTGGTGAAAAAAAAAAGATATTTCAAAAAATCCAAATAGGTTTAAAAGGGACAGGGTGGTACTTTCAATTGCCATACAACGTTTTTTGATTATAATTTTTTTCCTTACGTCACGTAACCTCAAAAACGGCAATAAACGCGTTTTTTACACTTTTAGGTTAGGATATCTCAAAAACCAGACGTGTAGGAGTCATTCTGAATACGGATTCGAATTAAGCGCATCAAAATCCTTCGGGTACGATAGGTCTAGTCTCTGGGTTAAAAATTTGTAGGCCTGTGCATTATTCAATTAAAAGAGTACCGTGAAAAAGCGTAGACGTGATGCATATTTATTTAATTAATGGTGATTCACTTGTTTTATTTCAATACTCCATACAATCATAACATGTATTTTTGTCATTTTACCACAATCTTATCTTTTTTGAAAATAAATTTCTTAGATTGATATTTTTAATTTTATTGAAAATTAATTTCTTAGATTGATATTTTTAATTTTAACTTGCATTTTTAGCATGTTCATACAAAGGTACGTCCTTTTTTGAAAACTGAAGCGATGCCCTAATGTAAAATTAGATATTATTTATTTTGACCAGACCAATATTACGAATCCAAATCAGCAGCATTATCTTAACGGTTATATATGAAATAACAATCCATATTACGAAACATGTTTTTCGTGCTACCTAGAAACTAACTCAACCTCGTTCAAATATTACTATTAGTTTGATCTTTAAAATAACCTACAGATCGAAGGTGGTTGAATTTAATTCCACGAAAATTGTTTAACACTGAAATTATTACCCCAGCATGTTACAATTCAATTTGTTTCACAGTGTTTTTCTTTTTCCTATCTTGATAATAATTTTTCTTACAATTTCCTAAGGAGTGGCCTGCATCCAAAACGATTGATCTTATTACAACGGCAATGTTATTTTTTTAAAGAAAAATAAAAAGGGTTGTCCTCTAAAATTGATTGATTAGAAAGAGAAAAAGTGCAATGGACGTAAGACTCAACGTACTTGAGCTTACACCATAAACCTTCACGTCAAATTAGTGTTACGGTTTTTTTTTGTAGATATAAAAAATTTGCAAGTAGCTCGTACATATTTGTGCGTAAGGTAAGGTAACAAGTCCATTAAGTGGGAACGACTATCTTGTAACAGACAACGAAAAATAAATATTTATCAATTGACTTACATCTGATCGAATATAGTATCAAAACAACCTTATCTCTGTATCATTTGGTCTTTTTTAATTAATTAATTGAATTTTAGCCAACGAGAGTGGAGAGTGTAATGGGCTTGAAAATCTTGCCTTCACCTAAATTTATAAAGCAAAAATTTGTTAGGAAATTACTTAATGACTGATCACGACTGACATCGCCTACACTTACTGAAGTGTTACCCTACGGCTTAATTGGCAGAGAAAATCGATTGTCCATAGATAGTACATACATGGGTTTGGTTAGTATACAGGAGTTTTTTGCAAACCGATTTTAATTTATCTAATTAAGATACAAAAAAAATTATGATTAATTGATTCATTATTAGGAGCAAAATTTTCTTGTTCGATTTTATGTGATAACAAAATTTTTGAAATCACTCAAAAATATTTTACGCAACATTCTTGTGTCCATGTCCATATGTGGTATTTTGCGCCAATTTCAGGACAGTTATTTACCTTAACCGTAAATTTGTTAATATTAATCAGCAGCCATAACAGTAGGTCATTCCAGATTGTAATTAACTACCATTAGATCGGGATCGGGATTGACTTTCAATTTTTGCCGGCTTTGACTTCAGGCATTATAGCAAACAAAAAAAAACCAAATAAACTTTGTCATCTGACATGGAATTATGCGCACACCCTACATCAGTGGGATGGTTACTGGACAACATGAGCATAAAAAAAAGTAAAAAAAAAACTGTGATTTATAATCGAATATTTCCAATCAATAATAATGACTGCTCCAAATATGAGAGGCGCACATGCGGCATACAAATTTCGCGCTGCAATAAAATCGAAAAACAATTTTAAATTAATCTGCGCGCGTCGTTCGAGGTGGTGATTATGTTATCAGACAAATCTTGCCGCTGTCTGGACAACTAATTAATAAACATTTGTCGTTAAGCTGTTCTAATGGTTGTTCTAATTTTTGATCGGTTTAATGCTAATCGAAATTTCATAGAATAATTGAAAATTTATGTTAAGTGCCTACAGTATTCCACGATCTCAGTGTTAGGTTTTTGATATCTGTGGATTGACTACTGAGTCTACACACAAGGACGAATGCATGCAGTTTTTTTATACTTTTGTTAACACTCTAAGGAAAATTTTATTTTGTGAAAAAGTCATTAAGATAGGGTATGTAAGTACATGTTATTGGAAACTAGTTTTATTTAATTTACTTATCTGGGATTAATATTTATGATTTGGGAATGGTTACTTGCGTTAAAGTTTTAAACGGTTACGAAAATTCACCTAAGAATTTTGTTTTCGAAAGCCTTGAATCTTATCAAAAAACACTCCAAAACCAATTCGTTGGGGCAATTTATTATGGGAATGCTCTATATTATATGAAATTGTTGAAAGTAGTAATTATATACATATGTAATTTAAGTGGTGTTTAGATCTCGGTCAATGCTAGTGGGCGCTCGTAGTTTCAGAAGTGTTAATTTGGAGTTGTTTATAGACTAGGTGAGAAAGTTATAAATAATCACAGTAGGCGACATTTAAAATTAACCAAACTATTCATGAAGCAATAAAAAACACAACGATTTTTTTCGTTAAAACTAATTTTTGTTAAGTTAACTCGTTACGCATTTTTTTATGTGATAAACCAAGCTTAGGAGTTTATGTGATAAACTAAGCTTAGGTGCAAAGGGGCGGCGCGACATAATGTTGTGGGTGGGGAGCACGTGAACAGGCCACCGTTAAAATGTGAAAAATTAATCGGTCAATTTATTATTTACATTTGTCTGTTGAGTTGTAGGTTTTGAATTCTTTGGTTATGGGGCTATGCCCGACGAACATTTTGGAGGAGGGGTGGGGTCTGTTGATAGGGCCCTATAAGGCTGGCCCCAGTCTCATTCACGCCTCGTCATAAGGGATATCCCATTTGCCCCCGAGGAAAAATCATTGCTACCCGATCACCCCGAGTGGAAATGTTGGTAATAACTGCGACGGTGTCGAAAGCCAAATATTTTTAAACGCGAAGTTTGTTTTACCAATATGGTCCCCCAACTGAGTACTACTCACTTCCAATGCTGCTTGACCTCTGTGATCGATCTAGAACCACTTTGCTAAATGACAACCTTAACGGTCATTAACATAATTGCCTGAAATATGAAGCAATTCAATAACAAAAACTACAGCTTTGGGTGAGTAAAATTAAAGCTTAAGGGTATTAAAAGCTTTTTATAAAGTAAGGCAGATGTTGGGATTGCCCCATTTCATTTGTAATGAGGTCGCCTCATAGGGCCCTTATGGGAAACTGTTAAGGCATACCTCACTTTTTTTATGTGGGTTCGTGAGGAAACCCATGGGGAAATTCCTCTTTTGGCATGCCCCTCATTTGCCACATAGCATGGAGCCTACACGCTGCATGAAGCAATCCCTTTTGTAAATGCTAGTTGGGGGGAGGGGGGGGGGGTTATTAGGTGCACATGAAATATTTTGGGTGTGGATTTCTCCACCCAAACTTTTCCTTCCGTCCCCTTCTCCTCCGCCGCCCCTGGGTGCAATGTCTCTTAGTAAGCTTAGTTTGGAAGATAGAAGAGGATTATACATTTAGGGTTGGAGCGAAGGGGGGGGGGCACTCAAATATGTACTGTTGTTGTACAAGTTAGGAAATACTGACTATGGAAGATTGTTTTACAGTCGAATTGTACTATTTATTAACAAAACGAACGAACGAGGACGATATGCAGAAAATAGGGGTGAGCTGAGTAGACTAGTCTTTTATATCGGAAAAAATCATCTTATTTAGCGTATATCGAAAGTAAACCTCGGCATACCGAAGCCTTTTTAGATCCTTTACGCCCACAATTGACTCCGAGTGTCGCAACGACTGTCTTGGGTACTATGAAATTAGCACTTCACCCTTTCGACGATTGCTATTATTCTCACGCTGTGTTATTTTTAATGATCCTTTCTCTGAAGCCTTAATACTGGGTTCGTCAGTCGAAGTGCTAAAAATTTCACATTGATTCACGCTCTTAACACTTGATGATAGTGTGTACATATTTTGACAAGCTTTAGTCCATCAAGTTGTTCACAAACCTACTAACACTGTGGCATATCGTTCCACATGGTAATTGAAAAGAAATATTTGAATTGAAATCTAAACGTAATATGGTGTGTGCAGTCCGGCATTGTTGTTTAGCTCCAGCATTCACATGTGAAGGTTTGGGTATCGTATCAATGATACTGGTAGGAGCCCAAATCGAATCGACCATTTTCGAGCACCATCTTTTTCCTTTTTAAATATTTCGACATTCGATAATGTTGCATATCAACCAGAACGAGACAACTCAACTAGAACTTCCCAGCCCGCTTTGAATGCTTTATACCATTTACATGCCTGGGTCATTCCATATCAAATCAACCAATTTTTAATTAATTTTGGACCTCATGGACTTCAAATCACCAAATTTTTTTTATATTTATTCTTCTGGTGGAAAATAAGAAAAAAACAAATTTTCAAATTTTTTGGACTTTTAATTTTTTAGTGTTCAAAAAATCGAAAATCGCAAAATGTTTGACAAATTTTGAAATCTTTAAATTGCTCTAGTTTAAAAACTATTTGACATAGAAAGCTAAAACTTGCACCAATTTCTTCTCCCACACCCACTCGAGAAAATTGACGAAAAAAAAACCAAAATTCACGATTCTCTATTCGATTTTTTTCACTTTTTTCAAGTTTAAAAAATTTTTTTGTCACCATCATAATGTGCATAAAAAAACCTACGCTTAAAATAAAAACAAACCTCATACGTTACGATGCACAAAAGTTAGTGGCCAATCAATTTTCAAATTTGAGGTTAATTTTTGAGACTTGTATTAAAAATTTCGACTTGAAATTTTAACCAGTTTATTGCTCACATTATAAAGTACAATTTCTGAAAATTTCATCAAATTTTACTTAAAACATGCGAAGTTATAACCAAAAACCAAAATTTAGCAGTTTCTTCAGTTTTTAATTTTTTTAGGTTATGTGTGCAGATTAAAATTTCATTTTGTAACCGCTGAGAGGTAATATCTTAATGAACAGCCTCAATTTTTTTCGCTTTCTTTGGACCTACACATATAGTCCGGTCAAATTAGACCAAAAAATAGGTACGAGGGTACAGAAATTCACACCAAACTGGAAATTGGTAGGATTGTTCAAAGCACCGTTATAAATGAAATGTAAAAAGTCCTCATCGATCCGACACCTGGAACCTGGATTTACTCGGGGTCAAAGGTCACAAAAACGGGTTTTTCGCGATTTTCAGCAAAACGGTAACTTTTATCATAAAATAGTGTTTACAAAGTTTGTAGATTATGCGATTACCTACAAAAAAGGATCTTATACATTTTCCCGTACGAATTGTCATTCATGAGATATCGCCGTTTTAAAGATTTAAAGCACTCATATCCCCTCACTTGCAACTTGTATGGCCGAATTGCCATTTACTTAAACTTTAATAACTTCTAGACCGATTATAGTAGAGCAACGTAATTAGGCTCATCTTTTAGGTAAATGTGGATTCTTTTATTTGAAAGAAAGAACAGAAACCTGAGTGACTCCGTTTAGAAGATATGTAGGTTCAAAGTGTGAGGAAAATCTGGAAGTCTGCAGTGAAACCCTATAACATGCACACGTTTCCACGCCACCTATGAGGTAGTGTACTTAGCGCGTTTTTTTTAACGTGGTTTCCCCAGTAGGCCTATTCCACGGGTAAGTTGTGATCCTGTTTAATTTGAAACTATTGCAAAATAATGGATATTAGCAGAAATTGAAAAGATAAAAGCAATTTAAGTATAGATATGCATGTTTCGTTAAAAATACCAAAAGTAAAAAACAAGTACAATTAGCTTGTCTTCCTCCAACCTCAGTTGCTGCTCATCAACATCTTTTTCGGGTATATTACCAAGTTCAAGTGTGGCTTGGTTATCACCTAGACCCTACAGACTGGGGTTGGAAGTTGGTCAACAATTCATTAGAACCAGTTCAAACTTTACTTACACCTGCGCCGGAAAAACTGCTGAACACAATTTTTTGCAACTGCAAAAAGGGATGCAGTGCTAAATGTGGTTGCAAAAAAGTCGGACTGTTTTGTTCTCTGGCATGTACACATTGTCAAGGCCGGTCGTGCTCTAATATTGAATCACCAACAGTGGAGGATCCGTTTGATTCCAACGAGGCGACATGCGATACATCGCTATTAACGCAGTTTACATGCACTCAGTATGAAGATGAAGAAGAACAAGAAGAACAAGAACAACAAGAAGAAGAACAAGACGAACAAGAGCAAGAAAATCAAGAAGAAGAACAAGAAGAAGAATTTGAAAGTTACGACTCGGACGATTAAATTTCACTCCTTTTTTTTAACTTAAATTGCTTTTATCTTTTCAATTTCTGCTAATATCCATTATTTTGCAATAGTTTCAAATTAAACAGGATCACAACTGACCCGTGGAATAGGCCTACTGGGGAAACCACGTTAAAAAAAACGCGCTAAGTACACTACCTCATAGGTGGCGTGGAAACATGTGCATGTTATAGGGTTTCACTGCAGACTTCCAGATTTTCTTCACACTTTGAACCTACATATCTTCTAAACGGAGTCACTCAGGTTTCTGTTCTTTCTTTCAAATAAAAGAATCCACATTTACCTAAAAGATGAGCCTAATTACGTTGCTCTACTATAATCGGTCTAGAAGTTATTAAAGTTTAAGTAAATGGCAATTCGGCCATACAAGTTGCAAGTGAGGGGATATGAGTGCTTTAAATCTTTAAAACGGCGATATCTCATGAATGACAATTCGTACGGGAAAATGTATAAGATCCTTTTTTGTAGGTAATCGCATAATCTACAAACTTTGTAAACACTATTTTATGATAAAAGTTACCGTTTTGCTGAAAATCGCGAAAAACCCGTTTTTGTGACCTTTGACCCCGAGTAAATCCAGGTTCCAGGTGCCGGATCGATGAGGACTTTTTACATTTCATTTATAACGGTGCTTTGAACAATCCTACCAATTTTCAGCTTGGTGTGAATTTCTGTACCCTCGGATGTCTAAATTGACTGGACTAATACCGAGAAATTCTCATCTATATTTAGAAAGAACGACCAGTTCTAGATTTTTCACACAGATTTTTTGGTAGATTTTTCACACAATGTCCCATAACTTAAGTAGCCGCTACTGTGGTCTGAGAATGATATTTACGTGGAAAAAACATCAAACTTTGTTGGATTTGCACACAAATTGAAAAGTATAGGTATTTGGGGTTGCTGATTACAAATTTGAAGTCAAATATTTAAAAAAACAAAATGACGGATCCAATATGGCTGCTAAAAGGCTAAATTGAATTGAACTCACATAAAATTGCATATTTCTAAGTTTTTGGAGTCGCTATTTACAATTTTCATGTCAAACATTTGGAAAAACAAAATGGCGGAACTAATATGGCGGCTAAAGAATTTTATACTACAAATTTCCATTTTGTCACTTTCATCTATAACAAAGCACAACAAAATCAAACTTTTTTTCTGGCATAAAATAATTTAATGGTTGTTTACTAATTTGAGGCACTTTTATTGTCTCAGCTCGAGTTTTATTGGCTTTATTTGGTATATACATTTTTCACATAAGCTTATGACGAAAAGTACCAAATAAAGCCAACTTTAACATAATATAAAGGCGGTAACACAAAAATTGTCTTTACATTATTTATAGGAAATTGTCCATGCTTTCCAATTTTGGAAAAGAAAAATGTTAACTAGCTACGTATTTTTGGGGAAAAAGGTAGTTGAAGATTGAAGTTGATATTTTTGTTCAAAAAAACAACTTGATGATTCATTACTCTGGAAGTTGGTAGGGCATAACCTTCACTTTTACAGTTTTAGATAGGTTCGAGTATTCTGCGTGCAGTGCAGAGTTTGTAGTTTTTTTAAATAAAATATTTTAGCACGGTGAGAGTATTTTTTCTAAAAAAAACACTCCTTCTTAAAATTCTTAAACTAAAACTGATATAAAGAAACGGATAATATATTTGAAATCAGCGTCAAAAATTAGCTTAGATTGATGTAAAATATTCCATGCAACAGTTTTGCTGTTGGGCAATAGATCAGAAGCGCTTCCAGACGCTATTTTCATTTTTGTATGTGCTGTGCTTATATGTATATATTTATTGTGTTCTCAGAAGTTATTGTTTACACTGATTTCTAAAACTTTAAAATGTGATACACTAGTTTCTACAACGTTGACTGCATCGCTATTTTCTTTTCGCTGTTACTAGACATAACGGTTAATTATATGTTCTTTCAGAAGCCGTAATTAATTTTTTCTCTCTTTGTGACTCTTCGAAATAATATTTTAGTTTTCCTATAAATATGCATATTTTCAATTTTTTATGTGCATATGTATGTATACTGGGTGTCCCAAAAGTCCCGGAACGGTCAAATATCTCGCGAAATACACATCGGAAAGACAAATAAAAAAATATGTATCTAATATTTTTCAAAAATCTATCCAACGATACCAAACTCGACCCCCCACCACACCCCCACTTTGGGGGTTGGGGGAACTTTAAAATTTCAAATGGCAACCCCCTTTTTTTCACGGATTCTGATTCTCCGAAGAGAAATATGAAACTTTTATCTGAAAATTTTTTTATGCGAAGCCCCCTGAACCCCCAAAAATCATCAAAAATCAAAATTATCCCCAAAAAACATTCATTTGGGGTACAGGGAAGCTTCGGATTAAAAAATGTTTCTAACAAAAGTTTGATATTTGTCTTTGGAGAATCATAATCCGTGAGAAAAAATGTGGTTTGCCGTTATTCAACCCCACCTCCTCACCCCCTCGCAGGAGTGGGTGTGAATAATGGTAACACCCATTTTTTTTAACGGATTATGATTCTCCGAAGACAAATATCAAACTTTTGTTAGAAACATTTTTTAATCCGAAGCTTCCCTGTACCCCAAATGTATGATTTTTGGGGATAATTTTGATTTTTGATCATTTTTGGGGGTTCAGGGGGCTTCGCATAAAAAAATTTTTCAGATAAAAGTTTCATATTTCTCTTCCGAGAATCAGAATCCGTGAAAAAAGGGGGTTGCCATTTAAAATTTTAAAGTTAGCTCCCACCCCCCAAAGTGGGGGTGTGGTGGGGGGTCGAGTTTGGTATCGTTGGATAGATTTTTGAAAAATATTAGATACATATTTTTTTATTTGTCTTTCCGATGTGTATTTCGCGAGATATTTGACCGTTCAGGGACTTTTGGGACACCCAGTATATTTATGATCGTACGAAATACTCATCTGTGTTCTCAGAAGTCATTGTTTACACTGATTTATTTATCTAAAAAACTAAGCCAAATAAAAAAAAAGTTCTTCACAAAAATATGAAAATAACGCCCATTCTGGACCTAAGTCGAAGATAACTGTTGCGCTCGCACAAAAATCTCACTTTTGGAGTCCCTTTGACAAATTACTGCCATAAATGAATCAATTTGTTATGTTCGAAAAAGCAGTTTTTTCCGCGTAAATTTCATTCTCAGACCACTGTGCGGTGGTTGCCAGTGGTGGAAAATGTCCATTTCGTATAGTATTCGATGTAACTAAGATATTACAAAAAAATTTTGAGACTGGAAACAATTCCTTTTTCACTCAAATTTGATGCTTGTCCGACTCCACTAATACGCTTTACGAAAAAAAGTTTTGTTGCAGAGAATTCTTCTACCGATTTATTTTAGCTCTTCATTTTTGTTCGTCACGGTTAAGCCTAAGGACTTCGGCACACGAGTCGACTAATTTGCAATCCCAGTCGCATATGCAATTAACTCTTTTCCGTGGTCTATTCACTCGTGTCTATTGCATTAGTTTGGTTTTTTTTTCTCATGAATTGCCAAACTTAGTTCTTCAGCGGCTTCTTTAATAGACTAATTTACTGCTGTAGCCGCCCTGCCTACTAGGTTGGTGTCATCTCCATATACGATCACCTGAGCGGATATGTTTACCAAATGTAATTTCGTTTAACTGACGTCTTGGTAATGACTGCTTCTAGTGCAAAGTTAAATAGTTAGAAGCCAGTCTATCTCTTGTTTAAACCCTTGATTAACTTCTTGGAAGGTATCTGTTTTAAAGTGTTCTGAACTCGTACCCATGTTTTTGTGTTAAGGTAGGTTAGCTCTATCAGACGTACTGGTTTGGTTGGCACACCTAATTCGAGTAGGATTTAAAGTAACTTCTTCCTTTGGATGAAGTCGTATAGCTGCTTGAAATGTACGAAGATGTCATATATGTTCACATTTTTCTTCCAGCATTTTTCTAGGAAAGCTGTTTAGTGGTTTCAAACTAAAATATTCTTTATGGAGGTTTTGTGAATGTTTTATATCCTATCGAAAATAGCTAAATCCCCTTGTAAATCTCACAACGTAGCTTATCCCTTTTCTTATGAATTGGGCAATTTATAGCTTCCTTCCAGTGGTTCGATAGACATTCTTACAAATATATTTTGGAAGGTAATAGTGTCTAGAGAGTCCGGGCGGGAATTCCCGGGAAATTGAAAGAAAATGTATTTCCGGTTTCCAGGGAAAAAAACTAAATTTCCCGGGAAAAAAATTATTGTTTGAAATCACAAATTTTCTTCTAAAAATCTTGAAAACACTAACTATTTCAAGGTTTTAAATTTAAAGTAAATCCTTGTTTTCTATATAAAACTACATAGTTGGAACCCGGTGCGCCTTGCACTCATCATATCGAAATAAGAGAAGTTGTAAGAAATATTTGGACAACGAAGATTTCCCATCCACGTAAGCGGTAAGGCGCTCAGGTGGAGCCATTGCCTTTGGAACAGCACATCCCCAGTTGCTTGATTTTAAAGCATGACAATTTTGGCACAAAGTATCCATTGGACCGGACCAATCACAACATTGAGGTGAATGCTGTAATAGTGGTATTTATTGTAATTGAATGCTTTCATCCTAAAATCTGACTGTTCTTAAAGCTCGAATGACGTCGGTCCACGACATTAACTAATAAAAAACGTAAATAAAAAATAAATCCGCCCTAAAGCATCCGTCGAGAAAATCAAAATTTTGTCAACTTTCCTCTGCTTTTGTTTTGGGTCGCCTTTCTGAATTGTTGCAACATCCCACAAAAGAGTGCAGTTGTGATCGTTGTCTCACGGCGCAGGTAATTGATCAACAACACCCCTTTGGAATCCCAAAAGAACGTTTGCCATTTTACCACGGATTCCACCTGACTGCCGGATCGATCGAAGCACGCAGTGCGGGCACTACACCCAGGCTCGAATTCCCTGAGACTCCCAGACTTTTCCCGCCAACCACACGGATTTAAAAAAATAGTGGAACTTACTTTTGAGACGACCCTACCCTTGTATTACATGTTAGTTTATAATAAAATATTTTTTTATGTTACGTTTTTTATAATGCAATAGTCATGCTATGTTTGTTGATTTCAAATAATTGTTTTTTATTATTATTTTTCTTATTACTATTTCATTATTAATATTTTTGAATTAAATTTACTTGTATCTTTTCTTAAATGAATTTTGCATTTATTTTTTAACAGTAATTGTTCCTCCTAATTCTCATTTCACTCCTAATTCCTAATAGGTTTTATTTTTCCCGTTTCCCGGGAACAAAAATAATCCGGGAAACGTGACTCTCTAATAGTGTCCTTATATGTTGTCATCGAGAAAACCAATTTAAAAATCTTGAAATTTGGTACGATTAGCGGTAACGCAAGAACGTAAGATGAAGGAAAAGAGCTTTTATGGTGAAAGTAGGCATACGAACATGATGATGTATAGCTAAGAAAAAAGTAAAAACCAGACAAAAGAGGCCATATTCTGTAGGTGAATATTAGCCCTTTACCTTCAGGTACAGGAACAATTAAAGGTAAAACCATAAATTTCCGTAATGTTTCCAGCAAAAACAAGCCACACCAAAACGTTTTAAATTCAATTTTGTAATTTTGATCGTGACAGTTTTCACATTTCAAAATAAAACCCGAAAATTTATTTATTTTTTTCTTATTCGTTTTCTTTAAATTTTCAACCGATTTTTCCTTCACCAGCAGCATAGCATGTCCACTTTTAACTGTCGTTTTCTTTAATTATATAACCCAAGCCCACAACCTCAGCACCAACCGATATGTTTCCAAATTAAAGTCTACTTTACATGCGCATAAAGTACCGCGGCTATCGTGCCGTATAGTTTGTTGCTCGTTGTCGTTGTTGTCGTCGTTGTCGTCGCCATTGCCTGCGTCACCGCGCCGCAACGCAACGCAATGTACCCAACCCAGATACTTATCTGCCACTAAACCGCTGTGGTGTGCATTACGGCACGATTGTTTTGATTTCTTTGTGCGGTTTTTCGTGCAAATCTTAATTAAACAATTTATCAACAACGCTCCAGATAATTCAGAAGCAAAGGTGATAAATATGTACACTATTGAGGCCTGCAAGGTATATTCAAGACTTGTGGTTTTTCTTTCAAAACCCAAGATCTCAAAAGAAAGTTGTTTTGTATGGGATATTGGGTCCAGGCTTGTCTTACCGAAATTCAATGTATGAAGTAATCTCTCTTTAGCCATTATTTGAAGTATCATCAGTGTTATATAGAGTTAAGTAAGGTTCAACTATGTGACAGCAACATTCCTTGAGTTTGTTATAGATATTACATACCAACCCAGCTACATTAATTTTGTAATAGAAAATAGCGGCAAGGCCATTTGCGGATGTGGCCGGTCTGCAGAGAAATTGATAATCACGTGACCTTTAAATAAAAAATATGATTTTACATTTTGATTTGATAAAATATCAAAAGCATCATGCCGCGCGCTTTCTGCACAGAATAGAGTCACCTCAGGTAATGATCCACACTACATAGCGGTGTCCCGGTGTGCTTTAATTAAGTAGTCCATTTCCACCTTCTTGGCCAGTGAAAGTTTCGCATTCGTGTAAGATGATTGTTGACAGTAGTTGCTATACATACCCGAAATTTATCAATACGAATCAATATGAATTTTATCTTAACTTGACCACAAAAAGAGAAGAAAAAATATTTTGCATGTTTGTCAATATTTCTGTCAATGTAGATTAAATAATAAAGTGGAAAAAAATGTTGTGACAGTTTAACACCGTTGCGCAGGTCATTAAGTTTGATGTGAGCCCTTGGTTTCACTTTCAGACTGCGTCGTAGCACATGATATGTTGACTTTATGCAATGATACCTGGACATTACGAAACAGATAAGGAATTTATGTGCCCGTAGGCTTTTATTTACGATCATCGAATTTGGATCACTTGTGTTGCTCGTAATTGGAGCTAACACCCGGTTCTGGAAATTGCTACTACATTCGCTAATTACAGCGTTAATTATATGGGTATACAAAGTATAAAATTTTAATGATTCGATATTTGACAAACAGAATTTTGTTAATTTTAAAAACAAAACAGAGAAACAAATTTAATTTCATTAAAAGTGAAAGTTAAATACATTCTAACAAAAACATATTTCATAATTTTGATGATACCTATCAAAAATAAGGCACACGTTTCATTCTCAAAACATCATAAAACTAAATTTTTATGGGTCGGAAGACAACATACATTTTTGGGTAAACACTGATTTTCTACTAAAGATAACAAGAAAAGTGTCAAGATTATCTCAAAATGATTGTCTTAAAAAATGATTTCTTGTCGGCAACCTTTTTTCTTCGTAGGAAAAAGAGGAAGTTGTCAAGAAAATTTTAATGACGCTTAGATTGTTCATTTTATAAAGTAGTAGAGACAGCACCAGAGCCTGAACGAAGATTTATTACAGATCGATGTTTATAAATAATAAAGAAAAAATTTTAAATTTAAAGTATTAGCAATTAATTGGTATGATGAAGTGATATTTCCTAAAGGTATGGCGCCAAATTTGAATAAATTTCTTTATGAGTGATAGGTAAATTTTTTTAACGAATGTTTTATGAGTGAATTATGGAATATTTGTTGTGATACTTAATAGAAAAAATTGTGAATGTTAAAATTCGTAACTCAAAATCGATTTCGTAACTTCGAATCTAGTTTCTTTTAAAAAAAAAATTCGTCGAAGAAATATTTTTAGCAGTATATAAAGGATACAATAAGATCTGTAATATTTGTCAAATTATACTTACTGAATTAATTATTTACTTATTCGGCCCTGCAACCAGGATTATCTTCTGGCTTCTCACAATTCCTATAGTTCCATTCCAACCAGTTTGGCAAAGGAAGGTTATGAACTACGCCTACGGTAAAGCAATTTCCAAGCAGATACCTCTTCAGTCTTCACTCATACTTTATTTTTATATTTATGTAAGCTATATTTATAACTTTTACTAATAAATTCATTAATTTCATTCTTAGCTTGATTTCGTAAGGTAAATTGTTCCAAGTTCCCGTATACTGGCTGAAATAATAAAACCTTTACGGGAGACGTAAGTGTTAAGCGGAGAGTGCATTATCTACAGTGCAACGTTGTATTTGGGTACGGTAGATGCCAAGCTCAAGATCAATGGCAACATTTGACTTTCAGCCGTTTCATAGCTTTATTTCTCGGGAAACTGTATCGTCGTTGGCCTTATCACGTGCACATAATTCTGATCAAAATCGACATGAACTAATGGATTGACAAAATTTATATTGCCGTTCACCAGTCTCTTTCTACGTCAATAATCGATCTCAGCATTACTTCATCTCCCTCCAAAATTTGTAAGAACTGTTGAATTTCTCCGATCTTATTGACATCCTTAGGTATAACTGAAACCAGCCTAGTGTGACTGAGATTGCGCGAAGCTACAAGTTGGTCTTGTACCTTTACGGTATAGATTTTTGTTCCTCTGATCAGGGAATACCTGCGAACTTCCTGGTTGTGCTTACCCATTTTATCGTTCGTTGGATAGATTCTTAACGCTTTATCAATCGAAAACTCATTAGTGGTATTTGTTGGGGCTTTCTGTAGAAGTGTAGGAAGATATTCAGACTAGTGTTGCGCAGGACACGATTATAAAATGGGTTTGTAAGAGGTGCCTCTTTTTTCTATTGAGCCAGTGCAATGTCATACTTCAAATGAGGCGAGGTGTTATTGTAATGCCAAAATGACTAAAACAAGCGAATAAAAAAAGGAAAAAAACAAATACCAATGAAGAGAATTTTTTACGAGTTGTAATATGCATTAAACTAGGTAGGTAAGAAAGCTATGTCTCCAGAGTAGGTAAGAAAGCTATGTCTCCAAAATGTATATTTACATATATTTTACAATCTCGCTTTACCTCATTTTATATTGGAATTTTCATTGCCTCAAAAAAGTAATAAATGTCTTTCCAGTACAAAATTTCACTCCCTTAAAAAAGTAAGAAATGTCCTCAGTTCGTATTTACAATCACACAATTATTTATCTAGATACACGCTCATATACCAGTAGGGCAATATTTTTGAACAGGGACATTTCAAAAAGTTAAGGCCTCAGTACAATTTACCTCGTGTAAGTCCGGCTCAACTCTAGTTCAGGCTTCATTCCTCCAACTCATAAGTCGTTAAAAAAATCGGCGAATGTCGTACCTCTTTGTTGTCGCATGTTCTGTTTAAGTTCCACCAGTGTAAAAAGCCGCCATGCATGGCCTCATATGTTCCGGTTGTTAGCTTTCCTCATACTGGTGGCTATTTCATCAAATCACCGAACAGGAAAACGTTAATGCCTCCCAATACCATTCGGAGTTTTCAATTGTTACAGACGTACGCCGATCATGCAGAGCATCTTCTAAGGGACCGTACAGAGATTTCGTCTACAGAAATAAATTCGACGTTTTTCCCTTGTTGATACATTACTCTTAAATAGTTGCCAATTAGATGGCGAATGTTTACGATGACTAAATTTTTCTGTACAGGGGATTTTAGAAGACGGTGGGGTGGTCACTCCCACTAATCGTGCTGCAATTTCAGTGAGGACTTTTCGTCCCAAAAGTCTTACTTGTATCCGCCACCACCGGTTACACAGACTCTCGCGTTGTTCTCCTCCATTAGTTGGTTCTAGGTATATACTCTCTGTAATAGAGTTAAACAACTAATAAGTCATCCCGCCGGCTTAACCGGTTAATAATAGGGTACCAAAGTTCCGCTTAGGCCGGGTCTTCACCTAGCGGACGGTGCACAGCTTTGTTCACCTGGTAGTCTGGTATTGTCTGCGTCTGCGTCCCAGCCTTTGTCGGCTGGTTAGAGGGATTCTCTTGTTTCAGGAGGCATAACACTCTGACGAGGCTGTCTCCTGCAAACCCCAACCGTTGCGGCTCAGCGGCTGCTTACAAAATGAACTCATACAACATCCAAGAGTTCAAACGCGAAGGAGGTTCATTGCATCCTCCTCATGCATCCTCCAGACAACACCCTTAACCTATCCTATCCTTTTTCTATTTTTCCTTCAGATCAAGCTTACTCAAAATAAAGTTGCAAAATTTGTTTACATACATACAACATACACACAGGCATTCATAAAAATAAACTTACATACATACAAATACACATTAATACATCAGAACACATCGTCGGGTCAATGCAATACTCATGAAACTGAAATTTTGTTATTTTGAACTAACATAGTACAAAAATTCGAAAAAAATAATACAATTAAAATAACTTTAATAAAATTTAGATCCGTAACTTTGGCAGAAGATAATATGACTTTTTTCGATTTTTTGCACAATGTTTAAAATAGCAAAAAAAAATCAGTTTCGTGATTATTGCATTGATCCGATGATATATAAGCATAGATTCAAACATGTTAAATTTAAAGCGTATAATGCTCTCTTCTAGTATTCTCTACTATTTTCTTTACCTATAGTAGCGTTCTTCTTCTTAAATGGCGGTACAGTCCATGTAGGACTCGGGCCTCTTGAAGCTTCTGCTTCCAGACGTCACTACGTCTCTCTCTCCAATTTGTTATACGAAGTTTCCGTATATCTTCTAGCACGTCATCCATCCACCTATTTCTTGGTCGTCCTACTCTTCTTTTTCCTGATGGTCTACCATTGAAAATCGTGGCTAGCATTCTACCTTCAGAAGCTATTCTAATCTGTCCGAGCCATCGTAGTCTATTCAATATTATGTATGCAACTACATTTATTTCGTCGTTCATTCATTTCTTCAAGCTCTTCCTTCGTTTGTTCTAATGCGCATTCCTTTTGGTAAACCCTTACAGGACCGAATATTCTTCTTAAGATTTTGCTTTCGAAGATTTTGAGATGATTTATAGTAATGTTATTCACTCATAATTGCACCCACAAGAAGAATATTCGTCATAAAAGCGAAGACCAAAAATTCTTGAATTTATTGAATAGAATGTAAGATTTAGTCAAGGATCAAAGGAAAAATCTAAAGTAAATCTCAATTTAAAAGCATAATAGGACATTACAAGTACCGAAACCAAGCCCCCTGTTTATGGATACGATTTCCACTCAAGGCCATATGTTTAGAAATTAAACAATACGGAATTGTTTCTGAATATATTAAGCAACCTTATGAGACAAGACTTTGTATTTCTTACCTGTCGTAAAGAGAACTATTCCAATAATGTATACAAGGTACGATGATATTGTTTGTTACTCCCTTTCGACTACAATACCTACATTAGTGTTGTAAAACTTATTTTAAGAAAGGGGATATAGTCACTCTACTAGAAAAATCAATAAGTACCAATGCATTTATTTATTTTACAAGATTACAATTTTTCGAGCAGATAAAGCTACTGAACCTTTATAAAGTGTCAATCTAATAAAAAAATATTCAATAATGGCGCAGCGAGTTTTACATAAAAATTCAAAAGTGGGTGTTCAAAGACTTATCACAACAATAACTTAATGCAACGCCTGTAAAGTTAAGCCGCTTGCTCAATAGTATTTCATTTATGGGCTCGGCTGGACTAGTTTTCTTTTAAATTTTTCCCCTCTGGTCGAAACTCAAGATTAATCGTTCAAAACTTTCAGTTCATTAAGTTATTGGGTCAATATGTAATCGCGATTAATCCAAAGACAACGACATTGACACTGACTCACTTTATGGCGTTATGAATGAAAGTATCTTGAAAAGATTACGTAAAAAAAAGTGTTTTTCTTTTATTATTGTTGCTGTTTGTTGTTTGTTTAACTTAAATCATCCACAAAAGCTACCAAAAATATGCTCATAAGACCATAAACCAGATCCATTAAGCAAATTCGGACAAACTGACCATTAGTAGAGTGTTTTGGAGGTTGCATAATTTTGAATGGGATCGCACTTTCGGTGCCCGATCATAAGATCGGTTTAATTTCCGCCTATTGTTTTCACTATCACCGATCTAGACTAGGCCAGCTGAAACTGAATTGCAAAAGTTTTTGCACATAATCCAACTGAAGCGGTTTCATTACTTGCACGCTACTAAGGATCCCAGTTAAAAGCGGTTACATTCCAAGCAATTGGATTAAATCTACGGTGGCCAGTAACTATAGCAGCAGCAGCATCATCCTAAAAAGAGAAGCAGGAAAGACGACACTTTAATGGGCAAATGCAGCGGCGCGCGCAAGCAGAAATTTACTCTTTCACTTTCTCTTTGCGGATTTTGTGTTTTGATGTCTGTAGCTGAGCGCGCATCTTGATTACGTTGCACTTGTTTGCTCGCGGAAGATGTTGATGATGATCTTGATGGCATTGTTTCATGTAGTTTATGACCAACTATAAAACGAACTATTTTTTGAGAATAACTATGAGCGAAAGGGCTGTATATGGGTTTTTAAAAATTTTAAGCATGACTTATGTAAATGGACGTGATTTAAGAGTTTTAGGAAGTACTTTTTCACCTAGTTAATAAATACTTTAACGACCGTTTAATACCAAATGAAAGGCTTTACTTTTTTAACGAATGTAAAAGAATGCCAATCATTATATGATTTCGATCATAAAAATTGTTTATTTTCTTGCACATTTACAATTGATAAATATCTTACTAAAAATTCAACAATTTTTTTTTTGGAACAGGTTAATTAAAATGTATCTGAGAGCAACTCTACCAGTCATAAGTGTAGGCAGGCATAAATTTTCGTTTAAAACATGATCTCGTGTCTAGAAGTTGAAATGATTTAAAGAGTTTGGGCACGTGTTTAAATTTTCGTTGAAAAAAGGATTGATCTACTGACATGATAACGTTGTTATGACCTTATATATCGCCATGTAAACTGATACATCGACGGGCTCAGATTGGTCCAATAGAGCTGGTGAAATATCCATTTATAGTATTTACTAATGAAGATATCGGAATTTTAAGGCCGTATGCACAAGTTTAATGTACTGCACAAAAACAGTTAAAGAATGATTTTTGCTTTTGGTAAATGAAGAAATAGTCTTGCAATAATATAAAAAGTATGCATTTTATTTACAGTTATTCGAAGATTGAATAATGCGTGAAAATTAATTTTTTTTTAGAAAATAATTTGGTACCAAACCACTTGTGTAGATGCCGGGATCTAATAGCACATTATTAAGTGAATAAAAAATAATTACGATTCCAATCGTATTTAATTAGGTTGTAAATGCTTATATTTCGATTTATATTTCTATTTTTTATTATTTTAAATATACCACATTCCTCTCAGAAACATTTTCTTATGTTGTATTTAATTCTCTCCATGAGAAAACGTAATGGTCCGCATGCTTAAAGCAAATTTCAGTGAAATAGTAGTTCAGTTGCTTCTTAAATAAGGGGGACCTATAGCTTGTAACTAGGGAATCCAATCCCGCATCAAAATCTCAATCCCGCAAGCCCGCGGGATCGAGGTCATCAATCCCGCGGATCCGCGGGATTTGCGGGACTGCAGTAAAAATCATAGATTTTGTTCTAAGTAGTTATGTTCATGAATTTATGAAGTATTATATGAAATAAGAGTGTGTTGTATGTCAAACAAACTATACTTTAGTCAGTCAAACAAAATATTCAGGCCAATTCTGAACTATGCTGGAATTGAATCCGTTGGAATTTTCTTACATAGTAGCATAAATTGTAATTTCGAAATTACTCTTCGTTACAGGGGCCGTATTTGGTAAAAAAAACCACTTATATTTAATTAAAATAGAAACTTTTTGTATGCCTAAATTGGGCATTTTAGGCCCGTGTTCACCGACCTGGATATATCCACGCATATAAATATCGTGGATATTTCGTATTCACCGACCGCGATTTTCGGGGCTTGGATAAAGTTAATACCAGTTCGACCTGGTCATAAGTTTATTTAACATGAAATGAAAAGATATGATTTTGTTTCGACGAAACTACTAGTTTAGTAGTTAGTTCTAAAAAGACGGAAAAAGTAGTTATGGTGACTTGGCTAAAGATATGTTGGATAAGGTTTTTAAAAAAACAAACCATATACAATGCTGTATAAAACTTCATTTGATGAAAATGGGGAGTTTAAAACATTAGATTTATCCCCCACACTTGGAAGACCCCGAAAATTTGAAAATATAATACTACCACCTTTATATCCATCCATGGCATCCCAAAAATTCAAAGATATAATGGATCTATTACCTTATATTCCTCCAATATAATATCTTGGCTACTTTCTCATAATGAAAAAATGGAAAATGGAACATATTAATATAAAGTTGTAATTAATATAATATAAATGGCATTACTTGAAGAAATATTGGAATAAAACCTTTTTACTTTGTTTTTTTAACATATTTAATAAAAATTTCATAAAAAAAATTGCTTTGATTCAATTGAAATCCCATATTTAATATTTCATCAATGACTGATTTTCATATTTTGTTGAGTTTGAAAGTAGTGTAAGTCAATTTGAGATTATCAAAAGTATAAGTTTCTTTTAACTAATACTTTAAAAGCGATCAGGTTATAAAATTAAATCAATTTAATATTTAAAAAACGTAAAATGGGCGTATTAACATATACCAATATTTTTCAATCCATTCAATTGCAAACCCTTAAATATCTCCATATCATGTAATGTGGACTTACACCACTTGCAAAGAAAACGGCTCAAATATTGAATCAATATGAATGAATTTGGAATTCTGTAAAAATTTTAAATTGGTATATTTGCTTTCCGTGAATAGCAAAAAATATCCGTAGAATAAGAAATAACCGAGAATATACCCAGGTCGATGAATTCGGGCCTTAATAAACGTCAAACGACTTGATCCACACGTATAGACACGATAAGGTTGTCGATATCGTGTTGCCAAATGCCAATTTTTATTTATCGACAGAAATCGATATGGACTCGAAAAACCAAATACGGCCCCAACAGAGTTTATGCTACCGATGTAAGAAAATTCCAGCCTAATCAATTCCAGCGTAGTTCAGAATTGCCCTGAATACTTTGACTGATTCAGTAGTTTGTAATACAATTAGCCGCAAAGGTAATCCCCGTACGCTCAATTCACATAGAGAATCCACTGTCGTAGTCGTAGTGACATTGATCACGTTCATATACACGCACAGCACATAAATTGTTAATACTTTGCAATATTGTTAGTATTTCTCTTAGTCCGGGTTCTTTTAACAGGTCATTCTACTGCTCAAATCCCGCAGATCCCGCGGATCCCGCATGTATAGTCCCGCATTTCTGATCCCGCAAAAATGGTGCGGGATCCCGCATTTGCGGGATCCCGCGTTCGCGGGATTGGATTCCCTACTTGTAACCATGTTAAATAGTTTTAAAATATTCTATTCTGTTATTATCTGACCAAAGTTCCTAAATATATTCCGGGTTTTTACACTTTGCATTTGCACATATTAATAACTTTAAAATTGTTATAAGGTTTTTTTTAGTGGAAGACTGGAGCTCAGAGTAAACACCTTGTAGTGTCGACGGTTCTAAGATTCAACTGTTATAGAGTGCAATGTCGAACAGTATTTGAAAAGACTGTAGAGAGAAGAATGGAAGGTCTGTCAAGCCAATACCAGGTTTTACTGCATCAGCTTCTATTTAATAATACCGCATCACAGAAGACATATTGTACAGAAGCTTGGTTTCCTCGCTATGCTTCAAGACGTTGACAGAAAAAGAGCTGAGACGAGCAAGATATTAGTGGAATGATATCAGTGCAGCAGATTCGAAAATATGCAACAATATGCGCTGCGAGAAGCTCGAACCCCTAGCTGATATGGCAATCGAAAGCCGTAACTCCTAGGCTACCGAGAGAGCGCTCATGCTAATTTTGTGTTATAGTGTCCCCGAACTATATTAAATAGAGTCATTCAACTGACGAACTTTTTGGTTTATTCTTAACAACGAGCAAATTACGGATCGATAATTTTTTTTCTTATGTGGTAGCACCTGCTAACCTTGCTCTTTTCATTACTACAAGTAATTGAGAAGACGAAAGAATTTAATATAAAGACCTATGTACCTACCACAGCATATGATCTTGCGCAACGACCCGAAATGTACGAAGCAATAAAAAAACTAAACTTTCCAGATCAATTAATCCAACTTACCAAAACCTCATTGAAAAACTTATGTCATGCCAAATCGAAAGGCACTGTGAATCGTGGTCCTGTTGTCGCATACCTAGTCTGGTTGGTTTCCGCAAAAGGAGTACATATTTGTGAAACTGCATTGCTGAAGGTGACCACCAACCTGCGGAATGCTCTTGATTCTAATGACATTGCCTTTCTTGTATTTTTTGGACTTGAGTAAGGCATTTGGCAGTGTCAACCACAACCTTCTAGAAACTAAACTAATAGAAGTTATGAGATTTTCATCTTCAGCTGGTTCTTTTTCGGGATTACTTACGTAATCGATATCAAAAAGTATGGCTACCAAGTTCAATTTGGTATCCTTTACTAATCGTGTGTTGTTCCGCAAGAGTCCATACTAGGACCGTTGTTTTTCAGCAGGTAATTAAATGATCGCAAATTGTAAACTGCATATATATGCAGATGGTGTCCAAATTTATTTAAATAGTACTATTGGGTTGGTATAGAACTGTGTACCCAACATTAATGCCTAACTTGAGCGTACCAATCAAAGGTTTCTTTCCAATCAGTTACGGAAAAATTCATCTAAATAATGTTGCATTCCAATATATGTAAGGAGACATTTAGTTCTTTACACCTCTATCATGCTCATGAACACATACATATTTACCTTACCAATTACGAGTCAAAAATCTAAGTGTCCATCTGAACTCACAAATAACCGGCTGTGATCAGGTTTCTCTTACCCTATTTAAAATATATGTTAATTTGCGCCACTATGACTTCACACTTCCATTCTGCCCACAGTCACTGTAAACTCAAGTATTTACTTTCTAAACACTTAAAGCGTTTAAACCGTTGTAGACGAATTTTAAACACTTAGCGGCGTTTAATGAATAAACATTTAAGTGTTTAATTAGTAAACGTTTGTAGCGTGTTTTTGGTTATGAATAATAAAAATTTTATTAATAGAACTATTAATCAATATTATATTAAAACATAATATGTACTATTATTGCAAAAAGTGAAAAAAAAAAAAAATAAAAAAAAAACAAAAAAAATCCAACCCGAGTTTTCCAAGCGGTCCCCCGACTAAGTACAAACCACTTCCAATATTGCTTCCGTGATAGAACGAGATGCACTTTACTGAATATGCTGAATGGTAGCCTTGGCAGACATAATTGGTTGAAATATGGGTCGCTCATATTTTTTCTCGTCTTATCACTGCAAATCTCAACTTTTGAAAGTGTTTTATTTCAAAACGCTTAAAACGTTATATTTTGACGTCACCCATTTGATTAACATTGTAGACATTTTTTAAACGCTGTGTGTTTTAAAAGTGTCGACAATATTAATGAAATGGGTGACGTCAAAATAAAACGTTTTAAGCGTTTTGAAACAAAACACTTCTAAAACCTGAGATTTGCAGTGATACTGATAATTTTAAATTCGTAATATTTAAGCAGCTTTATGGTTTTATTTTCATATTAAAAAAATACCTGTCCACAAAGGCGCAAAAATTTCAGGATAAACTAAGTTAAATAAATGAAAACAACAAATGAAGTAAAAAAAGGTCAAAAAATGAAAAACAGGTATATTCTAAAATAATTTTGGATGTAATTTTGGTTAATTTTTTTACTTTTGCTTATTACTCAAATAACAACAATTGCATTTTTTGGCCATTTTGAAAAAACAATTTAAATTTTTTTATCGGATCTCGTAGAGAATTTTGGGACCTTTAATTTAAAAAAAAATAATGTTCATTTTTGTTAACATGAGGTCGAGAACTAAAACTTTTTGTATTTTGGCCAATTGTTAATTAACAAATACATATTTTGAGCTATAATTTGGACGGAATCATGTTGAAACCTATTCATTTCAGGTGATAAATTCAGAAAAAATTTAAGTTTTATAGAAACTTATTTTCAAGCATTATAATGTAAGTATTGTTAATTGAGTGATTTTTTTGGTTTTTTCAAAAAGCTTAGTGTCAAAATGCAACAACTTCCTTGTTTCTTAAAATTCTAGGTCTTTTGTATGATAATAAAAATTACCCGATAAAATTAAATGTTTTTATTTTTTTTATTTCTGAAAAAAGTACCTCTAAATGGATCACCCAGTATTTCTTTTTAGAGAGACACTTCCCACCCCTAAACATTTTACCGTTTAAAAATAAAATGCTAGGGCGTTTAGTTTCCCATAAGTGTTTTATCATAACTAGGTGTTTACCTTCCCAAGTGTTTAATTGGCGAATAAGTGTTTTATTTTTAAACACTTGTGCTTAGGTTAGATTTTTTTGGTAAACACCTTACGCGTTTAATTTCTGTTAAATGCTTTAAGTGTTTAAGAATCAAACACTTTAGCGTTTAGATTTTGTGCATTAATCGTTTCGTCTGTTTTAAAAGTAAACACTTCCCACCATTAAATATTTTATCGTTTAGAAATAAAACACTAGAGTGATTTATTTCTAAACACCTGCTAAACACTTGGATTTGCAGTGGTTACTCATTCAAAGCTAACCAAAACTATAATTTTACCATAGTTTACTTACGCCAGCCTGGTCTCTTCGTCCCTTGATGCCTCATGTCGCGATAAACTCAATATACCAAGGATTGTACATGGGTTGCTCATAATCTTCGCTGATCTGACCATATCGTCCTTCCTTGTATTAGATATTATGACTTGAAATTTTAACCAGACATTGTTTACGTTATAAAGTATAATTTCTAAAAATTTCATCAAACAGTGAAAACATCCGAAGTAATAACCAAAAAACCAAAATTTGGCAGTTTTTATTTTTTTTTCGAGGTTATGTGTGCTTGTAAAAATTTCATATAATAAATCATAAATAATTTCATATAAAATATCATAAATTTTTTTTGTTTTTTTTGCACCTACGCATACCGAGAAATACTCATCTGTATTTAGAAGTAGTTTAGAAGTTTTCGGTAGCTAATGCAGAATGAGTTTAATGTTCAATAGTTCGAGATCATAAAAAAGAGATCTGCATGGTCTCGCCTTATCGAAGTAACCTATCTGTGCTATTAGGAATAAAGCTGTGGGATGAAGCAGACAGAAAGTAAGAGTTTTATGAAATTAGCTGGTGAAAGATAGGGTTGAAGTTTGGTTAAATTTGATGTTAACCAGTATTACCTTGCTTTAATTGTCGGAAAGGGAACTTTCAATCCAGTTTTTTATATCGGAGTCAATGCCAGAACTTAGAATTTAGCTTACAGAGCGATACTTTATAAAATGTAACCAAGTTAAGCTATACTTAAGTTGAGGTGCTCTGTAAGTAAGACGCACTATAAAGTCGCCGGTAGACATTTTTTCTAAAGTCATACTGCTTGTCGTTTAACATTATTTGGATTCTAGATATATATCCCATAAGTTTTTCATTAGTTAGGGGACATCCATAAATTACGTGAGGTGATTTTGGCGATTTTTCGACCCCCCCTCCCCCCTTGGTGAGATGTCGTGAGATTTGGCTCGACCCCCTCCCCCCCCCCCTAAATCTCACGTGAGATTTTTAAAATTTTAAAAAATTGTAGGATTTACACTATTATGCGTATTTTTAGTGTAAATACCTTAATCTGTGCTTGATTGCATTTAGAAATCATAATTTGTGTTGAAGAACAGTACCACAAAACATAACAGCACCAACTCGGCATGCACCCAATATAAACTACAACACCTGTGGATTACCATTTAGCAGGTGATTCTGCCTACCCTTTGGAAACCAACCTCAAGGTGCCTTACAGGGATAATGATTTCTTAACAAGAGAACAGAAAACTCGTGTATTTGTAGAACAAGCATGTGGATTATAAAAAAAATTTAGAATTTTAAAATATATTGACATACGAAGGTTGGCTTTGGCATCCACTGATTCGTTTTTAGAGAGTAACGACTTGACTGTTTGAATAGTAATGGTAGAGCCATTTATGACTCTGGAGATATACAAACTTCGGAGCATTCTTCTATATATGTCATCGTTAGGTAAAAAACCTGTGACTGAAAGACGCAGGGGGGTTATCCTGGAATCCGATTCGAAAGTCATGAAATTCGGAAATAAGAAAATGGTATCTTCCACCAATGCGAATTCGAATTAAATTTGTCCGCCTGTTATCGGATTTCAGTCCGTGAATAAAGCCATTGCCGCATGCGCTGCTTTTATTTGTTTGTTTTAAAATATTATAAAAACTCTTTAAATATTCTTGAAACAATTGTTCGCATCAAAATGTCAAATTAAGTTAATAAATGAAGTTGGTTGGCTGAAAATAATTTCTTTTCGAAGATTTATCAGGCATCGCTACTAGCTTCCGTTTGCTTCCTACTTTCGTATCGCCTTAGAAAAGCGGAGTCTGAAGTCACAGCCAGCTTCTCAAATTGACGTTTGAGCCGCCTGTACATCAGGATACAGATTCAAGAAGTGCGGATCTGTTAGACTTCCATTCTTCACAACTCTCGATAATGATAACAAAAGGTTTTCGAAATCTATCTTAGCCTCTAGTAGGTATGTCAGAGCAGATGGCGGTCGATTCAAAATTCGAGTCCTGTAAGATGCTTAGATAACTAATTATGTCGCCTGGTGCAAATGTCTGCTTTTTGTAGTGACAATGCACCGCAGATAGCACGTGTTCTGACTGATGTGAAAAGAGCCGATTCTTAATATAATCTCTATGATTGCAGTAGGATTGGGTACATTATGCACTTGAGATTCTTAGGAACGCATTAGGTTCCAGGTTTTTCAATTGGGCTTCTAGGCCTTTTTGTTTTGTTTAAGCTTAGACCCCCACACTAGTTCATCGTAGGGTCGCAATCTGTCCAAAAATGGTGGTATAAGTCAATGCATACATTACTTTCGCAGTTTTTCCCAGACCATTGTATAAAAAGATAAGAATTTTTCATCACGTCTTCATTCCCAGGTATTTAAATTATTTTCTTTACTTTTTTTTGGATGTTCCAGTTGGATGGTATTTGAAACAGTGAACAAATACAGTGTAAACGGCAGTGCAAAATTTTTATACCCAATTGCTATTGAGTCGAAATATAGTAATAGTATCACGTATACTTTTGATTCATTATTCCTTCTCTATTTGCAATATGTTTTGATAAAACCTTTCACCATGTTCATCTGATACTGCACCAAGATTTTCGTGAATGAAATCTAAATGCGGGTCCGAAAAGACGATTTTAAAGGTTTTCTCATTTACAGATATTGTTAAAATTGAAAAAAACAAAAATATATTAAGAAATATTGCAAAAAAAATACAGAAAAATCGAAAAATACCCATTTTGAGGGCTAAAACCCCCTAAAAAGTGGGCTTCTCGGAGTAGAAAATCGGTAGACTTTATAACCCCTTATTAAAAAGCATAAAAAGAAGCGCTCTGCCAATTTTCAGCCTGTACCTAATTATTTCCGCTATATCGTTTTTTTCGGCTTAATTTACCTGTACTATTAATTTAACCCAGTTTTCTCGCGATTTTACACTGTTTCTTGCGGAAAAAAATTACGTGAGATTTGCGGAGACCCTCCCCCTCCCCCACGTGAGATTTGGTGAGATTCGGCTCGACCCCCTCCCCCCCCTAAACACCTCACGTAATTTATGGACGTCCCCTTATTTCTTTCTATGATTTTCCAAAAAACTGTACTACTGCTTCTTAATGGAAAAAATACAGTCCAAGCCGAGAATGATTTGATTAGTACTACTATATAACTGCTTAGTACTGCTTCACCAGGTTCAACTGTTAAGTTATGGTGTACTGAATGTAAATGTGATCGAACAAACGTAGTTTATGTTGAACATATGTCCAAATGAGCTAACCCCTTCAGAAAGCATTGCATTTCGTATCCTCGTTAACCTAAAAATAAATTTTCTTAACAGCCATCCATAAGATCTTGAGTGTAATTCCCTTTCACTTTCCCGCCTAGATATCATTGCTTCATTACCAGGCAATATTTGGTGTGGTTTTACTTGTATTGGACTCCCTTGCAAAGATGGCGCCATTAAAATACGTTATGGTACGTTTTTCTCAGATTAACTTATGTATATCGATGCGAATTTAATCATAAATGACTGAACCAATTGAATAGGAATTTTACAAATAAACTTTTTTTGCCATAAAAGAAATACTAATGGTATTTCCAATTGAAGCTGTGTGTCCTTCACTTGTATTTGTTTGCGTATTATTACCTCTTTTAGAGCGTGACTAAAGCGTGAAATTAAGTTGTCTTTTAAGTAGGTCTAGTAACTTATTCATACTTTGGAATTCTAGTGTGCGCACCAATTTAAAAATATTAAAAGTAGTGTTATTAAGGTGTAATATTTTATATATGTCAGATATACTAATAAAATTCCTTCTTTAGATAAACAGTTTTGGTATTTCTTCATCATAAAATTTTATGATTAGCAACTTAAGATTCAGAGGATACCTAGAAATAATTTATACTCAATTTATGTCAATAAAATACATATTAATAAATTTAGATAGCTGACATTAGTTTTAAAAGGCAACTTTACTTTTGCGTTTCATATGAGTTATTTGTTATCTCTAAAAGTCAATATGGATTAAAGGTCTATTTGGGTGTAGTTTATGGTTAGAGACGTTAATGTTTACAGTAACATTTTTTGAATATGCGGGAGGAAGATTTCAAAAAATTAACGATAAGAAATATAACAAATACAATACGAAGCTACTATCATATTTACAAACATATCATTTGCAAACATGGTAAGCTCGGGTTTTAAAAAATTTTGTTGAACTAAAAATATTCAAGGGGACATATCACCTAAAAATTTTCAAAAAACATAAATTTTTTTTTGGTAGAATTTGTTAGAATAAACCTTTAGGAATTTTTTTTTAATAATATAAATAAAAGTGAAAGGCATCGTAGATTGAATTTTGGTAAGGTTTTTTTTAAAAAAAATGTTGTTTTTTAACTTGAACGCGATTTTCTTAAAACAACGTGTTTCAAGTTGGTGGGCAAGATTTAAAAAAAAATATTTATTCGATCGTTCTGAAATTTTAACACGTTAATCTACACATGTTAATGTTCAAAATGAACTACGGATAAAAAAATGGGCGTACAATTTTTTAAGTAACAGAATGTTTTCGGTGGCAAAAAATTTCGATTTTTGAAAAAACGCCGCCACTTTGTTATTTTTCAACCTAATTTTTTCTTTTTAGTTCATTTTATAGCGGCTTTGATGCTGATTAAAACCCTGTTTTTGTTTTTGTGTCAGACTTTTCTGAGAGCAGAAATCCTGCCCACCGTGATTTTTTGGTGTTTTTTTTGAAAAAATTCTAGCAGACGACGCGGGACCGAAAAAAATTAAAAAAATATTTTTTTGTATAGTTCAATACTAATAAAACATATGTGCAAAGTCTCATTAAGATATGCCTACGTTTTCATTTAAAAATTTTACATTAAAAAACCAAAAAAAATTTGAAGGTGCTATGTCCCTTTAAGTTAAAATAAAAAAATATAAGTCGTTTATTAATAAGTTTAATAATATTTAAGAGATTACACCAAGCAACTAGAATGAAACGGGCCGTTGTGTTTCATGTTGTCTTCCATCACGTTTATGGGTACTTCAATTGGGGCATTAACTACGACTTCATAGAGCGTTCAGCTTGGCCACCCTAGCTACTGTTTTTAAAGCATAAGTGTACGCCATATTGTCAGGCACCTATGAAAACATAAAAAACGCCTATGCTTACAAATCTGAGGTGGTAGGGCTGCATATGGTACAATAAGATCTTGGACCCAATATCTCATTGAAAGAAATAAACGTGGAACTGCAATAGGGATAATTTTAATTTTCAATGTCTGACCAACATTTTTTTAAGTACATGACCCTCAAGCTAGTTATGAAACATGAAATAATCCAATTTAAAGGGACTCCTAACAATTTAATTAAATAAAAGATCAAGACGATTACAACAGCTCTAAACTTTTCCGTGTCATCTTAGCTATCAATCTGCGCTCTAAAAAGAAATTACCAGTGGCGCTGGCATTACAGTAAAGTTTAAACTAATCTTAACATGAAAGAGGCCTAATTTTGCAACTTCTTCTGTCATCTTTTATTATGAAGGGGTTCAGGTGGTCCACAATCGTAAAGTAACTGCTTTGCTACCGTAATGAACATAAAATGATTGAGCACTCCTCCGCGGGTTACATCATCAATTAAAAAGTCAGTTGTGAAATTTCATAGTGGCAGATCAGATTCCTCACGATCAAGACTCTCTACACATATTTCTCAAGTATGAGCTGTCCGACAACAAAGCCCCTCTTCAACCATTTGTCAAACTATTCACAAACATGCCGAACTTAACGTCTGCCAACATTAGTTTTCTTATTACACTGTCTTGATAATGGTCCAGTAAACGACCATTTGTTCAACAGCTTCAGGATTAATAGTCAGTTTGCCTGATAGAATTTGCTATCCCATCGTACCGCGAGAGAGTCCCGCTGCTAAAGTAACGAAAAGTGAATTTCGCAAAATTTTATTATGACGCTTTTTATTAAGCGTTAAACCGCTGCAGGAAACGAAATGTCAGTAAATTAGCATTAGGTATACTTGGCCATTGTAATACCTAATTCATGCCATAGAAGTGCACATATTTATAGCTAATGCCTGTCGATCTTGCTTTCAGTGACTTTTGCACTTTTGGGCGGTATTGATACTATCGGAATCGTTTTACTTGATACTTTGGACATGCAAAGCATAAATGGAAATATCTGACACTAGTATTTAGCCTGAAAGAAAACGTCAGACATGAAGAAAATTATATGAAAACGTGACTAGTGTGCAAGAGGTATACATGTCCAGCAAAAACGGACTTATGCCGTTGGTCAATTACGATCAGGAGATCATGGGAATCGGCAAATTCTCTTAAATTGCAACCAATAAAATTTTTTGTTTGTTGCGAAAATATGGAACAGGAAGTACACACAATTTAAGTTTTATTTATTTCTTTTGCTTTTTGGTAGCAAAAAATAAACCACCTAAACACAATCTCAAGACCTTCATTCATCGTCGAGTTTCTTTTTCTCACGTTTCTCTTTCTACTTCCATGAAACAAAAAAAATGCTGATTTTTTTTTTTACCCAACTTCCAAAAAATAATCGGAAAAAAATCGCCATTGAATCGCAGCTAATTTTATCTCGAAATTTTCGAATTATGCACATAAAATTTATTTAATTGATTTAATTAATATTAATATCAAGTCTGCGCTGAGGGCTGAACTGTTCGCGCAGCATGAAAAGCATTTTCGGGCATTATTTAAAATTGAAGTTAAAAAAAAATTTCAGCAAATGAATGCTGCGCGTAAATTATTTATTTAAAGTAGAGCAAGGTCACGTAATCAATATATTTATGCAACTGGATATCAGTTGTAGTATCGTAGTAGAGTTGGCGGTTTTATTGAGATATATACAAATTGTTGATTTCGTTGATAAATTGTCGCTAATGCGATGCTATGGGTCATGGTTGTTAAAAGATATTTAGTGCAGGCTTTTAATTAACCTCGAATCAAATGAAATTTATGACCCACGTGTGGGATACAAATCGGAAGAGTCTATGGATTTTGAATAATATCGAAAAATTTAAATAATATTGATTTTTTTTTGGTGCTGGTCTATGATAATATGACTATATATAAATGCTGACATCTGTACTTCCGGTGATATTATTGAAAGAAGCAAAACAAAATTTTATGGTCATGCAAAAACTATTTTGTTTAGGCGTATTTTTTTGTTAAAATAAAAATAAATATACTCTGATTACAAGATTTTTTTTGGGGTTTTGATCAAACTCAAATGTTTTCGTCAAGCCAAATGAATTTTCATTGATTCTGTACATAAGGAGCTGAAGACCAGATGTCTTTTGGTATCTATATTAATAAGGACCTGAAGCCTTGCAATATTGGTAAGGACGAGAGAGCTCTGAAAATTTCAAAATAAAACAATTTCAAACTATTGATGGTGTAGCTAGATAATGCCTTCAGAAATTCAAAATTATAAAAGTTTCATTTGGATTAATCAACATTTATTTAAACCAAATATGCTCCAATATTATCGATATTCGATATTCGCCATTTAAGTCATTGATGAATAATTTCTGTGGTTTCTGGTTGAAAATTTGAATCATGTATTTTTCACAGAATTCTTTTGAGGCCAGCTTAACTCCATTGAGACAGTTCTGCAGAGATCGAAACAAGTGATAGTCAGAACGGTCTATGTCTGGACTAAACAGTGGATGCATTAGAACTTCCTAGCGAAACTCCCTCAATTTTTAACAGGTCATCAAAGAAGTAACATATGGTAAAAACACCTGTGTGTTGGATTAAGAGAAGCTTATTTAAAAAGAATTAAAGAAGAGCGGGTGATAGAGCACTGACGAATACTGACCAAGATGGTGTAGGATTTGATTTTAAGGGTGAGCAGGTCTAGTCAGGAATAACATCACCATGGGAGGCGGAAACAATTTTTTTTTGTTAGAACGGTCGTCACTATAAGCCTCAGCACACTGCAATATTTTTAGTGTTCGCTACATTCCTACTAAAACCCACGCTAAAAAAGAAGGGAATCTCAAAATTGGTGTTTCCTTGGGCAGTGAGAGTCTCAAGTCGCCACAAGCGAACAATAGCTGCGTTCCATTTCTGCTTTTGAGTACTCATGAGTAAAGGAGAAAAGGAACGCGAAATTTGTGCTTATGAGTAAGTAAAAGCTGGCCTCAAATTTTTGATGGTATTTTATTTGTATACAAATAAAAGGTTAGAATAATTTACAACATAATTTAAATTAATGCGGTAAATTTATTATTTCTATTTTTATTTATTTTATTTATAAATTTATTATTTTTATTTTTATTTATAAAAGTTTTTATATGAAAAAAACTCAAAACAATCAAAAGCCTATTTATAGGCTCAAAATAATTCACAATAGACTCAAAAAATTGCCTTTTCCTCTGGCGGATGTTAGTTGCGTAACTGTTTGTGCTTTTGCTCATATATCATAGAGAAAGAGTAGCTGCAAGCATTCACGAGCAAAACTAAGCAGAAAAGGAACGCAGCTAATGTCACTCTGTTTGTTTAAAGCCGCGAGGAGTGGAGGAGGAGTGCTTGCGGAAATGACGGCAAATTCGTAAATACTGTCTTTGGAAGATTATTTTATTATTTCTGGTGTATTCCTGTGGCTCAATGCATCAATGAAAGAGCAAAAAGTGACCAATAAGTTTGATGGCACGGTTTTGTACCTTGTAAAGTCACGCTGAGGTTTTTTGGGCGTCCGCCCAGGCGGAATGTAAGAATTGTAGATTGCAGCACGGGCTGCTGGCTGAAGGAGGAGCTTGCATCTCTTAAGAAATATGCTTGATTGGCGATTTGGAATATATAATCGTTCCATCGTTGATCCTCGATCAAAGTTAAGAGATGAGTCAGGCGTTTGGTTCGTATCGCCCATTGAGTCAGAGGGAAGGTCGATGCAGGTTTTATTAGAGATGAGACAGTCCTTCGTTTTGAAAGCGTTAAATTCGACACCATTTCTACGGCTCCAGCCAAGAATGACTTCAATGTCCCTGTTGATAGAGCTGGATATGTGCTAATGATAAAAAAGACAAGGTCTGGTGCCTGCTGGTCTTATATTGGCGAAAGCTTAGAAAAAGATGTGAAATGGGTTGGAGGGGATTAAGGGCAGGTCCTTTATAAAGATTAAAAAAACACAAGAGATGGGGTAGGGTTTACGTCATCCAATGCTACCGGATATAAACGGCCAGAAAGAAAACTCTCAATTCAGCTCCTTAGAACTGAGTCGATACCAATAGCTTGGAATTTATTCAACAGTTGCGTTACTCTTGGAGATATCAAAAGGAACCAGACCAGACTGGTCAAAGCGATTAATGTTTTGTTTGAGTTACTCCTTCAGGGATACGAGAACGTCAACAGTTGATTTTTTTGGTCTGGAGTTAGAGGGGTTATTGGACTCACTATTTTTTGGCATGGGTTCAACATGCGTGAGTTTCCAGGAGTCTGCATAAACTTCGAAGAATTCTGACAGGGTAAAAACTTTTCGCAGAGATCTAGCCAAAGGTGTGGCACAGTTATTGAGGAAGATTGGGGGTATATTATCAGGCCCAGTGAATTTATTGACGTTAAGCACTTTGAGATATTTACACACTTCACTAGTCCTAAAAAAACTCTATCCATTAAGTAGGGGGTACCCTCGAGGATGGAAGATGGTAAATCTCAGGTAAAGAAAAACTACAGACGAAAATAATTTTTGGGTTAAGAAATTAAAAATAACATGGTATAAAAGTGTAAAGTAGTACTTTCGTTAAAAAGTAGGTAACTTTGAACCACTGTGTCCCAGTCAATTTTTATCGAAAATGCCTAAATCCACCCAGAAAAAAGTTATATAGAAAAATGTTAAAAAAACAAAAAAATTGAAGTTTTTCGGTTTTTTTATTCGATAGGAAATCTTATTATGTTTTTTTTATAAAAATGCATAGTTTTTGAGTTATTGTTGAAAAACTAAACACTCCAAGCCTAAATTTATTAACACTTTTGGATTTATCTTTTTTAATGTACAATTGAACATATAAAACAATAAAATACTTTTAACTAATTAGTTTCTTTTTTAAATACATAGCCAATAGCCTATAAGCAAGGTGTGACTTAGGTTTCGCTTAGTGCAAGAATAACAAGGGCATGTTTGAGAAGATGGCACATTGCGAATAAGGATTAAGACTAAGAAGCCTCCGAATATTACAAACATGTAAACAAATTTTTTTTGTATCGGGACGTTCTTGAGTTGATATAGATGCGAATGGGATAAGTATGCACGAATTATTTGCATTTAAAAAAAGGTTTAAAAAGGCAATTACGTCGTTAATATGATAATATATTATCTTCACTTATGTTATAATTAATCACAACATTGTTTACGATGAAGATAATTATTTGCGTTGCGAAGATTGTCTAGACATCGCGCATTTTCTTAATTTAGAAAATCAATCACATAAATTATGCTTTTTCAAACAATCTATCTATAAGATTGTAATGACATATTCAGACATGTAGAACAAAAAAATAATCAAATCAAACTGGCTGAGATACAAGACAAGATAACAATGTTTATCTATTCCACCCAAAACGATTTTTATTACAGGTTGAATTTTTTTTTCTATTTTTATAAAATTAATCATTTTTGTGATAAATATTAAGTAAGAATTAACAACTAATTAATTAAGTCTTTATTTGTCACAATAAATATTAATAACAATTTGTTTGGATAAATAACTGCAGAATATTATAATTTAATAAGTATATTTTGATGTTATTGATCATATTGAAACGAAATTAAAAAAAAAAACTTTCTTTTTTTTATTTATTTATGTTTTCTCCTTCACAATTTCCAGGTCATTTTTTTACGCAGCATGGGGGTATATAATTAAAAATAAAATCAATAGCATTTCCTAATGGCTACCACATACACAAAGTGAAACCCTTCATTTAAATTCATGAGGTTAAATTACCATATATTTTTTTTTTGGAAAACGTATTGAATATCTAACAAGGAGCTGTAAAAATTTATGTTTCTTTTTTTTTATTTATATTTCCGTTAAAGTGTAATACTTCAGTGTAAGTTTTTAGTGGTGGTCAGCCATTATTATTCAAAAATCTCTTAACAATTTATAAAAACTAAATCAGATCATTGTAAATAATTTATCATATTCATACGAGATTTTTTATCAATCTTTTCTTATCTTATTTATATCTTAAATCTGTTACGAAATTTCTCACGTCGTTCCATGTTAATATATTGTTTCGAAAAGTAACACTCAATCAAAATATTTGAAACAGAAAATTTCCTAACCGCAGTGAAATTGAAAATGTGCATAAATTACTTGAATATCTATAGATAGATATGCTACGGTTTACTACAGTTTGAGTGATATAGAAAATTTCATGCTGTCAATTAGGTGGCGAAAAATTTTGCTCGGCCTAATACCAAAGAGCCTACCTACATACCTGGCGTAGGTAAAAGTTCGACATGAAAATATTACGTGTTTTTTTTTGTTTGTTTGTGCAAATTTATAAATGCCGGACCACAATTTGACTTTCAATAAGGAACGATTTACTTGAGGCCAATAGCCTAGTATTTTACACTTTTTGTACGGTAGGAACATTTTGCAATCGTTTGGCATTTTAAAAAGTCGAGAAAAAATTTAATAATGCTGAGAGATGAAAAATAGACAAAAATAATGTGGATCGATCCAATGTTATTAAAAAAAACATATTACGAATACACTAAATCACTGCATGAAATTTGGATTGTTTTTTTATACATCAAATCTTTTCAATATTTTTTATCATATTTTTTCCTGTAGTCAGGGAAAGTTGTGCAGAAAACATAAAAAAATGTTATTATAGTTCGGTTTCGCAATAATTGATAAGTGTGGGAAAGTACGGAAAAGTATATTAGGAAGATTTAAATGCTTAATAATAACAAACTGTGAAATTAGAGAAACTATTTTTATAGTACCTACTTTTAAAATAAAGTTGATTAATTCATAATTTTTTAAGTAACTTGGTGTATCGAAAATTGTTACACTGGTGTAAAATTGTTACACTTCTCTTTAATCTTCTCTATTCCATGCTAATAACGATAATTTTAAACTCAAACTTTTTTAAATAATACTTACTAGTATAACTTATGGTAAATGTTAAGAATTGGGACTCCAGACCAAAATCGCCTCAGGTATTCAGAGTGATTTTTGAGGGCTCCAATAGTAATTTCAAGATAGGGCAGGCAAGTCATATTTTTCTTATCAATACTTGGTGGAGGAGGAATTGGGGCTCCAGATCAAAACTGCTCGAACATAAAATTTAAGTATTCAGAGTAATTTTTGAGTGCTGAAAATTGAATTTTTATCAATTTTGGTGTTGTGTCAGCTCGGGCGCTGTCGCCGTGGAAAAGACTAGTTGTGAATTACCTGTGGATCAACGCCCCAGTGAGTTAAAATGTCTACTCCCAGCAATTACCATTAGATCACTTTTCCTATGGTAATATTCGCGTTCCCTTGTACTTATCTCGTATAATGAATTGGATAACCATGCAACAGGCGCGGATCTAGAATTTTGTTTTGGGGGGGCGGTCACGGAATTAAAAGTGGCGGAAAAAATGTCTACTCCTAAAAAAACAAAATTAACAAAACGAAAAAAACTAATCGAATTTTGTCGTGGATTAAATACAAGCGTGCCCTACGAAAACGTACCCTAATGTGTTTTTGATGAAGACGCGCCCTTTCTTGTGAGTGCAGCTAACTTCAGAGTAGTGCAGTAAAAAAAGCATTTTAATTTGCACAGTTTGGTAACAGCAAGATTATGATTTTATCGTGTTTGGAGTATTACTACGTATACATGATGAGTTGAATAGTTGAGTTGAGGTTTAGTTTAATTTTCGACAATCGGCAAAATTCGACAAAAATCACAAACAAAACACAGAGATGCTGCTGTCCACTAAATTCAACTACTCAACTACTGAACTCGCGTCTATATGCATAATTTCAACTCAACCCAGGTAGCAGAGCTGAGTCGAGTTCAGTCGACCCTAATTCAACTCAACTGGCGTCTACATTTATTTGGACTCGGGTTCAACCTGAGTTCAACTCGTCATGTATACGCACTATATATTTCTAAGTTTTGGACATGGAGACTATACAAGGAGTTAAAACTACGTGTTGTCAATTTTCGTTTGATTAATGGTGGCGCTGCAGTCAAATGTACCCCAAAAACATGGCCGATTGTATTTATCTGGTTCATGGCCAAGTTCGTTTATTACTAATATATTTTATGTTTACCAGCTTACAGCTGTTTACCAGCTTCTAAATTCAATTTATATCAATGCGATTATTCGTAATTAATCAATTTTTGATGTTTCCAATGAATTTTTATTAATTTTATGTGGGGTACATCGGACAAAGGTGACATCTGTTGCCAAAAATGAACTAGAAGTTTAGTTTCTTTTACCCATCCATTCCCTGTCATTTTCCCCATAAGAGTTTTACCTCCTTGTATATTCTCCATGGTTTTGGACCTCGAAAAACTTGTGCTACTTTTTTTTATAAACAATTAAACTTTTTTTACCACGTTTTTCGAGCTTAAAATGTGAATTACTCCGGTTGTACAAGTCGGATCAGAGCAAACTAAATAACAGTCTCTTGTTATAATTGCCAAAAACAACATTCTTTTTTTTTAAATTAATGGTCCCAGAATTCTCTACCAGATCTGATAAAATATTTTAATTTTTTTTCAAAATGGACGAAAAACTGCAATTGTTATTATTTGAGTTATAAACAAATGAAAAAAAAGTAACCAAAATTACTTTAAATTTCTTTTTTTTAATTGCATTCGAAAGGTGGCATCGAGACTTATATTTTGAAAAAACAAATTTTCATTTTGGAGTTAATGGCATAAAATGGCGGGCATTTCAAATTTTAGATAACAAATGCAATTTTGGCCAACGGGTTCAGTATTTTGACACCAATTTTCAGGGTCTTTTTATAATATCAAAATAGAAGATTACATATCAAGAGCCGAAAGGAGGGTTTTACGGACGAGTGCGTAAAGCCTCCGACGGCCCGAGATATGTACCGTTTTTTTACAAGTGCCCCGAGCCATATTTATTTATTGGTTAAAAACGTTTAATAACACCGAGTACACGCAGATGCCAGACCTGGAATAGGGGATTGCGGATTCGAGTGTTTGAAATTGCGGAATTAAGCAAAAAAATGCGGACTTTTTAAAAAATACAATTAATAATCAACTTAACAAAAATCAACAAAAAAAAAATAGACGAACAAAACTGACCAATGTTTAAAGAAAGAGAGAAGAATGTAGATAGAAAAATATGTTTTATTTAAAATTCAATAAATAAAAGTTTTAAAAATTTTAGATAATCGCCATTTTAGGTTGCACTTTACAGATCGTTATAAGATTCGAAACCAGACAAAATATTTTCACTTATGTCTTCTTCCACTGTTTCAACCGTCGGGTTTTCATCTGATGTCGATGTCGGCTTGTAAATATGTGTGCTGGTCATGTTTTTTGCCATTGATGTTGTTGTTATTATTTGCTTTTCTAAGCCACTAATTAGTTTTGTTCGTTTATTTGTTTTGTTTGCTGATTAGACGTCGTCGGTCAAATTTGTTTTTTTATGTTTTTTTTCATTGAACTCAAAAACGGAAAATGCGGAATCCGCATCAGTCAATGCGGATTGTGGATTGAACTACCAAAATGTGGTACAAAATGCGGAAATGCGGTGCATCTGGCATCACTGCACGCAGTAAAGTGTCGCGTTTATACCGCTATTTATATTTGTTGGTATGCATGGCTCGGTTGCCTAGTGTCAGAGTGCCTGGCAATCTGAGAAGCTCTGGGTTTTTTTCATAAGTTAAAAAACTATGAGGAGCAGGCAGTAGGTACATAGTAACTCGAAACGGGAGGTAAAGATTTTTACCGCCCGCCTCGATACTTTACCGCTCGCTTTCTCATGCATGAAAAGAGGCACTTTCGGGGCACATGTGAAAAAAAGTATATTTTTTGAAAGTTTGATGCAAATTGGTCTAGTTGACTGTCTTGGGCACTAAAATGAACAAAATACGGTTTTTTTCTCGTTTTTTCAATTTTGTAGGTTATGTACATATGTACTTCAGAGACTTGAAACCAACGAGGATTTAATGGCAACGAAGAGACTGGTATTTAGTTTGCCCCGATCCGACTTATAGAACCGGAGTAATTCATATTTTAAGCTCGTGGTAACGTGGTAAAAAAACTTTAATTGTTTATAATTGCACAAGTTTTTCGAGGTCCAAAACTTAAGACTATACTCCTGGTGATACCCCTAACAGGATAAAATCATAATCTTGCTGTATCCAGACTATACCTATCTCTTCATTTTTTGGCTTTTTTTTACTGCATTAGAGTTTGCAAATCAAAACATAATAGAAAGAGTATAGATCAATCAATCTCTTTTTAAGGTCTTTTTTTTAATTTGCAAAAAAGTTCGGTCGGTTTTGGTCGTTTGGTTATTTTTTATTTTTGTCTTTTTAGTTGGGTCAATTTTGTTTTTTAAACAACTAACGCTTTTGGGGGGTCATGACCCCCGTGACCCCCCCCCCCTTAAATCCGCACCTGCCATACAATCAACTCTCTTGTAGTAGCACTATCGGTTAGCGGCAGTTATCTAGATTGGTTGGTTTATAACCGGATCAACATGGGTTTGTCACGTTCGTTTAGTTAGTAAACCTCAGATCAACCCTCTTAAAATACTCGTCTAGTCATCAGGCAGAGGAATCGACTCTTCGACTGTCTGGTATCAACTCCACTCTGCAGGCAACCACTGACTTTTATAGTGAGACAAAAATGCTGTTAAGGTTCTCTAAAAAAGTAACATCTCAGTGAGATAAGGCGAATTACAGTTGTCACTAATATCGAGAAACGGCAAATTCAGTGACAATTGTTCTCACTTGATATTTGTAAGTGAGATTTTTCTCATTTGATATTTAAAGGTGACATTTCTCACTATGGTGAAGAGACAACCAGAAGGGCCTTAGATAGGTCTATTTGAGAGAGCTCGTGACAAACAACGAAACTATCCTGTTCGCTTTTGCGGTACAGTAACCGAGAATGTGAAAAGCAGTTTCGTCCTCATGGTGAAAATACCTACATACGTGGTACTTTAAGGCTTAGTGTCCTAGCATAAGGTAATCAAGCCAACCAGTAACTTGATATTCTTCTTGCTGCCAATTAGCGATGTATTCAATTAGGATTCGATCGCTTCCGGTCCTCTTCACTAAGCTTGTGGGTGCCCCAATAACCGGTTCCTAATCGATAAATCCAGTGCCAAAAGGCCAAACTAGCCCACCTTGTATGTTCACGGAGGGGGGTTTAAATTTTTTCATGTTTGCGGTCATACAAATCCAAAAGCAATCGGAAGCATACGGAATCTTTTCCAAAAAAAATACAAATATAGAATACCCCTGCTGAGACCATTGCCAATATGGCCATTCGTTCTCAGCCTCAGCAGAGCTTATGGGAGAATTTTTTTACCTTACGGTTGAGCAGTACCAAGTTCAGCACAGTCTCCATCGATGTAGGCGGCGAAGTACGAATGACCCCGGTGATATTTTGTTTTCCATCGATCATCCAATGGCGCTACAGCCGTAATCGAGCGTTGGCCTTATCCAGGAAATTTCTCCAAGCTTCATACAATTCATCCAGTGTCGGCGATTCCATTGAAACATTATCTTGAGAAATTACAAATGTCTCCGTCAGTGGATTTTCGTTTACTATGAGGATCAGATGCAATAAGTTTTGAAAATATTCTCTCAAACTTTTCTTTTATCCTATGAGGGTCTGCTAATACGTTCCCATCTATGTCCAGCGCTGGATTTCCCGAGTAAAAATAAGAAACGGCCTTACAACGGGCGAACACCGGCCACCTGCCTTTTTAAGGGGCATATGATGGCCGCAGAGTTTTTAACTATTTTTAATGGAGCACATACGGCCTTACGACGGCCAAACTTGACCAAAAGATTTTGAATGGCCAAGTACTGAGCTGTACACACGGGCATTCGACGTTAAATTTGACCCAAAACAAAAATCTGCACTAAATGCATTGTTGAATGTGTTTTATGAGAAATTTATCATTTTCGTTATGTACAATGGTCCTTTCGATTTATCCTATTTAAAGATAATCGACGCACAAGAGAAACGAGCTCACCAGTCGTCGGTTTCTTGTACGTGAAGTGTGTGGTGCGTGTTGATTTATATTTTAGTGGGAAATTTTCTTATTTAAAGGCTCGAAGACAAATAACAATCGAAAAAAAATAAAACATTTAAGAAATAATATTCCATTCCAAACTTCAGTTAATTCCGAAATAATAAAATATTGCGTAGAAACATAAATAGTCATGCATATTGGTTTTCCCAAGGAGAGAACATGAAACATTAATATAATATTTACTTCAGAGGCAAGAGCCGTCACTGATTTTTAATTTTTTTTATGAAATTTTTCTTGCGATTGCACATAAAAATATAATTAATTATCTTAATTAATTCCTTCGAGTCTGACAAAACATTCACAAAGCGCCAATTCTTTCTGTATTACTTTAATTTAATCTCTTGCATAAAATATACTTCTTAGGCAAAAAAAAGAAAGCGCAATAATTCCTCAATTCCACGTTGTTGAATAATTCAAATCGAATTGTAGAAACGCCTGCTGAATCCCAAGATTAACGCAGAGATTCCACATGTGCGATAATAAAAATGAAATATCTAAGTCCATATGCCCGTACATAATTTTTGCTGTGACAGACTTAGCTCCCAAGCCGAACTGATTGAGCCCAGCGATAAGCCTTTCTCTAGTATGTCATGCGAAATTGTTGATATCTAGATAGCAATGAAAGGCCGCAGACAGGTGTTTAACTACGCTATTAGTACACAAGATGAATAGTAGATTTTGTGTGACGGGAAATAATCCAGTGGCAGAAAAAATGTGGATGAAATCATTTCGACACTGGTTAATAGATGATTGATTGATGCTCCGTTGTCATCCTGATGTCTGAATACAGCAGCAGACAGAAATAATTAAGAGAAAACTTAGGCAACACTCGCATGGTACAAATGAGCATCTGCCAAGTGTTGACTTAATTCTCATGGTACAAACCAGTCTCGTTATATGGAAGGTAAAAGGCTTCAATCACACGATTATGCAACAAAGCATACAGCCGAGACTCATGCAATTTCCTACTCTATTTCTGGGCCTCGCATACTTCACATTCGGCTCTAGCGGCTCACCTGTAGACCGTTTAATCGCGCCATAAATCTCGCAGGAGTCACAGGGCTCGTGCTCTTAGCACGCTACAAATTAACCATGCACCATTGTCGCGGTGTGCAGGGTATGAGGACTTACTTCTAAACGCAATAGAAACCGATCGAAAGGTATTATGGCCGATAGGTGCAAAAATTCGTTACTTTCACTATTTTAAGTTCTGTGACATATTTTTAAACGATGGACGGCAGTATGAGCACGCGCTAGCTAATACCTAGACGGCCGATCTATGCCCAGGTAAATAATGAGCAGAACTGGTTACCGCCGCTTGAAATTAGAGCAGACGCCTTAACTGGTTTGCATGGGTCGAAGGTATAGAATTGAATGGCTTGGAGATTTTATCCAAAAAAGTCGTCCACACTGATTGCATTGACCAACGTGAGTTATGCTTAGGCGATGGTTGGTAGCGATATCTCGATGCTCGTTAAGATTCCGTTTGGCAACATTTTCAGGATCGTGTTTGGCCAACATTAAGATTACCGCAGATTACAAGAGATGCTGTTTAACATAAAAGATTGCGTGCAACAAATGCCCTTGATGGTTTCCTTAGGGCAGGTCGTTACAATTTTATATTTTCGGAGATATTCAAAGTATCTGTTAATCGCACCAATTTACCCACCTCAAAAGGTGGAGATTTTTGACAGTCTCTGTCACGCGTTGCATGTCAGCCCGGTATTTCCCCATTCATCACATAGTTGAACGCTCATTTCTGTCCGGCATATCACAGTCATGCACCGCCGCCGCCACTAGACCATCACAAATTGTTCCCCTGTGGCCAATTGATTTTCATGAGGCTATTCTTGTGCGTCGTGCGCATTTGAATCAATTAGGGCTTAACCCAACCAGGTGTAATTTTTCGCGGCTTTTGTTTTGATGATCGTAGATTAAGATAACAACAAATTGATATGAATTGCATCAACATCAATTATTTTATGTGATGGATATTTTTTGGTTGCGGTTCGTAAAATTTTATAAGAATTTATATTATGGGAAGTTGAAATGGAAATTAATAAAAATCATTGAAATAAAGAGTTTGAAAGGAAAAGAAAGGAAATTGTATAAAAAGAAAGAGGCATAAAACATATGTTCAATAAATATAATTTTCAAGTTGTGAATATCGTGACTACGTGTACTAAGTAAGCAAAATTAGTATTTTTCATAAAATGTTGATGCATTTCTTACAAGAAATTGCAATCTCCAATTTATGAAAAGATATTTTATTGTTGTTTAGTATTAAACAATTAAAATTCAATACGAGGTAATGAATGACATTTAGATAGTAGTTTTGGTAAATGTCCAGACAACGAAGGAAAAATAGAGGAAAAAATATATCCCTACCCAAATTTTGGCACAGTTGTAGAGGAAGGTGTCCTTAACACCATACTAAAAATATCGCGTGGTGGAGATGGAGCTAACGAGGGGGGGACGCTCTAAAGGTCCCTTTTTCCAGTTTTCGTTAATAACTCGAAAATTAAAGGTGGATTTACATTTCCGACGTTTTTCCGTCGCGCCGGTGTTTTTTAAAATTTCGACCAATTAGCAACAATCTCTGCGACATCTTGCCGTCACGGCGAAGAACTGAATAAACTTCAACTTTTTCTGTGGCAGGGTGATAGAAACAGCTGATTGTAAGTAAAATTTGAGGTTATGTGTAACTGAAATGTTTGTTTATTTGGTTTTGCTTGGAAGTAAAGATTATTAAAATTTGTTTGTTAGTTGAGTTGTTGTTGAGCGACTGTTTTAAACTATTTGTTGCTTTTTTTTTTAAATTTAAAGTTTTTCAAAAGTATTTGCCTGCGACAGAATTTGTCGGAAATGTAAAATGCGTATTGAAAAACTGCGACAGAAATGATCAGCTGTTATGCGGCGCGGCAAAAAAACGTCAGATATGTAAATCCACCTTAAGGCCTTAAGCGAAAAAATTAAAAAAAATACTAAATTAATCTCTGTACAAAAAAAGTTTTATATACACTTTTTCGCTAGGATCAAAACTTAAGGTGATATGGAGGGGGCAAAATAGTAATTTTTTTTAAAAAAAATTTATTGTTAATGTAATGCGAATTAACGCACCATATACGGGTACACGGGCAAATGAACAGCGTGTGACGGATAGGGAAACCGTATCACGGGGCTACACCTGATGCGGGGTTACCGTGTCACAGGGCTAGAAGGGATACGGAGTAATTTTTGGGAAAAATTCAAAAGTAGGATCGTCTTGGCAAATGGAAGCTGTTGAAGTTGTCGCACCGAAAACAATTTGGTCTCCATCTTCGCACAGCTTGGCTTCATGCAGTAGGTACATGTTGATAGATGGTGGTGTCAATCCAATGAGAAGAACTATCAGGTCCACATCCTCCGATAGATCTCGTGAATCTTTCTTTTGTTGTGATATCAAGTAGGCCAGTATAGAATCAGTAATTCCTCTTCCTCGCTAAGAGGACTAAAAAGTTCTGGATATCCCCAAAAAAGGACACAGGAAATCGCCAAGTCCTAAGTGATATTCAATTTGCCTAAGTAGGAAGGAGTCATAACATTAATGAGCTTAAGGCAAAAGATACCGCAAAATTGCCCTATTTAAAACTGAACGCATTCAATCGTCACGAAACTTGATCTGTAACAATAAAAATAATTTTGTTAAAAGTTGACCATTTTCCCCCTTCCATATCTCCTTAAGTATTGATCCTAGCGAAAAAGTGTATTAAACCTTTTTTGTAGATAATTTTATGTAGATTAATTTAGTATCTAAACTGAAAAAGGGACCTTTAAAATTGCACCTCTTGCTGAAACGGACTTTATTAAAAATCTTGAGCGTAACCTCAGCTTTCGACGAAATATCAGATTTGAAGGCCCAATTTATTAGAAATTTTGGTTTTGGCGTGATGTAACGGACTTTTTTGGTGGAATTGGTCAGAAATTACACTCCCAACAATATCTAGGTGGTGCGCAAACATGAAAACGCCTGGAAAATTAAGGGAGCCCAAAAACTGAAAAATTCACGAAAAAATCCCTGTTTTTTGACCTCTCTTGATAAATATTTCTTAACGAAGGCTTCTACGCGGAAAGTTTGTTGGACATGTTTTGTTCGTTATTGGGGTTGCTAGAACTTAGCGTAAGTTTGGTTTTTGAAATTTGAATTTTTGCATTGCAAAATACCGAAAACTGCGAAAAAAAGGCACCCTCACTGTAAAGTTATACCCACAAAAGAAAATACCATTATTTATCAATGTAATTCTGGAATTACGTAGTTTAAGGTATGTTTATCTTATATCCAAAACACGATCACTGTCGGTCAAATAGTTTTTTCATAATCACCAAAAAAAGCTCCCATGTTGGTCCTGATTTTTTAACGTATGCTTTAAGACTCACTTTACAGTATCCAATCATAACTTGGTGGTTTTTAAAATTTTTTAAATGTATTTTAATTTTTTGAAAAAAAAACCCTTAGCTGCAAAATAGCGCCAGAAATGCTCGGCGCGTTTCAAATTTCGGAATTTTTCGTGATTTTTTCTTTTTTTGGGCTCCCATAAATTTTTCAGGCGTTTACTCACCTCCTAGATATTGTTGGGAATGTAATTTCTGACCAATACCACCAAAAAAGTCCGTTACATCACGCCAAAACCACTGGAAATGCTCCAGTGCCTGGACTATATTCCTTCAACCATAATGACAATTTCGGTTGATATCTTTCCACAGATATCAACTCAGGGCGTGATTTTATGACAACATGACTTTTATGGACAAAACAGTGAAAGAATAAAAACTTGTGAAAAGATGCAAAACCTTATGTCTCCAGGTATTGAAGCCCACGACCATAGCGATGGTAGTTAGAATAATTTTCTATTAGACTAGCGACCCTACAACATTATCGCAGAAGGAACAAAATTTTAAATTTTAAAAAAATAACAAAAAAATATTTTGAATATTTTTTATTTACTAAATGTGGAAATATATAAAAATGACAAATAAATTACAAGCAAGGATATCACTTTCTCTAAATCACAAGAAACAAGTTACATTTATGTATATTAACACTAAATTAATTGCTTGATGTCCGTGCATTGAAGGATGTCGGTTTTTCTCCACTCTGCGAAATAAAATTATTTAAAATTCAAGAACATATTATAAAATAAAAATTAGACTTACTATGACCATCTGAGCAAATTTGGTTTCGTAGCATACAATCATTGTTAAAAATTCTGTAATTGTTACTATCAAAACCGCAAACCGGATCAAACTCCCTTGTGCAGGGTTTGATACAAGTCTTGGATTCTATATGTTGTTTTTTCAATAAAATACTTTTAATAAATTGTAATTTTTGTTGTGTTTCAGGTTGTTGTTGACAGTCTTCAACACGCTGAACTTTTCTCCATTCTGAAATATTTTTATTAATGTAATTTTAAAACTCATTTTTTCTTAGTTTAAAAAAAAACAATCATACTCTTATTTTTGTTGCAATTTTCGAAAGCAAGTGCACAATCATTTGAGAAAATTTTATAATTCTCCCCATCAAACCCACAAACTGGATTATAGTCAAAAGTACAGATTTGTGGGCATTCTTTAATGTTGTCTTTTATTTGTGGTGGAGTCTTTCTTAAAAGACATGGCACCATATTAGTTTTGGTCCATTCTAAAAAATATTAATTGTTTTTAAGTATAAATAATAATTTAATTTTATTAACTTACTTTGATGTTTTTCTTCACAAGATTTTTGCTTCATTACACATTCATTATCAAACATTTTATAGTGTTTACCATCAAATCCACAAACTTCTGCTAGGATTTTTGGACATGGAATTTTGCAATTTTTGTCATTTAGGTCTAGATTGTAGTTTGGAATGCATTCAGTAATTAATGTTGGTGTCCATTCTATTAAAGAAAATGTTTTAATATCGAATTGTATTTTTTTTATTTTTTACCTTTTTCGTCTCCTTTATATGATTTTAAAAAACATTCATTCGGGAATAGCTTAAACCTGCTTCCATCAAAGGCACAGACTGGTTCACCATCACTAAAATTACATTCAACTGGAAAATTTTCGGGTTGGGAAGCAGCAATTAAGGATACAAATCCAATAAAACTTAAGAGAAACATTTTTTTAAAACTTTTTAATTTTTGTATTAATTTATTTTCCCCAAAAACTATTTCACGATTTCTGAAAAACATTAAAACTTGTTCCTGCTTATATACTAAGTTTACTACAGAATATCATTCAAGTTCAATTGATAAGAAATTTGTTTTTGTACCATAACGATAAGTAATCGATATAAGGTATTATTATGTAATTGTTTACAATTTCATAGTGGTAAATAAAAAAAACATGAACAACTACAATAACATCGGAAGATATGAACTGTAGTATATCAAATTTCAAAATCTAAACATAAATTGTTTGTTTTTTTCTTGTAAGTAAATTTTTGCTATTGTGACTGATATCACGTCGCTTTATTTGAAAACAAAGAAAAACAACTTTCAAGGATTGTTTTAGTTAAAGGATAAATTACTTAAAAGTAATTAATCTATTTGAATTGAGGAAATGCATTTGAATGCATTTTATTATAAAAGGAAGTACCTTACATTATTTCTGAGATTAAAACACTTCAAACTTTGAGTATATTAATAGTCCAGTAAATCTGTCGAAAAAATCGCGTTTTTTTGCAAAAACGATTAACAGGCTACAAAGGTATGTAAAAAATAGGAAATTTTCCGTAGAATTCAATGAACTATTTTTAAAACAAATGACGCGCTTGCGTCCTTTTCAAAATGGCGCCCAAAGTTAGCGAAAAACAGTTTTTTACGTTTAAAAAAGAAACTTGGTGTTGTACAAAAAAAAATTTAATGGCAAAGTTGTGTAACTCTTTAATACGGATCGAACTGCCGTGGTCCGGTCTCAAAATATTGCAAAGTCAATTAGTAATTGCAAAAAAATCGCTAAAAATCGCTATTTTTTGAAATACTTGTAGCTCCGTGAAAAGACGATATTTTTTAACGAACCACGGTGAAAGCGTAGTTCAATGTAAGTCGAATAAAAGCGTTTTTACAGATTTGCAAAATATTGCAAGATTTTTGCAAAATTCGAGTTTTTCGAAAAAAACGCGTTTTTTTCAATGTCCAATAGCTCATACAGGCCATCATATTTTTACACCCTACCGGTACCAAAATTTTCTTTAACAGTTGCGCTTACATGTGCAATTAATGCGCATATCACAAAATGATCCCTAATATGTGCAAAATCAGTCAAAAGATCGATATTTTTTTATACCCCAAAAAACCATAAATATATTTGTGATTTTTAATTACATTGGAATGCCATCATTGCCAATCAAAAGCTGACATTTTTCTACAAATTTACAAAAAAAATTTTTTGCTCTCCGACCTTCTTGAGCCGAGATAATTTTTTTTTTGAAAAAAATCGTGTGGCGCCATCTTTTGAGATAAGTCGCTGAAATTTGCAGGGGTCACTGCTGAATACTTATATTTTCAATAAAAAATTCCCGCAACTTTATCGGCCGTTGCTGAGCATTGTAAAATCAATTAAACTCGCAGCTCTATGCTGCGGCGCGCATTAGCTGGCGCTATAGTCTGGTCAAAATAGACGAAAAAAGCTCAAGATGGGTGATAATTCGGAAGTTGCTGAAAATTGAGCCCTTACAAATATCATTATAAATAAAATGTTGAATCCCCCATCGATCGGTCGGTGCCAAATATTTTTATTCAAGGTCAAAAGGTCAAAATATCAGTTTTTGGCAAATATCTGCTAAACGGTAATGTTGAATCCCCCATCGATCGGTCGGTGCCAAATATTTTTATTCAAGGTCAAAAGGTCAAAATATCAGTTTTTGGCAAATATCTGCTAAACGGTAATGTTGAATCCCCCATCGATCGGTCGGTGCCAAATATTTTTATTCAAGGTCAAAAGGTCAAAATATCTGTTTTTGGCAAATATCTGCTAAACGGTAAGTTTTATCACAAAAAAGTTTGCACAAAGTTTGTAGATTATGCGATTATCCACAAAAATAGATATTATACATTTTCCTGTAAAAATTGCCATTCATGAGATATCGCCGTTTTGTATAGGCATCAGACGTTCAATAAGTCCTTTGTTGGACTACCAGGAATCACCCCTGATAATATTAGCCACGTAGAAAGGATTTATTGAACGTCTGATGCCTATACAAGTCGCGAATGAGTGCATATGAGTATTTTAAATCTTTAAAACGGCGATATCTCATGAATGGCAATTTGTACAGGAAAATGTATAATATCTATTTTTGTGGATAATCGTATAATCTACAAACTTTGTGGAAACTTTTTTGTGATAAAACTTACCGTTTAGCAGATATTTGCCAAAAACTGATATTTTGACCTTTTGACCTTGGATAAAAATATTTGGCACCGACCGATCGATGGGGGATTCAACATTTTATTTATAATGATATTTGTAAGGGCTCAATTTTCAGCAACTTCCGAATTATAACCCATCTTGAGCTTTTTTCGTCTATTTTGACCAGACTATAGCGCCAGCTAATGCGCGCCGCAGCATAGAGCTGCGAGTTTAATTGATTTTACAATGCTCAGCAACGGCCGATAAAGTTGCGGGAATTTTTTATTGAAAATATAAGTATTCAGCAGTGACCCCTGCAAATTTCAGCGACTTATCTCAAAAGATGGCGCCACACGATTTTTTTCAAAAAAAAAATTATCTCGGCTCAAGAAGGTCGGAAAGCAAAAAATTTTTTTTGTAAATTTGTAGAAAAATGTCAGCTTTTGATTGGCAATGATGGCATTCCAATGTAATTAAAAATCACAAATATATTTATGGTTTTTTGGGGTATAAAAAAATATCGATCTTTTGACTGATTTTGCACATATTAGGGATCATTTTGTGATATGCGCATTAATTGCACATGTAAGCGCAACTGTTAAAGAAAATTTTGGTACCGGTAGGGTGTAAAAATATGATGGCCTGTATGAGCTATTGGACATTGAAAAAAACGCGTTTTTTTCGAAAAACTCGAATTTTGCAAAAATCTTGCAATATTTTGCAAATCTGTAAAAACGCTTTTATTCGACTTACATTGAACTACGCTTTCACCGTGGTTCGTTAAAAAATATCGTATTTTCACGGAGCTACAAGTATTTCAAAAAATAGCGATTTTTAGCGGTTTTTTTGCAATTACTAATTGACTTTGCAATATTTTGAGACCGGACCACGGCAGTTCGATCCGTATTAAAGAGTTACACAACTTTGCCATTAAATTTTTTTTTTGTACAACACCAAGTTTCTTTTTTAAACGTAAAAAACTGTTTTTCGCTAACTTTGGGCGCCATTTTGAAAAGGACGCAAGCGCGTCATTTGTTTTAAAAATAGTTCATTGAATTCTACGGAAAATTTCCTATTTTTACATACCTTTGTAGCCTGTTAATAGTTTTTGTAGGTAAAAACCCTCACTTACTGGACTATAAGTACTTAAGGTACTACTACCGGAAAAACGACAAAAAATAAGCACTTTTTTAATAATTTTTTTCTCAGCCGCTATGTTAGATATTATCAAGAAAATTTTTTTTATAACATTATTAGTCCTTAAAGGTTATAAAAAAAATGTTTTAGTTTATTTCTATTTTTTGCCAATAAGGTAGGGGGCGCTGAAGTCAAGAGCTCAAAAAAGAGATAGTCCGATGAGTGAGAGATAATCTCAGAATTGAGAAGTTTGCAACAAAAAGTTCGAACGGGATTTTATAAAGGAAAGTTGCTTACCTTGTAATTTACCACAATTAGTTAAAAATTAAAAACGAAAAAAAAATGGTGAAAGTTTGAAAAAAAGTTTGACAAAATTGCATTTTTTTTCACCCTTTTTCACTTCCCAAATTTTTTTTTCTTAATTTTTTTTCTAATATGTGGTAAATTACAAAAGGGTATACCTTTACAAACAAAACGCACCCAAGTTTATTAAAATCGGTTCAGTAGATCCTGAGATTAACTCTCACTTAGTTGAAAAAATGTTATTTCAAGAAAAACGCGTTTTAAATTGGTTCAGTAGATCCTGAGATTAATTCTCACTCAGCTGAAAAAATGCAATTTCAAGAAAAACGTGTTTAATGTTTTGGTATAAACTCTGTCTGTTTGTCTGTTACGCTTTCGCGCCTAAACCGCTTAACCGATTTTGATTAAACTTGGTACAGAGATAGATTAGACCTTGAAGAAGGACATAGGCTACTTTTTCTCCCGAAACAAAGGCTTTAAGGGGTTGAAATAGGGTATGAAAGTTTGTATGGGAGTCCGTCATTATTGAGTAGAAAAATATTAATGCCACCCACCATTTGAAATCGATTAACTTCAAATTTTGCACACATGCGTAGTTTTCTTGACAATGCAATGTGACCATTTTGTACAAAAATAAAGATGGCGGTTTCAAGATGGCGGCCGATTTTTGCATTTGTCTTCCTCGACCAACGACATCGGTATCAAATGAAAGGGTATGACAGGTAGAATACAATTAGCGGTGTAGCTTCATTCCAAATTCAAAATGGCGCTCAACACAAAATGGCGGAATACATAAAATAGACTAAAAAATAGAAAATTTAACCGATCGACTTCAAATTTTGCACATACCCATAGTTCGCCTGACAGTGCAATCTGACCGTTTAGTAAAAAATCAAGATGGCGGTTACAAAATGGAGGCCGATTTTTGCAATTGTTTTCACCGACCCACCCACATGGGTATAAAATGGAAGTGCATGACAGGTAGAATACAATTAGTTGTGTGGCGTCATTCCAAATTCAAAATGGCGGATTACCTTTTTCTTCACAACCCTCTCAGTATGGGTATCAAATGAAAGGGTGTGACGAATATAATTCAGTAATCTATATAACGTCATTTTAAATCTAATGTTGCGGACACCACAAAATGGCGGGAGATATATCTTATATTAATAAAAGAAAGTTCTGTATGTGTGCGTTATAGCTGGCGCACCAGTCAAGGCAGAGCTTCGAAATTTTGCACGTATGTCCGTGGGGGTCTTCCATGAAGCACCTCGAAGCCCGATTTTCGAAATTCAAAATGGCCGCCGAAAAATGACCGAAATTCCGGATTTCCGGTCAGCTGTATGTGGGTTATTCAAGAGTTGGGAAATCTGAAAATCTTCACATCTTAGCTCCAAATGGAAGAACATCTTAGCTCCAAATGGAAGGTAATGAGTTTTCCGTTTGCTCTGGTTGTTTGAGTGAAAACGCTGCGCTTTCAAACAACTAGAGAGAATGGGACACACGTTGTCTTCTTTTATGGTTTTTACACTACGAAGGCGGTCGACTATAAAATGCTATAACTTTTATGCTATTACGAATTTCTTTATAAAAATGAACTAAGCTATTCTTCATAGTATAAGGAATCGAAAAATGAAAAAAAAATCGGTTTTTTTGAAATTTTTCCCGGTAGTAGTACTCTACAGTGGTGTAACTTTTTTTCTATTACGAATTTCCTTATAAAAATGATTTAGGTTATTCTTCATAGTGTAAGGAAACGAAAAATGGAAAAAAAAAGTTTTTTGAAATTTTTCCCGGTAGTAGTACCCTACAGTGCTGTAACTTTTTTTCTATTACGAATTTCTTTATAAAAATTAAGTAGGTTATTCTTCATAGTATAAGGAATCGTAAAATGAAAAGAAAAAAAAATCGATTTTTTGAAAAATTTTCCCGGTAGTAGTACCCCACAGTGCTGTAACTGTTTTTCTATTACGAATTTCTTTATAAAAATTAAGTAGGTTATTCTTCATAGTATAAGGAATCGTAAAATGAAAAGAAAAAAAAATCGATTTTTTGAAAAATTTTCCCGGTAGTAGTACCTTAAGTGAATATTTTGTAATAATTAGTTTTGTATTCCGGAAATACTTTAAACTATTGGTCTTATGCAATGTTGCTTTTCAAAACAACGAACCATTTATATGAAATGACATATTTGTGATAAATTAAAGATTAAAAGAGATTGGAATGAAATAAGTTATGAGCTCACAAGTTTTTATTAATACGATGATAGTATTTAGTGTAGATTTATTGAGAAGGAAGTTTATCCATTAAACGAGAAGAAATAGTTTATCCAGAGGAAACTCTTACATATTCAGCCCATATCGAAATAAGGTGTCTCCAGAAATCCTTTCAATTACCGCCAAATAAAAATTTCTTATATTCTGTCCAAAATCATAGAGACCATGATCAACAAAAAGCTTACGAGGTATTCTATCTAGAGTTCAACCAAATCTTGAATATCAAACAAAAGTCAGACAAAAAAATGCCCACCGCCGAGCGTCTAAATTCTAAAAGAACACATCAAACAAAGCTTGGTGAGTTTAGTTTGGCCCCTCTAGATATCTCCAACGCTATTGATGGAGTATGGCACTCCGCTCTGTTAGCTAAACACCAAGATATTGGTATTGACTGGATCGAGAAGTTTCTCTCTGGCCGTCCCGGCGTTCCCATCTCGAACTAGGTCAGTATTTAATAACTCACTTTCCGAGTTCAAACGTAGGGTTCATCGCCATCTCCTTCCACATTCCCTAGACACCTGTTAACCTATTCTGTTGCACTAAGCTTACTACTAGACATTTAGAGCATCACGACACCGAGACGAGACGAAATTTTTAAGACTCTCGTCTCGACCTTGGTAAGTCTCGACCATTTCGAGTCTCGTCTCGACTCTCGGCGGATCTCGCCTATTCTAATCTCGTCTCGTCTCGTCTCGTCTCGTCTCGTCCGAGGAAATTGGAGAGATAATTAATTGAAATTATTCAGTCGTTTAAATTAGTTGCTGAAAATTAATATATTATTATAAAAATGAACAGAAGAGGTATTTATGCCCGATTTCTTCACTTTACAATTATCCACGGGTTTTCTAACTTTAGAATAAAGATAAGCTTCGATTAAACGTTGGACGGTTTTCTTCACGCGAATTCAAAGTTACGAATTCCACAGATAGTTAACCTACCATTCATATGGCAACTTGGCTTTTGCGCAGGTCTCGTTGAAAAACAACGCCAAATTATAATTTGGCGGTTTTTTTGACGTCAAACGTTGAAAACATTTTTTTTAAAAAATATTTAAATTGTAATTGGGAGACATGCAAATACTTACGCCTACTTAATACTTAAATTAATGTTCTCATTTATAAATGAAAACGTATATTTTTCTAATTGTAATGTAATATTTTCCATTAAATTCTCCTGTTCGCTCTCATCGGTCGAGAAAACATTAACATTCATAAGTGCGTCCATTTTTAATATAATTAAATATTTAAAAAAATGTCAACAACAAATATTTTGGCACTAATCAAGAGATAAACCTTCAAAATTGGCCAGTTAATTTTAACCCCCTGATAAGTCTTAACCCAAGGATAGCAAAAGTGAAGAAAACCAATTTCTCTAGATATACTATGGATAAAGTTAGCATAGGTATAACCCATTGTGAAGAAATCGGGCATTAATATTTTAAAAATATTTTTTAATTCATAATTTCATATATGTACGAATTTAAGCTAAACATATGCTAAAGAGCATAGAACAATATACGTTAAAAATTAATCTCGCAGATCTTTTTTCGAACAATACCTTTTGACCAAGAATTAATGCACAGAAGGGCATTGAAAGTGGTGTCTTTCAAAGAGTACCTCTTTTCGGTCACTATTAGACCGGGCCTGAAAAGAGTTGCTCTACCGGAACAGATGTCGCCAGGATAGCGAGCAAATCTCTCGCCATTTTCGATAAGAGAGAATACGAATCTTGAGCCTGCCAACATTTTAGAATGTCCACATTTCCGTGCACAACGGGTGCTTCCAAATATTCCGCTATCTCTGTCCTCTAAGAAAACAAGACTCAAAAAAGTGTTTATACCTGAATGAGAACCATATCCCAGCTTTGAAAATAGCGTGCGCGCTTCATCCGATACTTTTTTTACCAGACTTGTTTGCTATTAATTTGCCGACGAGATCTCGAGCGAACAATCTAGTCTCGTTGAGAATATGTTTGTCGAGACCGAACTTTACTCTCGTCTCGACGAGAATATGTCTGTCGAGACCAAACTTTAATCTCGTCTCGATTCTCGAGTCGAGACCAAGACGAGACTCTCGAGTTTGTCGAGATCTCGTGGTGCTCTATAGACATTGCACTACGGCGTGACCAACGACATGACGGAGTGGTATCATTCCTGAGCTTAAATCTACCCCCTGAAAGGATTCTTGATTAATTCCATTGAAAGATTTCTGCAGAGATCGGAACAAGTGATAATCCGAGCGTTCTATGTCTTGACTATACGACGGAGGCATCACATCTTCCCACCCGGCATTTTTGACCGGCTATCAAAGAAGGGTGTGGTCGGTCATTATGATAAAAAATAATTACCTGGCGTAATCGTCTGACTAACTCCATATGCCTCATAGTGGACGATTTCATTCCAGTCCTACTGCACACACATATAGCATCACCATTTTCCACATCAATCCTGGCTTCGCCGTCGTTTGTCACGGCTCACCATCCCTTGTCCACGATCTTTAACGCTTCCGATTGTCGTACATTAGCCATTTTTTATTACAAGTAATGAAACGTTTCAGATTGATATGATGGATGGATGGATTCCATTGAATTTCAACAGTGCGTCGCACATGTTGATTCGATCTATCATGTTTTTTGTGCACAAGTAATGAGGAATTCGTACATATAGCTTCTTTTTGTATCCAGCTTTGTGCAAATGGTTCAAAACAGTTTCTTAGCTACGTACCAATATCGATACTGATGACATGCCTATCTTGGTGGACTTTTTCTAGAATTTCATCGGCTTTTTCAGTGATTGGATGACCGCAGCATGACTCAACTTTTATATCAATATTATACCAGAACAGAAGCAAGCAAACCGTTTCCGTGCAGCAAATTTTGATAAGGTACCTTCCCCGTACACAGCACATTTTTTTCACAAGCCTTCGCAGCGTTCTTCTCTTTGTCGTAATAATATTGCAAAAAATACCGTAATTATTCTTTATTTTTTTCCATTTTCAAACGAAATCAACTTTCCAACAACTGCGCAAATTTCATTGAACTATCACCTTTCAAACGTCAGTTTAGTGGCTCTCTATCGGGTAAACCCCACGAACTTTTTCCCAGACCATTTAGGGGTAGGAATATTTGCCAACTTATTACGTCCGTGTCATTTCTTGTATATTCTTATGACTGATCTATATTATTAACCATTAAATTTTTCTTTTGTTTAAAGTCAACCAAACAAGTTAAATATATGTAGTGAAAGCAAAACAACAAGTAAACGTGGAATATTTCTGCACGAGCAAATTCAACCTGATTAACGACTTCCTTTAAAGTAACATGCAAACGTAAAAGTCGACCTTGCATATTCTCGAGATCTTTCAAAAAAACGATTTTCATAGCAACTCTTCCAAGTTGAGGAAGTAAATTATCTGAAATGTCAACCAATTACAAAATACCGAAGCACTTCACTTCATATGAATACTTCAAGTGGCCATGTGAAGTAGTTTAAACTAAACTCTAAATAATATTAGTCATAAGGAAGCAGGTGCCATGATGTATACATTCTTTCATAGGTGTAGATCAGCTTCAATTGTGCTCTCAGCATCACAAGATGGCCTCAAGCAAAGTGAATGGTAAGATCTAAGCGTAAATTGTGACCTAAAAGACCAAAAATGTATGCTAATGATAATTATTTGATTTGGAGATTGTCTCAAGCTTGATATCAATTTATTTTCGTTCGTTCAATAATCAATAGTAATCATTCCCGCGTAGTCCAGAATTAATTCATTTTTTGGACCACTGGCCATTATGAAATGAATCAATCACGCTCAATGTTTCAAGCAACGCAGTTTTATCGTTCGACCCTTGTCATATCTTTTGCAATTGGTATCAATCCTGGCATCTTATTGTCTGCTAGATTTGAGAAATTATTTTGCAATGGGGGTCCTCACGATTTTTTAATTTTCATACTGCCATTGTTGTTATCGGTACAAATATGAGAAATTGTTACAAAATTTATATTAAAAGAGATTTTTAGGTGATAACCATGTTAGGTATGTGGTATAGACAAGCTTAAGTGAGGTCGATGTATGTACAAGTGATAGCGGGGGAATTGGGTATTGTTCGTCTAGACATTGATAACCTAATTATTGCCATTTAAATTTGTTTGCCCTTTTTTAAATTATAGAATAGTTTGAATTCCAGCAACATAAAAAATACAAAGAGTACCTACCTTTCAGGATTTGAAAAATATTTGCCAAAAAGTAAGCTCTTAAGTGCAGCCAATGTCGACGCAAGATCACATTAAAAGAACAGCCTCAGAATCGATTGTTAATCGTTAATTTGTAGCAAATATTTTAGAAAGCAAAAATCTAAAGAATACGTAAAATACTATATTTGAAACACTGGAATTATGTAATTTGCTCTAAGCAGTTGTTTGGTGGTGGCGTTCCTCGGAACATCAAATTTGAGGAGCACGAGTGTGAAGTAGTGCAATCCTTCGCATATCTCCTTTTCGTTAAATGTAGACTCTGTAGGATTAAGAGACATTTAGCAGTTAGTGGTTGCCCAACGCCAATTGGTAGATGCGCTCTACATTTACATTAATACTCTTAAACACTAGTCATCTGTATAAATGTACAAACTGCAGTTTGCAGTTTGTCACGATACATTGCTGAAATAATTTATTCACCTACTGAAAAGTAATGGTCCTGTCCTAGTATGGAACTTTGGCGACCACTGCAACTGATTGGTAAAGAATCCGAAATTGAATTTTGTAGCTGTACTTTTTCAGATCAATTTATATAAGTGATCCCGAATTAAGGAAGCAGATGAGAATGAAGTCTCATGTTGTCTATTAACTTAGTTTCTAGAAACTTAAGGCTTACATTGTCAAATGATTTACTGAAGTCAAGAACCACGAGAAATATGGGGTGTACCATCTAGACCTTCGGTATTTCAACATTGAATAACTCTGACATTTTTTTCCTGATTTTGATAAATGAGCAAGATTCATTTAGGATATTCTCTACCATTTCTTTCAAATCAGTTTTTGAATACAATGTCGATTAAATGACCACCTCCATTTGGTACGGAAAAGGCAGCTCAGCAATGTTTAAATACCGAAGGTCTAGATGGCATACCCTGTACAATGTCACCAAAATCATAAACCATTCGTACACCGGTGATCAGCTTCAGGAGAGCAGTTTCGTAACTTGTTTTTATGTGAAAGCGATTTGGGTTATTATGATAGTTTATTTACATTCATGTGGAATATCGTATATACTCTGATAGGGTTACGCCTAGAATTTTAAGAGAAGAACCAGTCGTTAGATTAAGACCGCTCATTGAATTGGGGAAACGAAAGGGCAGATGGAAAATTACGACAATACCTCGTTGATGCAGTAAATTCAGCACGACTCTTTCGGTCCCAATAAAGTATAAGTTTCATGCCTCTGTTGATAGTGTTCATGGTTGATTATAAAGACAATGTCTGGAAAGAGCTTAGCTTGCATTACTAAAAGCATAAGAGTAACACAAAGTACCGTCATCGAGAAAGGTGCTTCTTGGATAAGAGGGAATACAGAGAAGCTCGTTTTATAGATTATAGAATGGTCGGGTGAACGAATTGGGTCTAGACAGTCGCCGATATGGTGTGGAGTGTTGATGCATCACCGGATAATACTACCTTGTTTGAAGGATCCCAAAAGAATCCAGATCTTTAGAACTGAGTCGATACCAATAGCTTCGAGTTTTATCAGCAGAGCAGGATGCTATTCTTTATAAAAGGCATTGGAGGTATCTAGATCAAGCAGATAAAAGAAACTGAAACAATGCTTTGGTTAAGATGTTTTGTTAGACGCACAAGAAAGTGGCCAGAAGATCTTTTCGGTCTAAAGCCGTACTGGTTCTGGACTAGATGGGTAAAAACTTTTTCTTTAAGTTATTACTTAATAAAGCAATAATATATTACACAAAAACTCATCATGATATTTTAGCCAACCTAATAAATACTTACAAATAGTGTTAATTTGAAATATTTTTAAGAAATTTCGTATTAAAAAAATTATAAATGAAAATTTTTAAATATATTAAATAGTTCAGTTCAATTTAATTAAAAGAGAAATATTTACTATAGGTACACCCCGTTTTATTGCAGGTAATATGATATTTTAAAGTCGTGCTGGCTATTTCACATACCTGGTAAATATTCTCAAAGAAAATTGACCAATTTCACAATATCGTAAATGATTGCCATCATTACTTAACAAGCCTCAGCATGTTGATCTGCAACATAATAATTACTATCTACTAGGCATGCTTTAAAATAAATCATTTTTAAGTAAAAACAAGAAAGTATACAATTACGATAAAATATCGTCTTAAAAATCAATTTGAACCAATTAAGGCATTTTTCGAGATTTTATTAATTATAAAAATAGTATAGCCAAAGTTTTTTTTAAGCCCAGATCTAAGGTAGCGCCCTGTGCACGATTTTTATCTTTGGAAGGTGTTTCACAGAATCACTTTCACCTTGAGGCTGTGAAAAGCCCCAGACAAACAGACAGACAAACATGACATATAAAAAAAAATAGTGTGTAAAAATGTAGACTGTTAAGATACGGATACGGCAAAAACCATGGTCGAGTCAGAGATAAAATTAATGAGAAACTGTTGTGAGCTTGATTGAAATTGAATTGCGGCTAGTTTTGTCCATTCTGTAATATTGTCTCAGGCGATAAAGTTCAACCGGAGCCCGGAGGAAATTCTTGTGTACGGTGGGTGACTAACATCTTAAGGAATTTTCAATTTGGTATCAATGCCCAGAATGCTAATGAGACACAAATAAAGTTTTGGTAATCTTTTGTAGATCGCTCAAGAATTTCAGGTGAAGGCTGCTTTTATTGATATTTGAAAAATAAATTTCTGCTTAGCACACATTCTGGTGTGGTTATTTGCTAACCTGAATACCGGAATTTTTGCTAATTAATTCTAAGATACTAAGATGATTTTCGAAAGGGGAGGCACACATCCATTCCAAATGTAAGATAACCTCCCTGGTTAAAGATAGCTGAAATTGTCTAGGCATTCACTTAATTATAACCGGGAGGTATTGAACCTATGACCACGGCGACAACTATTCGAACTATCGTGCAAGTAACATAATCTCACAGTCGCAGGGCAATAATTATCCGCCGAAAGGTATGACAACATATAATTAGGTCATCGGGGAAAAACAGTACTCGTTTTATATATGCTGTGAATTAGAAGCAAGATTTTTGCAGTTTTTCGTTGTTTTATTTCTAGCAGCTCTCAAAACGCGATCGTTGTTCTTCGTGTTGATGTACCGATGGGAAAATAATTGAAAAAAAAAATGATTTACCTGTAAAACAAAAATAACAAAAACAAAAGAAAAAAGAAGTACAACAAAAGCCAATAAACATTATTGTAGACAGCGATGTGAAGTGAAACATCTTGTGTTTTTCCGTGATCGGTGAATGATTTTTCTAGTTCCTGAGTGAGTGTCTGTAGTACGGATAGTTCAATTTGTCATGATCACGCAAGCGCTTCAGACCAATTTATTATTATATGTTCAGCATAATTATAATCATTGCCTTCAATGCAACCATATTATATAACGGTATCGTGTGCATAACGTTCAGCATTTTCTGATTAAAATGTATGCAAAATGCTTTCAGGTCGAGTGCAGTGTTAAAGTCTGTTGTTTTGTAAATTACTTCCTACAGCTGATAGTAATTGTGCGCATAGAATTTAAAATGCATGCAATGTAAAGTATAATTCATTTAATTTACAAACGTTGGTGATTATGAAAAATAATTATTATTATGAACTATTATCGAACGTAATCAACAATAACAGTGGGTGCTTAGTACGTCTAGGTTGATTGGCTTAAGTGATTTAACTGACATAGCCAGTTTAGTCATTAGGTATGCAAATATTCCCATGGGAGGATTGTGAATCATAAAATTCCTTGGGTAAAAAAAATTTAATTTAGTATAGCTAAACCCAACACAGTGACTTAACTTTCAGTTAATGTATTCATTCACCAGTCGAGTCGAGGGTAATGTCAGTAGGGAACAAAAGTAAAAGCAAAAGAACGATAACAAACATAAGTAAAATTTAAGGTGCATGCGCAGACGTAGATTTCAACTGTGGGGCTTTTATGCGCAGGCTGCAAAGGCTTAGAAAATTGAGTCACAAAGTTATGGTATTTTTTTTAAAAATTTTAAGATTATAGCTGTCATCTTGATCTGAAGCGCTACAACCTATTATTGGCCTTGGCTTCCTGCATCATTTCTTTCAATGCTGTTCGGTTCGTGTTCTTAACTTAACTAAGTCCTCCTCAACGGAGTCCTCGTATCTCTTTTTTGGTCGACCGTAATTTCTCTTTCCATCGAGGATTCGATATATCGCTATTTACAAGCCTCTGTATATACAGTGGCTCTCAAAATTATTGGCACACCCAAGAAATTTTACAACGAAGGAAGATATTAAAAAACTAGACTATGTTACCAAATTTTATTGATTGAAATTTCCTTGTTTAAATTATTAATTTATAGGCTCCCTGGAAGATGCCTATCAATTTCCCACCCAAAAAGGGGCTAGTTCAGAATTTTTGGAAAACCCCTAAATTTCATGGGTGTGCCAATAATTTTGAGAGCCACTGTATGTACTATTGGCAATGTCGGGTCCCTTGTAAAGTTGGTATAATTCGTGATTATATCTCCAAAATAGCTTTTGTTAGCAACGTATATTCTTCTTTTGATCTCCGTTGTCTCGCCACTGTCAGCTTGCACTACAGCTCGAATATTAGGCCTACCCTAAATGGGAAGTGAAGTGAAGTGAAGTTAGGTACCATGGCATATGAATGAATGAGAGTGACCAAAATAGAAGTGAAGTGGAAGTTTAATTTCGAAAAATTTCGAAAAGTCATTTAAAGAAGTAACCGTGCGGTAAAAACCGCACAAGAAGTAAACAAAAGTTAAGAATGTAAGGCTGTTTACTTGCTACACTTCTTATGAACTTTTTATTTTGTTTTATATATCAATTTTGAGAGAAATTGCGTCTACTTCACTTCTACTTCACTTCTGCGTTACTTTTCATTTAGGGTAGGCCTATAAGTAAATCTAGTGCCGATAGTTTCTTGGAAAAAAAAATTAATAGCAGGGAGGGACCAGCAATGATATGTCGTTAAGGTTATAACTAAAAGAAAAAACAAAATTTAAACTCGAAAAAAAGGGAAATGTTAAAATGGGGATGCTATTTAGGGGTTGAAAACGATTTTTTGCGATTTGCCGTGAAACATGACCTAGTGAAAAATGTTTAATACAAAAGTTGTAGATAATCAAAAGATCTAAAACTTTTTTATTTAACATATTTTGACATAACCTCAAATTTTCCAAGAAAATGGCGGACAATCGATTTTTCAGTTTTTAATTTTTTTCTCCCGTAAAAATTATTCAATTTACATAAAAATTTATAAGAGTATACCTTGTGTTGCGTTAAATAAGCATGATTTTTTTTGTTTGGAAAACGGATAGTTTCCCAAAAATTAACATTTTTCGAAAATAATACCCTTATCTTGCATGGACAACTTTATTGATGTTTTTTTTCGAATTTTGATATTCAATAAGTGCTCATTTGACCATTGAAATGTCTAGTTTCAAATGGTCTATACATTTTGATACTTTATTTTCATAAAACCGCTTAAAATTAAGAAAAACCGAACACCTGATTTTTCGAATCACGTACATATTTCTCGATTTTTTCAATTTTTTTCAAATTTTTTAATTTTTTCTGTTAATGAGGGATTAAATTTTAATGACGAAAACAATTTCGCAATCACAAAAAAAACATGACCGCCATAAGAATTCAGAGGTACACATTATTAGGGTTTAGCCGCAAGTCGGGATTTACCAATTGCGAATTCAGGTTTAGCACACATACACAATCATTTTAAACTGCCAAGTGTCGTTTCGTATTGTTCAAATAAATAATTGTTGATTATATTGAATCATTCGTTACTGTTAATGTTCTCCGTTCTTTTTATTGATATATAATAACGGGTAAAAAAATTGAATTACTTGTGTTTTATTTAATAAAGACGTTTCAAGCTCACGAGTTCAGCAATTTCTCTCAATATTGGTTTAGATATTGAACAAAGTTATCAAAAATCACTTTTTGGCCAAAACATCACTCAAAAACTGGTTTTTTCGAAAAAATTTTTTGATCAGTCAATACGAAACGTTATTACCTACAAAAAGCCCTCTTGTCATTTTTTCGAAAACTTAACCCTTTCGAAGTTATTCAATGTCAAAATTTCAAAAAATCAGTTTTTGGTCAAAAAATGACTCAGAAACTGATTTTTGAGAAATTTTTTTTGTTCTATTTATACAAAAGATTATTGCCTACCCTAATGACACCCTTGCCATTTTTTCGAAAACTTTTCGAAAAATTTTGCAAAAATCAATTATTTGTTAGTGATTTTTTGGCCGAAAAAAGATTTTTGGAAATTTTGACATTGAATAACTTCGAAAGGGTTAAGTTTTCGAAAAAATGACAAGAAGGCTTTTTGTAGGCAATAACGTTTCGTATTGACTGATCAAAATTTTTTTCGAAAAAACCGTTTTTGAGTGATGTTTTGACCTTGAATAATTTGAAAGGGTTAATCGGGTCAAGATGTTTGTAAGAACTAAAGTTTTAGAGAATTTCATTGTAAACATTTAGGGCCTTTGTACGGGGTTGTACGACCTATAGAAACCGAGATACAAGGAAGACACCGGAAAACCGCTATATTTCCGGCGGCCATGTTTTTTTTTGTGATTCCGAAATTGTTTTCTTAAAAAGTCCCAAGGAAGCTGTGGACCAATTTTCAGCCATTTCCGAATTTTGTCTCCTTTCGTGCATTTTTTTTCCTAATTTCCCCGGACTAGTAGGTGAATATCATTGTTTAATTCCCATGATTTTTCCAAATTTCTTCTTAGGGTTGAAATGTGGTTTGTAGGGGACCTTCCTCGGCGAAAGTCACATTGATTTGATAGCTACCTATTATGCCCTCTGCGATCGGCAGAAGTTTCTCATGGAATAGACAAAGTTCAGTACTATATCTTCGCACAACTTAGGTAAATCGCGTTAGCAGTCACTGTCTGACGAAATAAAAGATAAAGCATGACGAACTCTGATATCAAATATAACGTAAATAATAGACTAATAAACTTTTCATCAGTAATCTTATTAATCACTAATTTCGCAGTCATAACAACCTAATCTGTATTTCAAAAATCCTGATAATTACATTTTTACAAATAATCATATTGAAATGACGAATTTCACTTTACTCTATTACGTGATATGAACATATCAACAGCAATAAATCAGTTTGTGGTTATTCCATAATTTTTGTTTTTATGTGATAAACAAACCTTAAGAGTCCGTGGTGTTATTTGCGCCATAATACAATGTCTAGGTATTAAACATTAGTAGTAGGTTTAGTTTTAAGGATTTAAGAGGAGAGTGTGCAGGTGAGCCAAGCAGGCTTGGCTTGTATTGCCGGAGAAATTTTGCACTACAGTCAACAAAGTTTTCTTTTCGCCGGTATGGCGATAAAGGTAGAATATTGTTAGAGCTCTTAGATATCTACGGTCTTTCAATGGCCCAATCTACACTAGTATTGCTTCAGCAGCAGTAGAACCGGTTTTTAGGAGAGAGGTATAGGAAGGGCAAGAGGGAACTGTTGTAAGACCTGCTCACGAGAAAATTTCGGCGAGAAAACTTAAAACATTCACAATTCGCCATCGCCTACTCTTCTTACTCGTGGTCAAAGAATATCAGTGTAGACCTAGATTAACTTGTAAAACCGGCTCTGCTGCTGCTGAAGAAATACTAGTGTAGATACCCACCTTGAGTCCAAAGCGTAGTTTACATTATGCTAATACATTAGCGCTAATAGAGAAAACCTCATCATTAGCACACAATAAGTACAATGTAAACACTTCTGCTAATTGCGTTAGCGCTAACGCCATTAGCGCTAGTAATGTTGGTTGCCCTCCAACTTTTGTGCTAATTGAGTTTGCTAACGCATATTTTAAGATGGCGGGGACAACTTCACAACAACAACAACTTCACTATTAGCGAACTGAAATTTGCTAATGATGTAAACAGACATTGTCTGCTAATTTATTAGCAACTAATTTATTAGCACTAATGAAAGCATAATGTAAACTACGCTTAAAGGACAGCGAAAACTCATTGAGCTTAGACTTTCACTTAAAAAAACTCATTGTTAAGTTTGGATTAGTTTGGAGAGAATGATTTTTGTAGAGGTTTGGGTATCTATAAAAAATCCAATTCTGCATCCTTGGGTCCGTTGAAGATTCATTGTCCGGGACACCTTCAGGGCCATTAATACCCCCGGTTGAGTCTATAGTGGATACGCCGAAAGGTACCAAGATAGTGAACTCATGATGGTCTCTCCTGCACCGACGCCCTCTGATAGTACAAACATTCGATTTAAAATTTTCTAGTGTATATGAAATTGAAAGAGTGATTTTTTTTATATTAAAACGTTTTTATTAAAAACATTAATCATCATTTCTAACAAAATGTCACTTATAGCTAATGTTTTGAAGATCTAGCACTCTCCCATCCTTGTTAGCGTGTATTCTAGAAATTTAAAAAAAAATTAATATCCTTTCAAATTTCAATGTAAAACACAAACTTACTGTTAGGATTTAAGCAATTTTGTACTTCAAACTCGCATTTGTTTCCGAATGTTACAGATTTTTCACCATCAAAACCACAAACTGGATTATATTCCATGGTACATACCGTCGGGCAGTTGGATACTTGGTCAAGGGCTTTTACACCAATAGGCTTTTCTCCACATAAATCCAAACGAGTACGTTGCCAGTCTGTTAAGCAAGATTACATTTAATTTTTAAAATTCGGATTAAATTTATCAAAAAAAAAAACATACGACTGTCTTCGCATTGAGTATTCTTCAAGGTGCATTCATTGGGGAAGAGACGAACTTCTTGTCCATTTGAGGCACAAACAGGCAAGTAAATGTAGGGACAAATTTTCGAGCAGTGGTGATTAACTTTATTTTCAGTTCTTGCCAAACAGCGTGCCATTTGAGTTTTTTGCCAGTCTAAAAAAATAAAAAAAAAGTTTTTTATAAATAATTTGCTTTTTCAATTATTGTTTTAATACTTACTATGACCAAATTGGCAATGATCGCTTTCCATGATGCAGTCATTATTAAAGATTTTGTAGCTCTCTCCATCGAATGCACAAACAGGCATCAAAATTCTTGGACAACCTAAACGACATGGCTTCTTAACTGGAGCACTGGCAATCATTGCTTGGCCTGGGCATTTATCAGTAGAAGTTTTCGTCCACACTATATTTGTGAAAATAAACACTTTCATTATTTCTTGTTTCTAAACTTCAAAAATAATTCACTTTTACCATTTTCATGCCTCAGCCTCATTTCACAATTGTCAGCTTCCATATTGCAAGGACTTGGGAAAACTTTGAAAGTATTTCCATTGGACGCACAAACTGGTAAATATATATCAGGACACGCACGGAGACATTGTCTATGATACTCCTTAATCTCCTGACCACTGACCACAGCCAATATGGCAAAAGTAATTGCTAATAGTGAGTTCATAGTTTACTTGATGTGTTTTACTTTCTTTGTTGAATTTCACTGATGCTTACCTCCTACTGTGAACGGGTTTTATATCTTTTCTAGTATCACTTATCGATTGTTATTATCTAAACGTTTCTCAAATCTTATCAGCAAACTCAATTGCAATTAGAAGTATTTTGACAATTTCAAGTTGTTGATGATTTAACCGATCAGAGAAATATAGTAGCAACAAAATAAAACAACAAATCTTTTGGAGTAGTTTTCGATGAAGGTGATTTTATTCTTTGAAACTTTGCACTCTCTAAAGACTTCGAAAATAATCTTTCAATTTACGCAATTTGTTTTTATATATAGTTACTACGTGAAGTTTTCAATATTTTTTGAATTGTTGCAAATATTAATTTTTCCTTGGAAATGCTTCAAAATGCAATTATATCTCTTTAGGAAATGAGTTTTTCAAGATATTTTGGTTTCTGTGAAATATTATTATTGTTAAAAAGAACTGATTTTGAGTAATAATACTGGTATCGGACAAGTCGGTAACTGACAAGCAGGAAGTAATGCCCTGGTTACACGAATGACAAAAAATGACAATTGTCATAATCTCTTGTCATAATTAATGACATTGCTGTTTACACGACGGAAATAATGACAAATAATGACACTAGTTGAAATTTGAATTCTTATCTCACGGATTTCCACTGGTCGGCTTGATTCGAGCCAAGGACTGGGATTTACATATCAATATGTTCTGCTTGTGTTTGACTGCCGACCCCACAGTTTTCGTTATATATTTCTTATACAAATAAATGTCGCCTGTGTTTTGAATTTGAGGGTGGGTGCCAAGTTACAATTCCGAATTTGTTACTTTCACCACGGACACTTCGAAATTACAAAGTGTGCCAAAATACAATTCACGCATTTCATTAGACAACATTGATGACAACAAAATTTTGTAATTTCTAAAATTTTTAATAATTTTTTTAAAGAAACAGAGCTATATTTGTCTTTAAATTAATGGAAATGGAATTGCTTCACGAACATCATCTAGTGCTAGTGGGGGTGGAATGCAAGAAGCATTGTATATATTTGAAAGAGTCTTAAAAAATGGTTCACATTTTATGCTGTCAAATGAATGTTTGGCTAATATTTCCCTACAATTCAAAAATGTCCTTACAATTCCAAAGACACAAACCTCCGAAAATTGAATTGTAAAAAAGTATTGGTGCCTAGTGTCTTGAGCTTAATTACTTTATGTATTCCATTAAAAACGCGCGTTAGGGTGTCAAAATTTAACATCGTTATGAAAATTGTATATGTTTTTTGGGTTGCTGATCACGAAAATCGGGCTTCCGCGGCCCTAAAATACGAGCGTCACCCTTAAAAATGCAAAAACATCCTTTTTTAAGGTTTTCTTTCACGATAATTTCAATAATAATCAAAAATAATACAATGAAATACACTTTTTTCAATATTTATTTTCGAGGGCGGTTGATTTATACCAAATCAAGCCAAATTCTTTTATAGGGGATAATCCTAAAGGGTTAAAACCACCCCTAAATCGACTGAAAATAAACAAATTTGTAAAAAATTGTTTTTCGAACTTCATGGTTCGAATTCGATTTAATGCGTATTGTCAGGTACAAATAAATTGTTTTCAACCCTTAAGGAGTTAAAACTACCCCTGCAATTTTAAAACTCAATTTTAAACAACAAATTTGCAAAAAAATTGTAAAATTTTTTATAATTTATTTTTATTTTTAGTCGATTTTGGGGGGTTTTAACCCTTTAGATTATCCCCTATCATAAAATTTGGCTTGATTTGGTATAAATCAACCGCCCACGCAAAAATATTGAAAAAAGTGCATTTCATTGGATTATTATTGATTATTATTGAAATTATTGCGAAAAACGTAGAACACAACAGGATTTGAATTATGACAATCTGTATTAAAAGAATGAGTAATGCCCCAGTTACACGAATGACAAAAAATGACAATTGTCATAATCTCTGGTCATAATTAATGGCATTGTTGTTGTTTATTTTTTATGACAGAAATAATGATACAAATTATGACCGTGTATGATGATAATGACAAATTATGACAGAAAAAATGACAAGTATGTCATTCGTGTAACTGGGGCATTAGTTCATTCTTTTATGACAACTAGTCATAACTTGTCATTAATGGTCATTATCGTTTACACGGTCATAATTTTTGTCATTATTTCTAACAACTGTTTATGACAATAATTTTTATGACAGAAATAAAGACACAAATTACGACCGTGGAAACGATAATGACAATTAATGACAAAAAAATGGCAAGTGCGTCATTCGTGTAAACTCACCATAAAACCATAAAGTTAATGTGTAAAATAAAGATTTATTTAAACGGAAATAAAATTTATTTTAAAATACTGATTCCTACACAGGTTACAGTTACGTTCCAAAAAATTGCCTTGTTATACGAAACAAAGAACTAGTACGAAAAGAAGGGTTAGGTTTCAAAAATTAAAAAAATGAATTAAACAATGGTCTCTTCATCATCACTAAGCACTATTAACCGAGGGCGTTTTTCTTTTGGAAAAATATCCTCATCCTCTGGGAATTTTTCTGCATTATTTTGAGATCCATGTCCTAGCTTTTGCAAAAAATGTGTCATTTTACATTGCTTGTTTTTGAATTTCCTCCTATGGTGCTAAGCACTTATGAAGTTATCTTTTAAACTTTGTGCTCCTTTAATTTGAAAGATGTTCATTTAAGAAATATGTCTCTAACTGTTTGGCTGCTAAGCCTATGCCTTTTTTAATGCTTTGTAGAGTAAAAATTTTAACTTCTATGCTATCATCCTCAGAGTTATCATGGATTCCAGAAATCGTTTCTACCAAACCGCCTTTATCAATTTCTTTTTCTACCGTTAATTCTTGGATATCTTGTGCAGCCATTTTGTCAAAACCTGCTCCTCCTAGGGACTTAAAAACTTCTACTACTGCAGTCATTCGGGTTTCTTCTGTAAAATTTTCACTTTCAACTGACTTCGGCCATATTTTTTTCCAAAAACCATTGGGTGGTGCTACACGAAGACTCGAGAAGTCGTCCGAAATCAGATTTGAGTCTCGTTATTGATTGCTACACGAGGCTGGCTTCGGCTTAGAATAATTCTTTACCCTACATGAAAGCTTTGATTGTATGTGTATACCGCGGTCATTGTTTATATCTGAGAAGGGAGAAGAGAAAGAAATGTGTGTATGAGTTAGTTTTCACCCCGGAAATTTTTGGGTGAAAATTCTTTCGTTAAAGTTTCGTCATGTGCGTCCTTCTCTCTCTCCACTCCTTCGTTTCTTTCCTATAAAACCGGGTTTTTCGTACTTCTTGAGTCTCCGTGTAGCACCCCACATTCAATGTTGAACCGTTTTAGAATAAATCCGTGCTATAAAAACACCGTGTTGTATGGGGATGTTCCCAATTCTCGAACCGTGTTACAGTGAACCCGTGCTATGGAAGTGACTTGTTATGCAGGGGCTAGCTGTATATCACTTTCCATTGTTTCGTGAATAACACAAAAAGAATGCTGAAAACTTTTCACTTATCAAACTCTTATACAAAACACTATTTATTTGTTCGGTGTCCGAATTTGTAATGAGCTTCGACAATGAAGTTAATGTAAGCTATATGACGCCCTGACCAAGATTTTGTACAGTGTATAGTTCCACGTGAGCAAAGCCGTGTGGCAAACACTAGTAGGTAAATTAATTAACCTGTAAAATGTTAGTTTGTTCGCTCACGAAAAATCACAAAAGTAAATGTGTGTTTGTTTGCACATCACAATGCCACATTTAGACTCTAAACTACTGAACCGATTTTGATGAAACTTTTACAACTTTAAATGATATCAAATTAAATTATTTTACATTAAATAATTTTATTTAGGTGCTTACTTAAATTACAAATTCAAGCTAATGTTTATTTTTCGCGAAAACGTTGATAATTTCATCGATATCCAGATTCACATCTTTGTGTATATTTAGGAGAGCAAGCCCGGATAATCTTTCCTGTGTCATTGAGGCACGCAATCAAGATTTTACTCTGCGAAGAGTAGAAAACGATCTCTCTGTGGAAGCTACACTGACCGAGAGAGTTGGCAGTATTTGTAAGAAACTTTTTATGTTAAGGCCACCATACACGTCAAATTGGATGTACATCGAAGTGCGGATGTACAACCAAAACTATCGATTGTGAGCCGTTCGGCCCATCAAAACTCGATACGCGCATAGGTTTGATGAAAATCATGATACAGCATGGATGTACATCCAATTTGACCGTGTATGGGGGCCTTTAGGGTACAAATCTTAAAATAGCTTAAATGAGATGAGCTACCACCTCTGGTATAGCGGAATTGTTTTCACATTCTCTATTCCATTTGGCCATCCGGAGTCGGTATTCATTTATAACAGTTGATTCACTATCGTTAATGAATAGTCGGTACATCTGGACCACTTTTTTCACTGTCTAGGATTTAATGTAAATAGGAGTTCATAAATATTGATATTTTGAAATTGTACTTGTATCAAGTCCCTCGTTGGCCTTGCATATTACCAGCTGGTAAATATTTTAATAATTGCGGCAGTTGTTGGTGGGTAAAAAAGTTTGTATTCTAAAGTGTGGTCTTAAGCACACTCATATGTTTTTTATTTTATTAAGGCATAGGATATAATCTATCAATGGGCTGCCGTACACGGCTCCTCAATCAACAATCAACACAGTGGATTTGTCGGAGAGAGGGTAAAAGGGAAGGGACGAGGTGTTGTAACATCTTCAACAACTATTTTTGGCGTGAAAACTAACACATACACAATGTGCTTCTTCTTACTATTTGTCTTAGCACATTAACTTTACACACACATTTATACCTCCATGTAAAGACAAGAAAACTGCTCGCTGTTGACGATGAGCCATGAACGGCAAGAGAATCATCAAAAACTGTTGTATTGACAGTTGGTTGAGGAGCCGTGTACGGCAGCCCATTCTCAATAGACCGTGAAAGTGTGACGTCACAAGTCTATTAGGGTTGCGAGCATGCCCATCGTGCCCACAACGGTGGATCCGCGCTTGAGTATAAAGGCACCATATTGCTTATTATATACTAGCCTGGTTTATTTTAGTCATTGCAAAGGGTCACAATGATAATAACTTTGGATGACCGCAGATATAGATTTTAGTTAGTTAGTTAGTTTTTATTATCAAAACTATTGTTTATTAAATTTAATATTTATTAAATACAGGTTTAGTGAAAAAAATCATCAAATAAAAGCAGTACTTAAGCTATCACTCAATAAATGAACGCAGCTTCAGCACCCTTGGTGGTTCTTATTTCAAATCGAATCAAATAGAGATTGTAAAAAGAAAATAAATTTTAATTTTAACCAGATTTATTCACAATTAAAAACAAATGTTAATAATTACAAAATCTAAGTCAATACAATAAATTATAGTTAGCTTAAACAGGAGGACAAACGCCTATTTTGATCACGCTGACTTTATGATTGTTCAAACAGTTTTGCACTTCCATATCACAAACATTTCCGAAGTTGAAGAATCTGTGTCCATCGAATCCGCAAATTGGGGCGAGCTCCAAGGTGCAAGGCTTCATGCACTTCTTGTCCAAATCAACATTGTCCACGGAAGTGGGTGCACAGAAATTAAGGTTTGTTTTGTAATACTCCTTTCCTCTTGGGAAGTGTTGGAATTGTTTGAAGAGGCAATCACTGAGGAACATTTGGGTTGTTTTTCCATTGGATGCACAGATAGGTTCAGCAGGGCAGGGTTTTTCCAAATTCTGGTTCGACCTCATAAGACAGTGGGCCATGGTAGCAAGTCTCCATTCTGTAATTTAAAATTTATAATATTTCAATTTTCTAATAACAAGGAATTATTCTTACGGTGTCCAAATTCGTTTTGCTGGTTCTTGAGTATACATTCGTTGTTGAACATTCTATAATGCTTTCCATCGAACCCACAAACTGGCTTGAAAATGGTGGGGCAAAAACGTGCATGTGGCTTCATAGCTGTGCGGAATTTTCCACACATTGAAGATCTTGTCCAAGCTACAATGAAACAAAATCGTTTAAATATAATTATTTTCAACAATATTTTTTTTTCTTACAGTGCTGGTGCCTTAGTTTTGCTTCACAATTTCCAATCTCCATCATGCACTCGTTATCAAAAACTTCTAGTCGTTCCCCATTTGTAGCACAGACAGGATCTAAGTTATCAGGACATCCTCGCATACACTCCTTGTCAATAACAAACTCCTCAGCGTTAGCCACAGTAGCGACAGCAAAAGCAGCAATCAAAATTAAGGATTTCATTTTGCTTCTCTACTTTTACTTCTTCCTAGTTGTTAGCAATTGACTTACTCAGTGTCTTCTTAGTCGAAAGCAATCTCTTTTTATAGCCAAGAATTGTGGTTATCAAAGGAGTGTTCATGCGATTTTTGAGATATCATCGACAGCAATTTTGAATTTGTTGATTTTGTTGCTTATGTGATAAGACCTGCCAGTAACCGACTTATCGATTTCATTAGCAATTGAGAGTTTTCTAAAATTTTATCTTTTTTTGGTTGAATCTAGTTTTTTTGAAAAGAAAACTTCTTTAGGCACGTTGGGCACTTTTTGGCCTGGGAAAAAAACTTTGGCCTAGAAGAAAACACTTTTGCAAAAAACACAGCAGGAGGCCACGGATCATATTTGTATTCGACTAAGAAGTGAAATCCTTTAAAATCTCTTCACATAATCTTTATGTACAAAGGAGGAAGTGAATGGAAAATCTGGAAACACCGAAAATTAACCCTGGACTCAAAACTGAATAGGAAAAAATCTATCGACAAAAAGCGCATTAAGCTAAATTTTAAATACAAACAGCTCTAACTTGGCTTTGAGTACCACCTGCTGCTAGCCAGCCAAAAGTGGCACTATCTCTGCAGCGACTTGGCCGACTTATAAAAAAGAAAAAACAATGGGCTTCTTAAACAGACCCGACAAGATATTGCCAGAATCACGGAAATCATCACGCACATTGGCCCATAGGAGACCACGCTGCCAAGTTGGGCATCCCGTTCACTTCCTGTGTAAGTGCCCGGCTTTAGCTAAAGCCAGGCAGCGCACACTAGGCAGGCAGTTAGGTTTTGGAAGACTTAAAAGAGATTTCCAGACTGGAGATCAGATCACTGTTAAGTTTCCTAAATTCCACAGGATGGCTTTAGGCATCCGTCACACCCGACCAAACAACCACTTAACACAAGGTACACGAGTTGTGGCCACAAAACGGCGCGCCAAGCGCTAATAGGGCCTCCAGTCGCACTGGAGGCAGCCCTTCACCTACCTGCCTACCTAGTTGTGCCAAAAGAGAGTTCTAATGATGTAACATAAAATTCTGAGAAATGCAGTTAATAATTCTTGTCATATTTGTAACAACGACCTTTACTGTGATTAGAGTTTCCATTAAGGGATAATATAAAAAAAATTAAATCAAGCCCAAGAATCATCTACAAAGCCATCAAAATCCTCAAGTCACTAAAATGATAGAAAACCTCATGATTTCTGCTCATAATAGTATCAGTTATACTAAGTAGAATAGCTATGCCGATACGAGCGCAGTGAGGTCTTCGGTTGTGGCCTCAGGTGCGGACGTGGTCTGCTGTGTGAGTGAGCGCCGCCTGTGTGGAATTAATTGAACTTCGTTGTGTCTTGGATGAGCTTTCGCGCTGGTTATCGAATCTGTAGTTCGATGTGTCTTGGATGAGATCTTATGTACCCCGTTTATGACTAGGTTCAACCTAGGTTGAACCCAGTCATAAACGGGGATCGAGTTGAAACTGGGTCCACTCAACCCAACTCAGCTTTCCTACCTGGGTCGAGTTGATATTTCGCCTCATAAACGCGTGTTGAGTTGAAATTGGGTTGAAGAGACATTTGTTTTGTTTGTTTACCATCCGTGAAGTCTGCCTTCGGCGTTAGTTTTGTGTTCGGTGTTTTTGTAGCGCGTTAATTATTTTATATTAACTATATACTTATGTAAAAACAGAGGAAATTTAATTTTGACAATGGCTAAAAGAAATGTTTGGGAGCATCAAACTATGTTAGAAATAATGTGCGAACAAAAATCCATTCACCATTTTGATGGGAAACTGTATAGGAAGTCAAAAATATAGCAAAAGAATTAACAAAAAGAGGTTATGTTTTGATGGCAGTTCAACCCGATTTCAACCCAAAGTGAACTCAACTCGGAATCATATACGGTGGTCGAAATTTCAACTCGACCTCGACTCAACTTTTCAACCTAATCATAAACGGGGTAATGGGGAATCTTCAGTTGAACTTTGCTGTACCTTGGGTGGGATCTTATGGGAAATCAGATCCGTGGTTTTAAGAATTGGGTCTGTGTCTGCTTTGTAGGTATTCAGGATTTGGAAGCTTTAGCTATTTTTATAAAGTTCTTATCTATCAGCCAGATGCCGTGGCTGAACTTGATATTAGCTTCAGGTTGCGCCGATATGGATTAAAATGGGAAGAAAAATCTAGATCTAGAATTTTATTTTGGCGGGGTCACGGAATTAAAAGTTGCTAGAAAAAATTTGTACTCCTAAGGGCCTATTTTGACGGTTCGCTCCCAGGAGCATTCCTCACGAACTTTGTGGATGAAAGAGGTAGTGGGGCAATGTGGCGCCTGGCATATGTGCAGGATGTGCAGCTGCACAGGGCTCCGTGATTTTGGGGCCCCGCTAGCGAAGCGAGGGAAATAAATTTTTGCAATAAAAATCATTTGAATTCATTATTGGCATTTTTACTTCATTGAGAATGGGCCACACAAATGAGTATGGGTCACGGAAATCAGCATATGGGCCATTATTCTGTCTGGGTTTGTAAGAAGAAAAATGCGCGAGCGAAATTGTTTTTTTGGACTCTCCCCAAATCCCCCCAAATTGTCTGGCCGCGGCACTGTAGTGGGGTTGATGAGTGGTACCACCCCACCTCTCCCTTCATCCACAAAGTTCGTGAGGAACGTTCCTGGGAGCGAAGCGTCTAAACAGGCTATTTTAGGGACAAAAACAAAATTAACAAAACGAACAAAACTAACCGAATTTTCTCGTGGATTAAAAACAAACGTAGTCCGCTCAAATTAGTCAAAAAATCGCTGTTTTTAGGAATTTTTTCCCACAACTATGAGACCGATGCCAAGTGAAGGATTCACAACCCGCAGTTCGAAAAAAAGGTTGTTTTTGAGAAATATGTGAATTTTAGAGTTTTTTCGCCTTTTTCTCTATTTTGTGGAGAACCTATGCTTTTCGGTGAAAATATCAAAGTTGGAGAGCATAAAATTACCTACAAATTTTACTTTTACAATTTTTCCCAACTCCGCATATTTTCGCCGATGGAGGCCGTTTTGCGCCATTTTTAGATTTTGAGCCAAAATTATGCATTTTTATGAAAAATTAAATGAGATCAAAGTATTGCAGTTTTTCAACGGCTTTTCTTTGGACGCTTTGATTATCAACAGAGTCTGAAAAAAGGCGCAAAACGAGCTCTACCGGCGAAACAATGCCGAATTCGAAAAAACAGTGAAGGCAAAAATTTGCAGGAAATAGCCTGAACCAGATATGACGTGCCGGACCGTAAAACGAATTTGAGCTCAGTTACTGCACTTTGACAGATAGCCCTAAATGAAAGTGTAAAGTGACCAGTGACACCGCAGTGAAAAGTGAAAATGCCGAGAATAAATAAAGAATTAAGTGATTTGATTGAATTATTTAAGTTGTTGACAGAGAATAAAAAACTTAAAAGTGCTCGGCATAAAAAAAAGAAAAATAATCGCGAAATCAACAAAATGAGGAAAACCACGGATATTACTTAGTGACTGATGCCGCTTACAACAGCTCCTTCAGAAGACCAAAAACTGACTAATTACATGAACTCTTTCACTCAAAAACAATACTTGAAGACAAAGGATAATTGAAATCTCTCACATTTTTAGAAAACAAACATAGTCATAAAATCTTGTTTTCGAAAACAGTGAAATGCAACCGACCGACAAAGGGTAAAGGTCACGAAGGCATTCGAATGATTTATTGCCCTCATACATAAGCACAGGAGAGGTGCATGCCGCATCCTTTGGAATGGACAAAAACAACATGGGTCTCACTAACCTACTAATTATGTTTATTTCTAGAAAAAATAAAATGGAAATTTGAAAGTTGTTGCGTAAAATAATAATTATAATATTTTATGTCATTTACTGCTCCAAATTTATTAAAAAATTGTTAAAATGTGAACAGATTTTTTAAATAGCTAACGGATGCTAAGGTTTTGTGCCATTCTTACGGCACCCGCACGTACGGCACGTACCATTCGAGAATTTAACGAACATTCGGCAAGTTCATTAAGTTAATTTAGGTCGGCGCCATATAAACACTCATGTTCGTACGTTACGGTACGTACGGCTACGGTCCGGCACGTCATATCTGGTTCAGGCTAATTTTATGCCTTATGACTTTGCTCTTTTGATATTTTGACCAAAATGCATAGTTTCTCTTAAAAATAAAGAAAAGGCGAAAAAACTATAAAATTCACATATTTCTCAAAAACAACCCTTTTTTCGAACTGGGGGTTGTGAAAATCATGCTTAGACAACGCATATCCTTCACTTGGCACCGGTCTCATAGTCATGACCCCCGTGACCCCCCCCCCCTTAAATCCGCGCCTGTCTACAATATGGTAGAGCCTCTTCGTTCTAGGACTCCTTTACCAGCCAATCTTTAGTTCTTGTAGTCCAGCGGTGAGTATTCTATATCGTCTAAGCTCATCTATCATGTCTGCCTTAGTTCCAAGTCTATATACTGTTCTGACATTCCACGTTACGAATTTTACATCGTACTTCCTTGAATCATTCATCCTGTACCCGCAGCTACCAGGTACAATTTGAAAAATTTTCTAAGAAAATTAAGGGCATCAATTCCTTCATATATTATCTGTCCTACAAATCATTCCCCGCAAAATGGTTTTTAATAAGCAACAAATTGGAAATAGAATAATCTTTTGCACAAATTAATGTTAATATTTATTTACAGATGAATTTAAAACAAATGTAACAAATATAATATGAGACATTTCACGATCTATTGACGCGAGTTGCAGTGCATTTTCCCATTTTATAGAAATGCCATCCTTTAAAGAAATTTTATTAGAATACATAATTACTTCTATCAAAACTAAAGACTTACTGTTAGCGGACTTGCAGTTTTCAATTTCCATTTCGCAGGAATTTTTAAAGGTGACAAAGTAGAAATAATCATTAGTACAAATTGGATTGTATTCTGAGGGGCAAGGTTTGTTGCATTTGGGGTATGGGTCACGATCAAATCCATACCGGATTGTTTGGTGTTGGCATAAGTCCATTCGTGTTTGAGCCCACTCTAAAGTTTTAATAAAATATAAAAGTTATAATATATATTTTCAAAGATCTCATTATAATGTCCTTACTGTGCCCATCCTCATATTGTTGACCCTTCAAGAGACAAGCATTATTGAAGATTTTGTATGTTTTCCCGTCAAATCCACAAACTGGTAAATAAATTTCTGGGCAGGCAACTGGGTGGTGCAATTCGGTGCTATATCCAACAACGCACATCCTCATTGGAGATTTAGTCCACACTGTTTTCAATATAGAATTTTTTATCAATTCGTCAAAATATGTTTGTGATCAAAAATCAATACTTACAGTGTTGATGCTTGTATCCGGCATCACAATTTTCAGCTTCCAAAGTGCACTCATTGGCGAAAACTGTATAGTCTTGTCCATTAGAAGCACAAACTGGGCGGTAGTCGTAAGGACAAGCACGAAGACATCTCTTGTCGAAGCTATCATTATGGGCTGAAGCAACCGAAAGAACTGCAACTGCAGCGACTAAAAATGCTGTCTTCATTTTCTGTTTTTTTTTGAAATTGTTTATACTACTTGTAGAAAATCTTGATCCAAGTGATTTGAAACAAGCCTTATTCCTTCTTATATACTAATAGGAAGTAGAGATAATTCGCACATGTCCAATTATTTTATGAGATAATATTGACGATTTCTTTGGTTAATTAAAATGACAGATACGATTTTTGATGGACAACATTATGCCAAACTTCAATAAATTAATTAAATTTCAGCGCTTTATGGAATATCAAAGGATATGTATTGATAAGAATCAAAATTTAATTTCCTATTTAGCTTTCATAAAGTTCAAGTTCAACAAACCACTATTTCCGTAGCTATTTTTAGGAGTTACTTATCAAATCTGTTATCTATTTTCTCTATTAATAAAAGAAAGTGTCTGTAGGTCTGTCTGCCGTCACGCGCTGGAGCCAAACTAGAAGAGATAGAAATCTGATTTTTTTTGTAGATGCATGGATACCCAAACAGGTGACTAAAGGTTTCCGTTTTTCGAAATTTTAATTATAGTCCAAGAGCCAAGGCCCGCCAGACCTACGTCATATTCTTAAAGCTGATATTTCGTATATACATAGTGTGATACGCAGTTAAGAACGTATGCACACTCCCTAGCCCGGAGAATGGGCCTTTTTGTTGATAGAGGGGTTGGAGAGTAAAAAAGGGTTTAAAATTGAACAAAATGCCTGTCGCTGCGCATGTAGGCTCTATTAGGGCTAAATAACCGTTAAATAATAGTGGCAGACATTTTTGGCCATTTGCTGGGGTGTGAGGCAACATGAAGCGATGGCTTGGGGTGGGTGCAGAAAATAAAAATATAGTTTAAAAAACTAAAAAACACGCTTTTATTTTAAAATGAACTAAAACTTAAAAAAATAATTTTGAATGTAAAGTTTTTATTTCTCCAACCAGTATGGGAACAACCTACCTTTCGAAATGTAAAAAAGCCTGGGACTCGAACGAAAAGTTCCTGTTTTAATAAAATAAGAAAGGTAAAGAGTAAATATTTATTAGATTTTTTAGGGGCACCAAATTGTGCATTTGGGCGCCAAATTTCAAAAATTGATGACTTTTTTGGCACTTTTTTAGGAAAAGCCAATTTGGAGGGTGCCACGAGCGAAGCTCTGCACAGGGCGTCTTATCCCCCTACATAGCAAAACCTACGCGGACGATTCTGAATTTGTTTGGCTTGGTGTCGATTGTGCACGTAGTACAAAATTGTTCATTAACGAACCTTAAAAAGTTGTAAGATATTTTTTATAGGTAACTCTAAATTTTTTTATGTATCCAAAAACAAGTTTTCCAGATTTCTTCTTTTTTTTCATTATACCTTTTTCCTATCTCGGACTGGGCACACATTATTTTTTTTTATTGATTTGTAGAAATTCAAAAATCTTCTGGTTTCCGGTACCATGATTTTTGTACTGCAGTAGGTTATAGGAGCTTATTTTTTTAATATATCAATATGAGAATTGCCGTACAAGAATGTTTGGTCGGAAAAGCACCCCTCCGGATAGAGTATTATCTCTGTGGTCACATATACTGCCCGCGGGAAAGTTACGGCAGAGTTCGTGAAGTTTGCGTCTCTTTTAGGAGTATCGATCTACATATAATTCATGCTGTGTCACATGACCCCCCAAAAACTGCCGTAGGCTTGTAGTCTTTAATCTTTTCTGCCTGAGAGTTTTGTTAAAAATTCCAAACTAAAACATAAGCTACGATATAAATTAAAGTTAACACTTTTTAGCAATGGTATGGTATAGCAAATGTAAAATTTATATTAAAACCTGTAGAGGAAGTTGAGTTTTTTCAACCATTTAGAATTCGAAAATAAAATTTAACCGATCGGAAAAGATAAAATCGAATATTTTAATCTGGTGATAGGCCTGTTAGTAGCAGCCTCTACATCATTGAAGGAAGTTCACACTTCACCCCTATAATGATAAAATGATACGCCGAAACTATGACTTCATCATACTGGTCAGAAAAAAAGAACTGACTACCAGAAATTGTATAAGAGATTAGAAAAATATTAACAACGTAAACACGTGGCTTCCATATTCGGCAAGAAAAATTGTATGCCATAAACTTGAGTCTCCGCTAATAGTTTCTTGCTTCTTGTGAGGACCAGGGCCGTAGCCAGCTATAGGGCCGTAGGGCCCCGGCCCCTCCTGAAATTCTGAGTAACAATATTGTAAATTTTTCAATTTTTAGAATTGTGAATGTCAAAAAGTTCGGAAAATTTTGAATTTCCAATTTCGAATATCGAAATGAAAATTCTCAGAATTTTCCAAATGCCTAAATTTGCACTTTCTAATATTCCCGTTTCCCTAATTTTTGAAATTTGCAATATGCCCACAATTCCAAATTCAAAATATTCAAATTCGAAATACACGGAAATCTACTTTTCACATTTTTATCGCCAAAACCCGCGAACCCCAACCCAATTTTGTGATATTAAGGCCCTTTTACATCCCAAGCGCTCTTTTATCGCATATATAATTGTGTGCTTTCTCTCTGTCTGGAATCCACGCTCGTACAACAGAGAGAAAAACATAAGTATAAATTTCTGTGCGATAAATGAGCTCCAATTTGCGTTTCCACTTTGCGCTTGGGATGTAAAAGGGCCTTGCTTGTTTACGAACGAATCGAATCGTCGGAATGAACGCGCACAAAGCCAACAAATCAAGAACGAATGAATTGAAAGGTGAATACTCTGCATTTTGACTTTACTGACAGTTGGGGTTGAGGAGACGTAGAAGAGTAGGGGTTAGATGGTCGGTGGTTGAAGGGTCAAAGGGGTGGTTGTTTTTGGTAGCCGTTGGGTAGACTACAAGAATAAATTATTTTACATTCAGAAATCTGTTATATCCCTCTAGCCCCTTCGTTTTTGAGATATCGATACTGGAAATTTTAGGTATTTTCAAAAACATGCTACAGCGTTAATCATTTCCAAAAAAATGCCCACGTTACTCTGACGTCTTCACCGATATACGACATACCTCTTGTCTGCATGATCAAGCACTCATGTGCACCCCTATCAACAGACGAATTTAACGCCTTCAAAACGAAACCCCGTTTCATCTCTTATAAAACCTGTACCAATCTTTCTCCTGTCTCAGTGAACAACGGGGAACTAGCAGCTGAACCATCTCTTTACATACTAGACAAAAAATTAGTCGAGAGCCTACGGTGAAATGGTTGTTATATTCCAAATTACCAAACAACCATCCCTTCTTCTTCTTCCTCTTCTTTGGTGAGGTTTGAATCCAAAAGTACCGTCGCCACTTCATTTAGCCTATTGTACTACTCCCCTATACCTCATATTTGTAGGCGAGACCTCTTCAACATGTTCAGCAGTCTGCCTAGTGACTTCTCGCTTAGACTTGACTGTTCGAGTTATCGAGGGGCACTCAGAGACAAGATGAAGGGTAGACTCATCCGCCTCAAAGCAAAGCCTGCAGGTGGGATCCTCTGCCCTTCCTATCCTCCATAAGTGGTACGCCAGAACGCAGTATTAACGCCAACAAGTTCACCACAATGTTGGGTGCGGGCAATAAGCGCTTCCGGACCGCTGAATATAATGCAATTGGTCCATAAATGTCCCATGAGTATGATAGGAGAGGGAAGGTCATCCTGATAGTCCATATCAGGATAAGGCATTATACATGTGGTTGCGCCCGGTGCCTAGAGGAGATCGTTAAACTAGGGGGCAAAGATTGCCCACTGCCGTGCAGCCGTCGACACGATAACTTAAAATCTTGGCTTGGTAGGCTTTGAGGGATATGCTCCCTCTCACGCGCTGCATTCGCTCTTCAACTTTCCGCTGGGGGTTCCACAGCATGCAATAACTGCGTCAACATGTCTTCGTAAGAGATTGGTAGTGAGAGATGGGAGGCGTTATATACAGTGATCCGCCATCAAGTTGCACTTCACTCCCCATAAGACACCGCAACCATTTCAATACTTGGGATTTCTTATGTGGTACAATTTCCTCATTCAACCACCAACTCGAGCTACAGTCAAGTCCTTCATTAGGCCCGCCTCGAGCAGAACGCAATTTATTTAGGCTGGTACGTATTATAAAGCTCACGGCTATTTTTCCTAGATAGACTCATTGAGTGGTCGTAGGAATGAAATAGCCTAACAAAGTTTTGTCGCTTTTTCATAGAGGCCGTTGTACTGAAATAAATATCATTTCCCCCCGACGGCTATATTTTCCCCGCAACACAAGACTAGCCTGCTCGGCTTACATCCGCACCCTACATATAACCTATGAGCGCAATACAATCGATAAGTTCGTTCTGTGGAACAATATTTCACAATCAGTATTTCCGAACTTGTACAGCATCTATGAGTTCAAATGTGACGTTCATCTGCTAACTAGAGCAGAAGCATTGACCACACCTATCCAATCATATATTCTTCTACCCTTCAAACTAAGGTTACTATTAGGCAGTGTGACCCAAACGACATAACGGACTAGTAATATAAAGTTGTAGATAATATAAGTAATTTATGGTCGTACTTTTATTTTAAACTTGCATTTTATTGACCCCATATAAAAGCCTCGTCTCTGCAAAAAAACCATTTTGTTTTATTTTATTTAAATAAAGCTTGTTTCTTCAAAACAAAAAATTATAATCTCAATATAATTGTATTCAGAAATTGTCAACAATTAACATATAGCCGCTGTTACATTGTTGTCTGTTCAGGATTCAATCTGTAAATGGAGAAAATAAACATATTCAAAATGTGCTAAATCGTATGTAATAAAAAAAATAATAATAGCTATTTACTACTGACACGATTAATTTTTTAATTTGCTTATACAATTCATACTTCCATTGTTTTAAATGAAAAACAGGTGTTTTATGAATAGTCAGTAAACCATTTAAAAACCAAACGAACTTTTTTTAACACACACTTTTCTTCCATAATCGAAAGTGTTACCGCAACAATGAATTTTATGAAAAGAATAATTATATTGAAAATATTTTTATTTGCTTTAACTCGTGTTGAAACATTTGAGATAGTATCAAAAAACTTCAGGTACAGTCAAGTACGCACTGACGATTGTTACGCTTTGAACGATGAACCACTTTGTGCTACCGATGGAAAATGCTTCAAAGTTTTCCCAAATAAAAATGTCTATGAAGCACGAAATTTCGTTGCTACAGAATTATATGAGAGAAGTGAGTATTTTTTTTTTGTTTAAACATTAATAAATTATTAAATTCTAAATAATAAAAGATAAAAATTATTTTCAGTATGGCATAAAGTAGATCGAAAACACTGCGAATGTCCACGTCGATGCACAAGAACTTTCCAACCAGTTTGTGCTTATAGAGATGGAACTTTCCAAATTTTCTCCAGTGAATGTGCGTTAAATGATATAAATTGTGAGGAAAATCAAGGTAAGTCGTGATGAATACACATTATTTAAAAGCGTCTAATTAAAATATATGTTTTTAAGGATGGCAAGAAGTTCCTTACTTTTTATGCAGAGATAAAAAAGGACAAGACAATTGTCCAATTGTTTGCAGTAAAATTTATGATCCTGTATGTGTCTATGATGGATATAGTTACGAGACGTTGACCAATATATGCTTCTTGGATTTCTTGAACTGCTTAAATGATGATGGTAAATAGTAATTAATTTGTAAATTGTATTCCCTCTGTAAAATAATTTTCTTTAGTAGACGTGGGACTATTCAGTATTGGGGAATGTCCAAGGTGCCTATTCGACTATGGAAATGAATATATTTTTTAAATTGAAATGAAATAAAAAAAATGAAATTTACGCAAAACAAATAATTTTTATTTTTAAAATTTGGAAAGAATCATATGTCTGTAAGTGCTGTAGAAGAGTATTTCCAAGCATTTGATATGTTCCTTAAATGAAAGATGATTTCAGCAAACAAACCTATAAATTTTTACCTATATTTAGAAAGAGGCACAGCAGCGAAAAATATCCAAATCTTTAAGGCCCCCATACACGGTCAAATTGGATGTACATCGAAGGGCGGATGTACAACCAAAACGATGGATTGTAAGCCGGTCGGCCGATCAAAACTCGGTCGTACATCGGTTTGATGAAAATCAAACTAGGTTTGAGTTTTTGAAGGCGAAGTTTGAATTTTTGAAGATGTGGCCACCGGTGCTCCAACATGCATGAAAGTAGTGGCGTAGTGCTCCAACCAAACATAAATTGAAAAACAAAATAAATTGAAATAAAAATGAAAATAATTAAATAACTGGATTTAAGCCATTTTATAAATTATTATTGAATTTTTGGATTTAAAAAAAATGAAGTCTTTGAAGAATATGAAATGCCGTTAAATTAAATAAAAAATATGCATATAACTGCATTATAAAGAAATGTTTTTAAATAATATTTCTTTTATTGTAATTCATCTTTCTTTAGTTTAAGCACAGGGAAACACGTCCTTTAGAAGTTTACTTTAAATTAAATCCTCTCGTTTTATTTAATTTCGATTAAACCTATTATTTTGATAAATTTTGATAGATTTGGATTATTCATGAGCGGCAAATTGTAAATTATTTTTGTGAATGCCATTTTTACAATTCTAAAATGTCTTATAACAGAAACATCCTTTAAGTTGGCAAATTGGAAAATTTTTATTACTTTTTGTTTTGTGCTGTTGTTAAATTTACGGAAATTTGTAGGTAGGACTAATATTTCCTTTTCTAGGAAAAATAGCTAAATTTATACTCAAAGCATGCATCATTTGCGTTGTTTCATTGCAGGTTTTATGTAAAATAATCACAGTACGGTAGGGAAAATATTCCTTTTTAAGGAAAAGAGCAGGGGGGCTATCCTGGAATGCGATCCGAAAGGGAGAAGTACACGGAAGCTGCATGCGATCGCATCGTATTGAAATTACTTCCTATTAAATATTCGAAAATAAATTATTTTCAGCCTACCAACTTCATTTATCAACTTAATTTGACATTTTAATACTGTTCGAATATTTAAAGAGTTTTCAGAATATTTTAAAACTAACAAATAAATTCAGCGGATCGGTCAGTGGCTTTACTCACGGACTGAAATCCGATGACAGACGGACAAATTTAATTCGAATTCGCATTGGGGATACCATTTACTTATTTCCGAATTTCATGGCTTTCGAATCGCACTCCAGGATAAACCCCCAGGTAAAGCAGAGCAGAGAAAATCTTATTGCAAACTTTATGAATCTGTTTTCATTCAAAAAAATGAAATGAGGAATTTATAACATTCTTAGCCACACGGACAATATACCGATGAAATTGTTCAGAGCAGGTAGACAATGTACAGTAGTGATAGGAAACAGCCATATTTTATGATAGGGTAAAATAACCAAACGCAAGTTTATGACAGGGTAAAATTAGGTTTAGGAGAAAAATAGAAGTAGCCTAAGGAAAGAATATTGTGACATTCCTAGGAAAAGGACGAAAAGTAGCACTATTGCCTTGTTTTGGTAGTATCAATAAGTGCAGTGATGCTTGAAAATGGCATTTGAGCTTTATCTTTCGGTGAAAGCACATAATTTGACATCATTTTTACGAGCGTGGTTTTTCAAATAAGTTTTCTTTTATACAATAATTGCAAGCAAAGCATTACATATAAGTAAAATGTCGATACAGAGCAACCTGTACTTACACTTACGCGACCGAACAGAAAATGAAGCTGTACAACCAAAAAGCACAGTTGTGGGATACAACGTTTTTGCTTGTACAGCATTGCTGTACAGTACATCCAATTTGACCGTGTATGGGGGCCTTTAAGAAGAAACTGTTTAAATTAGAAACCACCAGAATTAGTCATTTGAGGGTTGAAGGCTGATATCAGACCTCAGGATCCCAGAGCCTCCAGGGCTCTGGAGTTGCAAAAACTGAGTAACGTCTACTGAACTTCCAGCCACAGCTCTGTCTTGTCCACGTGAAGAATAACAAAGCCCCGGGAATCGATGGAATAGAAGGGGTTGTAGAAAAAATGCATGAACTGATCACCAAAATATGGATAGAGGAATACTTACCGTACGACTGGAAGGAAGCCATAATTTGCCCTATCCTTAAGAAAGGGGATAAACTACGCTGTGAGAACTTTTTGTAGGATATATGTAAAATTTTCACAAGCTCTATAAAAAGTAAACTGGAGCCGGCTTCCGGAGAGGAAGGTCAGCCACCGACCAACTCTTCACACTAAAACAACTCCTAGAAAAATGCTGGGAGAGAAATTTTAACGCGTATACCAGATTTTTGTAGACTTCAAGCAGGCATACGACTCCATCCAGAGAGAGAAGCTACTTCAGATGCTACTCGAATTAGGTGTACCAGCTAAACTAGTACGTCTGATACAATTAACTCACCTCGACACAAATGCTCGAGTAAGAGTTCAGAACACTCTTACAGATGCCTTCCAAGTTAATCAAGGGCTCAAACAAGGGGATGGGCTGGCGCCTATGCTATTCAACCTAGCCTTGGAAGCAGCCATCAGAAGGACGTCAATTCAACGAAACTACGCGCTGGTGAACTAATCCGCCCAAGTGATCGGGCATGCCGATGACATCAACATAGTAGGCGGGTCAGTCAGGGCACTTAAGGATGCTACTCAGGGATTAAAGAAACAGCCAAAGAAGTAGGCTTGAGAATCAACGAGGATAAAACGAAGGTAATGCTGCAGACACGAGTAAATAGAGCAACCTAACGATAGATGAACATAAGTGCAATAAAACGTGTAATTAAAAAGATATTGGCAAAAAGCTACTTTTGTATTTACGTTTTTCGACACTTAAAGCGCCATAACTGGTGCAATATTAGCCCTACGTAAAAAATAATAATAACAAAAATTATAGATAATCGTGTGTTCTATAAGTCTTACGAAGTATTTTTTCATGTAGAATTAACCATTAACGAAATATAGTGCAAAGAAAGTGATATTGAAGTTTGAAAGCTTATTTCTCCGTAGATATTGACTTTACAAATAAAATTTCTAGAAAAGGTAAATCACTTATTTATCTACAAAAAATATAATATACATTTTTGTTGTAAAATGCATAGTTTCTGAGATATAGAATTCAACGCGTTTCCTTACACTGTAAGTTAAGCAAGAGGGTGGGGATGACGCCATTTTGAATTTAAGCATATAAAAATATACAGGGTGTTTTGCACTAAGTAGCTAATCCGTTAGGGGATTATTCCTGGAAGTATTTGGAGAAAAAAATTGTTCTAGAGAATAGGGCTATCGGACCTATCCACTAAGATACAGAGTGTTTAAGAAAAGACGTTTGGAAAATTTTCCAATTTACTTAAACATTAATTACTCCTCAAATATTTATCGTATAGCAATGTAATTAAGCTCAATTTTTAGAGAAATGTTTATTCTTTAATTTGATATCAATAGCATAAACCTGTGTCACCCCAAATATGTTACGTTTTTTTTTAAACTAAAATTTCAACTAAAACCACCTTTTTATCCAAAAAACACGTAGTTACCCCATAATTTTTTTTCCAAGATTAGAAAGCTTGGACAATTTCCCTTCAACAATGTGTGAACAATTTTTATGCTACGGCTCTTACTTTTGAAGTTATAAGCAATTCTGATGTTAAAACTGGCTCACTGTGTTATTTTCATAAAATGGTTTAAAATACCTGTAAAATGTGCTGCTTATATTCTGTAATGTCATGAAGCGTAACAGGAAATATTTTATGTTATGATTCATAAAATAAAATAAAATTTGTCGGACAGAATAGGATTTTAGGGAATTCTTTTATTTTATGGCATAACATAACATAAAATGATAAAATTTTACCGACAGAATAGGCCCCATTAACTACTAATGTGTGGGTTTCCATATTATCTTTATCATTTGGAATTTTAGTTCGAAAGAAAGAAATATACTATAAACTCCAATGTAGGTTATTGTGTTATTGGATTGTTTGTAATCCATTAACAAACAGCCGAATTATAAAATTTCCTTAACCTCAATCGGTATTGAAAGTTTTTATTGAATTTTAATTTCAATCGGTATTGAAAATTTACTATTATTTTAGTCTTTTATTGTAGAAAACGTGCATTATTCAACAATTTTGCAGCTATTGTAATTATATATTTTGACCCAAATAAAAGATGTCTGCTTCACTCAATAAAAGCCAGAAAATTTAAGAATTCTTAGTCAGTACTTCTTTAAAACTTAAAGCTAAAATAACAAAATAATTAATTTTTATAATAATGTGTTGTTTTAAAGTATTTCTATTAATTCCTTTATTGATTGCAAATACTATTGCCACAAACGATGATTTTGATTGTACTAATTACCTGGCCATAGAGTGTCCATTTGATTGTGAAACACAAATTTGTGCTAGTACTGGACAATGTGAACGATGGTTTTGCAATGAATGCGAATTAAATGTTGAAAATTGCAATGCAAAGGAAAATCATGAAGGGCGTAAGAATTACAATTTTCCAAAAAAAAAGTGTAAATTAAAAATTAAATTTTGAATTTAAAGCATGGAAGATTGTACCAAATGGAGAATGCGAATGTCCAAAGAGATGCCAAAATGTTTATAATCCAGTTTGTGCTTATTATCAAGGAAATCCTCGACTTTTCGCCAGTCAGTGCGCTTTAAATAGGATTAATTGTGAAACAAATACTGGTATTAATATTGTTTTAAGTAATTATGATAAATTTTTAATTAATATTTTTTGTAAGATTGGGAAAAGGATAGTATTGAGGTATGTGATCCAATATATGCACCAGATCAATGCGTAGATATTTGCACAAAAGAATATTTTCCAATTTGTGCATATAATGGAGATTGTTTTGAGACATTTGCAAATGAATGTGAATTTAATTTAGCAAATTGCCTGCAGTCGAACAGTAAGTATTTTATTTTAATAATTTAATTAATTTAATTAATTGTTTTCATTTTAATTTTCAGTTTGGGGAGCATTTTACATCGGTAGATGTCCGGATTGCGTTAATAAATGTGGGGATCATGCCAAAATCTAGAATTTCTAAAATCCAGAATGTCAAAATCCAGAATATTGTTAAAAATGCAGAAACGACAAAATCCAGAAATGACAAAATCCGGAAACGACAAAATCCAGGAACGACAAAATCCGGAAACGACCAAATCCAGAAACGACAAAATTCGGAAACCACAAAATGCTGATATCGCCAAATTACAAAACTACTAATAAGTGTAGCTGCCAAGTTCTTACAAGTTATAAAAAATAGTCAAAATTAATTATTCTGAAAGTTTATTAAATGTACCAGGCTTAGTTTTATTATAGGTGGAACAATCATTATTTTCAAAAGTTCCAATTAAGGGGAGGTTCTCATGAAACTCGATCCGAAAATTCGATTTTTTTATTTCATTTTTTGATAGTTTATTATGTGTAGAATATATTCCCCAAACCGTTTGACTGAAATAAATATCATAAAAAAGTTATGGCATAAATTGTTACAAGTGAACCTAATAAAAGCGTATTAAAAATTCGTTAACAAAATCTTTAAATGCGTTTCCTGAAAAACGATGTTTTTTATATCTGTCTCCACGATAACTCGAAAACTACTCAATGGATCACTATTTTTATTTTTTTATTTTGAAGTTCATTTAATTTATTGGAGGATGAACCTAAATGCAGATAATATTTGCTGTTTTATTTTGTTTTATAGCACTTTAAAGAAAACGAACTGCTTTTTTGTGGAAGAGGGTGAGAGAAGGTCGGTTTTCCTTCGCCCTCTTTTACCCTCTTCGTTATTTTTATTGTTTGGTTGCAAAATACTTTCTTTTTAAATTTACAGTTTAAAAAAATATATGTAAATGACGTGTTTTAGGAAAAAATGTTGGGTTTAAAATGCTATAACTATAGGTAATCTAATACATATAATTGGTCTTTTTTAAAAATCTTCAAAGTCAAAAAAATTATAAGTTGTTCGTGTTTTACTCAAAACCACTTAACATGCAATTAAAGCACTTTGAATCTACACTCCTGATGTGTAGAATCGGTCTTAATAGGCTAAAATAAAAAATTAATAATACTAAAAATACCAATTTTAATTGTTTTTATTGTTTTGACAATGATAGAATAAATTACTATCATCCATTTTATTTATCGGCTTTAATCCACAATAAAAAAAAAGTTATTTTTGTTAATTTTTATTTTTCGCTACCCTTATTTCAAAAATTCTTGAACTCTTTACCTGGCGATTTCTTTTTCAAAACAAAGCCTAGAAATACAATAAGTGATTGATTGCAGCCTGCGTGAGTCCAAAAAAGATAAGGTGTTATTTTATTGATTTCTTGAATAAATAATTTAATTCTAAAAATTTATTAATATTTCTTCAGATGGAAGAGAGTAATTGTCGAGTAACCATTTCAAATAAAATTGGTAAGAAACTTGAACTTAATGGCTATGTCTACCATATCGACAAGAAAAATGTACAAACAATAAATTGGATATGTGAGAAAAGAAAAACTTTTAAATGCACAGGTAGATTGACGACAAGGGGAGAAAATTATTTCGTTAAAAAACCGCCATCGTCTCACAACCACGATCCAATGGCATCAAGTATACATATTTATAAATCAAACGAATATTTAAAAAAAAGAAGTGAAGAAACCAATCAAAACCCTTGCCAAATAATTTCGTCTACAGTTGTACAATGCGAAAGATCTAGTTGTAAATACCTACCAACAAGATCTGCTCAAGCAAGGAAAATACATAGAGTAAGAAAAAAAAGGCGCTTAAATGAACCTAAAAACATACATAAAATTATTATACCAGAGAATTTAAAAGTTCTAGAAGGTGAACAATTTGTTATATCGCATAAACGATTCGGCAATGACTGCATAATTTTATTAGGAACTCTTAACATAAGATATTTATCAAATTCTAATATTTGGTTAGTTGATGGTACACAGGGGCGTTTCCAGCCAACTGGCTTTGGGGGGGTAATTTTAAAAAAAGAAAAAACTTAAATATTTTTTTTGATTCCATAAATATCATTTGCACCCTCCCCATCTAGCTGAAGTTGCCAGTCCACCCTCCACACCCCAGCAAATAGTCAATAGTCATTTCTGCCACAAGTTTTTAACGGTTATTTAGCCCTAATAGAGCCTACAAACGCAGCGGCAGATTTTTTTTGAATTCTAGGCCGCGCGTTATGGGAAGTTGCTTTAAGGGATATAATAATGTTCTTCTAACTTCGTTTCATTTATTTAAGATTTAACGTATTCTTTTAAATTAGAAATAAGAGTTACTCATTTCACTTGTAAATTCATAATTAATGACTGCAAAACTCTCTCCATTATTTCTTTTAAAATATTGACTACTGCTTTCCGTATACAATCACGAGTCCAGAAACGTCACATAAAACTTGAAGCTGCTTTGGGCTGTTTCACACGAGACGACGGCCAACCATCAGAATCTGCTGTCTTCGTCCATTCCCTTTTGAAATTTGACGAAAAATCGTACGGGCTTTCACACGGGCCAATTTTTGCAACCAACTGTACGTCAGAATGCTTTAGCTTATTGTTGTTGTTTAATTCTCCCTTCTGCTATTTCTCTCTCTTTTCTCCCAGAAAGAAAGAACAACAACCACACCGCTATCGATCGAAATCGTGTGAGAAAGTTGGATGGGAAAATCTTCCCTCCCCATCGTCCTCTCTCACCCTCTTCTCTAAAAATAATGTTTCCGTACGATTTCTGTTGGTTGGCCGTCGTCCCGTGTGAAACAAGCATTTGACGCTGCACTTACATGACTCGAACTGAGTTTCCGAATTCACTGCAAGTTTATTTGCAGTAGGACCGCATAGCTGCTGCAGTTTTTGACGTTTCCCAACCCACACATTCTCTTTGCGAGCAAAAGGGAATTTCAGAAAAAAACAACAACAATGCAGGAGCTGTCAAAGTGTTCGATCAAAAATTTGTTGAAAATATCGTTCAAATATGCCCTCCCCATCGTCGTGTCGTGTGTACGCTCGTGTGAAGTCAGCCATAGCGTGCCATATTAACGGGAGTCTCGGGTATCGGTCTCTTCCACGACTCTCCAGCAGTTTTTTTAAAAATTCACCGTCATAGATCGCCGACTAGATTCACCATAACTTAAATTGTTTGTTTGAAATATCGGTATTTTTTAAAAATAAAAATAAATAAGCGAACGAAAATTCTTAGGGGGGGTAATTACCCAATTACCCCCCTCTGAAACCGCCCCTGATGGTATATTCCAAGTAGTACCAACTATTTTAAGACAATTATTTACTATTCATGGAGATGTTGGATCACAAGGTAATAGCGATATAGTCCCTCTTATATACTGCCTTATGACAGAAAAAAGTCTTAAGTGCTATGAGGAAATGTTGTTCGAGTTACTTAAATTTGCTTGTGAAAAAGGAGTTAATTTAAGTCCGAAATATATATTATCTGATTTTGAAAAGACAAGTATGAAGGCCTTTCAAAATTTTTTTCCAGCTGCTACCTTCAAAGGATGTTTTTTTCATTTCGGAAAAATAATTTGGCGAAGAATTCAGAAAGAAAAGTTAGATAGACGGGTATGGCAGTGATGAAGAATTTTCACTCCAAATGAGAAAATTAAAGGCATTAGCCTACCTTCCTCCTGAAGATATTCCGAGATATTACGAAAGCATTAAAAATGAAGACGGCAATTTTCTAATAATCGGACGATTTTTAGAAGATAATTATATTTATGGCAAAACTTCTAAGAGGGGTAACCGCATGAAACCACTGTTCCCTCCAGAGTTTTGGTCAGTATTCGAAAATATTATATACAATTTGCCTCGAACGCAAAATAAGGTAGAAGCTTGGCACAGAAGGTTACGGTCTTTAGTTGGAAAACGCCTTACAGGCACTTATGATTTAATTGAAGTAATTTCAAAAGAGGCAATTAATGTGTCGACTGCAATTGATAGTATTCGAAATGGTCACCGGAAAAAAGTAAGAAATTAGTATATAATGAGAGAGAAAAGAATAAAAACAATATTAGAAGCCAGCGATTCATACTCTGAAAATGAATTTTTAAGTAGTTTAGCATTTAATTTAATATTATCATGAAAAAATGAAGGCATATTTACGTTAAATTTTTTAAATTTTTTTTTTAGCAGAAGTGATTTGATTTTTGAGGAAGAATGTTGAGTTTTTTTATTGACTGTGTTCTAAATCATCATCATAAGTAGCTCCACAGCCTGTTATTGGCCTTGGCTTCCTGCAACATCCTCCTCCAGAACTGTCTGTCCCTGGCTTGGGGTCTCCAATTTCTTATACCTAGGGTTCGTAGATCCTCCTCTACGCTATCTGTATATCTCTTTTTTGGACGTCCTGTGCCTCTGTGTCCGTCTGGTCTCTTGTTCATAATAATTTTTGTTATGCTGTCATCACTGCTACGTTCAACATGTCCTGCCCATCGAATTCTGCTAATTTTTATAGTTTTTATGATGTTTGGATCTTTATACAACTGATACAGTTCGTGATTGTATCTTCTCCTCCAAACACCATTTTCGTTCACTCCTCCATATATTGTGCGCAGGATTTTTCTTTCAAAGCACCCCAGAAGGTGTTCTTCATTACTTCTTAGTGTCCAGGTTTCGGATCCATACAGTAGTATTGGCCTTATAAGGGTTCTGTATAGTTTAACTTTAGTCCTCCTTGATATGTTCCTTGTTAAGAAGTGTTTACGTAGCCCAAAATAGCATCTATTTCCCAGCGCCAATCTCCTTATGACTTCTGCCATCGTGTCGTTATCTTTTGAGATTAGCGTCCCTAAGTATATAAATTCTTTTACACTTTCGATGTTATATGTATCAATTGTCATATTCTGGCGATCATTCCGTCTTTTAGAGATGCACATATATTTCGTTTTCTCTTCATTAATTGCTAGTCCGAATTTCTTTGCTGCTCTTTCTAGCAATATGAAGGCTTCTTTCATTGCTATGCTGGATCTGGCTAGTATTACGATGTCGTCAGCGTATGCCAATAGTTGTACCGACTTGTTGAAAATACTGCCCGCGGTTTTAATTCCTGCGTCTCTTATCACTTTTTCCATAGCTACGTTAAATAGTAAGCACGATAGGGCATCTCCTTGTCTTAGTCCTACTGTGGCGTTGAATGGTTCTGACAGCTCTCCTTCAATTCTTATTCTGCATATGACCTCTTTCATTGTCATTTTGGTCAAATCTACGAGGTGTTTGGGAAATCTTAAATACTCCATAGCTTTATATAATTCTTCACGTTCTATTTTATCATAGGCGTTTCTGAAGTCTATGAATAGCGAATGTATGGTAATATGTATTAAATTCATTTGCCTTTTCCAGGACCTGCCTAAGGGTGAAAATATGGTCTGTGGTGGATCTGCCGGGGCGGAAACCGCTTTGATAGTTTCCCAGAGCTGCTTCTGCGTAAGGCTGCAGTTTAACGTATAAAATATTTGATAATACTTTATATGCTACGTTCAATAGCGTGATACCTCTATAATTACGGCAGTTTAGCTGATCTCCTTTTTTATGTATAGGGCACACAATGCCCTCGCTCCATTCCGATGGTATTCGTTTCTGGGTCCATATTAGTGTTACGATTTCATGCAGGCTTAATATTACGTTTTCACCTCCTTGTTTCAATAGCTCTGCTACGATGTTATCTTTGCCCGGAGATTTGTTGTTTTTTAGCTTTTTCACTGCGTCTTGTACGTCTTCTAATGTAGGCATGTCTCCCGCTAGTTCTTCTGCTAGTTCCATGTTTTCTGTAAGGGGTTGCTCCTCATCTCGAGCTAGCAGTTCTTGAAAGTGTCCACGCCATCTAATTAGAACTAATTCTTTGGTACTTAAGATCTCTCCATCCTTATTTTTGCACATGGTTATTCTGGGCTTGAAACCGACTCGTTGCTCCTTTACTTTTTTATATAGTTTCCTGACATCGTTTCGGTTGTTCGCTTCTTCTATTTTCAACATTTCATTTTCCCAGTACTCCTTTTTCTTCGCTTTGTGCACTCTTTTCTCCTGTCTCCTTTTTTCTTTGTATGTCTCAACTGCATTTCTCGTTCTGTGTTTCTGTATCATTACTATATTCTTCTCCTGTGTTACACGGGTACACTCATTGTCGAACCATTCATTTCTGCTTTCACGGGGTTCGTATCCTAGAGTATTTGATGCTGATTCTTTGATTAGGGTCTTCAAGTTATTCCATTTAACTTCTATGTCTTCGGCGTTGTGATTATTTGCATTTATCACTCTTCTATTTATTTCTTCCACATATTCTTCTTGTTTTGCTTCTTCTTTTAATAATTTCACGTTCAATTTTCTTTCCCTGCGGTTTCTTCTTTCGTTTAGTGTCGATATTCTGCTTCTGATTCTCGTCCCAATCATATAATGGTCCGAGTCGATGTTTGCACCACGATATGATCTGACATCTAGTACTTCTGAACAGTGACGCGCTTCTATAAGTATATGATCAATTGAGTTTTGCGTTCTTCCATCCGGAGATCTCCAGGTTACCTTATGTATATATTTTCGCTGGAATCTTGTGTCTGCGATCACCATATTATTCATCATTGCAAAACTGATCAGTCTCATACCGTTTTCATTTGTTTCGTCGTGTAGACTAAATGCTCCTATTGTTGGTCGGTATGCACTTTCATGGCCAATTTTTGCATTTGCATCTCCTATGACAATCTTTACATCATGTCTAGGACAGAATGCATCTTTCGCTTCTTCTAGCGTTCTGTGTTCTAAATATTGTTTTGTTATTTATAATAAATGTGTTTGAAATGTAACACATAATTTTTTTAGTTTTTAAATGTTTCTAGTAACATGAAAATTGAAGAATGTCTATCTTAGTTTAATTTGTTATTTTTTTTTATAATATGTGTTCTAAATATTGTTTTGTTAATTATAATAAATGTGGTATTTATTAAATTATTAAATGTTTCTATTAAAATGAAAATTGTTTGGCTTTTTACAAGTTAGTTATTACAAATAATATAATAAAAAAATTCAAAAATAATCCAGAATAAAAAAATCGCGCGACTTTTTTATTCTGGATTATTTCTGGATTTTTTCTGGATTCTGTCGTTTCTGGATTTTGTCACTTCCGGATTTTGTCATTTCTGGATTTTGGGTTTCTGGATTTTGTCCCTCTGGATTTTGTCTTTCTGCATTTTGACATAGACCCATAAATGTTTTATTGTGTAAAATTAAGAAGAAAGCTTTTGTCAACAATTTAATAATTATAATAAAATTTTGTTTTTGTTGAAACCTTAAATTCAAATTGTTAACAGTTTTATTTCTGAATATGTAAGGTAGGGAAGGGAAGTAGGAGCGGCAGACCCGTCCAGGTCATAAGTTGGGACAAACTGGCGCTAAGGTTCCGCACTAGTGAAAAACTTTTGTGTGAAATGAGTAGGAAGCTAGGAATTGAAGACATTATTCCAAAAATCGCACTTGTCAGTTTTTCACGAAAATAAGATTTTGATGGCAACCGATAGCTGGCAAAGTCCTCCACGTTTCCTATTAATCAGATTCCTAAAAAACCAGTCAAAAACGATTCATAATTCCAAAAAAAACGTTTTTGATTACAAAAACAGCACTTGTCCGAGTTCATTTCCACAAAAAACACTTGTCAACGTGAACGTGACGTGATATATGAGAAAATAAATTTCTTGCAAAAAAAACACTTGTCAATGAGTTATGTGTTTTTAATAATTTTTTTAAAAATATTGTGAAGTGTTATGCATAATAAATTTGGATAATATAATAAAGCATATGTTCAAGTATCGCACAGTTTTTAAGGTCCCCTGAAAAATGCGTTTTTTGACAAGTGCTGTTTTTGTAAAAACGTCTTCAATTTAGATCCATTTCGTCAAATTTAGGAAATGGATCAAATCTCCTATTTTAAGTTTCGAAACATCCCCCAAATCATTTAAGTAAGAAGAGGCTTTCAAATACACGGTGTCTGATACTGGCCAGAGCTGGACATTCACGGAGAAAATGTTCGGTTGTGTCATTGACCTGTCCCTCTCCGCAGCTGCGGCAATCGGAATTCTCAATCTTAGTGCATGTTGCCCAATTGGCCAGGGTCATATTGTTATTGACACGATTCTGGCAGTATCTTTGCGTTGCGTTGCATCACCAAGAGGTCTCGCGATCTCTGTTTATTGTAACAAGGCCAACTCTTCCTAAACTTGTCATATGATGATATAGGGTCCTCCATCTGGAGCTACTTCTGAATATATAAAATTGGTGTTATAGTTCATCTTTTCCTTTAATCTCTAGTTACCTTTTACAGTACAGATTCAAGTCTTTTCATAATGGTGAGTTTACACGAATGACACACTTGTCATTTTTTCGGTCATAATTTGTTATTATCGATTACACGGTCATAATTTGTGTCATTATTTCTGTCATAAAAAATGGCAAAAAATTATTGTCATAAAAGTTGTCAGAAATAATGACACAACTTTTTCAACCGTAACTTTAAAGCCTAAACTATAACAGAGTTAGATCGACGTACGCATTTTACGAACATGCACGTAGGTATGTTACGAATGTGATATTTTTCACTTTCGCGAATGCGAACGCGAATGATCGGAATGCGAATTTGCGAACGCGAATGCGAATACGAATGTTTAGGAATACCATTAAAAGAAGGCCTATTTTTTTTATTACTTACAATAGGATATGAAAAAATATTAGAACAATAGAACAGTGTTATGCGGTAATGGTATTCTTTATTCTCGTATTTTATAGTCAAAGTTCAAGAGAGGAATATTATCTTTCCATGAGGCAATTTCTAAAGGCCCCCATTCCTATACAGGCCGCCGGCAGGCCATGGCCTGAAGGATTCTCGCCTTGAGGCCAAGTATAACCACACACTCACTCACCCATACCGTCAACTAAATGGGGACTGCTGGGCCTCCGGTCCAAGAAAAATGACAAAAATCTTTGTGTATGGGTATTTATCGTCAGTCCGTGCCTGAAGATTTGAACTTCTATTCAGTCTAACATTTTCGTTGAGGCCATGAATATTTTTGCACTTGAATTATTTGTCGTCCTCGCCTGTGTGTATATAGAGAATCATGAGGTCACCTGCAGTCCACGGCCTGTCAGACGTACTCCACAAGTCTTCATTCCTCAGTCAGACTTAGTAATGTATGGCCTTCATCGGGCGGTACCTGCTGACCGGCTTAAAAGGCTACGGCCTCTTGTGAATGGGGTCCTTAAGAGGCTCATAAAAGGCCGGTTGCACGGAACAATTGCTCATTCGGAACCCTGGCCGGTGGAGCGCTCAAATATTTGCGAGTCAGATCTGTAAATTTGTCGTATTTTAATTTTGTTTTCCACGAGGCACGACACGACCTTCATACACATTACTTGATGCGAATGCGAATGTCGATGCGAATGTTTAAAATGATGCGAACATTCGTAACATCCCTAATCTGTAATACTACTGCCACCGCAAACCTTGCCGTACAATCGACCATAATAATCGTAATAAACATTGTTTGAATTTTAGTCTGAATACAGCAAATATGCGATTTTGGTATTACAACGCCTTCAACTGGAATCCGAGTGTCATAATTCGACTTTATATTACGTTTTACATGTGATGTACATTTATTACGGTCAATCATTCATTTTCGTATTATAGCCTCGACATACGGCAATCAAAATTTAATGAAAATTCGTAATTTATGACGAATGCCTTTAGGGGGTGACACACGTTAAAATACCTCATTGTATTACGACAGTTGTAACAAGTGATAATGTAGTGAAAAATGTCAGAGAACTAAAAATAAAAATAAATTATATCTTTGGTACGTTGTTGCCCTAACGGAATGGAAACAAGTAATATTTAATTTTTTAATATAGAAATAAGTAATATTTTTTATTAATTTTGAAGTAAAATTAAAATCAAAATCAGCTGACTCTGGAAAAACGCCTAAAAGCGGGTTTTTTTAACATGATCTATTGTTCGACAGATTCTTTTGAGATTTCGTAATCGATTAACTAAAATTTACCTAATAGGTTTTTCTAATTGACGAGGTTCATATTCCAAATTAGTGCTGAATTTTCGTGAATTTTCGAAACGCAGGGATTGACGTACCTATGTTCTTTAACGTCTACTATAGTTCCGGCTGCTGGGTTCACACGGCATTGTACTGCACGTTTTTTTGCGGGATAAATCTTACGGAATAAATAGTGACGAATACATTGAGTATAGAACCGTTCACACGTCGCTTGTACTGCAAAATAACGTACACAGATCAACACGTCTATCGAATACTCAGGCTAGGTTCACACGGCACTGTACTGTCGGACAGAATAGGATTTTAGAGAATTCTTTTATGTTATGGCATAACATAACATAAAATGATAAATTTTACTGACAGAATAGGCCCCAATAACTCCTGTAAAATTCGTGATAAATTTTTATGTTATTTTGGGAATATTGATATTGTTTTTAGGTTGGTGACTGGAGATAGCTCAAAGGTAGAATATATATTTTTGATAGGCCGCTCTGCCACAGAATCCAATGTCTAACTAGAATGGAATTAGCCGGCACGTGTTTTTTTTACGCCGACTTGCTTCCTAAATTACCGCAATTGAAAGCTCAATTTGGTGATCGAACAGGAGATGGCTAGGAGATTATAATCTTCCGCAACCAGAATTTCCAAACTAGGACAATATCTTAGAGTTCAAAGATAGTTTATCGACCTGCACTCGAACCCCGTCTAAGCTATGCTATTTCACCACTATCCTTCAAACTAGAATTACATTGCACGATGATCTAAATGACATTACAGGGTTTTTTATGCCCCTTCAAACTACCACTCTGTCTTGTGGCTCAGACTACGTTTTATCATTGCAGGAATTTTGTCGAATAAATAATGTAATTAAAGTTTTGATCTAAAGAGATTACCTTATGCCGGTATTATCGTGAAGTATACAAACTCGGGAAGTGGTATTTTCAACTTTTCAAAAAGGCTTCCATTATGTTCATTCTCTTCGATTTAAATATGTAAAAAATAACTGTAAAAAATTTCGTGTTTTTTCTAATCTAGGTTTTTTGTTATATTGAACCGTGCATAAGCTATAAACAAACACTCCAACTATAAATTTTTCTTAATCTCACTCGGTATTGAAAATTTACTTTACACGATTTTGTAGCTTTTGTAAATATTAATTTTATGCTAATATAAAAAAGTCAGCTTCAGTCAATAAAAGCCCGCAAATTTAAAAATTCTTAGTCAGTACTTCTTTAAAACTTAACGCTTCCACAAAATAATTAATTTTTATAATTATGTTATATTTTAAAATATTTCTAATAATACCTTTAATAATTGGAATTATTAATGCCACAAAAAACGATTTTGATTGTACTAATTTCCCGGCCATAGAGTGTCTATATAATTGTGAAAAAGAAAAAAAAATTTGTGCTAGTAATGGAGAATGTGAACAGTGGTTTTGCAATGAATGCCTTTTTAATGTTGCAAATTGCGTTGCAAAGGAAAATCACAATGCGCGTAAGAATAACAATTGTCAAATAACGAAAAAAAATTACAAAAATCATTTTCAATTGAAGCATGGAAGATTGCACCAAATGGAAAATGTGATTGTCCTACAAGATGCCAAAATGATTATAATCCAGTTTGTGGTTCTTATAATGGAAAGTATCGAATTTTCTCCAGTCAATGCACTTTAAATAAAATTAATTGTGAAAGAGATGAGGGTATTACTATTGTTATAATAGTCCAAGAGCTGGCTGCAAAAAACGTGACCTATCGAGTAAGAGGATGAAATGTTTTTGAAATGTTAGTACTCACAGCGACCATAAGAAAAGTCTTGGTCTGCCTGGGCGGAAGTGCGGCTCAAGTTTGGAATGAGCGTTTTCCGGAAAATTTTTGGGAGCGCTCCGTGACCTATCGAGTAAGAGCTTGGAATTACTCTTAAAATTTAGTACTCACGGAGTAAAACAAAAATATGTTGGTCTGCCTGGTCAAATCTGGGGCTAAAGGGGGACTCCCTCAAGTTTGTGTTGTTAATAGCAAATAAAAGGATACACAATTACCTAAAAAAACAAGCCCAATTCTGTTGCTCTACGATAATCGGTGTAGGAGTAATTAAAGTTTAAGTAGTCATGAAACACTAAAATAAAAGGTGGTCTGCCAAGCACTTGGCCGCGGCTAAGATCCGGCAGACCTGTGTTTTCTAGAATAAAAATGTTCCAACTTTAATTTGGTTTTCGGTTGAACCTCTTACTCGATAGGTCAGTTGCGGTCCCAAAACTACAACAAAAAAAGTGGTCTGCCAAGGCTTTAGCCCCAGATTTGACCAGGCAGACCAACATATTTTTGTTTTACTCCGTGAGTACTAAATTATAAGAGTAATTCCAAGCTCTTACTCGATAGGTCACGGAGCGCTCCCAAAAATTTTCCGGAAAACGCTCATTCCAAACTTGAGCCGCACTTCCGCCCAGACAGACCAAGACTTTTCTTATGGCCGCTGTGAGTACTAACATTTCAAAAACATTTCATCCTCTTACTCGATAGGTCACGTTTTTTGCAGCCAGCTCTCGCTCTATAAGTAATTGAGATAAAAATTTAATTAATTTTTTTGTAAGGTTGGGAAAAAGTTGATATTAAGCTCTGTGATCAAGATACATGCCAAGAGATGTGCACGAAAGATTATAATCCAATTTGTGCATATAATGGAAATTGTTTTAAGGAATTTGGAAATGAATGTGAATTTAATTTTGCAAATTGCCAGGAGTCGAATAGTAAATATTTTTTATTAAAAATGTTATTGTAATCTAATTGATTTTTGTAATAATTTATTTTAATTTTCAGCTTGGGGAGCACTTATCATCGGTACATGTCCTGATTGCTATAAAAAATGTAATTAGTAAAACATTTTATGTTTGGTTAATACAATATAATAATTATAATTAGCTATTGTGTTTTATTGAAGCTAAACTTACAAATTTTTAACGTTTTCTGAATAATTAAAGAGGATATAACAACTTCTATTAAAATATCATGTCAAGTATAGTCAATGGACGGATTTTTCTGCAGGACTCGCAAAGTACTTGTCAATATGTAAAATCCGCTGGTCTCTTGACAATACACAGCCTGTAGTCCATTAAAAATGTGCATGTCTTTTTGCTAAATTTCTACGTAAACTTTCTGCTCTGTAATACTTCTCCGGAGTTTAAATAGACTCTTAAAAAGTTGTTCATGTTCACTCCATACCAAACTAGTTGGGATGTGGATTTGACCCTTTCGGTTCACACAATCAACTTCCCAGTATTATGAACGTTGAATATTATCAACGGATATTTTAATAATAATTAAAAAAAAGTCACTCATCAAGTCAAAGTCACGGCTTGACCGATTTTTATGAAAATCTTTTGAGATCATATGTCCTTTAACATGCTTCGAACGGCGCCTTAACGAAGTCGATATCTTTTTTGGTTCGCGCGAAATCGTGCAGGAAAAAACGACCACATACGTACGCACACACACATATTTGTTGTCAAATTTTTGCTTAAAATGCTATTGAGACCTTGAAACGTGTAAATACATTGAAAATTTCGATTTCGATTTAGATTTTCGGACCGATTACAATAACTTCCTACTGGGAAGTTAAAAAGGGCGAATTTAACAATGCCTCAAGAAGGGACGTCAAAAGCGGTATTGTTAGACCAGTTACCTAATACGTTTGGCTCGACCCACGAACGTGAGATATCCTTAGTCTTTTAGGGCCCTGAACGACCGGACGTGTCTAGGGTGCGAATGAGATGTGATGGGGTATCCTCAGCTGCTACCTCAGCGGGTACAGGTACACAATGAGAATACATCGAGTACGTTGTGGGTATAAAGACTACGAAGAAAACAACATGCCAACATACTAAGGATAGGAAGCGTTTTCCATAATAGGATATGTCCTAGAGACGAAAAGTGTTCTATTGTGGCTGGTGGGGGCCACGCTGGTCCGGGAAATGATTAGCATTAGAATGGTGGCATGCCGAATCGATGGCTATTATCTAAGTAATAAGTTGGAAGATGCGAAAGCTCGCCATTTGAGAAGAAAGTATCGACAATACTACTCAAGAGACAATAAGGAATAGAATATGGAATTTCTCGAATCCAAATAAATACGGTACGGCAAACAGTACATCTTCACACAAAAAAGGTCCACAGGCCACCTTTTATTGTGCCGTAAAGGACATCTCAACGAAAGCATGCATAGGCTTGCTTACTCCGATTTGGCTGTTCTATATATCTGAGGCTTTTAATAGAGTATGGCACCCTACTCTGTTAGCATAATTGACAGATTTATATCTGGTGTCAATCAAGACAGTATTGGGCGTCGTCGAATTCAAACTCCACACCTTCACGGTTGGTGTCCTCTTCGGCTCTCTTCTATTATCCGTCCTGTTCCGAAGCCTCATAAAAGACCTTATCTTAATCAACTCCAATCCAACTTGCAGCTTCGGCGATGGCGGCACTTCGCGTTTCTCCTATAGCATCGATAATATAAGACAATCACTGTCAGAGCTTATTTTCATGAGCATCAACGCACGTTCAATTCAACTAACAGCGACATCAGGCACATTATTTTTCTTCTTATTCATGATCTGAGAACAAGAATCATGTAGAAACTAAGCCATCCAAAACGCAGTATTCCAAATCTCCAAACCATCAGCTCAATACCTGTGATATCTTAAGATTTGCAAGTTCTTTTTTCAGCCAACTGTTCGAGCTACAATCTACAAGTCCTACATATATTGCGGGCCGACTGGAATACAATACGAAGGAGTGGTAGAGTAAAAACCATAAAAGAAGACAACGAGTGCGGGCATTCGCTCTGGTTGTTTGAAAGCGCATCTTTTTCACTCAAACAACCAGAGCTAATGGAAAGCTGGTTGTCTGAGGAACCTAATGTAATCTATCATAGCAGGAATTTACAATTTACCTATAAATAATGTCAAAAAAAGGGGTGAAGTACTATTTTCAGGAGTTTGGAAGCTTGATTGGGCTAGGTCCGAATGAAACCCGAACACTGAACAATTAGGGAACCCTCGTTACAAGACCGACCGTACGTGGCCCTGAGCCATATCTTGCATGGACAGCTACCTCTGCCCGCCCTACCCATAGAGCAGACTGAATATGGCGCATCTAGAAGGGACAAACTAGATTAACCTGCAATCCTAAGCTTTAAACAATCGTGTTGAAGGGATGAATGGTGCTGCGTGAATATACTACCAACAATGGACTCCATATACTAGGCGACCTCAGGTTTAACTTAGCCTCCCCATGGCAATGTGGAGCTCTGCCATGAGTGGCCATCCTTTCTCGCGCAACTTGTGGAATCAACATTGATCCAAATTAGAAGGTGCTGGAAAGAGAGAGGTTAAGCTACGGTTTCCTCAGAAAGCGGTGCCATTATTTAGCGGCCGTAAAGTAGTGGTGGATGACGTCACTAAAACGTTGTCTACTAACCCAGTAGGCGTTGGTTTCCTAGAGAGCGTTGGCCGTAAAATAGCGGTGCCGTCATTTGAATGTCGGCCATCACAGCGGTGGCAAACAATTTAGTGATAACGTTTTTTAGCGTTGACGGTGAACGGTTTTTTAAAGCAAATATCATTTATAAAAAAAATGGGCGGAAACAGTGCAACTGCTTTCGAAACGACCAACGAAATGGATGAAATTTTGATTGATATTGTCAAAAATAACGAAGCTTTATACTTTATAAAGATTATAGAGAGGCGCAGTTGAAATAAAATCTGTCGACTGGAATCTGGAATACAGTTAAAAAATCAATTTTTAAATATTTCACTTTCTTCCAAACGACAGTTTTCATCATCCGCTGACTCCTAATCTTCCAAAAATATTAATAATGCTATATCTAGATCGTTCATTCTCCACGTTGTAAGTCATTTTTTGCGTCTACTTCTGCACTTCATACTACGGTTTACATATCTGGACGGCCGTTGTATTACGTCTACCGCTTCACGTCATATTGCGGCCGCTAGATAGCGGCACCCCTTTGTTAGGAAACCGTAGCTTTAGGGTGATCTTTATTCCCAAAGCACGAAGCAAATCGTACAAAGAAGCAAAATCCTATCGACCTATCAGACGTTTTCTTCCTTTATCCTGAAAAGGACGAAGAAGGTTTCAGCCATGTATATTAGGGAGTTTTGTGTTATGGATCCTAAATCAATTTTATGCTTTGGGCCTTATCATGGTTGGCGAGTCGAAAAAATGACAGTGCCTTTTGCCGTTCTCATTTTTCATACCATAGTTGGCAAATGCAGCGACAAGATAGTTTTCGACAAAACCTTATCATGGTTGTGGCTTAGAAATTTTTGGACATTTCTGATAATTAAAAAAATTATAAAATTTCATTATTTATTCAATCTATTTAAAAAATGTTTAGGTATATAAATATATAAAAATTAAATATACATAAAAAACACCTTTTCTTAGAATGCATTTTTGTTAACGTTGTCATACGCCTGAAATAGTCACTTGGCAGTCGTTAAAAACGCAACTTTGTCTCTTAAAACGCCAACTTTGATACGCCTTTTCCCGGCAAATGTCAGTTTTTTCTAGAACTATGATTCCGTTCTACAGTCGCCGCGTCATTTCTCACTTCAAGCGCCGACCATGATCAGGCCCTTAGCCTTGAAGGTTTTTAATGATGAAGTTGGCACAATAGACCAAATAGGTTGCAGTGCCAGCAAAGACGCCTGCTCAAAGAAAAAAGAAGAATATCAATACAGGTTTGATCTGAAGAGCATATTCTATATTGGTATTAACATGAAGTATGAGCTTCCATTATTTTCTTGGGTTAAGGTTTGAAAGAATAAAATATGCTTTTAACCAATCTAGATGTTTGTATAAATGGCATATTGAAACCTGTGTAAGCCTTAAACAAAAAGTTGAACTATAAATTTTTCTTAACCTCAATCGGTATTGAAAATAAACTTTTATTTTAGTCTTTTATTGTGGAAATTTTCATTATTGCATTATTAAACAATTTTGCTGATGTTGTAATTATTCATTTTGTACCAATATAAAAATGGTCTGCTTCCCTCAAGAATTGCCAGAAATTTTAAAAGTTCATAGCTAAACGTTTTAATTTTTATAATAAATTATGTTTAACTTAAAAATATTTCTATTAATTCCTTTATTAATTGCAATTAGTAATGCTACAACATATGATTTTGACTGCACTAATTACGCGGCCATAGACTGTCTATATGATTGTGAAACACCAATTTGTGCTTGTAATGGACGATGTGAACGATGGTTTTGCAATGAATGTGAATTAAATATATTCAATTGCATTGCACAGGAAAATAATCAAGAACGTAAGAATGACAATTTTCAAATAACAAAAAAAAAATTATTTTTCAATTAAAGCATGGACAATTGTACCAAATGGAAAATGCGAATGTCCTACAAGATGTCAAGATGATTTTAATCCAGTTTGTGGTTGTTCTGATTATGACGGAACTTATCGACTTTTTTCCAGTCAATGCGCTTTAGACAGATTTAATTGTGAAACAGATGATGGTATTCATATTGTTATAAGTAATTGAGATAAATTTTTAATTAATTGTTTTTTTCTGTAAGAATGGGAAATAGATGATATCGAGCTATGTGATTCAATATATGAACCGGATGAATGTTCAGAGAGTTGCACAAGAGAATATTTTCCAATTTGTGCATATAATGGAAATGTTTTTCGGGAATTTGCAAATGAATGTTTATTCAATTTAGGAAACTGCCAGGAATCGAATAGTAAATATTTTATTTTAAAAACTGAATATATTTTAAGTAATTATTTATCATTGTAACTTTCAGTTTGGGGAGCATTTAACATCGGTATATGTCCGGATTGCTGCATATAATGAATGTACATATTTTGTAAAATTAAGAAGAAAATAATTTTTGTTAACAATATAATAATTATAGAAAAATTTTGTTTTTATTGAAGCCTTAAATTACAAATTGGAAAGATTTTTTCCGAATAGGTATATTAGGTATTGGTATTAGGGTTTTTCGGTTTTAAAAACCAGTTGTCCGGGTTTTTCAGTAAAGAATCGGTTTTAAATTTATACATTACATTCTATTAGCTACAAAAAATGACATTATGAAGTTATCCGGACAAATATTATTAAAATTATATAAATACTATTCTACAGAAGATGACTGCGATGTTACAAAAAGTAACAAAGTGGAGAAAATCAAGTCATATGTATATATTACATCACTTAATAAGTTCATCGGATGGCATTAGATGACTCCGCTATTGGCAAAACCATATGGTTTTTATATGGTACCAACGTTCAAACGATATGTGTCAAGACATTCCGATCATTCGTTTTACAAGTCACAGTGGTTTTTGTGACGCTACTTTTGTAATGGTCAAAACAATGGAAAAATCTGAATTTCGTGTGTTGATAAAGATAAATGGGGAAAATACCCTTCAAGGAAATCAATGGCTTGAAAGGTGTTATTCGGACTCGACTTCATCAAGACAAATGGCAGAGAAGTGGTTTGCTGATTTAAAAACTGTCGCACAAACACCAATGTTCTGCTTGATCAAATTCAGCAGTTGTTCCAGAAAACAAAATCGTTATGGTAGACCGTTAAGTGAAGGTGCGTGAGATAGCTGATACCTTGAAGATATCAGAAGACAGTGTATTCACTATTCGTTCATAAGAAATCTCTGTTCGATGTGGGTACTGCGTTTACTCATTTTGACCAAAAACAACATCGTGGCTACAGAGCGTTTGGAATTTTTCAGCAGTCACAGGGGACATCAACTGGGCAAAGCCATCCAAAGTAATCAAATACGTAAAAGTCGGCTTGGAAGGATATGGTGTCTGTATTTTGGGATGCTCATCGACTATTTTGAAAATAATTAAAAAAAAACTAAAAAATACGGAAAAATCTCAGAAATTCACTTTCATTAAAAAATTATGATTTTTAAATATAGATGGCCGCCATTTTGTTTTTCGAAAAGCTGATAGCAGATTCGTTACCCCCGGGCACCAAATTTCAAAAGAATTACTTCAATTCCTTTTTTTTATAATTTTGGACGTGTTTTCGCGTTTTGAACTTTTGCACTGTGCAACGAAGAATAATATACAAAAAGTGCCCTAGAAAAAAATGAGGCAGTTGGTGGCAGGTGGATTTGGTTTTTTTTTACATGAGAAGTGTATAAACACAAAAGGAAACCGGACCGGGATCTAGCGGGACCTTCTTTGTTGCCCTATTTATAAAAAAAAAGTTGCACGTCCAAATTACCAAAAAATGAAATAACTAATGAAACTATATTATTTTGCTTAATATTATTGCACAATATTATTGAAAGTGTAAGGGCCACTTAAGATATTTCTCGAAATTTGACGGTCCCTTGCAGCATATGCCCGTTCCGAATGTTGAGCAGTGCATCTGCGTCAGCCGTCGCAACGTCTATCCTATCCTCCTGGGCCTGTCTATCGGCCCATTTGCCGAAACTTCTGCTACCATGAGCCCTTTTTGAATACGGTTGTGCTTCATTCTGATTCCGTGGCCGGCTAGTAGTAATTTATTGTTTTTTATAAAGGTTGAGAGTTTTTGGTCGATGAAAATGTCATAAAACTCGCGGTGTATCTTCTTCACCATCTCATTTTCATTGGGTTTATTATGCACCTGAGAGAGTCCAACTGAGTCAGTACTGGTCGTATAGCTGTTTTGTATAGTGAGAGTTTCGTTTTTCTGCCCACAAATCTTGACTGTAGTGTTTGTTCTAATGCGTAAAAGATTCTATTAACCAGTCAGTAGTATTCGTCTAGTTATCTCTTGCTTGCTTTATTTTTTTTTTGTAGTTGTAGACCCAAAGTAGACTGTATCGAGTACTTCCAGGTTGTGTTCGTCGATAGTTAAATTTCTTCTCATTCTAAACTGTCCAGCTCTGGACCCTCCCAGCACCCTCCCAAGCCACCCCTAGCTGAAGTTGCCATTTCAACTCCCACACTCTCAGCAAATGATCAAAAATGTCTGCCACTAGTATTTAACGGCTATTTAGCCCTAACAGCAAATTTTTTTAAATTTTAACCCTTTTTTTACCAAATCGCCAAATTTTATTCCTAGTTTACGCCCACTCCCTCCCTATACATAAAAAAATAGCATATTACTCACCACGACTTGTTAAGCAAGTTCGTGAGGCAATGGCTATTCTATCAAAATTTCTTGGCTGTTACCATAACTGGCCAGACCCTGATCAAAAGTCAAAGGTCTGGCCTTAACTTAAAAACAATTTGGTATTTAAGCTTAGTATTTTATTTTTGCTTGTGAATTATATCCCATGAGAGGAAAAATGTTAACCTTACCTTCCAATAACCAATTTGTAATTTTACTGAAAATTTATGTTCTAAAATTACGCCTCTTACTGTAAAATTAAAGTACAAAATGTAAGGATTTTTTCAGTACATAACATTGATAAATATACTAAGAAATATTGTAATTTTCCTACATAAACAATTTAGAAAAATACACAACATTGTGTAAAATATATGTCACATTCATGTAATCAACATTTACGTTATGCAGTATTGGAGATTCCCAATTTCTTAAAGTAACAAAATTTATAGCTAAATTACAAAAATTAGTATTTAATATCGCGATTTGTAATTTTACTGTACATTTGCACTGTGAATTTACATATTTTTTTACAGTGTACATTGGATCTTGCATAAGCTGTAAACAAAAATTCGAACTATTAATTTTTCATAACCTCACTCGGTATTAAAAGTTTACTTTTATTTTAATCTTTTGTTGTGGAAATGTGCATTAATACACAATTTTATAGCTTTTTTTAAATATTAATGTTATGCTAATATAAAAAATGTTGGCTTTAGTCAATAAAAGCCAGAAAATTTAAAAATTCTTAGCAGTACTTCTTTTAAACTTACACCTTCCTCAAAAACTTTAAATTTTAATGATTTGTTTTAAAATATTTCTACTAATTCCTTCAATAATTATTGTAATTATTAATGCCACAATAGATGATTTTAATTGCACTTATTACGCGGCCAAAGGCTGTTCATATCAATGTGAAACAAAAATTTGTGCTAGTAATAGAGAATGTGAACAGTGGTTTTGCAATGAATGCACTTTTAATGTTGCCAATTGCATTGCAGAGGAATATCACGATGCGCGTAAGAATGACAACTGTCGAATAACGAAAAACATTAAAAATGTAGTTTTCAATTATTGAAGCATGGGGTCTTGTACCAAATGGAAAATGCGAATGTCCTACAAGATGTCAAAATGATTTTAATCCAGTTTGTGGTTTTTCTGAAGGAAATTATCGACATTTCTCCAGTCAATGCAGTTTAGATAAAATTAATTGTGAAACAAATCATGGTATTAATATTGTTATAAGTAATTGAGATAAGTTTTTAAGTAATGTTTTTTTTTTGTTAAGATTGGGAAAAAGTTGATATTGAGCTATGTGATCAACCAGAAAAATGCCCAATTTTTTGCAGGAAAGAATATTCTCCAATTTGTGCATATAATGGAAGTATTTATCAGGAATTTCCAAATAATTGTTTATTTAATTTAGCAAATTGCCATGAGTCGAATAGTAAATATTAAATGTTATGGCAATTTAATTGATTTTTATCAAAATTTATTATAATTTCCAGATTGGGGAGCCTTTATCATAGGTACATGTCCTGATTGCTATAATTGGGAGTTTGGGCCGGGCCAGCCTTTAAATACGCAACCACCACCAACAACAACTTAACAAAAATAGTGGCAATAAAAATAATAAAAAAAAAATAAAATTAACCAAACCAAAAAACTACCAATAAAAACAAAATATACATTTTAAAGGTTCAAAAAAAAATATTATAAAAAAAAATAGTTTATAGGACTCCAGCATTAATTTACCCGACTTCATAACCAGAACGACAACTATACAAACCACTGATATGTTATAATGGACTGCTCATCTGAAATACATATTACCATACAAATTCATGGACCCAAAAAGTATGATCCTCTCGCTCATCCATAAGCCTCTTTTGTCACCGAACTCAAATTTTGTTAAATTTCATGTTATAAGTTCAGTGCATTCACTGGCAGAAATAAAATCAGTGCCAAAATTTAAAGAAATAAATTTTATATTCAAAAACTGCACACTTTTCCATTTTCTTACATATTTTACTCTTCACTTTCAATAAACTGCAAAATACGACAACTTATCTTTGCAGTAAAAGAAAAGAAGAAAGGTAAACAAAATTCTGGAATGATTTTAAGCGAAATTTTTAAAAAAAGCGCCACAACGGTTACGCGGTACTAAAGTTTTCATACCCTGATTTCATTTTTTTCCTTTGAAATAATGTCAGAATAATTCCAAAAAATTGATGGGTATAGTGACTTTTATTTCTTTCTCTTTCCCCCATAAGCCCCGGAATTTGTTGAAACAGGGGTAGAAAACCTTGCATTTTTTAACATAAGCATTTGTAATTGATGAAAAAAAGCATTTTAAAAGGGAAAAATCATCGAAATTTTATTTCATATTTTTTTAACAAAACTTTATTTAGTTTCAATCTTGCAAATACGAAATTAAAAAATTTTTATTTATAAAAGTGTAGATACATGACAATGAAAAAATGTTTGCCACCTATGGAACGAATTAGTCTCATAAAAATTTTTTGATGAGCAGTTCATTCTTACAAGTCAGTGATACAGGCGGCAAGTACAAGCTTCTTTCCTCCTTCCCGTGCTCCCAGCTCGGCTGAACCAAATATGACATGCCGTACCGTAACCGTACGTACCGCAACGAAGTAACATATGCAAATTCATTAAGTCAATTTAGGTTGGTGCCTTATGAACACTTATGTTCGTACGTTAGAGTACGTACGGTTACGGTACGGCACATCATATTTGGTTCAGGCTTTAATCGGTCGGTTGACGGGATTCGCCTTATTAGAAGGCATTACACTCCAACAAGACGATTACTATTAGCTCCGATGGCTGGGTCACTGGCAATGCCTGCTGGAACTGAGGGTATCAACCTTCCGTCAACAAAGCCTCAATCTGGGAATTTCTGTTTTGATTTTTCAAATATTCGAGGACTCCAAGCGAATTTTTTTTTCGTGATGTGCCACCTCGTCGTTTACACTCGCGCTATTATTGCACTTCTTAAAACCTAATCTCGATTTAGATCGTTTTAAGGTGGCAGGGCATAGGTTAGTGCACAACTTTTCTGCCCATAGGGGAATTGCCATTTATATTAGGAATGACGACATTCCAGGGGTGTACAATAGTACATCTACTGATTTCAATTATTTCTGGAATAAATTAATTCTTCATAGCCACGTCATGTTCTGCTGTTTTGTATTCGGAAGCCCTAATATTGGTGATATAGCCTCCCTTTTTGCATTCGACTCTAACCCTTAGCGGACCTTCGGTTTTTTATCTACACATCCGGAGTGCAAAATTCTTGTTGCGGGTGATTTCAACCTCCACAATTCAAACGGGGTTACTCAAATAACAGCAGTGTTTCTGGCAAGGCCGCTGAGCTCTTCGCAGACATTAACAACTGAAGTTGGAGGCCAAGGATCCCATATCCTTGTCCTATTTCTTACCTCCCACCTTACACGATACTCTGTCGTTGTGCACTCTCCTCTGGGCAACTCGGATCACAACCTAGAAGTACTTATTTCCCATATCCAACATCTGCCCCAACCATCACAGTTCCTAAACGGCCCTATGAGAATGAGAAATCCAACTGGCTGGGGCTTATTCGCTTCTTTCAAGCCACTGACTGGGGCTTGTGTTGCCGTCACGCCCACGTCAACTCTGTCGCTATCTGTATCACCAAAGTTATACTGGCGGTAATGCGCAGGGTTTAAATTGCTGCAGTAATTTTAATACTGTTGCTGTTGACTTTGCTTTGCTGCTAAGAAGACCACATCAATTTACTTTGCTTTGCTTTACAGCAATCATATTTTCAAACTTTTTGCTGCATGCTGTGAAAACTTTTTGTTTCATATTGCTGCGAATGCTGTTGCTTACAAATGCTGGGGCATGCTGACCCGGCTGCGAATGCTTTCACATACACATAAAAAAAATCTTTCATCCCTCTACACAAATACCATTTTACTATATAAAGCTGGACCATAAAAAAAACAAATGCTGAAGGAAAGCAAAGTACTTTACAGCCTTGGAGAGCAAAGCTTTGAAAAACTGTAAGCAAACAGAAAGCATTTCACAGCAAAGTAGTTTAAAGCCGAAGCATTTGCAGCCAGACCAGTATGCTTCTGAATGCTTTTAAGTAATTTGAAAGCAACAGCATTCGCAGCAATGAAACAAATAGCTTTCAAAGTCTACACAGCAAAGTAAGCTTAAAAACGTGTGCTTTGCTTTAAGTTTACTTTGCTTTCAAACCCTGGTAATGCATTTATTCATTCCTCATTTAACCAAGTCTATAATGCCTTGTCGGAATAGATGGTTTAATGGGGAGTGTTTGAACGCGATAAAAGCAGGCCTTCTCCGAGTAAGTCACTTCGTCGTGAATATATTAGGTTAAACAAATCCTGCAACTCCATCATCAGGAGAGTTAAATCCTCAGTTACTCAATACTACCGCCGGCCGGCAGTATAAATTTGTGGTCCTTGGTAACTTCCATAACAGAAGAATTTTACCTCCTCCGCAATACCTTCATTCAAAATGATGAGGTGATAACAGAAAGCAAATCCCAGGCCCATTTATTAGCATCTCTGTTTTCCTCAAACTTGTGAGTTGAATGGTTTCTCGGCCGATTCTCCAGTTTACGTGAATTAAGGCCTCTCGCCTACTAATAACATTTTACTGCGAACTGCGAGAGACCTTAAACTGCGTAAACCATAGCTAGCTATAGCCTGTCTTCACCACGGAAGACCTTGTCCGTATTAAAAGGAAATTAAAAACACTAAAAAATATGCTTTTATTTTAAAATGAACTAAAAAGTAAAAAATAATTTTGAATGTAAAGTTTTTATTGATGCAGCCAGTATATGGAAACAACCTACCTTTCTCGAAATGTAAAAAAGCGTGGAGCGCTAAGAATATAGGTAAAGAGTCCAAGCTATTTCAGATAAGGATCAATAAGGTCTCTAGCAATTTTCATACGTATATGAATATTTCGCCCAGGCCAAGTTAAATGTCCACTTCGATAGGCAAGGGTAAGTAAAAGCAGTAGGTCCGTCTAAGAACGAAGACGAAGGCACAATTGCCGCCGAATGGCCATTCGTGAAAACCCTTTACGTAAGCACATCAGTATGCTCGGAGTGACTTTAATTCGAGCCTGCCATATTCAGGTAATCCTATTTTAAGCTTTGAAAGCTCTCTCAAGACCTGTGAAAAAGGCTTAAAAATGCACGGTGTCTGATTCTAACCAGAGTCGGACTAACTGTAAAGAAAATGTTCGGTTGTCTCTCTGGCTTGATTCTTCACACACGATACGCATGTTTCCCAATTGGACAATGTCGTGATGATGGACGATCCGGATCATCTGAAGGTCACATTATTTATGCTGGCTATAGTCAGGCCCCTCTCTAGTTTTATCACATGATGTTAAACACTTCCACCTAGAGCTTCCAGTTGAAAGGAAGTACATGGTGATATATTTTTTCCTCAGGCACTGGCTTCTGCACTTTACCCAAAGATGTGTCTACAAGATTTGCTCCTAGTCTGGCCAATTCGTCTGTCTTCTGACCCGATACAGACTGATGTGTGCTCCTGCAACTCCAAGCCAAGGGAAAAAGCTCCTTTAATAATATGTGGAACAGCTTGGACGGTATATAGACTGATTCTCGAGTCTTATACCCTTGGCAGATGGCAGTCGTTACGACGAAAATTCGTCGTTACAACGAATATTCAACATGGCAACGACGAAAACCAACGACTTAAATGGCGGCTGATAGAGCTAAGCTCTGGGGCACCCCGGCCGAGATTATATGGAGTTTGAAATCGACTCCGTCCAATATTACCTTGCTAGCCTTTTCGATGATTTAGAACATTGTTCAGACATCACTCCCTTTACCAAGGGCTATTTTTGCGTCTTCTCTTTGAAGATTATTGTATGTTTTAAATTAATACGGTACGGGACTGCAATCCGTGAATGCATAAATTGACCAAACCAATTTAATGGTAATTCTGAATATTTTATTTCTGCTGCAGACTATTCTCCTCGAAATAATTTTAATTAGCAACAATTAATCAAATAAAATAATTTTATAAACAAATAAATATTTTTATTTATTTACAGATACATTTAAAAATGTCATAAACATAATAACAGAAATTTTAACATTTAATTGATGTAAGATGGTGGGCATTCTCCCATTCTAAATGTGCTATATCCTTTAAAGAAAATTTAATTAGAACATATAATTTTTTCAATCAAAACTAAGACTTACTGTTATTGCTCAAACAGTTTTGAACTTCCATGTCACAAGGGTTTCCAAAAGTGATATAGTTGACACCATCAAAACCGCAAACTGGTCTGTAATCGAAGGTGCAAGCCTTCATGCATTTGTTGTTGAGATCAAGATCAGCCTGAAGTGTTTGGTGTTGGCATAAGTCCATGCGTGTTTGGGCCCACTCTAAAGTGTTAAAAAAATATAAAAGTTATAAAATATATTGCTTAAATTCGTATAATAATGCACTTACTGTGTCCATCTTCATATTGTTGACCCTTCAAGAGACAAGCATTATTGAAGATTTTGTATGTTTTTCCGTCAAATCCACAAACTGGTAAGTAAATTTTGGGGCATGCAACTGGGTGGTGCAATTCGGTACTATATACATTAACACACATCCTCAATGGAGAATTAACCCACACTATTTTCAATATAAAAATATTTCATCAATAAAATATGTTTGTGATAACAAACAAAACAATACTTACAATGTTGATGTTTGTATCCAGCATCACAATTTTCAGCTTCCATAGTGCACTCATTGGGGAAAACTCGGTAGTTTTGTCCATTTGAAGCACAAACTGGACGGTAGTCGTATGGACAAGCACGAAGACATCTCTTGTCGAAGCTATCGTTCTGGGCTGAAGCGACCGAGAGGATTGCAACTGCAGCGACTAAAAATGCGGTATTAATTTTGTGTTTGATTTGGAATTGCTTGAACTACTTTGAGCAGATATTGACTTACACAAGTGATTTGAAACAATCCCACTTGTTTCTTATATACTAATAGCAAGCAGAGATAATTCAATCAAGTCAAGTGTTTTATTAGATAATATTGACGATTAAGATTCCACTGAAGTTCCATGTTGGGTGAAGATACTCATAGCTAAAAGATTTGTTAGATAACTAAAGAAACAGATAATAATTTTTGACGAACGTTAATTTAATCTTTAATCTACGATATCAAAGGTTAAGTATTAATTAATTAGCTTTAGTTTAACAACAAACCCCAAATTATAACATTGGAAGGGAATAATAAAAAAAAATCTAAAAAAATAGAAGGCTGTGAGGACTTCTACAAGATAATTAGAATGATACCAACACAATCCAATTTGGCATTTCTAAGCCTTATGCGTTATCGTTATGGGTCTATGTGATCTTTACAGGGGAGGTATTTGCGAATTAATGTTCCTCCACCTTGATTGTGAGATCAATTGCTGCGTTCATTTTCTGCTATTTTTTACTCGTATTTACATGGAAATACTCCTGCTCTCACCAGGGGTGGCGGAGAAGGTGGCGATGGAAGGAAAAGTGCACATGCACTTTCGTTTTGGGTGGGGAAATCCACACCCAAAATATTTCATTCCGGAACGTTGCAGGGCCGCCTCGGCCGCTGGCGACGAAGGAATGTGGTCTAAGAGAGGCTTTTTATACGAAAATTAAAAATATTATATTAGAGCTATTAAGAACTTATAACTGTATAGCCAAAGCTTTTCAAACCCCACCCGACTAGCATTTTTAAAAGGGGATTGCCTCAGGGGCTTGCCGAAAAAAAGATTCCCAGTAGGTTCCTCCAAATAAGAGGCATGCCGAAAGGAGCCTTGCTTCATGAGTACCACACAAAAAAATCAGTGATGCCTTATCAATTTCTCATAGGGGCCCTATGAGGCAATCCTCATTACAAATGAAATGGGACAATCCGAACATCTGCCGTACGTTTTCGGAAAGCTTTTTAAAAAGCTTTAAATAAACACCCTTAAGCTTTAGTTTAACTCATACAAAACTTTAGTTTTTGTTGTTACATTGGTTCTCAAGGATTTTGTTGGTGACCGCGAAGGGTGTCACTCAGCATACTCAATAGCCCTTCTGGTTCGATTACAGAGGTCAAGCTGCATTGAATGTGGTTAATACTCAGTTGGGCGGTCGTATTGATAAAACCACACTCGCATTTAAAAATATAATGCTTTCGACACCGGTGCAGTTAATACTCATATATCCACGCCGAAATTCTCAAAATCCACTCGGGATCCGGTAGCAATTATTTATTCTTCGTTGTACTCCGCAATACTTAAAAGTAGAAAAGAAACGAAGCTAATGTTAGGTCGTTTTGCACACGTAACCACCACGTACGTTATTCAGATAGAGGGTTAATTTTTCGATGGAGAGATTATTGCAAAAAAGCTCGCTTTTAGGCCTTTTCCCCAGTGTCATGTGGTATCAGCCGATTTTGATTTTAATTTGATTTGAAAATTAATAAAAAATATTACTTGTTTAAAATTAAGGGACCGGCAAGTAATGACGCCAATCAATTTCTTTTTATTTTTCGTTCAGTCATTACAACTGTCAAAACATAATGACGAATTTTACCGATAACGACGAATTTTACCGATAACGACGAATTTTATCGTGTGTCACCTCCAAAACAGTCATTCGTCATAGAAACGAATTTTCGTCGTAACGAATCGCTGTCATTGGCCAGTTACACTCAAGCTAACAGCCAACCAACAAAAATCTGCTGAAAATATCGCTTGTGTAGAAAAGAGTACGAGAGGATGATGGGTGGGCAGATTATATTAACCAATTTTTTCTGACATACAGTTGGTTGAAAAATTTGGCTCCTGTGAAAGTTCATGCAACTTTTCATCGAATTTCAAAAGGGATTGTACGATTAAGCTGATTTTTGTTGGTTGGCTGTTGGCTCGTGTGAAACAGCTCATTCTGTCTTTGAAGGTACATATATGAATCATGTATTTTTTTCACTCAATTTTTTGTTATTTTCGTTCCTGTTCATTTTTTCTCATCCATTTTTCCAAATCATTTTTTTCACCTCTTATTTTCCACTTAGACTATCACATAAAAAAAAATTTCCACGAAAATTTTCCACGGATATTTCCTGAACTTTGGTTTTCGAAATTGGAAAAATGCACTTACAGGATTCGCAACTCCTCAAAAGAGTTCTTTTCTTCGGAAATGTTAGGATATAATATTTCAAAAGGAAACTGCCAATACGGTGGAAGCTCAGCTCTATGATCAATATTCTCAACAACAGTAAACCGCTCGAACTTGTTTATTGGCAACGCCTTAAGAGGACACGAGGTGCCTCCCGAGGCTCTACATTTCCTGCAGCAATAAAATATGTACTACTAAGACTCTTTACCTCTTTCCATGGTTTGTGGAGAATGTTTCGATGGATCACGTAATATCTCGGGGGAAAAACAAACACTCGTTAGATATAGAAGCCTGGACTCTAGGATCATAGAGACGCTACAGAAGTTTGATAATGAGCCAGGTGCAATATCTTCCCAGAGAAAAACTGCAGTACGAGGGTGGTTAAAAAAATTATTCAAGTTTGAAACTTCGTTTCCCTTGAACACGAGCATCGAAATATTTGGTAAATGTGAGACTCTTGCGGTCGAATGTCTAAAAATAACAGGAGCTAGTGTGCTACGATCTGTGAAGATGTTGGTTTCACAACTGGAGAAGATGAGAACATCGGCCAAGTTTCAGAAGGTTTACGAAGCTACAAGTGACGAAACAACAGCACATTTGACATTTGGTGGAATTCTAGTGATGAATCGGAAACAGCTGAGGCCTGTACCGGCACAATGTAGCTCCTTGCTGGTGACAGCAAGGCTACTGCCATCATGCTTGGGTAAACATAAAGAAATTTTGAGACCACATCCTCCCTAGTTTCCTAAATATTTCTAGGGGATGCTAAGCCGGTCACACGGTATACGCTAGCTCGCCGGAAGGGGTCGTGGGGTGTGTGACCGGGGCACTACATATATGATTCACCACTTACCTATTAGTCAAAAAGGAGATTTCTTCATACCGTTCTTTTCCTAGGTTAGCCAAAGGTATTCATCGCTGGAAGTTCTCAAGGAACTGGTGGACCTGTAAATGTTCAACGCGACTTCGAGAGAACCTTAGAGAGAAAACACAATCCAACCATCCTGGATAATTTACCCCTTTAGGCTGTCATGCCTAGTAATACTCGTGGATTTAAATAAATTGACAACACATATATTATATAATAATTACAGCCCAAGACAATATAATTAATTAACAACAAAATGAAGGTAAGTTTGCATTAAATATTAGATACGTGTAAATCAAACAAAAATTAACCGTACAATATAGGTAATGTGGATGCAACCAACTATTACCACCAAATAAGAACTTCAATACAACAACGGAAAGGAAAAAAACAAATCGTCGCGCTGGTACCAGTCGAGGATTCCTTTGTTTCGTACAACACACAACACCCGATATTATTTAAAAGATATAAAAGTAATTTAAGGCAGGATTATTATAAGTAAAGGTGTGTACTAACGTACAAATGTAACCATATTATATTTTAAGAAATGGGTAAATATTTGATAAGTATTACAAGAATATGTAAATATGTGATAAGTATTTAAGAATTTGTAAACATGTTATAAAAAGGTGTAAATATATATAATTAATGTTAACCAATATAATAAAAAATTTGTAAATATATAATCAATGTTAAAACAATATATAAAAATTTTGAAAGCTATTTAGTTTTAAGCAAGAATTTACTTGACCATTCGGTTAAATCGAAACCGGAATCAATGTAGGTATATGTACGTAGTGGCACAAACTCAGTACCATGGGCAACAAAAGTTCAAACACCTTTCGACTTATTAGCCCAAGTTCTATTAATTGCGCATTCAAGTCCACTTTAATGTTCACGAAATTAAATGACGAATTCTCGCCAACACTGTGCCTTGTTATTCCTTTATTTTTGTTTTGTTAATTTTTTTATGCTAAAATACCTTGGATGCAGATTCTTGCCTGTCACTCTTCCAGAAAAAAACTGCTACGTGAAACTATCTGGATCACCCGTATTTATGAAGACTTCCTCTTCAAAAAAAACGGCGTTCTTCTCTTCGCTTTTCAACAATTGCTTGAACCACACGCTATCTCGAACTATCTACAGGAACATTCATCAATGTGCCAACCTATACTTCGTGGTGGATTGAACAGCAACCTTTCATCTCAGGGCCACACATAAAATTCCTGGAAGGTCCTTTACATATTACATATCACGCTACCTCAAGGGAAAACTGAACGGCATACGATCGAAGAATCTCTAAAATAGCAGCTTTTGGGCAAATAGATTTCCAACTTGACATCTACACCACTTCTAATAATTTGGTCGTAATGCAATTATAAATACATCGGTCGTACTCTCAAAGGTAGAAACAGCTACTTAACCATCCCCAAAATCTCAAGCAGTTCTCACAACAGGATATTTAATTTTTTTGTGCATCGAAATACATGGAGCGTAGTTCATTAATGCCTTAAAAATCAATCCAACCTCTAAAAATTTAATTACAACTCCCTCCTTCAGAGAGTGTGCCTGACCTCTTCGTCCCGGTTCTATATCAAAAACTGCCTATCTTTATTTTTTTCATCCCGAACAAAAATTATTTTTTCTTTAGCCTCCTTGAAGTTTTCAATTTTTTCTAATTTTTTTGTGTGCAGTAAATTTAGTTATTGAATCCTGAAATTCCCGATAGATGGGAGAACCAACAAAAGGGAGAAATTTCCGGTAATTAACCGACCGTTACAGGCCAGTTCGCGCAGTTCGACGTCGACTGAAAACCACACGGACCACGTTCAAAAACCTTAATATGGTTAACTGTGGTAACTTTTGTCGTTCAAAAACTTCGTGGGCCGTGGTTAACTACAACATAACCACTGGGACAACTCTTTGATGTTCAAAAACTCCAGTGGTTAACCATAGTAAGGTTTTCGAACGCGTTCCATGTCGTTTTCAGTCGACGTCGAATTGCGTGAACTGGCCCTGATTTGACACACAAGATTCGTCTCAAGATTAATATTTTCATATTTGCTTATGACTTACACCCAACAACTAAGAATTGGCCTATAATAATGCAATGAAGAAGAGGTCATATTATAATGAATTAATTCAGCTTTAAACCAAAATACTCACTTATAATTCTTTATTTCAAGGACAGCAAAAAAAATTCAAATTCACTTCATCCGAAAAAATATGAAAGTTCAAAAGTGAATAATAATTAATAATTAAAGTTATAAGACCTTCGCAAGCTCGTTCGTTAAAGAAATTCAATAAAAACTTTCTTTCACGTACAGTTTCTTACAATTTGTCTATATTGTATGTATGTCGGTTCTTTCCTGACTATTCGTTTGAGCGATGACATATTTTAAAACTAACAAAATTTACAATTGAACAATAATTCACGTGTACCACACGTTCCCTTGAACTATATAAATATGTTGAATGAGTTTTTTTTTCAATTTAAACATTTTTCATGATAAAAACGTGTCTTCATATGTAATAATAAAATGCCGTAGCCTTTGTAGTATTTATTTGACGGTACTATAAAAAGTCATGAGAACATTAAAAATTTATCAAAACCGATTTGTGTGTCTCGATATTGATATCCTTAAACTATTAAGTGAAAATGGTGTACTTTAAAACATTATTATTAATTGCCTTAATAATTGTGATTGCTGATGCTAAAAAACCGAAAAAGAAGAAGAAGTTTGATTGCAGCCTATATCCTTTGATAGACTGCTCACCAGATTGTTGCAATCCAATTTGTGCTAGTAATGGTATTTGCACGAAGGAATTTTGCAATGAGTGTTTTTTTAATGTTCAAAATTGCATTGCGAAAGAAAATGGAAAACCAAGTAAGATTAGAATAAAAATATTGTTTTAAAAATGCATTTAAATGACAAAATTCACTTTTATATTTCAGAATGGAAAGAAGTGCAAAGCTGCGATTGTGATTGCATTGATCGATGCTCGGACTGTTATGATCCTGTTTGTGGATTTGTAAACGGAGTTTATAGGCAATTTTCTAGTGAATGTGCTCTTGATCAGATCAATTGTGAACAAAATAATAGTATGTACTAAGTAACACGTAAATAATTATTTAATATTAATAATTACACAATTTCCTTTTAGATTGGATAATAGTTGAGAGTTGCTATTGCAAACCGGTATGCAACAAATGCGAAACTGATTGTACAAAAGAATATCGTCCAATTTGTGCTTATAATGGACATATTTTCCAAACTTTCTCGAATCCTTGTCTTTTGGAAATAGCAAACTGCAACGATAACAACAGTAAGTGTTAAAATTAAAAATTATATTATTAGTTAGCTTAAATTTAATTTTTTTTTTAACTTCAGAATGGGGACAGTTTTATATCGGTGAATGCTCAGATTGCCTTCTTGAACCAATATATTATATAAAATGAGCAGTAAAAATATCCAATTTGAATCACAAATTATATAAAAATGTCCTGTAATACCATTATTCCATAAATAAATATTATTTATTTCGTCAAATAAATTTGTTTTGTCTAATGCATTTAAATCTGAGAACAAAATCCGGACTATAAATTTTTTTACTGAATCTGTGCATTCAAACAATCGAGCACTATTTATTTTTAACTTAAGAAGAACTTTTCTTCCAGTTGTGTAGGATTTTAAAAGGCAATACGATATCGTATCACAAACATTAATTATTTGCACAAGCTTAGCAAAGCTGCAATAGATTAAAATAATTATTGATATGTACAGACTAAAAAGTGTACCAACGCGTTAAGAAATAATAATTAACTTTAACTTATTTTCTATCAAAAACACAATTGCTTAGTTTAAAGTTCGCCAAGTTTACAAGTGTTTTAAACTCGGCTGAACTCGATAAACGCCTGTGTATTGTGAAGATTCTCCTACTGTAGTGCAGTCTATCCATTTTACATTTGTCGATCTGTTGCGGCTGTTATCTAGTTCATTATAACAACTACTTGTCATCATTTTCTAAGAGACTATCCAGCAGTCGTAATTTTGCACAGCCTACTCCTCATTTCACTTCAGTGTACTGAAGCAAGATTTGACCTTCTATCCCTTGTCTTCTATGCTTCAGATCAAGCTTACTACTAGACATTGCCCCATGACTTGAACGACATGACGGACTAGTGGTACAAAGGGTAATTCCTGAGCTTGACAATGGAAAAAAAAGTTTCTTCCGCTTTAATTAAATGACCGGCCAATCTCGAAAGTCTAATCTTCGACCGAAGTACAATGTCGTTTTCTCTTAATCCCATTGTCATTTTTATATATGATAGCTGGAAACCGCTGCGCCGCATTGCCGCTGCTCCTTACCGTCTTACCAAAAAAAAAACCTTATTGATCAATTCTGAACCGATTGCTTAGAGAGCCTCAGGATATACTATGATAAATGTTTTTCTATTTGTAGTTAGAATGTCAAGATTTTCCGATTTTCCAACTCTTGAACAACCTACATACAGCTAACCAGGAAATGACACTTATTTGGCAAAATTAACTGTAGATTCGATATCTGTTAACCTTATAAAATCCGAGATACCGATTTTCATTGGAATCGGAACACAATTTGCAAATTCGTCGGCCATTTTGAATTAATAATTTTTGACTGCAAATTCGTTATTTGCTACCTTAAACGCCTCTAGATACCCATTTTCATTGGAAACGGAATAAAATTGGCAAATTCAACCATATTTCTAGTTCCATTTTGAATTTAGGTCATATTTCGGCGGCCATTTTGAATTTCGATGTTCTGAAAAATAAAATATACCTCATGTTACTAGCTGATAATAGAGCTTTCTATTGGCGAGCATACAATAAGTTTTTCATGTCAAAGACTAGCTCTTAGATGTAATGCCTCTTTATACTGTCGACGGCTTTACCATTGAGTGCAATGTCGACGAGCAACCTCTAGTCAAAAAGATAGTAGAAAGAATAATGAAAGAACTGACACTTAATTTTATTACACCAGCTCCCCATCCAATGTTATGGTAACAGAAGCCTGACCTCGGTGTTTGAACATCGGCTTCCTCTTATATTAGGATTAGAGCCGGTGGAGAAGAAAACCCGATTAAAAATAAAACATGGCCTTACAACGGTCGAACACCGGCCGCGTGGCCTTTTAAAGGGCATATGGTGGCCGTAGAGTTTTTAACCATTTTTAATGAGAGCACATACGGCTTCACGACGGCCAAACTTCACCAAAAGATTTAAATGGTCAAGTACTGAGCTGTACACACGGTCATACGACGGAAAACTTGGGCCAAAAAACGAATCTGCATCACATGTATTGTTGAATGTGTTTTATGAAAACTTGATCATTTTCGTTATGTACAATGGTCCTGTCGATTTATCCTACTTGAAGGTAATCGATGCACAAGAGAAACGAGCTCGCCAGTCGTCGGTTTGTTGTACCTGAAGTGTGTGGTGCGTGTTGATTTATATTTTCGTGGGAAATTTTCTCATTTAACCGCTCGAAGAAAAAAAACAATCGAAAAAAAATAAAACATTTAAATGCAGAATGTTGATAAAAAAATTTGAAATGTTCGAATTCGAAGATATGAGCCCCGGATTTCATGCTTTTCTCAATAAATACGCGGTGAGTTTTGAGTTTTTTTGGGGAGCGAAAGCCACACTTCCTCCCGAAAATGATTTCTTTTTTGAGTAGTCAAATTGCGCCAATTTAACGTATAGTTTTGCCGGTTGTCGGCCTTGAAAATAAAAAAAAAACTAAAAAATACGCTTTTATTTTAAAATGAACTAAAAAGTAAAAAATAATTTTGAATGTAAACTTTCTATTGCTCCAGTTAGTATATGGAAACAACCTACCTTTCGAAATGTAAAAAAGCGTGGGACTCTTTATCTATATTATTATTTTATTAACACCCGAACTTAGCCCCCACGCTTTTTAACATCTCGAAAGGTAGGTTGTTTTTATATACTGGCTGAAGCAATCAAAACTTTACATTCAAAAAATTTTTTTTATTTTTTAGTTCATTTTAAAATAAAAGCCAAAACGTTGGCGTTCTTACTACTAAAACACAAATTCCAGTCAGTTCGGTCTTATCGAGACTATTACCCTGGTTATATTTGAAATACATTTCGATCTTATGCAAACACAGATCGATTTGAAATAGGATTGACTCCATCCGATACAAAAAATTTCCTTGATCGAATTGAAATTGAATTAAGAATGTGCATGTAAACACAAATTGAAATTAGATCGAATTTAATTTTGACATTTTTAGGTTATTTGGTTTTTTTTTGTTTGGAGCGTTCACTTTCTGTTTACTGTTTTCTGTATTTTGTGTTGCGAAAACCGACAGTGACTAAACAAAATATATGGACAAATGCTTGCTTCTATTTAACATCCAAAATCTCTTGGGCTTCCTCTTAGGAATGTTTTGTATGGCAATAGTAAGCATGGCTTCCATGCTTTTAAAAAGTTTTAGGCCGGCTCCACACGTTGGCACCAAATTTAGTTCCAATGCTACTTGTCCATCGTGTGGATCGAGAAATTTGCATTGGCGTGAGCATTGGGGCTTGGCCGTCGCGTGTCGGAATCTGCGCCAACGTGCGCTGGTACCCGCGTTGGGACCAACGCGTGGACCCGATGTTAAACTATTAATTTCCAACATTTTGGATAAATTTCTCAAAAATCTTCTTCTTAATATTTTCACGTGCTGATTATGTATTTTCAAAATTAAAATTAAATTATTGAAATAAGCAGAAAAAGCTTGTAAAATTAAATAATTTTCTTCACTGGATTCCTTTATTCCAACTTGGCATTTGTCATCTGTCAGTTTCAATCCTATTTGGAATTAATTTCAAATCAGTAACTCAATCGAGAAGAACCGAAAACACAGATTGTATTTCAAACCCCTTTCAAGTCGGGCTTTCGATCGCATCATGTAACCACGATATATGTATGTTGGTTGGAGCAGAAGATCGAAATGGGAAATTAACGCTGACTAGGCTGGTCCGAGTTACCGTGCGTGAGTCAACATCGGCAGAGTGCCGTGTTCGTTGAAAAATCAGAAATATTTCGAGGATATTGTCACCTTGGATAATCCACAATTTGATGTCATTAATAAAACATATCTTTTGAGGAATAATAACTGGGACTTTGGTGCATTAACCTTACAATTATGATATTAAGCAATTAAATTATCATTTTGTTTGGATTTTTGTAGAACTTTCTAAATGGCTTTAAAGCTAATTTTTTCACACTCCTATGAATATTACTAGAATCGGTAGTTCAAGTTTTCAACTTAAAGCCACAGTTATGGTATAACAACTTGACCAGAGATAAAACCAAAAAATCGCCGGTCTCAACTAATAACGAAATAAATATTTTGTGCTTATAACACGATTCACGATTTTTGGTTTTTAATTAGCTCATATTAAAAAAAACAATTTTAATACTAAAACGTGTAAAGTTAAAACATTTTACGATATTTTTTAACAAACAACCTTGGATATAAAAGAACCATTGGCACGCAATCGTTCAGTCAAGTTAGTTATAGTATATGTAATCCAATTGTGTGTTGTGTCTTTAAGTTGCTTAAACCGAATTCAGTAGTCATGAAAATATATCTCTATTTATTAGTAGGTCTTCTATATTTTGTGGTAGTTACTACGGCAAATTTCTATTCCAATTCCAACAACTGTCGACGCTGCTCTTCTACTGACGATCCAGAACTAATATGTGCTTGTAATGGTGACTCCTGCAGGACTTTCTCCAGCAGATGCCAATTTCAAAGAGCTATTTGTCTTGCCAGAGACAACTGTGAATCACGTACGTTATTTTAGGATAGTGTGGCGTAGGTTGGACCTTCACAAAATTAAATTAAACCCGTGCAATTATCCTTTCAGCATGGAAAGAAAAGTGCAATAGCAAGTGTGACTGTAACAATAGATACAGTGGATATGAATATCATGATCCTGTTTGTGCGTATGACGTTTATGGAAAGACTAGGGTGTTCGACAGCGAGTGCGTTCTGCAGGAAATCAGTTATGAAACTGGGGAAAGTAAGATCTTATTCAAATGTTTAACGATAATTTTTCTTTGTCATAAACACTAGTTTACAAAATCAATTTTTTTTGTTGCATAAAATATTTTAATGGTTTTTTACTAATTTGAGGTCACTGATTTCGAATCTACACTCAGTTTTATTGCATCAGCTTTAGTTTATGAATTATAACGAGGGGTGTTTTTTTTAGAAAAAATACTCTCACCGTACTAAAATATTTTATTTAAAAAAAACTACAAACTGCACTGCACGCAGAATACTCCCCCCTTTCTAAAACTGTAAAGTGAAGGTTCTACCCTACCAACTTCCAGAGTAATGAGCCATCAAATTCGAAATTTTGTTTTTTTTAACAAACATATCAATTTCAACTACCTTTTTCCCCAAAAATACGTAGTTAGTCAATATTTTTTTTTCCAAAATTGGAAAGCATGGACAATTTCCTATAAACAATGTCCGGACAATTTTTATGTTACGACCTTTATTATTGAAGATATTAGCAAATTTCGATGTTAAAGTAGGCTTTATTTGGTAATTTTCGTCATAAGCTTATGTGAAAACTGTACCAAATGAAGCCAATAAAACTCGAACTGATACAATAAAACTGAGTGTAGATTCGAAATCAGTGACCTCAAATTAGTAAAAAACCATTAAAATATTTTGTGCAACAAAAAAAAGTTGGATTTTGTAAACTAGTGTAATTATTTCGATATTTTTCCTTGAAAAAGTTTGGGAAATAATTGACTTTTCTTACTGCGACGAGCCATGTTATGAATATTGCACATCCGAATATGAGCCTCTATGCGGTACCAACGGAAAGGAATATATTACATTCTATAATTACTGCTCGTTAAATCAAGAAAATTGCCAGGACAATTATGGTAAATAAGTTTTTTTTTTCAATTACTTATTTTGTGTAAATTAAAAATAAATTTTAATTTTATTATTTCAAGATTGGGGAATATTTATGTATGGAAATTGTCCTCAGTGTAATCCGTTCGAAGGGTAATAAAGTTACATTTATACAATTTAATGAAATAAAATTAAATAAAATATTTTTCGCAATAATGATTTAAGATTGTAAAAGTGCTAAAACTATTGCAGCAAAATAAAATTGTTACTTCAAAAGCAATTAAAATAAAGTTGTTTTTCTTCTGATTTTTTCTGAGTTTTTTTCTAATTAAATAGATATAAATATAAGATTTTATAGATATTTTGTTTTTAGCATATCATCATCACTGGCGCTACAGCACCTGAAAGCCCTGGCATCCTCAAAAATCGTTTTCCGTCGTTCTCGGTCGTGCGTCTTACTCTTCCAGTAGTGGGTGAATTTGTTTACAAATTCTAAGTTACAACTGTCGATTGTTATATTTTGTCCTGTCTTCCTCCACTATTTCTATTAAGGATTCACTTACATATGTTTCGTCTTACTTTCATTGATGATAAATCCAGCTTTCGATGCTGATTTTTCTACCGTCACAAATTCTTCCTTTGCTGCCGCCATTGCCCTGCCTATGATGATGTTATGTCATCTTATTCTTTGATCCGTTAGCTAGCGGTCCGAGCGGGATGTGTCCTGTGTCTTGAACTCCATTCACGATCCGTTTCCATTTTCGACGATTTTTGGCGACGTCTCGAGCCTCGATAGCTGATATTCGTTGATTCTTTAAGTCGCCCTCGATATTCTTTAGTCAGGTTTTCTTCGGTGCCGATCGCTGAATTCTCCAGTCTGCCGGACGGTCTCGCCACGTGGCAACGTGTATTTCTTCTTCGGTCAGTATCTGTTGATCGTATGTTTGTCTAACTGTCTCGTTTCGAAGGCGATCGCGGAGTGAGACACCGAGAATATGCCCCAATTATCGCATTTGGAAGACCTCGAGCTTGTTGACGTCCGGCTTGAGCAGTGTCCACGTTTGTGATCCATGAAAGAAGAATAAAGAATCGTTTTGATATAATAATATTTGTTCATTTCCATATGCACCACTTGAGCGCGGCGAATGTTGCTGTTGCCTGGCCGATGCGCCTGTGAACGTCGGCCGTCGATGTCGCTTTATTTTCGTGAACCAACGATCCCAAATATTTGAACATCGGAACCTGTTCGATTTGGGTTCCATCGAGGTGAACACTGGCTTTCGATCCGTCCGTTGGTAGCACTTTGGTCTTTTCCACAATGATTTTTAACCCGTATGACTGGGCCATGCAGGAAATGTATAAGATGTCCGTTGCTTCGGCATCCGTGTCGGTGAAGACAGCGCTATCGTCGGCGAACATTTAGTCGGTTACGAAGTTGTTGTCGTCGTATCGAACTCCGCGTCGTCCATCGAATGCTTCACGCATAATCGCGTCGATCACAACGTTGAAGAGAAGTGGCGAAGTGACTTCTTCTTGTCGGACACCTGTTTGAACGGGAAATTCCTCGGATAAGTCGCTTCGAATACGAACGCTGCTGGTTGAGCCATCGTACGACGCTTGGAGAACTTGGATGATTTTCAATGGCACGTATTAAGTTTCCAAGACTCTCCACAAGCTGTTCCAATCGATGCAAGCAGTCACAACGCAATCACAAGTGTTTGGTGAGTCCCAACTTAAGACAGTTTGGTATTGTAATTTGCGCAGTCACAATTTTGACAATCCGCAAACAGTTACAACGGATATCAAAATTGTGACTGTATAAATAACAGGTCACAAGATTTCTACCATATTTTTCATAATTTCTTGCAGACTCACTAGCTAGCGATTTTCTTTATTTCAATACACGAATACAAATTCACCACTAGAGGTGAATTATTTAAAAAACTTCTTGTGACAGTCAGAAGAATAGTCTCAAAAGATTGTGACTTATGATTGGTCACAATTTAGAAGTGTTTCGAGAATAATATTATATTGTGAGCAGGAAAAGTTACAATTCCTTGAATTAGGCGCTATGGAAGCAGGTATAGAGCTTCCAAAAATACTACATTCCTATGGTAGGTGATTGAATCGATAACAGACCAAATATATGATCTCCTCGATGGGTTTTAACGTCTGCTTTCGTACGTCTAGCCGCATTAAACTGGGTTTCGATGCCCAGACCAAACAAACACGTTGTATTCAACTTTAAGCCTAATATAGAATAATTTGTAGATTACATATTCGAACTGAAAGCGTTACTAGAAGTCGTGTAGGTACTCGAGACGAAGAGGAATCCTGTAAGAAAAGCATTTCGACAATATATCATTTTTAACACTATAGCAAGGCCCCTAAAAACACGAAATCAAGACAACACTTTTTATGATTGGATCGGCTCTATGTTAAGAATTCGCAAATTGATGGTAACCAATGGCATTGAGTTGCTCTCCAGTTGGCGTGTTAGGGTGTCATTTCGTGTCATTTTCTTCTCCTAATAGCACTACAGCCCAGTCGTCTCAATCTCTGGTTGAGGTTTTCCACTTCGATGTTAGTAGAATCTCGGACTGCCTATGGGTCTTTCTCCTTGTATACCAGCCAGTGAAGACTTTCTTCACTATTCTTCGTTCTGGCATACGATTAACGTGCCCAACCAACCTGTTAAGTTTGATGAAAGTTACTAGATGTCGACTTCGAATGAATGACATCAGAAGGGGTTTAGTGTGGTGGTATAATACCACAATATTTTTAAATTGCCAATATAAATGCTTTTTTTAAACAGACAAAACGTTTATTTAATTGTGAATCATAGACAATGTTTCTTAAGAAATGAAACCTAAAAAATAAAATGATAATACCCGTAACTGGGACAAGGCAAAAACAATTGAATTACTTAAATCCTTGATCATTTCCTAAGTATGAATTAAAGTGGGAAAACAAGACTATTATTTTAAGAATTTATTATTTGTGAACATCTTTCAGTATTTAAATTTTTCCTATGCATTTCTATAAAACCATCGATGATTATTTTCAACTATAAATACGACTGTTAAATGTGTTCAGTGATGCAGTACCATTTTAATTTTCAATTAGCAAACTTACTACAGTTCCTAAGAAAATGATAAAGTTTTATAGTTGTGTTTTCTTATCGTGCTTGATTTTAATTAGTTTCATTGGACCAGCTGTATCTATATGCGTAAACAATTGCAATGATGTGTATGATCCTGTTTGTGGTTTCAATCCGAAGACTTTGAAATACAAGACATTTAAGAACAAGTGTTTCTTTGATTATCAGAATTGCCTTCTTGGATTCAGTAAGAACATTTAATTTTTTTTTTAATTTAAAATTTTCTATTGCATTTTTTATTATTTCTAGTCTATATCTTGTACGGCTTTGGAGAATGCTTACCAGTGTAGGTAGAGCTGCACTACATACAGTAAAAGACACTTTTTAATGGCACACGACTAATGAAACAAATGTCTTAATATTTATAAAATATATCTAAAAAAATATATAAAATACTAAAACTAGAAATCCTTTTATTTTTTGCTTAAAAGTTATAAGCGAGAATATTCTGTAGACAAGGTTTAAAATTGCGCTATTTAGTGTGCAATCGTTGGAAACTATAGCTGTCCTGTCCCTACTACTATTTTTTCTGCAATACAAGTCCAAGTGGTTTATTCTCACATCCTGAATCCCTCCTTTACTTACACACATAACAATCTAAGAATTCATTTATAAGCAGAACAACTTAACACAGTAAAACAACCAACCACAATTAGCATTTACGAAATGGTAAAACGTCCTAGACTTGAAACATAATGTCCTTTGGAAATTTGCTCTCGTCGAACTTATCCTATCTTCTTTTATTTTACAAACTAATAGTCCAGGGAAATTAGACATTTTACTTCGGAAAAATTCCGGGAAAGCTGAATTTTGGTATGGACATTGATATTATTGCTCTAAGGAAAATGTCACGAGTCCTCATCGATTTGACACTGCGATACGATTTTACGCGGGGTCAAAGGTCACCAAAAGCGATTTTTCAAATATATCTCAGTAATGCTCACTTTTATAGAAAAATTATGTGAATAAGGTTTGTAGCTTAGGTAGTTTCCTACAAAAAATGTTTTATAACTTTTTCTTGTAAGAGTAACCGTTTTTGAGATATTTTGATTTACAGAGTTTTAAATTTTATAACTCATGAATCGTGGGCCTTTCCATGCCTTTTTTGTCTAATATCCGTGGACTAAAATCATCTCGTCTTTAATGTCATCGTCTGCGTCTTCAGTTGGAGCATTGCATTGGACTATTGTAGTATACTTTTTAGTCTGGTACGCATGCGCACGGTAATAATCCTCTCAGAAACTGGTGACCAGCTAATGAGGCTGGACCTGACTTCCTTGGTGAATAATGCACCAACGCGATTCCTACGGCTTTCGGTTTCGTTTCTGCCAGAATATAAGACGGACTCACCGTTTTAGCAGATATGTTCCCCGCGTCGTGCCATCTGCTCTCGATAAGTCCCATGATCTTGATTTTATATCGATTCATCTCGTTGAGGACTTCATCCAGACGTCCATCAGAAAACAGTATTCTCACATTCCATGATCCGATTCGTGTCCTGTTTCGAAAAGCAAAGGTCGTCGTCGTGTTGTCCATCCGGTTCCGAGGCATTGTTTGCCGATTCGTAGCAATGGGGTTTTTATGGGAGTGGGTTGCTAACCCTCAGCCCAACGGACTTAAAACTCTGTTTTGTGGTGCAGAGAACTCGCCCTTCGACCGTCTCCCGTTAGCTCCTTCCGAAGGATTACCCCAGGTGGTGTTAGGACTTGCTAACAGAGCTGCTAGGTGTTCGTCTGCAGTGACTCCTCTCCGGTTTTGGTAGAAATGACAAATCGGGTGCCACCACCTTCCCAGATCTTTGTTAGCCATTCGCCCGCCCTGATGAACAGGAAAGCAGATTTTGTTTGACTTCCGCGGACCGAGTTGATCTACAAGAACTTATAATCAAACTCCATGTTTTATTGTAGATCTATACCAACATCATAAAGTGATTGACATCAAAAGGGGTTTAGTCTGGTGGTATAGTAGTCCAGTCAAATTAGTATTTTCTATATCCTTCATTTTTTTTGGAATCGGTTTATTTTGGTGTTTTAAAAAAAATGTTAAAAGTCGAGAACGATATCACCAAGGCGTCAAATTTATTCAAGGTCAAAGTTCATAAAATACAGTTTTTTGCGAATAACGCGCTTTCTATAGCTCGGAGGCCAATTAAAGTTATTATGAAAATGAAAGATAATTAAATTCCCCAAAAAAAAGATATCTTTCATTTTTTACATAAAACGAACAGTTTAGGTAAAAATGTGCTTCAAAGTTTCCGCACAAGGCATATGCATATTAGCTCAGTCACTTTATACATAAACCTCTTATACATAAACCTCTCTGGTTGGGAGTATAAAACCGAGTTTTCGGGATCCGGAGGCATGACTTTCGGCCGCCATCTTGTTTTGAGTGGTGAAAAATGGTTTTGCTTATTGCTCGGAAACTGTGAGTCCTACAGATTTTTTGTAAAAATATTTTTTTTAGATAATCAAATTATCTACAACTTTCGTAAATAACGTTTTGCGGTAATATAAATAATAAAAAAAAGCGCTATAACTTTTTTATTATTGATTCTACATAAAAAATGCTTTTGAGCATTTTTGTAGAGCATTTTCTTGCGAATAATTTGATGTGGTCATTTATTGAATTAGCGTTGTTTTTGTTGATTTTGGAGCAATGCAAACGGAGAAGTTATAACAAAAGTTCTGCATATGCTTCCATCTATATAAATATAATTGGAGTGTTTGTCAAAATAATTGTAATTTTCTAAGCCTATATGGTTATTTACATGATATTAAAGCAAAATCATGTATTTTTAAAATTTTTATCTCTCTGTATGTCTGTATGTCTGTATGTCTGTCTGTCTGTTTGTCTGGGCTAATCTCGGAAACGGTTAATCCGATTGCGACGGGACTTTTACTGGAAGATTCAGTATTTTCTTGGGCTGGCTCCTCTCCAACTATCGGATCAAGTTTTCCGTCTGAACCGAGAGTCGGATCCCAGTGAAAACATGCCAAACTGACAAATTCGATGTGCAGGGGCTGATAAGTACATACTGTAGATCTGATAACGTCCTTAAAAAAGAAAGAAAGAAAATAAAGAAAATTCATAATCTCTGTGGTTTTAAGAGAATTGAAAGTACATAACTACAGCTGCGATCCGCAAGTACTTGCGAGTAGGTACATCACCAATGGAACACGATTTTTGACAACTACCAGTAAAATGTATCTGCCCAAAAACAATAGCAAGGGTAGTTGCGAGTAGCTCGCAGCAGTTTTGAGTAATTTACCAGTGCCAATAGACCGCCGGCCGCTTATAACTAGACGATCGTTCAAGAGCTACTTTTCTCCCTATTTAATATTGACTAAACATGAGGTAGATTTCACTAACGTAAATACACTCTAGCGAACAATGGTAAAGCGCACTTAAGGAAAACATCCGCAAAACTATTCGCGAAATAGGGCCACAAATAATCGACAATGTACTAAAAAATTGGGTTAACAGGTGAGCTGAGGTGAGCTACTGCCAAGCCAGCCGCGATATCTATTTAAATGAAATTGTTTTCCATAAATAATCGGAAGGTGTACTTATTATTTTCAATAAAGCAACATTTATTTAAATATATTTAACAGTGTAGTTTTAATAACAATTTCAAAGAGAAACGAACTCCAAAATAGAGGCACCTGTGGGCGCCAGAATCTGGTGTGAAAGCCCCAGATTCACTAGAGCAGAGCTATAAGCCAAGGCACCTTAGTGACTGTCTTTCAAGCAGAGGTATACGCTATACTGGCATGCACTCACGAGAACTTAGAATGGCCTACAAAAACGAACAATGTTTGTCTTCTCTGATAGTCAAGGGGCTAGCAGCGCGATAATGTGGCGTAGTCTAAATTAGTTAACATCGGGCTGGCAATCTATATCAAGCGACTCTTGTTTGTGTCCCGGGTCGTCGGGCTTGAAAAACTATGAAAACACGGATTCCCTGGCAAGAGAGGGCTCTGGCAATGCATTCATTGACCCGGAACCGGCTATTGCGGTGCCAAACAGTTTGCTGAATAGGGCCCTTGCCAATCGTCCTTTGATGAAACATACCGAATGCTGGTCTTCCGCGCCTGAACTGGCCAACTCTAAGCAGTTTCTTCCTGTTACGTCTCTTAACGCAAATGGATTGGTCGCGGTGGAAAGGATGTTAGGAGACTTGTTGGCTCGATTACAGGACCCTGTGCTCGCAATTGTCACTTGTGAAGAAAGGGAATGGCGAGGACCCCACCTGCAGGATTTTCCTTTAGGTGGATGAGTCTGTTCTTCATATTCTCTGTGAGTGCCCCCCTATCGCCAGGAGAAGGGTTTCGTTGTTCGGCGAGACTCTGCCTGAATAGTCAAGTCTAAGCGACAAGCCATTCAGCAGACTGCTGAATCTTTTAAAGCGATCTGACCTACAAATATGAGGTATACGGGTATGTACAATAGACCAACTGAATGGCCGCGGTACTTTTGCACCCAGTACTTCACCAAAAAAGAAAGAACAGATGGCTCACCTTTTATAAAACTTCAAATAATAAAGAATTGATAATTGCCAATATAAAAGTTATTTTTATAAACAGGCAAAACGTATATTTAATTGTCAATCATAGACAATGCTTATTAAGAAATGAAACCTAAAAAGTAAAATGAAGAGACTCGTAACTGGGACAAGGCAAAAACAATTGAATAACTTAAATAATTGATCATTTCCTAAGTATTGATGAAAATGGGATATTTAAACAATACTATTATTTAAGAATTTATTATTTGTAAACATCTTTCAGTATTTAAACTTTTCCTAGGCATTTCTACGTTAATTTTCAACTATAAATACCACTGTTAAATGTTTCAGTAAAGCAGTACCATTTTACTTTTCAAGTAGCAAACTTACTACAGTTCCCGAGAAAATCATGAAGTTTTATAGTTGTGCAGTTGTTTTCTTATCGTGCTTGATTTTAATTAGTTCCGTTGGACCAGCTGTATCTATATGCCTAAACAATTGCGATGATGTGTATGATCCTGTTTGTGGTTTCAATCCTACGACTTTGCAATACGAGATATTTACGAACAGATGTATCTTTGATTTTGAAAATTGCCTTCTTGGATTACGTAAGAAAATTGTATTTTTTTTTAATTTAATATTTTCTATTGCATTTTTTATTATTTCTAGTCTTAATCTTGTCCGACTATGATGACTGCTTGCCAGTGTAGAGATGCACTACATACAGTAAAAGGCACAACTTTTTAATGGCAAACGACTAATGGAGCAAATGTCTTAAAATTTATAAAATATATCTAATAAAATATATAAAATACTAAAACTAAAAATCCTTTTATTTTTTGCTTAATATTCCGTAATTGCGCTATTCACTGTGCAATTCAATTCCATTTCCTTCGCCTGAGTTCGTTGTTCATCCGATCTTAGCCGGCACGGCGCCATAGTTCTTAATATTTAATACTATCTTGCTAGCGGTTTTTAGAATATCACGTAGGCATATCTGTTGATGGAAACTTCAAAGCGCGGTTATTCAGCGTTGTGCGTTCAATGTTGTTTGCATTTATCGGCATTTCTTTAGTTTTAACCGATTTAGCCTTAGGCCTGCCGAACCACTTTCTGTTACTAAATTGTTTAACATATTTTTGAAGTCTATGGGCCAGCGCAGTTGCAATCCTCAATGTATGATCCCTGTTCTACTATTTAAAGCGCGAACAAAGATGTCGATTATAAAGAGTACTGGCGAAAGTGAGCATCCTGAACTTCATTCTGTTCATGATATGTACATATGTTGGTCGCGTGGCAATGGCACTAAGAAATGTCGTTGTTGTAGAATCTCTGTAATCATCTTCCCTCACGTACGTAACCAACATTTCTCCGAAAGTATTTCCTCTGGTACATGGAATCCATGGGAGTAAAGGCAAGACCATCATCAGCAAAGTTAGGCGCTTGGAGTTGAAGAGCCATGGAAGACTATATTATTGTTGGGTTTTAGCAACCGTGCCGTCATTTCTGGCCTCATGCTGTTTTCGGCTGTTACATGTTACTATTTGCCTAAGGTAGGTAAATGCTTGTATACTACTTAAAATTTAGATTCTTCCACTTTGATTGTGGAACCAACTTCAAACCGTCTTTCAGACGGGTGCAGCATATACTTCGTTTAGATTTCATTAGTGTGCAGCCTCAGCGACCTACCACCTATCCTTTCTTTGTAGGAAAGGCGACTTCGACGAAGTTCGCTACCAAATTCACTAGCTGCATAAATGTTCGAAGGTGTATCAGGAGGTGGACAGCACCCCGAGTAAAACTGTGCCATGCGCATTTCCTCGCTAAGAGTGCTATTTGCAGGCGCCGTGCAGGCTAGTGCGTGCCTGCTGCATGCTAGGTGCGGGCGAGTTTTATTTTTACTCAGGACTCTCTCGGCTCCGCAGGTCTTAAGCCCAGTCTAAGAAAAAAACCACCTCCGTCTTAACTCACCCTCGCTTGACCAGCTTACGCCATTACGCTACATGGGTGGGGGAGGGGGCAGCTATCTAGCTGCTATCTCTCGTTGCCGTTCTCTGTTTCTTTGAGCTTTGTATTGCTTAAGCTTCTGGTTGATGGCCTCCAGCGCCACTTCCACCATCCTCCACATATCTTCAGACCTCGGCTATTTCCAGCACAGTCCTGCGCTCCGCAAACCTCGGACTTTTAAAGAGGGCATGTTCATTATCGTCCGGGCTTTCTAGGCACAACGGCGAATCGTTCAAAATGAAGCGGTGAAAGTATGCCCTATAACCTACATGTCCAGTCCACCCAGGAACTGTGTGAGCTCATTACCCACTTCTCTACATTTGGTATGAGTCTATGAGTCCATCAACCCTTGAAAGACTCGTCCCACTTCCTCTGTCAGGCTGCGATGGACTGGCACACGCCTAAATCCTTCGCACTGGCCTAGACTTCCCCCCTTGTATATTTCGGGTCCTACAAGCTCCCACTCTCCGTCGATGGGGATCATTCCTGCTATGACACACTTGATGCTAAATCGAACGTAGTACGGAATGCACAGCATACTCGAAGGGCACTCAACCGATAAACAGAACTTATTTTCCTCCTATGAACCGTTCTGGTGTAATTCTATATCAAATCAACACAATAGGTAAGAACTAACCTTTTTTTTGATAAGGACGCGGCCTGGTCTCCTACGTTAGGGAGGAGCGCTTATGAACGAAGATTTTTTCGGCCGTGCTCGTCAAATGCACCCCGAAGTTGAGCCTTCTGTTAATAATCACTTCCAGATACCTTCATAAGCACGGGTTTGGAACGAAAGACCTGCTTACCTAATTTCATGATTTGCACTACTTCTATTTTGTGTTCAGCTAGCAATAGACTAGCGTTCTTGAGTCCCGTTTTTATCCCCTATATCTATTCATTCGCGAATATATCAATTTCGTCGAGTCGCTTACCTACTACAGCTACCCCGATATCATCGCTCGATAGCGACCGCTTACATGGATAATGATACACAGTAGCGGACCTAAGACGGAACCTTGGGGGCCTCCGAAAGTTATCCTGTACTTAGTAATCTGTTGTATATGAGTATTACCCGTTCAAAAAGCTTATTCATAGTGTTTAGGAGGCATATTGGTCTGTAGGCCGACGGTTCACCTGGGGCTACTTTATGAGGCTATGTCTGGCTTGTCATACTGCTCATGGTCACCTACATATTCGCGTGTAAGTTTATTAAAAATGATGAATTGTCACGACTTTGTAAAGTACTTCTCGGACTATGCTATCATAGGCAGCTATAAAGTCTAGGAAGTGGTGTCGGGGCGGTTTCAGAGGGGGGTAATTGGGTAATTACTCCCTTAGAATTTTCGTTCGCTTATTTATTTTTACTAGTATCGCCCATTGGTCGAAATTCGACCCTCTCTCGCTACTCTTCCCTCAATCCGCTCCGTTAAAGTTTGACGTCTACGCATTTCAAATAACTCAGTAATAATTTAATTGAACTTTTACCACTCTTTAATTTCTCTATCAGTTCTAAACAAAAACAAAAAAATTGTTTTAAAAAAGTGTAATTAAAAACTACATTATCATCTAAAATCGCATCTTTGAACAAAACTTTCTTCATTTTTAAAAGCACCATCGCTTACCGTGATATTTTGATAATAATTTCAACATAAGGGGAATGACGCTGACATGCAATCGCACTACGGCAAGAAAAGTGGCACAACTCAAAAATTGGCTGGTTTGAGTTATTGCCGCCAGGTGACTGTTGGCACTTTTCTTGCCGTACTGCGATAGTATATGCATTTATTTCTAATCTAATTTGTTGAAACAAAAACAAAAACAAACAAAATTTTGAAATGCCAATTTGATTTATTTAAAGCGTAGTGAAAAGGAAGTACGGCAAACATTCGCTAAGCAATCTTGGCTCATGAAATTTAGTCTATTCACAAACCTTAATAATAAATTTTTATATTCGCCTGTGTATATGCTAACCGTAATTTCTACCTTATATTGTTGTTGTCCTTTTATCATTTTATACTGGGAAATGCAATACTCATTTCTGAGTGACAGAATTGAGATAAATGAATAATTCTTGTTTTGTGCACACCTTTACGACTCCGACTTCCATATAAAACCAGTTTGAGGAAAATCGGTTTAGTGGAAGTCGGATAAAGTGCTGTACAAAAAAAGTGCTTGCGTATTAATATATAGATTCTTAAAAATTACCGCAATTTCAAACAAACAAGATAAGTTATGGTGAATCTAGTCGGCGATATATGACGGTGAATTTTTCCAAAACTGCTGGAGAGTCGTGGAAGGGACCGATACCCGAGACTCCCGCTAATATGGCACGCTATGGCTGATTCCACACGAGCGTACACAGGACACGACAAGAGTCGGCTGCAAAGTGGTTTATGAAGATGAGGGTGAGAGAGGACGATGGGGAGGGCACACAAATTTGAACATGATCACCAGCCATGGTATTATTAGAGTAAAAACCATAAAAGAAGACAACGAGTGTCCCATTCGCTCTGCTTGTTTGAAAGCGCAGCTTTTTTACTCAAACAACCAGAGCTAATGGAAAGCTCGTTATTTTCTTTTATGGTTTTTCCTCTAACTAACGTAACACCCTGATAGTATGCCGTCCGGGCCGGATGCTTTAAAGGCAAAGAAGATATTAATAACCCACACCACCTTCTCCTTTGTGATGATAGCGGAAATCTTCACCCAGTATTGGTCTCTGCCTATTCCCTGAGGCCTCGACTTCCTTTTCGTCCTTGCATCCGGGTAAGTGTGTACTCTTCATTACTTAATAAGCCTTGGTAGTCTAGGGAGTAAGGCGCCTGGCTACTATCCCAGAGATCCAGGGTTCGAATCCCGGCAGCACCACGGTCCTTCGCATTTCCCACCTTCTTTCTTCTTCCCTCATTACATTCCTCATTCCTCCTGTCATAACCTTCCGCTAGCACTGCCCCGCTCCACTAGCGCATGTCATCCGTTGATTGATGGGATTCAACTCGTTTCAGCAGGCATACAACACTCCAGCGAAATGTTTCTCGTTGCCCTGATGCCAGAGTCGCGATAAGAAATGGTTGGCAGTAGGTGGTTGTGGCATCTCCTTCCTACTTCTCTCTTTCCCTTCACTATCTATCGACTAGAGCTTGCTGTTCGACATTGCACTCTATACGAAGAAAATAGATTGTCGACAGTACAAAGGGGTTTCCCTGAGCTCTAGTCTTCCACATAAAAAAATCTGAATGTGGAAAAACGGACGTATTTGAAGAAGAAGAAAGCGCTGTTCCATCAAGATAACGCACCTGCTCACACTTTGATAGTCGCCATGGCTAAAGTTTACAAATATCACTTCGAATTCGTTGACCACCACCCACTGAACATATTGGGGCTTATCGCCCAAAACGTAAACGCGAACGAAACGTCAGACGTTCAATTTTGGTATCGTAGTAAACGCAACAGATGAAAACGTTAATTTCGAAATTGTTTTTTCGGTATCATGCAAAACGTGCGGTGGCAGTTCCCCGTGTGTTTGTGAAACGTGAAGTTTTGTAGGCGGCAGTAAATTTGGAAATATGTTTTAAATAGTTTCATTTTTAGTCTATTTATTTTAATTTCGCCATAAAGGCATATATTTTTTATTAAAAGGCCAAAGTTTATTTTTTTGGAAAGTTTCTATTTTTTTTTCAAATAAACTTATAAAATAACACAAATCACCGAAAAGATTGAGCAATACGTCTTCTTATTTCCACAGCTTCTTCGTGTTAATAAGAATTGCTAGGTTCATCATTTGATTCTTCTGTTAATGATGAATAACTTTCTTCTGGGATAAAATCTTTTGTTGAGATGCCGAATGAAGGCAAATATTGTGCAGAGCACAGCATATCTGCACAACCTTTGATGGATCGTAATTTAGAGCACTCTTTCATCCATTTCATAAATATTCAGTCCCTGTAAAATTTTGCCTGAGAGCTCTTTCGTCCTCTTGAGCTTGGTTTTCTAACATATATAGAGACACGGTATCCATAATTTATAATTTTAATTTTTAAGCTCAATAAAATTTATTAAAAAACACAAAATTTTGAATTTAATACTCAAATAAAAATCTAACTTGATTAGATTGTAATTTTTGACAAATGTCAGCTGATTTCAAAACTTTTCGAACATGACTATGACTACATTCACGCGTTTTCCACCATTGGCTTTTAAGGTGAAGTAAAACGCGTAGACGCACAGTGGGCTAGATAAGGGAAAAAGTGGGCAAAAATATAATGAATGAGTTGTCCCGTACATTCGAAATTTAGGTTTCAGGGGTTTTTCACATCGCTGATCACGAATCCGTAACGGTTTAGCCGCTAGGGCGTTTTGAAGTTTTTTTGTTAGAGTTTTACATATTACCATGTATTTGTGTAACCGTATAACCTATTTTCGTGAATAAGGTAAGGTATACGCAGAATACTCCTACCCATCTAACACTGTAAAAGTGACGATTCCTCCTTACCAACTTTCAGAGTTATGATTCGTCAAAGTCAAAATTATGGTTTTTTTAACTAAAATTTCAACTTCAACTACCTTTTTCTCCAAAAAATACATAGTTAACCTATACTTTTTTTTCCGAAATTGGAAAGCTTGAAGTATTTCCTATGAATAATGTTCAGACAATTTTTATGCTACGGCTTTTACTTTTGAAGTTATAAGCAATTTTGAAGTTAAAATTGGCCTTATTTGGTACTTTTTTAGTACTTTTTCACCAATTTTAACATCGTATAAAATATGAATTGGCAAGTTTTGGCACCCAAATCTTTCGAATTCTCATTTCATAAAGTATTTCCTACGAAATCACCTTAAAACTATCCCGGGGGGTAGTGGGGGTTAAACTATTTTTACAGTTTAAGGCCAATAAAGTTTTTAAAAAAAAATTTTTTTTCGTGGGTTTTGATCGTTCTATTACATTAGCATGGATTATTATTTAATAACGGTAAAACACATAGAAATATTCTACATACCTTCAGTATCACCCTCCATTGAACGGAATTAATATTACAGACTTAAATACAAAGTTATTGGTAATTTACTTAGGAAATGTTTTTCGCGGCGAAGATACCCAAATGCAAATATGTCGAAAGTACCTAACTTCGGAATGCCTTGGAGCCGCAGGCTTTAAAGCTACTCGCCCCATCTTTCGGTAAAACATGCAGGGGATCCCCCTCTTTAAGATAGTTCATAAAGGGCATTTAAGAAAAAAAAAATTTTTGAATTTTGTCCACTTTTTTTAGAATCTAGCCCATTGTGAGACGGTATGTTTCGTTAAACGCACGTTTACCACGATAAGCCCCATTATTACCTCTAATCCCCAGAAACTTTTTCTATTTGTCAATATTAGGTTTGGCTTGGAGGATAGAGACTTACGTTGAACGAGGAGGACATTGCGTACATAAACATCGATTTTGTAGAACAGGACACCAACTACTATTTGGAAGTACATAGTAAAGGGTTGTATCGTAGCTGAAAAATAAAACATACATTTTATCGCAAAAAAACTTATTTCAATGTTAGGGGCTCAAAACTTTTCAGACTAGTCTCGTATACTCAAAATTTAAAGTGCATCAAAATTAATTAAACGCAATTAGTTCAATTATTAATATTTTCCTGGTTCCTATTTAAAGTTTTTGTATTGTAATTTTTGTATTGTAAACAATTTTCTAAATGTGTGTCTGTTATATTCAACAAGGGTATTATTACACGTTTATGGAAATTATGATAAAACTTGACCTCTATTCTTTCAAGCAATTTAAAAACAATTTAAACAGACCTTTAAAAATTCTTTGTTTTATCCTCGCACATGTTGTGAAGTATTCAATTTATTGTATAAGTTTTAATAAAATATTAAAAAAAACACGTTTAAACCTGACTAGACTATAAATACCGGACTGAATTATGACTGAACATTATTACAATTCTGATACTCATTAAAAAATCTACTACAAAAATGAATTTACATATATTTTTGAATGTATTTCTAAATTGTTTATTATTTATTAATTTAATTAAAGCAACCTGCTATGAATATTGTCCGACTGGCTACGATTATGATTATCCAATTTGTGTGTCAAATGGCAAATGCATAAAGGAATTGCCCAATTTATGCTATTTAGGTGTTGAGAATTGTCGTGCAGCTCAAAATTGTGGATTTCGTAAGTGTGAAGAATTTGTCTAAAAACTAGTGATAGTAATAATATATTTTTATTATAGAATGGTATGAACTTCCTTGTGAATATTGTGACTGCCCAACGCAATGTGCTTATACTTATGGCCTAGTGTGTGGATTCAATGGTGACTATACACAATTATTTGCTAGTTCATGCTCCCTTGAAGAAATTGAATGTTTAACAGGCGAAGGTGAGACTTATAATAATTATCAACTCCAAAAAAATATATATTTTGTTTTCCTTTTTTTTTACTTCCGAAGAGTGGCAAATTGTTGATTCTTGCCAATGTCACGTGAATGACTATGGCGTTGGTTGTCCAAAATTATTTTGCACGTTGGAGTATGCTCCAATTTGTGCCTATAATGGAAACGAATATAGAACATTTGGAAATCAGTGCCAATTGGATTCTGAAAATTGTATAAGTGGTTACAGTAAGTCAAACATAATATTCTTATTTATTTATAATATTTTCAAAATATTCTTTTATTATTTTTAGTCTGGGGCATACATAGCTATGGAGAATGTCCAGGGTGCTTGTGTCACTATGAGTACAAATAACATTAAAAATAACTTTTATAAAATTTATTTTTTAACATTTACCATTTGAGAAAAGTTTAAAATTACAATTTAATTTTTTTTTAATCTTAACATCTAATTTATATTATGGAAGTTGTGGAAAATCATAAATAAACATTAATTTAATCTAAAACTAAATCTGTTACTAAATCTTACCATGGGAACTGATCAGTAATTTCTTGCCTGAAAAAGGCTAATTAAAATATTAAAAAATTTCTTCCCGGAATTTTTTTAGAAATAGTCTTCAATAGATTCTTTTGACTACCACCATAGAGGTGCGTGGTTCGAGTCCACTCCGTGCCATGGTCCTTTGTCTTTCTACTTGTTCCACCTAGATGACATTCCATCTTTTTTATCTTTCTTCTTTACAACAATTCCCTGTTCTTTCTTCTGCCATCACCTGCAAGCATAATAAGCGAGGAAGCCATCTCATGTTCGATTACCGAATTCAGGGTTTTATCATCGTAATTATTGGATTGAACCCGGTAAAATAAAACCGTGTGTTAACACGTTGGAAGTTCTTTCATTCTTCTATCTCTTCTATTTTACCGTCTAGAACTTGCGGTCCGACATTGCATTAAACGATAAAAACCGTCGACAGTACAAAGAGACTTAGCACTGAGCTGTAGTTCTATCACATAAAAGATCCTAAAACCTTCTTCGTATTCTGGAAGGAAAGATTTTTCATAATTTCCTTGAAATTTATCAAACCTATATGTTATGTTTCTTCTTCAATTACGGCCATTCAGACCTAATAAAGTCCTTTGGCAATTTAAGAGTCATTCTACCTTGTGATGCGACTGTCCAATTTCTTATTTCTAACTTATTGGCGTCTTTCATAACCGAGTCACGACGTCTGTTTTTAGATCTTATGGACATCCATATGATGGAATAGGTTGTAGGTTTCGTCATTGGTTTTCGCCCCAAATGTATTGTTGCCAATTTTTGCTACTCCATACACTTAACTATTTTAGTACAGGGTGTATTTTATGCCCCAGGTCAATTATGCTGTAGTCCCAAATGATTAAATTCGGTCACAGGAAAGTTTTTCAACATGTTACGATAACTATCACCAGTAACTGTTACAGTCATACTGTTACATACAGTCACTCTGCGACAGTGTAGTGGTCGTTGGTGCATGAATTGGTGATTATTTTCAATGTCCAAATAGGAGCCATTCTGTTTATTAACAAAGCCAACCATGTGTCTCGTCACTCATAATGATTTTTTGCCACAACTGTTGATCAGCTGGACCGAACTGAAAAACCAGTTGTTGTGGCGTCAGTGGCATACCCCGGGGGGGGGGCGGTCCGCAACGGGCGGCATCTATTTTGGGGCGGCATTTTTTATATTTTGTTTTAGTTGTAAAAAACAACTTGTTCACTTCATAAGTTTACTATTCGATTTCTACGAATTATGAATTACTATATGATGTCGAATATTTTTCCTCATCGTCAATGTAGGGTTGAAAATATTATCTACTGGAAATTCCGCGATGAACTTAAATTTCAAGAAACCGTGGGACGCGGAAAACAATTCCCCGCTCAAAAAGTGCTGGTCTAAGGTTTGAAAAATTCGTGGTGTTTGTAAACGGTAACGTAATTTTTGCACGATTTTTAAAGAGTCCTCGTGTTTTTACAAGTGATGTCTTGTTGAGAAGCTATTGCTCTGCTAAATCCAGAAAAAGGTAACTTCATTTAGAACGAGCCTCATTCCAAAGAGTTTATTAGAAAAACTAATAAATTAAAGTGAATGTGACCCTTTGCCGAAATATTTCCATTTAAACAAAAATGGACCTGACCGAATGTTATGAAATTTTTTTCAGAGGATGTTTTCGTTAATATGCTTCTAATCGGCACCTTAAAAAATTCAGTATCATGTTTGGTTTGGGCGATATCGTGCATGTAAAAAAATCACGTACGTCGTTTTAACAAAAAAACGGCTCGACCGAATTTTACGAAAATCTTTTCAGATCATCATCATCATCATCATTGGCGCTACAGCCCTCTGTGAGCCTTGGCCTCCTCAAGAATTTTCTTCCAACGTTCTCGGTCCTGTGTCTCTCTCTTCCAGTTGGTAATCCCAATTGCGCGTAAGTCCATTTCGATGTCGTCTTTGTATCTCTTCCTAGGTCTTCCTTGTGACCTTCTTCCCTCTGGCGTTTGAAGGAACAGGATTTTCGGGGGTGCTTCTTCCGGCATTCTCATTACATGTCCTATCCAGCGTAGGCGTGATATCTTGATGCTTTTTATAATGTCTGGTTCTTTGTATATTTGGTACAACTCGTGGTTGTATCTTCTTCTCCAGACTCCCTCTTCATTTACTGCGCCTGTGATCCTGCGGAGAATTTTTCTTTCGCAACTTCCGAGGATCTGCCTAGTAAGCGTCCATGCTTCCGATCCGTACATCAGTACTGGTTTTATTACGGTTTTATATAACTTGAATTTTATACGCCTGCTTTTTCTTTTAGACTTAAAATATTTCAACATACTGTAGTATGTTTTGTTCGCTAGCAGTATTCTTCTTTTAATTTCCGCAGTAATGTTGTTGTCTTTATTAATTTGCGTTCCTAGATATGTGAACTCGTTTACGGATTCTATGTTATATCTGTCGATTGTTATATTTTGTCCTGTTCTTCCTCTACTATTTCTATTAGGGATCCGCATATGTTTCGTTTTATTTTCGTTGATGATAAGTCCAGATTTCGATGCTGCTTTTTCTAGCGCTACATAGGCTTCCTTTGCTGCAGTCATTGTCCTGCCTATGATGACTATATCATCTGCATATGCCATTACCTGAACAGACTTGTTTAGAATTGTCCCTCTGGTTTCAATGCGTGCCTCTCGGACCGCTTTTTCTAATAAAATGTTAAATAGTAAGCAGGATAGAGAGTCTCCTTTTCTCAGGCCTCTGTTCGTTTCAAAAGGCACCGATACGTTGCTTTGTATTCTTACTCTGTTTATCACTCGACTCAATGAGGTTTTAGTGAGCTGAATTAATTGATCTGGAAAATTCAGCTCCACCATTGCTTCGTAGATTTTTGGTCGTAGGGCAAGATCATATGCTGTTTTAAAGTCTATGAAAAAGAGGTGGGTCTCTATGTTGAATTCTTTCGTCTTCTCAATTGCCTGTCGTAATGCGAATATATGGTCGGTTGTGGACTTTTGTTTCCTGAATCCGCACTGGTAATTGCCAATCACTCTGTCATATTGGTACAATAAGCGAGTATACAGGATATACGAGAATATTTTATATGCTACGTTCAGTAACGTAATACCTCTGTAGTTTGAACATTCAAGCTGGTCCCCTTTTTTGTGCAGAGGACAGATTATTCCTATGTTCCATTCGTCAGGTAGTTCTTTATGCCTCCAAATGTGTTGTACAATCTTGTGCAAGTGTATTTTTAATATATTACTACATTTTTTATATATTTCGGCTGGTATATTGTCTACACCTGGAGACTTGTTATTTTTAAGCTTACTTATAGCTTCTTCTACTTCCTGTACGGTAGGTTCTGGTATTGTTTCAGCATTCCTGGTTCTTTCGTTATTATCAAATGTGTGTCCACTATGTCCTTCTTCATGTTGATCCAAGAGTTCACTGAAATGTTCCACCCACCGATTTAGAACTTGTCCTGTCTCGCTTAGAATATTTCCCTGCATGTCTCTGCAGGCTGATGTCTTAGGTTTAAATTCTTTTCTACCCTCTCTTATTTTCTTGTAGAACTGTCTTATTTCTCCCTCACTATGAAGGGATTCTAGCTCTTCCATCTTGCGCTTTTCGAATTCTCTTTTCTTTCTTTTATGTACTCTTTTTTCCTCTCTTCGTCTAGCTCTGTAATCTTCTTCTGCGTTTCGAGTGTTATGTCTTTTTAGTTTTCTTTTATACGCCTTGTTTTTCTGTTCTGTTGCTATCCTGCATTCATCGTCGAACCACTCACTACGGTCAGGTCTACGTGCTTCACCTAGGACTTCATATGATGATTGCTCTATAGCTTCCTTGCACCTGGACCACGTCTCATTGATGTTACCGATATTGTGCGGATCATGGTTGTTAATGGCATTAAATGCTTCGTTTAATTTGGTTTCAAGTTCGCTAACTTTTACCTCATCTGCTAGACTTGCTATGTTAAGTTTTGGTGTGCGTGTTAATCTTTCTTTTTTAACATTGGAAAGTCTTGCTCTGATCCTGCATTTGACCATGAAGTGGTCTGAGTCAACGTTGGCCCCTCTATGCGTTCTGACATCTAATATGGTCGAACTATGCCTACCGTCAATGAGGACATGATCGATCTGGTTACAAGTTCGATTATCTGGTGAGAGCCATGTCATCCTATGTATTCTGCTATGCTGGAAGTAGGTGCTTTTTACGGTCATGTTTGCGGATGCTGCAAAGTTTATAAGTCTTACACCATTGTCGTTACTTTCGTCGTGTAAGCTGTATGGACCAATTGTAGGGCGGAATATTCCTTCTTTCCCAATCTTGGCGTTTAAATCACCTAAGACTATCTTAATGTCATGACGTGGGCAGCTAAGATAGGCTGATTCTACATTATCGTAAAATTCGTCTTTCTCTGCCTCTGATTTATCTTCAGTGGGTGAGTGTACATTGATAATGCTATAGTTGAACAGGTTTCCTTTTATTCGTAGATAGCAGCTCCTTGGGTTAATAGCTTTAAAATCTATTACTAAATGCTTGCACTTATTTCCAACTATGAATCCTGTTCCCATTATATGTTCTCTAGGGTGGCAACTATAGTATACAGTGTGTTTCCTTTTGTCCATTATACCTTGCCCGGTCCATCGCATCTCCTGTATAGCCAAAATGTCCATTTTGTATTTATCAAATATTTCCAGGAGTGTCCTAAGTGCTCCTGCCCTATACAATGATCTTACGTTCCAAGTACATAATATCAAATCGTTAGCCTTTTTTCGTATGCCAGGTCGTTGCCGAGTAATCCGTCCGGTTTCTTGCTCTTGAGTTCTCATAACAAAGAGGTTTTCGTGGTTGTGGGTTGTTAGCCCACAGACCCTTATTCTAGTGGAGGGGCTGCCTCCTATTCGACCCCTAGACTGGCCGTTGAGTCTACTCATCTGCTGGGATTGGCACTATGAGGTTATCCCTGCTATGCAGGGCGCCCATATGCACCTCTCCCAAGTCGTGATGTTGATCGACATTCAGGTCTTCGACTCCTTTTCCCCTCCTCCTTTCTCAACCGGGCTTGGGACCGGCTATGGCGGAGTTCTTTTCAGATCATATATCCGTTAATACGCTTTGAACGAATCCTCAACGAAGACGATAGCTTTTTTGGTTCGCGCGATATCGTGCAGGAAAAAATGACCACATATGTACGCACATATACACAAAAAACACATACTTCTTCTCAAATTTTTGTATTCTTGATTGCATACACCTTGAAAAATGAAAATACGTTGAAAATTACGATTTCGATTTTCGGACCGATAACAATAACAATAACTTCCCTACAAACTATATACCTATAATGTTTATTAATTTATAAAAACCACCATTTTATTGACTTAAAGGGCGGCAAATTAGAGACCGCCCGGGCGGCAAAAGTTCTAGGTACTGTGTGGCGTTAGATGCTCCATAATAAATTCTTATCGACTACTAACTACAAATGTCAAATATGAACTGACAAATGACAGCCAAACCAAAATGGCGGCCAAACACACTCGGAGTGAAACATAAAAGGCACCTTATATTATTTTAAAATTACGCTGCCTAATTTTGAAAATTTTTACCAGTAGCTTAGAATTTTTTTCTGTTGCTTGTTTTTAGGCTTATTACTATTTGCTCAAAATTTCGTTCACCATTTATATAATTCCTCTTTATCAATGTCTAAATGTATCCCACGATTTGGTAGCAAAGTTTCAATCCAATACCATATCTCTTGACCTCTCATCTTCTTATGGCAGATTCCAATTTTTAATTAAACAAGCTGAAACTAAAACATCGCCTTGTTTGATTCCTTTTCCAATGGAAAAGCTGTTTAACATATAATTGCCTATCTTAACTTTTTTCTCGTAACACTGCAGATAAATACATTATGTTTCGGTATGCCTTTAGTTGAACAAAAAGTTTGCATGAAATTTTGTGTTTCAACTGAAACTTCGTTTGTCGAATCTCTGAAAATGTTACAAAAGGCTAATGGTTAATGGTGTCAAAAACACAGTACATGAATGCTTTAATGTATCCAAAGAAGGCCGAAACTGAAAACTTCTATAGGTACGTTGAGCACTTTTTGGCCCAGGGAAAAACGAAAAACTCGCGTCAGGCTACCGTACCATCACGCTACCGTACCATGTGAGAAAAAATTTGCGTTTGGGGGATTTAGTTTGAATTAAGGGTTATGTATTATTATACTATATTACTTATTATATATTCTTATGTTTGATTATGTATTATGGATTATTATGTATTTTTTAATGGATTTATTTAGCTTGACCTATAAATATTTGTTTGTTTGTTTGTTTCTTTGGTTCAAATCTTGCCACAGCTTTTTTAACTACTTCTACTAAACCGATTTGTATGAAACTTTGCACACACATGACAATGCAATCTGACAACTTTTTAAAAAAATCAAGATGGCGGTTCCAAGATGGCGCACGAATTTTGGAATTGTGTTCCGATTATATTGAAAATCGGTATCGAGAGGTTTTTATGAGCGCAAATAACGAATCTGTGGTCAAAATTTGAAAATTCAAAATGGCGGCGCCAATATGGCGGATTATTTTGGCGAATGTATTCTGAATCCATTGAAAATCGGTATCGGGAGGTTTTAGGGCTACAAATGACGATTCTGTGCTCAAAATTTGAAAACTAAAAATGGCGGCGCCAATATGGCGGATGAATTTTGCAAATGTGTTCTGAATCCATTGAGAATTAGTATCGGGGGTTTTTAAGGTCGGAAATAATGAATTTCATGTCAATATTAGAAAATTCAAAATGCGCTGGCAATATGGTATGCATAACAAATCACTTCACCAGAATTTTATAAAAAGTAAAATGCATAAAAACCTGTATAACGACTGTATATTTAAATAAGAACGACTTGTCTAGTAAAATCAGTTTGGTATCTGTTGGTATTTTGGACATGATACGTTTCGACGTGTTGATCGAAATCAGGTAGCTGAAAATAGGACTTTGAAAAATTCTAACCCGAGTAAAAATAAAACTCGCCCGCAGCTAGCCTGAATCAGGTACGGCGCCACAGCTAGCACGCATAGCGAACAAATGCGCACGGCACATTTTAACTAGGGGTTTCTTCGTCCTCTGCAATTTTTAAAACAAATACAGGCGATTTCGTGCATCCCTGTGGCGGGAGCGTGCAGCCCTGTGGCGGGCGCGTACATCCCTGTGGCGAGCGAGTTTTATTTTTACTCGGGAACAAAACTAGCACGCACACTACCGCCACAGGGATCCACGCTCCCGTCACAGGGAACCACGCTCCCGCCACAGGGATCCACGCTTCCGCCGCAGGGATGTACGAAATCACCTGTATTGCTCTTAAAAATTGTAGAGGACGAAGAAAAGGGGCAACTATCTTGGTGACCATAAAGGGTGCCAATAGCATACTCAGTAAAAAGGTTCTCGTTCGATTGCGTAGGTCAAGCAGCATTGGAAGTGGTTATTGTTTAGCTGGGGAACTGCTTGGTAAAACAACACTCGCGTTTGGAATGGTTTATGCCGATGCGGATGTATTTATAAATGTTCATGCCTGAATTTTTAGATTTTGGTGCCACTGGATGCCTCTAGCGAACAAATTTTTAGATTTTCGTGCTTGTGGCGGGAGCGTGCATCCCTGTGGCGGGTGCGTGCATTCTTTTGTGGCGTCCCTATTTGTTTGCTATGCGCTAGCAGCGGTCGCGTGCGTGCTAGTAAGAAAATTAACCAACTAAATTATTTTTACTCGGGAAGTTCCCCAGATTCAAGAAACACCGGCAATACATGATCCGTTTCACAATTCGTACCTCTGCCAAATCTTACTATGAGTTGCCTTATAAGTATATTTTATTCTTATGGGGTAAAAAATTAACCTCTATGGATGTCGGTAGTACAAAGGCCTTTCCCTGAGCTCTAGTCTTCCACATAAAAAAAGAAAAAAAATTATAGTTAGTTATAGTTACAATAATTACAATTTTTTTTTAAAAATTTGCTGTTAATAGAAATATTCCAGCAAAATTAAAGAAACTTGTTTGACTGCCCCCTCTTCTACGTATTTTGTATATCGATCATACCTAACAACAATTTTTCTACGAGATATAATTTTAAACGTGAATACCAGCTCAGAAAAAATGTAAAAACGATTATCTAAAAGTGCTCTATTCAATAAATATTTGGTTACTTTGAAATATTAAAAAAAGTAGTAAACACGAAGTAATAATTTTTAATGCTAAAATCATGACACAAAACCACGCTTCTCAAAGTATAAATTCTTTAACGCTAAAATAACAATTTTTAATACAATTCAAAAGTTTAAACAAGTTTGCAGCAGAAATGGATTTTCTAAAAAATTTCTGCCTAATATTTTTTCCATTTTCAACAATTGTCAGTTCAACAGAAATTGAGTTACCAGAACCGGAAAAGGAATGTGCTGATTTTTGCTTCCTCATTTACGAACCTCTTTGCGCAACAAATGGATTTTGCTACAAGAGATTCTCTAATTCCTGTTTTCTAGGCATTGAAAATTGTCTTGCAGAACAAAATGACGAATGTCGTGAGTAAAAATTAATTTAATTTATTTTAAAAGGAAATAATTATGTATTTTAATTTTATAGCCTGGGATCAAGTACCAGATAGTTACTGTGATTGTCCAACACAATGTGCTTATACTTATAGTCCAGTCTGTGCAGTAAGTAAAACAAAGATCACATTATTTGCAAGCGAGTGTTCTATGTTAGAAACAGAATGTTTAACAAATGAAAGTAAGTAGAGTACAATGAAATTTTTTATTAAAATTAATAAAATTATGGCTTTAGATTACATAATAGTACCTACGGAAGTGTGTATGGAAGATGAAGATGAGGATGATCCTATTTGTGCCTTTAATGGTTTTGAGTATGTTACTTTTAAAAATCAGTACATTTTGGACATCACGAATTATTTCCATAATTATGGTAATTTATTTAATATAATTTCTTATCACTTAATTAATTATAACGCTTGCCTCATTTTAGCATGGGCTGTTTTTAGTTTTGGAGAGTGTCCAGCTTGTTTAATCGACCCATATTATAGCAATGGTAACAATTTGGTTTTGACTGTTTATTAAGCAATAATATTCTGTTACATTACGAAAAAATTGGAAAAATAAAAATTAATGAAAAGTTGCCATTTTTAACTAATAAAGGAATACCTACTTACCCATATTTTGAGGTATTTTACTTACTCCTGCTCTCTCAAAGGATCGATGTCATGCACCTGGAAATTCTTAATGGTGTGGCCACACTACGCGGTCTTGGGTCGTACGCGCTTTTGCCTTTTTTTTCATATAGAGTTTTATGACTTTTTTACGACTTTTTTACGACTTTGTCCATGGTAAAGGCCGTGCGGCCAAACAACGCGGACAAAAGGCTGTGGTTAAAAAGGTACATTGTGCGTCCACACACTATGAGCTTTTCAAAAGCGCGTACGCCGTTTCAAATGAGAATTGATTTTTTCTCACTCATGACTCAGAAAATTAAAAGATCACGCGCGCTTTTGGCTGGCCGTACGACCAAAAGCGCGTGGATTCTAAGTCCGCGTAGTGAGGACGGGCCTTAAGATCTAGGCGTCCCGGTGTAAGCCATCCTGCGATCGAAAATTTTGTTTACCTCGTATTCGCATCCCATAAATTCCTTTTTTTGATGTGAACCACTAGAGTTGGCTAAGCTAGGCTAAAGAGGAGGCCCACCTATGAAACCCTTCTCTCTAAAAACGAATTAGTAACTATTCACTGGTTTCCAGTTAAAATTAACTGTTTTTTTTGTGTGTGGGCCCCTATTCCCATAGTCACGTCACCCATTCAAAAATGTGACAAACCAATTTTCGTATTTTGTAGTCACCGGTTGTAGAAAAAGTGACGGTGTTTCTTTATGACATATTTCTATTTATATATCCTGTTCCTTATTTTAATTCTAGGATATAAGAATAAAGTTAAATCATCAAAAATATTAAAATAAAACATATTTCTTACCCTTTGTCACTATCCATTTTAAAAAAATCGTAGCGTCACCTACAAATTCCAAGTGATAAAAAATGACAATTTTCAGTGACATTTGCTACAAAAAATGAGTTCGAGAATACCACACCTAGTTTTGTCACATTTTATCTCATTAACTTTTTCCTGGCCACTCGACTATGAGAATAACAATTCACTTCAAGTCACGTGACAAAAAATGTGATGTGAAAAAAAAGTGAGGTAACTATGGGAATAGGGGCCAGAGCTCAGGGAAAGCAGGAAGTCAACAATCTATTTTTTTCGTGTAGAGTGCAATGTCGAACAGCAATCTCTAGTCGATAGATAGTGAAGGGAAAGAGAGAGGTGAAGGAAGGAACTCTCAACCATTTCTATCGCTACTCTGACATCGGAGCAACATTCGGAGTTGAATCCCATCAACCAACCGATGACATGCGCGGGGCAGTGCTAGCGGAAGGCTATGACAGGAGGAAAGAGGAATGGAAGAAGAAAGAAGGCGCGAAAGGCGAAGGACCGTTGTGCTGCCGGGATTCGGACCCGGGGCCTCTGGGATGGTACACCGTGGCCTTACTCCCTAGACTACCGAGGCCTATTGGTTGAACCAATAAGAAACAGTGAATTTTACGTAAAAGAGAGAAAAAAGCATTAGCAAGTGTTGTTTTCCCAATAGAGCGAGAGCTCGCTGCGAAAAAGGTGACCTATCGGGAAACAGTTTCAAACCATAACCAAATTATAGTGGGAACATTTTTATATTAGAAAACACAGGTGTGCCTGTGTCAGGTGTGGGCCGGTACCAAGTGCCTGGTACACCATCTTTTATGTTAGTGTTTTTTTACTACTTCAACGTTAACGAACGTTAAAATTTCTCCTATACCTATACCACTTATCGTAGAGCAACAAAGTTGGGCTTGTTTTTTAGGTAATTGTGTATTCTTTTATTTCCTGTAAATAACTTTCCTGTAATTGCTTTTATCTTTTCAATTTCTGCTAATATCCATTATTTTGCAATAGTTTCAAATTAAACAGGATCACAACTGACCCGTGGAATAGGCCTACTGGGGAAACCACGTTAAAAAAAACGCGCTAAGTACACTACCTCATACGTGGCGTGGAAACGTGTGCATGTTATAGGGTTTCACTGCAGACTTCCAGATTTTCCTCACACTTTGAACCTACATATCTTCTAAACGGAGTCACTCAGGTTTCTGTTCTTTCTTTCAAATAAAAGAATCCACATTTACCTAAAAGATGAGCCTAATTACGTTGCTCTACTATAATCGGTCTAGAAGTTATTAAAGTTTAAGTAAATGGCAATTCGGCCATACAAGTTGCAAGTGAGGGGATATGAGTGCTTTAAATCTTTAAAACGGCGATATCTCATGAATGACAATTCGTACGGGAAAATGTATAAGATCCTTTTTTGTAGGTAATCGCATAATCTACAAACTTTGTAAACACTATTTTATGATAAAAGTTACCGTTTTGCTGAAAATCGCGAAAAACCCGTTTTTGTGACCTTTGACCCCGAGTAAATCCAGGTTCCAGGTGCCGGATCGATGAGGACTTTTTACATTTCATTTATAACGGTGCTTTGAACAATCCTACCAATTTTCAGCTTGGTGTGAATTTCTGTATCCTCATACCTATTTTTTGGTCTAATTTGACCGGACTATAAATGCCGCTGCCGCTGCTTTTATACATCCAAGCGTCACGTACCCGATTTTTCTACCATTGTGTAGAACATTGGTACGCTAACATTCTTTTTTCCCGAAGCTTCTAAAAGCTTTGCCTTTTAATTACCGCTTGTTCACATTCCAATCTAGTAGATGGCGCCAATAGTTTAGTACATATAGAATTAATATAGTTTTATTTAAATTATAAAATGGAACATTCAAATGCTATAACAATTTATTAATTCTATTTTAGATTATATTAGTTAATGAGGACACGTCTTGTTACTTCGGCGATCCAAATGAAAAGGAAAAAATTGAATGTCTACTAAGTTCAAATAAATAATGTTTCCGGGTTGCTTTGTTTCCGCCACAGCCACTCCCCTCCTAGTGATGGAGTCACTTATTTTGTTGTCGTCGAGAGTATGTTCGTAAAGGTTGCGTTAGCCAAGAAACATGTTTATCGATGTTTGGTGTAGGACTAGGTGGAGTCGGTGTTTGCTGGTCGCGATCCTTTGGACTTGAAGAACTGTCTGCGGGATCCTCGATTGCTAGAAATGCTGGTTTCAGTCTTTCAGTGGAAACTGTTATTTCCTTGCTTTCTACCCGAATGACGAAATTATAGTCGTCTATTCTTTTAACTACTTCATGTGCCCTGTATATGGAGGCTCTAATGGTTGTCTGATAGCATCGACTCGAAGGAAAACATGAGAAGTGTCGTAAAGATTCTTTAGCTTGAACATGCTTGGACGAATGTGATGAGCTGTTGGAGTTGGTCTCAGAGCTCGAATGTGTTCCTTAAACTTTTCTAAAAAGGTCCCCTGATCAGCAGGCATATCGATATTTGTGAAAAATTCCCCTGGAATTCGAAGTGGAGTTCCATAAATAAGTTCAGCTGGTGATGCCTTTATGTCCTCTTTGAATGCTGTTCTTAACCCCAATAATACGGTTGGCAGCAACTCGATCCACGTAATCGATGGATGGCACATAAGTGCGGCCTTGAATGATCGATGCCATCTTTCAATGAGGCCATTTGATGATGGGTGGTAGGGTGTGGTGTGTATTCGTTTTGCTCCAATAGTGTTGCTGAGAGCTTTAAATAAGGAGGACTCGAATTGAGTTCCTTGGTCCGTAGTGATTGTCTTAGGTGATCCAAATCTTGAAACCCAATGTTGATAAAATGCTGTTACTACCGTGTCAGCTGACATGTCTTTTAGGGGTACCGCTTCGGGCCATCTCGAAAATCTATCGATCATAGTAAGACAGTAACGGTATTCTTTAATTGTTGGTAAGATGACTAGATCCAAATGGAACATTCAAATGCTATAACAATTTATTAATTCTATTTTAGATTATATTAGTTAATGAGGACACGTCTTGTTACTTCGGCGATCCAAATGAAAAGGAAAAAATTGAATGTCTACTAAGTTCAAATAAATAATGTTTCCGGGTTGCTTTGTTTCCGCCACATACATAAATCATCGTTAATTTAAGTTCTAAAGTCGTTACAAGTAACAGTTGTTTCCAAGCCCCAATAGATGGCGCATAAATCATCACAATATTCTCAATATGTGCTCATTTCCCTTCTTTAGGGCTCGGGCTTTATCTATCATCTGTCAATTCCAGCCACCTTCCTTTTTTGTCAATTTTTTTTTTGCTAGGGTTGTCTGATATACTTCCAATAAAGTCTGTTCTTGAAGACGATCCACGTCCAAAGAATTTTAAAAGAAATTGGTTCACAAGTCACAATTCGCGCCAGTGTAGAATCTGACTCTAAGTGCACGGCCACAACGCAGCCAGGGCCGCGGCTAGGCACTTTGCCGTCCAGTCCACATCCGCCGATGTCGCCCCCTTTAAGAACAAATTTTTTTTTGTTCGCTTCGTTCGCTGTTTTTTTTTGTTCTTTATAGGAATTAGTATATGGGTCATTCTACGATAAGAGGTTTTGAGTCCATAGAGGATGCGGCCAAGGGGAAAAGTTGGAGTTTTTTTATTAATCACATATAATACGATTTTAGTCTCTTTTATGTACACATTCATGCACGGGCAAGTCACTTTATCCATATTTAGTTACTTTTTAGAAGGCCAGGGTAAATACATCAGGCAGGGTAGAGACACTTTTTTGGATCCTCAATGTTCCATGACACCTGATAGACACGCAAAGAACCAGGGAAAGTCTTTATGTGTTTTTTGGCACTAACAAGCAAAGCGTCTTTCTCTAGGATATTTTTGTCGTCAATAAGGAGACCATTGACGCTAGGACAGCATCTGATAATTCGCTCAGAGATGCTATGTCACGGCCACTACCTACCAATCGGTCTGCTGATCTCTTACAGACAGCACCGATACCATCAGAAGCCCCTTACCATGTCCGGCTTCATGGTAATTCCAAGTAAAGCATATTAAGTTTGGGGGAAATTCTGTCAAATGACTAACAAGAAATTAAAACATATATTTGTTGCGGTATTGTGTCACAGGTCCATCGCTCCAAAAATGCAGGTTTGCCACTTCGACTGGCAAGCTGTTCAAAATTGGCTGTAAGTGAGCTCATATAGCTGGAGGTGAATGTAACAAATTTTGTGACGTAGAACAATAGCATGTAACCTTTACTTCACCTGATGCCTCTTTTGTATAAGTTACATCCATGTGCCCAATTTATCTGTTGACCTGAATCTCCGAAATGGAATGCTCCATACACCTTTAGAAGTTAGCTATATCTGAATTAGTTTGCACAAACATCTTATGATCCACATTGTCTCCCCTGGTCAGTGAGTATCTCCCCTGGTAGTTAGCTTGCCAGGGGAAATACGGTAGGGGAGAAACGTTTTCGTGACAAATTTAAAATTTTTAACTGACATAACGTAATATTGCGTTAATATATCACACCTCCACTATTACAGTATTGTTGAATTTAGGCAGTAAATACAAAAAAATAAAGTTAATTTTATAAATTTTACGACTGACCAGGGGAGGGACACAATCACCTTGCGAAACCACTGCCACGCACTATCGCGTCGCCCCAACTAACAAATGACAGCGATTTAACGGCTCCTGTGTTTAGTGTTACAAACTTCACATTGATACGCGTCCGTGAGCGCCATTTAGAATATGGCCATCTAATACTTCTGTTTACATTAACGGGCCAAAATTCGCCAGGGGAGATCCACAAGAAAAGCGGGACAAAAAATAAGTTCGAAAATTATTGCAAATAAAAAAATATTTTTATATTTTCCCTATATAATACTTAAATATACTTGCTTAAGTTTATGCTACATAAACTTTAATTTAACAACGGCGACAAAGAAGGTATATACTGTCTGCATGTTTAACTAAAAAAGTTAAAGGGACAGGCCAGGGTAGAGACTTTTTCAGACTTAAATTTGGAATTTCAGGAAAATGTACTATAATTGTGCATTTAATCATAGTGGTATTTCTGGAATGCATTAAGATGCTGTGATTTATTGCATAAAATGACAACATGTAGAATAAAAATGCTATTTTATAATGGATGCCGTACACATTACCTCTTTTCGTAGAATGACCCATATAAGAAATTGTTAATTAAATAAATTTTCTTTCTATTTGCAAAGTCAACCAAGTCATTTATTAGTATACAGTTCCTCTCTTACTTCAGAATCGAGAAGGATTGCGTTTCAATGTTACAATGCAGACGTCACTCTCAACATTCATTTCGTAGAATTGTACGCTGCTGTCGTTTGCTGGAGCTCGACCAAAAGTTGCCATGTTCTAGCCAGCACATGCCTGCAACATTTAAATATTTTGCTTGGATCGTTTTCGGCAACATGAAACACTTTTCGCCTATTCAACTAGGCACCTGCATTTTACTTATATGTGCTTATATCTTTTTATTGGAATGAATTGTAATGTAAAAGGTTGTCATTATGCCTTCGACCCTAGGACCTCGCAATTAATCGAAGACATGTTTCGAAAGTATACATTACGCATTCGAAGGATAACGTACGGAATCGACTCCAGAAGCTTTCTATTTCCTACTGGTTTTTGTGTCGCCTTTCGTTCATCGTTTGTTTATTGTGTATATGCTGCATGTGCTGATTAATTATTGGTAATCTATTGAGTGTTATGCTAGATGTTTATCTTCTTTTTGTTTATCGTCGCCGCTCATTTAATATTTTGTGCTTATCGCCAAAAATGCCTTGTCTTTTGGCGGCTGTCGTCGTTTATAAAATATATTGTAAACATTTTTCGCTCGCTTCGCTTGCGAAAATGCCGCCCTTCCCAAGAGTCGCCCAGTGCAAATTCACAGTCTGCACATATGTATGCCGCGGCACTGAACGCAGCCATCTCACCTAGCACTGCACATACCACCATTTAGGTTTAGTGTGCGATGGTCAAATTCTGTCATTGCTAGGTGCGATAGTTGCGTTCGGGCCATGCACTAAAGATACTAGAAGATGCCCCTTTTGTTGGTGATCTATTTTTATCAGCTCAAAAATTAATTTCTTTGAACGGTAAGTTATAACAGTTTAAATACTAGTAGTAATTATCAGATAAAAGCTGTATAAAGGTTTCGTAGAAAGGATAGCACAATTATTTCAATTGTTAGATCCTTTCTGGTAAATAAGACAACTTCCATTTGTTTCATTTTAAAATTTAAAATGATAAGTGACAAGCATTTCTAATATGTGTTGCAGACCAACCAACTTTTTTATCTACTCTCGTGCAACACAATAGATTTTTTTTTTATTATATTAAAATATTTTTTTAATTTCTATATAAAAAAAAGTACTAAACATGAAGTAATAATTTTTTAACGTTAAAATCATGACAACCATTCACGCTTCTCTATGTATAAATTCTTTAACGCTAAAGTAATATTTTTAATACAATTTTAAAGCTTAAATAAGAAATTTGTAAAAGAAATGAAATTCTTAAAAAATGTTTGCCTAATATTTTTTCCATTTTCAACAATTGTCAGTTCAACAGAAATTGAGTTACCAAAACCGGCAAAGGAATGTACTGATGTTTGCACCCGAGAATACAGACCTGTGTGCGCAACAAAAGATATTTGCTACAAGAGATTCTCTAATACCTGTCTTCTAGGCAATGCAAATTGTCTTGCAAAAAAAAATAACCAATGTCGTAAGTAAAAATTAATTTAATTTATTTTAAAAGGAAATAATTAAGCATTTTCATTTTATAGTCTGGGATCCAGTACCAGATATATTCTGCGATTGTCCAACACAATGTGCTTATACTTATAGTCCTGTCTGTGCATTAAGTAAAACAGAGATGACATTATTTGCCAGCGCGTGCTCTATGTTAGAAACAGAATGTTTAATAGAGGAAAGTAAGTAGAGTACAATGAAATTTTTAATTAAAATTAATAAAATTATTGCTTTAGATTACATCATATTACCCACGCAAGTGTGTATAGAAGATGCCGATCCAACTGATTGCGCAATCCTTTGCAGTGACGATTCTAAACCTATTTGCGCCTTTAATGGTTATAAGTATGAGACTTTTTCAAGTCCGTGCCTTTTGAACCTAGTGAATTGTTTCCAAGATTATGGTAATTTATTTAATTCATTTTTTCATATAATTAATCATAGCTTTTGTCTTATTTTAGTATGGGCTGTTCATAGCTTTGGAGAGTGTCCAGCTTGTTTAACCGAAACATATTATTATACAGATATCGCTTATTTACCTGTTAGTGCTTATTAAGCAATCATATTTGTTTACATTACGAAAAAAAAATGAAAAAACAAAAATGAATGAAATTTTTTGTTAATAAAGGAATACTTGACGCCTCCAAACTTTAATTCCTAATATTCTACTACGACCTTCAAGTGGTGTCGCTGCTAATTCTGAATGGATGTCTGAATGAATTGGTCCACTGTGGAACAAATATATTCCAAAAAGAAAAAAAAATACTTGAGGTATTTAGTTTCGGTGGTATCAAGCGGCAGCATTTTAGTACATAGTTGGGTTACCGCTTTAAAAAACGACACTCGCTTGAGAAAGCTTTTTCTGTGTTTTAGGTGATTTTCACTGGTTCACCCAGTAAAATTTTCACTGCTTGCCATTGGTTGACTAAGCAATGGTGGGAAAACGGCGAATAGTTACTAATTATACTAGTTAATTTGCTGGATATCGCAGTCATAATAGCATGAGCTATAGAATTTTATTTTAGTATCTACGATTTTTAAAGAATTCCCCTTTTTCACAAAATCCTGTTATAGACAATGGTTAAAAATAATGGTTAACATCAGAGCAAGCCTACATTAAAAGATATAGGCCCTTGACAATTTTTTATGTGTTTAAAAGAAAATTCTGTTCTCTTTTACATGATCTTCAAATAACTCTGAAAAAGCACATACTAAAAGGTACAGATCTTAGCTACAACCTCTATATATGTAGAACATTAATAAGAGTTTTTTGGCTTAATAACAGACGGTTAATTGCACTTCAAAATTCCATATTTTTAATGAATAATCATTTGTTTGTTACTATTTCATAAATAAATCATTAAAATTTCAAAATTTTGATAAAATAAACTATTCTATCGTAAAGTATGGGTTTTCAGCTTTCACCCTAGATAGCTAATGTTCGTCAAAATGACGAACATCCAATAAATATCTCCCTCTCCCTTTCTAAATTTGTGCTATTTATGATTTATGATTTATTAATAAAAACTGAAATAAATATTATGTTTTTCAGTTATTATCTTTTACTTATATCCTAGATGTCCTACTAATACAACAAACCTGATGAAAAATCACAAAATTTCACTAAAATTCACATTTAAAAATTTTTCGTAAAAAAGTCGAATGGTTAGCTTTTATGATGACTTCAGGAACGTTAGCTATCTAGGGTTAAATTGACCACCTACTAAATGTCAATAAGTATGTTGCACCTCTTGTTATTATTGATTGAAGTTACCCATGGAAAAAGTAAAATACTCGTTTTCCCGAAATTCGTGAAATAAAAGATGCGTATTGAAAAAATACGATTTTTTTAATTTTTTTCAATACATACATCTTAATTAGGACCATTTCAGGAAACCAATCCACAATTTAAATTTAAATATAATTTTGGGTTTTACCAATTTGCAGAAGATTTACTGAAACAAGTGATATTTTGCCAATTATTAGTTAATAATAATTGTTTAAATAAATTTTCTATCATTTAAGTACCTGGATCGAGTAAGAAAAGTGTTTTCTTCAATAAGCACTTTGGTTTTTTGCATTTTCTTTTACCAATCAAAAGTTATAGCCATTTTTGTACGGAGCGCGTCTCTTTTTTTTTGCTCATACACACATACCATGAAGCTATGTATTACACCTTAATTAACAAATTCGCATCTCCCAGGGATTTGATCGTACAAAAAAGTTTCTTAGACATTAAAATTTCCTCCTCTTTCGAATGATCACTTTTTTCGGAAAAATTATATTTTAAAAGCTATTCGCAAAAAACCATAATTTAATACTTTTTTTGTTTAATAACTATTACAGAGGCACTATTTAGGAAGCAGATTTTTTATCATATATTATTGATACAATTTAGAAGAGTATTAGTAGAGGGAAATTAAACACAAAAAAAGCGAAGTTATGATGTAGTTGGGAAGTTGGATTTTTTTGTTTTTTTTCTTTACATATGTTAAGATAAAACGAAAAAAAAATTTCTGCAAAATCGGTCCTGTGCTGCACGAGAAAATTGCATAAATGTCCATTTTTTATGCATTTTGAGTGCATTGCTGCACTATTTTTTAATTTCTCCAGTTCTGTTGGTCTTAGAGCAATAAAAACAATTGTAAAATACTCGTGAATGAATAGACTATCGAACTGATTCGGTATAAATACTTTAAAAATGAAATATATGAAATTTTGTTTTATTTTACTAAAAATGAAATAAATAACGGGAAAAAGGTCGGATTTTGATAAAAATTGGAGAAAAGATGTACTTTGATGCTATAAATACGTGATTGAAATTTCAAAAAAAAATTTCGCTTTTTACGGCAACGATTGGCAGGTTTCGAAAAAAAATTTAAAATTGCCGCCATTTTATGCCAAATCATCGTACGGTAAAAGATTTTTTTTAAATTGTAGGTTTTTTATGTACTTTCTTGTGAGCATACATAATACTTTGTTACTTTAGTTGAAATGCCCATTTTAGGACTTTGAAAAAACTAAAAAATATCAATTTTTCAATTTTTTGCTTTTTTTTCATAGTTGGCAAAAGGCAAAAAATTGAAAATTGAAATTTTTTAGTTTTTTCATTGTTGGCAAAAGCAAAAAATTGAAATTTGTTCTACGACCAACAGAACTGGAGAAATTAAAAAACTAGTTTAGCAATGCACTCAAAATGCATCAAAAATGGGCATTTATGCAATTTTCTCGTCCAGCACAGGATCGATTTTGCAGAAATTTTTTTTTCGCTTTATCTTAACATATGTAAAGAAAAAAAACAAAAAAATCCAACTTCCCAACTACATCACTATCATATGACAATTTCCCTCTACTATATAGAAAAAAATCCTCCCCGTTACAAAGGATTCCGAAGTGAATTCCTTATTTTACTGGACTATTAGATCGTATAGCAGGCGGAGTCTACAATGTACATTGAACATGCTTTATATTTTATTGATGTGTATCATCATCATGAAAATTATATCATCATTTCATGTCAGATTGAAAAGTACAACCCTTAATATTGGCGCTGCAGGAAAAATTTTAAAATTGTTAACTTCCATCAAGAAGAATTTCAGCCGTTGGTTGCAGCCGGTAAACACAACTGAGATAATAAAACACTACATTTAACAATCAATTTTTAGTTTTACTTTATTGCTCCGCCTGGGGCCTCCAATAGCTAAGCCAATGGCACTTCTCCTGTCCCCATCGGACGGAGTTTTCTTTAGACTCACGAAGTGCCCTCTGCCGTGCAAAGGATAAATGACCTATATGCATTATAGGTCAAAATGGCTTTGTTTGCATTTTTTGATATAAAATTTTCATATTTATCCTTAAAAAAAAATTCAGACTGATTGCACTTTTTAATTAAAAGTTATCACTTTGAACAGTTACTTTATTTGCTTCAGTTTCATGTAATTTGAAAACTGAAACGAGTTTTTTGCAGATAGGTCTTTTGGCCTTTGCACGGCAGACATATGTATGTATGAAAAAGCTTGACGTCAATCCACTGGCCCTGATCTTATACCCTTCTAGATCTTTAAAACTGAGCTTCACCTTTGGCTAAAGCGTTCATCACTTTGGTGAGTCTGGTCTGGTCTGGTTGCTCTAGATATCTGAAGGCTTTTAGTTTAACTCCACGCTTTTGGTATCTACTTAGAGTTCTAAAGAACTAGACTGAGATTTTCTTTCTGACCTTTCAATCAAGATAGTATTGGATGGCGTCGAATTTAAGGAACTCATATCCTCTATCAAAAGGAACACTGAACTCATTCTAAATTAGCGCCACATGAACCATGTCAAATTAATCCCCTGTAAAAGTAAGTACTGCCTCATCATATAAGATTTACAATACATATTTCAAATATTTCACTTTAATTAATTTATTTACAGAAAACAAATATTTTACTTAAAAAAAATTTTTCTATATTAAAATTTAATAAAGTTACGTGGTAATAATAACTGGCAAACAAGGTGGACATTCTCCAAAACTATATACACCCCAAACTAGGAAAAAATAATGTGATTAAAATATAAGTTCGATAAAATATATTTTAGTTCGAGAATTTAACCTGGATTGAAGCAATTTGCGCGATATAATTCACAGTCATTCCCAAATGTTACATAGCTTGTGCCATCGTATGCGCAAACAGGATCATATAAATCGATGCAGAAAACAGAGCATACACCGTCCACTTCGCAGAGCTTATCAGCTACTTTATGCCAGTCTGAAAGGAAAAAAAATTGGTTAAAGTTTGTTTAGTTTAAAGTGACTAGAGACTAGAAGAAGATGATAGAAAATTTCGGTTTCAAGTTTTCTTTTTGAAATATGCGTTCATCAGAAGTTTCGAATATGTGTACTATTGCGCAACAATTACACCAAATATTTAAGAAAGGTCGTTCATAAACACTCTTCCTTAAAACCAAACTATTCTAGGTTTAAACTAACTTCCTTTTAATTTTTTATTAATTTTTTTGTTTGATATCAAGTAATCACTTTTCTTCTATTTTCTACCTACATTCGGCTATTTCATTATATGTAATCTATTTAGCATTTCTTATAAAAATTTACTTACAATTGTTTTTTTTATTATCATTACAATTATCAATTTTACTATTAACAAGGTTCAAATTGCATTCACTGGCAAATAGCTGAGTATCCTCTCCATTTTAGCACACACTGGATTATAACAACCAACACAGGGACATTCATCGCTTTCACAATAATCTATACAGACTGGCGCTGGCGGAAAAGGAATATATATGACGTCCGCGAATACTTGGGTGACTAATATTACACTGCAAAATATTTTCACGAATATCATTGTAATCTTTGAACTTCTTCTCGTTTTTGATAACTGGCGATTTTTATCACTCAGTGGGTATATATACTGAAAGTAACAATTAATTTTCAAGTAACAAAACACGATTATGTTTTTTTAAAGAAAAATTCATTATTTGATAAACAAAGTCACGATCTGCACATTAATTGTTATAAAACTTTTAACAGGGCTTTTAAAATATTTTTTAGTGTTTTGTACTGCCGATGAATAAGTGAAAACAGCAGTGCACGTTTTATTCTATTATGTTTAATATTTTTTTCTTTCAATAATTCTTACATTATTACATTACTGAACGTCTTGAATGTTCAAACTACAGAGGAATTACGTTACTGAACGTAGCATATAAAATATTGTCGTATATCCTGTATATTCGCTTACTATACCAATATGAAGGAGTAGTAATTGGCAATTACCAGTGCGGATTCAGGAAACAAAAGTCTACAACCGATCATATATTCGCATTACGACGGGCAATTGAGAAGACGAAAGAATTCAACATAGCTCTTTTTCATAGAATTTAAAACAGCATATGGCCTTGCCCTACGACAAAAAATCTACGAAGCAATGGTGGAGCTGAATTTTCCAGATCAATTAATTCAGCTCACTAAAGCCTCATTGAGTCGAGTGATAAACAGAGTAAGAATACAGAGTAAAGTATCGGTGCGATTAGCTGTGTTCCTTTTCTACTTTTTAGTACTTGCGAGCAGAGCAGAAAAGGAACGCAAAATTTGTCGATTTGAGTAAAACCCAACCTAACATTTTTGATGTTATTTCATATACAAATAAAAGGTTAAAATAATAATTTACAACATAATTTAAATTAATACGATTTTATTATTTATATTTTTATTTGTTTTATTTATAAATTTACTAATTTTATTTTTATTTCTAGACGTTTTTATATGAAAAAAGCTCAAAACAGTCAAAAGCCATCTATGGGGTGATAGGGTAATTCAAATAAATCACAATAGACTCCAAATGAGAGCTTTCCTCTAGTGGATTTTAATTGCGTAACTAAAAGTGTTATCTGCTCGTATGTTAGAGCAAGTGTAGCTGCGAGTACTCACGAGCAATAAATAGTAAAAATTAGCAGAAAAGGAACGCAGTTATTTAAAACGAAAAGAGGCCTGAGACAAGGAGACTCTCTATCCTGTTTACTATTTAACAGTCCGGTCCAAGAGGCACGTATTGAAACCAGAGAGACAATCGTAAACAAGTCTGTTCAGGTAATGGTATATAGAGATGATATAGTCATCATAGGCACGACAATGACTGCAGCAAAGGAAGCCTGTGTTCCGCTAGAAAAACCAGCATCGAAATCTGGACTTATCATCAATGAAAATAAAACGAAACATATGAAAATGAAACGAAACATAGAAATAGTAGAGGAAAAAAGGATAAATTATAACAATCGACAGATATAACGTAGAATCCGTATACTAGTTCACAAATTAATAAAGACAACAACATTACTGCGAAAACTAAAAGAAGAATACTGCTAGCGAACAAAACATACTACAGTATGTTGAAATATTTCAAGTCTAAAAGAATAAGCAGGAGTATAAAATTCGAGTTATATAAAACAGTAATAAAACCAGTACTGATGTACGGATCGGAAGCATGGACGGTTACTAGGCATGACGAGCAGATCCTCGGAAGTTGCGAAAGAAAAAGTCTCCGCAGGATCACAGGCTTAGTAAATGAAGAGGGTGTCTGCAGAAGAATAAACCACGAGTTGTACCAAATATACAAAAAACCTGACATAATCAAAAGCATCAAGATATTACGCCTACGCTGATAGTTTTCTAAGTTTGATGTTTAGTTCCTCTCTTTTCTTTTTTCTAAATTCAACCCTAAATATTTTGCAGTATTGGAGTATGAGATTTGCATTCCAGAGAGGGTAATAGGGAGCGGTTGAGTTTTTTGTTCGTGAAGTTAACGTGTATTGATTTAGTGCAATTAAGAAATATACGCCACTTTTTAGGCTAATTGACTACAGTATCTACAGCGTTTTGGAGGATACGGGTTGATCCTTCTTCATTTTTCTCGATTGCAAGTATTACTGTATCGTCAGCGAAAGTGCTTATTGTACTATTTGAGGGGACTCGAAGGTCATTCGTGAAAAGTAAGTATAGCATTGGACCTAATATACTTCCTTGAGGTACTCCATGTCTTATTTCTACATCCTCTTGTTTGATGCGAAAGAATCTTCTTGAGAGATAAAATTGCAAAACTGTCTCGCATGTTCTTTGGGAAAGAGTAATCTCAGTTTATATAGTAATCCTTCATGCCACACCTTGTCAAACGCTCCTATCTCTTGAAATTTTAAAGTGCGCCCTGGGTCCTCGTACAGCTATAAAGAAACAGCTGGTCGACCCAATTCTTGATGGCTTGCTAAGGTGCAGAAAAGTTCCGGACCGTCAAGTGATGAGTTTGTGCTACTCTAGCAATTTCATTACCAATGTGACCTTCGTGACGCGGAATCCAAACCAAACCCACAACTGACAATATGAGAGGAAATAGCTTAGAGAACACATTTTATTCCATAGAGAAATACGTTAATTTCTCCTGTAATAGTCCCCTTCAATACTCATCTTCTCCTCTTCATCTCATACACAAGTCATATTATAATGTCCTCTCCCAGAGCTCTGGGGAAGTCTGGGCGTGGGAGGAAGAACCTCTTTAAGCCCGGGCCACACATATCCGCACCGCGTCCGCACCGCAAACATAAAAATTTGACATGTAAAATTTGACGCGGTGCGGACACGGAGACGGGGAAAAGTGTGGACTGACTGGTAAGATTTCACTTGTTTACTTTCTCTCCGTGTGTTGTCCACCACACGGCCGTCATGCGGTGCGGACGCGGTGCGGATATGTGTGGCCCGGCCTTTATGCTGCTGATCATTCTAGCATAAAATCCATCATCGAACAGAAAGCTCTATTCGGAAAGGATTGCTAAGGCCAACACACATCGAACGGAAGTTAGCTTTCTCGCTTATACTAACAGACGATGGCAGAGGCTTCGATAGACAATTACCCTAAAAAGGAAGACAAGTGAGAAGGTATGGTATCCAGATTGAAGACAAGTCCAAAGGCAAAGCCGATGAACCAAATTGTTTGATGTTTAGTATCTAAGTGTGTTTGGGGCGATCAAATTGTACATGAATCGCCGTTTGTACTACTAGTCTGTCTCATCGTTCAGGTCGTCGTCACTTTATCAAGGGTTTTATAGTTCTTCAGCCTGTCGCAGACCTGGAACCGATTCCCAATATGTTAGGCTCAGTACCTTAACCCAGTCTTTCTCAGAGATTTGGAGGTGGATCATGAGATGACACAGAAGGGAGCCACATTGCCCTCGATACCCCCCAGTGCCTGGGGACCCAACAGAGCGAGGCCCTATTTTTCCTGGTCAGGCTTTGGATTTCCTTTGGGGCAGCCCTTAATAATCTTGACACTAACGGCTTTCTTTCAACCACTGGTAGAGGTTATTAGCTTCACGCCGACCATACTTGGTCGTAACCAGCTCAATTACATTAGCCTAACCTCTCTAGTAAGACAGTTACACTGGCTTATGATCTCACCCGCACCTCCAAGAGTCCGGAATAGTAACATCACGTCCATATTTCAATAATCATGATACACAAGTTCATTCTTTTTAAGCCGGTCACTATTTTCATTTCGGTTTGTAAATTGGAATAAAAGGTACACGTCTCGCGTCTCGTATTTAAAATTTCATTACATACTTTATTTCCAGAAAACAAATTTTTGGCAAATAATATTCTATTAAAATTTAATAAAGTTAAGTAGTAATAGCAACTGGCAAACACGGTGGACATTCTCCATAACTGTATATACCCCAAACTAAAAAAAAAACAATATTATTAAATTAAAATATACGTTAGTCCAAGAATTTCACCTGGATTGCCGCAATTTGCTTGATTTAATTCACAATAGTTCCCAAATGTTACATAGGTCGTGCCATCGTATGCGCAAACAGGATCATATATCTCGAAGCAGGCATCAGGGCATAAACCATTCACTTCGCAGACCTTATAAGCTACTTTATGCCAGTCTGAAATTTAGAAAAAAAATTGGTTAAAGTTATTTTAGTTTAAAGTGTCTAGAGACTAGAGGAAGATGATAGATAATTTCTATTTCAATATTTTTTAAATATACATTCATCAAGCTCTAACCTAAAACACAAAAGGCAACAGAAAAGGAAGTACAACTCGTGCAACATGGCGTCGAAGCATCCTTGAACGAAGTAACGAGAACAGTACAAAATAGTTCGACTTGAAAATCTCTTTCTTAACTTCCTGAAGGAATATGAAAGATCATCATTACAAATCTTCTTTTTTGGTCTCTAATACATCATGGCACGATCGATAAGACTTGTGGTACAAAAAATAAATTATTCCTTAAAACAGAACTATTCTAGGTTTAAACTAACATCCTTTTAATTTTTTCACAATTTTTTTGTTTGATAGCAAGTAGTCATTTTTCTTCTATTTTCTACCTACATTCGGCTAATCTATTTAGCATTTTTTATATAAATTTACTTACAATTGTTTTTTTTATTATCAATATAATCATCAATTTCACTATTAACAAGGTTCAAGTTGCATTCACTGGCAAATAGCTGAGTACCTTCTCCGTTTTTAGCACACACTGGATTGTAACAACCAACACAGGGGCATTCATCGCTTTCACAATAATCTATACAGACTGGCGCTGGCGGAAAAGGAATATATATGACGTCCGCGAATACTTGGGTGACTAATATTACACTGCAAAATATTTTCACGAATATCATTGTAATCTTTGAGACTTCTCGTTTTTGATAACTGGCGATTTTCATCGCTCAGTGGGTATTATATACTGAAAGTAACAATTAATTTTTAAGTAACAAAAGACAATTATTTTTTGAGATGTTTTTTTAAAGAAAAATGTATTATTTGATAAACAAAGTCACGATCTGCACATTAATTTTTATAAATGCTTTTAATAGGGTTTTCCGGCTTTTATTTTTAAACGTTTTGTACTGCCGATCCATAAGTGAAAACAGCTGTGCACGTTTTATTCTATACTATTTAAATATTTTATGTTTTAATAATTTTTACATTTTTAAATTACTGAACGTCTACTTGGACACTTTACGGAAAATATATTTTTCTTTGAATAATTTAGTTAATTACCATTGAATGTCTACGACAATAAATAGAGCGCTCTACACGTTTTCAGAATTTCAGTTTATAAGCAGATAAGGCAGTACATTATTCCAGCATTGTAGAACTTTTTTTACCTCTTTTGTGAATCCACCTTCAGATCATGAAAAGAATATTCTTTGCCAGAAATAGTGCTGGTGCCATTCAGATTCTGTCCAAGGTAAGTGTTTGATTTTTTTTTTTTTTTTTTTTTATGTGATAGTCTAAGCTCAGGTGTCACCCTTTGTACTACCAGTCCGTCATGTCATGTCGTACACGTCATGGTGCAATGTCTAGTAGTAAGCTTAGCTCGAAGGATAGAGAGAAAGATAGGATAGATTAGGGGGAGTCGGGAGGGTGTTGGAGGAGATGGTGGTGGACCTTGCGTTTGAACTCTTGGGTGTTGCATGAGTTCGGGAATGCTGACTGTGGAAGGTTGTTCCACACTCTAGTTGTTCTTGTTATAAACGAATTTCTAAACCGGAGTGTGCGCGAAGATGAGGGCTGTAAACTGTGAGAGTGAGCCGAGCGGGCAAGTCTTGTATTGCGGGGGAAATATTGCCGTGGAGGCATAAGGTTACTTATTTCAGTGGAGCAGTCGTTGTGGTAAAAACGGTAAAATTTTGCAAGGGCTGCTACATTCCTACGATGGCTTAGTGAGTCAATTGAAGAGCAAATAGCGCTATCACCAATAAGTTTGAGAGCGCGGTTTTGCACCTTGTCCAGCCAAGCTAAGGTGGTTCTAGGGGCCCCGGCCCAGATATATGAGTTGTATTCGAGGCGGGGACGAATGTAGGACTTGTAGATTGTAGCCCTGGCCGACGGCTGGAGAAGGAATTTGCACCTTTTGAGGAATCCCAGGCATTGTGATGCTTGTTTAGCAATTTGGAATATGTGATTATTCCAGCGCAGATCTTCGGCTAATGTTATGCCTAGGATATTTAGAGACGGTTCTGCCGTTAAGTTCTTCTTGCCCACTGAAATAGAAGGAGGGTCGGAGCGAGTTTTATTGGATATGAGACAGTACTTTGTTTTGGATGCATTAAATTCAACCCGGTTCTTGCGGCCCCAATCAAGCATTAGTTTGATGTCCCTGTTGATTGAATTACACATGATTTCACGGTGATGCAGACAAGGTCTGGCGCGTGCTTGTCTTATATTATCGAAGCCATAGGAGTAACGTAGAGTACCGTCGTCAGCAAAGCTGTGAAGTGAGTTGGTGGGGATTGAGAGCAGGTCATTGATAAAAATTAAGAAGAGAGGTGGTGATAGAATTGAGCCCTGGGGAACACCTGCGGAGATGGTGTGGGGGTTGGATTCGACGCCATCCAATACTACCTTGATTGAACGGCCAGAAAGAAAGCTCTTAATCCAGTTCTTTAGAACAAGGTCAATACCAATAGCTTGGAGTTTGGTCAATAGGGCAGGATGCCATACTCTATCGAAAGCCTTGGAGATATCTAGAGCAACCAGGCCAGATTCACCAAATCGGTGTATACTTTGGTTGAGATGTTCGGTTAGGCAAACAAGGAGGTCGCCAGTAGATCTTTTCGATCTAAAGCCGTACTGCTTGTCGTCCAATATTTGGTTGCATTCCAGATATTCCACAAGGTTTCTGTTTATTATTGTCTCCATGACTTTGGAGAGAATAGAAGTGATTGCTATTGGGCGGTAGTTAGCGGGGTCACTAGCGTCACCTTTTTTTGGTACAGGCTGAACATGGGCGAGTTTCCAAGAGTCAGGATAGACCCCGGAGAAGTATGAAAATGCGAAAAGTTTGCGCAGAGGTTTAGCCAAAGGTGAGGCACATTTTTTAAGAACCATAGGGGGAATATTGTCAGGGCCAGTGGATTTGTTGGAGTCAAGCTCCTTGAGACACCTATACACTTCACGCGTCCTGAAGAAAATTTTGTCCATTGAGTGAGCGGAACACTCGACGGTGGGGGGTTGCATGTCAGCATCGGGTAAGGAAGAATTAGCGGCGAACAGAGATGCAAGTAGGTCGGCCTTGGGTTTGCTTTCTGTTATCACCTGCTTATTGTGAATGAATGGAGGTGTTGTATGTGAAGTGAAATTCTTTCTGATGGAGGTTACCAAGGACCAGAAGTTTTTGCTGCCAGCAGTGGAGTTAATGAGTTTCCCTCTCAGTCTGTCATCGAATAATTCTTTGACTTTCCTGATGGTGGATTTACAGGAATTTCTCAACCTGATGTACTCACGTCGAGATGTTTCGCTCGGCGAATGTCTGTACTCTCTGTAGGGGGTTTCTTTGGTTTGAAATGCGTTCATACACTCCCGATTAAACCATCCATGCGGCCTAGGCTTTATGGATTTGGAGGAATGGGGGATGAATAAACGCATTCCGGCCAATATAATTTTGGAAATACAGAGGGCGGCAAAATTGACATCGCGGTTCTGGAAACACAGATCCCATTTAGCAGCTTGGAAAAAACGAATCAGCCCCCACCAGTTGGCTTTCCCATAATGCCAAACAGTTCTCCTAGGAACTGCCGTGGTTGGGGTAGAGGATGGATATGGGAAGTAAGCGCTGACTAGACAGTGATCCGAGTTGCCAAGAGGTGAATCGACCTCGACGGAGTATCTTGTTGGGTGGGAGGTAAGAAAGAGATCAAGGAGGTGGCGCCCTTCACCGGTAGTGTCAGGAACACGCGTAGGACCATTGACCATTTGGTGAAGGTTATATGTATCAGCAAAGAGCTCAGCATCCCTGCCAGAAACACTGGTGCCATTCGAGTAATTCAGCCAGTTTGCATTGTGAACGTTGAAATCACCCGCAACAATGATTTCGCACTCCGGGTGGAAGGATAAAAATTCGGAGATACGTTCGGAGATAGCGTCGAATGCTAAAGAGGAAGCTTCATTACTGATATTAGGACTCCTATATAAAAAACAGAAGAAAATGACGTGTTTCGAAAGTAAAATTTTAATACCGAGGTGGTTAAAATCAGAAGATGTACTGCTGTACACCTTCTGGAAGGCCACGTCATTCCTAATATAGATGGCAACTCCCCTATGGGGGGAGAGATTGTGCACTAAAGTGTACCCAGAAACTTGGAATCGATCTAAATCGTCATTAGGTAATATTTGGGTTTCACTTAGTGCGAAGATTGGGGGAGAATATACAGAAAGATGGCACATCACAGAATAGAAATTCGTTTGTAACCCACGGATGTTAGTGAAGTCGATACAAAAGTTTTTGTATCGAGGCTTCGTGTGCGCAAGGTTAAAAGCCTCCGTCGTAACCGGCACTGCCATTGTCATGACCATCAGGGCTAACGGGATGCGCCTTGCTGGAGTGTTATGCCTCCTAAAGCAAGGAGAATCCCGTCAGCTGACCGATAGTGGTTCTGACGCCGGCGGTGCCGAGAACGGAATGTGGGAAGAGGGAAAGAACTCACTTACTTGATCAGTCCGTCGGTTCAATCACTGTCGGTGCGGGAGTTGATGACACCACTTGTTAAACACGACACAAAACAAAAAAAAAGTATTTTATTTTTATTTTTACACTTATATAGGTCTATCTTGGTTTGCTTTGGCTAATTAATTTTATTGAGCACATTAACTTTCGATTATAGGACCGGCACGACAGAAAATTTTTATGTTTTGTATTATTGGATTAAAGGGGTATTTGATTTATTGCTGGTTGACTCGGTGCGTGTTTAAGTGGCTAACAGCAGCACACCCCGCACGTCCGCACACCGTGCTAGCTTAGCCCAGACCATTGATAATTCGAGTCGCCAGACGGTAATGGAGTTGCTACTGACCAATTCTGGTCTGGAGTTTTTTGCGTAGAGCTAGAGAAAACTTTCGCGTAGAGACGCGTAGAGAAGTGTAGCTCTACACATGCGTGCAACATTTCCTTTTCTTCTTTTTCTCTTCTTCGAGCAAAAATAAAACGGTAGCAGCTTGTTTTTGGCGAGAACTCATTTTATTATTTTTTTTAATTTCTATTAATTTCCTTTAAATTGTTTACACAATATGTGTACCCACGGACCTCTGAATAACTGACAAATGAAATGACATGCAAAAGTTGATGGCCGCAGTTGCGCGCTCTACATACGACTCTACAGTAGAGAAAAACTTATCTGCAGTGTACACAGTCTGTAGAGCGGGTGGTAGAGCTCTACTCAAAATTTCTCTAGAGCAGCTCTGCGGTGGGTGGTAGAGTGGTAGTGACGCGCTGTAGTGTACACACTAAAGGTAGAACTCTGCACTCTACTCTCTAGACTCTACCGAAAAAAACTCTATAGTGGACACTTGGCTTTAGAATAGATTATAGGTGATTGAGGGCAGATCATTTATAAATATTAAGTAGTAAAAGAGCGGGTGATGGAAATGGTTCCTAAGAAATACTTGCATATATGATGTGAGGTTTAAATTCGACGCCACCCCATGCTGCCAAAGCGATAGATGAGTTGCTGCAGGTGCTCTGTTAGAAACCCTAATTTTTTTTTGAAGCACTAGATTTATTTCCCAAGAGGTTTGCTCATACCCATGCAATTGCATGTTTTCTATAATTTGATGATAAGCTTTCATCGTCCATCACCTATAACTGGCATTATGTTCTTGGTATTAACTCTTAGGCTACCAATACGGGCATTACCCAGAATTATAGAAATAAAAAATAGTCGAGCATGTCATCTAGTAATGGGAACTTTAGGAGCCTCATTTTTATTATACCAGAGCAGGACCACAGGCTACAATCTGCAAACACTCTATACTGGTCGTCGTCAGGTCAGAACCTCAAGTGTGGTGTGGAAACAAATACATTGAAAAGCCTAAAGAGTTTAACTTAGCCTTCTGATGTTGCTATACCATGGGTGACCGTCTTTTGTCGCGCAAGTCGTTGAAACAATATTGATTGATTGAGAGCACCCAATTCTAGCGACCCATCAGTGTCTCTTAAAGCGATGAAGAGGGTTTTAGACAAGCATATAATACAAGGCGCACACTGAAGTGGGGTGGCGGTGTACTAGCGTTGGCATGGCGATTAACTTGCAAATGGTGTGTCAGAGGGATGGCAGCGGGGTGGCATCGAAGTGGTTTAATGCGCACCGCGGCATCGATTTATCACGATTTTTTCAATTAAAATTTGGTCGTCGGACGATGAGGATGCTCTTGCTTGTGTGCAAATCATTAACCTGTGCAATAAAAAAAATCAATAAAGAAAAAACTGCATTAAGTTCATTCACTGTGGCAAAAAAATGCAAAGTACGGTATTTATAATGTTTATAAAGGGGATTTATACCTTGAAGAAAATAAGTTTAAACTTGTTTATAGAATGAAGAAGACCAGAACGCATTTGCCACTCCAAAATTAAACTTGTCGGTGGCTAGCGGCAATCAAGTGGGGCTAGTCCACTTGCAAAACAGCTTACCACCGTCACTCCATCTCGATGCGCGTTGCCTCCTTTGATTCCGTGTGATTAAAATATTCCACTTGCCACATAGTCACCACACCACCGCCACGCCAATTTCTCACCACCTCAGTGCGCGCCGTGCCAAAAGGGTCTTACAGTGAAGCTGGTGATATATACAAGCATACATGCATTGCATTCAGCTGCTCCAAGATATGCGGCGATTTTCCACTGATACATAATTGCATGGTTGCGCTCTGTCCCCGCTTTCACAATAAACCCAAAAATCTAAGTGACGAGTCGCAGGTGTTTGTCGTGTATGGTTGCGTGGTTGGTTCGTGTATGGTATGTCGATTGCGGCAATAAAGAAAAAGTTGAAAGTAGCCCGACATTTGCGTGGCATGCGTTCCATTCACGGAATATTCGAATAAACGAATGCAACGCATGTACGCTTGGATATGTCACCAGCTTGAATCCACTCTACTACAAGACTGCCATATTTAACCACAATAGGGCTGGTTGATGATTGTAACTATCGGTTCTGCGGAGCAGGTCCAGAAAAAACGATTGCGATTGTTACAGCGGGGAGGAGATTGAGTCTGCTTCTCTATGGCGGCTTTGCTTTTTCCAGGGAGATTTAAGATACGAATCCTGAATCAGTTTTAAGCTATATCAAAACCCTTAACCTTAACGGGTTGGCACAATTTACCAAATGGGTCGCAGGCAGAGGCGCAACAACTTTGATATTTCAGGGGGGGCCCGACTGGACATCACGGGGGGGGGGGTACATTTTAAATGGTTAATACTCATTTCGCATTTTTAACACCTTTATGAATTTTTGGGGTTTTTAATTTTTAAATTTTTTTTAATATTAAATAAACAATACTAATTAATTAAAATAATACAAAAAATACACTTTGTTTAAAACTTTCCAAAAACTTGTTTTCTTAATTCTTTTCTACTGATCAATATTTTTGAAATGTCTGTTAGATCTAATGAATCCAGTATATCAGTACATTCTCAAGCTGCTTTCGTATTAGGAGTTCTTGTTGCAAGTGACCAACGTCAGGGGGGCCGGGCCCCCTGCCCCCCCCGTTGTTGCGCCTATGGTCGCAGGACCTGCAAAGACGCCCCTTCAACGAAAGAAGAGAACCCCTAAATGATATATCATCATACTATGTCTCGAAAACTATATATATATGTACTATATAAATCTTATATAGGATCTTTTCATGCATGTCGAACATTTTTCATATTAACAAAAATAAACGTAAAATCAATTGATTTTATCAATAGAAATTTACCAGGATTTTTTACGCAAATTGCACATTAAACCTAAAGTGACTATATTTGAACTTGTTTCTCTACACTAAATAATAGATCTAATTCACACCTTATCAATAGGCTGGTAAAACAAGCAAATATTAATTTTGTATTAATACTTCATAATAAGATAAATTCTATATCCCAAAAACACTGAACATTATGAAAGTATTTCACAACAGCCATTGATATTGCCTTCAATATTAATATCGAATGATTTCACCTTGATAAGATATTATTATTTATATCTATATGTAGAGCAAAAAAATCCAGGCATAACAATGAAGTTCAATATTTATCTTTTATCATTATCGATTATCTTGTACTAAAGGGTTTCTATAAATAATCCCACAGGCAACATTGTACACCTCAGTTTACCATTGAATTACATTGCAAACCTATAATAGAATAATTGTAAATCAGTTAAAATGGTGCAAGTCAAGTTATTCCTGTTATTAAATGTAATATACTTGTCAACAATTGGGGCAAGTGTTTCAACAAGTGAGTGCTTGATACCATGCCCGAAAATAATGGCACCACTTTGTGCCTTCGATGGTAAAACGTACAGAATATTCCACAACGATTGCTTATTGCAAAAAAGAATTTGTGAAGATGGTGATATAGAGGGACGCAAGTGGGTCCTTTCATCTATGGAACAATGTTACAATGGTTTCACAAGTAACGAAGAAAGTTCTGATTGTTTTAATATTTGTGATGAAACGATTAACCCCATTTGTGCGGCAAATAAGGACACTTACAGGATATTCCCGAATTTTTGTGAAATGCAACAAGAAAATTGTAATTTAAATGAAGGTAAATACTTTTAAAATTTTGATTTTACTTTATTTATTTTTCTGTAATTTTTTAATATTTTTCAAGGTCAATGGAACGAAGTGAACTTCTTGGATTGTTTTAAAGTATTTCACGAAAAGAGTCAAAATGATGAATTAAAAAATTGCCAAAAACCATGTTTCCGGCTCTATAATCCAATTTGTGCTTTTGATGGAGAAGAACTTAAAGTATTTGGAAATATTTGCAATTTGGAGGTTGAGAATTGTAAATATAATAATAGTAAGTAAAAATATAAACGATTTTGCTCGAAAAATATTATAAAATTTTTATAAATAAATTTTTAGAATGGCAATTAACCGAGCTGGAAACCTGCATGCAGGAGGGATTGTTAAATTTTGTTTCAACATAAAAATTTAAATACATTTGTGTTTCGTTCAATCTATATTATTAAAAAATAAAGTTTTGAAAAACTCATAACCAATTCTAATTTATTTGCCCAACGCAATGGGTATAGAAGTTATATTTAATTGTTGGAAAAAAATTAAATAAACCAAAAGTTTTAGTGTAAAAATCTTCTGTATGTTGACCAAGGTTAAAACTGAACAATTGGAATGCATAATATTTTTCTACTAAAGGCCATATAGACCAGTGCCGATAATTTTTGAGAAAAAAAATTCTTAGCAGTATATGGATGGCGGCAAAATTTTGGTTAAATTGTACATAAACGGGGAAAAATCGATAGCACTATTACATGAAGTTCCCTTATAATATGTTACATTAAACTTACAGTTTACAGAACTTTATTTCAAAGAGAGATAAACAATCAGTGAAGTTTACGGAAAAATCGATATTTGAAAAAGGAAGTTTTTGGTTTTTCATTTTTTCGATGTTTTTCTATTGTGACACTATAATTTTTTTGCACCATCTCAAAGTAGAGGTTTCAACGAAAAAAAGGCGTCCTGAAAAGTTGAAAATCAAAATTTTATCCGTCAACTTTTTTGTTTGAAAATTCGTCCTTTTTTTAAAATTAAATTCGTTAAAAAAGAAACAAAAAAATTGCAGCTTTTACAAAACATAAAAATGAACATTTTCACCAAATTTCATTAAAATCCAATCATTTTTGTGAAAGAGAAAAATGATAAATGAAAAAATTGGTTTTTAATGTTTTTATCGTTTTTCTCCATTTTTTTGGGGTTATGGCGAAAAATGGTTTGAATGAAAGTTATAGATTTTTTAATTATCTACAACTTTTACATTTAACTTTTTTCGGTCTACTTTTTCCAGAAATCGTAAAAAATCGCGTTTCACCCCTAAAACACACATTTTGGTATCCCCACCCCCTTTCCGGTCATCTGTCGCGGTGCAATCGATTTTTCCCCGTTTATGTACAATTTATCCTAAATTTTGCCGCCATCTATATACTGCTAAGAATTTTTTAGTTTTTTGGCCTCTCAAAAGCGTTTTGACACTGGTCTAATACGGGTCATTCCAATCAAATCAATGCTTTGGACCTTACCACCTCCGATAGTTGTAATTTTTTTTTATTTTTTTTTTCTTCTGGTGGAAACTAAGAAAAAAACAAATTTTCAGAATTTTTGTACTTCTAATTTTTTAGTTATAAATTTTCAAAAAAATCGAAAATCCGTAATTTTTGGCATGTTTTGAAATCTTTAAATTGCTGTATAGCCCAGTTGTCAGAGACTTTGACCTCGCACAATATGTGATCTCGCTGAAAATTGGGACTTAGGTACTTTTTTGGATGTAGAAAACAATAAAAAAATCATTGCTGCGCTAAAGTGTATGCTAAGTTCCCAATATCGAAAACAAATTCGAAAATTTGGTTCTTGCGTTATATATCAAAAAATTAAAAACATTTCGAAAAACTAATAGCGCCACTTCAAAAACAGCCGGCATACAAAATATGATGAAGAAGAAAGACGCGCCCTGTCCGCCGTCAGTCTTTCACTTCTCTCGTCTGGCGGCGGCTGTTTTTGAAAATAAAAATGGCGTCGAAAGAATGAATATTTTAAAACATAAATTTTATTAAACACAGACAATGTTTATCATTTCAATTATTTTTACATTAAAAGTAAATGTCTAATGATGATAAATGTACAAGGATTTTTTTTTCGTACGCCTCTATTAATATATATCTTCAATTTTATAAGCATCAGTGAGAATTTTACAAATTATAGCTTCCGGTCAAATTTTCTATGAGAAAAAAAAACAAAAAATTAAAAACTAATGGCTTCCTTAGAAAGCTTAGAGTCTCCTCTTTAAAATACTTTTTTTATTTTTATTTTTGGACAAAAATACTTTAGTTTTTCCCCGAACACCTCGCTAGAATATTTTAATTCAGCTTTTTGGCGCGCTTAGATTTTTCGAATTTTCTTCTTATTTTTAATAATTTTTTATAATAACAAAACAAATTTTTTTTAATTAAGTTATAATATAAATTTTAGTAAAATTTTCCGCTCATTCACGTGGCGCTATTAGTTTTTCGAAATATTTTTTATTGTTTGATATATAACGCAAGAACCAAATTTTCGAATTTATTTTCGATATTGGGAACTTAGCATACACTTTAGTGCAGCAAAGATTTTTTTATCGTTTTCTACATCCAAAAAAGTACCTAAGTCCCAATTTTCAGCGAGATCACATTTTGTGCGGGCTTTCGGTCTAAATTTTTCTCTGACGACTGGGCTACTAGCTCAAAAAATATTTGACATAGAAAGCTGGAAATAGCACCAATTTCTTTTACTTTAACAAGGCTTTAATTTGATATACAACATAGTGTTATTAGTAAGAAAAAAACTTTTTCCGGCTTTTAAATTTTATTTTTTAATTATATCAAATAATTTTTTTATTTTTTTGAAAAAAATATATTTTGTGCATACACTCTTAAAGTACATAATATGCAAAAATTTATAATTGGGATCATATTGAAATAAAATATTATGTGCCATAAGCAGTTTTAAAACTAGCAGAGCTATTGACTATTTTCACTCACAGCTAAATTCTTTTAAGTACTGGCAAGTTGTTCAACCAAAGTAGCAATTCTGATATCGTTGATCTATCATTGGATTTAATACATCATCATAATAATTACGCCTAGGCATATACATATGTATAGTTTTTCATTTGGATTTCTTCAAAAAAAAGCTTTACGTCACACAATGAAACAAGCAAAATGCGCATACCTGCTAAAAGCAAACAAACTCTATTATAGTCTATCAAATCCTCTGAACCAACACAGAAACTTTATAAAACATATTGAAACCACAAATTTCGAAGTTGGAAAAGTCTTAATCGATTGAATTTAGTAGACCATTAAATACTAGATTCGTTGATAACTTATCCCAAAATACTTTTTTCTGTAATTGCTCTCAAATAAAGCGAGAATTTTAATGAGACGCAGCAGGAGGGATCTCCAGGCACTGGCTGATCTTACGAGTAGGTAGACCTTGTTGTTTTGGGGCTCATTTGAAAAGGAATAGGTGAATATAGAGCAAATAATTTCCTGGTTCATTATTGATATCCGATTATAAAATTTAATTCGTTATTCCCGTAATAAGTGGATCAAGGTGGTTCTTTTTAAGTTTCTTACAGAATTTTCCAAAAAGACTGACGGTTCATAGTAAAATAAACCCAATTGGTGGTCATGGTCATTTTCGCTTTAAATCTAATTTAAAATTATTTTCAAGCTTAATTATAAACCTAAATCAAGTAACAATTACTCTGTAAAATCTGTAAAAGGGTATTCAGAAAAATTCAGTTAAAATTTTCTCTCAAATAATTTATTTATTTAAGATTTACAAATGTGACACAAAAGATTTTCTCTTAGATCTTAATTTCTGGACACTCGCTGTTTGCAACCTTGACAAACTCTGAAAAAAAAAAGAAATTAATAAATAATTGCAACAATGGGTAAAAAATAATTAGCATACGGTTGGTGTCGGCATCCTTGTTATATGCGCGCATTGTGCATTCATTGACAAAGAATTTGTGCTCTACGCCATTGAATCCGCAAACTGGACGATAAATTTCTGGGCAGATATTTAGGTGGACTTTCTTTTCGTTTGATCGTACCAAGCAGTCATGCATGCGAGTTTGAACCCATGCTTTAAAAATAATTAATTTAATATAATTTTATATATTGTAAATAGAAAAACTTACTGTGTCCATCTTTGCAGTGTTCGTTCTTCATCATGCAGGGGTTGCTGAAGAGCTGATGGTGTTTACCATCAAATCCACAAGTTGGGTTCATTTCCCTGGTGCATGGAGTTTCGCAGAATTTATTTGTATTTTCAGTGCAATCACCCATACGAGTTTGGAACCATTCTGGAAATGAAAAAGTGATTTATAAAAAAAAATATTCAAATTTTAGAAAAAAAACAGTTCACTTACGATGACCATCTTTGCAGTGTTCATTCTTCAACATACATGGGTTATTGAAAACCTTATGGGTTCTACCATCAAAACCACATGTTGGTCGGAGTTCGCGGGTGCATGGGACTTCACAGTTTGGTATGACAGCGTTAACAGAACGGAACAAACATTCGTTCATTCTGCTTTGCATCCATGCTGTTAAAATAGTAAATATTTATTAATATCACTAAATTAGTAACTAAATAATTTCAAACTTACTACGTCCATTGAAGCAATGTTCATTTTCCAAAATGCATTGGTTGTCGAAGAGCTTATGATTTTGACCATCAAAACCGCAAACTGGCATCAAGTTCTTTGGACATGGACGTTCGCAACCTGGAAGTGCCTTACGAATTGGGACATCTTGAGCGATGGCAACGGAGGCTGTATTTAATTTAAAAAAAAATACATAATTATTAAAAAATAAACAATTTAATAAAAATAATAAATTCTTACCCAAAGCAATCACGAGGAAAGTGCTCAAGGAATTCATGATGTTTAGTCTGTGATACAAATAACTACACAACTGATTCACATGAAATTAATTTGTTCTTATATAGTAGATTCAAGTGATTTGCAACAATCTGATTGTGTCAATTTCGTCTTCAAGATAAATCTAATTTTTTTATTCGCTTTCAATCAAAATTTAATCGCAAACTTATAAAGATTTGATTATTTTCCATTTGTTGTGGTTACGCGAAAATTCTCATTAGAAACTTCCTTGGTGATAAAAAATTTCTATTAAAATTCTTTTTCTGTGATGCAATTAATTGTGGATATGTTAAATGGTACACATGAGAAATTAATAAGATTAAAAAAAAACACATTTCTAAAAATTTTCCATATTCATAAAAGACTATAGAAATTGTTGTTAAAGACTTGAGAATTTTAGATAACACCAATAATAATGAATTTACGAAATCATGACCGATGATAAGTTCAAAATATCTGAAATTTGCAAAGATACTTAGTGCTATCGTAGCTGACATCAAGCGACACTTTTACTGCTGTTTCGCCACTGGTCATCTTGATAACCTCTTTAATCGTAAGTAGGAACTGATAATAAAGAGGGTTTGTCTGGAGGCAACAAACAATTTGATATTAATCCGAGCAAAATTTGACACCCATATAAAATATACAGGGTGCCCAGCGCATAGAAATATATATTATGGAAAATGCATCAAGTTAAAATATTGTGAGTTAGATGGAGCTTATTGCATGTCTTCTATTCACACTTATTATGTGATTAATGAAAAAGCGAAAGACCATGCCGTGGAGGGAACTCAAACCATGGACCTCTGGGATGGTAGTCGGAAGACATAACCCACAGGCTACCAAGGTCGACAGCAGCTTATTAATTCTTTGAATTGTTTTCAATGGAAACTTCTACTTTTCTTCGGTGAGAGGTCATATCGGTGCAGTTTGAGCAGACTAGTACCTTCCATTGCTGCAAACACATCTGCATTGTCTCGGGTTATAGTCTACAAATCCTACATTATCCCTTGACTTCATTGCCAGGTCCTAAAACACTATAATTGTGTAGTGTCGATGTTCAAGATGTAAAACCCTGACCTCATCTCAACTCATCGATGAAAGCAGAGTATTTGTTTCATTTTTGGCAAACTCAACCGACAGTCCTTACTCCAAGTAACACAATATTAGCTCGACCAGCTGACCACGTAAACTTCTAATTTTCTCGCGCGGTTTTCTTGTGCACCACCAAAGAGCTCAAACAATTCGCTTTTCAATAGCATCATGTTTTCGATTTCTTCCCCGAGTAAAAATAAATGATGGCCTTAGAACGGGCAAATGCCGACTGTGATTGAAACATAGTCCTCGGCCATCTGGCGGTTAACAGAACGCTCGTTGCAGGACAGTACGGCCGTACAGGGGGCGATTGACGGTGAAACAACGGCCTTACAGCTCCAATAACGGCCATACGACGGTGGTACGGCGGCAGTATGGTTGCTATTACGGGTATACGACGGTGGTACAGTGGCATATTCGCCCTCCTATAAGAAAATATATTTCACTGCAATTAAATGTTTGATTTTTTTAAATTAAATAACAAAATTTCCTACTAAAATATAAATCAACACGCACCACACACTTCACGTACAACAAACCGACGACTGGCGAGCTCGTTTCTCTTGTGCATCGATATCTTTAAGTAGGATAAATCGAAAGAACCATTGTACATAACGAAAATGATGAAGTTCCCATAAAACACATTCAACAATACATTTGGTGCAGATTCTTTTTTTGGCTCAAATTTCCCGTCGAATACCCGTTTCTACAGCTCAGTACTTGGCCTTTTAAATCTTTTGGTCAAATTTGGCCATCGTAAGGCCGTATGTGCTCGCATTAAAAATGGTTAAAAACTCTACGGCCATCATATGCCCCTTAAAAAGCCAAGCGGCCGGTGTTCGCCCTTTATAAGGCCGTTTTTTATTTTTACTCGGGTCAAGAGTAACTCCATTTCATTTCGTTTTAGTAGAGAATTGTATGGCGTAATTATTTTCACTTGAGCTTGTCGATATATGCTCATCTCTGAATGAAAGATATAGTAGCTAAGTTGCTCAAGTAAATCGCCCTACACCCTTGTATATTCACGGAAGAGGCTTAAACTTTGAAATTATCGCGGGTATGCAATCCAATGGCCTACGCCATAACGCTTGCGCTCCTGCCTCTTCTATAAAACTAACAATTCTGGAATGTCCAGGCTGAAGACCACCACTCAGTAGAAAACCCATTAACAGACTCGGGGGTTATGGCGGATTTCTTTATCTCAAAATGGATCGATATCAAGTTGAGTAGAGTCTTCAGTGCTGCAGTCGCTAGGTGCAAATAAAGCCGATGATAAAGAAAGATACGTCCTTTTTTGAATCGTGTTTAATTTGGTTCTGAGACTGTTAAGTCCGTAGGTGTTACCATGGGTATTACTTCGAAATACTTCGGGAACTAATTCATTTTCAACATAATATAAGAGGTTGCGGAAGCGGTGATGCTATTATCAAAGTGCATGCCCTTTAAAACCCCAAAATTTGAGCAACCCTCTGTGCACACACGAGACAGGCTAACCTGGACTTTTCCTAAAGTATCGCCGGGTGGACTAGTACGGTACACGGATGGCTCCAAAACAGAGACAGCTGTAGGCCGGAATCAGGCGCGGATTCAAGGGGGGGTCACGGGGGTCATGACCCCCCCAAAAGCAATGCCGCGGCCAGACAATTGAGAGTTCCTGTGCAATTGAGAGTCCAAAAAATTTTTTGGCTCGCTTCGCTCGCGGGTTGTCCTGCACAGACATCCATCCCCGTCACATAATTATAGCCCATATGCTGATTTGCGTGGCTCATACTGATTTATGTGGCCCATTCGATGAAGTAAAAATGCAAATAATGAATTCAAATGATTTTTGTTGCCAAAGCAATTTTTCACTCGCGAGGCCTCAAACACGCGGGTCCCTGTGAAGTTGCACACCTTGCATATAGCCAGCAGCGGCACTGCCCAAAAGCGCTCGCTGTTTAAAAAACAAAATTGACCCAACTCAAAAAACAAAAACAAAAAATAACCAAACGGCCAAAACCGAAACAACTTTTTTGCAAATTAAAAAGACGACCTTAAAAAATGACTTTTAAGGTCAACAACAGATTGATCTATACTCTTTCTATATGTTTTAATTTGCAAACTCTGAAGTTAGCTGCACTCACAGGGCGCGTCTTCCTCAAAAACACATTAGGGCACGTTTCCGTAGGGCACGTTTGTTTTTAATCCACACGAAAATTCTGTTAGTTTTGTTCCTTTTGTTAATTTTGTTTTTGTTTTTTTAGGAGTAGAAATTTTTTTCCGTCATTTTTAATTCCGTGACCCCCCCAAAACAAAATTCTAGATCCGCGCCTGGCCGGAATCGACAGTGAAAGCCCCAGATTCAGTAGAGCGATAAGCCTAGGCACCCGTGCAACTATCTTCCAAGCAGAGGTGTACGCTATACTGGCATGCACTCATGAGAACTTAAGAAGGGCCTACCAAAATACAGGGATTTTATCTTCTCTGATAGCCCGAGTAAAAATAAATGATGGCCTTAGAACGGGCAAATGCCGACTGTGATTGAAACATAGTCCTCGGCCATCTGGCGGTTAACAGAAGGCTCGTTGCAGGACAGTACGGCCGTACAGGGGGCGATTGACGGTGAAACAACGGCCTTACAGTTCCAATAACGGCCATACGACGGTGGTACGGCGGCCGTATGGTTGATATTACGGGTATACGACGGTGGTACAGTGGCAGCAACGTGGATATTCGCCCTCCTATAAGAAAATATATTTCGCTGCAATTAAATGTTTGATTTTTTTTCGGTTGTGTTTTTTTTTCAAGCCGTTAAATAACAAAATTTCCAACTAAAATATAATTCAACACGCACCACACACTCAAGTACAACAAACCGACGACTGGCGAGCTCGTTTCTCTTGTGCATCGATATCTTTAAGTAGGATAAATGGAAGGAACCATTGTACATAACGAAAATGATGAAGCTCCCATAAAACACATTCAACAATACATTTGGTGCAGATTCTTTTTTTGGCTCAAATTTCCCGTCGAATGCCCGTTTCTACAGCTCAGTACTTGGCCTTTTAAATCTTTTGGTCAAATTTGGCCGTCGTAAGGCCGTATGTGCTCCCATTAAAAATGGTTAAAAACTCTACGGCCATCATATGCCCCTTAAAAAGTCAAGCGGCCGGTGTTCGCCCTTTATAAGGCCGTTTTTTATTTTTACTCGGGAGCCAAGCGGCAATTAGGGCGATAAGGTCCCGTAGGACCAAGCCTAAATTAGTTTGGGACTGCCAACGTGCTCTTGGGGAGCTGGGCATTCTCAATCAAGTTACACTTGTCTGGGTCCTGGGTCATCATCGGGGCTTCAAAGGCATAGCTAAACAGAGCTCTGACATTGCATTTATCGATCCAGAGCCGGGTATTGCACTATAAAAAAAATATGTAAATTCACAGTGCAAATGTACAGTAAAATTACAAATCGCGATGTGAAATACTAATTTACTAAAAAATTATTGTAATTTTACTATAAATTTTGTAACTTCACATAATGAAATTGGAAAGCGCCAATACTGCATAACGTAAATGTTGATTACATGGATGTGACGTATATTTTACACAATGTTGTGTATTTTTCTAAATCGTTTATGTAGGAAAATTACAATATTTCTTATATATTTATCAATGTTATGTACTGAAAAATCCTAACACTTTGTACTGTAATTTTACTAAAGAGGCGTAATTTTAGAACATAAATTTTCAGTAAACCTACAAATCGGTTATTGGAATGTAAGGTTTAAATTTTTCCTCTCGTGGATATAATTCACAGGTAACAATGGAATACTAAGCATATAAACCCAATTGCTTTTAAGTTAAGTCCAGACCTTTGACTTTGATCAGGGTCTGGGCAGTTCTTGTAACAGCCAAGAAATTTTGATAGGCATTGCCTCACGTACATGCTTAACAAGGCATTGTGAGCAAAATGCTAATTTTTTATGTATAGGGAGTGGGCATTAACTAAGAATAAAATTTGGCGCTTGGAAATATTTCAGGCAGGGCCTAGCGCATTGGCACAGGGTGGTAATCTTCAGCTTTGGGTTTTTCCCTTTTCGTCTCTCTCTGGTAAAAAGTTGCAACAAGAGTTTTGGAAATTTACAAAACTCTGAAGAGAAAGCTCCATTACTGATTGTATTTTTACATCCCACAAATAATTTATATTTACTACACAGTTGGTAAAAATACGTAAAGTAGATTAGGAATATTCCCAATAATATATATTGCAAATTTACAAAACTGCTTGTGAATAAAACGTCCAGTATTTTTTTTGTAAAATAACCACAGAAATTTTTTACAGTGTGGAGCACCCACCAGCTTGCTGCAAAGGGCCCTAGCCCATCGAACTCTAAGCGGTTCCTTCCTGGGCCGCCTCCTAACACCGCCAAGGATTTGTTAAGGCGCAGTAGATAAGATGTCAGTGAACTTGTTGTCTTGATTACCGGACCCTGCACCCTAAATTACCACATATGGAGGATAGGAAAGGCGGAGGACCCCACCTGCAAGCTCTGTCGGGCGGAGGATGAGTCTGCTTTCTACGTTCTCAGTGAGTGCGCCGCAATAGCGAGGAGTAGGGCTTCTTTGTTCGAGGAGTCCCTGCTCGAGCATTCAAGTCCTAGCGACAAGCCAATAGACAAACTGCTGAACTTGTTGAAGCGGTTTGGCCTAAAAATAGTAGGTATGTATTGGGGAGTAGTACAATAGGCCAAATGAATGCCCGCGGACCTTTGCTCCTAGTACTTCACGAACTAATTCATTTTGAACTAACTGGAGAATTAATTCATTTTGAAGTACTTCGAGGACTAATTCATTTTCATCCCCGTACTAAGCTTACTACTCAACATAGCACCATGAGGTCACCAACAACATGACGGACTGGTATTAGAACGGGTGATTCCTGAGCTTAGATTTGCCACATAAAATGAAATGGTATCAGAATATTATTGTCGGAATTGTATCTAGTCCGGCTGGAAACCAAATCAAGGGCGTGTCGTATACGCCTCGACTTGGTACTCCTATTTCACCGGTTATGACGATGTCAACGTAGTTTACTTAAGCCAAGGCGAAAACGTTATGGCTATTGAGAAACTTTAGGAATATCTACAACTAGGCATCACAGAATCGAAGATATGACTCCTAATATTAAAAAGATATGCAGTTGTGATAGTAAATTGGAATCAGCACTAAGACGATATCTATTCATGTATCGAGTCACTCCTAACACAGTACGTTTGAAGCAGGGATGCCGCGAATATTCGTATTCGCACTCGCATTCGCGAGTATTCGCATTATAATAGATAACCGCATCCGCATTCGCGTCAAGCAATGCGAATGTAATGCGAATGTCTAAATGGTCTTTTCTATAGAATTATAGGCGGCAGGGAATACCCGGGCGGCCAGTTACCAATGTAAACAAAAATGTTCGTTCAACATGCGTGCGCGCGTACTACAATACATTCAATAAAGCACTGCATTTTTAGATTCATCGTAATTTAGATTTGTTTGTTAAGATTAGAAATATTAACATTTACTATGGCACCACTTAAAAAAAGTGAGATTTGGAGATTTTTCGATGTGATCGACAAAGAACGCGCTAAATGCAAAATTTGTGAAAAGGCGTTTTCACGTTCCGGTCGTGAAACTACTGGATTGCGAAACCATTTGAAATCCGTCTATGCAGCTCCCTGACATTCGCACTCGCATTCGCATTCGCGAATGTTAGTTTTCAATATTCGCATTCGCATTCGTATTCGCGAATATGCAAAAACTGGCATTCGCGGCAACCCTGGTTTGAAGTCACCAGCCGAGCTTCTACATGGTCGACAGAAGATTTTACTAGCACTGTAACTAGTTCTAAATTTCAGATAAATGAGCCTGTATTGGGGCAGAACTTTGCTCCTTGGATTATTTATAAATGAATTAAGATATTCTGAGGAGACATCACAATCAAATAGGAAGAGACAAAAGCTTTGTTCGTTTACGCCAAATGGGATCCCGCGGGATCCCGCGTGCGCAAATTTTGTGTTTTCTTACTTTCTCGGGATCGAAAAAGAGGGGAAATTTTAGCTCCGCCTCTTGCAAATAAGTTCTCGAGGTCTCGAGTCCCAGCGACTGTGGCTGGCTGTCAAAGCCATTCTGTAGTGAAATTTGAATTGTCAAAATCAATTGTCACTTGTTATGACAAACCAAAACGATTACGACGGGCTGAAAATAAGTTCTTGAGTTGGTGCCTTACTAAAAAATTGTGAATAATTTCATAAATAATTTATTAATTAATAGTTTTATGTCATTGTTTTGAAAACATAAGTGATTTTTAGGTTAGATTTCCACGAAACATCCCAAAACATCCCAGAAAGCGTTTTCTTACTTTCCTAATTTTATCCCCACTATTCAACTTTACTGTCAAAAATCGTGGGATCCCGCGGGATCCCGTGTGGCGTAAACGAACAAAGCTAAAGGATGTACTTCAACCCTGATGATATCAACTTTATAGCGGAACTCATGCTCAAGCGAATCTTGGTCAACCTCATCGGAAGCATCGTCTGCGCAGTTTCTACCAAAACGTCAACCAACCAAGGCTTTCGCCAATAAGGTCAAAAGACACTGTGCCTGATATCTCAAATGATGGAGCCAGGCATCCAACACCCAGGGAGTTACCTAGACGTACCTACAACTAGACAGCGCAATCCAGTCGAAATTTAAATACCAAATTCATTAGGTAAAAAAGAAGCTGTAGAATTATTGCAGCACTCATCGGTTGCATCCAAGAAACTCTACATTTACAACGTTCTTTATAACTTTCTTCCATCTTGCTCACGCCGTCAAACCGATCGGACGTACTCCTGTGATCTTTCTCTTCAAAAAAACAACAGACAGAAATAGTACTGGTTGCTTGGTTTATGGTTGATTATATCTAGAACTAAGTAAGGGGGCCTCGGTAGTCTAGGGAGTAAGGCGCCTGGCTACTATCCCAGAGGTCCCGGGTTCGAGTCCCGGCAGAGCCCCACGGTCCTTCGCCTTTCCCACCTTCCCTCCTTTCATAGCCTTCCGCTAGCACTGCCCCGCTCCACCAAGCGCATGTCATCGGTTGGTTGATGGGATTCAACTTGTTTCAGGAGGCATAACACTCCAGCGAGTTGTTTCTCATTGCCCCGATGCCAGAGTCGCGATAGAAATGGTTGGGGTTAGGTGGTTGTGGCAGTTCCTTCCTACTTCTCTCTTCCCCTTCACTATCTATCGACTAGAGCTTGCTGTTCGACATTGCACTCTATACGAAGAAAATAGATTGTCGACAGTACAAAGGGCTTTCCCTGAGCTCTAGTCTTCCACATAAAAAAAAAAACTACTAAATTGCTATTGTGTTGAACTATTAAGGACGGTGATTGTCACTTAGATTTTTGTCCAACCAAGACTTTACACAATTCAAACTCGGAAGTAAAATATCAATCAACTTTTAGATGACTATTTAAAATCGGTAACTACTAACACTGCTTTGGAGAGATTTCTGAAGTAGTTATTGTGGAAAGGGTGTATTGTAAATTAATTATAAAAATAAAATAAAAATTGTGAATTATTTATCAAATGCTTCTTTTATTCATTTGCAAAAAATATTCATATAAAACATGAATTTTTTTTTTAGAAAATATGCTCTGGGCACTCACGGAGTGGGCTCTTGACAAAGACTGAAAATGAGAAAAATATTAGTAAATTTACTATCCGCGAATAGAATAGTGATTAACATACATCTTCTGGGTGAGATTTGGCAATTGTGTGCAGCCATAACGCATTCACTTGCAAAGACTTTGTGTTCGACTCCATTGAATCCGCAGACTGGAGCATAGATATCTGTGCAAAAAGTTGGGCATTCATCATCGTTTGATCGTACCAAGCAGTCAGCCATGCGAGTTTGGACCCAGTCTAAAAGATTTTTGCAATTTTTTATTATAATTTTGTATATTTTTATTTAGTATGTAACACTTACTGCGTCCATTTTGGCAATGCTCGTTCTTCATCATGCATGGGTTGTTGAAGAGCTTGTGGTGTTGACCATCAAATCCACAAGTTGGTCTCATTTCCCGGGTGCATGGAGTTTCACATTCAAGTTGAGCTGGCTCAGATCGTACAAGGCAATCAGTGAAGCGAGCTTGGAACCAGTCTGGAAATAAGTAAAGAAAATATTTAAATATAAGAGATTATTTTTGAATTTTTTTATAGAATCTTACTGTGTCCATCATTGCAGTGTTCGTTTTGCATTAAGCATTTGTTGTTGAAGATTTTGTGGTGTTGACCATCAAAACCGCAAACTGGCATCATTTCCCTGGTGCATGGAACTTCACACATTTCAGTTTTAGCTGGTAATTGAGCGTCCAAAACAATCAAGCAATCCCTTGTGCGGGTTTCGAACCATTCTGTGACAGAAAATTGTTATAAACTTTTTTCCCAACATGAAACTATTTGACTTACGATGTCCGTCAAGGCAGTGCTGGTTTTTCAATTCGCAGGGGTTGTTGAAGAATCTGTGGTCCTTACCATCAGATCCACAGGTTGGACGATACTCACGAGTACATGGGACTTCACACATTTGTTTTTCAGCGACTTCAGTACGGAATAAGCATTGGTTCATTCTGGTTTGAGACCATGCTATTAAAGGATTAAAATTTGTTTCAGTATTAGCTTTGAATTTATGCAAATATTCTACTCACTTTTTCCATTTTTGCAATGTTCATTTTCCATCAAACATTCATTATTGAATAGTTGATGATGTACACCATCGAATCCACATACGGGCATGTAGTTCTTTGGGCATGGACGCTCGCATCCTTGAAGAACGCTGTCAGTTGTGACATCTTGAGCGATAGCAACTGAGGCTATAGTTAATTGGAAGAGAAAAAAAATTATAAATAATTAAAATATAAAAAAATCAAATGAAAATATTAATTCTTACCCAAAGCAATTACTAAGAAAGTGCTCAAGAAATTCATGGTGGTTTTTAGTGTGTTTCTTTGATACGAAAAACTTCACAACTGATTTGTTCCAAAAATTTCTTAGCTTTTATAGGTGTTTTCAAGTGGTTTTCTATAATTTGATAATGTCAATTTCGCTTATTTGATAATTCTTTTTTGCAATTCATTTGCAATCGTAACTCAATCGCAGATAGTTTATGTCGATTTTGGATTATATATTTAAAGTGGTAACTATGGTGTCTTCGCGTGGAGTTTGCGATAAAGATGTCTCTGGAGACTTATTTTTTTATCTATACAATCCTATGGCGTGGTGTGGCAGGCTATAGATTATTAATGCCAAAGAAATAAAGTGGGTTCCGACTCAAATAAATTCGGTTAAAAAAAACTGAAAATGAAAATATTGTTTTAGAATAGGTACTTTTACAATGTTAAATGCATAAAATTCCCTGATTATTTTTTAAGCTTCAATCGGTAATTCTAGGTAAAACTAGGAGGCAGATCGTCAAGACCTTTTTTAATGTTAAAGTTATTTAAACAGGCCAGAATATCGCTAACCGATAGAGACCGGGTCAGGGGTATAAGGTTGATTACATTGTACTAGACTTGGGAAAAAAAATTCGCAGAACCTATTAGGGCCACGACGAGTGAGGGTTAAATTATCATTCAGTATCATTAAAAACGTGTTATTCTTTTATTCAAATAACCTTTAGTCATTCTTTCTTGTAGCGTATTAAAGACATATAGGTTAAAACTTTGTTCATCATCATCACTTTCTTGAAAGTTAAGATCTTCAAAGGCGCTTTCGTCTATAGCAGCAATATACTGTTCAGATTGCATGCTTTGTTTATTATTGGCAATTTTTTTCACGTTTTTTTTTATGTGACAGAAATAAGTTTTTCTACGCCTCTGTTAGAATACAGGCATTCTGATATTACTTTTAGTTAAGGAATTAGCAGCATTCCACACCCGTGTGGAATATTCATTCCACCACCTCTTATGGAATAACTACTATTGGCGACATCTGTTCGTCGTAATCCAAGAATATGATTTATTAATTAAAGAAAAAAAGATTTAGGGCCTGTTTCACCACTTGCTTATTAAGCTCCTGATAGCCTATTCAGAACTTATCTGCAAGATAAACTACAAATTTTGGTTTCACAGGTCTTGGATAGAAATATCTGGCAGATAAAGTTGCTGGTAACTTATCAGCCGATTCTAGTGGCTGTTAAAACTTTTATCTGGAAGATAATAAAAAAATGTTGCAAGTAGCGGGAATAGAGATAGTTTTAGAGCATTTTTTGGTATAATAATACTCCTCTTTAAAGCATTTTTACGTTAAAAATCGTAGACTGCGGTCACAAAAGGGTTCCAGATGGATTTATTTGAATTCTTAGAAGACGAATTTGATGAATATTACGAACATATTACACGACCTCGCAGGAACCGAGTAATTTGCCCAAATTATTTTGAATCACTCGATTTTAGGATTTGATTCCGCCTTACCAATTTGCCAGGGGTGTGTTTTCGAAATGGCAACTTCAGCTATGGTTAGCTTGGGGAGGGTGCAAATGTTCAAAAATTTCTGCCACTAGTATTTAACGGTTATTAGATTATTAGTAGAACCATGTAGAACCTATATACGCAGCGACGGATTTTTTTTTCAATTTTAGCCCCTATTTTACCCCGCAACCCCTCTATCTGCAAAAGGCTCCATTCTCCGATCTATCGAGTGTGCATACGTTCTTAACTGCGTAACACACTATGTATATACGAAATATCAGCTTTAAGAAAATGACGTAGGTCTGGCGGGCCTGGGCTCTCGCGAACTATTACTATACGACTCGACTATAGTGGAAATATTTGTTACTTACAATTTTTTCTGGTCATGAGAAGCATTTTTTTAATAACGACAACTAAATATATTTATTTGATGCCGTATTTAACTAAAAATTTTAGTAATATTTTGGTTGTGGTAACTAAAAATGTCTTTCAGTGATTTGATTTTAAGTAACTTTGCAATTCCACCTATGCAACGATTGCTTATAACTCTCCGATATTTTTTAACTGGGCTCCAAATTAAATCGTGGACATAGTTGCCAGATTGCCTTGATCATGTCATAAACAAACAATTTTTAATGACTCCCGTATTAAGCAAAGATTGAGTGACCCTGCTAAATTAAGTGGCAGATATATTTAACTGCCAGTTAGTTTATCAGGGAGTTTGATGGTGAAACTGAAAAAACATATCAGCAACCTTTATCTGTTAGATACTGTTATAAGGCAGATAACTATCTGAAACTTTATCAGCAAGCGGTGAAACAGGCCCTTAGTAATTAAAGAAAGAAAAGAATTGTTTCAATAATAAACAATCAATGATGTTCCGCTAGAAAATTTTTGCTTTAAATAAACTATTCAATTATTAAATTGCAGAAAATAATAGCATTTTTTTAATAAATTTTGCGGCGGCCATCTATTAACAAATTATTAAATTACAAAATTGTTATAAATGAACACTCCCTACTAATATGTTATTTAGCGTTAAAAAATCGTGCTGTGCCTTATACATTATATTTTTGACATTAGCTTTACATAAGGTACGTTTTTTCTTTACAAAATATTAATAAAAACTAATTAGAGGCGTAGAAAAAGTATAGTCTGCAACACGTTTTGAATGGCATATTCCGCACTCGTGGACCGCCAACCTCGCCTTCGGCTCGGGTGCCAAACTTCCACTTGTGCGGAATATGCATCATTCCAAACTTGTTACAGAATATACTATTAGAAATCATCTTTTGCACTACCAATCCGCATTGTAGCATTAGTTTAGAAGTAGGTTTATTTCGAAAATAAATAGAGGATAGCATGGACTTAGAGGAATCTGTGATGTCATTTAGAAAGAAGCATTGAGCCTTGTGTTTGAACTCTTGAATATTAAAGAAGCTTGAAAATACTAACTGCGCAGGATTGAAATTACCGCTCTCCTACTTGTACACAGCCCCCTTTTCGCCCCCTACACGGTCTAGATTCTAGAAGTTCGTTTATAAATAGGATAACTCGATAAAACACTCCAGAGTTCAAATGTATGGTTTATTGACACCTATTCGAGCCCCCCTAACCCCACCCTCTCTAACCTTTCCTATTCTCTTATATCTTTCAAACTAAGCTTATTGGTTGACATAAAGGGTGATTCCTAAGGTTGGGTCTTCCATATTTCATGTTTTGCCTGGTTAATGCATTGTAATTGGGGGGCCTCGGTAGTCTAGGGAGTAAGGCGCCTGGCTGCTATCCCAGAGGTCCCGGGTTCGAGTCCCGGCAGAGCCCCACGGTCCTTCGCCTTTCCCACCTTCCCTCCTGTCATAGCCTTCCGCTAGCACTGCCCCGCTCCACCAAGCGCATTTCATCGGTTGGTTGATTCAACTTGTTTCAGGAGGCATAACACTCCAGCGAGTTGTTTCTCATTGCCCCGATGCCAGAGTCGCGATAGAAATGGTTGGGGTTAGGTGGTTGTGGCAGTTCCTTCCTACTTCTCTCTTCCCCTTCACTAACTATCGACTAAAGCTTGCTGTTCGACATTGCACTCTATACGAAGAAAATAGATTGCAGTACAAAGGGTTTTTCCTGAGCTCTAGTTTCCACATAAAAAAAAAATAAAAGTCATCGACTGTTCCATCTAGAGAACAATGTCGAACAGAATGAAAGAAGTGCCAACGCGAGTTTACTCCACCCAATAACCACGACAGAACCGTGGTCGATGATCGAACAGAAGAGGCTTCATCGATAATTTGTGCTTACAGGCGATGGCAGAACGTATAGGGAGGGAATTGCTGCAAAAAAGAAATACTAGAAAGAAGGAATGTTATCTCAGTTGATAAAGTCTTAAGTGACAATGGAAGATACAAGGTGTATAGTCACAATACAAGGAAAATTGATGGAGTTCTTCGCAGTCAAGCAAGGCTTACAGCGGGGTGATAGGTTGGCACCCATGCTATTTAATCTCTGCCTAGAAGGAGTAATTCGCCCGGAACACATTGATGAGAAAGCAACCCTGCTTAACAAATCAAAGCAGTCGGTAGGATATGCCGATAACATAAATTACCTTGTCAGATCACTGTCATACCTTAGAGAAATATTCACGGAATTAGAAGATGGCGCTAAACGTATAGGGCTGCAAATAAATGTAGACAAGAGCAAGCTTCTGCCCTCGATTCCCAAATCCGGCGGATCGAAAGTGAGTGCGGATTTGACACTTTGCGATTCCCCAATCCGCCGTGTGTGTATAATCGTGAATCTAAACGTATAGCAATGCCAACCTGTAAACGATCTCCGCGAGCAAAATTAAGGAGTCTAAACTTAAACATACGGCATTTTGGACATAGGTGTCAAATCCGCACTCACTTCCGATCCGCCGGATTCGGGAATCGATGCCTCTAACTCAATCGAGGGTGAAAAGAAGATTAAGAAACCACAGCCCCACCTGGGGGAATATTACTTCGAAGGGGTAAACCAATTTAACTACCTGGGGTTTACAGTCAGCGAAGACAACGATGAAACGATAAACCTGCAAAGAAGAATATCCGCCGCAAATAGAACATATGTTCTTCTCACTGCTGCCAGTAATGAAATCCAGAGACATCCACAGAAAAAATAAAAATAAGAATCTACAAAACGATCATACGTACAGTAGCTATGTATCGGTGCGAATCATCGAGAAACTCCCAAAAATCCGCAGACAAGATGGATATATTTGAGAAGGTTCTCCGAAGGATATACGGCCCAATCAATGAAGACAATTCATGGAGAATACACTACAATTACGAATTGTACGACATATACAAAGAGTGTAAACTTTCAATACTTGCCAAGCTACTGCGTTTAGGTTGGGCCGGTCATGTCCAAAGAATGCATAACTCAAGGACAGCAAAAAAATCTCTGTATATACTACCAAATGGCAGAAGACCAGGAATCGGTTATTTTGAAAAGGGCTTAAGTCCATTTTTATAAATTTTTCAGTAGGTACCAAAAACTATATATTTTCTTGTAGGGTGGTATTAATAACCACTTCGTTTACTTACTTAGAAATAGCTAAAAATTCGTAAACCTCTCGGTTGACCTTTGACCCGCGCTTTATCGCGGACATAATCGACATGGAGTTTCGACCAATACCTCGATAGAAAGATATTTTCATTGCCCGTATTCCTGCCATTTACTACTTTTTCATATGAGCAACCGTTAACGAAATACTCAAAAAAAATGGCGTTATCAGTTATTTCAGGCACGTCCAGTGCGAACTTTGGCGTTGGAATGCTCGCAAACTACATAAGCGATAACGACGATTAAGGGCTCATTCTAAAGGTAATTACTAGGACTTTAAATTTATTAATGGGTATTAACCCAAAAAAAAAACATTTGGCGAGTTAATTGCAAAAAACTGCATACAACCCTCACCACACGATCAAGGTTGAACTTTGACCGGCCATAACTTTAAGCCAAATCAACTTACAGAGCTCGTTGAGGGCTCATTTTTTAGATAACACAGGCACACAAAAAAAACAATGTCAAGACCCAGAGGGTACATCCCCCTACCCCCCCGTTTTTGGGGTCGCTGAAACCGAATATGACCATAAAAAAATTTTTTAACTAGCCATTTCCCCGCAACCACCCCCATACACCCCCTTCTGGTAGTGGAAATGTCATTTCTCATACAAAGTCGAGTAGGGTGTGTATTCCTATGTTTTCTGGGCCTCTAAGAACGAGGAAGACTACCAAAAATGAATTAGACCCCCTCTTTAGCCCCTAGAGTCACTTTACCACCGCCATACACCCCTTTGTGGGGGTTGAAATGTCAATTCTCATACAAAGTCGAGTAGGGTGTGTATTCCTATGTTTTTTGGGCCTCTGTGAACGAAGAAGACTACCAAAAATGAATTAGACCCCCTCGTTACCCCCTACCCCCCTTTCTTATACAAAATCGAGTAAGGTGTGTATTCCTATGTTTTTTGGGCCTCTAAGAACGAAGAAGACTACCAAAAATGAATTAGACCAACTCGTCAGCCCCTAACGTCACTAAGTGACGCTAGGGGCAAACGAGAGGGTCTAATTCAATTTTGGTAGTCTTCTTCGTTCACAGAGGCCCAAAAAACATAGGAATACACACCCTACTCGACTTTGTATAAGAATTGAAATTTCAACCCCTATAAAGGGGTGTATGGTAAAGTGACGTTAGGGGCTAACGAGTTGGTCTAATTCATTTTTGGTAGTCTTCTTCGTTCACAGAGGCCCAGAAAACATAGGAATACACACCCTACTCGACTTTGTATGAGAATTGACATTTCAACTACAAGAAGGGTGTGTGGGGGGGTGGTTCCGGGGAAATGGCTAGTTAAAAATTTTTTTTATGGTCATATTCGGTTTCAGCGACCCCAAAAACGGGGGGGTAGGGGGGTGTACCCTCTGGGTCTTGACATTTTTTTTTTGTGTGCCTGTGTAATTTTATTCTCCACAACTTTGCCATTGATCATTATCAGCTATCATTGCATGCAAACGAGCTATTTAATATAAACAAGCTCTCCCTCTTTTTCAAGATGGCGGCTTTTCCCAAGCCACTGCCACCCCACAAACTTGGTTTTATCATTGTCAGATGTACCCGAATAAATGCCAAAAAAAAATTCCGTACCTCTTAAAATGCAATTTCATCATCTTTTTTCGACTAATTTAACTGGACTATAACTAAAATGAATTTTGAAAAACTTAAACAAGTGTATGTCAAAGGGCGCAACTTCTGGTGAAGATAGCCTATAGGACAGCATATCCAAGCCTATTTCACCAACTGCTATTCGTTCAACTGCAGACAATACTTCCCACTATTATGCGCAGGAGCTCATATCACAGAGCATATTTCTAGTCTCTTTTATCGAGTGAAGATCCACTTTCCAAATTGTCTTGATTTGATCATCATTATTGATTGAGGTCTATCTAGAGACCACACAAAAGTAATCAAATATGTAATTTCCATTATTATTGCAGAAAAGTATATGTATGACTACAATTTGAATTCTAACTTCTAAAGTTAGATGTTTTAAGAAATAAAAATTAAAACAATTGAAAAGTAAAAAGACAATTTTTTGGAATTATTTTAAATTTTAAGAAAATTATTAAGACGAATTATGACAGGAACTAGTAAATAAAAAATAGGGTAATATTAATATGACTTTCTTTATTAATGAACTTACAATTTAATATTAATAAATGTTAATATAAGTACATGATACACGTACTAGCTGCAAATAGCTGAATAATATAAGGGCTTAACCAATTAGATTAGAAATTGACAATTTGCCAAATTCCTTTCGATTTTCCAACCACGTCCAACTTTGTTGCAGTTTTCGCTTTTTAATAAACATTCATTTGAAAAGAATTTGTACTGATGTCCATTGAATCCACATAATGGTGCAAAAATAGCTGGGCAAAATTTGGGGCAATCCTTGATCTCATAGTCGAAAGTCTTCGTAGAATCGAAGCAGTTCGTTAGGGCTGCGTTGGCGATCCATTCTAAAAAAAAAATAATAATAGATTTAAGAATTTTTTTAAATAATTTAAAACCCGCTTTACTTTTTCCATGTTGCTCATTTTCGACCGTCATAAAACAGATATTGGTGAACATTTTGTAGTTTGGTCCATTGGTAGCGCATACAGGCTGGAATGTTTCTAGGCATTGGTGAGAGCCATCACCAGCATTAGCTTTATGAAGACACTTCATTACATCTTCACTTTTTGTCCAACCTAAAAATTATATTTTATTGTGAGCAAAAAGCTAAATACTCGTATATCAAATTTCTTACTCATCCGTTTTAAGCAGCTTTCAGTCTTCATTTCACACTCATTGGAGAAAATTTTAAACTGTTTGTTACCGTCTGTTGCGCAAACAGGTGAGTATATTTCAGGGCAAGCAATTGGACAGTTGTTGTCTTTTTTAATGTTGCTTCTAACCAAGCACTTCATAATGTTATGATTCTTTTGCCATTCTAGTTTTTTTTTATAAAATATAAATTTAAGAAAAATGTTTAATGCAGAGACTGTGTTTAACTTACTGTGATTATTATCACTGCATTCTTGATCCGCCAACATTAAACATTCGTTATCGAAAATTTGGTAGTGTTCTCCATCAAATCCACAAACTGGCTTCAAAATTGCTGGACAGGCCTTAGAGCATTGCTTGACTGGTACTTCCGCAAAAGAAACCCCTGTTAAAATTTTGATTCAGAAATTAGTTACACAATTCTTTTTTAAATGTTGCAATTATTCAGCTCACCAATAATAGTAAACAAAGTTAGACAGAAGATACTCATTGTGATTTTTTGTTGTTTTCTGTTAAGGAATGGAATTTTAACTGATTTGTAGGAAGTTGTGATTTGGTTTATATACAATTCAGAAAACAGGCAATAAAATGCGACTGTATTGCTTAAAGATAATTTTATTTTAAAAAGTTTTTTGTTTTTTTTAATTCAATCAAAACATAAAATTTTCCATAATTCAATAAACAATTGCCCAATAGATTTTTGACCTTAATTTTTGAATCGATTTTTGCTATGTCCTGTAAATAAATGAAAGTAAACAATTTATATAATAAGCATTTATCAAAACTTTGTTTACACAATTAGGGGAATTTAAGCTTGTTGAAAACAATATCTTCATAACAAAAAAAACAATTGTTGAGATTTAATTTATTTACTAATTCGATTTGTGATAAAAGCCCAAATCACTTTTTACCACTTTCAAGTATGTACATTAGCGACTGTTTACTATAGTATGGAAAAACCCGGGGTGGAAACAGATGCGATTCAAACCAATTGGGGTTTTTCGCCTGTAATTAATTGAAGTAGGCACTTCTGAACGAGCTTAACGTTCTTGACTGGTTTTGATAACTTAAATAGTGCAAAGTACATGTTGTTATTTATTTGTTAATTTTTTGCGGGAGTTTCCAGACAGATATTTGAGATATTCATCATTCAACTAGCAACTATATTTTACACGTAGATACTTGTTTGCATATATGTTTTTCCGTATAATTAAAATGGAAATTATTTGTCAACATACTCGAGTTAACAAAAAGTATTCATTCATGAATTATTGTAACTACAAACTACATCGGCACAAATGTTAGCGGTTTTAGTGACGTTCTAGGTGCACCAACCGACGTTCGTGACTTGACGTTCTAGGTGCACCTTTCTCTCTTATTTGATAGTGGAGTTTTCATGGAAGAAAATAGGAAGCTCTAAACATTAACCTAGATAGAATGGTGGTCCTAATGTGTATCTGCTCAATCAAAGGGTCGAAGGTGGTGCAAACAATGTCTTCTCCGATAAGTTTGAGGCCTGTTTATGCACTCTACGCCAAGGTGATTTTCGTTCTCCGCCCCAGATAAAGGAGTTGTAGAATGTAAAGATTCGTGTATTAGGAGGAACTTGCACTTCTTAAGAAGTCCCAGGGACTGAGATAACCCTTTGGCGAATTGGAATACGTGGTCATTCAATCGTAGATCTTTGGCTAAGTCTAAGTTGTTAGGAATGGGTCACAAATTAGTTCTACACCATCTCCTGACACCGATGGAGAGATGTTGCAGATTTTATTGGAAATAAGTCAGTACAGTTTTGGAGGCATTAAATTCGATACGATTTTGGCCCCCAATCAAGAATGACATCAATGCACCTGTTTTGAAATAGGCATAACTCCGCGATCATCAAGATAGGATCTGGCACGTGCTTGTTTGGAAGACTGTAGATCATTTATGAAAATTAGAAAAAGAGCGGGAGATAAAATTGACTCCTGAGGAACACCGGGAGAAATGGTATAAGGCTTAGATTTGAGGCCTTATAATGCTACCTTAATTGAACGGCCGAAAAAAAACTCTCGATCTATTTCTTCAGAACTGAGTTAATATCAATAGCTTAGAGTTTATAGAGCAGCGTGCCAAACTCTACCAAAAGTCTTCGAGATATCTAGCTAGAGCAACGAGACCGGACTTACCAAATCGGTAAATAATTTGGTTCCTTTTTTCTGTTAGATACACTAAAGTTTCTCGGTGAACCTGAACCTGACGACATTGTTTATCATCTAGGATTTAGATAGACTTTATGTATATTAGCCTCTTGTTGATAATCGTCTCCATGCTTTTGGAGAGATAGTCCGGGGAAATTAGCAAACAAAAGGCACGAAAGGATTATTCAAAATATTTTTTGGCTGAAAAGTGATTTTTGGAAACTTTGACCTTGAATAACTTCGAAAGGGTTAGGTTTTCGAAAAAATGACAAGAGAGCTTTTTGTAGGCAATAACGTTTCGTATTGACTGAACAAAATTTTTTTTCGAAAAAACCAGTTTTTCAGTGAGTTTTTTGCCAAAAAGTGATATCTCCGGCGGCCATGTTTTTTTTGTGTTTCCGAAATTGTTTTCTTAAAAAGTCCTAAGGAAGCTGTGATCCAATTTTCAGCCATTTTGGAATTTTGTCTTCTTAAAATTCTAATTTCCCCGGACTAAGGCTAAAGGTAATTACTATTGGGTAATTGGAGAAATAGGATTGGGCAAAGAGTTTGCACAGAGGTTTAGTTAAATGTGGCGAGAAGGCGCATGTCTTTAGGACGGTTCATTGTCAAGGTCTGTGGATTTATTACCTATATACTTCCCGAGTAATGAAAAAAACCTTGTCCATTAAGTGAGGGGGCCACCTGGCAGCAGGAGGTTGCATCGCAGTGTCGGGAAGACACAAATTCGAAGCGAACAGACCTACTATATGTAGGTACAATATATTATTTTCCCTCTAATGTGCTAGTTCTGAATATTTCTCGATATCGAATTTCTTAAAGTAATTTGAATAAAAGTTAACTTCTTTCTTTCCTTTAATAAAAATTTCAAAAATTTCCATCATTCTATTTCTCGGTCATGAAAAAAACCATCAACTTCAAGTTCTCAATAAAATTTCTAGAATCATGATGAAAGATCATAAAATTTGCTACTCAAAAATATCTAATTTATTGATGTATTCGCAGATAGATACGTTCTGATAAGAACGTCTACCATTCAAAATGACACTTTTAAGTACGTATATAGGGTGATTTTTTAAAAAAGAAGACTGAACTAATTATTTAAATATTGTTGAAATCACAATAACAGATATTAAATAAGCAATATTTTTTTATAAACAATAAACATGTGACCTTCAACAATAATAATGAAAAACACACCCAGAGATTGATAACTGCTGACTTTTAATTATTTACCTTTCGAGATTCTATTCGATCGTAAGAAATTTGTAAACACATTGTAATTTGTTGCTTTATAAGTACTTGAAACATGATCAATTGATCGAGTTGATAATCTCTTAATGATAAAGTTTATCACTTAATAGTACCTACTTGGATTTAATGGTTTTCTAGTTTTAATCTTCTGCTTTACAATTAAGCTATGATTTTTGATGTGGTTAGTAACAGGAGGGCAATGGTGTCATCAAAGACTGTCCTGGAATGTTTCCGATCTCTGAAATCCCTCAGCAGGAACATGTATTCCGGGCCCCCAAGGTCACATTGGTAATGAAATTGCCGACGTGCTGGTTAGTGTAGGAGCAAACTCATGCTGCCTCGTAAGATCGGCCATCAAGAATTAGGTCCATTTCAGGCTATACCAAAACAGACCAAATAAAATATGTCGCAATGCCCGCTAAGGCGCCCCTAAAGAATGAATGAATGGACATGGGCAAAGCCTTCTGTATTTACAAGCCATGCACTAGAAAATTTGGCTCTCAAAATTTCCTCTCAATAGGACTTCAATTCTCTGAAGTCACGTTATATTGTTAGTGTAATTTGGAGATTTGAAGTCCTATTCAGGGAAAATTGGCTCTCAATATTTTTCTAGTGCATGGCTTGTAAATACAGAAGGCTTTGACATGGGGCAATACAAAATATGAGGCGTGTAATGATCTAAAACCGTTATGACTTTAAGACTATGGCTAAAAGATTTGTTAATTGTTTTTGATTTTTTGTTTACCTTAATAGGATTGTAAGACTATCAGCAAGTATTTTTTAGTTAGGCAAATTTCTCATTAGGGTTTAGTTTTAACAAAAGGTAACCCAAAATACCTTTTCCTATCTTAAATAAAGTGTGGAATTTTTAAATATATGACCCAAACCACCTAGATGAACTTAATTTACCAAATAACATTAAGTTAAGTTCTTTTTATTACAATTGTTGCTTTTTTGTAAAATTTATCATGCGGGTGGGTACAGGGTTGCCTCTATTGTAGCAAAATAACTGTTGTCTACAGGGTGTTGTAAAATAAGATAAACTCTTTTTTTGAATAAAGTTTCTTCAATATACATATAGCGCATAGCACAAACACCTCCTTCTAGACCCTTACCCCTTCCCCTAATTACGTCACAAAGATGTCGATGGAGTAATCGCTTTAATTCTGTATAAGCATGCGTTGTGGCACCTTTTTGACGCATAATCTACTTTACTTGAAAGAGTAACCAAAATTTAATTTAAACGCTCTTCCATCTGCTTCCAATTTGCTGATTACGAAACTGATTCTCTGCTATGGGTTATGTGAAGAACAAAGTGAAGTAATCATATTCGAATCTACAACAGTTAGAATGATTGTTATGTTCTGTGTCGTCCTAAAAGAAAAGAAAGTAAATTAAATGACTTAATGAACGTTATATGTGTCTTACCTTGTTTGTGTCATCTACCTGTTTTCGGACAACGATGCTGCTGATCCATTCTTCTTTCAGGTCCTACCCAATTAGACGACGCCAGAGGTACCCGGGAGAGAATGGATCCTTTGTAAGGACCGTTGGTGATGACCGGTGTCCCCAGTCAGAGGAGAATGTCGGAGTCCCTGGAAGAATAGATAAAATATGAGGAATCGTCAACTAAATTAGATTAAGCCAAAACTTACTTGTTTGCACCCGTTTTAAATTCGCAGATCAATTGTGAACGCGGTGCAAGGCTTCCCAACGATCCTAACCTCCGGGAATTTCAAACACGAATTTTTCCCGGTACTCCAAATTCTGCCTGCAATTCCCACATCTAAAGGACAGACCAGCGGCCAGGGAGGGCTCCAACGAATTTTAAGTTTAATATAATTGTCCACCCCGGGATTTCTACAAATGTGGCCGGGGGCTGTCAAGCCCAACTTTTAAACCCAAAATTAAGGCAAGCCCGGCCTCGAGAATTTTCCCGGGGGTGGAAAAAGGGATGCCCGGGACCCAGTGCGCATTTTGAAACAAAAATATTAATTTTGTAAATAATATTATTTTCCATTTCCAAGCGGGTCAAACCGATTTGGAAAGCGCACTGGAAGTCCCTAAAATAGTGGGCAATTCCCGATATAATCCGGGCCCCTGGAGCGATCGTCCTCTCAGTTTTTTTAAGAAAGTGGAAGAGTGAAAGGGCAGAGTGAAAGTATTTACGACAAGGAAGGAGGATAGGAGAAGCGTTGCACCGCGGTTTTTCTTTTTTTCAAGATAAGTAGAAAGTTGGTGATTTTAATTTTTCTTTATTATATACATCTATTTGAATTTTTGAGCTATTCGTTTTTTTTGTTGAATGAACATAAAATTGTGTGAATAAAAGTGAAGGAATCGGAATTATTATTAGTTTGTTTTATCTGCGTATTGTTTTTTTTTTCTTTTGTGTATTGGTTCGTGGACCTGAATAACCACGTGGCGCCCTTAAAGTCGGACGTGCGCCCACGGCCCCCTCACTGAGCTACCGGCTTAAAGTGGAACGTAACATGATTGCTAGAAACCCTATCCTTAGGCTACTTAAAACACTAAAATAATAATTGTTGGAACAACGCAATCTTGTGCGGAAACTGCACTAAATCTTCTGTTTTCACAGTTAGACGAATCTACGCTTGTCAAAAACATAATCTTCATAATTTACGAACAATTGTTGAGATTTTATTTATTTACTAATTCGATTTGTGATAAAAGCCCAAATCACTTTTTACCACTTTCAAGTACATTAGCGTCTGTAGTATGGAAAACCCCAGGGTGGAAACAGATGCTACACAAACCAAATGGGTTTTTTCACATGTAATTAATTGAAGTAGGCACTTCTGAACGAGCTTAACATTCTTGACTGGTTTTGATAACTTTAATAGTACAAAGTACATGTTGTTATTAATTTGTTAATTTTTACTGGAATTTCCCGACTGATGATTGAAATTTTCATTCCATAGCAAGTCGATCATACGTGTGACCCGGCCCTCACCGATTTTACTGAAATTTAATGGATACTCGTAGGACCAGAAAAAAGAAAAAATAAATTTAAATATTTTTGCTCTTGACCGGTGAGAGTCAGCCACAAAATTGTAAGTTTTGTTCGATTTGATGTGGAATGACCCATATGAATACTTCTAACATGACCCTAATGTTTTTCCATTATTTAAATGGAGAATATTTGTGGAAATACTCGATTGTAAATTTAGATATACATAATACATATGTTTATATTGCTGAGAAATATGCATGAATAGAAACGAATACTCAGAGCAACAGTATAAAAGTAAGAGAAAAGGCGATAGTATAAAATAGTATAGCAAATAGTATTGAACCTATTTCATAACTAGTATATCATAACTACAAACTAACATCGACACAAATGGCAGCGATTTAAATGATATTCCATGTGGACAAACACCTTTTCTTCCTTGGGGGTAATGGTCCCTTACTATATATGACGACTCCATGTTGAATAATAAATCAATTAAAAAATGGAGGTTTTTATAAAATAAACATTAGGTCTGGGAAAAGTTTGCGTTTCTTATAAAGTGGAAATGAATTTTTTAAAACCAAATATGCTTCATTATTATCGAGAATGTTTCACCATTTTTGGGGTAGTCCTTTGATGCCATCGGTGAAGAACTGAATCAAATTGTTTCCTTAGATCCATAAAGGGAGTTGTATAGAGATCGGAACAAATGATAGTCAGAAGGTGATATGTCTGGACTATATGGGTTCTAGCGGTTACGTCACCCCGGACAAAAAGATAAATTTGCGCCCCTTAAGAATATATAATGAGTGATTCATTTAGTTGTACTTTTTTCAAAAATAAAAAAAATAGGAAAAAATTCAATTTTATGACGTAATCTTTATTATCATACGAAAGAACCATTCTTTACATTTTGAGTGGTATCTGGCCAATGACTAGACTTTCGACGGTAGCCGATAGGAGGCGTAGTATCAAATGATCTAGGCCGCCAATTTTCCTGTCCGAAGCGAGAAATTAACTGCTCACTGATGATTCCACTGCGCACAAACCACACCAAACTGGAGTCATGATAGGCAGGACAATGGCTGCAGCAAAGGAAGCCTTTGTGGCGCTAGAAAAAGTAGCATCGAAATCTAGATGGAAATAGAAGAGGAAGAACAACACAAAATATAACAATCGACGGATATAATATGGAATCTGTTAACGAGTTCACCTAATTAAGAAATCAAAATAACGAAGACAACAAAATTTTGGTGGAAATTAAAAGAAGAATACTGCCAGCGAACATAAAAGTCCGCCCGGTTTCTTCTTCTTAAGCTTCCATAACAAAAAGGGTTTCGTGGTTGTGGGTTGTTAGCACACAGATCGTTAATCTGATGGAGGGGTGCCTCCTATTCGGCTCCTAGACTGGCCGTTGCGTCTACCCATAGGTAGAGTTTGGTACTAAGTGGTTATCCCTGCTATGCAGGTCCCCTTATGTACTTTTCCCAAGTCGTGGTGTTGATCGACGTTCAGGGCTTCGACGCCTTTTCCGTTCCTCTTTTTTTGAAATATTTTAAGTCAAAAATAATAAGCAGAAGTATAAAATTGAAGTTATAGGTACAAAACCGTAATAGAACCAGTACTCATGGATGGATCGAAAGCATGCACGCTTACTAGGTATGACCACTGACATGTATATAATGGACTGCTCTTCTGAAATATTTCCATACTAATTCATGGACACAAAAAGTATATTACTCTCATCCATAACCCGGTTTTGTACCGAACTAAAGTTAAATTTCGTGTTTTAGTTCAGTGTATTCAGTGGCAGAAATAAAATCAGATAATGCTTAAATATAAAAAAATAAAATTTTTTATTCAAGAACTGCACACTTTTCCAGCTTTTCACGGCTTACTATCTTTTGCCACGATCTTTAATACTTCCAATTGTCGTAGGTATAGTCCAGTCATTTTAGACTTAAAAATGGCTTCTGATCTAAAAAAAATATATCCTTCATCTATGTTTTTGGATTCGGTTTATTTTTGGTGTTTTAAAAGAAATGTTAAAAATCGAGAACGATCTCACCAAGGCATAACAAATTCTTCAAGGTCAAAGGTCACGAAAAGGAGTTTTTCTCAAATAGCTCGTAAATTATTGGTTTTACGTAAATTTTTGCTGGGTAAACTTTGTTCGTGAGATAAATCTGCATAAAAATGTCCTATACAAAATTTATGTAGAACCAATGGTTTTCGAGAAATTGGGGTACAAGCTGCGGAGCAACGCATACGCCACTAGTCTATACGAGTGCATCTATTTGTTGTGTATGCTTGTGTCAGCTTTATGAATGAGATCCCGGACGCGAGAATTCTATCTTATTACAAGCCCGAGAAGATTAAGCCTTCTTTGAGGCATATAAAAGGTGGGCCATCTGTTGGTTTCTTTTTGAAGTTGTTATTGAAACTACATCGTTCGATATTTTCCAATGAATGTTGTTTTATTGAAGAGGGTACATCTTCCGATTATTTATATAAAAACTTTTCACTCAAATAGCCGCCGCGGCTATTGTTAACCAAATTTTGTTTGTAGCCTTTTTTCACGAATAGCTCGACAGGACATTTTTATGCAGGTTTATCTCACGAACAAATTTTACTTAGCCATTTACGTAAAACCGATAATTTAAGAGATATTTAAGAAAAACTCATGTTCGTGACTTTTGACCCTCCGTAGCTTGAGTATCTGGTCAGTTGGCTTTATGGACTTTTGGGAAATTATTTGTGACCCCAAAATAAAGAGAATCCCGCTGTAAAATGTCCAGTTGGATTTTTTTAGAGGTTTATGTATAACTGGACTAATATGCCTTGTGTGGAAACTTTGAAGCACATTTTTGCTTAAACTGTTCGTTTTATGTAAAAAATGAAAGATATCTTTTTTTGGGGGAATTTAATTATCTTTCATTTTCATAATAACTTTAATTGGCCTCCGAGCTATAGAAAGCGCGATATTCGCAAAAACCGGTATTTTATGAACTTTGACCCTGAATAATTTTTTACGCCTTGATGATATCGTTCTCGACTTTTAACATTTTTTTTAAAACACCAAAATAAACCGATTCCAAAAAAAATGAAGGATATATTTGTTTAGATCAGAAAATACTAATTTGACTGAACTAGTATTGAAATGTAAGTTTATTATATTTTTCAGAAGAAATCTGTTTCGAAATCTGTTTACTGTTGAAATTTTGTATAAATGTTCAAAATTCAACATTATATAAAATTTAATTTAAAAAGAGCTTCAAAAATTTCCACCATTCTATTTCTCGGTCATGACAAAAAACCATCAATTTCAAGTTCTCAATAAAATATCTAGAAATATGATGAAAGATCATAAAATATTGTTACACAACAATATCTAACTTATTGATGTACTCGCAGATACATACATATGTACGTTCTGATAAGAATATATACTACCATTCAAAATGTCACTCTTAAGTATATGGGGTGATTCTTAGGTAATAATTATTTTATCCAATACTAGAATATTGTTGAAATCACAAAAAAAAACATAAATTCATTATTTTTATATTTCAATAATTGCAGATATTAAGCAATATTTTTTATAAACAATAAACATGTGACTTTCAACCATAATAATGAAAACCCCACCTAGAGATTGATAACTGCTGAGTTTTAATTATTTAATAAAATAATATGAAATTTTGAAATATATGTTTACTGACTCATCTATAGATGAACTAGATGTTATTTATCACAAAAAATTAAGTTTTATACACTAAATTGTAACGTAATTAGTGCTAGGATATACTATTGTTACTTTTTCGTAAAAACTCTTATGCTTTGATGAGGAATAGGGTTGCCAGTAACCCTATATTATAGCTACTTAGTTTTTGTGATTTATTTTAGCACACTGTGCTCTTTAGATCTGGTTACCACGGGGTCAATTATACCTGTGACACACTATACTTTCATTATGATGGTAACTTTCATTATGATGGTCAAGGAAATTATGGGGTGACACATTACACTTTACTTTCATTTGCATCTGGCATATCAAGTGAGGATATAAACCTGCGTGTTTTTTGCTTTAATTTTAAGGTAGTTCTCTTGGTAAAATTTTTTTTAAAAGTTTTAGATTTAGATTTAGTGGGTCCTTTTACCGTCGTTCCTTTTGTTGAGCGTTAGAATAGTCCCAAACTCGGCCAGAGATAAGTTGCAGTCGCACGGTGCTGTCTCACTTCTTTCGCTCCTCCCATCTCACTGTTTCGTTTCCCTCGAGTTGTGCGACCGCGACATATTTTATCGACTTTCAATCCAAATTACTCGAAAACAAAGACGCCAGAATCAATTTTAACGATTCGTCAACAGTCCTACAATACTATGTTAGTTTTTTATCAGTGATGAAAAATGTAAAAGAAATGCCTCTTCAGACGCATTTCTCCGTAATGCTCATGCAATCGAATCGAAACTTTGATATCAAATATCTCAGTTTCTGTACGTCAGATCGTTCTGAAATTTCACACACACATGAGGGACATTGTTTCAAATGTTTCATGCCAAATTTCAAAAAAATCCTAAATGAACTGTTTTGCAGGAGAGCTACCTTAAGTTGTTTTAATTTGGAATATTTAAAAAAATATTTTTTAAAGTAGTAAAGAAAACATCCTTGAAAATTGCTGCTTAACTAACGTCAAATCAAATCATTTTATAAATGTAGTTTCCAATTTTCCAACAGATGTCACTTAACCGAAATTACAGTGCAAATGAAGGTAAAATACTTTCATTTTGGACTTTCATTATGGTGGGTTTTGCCACGACAATGAAGGTTACTTTCATTATGATGGTATATGTGTCACAGGCATTAACCCCACCCCTTCAAGATATTATTTCTTCGCAAAACTGTTTTGTATTTTTTTTTATTAATAAGGATTTTTTTTATGCGAAAGAGTACACGAGAGAAAAAAGAAGCAATGCCAACACCTGCATGCTTCTATCCAATACCATAAGTAAGAAATCTGGCTTCGGCGAGAAGTCAGCATTTTCCATATGCATATAGACTATAATAAAAGAAAAATTTTTTTGTAGAAGGAATATAATTAAGAAGGAAGAATAACTAGACGGAAGAAGTAGAAACACGAGACATCTCTGGGAATAAGAGCTTGAATCAGGGTCTCTGCGATATTAATAATAATAATAATAATAATTTATTGTATAAAGATTGTACAAAAGAAAATAATTCTTATAAGCGTACAACTAAAAATTAATCGGTGAAACATTAGGCAAAAATTAAAATTATAGACTAAAAGCTAACAATAAAAAATAATATTAAAGAAAAGAACAAGAAAAATTAAGAGAATAAAGGAAAAAAAAATATTCAAAACGAGGAAGAATGAAAAGAAATAAAGAAAAAAGACAAAAGTTAAGAAAAAAATAAAAATAAATAAATAAATTCAAAATGTGAGTGACCCTACAAATTATTACTTATCAAATGTTCCTTCAGGAGTTCGTTGAATATTCGACAAGAGGACGATATTAGTCGGAGGCGCTAACATAACACTAAATATACCGAAGGGTTGCCGTGATAAAGCGGGGCAGATGAAAATTTCTGGTAAAATAAAATTTAAAATGTCAATAGCCAATGCTTAGGTTCGCCTTGCCAAGACTTGATACGACGGTCGAAGGACATCAAAAACCAAATTCGTCGTCTAATTAAGTAGTATTCGTCGTCGTCGGTATTAATTACATTGCTGCTCATCTAGTAAAAACTGTTTTTATCATTCAATTTATACAGGGTGTACTACGAACAGTGACAAAGCGGCCGGTGGATAGGTTCAAAAGAAAAGGCCGTAGCATAAGAATTGTCGGGACATTATTCATAGGAGAAAAAGGTGGTTTTAGTTGAAATTTTAGTGAAAAAACCAAAGTCTTGACTTTGACGACTCATTGCTCTGGAACTTAATAGGGTAGAACCTTGATTTCAACAGTTTTAGATAGGTGAGACCTTGTTTATGAAAATAGGTCATAGGGTAACAAGAATACAGGGGGATATGTAAAACTCTAAAAAAAACTTCAAAACGCCCTAGCGGCTAAATCTTTACGATTTCCCTCCCCCACCAAAATGATTTTTTGTTCATCTATCCATAACCTATCCACAGCTGGCCGCTTTATCACTGTTCGTAGTACACCCTATATACCCAGGTTTTTCTAAGTAAACGCCGATTCACACCCGCGCGTTTGCGTATGCGATTGCGTTTGCGATGTCTATTACGATGACGATTGCGATCAAGGACTTTCACACTCACGCGATGCAATCGCGAATCGCAAATTAATAAATCAGTTTCCTGCAATTCCTTGCACCCGCGGTCCCATTAAATAAGGAGTATTACACTTAAACGTTGGACATTCGGCTTTGTTAGTAGTGGAACGTCATTAGTGACTCCTATGTATTCGGATTGATATGGGTGGGATCTGCCACTTCTAGCAGGGTTCGTCTTCTAGTATATGGGACTAGAACGGTTTTGTCGGGATTGACATTTGGTCCTAACCTGGCGCACCAGCTGAAGACCAAATGAGGTTCCTGCTGCAGACGCCTCGACATGGTACCTTCTGTTTTACCTATCACCTTGACGACAACATCGTCTGCGTAGCCTTGGGCGAAAATTTTTCGGCCACTAAGTAGCTCCAGGAGTTCATATACAACAAAGCACCACAGATACATGGATACAAAACTCCTCCCTGTGAACATCATTTTGCTATAGTGCCCTCCAGAGTCCCCTCAAGATGAGAGACCATTAGTTTGCGAGTTCTCAGCATAGAGCCGATCCTGTCGCAGAAAGTGCTACTTAGACTTCGATGTAGTGTCAATGGATGTATTGTCAAGGGCGCCCCAATAAGGAAGGCGGCCAGGGCAAGTTCTTTGTTTAGTCCTGCACTTTCGGCACGTTTTTTTATTTTGTTTATTAGTTCTAAAAATATTCCCTAAAAAAATTAATCTCCTCCCAACTGACATTGATAGTTTACTATTGACCTTCAACAAAAGTTTTTCAGGTCTTTGATCCCATTGCAACTTTTCTTCTAGATAACGCATTAAATAATGTTAAGATAAAAATCATTTGCGATAAACCAAATCAGAGCAACACTCCACAATACCACTTTAAGGTGCGTTATCTTTAAAAACAAAAAATCGCATTTGGTCTAATTACTATAAAAGCCGCGAAATAAACGCTTTAAAACCAGTTGGGAATCCATATCATAATTGAAAATATTACAAGAATCAAAATGAGTAAATTCTGCCTTTCACTGTTGGCGATTATTGGTTCGTATATATAAAATCTAATTCAAACCAAACTTTATTCAAACAATTTAATTATTTTTATTAGGACTTTCGGTTGCCGAAGTACCAACTAATCAATGCCCTAAGATGTGTCCAGCCCTTTTCAAGCCAGTTTGTGGATTTGATGGGGAACACTATCGAGTATTTGACAATGAATGTCTTATGAAGTCTCAAGAATGCGCTGATCATCTTAGTGAGTATAAATTTGTTTTTGTTTGCAAGAAATATTATCCATAATAACCTATATTAAATATAGACTGGAAAATAGAACAGAATCTAATGAAGTGTATGCTTAGAAGCAACTCAAAGGTAGAAAACGAAAAACAATGCGCAGTTGCTTGTCCTGCTGTCTATTCACCAGTTTGTGCAACCGACGGACAAACATTCAAATTGTTTACAAACGAGTGTGAAATGAATGCTGAAGCTTGTGTTAAGCGGATAAGTAAGACATTTTTATTATATTAATATTCACAAACAAAAAATTAAAAATTATTAAATCACATTTTTAGGCTTGACTAGAACTGATGATATGATGCAGTGCCTCAAAAAAACTGATTCTGGTGAAGCATCGCTACAATGCGAACAGGTCTATGAACCAGTTTGTGCTACTGATGGACCAACTTTTAAACTTTTCACCAATGTTTGTTTCATGAACAAGCAGAATGAACAAGATGAAAACAGTGAGTGTAGTTTGATATAAAATGGCTTCATAAACTTTATAAAAAAAATCATATAGAATGGAGCCTTAGCAACGATTTGTTCAACTGTTTCAATTCTGAAAGCCAGCTAGAAGAAGCCGATGCTGAACGTGCATGCCCAATTATGTGTCCTGAAGTTTACTCTCCGGTTTGCGCAACAGATGGAAAAACCTTTAAACTTTTTACCAATGATTGTGAAATGAAAATTGAGTCCTGCGAAAAGCGCATAAGTAATTATTCATTTATAAACTGTTATTAAAAAAAATTAAATATATATTTTTAATAGGCTTAACTAAAGCTGATGATATGATGAAATGCCTCCACAAGACTGATGATGGTGATGCAACGCAACAATGTGAACATGTTTTTGAGCCTGTTTGCGCCAATGATGGAGACAAATTCAAACTTTTCAATAATATTTGTTTTATGGATGTCCAAAATCAACAAAATGGTGAAAGTAAGTATAACTTTTATTAGTATAAAAGAAATAATTTAATTTGTTTTCCATTTCTGTTTTAGATTGGAAACTTAACAAAAACTTCTTCAACTGTTTCACTTCTGGAAAAACTTTCGATTATAAATTCAATGAATGTCCAAAAATGTGCCCAGCTCTGTATGCTCCAGTTTGTGGTTTCGATGGACAAACTTACAAACTTTTCGATAACTCATGCACAATGAAAACTAAAGCATGTTTGGACAATGAAAGTAAGAACTAATCCATATAATATTGTGATAATAAATTTACTATAAATAATTACAGAATGGACAAGGACTAACGATTTAGGAAATTGTCTTCCTGCGAAAACTACTGAAGTATCATTGAATGATAAAAAAGAAGATTGCCCAAAGTTCTGTCCTGCTTTGTTTGCTCCGTTATGTGGATTTGATGGAGAAAGATATAAGTTCTTCACAAATGAATGCCTTTTGAAAAGTGAAAATTGCAGATTTGGACGTGGATGGCAAATTGAAAGGAATTTATTGAAGTGCGAAATTCTTGTTTAATTTTGTTTGAATTTTAAAAAAATTTAACGCATTTAACACTTTGTTAAGTGATGTGCGTGTATCACGTACTTTATTATTATAGCCACACATATTAACATATATAAATATCACACTATACCAATTAATAAATAAAGAATTTATTATTAAAAAAATTTATATTTTTTTATAAACCTTAGCAAATGTGAGATGATCAGTTTTTAGAACGTTTTTGGACTTTTAAGAAGTATTTTTTCATGGGTTTTCGGAGCGCCCAATAACTTACTTCAGCGCTTTCTGGTTATTTCTGTTCGGGTGGAACGGTCGTCAAATAAGAGAACTAGCGAGATTTATTTGGTATAGCCTTATAAAAAATCCAAAGCTTTCTCATGTACATAGAAATAGATGTTATTATATGGAAGCCCTTGTTGACTTGCTGACGGGCTTATAAATATTTTACTATAGTAGGCTCTCGATCCGCGTCATATCTAACTTCTATCAATATCGGTCAAGAATGTTCAAGTGCAGCATCTGGTCATGAAGTTTCTATGTATGTCGGGTACCTTCGTAATGCTTGAGGAGAATGAGTCTATGGGCGTAGTAGAATATGTCAAGAAAGTGGCCGCGGAACCACGAAAAGAAATAAAGAAAAGAAGAAAAAGGTTAGTTATTCTTCTTTTGCAAGACTATAACATTAACACTATTATCAGAATTACGATTCCGGTGGAGAGAAAATGAACTCCACTGGAATTAGTGAAATGAATTGCCCGATGAGAAATTGTTTCGAAAATCCAAAAACAAGCAAAAATTTCAATACAAATCAATGAGGCTTTATATATATACGCAATAATAGATTTTTATCATAAAATATATTTTTATTAAAATAGTTTAATTCATTTAAAAAAAACCAATACATAGGTAATATTTTTAAATTCATGTTTATATTGTAGTGTTAATAAATAGTAGTTTTTAAGTTTATGTTGTGAATTTATATTAAAAAAATCTCAAAATATTTATTAAATTTTTTTAATTTATGAATTTAAAAAAGATTTTTTTTATATTTATTTTATTTGAAAAATGAATTAAAATTTTTAATTAAATTATTTCTTTATTTCTACTTTTTGTTTTAATAACACTAAACAACCGAATTCCACGCAAACAACCAAAAATCTAATCCTCCGCCAGAAATTTTTGGGGAAGAAAAAACGAACAATTTTGTCATTCCGTTGGAGTTCATAATACCAAAATTCCAGCGGAATTGTAATTTCTAAAGTTTATGCTACCGATGTAAGAAAACTCCAGCGGAGTTCAGAATAGGCCTGAATGTATTTGTTGCCACTACTATTAATAATGTTAGTCTTGTTATCAATTATTAAGTTCCATGTCTCATATGTACAAACGCAAGTTCTGGAAAATTGTACATATTTTATGGATAACAAAAACAGCTCTTAAATATCAACTTATGTATATTATAGCTTTGAGTTTTCTATTCTATTTCAGGCTTGCAAACTCAGAAAATTGCTCAAGGGTCCTTTTCATTGGCTTGCAAGTGAGGTCTAATGCATCAAATTTAAAGATCGACAATACCAGTAAAGTCAAGTTATCTGAATTAAACTTATTATGGATTATGGATTTAACCAAGTTGAAATTTTGACTCGAAACTCGCTTGTAACCGGCAAGTTTTTCCCTTGTACCTGCTAGTTTCTGACGAGAAAACTCGATAGATACTTGGCAGTTTTGTCCCATTTCGATGTATCGTGGCTGGTGGCTCGATAGACACTCAGCCTTATTGTGGTTGTCACTTTCGGTGACAAATGGCGAAGTGAGACAAAAATGCTATTGTGTTCGTTTAAAAAAGTGACATTTGTCTAATTCAGTGAGATAAGGCGAATTGCGGTTGTCACTGATATCGAGAAACGGCGAATTCAGTGAGAATAATTGTTCTCACTTGATTTTTGTAAGTGAGATTTTTCTTATTTGATATTTAAAGGCCATTATTTATTTGAAAATAATTTTTTTATTTGAATATGCAATTTCGAAAAGGGCACATGTCTGAATATTTAAATTTTTCAGGAAATGAAAAAAACTAATTATTTTCTAAAGAAGTATAATATTTAGAAAATTAATTTTTGAGTTACATTTTGAGGGAGTAGAACGAATACTAGATATGTACCTTTTTGATCATAATAGGTACAGGGAGGCATTTAGAACACACTGATATCAAAAAACGTATTTGTCAACATATGCGAGATGTGACCGTTTCGAAATTGCATATTCATTTATTTTAAATATTTGTAAGTAAAAATTTTATTATTATGTTTTTAGTGTAAATATAACGACTAAGAAACAATTTGAGATCATGCTAGATTTCATGTTGCAATATTCTTTTGTAGCAATGGTTTAAAATATTGAACTTTTTGTTTATTCTCAATTACAAGAAATATCACGACACCGAAAGTGAGAAACACAATAAGGCTGAACTGCAATTTCTCACCTCACTGAATTCACCGTCCACAATATGGAAAGTGACAATGACAGTGACATTTCACACTATGGTGAGGCTGAGGTGACAACCACAATAAGGTTGACTGGTAAGAAAAACTCACCAGGAAAACTAGAGTATTTTTTTTATTAATAATAAAATATTGAAAAACAGGAAATGCAAAATATTGTTTGTACTTTGCACCCGAATGCAGAAGTCACGGCCAGCCACAAAGAGCAGATTAAAAGACAATGACCACGGCGGCTATGAAAACGACTTATTGATTTAAAAATTCTCTCATGAAGTGACTTGCTTGACCATATGACTGCTGATTGACAAAAGATGAGTTTACAATTATTAGTAAACCAGAGACAATAAAAAGTCTGACGACGACTAAGCACATTTTGCTACTTAAGGGTGGTAATTTGGTTTCATATGTGAAGGGAAATTAAGGGAAAATTTTCAATCAATTAAACTAAGATTTTTTTCTCACCCCCAATAATCTGTTGTCTTCATACAATGAATGAAAATCACACAATAAGGGCGGAATTTGTGTTTTCAGGGTTTATATTACGTGATTGATTTCTTTAATTTTCAGTTTTATTTGTATTACATATTGTTTTATTACTGTTACATTGACTTAACGTGATTGTACTTTTTAAAAGAGCGAAAAATTCTTCTTGACTTTGGACTTTGAATTATGCGGAGGAAAAATCTTTAACTATATTGACAAGAATAAAACTGGCTAGTGTTTCGCCAAGTTCACTGGACAGTTACTATTCTACTGGTACTAGAAAATTATGTACAAGAAACTAGTCAGTTTTTCTCGAGTCTAACTAGTTTAGTGCGACTAGAAGATTTCGCGTGAGTAACTCTGGCCAGTTTTTGTCTAGTTTCACTAGTTTAGTTTTTCTCACAAGGAACTAGCCAGAACTTATCGAAACTCGTCAAATTTCTACTTGGGTACATTAGATGATACATATGTTTAGCTTTAGAAATATATTTTATTGGGTTGAAAACTGAAAAGAAATAAGTTTTCCATAACATTAATTCTGAAAACGTTTGTCTAAATAACACATTAATCTCTGATTACTAATCTTGAATCAAACCTTCACCAATTCCAGAAAGATGTTTTCAGAACAATATGCTAAAGTAAGCCTCAATTGTAAATGCGAGAGTAACGCCATAGTAACATAACACCTAATAGTATTCCGACTGCTTCTTCTAAACAACAATCCCACGATGATATTGTTTCACCAAAAAAAACAATTACCTGGCGCCAAAATACAAAATCAAATAACACCGCCGCAATATTTCCCCCCCTTCAAGTGTTTACGTAATTTGAAAAATCTATAGTACAAAGTCTCACCTGTGTGACTGTTGGCGACTGGTTTTTCCCTACTATAACTAACAGCTGTTAATTCACTCAAGTTGCTGCATAGGGGACAAAGATATCAAGCAGTGCTTCTGTCAATTGGCGATTATCGTTTATTTGCAATTTAATTTTCTTATCTTTTGCGTATAGTTTATACGCACTCATAAAAATCTGAAAATCATTTTGAAATTTATCAGAGGAAATCTTGTTTACATTTGAACGAACAGGTTGCCATATAGTAACATGATTCGACACTTAGGTAAACAATGAGAGGTCTGGATTGATTGTGATTAATATCTTTATTTACGAAGGTATCATGTGCGAGATAAGCTGATGGTGACAGTAAAACTTTGTTTATAAACAATATTTTTTTATACTGATGATGAATGGCAATTTTTTTTAATTTGATAGGCTTTTTAAATTTAATTAGTTTTCAAGTAAGATTTTTGTTTTGCTTTTGAAAGTCATTTAAGATGTTTCTATAGATACAGCTAGAACATGGAAATGTTGAAATCTATACCAGTTGTTATGACTGACTTATTATTGCTTATTTGTTCAGCAATTGTTGTACATAAGTTCACATTTTAATGACTTTTTGTATAATATTTGCATAAAGTGTAAACCATAAAGGATTGGCCCAAAATTTTATTTAATAATTTCAAGATTCTTCCGTCGTTCTTTCATTGGGGTACGATTTAATCCTACTGATTTCAGAACGGCGAGATTAGCGTAAGCGAGATTCTACCTACTTCTAATTTATACTCATCTATAGCCGGACTGCTACCTACTTAGTTACTGCTTACTTTGACGGCTCTACTACAGGAATCCGGTCCTGGCCTACCGAAACTGTTCTCTTCACTGGTCTCGATTCTGAGGCGATGTCATCCAGTTTGACATCCCTAAAAACCCTGAGTGTCTTGGTCTACGCCATCCTTTCAGCGGAGGTTGGGTCTCCCTCGCTGTCGCACCCCTGCTGCTACCTATCCGAGATCTATTGAATCGTGTTTACAGCATTACCTTTCTTTTTCTCTTCCTTCCCACAACGAATGGGACAATTTGCCTTTCTTTCAGTCACTCGGTAAACATCCTTCCAATTTCTCCTTTCCTTTGGATGTCTTTCTCTACAATGAGCTAGAAATTCGATATCATCTGCGTATTCGAGATATTCTCGCCGTTCTACCATTCCCCATCTGATTCCTTTTGCCTCTCTGCAGGCTTTCTTCATTATTTGGTCAAGTACGGTAATGAATAGTAATGGAGAAAGATGGCAGCCTTGTTTCATTCCATTTGTCGTTGTTATTGGATCCCTTAACTATCCAGTATGAAGGATTCTTAGTTCTGCTTCATCCTATAGCGTCATGATCATTTTAATTAATTTTGTAGGTACTTTCTTCTTTTTATAGCTCCCCTATGGGTTGTGTCGAATGCTCGCTCGAATTCTACTAAAGTAATGTATAATTGTGACTTCCATTCTCTCAATTATCGACTATAATATTCTTAGGGTGTTTTAGTCAACTTAATTAGATTACATAAATCTTTTGTTAAAAAACCCTTTTGTTAAAACTTTTTTCATTTACATTTTTTTCTGAATTAAATCAAAACCATCGAACGAATTAATTTTTTTCTTATCAAAACTACATATCAACAATGTCGAACATAATTATTACAAGCACTTGACTTTCACCTTTAATCAAATAAAAAAAATAGAGCTAAAATCATGACAACAATTGAATTTTGGATAATTGATATGACGCAATCACAGCACAGCTGATGTTATCAAAAATATGTTAATGACCATGAAATTAGAGTATTTTGATCGATAGGTGCCCTCATTAGTGGCGTACTTAATGCTAATAATAAATCATATCTGTCGGAAATTAAGAAGGAAACTTTTATCTAGATATACATACATATGTATTGAATGTAGATTTTTTTTTCTATCCAAGGTATAATGTGGTCGTTGGCAGGCAATTAATGAAATCTGATGATTATCTTAAAGACTTATGATTAAAACTCTTCTCATATGCATTAATACTAATGATGGTGTTAAATTTTGAGATGATAAATATTCTGATGGTTAATTAAATTAATATATTAATTTATACCGAATTTAATTACTTTTGGGAACAGCGAATTCAATTAGTTTATGATAAAGAGTATTTTCTTTTATTTAACTATTAGCTGTGGGGTTTTATTGTGGATGATGGAAAAGTCAAGGGCGTTAAATGAATAAAAAAAATAAAATCATTGGAATTGAGGTCTTTATTATATTTTTTAAAATCTTAATAAATTAAAATTAAAGTAAAATTATTGCCTCTATAAATGATAGCGATACGAGGTAGATAAGAAACATGGATGTAGTTCAATTAATTTGCATTTAGATTCTAATCATTATCAAATTTTAAAGAAAATTTCTTAAAAGTCGCAATTCGAATTATGACTGATCAGAAAATTAAAAAAAATTCAGGTGCATTGCACATTTAAATGTCATCGTTTTCCAGAGATTACAATTATTTGTAACCGAATCGCGGAAAATAGTGGAGTAAGCTACTTTTTGCCTTCCAAAAACATAACTGTACATAACATAAATAGCCCAGTCGTCAGAGCCAAATTTAGACCGAAAGCTCGCACAAAATGTGATCTCGCTGAAAATTGGAACTTAGGTACTTTTTTGGGTGTAGAAAACGATAAAAAAATCTTTGCTGTGCTAAAATGTATACTAAGTTCACAATTTCGAAAACAAATTCGAAAATTTGGTTTTTGCTTTATATATCGAAAAATAAAAAAAAAATCGAAAAACTAATAGCGCCACGTGAAAGAGCGGAAAATTTTACTAAAATTTATATTATAACTTATTTTAAAAAAAATTGTTTTATTATTATAAAAAATTATTAAAAATAAGAAGAAAATTCGAAAAATCTAAGCGCGCCAAAAAGCTGAATTAAAATATTCTAGCGAGCCGTTCGGGGAAAAACTAAAGTATCCTTGCCTAAAATGTACGCAAAAATAAAAAAAAGCATTTTAAAGAGGACACTCTAAGCTTTCTAAGAAAGCCATTAGTTTTTAATTTTTTGTTTTTTTTCTCATAGAAAACTTGACTGGAAGTTAAAAGTTGTAAAACTCTCACTGATGTTTATAAAATTAATAGAGGTGTACAAAAAAAAAATCCTTGTACATTCATTATCATTAGACATTTACTTTTGATGTAAAAAAAATTAAAATGATAAACATTGTCTCTGTTTTAATCTATGTTTTAAAATATTCAACTTTTCTTACGGCATTCATTCGACGCCATTTTTATTTTCAAAAACAGCCGGAACACAGAATATGATGACGAAGAAAGACGCGCCCGGGTCGCCGCCAGTCTTTCACTTCTATCCTCTGGTGCCAGCTGTTTTTGAAAATAAAAATGGCGAAGTAATAGAGCAAAAAGGGTGTAAGCTGACTACACCAGTGGTTTACATAGTCTGGGGTTACACCACTTTTTCGCTGATAGTCTCAATTATAAAAAGAAAACAGCAAAATGGCAAAAAAAACATGTGTTGATATCAAATGGTGTTTGTATATGCATGCATGTAGTGAATTTAACAAACCAAATCATTGGATCAAATGGCCTGGGTCCAGTTCACGCAATTCGACGTTGACTGAAAACGACGCGGAGCGCGTTCAAAATTCTTACTTTGATTAACCATGGGAGTTTTTGAACGTCAAAAAGTGATGCTAGTGGTTATGTTGTAGTTAACCACGGAGTTTTTGAACGACAATAGTTTACCATAGTTAACCATAGTAAGGTTTATGAACGCGCTCCGCGACGTTTTCAGTCGACGTCGAATTGCGTGAACTGGCCCCTGGATAGCCACTATAATGAGGTGTGATGTCAATGGGTGGTCATATTTAAAAATACAATCATAAAAAATTGTTGCACTTGTTTTCGGCGCCATTCCCAGACTATATGCATTGGGTATGTGCTCTTGGAAATTAGTAAAAAGATCCAAGCGATCGATGGTATTCGTCGTAACGACTCGTATACATGGTACACCTAAATAACAATGTTTTTTTCGTTTTGTTTCCTTCTTTAAATACTTCAGATGTATTAATATTTTTTTCAATTGGCTATTAGAGTTTTTTCTTTCGGGCTACGTTAAGGATAAAGTCTATATTGCTCCTGCAACGATTCAAGTACCCAAAGACAATAATAGAGCTGCTGTTGGCAAAAAACAGCCGCTAGACGATCTATCAAAGTTTGCATAAACACTTTTTTTCCATAAATTTCGACTTCTCTTATTTAAGACATTGGATTTCAAAGACCCGTTACTATTGATTCTCGACCTATCATTTATTGTGCAATAAAAGAAAAGGGTTAGGACTGGCATCTAATCGAGTAATTTCACCAAAACCGTAATGAAGGGCCGGGAAACCCTGCACATTTGATCAGAATTTGGAAATGTTTAAAATCATTTAAACATTCACAGCATCATATTCCCCAAAGATTAATACATAAAACTGCAAATTGATCGCCAATAATCTTCAATTTTACTTGATATTTTCGTTACTGAATGATTCGCACTCGCGTACAGGCAATTGCCCAACACTTAACTCTCATAAACGCAATTAAAGCGCAAAACTACTCCCATAACCGTCAGTTTGCTTGTATGAAATAATAAGACTGTCAGGTAAACGCAGGTAAAATAGGATTGATCCGAGATCTGTCGGCAAATCTACAACAAAGCGTGCAAACCAATTATCCGCCCGACTACGTGGGGTAGTAGAATAGGTCGGCGAGAACGAGTGCGAGTTTTATCGCGGATTTGGCCACGTCTCGTTGGATATTTATACTTAGGCGGAAAATTGCCGATTGACCCAGTATGAATATATATCTTAGCGGCATCTAGATGTGACAGACACATTCGGACAATTTACATTCATACATACTTATAATCCACCACGGCTTGCAGTTTTGTTAGCAGCTAGATTTAGCAACAATAAACATCAATACGTGATGGCTTCGATGTAGAGACGTCGAAAACTGGCATAAACTAGCGAGAGTTGCATAACCAATGCACCATTCTGCAATCTTTGAATAGACTAAAATTTGTTTATTTACGTTTCACTTCATGCATAAAATATTTTTGCAGCTCCAGATTCTTTCGGTGAATAAACATCGTAATTTTTATTGGCATTTACATAAAAGCCAAGAAATGGAGAGGCCTGTTAATTATTTGCAACAGATCTCTGCTAGTTCCAATGAGTCTCACACTAAACCGACAAATTGTCGAGCAATAAACTTTTTATGTGCTACATTTGATTGCGTCAAAAATTTTATTACACAGTGCAAAAATCAAATTGCATTTGACCATATAAAATGCATATGTACTATGCGCAGCGAAATGCGCAGATTTTAACACTAGGCTTTGGTGCTGCGCACTAGGCTTACGTGCATAAATTTGGTTTTTCGTTTACTTATAAAATTTTTGATTTACAGCCTTTAATTCTTATTAGAACTATGGGCGTTATTTGTGTGATTTATGGGTAGCGTTAAAGAGCTGTGTACAATCAAAGTTTAAGAACGAGAGAAACTGTTTTAATTTTTTTTTAATTTGTGTTTTTAGCACAAAAATTTCACTTTTTCACATTCAAGAAAATTATTTGTTATGGAAAATGATTTATGTATGTTGATTCAATAGTAATCGTATGGTGTGAATGACGACGCTGAATAAAAATTATTTACACAACGAATTCCATGTAAGCAGCATTTTAAAGGAAAAACTACGGCAGATTTTAGTGAATTGTGATGGAAATTTCGTGAGTTGTAATATTGAATTGAAAAGTTTTTCTTTTTAATCTGATCATAAATTACTTCACCAATATTACCTATGCGCGTTTAAAGTAACAAGAAATTTGAATAACAATATTTAAAATGATGGATATGCATTGCTTAATTAACAAAGAAATAAATGAAAAGTCGCTGGTTAAATTCGAATGTATTTTCTTTGATGTCAATTGAAAAATAACAATTTAATACGATTCAAAAGGCAAATAAATATTGAAAATTAAATATAAATAATTATGTATTAATGGAATAAATTTGCTACATTTGCTTCGACAGCAGTGTCGACGGACTTGTATGTGCCTGCCTCGCTTTGGATTTTAGACTGATTTAATAATACTAGTATGTCGCCTGTTGTTGATATTCCACCAAAATTATTCTAAGAAAGAATAAAACAAAACCGAGTCGGTCAATTCGGCCGGTTAAAGTAGGCCATCGAGATATTTAAAAACACAACCGGCTTATAAAAAATCAGAAAGAATACTCGCAGTAATTATAATAACTGTCACACTAAAATCATAAAAAGAAAAATCGGAAAGCACACCTTGCAGCGTTGGCGCAATTATAATCAGCGTCCACTAAAAACACAACCAGCTTTATATCAAAAATGAATAATAAAAAGAAAAAGCACAGAAAGCATTCACCGTTGGCGCAACTATAATCACTGATTTAAGTTGAAAAAGATTTTCCTTATTAGAAAAAAATCGGCACTTTAGCCCGCTCAAATTAGTCCAAAAAGCGGTTGTCTGCATCGCGGATTCGAATGACGTGTATGTTCTGAAAGAAATCGTTTTATTTGTTTATTGGTTTATTGGAACAATAAAAAAAATAAAAAAACCTTGTTGATCAATTCTGAACCGATGTTCAATGTTCTTCCGTTTGGAACTACGATGTGAAGATTTTCAGATTTTCCAACTCTTGGACAACCTACATACAGCTGACCGGAAAATTACATTTATATGGCAAAATTCGTCCGCCATATTGGCCCCGCAATTTTGAATTTATAAGTTGTGATTATAGATTCGTTATTCTACCTTAAAAACCCCTATACCTATACTGATTTTCATTGGAATCGGCAAACTTGTCGGCGATATTGGCGCGGCCATTTTGAATTTATAAGTTCTGATCATAAATTCGTTATTTGCTACCTTAAAAAACCCCAGCTTACGATGTTCTTTGAAAGCGGAAAACAATTGGCAAATTTGTCGGCCATATAATTATAAGTTTTGAATTTATAAGTTTTGACCACAAATTCACTAATAACGACCTTAAAAACCCCTAGATAACCACTTTCATTAAAATCGAAACACAATTGGAAAATTCGACCATATTTGGGCGGCCATTTTGAATTTTGGTCATATTTCGGCGGCCATTTTGAATTTAATTTTGAAAGTAAACAATAAAAATTCTTTGATTCTTCATCTACGTCATGGTATGTTTCTTTTTTCGATATAAACAATAGTTTTTGAGCTGCAACTTAAAGCTGTATGCCATAATTTCGTTGTCATCAGTTTTTTATCATGTAAGCAAACTTACAGACGTATTCACGTCAAAATCGGCGTTTGCACCTTTTTTCAAAGCGTCTGAAGAATGGCTGTTGAAAAACTGCAACTACTACTTTGATCTCATTTAATTTTTCATACAAATGCATAATTTGGCTCAAAAGCGCAAAACAGCCTCCAACGGCGAAACTATGCGGAAACCGATAAAACATTGAAAACAAAATTTGCTCCTTTGATATCTTCATCAAAATGCATAATTTCTCCTCAAAATAGAGAAAAAGACGAAAACAGGCTAAAATTCATATATATTTCTCAAAACACAACCTTTTTTAGAACTGCAGGTTGTGAAAATCATGTTAAGACAACCCAAACCCCTCACTTGTTACCGGTCTCATAGAAGGTGCCGTTACCATTATTCACACCCACTCTTGCGAGGGGGTGGGGAGGTGGAGATGAATAACGTCAAACCACATTTTTTCTCAAGGATTATGATTCTCCGAAGAGAAATATCAAACTTTTGTTATAAACATTTTTTTATCAGAAGCTTCCCGGACCGCCAAATGTATCATTTTTGGGGATAATTTTGATGGTTTTTCGGGGTGCAGGGGGCTTCGGATAAAAAAATTGTTCAGGCAAAAGTTTCATATTTCCCTGCGGAGAATCAGGATCTATGAAAAAATGGGGGTTGCCATTTGAAATTTTAGAATCACCCCACCCCGCGCTAGGGGGTGAGTGGTGGGTGCGGATGAGATTTGTGGTCAAACGATTCCACCCTCCAAATTGAGCGACTTTCGCTCGAAACTTTTTTCTCGATCACCTACCCTTCAGCAAATATCGGACCGTTTCCGGGCTTTTCCCGCACCCTGTATTTCTTAAAAATCCGGACTTTTTTTAAACCAATTCCTTAACCATTTCATTCTTTTCATTGCATATTATCGTTTCCTTATACTTTTATATGTGGGCACCCAGGGCCAGAAATGGGCATTTCCCTTTGCACATAACAGCTCAAATAATATAGGTAAAACTTTACCTGGCCTTCACACCTTTCCCTATGTACTTATTTGAATAAAATATATGTATATTCTGACCATCTATGAAAAAATATCTTTCGTTTGATATATGTTTCATTAAGATACTTGCACCGAAAATAGGTTAAAAAGGGATCACAGTTTTTGGCTATGCCTATTTATATAGATTGTTAAATTCGTTGCCAACTTGGTTTTTGCCGGCAAAAATACGTCGTTCACTCAGCCAATCATGATTCTTGTAATTGGTTTGAATATTGGTATAAATACTTTTTCTACCAATTCTTCTTTTAACGTCATTAAATTGCAGAAATTATAAGGCACTCACATTCGTTCTGAGGTCAGATAAACTGGCACTTCTCCATCGCCCTTTTTCCAGTAATTGATATGGGAATATCTCAGCTGATCGAATGTTTTGCTACTGGACATCTATATTTTTAGTTAATTTCAACGTCCTTACGTGTCCCCATAAAGTGGAATATTTCAGGTAAGCATTTATTTCGTCCGCTGATGTTGATCGGTAAATTACAGGTAATGTTTCCCTGATATTTCAAGCAATATTAACGCGTCTGGTATTTCTACGCAAATCTTGCAATGATCGATCAAGAGCCTCGAGTGATTATTTGTGTGCCATTTGCATTAATCCAAAACATAATTTTGCATTTCTGCAATACAATAAACGACACAGCTCAATTGCAATCCAGTGCTGCTGTTAGGTTCAACAGATGGCGCTCCCATTGCCGTAAATATTTAGTACGGCGTGTGTTGCTTTAGCGTCCAACCGATGGCACTGTGTTGGCCGGGAGCGCGTTCAAAAACCTTACTATAGTTAACCATGGTTAACTATGGTAAACTTTTGTCGTTCAAAAACTCCGTGGTTAACTACAACATAACCACGAGCATAACTTTTTGGCGTTCAAAAACTCTCGTGGTTAACCATGGTGTAGTTAAATTTTAACCCTGCTCGGGAGCATGATTAGCGATAGTTAAGAAGAAGAAGAATCAAAACAACTCTCTGACAGTTGTTTTAATGTTAAACACATGAACAAATTAAAGTGGGATTTGTGGGATTATTGCAAATAAATAATTAATGAAATAATTGAAGCAATTAGCAGGGACTATTTTATGGAAAATTTTGTTTTTATCTTTTTTCTTCTTCTTCAGTGGAAGTCGAAGTGTCAAGTGTCAGTGGCTGTTCCTATGTTGTGATTTTTTTTTCTTCTTTTTTTCTGGTTTTAATTGTTTTAATTTTGTCATTTAGTGTTGAAATCGTTTTCAATTATTTTTCTTATAAATTAAACCTAAAATTCAGATTTTTTCCTTTTCTGTGATAGTGGTTTCATGTATTTTTCTTGTTGCTTTTTCCTTGGTGCTCCATTTTTGTCGTGAAGTGTCAAGTGTCAGTGGCTGTTTCTATGTTGTGATTTTTTTTCTTTCTTTTTCTTGGTTTATAAAGTTTTAATTTTGTCACTTAGTGTTTTCAATTACTTGTTTTATAAATTAAACCTAAAATTGTGATAGTGGTTTCGTGTATTTTTCTTGCGCCTTTTCCTTGGTGTTCCTTTTTTGTCTCCGGTATCTCCCAGAAACGAGGTTCGTAACCCCTTTTCCCGTGCTACTAGGCAGGGAATTTTTAATTCGTTTACATATTCTAAAGATATATCTTATTACTATTATTTCCCAGTTTAGGAAAAGTTTGTCCCCCATAGCCTCACTTTGGTTCTGGTTCTCAAACTGCTATAATAAGTCTTATTATCAGTTTGGCAAACTGCTTTTGCAGTTCAATCGGAGTCTAATCGTTTCGGGAAACTATTTGGACCACCTGTTTTTCTCTTATGGCGGGTCAACAATTCTGCAAGCTGTGCTCTTCGGAAATCGTCCGAAATGGGATTTCCTGTGATGGTGTTTGTGGAGGCGTCTTTCACCCCACCTGCCTCAACGTTCGAGCCAGTGGCAAACCTTCGGCCCCTAGTGGGTCAACTTGTAAAGAATGCTCCGACATTCAATCCTGCCACGTCCTTAGACTAATGAGAGACATCTCTGACGTTTTTCTTGATGGTCAAGAGAAAGTCATGGATCGTCTTAAGTCTTTCTCTGGAAATATATCTCATTTTGAGATGGTAGCCGATGACGTCCAGTCGATCAACGTCCGGCTCGACACGATGTCCGACACCCTTGCTTCTGCTACGACCAACTCGGGTTTATTGATGAATAAACTCCAAGAAATTTCTTCCCGGATTGCAACGGTCTTCGACTCGATCGACGATATACATACGGCGATCCACAATCCTGTCGCCACTTTGTCCTTCACTGGTAACTCCTTAGCTTCTCTTCATCCTATACTGGATGACATTAAAAGGAGTACTAAGCGTGTTCGGACTGACATTGAATCGCTGTCTACAACAGTGGTTCAAAATCACAATGCCCTGAGTTCTCTATCCCTAAAATTCGATAGCGTCTGTGATAGAACAAACTCAGCCTCAGCGGTGGCAGTATCTGATGGCGCCCCGCAGGTAGGAGAGCAGCTTCTTTCTGCACCCTGCTCCACAGCTGTTTCTCTCGCGGTGAATGATACTATTGCTCAAAACTTCGCAGCCTTAAATGACCCAGCCATAATACCTGAAGAGGGCCCTTCGTTAGAGGTTGCCTCCAGGCTGGCTCCTCACCACCCGAAAACCCGTAGCAAGCATCGTAAACGCAGATGCAGTCGTAAAGTCACCATTATGAATACTGTCACTGCGAACCCCTCTACCAGTTCGTCTGTCTCTGCCCTTTCACTCCCAATGGGCTCTAACTATATCCTTGAACCGGATGCAGCATCAACCTCTTCTGTTAGTATCGTTGGACCCTCGGGCACAACGAATACTGAGTCTTCGGTAACCGGCGCCAATTTGATAACGGTACCCAGACCACGAAATATTTTCGTTTCGCGTTTCTCCCCTGAAACTACGTCCGAGGCAATCAAAGAATATTTAAGGGGAAAAGCTGTTGATCTTGCAACAGTCTCTTGTAGAAAGATCAGCAATGTTTCCAAGCCGGTTGCGTCGTTTGTTCTGACTGCACCGCCCATTACCGCTGAAAAGCTTTTGGACCCCACGTTCTGGCCTCCTGGTACCTTCTCAAAGTATTTCGTTCCCCGTACACGTGTGCATCGCATTCCTGACACTCGACAGGCTTCAAAAAACTCAAGACCCTTTCCCTCTACTACCAAAACGTGAGGGGAATCAGATCCAAAACCCGCAATGTGTTTCTGTCAACTTCGGCCAGTGACTTCGAGATAATCGCTTTTACAGAAACATGGCTACACAGTGGGATTCTTAATGCCGAACTTTTCGATACCTCCTTCCAAGTTTTTCGGAAGGATAGATATATTGACTCGGAGGCTCGTGGAGGTGGTGTACTACTTGCCTGTAGTAACCTTCTCAATTGCTGCTTAATAAAGCTTCCTAGTTTCTCCAACTCTTTGGACATTGAGCTCCTCGCTCTTAAAGTCTCCCTTATCCATAAGAACCTATTTTTAATTTGCTGTTACATCCCACCAGGTATGTTCAACACTCTTGACGATAGAGGTCAAAACCTCTATGATATTCTAATCTCTTGCACTAATCATATCCAGGATATGATGAACTCCAATGACGAACTCCTACTCTTAGGAGATCTCAACTTACCCAACGTTCAATGGGTATCTTCCGATGATGACGATAACTACCTTCCTGAAAACAACCTTAATTTTAGGGAATCCAGCTTTTTGAATTCCTTATTCTCATGCGGTTTGTACCAAATGAGTGGTGTGAACAATATTTTAGGAAGGCGGTTAGATCTCGTATTCTTTTCCGACTCAGACAACATGTATGTTGAGCCTAGCTCAATTGTCTTGTCGCCTGTTGATAATCATCACCCTCCTCTCCTACTGAGCTATTGTTTTGCCTTTACCGATAAGCTAATCCCGGAGGAGTCAACCTTTACCTTCAACTTCAAAAAAGGCAACCTTGAAGTACTGTCATCCAAGCTCACTTCCATTGATTTCAATACCTTGCTTTCCTCTAATGAGCTGGATGACGACGTATCAAGTTTTTACTCCGTCTTGTATGAAACCTTCGCATCCTGTATACCTATTGAGCCTCTTAAGTCATCCAGATCATCCCCACCTTGGTACAACAATGAGTTGAGACATACCAAAAACTTGAAGAATAAACTCTGGAAAACCTACCTGAAGAGGAAAGACACTGCGAGTTTCTCCGCATTCCTCAATTGCTATGACCAATTCCATGCTCTCTCCGAAGCTCTCTACAAGGACTACCTCAGTAACATGGAAGGTAAACTGTATGGTGATCCCAGAACATTTTTTCAGTTTATTAACTCTAAGAAAAAGGTTGATAACTACCCTAACACCATGCAATACGAGAACTCTGTTAGCTCTATTTCATCCGAGATTTGCGACAAGTTTGCATCGTTCTTCCGCAAATCTCTCTCGTCCCCTGTCTTCCAACCTGATGAAGACAATTTTCGACATATCAACACAATACAAACGGCTCAAAACTTAGCTCTGTCTATAACCAGGGAAGATATCTTGAAACATATAAATGATCTTCCACAAGATTTTTCGTCCGGCCCTGACGGTGTCCCTCCTGCAGTTCTCAAATCCTGTGCAGGAGCCCTACTATCACCTCTCCTATGTTTATTTCAAAAATCCCTAAATAAGGGGTGCTTCCCAACCTTATGGAAGAACTCTTTTATAATCCCCGTCCATAAAAAGGGTTGTAAGAACGAAATATCTAATTATAGACCAATTGCGAAGTTATCGTGCATACCAAAACTCTTCGAATCTATTATTTATTCTGCTATCGCCCCTATCTGCAAGAGACTTATTTCAACTAACCAACATGGCTTTCTTGCAGCTCGTTCCACTACTACTAATTTACTAGAGTTCTCTTCTCACGCTGTTCGAGGCTTTGTCACTGGCTGTCAAACTGACTGTGTTTATACAGACTTCAGTAAAGCTTTCGACATGCTCTCTCACTCTATTATAGTTCTAAAACTAAAAAAATTAGGCTTTCCGCATACCCTCGTGGTGTGGTTCCAGTCGTACTTAGCCGACAGAAACTACCAGGTTCTATTCCGCGGAGTCAAATCTAAAAACATCGAAGCGTCCTCTGGTGTCCCGCAAGGAAGTCATCTTGGTCCTCTCCTTTTTATTTTATCAATCGATGACATTGTTACCCTGCTAAGGCACTGTAAAATCCTTATTTATGCCGATGACATCAAACTGTACCGCCACATAAGGAGTATCGAGGATTGCAAACTTCTGCAAGCAGACCTAAACACCTTCTATTCTTGGTGTTCCAACAACAATCTGGTTCTTAACATCAGTAAATGTGAGGTCATGACTTTTTATAGAAAACGTGGCGTTATAACTTATGACTATACTTTTCTCGATGACAAGATCTCCCGCACTAACTCTGTTATCGATCTAGGGGTTAGGTTAGATAGTAAGTTGGATTTCTCCACCCACATCAATTATATCTCTTCCAAAGGCAATTCCGTCCTAGGATTTATAAAAAGATGGTCCAAAAAATTCAACAACCCCCTCATCACCAAACACTTATACATATCTTTAGTTAGGCCTCTGCTTGAATACGCCTCCCAGGTATGGTCTCCTTACTACTCCTCCCATGTCGGTAAAATCGAATCGGTTCAAAGGAAGTTCGTCCGTTTTGCACTCAGTCACCTCCCGTGGGATGACCCACTTATTCTCCCGCCTTATAGGGACAGACTTAAATTGCTCAACTTGAGCTCTCTGCATAAGCGTCGCGAGGTCGCTGACGTTTTATTCGTTCATCGTTTGTTGAATGACAAAGTTGACTCAGGCTTCCTACGAACCCGTACGTCATTTAGAGCGAACAACTACAACCTGAGAGGTCAACCTCTCTTGTACATTAATTCCTCTAATACCAATTATGGGATGTACGAACCAGTTAACCGCATGCTTATAAATGTTAACAAAAATGCGAGTGCTTTTAGCATGCAAGTTAGCAAAGATGTCCTTAAAAGGACTCTTTTTAATGTGGCGTGACTCCCTGTGTGTCCCACTTTTTCATTGTTTTTGCACGCTTCTCTGTTTGATGTTTCGTGCTCTTAAATGTTGCATTGTTTTTTGTTTTGTGTTTGCATGTCTTAGCCGAGCCACTGTGCAGTGGTAAATGTGACCGCGTTTGTGTGCAAGGACCGTACCGGCTCGGTACAGGAGTGCCGGGGAGGGTTGAGAAGGAACCCGCATTTTCGGTCGCATGCTCGTTTTGCGGTGTTTTTTCTTCTTATACCTTTTTTGGTGCTTTCGGCCGGATTCGGTCCCTGCACATAAGCGTGGCCCGTTTCTCAGCCCAGCTGAGAAGTGTACTTCTGAGCTAGAAGATTAACTCGATTAACCTGTAGTTAACTACGGTGCGTTCAAAAACCTCCATGGTAAACATTAACTTTCGTGGTTAAGTGAAGTGATGCAGCATAACCACAGCTTACCTCATGGTATAGTAAGGTTTTTGAACGCGCTCCGGGTACAGCTAGTAGAAATATAAAAACACGCGCTTATTCGAATGCAACGTTGTGTCAAAATTTCAAAACAATCGGTGAGACCCTTTTGGGGATTTACAATTTTGAACAAACGAAAATTTACATTTCTATTTGCAGTGTTTACTTTCCCATGGTTCGATCATTGTCTTCGCTCGATTCTAGGTATTTAAATTGACTTACCAGTTGAAAATTGTAGTCCACTCAGTTGCTGTAATGGCTTTTCATTCTTTTTTCTCTCTTGACTGACTTAGAATCTTTCTTTTGTTTAAATTTATTTATAGTTGTGTATATTTATGAATATTCCTGAAGGTGTGACCGTTGTGATCAGTGGGAAGCGTAAACTTATCGATTAAGTTATACGCTTCTGCCACAGTATCATTATATTATTCATTTTGGCATGGAATTGAGTTCAATAGGCAATCTATGATAGCTATGGAGTTGGAGATGGGTTGAAAGCTAATAAGTATCAGCTTTGATTCAGGGTGTGTGGATGGATGGATGTTGATAATTAAGACCTATCTGAAATGATTGCAAATGGATCTACCTAATTGATAGCTATCAAAATTAAGCTATTTGCATTTCGTTACTCAACAGATTGCACAGAATCTTTTCTAGTTTCCTAGCAAAATAAAATATCCTCAATATAACCATTTCAAGCAGTGGATATGTTCAAATCAGACATTAAAACAGGTCCTTATATCAACCTTGTTATTGAAATAGGTTTTATTAGGGACTTAGGGACTGGATTAGCAATAGTTGCAATATCAGGAACTAAAATTTCATATTCAAAGTTGCCAAGCATGAATCTAAAAATATCTGGGGTTTTCATAGAGAAATTATTTTCTAGAAAAATCTACATTTGTCCTAGGGTCAACTATATTTTATTTATTTAGGATATGGCACCGAAAATTACCTTAAATATGCACAAATTAAGTTTGTTAGTGTTTCATTAAGCCAATCGAGAATTGACATATTACCACTCCTCCACTCTACGATAAAAATTAATTTAGCTCCCGATATCTTTAGACAAGATAGAAATCAGGACTTAACAAGAAAAGATAATGTTTCAGAAAATTCTCCATTGGTAAGACATGTCGATAAGCCGGTTACTAACAGCTGTTATCACATAAACAACAAATTAGTAACAAATTCAATATTTTTCAAAAACAACAAATTTAAAATCAATATCGACGATATCTTAAAAATCGAATGAAGCACTCTATTGATAACTACCATTTTGGGGTATAAAAAGAGATTGCTTTCCGCTAAGAAGACACTGAGTAAGTCAATTGCTAACATAAAGCAAGAACTAAAACTAAAGAAACAAAATGAAATTCTTAATTTTGATTGCTGCCTTTGCTGTCGCTGCTGTGGCTAATGCCGAGGAGTTCGGTTTTGACAAGGAGTGTGATCGAGGATGCCCCTACAATTACGATCCTATCTGCGCTACAAATGGTGAACGACTCGAAATGTTCCCTAATGATTGCGTGATGGAGATTGAAAACTGTCAAGCTAAACGTAGGCATGAGCATGGTAAGTAAAATACTGTTTATTATAAAAATTGAAATTGATTTTATTTATTTTTATTATAGCATGGACAAAATCTTCAATGTGTGGAAAATTCCGCACAGATATGAAGCCACATGCACGTTTTTGCCCTACCATTTTCAAGCCAGTTTGTGGGTTCGATGGAAAACACTACAAATTGTTCGACAACGAATGTTTCTTTAAGACCCAACAAAACGAATTTGGACACCGTAAGAATAATAATTCTTTGTTATTAAAAAATTGAAATATTATAAATTTTAAATTACAGAATGGACACTTGCTACCTTGGCCCATTGCCTTATGAGGTCGAACGAAAATTTAGAAAAAGCCTGTCCTACTGTTTCAGAACCCGTCTGCGCTTCCAATGGAAAAACAACCCAAATGTTCCTCAATGATTGCGTCTTCAACCAGTTCCATCAACTCCCAAGAGGAAGGGCCTATAACAAAACAAACCTTAATCTCTGTGCACCCACTTCCGTGGACAATGCTGATTTGGAGAAGAAATGCATGAAGCCTTGCACCTTGGAACTCGACCCAATTTGCGGATTTGATGGACAAAGATTCTATAACTTCGGAAATGTTTGTGATATGGAAGTTCAAAACTGCTTGGATAATCATAAATTCAGCGTGATCAGAATGGGCGAATGTCCTGCTGTTTAAACTAACTCGATTCTTAAGGATCGATTGAAATTTTGAAATGATAAACATTTGTTTTTAAATGTGAATAAATATGGTTAATTGTTGGACACAAGTTTTTTAATCTTATTGATTATTGAAGAATAAGAAAATAGTTTTGCTTGGCTGTAGAGTGTTTTTAAGGGAATGTATTTAAAGATAATGATAACCTCCTCCTTTTTTGAAGTCGGTTAAAAATTAAATCTGATCATAAAAAATCGGCTAACTTGAATTTGTTCTTCATTTCTCTTTAAATATGAAGGAACTTTTTGAAAAAGCCTAGAATTTTGCTGTTGGTGAAAATCATTTATTCCACCTTTTTTTGAAAGAAAAAACATATTGATTTTTTGAACAATACTACGTTTATTAACGAAAATTCTTCAACGCATTTACGATTCATCCTATGCATTATCATAGAGACGATCTTCTGTTAATGTTATGCCTAGGACATTGAGTAATGATTCGGCCATTAATTCTAGAGCGTCCACTGAAACGGGAGGAATTTTTGAGCACGTTTTGTTAGAAAAGAGACAGTGCTTCGGTTTTAGTGCTTCGTTAAATCCAACGATTCTTGCGGCCCAAATCTGGAACCACTTTCATATCCTTGTTGATTGAAATGGACATAAGTTCACGGTCATGCAGACAAGGTCTGGCACGTCCTTGTCTTACATTTTCGAAGCTATACGAGTAACGCAGAGTACTGTCGTCAGCAAAACTGTAAAGTGAGTTGTACGGGATTGAGAGCAGGGAATTTATAAAAACTAGGAAGAGAGCTGGTGATAGAATTGAGCCCTGGGAATTGTGCCCACGCATCAATTACTGAGTTTCGTTGAGTGTTCAACCAGAGTTGAACCCGAGTTATACGTCATGGAAACAGAATGAGTTAAGAGTTTTCGTTAAAGATTTTCAACTCTGCTCAACTCAACGAAAATAGGTAGGTTGAACTGAGTTCACGCATACAACTAAAAACAGCCCACTAGCAAAGGTACAAAAACTAAAAATGTCGCGCCTCTTTATACATATATAATAAATCCTTTTAAAGAAAAATCTATAATAAAATTAATTGATGGAAAAAGATGGAGCAAGACGGAAGGCAAAAATGGAAACGCATAGAGTTAAGTCGTTGAGTTGAAGTGTCATTTCAACTCAACCACACCTCTCCTCGACTCCCATGGAAACCCGGTAAATGTAGCGGTACCTCGAGCAGGCCGTGGCCTGAGGTCGTGTGGCCGTGTTTGGGTCACATTCAAGCCACCAACCCCCTGTAAATACTACTTCACCCCCTCAGCAACTACCGCCGACGTGTACTGCGAAACACTTACCAAACTGAGATGTGCGAATCGGGGCGGAAAATTTTGGTCCGGAATAGTCCTCTCCTTCATGCTAAAGCGTATTATTTACACACCAAAATGTAAAATAACCAGTGACAAGTGGAAAATGGATAGAATAAATAAAGATTTAAGTGACTAAGGCTAATGTCACATGAGTCTGAATTCAGACTCTGAGTTTTTCAGAGTGTCTAAAAATGCACAGAAATGAATTGTGCCATGTCACATGAATCAGAAATTCCAAACGGTCTGAAAAAATTCAGACTACTCAGTCTGAAAATGTAGTCTAAAATTTTCAGAATTGGAATGAAAATTCGCTCTCTTAGGCAAGGCGCAAATTGAGACGCGTATAGAGCGTGTGAGCTGACATGACGCGAACAACACGACACGCACGTGTCACTCGCGTAGCGTGGTGATCCGCATATTGGGACGCAGTTTCGATGTGGCCTGCCTACTACTCAAATTGTTAGTATTAAAAATGAGTTCAGAATCAGAATCAGAAAATGATGTTGAAGACGACATTTTTCTTTATTAATTAGCGACTAAAAATTTAAAATCACCCAATAAGTATATTTTATTGGAAAGGGGGAAACGTGGACAATTTAGAACTACAATTAAGATGAGATGCTGATTTTACCAATTACTTCCGAATGAGTCGAAGCCAATTTGCTGAAGTGCATGGGATGATCGAACAAGCCTTTGCACAGTGGGCTAGATAAGGAAAAAAGTGGACAAAAATATAATGAGTTGTCCCGTACATTCGAAATTTAGGTTTCAGCGGTTTTTCACATCGCTGATCACGAATCCGTAACGGTTTAGCCGCTAGGGCGTTTTGAAGTTTTTTTTGTTAGAGTTTTACATATCACCCTGTATTTGTGTAACCGTATAACCTATTTTCATGAATAATACATACGCGGAATACTCCTACCTATCTAAAACTGTAAAAGTGGCGGTTCCACCTTACCAACTTCCAGAGTTATGAGTTGTCAAAGTCAAAATTTTGGTTTTTTTAACTAAAATTTCAACTTCAACTACCTTTTTCTCCAAAAAATACATAGTTAACCTATACTTTTTTTTCCAAAATTGGAAAGCTTGAAGTATTTCCTATGAATAATGTCCAGATAATTTTAATGCTACGGCTTTTACTTTTGAAGTTATAAGCAATTTTGAAGTTAAAATTGGCCTTATTTGGTACTTTTTTAGTACTTTTTCACCAATTTTACCATCGTATAAAATATGAATTGGCAAGTCTTGGCACCCAAATCTTTCGAATTCTCATTGCATAAAGTATTTCCTACGAAACCACCTTAAAACTATCCCGGGGGTTAGTGGGGGTTAAACTATTTTTACAGTTTAAGGTCAATGAAGTTTTTAAAAAAAAATTTTTTTCGTGGTTTTTGACCGTTCTTTTACATTAGCATGGATTATTATTTAATAACGGCAAAACACATAGAAATATTCTACATACCTTCAATATCACCCTCCATTGAACGGAATTAATATTACAGACTTAAATACAAACTTATTGGTAATTTAGTTAAGAAAAGTTTTTCGCGGCGAAAACACGCAAATGCAGATATGTCGAAAGTACCTAACTTCGGAATGCTGTGCTTTGGCTCAAATAGATGTATAATGCCCAAAAACCGATCCCAACCGAGGAAAAACTTGCAAGGTCTACTCAAATCCCGTTTTCAAATTTTGTCTTCATATAGTTTGCATCATTTGTGTCATAAAGCTCTCTGTGCCCCTTCACCGCCTCAATTAACCTTTCTTCTGCCATAGGTAGGTATTTAAAAATACAGTAAAAAGAAACAAGCTATAAGGCAAGGCGCAAATTGAGACGCGTATAGAGCGTGTGGGGCGGCACAGCACAGCACGTCTTTTTGTAAACTATGGAAACGAATAGAACCGCGCAAATTGGCAAGGGGACGCGAGGTGGCGCGACTCGCGTCGCCTACTACACGCGTGGCGTTGTAGTGGAGCCACAGTTTCTCGTGCCAGTCGTGCCAACGCGTGTCAACAATTTCTCATAATATTATTTTGTTGTTTTTTCTCTTCCACGTTTTTAGTTTGTTTCTTTTTACTGTCCTTTTAAATACCTACCTATGGCAAAAGAAAAGTTAATTGAACCGGTGAAAGGGCACAGAGAGCTTTATGACACAAATGATGCGTACTATATGAAGACAAAATTGGAAAACAGAATTTGGGTAGACCTTGCAAGTTTTTCCTTGGTTGCGATCAGTTTTTGGGCATTAAATCTATTTGAGCCAAAGGCTTGTTCGATCATCCTATGCAATTCAGCAAATTGGCTTCGGCTCATTCGGAAGTAATTGATAAAATCAGCATCACTAATCTTCATTGTAGTTTTAAATTGTCCACATCTTTCCCTTTCCAACAGAATATACTTATTGGGTGATTTTAATTGTTTAGTCTCTAAATAAAGCAAAAGTTCATCTTCAGCATTATTATCTGATTCTGATTCTGAACTTAAGTTTAATAATAACAAGTGTTTCTTCCGTAAGACAGTTATAGTGGTACGCTAGCTACATCGAAACTGCGTCTCAATATGCGGATCATCACGATACGCGTGTGAAACGTGCGTGTCATGTTGCTCGCGTTATGTCAGCTCACACGCTCTATACGCGTTTCAATTTGCGCCTTGCCTAAGGCAAGGCGCAAATTGAGACACGTATAGAGCGTGTGGGATGGCACAGCACAGCGCGTTTTTTTGTAAACTATGAAAACGAATAGAACCGCGCAAATTGGCAAGGGGACGCGAGGTGGCGCGACTCGCGTCGCCTACTACACGCGTGGCGTTGTAGTGGAGCCACAGTTTCTCGTGCCGGTCGTGTCAACAAGTGTACTGAGCAATTTTTCATAATATTATTTCTTATCTTTTCTCTTCCACCTTTATAATTTGTTTCTTTTTACTGTATTTTTAAATACCTACCTATGGCAGAAGAAAGGTTAATTGAGGCGGTGAAGGGGCACAGAGAGCTTTATGACACAAATGATGCAAACTATATGAAGACAAAATTTGAAAACGGGATTTGAGTACCCCTTGCAAGTTTTTCCTCGGTTGGGATCGGTTTTTGGGCATTATACATCTATTTGAGCCAAAGGCTTGTTCGATCATCCCATGCACTTCAGCAAATTTTCGACTCATTCGAAAGTAATTGGTAAAATAAGTGTCTCATCTTAATTGTAGTTCTAAATTGTCCACGTTTTTCCCTTTCCAATAAAATATACTTATTGGGTGATTTTAATTTTTTAGTCGCTAATTAATAAAGAAAAATTTCGTCTTCAACATCATTTTCTGATTCTGATTCTGAACTCATTTTTAATACCAACAATTTGAGTAGTAGGCAGGCCACATCAAAACTGCGTCCCAATATGCGCATCACCACGCTACGCGAGTGACACGTGCGTGTCGTGTTGTTCGCGTCATGTCAGCTCACACGCTCTATACGCGTCTCAATTTGCGCCTTGCCTAAAGGTGGAAGAGAAAAGATAAGAAATAATATTATGAAAAATTGCTCAGTACACTTGTTGACACGACCGGCACGAGAAACTGTGGCTCCACTACAACGCCACGCGTGTAGTAGGCGACGCGAGTCGCGCCACCTCGCGTCCCCTTGCCAATTTGCGCGGTTCTATTCGTTTCCATAGTTTACAAAAAAACGCGCTGTGCTGTGCCACTCCGCACGCTCTATACGCGTCTCAATTTGCGCCTTGCCTTACATGTTTCCTTATCGCGCCATGTCAGATGAGTCTGAATTTTTCAGTTAAACAAAAGGCGTGCGTCTGTAAGGTTATAATAAAAAACTACGGTGTAAAATTAATTTCGTCCATTGAAAGCACAGAAAGAAAATCTGTGGAAAATAGATCATCCCGATTATTTAAACCTCGGAAATTAGAAAAATTTAATGTACAAGATCTGCGTGGTGTAATCATATATTCCAAATTGCAAAACAAGCTTCACAATTCTTGGGATTTCTTAAAAGATGCAATTTCCTCCTCCAGCCGTCGCGTCGGCCAGGGCTATAATTTACAAATCCTACATTCGTCCCTATCTTAGGTTCATCGCTATCTCCTCATACACCCCCCTTAACCTTTCTTATTCCAGACATCTGACCATGACGTGACGTGTAGTACAAATGATGACACCTTAACTTGGACTTCCACATAAAAAAACTGTTTGTACACAATTTCGCACAACCCTCGTCTCCTAGCTACGGTATATGAAATATTCAGACTCAAGTGACACCAAAATCTGAGTTGAAAAGTTCAGAGTCTGAATTCAGACTCATATGTCATAGTTTCCTGGTTTAACAACCTAGAAGGCCTTCAATATCTCCTTTATCTGTTTTATGTCATTTACTGCTCCAAGTTTATTAAAAAATTGTTAAAATGTGACCAGATTTTTTCAATAGCTAACGGATGCTAAGGTTTTGTGCCATTCTTACGGCACCCGTACGTACCATTCGAGAATTTAACGAAGTTTCGGCAAGTTCATTAAGTCAATTTAGGTCGGTGCCATATGAACACTCATGTTTGTACGTGAGGGTTCGTACGGTTACGGTCCGGCACGTCATATCTGGTTCAGGCTTTTATCCTGAACCTAGCGTCTATTTCTTCTTCTTCTACTTGAAACAGTGGCTTGGAGGAGAACTGTTTCCAGACGACGAGAAATTGTAGACCGCTGTTGTTGTCAGTAGGTTTGTAGGAAATTGGGCGTGGTTAGCATACTTAGTTGGGGAACCGCTTTGGCAGTGCCGCGGCTGGCATATGTGCAAGCTTTGCAACTGCACAGGGCCCCGTAATGTTGGGGCCCCGCAAGCGAAATTTTTTTTGCAATAAAAATCATTTGAATTTATTATTTTCATTTTTACTTCATTGAATGGGTCCCACAAATTAGTATGGGCCATACAAATCAGTATGTGACATTATTCTGTCGAGGGGATGGGTTTGCATTAGGGTTTGCAGCCCCGGGATCCCGGGATCACAAAATCCCGGGATCCCGGTGTTTCACAAATCCTGAAATCCCGGGATTATTAAATAGCTAATCCCGGGATTTAATTTTTGTCCGAATTGTATTTTGAAACTTTTTTCTCATCAAAATTTTCTAAGAATTTAATTCTCAGAAAATTAATATTTTTTTATAAAATATGTACATAGGTAGTAATAAAAGATCAATTCCAAAACAAGTCCATCAAATTCTATTCCTATTGATAAATATATTGTGAAAATGAGAAGAGACTAAGGGTACCTACGTCCAGTACGCAGCGTAGATGATAGGGTAGAGCATAGCCGCGCATACTCGTTTATAGAACTATCAATGGGTTTTAAATGTGTGTGGCCATAACGTAGCTCGCTTTCCTCTCGCAGAAAAAGAGACTCTATGTGGGACAAATCTTGCGATCGATTTTTTGACCACTTCCCAAAATCCGGTGATTCTCCAATTTGTCACACACCTTTGGTTCTGAAGACAATACAACATAGTTTATTCAATTTTATGATACATCCAATATAGCGGCCCCCATAAAATGGCGGATTACCTTTGCGAAATGTAAAAAAGCGTGGGGCGCTAGCGAAAAGTTCCGGTGTTAATAGAATAAGAATATAGGTAAAGAGTCCCACGCTGCTTTACATTTCGAAAGGTATGTTCTTTCCATATTCTGGCTGGAGCAATAAAAACATTATATTCACAGTTATTTTTTACTTTTTAGTTCATTTTAAAATAAAAGCGTATTTTTTAGTTTTTTTAAACTATATTTTTTTCTTTATAACTCCCCGACATGGGTATCAAATGAAAGAGTATGATAAGTAGAATACAGTAAGCTATGTGACGTCATTTTAAATCCAATATGGTCAAAACATTTTGTTATTTAAAAATAAACATTTTGATTTTTATAAGTTTACAAAATCGTAATTAATGTATTTTACATTTCTTGCTTGGTAACGGGTACAATTCAGTTTCACTCTCTGATCTGTTTCAAATAAAATTGTATCACCATTTTGTGCTTCATCATGAATTTTAACAGGAAAATAGGGTACATTATCTTGCAATCTTTCGCACTCCCCTTCGGGTTCCGGTTCTGCTAAATTGGTACGAAAAAATTGATCACAGAATTTGTCCCACACAGAGAACGAAGTTAATATGAAGCTTGTAGTTGACGGTCTTGGCACTAAAATGAAAAAAATACGGTTTTTTTTCGTTTTTTCAGTTTTGTAGGTTATTGATTTTGTATTTTTTTTTTTTTTTTTTTTTTTTTATGTGGAAGACTAGACCTCAGGGAAAGCCCTTTGTACTGTCGACAATCTATTTTCTTCGTATAGAGTGCAATGTCGAACAGCAAGCTCTAGTCGATAGATAGTGAAGGGGAAGAGAGAAGTAGGAAGGAACTTTGTAGGTTTTGTAAGTTTTGTAGGTTAAGGATTTATTGGCAATTTTATTACGAAGTTTTTATTTTGGCCCCATCCGACTTAGAGAACCGGAGGGATTCACATTTTAAGCTCGAAATTTTAATTGTTTATAACAACAGTAGCACAAGGTTCACGAGGTTCAAAACTTAGGAATATACTGCTGGTGATACCCCAAACAGGATAAAATCATAATCTTGCTGTTACCAAACTGGGCAAATTAAAATGCTTTTTTTACTGCACGATATGTAATTTCAACTATGTTAATGTGTAAGGATTTTTTATAAATAGTCCAATCCTAATCCCGGTACGAATCTCGGGATCCCGGGATTTGAATAATGTAATCCCGGAATCCCGGGATTGAGAAAATATAACACGGGATTGCAAACCCTAGTTTGCATGAAGGGGAAAACGCGAGCGAAGCGGGCGAAAATGTTTTTTGGACTCTCTGGGCCCCTCGCTGAATTTTTGCACAGGGCCCCCAATTGTCTGGCCGCGCACTGCGCTTTGGTAAAACCACACTCGCACTTGGAAAGGAAAAGGCAATCCAAAGTTTTCCGGCACCGGAGGTTATATTCACATATCCACAGGCCTCCAAGAATAGGCTCTACTGTAGATATTTAAAAAAGCTCTATAATGCTCCTTTTGTCTCCAACCAAATTGTTGCAGGAGTGCTCCTATGGGAGCTCAAATGGATTGCTAGCCTAGGCGGACATCTATTGTTAGACATCTAGGCGGACATCTATTGAAGAGGGAGCGGAGAGGGAGGACTAGATGCTTCCATTTGAGTGCTCTGTCATTGTCTTTAGAGCACTCAATTTCCCGCTGGGATGTTTATTCCTCCTCCGTCCTGGTCTTAGCATAGCATATCAACTGTTGGTTATCAAGATTCTGATGGAAGTCGCTTAGACAACTTCCTTCAAAACATGATCGGTAATTTCAGGGATGATATGCATTATTATTTTTACATTTAGAATTAAAATGCTTCATTGAGTGTAAGTGCTATTTCCAAATTACTATTCCATGCGTTCTTCTTTGCTGTTTCCCTAACATAGATACAATCTTTATATTGCTCTCAGACGAATAAAGTTCAGGAAAGGCAGAGTACGTGATCGATACACGATATACTCCGGTGTCTTGTGAGCAGACAGGCCTTGAAATACCGATCATTAATATTAAATGAAAAAAAAACTGTGCAAAGGAAATGAATCACATTAACTGCCACATAATTAATAGGCAGTCTCGGCTCGGTTTTACTTTGTGCCAATTTTATGTTAATCAATTAATTAACCTTCCCGCTGAAATATACGATCACCGCTGGAATTGGAACCCCTCAGAGCACTTAACCAATAATCTCTGATAACATAACCTCATAATCACAGCGGCACATTTTATACCTTTTTAATTTTATGATAAGCCAATCAAATACTTGAGAGATCGAGCACATAAGATATACTGCAGCGATTATTATCCGCCGGCGTGTATGTTGAAGCAAATTTTTTCGCGCATTTCATTGTGCAATTGAATGAATATATATATGCGAAACAGCCTCAGGAATTGTTTACTGTTGCATAGTATCCAGTATCCTCAATACTAAATACCTGTGCGTTGCATGTTCTCTTTGATAATAATTTCAAAAGCCTACCAACAGCTTCAAGCTATTTTATGATCGTTCGCGGGATCCAGTTCGGTTATTTTTTTTTCTTCACCTGAACACAGAATTCATTAGTTACGATGCAGGTGAATAAAATTCAGAACGACATGCGTATGGAGTCCCCCCAGCACCGTATTAATGCAGGTGAAAAAACTATTTAGATATGGACTAGGTGAACGGGTTGATAACAGGTATTAAGGGACGGCTCGGTATCGCGGTGCTGTATTCCATTGGGAGATTGAATACATATATTTGAGTATATAGCAGCTTGCAAAGCAGTTTCAAATGCACGTTTTCTTTCATTATTTATGCCCGTTGATTATAAGTTTAGCAATTTCAATTCAGTTTAAGATAAAATTTATTAAACGTGATAACACATGGTGGAGAATAATTGAAAATGAATTTATATCAGGATACGGCAAAATTATTATTAATAGTCTGTTGGGGAATAGACTGTAGGTTCTTAAATAACTGGTTAAGAGCGCTCGCTGCTCTAATTGGAATGCCAAAAATTGATGATAATTTTTTAGGGATACTAGATTCATATAGATAAAAGTGACTGCATTGATATTTTGATATATTGCCATGTTTCAATTCAGCTTTTATTAATAAACTTGTAGAATTTTGTTAGATAAATTGATTGAATGCTGTGTTAAAAAATACATGAATTCCTGTCATAAATTTGAAATGCTGTCGACAGTGTTGCCGATAAATTTAAACATTTTATGCTTTTGATAAATATTCATTAGGTGATGGTCTTGTGCCTAAAAGGTAAGGATACTTTTTTGTATGCAGCACATGGGCAAATGTAATAAGAGAAAGTTTTTTAGTATTTTAATAATAAACGAAACTTTTTACTTTACTACTAATGGTATCGATTCAAAATTATTAGATTCCATTCTATGTTGTAAATTAAATGATCCATCATTTCGTTTATTACCCTCATACACAAACCGGTTTTATAGACAAGTGGTCGCAGGGAATTGTGTATTTTTTCTTTTCTTTTGCCTCGGAAAATTGATCAGACTCACATTCATCACTTAACACAAACAAAACATCGTACTCGGGGTCTGCGAAAGGCATCGCAATCGTTACATGAAAAAGATGCCGAAAAATGAGCACATTGGGTAATACCCGCATCATACACAAAACCAGTTTGAGGTGAGGCAGAGTGCAATTTACGCCTAGAGCATTCAAAGGGATTTTGGTAGCTATCATTAAAAATAAGTTTGTTTTTTTTATGTGGGAAAACCAAGCTTAGGAATCACCCTTTGTACTACCAGTCTGTCATGTCGTCCATGTCATGGTGCGATGTCTAGTAGCAAGCTTGGTTTGAAAATAGAAGAAGATATGATAGAATAGGGGGGAGTCTGCGGGGGGGGATTGGAGCAGGTGGCGATGAACCTTACGTTTGAACTCTTGGGCGTTGTACGAGTTCGGGAAAACTGATTGTGGGAGATTATTCCACAGCCAAATTGTTCTATTTATAAACGAATTAGCCATAAACACATACACAAAAACGAGGAATCAGATAATAAGGAACTTCTTCTTTGTTGTGTATCTTCCTATGACAGAAGAAGGTTCCACCTAAAATAATTCGATGATAGCTGCCAAAATCAACGAAAAGCTAACCATTACCGTTAATACTTCTAGTATACCTACTGGTTGACAAGCTAATGATACTGGATCTTGTTTCCTGGGTCAAAACTGTATTTCCACGACCACCACGACCAGAACTGTATTGCCATTGACATATATTGAGTTTCCATGAGAGTTCAACCAGAGTTGAACCCGAGTTATACGTGATGGAAACAGAATAAGTTAAGAGTTTTCGTTAAAGATTTTCAACTCTGCTCAACTCAACGAAAATAAAAATAGGTAGGTTGAACTGAATTCACGCGCACAACTAAAAACGGTACACTGGCAAAGGTACAAAAAGTGAAAATGTCGCGCCTATTTATATTTACTAAATACTTTCAAAGAGAAATCTATAATAAAATTAATTTATGGAAAAAAATGGAGCAAGACGGAAGGCAGAAATGGAAACGCAAAGAGTTGAGTCGTTAAGTTGAAGTGTCATTTTCAGCTCAACCACAACTCAACACGACTCCCATGGGAACTCGGTAATATACTCAGCTTGTGCACCTGCTATCTGTTCGAAAAACAAAATGGCGGCTTATCAGTGTTAAAAAATCATTATTTTTATATGATAATGGATGTCTGAGGGTTGTTAAGGTCCCGCATTCCGAATTTCCGTTATCATTTGTTTTATCAAAATTATTGTTGGATAAAAATAGTTTCCATTTTTCAGATGCGCGGGATGACGGAAATACTATTTCTCTATCGCAGGGAGAAATATTCGAACTCGTTCAGTAAAATTTGAAGAATACAATAATACGGAAGTTTTTCGTATTTTGGATGAGTTGCAAAAGGTAAAATTTCAAATAGATATAAGTTTGGTTTTTTATGAGGCTAATTCCCTGCGAAAGAAATTGTTGAAAATATTAGCTAATCAAATTCTTCGTTGATTTACGGCCTCATCGCAAATAGTATTCTGCACTTTTTCTACTAAAATGTGAGAAATAAAAACACGATTTTTAAGGCAATTACTCATACTTTGTGTCTTGTGTGACATGTTTGTATTTTTCCATTAATTAGTGATAAATAAATTGCATTCAACCAATCCCAATAAGCCACAGCATTTCTTCACTTACAATTTGTAAATATTCCAAGTAAGTAAGTTTTCTGCTAAAATATTCATTAATTCCAATCCTTAAAGAAACAGAAGAACATTTAAAATGCATTCCTTGCTGCATAGTCTGCCACCTTTTAGGAGGGTTCCATAGATGCTATTTTAGCAAAGAGAATCCGATGCGAAATTTTCAAGTCAATCAAAGATCTCTGCACCTTCACATCTGCTAGAAATTCCCCAATCCCAAGGAAGCAGTCGCAGTCAATTTCGAAACTATTGCAATTCAGCTGCATTCATCTCGTCTCGGTACAGGTTGACATCTATCTACTTGGGACGAGCTTCAATTTCTCAATAAGTTTAAATTGGAAGAAAAGCATTAATTAGCGGTTTCTATCCAATTAACGGATTTTAAGTTCAGGTGCGAGTTTTGTGTTGGATTGACAAATTTGGTTATTTAGTGGTCACTGATTGAAATGGAGAAGAAGGTGACTGGGTAAACAGGTGCAGTGCATAGGGGAATACCCGAAGCGACTGGCTTGAACACTTGGTTTGGATGCTCTTACTGCATTATGTTGGTAGATAATTTAATTAGTAGTGCAATAGCTACGCGGAAACAGAAGTCTCGTGATGTCGCGCTTGGACACGGTTCAGAATTCGTCTTGAGATTAGAAAGATTTCCTTGCAACAAAATTGAATGCCATTAATTTTTTGGATAAATTTTAATTATAAATTTCATTAAAAAGAGCGCGCGCCCGAGCAGGGACTTGAACCCTGGACCCTTGGATTAAAAGTCCAATGCTCTACCAACTGAGCTACCCGGGCTCTGCCAAGTTGGTGACACAAAACAAATAACGGCATTCTTGTAAAATTCTACATAAAATGGTTTTTCACTTAGATGAAAGCTTTGTCTTTGTACCATTTTATTTTTACTTGGTTTTGTACCATAATAACAAAACCCCTATTTTAACATAAAAATTAACATTTGGTGAAACATTGGTTCTTAGCTTGACTGAAATTATTTTTGTTTGGCGAATAGAATAAAAACAAAATAATTATTTTTTATTGAAATTGTTTTTAATATCTTAAAACTACATAAATTTTACTACTGCTTATTAAAAGCTATAAAATAGGGCAGTGCCGATCCACGGCATATTCACGGTAGGGCTATGTAGGGTTTTTGGGGTTTCGGCCACCTATATAGTTTTCGATCTACGAAGTATTTTTATAGTTCGACTACCCGGGGGGGGTTACCCCGTGTTCTTTTAATGAACTGGGTTTTGAGAGCTTTTGAGTTCACATACAAAATCGAAAACCCAGGTTTTATCTGGGTCTTCTGGTTCTTCGATTTTTTATGGGAACTCAAAAGCTCCTCAGAAGCTCTCAAAACCCAGTTCATTAAAAGAACACGGGGTACATAGGCTAAGGCTGTTACCGCCGTGTTGTAGCCCTTGTGAATTCTTCTTCTTTGTGTGGCTCCTCATATTTCAATTTTCCATCCTTTGTCTAATTTGGATTTGCCGCAACTTCTTTCCATTTGGGGTACACCCTGGCCAGGTTCGCCGTCTTGCTAACAGTCGTTATATCCCTTGGCTTTTTTGTGGGTAGGGTCGCGTGAATAGCTGAATGCCCGCTGGTATAAATTTAGCTGCAAGTGAGTAATGTCCGCTTGGTCTGCGGTTACCGGTACTGTCTTAGTAGTTCACTTGGTCTCGTTAACATAGTCTCTGTGGCACGCTTTTCTAAATTTCTGCACAGTTGCAGTTCAGTCTCGTGTGAGCCACAGAGCGCTGGAAAAAAATGAAAAACTTCACTATGTGCTGTTGGGGTATAGAGTCTGAGGAAGGATGATGTTAGATATCTGGCACCATCCCCCTCAACGAATCTTTCCTTTGCAAGGGTGTCTCTGTTTTGTGGAGACACATCCCAAATTTATGGGGATCTGAGGGCTCTCAGATGTCATCGGTGACACTCAGTGTTGGTTCTAGGATTTCTTTATTTGATTAGGTAATCGACTGGTCTCATGAACCGTAGGTCGTGAAGCCAGAACATAGTTTGAAGACAAGTGGTGAGTTTGATGAGTAGGCGGAAGAGCCACCACAGACTGACTGGTGCCGATATTCCATCGACCACCGAATAATCTGGGGGGAGGTATATCCTGAAATATGTGTATCCTATCAAGGATACTAAATTTCTCCTAAATAGCAACAGGATTAAATCAATTCAGACAAAATTCCTACTTTTTGCTCTGAGAAATCTATACGACCCGCGTGACTATCAGTGCCTACAGATCCGGATTAAGGCCCCAATGTTGAACCTTTGTTTCAAGTAACAAATTCTGTGATCATTTTGAATAGGAACATGACCTATGCCCCTCCAGAGGTGGACTACATAAAATATTATTGTGTGTGGTGCGAGCTCCGAAGCGAGCGCGTATGTTGCCTATGCTTAAATCCGGCCTTGCCGTACCACCTACATACATGGACATGCTCAAAGTGTTGGATCTCATGCCGCTCGCATGTCTTACCTTAAAAGTAATTACCAAAAACCTTAAAGTTCGGTTTGTGCCGGATATGATTAATGATTAAGTTCAACTAAGACATTCGACATACGAAACTACTTAAGAAATACCCACATCAGACCGACCATGCCAGAAACATTATTTTGTTATAGATTAAGTGTGCCTTGTTTGGCGAATAAATAAATAAATAATAATAAAATTCTTCAGAACAGATATGATAACAAGATACAAATGTTTCTATTAGTATAATACTCTGTAGGCTATCCGCCAACGATTTTCCAGAAGACGAAAACACAACACAGAGTCGTTTATAATTAAAAATTACAAGGTGCTCTCCTTTAAAATTATCTGATATACCATTTTTAATAACTCTTTACATATTTTCTAATATATACGCGTATAAATTCTGGTAACCAGTTCAGAGTTAATTCATTCAAAAGTCGCATATTTTACACATTTGAAAAGACAATCGAAATAACGAGTTTATCATACACCATACGTGTTTACATATCTTTACTCACAGATGGTGCTTTATACCATAAATTGTATTAGTAGAAATAGCACAAGGACGATCTACAAATATTACGAAAACACATAATTTACATACATTTTTAATAGTTTTTAGTTGGTAAAAAAAAACAATGGATTATCAATATTATTATTTTAAAAATCACAAGAATCAAAACAAACCGCTGTTCAGTCCATAATGACAGTTGACTTTACTTCTTCAATTGAAAAATATGTGGCGCTATAAATAGTGCCATAATATATTCGCTCTCTCTTTCAATCGCAAATATATTCCATACGTTTGTCTCAACACTAACAGAATGTATACCAGTTGTTTCTTCTGTTACACAAGACAAATTTTTCACAGTATGGAGAACTTCAGCCATTTTTCAAGAAGTGAACGAAATAATCAGTGTCAAGAGAAAATCCAAGAAAAAGTTCTTATAATAAAATGGAAAAGTTCTAAAAGTGCAGAAAACGAAACTCCAACTGTGTACAAACATTTCTAAAAACGAATTTTTAATTAATTCGGGAAAATAAACGAAATAATCGCATTTTCTCCCGACAAAGGTATGTTGTCTGGGTTCCAATCGAAAGGAAGAAAATTTTTTTTAAGGAGCGTCCTGTGACCCTTGTGACAGACAAGCTTCATAGTTTCCTGTGATTCTTCTTGACGGAATTCACTTGATCTTTGTGCAATATTAATTAGAACATTTATGATTAATAATTTTAAGTTATTATAATTGAGTTTAGTGCAAAACTCCAGTCGAATGCATATCATTAGTTTTGTTTTGGTTTTTTGGTGTGGTGTGATAAATGTCTGGCTGAGAAAAAAAATAATTTTTTTTTAAAGGAATTCCAGGACAAATAGTTACAAAAGTAATCGATATTAATTAAAATTAGTTCACGTTTTTGTATTGAATCAATTTTATGCGTGTTTTATTTTGGAATTAGTAATATTTAATGTCAGGCAAGTGGACGACTGCTGGGCGTTTACATTGGAATGCGTTATTAGCCGGATAAATTTAGAGCCGGTGATTAATAATTTTTAGGAATTATAAACGTCTGAAGGAGTTTGGTTTATATTACCGTGAATTTAAAGAGCACTTATGCTATTGCGGCCCAAACACTTGGATTTTCGTTGCTTGAAATGATGTCCGAGAAAACCTTGACATAAATTATTCAATTACGGAATTAATTTATGGTTTTTATATTGGCATAATTTGGACAGCATGAATTTGGCAAATGGCAATCCTAGAGGTTGTCATCAAGAGTAAATTTTTTCGCTTTTTAACTATATTAAATATATCAGAGAAATAATAAAATAATTGGATGGGGACGCGCTTAATTTTAAGTGAAATTATTTACTTCATCCCTCATTATTTTTTCGGATTTTTGTACAATTTATTTAACAACAGCTTAGTGAATTTTTAACACTGATTTTTCTGTTAAATTAGAACTATACAATTCTGTTAACTCTTCGGAAACATAATACTATATAACAAATAAATTGCTCATCATTGCTATGGTTTTTACAAGTGCAACTAGTATAAAAATTCAGAACCTAATCCATATGTAGATAGTTATCGCAAGATTTTTTTATTATTGACAGCAATATGGGGCTCCAAGGCCAAATATTATAATTATAGATCTTTTACTCCGCGTGAGAGCAAAGCCATGCAAAAAAATCTATTCCAGCATTCAGCCGACAATTGCTTTCCTTTAACGGATCTGGATATTTGTTTATTTTTAAAATAATTTTACTTAATTTCATCCAATTCTTTAAGGATTGTGCAACTAGTGCAGAAGTGTTAGGAGTGCGGTATTTTTCTTAAGTTTTTACCAATGATAATGTTACGCTGATGACAGACTATTAGATTTCGAAAATAATTATATTATCCCAACAGATGCAACAACTTTTTTAGACAAAACTTTCGACGCAAAATAAAGTTTTAAACATCGTGTTTCGCAGGTCTAACAGCACACATGATTTGAAGATAGATATGCTCACTGATCTAGTTATATATTAATATCGCCATAATCTACTTTAACTTGCCTCTCTATACATCTTCCTCTTAAATGGCGTTATAGTCTTTGCAGGACTCGAACCTCTTGAAGTCTCTTCTTCCAGTCATCTACTTACGACGTTTTCTTACAGCACTTCATCCATCCACCAATTTCTTGGTCGTCCTACGTTTCCTCTGATGGAAAATTGAAAATCCTGGCTAGCATCCTTTCTTTCTAAAGGCTAGTACACACTTGTAGACACGTTGCGCGATTTTGGTCTCGTCCGTTCCGTCTACGAGTCTGTAGCGAGACCAAAAATCGCAGGTCTACGGTCTCCCGATCGGAATGGGGGACCAAGTGCAACGGTAGACACATCGCCTACTGAGATTGTGCTTCGGCGGTTTTTATTTACATTGTTTAAAATTTTTTTTTAAATGTGGTCAAACGAAAAAGTATTACAACTTATCGAAGATTATCCGGCGTCTGGTTGTCTTTGGGATGTTATGAGTTCCGATCACAGAAACCGCGTAAAAAAAATTGGGACTTGAATCACTGATGGTTAAAAAGCACGAGTGACAGTGGCAGACATTGAAAAGAAAATCCACAATCTAAAAAATCCTTCAACCGGGAGCAAAAAAAAATAGCCTGAAGAGTGGGACTCCTCCCAAAAAGTCCACGTGGTTTGCGTTTGATTCTTTGCTATTCCTGCTACCAGCCAACGAGTCAAAGGGCAGCACAGATTTGGACGATATCGGCCCAGAGAGTGGAAACAATTAATGAAGTGACGCGGACGTAAACTAAATTCAAATCATAGTGTGGACACTAGACGAGACGAAGTACGGTCTCCATAGACGGGCTATAGACATAGTCTATAGACCGTCTGTAGACGGTCTATATACAAATCGTTCAACATGGTCTACTAGTGTGTACAAGCCTTAAGGTCGTACAACGTGCCCGAGCCATCGTAGTCGACTCAGTTTTTTGTGTGTAACTAGGGTTATTTCATCATATTTCTTCAAGCTCTTCGTTTGCTCTAATTATCCATTCGTTTTGGGTAACCCTTACATGACCAAACATTCTTCTTAGAATTTTCCTTTTAAAGATTTTGGACTGATATCTGATCACCGATCCTAAAGGCGTCTTGGAGCGATGTGAGGAGCATTTTCATGAATTGTACATAAAAAAGGAGATATCACACCGTGCAACAATTATCGAGGTATAACGTTGTTGAGTACATCGTATAAGATATTCTCCGCTCTCCTACAAAGGCACCATACGCTAGAAACATACCAGTGCGGCTTCGGCCCAGGCAAATCAACAACTATCAGATTTTCACGAGCAGGCGATAGAAAAATGTCTAGAATTTCAAAACTTAATCCAACACCGCTTCATAGACTTTAAAGCCGCCTATGATTTCATAGCCAGAGTAGAGCTGTACAAAGCCATGAGAGATTCCGTATCGCTAATAACATGACACGACGATGTAGGTTGACCATGACCAATATGACAAACAAAGTAAAGGTATCCGGAATACTGTCCAGACCAATCAACATCTATAATGGACACCGACAAAAGGACGTCCTGGCCTACCTCCTTTTCATCCTGACGTTGGAGAAAATAATCCGAGATTTGGAGGTGACATCAAGAGGCACAATCCTCCACAAGTTCAATTACTGGCTTATGCAGACGACATTGACATCATTGGAAGAACAACAACAGCTGCACAAGAAGCTTTCACCCAGATTGGGCGGGCGGCATGAAACCTGGGACTGCATATTAACGAAAGCAAAACAAAGTACATGGTGGCCTCGTCTGCATTAACATCTAACTTTGGTCCCACAATCAAGGTAGAGGAACACGAATCTGAAGTAGTAAAATCATTTATTTACCCTGCGTAGCATAGCATGGAAACAGAAGTATGCGCAGACTCGGTAGGCTCCCGTGAGCAGGGCATCTAGCTCGTATTAGCAAAGAGAAGCCTGCTTCGATAGTTCTCGACGGTAAGATCTATGGGGAATCACGGAAGAGAGACTCAACCTTCACTGGGAGGATGGCGTAGACCAGGACGCCCTGAACTTAGGGATACCAAACTGGATGGCATCGGCTCAGTATTGGGACCGACGGAGAGAACAGTTACGAGAGGCCAGGGGTGGTAGCACGTAAGTTGTTTCAATCAAACTATTTATACAAAAATTCTGAATTTTTGTATGAAGAGGTCGATTGAAACAACTTACGTGCTACCACCCCAGGACCGGATCCCGGTTGTAGAGCCGTCAAAGAAGAAAAAGACGATTCTGTTTACTTGGTTAAAGTCGAAGCTTCACCCTCGTATCATAGAACTGGGCGGTTTAATTTTTTACTTATATATTCTCACTTCGCATTGTCTTGAGATTGCTTGGTGCATACCTTCGTATGAATAACTGAATCACTTAAAAACTGGATAATCTAAAACATAATCAAGTTGTTCAGAATGTGACGTCAAGGGCGAGACAGTCTACAATTTTCTTAGCTTCTTTTTAGATTATTTACTTAGTATTGTACCTGCATATTGTACTAGAATGCCCCAATTTCTAAACCTTTTCTGAAGAAACTTCACCCGCTTATTTGGTATACGTTTCACCTTCAATGTTCTCCTTATGTTGCTGGGTTTCATTAAGCCAAATGCAGTCTTCTGGTGTGTTAAGGTCTATTAAGCCCTCTAAAATATTATGTGAGGATTGATTTCGTTTGCATAGCTCCTATTATGGTTATTTCCCAGCTATGGTTCAATTATAAATGTTAACCAATTGTATATGTGGGTTTTGATCTTTTAAATATTATATTGTAGAGTTGTACTTCTCCAGTTCATATGGTCTATGTGATCCTCAGGGGAAGCACTATAGTGAATTTGAAATATAGAAACACATGGGTATAGGATACCCTGTATTTAAAATAGTGTATGGTTTCTTCGCTAACGATCAGCCCTTGACCTGTGATAGTTCAGGAATATTGTGTACATGTTTTCAGATACACAGTGTAGAATACCCTTTGCTTCCCCTGAGGGCAAATAATTATACCTTTCTTTAAGCAACGTGGGATGTATCCATTAGTCCATGCCCCGAAATATACGATTCAATATAATCTACTGATGTATTCATATTTATTATTTAATTAACGTTCAGCTGGAAGTGCATCTTCTCCTAGAGATTTATGTTTTTTTAAGTTACTTATATCTTTAAAAATTTCCTTTGATTGTCAGTACCAACGCCATTAGTACACATTCTCCATTGTCAGTACCTACGCTAATCAATTATCTATATATGAACATCTATCAAAAGGCTACAGAAGCAATGCTTCTTTAATTGCAAGCGGGTTTACTTTCATGTTAATTTTTAGATTAAAACTATTCTATTGTATTGATAGGAAACATTTCTTAATTTACTATTTAAATCTTACTTCGCGGAGAATTTCGCTACTGGTAAGTTGTACTGTTTCGCATATATTTAAATGAAAATATTCCATCTAATTCTTGTTTAGGTTTAGAATGCTTAAACGCGCTACAAATATTTTCTACGTATTCTAATAATAGAAGACTTAAAAGTAACAAAATTAGAGAACTGTTAATCTTATCTATCTTGATAGGTGACATTTCAAATATTTTAAGATAAAATACATTGAAATCGGTAATGTGTGGTGTTTGATGTTTAAAATGAAAGTGCAATTTAACTTTAAAAAACACAGCTTTTTAACAAGCGTAGGGTCAGTACCCATATCTCAAATCTGGTGCACTCACTCGAAGTAAAACTTTTACCTCGTTTAAGAAAAGGGAGATGCAATTTTGGAAAAACTTGAGCTTCGTTAAAGATGCTATGTGATTGTTGAAGTTCTATCGGCTAGCTAATTTATATTGGCGGACAATTGAGAAAAGCGGTTATAACTGGTCAATAGAAAATGCGTTTTCCGTCACGCCAAAGCCAAATAATTTACATCATCGTTGGCCACTTAGCAATCACTATTAAACCTTGGCTAGTTTTGATGCATCCATCAAATGCATAACTTTGCTTTGTTTTGTTTGATAAATAAAAATTCCAGAAGTTTTGCAACTATAGAATAAAGGTTTTACAAGAAAAATGGTGTAAAGTTGTCGGTTAAAATCACTTTTATGTGATTGAACAAATTTAAACAAAAATTAGAAAGCGTCGTGGGGCAGACGAATTATGCTGTAATTCTATTTCTTTCTGTTATTTACGGATTATATCTGTGAGGACTACTAACAAGCTTCTATTTGCCTTCATTAAGAACTAAATACATGTTACCGGTATCGAAGTTTCGCTATCAATATGGGTTTAAATCCCACTCAAAACCATATTCCTTCGCCTTTGTACTTTGGCTACTTAGCTATCGTCCATTCTTAATTCATTCCTTCCCTCTTCCCTGAATTTCTTCCCTACTACTTGCTCCTTTCACTTTCTTCAAATTAAATTTTCTGCAATATTTAGTAAACATTTTTTTAACATTATCGTTTCAGAAAAACAACCATTATACATATAAAATGGATAATATACAACAATTATAATAAACGAATAAATAACATTAAAGATTAACAGCAAACCGACTTCAACGGTAAACCTTCCTAATATAGATAGCAAAATTAAAACAACAAAGCTGGGAAAAAGTATGAACTTGTGTTCCTCGATCGGTGCAGGGCAAAGCAATAGTAGCAGCAGCGACATGCCCCCCGAAACGCGACCAAAAGTAGTCACGGTTAAGCATCCTGAATCAAATAAGCCAAAGCCGACTACTAAAAAAAGTAAACCAATTCAAGCTGATCAGGATGTAATTAAGGCCCTTCAAAGATGCCGTGATGAAAGTATTAAGCGTTTGGATTTAAGCAAGTCATCAATAACAGTCATTCCGTCAACCGTTAAAGATTGCACACATTTAACTGAATTTTATTTATATAGTAATAAAATATCATCATTACCGCCAGAAATTGGGAATTTAACAAATTTAAAAACTCTTGCTCTTAATGAAAATTCATTAACATCACTACCAGATACTTTGGAAAATTTGAAACAGCTTAAAGTATTGGATTTAAGACATAATAAATTAGCAGAGATTCCTGATGTTATATACAAATTAAAATCATTAACGACATTGTATTTACGTTTTAACAGGATTCCCAGTGTTGCCGATGACATTAAAAATTTGACTAATTTAACTATGCTTAGTTTACGTGAGAATAAGATAAAAGATCTTGGACCAGCTATTGGTTCATTGATTAATTTGACGACATTAGATGTGTCCCATAATCATTTAGAGCATTTACCAGATGAGATTGGAAATTGTGTTAATTTAAATGCATTGGATCTTCAACATAATGAACTTCTTGACATTCCAGAAAGTATTGGAAATTTGAAAAATCTTGTGAGGCTCGGTTTGCGGTAAGAATTTTAATTCGATATTAAGTTAACATAAAATAATTTGTTTTGTTTTTTTGAACAGATACAATCGATTAACCTCAATTCCTGCATCACTTAAGAACTGCAAATATATGGATGAGTTTAATGTTGAAGGGAATGGTATATCACAGCTACCAGACGGCCTCCTAGCCAGCTTAAATTCTTTAACAACTATCACACTATCTAGAAATTCATTTCATAGCTATCCGTCGGGTGGTCCTGCCCAATTTACAAATGTTACAAGTATTAACTTGGAACATAATCAAATTGATAAAATACCATACGGTATATTTTCACGTGCTAAAGGGTTAACTAAATTAAATATGAAAGAGAATGCTCTTACATCTTTACCACTTGATGTTGGTACATGGGTTAATATGGTTGAATTGAATTTAGCAACAAATTCATTAACAAAATTGCCAGATGATATATTGGCACTTCAAAATTTAGAGATATTAATACTATCAAATAATATGCTCAAGAAAATTCCAAATACAATAGGTAATTTACGCAAATTGCGTATATTAGATCTTGAAGAGAATCGTATTGAAACATTGCCAAATGAAATTGGTTTATTACATGATTTACAGAAATTAATATTACAAACAAATCAAATAACAATCCTGCCTAGAACAATTGGCCATTTAACTAATTTAACGCATCTTTCTGTAAGTGAAAATAATTTACAGTATTTACCAGAAGAAATAGGTACATTAGAAAATCTTGAGAATTTATACATAAATCAGAATCCCTGCCTTGAAAAATTGCCATATGAATTAGCTCTTTGCCAAAATTTAAAATATTTAAATATTGATAAATGTCCACTGAGCTCAATTCCACAAGAGATACAGGCAGGTGGGCCATCACTAGTATTGCAATGGTTAAAAATGCATTCACCATACCGGCAAATGTGATTCTCTTGCATAATTATTATAAAAATTGTGCAATTTTCTAATAATATTTCTAACGATGAATATAATAAATGCTTATTATATTCGATACTTTTTTTCGAAGAACATTTCAAAAAGCGTCTATGTTACTAATGAAGGTCAGCTAAACACTAAAAAAAAAAAACAAACAAAAAATGACACTTTTTGTTTAAGGATAAACGTAACATGGTAAAATAAATTAAAAAATTGAATGTGTGATTAAAATATAGCTTTAATTGCTTCAAATAATGTTAAAAAATATTTTGACAGTTGTTATACCAAAAAAAAATAATAATAATATATTATAAGATCAGCATATATATATGTATTGATATTAATGCTACGTTTTTATATTGAAGCATATATCTTTTTTGTTGCGGATTCGGAGGCCAGTCTGTAGTTTTGGATAAATAAATCACGTGAGTTCAATTTTATTTACTATATTTTATATTTTTTTATAGTCAACTTATATGTATAAAAAGCTACTTTCATATAGCTTATTTATTTAATTAATAAGGAAAAAATAACGAAATCGTTATTGAAAACAGTACATTTTTTGTAGATTTTTAAATGTAAGTCTGACTTCATAATTTTTCAAAGCTGTTTACCAAGCTAAACTCATTAAAGTCACAATTGAACTCGAGTGTTTGTTCAATTTGTTGACTTATACCCTAGAATTTCTTTAAATAGAGCATTGAGGATAACCTATATTGCAATTTTTAACGTCATCACAATACGTTTTACATAGATTTTTAGTTACTCTTGTAATACGTGCTTACTATACACCAAAAACAGATAATAATGAGGAAATATAATGGATCATAGTAGTAGTCTTATGATTCCCTGGTTGGTTTGGGAACCATCATATATCCATATTCGCGTTCGTATGTTGCAATATGTTTTGATTCCACGCCGACCTTTTTCCATAAGTGCTTCGGTCAAATCAGTAATATACTTCTACCTGAGAATATAAGTTTGGTCTCCACTTGGATTTTCCACCAACAAGATATCATGTGTTGATCGTTTTAATTACATAATCCAGGCATCTAGCTTTTGGTTTTCTAATCTTCTTACTCTTCTGACTATAAATTTGTGCTAGAACCCCGTGGGCTTAATTTCTCTCAGAATGGCTATGCCACGTTATTTACCCGGCCTTTATACGGGACAGTGTTACTGGCGGACAGTTTTGTCTGGAACTGTCAAACACTGTCAGTTGGTCGATTAGCGTTCGATCAACTGGCAGACAGTTCATTTTAAAAATGTTTTCACACGTTGCGGGCGTTGCAGTAACTTCTTTAATGTGAAATGAAGAAAAGCAGAGACGCAAGAAAACGAGACGCAGAAAGAGAGACGCTCTGTCTCGGCCCGGGATTTTCAGTTCGTCAGATTTAGCATTCTTAGATCCTCTTCTATAGCGTATATATTTTTCAGAGTCGTTTTCCGTATAAATCATATGATATAATTTTAGTTTAGGCTGATTATTTAGGCGAAAAATGTTAGGTCAAATCACTTGAATTTTAATAAAACATATGAAAGTAATTTTAGTTATTAAACATTATTTTATATTCTACAGATTCAACGAACATATTTCATTGGTGAAGTAGCAGCAACCTCTGAAAGAAATTAAAGTAATATAATATTAATAAAGAAAAAAACAACAACATAAACCCCGAGTCTAGTCATTTAGGAGATTATTATATTAAACATTTTTGTTAAGCTAAAAAAAAACTTTTTTGTAAATAGGTTTTTATTATATAGTACACAAATTATTATTATTATTACTATTATTACAATTATTATTAATTTTTTTGTCATTAATTTTAAAGTAATTATACGAGTATATTAAAAAAATTTACAAAATAAACTTTTAAGAGAAAAAAAAATACGCCAAATGGAATTGTTTATAATAAAAAAAAATAAATAAAAATGCAAAAAATGATGTTGACACACAGTTGCTCTCCTTGCTGTCTTTTTATTAATAATAATGTTTAAGAACTTCTGTATATCGAGCATCATTACTAGCAGTATTAGAAATGTTTTTTAAAGCCATATTTTTGATTTAGCGTTTATTATTATTTTTTTTCGTAATTTTTTAACGTTTGTGATTTGTTCATTATCATAAAATTGGATATTAAAAAACATTTCTTTAATGCTGAAACTAAATGCATTAAAAAAAATTTTCTTGTATTTTTGTGACAAAATAAAATGACTTTTGAGTATAATTAAAACACATTTAAAGAAAAATCCCAACATGAAATATTTGCCGACAAAAACGACGAATATTTAAATATTAATGATTATTTCTCTGTATGTCCTCTTTTTACATTGTAATAAAAAAAAAGCTAGAAGCACTTTAGCATTAATTGAAAGTAGATTAGGATATACATATTTAAAAAAAATCCAAAATAGATTTAATGTGAAAATAAATCAAGCAAAAAAAAAAATTACGTAGTTAAAAATAAGACACAATTCACTTACACAAAAAAACTCTTAGTATTAATTTATCACAAAAATTTCTGAGATTTTAAGGAATATAAAAAAAATTTCTGAAGCGTAAAGAATATTTAAAGGTAAAACTGCAAAGAAAGCAAATCAGAAATTAATTGTGGTAGCCTCATATTGAAATGGTTTTCATTAAAATGCAAAAGAAAAAAAAACAATCGAGAAAAAAGTTTCTAAACTTAAATGTTATTTACATATTAATTAAAAAAAACATAATTTAATTATAATTAAAAATAATTAAAAATTAATATTGTTGTAATGTTAAATTAAAAATATTGAACAAAAAACGAAAATTAAAAAAAAACAAACACTTTTTAAAAGAAACCATTAATCAATAACTGTTCAATGTTCTGATAATACAGAAAATTAAAGATGTGAAAATCTTATAATATTGCAACAATGTTTTTTTATGTTATTAGTTTAACGATTTGATTTGTGATCAACAAAAAAAAAATAAAAAATAAAATAAATAAATAAAATAAAAATAAAAAAACAAAGGCTGAAAGCAATTAAAAAATGATTATGATCTGATGCATGCAATCAAATCAAGTTTTATGTAAAAAAAATGAAATTATAAATTAAAAAAAATATCACAATTTGTTTTTAAACGTATTACGATGTCTTGCATCATTTTGCTTATAGATTAATTATTTCTTTTTAAATAAAAATCAAACATTTTTTTAAGATTTTTATATTTGATTGAGAAACAAAATGAAAAAAAAATTATTTTTAGCATTTTTTTCCAAGATTTTAAATCTTTTTTGTGATATAATTTTAAGTTGACAAAACACACATAAAAACATATTTATGATGAAAATGAAAAGAAAAAAACTACATTGACTATTACATAAATAAATAAAACAAAAATAATATACATTTACAAAATAAACAAAGAAAAAAGCTACAACAGGAAAAATAATTATTAATCCATAAAATGATAAATGAAGTATATATATTTAAAATAATATAAAAAAAAAAACAAAAACAAAAAGAAAAAAAAATGAATCAACAAAACGCACACAATTAAGTATTCTAATAAATACAAAAATGAAAAGAATATGAAAATCCAATATATAAAAATAATTTATAGAAAAAAACAGAAAAATTGCAAGAAAAGTAAATATTGATCAGATTAAAATAATATATAATATATTTTTTAAGAACGTTTTCTTAAAGAGGAGTATTTCCGTTTTTTTATAAAAATAGGAAAATTAAAAAGGAACAAGAGTATCTAAGTATTTTTTAGTGAAATGGTTTGCTTATGTGAGTAGGAAAACTGTTTGAAATAATATACAAAGCTTATTAGGCATTTTCTCTCAAAGAAGAATTATTTATTGTTTTTGGTATTTGTCAAGTATGCTTTTAGCTTTTTATAATTCCGTACGTGTACTTTGGTCTGTTTAAATCATTATTGTCTCTAAAATGTATAAATCTATAGTTAGATAGGCTTTACCGAAGCGAATCAAGACATTAAATTCAAATCAAGAACTAAAAAACCTGATTGAAGGAGAAAATGCGAGTTAATTAAAAGGCCATATCGCGTGAATGTCGGACGACAGAGTTTAAAAGCTCATAACTGGATCCGAGTCATACGCACCACAAGACCCAGATTTAGGAGGTTAGATAGAGTGCTTAAATTAAGCAATGTTGGTCCAATATCTTTTAATAGAATAGACATCCTTACTTTTTAACGTAAGGAGTATGTATGTCATTTTTATTGGTATCATCACCTGCTTTATGATGCAACTACTGCCAGCTTATATTTAAAATATTTCTAACCATCGTATCCTGTCACAACCTACATTTAATTTCCTATTTGTACAGCTCTTAAGTCGGCGTCTACCAGTGCTCTCTTTTTTTTAACGCTTGTCCTTCCTATTTAAACAAGTTATTTGCTTTTCACGCATATTATCATGCGGTCCATGGTTTGGAGTTCTAGTCTGTTCAAGAAATGTATAAATACCCATTTTTCGCGACTGTAAGTTGCTACCGGTGTGATTAGGTTTTTTATAGCTTTATATTTTTAGGTCAATAGGTTAAATATTTTGCTTAGTAACTTCAATCTATTGATTTAAATCATTTGTTTCATCAATAGTCGAGCTTAAATATTTAAATGGATCGGCTGTATCAATACTTCTTTACACGATATGAGTCCAGGGGCCTTATCATGAAATGCGATACGAAAATGAAATTTTGCGAAAATCGAAAAAAGCGATCATGCAATGCGAATTCGAATCGGTTTGATACGATTGCTATCGGAAATTTATCCGATAGCTCTGCAGCTATCGCATTTGTTTTTTGACATGGAAACATTAGAAGTTAAAAAACTAAAACTAGAGTTAGAGGAGAAGAAACTGGGGTATTGCTCTTCAGTAATAAAGAAGCCCAAGGAGGACAACAAAATATTAATTAATGACTGAATATTTTTATTTATGCTGTGAACTTTTAACTTGTTATTCCTAGAAAGTAACTTTATTAAAGTTATTTTTATTTAATTTTGAATTAATTGAAATAAAAAAAATATGTATTTTTGCTTTAAAATCTAACGATTGAATTTAATATATTATTCCTTATGTTCATAGATATATTGCCTCCTTCAGAATCTATATAATCTTACACTTCATAAAGCCTGTCTTTTCATAAAAATGCACTTTGCAAGGCATTCTTTTCTTCTGCAGTCATTTTATATTTTATACAGTTTGGACAGATTTTTATTGACATTACTGTAAGGACTTCCTTCAGATTTGTTGACATGGTTGACTGCGCCATGCCCACAAAACTATCCTGCCCCGTGCCTCTTTGTATCCTCCTTTCGGAAAAAGCATAAAACAGGCGCAAGCTTGACATAACTTGGAATGGACACCGAATTAGCCGCTGGTTTAAATTAATTTTTAATCTCTTCTAGAAGATATGAAAACACCGGCTTTGATACTCGAAAGAGTTGTATAAAGCTGTAACACAAAATAATTGTAATGAAGAAACTAATAAAGTTCGTGTACTCACAACTCACATTGCATCAGGGAGCCCCATAGGATTTGAATTGTCACGAAGTTTTCTTCGAACCAATGGCATATTTTCAAGATTTTCTTCTTCACTGTCAGATGAAAAAAACGCTTCGACACTAATCATTTTTATATAATTTATTTTATGTCTATTAATTATTAAATTTTTGTAAAGACAACTTGCTACTACACTTTATTACCGCACTTATAAAATGTCAAATATTGGCATGAAGTTGCCTGCTTTCCCAGTATTGGAAAGAATTTTTAAGTTGCGTAGGGCAGTACTCCCTTTGCAATGCGAATTCGTAACAAACGAATCCTGTGATCGGTAAATTCATTCGCATCGTAATTTAATTTCGTTTCGTATCTACTTTCGCATCGCATTTCATGATAAAGCCCCAGGGCGAAGAAGTGTTTGAAATAAATTGCGCTGCGATTTCTCGACGTTATAATTAATACAAAAATCCTAGGAATTTATATGAATATGTTTTGGATAAAATCGGTCCTGGGGAATAGGTGTAAAAAAGTTAATAGCGGTAGCGAAAACTATTTTTCCGCATGCCAGAGAAGTTTGGGTGGCAAGCGGTTGTGATCCATTCGGCAAACATGTCCAAACCATAGTAGTCGACGTTTTTGTATTTCTTCTTCGATCAGTGTCGGTTGATCGCATCTTTGTCTAACTGTCTCGTTTCGAAGGCGATCGCGGTGTGAGACACAGAATCTGCCTACTAAAGCATGGCATTTGGAAAATCTCGAGCTTGTTGACGACCGGATTGAGCAGTGTCCAACGTCGGCCGTTGATACCACTTTCTTTTCCTCAACCAACGAACCAAATATTTGAACATCGGAACCTGTTCGATTTGGGTTCCATCGACATGAACACTGGCTTTCGATCCGTCCGTTGTGAGCAGTTTGGTCTTTTCCGCATTGATTTTTAACGCGTATAACCGGGCGATACGGGAAATGTCGTATAAAATGTCCGTTGCTTCGGCCTAGCGCCTATCGTCGGCGAACATCAAGTCAGTTACGAAGTTGTTGTCGTCGTATCGAACTCCGCGTCGTCCATCGAATGCTTCACCCATAATCGCGTCGATCACAACGTTGAAGAGAAGTGGCGAAGCGACGTCTCCTTGGCGAACACTTGTTTGAATCGGGAATTCCTTGGATAAATCGCTTCGAATACGAAGGCTTCTGGTTGAGCCATCGTACGACGCTTGGAGAAGTTGGATGATTTTTAATGGCATGTGTTCGGTTTCCAAAACTCTCCAACTCTCGACAACCTTATCGACTCTTTACGTGTCGATAAAGACGTTTGACGTTTATTAAAAGGCTCAATTTATGCATACAACAACCTTTTAACAGTTTCTCTTTTAATTAAATATAAGTGATTCGCTGCCCTTGCAGTAATATCACACAATTTGATGGTTTTGTATGGCCACAATTAACTATCGATTCGGTCGTAATGCCAAATACAAAACAGAAAATCGACATTCATCGACTCGAGAAACTAAATACGGCTCCGGCCTCTGGTCGAGTTTCTTAGATTGCTTACATCATGCCTACAGTAGCTTATGTTTCCCTTTCAACCCTTTTCCAACTATACAAGGGAAATTCTGTTTAGAAGGGACATGCCTCGTTAAAAATGTGACGGTCGGCAGACGTTCGAAAACCCGAACTTACTTTTTCAACAACCGAATAGCTTCGCGTACAATACTTGAAATCCGTTGGGGCCATTAATGAAGCGTTTTTAAAATGTCTGAAAATATTGGCAATTAGATAAAAACAGAACTGAAAGAATCACAAACATATAACTTATCTCTCAACAAACGATAAAAAAATATTTTAATTCTATATTACTGAAGTTATGTTAGAAACTACACAGCAGATTAAATGAACAGAAAAGTTAATTAAAATATTCAATTCTTATTTGTATTTTATTATATATTTAAATTGTGTTCAAAATATTATTAATAATTATTTTCCAAATATAGTTATTTATTCACAACGTAAAATGTATAAAATTTGTTCATAAATATTTTCTGAATACAAATGAAACAAAAAAAAATCATTACAGAAAATAATTTATTTCAAAAATTTAATTAAGAAAACAAACACCGAAATTATAAATGAAAATAATAAAAAAAAATGAAATGAAAAGATAATAAATACTAAGTACTATTATTAAAAAAAACAAAACAAGTAATTGTATGTGAAAAAAATATATAATTATTTCTATAAAACTCCTTGTTATATTTTTATATTTATAAAGAAAAAAATAAAAGAGAATCAAGTAATGAAGAAAAAAAAAGAGTAATAAACTTCAACGAAGTATTTAATAGACATTTTATTTTATAAAAAGTGGTGAACAAAAAAATAAGAAGAGAAAAAAGATAAGTAAATCAATAAAATAAAAAGAATCTTGTAAGTAAATAAGTTGATTATTAAAAGAAAAGAATATAAATTAAATATAAAATAAAAAAATGATAATGTGAAACAAAAAAAAAATGAAAATGAAAACATGATAATAAAAAAAAACAAAACACAACAAAAATGAAAAGAAAACTATATACATGTTAGTAGCATTATTGTAAACTAAGATTATTGCAATGATCTTCAAATTTATGAAAATGAGAGATGAGAAAAAATATATATATATATGTCAATATGTAATTGTTTTTGGGTGGTTTCAATTCATTAAATTTTTCACCCAACAGTATTGGGACGGATAGACCAAACAACACTTGTTGCGCAACTCGTGACTCCGCTTCGAAAATTCTTGTTTAATTCTAGTCGAGTCTCTAGTGAGTCAATTGTTTCGGCATGTGGTTCACGTCATGAGGTTCACGTCGTGGTGCAATATTTGGTTGGTAGTATTCTTAGTTCAAAGAAGAGGAAAGAATAGATGAGCTAGGATTCTGTTGAGAGCTGGATAAGAGGTGGCGATAAACTATGCATTTGGTATGGTATGATTTTGGAAACACTGACTGCGGAAGGTTGCTCCACAGTCTTGTTGCTTTTGTACGATTCCGATACGAAAAGGGTGTCTGTAGGCTGGGGAAGTGACTCGAGCGTGATGGTTAGATCTTACAGGAATAATATTGCCGTACAGGTAGGAGATTGTTTATTCGAATGGATTTGCCGCCATGATAATAACGATAAAATTATGCCACTGTAGCCACATTCTTATGGTGACTCATTGAGTTAATGAGAGAAAAATATCTTCGAGGAGTTTAAGGGGGTGGTTTTTCACCTTTGTCGAGCTAAAATTATTTTCAAAATGCTGGTGGTTTTAGGAATAAGACGGTTGATAAAAGACCCATCAGGAACACCGGGAGAAATGGGGCTTATAATGATTGGCGAGTCGAAAAAATGACATTGCCGTTTGTCGTTGTCATTTTACTTAATCTTTCGTTTCATAGTTGGCGAATGCAGCGAAACGATAGTTTTCGACAAAACCTTATCAAGGGTGTCGCTTGAAAATTTTTGGATATTTCTGATAGTTAAAAAATTTATTAAATTTCATGTTTTATTCAATTTATTTAAAAAAATATTTATATATACAAATGGCCCCTAGTCCGGTTCTCGTCAAACAGTCGAACGAATGTTAGATTGAAAAAGTGGTAGTCCCATTCTCGATTGTAGTGAACCGAGTCGATTGCAGTCGATGACAGTACACGATTCGATTTAGATGGTCGAATTCGTGTGTTGTGTTTATTTAATTTAAACACCAACAACTTTCTTAATACAACATTGCCGTTAAATTCCCTTCGAAAAATTCATCAAAATGACACAAAATTCTTAGATACAATGGCGATACTTTTTGTTCGATTCCACTGCGTTACGGACTACCACTCTTTTTCACAATCGAATCAACTTTCGATTCTCGATCGATTGACGAATCGAATTTCGTACTAGGGGTCAATATAAAAAAATAAAAAAAAACCTTTTCTCAGATTGAATTTTTGTTAGCGTGCGTTGTCATGTACCAAAACCAAGCGCCTGAAATAGTCACTTGACGACAGTCGACAAAAACGCGCTTTGTCTCCTCAAACGCCAACTGTGATACGCCAGAACTCGTTTTTTCCGACAAATGTCAGATTTTCGAAAACTAGGATACCGCAGTCGCCGCGCCATTTCTCATTTCAAGCGCCAAACATGATCAGGCCCAATGTCTGAAGTTTAGATCAACGCTATTTTTTACTTCCTTAATTGAACGACCAGAAAGACAACTCAATCTTGGGTGGCAGCATGTAAATTGTTTCAATTCGATTGTGACGAGTTTTTCGTAATTTGACAGCACGCATTTTGTATCAATCCATTTGTGGGAATTTCCACGACTATTCCTTAAGGCTAGTACACACTTGTAGACATCTTGAGCGATTTTGGTCTCCGAGCCATGTCTAGAGTTGTCTGCATAGACATGTCTATAGACCAATTGCCGCCTACGAGTCTGTTGCGAGACCAAAAATCGCAGGTCTACGGTCTCCCGATCGAAATGAGAGACCACGTGCAACGGTAGACACATCGCGCAAGGCTTTGTCTTTCTCCACTTACCGAGTTTGTGCTTCGGCCGTTTTTATTTACGTTGTTTAAACCTTTTTTTTTGAAATGTGGTCTAACGAAAAAGTATTACATCTTATCGAAGACTATCAGGCGTCTGGTTGTCTTGGGGATGTTACGAAAAAACCGCGTAAAAAAATTGGCACTTGAATCACGGGCTAAAAAGCGTGACAGTGGCAGACATTGAAAAGAAAATCCCCAATCTAAAAACATCCTTCAACCGGGAGCGAAAAAAAATAGCCTGAAGAGTGGGATCTCTCCCAAAAAGTCCACGCAGTTTGCGTTTGATTATTTGCTATTCCTGCTACCAACAAACGATTCAAAGGACAGCCGGAGCACAGATTTGGACGATACCGACACAGAGAGTGGAAACAATGGAGATGAAGTAAATAAAAATTGCTAGGAAACGCAGTGTGACAGCCATTCGAAGAGAAGCTGGGATAGTTTCTCTAAATTTTGTATCTTCCTTCATTATTAGTCCTCCAATCATCAGAAGCAAATCTTCAAAATCGGTTGATGTCAGCCGGGTGAAATTCTGAAAACCCATGGCGAACGATATTGCCGAACATAGGTCCTTCTGCGAGCACCTCGCGCGTCCACCAACGTTTACGTTTTCGCTTCTTATAGTGTGGTCACTAGACGAGACAAAGTACGGTCTCCATAGATGGGCTATAGACAAATCGATCAACATGGTCTACTAGTGTGTACTAGCCTTTACGTGTTGTAAAATCGGTTTTTAGGCGAGAGGAGCAAAATGAAAAGAGGGAAGTGTTGTAACATTTTCAAACCAAAATGTTTGCCGTGAAAACTAACACATGTACAATTTTATAAAAGGGTAAAAGAAAAAGAAAGACGCATTACATACACACTTTGATATCTCCTTAAAGGTGTTAAAGCTGCTCATGGTGAATTCCACGCCGTGTAGGCAGGTGCAATAGGTGAAACTGGTATTTTTCAAGCCAAGGACAAAAATCCTTTTGTCGGGCTTGACTCAAACCTACGTGAAGTCAAGATGGGTTTACATGCACGCTTGAGCACTTTAAAGTAGAATTGAAATTGACACGAAACAGTACATTTGTCCCTTACACGTTGGTAAATTGTATTGAGGCCTCAATTTTTTTAAATGTCCCGGTTAAAAAATAATGTCATTCATAATGTAAATTACATAGTGGAAAGACATTTTGCTTACTTCTTTTTCGGCAGTAAAATATCCAATTTAAACTGAGCCGTGGTGAGATTATAAATACGAACTGGAGAGACATTTCTTACATTTTTCGAGGGAGTGAAATTTTGTACTGGAGAGACATTTCTTACATTTGTCGAGGGAGTGAAATTTTGTACTGGAGAGACAATTCTTACATTTTTCGAGGGAGTGAAATTTTTTACTGGAGAGACATTTCTTACATTTGTCGAGAGAGTGAAATTTTGTACTGGAGAGACAGTTCTTACTTTTTTTGAAGCAGTGAAATTTGATGAATGTGATGAAATGAGATGAGGCGAAATTGTAAATACGTACTTGAGAGACATTTCTTACTTCTTTTGCAGCAGCAAAATTTTCAACTTGAAATTAGGCGAAGTGGAATTGCAAAATAGAAATATACATTGTGGAGGCATAGACTTCTTACTTACTCTTAGGCAATTTGCATATTTGAATTAAACTCGTAAAAAAGCCCTTATTGGTATTTATTTTCTTTCTTTTTTTAATTTGCTTGTTTCTGTCATTTTTACATTACAATCAGCTCGCCTCATTTGAAGTATGACATTGTACTGGCTCAAAAGAAAAAAGAGGCACCTCTTACAAACTCATTTTATAATCGCGTCCTACCCAACACTACTTGAAAGCTAGTAAGCTTGTAAACGGGAGAATTGTTTGCCTGTAATTCTATATCTCCTACCATCAGGCATCAAGTTTTATAATAAAGATATAATTCCAACCTTTCTGATGCACCTCTTGCGTGGAAAGGGAAATCGTAAATGAATAGTAATAGGAATAATACTGGCAGTAAGTAGCTAGTTAACGATATTCACTTATTTCAGGAGACTTCCGCTATCCCCGAAGACAGTTCGTTTCTTTCTAAGTCGGCTGCTATTAAGGTCCGGTTACACGCAACGATTTGCTTGGGCAAATTGACTGGCGCAAGTCAATTGGTGCAAATAAACTGAGTGAACTTTAATCGGTTTACAGGCAACGATTTATTTGTATAAATTGACTGGCGCAAGTCAATTGGTGCAAATAAAATGAGGGAAAATGACGCTAATTTGACACGATTATTGTATTATATTGATTATGATAAGGTCGGAGGAGCGTCATAAAATTTCACCATTCACCCAAGGGCATGCTGAGGGTTGTAGCTGCGGCTTGAACATCATTTAAACGCTCATGCCAAAACACCAACCTCAAGCCGATTTTCTAAGAACATATATTTTGCACAAGGCAACCTTTTTGGCTTGCGCCAGTCAAAAATTTGCGTTTACACGCAACGATTCATTTGGGCAAATTGACTTGCGCAAGCCAATAGGCACAAGCAGATCGTTGCGTGTAACCGGACCTTTAAGGATATCGACTTTGCGAAATCGAAGCCCTGTTACAAAATGTTTTTGTGTTGATTTTTGTTACAGCGGGCTTCGTGGAAATTTCTGCTCTTTCATGTGAACTCCTACAACTTCCAGGAATTCAAACTCAAGATCCATCGCCTCCTCCATCAGCATCCTCCAGACTTATTAACCTATCCTGTTCTAGATGACTCCCTGATAAAGTTTATGATTGAAACTTTTGTGTTTCCTGAATTGAGTTCTTTGGATATATGGTTTCATCAGATCGGCGATTTATGTATCATTTTCAATGACCGAAACAACCCAATCCATTATTTGTTTTCAGACCATATTATAGGCAGGAATGACGATGTCTTTTGGTCTCAATTGAAAAGACATTGCAAAATATGCATTTTTCTTGTACGATCTCTCTAAATGACGTCCAAAGGTTTAGGTTGGTCATAAGGTTTAATTTTATATAAAAGTCTTGCGGAAATTTAAATTAATAAATAATACTAATGCCATATTTATACTCAAAATATTGACCCACATTAGAATAGCACTCGGCAACTATATTCTCAGTTTAAGAGCTTACAATTTATAATTATACTCGAAACCACTTATCAAAAACCTATTTTCGTAATTAGAGATAGAATTCAAAACCACTGAACGGCGTTCCAGTAATAAAGAGCTACGAGTAAAAAAATCGATCTTATTGCCCCTCAAGTCACAAATATTTGAAATAATTCGAGATCATTTACGTTCACTTCAGTGATTCTACCTCATAGGTAGTAAAAATGTTTATTGTCCTCGGAAACCATGAAAAATTAACTAATTAAATTATACAGCCGAGTTAAAAAAATGCCTCGAGACACATAAAGACTATGTTTGGAACCGTCTGTGAGCCAATGCCCGGTTTGAGGTTATTAATGCGCCAATCGAGAAATAATTTCCTCACATTTATAATAAGACAGTCGAGCCGATAAATTAAGCCCTCGCCTCATTAAAGTGTTTCATTCACAGCGGGGCGCATATAAGGAGTTGGATCCAATGCGAAAAGCAAGGAGGTCACAGATACCCCCCGTTACCCTTGTTCCATAGGTATATACACACGGTGACCAAGAATTGGATCCACACAATGCGGGGCCTATCATGTCGTGTCGGACACTACCTGTGCCCGTAGGTGTAAAAAGTAGATTAGTCAAGATTTTAGGTATGCTCGTTCACCGATTAACAATTAAGCCATTGTCATAGCGGATATGAAGATAAATTGGCTCAGATTGAACAGGTATCTAACCACCTGCCCCAGGGCTCCTCAGCCCGCGTGGCCCCATGCGTCTGTTTTAAGCATTATTTCTTGTTGTTCCTCTCGAGAAAGAAGGTGCAGCTACAAAACGGTCATTTGTGCAGACACTTTTGAGCACCAGGTCCAGCGTGCATCTCACTTTCCGAGTCTTTTTGTACTTGGGGCTGATGTTTTTGTGCACCTCACTTATTGGATAAATAATTGGTGTGCACGAACTCTGATTCCGTATCAGATTCGAATATCAAATTGCATTGTCAGGACAGCTCTGGGACAGAAAAAGCAAAAACGTATCGAGAGCTGGGAAGATCTTAGCTTAGTGGTCGGTTTCGAATCGTATAGTATGGGACAGAGTGGGTATAGGTTCGGTCATCGCGATGGTCGCCTTCCACTGACTTACGAGCCACCATCGGAGAGACTGGACGGTTTTTATTGGATTTCATGTAATTCAATAGCGGTCCAAGCGCCGCCGCTGAATATATTAATTTAATAAGAAAAGTCATGCGCATTTGTTACCGATATCCTGACTGGGTCCACAGATCTGCGCGCAACGAGTCAAGAGCCTGCAGCGGAAAATGTAAGTAGGTATGTGGAATTGTCTTTGGCCTTAGTTTGCGCATCTTAAGACACGATCGGAGAGCACCTCCTTTTTTTGAAGTGTTTCCTTCATTTTTTTTGTATTGTGATTGGACCTGAGGAGTTTTATGATTTCAATTAATGTAAATGCAAGTTGAAATGTGGTTAAGGATTGATAATTATCTGGCAACATTGTTAGGAGAAATTTATATGATATGTTATTATTACGTTCAATCGAATGCAGTTTATTGCTTTATGGAGAAGTAAGCATCCAATTTTGTGTTCTACATACATAATATAAATATACTTGGGAGCATTTACGAAAGACTACTTAGTTTTCATAAAAGTGTACCGAATATAACTTTTAGGAACTACCAAATGGGGGGTCCACATCATGCAAACTTTTTTTCCATCTTCTGTAGGAATTTGGTTGTTGGTAATTTAGAATTCATGGTGTACTCGTATAAATTCGTATCATTTGTTTATAAGTTGTGAAGAAAGAACTGCAATGGCATATCCTTCAGAACCTCTTCCCTTATTCAGAAGGAATGTAATAACAGAAAGCAATTCAGGGCCATCTTAGTAATAGTTGTTCGCCTTGAATTTTTCTTAAAATGACACTCGAATTAAAGCCCTGTCCTCGAGTTATCCTCGCACTCAATGGTCATAGTTTTTTCTAAAGAATCGTGATGTCTAAAGCTGTCTCAAGGCCCATGTCGTCGATAAATCCACTGCCCTGATTACATGCCCCCTCGCCCCGTCTTTGGGAAAATATCATATGCACTTTTGCTAAGATTACCCAGGCTATTTGACTCTAATTTATGTTAAGCCCGTATTTTAAGGGTTAAGTCCAGCAAACCCTCTAACTACAGCCTAATAGAAGTTAGATCTATACTGTCTGAAGCCACGGAGACAATAATTAATAAGATCCTTATAAAATATCTTGAATCTACTGGCGACCTATAGTGGGTTTAACATAGCACTTCAATCAAAGTATGAATCGCTCTGCTCTCTAAAAACGAACCAGTAACTATTCACTGGTTTCCAGTGAAAATTCACTGGTTGAACCATTGCTTAGTCAACCAATATGAAACAGTGAAATGTCACTGATGGAACCAGTGAAATTCACGTAAAAAAAGAAAAAAAGCGTTTTTCTAGCGAGAGTGTTGTTTTCCCAAGCGGGGGCCCACATCGAAGCACTGAAATGCTGCTTGCCCTCCGTGATCAAACGAGAGCCGATTTATTCAGCAGCTCGTTTCTGTAACTTACGAGAGTATTTCTCAACTCAAAATTACGTCACGTTAAATCAAATCACCTTTCTCGACTTTTAGAGTTTTGGTGTTTCTGTATTCTAAAAATTCACCAAACGAGAAATGTCGGGTGAGTTGCGGAAACTCGACCGGAACAATGAAATTGGAACATTCAGTATGCTGTCAGTGAGACTGATGTGTTGATGCAAATGTAAACAAGCTTATTAAACACAGTTTGTATTCCTATTTTGTAATTTTCATTAATATCTTGTTTATTACTAAAGTATTATTGCTTATAACTAACAGATTCTATAGAGACCAACTCAACGGCATTCACTCCCCGAAGAGTTTCCTTTGACAGAAACTGCAACACCTGCTTCTCCAGTGCAGACAGCTTCGGAGGAGCTTGAGATGCTGGAAGGTTCCCTGTTCGCCTTGTAAAGGCAACAATCCTTGTGTTTGCCTTCTTAACTCTCCCCTTCAAGTCAATCCATGTCTGCAAGTACGAAATTAGATATGAGAAACATAAGTCAACTTCACTGCATAGTTTTTCTTACTCTTTTCCATTGATCGGCAGTTTTTCTGGTCGCTCCTAAAGAATTTAGTTCACTGGCGATGTTCTCCCAGACCTTTTGAGTATTTTTAAAAGCATTGGGGCCAACAAATTGACCTCTGCCCACTGCTATGTTGGCCTTGAGGAGATCAACCAATCTTTGGAATTGAGCCGCACTTGGTCGACCCGTTAAATTCCGCCTCTAAAATAAAAAAATTACATTACTATTAAACTATTCGTGTATATGAAAATGTCATTAACTTACCTCTGAACGCTCGGACATTATCTCACTATATATTACTATATTCCTATTCAAAAATACCAAAATCAATAGCCGCAGCACCGAAAGTCAATCAACTTTTTTAAAACTCTAAAGCAAAATGGTTGGTGAGAACTAAGTCAATTATTTGAGTTGTCGAACTCAACTCACCACGGTTACAGAAACACCTCGGGTGAAAATGACATCACTATGACGTCAAAACGACTTTCTCGTTTTAAAAAACCGAGAGACTTGAGCTACAGAAACGAGCTACAGGTCTATTCTGAACTCCGCTGGAATCGATTCCGCTGGAATTTTCTTACATTGGTAGCACAAACTCCGCTCCGCTCAGCCGGAACGGAGAGAAATTTCGAAATTACAATTCCGCTGGAATTTTGGTAGCATGAACTCCAGCGGAATGACAAAATTGTCCGTTTTTTCTCCGCCAAAAATTTCTAGCGGAGGATTAAAACAAATAGTAGAAATAAAGAAATGATTGAATTAAAAATTTTAATTCATTTTTCAAATAAAATAAATATAAAACAAATATTTTTTAAATTCATAAATTAAAAAAATTTATTAAATATTTTAAGATTTCTTCACTAAAATAAAAATACTATAAATTCACAACCTATAAAATAAACATTAAATCTACTATTTATTAACACTACAATATTTTATATAAATATGAATTTAAAAATATTCTGTATTTTTAAATGAAAAATATATTTTTTTCCTATTTTTGATAAAGAATCCACTATTGTGTTGCGTATAATGTAAAGTTCCTCATTGCTTTTTGTTGAAATTTTGCTTTTTTTTGGATTTTCGAAAGCATTTCTCAACGGGCAATTCATTTCACTAATTCCAGCAGAGTTCATGATACCATTAAAAATTGCGCTGGAATTTTCTCTCCGCCGGAATCGTAATTCCAGCGGAGTTCAGAATAAGCCTGATTGAGTATGCTAAATGGAATCCTTTACAGCTATGAAAATAATTGCCTAGAATATGAGTCATATATTTTTTCACTGGTTGAAACAGTGAAATTATAATTCACTGTTTCAATCAGTGAAATTTTTACTAATTCATTTTTAGAGAAAACTTTTCACTGGTTCAATCAGTAAACAGTCGCGAATGCACTGGTTTTCCAGTGAAATTATGTTTACTGGATGAACCAGTAAAATTTTCACTGGTTCATTGGTGGAGAGTTTGTCCCTGGTTGCTCTAGAGATTTCCAAGGCTTTAAACAAAGTATGATACCCGACTATACTCTAAGCTATTGAAGAGCAGGATTCAGACTTCTCTTCTAGTTATTCAATCAATGATATATTCGATGACATCCAATGTAAAGTCTACACCATTTGTGCTAGTGTCGCCAGGGTCAATTCTATCACCCTACAATGAACTTTACAGACTGGTTGCTGATAATACTCAGCGTTAATCTTATGGCTTTGACAAAGGACAAGCATGTGCTACATCGGGCACTTCATATGCTGCTTTTCGTCACTTTTTGCTCGAAAGTCACTTGCTTGCTGAAAGTCGTAATTCGACTGAAACGCCACTTTCTTCAATTCAAATGACTTGTCATGCCACCCGACTCTACTTTCAGCACAGGGGGCTATGTCCTAGCCTAAATGTAGATAATTTACTTAGGATAACTCTTACTTATATTGATTTTTCCAATATTGACCAGCTAGCTCTTGCCGAAAGGTGTGATTGTCCACCATGGGCTAACATCTTCACTACGAATGACGTCGATGACAAAATTGCGATTGCAAAACTGTATCAACAAAATCTAAACCGTGGAATACTGCGGAAATTAAATCGCTTATAGTTGAAAGGGATTTTCTTTAACATTGCTTCTTTAAAGTGAAAAGTGATTCTGCTAAAAGATCGCAGCATTAGAAAATTAGTCGGCAGCCAAACGAAATTGTAACACCTGAAAACCACCGGCAGACCAAGCTGTTAGCTTCCGACGGCTTCTGCTTTCGTTGCAGTCGCGGTTTTTTAGTTTAACTTCCACTTTCGACTGTCAAATTCACATTCACGTCCCCGCCGGGGATTCAACAATCAGAACCTGTCAAATTCGTGTTCACTTCCACGCCCGCCGGACGTATGTATGAATTAACTTAAAGCCAGCCTTACTTATCTCTCCAAATGCATGGTATTTCTTTCAAGCTTCAAGTAGGGTTCAATCATTGTGGAACTTTTGTTTATAAATTTGTACATGTTTTTGTCAATAAACAATAATAATAATAATGATCCCATGGAGTTTGTAAAAGGAGTGTTAAAAAGTCGGTAGAACCTGAGAGAGCACTGCCAGTACGTAGCTCAATGCAGAAGAAGACTCATCCCGACTAAGGGTTGATGGATTCACAGACTCATTCCAACTGTGGAGAAATGCCGAGCGAAAGACCGAACTGGGGGCGACACTGAAGGCTATCCATCGGAAGTTAAAGCAAGAGGAAGCAGAAAGAAAAACATGGAAAATCTAGGTGCAGTAGTTCGTAGGCGACCGTTTCAGCTCCGCGACGCAACGACCTAAGGCCCTTTTGTGTGGATAGCGGAATATCAGGAGGTGGTTTTAGTGGGTTCGAGGTCTACATAAACGACAGACAGGAGCCTGGCGATAATTCATGTCGCTTTTGATCTTTTAACCCACAAAAAATTACTGTTAAATAGTTTGAAAAAGTACACGAGTTTTACTTAATTGAAAAGCAGGTCGCGTATGCCAATGTTTTCTATAATTAACGCAAAAAGAAACTCTCCTGTGACTCTTGGGACATGTCAAACTTTAAAGCTTAAAGTTAATTTCTCCGCAAACAAATTTCTTCAACTTTCAAAAAAGATTGCTTAAGATAAATCAATGTTGGCGTGACTTTCTTTACTGATTGTCGTGGCAAATCTTAATGATCTTGTTACCAATTATTGCGTGAAAAAGCAGCATCTTTACATCATTCCAAAATGATTTCTCGCGGTTTTTGACATTTCAAGCAGAAAGCAGATCCGCGCTGATCGCCGACTATTTAGCAAGTTGCCGTGAGGTCAATCCGTGGCAGTGACATGATTTCACGTTAGATGTTATCATCATCCTTTTCTCCGTTAAACAGAATTAAAAAACGAAAAAAAAAAAATAAAAATAAAAAATAAACCGCAACGATCAAAATAAGAGGCAGAAAACTACTGTCAATGAAGTAATTTTGTCGCACCATCCGGCGATTAATCACGCGCTGGAATAACGAATCGCTTGACATTTAGATGATTTATGAGGTGACCATGGTCAACTGGGCCTGCTAGTGGGTATGTATGTAATTCACCTCTTTGGTGTGTGTCCTGCATTGCAAATGGAAGAGATCTGACATGCTACCTTTTTATGACGCTAAGCGATCCCATTCTGTTTTGTACTCATCGCAGGGACAACAACTGGACATTTTCCATTAAGGAATACACGCTAATGACATGTTGACCAGTTGATTTATTGCAAAATTTTCATATCCATATTCTGTATGCTTTAGGGCATGCTAATTGTAATTGTATGGGACGTTTACATGATCCTTTTGTACATAAAGTTGCGAATAATTTTCAGGAAAGATTGGAATACCGTGGGATAGAAGTAAGTTAATTGAGGCATGGTGGAACTTCATGACTTGAGCAGGAAGTTACAAACTTCATTTATATCTTGTTTTGTGCTGTGTACTACGACATGTCCCTGAATTTCCGACTAGATTAAAAGGAGCTTAGTAGTTCATTTAGATATAGTTGTCGCTTAATAATATGACAAGGAACGACAAAATATTTCAACCGATCTTTTGAGAAGAGGAGCACAGGTACGCGTGAAGAGCACAGGTAAATTTTGAGGAATTAAAAAAAATCAAAAGGATATGAGAAATAAGCTTTTTAAAGGTTTAAAGAAAAACATGTACCACTAATGACGTGCTAGGTAAATGCCAATATCTTAAATTTTAGCACATACTTTTGAAAACCGTCGCTTTTACCATACAAAGTATAATGACAATGCAATTCGACATATCAAGTAACATGCAACAAAGCTAATAATGCCTTAAAAATTATCGAGCGGAGTAAAAAGCCGACCATCAAGCTTATCAGCCTCGTTTGATGCGCCAGAAGGAGAGGAGTAAAAGATGATGAGGAGTAAAAAATGCATTCAAGTAGTCATAGGAGATGTAAATTCGAAAATCGGCTATGAAAGGACATACCCACAAACATGTAGGTTTGCCGTGCAAAGGGTAATTCGTGTATATGCAGAAACTTCGATTCGAGAAAAACGCGATCAAAATTTTTAAAATACTTCAAACCGAAGCATATATAGTAATGTTCAAAGTGATAATTTTTAGTCTTGTAGTCAGATGGCCCATTAACCATTGCCAGTCGTAGAGAGTGCACTACAGTGTACAGTGTCCATAGATTAGATTCGCAGCTGCCCACTTTCTGTAGCCTGAGAGTGGTGTAAGGTGTCTGCTACCTGATGTATAGATCAGGGGTAGGGGTTAAGCATTTCTTACTTAAAATAGAAAAGAGCAATTAAATTATTAAAAATTATCCCTCCACACACTCTAAACTCAATTGTTTAGTTTCTAAACTCTTAAAGCGTTTAAATTGTTGTAGTCGAATTTTAGAGTAAACACTTATGTGTTTATTTAGTAAACGTTTGTAGCGTGTTTTTGGTTATGAATAATAAAAATTATGTTGATAGAACTATTAATCAATATTATATTAAAACATAATAATATCATTGCAAAAAGTGAAAAAAAACAAAAAAAAAACACAAAAAAAAAAAATACAGCCGCGAGTGCCGGCTTTTCCAAGCAGTCCCCCCACTAAGTACAAACCACATCCAATATTGCTTTAATGAATATGCTAAATGGTACCCTTGACGGGCATTAGCATAATTGCGTGAAATATGAGTCGCTTATATTTTTTCACTGCAAATCTCAGCTTTTGAAAGTGTTTTATTTCAAAACGCTTAAAACGTTTTATTTTGACGTCACCCATTTGATTAACATTTAAGTGTTTTAAAAGTGTCGACAATGTTAATCAAATGGGTGACGTCAAAATAAAACGTTTTAAGCGTTTTGAAATAAAACACTTCTAAAACCTCAGATTTGCAGTGATACTGATAATTTGAAATTCGTAATATTTAAGCAGCTTTATGGTTTTATTTTCATATTAAAAAAATACCTGTCAACAAATGCGTGAAAATTTCAGGATAAACTAAGTTAAATAAATGAAAACAACAAATGAAGTTAAAAATACCAAAAATGAAGAATAGGTATAGTCTGTATACAGCAAGATATGATTATATCCTATTTGGGGTACCACCAGGAGTATATTCCTAAGTTTTGAACTTCGAAAACCTTGTGTTACTTTTTTTTATAAACAATAAATTAAAGTTTTTTTACTGCGTCTTTCGAGCTTAAAATGTGAATTACTCCGGTTATATAAGTCGGATCGGGGCAAACTAAAAGCCAGTCTCTTCGTAATAAAATCGCCATATGTCTAGTTGGTTTAAGTCTCTGAAGTACGTATATAACCTACAAAACTGAAAGAACGAGAAAAAAAACAGTATTTTTTAAATTTAGTGCCCAAGACCATCAACTAGACCAATTTGCAGGAAACTTTCAGAAACTATGCTTTTTGATGTTATAAAAAGACCCTGAAAAGTTGGTGGCAAAATATTGAACGCATTGACAAAAATTGCATTTAAGTCCAAAATGAAAAAGTTTGTTTTTTCAAAATGTAGATCTCGACGCCAGCTTTCGAATGCAATTAAAAAGAACAATTTTGAATGTAATTTTGTTTACTTTTTTTTCATTTGTTTATTACTCAAATAACAACAATTACATTCTTTTGGCCATTTTGAAAAAACAATTTAAAATTTTTTTCAGATCTCGTAGAGAATTATGGGACCTTTAATTTAAAAAAAATAAAGTTCATTTTTGTTAACGTGAACTCGAGATCTGAGTTAAATCTTTTTGTATTTTGGCCAATTGTTAATTATCAAATGCATATTTTGAGCTATAATTTGGATTGTATCATTTTGAAACCTATTCATTTCATGTGATAAATTCCAAAAATTTTTAAGTTTCATAGAAACTTATTTTCAACCATTATAGTGTAGGAAGAAATATAAAGTATTATATATAAATTATAAATCAATGAAAAAACAGTCATATCCATCATATTGATTGGGTCTGGTATAAATTTTTGAATATGAGCTACATGTCGGATACAATCAAGAACATCAATTTTCGATATGTTTTCTCAAATTTACTTGTAGACGAAGTTCGGTTTGTGTCAAATTTGATCTGTTTTCACCAGCATCTGAATATTTGAATCACTTTTGACATCAGCCTCTTTTTTTTGGAAGTGCTCTCCAATCTTCGTTATTATTACTATGCGAAACACGGATTTGCTTCTTTATATTGTCAGCTTCAATTTTTTTTATGTAAGAAAATTACACTTTAATGAAGACACTTTCTATATTGACAGACAATAGAATGTGTTGGCCAAGCATCGTTAACAGTCAACTAAGTAAAAAAATCTCAGTATTAACGAATAAAGATCAAAGTATTTATTTATTTTCACGGAAAGTTTTTAATTCTCATTTTGAAATTGTTTAGTGTCAATTAGAAATCGTTTAGTCTCATTTAGAAACTGTTTAGTCCCAATTTGAACTTGAAAAGGTATTAGTGGGTCTCGCCTGGAGATTCTTAACTTCAATGGTGCAGTCAGCATAGGGCCCTTATACACGACCGGACACCGAACAGACAAAACGAACGAACAAACTGGGGTTTATGGGAAAGAGGGTGAGAGAGGGGCCGATTTTCCATCGTCCTCTCTCACCCTCTTCCCGATAAACGCTAGTTTGTTCGTTCGTTTTGTCTGTTCGGTGTCCGGTAGTGTGAAACCGGCCATGGTAATAATGACTGGAGTTGGTTAAAACAGACAGACAAAATTACAAAATGGCTGAAAATTGGTTCACAGCTTACTTGGGACTTTTTAAGAAAATAGTTTCGGAATCACAAAAAAACATGGCCGCCGGAGATATCGCGTTTTTCCCGTGTTTTCCTTGTATCTCGATTTCTATAGGCCGTACAACCCCGTGCGAGGGCTGTTGACAGTGAAATTCTCTACAACTTAAATTCTTACAAAAATGTTGACCCGATTAACACTTTTAAAGTTATTCAAGGTCAAAGTTTCCAAAAATCACTTTTCGGCCAAAAAATCACAATTGTCGATGGGAGAACCATAGTGATCCAAGCGACATTTTAAAAAATGCTTATTTTTTGAATTGAATGCACAGAAAAAAATTAAATCTTTCGTGCCATACTAATCCAAACACATAAAATTTATTAATGGGATGTTATTTATGTGCTTGGATTAATATGGCACGAAAGATTTAATTTTTTTCTGTGCATTCAATTCAAAAAGTAAATATTGACAAAAATGTCGCTTGGATCACTATGGTTCTCCCATCGACAATTTGATCTTGAATAATTCGGAAAGGTCATGTGTTTCGAAAAATGACAACAGGGGTATTTTGTAAGCAATAATGTTTTGTGTAAGTAAAATAGATTGTCGACAGTACAAAGGGCTTTCCCTGAGCTCTAGTTTTCCACATAAAAAAAGTAGATGAAACATTTTTTTGCAAAAATCAATTGTTGAGTGATTTTTTGGCCGAAAAGTAATTTTTGGAAGCTCTGAATAACTTCGAAAGAGTTAAGTATTCGAAAAAATGACAAGAGGACTTTTTTGTAGGCAATGACGTTTCGTATTGACTGATCAAAAAAAAAATTCGAAAAAACCAGTTTTGGAGTGATTTTTTGGCCAAAAAGTGATTTTTGATAACTTTAATCTGGAATAACTTTAAAAGGGTTAATCGGGTCAACAATTTTGTAAGAACTAAAGTTGTAGAGAATTTCATTGACCGAGATACAAGGAAAACACGGGAAAACGCGATATTTCCGACGGCCATGTTTTTTTTTGTGATTCCGAAATTGTTTTTTTAAAAAGTCACAAGGAAGCTGTGGACCAATTTTCAGCCATTTTGGAATTTTGTCTCGTTTCGTCCGTTTTTTTTGCTAAGTTGCGGAGTTCTATAATTTAGATAATCTCCAAGCCAGGATACCGTCTGTCATTTAGATAATTAATTTATGATTTTAATTAAAAAAATTACGTTATCATGTTATGTTACTTCCACAAACCCAAGAAAAATTAATTGAAATGAAGATCTGCGTAACCAAATTAGGGCGCAAAATATTTAAAAAATTCTGACGTTGATATGACTAATTAAGAACTAGTAACAGCGTACAATATAATATGCCAGATATGGGATTAATTTATGGTATCCGGCCGTAGTTTCAATAAACCTAAACATGTCAGTTATTATATACGATTGAGCACTTTCGCATGTTCTCACCTGGAAGAGCTTCAAGATATAACTATACACTTACGGGAACACCTGAGCGTTCGCAGCATCACTTCTAAGACCATTCGTTCAAGGAAGCCCATCCTCGCGTCTCTTCCAATATGAAGACAAGCCCCAATGCAACACAATTGCTGGATGCGTTCGGTTCAAACTGCGTTAAATATTCTCCAGTGGCTGGCAGAATCCTAAGCTTAGCCGATCACAATCCTCTCAAGTCTCTCGGATTTGTTTGTGTGGGCGATTAATGGGTTTATTGATGTTCCAGACATTTCCATCCTGGCGGCAATATTCCTATATTCAGGCTCCCGCAAACGAAAAAAAATAAATAAATAAATACTGTTCGCCCAAGAGGCTAACCTTCAGTCAAGCCGAAGTGTGAATATAATTTAAAGTGTTAAAACTCGGTTGGTTATTTATTATTCATGATTACCTGGGATTCTCTCGCGTTGTCCATTGCCCGTTGGTTTAACACCGGATTTTACTGTTCAATATTTGTTCTTTATGTTCCAACCTAAATGGTTACATGCTCTCGATGATATTTTTATGACTTGTTACGATAAGATTTGCGAGAAAATGTCGTTTGCATCGTTCCAATCTGATCATATGGGATCCGTTCCGGGGCTCTCTCAATTGCGATTTAATAAATGCAAAACTGACTACTTTCCGGGATAAGGATAATCATTTAACACATTTTATGTCAGTCGTTTCAATTTTAAATTGCTGAATATGGAGACTTAACTAGTGGTATTTTATTATTCAATACACTGTAAACTCAAGTATTTACTTTCTAAACACTTAAAGCGTTTAAAACGTTGTAGACGAATTTTAAACACTTAGCGGCGTTTAATGAGTAAACACTTAAATGTTTACTTAGTAAACGTCTGTAGCGTGTTCATGGTTATGAATAATACAAATTTTGTTGATAGAACTATTAATCAATATTATATTAAAACATAATACTATCATTGCAAAAAGTGAAAAAAAAAATAAAAAATAAAAAAAAACAAAAAAAATCCTACCCGAGTGCCGTTTTTCCAAGCAGTCCCCCGACTAAGTACAAACCACTTCCAATATCGCTTGACTTCCGTGATAGGACGAGATGCGCTTTACTGAATATGCTGAATGGTACCCTTGGCGGGCATTAGCATAACTGCGTGAAATATGGGTCGCTCATATTTTTTCTCGTCTTATCACTGCAAATCTCAGCTTTTGAAAGTGTTTTATTTCAAAACGCTTAAAACGTTTTATTTTGACGTCACCCATTTGATTAACATTTAAGTGTATTAATAGTGTCGACAATGTAATCAAATGGGAGACGTTAAAATAAAAAGTTTTAAGCGTTTTGAAATAAAACACTTCTAAAACCTCAGAATGCAGTGATACTGATAATTTTAAATTCGTAATATTTAAGCAGCTTTATGGTTTTATTTTCATATTAAAAAAATACCTGTCAACAAAGGCGTAAAATTTTCAGGACAAACTAAATTAAATAAATGAAAAAACAAATGAAGTAAAAAAGGGAAAAAAATGAAGAATATGTATATTCTAAAATAATTTTGGATGTAATTTTGGTTACTTTTTTTTACTTTTGTTTATTACTCAAATAACAGCAATTGCATTTTTTTGGCCATTTTGAAAAAAGAATTTAAAATTGTTTATCAAATCTCGTAAAGATTTTTTTGACCTTTAATTTAAAAAAAATAAAGTTCATTTTTGTTAACATGAGCTCGAGATCTAAAACCTTTTGTATTTTGGCCAATTGTTAATTAACAAATACATATTTTGAGCTGTAATTTGGACTGTATCATGTTGAAACCTATTCATTTCATGTGATAAATTCAAAATAAATTTAATTTTTATAGCAGGTTATTTTCAAGCATTATAGTGTAAGTATTGTTAATTGAGTGATTTTTTTGGTTTTTTCATAAAGCTTAACGTCAAAATGCAATAACTTCCTTGTTTCTTAAAATTCTAGGTCTTTTGTATGATAATAAAAATTACCCGATAAAATTAAAGGTTTTTATTTTTTTTATTTCTGAAAAAAGTACCTCTAAGTGGATCCCTCAGTATTTCATTTTTAGAGAGACACTTCCCAACCCCTAAACACTTTACCGTTTAAAAATAAAACGTTAGAGCGTTTAGTTCCCCATATGCGTTTTATCATAACAAAGTGTTTACCTTCCCAAGTGTTTAATTGGCGAATAAGTGTTTTACTTTTAAACACTTGTGCTTAGTTTAGAATTTTTTGGTAAACACCTTAAGCGTTTAATTTCTCTTAAACGCTTTACATGTTTAAGAATAAAACTCTTTAGCGTTTAGATTTTGTGCATTAACCGCTTCTGTTGTTTTAAAAGTAAACACTGCCCACCATTAAAACGCTTTATCGTTAAAAAATAAAACACTAGAGTATTTTATTTCCAAACACCTGCTAAACACTTGGATTTGCAGTGTAAAGCTTGGTAAATTAAGAAAATATTTTGTTTAGAATTGACTTCAAATCGAGTTTTGTGTAATGTTTGTTTATGAGATTCCTTATAAAGTTGAATGAATAAAATATAAAGCAATGAAATAGAATAGTAAATAAAAGATAATTAGGAAAATGTAAACAAATGTTTCTGTTACTTTGGGGCGATGTACAGCAAAAAGTCTATCAATCTATTAATATCAATTTATTGTTTGTTTCTTGCTGCTTTATTTTAATTAGTAACCAAAACTATTTTTATCAGAGTCCTTATTCTACTAGATATACTCCTATACAGCAATTCTCTGCCACCCCTTAACTACAAATGCTAGACAGAAGCGAAGGTAGTAGCATGCGCAGATGACTTAACAATAATGGTAATAATGGACCTATAATGACATTAAGTTGGGAAGGTTCCAGGAGACTGCAACAATAGGTGTAACAGGGGCCATGAGAACATATCCAAGCAAGGTCTTTGATGCTCTTTTGAACCTACTCCGCCGAGCTCCACATCAACACCTAGCCTCTTGCAGGAGGTGGAAGTCTAAGCTCTAGATCATAGCAACATCTTGAACTTGTTACTCGAGGGTATGGTCGCTATAATCACAGACTTCCTGCAAGCTAGTGGAGAGATGCTAATTTGAGTTACATGGGCTCGGTAGAAAGCACAACTCGTCTGGGTTCCCACACATAAAAACATAGCTAAGCTGGGAGTGCCTCTCGGAAAATGAAATGGTCGGCAGCCTAATAAGCGAGGTCAAAAACGCCATAGCTGCCATGTTGCCAAGCTGGGTATCACATCTGTTGCCGTAGCTACGGGGAGGCGGACGAGTGGGAAAAACCTATAAATCCCCGGGTGCTTACTGTGTAAATCTTTTTTAGCATTGCATATCCAAGAGGATAGCACTCCTTTTAGTACTGTTTTAGAAGCGTTTTTGAAGCAGTCACAGAAATAGTAGCCTGTGGATATGTGAATGAGATCAGGTGTCGAAAAGCTTTTCTATTTTTGTTCACTTTTTGCAAGTTCTTTTTCGTCTTTCCAAATGCGAGTGTCGACAGCGTTTTTACCAAGCGGTCCCCCAACTAAGTACCAACTGCGTTCAATAAGCTTTTTGACCTCCGCAACGACCGAGAACCGATGTTTGCCGTTTTCTTCGTTTCATACAATTACTTAAAGGTCCATTCGGAGCATATTAACAGCGCTCCAAATTCACTTCCATTAGTAGTTCTTCGAATTTTTCCCTCTGGGATAGCTTCTGGATTGATTCTGCCAAAAGAAAGACGAGTACTGAGCCCCAAAGCTACGCATAAGGGGCTGCCTACATAAGGCCTGTCCATTCTAGGTTACATTATGTAACTTTAGGTTCATCCGCGAATAAAGAACCGACCGTTCGGTATATGCCCTGAATGAACTTATTCTTACGTTACCATAAATTTTTTTTAGTCAAAGATTTTTTGGAATTTCAAAACATATTTTAGCCCCAGGCCCGGCAAGATGATGTGGCGGGCCTGAATATGATCGAGCTCTGTTCTTGATAGATAAATTACTCCGAACGTGAATGATAATGTATCTCTAAACAAAATGTTAGTACGGATTTTTAAATGTTGTTAGTAAACCCTACAATTCGATTTTGTGGTCCAAATCAAGACAGGCTCTTGCTACTTATATAATATGTGGAATTTTTAGATTTGAAGAAACTAGGAAACACTGATTTACTCACATTAAGGATTGTGCGTTTAGGCGAATTACTCCTATGCAGAACAAAGGACTAAGCGATAAATCATGAAATATCGCAATGAATTACAAAAGTATTATCTTACAGCTGACAAGAACAGCATCACAACGCACATAATATCCTCCCGTATGTGAAACAGCAAAAATTTTCCCATTTTTAATAAAATGCTTCCCTTGAAGCCCCTCAAATAAAAAAAGAACAAATCATGCAATCATCGCTTCAACAACACTCGAGGGAGCTGCGAACATAATGCGGGAAATGAGTTCTTTACAAGGAAGGAATTTCGTTGTCATTTCGGTTAAGGAAAGGCATCATAAAATTGCTTTGAAAAAAAAAATGAACGAAGAACGAAAAAGAAAGAAAGAAAGTGGAGAAAAAATTTTCCAGAGTGAATTATTAGCCACTTCAGACACTCACGTTAAATAAGAGTCACAACCCATCCTTTCCTGATGAAAATGGACCCGAAAATTTATTTAATTACAGCACAGTCATAAAAGAAATACGCCTCGGTTGACAGAAACAAGGAAGATACTTTCTCGGTGGTTTTACCACTTTAAAAACAGAATTATCCAGACATTGTTAATCACTGAAATAGTAAAAAGGACTCTTCCTGAAGGGCATTCTTAACCGTTGCGACCTTATCATGGGGACATGATTTCAAGTGGTTCTTGAGGTTGTGGTTAACAGGACATGTGTTTCCACGCAAGTTCTTAAATTTTTTTTTAGATCGTAGATCTTCAGGAAGGACCTCACGTGAGTTTATGAGGGTATGAATGGTTGGTATTTAGTGGTGTTTTTTAATGTTAATAAAAATTGTGGTAATTGTTATTACATTTTCGCAACTATCTATTTAATTATAGCTGAATATAATTCGAATGCAATGCTTTTGTAAATGGTGACCTCCATACTTCCATGTTTCGCAATTTTCTTGCAAATTTTAAAGGGGTTTAATAAATGATAATTTGAAAGCTGGCCTTTTATAAGTTTTACAATGGTTCAACATATAGCATTTCCACTTTTAATACCACCAATTACAGCCTAGCAATCTAGGAAAAATACTGGTTATATTGCATCTTCACTTATTTCACACCGGTTATTCACATTTTGTATGTATGTTGTATTTAAAAAAATAGAATCATTAGATGCGTTCTTTTTACACCGTGATCCAACTCAGATCATCAACTTTCAAGTAAACCAACAACTCATGTCATTGCAAAATCCAGTGCTTTTATAATTTTATGGGTTTCTACTTCTGTTCAAAATCATGTGATTTCCCATGTATCTTGGTGATTTCAAAATCATCTCAAACCTCATAAATTTGGCAAAATTATATGGAAAGCCAATGCTCAAACCTGAAAATCGAATTCAGCCCAATTCAGCACGTCACTCTTGATGCTGAAATTGTCAGTTGGACGTTATAATAACAGATTTAACTTTGAATTTGAACTTCACATTCTTCAAAATGCAAAAACCCAAGAAATATAAAAGAAAGAAGCTATGGGCTGTGCTAGAAAAGGAATTGATAGTTAAAATTTGGGCAGAAAAAATTGAGGACTTGCGACTATAGTGCCAGAAAAAACAGCCAAACGAAACCATTTCAATTCAGTGCGATCGGTTCTACATAATTTCGAAATCACTTTAAAAAATCATGTAATTTCAGCTCAGTGTGAACGTGGTTTTAGGAAATTTTGGAAAATTAAGTATTGTGACGGTTGATGCAGTAACTGCTTCGCCAGCTATTACAAACAGCTTGACCATTGGAAAAGCTCTTAAAACTCTAGAATAATGTGGAATGATGTGGAAACTGGATTGGAAAGGAGCTCTGATGTTATAAATACACGTACAGCTATAGCTCGCTAGTCAGGTTTGATTAGAAATAGCGATAAATGTGTTCTATGCGATAAAAGGTAATTTTTTGGCACATTTACATAGTGTATTCCTTTATTAACCCTACGAATTCGTTTAACCAGGAAAAAACTTAACAGTATTAATAAAGGGATAATAACATAGACGGTAACTAAACATTTTTCTGAAAAAAAATTATACAACATTTGCCAACATAATTTAACATCTCCTTTGTTGTACATAGCCCAAGATGACTATTTCCCTTCTTCTTGCATTGCATGCACAATTACCAGATCTGGACAGAGGATGGCTTCTGCACTGGAGGTCTTATTGTTTTTGACCAGATTTATGAGTTTGTTAACTTTTTCTAAGTTTGGTGGCTACGCAGCGTATGACATTTAGATGGAAAGCTTTTCTACTTTATAATATGCTCTCAGAGCACCATAAGATAGTGATCCGAGCAGGGTTTAAATTGCTGCAGCAATTTTAATGCTGTTGCTGTTGACTTTGCTTTGCTGCTAGTAAGACCACATCAATATACTTTGCTTTGTTTTACAGCAATCATATTTTCAAACTTTTTGCTGTATGCTGTGAAAACTTTTTGTTTCATATTGCTCCGAATGCTGTTGCTTACAAATGCTGGGGCATGCTGGTCCGGCTGCGAATGCTTTCACATACACATAAAAAAAGCTCTACACAAAATACCATTTTACCATATAAAGTTGGACTATGGAAAAACAAATGCTGAAGGAAAGCAAAGTACTTTACAGCCTTGGAGAGCAAAGCTTTGAAAAACTGTAAGCAAACAGAAAGCATTTCACAGCAAAGTATTTTAAAGCCGTTTTTCGAGGTTGCCTGCTTTCTTTGTGTTTCACCCTAAGACAGGAGACACCAGTAGTGTCATATTCTTACTGACTAAACTCACCAAACCTTTTTGTATGGCTTTTGAGTCCGGAAAGGCACAAGCCTCAAAGGCATTTCTTCGGCCTGGTGTCATCAACATGACACTTAAAATAGCTCACCAGTGGGGGATACTGATTCGCAACCTACCGTCTTCGCTTTTTTTGCGGAAAGGTGACTGGGACGAAGGTCGCTAACCAAATCACTGGTGAAGGTGCATTCCACCGGGAAGCTTCGGCCTCCCGGTTCTGTGGATCTCTAACCCGACCCGATCATCTGGTCAGGATGTTATCCGGTGTTTGCTAGACCGCGTCCTCTACATCATCCAGACATTCAAGTTGAAGCGATGAAGGTAACTCACATCGCCATGTTTCCCCAAAAGGCCAAACCTAAATGGGAAGTGAAGTGAGGTTAGGTACCATTGCATATATGAATGTATGAGAGTGACCAAAATGGAAGTTAAGTGGAAGTTACATATACTTCCGTGGAAGTAAGTCTACTTCGCTTCTACTTCAATTTTGCGTTACTTTTCATTTAGGTTTGGCCACGTGCCTCCACATTTGGTATAAGTAATATTAATGGGGGTCATTCCTGCTTTGCACAGCGAGCAGAGCAAGCGCAACTTACCCAACACGCAGAGTTTATTTTCCTCCTATTGCCCGTTCTGTCGAAAGACCCGACCACTCTCGTAATAAGGAGACTTCAGCTTGGCTTGGGGTCCCTATCTTAGGTAGCATCTCCTTTATTGTTGGCTGATGGGTGGGTGCCGGTGGTGTTAGTATTATTCTCAGGAAGGACCCACACATGGATATTTCTAAAATCGTTATCAAATATGGTTTTTTTTAGAAAAGAGGAGTAAAAAAGAAAAGAGGGAGGTGTTGTAATATTTTCAACAAATTTTTTTGGGGTAAAAACTAGCATAGCAAAAAGGCTTCTTCTTACTCTTTATATATTCTCTATAAACACATAGATCTTCTTGTAAAACTAATAAATTACTCTCGTTGATAGAAACCCTGTGCGTGCCAAAAGTGAGTTCTTAACCCTGTCCGACAATAGCTGAAGGAATTCTTCTGTGCATCGACTACCTATTATGCAACCCCAGCTTGGTACAAAGTGCGAAAGTTCCATGAAAAAAGAGTAAAATTATAAAGTCATTTCCTTTGCCGTAGCCATTATATTTTTATACAGAATCCGAGGCATGTTACTCGTTTTGTAATAGCCTCTTTTACAGGTGAAGCTACTAGCTTTCTTCCAATGGCCACCCACAAAACCCTCGCAACTATCAACTGGCACATAATTTTCCATTAAATAACTATAAAGCACTGAAATCATAAACAACTGATGCTTAATTTACAAGAGTTGAAGGGAATGTTTTTTTATAAATTCAAATCCAAATCGTAAATGCTTAATTCAGTGAGCAGCTGCATTTTTAAATTAATAAACATTAGTACTGTTAAAATATCGTAAAACTACTTATTCACACGTCAACGTGATAGACAATTAGCACGGGAAAAAACCCCAGAGAATGACAGCAGCAGAATTAGGTGCGACTTGACAACTCTCCTGGGCTATAAAGCCATCTCTGATTTATAATATGTGCAGAGCTCCATAGCAAAGCACCTGTTTAGCATATTATTAAGCCTAATGAAAAATGTTATATCGATGGATTTTAGCCTGCGACTGGTCTAGGTTTCCACACATCAGGCAATAAAATCAAGAAAGTCTCAGCCCATAGCCGTGGAATGCGTGTGACTGTAAACAAAATAAAAGCGAAAAAAAGTAAAAAATAAAAATTAATAGAAAAAAACGGAAAACGATGAAGAAGAAAAAAAACACGATTGAAATTATCCACGATCAATAAAATGTCGACATGCTGATTAGCATAATTGGGACACTAAATAAAGTAATTAAAAAGTGGCCGTCGTTTGTTAGGCAAATGAGTCACTGCCAGGAGAAGGCGCAAATTAAGAATACCTAGATTGGATGACATGGAAGATCCGCTCTGACGATCTCTGACCATAGCCGACAAGGTGAGTCGTGTAGATTGGATCCGTGAGCACCGGTAAAAGTAGCTAGTCTTGCCCCCGGGGGCCATAATGAAGTTGTTTTATCAGAAGGTGACTATAAACTGGAGCTATCCGAATATTGTAATCTACCACGAACAAGACGTCTAGCCGTGGCCAGCCGAAGCGAGTGTGCTCGACAGAGATTCTATCAGCAATTTTATAGCGCTTGGTTTTCTTAGTGTTAATGACTTATGCAAACGCACGTCCCGATAGAATTTATAGACTGACAGATGACTGATTAACTCGACATTTTATTGTGATATTTAAATCAGCTTACTCATGACTGATTAACTACCAATAGACGTGCTTACAACACATCCAGTAACTCACTTTGGTGCCAATATAAATAAATTGCAATTGAGAAGGATCAGGCTGCGCATAAAGTAATATTATTTTCTAAAAATTTGTATGCATTTGCACAGTGCACAAGTGACACTCGTTATTGCACTTTTGTAAGCAGCATTAACAAAATAAATGTGTATGAGGAAGCACTATAGGTGATGGCAGCATACCTCCTTTGAAATCGTTTATGTTGTGTCGAGACAGGGAAATGTAAAAAGTTCGACAGGACTGATTAAATCTTGCAAATAGACCATAGAATGAAGGCTGATATTGACCGTAGTTGATATTCTATTTCTGTTTCTGATGAAAGATAGTCTCCGCGAAACAAAGTAGTTCAACTTAATTGAAGATGGGGTTTCTACTGCGTAGTATCTACGTGATTTATCTAACTGTCACACAGTTCCAGGATGTAAGTGATCTGACTTTCAAAGCTTGCACTTAAGCCGGTATCATTTTTCGAGTTGACTATTTTTATTCAAACCGCAATATCGTACATATAAGGAGTCCTACGTACTATCTCTCATAGGCCATGGGTTCCATTTCCAGCCAGATATAAGGTCTTCGTCCTTTTCATTTTTCCCGTTTGATTATCTTGGGTCATCCCAAAAAAAAACTTCAATCCAGCTTTCGAAATTCCTTACCCCCACCAGAGAGGAATGGGAAAACGTCCAGTCTCAAAAGAACTATGACGGGTTTGTATAGGTATACTAAAACGTGGTTTTACCTATAAACCAAAAAATACTATTGCCGGAATAATTCTGGGAGTGTTTTCCAGGTGGAACTGATGGCAAACCTCAAACGCTTCTTAGCAATAGATACAGACGAACCCAAGGACAGCATCCAATATAATCCTGTTGTCGGCTAGCCAACCTGCCAACAAGACCTATACGAGGTCTGTTCAATAAGTAAGGTGAATTTTCAAATTTCGCGGGCTACGTACATTCGATTATCGAATTTTTTAATTTGTTATGTTGGTACACATGCCCCTGTAGTATGATAAAATATTCAGCTGCATTCATTGTTTGCTTTGTCTGTGGCAGCCGCTAAGGTTAGACGTGTTTTGCGTGTTCGGCGATTTTTTGCTGTCGAAAAAATGGATCAAACAATTTGCATCAAATTTTGTGTAAAAAATGGAATTAAGGGCTCTAAAACTCTTGAAATGTTGACAGTGGCATAGGGTGACTGTACTCTGAGTAAAAAAAATGTGTATAAGTGGTACAAGCTGTTTCAAGGAGGCCCCCCCCTCTCAACAGCCCTGAGTGGTGGTCGTGCCTTTCCTAGCCAGTTCGTCAGCTTTACAATTTCCCTCTATATTTCGGTGACCAGGCACCCATACGAGGATGATCCTGAACTGCGAGCCATCTCGTTAAGAGATCTGCGATATTCAGAGATAGCTCTAGAGCTGTTTGTGCAAGAGCCCAGGGCTTTCAGAGCCGCCTGACTGAGAAGATGTGGAGATACAGTCCGATTTCTATCGCCTTGCTGGTTCATTAGTAGAACAGCTTCATGTATGGCTAGAACCTCAGCTTGGTATACACTGCAGTGAAGGGGTAGTCGGAAGGAGACTTCAACCCCAATCTCTGGGGAAAAGACTCCTACTCGACCCTCGCGCTTAGAGCCATCTGTAAAGAAGTTTATGACACTCTGAAAACTGTGTGGTCTATTTCTCCATTCACGACGGGAAAGGATGTGGACCCCGTAGTTCTTCGTGAAGCTAATCTCGGGTATACAGAAGTCGGTTTTTGTGGGGACGATAACAGAGTTCAGCACCTTCGTGTGACTTCCCCTGATTCCGGTCCAAAATCCAAATTCTTTTATTCTAATAGCCTAGACAGACTAGCACCCTTAATCCATATTATGACGTCAGAATGACGTAGACTCCATTTTATTTCCTTATCTTTTATATGGGACTACGTCATTCTGACGTCATAATCCGGATCAAGTTTCTAGTCTGTCTCCGATAAAAGACGAAAAGCCTTGAATCGATTAGAACCCATGTAAAACTGCATTTCAGAAAATAGTCTTCCCACCGTTGGGCCCCCTCGATCACGAGGCCTGGGGCAAGTTGCCCCGGTTGACCCACCTCCTGGCGCCATTGCCGTTGAATGAATAAGACAAGCTGGGTCAGAACTTATTCCAAGCACACTTTTTTATGTGGAAGATTAGAGAGCTGAGACGTAAGCCATTCTTACTGACCAAGGCTCGTAGCATTGAGTTCAATATCGAATAGCAAGCTCTAGCGAAAGATAGTAGAGAAAAGATTGAAAGAAACTACCAACGCCAACACGCACTTTTATTGCACGGCTCTCATCCAATACTACAGCGACAGACTACAACTGAACGGTGATGGAACAGGAGGTGGCTTCCTTGCCTATTATGCTTACAGGCGATGACAGGAGTAAGGACAGGGATTTTCTGTAAAAGGGCAAAGACAAGAAAGGAGGAATGTTAGGCTGGTGGGAGAATTTGAAAAAAGATGCCGCGGAATGAACTCGAACCACGAATCTCTAGGATTGCACTAGGGCGCCTTAACCCTTAGGCTCTTGAGGCCGGCGCTACACTGCCATATTTCACGAGTGTGGTTACAAAATGTTACCCTTTCAGATCCAACAATACCATCCTTTATGGTCCCTGGACGGGCCAGTACCTACCCTAACGTGCTTGAAAAATACAAAGTTACCGCATCGTCACATGTTAGAATCTATCAAAATCGTGTTATCTCATACAAAAAATCCTTACAATTTATGAATTTCACTTAATCACTATGGACTTAAATTTTTAAAATTTTTTCTTTCAATTAATTTCCGTGTAAACTCAACAAGATATTTTAATGTTCATTCTATAGCCAGAAGTCGACAATTTACTTCTTAAATTGGCATGCGCATAAAGGGAATTAAATCGGCGTTTATACAACGTTAAACAAAATTAAAATTCTACTCTGAGATTTAAAAAACAAAAAATATTAAATTAAAAATAAACACGAGAAGACTTAACAACTCGTATTTCATCCGGTTTCAATTATTTTCAACCCTGTGTTAACTCGAAAAGTATTCGCCAAGTCAATGAATGAATGCACCAAACCATTCACTTTAAACGCATTTAAAGAACGCGATCAAATCTGCTGTCAGCACGATAACCCACAATATATTATAACGCAAGATGCAACAGGAACGCAGGCACTGAATGTGTTGAAAATTAAAAACAAATCTTAAAAGCGCAAAAATTTATTAAACAGCATTCAAGTAGTTGGCCTTAAGGTGTTGCATTTCCATCACCTAAGGGCCAAGAATCAAGAAAATTAACGCACCAAGTCACGAACCGGAGGAATGGTCGTCGTCTCTTTGGACTCCTTTTTTCTTAACTCTTTGGCTATATTGACTTGAAAGGGCCCAACAACGCCCCTTAAAGGTGGCTTAGACGGAAATATATGAAATTTTATGTTCACGTCATTTAACAAATGAATTTACAACGTGCAACGCCCAAATGTCTGGCGTTTAATGTAGTAATTTTTTTTTGCGTTCTTTATTTTATTTATTTTGTGCCCTAAGGAGTTCGCGAGTCCTTTTTCTTTCAAGATGGCTTACGTCTTTTTTATTTATTACTCGCTGTTCACTAATCGTTACTCATAAATGCTAATTCGACCTGTTCGTAAGCAAAGTAATAGCACTGCTGCTTGTTTATGGTAGACTTTTCGAATTGTCAAATACCCGGAGGTAAACGATGAATTTCGTAAAAATTATATTAAATGACTGTCGACCATGCGGACGGAGGCTACTTAAGGGCTCTTATTAATATGTTGTAAATGGAATAAAGATTTTTCAAGACAACTGTTCGGTACCCGTTCAGAACAGCGATTAAATTCAATAATAATGTACGTTGAACATAAAATCTTTGTTTTTGGAATATATGATTATACATCAATGTCATGCGAAAAAATATTCATGGTGAATGTTAAAGGTAAAAATTATGGTGATTTTTTTCAGATTTTTTAAGTTAAGTATGCATAATAAGATGATAATATTAATTGACTTTAATTTAATAACAGATGGTATAATGTATAATAATACAGCACCTGACTCTGACATACTTAATGATGCATTTTTAAGTGATATTCCGTGGTTGAGAAGATTATCATTATATCTCTGAACGATCAGCAACGAAGAATTAATTATTAGGCAGCTTACACTTTTGCAATTATTTACTTCGCCATGTCAGGCTTGATTTATTCGCCAAAACGCTTACAAAGAAACAAATACTGACATATTTAAAATAATAAGTAGTCTAGTGCAGAAGATCACGCGACCGAAACATTTACCAATAATTTGGTATTCTGATTGATTTTTATCTACAACGAAATGAAGAAAGTTTTTGTAATTCCAGCGATAATGCATCAAGGATATTGCAAAATACATCAGAAAGGCCCAGAACTTTATAGTTCGAAAATACGCTTCTTGAAAATGCCCGTTGTGTCGGTACGTTGCAATTCAACAGGGGGAGACTTCCATAGTAGAGCTACGAAGTCAAAGATAGAATAATGTTGAATAAGATGGCGATGAACCATGCGTGGAAGGGACAGAGAGTGGCTCATTTATGAAGATTAGAAAAAGACCGGTGATCAAATTGATCCCTGGTGGACACTGTCAGTTATGGTGTGTGGCAGAGATTTGACGCCGTCCAATACACTTGTCGATATTGTATTCAAAAACCGATTTGAAAAAAATGGTAGAGAATAAATAAATCTTGCTCATTTGTCAAAATCGGCTAAAAAATGTTAGAGTTATTCAATGTTGAAATACCGAAGGTCTAGATGGCGCACCCCATAGATTCAGTGATGATGCAGTGGAGCTCGGTAGAAAGCATGGCGTGACGGGGGGTTGTCTGGGTTCGCGAACATATGTGAATTGGCTGCCATTTTGTTAGAAATGAAAAAATGGGATCTGTTTTAACGGAAAATTTATTTGAAGGTGTAAAATTGAAGACATTAAGTGGAAAAAAGATATCCGCCAAATGACGACTTCCTGAGTGATGCACATTTGTGCTCGTTTTACCGCATTTTGAATTGTTGTTCGTAAAATAGCTGGTTCCAAATTGGTAATTTCTTATTCAATGTTGGCTTTCAAGACTTGCAAGGTTTGTTGTGGTAAGTGCGAGATTTCAAAAAAGCCCGAAAAGAAGAAGTCTGGCGCCGCACAGTGGGGCAAATAGCAAATTTTTTGGACAAACGACAATTCCCAAGCCTGGAGTTAATGAAACTTAAAAATTTTTTTTAAACTATTCGTTATAAAATTGCCTTTAATTCTATCGAGCCCGAATTTTGAAATTTCAAAATTAAAGATGGCTAATCCAATATGGCGGACATAAATTTTGTAAGTAAATTAAAATTTTAGCAGAAGATTCTTGAAAATTATAAAAAATTGTTACTTGGGTGTTTTTTTTGGAACCCAAAAATTAATTAATAATAATTAATTTCAATAAGTTTCATTAACTTGGGAATTGTTTAGCTTGGGAATTGTCGTTTGTCCAAAAAATGTGCTATTTGCCCCACTGTGCGCCGTCAGATGTGATCTGCCGCCAAGTTGAAATCGCCAAAACAGGAGATCACACGGTCCGGAAATTGGTGTTTCAAAATCTCCATCGTTGCCCGAGCTGTGTGAGCGGTTACTCCGTCCTGCTGGCGTTCTTCAGGTGTGTATCGCGCTCCATTGCTTTCTTCATACACCGCCGGCCCTAGGGTAGAGCCAACATGAATGTGAAAAACAATTTCGAGCGAAAAATAAAAATTTGTTGGCGCCTTTTGCAATAAAGGTTGATTTTTGAAATATTTAGTTATTATTATTTATTTAACACCAGCTTTCGCCCGCAATTTCGTCCGCTTTGATTTTGCCGTGCCGCGAACATTGGTCGCCTGTGCAGAACTTCGCCCATATCATTTTCCCCTTTCTCCCAAAAAAGGCGCCAAAAAAATGTCATTAATTTGCAAAATTTGGCGCTCACTGTGCAGCTCAAAAATTCACACTTTGGGGCCCCTAAAAGAATTGAATACCTAATAGTCCATGGAAATGGTACTTTAAGATTGCAAAAATGCAGGACAAGGTTTTTTTTTGGGTTGTGTAGTGGGGGGAGGGGTCGGTGTAAGCTTAAATTTGAGCTTTCGGGCTCGGCCCCCATCCATTTGGCCGCCATCTTGGAAAAGGTGTGCAAATGGGTTTTCCACTATGTCTCCGCAACGGTACATTTTACAGAAAATTTGTAAGGAGGTTTTTTGTTTAGAATTAAATTATCTACAATTTATTATATAAGCTTTTTTGTCGTAAATTGGATAATTAAGAAGTTTTAAACCTTAGAACACAAAAATTGGTCAAAATATTTTCTTTTAAGGGCTATACATTTTTTTCCTTCAATTTTAACAAAAGAAAAATACCAAGTTTTTTTTAGAGGGTTTCATAACGAATAATTTTCATTAATTTTTTTTAAATTTCATTGACTACGAAAGGTTTTACAGCGCCCCAAAAGTATCAAAGTGACAGATTTTCTGAATATTTTTTTACAATTTTACCTCCTCCTCTTCCTTGAAATTCTCAATAACGGGTAGCATGTAATAATAATGAATGAATGACTTTACGTTCTAAGAAATGCCGATGTTTGAGTAATGTAATAAAATTGTTTAGCAATTTATTGCGGTTTTTTATTATTGTTATGGTATGTTTTACAAGGTATGAGATGGTCAAAGGCAAAACAGTATTTTTAAGTGAATTTTTAGGTACATTACACTATTACAGACACGTCGTTGTCGATTTAGAGACACTTCTGATTGATCAATAATCGCCTCAGACCAAATGAAACAGTTGGTAAGGAAATTAAAATCAATCAGAGCTTTTAGTGTACAAGACACTGAACTGCTGCTGCTACCATGACTACGATCGCCCTTATCCGCACTACTATCAGAACAATTTTTTTAACAACTAGAGTGTAAACTAACCTGTTCAATTAAAGATTTTACTCCTTTTGCTTTCACAGTTACCGATTTACCTTCGGTTACAGATTTGTCCCATCTGAAACAGTTATTCATAATTTATTAAAACTCAAATTTAAGCTTACACCGATCCCCCTAAACAACCCAAAAAAAAACCTTGTCCTGCATTTTTGCAATCTTAAAGTACCATTTCCTCGACTATAAATTACATTCCGGCTTAAGACGAACATCGACGAACATGTGGGTGTTATGTTTTTATCATGGCGACACTACTAACGCTGATTTGATCCTCAAAAGGGCCGCTGCTGTTTCTTGTTTTCGTATTTCGTCGTTTTATGTTGACCACCTGTGCAGCATACACGCAGCAGCACGCTTTAAAGTCTTTAAAAAATGTCTACAATGTAAATCAAATGGGTGACGTCAAAATAAAACGTTTTAAGCGTTTTGAAATAAAACACTTTCAAAAGCTGAGATTTGCAGTGTCCAAATGTCTAAATGTTTCGACTAAATTCCGCCGGATTTCCGTCCACACGCTATATTCAAATCCCTAAGTAGATATTGCTCGCACTACAGGTAACGCTATTCCCGCTATAATCTGACCAAAAAGAAAAGGGTTGCCCATAGTACTATCACGATTCACTTAGTTAAACTTAGATATTTTGATAGAGCTCTTTGAGGCCTATAATTAGAATGATAAAACAAAGTTTTCACTTGCTCACCTTCAATAATCGGTTCAAGATTTCGGTCGGATCCGATAGTCGGAGCCGACAGTCGGATCGGAGCGAAAAAACATTTCCAATACTACTGAATCTTCCCGTGAAAGTCTCGTCGCAATCGGATTAGCGGTTGAATTTGCTTTAATAACATGTACATTTAGATATGGGACTAGCTGGGACCTTCGCATAAGCCAATAGTAGTAATCAGGTGATATGAATTTTAATATCAGTAGAAGAGTTTGAAAAAGGTTTTTGGTATTTATGATTCCAAATAACAAAATGTGAAACTATTAGGGATCTGACATTTTGATCGAGACAATAAAAACGATCCAATGACATGGCATTTTTCGAGATATGAATTTTCATACACAGATGAAGTGTCTCAATGAACCGCTTATTTTCTGTATTTTGGATAACTGGGAGGGACCCGGTGCGCCTCGTTGTACCCAACGTTTAAACATTTAAAGTCAATCCAAACCTTCAAAATTCAACTCTTCTTAACCATTAACGAAAAACCCACGGTATACAGAAACAAGGTAATGTAAAAGACGAAATATCGTATCGTAAGTGCGAATATCGTAGAAAAAGGCGACGTCACCCGGCAAGGTTAATACAGAAAACAACAACAACAATTTCGATTTTGTATGGGGAAGACTTGCCGAGTGACGTCGCACTAATACGATATTCTACGATATTCAGTCTTTTACATTACCTTGTTTCTGTATACCGTGCGAAACCAACTATTCCTATAAAAGTTGGAGTCATTAGATTCAAAATACATTTATTTGAACTATGACCAAAATTGGCTGTGTATTCTGTTAAAACCATGAACGTTAAAAGATGCAAATAGCAGCATCCAGCACTCGAAATTCGAGGGCCATTTTCTATAGCTTTTTTGAATTTAAATCTAGAAGTCTGCTATAACAAAATTTTTCGAGAACAATAAAACTAAATTGAAAAATGAAACAAATTTTTTATAGTTGGAAAAAGCAATGCAAAAAAAACAACTTTTATTATCTTGCAAAAATGCCTTCATATATTCGAATTAAATGTAACAGATGCCATACGTTTCATAGGGGAATTAATTATAGATACAATTATTTTCTAATGTTTAGTGTTCTTTTGTGCCGTGTATAAATAAAATTGCGATTCTGCATTTCTTTGAGCTTAGGGCTACACGGTGAAACCGTTTTCAATATTGTTGGAGAGTTTAAACTCGGTAAAATGGTGCCACAAAATAAGTGCTTGCCGTTTAATTATATGATCTTTAAAATTAAATTCTTCATAACCAATAACGAAAAACCAAGTATTCCTATAAACGTTCGAGGCATTAGATTCAAAATGGATTTATTTGAAGTGTGACCAAAATTACCCATTTGTGGTAAAACACGTTAAAGCATTTAACATAAATCTGCAATTGCTTGGCCCCTGGGTTCTCATCTGTATTGTCACTAACTCAGGTTTTATTTGTTTACCCAGATGCCAGCCTCTTCCCGTATTGCAGAATCCTAGACTTTACCTAAAAATTCAGAGGTGATGGGTTTCTTTCCTTATCCATTATACATAAATCATCCCACATTTCCGTTTCTCCTTGCCACCTTTCCAAAAAAAACCTTGTTGATCAATTCTGAACCGATTTCTTAGAGAGCTTCAGGATACACTATATTCAATGTTTTTCGATTTGTAGCTACAATGTCAAGATTTTCCGATTTTCCAACTCTTGAACATGCTACATACAGCTAACCGGCAAAATTACACTTATTTGGCAAAATTCTTCCGCCATATTGGCCCCACAATTTTGAATAAGTTTTGATCATAAATTCGTTATTTACTACCTTAAAAACTCCCATATATCGATTTTAATTGGAATCGGAATACAATTCGCGAACTCGTCGGCCATATTGGTGCGGCCATTTTGAATTTAAATTTTGATCATAAAGTCGTTATTTGCTACCTTAAAAAACCTCAGATACAGATTTTCATTGAAATCGGAACACAATTTGCAAATTTGTCGGCCATTTTGAATTTATAAGTTTTGACCACAAATTCGTTATTTGCGACCTTAAAAACCCCTAGATACCCACTTTCATTGGAATCCGAATAAAATTGGCAAATTCAACCATATTTCTGCGGAAATTTTGAATTTCGGTCTTATTTCGGCGGCCATTTTGAATTTTGAAAATCGGGCTTCGAGGTGCATGCAAAAATTCAAAGCTCTGCGATGATTATGTAAAATTTCAAGTCTGTAAAAGTTTTAGTTGAAAAACTGCTATTTTATATCTTTTACGGCCCTCCTAAGGAGTAGATTTTTGCAAAACCCTTTCTTAGTGGATCTCTACTTAACAAAAGAAACATGTATGCCAAATTTCAAGTCTGTAGGTCTAATAGTTCCGGAGATATGGTGATGACCAAGTGAGTGAGTGTTTTTCTCCTGGATTAGAAAATGACAATTATGTATTTTGAAATCACAGATAATACAGAAGATAAACTGGAATACAATTTATGTGATGTGAAAGCCGAAAGACAATCTCGCTCTACCCTGATCAATGGCTAGGGCCGGCGCTGCGTCCATCCTCTATCTCCCTACAACATAAATGTCAAAGCACAATAACATTTGACGCCAGCGTTGTTTTAGCATTTTTAAAATTTTCGCATGTGCAATTTAATTCATTGGTTTGGGAGGGAGGGACTGGAGTTTCATTGAAGTTTCTGCCATCCAAAAAAATTTTGTTCGAAATAACAGTTATCTCGCTTAATCATTTAGAAAATCTTCAATATATTTGTTATATTCTCGTGTATTTAAGTAACGTCGAATGAAACTCCGTTTAGTAATACACCTCGAAAACACGTTCTTCTTTTACTTCCTTCTGATACAGTCTAATTAAGAATTATTCACTCAACATACAAAATTTATTACCGAAGAACAATAGACAAAAGCGATTCTCATACATTGTTATCTGCGATCGCTGAAAGTAACAAATTAATTAACCTCAAGTATTCCACATAAAACATTTCTAACAGCCGCGACCGTATCTAATCGGTAGAATCAGTTAAATAATTAAATAACATCAAATTTTCCGCCATTTTAGCTGGTATCGTCCCTCGCTATCTGACGGTCATAAATAAATTTACCAAGTTAACACCCTGCTAATAAAGAGCCAATTTATTCGATTCACCCCAAGTGATAGTATCATCGGCAGGGGTTCCTGCAGGAATTTGTTATATTCTGCGCAGCACGCATACGAATGCGATGCCACTTATAAAGGAGGCACTTCATCATCGAGGCGAAGCAGGACGATTTTGGGCAATAAAAGGATCAGGACTATGCTTCCACGAAAAAACTGAAGTAATGCAGGAGCACTAAAGTATAGCAGAGCCAGTTAGCGGCAAAAGGTTGACTTCTGTTGTGTGAATAGTACAAAGCAAGAGGGATGTTTTTGGCAAATCCCAGATGTACCGAATGAGAGTTGGCTTCTAGGGGTGTTCTTTATATCGTTCTGTGCTTGGAGTGGTGGATCCATTTATCATCAAAATTTGATGGCCTTGTAACGAACTCAATCAAATGGTAATTTGCAACTTGCGTCGCTTTTTGTATCGTTTCTGGCAAATGATCAATCATTCGGATGAGTTGAGGCAATGATTGTGATTTTGATTTGGGGTGACTTCTAGATGGTTTAGGATTTTTATTCTAAAAGGGTTGAATGCGAATTCATATCGTTTGTTGAAAGCGTTTATTTTTTTTTTGTTGATAGATGATGATTGTTGGAGACATTGGTTGCGTGGTAATAGGATTTTTGTCGATTTATTTTTGTTGTTTTATATCAAAGTCATCTTTTTTTTGGATATGATAAAATACATGTTTTTTGACGGAGATAAGTATTTATTGTTTGTATAGTGAAGTTTATTTTGTATGATAGAAAATGTTTTAGATTTGGAAGAGTAGACAGTAAACCTGGACTAAACCTAAAATATATGGTCTTCCTTATTTATGTACAAAATATAATAGTTATTTAAACCAACATGTCTGTCATGTTGTACACGTGCAAGGTTTAATAGTAAACAATTAAACATAGTTCGAAGAATAAACTAAGGCCTGGCAAACGAGGTTTTCACGGCAGGTAAGATTAAATGGGACATTGGCACCGTCAAGCCCTTCGAGGCTGTTAGGAAAGACCTGAGAGTGGCCTGAAAGAGATTCTACAAATCTTGACGTCACTATTCCGGGGCAGCTTTGCGTTGACCCATATTCCGAGTGGCTGGAGAGGAGCTAGAGTGATCTTTATACCCAAAGTGGGGAGAAGATCATACAAGCAAACAAATTCTATCAACCCATCAACACGACACAGTATAGAACTAATGGCCGACCTATCTCTTAGCATCGCAGTCGTAATATTGATAAACGATCTGCTATGGTAAGTGCCCATATCGTAAATTGCTAAAGATGTGGCTAGAATTTCTTGAGAGATACGAACTCCTTTTTTAATCAGTGGCTTGGAATTTAATGCATTTAGTTTATTTAGGGTGAAGCTATCAAAACCACCATAGTGGCTAGTTGCTAGATAAATTACAAGACCAAGTTCATAATCAAATCGAAGCTTTTTTGGGACACCATCGACACTTTAAGCTACCGTAGGAATTTATAACATCCCTAACTACGCTACTCTACCATAGCGTTTGTTTCACCGAAATATACGGGCCTGCTGACTTTCACGGCAGGCAGGCTCATTCACATTGCTTACAGAATCTTTTTCTGCAAACGCAGGATTCATTGAGCTAACTCCTCATACCCTAGAACATATTCTGTCCTCCAACCTAAACTTGCTACTACACATTGGATATTCTTACAGAAGCTAACAGTCAACCAATAAAAGTTGGATGTAATTATTAATTCTGTATTGATGGAATGGAAAGTTTTGGCACGCAAAACTTAGTTCTGCCACACAAAATAGTTCATTTTAGGTTTAATGATTACGTTGCACAGTGGTTCAGAATCCCGAAAACCTGGTCAAAGTCTTTTTAGCATCTAAAAGTAGTTTTTTATATGAAATTTCGTACTTGGGGTTTTTAAGGGCACTTAACTAAGAATCTGCTATCAATTTTCCAGAAAAAAAAACGGCGGATACAAAATGGCGGACTGTTTTGCTTAATAATCAGCGAAATTTCATGAAACTCGTTTTATGGAGGTTTTCGAGGGCGCTGATCCTTAATTTCGAGGGCTCTGATCCTTGTTTACGAGAAATAAAATATCTTTTCTTTGAAAAAAGATGTCTGGCTTCAGAGTTCCTGAAAAATAAAATTACTTATTATGAATATGAAGAAAAATTGTATTGTATATTTTCAGCTAGGTGCAGATAGTTTCTTTTTTATTTTAAGCAGAAATGTATACTGGACAATATGCCACCAGTTTCAAGGCGGTACCTTGCGGAACTTTCGACTTATAACCTATTTTATCCGAGTTATCTGAAGCGCGCCCACATAAATTTATTGCAACTTACCTTGTTAAACGTGCTAACGCAATTTGCAATAAAGGTTTCGTTTAGTGACGTTATAAAATAATACTCACTTTCAAGATAAGAATCCATGTCTTACTTTTACAGTGCGCTAAAAAACAAAAATTCTACAGGGCTTTGAATGCGGAGTACTTTTTTTTACTTAGCGGAGACGAAATTTCAGTCGCGAGACGCCCACTTTCAGAATGAAATATAACGGATTCCTGGAAAATCTATTTACTTCTAATAGTTCCAAATGATGCTAAGGGCTTAACTACAAATATTTGGCGGGTCAAAAGTCCCTAAAAAAATACTTCATTTTGGGACTTTTGACCAGGTTTTCGGGATTCTGAACCACTGTGCGTTGATAATAAACATTCTAGTATTCAGGGATTTTTTCTCTAGGTATGTGGGAAGTTGCAGGCCTATGATGACAAACCAGCCCAAATGGAGCAGCTCGATAACTGCATAATTTATGCTAACACGAAATTACACTGAATTCATTAAAAAAATAAACTTGAATTGGTATCGAAAGAATATAGTAAATGAAGAACCGCCGAAAGCCATTTACTGAAGTAATGCTTTCTTTTCCAAACCGCATAGAAACAGAAAGGTGCCGAAAAAGTGGCTTCTATGCATAATTGTACCAATTCCCAAAAAAGGGAATACAAAACTTACAAACTAATCATCACATATTTACAAAATTCAAAAACACTGCTTACAAATAGATATTAAATAAGATGGAAAATATATTTTGAAGCCAAACTAAGGGATTAGCAAAGAATAGATTGATCACAGACACATATTCATATTGCTACAAATGCTTAAAAAATACTAGTTTAAATATAGGTACTTCTCTTTGTGGAAAGCTATGGAGCAGTTTGAAGCTTGGATATTAACAAATCAAACAATCAGCTCAAAACTTTCAAAAGCAAAATTTGGACGCATTAGACCAAACGAACGGCTTGAAGAAATGCCTAGCTGAAAACATACATATAGTCGCACACAACAAACTAAACAGATTACGTTGGCTCGAACATGGTTGCCAGGACTTTCAATGTTAGGCCGGCCGTATACCAAAGCTTCATATGCAGCTTTTCGTCACTATTGCTTGGAGATAAATGTAGCAAAGCGGCATGTCACGATTTGTTCCATATAAAAAAAGTGTAATATGTCGCCAATAAGCATGTCGCTTTGGTCGGCCGTATACCAAAGCGACATGCCTTAGACCAACAGACTGAACCCTTTCTTAAATTTTTAATAATTGCAAATTTTCTTTTGCATCTATAAGTGCATCTATTCAGAGGTTAGAAAAACTAGAATCGAAAACTTTATAAATTGTCTTGATAAATCCTAATAACCCGAATGCAAATTGTTTAGGTGTCCATCCACAATGTGGATGGATGATAAAATGTCTTATCCTATTGCCTACAGAGGCCTTTGAGTCCTAGTCAAAACCCTTTTCTGGTGGTATCTGTGAAAACGAAACTTCTTTGTTTGTTTGCTTTGTTTTTATTATGGGCCTCAAATTGGACGATTATAGTACGGTTGGTTTCTCGCTTGGTCGGTAGTCATTGGCATCTCTGACTGGACACTGAATCTATCGCTCAACACTGTTTTCAGTAAATAAATTTTGATATTGGAGATCCTGAGCTACTTTACGGTAGAAACATTTAAAGAATCTTGGCGCAGCAATATTCTCTATAATAATTGTAACATCAATGTCCAAAATTTGAGTTTAGATGGCTCACTCCAGTAGCAAAAGGAAAGAATCTATGTAAAGTATTTAAAGAATGTGAGTGCCAAACCTAGTTTGCTAAATTTCGTATTACGTACGGACTCCATTTTAAAAAGTCAATTGAAGCTCCGTCACATTATAAAAATGGCGATTTGCTTTTCAAACTTGAGCAAAATAATCCATTTACATTTAAATCATTACAAGAAAAGAAAAATGGATTCTTTACAATAACGTTGAGTTCAAAGAGTCATGGAGCCGAAGATAAAAGCCAACTTGAAAACCGATATTCGTAAATAATTAGGTTCTCTATTTCGTGTGGTTTGCTAAATTTTTATAGACAAGATCGGCTTGCAGACTTAATCGGCAACAATTGGACATTTTACTTTGATCCATCATACAAGTCTGTAGTCCTCGGTAGCCATTTTTACCATATATACCATAACTTCTCCCTAGATAACACACCGACTTTCTTGTGTTCCCGCCTTAAGGTAGAAACAGAATGGCACGGAGACCGTGGCGGAGTCCGCCGCTCACAGAGTTTCCCATACATTTAATTTGTCCGCGCCGACTGGGGAGAAATTAAATGTATGGGAAACTCTCTGAGCGGCGGACTCCGCCACGGTCTCCGTGCCATTCTGTTTCTACCTTACAGCAACTCCCAAGCCTTTCCCTTCCACCTTCTAATGGATCCACGAAGTCAGCTTTTGTCGTGATAATATTGCATTGGAAGGGTGGAATAAAATCGCGTGTTGCTATGTGCAGCTTTTTCGTTCTTTTCTCTGCTATCTTTCCGACTACACTTTGCCGTCCAAAATTGAACTTAATTATAGTACAAAGAAGCTTTCTTCAAGCTGCTAGTACTCCAAGTAAAACAGCTTGATGACTCGTAAAGGTAAAAAGAAAATTGTTTTTCAAATGAACCAATCTATATTAATTTAGTTTTCCTCAAGATTCTGATTACATGACTCGTAGGAATGATTGATTCAGCAAATTTTTTTTAACCCAAGCAAAACTCCAAAAACGAATGTTTCGCTGCCTCGAAACCGACAAAAAGGAAAAAAAACACCAAAAAATTATTTAACATAAGCACATTTTCCTTCCAAACAATAAAAAAGGCATTAAACATTCGAAATTTTTGCGAACAAGTGGGTAATTTGCAACACAACAAATTTGCTTACATGACGAAGTCACACAGCAGTCCTGAATGTATTTTGGGCAAGGCGACATCGATTTTGACCACAAGAAAAAAAAGAATCCTTTCGAAAAAAAGGCCGTTTACACGTGTTCCTGACTAAAATTATCAGAAATACCGTGCGGCATTTTACGTTCCGTCGATCCGCCAAATTCCCATTGTTCGTTCGCGGATCGCGGCTACTTCTGTGTTTTTGGAGACAGGGGAACATAAATGTGGAATAAAATATGGCTATGGTGAATCAATTAGACTTGAGGACAATAGAATTTTATACATTCGCCCTGAAATGGTTCTTTTACTTCTTTTTCATCCTTTTTTTTTGTTTGTTTGTGACGAAAAATTCACTTGACCCTTTCTTCTCGGCTTTTTTTTTTATAAAGAACAGAGTCAGACCGCTGGACGGCGGCGTAAGGTCTTAACAATTCGCGACAACATTTTACAGTTATTTTACAAATTTTTTATCAATTTGTGTCGTTTTAAGGATCGCATTCGGAATAATCTTATCCATGGTGTGCTTGTTACCCCAAAGATTTCTTTTGTTTAGTTGGCGTTGAGGTAAGAGAATTTAAGGAGATCAGTTTTTGTTTGAAACCGATTGTTAGGGGATTATATAAATCGGGTATATGTATACTATACGGCATTGTGTTTGTAGTTATGATCATCATTGATGATATGATTACTTTACTTTAATAAATGACGCACTGATATCATAGGCCCAAAATAGACAGGGACTTATGCATCCAGAAGCAAAAGCTTTTTTGAAAGTTAATTGAAAATTCATAGGTAACAATTAGAGCAAATCAATTTTTGTGTTGCTAAACACTGTTATGTTTGGCTAGTGGCTAAATTTTCTTTATTGCACATATATGCAAATGTTCATTTCTTATTTGTGTGAATGCGAGCTTTCTTTTACCGATGTTGAAATTGGACGTTAAGGTGAAACCCCAATGTACGCTTGCTTGCTTGAACTGGCTTGAACTTGGTGAGCTTTTCAAAACTTTCCAGATTTTATATGTGAACTTGTGCCTTAGTCACTTGGGCATTTGCTTTTGTCTCATAACAAAGCATTGGTTTATTTAATATGTCAAAGCAAAGCAAAGCACCAAAGCAAGCCAAGCGTGCATTGGGGTTTCACCTTAAGAAATTCTCCACCATGCAGAGCTTTTGCGTTTGGATACTTTAGTCGTCGCCTACACTGCGACATATGGAATATCTTGTATACAGATTGAAACGGGGGTGCTGCACAAGAGCTTGAAGAAATATATGACGAAATAAAAATATAGATTTACACATAAGACTGATCAGACTACGAGGGGTCGGACATGTCATGTGGTACGAGTCTCTGAAGAAAAAAAGTTGTAAGCTGACACTTTTTCGATTTCAAACCATAATCTAGGAGTTAGGGCATTTGAAATTGCAGGTTCGATTCAACGCAAGATCGCGCATAATTCTTTGTGTTTTCACTTTTTGTGAATTTGTAAGATGTATCTATGGTTTGCTCAGCAAACTTTCTAGGGATTTCTCCTTTAGCCTTGTCTGCTTGCACCAAACACAGAGACTTGCTCCTCGAAATCTCGGGACAGTAAAAAAAGAACATAAATGACAGATTTATCTTTGAACGGGGATGCAAATCCGTTTAGGCCCAATATTTTTTTATTTGCCTTATCGACAAAAGGTCAACAGGCTCATAAGAACATGCCACACGAACATCCTTGATTTTCTCTTGCACCTAAACCCTGCCGACCTTCACATTAAAAACCTAGCGTCGTGCAATAACTAAAGAAATCCGGGCCTGGACTTTAAAACCCTACAGTCATAGCAATATCTTGAACTTGCTACCCAAGGCTATGGTCGCTACAACCGTAGACTACCTTCGTCTAGATTGGCCTTCAAGAAGGACATCTCTGTCGAATTACCCTCAAGAAGAGAATAGAGAAATGCAGACGGGTCCTGAGGATGTTCGATATACGGATATTTACCAACGGCTCCAAGACGTCAGAGGGCGTGGGGATAGCTTAATTTCTTCATTAAACCAAGAAGGCTGTCATTAAAAGATCATAGCCCTTTTTTAATGTGATATTCTAAGCTCACGTGTCAACCTTTGTACTACCAGTTCGTCAGGTAGTACAAGTCATGGTGCAATGTCTGGTATTAAGGTTAGTTAAAAGGAGAGAGAGGGATAGGATAGGTTAGGGAGAGTAAAGGGGGTGTTGGAGGAGATGGCGATGAACCTTGCGTTTGAGCTCTTGGGTGTTGTATGAGTTCGGGAATACTGACTGTGGAAGGTTGTTCCACAGTCTAGTGGTTCTTGTTATAAACGAATTTCTAAACCGGAGTGTGCGCGTAGATAAGGGCTGTAAATTGTGAGGGTGAGCCGAGCTGGCAAGTCTTGGGGTGCCGGAGAAATGTTGAGGTTACTTATTTCAGTGGAGCAGTCATTGTGGTAAAAGCGGTAAAATTTTGCAAGACCTGCTACATTTCTACGGTGGCTTAAGGGGGTTACATGGGTTTCAAAAATTAAAAAAAAATACTATTTTTCGGAATTTTTTTTCACAAAATAAATAAATATGGTTTATTCCAAGTTTTGGCATATACAAGTAAATCATTTGAACAAATTATAAAAAAAAATTCATAAAAAAATGAAAATAAAGCCATTTACAGCTGGTTTACGGAAATCGATGTTTTTTACCGTTGGCAAAATTACTCGTGATGTGTTTATCAGAAATCAAAAAACAAAATTTATTCTGTTAGTAGATGCATATGGCTTGTACTTGAACGAAGGGTTTGATAAAAAATGATATTTAAATTTTTGACATTGTTTTTAACAAAAAAAATGATTTTCGATGAATTTTTTTTATACATATTTTGGTAATTTTCTATTTGTAAAATGACATGTAGTGAACAAAAATAAAAATCCCTTGTTCAATACTGTATAGAAGAAGGGTGCAAAATTTCAATAAAATCGGAATATTAGTTTTTGAGAAATCGTGCCTACCGACTTAAAAATTTGGTTTTGATATAAAACAAAAAAATTTTTTTTCAAATTAGAAGTGCTATATAAATTAATGTTTTAACAATAGTTACAATAAAGGTACCATATTTTGAAAACATGTTTTTTATGTAAAATTTAATGGAGAATACGATAAAAATATGAAAAACTTGGTAAGGGGTTGGGGCCGTTGTAAAAACTTGATTTATACAATTAAATTGTTAATAACAATATGAATTTGTTAATAATTATTATTTAAACTATTTTTTTCTCAAGATGCAGTCCTTTAGTTTTAAATTGAAAAAGAAAAGAAGTTTGTAGCTCAAATAGAACCTGAGTTATACATTTATAAAAATGAGTCTCCAAGCCAAAAAACTCGCTTTTCTCAAATTTTCAATCACTTGTATTTATCGAAAATGTTTCGGAAAAAAATCGATATAGAATCCGTGAAAATTTTTTTAGCCAAATCGGAGATGTGTCGGTCAATTTTCATCAAAATCCGTACGGTTTGTAAAAGAATTACCCATATACTACATTCACCCCTTTCGCTGGTGTCTAAACAAAAAGGATTTTAAATAATATTGTTACAAAACTTTATACAAAAACAGAAAACTAACGCATCAAACAATTCTTTCCTAAACTTAAATTGAAGATGACATTTCTCGTTTTTAGTTTCTGCTTTTCATTACAACATCTAATCAACACAAACATCCCCTTTCTGAATCAAATTACTTACAAAAATACCAGGCAGAATTTTTGGATATGCCACCCTTTACAAATTATCCTTGTACTTATCAAAAGGATTAGCTTAAGTTCTTGTACCGACTAAGAGACTCTACTTTATTCAGTCTTGATTGCTGTTTATCAAACTCCACAAAAATTTAGGGTTGATATCGTTTCCAGTACATTATATCGACTAGCACCCGATGATCATTTTTGTCGAGGGTGAACAGCTTCTTTTTGTAAATGCAGGCAGGGGTGATGTTCCTTAATAGTCATCCCCTCAAAATGTATAGTTCCTTAGGGATATTTAACGTGGCACTAAGTGGAAATGGATTAATTTGAAATTTATCTGTTTTAAAATCATAACAAAAGGAAAGATTTTTGTTAAAGTAAAGAGTAGGATTTGTATATTTTGTGAAAGGAATTAAATTAATTTAGTTTATGTACCATTTTTTAACAATTGTTAATACCAGCATCATTTAAAAACTATAGCGCGAAATGCCTTTATAGTGAAATGTGTAAGTCCAGCTATTTATTTTTTTAACAGAATTAAGCTTAAGACATCCTCCTTTGTACTACCAGTCGGTTTGGTGGGGCAAATGGAATGACTAAGTAAGCTAAGAGGAGTCTGGAGAGACTTTGGAGGAGAAGGCGATGAATCTTGAGTATGAACTCTTGAATGTTGCACGATTTCGGAAATATTAACTGCAGAAGGTTGTTCCACAGTCGAGCTTCAAAAACAAATCCGTGAACTGACGTGTACGCAAAACGAAGGTCTCTAAACTATAATAATCTTGTGTTGCGGGAGACGTGACTCGTGTAACATTCATCATGACACCCAAAATTCTGATGAGATATACTGACAACGCTGGACGTCCACAGCCGGCATAGTAGATTCCCAGCGGTTTTATCCTGTCCCTTCTGGTAACATTATCAGGCAATTGTTGAGACTCAGTAGAAAGGATGTCAAAGCACTGACCGCCTCGAGTACTGAACAGTGTTTCCTAAATCATCACTTACGGAAGTTGGGAAGAGCAGAGAACTCACTCAAGGAGGATGAGTATATAAAATAAAAATGAAAATATAAAACTGAAAAAATACTGAAAATGAATTTTCTGTCCGAAATAAGGCGGAAATTATTAATTACACTGAAAACTGATATCAGTTACCCTTCATGAGTATCAAAAAAAGACTGAAAATAGACCGAAACAAGACGGAAATTTTTTTCATTTTTAGATTTGGAATATTCTTAGGAAGGGACTCGGCATTTCTTGGACTTAGAAAAATTTTGGAAATTTTTTAATAATTGTTACTCTGTTCATCCAAATGTCTAAATGTTTCCGTCTAAATTCCGCCTGATTTCGGTTCACACTCTTCAGTCGAAATTATCTATCATTTACAATGCATTTTCAGTTCTGTCTCCCATGGGCGTAGCAATGAATTTTTGCTGGGGTGGGCCAGATTTTAAACCACCGTTACCGACTGACCACAGACAGATGATAAGCTTGATCAAATCTTTGCTTTTTTCAACTATTTCTCTGTCATGTTGCCATTGATAAGCAAATCTTTAATTGGCCTGGATGGACGAGTATGCTGCTTGATCTTACCACTAAAACCATACATCGTGTGTTAACATAAATTTTGAGGAAAATCAACTAAGGGTCTGATTATGTTGGAGCAGCGATAGATGGTAACAGAACTGTGACAAAAGCTGTGAGTAGCGCGAATAAAGCAGTCTTACCAGTTTCTGACAGAAGCGCAAAAAGAAGGTTGACAATATGACTGAGGAATCAGCATCCATCTTGATACTAACGATACTAGCGGAGAAAAGTAACCCAAGCTTTATCGCAGCTCTTGTCGTTGATCGCGACCAAAACGTGAGTCACCGCGTTGCTCCAATATAAACAGCTCTATTGAAAACCTTGTATTATCTCCGCTCCGCTAGCATCGGCGCTCTACTCGTTTATCGCAGCTCCAACATAATCAGACCCTAAGGCCCTCCGCACACGAGTCGACTGATTTCCAATCCCAGTTGCATACGCAACTGTTTTATGACCTTGCCCGGATACGGAAGTGGGAATCCCCACACGGGTCGACAGAAACGAGACCGATTTAAAACTAGTTGGCAACTGGTCGCATGCGACTGTTCTTGCCGGTCGCAAGCGATTTCAGTTGCTCGGTTGCACTTGCACGTGTCAAGGTTTTGTAGTCCGGATAATTTGTAACGTGTGTGACTAAAAATTATGTGGGCACAGAACACCGATTGATCCAAAATCAGTTGCGCTCGTGTGTGGAGAAAGGTTTTGGTTGCAAACTGGTTGTGCGCGTGATTGTTGTGAAACTGGGATTGCAAATCAGTCGACTGATGTGTGGAGGGCCTAAAGGCTGTATCAGATCCAACTTTTTGAGCATCGGCAGAAGCAAAGGCAGAAACAGAATTCTGCCTGCTAAATCAGACTCAAGTAAAGCAGCAGCAACGGCAGAGTTTTTATTTGAGAGCTAACGTCAAATTACATTCTTGATATTTTTAATCACACAACAATAAATTCTTTGTGAAAAATCACACAACAATAAATTCGCAATATTCCGCGTCCATTTATCATTTAAAAACAACTTGCCAAGTGACAAAGGTTTGAAAAGTCAACAAATTCTGCTTCGCAAAGCAGCAAAATTAGGATTTGAGATGAAAAGGCAGCAGCAGAACTCTCTGCTGCTTTTCGTGACCAGCGTAAGCCAATAGAAACAATTCCCTGCCGACGGTTCTGCTTTGCTGCTTTGGATCTGATACAGCATTAAATCGCGCAATTTGGTCGCGCTGTTCTAAAATGGGCCTGTCGTGATTTTATTGCTTTTCTCGTTAAGTGAACTAATTTTGCAGGAAACAGATATTAATATATTTTATAACTATTTTGTTAAATTCACCTCAGCATTCAAATATTTCTCACTAACAGATCCAATCGCTCAATTAGTTGTGATCGTCTAATTCATTTCATAGAACGTTTTTGTGTTTTTTCCTTTTCTCATCTATCGGGTCTGTCATAAACTACACGGTATCATACTGAAGATGATAGGTATCATACTGAAGATAGATAGATGTGTGAGGTACTGGGTCCAAAGGTACTGCGGCCATTCATTTGGCCTGTTGTACTACAACCCTATTCCTCATATTTTTAGGCCAGACCGCTTGAACAAGCTCAGCAGTCTGCCTATTGGCTTGTCACTAGACTTGCTTGCTCGAGCAGGGACTCCTCGAACAAGAAAACCCTGCTCCTCGCTATTGCGGGGCATTCACAGAGGACGTGGAGAGCAGGCTCCTTCTCCTCCAGGCAAAGCCTGCAGGTGGGGTCCTCAGCCTTTCCTATCCTCCATAAGTGGTAATTTAGGGCGCAGTGTGGTAATCAATCCAGCAAGTGTTCTGATATTATTTCTACTGCGCCCCAACAAATCCTTGGCCGTGTTAGGAGAGTTGATCAGGCGTGGACCTCCAGCGTTCAGCATGTTTCATCAAAGTCCGATCGGCCAGGGCCCTTTGCAGCAAGCTGGCAGGTGCTCCGATAAGGTAACTTGATTGAGAACGCTCAGCTCATCAAGAGCACGCTGGCAGTCCCAAAATAATTTAGACTTGGTCTTACGGCTATTAGAGCAGATAAAACTCCGTTCTTTTTGGTAGGCCCTTCTTAAGTTCTCATGAGTGCATGCCAGTATAGCGTACACCTCTGCTTGGAAGACAGTTGCTAGGGTGCCTAAGCTTATCGCTCTGCTGAATCTGGGGCTTTCGCTCCAGATTCCGGCGCCCATACCTGTCTCTGTTTTGGAGCCATCCGTGTACCATAACTATTTTTTGTAAAATTGTTTTAAGCCTTATGTAACATCACGGGTTTTTAATAAGTGATTCACTTTTATTCTGGGGTGGGTCAGAAGGATTCTGGGGTGGGCCTGGCCCACCTGGCCCCTCCCCTTGCTACGCCCATGCTGTCTCCTGTTCACTACCTCATTCAACTTTCCGTTCGTTTTCCGACTGCTCTTAAACATTGAAAAAATTAGTAATTTTTCAGTCTGTTTTCAGTCTTATATTTTCACCCGGGACTGTACCACGATAGCGAGGAGGATATTCTTATAGAGTCCGATCCAAAAGATATGAGATTTCTCAAAAGTCGCATTTTTCATTCGCAGTGAGAATAACACCAGAAGAAAGTGAATAACAACTGATTTCGAAGGGGAAATGTGAAAATACATAAGCGCATGTCTTATCCCGATGTGCGCAATGTTTATTTGTGTGTAATTTTCATTTCCCCACATGCGCGAAGAAAACCTCCACTGACTTGGATCAAGCTCTGGCATGGAGAGACCTTGCTGTTCGAATAGACAAAGTCTTAGCGAAAACTCCTTAATACCCCGGCTTCACTGCGCAAGTTCGAGCAAATTAGTCTACTGAGCTTCAATTTTTGCCTGATTTCCCATAAATTTTCATATTTTGAAGTCTGGAAAAATAAATTCTGATTTCGCCCAACAGAACAAACCTCGCTCAAAATAGAGTAATCAACTGGAATAGTGAAATGGCCATTCCAGTGAGCTTATGCATTTCTGACTTCTGGGGAAAAAGCAACAACAGTTTCAAGCACTGAACTGGACTTTAGCCGGTAAAGCCACTTTTGCGGATTGAATTGAACTTGATTAAACTAAGGCCGGTGAAGACGGGGTATAAGGGGAAATGTACGCTTGCTTGCTTGAACTTGATGATCTTTCCAGAGCGTTTCAGATTTTATATGTGAAACTTGTGCCTTAGTCACTTGGACATTTGGGTCTGCCTCATAACAAAGCATTGGTTTTTTTAATATGTCAAAGCATAGCAAAGCACCAAAGGAACCCAAGCGTACATTAGGGTTTCACCTTTATACCCCGTCTTCACCGGCCTTAGTTTAATCAAGTCCAATTCAATTCGCATAAGTCGCTTCACCGGCTAAAATCCAGTTCAGTGCTTGAAATTGTTGAAAAAATGAAACCATCCACTTTGGTCAAAACTTTTTTTAATAATTAATAAGTAAATGTAAGAAATTTAACTGAGAAATTATATACACAAAAAATTCTTATAAGCATATAATTTTTTTGTAAAACAAAGTTTAAAATTAAATTTTTATTTTGAAATAAATTTTTTTTCCTATTTTAATCATTGCACATAAATTAAAGGAAATAACTATTTTGTTAGTAATTAAAATAATTTACGATCAACCTTAATTTTTATTGCGCAAACTAAACGAACAAAAATCCCCTAATTAAACGGTCAACTTAATTTAAGCCGGCAACACTTTGGGTCCAAATCGGCGCTCGTTACGATTTTATGAGGCCATGGTCTGGCTACCTTCGAAAACTACTGGCTGTCAATAATGCAGTGTCCAGCCGGGCTTTAACAGCTTCATTTTAAATTCGTAATTAAATAATGAACAAACATTTTTTTTTCTCTCATATAGTTTATTAATTAGAATATGGAGGTATTAAAAAGCCTCAATCAAATCCGTACAATTTTACGACTGGTCATATCCAGTGAAGACTGTTTGGCCTATCTTTAGTAATGGGACGAAAGGACCCATGGGGTATGTTCGGTGTCGTGTTACTGGTTTTTATGTGTCTTTCAAGTGGATAATCATAAATTAGACTCTTGTTAACCCTGATAAAGATGGCAGTGTCTACAAATTTATTACCACTTAGACAATTACTTGTAATTGGGATGAGTCCTAATTATGTTCGCTTCAAATTTGTTACAATCTATTTATCGTATGAATTTTTTCAAAGGAAAAGAATGTTATCTTCCAAAATTAAGATGGGAAGAGAGAGTTTATCATGGGTTTTTAAAGACAGTGAAAGTGAATATATGAGAAAAAAAATTAAGGACGAGATATAATTTGGTCTCTAAAATGATAATTTGCTTCAATATAAAAAAGTGGAGATAGTATAAGGGTATGTAGGTTAGACTGAAAGAATTTTGTCGTAAAAAGAAATTTATTGATGAAACGATATTTTTTTAGTTGATAATAATTTTTCAATAAAAGTTTTAATGAATTACATAAGACAGCACAAGGCTTACTATCAAAAAATATAGAGTGATATTCGAAAATGCATGCTTGCGTTACGATAGTAAATTTTTGGATAAAATTGTTTTTTAAGTGATGAATATTCAATAAAATTTTATGAGAGAGCTTCTGGAATTCGCCAAAGCACCCAGTGATTGAATTGATTATAGCTGTTAAAATTTTTATTTTATTATTTCATTATTGTAGGAATTTTTATGTTCCATATGGAGTGGTTTATAGTTGTATGAAAAAATCATCACATTCAGAATTAGTACCATTTTTTTTATTAAGTTGCAATTAGTATGCATTTAAGATATACATATTTAATCTAACCACTAAATCCGTGTTTACAATTAACAATTGATTGTTTATACTTATAATTCTGATTTTTTGGACTTATCCTAGTATTTTACTAGAGCAAACTAGTTAGCTATCAACTAATCGTCTCACTAAACAAGTTGAACACTTGTTTTATATGAATCGTGGTAGCACGTGGATTAGCCGGTTTGGCATTTTATTATTATTATTACAAGTAATCATAAATTTAATATTCTTTTGTTAAAATATAACATTTAACTGCATTGACATTTTTTAATTGAAACCTCTGAGCTCTTCATTACATGACTTTACTTTTATCTTAAAAAAATATCTTTGCTGTTTGTATTGATATAGGTTTCTAATTTTATCATGGAATTGTGGCAATACGAGTACGTTGGAGTAAACTTGCAATTCGATTGTGTTTGTGGGCTTTTTATAATTGGCATAATCATTAGTCAGATCAAGCTGTTTTTGAATAGTGTAGTATTTTCAAACCACATCTTCTCAAAATGATGGAATAATCCTGGTAAGACGAACAATCGGACTAATTTACCCTGTCCATTCCTGCTGTAGACGAGTGCTTGTTCAGATGCAAACTTTAAAGAGCCCAATCCTTTCTCAAGAATTTTCTGTGTAAAATCACAAAATTTTACGAAATTATTTGCCGTATTTACCTGCTTATATAACGCATTTCAAAAATTGTTTATTCAGTTTTTGATTTTCTCAAAATCAGGGGGAGGGGGACTTCGGGGAAGTGACATTAACTTCATTATATGCCCCCAACGATTAATCAAGGCATATTTCGGTTCGCCATTTTTCGGAGGTTTCCTATTTTTTCATTACAGATTGACTGAACTATAAGTCTTGTTCTTGTTCTTGGTATTGCTAAATTTGCAAGACCAAGGCAAGACTGCAAGAACAAGGCCTTTTTTGCTCATCACTAGCACAGGCTGTGAGATATGACCTGCTCTCCTAGTCCGTCGGCCTGTCCGGGAGGCAGCGTTGCAAAGGACACAATCATTTGACCCTTCACGATTTTTATTGGAAATGTTTATTCTCGGGCAATCGTTTAAGGATCCAAGAATCAGCTGCTCCAGTTGGGATATAGGTGACCTTGACGAAATTGGAAACTTGTCAAAAAACAATTTTTTTAAAATCATTTGACACCTCTTGAAAATTTGTCAACTTTTAGCTAAAATAATCAGAGGAAAATAATCGCCAGCTGCACTGAAGAGGGTATTTTATACGTCAGCTAAACCGGAAATAAAAAGTGGAGTGCAAAGTCATTTGACCCCTCACCAAATTTTTACAGGGTATTAATTGTGTTATCGAAATGATGAAAACAATAATCAGCTGCGCTTCCAATGGTAGAAAAACCGTCAGCTGGCGTATTTTAGTTGTTGAGCGCGCCTACAATTTCAGTTTTAAATAATTTAAATAACCGTCTGACTGACGATCTTACACCCGGTATCCCCTCAGCTGACTTTCATTCTTGGTAAATGTAGCCTTTAATGTTTTTATAATATTTGTCATTTGTGGTCATTTTTTCGAATAAAATGGCCTCGAAATAATAACAAAAGTTTTAAATTTTGGTTGCAAATGCTCAGAACAAAAAACAACGTTCCGTTCCTTTAACCTGGTTGCAAATCTGGTATGAGGTATAAAATAATATATTTAGCGCTACTCCTGCCTGCAGCACTTTTGGAATTATTTTGGCGAAAATGCAGACAAATTCGCTTTATCTGCAATTTTAACAAAGTTCTTGACTTCAGAAAAGGTTGCAAATTTAGATTTATTGTTTTCTCGGTGTACCAATAGGTTCACTAAAGTTTTAAAACTTTTGAAATTATTGTTAAATGTTAGATTTTTAATATCTAAAATGACTGGACTATTATTTTTGCAGTGTGAACATAATTTTTTAATGGCACAGAGTTTCCTTTTTCTGTATACAAATCTTGAGTGCAGTATTTGCTTTTGGACACATTAGCCAGTATAGTATTCGTCTAGTTATCCCTTCTTTTTCTTCTGTTTTATCCACTACTCCCCCTTTGTTTTCTCTTCGTTGATGTTCAGGCCTACATATGTAATTTGCCGCCTATTTTAGTTCTACATTAGCTTCTTTTTCTGCCAAAAAATAACTTCCTACGATTTTCACGTTCTCTTCATATCCAACAATAATAAATTATTCGTCCTTAAAATGTTTTGATAGCTTTTATCCTTCAAACAAAAGATAGATATTTTCCAAGTTACTTTATGTATCACAACCACATTAAAAGTTATGGAATAAGCTGTTTGTATTTTTTAGATTGAATTTCAAAATTTCTTTTGTATTAAAAATGAAATGCTTTTCATAACAAACATCATTTAATAATTATGTCCTTGAGTCCAAATCAGCATAATAGAAACAACATTAACTTAATCATTTTGAAATATCGAAATTTTGTAATATCCCAAACATGATATATGCCCTTAATGAGATAGTATCTATACCGTTTCCCGCATAAAGTTACCAGTGCTTAAGTGTCAAATATTTCTCCAAACACACATTTTGACGTATAATTATAGCACCTATTACAAAACTCTGACACACAACGCGATATCACAAATTACCAAACTTTATTCAAGTTCTCTTTAATCAATACCACAGCCAAAATGTCATAAATCAGTAAATACCTGTCATAAGCAAAGTAAAAATATATATATCTTTTTTTTTTTGGAAAATAACACACATAGCATTACAGATGACAACCGTATACCAGAAGGAAAATTTTCGGTCGAACGAAAGATTGATGAATGCTAATGAGAGATATTTTATGCGTTAAAACTTTCCTCGCATGAAATATCGACTTAAATAAATCTGTCCCATTATATTGATACCGGTAGAAAAACCAGTATACGAAAAAACCCACACATTAAACAACATAAAACATCTGAAACATGCCAAACATGGGAGGAAAAGGAGAGTCCAGAAATTGAAATCGAAAACCCTCGTTCCGTATAGAGTGGCATTGCACAGTGATTTCTCAAAGGTAACCAAAGGTCCGATCAAGTTAAACATGTTAATTAAAAGCACACACCACCGGCACAAACATATGTTAATATATCACAAATTAATGAGTTTGATTCACTCAATAAAAAAAAAATATATTTAATACAAAGTCACAGGAGTGGGATCCCTGCGTTTGATCATGGGCCTTCGCATCCAGCCCAGGGTCCAGCTTTGGCAGCGTGTTCACCAGCCATGAAGATATATCTCACAAATTAATCCCATCCGCATGTAACAATCCGAGATGTACGTACGCGCGTGTATTTAAATTTATAATAAGCCAGCGTGATATTTACATACGTGTATTTGCGCTTAATATCCCGGAGCTCGAGAATGGATCCCAATTTCTTAACTGGGAAATGAAGAAAACTGTTTAAGGTAATTGAGATATCTACGGAATTATGACGGCTAAGACAGATGAGACTGATGATCACAACAGTGTGCGCCAGCAACATCTCCACAGGCATGAGCCCTTGCGGGGATACCATATGTGTCTTACCTGGTGCCATGCCTGTGATCTCCATTCAAGGGCTCCTCGAGACATTTTTCGATAAGACCCAAGAAAGGGAAGCAGTACGCCACACGAGTGCGCATACCCCAGGACCATTGAGGAGCCCTAAGCCCATATGCACACACATAGCAACATCAGATCCCAATACGTCGTGTTTGTATTTCTGGCGTTTCTCAAAAAATAAATACAAATTTCCTCCACACCTTGTACCACATATAATCTTGAGATAGCATCTTGTTAAGTCGAGACTATTTATCAGACCATATACGAAGGTATTAACGCTTAAGTCGTACTTCTTAAGCTAACACGCATGCGTAAGCGTTACCTGAATACCAGTAACGGCCAACCAACAACGGACTGCTCCGGCTCACTTCAACTGGTGTAGAACTTCATTTTTCTTGCTTATTTAGCGTCGTTTTTTCTCTCCCTCATTTTTCTTTTGATCATATATTTTTTTTTTGTTATCATCTCGCGGGTTTTGTTAACATTTGAAAGCGCTACAACTTAATTCACAGCGTGAAATGCCATAAATGTGTTTTAAACTCATGTTAATAATTTCAGGAGATTTAAACTCTCGATAGCTGACACCTTGGAGTTGCTAGTCCCTCCTGGTATCGAGGGATTTAAAACTCGCACGCAAATAAGACATTCGCTCGCCTGCAGGTTGTTTCTGAGGTGCTTAGCCTTTGATTCGCGCTAATTAAATGTGGATTTTCTGATTATGATGATGTAATTAAAGAGGCAATTTACCTTTTTTGGTATGTGACGTTTGTACAGGAAGTTAAATGCTGTGTAAGTGTTGGATTTAATGCGAATAGTGATTTAATGGGATAGAAAATTAGCAACGGGTGGCGGTAGTGAGTGAACTAATTTTTAATGCGTACCCTTTGCTTTGATTTTTCATCAGTTCACTTGAATAGGACACAAACTTTTCATCTAGTAAGATTTATGGCACCGATCACTGTCACCTGTCGATCTATCCTTTTGATTGCTTAGTACTGCAACTAGATTAGACAGGAGACATGCAATCCAATATTGGCTAGGTAACAATATTTTGTATGTATGTAATTATTATATCTTCTTCTTCTGCCCTACAGCTTTTGTGCGACTCGGACCACTTTCGTCACATAGTAGTGCTGCACACGAGACGAGACGAGATTTGGCCCAGTTTCGTCTCGGTCTCGAAAAAATGGGTATTTGCAGGTCTCGTCTCGATCTCGTCTCGATCTCGTCTCGTCTCGTCTCGAAAAGTCTCGTCTCGTCTCGAAAAGTCTCGTCTCGTCTCGAAAAGTCTCGAATTTCACTGTCAATACACAAATTGCTCAGTCTTCTGTATTTCGAGAAATATCACTATGTGCCATATTAATGAAATTGTATACAAATATTCCTTAGACCCTTAGACCCAGATCTACACGTTCAATTTTCTGTTCAATTTTGCGATGTTCAATACTTTTTTTAGCTAGAAAGTTGGCCTTGAATTGAACAGCTGGTGTAGACACACTAGAGGTGAAGCAAAGTTGTGTCTACACTAATGTCAAATCTATATAAAGTGTGCTTGATGTGAATTTTATGCATTTATGTCAGATTTATATCAAATGTGATTGATGTGAAGAAGAAGATATTGTTTGGCTGTCACAGCTATCTATGTTCAAGAAAATGATTCTTCTAATTTTGCATACGAGCGAAAGAGTAGGAAGTGTTGAACATCGCAAACTTGAACAGAAAATTGAACGTGTAGAACCGGTCTTATATTTCCATGCTAGTCACTTCCCAGACGTAGACACGTAAATCTACCTTTTGCAGTGGCAACAGGGCGGGGAAGAGGGGATCAATGAATCGAAAGTTAATTTCTAATTTGTGTAGAGTTACATTTACGTAGAGTCCGTTCCAAAAGAGAAGAGGTATTTTACAGTCATTTCATTTCATTTCAACGTACTTCATTTTAAATGCGTTGAAATGAAATGAAATGACAGTAAAATACCTCTTCTGTTTTGGAATGGACTCTGCATTTAAATGCTAATGGAATGCGTACTCTTCGTCTTGTCTCCGCAGCCTGCTCAAGTCATGTATTGGTGCCGAATGTTGTGCTCGTCAAAGAGCGCAGCGTGAAGATACTTTAGTTGGTGTCGATACGATTTCAAAATAACGATTTGATTTCGAGACCTCGAGATGTCTCGCGAGATCTCAAATGGTGGTCTCGTATCGATTTTTAATCTGGAGGTCTCGTCTCGATCTCGTCTCGAAACAAGAGACAAGAGTCGTCTCGTGTGCAGCACTAACACATAGCCGGCGGATAAGGTGGGTAGGTGGGTAGCAGTACCCACCAAGAAAATTCCCATCCGGAATTTGAGAATAACTGAGCGTGTGACATGAGGAATACCCGGCCCATATTCGCCGAATCTTAAACAATAAGACGTGCTCTGCATTATCCTGGATAACTAGTCATACCAATCCCAGCGCTGATCCCATGAGGGTCGAACAGACTCTTAACAGGCTCGTCTCACTTGCCTTGCCGTTTCGTTACAAACTCGCCGCCGCATTGAACATATTCAACATTGAACGCTTGTCTCGCCAGTATCTCTATGGGAATAATTCCCGCTATCCCGCACGCGGCATCGTTGGACGAGGGACTTCCAACTTTTCTGCATTGCCGCATTCGCCATAGCCTCTTATACCCAGGCACAAGCACACACAACCGACACATGCACTCGTCGTTAAAATTTTTGGTTATGTGTAAGAGACTAGACGGAACACAAGCCCGCAACTGTCTGCCAGCGAAAATTCGCCGCATACACCGCACGCACGTATTTTTTTCCAACTTTAATCTGTATGCGGTCCTCCATTTTCTGCTGTTAGCCGCCTTGTTTAAAGGCCTCCATACACGGTCAAATTGGATGTACATCGAAGTGCGGATGTACAACCAAAACTATCGATTGTCAGACGGTCGGCCGATCAAAACTCGTTGCGCGCATGGGTTTGATCAAAATATGAATGTACATCCAATTTGACCGTGTATGGAGGCCTTAACGCTGCTGCCCACACTGGCACTGCGTAAAGCTAGACTGAGCTAACCACCCTCGCCATCAGAAGGCGACGGATCGGTCTAGGGCCCCAAGTTGTGAAGCATTCTCGGAAATGCTGCAAAACAAGTGTGTTTTAAAATTAATCCTCTGATTGGTCATCTACCTTAGGGCAGGCTGTGAGTGAATCATCTGTTCCCATACCTTGATCCTTACGGACAATTGTTTTCCCAGATTGCTGATCAGCACAGTTACAGTTTTGTGCTCAGCAAACGGCAGACCAGCGCTTTCAGGCCACGCTTTAAAATCTCAGATAGCTTCATTGGCGCTTACTTCGATCTCATCTAGGCTCAGCCTCAACACAGCATTATACATTGTGATCTACAGGAGAGGTCTCAGGACACCACATGTTGTTCTGTACACCGTCTGCCCATCTTTCGTTCATAACGAAGTGACCTCCTTTTTAAGAAAGGTTGTTACCAAATAACAGTGTGGGAGGAGGGGAATGTATTTGTCTGACTACCTAACAGGGCCCAACACGATCCGCCGGCACTGCATCCATTCTTTTCCTGTTTGCGTTAAAAACGCAATGTACAACTTGTCCGAGTTATAGTAGTGTACCCAGTCAATCTATTGTTCAATTCGTCTAACTGTCAATTCGTCTAATTGTTAGACCAAGGGATAAGATCGGAGTGAAGTGTCCAGGATTGAGCACCCTCTCTTGGCCTATAAGCTGTCAATTGACAGTTCAAATTGATCAATGCATTGACTCGTGTATCATCACCCTTTCTTTCGAAGGCTTTGAGCTGATATACTGTTTGCTGAGTCAATGTCCACGCTTCAAACTGTATCTTTAGCGGGATTCACTTTTTCAGGAGGCATAACACACCGGCGACGCTGTCTGCCTATATGCCAGCCGGCTGCTATTGACAATATCAATTTTGCGAAATCGAAGCCCGTTACAAAATTTTTTTGTTTTGATTTTTATTACCTACATCCGTGAGCTTAGTTCAAATTTCTTCCGTTGTGAAGTCCATCGCCTCTAGTATTGGGTAGGACACGATTATAAAATGAGTTTGTAATTGGTGCCTCTTTTTTATGTTGAGTACAATGTCATACTTCAAATGAGGCCAGGTGCTATTGAAATGCCAAAATGACAAAAACAAATAAATTAAAAAAAGAAAGGAAATAAATACCAATGAAGAGCCTTTTTACGAGTTTAATTCTAATATGCATTAAACTGCCTTAGAGTAAGTAAGAAATCTATGCCTCCACAATGTATATTTATATTTTTCAATCCCACCTCGCGTAATATCAAGTTGGAAATGTTGCTACCGCAAAAGAAGTAAGAAATGTCTCTCTAGCACGTATTTACAATCTCGCCTCATCTTATTTCATGTTGGAGATTTCACTTCTTCAAAAAAAGTAAGAAATGTCTCTTCAGTACAAAATTTCACTCGCTCGAAAAATGTAAGAATTGTCTCTTCAGTACAAAATTTCACTCGCTCGAAAAATGCAAGAATTGTCTCTTCAGTACAAAATTTCACTCTCTCGGCAAATGTAAGAAATGTCTCTCCAGTACATAATTTCACTCCCTCCAAAAATGTAAGAATTGCCTCTCCAGTACAAAATTTCACTCTCTCGACAAATGTAAGAAATGTCTCGCCAGTTCGTGTTTCCAATCTCACCTAGCCGCAGTTCAAATTGGATATTTTACTGCCGCAAAATACACGCGATACACGCTCATATACCAGTAGGACATTATTTTTGAAACGGGACTCAACTCTAGTTCGAACGCAAGGATCATCGCCATCTCCTCATGCACCCTCTAGACTCCCCTTAACCTGTCTTATTCTTTATCTATCCTTCGAGCTAAGCTTACTACCATGCATCTGACCATGACGTGAACGACATGACGGACTGGTATTACATATAAAGGATGACTTAGGAGCTTAGGCTTACCCATAAAAAAAATAGGGATGACAGAATTGAGCCTTGAGAAAAACTGGCCGAGATAGTGTGGACTTTAGTTTCGATGTCATCAAATACTACCTACTGGCAAAAGTACTCAATCTGATTCTTTTAAATTGGGTCATGACTTTGAGTTTAGTGCCTTCTTTTTTCTTTTTTTATTTCAGTGAGGTATGCGGGCCCTTACTTTTTCAAACGCCTTGGAGATAGCTAGCGAGGAGCAAGGCCAGACTAAACAAAGGTAAGGGCTCTGTTTTAGATCATTTAGCCTTAGACCGTACTTGTTATTGTTTAGTATTCGTTTGGATTCGTGATATTTTATCAGATTTTTATTGATTATTGGCTCCATTTAACCAGCCTCATTGCATATCTAACTGTTTTCAGTTACTTTAAAGTGTAATTTTACAACTTCATTTTAACACTTCTCTAAAAAAAATTGTTCTCACTTAAAAAAATATCTTACAATACCGAAAATTATCTCGTAATTAGCTTGCAACATTGTATAAAAACTGAACATTACATCAAAAACCGCAAGAAATAATCAAACTTTAAAAAAAATTAACACATTCAAAAATCTTTCACCTTTTTCTCATCGATCGTTTTCCAGAAGTAAACACACCTTCTCTCAAGATGATAATTTGATTGCCTGAGAAAAAAACTGCCGACAACTGGGCAGAGTGTTTAATGGTCGGCCATTCATCTTCGCGTAAATTGGTTCTTAATTCTCGGCCAGTTGGTTTGTTGGTGCCGTTTGAGGGGTTTTTATTGTGTGCTGTACGCTCGAATTCTGCACGAACTTTTCGTACTGTACAATTATCAAGGTATAAATGGACCGAAAGACAAACATACAAGGCACTGATAATCTGATTTCCTTTCGTTAATTTCACCCTATCCAGTTGGGCTCTTTGATTCATGTGGTCTGGTATATTTTCGAAGAGACGTCTTAAGAATGGATAATAATATAATATGAAGAGTTTAATTGTAAGGATACAAGAATTTTTGGTATTGATGTATTTTGAAAGAGCAGCATGGTTGATTTGTAACAGTTTATATGGGTAGTAATTAATATTGACGCTTTTATAGAGTATTTATACGATTGCAGGATATGTGAACAATGACCTTTTTCCATTCAAGTATCGAAGAATGGATTGAAAAGATCTAAGAAATTGTTTGGGTATATTATACCTACTCAGGTGGGTCTGCATAATAATTATTGTATTGAGCAAAAAAGACTATAGTACATCATGCGAATTTAATGGAGTTTGGAAATGGTATCTTAAAATTTTGATTAGGTACCAGACAATTTGAAACTTAAATTTATTTAGCTTCATAGGTATTGTGTCATAGAGGCATCGTGTCAAAGAGACTCTTGAGCTCTATTAAAGCACATTTGTACTGTCTCTAGAGCTTCATCGTTAAATTTATAAATAGCATTGTTAAACAGCAAACGCTAATTAGCACGACAGCAGAGATAAGACTATCGATGCTATGGAGCTTCCACAAAGCTTCTCCATCGGACTCTGTTTTGAACTATTATTTTGGTTTCAAACCAGGTTTTGCCAAAAATTTTGATATCTTCCATTACTGTTCTTATCTATGCATTTCTCGGTCTACCGACCCCTCTACTTCCTGCGGATTCCATTCGAGGGCTCTCTTTGTTAATACGTCCATTTTCTTTTCTTTATCTGTTTGATAATTATTTCTTGTTTTGTCAAGTATATAAAATTGTTAACTATTGCTATTATATTTACTTAGCAATTAAAAGGATTGATAGAACAGAAGACCATCATTTCGAGTTAGCTTTGTAACTATTTTCATAATACCAGTATTTATTTACGGCATGAATTTTCTAGATATATAATGACAGAAAGTTGGCACGATTGCAAATGCATACGCAGCTTTAAACCTATTGTAAATGTCCTGTTACTCGTTTTTCGACCTGTCATAAATATTATTTTACATTAAAGTTATTACAAACTTGTCTCAAAATAACAATATTTGTAAACATTGACATAATCTTATGGCTCTTAAAAACAATATAAAAATATCCAGGAACAAATTGATAGAAGATCGAAATGACGCAAACATCCTGTGCTAGACCATATCGGTTTCTTAAGAAACCCAAAAATTGTTGGGCGCTGAGGCTTCATGGGTTTTTATAGTATAAATTCATCCAAAACTGCACTTCATTATTTCTAAAACCATTTTAGATGGAAAAAACTTCCGACTCCGGTGAAGCTATCGAATGCGATTTTTTTATTTTAAGGCCGGCCGTATACCAAAGCTTCACATGCTTATTAGCGACATATTACACTTTTTTTATATGGAAAAAATCGTTCAATTATTTTGGTCTAAAATAATTGTTTTGCTACAAATTTAATGCAAAAAAGATTGAGATACTCAGAAATGATTTTTGTAAGAATCTTTTTCTATTATCGTTATTTTTCACTGCAGTTCTTGGAAATTCGTTATTTTTGTGAGTTTCATATTTATAACCCAGACAAAAATTTTTAACAAAATAAACGGTTTATTCGAATAAAATCTAAATTTAACAATATTTAATAATTAATTGGACCTCCTTTTGATTTTATTAAATCAAAAATCCGTTTTTAAACGGATGTAAGAAATTTATTTATTAACTCAGGATCGAGTTTCCGTCATTCATCAAGAATTGATGCTTTCAATTCCGGCATGGATTGATAGTGGCGGTTTTCAGCGTATACGCCCGTCTGACAAGAATTCCCCAAATGTTTTCAATGGGGTTTAAGTTTGGTGAGCACGCTGGCCAATCGAAAACCCTTATTGACTGTGTCTCCATCCAACCCATTGTTTCACGACTGGTGTGAATTCTGGCATTATCCTGCTGGAAAGTCCAGTTTTTTGTCAGGATGTTCTGTCAAAAATGGCAATAAACTGCTTTGAAGCACTTGGACATAATCTCTACTGTTCATCCGCGATGTGGTAAATTGAATGTCCAAGCAGCCAGATGCCGAAAATCCACCCCACAACATCACGGAACCGCCACCAAAAATCCTCTTCGAGAAATACAGAGGTTCTTTTCTCAAATCACGCCAATACGAATTAAATCCATCAGGTCCACCTAAGTTCCATTTTTTTCATACTGGTTTTCGTATTTCCTCATTATTTGAATTCTAAAATTTCCTCTCCATGTTATTTTTTCGGATCAAAAAAAATGGAACTTTTGGTGGCGGTTCCGTGATGTTGTGGGGTGCCATTTTTGACAGGATTCATGAATAAGGTATCAGTGTACGCAGAATACTCCCACCTATCTAAAACGGTAAAAGTCAAGGTTATACCCAACTTCCAGAGCAATTAGTCATCAAATTCAAAATGTCGTTTTGTTTAACTAAAATTTCAACAAAAACCACCTTTTTCTTCAAAAAATACCTAGTTAATTAATTTTAGTTTTTTTGAAAAATTGGAAAACTTGGATAATTTCCTATGAATAATTTCTGGACAATTTTTATCCTACGGCCTTCATTTTTTGAGTTATAAGTAATTTAATGCAATAATTGGCTCTTTTTCGTAATTTTTCACCTGAGCTTTGCCTAAAAGTACTAAATAAGCACCAAATAAGGCCAAGACTTGCTAATAACTTCAAAAGTAAAAGCCGTGGAATAAAAATTGTTCGACATTATCCAATGACAATGTCCAAGCTTTCTAATTTTGCAAAAAAAAAATTAGTTAACTAGGTATTTTTTGGTGAAAAAGGTGGTTTTAGTTGAACTTTTAGTTAAAGAAACGAAATTTTGATTTTGATGACTCATGGCTTCGGAAGTTGATAGGGTAGAACCTTGACTGTTACAGTTTTAGGGAGTATTCTGCGTGCACTGATACCTTATTCATGAAATCAGCTTATAGGGTTGCAGAAATACAGGATGATATGTAAACCTCTACCAAAATAACTTCAAAACGCCCTAGCTGCTAAACCGATACGATTTACCGCCCCCCTTCCATACGATTTTTTGTTCGTCTATCAAAAACCTATCCACAGCTGGCCCCTTTGTAAACTTATCGGTATACACCCTGTATATTGGGAAAAGCTACTTTTGAATCTACGCTTTTCGACACTCGCCATAACTGGTGCAATATTAGCCCTACTAAAAAATGATAATAACAAAAATTATCGAGGGTGTGTTCTATAAATTTGAAGCACTATTTCTCCGTAGATATTGACTTGACACAAAAAAGTTCTAAACAGAAAAGTTAAATCACTTATTTATCTACAAAAAAGGTAATATACATTTTTGTTTTAAATTGCCTAGTTTTTGAGATATAGAATTAAACGCGTTTTCCTTCACTGTAAGTTTAGCAAAAGGATGGGGATGACGCCATTTTGAATTTAAGCTTATAAAAATATATAAAATTATTTGGTAAAAAAAATCGCGTGCGGTATTTTTCGCAAAGAAAAAGTACCTATTTATTGGACTAATATGGCAAGTTAAGCAACGCAAATTTTACTTTAAATCCATAACTATTACCTTAATTTGGTTTTATTTGCTTGTTTTAAAATTTTTCAATTTGACCATGAAATTGGCAAAATATTCCTAAAACGTAATTGTATTTTCGAAGAACAATTTTACCATAAACTTTTTTTTGAATCGCTTTAATATCCAAAGTTTAGTACCTCATTATTATTTCTGTCGCAACAGGAGAGAATCATATTTAAATGTGTACTAAATTTATTCAGGCTTGATATTTATTTATAATTGATATTAAATTCTTAATAATAAAACCAAAAATCGCATCCATTTTTCTTAGCCGCATTTCAAACGACCAAAGAGTAAGTTTTTAAATGGCGCCATAAACTAAAGGAATTCCCCTGTATTTTTTTCCAGCCCGAACATGATCAGCATTTCGAATAATATTATTTTTGTAATTCCCTCAAAGTCATCTATCACACTTTCAACGATAAAGACAGCCGCCATCTGACGTTTTGTCAAATATCAAACGTCAGAAAAGAGATTCCGTAGATAATTCATACTTCCTCAGTGGCAGAAGGACTTCCAATAGCATGGAAAGGTATGAAAACATTCATTAGCAATTCGTCTCCCACACCCGCCATGAAGCATGGGCTGGGCCCCTCTAGCACCGGCTTAGATCTCATCTCGATAATGATATTCATGCTAGAAACAATTTTACAGTGTGTCTGACAAAATAAAAGTCAATTGCAGCAGCGCAGTTATGATTCATGTTTCCTTGTACTGGCAAATTAGAAATGAAATTGCTAATGGCCTAGAGACGTCTTAACGATCCTACAACGGTCAGGTAATCGCCAGTTCACATGGGGAGAGCCTGATTGAAATTCATGCATGCGGCCACTTTAGCTAAACAACTGTGAAACCATTTGTTTATAGCCATACGTGAGGAAAATTCCATCCAGGCCCTGCTGGCCGACCGGCTACTGACCACAAGCTAAGGTCAGTACTGGGGCCGATGGCGACTGCACATGGGATGCCTTGCATTGGGGCTCGGGTGCTCCTCCAAACTGGTAGCTTTCCAGTTTTATGCGCAAATATAGCATTTTCTCGGCGCTAATTAATTGTTCAGGAGGGGTTTTATGGTATACTAAAAATCTGGCGCAGTCATAAAACACTCAGCGATCGTAAAAGCCCGGCCGGGACCCAAGCGGGCATTTCTGTTCGCTGTGTTGCTGTAAGTGCATTCTGTGCAGTGACTCGGCAGACGACCTCAAACTGATAACCAGGAACGGCTGGTTCGACGGTAATAACGACAAATACGAGGGTTATACTTGGACACTTGTTGAATTTTAAGTAATTACCAAGAAAAGAAATTCTGGAAAGAGCAGAATGCACCAGGCTGCCACTTGCCATCCGTCCTAATCGATATGGGGCCTCCTTACCACATGGTCAATCCTTGCTCGTTAATCGCCCAAATCCCATCGAAATTGGGTGTGCATCGCATTAAGTGCAGTTAATTTGTTGTTCGAGTTGAGTTATTAATTGCCGTTTCTTCATTTCCTTGGAAACTTTTTTAATTGATGGCCATTATGTGATCGCATGAAACTGTGAACAGCATGCAAAGCAGACCCTTATGCCCCTTTAACGGAGATCATATCTCGAAATTTTTTCGAATTCTATTGGCGCATTATTCTTGGAAATCAATTCGTGGCTCGGTTTTTAATTACTGATAAGCTTGATGGCCAATTAGGTAATAATGTCAAAAAGAATCTTTAGCAATTTATTTCATATTTTGTTGGGTGAATCGTCATCAGTTCAACAGGGAAATTAGCTGGGAAGTAATTGGGAACTTAACAATTTATACGAAATTAAATTAGTTTATATTAATGCAGTCTTCGTTGTTTTATGCAAATTAGTTAACATACAATGATCTATTTAATTGTTTGAAGATCAGGAAATAATTTAGACCTTACTGAAAACATGGGTAGGAGCGGCAGTCTCATCCAAATCGGAGGCTGGGACACAATTGGAGGAGAGGTGCGCCATTTTGTAACCCCACTTGTGTAAAACTTTTGCGTAAGAAAGGCACTAAGCGAGGAAAGATTTTAGATCTAGCCAGTCATATTTAACTACCGGATCAAATCTCCTATTTCTTGGACACCTCCTCTAAATCCTTTTAGCAGAGGTGTCTAAGCACACTGTGTCTGATGTTGGTCAGAACCGGACAGCCGCAGAGAAAGGATTCGGTTGTTTCTCACTAAACCTTGTTGGGCGTTTGGCTATCCGATAACAGCATTACCCTGGCTCCAGGCGTGGGGTATGACTGTATTGCTAAGCAGGCTTGAAAGGTGCCCAGAAGCTCTACCTGAGAAACACTGGGGAAATTAAGCAGGCGGTAGCATTTTTGGAGATTAAACAAATGGGAAAAACTCCAACTACAGAATTACTTTAACACCTTCCCTAGGGGTTATACACATGGCGCCCGTCTGAATCTGTTATATTTTTTTGCAAGAACTGACCACTATAATGAGGAGCCATATCTACATTACAATAGCCATATCTACAGTAAAACACCTTCAAAGATTTTTGTAAATATGGGGTGCGCCATCTGTGCGCGTGAAAATTCATCCAGTAAACAATAATTTCACTGGAAAATCAGTTAATTCAGACGGAACTGTTTACTGATTGAACCAGTGAAAAGTTCTCTCTAAAAATGAATTAGTAAAAATTTCACTGGTTCAACAAGTGCAGTAGCATTTCAGTACTTAGAAAGAGGCACACTTGGGAAAACGACACTCGCGTTAGAAAAACCTTTTTTTATCTTTTTTATGTGAATTTCACTGGCTCAAGCAGTTGACTAAGCAATGGTTCAACCTGTGAATTTTCACTTACGTGAAGAGTTACTGATTCGTTTTTAGATACTAGACATTTTTTAGCCGATTTTGACAAATGAGCAAGATTTATTTAGGATATTCTCTACCATTTATTGCAAATCAATTTTTAAATACAATGTCGTATATATAACCACCTTCATTCGAGTCGCTAAAAGCAGCTCTTTTTTGAGCATCCTGCATAACATTGGCCAGCATTTCGGGCGTTATAGCAGCTATTTCGGCTCGTATGTTAGCTTTGAGTTCGTCAGTGGTCTTCGCCTTGCTGACATAAACTTTACTTTTTATATAACCCCACAGAAAAAAAAAAAATGGTGCCGTTAAATCCGGAGAACGAGAACAGTTTTGTTTATTGATTCCGCCAGAGAGTGTAAAATAATCGTGGTCCGTCATCAAAATTTTGTCCCAAAAATCAGGCTTGGCAACGATTATTCTTGCGACGGTATTACGGCGGCGGCCTTTCCCAAATATCGCACCTTCAACTATACATCATATAAGATAACAGCTAGGGATCTAAAAAGATGAGGTCTAGCGGCACTATTTGTGACTGGATCAAGTTTATGCCGAGAAGTCGCAAATAAATGATCACTAATTTTAAAAGATATCCGGAGACTCCATCTGTTAGTTACATCTCCTCTCCTGTGGTGCCCTATCTTGAATGAACTCCTAGAACTACTCGAAAAGTAAAATTTGTTCAACCAAGATTACAAAGATGATGTAGCCGTGATAAGCAGTAAGACAGGCAACACTTCCACACAGTGCATACAGCGAACACTTAACTTTTGGTCTGCACTAGTTGATCAGTGATTACACTAGATGATTCAATATCAATTATGACAAAACGGTTCATATCTAACATTTATCAGGAAACAGACAATGCTCATCGAGGCTCATCTTAAATTTCATCGGTACCACCACACGGACAATCTGATGATCTGTGTGAACCTACCGCAGAGCTTGTGGACTCACATGGGCCTTACAACCAAAAACCAAACATTACATAAAACACGATCATCATACACCCCATAATCACACATGGAGCATTATTCGGTGGCACAGAGCCAAGTTTAATGTGTTTGCTACAAAAGTAAGCGGTGTGGGGGTCGGAATCTGAGATTAAAGGCCCAAGTTTAGTAGGGCGTGCAGCCTGGACACTCTAGCAATTGTTTTTTAAGCAGAGGTGCTAATTTGGCATCTATTTATTAAAATTCAAGAAGGTCTTATTTTAACAAGTGAAGTTTTATCCTGTCTGAGAGCCAAGCAGCAATTAGAACCATAAAGTCTCGTACTGCCACGTCCAAATTAATTTGGAACTACTAACACGCGAAATAATGAGGTGTGTAATCTCAATTGGGTCACAGTTTTGTATGCCCTGTTTCATCAGAGCCTTATGGACAATTAAGAGGCGAATGCTTTGGCCAAACAAGGCTCTGACACTGTTTTCACTGGCCCGGAACCGTCTATTGGGGCTCCCATCAGTTAGATGAAAAATGCCGTAGACGAATGGACTCTGATGCATTACAGCGAAAACTGAAAGTCACACCTGGCATGGCATGGTAAGCTCCAATAGACTTATTCTTGCCCGTCTAGTTACGTGATCAGAGAACTTTTGAGTTGCAGTATAAAAGTTTCCAGAGCACTAGTTGGCCGATCACGGCAATCTCCATCGTAAATTACCACCTTGGTATGATTTGACAGGGGCGTCGCTTTCATAGGTGCGTATGGTGCACTTGCACCGGGCGCGACGGGGGCACAATTTCCGAAATTAAGCTTTAAAAACTTTAAAATTTAAAAAAAAATTGAAAAAGTGTTCCCGTAACTTCATTTTCATTTATTAAAGGATTTTATTTTTATTGCAACTATTTTATTTTCTCGATAAAATTCCGCGGACGCAATAAATTACACAAATTTAACCAATTTCTGCCCCTGTACTTTCTAATGCAAGAAAAAACGAGATTTTAGCTTGGAGATATTCATAAAATTTTACCCAAGAAATTTTACTCGAGATTTTACTCAAATAGTGAAGGAATAGACCTCGCCAAGTGAATCTGTGAATCCGCCAAGTGAGAGAAATTACACTTCGCTGGAGCGATGTGGCACAATATGGCATACTGCACCGGGCGCAAAGAACCCAAGCACCGGCCCTGAGGCCCACTTGTAGGCTCTGCCTCGGGGAGGGTATAGAGAAGGATAGAGGTATTCACTTCCCGTTTTCTATACCTGTCCCGCGACGGTGAGGAGCAAGATTTAGGGGCTATTAAGGAATAGGTTCTTCTTCTTCTTCGATAGCTCTACACCCCAATTCAAGCCTTAGCCTCCTTCAGCTTTATTCTTCTTTGCACGTCTATCGTTTCATCGTTGCGACGACCGTAATATTCCTTGGACTCGATACCTGACTAAAAGAGAGAAAGGATGAAAAGCCCAAAAAATATAACTTAAAAGTGCAACACCTAAATATTAAGTCGTAACGATGCAATCGAAATTTTCCTTAAATAACTATAATATTTGTTCACAGTCCCTAAAATGATTAAAGTCGATCCCTATTCAACTCCATAAAATACATTTTATTAATTTCATATTCCTTTACCACATTACAAAACGAAGTGGACCTACCCTAATTATTCTTTTCTTAACTACCCATGAATCGTATTATCACAAAATGACGATCGACAATTTTAAATTGAGATATCATTGACTTAACACAATAGAAATGAAAATATCCATAAAAACCAAAACATTAAAGACCCTTCAACTTCATGAATAGCGTCCCTAATTTTGAAAAGCAAACATCGTAAACGAGATCACCTACGGCTACATTCCATTATATATAAATTGATGGAACGATCCTGATCCTCCCGCTCTTTTGTTGCGTTAGGAATCATTGTCATATACAAAAGCCCCGAATAACACCTTTCTGCGCCACAAGAGAAATAAGGTTTCAATTTTCCATAGTCATCAAAATGTCTTCGGTTTGCATTTTTATTGGTTTTTAACAATTTTCAAAATTTATTTATTTTATATTTAAGTGGATAAAAAATGATTTAAGACGCGATCGTTTTGAGGATGTTGAAGTGTTTGTTTAAATCTAGTCCGGGGTAAAAGGATCCAGCTGCTTAGGTACGTACACGCGTGTTTGAGAGAATGTTATTGCAAATAAGGATTTCGTACAGTCAATTGTTAATTTTGAAAGGATCCTCGCCAAAAAGACAACGAAACCAATTTCACAATTGATCAGATCTTTTATGAGGAATTCGTGAATAGAGCACCCTTCATAGGTGACAATAAAAGTCAATAGATTTCTTTTATCCTCCAATTGTCAAGGACTTCTGATAAATTATATTCGATTCTCATGAAATTCATCACAAAAGAACGTGATCAAAATAAGTGTTGTGTTTTTTTGGTGAAGAAGGCAGAATCATGTCGAAACGTTTTTTTGCTATCAGTAGCCGATCTGGCACCTTCGACACCAGTAAAATTTGCTAACATCACACGGCCCTCAAGATGGCTTTGTTAGTGCTAAATAGAGTCATTGTGCTATGAATGGCGGTCAAGTTTAACACGTTTCTGCTAAGTGTCTTCTTAGAGGGATGCTTTATCTTCCTTTGTGGCTAAATGGTCTTCGTAATTTATTACTTCTGGTCCTTTTGTTAGATTTAAAGTGGGAAATTTCTGCTTGGATGACTTTTTCTTGCATTCGATTGTTATTAAGGATAGATGAGATTTCAGGCAAGAATAGTGACGAAAAGGTGCTATTTTAAAAATTTGTATTGTAAACGCCTCTATACTCATTTTAATTAAATATGAAGTAAATTAGCAGTTGAAAGATAAATTGAAATATGTTAAGGAATGCGGTGTAGGATTAGTGACCATTGTAAAGTTACACACTATTATTCCTTCAACTGCTGTCGAACCGCTTTTTTAGGAGAGATGAGTAAAAGAGGAAGAAGGGAGGTGTTGTCATTGCATTTAGTCTGTTGCTGTTGTACTCGAATGTGTGATCCCGCGGACCCAAGAAATTGTAAAAATCTACGCAATTTCTGTATCGGTACTCCTCGACCTCGTGTACGAAAACTCAAGAAATTCTTTACTTCCCCTTGAACAGGAACTCGCGCGAGATTTTAACTCAGGCGACATCGTTCCTTCATCTCCTCCTGACCTTCAAATGTCAAAAACAGCTAATACTGGTCTGGCATTTTCGAAGAAAACAAAGGTCTTCTTCTTGATTTACAAGAAATCGGTTCTTTAATTTTGGATTTTTTCACACAATTTACCATTATTACTATTCAAGTAAGTTGGAGCAGGAGAAGTACGGGAACAGACCTATTTTCAACAAACAAATGTGCAGTGAAAACAAAACCATGCCCATAAATCTAACTCCTTGTTAAGAATATTTTTAATGGATGCTTTTTGAATTTAGTAGGAGAAGCACTTTTGGGCGTATATTTGATTTTTGACATTAGAGTTTCGAGAAAAGAGCTTATCTTTCAAAATTTTCGTTTAATCAAAATAATGGATCGTTTTTGTACTAGACAATTCCTCTTGATCAACTCCTTTGTTTATCTTCAACGTATGACACTCATTGAGGTGGGTGAACCCCAGTCCTGCTATTTATTTTCAAAAATAATTTCGATCTATCATTAAAAGTGTTTGCACCAATATTTGCAATTATGTAAGCAATAGTCGGTCTACGATGGTGTCCAAATAAATTGCATGACTAGGGACCTTCATACGTAGGCTTAACAGAGGTTAAAGCTTCAGACAGAAATGAAAATTGAAGAATTTTGTACCCAATTTTTTAATACACTGTTTCTTCTGTGTAGATAATTGTCTTCACCATAATAAATCGTTTATATGTAAGTGCCGAAATCACCGATCAACCAACGTTGAGTCCTAGTAATTTACTGGTTAAATTGCTTAGTATTATTATGTATCAACTATACTAATGATTAACTACTGATGATCAGTGCTCAAAAGATTTTTAATATATTTACTTTTTTTATGGCAGTTGTAAGTCCAGGAATAACCATTTTTACTATAGGTCCGTCATGTCGTTGATCACGTTATGGTGCAATGTCTAGTAGTAAGCTTATTTCGAAGGGTAGAATAGGTTTGGGGTTATGAAGGTGCAGAAGAGCGTTGAGGGAGGGGGCGATGAATCCTGCGTTTAAACTCTTGGAAATTATACGAGTTCAGAAATACAGACTGTGTAATGTTTTTCCACAATCGGGTTGTTTTAATTATGAACTAATTCCTAGTTTGTAAAGTGCGAGAAATCGGGCCGTATGCCGAGGGAATGAGCCGAGTGGGCCAAACTGGTGTTGCTTGTACAAGACTGCCGTGGAGGCAAGAGAGCGTTTATTTCTGAAAAAGCGATAGAATTTTATCAAAGCTGTTATATTCCTATGGTGGCTCAAAGGGCTCCATGACCGACTCTTGTTGATAATTTGATGTTGTATACAATAATTTTGAAGTCCCTTTTTTAGCTTTATTTAACCACACCAAGGTGGTTTTCGAGCCCCTCCACAAATAAGGAAGTTGTATGCGAGAGAAGGCCGAATGTTTCTCTTAAGAAATCCCACGGATGCCTAATGGGCGATTTGGTATATGTGGTCCTGGTCATTCCGACTTTAGCTAATGTCACGCCTAACATTAAGAGATGAGTCAGCCATTAGTTCTTGGACAGATGTTGCAGATTTTAGTGGAAATAATACCCTCGACACAAGGACGGAAATTCGTCAATAATGACGAATATAAGCCTCTATAATTACGAAATCCAATGAAGCAAATTTTACTTCGTTACAACGAAAACCCAAATAGAGAGCCATAGTTTATTGGAAAAGGCTCGGTTTTGGTGTTTTTTCCAGTTATACGGTATCAGCTGATTATATTTTTAATTTTATTTGAAAATTAATAAAAAATATTACTTGTTTCTAGATTAGCCATTTGAGAGAATGGCGGCTGGACAATAGCTTAAAAAGGAAACATATTTTTTAATTGAGTTCACTGACATGTTTTTCTACACACTCACTTATTACAAATCGTCACTTCGCAAGAATAGTGGCACAACTCAAAAACAAATGAATTTACAGGGGAGCCATTTAGAAGTTTCTAGTTTCATACAAGACCTTGTCATAATCTTGGAGTCCAGCGGGTTTCCTGCGGTCATTTTTGGAAGTAATAATATGGTGTTTTACTACATAAAAATATGCGGATTTAGCTATACATTTTCAAAATAAACTCGAAATTGGAAATTTTTGAGTTGTGCCACTATTCTTGGGAAGCGACGAAATGTTAAAGCACAATGACGTATTTCACCCCCAGTGTCACCACCTAAATGGCACTCGCCATTAATGACGAATTTTCATCATAATTACGTTGCCGTGTGTCGACGGTATAACACAGTACTCCGTTTTGGTGCATTGAATTCGACACGATACTGGCGGCTCAATCGAGGATGAGTTCAATGCGCCTGTTGATAGAGTTGGACATAAGGCAAGCCAGGATCTGCCTCGTGCTCGTCTTGCATCATCGAAGGCGTACGAGTAACCAAAATTTCCTTCCAATATGATTACATGATATTAATTTAGACAAAAATCGTTTCAGGGAAATAATTCAATGGATGCACATAAATTGGGTAGCTCAAATTAGTAAAAACTATGCATTGGAATCTCCTACAAAAACAAAGTCATAGAAAATCGGAGGCGGAGCCATGAGGTGGATTTTCTTCAGGATGATGATATCGAAGAATTGGACAAAATTAAAGAGCCTTGTGTAATACTTAAAACTATTTTTTTTAGATATTAAGTAAAAATAAAAAAAAAATACGTGGGTCTCACGACCATAGGATCCATAGAAAATGCAGTCCTAATTTTTTGATATTTAGTTTGACAAAAGAAATAACAATAATACGTTTTTGTATAAGAATTTTTTACAAAGAATTAGTTATACAAATCTCATACAATCACGTTCACCACTGATAGTGGCGAAAAGTGCCATGTGCTTTGTAATTTTACTCCCAGCGCAGCCAAGAAATAGCACTTCAAACACCACGATTTCACTGAGATCGTCATACTCATACTACCTTACATCTTTCGTATTCTTGAGTCTGAGGCAAATCAATCAAAGAGTGCAATGTTGAATAACAAGCTTTAAACAGTAAATGTAAAATGCTTAGGTACTCCGGCGATGGAACAGGAAACTTCTTACCCGCTATGATGAAACACTATGTCAGAAGATAGAAGACAAGTTCAGCGGAAAGATTAGTGAGAAGGAAATGATTAGGCAGGAGAATTTCGAATGCAAATGCTGCCTAGTCCTCTAGGGTCGCAACAGACCCACCCTATATAACACAAACATCGAAAATCTACTACCATTGCAGAGGCTAGGATTCGAGTCCCTCTAGCGATATAGTATTTGACTTTTCCACTTTTCCCGACTAATTATCGTGGCCTATCCTCCTTACTTACCTTTTCTATTCTATCATCGTAGCAAAGTTGGATGGCTGCAGTGGAGTACTTCTATAACCTACCTTATGTAGGTGGAACAAGAAGGCATTCTTCCGTCTAGGCCATCCCCGTGTAAATTTAATGAATTTTTTCTACTTTTGTGGAAGTTGACGGTGAGTTTTTGACGTTGACGGTGGAGTTTCTTCAATGTAAACATAAAATACTTTTCTTACTACATTTTTGTAAACACCAAGCCGTCTGGTCCGGAAATTCGTTTATGAAAATTCTATTCTTAAAATTCTTCTCGGATGGCACCCAAACATAGAGTTTTGCACAATACCAAGCCTTGTGATGTGATCCAAAGTAGTAGTAGTAGTTAAGAAGTCGACTATACCTCCAAGTGCTTGAACGTCCATCGTTGGTTGCTTATCATAATCCAATATTACATCTTTATGATGGGAAATATAATGTTGGTTATTAAACTGGTTAATTTTATTCCTGTATTTCACATAGTAATTATAGTCTTAGTCTTGATAATTAATTTTTTTAATTTTTGAATTTGATGTTTTAAGAGGCCATTCTTGTCCGCCGATAAATACGCCTTTTTTAAAATGTATAATTGTGCAAACATAAGTTTTTAATGTAAATAGCATTAATCTAAATGCCAAATTGATTTCAACTACGAATTTACGAAATTGCAGATTATCTTAAGAGTAATAAACGTGCTTAAACCTTGTTTGCACAACTCCAGGGCATTACTACTTCAGTAATAACATATATGCGATTCGGCTTATCTCCGCCAAAACTAGTAATTAGATGAAAAAACTGCGCAAAAACACTACTAATTAAAACATAACAAATTGATAAATTAACAGTTAATTGCTCAAGGATACCCCCGCCAAAACAAAATAGTTACTTACAGAATCTGAACAAAGAAATCGGAGAGGCGCATCAGTATATATCTCTCCAAAAAAATGTTAATTTTGCCCTCAAGTATCTCGTTTCCACCTTCAACCTCTTTAAACGTGAAAGAAAAACCTCTGATTCTCCTCGCATTTCCTCTGTATTTAATGTTTCAATCAATCAAAACTAATAAATTTTGTCGGTATTCTTTCCAGCCTATATCTTTACCTATATAAACAGAACTAATTAATTACGGAACGAACCAGAGCCAATTAATTACGACGAGCTGCTTTCGTTTCATTAGACACTTTTGTAAGATCCAACACCAGTGATCCAAGACCCACGGCAAGGAGAACGTGTGCAATTGTTAGTATTAGAAACAAGTTTCCGAAATCCAATGAAGTCCATGGAGACGTCAATCTTGCCTTAAGACCATTCATCTCCTGGATGGCTGAAGGTAACGAGTTAACCAAATAAAAGATGATCTGAGATGGGCCATGGGGCACTAAGCGGCTCTGAAGAGGATGAGATTCCGAGCGCCAAGAAATGACCAGAGATGACTGATGATTGATACCTACCGAGCGTTTGTTTTAGGTGCTCCATCGCACTTGGTCCCAAATCTTGCTCGAAACTAATCAAAATATGATAATTTCAACATATCTCGGCGCTACGGCGCACCGCGCGATCCCATCCTGCGCTGGCCTATGGAAATGAAAGGAGCCTCCGCGAGATGATGCTGGCAAGGTCATTTAAAATTCATTAAAATTAATGAAGACGAGAACATTTTAATCATCCCCGAGGAGAAAAGTTTTCGTGTCTTGGTTCGGTATTTTCCTAATTTATTGTTCGGTTATTAATTACGGTCCGTGTAATTTCCTCAACCGTTGAGAATTGTTTGATGGACACGATTACACCGGTCGTCAGGTGAGTTGATTCTAACAAATCAATTCACCTGGCCATGGCTCGATGATGGCTGAATGTTGGGTTGGAGGATGGCTGCGGTTTCGATGATGTTAATATGAAAGTATAAGAAAAACAAAATCTCATTTTTTTTAGAAGTAGCCCTTTCCTAACCAAAGCATGACATGCAATTTTAATGTGTAAAAGTTGAACCCCATTTTTACAGTTTACCGCGGCCTCTGATTATTATCGAATGCGGTCATCCATCACATTACAAACGTGATATTTGCATATAAATTGCCTGCTAATGTCTACTTATCTTAGTGACATCATCGGTTTTTTAGTGAACTGTGATGAGTTCATTTACTGGTTTTAAGGGATCTTAAATCAACTTTCGGAGATTATTATAACAAACCCTTTCGAACCAATTTAAGCAAAGTATTAATTTCCATAATAAAGTGATAAATAACAAACAATTAAAATGATCAGTCAGAAAAATGATCAGACACAAAATTTTAATATTCAACTCTGGCCCATATTTTTTAATTAAAGTACGATCGCTTTAAGAGCTTTGACTAGTTGTCATTTAATGTCAAAAAATGATTTTGTTAGCATTAAGTTAATTAAAATATTAAAACAATATTTACTAAGTTTTATATGCTTAACTGAAAAGCTCATTACACGATTTTTTGAAATCTTCTTATTCAGCAAGAGATTTAATAAAATCACGCTGACGTGTTTGACAATCTCCTTACACAATAATTTTAAAAAAGCTTTTGTAACTATTTCCTAGAAAAATTTGTGCAGTCTAAGAAATTTTTCTCGACCCAATTTTAAATATGTATGGTTGATCCACTTAGTGTAAGAGCTTGGCCTTGTTTATCTTGTCTTCATGATCCTCTACTCATGTCCAATTCAATGGACAGGATCATCGAACAAATTCTTGATTGAAGAATCGTGTCGAATTCAACGGCCTCCAAAACAAAGTATTGTATCAGCTCTAATAAAACCGAACTTCCTTCTATCTGTAGTTAACGGTGTTAATCTTTCGTCTAACACATCAGGTAACATCGTGGGAACAACTTTAACCGAGGATTTGCGATGGAGAATGGCTACAAATCCTAAATCACCGCCAAACAAACATCACAATGTCAGAGGTTTGGAGAGGTTTGGCTTAATTTTATTTTTAGTGGTTCAAAGGAGTAGAACGGAATAGACTGCCATTATGTAGTTGGTCAGGGATACGACGGGGCAGCAGGAATGAGAGGACTGTTTTATGTGCTCAAGTGTGTCTACGCAAAGAATATCCCCTTGTTCTCTACGTGCACTGCAGGGTACACTCATTTAATCTGGCGATATCCGATTCTTGCTCTCAATTGTGTTGGTATAGTGCAGTCCATGGTGCTGAAATTCGCTTCTTATTGTGCCAGCTGCTGGGGGAGGGGGATGCAGATAGGGCCCCATGTGGCAAATGAGGGGCATTCCGAACGAAAGAGGGCTTCTCCTTAGTTCCCTCATGAATACCATACAAAAAAATCAGCGATAATGAAGTGAGGTATGCCTTATCAGTTTCTTATAAGGGCCCTATGAGGCAAACCTCATTACAAATGAAATGGGCCAATCCCAACATCTGTCTTACGTATTCGGAAAGCTTTTCAAAAACCTTTAAAGTAATACCCTTAAGCTTTAGTTTTACTCATAATACAAAGGTTTAGTTTTTGTTGTTGCATTGCTTCATATTTCAGGCAATTACGTTGTTGACCGTGAAGAGTGTCATTTCCCAGCAGGAAATGGAGTGCTGCAATAGCCATCTTTCAGCACTCCTTAAAAAGCTTACAGCGCTCCCGTTCCCATACCAGTTCTATATACTTTTTAACATTAACATTTGGCAGCGCTCAAAATTAGCTTCCCTGAGCAGCGCTCCCAATTTTTCCCGCTGGATTAACATACACAACAGACCGGTTCTGGTTCGATTACAGAGGTCAAGCAGCATTGAATGTGATTAGTACTTAGTTGGGGGACCGCATTAATAAAGACACTCGCATTTAAAAATATAAAGCTTTCGGCAGCAGCGGCGCAGTTATTACTCACATATCCACGACGAAATTCTCCATTTTTTCGGGCGGGTTTTTCCACTCGGAATCGGGTAGCAATGATTTTTCCTCAAGGGGGCCAAATAGGGCATTCATTATGATGAGGCACGTATGCGGCAAGGCGTTGGATGCCCTATGTGAGCCTTATAGGGCAATCCACACGGCGTCCTTATTTGGTGCTTATTTGGTACTTTTCGACTAAGCTAAGATGGAAAAGTACTAAAAAAGAACGAAATAGAGAATTTTAGCATTAAAATTGCTTATAACTTCAAAAGTAAAGGCCGTAGCATAAAAATTGTCCAGACATTATTTATAGGAAATTGTCCAAGCTTTCTAATTTTGGAAAGAAAATTATGGATTAACTACGTATTATTTGGAGAAAAAGGTGGTTTTAGTTGAAATTTTAGTTAAAAAAACAAAATTTTGACTTTGAACTTACACATCTTCTAAACGGAGTGACTGAGGTTGATGTTATTGATATCAAAATAAATAGTGTATGTTTCTCTAAAAAATGAGTCTAATTACGTTGCTATACGATAAATAGTTGAGGACTAGTTAAAGTTTCAGTAAATTAAAAAATTGGTCAAACGTCTTTTCTTAAACACCCTGTGTCTCAGTGGATAGGGCCGATAGTCCGTTTCTCTAGAACAATTTTTTTCTCCAAATACATCCAGGAATCACCCCTTAACAGATTAGCATCTTAGTCGGGAACACCCTGTATTTAGTTTTCGTATCAAAACCTTGCTTGTGTGCGGCCCTTCGACCACGTTCCTTCATCGCTAGCGACCGAGACGGTCCTCCAACGTTCTGAGTTATTAGGTGTACATGAAATATTTTGGGTGTGGATTTCCCCACCCAAAGCGAAAATGCGTGTGCACTTTTCCTTCCATCCCCACGATCTCCGCCGCCCCTGCCAGCGTTGTAAGAGTAAGAAAGCATGTCAAATATTGTGAAGCCTTCTTTATGTTGGAGAATATCATGAGCTAAATGACAATCCTTTGCAAACAACTGCAAGCAATCGAATGTGACTTGAAAAAAGGGTTTAGTTACGTTGGTGTTGTATTAGCTACCTTGAAACGTATTAGCAATAACGCCGACGGCAAGTTCTAAACTGCTTTCAAAGCAGTTGATGCTTTGTTACAAAATGGAGGTACAATACAAACGCCTCACATAGCAAGACAACAAGTGAGTCGCATGAATGCTCCAGCCTCCGATGCTCAAAGCCACTACAAAATCAACTGTTACCACGTATGCATGACCAAACCGAACGATCCAGAGATCGAAAGATGGAAAGGGAGAATCTGCCTATTTGGCATCGTTGGATCGAGTAATTGAAGTTTAAATGGATTCAAACGTAATCGAAAAGCAATGAACATAACCTACAATTTGTAGTTTTCGTATCGTTTTACTGTTGTTTCGCTTTTTCATCGAATTCCGCTCGATCCTATTTGAATTCGATCTGCGTATATACATGGATTTTTCTAAGATCCAAGCTGGTTTGAATCCGGCTTCAATTTCGCATGTATACGTACCTACTATATGTTATCCCATTTTGTAGATCGTGTAATAAGCCATTTGACTGCTCGTTTTTCAAATCATAGAAAAAACATTATTGTGTAACTTGTTCTAACACAGATTTTGATGAGTGTATTATGCAACGTTTGCAGCAGTTCTGTCAGAAACGAATGCGGGAAATTGTAAAATCCGAGTTTAAAATTTGGCAATAACGCTAAGAGTGCCGTGGAGGTAATGTAAAAGAGACTGACAGCTTCGAATATCGTAGAAAAATGTGACGTCACCCAGTGACCTGATGCAGAAAAACAACAACAACAATTTCGATTTTATATGGGAAAAGTTCACTGAGTGACGTCGCACTAAAACGATATTCAGTCTTTTACATTACCTTGTTTCTGCATACCGTGCCCAACATCTACTGCCCTGCCCCTAAACGTCGATTATCCTTCCCTTCTCAAAAACTACGGAGAGAACATTTTCTTGCTTAAGAAGATTAAAATCCTATCTGCATATCCATATTTCATCAGGACAGACTGAATCGATTGGTCTTACTTAATGTGCACTACAACATTCAGATCGACCCCGGAAGAAAATTGTTACTTAATTTGCCAATAAAATAGAAGAATTCTTCTGTAAACAGTTTTTAAGTTTTAAAAAAATACATTATAATAAAAATTTATTAATGCTGTCTATGGAGTTTTTCTTAAAATTCTATACATATGCATATTCCATATCATTCCACGCTATTCTGGAACTTAAGTTACTCGGACCATTTCTGAGTCTTAAATTACAGCACATCCAATGTTCAAACTATTTCTAATAGATGGCGACACATTTTCATAATATTTGAATGCTAATTTATACAAAATTGCTAGCTTAAAGTGAATTGGCAATGTATCAATAATAAAAAAATGCATTTAAATGTTGTTTGTAGTTTTCTAATATCGTTCTTATTTTTTTTTTAAATAATTTTTTTTTAAAAAAAATTTGTTTCATATTATTTTCAAAAAAAACATATTATTTTCAAAAAACATAAAACAAACTCCACCGTTATTTTTAATTGCCCAGACATTATTACTAGTACTGTAACTGTCACATAAAAGGTCATAAAAACTTGTTGCAAAGCATCCGGAAAATCTAACACTGACAATGTTTTAATCGCCTCAGCCATCAACATCTGCAGAAATAACTTAGAAGGTAAAAAGTAGCTTAACTGGTTATTATGGAACACCACAAGGTGCTCATAAATGAAGCCAGCATTAGCTAAGATATGTCCAATCAGTGAAGTAAAGAAGTGTCAATTGACAGTTACATTAAAGTCCAAATTAAGTGCCTATGATGCAACAGGAAAGCTGCTGCCTTAGAATGCCATAAAATTGGATAAAACCGCCATATAAGGTGCTGGCATTGCCTTGAATCTGCCTCAATTGCATCGCAAATTTCATTCTAAAGCAAAGGTGGAGCCTTTGTACCTCCCATTGGGCGTGTATTAAGCAAAAGTACAGGAAAACGCGAAGCCCTCAAGAAATTTTCATTGCAGTTCTGCATGTGCTGAATCTCTCGTATTCTCGATCGAATAAATGGCACGATCAAAAGTGAACGCCTTACCCGGGGTGGGGGTAGGGCTCTTAACGCTGCTTCCACGAGGTGATCTCGAGCTGCAATGCAACACGGCATGACTTGCATGTACTGCATAAGTTTAGTTGTCTACCGTGCCCCCTGTGCCCCTGAATCAGTCTCTATGGATATCGGATAGATACCGATCGACACTAGTTGAAGCCTCAGGAAATTGATCTTAAATTGACGCGAGAATTTATTGCCGAGGCCGCGCAGTCTCGATGCCCGGACCCGATTGCTTTTAATTGCGCATGCCAATCACCAATCGAGAGTAAATATTTAAATTCTAGCCTGTGTAAGACACTGGTTAACATCTTGTAAACGGGCTCCATTTGTTTCGTCTAGACCCCGGCTTTAAGTACTCCCTCGCTGTATTTACGCCTAATAACAACCCAATTTTAAATTCTATGCGCGCTCGATCAGATACCGGCCGGGGTATCATTGTTCCTCCAAATTCGTCGAAATTATTACCGATTGGTAGTGCGATAAGGACGCGATGCCTGGGCGCTTTTGAGCTCGTTATAAGTCGTGCCTTGGCCTTTGACAACGTTTTGATTAGTCTGATTGCCATTGTCCTCTGGTATAGCTGGATTTATAATGTGACTGTTAGCCGCGGACATGGACTAACACAAATGAATTCAAAATCAGAACCACCCTGTTAAATTTTTCTGCGCTCTATGTAATTTATTATTCCTTAATACACTCACATTTCAATGGAGGACTTCTTTAGTCTTTGAAATTTTTTCATGGATATTCAATAATTGTCCATTATTAAATTCAGTACAGCACATAATACATCAAGAGTTGTGGAATGTAAGGAGAATAATTTTTTACAAAAATATTCATATTCGTAAAAATTATGAGACGAATAAAATGATTGATTTGAAATTTTTTAGTTTTGTATTTTAATATTAACAGAAGCAAAATTTCATTGATTTTGATTGCGACGTGTTCAAAGACATAGTATGCAACGGGGTGTTCGAGATGTTGATGGCCTTGCGTATGGCGTATGGTATAAGAACAGTATATTTATCGTAATATACATAACATTATCATTTAATTTTCTAGTACCTCCCTTTCCGGTTCAAAATTCTCTTGGGCTATTAGGGCGGAAGGAGACGAAAATGCGAAAACTATATTAGTGGAAACAGGGGCAGCGCTTTTATACGTTCAAATGGAGCACTTGCACCGGGCTCAATTGGACAGGGCGCAATTTCAGAAATTAAAATTAAAAAAAATTTGAAATTTTGAAAACAGCTGGTGGTGCGCAATATGGTATACTGCCCGCGAGCAAAAAAAAACCAAGCGCCGGCCCTGCCTCCTACGCTAGTAGAGAATCACGATTAAACACTCTAGTTTAGCATGCAATGTAGTGGAAGAAGGAGATTAGAAGGGTCTTAATTTGGCTAATGAGGGGCGGCGACTCATCTGCTTGGTCAGAAAAAAAAATAACTGAAGAAAACTCTACGACGACGAAGAAGAGTGTCGTGGTCGAGGAAATTCTGAGAACATCGGAAAGTCCCAAAGCTCATGAAACAATAAGGAGGATGGCAGGGAAGCAGGAGGAAACTAGTAGAATCATGATGGAAGTTCACTCTCCAGGAAGCTACTTCTTGGGAAGATCTTGCGATTATTCGAAATCAAATGTATTAACAGGATTGTGGCAGAAGAGGGATTGAAACGTGCCATAAATTTTTTCCATTCAAAAAATCGCGGCTTGGCGAAATATTCTTCGCTTTGCTCCAATGCGACAAGAAGGTCATTGGACTTAACCTGGGGTGGCGCTTTCATAGGTGCAAATGGTGCACTTGCACCGGGCCCAATTATCCAATTGTCCTTCAATGCGATCAAAAAATGAGGCGCTGATGGGACGCAATATAGCATACTTCACCGGGCGCAAAAAAACCCAACCGCCGGGCCTGAGTGGAAACATAAAATAATATTATGCACTTACTTTTCTGTACCTGACGTTGAGGTCCCGATACATTTCTTGAAAAAAATGCCGCTGCTTTAATAATTCTTGGGTCATCCTGTTTTGGAGACCCAAGAGATTTTCTTGAAGGGGAATTCTTCGTCTCTTCCGCCTGGGCCCAATTTGTGTTGATTCGCTGTCTCTTCATAGGTCCAGTTAGTCCTTCTTTCCATTTTTATTAAGTTATTTTTTTAACCGAAAACGGAAAACTTCACTTTGTTTATAAACATCAAACAGATTGGTTGTTGTCATAGCAAAAACCGAAATTTACGAAGGGCGCATGTCGACCAATGAATATACTCCAGCCTCATGCAAGAATATAAATCCATCAGGTTTTGTGGGAGACTAAATTTTCGCCAATACAGTGGTTCGCACGAATAATGGGACAAGCTGAACTCCGACATTAAAACAGTTGTGTAAAGCAAAACAATATATTATTTCCGATATATGATACATTAAACTTCTTGGCATTTGGCGTATTTTCAACATTTATCATCACATTTACAAAAAATAATTCCGTTAAAAAATTATTCGTTAAAAATGAAACTAAAGCCAATTTTCTGGTTAGCACGAATAATGGGACAGAAGAGAAAATAAAACAAATTCCTGTTATATCTGACAATTTAATACTTAGTAGCGTACCCTTTCTAACCAGTAACCGCATTTAGACGAGAGGACATTGAATTGACTCATTTTTTACAAAAATCTGGCTCAATATTGTTCCACTCCTTTTTCAACGCAGTTTTTAACTTGTTAAGGCTATTGAATGATCTGCGGTGCACCCTGCGAGCAAGTTCCCCCCCACAAATGATCTATGACGTTTAAGTCCGTTGACTGGGGAGGGGTTCAATGATTTGGGGCAATTGCGTATAAGCCATACCATGGCAACTTCCGATTTATGTTTAGGGTCATTATCTTGATAGTACGCAAAGTCGTTCAGAATCCCTAATTTCTCAGACCTTTGCTTTACATTTTCTTTGAGAATGTTTAAGTAGACAAATCTATCCACTTTACCTTCAATAAGATGCAGATTGCCCACTCCAGCACTGGACATGCCGCCCCAAAACCATTAGAGACTGACCCCCATGTTTTATGGTAGCACATGTGTTTTTATGCTCAAACTCGGTATTTGGCTTTCGCCATACATAACGCCTTCCATCTGAGCCGTGAAGGTTAAATTTACTTTTATCCGTATATAAAACCTATGAGTAATAAATTAAGAAGTTCAAATATTGTACCTTTACGGATCAACTTACCATATTCCAAAATTCATTTGGTTTTAACAAATATTCTTTAGCAAATGGGGGCAAAAGCAAAATTAAATTTTAGTAACGAACAATTGCGTTAAAGGGTTTTTATTGTTTAATATATTGGTTGAGCACCTAAATATGATAAAATCACAAAGTGTCCCGTTTTTGATGGGTGCGCTTTCGAGCGGCGACCCTCAGTACCCCTTTTTCAAGTTTTTCAAAATAACTCGAAAACAAAGCGAAATTCGAATTTTTTACTAAAAACAGTTTTTTGTAGAAAATTAAATTTCCCATCGAAATGGAGTTTTTCATTTTTTTTACCCTTTGTAATTCAAAAAATAGTCGAAAAATAAAACTATTTTTTTTCGAAAAATCACGTTTTTTTCTTTTTTTTATTAATACGGTTATAACTTTTTTTACGGTATCTTGCGCATAAAGAAATGTACATAGAAATAAAAGGTCTTGAAAAAACGAAGAAATTACTTTTTTTAAAACTCCGTACGACCAAAGGTGACCGAGAAATCGCCATTCAAAATTGACCATTTTTGGCGTTTTTTTAAATTATTTGTTCTTAAATATTTTTTCTTTGTTGAAGATAGCGTTCTCTACGTTCAGCAGAATTACAATTTCGTTCAGTTAACCTCTAGTAAATAAAGATGGAAACATGTTTTTTTTAACGCAAGATCATCAATGATTGGCGATTTCAAAATGAGAAATAACAAAAAATCAGCTAAAGAGAAGGCAACACAATAGGAAATGCAACAGACATATTTAGGAAATTAAAATTAAGTTCAGAAGCATAGTTTATGATAATAATAGGTGACACGCTGCAATGATCATCTTAATAAGTTAGGATATGATCATAAATTCCGGTAGGGTGTCACCGGTCTAAGTTTCGTTCCTATGGCTTCATATAACGGCATGATCAACTATGTTGGCATGACCGAACTGCATTGGCGTAGCTAGGGAGTTTTCCTAGGGTGGGCAGCCGGCCAGCTGATCTCTCACTGGGAGCGCTAATGCTGCCTGAAGCAATTTGTTTACATTAGGACAGAAATCCTTCACAATATACAATTTTTCATTCGGCATTCAGTGCTACAAAATCAAATAAAATCATCTGCATTCTCCATATCTAATTTCTGGAAAGCCAAGGTGTCTAATGAATTCGCCAATGGGAGGTTTACAAACCGGCGTTTTAAGTTGACAATTATGTTGTCTATCATCTGGTTATAAATATTTATCTTCCAGTAGTCCTCAGGTTGGGTGTCGATCGACAAATCCACGGTGTTCCCTTTGCATACAAAGCCTTTTGTTGACGATTCCTTTTTGATACTCTGACAGTTTCTAGGGAGATGATTTTCAGAAAACTGTTCAATATCTTTCCAAATATCAAATTTATTTCTAGATGCATAAAAAGTATGGATTGTACTTGCTATTTAATCACTATAGCCTAAGACAAAGGTTTTGGCCCGAAAAAAAATGAATCTAGGTACTGAGTATTTCTACTATAGCAAGAAGAATGAATCTAATGATATGATACACTCTGGTTTAGTCATAGCCATTAGAAATCCGATTCCTTCTACAGCATGTTTGTCGCGATTCTCCGGGACCTCTTCATCCTAAGCCAATTTAACGGCTTCATAATTGGTCTGTACTACTTTGTAGTTTTCGAAGCGACAACTCCATTTTATAGTACTTAGACCTCCTATTTCCCAGCTGGTCTTTATTCCGAGAGATTTGTGGTAGCACCATTAAATGTTAGGAATTAATAATTTAAAACACTATGGAGTTCAGTATTATATTTTTTTTATTAAATAATCGTCAAAAATATGCTTCTATTTCATAACAAGTTCACACTTTGTACTTCTACTCTAATGTTTAGCGCGACATGACGTAAGGATTGCCTCTAGGGACTCAAAAAGAAACCCTGTAGACGAATGGACGGTGGAGATGCCGGAAATCTGCTAGATCGTTGAATCACAGTTCAGTGCTATTTTGAACTAACATTGTACAAAAATGCGAAAAAATAATACAATTAAAATAACTTTTCGTTATTTCGTGAAAAAATTCATATTGAATCCCGTAGATTCCCATAAAAATTTAGATCCGTGACTTTGGCAGAAGATAATATGACTTTTTTCGTATTTTTGCACAATCTTCAAAATAGCAAAAAATTGACTATGGCATCCACCCGACGATATGTCGTAAGGTTGAGTTTCTTTTATAATCGCCTTTTTATGTAAAGGCTCAAGCTTAGCAATTACCCTTTGTACTACTAGCGATGTCCAAGTAAGCTTGGTTCGAAGGAAGGAGTAGAGGACACGATAGCTTAATAGGAGTCTGGAGGGTGCTGAAGGAGTAGGCGATGGATCTGGCGTTTGAAATCCTGAATGTTGTAGGAGTTCACACCGCCTGCAGGCCTCTATTTTTACTAGACATGATACTGTCGCCGTCATGAGATTATGTAAGAAAAGGAACATCACCTAATGAGCTTTGTTCCGTATTTCCAAAATTATTTTTGTCAGTCCTTACGCCTCTCTAGGCGTCGAACGATTAATGCCATCAATGAATCTTTCTACCATATTTAAGTCGATCGTGTATCTAATGGTGATTAACAACTTTTCATCTTTGTCGCATCTCGCCTCGTCCCCCTCTAGTAATGCATGCTATTATTTCGATTATTTCATTTTGAATATCTGGACTGTAACGTTTTTAGATGATGTGTCCTCTAGATGCACTCTTAAAGACAAACCCTACAGAAAACAGGATACTTTAGTTTTTCCCCGAACGGCTCGCTAGAAAATTTGAATTCAGCTTTTTGGCGCGCTTAGATTTTTCGAATTTGCTTCTTATTTTTAATAATTTTTTATAATATTAAAACAATTTTTTTTAAAATAAGTTATAATATAAATTTTAGTAAAATTTTCCGCACTTTCACGTGGCGATGTTAGTTTTTCTAATTTTTGTTTATTTTTCGATATATAAAGCAAAAACCATATTTTCGAATTTGTTTTCGAAATTGTGAACTTAGCATACACTTTAGAGCAGCAAAGACTTTTTTATCGTTTTCTACACCCAAAAAAGTACCTAAGTTCCAATTTTCAGCGAGATCACATTTTGTGCGGGCTTTCGGTCTAAATTTGGCTCTTACGACTGGGGGCTATATAGTATGTAGCAACATGAGGATTAATTCCACCAACTCCCAACCAATACTACCGCAACAGAACGCTGAATTCGGTGATCGAACAGGAGAAGGTTGGATGCTTAAAGGCGGTAAAAGAAAGCGCAAAGACTTTTTTGAAATAGAAGCACCAAGGACCATGCTGCAAATGGTATACTGTATGATTTGATTTCTGAAGTAACACTATTGGCTCTGAAGATAAAGTAACTTCTGAGTGGGAATTTTTTTTGTAAAACTTTCCTTCTAGTCCGGGGAAATTAGCATTTTAAGGAGAAACAATTTCAAAATGGCTGAAAATTGGACCACAGCTTCTTTGGGACTTTTTAAGAAAACAATTTCGGAATGACAAAAAAACAACATGGCCGCCGGAGATATCACTTTTTGGCAAAAAAATCACCCAAAAACTGCTTTTTACGAAAATTTTTTTGATCAGTCAATACGAAACGTTATTGCTTACAAAAAAGCCCTTTTGTCATTTTTGCGAAAACCTAACCCTTTCGAAGTTATTCAAGGTCAAAGTTTCCAAAAATCACATTTCGGCCAAAAAATACTTTGAATTATTCGGAATGGTCAAGGTTTTCGAAAAAAATTCAAGAGGGGTATTTTGTTGGCAATAATGTTTTGTATTGACTGATCAAAAAATTTTATCGAAAAAATCAGTTTTTGAGTAATTTTTTTGCCAAAAAGTGATATCTCCGGCAGCCATGTTGTTTTTTTTTTGTGATTCCGAAATTGTTTTCTTAAAAAGTCCCAAGGAAGCTGTGGTCCAATTTTCAGCCATTTTGCAATTTTGTCTCCTTTCGTGCGTTTTTTTTGTTAATTTCCCCGGACGATTCGTGAATCACTTAGCTGTAAAAATGGGGAAGTTTTAATTTTACTCTTCAATAACTACACTTTTCGAGTCATCGAATTTATCCTTCAGGTAGAATGAAAAGACCTTCTCCAATCATCCATTCTATTTTTTTTTTGTTAAAGAAAAGAGTTAAAATTTTCACGCCTAAAAGAGCTAAATAAAAATTAAGTCAAAAGCGGCAATTTTGAAACCGTTTGATTATACTTTTATACATTTTCGATATTGCATTGTGATTCATAAAATTCGTAATTCTACACATAATGTCAAATGCTAATATCGATTGTAATAAAAATGGCTCAGAAATTATTCTAGAAGCCATTAATGTATTCAAAAAACTATTCTTTTCATGCAATCAATAAAATTTGTTTCATTTTATTACACCGATGGCATCTATTTATACTTAATCCATAAAAATCACCTAAAAAACGTCTTTTAATGCAAAGAAACCACCGCATGACGACGAGTCAGTTACTATACGGGCGATGCGATAGGATGTGGTAAATGTTTCCAATTCACTAGCCAGAAACATAAAGTCACGTGTGTGTGGGACCACTATCGTTAAAACGAGTTAACTAATAACCTATTGTCAAGTTAAGTAAGTCATTAAATTTGTCGCGTTCCGCGCGTGCACTTCTCCCTATCGGATACACACCTACTACACCTTTCCATTCATTTTCTTATTATGTAAGGTAGGCATATCTTGGGCGAGAAGAGATGCGGGACGAGCGACAAAATTCAATTTCCTATCGTAATGGAGCGTTCATTTAAATACTCAAAGCGTTTAAGTTGGATGGTTCATAAATTTGCCTCGTTTTTTTTTTACCTTTGTATTTTTATTTCACTATTTATAACCACTGACAGTTGATTGCCGTGAACAATGGCCTATCGCGACTTAGAATCTCTCGTCTTGGCTATTTTTCTGAGCCCCTTTCTTCTCAAGTCCACCGGATTAATGAGATTTTTTCCTCGTTGCTAATTGAACAATTTTATAAAATGCCCCGGTGATTGAGTTCCCAGTTTTATAACAGTTTACCTCCGAATAAATTACGGCCACCCCAACTACCACCACATTTACGACTAGGTACTTGAGAGATTTCCAGGGCGGCTGAGTGGATTTAGTGTAAATAAGGACCTTTCTAACCTCCTGACGTCCTGGTCCAGGGGATGAGAGTACGCATGAACAGAATATCAATGCGCCCAGCACACAGCAAGGCTTTTGCCGGGGAGATTTATGTTTTACCCAAAACCAGTGACACAAAAAGGAGGACGCTATCGGGCTTAGTCCTGTTATCCTGCTGCCACCCCCTTGCTGTGTACATAGGATAATTCTGCACTTATATGATACACAGCCAGCGTATAGCTACTTCGTCGATTCCCGCTTTGATACATGATTATGTTTGTTCAGCCATCTTGATTGCGATGTTATAAAATAAATATACCCGAGCACAGGGCTGAATAGGGATGTTTACGAGGGTCGGAAGGAAAATATCGTCAGGAGCATGGCTCCTGTTAAATTGAGCGGAGAAATTCAATTCTTTGTTCTCGTTACTTTCGAATGTTGTTTCTGCGAGGTTTTTTGCCAAATCGATTTTATGACAGCATATTTTTCTCCTTGTGCTTTGTGAACGATAAAGCATACATTTCGACTTAACTGTTTATTGGACTGCGGGGTAAATTTGGGTATAACGAATATTATTGACGTTTAGATGGGGCCGTGATAAAATGGAGGGTGTTTCAGTTGTGTCTTTGTTGGGGAGATAAAGATTAAAGAGAAATGCGCATTATTACTCATATGCCATATATTATGCTCTTTTTTATGTTCCAGTTGAATCAGATACAGTAATCAAGGTAACGGTTTGGGGGTTACCTACTGGTTATAGTATACACCACAACAAACCGATTACTAGACTTTCTTTACAATTGCTACAGGATGCGTTTTATTGTTCAGGCCGATGTATACAATTTGCATCGCAGCACGAGGTGTGTGTGATATGGCATCGTCCTGTTAGAACCACGTTTGCTGTAGACCCAAATGTTTCAATTCGGACACAAGAAAGTTTTTCTACATGCCCCGGTATTGATCACCAGTAACTGTAACACTATTGACTCTAGCATCCTCGAATAAATACGGCCCTATGATACCACTGTCCAAATGGGGTAACATTCAGGCTGTGTTCCCAAATAGAACCCAGTATACTGGCTCGTGCTAATGTCGTCGTAAATCGCACGGGAATCTGTATTTTTAAAATAGTAATTGCAGTGGCGGACTAAGCCCGTCAGAGGCCCGGGGCGGCAAAGCTGAATGATGCCCTCAGTCTAAAAAGTTGATGTAATTTTAGAAGCCTTTTATTCAGTTGCCATTTGTATGTATACAAGTGTGTGTGTGTATGTTTATTTCCCAGTAGGGAAAACATTTAATTACCCATCGATTCCGAAAGTAGTTCTAAAGCCAAGTGTCCACTATAGAGTTTTTTTCGGTAGAGTGTAGAGCGTAGAGTGTAGAGCTCTACCTGTAGTGTGTACAATACAGCGCGTCTCTACCACTCTACCACTCCACCGCCCGTAGAGTTGCTCTAGAGAAATTTTGAGTTACCACGCGCTCTACAGACTGTGTACACTGCAGATGCGTTTTCTCTACTGTAGAGTCGTATGGTAGATCGCGCAACTGCGGCCATCAACTTTTGCATGTCATTTCATTTCTCAGTTATTCAGAGATGCGTTCGTACATATTGTGTAAAAAATTTAAAGGAAATTAATAGAAAACAAAAAAACATATTTAACACGCCGATGTACAACATTTCGAAGCGCAGTCGAAACGCAAATAAGAATGAATACTGTAGAGAGAAAATCTTTATCAAACAAGCTTGATAGAGCGTAGACCAGATATAGAGCTCTACCAAACACAAAAAAATTCGTATACACTATAGTTATTTAGCAGAGAAAACTTTCGGGTAGAGAGGGTGTAGAGCGCATGTGAAGAGCTCTAGAGGGTGTATACACTTCTCTACGCGTATCTCCGTGAGAGTTTTCTCTAGCTCTACGCAAAAAAACTCTATAGTGAACTCTAGGCTTAAGTTTAGAAAAACTCCTCTTGCATGATGCAACCGAGATGAAAATGGTTAAGAAGTATTGAAGTATAAGCGATGTACAGGGTAAGGATTCAGTAAAGTCCCATTTTAATAATTACATGCTGTACTTATTTGTGTCTACGGGAACGTTGTACGGAACCCCCCACTCCAAAGTACCACTTAGGTAGGGACTGACCATATTTTAAAAGCCTTGTTTAGGATTTGATCAAGGGAACTTGTAGACATTTGGAGGCCCCCAGGAACCGCCCCTTCCGCCCCACCCTTAGTCCGCCACTGAGTAATTGAGTGCAATTTAAGACGCCATTAGCACTGGCCAATATGCTGGATTCTATTTCAGAGCTCAGACACATCGCTCACCCACCACCGCAGGTCTTTCGCCAATGAATCTACATTCAATCGCGAGAATACTTCTAGGAGTATGCGCCCGTTTGCATTCGTTTGTCGACTGCCCCATTCGACAGCCCAAGCATTGAAGTCGCCCATTATTATTTTCGGGCAATGGCGACTCGCGTCGGCGGCTAACTTCTCCAACATCGACTGGTACTCGTCTAGTGTCAGACTTGGCGCCGCATAGCAGCTGCAGACGTGTATTCCGCCTACTTTTGCCCGCGTGAAGCCACCCTCTGGGCTTCTCATGGTATCTTCCATGGCTCGGCTCCCGCACGTCCATATCGCTGACGTGCCGCTGCTATCCGCTATCCAGACGCCGCTGTGCAGGTTTCTATACTACTCGCAGACGATTGCGATGTCGATTTTCTCCTCAAAGGCTGTCTGTGCAAGCAGATCTTGTGCCGCTTGACAGTGGTTCAGGTTTAACTGTAAGAACCTTATCCTCTTCTGCTTTTTAGTAGCTCCTTGAACGCCTGACAAGTACTACTATCCCTGCCCTCTATTTCCCTGCAAATGAAGCATTTGGCAGATTGGTCCCGCTCCTTTACCATGTGACCCTCTTTCCCCTCCACAACCTTGTTCTGTCCTGGCTGCTGCTGCAGTTTTTTGCTATGTGCCCAAACTTCATGCAATTTAGGCACGGTTTCAGCGATAGCCGCTCCCGTAGTCGGCATACAACCCAGCCGACTCGTACCTTACCGACTGCGATAGGCTTCTTCGCTTCTTCAAGATGTAGGCTTATAACCGCCGTTTGTGTACCCCCCATGACTCTCTTAACCTGAGGACATCCTTTTCCTGCACCGTCTGCAGTCCTAGTTGGGTTCGTTGTGATCTCGTCCAGATCTCTGCACAACCGTATTTGTGCTGACCCTAACCTCAGCAACTCCGCTAATAGATACAGAAGTAGAGAGATATGCCTATCTCACAATGATTCAACTTTGTCCAAAATATGAATTTTAATAAAAAACATTGCAGATTTATTACTTTGAAAGAATATTCGAATATTGTCTAAACCAATTTTGTGTGATCGTAAAGGTAATGATCACTAAAAGAGTCTCTATTAGAAAACCTTTATCATAATCAAAACTTTGTAGCTGACAAAAGTTCGTATTTCTAATATCACGCATCGGTAAAAGTATTCTTTTTCTATCTTCTAAAAGGTGTTCAGCTGTTTGTAGAATACCTAAGCTCTTAATTTTCAGAAGGCAATAACATTTGCTTGCAGTGAAAAGTTAACTTAAACTATTCACTATTTCATCTTTAACAGTCAAAAACCGCTCTAGGAAAAAATCACATACCAGAAAAGCAATTTCATTTATTATAACTCTTAACAAAATGGCGATTTTATGGATCAATAAATTCTTGAAGAGTGTGAAAATATTCATTTTATGGGATTACGACTATTCCATGCTTCCCATACTAACATCTAAAAATGTAATGAAGCCTCCTAACCTAAGTCCTAACCCATGGTTTAGTAAATCTTTGAGATTCCTCCAGCTTCATCTTAAGAGTTTTTCCTCCCCATACTCCCTCTCTGGTCTATGAATGATGGTCGTGGCTGTGAATACCTTTGCATTTGGCAAAGGAAACTCCAGGAGGAACGCAAGGTAAATAAACACAAATCTGCCGCAAATGGTACCTCAAGGCATCGTGCAATTATCAAATGGACGTAAAACGGGCATTAATTTCCCGCGAATAAATTACCTAGGTACCGCCTACCTACTTGGTACAATAGCGGGGCATAAGGTGCGCTTCTCCAGCCGAGCCTACTGAGCATGACCTGATCTTGAAAATGCGTGGATGCGCTCCTCTCTGCTGTATTCTTTGGGGGCTCCTCAGCCTGCTGGGGCTGTGGGGCAAAAATGATGTTGATGGGTATCTTTGTATGTAGGGCGTCCGAGAGCTCCGTGTATATTGCATGAACTGGCAACATTTCCAGCGCAACGCCTCCTTATGTAAACAATCACCTCGTAATGGAATTTATTGGCTGCTTACTCGCTCTGTAATTGATCGGCCATTGATTACAGTCGTGAGCAGTCGGATTTCTTTTATTTCTATACACTTCGACAATTGGATTTATTTGATTAACTCGGAACAAAATGTCGTCGTACTTTGCTTCTATAAAATTTTCTTTTAAGTGAATAATTCTGCTTCCATGATTCTTGAAATTTAGTAGATACATGGTAGAAGCACGTACAAGCTTATTGTGTAATGATATAAGTTGGTCATATGTTCTGTTTCTGCTTTTTACGATTTAAATGAATTTAAAATTATGAAATACATATACAGATGTCTTTCTTATACTAAATTAACATTACAATAAAAATATAGATATGCAATTCGACCATTTACATAAAATTTGTAGAGCAACTGCGTTTGAACAATAATCGCCGGGCAACAGTAATGGACCAATCTGGAGCAATTCAAGCAATTTACGGCAACAAGCATCAATTTAAAAAAAATGTTTTGCAACAACAGTATTGGGCGATATGGATCAACTCCAAGAAACTAGGCAATATTTTCATACACGAGCAGTTAAGTTCAATAACTATTGCTCGCTATGACGACTTTTTTCTCGTAGCGCTTTTATTATCATAAGTCAAAAACAAAAAAACAAGAAAAGGAATAGACGTATTTGGGTCCTACCTTTTTACCAAGAGGAAAGCAATCTTCATTGTGTTGTGAATTAGATGATATTTTATTCAAAAACTTTACTCGAATGTCCCGAAGTGATTTTGAAATTCTTTTGAATAAAGTTGGCCCATTAATTACGAAGCAGAAGACCAATATGAGAGAACCAACTTCTGCATCGACGAAGCTTGCCTTAAACCTTCAGGCGGTGGCCCAATCACGACTTTATTCGCGTTTACGGGCGTCAAAGCGTTGACGCGCTTTGACGTCGATATTTGATTGTGTGTAATTCAAATCGAGCTGTCCCATTCACGACTTTGCGGCGTCAAGCGACGGCAAAAATCGACCAACTTTCAACTTTTCGCGCGTTGGCAGGCGTTGAAAATTGTCAAACTGTCGAAATTAAAACTTTATAAAGACAAAAATCCATACATGAACTTAAATCAAAGCAACCTTTTTGACGTCCTGACGCTATGAATGAACCTTCAACGGACGTCAACGCGCATGAAGCCCCTGCCGCGTATAACGCGCTGTCGGCATTGGGCCTTCGCCTTTGGTTTTCTGGCTACTGGGAATTCATACAAAAGTTTAATGTATTTGTTTAGAATTTCCGATAGTTGTATTGCGAGATAGAAAAGAAAAATTGACTTAAATTTCCATAGCTACTGGATATTCGACAATTGTGTCGACAACATTGAGCAATATGGAATATATGATGGAGCAATTAGAAACAATATTGCCGAACAATTTCCGCATTTCATTTTAATTGCTCCAGAATCCTCCACTAATTGCTCCAGATTTCTCCATTACAGTTGCCCGGCGATTATTGCTCAAACAATTGTCCGTGTAAGCGCACCTTAATAATACGGCTAACAACTTGAATGTCAGATAATATATCGACAAAACAGCCTCTATGATTCTTAAATCAAGTAATCAAACAAGATCTATAAAGTCTTCTTGGGTTTGGCGGTGAAAAGGTCAAAATCTTTAAAACTTTACGTTTTCCACTTATTCTATCATAAAATACTTCATAGAAATGTCGATAGATGTTTTTGGATATACGATACTACTTACATATATTTTAAATTCGATAAAGAACCTCTCTCAGCATAATAAGGGCATCTAATGTATTAACGACGTAGCGCCTCTGTGCACCGGTTATATTTTTGCATACTTTTAGGAGCAATTTTTAATTATTATTTTCTTTTCATATCCTGGTATCCCACATGTCGTTAAAATTTTTAAGGAGTGGCAATTTTTTTTATTATTCTCGGGATTTTTTAATTCTGGTATATAAGGCATCAGTACAAAATGTGGGCTCTGCACTTCTGTAGCATAGCATCTATGAATATTATTAGTAGGCAGAGAGTTCTTGATGTATACGTTTCGGTATTCGTATGACCCCCCAGACAATTTACCGGACTGTTATTTTTGTTTACCTGATACAAGCAAAATCAGTCTTAAGATAAGTAAAGTTACTTGTCAACCTTCCGTAAGAGTACAGTACATAATTAATTGTCGAGAACGATGTGCATGGAAAAGTTTTACAAGTGCCATCTCGAAGTTTTTAGGAAATCACCGATCAAAGAACTATAAAAGCTTGGTTCAAAAGCTCTCTTTCCCCGTGTTCTTTTAATGAACTGGGTTTTGAGAGCTTTTGAGGAGCTTTTGAGTTCCCATACAAAATCGAAGAACCAGAAGACCCAGATAAAACCTGGGTTTTCGATTTTGTATGGGAACTCAAAAGCTCTCAAAACCCAGTTCATTAAAAGAACACGGGGAATATGTCTTTAAAATGTAAGTATAGATGTTTTCAAATGCCGTGACATTTGACGCATGTTGGGGTAAAAAGCTCTTAAAAATGTTTAAAAGCTGCAGATAATTTTTCTTCCTCTCTATTGAGAAATTAAGCTCCAAAATAGGAAGCCAAAGGCGCACGCAAAAGAAATGTCAGCAATTCCCATATACTTACTGACAACTTGTTGCAAATATTACGACGACTCTGTCTTTTTATTAGAGCTTCTGTATATACCACAGTGGCTTAAAAAATCTCAAACGATTTTAAACATAATTTATTCAAAAGGAAACACTTTTCTAATTAAAATTGAATTTTTATTTTTCTTATAATTTTGTGAACCATTGTATATTGTAAAAAGTGAGCGAGAATTGACTCCTCCTCTTCCTTATCAAATCACTTGGTGTCATTTAATCAATCGCGACTGCGTATTGCTAATTTTACAAATTATGAATGAAAAGCGTCCTTTTTTATATATTTTTTAATTTTCAGGTTTTTGTATGTTACATATTTGCTACAGAAATAATTTGTAGCAATTTCTATTAAAAAATACGCAATTTGGGTTTTTAATACTTTGATACTAGGATTGTTGACGTTTTCGGCCAGTCGCATGCGCGCTTCTGCCAGGGGAGGTTACGTTGCTTGCGGCTGCGGAGAGTTCACAATTTATGAATGAAAATGCTCATGAATTTAAAAAAGGATTTTTCAGCATTTTTTTTTAACTATTATAAATTTAGGGATGAGAAATATTTCTCATAATTATAATAAAATTATGCTTATTATGATGGATAGATTTACTTGGTTGAGCAGGGTTTTTACATGTATTTAAAAGCTCTGCTCAATACATATAAAGATAACTTAACTTTATTCATTCGGCATGCGCGCATCCCTTCCCAAATAATTTTGTTGAGTTTTTTCTGCGTTTGTTGCCTTTTTAAATGAAAAGAGGGGAAATGATAGAACAAAATTTATAAAATTTGGCAACGAGGTGCGCAGAACTGTTCGAATTTTTTGTGTCACGGAGTTTGAAAACATCTATACACGTTTTACATTCGCACTTGTACTTTTTTCCTTCTAATCAGCGATAAACAGATCAGACATTGGGGCTTTCGGATATGCCTGGGATAAGATTTCCGTATGTTTTCAATGTTATGTGACCGAAGTATTTAAGTCTACGTCCTGCACTTGCTTTTCTCTTTTAAAGGTACTTGTGATAGAGCAATAACATCGAACAGCAAGGTTTTGTCGGAAAAATAGTAAGAGAAGAATGCGAACACACGGTTTTATTCCGGCTCATACTATCACGATCGAACGCTGACTTCGGCGATCAAACAGGAGATGGCGTTCTCGCAATGGCAGAAGGAAGGGCATGAAATATTTTTTGTAAAGAAAGAAAACGGGAAACAAGGAAAGTTATCTAGATAGGAGAAATGGAAAGATGAACGATTATGTCGCGGAGTAGATTCGAACCTCGGAACCTGGAATGGTAGTCGGTCGCCTTAATCCCTAAGCGCTTAGATATTTCAGCAACTTTTGACATTATCAACAGTTGTGACCTTGGCTAGTTCTAACTTATTAAGGAGATACTTCATAAGACAATGGCCAGAAAGCATTAGGCGTAGTCTCTGTTGGTTGATGTAAATATTGGAAGACTAGGTCCATCTTCCAATAAATTGTAAAGGCCGAATCTAAAGTTGCAATGTTTACTAATGGCCCGGCATCTGTTTCAGAATAGCAGCTTTAATTTTGGCGAAGAGCTAGCTTGAGCACATGAATACCATGTCTAACAGCTTTTAACGAGACATTTTTCTGGAGATACAGACTTGGGTATATTTTTCTATGGCGTCAACTCATCTTGAAAACCTGTGAATGTATGACCCGAATAAAAATAAAACTCGCCCGATCCTAGTGTACAACAGGCACACACAGAGTCAAAACGCCTGCACGGCACCGGAAACAGGCTCGATACGCCTGAGTAAAAATAAGACTTGCCATTACTTAGCGTGAAACAGGCACGTTTCGCCTAATAGCCCAGGGAAATCAGCATTTTAAGGAGACGAAACTTCCAAAATGGCTGAAAATTGGTTCACAGTTTCCTCGGGACTTTTAAAGAACACAATTTCGGAATCACAAAAAAAACAACATGGCCGCCGGAGATATCTTCCTGGCTCAAAATGTTGACAATGAAATTCTCCACAACTTTAGTTCTCATAAAAATGTTGACCCGATTAACCTTTTTAAAGTTATTCAAGGTCAAAGTTTCCAAAAATCACTTTTCGGGGTAAAAATCACTTAACAATTGATTTTTGCAAAAATTTTGAACAAATGACAAGAGGTCTATTTTGTAGGCAATACTGTTTCGTATAAGTAGATGATATTTTTTTTTTTTTGCAAAAATCATTTGAGTTATTCTTGGCCGAAAACCACGGCACGGCACGGGGTTGTACGACCTTGTTTTTTTTTGTGATTCCGAAATTGAGCGGGAGCGTGCATACCACTGTAACAGTCGTATTTGTTCGCTATGTATGCCAGTTGCGGGCGCGTATGAGGCATTCTTTTGCAAATCGAACAATTTTATTAATCAACATTTTTGATTTGCAATATTAAGCTGCAGTAAATTACGTTCTGTAATATTGCATATTTACTGGAGCTAATATTTCGTATTTACTATCGCGGAGTGCATTTTTCCGTCGTAATTAATTTGTTTCATATAGACCATATGTAGTTACCACTCTGGAAAAATATGTTTTTTATAGGAAATTTTCCAGGGAATACGATAGTATTTTTTTAAATTTTTTAAAAAACGCGAACGAATAGTAAACTGAATTTCAAATTTTTAATTGTTAATAACAAATACTAAACTGAAACATTTTTTACAACTATTAATATATAAATAAAGATCTCTTCATTACCTTTAAAATGATATCTCATTTAACTCGATACGATGAATAGAACCGGAGTTATAGCGATTTGAAAAAGCGCTTAATCGGCGAGTGACGTAAACTTTACTCCCCCTTAATTTTGAAAATATTGACCGGAAAAAATAAGAAAAAATACATGTCCGCTTATTTTGTATAGGGTCTGCGTAAAAAAAATTTGAAGCAAATCAAAAATGTTGATTAATAAAAGTGCTCGAATTGTCGTATATGCTTTTCCAAAAAAAAATATTTTTCTCGGGACCCAGTGACTCAGAACTGCAGTATCTGGTGTTATATGTAAATATCTAGTCCAACTACTTAATAGGTTTTCTGAGCCGCCTATATAACAGGCCATAACGTACAAGGTGGAGGACTATAAAACTGACATTCTTCAGGTCTGGATTCACCCCTAGTATATCAGATCTAGTTTTTTTTATATGTGGGAAAACCAAGCTTAGGAATCACACTTTTAACAGCTACTTCCAGTCTATCATTTGGTTCAGGTCATGGTGCAATGGGTAGTAGTAAGCTTAGTTTTAAAAGATAAGGTAGATCAAGGGAGGTGTGGAGGGTGTTGGAGCATAGGTGGCGATGAGCCTTACGTTTGAATTCTTGGGTGTTGTACGAGTTCGGGAAAACTAATTGTGGTAGATTATTCCACAGCCAAATAGTTCTATTTATAAACGAACTTCTAGACGTTTGTGTGAGCGAAAAATGAGATTGTACATAGGTTCAGAGCAGTCGCAATGCACTAGAGGGAGCATTTTTTCTACACGGTTGTACAAACGAGGAAGCCTTAAGATATCCTCTGTGGCGGCAGTCGATAGGTATTTGACTATTTATGGCGGCAGACCATCGTAGTGTGCATTTGAGGAGAGAGTTCTTTACTTTACCGAGATGAGAGTTTCAACTGAGCTTGCTATCTAGAACTTCCAGGTATTTTAGGGAACCCTTTAACATCACGCTGTTTAAGGCTGGAGCTATTAGATTCTCTTTAATGCCACAGATATTTTTTTGTCGGGATAAGTGCTTAGATCTTTACCGTTGCACCAGTTTGGAATCAGCTTAATGACAGTTTTCATTAAGTTAGAGATGAGTTGATCATGTTCGCCTGTCTTGAATCATTATCAGTGTAGCTTTGGATCTGATTCATGCCGTACTATCAGTATTAACTTCTTACTATAGAATGGTAGCTCAGGAAATTTCGATATGGCAATTATGGCAATATTATATGATCCAAAGACTGACTTATTAAATGAAATTGATTACTCACTTTTAAATACTTAGCAAATTGTTTTTTAAGTGAAATCCTAAGGTTAGCATCCACCCTTTGTACTTCTAGTCCGTCATATCGGTACATGGTGCAATGTCTAGTTGTAAGCTTGGTTCGAAGGAATGAATAAAGGATAGGATAAGTTAGTTTGGAGGGTGCTGAAGTAGGAGGCGATGGACCTTGCGTTTGAGCTCCTGCCTCCTGGTTGTTCTAGGAGTTCACACCAAAGACACGAAATTAACATGACACAGACGAATGTAACAAAAATCAAAACAAAAAATTTTTTTTATTGGGGCTTCGATTTTCCAAAGCCGTTATCCTCAATAGTAATAGGGGGCGATAAATGTATCGAGAGGATGGTAAATATACATATAAACGAGATTAAACAAATTCCCATTGCAAACGTCCCGCTGTATGAAACAAATAAATTGTGATTTTAGTACAATATTGAAGCAACAGCAAACTGTGAAGTCATTCTGAACAATTAAATTAATGACATAAAAAAGTGTAACAATTTTCATTCAATTTCGAGGGAAAGCTCAACTTAATAATAATAATCAAAATTCATTTTCTCTGAAGTTTTTTTTTAATTTTCCAGATTTATAGCTTTACCATTATCCATCATCAAATTCCTATCAAGAACTTTAAGTGGCAACGCAACTTTTTCGATATCGTATATACTTACTTAGAAACATAAAATATCTTTTTCAACACAAATCTAACCAATAAAAAAACTAAATTTTCATTTTATACGAATTTAAACTAATTTTATAATTCTTTATTAAGATAAATGAATAAAATCTTAACCTTTTTATTACAAGCAAAAAAAAAATATTCCAACAAAAGTTTATGCCAATAAAACCGACTTTTAAAATACTTTTTTTTGACTCTCCATTTAAATCGAGTTCATCTTAGATTCTAAATCCGGTAAGATGGTGAATTAAAGTGAACAAAACTGGCTTCTAATAGTATCATTAAGCGTTTTTCCGTCGAACAAAGATTGGCGTTAGGTGAATATCGTATTCATAAGATCCGTAATCCTCACGAAAATGCGTTTTAAGAGAAAATTAATGAATATAAATTTCTACTTAGTGGAAGCTAAGACGCCAAACATATGTATGCATCCGAAGCCAACGTTCATTTCAAAAACCATAAAAATTCCGCTAATCTGACAGAAATCACCATCACCTGTAATCAACGAATTCCTTAATGAGGCTTAAAAACAAATAAAAAAAAATATGGAAAGAAAGAAATATAAATACAGACTAAAAAGTGAGGAGAGCGAAGCCTTTTCAGAATCAACCAGATCGACTCTGCAGTGTGGACTCCAGCAGCTTTATATCCATCTCTGGGGCTCATCGGAAATCACTTAGAGCCCAATAAATAACCCTGCGACAAAACAAGTTTCGTATTCGTCCCCTATGTCCAACATTAATTGCTCGTTACTTAATCTAATAGAGCCACAAATTAAGACGTTCAAAGAGACGAGTTTTATTTTATGACCGGTATCACACTGTTTTATGGATTTTCGTTACTTTTATTCGATTCTTTTAACTTGATACCATCCTTAAGCACTAAAACAAATAGAGTGCACCCATCAGGGGCTATAACGAGCCTCCGCGCCACGAACTGGCCAAACTGACCGGTAAGATACTGATCTGGTACGGCTGCAATTAATTGGTAAATAGTTGTCCAGGGATCATATTTCAAACACATTTAAGGGTTACCATAAACTTTTTGATAGCTAAATTTAATCTTACTAGGTCTGCTGGAGAAGTTGATATAAGATTCTGGCTGGCCAACGACGATATCACATTTCGTTCGAAGCGGATATATTAAGCTCGACTGGTGGATTTAAAGGTCATCATTCACGCTGTTTAAAGTTGATTAATGCTTCTGCCACTTTAAAGCCAGTTAACATGAAGTTAAACTGCCGTTTAAGAAGTCCCAACTATAACGAGGCCGTCAGGAACATTTCAATAAAATCAAATATAAAATTGTGAGAAAATTTCTCAAATTTTTTAGAAAAAAATTCGATTTGTTTTTTTTCTGTTTTTTTTTTGTGGTTCAAGTTGTGTTTTGAACTTACATAATAAAATGCACAATGAATTTGGCATTGACAAGGTTGTTGAGTAGACAGGTCTAGTATGCACTCATGAACTTGCACGACTCATTAATCAATACCAAAACACAAAAACTATTAAATTTACTGGAATGCAGTCTTAAGTTATGTCGAAAAGCATGCATGGCTAGTTTTTATTAGCAAAAATCGACGTCTTTAAAGTTGTAAGTTGTAGAAAGTAAGGCTTAACTTGGAAATGGAACACTTGAACCAGATCAAGCTTTGAAAAAAACGTGTTTCTATCAGTTATATCAAATCATTGCTCAGGTCGAAATTCTTAATAGGGTATCTTCTTCTTCTATTTTAAGGAGACAAAATTTCAAAATGGTTGAAAATGGTCCACAGCTTCCTTGGGACTTTTTAAGAAAACAATTTCGGAATCACAAAAAAAACATGGCCGCCGGAAATATCACTTTTTGGCAAAAAAATTCCTCAAAAACTGATTTTTTCGAAAAAATTTTTTGATCAGTAAATACGAAACGTTGTTATAGCCTACAAAAAGCCCTCTTGTCATTTTTTCGTAAACCTAACCCTTTCGAAGTTATTCAAGGTCACAATTTCCAATAATCGCTTTTCGGCCAAAAAAATACCTTGAATAACTTCGAAAGGTTTAGGTTTTCGAAAAAATGACAAGAGGGCTTTTTTGTAGGCAATAACGTTTCGTATTGACTGATCAAAAAAAAATTGGAAAATTCAGTTTTTGAGTGATTTTTTTGCCAAAAAGTAATATCTCCGACGGCCATGTTTTTTTTGTGATTCCGAAATTGTTTTCTTAAAAAGTCCCAAGGAAGCTGTGAACCAATTTTCAGCCATTTTGGAATTTTATCTCCTTTCGTGAGTTTGTTTTGCTAATTTCCGCGGACTATAGGACTTGAAGTAACTTCTTTCATTGGATGGAGTGGTATGCTTGTTTGAAATATACGAAAATATAATATACATATGTCCACATTTTTCTCCCAGAATTTTTTTTAGGTTCAATGTGAAAAGTTGGTCAGTGGTGGGCCTTTCATTCCGAAAGACAGCTTGGTACTCCCCTAATAATATTTCTGGTTATAGCCTATTACTTGTCACCCATCGAGGGTAGCGAAATCCCCTTGCAATACGGTAAAAAGTAGCTTATTCCCTTTCTTATGAATGTGGCAAATTATAGCTTCCTTCCAGTCGTTCCGTAGGCCCCCTATGTTCTTGATCAATGCATGTAATTTTTGACCTACTACCACGTCTCCATTTTTCAAAAGTTCAGCAGCTTTTAGAGACCTTGTTAACCTTTAAGCTTTTTATTATGTTCGTTACTTCTTCGTTACTTCAGTTTCATGTTCATACCATCATCTGGTGTGCTCACGTGTTCGGTAAGCATGGTGTAAAAAATTAGGTATCTACAAAACTGTCTGGGATGCCAGCTTTAATAGTATTGGTATCAAATTAAACCCTAGTTGATTGAGACTATGTAGAGCTTTGTCAGTTAGACTAGTCTGTTTGATGAAAATGTTTTGGTAAAACCATAACCAACGTTGACGCTACAGTATGTTATGCAGTGTTTTTAGTGGAATTAATTGAAAATTGTCCATTACTACTACCTAACATAGCAATTGATTCAACAAATGCACAGAATTCACCAATAAGGAAGGAATTATTTATCATCGTGAATAAAACCTAATTACAGACTTGGAAAATTTGAAATAGCATCGATAGAAAGCCTTATTAATCCACTGTGTAGGGACTTATCTGCATTTTTGTAAGCCTTTGCAGAGAAGTCTTGAGGCTGTACATTCATTGTAAAGGTATACAAGTGGATTATCCCATATACAGGTTTTCACAGTAACCTTTGCCCACCATACGTGTTTTTAATTGGACGTTCAATTCTACTAACAGCTACAGATCATATCAGAGAGGGGTCTTGAACGCGTTTTATCTTACTACATAATTGCTCTTTGTACTGCAGAGTGAAAAAGGCTTTAAACCCTCCTCCGATATATGTAGAATAAAAGAAGCCACTATAGTCACAAGCAACGAACGATGGTAAACGCAAATGAAAGCACCCCAGTCACTTTTCTCAGAACCCAGTCTAAAACATAATTATGAAACCATAGAAACAAACGTACCAACCCTGGAAGAAGTAAACAGTGCCACGCGATCCTTAAAGAACAACAGAACAATATTCGGAAGAGTTGATGAAGCAAGGAGATGAACCGCTGTGAGCTGCATATAAAGGAAAGAAAAAATGCCGGAAGGTTGGTAGCAAAACATTATTTGCCCAATACACAAGAAAGGTAACAAATTAAACTGTGCAAACTATAGAGGCATATCTCTTTTTAGCACAGTTTCTTAACTAATGACCAACATAATGAGCGACAGAGTAGAACCTTATGCAGAGTAGTATAGCAAGACGGGTCCTAAGGCACTTTTTATATAACGTGTCAGTGTGCGGAGGAATTTTGCACCATTAGCTTTAAATAATAAGGTTCGTGTCTTCCGAGGGATGAAAGCTTTTTGTAAGGGAAGTTGTGAAAGACTCGTGTCCTCGCTAAGGTGAAAGCTTTTTCTGTAGGAGAAGCTTCGTGTCTTTGCTGAGGTGAAAGCTTTTTGTAGGGGAAATTTTTTATGTAAATTTAGATTTTTTAAATAACCAATTCATAGCTACTTGGTCAGCGACAAATAATTTTTGTGAATGAGTGTGCCGGGCTCCCCAGTTCCTGGGACATAGTAGAAAGTGTAATTTTAGAATTTGTGTGCGGAAATGCAGTTTCAAGTTTATATGGAATTTTTATTTATAGTTCGACTAAATTCGGGTATCTCCATCAATATTCTCCTTGAGCTATCTTTAATACTCTGACAATCAAAAATTCCCAAAGATGCATTGGTTTCTAAACAAACAATCGATTTAAGCCGTGTCCACACATAACAAACATTTGACAAACATTTGATAAACATTTGACAAATATTTGACAAACATTTGACAAACGTTTGACAAACATTTGAGTAGTGTTTGTTATGTGTGGACGCGAGTCTTGGAGTCTTTGTATTTTTAAAAATGTTTGGATTTAATCCAAATGAAATGGAAAACATCGGATGTTTGTTGAAATTTATTCAGTTACTTTCATGCAGTTTTATACAAACGGACATTCATCATGAGTGAGAAGTGGGATAAAACCACCATAATTAAGTTTCAAGAGTAGTTTACCCATCGAAATTTGTGGGATAAGTCAAGTAATTACTATAAAAATAAAATAAAGTGTACTGATTCATTAAAATGAATTGCCAATGACTTATCAGTGTTCGTGGAAGAGGTCAATAGGAGGTCGTGACAAAGAGGAACACAGAAAATCTTCCGGAATGGCTGCGAAAGACATTAAAGAGGATTCAGAGCAAGAAGGTGAAGATGGCACTAGTGTTGGGTAGGACCCGATTATAAAATGAGTTTGTAAGAGGGATCTCTTTTTTCTTCTGAGCCAGTAGAATGTCATACTTCAAATGAGGCGAGGTGCCATTGTAATGTCAAAATGGCAAAAATAAGCAAATTAAAGAAAGAAAGAAAATAAATACCAATGAAGAGCTTTTATCACGAGTTTTATTCAAATATGCATTAAACTGCTTCAGAGTTAGAATTAGAGAGTAAGAAACCTATGCCTCCACTATATATATTTATATTTTACAATCACACCTCGTTTCATTTCAAATTGGATATTTTACTGCGCCATAACAAGTAAGAGAGAAGAATCCCACCAATTCACCGCCCTTCATTTCAAGTTTAAATTTATTGCCCCAAAAGAAGTAAAAAAAAAAATTCCATGTCTCGCCACTACGTATTTACAATTACACCTCGCCTCATTTATCTCGATAAAGCCTCATATACCAGTAGAACATTATTTGTTAACCGGGACATTTCAAAGGCCTCAGTACATTTTACTATCGTGTAATGGACAAATGTACTGCCTCGTGTAAATCCTGCTCAACTCTAGATGACACTGACAAAAATCTAAACGAAAGGGAATATTCAATAACAGTGGCTTCTGAAATGGGAGATCAAGAAGAAAATTCTGTCGAAATTTTGGTAAATGAAGAATCTATTTTCCTACGGAACAGACACAGGAAATAACAAACATTTCGGAAAATATTTTTCTCACAAAAACTTCACCAAATGTTTGACGAATGTTTGTCAAACATTTGCCAAACATTCGTCAAACATTTGTCAAATGTTTTTTTGCAAATTTTTGTTATGTGTGGACCCGCCTTTAGGGCTACAAACAATCGACAATACTATAAAATTGGGTTAACAGGATAGGTTACTGCCAAACCAGCCGCGGCAGCCATTAGAATGAAATTTTATTTCCATAATTAATCGAAAAATATTGAATGGTATACTTTTGATAACAATTTAAAAAATAAACCATTTAAAAAATAAAGATAGCCATTATTGTCATTCATACTTAGTGAAAAAGCCAGTGGCATCGCTATATTCAATAAATCTTTGTTGTTATTAAAAATTTGATTGTTTTAAAATAATTGTTATTCTTGAAAGAATATCAATTCAATTTAAACTAAACTTTGAATTTAAACCTACATGAAACGTTCCTAATTTGATTGTTTAAAATCCAATAACACAAAGTAGCAGAGAGGAAAACCTTGAGGTAATCGTGTTTACAATGTTAAGTTGATCAGATTGTCAATTTATGATGTTAAACGTAACCTCTTTGCTTCATCTGCATTCATCGAGTGCAACGATCGTGTGTGTAATTGCATAGTACGAAATTATCAATAAAATATTAATTATCTAGTTCATGACATTAAAGCTTAAAGGTATTCAGCTGTATTAGATTGCCTTTCTAGTATTACATTATGTATATCGATCATTAGTAGTGCTGTCTATAGCTGAACTTACTTTGCTTCGATGTAGTTGGTAGGTACCGAACATCGTTAAATAATTTTTTAAAATAGAAGAAATTTCAATATGAATTCATATATGCATTTGGCACCATTATTTATATGGAAGAACATAAAGAGATCGTTACAACAATAGTTTATGGTAAATATTGAGTATACTAGTACCCACCTCCGATTTTTTTAAAATTTTTTTTATATATGTATTTTGGTCCGTAGAATTCATTTTTCGAAAAATAAATTGTCGCTCGCTTACCGTTTTCGAGTAATAAATTTTTATAGTTGTGTAAAATCGGTTTGCAGAAAAGTGATAACCGCCATATTGAAAACACTTATTTAGAACCCGAAGGGGGTTCATCGGGTGATTATTGATACGTTAACCTTAGAACGGGGGGTATGGGGGGCGGAGCCCCCCAAAATCGAAAAGCTAAATTCAAAAAGGGGGGTATGGGGGGCGGAGCCCCCCAAAATCGAAAAGCTAAATTCAAAAAGGGGGGTATGGGGGGCGGAGCCCCCCAAAATCGAAAGAGGAAATCTTAAAAGGGGGGTATGGGGGGCTGAGCCCCCCAAACGGGGGGATGGGGGGCAGAGCCCCCATTCCATAAAAATTGTACTTAATTTTCCAATTGCACCTTTTGTTTTAGAAGAACATATAGGATGATTTGTTGAACGTTCGACACCAGTGCTAATTTCACGATTTTGCTGGATCCTTGCGCAGGTAGACCAATGCTAAGATTCGCCTGAGGAGCTCCTAATTTTAGAAGAGCCAAAAGGAGGTTTAGTTGTTTTACTTCCAACATTACATGCGCAAGGATCCACCAAAATCGTGAAATGAACACTAATGTTGGAAGTAAAACAACTAAACCTCCTTTTGGCTCTTCTAAAATTAGGAGCTCCTCAGGCGAATCTTAGCATTGGTCTACCTGCGCAAGGATCCAGCAAAATCGTGAAATTAGCACTGGTGTCGAACGTTCAACAAATCATCCTATATGTTCTTCTAAAACAAAAGGTGCAATTGGAAAATTAAGTACACTTTTTATGGAATGGGGGCTCTGCCCCCCATCCCCCCGTTTGGGGGGCTCAGCCCCCCATACCCCCCTTTTAAGATTTCCTCTTTCGATTTTGGGGGGCTCCGCCCCCCATACCCCCCTTTTAAGATTTCTTCTTTCGATTTTGGGGGGCTCCGCCCCCCATACCCCCCTTTTTGAATTTAGCTTTTCGATTTTGGGGGGCTCCGCCCCCCATACCCCCCGTTCTAAGGTTAACGTATCAATAATCACCCGATGAACCCCCTTCGGGTTCTAAATAAGTGTTTTCAATATGGCGGTTATCACTTTTCTGCAAACCGATTTTACACAACTATAAAAATTTATTACTCGAAAACGGTAAGCGAGCGACAATTTATTTTTCGAAAAATGAATTCTACGGACCAAAATACATATATAAAAAAAATTTCAAAAAAATCGGAGGTGGGTACTAGTATACTCAATATTTACCACTATTTTATTTTGTATTCACACGCCAACAGCGAAACCATTCCAAGATTTTATCTATTTTTTATCAAAACCTTTTAAAAAATATGACAATAATTTAATGCCATGCTGTTTTTCCTATATGTAATACACACGCACATACCACAACAAAATTATTTGTAATTCTACATATGTATGTGTCAATGTTTATTTCAGAAAAAAATATATTATCCGTAAAGGTGTAACGAGAAAACAAACAGCCCCGCAGAACCCAAATCACAACTCATTTCTTACCGTAAATATCATGTTTCTGAATAATGTTAATATTATACAAAATTAATATTCTGTAAGCTTGTCCATTAACATTCAGGAGGAAAAAAAATTATACCCAAAAAATTCCCTCCAGAGAGCAGCGCGAGGAGTAATTTATCGCCACCTTGAAAGTCAGCACGGGCCAAATTTCATTTTTTGAATAAAAAATCGAGGGTATCCTATGGACCCTAGTAAATAGGTGATAGTATTTAATTATATTTCATTAATTATTCAGGAATGTTACACTTTAAACGGGAGTAGGAAAATAATAAAACTTAATTTCGACAAATTTTCACAAAATGCATACTCTCTCTTCTTTCCTCCTTTTTATGGTGACTTGTGTATTATATCCTATGGTCCCATCAGAGGACACTAATCTCAAAGATAAAAATCTATGGTCGTTCTTTGGTGCGTTAAATTGGGTCCAGACGTTTTTCCAAAGAGAATAAACAGAGAGGAAAACGGACAGTTTGGACAAAATATTTTGAGCGCGTTAAATTTTTGATATCTTAACTATAGATTAAACACCTGTTGAATTTTAAATGAATACCAGAATACCTGGAATTAAAGGCATGAAGAGAAAATTTATTGAGGACGTGGATGCATGCCCGTGGATGTGCCCAAACTAAATTTTGGGGTCATTTTAATTGTTTCAGGTCTTTAAATTACTTTTAGACTGTTGCCTTCTGTTCTTTCCTCATTAAGAAGCGTTAAGTTTTTATATAATATGAAAAAAATTTTTTTTTTTTCAAATTAGCGAAACACATTTTTTAATAGTACCTACAGGACGACATGCATACTTTCTAACAAACATTTAAAGCAATTTGAATTGCATCAAGCGAACTAGAGTCAATGCTTTTTGGTACTTAATTGAGATGGTATTTATTTTTTCAATACTAATTGCATGCGATTTAAGACGCTTTTAGCACTGGCCAATATGCTGGATTCTATTTCGGAAGACAGCCCATATATGTGGTTGATAAATCTCTAAAGCCCAAAATTATATACTCAACCAATCAATGTAAGACTGTGCATACTTTTAATCAACACATAATCAACAAACACGCGCCAAACGGCAGAAATAGGTACTGATGAAAAAAAGGACGAAATTTATCAGAATCTTCTGACGGTAGAGAAAAGTGACATACTTAAGTCTAAAATACGTCATTTTGATTTAATAACAATACTGATCGTGAGAATTTGTTTGCTTTCGTCAGAAAAAGTTTCACAAATCAATCTCCAATATTTCACAACTGGCGGCGTTTGTGTCGTTTTGTGCTCAAAGTGACACAACTCGAAATAGGGTGAAAATATAACCCTGGTGAGGTTAAGATATAGTGTAGTTTGTAGAGCACACTTTTTAACATCTTGTAAAAATCAGAATAGTAATTTAAGAAAAATGAATTAATATTGTTTCATAGCAATTGACTACGAAAAATTTTACTAGCCGTTTTCTCAAAATACTATTTTTTGAGTTGTGTCACTTTTCTCGCGGGGGTGCGATATGTTGTACATATATAACCATAGCAATGGTATAAGATGTGGTTGACTTCAAAGTAAACAGGGAAGAAATAGCCCGGGAGGCAGCGCTATATTTTTGATGGTCATTTCAGGCTGTTTAATTTTATTTTTAATTGATGCTTTAGATAAGGCTAATAATCGAAACAAGTATAAGCCTCCAGAATTGTGGTGGCCGTAGTGGGGAGAAAATGAACACTTAATCACCGCCAGCCCCACCACTACCAACGCTCCTGTCACTTCACGCTTAGATCATCTCAACTTACTAATCGAAAGGAATAATTTCCAAAAGGAATCAATTGGAGTGAAATGCCCTTGCAACGCTGGACTAAAACAAATTAGATGTGAGACCATTCAGAGGAACTTTCTGTCATTCTGATCATTATATGAAAGCGACGTTTAAACGATAATAATTATTATGTCAGGTGATATCCTCAGGGAATAAGAATTAAGGCCGTAGTCCAATGAGAGCATCGCACCGGGTAAGAGCATCGCAAACGGTGCTTGTCTAATCAGGGCCGTCCTAAGATATTCGGCGCGCGTGGGCTACTAAAAATAATGCGCCCCTCTGCGTAAGAAAAGCCCCGTGAATTTTTGGGGGAGCGGAGTGACCGGCAAAGTTATACAAAATTGTCAGATCTATAAAAAGTTAATTTATTACCATTCCACTAAATAAAACATAAAATTCATACAAAATTAAAAAAACTATATGAACAAAAACAAAGTTTATAAACAAAAACCAAAAGTAGCTTATATTTTTATTTTCCTAGCTTTTTTTTTGCAAATTGATTAATAATATACCTAATACGATTTAAGTTATTAAATAAGTCACTCTCTATGGATATAAAACACTCAAATCATTTAATTTGCTGTATCCCCAAGAAGACCGTAAATGATTTTTTATTCTTTTCAGTGCTGAAAAAGAACTTTCGCTGGTGCTATTTGTAGTGTCCTGTCAAAATGTACTTAAAAAATGTGCAATGATGTAGCTACGGTAGGAAATGTAGACTCAATTTTCGAGTCAGTTATTGTCCTTAAACTAAGTTCCGCAGTAGATATATTTTCTTAATTTTTCAATAAAATATACGTGTTTAAAATGCAGGCATTCTTCACTAAAATTATTTTCTAAATTGTCCATATACGTTTCGAATAACTTTGCAGCATTCTTTCTAATTGTGTCATCATTTAAATTTTTTAATCAACCAGAAACCCTAATTTTGAGTAAATTAATTGAATGAAGCAATTATTTGAATGTTTTCTAGACTTTACTTTGTATAATGAAACTAGAGATAAATATATTGAATGGAAGAGGGCAAAGATGACTACCCTGACGAAAGGAGTTCTTGGAATCTGATAACATGTGATCTTACGTAGAGATATGATCTTATCCATTCAAGAGCCGAACCTGATATTCCAAATTTGAAGAGTTTAGCAATTAAAATATGTCTACTTTATCAGAGGCCTTGCTGAAGTCAGTATAAAATTTATACTTTAATAGCATCAATTTGAAGGCCGCTCACGCTCTCCATACCACAGAGCAGTTCGGAAATTAGGACCGTGGGGTTTGAAGTGGTCGAACGCAATTTTCTGTAGCCGTGTTGTAGTTTATTTAGGTATGGGTCGATTAAAAGGGATATCTTATCGTCGACGGGTTTTTGAAATAGTTTGGGGATAGTAAGTTATCAACTAACTGCTTATCAGATGCCTTATGGATTGGTGTGAGGTAGAATTTCATCTACAACGTACGAATCTTTCCTAAAGATAATTATTTTATTTCTTTAAAAAATTTCTAGTTGACATTTAGTCCGTCCTTTGCAATTTTTAGTAGATTTGAAAGGGCATGACCTTTTTATGCTTCAAAGGAAGATCTCATCAAGTTAGGTGCGGTCGAATAGCCCAGAAATGATATCTAGTACAGACTTAATTATTTTTAGAAATCCAGAAACGTATAAAAAGCCATTTCTTTTCATTCTATATTGACTAATTTCCAGTACAATGGAATTCCGATAATTTCGACAACGACTATTTCGAGTTCTCCTGCAATGAGCCGGAGTTAAGTTAAATATCTCGAACCTTCTTTTATTTAAATTAAAGGTCCCAAAATTTTCTATCAGAACTGATATTTTTTTTCACAATGGCCGAAAAAATACAGGTGTTATTATTTGAGTTATAAACAAATTAAAAAAAGTAACTAAAATTACATTAAAAATTTTTTTTTAATGGCATTCGAATTTTCATTGTGTACTTAATGGCATAAAATGGCGGGCATTTCAAATTTTAGATAACAAATGCAATTTTGGCATTACGGGTTCAGTATTTTGACACCAATTTTTCAGGGTCTTTTTATAAAATCAAAAAGTATATTTTTGGAGAGTATGATGTAGTTGACTGTCTTGGGCACTAAAATGAAAAAAATACTGTTTTGTTTATCGTTTTTTTTCAGTTTTGTAGGTTATGTATGTAGTTCAGAGACTTGAAACCAACGAGGAATAATTGGCAATTTTATTACGAAGAGACTGGTATTTAGTTTGCCCTGATTCGACTTATAGAACCGGAGTAATTCACATTTTAAGTTCGAAAAATGTGGTACAAGATTTTAATTGTTTATAAAAAAAGTAGCACAAGTTTTTCGAGGTCCAAAACTAAGGAATATACTGTATAATGTAACCAGACTATACCTATCTCTTCATTTTTTTGGCCTTTTTTTACTGTACTACATATAAAAAGTATGCAAAGTATTAAATTTTACATTAACGTAAAAAAACAGTGTAGTATAGATATGTATATATAAAGTGTTGCCAGTTACTATAACCTCATTTTGTATACGAACAACAATCGCAAACGATCGTAATGATAGACACAACAAAACTCAATCCCGTCCAGTAATTGCAAGAGATCGAAAATATATTTTTCTGTATACTCAAAGAAAAAAAAAGAACAGAAGAAATACTCAAAAGTAATAAATTTATCAAAAGAAAAATCCAAAATAATACAAAAAAATAAACCCTTTGGAACACCTCTTTTCATATTTGTCGAGTCCTTTGCGCACTTCTTCATTCACATTAAAAAGTTTAGTCCCCAAGAGAAGGGCAGAGCTTGGACATAAATTTCGAGCCTCGCATTCAAGTCTTGTTTTTAACCCCACGGCCTTTGCTGGGCACCACTCATATCAATTATTTACTTATGTCTTCAACATGTTCCAAATCGGGAATTATTTATGGCCAACGTTAATATATGAAAATATCCTTTAATAACGCGTCTGAATGGGCGAAAATTTATAACAAAACAAATTCTTCTCGGCTATTTACGGATATTATTTATGATAGTTTCAAAGTAGTTGCGAAATTATTTGATCCCTTTTTATATTTATTAATTTAGTGATGATGTTGGTGTAGTTGGATATTGTAAGGACTGTTAGTTAGGAAAGTAATTGATTCTGACTTTATTTTAAATTTAATTTCAAGTGTGCTAAGAACTTTTGTTCTTAATATTGTATTTTCAATTTAATTTAGATTTTACTGTAAGTCCAGTTATCGCTGTGGTCGGTTGCAAACGTAATATGTTTCCCCTATTAATGATAGCCTCAATCTACATACTGCATTTTTTAGAATTACACCTCCCCCCATATATAAATAGAAAAAAATCATTTAATAAAAAATTTAAACTTTGTAGAAGCTCTTAAAGCATTGCTTTGTTTAAAAAAAACCCGTCGATTTTAATAAGACGCTGGGGCTGCAACCCTATCAGAGCTGTTGTCCTGACCAAGTCTTTTTCTTCCATTACCCTCACTTCCGACTTTTATTTTGTGGTAATTTTAGCTTTGAGAGCAGGAAAAGAGTTACAAAGAGTCATTTCAGGGGAGCATAGCTCTTGATCAACGGCAAAAACTCCATAACACAATGATGGTTTTGTGCGATGGTGCATTATAGCACTGCAAACTTCATACATTTTCCTCTGGCTGTTTATGTGGATATTATTGCGTCAACTTCCAAATTTTATTCATCATTTGTCATTCGAAGTACACCACTAGGGTTTGAAAGCAAAGGCCAGTTTCACACGAGCCAACAGCCAATCACCAAAATCTGCTGTCATCGTCTATTCCCTTTTAAAATTCGATGAAAAGTCGCATGGGGTTTCACATGAGCCAAATTTTCCAACCAACAATTATATACTTATGTCTACGTCAGAATGCTTTAGTTTGTTGTTGTTGTTTTTAATTGTAATTCTCCCTTCTGCTATTCCTCTCTCTTTTCTTCCAGAAAGAAAAAACAACAACAACCACACAGCTGTCCAAAAGTTGACTCGAAAATCCAGTGAAAGAGTTTGTTCAAAAATCTGCCCGCCGCTTCGTCCTTTCTCTCCCTCTTCTCCACAAACGACGTTTTAGTCGATTTTTGTTGGTTTCCAAAGCACATATTTTTAAACTTACTTTGCTGTAGACTGTGATGTGAAAGCTTTTTGTTTCATATTGCTGCGAATGCTGTTGCTTTCAAATTACCTAAAAGCTTTCAGGAGCATACTGGTCCGGCTGCAAAAGCTTCGGCTTTAAAATACTTTGCTGTGAAATACTTTCTGTTGGCTTACAGTTTTTCAAAGCTTGGCACTCCAAGGCTGTGAAGTACTTTTCTTTCCTTCAGCTTTTTTTTCATGGTCCAACATTATAGTAAAATGGTACTTTGTTTAGAAAGGTGAAAACTCCATCATGCCCTTATACCGCTGATCAACTGATATTTGCTTGGAAATGCGTTGAACTTGTAAAAGCAATTTTATGCGTTCAATGGGTGCCACAGCAGTCTTCGAAATCGCTGCAGATACGCCGCCGGCGGCGAAATCTTTAAGGAATGCTGCAGGATCTGTCAAACCCATTGTGCTTTTAGATTGCTTTACAAGTTACCGAAAAATTTAACCAACTGCACCAAACAAAAACCACCTTTGTGCTTATCTTTACTTATCGACCGCGGTACGATAAGTCATAGGTGATTACTGACTGACTACACACCGTATGTCTTTTATGATATTTTAAGCGTTTCGGCACCCGAATTTTCGTCTGAAAGTTGCGTGTCCAAATTTCGTCGGGGTCAGCATATAGTTTCGGTTCGACCTGTTTTTCCTAATATGGTTTTCGATTCTCTTCGATTCTGGGATCTCGTATCTAAGGAGTAGTAGTATTCGGACACTATTCGGTATTGGCTAGCTCGTGTATATATCGAGCTCTATACAGAGCACGAACGTTCCACAAGACAATACTTCAATTGTTCAACCATTTATCGTTGCAATAGTCGCGTTCCTCGTTTATCCCGGTCCTAGTTAGCAGTTTCTTGTATCGTAATAAAAGGGTTTCGCGAGTGAGGTTTTTGGAGAGTCACCAGTATTACAACTTTTTGGACAGTTACCATTATCGCCGCTTGAAGTTTACCTACGTTAATCTACCCTATTCCACTAATGGCTGACCACCAAACCTGTTTTTTAATTCCAATGATATCCAGCAAACCTTACGCAATATGGAATAGAAGTACTGAAAAATATTTTTTAAAAACCATAGTAAAAACGAATTATGTAAATGATAATAAAAAAATGCACTCTTCCTATTTTCTTTATACAACAAAAAAATTTCAGTTACGCATGCGATATTAATCAAAATTCCCCCTTTCAAATCCTTTTTAAAAAAAACTGAAAAGTTAATTGAAATAAAAATCAATTCCCAAGACTTTTTTTCTACTATTCAGCTACAAAAAGTAATCGACCCAGAGCTCCCCAACATAATCCCAATTTGACCATATTTGCTGCGGCATATTAAATTAAATCGCTCGATATAGCCAACACCTTTCAGAAATACTCACAGACTCCGGTGTGTCTCATTTATTCAGATTTAAATTCCCAGGGCCCCTTTTTTGTCGATATTCCTCCAATTCACACCTTTTTCGAAAACCAGCAAAGATCCAAAGGCGAAGACATTGTGCACACAGAAACCGAATAACTTTAAGTTTCGAGGGAGAGAATAAGAAGCCTATAACTACCCAGGTAAAGGTAGCCAGTCTACAAGACCCTATCAACTCCTCGCTGCTCTGGCATGGATCGCAAGGAATGTGGGGACTGGGAAACAAACCAGACGAAACAAATGGCCGCATCTAAATATCTTAATCCAAAATTTATCGCGTTCGATTTAATTTTGCTTTGTTAGCGCGCTTCTTGATAGAATTGCCGATTAGGGCCCCATAAACCGATAAAAACATGACATCCTGCCCGTATTGGATACAAATAGCAGGGAATCAGGCTCTCTCTCTGTGTGTGCACCAAAAGCGAACCTCTGCAGCCGCAGCGCGGTTCTGGCTGAAGATATCTCTTCGTCTACCTTTACCTGTTAATTCATTCAGGTAAAGATGACTGGGGACTGTGTTCAGGTGTTTCTTCGCGTTGCCTGTTTGCGATTTCTTTTAGATCCTCAACATTCTCACCTCGAGTGATATTTATTTGTTTTTTTTCGTATTGCTTTTTTAAACTGTTAGCAATTTTCGAAGTTAATAAAAATTTTTGCAATTTAAAATTGTTTTTGTTTTCAAAATAAATGTGGAACGGATTTTCCTTTGGAGAAAGTAAGGAGATATGCTCCCCATATTTCACAATAATTCCCAATTTTACTGAAAGTGTCAACCATATACAGATACTAACGAAAATTGTTACAATATTTTAAATTGAATGAGAGCTCAGAAGCTATTGAGGAGAATTGATAACGATACAATTGCTCCCATGGTGCTAATATCTAATATTTTCCAATTTCTTTTATTGCTTCTTCTTTCACCTTTTACTGTTATTTATCACCAGAAGCATTATTGGGATTTTGAACGCTTTTCTGTACTGTTAAGTTATTTCTGAAATTTCTTATTTTAACTTCATTGAACTGCATACAATCAAATGCTTTTAGATAATTTGGCATTGCTTAAATATTTTTTTTAAGATAAAAATCTATTAGTCACTAAATTACTACTAAGATAATTACTGGTATGTTTCAGATTTCTTTTTTAAAAACGCCTGAAATTCAATCGCAATCGCCACCGTCTGTACCTATCCTCTGAGGTTTGGCTAGGGATATTCGATATACATCGATGCATCGAATTCACTCAATGTTTACAATACAATTCATCCAATCGATGCCATGTTTTGAAAAGCTATTTATTTACTCGATGCATCGATGTATTTTTATAAAACATCAAATCTATTCAAAACTAGAGTAAACCTTGTTTTGAAAGTTAAACCCCTTCGACTCGAAGATATTCTTGCCAAAGAAGGGCAGTCGCTTGTCCTTAAAGATATTGACAAGAGAATTGGTGTTATAGAGAGAGTGACTCTCTTCGCAATAGTCACGTTATTGGATCCGAGGATCAAAAAAAGCATTTTACAGACCCAATCGCTTGCTCTTCGGCTAGAGCAAAAGTCAACGAATTGATGAAGAAAATTTTAGCACAAAATGAGACCAGGGAATCTGATTGTTCAGATCATTCTGACGAACCAGAAGAGAACTTTTCTTTGTGGGAAGATCATCACAAATTAGTCCACTCCACATTTGGAATGATCTCAAACTCCATAAAATATTGCTTACAAATACTTGACCATGGTGGGGAACTTTAGTTCCATCTAAAAGTTTCTTTTCTAAAGCAGCTCAAATTGTCAGGAGGCTGACTAAGCTGTGTAATGTAATGTTAGAAAAAGTATTCGATTTCGAGAAAATATCGATGTTTCTAACCGATGCGTTGGAAAACGTCGATGCACAATCTCGATGTATTTCATCGAAATAAAACAGCGATGTATTTTCTAAGTGGTCAAGTCTCTTATGAATCGCTTTTGGCTACGTACTACCATTCCAGGAGTCCGTGGTTCGAATCCACTCGGCGGCATGGTCCTTTGCCTTTCCATTTTCCCGACCTAGATAACATTCCTTCTTTTTTGTCTTCTATCTTTACGTCAATTTCTTCATCCTTCTTCGGCCATCATCTGTAATAAGCTCGTACTAAGGAGTTTATGCATGTACGTGGGGAAAAACGAGTTTAATGTTAATGTTAACGAGTTTATGCATCTGGGAATGAGCAGATGTCGATGAAAGCAATAAGTTTCACAAATCCAGATAATAAGTAAGTATTTGGCTAAATACTTAAAGCTTTGGTCTAATAGATACATTTATAAATTCACCTAGTAGCCAGTGAACAGAGCGACTACCAATCAAATTGGCTAGATGCCCGTAGAGAGAATATAGTCCAGTTCCCAACCGATATCACCTCTACTTTTTTTCGGAGGCGACCGATTTACTTGAAATTTTAATAGTAGATAGGGAATGACTCAAAAATCAAAGTCTACCATATGCCAATGTGCGCTTTTTCTTTGGGGGTGGTTCGCACCCCAACTCGGGGGTGGAAATATTTTTGGTCAAAATAACCCCATTAATCGATAGAGAGGCTAATTTTAAGGAAAAAATGTGGTACAAACTTTTTTTGTAACATTGATATTTTTTGGTTATAAGCATTTGAAAAGTTGCAATTTTCATTAAAAAACCCAACGTCCAAAAATAAGCGTTTTATCAAAATTTTTGTTATGACTAAAAATAAAGCTTATAAAAACACAAAGAAAATGATTTTGAATGAATGCTCTAGGTATAAAACAAAGCGAGTAATGATTGATCGAAAGGGACCTATTTCAAACCAAATACTCAAAACGTTGTATTTAACGTCGAATAACGGAAAATCGATGCATTTTTCGAGGATAACTTATATTACATTTTTTAAAGTGCTTGAAAAGACCTTTAAAATGAACACTGATAAAAGTTATTTGCATCTAAAATGAATGAGTTACGACAAAGAGAGTGCACAGTTCAAATTTTTTTTTAAAAAAATGATCAATAAAACTAATACCACTTCCACCCAAATTCAAATTTATCATGTTCAACGTAGGATTCACTTTATTTTAAAGATATCTATCGGATCTATATAGTTTGAGCGATTTTCAGGGTGTATTTTTCGAAATGGGTACGATCAAAATGAAAAGGGGATTTTACGAATTTTACAGATTTCTGCGTTTATTTCAAAAAAACTCAAAAACTATTGAAGATACGTAAAAAACTATTGAGTAACAAAATTTTGATTTTTCTTCAACAAAAATTTTGGTTTTTTATGTATTGCTGTAGCTTAAAAACTGACGGAGATATAGCGGATTGAAGTTTGCTTTATAGTGTAAGTACCACCTTTGCTTAGCCCTTTGACCCTTCACGTTTTGTAAAGTAAGGGTTTTAGTATAATACAATTAAGAAAGTTTTATAGCCCGTGAAATTACCTACAAAATGGTTTTTGAATGGACACTGTAGCTTGAAAATTGACCTCGCTACAGTAAAAAAACCGAACGACTTTTTTTTTAATTTTCGGAGCAAATGGTTTTCGGAGCTCTTGTGAGCACATTACGCTATTTCACGTATACATACATGCTACATTTGGTATACAGGTTTAATATACATTTTACAACAGTACTTCCAAAATAGAAGATATTTTAGAAGCTGGAAGGTATTGCGCAATACTTTTGTACGCAGCTGCTAAAGATGTGCAATTAAATAAAATGAAAAAATTGACGGTTTGCAATCTTTTTCAGAGGATAGGTGAATTGAGTGTTCGGTACCCCGCCAGTATATATACATCCGCGCACACGCACACACACACTAAAAAATTTACTAAAATACTTTCTGAACTTATAACTAAATTTGTGTGTCTCAAAAAGGGTAGACTTTGAAAAGGGTGGTAAGTAGAGCCTAAATCCAAAATTTCATCAAAATCGGTGGCCGCTGAAAAAAAGTAGAGGTAATACCCCATTTTTACGGTTGGGGACTGGGCTATTGTTGTCACAATAATGTTTTATCGTGAATTCTTTCAAAACATTGAACTAAAATATGTCCAAACTTGACTTGCTTAAATTTAGATCCCATAACGATCTTCTAACGCACACAGCCTCCGTTCTCAGTGAAAGTCTGGCCTAATACGCTTGGGAGGTGTTGCTTTATATATCCTACAGTCCGGACATGAACCCACCAGACTTTGACATTTTCCTAATGTTGAAAATAAACTATGCATCGATATTCTGGAATAGCTTACTACCGTCGTTACTCGAGTCATACCAGGCGTTTTCTAGGCGTTTAAACTCTGACAGAGAAGACTACATTAAAGGACTGCAGAGTAACAATAAACCAATAAGTAAAGCAAACATTGCTAAGCAATCAGGGGCGGCGCTTTCATATGTGCAAATGGTGCACTTGCAACGGGCGCAATTGGACAGGGGCGCAACTTCAGAAATTAAAATTAAAAGCTACTCTTGGGAAGGTCTTGCGAATATTCGAAATCAAATGGAAACCAGGCTGAGCCGAGATTGGGTTGACAGGATCGTGACAGAAGAGGGATTGAAACGTGCTATACATTTTCCCCGTTCAAGAAATCGCGGCTTGGCGAAATATTCTCCGCTTTGCTCCAATGCGACAAGAAGGTCATTGGACTTAGCTGGGGTGGCGCTTCATAGGTGCAAATGGTACACTTGCACCGGGCAATTGGAGGGTCGCAATTTTCCCATTGTCCTTCATTGCGATCAAAAAATGAGGAGCTGATGGGACGCAATATGGCATGAAGGTCTAATAAAAACATGATTGAAAATCCTGTTTACGAATTAGTTAAATATGATTGGCAAAAAGGACAAATTAACAAACTAAATACCCAATAATACAAATAAAATGTTGGTCCCCTTCTTATCTTCATCTAAATTCTTTCAGAAAATTGTCTTTCGATCATAATCTAATTCAATAAACAGTCTATAAAAAATTCTTCTATTGATAAAAATAAGATGTGTAAGTAATTTCCTTTTCTAAAAATAAATCTCCTTTCCTCAATTTACGTTCCATGTTCAATGTAAAAAAAACCCAGCGCCCATCTGCGAAACATTGAAGAACACACTTAAAACTCTTCACATTAGGATGTCATTAGTTAACGACTTAATTTAGCTGTTTGAACACTTTAAAAAACCTCTTACCTCCCATTAAGTTAATTAATTTAATTTCTTCCAGTCGCATCACTAAGTGGTTAATTGGCATTTGGGAACAGTCGCACAATCGCTATGCTTCTTTCTATATACGAGCACAACAATCGCTACAATTACTTCAGTCCCACACACTGCACACCTTGTGGCTAGTCTTTCTTAAATGACAAACCATCATTCGCCTTGTCTACCTGCATAATTGACACTTGTTGGTCCATAAAAAGATGTTTGTGGTCTTATCTTGCTCCCGAGAGAGAGAAGAACCCAAAACATCTTGAAGATGTTTATACAAAAAAAATGCTTTTTTTTACAAAGTCATTCTGGGAATACGGGCAATCTGTGATTTTCAGTTCTTGATTGCTTAGCGTCCGATTCTGTTCCAGGTGAAAACTGCTGTGTTTGGTTCTCCTTTAGCTTTTGTAAGATTTGATCTGTGTCTGGTATCTTACCAGGGGAGATGGTCAACCTTTCGAATTTTCCACCACCGTACAGAATATAAATGATTAATTACCGTAGGAACTGGTGTCAGATTTGGTATTTTTTGACAGTCTTTACGCGATTAAGACCAGTTAGAAAGGTGTGTGGCATTGTTTAGATGAAAATTTGTGTCACTCGAGAAAGGGAGTGATTCATTATATCTGATGTTAATAGCAAGTTACAAAATGTTTGTTTTTGCGTTGATTTATTATGATTTTATCTTGTATGATTTGGGTCAATCTTACAATTAACAAGTTTTAAAGCCGTATTTTTACGAATTCCAAGTTGTATAATTTTTTTTCCAATGAATTTCACTGCAGGACTTCAATAATCACTATTTACTTATACTGGTATTCCATTACCATTTTTCTTGTTTAAGACACGACACATTGATTTGGTATTGAAACTTAACCCTAACTCTAAAACAGCGAATTATTATTTTCAAACCTAAACTCGATTCTAAAGTGGTTCTTAAAAAATGAATTACGTCCGTGTCCCGGAACTGTTTCTATCTGGTTCCACTTAAGATTACAAAAACGAAAGACGCATCCGACTAGTAACATCTAAACGTTTAAATCCTTATATACTAAACAAACTTAAATCACTTAAACACATCAACAAAACTAGCTTGTTACGAAAATTTTGTCCTGTCAGGTTAACTGAAAGGTCCCCAGCAGGTACATGAACAAAATTCAGAACTAAAATATCGCATTACTTTTGCTCAATTTATTATACTAATTCTTCCATGATTGAAACGTACAAAAGGTCCGTCTGATGACACTAAATCAATTCCCTGTTGAACACAAAATGCCTGTGTCCACGATTAATTAAATTAACCGATCGAAAAGAGAGGCACAAAAACGAAGATCAATTCATGGGTCCAATGGACCACGGCCGCAGAATACACCGAATACCTGCCTCTTGATTAAAGGTGTGTCAGGCAGAAATGTGTCTACATATGTTGACACACGGATATCGATAGCTTTCTCACTGTTTTAATGAAAAAGGAAAAATGTCCTAACACCAAATTAACAGTGTTTTTCGATCACTTTGGACTGTTTTTCCAACAGTCCTTTAATTCGTGTTGTCTCCCTGTTATGTTTTTATGGGATGTCAGCTGAACTCCAGACGGATGAGCCCAGGGGGAGATATAGGTGCCCAGGGAAAAACAGTCTGTAAGCTGATCTAAATATTTTATTGTCGATTTGGTCCGAAAGAGGTGAGGAGACTTACGACAACAGAGAAACACAAAAAAGGGCAAAGAGAACCAAAGACTCAACATTTCATCGGACACGGTGTAATACGATACTTAATAGGCGAACTGGTCGTAAATTTTGTCGTAACAAGAAATTCTTATGGACTTACGGAGTTCAGTTCGACAGCTTGCATTGCACTTGCCTTCATTCTCATTCAGCCCAAAGTACAAAACGGCTGTCGTCCGAATGATTTGTCCATATGGCCAGATATAAGAGACGTGATGATGAGATAAAAATCGTATTAGAAAAGATATGTTTTCATTTTTAAATATGGCTTTTTTATACGATTCAATAAAACTAGTTTTGTCAGGCGCCTACGAATTATTTGAAAAGGTTTTTTTTTAGTTTCGGGCTTGACGGGGTCCACTGCCTAAGGGCTCGATTTCTAATTTCTTTATTCCCACCGTGTTGCTGGCAATGGGAATTATTTCAATCATGGAAATTTGATATCCAGTTTCGTCAATAGTTAATGAGGTATCTTAAATCAAATCTTAATTTGATTCGACGTGATTCAGATACAAATTAAAGCGTTGTAGGTCGTTGTGGTGACATTCTTTATTGCCAAGATGATACTAAAGATGCTTGTTTTGATGGCATTATGTGAATATACGGCACACCGGTACATGGAATAATTATTGTTGTTAAAGCATTAAATATAAAAATTTATGGAGAATGTGAAAGAGAGCAAAGTCATGTTATTGGATAGTCCTCAATGGTAACACAATTCAGAAATTTCACCAAACTGAAATGATTACAATTTTACCAAGCAATACGTTTTCATGTTTTGATTCCAAGATGTCAATATACCTAGGGATATCTACCAGTTTGGTGGAATTGGACCTAGACCAACCTATCTTGGCGATCGAACTCTTGTAAGATAGTTAGGTAAAATGGGCGGTCCAGTCTAAGGGCTGCGGACGGGAACGCAATTGGCGCTGAAAAGGCATCGTTTTGTAACCGTTTCAAACCTTTAGGTATAGAAATGATGGTGTGCTTGGAATGACTTTAGATTCAGCATGCCATAATTAGGTATCAGATCGCATCTCATATTTGGAGCTTTGGAGCCCCTCCCAAGTCCTGTAAAATACGGTTGTCAAATCAGACCAAGTCTTTCTAGTTTTGGCGTATGATATTAAAATCCTTGTCACCGATCGAGGAATTGATCTGGTGGTTTGTTCATCTCGCAACGGCTCCAGAGAATTGCAGGGACCCAGTTGCAAATATGACAGGCCACGAGCTTTCTTTGTCACCGGACGGGGTGAAAATTATTACCGATGGAGAATCCAAAGAGCAGAGGACTCCATCTGCAGTCTGCCCTTCATGCTCTCTGTGTTGACCGCGCGTTAGCTGTGCGACCTTGCTTGACCATACCAGTCTGAGTATGAACCACACTTAGGCAAACTGCTGGAATTCTTTAAGCGGTCTGGAGGTAAAGGGGTTGCTAAGGAAACAGTAGGTCCAATTGGTGTTAATCACGAGTACACTGCTATTATACTGTGGATGCTTACTGTAAGTTCAAATCATACTAAAATGGCATGAAAGTATACGACTCCCCGGTCGAAGCCTTTAGAATAAAATGTAAGCCTGTTGAAGAATAACTTAGAAGCTCCTAGAAAATTGAAGAGAGAAATTGATAATAGGCATGCACTAGCAATAAATTCACTTAATATCGCAATTACCACTGGGACCCCGTCCGATCCTTTAACAACTACTTCCTACAATGCAACTGCTTCAGTGTAGGTGTAGTCTACCTGGGGCAGGCGCGGATTTAACGGGGGGGGGGTCACGGGAGTTATGACCCCCCCCAAAGCGCTCGCTGTTTAAAAAACAAAATTGACCCAACTAAAAAAACAAAACCAAAAAATAACCAAACGACCAGAACCGACCCAACTTTTTTGCAAATTCAAGAAACGACTTTCAAGGTGCCTTTCTCAAAGGAGCAATAATGGGGGGAAGGGAGTCCTGACCCCGTTCATATATGGAGCCCAGACCGTTCCTCTATTAAGTGGACCCAATATTAAATGAAAGTTTTTCGAACCCATATGAGTGTAGACACCCACTAACGAATAAAAAATTATTGGAGATTACAATAATCGACAAATGTTTTAAATAATTTTTTTGAACAAGCATTGTACAAAAATTTATAATTATAATTTTAATTTATTTATTGATTTACGAATTTACTAAATTCGTTTTGCTGAGATTTTTCGAAACTTTTGTATGCGAAACTTTTCATTTTATATCGTACAAGCAAATGTTGTAAAATCCGTAGACTCTTTGAACTCCAATGTTTGTGATAACTTACAGAGTAAAGCCAGTCTCTTTAAGTTTGTTGTTCTTTATGGTCCCCACGACTATAAATATGGAGTCCGTTACCCACGTGGGCATTCATTTACTGGGCAAATCATTTTTACTCTTTTTCAGGGGTGTGAACCAGAAATAGAAAGGGGAGAAAAGAAGAAAGTCACGAAAAAACCACTAAGAGCAGTAATAAACATCATCGAGGAAATGCCTTTAACGGAGAGTCAAAGATTACCTTTACCCACAATCTGTGGTATGTTTATAATGCCCGAGTAAAACTAATTTAGTTGATTAATTTTTTAAAAGCATAAACGCGCCCGCAACTAGCACGGATAGCGAACAACAGCGCCTGCCACACGCTCCCGCTACCGGCATGAAAATCTAAAAATGCGTCCGCAATAGAGGTATACCCGTCCATGTTACAGATATGAATGTGACCATTCCAAGCGCGAGTTTCGTTTTACCAAGCGGTCCCCTAACAGAGTACTAACCATGTCCATTGCTGCTTGACTTACGCAATCGAACGAGAACCGGTCTACTGAGTTCGGGGTATTCATGTCACATTTCACTTTGTTCGTAGTCTTCGTAGCTCCGCAGTTCGTACCCAGCGGGAAATATTAAACGTGCTTCCAACCGAAGCACAAAAGAATCGCTTTTATGCCATTGCCAAAGGAATCTCTTCATAAGCACATGTTGTCTCAGACAGAGAATCAATATTTTTTAAAGTCATTTCATCAATGAACTGGGATGGATGTTAACGCGAAATAAAATTTATAAAGACTAATCTAAAAAAAGCTTTTTCCCGACTGGCATAAGGGAACCGAGCCAATTGTGCTTCCTTCTGCATTCCTATGAATCGCTTTCGAATCGTTCCAAATGAACTTAATTGAATCGCTTCTCCGCTAGGACATGCAATGTTAAAAAAGAAATGTAAGGCAAGGCTAAAAGAAGCACTCCTTTGCTTCAAAAGAAGCGATTCAGTACCTTTTCTGAATCGCTTCATTTCCCGCTGGGTAGTTCATTTACATACATTTGGAAACTACGAAGCTCCTTTGCAACTACGCAGCTGATAAGCCTCTCAATTTCATTACGTAGTATCGTAGTTTGTTTTTGACAGCTGTGTTGTACAAATTGCGATCTGGTGGTTGGTAATACAATTCAAATTCAAAAATCAAAACTACGAAACTACAAGACTTTTAACAACTGAAAAATGACAGGAATACCCCTACTGTAAAGAATTGATGAGAGTTTTTAAGTTTGGCAATTCTTTTCTAATAATTTTGAAAATCAATTGTATCGCGACTTTTGCCCAAGTTCAAACTCACTTGAGATCTAAATTTTTGTTGGACCCCCTAAACATTTTTAGTTGTTGCAGCAATGCTTTTTCTTTATATTTTGATTTGCAAACTCTGAAGTTAGCTGCACTCACAAGAAAGGGCGCGTCTTCATCAAAAACACATTAGGGCACGTTTTCGTAGGTCACGTTTATTTTTAATCCACCACAAAATTCGGCTAGTTTTGTTAATTTTGTTTTTGTTTTTTTAGGAGTAGAAATTTTTTTCCGCCACTTTTATTTCCGTGACCCGCTCAAAACAAAATTCTAGATCCGCGCCTGACCTGGGCTTCCATCCATCAATTCTTCCTTTACTCATATGAGCTAAGTCCATCGTCTTATACATCAGTAGTTTGGATACATATATCAAACTCTGTATCTTTGGTACTATACTGCTGTTTGTTGCTTTTATTGACCCCCAAGGTATGTGAAGGATTGTACCACTTAATATCTGTGTGTTGCCAAGCAGATATCATTGTAGTCACCTCGCTCGGTGGTAGCTCTTTATAACTTCGTCGAAGATGGGATAAAACTTACCAACAATGAAGATATTAAAGGCCCCTTCTTAGCTCTTCTGTTAATTGGATAAGATTGACTGTCTCACTATCAATAGCTTGATTGACTATCAATATAAAATTGTTATTTGAAAATGTCAAATCAAAAATTGTTCATGATGATACTATTTACTATCGACAAAAAAAGAGGGCAAGAAAAATAATAATCAACCCAAAATTTTAAACACATTTTTTCACCATTTAATTTTTTCCCTTTTTGAGTGTACAAATCACCCCTTAACAAGAATCAAGACAAATAATTGATCCCTTAAAATTGGATATATTCGAAAATCTTTAACAAAAACACACAACAAACGGTAAAGGTATCAGTTTCAAACGAATTAAAACACAACAAAGGGTTCCTTACAGAGGGTATACCTAAGAAAATAACAGGATTATTGGGAGAAAAAAAAACACAAAAATTCCTTCAGCATATAACGGTTACAAGTAACATGCGAGGATACAAGAAGGATCAGTAGCCTCAAGGATTAACTTAGAAAACTGTCAGCTATTATCTAGGGTTTTGGCTATTTGGTGTCATAAATCATATTTTTCATTTGTTGGATTATCTTTATGGCATTGTATGCGTGCCATTTACTGAATTTTGTATCATGTTGTTTTTTAATATAGTTTTTGAATATATTTTAAAATATTATATTATAAATGTTTAAAGGTTAAAGATGGAAAGGTGTATTTTGTGGCATATAGTCCTTAATAAGAAGGTACCTCTCGGCAGTTTAATAGTCTAATGGGTAAGCGTACGCCTTCTGTTTTCCTGTGGTTTTCTTTTAAAATTTATTCGTTTTTGTTTTCATATGTATGAAGGCAGCTAAAGTCCAAGCTTAAAGAATATATTAGATTTGATACTCTCTATATATAATATTTACGACGTTATCAAGTGCATATCTATGCCGTTTTAGTTAATGCCCGAGAACTATTTACAATAGTGTTTATTTGCACTCAGCACAACAAATGTACCAATAAGCTGAAAGCTAATACACTTATAAAAAACATTTCTTGGCTTAAAGCACTTTTTCTTGAACCAAGCAACACATTTTTTGGATATAACGAAAACAAAATTGTCTCGGGATAAGCAAAATACTCATAGTCTTGGTTTTATTGTCTTGGATGAAGACAAAAGTTAACTTGAAGTTAAAAAAATACGAAACCGATGATTTTATAATTTAAAAAAAATCAAGTTCTAAAATCGGTCTTAATGTCCGGTAACCGAAAAAAGTCCGATGAATTAAGAATTTAGTTTCTTGAGTAAAAAATTAAACAATCTTTTTTCGAGAAAAATATATCTTGGTCGAAAAATATAAGTATTGAGCGAAGAAATACGATTGCTTGGCTCAAGAATTTCCAGTGTCTTACTCTGAGACATCATTCTCATGTTAAGACTGAAAAATTTTTCTACTCAAGACAACCAAACGAAGACTATCGAATTGCTGGAATCAAGACAATTTTTGTATCAGTGTAGGTATATAGTTTGTGCAGTCAGGGCGGCGTTTTCATAGGCGCGAATGGTGCTCTTACACCGGGCGCAATTGGACGGGGCTAAAATTCAGAAATTACGATTTTTAAAAACATTTAAATCTTTGAAAAAAAATAAAAAAATATTTCCTTTTCTCTGTTCTTTTCCATTGTCCTTCACTGCGATTAAAAAATGAACATCTGATGGGGTGCGACGGCCCTGTGTGCAGAACATACTACTTTACTTTTTGTAAATTTGTTATCGCTTTCTTATACTAACATCGGTCAATTTTCATTGTCTTATAAGATTATTCAGACGGAATTACATAGCAACTTTACGTTGAGTATATTTGTCTATTTATAAATAATGAAATTATGTGATATAGCGAAGGGGATTAAATCCTTTAAGTTAAGATAACGAATTTCCCATTACGTACGTAAAAAAATAAAGGTGGGCGCTTTTATCAAACCATTGAATGAAGGAAAATTATTTCGTTCAAACCATGTACATATGCAGATGGTTTCGATGTAATGGAGCTTGGTGATTTCTCTTTTAACAACGGCGCAATAGTCCATTAAGGATCTTGGCCGTACCAACAATATTTTTCCAATCAGATGTTATTTTCTAGTTCTCTTTCCGGTGCTGTATTCTCATCATGCTTATATATTCTAACATATATCTGTGTCGGGAAGACTAGAGTTCGAGGTAGATGGTAGTAAATTGACCTTGAATAGGCTTGTTTTTATCACTTCCCTCGTGTAAGGGATTCTGGATCAAGTCAAATTCTTCTTGATGGAAGTCACAAAGGCCCGTAAAATTTTCACTGGCAGCGGTAGCTTTGTAGGTTTTACTTTGTCATATGAATATTCATTCAACTATTCTCATTTTTAATATCAAAAAGATCAGAAACTCAGAAGTAAGCCCCTTTGTACTGTCGACAGATCTATCATCAATTTCGGACATCAAGCTCTAGTCGGAAAGATAATAGATAGAAGAGTGCTAGAACTGGAAAAGCCAAGTAGTGATTTTGTGTCACGATCGATGGTAAGTGGATTCCGGGTGAAAATATAAGACTAAAAACAGAATAAAAAAATTTACTAATTTTTTCAATGTTTAAGAGCAGTCGGAAAACGAGCGGAAACTAATCTGAGATATTGAACAAAAGACGAAACGTGATTGACGGAAAAGAGACTGAAAATGTACTGAAAATTAGATAAATTCGACTGAAGAGTGTGGACGGAAATCAGGCGGAATTTAGACGGAAACATTTAGACATTTGGATGGATGGAGTAACAGTTAAAAATTTTCCAAAATTTTTCTAAGTCCAAGAAATGCCGAGTCCTTCCTAAGAATATTCCAAGTGTAAAAATTATAAAAATTTTCGCCTTGTTTCCGCTTCTTTTCAGTCTTTTGTTGATACTCATGAAGGGTAACTGATATCAGTTTTCAGTGCAAATAATAATTTATTTGAGTCGCGTTTTAGTCCTTTTTCAGTCTTATATTTTTACCCGGGGTTCAACGCTGACTTCGAAGGACAAACCTGAGATGGCGTCCTCGCTTATTATTTCTACAGGTCATGGCTGGAGAAATGCAGAATTTTTCTGTTAAGCCGAGTAAAATGAAACTCGCCCTCACCTAGCATGCAGCAGGTACCCACTAGCCTGCATGACGCCGACACCTGCACCTAGCATGCAGCAGGCATGCACTAGCCTGCACGCCACCCGCAACTAGAATGCTGGTTTGAGTAAACATAACACTATCCCTCACCTAGCATGCAACACTGTCAATTGACACTAGCGAGTCTTATTTTTTAATCAAGCATGCGTGCTAGTTGCGGGCGCCGTGCATGCTAGTGCGTGCCAGCTGCATGCTAGGTGCGGGCGAGTCTTACTTTTACTCGGGAATAAAACTACCCCGCTCCTACCATGAACGCTCCCACCACAGGTATGCACGAAATCGTCTGTATGGCTTTAAAAAATTGTATAGGACGAAGAAAAGGGCAATTATACATACTCAGTAGAACGGATCTCGTACGATTGCGTAGGTCAAGTAGCATTGGACGGGGTTAGTGCTTACCTGGGGGACTGCTTTGTAACACAACACTCGCGTTTGGGACGGTTTAAGCCGAGGGGGGGGGGCATTTGTAAAAGTGCATGCCTCTGGCAGGCGAAGTTATAGATTTTCGTGCCTGTGGCGGGAGCGTGCATGCCTGTCCAGGGAGCGTGCATGCCTGTGGCGGAAACGTGAATACTTTTGTGGCATGCCTATTTGTTCGCTAAGCGTGCTAGGTGCGGGCGCGTAAGAAAATTAGCCAACTAAATTATTTTTACTCGGGAAGATAGAAGACAAGAAAACAGGAGTGTTAATTCAGAGAAAGTGGAAATATAAAGGACTATGCTGCGGATTGTAATCGAAATACGTACCTTTGTTTGTCATGGCAGTCGAGGGTTTCATATATACTAGGTCACCGGCATGATGGACTTGCAGAAATTTTTCAACGTAATATACTCACGACCACGTGACTGATTTGGAGAACGTGTATACTTGCGTTTGACCTCTTCTTTCTTCTATTCATCGGGAACAGTCTTAACAGGCTTTCGACAAGCTTTGTGGAGGGACCAATATCCTTTGAGAAATCTGACATAGTTTTATCCTTTAAATTATAAGTAAATATGTCCCAATTCTAAGGGGGAGACCCATCCTCCGCTGGAAGTATGACGTAGACCAGGACGCACAGAGCAAAGGGATGACAAACTGGAAGACATCGGCTCATAATCGATACCGGTGGAGAAAACAATTGCGAGCTGCCAGGACCGGATCCCGGTGGTAGAGCTGTTAAAATAAGTAAGTAAGTAAATACCGCAGTTACTTTTTTATTTAAGTATTATGAATATTTGAATCCTATTTGGCTCGTTTAAGCATTTAAACACTTTCTGCGCCTAATCCTGTTATTATTTTTGCATTTACGTGGTTAATAAATAGGTCAATGCAATGACTCACCAGCAAGTTATTTTTGCACTATTCACCAATCTCACATCCATTACAATGTCATTTCCAAATTGCATTAATTGATCATTTCAAAGGTTAGTTTAGTGCTCGAATATTAAAAAAAATATTCCTAATCATTTTCTCCTAACTCAGCAATTTAAATGCATCTTCATAAACAGAAGTAATTTGTTAAACCTCCATTCAACGATATAAAAGACATAACTTACCTGAATAGCTGTACAGCCGTCTAACGACCCAATTTAACCGTGTGCATGTATTGTCTTGGCCAAACCTCTTTTAATTTACACCTGAAACTTCCAATTCATTCGTTGAAATGGAAACAGCTCGCGTAGCGGATGCATTCGTCTTCATATCAAAATCATGATCTAATCTCCCCGTCAGGTAACTCCTCAGTTCACACACATCAGAAGGCCTTTTCTACGCCCGAAAAAAAACAACACCTCAAGAAAAAACCTGAAGCACACGAACGAGTAGCCTATGTGCCAGTGTGGTGCCCAAAGGCACATAATTAATAATAAATTACGCCCACATGTCGTCATCTGAAACGCAGTCGGTTCCACGAAATCGCCCAGTGACATCGCGGGGAATTAAGTAATCCAATTTGAATCCGCTTTGTCTATTTATTGGCCTCTCGACGCTGTTTTCTTGGGCCATGGGCCATTGGGGTTGTCGTTGGTGCTTTCTTTAAAGTATGTTTTTTTTATTACCTTATCTTCCACCTTCGTCTCTCAATTTGAAAAGTCATTCAGGCAGCGATCAACACACGATTCCAGGTAGACGAGTAGATGGGAGTCGATATCAAAACACAGGTCAATCCCATATCAGAGTAATTATGGTTATAACAGATAAGGATCTTGTTTCGGGGGACATTTATCCAATTCTTTTTAATTTTATGTATTTATCTCAGCACCTCCACGGCAAGCTGCCAGCTTGTTCGGCTCCGCATTCATGGCCGATGTTTTTTGGGGCTCTTCTACTGCATAATGACAATTTCCTGGCTACACAGCAGTCGTATCTTCGCTGCATCGGAATTGGATAGTATTGATATTTCCTCCTAAGATTTTTTTTCAACACCTTTGATTGAATTTTCGATAATTAGACAGGTTAATTGTCGAAGAAGGCGCATCGATTTACCTTTTTTTTGGATTAGTGTATTTGAATGTCAAAAATCCTTGCAGAAATCTTTATCAATATTTTTTATCAACATTTTTAAAAAATACTTCAGTTTTTTACGAGTATCCTTAATCATTTCGGTTTTATCTTTTAATAAAACCCAAGTCAACGACTAATAAATCAAGTCTTGATGACATTTTCTGCAAACAACATGCAGAAAAAACCATTTTTGTTTTTTCAAAGCCAAGCTTGAAAGTTTTTAACTATTTCCCACCTTCGACGGATCAAACAAAAAAAAACTCACCTTTGCAGAAAGATTTTTCATTAGTTAAAATTTTAATGATTTTTCGAAACCTTGTTACTGCCGTGGAAATTATAAGGCCGAGCTTAGAATAAACTGCGGTGATTTATTATTTTCCAGTGGTTTTGTGGGCATTTTATTATCTCATTGGATGCTTTACGATTTTTGCTGACCGTTTCAAAAAAGGCGCCAAACTCGTTTTTTAATGATCGTTAAAGATGATCGAGGTTTTTTTTGTCCGAACTGGTGGTGGAATTTAAAATTTACGAACTTTTTATTAGCCTGTTTACTAATATTTCTTATCTTTTGTGATTGTATTGAATTTCTTTTCGTGTCTGGCTATTGTAAACCCTTGGAAATTTGCATTTTCTTTATGATTTTTTGGTAATTGAATAAATTTCCAGGAGGTATTGTTTGGGCTGATTTCATTTTATAATAGAGAAACTGAAATGTTTAGTCTGATTTTTTTTTTAACAAAGTAATTTCTATTTTGTTGAAAGTTGAATAAAACATTTAATATTTATGCTTGTTTTATTACTTCCCACATTCAAAGTTAGTAATGTTTTTTTTGTAGTTGAAAATATAATTAATTGTTTGGTAGCTGTTATGGGGAATGTTATTTCTCTGAAAATATCGCGTAGTTAAATTATAAAAATATTAATTGCTTCTCGTTTATTTATACGAAAATAAAGCATCCGTTATCATAAAACACTATTCATAAAAATCAGTACTAAAGTTTTAAATTTTATTTTGTTCATAAGATCAACTGAGTTATGAAATAGAAAAATACCTATCAATGATGTCTCAGTTCAATAGCTAAAGTTCAATTTTGTAATATAATTTTATAAAATACGCCATCTATATTACAGCTAGATCAAAATAGGTGCTTTTCAAAACTGTAATAAAACACATGCTAAATCATCCAAAAAGCACATGCACGATTTGAATTTCTAATACAATTCGTACAGAAATCGTTAATTTTTCTGAGACTGGTTCAGCTCCGGGTGTCAAATGGTAGTAACGGCCTCAGGGAGCAGTGGTCGCGGTATAGCAAAGAGATAAGTGGTGAGAGCTCCAACTAAAAGATCTATGATCTACAGCCAGGCTAACGATTCCTGCCTCTACCTCCTCAAAGATGTTGACTTCACATCGGGTAATCCCGGATAATCTTGTATATATAAGATTAGTAGACCGAGAAGAGTGAAAGGCTAGAAGCAAACACCGGACCCTCCACGATTTGCACTCATTATGAAAAAGAAAATGAAATCACTGATTCTGGACTTGAAACCAGAAAATAACAATATCCACCCTTCGCATCAAAACAAGGAAACATAACATTAGTGTTCTTGCTCCATAGAAGACAGGACGGATGAGGAGCTATAGGAATTCTACCTAGAGTTAATAAACTCCGTCAAGTTAATCCTGTCAAACGAAATTAAAATGGTACTCGAAGATATGAACGGCAAAGTAGAAAAAGAAAAAAAGTTTCTGGGAGTCATAGGAAAGCATAGCCTACACTAAGCTAGCAATGACAATGGTAAAAGATTTGCTGTTCTCGTTAGCTCGAGCTTAATAGTAGATAGTAAGTTCAACAATGATCTCTCACAAAAATATTCATAATATGACTTGGTAGTTAGGGGGCGTCCATTAATAACGTGAGGCGTTTATATGGGGGAGCGGGTCGAGCCGAATCTCACCCAATCTCACGTAGGGGAAAGGGGGATCTCGGCAAATATCACGTAATTTTTTTCCGCAAGAAACAGTGTAAAATTGCGAGAAAACGGGGTAAAATTAAGTAAAACATCCCAGTAGGGAATGGAAGAACTTGAAAAAGTACTTCTAGAAGTCATTCTGCAGAAGCAGTCAAGTACTTCCACCCAGTACAAAAAAGACATTACAATATGGCGATGGCCTAGGCGAGGAATGACTGATATGATTAAGAAAACGACAAGCTACGAAATTTTTGAACACACTATTTGCGCTTTTACTCTTCCCACACTGCAGCGAAATCAAACGCACTAAACCCATTCTTCTCTGCATTACTAATAAGCCATTACAGTAGTACTTCCTTGGAATTTAAGAAAACACTAAATAAAGAAATACTTCCAAATCGAATTCACAGAGTAAGAACTTGTGATTTTCCTTACTGGGATGCGGATGTTTCTCCATTAAAATATGGCTAAATCCTACACAAAAATATTTATCGCGGTTATTCGAACGACATAAAGTAGTACAGAAGCCTAGCCCCTTGATTGTTTAGTAGCCGGCAGGGCATTTTGAAGTGTTTTTTAGAATTTTGCATTTTTGTAACTCTGCGACCTATTTTCATGAATAAGGTATCAGTGCACGCAGAATACTCCCACCTATCTAAAACTGTAAAAGTAAAGGTTCTATCGTACCAACTTTAAAGGTTCTCTCCTGAAAACTTTAAAACGCCCTGGCGGCTAAACCGTTACAATTCCATACGGTTTTATTTGTCTATCCAAAACCTATCCACAGCCGGCCGCTTTGTAACTTTAGCAAATACACCCTGTATAGACAAGGTGAAATTCAGAAGCTGGATAATGACCAAAAAGCAGAAAGGGCAAACTCAACCAAAATACGACATAGACATAAAACCACGAAGTCAAAAGAGATGCCTGCCAGAATTCTCTCGTACGAAACTTAAGAGAACGGGTAGAAAAACAGACCAACATCATAGACAAATGGCGAAATATTAGGTGCGTCTTTTTAATCTGTTCTGTTCTGTGCTGGAACATTAAAACAACGCCAAGGGAAATTTTCATTTTCAGTTGCACGACTTTGGGCGTTTTAATGTCTTCTAATATTGCATAAAAATCGGTCTTAATTTTTCTCGTTTTTCATTCAGTAAACCAAACAATTTATTTTATTTGTCAACTGTCAACTTAAAAAACGTATGTGAGAAAAGGAAAATTTTAAATTTCTCTTTGTGCTGGATTCTCTTCTCGATAATTATCGGGGACAAGATTTTGTATGGAAGCTGTTCCAGCGCAGAACAGAACAGATTAAAAAAACACAGCAATTATAAGCAGCATAGAAGGGGCAACAGCAGTAAAACTTGGCACAAGATAGACTACATCAGGTATGTAGATCCTCAATTAAAAAAAGAAACCAGAGCGGCAGGTCATCGCAAATCCCACAAGAAGAGCAAGGATGCAGTGGCGGACTAAGGGGGGGGCGGAGGGGGCGGTCCGCCCCGGGCCTCTGGTTCCTGGGGCCTCCAAATGTCTACAAGTTCCCTTGATCAAATCCTAAACAAGGCTTTTAAAATAAGGGCAGTGCCTATCTAAGTGGTACTTTGGAGTCGGAGGTCGCGTACAATGTTCCCGTAGACACAAATAAGTACAGCATGTAATTATTAAAATGGGTCTTTACTGAATCGTTACCCTCTACATCGCTTACATATACTTCAATACTTCTTGACCATTTTCATCTCGGTTGCATCATGCAAGAGGAGTTTTTGTAAACTTAAGCCTAGTGTCCACTATAGAGTTTTTTGCGTAGAGCTAGAGAAAACTCTCGCGTAGAGATGCGTAGAGAAGTGTATACACCGTCTAGAGCTCTACACATGCTCTCTACACCCACTCTACGCGCTCTGCACTCTACACTATAAAGTGTATACGCAATTTTTTTGTGTTTGGTAGAGCTCTACATCTGCTCTACGCTCTAACAAGCATGTTTGATAGAGTTTTTCTCTCTACAGTATTCATTCTTATTTGCGTTTCGACTGCGCTTCGAATTGTTGTACATAGGCGCAGTGCCGCGGCCAGACAATTGGGGGCCCTGTGCAAAAATTCAGCAGGGGCCCCAGAGTCTCCAAAAAAAAATTTCTGTCATAAAGACCCGTCCCCGCGACAGAATTATGGAAAATGGGCCCCATGTAATATTTAGTGTGATGCGAGTTCGTCTGATATGACCCATATGCTGATTTGTATGACCCATTCATTGAAGTAAAAATGCAAATAAAGAATTCAAATGATTTTTATTGCCAAAAAAATGTTTTACTCGCTTCGCTCGCGGTGCCCCAAACACGCGGGACCCTGTGCAGTTGCACACCCAGCACATATGCCAGCCGCGGCACTGCATCGGCGTGTTAAATAACAACGAAATTCGAATACGACATACGCAGAAAATTTTGGTATGAAGATGTATCTTCTTCCGTGAGCTCATTCCATAATTCTCGGTACATCCCAGCGTTTTGTTTTCTTTTCGCAATCCAATCTCGCTCTCAACATTTCCTTTCCTTCTTTTGCCTTCTTTTGGGGAAAACTCATTTTATTATTTTTTTGATTTCTATTAATTTCCTTTAAATTTTTTACACAATATATGTACGTACGCATCTCTGAATAACTGAGAAATGAAATGAGATGCAAAAGTTGATGGCCGCAGTTGCGCGCTCTACCATACGACTCTACAGTAGAGAAAAACGTATCTGCAGTGTACTCAGTCTGTAGAGCTCGTGGTAAATCTGTACTCAAAATTTCTCTAGATCAACTCTACGGGCGGTGGAGTGGTAGAGAAGCGCTGTAGAGTACTTACTACAGGTAGAGCTCTACACTCTACGCTCTACATTCTACCGAAAAAAACTCTATAGTGGACACTTGCCTTTAGTACGACTTTCGGAATCGATGGGTAATTAAATGCTTTTCCCACTGGGAAATAAACATATACACACACTTGTCCATACAAATGGCAACTGAATAAAAGGCTTCTAAAATTACATCGACTTCTTAGACTGAGGGCCTCATTCAGCTTTGCCGCCCCGGGCCTCTGACGGGCTTAGTCCGCCACTGCAAGGATGGTAGTTTTCAAGCTAAAAGGAAGATGCAGGAAGACTTCGATGAACGGAAAATTAGACAAGCCTATAAAGGAACACGAAGATCGGCAATGTTTCAGCCAAGAACGAACAACTGCAGAATCATTGATGGGAACAATTTAGTGCACCCTCACAGGATAAAAAAAGGTGGAGAGAATATTTTCAAAACTAAACGAAGATCCACAGACGGAGACAATGTAATTCCTCCTCCAGAAATGTTGTAGAATCACAAACACTGGTTGAAGTGCATGAAGCTGTAAAAAGGCAACAAATCGCAACTCTTCAAAGCCTTGCACGAACTCATATGCAACATCTTGAAGGAAGAATAAGTTTTACCAGATGACTGGAAGAAAGCGATTACATTTTCAATATACAAATATAAAATAAATTGTAAAATCTTACTCTTACTAAGCCCCAGTAACAAAACCTTCACAATATTTGTGAAACAAAAATTAGAACCTATAACGGAAAGCCTTATAGGAGCAAATCAAACTGGTTTTAGGACAGGCGGCCGTCAACATATGACTTTATACAAATAGAGCCTGTTCCAAATCTTATCGGAATTAGCAGTCCGCTCAATGCTGAGTAAATGCGTAACAAATAACTCACTGGCGAAAGAATAAGTCCAAAATGCAGTAATAAAAGAGTTCGAAGTACGACAAGGGGATGGACTGGCCCCAATGCTTTTCAACCTCTTCGTAGAATGGGTGATAAGGAGAACGTCAGTACAGAGAAATGCGTCAACATCAATACAGTCGAATAAGAATGGGAAGAAATAGAACAATGGACGAACCCAAGCTAGATGTACTCGATAAAACAGTCTACCTTCGGTTTACAATTACAAAAAGAAATGAAGAAAAGGAAGAGATAATAGGCGAATACATCTGGCTAATAGAGCCTTTTATACCCAAGAACAAATACTGCATTCAAGATTTGTGGACACAAAAATGAAACTCTCACGTTCCAAAACAATAATACGACCAGTAATGTGCTATGGTAGCGATACTTGGGCTATGACCCAGAACATAGAGGAACAAGTGAACAAATTTGAAAGAAAAGTTTTTAGAAGAATAATAGACCCACCGAAACGATTTTTGCGGCGCCAGTGAAGATCGAGTTCGATACCCCGGACATCAGGGGCCGTATTTGGTTTCTCGAGTCGATCAATCGACTCGACAAGACAAGCTTATCGATTTTCTCTAAGTTTTATATTTGGCATTACGACCGAATCGACAGATACGTGTTGCCAAAGAAAACCATCAAATTGAGCGATATTACTTCAAGTGCTGCAAAACACTGGCCCAATCTACACTAGTATTGCTTCAGTAGCAGTAGAACCGGGTTTTTAGGAGAGAGGCATAGAAAGGGCAAGAGGGAACTGTAGTAGCCTGTTCACGAAAAAATTTTGGCGTGAAAACTTAACACATACACGATTCGCCTTCGCCTACTTTTCTTAATCGGGGGTAGCAAGTATATTATCGACACGCATTCAGATACCTCTTTGTAAAGACAAGAAAGTTACTCGCGATGAAAAAATGCCAGTGTAGACCTATATTAAGGGGCCATCCATAAATTACGTCACACGAATTTCATGATTTTTTACCCCTCCCCCGTCCTTGTCACAACTGGTCACATTTGTGAGCCTCCCCCCTCCCTAGTGTGACGTCACATATTTAGCAATTTTACATCTAGAAATTATTAAATTAAAACAGCAGTTCCGAAATTAGTTTTATTTCTATTTAAATTATTAACTTCCCAGTAGGAAGTTATTGTAATCGGTCCGAAAATCGGATTCGAAATTTTCAATGTATTTACACGTTTCAAGGTCCCAATAGCATTTTAAGCAAAAATTTGAGAAGAAATATGTGTGTGTGTGTGCGTACGTATGTGGTCATTTTTTCCTGCACGATTTCGCGAGAACCAAAAAAGATTTCGACTTCGTTAAGGTGCCGTTCGAAGCATGTTAAAGGACATATGATCTTAAAAGATTTTCATAAAAATCGTTCGAGTCGTTTTTTTCTTTGAACGAATACTGGGAAGTTAATCTTGTGGACCGAAAGGGTCAAAAGCCACATCCCAACTAGTTTTTTAATAAAATCAACATCACACTTTTGAAAAAATTAACAAAACGAAAAACCAATAATTATACTATAGCCCGGGGAAATTAGCAAAAAAAAGCGCACGAAAGGAGACAAAATTCCAAAATGGCTGAAAATTGGTCCGCAGCTTCCTTGGGACTTTTTAAGAAAACCATTTCGGAATCACAAAAAATAAAACATGACCGCCGGAGATATCGCGTTTTTCCCGTGTTTTCCTGGTATCTCGGTTTCTATAGGTCACACAACCTAGTACGAGGAAACTCTCTACAACTTTAGTTCTTATAAACTTGTTGACCCGATTAACCTTTTTAAAGTTATTCAAGGTCAAACTTATCAAAAATCACTTTTTAGCCAAAAAAATCACTCAAAAACTGCTTTTTTCGAAAAAGTTTTTGATCAGTCAATAAGAAACGTTATTGTCTACAAAAAAGCGCTCCTGCCATTTTTTCGAAAACTTAACCCTTTCGAAGTTATTCAAGGTCAAAGTCTCAAAAATTCAGTTTTTGGTCAAAAAATGACTCAGAAACTGATTTTTGCGAAATTATTTTTGTTCTATTTATACAAAAGATTATTGCCTACCCTAATGACACCCTTGTCATTTTTTCGAAAACTTCTCGAAAAAATTTGCAAAAATCAATTGAGCGATTTTTTGGTCGGTCTTCGGACGAATCGAATTGATTTGAATTTTTTACTAACTTTTGGCTATGTTTAAACGGAACCCCCTATATACGCGAATTTCACTTAACGCGAGTTTTTTTCGAACGCGTAAAGCGAGGTATTACTGTTCTTAGATATATTAGATTTTGAATTGTGACGTCACGAAATTTAGGACCCCTCCCACCCCTTGTCACACTATGTCACACTTCGTCGACCCCCTCCCTCCCCCTTAACGTGTGACGTAATTTATGGATGGCCCCTAACTTCCAAAACCGGTTTCGCTGCTGTTGAAGGAATACTAGTTTAGATACCCACACTTAATTTAGTTCTATGAGAAACTGGTAAAAGTTTATTGTATGCATAAATTGAGCCTTTTAATAAACGTCAAACGTCTTTATCGAGACGAGAAGGTTGTCGATATCGTGTCGCCAAATGCCAATTTTTATTTATCGACAGTAGTCGATATCGACTCGAGAAACCAAATTCGGCCCCAGTTCACAAACGTGAAGAGAAGGTCTGTGACGTGTTTGTCTAATAATTTCGAATGCGTAACAGTAACGCAGAGTCAGAGTCAGTCAGAGAGTTAGAGGGAATTGGGAACAGATAGTTGATGAAGATTAAGAAAAGTGCAGGTGATAGAATTGGGAACACCGGGCCAACTAGCGTCGGATCTAGATTCGACGTCATCCAATATTACCTTGATTGAATGGCCAGAAAGAAAAGTCTCAATCCAGTTTAAGAAGCCAATTCGATGCCAATAGCTTACGAATGTCAGAAGAGCAGTAAGGGACTCTATACTCTGCCAAAAGCCTTGGGGAGATTTAGAGCAACCAAACCAGGCTTACCAATCGGATGATCGGTTAAACCCACAAGGATATTATATCGTAAATACCATTCGTCGGAAAAGTATCTTCTGACTTTCTTTCAATCATCAAGATTTTTTTTGTGTAATCCATGACATTTTCGGATACGCCTGTTGAAGACAACTTCTAAATTAACAGAAAGAGAAATCGAAATCTAGGATGCAAGGTCAGTCGCATAAAATGGATATAGCAGGACGTCAGAACTATGCCTTGAGGGCTTAGGGCAGCCCCAAAGAGTTGTCAAATAAGTGAATGGTTTAGTGCTGTCATCATAGTCATAGAAGACCTCGTCATTGTCGTCGTCGGTCGCTTTTTCCTGTAGTTGATTGCATTATTTGTTGATAGTATTCAGGCATACATCGTATGCAGGGCAGGGGGTTAATGTATACTTTCCAATCTTACCACACACAGCATATACATTTTTTAGTAATAGCGGATTATAGTCAAAATGTAATGATTTAAAACTGTTTGACGATGGACATTTAGTCCATCAATAATATCACGACCGCTTTATTTTTGTCTTCTTTAAGTATTTTCATGTTTTGATCTACTTTTTCGGTAAACAGCCGACTAAGGTACAACAGAGAGATTGAAATGTTTGCAAGTATTATAGTGTTTCATTTTTAAAAAATAAAAACAAATAATAATTCTTTGCTTGCACTTATTTTTGAAATGGAGCTTCATTTAAGAATATGAATGCTGCCTTCAAAAAGTTTGCTTTAAATGCACTTATAAAATTCGAGCAGGTAATGATGGATATGATTAACGTTTTTCGTTTCCTGAGTTCTACAGTAATTTAGCGGCGTAAAACACTAAAGAAATATTTTAGCCGTCCCTTTATTAGCCAGAATTGTAATTTGATTAACTATGCTACCAAAAGTATATACATCTCCCAGATCACTCTTATTACGTATTTTCTGCTTACGGAAATCTGAAATCCGATCACAATAATTTTAGTGTTAACCTAAAATTTCATATCATAATGCTACAATCCGAAATAAAAAAAAAACAAAATTTCTACTTAAATTCAAATTTTTATTATCTTAAATTTTTCTTAAATAAAATTAGTTCCAAAATACACAACACTTGCACATAAATAATTGTGCCAAAAAAAAAAATCATGAAATAAATTATTTACAAAAAAAAAGGATAAAGTTTTTCTCTTACGATTGAAATTGACTAACAACTAAAGAAAATTTGTACAATTTACAACAAAAAAAAAATATTCGAAAGCGGCCAGCAAAAAATGCTTCGTTGGTAAAGTAGGAAATAAAAAGGAAATTCTCGGCGAGATCCTTAAACTCAAGCTCAACTCGCAAGGATTCGTTCGATGAATGGAATTTGGCACAGGAATTTCTCACGTAAAGCATCATCATCATATTATCGTGGACTCAGGCAGCTACAGGACACGTCTATGTATGTCTATAGTTGTATATAAACACATTCAGCCGTACACGCACATACACAACTTAACCACTCCAGTATCACATGTGTACAAGTCTATTTACAGGAATTATTTTACTAGAAGGACATTTCTAAGTGTATTACAGCCAAGGACTAATGGCTGGCATCTAGTTCATCGTCGCTTGGGCAATCATCCATTTCCATATCGATTAGTTCATCGTCCTCTTCGTCGCAGCTAGCATTGCTTGCTGTGTTCCTGTCGGAGTTGGATTGTTGTTGGCCATTGCCAGGACCCTTTTCGTCCTCTTGCTGCATTCTTTTATGTTTTGTTCGGCGATTTTGAAACCATACCTTTACTTGTGTCTCTGATAAATTTAGTGATTGTGCCAAGGCCTTTCTTTCTGCACCAACGACATATTGGTTATTCTCAAATGCATGCTCCAATTTTAATAATTGCGATGGTGAAAATGCTGTTCGAATTCTTTTTGGCTTTCGGAATGGTTGAAGGAGGAAATCTGTAATGAAAAAATAGAAAATTGGTTTAGAGAAATTTCTAGATTTAAAAAAATCGATATGTATTAGTATTTCTAGTGGTATAATATGAAAACCATATTAGTATCTACGAATCTAGTAAATTTTGGAGAATTGTGGCTAGGATATTATTAAAAGCGATTAATTATCCTGATAATCCATAATTCTCGTATTGTTTTAATTAAAACTAGTTAATTCCTAAGTAATTTAACTATAGCAACAAGTTAAACTTAAACGATATTTGCTTAAATAAGAGAAATCCATGTCCCAGAAAAAATATCCTTGATGTAAGACTAGTCATCCTACTTGATCTACAATATGAAAAAAGGCCATCATTTGTGGTCCTCTAGTAGAGAATTACATTAATGAGACCAAAAAACTATCCTCAATATTTTATATTCACACTTTCAACAAAAGCGAAAGATTAAAAATTGTTTATTAAATAAAAAATTGTTAAAAATAGCAATGATAGAGAATAGTTATAGAGAGGCACAAAACATCAAAAAAAGATTTCTTTTTGTTCTTTTTGTTGCAATTTCTTTAATCACAGTTTGCCACAATGAATATCAAATTGAAGATCGCTTAGGAGAAGAACAGGAGTTGATATTATCTGTGGTCCAAAATTCGAGCAACGTTCTCGCAAGCAGTTGGCTTCTACTCGTAGCTACTCATGCCTTTGTTGAGAAATAGAAGCGAGTAGAAGCCAACTGCTTGCGAGAACTATGGTCGAATTTTGGAACACAGCTATTCTTACGCCTTGAGCTGACCGCTTCACTTACATATATAGTTGTTCTTGTGCATCTACCAAAATTCTAGAATAGTTTTTCATGAGGAATAATAGTGGACGGATACCGCGATACCTCTGCATTGAAATCTGGGTAGAAGCCTTACGTAGTTCGCCTAGTTACACCACATGCATCATAAATACTGGCAATTTCAGTAGCTGGGCGCTTCTGGACACATACGCTTTACATTTCATAAAGCTGTGACGATAAAATGAACTTTTGGAGCCCTATTTAACTGGGAAAGACCTTGAAATTGTTAGAATGGTTGAAATAGCCAAGCTCCATAAAATAGCGTTCCGTAAGAAAACAATGAGCTACGTAGCGTTGGAGGTAAATGCCAGTGCCGGCGCTTGGTTTCTTTGCGCCGGGTGCAGTATGCCATATTGCGACCCACCGACGGTTAATTTTTTGATCGCGGTGAACGACAATGGAGAAAGACACAAACACTACTTATATATTTATTTTGGCTTTCCCTATTAGATATGATATCCTACATAAATGCTCCGACTCAATCTCAAACTTGCTAATGGATTCTACAAGTTTCAGAAAATTGCCATTATTTCCTTCATATAAAATATCAGTCCAACCTCTAAATGCTCTGCAAGAAACTAGACATAATCCAAGTTGCCTTAAAACCTCTCGCAAGTACTGAACTCCCTTAGAAATTTCTTTTTGCAACTTAGCATATCCATATTTATTCAAATTGCGATTTATTCATATTATTATTTAAATCTCGAAGCTAAAATCTCGGGTAAGTGCCTGTAGGAGGGGAAGTAAAATTTCCTCGCTTTTTCTTGCATGAAAAAGTACAGACATAGAAATTGGGTAAATTTGTGTAACTTCTTGCGCCCGCGGGATCCGCATGAGTTTGGGGACAAACGTATATAATATTTCACCGAGAAAATAAGACGGAAAAATAAATCCTGGTAATAAAAATGAATTCCTTTAATAGATAAAAATGAAGTCACGGTAACGCTTTTTCAAGTTTTTTTTTCAAAGTTTTTAAAATTTTTTTTAAAATCTTAATTTCTGATGAAATTGCGCCCGGTGCAAATGCACCATTCGCACTATGAATATCACTATGAATACCACTGGGTAAATCAGTTTCCTCTAAAATATTTGGATAATAAATGATTTCTAATAGTCCAATCCACGATAGGTGGTATAAATTAACAAAATCAACGTATCCTATTGAAGGATTCATTTTTTAGACGGCTTTTACTCGAAGTCAATCATGTGTAAGATTTTCCCCGAAGAGCTTTCTTGTTACTTTCAAACCCGGGCGAACAATTTTAGGTATCAAGGGTGGTTGGTGAAATCCATTGAAACACATTGCGCCATCTGCGCAATACCTCGGCCTTAACCCGTGTTACAGTCATTTTCATCCTTCCGAACTCAACACCAAGGATTCACAAAGTCAGAAAATATAGGTTTATATATAACTTCTAAAGACGTATGCATCAGTCCGAGCCATTTATAGTCCGGGGAAATTATCATTTTAAGGAGACAAAATTCCAAAATGGCTGAAAATTGGACTACAGCTTCTTTGGGACTTTTTAAGAAAATAATTTCGGAATCACAAAAAAAACGTGGCCACCGGAAATATCACTTTTTGGAAAAAAATCACTCAAAATCTCAAAAATCACTCACTTTTTTTTTGATCAGTCAATAAGAAACGTTATTGCCTACAAAAAAGGCCTTATGTCATTTTTGCGAAAACCTAACCCTTTCGAAGTTATTCAAAGTCAAAGTTTCCAAAAATCACATTTCGGCTTTGAATAATTCGGAAAGATCAAGGATTTCGAAAAAAATTCAAGAGGTGTATTTTGTAGACAATAATGTTTTGTATTGACTGATCAAAATTTTTTTTTGAAAAAACCAGTTTTCGAGTGATTTTTTTGCCAAAAAGTGATATCTCCAGCGGCCATGTTGTTTTTTTGTGATTCCGAAATTGTTTTCTTAAAAAGTCCCAAGGAAGTTGTGGTCCAATTTTCAGCCATTTTGGAATTTTGTTTCCTTTCGTGCGTTTTTTTTTCTAATTTCCCCGGACTATTATAAGGAATTCACCGATGAATTGTCTACCGAAATGTTTGATTGTAATACGAGGGGCGGCTGTCATCTATTCAAACAATACGTCCACTTTGAAAGAGCTGTGTTGGAGATGAAAAAATCGAAGGAATTTGGCATAACGACGCTAACTGTCTGACTTTCTAGAAAATAATTGAATAGGCTTAAAATTTATTGTTGTTCAAACATTCCCTAGTAGGCTGGATTTTGGGAAAGGTTTGTTAAGACGACGAAAGAAGCAACAGTAAAACATACTATCGGGTGAGCATCCTTATCGAAAGAAGGGATGTTGAGCGAGGTAGAAGATGTAGATAGGCCATTGACATACAGTTGAAACAAGCTCACCGAATACGTCAGCTTCAACAATAGATGACTTCTTCAGCTATGGAAGTATCTATTGCGTATTACTACTTCTAAAGAAGGTGGTGAAGTGGATATCTGTTCCAACAAAGGTCCTTAAATTTTGAAAAGCGGCATACTCTTATGGTATGAAAAACAAGGATTTGGAATTTGGCTGTCGTAGAAGAAGTTTACGTAGATCGAGATGGTTAGATGCCGTTGCCAAACGCAACCTGGAAAAGTCTTAGACTGTGCTTACAATTTCTATATCACTTAAATTAAGATTAGAAAATATAACGTTTGTTTAGAACAAATCTTGAATTATATTGCCTGAAAGCAAGATAGTGTATTGTCTATTGCCGGATCCACACGTTCGCAAATTGAAAACGTTTGCTTTGGTTTGGAGAGCATCCACACTCGAACAGATCGGCCACAAACGTTGCCAAGCTTACACAAGCCAAGCCAAACGCCTTATACATACGTTTGAATTTGCGAACGCTTGCCATGCCTTGACAAACGTATGGATCCGGCATAAGAATACTCTGAAAACAATGGAACAAATTGAAAGGGTGAAACGATATATTACGAAAAAGATTTGTTTGTTTATACACTGCAAATCTGAGCTTTTAAAGGTGTTTTATTTCAAAACGCTTAAAACGTTTTATTTTGACGTCACCCATTGGATTATCATTGTCGACGTAAAAGCGTTTAAAAGATGTCTACAATGCTAATCAAATGGATGACGTCAAAATAAAACGTTTTAAGCGTTTTGAAATAAAACACTTTCATAAGCTGAGATTTGCAGTGTACTAAACTGGCATTGGAGCGAACTCCATTAGTAGTTTAATAAAATAAAATGAATCGGTTTGTGATAACGATTTTTAGAAAGCTAATCTCCCTCTTTTTCCGGCCCTCATATAGCACGCCATTTGCCATTTCCATATTTACTGTGTCATAAGAAAATAATCTGTGAAATTAAACTTGCTAAAAAAAGATTTGCTTTAAAACTACTAACAATGTTTCAGATTTCAGTGAATTTTCTTAATCTCTATAGTCAAACTCGTAATGCGGTTGATTCCATTACAAGAAAACTAAAGCGATAACTAACTAGAAGCATATTAATTGATCTTAGGAAAGAGTATAATATTACAAAAAGTTTACACTTGTATTAATCGAATTCATGCTGTCTGGTAGCAAAAAAGTATTTATTATTGAAGATGTTAATTTCTTGTACAAATTAGACTTGTCTGAAAACTAACTCGGGCTAACTTGGTAACTTGATAAGGAAACAGGAAATCTAGTCCAAGAATGCAAAATAAAAATTTCAGAAAAAAATATTTGATTGAACTGTTATTAAAATTGTGTTAAATAATATTCATTTCAATAATATTCGTTAAAGGTTAAGATTTCGTTCAAGATTCATTATTGCTAAATTTTTAAATATCTCAAGGCAGAGAATAAAATAAACGCATCATAAAATTGTTGTTTGTTATTAGTTTTATCGAACTCTTGTGATACGCACACCCCTCAACTATGACTGTTTGGTATTCAAAGTTTTATGATCTTCAAAAACGTGTTAATATTTAAATCATCTTAGAAAAAAAATATTATTTATAGCTTTATTAAAATAGCATCGCATTCAAAACTCCGCCCACAAAACATGTTTATCCAAAAAACGTGTCGTAATTCGTTTAAATTTCGATTATTAACATTTTTTTTTTAAAAAAAAGTCTCCATTAAAAAGCTTTTAGTTAAAAGTTATTTTACATAAAAGTCATAAAATGTATTTTAGTAGAATATTGAAATAAACTTTTATTACTATGTTTCAACAATTATTATAAATTCAAGAATGAAGTGTTTTTTAACAAAATAATTTCAACTACACGAAAAAATTCAGACTTTAACAACATGAAACTAGAAAAGTCTTTTATTTATTTATTTAATTTTCATATTTTTTTTATTTCTTATTAATTAGTAAATAACATTTGCATTAAATTATGCACGTATGCACAAATTGCATCAATTAACCCACATTAAGACGTCCAACGCTGCCAATTAACCTTTTACTCATCGACAGGTTTATTCATACCGTTAACCCCTTCTAGACTATAATCTATTAGTTTTTTTTAGTATATTCGCTACGATACAAAGAAAAAAAATCCAATTTGCATTTTTATGAGTAAATAAATTTGTTAGTGTTGAGACTTTACTAATTTTAGCAACTACTTAAGTCGAAACTCGATAAAATCCATCGTAAATAAGAGACTCTGAGAGAGAAAAATTGTGGGCAGGAATGGATTGATTTTTGTTCAGTTCAGTTTTACAACTTTGTTAATAATAGAAATACAAAGGTAGGCACAAAAAAAATAGGCGTTAATTTGAATTTTTAAGTAGTATAGATGACAGCAAGGAAGCAACTGTTAGTCATATGCAAAACATATTCATAATACCATAGATGATGTGAGATGATGTAGTATATAGGGATTAATTTATGATTTATAGTAGAGAAGCTCAGGTTTGTGGATAAAAAAAAGGATTTTACTTTTATTAGTGAAGTATACAAACGTCGTTCGATTTGTTTTTTTTTATTTTTCATATATAATCTCACAAGTTCATACAGTTCATACACATACTACACATATTTCTGCAGTCATTATTAAAATTCTAATTTTCAAATTATATTGGTTTTGACACAAGTGGTATTTTTACGAAATAACCATTTATTATAAATGATTTAGAGCTATTACCAATTAGCAAGGACGTAAAGTTGCAAGGTCTAAAATCGTTTTCCTCTAGTTTTCCTTATCTCTGGAAAAGGAGTATTTTCTACGAAAGTTAAGCAGCTCTCCATTTTGAATATGTATCAATTTGGTTGACGCATAACTTTTTAACTAACTTACTAACTTATTCTGACTAAAATAGGCACTTCTATATTTTTTTAATATTTTCGTTCCTGCTAATTTCTAGTATAACACAAGCATTGGGAAAGCTCTTTATTATGAAATTCTCTAAAAAATAAGCCCTGTTAGAGGTCGCAAAAGTGATCTTGCAAATAGCTTCCAAAGTTTTCACTGTTTGTTTACTCGAACACAACTGCACATAGAAGGCCGATCAAAATTGCGATTTTTCAAAAATTCCAACGGGATTTCATTTTCAATTGTTTCTTTCTAAATGAGTTTCCCAATTATAAACTGATTTTGCAAAAAATGGCACAATTGTCAATTAAGGTTAAAAAAAACTAGATCGTTAATTACTACTCCAAAAGTAATGAAACGATTTTGTTGAAATTTGCCGGGACTACATAAAGAGTCAAGAGTTATCAGCATTCTGTGTAGAGTTGTTTTCGAGTAAACAAATAGTTAAAATAACGTGCTTTGAAAACTTTGGAAGGTATTTGCAAGATCACACTTGCACCCAGCGACCTCTAACAGGGCTTATTTTTTAGAGAACTTTATAACGAAGAGCTTTCCCTATGCATGTATTATACTAAAAGTTAACAGGAACGGAGATATTGAAAAAATATAGAAGTGCCTTTTTATTTCCAATGAGTTAATTAAAAAGTTATGCGTCAACAAAATTGTGGGCAAACTTTGGGTGTTCAACTACACCATAAAACGAAGCGATTCCAACAATAATCTTGCCTATGGGCCAAAAATGCAATGAAAATGCCTCACCGACTAGCCTATAAAAGAAACATCGCAGCTCAGACTGAAATATAGATTTCGTAATCTAGATGTGTAAATCTTGCAATGTGTTTCAAGGTACTATTTTAAATACTTCTCTAATAATAATATTTTAAAATTAGAAGCGAATAATTTTAAAATATTATTAAAATGACACCCACAAATTATACGATTTGCCTGTCAGCTTGATCTTTCGCTTGGTCGAAATATTTTATCACACGTTTGAGCAGTTTATAAGAACTGGCATACAAAGTTGATTCTGAATTTAGTAGTGTAAAGGTGTCAAAGTAAGAACTATTGAATCACATATGTAGTTTTTTCAACAAAAACAACGCTTGCCCGCATGACAAATCTGGCAACCAGACACGATACGAACAGTTTTTGACATTTATACTAGCAAAAAATTAAAAATGTTCTTAATAAAACTTTTCATCCAAATTGAAAATTGTTTGCAAGAAGCCTCACACGAATAAGTTGACAACCATCGTTGTTGATGTCAATCATAAAGCTTTTAATCAGTCGAAACAAAAATGAAGCAGATTGTATGTCCTTAATAACTTTTACTTAAATGGCACTAAAGTCCTTGTAGGACGCGAGCCTCTTGAAGTCTCTTCTTATAATCATCTCTACCTGTGGCTAGTTCGGTTCAGTCTGTTTGTTATACGAAGTTTTCATACATATATCTTCTACAACGTCATCTATCCACCTATAGTTCTTGGTCGTCCTACGTTTCTTTTTTCTATTGGTCTACCTTTAAAAATCCTAAGTAGCATTTCCGTCTTCGAGGTTGGTAAGACGCAGCTGAACTAATCATAGTCTGTAGTCATAGTTTTATATGTGTAGTTACCTATATTTATTTGGTCCTTAATAACAAGTTCATAAATAATAGAACAACTCGACTGTGGAATAAACTTGCGCAGTCTGTATCTCCGATTTACTACAACATTTCCTTCAACACCCTCCTGACTCCTCATAGAAACCTATTTTATTGCCCGTACTAAGCTTATTACTAGACATTGCATCATGATGTGGCCAATGGCATGAAGGACTAGTACTACAGTACAAATTATACTAGATCTGAGCTTAGATATTCCATATAAACCATTTGTAAGCTTCTTGCAACGCTATACATTTTTACCGCTTATATCAATTGGTTTTAATATAGCAGTTTATTATCAGGTAAATTGGAGGATAATTCCAGGAACATAGGACTAAAACTTAATCAGCACAAAACTAAATATAATAATGAAGAGATCAGATGCGAGATCACTTAAAAACATAACAATTGCTGAATATAACTTTGAAGGCGTAAGTGCCTTCAAATACTACCTAGGTAGTAAAATGAATAAATAGAATAGAAATGACATGCACGAGAATAGTATGGGAAGACTACAATCTGCTAATAGGTGTTTCTACATGCATTGTAAGATTTTTAAATCGAGACTAATATTTAGAAACTGCAAGCTAACTACATATGTATAGGAGTCTTATCAGACCTGCACTGGTATACGGTGCTGCGTGCTGAGACATAGGCGCTAACAAAAAAGGACGAAGTAAATTTAAACAGATTTGACAGATTTGAAATGAAAATAAATGAAAATGGACAATACGTACGCAGGTCGAACAGAGAACTGAACGAACTCATGAAAGGAGAAACCATTAAAAAAATCATGAAAGCACAACTTATAAGAAGAGTAGGACATGTAGCTAGAATGTCACCAGAACGAGCACAGAAACCAACATTCAAGGGCGATCATATAGAGCTAAGAAATAGGGGAAGACCAAGGACCAGACCAGGGGTGACTGCATAGAAAAATATTTAGAGATAATAGGCGTAAGAAGATGGAGAGAAAAATATCATATTAAACAGGAATGAATGGAAGAAGCCAAGGAATCAGGACAAAGTTCACCCCGAGCTGTAGAGCCATAAGAAGAAGAAGAAGAATAGTAATGAGCCTATACTTCCTTTAGTTTATATTAGTAATAGAGTAGATTTTGGTTGAGACGATTTCATGCGAGCTAGTGACTGACTATAAAGTAAAAGACGATACAACCAAAATTGTCCCTGTACTAAATTATTATATTAGATTGAAATAATAATTAATTATATTATAGAAATTCGTTATTAAGTAGCGTTTTTATGTAGTTTTAGTTATGATAGTAGGTTCTATTTTTTCGAGAATGAGATTCTTTTCAAAGATTATATCAGATATTTTCATAGATTATATTGTCTATACTTTCAAAATAATTTATTCCAGCGAAAATCCACAGCGACAGTAATACACAATGTTTTTGAACGTATCTACATCATCTGATACGAGCATACGTTCATACTATTCCCTACCAAAAGTAAAAGAATTTTATTCGCAAACCGCAATTCTATGCCTTGGAAAGTATGGCCCGGCAATACATGCTTTGGTTTTTTATGGAAAAATATTTCCAAATTATTGTCGATTAGGAGTGAGGGGAAATGTTAGCCAATTTGTTATAACATTAAGAATCTATCTGAACCATCGTTGTTGGTGTTCAAACATTAAAAAAATTGAAGCTGTAAGTTTTGCTTAGCATCTTTGAACAAATATAATTTGATGTTGATTGACTATAGTTTTGACAAATTGATCATTATTATTTTACTTTTTAGATACTCATTAAGTATTCAAATCGACTAATGAATGCCATATCCGAGTCGTTTGAGTTATACATATGACTGAAAAATCAGTGAATAGACAAATGAGGGCTGATTTGCAAAAAAACCAATTTCGAAGAAGAATGAAAAATTCAAAATACATAAAAAGATACAGCCAATTATTGAGCCTAAGGACTCTTTCAAACCAACTGACAGAATGAATTAGTCACGCGATTTAGTCGCTTGTTGTTGTTTCTGACGATTGTATTTAAAGTCACATAGCTTAATCATTATTGTGCACTATCTAGCTCTAAGCGATTATATAAAAATACTGCACCGATAACATAGCGCGACCAAATTGCCAGGTCCTAAATTGTATAAGCGATGTGTCTTAATGCAAAATTAAAGGTTAGCCTTAATAAATTTTACTTTTGCCGTAATAAGTGAAAACAGATCAAAATTGACACCTATTTCAAGGGTTTATATGACAATTGTTTAAGAAAAATATTTTGTTTTTACTTTTACATTAAAAGATTTTAAGCTAATAAAAATTTACCTGAAAACGCAATCTACGCTAATCCTGCGTAGCAATGTTTCGGAATATTTACGAGTAAATATTATAAAATATGAACATTCCTAAAATAAGGAAAATAACCTTTTGTACTTATAGTCTTGATGATATAAAACTATTCAAAAATATAACCTGAACATAATCAAATTAAGCTTAGTTCTTCATAACTTCTTTGAAAGTATTCTCAAAATATAAATTATATAATTATATAGCAGAGATTCGAGTACAACTCATTCAAATAGGCTGGCGTCTTCAAAAACACCTTAGTCCTACGCGCAATATTTCTCTCGAGCCACAAGACTAGCCCACTCGGCTCACTCTCATACCGTGCAGTCCCATATTTTCGTGCACAGTCTAGAAATTCATTTATAAATAGAACATCTCGTTTGTGGAACAAACTTCCGCAGAAAGTATTTCCAAACTCATAAAACGTCTTATAGTTCAAACGTAAAGTTTATTCATGTCTACTCGAGCACATACCTGCTCTAAACTCGAATTCGTCTTATTTATTTTCTATCTTTCAAATTAAGCTTAGTACTAGAGATTGCACCAGGACCTGAACGACATGACAGACTCCTAGTAAAAAGGGTAATTCCTAAACTTGGTTTTTCCAAATAAAAAAAAGAGAGACAGATTAGCACACTTGAACTGGTGCATGAAGTCAAAATGACATGTGAACCGAAATGAAATGGTTCCCATCAATTACAAGTTAACCATGTCAAATAGCTTGGTTTGTCATTATGCCTTTGAAATGGTCACCGAATACCAAATATAACGTCAGAAGTTCAAGTGTACCTACTAGTCTATTTCTGCCAGAAGACCCAAAATCCAAAATTGCGCCCACTTTAAGTTATTAATAGAAATCTATCATTGATATAAAGAAATAAAAAAAGAAATAGGAAAAGATGGAGCTCTTATACAACTTTCATTACTAACCTAAAACATAGTAAGGGTCAACTACATTGAATCAAACAACTATATTCCAGCCCCAAAGAAATGATTCGTTGAAAGTCAGAAACGAAGCAACGTTTCTTTAAAAAGTAAACAATAAACGAGCACTCTTTTGTGCTATATCTAGAATAATAAATGTTTCTACACCTTAAACAAAAAAGAGCGGGAAATCTAGCTTCTAAAATTATTGTTATTGACACCGTAACATTTTCGCTATCATTTGTTGAAAATCATTATTTTTCTCACCTAACATCACCAAAAACCCAATTCACTACAAAACCTAAAACTAAAGGATTGTAGTCAAAGGTATCTAAGGAAGCAGGCTTCGATCTTCTCTACGATCACGCCTGGGAATAATTATTGATCAGTCGAAATAAGGACGATCAAAGAACCACATAAATATTGATATCCCGTTCAAAGGACTACTAATGACAATTGAACAAAATTTGATTATGATAATAACAAAACGTATCTTAACTACTGCTGATCTTTGGGTTGTGCTATATTTGACAGTTACAATGATGTCATATACTATACGTCAAATTCACATCAAAAACCGGTTTTTTCGCGGGTAAACAATAAATGTAAAAACTGAAAAATAAATTCGATAATTACTAATTTCCTCCTTTTATCTAAATTTGGTCAATAAAGTTCCCTATTCGACGTATGGTTAAACAGATCAACAACATACAACTACTTCCAACACTTGTATCGTATATTTTCCATAAATTCTTGGTGAATCTTAAATAATTTTAATTTTACCGCTTAAAAGTCACAAACTGATCCTGAAAATGACGCAAACAAATCCATGATTAAAAAACGAATCCTAACCTCAAAATATCGATCAGTTTTCTACACATTGACAAAACAAAACAACACCAAATACCAAATAAGCAAAACATAAAATGACACATATATAACAAATACTCACTTCCTGGAAACCGATGTGGAAATATCCTTCCATGTCGACTAAGTAACCAAGGATACAACGGATAACTATCCCTAGGCACACCAGGATTCGGCAAGAATGGTGAATGGGGCGAAAGTCCACCGCCAGGACCTAAAACATGTCCGGCTTGTAAAGCGGCAGCCATTTGAAATTGTGCAGCAGCGATCAGGTGCGGATTATGTTGTGGCGGAACTTGTACCATTTCCGGTGTACTGATGTAAGGTGGCAAAGCTTTAATATCCGGAATATTCGGATGAGCAACCGGAAACGGTCGCACTAATCCCGGCGGCATTCCGGGCACAACTATAGGACCCTTGTTCATACATAAAGCTTGCTGCTGTTGTTGTTGCTGCTGCTGTTGTTGCTGCTGATGCGGATGTTGGGGCTGTTGCGGAGGCTGAACAGGTGATCTTTCCCGCTTGATCATCATCGGATCCTCTGGTGATAGTCGGGTTTGTGCTGGCGGTGGGCTGTAGGATCCCTTAAAGTATCCGGATTTACTTAAAGTCTCGCTAAGGCTACTCGCTGTTATGTGGGTATTGTTAGAGCTATGCAGTCTGTTTATGATATCCTGAATGTCGTGTCTTGTCTGGGGATCACTCTTTGCCATAGTTTGCTGTAGATTTGTTGAGGGAGTAGCATCATTGCCAACGATCGACTCAATGCTAAATCCAATTTTTTGCTTTGGTGTTGGCATCATCACAGCAGATGTAGGAACCGGCGGAATCATTTTAGTCATAAATCACCACAAATTAATTCACTGTCCGTAGTTCTAGATTATTCATAACACAAGCACGCTGCACTAGGGTAAATACTGAGTTTCACAAATCCAATTTTCTTGCACTTGATTCTAGACAAATCTCACTGAACACTTTCTTGTTTCTTGACACTAATCTTAAAGACTCTCGATGCGACGAGCACTTCACATGCGACTCGAGCGACCGTCACTGGCAGAATAACGAGTTCCAGTCTCTTGGATCTCTGGTAAGGGAACCTCTTGCGAGTTGCTGAGGCAGTCGTCCAACCAGTTCAGGAGCTTCAAACTCTGGAGGGGTGTCGCCACTGTATATATAGTTAAGAGCCTTATACACTATATACATGGCGGCCGAGTGAAGTTGCTCTTCCGATTCGGTGTTCGAGCGAGCTGCTATTGGCCTCTAGGGTCGTTAAGATGCCCGTTAGCACGTTGGAAGAAGGCGGTCCTAGCGTAATTTACGTGGGCTTCGGTCTGGCTCTTTCTGGACTGAGTTGTATCAACTCTCACCCTTTTGGATTCCATTTGGTAATTGTGTGATATTTGCTGATTGCCAGACTTTTCCTTGTTTATGCTCCTCATCAGAGCAATGGTGTCTTGTGTGTCTATGGGTATAGCCCGGGACACAGCATCTCGGCCCATTCAGATGTCTTGTAGCTGTTTTATGCTTTTGTTTATGTGCTAGGGTTTTTTTCTTAACTGATTTGCTGCTGGTTATCCAATTAATTCCCTTTTTCACAGGAAGTATTCTGTTATCTACCTTCAACTGTTTGCTGGAGTATTTTTCCCCTTGTTTTATTTTCTGGTATCCTTGCGGCAGGAGTTTAAATGAAATTTGTAAAAAAAAAATAGTTTTAATGAGGGTAGAAATTCGTGTGAAATGTTTTTGGGGTTTGTTGGTGAATTTATCGTGTTTTAGGGATGAATTTCGGGGAAATTAATTTAGTTAAATTTTATCTATACCTTTGTAAGCTAGAATTGGATAGCCAATGGAAAGATTGGGATTGTACATACTAGCGAAGTTTTATTATGCGGACGGTACAGATATCCATAATACATTGTGTTGAATATTTTTCCATTCAAATATTATAAATTTTACTGCTTAAACCTATGAGTTTTATACTTACTACTCATGTTGAAAAATGAACTTAAAAATAGTGGGCCATCTGCTGGTTTCTTTTTGTAGTGCATGGTATTTCGATTCGATTTGAACGCCGATGTCCTTTTTTATAGGAAAATGTTAAGAGGCGTTGTTACTCCAGCGTTCCATAAACAGGTCTAGGTATTCGCGAAAGCCAGGGGTGAAAGCCGTTTGAATGAAATTGTTTTCCATAATCGGAAGGTGTACTTTCTTCAATAAAGTAAGTTTCATTGAAAAATGTTGAAGGGCGTAGTTTTAATAAAAATTTCAAAAAGAAACCAACAGACGGCCCACCCTTTAGATACTCGAATTTATTATGATATCACTCTTTAAAAAATTATGAAGAAATGATTATATTGTTGCGGTTCACGAAAATTCTTCCATGTATACATTTTTATTACAGGAATTGCAGATACCGAAGAAAAATTAATATTCATTCTCTATAAGCAAATCTTAATCCTTTCTTGAAATTACCTACTTGTGATTATTGCTATCTCTAGTTTCTAGATTTCATTTAAACTGAAAGGCTATTTACTTACTGTAATAAGTCAGGCAGCCAGCCAAAGCCACCATATTTTCATGCCGTTTGTACAATCAGAACGAGTGCTTACTGTGCAGGCCTTGATGTTACTCCAAAGCTGACTACTTCTTCTGGCGAAAGCCAGTAGATAATTGAGTGCATTTTTTGAGGATTGCGGATCTTTTTGACACACCCGAATAACGGAACATTTTCTCCACCGCCAGGTATAATAAAAGGCAGGACCCTTATCAGAGAAATTGATTAGTCAATGCAATGTTGCAGATATCTTCACGTGACTTATCATATTGGACATTGTAAGCCTACATAATATTGCCAGCTTATCCCATGTAGGGTTTAACAATTGGCCCAGTAATGGACCAGTACTGGGTGCCAGTTAACCAGTAACCGCGCAATCCAGGGTTGCCAAGTGGCCGGTTTTCAGCCGACTCGGCCGGCAATATCACTCTCGAGCCGGCGGCCGGCCAGAAATTTGAAAAATTCGAAAAAGCCGGCAATTTCTATTTCTTCCATCAAAAATGTTTTAATCTTTATAATTTTTGTTAATACTAGTAAAGTTAGAAAATCTTTACAACTATTAAGAAATTCGTACATTTTTAACATGTTATACTCAAACGCAATTTGAATTTAGGGCGTTATCATGCCCATCGACCTGGTAGCTTTGTAACGACTATCTATAGATATGTCACTATAAGCATCACTAGCACACGGCAGTCAGCTTTGTGTTGATTCGACGCTGTCAGATTTTGGGGGTGAATAAATTATATTTAACAGCAGGCATGTGTACGAAAGTAATACTTCAAGAGTGAGATCCGTTTTAATATTACGAAATTCTTGTACTCTTTGAGAAAATGCAACTATTTGAGTTGGACAAACGAATGTAAAATCCAATGGATAAAAGAATAACACCAAATATTTTCCCAAGTAACATGGGTACTGGGAATCGTTGTTGACCCAGGACATTGAATATGTTGCGAGCACATTGTAGCTACTGTAGCATTAGGAGCAGTCGTATATTGAGGCATCGAACATATTATGGTTGTAGTCGGAAAACTAGCAATATTGGGGTTTGATGAAGACTCACCTTCCTGATCTTCCCTATCAAGAAAATATATTTCGATTCTATCAATTAAGCTGTAGTCGTCACACAGCTTTTGCAATTCTCTTACTTTCAGATCTTCTAGTCGTTCTCCGTTTCTCATTTCGTTCTGTACAAACTCAAACTCAAACTCAAAAGTTATTTATTCAAATTATAACATAAACGTCAAATTACATCTACATATTCAGTAAATACTCGCCAGGAGGCGACCGTAAATATTATGTCAAGAAAATACTTAAGTACTAAGTTAACCTGTGGATATATGAGAGGAATTTTAGTATGACAAGTAACGGAGCCAGTTGAATAGGCTGGCTGCGAGTCTTATAATCTTACGTAGAACTAAAACACAAATAATCGAAACGAAATAAAGAAAAATACACTAACGAACGTCGCCACGCATGAGCCCCGTCACAACCTTCTACATTACAAGCCATGAACAAGAATCTCAATTGAGAGAATCGGACCACCAAATTCTCCCAAATTCTCCAAATTACACTAACAACATAACGTGATTTCACCGAGTTGTGGTCCGATTGAGCGGAAATTCGCTCTCAATATTTTCCTTGTTCATGGCTTGTAATATAGAAGGTTGTGGCCCCGTCCGTGGTGTTGGGAGATAGCATGTAAGAGTATTGGGGAAATTGGGCAGAGCAAAGAGACCTTCGAACACAGACATAATGCGATCAGCCGCTTTAAAAGGTAGCATTGCCAGGTCCAATTTCCTTACATATATTGTAAAACTATATTTACCCTACTGAGTGTAAAGTAAAAAGGAAAAGTTACCTATCAAATCAAAAACTAAGGACGAAGGATTTACAATATTTACAAACAAAATAAATAAAATTTCTATATCTTATGACTAGTCAGTACACCTAATATTAAACACAAAGGTGGGCTTAATTTAAGTAACAAATAACAATAACATAACAATGATAACAAGAGGCACAATTACAGTAAGAGCTATTATTGAGCGGCCTCGTCAACGTGCAAGCCTATCCTCTGTTATGGGCAGAATCACGACCGTCATAGAATCCCGAGGGGGCGAACGCAAAGTCTATCGGGCTGAGGTAATAGGAGGTTAGTGCCCGGGGGTTGTCTTCCCAGCACTTTTTGATTAGCGGGTTCTCATGGTATTCAAGCCTGAGTGCCCGAGCTTTCCATTTATCCTGAAGGTAGGTGAGCAGAGGGGTGATGTTTGCTCTATTGTAAAGTTCCATGTTGGAGTAAAGTCTATTCCTAGTTTTAAACCTAATTGAAAGGCATTGTCTTAGAACCCTACGTTCCAGCTTCTCTAGGTTACGAGCCCAGGTAGTAGAGATTGAGTGCCAGCAAGGGAAGCCGTAGCCGATTATAGGCCTGACAAGCTGCTTGTATAAAAGTAGCTTAGAATTCTGGTCAAGCTGTACAATATTTTAGGTTTTATCCCACTTCTGATAATCTGTAGCAGACAGTTCATGACCTATGCAAATAACCGCTGGGAACAAATCTTTATTAAAAAAAATGTTAATAATTATATAAATTAAAACAAAAGTAATTACTTTTTTATTAATGAAATCCAGACGTCCAACGTCACATCTCCGGTATCTTCGATTCGGAGAATAAATCCTGAAACAAATCAAGGGCCACCCGATATAAAAATTCTTCTTCTTTTTACAAAAAACACTTAATCGAACAACGTTAGGTGTTTTTCTCTAATTATTCGTTTGACACAAGACAATATACTATTTTATTTTAATATATGATATAGTTTAGTTAGACCCCCCCAACTCTTGAAGAGTAGACTCAATCCATATTTTAAAATATATGCAACCGTTAATGCCAGCGTTGCTGGCCCAGTATCGGGAGCCATTACAAGTGGCCAGTATTGGTCCGAAGTTATCATCCAGCAGTTTTACTGTAATAGGCCAGTCATGGGCCCCAAATTCTTATGTGCGCAAGGGCCCCGTCATGACCTAAGACGGCCTTGCACGTTGCCATAATGCCCGCCATATTAAGCTCTTATTAATTGAAGCATTGCCATAGTGTAGATACCCTCATTGAGAGTTTGTGACAATTTTTGGGACTATGAGCTTTTTTGGTATTCTATAGTGCTATAGCACTTAGTCACAAGAAAAATATTAAATAATTCACATTTAATGGTGAATTGGTATTCATGCAATAAGCGAATTGTCAAAATTGTGACTGCAAAATTAGAATAGAGCTCACGCCATAAAATAAACAAATCTCAAAATCGATGTTTCCAGGCGTAACGAGTAGGGAATCCAATCCCGCGAAAGCAAATGCGGGATCAGAAATGCGGGACTAGACATGCGGGATCCGCGGGATCTGCGGGATTTGAGCAGTAGAATGACCTGTTAAAAGAACCGGGACTAAGAGAAATACTAACAATATTGCAAAATATTAATAAAATGTGCTGTGTGTGTATATGAACGTGATCAATGCCAAGTTACACTACGCTACGACAGGGGATTCTCCAAGTGAATTGAGCGTATGGGCCTTTACGGCTAATTGTATTGTTTGTCAAACAAACTACTGAGTCAGTCAAACAAAGCATTCCGGCCAATTATGAACTACGCTGGAATTGATTAGGCTGGAATTTTCTTACATCGGTAGCATAAACTCTGTTGGGGCCATATTTGGTTTCGAGTCGATATCGATTTCTGTCGATAAATAAAAATTGGCATTTGGCAAGACGATATCGACAACCTTATCGTACCTATACGTGTGGATCAAGTAGTTTGACGTTTATTAAGGCCCGAATTCATCGACTGTTTTACCATAGGCCATTTCAGCTATACCTATTATGTATACCTAACAACTCATAAGAAACGATTCTGGTACCAGTGTCCCCGAAACATATAGCGTTAGGGCCATTAGGTATGTATATTTCATATTTCACAAATTTTTGGAATTGTCCATGACAACCAATTTTAATTTGCGCCAGTTAATTCAATTTCGACTAGTAAAAAATAAAAAGATCATAAAAAACCTTAATATTTACTACGATCCTATAAGAAATCTAGATAGAGAGGAAGTAATGGTTTGTAGAAATCGGATGATTGCTTAATTATTATCCATGCTGCATTGTCGATTGAGGAAAACTTTTGACGGAAACCGGCCTGATGTTTTCTTTAAGTTTACTATAACTCTGTTATCAAGGCTGAATACATTGCTTGCAGGTTTATTGAATTGCAAGGAAATTTTTAGAATTTTCATACCATTGCAATTACTGCTACCATCTCAGCATTGCCTTTGAAGGAAACTTAATACGCGGAAACTATAAGTATGGTAGAGCTTTTGTCAAATTTTAATGACGTTATGTAGTGCATCAGTGCTTGATTCGATGCTAGCTTTGCTCAGCTGGTTTAAAAGTCACCAACATTTTTTAGGACTAATAGTAACAGTTTCTTCATATTTGACGAGTGGCTCAAACCAATTAATCAAAAATACGAGTTCTCAATGATTACCTACAACAATTTATTATAAAATATCAAGATATCAATTACTTTTAACAAAAAAAAAAATACTGAACTTTTTCATACTCTGTAACTAAGAACATTCCCTTAGTTATGAATTTTTAAATCTCCAACAAAGAACAAACAACAAAAGGCTTAACTTCAATTAATTTCGTCCTTTTAACAACCGTTATATTTTCTAAGTATTACATTGCAAAATGCAGCAGCAGTTAAGGACGTTAACAATAAATGCACCCCAAAAAAAGAAGTTACATCCCTTTAAAGATGGTGCATTAAAAATTCCCAAGCGTCCCGAGCGCACCCCTTAAAAACACGAAGACAATAATCAGACATCGCATAAAAGTCGTCAATCCAGAACAAACACCTCGTTTATAGCTTCGAAATTAACCCCATGCTCTGTACTTAATTCCCAACCGATCATTTATAACGGTGCACCCCTCGAAGGATATATCTCAGCAAATGGTAAAAATTAAAACCAATATTAAGACTTGGCTCCCCTCGTCCTTGTGCATGCTCTATTCACTCCATTTCGCTCATCATGTCTTATTGTAATGTTATTATGAGGAAAATCTCTTTCTAACTGCCAACCCCTAGCATCCCCCTTGCATCCATCAGTTTAGCTAACAAGATAATAGCTTAGGCGGCTGGCGACGACCCACCGACCCAATTCATTTATTTTATAGGTCCTGGTAATCAAGATGGCTGAACAAACACCCCACCATTTACACCCTAGTACTATGCTCCTGTGAGGATGCCGAGAGGATTCTGGATATTTTCGTTTGTGAATTTTCTCCCAATTGGGGTTGATCAATGTTGAATGGGTGTAGTAGGGTGGTTTATACACAGGATTTGGTACCCTCGAAATTGGTACATGCGTACTCTTATGCGCGTTGTTCACTTACACTAATGCAAAGGATATTTTATTGGTATTGAGATTTTTTTTGTTGATAGAATTGGGATGAAAAAGGCAAGGGATGGAGATTCAATTTTTCCGCCTAAATATAATCGATCTATTTGCCTTTGTCTGTGAAATGTTCGTAAAATCAATTTGCTTAGAAATTGTTTTTAGGTAATTTTTGTGTTTAGATTTATGATTTTGTTTTTTTCATTTTGTAAATTTGTATCATAATTAATTTTTATTACATCAATTCCAGCATAGGCGAAAGAGCGGAAATGCATCGCCAGCTTTAAAGAATTGAAGCTATTGCTTCCTCTTTCACATATCTTGCTTATATGGTACATGGATATGGTTATGCTTGGTTAAAGTTCTTAAAATTCTGACATGTCTATCTTGTAATGATATCTCAAATCCATCAAACAAAAGGCCTCAAGGTCATGCTCCACAATTGACGGTTTAAGCCACAGTAGAAATATAGAAGCTTTGACAAAACTTTATCGCTATTATCATAGCGTTTGTTCCACATAAATTAATCCCTTATACCCGTAATACCAGTTTAGTCCACTCGGTTCATTGCCTTTGGCTACAGCTCCCTTTTCGCGAACCTCACAAGCAAGGAATTTTTTTATAAATAGAACAACTCGACTGTGGAACCATCTTTCACAGACTGTATTTCCGGACTCCCTACAGCATTTAAGAGTTCAAACGCAGGATTCATTCGGCATCAAGACAAGGAAAATGCGTTACACACCCACTCTATGTGGCTTCAAAACTCATATACAATCCTCTTCAAAGTTATGTGTAGGCGCGATTGAAAGGAGCAAAGATTGCCTATGAAAGAAAAGATGAGCTGTGGAAGAAAATTAGCCTGGTATAGCAATTCTGAAATTGCACCTATGCTTTTTTCTGGTATCCTATGATTTTTATTGAAGAAGACTTCATTCATGGATTTTGTTTTACTTAATTACGTCAATAGACACAAATGGCAATAACCAATTAATGAAGATATCTAGCAACGAATGGTTCAGGCCGAAATGGACAAAAAAGTCCTAACTATGGAAAACTCCACTACAAAAGGAGTGCAAAATTTTGGTTTTAAATAATAATTTTAAAGACTTGCAAAAGATTAGTTGAAGGTAAGTCACCATATCTTCTTCTAATTTGTTTTATTTTAGGATTACACAGAACAAATAAAGAAATCAGCCGAGAAATTTAAATTTGAGCTATACCTACGTATCAATCAAAAAACTGCTAAAATTGAGCGGATCCACATAAGCTTACCAAGAATAACCGCAATTTATTATGAATGGATGTTTGGTTTATCTTTTCAGTGATGTCTAATGCCGGATCCACACGCTTGTCATCGCTTTGCAAGCGTTCGCAAATTGAAAACGCTTTCTTAAAACAAGCGTGTGGACGCATCACAAACGCTTGCCGCAAACTTCCTTTGCAAGCGTTCGCAAATTGAAAACGTTTGCTTTGGTTTGCCGAGCATCCCCACTCGACCGGATCGGCCACAAGCGTCGCCAAGCTTACACAAGCCAAGCCAAACGCCCTATCCACACGTTTGAAGTTGCGAATGCTTGCCAAGCCTTGGCAAACGTGTGGATCCGGCATAAGAAATTGAATGCTTTTTGAATAGCTTAGTGACGATGACACTGATATCAAATAGTTTCTCGATCGAAAATACAAGCCCTAAACAGAATTTTTTTTATATCAAAGTCTAAGCTTAGGTGTAACTCTTTATACTACCAGTCCAGTCCGTCATGTCGTTCACGTCATGGTGCAATGTCTAGTAGTAAGCTTAGCACGAAAATAGAAAAAAGATATGATAGGTTAACGGTAATTCTGGAGGATGCATGAGGTGGAGGCAGTGAACCTCACTTTTGAACTCTTGGATGTTGTATGAGTTCATTTCACGGAACCACAACAGTTGGGGTTAGGAAGAGATAGCCTCGTCGGAGTGTTATGCCTCCTAAAATAAGAGGATCCCAATAACCAACTGACAAAGGCTGTGACGCAGGCATACCAGGCTACCAAGTGAACCAAGAGGTGCACCGCCCGCTAGGTGAAGACCCAAACTAAGCGGAACTTTTGTACCCTATTATTAACCGGTTAAGCCGGCGGAATGCCTTATTAGGGCTACCTGTAAATAAGTAAGGTAGGCTCTTTTACGCTGCAATGCTTCAAAACAAACTAAAAGTATTTATCTACATGCAATACTGTTATATTATCGCAAGAGATTCCCTTTTCAAAATGATAGATGTTTTTTTTATCAGGATTTTATTTTTACTCGGGAACAAAACTAGCATGCACACTCCCGTCACAGGGATCCACGCTCCCGCCACAGGGATGCACGCTCCACGCTGTAATGGGAGAGCCGTTGCTCTAGAAATACAATCATAACCAGTGTTATCAAAAGTGCCCTCGATGTCAAGGTACGCGCATAAGTCAGTATCCTTAGCGAGAAGGAGTTTTTCGATTTTGCTGACATCTGTTGATTTACTCTTTGACTAAGCGACCTGAGAGCTATTTATAGGAAGTGAAGGTCCTAAAGCTTTTCCATCGTTTTAAAATAAAAGGGGTTTAGCAGATAGGTCTATACGATTTAGGAGGCTCCAGGGGCCTGTTGTAGTGATAAACCCCTGACGAAACTCCTCTCTACACTGCAAACCCAAGTGTGTGATATTAAAACGCATTTCGCGTGTAAAATCATGTAGTCACTTTTTACGCGTTGAAAATGTGTTTTTTTAATACGCGAAAAGTGTATAAATTTAACACATAAAGCGCGTGTTTAAAACACACCAAATATGTATTGCTTTGAAGCTTTTGAGTGAAGCTTTTTCAGCATCGCTTTGCGGAGAGTAAACGTAGAAAAATCGTCACAGTAAGCTTAAAATTTTTGATGTAAGCTGCAACGACTTGTCTCGATGCCCTTCTGTTACCGACTAACTGTAAGGAGTGGTCGTGGAGCTCTCTGGTCATTGCGTATTTAAATAAAGAATTACAACTGTCCTCTCATTACAACTTATCCTCTCATGTGTGTTAATTTAGTGAAGTGTGTGAAATGACACATAATGTGTGATTTTCACACGTTTAAGACCTAAAACGATAAAACGTTACAATTTCTTTAGCGTGTAAAAAATATTATACGCTGAACGTGTGTGATTTTTACACGTATGTCTTTTTATCCGCATAATTTTAACACGGTTTATTCCTAAAAGGCTATATTTTAACGCGATTGGCCGAATTTACACGCTTATGAAGTGTGTAGTGTGTTAAATTCACACGGAAAAAATATTCTGGGGTTTGCAGTGTAGATGGTTGGAATGTATCCCCAATTGTAGGATCTTAAGAGGCAGACCAAGTTTTGGAGAATTAGCTCGAGGCACTGAAGGAGTGCCGGTAAAATTCCATCTCCCCTCGGGACTTGTAGGGTTGAAAAGAGGCTACTGCCCATCAAACCTTGTCTCTGTCGAGACAAGAAACAAGTTACCAGAAACGCTCCAGGAATACTAGTCTGGAATGGTCCTGTGACTGTACCGAGCATACAGCCACAGGGGTTAAGCGGTCTGGAGAATTGACACTGGAAACTAATCGCTAAGCAGGCACCTCAACGTTTTTTCATGGTTAGAGGTGTATTAGCCATCTTCCTTTGAGAGAAGGCCCACTCCGTTAAAGGAATCTTTGGAGAGGAACTTTTGGAGTCTAGTTGCCTCCGGTAGAGTCTGCAGGGTCTCAAAATGCTTCACAGGCAATCCTTTTGGGGAGTCTCAACTCCTTGTTGTAAGCTGTTAGGGTGGACTTGCATTAAAAATCCGAGTATTGCCTTTCTTGTATTTTTACAGAAGCTGGGTTAAATTTTGAGGTGTTCACGTCATAAATGCTAATGACGCTTTCGATATCTTCTCCCTATCTACAAGAACTGAAGAATATCCATTCTGGCCGTACCCAGTTGGCCTTTCGTACTCGTACGCAGGGACTTTTCTTGCTCTAGCTAGATAAAAGTATGAGGCTGAATAGATATTCGCTGAGTTGCAAATAGACACGATCACTTTGGCAAGTAAGCCATTCTTTGAGTCTTACTTAATTTGGTTATGAAGTTTTAAGCATTGGAAGGGTTCCAATGGAGCGTGGCATCTAGAGTCTCCCCTAAAACAACAAAACTTACAACTATTTTATTTATATTATGCCGGGTTTTCAACAAACATTTTAAAAGCACTGTTTTGTTTTTAAAAATTTTGTTTGTTTTGAAGTATCTACTCGAGATAGTACAGCGTTTTGTTTTTAAAAACACTATTCTCCGACAAAAATGTTTTCAAATTCGATTTTTGCAAAACATTGATATTTTTGTTGGAAAAACCATTTTTGTTTCTGTTTCTTGTTTTGTTTGCTTGGTGGAAACCCGGCACTAGGCACTAGGAATGTAGCTCTTCACCAGGTTCTTTTCATGTTCTAGTATAATTACACCAAAAATAGGTGCGCATTAAGTTCAATCCAAAATGTTATAAAAGTATCAAATTAAATAGCATAACCAGTTTTGGCATATCCACAATAATAATAAAATACTATTTCAATAGCCAACATTATCGTAAAAATCTTCACATTATTAACTGCTCCTTTTTCTTCTCATTGTTAAGAATGTAGAAAATTCCACAATATAAAATCATCATTTTTCATCATCAAAATCATTAATTCACTCTAATCTCATCCAATTTGCTTTTAACTTAAAATATTTTCTCTAGATGACTTTGGATTTTTTTGTGCCATATAATGGCTATTAAATAGTTATCTCGATAATATTTTATGTGACTTAAAAGATTCTCATATAAGCAATAATCGGGCATTCAAGAAAACAGCATTGGTGGCCAACCAGAACGGAAATAGCCACACAAAAGTAGCCCGATGATGTGTCGGCTTAAGATTGATTAAAAATGTCTTTTTTTGGCAAATAATCGTTAATGGACGTAATAAAACTCAATTTTATAACCATTCAGAGAAAATGATTATTTAAAAACTCGATAACCTTTGAATTTGACTTTTTTTCAAAAAAAAAAAAAAAAATTTAAAGAGGAAACCAGCGTCGTAAATTATTTTACTTTTTCAAATAATTTGAATGTGAATTCAATATTGTTTTATATGGGTGTGTGTGTGTGAGGATATGTTTAAGCCACAAAATATTTTAAAATATTTGCTTAAAAATGAAAAAAGTAAAATTCGATTTAATAAAGTAGAACCACTTCATAATATCCTCTTTAGTCCCCTTAACAATACACATTCAATTTACACAAATGTTCATTCGTTTCATATATCCTCGTCACGGGCTGTCGTACAATAACCAAAAAGGACTAAAATTTTCTATCCTTTTTATTCTTACATTTGCGTTCAATTACTCGGCTATTACGGTTGAAAAATGGACACAGTGCGCAGACGTTCCATACTTAGGATTGTAAAGGAGTCCTTCAGTGTGATGGATGTGACTTTTGGTAGCATTTGAAGTTGAATGGCGTATAATGCGTGGCTTATTACTGAATGTAAATCGATTCTTACCTGGTGTGGCTTTCGACTTCGGATTTAAAAAGATTCTTTACTTTGTAGCCCAGGAGTCAAGTAAACTTATTGCATTTTCTTTTGAAATTTAAATTTTTTTTTAAATTGTATGAATATAATTTATTATGGTATCATGGTAAAGATAAATATGCAGAAAGCACCTGGAAAAATATTTGAGAGAGTTTTACCTATACATAAGTAAAAATTTGCAACTTTCTTTTGATGTCAGTACGAAAACGCTAACATTTGAAACTAATTTTCGCAAAGTAATTCATACATTGTTTTGAATGTAACAAATTTGCCCTAACTATAGCGCCCACAATTGTATCCGCAATGTTCGACCAAAAATGATTAATGTTAAATGTCATGTGGCACCTGACAGTTATTAGCTACACGGGCTTACAATGCGATATTATCGTAAGATCTGTTTGCAAATATGGAGAAAGTTTTTCATAAATGATTTGCAATTTTCGGCGGGAAAAAATCGATAATTTAGGTTTTTAAAAATGCACACATCTAGCGCAATAATAAACAAGGATTTTGCATATAAAGATATGTTTTTGTAATTTATTGGATCTTCCCATGAATAATGCGATTGGTACCTACGTATAATCATTAGAATAAAATATATTTTTCTTCATTGTGATGTTCTTCTATGATTGTCAATTTTTGACGATCCTCTTTATTTTTAATGATGCCAAACTATAACCATCATACTATATATGATGTTTACTGAGTTTCCCGAGTAAAAATAAAAAACGGCCCTACAAAGGGCGAACACCGGCCGCTTGGCTTTTTAAGGGGCATATGATGGCCGTAGAGTTTTTAACATTTTTAATGGGAGCACATACGGCCTTACGACGGCCAAATTTGACCAAAATTCATTCGCATTCGACGGGAAATTTGAGCCAAAAAATAATCTGCACCAAATGTATTGTTGAATGTGTTTTATGGGAACTTAATCATTTTCGTTATGTACAATGGTTCTTTCGATTTATCCTACTTAAAGATATCGATGCACAAGAGAAATGAGCTCGCCAGTCGTCGGTTTGTTGTACGTGAAGTGTGTGGTGCGTGTTGATTTATATTTTAGTGGGAAATTTTGTTATTTAACGGTTTGAAAAAAAACACAACCGAAAAAAAATCATAAGTACATTTAATTGCAGTGAAATATATTTTCTTATAGGAGGGCAAATATCCACGTTGCTGCCACTGTACCACCGTCGTATACCCGTAATAGCAACCATACGGCCGCCGTACCACCGTCGTATGGCCGTTATTGGAACTGTAAGGCCGTTGTTTCACCGTCAATCGCCCCCTGTACGGCCGTACTGTCCTGCAACGAGCCTTCTGTTAACCGCCAGATGGCCGAGGACTATGTTTCAATCACAGTCGGCATTTGCCCGTTCTAAGGCCATCATTTCTTTTTATTCGGGTTGATAGCTTAGATTATGCAAGGTTCAAAGAATGGCCTACCTTTCTAGAACCTAGGCTATTCGGACCAAGCCGACGGTAGCGCTGGAGACTCTGGGGGATCTACAATGGTCGGCATTATGGGATGCTATCAGATGGCACGGTATACAGAAACAAGGTAATGTAAAAGACGAAATATCGTATGGTAAGTGCGAATATCGTAGAAAAGGCGACGTCACCCGGCAAGGTTAATACAGAAAACAACAACAACAATTTCGATTTTGTATGGGGAAGACTTGCCGAGTGACGTCGCACTAATACGATATTCTACGATATTCAGTCTTTTACATTACCTTGTTTCTGTATACCGTGATCAGATGGTATGCCCACGAAAATCAGAAAGTCTATCCGGGGTTTTCCCTAGAATCCCACAGGGTGGACTCTTATGGTACACACATGGTACATTGCCGTAAAACAAAGAAAAGCGTGGCGAAAGCGTGATTTTGGGGCGAAAGGCTCGTGTGTATAAATGCCTTTGAGTTAAAGCTCTTTATGAAGGGAGGACCAATAGTAGAGGGAAATTGTCATATGATAGTGATGTAGTTGGGAGGGTGGATTTTTTTTACTACATATGTTAAGATAAAGCGAAAAAAAAATTTTGCAAAATTGGTCTTGTGCTGCACGAGAAAATTGCATAAATGTCCATTTTTGATGCTTTTTGAGTGCATAGCTACACAATTTTTTGAATTTCTCCAGTTCTCTTGGTCGTAGAAAAAATTACAAAAAATTGAAAAATACTCGTGAATGAATAGACTATCGAACTGATTCGGTATAACTACTTGAAAAATGAATCCTAACCTCAAAAAACCAAAATGCATGAAATTTTATTTTATTTTACTAAAAATGCAATAAATTACGGGAAAATAGTCGGATTTTGTTAAAAATTGGAGAAAATAAGTATGTCTTTTGATACTATGAACGTGGTTGAAATTTCAAAAAAAAAATTCGATTTTTACGGCAACGATTGGCACTTTTCGAAAAATATTAAAATTGCCGCCACTTTATGCCAAATCCTCGTAAGGTAAATTTTTTTTTTAAATTTAGTTTTTTTTATGTACTTTCAGGTGAGCATACGCAACACTTCGTTTACTTTATTTAAAATGTCCATTTTAGGTCTTTGGAAAAACTAAAAATATTCAATTTTTAATTTTTTGCCTTTTGTCAACTATGAAAAGCTACTTTATGAAAAAAAGCAAAAAATTGAAAAATTTAAATTTTTTAGTTTTTTCAAAGTTCTAAAATGGGCATTTTAAATAAAGTAACGAAGTATTGCGTATGCTGTCAAGAAAGTACATAAAAAAACCTACAATTTAAAAAAAAAATTTACCGTATACGATGATTTGGCATAAAAAGGCGGCAATTTTAAAATTTTTCGAAAAGTGCCAATTGTTGCCCTAAAAAACGAAATTTTGTTTATAAATTTCAACCACGTATTTATAGCATCAAAATACACATTTTCTCCAATTTTTATCTAAATCCGACTATTTTCCCGTTATTTATTGCATTTGTAGTAAAATAAAACAAAATTTCATACATTTTGGTTTTTTGAGGTTAGGATTCATTTTTGAAGTATTTACCGATCAGTTCGATAGTCTATTCATTCACGAGTATTTTTCAATTTTTTTTATTTTGCTACGACCAACAGAACTGGAGAAATTAAAAAAATAGTGTAGCAATGCACTCAAAATGCATCAAAAATGGACATTTTGGAGTTTTCTCGTACAGCACAGGACCGATTTTGCAGAAATATTTTTTTCGCTTTATCTTAATATATTTAAAGAAAAAAAAAGAAAAAATCCAACTTCGCTTTTTTTTTGTTAATTTTCCCTCTACTACAAGCCTAATTTTGCCTAGGTCTGTCAACTTGCCATTTTGACGACCTGGGTATTCTCAGTGAGGTTACCCAATTTTTTTCGATTCGAGATCCAAAGTTTACTAGCGTTTGTCGGTTTTTACCCGAATGAGAGACATCTTTCAACAATGGTTTGACATCCAGCCTTAGTCAATGATAGTGCAATCTATAGGGCGAGGTGTAATCATCTAAAACTGATCAAATTTACATCGGATAGACTGGTATTTTAATTTACGTTAAAAATGTTCTTCATTGCTTGAATAACTAAACTATGACAGGTACCTATAATGTACTACTCTCAAGCATTGCCTCTCTTACAATAAAAATATACAGCCTTCTTTAAAATATTAAGTGATTTAATCGGACAAGCCATTTTCCTTTTCTGAATTCAGGGTGGTTTAGTTGCAAGATAATGCAGTTGCAGCACTGAATTTTCAAATAAAACAAGCAGAAATATAATTTGCAGACCTACATGTAATCAGCGAGTTGATTGAAAAGGTTTAACATCAATGCATCCACTACAATTAAGTCCAACAAATATGAAAATGCCCTCCCAGTGTATGGCTTTAAATATCCGATAATTGCATAGTAATACTCAATTAATATGTCAAACGGCTTCATCGATATCATTCGGATTTAAAAGGCAATTGACGGACAAAATGAGCCATCAAGAGGCTGACATTTTCCTGAAAAGTGAAGAGAAAACTGAAAAGCAACGAAGTCTCCCCCTGCATTTAGGTGGAATTTTTGCGAAAATTACGTTTAATCTTGGAAACAATTTAAATAGGCCCAAGGCGAAACAATTACGTGAGCAAGAGAAGTAAAAAAAAAGGTAAGACTATATGTGGTAGATTGACGTGTAAGTAACCACGGCACAACAACAAAAAAACAACGGCAACATATAGGCTTCTGAGAGCTTGGGGCAGAATTGCGCGCTCGCAGAGTGGATGAGGCATTGACGAGACCAGGATTCACACAGGTTCGATCGACTCGGATCAGGAAAAATGAGGAAAATTAGCAGTCATTACTGATTGAAAGGTGTATTTATGCCGAGTTAGCAAGTTACCTGATAGCTGATAATAAGTAATTTGCAGGCCCTGCAGATTGTGGAATCGATTCTCGGCATGGACAAGCGCCCGGGATGTGCGGATCTGCATTTTTCCTATACGTGCTGCAAGATTAGCTGTTTAGTGTGCTTAACTGCATACTTAAAGCTCAATAATTTGCAGACTGTTATGCCTGTGGTTTTCGCTCTTTTTCACTTCTTTCAATTTGCGCCACATACTGGTTTCCTCTGTTCATGGGCATCGTCTCTTCCCGTGGACAAGTGGACCCATGTCTTCGCATGATCTTGTGGCCACATGAAGAATCAACTTGCAACGATCGACGACGGAGCACCTCAAAAAAAAAACAAAAAAAAGCAAAAATAAAACAACGAAAATCTTCACTTCTGATCATGACGCGGAAATTATTTCTTAACATGGAATCTGTTTGCAATGTCTGATGTGATAGCGTAATTACTGCCCGATCGGTGCCCGGCAATTCTCCCGGCAGGCACACACATGGGAGGCAAGGATATGCGAGAGTTTCAGGTAATTACACCCTTTGCAAAAGTGTTTTCCTTTATTCTGGACTTCATAAAGTGGATTCAATTACTATGATTTCCACTTAATTAAATCTAGATTTAGGTAATGCGATCGCCCCATGTGCATTCAAGGTGAACTCGTGCTCTCCGATCTCGTTTTATTGATCTCTTAACTCTTTGCTTTTTGCCATATCGTAAAGTGGATATTGTCACTCAATCGATCGAAACGATCGTGAAAGAAAAATTACTTCCCGAAAAAATTAAGTGATTGGAATTTTAATTACAGTATAATTCAGTGGAGGCAGGCTTTAATTAGGTTATTGGATATCATTTCCTCTGTAACACACCGATTCTTATCTTAATTGTGTGCATAAAATCAAGCGTTTTATCGATTAACATTGAATGTAAGAAAAAAGCCAAACATAAATTTAATGAGGTGCGCGTCGTTCCTCTTTCTTAAAATGAAACAAGTTTGTTTTTTTTTCAAACTGCATAAGAAATCTGTGTTCTTTTCCTTTTTAATTCCTTCACCGATTTTCATTTTGAATAAAAAATTTTGAATTGCTTGATTGGAGATTGTAGATAACAAGATATCAACACTTTATATTTCTCTCATTTAAATTCTTATTGTGGCCACTAAATCATTTTATTGCCTTTATTGGCATCGGCCAGCACTGTGCGCGCATCCCAACTTTTCAACCGGGAAGTAAACAGTATCGAAGTTAAATGAAAATCTTTTGTATTAAGTTTCTTTTCATGACAACGTCTTAAAGAAGTCATTTGGTTATTTTGAAGCTGTTCCGTGTGTTTTTTTTATGAAATTGGGAGTTGTATTCAATAAATGAGTATTGTTAAGGTGGGCAATGAATTAATTCATAATTGCTTTATTACTGATCGTAAAGGATCGTATTACAACAATTTTTGATCGGATGATTATCTTGTATATAATTTTAAAAGAGACAATATAAATTGCACCACTTTGATTTACTGTCATTATATTTTAGCGATTTTTGAACTTTTTCCGAAAGTATGAAGTGCTGAAAAAAACGTTGATATATTTTTGTGTTTAAACTGTTTTTTAACCCTAGAACAACTAACCTCGGATTTCATTTTTCTTGTTCTGAAAATTATTATGGCTCTGCTTGACGACCCTACATATAGAATATCTAAATATTTATTTCTAGTTTATTTCACAAATATATTTAAACAAAAAATAAGATCTTGAAATAAGATATGATCCACATGCTTTCCGAGGCACAAGCTTACCACAAATTTATTGAATACAAGAACTTCTGTACAAATCAGAAAAAATTAAAAAAATTGACTAAAATATGCAAAAATAATTATTTTTAATCAAAATATATTTGAAATAGATATAGGGATGGGCATTAAGAAAAAACATCGATGTTTTTTTCGATGCAATGCATCGTTCTGTGACATCGATGTTACGACGATGTATCGCAAAATACATCGATGTCTTGTACCCACAAACTCAATAAATTTTATGTCTAAAAAATACACAAATATGAAAGTTTATGCAGTTACAGGTCTTACAGTTAAACAAACTCACTTACTCACGACGCTGCTGCAGGAACAGAATGCGTCGCTTGTCGCTGTCGCCGGCGCCGTGAAATATTAAAACCATTCCACCCCTATTAGACGAACAGAATTTGTCGCTGTCGCTAACCCTGTCGCAGTCGCTTTCGCCAGGTTTTCGGAAATTTGAAATTTTACGGGTGACAAATGACAGCTCTTGTGGATTGCTACGATTCAAGTATATATAGATACAGCTGAAATTCTAGTATACAAATTATAAATTCGAGAACGTGTGCAGTCGTGTTCTTGGATTGCGTTGAAGGAAAGTAGTGAAATGCCAAAACAAGCACTCCCAACAAAAATTACGACTTGAATGCGGCACTCTGCTATATCATTCTGCTCATCAAAGCGACAAGCATAGCGACAGCAACGGCGACAGCGACGGCGACAGCTGCAGGGCAGCGTCAAGCGACACATTCTGTTCTTGCAGTAAGGTTGAAACAGAATTGAGCGGTCATGAAAGTACATCAGAGCTGACAAACGTCAAAATTAATAAGATTACACACAACCTGATTATGCTGAACAGAATGCACGCTTTAGCATTTTGTATCATTTGGCATTTATCTTCGTTCATGCGCTCTTATGACCGCTCAATTCTGTATCTAGATTTATGCATGATACTCGAGCAGTTACCACGTATACCTTGAAAAGTTGAGTTGGGATTGAGTTGAATTTTCGACTCGCATATATGAATACTGAACGAAGTCAAAGGGTATTATTCCCATTCGATGCATCGGATAAAAACATCGGTGCATCGAATATATCGAAGCATTAATAAAACATCGGTTCAGTTCGATGCATCGTGTTTATACATCGAATGTTTCCGATACATCGATGCATATCGTCCATCCCTAAATAGATATCGTTAATTGGATAAGGAGCAAATATTGTGATCGTGTGATATGAAATATTAAATATCTTTACTGTGGCAGCTGATTCCACCCGAACATTGGCATTTCTTACCCAAGTGTCTGAAGTGTCTGCAATACTTACTGTTGGCTTCCACTTCAACTTGTAAATAGCTAAAAAGTTTAGTGGATTTTGATAAGTTTGGAATTGGAAATTTCATTCAACTTTAAAAAAGGGCGGTGTCGTGGTGAGATGAAAATTGAAAAGCTGATGGCTCATGTCAATTTGAAATTAACTATCAAAGATTTATTTTCAACTTGAATAAACCAGGGCTTTTTTAATCGTTTCCGTGGTTGATAAAAAAATCACTAAATAATTTCATATTTTAGTTGACTAAAGAACTCTCCACAGAAGAAAACGACGTCTCTACTTCTGCCAGTTCCTATACTCAAGAAACATTGATCAAGGCTTTTACCATAAATAGCTGCACCGATCCACGTTAAATTTATCATTAACAAAAAATTGAGAACATTATAATAGTCCGGGGAAATTAGCATTTAAAGAAGACAAAATTCGGAAAAAAACATGGCCGCCGGAAATATAGCGGTTTTCTTGTATCTCGGTTTCTATAGGTCGTACAACCCCGTACAAAGGCCCTAAATGTTGACAATTAAATTCTCTACAACTTTAGTTTTACAAGGATGTTGACCCGATGAACCCTTTCAAAGTTATTCAAAGTCAAATTTATCAAAAGTCACTTTTTGGCCAAAACATCACTCAAAAAGTGCTTTTTTCGAAAAGAATTTTTGATCAGTCAATACGAAACGTTATTGTCTACAAAAAGCCGAAAACTTTACCCTTTCGAAGTTATTCAAGGTCAAAATTTCCAAAAATCACTTTTCGGCCAAAAAATCACTAACAATTGATTTTTGCAAAAATTTTCGAATTTTCGTGCGTTTTTTTGCTAATTTCCCCGGACTATAATCTTCCATGGATCAACAACTGGATATTTTAGATAGACAAGTGGGACGTCGGTATTTATTCTGATGGCTACAATAAAAATCTAGATGGATGTTCGCCCTTTAAACAACCAGGGTATAGTGTATAGCTATGTCATTTTTTTGTGTATAATGATTAGTGCTTAAGAGTAGATCACCTTATTTCAATAGATTGCAGTGCCTGAAAGCACGCTGTAATCGAAAAGACTTAACTGTAGCTTTAACTTTACTAGATAAAACTGGCCCTCGAGTTTCATCCAGCTTAGAGTTAATGGAAGCTTATGGCCTAGGCGTCGTATATTGGAGACCACATGCACTTCAGCAAGATAGTAGTTTTGAACTTAAGCTATATATTTAAGACTTTTTCTTATTTGTATCAGTAGTATTCGGTCATCGTTGGCGTCCGTGAAAGACGGTTGCTTCTAGTAAGCTCACCTCTAACCTCAAACTACAATAAATGCATTTATAGTATAATCAACAAAACGGAATAATTAAAAGGTTTCAGAAATTTACAGTATTAATTAATTTTTTTGGATATCCATTTACATATTAGTAGATTATGGAAATTTGAAAAAGTATAGTGCGTCAGCAGAACGGTATTACGACGGTTCCAGTACCCCGATTGGAAGAACCAATCAAAAGAATGCAGTTTTCGAAGGGGTCAAGCGCTGATTTGTTAGGCAATTGTTGTGAAAATTGGCAACGTTTTGTATTCAAACGAGTCAACAATGCGTTTTGGAGAATGAGGTGAAGCCGTGGATGGTAAATATAGCATCCGGAAAGTCGGCACCTGCGTACATCAACCATCCGTTTCAAAACTGGCTCTTAGATAATGCTGATATATTTTGGTCAAAAGAATTATGGCTTACTTCCAAACCGGATCCTCAAAACCCTACGGACCCAGCAAAATCTGGAACCTGCTACCCGAGGGTATGGTCACTACAACCACGGACTGCATTCCCTCTAGATTTGTCTTCAGGAAGGGCCTAAGCAGGGAGTCTCTCTTTGGAGCTCGGAGGGCAGCTCATTGGGCAGGGTCAAAATGCAATTTTTGGCTACCATCTGCTGCTAGCCAGCCAAAAGTGGTGAACTGTACTATTTCTAGGGCGACTTGGCTGACTTTCAACAAATAAAAATACAATGGGCCTCCTAAACAGACCCAGACAAGATATGTATTGTCAAAGTCATGGCAATCATCACGGGCCATCGGCATTGGACATTGGGGAACACGCTGCCAAGCTGAGTATAGGCCGTATCAGAACCTATGCAGCGCTGCAACCACAAGTGTTTCTATTGGCTGAGGCTGGTAAAATGACAAGCAAAGCAGCACCAGACCAGCGTGCTGCATATTCATCTCAAATCCTAATTTTGCTGCATATACATGCAGCACTTTTGACACTTCGTAATGCGGCAAGTGATTTTAAACAAGGAGACGCGGGATTTTTTGTTTTAAATTATTTAAAAGGACAGGGAGTAATAATTGGTAGAACTAGTGCAATTTTTAAATTTTTAATTTGAGGTTTAGCTATCAAATAAAAAGTGCGCTGCACAGCGGAAAAGACTAGTATCTGATACCGACTGCAGCATGTTGCTCTGGTGCTGCTGCTGCACGCTGCATATTTTTAGGTTCTGATACGGCCTTATCCCGCACAACATCTGCTGCCATAGCTGCGGGGAGACGAACAGGAGGGAAAAACTTGTTCACTTCCTGTATAAATGCCCCTAAAACCAGGGACAGTTGGTAGTAATTGGTCCTCCGGTCGAACTAGAGGCAGCCCTAACCAAATCGGATTTGAATTCTTTGGAATAATTTGTGTGATTCGTAGTTAGATCACCAACAAATCTCGACATTCTAACGTGACGCCTTTAAGAATATATTTTAAGGAAGCTATAGACAGGAATTTATATCAATGCGTGTGCTGACTAGGCTTCAAAACCAAAATGGAGAAGAGAGAAAATATTTATGAAACTCTTCGTAAAAACCATTTACATTTCTTCGAATGCATTTTTTTTAGCAAGTCAAATTTTGATTAAATCCGACCCGACCTTGTGAATGTCCCTGTTCAACATACTCTGTACACGTTTTGAAAGTTTTTATTTTAATCGCCAGTTTTATTTTTGCCAAAGAGTGTTCCATAGTCGAGTTGTTCTATTTAGAAATGAACTCCTATTTTGTAGAGTGCGCGAAAAATGTGCTGATGAAGGGATTGAGCCGTGCGGATGCTTGTTTGGCTATGTAGAATATGTCGTCATTCCATTGGGTACCTTGGTTAATGTTGCGCCAAATATGTTAAGAGATGACTCAGCCAATAGTTCTACAACGTCGACTGACGCAGGTGGAAAGATGTTGCTCGTTTTATTGGAAATAAGACAGTAGATACATATTTCTTTTTCCAGGTATTGAATTTAACTATTGAATTTTTGCCGCCACAATTAAGAACGAATTCAATTCTCCTGTTAATCGAGTCAGACATAAATCAATGATAGACAAGCCAGGATCTGGCACGTGCTTGTCTTCCATTGTCCAAGCTGTATGAGTAACGGAGACAACCGTCAGGAGCGAAGCTATGAAGTGGGTTGGAGCGGATTGAGTGTACGTCATTTATAAAGTTAAGAAATAGAGCAGGTGACAGAATTGACCCTTGGGGAACTCCGGCAGAGATGGGATGGTGTTTGGAGTTCACGTCATCCAGTATTACCTTAATTGAACGGCCGGAAAGGCAACTTTCAATCCAGATCTTCAGAACTAAATCAACAACAACCGCTTTTAGTTTATCTAACAGGGTTTAGTGGCATACTCTATCGGAACAGATTCACCAAATCGATGTAAACTTTGTTTGAGGTGCTCTATGAGGCACGCTAAGGGTTCGTCAGTGTTCGTCAAGCTTAATTGTCTGAAGCCGTACTGTTTGTCGTTTATAATTAGGATTTTAGAGAGAATGGAAGTAAATACCGCGCGGTGGGGTTGTTCGAACCACCTCTTTTCAATATGGGCTAAACACAAAAAATTTTCCAAGAGTCTGCATAAACTCCGCAGAAATATGATAGGCAAAAAGTTTGCGCAGCGATTTAGCCAAAGGTTAGGACCACAAGTTTTTACTGCTGTCGGTCCTTGTCACCAGGTGGTATCCTCGTGAATTTGTTTTATCTCGCTGTAAAATGATTTTTTAGTGCATTTATTTTGCCACTAAACTCCATAATATTACTAACCAAAGCAAATGCTCGAGAAAAGTTCCAGGTGGAAGCTTGATCTTTTCCAAAAATGCCTAAACCTATTAATGAATATTTATTAATGTATATTAAATATCAAAAAGCGAACATGCAGAACAGCAAAAATTCACGATTTCTTTTCGTTTAAATAGAAACGTGAATTATCCATGTGCTTCTAACGTGGCTAAATTACACTAAACGAGGCATTTGACCCTTACAAAAATATCAACTTCCCCAAAAAACCAAAATGACCTCTATAATGAGCCAAAAGATCATCTTCGTGGAAGCAGGCACCATTTAAAAAAAATTCAAAAGAATCCGCCGAAAATTATATATATTATAAAAACCTCATGTCCAACTCTCAATTGTCATCATCATCCCCAGATGTCGCTGGTCATGTCTTCTGTTATGTTAGCATCTGAGGTGATGGCATGCATCTACTTTTCTTGCTAATTAGTTTTCGCCGCGCTCACGCATGCCGCATTCTGGAATTCACCTTAAAAGCAGAAATCTTAAGATTTTAATCGCGATAAAATATGAGAGGCCGCGTCCACTGAAAAGATTGCAAGAAAGAGTGTGTTCTTCTCTACTGTTAACATTAAGTTGTGCCAACAACGGCTCTAACCTTTATCTTATACTTAACAACAGTTTTATGGACCTTCTGATGATCCTGAAACTGAGTGTTGTTAAAAGCGAGAAATTGCGTAACCGTCAGTTGACGATGGATCATACACCGCGCGCACCTGAACACAAAGAAAGAAGGAAGCTGATGAAATTATGATGTCGTCGTAAAGATATTGTCCAGTGCTGGAGGATGAAGGAGGAGGAGGAGGAGTAAAGGGAATTGTGTTCTTTAAGACTCTTACGAAGATGTTGGGAATTCTTTAGATTTTTTTACGAATATCTCATCTGCAGCAGAAGGAAGCTCAATCGATAAATATTCGAATAAAGTTGGGGAAACATCGAACTCTTGTAATTCGATACTTAGCCGACCGATTGGTAATAAATTTTGTACCCAGGACTTGGGGTATTTCAATGCTTGTTTTACGAGGCCAATATATATGTGCAGGGCGGTAAACTACACGACTATATTTCCCAAGAGAGGATGTACTGGCTAAAATGTATTTTATTTTTCTCTCTTTCCATTTTTTTTGGTTGTGAAAGAAAAACAAATGACGGCATTTTTATTACATACACCATCAAAGGTTGAATTGATTACGAACATTTTATCACAACTTGAAAATTAAAATTATTTTTTAGTCGCGTGCTTATTGTCTAATAAACTGCGACGAGCACTTCCTTCATTCATGTCAAGGTGTTTATCTTATGGGCGATCGTCTTAGGAATTATTAAAATCGAATCGCTTCTAAATAAATCGAACAAAAGAACATTTCAAGCTGCATTTAAAAAAAAAATTTGATTTCTATTCGCGGGGAAAATTAATGGAGGATCCTATTAGCAGTCCACCGAAAACAATGACTCGGCGGCGAGACAAGTTTTATAGTTTATAGCCGGACTTCGTGATTTATCAGCGTCTCAGTCTTAAGAACGACGAATGAGAAAAAGCATTATTTTTTCGGGTCTTTTCCCCCTGATTAATTTTGACAGTGAAACATTTTTATTGATCATTCATTGACACTTGGGTAATATAAATGCAAACACTACAAGAATATTTAATTTTTGTGTTGCATTTTTATTGAATTTTTAATCAAATTTATACTATTTTTTTTTCGTTAACAAGAAACTCAAATCAATAGTGATTGTTTTTCTAGTATATAAAATTAATAAGTTCATTAATAAAACTTCATTAAAAATGGTTTAACTCAATCATAACCAGCACCTGTCTATCATGTTCCTGCATAATCATACCTTTAAAAAAATTTAATTATAAACAACACTGATGACCACTACTCTTTATTAGAATCATCGAACTGGAAAAAACTACACCTTTATTTATTAAAAAAAAACCTTGATCCTTTTTAATCTCACCCTCATCATTGAGCTCATTTAAATTCATTACGATTACATACAAAAGTCAAAAAGTTCCTTGAAACCTCACAGTTTCCCTGCCAGAAGTTACCAACCGCCGCCATCAGTCAATCCCGTCCGATCCGTTGTTGGTAAAAAGGAGCACAGGAGCATACTTGACTTAATTTAAGCCAATTTAGACCTATTTTCCCTGCGGATTATAATCTTGGTCCTGTTTGTGCCTATACCGACCGGCATTTATGTTTTTTTTTGCTCCTTTTTATGCAGCCCTGAAATCGATGCCCAGAACCTTCTTTTTTGGGTAAATCTATTTTACAAAGCAAGCGGCGACTTCTACACCTCCTGAAGACAATACACATTCCCCATGTAAATTGGATTTTGAAGAGTGTTTTGATAGAAATTTTGAGTTTTTCATAGAAATTGTGTATACCTTATTGAGTGAGGATTAGCATCTTTCAGGTAGCCATATGGATTGTTCATTCCTGGAATGATTGACTTTTTGGCTAGGAGTCAGATAATAATATACGAAGATTGGCTCAGAAATTGTTTTGAAAAGAAAGTGGCACATCAGATTTTTGAAATCAATTCGAGCATGATGTTAGGGGGATAAGTAAACAATTACGTATTTTGTATAATAAGTGAAGTATCAAATACACAAAAGAGTAAATTTTTTAAGGGAGTTACAATTAATGTAAACTTTTTTTATGTAGCAGATTTTTTGTTGTCGTGAAAACAGAATTACTACTAATCAGGATAGCCAGAAAAAGTCTTAAATACATACTCCAGGTACCAGGCACGGATATAGAATTTTGTTTTGGAGGGCAGTCACGGAATTAAAAGTGGCGGAAAAAAAGTCTACTCCTAAAAACACCAAAAAAATATGAGTGTGCTTAAGACCACACTTTAGAAATAAAACTTTTTTGCCCAAAAACTGTCGCAATTATTAAAATTTTAACCAGCTACATAGTTATTTGCAATAGATGTAGTGAAAGGTCTGTCGGATATATAGTACGCTCTCAGAAACGTCAGACCAACGACAGCTGCAGGAAGTTTAGTGACGGACTTACGAAATTTGTGGATGAAGGGAGCAGTGGGGTGGTACCTCTCGGACGCTCCGTTTCTGATGAAAAATTAATATTGAAATCGCCACTCAAAATCACGGAGATTTCGTTGAAGTTTCGGCCTAGTAAAATTGAACCATCAGAAGTGGAGATTGTCATATGAATTCCATTATTTCGCGTAAAGTTTTATGCGGCGATACATAAATCATCATCAAATTCATTAGTCCCTTTTCTGACATAGATTTGCCTACACACATTTCATCGTGATTTATCGTGACTAAGCGAGAGCGTTTTTGGTATGTCCGCATGAGATGTTAAAAGATTGGTGGAGTCCTCATCATATTCTTCATTTTGCTCGCGCTACAGGCGTGTAGGTACGCTCCCGCATCCGCATGAGCATAGAACATTCCAAACGCGGGTGTTGTTTTACCAAGCAGTCCCCCAACTAAGCAATAGTGACGTCCAATGCTGCTTGATCTACGCAATCGAACGAGAACCGGTCTACTGAGTATGCTATTGGTGCCCTTTATGGTCGCCAAGATAATTGCCCGTTTTCTTCGTCCTATACAATTTTTTAAAGCCGCAATTTTTAAGGGAACAAAAAGAAATGCAAAAAATTTCCACCTTTTTTCAAATTCAATTCTAATCTATGAGTAGTTTTACTCCCTTAAGAGTTGAAGATAATTTATTTTTGGCTGATAATACCTAGTCAATCAAATTTGAAGCAAAAAACAGGAAAAAAATTCTACAAATTTTTTGTTTTATTAGTTAAAGTTGGTTTTTTTAAATTGTAGGGGTAGTTTTAACATCTTAAGGGTTAAAAATAATTTATTTTTGCCTGACAATACGCATTCAATCGAATTTGAATCATAAAGTAAAACATTTTTTTCGAGATTTTTATATTTTCTGACGATGTGGGGGTGGGGTTAACGCTTTACTATTATCATTTATCATAAAATTTGGCTTGATTTAATAAATAAATATTGACAAAAGTGTATTTCATTGGATTGCTTTTGATTATTGAAATTATCGCGAAAAACCCTTAGAAATGGGTGTTTTTTTCATATTTAAGGGTTGTACCCATAGTTTAGGACTGCGGGACCTCGATTTTCGTAATCAGAGACCTAAAAATGATACGAATGAAACCAATTTACTGCCATGTAAATTTTTCAGGCTAAGGCGCGCCTAAAGAAGTTTTACTTCAACAAAATTAACAAAACGAACAAAACTAACCGAATTTTCTGGTGGATTAAAACAAACGTGCCTTGCGAAAACGTGCCTTGCGAAAACGTAAACGTGTTTTTAACGAAGACGCGCCCTTTCTTGTGAGTGCAACTAACTTCAGAGTTTACAAATCAAAACATATGAGGTGCGTTTCATTTTCATTGGAGTACGTACGCCGGCGTAGTTGGGTGCACATCGGCGTAGATGCAGCTACACCAGCCTATTGTGGTGTAGCAACAACTACGACGATGTGCGCCCAACTACACCGGCGGCGTACGTACTTCAATGAAAATGGAATGCACCTATAGAAAGAGTATAGATCAATCGGTTGTTGACCTTGAATTTGCAAAAAAATTGGGTCGGTTTTGGTCGTTTGGTTATTTTTTTAGTTGGGTTAATTTTGTTTTTTATACAGGAAGTCCTTTTGCGGGGGGGGGGGGGGGGCAATGCCCCCCGTGACCCCCCCCCCTCTTGAATCCGCGCCTGCCAGGTACTTGGACGAAAACGAGCACGGAATCATGGTTAGATTCTAGAACGTCATAACTCTATCGGAAATTTTTTTTGACGTTAGATTTAATGACATTATAGATATACATATACGGGAATATTGAAAGAAAACAGTAGGGTGTATTATAATATAGCTTACCCTATGTACCTACATAGCACACCTTTAACATATTGTGAATTTTAAATTGTCACGTACCTACCCCAAAAGTAAAACAGAAATAGAAGCTAAACAAAAATAGAAACTACTCTCCCATATATTTTTTGAAAGATGTATTGTAAAGAACAATACTCCAATATATATATAATATATAATCTATTAGCATTAATGTATAGAACTATTTTGCTATTAAGTACCCTCTTTGAGTAAAAACAGGGTCCTTGTAAGCACAACTTAACTCATTTGCGTTACAACGAAATTCTCATTAGTTTATAATAAAACCTGCACCAGCCTTCCTCTCGTTTCAGTTAGCGGTCTAGCACTAACCTTCTCTGTATGCCATAGACATAACATTAACCAATGATCTACGTTGGAATAATCATATATTCCAAATTGCTAAAGAAGCATGTGAAAAATGCGATCATTCCTCACCTCTATCCTAGTACAAAAACCTACTACAACAACTAATCCGGCACAGCTTTAAAAGAAGAACCACTTCCAACTACAACAAGATTAATAAAAAAATTGAGAGAAGCTCAGAAAAGGAATTAAGAATGTAGCAAAAGAAATCCTTGGCTGTACGCAGGACTTATTTCATGAATCGACTGGTATTTGGAGACATAAAAAGTGACAGACCTTAGGTAAACTAAGTAAGAGATTGAAGGTGACAAGTAACAGAGTAGAAAACCGGAATCAAACCTCTAGAAACCGTGGAAAAGCACCCCAAATAATGGAGATGTATTCGAGGTAAGGCCGAACGAAGGATTTGTAAGGTGAGGTGAGATGAGGTCGAATGTAGGCACTAGCCGATGACTGTAGAAGGTTTGTTTGGCGATTTGGAATATATGATCATTCCATTGCAGGTCTTTCTATTGTCATGCCTAGGATATTAAGGGATTGCTCAGCCAATAATTCTGCCGGCCTCAATAGAGAATGAGTTCAATGTCTCTGGCACGGGCTTGTCTTGCATTATCGAAGGCATATGAACAACGCAAAGTACTATTATCAACAACGAAGCTGTGCTGTGGGTTGGATGGGACCGAGAGCAGGTGTTTTATAAAGATTATGAAAATAATGGGTAATAAAATTGAATCCTGGGGGACACCGGCAAAAATGATGTGCGCTGCCTAATAACTACGTTAATTGAACAGCTACTCTCGATCCAGTTCTTTAGAGTTTGGAGTTTAGTTAACAGAGCACGGATTACGCTAGGAACGAGCTAGGAGATATTGGAGATATTTATCTAGAGCAGGGGTGGCCAACCCAAATGGTATCGCGGGCCAGTTTGAAAATGCCTTATGATCCAGCGGGCCGGGGTCATATATTGGGTGATTCAAATTTAAATTAATATAATTTAGGGAGAGAGTTCCAAAGGTGTTCTGCGAAGACAAAGAAAGAATGCTGACCAATCAACGTGCGGAATTATAAATTATCTGTGAGGGATTGCAAAAGCTGCACAAACTGTTGAGTTATGCAGGTAAGTACACAATCGTTAAATGCTACTTCAAGTTTATGGGCGCAAAAAGAATCAAGAGAGGACAGATGGACAGTCCTTTTCAGCAAGCCACAATGGTAACGAAGTTTAGACAGGAGTCCGTAGGTTTTACTTACAATGAAACTAATGTGATCTCAGCAGGTCATGCTGCTATTCAGTACTAGCCCAAAATTTCTTGCTTTATTAACGCAAAAAAGAAGAACCGAGTTTAACGCGATAGCAGAAAAGTCAGGACGAACAGTATCAGAGTGAAAGAGATAAAAATGATATGGGATTTCGAAGGAGCTGCAGTAAATTTAATGTCGACTATAAGGATACATGACGCAAGTCAACAGCAACCTTCTCCACACACATAATGTATTTGATCTCTTGGCGCAGGGAAATAAAGCTGCACATCGTCTGCATACATATGAATCTTAAAATATCGTTAATAAAAATACTGAATAAAAGTAGCCCAAGAATGGAGCCTTGAGGAACGCCAGCGTGGAGTAGGGCACTTGAAGTACTTTAGCCACCTGGTTTAAACTTTTGAGAGCGGATAGATACGAAACTTTTCAAAAATTTAAGAGCATAAAGAGAATAATACTGATAGGACGGAGAAGGAGACTTGGGAATAGGTATGATTGAAGCATGCTTCCAAGTCGAGGGAAAGTTGAATACCGTGAGGCAGGAGTTAAGAATGTGAGAATGTGAGTTAAAATAGGCAATAGACGAGGTATGAGCATTTTTAAGAAACTAGGTGAAATGTAATGTAATTGGTGGTGCAGGTTTTCGTCAGACAAGGTATACATTTTACGTAAATTCCATTTTCGAAAAGAAACGATTCGCAATCACAACCTTTTGTCCCAGACATCTCAGTTTACAAAACTTTTCTTTTATAACATAAAAATCATGTTTTGAAAGGGTTTTTCACATTCAGGTCCTCAAAAATATGTTAAACAATTTAGTAGCAGAAAGTAGTTCGACAGGCTTAAGGTTAAATCCGATTAAAACTAAAGAAATGCGGATAGAGCGCTGACTAATGGTGACGTGGAATTGGTAGATTAATTCTGTTACCTCATTAGTTACGTCACTACCAGAATATATACATCATATGGAGATCGACGGAGATCTCAACTAACGCCAAATTAAGGCTGTTCAACTCCAATGTAAAGGCAATTCTGTTGTATGTGCGAAACATTGAAAGTGGCCCAATCTATCACAACGCGCCTTCAAGTTTTCATCCTAAATAAAAATCTGCTGGCAAGATAGAATTACAAATGAAAAGAAACGATAGAAGACCAAATCATACAAGGGAAATGGGATGGAATGGCCACACCCTGCGAGGTTCAAACGTAAATCTAGCCAAAAGGCCCTTGACTGGAATCTGCAAGGAACCTTAGAGTTGGAAAACCTAGAATAAAGTGGAGGAGAACCCTACCAAAAGACGCCACAACAAGGAGGGCAACTGTTTCCGCCCTATGTCCCGTGCGGGAATAAAGGAGCAGAAGAAAAATAATCCTGCACTCATAACACACTAGCTGGATGTTGACCAAAGAAGTGTACTTCCTTGTAAATATGCTTGTTTTCTCTGCTAGCTCCATGACACTAAATTTTTGTTGCGGATGCGGTATTTATATTGAATTGTTACCGAGAAAAACAATTACTTGGATTTTTATCCATCAACCCGGGCCCGGAGAGCCAATTCTCTATATGGCAGGCTGTGAATTTTAATCATGGCTCATAGCTGACTCTTTTTTTCACATGTTGGAACCTTCTAGCACAAAATATTTTGTTAAATCTTGTTGAATCTCGCGGGCCGCACAATTTCCTGCGAAGGGCCGCATGCGGCCCGCGGGCCGCGGGTTGGCCACCCCTGATCTAGAGCGACCAAACTAGATTCACCAAATTGATGCAAACTTTGATTGAGGTGTTTATTCAGACACACTAAAAGGTCGTCGGTATTTGTCATTCAAAATTTGGTTGGACTCTAGATACCCCATAAATTTTTTGTTGATTACGGTCTCCATGATTTTGGAGAGAACAGAAGTAATTGCTATTTGGCGGAGGGATTGCTGGTGTCACCCTTTTTTCGGTGGGGGTTGAACATGTGAGATTTCCCAAGCGTTTAAATAAATTTTAGAGAAGGTATGAAAATGAAAAAAGTTTGCGCAGAAGTTTACCTAAAGGTGAAACGCAATAAGGGGTATATTGCCAGATTCAATGGATTTGTTCAGATTAAACTTTTTAAGCTTAAGGCATTTATGCAACTCGCGAGTTCTGAAGAAGATTCTGTCCATTGAGTGTGTCGAACACTTGGAAGTTAGAAAGTGGTATCGCAATATCGGACAAAGAAAAATTGAAGGCGAACAGAGATGCTAGTAAGTCTGCCTTTGATTTGCTATCTGTTATCACCTCCCCTTTGTTAGTGGATGCAGTGAAATTCTTCTTGATGGACGCTACCATATACCTACCAGAATTTTTGCCTGCCAGCGGTTGCATTAAACAATTTATTTCTCAAATTATATTAAATGATGATTTGACTTTCTTGAGGTGGATTAGACCCCTACGACTTTGCATCGAACTTTGATAGAGAATTGACGATTGCAGCGAATTTTTGTTTGTTGGTTAGTGATGGAAAAATTCCCAAATGTTAGATATATTGTTAAATGTAACACAAGACTAACTAGCTCGGCAATGTTTCCAAACTCGTGCCACGTTCTTGAGCTCAAAGCTACGGTTTATCATTATACTTTTGAATAACTAAAGGCCCCCCCACACGGTCAAATTGGATGTATAGTACATCGAAGTGCGAATGTACAACCAAAACTATCGATTGTGAGCGGGTCGGCCGATCAAAACTCGTTGCGCGCACGGGGCCTTAACTGACCTCTGTTACCTTATCCTACTTTGCTTCAACGTTCTAACTAAGCTTACTATATCATTATGACTTTAACAAAATGATGGACTAATAGTACAATTCAAAGGTGACCCCTTAACTTAACTAGGGAGGCAGCGATATATCTAGCCTCTAACCTAACCTAAACTTAATTTATCTTGTGTTGTTCTAGAACAATTTGAAAATCCATCATTGTCAAAATATCCTTTTCTAGTATAGTCAAAACTATAGTCTGGAAAATAATAGCATTTCTTGTCAAACGTTTTTGCAAGCGCAATGAATGAACCTAATTCTCACATGACGCATATTCTTTACGGAACGATGATCTTTCCCATCACATCATAAGCAGCACTGTTAATATTCCGATCCCCTGGGAAAAGCCCTAGTAAAATTTTTCATACAAATATGCATTTTCTTTTCAATGAAATAACTTAATGATATTGACGGATTTGGTAGACCACTATAAAGACACTAAGATAAAATTGACCGAATATTCTCGCATTTCTTAAAGTTATACTGAAAAGGGGCGTTTTCTTTCACACTGAGATACTTTAGGAGGTACTACCGCTTAACTAAACGAAATATTTATAAATAATTTTGTATGTTTTCTAAATGTTTCCAAGAGTCATAAACGATCCCTTCCAGTGGCTTAATCCAACCCCAATAATGCCCTCATATTTTACCTACATATATGTATCCTAATTATTTACAAATCTTTACCTTTTGGCCTGGTATATTTATTGACAAACAATTCCTCATTAGCAAACAGGTCGATTCGTTAATTACGGTTTAATGATCCTTAAAACCCTTTAGATTTCAACGGAAAAATCCTTGGTGGTTTACCTCAACATGTTAACTTTTATAGTGCCTATTTACAAGAATCTTTCCTAGAAAAGATCACCCAGTATATAATTTTATTATTGCCAACCATTTTAGCAGAGCCATAAACTTCCCATACCCTACAATCCTACATTTTCAAAGCATGCGGCAACATTTATGACAGTGAACACAGATTTCTGTTTTCTATAAAACTTTCTGACCAACAACGTTGAGATTTCATCAATGATTTTTTTTCTTAATAAATAAAGTTTGAATTTGTGTTAAGAATATAAAAAATCATAACTGAAGGTTATCAAAGCAATAAAATAATTTTCTTGGATGGGCATAAATCTAAGTTTTATTACTGCTATTAAGATAACTATGTTCCCATGGAATCAATTGAAAGCATCCGTAATTGGGCGAGTGACGCGGGTTTTAGTAATGATGTTGACTAGTGTCGCTTCTTCTTGCCCAAAAAATAAGGAAGAAAAAATGTTCCTAATTAGTGCGAAAACAAATTTTATGATTTTGATAAGAAAGTTTATTACTTAATTTGGGCCTGCGCAATCCGTATTTTTTTGATAATAAAACAATTAAAAAATTTCAAAAAAATAACATCATTTCGCAAAACGAAAATAACATCAACGACGGTATCACCAGCCAAAAAAAAACAACAAGAATAAGTTAAGTGTGAAAATGCATCCCTCTTGACCCTAAAAAGACAAGCATTTCTCCTGTAACTGTTCTGTAACACTTAGGAGTCTCAGCGTGATGCAATTTTTATCATGTCACCGAAAGGAGCATGCAGAGCGCTACAATAACTTAAAATAGATTCCCCCTGGTCCTAAGAAACTCTGACAACAAAAAGATTTTGAACGAAGAACACAAGGGACATAATAACACATTGACTTGGCCACCATAACTAGCAACAACAACAACAGAACCAGCAACAACATCAACAATAATAGGATCATGACGTCTTAATAAATGCGCCTCAAGCCATCGATATGAGAGAGTTTTCTTTGCCCTTAAATACTCGGAAATGTGCTAAGATATGGGAACGGGAATCTGGGGGACGTCTTATATTACGTAGGTATCACCGTAGACATTCATGCGAGATCTATCGACATTTCCTTTTGTCCAGAATGATGAAGGCGTGAAAAAGTAATCGCCTCGATGTCTAAAAAGGTATAAAATTGGCTGCCACAGATTTTTGATTGTTTGCCAGATAAAAATTTTAAATTATGTGAAGGCCAGGTATTGATTTAGATTTAAAGGTGATTATAATCATTTCTAGAAATTTGTTTTTTTCTGGTTTTGTTTTATTTTGGAGAGAAACGTGTTTAAGTAAAAGAAAGGCCAATGTTGATTATTCGAAATTATCCACTAGGGGGAAAATCAAAAATCGTCCTTAGAGATTACAAGTTTTTTTAGATTTATCTTATAAATATCACATAATATTAGGAAGGCAACGATCTATAAGGCACCTGTTTAGCTGTGTCATCGGCTACCCTACTTAACAAGTCAAACAATTCACTCGGTTTGAGAATGAGTCTCTATCTTCATTCGTTGTCCTACTTTTAGGTAAATTCAATTTTAGTATCATGTTTAGTAATCAAAGCATTAGTTTACGAGAATTTCATTAACCAGACCGAATCATCCCCCTCTTATCCACTGGGCACTCTGGGCAAGTGTCCAGGGCCACGCGGTCGATGGGGTCTCAGTTGCCAAGGAGATCACCAACCGATAATAATCGATAATACCGATAAATATATTTTGTAATGATTTTTATGAAATTTCATGAGAGATTTGGCCTGGTGCGATCTTACATAAATTTTTTTAATTTTATAAAATTATGTATTTTTGCATCGTAATTGTATCAGCTGATCATCAGCTACAAAAATGTAGCAGTTGGAAAATTTTTGGCATGGAGAGGGCTTCCGTTTCGCCGTCAATGAAATCCTTGGATCACCCAAAAATGGAAATTATTTGGAATGTGTGGTGTGGAGTTATTAAGTGAATTTGAGCCATTTCAAGAAATTTGGGAATCCTGCAAAAGGAAACATTTTTTATTTATCGGCAAATATCTGTAATGGTATGACGTTAATTGGAAAACAGGTCCTAAAAAATAGTAAATAAAGTTAAATTAGCAAAATATTTTTCCATTAGCGTTGACAGCACGCCTGATCTGTCTCATGTTGAGTAACTAAGTTTTATAATTCGATACGTTAAAGACCGTGCTCACGTTGAAAATTTTCTGAAATTTATACCTATCCAAAAGCATTAATCTGAATATTTAGCGGAAACCATTTTGAATTTTTTAGAGAATCATGATATTCCCATAAGGATAGCAAAGGACAAAGCTACGATAATGCTTTAAATATGTCGCGGAAGTATACTGGTGTACAAGCAAGAATCAATGAGAAATGTGAATTTGCTCCCTTTGTACCACCATGTGCGCGACAGAAGCAACAAGTTATCTTCAAATGGTTCAGAAACTGTACAACTTTCTTTTTCGGGCTCTACCCACCGATGGAATATATTGACAGAACATTTAAGTTCAAAAAAAGTTATTAAAAGTCTTTCACAAACCAAATGGTGGGCGCTAGCTGACGCAGTGAGCGCCTTGCATGAAGGTCATAAAAAAATTATACAGTCTATCCAGAAAAATGGAAAAGCTAGAATTTATTATACTGACCGAAATTTGGAGCTCAATATTGAAAAGAATAGACAAAACAAGTACATATGTAATTATATAATACAACAAGTACATATGTAATTATATAATATTATTTTTTTTTATGTGGAAGACTAGAGCTCAGGGAAGGCCTTTGTACTGTCGACAATCTATTTTCTTCGTATAGAGTGCAATGTCAAACAGCAAGCTCTAGTCGATAGATAGTGAAGGGGAAGAGAGAAGTAGGAAGGAACTGCCACAACCACCTAACACCAAACATTTCTATCGCGACTCTGGCATCGGGGCAATGAGAAACAACTCGCTGGAGTGTTATGCCTCCTGAAACGAGTTGAATCCCATCAACCAACCGATGACATGCGCTTAGTGGAGCGGGGCAATGCTAGCGGAAGGCTATGACAGGAGAAATGAGGAATGTAAGGAGGGAAGAAGAAAGAAGGTGGGAAAGGCGAAGGACCGTGGGGCTCTGCCGGGATTCGAACCCGGGACCTCTGGGATAGTAGCCAGGCGCCTTACTCCCTAGACTACCGAGGCCCCCCAGAAATCAATTATAAGACGTTAACGAGAAAGAGTTGAAAATGGATTATTTGCATTTAACAGAATACTTGAAAATTGTCCAGTCTACTGAAAATGAAGGAACTAATATTATCTCAGGTATATATCATCTCCCGAGTAAAAATAAAAAACGGCCTTATAAAGGGCGAACACCGGCCGCTTGGCTTTTTAAGGGGCATATGATGGCCGTAGAGTTTTTAACCATTTTTAATAGGAGCACATACGGCCTTACGACGGCCAAATTTGACCAAAAGATTTAAAAGGCCAAGTACTGAGCTGTAGAAACGGGCATTCGACGGAAAATTTGAGCCAAAAAAAGAATCTGCACCAAATGTATTGTAGAATGTGTTTTCTGGGAACTTCATCATTTTCGTTATGTACAATGGCTCTTTCGAATTATCCTACTTAAAGATATCGATGCACAAGAGAAACGAGATCGCCAGTCGTCGGTTTGTTGTACGTGAAGTGTGTGGTGCGTGTTGATTTATATTGTAGTAGGAAATTTTGTTATTTAACGGCTTGAAAAAAAACACAACCGAAAAAAAATCAAACATTTAATTGCAGTGAAATATATTTTCTTATAGGAGGGCGAATATCCACGTTGCTGCCCCTGTACCATCGTCGTATACCCGTAATAGCAACCATACGGCCGCCGTACCACCGTCGTATGGCCGTTATTGGAACTGTAAGGCCGTTGTTTCACCGTCAATCGCTCCCTGTATGGCCGTACTGTCCTGCAACGAGCCTTCTGTTAACCGCCAGATGGCCGAGGAATATGTTTCAATCATAGTCGCTATGTTTCATCGGCCATCATTTATTTTTACTCGGGAGGCATAGACTTTGAAGCAGTGATTGTCGATTTTGCTCGTCTCAAAGCTACAAGGGTACGGACCAAGTCAACTTCTTCAGCAATTGGAAGTCTGTAGCTGAATAAGTCATTTGCTCGCGCAACGTGCATTATTGACTTGGCCCTACCTCTTCAGTCCACATAGACTTTTAAGCACTAACTTGCGTACTTTTAAGCACTAATGCTAAAAGAGTTACTTTTGCGGATTATATTTATAATCAGTATTGACCTATTCATGGGATTGTAAAAATAAGAGTTGAATAAATCTAGATTTTTTTTTATCTACCAACTTCTTTTGTTTGCCTGTTTTAATAAAATAGTCCTGTGTCATACATACTTTGTCATAGGGGCCCCATTATCATAAAGTGCCCAGGGCCTCCAATAGGTTAAAGACGGCCCTGGACCGAATGATAAATGAAATTACCATACAAAAATTTACGATCTTCGGAGAAAAAAGCAGCTATCGATAGGCAGTTAATCGAAATTTTGTGGGCAAATTGTTTTTCCGATTTTTCGGCCTTTTTTCCAATGAAGTTGCAATATGCGCACAAAAAACAGCTATTAGCACCACTCTTTGAGAACATTTTAAGCCCAATAATGTTTCTCTAGGTGCTGGAATGGAAATCAACATCAAAGGTCTTTTTTCGAAAAACCCGAATTTTTCAAAAACAATTTATTATTTGTAAATTTTCAAAAACGCTTTCATTGCACTCTCTTTCGCGAGTTTCATTACAAAATCGTTTTGTTTGTAAAAGATATGAACATTTAAAAAAAAACCTGTTTTTTAGCCGTTTTTTTGATGTCAATTTTGTTAGTATTAAAAAGTTCTATAAATTTTATATAATAGACTAGTAAAATTAAGGAAAAATCAAAGGTAGTAAGGAACAATTGCGTTAAAGGGTTTTTATTATTTAATATGTTAGCTGAGCACCTAAATATGATAAAATCACAAAGTGCCCCTTTTTTGAGGGGTGCGTTTTTGAGCGCCGACCCTAAATACCCCTTTCTCAGGTTTTTCAAAATAACTCGAAAACAAAGCGAAGTTCGAGATTTTTACTAAAATACTTTTTTCTAGAAAATTAAATTTCCCATCGAAATGCGCCTTTTAAATTTTTTTTTACCATTTGTAATTCAAAAAATAATCGAAAAATTAAACTAAATTTTTTCGAAAAAGCACGTTTTTTTTTGTTTTTATTAATTCGGTTATAACCTTTTTTACGGCTTCCTGGGTATATATAAATGTTCAGAGAAAAGAAAGGTTATGAAAAAATGAAGGAATTGCTTTTTTTAGAATCTCCATACGACCAAAGGTGACCGAGGAATCGCCATTCAAAGTTGAGCATTTTTAGCCATTTTTCATAAATTATTTATTCTTAACATTTTTTCTTTTTTGAAGATTGCGGAATCCCCCCTTGTTCAGCAGAATTACAATTTCGTTCAGTTAAAGTAGCTAAATATGGAAACGAGTTTTTTTTGTACCAACGACACATTTGCCGAGATAAGAGTTAAATATATAAGTTATCTGAAAAATGGTCACAACAAATGTACAGCGGTTTTCGATGGGTATCCTGACGCAATAAAAAATATTGGTACAAAAAGTGCAGAAAGATTGCGTCGATCGAAGCACGTGTCTCCAGGAATGCAGGTTACAGATACTGTAAAGCCGTTATCAAAGCCAGACAAATTTTTTGCAAACGAAAGCAATAAAAAAAATTTCATAAAATTTTTAATGCAATCTTTACAAGCAGCCGAAATTGAAACTTTTCAAGCAGAAGAAGATGCAGATGCTCTCATTATTGAAACCGCCAAAGAAAAAGCAGCACAATCAAAAATTGCAGTTGTAGTTGGCCAAGACGTAGATCTATTGATATTGATATCGCTGTTACCAGATCAATATAGTAATGTTTTTTTATTGAAACCAAGTATTGGAAAGCTGGAAAAAAATTTGTACAGCCGCAGCAGTTTCCAATATCCACAATATCTGAGGTATATCGGCTTTATACATGCATTTAGTGGTTGTGATGCTACATCTTCATTTTTTAAAATTGGGAAAAAAAGTTTTTTTAAATATTTTACGAAAAATTTTAAGCGTATAGAGGAGTATGTAGAAGTCTTTTTGCGAGATAATGCAGATAAGAACGATATAGGAAGTGCAACCGAATCAATTGTGGCTTTGTTATACGATAACAAATCGAATGTAAAATGCCTGGCTACGTGTCGCTTTCAATTATTTAAAAAACTATCAAAAAATACGACGTTTTCTCTAAATCAGTTACCTCCAACAGCAGACGCCGCAAGATTGCATGGACAAAGAACTTATCTACAACTGCAACAGTGGAAGGGAAATCTGTTAAATCCATTTGAATGGGTTTGGAGGGATACCAAGAATGGATTGATGCCAATTCAAACAACCCTACCTGCTGCACCGCAATCCTTACTTGAACAAATAGCATGTGGATGTTTAAAGGGCTGTCATGGAACTTGTGGTTGCAGAAAAATTGGCATTAAATGATCTATGTTTTGTAAAGAATGTGCAGGAATAAACTGCGAAAACGCTGATGTCTTAGAAGTATCTGAAGAGGATATCGATCAAGATATCGATGCCTATATTGACATTATCACTGAAAGAATTCGTGTAGAATAATTGAAAACTGTTTAATTAAATTTTTTTACATTCTTGTTATTTTTAATACTTCCCCGATATATTTATTTTCATTTTGGCAATATAAAATAAACTTACAGTTGCTTTTGAATCATAAAAAAATAAGTATGTCCACTGAAAATCGATGTGAATAACATTTAAGTTCGGGTGCAGCGAAAAATGATAAAAACGGTCAACTTCAAATGGCCATATCTCAGCCGCCTTAGGTCGTACAGAACTCCATCGGACACCATTGTTTTTTCAAGTACTTTATTTTCTCTGCAGGTTCATATATACCTAAAAGGCTTTTTCAAAAAGTTACAAGCGATTTAGTGAAAAAAAAGGCGATTTTTCGAAAATTTTCGGCTTTGTTTTTTAAACATTTGGGCGCATTTCGATGGGAAATTTAATTTTCTAGAAAAAAGTATTTTAGTAAATATCTCGAATTTCGCTTTGTTTTCGAGTTATTTTGAAAAATCTGAAAAAGGGGTATTTAGGGTCGGCGCTCAAAAACGCACCCCTCAAAAAAGGGGCACTTTGTGATTTTATCATATTTAGGTGCTCAGCTAACATATAAAACAATAAAAACCCTTTAACGCAATTGTTCCTTACTAAAAGTTAATTTTATCAGCCTATAAACCGTTTTTGTACGCCAAAAGTAGTTCATCAACTTTTGCGGAATTTTTCTTATGTTTTCCATGTTTGAACTTGCGGATGGCTCGGTTGGCAAAAGACAATTTGTTGTCTGGGTGAATAGTAAAGAAGGGTTTCCTGGGTGAACTGATTATTTTTATTATTTTATTATTAAGATTTGAATATCCAAATATTCATCCATTGATAGATAAATTCGCATCAAAATTCAAATTGTAAAAAACATTAACTAAGTTCCAAAAAAAAACAAGTCGCATTGTGATCTTCCCCAGAACACCAAAAACATAACGAGGAGAGCACACAGTCATTTGGGCTACGTAAAATTAATGCATGTCGTTAGAGATTTCCCCCCGAATCCTCGTTAAAGCATTTCCGAAAATAAATTTCCCTCGATGAGCAAAAAGCAATAAAAATTGGCCGCCATTCATTTTCCACTTCATGCTAATCGACAAGTGCGGACAGGGCGAGGAGTGGTCCCAATTTCTAGGACTATAAATTATCCTTTTACTGGAAGGGGAAATTAAGTTTTTTCCTTGTTACGTTAATTGCCGCAAATGAATTCATGTTTTTTGGATCACGTGATGATAGGATATAGCGGGCCGATACCGTCCCGCAGGAGTACGAACGTGCCTATATCAGCGCAAGATGATTTGAGCCGATTAGGTTCCAGCATCAGGAGTTAATGGAATGGGCAAGTGTTGATATTAGCACTTAGTGGTCGAGTCTAAACATGGTTTACGAGACAGTGGAACGTCTTTGCTTTAATTACGGCGTGGATTTGTTCATTGTAAGTGCACTTAAGTCCCTGCTCCTTTGGCTCAAGCTGCTCGGCTAGTGACGGAGCACCAATCATCTGGAACATCTGTCATAGGTGCGGTCTAGTAAATTTCTACGTTTTTTGGTTTTTTTTGTTTAAAGCCTCGGGCTCGTAATGAAGTGCTATTTTCGTTTTCACATGTCTTCAAAGTGGCGCAGACCGTTTTATTGATACGCCGTGGTGCTGGGATGTTAATTAATTTTTGGGGAATTCTTCAGAAATTGAGATAAATTTCCAGGGATATTCTTTTAATTTTGCTACAACATTCTAGCATACTGAATTGATAATTTGAAAGATTCAAATTTATGTAATTTATTTTTATCTGAAATATTAAAGAGAAGAGAGGAATTTATTTATAATTAGATATTTTTGTTTACAATTTGAACACTTTATTTAGAGAAATGAGGAGCCGCTCTGGTAGGTCACAGATTATTTTTAGTAATATGAGAAACATTTACAAATTTGTGCTAAATTTTGTTATTGTCTTAATTTTATTCAAAGAACGCGGTTGAATAAAAGCGCTGCACGTGAATTAAATTGATTCTTAAAAATTTCTGTAAATACAAATCATAATAATTTTATAGACCATTATAAACGAGGACGTATGCATCCAGAGCTAAAAGCTCTTTCTATCAAGGGTGGCATCCGGAGGTGAAAAAAGTGAACACTTTCATGCATTCTGGCAGATTTTTTTAGGTTCGCTTTCAACCAATATGAACGAAAGCTTGAAATGACGCAAATAACATAAGCAATTAATACGTTGTTGGGCATTTTAAGAAACCCAGTGGCAAACCAAATACAATATATCACAGAACAGCTTGTAACTATGGCTTTATCGCTCTGAAGTGATTTTAAAACTTAACCGATTCCCTCATCTATCATAATATCTTCGAAGTTCTTCGAGTTCGAAGTAAGTAAGTAGAGGCATTCAAGAAATACTAGTTATCGACTGACGCCATCACTCGATAAGTTCGTAGGATAACTAAGAATACAAAAACTTTTAGCCAAAATTCGACTTTATTCATCAAAATTGTCCCCTTCAAGACTTCTATGCCTTTCTTATAGAACGATTTGTCCAACCCTTCAAAAAACGTTTTAACTTCGGCGATCACTTCATCATTGGAGCCATTTGAGTGAAATATACACGCTCCGGTATACCGGAGAAGTTACCTATACAGATTTGCCTGCGCAGGTCGCCCGCATGCCGGTAGCGTGTATGGGGACGATCCGGTATGCCGGAGCGGCCTTCAGTTTGTTTTCTAATGTCATTGAGTGAAGACGACGACGCACTGGCATTGAAATTGAAGCTGAGTAACGATAAAATAATAGCAACAAAATCTGGAATAACGATTTTGGCTTTATTTTGTAGATATTTGAATGAACTGAAATCGCATACTTTTATATCCTACTTTACTTTACGAATATAAATTTCCCTAAAAATTTCCCATTCCTCTGAGTCTGTCGTTTCACTTCTCGTGCGTGCGTGGCGACCATTACCACGCTGCCGTACGATGCGAGCAATGACCGCGCGGACAGAGACTAGAAAACAACTTGCGCCATCTGCGCAGGCCACCGGAGTACACGCACACACGCAACAGGTACACTGTACGGTGTCTCGGAAAGAATTGATTTTCGAATTTGCTCCGGTCGCCCGCGCAGGTTCAAAAAACTGCACAGGTCTGTTCCCATATACGCTCCGGTCTACCTGCGCAGGCATACCTGCACAGGTAGACCACTCCGGTGGACCGTAGGGTGTGTGGGAGGCTTTAAACGCATAACAGTGCTATGTAGTATTCACTATTAATCCTTTTTCCCTTTTCAAAATTCCAAAGCATTTCAAAACACGGACGCCATAAACTTTCCAACTGACTTTTGCGTTTTTGGTCGCTTTAAGGAGTATCCACACATATCAGGGCCGTGCCCGGGACGTCACAGGTCCGTGTTCCGTCAGGGGCTCAAAAAAATATCAGTTCGTACATTTTATATGAACTCGTTCATACATGGCCTTGTCCGGGCCGGAGTAAAACTCTAACGTCCCGTGTGTGGATACTCCTTTAGACGGCTTTCCTCAGTTGCTGTCTACTCAGCTGACTCCCGATTTGACCCTGAAGTGTACTGATGGATCCATAGTTCATCCATTGTCATATATTGCATGAAAAAATACTTTTCATTCACCTAAACATTTCCAAGCAGTGCACATTGTTGTTACCCACTTCTCTTAGACAAATGTTGATGCAAAATAATGAATACACTGCCTTCTGATTTTTTTAAGATGTCCGCAAACGAGTTTATGCACTTTCTTATGTTTTCTGGAACAACTGCCAGAGCCTTAGCATCATCTAGGTTTGTGCGGCCGCATTTAACATCAGTAAACCACTTCTCTACCATTTGTCTCGAGCTTTAGGTATTCCAGTTATTTTTTTTCCATACATTCCATACTTCACACAATTCGCATTGAAACCACAGATGACTGTAATTAGACCCTAAAAGATCCTTGATTTAAAAATTTCCAGAATGAAGACTTAATGACTGATCAACTGATGATTTCTATACTTGTAGCCAGAGAGATCGAGAAGACTAAGAGCATATTATTATCAAACTACGTACACAACACATGCAAAAATCTGTCTTCTTCGATTTTAAAATCGCACGGGACCAGCGGTAAGTTAACTTGAGTTACGCTTATTTGGGGATCACTTTCTTTAAAAAGTTATTTCATCCTTTGACTTCATGTTTCCTTGAAGTTATATAATCTGTTCCTTTAAATTTACAACACGCCCATATGGACTTTCTAAAGTTAGTCTTCTTCTTAAATGACGATACAGTCCTTGTGGACTCGGGCCCCTTGAAGTATTCTCTTCTCTATGTTTGGCTATAAAATAAGTATTCAAGCTATTTCAGATTTCTTCAAGACCGCCTCTTTAATCAAAAATGTCTCATTTAACAAATCCCAGTTGGACCCTATTTAAATTAAGCGAAACCTGCTTTTCTTCTTTTTTAAATCAAAGTCATAAAGGGCATAAAATTGCCACCTAATTGGTTCAAAAAGAGCATGAAATTACCCCCCACCACTAAACAACCTACAACGGAAGTGCAGATGGTCGAAATTGAAATTTTATAAACCGTGCAATTTCGAGTGGGCACTTAAAAACCATTTGGTCCTTTTTAAAAACTCCTTTCCAGATTCTTCATGCAGTAGCACTCCCGAAAAGTAAAAGTATTCACGCCTACTTATCACTGGATCTCCTTACCATTTCCACTTATGTGCGGCTCTTGGTCATCATCTTAGGCATTTTCTCATGTCCCAATCCATCTTGGAATGAAAAGGTAATTTGATGTGACATGTGTCAATAATTAGTTGGCGACCACCCAAGATGGACTGACCGTCTCTAAGGCAAGAATTAACTTTTTGGGCGAGCAGCTAATCTTGTAGATGTTTATAGAGTTCGTTCCTGGGCCTGTCAACGGTACCCAAATCAATTACGACATCAACAAATAATTGACAGGACCGATCTGAATTTTTGTGTCATTCAAAAGGGGATTAATGGTCATCGAGAGTCATAATTAAAAGATTAAAATAAAACTCTTCTCTTTTTTCCGTGTTCAGTTTATAATTTTTTAACTAATTCTAAAATTACTGCGCAGCGAATCTTGATTTTTTGATCGTGGTTTTAGATTACATTTTGTTGGGCATTCACTTTATCCGGTGTAAATTAAATATGGTTGACGCTCATCCTTTTCCGATTGTTATGTAAAAAATTTCTGGGAATCAACCGCTATTATTCACCACACTATACAAAATATAAAAATTTTTAAAAAACACCACTGCAAGATGAAATAAAGTTAGAATATTAAATGCAATTTTACAATCCGATATTTCTTATATTTTTCTATAAATGTTCGCTAGAAAAAGGGTCATGACGACATTTCTGTGAAAGGACCTCCGTCGAAAAGAAATTTTATTGCCTTTCCTCCACCCAAAGAGAAGAATAAAATTTCTTTCTATCGTAAAAGGACTCCACGCAAGGCGATCCCTTATCATCTCAAGTTACAATTTTCACTTCATTAGATTTTTATCTTCATATTTTCATAGCTGGAATAAAACATAGTTTTATGACTTTCGAGCCAACATAATAATAACTGCGGACATGTCTGGAATAAGATTGCGGAGGGAACAAGGATTTATGCATTTTTTTATAATTTCTCTTTTGTAATATATTAAGACGACTTCCGGAGAGGTGACTGAGGGTTTTTATTTGTTATTTTCTAGTGATTTTATATTAAGGGTTTTTTAAGAATTTTTTATTAGATAGTTATATCCTTTTATTATACGAGAAAATTAATTAAATGTCATTTGTTATTTTTTGTTCTGCTATTTTACGAATTTTAGATTGCTTGTCATGCAGACAGCGGAGCTTTGCGAGATGTTGATTTGATCGATTAAACTTGCTGTGCAAATTCTTTGATTTAACTACGAGGTCAAAAGTGCATAAAACTAAGCCCTTCCTGTAAATCCACCACGAACAATGTTAATGCATATATGTAAAAACTTCTTATCCTTGGAAACTTAAATGAAGAAAAATTTGGCAACATCCATTTCCTTTTCCTTTTTCTACAAGAGTGAGGTAATAAAAGACAGCAAATCCAATGCTGAGTTCCTACAATCTCTGTTCGCCTCGGGCTCTTCTTTCCAGACACTGCTACAGATACTAGGACCGCCAAGGAACAAAACCTAGCAAAATTAGCAAAGAAATGAAAATTGGTACAGACCTTTAACACATCGTTACCAAATAAATGTGCAAATTCACCATTGATCTGGCTCTAAAAACTGCGTTTCGCTAATATAGGTTCAATGGTAAAATTCATTTGCAAAATAATTCAATGAAAATTAGAGACTATGCGATTTCCTACAAAAATCACATTGTACCTGTATTTTCTCCACCAGTCCAGCCATAAGTTCCTTCCATCGATAAGGTATAGCCATTTCAAAAACTTCTAAGGAACTGGATTAGACAATAAGGGCCTGTGCCTAGTTACAATTCAAATGTAAATTTGTATGGAAAACGCATTTCGATTTTACAATTCAATTTTCGGAGGTTTGTGTCTTTGGAATTGTAAGGAAATTTTTGAATTGTAGGGAAATATTGGCTATTCGGCAAAAGTCTTCTATTCTTCTATTAAAACTTCTATAAAAAATAGAAGATTGACAAAATAGAAGATTTCATTTATTTTGTATTCAAGATATTTTCGAATTTCAAATCTTCTATTTTTTAATTACGAATCTTGAGTACTTCTTCTATGAATTGTCAGTTAGTATATTTTGACGTCTAAAAATAAACGTTGTAAAACAAATGTTGGAGAAAAATATAAAAAAATGTCAGTTGCAAGTAAGTTTATAAAAAGAAATCTTTTTTTATATATTCATAAATTTAATTTAATAATGTACAGAGAGGCAACAAAAAAACAACAGTGGAGCAAAAAGAATTATATTGTTGAGCAAATGCTTGGAGCTTTGTTTGTAAAATTCTTACCGTGTCTTTTGATAATCGGAATAGTTTCCTGAAACGCTCGTCAGATAATCGAAATGGATCGCTTTTTAAACGTAATTCCATTAGCGTTTTTCGGTGTCTTTGTCTAAAATATAAAGGAGGATGCCAGAAAATCTACGGACTTTGGTACCACCTCCAATAGCTATATGGTAATACTTCATTGGATAGGTCTTTTTAAGCTGAATATAAGTTACTATGGCGCCTAGTTCGAAATCTTTGTCCGTTCTGAGTAATACGGTCAGAACTGTACAAAGATAGAGTTTTCAATATCACCCTGTATTTTTGTAACCGTATAACCTATTTCCATGAATGAGGTACCAATGAACGCAGAATTCCTCCACCTATCTATGATGGTAAAAGCGATGGTTCTATCTTACCAACTGTTGGAGTAATGAGTCGTCAATTTTAGTTTTTGGAAAAAAGGTGTAGATTAATTACGTATTTTTTGGACAAAAAGGAAGTGAAAATGGTTTTTTTAAAAAAAAACAAAATTTCGACTTTGACGACTCATTACTCCAAAAGATGGTAAGATAGAACCATCGCTAGGATTGTAGCGGCACTGACGATTTTATCGCTACTATACCCTAGCTAAGTACTCATCTTGGCTGATCTGCAGAAGGACTCATCATGTTCATATCACGTCCTCCTTCTTATGATCTCCAACCTCTATGAAAAGCCACTCTTTTTTCTGAAAAGACTGACCTAGTGTTGCGGGTATAAAATTGCCGCAGATATACGAGATCCAAATCGCAAATCTTTGATTAATGTCACGTCTAAAATAGGTCAGCCATCAATTTTACACCGCCCACTGACAAGGATGGGTAGATGTTGCTGGTTTTGTTTGAAATAAGATAGTACTTCATTTTTGAAGACATTGGAGTCGAAACTATTCTTGTGGGCCAATTAAGAATGAGTTCAACGTCCGACATAAGTTTGCGATGATAGAGGTAAGATCTTGCATTATCGAAGACGTAAGAGTAACGCAAAGTATTCTCATCAGCAAAGTTGTGTAGTGGGTTGGAAGAAAGTGAAAGTAGGTCCTTTATAAAAACTAGAAATAGAGCAGGAGATCAATCCATACCAATTGATGATGTATTAATCAAGCGCCATCCGATTGAAGGAAAACATCAAACCGAGTACGTATAACGGATTTAATACCAATAGCTTGGAATTTAGCTAATAAAGCTGAGTGTGTTACTTTATGAAGAATCCTGGAGATATCTAGAGCAACCAGAGCAAACTCACAGATGCAAATATGGTTGAAATATTCCACAAGGGACACTTAGCTCGCCAGTGGAACATTTTGTCTGAAGTCATTTAGAATTTTAGGTTGGATTAAAGGAGTATCCACACATATCAGGGCCGTGCCCGGGAAGTTAGATTTTTACTCCGGCACGGACACGGACATGTGTGAACGAGTTCATATAAAATGTAAGCACCGATATTTTTTTGAGCCCTTAACGGAACACGGACCTGTGACGTCCCGGGCACGGCCCTGTGACGTCCCGGGCACGGCCCTGATATGTGTGGATACTCCTTTAGGATATTCCATAAGCTTTTTGTTGAGTATCGCCTCCAACAACAAAACAAAAATAAAAGTAAATTTCTATTGGGCGGTAGTTGAAAGCGTTGTTGGAGTCACATTTTTCGGTAAGGGCGGAACTGGAAAAGTATAATAGAGCAAAAAGTTTGCGCAAAGATTAAGTCAATGGTTGCGCTTCTTTAGGACAAGGGGGTATATTGTAGAGTTCAATAGATTTGTTGACGTCAAGTTTATTGACATCTAGCTGAACATATGAAATATTAAAGAGCAGAAGAATAGCAATACAATACGTTCCTCTTTAGCATTTGATTGAGTCAATTTAAGTATAATCAAACCTCTTAAGGCTGTTGTAAGATCTATAGGACAGCGACAGCGAGGGAGACCCAAACTCCCCTGAAAGGATGGCGTAGACCAGGACACGCAGTGCTTAGGAATGCGAAACCGGGTGACATCGGAGCAAAATCGGTATCGGTAGAGAGAACAGTTGCGAGAGGCAAGCTTCGCATGGCGGTTGTAGACTCGTTAAAGAATGAAAGAAGTTGCGTAGGTATATGTATTATATTGTGTAAAAACATTTCAAAGAAATTGTTTAAATTTTTGAAAAATCATAAAAGCTTATAGAGATAACATAAAATCTACAATCTTTGCAACGGTTTTGTAATTAATTAGTATCTATTATAAAATATTACAAACGCAACATTTCAAATGACATTTGTAGTAATTAATGCTGCCATGAGAAACGTTATACTCTCATTTTCATGATGAAAATGTATTTGTCATGCGAAACGAGTAATTTATTACCTGAATTGCGTTTTTCTGCGAATATCTTACAAGCAATAATCTCCAGGGATCATTAATTCAAGCCTTGTTTTCTTTATTTAGAAAAATTCCTCATTCAACAAAACAAAACAAAATAAAACAAATTCTCGCATCACCTGAAACTAATTAGCATCACATACAAACATTAAATCATCATCAATTAACTTCTAAATACCGTGAAATTTCCATAAAGGTGCAAAATCCATGTCTACTGTCGACATCAGTAGCTGAACCAGAACCGCAATCACGCTATGTATAGAAAAGTGCAGCCTCAGCCGCGATGCTAATTCCAAATTAGTCACTTCATCGCGGTGCAGTTTCCTTGCAGCTATTTATGCAAGATCGTTGGTTAATTTTCATAATTATCCCTGACGATGTCTATCACTACCGGCATGCCAACGGGAGTCTCTCTGATGTATCTTTATCGAATCATCAATAACGAACCTTTGCATCGATGTAATTAACGCTAAAATCGTTCGATGAATTATTTATGAACGCACCTTATTTCTTCGGTATTTAATCTGTGCCTAGGTGATTTAGCATCACTTAATTCGACAATAGGTGAACCGTTCTTCAATGGCTGTTTCACGTTGGCGGATTATTGTGTAGTGCATAGGGAATCTGTCGGGGAACGGGAGGTGGAGGTGGATCTTTAGTTGTAGTAATCGGTTAATTATGCAAGCAATAAAACAAATTGTCCGCGGTTCAATGGGCGACTGCATCTGATCTCGTTTAGATAAACTGCGAGGCGTTTGACTGTCATATTGCTAATTAATTGGAGCGCTTAACTGCATATAATCTAATGACCAGCTGCATACGTTATATTAAATGACTTCTAATGGGACAGGATCATGTTTTGTGCATTCACTAACAGATGCAATTGTATAAAGACATTTCTTGATAAAGATAATGGTCTCAAACGTGAACCTTGTGGTATTTCAATATTATTTAAACTGCTGCGATGATGGTACCAACAGTGACCCTCATTATATTTTCAAGCAATCTGAACAAGAGTTCAATTGAAAAGTTCAGCGCATTGTGCCTCGGCCACTCTTGCACATAGCAGCATCCAATCTTGTTTATATTCACAGTAAAAATTGCTCTCGATAGATATCGTTATGGAAAAATTGAATTAGTTATAAGCTGCTAAAATTGGTAAGCAATTTGGCTCCGATATCTGGTGTTGTTATCGAAGCAATATTCCAGCGCGAATGGGAGTACCTCGGTATACAATGGACAAAAATTACAGTTCCCGACGTAATAAATAGCGCCTTAGCTTGGCAAATTGTCTCGTTAAAAAGCCTCCAGTTGCACTAACAAACCAGAGGTAACGTGTGCCTTTACATTTTCCAAGCCATCATGAAACCTTCAAGAGCCCTCAAACAACCATGCTAGTGTATGAAGTCCTGGTGTTGAGCAATTCACTCAGAAATTCATGCCAAACCGGAGCTCATTAAATTGATTGTTGTGTACAGAGGGTACTTGTGAAGGCACTCTATGGCTCAAGTCAAATAGTTAAAAAACTTTACCTGTGCGAAAATCATTCAATGGGAAATGTGATGGAAAATAAAGGCGAAATAAACGTCTCCCCGCAATCAGGTAACGGATAATTGGAAGAGAGAGAGATATTGTTAAGCTTCGAGTCTAGCTTTTTGCTTCTCTTATTATGGTCTTGATAGATTCTACCGCAGAGGTGCATGACTGGGTGATTTATTGAGATTATGCAATTTGTAAATGAAACCGACAGCAATTAAATACCGCGACTGCACACTCGATGCACAATTCAGCCAATTTTGTTGCAAATGGCCTAATTGATGGATGCAATTGAGAACTGTGGGTGCAATTTCATATTCAGTAAATTTTTATTGGCTTGGAGTTTTGAGGACGAATGAACAATGGAATTTGATTTTTTTTTTGTTTTTGAAAAGGTAAGATTAATTATTTTTATTATTTTGGAAATGATTTTTTTGTACCTTCAATAGTTGAGTACGATTTGGTCTTACTGTGGGCTTGCAGTTTCAGTCATTCATGGCCAATAAAATCAGCTAATTGCTAATGAGAAACTACCCACGAATTATGGCATAAGTATTTTCAAGTGTACCGTCATACCGTCAAGAAATGAAAGCGGTTAAAATAGAATTTGAAACGGTTCCATTCAAGACAGAAAGTACTAGGTTTATCTATTACCACCAGTGTAGAGCCTTCTACTACAATAATAGCAGATCTACTACATTTCGCGTTTTCAAAATTGTACTACATTTGGTTTTCTATTTGCTAGATATCACGGTATACAGAAACAAGGTAATGTAAAAGAGACTTCGAATATCGTAGAAAAAGGTCTCCGAATTGAAAAATAACATGCAGGATATGTAAAATCAGTGAGAACATATAGGTATGTAATACGTTAGAATGTGAGAATCTGGAATCGAACTAAAGGAGTATCCACACACATCAGGGACGTGCCCGGGACGTTCGATTTTTTCTCCGGCCCGGAGACGGACATGTGTGAACGAGTTCATATAAAATGTACGCACCGATATTTTTTGAACCTCTGACGGAACACTAATATGTGTGGATACTCCTTTAGTCATTCACACATGTCCGTGTCCGGGCAGGGGCTCATTCACACATGACAGATCACGGCCCTGTGACGTCCCGGGCCTGGCCCTGATGTGTGTGGATACTCCTTTAATGGGCTAAAATTGCATTTATCTTAAGCTTTTAGTTTTTAATTCTGGATATTAATTTAAGTAACATGCTTTTCCAACAAGACTAACTGAATTAAGGCTAATGTCGCATGAGTCGGAATTCAGACTCTGAATTTTTCAGAGTGTCTAAAAATGCACAGAAATGAATTGTGCCATGTCACATGAATCAGAAATTCCAAATGTTTCCTTATCGCGCCATGTCAGATGAGTCTGAATTTTTCAGTTAAACAAAAGGCGTGCGTCTGTAAGGTTATACTAAAAAATGACGGCGAAAAATTAATTTCATGCATTGAAAGAAAAGAAAATCTGTGGAAAATAGACCATCCGGATTATTTAAAACTGGAATTCATCGGAAATTAAAAAAATTAAATGTATAAGATCTGCGTTGGAGTAATCATATATTCCAAATTGCAAAACTAGCTTCACAATGCGTGGGATTTCTCAAAGGACACAATTTCCTCCTCCAGCCGTCGCGTCGCGTCGGCCAGGACTATAATCAACAAATCTTATGCCGGATCCACACGTTTGTCAAGGCTTGGCAAGCGTTCGCAAATTGAAAACGCTTTTTTAAAACAAACGTGTGGACGCATCACAAACGCTTGCCGCAAACTTCCTTTGCAAGCGTTCGCAAATTGAAAACGTTTGCTTTGGTTTATCGAGAATCCACACTCGACCGGATCGGCCACAACCACAAGCGTCGGCAAGCTTACACAAGCCAAGCCGAACGCCTTATCCACACGTTTGAATTTGCGAATGCTTGCCAAGCCTTGGCAAACGTGTGGATCCGGCATTACATTCGTCCCTATCCTAGGTTCATCGCTATCACCAAATACACCCCCAAACACCCCTTAACGTTTCTTATTCCAGACATCTGGCCATGACGTGAACAATATGACGGACGGTAGTACAAAGGGTGACACCTGAACTTAGACTTCCACATAAAGAAAATACTTTGTACAAAATTTCGCACAACACTGGTCTCCTAGCTACGATATATGAAATATTCAGACTCATCTGACACCAAAATCTGAGCTGAAAAAATCCGAGTCTGAAAAATTGAGAGTCTGAATTCAGACTCATGTGACATTAGCCTAAAAGTTGTATTGTTGCTACTACATTTTTTTCAATTCTACTACCATTTTTATACGTATTTACTACATTTTTAAAATCACCAAGGCCCAGCACTGGTTACCACATATTGTAGGGTTTATTTTCGAAGAAAAAATAACGTATAGAAGCCATGAAAAGCGTGCATGGATCCTGTCGGTTGTTATTTCACACCAAATAATGATCCGGACTTCTGACTATCTAATGCAATTGAGTCAAGCACAATGAAGTTTGAATGGAACACTTCACTGAAAAAAGCGATTTTTGGAGCAGTGAAAAGAGCACCAAATATGAAAGACTAAACCTTATTACAAAGAAAGTTAAGGCGTGTATCGTCCTCAGTGGTCAACAAGAAATTTGGGGTAATGGGGGAGATGCAAACAATAGATTTTATGTTTGTACAGTTTGACAGATATTCGAAAGCAAGGCAACAACAAAAACTAAAGCTTGGTGTGAGTAAAACTAATGCTTCCGAATACACGTGACACGTGGTGTAAGGTTTGCCTTATAAGAAACTAAGAAGAAACTGATAAAGGCATGGCTGACTTCAGTATCGCTCATTTTTGTTGGGGGTACTCATGAGGAACCTACGGGGGAATTCCTCTGTCCGCATGCCTCTCAGTCATTTTTGCAAAGTGGATGTAAAAAAAATTTCGCAAAAATCAATTGTTGAGTGATTTTTTGGCTGAGAACTGATTTTTGGAAACTTTGACCTTGAATAACTTCGCAACGGTTAAGTTTTCGAAAAAATGACAATAGGGTTTTTTTGTAGGGAATACGTTTCGTATTGACTGATAAATTTTTTTTTCGTAAAACCGAGTTTTGGAGTGATTTTTTGACCAAAAAGTGATTTTTGATAACTTTGAACTTGAATAACTTTAAAAGGATTAATGAGTCAACATTTTTGTAAGAACTAAAGTTGTAGAGAAATTCATTGTCAACATTTTGGTCCCTATAGAAACCGAGATACAAGGAAAACACGAGAAAAACGCGTTATCTCCGGTGGCCATGTTTTTTTTTCTGTGATTCCGAATTTGTTTTCTTAAAAAGTCCCAAGGAAGCTGTAGACCAATTTTCAGCAATTTTGGAATTTTGTCTCCTTAAAATGGTAATTTCCCTGGGCTATATACAATAGATATTTTTGGAAGCAGTAAAAATTTTTAAGAGACAGGAAATGTTTCAGCAACGTACCGCAACTTAGTAAGACGAGGGGTTATCAGAACCAAAGAGTCACCTTTAAAATTTTATATTTCTTGGTCAAGTCTATCACGATTATTTCTATTAAACCGTATTGATCAGGATTGTTTTATACCTTGCATAAATATTATTATAACCGCAGAGTGGTGCGATTCTATGAAGTCATTTTTAGATTGCATTTTGTAGACTGGTGATGAGAATATTTAAATCAACTGAACTCGTCTATAGGTAACTTACCTCTATAACGGAAATCCCCACGATGTAATAATACAGGAATTAAATGTTCTTGGGTTTGTGTATGGGTTGGAATTTAGTGTGGTGATGCACCACCGCACAATGCTAATGTTTAACAAGAGTTCTTGAGTGCAACTTTTGTTAAATGTATTGATTATGTAGGATCGAAGATTGCGACATAAACCTGCTTGGATTTTTCAATATGGGGCATTATAAAAGAATGTTCAAAAAAATAACCTACTAATATTGACCACAAAGTTATTATTTGAGAATGGTTTTATGATCAACATTATCATTCAACAGAGTAGACAACTAATCAAATTTTGTCTTATACGCAATTTAATAATTATTATATGTGATTGAAAATGAATGAAATATTCGTTCAATTTGCCGCAGGTCCATAAATATACATTACATAGTTAGATAAAAAATGCGCGTAAACCTTGTTTTCAACATGAGACCTAGTTTTCTCAAGAAAAGTTAAAGTATAGGACTTCAGCAAAAAAAGGTTTAAATCTCTTCATGCAGCGTTAAACTCAAGACAAAATAAAACGTCAATAAATTCAATTCCACCAGAAGGAAGCAGCTTCTATAACTTTATGAATATCCTCCAAACAAAAACCCTTAGCTGGAATTAGTTTTGATTGTTTTCTTGTCATAATTTAAGCATTTCTAGAAAAAATAATCCAATTACATGGCCGAGGATAACGTTTACCTTTCAGTCAATGTCACTCCTGTTCACTATATCTTTTGTTGCATCTTCCCCGATCATCCTTCCTTAGTCAAAGTTAAGCTCCTAATCCAATATCTCGTACTGCATCTTCCCGCTTACAACAAGGCATAAGGTCCCACCACCAGAAAAGGGTTGCCCTGCATAAAACCAGATAATCTTTATTACCCATTTTGCTGCAATTAACATACAGTTGCTAATCTCTGGGCAGGTATTCCTCAAACACCGCAGAACTCAATCCTTATGTCCCGTTTTCAAAAATATCGAACAATATTGCAGGTCGACGTGATGCGGACACAATAATTATCAAAGAACTCTTTCGGTGGCTTCACGGTGATTCCTTTAACAGGATTATCAGGACCATTCTTGAGATTATATGCCTTAATGTGAGCCTTTGTTTCTAAGCCAATTTTGGTTTCAGGGTAGATGAAGGTAACCAGTGGGCGGATTTTTACCTTTGCATATGGCTGAGTGTTGGGCTAATTCCTGGGAATGTTTTGTTTACTAAATCTTACGGTGCAGCTAGTAAAGGAGGTGGATATGATCCTAGATTATTATTAAATTGCAAAAATATTTTTCAACGAAATATTTCTGGGGAATTTGTAGATTTTCGGTATGTTTAGATGTTTTGATATTAATTTTGGGAATGTTTGTAATCAATTTTTGGTTTATGTTTTCCGGTAGCAGAAAGAAACGTTTTGGTCGTCGCTTAGGTAATTTCGTTGGGTCAAAGTTCAAGTTTCACTCGATTTAAGAGTTTTTCGTAAAATGGAATCAAATTTCATTAATATGTAATAAATCATGCATTATAGGTAGTCGTGAAAATTATAGTACAATTTATTTATTTCCTTATATTGGTCTGAAGCTATGCTTTGCAATAACAATTGAAACAATAAATCAAGACTTAGAGTTGCAGATTTTTGTCAGAATAACTAGAAAAGATTCATATTTTTAATTTCTACCTTAAGATCAACTATCTTTTCAGTAATATGTTGGAGAGCATGTTTTCTCTATAAAAGTAGGAACACTAGGAAATAGGTGGATAGATTATGTTCTAGAACAGGGGGGCAACAAGTCGATCGCGATCAATTTTGGTCGATCGCTCGCAATGTCTTTATTTCACGTGCTACAATTGTAACTGCACGTAACGAACACGTGAACGTAACACGCGCATGCATGCAGTTACTAGTCGAACCATAGAAAAACACAGCCAGTGATTTAACAAATTAAAAATAGTTTTCAATCGTCTATTTTACTTATCTAGCAATAGTAACTGGTATTGAAATACTCGTGTATAAACATGTTATGGTCGAGATATCGAGTTACTTCGCCTTTTTAGCTCCATTTACACTGGCGCTTGCTATCGCCACATACTCCTGCTCTAGCGCAGCACCATATCGCAGTGGAATGGTAATTTTTCTTCGTCTACTTTAAAGCTGCATGCTCTGTGATGCTCTTTGTTGGCACTAGTTTCTGGCAAAGGTCGGGGTGTGGTTTAATATCTGGAGCTAACCTTTCTTCGTGGTTTACTTATTTGTTTTTACTGGTGAACGATTTTTGTAACACTGTTTTCTTCTAAGAATGCGGGCTTTAGCCGATCGATTGAAACGTTGCTACCTTTTCCTTTTATCCCTAATACGAAATACTTGGCATTTGTCTGCCACACGTCGAACGGACTTTCGTATTATGTGTTCAAAGATATTCAGACTTTATCGTCTCTTTTGAACTGGCATGTTTTTAGACCCTCCTGGATGAAAACGATTTGTTTTGAATGTGATAAAGCTCTTGATCTCATTAATTTTATTTTTGAACTCTTTTATAAATTCACATGCTTTGACATTTTCCGGCTTGTCAGCAGGGTTAATTGCTATTCGCAATCCTAAATCTGGAGACAGATACTTGCGCGCGTTGCGTGCGACGGTCGATATTGTAGAAATGCCTGCATTCAAATGCAATCTGACATACAGGTGAGTGAACGAAACGAACTCAACGCAAAAGTTGACTACTTTCAACTTTTTCCGCATTGCCATATTCGATATAGCCTGAGATGCCCAAACACAAGCACCACACACACAACAACCACATGCACTCGTCGCTTATATTTTTTTTTGTTATATGTGAAAGATGCGACAGACCGCATGCATGCAACGAAGCGAAGCAAAAACTTGCCGCATACTGCGGATCGGCCGCACGCACCGCGCGCCAACATGTAGTTTCCAGCTTAACAGTATTAATGGCTAGACTGCGTACCAGTGTTTTGTTTGGTAGCGCGTAGTCGCCGCCTTTAAAGTTCTGTGGACAATTTCAAATCATTCAGCCGCTTACTAACCTCTGATCGTTGTCTTTACCCTCGGATTAGTCAGACAGTGTATTTTTTATGACTAATTGTTCAGGAACGTAAAAGGTCGAATTTTGTCTTGACTGATGTTGCTGTAGACTTTCCACGGTCTATTTGAGAACAGCAAACTCCTCAAGCAGTAAGGACGACGAGCTTCCATATGTCGGTCTCGCAACACAAACCCTCTAATACGTCGTAAGTTGATTGAGCCTCTCCAAATTTCTTGCAATCTATTGTCCCTGTTGATAAATTTATATTTCTTTAATTCTAGATATAAGATCAACTACATTTTTGGGTTTTCCTTCAATGTATTGTATGTTCGATGAGAACTGCCCGATGAAGTCTAGCTGTCCAAGTTGACGTGGTGATGCTTTTTCCGATTTTTGTTTAAAGCGTAGGTAAGCGGTTTGTGGAATATACTACATTCCCGTCCTTCCAACAGATGACTGAAGTGTCATTCCTTGATGCATCGCCAGAAGTTCTCTGTCATACATGCTGTAATACTTTTCAGTGGTTTTGAGCTTCCGAGGAAAAAACCTATAGGTGTTGCCATTCCATCCACAGCTTGATATACCATTGTGCACCCATGGCGTTATTTGATGCGACGACGTGAACAGTTTGTGAGCGCTGTTTGGATTCTTTATCTTCTCCATTTACACATACGTTGGCTGCCACCTTATATGTATTTCACACCTCTTCCCCTAGAGAGTACGGGTATGACAACAAGTGGATCGCCATAAAAAGTAGATCCTATATATGTATACAAAAGTTGGGCATCCCTGTTCTAAAAGATATAAGAAAATCAAGCCAATTTGAGAGAACTAGTAAAACGTAGAGACGTCAAAAGTCCCAAGTCTTTAAAGAAGAAGTAATTTTGTCACTTGACAATTTTTATTAATGAATTTTAAAATTGCCTTAGTGAGACACAGTTTCCAGCCTTTTGTCAGCCTCGGTTGAGTAGTTCGAATACACTTCGCGGCATGGTTTTACTACTTGTCCTAGCAAGATATCATTCATTATCCTGCCAACACAAGTGCTAAGGGGCTGATTTCTGAGCCCTAATCTTCCCCATAAAAAAGCAACTTGAAGCGTGTTTGTGTAAAAATTTCTTTATAAAGGTATAGTTTAGGTATACAACACCCTTTTGTATTTCAGTGTTGTGCTTTATTCAGTTTCAAAAATTTGTTTCGCAAATATCAAATTTGAAAAAAAAGAGTCATTTTAATTTATATTGTTTTAAATTAGTCTTGACCTGATGGAATTTTGTATCAAATAAAAAAAAATAAAAAATTCCAGCAGGAGTTCGACAATATTATCTCATATAGTTTTCAGTTCAAGAACATCCCAACACCCCGCTGAATTTCGAAAGAACCAAAATGAGAAAAAAATACATTTTACAAATTAAATAAAACGACAATATTTCTTTTCAAATAGCATTTTAAGACTTCCAAGTTAAACACTATGAAGATACCACCTTTATAATAAATGCACTTTAACACATCTCCACCTCCAGATCCACTATCCTTATAGCGATCGTCGTCGTCAGACACGGCAGCAGCAGCGTGTTCTATTAAAAATTCAAACTCGTCTTCAACTTTAATTGAGACATCCTCTGCTGATATAAAAGTAACAACTACGTGACTCGTTACACCTGGATCTGTCGTCCTCATCTCCCGAGACTCCTTCCAAGACCAGAAGGTGTGTGGGTGTCTGTATGTATGCTGAGTACCCCAAAGATGATGAGCTATAAAAGTTCCAATTTGATGACGTTTTGCGGGTATATTGCCGCTCGTTTAATTTTCAGGTGAGCTCCATAATTTGGGTTCATTGATTGCTGGTGTGGGTGGCAATCAATTCCGACAACAATGGTGGTAGAGCCTTAATTAAAGAGTTTTGTGTACAATCGTTAAGTTTTTTTTCTTCATTTTGTTAATATTGTTGTTGTTGATACTGTTCTGAAATATGGAAGGTGATTATGGAAGCCCATTATCATCTTCTTCGTTTTTGTATTATTTTGCATTTTTATTACGTTTTGTATTTTTGATGAAATAATGTTTTGAAGATTTCTTGGCTGGTATAATATTGAAGGTGATGAAAATAATTGCGCATATTTCTACTATAAACATTGGTGGTGTTATGAATTCAAAGTATGATAATTATAGTCTATGATCTATTCTTAAATTATGCCGTCATTTTGAATATTTTGGATATTTGCAATATGTTGTTTGGTAAGTAATTTGGTACTTATGATTTTGAAATTTAACCATTATAACATACAATATACATTTTTAAAAACAGTATTTAAAAACGTTATGCTGTACTTAACCCGCTTTTAATAACCGGGATTTGGTATTTATTTTATATTTTATAAATTAATATTTTTCGGAATTCGGTAGTCGTATATATATTTGAAAATGCTATACTACATCGTAAACTATCTGGGAAAATGGTTTACTCTATTCGGACAAAGGATTTAGTCGCTCGATAGTCGCAAACAGTGTTATTTACCTAAAGCTAGTTGACAGGAACTTATCAGCTTCCTTTAAGACTTCACTGGGATTTGTTCTTCAGAAGTAAGAACGCTAACTCTGCTGCTCTCTATTTCACTAGAACTATACTGTCGGAAACTATTACAGCACCAGCACTTATATCCCGAGCAGAAAAAATCTTAAGGCCCTGACCAGGAACGGATCAGGATAGCCTTAACTCGGATCCGGCCCTGATCAGGGATATCACGCCTCCCCTGATCCGGTCCGGATCAGGATAGCCTTAATAAATCCTGACTTACATGAAATCGCTGGCTTTATTTAATTATTAATTGATTTTATAAAGTAAATAATTAATAAATAATTAATTATAAATAATTAATTAATAATAAAGTGCTCTAATATACAATAGACAAATATTAAGTCTAATTATTTAAAATTGGATGTATGTATGTATGAACCCCAATAACTCCTAAACCATTCAACCGATTGCCACAAAAATTTAACCACATATTACTTACATCATTTTGGCATCGGTACCTAATTTCAAAAATCACTCCTAGGGGGCGCTGTCATGGAGAGCTTTGTTAAAAATTCGATAAAAAGCATAATAATATACGTTCTGCGATGGTGAAAATTTATACATAGAGGTTTCTGGGTACGAGAAAGCGATTGGTGATGTCCATTACTTACGCAAAGATGACGATTCCAAGATGGTGGCCGAATTTTGCAATTGTGTTTTTCGACCCCCCGGCATGGGTATCAAATGAAGGGTATGACTAATAGAATACTATTAGCTGTGTGGCTTTATTCCAAATTCAAAATGGCGGCCAACACAAAATGGCGGATTACCTTTTTCTTTACAAAGCGCTCGGTATGGGTATTAAATGAAAGGGTTTACTACATACTTATTGTAATATATGTAACTATAAAGTTTGGTAATAGATATTACTATGAAGAACTTGCGTGGATTAGGAACATGAAGAACTTGCGTGGATTAGGAATCCATATTTCTAATAATATCTACTGTAAATTTACAAAACTGCTTGTGAATAAAACTTCCAGTGCCTTTTTGCAAAATTACCGCAGAAATTTTGTACAATGTATCACCGTAGCTCGTGACAATTTTAATTGCTAAAATAGCATTTAACTAATAAACCAAATTTTTCTTAAAAAAAAGCGCAATATAAATAAAACTGCGCAAGTTTAATGGTAACTTTGTTTGCAGCTGCGACCGCGTTGGTTGAAGATACAAATTATTTCGCATGCCCTATGTAGTTCAATATAGACTAATCGGTAAGTCATTTTGATTGGATTTTTGGCCCACAGACGAGATTATAGCGTTGGAATCGCTTCGTTTTCGGTAGTTGAACACCCTAAGTTTGCTGACGAATTGTTAAGGCGCTTGATTTTTTAATAGACTAATTGTGAATAAAAATAGGCACTTTTTTATATTTTTTCAATATCTCCATCCATCCAATGGCGCTACAGCCCAAATCGAGCCTTGGCCTCCACTAGGGCATTTCTCCACGTTTGACGGTCCCTTGCAGAATGTCTCCTGTTCCGGATGTTGAGCATTGCCTCTGCGTCAACCGTCACAGAGTCTATCCATCTCCTCCTGGGTCTGCCTGCTGGTATATTTCCTGAAATTTCAATATCTCCATTCCTGATAAATTTAAGAATAGCATATGCATTGGAAGAGTTGTTCGTTATGAAATTCTCTAAAATATGGGCGCTGATAGAGGTCTCTAGATGCAAATGTGAACTTGCAAATAGCTTCCAAAGTTTTCACTATTTTCTTACTGGAAAACAACTACACATAGAGGGCTGAAGATGGTGTCTATATTATGCTGATAAATTTCAACAAGATCGCACCATTATTTTTTGAGTAATTAACGATCTCTTCTTTTTTAAATGCATTGAGAGTCACAATACAGGGTTGAAAATTGAAAATAAAGAACACCAGGTTAGGCCGCTCGGTTCATTGCCTGAAACTAAGCGATTCCAACAATAATCTCGCCTGTGGACCGAAAATTAATTTTTTAAGCCGGCTCCAGACTTAGAGTGGGTTCACGTACAAAACTTGTTTCCAGCGCAGGCAAACAATCGCCGACAAGCGCTTACAGGCGCGAGTTAAAGTCTCCATTGTTTCAAGTGTGTGCGTTCACAGAAAACGCTTTTGCGGACATGCAAGCGATTGCTGCAAGTTTCGACCGGCAGAGAAGAATGAGTGAAACATTATTTCCAGCGCTTATTAAGCTGGCGGACACCAATTTGCCTATGTTTAGTAGTGAATTTCTACGTTTTTTATTTGCATCTAAAAGTTTTGTTTGTAGTGGTAGATGCCGAAGTATTAATTATAGTTGTATATTTCAAAGAAGAGCCATTTGGGGAAAAAGATTATAATTGCATAAAATAAAATAAATTGCACTCTTCCAAATATATTGGTTGCTTGTGCCAGTTTCCCCAGTTCTTCGTTAATGCTCCTTTGACTTTTGAGAGAATGTAGTTAAACGTGCTCAACTCCATTCTCAGACAAGAGAAAAATTTAACTTTATCGGATTTCAATTGAGGAAATAGATGGTGGTATTCACCTAATCTTCTTCTTTCATGGCTAATTTCATCTACACGTTGCCTTTTTCGTAATAGTTTCAACGCTACATTTTAAATGAAAAATTGCTCATCGTCATTTGCAACTTTTTCCAGCGTTTATCGTGAAATACATAAGTTTTTGTAATCGCTTGGAGCAAGCTGCAAGTCACAAAGCGCCACCCTTACGCCGTGAACGCGCGCGAACAACCGTGAACGCGAGTGTGGATGGTTTTCACGACTTGTTTTCCGTTGCGAGTTGGTAGGGCGTGAATTCTTGCTGTGAATTCACAGCGTGAGTCTGGGCTTGTGAAGTCGCCTTTAGAATTTTTTCCTTCTCACAAACTAGCCTAATATGAAAAATTAAACTTCCGGGATAATCGCAGGATCTTTATTCACAGTTAATATCACAATAATTTTGCAACTGTTGTCTCTACCAGCTGAATGGACTCATTACAATCCGCTACAGGGCAAATGATGTGTAAATAGAACAATGGTCAAGATCATCTACTATATCTTTACGTTTATTTTAATTGTAAATATGTTCGCTTGTAAATAATTTCGCTGAAATCAACAAAAACTGTCAAACATCAACATGTCTCTTGGACTAAATTTAGACTTATGATTTTATAAAATGAAATTCCAAATGTAATTTAAAGTTCAAAAATGATAATTCCAACCCATTCATCAACGTTTCCCACAAGCTAGCAACAAATGTCAACAAAATACAATCCATACGTAACCGTTAAAAAATGCATTTAATTCTATTTTAATACCGGCAATAAATTTCTACCAATTTAGAGACAAAAACTCAAAATTTTCAAAAACATAAAAAATACAACACCCAACTCCCAGCACTAGCTACACAGAATATATCACGGCGTGTCATTACCAGCAATCAATGTTACGACTTCTGTTACCACAGCATGTCACACCCTGCCAACGACTATAATTTATCGGGTAATAGAAATCCTCCATTTTGAATGATTCAGGTTTACTGTCAGCGATTCCATGACCAAAACAAATTCCCAAGCTCATTCCAGGCATCGTCATTTCCATCGGTTCCAAACAATTCCATAAAACATGAACCCTGTGATCGCCTCCTTGAAGTCCCCAAAAGCCCCCCCTCCGCTCCCATTCCCAACCGGTGGTAGTAAATGCACGCATACACCGAGATATCGGATCCCAGCAAGAAGTATGCAGCCCGACTGTGCACTTAAATTAAGCACGGAATTAATCTTAAAATCAGACGACAACCGCTATAAAAGCGTTCATTTATTAAACAAATAAAGCCAATTATCAACGTCAATAAATCCCTCCCACTGGTTCGGAAAATGGTTGGATACGGAATGCCCTTGTGTGCGCCGCTGTCGTGGGGCACCCGGGCTATGATAGCATGGCTGGGGCGAGCTCCACACAAAGGCAAGGCTCTTTTATATCGTAAAGTTTCAGACTGACACCACACCGACACCGCGATTAGCAGCTCAAAACAAAAACTATGTTCATCGGGGGATGCGGAAGCGGGGGGGATGGAAGCAACAACACCCTACCGGTGAAACCAAGCCTGCACCTCATCTGGCTAGGCAATTACCAAATGAACTTCGCAGGGAAGCATTCCCATGTAAACACCGCCCCTTCTACAGGCCAAGGCACGTTTACAGAGGCCAAGTATATAAGGATGATCATGGGCCGCTGCCAGGTTTAACATTGGTGAACAACGGTCGACCAATGGCTGCTCGCGAACCGTTTGGGAGCCGTTCCAAGCAGGGGAAACCGGTTCTGTTCGATGCTACTGTTTTGTACCGGGTACCAGCCCCTTATTTACTCCGGGTTTTTCTGTGTAGAGGTGGGAAATATGCATCTCTCTCGGCAGAGAGCTTTGACGGCGGCGGTTAGGTGACGATGATGAGGTTATGGCATACGTTTTTGCGCAAAGCACCGCCTTTCGCCAGGTCTATTAGCTGATTGTCGGGCGGCGAACAAAAAACCCGTTTTGTCTGTGTTGCTTTTATTGCACCAGTGTTGAATTAAGTCCGGTTAAAATGCCGTTTTATTGTGTGCTGAGCGTTCGTTGGACGTGCATGCGGCTTTCTTTTCCGACTACTATTCAAACGGGCGGTTTCGCAACGTAGCATAGCAACAACAACAACACCAGCAGCAGCAAAAAAGCCGAACGCCGCTGTCGACGGTTTTTTTATCTCTTTCAATCCGGCCGCATTAACATAATGAGGACGTCGACCTGTCAGTGTAGTGGTGAGGCATGTGGTCGAGATAGCGACGTGCTTAATTGTCCTAATTAACTCATTAGTGCTAAGTGAACTGGTATGTAAATTAGCATCGTTTTGTTCGGTTGTGATTAGGCGGCGAGTTTCAAGTGATATTCCGGTCTAAATGGTGAGTTGCGGCCAATACAAAATGCTACCGATGGCACCAACGTCCGTTATGGGAATTCCGCCTTCATCGAAGCCCAAGATCGGCTTTAGCATTGAGTCGATCGTGGGTAATCATGAATTGCGCGATCACCTTAAGGAGTCAAGCCTTTCGCCAAGAAGTGAGAGTCCCGAACGACCCTCGAGCTCGCTAAGTGATTGCAGTTTTCCGTTAGAATTAAGAAATAGTGATTTTCAACAAAGTGTCCCAAATCAAGATCATAGACTAATAGCCAGAGGACACCCAGCGCTTCCTTCGGAGTTTCATAGAAATTTCGGGATGCACTTCCTAGAAAACTCGTCCAGTGGCCAGGACATGCTAGAACAGTCGAGAACGAAAAGTGTAAATAGTCCTTTAACAGTGCAAACCCCACTTTCGCCCGAAGGATCAGGCAGAAGTATACCCCGAACCCCTTCGCCACCTGCAGCCCATCATCAACCTGCCAGCAAAGGTCCCATTGTGGTCCCGGGCATCCCAGCCGGTTTGATCCGGCCATTTCCAGTGCAACATCAAAATTTGGCAGAAATGAAACCGGCAATGCCTCAATACCTTAATCCTCAAGACGTTGTAGGTTCGGCAAACCCCCACTTTCTGGCAGCACAGTTCCAAATGGCGGCGGCTCTGGCGCACGGACAGGCTGGACAAGGATTCCCACCAGGAGCAGGCATGCCCCAACACCATCCACAGTTCACCAACCCGAACATCGTCAGAGACAGCTACCCTCTTTACCCCTGGCTTTTAAGCCGACATGGCAGGATATTTCCGCACCGATTCCCAGGCAGTAAGTTGATCACTATTTTTTTTCGTTTGTTTTGTAGCTCACTTTTTTAATTCATAAATCGGGGGTTAATAGTTAGGCTACACTTGCATGACAATCACCCAGTGACGTATCACAGGGGTGCGTTCTGACACCCTTGTCCCATTGGACTGAGTGACAATGACTAAAAAGGGACTCAATGGAATCAATCAGGGCATATCTAGAAAAATAATTAACTCCTATTATTGTTAAGTCAGTCCGTTAAAAAACAGTTCAGGACCCTTAATGTGCTTAGAAAGGACATGGGACGCCTTTTGCAAACATCTGTCAGTTCATCGGTAGTTAAGACGATTGTGGTGTGAAAGGCATGCTTAGGGGAAACGGAAGGGAGAGGGTTTTAGATAAACAATATTCGGGGGTTTTATTGATCGTGTTAAAATTGAAAATTGCTGTTTTTTTTGTTATGTTTTTTAGGAGCACACGTTTTATGTGGAACACAAACACTGAAGCAATTTTCGTGTAGGCTGCAGCTTGCAATTTTTCAATAAGGAGAATATGTTATATTTTGTTTTAATTGGATTTGTTTAGTTTTTGTTATTTAAAGAAGGTTTAAAATGCCCGACGGAAAAGCACAGAATTTTTTGTTTAGAAAATTAATTAAAGGAACTTCCGAATTTTAGAGTTTTATGTGTAATTGGCTGAAACTAGCATGATTCCATGTTTCCATCGCATTTGAAATCCTCCGATTTCGGCAAAAATGCAGATTTCGAACAAAATCTCATATGAAATCTCGTGTTTTGCATATAAAATGAAATCACCCTAACGGTGGAGATTTCAACGAAATCTCGCTCGAAATCTAGCTAATTACTATTCAGCCAATTCTGCATTAACCCTCAGCATTGAAAATTTGTCGGTTGTCATAATTTTTTGACAGTGCTATACATTTTTGAATTAATTTGCAGTCCTTATAATGTCAGAAACGTCGGAAAATTGTGCGATATCAAAAAAAGAAAATATAAAGCGCGAAAAATTTTATTTTCATTTTAATTTCTTGAAACGTTTTTTAATATTTTGTGATGACAAGCTAAAACTGCTGGATGCGATGTAAACACATTTGGATTTCGTGAAATTTGTGTTTAATTAAAAGATGCCGATTTCAAGTGCGATGGAAACATGGTATAAGAATATTTCGGATTGCGTTAGTTAACACGTTTATATCATTTCGTTTATAAATAAGTAACAAATAAGCCACAACCAAGAAATGATCAAAAATTTGCAATGTTACACCAGCTCTTACCGATAGCTTCCATTCACTCATAATGCAAAAAGTTTAAAAATTTCTATCACAAAATTTTGCGATTCGCACCTGACTTTTTTTTTTCTTGATTAATTTTTAATGCCAATTTTTTAATATTTTTTGCTTGCTTTTTGATGAATATATGAATGCTAACTATCAGTGCCAAGTGTATATATTCAAAAATATTATAAAATGGGTAAGCTAGGGCCGATTCCAATACAAGGAAAAGTGGTAAAAAACTGAAATTTAATTTTATATTGGTTTTTAAGGAACATTAAAAACACTCCAAGTTCTTTTCCTATCGAATGGTTCTTTGTAAATTGAAGTGAAGTTCGTTAAAGTGGAGATAATTGTATATGCGAATTATCCAGGATGTAGGTGATGAAGTCAGAATAGAAGTAGGTTGAAGTTTTTAAAACTAGAATGAAAAATTGTATTGCGATTGAGGAAATGTTTTGGGAAGAAATGCACTTTTTTGATTTTCGAAATAGAAATTGGCCCAAGGAAATATTTGATACATTACGAAGGAAACAGAACGATTTTGTATTCCCCGATCGTTGACTTAATGACTACCCCAAACAATATTGGATGCATTTTTGTTCAATCATCTAACTTGAATAAAAATGGTCTGATATAAAATGCTTTAAATACGTTTGTACATTTACGACCATAAAGAATTTGTAATAAAAATCAAATTTGGTGAAACTATCTATACCCAACCATAAGGCAATCTCCAAAAACTTGAAGAGCATACCAAGAATAAAAGGAAACTATTTTAGATTTTTGAAATTGAATTATGTTGTGTATACCTATGCTTGTTAATAAAAGTGATACAAGTGAATAATACAGTCTTCTTGCTAGTTTTTAGAGATTAAGTGAACCCGACGGTGAAGACAAATTTCAAATTGAAATTGATTTTACATAAGTGGAGTTTCAGTGGATCAGTAGGCACAGTAGGGACGCGGTGTGTCAATAGTAACAAAAAAAAATTCAAACTTTTTTAACATTTTAATTAACAATCACAGAATAGTAGTTATTGGTCAAAATTTAAGTTACTTATCCATCTACATAATAAAATGTAATATGAAACGAAAATGTGAATAATATTCTATAAAATGGCACTTATGGAGATCAAAGGGTAGTGTTACAAATTGTCACACCATCGGTGTCAATTGTAACAGGGTTGAGGGTCAATTGTAACCTGCATTAAAATAAACAATAGACTACAAATGAAATTTAAACTTGTCAGTAGTGTAAGCTAAAACATACAAATTAATCAGTTACTTCGACAAACAATTTAAACATTCATAAAGTGGATCATTTTTGGCACAGCGGGAGTGGGCCCATTTATGGCAGTCTCTGCATTGCAACCAATCTTCTCTACTACTATTAGGTACAATAGTAGTAGAGTAGGTTGGCTTTGATGAAATTTCTCCTCGTTTTATCAAGCTTCTCTCCCCCTAATTGTGGAAACTATAACGCATATTTTTAATTATTGCCTAACAATTTCCGATGTTCCCTTGCTATGGAAAAAAGCCATAGTAATTCCATTACCCAAAAAATCCTCTCCCTCTGACATATCCGATTTTCGCCCTATCAGTATTCTCCCCTTCCTTGCCAAGGCTTTCGAGAAAGTCATCTTTATCCAAGCTCTTCGATATCTTGATTCTCACAATTTTCTCTCTAAATTTCAATCTGGCTTCCGTAGATTTCACAGCTGTGAAACTGCTGTACTAAAGGTAACTACTGATCTGCGTGCTGTGCTTGACCGGGGCGACACTGCGATATTAGTTCTCCTTGATTTCTCTAAGGCGTTTGATTCCGTGGTTCACTCGCTTTTGATTTCCAAACTTAGCCAACTCTACAACTTCTCCTCTTCCGCTACTCGTCAGTAACACTAGCCGATTGAGCAGAGGTCTGGGGCAAAATCTGGTATGATGTTGAAGGTGCTGAAGGTAATGCAGAGTTAGCCAGTTCTGTAGATAAAGTCTCTTGCTGATCAGATTGCTCAAGAATCACTTATTTGATAGGTTGGCCAGTGACACTAGCTGCGGCAAAATCAATATCCGGAAAAATATCTTTTTTATATGGCCAAATGCCCGTGCATGCAAACCCTTGAGTAATGTTACCCATGTAGGTTTTGCCAGATCTCACAACGGAGCCAATGATTGGCCAAAGTATGGTTGTCATCGGTCGGCCAAGACTCGGTAATTTTTATTGGGCCACGCTTGGTACAACGCTGCCCTGGATTATTTTTCATCCAACGATCTGGGATGAATGATTGTCCAATATAGCCACAACCGGATTTTCTTTAGAAGGCTTAGTAAAGGAGAATGTAAATTTTGGTACCCACTCCAATAGCTATGTGTCGTCGTTGGATAGTTTTTTTTGAGTTCAAAGTCGAAATTTTATTTTTTAACAAAAAACCAACTTCAACTCCCTTTTTGTTCAAAAAATACGTATTTTTTTTCCAAAAGCTAAACTTGACGACTCATTAATCTAAAAGTTGGTAAGATAGAACCATCGCTTTTACCATCATAGATAGGTGGAGGAGTTCTCCGTTCATTGGTACCTTATCCATGGAAATAGGTTATACGGTTACAAAAATACAGGGTGATTGATATGTAAAATCTATCTTTGTACAGTTCTGACCGTATTACTCAGAACGGACAAAGATTTCGAACTAAGCGCCATAGTAAGTTATATTCAGCTCAAAAAAACCTATCCAACCTATTGGAGTGGGTACACTGATAATCGGTTTCGTATTTTTTTTACTTCAAGTCAACTTTTGTCTTCATCCAAGACCATTACCGAGTTTCCATGGGCTTCGAGTTGAGTTGTGGTTGAGTTCAAATGACACTTCAACTCAACGATCTCCGTCTTTTTCCATCAATTAAATTTATTATAGATTTTCCTTTAAAAGCATTTATTAATTATAAAGTGCGCGACTTTTCCACCTTTTGTACCTTTGCCAGTGTGCCGTTTTTAGTTGTGCGCGTGAACTTAATTCAATCTGCCTTTTTTCGCTGAGTTGAGCAGAGTTGAAAGTCTTTAACGAAAACTCTTAACTGTGTCTGTTTCCATGACGTTTAACTCGGGTTCAACTCTGGTTGAACTCTCATGGAAACTCAGTATATGAGTATTGCTTATCCCGAGACAATTTTGTTTTCATTATATCCAAAACATTAGTTGCTTGGCTCAAGAAAAAATGCTTTAAGCCAAGAAATTTTTTTTATCAGTGTAGGAATCCCGGCTCAAATGCGAAATATGAGTAGCTATGAAACTTTGACAGTATGTAGTTTAAGGATAATTAACCAACCATACCAAACAACAAACCATTTTTACACCTAGCGGGGGTAAAATTTCCCGGAAAATTGCGAAATCTGGCCGCGGTACACTTGCTGTGGACGGCATTCCAACAATGTAGAAATTTAAAGCCATTAATATACAAGGGACCATGCTTCAGCTAGTGTCTCTGCTTGGTACACTGAGGTGTAATTCCTAAACGCCCTGCTAGCTTAACTCGCCCGAGAAGAATCGCGCACTCTCTCATATTAAAGAAATTATGCAACCTCCAGACTCTTATAAATCTATCCTATCCTCTATTCAGCTATACGCGGGTTATACGCAGTTGCAAAGCCACAAAAAGTTGCTTATTTACGAATTTTTTCTGAAAAGGGATTTTATTTGACAAATACAAGAAATATTTGTACATGTAGTGGTAACTTTTAACTTTATATCGGCATGTTTCATTTTTAAACATATTTAGTTACAGTGCTCCTGTACCTAGACGATCTCCTGGAGGTCCTCCAAAGAAAGGTGTCTGGCGGTGAGCACGATATCTCCGGTTTGGACTATTTAAAATAAAAAAACCTAAAAGATTCTATTAGTGGGTAAATAAATCTAGGTTGATCGAAAGAATAGACGATATTTTGATTTTTGACAAAATGGTGGCTTCAAAAAGCAAAAATTCCGATTTTCAACCAAAATTGTTTCCTTAAATTGTTTCAGAAAATAGAAATAATTTTCGGAAATCTTATTCCTTCGATCAATCCCTGAAGAATATATCTGAGAAGGTTGTGTTAAAATTTCAGAGCGATTGGTTGAGCGGTTTTCGAGAAAACATGCTCACCGACTTTGAAAACACCGTTTGAGAAAAACGCGTTCAAAGTTTCAAAAGACGTTTTAAAATTTTGTTTTTTCAACTTACATCGAGTCATCTATTCCGAGCCATAAGATGAACCCTGTGCATCATCAGCAACATTCCGACAATGCAATGCTTTTTTTTATGTGGCAGTGCTAAACTCAGGAATCACCTGAGTAAGCTTAGTACGGGGGTGGGGGAATGGGTTAAGGGTTATGGAGGTTCCGGGGGTGTTGAAGAAATTGTCGATGAACTTTGCGTTTGAACTCTTGGATGTTGTAGGAGCTCGGAAATACTGACTGCGAAAGATTATTCCACAGTGCTTTACTTTGAACTTAGGTTTATAATGCATGATTTCGTTTATTTTACTTTTTTATTTAATTTACTTATAATTATCGGTATTTTTGGTGTCATTCTTAAAATTTGATTACTTGATTCACTTAGAGAAAAAAAGAAAGAAGTCACTTAGGAAACTCTTAGATGAAACTTATTACCCAAAAACTGATGTCTAACAAAAATTAAAAGACTAATTTAGTCCGGTCAAATTAGACCAAAAAATAGGTATGAGGGTACAGAAATTCACACCAAGCTGGAAATTGGTAGGATTGTTCAAAGCACCGTTATAAATGAAATGTAAAAAGTCCTCATCGATCCGGCACCTGGAACCTGGATTTACTCGGGGTCAAAGGTCACAAAAACGGGTTTTTCGCGATTTTCAGCAAAACGGTAACTTTTATCATAAAATAGTGTTTACAAAGTTTGTAGATTATGCGATTACCTACAAAAAAGGATCTTATACATTTTCCCGTACGAATTGTCATTCATGAGATATCGCCGTTTTAAAGATTTAAAGCACTCATATCCCCTCACTTGCAACTTGTATGGCCGAATTGCCATTTACTTAAACTTGAATAACTTCTAGACCGATTATAGTGGAGCAACGTAATTAGGCTCATCTTTTAGGTAAATGTGGATTCTTTTATTTGAAAGAAAGAACAGAAACCTGAGTTTTTTTTTTTTTTTTTTTTTTTTTATGTGGAAGACTAGAGCTCAGGGAAAGCCCTTTGTACTGTCGACAATCTATTTTCTTCGTATAGAGTGCAATGTCGAACAGCAAGCTCTAGTCGATAGATAGTGAAGGGGAAGAGAGAAGTAGGAAGGAACTGCCACAACCACCTAACCCCAACCATTTCTATCGCGACTCTGGCATCGGGGCAATGAGAAACAACTCGCTGGAGTGTTATGCCTCCTGAAACAAGTTGAATCCCATCAACCAACCTGTGACTCCGTTTAGAAGATATGTAGGTTCAAAGTGTGAGGAAAATCTGGAAGTCTGCAGTGAAACCCTATAACATGCACACGTTTCCACGCCACCTATGAGGTAGTGTACTTAGCGCGTTTTTTTTAACGTGGTTTCCCCAGTAGGCCTATTCCACGGGTCAGTTGGGATCCTGTTTAATTTGAAACTATTGCAAAATAATGGATATTAGCAGAAATTGAAAAGATAAAAGCAATTTAAGTATAGATATGCATGTTTCGTTAAAAATACCAAAAGTAAAAAACAAGTACAATTAGCTTGTCTTCCTCCAACCTCAGTTGCTGCTCATCAACATCTTTTTCGGGTATATTACCAAGTTCAAGTGTGGCTTGATTATCACCTAGACCCTACAGACTGGGGTTGGAAGTTGGTCAACAATTCATTAGAACCAGTTCAAACTTTACTTACACCTGCGCCGGAAAAACTGCTGAACACAATTTTTTGCAACTGCAAAAAGGGATGCAGTGCTAAATGTGGTTGCAAAAAAGTCGGACTGTTTTGTTCTCTGGCATGTACACATTGTCAAGGCCGGTCGTGCTCTAATATTGAATCACCAACAGTGGAGGATCCGTTTGATTCCAACGAGGCGACATGCGATACATCGCTATTAACGCAGTTTACATGCACTGAGTATGAAGATGAAGAAGAACAAGAACAACAAGAACAACAAGAAGAAGAACAAGACGAACAAGAGCAAGAAAATCAAGAAGAAGAACAAGAAGAAGAATTTGAAAGTTACGACTCGGACGATTAAATTTCACTCCTTTTTTTTTAACTTAAATTGCTTTTATCTTTTCAATTTCTGCTAATATACATTATTTTGCAATAGTTTCAAATTAAACAGGATCACAACTGACCCGTGGAATAGGCCTACTGGGGAGACCACGTTAAAAAAAACGCGCTAAGTACACTACCTCATAGGTGGCGTGGAAACATGTGCATGTTATAGGGTTTCACTGCAGACTTCCAGATTTTCCTCACACTTTGAACCTACATATCTTCTAAACGGAGTCACTCAGGTTTCTGTTCTTTCTTTCAAATAAAAGAATCCACATTTACCTAAAAGATGAGCCTAATTACGTTGCTCTACTATAATCGGTCTAGAAGTTATTAAAGTTTAAGTAAATGGCAATTCGGCCATACAAGTTGCAAGTGAGGGGATATGAGTGCTTTAAATCTTTAAAACGGCGATATCTCATGAATGACAATTCGTACGGGAAAATGTATAAGATCCTTTTTTGTAGGTAATCGCATAATCTACAAACTTTCTAAACACTATTTTATGATAAAAGCTACCGTTTTGCTGAAAATCGCGAAAAACCCGTTTTTGTCACCTTTGACCCCGAGTAAATCCAGGTTCCAGGTGCCGGATCGATGAGGACTTTTTACATTTCATTTATAACGGTGCTTTGAACAATCCTACCAATTTTCAGCTTGGTGTGAATTTCTGTACCCTCGGATGTCTAAATTGACTGGACTAATTTTACTAAAGCATACACAACACATTCTAACAAAATATAACTGCAAAGTAGCATAGACGAATTTCGGTACTTAGAAAAAGTGGAGGTCTGCATGAAAATTGGAAATATGCATAATATGTCTGATCGTAAAAATGAAAAGTCCGCACAGACATTCCGTCGACATGTTTGCTTGGACTATTTCAATCAAAACGATACAAACAAAAGTCTGTGCCGTATAGACCCACCATTAAACCCCATCAAAAATGCGATCTGTGATTTCAATAAATTGAAACTAAAAAGATTTATTACTTTGCGCTTTTCTGGTCAATTTCACTTAAAACGCACTTATTTCGCAGTTTATCGAAAGGTTTCCCATTTTTGAAATTGCAAATCTCAATTATTCTCCATTTTCAGAGTGTTTTGCATATTTCCTTAAATAATCCGCAAATATCTGTATCCCCTTCAAAGGTAATCTCGTCCTTACTTTCAAAACTCATTAAACGCATACGGGATTTATCCATCGGCTTTAATCTTTCACGTTAAATCAAAGCCTAGTCATGGGAAAATGCTTGATTAAGGAACAAAAACGATGCTAAAGTCGTCAGTTCATCTCTCTGAAACTCCGTGCTTAATGAATTATTTTAGTCACATACGCACGAAATCATGTTGCGCTGCCGTAATGTCACACTACTACAAGCTTCAAATCAATCACATTGGATCCCCTTATTATGGCATAGAAGCACTGTAATGCCCAGAACGAGCCAACAAAATCACACACAATGCTAATCGTCTTCTGCTCTCCTTTCCGCTATTTTTCACAACATTCTTCACGGACTGACTATATACCATATGCCGAACTATTTATATATACCTTCAGCATCTTGTTTGTACCTTTGGCTCGTTTTCTACATCTTTTTCGTTATGTTGCGCTGCAGTATACCTTTGGCCGTCTCTTCGGGCAGCATCTGTTCATACCTTTTACCTGAAGACTATGGAAGACGACGCCGACGGGCTGCGACGATCTGCCCATGCAGCGCCTCGTCTAATGGCTTCTGCCATTGCAAGTGCCGCATAAATTTTCTATTTGGACATGTGCACGTGTTTGGTCATTTCGCTAAAATTGACATTTTTAATTGGACATTTGAATAAATCCATGTTCAATTTATTATCAAAATTTATTAATTTCCCTGCGCACGCACTGCATTTAACTGACAGCCGGTGTAATTGAAAGAGTACGAAGGTACATATAAGAGGTAGTTAGCTGTCCTGATCGATGTTGTTTTTTGCCGGTAGTGAAGGTATAAGAAAAACATTTGGAATTAGATTGAAAGATAAAAATTAAGGGTTGTCAAATGAACGAGCAAACGCAGGAAAGAACAGTGACAGAACGTGATGAGTTTTAGTCGATTTTTTGTAAAAAAAAATATTCCGACAAGTTAACTTCAACTTTTATCCTGAAATTATTGTTTTCATTTCAGTCGACTTTTTATTTCGTTATTTCTGTAACTCCTATAAAACAATCGAAAAATATTGCTTTTGAAGTTCACAAATATAAGAACTGTGAAAAGGATCGTGGAGGCTTAATTCCATTGAGGGAGTTCTGGTGATCGAAACAAGTGATAGTCACTGGGTGTTATTCTGGGCTATACGGTAGATGCATCAAAACTTCCCAACCAAAATCTCGAATCTACAAAGAAATGTCTGATCGGACCTTGTCGTGATGAAAGACAACACATTTCCTTTTATACAATTTGGGCCGATTTCATTCAATTGCGTATTCTCTCTAGTTGTTCACAATAGAGCTGAGTATCAATCGTCTCACCAACTGGAAGTGCCTCATAGTGGACGACGCCCTCCCGGTCCCACCACTCACACAGCATCACCTTTTTTGACGTTAATTCTTTTTTGCGAACGCTTGTAACGGCTCAACATCACTTGTCCATGATATTTCACCCTTCCGATTGTCGTTCATAACCAAATTTTTCATCACCGGTTATGAAACGTCGCAGAAATGGCACGGTTTCATTGCGTTTCAGCATCACATCGCAGATGTTAATTCGGTCTATCATGTTTTTTGCATTTAACTCATGAGGGACCCGTACAATGAGCTTCTTTTGTACCCAGCTTTCTCAAAACAGTTCTGTGGTCATTCATCTTTCACATTAAAATTACTAAAACGAAAGCAATCGAATTTTCGTGCAGCAGGTTTTGATAAAGTGTCTTTACCGTACTTAACACAAATTTTTCCAGAATCCTGCGCAGCGCTCTTCCCTTTGTCGTATAGCAAAATATATCGCATTTTTTCATTAGTTTTCTCCATGTTCCAACTATTCAAAGTAACACTCCAACTGTCACCATTCAACCGATCGTTGACTGATATTACTCCGTTCGGTTCGGTTGGACCAACGAAGATACCTGTGCGAACCACTGGCACAGGTATCTTCGTTGGTCCAACCGAACCCAACGTACTTAGTTCCTTTCCGATTTAATTTCCAATGCATTTTTAGTATTATTTGAAATTGGAGAACTATTCCAGTTCCTTTACACATCACGCAAGACTTTGTTTAGAGGGGTGCAGAAATAGTAGAGTGAAAATGAACAAAAAAATTGGTGATAAGTGATGTAACCGGAACTTCAAAAAATTTTTTATTTTTTTATTTCTTACATGCACCTGAGTCGAAAACCGAAAAGGTTGGAAAAATCAAATGCGAGCATAGCGATAAAAGTGCATAAAAGTGCATTTTTAGTGCATCGTAACACTATTTTTCAAATATCTACGGTTCTATTGGTCGTAGAAATAAACAAAAAAAGGATAATACTAGTGAGTAAAAGGGCTATCGAACTGGTGGGGCGAGATTACGTTAAAAATATTTCCTAACCTCGAAAATTCCAAATTTCTAATTTTACTTATTTTTGAACTAAAAATGCATTAAATAATGAAAAAATCGGTGGATTTTCATAAAAATTGAAGGAAACATGTATTTTAATGTTATAAATATGCTGTTAAATTTTCAAATATAAAATTTCATTTTTACGGCCAAAATTGATCTTTTTCGAAAAATATTAAAACTCTTGTAACTTAATGAGAGATGGTCCTAGCGTGAACTTTTTTTTCCTAAATGTAGGTTTTTCTATGTACCTACTTTCTAGTAAACATATATCGAAATCTGTTTATAAAGTTTAAAAGTAGCTTTTTTTAATTTAAAAACAACAAAAAAATGAAATTTCGTTTTTTTAAACATTAAACCACTCAGACCATACTTCCTTCCTAGAATTTCGTTAAATTTTATTTTACACAAATCTTTATAAAAATCTTATGTAAAAGAAACGGTATAAACGAAAAAATGTTTAAAAAATGAAATTTCATGTTAAAAAAAATGAAATTTCAATTTTATTTTTGTTTTTAATTTAAAAAAAGCGACATTTAAACTTTATAAAAAGATTCCGGTATATGTTTACTAGAAAGTACATAAAAAACCTACATTTAGGAAAAAAAAGTTCACGCTAGAACCATCTCTCATTAGGTTACAAGGGTTTTAATAGTTTTCGAAAATGATCGATTTTGGGCGTAAAAATGAAATTTTATTCTTGAAAATTTAATAGCTTATTTATAACATTAATATACATGTTTCCTTCAATTTTTATGAAAATCCATCGATTTGTTCATTATTTAATGCATTTTTAGTTCAAAAATAAGTAAAATGAGAAATTTGGATTTTTTGAGGTTAGGAAATATTTTTAACGTAATCTCGCCCCACCAGTTCGATAGCCCTTTTACTCACTAGTACTTTCCTTTTATTTGTTTTTTTCTGCGACCAATAGAACCGTAGGCATTTGAAAAATAGTGTTACGATTCACTCAAAATTCACCAAAAATGCACCTTTATGCACTTTTCTCGCTATGCTCACATTTGATTTTTCCAAATTTTCCGGTTTTCGACTCGGGTGCATCTATGAAATGAAAAAATAAAAAAAATTTTGAAGTTCCTGTTACATCACTTTAAAATTACAATTTCTCTCTACTAAAAGGGATCGCTGTAGGTATATTTATTAAAATGTTCACTCAAGGCTTCATAAGCGATTTCTTCGAAGTCCGGCACCAGAAGCATCTGAATAACTTCAGCAAATGCATGTGCAAAGTGAAGTGCATTTATGAAGTTTTTGTAAAGATAAAGATATAAGAGAAGCGAATTTACTCTTCCTTTACCCATTCCTTAAAAACTATTTAGTTCAACTGTCATGCTATATGTCATAAGCTTGATCAAAAACCTTCTCAAAGTCGATCAGGCCTGCTCCATAAGGAGTGTATCTAATCATTGTTGCGACTAAGTTAGATAAAATACCCAAACCGCACCAATGTTTCGAGCTCTTTGCAGACACCAATAATTTTCACTGAATCGTAGAGCATTCCATATGAACCCCCAATATTTCAGAACGTGGAGCATAGCTCCTTGATCTGATTCTTATCTACTTCTCAACCCAGAACATAGAATCTCGAAATAGATCAGTGCTAATTTCCTACCTCTGCCACTGACAGGGATTTGTGTTTCCGCGGTAAGAACGCTAACTATGTCTTTATCTGCGTGCTCGTTCATCATTATAAACCTGTAAGGTATAGACCAGATATATGATTCAATTGGGATAATAAGAATTAAATTAAACCAAAAAAAAACGCCAATAGAACATACAGACCTTTTTCGAATAAATTCATTGAGTTGAGAAATTCCTTTAAATCCGTCATTACTGACAATAAAAACTTCTGATCACTATCAACAGGACGAATTGAAGGAAAAGTGATAACATAAAACAAATCCAAAGCTGATTTATTAGCATCTCAGTTCGCCTCAACTCTTCATCATTGCTATGCCACCCCCCCCCCCCCCCTTCAACTACTCTCAAAATGGACGGCATTAACTAAAAGTTCCACCTTTTAGGTAAGTCTGGTCTGCTTGACTAAACTCCAACTCTCGCTCTACTGACTAAACTCCAAGCTATTTGTATCAATTAAGTTTCTAAAGAACTACTAAGGCTTGAACATGTAACCGAACCGAAACGAAACCGAACCGAAATGAGGGGAATAAATTGTATGAAAATGTATGAACTTAATTACGTAGCGACCGAAACCGAAACGGAGCGGAGGATATAAATTCATTTCATTTCGGCTTTCGTTTCAGCTAGTCAGCACTGGAAAGTAATGATGAGCTGATTGTCAGGTTTCAAAGTCGCATTTTCTTTTTTTTTTGCAGTTTTTTAATAAACATAAAAATCATTTTAGCATACGGCATATTATTTTATAATTTTTATTTAATTTTCTTATAGTATTTACATTTAAACTAAAAACTTTTCAGCCACTTTTTCATTGAGCATAAAAATTGTTAGAAATGTCAAAAACCGATTCGGTCCGATTGCTTTATAATCGCTATCATATTGGAATTCGTTTCGGTTCCGTTTCGTTTTCGTTTTGCTTCGGCTATATGTTCAGGCCTCAAGAGTTTTTTTTCCTGGTCGTTCAATAAATGTAGTAAAGAACCCTGACTTAGCGTGAATCAAATTATAACTTGATTACTCCAACAAAAGTCCATGGATTAACTTTAACCTTACTGATTTGCCAAAATTTCAAATCTAATTAGGTAATTGCTGTCATTTTCAACTATACTTTCCTTCAGGCAAATTTGGCATTTCTATAATAGTTTTGAGAAGAGGATGTGTAGAAACTGCTACCAAAATATTTATCAAACGAAGCTTCTCGCAATTATTTACTATTTTTCAATTTTTTTCTGATAGAAAGTTAGTAGGTATCTTAAACAAAAACACTCGACTCTGGAGTAGAGATTCTATGATATTGGAAAACTTAAAGTATATTGGTTTTAATTTCAATTTTGTAACCGTCCGTTTTCTCCAGACTTTAGAGATGTTGTTGCTAGAACCCTTTTTTTAAAGTAAAATTATCTTCTTATGCCGGGTTTCCACCAAACAGACAAAACAAGAAACAGAAACAAAAATATCAATGTTTTGGAAGAATTGAACAATTTTGAAAACATTTTTGTCGGAAAATAGTGTTTTTAAAAAAAATTTAAAAAAACAAAACCCTTTTTTAAATTGTCTGCTTGGTGGAAACCCGGCATTACTGAATAAGTTGTTAAACAAATTTTAAATTAGGAACCTTCGATATACCTATAGTCCGGGGAAATTAGCAAAAAAAACGCACGAAAGGAGACAAAATTCCAAAATGGCTGAAAATTGGACCACAGCTTCCTTGGGGCTTTTTAAGAAAACAATTTCGGAATCACAAAAAAACCAACATGGCCGCCGGAGATATCACTTTTTGGGAAAAAAGTCACTCAAAAACTGGTTTTTTCGAAAATTTTTTTTGATCTGTCAATACAAAACATTATTGCCTACAAAATACCCCTCTTGAATTTTTTTCGAAAACTTTGACCTTTCCGAATTATTCAAAGTATTTCTTGACTTTTGGAAACTTTGACCTTGAATAACTTCGAAAGGGTTAGGTTTTCGAAAAAATGACAAGAGCTTTTTTATAGGCAATAATATTTCGTATTGACTAATCAAAAAAAAATTCGAAAAAACTAGTTTTTGAGTGATTTTTTTGCCAAAAAGTGATATCTCCGGCGGCCACGTTTTTTTTTGTGATTCCGAAATTTTTTTCTTAAAAAGTCCCAAGGAAGCTGTGGTCCAATTTTCAGCCATTTTGGAATTTTGTTTCCTTAAAATGCTAATTTCCCCGGACTACTAGCAATTTTAACTGTATCAAAACAGCCTTCGATGTTTCTCTGGGAAATTAGAAATTTTACTTCGGAAAAATTCCGGAAAAGCTGAATTTTGGTTTGGACATTGATATTATTGTTCTAAAGAATATGTCAAAAGTCCCCTTCGATTTGAGACTGTAAATCAAAATTATTTCAAACCCGGTAGAATATAAGTATATTACCAATAATTTTAACTGTTCAATGCACTCAACAGATACAATGGTGTTTAATGAAATATATGGGATAGGTCTAAACGTGAAAAGTCTCTGATATTAAGTAATAATCTACTTTAATTTTCTATTTCTGGTTCTAAAATATTTTTCTTTATTTATAAGAATATTTAAACTTCTTATTCTAAAATAAATGGCTATCGGTAAAATAATTCCTTGCATTTTACAAGAAATTAAATATTTCTGCAGCTTTAACAATGTATTTTAAAAAAATTTCTTTGTTTATTATTTTATAAGGCGAAAGTTAAATAGTTAAATAGTTGCCTGAGGAAAACAGTGAGGACAAACTCAACCCGAAATGAAAATTTATGGTCTCTCACTAAACAATAAAAAATAAGCAAAGAAATCATCAAGAGCAAATGTAAAGAGTTGGGGCACACTTTAAGAAAATTCCAGTTTAATCCGTAAGGCAGCAGAATATGAGGTAGGCCTGGACAAGCATGGCGCCGAAAAATCCTTAAAGAAACAAGCAAAGTTATGGCGAAATTAGGAGGACATAACAAAACCGTTCGAATTAGAAATCTCTGATACAATTCTTATACCTCTGAAGGAATAGACAAGACCATCACTTTTCCAGATAAACAATTCTCGCAACATCAATGAAGTCTAAACGTACACCCTTTACGAGCAAATTAAATAGCGGTAATCTCACCTGCAACAGATGCATGCCTCGACCAGCTGCGTTCAATGTTTCATGTTGGTCAAAAATTTCAAGTACTGAAGTCGTATACGATTCTACTTCGTAATCAGCAGTCCATTTCCAACAGGTTGTCTCTAAACACCGTAATTTAACAGAAAATTTAATTCGAATGACATCAACTCATTGCCGTATTGTATCCAAATAGCGTAAATTGAAACACGTTGCCGCATGCTCTGGAGTACTTGCCCCTGGCTCAGGTGAACCACATTTACTTTCCTCGTGTGCGCAGCCGCAAACAGAAAGTCGCTCTATCCGCATACCACAATTAAAAACGCATTAACAAGATATTTATCCGCGCAAGATATATTCACAAAAAAAATGCCTCGATAAATGCAGGTCTGTCGATGATGATAGGATCTGCGACGATGCATTCAACTGGTTTTCACTTGACTATCATAGAGCGGCGCATTATTCTTGATCGACCTGATACCTGTCCAAGTTTAGCACACGGGAATTGCGGGGGGCTGGCTGCCAGGACAAGTGCCGTGCAATAAGTGTAACATCTCGGCGCATATAGGTGCACAGACATCGCGGGACTCTCACATTCGCTGCAAGTGATGCGGGATAAAATCGTAAAATGTGTAATTTACGTAATTTGACGGTTTCCCGGGGTGGGGAGGACCAGAGCGCCGGGACGACGCGACGGGAACAAAATTAAACTCGACTTGGGGTTAAGTCGAGCACAATCCGGCGGTAAAAATTAAAAACAAATTAGGTAAAATTAACGTTAATTTATTAAACTAATTTTCTTATAATTTATGATGTTATTATTTGTGTCCCGGGGGTATTTCGTTTTGAAAGCCATTAAGCCGCTATCTGTGTATGTTTGTCCAGGGTGTGCACCAGCGAAACAAGTTTCTACCCAACATTCGTATTCGGATTCGTAATTAAGAGAGTGGAACGGTGAAATTCAGGTTCTGTTTATTTTTTTTTATTTATTTATTTTTTGTAGGTTTAGTGAATAAAATTCTAATTAGACTCAAGCAACGAATAACAGTCAAGTTTGATACGCAAATTGCCCTCTTAGAAAGCTAGCAGCAAAACGCTATATCCTAACGTAGATGGCTCAAATTATTTCGAGATTTACAACAGCTTAAACTTTTATCATGTTTCCGTTGCGGTCTGGTTGAGGCGAGTGACAACATCTGGGAATGTTAGCAATATTTTACCATTTGAATTATGTTTTAGTTCAAAGATTTGTATTTTTTTTTTCGGAAAATTACCTTTCAGGTAATGTTGGACATTTAGGAGCAAATAGGCTGTAATATGTAGGTTGAAGGTATACATTTCGAGCATAGAGGAATGTTGCGAAAGTTTATAGTTGATGTAATTTAAACCAAGTGGAAAAGATTACCAAACTTTCTTCTGTTGAACAATGGGCAAATCGAGAATCATTATTAGTCACCTGTATTAGCTTTTGTACTTTGAAAAAGATCTTTAGTAAAGACATTTTATTATCCAACTTTTTCTGAATGTTAGTTATGCTATCGAAAATGGTTTAAATTTGCTTATTTTTTATAACAGCTTTAATTTTTAATTTTTAAATATACACAGGTCCTTCAACAGGAGGTGCCATTATAAATGCACAGAAAACTTTATACTCGGTAGACTCCACGAGCTTTTAGGTCAAAAAAAGACAGACAACATCGTTTGGTCATTCAATCCATTCACTGTAACGTTCGAACCAGCAGTATTTTCAAAAATTGCCCAAAAACAGCACCCAAGTGTCACTCGTTGTGTTTGGAGAGATTTTTCGACTATTTATCTTGGGTTCTCGGAGCCTCAAATGCCACTGTTTTGCACCTTTACTTAACAAGGTAGATCAAAATATGCCTTATCATCTTCTATATAAATATAATTGGAGTGTCTGTCTGTGATTTCAAAATAATTGTCATTTTCTAAGTTCATATGGTTATTTACACGATATTAACACGAAATCAAGTATTTTTAAAATTTTTGTCTGTCTGTATGTCTGTATGTCTGTATGTCTGTATGTCTGTATGTCTGTATGTCTGTATGTCTGTATGTCTGTATGTCTGTATGTCTGTATGTCTGTATGTCTGTATGTCTGTCTGTCTGTTTGTCCGGGCTAATCTCGGAAACGGCTTATCCGATTGCGATGGGACTTTCACTGGAAGATTCAGTATTTTCTTGGGCATGTTTTAGGCTATTTTTTACTAGGATACGACTATCGGTTCCGATTATCGGGCCCGCTTACCGTGTTCGACTACGGATTAGACCGAAAACTTGAACCTTACAACTTGATTTTTACCCACTTATATATAACCGATCAACTTCAAATTTTGCACATTATGTATAGCTCGCGTGACAATGCAATTTAACCATTTTTGCGAAAAAATCAAGATGGTGGTTCCAAGATGACGGCCGAAATTTGGAATTGTGTTCCCGGACCCCCCGACATGGATATCAAATGAAAGGGTAAGACAAGTAGAATACAATAAGCTATGTGGGGTCATTCAAAATTCAAAATGGTGGCCAGCACAAAATGGTGGATTATTCTTCGGTATGGGCATCAAATGAAAGCGAGTATAGTGCAGTAAGCGGTGTGCCGTCATTTTAAATCTAATATGACGGTCACTACAAAATGGCGGAAGAAATATAATAGACTAAAAAGTAGGAAATAAAAAATATAGTTTAAAAAAACTAAAAAATACGCTTTTATCTTAAACTAAAAAGTAAAAAATAAAAAATTTTGAATGTAAAGTTTTTATTGCTCCAGCCAGTATATAATAACAACCTACCTACCTACGTACCAACAACGGCTAATCCTATTGCGATGGGATTTTAACGGGAAGATTCAGTATTTTCTTGGGCATGTTCTAGGCTTCACTAGGTTCCGACTATTGATTCAGACGGAAAACTTGATCCGATTGTCGCAGAAAAGTGAGTGGAAACTTTTTTTATCATTCCAATTGTAAACCTCAAAGCTCGGAACGGTTAACCCGATTTTAGGACTTTCACGGGATGATTAAGAATCTTTTTAGGCGTTTAGCATACTTTTCACTATGTCTGTCGGGTTAGACCGAAAACATAACTCGATAATCGAAGGAACGCGAATGAAATGCTGTTACGGCGAGATATTGCTCTTTCAATTTGCGGAAATACTGTGAAGATAGCAAATGATCGATGGGTCTGAAGAAAATTTAAACAGAGAGTATATCGAACTCAATGAACAAGGGGAACAAAATGTTGAGGACGCTATTGTCAAGTTCCGCACAGGGTGAGACACGTATTCTGAATATGATTGTTGTGCATGTAGCACAAAATTTTTCTGATAGGTTGCGCTCAACACCGCATTTTAAAAAAGTTGTAACACATTTTTTATAAGTAACTCTAAATTTTTTTATTTTTTTTATGTGGCAGTGCCAAGCTCAGGAATCCCCCTTTGTACTACCAGTCCGTTATGTCGTTTGCACGTCATGGTGCAATGTCTAGCAGGGAGCTTAGTAAGGTGGGAATAGGTTAAGGGTTATGGGGGTTCGGGAGGGGTGTTGAAGAAGGTGCGGATTAATCCTGCGTTTGAACTCTTGGATGTTGTAGGAGGTCGGAAATACTGACTATGAGAGATTATTCTATAGTCGAGTTGTGTGCCCTAAATTATGTTTTGCAGATTTGTTATTTTTTTCATTACACCTTTTTCCTATCCCGGACTGTGCACACATAAGTTTTTTTTATTAAAAGGCGTTGCAACGCACGCGGGTTTTTGCTAGTTCAGAATAATTTCGTTTAAAAAATCATGATACATTTCAAGCACATTTCAATATTTCGATCAATGTTGGGCGAACTGAGGTTTGGTTTTTCCTGAGTTCATTATGTGAAAATGTATTTTTTTATGTGCAAGACTAGAGCTCAGGGAAAGCCCTTTGTATTGTCGACAATCTATTTGGATGTATGGATGAAGTTCAGTACACCAATTTGCTCGAACTTGTGAAGTTCGGCCGGTGAAGCCGGGGTGTTATACATGATTATTATAAAGAAGTAAAAGAACCTGGCCAATAAGAAGAAACACTCACGTTCAACATATTTTTCACTATAAAATTTATAAATTTTTTTTATTTCAAAAAAGACAAGAATGCAAAAGATATGCGCGCAGTTCGGCGGGAGTAGCATCAACGATTTCCCATACCTTAAGTGATTCAGACACTTTCATGAAAAATAATTGGAACATAGCGACACCTAACTAATATTGATGACGACGAAATATAAGCGTTAGTTATAAAGGATCGAGACATAAAACAACTCAACAGATCGGCAAAAATTGATGAAATCAACCCATCAATAATGTCAGACGATTACGTCCATTTAAAATGCTTAGTAAGGTCGATACAATAGGTTACGGGAGAAAAATTAGTTAGAACCTATTTTTGCTTGCGAACCTTTTTTGAAGTATGACGAACTTTGTCCGTTTTTAAGCGGTATAAGCATCCGCTTCGGATGATCACAGCCTGATTGACTGCAATAACCATTTTTAAAGTATGTAATTCAATGTAATTTTTATGTCCTCAAAAAAGGGTGTTTGAATAGAGCTGCTGGAAATGGCTAAAAATAGACTAAATTACTTAAAAAATAGCCATATTGCCTGTAGTTAAAACCTAAAATAGAAAATATTTAATTTTCCTACAATGGAAAATATTTAAGTTTGTAATGAAGAGCAAAGAAGAACTAATTTTATTGTGTAGCGTATTATTTTGCGACGTTCATATTTCTTTATTTCGGGAATTCCGTAATTTTTTAAAATATTTGTTTTAGTTCACCAGTATTAAGGCGGAATCACAATGAGTTACGTAAATTATGTGTAGTTCGTTTTAAAATATTTACTTCATTCAATAATTAATAATTTTTATAATGTGTAGTTGGGTCTTTCCATATCAAATCAACCGATAGTCATAATTCTTTTTTATATGTTCTTCTGGTGGAAACTAAGAAAAACCCAAATTTTCAGATTTTTGGACTTGTAATTTTTTAGTTATAAATTTTCAAAAAATCGAAAATCGCATAATTTTGATAACTTTTAAAATCTTTGCTCTAGTTCAAAAACTATTTGACATAGCTGAAAGTTGCACCAATTTCTTCTGCTTTATTAAGGCTTAAATTTAATATACAACATCGTATTATTAGTAAGAATAGAACTCTTTCCGACATTTTGGAAAACTCATTTTTGAAATATCTCAAAATAGTGTTTTTTTAATTTTTTTGAAAAAATTATAATTTATGTATACACTCTTAAGGTACATATATGACTAAATTTTTAGGATGGGACGACATTAGGATCATATTGAAATAAAATATTTTAAGTACTTGAAGAGCTGAACACTGAATGAACGAAATAAAAAAAAATTTTAGTTGCGGGAGAGGTGATACCCCCACTGATAATGTCACCTTTTATTAATTTGGGTATGGCGAATTCAATAAAAATAAAACCAACCCTCTAACTTGATCGGAAACTGTCACTCGTTGTGTTTGGAGAGATTTTTCGACTATTTATCTTGGGTTCTCGGAGCCTCAAATGCCACTGTTTTGCACCTTTACTTAACAAGGTAGATCAAAATATGCCTTATCATCTTCTATATAAATATAATTGGAGTGTCTGTCTGTGATTTCAAAATAATTGTCATTTTCTAAGTTCATATGGTTATTTACACGATATTAACACGAAATCAAGTATTTTTAAAATTTTTGTCTGTCTGTATGTCTGTATGTCTGTATGTCTGTATGTCTGTATGTCTGTATGTCTGTATGTCTGTATGTCTGTATGTCTGTCTGTCTGTTTGTCCGGGCTAATCTCGGAAACGGCTTATCCGATTGCGATGGGACTTTCACTGGAAGATTCAGTATTTTCTTGGGCATGTTTTAGGCTATTTTTTACTAGGATACGACTATCGGTTCCGATTATCGGGCCCGCTTACCGTGTTCGACTACGGATTAGACCGAAAACTTGAACCTTACAACTTGATTTTTACCCACTTATATATAACCGATCAACTTCAAATTTTGCACATTATGTATAGCTCGCGTGACAATGCAATTTAACCATTTTTGCGAAAAAATCAAGATGGTGGTTCCAAGATGACGGCCGAAATTTGGAATTGTGTTCCCGGACCCCCCGACATGGATATAAAATGAAAGGGTAAGACAAGTAGAATACAATAAGCTATGTGGGGTCATTCAAAATTCAAAATGGTGGCCAGCACAAAATGGTGGATTATTCTTCGGTATGGGCATCAAATGAAAGCGAGTATAGTGCAGTAAGCGGTGTGCCGTCATTTTAAATCTAATATGACGGTCACTACAAAATGGCGGAAGAAATATAATAGACTAAAAAGTAGGAAATATAAAATATAGTTTAAAAAAACTAAAAAATACGCTTTTATCTTAAACTAAAAAGTAAAAAATAAAAAATTTTGAATGTAAAGTTTTTATTGCTCCAGCCAGTATATAATAACAACCTACCTACCTACGTACCAACAACGGCTAATCCTATTGCGATGGGATTTTAACGGGAAGATTCAGTATTTTCTTGGGCATGTTCTAGGCTTCACTAGGTTCCGACTATTGATTCAGACGGAAAACTTGATCCGATTGTCGCAGAAAAGTGAGTGGAAACTTTTTTTATCATTCCAATTGTAAACCTCAAAGCTCGGAACGGTTAACCCGATTTTAGGACTTTCACGGGATGATTAAGAATCTTTTTAGGCGTTTAGCATACTTTTCACTATGTCTGTCGGGTTAGACCGAAAACATAACTCGATAATCGAAGGAACGCGAATGAAATGCTGCTGGAAATGGCTAAAAATAGACTAAATTACTTAAAAAATAGCCATATTGCCTGTAGTTAAAACCTAAAATGGAAAATATTTAATTTTCCTACAATGGAAAATATTTAAGTTTGTAATGAAGAGCAAAGAAGAACTAATTTTATTGTGTAGCGTATTATTTTGCGACGTTCATATTTCTTTATTTCGGGAATTCCGTAATTTTTTAAAATATTTGTTTTAGTTGACCAGTATTAAGGCGGAATCACAATGAGTTACGTAAATTATGTGTAGTTCGTTTTAAAATATTTACTTCATTCAATAATTAATAATTTTTATAATGTGTAGTTGGGTCTTTCCATATCAAATCAACCGATAGTCATAATTCTTTTTTATATGTTCTTCTGGTGGAAACTAAGAAAAACCCAAATTTTCAGATTTTTGGACTTGTAATTTTTTAGTTATAAATTTTCAAAAAATCGAAAATCGCATAATTTTGATAACTTTTAAAATCTTTGCTCTAGTTCAAAAACTATTTGACATAGCTGAAAGTTGCACCAATTTCTTCTGCTTTATTAAGGCTTAAATTTAATATACAACATCGTATTATTAGTAAGAATAGAACTCTTTCCGACATTTTGGAAAACTCATTTTTGAAATATCTCAAAATAGTGTTTTTTTAATTTTTTTGAAAAAATTATAATTTATGTATACACTCTTAAGGTACATATATGACTAAATTTTTAGGATGGGACGACATTAGGATCATATTGAAATAAAATATTTTAAGTACTTGAAGAGCTGAACACTGAATGAACGAAATAAAAAAAAATTTTAGTTGCGGGAGAGGTGATACCCCCACTGATAATGTCACCTTTTATTAATTTGGGTATGGCGAATTCAATAAAAATAAAACCAACCCTCTAACTTGATCGGAAACTACCCCCAGGACAACCCTATTACAAAAATTGAGCATCTATCACTTGCTTATGAAAACACCCGCCAATTTTTTCTGTACAAATAGCCCTTACTGTAAGCTACTTTTTGAGCCCAAAATCAACCCAGGTGAAGCGGGAGCCAGCCCCACACCAACTCTTAAACATAAATTATTTTTTTTACCCCCAAAATAAAGATTCACCACGCCAATTTTTAAAGGACATAAGACAATTTTTAGAAACCATACCTACCCCTAACTCATCGGAAACCACCGCTAGGGGGTGAGAACCAAATTATTTAATTTTATACCTAAATTACAAAATAAACCTAAACTACACAATAACTAAAAAATTATAAATCCAAAAAATCTGAAAATTTGGTTTTTTCTTAGTTTCCACCAGAAGAACAAATATAAAAAATTAGTTGATGGATTAAAAATTGTGACTCAGTTGTGTTATTTTACGCAAATAAAAATTTGAAAATTGTTATAAGAAAAATTTATAGCTTTTTTTCTAGAAGAAAACAAAAGGAAAAAATTACAATATATCATTTGTAAATGGAGTCGACAAATTTTTTGATTATTTTTCCGACTCCACTAACTAGAAAATTCGTTCCGACTCCGACTCCGCAGCCCTGGTTAAAACTATAGTAAAAACGGATTGAAAAATTGTACAATTTGCACGACCTATGAAATCATTTTCACAGCTACAGTCAAAAACCATTAAAAAGCACGGGTTTATACAGTGCCGGCTCAAACAGAGTGCGAACGGTGCGTTGCACGCGGCCCCGCGGTTGGATCGGCCCCGCGCTAGCCTTTAAAATATAACTAGACAGCAGATTTCGTTACTGTTTTCCACATTCACAGTGCTGCGAACTCGAGTGCCGACTAGTGACTACGGGTGAATTCAAAAACTCAACACTGCCGCAACACTGCAGAATTCAGCAATTAGAAGTCTGTAGCTGAATTCTGCAGTGTTGCGGCAGTGTTGAGTTTTTGAATTCACCCTACATTGCCATATACTGTGCTCTAGTGCCGACTAGTGACTACTGCCATATAAAAATTCCTGAAAACGAACAAAATTTCCTGCTTGACGTATTAAAATATTTGGTTAAAACTGAACGCAATCTAGCTACCGAAATACATATGGGTCATTCCACGTCAAATCGACCACTATTGAACCTGACCCTTTTTGATTTGGCTGAAACTTTGTAATTTCGCTTTACCCTATTAAAAACATTAGTCATGATTTTTTCAAATTTTTTTACCCAACCCAAAAAATTTTTCAAACAACCATAACTTTTTCAAAAATTGACCTATCGAGACGTTTTTTTTTCAAAGTTTTTGTTTTTTAATTTACTTTCTAGAAAAAATGTCAAAAAATTTTCAAACGTCAAATTATATGAAATTTTTGAATTTTTTGTAAAAAACCGTTCTTTTTTCAAAGTCAGACGCGTTTTATTTTTTTTTCCAAAAATCTTTGATTTTTTCTGTAAATAATCCCGCCAATCCCAGAGTGAGCCGATTTTTTTTATATTTTTTTTCGATTAAAAATGATCTTCGTTCATTTGTGTCGCAAGAAATTTGCATTCAGCCCCGCTTTTTAATTAGCACTCGGCCCCGCTTAAACTAGAGCCGGCTCTGGGTTTATACCACCTCTGTCGCCTAGGGTTAGGGCGCCCGACTTCCATCCCAGAAGTCCTTGGTTCGAATCCACTCCACGCCGCGTCATGGTCTTTCGTTTTTCCATTTGTCCTTCCTCTTTATTGTCTTCACTCTTTGCAAAAAAAATCTCTGCTCTTTCTCCTACCATCGTCTCTAAGCATAATAAAGGTATATTTACATTATATGATTTGTCATATGACTTTACTGCCAAAGAAATATATTCACACATTTTTAACTGTTGACTTGTCAAAATTAAGTGTGGACACAATGAAATATATACAAAGAGAGATAAGTAGAAAGACCTAGAAATTGACGAAAAAAGAAACTCTCAGATGTAAATACAGGCGCAGCGATAGTTGGCGAGTCAATCAATTTTGATTAGAAAAGTAATAACAGTGTTGGAGGCGAGAAAAGTGTCCCCAGCGATATCCCAGGGTGTCGTGATTTAAAAAGTTATAAATAAGAGTGAGATATAAATGCAAGTGATAATTAGTGAACTTTAAGAATTGTGTTTGTAGTCATTGAATTGCTAAGTTTTGTGCGAACCTTTAAACGTGTATTTCTTAATTAATCCTACGAACACTTTAAGCCGGGAAAACTTAGCAATACGTAATGAGGTTCTACCTCTGAACTGTAGTCTTCAATTTGGTAACAATAGCCGTGTTCCTTTTCTACTTTTAAGTACTCCGGAGTAAAAAATTAAAGGAACGCAAAATTTGTCGATATGAGTAAAACCTATGAATTTTCTGTGAGAGCAGGAGTAGTTCCAAGTAAATACGAGTAAAAAAGAGCAGAAAAGGAACACGGCTAATGATTTAGTTTATCAACCGTATTTTCGCCATATTTCGCGCACCGCCTCAAAACAGTTTAAATTACTTCCTTTTGGAAGGGTTATGTGACTGGAAAAGGCAAAAACCCTTCAGCCAAAAAACATTAAACTGTTGTAAAGCACGATCGGTTACGATTCGGTTTTTTTAGAATTTTTTATTGTGCATAACACGATTTAGTAAAATTTCCCCTCGAAATGACCCAAATCGAATATCAAGTAATTTGTAACCTCAATTATATACCCATCAAACTTCTGCATAAAAAAATGTGCAAAACCCCGTAATGAAATTAACTAAATTATTAGTCATTAAATCGAATCATTTATTCCAGTAAAAATCGTTTTTATGCAAGAATATTAGCAAACATTGCTAGACATTGTATACTGGTAAAAAGCAACACTTCGATATTAAGCTGCAGTAAACATCGTTAAACTTGTTAATTGGCTGCTATTAGTGGAATTTAAAAAGCTGTTTTCTAAATATGATATAACACTAATTGCAGTTAATTCATCAGCTCGGATCATTAACTACACACTTACACCACACCAGGCTGGTGTGGCCCGATGCTAATGAAACCGCATTATTTCCATCTAACAAAGTTGCTTTCTGCAACAACAAAAAAAACATAAATTAACAAATTAAAAACAAAACACCTTGTCAGTTTCCATTTCTCTTACAAAACTGACTTTTGATTACAAAATTGTAAATTGCTTGTGCATTCGTAAAAGGCACAACAAAAAAAAATCGCATTTGGTTTCCTTTTCCGATCGTCATTGTTATTTTAAAAAGTGTCCCCCCGCGGTTATTATCAGCAAGTTGCATCGCGCAGAGTGCAGTGCACTGCAATTTTCCCGGCCGCGATTGATTATAATGGCCAGTTGTCGCCGTAATATTCGCCCGGTCAGTTTGAACTTTGAAATTGTTAGTTAGTAATTTGCGTGCGCAGATCCAGGTAATAGGCGCCATTTACGCGCATGTCTAACCACTTACGTTCTGCTCATATATGCAATTACCTTGTGCTAGGCTGACTGCATATGTGTGTTGTTCTCCTTAATGTATTCCTTGTTAGTAAACAACCGGCGATCATTACAGCAAATTATGCAAATACTTACTCCATCGATTTCCATGTGTGCTGCCTCTGTCCACATTCTGATTCGGAACACGTTGATCAATTTTATTTTCCTTCGTTTTTTTATTTATATTTATTTATTTTATATGGTTTTTTGTTGTTGTGCTTTGTTGATTTTGTATAGTTTCTGAATTGGTGAACGTTTCAATCGGCTTGCAGCGCGGTTATAGCTGTTCGCATGATTTTGCGTTTTGTTTTCCTTTTTATTAACAATTTTATAATTGATTGTCACATTAGCTGATGGATTATCTGCGTTTACAGATTTCCTGCTGCAGCCATTTCGTAAGCCAAAGAGAGTTCGGACTGCGTTTTCGCCTTCGCAACTACTTAAACTGGAACATGCCTTTGAGAATAATCATTATGTGGTAGGAGCTGAGCGAAAGGCCCTTGCGCAGGCGTTAAGCTTAACAGAAACTCAGGTAAGTTGGTTTTTATTTTAAAATGTCATAAAATATATTTTTTTAAATATTAGTATTATTGTTGTGATTTATATTCATAAATGGAGTAGTTATCATTAGACATAAATATTTACAATATGTAAAGCGATTGACATCATCTTATTTTTCTTCTTCTTATAGTCAGGTTGAGCATATATCACCCTTGCATGCTTCTCTATTGTCGACTGTACCCTTCTGATCCTGATATCTTTTAAAAAATGATCTAGCTACTTCTTTTGTGGTCAACCACTGGTTCCTTTTCGATCTATTACACAGTTGAAAAATTTATTTAGCTCTTGTTCTTGGTCCATTCTTATTAGATGACCAGCCTATTTGAGTCTTTATGTTTTGACATGCCGCACTATATCTTCTTTATCAATCCAATAGCTTAGGAATCAGCAATAAGAGTCCGCCACATGGATAATAACCCGATCACTGAGGCCGATCTGGATTTTGTTTCTGCCAATCTGCAAGAAACGATCGTGCAGCTTTGGAAACTATTTAATAGACCTAAGGTCTATCTCTACAAGAAAGCCCTTACAACAAAGAGTTGAGTAGATCCTAACAAAGTTCACGGAAAGCCTTCTGTGAAGAGATAAACAAGCTTCCAGGCTCCATTAGGTTACACATGTATTATCTAAGGATCACTCAAATGGCATTGTCTCCCTCAAGATTCCTGAGAAAACCAGAGATACCATGGAGCTATTAATGAGCACTCATTCCCCGGTTCTGAAGTAACTGACCCTGGATTGGCCTTAGGACCTAACACTGGATCGGACGTAGTTCCCTGGACGTAGTTTCCTGGCTCCTACAAAGGCCTGGCAAACAGGATTTTCACTGAGGGTAGGATCGAATGGGCCATTGGCAGCCTCAAGCCCTTCAAGGCTTCTGGAAATAACCAGATCAACCGGTTCTTCTTCAGGGAGCTAGGAATGAAATTGAAATTGAAATTTTTTATTTTTTTCAAATTCCTGAAATGGGCATGTCCGCAAGAAAGTACATAAAAAACCTACAATTTAAAAAAAAATTTTACTCTACGATGATTTGGCATAAAATGACGGCAATTTTAATGTTTTTCGAAAAGAGCCAATTGTTGCCGTAAAAATCAAATTTTATTTTTGAAATTTCAACCACATATTTATAACATCAAAATACACATTTTCTCCAATTTTTATGAAAGTCCGACTATTTTGCCGTTATTTATTGCATTTTTAGTAAAAAAGCTAGTTGGGATGTGGCTTTTGACCCTTTCGGTCCACAAGATTAACTTCCCAGTATTCGTTCAAACAAAAAAACGACTCGAACGATTTTTATGAAAATCTTTTCAGATCATACTTCCTTTAACACGCTTTGAACGGCATCTTAACGAAGTCGGTATCTTTTTTGGTTC